>CM066322.1:114678535-119678535 GCA_033807775.1 Saussurea involucrata
GTTTGATCAGAGATTAATCAAAAGCAATCAGGTTTCGTATATGTTGATTCAGATTCACAAGGCTATTCAGATTTCAGAATCAGATCGTGGGCTGTCAGAAGTCTATTCAGTGCTTGTTCAAGAGATTTCAATGTTGTGCTTAATCAGAATTCTGACTCCAATAGTCAGAACTTTATCTTGTTTAGTCAGAATTTCAGAGTTGGAATTTTTTTTTCTGAGTTCTTTAGGTTCAGAATTCTGATTGACTTACTCATAATTCTGATTGACCTACTCAGAACTTTTACTTAGACTTCTCAGAATAAAAGTGTAATACTTGACAGATTTGCGCACCTGTCGTATTTTGTTCAGAACTCCCTCCTCAATGCTCCAAATTTGACGAGTCCAAATGCGTTAGTTTCCTAAGACACAGATGAACATTTTTCATGTTTTGAGTTTGATCTGAATAAGTGTGCTTAATGGTCAGAATCTGTGTTAAAGTCAGAGGACACTTGCTGGACAGAAAGCTGCGTTTTTCACTCTATTTCTCCCGACTTTCAGAAAAGTGTTCTATCTTCTATTTTTGTCGATCCAAGCTGAGTTATTTGAAGTGTGTTGAGACACTTCCTTCTCTGATCTTAATGGATTAAGCGCTTGAGCTTAAAGGTCATTCAACGTAAATTTCAAGGACGGATTCTTTATTACAAACTGTGGTGCCTTCAGTCGAGCTTATTGCACATTGGATCCGATTTTAAAGTTGAAACTTGTGAGTAATAAGAGAAAATTTTGAGGGGGAGCTTGGATAGATTTGCAAGGCGTGAAGATGTGCAACAGTAAACTTTTCAAAGAAATCAAGGGGGAGATCATTTGAAGATGCTTTCTTTATAAAACTTTAGGGGGAGATTGTTGGGTCTAGAAAGCCCCAATTATATAGAAAGTTTTATAAAGTCCATGTAAAGTCAAGAAAAGTCAAATGTGTTGTAATTAGCTTTATAAGTATTTTGGGCTTTGGGAGTTTTATGGGAGTTTAATGGGCTTGGGCCCATGTCATGTAATTAGACACTATAAATAGGTGTCTTGGGCTTCCATTATCATTTGAGATATTTTGTTATCACACACACTTTACAGCGAGTTATGAGAAACGTTTATAATTGAGAAATTGTCCCTCCATTGTATTCAAAGCATATGAATAGAGATCTTCAATAATATGATCTACTTTCTATCTCTATTCTACATTTATGGAGTTTCTTGATTGTTGCTTCAACTATGGGACTTACACTCTCTCTCTTTCTCTCTCTTTCTTCGCATATATATTTCTCTCCTTCTCTCTTTCTCTCTTTGTCTCTCTTTTTCTTGGCATATATATTTCTCTCTCTCTCACTCACTCTCGCTCTCTCTCTATTTGTATCTCCCTTACACTCTAATCCTCTCACTCTCTCTCTCTCCCTCTCTCTCTTTCTTGGGATTTATATTTCTCTCTTTATCTCTATCTCTATCTCTATCTCTCTTTCACTCTCTTTCTTCGTCACTCTCTCTCACTCTCTCTCTTTCTTGGCATATATTTCACTCTCTCTCTCTCTTTTTCTTGGCATATATATATTTCTTTCACTCTCTCACACACTCTCTCTCTCTTTCTTTCTTTCTCTCTCTCTCTCTTTCTCTCTCTTTCTTGGCATATATATTTCTCTCCTTCTCTCTCTGTCTCTCTGTCTCTCTTTTTCTTGGCATATATATTTCTTTCACTCTCTCACTCTCTCTCTATCTATCTTTCACTCTCTCCCTCTCTTTCCTTCTCCCACGCTCTCTTCTCCTCTCTCTCTCTCTCTATCTCTATCTCTCTCTCTCTCTCTCTCTCTCTCTCTCTCTTTCTTTCTTGGCATATATATTTCTCTCCATATATATTTCTCTCATTCTCTCTCTCTCTCTGTCTCTCTTTTTCTTGGCATATATATTTCTCTCACTCTCGCACTCTCTGTCTCTCTCTATTTGTCTCTCCCTTACACTCTAATACTTTATCTCTCTCTCTCTCTCTCTCCACATAATAGAGAGAGGATTTTTTCTTTTCAGGTTTGTTTTTCTCAAACTCCACAGAGGTTTTGGCTTGTACACACTTGTCCACAAAATCCGGGCAAATAAGAGCACTTGTGATTATCTCCTTAGGAGTAATTGTTCTGTTAAGAATTTCAGAGGGAATTTTAAGTCCCTCTGCTTCACAGGGATCTATTCCTGATTCAACTGAATCAGTCTCAGAATCGTCAGAGGATGAGTCGTCCTCATATACAGAGGTTGAGTCACTTAGGTCTCTGTCGACAGAGGCTGGATTTTCTGAGCAAGTGCTATACTCGCTTTCTTCCTCTCTTTCGGGGATATTTTCTAGGTCAGCAGAAGTGTTCATCGAGGCTTCCTCATAAAGATTGTGGATATTATTGGAAGTACTTGGACATTCATGAAAATTGTTTTCACCGATTTCCAATAATTCCTTTTCAGAAATATGAGTTAGTTTTTCTTCTGTAGAAACAGGCAAGAACTCAAGTGCCTCTGCCGATAGTTTCCTCTCAGAATCTATAGTGCAGACAAAGGCAACCTGGGATTGAGTCTCGGGGTTACCAAACTTGAAGATTCGTATCTGATTTTGAGTTTTCAGATATTTCTTGGGTTTGGATTCTCTTTTGACAAAGACTGAAGAGGATAGATCTGGGTTTTCAAACCACACATTAATCATCTTCAGAGGTTTCCTCTAGTAAGGTTCCCCAGAGACTTTTCGCCTTTTGCTGACAGAGAGTAAGTTTGGAAAACCGGGTTTTCTTGTGCTTCCAATATGAAATAGTGAAGACAGAGATTTGTCTCTTTTGGTTCTAGTGTATGGATCAATATCACAAAATCCAATTCCCCGTCTCCCTATTTGTGTGTTTATTTTTTCATAAACCATCTGAGAATCTTGATATTTTTTTATTAAAATGTCTCTTCTGAGTAGGTCTTGATGAAGGACTTCTATTTCCTTTTGAAAATAATGTTTAAGAGCATGGATGTTCATTCTGTCGCTCTCAACATCCATAAGTTCTTTTGACTTAGCTTTTAAGGCAGAGTTGTGTTCTGAAATTTTCTCTTTCAAAGGATTTAGATGCTTGTTCCAGTTTGTTTCAATTTCTTCCTTTTCTTGAAATATTTTTGCCTTTTCTTGAGCTAGAAGTTTTGTTTCTCTCTCAAAAAATGCAAGTTTCTTTTGTATATTCTCACAAGTCTTTTTGAGTTAGGTGTGTTCAATAGTTAGTTTAAGCAAATCAGCTTCATTATCATCAGAGGAGGAGTTAGAAGTGGATACCTCACTATTAGAGTCGGATGAGTTGACCTCTGAAATTCCATAGTACAAGGCATTTTTGTCGCCTTCATCAGATGATTCGTCAGACAGTCTGTTCTCCTGATTCACCATTAGCGACTTATGAGCATAATAATCTGCTTTCTTTTTGTAGTAAGCAAAATCCCTCTGAGGGCGGTTTGGTTTGCTCTTGCAGTCAGCGGCATGGCTTGCCACAATTGAAATATCCCTGGTTCTGGGAACCGTTGCCAGCTCTGTCGTCTGACTTCTGTCGGTCACCACCTCTATCACCTCTGTCACATTTTTCACTTCTGTCATTCGAACCATCTCTTCTTTGGTTCCTTGGCTCATACTTCTCTCCTCTGTCATCCCTTCCATCACGTTCATACCCCTTCTTTCGATATCCTCCTCTTCCAAACTCCTTTGTCAGCAGAGCTAATGATTTAGCTATCGAGGCCGTCGTTGCCTCCTCTTCTATCACCTCATCTTCAGAGCTATCGACAATCATCACTTTCTTCTTTTTCTCCTTCTTCTCCTTCTTTTCCTCCTCTTCCACAGCTTTCTTAGGCTTCTCCTTTGCCTCTGTAGTCTTCCCAACAAGTGCTAGAGGCCCAGCAGTCTGAGTTTTTGCCTGGGCGATTTAGGGTTCTTGAGTTGCCAATGTACCATAAAGATCTGATTTTGTTTGTAGGGACATAGACAGTTGGAGCCATTCTTCGTTGAGACTCTTTAAGAACATGACATTGTTTTCTTCTGAAGTTCTGTAGATCCCAAACTTCTTGCACTTGTTTATCAAGGAGTTGAACTTGTCGTACGTAGACTGCAGAGACTCATTCGGCAGAGCTTTGAATGAGTAATACCCATTGATACATTGGGCTCTGCGATTTTTCTGAGTTTTAGCCCCTCCTTCCAATTATTTCTCCAGTTCCTTCCATAGATCGTATGCAGATTCACACGCATCTAGGGATTGGAAGAGGTCATTGGGGATGGCCATTATCAGAGTTCGTTTTGCCTTCAGTGCCAATTCGTATTTCGCCCAGTCAGGATCAGACCATTTATCTTTTGACTTAGGTTTTTCATGCGCAGGAATTTCTGGAGTGTCATATGTTGCAGGTACACGTGGTACAGAGAGCATAGGAACGAAAGGAGGATTGTGGATGTAGTGAAGAGCTTCTTTTTCAGTACCCTCGAAGAAATGAATCATTCGAATCTTCCACTGAGGGTACTCATCTCTGAGTAGAGTGGGTGGTTTTGTTAAAGAACAGGCAGAAAAGTAGTTGTTGGTGTTTGCTGCCATTTTGAATAGTTTTGGAAAATACCAGTGTAGGTTCCCAGATTCACGTTGTATCACATTAATGGTAGTAATATAGACAACGGAAGCATTTAAATATAAAGCCATTAAAGTGAGTGATTGTGTAAATGATATTGTAATAGTGAGAATCAATCATAGAACAGGATAATGATAACAAGATCAAATAAGAAACGCTGCTCGTATATTGATAATGGATAACACCAAGAACAAGATCAATGGTGTATCCTGAAATCTCACAGGGAACAATATCGTACGGAGGTAGTTCTCGGGATTGCTGCAGTGTGTGCTTAAACAATTCTAGAAAACTATTATTCCCAAAGCTTACAATTGTTTGTTCCACTACCTCTCTATTTATAGCCCTGATAAAGTGAAGACAGTGTACTATCGTACCCTAGAATGACACGTGGAAAGTGTGTCTCCTAATTTTAGGGCATACGTGGAAAGTATGGACACTTGTCTAACACTTGGGATTTCTTACGAGACTTAGGCATCACAGAGGTCTTCACTACAACAGAGCTCATAGACTAGAGCTCTGTTGGTCTTCGGGTTGTGAACAGTTCTTCTGTTGATCTTCTGATAGAGCTCTGTTAGTTCCACCAGAACTCTGTTGAGTTCTGTTGATCTTCTTGAAGCTTTTTCTTCTAAGTCTTCTGCTGCATCTCTGCTGGTCTTCTGACTTGATAATATTTTCAATACTTTTACATTACAGATACTTGGGTCTAACAATCTCCCCCTAAGTATTGAAAATAAAAAATTTAAAACAGAGATGTAAACAAAAAGAACAGAGAATATATACCTCTGTTAGCCTTTGTACTATTCTTTTAAGATATTACAGTGCATGGTAAGAAGTAGTACATTTATGCATAGTTATCTCCCCTAAGAATTCTGTCGAATCTTCTGATTAGAGTATGGAAGTCCAGCATCAGATCAATCTGGTCAATGAAGAGTTTCTGCTGTTCTTCTGGACACTTGCTTCTTGGGAGATCTTGGATTATGTTCTTGAGGTATACTAACGACTCACTCGAGTACTTGTGGGCTTCAGCTGCTCTGATGGCCTTCTTTGTGCCCTTCTGGCGTCAGACAAAGACCGGAGGATCTTCTACTACGGTTCCAGTTCTGTGATGGCCATAACCCCCAAGCTTTTCATTTGGTAGTGCAATCGCTAGTTTCTCTACTTCAAACTCTATGCCTAGCTGATAATCAATCTATATTCTGAGATTGATGTGCTCTTGCATAGCGAATCTGACTTCTGGTAGCGCAGTTCTGGCCGGCGTGTATCTTTCTGAGAAGTTCAAGCAATATGCGTGGAGTAAGATCAGGTCGTATGGGTTCAGAAGGACGAGATCATTGTCATTGAAGATTTCATTTCTACCTTCTGTTGATTCCACAGTATACTCATGGTATGTGACTCTGTCATATTGAAACTTCTTGTGCTTGATGTCCAGAATTCTGCGGATACCGAAGTTTATATTGATGGCTCTGTTCTGATTTGACTTGGTTTGGATGAACTTTAGCCTTGCATCAGAAATGGTGTTTATTCTGATTGGGTTAAGGTATGGGTTAATGGGTACGACATTTACAGGGATGATTTCTCTGTCAGCATATAGAAATGCAAATACCGTTTCTAAGGCAGGTTTTTCGGTATGAAGGGTAGAGGTTTCTAGGTTCTGTTCTGGTACCATTGGGTTTGGGTCATCATGGGTTTCAGCCATAAGAGTGTCGATGTGAGCAGATTTTTGAGTAGCTTGAGGTTGGGCTCGACTTGTTTATCCTTCAGCAGAGGATGGGTCTGTCCTCTCTGGTTCTTTTCTTGGAGAAGTAGGAGGGGTATCTAGGCAGATGATCTCTGGTGGTTCTTGTGTTGACTCTTCTGTTGGTTTGATGACTGTTCTTGAACATGTAGTCAAATGTCACTTCAGACATATCTGTCATGATTTCCTCTGTTATCCCCTTTTCTCCTTCTATAGCCTCTGCCTCAGCTGCTTCTGTGATTTTCCCTTTACCCTTGGCTTCTCTCTCTTTTTCAACCTCTTTCTCTTTCTCTGCCTCTTTCTCCTTCTCTTTCTCCTTCTCCTTCTCCTTCTCCTTCTCCCCCCTTTGTTGTTCTGAGGACTCACCCAATTGATCGTCTAATTGACCTTCTTGAGCATCTTCGAAATCATCATCATCGCCAGAATCGTCAATTCGAGCTGCTGGTGAGGACGAAACAACAAATCTCAGATCAGCTTTGTGTCTCTTGCTTGAAGGTTCATCTGTAGGTGCTTCTTCTGCAGGTCTTTTCGATGTAGAGGTAGCCTGTAAAATAATGTTAGTAAAGTTTGAGGCTGCCTTCGTCATTACATCTTCTACCTCTGTTGCAGCACCTTTGATCTCTTCTACTTGAGCCTCAAAGTTGACCTTGTGATTATCAAGAGACGCTTTTACATGTTGTTCTGTCGCCTTAGCTTTCATTACAAATTTTGATGAAATCGTCATCATTCGTCTAAGAATTGATTTTCTGAAGTCTCCCATTTGGCCAACTGTCATGGGTAGGTCATTTGGGTTAGGGCTGGAGATGTTGAGTGGAGTAGCAGATGAGGTGGTTGCTTATTTTATGGATTCCTTAACAGAGTTGGTAATAATCTCTGTCAAGGTTCTGACGTTAGATTCTGAAAGAGTAACTGTGGGGATGGGAAGGGTTCTGTTCATCTGCGTTGTGTGGTTCTGCAAGATCTGTCGAAGTCTTTTTAGCTTCCTCTGTTCTGATTGTTCTTAGCTCGACTATCTCTGTTGTCAGCTTTGCAATCTCTTCTCCTCTGACTCGTTCAGACTCTGTTCTGAGTGCTTCAGGCTCGGCATATTTCTGAGTTATCTCTGCATGTTTGTTAGAGATGTTCAGCAGTTCTTCCTTAAGAGAAGCATTTTCCTTGCGGATCAGCTCCTCCTTCTGTTCATTGATAAGTTTATACTCTTTAAAAGAGTTGTTGATACTATCACAGAAGCTTTCGAACTCTGCTCTTGTGACAGTGTCAACGGGGGTATCCTTGGTTCCAACACATGGATCCAATTCAGCCTCGAGTTCAGAGGCGCCTCCGTCAAGAGCTGTGTTGATGTTGGCTCTTGGATGACTTCCACCTGATCCTTGATGTTCCCTTTGAGGGGAAACAACTACAGGTGTTCTGACCAAAGTTTCCTCTTCCAGCTCAGGTTCTGAAGAAGGAAATCTGGTGTGATGAGAAGCATTTGGATCAAGCAATGTCTTCCCTTGTTCTACTATGGTCTCCCATTGTCCCTGAGTCGGACAGATGCTACGTGGGATTACAAAGATCTCTGGTCTATTTTGTGTCGTGTCTAAATGAGCCACATAGGCATCATTGTGTGGAGGTGACCTGTTGATGTTCTGGGGAGAATGAACATCACTACCAAAGATAGCTTCCCCATGTTCGTGCATACCAGAAGCATGAAGAGTTGCTTCTGGTGGTTCTTGCTGGTTGGGGTTCGAGGTGTGCACCTCTGTTTCAATAATCCTTTGGTCTTGATCACCAGGATTAGATTGTGTGGGAGCACTGGGATTTTGGTTAAGGATACGCTCAGATGTGCTCTGATGAGCATCTTTTTCTATTCTCACATTTTCATCGGCTCCTATGGCTGTAGAACTCTCTGGATTCTCTCTGATATTTCCCTCTTGCTCACCACTATCAGAGGAGATATTTTCTACCTCTGGTGTTTCCTGTACTTCCTCATGGACAACCTCTCTAGGAGATGCTCTGTCCTCTACTTCCTCTCTTCTAGAGGAAGACTCCACTTCGGGTGCTCTTGCCTCTGGTCTGTTAACTTCCTCTCCTATCTCCTCACTCAAGCTCTCGAAAGAAGGCTCAGATCCTAAGTATGTTGGGGTTCTCACCTCAGGTTCTTGAGGTTGAGCAGCACTCTGATAGTTCTGGATAGAGATATGGTCAGGGGCGATAAGGGCAAGCATTGTACCTGGAATTCTTCTTATGAAGGGGTATTCGCCTGATGTAGTGGGGAGGAATTTGGACATCGTCCAAACAGGTGTTGAGCGACCCTGATGAAGTAGTTCCAGTCTGTCGAAGGCTCTTCTGATCACCAGACTGATGAAGCGTGGAAACTTGATCATCTTCAAGAACTTGTGGGATCCAACGACTCCTCCTCTTTCGATGGATGAGGTTTTTGTGTTAACAACCGTAAAAAGATCGTTGTAGAGAATGCTGGCGTAGTCAAAGTTTCGATTGAAGAACAATCCATACATGATATGAAGGATTTCCGTTGTGGCTTGGTCTTGACTACCAGATTTGCTGGTAAGGGTTCTGTTTAAGGTGGAGAACATGAAATTCCACATAGTGGGTAGATTCTGTCGCTTGAACTCTCCTATTCTATTCAGATTCTTGTTGTAACCCAAAAACTTCATGAAATCAAGAAGGACAGCTGTTTTGGTGGGTTCTCATAGGCGTCTATTCCTAGCTGTCGTTTGGTTTTCATTCTGAAGATTCTTCTTAAGGCACTTGATCTAATGTGGATTGTTCCCGCTCCTCCATTACATGCGTTGATGCTCCCAACTATCACGTATTGTTCTTCGATGTATTGGCATGTGGTCCACCATTGTTGGACATAGATTGCAGGAAGATGGTCATCGAACTCTGTTAGGGCTCTAAAGATATCAGAGTTTCTAAAGAACTCAATGAAGACATGATACAGGGGTAGATAGAGTCCTGGAGTGGGATCGAATCTGTAGTTGTTGTCAGCAAACTCGTATGGAAGAACAATGATATCATCAGTGGGTTATATTCGGCTAGAATCAGCATAGTTTTGGGGTTCCACCATTATTGCAGGTTTGGGGTTTTCTTGAAGAACACTGAGGATTTGAATAAAAGAGGGAAATGTGAAAGGTTTAGGAGGTTTAGAAATGAAATGGGTCAAGGTTATGGATATATATAGTCAGAACTTGTGGTTGGGTAATCGTCGTAGGTACTGTAGGCACTCGAGTGTCAGAAGGTGGAGTGGCCTGAATTGTGTATCGTGGGGACATCTAGTGGTTTAGCCTTCAATTAGAGAGTGCCACGTGGATTTGTTCTGACCACTTTTGTGCAAGTAAACCGTAGCGGTTAGAGATGTGTGGGTGACAAGTGGTTGACGCTTAGAAATAACCCGCACCTCTGATGACGTTACTTCTGATGATGTGGCATAAAACCGACAGAGCTCTGTTGGAGCTTTGCAAGTTTTGCCTCTGACGAGTGATCCTTTTTCTTTCTTTTCAAGTACTCCTTTGGTGTTTCACCTTTACCCAAAATCATTTAAAATTCTGCATCTGATGAGGAAATGGCCAAAGAACGAGAACAGAACTGACTTTAGAAATTTCACAGAGTTCTGGTGAGAATCAACAGAGGCTCTGGTGAAATATCAGAGTTCTGGTAGGTTCTTGACGTTATCAAAGGATTTTCATCATAACAGGTTTTCCCTTTTTTTTCAAAAAGATTTTTCTTTTCAGAACAGAAAGCGAAGTCATTTTGATTTGAAAAATCAGATTTGACTCGCTCCCCCTAAAACCATGCGCAAAATCTTATAAACTCCCCCTTGAAATATGAGCAAAAAAAAACTTTTTACAAAAAGAATTTTATAAAAAGGTATATACAAACAGATTCACTAAGCTTGTTGAAAAAGCATGCTTGACAGAGTTCTGGTGAATAGCAGAGACTCTGTTGAACTATCCTTCCTAACTTTTTGACAGAGCTCTGTTGGAACATCAGAGGCTCTGTTGAGTTTGAACAGAGTTAGGAGGACATGTTCAACATACCTAGTTTGCCGATTAAGAAGTTAAATCTCCTTTCATTAAGGGCTTTTGTAAACAAGTCAGCAAGCTGGAAGTCGGTTGAAACAAAGTACATTTCAATCGTCCCTTTTTCAACATGATCCTTTATGAAGTGGTACCTTATATCGATATGCTTTGTCTTGGAGTGCTGAACTGGGTTAGCTGTGATTGATATGGCACTCTTGGAGTCACACAGAATTGGAATTTTTCCATATTCTAGGCCATAGTCTTTGAGCTGGGTTTTCATCCATATCACTCGAGAGCAACAACTAGCAGCAGCAACATACTCTGCTTCTGCTGTAGAAGTTGATACGCAATTCTGTTTCTTGGATGTCCAACTCAACAATTTTTCACCAAGTAATTGGCAGCTACCAGACGTACTCTTTCTGTCATTCTTGCATCCTCCGTAATCTGAGTCTGTATATGCTACAAGCTCGAAACCAGAATTAAGAGGATACCAGAGACCCAAAAATTGAGTCCCTTTCAGATATTTAAATATGCGCTTGACAGCAGACAAATGAGATTCTTTAGGATTTGCTTGAAATCTGACACAGAGACAAGTTGCAAACATTATATCAGGTCTGCTGGCAGTTAAGTACAGAAGTGATCCTATCATGCCTCTGTAGTTCTTGACATCTGTTGGTTCACCCTTAAGGTCAGAGTCAAGTTTAACTCCAGTGGTAATAGGAGTTTTCATTGGATTTGAATTGTTGAGCTTGTATTTTTTCAAAATATCAGAGATGTATTTTGACTGACTTATAAAAGCCCCTCTGATGGATTGTTTTACTTGTAAACCAAGGAAGAATGAAAGTTCTCCCATCATGCTCATTTTGAATTCACTTTTCATCAAATCCTCAAACCTATCACAGTACTCTTGTTGTGTAGACCAAAAAATAATGTAATCAACATATATTTGTACCAGAAGTATATCATTCCTACACCTTCTAAAGAATAAAGTTTTATCGACATTACCTTTCTCGAAGTGATTTGTCAACAGAAAATTGGACAGGGTTTCATACCAGGCTCTGGGAGCTGGTTTAAGGCCGTATAGAGCTTTGTCTAACTTGTAAACGTGGTCTGGAAACTCCGAACTTTCAAAACCAGGCGGTTGCTGGACATAAACTTCCTCTTGTAATTTGCCATTCAGAAAGACAGACTTTACATCCATCTGATAGACCTTAAAACATTTGTGAGTAGCATAGGCTAAGAAGATTCTTATGGCTTCTAGTCTAGCTACAGGGGCAAAGGTTTCGTCATAGTCGATACCTTCTTCTTGGCAGTATCCTTTTGCAACCAGACGGGCTTTGTTTCTGATGATTATCCCATCTTCATCCTTTTTATTCCTAAACACCCACTTGGTTCCAATGGCCACTTTGCCTTTAGGAAGTGGAACCAAGGACCAAACTTTGTTTCTTTCGAATTCCAGAAGCTCTTCTTGCATAACTTCGATCCAGTTTGGGTCTTCAAGGGCTTCAGAAATTTTCTTTGGCTCAATCATGCTTAAAAAGTTTACAAAGAAAGCTTCATTGATTGTGGCCGATCTCGTCTTCACACCATCTTCAGCAGCACCGATAATTTGATGATGGGGATGATCCTTTGTCCCTCTTGTCATGGGAGCATGGACAATAAGAGGGGTTTGTGCTTCTGATGGGAAAGGATGAATTTCAGCATCAGAGCTATGTGGGTTGGCACCAGGACTCTGTGGCACACAACTCTGGAGAGTGGCCTCATTGCTCTGTGAATTGCCAACATGGCTCTGTGAAGGTGAGCTTTCGAATTGGGAATCTCTCCCAACATTGGTCAGCAAGGGTGATGATGGCTCATTTTCAGGTTCTCTTATATTTGATTGTGGTTCCTCATTTCTCTGAATTACACCTGTAGACAGAGAAGTAGATGGTGAAGTATTGGAGGGACCAGTAAGAGTTGTACCTGTCAGATTCAATTATGTTGAATTTTAAGCTTGGTCCCCTCTGTTGATGTTGACAGAGGAGATATCATCATCGAAGAAATCATCGAACACAAGATTGATGTCTTCTTCCCTTGTCTTTGAAGAATTTGGCTTCTTATGTTCTGTCTGTGTCCCCTCTGTTGATTTGCGATCAGAGACACTTGATGTACTTTCATCAAAGGACACGTTAACGCTCTCTTGAATGACAGGAGTTCTAGTGTTGTAGACTCTGTAGGCCTTAGAGGTTAAGGAATAACCAATAAAGATTCTTTCGTCCGCATTTTTGTCGAATTTACCCAGTTGTTCTCTGTCGTTCAAGATGTAGCACTTGCAGCTAAAAACATGAAAGAATTTTGCGTTTGGCCTTCTGTTGTTGATGAGTTCATAGGAAGTCTTTTTAAATCTTTTTACTATGACAACTCTGTTTTGGGTAAAACAGGCTGTTGAGACTGCCTCTGCCCAGAAGTTGATGGGAAGGACAGAGCCGGCCAACATGGTTCTGGCGGCTTCTACCAGAGTTCTGTTCTTCCTTTCCAAAACACCATTCTGTTGTGGAGTTCTGGCAGCTGAGAAGTTCTGGGAGATTCCTTCTTCTGAAAGATAGGCATCTATTCTTGTATTCTTGAATTCTGTCCCATTATCACTTCTCAACTTTTGCACTTTTAATCCTAACAGAACCTGTATCCTTCTCAACAAACTTATTAGAATTTCTAGGACATCAGATTTTACTCTGATGAACTCAATCCAAGTGTATCTAGAAAATTCATCAATAAGTACTAGAATATACTTCTTGCCCGACAGACTTTGCACAGAGATAGGACCACAGAGATCCACATGAAGCATGTGCAAAGGTCTGGGACAACTATGATCACTCTTAGTTCCGTGTGAAGATCTTTTCATCTTTCCCAATTCACAGGCAGAACGGAGATGGTCTTTGTCAAATTTCAGTGGAGGAAGTCCTTTTACTAGATTTAATTTCACGAGCTTGTCAAGATTTGAAAAATTCAAATGGGCAAATCTTTTATGCCAAAGCCAGTCATCTTCATTTTTTAAAGACACTAAGCAGAGCTTCTCTGTTGTAGAGTTTTGGTTAGGATTGAAATTCATTTTATAAAGATTGCCTTTTCTGTCGGCTCTTAAGAGTTCTTGACCAGACTCGGAAAGCAACAGAGAACAGTACTTCTTCCTAAAATTGACATCGAACCCATGATCATAGAGTTGACTTATGCTAGACAGATTATGGTTTAATCCTTCAACATAAGCAACCTCAGAAACTGAAACACCACCATTGACTAATGTACCGTATCCTCTAATATGTCCGCCATTATCTCCTCCAAAGGTTACTGCACTTCCATTTTTGTTCTTGAAAGAAGTAAACAGCTCCTTATTCCCCGTCATGTGCCTTGAGCATCCTGAATCTAAATACTAGATCTGCACATGGGGTTTCTGCAAGACAGATTAGTTTCTTTTAGGTACCCATTGCATTTTGGGTCCTTTCTTGTTAGGTTTGGGGCGTTCATGGGCTTACCTTCTGGCTTTCCATTTTGGGATGGTATGCCAGAGGGTTTCTTCTATGCATTCTGAATATTCTTGGGATTTTTCCTTTGAAATGACTGATTCAGAACCCAGTGAGGACCATTCATATGGTTCTTTAACTGTAACAGATGTTGAATACAATTGCATTTGATAGAACATGAAGATTGATGCAAATTGTCGTTTTTATTCAAAGACTGTTGTTTAAAGGGAGCTTGATTTTGAAAAACTTTAGGACCAGATGTCTTTACGTACATTCTGTCCTGTGAAAAATTGTTGTTTCTTGGAGCAAACTCTCTTGACACAAAACTGTTTCTCTTTGGATTTACAATAGGTATAGGAGTAGGTTGGTCATTGACTTTCCATTTTCCTTTCTGCTCTGTTGTAAATTTGACTTGATCATAAGCGTAAGGAACAGAGGTATAGTCTTCATGAATAATCTTAGCTTTTCCTCTTTTCTTTTCTTCTATCTCCTTAGAGGAAAGAATTCTGATACCCTTATTTTTCAAATTTGGCAAAGGTATAAATCTGTTCTGTTTCTTAAAGAATGAGATGTTTTTCAGAGAAGCAGATTCAACAATTGCCTGTTTGGGTTTGTGCAAAGAAGTCTTAGGAGCACATAAAATTTTCTCATCTACCTCAGAGTCAGAGTCACTGTCAGAGCACATAAAGTCTCTGATGGCTCTGGTAGAGGTGTTAGACTCATTGGGTATCTTAGAATTATCAGCCCTGGTGGATTTAAACTTTCTTATCTTTAGTTTTAAAGCATCACAAGCAACATTCTCTTCAATTACTTTCAAAATATCCTCTTCAAAAGTTGTTCGTAAGGTTTCAGAGGATGGAGAGAAGACTGGGATTCCAAGATTAACTTCTCTCTGTATTGTAGTACAAGAGGGTTCTGTAATGGAAGCAACAGACTTCTCCTCCTTGGAAGAATTGAAGTTAAAGATTTCTTTTGGATCAAGACTTTTGATGGAATTAGTAAGCTTTTTTCAGCTCTTCCATGATCAAGAATAAACTTTTCAGATGGTTTTGTAACCTTTTATTGATTCAAGGAGTCATAGCTGACATTCCTTAAGCTTAGTCTTTTTGCTTTTGTAAAATCTGATATTTTGGCTCTTTTGAAAACATCAGATCCAGATATCACATCCTCTTGCATTTTTCCAATAGAGAAAACAAAGGGATAAGATGCCTTTAACCTTCTTTTGTAAGGAACAATGTCATTAAAACCTAGACCTTGCTTGTCTTCTTGAGAGTTGATTTTGGTATACACATTTTGTGCATCCTGGTACTTTTTGATTAAAATCTCCTTTTTCTGTAGGGATTGATGTAAAATTTCCCCCTCTCTCTGAAAATAGTCTTTTAGAGCGACAAAGTTTAAACGTTCATTTTCAGATTTAGCAACTTCTTCAGGTTTTTGTTTCAAAATTTCTTCAAACTCTTTAACCCTTTTTGAAAACATGCTTTCTTTCTTTTGTTGTAAGACTTCTAGCACAGATTTTTCTTTGGATATTTCTTCTTTTTCCTGTTCCAAGAGAGTTTTCTCTCTCTTGTAGAAGGACAGATCCTTTTGAGCTAGCTTTCTTAACTCTTTTTCCTTAGAAAGCTTTTGGTTTAAGAGTTGAAACTCTTCAGTAAGTAATGACACATGCATCTCAAGTTCTGAGTCAGACTTGGATTCAGAGAAATGTACCTTGGCACTGGGTCTGGTTGTCTCCAGTGCTCTGTTGTCTGGCTCTGTTACGGTCAGGGCAAATGCATGAGCCACATCTTCTTCTTCGGACTTTTCTATTCTTCCTCCGGTCATCCAATCAACATCCAAACTTCCATCATCCACAGCAACAATGGCTTGCTCTGGTTCATCGTCAGAAGATGAATCAGAGATCCAGTTCTCCATCTCAGCAACATAGCTTCTTTCTCCGTAGTTGTACTTGTATTTATTCTTGTAATAATCTTGATCTTTTACAAGTTTTCCTTTACAGTTAACAAAGAAATGGCCAGTTTGCCGCATCTAAAGCAACGTCCATCTTTCTGATTGATGGGTTGGGCAGCATCAGCCTTCTGTGGAGCAGGAGTATTGAACTTCTGTTGCTGTCTCTGTTCCGTCGGAGCTCTGTTGTGATAGTTCTGTTGAGGGGGTGCAGCATAAGCTGTGTTCTCATCTTTCTCATATCTACCTCTTCTGTCGAATGCTCTGTTGCCAAATCTCTTGTTGAATTGTTGAGTGATTAATGCAAGAGATTTAGCAAACGCATTTATATCGTCATCTTCATCTGACAAGTTTTCTTCTGTATCACTTTCAGCTACCAAACTCTTACTCTTCTTCTTCTTTCCTCTGCTGGAACTTTCTCTGTTGGTCTTTCCTTCAGTGGATTTCTTTGATTCAGAGACTAACGCAATAGGTCCTGCAATGGTGGATTTGCCCTTTTGTTTGACAACGTCCTTCTCTTATGCGGCCAGAGTGCCATACACTTCGGTAAGAGACCATGCATCTAGATCTTGGTTAGCTTGTAAAGACATGGACAGATTTAACCATTCATCATTCAGACTTTTCAGGAACAAAGCATTGTTATCTTCCTTCGACCTAACAACCCCACACTTTTTACATTTGTTTATCAAAACATTGGGTCCTTCTGTTCTTTTGGGTTTTGATGCCACCCTTAAGCTGATTAAGAAGTTGATCCCATATTTCTTTGGCAGTAACACATGAATCTAGTTCTTGATATATTTCATTAGGAATGGCCATAATCAGAAGTCTAACTGCTTTTAGATCATTTTCCATTTTTAATGTCTCTTCATCAGTGAATCTGGGGGTTTTGGGTTCAAGGTGAGCAGGAATCTCAGCAGTAGTTTGTGTTGCGGGTATACGTGGAACCAAAACCATGGGTTTGAATGGTCCATCCGTGACAGAACGCATTAAATCTCTGTCCATCCCCTCAAGGAAGTTAACCATCCTAATCTTCCATTGAGGGTATTCATCTCTCAGAAGAGTAGGAGGATTAGTCAGAGAACCAGCAGTATAAATAGTGTTGATATGGTTATTTGCCATTTTTCAGAAAAACAGGGTATAACAGTTTCAAATGGATTTGAAAGAGTATAAACTGAAACTAAGTGAACAGTAACCAATGGAACAGTAATGAACAGTAGATAATATCTTTAATCTAGACTGGAAAGCTTAAAACAGTGGTATATTAACTTTTAAACTTTAAATTGTAAAACAGAGTATACTAGGAAGCTTTGAAATGCACACATAATCAACAACAATGAATCAACCTTGGTAGATTGGATTGTTTGATTTAAGAAAATCAAGCAAGCTCTGATACCAATTGTAGGTTCCCAGATTCACGTTGTATCACATTAATGGTAGTAATATAGACAGTGGAAGCATTTAAATATAAAGCCATTAAAGTGAGTGATTGTGTAAATGATATTGTAACAGTGAGAATCAATCATAGAACAGGATAATGATAACAAAATCAAATAAGAAACGTTGCTCGTATATTTATAATGGATAACACCAAGAACAAGATCAATGTGTATCCTGAAATCTCACAGGGAACAATATCGTACGAAGGTAGTGCTCGGGATTGCTGCAGTGTGTGCTTTAACAATTGTGGAAAACTATTCTTCCCAAAGCTTACAATTGTTTCTTCCACTACCTCTCTATTTATAGCCCTGATAAAGTGAATACAATGTACTATCGTACCCTAGAATGACACGTGGAAAGTGTGTCTCCTAACTTTAGGGCATACGTGGAAGTATGGACACTTGTCTAACACTTGGGATTTCTTACGAGACTTAGGCATCACAGAGGTCTTCACTACAACAGAGCTAATAGACCAGAGCTCTGTTGGTCTTCGGGTTGTGAACAGTTCTTCTATTGATCTTCTGACAGAGCTCTGTTAGTTCCACCAGAACTCTGTTGAGTTCTGTTGATCTTCTTGAAGCTTTTTCTTCCAAGTCTTCTGCTGCATCTCTGCTGGTATTCTGACTTGATAATATTTTCAATACTTTTACATTACAGATACTTGGGTCTAACAACCAGAAAACAGAGTATAAACTGAGATTTTCAGATAATGGATCAAGATTTTAGAAAAGAGATTACAAGCTTGAAAACCTTAAGAGATGCACTAAAATGGAGAGTTTTAACTTGGAAAACATATTCTGCAGGTTTACCAAAGTTGAACAGGTCGAGAATGGCAGAAAAACAGAGTCTGTTTAGCATATATGAAGAACAGGTCAAAAGCTAGCCAAGTTTCTACCAAAAGTCATTGTAAGAGAGGATCTCTTGATATAGAAAATCAAGAATGGCTCTGATACCAATTGTTGGTTCCTATTTTACTTAACAATGATATTTTGTCTATTAGTTCAAAACAGAATGATGTGCGGAAGCGTTTTTAGAGAACTAATAAGATATTTATGGTAGAAGAACACACAGTATCAAATACGTAAGGTGTAAATAACACAAGATTTAACTCAATAACCCACTGTATATTGATATAAATGGAACACCAAGAACACCAAATGTTAAACAAGAATTCTACTCTTAAGGGTGTGTGTGTTGTGCAAAGCTTAATATAAGAGCTCAACATGAGTCTTCTATTTATACTATTCATCAGGGGACAAGCTCTAGACATAAAAGACTAAAGGTACAAGACACGATCGTGAAACTGCCACTGGTACAACGTTAATGTAGTGCGCCGTTTTCTGCAATGGCTGAAACCCATCAGAGTTTGACACGTGGAATTGTCAGGGTACGCCTTGTATGAATGATCTTCAGGATCTTCGTACAGCAGAGAACGTGTGAGACACGATTGTCTTCGTCTTGATCTTCAAGTAATCTTCCATGTCTTCAGTCTTCATACCACAGAGGCTCTGTCAAGTTTGGGAGAGGCTCTGTGGCCTTGTCTTCTGTGAACATCTTCACTAGAGTCTTCACTTGGTATTCTATCGATGTCTTGGCAGAACCTCTGTCGGTGTCAACACTTAGTCTAATTTTCAATACTTCTATAACCAGTAGAAGTTGGAGCTAACAAACTAGAAGCCTCTGTGCAAACCCTCTATGATCGATCATTGCACATATCTGATCTTGAACAAAAACACGACTTATATATTTTGCATAACTTTTCTTGTACAATGCAGTGCATGAGGTCTATTTAGACCCAAGAAGCTGTGAGTTGCGTCTTCTATCAAGAAACAAAGCTTCTGAGCTGCTGCACAATTTTGAACCTTTTTGACAGCACGAAATCTGATAGCTAATCACCACAAATCTGTAGATTTTGGTGTCAATTTTCTGCTTATTTCGAAATCTGAACGGACAGCTGAATGTAAAGGCCTTTTCAGTGTGTAAGAGAGCATCACAGCATCCACTTAGCAGAACTGCAACATAATAGTTGCAGCTTTTTGATTAAGCTCTGCATCAGCACAATTTCTACTGAGTTCTCTTCTCTAAATCTGGACAACAAGAGCGAATTAAATTCTAGAATCAGACCAAAAATTGTTGCACTCCTTTTTTTTTAAAATCTGTTATTGCACTACTCGAACACCACTCTGATTACATTGTACCAATAGAAGCTGTTCGAACTAAGTCACAAAGAAAAGCACATAACTGATAGAATGTTGATTGCATATAAATTGAATTTTGCAATCCCCAAGTCAAATTTAATGCACCGTCCCATTTGAGAATGGAATTGAATGAAAACATATTCAAATGTTGACCAATCACTATGGAAATGAGAATAGCTATTTTATTATCCATCCACGTGGACACCGTTTCATTCACCAAGATCAATTTAGCACTTTTAAAATTTGACAACCAACTCTTATTTTCTTCTTCTTCACGTGATCATGCACACTGTTACAATTTAAAAGCAATAGCTGCAATATTCTGTACACTTCCAAGATATCAGCATGATTTGTTCTAAATTTATCAGCAACAACAAAATTCTGTTACAACCGCTTTTCTGTTTTGAACATCGACAACCTTTCTGTTTTGGTTCTCAAAATCTTTCTGCACTATACAAACATGAAATATGGTGCACATATTCATCTTGATGCTGACATAAACCTTGAGTAATCAATTTCTAAAATCTGAACTTTTGCATAGCAATTCTATTTGATTCATAACTTATGTCCAAATCTTTCTTGAATAAAATCAATATCCAACCAAACTTTTTATTTTGGACAGCTGCCTGAATAAGCTGTTTTGACTTCAAACATGCTATGAACTGATTTCTGTTATTAAATATCAACATCTTGCTCTTTGAACAATCGCCATGATCAAACAATCAACACCAACATTTAACATCCAACTCAACTTAGCAAACAAATTTAGAAGATTTAGATGACCGAATTGATAAACAACTTTTCTTCCAATCAAATTAAATTGCTCAACGGTTGAATTTGATGTAGAATGGACAAATCGATCTCCGTATATCTTCTTAGAACAAATATTGCAGAAACTTAAGTTTCTGATTGATCACTTTAGAAAGTTAAGTTTAATCAATCGAAGATCCAAAAATAGTTTCAGATCTAACTTTGAACATGTAAGTGTGTAACACATCACCAAATCTTTCTCATACAATGAATTTGTTTTTCATTTAAAACGATTATGAGCAGCAAAATATAAACAAAATCTAGATCAAAGAGAGTCCAATCATGGATTTAAATAAATGTCAGATCAAAGAACAACAACCTTACTACCAAGATGCAAAAATGCAAAGGACTAAAGCATACACAAGGATGGGATCATAAATCAACCATCTACTTTGTTCTTGTCAAATCAGACCAATGAATGAGAAAGAATCAAAACACACACATGTATTAAATCTAATCAGATTTGATCCAAATAGAAACAAATCCTCACTTAGGCATTCCATCAAACATGTGGTGTGCAGAATCAGATTTTGTGCAGAGAATCAATAATTTTATGTCAAAACTTATCCAAATCTTATTTAAATCAAAGATTGGATTTCCAATAAGCACAAAACAGAAAATAAACATTGGAATGATATTTGTGTTTAGGCTCATGTGATTAAATCAATCTAAGTAACAAAACAACAAATAAATCATCTAATACTTCTATTGTTGCCATAGATGGCCGATTTTGAAGAAAAGTTTCTTCAATCGGCTCTGATACCAATTGTAGATCCCAGTTTCAAGCAAACAATAGAAGAAATCCATAGAAAATAGAGATAAGATGAAGATTAAGAACATAATATACAAGAACTCATCTCATATGCTTTGATTGATTCGTTATGGATGGGAAATTAGAAAGAACACCACACTTTTACATTTGATCGACTCTCATGTGAAAACACCTGGTCTCTGTGTGTTTGTATGTTTCTTCTAAATGACCTAATGAAAAAATGAAACCCTAAACTTCTTTATAAAGGGTCCATTTACAAGATAAAAAAGGTCTAAGCCCATATAACTAGCTAAAGGCCCATAAGCTAATTATAAAGCCTTTACATTAATTTCTTTATAAAACATTCAATTAAAATAGGGGCTAATTTAAGATAACAATTTTTGAATGGATCTTGAAGAATTACGGATCTTGGGCTTATGAGGACGACTTCAATTTTTTGGGCCGGATGTTATTATCTCATTTTGGACTCTCAAAATCGGATTTGGGCCGTAAATTTTGATATACCGAACTCGTTTTCTTCTGGGGCCGAACACCTTGACATTTTGGGCCGGTTTGGCATACACTTTCGGTTGGGCTGATTTTTGGACCCTTGTTTTGCTTAAATTATGGGCTTAGCAACTTCTAATTTTGGGCCCCCATGATCTCGTCTTGGGCCCCAAGTAGGATTATAGTATAAATACACATGGTTATTTGCCATTTTTCAGAAGAGTAGGAGGCTTAGTTAGAGAACCAACAGTATAAATAGTGTTGATATGGTTATTTGCCGTTTTTCAGAAAAACAGGGTATAACAGTTTCAAATGGATTTGAAAGAGTATAAACTGAAAGTAAGTGAATAGTAACCAATGGAACAGTAATGAACAGTAGATAATATCTTTAATCTAGACTGGAAAGCTTAAAACAGTGGTATATTAACTTTTAAACTTTAAACTGTAAAACATAGTATACTAGGAAGCTTTGAAATGCACACACAATCAACAACAATGAATCAACCTTGGTAGATTGGATTGTTTGATTTTAGAAAATCAAGCAAGCTCTGATACCAATTGTAGGTTCCCAGATTCACGTTGTATCACATTAATGGTTGTAATATAGACAGTGGAAGCATTTAAATATAAAGCCATTAAAGTGATTGATTGTGTAAATGATATTGTAATAGTGAGAATCAATCATAGAACAGGATAATGATAACAAGATCAAATAAGAAACGCTGCTCGTATATTGATAATGGATAACACCAAGAACAAGATCAATGGTGTATCCTGAAATCTCACAGGGAACAATATCGTACGGAGGTAGTGCTCGGGATTGCTGCAGTGTGTGCTTAAACAATTGTGGAAAACTATTCTTCCCAAAGCTTACAATTGTTTCTTCCACTACCTCTCTATTTATAGCCCTGATAAAGTGAATACAGTGTACTATCGTACCCTAGAATGACACGTGGAAAGTGTGTCTCCTAATTTTAGGGCATACGTGGAAGTATGGACACTTGTCTAACACTTGGGATTTCTTACGAGACTTAGGCATCACAGAGGTCTTCACTACAACAGAGCTAATAGACCAGAGCTCTGTTGGTCTTCGGGTTGTGAACAGTTCTTCTGTTGATCTTCTGACATAGCTCTGTTGAGCTCTGTTAGTTCCACCAGAACTCTGTTGAGTTCTGTTGATCTTCTTGAAGCTTTTTCTTCTAAGTCTTCTGCTGCATCTCTCCTTGTCTTCTGACTTGATAATATTTTCAATACTTTTACATTACAGATACTTGGGTCTACCAACCAGAAAACAGAGTATAAACTGAGATTTTCAGATGATGGATCAAGATTTTAGAAAAGAGATTACAAGCTTGAAAACCTTAAGCGATGCACTAAAATGGAGAGTTTTAACTTGGAAAACATATTCTGCAGGTTTACCAAAGTTGAACAGGTCGAGAATGGCAGAAAAACAGAGTATATTTAGAATATGTGAAGAACAGGTCAAAAGCTAGCCAAGTTTCTAACAAAAAATATTGTAAGAGAGGATCTCTTGATATAGAAAATCAAGGATGGCTCTGATACCAATTGTTGGTTCCTATTTTACTTAACAATGATATTTTGTCTATTAGTTCAAAACAGAATGATGTGCGGAAGCGTTTTTAGAGAACTAATAAGATATTTATGGTAGAAGAACACACAGTATCAAATACGTAAGGTGTAAATAACACAAGATTTAACTCAATAACCCACTGTATATTGATATAAATGGAACACCAAGAACACCAAATGTTAAACAAGAATTCTGCTCTTAAGGGTGTGTGTGTTGTGCAAAGCTTAATATAAGAGCTCAACATGAGTCTTCTATTTATACTATTCATCAGGGGACACGCTCTAGACATAAAATACTAAAGGTACAAGACACGATCGTGAAACTGCCACTGGTACAACGTTAATGTAGTGCTCCGTTTTCTGCCAAGGCTGAAACCCATCAGAGTTTGACACGTGGAATTGTCAGGGTACGCCTTGTATGAATGATCTTCAGGATCTTCGTACAACAGAGAATGTGTGAGGCACGATTGTATTCGTCTTGATCTTCAAGTAATCTTCCAAGTCTTCAGTCTTCATACCACAGAGGCTCTGTCAAGTTTGGGAGAGGCTCTGTGGCCTTGTCTTCTGTGAACATCTTCACTAGAGTCTTCACTTGGTCTTCTATCGATGTCTTGGCAGAACCTCTGTCGGTGTCAACACTTAGTCTAATTTTCAATACTTCTATAACCAGTAGAAGTTGGAGCTAACAAACTAGAAGCCTCTGTGCAAACCCTTTATGATCGATCATTGCATAGATCTGATCTTGAACAAAAACACGACTTATATATTTTGCATAACTTTTCTTGAACAATGCAGTGCATGAGGTCTATTTAGACCCAAGAAGCTGTGATTTGCATCTTCTATCAAGAAACAAAGCTTCTGAGCTGTTGCACAATTTTGAACCTTTTTGACAGCACGAAATCTGATAGCTAATCACCACAAATCTGTAGATTTTGGTGTCAATTTTCTGCTTATTTCGAAATCTGAACGGACAGCTGAATGTAAAGGCCTTTTCAGTGTGTAAGAGAGCATCACAGCATCCACTTAGCAGAACTGCAACATAATAGCTGCAGCTTTTTGATAAAGCTCTGCATCAGCACAGTTTCTACTGAGTTCTCTTCTCTAAATCTGGACAACAAGAGCGAATTAAATTCTAGAATCATACCACAAATTGTTGCACTCCTTTTTATTAAAAATCTGTTATTGCACTACTCGAACACCACTCTGATTACATTGTACCAATAGAAGCTGTTCGAACTAAGTCACAAAGAAAAGCACATAACTGATAGAATGTTGATTGCATATAAATTGAATCTTGCAATCCCCAAGTCAAATTTAATGCACCGTCCCATTAGAGAATGGAATTGAATGAAAACATATTCAAATGTTGACCAATCACTATGGAAATAAGAATAGCTATTTTATTATCCATCCACGTGGACACCGTTTCATTCACCAAGATCAGTTTAGCACTTTTAAAATTTGACAACCAACTCTTATTTTCTTCTTCTTCACGTGATCATGCACACTGTTACAATTTAAAAGCAATAGCTGCAATATTCTGTACACTTCAAAGATATCAGCATGATCTGTTCTAAATTTAACAACAACAACAAAATTCTGTTACAACCGTTTTTCTGTTTTGAACATCGACAACCTTTCTGTTTTGGTTCTCAAAATCTTTCTGCACTATACAAACATGAAATATGGTGCACATATTCATCTTGATGCTGACATAAACCTTGAGTAATCAATTTCTAAAATCTGAACTTCTGCCTAGCAATTCTATTTGATTCATAACTTATGTCCAAATCTTTCTTGAATAAAATCAATATCCAACCAAACTTTTTATTTTGGACAGCTGCCTGAATAAGCTGTTTTGACTTCAAACATGCTATGAACTGATTTCTGTTATTAAATCTCAACATCTTGCTCTTTGAACAATCACCATGATCAAACAATCAACACCAACATTTAACATCCAACTCAACTTAGCAAACAGATTTAGAAGATTTAGATGACCGAATTGATTAACAACTTTGAACATGTAAGTGTGTAACACATCACCAAATCTTTCTCATACAATGAATTTGTTTTTCATTTAAAACGATTATGAGCAGCAAAATATAAACAAAATCTGGATCAAAGAGAGTCCAATCATGGATTTAAATAAATGTCAGATCAAAGAACAACAACCTTACTACCAAGATGCAAAAATGCAAAGGACTAAAGCATACACAAGGATGGGATCATAAATCAACCATCTACTTTGTTCTTGTCAAATCAGACCAATGAATGAGAAAGAATCAAAACACACACATGTATTAAATCTAATCAGATTTGATCCAAATAGAAACAAATCCTCACTTAGGCATTCCATCAAACATGTGGTGTGCAGAATCAGATTTTGTGCAGAGAATCAATAATTTTATGTCAAAACTTATCCAAATCTTATTTAAATCAAAGATTGGATTTCCAATAAGCACAAAACAGAAAATAAACATTGGAATGATATTTGTGTTTAGGCTCATGTGATTGAATCAATATAAGTAAC
Organism: Saussurea involucrata; assembly: GCA_033807775.1. Classification (NCBI taxonomy): domain Eukaryota; kingdom Viridiplantae; phylum Streptophyta; class Magnoliopsida; order Asterales; family Asteraceae; genus Saussurea; species Saussurea involucrata. The sequence continues at coordinate 114,704,183 of CM066322.1, forward strand.
AAAACAACAAATAAATCATCTAATACTTCTATTGTTGCCATAGATGGCCGATTTTGAAGAAAAGTTTTCTTCAATCGGCTCTGATACCAATTGTAGATCCCAGTTTCAAGCAAACAATAGAAGAAATCCATAGAAAATAGAGATAAGATGAAGATTAAGAACATAATATACAAGAACTCATCTCATATGCTTTGATTGATTCGTTATGGATGGGAAATTAGAAAGAACACCACACTTTTACATTTGATCGACTCTCATGTGAAAACACCTGGTCTCTGTGTGTTTGTATGTTTCTTCTAAATGACCTAATGAAAAAATGAAACCCTAAACTTCTTTATAAAGGGTCCATTTACAAGATAAAAAAGGTCTAAGCCCATATAACTAGCTAAAGGCCCATAAGCTAATTATAAAGCCTTTACATTAATTTCTTTATAAAACATTCAATTAAAATAGGGGCTAATTTAAGATAACAATTTTTGAATGGATCTTGAAGAATTACGGATCTTGGGCTTATGAGGACGACTTCAATTTTTTGGGCCGGATGTTATTATCTCATTTTGGACTCTCAAAATCGGATTTGGGCCGTGAATTTTGATATACCGAACTCGTTTTCTTCTTGGGCCGAACACCTTGACATTTTGGGCCGGTTTGGCATACACTTTCGGTTGGGCTGATTTTTGGACCCTTGTTTTGCTTAAATTATGGGCTTAGCAACTTCTAATTTTGGGCCCCCATGATCTTGTCTTGGGCCCCAAGTAGGATTATAGTATAAATACACATGGTTATTTGCCATTTTTCAGAAGAGTAGGAGGCTTAGTTAGAGAACCAACAGTATAAATAGTGTTGATATGGTTATTTGCCATTTTTCAGAAAAACAGGGTATAACAGTTTCAAATGGATTTGAAAGAGTATAAACTGAAAGTAAGTGAACAGTAACCAATGGAACAGTAATGAACAGTAGATAATATCTTTAATCTAGACTGGAAAGCTTAAAACAGTGGTATATTAACTTTTAAACTTTAAACTGTAAAACAGAGTATACTAGGAAGCTTTGAAATGCACACACAATCAACAACAATGAATCAACCTTGGTAGATTGGATTGTTTGATTTAAGAAAATCAAGCAAGCTCTGATACCAATTGTAGGTTCCCAGATTCACGTTGTATCACATTAATGGTAGTAATATAGACAGTGGAAGCATTTAAATATAAAGCCATTAAAGTGAGTGATTGTGTAAATGATATTGTAACAGTGAGAATCAGTCATAGAACAGGATAATGATAACAAGATCAAATAAGAAACGCTGCTCGTATATTTATAATGGATAACACCAAGAACAAGATCAATGGTGTATCCTGAAATCTCACAGGGAACAATATCGTACGGAGGTAGTGCTCGGGATTGCTGCAGTGTGTGCTTAAACAATTGTGGAAAACTATTCTTCCCAAAGCATACAATTGTTTCTTCCACTACCTCTCTATTTATAACCCTGATAAAGTGAATACAGTGTACTATCGTACCCTAGAATGACACGTGGAAAGTGTGTCTCCTAATTTTAGGGCATACGTGGAAGTATGGACACTTGTCTAACACTTGGGATTTCTTACGAGACTTAGGCATCACAGAGGTCTTCACTACAACAGAGCTAATAGACCAGAGCTCTGTTGGTCTTCGGGTTGTGAACAGTTCTTCTGTTGATCTTCTGACAGAGCTCTGTTGAGCTCTGTTAGTTCCACCAGAACTCTGTTTAGTTCTGTTGATCTTCTTGAAGCTTTTTCTTCTAAGTCTTCTGCTGCATCTCTCTTGGTCTTCTGACTTGATAATATTTTCAATACTTTTACATTACAGATACTTGGGTCTAACAACCAGAAAACAGAGTATAAACTGAGATTTTCAGATGATGGATCAAGATTTTAGAAAAGAGATTACAAGCTTGAAAACCTTAAGCGATGCACTAAAATGGAGAGTTTTAACTTGGAAAACATATTCTGCAGGTTTACCAAAGTTGAACAGGTCGAGAATGGCAGAAAAACAGAGTATGTTTAGAATATATGAAGAACAGGTCAAAAGCTAGCCAAGTTTCTAACAAAAAATATTGTAAGAGAGGATCTCTTGATATAGAAAATCAAGGATGGCTCTGATACCAATTGTTGGTTCCTATTTTACTTAACAATGATATTTTGTCTATTAGTTCAAAACAGAATGATGTGCGGAAGCGTTTTTAGAGAACTAATAAGATATTTATGGTAGAAGAACACACAGTATCAAATACGTAAGGTGTAAATAACACAAGATTTAACTCAATAACCCACTGTATATTGATATAAATGGAACACCAAGAACACCAAATGTTAAACAAGAATTTTGCTCTTAAGGGTGTGTGTGTTGTGCAAAGCTTAATATAAGAGCTCAACATGAGTCTTCTATTTATACTATTCATCAGGGGACAAGCTCTAGACATAAAGGACTAAAGGTACAAGACACGATCGTGAAACTGCCACTGGTACAACGTTAATGTAGTGCTCCGTTTTCTGCATAGGCTGAAACCCATCAGAGTTTGACACGTGGAATTGTCAGGGTACGCCTTGTATGAATGATCTTCAGGATCTTCGTACAGCAGAGAATGTGTGAGGCACGATTGTCTTCGTCTTGATCTTCAAGTAATCTTCCAAGTCTTCAGTCTTCATACCACAGAGGCTCTGTCAAGTTTGGGAGAGGCTCTGTGGCCTTGTCTTCTGTGAACATCTTCACTAGAGTCTTCACTTGGTCTTCTATCGATGTCTTGGCAGAACCTCTGTCGGTGTCAACACTTAGTCTAATTTTCAATACTTCTATAACCAGTAGAAGTTGGAGCTAACAAACTAGAAGCCTCTGTGCAAACCCTCTATGATCGATCATTGCACAGATCTGATCTTGAACAAAAACACGACTTATATATTTTGCATAACTTTTCTTGTACAATGCAGTGCATGAGGTCTATTTAGACCCAAGAAGCTGTGAGTTGCATCTTCTATCAAGAAACAAAGCTTCTGAGTTGCTGCACAATTTTGAACCTTTTTGACAGCACAAAATCTGATAGCTAATCACCACAAATCTGTAGATTTTGGTGTCAATTTTCTGCTTATTTCGAAATCTGAACGGACAGCTGAATGTAGAGGCCTTTTCAGTGTGTAAGAGAGCATCACAACATCCACTTAGCAGAACTGCAACATAATAGTTGCAGCTTTTTGATTAAGCTCTGCATCAGCACAATTTCTACTGAGTTCTCTTCTCTAAATCTGGACAACAAGAGCGAATTAAATTCTAGAATCAGACCACAAATTGTTGCACTCCTTTTTATTAAAAATCTGTTATTGCACTACTCGAACACCACTCTGATTACATTGTACCAATAGAAGCTGTTCGAACTAAGTCACAAAGAAAAGCACATAACTGATAGAATGTTGATTGCATATAAATTGAATCTTGCAATCCCCAAGTCAAATTTAATGCACCGTCCCATTTGAGAATGGAATTGAATGAAAACATATTCAAATGTTGACCAATCACTATGGAAATAAGAATAGCTATTTTATTATCCATCCACGTGGACACCGTTTCATTCACCAAGATCAATTTAGCACTTTTAAAATTTGACAACCAACTCTTATTTTCTTCTTCTTCACGTGATCATGCACACTGTTACAATTTAAAAGCAATAGCTGCAATATTCTGTACACTTCAAAGATATCAGCATGATCTGTTCTAAATTTAACAGCAACAACAAAATTCTGTTACAACCGTTTTTCTGTTTTGAACATCGACAACCTTTCTGTTTTGGTTCTCAAAATCTTTCTGCACTATACAAACATGAAATATGGTGCACATATTCATCTTGATGCTGATATAAACCTTGAGTAATCAATTTCTAAAATCTGAACTTTTGCCTAGCAATTCTATTTGATTCATAACTTATGTCCAAATCTTTCTTGAATAAAATCAATATCCAACCAAACTTTTTATTTTGGACAGCTGCCTGAATAAGCTGTTTTGACTTCAAACATGCTATGAACTGATTTCTGTTATTAAATCTCAACATCTTGCTCTTTGAACAATCACCATGATCAAACAATCAACACCAACATTTAACATCCAACTCAACTTAGCAAACAGATTTAGAAGATTTAGATGACCGAATTGATTAACAACTTTGAACATGTAAGTGTGTAACACATCACCAAATCTTTCTCATACAATGAATTTGTTTTTCATTTAAAACGATTATGAGCAGCAAAATATAAACAAAATCTGGATCAAAGAGAGTCCAATCATGGATTTAAATAAATGTCAGATCAAAGAACAACAACCTTACTACCAAGATGCAAAAATGCAAAGGACTAAAGCATACACAAGGATGGGATCATAAATCAACCATCTACTTTGTTCTTGTCAAATCAGACCAATGAATGAGAAAGAATCAAAACACACACATGTATTAAATCTAATCAGATTTGATCCAAATAGAAACAAATCCTCACTTAGGCATTCCATCAAACATGTGGTGTGCAGAATCAGATTTTGTGCAGAGAATCAATAATTTTATGTCAAAACTTATCCAAATATTATTTAAATCAAAGATTGGATTTCCAATAAGCACAAAACAGAAAATAAACATTGGAATGATATTTGTGTTTAGGCTCATGTGATTGAATCAATCTAAGTAACAAAACAACAAATAAATCATCTAATACTTCTATTGTTGCCATAGATGGCCGATTTTGAAGAAAAGTTTCTTCAATCGGCTCTGATACCAATTGTAGATCCCAGTTTCAAGCAAACAATAGAAGAAATCCATAGAAAATAGAGATAAGATGAAGATTAAGAACATAATATACAAGAACTCATCTCATATGCTTTGATTGATTCGTTATGGATGGGAAATTAGAAAGAACACCACACTTTTACATTTGATCGACTCTCATGTGAAAACACCTGGTCTCTGTGTGTTTGTATGTTTCTTCTAAATGACCTAATGAAAAAATGAAACCCTAAACTTCATTATAAAGGGTCCATTTACAAGATAAAAAAGGTCTAAGCCCATATAACTAGCTAAAGGCCCATAAGCTAATTATAAAGCCTTTACATTAATTTCTTTATAAAACATTCAATTAAAATAGGGGCTAATTTAAGATAACAATTTTTGAATGGATCTTAAAGAATTACGGATCTTGGGCTTACGAGGACGACTTCAATTTTTTGGGTCGGATGTTATTATCTCATTTTGGACTCTCAAAATCGGATTTGGGTCGTGAATTTTGATATACCGAACTCGTTTTCTACTTGGGCCGAACACCTTGACATTTTGGGCCGGTTTGGCATAAACTTTCGGTTGGGCTGATTTTTGGACCCTTGTTTTGCTTAAATTATGGGCTTAGCAACTTTTAATTTTGGGCCCCCATGATCTTGTCTTGGGCCCCAAGTAGGATTATAGTATAAATACACATGTTAGTGTATTGTTTAGATATAACCTTCCGTCCTTAATTTACCACTTAGCTCTATCTACTACTCCATGGATCGGTTTTGATGTTACCAACCGAGGAACTCTCTTCTTGAGTCTAAATTTCACGGTTTTGTGCACCATTACTTGGGTTAACCATCTTTAATACTAATCTACTCTTCATATTAGTAAACTATTCTAAAAAGTTGTGTTTTTACCAATTCTAAGAGACAGTGCAAGGTCTTGGTACAACTCGATGAAACCAGATTCTATAGTTACATAGGCCCAAATGGCGGAAAAAATTTTAAAAAATTATTTTCCACCTAGGAGGAATGTTAAGTCAAGAAATGAAATTTTCACATTTAAACAAATGGACGATGAAGCAGTTCCTGATGCATGGGATAGGTACAGGAAACTTTTAAGAAAATGCCCTCATCATGGCTTTCCGTGCTGCATTCAGTTAGAGATGTTTTACAGTTGCTTAAATATTACTACAAAACAAATGCTCGGCGCTACTGCCAACAGAGCTTTCACATCTTGTACCTATAATGAGGGATATGATATTCTTGAAATAATTTCTAACAACAATGGTCAGTGGGCTGATCCACGTGCACTACCACCTAGAAAAACAACATGAGCACAAGATCCTAATGCATATGCATTGATATCTACACAGCTGAATGACATGGCATCTTTGATTAGAAATCTTAATGTTGTGTCAGTTAACCCTGTTGCACCTCCTCCTACTGTTCAATCTATCCAGTGCACACATTGTGGTGATGATCATAGTTTTGAACATTGTCATGGAAATCCTGAGCGTATCAACTATGTCGGTAATAATAATAATAATAATAATAACAATAACAAAGGTGGACCCTTCTCTCAGACTCACAACCCTAAGTGGAGGAATCATCCCAATTTTTCGTGGCATAGTCCTGCTTTGAATCCACCACCACCTAAATTGCAAGGTCAAAATCAGCAATTTCATCACAGACCTCAAAACAACCAACATGCCATTTATCAAAATAATCATAAGACATGTCAACAAAAGTCTAACCAACGTGCTGAATCATCTACTTCCTTGGAAATAATGATGAAGGGATTTGTATCCTAAACTCAAGCAACAATAAAAAATCTGGAGACCCAAGTGGGTCAAATGGCTATAGAAATGAGAAAACTTCCTTCTGGCTCTCTACCTAGTGATATAGAGATACCTCTAAGAATCAGAAAAGAGCATGTGAAGGCTGTAACCTTGAGGAGTGAAAAGGACTTACTAGAAAACATACAAAAAGACCTAACAAAATCAACCAAAGCAGAGCCAGCAAAGAAAACCATAGTTACAAACTCTGCTAAGTCCAGTGGTATTATTAGATCAGATAACACTGTAGGGCCCAATAACACCACTACCATTCCAACAATCCCACTGTTACCCCTGAGGAACCCAAGAAACCTTAAAAGACCACAGACAAGCTTGTTGTGGATGTGTCACAATCTGGTGACAGTCCCAAAGTTCCTAGTGAAATTAAAATAGACAAGACCTAACCACCAATTCCAGCACCTACTCTTCAAAAGACTACATCTCTTTCTAAAGTTCCGCTCTATATTCCTTATCCCTAGAGAATGAGAAATGAGAGAGATGAACTTCAATTCAAAAAGTTTTTAGATGTTTTAAACAGCTGCATATCAACATACCTTTGGTGGAAGCCATTGAACAAATGCCAAGTTATGCAAAGTTTTTAAAAGACATTTTAAGTAAAAAGAAAATTGAATGAGTTTGAGACTGTAGCTCTAACTGAAGGATGTAGTGCTATGTTGTCTAACAGAATCCTTCCAAAGATGAAAGGTCTGGGAAGTTTCACAATCCCATGTTCCATAGGAGGAAAAGAAAGAGGACAAGCTTTATGTGACTTAGGTTCTAGTGTAAACCTCATGCCTTTGTCTGTATTCAACACCCTAGGCATAGGTGAAGCTAGACCCACAACTGTATCTCTCCTATTAGTAGACAAATGCATAGCTTGGCCTAAGAGAAAGATTGAGGATGTCCTAGTTCAAACTGAGCATAATGATTCTTTTTCAAATTTAATCTTTGGTAAACCTTTAACCAGATGTTTTGCAACATGATTATTCAGATCTTTGAAATTTAAATGAGAACATCTTCTGTGCCACAACCAACATTCATTTGCAGGTTAATTTGATAGAAGACAAACAGGATTTAATGTTTGTAATTTTGAAAAGTTAACCACAAATAAGTCCATATGTCTTTTGGCCCAGAATACTTTAATGTCATTCTCAGTTAAAATCATGCAACCTGTTATTTTGAACTTGATTTGACAAAGATTGTCTAAAAACTGACTTATGCTGAATAGATTATGTTGTAATCCTTCAACATAGAAAACTTTTTGAATTGTAAGATCTCCTTTTGTTAAATCCCCATAACCTTTAACTTGACCTTTGCTATTATTGCCAAAGTTTACTGCTCCTCCAGCCTTTTCTATGAAATTTGATAGAAAAGACTTCTGACCTGTCATGTGTCTTGAAGCTCCTGAATCTAAGAACCACACATGACAGCCCTACAAAAACAATCAGTTAGTTTTAGGTACCCATTTTGGAATGGGTCCTTCTTTGTTAGCTTTGTTATCTGATTTAACAAAATTGCCTTTTACTTTCCATTCAAAATCTTTCTTTAAACACCATTTTCCTTGAACTTTTATGAAGTCAGAACATTTTCTGCTCACATACTTGTTCAATTTCTTCTTGAAAGTTTTAAATTTGGGTGTTGAAGTGTTTTCAACTTTTTTTTCTTTCACGTTAAGCTCTTTCTCATTCTTTCCTTTGATTTTAGTTTGAGGCTTCACTTCTTTTATCTTTTCTATTCTCTGAGTTTGAGGAAAAGAAACATTCTTCTTTTCTGTATTCTGAATATCTTTTCTTATAAAAGAAACAGATGTTATTGTGATTCGACATTTCTGAGAATATTGAAAAGAATCACTACCACATTGAACACAAATGAGATTTTTCTTTGCAAGTAACAACAGATCTGTACCATAAGTCTTTTCATTGTTATTGCTATTTTTCAAAGTACATGAGCATTTATTACAAAAACTATGTGCTTTTGGTACAGAAGCAGAATTCAATCCAATTTTCTCAGAAACTCTTTTCAGATCATCTTTCCTTTTGCTTTCCTCTTTTTCTGAAAAATTCAACCTGTTTGTGTTAGAGGATGAAGTAGATGATTCACCTTTTTCATATGTACTTGATTCATTAAGGAATCTATCATTATCTTTTAGAGCATTAATCTTGAAAAGATCATATTCAGCTTTCAGTTTTTCAAGCTCTGTTATTTTCTGAATAAAGACACTCTTTTCTTTTAAAGCTTCTTCAAGTCTAACATCCACATCACAGTAATCATTTTCAAGTTCATCAAAAGATTTCCTTAAGTCCTCAAGTTCTTGACTTACACGATTAAATCTCTTTTCAAGTTCTAAAAAGTCTTCTGACTTTGTTTCAGAATATTCAGTTGATTCAGAATCCTGACTCTTTGAATCAGAATTCTGATTAACAGACTCAGACTTCTGACCTTCAGACTCAGAGATCTGACTTAAGCAATCAGAATTCTGATTAGAAGATTCAGATTTCTGACTAACTGTTTCAGAAACCTTACTAGTATCAAATGTACTTTCTATGTCAGAATATGAAAAACTTTGTTGTTTATTTTTGTAACTGACATTTAGAGAGTCATATTTGAATTTAGTGTCATTATATCTGGGTTTCTCTTCTGTTGGTTTAGAAATTTCTTTCTTAACCTTATCTTCTGAAACATCTGATTTTTCTGTTTTTGATTCATAAACTGTTTCCTTTGTCTTTTTAGAATTTGATATCTGCAAACTATCAGAACTTGTTATAGAACTTGCAGGTCTGATGAAAACTTCAACAATTTCTGGAATTTTTGGTTTAGGAACTTGAAGCTTTTCAAAATCATACAAGTTGACTGGAGCTCTTTTCAAAACAACATTTTCTTCCAATCCCAATCCCTTCTTTGGATTGTAAAACCTTGTATCTTTAACATTGATTGTTATAAGATTTAATGTTTGCTGAGTCTGACCTCTTTTCAAATTAAGATCTTCCAATTCTTTGATTTTGGTGTACAAATTCTTTCTTTCCTCAAATAGCATATCAAACTTTATTTGTAAATCACCCTTTTCATCTTTAACTTTTGAAAACTCATTTTTTAATTCAGAAAGCTTTTTCAATAATTCAGAATTTTCAGTTTTAACTTTCTGTTTCTCAACCTCAGACTCCTCATACTTTTCTCTTGTTACTTCTTTTCCAATTCTGAATTTGTTTACTAGGGTTCTTTCACCTTTTATCTGTTTTCTAAGTTTATCAAATTCAGCTTTCATGTCACCAATCTGGGCCATTAAATCAATTTCAAGTGCAGAATGTACCTCAGTGGATGACTCAGAGTCAGCATTTTCAAAGTCAGAATCATCCTCATTCTTCATCTTGGCCATGTAACTCTGCATCTGAGAAAAGTGAATGCAGTCGTCTTCATCTGAAGTGTAGTACAACCAATTTTCCTGTTCAGCTAACATTGCCACTTCATCATCTCTTTTCTTGGCTAGCTGAGCTTTCTTGATGTAGTAATCATAATCCTTTACAATCTTCACTTTACAATCCTTTGCATAGTGGCCAGATTTTCCACATTTTGAAGCACAGGTCCTTTTCTTTTCTTTCTTCCTTCTCTTCTCTATTTTCTTCTCTTCTCTCTACCTTCTTCTCATATTTACTTTCTCCTCTTTCTTCTCTTTTCTTGAAATCTGAATTTCCCTGCTCTCTCTTGTAATTTCCTAGAAAATTACCCTTTCCATACCTCTTGTTGAAGTTGTTAGTCAACAAAGCCAACTTTTCAGCAATTATTTTGATATCTTCATCTTCTTCTGATCCCTCTTCTTTATCAGATTCCTCCAGCTTTGGTATCTCAGATAGATACGCAGTCTTCTTGGGTGCTTTGACTATTTTAGACTTTGACAGAAAAGCTAATTGTTCTGCAACATTTTTCTTTTCTTCAACAACAATCTTAACAGAGTCTTCATGCTGATTAAGAACACAAAATAGATCATTGAGATCTTCTTCACACATATCCTTATTCATTTGCAGACTGATAGCAAACGATGACCATTCTGAATTTAGACTGTTCAAAAACTTGTAGTTTATTTCTGATTTTGTCTTTTTGAACCCATTTCTTCTCAAATCATTCAGTATGGTGCAATATTTACTGTACATCTGAGTCAAACTTTCTGATTCTTTTGCCTTGAACCTTTCATAAGCATTTATGCTTTGATTTAACTTTGCTTGTATTGACCTAACAGTTCCTAACATTTGTCTTTCCGGTTCATCCCACATTTCCTTAGCAGATGATCCACTGTCAATTCTGTTTAGAACTTCATTTGGAACGGCCAATGTCATCACTGTAATGGCTCGTTTGTCTATAGCATGCCTGTTTTCTGTTCTGCTGTGTATTGAGAAAAGTTCTTCTTCATCCTTGTAGCAGGAATTTCTGGAGTTGTCTCTGTTTCAGGAGTTGCAGCAACACGACATAGACTTCGATAGGACATTCTCGGATAGAAACCATCAGATTTTCATCTATGTTATCCAAGAATTGGATCATTCGAATCTTCCATTGCTGATATTCTTTCGGTATGAGAACATGTGGCTTGGTTTCAAATCCCATGGCTAGATACTCTTTTGAAGACATGATTGTAAGATATTTCAACAGAGAGACAAATTCAATTTCTTGAACAAACACAGAGAGAATTCAAGAATTGCTAAGAATTTAAGAAATTCAAATAGCAGCGGAATCAATTGATGAATTGATCAAGAAAACTTCAAGAATGCGATCATGAAACCCTCGAGAACACGATCTTGGACGAATTTGTTTGTTGATTGGCTCTGATACCAATTGAAAGTTTAGGATCCACTCTTACAATCAATATATCAATGTATAGAACAATAATTGAGAAGTAATATGATCAACCAACTTGTATTCAATGAAGAACAAATTTACAGATCTTAGAGAGAGAGTATCTCAAAGATTACAAAAGATGAATACAAAATATATGTGGGAAAGTCAGTTAGCGTAATAGTGCTAACCACTATATATACTGTAACAGAAATACTAAAGCTATAGTACAAATATGAAAGACTAATAGGAACAATACACGTGTCCTAATTAGTATACTAAATACAAAGTAAAGTATCTAGTTATAAGTTCTGAACATGTTGTTCAGAACTTCTGAACATTATTCTGATTAGGCTTCTCATAACTTCTGACTCTTATTCTCAGACTTCTATACTTGGCCAACTTTCAGAGCAATACTTCTGAGCCTTCTTAGTCAGAACTCTGACTCTTCACTTCAGAACTTCTGAGCCTTCTTAGTCAGAATTCAACACTTAGTTTATTGACAAAACTCAGATCTAACAAACTGTTCACACCAGAAGACCATCAGAGCTCTGGCACAAGAGCTCTGGTGAATGAAGACCTATGTGAAGCTTAAGTCTCGTAGAAATCTGTAAGTGTCAGACATGTGTCCGTACCTTCCACGTCAGCCCTAAAAAGACGGAGACACACTTTCCACGTGTCACCCCTGGGTTATATAGTACACTGTCTTTCACTTTATTAGGCTATAAATAGAAAGGTAGTGGAACACACATTAGTAAGCTTTTGGAAGAATCAGTTCCCACAATTGTGAGAGCAAATACTGCAATATTCCTTTCCACTACCACTGTACGAATTGTCACCTGAGAGATTTCAGAATACACACACAAGAAAGTGTTCTTGGTGTTATTCAAATATTGACTACTATTGTTATCATTTACTGTTCATTATTGTTATTGATATTCTCTCACTGTTTCATATTCGTATACGCAATCACTCATATTTAAATAGCTTTATATTATGCTTTCGCTACCTTTGATTATGCTGTTTATATGAGACAACGTGAATCTGGGAACCTACAATTGGTATCAGAGCTCTTTGATTTGCTTAAATCAAATCGATCCAATCTAATCAGGTTGATTCACTGTTGTTTATTGTTTTTTTTCAAAAGCTTCGTAGTGTACTCTGTTTTCTTGTTTAAAAGTTCAAAACAAAGCTGCAGAGTTCTTTTAAAACGTATTTAAGCTTTCTAGTTTGTCTTAATATCTTCTCTACTTTGTTTACTGTTCCATTGGTTTACTGTTCATCTACTTTCTGTCTAAAACTTGTTTAAAATCTTTCAAAATCTTCATACTCTATTTTCTGAAAAGATGGCTAACAACAACCTCAATGCCATATATACGGCTGGTTCTCTAACCAAACCTCCTACTCTTCTGAGAGATGAATATCCTCAATGGAAGATTAGGATGGTTAACTTCTTTGATGGGATAGATAGAGACTTTATGCGATTTGTCACTGAAGGACCATTCCATCCTATGGTTTTGGTTCCTCGTGAACCCGCAACAGAAACTACTGTTGAGGTTCCTGCTCACTTCGAAGTTAAAACCACTGGGTTTACTGAGGAAGAAAAGCTCAAAATGGAAAATGACCTCAAGGCAGTTAGACTTCTGATTATGGCCATTCCGAACGATATTTTCCAAGAACTAGACTCATGTGTTACTGCAAAAGAAATCTGGGATCAACTTCTAAATCAACTCGAAGGTGGTATAAAAACCCAAAGGAATAGAAGGACCCAATGTATTAATGAATACAATGATTTCAAAGCACTTCCTGAGGAAACTGTTGGTTCCTTTTGCTAACACAATGATCTTAACTTTCAGTTAGTTCAGATTGTATGGTGTGGAAGCGTATTTAAGAACTGAAAGATAATGTAAGGTAGAAGATCACACAATAGCAAATAAAGCAAAGAGTAAATAACATATGTTTCTCAAAGATTAATGTATTTGATATATAATAAGAACACCAAGAACTTCAAAGGATTGAAAAGAAATCTGCAGTTTAATGGTGTGTGTGTTGTGAAAAGCTTTATAGAAGAGTTCACATGAACCTTCTATTTATACTACTCCTAAAGGGGACAATAAGGACTGAAGGTACAAAGACACTGTTCAGGAACAGTAGCTGAAAGGTACAAGACACAGTTCTGGAACAGTTGTAGATACAACGTTCATTAAATGCTCCGTATTCAGCTTTAGGCGGAAACCTATCAGAGTTTGACACGTGGAGTTGTCAATTCACGCCTTTGTACGATTGATCTTTAGAACCTTCGAATGGTAGGTATTGTAAGAAGCATGTCCGTCCTTGTTAAGATCTTTTACGTAGATCTTCTTTTTGCCACAGAAGCTCTGTGAAGTATGACAGAGGCTCTGTGGTCTTGTCCGCTTAGAAGTGTCTTCTGTTGCTTCTTTTACTTCGGTCTTCTTGATTAACCCGGCAGAGCCTCTGTCGAAGACTTCTGTCTTCTCAGTTACTCGGCTACTCGCCAGAGCCTCTGTCGAAGACTTTGGTCTTCTCGGTTACTCGGCTGCCTCTGTCGAAGACTTCTGTACTTAGACTATTTTCACTACTTTTACAAACAGAGATTTGAGCTAACAATCTCCCCCTAAGTAGTGAAAATTAAAAATTTGAAAGTGCAAGTATTTTCTAAGTACAAGAATATTTTCTTTTCATATTTGATTTTGCCAGAGGCAATTACATTAGATTGTATTGAAAAGAAAAATATTACAGAGGATCTGTTTGACTGACTCAGATGTTGGCATTCTTGAAGTCATTGAAACTTCTGCGGTCGAGTCCTTCTTGTTTGAGCTCGTGATAGAAGCTGATGCAGAGATTTCGGAACTTGATTGTTGCATCGATAACTTCTATCAGTCTGTCGGCAAGACTTTGATTTATGAGCTTTGATCCTCTGTGCTCCACTAGTATCGTTCTAAACTCTGTCAAAGTACTTGTTGCGTACTTCTGATAGTCCATCTCTATGAACAACTTTGATTTACCAGAAGGATCTAGAAATACTAACCCGACCCTTGGATTTGTGATGATTGAGTTTGGTGTAGCAGAGGGAGGGCAGTAGTCTTCTGGTGGTTGAACGGTTAAGCTCTTTACTCCAAGATCTCGAGCCAATTGAAAGTCTACCATGCTGTATAGCAGAAGCTTTTCGTGTATGGCCTTTCTTATCACTCTGTAGGCTCTGCGAACTTCGTCGGTTGTGAAGTTCTCTTTTGTCCATTCCAGAAGTTCAGGTAGATCATAAGGATTGAGATTCCTAAGATCTGCATCTGTAAATTGGTTCTCTGATCTGTCCTCTCTTTTGACCTTGTAGATGTTGTAGGAGAGTCTAGGCCAGCTTCTGGTTTTTGAGAACTTACAATATAGGACTTTGACGATCTTGGATGTTGAGAAGACTTCATGTTTAGGCTTGGGTTTTGTTCTGGTGAAAGGGTTTTCGAGGTCAGCACGGAAGTCAGGGTCTTGAATGGTTGGTTCTGATTGATCCATTATGCCCATTCTGCTGTAGAGGTACCTGTATAACACTTTTTCCATTTGTGGTGGTGGTGGTTGAGGTAAGGTTCTGCGCATAGCATCCATTTGGTTCATGACTTGTGCCACTCGATCCTCTGACGGTTTTGTCTTAGGATCCAGAACAGGAATATCTGACAGAGGTTTAGTGCCGAAAGCCCAGTCTTCTTCTTCAGGCTTTGGTGTCTTATACGCATCAAAAGAGCTCTTCATCAGTTTTTCTGTTGAAGGTTGATGCATGGGCTTTTTCTTCTGCGGTTCCTCTGTCACAATTCCTTTTCCCTTGTCTTTTGCCTTCGGCTGTTCTACTAGTTGAGATGGGGTTGCCTCTGTAGGATTTGACTCTTGAGTCTCAGAGGGCTTTGTTGTTGATGTTTCTGTTGGTTTGGGGATTGCCTCTATTGGTTCTGACACTTGAGTTTCAGAGGGCTTGATTGGTGATTTGGGTTTGGGTTCTGTTGGATAGGTTTCAGTTGTTTTGCTCATATATTTTCTTTTGTGAGCAATGGTGTTGGTTTTTGGGTTGGTTTTGGGTGTTGGGGAAGGTAGTTCATCTTCGGAGGATGTCAGAAGGTGGACTTCTTCTTGGTTTTGGACATCTTTTCCAAATACAGAAGGAGTTTCCACAGAGGTGGGTGTTGCCTCTGTGGTCTTCTGTGTTTGAACCTGGATTGTTTCTGTTATTTGGGTTTCTTCAGAGATTATTTCCACAGAGGTGGGTGTTGCCTCTGTGGACAGTTGTGTTCTTTGTTGGGTTTGAGATGGGGGTGCTTGGTTGATGGGTTCTGCGACAATTGGTGGAGCTGGTAGACCTCTGCTCGCAGCTTTTTCACTTTGTTTCTCCCCTCGATTCTCCCCCTCAGGATGATCTGATGGACCATGATGGTCATCATCAGAGTCATCCTGATGTTTATCTGTCGTACCCTCTGCCCTGCATGTTGAATCTGGTTTCTTTGGTGGAACAACCCCTGCAGCAATCATTTTTGCGCACAAGTCATCACAGAATCCAAGCAGTGTTTCAACCTCTGTTTGTGTGTTGAAGCGCATTCTGCCGACACTAGCTTGAAACTCTTTGACATAGTGTGCGTTGGCAACGGTGAAAGCTTTGATGAATTCGGTCATCTGATCAAGTATACCTTGGCCGAGTTCTGTCACTTGAGCTATTGTCATGTATTCAGAAGGCTTCATGGCTTGAGTGTTTCTTGTAGTTTGCTCCTGAACTTCTTGTAAGGCCTTATTTAGGTCTTCAGGTGTAAGACCCTTAGATTTTAAAGATTGGTCTTTTAGTTGTAGAAGAAAGTGCTTGACAGAGTCTTTGAAGGCAGAGGTGGCGGCTTTTCCGAATTCAGCTGCTGCTGAGGTGGCAGTGGTAGTAGCAGTGTGTGTTGCAGAGGACTTCATCTGGGTTATGGCGTTTTGTACCTCTGTGGACAAGGTGTCCATTTTGGTGTTCAGATCAAGGATTGCCCTGGATGTAGTAGTTGCAAAAGATTTGAAAGAGCTTTGCAACTCTTTCATTGTTTGGTTCACAGAGGTGACAAGGGTTTGGAACTCATCCCTTGATACATGTGAACTCGTTGTAACCACTGGGGGAACACATTCGTCCCCAAAGTGAGTCTCTGTTCCCGAGACACCTTCTTTCGCTCTTGTTTGGATGTTGGGGGCCGAAGGATTTCTTTCTGATCCTCAAGCAGAAGCATCTAGTGATTCAGACTCTACAGAAGTTCTGTCAAGTACATTGTCTAGATCCACTCCAGAGGTGGGTACTAGATTATCCTTCTGTTGACTCGGAGACTTGTCTATAGTCTCTCCGTCTTTGTGCACTCTAATCTCCTCTGAAGAGATGTTTGGACCTAGTTGTGTGCGTGTGGCAGAGGAAACAAATTCCTCTGCAAGGATGTCGGGTGTGATCTGGGGCAATAGATCACGAACTAAGTATGAATCCTTTAGAGAGGATTCCCATGGAATGATGGTTTCCCCAGTTATTATTGGTACAGATGATGAAAGAGTTTCCTCTGTCCAGATGGTTTGGGTTGGGGTCGAGCCGTGCTATTCTTTTTCACTATTTCCCTCTGCCACTAGACTGGCGGCAATAGAAGTGTGGGTTGCACTGGAGTTGGTTTTGGTTGTGTGCCTCTATTAATACAGGCATCTTTTCTTGCTTCTTCTTCTATGAAGCATCCGATCACTTGTTCTCCATCGATGATCTCAACCTCTGTTGCGACCACTTCTGCTCTTTTCTCCCCTTCTTCTGTTACATCTTCACCCCTTGAACCTTGGGAGTCGTGCATAGGATGAGAGCCGTATAATTGCATGACATGTGGATGATAGAGACCTTTTCATATTTGGTCAGCTTCTTCTTCATCTGAATCTATCTCTGAGACCTCTATCCTTGTCTCCCTCGTTTCAATCACCTCCTCTGTTGGATTTTCTAACATGGTATCCATGTTATGGTCTTCTGCAGCTATTTGTTCCTTTGGACTTGCCCTTTGTGCATCAAATCCGGGTTGGGTGAAGGGGTTCTATAGCACTTCTGGTGTCTCAACCTGATGATCCCTAGGAGTTTGGTCATCATCTTCTAGGTCAGAAGAGATTCTGAAGTCAGATTCTTCTATGGACCCATGAGAGAGGGGTTCTGCAGTCCATCCAGCAGTGTTTAGAGTATGGGCGAATTCTAGGTTTTGGATGAAGTCAGAGAAATCCCCGTGATGTGCATAGTTGAGGGGATTGGGGGATTGCAGAGGGGATTCTTGGGTTTGTTCTTCTGCTATTCGTTATGTTCCCTGTTCCTCTACTTCTTCTGCCACTTCTTCCTCTGCTATTGGTTGCATAGGAGACAGATGTTTCCCAGTTTTCTTCTTGCTCTTTCTCCTCTTGGGTTTAGGTGCCCCTTCTTCTGAGGCTTTGGATTTTATATTCTTCTTTTGTTTTGGGGGACAGGGAGGAGCAGAAGATCCAACTTCTGTGGCATGAGGAGGAGAGGAATGACCTTCTGCGACACTTGTAGAGGTACCCTCTGTGGTTTTCCTCTTGTGAGTTTTCTTTTGAGGAGTAGAGGCAGAGGGTTTGTGTTTCTTTGAAGCAGAGTAGATGGATTTTCTCTGAGCATGGAATCTGGCTTGATTGTCTACATGCTTGTGAAAAGCAGTTGCCCATTCTTCATCTGTCAACCTATCTATTACTTCTGTACCTATGGGGACTCCTAGACGCGGTGGTGTCATAGGACTTGGTTCTGGAGTCCTATGATCGCGTATGTATTCTAGTTCTAGTTCTTCGTCCCTAGCATATCCTAGAAGTTTCTTTGGCAGAGGTCTGCAGTGAGGGTATCCATCAACATGTTCTGTTGGGGAGTTCTTGTTCATAGCATACATCTTTGTTATTGGCCCTTCCATTGGCCATTTTTCAAGCAAGAGTAGAGGCTCTAGCAGAACACCTAGAATCCTTTGGAACTGCAGAGGAGGTAGAGCTCCTGATGTGTTTGACTTTTTCTTTTTGGAAGTTGTTCTTTCTGTCGATGGTGTTAACCATTTCTTGCATCATGAGAGTGGCGAAGTCTAGAGGTAGGTCGTAGTAGACTCCGTACATGATGGCTAGTATTTGGTGTGAGGATTGATATGGACTCCCCACTTTCCTGGTTAAGCATCTATTGAGTATGGAAAACAGTGTATTCCACAGAGGTGGTAATCTGCCTCTGCGAAAGTCATTTCTCTTTCTTAGTGGTACGTTGTACCCCAACATTTCGACAAACCTGCAGAGCTCTTCATCTGTAGGTTCCTGTGCAAAGGTCTTTAATCCTAAAAGACCTCTTGTGTGTAGGTTGAACTCAAGAGAGAACATCGTTCTGTTGAACTTGAGTTCAAGATGTTCGGATTTATCGGGTTTGGAGATGTAGCCTTTGATCTGTCGGTCTTCTGTATCAAATCTGCAACTTTTCCAGGATTGATTTATGTATCTGGCAGGGATTTTGTCCACGGTTTTGGACAGAAGAGGGTAGATAATATGTTGTTTCAAGATATGGAGAAGTATAGCATGTGCTTTCCCAAAAGCAGTTCTTGAGGGAACAAGGTAGTGATTATTGGGTTTTAATGGTAGAACATTTGCAAAATGTTCATGAAAAGTCTGCTTCATCGCCTGAGTTATGTTGTTTTAGGTCTCTGGCGATTTCAGGGTTTTCTGAATGTTCAGAGTGTTCAGAGTTTTCAGGGGAGTTCGCCGGTGAATGTGCAGGGGAGATAGCTTGAGAAGACGAGGCCATTTCTTGTATAAATATAAGAATTTTGCAGGTTTTTGCCATGGTTCGCCGGAGATGAGTGTGCGTAAAGGTTTTATGAGGATGGTAACTTGGGTTTTATAGTGAAGGGTAGAATCTGGAGAGGTAAATATATGGAAGTGAATAATTTTTGGGGTCCGTACTTGAGTGTGAACGGCGGGTTCAACTTTCCAGGAGAACGTGTGCCGTGTACGTCCAATGAAAATGTGACACATCAGCAGTGTCAGAGCACGACTTGACGTCGTGCGCGGCCCATTAATGCTTGGCGCGTGTGTTTCTTTTCCTCCACATATTTTTCACTCTCAATAAAATAGCCGTTATTGTTGCAGAATTTCCCAAGTTTGAAAATGACAGAAGCTCTGTAGAGATAGAGCTCTGTTGTTTGAAACTCTCTTCGAATCCTCTGTTGCTTGTACCTTTACCAAAAATGTTTGAAAAGCATTGGAGAGGATCGATAGTTTTTAGAGAAGAAATTTCATTCACAGAGGTTTTGGAGCTCTGTCAGAGCTAGCAGAAGCTCTATGAGAGGAAATTTTTCATAACTAAAAATCTATTAAACTTTTTGATCATCCAAAGTTTTTACTGTTTTATAAACTGTTTTAGGACATATTTGAAAATTTTTTTCCTAGAAAATTGTTCTGGAAAAGCTTTTGTGCGAGAGATTCCTTTTAAAAGCCTGTGTTGGTCAGCAGAGTTTCTTTGGTGGAATGAGCTCTGTGACCAACAAACTTTTAGAATCTCAAAGTGTGCATTTGCGAAAGAGATTTTTGAGATGATATTCAAACCGATCGAAAGAGTCTAAATTTACGATCAGAGATTTTCTCTGGTAGAGCCTCTGTTGAGCTCGGCAGAGGCTCTATGACCTCAAATTTCTCATAACTCATAATTTATGCATCTTTTTGATCATTTGAAGTTTGAAATGTCTTTGGCAGTGTTTCTAGGAAATATTTGGAAATTTTTGTCCTAGAAAACTGTTTTCTAAAACGATTTCGTATGTGTAAATATCAAATATCTTGATTTGTTAGCATAAGTTAAGTGGTATATGAACCCTTTTGACTTGAGACCTTCTGTATGACATTCAAGACGATCGATCGAGTTCTTATGTAATTTGTAGTCATAGAGGATCTGTCTTATAGAAGCTCTGTTGAGCCCAGCAGAGGCTCTAAAACCTTAAATTTCTCATAAAGAGAGACTCATCAATCGTTTTAATTATTTTCTTTTTGGAATGTCATAAGCAAAGTTTCTAGGACATATTTGGAAATTTGTGTCCTAGAAAACTGTTTTCTCGAAGGATTTTTATGAGATACTCACATTTTGACTTTCCTTTGTTCGGCGAAATTCTTGACCTCTGTTGATTGTGGTTGATCACAATTCTTCTTTGGCTCCCCATTGAATGATCAACTTCTGTAGATCATTTCAAGGTCTCCTTCTACTCCCCCTTGATCTATGCTTGGGTCAAAATTAGATAAGTAATATGGGACATAGATCAAGTTTCTTAGAGGTTCTGTAAAGACTGTTAGAGGTTCTGAGCAATCCTACAGAAGCTCTGTTTTTGTGCAGAACACTTGGTGATTAAGAATTTACATTCAGAAATAAATTAAACAAATAATAAAAGCAATGTATGTACATATTTACAGAAGATTAAGTTATACTTACAGAGGTTTTAACTCATGTTTATCATTCCCAACTTACCCACCAAGAAAAGAAATCTTTTCTCATCTAGTGCTTTGGTGAATAAGTCTGCAAGCTGGTATTCTGTAGGTACGAAGTGCATTTCGATTGTCCCATATTCAACATGGTGTTTCAGAAAGTGGTAACGGATATCAATGTGCTTTGTTTTTTAGTGCTATACTGGATTGGCAGAGATGGCTATGGCGCTCTTTGAGTCACAGAAGATGGGAATCTTGAATATGATGTGGCCATAGTCCTTAAGCTGAGTTTTCATCCACAGAACCTGGGAGCAACAACTAGCAGCAGCAATGTATTCGGCTTCTGCTGTAGATGTGGATACGCATTTCTGCTTCTTAGAGGTCCAGTTGACTAGTTTACCACCTAGGAATTGACAACTCCCAGAGGTACTCTTTCTGTCGAGCTTGCAGCCTCCATAATCTGAATCTGTATAAGCTTTAAGACCAAAACCAGAGTTCTTCGGATACCAGAGGCCAAGATTTTTGGTCCCATTGAGGTATCTGAAGATCCTCTTTACAGCAATATAATGTGATTCCTTTGGGTTAGCTTGATATCTTGCACAGAGACATGTGGCATGCATTATGTCAGGTCTACTTGCAGTTAAGTATAACAGAGACCCAATCATTCCTCTGTAGAGCGTGCACTCTATAGGTATGCCCTTTGGATCTGAGTCTAACTTATTTCCTGTGGGCATTGGAGTTCTCATTACAGAGGCATCAGAGAGACTGTATTTTGAAAGTATGTCAGAGGCATATTTAGCTTGATTTATGAAAATTCCCTCTGATGATTGTTTTACTTGGAGTCCGAGGAAGAAAGCTAATTCTCCTACCATACTCATTTCAAACTCACTCTGCATGAGTTTTTCAAAAATTTTGCACTCTTCTGAATTCGTAGACCCAAAAATTATGTCGTCCACATATATTTGTACAAGCATAATTTCATCACTTTTCGTTTATAAAACAAAGTGGTATCCGTCGTACCTCTGTCGTAACCATTATCAAGAAGAAAGGTAGAAAGTCTTTCGTACCATGCTCTTGGAGCCTGTTTCAGTCCATACAGAGCTTTGTTGAGGTAGTACACGTATTTTGGGTACTTAGAGCTTTCAAACCCTGGTGGCTGTTGGACGTATACTTCTTCTTGGATTTCACCATTTAGAAAAGCAGATTTTACGTCCATTTGAAATACTTTAAAACCTCTGTGGGCTGCGAAGGCTAAGAAGATTCTTATGGCTTCGAGCCGTGCGACAGGGGCAAAAGTTTCATCGTAATCTATGCCTTTTTCTTGGCGATATCCCTTGGCCACCTGTCTTGCTTTGTTTCTTATGACCACTCCATCTTCATCCTTCTTATTTATGAAGACCCATTTAGTCCCTATGGCTTGTTTTCCTCGTGGCAGAGTGTTAGGTCTAGAGTTTTGTCAAAAACACGTGTTGAGTTCTGAGTAAAAAGACCAAAGAAGACTCAGAAGTTCTGAGTAGAAGACTCAGAAGTTCTGAGTGAGAAATCTCAAAAAGATTCTAAGTGTTGGATTCTGACTAGAAGGTTCAGAGTTCTGAGTAGGAGACTCAGAACTTCTGACTATGAAGATAAATGTTCTGAAGCACTTATTCAGAAGTATGTTCAGAATTTATATCTTGGGATATTCTCTGTTATATTCAGTTACTAATTAGGACACGTGTAATTGTTCTATTAGTCTGTTTCTTTTATGTACTGTAGCTTTAGCTTTACCTTTCAGTATATATAGGAGTTAGCAACAGTTAGCAAACTAATCTTTGATGTAACTCTTCACGCATAACTTTGTGAGATCTTTTGAGAGAGAAACTCATTGTAATATCTTGCAATTCACAGATTGTTAATAAATCATATGACCAGTTGCTGTGAATACGATCTTGAATGTTCATTCTATATTGAATCTTGACTATAAGTGACTATTAAGGGACTTACAATTGGTATCAGAGCCAATCAACAAACAAATTCGTCCAAGAGTGTGTTTGATCACGTTCTTGAAGTTTCTTGATCAATTCAACAATTGATTCCGCTGCTGCTAACAATTCTTGAATTCCTAACAATTATTGAATTCGTTTCTATCATTGATTCAAGAAATTTGAATTTGTCTTTCTGTTGAATCGATATCTTACAATCAAGTCATCCAAAGATTTTCTCTCTATGCTGATTAATTCTCGAAATTAAACAGAGATCACAGGTATGTTTTCTAAATTCTTGATTGGTTTCTTGATCAAAGTGATTCTATCTGCTGCATGTTGATTAGTATTCATATTTTTTGTTGAAAAGAAGATTTCATTAATTCATGTACTCTAACTGTTTGATGAAATGCATGTGACAGATTTGATCAATTCTTGCATGTTCTAGATCTGTGTTGATTCTCATTTTTTTTATCATAATTCATAGTTGATATTTGAATTTTTCATTTCATCATGCCTGAGATTATTGAAGTTTTTGTGAGACCTGCAATTTCTATAACCAGTTCAGACAATTTACAAAAATTAAGTCCTGTAAAAGCAATAGAAACAATTTTTGAACCAAAAACTGAGATTGTTCATTTTGAAAGCAAGATTGCTAATCTTCAAGCAAAACAAGACGAAAATGCAAAAGTTATAAAGATTTTTGGTACGTGCGAAATATGTGTTTTAATCGCAGTGGGTTGCAAACTGTCCACAGTGGGAAGTGCAAGTGTACACTGTCCACTATGATCGTCACAGCAAGTAATAGTTGGTAAAATACCAGAATCGAATCCACAGAGACTGGACAATCAAGACAATACGGTTCTCATGAGCTCCTTTTACAAGTTTCAACTAGAGAGGAAAATAATACTTTGGTTCGGTTTGGTAAAATAGCTACTTGAAACGATTTACTAAATGCTAAAAAGGAGGAATGTAGGTTGGATTTTCCTTAATTTTATCTCAAATACTCGGTCCTTAGAGTGATCCTCGTATTCGTGGTGGACATTTTCGCTAGAAAAGCCCGGTTACAAAATACTCACACCGTTAGATAAAAATCCCATACTCTTAGTACTTGTTGTTTTGTCAATGGTAATCTCTAAATGGACCTTTTCAGGCCTCGATGGAATGTGTAGAGACAAATACTCTAAGTGTTTTTAATACACAAATTAGCTTGCCTACTACTCCAGTGGGCAGAGATTAGCTCACTGTGCCGACCTCACTTTCGTAAGTGTCAAAAGAATTCTTTCGAATCCCCTAGCATCATTCAAGCTCGTGTCACTGCGCTCTACTTATTTCTAAGTTAAGAACTAGACTTTAGATCCTTGCAAGTGATCAGCTTGTTCGCATCCTTGGGTAAATATCGAGAATGAAAGACCAAAACAACAAATATTCTAAGTATAAAGATTACTCAAGGATTTTTGATAAAATCCAGGTACTTCTCCTTCCTACATCCCAAAGGATGTTTAGCCTAACATTTCCGAAGTAAAGAAAACAAAAGATGAAGAATTGCACATAATAAAACTGAAAGTGATTTGCATTAACTGCTCACAGTGGGGAACGAGAAGTCGTCCCTGCACTGTGTATTTCGAACTACAACAGAAAATAAATTACTGAAATTAAATGCTAAGTTACTGCAGTAAATGAAAGCTTACAACTTAAGGAAATGCTAGATAAATTGCAAGATAGATGGATTGTAATAAATGAGACCCAACACCCCTTTTTATACTAAGAAGGAGGTGTTGGTCTTTACACAAAAAGGGTTTTCCAAGGTGTAAGGACTGCAGGGCAATGCTGAAATCAGCCCATAGGGTAATGCTTCAATCCTCCATGTATAGCTCTTATTACCCAATGGTCCATTAGAAGTCAACTTTTGCAAGTACAAAGGTACAATCATGATGTGAAGCCTTGAGGAACACTTGTAACAGCCAAATCTCAACTTCTCTGTCATTGAACCTTCCTCCTCCAGAAAATTAGATCCCAACTAAAAGTTTCTTTTTTATTTCTTTTTGACCAGCTCGAAGAGTGGGGAACCGGAGTGGGCACTGTATACGTCACTGCGGATGAAAAATCGTGAAAACACCCAAAACTTCCCCAAATAATTTATTAAAGACCATGGTTCACTCCTTTTGCTCGTTTTCGTAAATCATACCAAGAATGGGGGTTTTTAGAAGTGAAATGGCTAAAATTGACAAAATAAAGTGGAAAATAAATGGAAATAATAACTCTAAAAATAGAGTTATCACAACCTCAAACTTAAATCATTACTTGTCCCCAAGTAATAAAAAGAAAGAAATAAAATGAAAAACAATGCATTTGAAACTTTGAGGGACTTACATACTTCTTGACTTGAATGAGCGTTTTATCTCCTTCCTCCGATACTTCCTTCGGTCCGAAACTTGAAAATTTCACTTTTGTGTTTGCCGAAACCTTTCCCTTGTTTACCTTTTGATCAATAGGGCTTTCTTGGGTTTGAAGGGTTTATGGCTTTGAATCTTTTCCCAAGGGTTTTGACAAGAATTTCCAAACATGGACCGAAGATCTCGCTTTGAGATTTTTATTTCAAGAAGTGGGTGTTTAGTATTTTGCTATGATAAGAACGTACACTTTCAGGCTTTATTTGGGTATAATGAGTATGGCTATTTTTGTGAGGGTGGGTATTCTGATGGTCCAGAATAGGCACACCATCGTTTTCTGGGAGTGAGCACTTTGATGGTCCAGAAAAGGCACACCATCAATTTTGTTAGTGCTACTCCGATTTTCTTCTGTTTTTGTATTTTTGTGTTTTCTCTTTTTTTTTGGGAGGGGGGTACGGCTTACCCACCTCAAACTTGGACTTCACAGTGTCCTCACTGTGAGCAAACTGGAGGTCACTCTGGAAGTTCCCACCTCAAACTTAAAATCTCACAGTGTCCCCACTGTGACATTGAATTAATGAACAAAGGTGGTGGTTTGGGGTACAAAAAGGATCGTGTTTGGATGCGAAAAATGGCCTATATCATTTCATGGTATCAAGTTGAGATTCGTACTTACAAAAGGGACCTTTTTAAGTTGGAAGCCGAAAGTTGTACCTTGAAATGGAACGAGATCAAACAAGCATTCAAACAACAAATACGTTAGTACCCAAAAGTACCTACCGAGCGATAGGATGTCATGCATTACGAACCAAAATAAGAATTTAGCAAAGTGTCAAAAGCCTAGCCAAAGGCACAAAATATAAAACAAACCGAAATTTAAAATTGTTTTTGAGAGCAAAAGAGCGAAACCATTGTTTTAAAACAAACCATTCACGGGGTTTGGGTGGCTTGCGGTGACAGATCCGCATCATCATCATCAAACTCATCCTCACTGTCATTAACCGGGCAGATATCCTTCGGAAATTCTGGTAGCTGAGCAGCTAGCATTGGGCTGGCCTCTTTCATCATCAGGCCCGTCACCTCATCCCGTTCTCTTGTATACATCCAAAATTTCTGCGTGGCCCGGTTCTGATATCGCTGCTCACTTTCTAGCAACTCGATCCTGTATGTGAGGGCTGAAATGGCGTTCAGAATGGCGGTCATTGGGCTTACTGTGCTGGTGCTTGCTTCTCCCGTAGCTGTTGGTCGCAGTGGGGTACCCTTCTTCTCCACAGTGGGCACTTCAGTGCCCACTATGTGCTCGTCGGCTATTCGCACATTGGGCTGTACCTGGGCAGGCTCAACAGACGGGCCTCCTATCTCTCTTCTCATCTTCTTAATTGTCTGAATACTGATGTTTTTCGTGGAAATGATCCACTGGTCTTCTTCAGCTGTGGGCACTCCGGCATCTATTAGCAATAGTTTAATAAGGCAAGGAAGGGGTAGGATTACCTTGGTTCGTGTTCTGGCCTGATGGATGGCACCATGCATTATGATTCCCAGATTGATCTTCTTTTTAGTGAGAACGCAGTAAAGCATGGCACACTTATGCATGGAGAGAGTCGTGTCGTGCGATGTTGGGGCCACCGAGGCCCTTAGGAATTGGAACCACACAGCAGCCTCAGTGGTGAGGCTGCCAGCATATAGACACCTTCTTTGGCCATCTTGATTCCATGGCCTTCCCTCAACTGCTATTTCTTTTAAAATCAATTCCTCATCAGCCGGAGTCATCTTTGCCAGGAACTGTCCGAAAGCACAAGGTTCCGGAGCTCCTCTACCTAACACTCGGTTTATATTGCCTGGAGTAAAGTCCACAACCTTTCCTCTGATCTTAACAAATGATTCTTTGGCTTGGGAAGCCTCAGCATAAAATTCTTGGACTAATGATGCATTAGCGCGGCGATTGGCAGTGGCAATGGTTGCCCAATCTTGCGCTACAAGTTTATTTTTAACAAAGGGGTTCGCTTCTACAAAGTCGGGGTCGAAACCCCTCTCTAAATTCAACTTCCGAGTGCAAATACACTCAAAGTGGGCTCTAGCAGCTGGGGAAGTGAATTGCCTCGGTATCCCACTGGGGGCATGAGCAGTCCCCACAGTGGACAGATGTGGATTTTCAGAAAGGTTTTGTTCACTTCCCGTATTAGTATCACTAGAAGAAGAACTTAAAGAGGGTTCGATACCCTTACCTTTCCTCGACGCTTTTCTTTTCGGTTTTGCAGACGATGCCTTCTTGGATGCACCAGATCGTGTAACCACTCCCCTGTTCCTCTGGAGTGCTCTGGTTGGGGTTTCTTCACTGTGGGCAGTGGTGTGGACATCCTCCACACTATCAGCATTTTTGTTCTGGGGAATGTCTATAGTCTGAGTCTGCTCCTTAATCTTCTTCTGTCTTTCTTCTTCCTCACGAGCCAAACACTCCTCCTCTGCTTGTTTCTTTTTCTGCTCGGATATCCTTGCTTCCTCATCCTTCTTTCGTTCTTCCTCTTTCAATCGCTCCTCCTCCTCTCTAGCCAATCTTGCGGCTTCTTCCCTCCTCAATCTCTCTTCCTCCTCTCTTTTTAATCTTTCTTCCTCCTCTCGTTTTATTCTTTCCTCTTCTTCTCGGCGCTTTCTCTCGACTTCTTTCCTCTTCATCTTAATTTCCGCGACCCTGTTGTTGTATTCTTCTTGTAATCTCAGCATTTCTTCATCCTCCTGCAAATCTGTATTATCAAAAGGGTTTTGAACAGAGTCCGAGACCCTTGATGAAGATACGGCTTTTGGACTCTCTGGTTTGGATGAACTCGCGTCTGTAACATTGGAGATGACCGGAGGTTCGCCGGAGATCGGTGGGGTTTTATTGAGATCGCCGGTGACGGCCTCCGGTGGTTGGTCGTCGGCGGTGCGGCGGTGGATCGCCGGCCGTGTGGGCGCCTCTGGGTGAGTGTTCAATCTCTTGCTTCTTGCCATTACTAGGGTTTTGGAATGGTTTTTGGTTCGTGAAGGAGAAAGAAGAAGATGAATAGTGTAGGTGGTTTAAGGAGAGAGAAAGGCTTTGATTTTGAAAATGAGGGTTTTCTTTGTTTTTGAGAGGGAACGGTTTAGGAGAGAGAGAGACAATGATAGCTTTCCTTGGGAATAGGTGGGGAAAGGACAAGTGGCATGAAAAGGTGACATTTGTGTAAGAAAAAGCATGATGTGTGTCAGCCTTGCCCCCCCCCCCCCAAACCGTCTCTTCATAAGTCAGACCGAGAGCGAGGGGCGCAGTGACCAGCCTCTACCCACTGCGAACCTTTTTGTTCCAAAAAGTGCTAAAATTCTCCTACACACATCGAAATAAACTACCATGCAGAATTAAAAATACCAAATTTAATAAAAAGACAACAACTAACTGAAATAAAATATTTACAAACAGCGTTGACTTTCTCTAACCAAAGTGAGGTGGAGAGTGGGGTACAATGTGAGCACTCTCACTCAGAAAATGCTTCACTCTCTCCCCATTGACTTTAAAGATTTGTCCGGATTGAGGAGCCATTAAGTCCAGAGTTCCAAAAGGACTTACCTTGACCACAGTGTAAGGCTCTTTCCATCGTGATTTTAAATTTTCCGGAAACATCCTTAACCTTGAATTAAAAAGTAGCACTTTTTGTCCCTCCCCAAACTCTTCATGAGTGATTTTTTGGTCAGGCCACCACTTGATCTTCTCCTTGTTGGTTTTTGCATTTATGTAGGAGTGATGACAGAGTTCTTCTAACTCATTGAGGTAGGCATATTTTAAGTGGGAAGGCAATGGTTTCAATTTCAAGTCAGGGGGATTTTTGGATGGTAGTTTGACATGTCTATCTTTGAAATCTAGCTGCTCAAAAGCTGCCAAGATCTCGTTACACTCATCCTCAAAAGTGTCATCACTCTCAGATTCAGAGTGCTCACTATCACTCCTTACTGTGGAAACTGTTTCAAGACGGTGGGTTCCATTAATCGAACTCAAAGCAAAACAGTCTTCGGTTTCCATATACTTGAGGGCCTTGAAGACATTGAAAGTTACCTCTTGGTCATTAACCCGCATCGTGAGTTCTCCTTTGTTTACATCAATCAAAGTACGTCCGGTTGCAAGAAACGGACGCCCTAAGATGATTGGGATTTCTTTATCAGCCTCATAATCTAAAACAAGAAAATCGGCGGGGAAGATAAATTTATCCACTTGGACCAAAACGTCTTCTATTTTTCCCTTGGGGTAGGCAATGGACCGGTCGGCTAGTTGTAATGTCACGGTTGTGGGTCTAGCCTCTCCAATACCTAACTTGTTAAAAATGGACAAAGGCATCAAGTTGACACTAGCTCCTAAATCACAGAGTGCTTGGCCTACTTCTTGTCCTCCTATTGTGCATGGAATGGTGAAACTACCCGGGTCTTTCAACTTAGGTGGAATCTTGCTTGTTAGGAGGGCACTACATTCTTCGGTCAAAGCCACAGTTTCAAATTCACCCAACTTCCTCTTTTTGTTCAAAATATCTTTTAAGAATTTAACATAGCTTGGCATCTGCTCGAGAGCTTCTACCAAGGGTATGTTAATGTGAAGTTGCTTAAAAATGTCTAAGAATTTTTTAAACTGAACATCGACATTTTTAGGCTTCATTCTTTGAGGAAATGGAATGTTTCGTGGGTCAATCTGAGTTTGCTGTGGTATTGGCTTTGGAACAGTAGTCTTTGGGACAGGTCCAAAAGCGGGAAGGTCAGGGATGTCGGTCCCCACTGTGGGGATCACAGTGACTTGAGGAGTGCCCACTGTGGTGCTCACAGTGGGTTTTTTAGGCGAATCATCAGATTCAAAAATGAAATTTTTCAGATCCTTTCCACTCCTTAAAGTTATGGACTTGACATGTTCTGGTCCTTTTCCTATCACTCTAGCTTGCTCGGTATCACTCGGTAACGTTCCTGGTGGTCTATTCTTAACTTCAACGGCTAGCTGTCCTACTTGGGTCTCTATATTCCTAATGGCTGCTTGGGTTTGATTCATAAAACCTTTGAGAATCGACTCGATCGATTGTAGAGCCTCAGCTGGTTGGTTGGATCGTGGTTGGTATGCTTGTGGGGACTGCCCACTGCGATGTGGGGATTGCCCACTGTGATGTTGCTGAAATCCCGGGGGATTGTATGGTCTTTGCTGGATGTGACTCGGTCCTTGGGGTTGGAGTCCTTGATTACCGGACCAAGAGAAATTCGGATGATTTCTCCAACCTGGATTATAAGTCTGCGAATAAGGGTTGTTCCTTTGGTTGGTCCCTATGACATTAACAGATTCGGGGTTTGCTGGACAATAGTCGAAAACATGCTCCTCTCCACAAAGGGCGCAGTTATCAGCGAGATGGGTTGCGGAATTGACTTGGCCTCGATTTTGATTTAAAACGATTTTTGTCAAGGCCACTAATTGTGCATTCATGGTTTTGAGTGCTTCGGAATCTATGGTGTTGGTCTTTGACATGGGTGCTCTCGGATTTGACCATTCGGTATTGTTGTTGGACACTTTTTCTAAGATTTGATATCCTTCGTTGTAAGTCATACTCGTAAATGTTCCACCGGCTGTTGCATCTAAGATGATTTTGGCTGCATTGGAAAGACCATTGTAAAAGGTCTCCAATTGGATGCAATGTGGGATGCCATGATGTGGGCACTTTCGAAGTAAATCTTTAAATCGTTCCCATGCATCCGAAACAGCCTCATCTTCCTCTTGCCTAAATAAAATTATATCATTTCGAAATCTAACATTCCTTGTTGGAGGAAAGTATTTTTGCAAAAATCTATCGGCAAGTTCTTGCCAAGTGGTTATCGAGTGAGGTGCATGTGCGTTCAGCCAAGATTTTGCTTTGTCCCTTAATGAAAAAGGGAAAAGTCTTAGTCTTAATGCCTCATCACTAACACCTTGCAATTGAAAGGAATCGGTCATTTCTAAAAAAGATTTTAAGTGCGAGTGCGGATCCTCAGATGGCGATCCTCCAAATTGACCCATGGCTTGGATCATTTGAAACATCACCGGTTTGAGTTCAAAATGCGTTGCAACAATATTGGGTCTCAAAATTCCGTAGCTTAAATCACCAACTCCGGAAGTAGCATAGTCCCGTATTTTTCGATCTTTGTTATCGGCAATCGTGATTGTGGTCTCCACTATAGGTGGCGGTACTGCAGCCATGTTCACAGTGGGGATCACAGGAGGTTGTCGATTTGTTTTCTTGCTTCTTCGTGTTTTTCGCAACGTTTTTTCTATTTCGAGATCTATTGGAACCAAATGTTCGAGTTGTCGCCGTGGCATACAATACGAACAGCTTAGAAAAACTAGTTACTCGGGCTCGAATAAAAACTAATGTCTTGAGATTTAAAATCACGCCAGTCCCCGGCAACGGCGCCAAAAACTTGGTACGTGCGAAATATGTGTTTTAATCGCAGTGGGTTGCAAACTGTCCACAGTGGGAAGTGCAAGTGTACACTGTCCACTATGATCGTCACAGCAAGTAATAGTTGGTAAAATACCAGAATCGAATCCACAGAGACTGGACAATCAAGACAATACGGTTCTCATGAGCTCCTTTTACAAGTTTCAACTAGAGAGGAAAATAATACTTTGGTTCGGTTTGGTAAAATAGCTACTTGAAACGATTTACTAAATGCTAAAAAGGAGGAATGTAGGTTGGATTTTCCCTAATTTTATCTCAAATACTCGGTCCTTAGAGTGATCCTCGTATTCGTGGTGGACATTTTCGCTAGAAAAGCCCGGTTACAAAATACTCACACCGTTAGATAAAAATCCCATACTCTTAGTACTTGTTGTTTTGTCAATGGTAATCTCTAAATGGACCTTTTCAGGCCTCGATGGAATGTGTAGAGACAAATACTCTAAGTGTTTTTAATACACAAATTAGCTTGCCTACTACTCCAGTGGGCAGAGATTAGCTCACTGTGCCGACCTCACTTTCGTAAGTGTCAAAAGAATTCTTTCGAATCCCCTAGCATCATTCAAGCTCGTGTCACTGCGCTCTACTTATTTCTAAGTTAAGAACTAGACTTTAGATCCTTGCAAGTGATCAGCTTGTTCGCATCCTTGGGTAAATATCGAGAATGAAAGACCAAAACAACAAATATTCTAAGTATAAAGATTACTCAAGCATTTTTGATAAAATCCAGGTACTTCTCCTTCCTACATCCCAAAGGATGTTTAGCCTAACATTTCCGAAGTAAAGAAAACAAAAGATGAAGAATTGCACATAATAAAACTGAAAGTGATTTGCATTAACTGCTCACAGTGGGGAACGAGAAGTCGTCCCTGCACTGTGTATTTCGAACTACAACAGAAAATAAATTACTGAAATTAAATGCTAAGTTACTGCAGTAAATGAAAGCTTACAACTTAAGGAAATGCTAGATAAATTGCAAGATAGATGGATTGTAATAAATGAGACCCAACACCCCTTTTTATACTAAGAAGGAGGTGTTGGTCTTTACACAAAAAGGGTTTTCCAAGGTGTAAGGACTGCAGGGCAATGCTGAAATCAGCCCATAGGGTAATGCTTCAATCCTCCATGTATAGCTCTTATTACCCAATGGTCCATTAGAAGTCAACTTTTGCAAGTACAAAGGTACAATCATGATGTGAAGCCTTGAGGAACACTTGTAACAGCCAAATCTCAGCTTCTCTGTCATTGAACCTTCCTCCTCCAGAAAATTAGATCCCAACTAAAAGTTTCTTTTTGATTTCTTTTTGACCAGCTCGAAGAGTGGGGAACCGGAGTGGGCACTGTATACGTCACTGCGGATGAAAAATCGTGAAAACACCCAAAACTTCCCCAAATAATTTATTAAAGACCATGGTTCACTCCTTTTGCTCGTTTTCGTAAATCATACCAAGAATGGGGGTTTTTAGAAGTGAAATGGCTAAAATTGACAAAATAAAGTGGAAAATAAATGGAAATAATAACTCTAAAAATAGAGTTATCAATTTTGCAAAAAGAGAAATACGATTTTCTAGAGGATTTTGAAAAGGTTCAAGAAAACATAAAATTGTTAGAAAAAGAAAATGTTGATTTGAAAGAGAAAGGAAATTTTAGAAGAAAGATGTTGACAGAGTCTGAAAATAGAATCAAATCATGTGAAATGAAAAATTGTCAACTCTTGAAACAGATCTATGATTTTGAACAAGTACTTATACTTGAAAGAGAGAAGAGACTTTCAAACTGAGAGGAAAGGTTTTGAAACAAAGTCTGTTGAATTATCTTTGAAAATTTCTGATTTGGAGAAAATTCTTGTAAAAGAAAGAAAAGAGTTTGAATGCAAGAAAAATGTTTTTCAAAAAGAAAAGAATGATTTTGAGAAAAAGAAAACAGGAATGTTAAATGAGTTTTCTGTAAAAATAAATGAGTTGGAGAAAGAATTAGAAGATGGAATGAAAGAGACTGAAAAGAAGAAGGTAAATGGCTTTAAAGAAAAATGCTTAAAAGATGAGTTTGAGAAGGAAAAGAAAGTTTTTCATTTGGAGATAAGGAGGCTTATTAAGAAATTATCTGATTTATCAACTAAAATCATGATAAAGAGGAAGTCCAAATCTGATTTGCAGTCAAGGTTTGATTTGTATGTTAAAAAGTTTAGGGAATTTGAAACGAAAGTTGTTGACAAATCAAATCATAGTTCAAAAGATCAGATTCGTTCTTCTAATCTGTTTTATGATTCTGCTATTGATAAATCTTATAATTGTTCTTTTAAAAAGATAAAAATGGAATGGAGAGTTAAAGGAACAACTTCCAAGAAAGAAGTGCCAAAATCAAAAGTTCCTAATTCAAATGTCAAGAAGAACAATACATTTCAAAGAAAATCTGAAAGAACAGGATCTAATCTCACAATCAATATAGAAAGCAGTAATTGAGAAGTTGTATGATCAAGCCCAATTGTATTCAATGATGAACAGAATTACAGATCTAAGAGAGAGAGAATCTCAAAGATTACAGAGAATGAATACAAAGTTATACGGGAAAAATCAATCAGTTAGCAACATAGAGCTAACTAATATTTATACTGCAACGGACATCTTAAAGCTACAGTACAAAGAAGAAAGACTAATAAGAACATAACACGTGTCCTAATTAGTTTATAAAATACTAAGTAAAGTATCTCGTCATAAATTCTGAACAGGTAGTTCAGAACTTTTGAACATTCTTCTGATAAAGCTTCTCAGATCTTCTGACTCCTTAACTCAGACATCTGACTTCTCTTTCCATTGATCAATACTTCTGAGCTTTCACAGTCAGACTTCTGACTTCTCTACTCAGAACATCTGAGTCTTCTTATCAGATCTTCAACACTTGGTTTATTGACAAAACTTCAGATCTAACAATCTCCCCCTTTTTGTCAAATAAACTTAAACTTTGCATCATCCAGTTCTTTCAGAGCAGGAACAATCTTCTGAAGTAGCACATTTCTCAGATTAAGCGTTTTATCAATTTTGTCAATGATTTCTTGAATAATCTTAACTTGCTGATTTATTGCTTCTTGAGTCATGTTTGCTTCCTTCACTTTCAGCATCTTTTTCTCCAAATTATGCTTTATGGTTCTTAAAGTTCCAGAACAGTATTTTGCGGTTTCCTTTGCTCTGAAGAAAATCTTTCCACTTTTGTTTTTCAAAAATACTCCCAAATCTGGATATTTGTGAACACTTCCAGTCTTTAACTTCTTTTTCTGTTCATGATCTGTGTTGGGATTTGCCAGATAAACACATGACTTTTGTAGGTACAAAGCTATTTGAAAATCTGTATAGCAGTGCCACCTTAAGATGTAGAACATGGCCTCAATTACCACACTTCTGGCCTTCCTTTCATTTCTGTCTTTGCTCGACTCTTTGAAGCATAGAAATCTGTGTAATCTGTAGAAGTCAACTATTGATAGTTTCTCAAAATCTGCATCAGTAAAGTAATAAACCTTGCCATCTTCTCTCAGAACTTCAAAAGATAAGTACTCCATCTTTCTGAATTTCTTAACCCTCAATTCTCTGATTCCAGTGATTAAAAAATCTGAGTAAACAGCTTGCTTTGTTTTGCCAAGACATCTTAATTTTTCAGCCAACCAGATCTGAGTCTCCTTAGGTCTATCATAATACACATCCAAGAATTGTACCTCTTTTGGTTTGAAGAACTCAGGTAAATCAAATTCAAGAAAGTATCCATTTAGATCAATGGATATTTCATCTTCTTTTGGTTCAGACTGTTCAGCTTGATCAAAACTAGTTATCTGCACATTCTGAGATATTATGTTCTGCATTTCTTCAACTTCATCTGACAAAATTCCATTCACTTCATACTCAGCAGGAAACACAAAATCATTATGTAGAATCTTTTTGGGATTCACCTCAGATAGCAACCATTCACTACTACTTCTGATTTTTCTTCTAAGATTCAACCTCCTCTTCACACAGTTTATACATCTCTTCTTCAAACTCTCCTTTTCAGCTTCCATACTTTCTTCCATTTTAATCAACAACCAATTCAGAGTTGCATCACTGTACTTTACCAACTCTTTTATTCTGAACAATTCAAGCCTTTCGTGAACTATATATGTGAACCCTTCTGTCTCCATTCCTTCATTCACAAATCCCTTCACATGCAAATCAACTTCTGTTTTCTTTGTGGGAGAACTCAGATTACACTTTTCTTTTCTTTCTTCAATATCCAATTGGAAGTCATACAAGTATATATTTCTGACATAAATACCCAGAAGTCTTCTGCATTCAATTTCTATCAAGGCTTCTTCAGTGCTAGCAAAGAACTTGACTAGAAAGATCTGATCATCAAGAGTCAATCTGTGAAAATCAAAGGTAGACATGGAAACCTTTGTATTTCTTTCTTTCAGTACTTCCATTCTAACAAACATTAAACCATTGAATTCATCTTGTTGAAACATCAGAACTTTCTCAATTCTTTTCTGAATATGCAGTTTTGAGTCAGGAACTCTGAACCTGTTAGAAGCTTCTGAGTAGACCATCTGAGCTCTGTCATCTATAAAACCATCAATGTTACTTTCCAAAGGCTCATACTCTCCTTCTGTGTAGTAGAGATTATCATATATTTCCTCAGGAAAAATATCATCATGAAATTGTCTGGCTAATGGCACATCACTTAACTCTAGAATGAAATCACATAAAGGTTCTTCTAGTCTTTGCAATTTAATCTTTGGGATCTCAATTGGTTTTCTGAATACATACTCAGAAGGCATAAAGAAGTCTTTCACTTTCACATACTCTTCTTCTGTATTTAACTCATCACAAAAGTTAAATCTAAAATCATCTTCAAAATCCTGAGTATAATTCACAGTTCTGTCTTCTTCTCCCATTAGATCAATAGGTCTTATCATTTTTATTCCTTGCTGAACTTTTTGAACATTCAAAGCTCTGACTAAACTATTATGTATCCTTCTGATCAACTCTTCACTTAACCTCCTTTCTTTTAATTCAGAATCCGTCATAATTTCTTTGTTATACACCACAATATCTGTACACATGTTGACCACTTCACTTTCAACTGTCTTTTCTGATCTCAATGCAGATTCCTCAATAGCTTCAGTTTCATCTGAGTTTCTTTCCATTTCTATGTCTAAGTTCAATTCCTCTGTTTTATCTGACTCACCACCATCTGTACTTTCCAACTCCATTTCCTCTGTATCTGAGCTATCAATCTGAACTATCTGAGTTATTGCCTTTAAATTTTCCTGTATCTGATCTTCTGAACTTTTTGTACTAGCTAATTGCATATCTGCCATTTCAAAATCTTCTATGCCAATATCATCATCATAACTTAACCTTTGTCTTTTCTCCCCCTTTTGATGATCATGAGGATCATTATCATCAAACTTTCTTTTCAAGTTCTGATTAAAAGCAACTTCAGGTTCAGCTTCTGCAATAGGAACCGGATCAAGAGGCTTTGAAGTAGAAGCCAAAGATACACTCAGTGCTTTCAGTATAGATTCCCGCATACCTTGCATCTGTTTTAACATATCTTTTTTGAAAACCAGACATTATATCCACGATCTCCTTTTTGTGAGAATCCAAGGAGTTCTTTACATCATCTACTTTGGTTTCAACAGAAATCAACTTTTTCTCCAACACAACTTTCAACTTTGACATCTCATCATTCAAATCCTCCACCCTCTTCTCCAAATTTTCTACTTTTTCCCCCATCTCCTTGTTTTGTTTCTGAATCTTTTCAAATTCAGAAGTTTCTAACAGTGAACCTGAACCAACAGATGGTCCAGTTTTCATGTGCCCAGAGGGCTCATGGCCTGTAGATAACACACAGTCATCTTGTACAACAGATGCACGTTTGAATGAGGCTTTTGTAATGTTCACCTCACCAGGACTTCCATCCAATCCTCGACACCCAACATTAGGTATGTCTATGAATGTTGTTTCAGGAATACGAAATTCCTGATTTGTGCAAGTGTCAAAAGGAATTTCAGGCTCAATATGAATAGGACTGTGATATTCAGACTCAATGTGTTGAAAAATAAATTGGGATTTATCACCTCCCTACAAATGAGTTTGGGATGGTTCCCCGGATTTGTGTGAAACAGTAGCATGTTGAAATGCTTCTGAGTGGATATGGATGGGTTGTTCAAGATCCACCACTAGGTCCATGGTGTTTGTTTCAATATTGGACACCAAGAGATGTGAACCAATAGCATTTGTGGTTACCTGGTCAAGATTAGCTGGTTCAGAGGCATCTCTTTCTGTTTGAACCTCTGTTGACAATCTCTCATCCTCATCACTCTCATTCTGTTTTTCCTCACCAAATCTAACCAAGCTCTCAGAATTTTCCCCCTCAAGTCTCTCAGAATGTTCACTCATCTGAACATCCTCCCCCTCTCTAATTCGACTAGACCCCTCACCTCTCTTCTCAGGTAGGTCCTCTTGGGTAGGGATTTGAGGTAATTCAATTCCCATAGAGGTGCAATAAGCTTTTAAAATCTCACTCTCCCTTGGAATATAGCTCCTAAGTGATTTGGGCAATAGTTTATGATTGGGATAGTTTTCAAGTCTTGTTACTGAGGTCATCTTACCCAAATAAAATGTAGGACCATGCTCTTCATTTGTTCTTCTTGAGATTGTTCTGTTTTCCTGCATGGCATACCAAATAACAATTTGCCAGTACCTTATGTAAGGAATGTATGTCAGTGGAGCATCCTTTGTTTTCTTCTGAATTGCTTTCTGATTCTTCTCAAATGTATTCTTCATATCTTCCCAAAGTATTAAAGTATAGTCATAATGCCTATTATTCACTAAACCCTGAAATATCTGAAGAATTTGTTTAGAACCTTGATCTGCAGAACTATTCTTTCCTGACACACATTTATTTACCACATGAAAGAAGCAAGCCCAAATAGGTGGTAATTTGTTTCTTCTGAACAAACTGAGAGTCCTCAATCCTTCATTGTATCCCAACTTCATAAACTCTGCTATTAATTCCTCTGTTAAGGGTGAATCCTCAAAATCTGTTCTTCTTTGTACATCATCTTTCTCTGGTAGATTCAGCATTTCTCTTAGTGCAGAGATAGATAAGACAAATGTCACTCCTCCAATTTCAGACACAAACTTATTATCTTCTAACCTAAGATGTTTCCACCATTGTTGTATGTACTGAACAGGCACATTTTTACTTCTTGTAAACCATTTTTTGTACGGATGGTGTTTGAATAACTCCATGATAATTCTGTGTTCAGGCTTAAAACGACTTTCCCCAAACAATATAACACAGTTAGTTTCAGATAATTTCAACCATTCACTCTCAGGAACAACTCTTTCCACTAAAATAGATCTATCTGACATAATAGAACCTGCAGCACTCTGTTCATGTTCAATATCAACGTTTACCTCATCCGCATTTCCTTCAGATTCATCCATTTGTTCATCTTCTTCGTCATTTCTTATTGCCCCTTCCTCTGCAACTCTATTTTGTACTTCATCATTTTCCGAATCGGATGAATCCATTATCGATTTTGTAGAATGTAGAGAAATTGGACCACTTCTTCGTATTTCAGACATGATTTAAGAAGAAAACAGATTCAAAGAACTCTGGATTTGATTCGTATCTCACGTTTCGCACTGGAATTTGAAAGAAATTTGAAATAGGGATTTTAAGACCTATTTAAAATCCGCGAAGTTGAAAGGTTTAACGGAAAAGCGAAATCAATGTTATAACGGAGTCAACACATGTGAAATACCACAAAGGATTTAAATGAAATGCGTGGCATTGTCAAACAAATATGAAGCTGACACGTGTTAGTGGATAGAATTTTGACTCAAGTCAAAGATCTGAATAACACGCACAGATGTTCTGATTCCATGACTCAGAAGAATTTTGCCTTGTAACCAAAATGTCATTTAAAATCAACTTCTGATCAATATAAAACATTTTGATTATTCAGAAGAGGTTTGAACAGATAGAAGCACTTTTTATCATCAAAATTCTGTTCATATTATGATGATTTAAAAAGGATCATTTAAAATCTTATATCTGAATATGAAAAGTTTTTAATTCAGATATAGTTTAAATAACAAAAATATTTATCATTAAAAGGTTGTTCTTAGAATGATCAGCGATAAGAAATGAAAATAAATCTTTTAAGCATCACAAAATGATTTCCAAAAGAATTTTGATGCTCCCCCTTGACTTGAGCATGCATTTGACTATTAATGATACATAAAGATGAGATATAAAGATAATAGAAGAAGCATAATCCATACAGTTGAAGTTATTTGTATTTCTCAAAAATAAATTTTTGAAAGTTAGATTGCTGAAGTATTGACTCAGAATCTCTGACTTTAAGACTCAGAGGTTCTGATCTCAAGACTCAGAAGTTCTGAACTCAAGACTCAGAAGTTCTGATCCTTAAGACTCAGAGTTCTGAGTACACTACTCAGACAATTTTACTTAGAAAAATTTAGCATTTTTAAGAAAAAAATATTTTCAATTAGGCAGATTAAGCATTCCTATTTTACATATGAGAAAAGAAAACCTTTTGTGATCAAGAGGTTTTGTGAACAAGTCAGCCAATTGATACTTTGTATGCACAAAGTGCATCTCTATAGTTCCTTTTTCCACATAGTCCTTTATAAAATGATACCTCACATCTATATGTTTAGTTTTTGAATGTTGAACAGGGTTCTGAGTAATGGTAATTGCACTTTCTGAGTCACAATAGATGGGAATCTTGTTAAGCTGATATCCATAGTCCATGAGTTGTGTTCTCATCCACAATGTTTGAGAGCATGAAGCAGCAGCAGCAACATACTCTGCTTCAGCAGTTAAAGTGGATACACAATTCTGCTTCTTTGATGCCCAACTCACTATTTTATCTCCCAAAAAGTGACAAGCACCAGATGTACTCTTTCTGTCCAACCTACTTCCTGCATGATCAGCATCAGTGAAAGCAGTCAATTTGAAGTCAGTTTCTTTTGGATACCATAAACCTAGATCAGGTGTTCCTTTGAGATATCTTAAAATCCTTTTGACAGCCAACATATGTGATTCTTTCGGGTTAGATTGAAATCTAGCACAGAAACAGGTAGAAAACATGATATCTGGTCTACTTGCAGTCAAATAAAGTATTGATCCAATCATGCCTCTATAAAGTTTGATATCTGCTGAAATACCTTTGAGATCAGCATCTAACTTTATGTTAGTTGCCATAGGTGTTCTCATAGAAGCACAATCAGACATTTTGAACTTTTTCAGAATATCTCTGACATATTTTCCTTGATTTATAAAAATCTGGTAGAACCAAATATTATGTCATCAACATAAATCTGAATCAGAATCAAATCATCACCCTGCTTCTTTAAAAACAAAGTTGTGTCAATCTTACCTTTCTTGAATCCTGAACCTAACAAGTGTTTAGTAAGAGTGTCATACCAGGCTCGTGGTGCTTGTTTTAGACCATATAAAGCTTTGTCTAAAATATAAACATGATCAGGGAATTCTGGATCAACAAAACCTTCAGGTTGATGGACATACACCTCTTCATTAAGTTTGCCATTTAGAAAGGCTGATTTGACATCCATTTGATACACTTTGAAGTTTTTATGTGCAGCATAGGCTAAAAATATTCTGATTGCCTCTATTCTTGCCACTGGTGCAAATGTCTCATCATAATCAATTCCCTCTTGTTGACAGTATCCCTTAGCAACCAATCTTGCCTTGTTTCTGATGACAACACCTGATTCATCCTTTTTGTTTCTGAACACCCATTTAGTTCCAATAATAGATTTACCTTCAGGCTTTGGGATGAGTCTCCAAACTTTATTTCTTTCAAATTGAAGCAATTCCTCTTGCATTGCTGAAATCCAGTCTGGATCCTCTAAGGCTTCATTAGCTTTCTTTGGTTCAATTACACTCAAGAAACCAGCAAACATTGCTTCATTTGCTGTAGCTGATCTGGTTTTTACTCCTGCTGAAGGATCACCTATTACTTGATGAATAGGATGATTTTTAGTCCATTTATTTGCACTAGGAAGTACATCAATCTCTGAATAATTGTTGTTTGCATCATTCTCATCAATGATTGCTTGTAATTCTGAACTGTCCCCTTGTTCTGATGTATGAATAGGAGTCATATCCAAGTTTGGGTTTTGATTAATGAAGTCAGAATTCTGAGTGACTTGTTCAGAGTTCTGAGTACAAGAATCAGAATTCTGATTACAAGGTTCAGAATTTTCACCACTTGTATTTATTAGATTTGGACATTCCTCTGATGGACCTTTGTCAGAAATTACAGTTGATTGAACTATTTCTGGAGTCTTCATCTCTTTGACCATCTTTGGGTTTTCATATTCTGCATAAGAATCAGAAATTAGTTCACTAAAAGCATCCTTAAACAGTAAATTGAGTTCTGAACAAATAGGATTAGAATCTGTATCAGAAGTCATTTTTGTCTTGTTTAGCATGAGTTCTGAACTGTCTTGTTCAGAAGTCCGCATTCTGGCTTCATCAAAAGTTACATTTATGCTCTCCATCATCCTCTTGGTTCTTTTATTGTAGATTCTGAATGCTTTGGAAGTTAAAGAATAACCCACAAAATATCCTTCATCTGCCTTTTTATCAAATTTGGCAAGATTTTCTCTGTCTCTAAGAACATAGCACCTGCAACCAAAAACATGAAAGAATTTAATTAATGGTTTTCTTTTATTTATCAGTTCATAAGCAGTCTTATTTAATCTCTTATTGATTAAAGTTCTATTTTGTGTAAAACAAGCAGTTGCAATTGCTTCAGCCCATAGGAAAGTAGGAAGATTTGCATAAGCCAGCATTGTTCTCGCAGCTTCAACTAGAGTTCTATTCTTCCTTTCAACAACACCATTTTGTTGAGGAGTTCTGACAACAGAAAAATTGTGAGAAATCCCAGAACTTTCTAAAAAATTCTGAAGAGTCTCATTTCTGAACTCTGTTCCATTATCACTTCTGATTTTCTGAACTGGAAGTTGTAAGAGAACTTGAATCCTTTTGATAAAATTTATCAATGTAGTAGCAGCTTCTGACTTAGCTCTTAGGAACTCAACCCATGTGTATCTGGAGAATTCATCAACAATCACAAGCATATATTTCTTTCCTCCCATAGATTGAACTGAAATTGGACCACAAAGATCAGTATGAATCATTTCTAATGGTGCTTTGCAAGATGAGTCCATTTTTAATTTGTGAGAACTCTTTTTCATCTTGCCCATTTCACAAGCTGAGCATAATGATTCTTTTTCAAATTTAAGCTTTGGTAAGCCTTTAACCGGATGTTTTGCA
Source organism: Saussurea involucrata (assembly GCA_033807775.1). Classification (NCBI taxonomy): domain Eukaryota; kingdom Viridiplantae; phylum Streptophyta; class Magnoliopsida; order Asterales; family Asteraceae; genus Saussurea; species Saussurea involucrata. Next base: position 114,747,275 of record CM066322.1, read on the forward strand.
ACAAGATTATTAAGATCTTTGAAATTCAGATGAGAACATCTTCTGTGCCAAAGCCAACATTCATTTGCAGTTGATTTTGATAAAAGACAAACTGTATTTAATGTTTTCAATTTTGAAAAATTAACTACAAATAAGTCCATATGTCTTTTGGCCCAGAAGACTTTAACATCATTTTTAGTTAAAATCATGCAACCTGTTATTTGAAACTTAATTTGACAAAGACTGTCTAAAAACTGACTTATGCTGAAAAGATTATGCTGTAATCCTTCAACATAGAAAACCTTTTGGATAGTCAGATCCCCTTTAGTTAAATCCCCATAACCTTTGACTTGTCCTTTGCTGTTATTTCCAAAGTTTACTGCTCCTCCAACCTTTTCTGTGAAGTTTGATAGAAAAGACTTCTGACCTGTCATGTGTCTTGAAGCTCCTGAATCTAAAAACCACACATGACAGCCCTGCAAAAGGATCAGTTAGGTTTAGGTACCCATTTTGGAATGGGTCCATCTTTGTTAGCTTTGTCATTGGATTTAACATTAGTACCTTTTACTCTCCACTCAAAATCTTTCTTCAAACACCACTTTCCTTGAACTTTTATGAAGTCAGAACATTTTCTGTTAGGTCTAGAGTTTTGTCAAAAACACAAGTGTTGAGTTCTGAGTAAGAAGACTAAAGAAGACTCATAAGACTCAGAAGTTCTGAGTAGAAGACTCAGAAGTTCTGAGTGAGAAATCTCAAAAAGATTCTAAGTGTTGGATTCTGACTAGAAGGTTCAGAGTTCTGAGTAGGAGACTCAGAACTTCTGACTATGAAGACAAATGTTCTGAAGCGCTTATTCAGAAGTATGTTCAGAATTCATATCTTGGGATATTATCTGTTATATTCAGTTACTAATTAGGACACGTGTAATTGTTCTATTAGTCTGTTTCTTATATGTACTGTAGCTTTAGCTATTCTCTACAGTATATATAGGAGTTAGCAACTGTAGCTAACTGAATTTTGAGAGAATCTTTGGAGAATCTTTGGCTAACCTTTTGGATAACTCTTTACGCATAAATTGTTAGATCTATTGAGAGAGAAATTCATTGTAATATCTTGTAATTCACAGATTGTTAATAGATCATATGACCAGTTGCTGTTAATACGATCTTAATTGTTCATATTTGATTGTAAGAGTGTAACCTGGACTTTCAATTGGTATCAGAGCCAATCAACAAACAAATTCGACCAAGAGTGTGTTTGATCGCGTTCTTGAAGTTTCTTGATCAATTCGACAATTGATTCCGCTGCTGCTAACAATTCTTGAATTCCTAACAATTCTTGAATTCGTTTCTATCATTGATTCAAGAAATTTGAATTTGTCTTTCTGTTGAATCGATATCTTACAATCAAGTTATCCAAAGATTTTCTCTCTATGCTGATTAATTCTCGAAATTAAACAGAGATCACAGGTATGTTTTCGAAATTCTTGATTGGTTTCTGGATCAAAGTGATTATATCTGCTGCATGTTGATTAGTATTCAAATTTTTTGTTGAAAAGAAGATTTCATTAATTCATGTACTCTAACTGTTTGATGAAATGCATGTGACAGATTTGATTAATTCTTGCATGTTCTAGATTTGTGTTGATTCTCATTTTTTTTTATAATTCATAGTTGATATTCGAATTTGTCATTTCATCATGCCTGAGATTATTGAAATTTTTGTGAGACCTGCAATTTCTATAACCAGTTCAGACAATTTACAAAAATTAAGTCCTGTAAAAGCAAAAGAAACAATTTCTAAACCAAAAACTGAGATTGTTCATTTTGAAAGCAAGATTGCTAATCTTGAAGCCAAATTTGAGGAAAGTGCAAAAGTTGTTGTAAATTTGCAAAAAGATAAATTCGATCTTCTAAAAGATTTCGAAAAGGCTCAAGAGAACACAAAGTTGTTAGAAAAAGAGAATGTTGATTTGAAAGAGAAAATCAATTTTGAAAGAAAGATGTTGACAGATTCTAAAAGTAGAATCAAATCATGTGAAATGAAAAATTGTCAACTCTTGAAACAGATCTATGATTTTGAACAAGTTCTTATACTTGAAAGAGTGAAATTTGAGAAAGAGAGAAGAGATTTTCAAACTGAGAGGAAAGGTTTTGAAACAAAGTCTGTTGAATTATCTTTGAAAATTTCTGATTTGGAGAAAATTCTTGCAAAAGAAAGAAAAGAGTTTGAATGCAAGAAAAATGTTTTTCAAAAAGAAAAGAATGGTTTTGAGAAAAAGAAAACAGGAATGTTAAATGAGTTTTCTGTAAAAGTAAATGAGTTGGAGAAAGAGTTAGAAGATGGAAGGAAAGAGACTGAAAAGAAGAAGGTAAATGGCTTTAAAGAAAAATGCTTAAAAGATGAGTTTGAGAAGGAAAAGAAAGTTTTTCATTTGGAGATAAGGAGGCTTATTAAGAAATTATCTGATTTATCAACTAAAATCATGATAGAGAGGAAGTCCAAATCTGATTTGCAGTCAAGGTTTGATTTGTATGTTAAAAAGTTTAGGGAATTTGAAACGAAAGTTGTTGACAAATCAAATCATAGTTCAAAAGATCAGATTCGTTCTTCTAATATGTTTTATGATTCTGCTATTGATAAATCTTATAATTGTTCTTTTAAAAAGATAAAAATGGAATGGAGAGTTAAAGGAACAACTTCCAAGAAAGAAGTGCCAATATCAAAGGTTCCTAATTCAAATGTCAAGAAGAACAATACATTTCAAAGAAAATCTTTTGTTAAACCTGATGTGATTTATTCTGTAAATCAATTAGTCAGAATTGCACAAAAGAAACTTTGTTGTTCATATTGTGGGACTGATGATTTTGTGAACAAGAATTTTATTCAGCACTGGTATGGTTCTTATAGAATATCTGCATAAAGACTGACCAAAAGTTGTTAACTCAGATTATTCAGAATTCTGAGCAAAAGTTGTCAAAGCATTCAGAAGAGCTCCTTCTGAAGATTGTTCCTGCTCTAAGAATTTGATGATGAAAAGTACAAGTGTGTTTGACAAAAAGGGGGAGATTGTTAGGTCTAGAGTTTTGTCAAAAACACAAGTGTTGAGTTCTGAGTAAGAAGACTAAAGAAGACTCAGAAGACTCAGAAGTTCTGAGTAGAAGACTCAGAAGTTCTGAGTGAGAAATCTCAAAAAGATTCTAAGTGTTGGATTCTGACTAGAAGGTTCAGAGTTCTGAGTAGGAGACTCAGAACTTCTGACTATGAAGACAAATGTTCTGAAGCGCTTATTCAGAAGTATGTTCAGAATTCATATCTTGGGATATTATCTGTTATATTCAGTTACTAATTAGGACACGTGTAATTGTTCTATTAGTCTGTTTCTTATATGTACTGTAGCTTTAGCTATTCTCTACAGTATATATAGGAGTTAGCAACTGTAGCTAACTGAATTTTGAGAGAATCTTTGGAGAATCTTTGGCTAACCTTTTGGATAACTCTTTACGCATAAATTGTTAGATCTATTGAGAGAGAAATTCATTGTAATATCTTGTAATTCACAGATTGTTAATAGATCATATGACCAGTTGCTGTTAATACGATCTTAATTGTTCATATTTGATTGTAAGAGTGTAACCTGGACTTTCAATTTCTGCTTACAAGCTTGTTCAAATTCTTTTTGAGAGTTGTAACTTTTGGTTTTGCTATATTTTCAACTTTCTTTTCTTTTATCTTTTCTTTCTTCTGAGTCTGAGGAACAGAAAATTTCTTCTTTTCTGTATTTTGAGGAACAGAAACTTTCTGAATATCTTTTCTTATGTATGAAACAGAAGTTATTTTGACTTGACATTTATGAGAATATTGGAATGAATCATTTTTACATCTAACACAAACAAGATTTTTCTTTGCAAGTGACAATAAATCTGAAACATAGATCATTTCATTTTTATTGATATTGTTCAGAGTACAATTGCCCTTATTACAAGAATTTCTAGCTTTGAGTTCAGAAGTAGATTTCATTCTAAGCTTCTCAAGATCCCTTTTCAGATCATTCAACTTTGCAAGATCATCTTTCCTTTTGCTTTCTGCTTTTTCTGAAAAATTCAAGTTCTTTTTGTTAGAAGAATTAGATGATTCACCTTTTTCATATGTACTTGATTCATTAAAGAATTTATCATTTTCTCTTGAAGCATTTATTTTAAAAAGATCATACTCAGTCTTCAGTTTTTCAAGCTCTGTTATTTTCTGAATAAAAATATTCTTTTCTTTCAAAGCTTCTTCAAGTTTAGTATCCACCTCACAGAAATCATTTTCAAGTTCATCATAAGCTTTCCTTAAGTCCTCAAGTTCTTGACTCACAAGATTAAATCTCTTTTCAAGTTGCAAAAATTCATCTGATTTTGTTTCAGAAGATCCAGTTGAATCAGACTTCTGACTACTTGAGTCAGAGTTCTGATTTACAGACTCAGATGTCTGATCTTTAGGCTCAGAGTTCTGACTACAAAGTTCAGAATCCTGACTAGAAGTTTCAGACTTCTGATTGACTGTTTCAGAATTTTTACTTGTGTCAAATATGCTCTCAATGTCATGATATGAAAAACTTGGTTGTTTATTTTTGTAGCTGACATTTAAAGAATCATACTTGAATTTAGTATCATTGTATCTTGGCTTCTCATCTGTTGGTTTAGAAACTTCTTTCTTAACCTTTTCTTCTGAATCAACTGACTTTTCTGTTTTAGACTCAGAAATTTTCTCATCTGACTTTTTAGAGTTTGGTCTTTGCAAATTGTCAGAACTTGTTATAGAACTAGCAGGTCTTATGAAAACTTCAACAATTTCTGGGATTTTTGGCTTAGAAATTTGAAGTTTTTTATACAAGTTGATTGGAGCTCTTTTTAAAGTTACATTTTCTTCCAATCCCAATCCCTTCTTTGGGTTGTAAAATCTTGTATCTTTAACATTGCTTAACAAAAGATTTAGTGTTTGCTGAGTCTGACCCCTTTTCAAATTTCAGATCTTCTAATTCTTTAATTTTGGTGTATAAATTCTTTCTTTCTTCAAATAACATATCAAATTTTATTTGTAAATCACCTTTTTCATCTTTTATTTTTGAAAACTCAACTTTTAGTTCAGAAAGCCTTTTCATCAATTCAGAATTTTCATCTTTAACTTTTTGTTTCTCAGCCTCAGATTCTTCATATTGTTCTTTTATTACTTCTTTTTCAATTCTGAATTTGTTAACCAAATTTTTTTCTCCTTTTATCTGTTTTCTTAGATTAGCAAATTCAGTTTTCATTTCACCAATCTGTGTCATTAACTCTAATTCAAGTGAAGAATGTACCTCAGCAGATGACTCAGAATCAGCATCTTCAAAATCAGAATCATCCTCATTCCTCATTTTTGCCATATAGCTCTGCATCTGTGGAAAGTTGATATGATCATCTTCATCAGAAGTATAGTACAACCAATTCTCTTGTTCAGCCAATAGAGCAATTTTATCATCTCTCTTCTTTGCAAGCTGAGCCTTCTTGGTGTAGTACTCATAGTCTTTCACAATTTTAACTCTGCAATCCTTAGCATAGTGGCCAGATTTTCCACACTTGAAACACAGATTCTTTTCTTTTCTTTCATCCTTCTCTTCATTGTTTTCTTCACTTCTCTCTACTCTCTTTTCAAACTTATTTTCTTCTCTGTCTTCTTTCTTCTTATAATCTGAACTCCCAACTCTCTTATAATTTCCTTGAAATCTACCCTTCCCATACCTTTTATTGAAAGTATTTGTCAACAAAGCTAGTTTCTCAGCCATTATCTTGATATCTTCATCATCTTCTGATCATTCTTCCTTGTCAGATTCTTCCAGATTTGGTATCTCTGATAGATATGCAGTCTTTTTGGGTGCTTTGATTGCTTTGGACTTTGATAAGAACGCTAACTGGTCAGCAACATTTTTCTTCTCTTCCACAACTAACTTGACAGAGTCTTCATGTTGATTAAGAACACAGAATAGATCATTTAAGTCTTCTTCACACATATCCTTGTTCATTTGCAGACTTATAGCAAATGATGACCATTCTGAATTTAGACTGTTCAGAAATTTGTAATTTATTTCAGACTTCGTTTTCTTCAGTCCATTTCTTCTCAAGTCATTTAGAATAGTGCAAAATTTACTATATGTCTGTGTCAAACTTTCTGACTCTTTTGCTTTGAACCTTTCATAAGCATTTATGGTTTGATTTAACTTTGCCTGAATAGATCTCACAGTTCCTAACATTTGCCTTTCCAATTCGTCCCACATTTCTTTAGCTGATGATCCACTGTCAATCCTGTTAAGAACCTCATTTGGGACAGCCAAAGTCATCAAAGTAATTGCTCTTTTGTCAATAGCATGCCTATTCTTCTGTTCAGCTGTGTATTGGGAATAACTCTTTTTCACCCTGGTCGCTGGAATTTCTGGAGTTGTCTCTGTAGCAGGGGTTGCAGCAACATCGATGTACACTTCAATTGGACCTTCTCGAATAGAGACCATTAGATTTTCATCAATATTGTCTACGAATTGGATCATACGAATTTTCCATTGCTGATACTCTTCTGGTATAAGAACCGGCGGTTTGGTTTCAGATCCCATGGCTAGATATTCTTTAGAAGACGTGATTGTAAGAAAATTCAACAGAAAGACAAATTCGAGTTTCTTGATCGAAATGTAACAGGAAATTCAAGAATTGCCAAGAATTCAAGAACTAGCACTAGCAGCGGAATCGAATTTTGAATGAATCAAGAAATCTTCAAGAAATTGATCAATTGATCTTCGCGATAACAATCTTGAACGAATTTGTTTGTTGATTGGCTCTGATACCAATTGAAAGAACAGGATCTAATCTCACAATCAATATAGAAAGCAGTAATTGAGAAGTTGTATGATCAAGCCCAATTGTATTCAATGATGAACAGAATTACAGATCTAAGAGAGAGAGAATCTCAAAGATTACAGAGAATGAATACAAAGTTATACGGGAAAAATCAATCAGTTAGCAACATAGAGCTAACTACTATTTATACTGCAACGGACATCTTAAAGCTACAGTACAAAGAAGAAAGACTAATAAGAACATAACACGTGTCCTAATTAGTTTATAAAATACTAAGTAAAGTATCTCGTCATAAGTTCTGAACAGGTAGTTCAGAACTTCTGAACATTCTTCTGATAAAGCTTCTCAGATCTTCTGACTCCTTAACTCAGACATCTGACTTCTCTTTCCACTGATCAATACTTCTGAGCTTTCACAGTCAAACCTCTGACTTCTCTACTCAGAACATCTGAGTCTTCTTATCAGATCTTCAACACTTGGTTTATTGACAAAACTTCAGATCTAACAAAATCTTTTGTTAAACCTGATGTGATTTATTCTGTAAATCAATTAGTCAGAGTTGCACAAAAGAAACTTTGTTGTTCATATTGTGGGACTAATGATTTTGTAAACAAGAATTTTATTCAGCACTGGTATGGTTCTTATAGAATATCTGCATATGCTACTGCACCTAACAAACCTGGACCCAAGTTCATATGGGTACCAAAGTCAACTTAATCTGTTTTGCAGGTTATTCATGTGTAGAGCTGAATGAATGATCTATACCGACACATGACTGAAAACAGATGTTGTGCTTAATTGAGAATTTTGACTTTTGGATAATTCAGTCCAAACTCGATCTGAATGTGATTATGAATTTCTGATTCATACAGATCAATTTGTTGATTTTGAAGATTTTTTTTAAAAAGTTCTGTTTATTGTGGGGTTATCGAACTCATAGATGTGAGTGTTTTTAGTAGAAAACATTTCTAGAGAATGTGTTCAGAATCACATTTTGAGCTACCCTGCAAATTTTGGTTGAAAAATTCTGATTTTTGAGCAAGTTATGGTGATTTGAAGTTCAGAATGTTCAAAAATCACAAAATCTAAACATTTTTCTAAGGAATTTTCTCTGGATAGTTTTATCAGAATTCTGACTCTCTTACTCAGAAGTTCTGACTCTATTACTCAGAATTCTGACTCTCTTACTCAGAAGTTCTGACTCTATTACTCAGAATTCTGACTCAACTAATCAGAATTCTGACTCTGATACTTAGAATTTTGAACAAGTTAATCAGACTTCTGACTATACTACTCAGAATTCTGACTCACCTAATCAGAATTCTGACTCTGATACTTAGAATTTTGAGTAAGTTACTCAGAATTCTGACTTTTCTACTCAGAATTCTGACTCAACTACTCAGAATTTGGATTTTTGATATCTAATGAGGAATCATCGTAGATGATTACCAAAATCTCTTGATTTTGCAGGATTATCTTAATTTCAGAGGAAGTGTTGACTCAAAATTTGATCTGATTGTTTCAAGATAAAGTTCAAAACCCGTGCTTCAACGTTTTAGGCTTTTGAACATATCAGTTCAAAACCCGTACTTAAATGACTATGGCTTCTGAACAATTCAGTTCAGGACCCGTACTTCATAGACTAAGACTTCTAAACAAATCAGTTTAGAACTCATACTTTTCAGGTGATATCCTTAACTATCATATTTTTCTGTTTCAAGGAACAAGTGGTGAAAGGTAACATTGCATTATGTTTTATTTCTATTGCTTTGAATGTTTGAATCTTAACAAATTTAATTCAATAATATGAATTTTTTTATTTTTCATTCAATGAATAAAATGTGTGTCAAGAGTGATTTTACAAGTATTTTTGTATTATCTGAGCTATATTTGTTTCAACTTTCACTTCTGAAATAAATCGAAAGGTTAGCAAAACATGAATGAAATTATGCTAAATGCTCAATGTTATGAAATCTATACTTATATAGAATATAATGCTCAAAAAGCCTAAATGTCAGAATGATGGATGGAAACGAAAATATGGGAGAAGTACTACGTTTTAGAACCAAGTGATTGAGATGAAATAAATATATATAAAATCATTTAGTTTGAAAGTTTGTACCTGTAGCCTTTCTGGTTTGGGAGAGTAAGTCCTAAGGGGTGCTCGACACCTAGTCCCTAAGATCAACTGGTCGGGGATCGGCTGACCCAAATCCTGCAATAGAATCAGATAGAAAGCCATGTTCTACTGGTACAAATGGGTTTAAGATATATCGATGTGGCCTTTCTGGTTTGGGAAATTAAGTTCCAAGGGGTGCTTGTCACCTAGCACCTAAGACCAACTGGTCTGGGATATGCTGACCCAAATCCTGCTATAGAACCAGATAGAAAGTCATGTTTAACGATGTATCTTATTCTTACTAAACTTTTTGATTAAAAGATGCCAATGTGCACAAAATTAAAAGATGTCAATGAGCACAAAAGAAAAGATGCCAATGAGCACACATCTCTTGAAACTTTGGGAAAATACAAAGTCACAATAAACCTGTAAATTTGTGAAAATCCTGATTTTGGACAAATAGTGTGAGTAGAGCAAAGTATTCTTATATGTTTTTGAATTGCATATGCTTGAAGCTAATCATATTTCGCATGCTAAGCACGCCAAATAGATTTAATAAAGGGATTGAAACTGAACATTTTTAACTTGATATGCAATGATGACTTGTATTTGAATCCAAACACATGCATTTGATTTCATTTGATTGAAAAATCTGTTAAAGTTCATTAAGTTGGATTTCTTTTGTAAAATTTTCAGATGATCAAATGTTAGTAGTTATCAAGTGTAGTTCAGTGAATCTTATTTTCCTTGTATAAATGTTTTCATTAAAGCACTATATTTGAAATGAATAATTTTAATGAAATATATGCATACTTTCAGGAGGAGAAAACAAATTGCTCCATAATTCTTATTTTGAGGGGGAGCAAGGTTATTCATTAAGGAGGAGAAAAAGCATAGACTTCATTCGAAGAAAAAGCATCGCTAAAGTTTTGAAAATCAAGGGGGAGAAAAGCTAATGATTTTGAAGATGATTTTGCTTTCCAAAATCATCTTCAAAATCTTTAGTTTTTTTTTCTCTTTTTTTTTCTCTTTTTTTTTCCAAAACTTTAGGGGGAGAAAAGCTAAAGATTTTGAAGATTGATATGGTTTTTGTACAAAAATAACAAAAGAGAGAAATGTTATTTTAAGAAGGAGAAGAGGAAAAGAAAACTGATTGGTTGTTTCTTATAAAGAAATCTTATGAAAGCTGACATGAAGATGAGAATTGTCATTTCAAGGGGGAGCAAAGAAAAAGCAAATATATAACAGAAATCAATTTGGAAATCGTTGCTGCTGCTGATTAAAGATTGACCAGAAGTTGTTAACTCAGATTATTCAGAAGTTCTGAGCAAAAGTTGTCAAAGCATTCAGAAGAGCTCCTTCTGAAGATTGTTCCTGCTCTAAGAATTTGATGATGAAAAGTACAAGTGTGTTTGACAAAAAGGGGGAGATTGTTAGGTCTAGAGTTTTGTCAAAAACACGTGTTGAGTTCTGAGTAAAAAGACCAAAGAAGACTCAGAAGTTCTGAGTAGAAGACTCAGAAGTTCTGAGTGAGAAATCTCAAAAAGATTCTAAGTGTTGGATTCTGACTAGAAGGTTCAGAGTTCTGAGTAGGAGACTCAGAACTTCTGACTATGAAGATAAATGTTCTGAAGCACTTATTCAGAAGTATGTTCAGAATTTATATCTTGGGATATTCTCTGTTATATTCAGTTACTAATTAGGACACGTGTAATTGTTCTATTAGTCTGTTTCTTTTATGTACTGTAGCTTTAGCTTTACCTTTCAGTATATATAAGAGTTAGCAACAGTTAGCTAACTAATCTTTGATGTAACTCTTCACGCATAACTTTGTGAGATCTTTTGAGAGAGAAACTCATTGTAATATCTTGCAATTCACAAATTGTTAATAAATCATATGACCAGTTGTTGTGAATACGATCTTGAATGTTCATTCTATATTGAATCTTGACTATAAGTGACTATTAAGGGACTTACACAGAGGAACTAAAGTCCAGACTTTGTTTCGTTCAAACTGTAGAAGCTCTTCTTGCATAGCATCTACCCAGTTTGGGTCGTCAAGGGCTTCAGAGATCCTTTTTGTCTCGATCACACTAATAAAGTTTGTAAAGAAACAAAAGTTAGCAGTGGCAGATCTTGTTTTGTAACATCCCTTATCTTTAAAACACTCATTTAACGGAAAGTAACCTTAAAATACAGCGGAAGATTTGTAATTAAAACATTTAGATAAAATCCCATAATCTTATAGAAAAGAGTACAAGTTTGCAACTTAAAACCAATAAGTTTGAGACAAACAATATTCAACTGAAAAGCTTAGAGAATCCAAAACTATCGTTCATCAAAAGAAAATATAAGCTGCTGAGCTGCCGCAAATCCAAAAGCTTCAAGCTGGAGCCTTTCCTTTATTCTTCGAAGATGTACCTGCCACTAAAAGATGAATAACAACGGGGTAAGCTTTCGCTTAGTGAGCACGCACCTATACCACATATCATCATGCATACATACTCGCATAAACATAGCAATCACATACATGTAACATCCTTCCATTCCTTAAGGCACAAAGCCAATAAGGAAGGTCATAACTAGACACTGGTACCAGGCCTCTTCATACATAACATATTCCCTAGGGGTATTACTACCACCATAGGTACTCTTTCCTTTGGCAAAGCCAACATACACATAATCACACATGCAATCCAACTACATACACATAACTTACATAATATAGGTAGAGTACTCACCTGTCAAGATGTCAATTACCAAGTACTTCACAGTGTATAATAATCACCTCGTACCACCTATAACATTCATACATACACATATCATAACAAGCCCAAAAATGGAACTCTAATTCTATCCCAACTCTCATCCCGAAATGACATAGCTAGGATAGTCCAAATACCATAAAACTTTGCCAAACATCCCATTTCATACACCCCATTTCTATTGATTTCTAAACATAATACACATACCTTGCAATTCTAGACCGCGAACAACAATCCTCCTACTGGGAACTCCGATGTCAAATCCCTCCGGTCAGAATGTAGATTATAGGGTCGTGAAGTCGCTGTCCAAATTTCACGACGATCCAACGGTTAACGAAGGAGAATCGGTCGATCTTTCACAGCAGCTCACAAGAACTCCGAAAATCCCTTTCACAGCAACTTCGGACACTTGGTTCTCTCTACTGGGAACTCCGATGCCAAATCCCTCCGGTCAGAATGTAGATTAGAGGGTCGTGAAGTCGCTGTCCAAATTTCACGACGATCCAACGGTTAACGAAGGAGAATCGGTCGGTCTTTCACAGCAGCTCACAAGAACTCCGAAAATCCCTTTCTTTTTTCTCTCTTCTTTGCCAAAGAAACAAATGGCTGCAAATGAGGGTGTTTAGGGTTTCCATCCCCTTTACATACATGCCAAAACACACCCTCATCTTACAAAATTGATAAATTGGCCCCTAGATTCCTGAACACGTACATAACGACCCAAAAATTAACTCAACCCCAAAAGAGACAGTTAAATCACGTAAATTGGGAAACGGGGTGTTACAACTCTCCCCCACTTACCAGGATTTCGTCCTCGAAATCGATCAGACTTGGAAGAGTTCTGGATAATTCGATCTCATCTCAGCTACCGGTTCCCATGTCCATTCTGATCCTTTTCGGTGTTCCCACTGAACTTTCATTAAGCTGATCTCCTTGTTTCGCAAGGATTTGGTCTTCCTTTCCAAGATTGCTATCGGTCTCTCAATATAATTCAACCGTTCGTCGACCTGTATGTCATCTATAGGGACATGCGCCGACTCGTCAGCTAAACACTTCCTCAACTGAGATATGTGGAAGGTGTTGTGTATCAGACTGAGTTCCGGCGGAAGCTCCAGCCGGTACGCAACCTTCCCAACCCGTGCTATCACCTTGAAAGGTCCGATAAAACTAGGGCCTAGCTTGCCCCTCTTCCGGAATCGGATCACCCCTTTCCAAGGTGATACCTTCAACAAAACATTATCTCCCACGTTGAACTCCAGATCCGACCTTCGCTTGTCGGCGTAACTCTTTTGACGACTCTGTGCGGTTCGTAGCCTATCCCGAATCATCTCAATACTTTCCGTCGTTTTCTGAACCACTTCTGTGCTGCTTAACTCCCGCTGGCCTACCTCTCCCCAACAGATAGGAGTCCTACATCTTCTCCCGTACAACATCTCATACGGAGGCATGCCAATACTGGCATGGAAACTGTTGTTGTATGAGAACTCAGCCAACGGTAAATACGTATCCCAGCTGCCCCCAAAATCCAAAACACAGGCTCTCAACATATCCTCAAGAGTCTGAATTGTTCTCTCGCTTTGCCCGTCCGTCTGTGGGTGAAAGGCTGTACTGAACTGAAGTCTCGTACCCAAATCTTCATGGAACTTCCCTCAAAACCGCGACGTAAACCGAACATCCCTGTCTGATATCACTGTTACCGGTACCCCATGCCTTGCTACAATTTCACTGACATAGATGTCAGCTAACTTTTCTGCAGATGAACTTTCACGGATCGCGATAAAATGGGCACTCTTTGTCAGCCTATCTACAACCACCCAAATGGCATCATGATTCCTAGGTGTTCGAGGCAACTTGGTAATCAGATCCATTGTTATATGCTCCCACTTCCACTCTGGTATCTCTAATGGCTGTAACTTCCCGTGCGGTCTCTGATGCTCTGCTTTGACCCTTAAACAAGTCAAACATTTCTCCACGTACTTAGCCACGTCCCTCTTCATCCCCGGCCACCAGAAGTCAGTCTTCAGATCTCTATACATCTTAGTAGCACCGGGATGGATAGAGAACCTTCACTTATGCGCCTCGTCCAGAAGTGTCTGCCTTGCCTCACACGATACTGGAACCCATACCCGACCGTACCGAGTCAATAGACCTCGACTGTCGGGCACTAACTGATCCACCTGTCCCTTTATCCGTTCCTTCTTCTGGTTCTCACCCTTGATCGCTTCCTCTTGAGACCTTCTTACCAAGTCGTGAAGCGACGTTGATACTGTTAGTCTCATCAACGGTACCCGAAGTAGAACACTACTCGCTCTTCTACTCAAGGCATCCGCTACGACATTTGCCTTCCCCGAGTGATAAAGAATCTCGCAATCATAATCCTTCACCACATCCAACCACCTCCGCTGTCTCATGTTCAAATTCTGTTGATCCATGAAATAACGAAGACTCTTGTGGTCCGTATATTTAGTACACTTTACCCCATACAGGTAGTGCCGCCATAACTTGAGAGCGAACACCACTGCCGCAAGCTCCAAATCGTGAGTCGGGTAATTCACCTCATGCGTCTTCAGTTGACGAGACGCATAGGCAATCACCCTTCCCCTTTGCATAAGAACGCAGCCTAGCCCGTGATAAGACGCATCACAGTAGACTGTCATGTCTTCAACTCCCTCCGGTAGTGTCAACACCGGAGCCTCGCATAACTTTCTCCTTAAGGTTTCGAACGCTGTTTTCTGTTCCTCTCCCCAAACGAAACGTTCGTTCTTCCTCGTCAGCTTCGTCAACGGAACTGCTATCTTGGAGAAATCCTGGATGAACCGGCGGTAGTACCCGGCTAATCCAAGGAAACTCCTAATCTCAGTGGGAGTCTTCGGGGTTTCCCACTTCATCACTGCCTCCACCTTCGCTGGGTCTACCTTGATACCCTCTCGGTTCACAAGATGTTCAAGAAATTGAACCTCTTGTAACCAGAAATCACACTTGGAGAACTTTGCATATAACTGCTCCTTACGCAAAATCTCCAAAACCTCTCGTAGATGCTCCATATGATCCTCCTTCGACTTGGAGTAGATCAGTATATCGTCTATAAACACGATGACTGACCTATCCAACATCGGTCTGCAAACTCTATTCATAAGATCCATGAATGCCGCCGGTGCGTTCGTCAGTCCAAATGGCATCACGATGAACTCGAAATGCCCGTACCTGGTTCTGAACGCTGTCTTGTGAACATCCTCTTCCCTGACCTTCAACTGGTGGTACCCTGAGCGAAGATCTATCTTAGAGAACCAAACGGCTCCCTGAAGTTGATCGAAGAGATCGTCGATCCTCGGCAACGGGTATCTGTTCTTCACCGTAATCTTGTTAAGCTCTCTATAGTCGATGCACATCCGCATCGACCCGTCCTTCTTTTTCACGAAAAGGATAGGGGCTCCCCAAGGTGAACTACTGGGGCGGATGAAACCCTTATCCAACAGTTCCTCCAGCTGCTTAGACAGTTCATGCATCTCCGGAGGTGCCAAACGGTAAGGAGCCTTTGCTACCGGTGCCGCCCCCGGAATCAAGTCTATTCGGAACTCCACTTGCCTCCCGGGAGGAATGCCAGGCAAGTCATCCGGGAAAACATCCGGAAACTCGCTGACCACTGGTACATCTGCCACTGTTCTCTTCTTTTTCTCCTCCCGTTCATCAACAATATACGCCAAGTAACTGCTACCACTATGGTGCACATATCTTCTAGCTTTGGCCAAAGTGCACACCTTTGGTACCCCTTTTCTTCCTTCACTCGAGATAGTTAATTCTCCCCCACTTGGGGTTCGAATCACTACCTGCTGTTTTTCACAATCAATGTGCGCTCCATTCCGACTAAGCCAATCTATCCCAACTACTACATTTATTTCCCTCATCGCAATAGGAATAAGATCTATACTAAACTTCACTCCGGCTATCTCTATTACATTACCTTTATACACATCACTCACAAAACGAAACTCCTCGTCCGCTATTTCTACTTCTAGCGGACTCTCTAACTTGTCCTTTACAATAGCAAAGTCTTTACAAAACGATAAAGAAACAAAAGATTTAGTAGATCCCGAGTCAAATAAGACAAGGGCAGGTGATGCATTAACAGGAAAAATACCTGTCACGACATCTGGCTCCTCCTTTGCTTCATCTACGGTCATCTGGAACACTCGCCCCCGAGTCCTGGGTGCGTCGTTCTTCTTTCCCAATCCACCCTCTAGCATCTTCACCGGTGCGGTTCCCGAGTTCTGGACCGACCCGGTATTCATTGGGCACTCGTCAGCAAAATGGCCCGGCTTGTAGCACTTAAAACATATCTTTGCGGTCGCCTTGCAGTCTCGACTGATATGACCCGGTTGCCCGCATTTGTAACAGGTTCCGGAGCCCATACGGCATTCTCCCGGATGCTGTCGTCCACACTTCCCACAACGGGGATGCTCTCTCTTGAACTCTTTCTTTACCTCCGGTTTATGACTCCCAGTTTTGAACCTCTTAGTCTGCTGAGGTTGAGTCTGAACCGTTTCTGCCCTTCTTGTCTTTCTTTGGCTCTCTAATTCGAGCTCTCTAGCCCGAGCCGCCTCGTGCATCTGCTGAAAATCAGTGCACCTTGCCATAACAACAAATTCTCTAATCTCCTGTTTCAAAACTCTCCCATATCTGTACATTTTGGCCTTTTCATTCCTGACATACTCAGGACAGAAAAGGGACCGCTCCAAAAACTTGTCAGTGATCTCGTTCACCGACTCCGTAGTTTGCTCCATAGATAGAAACTCATTTGTGAGTCTCTCTACCTCAATTTGGGGCACATGCTGTTCCATGAACTGTTCCCAAGTCATGCTATCCACTTGTTCTGGCGTCCGAGCACGAACAATAAGGTTCCACCAGTCTTTCGCTGCCTTCCTCAGAAGGTTCGATGCGTAGCGAACCTTGACTTCCTCGGTACAAAAACTGGTGCGGAAAGCACCCTCCACCTCAGCTATCCAACGAGTGCTGGTTACGGGGTCCTTCTGCCCCTCAAACTGTGGCGGCTGACAGGCCGAGAAATCTTTGTAGCTTGTCCCCCGTGGTTGTACGCCTGACAAGCCCCCTGATCCACTGGCCCTGCTGGCCACAGCTGCCTCTACCTGACTACGAATTTCATTAGCCAGTTCCTGCTTTACCTGCTCAAAGAGACTTGGGAGTAACTCGTGAAGAACCTCCCCGACCTCAGCAGCGATCACACCTCTCAGATCAGGAATTTCCTGATCCTCTTCAATAATCGGTCTCTTGCCTTGCCTTCTAGTGTTCACCATTCTGATACATAAACATGATTCTTTAGAATAATTCATCTACATCCCCCCCCCCCCCCCTGAGCAAACTCCTAGCATAGTCCAGAGGTCCTAGCTTAGTTGTCTTTCTTTCTAACATGCTCCTTAGAAACCTTCTGCTTATACTCTCTTAACAAAATCCCTTTCTAGCATGTTACTACCCAACCCTCAACCTTGTCTGGTTCATAGAATTCTTTTGCAACTATATCAAGTCCCGACATGTACAATGTAATTGCAATGGTATGGGCCTTTATACCATTATAATTACACCCTCCATGTTTAGACTCAACACCGGCACTAAGGTTCCAATTCCCAGCTTAGTTGGTACCTTTAACATATATATCACAACATTTTCCATATCTACCACTTATCATATAAACATTATAATCATATTCTAATTCACATTATGCATCAACAAAACATACTTGAAATCATAACCTTGTCAAATTGACCATATCTAGCATACATAAACATAATTACTCATCCAATACAGTTATAAAACTGGGCTTTCACAAAAATGAACATGCTTTATCATAAATCCTAATATGGAATAGTGTGCTCACCCCCGTCTTGATGCTCTGGACCGCAGCTCAGCCGTGAAAACTTTTTCTTTTAAAACACCCTTTCCTTATAAACCATTTTCTTACACGAAACAGTTTTTTTTTTAAAGGTTACTTATTTGAAAACTTGAGCACTTGGGTTTAAGTTCAAACACTCACCACTTGTGAATGCCCGAATCCCTTAAACCAAGGCTCTGATACCAACTGTAACATCCCTTATCTTTAAAACACTCATTTAACGGAAAGTAACCTTAAAATACAGCGGAAGATTTGTAATTAAAACATTTAGATAAAATCCCATAATCTTATAGAAAAGAGTACAAGTTTGCAACTTAAAACCAATAAGTTTGAGACAAACAATATTCAACTGAAAAGCTTAGAGAATCCAAAACTATCGTTC
Organism: Saussurea involucrata; assembly: GCA_033807775.1. Lineage (NCBI taxonomy): Eukaryota > Viridiplantae > Streptophyta > Magnoliopsida > Asterales > Asteraceae > Saussurea > Saussurea involucrata. The sequence goes on from CM066322.1 coordinate 114,765,291, forward strand.
ATCAAAAGAAAATATAAGCTGCTGAGCTGCCGCAAATCCAAAAGCTTCAAGCTGGAGCCTTTCCTTTATTCTTCGAAGATGTACCTGCCACTAAAATATGAATAACAACGGGGTAAGTTTCGCTTAGTGAGCACGCACCTATACCACATATCATCATGCATACATACTCGCATAAACATAGCAATCACATACATGTAACATCCTTCCATTCCTTAAGGCACAAAGCCAATAAGGAAGGTCATAACTAGACACTGGTACCAGGCCTCTTCATACATAACATATTCCCTAGGGGTATTACTACCACCATAGGTACTCTTTCCTTTGGCAAAGCCAACATACACATAATCACACATGCAATCCAACTACATACACATAACTTACATAATATAGGTAGAGTACTCACCTATCAAGATGTCAATTACCAAGTACTTCACAGTGTATAATAATCACCTCGTACCACCTATAACATTCATACATACACATATCATAACAAGCCCAAAAATGGAACTCTAATTCTATCCCAACTCTCATCCCGAAATAACATAGCTAGGATAGTCCAAATACCATAAAACTTTGCCAAACATCCCATTTCATACACCCCATTTCTATTGATTTCTAAACATAATACACATACCTTGCAATTCTAGACCGCGAACAACAATCCTCCTAGAACCTTTCACAACTTGAATCTTCCAAAATCACCAAATCTTTCGCCTGGAAAATACAGCAACTTCGGACACTTGGTTCTCTCTACTGGGAACTCCGATGCCAAATCCCTCCGGTCAGAATGTAGATTAGAGGGTCGTGAAGTCGCTCTCCAAATTTCACGACGATCCAACGGTTAACGAAGGAGAATCGGTCGATCTTTCACAGCAGCTCACAAGAACTCCGAAAATCCCTTTCACAGCAACTTCGGACACTTGGTTCTCTCTACTGGGAAGTCCGATGCCAAATCCCTCCGGTCAGAATGTAGATTAGAGGGTCGTGAAGTCGCTGTCCAAATTTCACGACGATCCAACGGTTAACGAAGGAGAATCGGTCGATCTTTCACAGCAGCTCACAAGAACTCCGAAAATCCCTTTCTCTTTTCTCTCTTCTTTGCCAAAGAAACAAATGGCTGCAAATGAGGGTGTTTAGGGTTTCCATCCCCTTTACATACATGCCAAAACACACCCTCATCTTACAAAATTGATAAACTGGCCCCTAGATTCCTGAACACGTACATAACGACCCAAAAATTAACTCAACCCCAAAAGAGACAGTTAAATCACGTAAATTGGGAAACGGGGTGTTACATGTTTTTACCTTTTCAGAAGGTTCGCCGATTATAAGACTTGGAGGATGGCTCTTTGTCCACTTTGTTTTTCTTGGGAGATGGTCATCGATTTCATCAAGTTGCTCTTCAGAGGTTTCTAATTGTTGTTCTGGTGTAGCCTATGTCGGTGATTTTGCTTTCGTGCTTGATCCTACAGATTGTGGAATGATTGGAATGAGTGGTGGTGTTTGTTCCTCTGAGGAAGTATAGTCTGAGTATTCTCGTTCCTCTGTTATTGGTTCCTCTGTGGTTTTTGGAGTTGGTTCTTCAGTAGCTTCTGTGGTTGTTTTCCTTGTTGTATCATCTTCTGTTGGCTCCCCCTTGGCATTTGCATCTGTAAGATTTACAGAGGAAGATGAATTGTTTAAGGGACCTGTTAGAGAGATACCTATTTCGTTCTGACTGGCAGAAGGTGATTCTCCAGAGGATCTGATGGCTCCAGCAGAGGGATCATAGTCGTCATGGAACATCTCTTGAAATAGAAGATTTAAGTCTTCTTATCGTGTTTTTGAGATGCCAAAGGATTCCCCTTTTAGACCGAGTTCTGAACTGATTTGTTCAGAAGTCTTCTGGAAGGTGTCGTCAAAAGAAACATTTATGCTTTCTACAATCGTTCGAGACCGCAGAAGATAAACTCTGTAGGCCTTGGAAGTTGCAGAGTATCCTATGAACTTTCCTTCATCTGCCTTTACTTCAAACTTTCCTCTTGCTTCTCTATCATTTAAGACGAAGCACTTGCATCCAAATACATGGAAGAACTTGATGTTTGGTCATCTTTTGTTGATCAAATGATATGGTGTTTTGATGTGTCTCTTTACGATGGTAGATCGATTTTGGGTATAGCAAGCGGTTGATACTGCTTCTGCCCAAAATGTCATTGGTAATCCACATGCGGTTAGCATAGTTCTGGATGTTTAGCGTGCGATTCTTTCTTTCGACCACGCCATTCTGTTGTGGGGTGCGTTGTTAGCTTCAATCTTCCTAATCATAGAAGTATTTAGAAGTAGTGAAAAATAGGCTAAGTAAAGAAAGCCTCTTACAGAGGCTCTGCCGAACTTACCGAGAGATCAAGGTCAAGAAGCTACAGAAGCTAAAGAGGCGTCCTATAGAAGCTAAAGAGGCGTCCTACAGAAGCTCTGTCATACGCACAAAGAAGACCAAAGACTCGGAATCCGGTGAAGACTGCTCTACAAAGGACCAGACCGCAGAACCTCTGTAACACTTTATAGAGCCTCTGTGGTCCTCTCTAAAAGACCTGAAGATATTTATAATATCTTGCTACTGTTACTGGACCTGTTCATCAACTTGCATGGTAGCATGCCCTGTCCATCTTCAACGTGTCAAACTCAGATTGGATTCAATAGGACTTAGTACATAATAGACGTCTCCTGCATTAGATGCAATACAACACGTCCAACTATTCATGCCATCCGTTCCACTATTCATACCGTCCGATCTGAATAGTAGCTTATGCTTTATGGTCCCCTTAGAGTAGTATATAAGGAAGACTCATGTTGAGTTCTTCCTAATCGAGAATAAAGAGATAAGAACATCAAGAACACATAGCTTATACACTTTGAGAGTCATATCTGTTTTAAAGTTTTGCTTACTCACTGTTCTTAAATCTGTTTTTGATATATATATATTCAGTAAACTTTGAGATATTATTTCCTGTTCACTGTTTATTTATACTGTGTTCTAAATCTATCAAACATATCTGTTAGTTCTTCAAATACGCTTCCGCATCAAATACGCTTCCGCATCAAACGTACGTCAGGTTCAACTCTCTCATAAACAAATGTAGAAAGTCTGGCATTCACAGAACCTCAGAAGAAAATAATGTCATGTTTCTAAAAAGCCTGAATGATGAATGGCTCCAGCTGTCTATGTCATTACAAACAAACCAAGATCTAGACTCCTGGACTCTCTCTGATCTCTATGGAACACTAGCCGCACAAGAACCTCAAATAGCACAACTAAAACACTAACCATTGCACCATATGCATTGGTTAGTAAATCTACAGAGGCTACAGAGAGACCAAGAAACGAGAAAGCAACAGAGGAGAAGAAAAAGGAAAAGAAATGATCGATATGGCAGAGACAACCAAGGTGACAGTAGAGATAACGGAAGAAGAGAAGAATCAAGTGACCGACAGAGGTCAGATGATAGAAGTGACCGACAGAGGTCAAGCGACAGAAACTACAGAAGTAGTGACCGACAGAGGACAGATGACAAGATGAGCCACATACAACAAGAATGCTACAAATGTGGCAAGCCTGGTCATTACGCAAACAAATGCCGATCGGAGAAAGGTGGAGACCGACAAAAATCCGACGATCGTGCTGGAAACACTTCCCAAGGCTGTTTCAATTGCGGGAAGCCAGGTCATTTCGCTAATGAGTGCAGAAGCAGATCAAATCGCCCACAGAAGGACTCAGCTTTTTACAAAAAGAAGGCTGAGTATTATGCACAAAAATCCCTAATGGCGAACAAAGGGCATTATGAGGCGAACAAAGAGGACTTCGAGTCAGACTCTACCTCTGACGAAGAATACACAACCAATGCCCTATTCTGTGGCATGGAAGAAGTCGACTTCGGCACTAACACTGAGGTATCCACTTCAAAATCTACCTCTTGTACTAATTCTGTAGATGATGATTCACTTAAACTTATTGAACTGGTTGAACTAAAAGAATTAAATATAGACATTCAGAAAAGACTCACCTTTAATGAGAGAGAAGTACGGCTTCTCACTCAAGAAAAAGCCAAATTTTTTGAAGAAAAAGTGAGAATATAAAAGAATTGAAACAAAAATCTAGATCCTTTAAAAAAACAAATTTCTGAACTATCCTCGGAGTTAAAAATCAAAACAAAAGAACTTTCAGTTTCCAGGAGTGAAACTACTGACATAAGAGCTCTCAAGGAATACTTTCAAAGAGAGAGGGAGCTACTTTGGCAAGAATGTGACAACCGTCAAAATTGCGTTCAGGTTAGAACTGCACTAAATATATCAGATACAGTTATTTTATGTCACACTGTCTAGTTTTAGCAGTAAACCCGACACAATAGGGGAAAATTAGAATTTGCGTCTAAAATCCCTCAATTTAGGAAATTATCCATACATCTCATAAAATGCCTACTAAAAATATTCATACACTTATATATGTATATGTTTATATATATACAACCTACAAAAATAAATACTAATAATTCAACTAGTTTATTTATTTTTACCAATTAAATTCAATAATTCAACTAATTAAAAGATATAATTAAAATTAAATTAAACACAACTTTAAACACCATCATTTTAACCAAACCCACACTCCACATCCTCTCCTTTCCCCTCTCCCAAAACCGGCCACCCCTCCCACCCTAACCCCTCTCTCTCACTCTATAAATACCCCCCTAATCCCTCATTTCTACTCTTCACTCATTTCCTCTCAACCCTCTCTAAGAGTTTACTCTCTTTTCTCTCTATTCTATCTTCTTCAAGGCTTCAAAGTCCAGCCCCAAAAACCTCAAGAAACTCAAGTTAAATCTGCTCCTAGCATCCTTTAATCATCTACATACATGCATCTTTCTCATTTCAAGTTATCTTCCTCAAACTCTAGTCTTTTCACTTTGATTTTTGCTAAGACAATCCTTGGTATCCTAATGTTTGTAGATTCATCACCATGACACTTTGCATGTCATAGAAAGTGTGATGAATCCATCATCAAACCCATATTAGTGACCCAAGAATGTCTTACTTGAATGATTTCACAAAAGCTCAAGAACATCAAGTTTTAAAAAGAAAAAAAAATGTATTGGTTAGATGGTTTGCATAAACTCATTGCATGTTGATTTTTGTAAATAAAAAGCAAGTTTTCAGCTGAGAATAATCATTTTATGTGTTAAAAATCGTGGGTAAACAAAAAGAACAAAATCTTGGAAAGAGCCAATGGAAAAATAGCATTTATTTCAAGGAGCTATTTTCAACAGCATGCTGTCAGATTTTTACACTGACTTTGCATGCCCATATCTCTCTCAAATATACTCCAAATAGATTGATTTCTTTTCTGGAACTTTATTTTACGAGTTATGAATCAAACCCAACTGGAATCTTTGAAAAACATTGAGTTTTCGACCTTCAAACAGTTTACACAAAAACAGTGCGCATCAGCAGCATTTTCTGTCACAGTTTACATCATGTTTTATTTCATGCACTTATATTACTCTAAAAATCATGGGACTTATGGAAACAGTTTCCTAACACATGGAAGTACTTAGCCATAAAATACCAGAACCAAACGACCTCTGGAAGTATTCCAAACAGTAACCACAAGTGACCTCTAATTCTGACTTCTAACAACTATATCATAATATAGCTATATGCTATCTCTTGACATTTTTTCTCACCTTTGGTGATGAAATGGTGGTATATTTATATATATGTACTATATATATACTTACTTATCCTAACCTTTATTTATTTACGCATTTTACTTACGCTCTAACAATCTAACATATTGTTATGGACCCTTTTCATCATTTCATGATGAAATTGTGGTACTTATATATGTAATATATATGACCTAACATCTAACTTTATTTACATACTATACATATGATCCTATTTATTGACCCTTTCGTCATTTGTCACGACAACACTTCGGTAATCTCGAACCATCATATGTAACATTTCATCTTGAAGTTGAACTATTGATATCAAAGAACCTATAACAACATACGAAATATCAACAAAGGCATTTTATGATGAATTGGATATTTAATCGACCAAAGTCTAGAACTTAGAATCTTACTAGTGTCCGTACGTTCGTAGGATCGGAGTAGGATCGCCTCACGGAACACATTGCGCACTTTTGGGAAACATCTACGCAATCCACAGTGAGTCTTCATAGCCCCTTTTACTGTTTTACATATTTTTGGGGTGAAAAGCATGTTACAACTTTATTCGAAATCAACTGTTTTCGTTACTGAAATACTATGCATGTTTAACGCTCTACGGTACATATGCACATGTTAAAGCTTCTAAGTTATGCTATCATACAAGAAAGTCCCTACAATTTTACATTACCTCATTAACTCACGAGTGAGCCATGATGATTATGAATAACGTTATTTGGTTGACCACCCACTTACGGTAAAGTAAGTGCATAATTGTTACAACGCCATGTTAGTGATAGAACATGATGACTCGGGGCAAACTAATACAAGGTCAGGAGGTTTGGGTAATGGCTTAGCTTGCTACCTCTGAGGCATCACATTATATACCATGAGCATGCAAATTCGAAACGACAAACTTTACAACCGGGTGTTGTACTACTTTCTTTGAAAGTGCGGAACTTACCAACTTGCATTAAAAACTTTTAGTGCATACAAAACCTATGAACTCACCAACTATTTTTATAGTTGACACTCTCCTTTACATGCTGTAGGTTCCCAGATTCACGTTGTATCATATTAATGGTAGTAAAATAGACAGCGGAAGCATATTAAATAAAGCCATTAAAATGAGTGATTGTGTAAACGATAAGTGAACTATGAGAATCAAATATTGAACAGTAAAATGATAACAAGATCAGATATAAAAGCTGCTCATATATTGATAATGAATCACACCAAGAACAAGTTAAAGTGTGTTCGGAAATCTCATAGGACAACAATATCGTACGGAGGTAGTGCTCGGGATTGTTGCAGTGTGTGCTTAAATAATTGTGGAAAAACTACTCTTCCCAAAGCTTACAATTGTTGTTCCACTACCTCGCTATTTATAGACCTGATAAAGTGTAGACAGTGTACTATCGTACCCTTGAATGACACGTGGAAAGTGTGTCTCCAATCATTAGGGCATACGTGGAAAGTATGGACACGTGTCTAACACTTAAGGTTTCCTACGAGACTTAGGCTGACAGAGGTCTTTTACTTCACAGAGCTTTGTCGCAAGAGCTCTGTTGGTCTTCTGTTGAATACTTGTTCTCTTATTGGAATTCTTCGACAGAGCTCTGTTGAGCTCTGTTGGTCTTCTTGATGAACTTCTTCCAAGTCTTCTGTCTGATCTTTGTTGGTCTTCTGATTTGAACTATTTTCAATACTTTTACATAACATATACTTGGGGCTAACAATCTCCCCCTAAGTATTGAAAATACAAATTTACATTTGACAGAGATTTAAACAAAAGAACAGATAACTTTTACCTCTGTCGAAACCTTGCACTAATCTTTTAGAATGTTACAAAAAGATTAAAAGACCAGTACATTTAAGCAAAATTATCTCCCCTTAAGATTCTGTCAAATCTTCTGATGAGTTCTCGGAAGTTGATCATAAGATAGATCTGAGTGATGAAGTTTCTCTGTTGCTCTTCCGGACATTTTTCTCTTGGGAGATTTTGAATGATATCTCTGAGGTATTCCAGCGACTCTGTTGAGTACTTGTGGATTTCAGAAGCTCTGAGGGCCTTCTTGATTTTTCTCTGTCGGCAGATGAACACTGGTGGATCTCCAACTACGGTTCCGATTCTGTAGTGCTCATAGCCTTGAAGGCTCTTATTTGGTGGAGCAGTCGCTAGTTCTTCTACTTCGAACTCTATGCCTAGCTGAAAGTCAATCTGAATTCTTAGATTTATGTGCTCTTGCATAGTGAAGCGTACCTCAGGAAGTGTTGTTCTTTCCTCTTTGTATCTGTCACTGAAGTTGTAACAGTAGGCATGGAGTTGAATCAGATCATAAGGGTTCAGAAGTACCAGGTCGTTTTCATTGAAGTGCTCAACCCTGTTGTCGTTTGATTCAACTATGAACTCGTGATAGCTCATTTGTATTCTGTTGTGCCGAAAGGTCTTCTGCTTGATGTTTACGATTCTGCGGATTCCAAAGTCTGAGTTTATATTTCTGTTCAATCTGGACTTGGTTTCGATGAATTTCCGTCTAACGTCAGAGATCGTATTTATCCTGCAGGGGCTTAAGTATGGATTGATGGGCACAACATTTGTGGGGATGGTGTCATGGTCACCATAAAGATAGGCAAAGATTTCTTCTAGTGGAGGTTTGCCAGAATGTTGAGTTGAGGATTCGGGGTTCTGTTCTGTTGGCATGGGATTTGGGTCTTCATGAGTTTCTGCCATGAGTATGTCAATGTGGGCAGATTCTTGTGTTGTTTGGGTTTGGACTTGAGGTTGGGCTTGTTTCAATGTTTCTTCAGCAGAGAATGGGTCGGTTCTCTCTGGTTCTGTTCTTGGTGAAGTAGGAGGGGTGTCCAGGATAATAACCTCAGGTGGTTGTTGAGAGGATTCTGTAGGCTTGATGATTCTGTCTTTGAACATGTAATCAAAAACCACCATAGTCACCTCTGGTAAGTCTTCAGAAGTATTCCCTTGGTCTCCTACTTTAGTTGCCTCAGCCTCAGATACCTTTTCTTTTCCCTTAGCAGATCCCTCAGCCTCTGTTGCAGGTTCCTTTTCCTTCTCTTTTTCCTTTTCCTCCTCTCTATCCTTCTCTTTCTCCTTCTCCTTCTCTTTATCCTTCTCTTTCTCCTTCTCCTCCTTCTCCCCCTTTTGTTGTTCTGAGGACTCACCCATCTGATTGTCTGACTGATCTTCTGTAGCATCCTCAAAGTCATCATCATCGTCAGAGGATTCAATTCGAGCTTTTGGTGAGGGCGGAACAACAAACTTTGGGTTAGCCTTATGCCTTTTGCTCGAAGGTTCTTCTGCAGGTGCTTCTTCAGCAGGTCGTTTTGATGTAGAGGTCTGTAAAATAATATTATTGAAGTCTAAGGCTGCTTTTCGCATCACCTCTTCTACCTCTGTTGCTGCACCTCTGATTTCTTCCACTTGAGATTCGAAGTTGACCTTGTGAGTATCGAGTGAGGCTTGCACATGCTGTTCTGTTGATTTGGCCTTCATCACGAATTTTGAGGAGATTGACATCATTTTGCTTAGAACTTTTCTGCTGAACTCACCCATCTGACCGACAGTCATTGGTAAGTCATTGGGTCTGGGGCCAGAGAGCTGGATAGGTGCGGCAGAAGAAGTCGTGGCTTCTGTGATGGCGATCTTAACAGAGTTGCTGATCAGCTCTGTCAAGGTTCTGATGTTGGAGTCTGATAGAGAAGGGGTTAGCAGGGTTCTGTTCATCTGAGCCGTATGATTTTCTGCTAAGAGCGTCTTCAGAGCGGCTACTTCTGTCGTTAATGTCTGAACCTTTTCCTGGAGAGAAGCATTCTCCTTGCGGATCAGCTCCTCCTTTTGATCATTGATAAGTTTATACTCATTCAAGGAGTTGTTGATACTGTCACAGAAGCTTGTGAACTCTGCTCGTGTGACAGTGTCAACGGGAATATCCTTGGTACCAACACATGGTTCCAAGTTAACCTCGAGCTCAGAGGTGCCTGCTTCAAGAGTTGTTTTTAGGTTGGCTCTTGCAGGACTTCCACCCGATCCTTGATATTCCCTTTGAGGGGAAACAACTACAGGTGTTCTGATCAGAGTTTCCTCTTCCAGCTCAGGTTCTGAAGAAGGAAATCTGGTGTGATGGGAAGCATTTGGATCAAGCATTGTCTTCCCTTGTTCTACTATGGTCTCCCATTATCCCTGAGTCGGACAGATGCTACGTGAGATTACAAATATCTCTGGTCTAATTTGTGTAGTCTCTAAATGAGCCACAGAGGCATCATCGTGTGGAGGTGACCTATCGATGTCGTGGGGCAAAGTGACATCATTACCGAATATGGATCCACCAGTTTCGTGCATATCAGAGGCATGAAGAGTTGCCTCTGATGGTATAGGCTGGTTGGGGTTCGAGGTGTGCACCTCTGTTTCAATATCCCTCTGGTCTTGATCACCAGGGATAGCATGTGTGGAAGCACTGGGATGTGGGCTAGGATTTCTCTCAGATGTGTCATCTTGGACATCTTCTTCTATCCTCACATTTTCCTCGGATCCTATGGCTGTAGAACACTCGGGTTCCTCTCTGTTATCCTCTTTCTCACCAGTATCAGAGGAAAGAACTTCGACCTCTGGTGACTCCTGTACTTTATGAACAGCCTCTCTAGGAGATGCTCTGTTCTCTAATTCCACTCTAGAGGAAGACCCCACTTCGGGTACTCTTGCCTCTTCTTCCACTCCTATTTCCTCACTCGTACTGTCTTCAGATGGCTCAGAGCCTAAGTATGCTGGGGTTCTCACCTCAGGTTCTTGAGGTTGAGCAGCATGTCTATAGTTTTGGATAGAAATGTGGTCTGGGCTTATCAGAGCGAGCATTGTACCTGGAACGCGTCGAATGAGGGGATATTCTCCTGAAGTGGTGGGATTGAATCTGGTCATGACCCAGTTCCTGAACGTGTTGCCTTGTTGAGTCAATTCCAGACTCTGAAATGCTCTTCTGATCACCAACCCGATAAACCTTGGAAACTTGATGTTCTTTAGGAATTTATGTTGCCCAACTTCTCCTCCTTTGGCAATGGCAGAGGTCTTGAGATTGACAACAGTGAGAAGGTCGGTGTAGAGAATGCTGGCATAGTCAAGATTTCTTTGAAAGAACAATCCATACATTATCTGTAGGATTTCTATGCTGGCTTGATCTTGACTACCAGATTTTCCTGTGAGGGTTCGGTTCAGTGCAGAGAACATGAAATTCCACACTGATGGTAGATTCTGTCTTTTAAATGCTCCGATTCGGGTGATATCTTTGTTGTAGCCTAGAAATCGTACAAACTCCAGAAGGACAGCAGTATTGGGTGGCTTCTCGAAAGCTTCAATGTTGAGCTGTCACTAGCTCTTCATTCCAAGGATTCTCCGCAGGGTAGTTGCTCTGATTCTGATCGTTCCAGAACCTCCATCTCGACCAGAATCCACATTGCCGATTATTCCGTTGAGCTCTTCTACGTGTTGGCATGTAGTCCACCATTGCTTGATGTAGAGCTCAGGAATGTTGTCGTCGAAGTCTGTTAGGGCTTCGAAGATTTCTGAGTTTCTGAAGAACTCCAGAAATATGTGGTATGTGGGTAGATAGAGAGCAGGGTTTGGATCTAATCGATGGTTGCTTTCAGCAAATTCGTATGGAAGAGTAACAATTTGGTCGACGGGACCAATACGGCTTGAATCTGCTGAGTGTTTGGGGTTTGCCATTGTTGCAGGTTTGGGTTTTGAAGGTTTGAATGAAGAGAAAAGATGAACAGGGTTTTAGATAACTTATAAGGCGTAAGAAATGGAAAGGTTTAAAGGAAATGGGTATTTATATGGGAAATGTGTGGCTGGATCACGGTCATAGGTACTGTAGGTACTCGAGGGTTGATTAGTGGAACGGTTGCTACAGTGAGAACGTGGGAACAGCTAGCGGTTTGTCTTTCAATCAGAGATTGCCACGTGGATTTGTTCTGACCACTTTTTGTGCAAGTAAACCGTCGTGGTTAGAGATGTGTGGGTTACAAGTGGTTGACGTTTAGAAATGACCCGCACTCTGATGACGTGTTTCTGATGACGTGGCAGAACAAGCTAACAGAGCTCTGATAGAGCTGTGTTAAGTTGCTTCTTGTGTGGCCTTCATTTCTTACCGTTACCTTTACCAGAACTTGTTCTGATGTGAGATGGTCAGAACTTTACATGATTAAACAGAGTTCTGATGAGAAGCAACAGAGGCTCTGATGAGATGTCAGAGTTCTGACTGGTTCTCCAAAAGATTTAGCTTTAAGCTCAAAAAGCAAAGTCAATTTGGTTTGGAAATTTGATTATTGACTTGCTCCCCCTAAAACCATGCAATTTTCCTTTATAAGCTCCCCCTCGATAGATTAGTCCCCCTTCCCTTTTTTTTTGATAAACAAAAGAACGCTTTTGTACGACCATGGAGAGAAAAAATGCGTGACAGAATTCTTGTGTACAACAGAACTCTGTTGAACTATACTACCCAACCTTTTGACAGAGCTCAGGTGGAAACAACAGAGCTTCTGTTGATTTTAAACAGAGTTAGGAGGACAAGTTCAGCATACCCAGTTTGCTGATTAGGAAGTTAAATCTCCTTTCATTTAGGGCTTTTGTAAACAAATCAGCAAGCTGGAGGTCTGTTGAAACAAAGTACATTTCAATAGTCCCTTTTTCAACATGATCCTTTATGAAGTGATACCTTATGTCGATGTGCTTGGTCTTTGAGTGCTGAACTGGATTCGCAGTTATGGCAATGGCACTCTTGGAGTCACATAGAATTGGAATCTTACCATACTCCAGACCATAATCTCTGAGTTGTGTCTTCATCCATATTACTTGGGAACAACAACTAGCAGCAGCAACATATTCCGCTTCTGCTGTAGAGGTTGAAACACAGTTCTGTTTCTTGGATGTCCAACTCACCAACTTTTCTCCAAGCATTTGGCAGCTACCAGAGGTACTCTTTCTGTCGTTCTTGCATCCTCCATAGTCTGAGTCTGTGTAAGCTACAAGCTCGAAACCAGAGTTAAGAGGATACCAGAGACCCAAAAATTGAGTCCCTTTCAGATATTTAAAGATACGTTTGACAGCTGTTAAATGAGTTTTGGTTTGATTTGCCTGAAATCTGGCACAGAGACAGGTTGCAAACATTATATCAGGTCTACTGGCGGTTAAGTACAAAAGTGACCCTATCATGCCTCTGTAGTGCTTGACATCTGTTGGTTCACCATTAGGATCAGAGTCAAGTTTAACTCCAGTGGCAATAGGAGTTTTCATTGGTTTTGAATCATTGAGCTTATATTTTTTCAACATGTCAGAGATGTATTTGGACTGACTTATGAAAGTCCCTCTGTCAGATTGTTTGACTTGTAAACCCAGGAAGAAAGAGAGTTCTCCCATCATGCTCATTTTGAATTCACTTTTCATTAAAGTTTCAAACTTATCACAGTACTCTTGCCGTGTAGACCCAAAGATAATATCATCAACATATATTTGTACCAGAAGTATATCATTTTCTTATCTCCTGAAGAATAGAGTTTTATCGACGGTACCTTTTTCGAAGTGATTGACCAACAGAAATTTGGACAGAGTTTCATACCAGGCTCTGGGAGCTTGCTTAAGACCGTAGAAGGCTTTGTCTAGCTTGTAAACGTGGTCTGGAAAATCTGAGCATTCAAAACCAGGTGGTTGCTGGACATAGACTTCTTCTTGTTGTTTGCCATTCAGAAATGCAGACTTGACATCCATTTGATAGACCTTGAAACCCTTATGAGCAGCATAGGCTAGGAAGATTCTGATTGCTTCTAGCCTAGCCACAAGAGCAAAGGTTTCGTCATAGTCAATCCCTTTTTCTTGTCTATATCCCTTTGCAACCAGACGGGCTTTGTTTCTGATGATAATCCCATCTTCATCCTTCTTGTTTCTAAACACCCATTTGGTTCCAATGGCTGTTTTTCCTTTTGGGAGTGGAACCAAGGACCAGACTTTATTTCTCTCAAATTCCAGAAGCTCTTATTGCATAGCTTTGATCCAATTTGGGTCCTCTAGGGCTTCAGAAATCTTCTTCGGCTCAATCATGCTTAGAAAATTTACAAAGAAAGCTTCATTGATTGTGGCCGATCTTGTCTTCACACCATCTTCAGCATCACCAATTATAAGATGATGAGGATGATCCTTTGTCCATCGTGTCATGGGAGCATGGACAACGGGTGGCGTCTGTGCTTCTGATGGGAAAAGACGAACTTCAGCATCAGAGTTCTGTAGGTTTGGACCAGGGCTCTGTGGCACACAACTTTGGAGAGTGGCCTCATTGCTCTGAGAGTCATTAACAGGGCTCTGTGATGGTGAACTTTCAAACAAGGAATTTCTTCCGACGTTTGTCATCAGAGGTGATGAAGGCTCTTGTTCAGGTTCTCTTTCATTCTGGTGAGGTTCCTCATTTCTCTGAATTACTCCTGTAGACAGAGAAGTAGACGGTGAAGTATTAGAGGGACCAGTGAGAGATGTACCTGTCAGATTTTGATCTGTTGAGTTCTGAGCTTGATCTCCTCTGTTAATGTTATCATGGGAATCATCATCGAAGAAATCATTGAACATGAGATTGATGTCTTCTTCCCTTGATCTAGAGGAAGTTATCTTCTCTTGTTCTGTCTGTATCCCCTCTGTTGATTTTCGATCAGAGGAGCTTGATATGCTTTCATCAAAGGACACATTTACACTCTCTTGAATGACCCGACATATGGTGTTGTAGACTCTGTAGGCTTTAGAGGTTAAGGAATAACCAATAAAGATTCCTTCGTCTGCTTTCTTGTCAAACTTTCCCAGATGTTCTCTGTCATTCAGTATGAAGCACTTGCAACCGAAGACATGAAAGAATTTCACATTTGGTCTTCTGTTGTTAATGAGTTCATAAGGAGTCTTCTTGAATCTTTTTACAATTACAGCTCTGTTTTGGGTAAAACATGTTGTTGAGACTGCTTCTGCCCAGAAGTTCATTCGAAAGACAGAGCCAGCCAACATGGTTATGGCGGCTTCTACCAGAGTTCTGTTGTTTCTTTCCACAACTCCATTCTGTTGTGGAGTTCTGGCAGCTGAGAAGTTTTGGAAGATTCCTTCCTCTGTTAGGTATGCATTGATTCTGTCATTCTTGAATTCTGTCCCGTTATCACTTCTCAACTTCTGTACCTTTAGATCTAACAGAACCTGTATCCTTTTCAACAAACTTATCAGAATTTCTGGGACATCAGATTTTACTCTGATGAACTCAATCCAAGTATATCTAGAGTATTCATCAATTAAAACAAGGATATACTTCTTGCCCGACAGACTTTGCACAGAGATTGGACCGCAGAGATCCACATGAAGCATATGCAAAGGTTTGGGACAACTATGATCACTCTTTGTTCTGTGTGAAGATCTTTTCATCTTTCCAAGTTCACAAGCAGAACAGAGATGGTCTTTGTCAAATTTCAGAGAAGGAAGTCCTTTTACTAACTTCAGTTTCACGAGTTTGTCAAGATTTCGAAAGTTTAAATGAGCAAATCTTTTGTGCCAGAGCCAGGCATCTTCATTATTCAAAGACACTAAACAGAGTCTCTCTGTTGTAGTGTTTTGGTTTGGTTTGAAATTCATTTGTAAAGATTGCCTTTTCTATCAGCTCTTAAGAGTTCTTGACCAGTCTTAGAAAGTAACAAGGAACAATACTTCTTCCTAAAATTGACATCGAAACCGTGATCACAGAGTTGACTTATACTGAGAAGATTATGATTTAATCCTTCAACATAAGCAACTTCAGAGACTGAAACACCGCCATTTACTAATGTACCATAACCTTTAATCTGTCCGCCAATGTCTCCTCCGAAGGTTACCGCACTTCCCATCTTGTTTTTGAAAGAAGTTAACAGCTCCTTATTCTCCGTCATGTGCCTGGAGCATCCAGAATCCAAGTACCAGATCTGCACATGAGGTTTCTGCAAGACAGATTAGTTCTTTTTCGGTACCCATCTCATAATGGGTCCTTTCTTGTTAGGTTTTGGTGGTGCGTCAGAGGTTATCCTTTGTGTGTTCGGAGTGGTCGTGGAGTTTTTCTTTTGAACAGAACGACTCAGAACACAGTGAGGACCATTCAGATGATTCTGTAATTTCAATAACAGTTGAATACAATTGCAGTTGATGGAGCGTGACTGATGCACATTGTTTTTATTCAAAAACTGTTTGGATGAAGCTTGATTCTGAAAGATTTTAGGACCAGATGTCTTTGCATACAATCTGTCCTGACTTCGTTTCTTAAAAACAGACTCGATTGATGTGAGGTTCTTTGAATTTGACTCTTTTGACATGAAATTCTTGGAAATGGACTCATTTGAGCGAAAAGAATTTCTTCCTTGATTTACACCGGAATTCGGAACAGACTTAGCTATCCACTTTCCCTTCTGTTATGGTGTGAATCTTACAGGTTTGAAAGCAAGAGGAACATTTGAGTTTACAAAGACACTTTTGTTTTTCTCTTTCTTCTCTACTTCTACTGCATTAGAAGCAAGAATCTTGAAATCTTTGTTGTTAAAGCTTGTTACTGGTATAAATCTTGACTGTTTCTTAAAGAAAGAAACATCCTCTTTTAGATCCGGAGATCCTACCGGTAGTTGCTTTAACTTGTGTAAGATGTTCTTTTGACCACAGAAGATCTGTTCATCTACCTCGGAGTCAGAGTCACAATTAGAGGCTAGAAATTCTCTAGTGGCTCTGTTGGAGGAATTTGATTCAACGGGTATGACAGGAATATTTGTTTTAACAGATCTGAACTTTCTCATATTTGGTTTTAAAGAATCAGAGATAGCATTTTATTCAATAACTTTCAACAAATCTTCTTCAAAAGATGTTCTTATAGATTCAGAGGTAGGAGAGAAAACTGGTGCTTCTGGATTCAGCTTGCTCTGTGGTATTTCAATAGAGGGGTCTGTCGCAAAAGTAACAGACTTCTGTCCTTTGAAAGAATTGAAGTTGAAGATCTCTTTAGTGCCCAAGTTCTTAACAGAATTAGGAAGTATGATTCTAGCTCTTCCTTGATCAAGAATAAACTATGAGGATGGTTTTAAAACCTTCTTTTGACCAGAGGAGTCATAGCTGACGTTCCTATAATTAAGATGTTTTGGTTTTGAGAAAGCATCTAAGATTTTGGTTCTTTTGAAAACGGCATTACCAGATATCACGTCCTCTTGGATTTTCCCAATACATAAGGCGGAGGACAGAGATGCCTTTTTCCTTTCGTTGTAGGGAGCAAGGTCAGAGAAACCAAGACCTTGCGTATCCATCTGTGAATTTATCTTGATATGCACATCTTGTGCATCTTGGTACTTTTTAATCTGAATTTCTTTCTTTTGTAGGGATTGATGAAGTATTTCCCTTTCTCTTTGAAAATAATCAGTTAGAGCAACAGAGTTAAGTCTCTCTGTTTCAAATCATTTTCATAAACTTTGATCTTTTCAGAAAACAGACTTTCCTTCTTCTTTTGTAAGATTTCTAACTCAGATTTTTCTTTGAAGATTTCTTCCTTTTCTTGTTCCAAGAGTGTCTTTGCTCTCTTGTAAAAAGATAGGTCCTTCTGAGCTAGTTTTCTTAGCTCCTTTTCTTCAGAAAGTTTTTGTTTTAGAAGCTGAAATTCCTCATTCAACATGGAAACATGCATTTCTAATTCTGAGTCAGATTTAGATTTAGATGAGCATACCTTGGCACTGGGTCTGGTGGTCTCCAGCGCTCTGTCGTCAGATTCTGTCGTGGTAAGAGCAAATGCATGAGCTAGATCTTCTTCTTCTGTTGTTCCCTTCGTTATTTTTGGTTCTCCAGTCATACAGTCAACAGCTGCTTCTAAACTTTCATCGTCCACAGCAACTCCACAGAAGTTGGCTTGTTCTGGTTCATCATCAGAAGATGAGTCAGAGACCCAATTTTCCATTTCAGCAACATAACTTCTTTCTCTGTAATTGTACTTGTATTTGTTTTTGTAGTAGTCCTTGTCTTTTACCAGTTTGCCTCTACAATTAACAGAGAAGTGTCCA
Source organism: Saussurea involucrata (assembly GCA_033807775.1). Lineage (NCBI taxonomy): Eukaryota > Viridiplantae > Streptophyta > Magnoliopsida > Asterales > Asteraceae > Saussurea > Saussurea involucrata. The sequence goes on from CM066322.1 coordinate 114,783,080, forward strand.
GGTTTGCCGCATCTGAAGCAGCGTCCATCATTTTGATTGATGGGCTGGGCTGCATCGGCCTTCTGTTGTGCTGGTGGATTTTCTCTTCTTTGTGGAGGTTTCCCTAATTCTGTGGCAACTCTGTTGTAACTTTGCTCTGGTGCTGTATATCCTCTTCTGTCTTCCCTTCCTTCTCTCTCATATCTACCTCTTCTGTCCAACTTATTGCCAAATCTCTTGTTAAATTGCTGAGTTATTAAAGCAAGAGATTGGGCAAAGGCTTGAATGTCATCATCCTCTGATGAGCTCTCATCTGTTTCACTTTCTGCAATCAAACTTTTCTTTCCTTTCTTTTTATCAGACTTTTCTTTCTTTTTATCAGACTTTTCTTTCTTTTTATCAGACTTTTCTTTCTTTTTTTTCTTTTTTTGAACTCTCTCTGTTGGACCTTTCAGATGTGGTTTTCTTAGAATCAGAAACTAAGGCGATTGGACCAGCACTGATGGATTTGCCTTTTTGCTTGACAACCTCCTTTTCTTGGGCGGCCAAAGTGCCATACACATCCGTTAAAGACCATACGTCTAAGTCCTGCTTAGCTTGTAAAGACATGGACAGATTTAACCATTCATCATTCAAACTTTTCAAAAACAGAACATTGTAATCTTCCTTCGACCTAACAACCCCACATTTTTTGCATTTATTGATCAACACATTAAATCTGTTGTAGGTTTGCTGTAAGGTTTCCTCAGGAAGTGCCTTGAAATCGTTGTATTCATTTATACATTGGGTCCTTCTGTTCTTTTGGGTCTTGATACCACCCTCAAGTTGATTAAGAAGTTGATCCCAGATTTCCTTAGCAGTAACACATGAATCTAGTTCTTGAAATATTTCGTTTGGAATGGCCATAATCAGTAGTCTAACTGCTTTAAGATCATTTTCCATTTTTAGATTTTCCTCATCAGTAAAACCTGTGGTTTTAAATTCATAATGAGCTGGAATCTCAGCAGTAGTTCCTGTTGCGGGTACACGGGGAACAAAAACCATGGGTTGGAATGGTCCATCCGTGACAGATCGCATGAGGTCTTTATCCATACCATCAAAAAAATTAACCATCCTGATTTTCCATTGAGGATATTCATCTCTCAGAAGAGTAGGAGGTTTTGTTAAAGAGCCAGCAGTATAGATAGCATTTATACCGTTGTTAGCCATTTTGAAAGAAAAACAGAGTACAGTTTGTTGCAAAACGATTTTTGGCTAGAAACAGAGTTTCAAACAGTAACCAATGGAACAGTAACTTTTTGAGAAGATTTTAAGCTAAACTAGAAAGTTTTAAACACAGTTATATGAGCTCTGAAGGCTTGGTTAGACTAGAAAGCAGTAAAACAGAGTATATTATGAAGCTTTTAAAGTCGCACAGACACAATCAACAACAGTGAATCAACCTTGGTAGATTGGATCGTTTGGCTTAAGAAAACCAAAGAGGCTCTGATACCAATTGTAGGTTCACAGATTCACGTTGTATCATATTAATGGTAGTAAAATAGACAGCGGAAGCATATTAAATAAAGCCATTAAAATGAGTGATTGTGTAAACGATAAGTGAACTATGAGAATCAAATATTGAACAGCAAAATGATAACAAGATCAGATATAAAAGCTGCTCATATATTGATAATGAATCACACCAAGAACAAGTTAAAGTGTGTTTGGAAATCTCATAGGACAACAATATCGTACGGAGGTAGTGCTCGGGATTGCTGCAGTGTGTGCTTAAACAATTGTGGAAAAACTACTCTTCCCAAAGCTTACAATTGTTGTTCCACTACCTCGCTATTTATAGACCTGATAAAGTGTAGACAGTGTACTATCGTACCCTTGAATGACACGTGGAAAGTGTGTCTCCAATCTATAGGGCATACATGGAAAGTATGGACACGTGTCTAACACTTAAGGTTTCCTACGAGACTTAGGCGGACAGAGGTCTTTTACTTCACAGAGCTCTGTCGCAAGAGCTCTGTTGGTCTTCTGTTGAATACTTGTTCTCTTATTGGAATTCTTCGACAGAGCTATGATGAGCTCTGTTGGATCCGACAGAGCTCTATTGAGCTCTGTTGGTCTTCTTGATGAACTTCTTCCAAGTCTTCTGTCTGATCTCTGTTGGTCTTCTGATATGAACTATTTTCAATACTTTTACATAACATATACTTGGGGCTAACACATGCTTTTCAGGAAACAACAAGTAAGGATGCATTCTAGAAGGCACCACATTAACGACATTCAACTTTATTTCATCATGTCAAGTTCTTTTGTTATTTTGGACAAGATGTATTTCTAAAAACACGTTGTAATTGTACTCTTTTGATATGATGATTGTGTGTTGTCTTCTACCTTATGCTTTTGAAACATTTAGCTGTGACATCCCGTGTTTCCGCTTTAGCGGGGTGTGACAGAAGTGGTATCAGAGCTAAAGGTTATAGAGAACATCGGTCTTTCATTTGAAAAACCTAACTATAACCAAAAGTCCAAAATTGACATGAGCATAACTAAACCTACTACTAGTATAACTAAGTCTAGAATGGTATTGATGGACTTTAATTAAACATAGCTTGATCACCTATGTTCGATTAAGGAAAGTTAATGCGAGGCTAGAAATGGTTATAGTAGGAGTATGTCGATTTTCACTTGCACTCTTTAGGAGAATGCTTAGTGTATAGACATTGCCTAGGATAGACACATCACTTATGCGATTAGTTACTAAGTACACTTTTGCTTCAGTTTCACTATGTCATCATCGTCAACACCGTCTTACACTCCCGCTTCGTACTCGGCCGATGCACCGGAATACTCCACCGGACGATCTCAAGAAAACCCGCCTAGCAACCAAGAAGAGGAGAATTACAACAACACGGACTCGGAAGCTGAGGTGTCTAGCGAGCGAGACCCTTACGAAGGAACTACAGTATCACCAAACACGGTGTTACCCCGACCCACTCCGGTGATTGCTCAACCACATCCCGGAGGACCTCGTACTCGGCAAACGGCTAGGAAGAGTGTGCCAATCCCGAGAAGAGTCACGCTAAAAACTCCACGCCCGGTAGCACCGGAACCAACGAGAGTGGTCCCCGGCGTGCCAATTGGGCGCATGACCAAACTAGCAATGGCGAGGGATCAACACATCAGAGCAATGACAACCGAATTACACGGGTGTCAAGTGAGAGTGACTCATCAAGCCCAAGTTCTAACGGAACTTGTAGAGCTTACACACCAACTAGCTATCGTATCAAGCCAAGCTAGAGATGGCGCAAAGATGGCGAGGGAAATGGCATCGAGGTCACAAGTGGCGATCTTGGTAGTAGTTCTGGGGTTGTTGATGTTGATGTTCTTGCTTGTGCTCGGGGCATATTTGGGGTAGTATGAATGGATCATAACGTGTGGAAGGACCTTTTGGAAAACCGTTCTTTTATTTCTTGTCACTTTAATTTACATTGTTTTTTCGAGTAAAATTATGTGATACTGGTGCACGATAAACACCGGAAATTTTGTAAACACTCTGCATTTAATGGAAACCCTTTTGGGAAGTTTTAGTCAATTTGTCTATTTACTCTATACTTTACTTTATTGCTCAAATATTCGAATGAAAACTTGCTGATCTTAAACCTTTGGAAAAATATGAGTTCAAACATTTGTACAAACTTTAACCAAAACAATTTTTGAAAATGTGTTTTAGAATCATGCCTCCAAGAAGGTCTACACGTCACACGGAAGATACCCCCGAAAACCAAACGCCCGACATAGCACAAATCATCGCACAACGCATCCAAGAAGCCATACCTAACATCGTCTCACAAGTAACCGCCGGCATCAATACGATCCCAAGGAATCAAGGAGGTAGTGGAGGAGATCTGGGTAGTAACAGTACCGGATGTAACTACAAGACTTTCATGTCCTGTAAGCCCAAAGAGTTCTACGAAAAGGAAGGTGTCGTAGGATTGCTTTCGTGGATCGATATCATGGAGTCGGTGCTCCATATTAGCAAATGCTCAGAGGACCGCAAGGTGGAATATGCTACATGTCAACTCCAAGGTAGGGCACTAACTTGGTGGAACATCCAGGTTCAAACCCGTGGAAGGGAAGATGCCTACAAGCTCACATGGGAGGAGTTCAAAGAGTTGCTCATTGAGGAGTACTGCCCAAAGAGTGAAATCCAGAAGCTAGAAGTTGAATTCTAGAACCATACTATGATCGGAGCTGACATAGATCGATAGACAGCTCGTTTCCACGAACTTGCGAAACTGGTACCTCACATGGTCACTCCCGAGAGTAAGAGAATTGACTGATACTTATGGGGACTAGCACCGGGAATCCGAGGAATGGTTACCTCGGCAAAGCTGACCACAATCCAAGAGGTTGTAGCCATGTCAACTACTTTAACGAACGATGCTGTGAGAGCAGGAACTCTGTCATCTGGTAGTGCTAGCCATAGGAGGAAGCCAGAGTATCAGTCAGGAAAGAAACCCTTTGGTAGTGCAAGTAAGGATAGGAGCGTTGCAAGAAACTTCGGAGTAAGTACAGAGGACCCGGGGCAATACAAGGGTTCACTCCCTAAGTGCAACAAGTGCAACTATCATCACGAAGGAGCCTGCGTCATTTGTGACAACTGTAAACGGCCAGGTCACTTCACCAGGTTCTGTAAAAGTGAAAAAGGACCCCATGAAGGTAGAAGGGCATGTTTTGAATGCGGAAGTCCGGATCACTACCGGAATACCTGCCCGAAGTTTGGAAGGAAACCGAACAATAACAACAATGGGAATCGGGCGAGACAAGCCAATCAGGGAAATCAAGGAGGTCAGGCTCGAGGACGGGCATTTGTCATTGGAGCTGATGAAGCACGTCACGACCCTAATGTGGTGACAGGTACGTTTCTCCTAAACAACCACTATGCATCAGTATTATTTGACACTGGAGCGGATAGAAGTTTTATTTCATTGGAGTTTAGACCACTAATTAACTTGGAATCTAGGAGAATGTCGGATGCTTATATTATTGAGGTCGCTAATGGTCACAAATTTGAGGCTAAGGATGTAATCTTAGATTGTACTTTGAATCTAGCTGATAAATTATTTAGCGTTGATCTTATTCCTATCGAATTGGGGAGTTTTGACATAGTTATAGGCATGGATTGGTTATCTAAGAATCGAGCGGAGATTTGTTGTTTTGATAAGTCGGTTAGAATACCTTTGCAAGACGGAGAAACCCTAGTGATACAAGGACACAAAGTTGGAAGAAGCATAGAGATGGTGTCAAGTATTAAGGTTCGTAAGTATTTGAGGAAGAAATGTGTTGCATTTTTGGCACTCATAGATGAGAAGAAGTCCAAAGAAAGGCGAATTCAAGACATTCCCGTGGTAAAGGATCACCCGGAAGTGTTTCCCGACGATTTGCCTGGACTGCCCCCGTTTAGGCAAGTTGAATTTCAAATTGACCTTATACCCGGAGCAGCACCTGTAGCTAAGGCACCCTATCGTTTAGCATCTGCCGAAATGCAAGAGTTGTCAAGCCAACTTCAGGAACTGTTGGACAAGGACTTCATTAGGCCAAGTTCTTCACCTTGGGGAGCTCCAGTTCTGTTCGTTAAGAAAAAGGATGGATCGTTTCGAATGTGCATCGACTATAGGGAATTGAACAAGTTAACGATCAAGAACCGATATCCTCTACCTCGAATAGACGATTTATTCGACCAGTTGCAAGGTGCAACGTATTTCTCTAAGATTGATCTTCGATCAGGTTATCATCAATTAAGAGTTCGAGAGGAGGACATTCCTAAGACAGCCTTTAGGACACGTTATGGACACTACGAGTTTTTGGTTATGCCTTTCGGTTTAACCAATGCACCAACAGTATTCATGGATTTAATGAACAGGGTATGCCGACCATACCTTGACAAGTTTGTGATAGTGTTTATAGATGACATTCTGATTTACTCTCGAAGTAAGGAGGATCACGAGCAGCATTTAAGCGTAATTCTAGAACTCCTTAAGGAACAGAAATTGTACGCCAAATTCTCTAAGTGCGAATTTTAGATTAGAGAAGTACACTTTCTTGGGCACGTAATTGGAGAAAAAGGAATTCACGTAGATCCAACTAAGGTGGAAGCTGTTAAGAAATGGGAAGCTCCAAAAACCCTAACAGAAATTCGTCAATTTCTGGGTTTGGCAGGTTATTATAGACGATTTATCGAGAACTTCTCAAAGATTGCTAAACCTCTCACAACACTGGCCCAAAAGGATAGTAAATTTATTTGGGGAGAATCACAAGAAAAGGCGTTTCAGTTATTGAAGAAAAAGTTGTGCAATACACCAATTCTGGCGTTACCGGAAGGAACCGATAACTTTGTTGTATATTGTGACACGTCGCATCAAGGATTAGGTTGCGTGTTAATGCAAAAGGACAAGGTGATAGCATACGCTTCGCGACAACTAAAAGTTCATGAGAAGAACTATACCACACACGATTTAGAGCTCGGGGCTGTGGTTTTTGCTCTAAAGATTTGGAGACATTATTTGTACGGCACTAAGTGTACCATTTTTACAGATCATAAAAGTCTTCAGCATATTCTAGACCAGAAAATGCTAAACATGAGACAAAGAAGATGGGTAGAACTACTCAGTGATTACGATTGTGATATTCGTTATCATTCAGGTAAAGCCAATGTAGTGGCTGATGCTTTGAGTAGGAAGGAAATGACAAAACCTTCACGTATACGAGCAATGGGAGCACTGGTACAAACAAGCTTAAAGAATCGAATTCTTGAAGCTCAGACCGAAGCAATGAAAACGAAAAATCTGAAGGACGAAACCCTTCACGGTATAGAAAGCAGATTTGAAACTAAGGTTGATGGAGTACGTTATTTCAAGGACAGTGTTTGGGTTCCAAAAGCGAACGACATACAGGAGATAATCCTGCACGAAGCCCACAAGTCACGATATTCAATTCATCCTGGTGCGGATAAGATGTATAAGGGTTTAAGAGAATATTATTGGTGGCCAGGAATGAAGAAGGATATTCCTTTGTACGTAGGAAAATGTGTAACTTGCTCAAAAGTCAAAGCTGTATATCAGAAACCATCTGGTTTGCTTCAACAACCAGAGATTCCCTAGTGGAAATGGGAACAAATAACCATGGATTTTATAACCAAATTGCCAACAACTGCCCGAGGGCACGACTCAATTTGGGTTATAGTAGATCGATTCCCGAAATCTGCACATTTCCTACCGATTCGAGAAGATTACAAAATGGAAAAACTGGCTCAGATCTACATCAAGGAAATTGTTACGCGACATGGAGTCCCGATTTCTATCATATCAGATAGAGATAGCCGTTTCACATCTCGATTTTGGCAGTCACTTCAAAGAGCATTGGGGACGCAATTGAATTTAAGTACCGCCTATCATCCCCAAACAGATGGCCAAAGCGAGTGAACCATTCAAACGTTGGAAGACATGCTTCGAGCATGCGTGTTAGACTTCGGAGGAAGTTGGGATAACCACTTGCCATTAGTTGAGTTTTCCTACAACAATAGCTATCACACCAGTATCAAGTGTGCGCCATATGAAGCACTGTATGGACGCAAGTGTCGATCACCTCTTTGTTGGTTGGAGATTGGAGATAGACAATTGTCTAGTCCAGACATTGTACAAGAAACCACCGACAAGATCGCAATCATCAGGGATAGACTCAAACTAGCTCAAGATCGTCAAAAGAGCTATGCTGACTACCGTAGGAAACCGTTAGAGTTTCAGATTGGAGATAGAGTATTTCTGAAAGTATCCCCTTGGAAGGGAACTGTCCGATTTGGAAAACGAGGAAAGTTGAGCCCTCGATACATTGGACCCTTCAAAATCACCGAGAGAATCGGACCAGTAGCATACAGGCTGGAATTGCCAACAGAACTAAGTGCTATTCACAACACCTTTCACGTATCCAATCTGAAGAAATGCCTAGTCAACGAGGAAATAACCGTACCTTTGGAGGAAGCCCAAGTCAATGAGAAACTGTGCCTTGTAGAAAAACCAATCGAAATACTTGACCGAGAGGTCAAGCGTCTTAGGCGAAGCAAGATTCCAATAGTGAAAGTTCACTGGAACACAAGGCGTGGGCCTGAGTATACATGGGAACGAGAGGATTACATGAAACATAAGTATCCTCACTTATTTGCTAAACAACCGGTTACGGACGAAAGTTCTTGAATTTCGGGACGAAATTCTTTTAACCGGGGGAGACTGTGACAACCGTCAAAATTGCGTTTAGGTTAGAACTGCACTAAATATATCAGATACAGTTATTTTATGTCACACTGTCTAGTTTTAGCAGTAAACCCGACACAGTAGGGGAAAATTAGAATTTGCGTCTAAAATCCCTCAATTTAGGAAATTATCCATACATCTCATAAAATGCCTACTAAAAATATTCATACACTTATATATGTATATGTTTATATATATACAACCTACAAAAATAAATACTAATAATTCAACTAGTTTATTTATTTTTACCAATTAAATTCAATAATTCAACTAATTAAAAGATTTAATTAAAATTAAATTAAACACAACTTTAAACACCATCATTTTAACCAAACCCACACTCCACACCCTCTCCTTTCCCCTCTCCCAAAACCGGCCACCCCTCCCCCCTAACCCCTCTCTCTCACTCCATAAATAACCCCCCAATCCCTCATTTCTACGCTTCACTCATTTCCTCTCAACCCTCTCTAAGAGTTTACTCTCTTTTCTCTCTATTCTATCTTCTTCAAGGCTTCACTGTCCAGCCCCAAAAACCTCAAGAAACTCAAGGTAAAATCTGCTCCTAGCATCCTCTAATCATCTACATACATGCATCTTTCTCATTTCAAGTTATCTTCCTCAAACTCTAGTCTTTTCACTTTGATTTTTGCTAAGACAATCCTTGGTATCCTAATGTTTGTAGATTCATCACCATGACACTTTGCATGTCATAGAAAGTGTGATGAATCCATCATCAAACCCATATTAGTGACCCAAGAATGTCTTACTTGAATGTTTTCACAAAAGCTCAAGAACATCAAGTTTTAAAAAGAAAAAAAATGTCTTGGTTAGATGGTTTGCATAAACTCATTGCATGTTGATTTTTGTAAATAAAAAGCAAGTTTTCATCTGAGAATAATCATTTTATGTGTTAAAAATCTTGGGTAAACAAAAAGAACAAAATCTTGGAAAGAGCCAATGGAAAAATAGCATTTATTTCAAGGAGCTATTTCCAACAGCATGCTGTCAGATTTTTACACTGACTTTGCATGCCCATATCTCTCTCAAAAATAATCCAAATAGATTGATTTCTTTTCTGGAACTTTATTTTACGAGTTATGAATCAAACCCAACTAGAATCTTTGAAAAACATGTAGTTTTGGACCTTAAAACAGTTTACACAAAAACAGTGCGCATCAGCAGCATTTTCTGTCACTGTTTACGTCATGTTTTATTTCATGCACTTATATTACTCTAAAAATCATGGGACTCAGGGCCGGCCCTGGCCCATGGCAAATGTGGCTTGAGCCATGGGCCCCAGGTCCAACAGGGGCCTCACCAAAAAATAGGCTCTTTATATATATGTATCAATTTTGGGGCCCAAGATCATTTTACAAGTTTGATTATGCGGCCGATTGAAATCGAGAACGACTAGTTGCTACGGTGCAGTGCCACCCTAAATCAAATCAGAAATCGAGAGTCGTTGATTCCGATTCGTTGCTGCCCTAGGTTATCTCTCGCATCAGCTGTTATGCTTTGGTAAGATATTTTTTTATCCCTAGTAAATTCTATTCCATACGTTTATCTGATTTCATATGTTCATATGTTTTTCTTTTAATCGATCTCGTGTACATATATTTTCAAATCATCACAACTTGAATTGATATGAAAGAAGAAATCTAATGGAAATGAGTAATTAAGTGTATGGATCCCCAATTTGTTCATCATCATGTGATTCGACTGAGATTGCTTGGCGTTACAAAAACGAATTACCATTAAAAAAATTCTCAGATTCACTTCAAATTTTGGATGTGGTTTTTGGAAATAAGAAACTTATAAAATCTCATCATAAACGATTCGATATCCAATTCAACTTTATCAATTATTTTGCAAGTCGTTAATGCTTCATATGTAATTTGATCTTAATTATTCTACTGCAATAATTTGTCGAAAATTGTGCATCAACTGCAGCTTGGAAACGTGGTATTTTATGGCGTTAGTGCTCTTTGTTGGGTATATGAAGAATGCTGAAGCTGCCGTGGATGCACTTTCCATATGGTAAGTTTTATCCTCCCCTTTTCTTGTTTATTTTTTACTTACCTATGGACTTGTCTGAATTTTATGAAATATTTTGCATGATTAATGGTATAGGCAGACCTAGATTTAGATAATAGAGTGTATATGCAATTCAAAGAAAGATAAGAAGTTGATACTATGCTGCTGTTATATGTTGCAATCATGCTCACAATTCAGATCTTTGTGGTCAAATATTTCACTTCTGGTGACCAAAATTGATAGATATTTATTCAGATCTAGAGATGAACAAGAATACGATGGGAAGTCATAAAATGGAATACCATAAAAGTTGCTGCAATTTTGGAATTAAGAGCACAATCTGGATTAGAAAAATAACCCTTTTGACTGAAAAAGTCAAAATACATCTCGAAAATTTGGAACAGAGGTAGTATGAGTAGCAGTTCTGAAATAATATTAGCCTGCTAACCAGATAGATTTTAGTTCAAGAGAATTATTTCCATTTCGATGAACGGGTTAGCAATTTTGAGTATTGAGAGTAAGTTTTTAGCGGATGTTAACTATGATAAAATAATTGATACTTTTGCTTCGAAAAAATGCACGAAGGCATCGTTTTAAGTAATGTATTTTATGTTCTATTATACGGGGTTTTGGTTTATGTCCCCGTCGTTGTACTATTTTTGTTTCTTTTAATAAAGACCCGACGTGGGGATGAGCCGCCTAGCTTGACTAGGTTCCAAACCCCGTTAAATTGTTTTTCGTTCTCGTAATATAGGGGCCTTTTTTTTGTCTTTCGCCATGGGCATCCGAAATCTTAGGACCGGCCCTGATGGGACTTATGGAAAAAGTTTCCTAACACATGGAAGTACTTAGCCATAAAATACCAGAACCAAACGACCTCTGGAAGTATTCCAAACAGTAACCACAAGTGACCTCTAATTCTGACTTCTAACAACTATATCATAATATAGCTATATGTTATCTCTTGACACTTTTTCTCACCTTTGGTGATGAAATGGTGGTATATTTATATATATATGTACTATATATATACTTACTTATCCTAACCTTTATTTATTTACGCATTTTACTTACGCTCTAACAATCTAACATATTGTTATGGACCCTTTTCATCATTTCATGATGAAATTGTGGTATTTATATATGTAATATATATGACCTAACATCTAACTTTATTTACATACTATACATATGATCCTATTTATTGACCCTTTCGTCATTTGTCACGACAACACTTCGGAAATCTCGAACCATCATATGTAACATTTCATCTTGAAGTTGAACTATTGATATCAAAGAACCTATAACAACATACGAAATATCAACAAAGGCATTTTATGATGAATTGGATATTTAATCGACCAAAGTCTAGAACTTAGAATCTTACTAGTGTCCGTACGTTCGTAGGATCGGAGTAGGATCGCCTCACGAAACACATTACGCACTTTTGGGAAACATCTACGCAATCCACAGTGAGTCTTCATAGCCCCTTTTACTGTTTTACATATTTTTGGGGTGAAAAGCATGTTACAACTTTATTCGAAATCAACTGTTTTCTTTACTGAAATACTATGCATGTTTAACGCTCTACGGTACGTATGCACATGTTAAAGCTTCTAAGTTATGCTATCATACAAGAAAGTCCCTACAATTTTACATTACCTCATTAACTCACGAGTGAGCCATGATGATTATGAATAACGTTATTTGGTTGACCACCCACTTACGGTAATGTAAGTGCATAATTGTTACAACTCCATGTTAGTGATAGAACATGATGACTCGGGGCAAACTAATACAAGGTCAGGAGGTTTGGGTAATGGCTTAGCTTGCTACCTCTGAGGCATCACATTATATACCATAAGCATGCAAATTCGAAACGACAAACTTTACAACCGGGTGTTGTACTACTTTCTTTGAAAGTGCGGAACTTACCAACTTGCATTAAAAACTTTTAGTGCATACAAAACCTATGAACTCACCAACTATTTTTATAGTTGACACTCTCCTTTACATGCTTTTCAGGAAACAACAAGTAAGGATGCATTCTAGAAGGCACCACATTAACGACATTCAACTTTATTTCATCATGTCAAGTTCTTTTGTTATTTTGGACAAGATGAATTTCTAAAAACACGTTGTAATTGTACTCTTTTGATATGATGATTGTGTGTTGTCTTCTACCTTATGCTTTTGAAACATTTAGCTGTGACATCCCGTGTTTCCGCTTTAGCGGGGTGTGACAAAGATCTACTCAGAAGAGAAGTTTTACTCGAAAACTATAAAGATGCCCAGAAGGTGTAGAATCCAGATCCGTGCAACAATAATGAAATCGAAAATATCAAACAATGAAAGAGAATGATTTCAACTGGTCATCCCTGTGTTATGCTTTCAGAGAGAATATTACAATTAGTTTAGAAAGCTAAAAGGATGATTAACCTATTTTTCTAGGCTAATACAACATTATATACCCCGGGTCCGTGGTTAACAAGCCCACGACCCGTTCACTATGGACTAACTTTAAACAATTACAATTCAAACCCTTGAACTTAAAATCAACATAAATTCAACCCTAACAATCTCCCCCTTTGATTTAAAGTTCGAGTTCGCGCTCGATCTCTTGCCAGTTGAATACGTATCGTTTGCGCAACGCGAAGTGAACCTCAAAGAATCTGATGGCGCGGCGGTAGTCGAGACGTTCTTCAACCATATCCTAAGCAGTCTGAGCAGTTCTTTCATTCAGATTGGGTACATAGGATACCTTTGGATTTTCGGATTCGTGCTTGATGATCTTCCGAAGAGCGTCTTGAACTTTGAGCAGTGTGCCGTCGCAAAATCGATCTACCTGACTGAACCTCATAAACTTCCTTTCTTTCTGAGCGTTGAGGAAGACGATCCCAAATTCCGGTTGAAGCAGCATTGCATTCTCGGGATACATTGACAGTTCAGGAGCTTTCAGATTCGGTTTGAGCAGATTTACCTTCTTCGCCCGGTTCTCGATTGCCATTTGAAAGTCCGTAAGATAAGAGATCATAATAGAACGGACGAGGAATCGACGAACCGCTTCGAGCGCCTTTGTTACAGCAAGCGGTCGGATGGTTCTGGTGCGAAGGTCTCTCGGAATAACCAGGAGGTCGAACGGATGGAGATGCTTAAAGTCAGCTTCAGAAAAAATCCATTCTTTTCCGTCTTCAAGTCGAACAGTGAACACGGGAAAGACGATCTTCATAATTCGGTTTGACAGAATCTTTAGCACCTCTGAAATTTTATGTTTGGTTCGAACCTGGTCTCTCGGGAGACACCGCTTCATGGCTTCTACGTATCGGAGTTGGCGTGCTGGATCAGGACTGTAGATGCCAAGATAGAAGGTCGGCTCAATCGGGAGAATTCTGTGTACAATCAGCTTCTTCAGAGATTCCTCCAGATGAGGAATGAGGACCTTGATCTTCTCCCAACGGTTTTGTTGCTGAGGAGGGGGAGGAAGATCAGGAGATGTCGTTTGCTGAGGAGATGTCGGGATTTCTGCATTTGAGCTTTCGGGTTGATCTGAAGTGGTAGCGGGTTGAGTCGAGTGAACGGGAGGCGTACCGTAGAAATTCTGAAGCAGAAACTGGTCGTAATCAACGTTGTCGTCTTCATCAGTGGGAAACACCAAGTTTACCTCGAAGTTTACGGCTCTGGCAGCTTTTTCGTACCATGCGTCTTCGGTTTCCGGGTTGGTTTCACATGCTGGATCAATCATGGTGAGCATTGGCATGTCTGATGGTTCTTGTGCGACCAATTCCTGTGTTGTACCCTCAGGATTTTCAACCGTTGGGGCTTCATCATCTGAAATATCCATGTCGATGACCATCTGTGCTAATGGCAACTCGGCTTCGGGTGTTGCTGTTGAAGTTGCCGCAGTTGGGGGTTCCTGTTGAACCACTGTTGTAGTTTCGGCAGTCACGATCTGGACGGTCTCGGTTTGGCGTAGACGCTTCTCCCCCTCATGGTGATCAGGATCATCCTGGTCATCGTGCTTGCGTTTGAGACCGCCGGCTTGACTCTTACACGTGTCTTCTAGTGAGCGGACCCTCTCAGTCAACGTGGCAAGCACTTTGTTGTAGTCGCTGAGGGTCGAGTCAATGGAGTCAAGGCAGGATGTGATAGATGAAGATGGAGCAGTGACCTGGGATCGAAGAACGGAGATCAGGTCTGCTTCGCTCGAGGCGGTTGTATCTGATTCCTGGAGCAGTTGGGCCAATAGCATCGTCTTTAGAGTGTCCACCGAATAAGTAGCTTGCAGTTGAGTCGGTGGAGGCATAGAGGCGATTTCAGTGTCTACGAGGTGGCCCTTTTCTTTGATAGCACGCATCGCTTTGGCAAGTTCAGTGGCTACATGTTCCTGCATTTGTAGCTCCATGACCTGTCGAGCAACCTCAAGGGTGCTGTCCAGAGACCCTTTTGACACAAAGTCGGGTAAAATAACACCGGGCTCACTTAGAATACCCGTTGAGGCATCTACCGTAGAGGTAGAGCCACCTACGTTCACAGCTAGCGTGATATTAACTGTGGTAGGATTTCCGTCCAATCCTCATGTTCCGGAAGTCGGAGACACTATAGACGTTCCGGTCGGGTCACTAAGAGCCGCGACTTGGTGTTGTTCCGCATCAAGTGTCCTAGGCGAAGAATGTTCAGTAACAATAGGCTCTAGACTCGATGGTGCACGCAAAGAAGTCGAGACCGGGGGCTGCTGGTCTCTTATTTCAACACCTTGACCCTCCGAATGAGGGTCCGATGGAAGTTGTGCTGAATCCCCGTGTAAGACTGAACCACCCGTCTTTTAAGAGACGGATGAGTGGCTATGGGGGTCGTGCAATTGCTCCGCTAGGTCTACGGAGTCTGTTTCAATACCCCGTCCCAACGGATGAGACGGGATAGCAGATGTGGCTACCCGGATATGATGTGGCTGGTTTCGCTCAGGAGACTCGTTATCTTTATGGCTCAATCTTTCTTCGTTCGAGTTCGACCTTAACACCCTCCTTTTAACATGTGCTATGTCCCGGGGAAGGTCCCTCCGGCTTTGGCTGGACCATGGGATTCCCTAACACTCGTCCATATGCTATCATAGGTAGGGTTTCAGGCATATGCATAGTACGGATATTATCCTGCTCCCCCTCAAAACATACATGGGGATTGACTTGCTCCCCCTCGGAGTGAGAGTGATATCAATACAAGAAAAAAATATTTAGACTTTGTAAGAAAACCAGTGTGACTCTTCCCCTCGGATTGAGGTTGTGGATCCGCCATGGAATATCTGTAAAAAGACCCAAAGTTAGAAACTGAGGCGGATAAACAAGTTCTGGTGCGTACCTTTGCATTAAGTGGCTCAATTTGATACAGATTGAGGACAGGTAGTGATGAAACAGGTACATGACTGAAAGTAGTAGGGGCGTCCAGACATAATGATGCAATTGCAAGACATTCCGGACAACACAGGTATCCGGACAAAAAAGCATACCGGAGATGATGAAAGTTTCCGGATAAAATAAGCAATCCGGACAGAATAGAATCCGGATGACATTTAAGAGAGACCAAGAGTCCGGATATGGTACCCGGGTTCCCTTCCAATCCGGATAAGGACCCGGTCCGGAAACCTGTCCAGATACTTCTGGATTTTCTAGAATTTCCCTGATTCTTTACATTTTGCGAAAATAAAGCTATATGGATTTCAGAAATGAACCTTCTCTCGCACCCCCTCCAACGGAGCATGGGGAAGAATTTACTCCCCTAGGATAGTGCAATGGAGAGTCCGACACACATAAAAACTTTTAGGCAT
This sequence comes from Saussurea involucrata, assembly GCA_033807775.1. Lineage (NCBI taxonomy): Eukaryota > Viridiplantae > Streptophyta > Magnoliopsida > Asterales > Asteraceae > Saussurea > Saussurea involucrata. Next base: position 114,799,214 of record CM066322.1, read on the forward strand.
TGAAAGAAAAACACTGTGTCGCTCCCCCTCAGAATGTGCGCGTAGTGTAAAATGCACACGGGAGTATCCCCACACACAAAAACTTTTTAACAAATTTAAGGAAAAAGTGTGTGTGACGCTCCCCCTCAACAGTAGAATAACATACCTGATAGCTGATCATGCTCCCCCAAAACACGTAAGCAGCTTGTTAAAGCACAGGTATAGACAAACCTCACGTCTTCTTAATATTGTTCCTTGTAGATCGTGAGCATGTCCCTCCTTGCGGTCATGTGTGTGGAGCATCCAGTGTTTAAGGACCACACATGACCGTACTGCAAAACAAATTTAGCGGACCTTCGGTACCCAGATTTGCCTGGGTCCGGGAGGGTTAGGTTTGGCACCTCTTTGAGGAACTTGTTTTGACACAACTTTCACCTTAGGTGTAGGTTTTACACTGTTTGTGGGAACTGATTTAGGCACATGTTGCCTCCTAGGTGTAGATTTTACACCGTTTGGAGGAACAGGTTTGGCAACAGGTTTCCTCTTTGGTGCCGGTTTAACCTCAGTAGGAGCAACCCATCTAGGAGCAGGTTTGGTCTCCCGTTGTGGTTTAACCGCAGATTGGTAACCCTATTTTTGATAGTGTCTTTGCTGGTTATGACGGGGTTTGCGTTTGCCTGTATGATTAAACCTTTGATATGACCCAAACCAATCATTGTTATGGATATCATCAAAGTCATTCCAACCACAACTAGAACAACACAAACGATCGTGTGATAATTGAATCAATTAATGAATGGAATAAATTTTCATCGGAAAATTAACATCTCTATTAACAAAATTATTCCTATGATTCCAGGCACAATCGTTTTTGTTCATCCTAGGATGAAAGACAGTATTGAACGACTTTGATGCATCATCCTTGACAGATTCCTTGGCTGGCCACTTTGGTTTTGTTTGTTTAGCTCGACCGGTTTTATCCGAAACAACAGGGACAGTGTGGTCAGTGACCTTTGAGGAAACAGGAATCTTAGTGGTCGGTCGTTTGGTCTTTTGCTTCGGCTGTGATTGTTTTTGAGAATTTGAAGCATTTTTAAGAATTTTGATCACAGTCGGAGTATTGGATTGAGAACAGTCGCCCTTTTGAAAATTGACAGGATGATTAACGACTGGAGACAAAAAGTCAGAATGACTTGGAAGAGGTCTGTCGAAAGGGAACGACTCAAACTCTCTATCAGAATTTCCTTCGGAGTTCCTGTATTCTGAAAAATCTATCTCCGGAATTTCAGGACTTGGATCGGTCGAGGGATGCGAGGAACACTTTGTGCTTTCTGTAGTGTGCTTTGAGGAATTTGGTGCGGAAGCGTTTGAAAAATCAGAGTTTAAATTCCTTGTAACACATTCATCTTGAGAAACTTGACTTTCTTGAGACGAGATATTTCCTATGAAAGCTTTACACGAGGATGTGTCAGATGAGTTGGAGGAAAGATCAGGTGAAATATGCTTTTGAGCCTGGAGAAGGTCAATCTGTTCATGGAGTTGACCATTTCTCAGGTGCTCTTTCAACGTTTCTCTTGTCATTTCAGACAGCTTAGATGAGAGCGTATTGATTTCCCACTGAAATTTTTCCTTTTCCTCACTTGACACACCGTCGGTTTTCTCAGATCTGAGTTCTCAATCTCAGAGATTAGCACTTTCTTTTCGTTTTAAAAAATAGACCTTTCTTTCTCAAACGACTCCTCCAACTCAACAATCTTTGCTTCCAAGATGAGAGGGGGAACATAGAGTTTAAACTCGTCTGTCTCATTCTTGGTTGCTGGTGCTTGGTCCTCATCCTTTTGGGAGGAATCCTTGGGCTTAGCAACCTTGTAGGGGTCGAAGTAGTCATTCGAGAGGTACTTCTTTGGATTTTTCTTATAAGAATAATTTAAAGGCTCATAACAAAATGGAAGTTGTATTCCTCGTTTGTGTGTGCGCTTATATTCCTCGGTTTCCTCTTCCTTTTCAGGTTCAAGAGGACCAGTCCATTGAATTCCATATTCAGGATACTTCTTATCTAACCCAAAACAAGCAAAATCATACAGAGTGGGTGTATGCCATCTTCCTTTTTTCAAATAATGTGGGTTATCATAACCGATTCCCCACTCTTTGTTAAAGTACGTGAACTCTTTAGGTTTATTTAGAAAGATGGTTTGATCAGTTTGACCCCTTTTGTGGAGTTTTGTTTCAAGATCAGTGATTTTATTTACAAACTCCTTGTGCTGAATTTGAAGAGTCGAGCATTGATAAACAATTTATGCTTTTTCATTCAAGCACTGATCAAACTGTGACTGAAGTTCAGATAATTTGGCCCGTAAGTCTTTAGGTGCTATAGAAAGATTTTTGCATTTCTCCTTTAAAATAGCATTTTCAGACTTATATTTTTCAGTTATTTTCTTTTGAACATCTAGCTTTTCGGTTAGAGACCTAATCTCAAGCAGTTGTTCTTTAGAAGTGGCCTCAAAGGAACCTACCCGTTCAGCAAGAGGTTTCACTCGGTCATAAAGTTCTGAAAAGATAGGTTCACATACCTGACATGGCCTTTTCATGTCTTCTTCAGCATGAGACATCTTCAGTTGCACTGGAGTGATCGTCAGACGTGTAGATTGATTCAAAGTGTAAACCTAACGCAAGGCACTAAGAGTGGAATCCTAACGCAGGTTCTATGACTGGTATGAACTAAGAGTGATCTTACTGGATAGGAATCCAAGTAAGGGTATGATCAGGAAGTGTCCGAATCAGTTCATTTAAGAACAGTTCAATAAATCACAAAGTGTCCGGGTAAAACAAAGAATCCGGATGGCACAGATTCACGAATACTTAAATGTCCCCCTCCTGCGACTTAGCACGGGGGTCCCGCTACCCGGTTCAAAACAGCTCCCGGATAATGAATCCGGGTGGTTTCCGGATAAGGAATCCGGAAAAACAAGGTTACCGGATACAGTATTTACCGGATAACTAAAGAGTCCGGGTAAAAATTATGTCCGGATACGAGGATGTCCGGGTAAAAATTATGTCCGGGACCTTTAGGTGTCCGGAAACAAGTTTACCCGGATAGAGTGAAAGAATTGAAAAACTTACCCGGAATGCTTAACTTACCCGGAAGATTGACGACTCCGGATGGATGGAAGAACCCGGATGAATTTAACACAATTATCCGGAAACCTTGAAATTGTCCGAAAAAGTCGGCTGTGTTATCCGGACAAGTCGGCTGTGTGCTTAAATTCGATTGGATTTTCGTTTAGGGTTGCCCAAAATCGATCCTGAAAGATTAGTAACAATGCCAAACACAAAATAACACTAATCCAATCGATTTCAATGCAAAAAGAACACGTTTTGATGGTAAAAAATCGAATCTTTATCAAGAACACTACCAAAACTTTTGATCTTAAATTGCTAAATTGACCAACCAAACGAACGAATTAGGGTGTGAAAATTTGCAGAATTACTTATAATTATGATGCTAACACAACCCAACAAGTAAAATTGAACAATTTATGTAGAATCACAGATTTGAAAAATCAAGAAAAATAAGACGTGGAAAAGTCAAACTAACCAGAAATCAATGAATTAGACTTTGAATCGAATCCGTCTGTCTGCTCTGATACCAATTGTAGAATCCAGATCCGTGCAACAATAATGAAATTGAAAATATCAAACAATGAAAGAGAATGATTTCAACTGGTCATCCCTGTATTATGCTTTCAGAGAGAATATTAAATGAGTTTAGAAAGCTAAAAGGATGATTAACCTATTTTTATAGGCTAATACAACATTATATACCTCGGGCCCGTGGTTAACAAGCCCACGGCCCGTTCACTATGGACTAACTTTAAACAATTACAATTCAAACCCTTGAACTTAAAATCAACATAAATTCTACCCTAACAGAAGGTTTATGAAAAAGTAAACTCACAAATAGGAAGACGAGGTATAGGGTACGATGATATTACCCTAGGTGTTGAAGGCAAAAGAATTAAACCTCTGTCTTCTCTATTTGTGTTGGGAAAAACAAACAAACCAGATTTTCCAAACTTACTCTCTGTAAGTAAAAGGGCTAAAATCTCTGTGGAACCTCACTTAAGGAAACATACGAAGATGATCAATGTGTGGTTTGAAAACACAGATTCATCATCTTCAACCTCTGTCAATAGAGGAATCAAACCAAAGAAATATCTGAAAACGCAAGATCAGATTGGTATCTTTAAGTTTGGTAAACCAGAGACTCAAACGCAGGTTGCTTTTGTCTGTATGATAAATGTTGAAAAGAAATTATCAGCAGAAGCTCCTGAGTTTACACCCACTTTTTCAGAAGAAAAACTTACAGAAACAATTGAAAAGGAAATTTTGGAAGTATGGAAAATAAACGTTTTAGAAAACTTATGTACATCTTTTGTAGATAAAATTCTCACTGAAGAGATCTTATCAGAAACCTCTGCCTTCTATGAAAATTATTTTACAGAGGAAGAAAGCTCGTATGATACATGCTCGGAAACCCCAGCCTCTGTCGAAAGAGATGAATCAACCTCTGTATATGAGGATGATTCATCTTCTGACGACTCAGAGACTGATGTTACATCAGGGATAGTTCACTATGACACAGAGGATGTTAAATTCTCCTCTGAAGTTCTTAACAGAACTATTTCTCCAAAAGAGAAAATCACAGAGATACCTATCTGCCCAGATTTTCTGAACATGTATTTACAAGTCAAAACCTCTGCTGAGCTTGATATGTTAAAGAAGACCTCTGTAGATCCTAAAAGTTCAAAATTTTCAAAACCTTTAAGGCAAATTAACGAAAATCCCACTTGGCAAAAAAAGGGAAAATGGCCTAAAGTTAACAAATCTTTTTCTTCTGTAACAGTGAAGAAAGTTGTTCACCACAGAAGAGACTCACAGAAGGCAAGAACTAAACAAAGCTTTTGCAATCAACATTCTAGTACTCATAGATCTTCTTGTAATAGGAAATCTAATGTTAAGAAAGAATGTAATGCCTCTGTGGCTCAGTTCAATAAATTCAATGAAAAGTTCAACCAAATCACGTCTCATATTCAATACTGTCATTGCTTTGATCTTATGTTCAGATTAAATAATCACTTCTCGAGTCAAGATTGTTTACTTTCTACCCAAATTCAAAAGTCAGAACCTAGAAAGAAACAATCTGATTCTTCTACAAAAGATAAAATGTATTTCAAGAATGCTAAGGCAAACTTGAAAAATTCTAACAATATTGGACCCATGTGGATATGGGTACCCAAGTCTCTGTGATTATTTTACAGAAGCAGTTTGTGCCAATTTGGTATCTTAACTCCGGATGCTCAAGGCACATGACTGGCGACAGAAGTTTACTATCCACGTACAAAGAAACACACGATGGTGGATCTGTAACTTTTGGAGACAACAAGAAGGGACACATCAAAGGCTATGGAGTCATAAAGAAGGAAAACGTCTCTGTAGACAAAGTTGCATATGTGAATGGCCTTAAACACAACCTACTCAGTGTAAGTCAACTCTGTGATACAAGATTTGATGTCTTATTCAAAAGAACTTTCTGCTCTCTGCAAAGTGAAGACACAAGAATGGAACTTCTGCGAGCCGAAAGAAGAGGTGATCTGTATCTAATGAATTTTAGTTCCAAGAACAAGGACAAAGTTTGCCTTATAGCCTGCAAAAGTGAGGAAGCCTGGTTATGGCATAACAGGTTCTGTCACTTGAACTTTCACACCTTGGATAAACTGGTCAAACTTGATCTAGTTAAAGGGTTGCCTAATGTTAAATTTAATAAAGATCACTTGTGTTCTGCCTGTGAAATGGGAAAACTCAGAAGAGCTTCCAACAGAGGCAAAACAGATGTGTCTTGCACTAGACCTCTGTATATGCTTCATGTTGACCTCTGCGGTCCCATTGCCATACAGAGCCTAGGTGGCAAGAAATACATACTTGTCTTAATTGATGAGTATTCGCGTTTCACATGGGTTGAATGTGTTCAAAAGAAATCAGATGTTCCAATCATCTTGATAAATCTAATGAAAAGAATCCAAGTTCTTTATGAATACAGAATACAGAAGTTAAGAAGTGACAATGGCACAGAATTTAAAAACTCTGTCATTGAAGCCTATCTTTCTACAGAAGGAATATCACAGAACTTCTCTGCCACACGCACTCCACAGCAGAACGGCGTATTCGAAAGAAAGAATTAAACGCTTGTGGAGGCCGCAAGAGTTATGCTATCAGCATGCGGATTACCGATGAACTTTTGGGCAGAAGCGATTTCTACTGCTTGTTATACACAGAATCGTTCAACCATTGTGAAAAGACACCACAAGACTCCTTACGAATTAATCAACAAAAGGCGGCCAAACATCAAATTTTTCCATGTGTTCGGATGAAAATGCTTTGTTTTAAACGACAGAGATTCCAGAGGAAAGTTTGAGGTAAAAGCTGACAAAGGCAAATTCATTGGATACTCTGCCACTTCCAAAGCCTACAGAGCATTCCTTACAAGATCTCGCAAAATTGTAGAACGTATCAATGTTTCTTTTGATGATTCATTCCAGAAGACTTCTGAACAAATCTGTTCAGAACTCGAACTTAAAGGGGAATCCTCTGGCATCTCACAAGCAAAAGAAGACTTAAATCTTCTATTTTTAGAGATGTTCCATGATGACATTGATCCCTCTGTTGGAACTATCAGAGCTTCTGAAGAACCATCTTCCATCGGTCAAAATCCAACAGGTATGACTCTAACTGGACCAATTAATGCTTCATCTTCTTCTGTAAATACTACAGATGCAAATGCCGAGGTAGAGATCGCAGAAGATGAAACAACAAGGAAAACAACCACAGAAGCTGCTGAAAATCAAACTTCACAATCCACAGAGGAACCAATTACAGAGGATATAGAGGACCAAGTCTATACGTCCTTAGAGGAACAAACTTCACCACCTCTCATACCAATCATTCCACAAGATGTAGGATCAACTACAAAGGCACGCACTACTACAGAGGCTATACAAGAAGAAGAGGCACAACAAGAAGCCTCTAAAGAAAGATTCGATGACATTGGTGACCACCTTCCACGCACAACTAAGTGCACAAAAATCCATCCTCCAAGCCAATTAGTCGGCGAACCTTCTGACACGATAAAAACCAGGTCTGCCACTGCTAACTTTTGTTTCTTTACAAATTTTATTAGTGTCATAGAACCAAAGAAGATTTCTGAAGCCCTAGATGACCCAAACTGGGTAGACGCCATGCAAGAAGAGCTTCTGCAGTTTGAGCGTAACAGAGTATGGACTTTAGTACCTCTGCCACGAGGAAAACAGGCCATTGGGACTAAATGGGTCTACAGAAATAAAAAGGATGAAGATGGAGTGATCATCAGAAACAAAGTACGATTAGTGGCCAAGGGATATAGACAAGAAGAAGGCATAGACTACGATGAGACTTTTGCCCCTGTTGCACGGCTCGAAGCAATAAGAATATTGTTAGCCTTCGCAGCCCACAGAGGATTTAAAGTTTATCAGATGGACGTAAAATCAGCTTTTCTCAATGGTGAAATCCAAGAAGAGATTTACGTAAATTAGCCACCAGGGTTTGAAAGCTCAAAGTTCCCAAGGCATGTATACTCTGTACGGACTGAAACAGGCTCCAAGAGCCTGGTTCGAACGACTTTCTACTTTTCTTCTAGTAAATGGCTACGACAGAGGTACAACAGATACTACCTTATTCTATAAACGTAAAAACTGTGAAATAATGCTTGTTCAAATCTATGTGGACGACATAATTTTTGGGTCTACTAATACAGAGGAGTGCAAAAGTTTTGAAAAACTCATGCATAGTGAGTTTGAAATGAGTATGATGGGAGAATTAACATTCTTCCTCGGACTCCAAGTCAAACAATAATCAGAAGGAATTTTTATAAATCAGGCCAAATATGTCTCTGACATTCTTTGCAAATATAGCCTTTCTGATACCTCTGCAATAAAAACTCCAATGGCCACTGGAAATAAGTTATCCTTAGATCCAGATGGCATCTCTGTAGAATTCACTCTCTACAGAGGCATGATTGGATCTCTGTTATACTTAACTGCAAGCAGACCTGACATTATGCATGCCACATGTCTTTGTGCACGTTATCAAGCTAATCTTAAAAATCACATTATGATGTTGTTAAGAGAATCTTTAGATACTTAAAGGGGACCAAGAATCTTGGTCTCTGGTATCCACATAACTCTGGCTTTTGTCTTAAAGCTTATACAGATTCAGACGATGGAGGATGCATGCTCGACAGAAAGAGTACCCCTGGGAGTTGTCAATTCCTAGGTGGTAAGCTAGTCAGTTGGACCTCCAAAAAGCAGAATTGTGTATCAACATCTACGGCAGAAGCTGAATACGTTGCTGCTGCTAGCTGTTGTTCTCTGGTTCTGTGGATGAAGACTCAGCTAAAAGACTACGGCCACATTCTATTCAAAATACCCATCTTCTGTGATTCCAAAAGTGCCATTGCCATCTCTGCCAATCCTGTGCAACATTCCAAAACCAAGCATATCGATATAAGGTACCACTTCTTGAAACATCATGTTGAACACGGTACAATCGAGATGCATTTCGTACCCACAGAATATCAACTCGCGGACTTATTCACCAAAGCATTAGACGAGAAAAGATTCAATTTCTTGTTGGGTAAGTTTGGAATGATTAATACGACGTGAAAATCCTCTGTAAGTATAGCTTTATCTTCTGTAAGTAAGTATATATTTCTACTACTTTATTTAAATGCTTTGATTGATTTCTTTCTGTATGTAAATTCTCAATCTTAAATAGTTCTTGATATCACAGAGCTTCTGTGGGTCTGCTCAGAACCTCTGACGACCCCCACAGAACCTCTGTATAAACATGACCTATGTTCTATGCAAAACTTATCATTTTTTTTATCCAAGCATAGGTCAAGGGGGAGCAAAAGGAAATTACTTGATCTACAGAGGTGATTAGATCAAGGGGGAGCAAACGGGACCTTGAAATAATCTACAGAGGTTAATGTTTCAAGAGGGAACCAAAGAAGAGTGTCGATGAATCTATATCGACAGAAGCCAGACATCACTGCCGAGAAAAGAAGAACCAAAAAGGTATGTCTCTCGTACAAAAGATTTATGAAAACAGTTTTCTGGGACACAAATTGTCAAATATGTCCAAAATATACTATGAATAACATGCCAAAAATCAAAAGATCAAAAAGTGTCATAAAATTCAAGTTATGAGAAATTTGAGGTCATAGAGCCTCTGCTGAGCTCAACAGAGGCTCTGCAAGAAATATGCTATGTGATCGCAAATTTAACCTCTATCGATCTTTTGGAATGTTATCTCGGAAACGGAAAACACACACCATGACCTTCACGAACAAAACTTTTTCCATAACAGTTTTTTCGGACACCAACTTTCAAATATGTCCGAAAAACGTTTCTGAGTACAAATCAAAACTTGGATGATCAAAATCGTTGATAGATTTTTAGTTATAAGAAATTTTCTTTCATAGAGCTTCTGTTGGCCCTGACAGAGCTTCTGCAAGTTCCTACAGAGCCTCAAAACCTCTGAACGAAATTTCTTCACTAAAATCCTATTAATCCTCTCCAATGCCTTTACAAATGTTTTGGTTAAAGAAGAACCTATACAGAATTACAGAAGTTTTTCAAAATTACAGAAGCTTCATGATAACAACGAGATATATGAGGCAATGAACATCAAGTTTTTCAAAATTACAGAAGCTTCTGTAAACCACAGAGGTTCTGTCAATATGCAACTTGGGCATTTCTGTAAACATAACGGTTACTTTTAACTGAGAGTGAATTTCATATGTCTAAGAACAACCCCACGCGCCTAGCATTAATGGGCCACGCATGACCTCCTGTCATCCTCTGACATGGCCTACGTGTCTCTTTTTCATTGGGCGTACATGGAACGTTTTCTATGGAAAGTTGAACCCACCGTTCTAATTCAAGTACGGATTCCAAATATCTATCCATTGCCATATATTTTCACTCTTCCAAATTCTACCATTTTACACTCATATAAAACCCAAGCTTACCTTCTCATAAAACCTTTACAAACTCTCCTTCTTCTCCGGCGAAACCCTGCAAACGCTTGCAAGAATCCTATTCTTCTTACCAAATGGCTTCATCTTCTCAAGCTATCTCCCCTGCACACTCTCCGGCGAACTCACCAAAACACTCATCTGCTCCTTCTGAACATTCAGAAAATCCCCATCTCGCCAAAAATATTGAACAAGAAGATTCCGGCGACACAGCAGACTTTGCTCCGACCACACATCTTCAAAACTTTATAGCAAAGGATCATTTCGAAAAGGCACTGCCAATCAAATCCAACAATTGCTATTTGGTCACCTCACCTACTGCTTTCGGCGAAGTCCATGCCATTCTTCTACACATAATGGAAAATCATATACTCTTCCCTCTACTTTCAAGAATCCCAAAGAAAATACCTGTTAGGTATTTGAACCAATTTTGGCAGAGCTGCATATATGATAAAGATGATTCTTTGATCAAAGGGTACATCTCAAAGCCGGACAATTAGAGCATTTGGAACTCAAATTTAATAGAACAATGTTCTCTCTGGAGTTCAATTTACCAACTAGAGGTCTTCTGGGATTGAAAAAATATGCAGAACAACCTACAGACGACGAGCTCTATCGTTTTGTAGAAATGTTTGGGTACAACACCCACCTGAGGAAAAGAAATGACTTCCGCAGAGGCAGACTACCACCTCTGTGGAACACCTTGTTTTCAATCCTCAACAGATGCCTGACAGGGAAGATAGGCAGCATTGATCAAAGCTCGCATCAGATCTTAACCATCATGTATGGGGTCTAATACGATCTCCCACTCGATTACTCGACCATCATGCTGCAGGAGATCATCAATACAATCGACAGAAAGAACAACACCCTAAAGGCTAAAGAGACTGATCCCAAATATCTACCGCCTCTGCAATTCCAAAGAATCTTGGGTGTTCTGTTCGAACCTATGCTAATGATGCAGAAATGGCCAATGGAAGGACCAATTCCCAAACAGTTCCCGATGAACAAGAACATCCCCACCGATCATGCAGAAGGCTACAACCACTGCAGACCTCTTTCAAAAAGGCTTCTGAAATATGCCACGAACAAAACCCTTAAGCAAGAGTATATACGCGATCACAGGACTCCAGAACCGAGCCCTGTGACACCCCCACGTTTAGGTGTCCCCTTAGGAACAATAGTTGTAGAACCCCTCTCTGCAAAATCGAAGAAGAAGAAACTGGCAAAACCTTTGGAAATCCAACGAAGTTTTATGGCCAAACATGACGAGCTCATGGGAAAGAGATCTTCTTCTAAAACCCCTGCCTCTACCCCAAAAACAAAGAAGAGGAAAACTGAAGGCACCTCTACAAACATTGCAGAAGATCAACCTTCACCTTCTCGTGCCACAGAAGTTGGCTCCTCTGCTCCTCCCTCTTCTCCAAAACAGAAGAAGAAAAGAAAATCGAAAACCACAGAGGAAGGGGCACCAAAACCAAAGAGGAGGAAGACCAAAAAGAAGCTTGATAAATTGGTTACCATCGCAGAAGAGGCAGCTGCAGAAGTGGTTGAAGAAGAGGTCGCAGGAACCCGGGTCGAAGATACTGCAGAAGAAGAAACTGCAGAAGTCGAAGTTGCAGAAGAGGGATATCAATCACCTTATGAATCCCTAAATCGATTCGCTCATCAAGGCAGCTTGAATGATTTTCTTCAACACCCTTAAATTGCCAACACCATAAATATAGCTGGGTGGACGGCACAACCACTTGACCACCACACCTCAGAAGAACAAGACTTCTCTATCTCTGGAATTGACACCAATATGCAAGAAGATGATCAAACCCCCAGAGATCAACCATCTGAAACCCCTAACATTCTACAGAACCCCTTCATCCAACAGGGACTGGACGTCCACAGAAGTAGTCCAAACCAGGGCTCAGAAGCTGAGTGGAATAGAGAAGAGGTTACAAAGGTTTTAGAAAGAATAGGAGGAGAAGAAAAAGAAAAAGAAAAAGGTGTCGAATGTATAGAGGTCTCAGAGGTAGATTCTGATGAAGAAGAGGCCGACCAAATCCGAAAAGGTCTATATCATCCACATGTCATGCAATTATACGGCTCTCATCCACTGTACGACTTCTTAGTCACAGAGGAAGAAACAAGAAAAGATGTCGAAGTTGCAGAAGGCACACATCCCTCACCCCCTCCCAGTGCAACCCACACATCTAACTCCGCAGGTCTAGCTGCAGAAGGAGTTATTGAAAAAGAGCAGCACAGCTCGATCCAAACCCAACCCATCCAGCCAGAGGTCACTCTTTCGACTTCTGCGCCCACAGAAACCGGGGAATCCATTCCTAGGGAGTCTCCTCAGAGAGACTCACCTATAGTTCGTGATCAATCGCCCCAGATCACATTAGAACACCCTACAGTGGAATTCGTTATCTCTGCCACGCACAAATTAGGGCCAACACTTCTATCAGAGAGAAGTAGTGAGCACATAGACGAAGAGACTCTAGACAAGTCTCCAAGTCAACAGAAGACAATTCTGATAGCCACCTCTGGAGTGGATTTGGACACTTTTCTTCCCAGAACTTCTGTAGAGACTGAAACTCTTGTTTCTTCTCAAAGATCAGATGGAAATCCTTTCACCCCTATCGTACAAACAAGGGTGAACGAAGGTGTCACAGGAACAGGGACTCACTCTAGAGACGAATGTGTTCCTCCAGAGGTTACAATAGGGACACAAGTAACAAGGGATGAGTTCCAAACCCTTGTCACCTCTGTGAACCAAACCATGAAAGAGTTGCAAAGCTCTTTCACATCTTTTGCAGAGACAACATCAACAGCCTTACGAAATCTGAACACCAAAATGGACAATCTGTCCACAGAGGTGAAATCTGCCATAACAAAGATGAAGTCTTCTGCTCAAACAACTGCCACAACTACAGCCACTTCTGTTGCTAAAGATTTCGGAATAGCTGCAACATCTGCATTCAAGGAATCAGTCAAGCATTTCCTTGAACAAATGAACAAGCAATCCAACAAATCACAGAGCCTCACACCTACAGATCTACAGAAGGCTCTGCAAAACGTTCAAGCAGAAGCAATGCGCAACACTGTGCTGATGCAGCCTAAAGACTACATGACCAGAGCACAACTAACAGAGCTCGGGCAGAATGTGATAAACCAGGTCACAGAAGTCATCGTCTCCTTCACTTCTGCAAATGCCAACTACGTTTAAGAATTCAGAAAAAGTGTCGGCAAAATGCGCTTCAACACAGAAGTTGAGCTTGCAAATCTATTCGGCCTCTGTGATGATGTGTGCGCAAAGGTGATGGCCGCAGGAGCAGGACTACCAAAGAAACCTAAAGCGTCTTGCAGAGCAGAGGGTACTACTGATAAGGGTTAGGATGACTCTGATGATGACCATCCTGGTCCATCAGATCATCCTGAGGGGGAGAATACAAGGGAAAAAGCTACTAGCAGAGGACTTCCAGAAGCACCAATAGCCATAGAACCAATCAGCCAAGCCCCTCCACAACAAACCAAGGATCAACAAACTCAACAGACCACAAAGACAACACCCATCTCTATGGAATCAACCGCTGAAGAAACCTATGTACCAGAAACTCAAAAGACCACAGAGGCAACACCCACCTCTGTGGAATTCCCTACAAGGTTTGGAGTAGATGTTCAACATCTGTCATCCTCCACAGAAGAAGATCTTCCCTCCCAAACTACAAAACCAACAGAAAAACCCCAATCCATCCCAAGAAGAAAGTCTATTGCCCACAAACCAAAAAGAGCAACGACCTCTGCTTCTTCTTTTCTAAGGAATATGCACAAAACAATGACTGAACGAATGGCGCAGAGAGAAGAAGAAAGGCACAGGTTCACATTAGCTTTCAAAATGGCAAGAATATTTGATATCCAACCTTCACCAACAGAAACCGTGCTCACAGAAGAAGTCGCCAAAGAACCTCCAACAGAGGTTACAGAACAAATCAAGCCAACAGAACCAACGCCACAAAAGTCCTCGCAAATACAAGTGTCAAAACCTAAAGAGGCAACTCCCATCATTCCAACAGAAGCACCAACAACCAAACCTACAGAAGCAACATGTTCTGCACCTCCAAAAGCCAAAGACAAGGGAAAGGCAAAAATGACAGAAGAGCCCAAGAAAAAGAAATCAGTGCCCAATCCTACAGAAAAACTGATGAAGAGCTCCTTTGATGCCTTTCAAACTCCAAAGCCTGAAGAAGAGGACTGGGCATATGGATTAAAGCCCCTGTCAGACATTCCACTTACTGGTAGAGCTGTAGAAGTTGTTCAACAGATGGAGAGTCTAAGAAGACAAGTACCACCACATGGTCCAACATATGAAGAAATGGAAGAAGTGGTGTACAAATACCTCTACAAACAACCCTTTCAGAACCTCCATCCAACCGACCAAATCACAAATCCGAACATCAGAGAAGAATTTGAGAACATCTTCAGCAGAACAAAGCCAAGAACCAAAGCAGAAGTCTTCTCAATTCATAAAATCAAAAAGGTAATCTTCTGCAGGTTCTCCTTCACAAGAACCTATCCAAGAGTCAGGTACAATGTTTACAGAGTCAAAAGGGTAAACAATTCAGAAACCACCTTCGCTGATGCTGACATAAGGAATCTGAATCCCTATGATCTACCTGAACTTCTGCAATGGACGAAGGACAACTACAACACAGAGCCAAACACCAGAGCCTATCAACTGTTGAGAAAAGCAATGAGGGAAAGGCTTCTAATCTATAGTCTGACAGACTTTCAGCTGGGAAAGGATCTTGGTCTTAAACATCTGAATCTACGACCACCAGAGGATCGCTGCCCACCTGACGCCGTGCCCAACTCAATCATTACAGAACCAAGATTCGGGTTAGTAAGGCGAAGTCAAACTTTTTGTAAGCATGGATTGTCAGAAGTACGCAACTAGTACTCTGAACAAGTTCAGAGCAACCCTTGTAAAATACAGAGATACCGAGCAAATGGATAGAGACACTGCAGATACCCTCATCAGAGAGATTAATGCTATACTACGCTTAAGAGAACTCTGCATCAGTTTCTACAAAGAGAACAGAGAATTCGGAAGAGACAACAGAAGCTTCAACGATTTCAAAGACGCCAAAATCTGATTCTCAAACAACCAATCTCTGCAAACCATGTTAAAGTTTATCTTTCATTGTACTCAAATATAAAATGCCTCTGGCATACTTCTAAATGAAAGAACTTTCGAGGTATTGTTTAACCTCTATTTTATCTAACTTAGCCTAACTTAACTCAAGTTCAAATTTTTTATTTTTCACTACTTAGGGGGAGATTGTTAGCTTCAATCTTCCTAATCATAGAAGTATTTAGAAGTAGTGAAAAATAGGCTAAGTAAAGAAAGCCTCTTACAGAGGCTCTGCCGAACTTACCGAGAGATCAAGGTCAAGAAGCTACAGAAGCTAAAGAGGCGTCCTACAGAAGCTCTGTCATACGCACAAAGAAGACCAAAGACTCGGAATCCGGTGAATACTGCTCTACAAAGGACCAGACCGCAGAACCTCTGTAACACTTTACAGAGCCTCTGTGGTCCTCTCTAAAAGACCTGAAGATATTTATAATATCTTGCTACTGTTACTGGACCTGTTCATCAACTTGCATGGTAGCATGCCCTGTCCATCTTCAACGTGTCAAACTCTGATTGGATTCAATAGGGCTTAGTACATAATAGACGTCTGCTGCATTAAATGCAATACAACACGTCCAACTGTTCATGCCATCTGTTCCACTATTCATACCGTCCGTTCTGAATAGTAGCTTATGCTTTATGGTCCCCTTAGAGTAGTATATAAGGAAGACTCATGTTGAGTTCTTCCTAATCGAGAATAAAGAGATAAGAACATCAAGAACACATAGCTTATACACTTTGAGAGTCATATCTGTTTTAAAACTTTGCTTACTCACTGTTCTTAAATCTGTTCTTGATATATATATATATATTCAGTAAACTTTGAGATATTATTTCCTGTTCACTGTTTATTTATACTGTGTTCTAAATCTATCAAACATATATGTTAGTTCTTCAAATACGCTTCCGCATCAAACTTAAACTTGAACTAATAGATCTGATAATCTTGTTTAAACAAACCGGGAACCAACAATTGGTATCAGAGCCTACCTTGATTTTCAATATCAAGTGATCCTCTTTGTTACAATATTGGTGATAGACATCATTCCTTTTTAACCTATTCCTTATTTCTAGGTTAAAACTCCATTAAAGTGTACTCTAGGAACTGTTTAAACCCAGAAAACTTTCCAGATCATCAGAGTCATCCTCTTTGATCCTTCAGATTGTGGAATGATTGGAATGAGTGGTGGTGTTTGTTCCTCTGAGGAAGTATAGTCTGAGTCTTCTCGTTCCTCTGTTATTGGTTCCTCTGTGGTTTCTGGAGTTGGTTCTTCAGTAGCTTCTGTGGTTGTTTTCCTTGTTGTATCATCTTCTGTTGGCTCCCCTTGGCATTTGCATCTGTAAGATTTACAGAGGAAGATGAATTGTTTAAGGGACCTGTTAGAGAGATACCTATTTCGTTCTGGCTGGCAGAAGGGGATTCTCCAGAGGCTCTGATGGATCCAGCAGAGGGATCATAGTCGTCATGGAACATCTCTTGAAATAGAAGATTTAAGTCTTCTTCTCGTGTTTTTGAGATGCCAAAGGATTCCCCGTTTAGACCGAGTTCTGAACTGATTTGTTCAGAATTCTTCTGGATGGTGTCGTCAAAAGAAACATTTATGCTTTCTACAGTCGTTCGAGACAACAGAAGATAAACTCTGTAGGCCTTGGAAGTTGCAGAGTGTGAAAACCCAGATCTCTAGCAATAAGATATGAATGTAGTGAGAGAGAATCTAGAGAGCAAATATGTCATCCATGTATTGAGCTCAAAGGATTACAAAAGGTTTCTAAAAGATTACAAAAGCTTTCTAAAGTGTTTTTAACAAATGGTCTAGACAAGCCTATTTATACCCATAACATACAAGGTATAAAGGCAATCACAATACTGTATAGACTCATACAGTACATTGACTTTACAGTAAATCTTGAATACAACAATGCTCTAACAATCTCCCCCTTTGGATTCAAGATTTAAAAAAATTGACAGCAGTCTTCAACTCTTTGTAAAGTCAATCTTCTTCAACAGACACTTTATCAAACTATCTTCAAGTAGCTTTATCTCCACTAGTTCACGGCGAACTATATGCTTTGCCTTTATCTGCCTTTACTTCAAACTTTCCTCTTGCTTCTCTATCATTTAAGACGAAGCACTTGCATCCAAATACATGGAAGAACTTGATGCTTGGTCGTCTTTTGTTGATCAAATGATATGGTGTTTTGATGTGTCTCTTTACGATGGTTGATCGATTTTGGGTATAGCAAGCGGTTGATACTGCTTCTGCCCAAAATGTCATTGGTAATCCACATGCGGTTAGCATAGTTCTGGCTGCTTCCACAAGCGTGCGATTCTTTCGTTCGACCACGCCATTCTGTTGTGGGGTGCGTGCAACAGAGAAGTTCTGTGAAATTCCTTCTTCAGTAAGATAGGTTTCAATGACAGAGTTTTTGAATTATGTGCCATTGTCGCTTCTCAGTTTTTGAATCCTGCACTCATACAGAACTTGGATTCTTTTCATTAGATTTATCAGTATGTTTGGAACATCTGATTTCTTTCTGACAAATTCAACCCATGTAAATCTTGAGAATTCATCGATCAAAACAAGTATATATTTCTTGCCACCTAGGCTCTGTATAGCGATTGGACCGCAGAGGTCGACATGAAGCATGTACAGAGGCCTAGTGCAAGATATATCAGTTTTGCCTTTATGGGATGCTCTTTTGAGTTTCCCATTTCGCAGGCAGAGCACAAGTGATCTTTATTAAACTTAACATTTGGCAGACCTTTGACTAGATCAAGCTTTACAAGTTTATCAAGAGTGTAAAAGTTTAAATGGCAGAACCTGTTGTGCCATAACCAGACTTCTTTGCTTTTGCATGCAACAAGGCATATTTTGTCTTTCTTGTTCTTTGCATTGAAGTTCATGAGATATAGACCTCCTCTTCTTTCGGCTCGCAGAAGTTCAAGTCCTGTGTCCTCGCTCTGTAGAGAGCAAAAGGTTCTTTTGAACATTACGTCGAATCCCGTATCGCAGAGTTGACTAACACTGAGAAGATTGTGTTTAAGGCCATCAACATATGCAACTTTGCATACGGTTATATTTTCCTTCTTTATGACTCCGTTGCCTTTGATGTACCCCTTTTTATTGTCTCCAAAGGTCACAGATCCACCATCGTTCTTTTCTTTGTATGTGGATAGAAGACCTCTGTCGCCAGTCATGTGCCTTGAGCATCCGGAGTCTAGATACCAGATTGGCACATATTGCTTCTGCAAGACAATTAGAGAGTTTTAGGTACCCATATCCACATGGGTCCAGTTTTGTCAGGGTCTTCAAGTTTGCCTTAGCATTCTTGGTCTTTGTTTTAGCTTCTATTGAAGAAACATTTTGTTTCTTCTTACCCTTGAATTTATCATTTTCTCTGGGTACAGTAAGATGACAGTGTGGACTTTTGAAGTGTTGGTTTAATTTAAACATAAGTTCAAAGCAATGACAGTATTTATTGTGCGAAGAGATTTGCTTGAACTTTTCATTGAATACATTAAATGGGGGCACAGAGGCATTACAATTTATCCTAACATTAGACTTTCTATTACAAGAAGGTTTATGTAGACTAGATCGTTGTTTGCAAAATCCTTTGTTGAGTACGGCCTTCTGTGGTGAACTTCTGTAGATTTCACTGTCACAAAAGAAAAAGATTTGTTAATTTTAGTCCATTTACCCTTATGTTGCCATGTTAGTTCTTCTTTAACAGATTTTAAGGGTTTTAAACTCTTTGAACTCGTTGGAATTTGAGTGGACAATGACTTCTGATGTTTGAAATTTTCAAGCTCAAGAGAGGTTTTGGCTTGTATGCACATATCCAAAAAGCCTGGACAGATAGGAATTCCAGTGATTTTCTCCTTGGGAGGAATAGTTTTGTTAAGAACTTCAGAGGTTTGTTTAAAAACCTCTGTGTCACTAGGTCCGATCTCTGACTTAGAGTTAGTCTCTGATTCGTCAGAGGATGAATCGTCCTCATATACAGAGGTTGAGTCACTTGGTTCTCTTTCGACAGAGGCTGGACTTTTAGAACATGTGTCATACTCACTTTCTTCCTTTTCTAAGGAACTATCTTCTAAGTTAACAGAAGTATCTGTTAAGTTTTCTTTAAAGAGATCTTGATCGCTGGAAGATGTACAGAGGTTTTCTTCAGAGATAACAAGTTTTTCTTCTGTAATTTTTGGCTTGAACTCAGGTGCCTCTGCTGATAATATCTTTTCAGAATTCATCATGCAGATAAATGCAACTTGAGTTTGAGTCTCGGGTTT
Organism: Saussurea involucrata; assembly: GCA_033807775.1. NCBI lineage: Eukaryota > Viridiplantae > Streptophyta > Magnoliopsida > Asterales > Asteraceae > Saussurea > Saussurea involucrata. The sequence continues at coordinate 114,818,795 of CM066322.1, forward strand.
ACCAAACTTGAAGATTCCTATCTGATCTTGAGTTTTCAGATACCTCTTAGGTTTGAATTCTCTTTTTACAGAGATTGAAGATGACAAATCTCTGTTTTCAAACCACACATTTGTCATCTTCAGAGGTTTCCTGTAGAATCCAGATCCGTGCAACAATTGTGTTTATGTGATTAAGAGACATGAACAGATAAACTAATCACAAAGGCTGCCCACTTAGCTATTTGATTCAGAGAATAATCGTTACAATACTGAAAAGCTAAATGAGACAACTAGCTATTTTCTAAGCTAATTGTACATTATATATGTTGGGCCCGTGGTAACAAGCCCACGGCCCGTTCACAATGGACTATGTTTAAAAAAATACAAATTACACCCTTGAACTTTAAATCAACATATAAAACTTGCCCTAACAATCTCCCCCTTTGATTTGAAGTTCAAATTCGCGCTCTATCTCTTGCCAGTTGTAGAGATAACTTTTGCGAAGAGCGAAATGAACCTCGAAGAATCTGATGGCGCGACGGTAGTCGAGACGATCTTCAACAATATCCAAAGCAGTCTGAGCAGTTCTTTCATTCAGATTTGGTACATGGGATACCTTTGGATTTTCGGATTCGTGCTTGATGATCTTCCGAAGAGCGTCTTGAACCTTGAGCAGTGTGCCGTCGCAAAATCGATCTACCTGACTGAACCTCATAAACTTCTTTTCTTTCTGAGCGTTGAGGAAGACGATCCCAAATTCCGGTTGAAGCAGCATTGTGTTCTCGGGATACATCGACAGTTCAGGAGCTTTCAGATTCGGTTTGAGCAGATTTACCTTCTTTGATCGGTTCTCGATTGCCATTTGAAAGTCCGTAAGATAAGACATCATAATAGATCGGACGAGGAATCGACGAACCGCTTCGAGCGCCTTTGTTACAGCAAGCGGTCAGATGGTTCTGGTGCGAAGGTCTCTCAGAATAACCAGGAGGTCGAACGGATGGAGATGCTTAAAGTCAGCTTCAGAAAAAATCCATTCTTTTCCGTCTTCACGTCGAACAGTGAACACGGAAAAGACGATCTTCATAATTCGGTTTGACTGAATCTTTAGCACCTCTGAAATTTTATGCTTAGTTCGTACCTGGTCTCTCGGGAGACACCGCTTCATGGCTTCTACGTATCGGAGTTGGCGTGCTGGATCAGGGCTGTAGATGCCAAGATAGAAGGTCGGCTCGATCGGGCGAATTCGGTGAACAAACAGCTTCTTCAGAGATTCCTCCAGATGAGGAATGAGGACCTTGATCTTCTCCCAACTGTTTTGTTGCTGAGGAGGGGGAGGAAGATCAGGAGCTGTCGTTTGCTGAGGAGATGTCGGGATTTCTGCATTGGAGCTTTCTGGTTGATCTGAAGTCGTAGCGGGTTGAGTCGAGTGAACGGGAGGCGTGCCATATAAGTTCTGAAGTAGAAACTGGTCGTAATCAATATTGTCGTCTTCATCAGTGGGAAACACCAGATTTACCTCGAAGTTTACGGCTGTGGCAGCTTTTTCGTACCATGCGTCTTCGATTTCCGGGTTGGTTTCACATGCAGGATCAATCATGGTGAGCGTCGGCATGTCTGATGGTTCTTGTGTGACCAATTCCTGTGTTGTACCCTCGGGCTTTTCAACCGTTGGGGCTTCGTCATCTGAGATATCCATGTCGATGACCATCTGTGCTAAAGGCAACTCGGCTTCGGGTGTTTCAGTTGAAGCGGCCGTAGTTGGAGGTTCCTGATGAACCACAGATGTCGCTGCAGGCTGGATCAGGGAGGCGGTCTCGGTTAGACGTTGTCGCTTCTCCCCCTCACGGTGATCAGGGTCCTCTTGGTCATCGTGCCTTCGTTTAAGACCGGCGGCTTGACTCTTGCATGTGTCTTCAAGTGATCGAAACCTCTTGGATAGAGTAGCGAGCGCTCGGTTGTAGGTCTCGAGGGCTGAGTCAATGGCGTCAAGGCGTGATGTGATGGACGAAGATGGAGCAGTGACCTGGGATCGTAGAATTGAGATCAGGTCTGCTTCGGTAGAGGTGGTTGTGTCGGATTCCTGGAGCAGTTGGGCTAAGAGCATCGTCTTCAGGGTGTCCACCGAGTAAGTAGGTTGCGGTTGAGTCGGTGGAGGCACAGAGGCGGTGTCAGTGTCGACGATGGGGCCCTGTCCTTTGATAGCACGCATCGCTTTGGCAAGTTCAGCGGCTACATGTTCCTGCATTTTGTGCTCCATAACCTGTTGGACAGCCTCAAGGGTGCTGTCCAGAGACCCTTTTGACACAAAGTCGGGTAAATTAACGTCGGGCTCACTTAGAGTACCCGTTGAGGCATCTACCGTAGAGGTAGAGCCACCTACGTTCACAGCTGGCGTGATATTAACTGTAGTAGGATTTCCGTCCAATCCTCGTGTTCCGGAATGCGGAGACACTATAGACGTTCCGGTCGGTTCCCTAAGAGCCACGACTTGGTGTTGTTCCTCATCAAGTGTCCTAGGCGAAGAATGTTCAGTAACAATAGGCTCTAGACTCGATGGTGCACACAAAGAAGTCGAGACCGGGGGCTGCTGGTCTCTTATTTCAACACCAACACTCTCCGAATGAGAGGCCGGTGGAAGTTGTGCTTGTTCCCCGTGTAATATTGAAACAACCGTCTGTTTTGAGACGGATGAGTGGCTATGGGGGGTGTGCAATTGCTCCGCTGGGTCCACGGAGGCTTCTTCAATACCCCGTCCCAACAAATGAGACGGGATAGCAGATGTGGCAACCCGGATAACACTCGGTGTGGGTCGCTCTTGAGCCTCGTTATCTTTACGGCTCGATCTTTCCTGGTTCAACTTTGAACGCAGTTCTCTCCGTCTCTCGTGATCCAACTCAACACCTATATCTCCCTCAGACGTCCTAGGGATCGGTTCGGTTCCAGTGGGTGGAGAGTCAAGTGGAATGCTAGTGGAAAAATCAGGGTTGGGTCCGATACTGTGAGGGATGTGCGTCAGACGGATGTTGCGGTCGGTATCGGAGTCCGTGGAGTTGGATTCCACGTCTTCGACTTGCGGACTGGGAGAGGGGGTTCGGTTATATATGGTTCGGTGGAGTGATGTAGGCGTGGTCTCGAAGATGGACCGGGTTGGGCTGAGCTGGAATCGGGCTGCGATTCCGCTGCACCTCCTACGCTCGTTCCCCTTCCTCTCACTACTAACGTTCCCCGCCCGACATCACCTGCTTGTCGGGCCCTTCCACCTCTCACTCTTGGACCCTCACGTCTCTCGGGTCTATGTCCCTGGGCAGGTCCCTCCGGCTCTGGCTGGACCATGGGATTTCCTAACTCTCCCCTATAAGCAACTACCCCCGGTGCAGCGGGATCGGCTATGGCCAATAGGGCGGCAGGAATGGGCGAGGCGACCGCATCAGATGGGTTGCGGGTCACCATGAATTGGAGGTGGCGGATGGGGCATACCGGATGTGTGAGTCGTCTCGGAATGGCGGGATTGGCATCCATGTGTTGTCGAACGGCAAGCGAAAGGAATCGCGGATATGGGAGGAACTTCTTCTGTTTGGTGCCGCCGATGTGTCGGATGGTGGTCACAAGTTCCTGCCAGATTATCATGGCGAAGTCGACGTGGCGGTTGTAGCACACGGCGTGAACAAGGCGCAGAAAGTCGCCTGTACATTGGTCAATACCTTTCCATCGGGCGGATAGGCATCGATTGAGAATGGTGAAGAGTGTGTACCAAATAGGCGCCAAGTACTTTCGATTGAAGACCGATGGTCGTTGAAGGTCGGAGTTGTACCCAAGAGCACGCATTTGGGCACAGAGAGTCGCATCGTTAACGGCAGGATCGTACCGTTCATGGTTGTTGGCAGTGGCTTCAGGTAGGGATAGTAAACGGCGAAAAGAATCGGGCGTCAGTGTAAACGGGTGGTTGTCTAATTGCGCCGTGATGGTCTGAGTGTTGCCAATTAAGCGGACTTGCGCCGTCAGCCAGACTTGTAGAACATAGAGCAAAGGAACGTCGGCTGTGCGAGTGAGTGCCTCATGAATGGGATGGCGCATCAGAATGTCGATTATGACCTGATGTTGTCGGTTTGGCCTGAAAAGCGCCGGGTCGAGGTAGTGGTTGTTGGCTTCCAACTCGATGCCATGGTCAGGATCGACCAAGGCAGCATCTGCGACTTCGTCGATGAGTCCCTCCTCTTGAGGAATATGTTCTTCCGGGTTTTGTTGTTCCGCCATGTGTAAAATTCTTCAAAGGAGCACTCGGTTAGGATCATAATTAGATTTACAAGTGTGGGTGCGTACCTTAGCATTGAATGGATCAATCTGAGATAGATCGAGGACCGGTGTTGATAAAACAAGCAAGAATTGGACAGAACAGGGGATTTTTCCGGACAAAATGAAGTGTCCGGACAACATGAGTTATCCGGATGACAGAGGAGTCTGGATGATTAAGCGAGTGTCCGGGTAAAATTAAGTTACCCGGACAAGAGTCCCTGACAAAAGGATTTTCCGGATAAAGGTTTTGTCCGGACTCCAAACTTTTCCGGTAGTTGAACTTACCAGAAACCCTAAGGTCTCCGGACAACTAGGTTTCCCGTTGTTTGAGAGAGTCCGGAAATATCATCAACACTTTGAAGGTTTTCGGATAGAAGCGCATATGTATGATGGTGTCCGGACACGATGAGTGTGTCCGGACGAAACCCCTTGGTGAGAAATCGACCAAATCTAGGTTTAAAAGCCAGTGTAAATGCAAATAAGCATACTAAATACCATGCAAGACTACCCTTGGTCATTTCCTATCAATCGTATGCCAAGGGAACCACAAATCATGAGGACCCGAGGTGTGGCGTTCGGGGTTGATAAATCTCGATCAAACCGTAGTGTGATTGAGATGCAATACGCATTAAGATTCTAATAATAAAGATCGATTGGGAATCACGAATAACATACCTGAGTCTGGAGTGAAAGGCGTGTGTGAATCGTGCGATTGAGGAGAGGCCGAGCGAGAGAGAATAACGACAAGGGTTTAGGGTTTTTCATGAGAATCCGGGTTAAATGAAATACGAGGAGCCCGGGTGTCTTATAGGACCCGGGTGGTGTCTGGAGACCTTGACCGACCTGGGTATGTCCGGTCCGGATACTGTCCGGACAAACAGAAGAGTCCGGACATCCTGAAGAGTCCGAAAAACATTGTTTTGGCATTTTCCATAGAATTTTCAGGAAACCGTGCTGCCAGGGATCTTTCTCTTGCTCCCCCTCAAAATGAGCATGGGGTTGCCATTGCTCCCCCTCGAATCGTGCAGTAGGGTGCAAGTGAGGGATCCGACACACAAAAATTGTGAGTGGTGAATAGAAAACTTAGTGTCGCTCCCCCTCAAGTGTTGACCAAGTTGGACTTGGGAGTGCCCACACACATAAAAAAAACTTTTGGATTGTGTAAGAAAAACTGTGTGTGACGCTCCCCCTCAACAGATTAGAATACTTACCTGATATGGCAGTGTGCTCCCCCTGAACACATTAACAAATGGTGAAAGCACAGAGATCGGGAAATAACAAACAAACGACGGTATGTAATAAAAGAAACACACGAAGAAAGAGGAAAAATAGACGAAACTACCGAACAAATACAGAACCTAAATCTACCTGTGTTACTGAGGCAAGTAGAATACCAGTGCGAGGAAGTGTTTGCTCAATCGTCCAGAGTGTCGACACCGGATGATGAGTAGACAGTTACTCGTAGAGGTATGGAACTTGACAAGGGTACACAAACGGATTAAGTTTTCAGGTTTAGCATACCTAGCCTGAATACTAGAGTTTTAAAATGCTTTTCGTCCAAGGCTTTGGTAAACAGGTCTGCTAACTGATGCTCAGTATTTACGAAGTAGAGTTCGACAGTACCTCTTTCGACGTGATCCTTAATGAAATGGTACCGAACGTCGATGTGCTTCGTCTTGGTGTGCTGGACCGGGTTGCTTGAGATAGCAATAGCACTCTTCGAGTCACAGTAGATCGGGACCTTGACATACGTGAAACCGTAGTCCTTGAGTTGTGTCCTCATCCAGATGACTTGGGAACAACAGCTTGCGGCGGCCACATATTCCGCCTCGGCAGTTGACGTTGAAACGCACTGCTGCTTCTTTGATGCCCAGCTTACCAGACTATCTCCCAAGAACTGAATGTGCCCCGATGTGCTCTTCCGATCCATCATGCATCCCGCGTGATCGGCGTCAGAATAGGATGATAATCCAAAACCTGTCTCTTTCGGGTACAATAGGCCAAGATCAGCAGTACCACGTAAATAACGAAAAATGCGTTTAACAGCACTCATGTGAGACTCTTTTGGGTTGGATTGATAGGGGCACACAGGAAAGTCGAGAACATAATATCCAGCCTACTGGCAGTTAGGTACATTAAAGAGCCAATCATTCCTCTATACAGCTTCTGATTCGCATCCGTTCCATTAGGATCGGCGTGAAGCTTTGTAGTCGTTGCCATGGGAGTTTTCATAGGTGAGGCCTGTTCCAATTGGAATTTCCGAAGAATATCCCGAATATATTTGGACTGGTTAATGAGTATTCCGGTCGAAAGTTGTTTAACTTGTAGACCAAGGAAGAAATTCATCTCACAAAGCATACTCATTTTAAAATATCTTCCCATTAGTTTGGCAAAATTCTTGGCATATAAAGGATTGGTAGAACCGAAAATTATGTCATCAACATATACCTGAGCCAAGACGATATGACCTTGCTCATTCTTAATAAAAAGAGTAGAGTCAATTGTACCTCGTGTGAAGCCTTTCTCTAATAAGAACTTAGAGAGAGTATTGTACCAAGCTCGCGGGGCCTGTTTTAGACCATATAGTGCTTTGTCTAAAATGTAGACATGGTCAGGCTTCGAATCGTCTACAAAGCCGTCGGGTTGCGACACATAAACTTCTTCTTCGAGTTCGCCGTATAGAAAGGCCGTCTTCACATCCATCTGGAAGACTGTGAAGTTCTTGTGCGCGGCATAAGCTAGAAACATACGGATTGCTTCGATTCGCGCCACCGGAGCGTAGGTCTCATCAAAGTCTATCCCCTCTTGCTGACGATATCCCCTTGCCACGAGTCGCGCCTTGTTGCGGACAACAATGCCGTCTTCGTCATTCTTGTTCTTGAAGATCCACTTGGTGCCGATCACCGTCTTGTGTTGTGGACGTGGAACCAATCGCCACACTTTTAGAGCTTCGAACTAATTGAGCTCTTCTTGCATGGCAATTATCCAGTCCGAATCTTCAAGCGCCTCGCGTACGGTTGTTGGCTCTATCTTGCTTAAGAAGCCAGAGAAGAGACAGAAGTTGGCGGAAGCGCCTCGCATACGAACAGGTGTAGAGGGATCACCGATGATTTGATGCAGGGGATGTGCCTTCGTCCATTTAGTGGTGTGTGGAAGCGGCTGCTGGGTGGAATGAGATGTGTCCGGATCCACATACGAACCGGATGGGAGGTCTTGTACAGCTTCGAGAGTAGCGGGTTGAGTTCTCGGAGGAGGTGGGGGAGGATTCTCCAATGGTTGCACAACTTCTGGTTCCGAGGAATTCAGAAGTTGATCGTCGGTTGTCGAGGAAGACGAATCTGTAGGAGCGATCTCCGTGATTGGTTTTGGGTCCTCCAGGGGAATCACAGGATCAGGTGAAGCAGGTGATGACGGCTGATCTGTTTCCAAGGTGTTAGAAGGCGAGCTTGTAGAAGGTGGTGGACCAGATAGGTTGTCCAAGTCTTCAAGACGAGCAGTTTCAATCCTAGGAATAGCTGAGACAGATGGGGAAGCATTAAATAGGTCATCATAAAAATGCTCAAACAATAAATCTAAATCAGAATAATTTGCAGTCGATGAAGATGCACGATTTGGATTTACTGTCATTTGTGTAGATCCCGAACTAGAGTGTCCGGAAGCTAACACACCAGTTAAACCGGGTTCTGAACTGTGATGTTCAGAAGCCAAATCTGCGGCTTCGTCGAATGTCACGTTTATGCTCTCAACAACGGATTTAGTCCGTGTGTTGTAAACGCGATAAGCCTTATCCTTCATTGAGTATCCGATGAAGACTCCTTTATCCGCTTTGGGGCTTAGCTTGCCGAGATCATCTTGGTCGTTCAGTACGTAGCACGTGCATCCGAACGCGTGAAAGTAGCCAATAGTTGGAATGTGATTATTCATGATCTCGTAGGGCGTCTTGTTGAATCGCTTGTACAGAATCGTGCAATTTTGCGTGTAACAAGCTGTAGACACCGCTTCAGCCCAAAGATATAGCGGTAGATTAGCTTGGGAAAGCATTGTGCGCGCCGCTTCGACTAAGGTACGGTTACGTCTTTCCACCACACCATTTTGCTGAGGAGTGCGTGCGGCAGAAAAGTTGTGCGAAATTCCTACAGAGGAGAGATAACCGTCCATCTTGGAATTCTTGAATTCCGTCCCGTTGTCGGTTCTGATGGACTGAACCTGTTGACGCTTGTTTAATTGGACCGTCTTGAGATGTTCGATGATGATTTCAGGAGTTTCATCCTTTGAGCGGAGAAACATCACCCAGGTGTAACGTGAGTAATCGTCCACTATCTCCAGAACGTACTTTCGCTTGCTGATGCTCGAAACACGCATCGGACCACATAAATCCATGTGAAGTAGTTCGAGAGTCCGAGATGTGCTGGGAGTGTCCTTCGGTGGATGTGATGCACGCTTCATCTTTCCCTTCTCGCAAGCCCCGCACAGATGATCCTTCACAAACTGAAGGTTGGGCATGCCTCTAACGTGTCTGCCTAGCACCAGTTGATTGATGCTTCTGAAGTTGAGGTGCGAAAGTCGTCGATGCCAGATCCAAGCTTGGTCGGAAGAGGCTTTTGACAGAAGGCATACATGGTTATCAATTGAGAGGGCTGAGAGGTCAATGGTGTAGAGGTTGGTCTTGCGATGTCCAACTAGAAGTGTCTCACCGTCGTCGATGAGGATACTACACCTTGTCTTTTTAAAGCTGACATCGAGATCTTTGTCGCAGAATTGGCCTATGCTGAATAAATTATGGCCCAATCCTTGGACGTGTGACACTTTCTTGATGGTGATTTTATCATGTACGATGTCGCCGTAGCCCACGATCGGCGAACGCTCGTTGTTGCCAAATCTCATGTCTCCTTGATATTCTTCTTTGTAGTTCGTGAGAAGCTCCCTCCTTCCGGTCATGTGCTTGGAGCATCCTGAATCTAAGTACCACACATGACCGCCCTGCAAAACAAGATTAGAGAAGTTTAGGTACCCAAATTTGTTTGGGTCCTGGAGGGTTAGGCGTGGCTCCCTTTGAAGAAACCTGATTTGGCACAGCTTTCCCGTTAGGTGAAGAATTTACACCTTTCGGGGGAACGGGTTTTTGCGTTTGTCGCCTCTTAGGTGTAGATTGTACACCTTTGGGAGCAACATGTTTTGTGCCAGGTTGCCTTTTAGGAGCCGGTTTAACCTTGGTAGGAGCAGGCCATCTAGGATTGGGTCTGGTCTCCCGCTGTGGTTTAACCGGTGATTGATTACCCCGTTTATGAGATGGATTGTTCTTGTTATTACGGGGACTGCGTTTTTCATACAGATTATGTACAAAAAATGGTGCATACCAGTCATTTTTCAGAATATCATAATGTTGATCCAAACCCTCAGTGATTTGATAATGACCCTCTCTTAAATACTTAGTGAAAATTGTAAGTAAAAAATATGTATCAGAGTTTCACTATCGCTGATAAGTACTAAGATCTTACAGTACCGCTGATAGGAACTCTCGCTCTTTAAGATAAACATTCAGCAAAACTGTTCACCATATCGCTGAGTCTGTTCAGTCCTTATGGTGATCGCTGATAAGTTAGTTGTTTACTTATGATCCCTGAAGACAAGTTTCACGTCAACATAGGTTCTACGCTGAAATCGAAGATCAAGCTCAAGAACCAGCGACAAGTCTCCTAATGAACTGATGCGGATCAGCGAAGACTCAGATTTGTCCACTCAACGTGAAGTATCAAGTACAAGACTTCAGCTATCGCTGAACATTATCATCTGCTGAATAGTAAATGATAATCGCTGAATCAACGAAAGCTGATCATGAAGTCCTCCGTACAAAGTACTTTTGTCTTAACCTCCCTTGCATGCCTCCGTACGAATTGTCAGAAAAGAACCTCCGAATATCTGAAATCGTACAAGCACTCTGATACTACACTGTTCATCCTTACGGCTACAAAGGTTGTCACCAAAGGTCAATGACATGCAACCAACCAGCTGATGACACGTGTAAAGTATACACTGACTTGCATTAAATGCATGCAGTATATAAAGAGATGAACTCACTTCATTTGAAGTAACTTGCTAACTCTGGACAAGTTCAAATCTCTCTCAAGATAGGATTTTATTAGTAATCTCCTTATCTTTCTTAGTGCAAGAAATCTTAGTGTTCCAACTTGTTTAGATTTAGGTTTATCCTTAATCTTGTTTTCGCAACAAGCTGTAAATTGTTAATGATTTATCAATAAACAATTTAGAAAAGTAAAATAGTGTGTTTGTATTCAACCCCCCCCCCCCCCCTTCTACAAACTTGTATAGGCCTTTCGGGACCAACAAGTGGTATCAGAGCAGATTTGTTTAAACTCATAAACAAGATCTAATCTAAGATATTTCTCTTCCTTGCTATTATCTGAAAATGGCCAACACAAACACACACTATATAGACAATGGTTCTCTTGCAAAACCCCCTAGATTTTCCAGAGATAACTTTAACTTATGGAAAAATAGGATGATGCTCTTATTAGAAGGTGTAGACCCTACTATGACCTACTATCTTGAAAACGGCCCACACATCCCTGTAACAATTGATCTTGCAGTTCCAGCGACTGCGAATAGACCTGCTATTCCAGAAAGGCTGATTCCTAAGGAAATCTTTCAGTGGACCGATGAAGATAAGAAGAAAGTGGCTATAGATACAAAAGCCAGATCCATACTATCCATGGCCCTTCCTGACGAAGTCTACCATTCCGTCATGAACCTGAAGTCATCAAAAGCCATGTGGGACACAATATGTGTTCAGTATGAAGGAACGTTTGAAGTCTAGGACTCAAGAAAGATCAACCTGGTAAGACAATATGAAAGCTTCATTTCTGGTAAGAATGAAACTCTCTCTGAAGTTCACCAACGTTTTAATTGCTTAATTATAGATCTAAAAAATGTTGGTAAGGAATATTCTGTGACAACCGTCAAAATTGCGTTCAGGTTAGAACTGCACTAATTATGTCAGATACAGTTGTTCTATGTCACACTGTCTAGTTTTAGCAGTAAACCCGACATAGTAGGGAAAATTTAGAAATCCAGTCTAAAATCCCTCAATTTAGGAAATTATCCATACATCTCATAAAATGCCAACTAAAAACATGTATACACTAAAATATATATATATATATATATATATACAAAATAAATACTAGCAAATTAAACTAGTATTATTATCAATAACAATTAATTAAGAATATCTAATAATTCAATTAATTAAAAGATTTAAATAAAAATTTAATTTAAATACAAACACAATCATTTTATACAAAACCACACTCCACACACTCCCTTTCCCCTCTCCCAAAACCGGCCACACACACACCACCACCACCCTAACCTCTTTCTCACTCCATAAATACCCCCTCTCCCTCTCCATTTTCACTCTTCACTCACTTCACCAACTCTTCTCTCAAAACCTCCATATTCTCTCAAGAATTCTCTTCTCCAAGGCTCCAAGATCAGCCACATATCTTCAAGAAATCAAGGTAAAAATATTTTAGTAACTTTCTTTAATCATCCTCCTACAACTTTCCCTTCTCTTTCAAAGTTCAACTTCTAAAAACTCTAAGTTTTCATCTTTTTCTTGCTAAATCCAACTCTTGGTAAACTAATGTTTGTAGATCTATCACCATGACATCTTGCATGTCATTAAAAAAGGGTGATGAATCCATAATCAAACCCATATTAGTGACCTAAGAATGTTTGGTATGCATGTGTTTACAAAAGCTCAAAAACAACAAGTTTTGAAAGTATTTTGGCAAGATGATTTTCTAAAGTTCCTTGCATGTTGCTTGGGATGATTAAAAAGCAAAGATTTCATCTGAAAATATGTGATTTAGTTGAGTAAAAATCGTGTCTTGACAAAAAGAACAAAATCTTTTGAAGAACCAATTAGAAAATAGCTTTTATATAAAAGACCTTTTTCATCAGCTTGCTGTCAGAAATTTCTACTGACTTTGCATGCCCTTATCTCTCTCAAAAGTGATCCAAATACAGTGATTCCTTTTCTGGAATTTACTTTTATGAGTTGGGAATCAAACCCCACTGGAATCACCGAAAAATATTAAGTTTTGAACCCTCAAACAGTTTTTACAAAAACAGTGTGCAACAGCTACGTGTTTCTGTCACTGTTTTTGTCAAGTGTCATTTTATGTACTTATGTTTATCCAAAAATCATGACTCTTATGTCAAAAGTTTCCTAACACATGGAAGTACTTTTGTGTAAAATATCAGAACCTAACAATCTCTGGAAGTTATCCAAACAGTAACCGAAAGTGACTAACAAATTCTGACTACTAACAACTGTATTGTATACTAGCTATATGCTATCTCTTGATCCTTTTCCTCACCTTTGGTGATGAAATTGTGGTACATTATACATATATTACTTAGACATAATTACTAATCTAACTCTAGCCGTTTCACCATTTGCATGGTGGAATTGTGGAATATATCTATACGTATTTATTTACGCATTTCATTTACGCATCTAACATCTAACATCTAACATCTAACTACTAACTTTTCTTATCTTTTATGATGGAATTGTGGTACATACATACATAATACACATGACCTAAACCATATTTACATATGGACCTAAACATTTATTTTTCGTTATTACCTCTACAACACTGCGGTAATTTTTAAAACCATCACATGTAACGTTCTTTCTAAGTATGAACTATTAAAGAACATTTAACAACATACAAATTTTAACAACAAAGGCATTTTATGATGAGATGGAGATTTAAGTGACAAAGTCTAGAACCTAGAATCTTACTAGTGTCCTTACATTCGTAGGATCGAAGTAGGATCTCATTTCGGAATCACATTACGCATTCGGGAAACACCTACGCAAACCACCGTGAGTATTCATAGCCCCTTTTTACTGTTTTATACATTTTGGGGTGAAAAGCATGTTACTATTATTTCAACATTATCAGTCTTCGTAACCCTTTTTACTGTTTTACACATTTTTGGGTGAAGAACATGATTCAAAACTTTATTCGAAATAAATTGTTTTATTTCCGAACTTTTACGCATGTTTAACGCTCTTTATGGTACATATGCACATGTGAAAGCTTCTAAGTTTGCAACTATCATATACAAAAAGTCCCCAACACTCTTAACATTACTTATTAACTCACATGCGCGTGAGCCATGGTAATTATGGATAACGTTATTTGGTTGACCACCCACCTACGATAAAAACAGGGTGCATTAATTACTACACTGCCATGTTAATGATAGGACATGATGACTCGGGGCAAATGAATACAAGGTCATGAGGCTTAGTAATGGCTTAGTTTGCTACCTCTGAGGCATTACACATTACATTACATTTTTTTATATATACCATGAGCATGCGTTACAAAACAATATCGTACAACTTATACTACATTTTTGCGTATACCAACACCTATGAACTCACCAACTATTTTTAGTTGACACTCTCTTTTACATGCTTTTCAGGAAATAGCAAGTAAGGACGCACTTTAGAAGGCATCACTTTAGCGTCATCAAATTATTTCATCATGTCATTGTACTTTACGTTTTTATGGACAAGTTGTATTTTCTTTTAAAACTCGTTGTATTGGTACTATTTTGATGTGATGAGTTGGTGTTGTCTTCTACCTATTGCTTTTGAAACATTAACTGTGACATCCCGTGTTTCCGCTTTAGCGGGGTGTGACAGAAGTGGTATCAGAGCCAAAGGTTATAGAGAATGCCAGTCTTTCATCGGAAAAACCCAACTATAACCAATTGTCCAAAAACTGACATGAAAACATTTAAACTTACTACTAGTATAACTAAGTCTAGAATGGCATTAACAGACTTCAATTAAACATAGCCTGATCACCTATGTTTGATTAAGGTAGGTTAATGCGAGACTAGAAATGGTTATAGTAGGAGTATGTCGATTTTCACTTGCACTCTTTAGGAGCATGCTTAGAACATAGACATGGCATAGGATAGGATACATCCTTTATGCGATAGGTTACTAAGTACACTTTTGCTTCAGTATTCGCTATGTCGTCGTCAAATCCTTCTTACACTCCCGCGTCATACTCAACCAATGCATCGGACCACAACACGGGGCGATCGCAAGATATCTCGTCTAGCAACCGACAAGAAGAGGACCCCTACAATAGCACGGACTCGGAACCCGAGGTGTCGAGCGAACGAGACCCATACGATGGACCGAGAGTATCACCCAACACGGTTCTACCAAGACCCACTCCAATAATCGTACAACCGTCGTCCGGAGGACCCCGTACCCGTCAAACGGCTAGGAAAAGTGTTCCGATCCCTAGGAGAGTCACGCTAGCAACTCCTCGTCCCGAGGCGCCGGAACCATCAAGGGTTGCCCCCGGCGTACCGATTGGACGCTTGAGTGAGTTAGGAATAGCAAGGGATCAACACATTCGGGCCATGACAACCGAGTTGCATGGATGTCAAGTCAGAGTGACTCATCAAGCCCAAGTTCTAACGGAGCTAGTAGAACTCACGCACCAACTAACCGTCGTGTCGATGCAAGCAAGGGATAGTGCAAAGATGGCGAGAGAGATGGCATCAAGGGCTCAAGCTACAAGCTTGGTTGTAGGAATGGTGCTAATGTTGTTGTTGTTTCTACTCGTGCTAGGAGCATACTTGGCATAGTATGAACGGGTTTGGCATGGGGAATGATCTTTTGGAGAAAATATTTTATTACTTATCATTTATTTTAAGTTGTACTTCCATTTAAAATTGTACCGGTATATGATACACGCCGGAAATTTTGTAAAACCGCCAAAAATTAATGAAAATATTTGGGAAGTTTTAGTTAAATTGTCTAAATACTCTACACTTTACTTATTGCTCAAATATCCGAATGAAAACTTGTTAATCTTAAACTTTTTGAAAATACGAATTCAAAGACTTTACAAACTATACTAAAACAAATTTCTTTTACAAAAATGTTTTAGAATCATGCCTCCAAGAAGGTCTACACGTCACACGGAAGATACCCCCGAAAACCAAACGCCCGACATAGCACGAATCATTGCACAACGCATTCAAGAAGCCATACCTAACATCGTCTCACAAGTAACCGCCGGCCTCAATGCAATCCCAAGGAATCAAGGAGGTAGTGGAGGAAGCTCGAGTAATAACGATACCGGATGTAACTACAAGACCTTTATGTCTTGTAAGCCCAAAGAATTCCATGGAAAGGAAGGCGTCGTAGGATTGCTTGCATGGATTGATAGCATGGAGTCGGTGCTCCATATTAGCAAATGTTCGGAGGACCGCAAGGTGGAATATGCTACATGTCAACTCCAAGGTAGGGCATTAACTTGGTGGAATATCCAGGTTCAGACCCGTGGAAGGGAAGATGCCTACAAGCTCACATGGGAGGAATTCAAAGAGTTGCTCATGGAGGAGTACTGCCCTAAGAGTGAAATTCAGAAGCTGGAAGTTGAGTTTTGGAACCATACTATGATCGGAGCTGACATAGATCGATACACAGCTCGTTTCCACGAACTTGCAAAACTGGTACCTCACATGGTCACTCCCGAGAGTAAGAGAATTGACCGATACTTATGGGGACTAGCACCGGGAATTCGAGGAATGGTTACCTCGGCAAAATTGACCACAATTCAAGAGGTTGTAGCAATGGCAACTACCCTAACAAACGATGCTGTGAGAGCTGGAACTCTATCATCGGGTAGTGCTAGCCATAAGAGGAAGCCGGAGTACCAGTCAGGAAAGAAATCCCTTGGTAGTGCAAGTAAGGATAGGAGTATTGTAAGGAACTTCGGAGTAAGCATAGAGGACCCCGGGCAATACAAGGGTTCACTCCCTAAGTGCAACAAGTGTAACTACCATCACGAGGGAGCTTGCATCCTCTGTGATAACTGTAAGCGGCTAGGTCATCCCGCTAAGTTCTGTAAAAGCGGAAAGGGCCCTATAGAAGGAAGGAGGGCATGTTATGAATGTGGAAGTCTGGATCACTACCGGAATACCTGCCCAAAGTTTGGAAGGAAACCGAACAATAACTACAAGGGGAATCAGGCGAGACAAGTCAATCAGGGAAACCAAGGAGGACAGGCTCGAGGACGGGCATTTGTCATTGGAGCTGACGAAGCACGTCGCGACCCTAATGTGGTGACAGGTACGTTTCTCATAAACAACCACTACGCATCAGTATTATTTGACACTGGAGCGGATAGAAGCTTTATTTCATTGGAGTTTAGACCACTAATTAACTTGGAATCTAGGAGAATGTCGGATGCTTATGTTATTGAGGTTGCTAATGGTCACAAATTCGAGGCTAAGGATGTAATCTTAGATTGTACTCTAAATCTAGCCGATAAATTGTTTAGCGTTGATCTTATTCCTATCGAATTGGGGAGTTTTGACATAGTTATAGGAATGGACTGGTTATCTAAGAATCGAGCGGAGATTTGCTGTTTTGATAAGTCGGTTAGAATACCTTTGCAAGACGGAGAAACCCTAGTAATACAAGGACACAAAGTTGGAAGAAGCGTAGAGTTGGTGTCAAGTATTAAGGTTCGTAAGTATGTGAGGAAGAAATGTATTGCATTTTTGGCACTCATAGACGAGAAGAAGTCCAAGGAAAGGAAAATTCAAGACATTCCCGTGGTAAAGGATCACCCAGAAGTGTTTCCTGACGAATTGCCAGGACTGCCCCCGTTTAGACAAGTTGAATTTCAAATTGACCTTATACCCGGAGCAGCGCCTGTAGCTAAGGCACCCTATCGTTTAGCACCCGCCGAAATGCAAGAGTTGTCAAGCCAACTTCAGGAACTGTTGGACAAGGACTTTATTAGGCCAAGTTCTTCACCTTGGGGAGCACCAGCTCTGTTCGTTAAGAAAAAGGATGGATCGCTGCGGATGTGCATCGACTATAGGGAATTGAACAAGTTGACGATCAAGAACCGATATCCTCTACCTCGAATAGACGATTTATTCGACCAATTGCAAGGTGCAACGTATTTCTCTAAGATTGATCTTCGATCAGGTTATCATCAATTAAGAGTTCGAGAGGAGGACATTCCTAAGACAGCTTTTAGGACACGTTATGGTCACTATGAGTTCTTGGTTATGCCTTTCGGTTTAACCAATACTCCAGCAGTATTCATGGATCTGATGAACAGGGTATGCCGACCATACCTTGACAAGTTTGTGATAGTGTTTATAGATGACATTCTGATTTACTCTCGAAGTAGGGAGGATCACGAGCAACATTTAAGCGTAATTCTAGAACTTCTTAAGGAACAGAAATTGTACGCCAAATTCTCTAAGTGCGAATTTTGGATTAGAGAAGTACACTTTCTTGGTCACGTAATTGGAGAAAAAGGAATTCACGTAGATCCAGCTAAGGTGGAAGCTGTTAAGAAATGGGAAGCTCCAAAAACCCCAACAGAAATTCGTCAATTTCTGGGTTTTGCAGGTTATTATAGACGATTCATCGAGAACTTCTCAAAGATTGCTAAACCTCTCACAACACTGACCCAAAAGGATAGTAAATTTATTTGGGGAGAATCACAAGAGAAGGCATTTCAACTTTTGAAGAAAAAGTTGTGCAATGCACCGATTCTGGCGTTACCGGAAGGAACCGATAACTTTGTGGTATATTGCGACGCGTCTCATCAAGGATTAGGTTGTGTATTAATGCAAAAGGACAAGGTGATAGCATACGCTTCGCGACAACTGAAAGTTCATGAGAAGAACTATACCACACACGATTTAGAGCTCGGAGCTGTGGTTTTTGCTCTAAAAATTTGGAGACATTATTTGTACGGCACCAAGTGTACCATCTTCACCGATCATAAGAGTCTTCAGCATATTCTAGACCAGAAAATACTAAACATGAGACAAAGAAGATGGGTAGAACTACTCAGTGATTACGATTGTGATATTCGTTATCATCCAGGTAAAGCCAATGTAGTGGCTGATGCCTTGAGTAGGAAGGAAAGGACAAAACCTTCACGTGTACGAGCAATGGGAGCTCTTGTACAAACAAGCTTAAAGACTCGAATTCTTGAAGCTCAGACCAAAGCAATGAAAACGGAAAACTTGAAGGACGAAACCCTTCACGGCATAGAAAGCAGATTTGAGACTAAGGTGGATGGAGTACGTTATTTCAAGGATAGAGTTTGGATCCCAAAAGCTAACGACGTACGGGAGATAATCCTGCACGAAGCTCACAAGTCACGATATTCAATTCATCCTGGTGCGGATAAGATGTATAAGGATTTAAGAAAATACTATTGGTGGCCAGGGATGAAAAAGGATATTGCTGTGTACGTGGGAAAATGTGTAACTTGCTCAAAAGTCAAAGCTGTATATCAGAAACCATCTGGTTTGCTTCAACAACCAGAGATTCCCCAGTGGAAATGGGAACAAATAACCATGGATTTTATAACCAAATTGCCAAGAACTGCCCGAGGGCACGACTCAATTTGGGTTATAGTCGATCGGTTCACGAAATCTGCACATTTCCTACCGATTCGAGAAGACTACAAGATGGAAAAACTGGCTCAGATCTACATCAAGGAAATTGTTACGCGACATGGAGTCCCGATTTCCATCATATCGGATAGAGATAGTCGTTTCACGTCTCGATTTTGGCAGTCACTTCAAAGAGCAATGGGGACGCAATTGAATTTAAGTACCGCCTATCATCCCCAAACAGACGGCCAAAGTGAGAGAACCATTCAAACGTTAGAGGACATGCTTCGAGCATGTGTGTTAGACTTCGGAGGAAGTTGGGATAACCACTTGCCATTAGTTGAGTTCTCCTACAACAATAGCTATCACACTAGTATCAAGTGTGCGCCATATGAGGCACTGTATGGACGCAAGTGTCGATCACCTCTTTGTTGGTTGGAGATTGGAGATAGACAATTGTCTAGTCCAGACATTGTACAAGAAACCACCGACAAGATCGCAATCATCAGGGATAGACTCAAAGCAGCTCAAGATCGTCAAAAGAGCTATGCTGACAACCGTAGGAAACCGTTAGAGTTTCAGATTGGAGATAGAGTATTTCTGAAAGTATCCCCTTGGAAGGGAACCGTCCGATTTGGAAAACGAGGAAAGTTGAGCCCTCGATACATTGGACCCTTCAAAATCACCGAAAGAATCGGACCAGTAGCATACAGGCTGGAATTGCCAAAGGAACTAAGTGCAATTCACAACACCTTTCACGTATCCAATCTGAAGAAATGCCTAGTCAACGAGGAAATAACCGTACCTTTGGAGGAAGTCCAAATCAATGAGAAACTGTGCATGGTAGAAAAACCAACCGAAATACTTGACCGAGAGGTCAAGCGTCTTAGGCAAAGCAAGATTCCAATAGTGAAAGTTCACTGGAACACAAGGCGTGGGCCTGAGTACACATGGGAACGAGAGGATTACACGAAACACAAGTATCCTCACTTATTTGCTAAACAACCGGTTACGGACGAAAGTTCTTGAATTTCGGGACGAAATTCTTTTAACCGGGGGAGACTGTGACAACCGTCAAAATTGCGTCCAGGTTAGAACTGCACTAATTATGTCAGATACAGTTGTTCTATGTCACACTGTCTAGTTTTAGCAGTAAACCCGACACAGTAGGGAAAATTTAGAAATCCAGTCTAAAATCCCTCAATTTAGGAAATTATCCATACATCTCAT
Organism: Saussurea involucrata; assembly: GCA_033807775.1. Lineage (NCBI taxonomy): Eukaryota > Viridiplantae > Streptophyta > Magnoliopsida > Asterales > Asteraceae > Saussurea > Saussurea involucrata. Next base: position 114,838,808 of record CM066322.1, read on the forward strand.
AAAATGCCAACTAAAAACATGTATACACTAAAATATATATATATATATATACAAAATAAATACTAGCAAATTAAACTAGTATTATTATCAATAACAATTAATTAAGAATATCTAATAATTCAATTAATTAAAAGATTTAAATAAAAATTTAATTTAAATACAAACACAATCATTTTATACAAAACCACACTCCACACACTCCCTTTCCCCTCTCCCAAAACCGGCCACACACACACCACCACCACCCTAACCTCTTTCTCACTCCATAAATACCCCCTCTCCCTCTCCATTTTCACTCTTCACTCACTTCACAAACTCTTCTCTCAAAACCTCCATATTCTCTCAAGAATTCTCTTCTCCAAGGCTCCAAGATCAGCCACATATCTTCAAGAAATCAAGGTAAAAATATTTTAGTAACTTTCTTTAATCATCCTCCTACAACTTTCCCTTCTCTTTCAAAGTTCAACTTCTAAAAACTCTAAGTTTTCATCTTTTTCTTGCTAAATCCAACTCTTGGTAAACTAATGTTTGTAGATCTATCACCATGACATCTTGCATGTCATTAAAAAAGGGTGATGAATCCATAATCAAACCCATATTAGTGACCTAAGAATGTTTGGTATGCATGTGTTTACAAAAGCTCAAAAACAACAAGTTTTGAAAGTATTTTTGCAAGATGATTTTCTAAAGTTCCTTGCATGTTGCTTGGGATGATTAAAAAGCAAAGATTTCATCTGAAAATATGTGATTTAGTTGAGTAAAAATCGTGTCTTGACAAAAAGAACAAAATCTTTTGAAGAACCAATTAGAAAATAGCTTTTATATAAAAGACCTTTTTCATCAGCTTGCTGTCAGAAATTTCTACTGACTTTGCATGCCCTTATCTCTCTCAAAAGTGATCCAAATACAGTGATTCTTTTTCTGGAATTTACTTTTATGAGTTGGGAATCAAACCCCACTGGAATCACCGAAAAATATTAAGTTTTGAACCCTCAAACTGTTTTTACAAAAACAGTGTGCAACAGCTACGTGTTTCTGTCACTGTTTTTGTCAAGTGTCATTTTATGTACTTATGTTTATCCAAAAATCATGACTCTTATGTCAAAAGTTTCCTAACACATGGAAGTACTTGTGTGTAAAATATCAGAATCTAACAATCTCTGGAAGTTATCCAAACAGTAACCGAAAGTGACTAACAAATTCTGACTACTAACAACTATATTGTATACTAGCTATATGCTATCTCTTGATCCTTTTCCTCACCTTTGGTGATGAAATTGTGGTATATTATACATATATTACTTAGACATAATTACTAATCTAACTCTACCCGTTTCACCATTTGCATGGTGGAATTGTGGAATATATCTATACGTATTTATTTACGCATTTCATTTACGCATCTAACATCTAACATCTAACATCTAACTACTAACTTTTCTTATCTTTTATGATGGAATTGTGGTACATACATACATAATACACATGACCTAAACCATATTTACATATGGACCTAAACATTTATTTTTCGTTATTACCTCTACAACATTGCGGTAATTTTTAAAACCATCACATGTAACGTTCTTTCTAAGTATGAACTATTAAAGAACATTTAACAACATACAAATTTAACAACAAAGGCATTTTATGATGAGATGGAGATTTAAGTGACAAAGTCTAGAACCTAGAATCTTACTAGTGTCCTTACATTCGTAGGATCGAAGTAGGATCTCATTTCGGAATCACATTACGCATTCGGGAAACACCTACGCAAACCACCGTGAGTATTCATAGCCCCTTTTTACTGTTTTATACATTTTGGGGTGAAAAACATGTTACTATTATTTCAACATTATCAGTCTTCGTAACCCTTTTTACTGTTTTACACATTTTGGGGTGAAGAACATGATTCAAAACTTTATTCGAAATAAATTGTTTTATTTCCGAACTTTTACGCATGTTTAACGCTCTTTATGGTACATATGCACATGTGAAAGCTTCTAAGTTTGCAACTATCATATACAAAAAGTCCCCAACACTCTTAACATTACTTATTAACTCACATGCGTGTGAGCCATGGTAATTATGGATAACGTTATTTGGTTGACCACCCACCTACGATAAAAACAGGGTGCATTAATTACTACACTGCCATGTTAATGATAGGACATGATGACTCGGGGCAAATGAATACAAGGTCATGAGGCTTAGTAATGGCTTAGTTTGCTACCTCTGAGGCATTACACATTACATTACATTTTTTTATATATACCATGAGCATGCGTTACAAAACAATATCGTACAACTTATACTACATTTTTGCGTATACCAACACCTATGAACTCACCAACTATTTTTAGTTGACACTCTCTTTTACATGCTTTTCAGGAAATAGCAAGTAAGGACGCACTTTAGAAAGCATCACTTTAGCGTCATCAAATTATTTCATCATGTCATTGTACTTTACGTTTTTATGGACAAGTTGTATTTTCTTTTAAAACTCGTTGTATTGGTACTATTTTGATGTGATGAGTTGGTGTTGTCTTCTACCTATTGCTTTTGAAACATTAACTGTGACATCCCGTGTTTCCGCTTTAGCGGGGTGTGACATATTCTAACTTTGAAGTGCTGACAAAGTTTCTAGAATGTTTACCTGAAAGCTGGGACAATTATTCCATGTGTCTCAAGCTGTCAAAGGATCTTAAATCAATGACCCTTTCCACCTTATATGGTACATTGCTGAATCATGAGCAATCTATCCATCCTAAGAAGAATCTTGTAAAAGATTCCAAAAGCACCCCTGTTGCTTTAATCTCAGAGGAACCTTCTACTCAGCGAACCTCGGTCACTATCACTGAGTTAGAAAGCAACTCTGAAAGGTCATCAGATTCTGATTCTTCAGATGATGATGAATCCTTGGCTCTCCTAACTAAAAAGTTCAGGAGATTCGCCAAGAAGAAAATGTTTAGAAAGAACAAACCTCTTTCAATAACTGACAAGCCTAAATCATCAACTTTTGTTGATAAGGCTACTGTTACTTGTTTCAACTGCGAAAAGATAGGACATTTCGCTAATGAGTGCAGGTCAAAGAAAATCATGAGACCTTCAGCTTTTACAAAGAAATCCTTTGTTCCAAGGAATAAAGACGACAAATACTCAAAGCTGAAGGAGAAGTATGCAAAGCTGAAAAGCTTTAAGAAGAAAGGAAAAGGCCTGATGGCTGACTATGATTGGGCTGCTTCTGATGAAGAAGCCTCATCATCTGATTCTGAAGATGATGAAGCAAATCAATGTCTCATGGCCAAGATTGAAGAAGAGGAAGACAGTTCAGACATTCCCTCCACTTCAACCTCTGCTATTCAGGTATCACCTTCTTTCTTTACAAATATTGCAAATATTGATGAAGCTGATAGTCTCCGTAAAATCGATCTTCTGACTAGAAGTTTATACGAAGCCATGAACGGCAAAGCTGTGGTTGAAAACCAAAATCTTGATCTCGCTGAAAAGCTTAAAAACTGCCACCTTCAAATAGAAAAGCTTTCTAAAATTGAAGATGATTTTAAAGATCAAGTCTATTTAAATCAGCTAGTCAAAATCGAACGAGCAGAAGCTATCGCTGCATTAAAAGCTGAACAAGCTACTGTTGAAGGATGGTGTAATTCTTCAACAAAGATCACTGAGATAATTAAGGCTCAGATTCCTCTGAGTGATAAACGTGGTCTGGGTTATAAGTATGATACTCCAAAACCAACCAGTGAACGTTCAATGCTTAAATTTGGAACGTTTGTATCCTCAGTCGCTGACACTTCATCATCTCAGTACTCCTCGTTGATTACACCAATCCCTGAGGAAACTCCTACCTCCACAAAAGGTAAGGAGAAAATTGTTAATTCAAAACCTACCTCTGTCTCTAAAGACAAAGGTAAAGGAATTGTTATTTATCAAAATCCTTAGAAGGGTACCTTAGTACCTAAGCTGAATGCTTCCAAAGCCTTAGTGATTCATTCATCTGGTTCTAGAAATCAGACCTCTGGATCAGTTCAGCGACCTACTCCTAGACTCAGAGTAGATGTCCTTGGTAAGAAATCTGGAGAACTGAATGTTCGTCCTATTTCAAAAACCAATAGTGTACTTGGTGCTGGTACTTCTAATTCCAAATTAAAAGCTCAGCACTCAAGTGGTCCTAGAACTAATTTTAGTTATAGGAAATGTTATCACTGTGGACTTACCGATCATATTGCAAGTAAGTGCCCCACAGCCACCAAAGCTGATAAGATAGCTAAGGTGAAAATAGCACCCAAGTCCAAGAAGACCAAACCAGTTGCAATTCAGGTCAAGGTGACTCCTACCGCTGAGGTCAAGAAATTGACCAAAGTGAAGAAAGACAAAGCTGAATCTTCAAATGCTGCGAAGACTGCTGAACCCATTCCAACTTCTTCCAGTGACAAACGCGTATACATGGTGAAATGGGTACCCAAGCAAAACTAATCTTCCTTTGTAAATGCAGGTTAAGAAGGGTATCTGGTATCTTGATAGCGGATGCTCTAGACATATGACTGGAAATAAAAACCTGCTCGCTGAATACAAGGAAGAGAAGGGTCCCTCTGTGACTTTCGGTAGAAATGGAAACGGACACACCCGAGGGTATGGTGTACTTTCAAATGGTACAACATCCTTCAGAAGAGTTGCATACGTTGAAGGGCTGAAGCATAATCTTCTGAGCATCAGTCAGCTTTACGACATGGATAACAAAGTGATTTTCACTAAGGAATCCTGCTTTGTCACTGACAAAAAGGAGAAGATAGCTCTCAGCGGTTATCGTTTGGAAAATGTTTATGTAATAAACATGGACTCAACAACCACTGAGAACTCCTGTTTCTTCTCAAAGGCATCTTCTGATGTTAACTGGTTATGGCACAAGAGGCTCTCACATCTCAACTTCAAGACGCTGAATACTCTTTCCTCCAAAGAGTTAGTCACTGGTCTACCTCAACATTCATACGCCAAAGAGTCGTTATGTTCAGCGTGTGAAAAAGGGAAGCAGGCCAAGGCAAGCTTTAAGTCAAAGCAAGTTTCCTCAGTGTCATCTCCTCTACAATTACTCCATATGGATTTGTTTGGCCCTGTTAACAAATAATCCATCGCTGGAAAGAAATATACGCTGGTCATAGTTGATGAATTCTCTCGTTACACATGGGTAATGTTTCTCCGTTCTAAGAGTGACACCCCTGAAGAACTCATCACCTTTGTTCGGAAGATGGAAACTCTGAACAATATGACTGTTCGCTCAATAAGGAGTGATCATGGGACTGAATTCAAAAACAGTTCTCTTGATTCCTTCCTTGAGAGTAAGGGTATTTCTCACAACTTTTCGTCAGTGAGAACACCGCAAAAAATGGAGTCGCTGAAAGAAGAAATAGAACAATTATTGAAGCTGCACGTTCAATGCTCAGCGATTCTCACCTGCCTACTCAGTTTTGGGCAGAAGCTGTCAACACGGCTTGTTTTACGCAAAACAGGTCGCTGATAGTCAAAAGATTCAAAAAGACAGCCTATGAACTTTTTCATGGGAGAAAGCCTTCAATCAACTTTCTTCACATCTTTGGTTGTCAGTGTTTCATACTAAACAACAGAGATGCCCTTGGAAAGTTTGATCCTAAGGCTGATGATGGAAGCTTTCTTGGATACTCTTTAGTCTCCAAAGCCTTCAGAGTCTTCAACCGTAGAAGACAAACTGTAGAAGAAACTATTCACGTCACGTTTGACGAATCCCGTTCAGCGAACTCTAAACCGTCCGCTGATACAGAAGAACTGAATCAATGAATGTTTTCTCATCTTGGGGATTCAGAAGAAGTTCCCACTCCTCATGCTCACACCGTAGAAAATGATGGTCCTACTATCATTCCAGATATGCAAAATAGTGAAGCTGAAACATCTTGGGTCTCAGCTGTTCCTATAAACACTATACCCGCAGTTGATCCAAATGTCTCAGAATTTCCATCTATTTCTCAGCAATCAGTGAATGAAGTGACAAATGCAAGCATTCCTCTCTTAGCTGATAATCCAGAAGTAGCTGAAGCGTCATCCTCAGTTTCTCCAGTTCAGACCGAGTCAGCGACGTATGCTCCAGCTCAGCGATGGACTGTAAATCACCCAATCGATCAAATTCTTGGTGATCCAAACGCTGGTATTCAGACTCGTAGAAGTGCAGGTAATATTTGTCTATTTGTTAATTCTATTTCACTAACTGAACCAAAGAAAATAGATGATGCCCTCAGAGATCCAAACTGGGTCAGCGCTATGCAAGAAGAGCTGACTGAATTCGAAAGAAACAAAGTTTGGAAACTTGTTCGGAGACCAACTGACAAAACGGTGATAGGCACTAAGTGGGTCTATCGAAACAAGTTGGACGAACATGGTACTGTAACTCGCAACAAAGCTCGTCTTGTTGCTCAGGGATACAGACAAGAGGAAGGCATAGATTATGACGAAACTTTTGCTCCAGTAGCAAGACTTGAATCTATTCGTCTTTTCTTAGCATATGATGTACACAAAAACTTCACTGTACATCAAATGGATGTTAAGTCAGCGTTTCTAAATGGAAAGCTGAATGAAGAAGTTTATGTGGAACAACCTCCAGGGTTTTCAGACTCTAAGTGTCCAGGTTATGTTTATAAGCTGGATAAGGCACTTTATGGCTTGAAGCAAGCTCCTCGTGCATGGTATGACACTCTTTCTACTTATCTCCACATTGAAAAATTTGAGTGAGGTAAGATTGACAAAACTCTATTCTTTAGAAAAGTAAAAGGTCATATCATTTTAGTTCAAATATATGTTGATGACATTATATTTGGTTCTACTAACCCTGAGCTTTGTACTCGTTTCGCTGATAGGATGAAAGATGAGTATAAAATGAGTATGATGGGTGAACTAACATATTTCCTTGGTCTTCAGATTAAGCAAACTGAGAAAGGAACGTTTATAAATCAGGGAAAATATGTTAGAGATATGCTGAAGAAATTCGACTTAACTGATAGTTCAGCTATGAAAACCCCAATGGCACCTCCGCTGATACTTGATAAGGACACTAAGGGTGTTCCTGTCAATGTCACGCCGTACCGTGGGATGATCGGCTCTTTGTTATATATAACAGCTAGCCGACCCGATATTATGTTTGCAACATGTCTATGTGCACGATATCAAGCTGAACCCAAGATATCTCATATGAAAGCTGTAAAGCGAATTTTTCGATATCTAAAGGGTACAACGAATCTAGGTCTTTGGTATCCCAAAGATTCAGGATTCGACCTAACCGCCTATTCAGACAGTGATTTTGCAGGTTGCAAAATGGATAGGAAAAGCACCACAGGAGGTTGTCAGCTCCTGGGTGGAAAGCTGGTAAGTTGGACAAGTAAAAAGCAAAATTCAGTGTCCACTTCCACAGCTGAAGCTGAGTATGTAGCCGCTGGAAGCTGTTGTTCCCAAGTCTTATGGATGAGAAATCAGCTGCTAGACTATGATCTTCAGCTATCCAAAATTCCAATCTACTGCCACAGCACAAGTGCCATCGCTATAGCAAACAATCCAGTACTACACTCAAAGACAAAACACATCGAAATCAGATATCATTTTATCAGAGATCATGTGATGAATGGTGAAATAGAACTTCATTTTATCCCAACTGATTATCAGTTAGCTGATCTTTTTACCAAACCTCTTGATGAGACAAGATTCAACTTTCTCATCAGCGAGCTTGGAATGCTGAACTTTAAAGGATAAAATCTTCAGAGGTTCACATTTGATCAGCGATAAGATTATACAAACTTGTATAGGCTCTCGGATAAAATAAACTTGTACAATCCATTCTCATCTTCTCTCTGAATAAACCTAGTTAGCTGATATTCAGGTATGTTTCTCTCACTCTAACAAAACGCATGAAAATGCAAGATTTCAAATTTTTCACATCGCTGAATATCTCTTCCTTAACAGCGATACTTTGAAAGTTCTTAAAACCCTCACTGATATTTCTATTCAGTGCTTCATATTTTCCAAAGAATCCCTGAGTTTTTCAAAACATCAGAGACAACGAAAGAATGTGAAAGGACAGTTGTGACGTCATTGCAACGGATAACACCAGGCACGCCCTTTTTCTGACACACGTTTGCACGTTTCGTTGTCTATCCAATCAAATGCAAACACGTGTCCGTGTCATGATGAAAAACTTTCCCGCTCAAGTTTTTCTCTCTCTACTCTCTTCCTATATAAACACTCTCAAAGTTTATATTTGTCTTTTACGCGATCAAATCTTCCTCTGCAAGAAAGAATCCTCTGTTGCATTTGTGCTCTCAAAAACCTCAAGAACTGTTCATCATCTTCTTCATCAAAACATCAAGGTTAATATGTTCTTATCTATTATGAAATGCGTATAACTTGTTTTCGATCTTATCATTGTTTTACACAAGATCAAACAAAAGAACTCAAAAATAAAATCATTTTCTTTCATGGTTTTATAAACACAACCATTTCATGGTTGTTCTTCAAGTTTTAAATCCAAATCTTAAACTTGTTCTTCATTCGTATCCAGTTTTTCAAAACGGGGATACAAGACTTTATGGGTTTTACATTTCGTTTTTCAACAACAAGAAAAACCCTAATCTTCATTAAGACTTTCTGTCTGAATGAAATGGACAAAATTCGAACCATCTTAATGGAAATTTCTTTCCACATTAAGATAATTCTTATTTGTTAACATCTTTGGCTGAACTGATAATACAGTGAAATGGCAACTTCAAAGCTGAATGTTACCGCTGAGTCCATCTCCGCTGATTCTGAGGAACTGGAAATCACTAAAGCCCCTCAGGTTAAGTTCGAGCTGGATCAACTAGACTGGACAAAGGCAAACAACCTCTCAGCGCTTCTCGAGTTTCCTCCTCGGAAGCAGGTATCCCATCTAGACGACGCTGTAAATCTTTTAAAGAATAGCCCCATCTACACAGCGCTGACAATCACACCTCCTGCCAGTCAGCGTCTCTTATCCCAGTTCTGGTACTCTGCCAGACACACCGAGCTACCATCTGCCAAAGATCCATCCAAAACCATCGACTGCATACTCAGCGATACTGAGTATGGCACCATCAAGATAACCCCCGCCATAATCCGCAAAGCCCTGAAATTCCCCAATGCTACCCAAGAAAATCCCTTCGTTCCATTCCCTGACCACAAGAAGCACGCTGACAGGGAAGAAATCATTACTTTCCTTGATGCAATGGGTTACATCTGGGAGACTGGAAGAGACAAAATGCCTGAGAAGAAGCTGACGCTGATAAAGAAATCCAAGATGCCCAGCGAGATGAACTTCATCTTCGCTCACCTGATCAGCTGCATGACAGCGAAATCCGGATCTTCTGATCAAGCCGCACAACCTCAGCAGGCCATGGGTTACGCACTGCTGAAAGGTCTCAACATTGACTGGGCCTCCATCATCTATGAAGACCTCATTCAACGTGTTGATTCTGCCGCTGACCGACCAGCATGGGTTCCTTACCCACGATTCATCAGCGCCATCTTTCAATATGGCCTGAAGGACAACTATCCTGAGGGTGATCTGAAACTCTCTCAGTTTGGCCCTAAAGTTCTCGACTTCAAGCCTGTCGCCAACGAGGTACGTCTCTCTACTCTTCTCACTCTTCTTAATTCTCCGCTTTCTGTGGCTCCTTCAGCGACAATACCCCTCGCTGATTCCCAGGCCACAAAATCCATTCCTTCTAAGAAAAGGAAACAATCTCTTACCCCTCTTGATTCCAAAAGGATCAAGAAAACCAAGGAGCAACCCCAGCACTCCAATGCTGAAGACTCCTCAGCTCATTCTGAAGGGCTGAAGGAAAGTTCCGTGGTACGCTCTTGTAAAGCCCGTGTCCCGGTACGTTTTTGTTTATTTATTTAATTATTTAAAGTGTGTGCCTTTAAATTGTTTTGGAGTCGGGGTTTGTTGTCGTTAAGGACCAAAATGCTAAAATCCATTTTTCCTAGGATAGATTGTGAAGGGAGGATAGTTGAGGGGCTAAAAGGCAAATTGTGGAAAAGCTTTGCATGGGTTTTTGGCCCATGGCCGGATCCAATATTTGTGTTCGGTTTCCTTGTAAGCCAATCAACCCCAAACGAATTCCACACAAAAACCCTACGGCACTTTTCCTTTCTAGTGTGGCCGTGATCGTCGAGTAGGAGCGAGAGAGAGAGAGAGACGTAGAGAGAGAGGGAGTGACCGGCGGCAAGAGATAGAGAGGTGCCGGAGCTTCTACTGCTGCCGGAGTCTGCCGTCTTGCCGGAAGCTGCTGCCGCCGGAGGTCACTGCTATCACCACCTGCTGTTCGCCGGAGTTTCGAGGGAGGGAGGATCGTGTGCGATTACGCGGCGTCGTCGTAAGGTAAGCACCCCACCGTTTCGTTTTCTTTCCTTTTGTTCCCGTCACCGCCGCCGTTCGCCGCCGCTGTGGCGGTGGTGGATGGACGGCCGTGGCTGCCGTTGTGGGTGCGTGTGCGTGAGGCTGGTCGAGAGAGTAAGGGAGAATGGTCGGGTGTTGTCTCGTGCGATCGTAATCGAAAAACCACCGCCGGCCGCCGCTGGCCGCCGCCGGCCGCCGCCGGTCGTCACCGGCGACCACCACTGCCGGAGATGGCAGTGGGTGGCGCGTGGCCGTGACCAGACCTTGTCCCTATTGAACCCTTAACCCGTGACTTAATCGTTAAGCCGTATAATTTAAACCGTCGTTTCTAAAATCATTCTTTTTATGCGAAAAAATGGTCCAGCCCCTGTTTTGTGACGGCAATAACTTCTCCGTCGTAACTCCGATTGAGCCGAAACTGGCGCCCACGCTTCGAGCTCGGGACCGAGTACATTTTCTGTGTTTTGGCGGAGAACTGATTCGGCCTCGAGTTGGGAGGAAAAGTGGTCGCAAGTTCTGCGGTTCGTCATTTTATGTGAATTTCCTGGAATCTGCCACTGTTTTGCGTGGACCGTAACTTTTTACTCGTAACTCGTTTTGAGGTGATTTTGGAGGCCATAGTTCCCTATTCGAGTCGGGAAGGTTTTTCGTGTTTTGCCGAAAGTCTGATTTAAACCGTAGCTAGGCTGTTTTGGACTGTTTATGCAGGCTGGACCGAAACTGGCAGTTTCGGGTAACCGTTCGTATTTAATTCATAGTAAATTATAGAAAAATCGTTAGGAGGCGTATAATATGTCCTTGGAACCCTAACTCAGAGGACTTTCTGGTCATGAAATAATATTGGGATTTTTCTAGATTTAAGAGGGTCGAAATGGGTCCCGAACAGACCTGTTTTGGGGTGATCGGAAATTAGTTTTAGTGACGTTTTAAGCGTGTGTCGTGTCATAGGGTCCGGGTCTCGTATTGACACGTTTTAACATGCGTTTAGGTGCTGGAAGGTGACCGTAATTGTGAAGCTTGATTCGTGTTGATTAAGCTAGGCGCGCATTTGAGGTGAGTTCTCTCACTGTGTAGTTAGGGGTTGTATGCATGTCATAATAGTTGCTTGTATTTCTGTCTTTGTGGTGTGAACTACTTGTTGTGGTGCATATTATTTGATTGATTTGGATGTTTGGTATACTTGCGTTACCTTACGATTCGGTGGAACCGAGACCTCGATGGTACTGAGGTGTTGATTACGTGACCGAGGCCTCGATGGTACTGAGGTGTTGGTTATGTTATAATTCGGCGGGACCGAGGCCTCGATGGTACTGAGGTGTTGGTTATCTTGCAATTCGGTGGGACCGAGGCCTCGATGGTACTGAGGTGGTGGGATACATAGTTTCCTGTGGATGTTTACTCATTTTATGTATCTGTGATATTGCTGCTTATGTGCGGGTAGGGGTGATGTGTATATAATTCCTACCTGCGCATGTGTTTGAATTCACTAAGCTTCGTGCTTACCCTTTCCCAATAATCTGTGGTTTCAGGTACGAGTGGCTCTAAGGCGTGACGGGTACACACTGGCGCGCGGGATGGGCTGACTGTTATTTATTTTAATTATTAAACTTCGTTTCCGCTGGTTTCTGATTTCTTGAACAATATTTATGTCCTTGCAATTAATATGTTGGAATTATTTATTGAGTTTTTATATAAAGCATTTAATTAAAAAATTTAAATTTTCTTGAAATTTTGGGGCGTTACAACTCGAGGCCTCGATGGTACTGAGGTGGTGGGATACATAGTTTCCTGTGGATGTTTACTCATTTTATGTATCTGTGATATTGCTGCTTATGTGCGGGTAGGGGTGATGTGTATATAATTCCTACCTGCGCATGTGTTTGAATTCACTAAGCTTCGTGCTTACCCTTTCCCAATAATCTGTGGTTTCAGGTACGAGTGGCTCTAAGGCGTGACGGGTACACACTGGCGCGCGGGATGGGCTGACTGTTATTTATTTTAATTATTAAACTTCGTTTCCGCTGGTTTCTGATTTCTTGAACAATATTTATGTCCTTGCAATTAATATGTTGGAATTATTTATTGAGTTTTTATATAAAGCGTTTAATTAAAAATTTTAAATTTTCTTGAAATTTTGGGGCGTTACAACTTGGTATCAGAGCACAGCTTGAGTGAATCAAACGCACCTCGGTGTGTTTGGTCTCAAGTTGCGGCTGAGAAATTTTCAAACTCTTTATTAAATCTTTTTGGAAATAAAAAGAAAAAGTATAAACCCGTTCGAAGAACGGTGATCGAGGGCGCAGTGTGTACAGTCAGCCGGAGCCGAAGGGAAAGGTACAACGCTTAGTGGTTATTTGCTTTCTAGATCATAGAGTATGCATGCTAGATTGCCTGTTGTTGACACTATGCGGTATGTTGAATTGCTTGCTATTAGGAGTTTATGCTAATTATGATAGGTTACTAAGTGAATGCCCTCTAGGTTGTATGCAGTAAGAGACTTATAGCCTTAGAATATTCGATTTAGTTCTATTGCGCAGCTCTTGTTTGAGTCCAACCGTTCTAGGATAGAATCTTGTATTCGACTGTCTATTTGTTTTGCACTGCATGTAATCGGGTATTCGGGAGGCCACTTTTTATGATTAGTGAGGATTCATTAGTAGCAAGGGTAATGATTGGGATGGAATTCCTAGGGAGCTAGGAAGAGTGAGTATATATGCCGGGGCGGGCATATGTGTGTAGTTGCGGCGAGAAGCTACTTGGACCCCTCGGGATGGGACTTGGAACGAGCGATGATAGGTGTGGAAGGTAGTAGTAGAGCTCCTACTACCGGAAGCACAGGATCAGTGCTCGAGTCGGGAAAGTCGCGAGGATTCCAAGGAGCTGAGCGTGAGTGTTGTTGATGTGAGTTATTAGGTGCTAATAACTCGTGTATGTTTCTTCTTTATAGAATGGCCATCACTAGGAGGAGCAATGCGACTGAGCCGCGAGCTGAGGCGGGGGTCACGGAGGAACGGATTCGTGAGTTGATTGCAACTGAGGCAGCGAATGCGATTGGGGAGGCAATCCCTGAGATTATCACCGCCATTCAAGATCAGGTGACGGTTCTAGTAGAGGAGCGCGTTACAGCAATTCTGCCGCCTACTGGGGGACAGCCCCGTAATCGAGAGTTCCAGTACCGGGATCTCTCTGCCTGTTCTCCCCCGGAGTTCAAGGGAGACTCGAACCCAATAGTTAGCATGCGTTGGGTTTCTGATATGGAGTGTGCCTTCTTGACCTGCGGCTGCCCGGATAATCTGAAGGTCCGCTTTGCCGTGAATTTGCTTCGCGATGGGGCGAAGGATTGGTGCGCCTCAGCACTGACTCTTACTGAGCGTACTACCCTTACGTGGGAGGAGTTCGTTACTCGTTTCCGTGCTGAATACGTGCCTCCGGTGGAGATGGAGAGGATAGCGAAGGAGTTCTTGGAGCTAACCCAAACCACGGAGACTATTAAAGAGATGAACAAGAAATTCACTGAGATGGCGCTGTTTTGTCCTCAATATGCCGCTTCGGAGGAAATGAAGATGGCTCGGTATAAAGATATGTTACGTACCGAGATCAGGGAGTTCGTGAGCACGGTACCGTACGCTTCTCTGTCAGCAATGATGGATGCAGCCCGGAGAAGGGAGCTGGAGCTAGAGACCCAAGCCAAAAAGAGGAAGGCAGCACAGGCTGTGACGCCAATCTCTGCGGTGCAGAAGAAGTCAAAGTTTTCTGATTCGCGCGGAAGTTCGAAGAGTGGTTGGTTTAATCACGGGGTTTCTAGTGGGAAGAAAACTGGCGGGTGTTTCAAATGTGGGCAGTCCGGTCATCACAGCCGGGATTGCAAGTCGCCATTGATGATCTGCTTTAGCTGCAAGCAGACGGGCCACGTGAGGGCCAATTGTCCGAATGCTAGGGCAACTGATGGGGGTGGTGCACAGAGGGCTCCTGCAAATGCCCCACTGCGCATCACTGACGGTCGTACGGGTCAGCCGGGGACAGAGGCAGCCCGAGGTAGAGTCCACCAGCTGAAGGTGGAAGAGGCGCAAGCGACGCCTAAGGTGGTGACAGGTATGTTTTATCACCCTCTTTCTTTTCGTCCTCCCTTTTCATGCCTTGTTTTCTTTGTTGCTGTTTATATATGTTGTTATCTGTATGTTAGGTACGTTTCTAGTTAACTCGGTGCCTGCGGTTGTAATGTTTGATAGCGGGGCTACTCATTCATTTGTGTCTCGCACTTTTAGCGAGAGTTTGGGCAGAGTGGTGGGACGGTTAGGATGTCCTTTGGTAGTCGAGGTTGCCGATGATCGAACCTTGACGGTTACGGATGTGTATCGGGGATGCACGTTGGAAATCTCGGGTGTGAGGTTTCCCATAGATTTGATTCCGATAGCTATGCGAGAGCTTTGTGTGATTGTGGGCATGGATTGGATGGACGCGTTTGATGCGGAAATTGTTTGTCGCCACAAACAAGTGCGGGTTCGAACCCCAAGCGGGGGAGAGCTGTTGATTCAGGGAGACTCGCCCAGACGGTCTACGGCAATATGTTCAGCGGCGAGGGCTCGGAGACACCTTCAGCATAGTGGTCAGGGGTATTTGGCGTATGTGATAGATACGCGCTTTGATGAGACGAAGAAGACTGTCGTAGATGTGCCAGTCGTGAGGGAGTTTGCCGATGTATTTCCCGACGAGTTACCGGGGATACCTCCCGAACGACATGTGGAATTTCGAATCGATCTGATTCCGGGTGCTGCTCCGGTGGCCAAGGCACCCTATCGCCTGGCTCCACCGGAAATGAAGGAACTGTATGATCAGTTGCAGGAACTTCTCGAGAAAGAGTTCATTAAGCCGAGTTGTTCACCGTGGGGAGGTCCGATCTTGATCGTGAAAAAGAAGGATGGATCTCAACGAATGTGCATTGATTACCGGGAGCTGAATAAGCTTACGGTAAAGAATCGTTATCCTCTGCCAAGGATTGACGACTTGTTCGATCAGTTGCAGGGAGCCTCGTGGTTCTCTAAGATTGACCTGAGATCCGGGTATCATCAGATGCGGGTACGAAGTGAGGATACGGAGAAGACGGCCTTCCGGACGCGGTATGGCCATTACGAGTTCGTGGTGATGCCTTTCGGGCTCACCAACGCACCAGCAGCGTTCATGGACCTCATGAACAGGGTATGCAGCCCGATGCTGGATCGCTCGGTAATCGTATTCATCGACGATATTCTCGTATACTCGAAGACGAAAGAAGAGCACGAGGTGCATTTGCGGGAAGTTTTGGATGTTTTGAGACGGGAGAAGCTTTATGCTAAGTTCTCCAAGTGTGAATTCTGGTTACGAGAGGTCCAATTCTTAGGACATGTCGTGAATCAGAACGGTATCATGGTCGATCCGGCCAAGATCTCAGCGGTGTTGCGGTGGGAGGTGCCGAAAACTCCTACCGAGGTGCGGAGTTTTCTCGGGTTAGCAGGGTACTATCGGAGATTTATCCAAGATTTCTCCAAGATTGCCTTGCCTATGACTCGACTGACGAAGAAAACTGCAGCTTTCAGTTGGGGTGAAGAGCAACAGAAGGCGTTTGAGGAGCTACGCAGGCGTTTATGTGAGGCTCCTGTGTTAACTTTGCCCGAGGGTATGGAGGATTTGGTGGTTTATTGTGATGCTTCATATCAGGGGTTGGGTGCCGTGCTGATGCAACGCGGCAAGGTCATAGCTTACGCTTCGAGGCAGCTGAAGCCTCACGAAGCGAACTACCCGACTCATGACTTGGAGTTGGGAGCAGTGGTGTTTGCTCTGAAGATTTGGAGACACTATCTTTATGGTGTCAAGTGTACTATCTACACTGATCATAAGAGCCTTAAATACCTGATGGATCAGCAAAACCTTAATATGCGGCAGCGAAGATGGCTTGATGTGGTCAAGGATTACGACTGCGAGATACTTTACCACCCGGGTAAAGCGAACGTAGTCGCGGACGCGCTTAGCCGACATCCGGTCGGGGGACCGCTGAAGGGTCTGTGTCAGCGTTTGACAGTAGTTGCACCTCTTCTGGAGGCGATAGGTATCGCTCAGGAGGTGGCCGTATTGGCGGAAAATGCAAAACGTGAGAGGGTTTCGGGAGAGATTCCGAAATTAATGCGGGATAGTCGAGGATTATTGACCCGTTATGGTAGAGTTTGGGTCCCATTCACCGGGGGAAACCGACAGATACTATTGGACGAGGCGCATAAATCCAAGTTTTCGATTCATCCGGGAGCGACCAAAATGTACAGAGACTTACGGGAAGGCTATTGGTGGCCCGGCATGAAGCGGGATGTAGCCAAGTGTGTGGAGGTATGTTTGACCTGTCGGAAGGTCAAGGCGGAGCACCAGCGACCGCACGGGAAATTGCAGCCTTTGGAGATTCCGGTGTGGAAGTGGGAGCAGATTACGATGGATTTCATCACGAAGCTTCCCAAAACTCAGCGAGGGAATGATACCATCTGGGTAATTGTGGATCGTCTGACTAAGAGCGCTCACTTCTTGGCGATTAAAGAGAGCTGTTCAGCGGATAAGCTCGCGGAGGTCTTCATCCGAGAGATTGTAACTAGGCACGGGGTGCCAGTCTCGATTGTCTCGGATCGGGATACTCGTTTCACCTCCCGGTTTTGGGAGAAGTTTCAGAATGAGATGGGTACGCGGTTGCTTTTCAGTACATCATTTCATCCTCAGACCGACGGGCAGAGTGAGCGTACTATTCGGACACTTGAGGACATGCTGCGAGCATGTGTGATTGACTTTGGTGGTAGTTGGGATCAGAATCTTCCACTAGCTGAGTTCTCCTACAATAACAGCTATCACGCTAGCATCGGTAGAGCGCCGTACGAGGTGTTGTATGGCAGGAAGTGTCGGACGCCCATTTGCTGGGGCGAGGTGGGTCACAGGGTGCTGGGAAGCACCGATGTGGTGCTAAAGACGACAGAGATGATTCAAATGGTGCGGTATCGGTTAGTCACTGCTCAGAGTCGACAAAAGAGTTACGCCGATAAGAGACGATCGGACTTGGAGTTCCAAGTCGGGGATTACGTTCTTTTGAAAGTGTCACCCTGGAAGGGGGTAATCCGTTTTCGCAAGCGGGGAAAGTTGGGTCCCCGATATATCGGACCATACAAGGTCATCGCGCGTGTGGGGAAAGTAGCTTATCGATTGGAGCTACCGGAGGAACTGAGCCTGATCCACAACACGTTCCATGTTTCTCAGTTGCGGAAGTGTGTGGTGGATGAGTCTGCAGTAGTTCCCCTTGAAGATATTCAGATTGACGAGCGACTCAACTATGTGGAGAAGCCAATAGCCATCGTCGAGAGGAAGACAAAGACTCTGCGGAACAAAGTCATTGAATTGGTGAAGGTCCAGTGGCAGCACCGAAAAGGTTCGGAATGGACGTGGGAACCAGAAGCCGAGATGCGGGAGAATTACCCGGAGCTGTTTGCAGGCGTGGACTTCGGGGACGAAGTCTAGTCCAAGCGGGGGAGAGTTGTAAAGCCCGTGTCCCGGTACGTTTTTGTTTATTTATTTAATTATTTAAAGTGTGTGCCTTTAAATTGTTTTGGAGTCGGGGTTTGTTGTCGTTAAGGACCAAAATGCTAAAATCCATTTTTCCTAGGATAGATTGTGAAGGGAGGATAGTTGAGGGGCTAAAAGGCAAATTGTGGAAAAGCTTTGCATGGGTTTTTGGCCCATGGCCGGATCCAATATTTGTGTTCGGTTTCCTTGTAAGCCAATCAACCCCAAACGAATTCCACACAAAAACCCTACGGCACTTTTCCTTTCTAGTGTGGCCGTGATCGTCGAGTAGGAGCGAGAGAGAGAGAGAGACGTAGAGAGAGAGGGAGTGACCGGCGGCAAGAGATAGAGAGGTGCCGGAGCTTCTACTGCTGCCGGAGTCTGCCGTCTTGCCGGAAGCTGCTGCCGCCGGAGGTCACTGCTATCACCACCTGCTGTTCGCCGGAGTTTCGAGGGAGGGAGGATCGTGTGCGATTACGCGGCGTCGTCGTAAGGTAAGCACCCCACCGTTTCGTTTTCTTTCCTTTTGTTCCCGTCGCCGCCGCCGTTCGCCGCCGCTGTGGCGGTGGTGGATGGACGTCCGTGGCTGCCGTTGTGGGTGCGTGTGCGTGAGGCTGGTCGAGAGAGTAAGGGAGAATGGTCGGGTGTTGTCTCGTGCGATCGTAATCGAAAAACCACCGCCGGCCGCCGCTGGCCGCCGCCGGTCGTCACCGGCGACCACCACTGCCGGAGATGGCAGTGGGTGGCGTGTGGCCGTGACCAGACCTTGTCCCTATTGAACCCTTAACCCGTGACTTAATCGTTAAGCCGTATAATTTAAACCGTCGTTTCTAAAATCATTCTTTTTATGCGAAAAAATGGTCCAGCCCCTGTTTTGTGACGGCAATAACTTCTCCGTCGTAACTCCGATTGAGCCGAAACTGGCGCCCACGCTTCGAGCTCGGGACCGAGTACATTTTCTGTGTTTTGGCGGAGAACTGATTCGGCCTCGAGTTGGGAGGAAAAGTGGTCGCAAGTTCTGCGGTTCGTCATTTTATGTGAATTTCCTGGAATCTGCCACTGTTTTGCGTGGACCGTAACTTTTTACTCGTAACTCGTTTTGAGGTGATTTTGGTGGCCATAGTTCCCTATTCGAGTCGGGAAGGTTTTTCGTGTTTTGCCGAAAGTCTGATTTAAACCGTAGCTAGGCTGTTTTGGACTGTTTATGCAGGCTGGACCGAAACTGGCAGTTTCGGGTAACCGTTCGTATTTAATTCATAGTAAATTATAGAAAAATCGTTAGGAGGCGTATAATATGTCCTTGGAACCCTAACTCAGAGGACTTTCTGGTCATGAAATAATATTGGGATTTTTCTAGATTTAAGAGGGTCGAAATGGGTCCCGAACAGACCTGTTTTGGGGTGATCGGAAATTAGTTTTAGTGACGTTTTAAGCGTGTGTCGTGTCATAGGGTCCGGGTCTCGTATTGACACGTTTTAACATGCGTTTAGGTGCTGGAAGGTGACCGTAATTGTGAAGCTTGATTCGTGTTGATTAAGCTAGGCGCGCATTTGAGGTGAGTTCTCTCACTGTGTAGTTAGGGGTTGTATGCATGTCATAATAGTTGCTTGTATTTCTGTCTTTGTGGTGTGAACTACTTGTTGTGGTGCATATTATTTGATTGATTTGGATGTTTGGTATACTTGCGTTACCTTACGATTCGGTGGAACCGAGACCTCGATGGTACTGAGGTGTTGATTACGTGACCGAGGCCTCGATGGTACTGAGGTGTTGGTTATGTTATAATTCGGCGGGACCGAGGCCTCGATGGTACTGAGGTGTTGGTTATCTTGCAATTCGGTGGGACCGAGGCCTCGATGGTACTGAGGTGGTGGGATACATAGTTTCCTGTGGATGTTTACTCATTTTATGTATCTGTGATATTGCTGCTTATGTGCGGGTAGGGGTGATGTGTATATAATTCCTACCTGCGCATGTGTTTGAATTCACTAAGCTTCGTGCTTACCCTTTCCCAATAATCTGTGGTTTCAGGTACGAGTGGCTCTAAGGCGTGACGGGTACACACTGGCGCGCGGGATGGGCTGACTGTTATTTATTTTAATTATTAAACTTCGTTTCCGCTGGTTTCTGATTTCTTGAACAATATTTATGTCCTTGCAATTAATATGTTGGAATTATTTATTGAGTTTTTATATAAAGCGTTTAATTAAAAATTTTAAATTTTCTTGAAATTTTGGGGCGTTACAGCTCTGCCACACCCGTGCAAGCCATCCCTCCAATCCAGGCTTCAGCGTCTCTAAACGCTGAGGTTAGAAACTTGGAAACTACCCAACCTCCCTCAGTCTCTCAAAAGAATGATGAAGTGATTGTCAGCGATTCCAACGCTGAACTCAGAACCCGAACCCCAATCTTAACCTTCGCTTCTCCCTCCTCTCACTTGGACTCTCCTCCAAAGAACACTGGAGATGCCATCATTCCAGAAGCAGCCGCTGACGCTTCTCAACAAATGATGAAGAACGGACCTGCAGCGATCACCATTCCTCACCGAACTTTCGAAGAGGATATGGAACATTATTCAGGCACTTGCAACTTTGACGAGTTCATCAATCCTCCTGCAGGTACAAATCCCCCCTTAAACACTGTAACTAAACCTGAAACTTCTGATCTTTCCTTTGTTCACAAGTACTTATATGTTACAGGTCCTAATTTGGGAGACATCAACTCCTCACTGAAGTCCGTGGAGATAAAGCTTACAGATCTCACCACCACTCTATCAAATAACTCTACAGCTGTAACAAACGCTGGAGAGAATCTGACGAAGCTGACTACTGTGGTGGAAAAGAAGGCCTCCTCTGATGACATCAAGGGCCTTGACAAAACTCTCGCCGATTTTGCCAAAGTACTCTCCGACATCTACACTGACTACACCAACCTCAAATCGTCAGTTTCCACCGTTTCCAGCGAGGTTACAACGCTGAAGAAATCGGTTGGTACACTCGAAGGTGATATGTCAGTGGTCAAGACCGACTTGGGCTCAGTGAAGACCGACCTTGGTTCTGTCAAGACAATGATCGAGACACTGGTGAACAAGGCAAACAATCCAGCTCCTGCTCCGGCCCGTGCACCTATTTTGGACTCATTCACAGCAGAGGATCGCCAAGAGCTGAAGAAGATCACGCCTGCTATTTCTGGCCTAGAAGACAGAATAGCTAAGCTTGAAGGTTGTGTGAAAATCTCTGGCCCAGAAGACAGAGATAACACCAATGCTGAGTCTACCCATTCCGCCCCCGCCCATCATGAGAAAGAGGGGGAGAAGAGCGCTGAACAGGAGAAGAGCACTGAACAAGAAAAGAGCACTGAAGATCAAAATAAAAGCGCTGAAAACCTTTCCCATGATGAATCTATCAGGGGAGAGGGTAATGAAGATCTGGTTACTGGACCTCAGGGAGATGAAAACCCTGAGGGAACCGAGAAGCTCGCCTCTGTATCTGAGGGGGAGCAACTCGAAGAAGATGCTGAGGATTCTGAAGCAGAAGAAGACGAAGACATTGACATTCCTGAAGCTGAACCATCCTCCTCTCCAAGGAACGATGATGATGATGATGAAGATGACGAATTCTTTGTCGTCAAACCTGCTCCTCGAAAAGCTCTTAAAGGGATCGTGATAACTGAATCCACAGGGGAGAAGACAAAAACAAAGACAAAGCACTCAGCCTCTGGCGCTGAGAAAAGCAAAGGCAAGGGCCTCGATGAAGATGAAAATCTGGCGATCTTGCTTGAAAAGCCGGTTTGTCAGCTAGTCCTCTCCCCTGTTTGAGGATATCGCTGAAGGCTCTACTGTTGCGACTTCACCAATAATACCAGCTGCCGCTGAAGACATAATCCCAGTCTTGGATTTGATCTCTGAGACTGATGAACCAGAAGAACAACCTCTCTCGCACAGAAACAGACCTTCCTCAGCTCCTCAGAAGCTGAGTGAAGAAGATCAAAAGAGAAGAGAAGAAATGATAAAGCGATTCGAGGATCAGCGAATCATTCTAAGGCGTGATCAAATG
Source organism: Saussurea involucrata (assembly GCA_033807775.1). NCBI lineage: Eukaryota > Viridiplantae > Streptophyta > Magnoliopsida > Asterales > Asteraceae > Saussurea > Saussurea involucrata. Next base: position 114,860,867 of record CM066322.1, read on the forward strand.
CCTTCCGTTCCTCCTAAGTTCAGAATTTCAAAAGCTGAATACCAGGAACACCTCAGAGCTGAACGCCTCATCGCTGAAAGGAAGGAAGCTGAAGATAAAGACAGAGAATACGCCATAAAGCTCACTCAAGAATCTGTCAAAGACCCCAAGCTGAAGAGTGTTCCCATTCAAATCCAACGAAAGCTGATGTAACATCCCAGACCAACCGTACCAGATATTGTCCGCTTTGTCCACACACCTGGACTCACGGTTTTAAAACGCGTCTGATAGGGGAGGTATCAAGTCCCTCTTATAAGCCAACCTTAGTTCTCCTCCCCAACCAATGTGGGATCTTACAATCCACCCCCCTCGGGAGCCCAGCGTCCTCGCTGGCACACCAGTCCGGTTCCCGGCTCTGATACCATCTGTAACATCCCAGACCAACCGTACCAGATATTGTCCGCTTTGTCCACACACCTGGACTCACGGTTTTAAAACGCGTCTGATAGGGGAGGTATCAAGTCCCTCTTATAAGGCAACCTTAGTTCTCCTCCCCAACCAATGTGGGATCTTACAGCTGAAGTTTCTCAGACCACCCTGATCTGGTGTAAAGAGAAAATCCACTTCAGATATCGTCCAGCGAAGATCAACAAGGTATTCATCTCTGGAAGAACCTCTATCAGAGTACCTATTATTGACATCAAACTGTTCAGAGAAGATGGCAAAACTGAAACCTTTCGCGCTGACACTGTAAAAAGGTATGGTCTCTCTGAATGGCTGGAGATGAGGTTAGCTATCCATCCGTCACAATCTAAGTACAAGGATCATTTCGAAAAGCTGATAAACAGACAGATCGATTTGATATCTTCTTGTGTGGATATTCCTCTTGTTCCTGATCTAAAGCTGAAAAGAAAAAGGGGCTCTCCAAAGAAGAAACGTCAAGATTCAAACTCAGGTCCTGTCATACGAAATGAAACTGGAATTGGTTTCTCTCGCGCTGAAGTACTTGGTCCTGATCCTGATCTATCTGCCCTTGACATCTCTTTGCCACCATGTGAACTTTTCGTCCCTGGTAAAGTCATCAGTAATCCTTATGGAATATTCTTTCTTGACTACGACGGACGTAAATGCTTTCAACGGATCGCTGAGCTTCCAATCACTCCAATCGAACAGCTCAGAGATCTCATCTACTGGTGTGACTTCAGAAAAGACATTCAGGCACGACACCTAAAACCCTTGATCTTTGAAGAAGCGCTGAACAAAAGAAAACGAGGCGTAACGGTTCCTGACTGGATGATCCCCACTGAAAAGACGACCCTTGATGAACTTCTCATTAAGGAAGAACCTTTTGAAAACTGATATAATCTCCTTTTTCTCTATTGTATCAGTTATCCTTCTGTACTTGTAATTTAATTCGCTTGTACTTATAATCTTTCTTATTCAAATTGTAACCTGATTCAAAGATTTAAAGAAAGATTTCAGCGAATGTACTTTACTCCATCAGTACTGAAAAGATCCCAGAAAACAGTAAAAGGGACAAATATTTTATGAGTTCTTTTTATCCTTATGTTTTCATTTAATAGCAATTTTCTTTGTTGCTATGTCATAATCAAATAGGGGGAGATTGTTGATCCAAACCCTCAGTGATTTGATAATGACCCTCTCTTAAATACTTAGTGAAAATTGTCCGCTTTGTCCACACACCTGGACTCACGGTTTTAAAACGCGTCTGATAGGGGAGGTATCAAGTCCCTCTTATAAGGCAACCTTAGTTCTCCTCCCCAACCAATGTGGGATCTTACAGCTGAAGTTTCTCAGACCACCCTGATCTGGTGTAAAGAGAAAATCCACTTCAGATATCGTCCAGCGAAGATCAACAAGGTATTCATCTCTGGAAGAACCTCTATCAGAGTACCTATTATTGACATCAAACTGTTCAGAGAAGATGGCAAAACTGAAACCTTTCGCGCTGACACTGTAAAAAGGTATGGTCTCTCTGAATGGCTGGAGATGAGGTTAGCTATCCATCCGTCACAATCTAAGTACAAGGATCATTTCGAAAAGCTGATAAACAGACAGATCGATTTGATATCTTCTTGTGTGGATATTCCTCTTGTTCCTGATCTAAAGCTGAAAAGAAAAAGGGGCTCTCCAAAGAAGAAACGTCAAGATTCAAACTCAGGTCCTGTCATACGAAATGAAACTGGAATTGGTTTCTCTCGCGCTGAAGTACTTGGTCCTGATCCTGATCTATCTGCCCTTGACATCTCTTTGCCACCATGTGAACTTTTCGTCCCTGGTAAAGTCATCAGTAATCCTTATGGAATATTCTTTCTTGACTACGACGGACGTAAATGCTTTCAACGGATCGCTGAGCTTCCAATCACTCCAATCGAACAGCTCAGAGATCTCATCTACTGGTGTGACTTCAGAAAAGACATTCAGGCACGACACCTAAAACCCTTGATCTTTGAAGAAGCGCTGAACAAAAGAAAACGAGGCGTAACGGTTCCTGACTGGATGATCCCCACTGAAAAGACGACCCTTGATGAACTTCTCATTAAGGAAGAACCTTTTGAAAACTGATATAATCTCCTTTTTCTCTATTGTATCAGTTATCCTTCTGTACTTGTAATTTAATTCGCTTGTACTTATAATCTTTCTTATTCAAATTGTAACCTGATTCAAAGATTTAAAGAAAGATTTCAGCGAATGTACTTTACTCCATCAGTACTGAAAAGATCCCAGAAAACAGTAAAAGGGACAAATATTTTATGAGTTCTTTTTATCCTTATGTTTTCATTTAATAGCAATTTTCTTTGTTGCTATGTCATAATCAAATAGGGGGAGATTGTTGATCCAAACCCTCAGTGATTTGATAATGACCCTCTCTTAAATACTTAGTGAAAATTGTAAGTAAACAATATGTATCAGAGTTTCACTATCGCTGATAAGTACTAAGATCTTACAGTACCGCTGATAGGAACTCTCATTCTTTAAGATAAACATTCAGCGAAACTGTTCACCATATCGCTGAGTCTGTTCAGTCCTTATGGTGATCGCTGATAAGTTAGTTGTTTACTTATGATCCCTGAAGACAAGTTTCACGTCAACATAGGTTCTACGCTGAAATCGAAGATCAAGCTCAAGAACCAGCGACAAGTCTCCTAATGAACTGATGCGGATCAGCGAAGACTCAGATTTGTCCACTCAACGTGAAGTATCAAGTACAAGACTTCAGCTATCGCCGAACTTTATCATCTGCTGAATAGTAAATGATAATCGCTGAATCAACGAAAGTTGATCATGAAGTCCTCCATACAAAGTACTTTTGTCTTAACCTCCCTTGCATGCCTCCGTACGAATTGTCAGAAAAGAACCTCCGAATATCTGAAATCGTACAACCACTCTGATACTACACTGTTCATCCTTACGGCTACAAAGGTTGTCACCAAAGGTCAATGACATGCAACCAACCAGCTGATGACACGTGTAAAGTATACACTGACTTGCATTAAATGCATGCAGTATATAAAGAGATGAACTCACTTCATTTGAAGTAACTTGCTAACTCTGGACAAGTTCAAATCTCTCTCAAGATAGGATTTTATTAGTAATCTCCTTATCTTTCTTAGTGCAAGAAATCTTAGTGTTCCAACTTGTTTAGATTTAGGTTTATCCTTAATCTTGTTTTCGCAACAAGCTGTAAATTGTTAATGATTTATCAATAAACAATTTAGAAAAGTAAAATAGTGTGTTTGTATTCAACCCCCCCCCCCCCCTTCTACAAACTTGTATAGGCCTTTCGGGACCAACACATAAAAATCATTCCCACCACAATTAGAACAGCAAAGACAATCATGCGAGAAATTAATCAAGTGTTGAAGAGAGTTCAATGTAACAGGAAAAGACACTACTTTTTCCAAACTAGCTTCAAAATCATTCCAACCACAATTTGAACAACACACGCAATCATGCAATAATCGAGCCAATTGTGGAAGAGAATTCACTTTAACAGGAAAAGAAACTTCAAAATAGTATTGATGATTCCAATCACTATTGTCTTTGTTTATTCTAGAATTTAAAGCATGGAGAAATGACTTTGATGCATCCTTCTTGACAGAATCCTCCTTTAGCCACTTTGGTGTTTCTCGTTTAGCTTGACCATTTTTATCTGAAACAGCAGGTACAGAATGATCAGTGACTTTTGAAGGAGTTGGCGGTTTAATGGAAACTTGTTTAGTCTTTTGCATTGGCTGTGACGTGTTTTGGGAAACAGGTTTATATTTTAAAATCTTGATCACAGCTGGGCCCTTTGAGTTTGAACAAGCTCCCTTTTCAAAATTGACCTTATGATTCACAACCGGGGATAAAAAATATGTGTGACTTGGAAGAGGTTTGTCGAAAGGGAACGACTCGAACTCTCCCTCATCATTACCTTCTGAGTTTATGAATTCAGAAAAATTCACTTCTGGAATGTCGGGACTTGGACTTGTTGAGGAAGGCGAGAATGTCTTTGTGCTTGTGTGCTTTGGGGAATTTGGTGCGGAAGCTAAGAAAAAATCAGAGTTCAAATTCCTTAAAACACTTTCGTCTTGAGAATCTTGACCGGTTTGTAAACTATAAATCTTGCCTAAGTAAGCTTTGCACGATAACTTGTCGGATGAATTTGAGGAAGGTTCGGGTGAAATCTCCTTTTCAGATTGGAGTTGGTCAATTTGCTCTTGAAGCTGACCATTTCTCGCATACTCTTCCATATTTTCTGTTGCCAAAGCAGACAGTTGTGATTTGAGTCGATTGATTTCATACCGAAGGATCTCCTGTCCTTCATCAGACACAGCTTCGGTTTTGACCGGTTGTTGTTTCTCAAGTTTGTCAAGCAAAGCTTGCTTTTCTTTTGTCATTTCAGACAATTTTGATGAAAGCGTATTGATTTCCCACAGAAAATTTTACTTTTCTTCACTTGTCATACCATTGGTTATCTCAGTTTTGAGATTCTCAAGTGCTTTGATTAAATCGTTTTTCTCATTTTGAAAAACCAACCTTTCCCTTTCCAGTGACTCCTCCAACTCTACTATCTTTGCTTCCAAGATGAGAGGGGGAACATAGAGTTTAAACCCATCCGTCTCGGTCTTGGTTCCTGGTGCTACATCCTCATCCTTCTTTGAGGAATCCTTGGGTGTTGCTACTTTGTAGGGGTCGAAGTAGTCATTGGAAAGGTACTTTTTGTTCTTTTGATACGAGTAATTTAGAGGTTCATAGCAAAATGGAAGTTAAATTCCTAGTTTGTGTGTGCGCTTGTATTCCTCTGTTTCCTCCTCCTTTTCAGGTTCTAGAGGACCAGTCCACTTGATTTTGTACTCCGGGTACTTTGTAGATAAACCATAACAGGCAAAGTCATACAGAATGGGTACATGCCATCTTCCCTTTTTCAAATAGTGGGGATTATCATATCCGATTCCCCATTCTTTGTTGAAATACGTGAACTCTTTGGGTTTGTTTAAGAAAATGGTTTGATCAGTTTGACCCCTTTTGTGGAGTTTGGTTTCAAGATCTAGAATTTTAGCTACATACTCCTTGTGTTGAATTTGAAGAGAAGAGCATTGATAAGTGATGTCCTCTTTCTCATTCAAGCACTGATCAAGTCTTTAGCTACATACTCCTTGACGTTGGAGTTCAGATATTCTGGCCCGTAAGTCTTTAGGTGCTAATGAAAGGATTTTGCCTCTATCTTTTACATCAGCATTTTCAGACTTATACTTCTCAGTTAACTTTGTTTGAACATTAAGCTTTTCTGTTAAAGTTTTAATTTCAAGCTTTTGTTCTTTAGAAGTGGCCTTAAAGGATTCTGCCTGACCAAAAAATGATTTCATAGAATTCAAAAAATCTGGTTGACAAGATTCACATACCTAATTTGCAAGTGCAGTTGCGGTTTCTTCATCAGTGGAGGAATGATATCCCATGAAAGCATTAGCAACTTCATCTTCATCTTCATTGTCAGATCTTTGCAGCCAGTAATCATCCTCAGCGAACATTGCTTCTCCAGTCGCCTTTTGTTTTGCTAAAGCTAGCTTGGCCTCGTAGTAGTGGACACTCTTCACTGTAGGCTGGCGGCAATCTTTGGCAAAGTGACCAAGTTTCCCGCAATTATAGCATTTCACGGGCTCATCTTTCTTCTTGCGGTCAACTTTCTCAGTCTTGTCCTTCTTCTCAGTCTGATCTTGCTCATCGACCTTCTTCTTACCTTCATATTTGTCTTTGTAGTCATGACGCTTGTTGGCAGAAGTGGAGTAGCGCTGACCATTAGACGTTGGTTTCTTGTAAAACTGTTGTTGCTTGAAGGCCTTTGTCAGGAGGGCAATGGCTTTCATGAAGTCGTTTACTTCACTATCAGAATCTTCATCTTTTTTCTCTTCCGGTTCAGGATCAGAAGAATTATGCTTTTGAGCCCGTTCGGTGTGTCGGCTCGAAGGTCTTCCCTTGTTGGTGGAAATAAGAGCAATAGGATCAGCTACAGGCTTGGGTTCAGTCTTCTTCTCGGCAAGTAGCTCATTCACTTCATCTTCATCTTGAAGAAGTGTCTCGTAGAGTTCATTTATGCCGATTCTTTCAATCAGGTTGTTATGCCTGACATGAGATGCAAAAACTTTCCATTCGGGTAAGAGATTGTTGAGGAACTTGAGAGCATTCTCCGTGTTCGACCGAACTATCCCATTCTTGTTCAGCCCATTGAGAAGAGAGCAGAAACGTTCATAAGCCTGAGTAAGAGTCTCGCCAGGACGCTGCTTGAAACCATCGAACTTGGTTATAGCAGTATTGATCTTCAGCTGGTTTCCAACTGCACTCCCACGCATCATTTTGGCTACCTGGTCCCACATGCCTTTAGCCGTGTCTTTGTAGCTGTCGATGGCAGTGTAGGTCGAGTTGGGAAGAGCTTGTACCAGATATCTCTTCGCCTGTTTCTCCCCTTCTATCCTCCCTCTTTCAAACTCTGACATTTCGGCAAAGGACTTATTCTCTTTCTTGGGTTCAGCACCTGCAGCGGCTGCAATATCCTTCATTGGTGGCGCGATAGGACCTTCTTCAAGAGCTTGCTGGATGAACTCATAGTTGTCCTTTGATTAAATGAAAATCATGAATCTGTCGCGCCATTGACTGTACTCGTTTGGGTATAGGCATGGAGGCTTGGTGTCGGTACCAATGGCGAGAGCGTCACGAGAAGCAGACATCTTTGGTTGCAACGGAGTGATCGTCAGACGGGTATATTGATTAGAAATGAGAACCTAACGCAATATTCTAAGAGTGATATCCTAACGCAGGTTCTAAAGTGGACTACAGTGGTCTTACTGGATAGTAATCCATGTAAGGTAGTGATCTGAAAGTATCTGGACTAGATTTACGAAAAACAGTTCAAAAATGCAGAGTTGTCCGGATAATGCAGAGTTGTCCGAATATCTTGAGTTGTCTGGATAACCAAGGTTACCGGATGCTCTAAAGATACCGGATGGAATTAACCGGATAAGCAAGACTTTACCGGATACAATAGAGTCCGGAAAATTAAGGAATTTCCGGGTACTTTGAAGTTTCCGGAAAGAATGATGTGTCCGGATACTACGATGATTCCGGGTAAATAAGGATTTCCGGATAAAACGAATTCCGGAAACTTTGAGTTGTCCGGAACTAGATTACCCGGAAAGATAGAGATTTGAAAAACTTACCCGGATGATTGACTTACCCGGATGGCTGACTTGTCCGGATGGAACCACAAACGTCCGGACACCTTGATCTGTCCGGAAAACGCGGCTGTTGTGTCCGGACACTGCGGCTGTTTTGTTAAAATCGATCGAAAATTCAACTAGGGTTACTCTAATGTGTTCCTGAAAGGTTGGAAACAATCCCAAGCACAAAACAACACTAACCCAATCGAATTTAGAGCAAAAACAACACTTTTTGGTAGCAAAAATCGGATTTTTGAGTAAGAACACAACCAAAAGTTTTGAACTTGATTTGCAAAGTTGACCAATCAAACGAACGAATTAGGATGTGAAATTTTGCAGAAACTCTTAGAATGATAATGCTAACACAACCCAATAAGCAAAAACAACTGATTTCGATTGAATAAAAAAAATCAAGAATTCAAGAAAAGTCAGACGAGTGAAAGTCAAACTAACCAGTATTTGATGAATTCAAACCTTAGAATCAATCCGTCCGTCTGCTCTGATACCAATTGTAGAATCCAGATCCGTGCAACAATTGTGTTTATGTGATTAAGAGATATGAATAGATAAACTAATCACAAAGGCTGCCCACTTAGCTATTTGATTCAGAGAATAATCGTTACAATACTGAAAAGCTAAATGAGACAACTAGCTATTTTCTAAGCTAATTGTACATTATATATGTTGGGCCCTTTGGTAACAAGCCCACGGCCCGTTCACAATGGACTATGTTTAAACAAATACAAATTACACCCTTGAACTTTAAATCAACATATAAAACTTGCCCTAACATTTCCTCTTGTGAGGTTCCCCAGAGACTTTTTGCCTTTTACTTACAGAAAGAAGATTTGGAAATCCAGGTTTTCTTGTATCTCCTATGTGAAATGGAGACGACAGAGACTTGTTTCTTTTGGTTCCGGTATAAGGATCTATATCACATAAGCCAATTCCCCGTCTCCCTATTTGTGTGTTAATTTTTTCATACACCTTCTGAGCATCTTGAAATTTTTTAATTTGAAGATCTCTTTTGAGTAAATCTTGACAGATGACTTCTCTTTCCTTTTGAAAATAATTTTTAAGAGCAAGGATGTTCATTCTGTCGCACTCGACATCCATTAGTTCTTTAGACTTTGTTTTTAAGGAAGAATTAAGTTCATAAATCTTTTCTTTTAATAGATTTATCTTTTTGTTCCAGTCCATTTCAATTTCTTCTTTTTCTTTAAAGATTTTAGCCTTTTCTTGAGTAAGAAGTCTAGCTTCTCTCTCATAGAAGGTGAGCTTTTTCTGAATATCTTCACAAGTCCTTTTCATTTCAGTGTATTCAATGTTAAGTTTAATCAAATCATCTTCTGTAGTATTAGAGTTAGAGGTAGAAGTGGATACCTCACTGTCGGAGTCGGAGCTGATTTCTGCCATGCCACATAATTGAGCATTCTTTGTTTCTCCTTCGGCAGAGGATGTGTCTGACTCCCAGATTTCTTTGTTCACCATTAGTGACTTCTGAGCATAGTATTCAACTTTCTTTTTGTAGAAAGTTGCATCCCTCTGAGGGCGATTTGACCTACTCCTGCATTCGTTGGCGAAGTGACCTGGCTTTCCATAGTTGTAGCATCCTTGATTCTGTGTGGAGTTTCCAGCTCTGTCGTCTGACCTTTGTCGGTCACCACTTCTTTCTGTTCGGCATTCATTTGCGTAGTGGCCTGGCTTACCACATTTGTAACACTCTTGAATCTGTGGAGTGTTGCCATCTTTGTCTTCCGACCTCTGTCGGTCATTTCCTCTGTCATTTCTGTCACTGGACCTCTGTTGGTCACCACTTCTGTCGTTTGACCCTTTTCTTTCTTGATTCTCTCTTTCATATCGTTCATTACCAGATTTCTTCTGGTATCATCTGCTGAATTCCCTAGTCAAGAGAGCTAAAGATTTAGCTATCGAGGCCAGGGTCGTGTCTTCTTCTACTGCTACTTCCTCTTCTTCTTCACTTTCTACCATCATGATTTTCTTCTTCTTCTCCTTTCTTTCCTCTTTCTTTGGTTTCTCTTTAACCTATGTAGTCTTACCGACCAATGCAAGAGGTGCAATGATCTGGGCTTTTGCTTGTGCTACCTGAGGCTCTTGTGCTGCCAATGTTCCATAGAGGTCTTATAGGGTCCAGGAATCTAAGTCTTGATTTGTTTGCAGAGACATAGATAACTGAAGCCATTCTTCATTCAGAGACTTCGGGAACATAATGTTGTTTTTTTTCAGAGGTTCTATGGATGTCGAACTTCTTGCACTTGTTTATTAGAGAGTTGAACCTATCATACGTAGTTTGCAGAGATTCGGTTGGCAGAGCTTTAAAGGCATAGTATTAATTTATGTATTGAGCTCTGCGGTTCTTCTGGGTTTTGACTCCTCCTTTTAGTTGTTTTTCCAGTTCTTTCCATAGATCATATGCATCCATGGACTGGAAAAGGTCATTTGGGATGGCCATGATCAGAATTCTCTTAGTTTTCTGAGCAACTTCGTATTTAGCCCAATCAGAATCAGACCAATTTTCTTGGGTCTTTGGTTTCGTGTGTTCTGGGATTTCAGGTGTGTCATCTGGGCTAGGAACACGAGGTACACTTATCATGGGAATGAAAGGAGGGTTACGTATATAATAAACCAATTCTTTGTCAGTACCCTCAAAGAAATGAATCATTCGAATCTTCCATTTAGGGTATTCTTCTCTAAGAAGAGTGGGAGGTTTGGTTAAGGAACCAGCAGAGAGGAAGTTGTTTGTATTTGTCATTTTGAGAGATAAATTATCCAGAAAAAGAAGTTTTAACAGCAGATTTTCAGAGTATGAAGTGGATGCTTCGTATGAAGTTTTTAAGCTTAAAAGCTTTAAGTTGAGCACTAAAATGGTGTTTTTAACCAGAATAACAAATTCTATAAGTTTACCAAAGTTCGAATGAATCGAAAATGGCAGAAAAACAGAAACTGTTTGATTAATATGAAGCATAGGTTAAAAAATCCAAGTTTCTACCAAAGATCATAGTTTTAGAGTGGATCCCTTGATATTAAAAATCAAGGTTTGCTCTGATACCAATTGTTGGTTCCTTTTGCTAACACAATGATCTTAACTTTCAGTTAGTTCAGATTGTATGGTGCAGAAGCGTATTTAAGAACTGAAAGATAATGTAAGGTAGAAGACACACAATATCAAATAAAGCAAAGAGTAAATAACATATGTTTCTCAAAGATTACTGTATTTGATATATAATAAGAACACCAAGAACTTCAAAGGATTGACAAGAAATCTGCAGTTTAATGGTGTGTGTGTGTTGTGAAAAGCTTTATAGAAGAGTTCACATGAACCTTCTATTTATACTACTTATAAAGGAGACAGTAAGGACTGAAGGTACAAAGACATTGTTCAGGAACAGTAGCTGAAAGGTACAAGACACAGTTCTGGAACAGTTGTAGATACAACGTTCATTAAATGCTCCGTATTCAGCTTTAGGCGGAAACCTATCACAGTTTGACACGTGGAGTTGTCAGGTCACGCCTTTGTACGATTGATCTTTAGAACCTTCGAATGGTAGGTATTGTAAGAAGCATGTTCGTCCTTGTTAAGATCTTTGGCGTAGATCTTCTTTTTGCCACAGAAGCTCTGTCAAGTATAACAGAGGCTCTGTGCTCTTGTCCGCTTAGAAGTGTCTTCTGTTGCTTCTTTTACTTCGGTCTTCTTGATTAACCCGGCAGAGCCTCTGTCGAAGACTTCTGTCTTCTTAGTTACTCGGCTACTCGGCAGAGCCTCTGTCGAATACTTTTGTCTTCTTGGTTACTCGGCTGCCTCTGTCGAAGACTTCTGTACTTAGACTATTTTCACTACTTTTACAAACAGATATTTGAGCTAACAGAAACCTTGCAACAAACCTACAACAGATTCAATGTTTTAATTAACAAATGTAAGAAATGTGGGGTTGTTCGGTCGAAGGAAGATAACAACGTCTTATTCTTGAGAAGTTTAAATGATGAATGGTTGAATCTATCCATGTCTCTACAAGCTAACCAAGATTTTGGATGTGTTAGCTCCAATCTTTCTGTTTGTGAAAGTAGTGAAAATAGTCTAAGTACAGAAGTAACCCACAGAGGCTCTGCAGAAGAACCCAAGAAAACCGAAGGCAAGAATCAACAGAAGACTCCTCACAGAGGACCGAGCCGCATAACCTCTGTCACCTTTGACAGAGCCTCTGCGGTTTATACTGAAGACTTAAAAGATTTACAAATATCTTTCTACTGTTTCAGGATCCGTTCATCCACTTGTTCTAGGCGTGCCCTGACATCAACTGCACGTGTCAAACTCTGATAGGGCTCTGTCAGAATTGGAACATGCGCATTAAATGAACATCGTACCTGCTACTGCTCATACGATCTTGTCTACTGTAGATCAGTCCTTATTGTCTAAAGTATGTCCCATTTGTAGTAGTATAAATAGAAGACTCATGTTGAGTTCTTCTATTAACAAGAACATAGAATCAGATAATTAAGCTACACACCAGCAGTTCTTTCTTGTTATGTTCTTGGTGTTCCTGATTAATATCAAACAGTAATCTTGGAGTTACTCATATGTTCTTTACTTATTGTTTACTTGATATTGTGTGTTCTTCTACCTTTACGTTATCTTTAAGTTCTTAAAAACGCTTCCGCACCATATCTAAATCTGAACTAACTGAAAGTTAAGATCATTGTTAAGAAAACATGAACCAACAATTGGTATCAGAGCAAACCTTGATTTTTAATATCAAGGGATCCACTCTAAAACTATGATCTTTGGTAGAAACTTGGATTTTTAACCTAGTCTTCATATTGAACAAACAGTTTCTGTTTTTCTGCCATTTTTCGATTCATTCGAACTCTGGTTAAAGTATAGAATCTGTTATTCTGGTTGAAAACTCCATTTTAGTGCTCAGCTTAAAGCTTTTAAGCTTAAAAACTTCATACGAAGCATCCACTTCATACTCTGAAAAGTTTATTGTTCAAACCATAAACTGGATAATTTATCTTTCTCTAAAATGACGCATACAAACAACTTCCACTCTGCTGGTTCCTTAACCAAACCTCCCACTCTTCTTAGAGAAGAATACCCTCAATGGAAGATTCGAATGATTCACTTCTTTGAAGGTACTGACAAAGAATTGGTTTATTATATCCGTAACTCTCCTTTCGTTCCCATGACAACTGTACCCCGTGTTCCTGGCACAGACGACACACCAGAAATCCCAGAACACACCAAACCAAAGACCCAGGATAAATGGTCTGTACCTGATTGGGCAAAATACGAAGTTGCTGAGAAAACCAAGAGAATTCTGATTATGGCCATTCCAAATGACCTTTTCCAGTCCATGGATGCATGTGAATCTGCATATGATCTATGGAAAGAACTGGAAAAACAACTAGAAGGAGGAGCCAAAACCCCGAAGAACCGCAGAGCTCAATACATAAATGACTACTATGCCTTTAAAGCTCTGCCAACCGAATCTCTGCAGACTATGTATGATAGGTTCAACTCTCTAATAAACAAGTGCAAGAAGTTCGGCATCCACAGAACCTCTGAAGAAAACAACGTTATGTTCCTGAAGTTTCTGAATGAAGAATGGCTTCAGTTATCTATGTCTCTGCAAACAAATCAAGACTTAGATTCCTGGACCCTATCTGACCTATATGGAACATTGGCAGCACAAGAGCCTCAGGTAACACAAGCAAAAGCCCAGATCATTGCACCTCTTGCATTGGTTGGTAAGACTACAGAGGCTAGAGAGAAACCAAAGAAAGAGAAAGCAGTAGAGGAAAGAAAGGAGAAGAAGAATAAAAACATGATGGTGGAAAGTGAAGAAGAAGAGGGAGAAGCAGCAGAAGAAGAAACGACCATGGCCTCGATAGCTAAATCATTAGCTCTCTTGACTAGGGAATTCAGCAGAGGATACCAGAAGAAATCTGGTAATGAACGATATGAAAGAGATAATCGAGAAAGAGAAGGGTCAAACGACAGAAACGACAAAAGTGGTGACCGACAGAGGTTAAGTGACAGAAATGACAGAGGAAATGACCGACAGAGGTAGGAAGACAAAGCTGGCAACACTCCACAGATTCGAGAGTGCTACAAATGTGGTAAGCCAGGCCACTACACAAATGAATGCCGAACCGAAAGAAGTGGTGACACCTTGATCTGTCCGGAAAACGCGGCTGTTGTGTCCGGACACTGCGGCTGTTTTGTTAAAATCGATCGAAAATTCAACTAGGGTTACTCTAATGTGTTCCTGAAAGGTTGGAAACAATCCCAAGCACAAAACAACACTAACCCAATCGAATTTAGAGCAAAAACAACACTTTTTGGTAGCAAAAATCGGATTTTTGAGTAAGAACACAACCAAAAGTTTTGAACTTGATTTGCAAAGTTGACCAATCAAACGAACGAATTAGGATGTGAAATTTTGCAGAAACTCTTAGAATGATAATGCTAACACAACCCAATAAGCAAAAACAACTGATTTCGATTGAATAAAAAAAATCAAGAATTCAAGAAAAGTCAGACGAGTGAAAGTCAAACTAACCAGTATTTGATGAATTCAAACCTTAGAATCAATCCGTCCGTCTGCTCTGATACCAATTGTAGAATCCAGATCCGTGCAACAATTGTGTTTATGTGATTAAGAGATATGAATAGATAAACTAATCACAAAGGCTGCCCACTTAGCTATTTGATTCAGAGAATAATCGTTACAATACTGAAAAGCTAAATGAGACAACTAGCTATTTTCTAAGCTAATTGTACATTATATATGTTGGGCCCTTTGGTAACAAGCCCACGGCCCGTTCACAATGGACTATGTTTAAACAAATACAAATTACACCCTTGAACTTTAAATCAACATATAAAACTTGCCCTAACATTTCCTCTTGTGAGGTTCCCCAGAGACTTTTTGCCTTTTACTTACAGAAAGAAGATTTGGAAATCCAGGTTTTCTTGTATCTCCTATGTGAAATGGAGACGACAGAGACTTGTTTCTTTTGGTTCCGGTATAAGGATCTATATCACAGAAGCCAATTCCCCGTCTCCCTATTTGTGTGTTAATTTTTTCATACACCTTCTGAGCATCTTGAAATTTTTTAATTTGAAGATCTCTTTTGAGTAAATCTTGACAGATGACTTCTCTTTCCTTTTGAAAATAATTTTTAAGAGCAAGGATGTTCATTCTGTCGCACTCGACATCCATTAGTTCTTTAGACTTTGTTTTTAAGGAAGAATTAAGTTCATAAATCTTTTCTTTTAATAGATTTATCTTTTTGTTCCAGTCCATTTCAATTTCTTCTTTTTCTTTAAAGATTTTAGCCTTTTCTTGAGTAAGAAGTCTAGCTTCTCTCTCATAGAAGGTGAGCTTTTTCTGAATATCTTCACAAGTCCTTTTCATTTCAGTGTATTCAATGTTAAGTTTAATCAAATCATCTTCTGTAGTATTAGAGTTAGAGGTAGAAGTGGATACCTCACTGTCGGAGTCGGAGCTGATTTCTGCCATGCCACATAATTGAGCATTCTTTGTTTCTCCTTCGGCAGAGGATGTGTCTGACTCCCAGATTTCTTTGTTCACCATTAGTGACTTCTGAGCATAGTATTCAACTTTCTTTTTGTAGAAAGTTGCATCCCTCTGAGGGCGATTTGACCTACTCCTGCATTCGTTGGCGAAGTGACCTGGCTTTCCATAGTTGTAGCATCCTTGATTCTGTGTGGAGTTTCCAGCTCTGTCGTCTGACCTTTGTCGGTCACCACTTCTTTCTGTTCGGCATTCATTTGCGTAGTGGCCTGGCTTACCACATTTGTAACACTCTTGAATCTGTGGAGTGTTGCCATCTTTGTCTTCCGACCTCTGTCGGTCATTTCCTCTGTCATTTCTGTCACTGGACCTCTGTTGGTCACCACTTCTGTCGTTTGACCCTTTTCTTTCTTGATTCTCTCTTTCATATCGTTCATTACCAGATTTCTTCTGGTATCATCTGCTGAATTCCCTAGTCAAGAGAGCTAAAGATTTAGCTATCGAGGCCAGGGTCGTGTCTTCTTCTACTGCTACTTCCTCTTCTTCTTCACTTTCTACCATCATGATTTTCTTCTTCTTCTCCTTTCTTTCCTCTTTCTTTGGTTTCTCTTTAACCTATGTAGTCTTACCGACCAATGCAAGAGGTGCAATGATCTGGGCTTTTGCTTGTGCTACCTGAGGCTCTTGTGCTGCCAATGTTCCATAGAGGTCTTATAGGGTCCAGGAATCTAAGTCTTGATTTGTTTGCAGAGACATAGATAACTGAAGCCATTCTTCATTCAGAGACTTCGGGAACATAATGTTGTTTTTTTCAGAGGTTCTATGGATGTCGAACTTCTTGCACTTGTTTATTAGAGAGTTGAACCTATCATACGTAGTTTGCAGAGATTCGGTTGGCAGAGCTTTAAAGGCATAGTATTAATTTATGTATTGAGCTCTGCGGTTCTTCTGGGTTTTGACTCCTCCTTCTAGTTGTTTTTCCAGTTCTTTCCATAGATCATATGCATCCATGGACTGGAAAAGGTCATTTGGGATGGCCATGATCAGAATTCTCTTAGTTTTCTGAGCAACTTCGTATTTAGCCCAATCAGAATCAGACCAATTTTCTTGGGTCTTTGGTTTCGTGTGTTCTGGGATTTCAGGTGTGTCATCTGGGCTAGGAACACGAGGTACACTTATCATGGGAATGAAAGGAGGGTTACGTATATAATAAACCAATTCTTTGTCAGTACCCTCAAAGAAATGAATCATTCGAATCTTCCATTTAGGGTATTCTTCTCTAAGAAGAGTGGGAGGTTTGGTTAAGGAACCAGCAGAGAGGAAGTTGTTTGTATTTGTCATTTTGAGAGATAAATTATCCAGAAAAAGAAGTTTTAACAGCAGATTTTCAGAGTATGAAGTGGATGCTTCGTATGAAGTTTTTAAGCTTAAAAGCTTTAAGTTGAGCACTAAAATGGTGTTTTTAACCAGAATAACAAATTCTATAAGTTTACCAAAGTTCGAATGAATCGAAAATGGCAGAAAAACAGAAACTGTTTGATTAATATGAAGCATAGGTTAAAAAATCCAAGTTTCTACCAAAGATCATAGTTTTAGAGTGGATCCCTTGATATTAAAAATCAAGGTTTGCTCTGATACCAATTGTTGGTTCCTTTTGCTAACACAATGATCTTAACTTTCAGTTAGTTCAGATTGTATGGTGCAGAAGCGTATTTAAGAACTGAAAGATAATGTAAGGTAGAAGACACACAATATCAAATAAAGCAAAGAGTAAATAACATATGTTTCTCAAAGATTACTGTATTTGATATATAATAAGAACACCAAGAACTTCAAAGGATTGACAAGAAATCTGCAGTTTAATGGTGTGTGTGTGTTGTGAAAAGCTTTATAGAAGAGTTCACATGAACCTTCTATTTATACTACTTATAAAGGAGACAGTAAGGACTGAAGGTACAAAGACATTGTTCAGGAACAGTAGCTGAAAGGTACAAGACACAGTTCTGGAACAGTTGTAGATACAACGTTCATTAAATGCTCCGTATTCAGCTTTAGGCGGAAACCTATCACAGTTTGACACGTGGAGTTGTCAGGTCACGCCTTTGTACGATTGATCTTTAGAACCTTCGAATGGTAGGTATTGTAAGAAGCATGTTCGTCCTTGTTAAGATCTTTGGCGTAGATCTTCTTTTTGCCACAGAAGCTCTGTCAAGTATAACAGAGGCTCTGTGCTCTTGTCCGCTTAGAAGTGTCTTCTGTTGCTTCTTTTACTTCGGTCTTCTTGATTAACCCGGCAGAGCCTCTGTCGAAGACTTCTGTCTTCTTAGTTACTCGGCTACTCGGCAGAGCCTCTGTCGAATACTTTTGTCTTCTTGGTTACTCGGCTGCCTCTGTCGAAGACTTCTGTACTTAGACTATTTTCACTACTTTTACAAACAGATATTTGAGCTAACAGAAACCTTGCAACAAACCTACAACAGATTCAATGTTTTAATTAACAAATGTAAGAAATGTGGGGTTGTTCGGTCGAAGGAAGATAACAACGTCTTATTCTTGAGAAGTTTAAATGATGAATGGTTGAATCTATCCATGTCTCTACAAGCTAACCAAGATTTTGGATGTGTTAGCTCCAATCTTTCTGTTTGTGAAAGTAGTGAAAATAGTCTAAGTACAGAAGTAACCCACAGAGGCTCTGCAGAAGAACCCAAGAAAACCGAAGGCAAGAATCAACAGAAGACTCCTCACAGAGGACCGAGCCGCATAACCTCTGTCACCTTTGACAGAGCCTCTGCGGTTTATACTGAAGACTTAAAAGATTTACAAATATCTTTCTACTGTTTCAGGATCCGTTCATCCACTTGTTCTAGGCGTGCCCTGACATCAACTGCACGTGTCAAACTCTGATAGGGCTCTGTCAGAATTGGAACATGCGCATTAAATGAACATCGTACCTGCTACTGCTCATACGATCTTGTCTACTGTAGATCAGTCCTTATTGTCTAAAGTATGTCCCATTTGTAGTAGTATAAATAGAAGACTCATGTTGAGTTCTTCTATTAACAAGAACATAGAATCAGATAATTAAGCTACACACCAGCAGTTCTTTCTTGTTATGTTCTTGGTGTTCCTGATTAATATCAAACAGTAATCTTGGAGTTACTCATATGTTCTTTACTTATTGTTTACTTGATATTGTGTGTTCTTCTACCTTTACGTTATCTTTAAGTTCTTAAAAACGCTTCCGCACCATATCTAAATCTGAACTAACTGAAAGTTAAGATCATTGTTAAGAAAACATGAACCAACAATTGGTATCAGAGCAAACCTTGATTTTTAATATCAAGGGATCCACTCTAAAACTATGATCTTTGGTAGAAACTTGGATTTTTAACCTAGTCTTCATATTGAACAAACAGTTTCTGTTTTTCTGCCATTTTTCGATTCATTCGAACTCTGGTTAAAGTATAGAATCTGTTATTCTGGTTGAAAACTCCATTTTAGTGCTCAGCTTAAAGCTTTTAAGCTTAAAAACTTCATACGAAGCATCCACTTCATACTCTGAAAAGTTTATTGTTCAAACCATAAACTGGATAATTTATCTTTCTCTAAAATGACGCATACAAACAACTTCCACTCTGCTGGTTCCTTAACCAAACCTCCCACTCTTCTTAGAGAAGAATACCCTCAATGGAAGATTCGAATGATTCACTTCTTTGAAGGTACTGACAAAGAATTGGTTTATTATATCCGTAACTCTCCTTTCGTTCCCATGACAACTGTACCCCGTGTTCCTGGCACAGACGACACACCAGAAATCCCAGAACACACCAAACCAAAGACCCAGGATAAATGGTCTGTACCTGATTGGGCAAAATACGAAGTTGCTGAGAAAACCAAGAGAATTCTGATTATGGCCATTCCAAATGACCTTTTCCAGTCCATGGATGCATGTGAATCTGCATATGATCTATGGAAAGAACTGGAAAAACAACTAGAAGGAGGAGCCAAAACCCCGAAGAACCGCAGAGCTCAATACATAAATGACTACTATGCCTTTAAAGCTCTGCCAACCGAATCTCTGCAGACTATGTATGATAGGTTCAACTCTCTAATAAACAAGTGCAAGAAGTTCGGCATCCACAGAACCTCTGAAGAAAACAACGTTATGTTCCTGAAGTTTCTGAATGAAGAATGGCTTCAGTTATCTATGTCTCTGCAAACAAATCAAGACTTAGATTCCTGGACCCTATCTGACCTATATGGAACATTGGCAGCACAAGAGCCTCAGGTAACACAAGCAAAAGCCCAGATCATTGCACCTCTTGCATTGGTTGGTAAGACTACAGAGGCTAGAGAGAAACCAAAGAAAGAGAAAGCAGTAGAGGAAAGAAAGGAGAAGAAGAATAAAAACATGATGGTGGAAAGTGAAGAAGAAGAGGGAGAAGCAGCAGAAGAAGAAACGACCATGGCCTCGATAGCTAAATCATTAGCTCTCTTGACTAGGGAATTCAGCAGAGGATACCAGAAGAAATCTGGTAATGGACGATATGAAAGAGATAATCGAGAAAGAGAAGGGTCAAACGACAGAAACGACAAAAGTGGTGACCGACAGAGGTTAAGTGACAGAAATGACAGAGGAAATGACCGACAGAGGTAGGAAGACAAAGCTGGCAACAATCCACAGATTCGAGAGTGCTACAAATGTGGTAAGCCAGGCCACTACACAAATGAATGCCGAACCGAAAGAAGTGGTGACCGACAGAGGTAAGACGACAGAGCTGGAAACTCTACACAGAACCAAGGATGCTACAACTGTGGAAAGCCAGGTCACTTCGCCAACGAGTGCAGGAGCAAATCAAATCGCCCTCAAATGGATGTAGCTTTCTACAAAAAGAAAGCTGAATACTATGCTCAGAAATCACTAATGGTGAACAGAGAAATCTGGGAGTCAGACACATCCTCTAACGAAGGCGAAACAAAGAATGCTCTATTATGTGGCATGGCAGAAGTCAGCTCCGACTCCGACAGTGAGGTATCCACTTCTACCTCTAACTCTAATACAGCAGAAGATGATTTGATTAAACTTAACATTGAATACAATGAAATGAAAAAGACATGCGACAGTATTCAAAAGAAATTCACATTCTATGAGAGAGAAGCTAGACTTCTCACTCAAGAAAAAGCTAAGATTTTTCA
This sequence comes from Saussurea involucrata, assembly GCA_033807775.1. Classification (NCBI taxonomy): domain Eukaryota; kingdom Viridiplantae; phylum Streptophyta; class Magnoliopsida; order Asterales; family Asteraceae; genus Saussurea; species Saussurea involucrata. The sequence continues at coordinate 114,881,319 of CM066322.1, forward strand.
AGAAAAAGAAGAAATTGAAATGGACCTGAACAAAAAGTTAAATACTTTAAAAGAAAAGATTTCTGAACTTAATTCTTCCTTGAAAACAAAGTCTATAGAACTAATGGACGTTGAGTGCGACAGAATGAACATCCTAGCTCTTAAAAATTATTTTCAAAAGGAAAGAGAAGTCCTCTGTCAAGATTTACTCAGAAGAGATCTTCAAATTAAAAAATTTCAAGATGCTCAGAAGGTGTACAAAAAAATAAACACACAAATAGGGAGACGGGGAATTGGATTCTGTGATATAGATCCTTATACCGGAACCAAAAGAGACAAATCTCTATCCTCTCTATTTCACATTGGAGATACAAGAAAACCTGGATTTCCAAATCTTCTCTATGTAAGTAAAAGGCAAAAAGTCTCTAGGGAACCTCACAAGAGGAAACCTCTGAAGATGACAAATGTGTGGTTTGAAAACACAGATTTGTCACCTTCAATCTCTGTCAAAAGAGAATCCAAACATAAGAGGTATCTGAAAACTCAAGATCATATAGGAATCTTCAAGTTTGGTAATCCCGAGACTCAAACTCAAGTTGCATTTGTCTGTATGATGAATTCTGAAAAGAAATTATCTGCAGAGGCACCTGAGTTCAAGCCAAAACTTACAAAAGAAAAACTTGGTATCTCTAAAGAAAACCTCTGTACATCTTCCAGCGATCAAGATCTCTCTGAAGAAAACTTAACAGATACTTATGTTGACTTTGAGGATAGCTCCTTAGAAAAGGAAGAAAGTGAGTATGGCACATGTTCTGAAAGTCCAGCCTCTGTCGAAAGAGAACCAAGTGACTCAACCTTTGTATATGAGGACGATTCATCCTCTGACGAATCAGAGACTGACTCTAAGTCAAAGATCGGACCTAGTGACATAGAGGTTTTTAAACAAGCCTCTGAAGTTCTTAACAGAACTATTCCTCCCAAGGAGAAAATCATTGGAATTCCTATCTGTCCAGACTTTTTGGATTTGTGCATACAAGCCAAAACCTCTCTTGAGCTTGAAAATTTCAAACAACAGAAGTTAATGTCCACTCAAATTCCAACAACTTCAAAGAATTTTGAAACCCTTAAAACCCGTTAAAGAAAAAATAACATGGCAACAGAAAGGTAAATGGACTAAAATTAACAAAGCTTTTTCTTCTGTGACAGTGAAACCAACAGAAGTTCACCACAGAAGGGGCACACAGAAGGCCGCACTCAACAAAGGATTTTGCAAACAACAATCTAGCCTACATAAACCTTCTTGTAATAGAAAGTCTAATGTTAGGATATACTGTAATGCCTCTGTGCCCCCATTTAATGTATTTAATAAAAAGTTCAACCAAATCTCTTCGCACATTCAATACTGTCATTGCTTTGATCTTATGTTTAAATTAAACCAACAGAAAAAAGTCCACACTATCATCTCTCTGTACCCAAAGAAAATGATAAATTCAAGGGTAAAAAGAAACAAAATGTTTCTTCAACAGACGCTAAAACAAAGACCAAGAATGCTAAGGCAAACTTGAAAACCCCTAACAAAACTGGACCCATGTGGATACGGGTACCTAAAACTCTCTAATTGTCTTGTAAAAGCAGTATGTGCCGATCTGGTATCTAGACTCCGGATGCTCGAGGCACATGACTGGCAACAAAGGTCTTCTATCCACATACAAAGAAAAGATCGATGGTGGATCTGTGACCTTTGGAGACAATAAGAAGGGGTACATCAAAGGCTACGGAGTCGTACAGAAGGAGAATATGACCGTATGCAAAGTTGCATATGTTGATGGCCTTAAACACAATCTTCTCAGTGTTAGTCAACTCTGCGATACGGGATTCGACGTAATGTTCAAAAGAACCTTCTACTCTCTACAGAGTGAGGACACAGGAATTGAACTTCTGCGAGCCGAAAGAAGAGGCGACTTATATCTCATGAACTTCAATGTCAAAAACAAGAAAGACAAAATCTGCCTTGTTGCGTGCAAAAGTGAAGAAGCCTGGTTATGGCACAACAGGTTCTGCCATTTAAACTTTCATACTCTTGATAAACTTGTAAAACTTGATCTAGTAAAAGGTCTACCAAACGTCAAATTTAAAAAAGATCATCTTTGCCCTGCCTGCAAAATGGGAAAACTCAAAAGAGCTTCCCATAAAGGCAAACCTGATGTATCTTGCACTAGGCCTCTGTACATGCTTCATGTTGACCTCTGCGGTCCAATATCTACACAAAGCCTTGGTGGCAAGAAATATCTGCTTGTTTTGATCGATGAATTCTCTAGATTTACTTGGGTTGAATTTGTCAGAAAGAAATCAGATGTTCCAAACATTCTGATAAATTTAATGAAGAAAATCCAAGTTCTGTATGAGTGCAGGATTCAGAAACTAAGAAGTGACAATGGCATAGAATTCAAAAACTCTGTCATTGAAGCCTATCTTACAGAAGAAGGAATATCACAGAACTTCTCTGCTGCACGCACCCCACAACAAAATGGTGTGGTTGAACGAAAGAATCGCACGCTTGTGGAGGCCGCCAGAACTATGCTAACCGCATGTGGATTACCAATGACATTTTGGGCAGAAGCAGTATCAACCGCTTACTATACCCAAAATCGATCAACCATCGTAAAGAGACACATCAAAACACCATATAATTTTATCAACAAAATACAACCAAACATCAAGTTCTTCCATGTATTTGGATGCAAGTGCTTCGTCTTAAATGATAGAGAAGCAAGAGGAAAGTTTGAAGTAAAGGCAGATGAAGGCAAGTTCATAGGATACTCTGCAACTTCCAAAGCTTACAGAGTTTATCTTGTATAGTCACGAACGATTGTAGAAAGCATAAACGTTTCTTTTGACGATACCTTCCAAAATACTTCTGAACAAATCAGTTCAGAACTCGGTCAAAAAGGGGAATCCTCTGGCATCTAAAAAACAAGAGAAGAAGACTTATATCTTCTATTTCAAGAGATGTTCCATGACGACATTGATCCCTCTGCTGGAGCCGTAAGAGCCTCTGGAGAATCATCTTCTGCCAGCCAGAACACGATAGGTATATCTCTAACTGGTCCCTTAAATAATTCATATTCCTCGGTTAATCATACAGATGCAAATGCCGAGGGGGAGCCAACGTAAGATGATACGACAAGGAAAACAACCACAAAAGCTACTGAAGAACCAACTCCAGAAACCACAGAGGAACCAATAACAGAGGAACAAGAGGACTCAGTCTATACTTCCTCAGAGGAACAAACACCGCCACTCATTCTAATCATTCCACAATCTGTAGGATCAAGCACGAAAGCAAAATCTACGACAGAGGTTGCACATGAACCACAGTTAGAAACCTCTGGAGATCAACTTGATGAAATCGATGACCATCTCCCAAGAACAACAAAATGGACAAAAAGCCATCCTCCAAGTCTTATAATTGGCGAACCTTCTGAAAAGGTAAAAACAAGATCTGCCACTGCTAACTTTTGTTTCTTTACAAACTTTATTAGTGTGATCCAGCCAAAAAAGGATCTCTGAAGCCCTTGACGACCCAAACTGGGTAGACGCTATGCAAGAAGAGCTTCTACAGTTTGAACGAAACAAAGTTTGGAATTTAGTTCCTCTGTCGCGAGGAAAACAAGCCATAGGAACTAAATGGGTCTTCGGAAATAAGAAGGATGAAGATGGGGTGGTCATAAGAAACAAAGCAAGATTGGTGGCCAAGGGATATCGACAAGAAGAAGGCATAGATTATGATGAAACTTTTGCCCCTGTCGCACGGCTCGAAGCCATAAGAATCTTCTTAGCCTTCGCAGCCCACAGAGGTTTTAAAGTATTTCAAATGGACGTAAAATCCGCTTTTCTAAACGGTGAAATCCAAGAAGAAGTATACGTCCAACATCCACCAGGGTTTGAAAGCTCCAAGTACCCAAAGATGCGTGTACTATCTTGACAAAGATCTGTATGGACTGAAACAAGCTCCAAGATCATGATACGAAAGACTGTCTACCTTCCTTCTCGATAATGGTTACGACAAAGGTACAACAGATACAACTTTGTTTTATAAACGAAAAAGTGATGAAATTATGCTTGTACAAATATATGTGGACGACATAATTTTTGGGTCAACAAACACAGAAGAGTGCAAAAGGTTTGAATAACTCATGCAGAGTGAGTTTGAAATGAGTATGATGGGAGAATTAACTTTCTTCCTCGGACTCCAAGTAAAACAATCATCACAGGGAATTTTCATAAATCAAGCTACATATGTCTCTGACATACTTTCAAAATACAGTCTCTCTGATGCCTCTGTAATGAAAACCCCAATGGCCACTGGAAATAAATTATTCTCAGATCCAGATAGTATCTCTGTAGAGTGCACACTCTACAGAGACATGATTGGGTCTCTGTTATACTTAACTGCTAGTAGACCTGACATAATGCATGCCACATGCCTCTGTGCAAGATATCAAGCTAACCCGAAGAAATCCCATTACGATGCTGTAAAGAGAATCTTTAGATAACTAAAAGGGACCACAAATCTTGGCCTCTGGTATCCGCAGAACTCTGGTTTTGGTCTTAAAGCTTATACAGATTCAGACTATGGAGGCTGCAAACTCGACAGAAAGAGTACCTCTGGGAGTTGTCAATTCCTAGGTGGGAAATTAGTTAGTTGGACTTCAAAGAAGCAGAACTGTGTGTCGACATCTACGGCAGAAGCTGAATACGTTGCTGCTGCTAGCTGTTGCTCCCAGGTTCTGTGAATGAAAACTCAACAAAAAGATTATGGTCACATCTTATTTAAGATTCCCATCTTCTGTGACTCAAAGAGCGCCATAGCAATCTCTGCCAATACAGTACAACACTAAAAAACAAAGCATATCGATATCCGTTACCACTTTCTGAAACACCATGTTGAATATGGGACAATCGAAGTGCACTTCGTGTCTACGAAATACCAGTTTGCAGAGTTATTCACCAAGGCACTAGATGAGAAAAGATTCCTTTTCTTGGTGGGTAAGTTGGGAATGATAAACATGAGTTAAAACCTCTGTAAGTATAACTTAATCTTCTGTAAATATGTAAATACATTGTTTTTGTTTGTAGTTTAAATTATTTCAGTATTTTAATTCTCAATCACCAAGTGTTCAAAACTCAACAAAGCTTCTATGGGATTGCTCAGAACCTCTGACAGTCCTTACAGAACCTCTGAAAGACTTGACCTATGTTCTATCCACAACTTATCTTATTTTGATCCAAGCATAGGTCAAGGGGGAGTAGAAGGAGACCTTGAAATGATCTACAGAAGTTGACAGTTCAAGAGGGAGCCAAAGAAGAATTGCGATCGACAATATCCACATAAGTCAGGTACTAAGCCGAGGTCAGAAGAGTCAAAATGTAAGTATCTCGTACAAACAGTTTTTGAAAACAGTTTTCTAGGACACAAATTTCCAAATTTGTCCTAAAAACAATGTTAAAAACATTTCGAACTTCAAATGATCAAAAAGATGCATAAATTTTGAGTTATGAGAAATTTGAGGTCATAGAGCCTCTACTGAGTTCAACAGAGGCTCTGCAGAGAAAATCTCTATGATCGAAAATTTAAACTCTTTCGATCAGTTTGAATGTCTTCTCAAAAGACCTTTTTTTCACACAAATGCACACTTTGAGATTCTAAAAGGTTGTTGGTCACAGAGCTCATTCCATCAAAGAAACTCTGTTAACCAACATAGGCTTTTAAAAGAATTTCTCGCACAAAACCTTTTAACAAACCATTTTCTAGGACACCAACTTCCAAATAGGTCCCAAAAACATTGTCAAAAACAATTAAAAACTTGGATGATAAAAAAGTTTAATAGATTTTTAGTTATGAGAAATTTTCTCTCATAGAGCTTCTGCTGGCTCTGACAGAGCTTCAAAACCTCTGTGAAAGAAATTTCTACTCTATAAATCTATTGATCCTCTCCAATGAATTTTCAAACGTTTTTGGTAAAGGTGCAAGCATCAGAGGAAAATAAAAGGAAGATTTCAAACCACAGAGCTTCTATCCTTACAGAGTTTCTGTCATTTTTCAACTTAGGGAAATTCTGTAACAGTAACGGCTATTTTACTGCGAGTGAAAATTGTGTGGAGGAAAAGAAACCCACGCGCCAAGCACTAATGGGCCGCGCACGACGTCAAGTCGTGCTCTGACACTGCTGACGTGTCACATTTTTATTGGACGTACACGACACACGTTCTTCTGGAAAGTTGAACCCACCGTTCACACTCAAGTACGGACCCCAAATATTATCCACTTCCATATATTTACGTCTTCAGATTCTACCGTTACCTCTCACTATAAAACCTAAGTTACCATTCCTCAAAAACGTTATAAACTTTCAACTTTCATTTTCTTCTCCGACGAACCATTGCAAAAACCTGCAAAATTCTTATCTTCAAACAAGAAATGGCTTCCTCTTCTCAAGATATCTCCCCTGCTCACTCTCCGGCGAATTCCCCTGAACACCCTGAACACTATGAACATTCAGAAAACCCTGAAATCGCCAGAAACCTGGAGCAAGATAACTCCGGCGATGAAGCAGACTTTACTCCGACAGCCCACCTTCAAAACTTCTTAGAACATGAACATTTTGCAAATGTTCTACCGTTAAAACCCAATAACCACTACCTTGTTCCATCCAAAACTGCTTTTGAAGATGCACATGCTATACCTCTCCATATTTTGAAACAACATATTCTCTACCCTCTTCTGTCCAAAACCGTGGACAAAATCCCTGCCAGATATATAAATCAATTCTGGCAAAGATGCAGATTTGATCCAGAAGACCGACAGATCAAAGGATACATCTCCAAACCAGATAATTCCGCACATCTTGAACTCAAGTTCAACAGAACTATGTTCTCTCTTGAGTTCAGTCTACCTACAAGAGGTCTTCTAGGTTTAAAGACCTTTGCACAGGAACCTACAGATGAAGAGCTCTGCAGGTTTGTCGAAATGTTGGGGTACAACGTACCACTCAGAAAGAGAAACGATTTCCGCAGAGGCAGATTACCACCAGATGCTTAACCGGGAAAGTGGGGAGTCCAGATCAATCCTCACACCAAATACTAGCCATCATGTACGGAGTCTACTACGACCTACCTCTGGACTTCGCAACACTCATGATGCAAGAAATGGTTAACACCATCGACAGAAAGATCACCTTCCAGCAGAAAAAGTCAAAGACAACAGGAGCTCTACCTCCTCTGCAGTTTCAAAGAATTCTAGGTGTTCTGCTAGAGCCTCTACTCTTGCTCGAAAAATGGCCAATGGAGGGGCCAACAACCAAGATGTATGCTATGAACAAAAACTCCCCAACAGAACATGCTGATGGATACCCACACTGCAGACCTCTGCCAAAGAAACTTCTGGGATATGTAAGGGACGAAGAACTAGAATTAGAATACATATGCGATCATAGGACTCCAGAACCAAGTCCTATGACACCCCCATGTCTAGGAGTCCCCCAAAGGAAAAGAAGAAGAGAAAATCCAAAGCCTCAGAGGAAGGGGCACCTAAACCCAAGAGGAGAAAGAGCAAGAAGAAAACTGGGAAACCTCTGTCTCCTATGCAAACAATTGCAGAGGATACAGTGGAAGAAGAGGTGATAGGAGAAGTAGCACAAGAATCCCCTCTGCAGTCCCCCAATTCCCTAAATTATGCGCATCATGGGAATTTCTCTGACTTCCTCCAACGTCCTGAATTTGCCCACACCCTTGACACTGCTGGATGGACTGCAGAAGCTCTGTCACATGAAAACGAAGAAGCCGCAGAAGATCCCGATTTCACAATCTCTGGAGTTGACTCAGAGTTAGCTGATGATGACCAAACTCTAAGAGACAAATCGGTTGAGACCCCAGAGATACTGCAGAACCCCTTCCTTCAACCTGGCCTTGATGTTCACAGAAGAAGCCCAGAGCAAGTAATCTCTGCCTCTGACGGTACACAGGTTATACACCCCCATGTACAATAACCTTTTGGTACTAATCTTATGTACGACTCCCTAGGTCCAAGGGAAAAAGAGGTAACAGAAGAAGGGGAGACTAGGGTAGAAGTCTCAGAAGTGGATTCTGATGAAGAGGAATCAGACCAAATAAGAAAAGGTCTTTACCATCCACATGTCATGCGACTAATTGGCTCACATCAAATATCGACTCTTTACACACTGATGCAGAAGCCGCTACAGAAGTTAGAGAAGAAGCATCAACCCATATGGTAGCAACAGAGGTTGAGACCATAGATGGAGAACAAGTGGTTGGATGCTTCACAGAAGCAGAAGCAAGAAAAGATGCCTGGATTAATAGAGGCACACAACCAAAACCAACTACCAATGCAACCCTAATTTCTATTGCCGCCAGTCTAGAGGCAGAGGACAATATTGAAAAAGAGCCGCACAGCTCGACCCCAACCCAAACCATCCGGACAGAGGACATTCTTTCATCCTCTGTACCATTAATAACTGGGGAAACCATTCCAGGTGAATCCTCTCTAAAGGATTTGCCCTTAGTAAGTGATCTATTGCCCCAGATCACAATAGAAATCCTTGTAGAGGAATTTGTTTCCTCTTCCACACGCACACAACTAGGTCCAAACATCTCTTCAGAGGAGATTAGAGTGCGCACAGACGAAGGGATTCTAGACAAATCCTCGAGTCAACTCAAGGATAATCCTTTACCCACCTCTAGAGTGGATAAGGACAATGTCCTTGACAGAACTTCTATAGAGATTGAAACTCAAAAAGTTACTTCTTGAGGATTAGAAGGAAGTCCTTCCGCTCTCAACGCCAAAACATGAGCGAAAGAAGGCGTCTCAGGAACAGAGACACACTCTGGTGATAGATCTGTTCACCCAGAGGTTACAACGAGTTCCCATGTATCAAGGGATGAGTTCCAAGCCCTTGTCACCTCTGTGAACCAAACAATGAAAGAGTTGCAGAATCAACATCTTTGGCTATCACAAAACTGAATACCAAAATGGACAACCTCTCCACAGAGGTACAACATACCGTAGCTAAGATAAAGTCCTCTGCAACTACTCCTGCAACCTCTATAGCTGCTGAATCCGGAAAAACCGCCACCACTGCCTTCAAAGAGTCTGTCAAGCAATTTCTTCAACAACTAAAAGAGCAATCCTCAAAATCTAAGGGTCTTACACCTGAAGACCTGAAGAAGGCCTTAGACGAAGTTCAAGACGAAACAACCAGAAATACTCAGGCCATGAAGCCTTCTTACTACATGACCAGAGCTCAAGTGACAGAACTCGGCCAAGGAATACTTGATCAGATGACCGAATTCATCAGAGCTTTAACTGCTGCCGACGCAAACTATGTCAGAGAGTTTCAAACAAACGTCGGCAAAATGAAATTCAACACAGAAGCAAAGCTCCAAACTCTTCTTGGACTCTGTGATGATGTATGCGCAAAACTAATAGCCGCAGGTGCAACTCCTCCAAAGAAACCAGATACATCTTGCAGGGCAGAGGGTACAACAGATAAGGGTCAGGATGACTCTGATGATGGTTGAATCTATCCATGTCTCTACAAGCTAACCAAGATTTGGATGTGTTAGCTCCAATCTTTCTGTTTGTGAAAGTAGTGAAAATAGTCTAAGTACAGAAGTAACCCACAGAGGCTCTGCAGAAGAACCCAAGAAAACCGAAGGCAAGAATCAGCAGAAAACTCCTCACAGAGGACCGAGCCGCATAACCTCTGTCACCTTTGACAGAGCCTCTGCGGTTTATACTGAAGACTTAGAAGATTTACAAATATTTTTCTACTGTTTCAGGATCCGTTCATCCACTTGTTCTAGGCGTGCCCTGACATCAACTACACGTGTCAAACTCTGATAGGGCTCTGTCAGAATTGGAACATGCGCATTAAATGAACATCATACCTGCTACTGTTCATACGATGTTGTCTACTGTAGATCAGTCCTTATTGTCTAAAGTATGTCCCCTTTGTAGTAGTATAAATAGAAGACTCATGTTGAGTTCTTCTATTAACAAGAACATAGAATCAGATAATTAAGCTACGCACAAACACACACACCAGCAGTTCTTTCTTGTTATGTTCTTGGTGTTCTTGATTAATATCAAACAGTAATCTTGCAGATACTCATCTGTTCTTTACTTACTGTTTATTTGATATGGTGTGTTCTTCTACCTCTACATTATCTTTCAAATCTTAAAAACGCTTCCGCACCATATCTAAATATGAACTAACTGAAAGTTAAGATCATTGTTAAGAAAATAGGAACCAACAGGATGCATGGTCTCTTACTGATGTGTATGGCACTCTTGCTGCACAAGAGAAGGATGTTGTCAAGAAAAAAGGTAAATCCACCATTGCAGGCCCAATAGCTTTAATCTCTGACTCAAAAACACTCACTGAAGGGAAATCCAACAGAGAAAGTGCTAGCCGAGAAAAGAAGAAGGAGAAAGCTGTGAAAAAGAAGGGAAAAAAAGTTTGATTGTTGAAAGTGATGAAGAAGAGAGTACATCAGATGATGATGTGGATATCAATGCTTTTGCCCAATCTCTTGCCCTAATAACTCAAAAGTTTAACAAGAGATTTGGTAATAAAGTATTTGATAGGATAGGAAGATATGAGAGAGAAGAGAAAGACGAGAAGAGAGGTTATGCTGCACCTTACCATCAGAACAACAACAGAGCTCCACCAGAGTAGAGACCACAACAGAAGTACAATCCTCCAGCCCCTCAAAAGCAAGCTGATGCTGCCCAGCCCATCAACCAGAATGATGGAAGATGTTTTCGATGTGGCAAACCCGGCCTTTTCTCTGCTAACTTCAAGGGTAGATTGGTAAAGGACCAGGACTACTATAAGAAGAAGTATAAATATAACTTCAGAGAGAGAAGTTATGTAGCTGAAATGGAAAATTGGATCTCTGATTCTTCTTCTGATGACAAACCAGAGCAAGCCAATTTTTGCGCGGTAGCTATTGATGATAAGAATTTGGAAGTACCAAATTGGATGACTGGAGATATGCCAGAAAGATCAACAGAGGCAGATGTGTCTCAAGCTGCTTGTGCTCTTTCTCTGTTAGAATCAAATGACAGAGCGCTGGAGATCACTAAACCAAGTGCCAAGGTATGTACCACTTCTGAATCTAAATCTGACTCCGAGCTGGAGATGCATGTGTCATTACTTACTGAAGAATTTCAACTATTGAAACAAAAGCTTTCAGAGGAAAAAGAGTTAAGAAAACTAGCTCAGAAAGATCTGTCCTTCTACAAGAGAGAGAAAAATCTCTTGGAAATGGAGAAGGAAGAGATCTCCAAAGAAAAATCTGAGCTAGAACTCTTGCAAAAACAGAAGGAAAACTCTTTTTCTGAAAAGTGTAACGAATACGAGGAAGTTTTAAGGCAAAAGATAGAAGATGTTAAGAAATCTGAGTACGAAAGGCTAAACTCTATTGCTTTAAAGGACTATTTTCAGAGAGAAAGAGAGGTTTGCACCAATCCTTACAGAGAAAAGAAATATTGATTAAAAAGTATCAGGATGCACAGGATGTGCATATTAAAATCAATTCTCAAAAAGATACTCAAGGTCTGGGTTTCAAAGACCTTGCTCCCTTTACTGGAAGGAAGAAGACTTCATGTCCTCTGCCTTCTGTGTTGGAAAAATCCAAGAAGATGTTATCACTGGTACTGCTATTTTCAAAAGAGCTAAAACTTCAAATGTTTCAAGAACAAGAAGACTAAATTTCAGGAATGTCAACTATGACTCCTTAGGTCATGAAAAGGTTACAAAACCATCTGTCAAGTTTATTCATGATCAAGGAAAAGCTGAGAACACATTTCCTAATTCTGTCAAGAGACTTGATCCCAAAGAAAATTTCAACTTTAACTCTTTTAAGGGACAAAAGTCTGTTAGTTCTGTGGCTGAGTCCTCTGGTATCAAAACCCAGAGTGAGTTTGTTAGATCTGAGTTTTGTCAATAAGTTGAATTCTGATAAGAAGGCTCAGAAGTTCTGAAGAGAAGAGTCAGAGTTCTGACCAAGAAAGCTCAGAAGGAATGCTCTGAAAGTTTGCTAAGTATTGAAGTCTGAGAAGAAGAGTCAGAAGTTCTGAGAAGCTTAATCAGAATAATGTTCAGAAGTTCTGAACAACATGTTCAGAACTTATAACTAGATACTTTACTTTGTATTTAGTTAACTAATTAGGACACATGTATTGTTCCTGTAGGATCCAGATCCGTGCAACAATTGTGTTTATGTGATTAAGAGATATGAACAGATAAACTAATCCCAAAGGCTGCCCACTTAGCTATTTAATTCAGAGAATAATCGTTACAATACTGAAAAGCTAAATGAGACAACTAGCTATTTTCTAAGCTAATTGTACATTATATATGCTGGGCCCGTGGTAACAAGCCCACGGCCCGTTCACAATGGACTATGTTTAAACAAATACAAATTACACCCTTGAACTTTAAATTAACATATAAAACTTTCCCTAACAATCTCCCCCTTTGATTTGAAGTTCAAATTCGCGCTCTATCTCTTGCCAGTTGTAGACATAACGTTTGCGAAGAGCGAAATGAACCTCGAAGAATCTGATGGCACGGCGGTAGTCGAGACGATCTTCAACAATATCCAAAGCAGTCTGAGCAGTTCTTTCATTCAGATTTGGTACATAGGATACCTTTGGATTTTCGGATTCGTGCTTGATGATCTTCCGAAGAGCGTCTTGAACCTTGAGCAGTGTGCCGTCGCAAAATCGATCTACCTGACTGAACCTCATAAACTTCTTTTCTTTCTGAGCGTTGAGGAAGACGATCCCAAATTCCGGTTGCAGCAGCATTGCGTTCTCGGGATACATCGACAGTTCAGGAGCTTTCAGATTCGGTTTGAGCAGATTTACCTTCTTTGATCGGTTCTCGATTGCCATTTGAAAGTCCGTAAGATAAGACATCATAATAGATCGGACGAGGAATCGACGAACCGCTTCGAGCTCCTTTGTTACAGCAAGCGGTCGGATGGTTCTGGTGCGAAGGTCTCTCAGAATAACCAGGAGGTCGAACGGATGGAGATGCTTAAAGTCAGCTTCAGAAAAAATCCATTATTTTCCGTCTTCACGTCGAACAGTGAACACGGAAAAGACGATCTTCATAATTCGGTTTGACTGAATCTTTAGCACCTCTGAAATTTTATGCTTAGTTCATACATGGTCTCTCGGGAGACACCGCTTCATGGCTTCTACGTATCGGAGTTGGCGTGCTGGATCAGGGCTGTAGATGCCAAGACAGAAGGTCGGCTCGATCGGGCGAATTCGGTGAACAAACAGCTTCTTCAGAGATTCCTCCAGATGAGGAATGATGACCTTGATCTTCTCCCAACGGTTTTGTTGCTGAGGAGGGGGAGGAAGATCAGGAGCTGTCGTTTGCTGAGGAGATGTCGGGATTTCTGCATTGGAGCTTTCTGGTTGATCTGAAGTCGTAGCGGGTTGAGTCGAGTGAATGGGAGGCGTACCATATAAGTTCTGAAGCAGAAACTGGTCGTAATCAATATTGTCGTCTTCATCAGTGGGAAACACCAGATTTACCTCGAAGTTTACGGCTGTGGCAGCTTTTTCGTACCATGCGTCTTCGATTTCCGGGTTGGTTTCACATGCAGGATCAATCATGGTGAGCGTCGGCATGTCTGATGGTTCTTGTGCGACCAATTCCTGTGTTGTACCCTTGGGCTTTTCAACCGTTGGGGCTTCGTCATCTGAGATATCCATGTCGATGACTATCTGTGCTAAAGGCAACTCGGCTTCGGGTGTTTCTGTTGAAGCGGCCGTAGTTGGAGGTTCCTGATGAACCACAGATGTCGCTGCAGGCTGGATCAGGGAGGCGGTCTCGGTTAGACGTTGTCGCTTCTCCCCCTCACGGTGATCAGGATCCTCTTGGTCATCGTGCCTTCGTTTAAGACCGCAGGCTTGACTCTTGCATGTGTCTTCAAGTGATCGAAACCTCTCGGATAGAGTAGCGAGCGCTCGGTTGTAGGTCTCGAGGGCTGAGTCAATGGCGTCAAGGTGTGATGTGATGGACGAAGATGGAGCAGTGACCTGGGACCGTAGAATTGAGATCAGGTCTGCTTCGGTAGAGGTGGTTGTGTCGTATTCCTGGAGCAGTTGGGCTAAGAGCATCGTCTTCAGGGTGTCCACCGAGTAAGTAGGTTGCGGTTGAGTCGGTGGAGGCACAGAGGCGGTGTCAGTGTCGACGATGGGGCCCTTTCCTTTGATAGCACGCATCGCTTTGCAAGTTCAGCGGCTACATGTTCCTGCATTTTGTGCTCCATAACCTGTTGGACAGCCTCAAGGGTGCTGTCCAGAGACCCTTTTGACACAAAGTCGGGTAAATTAACGCCGGGCTCACTTAGAGTACCCGTTGAGGCATCTACCGTAGAGGTAGAGCCACCTACGTTCACAGCTGGCGTGATATTAACTGTGGTAGGATTTCCGTCCAATCCTCGTGTTCCGAAATGCGGAGACACTATAGACGTTCCGGTCGGGTCACTAAGAGCCACGACTTGGTGTTGTTCCTCATCAAGTGTCCTAGGCGAAGAATGTTCAGTAACAATAGGCTCTAGAATCGATGGTGCACACAAAGAAGTCGAGACCGGGGGCTGCTGGTCTCTTATTTCAACACCAACACTCTCCGAATGGGAGGCCGGTGGAAGTTGTGCTTGTTCCCCGTGTAATATTGAAACAACCGTCTGTTTTTAGACGGATGAGTGGCTATGGGGGGTGTGCAATTGCTACGCTGGGTCCACGGAGGCTACTTCAATACCCCATCCCAACAAATGAGACGGGATAGCAGATGTGGCAACCCGGATAACACTCGGTGTGGGTCGCTCTTGAGCCTCGTTATCTTTACGGCTCGATCTTTCCTGGTTCAACTTTGAACGTAGTTCTCTCCGTCTCGCATGATCCAACTCAACATCTATATCTCCCTCAGACGTCCTAGGGATCGGTTCGGTTCCAGTGGGTGGAGAGTCAAGTGGAATGCTAGTGGAAAAATCAGGGTTGGGTTCGATACTGTGAGGGATGTGCGTCAGACGGATGTTGCGGTCGGTATCGGAGTCCGTGGAGTCGGATTCCACGTCTTCGACTTGCGGACTGGGAGAGGGGGGTTCGGTTATATATGGTTCGGTGGAGTGATGTAGGCGTGGTCTCGAAGATGGACCGGGTTGGGCAGAGCTGGAACCGGGCTGCGATTCCGCTGCACCTCCTACGCTCGTTCCCCTTCCTCTCACTACTAACGTTCCCCGCCCGACAGCACCTGCTTGTCGGGCCCTTCCACCTCTCACTCTTGGACCCTCACGTCTCTCGGGTCTATGTCCCTGGGCAGGTCCCTCCGGCTCTGGCTGGACCATGGGATTTCCTAACTCTCCCCTATAAGCAACTACCCCCGGTGCAGCGGGATCGGCTATGGCCAATAGGGCGGCAGGAATGGGCGAGGCGACCGCATTGGATGGGTTGCGGATCACCATGAATTGGAGGTGGCGGATGGGGCATACCGGATGTGTGAGTCGTCTCGGAATGGCGGGATTGGCATCCATGTGTTGTCGAACGGCAAGCGATAGGAATCGCGGATATGGGAGGAACTTCTTCTGTTTGGTGCCGCCGATGTGTCGGATGGTGGTCACAAGTTCCCGCCAGATTATCATGGCGAAGTCGACGTGGCGGTTGTAGCACACGGCGTGAACATGGCGCAGAAAGTCGCCTGTACATTGGTCAATACCTTTCCATCGGGCGGATAGGCATCGATTGAGAATGGTGAAGAGTGTGTACCAAATAGGTGCCAAGTACTTTTGATTGAAGACCGATGGCCGTTGAAGGTCGGAGGTGTACCCAAGAGCACGCATTTGGGCACAGAGAGTCGCATCGTTAACGGCAGGATCGTACCGTTCATGGTTGTTGGCAGTGGCTTCAGGTAGGGATAGTAAACGGCGAAAAGAATCAGGCGTCAGTGTAAACGGGTGGTTGTCTAATTGTGCCGTGATGGTCTGAGTGTTGCCAATTGTGCGGACTTGCGCCGTCAGCCAGACTTGTAGAACATAGAGCAAAGGAACGTCGGTTGTGCGAGTGAGTGCCTCATGAATGGGATGGCGCATCAGAATGTCGAGTACGACCTGATGTTGTGGGTTTGGCCTGAAAAGCGCCGGGTCGAGGTAGTGGTTGTTGGCTTCCAACTCGATGCCATGGTCAGGATCGACCAAGGCAGCATCTGCGACTTCGTCGATGAGTCCCTCCTCTTGAGGAATTTGTTCTTCCGGGTTTTGTTGTTCCGCCATGTGTAAAATTCTGCAAAGGAGCACTCGGTTAGGATCATAATTAGATTTACAAGTGTTGGTGCGTACCTTAGCTTTGAATGGCTCAATTTGAGATAGATCGAGGACTGGTGTTGATAAAACAGGCAAGAATTGGACAGAACAGGGGATTTTTCCGGACAAAATGAAGTGTCCGGACAACATGAGTTATCCGGATGACAGAGGAGTCCGGATGATTAAGCGAGTGTCCGGGTAAAATTAAGTTACCCGGACAAGAGTCCCTGACA
Organism: Saussurea involucrata; assembly: GCA_033807775.1. NCBI lineage: Eukaryota > Viridiplantae > Streptophyta > Magnoliopsida > Asterales > Asteraceae > Saussurea > Saussurea involucrata. The sequence goes on from CM066322.1 coordinate 114,897,935, forward strand.
AAAGGATTTTCCGGATAAAGGTTTTGTCCGGACTCCAAACTTTTCCGGTAGTTGAACTTACCGAAAACCCTAAGGTCTCCGGACAACTAGGTTTCCGGTTGTTTGAGAGAGTCCGGAAATATCATCAACACTTTGAAGGTTTTCGGATAGAATCGCATATGTATGATGGTGTCCGGAGACGATGAGTGTGTCCGGACGAAACCCCTTGGTGAGAAATCGACCAAATCTAGGTTTAAAAGCCAGTGTAAATGCAAATAAGCATACTAAATACCATGCTAGACTACCCTTGGTCATTTCCTATCAATCGTATGCCAAGGGAACCACAAATCATGAGGACCCGAGGTGTGGTGTTCAGGGTTGATAAATCTCAATCAAACCATGGTGTGATTGAGATGCAATACGCATTAAGATTCGAATAATAAAGATCGATTGGGAATCACAAATAACATACCTGAGTCTGGAGTGAAAGGCGTATGTGAATCGTGCGATTGAGGAGAGGCCGAGCGAGAGAGAATAACGACAAGGGTTTAGGGTTTTTCACGAGAATCCGGGTTAAATGAAATACGAGGAGCCCGGGTGGTGTCCGGAGACCTTGACCGACCCGGGTCTGTCCGGTCCGGATACTGTCCGGACAAACAGAAGAGTCCGGACATCCTGAAGAGTCCGGAAAACATTGTTTTGGCATTTTCCATAGAATTTTCAGGAAACCGTGCTGCCAGGGATCTTTTTCTTGCTCCCCCTCAAAATGAGCATGGGGTTGCCATTGCTCCCCCTCGAATCGTGCAGTAGGGTGCAAGTGAGGGATCCGACACACAAAAATTGTGAGTGTTGAATAGAAAACTTAGTGTCGCTCCCCCTCAAGTGTTGACCAAGTTGGACTTGGGAGTGCCCACACACATAAAAAAAACTTTTGGATTGTGTAAGAAAAACTGTGTGTGACGCTCCCCCTCAACAGATTAGAATACTTACCAGATATGGCAGTGTGCTCCCCCTGAACACATTAACAAACGGTGAAAGCACAGAGATCGGGAAATAACAAACAAACGACGGTATGTAATAAAAGAAACACACGAAGAAAGAGGAAAAATAGACGAAACTACCGAACAATTACAGAACCTAAATCTACCTGTGTTACTGAGGCAAGTAGAATACCAGTGCGAGGAAGTGTTTGCTCAATCGTCCAGAGTGTCGACACCGGATGATGAGTAGACAGTTACTCGTAGAGGTATGGAACTTGACAAGGGTACACAAACAGATTAAGTTTTCGGGTTTAGCATACCTAGCCTGAACACTGGAGTTTTAAAACGCTTTTCGTCCAAGGCTTTGGTAAACAGGTCTGCTAACTGATGCTCATTATTTACGAAGTAGAGTTCGACAATACCTCTTTTGACGTGATCCTTAATGAAATGGTACCGAACGTCGATGTGCTTCGTCTTGGTGTGCTGGACCGGGTTGCTTGAGATAGCAATAGCACTCTTCGAGTCACAGTAGATCGGGACCTTGACATACGTGAAACCGTAGTCCTTGAGTTGTGTCCTCATCCAGATGACTTGGGAACAACAGCTTGCGACGGCCACATATTCCGCCTCGGCAGTTGACGTTGAAACGCACTGCTGCTTCTTTGATGCCCAGCGTACCAGACTATCTCCCAGGAACTGAATGTGCCCCGATGTGCTCTTCCGATCCATCATGCATCCCGCGTGATCGGCGTCAGAATAGGCTGATAATCCAAAACCTGTCTCTTTCGGGTACCATAGGCCAAGATCAGCAGTACCACGTAAATAACGAAAAATGTGTTTAACAGCACTCATGTGAGACTCTTTTGGGTTGGATTGATAGCGGGCACACAGGAAAGTCGAGAACATAATATCCGGCCTACTGGCAGTTAGGTACATTAAAGATCCAATCATTCCTCTATACAGCTTCTGATTCGCATCCGTTCCATTAGGATCGGCGTGAAGCTTTGTAGTCGTTGCCATGGGAGTTTTCATAGGTGAGGCCTGGTCCAATTGGAATTTCCGAAGAATATCCCGAATATATTTGGACTGGTTAATGAATATTCCGGTCGAAAGTTGTTTAACTTGTAGACCAAGGAAGAAATTCATCTCACAAAGCATACTCATTTTAAAATATCTTCCCATTAGTTTGGCAAAAATCTTGGCATATAAAGGATTGGTAGAACCGAAAATTATGTCATCAACATATACCTGAGCCAAGACGATATGACCTTCCTCATTCTTAATAAAAAGCGTAGAGTCAATTGTACCTCGTGTGAAGCCTTTCTCTAATAAGAACTTAGAGAGAGTATTGTACCAAGCTCGTGGGGCCTGTTTTAGACCATATAGTGCTTTGTCTAAAATGTAGACATGGTCAGGCTTCGAATCGTCTACAAAGCCGTCGGGTTGCGAGACATAAACTTCTTCTTCGAGTTCGCCGTATAGAAAGGCCGTCTTCACATCCATCTGGAAGACAGTGAAGTTCTTGTGCGCGGCATAAGCTAGAAACATACGGATTGCTTCGATTCGCGCCACCGGAGCGTAGGTCTCATCAAAGTCTATCCCCTCTTGCTGACGATATCCCTTTGCCACGAGTCGCGCCTTGTTGCGGACAACAATGCCGTCTTCGTCCTTCTTGTTCTTGAAGATCCACTTGGTGCCGATCACCGTCTTGTGTTGTGGACGTGGAACCAATCGCCACACTTTTAGAGCTTCGAACTGATTGAGCTCTTCTTGCATGGCAATTATCCAGTCTGAATCTTCAAGCGCCTCGCGTACGGTTGTTGGCTCTATCTTGCTTAAGAAGCCGGAGAAGAGACAGAAGTTGGCGGAAGCGCCTCGCGTACGAACAGGTGTAGAGGGATCACCGATTATTTGATGCAGGGGATTGGCCTTCGTCCATTTAGTGGTGTGTGGAAGCGGCTGGTGGGTGGAATGAGATGTGTCCGGATCCACATACGAACCGGATGGGAGGTCTTGTACAACTTCGAGAGTAGCGGGTTGAGTTCTCGGAGGAGGTGGGGGAGGATTCGCCAATGGTTGCACAACTTCTGGTTCCGAGGAATTCAGAAGTTGATCGTCGGTTGTCGAGGAAGACGAATCTGTAGGAGCGATCTCCGTGATTGGGTTTGGGTCCTCCAGGGGAATCACAAGATCAGGTGAAGCAGGTGATGACGGCTGATCTGTCTCCAAGGTGTTAGAAGGCGAGCTTGTAGAAGGCGGTGGACCAGATAGGTTGTCCAAGTCTTCAAGACGAGCAGTTTCAATCCTAGGAATAGCTGAGACAGATGGGGAAGCATTAAATAGGTCATCAAAAAATGCTCAAACAATAAATCTAAATCAGAATAATTTGCAGTCGATGAAGATGCACGATTTGGATTTACTGTCATTTGTGTAGATCCCGAACTAGAGGATCCGGAAGCTAACACACCAGTTAAACCGGGTTCTGAACTGCGATGTTCAGAAGCGAAATCTGCGGCTTCGTCGAATGTCACGTTTATGCTCTCAACAACGGATTTAGTCCGCGTGTTGTAAACGCGATAAGCCTTAGCCTTCATTGAGTATCCGATGAAGACTCCTTTATCCGCTTTGGGGCTTAGTTTGCCGAGATCATCTTTGTCGTTCAGTACGTAGCACGTGCATCCGAACGCGTGAAAGTAGCCAATAGTTGGAATGTGATTATTCATGATCTCGTAGGGCGTCTTGTTGAATCGCTTGTACAGAATCGTGCGATTTTGCATGTAACAAGCTGTAGACACCGCTTCAGCCCAAAGATATAGCGGTAGATTAGCCTGGGAAAGCATTGTGCGCGCCGCTTCGACTAAGGTACGGTTACGTCTTTCCACCACACCATTTTGCTGAGGAGTGCGTGCGGCAGAAAAGTTGTGCGAAATTCCTACAGAGGAGAGATAACCGTCCATCTTGGAATTCTTGAATTCCGTCCCGTTGTCGGTTCTGATGGACTGAACCTGTTGATGCTTGTTTAATTGGACCGTCTTGAGATGTTCGATGATGATTTCAGTAGTTTCATCCTTTGAGCGGAGAAACATCACCCAGGTGTAACGTGAGTAATCGTCCACTATCACCAGAACGTACTTTCGCTTGTTGATGCTCGAAACACGCATCGGACCACACAAATCCATGTGAAGTAGTTCGAGATTCCGAGATGTGCTGGGAGTGTCCTGCGGTGGATGTGATGCACGCTTCATCTTTCCCTTCTCGCAAGCCCCGCACAGATGATCCTTCACAAACTGAAGGTTGGGCATGCCTCTAACGTGTCTGCCTTGCACCAGTTGATTGATGCTTCTGAAGTTGAGGTGCGAAAGTTGTCGATGCCAGATCCAAGCTTGGTCGGAAGAGGCTTTTGACAGAAGGCAGATAGGGTTATCAATTGAGAGGGCTGAGAGGTCAATGGTGTAGAGGTTGGTCTTGCGATGTCCAACTAGAAGTGTCTCACCGTCGTCGGTGAGGATTCTACACCTTGTCTTTTTGAAGCTGACCTCGAGATCTTTGTCGCAGAATTGGCCTATGCTGAATAAATTGTGGCCCAATCCTTGGACGTGTGACACTTTCTTGATGGTGATTTTATCATGTACGATGTCGCCGTAGCCCACGATCGGCGAACGCTCGTTGTTGCCAAATCTCACGTCTCCTTGATATTCTTCTTTGTTGTTCGTGAGAAGCTCCCTCCTTCCGGTCATGTGCTTGGAGCATCCTGAATCTAAGTACCACACATGACCGCCCTGCAAAACAAGATTAGAGAAGTTTAGGTACCCAAATTTGTTTGGGTCCTGGAGGGTTAGGCGTGGCTCCCTTTGAAGAAACCTGATTTGGCACAACTTTCCCGTTAGGTGAAGAATTTACACCTTTCGGGGGAACGGGTTTTTGCGTTTGTCGCCTCTTAGGTGTAGATTGTACACCATTGGGAGCAACATGTTTTGTGCCAGGTTGCCTTTTAGGAGCCGGTTTAACCTTGGTAGGAACAGGCCATCTAGGATTGGGTCTGGTCTCCCGCCGTGGTTTAACCGGTGATTGATTACCCCGTTTATGAGATGGATTGTTCTTGTTATTACAGGGACTGCGTTTTTCATACAAATTATGTACAAAAAATGGTGCATACCAGTCATTTTTCAGAATATCATAAAAATCATTCCCACCACAATTAGAACAGCAAAGACAATCATGCGAGAAATGAATCAAGTGTTGAAGAGAGTTCAATGTAACGGGAAAAGACACTACTTTTTCCAAACTAGCTTCAAAATCATTCCAACCACAATTTGAACAACACACGCAATCATGCAATAATCGAGCCAATTGTGGAAGAGAATTCACTTTAACAGGAAAAGAAACTTCAAAATAGTACTGATGATTCCAATCACTATTGTCTTTGTTTATTCTAGAATTTAAAGCATGGGGAAATGACTTTGATGCATCCTTCTAGACAGAATCCTCCTTTAGACACTTTGGTGTTTCTCGTTTAGCTTGACCATTTTTATCTGAAACAGCAGGTACAGAATGATCAGTGACTTTTGAAGGAGTTGGCGGTTTAATGGAAACTTATTTAGTCTTTTGCCTTGGCTGTGACGTGTTTTGGGAAACAGGTTTAGATTTTAAAATCTTGATCACAGCTGGGCCCTTTGAGTTTGAACCAGCTCCCTTTTCAAAATTGACCTTATGATTCACAACCGGGGATAAAAAATCTGTGTGACTTGGAAGAGGTTTGTCGAAAGGGAACGACTCGAACTCTCCCTCATCATCACCTTCTGAGTTTATGAATTCAGAAAAATTCACTTCTGGAATGTCGGGACTTGGACTTGTTGAGGAAGGCGAGAAACTCTTTGTGCTTGTGTGCTTTGGGGAATTTGGTGCGGAAGCTAAGAAAAAATCAGAGTTCAAATTCCTTAAAACACTCTCGTCTTGAGAATCTTGACCGGTTTGTAAACTATAAATCTTGCCTAAGTAAGCTTTGCACGAAGACTTGTCGGATGAATTTGAGGAAGGTTCGGGTGAAATCTCCTTTTCAGATTGGAGTTGGTCAATTTGCTCTTGAAGCTGACCATTTCTCACATACTCTTCCATCTTTTCTGTTGCCAAAGAAGACAGTTGTGATGTGAGTCGATTGATTTCATACCGAAGGATCTCCTGTCCTTCATCAGACACAGCTTCGGTTTTGACCGGTTGTTGTTTCTCAAGTTTGTCAAGTAAAGCTTGCTTTTCTTTTGTCATTTCAGACAATTTTGATGAAAGCGTATTGATTTCCCACAGAAAATTTTCCTTTTCTTCACTTGTCATACCATTGGTTATCTCAGTTTTGAGATTCTCAAGTGCTTTGATTAAATCGTTCTTCTCATTTTGAAAAACCAACCTTTCCCTTTCCAGTGACTCCTCCAACTCTACTATCTTTGCTTCCAAGATGAGAGGGGGAACATAGAGTTTAAACTCATCCGTCTCGGTCTTGGTTGCTGGTGCTACATCCTCATCCTTCTTTGAGGAATCCTTGGGTGCTGCTACTTTGTAGTGGTCGAAGTAGTCATTGGAAAGGTACTTTTTGTTCTTTTCATACGAGTAATTTAGAGGTTCATAGCAAAATGGAAGTTGAATTCCTAGTTTGTGTGTGCGCTTGTATTCCTCTGTTTCCTCCTCCTTTTCAGGTTTTAGAGGACCAGTCCACTTGATTTTGTACTCCGGGTACTTTGTAGATAAACCATAACAGGCAAAGTCATACAGAATGGGTACATGCCATCTTCCCTTTTTCAAATAGTGGGGATTATCATATCCGATTCCCCATTCTTTGTTGAAATACGTGAACTCTTTGGGTTTGTTTAAGAAAATGCTTTGATTAGTTTGACCCCTGTTGTGGAGTTTGGTTTCAAGATCTAGAATTTTAGCTACATACTCCTTGTGTTGAATTTGAAGAGAAGAGCATTGATAAGTGATGTCCTCTTTCTCATTCAAGCACTGATCAAGCTGACGTTGGAGTTTAGATATTCTGGCCCGTAAGTCTTTAGGTGCTAATGAAAGGATTTTGCATCTATCTTTTACATCAGCATTTTCAGACTTATACTTCTCAGTTAACTTTGTTTGAACATTAAGCTTTTCTGTTAAAGTTTTAATTTCAAGCTTTTGTTCTTTAGAAGTGGCCTTAAAGGATTCTGCCTGACCATAAAATGATTTCATAACATTCAAAAAATCTGGTTGACAAGATTCACATACCTGATTTGCAAGTGCAGTTGCGGTTTCTTCTTCAGTGGAGGAATGATATCCCATGAAAGCATTAGCAACTTCATCTTCATCTTCATTGTCAGATCTTTGCAGCCAGTAATCATCCTCAGCGAACATTGCTTCTCCAGTCGCCTTTTGTGTTGCTAAAGCTAGCTTAGCCTCGTAGTAGTGGACATTCTTCACTGTAGGCTGGCGGCAATCTTTGGCAAAGTGACCAAGTTTCCCGCAATTATTGCATTTCACGGGCTCATCTTTCTTCTTGCGGTCAACTTTCTCAGTCTTGTCCTTCTTCTCAGTCTGATCTTGCTCATCGACCTTCTTCTTACCTTCATATTTGTCTTTGTAGTCATGACGCTTGTTGGCAGAAGTGGAGTAGCGCTGACCATTAGACGTTGGTTTCTTGTAAAACTGTTGTTGCTTGAAGGTCTTTGTCAGGAGGGCAATGGCTTTCATGAAGTCGTTTACTTCACTATCAGAATCTTCATCTTTTTTCTCTTCCGGTTCAGAATCAGAAGAATTATGCTTTTGAGCCCGTTCGGTGTGTCGGCTCGAAGGTCTTCCCTTGTTGGTGGAAATAAGAGCAATAGGATCAGCTACAGGCTTGGGTTCAGTCCTCTTCTCGGCAAGTAGCTCATTCACTTCATCTTCATCTTGAAGAAGTGTCTCGTAGAGTTCATTTATGCCGATTCTTTCAATCAGGTTGTTATGCCTGACATGAGATGCAAAAACTTTCCATTCGGGTAAGAGATTGTTGAGGAACTTGAGAGCATTCTCCGTGTTCGACCGAACTATCCCATTCTTGTTCAGCTCATTGAGTAGAGAGCAGAAACGTTCATAAGCCTGAGTAAGAGTCTCGCCAGGACGCTGCTTGAAACCATCGAACTTGGTTATAGCAGTATTGATCTTCAGCTGGTTTCCAACTGCACTCCCACGCATCATTTTGGCTACCTGGTCCCACATGCCTTTAGCCGTGTCTTTGTAGCTGTCGATGGCAGTGTAGGTCGAGTTGGGAAGAGCTTGTACCAGATATCTCTTCGCCTGTTTCTCCCCTTCTATCCTCCCTCTTTCAAACTCTGACATTTCGGCAAAGGGCTTTTTCTCTTTCTTGGGTTCAGCACCTGCAGCGGCTGCAATATCCTTCATTGGTGGCGCGATAGGACCTTCTTCAAGAGCTTGCTGGATGAACTCATAGTTGTCCTTTGATTCAATGAAAATCATGAATCTGTCGCGCCATTGACTGTACTCGTTTGGGTATAGGCATGGAGGCTTGGTGTCGGTACCAATTGCGAGAGCGTCACGAGAAGCAGACATCTTTGGTTGCAACGGAGTGATCGTCAGACGGGTATATTGATTCGAAATGAGAACCTAACGCAAGATTCTAAGAGTGATATCCTGAAGCAGGTTCTAAAGTGGACTACAGTGGTCTTACTGGATAGTAATCCAAGTAAGGTAGTGATCTGAAAGTATCTGGACTAGATTTACGAAAAACAGTTCAAAAATGCAGAGTTGTCCGGATAATGCAGAGTTGTCCGGATATCTTGAGTTGTCCGGATAACCAAGGTTACCGGATGCTCTAAAGATACCGGATGGAATTAACCGGATAAGAATGATGTATCCGGATACTACGATGATTCCGGGTAAAAGAGGATTTCCGGATAAAACGAATTCCGGAAACTTTGAGTTGTCCGGAACTAGATTACCCGGAAAGATAGAGATTTGAAAAACTTACCCGGATGATTGACTTACCCGGATGATTGACTTACCCGGATGACTGACTTGTCCGGATGGAACCACAAACGTCCGGACACCTTGATCTGTCCGGAAAACGCGGCTGTTGTGTCCGGACACTGCAGCTGTTTTGTTAAAATCGATCGAAAATTCAACTAGGGTTACTCTAATGTGTTCCTAAAAGGTTAGAAACAATCCCAAGCACAAAACAACACTAACCCAATCGATTTTAGAGCAAAAACAACACTTTTTGGTATCAAAAATCGGATTTTTGAGTAAGAACACAACCAAAAGTTTTGAACTTGATTTGCAAAATTGACCAATCAAACGAACGAATTAGGATGTGAAATTTTGCAGAAACTCTTATAATGATAATGCTAACACAACCCAATAAGCAAAAACAACTGATTTTGATTGAATCAAAAAGTCAAGAATTCAAGAAAAAATCAGACGAGTGAAAGTCAAACTAACCAGAATTTGATGAATTAAAACCTTAGAATCAATCCGTCCGTCTGCTCTGATACCAATTGTAGGATCCAGATCCGTGCAACAATTGTGTTTATGTGATTAAGAGATATGAACAGATAAACTAATCACAAAGGCTGCCCACTTAGCTATTTGATTCAGAGAATAATCGTTACAATACTAAAAAGCTAAATGAGATAACTAGCTATTTTCTAAGCTAATTGTACATTATATATGCTGGGCCCGTGGTAACAAGCCCACGGCCCGTTCACAATGGACTATGTTTAAACAAATACAAATTACACCCTTGAACTTTAAATCAACATATAAAACTTGCCCTAACAGTTCTTATTAGTCTTTCTTATATGTACTGTAGCTTTAGTGGTTCCGTTGCAGTATATATAGTGGTTAGCACTGTTACGCTAACTGACTTTCCTGCATATATTTGTATTCATCTTTTGTAATCTTTGAGATACTCTCTCTCTAAGATCTGTAAATCTGTTCTTCATTGAATACAAGTTAGTTCGATCATATTACTTCTCAATTACTGTTATATACATTGATATATTGATTGTAAGAGTGGATCATAAACTTACAATTGGTATCAGAGCTAATCAACAAACAAATTTGTTCAAGATCGTGATCGCGAAGGTTATTAATCAATTTCTTGAAGACTTCTTGATTCGTTCAAAAAAAAATCGATTCCGCTGCTTGTTCAAATTCTTGAATTCTTAGCAATTCTCGAATTAATTGTTGTTTTTCAATCAAGAAATTCAAATTTGTCTCTCTGTTGAAATATCTTACAATCAAGTCTTCAAAAGAGTATCTAGCCATGGGATCTGAAACAAAGCCACCTGTTCCAATACCTGAAGAGTACCAGCAATGGAAAATCCGAATGATCCAATTCTTGGATAAGGTCCTATCGAAGTCTATGTCGATGTGGCTGCAACTCCTGAAACAGAGACAACTCCAAAAATTCCGGCTACAAGGGTGAAGAAGAATTATTCTCAATACACAGCTGAACAGAAAAACAGGCATGCTATAGACAAAAGAGCCATCACATTGATGACATTGGCCGTTCCGAATGAAGTTCTAAACAGAATTGACAGTGGATCATCTGCTAAGGAAATGTGGGATGAACTGGAAAGACAGATGTTAGGAACTGTCAGGTCAATACAAGCAAAGTTAAATCAAAGCATAAATGCTTATGAAATATTCAAGGCTAAAGAATCAGAAACTTTAACTCAAACGTATAGTAAATTTTGCACTATACTAAATGATTTGAGAAGAAATGGGCTAAAAAAGACAAAGTCAGAAATAAACTACAAATTTCTGAACAGTCTAAATTCAGAATGGTCATCGTTTGCTATCAGTCTACAAATGAATAAGGATATGTGTGAAGAAGATCTCAATGATCTATTTTGTGTACTTAATCAGCATGAAGACTCTGTTAAGATTGTGGTTGAAGAAAAGAAAAATATTGCAGAACAGTTAGCTTTTCTGTCAAAGTCCAAAATCGTTAAACCACCCAAGAAGACTGCGTATCTATCTGAGATACCAAAGCTGGAGGAATCAGATAAAGAAGAGGGATCAGAAGAAGATGAAGATATCAAAATGATTGCTGAGAAGTTAGCTTTGTTGACTAACACTTTTAACAAGAGGTATGGAAAAGGTAAATTTCAGGGAATTTACAAGAAAGAGCAAGGAAATTCAGATTTTAAGAAAAGAGAAGAAAGAGGAGAGAGTAAGTATGAAAAGAAGGAAGAGAGAAGAGAAGAAAATAGAGAAGAGAAGGAAGAAAGAAAAGAAAAGAATCTGTGTTTCAAATGTGGAAAGTCTGGTCACTATGCAAAGGATTGCAAAGTAAAAATTGTGAAGGATTATGAGTACTACACGAAAAGGCTCAGGTAGCCAAGAAAAGAGATGATGAAGTGGCAATGTTAGATGAACAGGAAAATTGGTTGTATTACACTTCAGATGAAGATGACTGCATTCACTTTTCACAGATGCAGGGTTATATGGCAAAGATGAGGAATGAGGATGATTCTGATTTTGAAGATGTTGATTCTGAGTCGTCTACTGAGGTACATTCTGCTCTTGAAATCGATTTAATGACACAAATTGGTGACACGAAAACTGAGTTTGTTAAACTGAGAAAACAGATAAAAGGAGAAAGAAGTCTGGTTAACAAATTTAGAATTGAAAAAGAAGTAATAAGAGAATAGTATGAGGAATCTGAGATTGAGAAACAGAAAGTTAAAACTAAAAATTCTGAATTGTTGAAAAATCATTCTGAATTAAAAAAATGAGCTTTCAAAGGTTAAAGATGAAAAGGGCGATTTACAAATAAAGTTTGATATGCTATTTGATGAAAGAAAGAATTTGTACACCAAAATCAAAGAATTAGAAGATCTTAACTTGAAAAGAGGTCAGACTCAACAAACATTAAATCTTCTAACAAGCAATATTAAAGATACAAGATTTTATAATCCAAAGAAAGGATTAGGATTGGAAGAAAATGTTGTTTTGAAAAGAGCTCCAGTCAACTTGTATGATTTTGAAAAGCTTCATGTTCCTAAACCAAAAATTCCAGAAGTTGTTGAAGTTTTTATAAGACCTGCAAGTTCTATCACAAGTTCTGATAGTTTGCAGAAATCAAGTTCTAAAAAGATAAAGGAAACAGTTTCTGAATCAAAAACAGAAAAGTCAGATGTTTCAGAAGATAAGGTTAAGAAAGAAATTTCTAAACCAACAGAAGAGAAACCCAGATATAATGACACTAAATTCAAATATGACTCTCTAAATGTCAGTTACAAAAATAAACAACAAAGTTTTTCTCATTCTGACATAGAAAGTATATTTGATACTAGTAAGGTTTCTTAAACAGTTAGTCAGAAATCTGAATCTTCTAATCAGAATTCTGATTGTTCAAGTCAAATCTCTGATTCTGAAGGTCAGAAGTCTGAGTCTGTTAATCAGAATTATGATTCAATGAGTCAGAATTCTGAGTCAACTAAATATTCTGAAACAAAGTCAGAAGACTTTTTAGAACTTGAAAAGAGATTTAATCTTGTAAGTCAAGAACTTGAGGAATTAAGGAAATCTTATGAAGAACTTGAAAATGAATATTGTGATGTGGATGTTAGTCTTGAAAAAGCTTTAAAAGAAAAAATTGTCTTTATTCAGAAAATAACAGAGCTTGAGAAACTGAAAGCTGAATATGATCTTTTCAATATTAATGCTCTAAAAGATAATGATAAATTCTTTAATGAATCAAGTACATATGAAAAAGGTGAATCATCTACTTCATTCTCTAACACAAATAGATTGAATTTTTCAGAAAAAAAGGAAAGCAAAAGGAAAGATGATATGAAAAGAGTCTCTGAGAAGATTGGGTTGAATTCTGCTTCTGTACCTAAAGCACCTAGTTTTTGTAATAAATGTACCTGTACCTTGAAAAATAGAAATAGCAGTGAAAAGACTTATGGTACAGATTTGTTGTTACTTGCAAAGAAAAATCTGACTTGTGTTCAATGTGGAAGTGATTCTTTTCAATATTCTCAGAAATGTCCAATCACAATAACATCTGTTTCTTTTATAAGAAAAGATATTCAGAATACAGAAAAGAAGAATGTTTCTGTTCCTCAAACTCAGAGAAAAGAAAAGATAAAAGAAGAAAAGCCTCAAACTAAACTCAAAGGAAAGAATGAGAAAGAGCTTAATGTGAAAGAAAAGAAAGTTGAAAATACTGCAACATCCAAATTTAAAACTTTCAAGAAGAAATTGAACAAGTTTGTGAACAGAAAATGTTCTGACTTCATAAAAGTTCAAGGTAAATGGTGTTTAAAGAAAGATTTTGAATGGAAAGTTAAAGGCACTTTTGTTAAATCAAATGACAAAGCTAACAAAGAAGGACCCATTCCAAAAAGGGTACCTAAAACTAACTGATTGTTTTTGCAGGGCTGTCATGTGTGGTTTTTAGATTCAGGAGCTTCAAGACACATGACAGGTAAGAAGTCTTTTCTATCAAATTTCACAGAAAAGGCTGGAGGAGCAGTAAACTTTTGAAATAACAGCAAAGGTCAAGTTAAAGGTTATGGGGATTTAACAAAAGGAGATCTGACAATTCAAAAAGTTTTCTATGTTGAAGGATTACAACATAATCTTTTCAGCATAAGTCAGATTTTAGACAGTCTTTGTCAAATCAAATTCAAAATAACAGGTTGCATGATTTTAACTGAGAATGATCTTAAAGTCTTCTGGGCCAAAAGACACATGGACTTATTTGTGGTTAATTTTTCGAAAATACAAACATTAAATCCTGTTTGTCTTTTATCAAACTCAATTGCAAATGAATGCTGGTTGTGGCACAGAAGATGTTCTCATTTAAACTTCAAAGATTTGAACAATCTTGTTGCAAAACATCTGGTTAAAGGATTACCAAAGATTAAATTTGAAAAAGAATCATTATGCTCAGCTTGTGAAATGGGCAAGATGAAAAAGAGTTCTCACAAATAAAAAATGGACTCATCTTGCAAAGCACCATTGGAAATGATTCATACTGATCTTTGTGGTCCTATTTCAGTTCAGTCTATGGGAGGAAAGAAGTATATGCTTGTAATTGTTGATGAATATTCCAGATACACATGGGTTGAATTCCTAAGAGCTAAGTCAGAATCTGCTACTACATTGATAAACTTTATCAAAAGGATTCAAGTTTTCTTACAACTTCCAGTCCAGAAAATCAGAAGTGATAATGGAACAGAGTTCAGAAATGAGCCTCTTCAGAATTTTTTAGAAAGTTCTGGGATTTGTCACAATTTCTCTACAGTCAAAACTCCTCAACAAAATGGTGTTGTTGAAAGAAAAAACAGGACTCTAGTTGAAGCTGCAAGAACCATGCCGGCTTATTCAAATCTTCCAACTTTCTTATGGGCCGAAGCAATTGCAACTGCTTGCTTTACACATAACAGAACTTTAATCAATAAAAGATTAAATAAGACTGCTTATGAACTGATAAATAAAAGAAAACCATTAATCAAATTCTTTCATGTTTTTGGTTGCAGATGCTATGTTCTTAAAGACAGAGAAAATCTTTGTAAGTTTGATAAAAAGGCAGATGAAGGATACTTTGTTGGTTATTCATTAACTTCCATATCATTCAGAATCTACAACAGAAGAACCAAGAGGATGATGGAAAGCATCAATGTAACATTTGATGAAGCCCGAATGAAGACTTCTGAACAAGACAGTTCAGAACTCATGCAGAACAAGACAAAAATGACTTCTGATACAAATTCTAATCCTATTTGTTCAGAACTCAATTTACTGTTTAAGGATGCTTTTCTAGAACTAATTTCTGATTCTTATGCACAATATGAAAACCCAAAATAGTCAAAGAGATGAAAAGAAGAACACCAGAAGTAGTTCAGAAAACTGTAATTTCTAATAAAGGTCCATCTGAGGAATGTCCAAATTTGATAAATACAAGTGATGAAAATTCTGAACCTTGTACTCAAAATTCTGAACCTTGTATTCAGAACTCTGAACAAGTCACTCAGAATTCTGACTTCATTGCTCAGAATCCAAACTTGGATGCAACTCCTACACATATATCAGAACAAGGGGACAGTTCAGAATTACAAGCAATCATTGATGAGAATGATACAAACAACAATTTTTCAGAGATTGATGTGCTTCCTAGTGCAAATAAGTGGACTAAAAATCATCCTATTCATCAAGTAATAGGTGATCCATCAGCAGGAGTAAAAACCAGATCAGCTACAGCAAATGAAGCAATGTTTGCTGGTTTCTTAAGTGTTATTGAACCTAAGAAAGCCAATGAAGCCCTAGAGGATCCAGATTGGATTTCAGCAATGCAAGAGGAATTGCTCCAATTTGAAAGAAACAAAGTCTGAAGACTCATTCCAAAGCCTGAAGGTAAATCTATCATTGGAACTAAATGGGTGTTCAGAAACAAAAAGGACGAATCAGGTGTTGTTATCAGAAACAAGGCAAGATTGGTTGCTAAGGGATACTGTCAACAAGAAGGAATTGATTATGATGAGACATTTGCACCAGTGGCAAGAATAGTGGCAATCAGAATATTTTTGGCATATGCTGCACACAAGAATTTCAAAGTATATCAAATGGATGTCAAATCAGCTTTTCTGAATGGTAAACTTAATGAAGAGGTGTATGTTCATCAACCTGAAGGTTTTGTTGATCCAGAATTTCCTGACCATGTTTATATTTTAGATAAAGCTTTATATGGTCTAAAACAAGCACCAAGAGCCTGGTATGACACTCTTACTCAACACTTGTTAGTTTCAGGGTTCAAGAAAGGTAAGATTGACACAACTTTATTTTTAAAGAAACAGGGTGAGGATTTAATTCTTATTCAGATTTATGTTGATGACATAATATTTGGCTCTACTAGTGCAGAATTATGTGATAATTTTTCTAAAATGATGTCATCTGAATTTGAAATGAGCATGATGGGTGAACTGAATTTTTTCCTTGGTCTTCAAGTCAAACAATTACCAAATGGTATTTTTATAAATCAAGGAAAATATGTCAGAGACATTCTGAAAAAGTTCAAAATGTCTGATTGTGCTTCTATGAGAACTCCTATGGCAACAAACATAAAGTTAGATGCTGATCTCAAAGGAGTTTCAGTAGACAACAAACTCTATAGAGGCATGATTGGATCTTTACTTTATCTGACTGCAAGTAGGCCAGATTTCATGTTTTCTACTTGTTTCTGTGCTAGATTTCAATCAAACCCAAAAGAATCACATATGTTAGCTGTCAAAAGGATTTTAAGATATCTAAAAGGGTCACCTGATCTAGGTTTATGGTATCCAAAAGAAACTGACTTCAAATTGACTGCTTTCACTGATGCTGATCATGCAGGAAGTAGGTTGGATAGAAAAAGTACTTCTGGTGCTTGTCACTTTTTGGGGGATAAGATAGTGAGTTGGGCATCAAAGAAGCAGAATTGTGTGTCTACTTCAACTGCTGAGGCAGAATATGTTGCTGATGCTGCTTAATGCTCTCAAACTTTGTGGATGAGAACACAACACATGGATTATGGGTATCAGCTCAACAAAATTCCTATCTACTGTGACTCGGAAAGTGCAATTGCCATTACTCAGAATCCTGTTCAACATTCAAAGACTAAACACATAGATGTGAGGTATCATTTTATAAAGGACTGTGTGGAAAAAGGAACTATAGAGATGCACTTTGTGCATACAAAGTATCAATTGGCTGACTTGTTCACAAAGCCTCTTGATCACAAAAGGTTCTCTTTTCTCATATGTAAAATAGTAATTCTTAATATAACTAATTGAAAATATTTGTTTTTCTCAAAAAAATGATAAATTTTCTCTAAGTAAGATTTTCTGAAAAGTGCACTCAGAACTCTGAGTCTTGTAATCAAAATTCTGAGTCTTCAGTTCAGAACTTCTGAGTCTTGAGTTCAGATATTCTGAGTCAATACTTTAGAAATCTAACTTTTAAGAATTCATTTCTGAGAAATACAAATACTTCAATCTTGTGGATTATTTTCATTCTATTATTTTTCTATCTCATCGTTATGTCTCATATATGGTCAAGTACATGCTAAAGTCAAGGGGGAGCATTAATATCTTTTGGAAATCATTTCATGATGATTAAAAGGTTTGTTTTCATTTCTTATCTCTGATCATTCTAAGAAGAACAAGCTTTTAATGATAAATTTTTTTGTCACCTGTTCAAACTATATCTGAATCTCAAAATTTTCATATTCAGATATAAGATTTTAAATGAGTTTCTCAAATCATCACTATTTGAACAGAATTCTGATGATAAAATGATTTTCTATCTGTTCAAACCTCTTCTGAATAATTAAAGTTTTTACATTTGTCAGAAGTTGATTTTAAATAAATTTTGGTTACAAGGCAAATTCTTCTGAATCATGGACTCAGAACTCTGAGTAGAATAATCAGATCTCTGATAAAGGAACGTCAATCTTCTGAGCGTGTTATTCAGATCTTTGACTTGTGTCAATATTCTATCCAATAACATGTGTCAGCTTCATATTTGGTTGATTATGCCACGCATTTCATTTAAATCCTCTGTGGCATTTCAAATGTGTTGACTCCTTTATAACTTTGACCTCGTTTTTCCGTCAAACCTTTCAACTTCGCGGATTTTAAATAGGTCTTAAAATCCCTCTTTCAAATTCTTTCAAATTTCAGAGTGAAAAGTGAGATACGAATCAATCCAGAGTTCTTTGAGTTTGTTTTCTTCTTAAATCATGTCAGGATTCCGAAGAAGTGGTCAAATTTCTCTGCATTCTGCTAAGTCTTTAATGGATTCATCCGATTCTGATAATGATGAAGTACAAAATTTAGTTGTTGAAGAAGTAGCAATAAGAAATGATGAAATAAATGCAGGAAATGAACAAATGGCTGAATCAGAAGGGAATGCAGATGAGGTAAACATTAATGTTGAACATGAACAGACTGCTGCAGGGTCGATTATGTCAAATAGACCAATCTTAGTGGAAAGGATTGTACCTGAAGGGGAATGGTTGAAATTGTCAGAGAACAACTGTGTCTTATTATTTGAGGAGAGTAGATTTAAGCCTGAACACAGAATCATAATGGAATTATTCAAATATCATCCTTATAGGAAATGGTTTACAAGGTGCAAAACAGTCCTTGTTCAATATATTCAACAATGGTGGAAATATCTTAGGTTAGAAGGAAACAAGTTTATATCTGAAATTGGAGGAGTAACTTTTGCCTTATCAATCCCTGCACTGAGAGAAATGCTAAATCTTCCAGAGAAAGATGATGTGCAAAGAAGGTCAGATTTTGAAGACTCACCTTTAACAGAATAATAAATTGCAGAGTTTATGAAGTTAGGGTATAATGAAGGATTAAGGACTCTTAGTTTGTTCAGAAGGAACAAATTGCCACCAATTTGGGCATGTTTCTTTCATGTGGTGAATAAGTGTTTGTCAGGGAAGAATAGTTCTGCAGATCAAGCTTCAAAACAGATTCTTCAAATCTTTCAGGGTTTAGTGAGGAATAGGCACTATGATTACACTGCTATACTTTGGGAAGATATGAAGAACACTTTTGAGAAAAATCAGAAGGCCATTCAAAAGAAAACAAAGGATACACCGCTGGCATACATACCTTACATAAGGTATTGGCAAATTGTGATTTGGTATGCAATGCAAGAAAACAGAACCATTTCTAGAAGATCAAATGAACAACATGGTCCTATTTTCTATTTGGGTAAGATGTCTTTAGTTACTAAAATCGAGCAATATTCTAATCATAAACTTTTGCCAAGATCACTTAGGAATTACATTCTAAGGGAGAGTGAGATTTTAAAAGCATATTGCACCTCTATGGGAATTGAAGAACCTCAAATCCCTACCCATGAGGACCAACCTGAGAAGAGAGGTGAGGGGTCTAGTCAAGTTAGAGAGGGGGAGGATGTTCAAATGGGTGAACATTCTGAGAGAAATGAGGGGCAAAATTCTGATAGCTCGGTTAGAATATGTGAGGAAAAACAGAATGAGGGTGGTGAGGATGAGAGAATGTCACCAGAGGTTCAAACAGAAAGAGATGCCTTTGTACTAGCTAATCTTAACCAGGTAACCACATCTGCTATTGGTTCACAATTCTTGGTGTCCAATATTTAAACAAACACCATGGACCTAGTGGTGGAACTTGAACAACCCATCCATACCCACTCAGAAGCATTTCAACATGCTCCTGTTTCACATAAACCAGGGGAACCATCCCAAATTCATTTGGAGGGAGGTGTTAAATCCCAACCTATTTTTCATCACATTGAGTCTGGATATCACATTCCTATCCATATTGAGCCTGAAATTCCTTCTAACACTTGCACAGATCAGGAATTTCGTATTCCTGACAAAACATTCATAGACACTCCTAATTTTTGATGTCAAGGATTGGATGGAAGTCCTGGTGAGGTGAACATCTCAAAAGCCTCATTCAAATGTGCATATGTTGCACAAGATGACTTAGTGTTATCTACAGGCCATGAGCCCTCTGGGCACATGAAAACTGGACCATCTGTTGGTTCAGGTTCACTGTTAGACTCTTCTGAATTTGTAAAGATTCAGAATCAAAACAAGGTGATGGGGGATAAAGTTGATAATTTGGAGAGAAAGGTGGATGGATTGAATGATGAGGTAAAGGAGTTGAAAACTATGTTGGAGGGGAAGATGAAATCTGTTGAGACTAAGATAGATGATGTGAAGGTATCCTTGGAATCTCATAAAAAGGAGATCAAGGATATTATGTCTGAGTTTCAGAAAGATTTGTTTAAACAAATGCAGAGTATGCAAGATTCTATATTCAAAGCACTAAGCACTTCTTTGGCTTCAACTTCTAAACCACTTGATCTTGTTCCACTAGCAGAAGCTGAACCTGAAAGTGTTCCTGTTCACAACCTCAAAAGGAAGTTTGATGATAATGAATTTCATGATCATCAAAAGGGGGAGAAAAAGCAAAGGTTGAGTTCTGATGATGATATTGGTATAAGAGATTTTGAAATAGCAGATATGCAGTTAGCCAATACAAAGAGCACAGAAGTTCAGACAGATGAAAATGTAAAGATAGTGGATACTCAGATAGTTCAGATTGACAGTTCAGATACAGAGGAAATGGAAGTTGAATGTACAGATGGTGCTGATTCTGATAAAACAGAAGAATTGAACTTAGACACAAAGATGGAAGTAAATTCTGATGAAACTGAAGCTATTGAGGAACCTGTGTTGAGGTCAGAGGAAACAGTTGAGAGTTCAGTTGTTGAAAACAAGTGTACAGATATTGTTCCCTATGTCAAAGTTAGTTTGGTGGACTCTGAGTCAGAAGAAAGGAGACTGAATGAGGTATTGACCAGAAGGATGCAAAGTGAATTAGTCAGAGCTCTAAATGTTCAGAATATTCAAAGAGTTGTGAAATCAGTAAGGCCTATTGATCTGATGGGAGAAGAAGATAATTCTGTTGATTATTCTCAGAAGTTTCGAGAGGAGTTTCAGCTCAACTGTACTGATGATATTGATACAACAGAAGAATATGAGAGAGTGAAAGAATACTTTATGCCTCAGAATACCTATTCAGAAAGCCAATTGAAATTCCTAATATTGACTTGCCAATCTTAGAGGAGCCTTTATGTGATTTTATTCTGGAATTAAATGATGTACCACTTGCTAGACAATTTCATGATGATATCTTTCCAGAGGAAATATATGAGAATCTCTATCATAAAGAAGGAGATTATGTAGTTTTGGAGAACAATATTGATGGTTTCATGAATGAGAGATCTCAGATGATTTATGCAGAAGCTTCAAACAGATTCAGAATTCCTGATTCAAGATTGCATATTCAGAAAAAATTTGAGAAAGTGTTGATGTTTCAAATAGAAGAGTTTGATGGTCTGATGTATGTAAGATTGGAAGTGCTGAAAGAAAGAAGTGTAAAAGTTTCCATGTCCAGCTTTGATTTTCACAGATTAACTCTTGATGATCAGATCTTCCTAGTTAAGTTATTTGCCGGTACTGAAGAGACCTGGATAGAGATTGAATGCAGAAGACTTCTGGGCATTTATGTCAGAAATATGCATATGTATGATTTTCAATTGGCTATTGAAGGAAGAAAAGAAAAATGCAACTTAAGTTGTCCAGCAAAGATTTCAGGGTTTGTTGTGAATTTGAAGGGATTTATAAATGAAGGAATGGAAACTGAAGGATTTGCATATACAGTTCAAGGAAGACTTGAAATATTCAAATTAAAGGAATTGGTAAAGTATAGTAATGCAACTTTGAGTTGGTTACTAAGTGAAATGAATGGAAGTGTTACTACTGAAAGAGAAAATCTAAAGAAAAGATGTGTGAATTCTGTGGAAAGAAGATTAAATCTCAGAAGTAAGATCAGAAGCAGTGGTGAATGGTTTTTATCAGAAGTCAATCCAAAAAAGATGCTGCACAATGACTTTGTACTTCCAGCTGAATATGAAGTGAATGAAATCCTTTCAGAAGAAGTTGAAGAAATTCAAGACATAACTCCTCAGAATGTTCAAATGACAAGTGTTGATCAAGCTGAACAATCTGAGCGAAAAGAAGATGAAATATCTATTGATTTGAATGGATATTTTCTTGAATTTGATCTACCCAATTTTTTCAAGCCTAAAGAGATACAATTTCTGGATGTATATTATGACAGACCAAAAGAGACTCAGATTTGGTTGGCAGACAAATCAAGGTGTATTGGGAAATCAAAACAAGCTGTGTATTCAGATTTCTTAATAACAGGGATCAGAGAACTAAAGGTTAAGTTGTTCAAAAAGCAAGAGTACTTGTCCTTTGAAGTATTGAGAGAAGATGGAAAAGTGTACTATTTTACTGATGTAGACTTTGAGAAGTTGTCAGTAGTTGATTTCTACAGATTACATAGTCTTTTGTGCTTCAAAGATTCAAGCAAAGACAAGAATGAAAGAAAGGAAAGAAGTGTGGTGATTGAAGCTATGTTCTATATCTTAAGGTGGCATTGTTATACAGATTTTCAAATAGCTCTGTATCTACAAAGGCCATGTGTCTACCTTTCAAATCCCAACACAGATCATGATCAGAAAAATGTCTTGAAAACTGGAAGTGTGTCCAAGCATCCAGAATTGGGAGTCTTTCTGAAGAATAAAAGTGAAAAGATCTTCTTCAGAGCAAAGGAAACTGCAAAGTATTGTTCTGGAACATTAAGAATCATTAAGCACAATTTGGAGAAAAAGATGCTGAAGGTGAAGCAAGCTAATATGACTCAAGAAGTGATCACTCAGCAAGTTGAAACTATTCAAGAAATAATTGTTAAAATTGACAACAGGCTTAATCAGAGAAATGTGATTTTACAGAAGATTGTTCCTGCTTTGAAAGAATTGGATGATGCAAAGTATAAGTTTATTTGACAAAAAGGGGGAGATTGTTAGATCTGAGTTTTGTCAATAAATTAAGTGTTGAATTCTGATAAGAAGGCTCAGAAGTTCTGAAGAGAAGAGTCAGAGTTCTGACCAATAACGCTCAAAAGGAATGCTCTGAAAGTTTGCTAAGTATTGAAGTCTGAGAAGAAGAGTCAGAAGTTCTGAGAAGCTTAATCAGAATAATGTTCAGAAGTTCTGAACAACATGTTCAGAACTTATAACTAGATACTTTACTTTGTATTTAGTTAACTAATTAGGACACATGTATTGTTCCTATTAGTCTTTCTTATATGTACTGTAGCTTTAGTGGTTCCGTTGCAGTATATATAGTGGTTAGCACTGTTACGCTAACTGACTTTCCCGCATATATTTGTATTCATCTTTTGTAATCTTTGAGATACTCTCTCTCTAAGATCTATAAATATGTTCTTCATTGAATACAAGTTAGTTCGATCATATTACTTCTCAATTACTGTTATATACATTGATATATTGATTGTAAGAGTGGATCCTAAACTTACAGAGTTCAACCCTGAAGCCCCAGTCTTCTCCCCTACCTATGAATCAATAAGAACATCTTTGAAGAGGATCTTAAAAGAGTTCTTTAAGAAAATGTTGCATCTGATGCTTTGAACCCTAAGTTGAGAAAGTTTAAGTCCACCAAGGCAAATATTTCTGAATTACCCAAAGAGTCTCACACCTCTGCCAGAGCCACCACAGACTTTCTAGACTCTGACTCTGAGGTAGATGAGCAGATTTTCTGTGCTCAAAAGAATGTCTTGCACAAACCCAAACATGTACTTGTTGGATCTGGAGTTTTGAAAACTATCATACATGCTTTTAAGAACCAATCCAGAATTCCACCAATTCCTGATTTCAAAAACAAGGGTATCAGAATTCTTTCTTCTGAAGAGTTAGAGGAGAAGAGAAGAGAAAAAGCTAAAAGTATTCCTGTCAACCATACTTCTGTTCCCTATGCTTATAAACCAATCAGATTTACTCCAGAACAAAAGGGTAAATGGAAAGTCAATGACCAACATATCCCTAATTCTGCAGTAAATCAAAGGAAAAACACTTTTTGGTCCAAAGAATCCGTTCCAAAGAACAATGCCAATTTCAAGAAAGCAAATCAGGACAGAATGACTGTTAAAACTTCTGGTCCTAAAGTTTTTCAATCTCAAATGGCATATAATCCACAGATGTTGAAGAGAAACAACAATATGCACCAATCATCTTCATGTTCTATCAATTGCAATTGCATTCAACTTCTGTTAAAGCTACAAAATCACTTAAATGGTCCTCACTGTATTCTGAATTAGTCATCTGAAAGAAAAAAATCCTAAGACTACTCAGAATATGCAGAGAAATCCTCTGGCACACCATCAAAGAATGGAAAGCCAGTAGGTAAATCTGTTTACACCCCTAAGCCTAACCAGAAAGGACCCATTATACAATGGGTACCTAAAAGTAACTAATCTTTCTTGCAGAAGCCTCATGTGCAAATCTGGTACTTAGATTCAGGATGTTCCAGGCACATGACATGCAACAAGGAGCTGCTGACTTCATTCAAAGACAAAATGGGAACTGCAGTAACCTTTGGAGGCGATGGACAGAGACATATTAGAGGTTATGGTGTCTTAAATAATGGTGGTGTTTCAGTTTCAAAAGTTGCTTATGTTGAAGGCTTAAATCATAATCTGCTCAGCATAAGTCAACTGTGTGATCATGGATTCGATGTCAATTTTAAGAAGAAATATTGTTCTTTGTTACTTTTTGAGTCTAGTCAAGAGCTTCTTAGAGCCGAAATAAAAGGCAATCTTTACAAAATGAATTTCAATCCTAATCAAAGTTCTAAAACAGAAAAACCTTGTATAGTCTCTTTGAATAAGGAAGATGTCTGGCTCTGGCATAAAAGATTTGCTCACTTAAAGTTTTCAAATCTTGACAATCTCGTGAAACTAAACTTAGTGAAAGGTCTGCCTTCACTAAAATTTGACAAAGACCACCTTTGTTCTGTCTGTGAGTTGGGTAAGCTGAAAAGAGCTTCACACAGAACAAAAAGTGATCACAATTGTCCTAGACCTTTGCATATGCTTCATGTGGATCTCTGTGGTCCAATCTCTGTGCAAAGTTTGTCTGGCAGAAAGTATATTCTTGTTCTTATAGATGAATACTCTAGATATACTTGGGTTGAGTTCATCAGAGTAAAATCTGATGTCCCATAAATTCTGATAAATTTGTTGAAAAGGATACAGGTTATGTTAGGTCTTAAAATCCAAAAGTTGAGAAGTGATAATGGGACTGAGTTCAAGAACGCAAGAATTGACACCTACCTAACAGAGGAAGGAATCTCCCAGAACTTCTTCAGCTGCCAGAACTCCCCAACAGAATGGTGTTGTGGAGAGAAAGAACAGAACTATGGTAGAAGCCGCCAGAACCATGTTGGCATGATCTATTCTTCCTATCAACTTCAGGCAGAAGCAGTCTCAACGGCCTGTTTTACCCAGAATAGAGTTGTTATTGTAAAAAGATTCAAAAAGACTCCTTATGAACTCATCAACAACCGAAGGCCAAATGTGAAATTCTTTCATGTTTTAGGCTGCAAATGCTTCATCTTGAATGACAGAGATCAGCTGGGTAAATTTGACAAGAAGGCTGACGAAGGAATCTTTATTGGTTACTCATTAACCTCTAAAGCCTACAGAGTCTACAACACAAGAACCAGAGTCATTCAAGAAAGCATAAATGTATCCTTTGATGAAAAATCAACAAGTTCCTCTAATTGCAAATCACCAGAGGGGATACAGACTGAAGAGAAACCTAGCTCTTCAAAGACAAGAGAAGAATATATCAATCTGATATTCAACGACTTCTTTGATGATGAGGATTCCTCTAAAAACATCACCAGAGGAAATCAAGCTCAGAACTCTGCTGAACAAAACTTAACAGGTACATATCTAACTGGTCCCTCAAATTCTTCACCATCTACTTCTCTGTCTACAGGTCAAATTCAGAGAAATGAGGGACTACAATCAGATGTAAGAGAACCTGACCAAGAGCCATCATCACCCCCTCTGACCCATATTGGAAGAAATTCCTTGTATGAAAGCTCACCTTCTCAGAGCCCTGTTGGTACATCACAGAGCAATGAAGCCACTCTCTAGAGTTGTGTGCCTCAGAGCCCTGGTGCCAATCCTCAGAGCTCTGATGCTGACATACGTCTTTTCCCATCAGAAGCACAGACTTCACCTGTTGTCCATACTCCAATGACAAGATGGACAAAGGATCACCCCCATCAGTAGATTATAGGTGCTGCTGAAGATGGTGTAAAGACAAGATCTGCAACAATCAATGAGGCTTTCTTTGTAAATTTCTTAAGTATTATTGAGCCAAAGAAGATTTCTGAAGCCCTGGAAGACCCAAACTGGATTGAAGCCACGCAAGAGGAGCTTCTGGAATTTGAAAGAAATAAAGTTTGGTCTTTGGTTCCACTTCCAGAAAATAATGCCGCTATTGGAACCAAGTGGGTGTTCAGAAACAAGAAAGAAGAGGATGGTATTATCATCAGAAACAAATCATGGTTGGTTGCCAAGGGATACTTCCAAGAAGAAGGTATTGATTATGATGAAACCTTTGCACCTGTGGCTAGGCTAGAAGCAATCAGAATCTTCTTAGCCTATGCTGCCCATAAAGGTTTCAAGGTCTATCAAATGGATGTGAAATATGCCTTTCTGAATGGGAGACTGCAAGAGGAAGTCTACATCCAGCAACCACCAGGTTTTGAAAGCTCAGAGTTTCCAGACCACGTAAACAAGCTAGACAAAGCTCTGTATGTCCTTAATCAAGCCCCTAGAGCCTGGTATGAAACTCTATCAAAGTTTCTGTTGGTCAACCATTTCGAAAAAGGTACTGTCGATACAACCTTATTCATTAGGAGGTATAAAAATGATATTCTTCTAGTACAGATATATGTTGTTGACATTATCTTTGGGTCTACTAGGCAGGAATACTGTGACAGGTTTGAGTAATTGATGAAAAGTGAATTTAAAATGAGCATGATGGGAGAACTTTCTTTCTTTCTTGGTTTACAAGTTAAACAATCCATCAAAGGCACCTTTATCAGTCAATCAAAATATGTCTCTGATATTTTGAAAAAGTATAAGCTCAACAACTCAAATCCTATGAAAACTCCTATTGCCACAGGAGTTAAACTTGACCATGATCCTCAAGGTCAATCTGTAGATGTCAAGAACTACAGAGGAATGATAGGGTCACTTTTGTATTTAACTGCAAGAAGACCTGATATAATGTTTGCAACCTGTCTTTGTGCTAGATTCCAAGCAAATCCTAAGGAATCCCATTTGTCTGCTGTCAAACGCATCTTTAAATATCCAAAGGGACTCAATTTTTGGGTCTCTGGTATCCTCTTAATTTTGGTTTCAAGCTTGTAGCATATACAGATTCAGATTATGGAGGAAGCAGGAATGACAGAAATAGTACTTCTGGAAGCTGTCAATTGCTAGGAGATAAACTGGTGAGTTAGACATCCAAGAAACAGAACTGTGTATCAACCTCTACAGCAGAAGCAGAATATGTTGTTGCTGCTAGTTGTTGTTCTCAAGTAATCTGGATGAAAACACAGCTCAAAGACTATGGCATGGAGTACAACCAAGTCCCAATTCTATGTGACTCCAAGAGTGCAACAACAATTACAGCAAATCCAGTTCAGCACTCAAAGACAAAACATATCGATATAAGGTACCACTTTATAAAGGATCATGTTGAAAAAGGGGCGATTGAAATGTATTTTGTTTCAACCGACTTCCAACTTGCTGATTTGTTTACAAAAGCTCTTGATGAAAGGAGATTCAATTTCTTAATCAGCAAGATGGGTATGCTAAACATGTCCTCCTAACTCTGTTTAAAATTCACCAGAGCCACTGATGTTCATCCCAGAGCTCTGTCAAAATAGTTAGGTAGGTTACATCACCAGAGCCTCTGATGTTCATCTCAGAGCTCTGCCAGCATACTTTTTCAATTTTTTTCTTTCTTCTATGCGTTTCAAATCTGTATATTCTTTATTCTCTTTGTAAATATTCTTTAATCTTTCAAAAGTTGCAAAACAAGAGAGAGATGAAAATATAAATCTGTCAATTAAGCTCATCGTTCTAGGGGGAGCTTAAAAGGAAAGTAAGCATGGTTTAAGGGGGAGCAAGTCAAAACAATTTTAAATTTTCATGACTTGGCTCGTTGAACATAAGGAAAAATCATTTTAAGGAAAGGAAAACCTGTTCTGATGAAAACCTTTTTGACAAGGTCAAGAACCTACCAGAACTCTGACATTTCACCAGAGCCTATGATGAAGTTCACCAGAACTCTGGGAAATCTCTGAAATAGTTCTGCTTTCGTTCTTTGACTATTCTCACATCAGATACAGGATTTACAAATGATCTTAGGGTAAAGGTGAAACATTTTGGGTTACTTGAAAGAATAATGGACAAAGTCACTCATCAGAGAGAAAAATGTGTTGAGTTCCACCAGAGCTCTGCCATTTCTCTAATGATGATCATCAGAGATGCGGGTTATTTTTAAGCGTAAACCACACGTCACTCACAAATCTCTAACCGTGATGGTTCTATTGCCCAAAAGTTGTCAGACCCAAAACCCATGTGGCATCTTCTGATTAAAAGACCAACCGTTAGTTGTTTCCACGTTCTACTATAGAGGCCATTCCACTATCTGACACTCAAGTGCCTACAGTACCTACGATGGTTATCCAGCCAGATATTTTGAGCATAAATACCCATTTCATTTCTTATGCTTTCTAAG
Source organism: Saussurea involucrata (assembly GCA_033807775.1). Lineage (NCBI taxonomy): Eukaryota > Viridiplantae > Streptophyta > Magnoliopsida > Asterales > Asteraceae > Saussurea > Saussurea involucrata. Next base: position 114,926,179 of record CM066322.1, read on the forward strand.
TATTCAACCCTTCAAAATCTTCCTTCCTTAGTTCAAATACCTTCTTTGTGTTCTTCAAACCCTGAAACCTTCAATAATGGCAAAAACAAGCAAACTCAGCGGAATCAAGACAAATAGTGCCCGTAGATCAAATAGTGATCGAACCCTACGAGTTTGTAGATAACAACTACAGATTCGACGCCAATCCAACCAACTTTTTGCCCTTCTATCATGTGTTCGTCGAGTTCTTCAGAAACTCAGAAGTCTTCCAAGCCATTTCAAAGTCCGACGATGACCTTCCACAGATTTATGTCCAACAATGGTGGACAACATGCCAGTTCATTCCAGAGAGGAAAGGGATCATTGGAAACGTTGATTCTGGAAGAGATGGAGGAGCAGGAACGGTTCGTATTCATGACAAGACCATAAGAAGAATTTTTGGAATGCAAACCAAATAACAGTTGGGAATCCCTGCATTTGAAACCCCCCCCCCCCCCCCCCCAAAAGTCCCTGTTCTTCTTGCATTCATCAAATTCTTGGGCTACAACAAAGATTTAACCAAATAGGAGATTTCAAAAGAGGTAATCTACCTCCAGTGTGGAATTTCATGTTCTCCACACTAAACCGCACCCTGACCTGCAAAAGTGGTAGCCAAGACCAAGCTAGCACCGAAATTCTACAAATCATGTATGGCCTTTACTTAAACAAGCATTTTGATTACGCCAAAATCTTGTACGAAGAGCTGCTGAATGCTGTCAACACCAAGACGACTCCTCTGGCGAAAGGAGGTATTGTGGGGGAGCACAGGAATCTGAAGCACATCAGATTTCCAAGGTTCATTATCCTTGTGATAAGGGAGGCATTTCCAACTCTGCAACTTGTTCAACAGGGCATTCCAACTCATGGATGGGTAATGTCCAAGTTCAAAGCGACAACTTCAGGTCCGTACCCTAATACTAGAAGAGTACCTCAAACTATGCTCTCTCTAATAAACCCACAACATATTTCTCTACAAAACTATAGACATGCTGCTCTACCTTAAGAACCTGAGGTGAGATCCCCAGCATACATAGGTCCTGAGCCATCATTAGAGTCTGCTAGTATGGTGAGAGAAGAAGAGGAAGTGGTCAGACCAGAGGACAGAGTACCCATAGTGGGGTCTACCTCTGATAATTTTGAGGAGGAAGTAGCCGACAGAGCATCCCCTATGGAGGATGTCCAAGAGGAAGTTAGGGAAACTGCAGAGGAGATAGCAGAGAGTTTGTCCTCCTCTGGCAGTGGTGAGGAAGAGGAATCTGAGGGAGAGACATCTAAGTCTTCTGAATCCCTAAGAGTTGAGGGAAATGTGAGCATAGAAAAAGATGTTCCTAAGAAGACACATGTGCGTTTTCCCAGCCCATCCCCCAGTGCTATCACATAATCTGTCCTTGGCGATCAAGGCCAAATGGATATTGAAACAGAGGTACACACCTCGAACACTAACCAGCTTGAACCACCAGAGGCAACTCTTCATGCCTTTGGTATGCACGAAACTGGGGAATCCCTGTTTGGTAATGATGTCCCATCGTCCCAGAACATCAATAGGACAGAATCACATGCTGAAGCCTTTGTGGCTTGCTTAGATGGAACACAAACTAGTCCAGAGATCTTCAGGATCTCACGTAGGCAATGTCCAACTCAGGGACATTGGTTTGACTTAGTTTCACAAGGGAAGACCTGTCTTGATCCCAGATCTTCTCATCACATCAGATTTCCTTCTTCTAAACCTGAGCAGGAAAAGGAAATTCTGACTAGAACGCCCAGAGATGTATCCCCTGAAAAGGAACATCAAGGACAGGGTGGAAGTCCTCCAAGAGTAAACATCAATACAGCTCTTGATGGAGGTGCCTCTGAGCTCGAGGCTGACTTGAATCCATGTGTTGGAGACAAGGTTACCACAACCTCTGATAATGTCACAAGAGCAGAGCTCACAAGATTCTGTGACAGTATTAGTAACTCCTTGAATGAGTATAAACTTATCAATGCAGCGAAAGAGGAGCTGATCCGCCAAGAGAATGCTTCTCTAAAAGAAGAAATGAAAGAGATCACAAATAAGTTAGCAGAAACTTCTCAGAAGTTCACCGATTTGGAAACGGCCAGAGCAGCGGAGACAGAGAAGCTGAACAGAGAGATATCTGACCTGAAGAGAACTGTGGCAGAAAATCACACAACATCAATCAACAGAACTCTGCCAGTACCTTCAATCATTCTATCAGAGACCAACATCAGAACCTTGATAGAGCTTATTAGTACCTCTGTCAAGACTGCTATCAAAAAGGCCATAGTACCAGAAGCCGATGCGCCATTCCCCGACAGACAACCCATCGACAGAGCTTACATGGGAGGATTCAGAAAGATGGTTTTGAGCAGAATGATGATCGTGTCTTCAAAGTTCGTTCAGAAAGCTCAAGCAACTGAGAAACACGTCCAGACTTCTCTTGAGTCTCACAAATTCAACTTTGAGAGTCAAGTAGATAAAATCAGGGCTGCTGCAACAGAGGTAGTAGAGGTTCTGAAAAACGCAGTCGTTATGTTCACAGATGCCATCCTATAGACTGTCTCAAATAAAAGACCTGCAGAGGAAAGCCCAGAGGAAGGACCCTCCAAGAAGAAGGTCAAGTTTGTTGTCCCGGACTCTCCCATCGTTACGCAACTATCTGACGAAGCAGATGATGCAGAGGTTGCTACGGGAGAGACCTCAGTCCAACAAAAGGGGGAGACAGAGATGACACCGACAGAGATTAAGATAATAGAGTTCGACTACATCTTTAAAGACAAGATGATCAGAGCTCCAGAAGAAGCGTCGACATCTCAACCACCAAAGATCATCATTTTGGACACTCCTCCCCAATCCCCAAGGACTGAACCAGAGAGAACCGAACCACTCCTTGCTGATGATCAATCAAACCAAAACCAAACCCAAGTCCACCAAACCCAAACTACAGAAGAGCCTGAAAACCAAACCGACACCACGATGGCTGAAACCAAACCTGAAAACCAACCTCAAAACCCAACTGAGCAGAACCCTGAATCTGAACCCCGACACATAGAAAAACCTTCACTAGAAGAAGTGTTTTCATATCTCTATGTAGACAGATATATAATTCCAATAAACGTTGTACCCAATAACCCATACCTGAACCCCATCAGAGCCAATAGACTTACAGATGATAGGCGAAGGTTCATCTCAACCAAATCACATCTGAACAAAGCCATAAACTCATCATTTGTATTCAGCAGAATTCTAAAAATAGTGCAGAGGAAGTTTGCCTATGATAGAATTATGTACCATGTCTACACAGTGGAGTCAGTGGACAAGATAGAAATGTTCAATGATAATGATCTTGTGCTTCTGAATCCCTACGATCTGATAACTCTACATGCCCATTGTGTCAACAACAGCGACAGATACACAGCTGGAAGGACTGCATTGGTTGAAGTTCAATACGCTATGCAAGAGCACATCAATCTCAGAACGCAAGTCGATTTTCAGCTAGGCATAGAGTTTGAACTTGAGAAACTGGCGATTGGTCCTCCAAATGAGAATCTTGACGGATTTACTCACTACAGAACAGGAACTGTGGTTGGAAATCCACCAATCTTTATCTGCCGACAGAAGGGCAACAAGAAGGCAATAAGAGCTGAAGAATCCCACAAGTACTCAAGTGAATCGTTGTAGTATGTCAGAAACATCATCGTAAATCTTCCAAGAAAAAAGTATCCCGAAGATGCATTGAAGAGTTACATCAACCAAATAGACCTCATGTTAGAATTCAGAGATTTGATCAGAAGATTTGATAGAATTCTAAGAGGAAACTATCATGCTTAAGTGTACTAGTTCTTTTGTACTGTATTGTAATCATCTTAAAAAGATTAGTACTAGGTTTCACTGAGGATGACTATTCTCCTCTTTGTCTTTTGCTTACTTAACTCTGTAAATAGCATAATTTGTATTTTCAATACTTAGGGGGGAGATTGTTAGCCCCAAGTATACAAGATGTAAAACTATTGAAAATATCACAAGCCAGAAAACCACCAGAGGACTTAGAAGAAAATCAACCAGAAGATCATCAGAGCTCGACAGAGCTCTGGCAGAAGACTTCTTCTGTTCCACCAGAAGAACTGTTCACCCCAAAAGACCATCAGAGCTCTGGCACAAGAGCTCTGGTGAATGAAGACCTCTGTGAAGCTTAAGTCTCGTCGAAATCTCTAAGTGTCAGACACGTGTCCGTACTTTCCACGTCAGCCCTAAAAGGATGGAGACACACTTTCCACGTGTCACCCCAGGGTTAGATAGTACATCGTCTTTCACTTTATCAGGCTATAAATAAAAGGGTAACGGAACACACATTTGTAAGCTTTTGGAAGAATCAGTTGCCACAATTGTGAGAGCAAATATTTCAACATTCCTTTCCACTACCACTATACGAATTGTCACCTGAGAGATTTCAAAATACACACACAATAAAGTGTTCTTGGTGTTATTCAAATATATCAATATACGAGCAACTTATTTAACTACTATTTTATCATTTACTGTTCATTATTGTTATTGATATTCTATCACTATTTCATATTCGTATACGCAGTCACTCATATATGAGACAACATGAATCTGGGAACCTACATTACCTGAACCAACCACTGTTAAAAGGGATCAGAAGTTTCTTAGGACATGCGGGTTTTTATAGAAGATTTATCAAAGATTTTTCTACAATAACCAAATCTTTGTGTTCTCTATTACAGCATGACCATGCTTATAACTTTGATGAAGACTATAGAAATGCTTTTAAAATTTTGAAAGAAGCATTGGTCACTGCTCCTGTAATAGTGACTCCTAACTGGTCTTTACCTTTCGAAATAATGAGTGATGCTAGTGACTGGGCTGTAGGAGTTGCTCTAGGTCAAAGAAAGAATAAAGTTTTTCCTCTATTTACTATGCTAGTAAAACTCTCAATGAAGCTCAAATCAATTACACTACTACTGAAAAGGAATTATTAGTTGTGGTTTTTGCTTTTGAAAAATTCAGATCATATTTGATGGGTGCCAAAGTGATTGTGCATACTGATCATGCTGCCATGAAATATATTGTTTCTAAATAAGATGAAAAACCTAGGCTAATAATGTGGGTCTTGTTACTACAAGGGTTTGATTTGGAAATAATTTAAAGAAAGGGTGTGAACAATCAAGTGGCCGACCACTTGTCAAGACTGGAAAAACAAGAAAACATTAAACACACTAATGATATATGTGATGTTTTTCCAGATGAAAGGATTTTAGCTGTACAACATACTGCAACACCTTGATTTGCAGATATTGTTAATTATTTAGCTTGTGGGATCATTCCCAAGGAATGTAATAAACATCAAAGAAAGAAACTCATTTTTGATTCCAAAAAGTTTATGTGGGATGATCCATTTTTGTTTAAGATTTGTGCAGATCAGGTGATCAGAAGGTGCATCCCTAAAGAAGAAGTGGCATATGTTCTATATCACTGTCATACAGGTCCATGTGGTGGACATTTGGAGGAAACATGACAACTGCAGAAGTGTTACAATCAGGTTTGTACTAGCCTACTCTAAACAACGATGCATACAACTTTGCAAAAAGTTGCAATGAGTGTCAAAGAAGTGGAAATATTTCTCAAAGGAATGAAACGCCTTTAAATGGAATTTTGGAAGTAGAATTATTTGACGTTTGTGGAATTGACTTTATGGGACCATTCCCACTGTCAAACAATTGTGCCTACATACTGGTAGCTGTGGACTATGTGTCTAAATGGGTGGAGGCTATGGCCAGTCACTCTAATGATGCTAAGACAGTTGTCAAATTTCTACAAAAGCACATCTTCACTATATTTGGTACACCCCGTGCCTTGATTAGTGATGAGGGGCACTCATTTCATTAACAACTTATTAGAGGAAGTCCTGGACAAATACAATATTCAGCATAGGGTGGACACTGCATATCACCCTCAAACCAATGGTTTGGCTAAGTTGCCCAATAGGGAATCAAAGGAATTTTAGCCAAGGTAGTCAAGCCACACATAAAAGACTGGGCATCCCAATTGGATGATGCCTTGTGGGCCTACCGGACCGCTTACAAAACCCCTATTGGTATGTCCATGTATAAACTAGTTTTTGGGAAGGCCTGTCACCTGCATGTAGAATTAGAACACAATGCCTATTCGGCCATAAAGGATCTCAACACGAGTTTGGACGAGGCAGGAAAAAGAAGAACTCTGCAACTTTGTGAGTTAGAAGAACATAGGAATTTTTCCAATGAAAATGCCAGACTTTATAAAGAAAATTCAAAAAAATGGCATGATAAGAAAATCAGTCCAAAAGAGTTTTTCGAGGGACAACAAGTCCTGCTGTTTAATTCCAGACTCAGGTTATTTCTCGGAAAATTAAACTCTAGATGCACAAGACCATATCAGATTGCAAAAGTAATCCCCTACGGTGTAATTGAATTTGTTAGCTTCAATCTTCCTAACCATAGAAGTATTTAGAAGTAGTGAAAAATAGGCTAAGTGAAGAAAGCCTCTTACAGAGGCTCTGCCGGACTTACCGAGGGCTCAAGATCAAGAATCTACAGAAGTTAAAGTGGCGCTCTACAGAAGCTCCGTCATACGCACAAAGAAGACTAATATCTCGGAATCCGGGGAAGACTGCTCCTACAGAGGACCAGACCGCAGAACCTCTGTAACTCATTACAGAGCCTCTGTGGTCCTCACTGAAAGACTTGAAGATATTTATAATATCTTGCTACTGTTACAGGACCCATTCATCAACTTGCATGGTAGCATGCCCTGTCCAACGTCGACGTGTCAAACTCTGATTGGACTCAGTAGGGCTTAGTACATAATAGACGTCTGTTGCATTAAATGCAATACAACACGTCTTACTGTTCATGCCGTTCTTGCAACTGTTCACGACATCCGTTCAACTATTCATCAGAACCGTCTGAATAGTAGCATATGCTTTATGGTCCCCTTTAGAGTAGTATATAAGGAAGACTCATGTTGAGTTCTTCCTTAATAATCATCAATCAATCTCAAAAATCGACCATCATAAGAACACAAAAAGCTTATTCACCTTAAGAGTCATATCTATTTTGAAGCTTTTCTTACTCATTGTTCTTAAATCTGTTCTTAATATATATTCAATAAACTTTGAAAGATTATTTCCTGTTCATTGTTTATTTATATTTTGGTCTAAATCTATCAAACTTATCTGTTAGTTCTTCAAATACGCTTCCGCATCAAACATTAACTTGAACTAATAGATCTGATAATCTTGTTTAAAGCAAAACGGGAACCAACAATTGGTATCAGAGCTAAGCTTGATTTTCAATATCAAGTGATCCTCGTTTTACAATTTTTTTCTGATAGATTATTTTCTATCTTCATCACCAGATTTCTGGATATTAGTTATACCCAGAAAAACTTTCAGATCTTCATATTCATAAATCCTCCATCAGATTATCCTTTTCTCAAAATGACAAATACCAATAACTTTTTTACTGCTGGCTCATTAACTAAACCTCCTACTCTTCTTAAAGATGAGTATCCCTAATGGAAAATAAGAATGGTTCATTTTTTTGAGGGTACTGAAAAAAATCTCAAACAATATCTTTATAATCTTCCTTCGGTTCCTATGATAACTATGCCACGTGTACCAGCTACTAACGAATCTCTTGAAATCCCTGAACATAAGAAACCTAAGCCGAAAGTAGACTGGTCAGATGAAGATAAGGCAGAAGATGAAGTTGCCCAGAAAATGAAAAGAATATTAATCATGGCTATCCCCAAAGAAATATTTCAATCTTTAGATGCATGCGAAACAGCGCACGATCTTTGGAAAGAATTAGAAAGACAACTGGAAGGGGGTGCTAAAACATAGAAGAACCGAAGGGCACAATACATAAACGAGTATCATGCCTTCAGAGCCTCTGCAACAGAATCGCTGCAAACAACATACGATCGGTTCAACTCTCTCATAAACAAATGCAGAAAGTCTGGTATTCACAGAACCACGGAAGAAAATAACGTCATGTTTCTAAAGAGTCTGAACGATGAGTGGCTTCAGTTGTCTATGTCTTTACAAACAAATCAAGATCTAGACTCCTGGACACTCTCTGATCTCTATGGAACACTAGCCGCACAAGAGCCTCAAATAGCTCAAGCTAAAACACTAACCATTGTACCATACGCATTGGTTAGTAAAACTACAGAGGCTACGGACAGACCAAGAAATGAGAGATCTACAGAGGAGAAAAAGAAGGAGAAAAAGAAGATGGTAATGATTGATAGCGAAGAAGACGAGCTGAAAGAGGAAGAAATAACTCTTGCGTCAATAGCTAAATCAATGGCTCTATTGACAATAGAGTTTAGAAATAACCAAAGGAATTCTGGTAGAAGAGATGATGGTAGAAGAGATGAAGGAAGAAGAGAAGAAACAAGTGACCGACAGAGGTCAGACTACAGAAAGGACGACCAACATAGGTCGAGCGAAAGAAGCTACAGAGGAAATGACCGACAGAGATCAGATGACAAGGTAGGCGACACACAAGAATGCTACAAATGTGGTAAGCCTGGTCATTACGCGAACGAATGCAGAACAGAGAAAGGTGGAGACCAACAGAAGTCCGAAGATCAAACTGGAAACCCCTCCCAAGGTTGTTTCAACTGCGGCAAGCCAGGTCACTTCGCTAAAGAATGCAGAGGTAGACAAAATCGCCCACAGAAGGACTCAGCTTTTTACAAAAAGAAGGCTGAGTATTATGCGCAAAAATCCCTAATGGCGAACAAAGGGCATTATGAGGCAAGTAAGGAGGACTTCGAGTTAGACTCTACTTCTGACGATGAATTCCCCACAAATGCCCTGTTCTGTGGCATGGCAGAAGTTGACTCCGGCACGGACACTGAGGTATCCATTTCAAACTCTACCTCAAATATTAATATTGTAGATGATGATTTATTTGAACTTAACAATGAACTGAAAGAAGTAAATAAAAGCATTCAGAAAAGGCTGACCATTAATGAGAGAGAAGTAAGGCTTCTCACTCAAGAAAAGGCCAAAATCTTTGAAGAAAAAGAAAAAATCGAAAAATATTGGAGCAAAAACGTAGATCCTTTAAAAAGACAAATTTCTGATCTAACCTATGCTTTAAAAATCAAAACAAAAGAACTTTCAGTTTCAAGAAGTGAAACAACAGACATAAGGGCTCTCAAAGAATACTTTCAAAAGGAAAGAGAGGTACTTTGACAAGATCTTTTAAGAAGAGAAGTTTTACTTAAAAACTATAAAGATGCACAGAAGGTGTATGAAAAAGTAAACTCTCAAATAGCAAGACGAGGAATAGGGTACAGTGATATTACCTTAGGAGTTGAAAATAAACAACTAAAACCTCTGTCTTCTCTATTTGTTTTGGGAAAAACTAACAAACCAAACTTTCCAAACTTACTTTCTGTAAGTAAAAGGGTTAAAATCTCTGCAGAACCTCACTTGAGGAAACATACAAAGATGATCAATGTGTGGTTTGAAAACACAGATTCATCATCTTCAACCTCTGTCAATAGAGGAATCAAACCAAAGAAATATCTGAAAACACAAGATCAGATTGGTATCTTTAAGTTTGGTAAACCAGAGACTCAAACACAGGTCGCTTTTGTCTGCATGATAGACGATGAAAAAATTTTATCAGCAGAAGCTCCTGAGTTTAAACCCATCTTTTCAGAAGAAAAACTTGAAAAATCTATTGAAAAAGAAATTTTGGAAATTTTAAAATCAAATGTTTTAGAAAATCTCAGCACATCTTCTATAGATCAAATTCTCGCTGAAAAGATCTCATCAGATACCTCTGCCATCTATGAAAGTCATTCTACAGAGGAAGAAAGCTCGTACGATACTTGCTCATAAAATCCAGCCTCTGACGAAAGAGATGACTCAACTTCTGTAAATGAGGACGATTCATCCTCTGAAGACTCGGAGACTGATTCTAAATCAGGGATAGTTCACTATGACACATAGGATGTCAAAATCTCCTCTGAAGTTCTTAACATAACTATTTCTTCAAAAGAGAAAATCACAGAGATACCTATCTGCCCAGATTTTCTGAACATAAATTTAAAAGTCAAAACCTCTGCTGAGCTTGATATGTTAAAGAAGACCTCTATATATCCTAAAAGTTCAAAATTTTCAAAACCTTTAAGGAAAATTAAAGAGAATCTCACTTGGCAACAAAAGGGAAAATGGCCTGAAGCTAACATATACTTTTCCTCTGTGACAGTGAAGAAAGATGTTCACCATAGAAGAGAGTCACATAAGGCAGGTCCTAAACAAGACTTTTGCAAACAACATTCTAGTATTCATAGATCTTCTTGTAATAGGAAATCTAATGTTAAGAAAGAATGTAATGCCTCTGTGGTTCAGTTCAATAAATTCAATGAAAAGTTCAAACAAATCACGTCTCATATTAAATATTGTCATTGCTTTGATCTTATGTTCAAATTGAATAATCACTTCTCAAATCCAGATTGCTTACTCTCCACTAAAATTCAAACTCTAAAGTCAAAACCTCGAGAGAAACAATCTGATCCTTCTACAAAGGATAAGATGTATTTCAAGAATGCTAAGGCAAACTTGAAAAATTCTAACAATATTGGACCCATATGGTTATGGGTACCTAAGTCTCTGTGATTGTCTTGCAGAAGCAACATGTGCCAATTTGGTATCTTGACTCCGGATGCTCAAGGCACATGACTGGCGACAGAACATTACTATCCACATACAAAGAAACACACAATGGTGGATCTGTAACTTTTGGAGACAACAAGAAGGGACACATCAAAGCCTATGGAGTCATACAGAAAGAAAATATCTCTGTATACAAAGTTGCATATGTGAATGGCCTCAAACACAACCTACTAAGTGTAAGTCAACTCTGTGATACAGGATTCGATGTGTTATTCAAAAGAACTTTATGCTCTCTACAAAGTGAAAACACAGGAATGGAACTTCTGCGAGCTGAAAGAAGAGGTGATCTATATCTAATGAATTTTACTTCAAAATCCAAGGATAAAGTTTGCCTAGTAGCCTGCAAAAGTGAAGAAGCGTGGTTATGGCACAACAGGTTCTGTCACTTAAAGTTTCACACCTTGGATAAACTAGTAAAACTCGATCTAGTTAAAGGTTTGCCAAATGTTAAATTCAATAAGGATCACTTGTGTTCGGCCTGTGAAATGGGAAAACACAGAAGGGCTTCCCACAAAGGCAAAACAGACGTGTCTTGCACTAGGCCTCTGTACATGCTTCATGTCGACCTCTGCGGTCCCATTGCTATACAGAGCCTAGGTGGCAAGAAATACATACTTGTTCTAATTGATGAGTATTCAAGTTTCACATGGGTTGAATTTATTAGAAAGAAATCAGATGTTCCAATTATACTGATAAATCTAATGAAACGAATTCAAGTTCTTTATGACTGCAGAATACAGAAGTTAAGAAGTGACAATGGCACAGAATTTAAAAACTGTGTCATTGAAGCCTATCTTTCTACAGAAGGAATATCACAGAACTTCTCTGCCGCTCGAACTCCACAACAGAACGGTGTAGTCGAAAGAAAGAATCGAACACTTGTGGAGGCCGCAAGAACTATGCTATCTGCATGCGGATTACCAATGAACTTTTGGGCAGAAGCAATTTCTACTGCGTGTTATACACAGAATCGTTCAACCATTGTGAAAAGACAACTCAAAACGCCTTACGAATTACTTCACAAAAGGCGGCCAAACATCAAGTTTTTCCATGTATTCGGATGCAAATGCTTTGTTTTAAACGACAGAGATTCGAGAGGAAAATTTGAAGTAAAAGCTGATGAAGGCAAATTCATTGGATACTCTGCCACTTCCAAAGCCTACAGAACCTTCCTTATAAAGTCTCGCAAGATTGTAGAAAGCATTAATGTTTCTTTTGATGATTCATTCCAAATGACCTCTGAACAAATCAGTTCAGAACTCGGAATTAAATGGAAATCCTCTGACATCTCAAAAACAAAAGAAGATTTGGATCTTCTATTTTTAGAGATGTTCAACAATGACATTGATCCTTCTGTTGGAACCATCAGAATTTCTGAAGAACCATCCTCTGTCGGACAAAATCCTACAGGTATGACTCTAACATGTCCAAATAATGCTTCATCTTCTTCTATAAATACTACAGATGCAATTGCCGAAGAAGAACATGCAGAAGATGAAACATCAAGAAAAACGACCAAAGAAGTTGCTGAAAAACAAACTCCACAATCCACAGAAGAACCAATTACAGAGGATATCGAGGACCAAGACTATACGTCCTCAGAGGAACAAACCCCACCATCACTCATACCAATATTACCACAAACGATAGAATCAACTACCAAGACACGGAGATCGACAGAGGCTACATAAGAAGAAACACAAGAAGCCGCTGACGAAAGGTTCGAGGACATTGATGATCATCTTCCACGCACAACTCAGTGGACAAAAAGCCATCCTCCAAGCCAAATAATAGGAGAACCTTCCGACTCAGTAAAAACCAGGTCTGCCACTGCTAATTTTTGTTTTTTTACTAACTTTATCATTGTGATAGAACCAAAGAAGATTTCTGAAGCCCTAGATGACCCAAATTGGGTAGACGCCATGCAAGAAGAACTTCTGCAGTTTGAGCGTAACAAAGTATGGACTTTGGTACCTCTGCCACGAGGGAAACAGGCCATTGGGACTAAATGGGTCTACAGAAACAAGAAGGATGAAGATGGAGTGGTCATCAGAAACAAAGCAAGATTAGTAGCAAAGGGATATAGACAAGAGGAAGGCATAGACTACGATGAGACTTTTGCCCCTGTCGCACGACTCGAAGCAATAAGAAGAGGTTTACGTAAATCAGCCACCAGGGTTTGAAAGCTCAAAGTTTCCAAGGCATGTATACTACCTTGAAAAGGCTCTATACGGACTGAAACAGGCTCCAAGAGCATGGTACGAACGACTTTCTACCTTCCTTCTAGTCAATGGCTACAAAAGAGGTACAACAGATACTACCTTATTCTATAAACATAAAAAGGGTGAGATAATGCTTGTACAAATCTATGTGGATGACATAATTTTCGGGTCTACTAATTCAGAAGAGTGTAAAAGTTTTGAAAAACTCATGCAGAGTGAATTTGAAATGAGTATGATGGGAGAATTAACATTCTTCCTTGGACTTCAAGTCAAACAAACTTCAGAGGGAATTTTTATAAATCAGGCCAAATATGTCTCTGACATTCTTTCCAAGTATAGCCTCTCTGATACCTCTGCAATGAAAACTCCAATGGCCACTGGAAATAAGTTATTCTTAGATCCAGATGGCATCTCTGTAGAATGCACTCTTTACAGAGGCATGATTGGATCTCTGTTATACTTAACTGCAAGCAGACCTGACATTATGCATGCCACATGTCTTTGTGCACGTTATCAAGCTAATCCTAAGAAATCACATTATGATGCGGTGAAGAGAATCTTTAGATACCTAAAGGGGACCAAAAATCTAGGTCTCTGGTATCCACAGAACTCTGGTTTTAGTCTTAAAGCTTATACAGATTCAGACTATGGAGGATGCATGCTCGACAGAAAGAGTACCTCTGGGAGTTGCCAATTCCTAGGTGGTAAACTAGTCAGTTGGACCTCCAAGAAGCAGAATTGTGTCTCAACATCCACAGCAGAAGCTAAATACGTTGCTGCTGCTAGCTGTTGTTCTCAGGTTCTATGGATGAAAACTCAACTAAAAGACTACGGCCACATCCTATTCAAAATACCCATCTTCTGTGATTCCAAAAGTGCCATTGCTATCTCTGCCAACCTTGTGCAACACTCGAAAACCAAGCATATCGATATAAGGTACCATTTCTTGAAACATCATGTTGAATACGGTACAATTGAAATGCATTTCGTGCCAACAGAATATCAACTCGCTGACTTATTCACCAAAGCACTAGACGAGAAAAGGTTCAATTTCTTGGTGGGAAAGTTAGGAATGATAAACATGGTGTGACGATCCTCTGTAAGTATAGCTTTATCTTCTGTAAATATGTACAAATTTCCTTTATTTTTGCTTTAAGTTAATTTGTTTCTGTTTGTAAGTTCTCAATCTTAAATAGTTCTTAAAATCACAGAGCTTCTGTAAGTCAACTCAGAACCTCTGACGACCCCTACAGAACCTCTGGAAAACATGACCTATGTTCTATGCAAAACTTATCATTCTTTGATCCAAGCATAGGTCAAGGGGGAGCAAAAGGAAATTACTTGATCTACAGAGGTGATTAGATCAAGGGGGAGCAAAAGGAAATTACTTGATCTACAGAGGTGATTAGATCAAGGGGGAGCAAAAGGGGACCCTGAAATGATCTAAAGAGATCAAACTGTCAAGGAAAAGCCAAAGAAGAATGTCGATGACTCCATATCGACAGAAGTCAAACATCACTACCGAGAAAAGAAGAACCAAAAGGTATGTCTCTCGCACAAAAGGTTTTTGGAAAACAATTTTCTAGGACAAGAATAGTCAAATATGTCCTAAATATGCTATGAATAACATTTCAAAAGTCAAAAGCTCAAAAAGTTTCACAAAATTCAAATTAGGAGAAATTTAAGGTCATAGAGCTTCTGCTGAGCTCAACAGAGGTTCTGCAAGAAATATACTCTGTGATCACAAATTAACCCTCTGTCGATCTTTTGGAATGTTATCTCGGAAACCGAAAACACAAACCATGATCTTCTCGAACAAACCGTTTGTTTTTAATAGTTTTCTCGGACACAAACTTTCAAATATGTCCGAAAAACATCTCTTAAACCAAATCAAAAATTGGATGATCAAAAATTTTAATAAAATTTTTGTTATGAGATTTTTTCCTTCATAGAGCTTCTGCTGGCCCTCACAGAACTTCTGCAAGTTCCAACAGAGCCACAAAACCTCTGCGAAGCAAATTTCTTGACATTGGTTACCATTGCAGAAGAGGAACCCGAAGTAGAAGAATCCGCAGAAGACAGAACTGCAGAAGAAGATGCAGAAAAAGGAATGGAAACAGAGGAATATCAATCACCCTATCAATCTCCAGATAGATTTGCTCACCAAGGAGATCTGAACGACTTCCTACAGAACCCTGACATTGCCAATACCTTAAATACAGCAGGGTGGACGGCACACCCTCTTGACCACCACTCCCCGGAAGAACAATATTTCTCCATCTCTGGCATTGACACACATCTGCAAGAAGATGACACAACACCCAAAGATCAACCAGCTAACACATCTGTTATTTTACAGAACCCTTTCATTCAGGGATAGGACGTCCACAGAAGAAGTCCAAACCCAGCTTCAGAAGAAAAAGAACTAACAGAAACTGAGTGGATAGAGGTGAAGTAACAGAGGCTTCTGAGACAAGGATAGAGGTCTCAGAGGTAGATTCAGATGAAGAAGAAGTTGTCTGGATAAGAAAAGGTCTCTGTCATCCACATGTCATGAGATTATACGGCTCTCATCAAATGTACGGCTTCTTACGCACAGAGCAAGGAACCTCAACAGAAGCAAGGGAAGAAGCACCAAGCCGTAGGATAGCTACAGAGGCTGAAATAATAGACGGTGATGTAGTGTTTGGGTGCTTAACAGACGAAGAA
Source organism: Saussurea involucrata (assembly GCA_033807775.1). NCBI lineage: Eukaryota > Viridiplantae > Streptophyta > Magnoliopsida > Asterales > Asteraceae > Saussurea > Saussurea involucrata. The sequence goes on from CM066322.1 coordinate 114,941,888, forward strand.
ACAAGAAAAGATGCCTGGATTAATAGAGGCACACAACAACAACCAACTCCCAGTGCAACCTACATATCTAACTCCGCAGGTCTAGCTGCAGAAGGAGCTATTGAAATAGAGCAGCACAGCTCGATCCAAACCCAACCCAACCAGCCAGAAGTCACTCTTTCGACTTCTACGCCCACAGAAACCGGGGAATCCATTCCTAGGGAGTCTCCTCAAAGAGACTCACCTAAAGTTCATGATCCATCGCCCCAGATCACAACAGAACACCCTACAGAGGAATTCGTTTCCTCTGCCACACACACACTAGGGCCAACACTTCTTTCAGAGAGAAGTAGTGAGCACAACGACGAAGAGACTCTAGACAAGTCTCCAAGTCAACAGAAGGATAATCTAGTACCCACCTCTGAAGTGGATCTAGACAATGTCATTCACAGAACTTCTGTAGAGTCTGAAGCACTAGCTGCTTCTGCTCAAGGATCAGATGGAAATCCTTCCACCCCCATCGTACAAACAAGGGTGAACGAAGGTGTCCCAGGAACAGGGACTCACTCTGGAGACGAATGTGTTCCTCCAGAGGTTACACAAGGAACACAAGTATCAAGGGATGAGTTCCAAACCCTTGTCACCTCTTTGAACCAAACAATGAAAGAGTTGCAAAGCTCTCTCAAATCTTTTACAGAGACAACATCAACGGCAATCCTGAAACTAAACACCAAAATGGACAATCTGTCCACAGAGGTAAAATCTGCAATCTCCGCGATGAAGTCTTCTGCCGAAACCACTGCCAAAGCTACAACCACCTCTGCCGCTCAAGAAATCGGAACAAATGCAACTTCTGCGTTCAAGGACTCTGTCAAAAACTTCCTTGAACAAATGAATACGTAATCCAACAGAACAGAGGGCATTACTCCTGCAGATCTACAGAATGCCCTAAAACAAGTACAAGTAGAGGCAATGCGCAACACGACAATGATGCAGCCAAAAGATTACATGACCAGAGCACAGCTAACAGAGCTAGGACAGAACGTCATAAACCAGGTCACAGAATTCATTGTCTCCTTCACAACAGCAAATGCCAACTTTGTCAAGGATTTCAGAAAAAAGTGTTGGAGGAATGCGTTTTAAAACTGAGGCAGAGCTTGCGACTCTACTTGGCCTTTGAGATGACGTCTGTGCAAAGTTGATAGCAGCATGAGCAGAATTACCGAAGAAAACCAAAGCTTCTTGCAGAGCAGAGGGTAGTTCTGATAAGAGTCAGGATGATTCTGATGATGACCATCCTGGTCCATCAGATAATCCTGAGGGGGAGAATACAAGGGAGAAAGCTACGAACAGAGGAATACAAACTCCACCAATCGCAGCAGAACCAATCAGTCAAGTTCTTCTAGAACAAACCCAAGATCAACAACAAACTCAACAGCCCACAGAGACAACACCCATCTCTGTGGAATCAAGTCCTGAAGAAACAAATATTCCAGAAGCTGATCAGCAACCCACAGAGGCAACAACCACCCCTGTGGTAATCATTTTGGAAGAAAGTCCTTCAACAAAATCAACAGAAAAACCCCCAACCATACCAAGAAGAAAGTCGATTGCCACCAAACCAATAAAAGCAACGACCTCTGCAACCTCTGCTTCTGACATTCTGAAAAAGATGCACAATACAATGACTGATTGAATGGCACATAGAGAAGAAGAAAGGCACAGGTTCACACTAGCGTTCAAAATGGCAAGAAGATTTGACATACCTCAATCCACAGAAACCGAGCTTACAGAAGAAGTCACCAAAGAACCTCCTACAGAGGTTACAGAGCAAAGAAAGCCAACAGAACCAACGCCACAAAAGTCCTCTAAAAAACAAGTGTCAAAACCTACAGAGGCAACCCCCATTAAGCCAACTGAAGCACCAACCTCCAAACCTACAAGAGAAATAGGTTCTGCACCTCCAAAAGCCAAAGATAAGGGCAAAGCAATACTGACAGAAGAGCCCAAGAAAAAGAAGTCATTGCCCAAGCCTACAGAAAAATTAATGAAAAGCGCGTTTGATACCTTTCAAACTCCAAAGCCTGAAGAAGTTGACTGGGCATATGGATTGAAGCCTCTGTCAGACATTCTTGTAACTGGTAGAGTTGCAGAAGTTGTTCAAAAAATGGAGAGTCTCAGAAGACAAGTACCACAACCTGGTCCAACACATGAAGAGATGGAAGAAGTGGTATACAAATATCTCTATAAACAATCCTTTCAGACCAATCATCCTACAGATCATGTGACAGATCCAAGGATCAGAGAAGAATTTGAGAACATCTTCACAAGAACAAAGCCAAGAACCAAAGTAGAAGTCTTCTCAATCTCAAAGGTCAAAAAGGTAATCTTCTGCAAATTCTCCTTTACAAGAACCTATCCAAGGGTCAGGTACAATCTTTACAAAGTCAGAAGAGAAGACAATTCAGAAACCACCTTCGATGATGTTGACCTAAGAAATGTCAATCCCTATGATCTACCTGATCTTCTGCAATGGACAAAGGACAACTACAACACAGAGGCAAACACCAGAGCCTATCAAGTGTTGAGAAAAGCGATGAGGGAAAAGCTTCAGCTCTACAGCATGATAGATTTCCAGCTGGGAAAGGATCTTGGTCTCAAACATCTGGATTTACGACCACCAGAGGATCGTTGCCCACCGGACGCCGTACCTAACTCAATCATCACAGAACCACGGTTTGGGTTAGTATTTCAAAACCCACAAGGCGAAGTTAAATTGTTTGTGTGCATGGACTGTCAGAAGTACGCAACTAGTACTCTGAACAAATTCAGAACAAGCCTTGTAAAATACAGAGGTACAGAGAAAATGGATAGAGATGCTGCAGATACTTTCATCAGAGAGATTGATGCCACAATCCGCCTAAGAGAACTCTGCATCAGTTTCTACAAAGAGATCAGAAGAGTCGGAAGAGACAACAGAAGCTACAACGATTTCAAAGATGCCAAAATCTGATTCTCAAACCTTAAATCTCTGCAAACCAAGTCAAAGTTTATATTTCATTGTACTCAAATGTAAAATGCCTCTGGCATATTTCTAAATGAAAGAACCTTCGAGGTATTGTTTAACCTCTGTCTTATCTAACTTAGCCTAACTTAACTCAAGTTCAAATTTTTTATTTTTCACTACTTAGGGGGAGATTGTTAGCTTCAATCTTCCTAATCATAGAAGTATTTAGAAGTAGTGAAAAATAGGCTAAGTGAAGAAAGCCTCTTACAGAGGCTCTGCCGGACTTACCGAGGGCTCAAGATCAAGAATCTACAGAAGTTAAAGTGGCGCTCTACTGAAGCTCCGTCATACGCACAAAGAAGACCAATATCTCGGAATCCGGGGAAGACTGCTCCAACAGAGGACCAGACCGCAGAACCTCTGTAACTCATTACAGAGCCTCTGTGGTCCTCACTGAAAGACTTGAAGATATTTATAATATCTTGCTACTGTTACAGGACCCGTTCATCAACTTGCATGGTAGCATGCCCTGTCCAACGTCGACGTGTCAAACTCTGATTGGACTCAGTAGGGCTTAGTACATAATAGACGTCTGTTGTATTAAATGCAATATAACACGTCTTACTGTTCATGCCGTTCTTGCAACTGTTCACGACATCCGTTCAACTATTCATCATTACCGTCTGAATAGTAGCATATGCTTTATGGTCCCCTTTAGAGTGGTATATAAGGAAGACTCATGTTGAGTTCTTCCTTATTAATCATCAATCAATCTCAAAAATCGACCATCATAAGAACACAAAAAACTTATTCACCTTAAGAGTCATATCTATTTTGAAGCTTTTCTTACTCATTGTTCTTAAATCTGTTCTTAATATATATTCAGTAAACTTTGAAAGATTATTTCCTGTTCATTGTTTATTTATATTTTGGTCTAAATCTATCAAACTTATCTGTTAGTTCTTCAAATACGCTTCAGCATCAAACATTAACTTGAACTAATAGATCTGATGATCTTGTTTAAAGCAAAACGGGAACCAACATAATTAATTAACCCACAGAAAGGGACCACTTTTAAGGTAAACGAACAGAGTAAAACCATTTATCAAACCCTCAGCTCTGATACAACAACCTATAGAGGTTGTCCACTTTCTAGAGTGGCAAAAAGAATTCAAGGATTCTTGGGTTTTTGGGTTTTTGACCCAAGAAAGAAAAAAAAATATAATCATAATAATAATAAATAAATAAATATATTTTCTATATAATATAAACATAGAAATAAAAGCAAAATAAAAGTAAAATAAAGTAAAACATATTAAAATAAATTAGTTAATTGAAAAAGGGTTGTCTATAAAAAGATGAGAAATCTTGGGGAAATGCACGGTTTGAGTTAAAAATCGAAACCAAGAGCAAGAAAAGAATTAAATAAAAAAATTCGGCCCTTGGGCCAAATTTTTATGAAAATCAGATTTCATTGGGCCTTCAAGCCTGAATTAAATCAATCCAATTGTCAATCTATTAAATAACTGAATTGGGCTTGGATGCTTTTGTTGATCCAAACCCTCAGTGATTTGATAATGACCCTCTCTTTAATACTTAGTAAAAATTGTAAGTAAACAATATGTATCAGAGTTTCACTATCGCTGATAAATACTAAGACCTTACAGTACCGTTGATAGGAACTCTCGCTCTTTAGATTAAACATTCAGCGAACATTGTTCACCATAATGCTCTGAGTCTGTTCAGTCCTTATGGTGATTGCTGATAAGTTAGTTGTTTACTTATGATCCCAGAAGACAAGTTTCTCGTCAACATAGGTTCTACGCTGAAGTCGAAGATCAAGCTCAAGAACCAGCGACAAGTCTCCTAATCAACTGATGCGGATCAGCGAAGACTCAGATTTGTCCACTCAACGTGAAGTATCAAGTACAAGACTTCAGCTATCGCTGAACTTTATCATTCGCTGATAAACAATGTTAAAGCGCTGAATCAACGAAAAGCTCATCATGAAGTCCTCCGTACAAAGTACTTTTGTCTTAACCACCCTTGCACGACTCCGTACGATATGTCAAAAAGAACCTCCTTATTGTCTGAAATCGTACAACCACTCTGATACTACACTGTTCAAACATGCGGCTACTAAGGTTGTCTACAAAGGTTAATGACATGCAACCAATCAGCTGCTGCCACGTGTAAAGTATAAACTGCCATGCATTAAATGCATGCAGTATATAAGAAGGACTCCAGTTTCATTTTTGAAGCACTTGCTAACTCTAGACAAGTCATCTTTCTTATCTTGAGATAGGTTATTATTAGTAATTTCCTTCTCTTTCTTAGTGCAAGAAACTTAGTGTTCCAACTTGTTTAGATTTAGGCTTATCCTTAATCTTGTTCCGCAACAAGCTGTAAATTGTTAATGATTTATCAATAAACAATTTAGAAAAGTAAAATATGTGTTTGTATTCAACCCCCCCTTCTACAAACTTGTATAGCCCTTCGGGACCAACAAGTGGTATCAGAGCAGATTTGTTTAATCTCATAAACAAGATCTAATCTATACTAAGATTTCTCTTCCTTGCTATTTCTAAAAATGGCTACCAACACAAACACAAACTATATTGACAACGGTTCTCTTGCAAAACCCCCTAGATTCTCCAGAGATAATTTTAATCTATGGAAAAATAGGATGATTCTCTTCTTAGAAGGTGTAGACCCTACTATGCCTTATTATCTTGAAAACGGCCCATATATTCCTGTAAGAATTGATGCTGCAGTTCCAGCCGCTGAGAATAGACCTGCTATTCCAGAAAGGCTGATTCCTAAGGAAATTCATATGTGGACTGATGAAGATAAGAAGAAAGTGGCTATCGTCACCAAAGCCAGATCCATACTCTCCATGGCTCTTCCTGACGAAGTCTACCATTCTGTCACGAACCTGAAAACCTCAAAAGCTATGTGGGACACAATATGTGTTCAATATGAAGGTACTTATGAAGTCCAGGACTCCCGAAAGATCAACCTGGTAATACAATACGAAAGTTTCATTTGTGGTTAGAATGAAACTCTCTCTGAAGTACACCAACGTTTTAACTGTTTAATAATAGATCTGAAAACTGTTGGTAAGGAATATTCTAACTTTGAAGTGCTGACAAAGTTTTTAGAATGTTTACCCGAAAGATCAACCTGGGACCGTTATTCTATGTGTCTCAAGCTGTCAAAGGATCTAAAATCAATGACCCTTTCTACCTTATATGGCACGATGCTGAATAATGAGCAATCGAGTCATCTTAAGAAGAATCTTTTAAAAGATTCCAAAAGCACCCATGTTGCTTTAATCTCAGAGGAACCTTCCACTCAGCGACCTTCGGTCCCTATCACTGAGTTGGAGAGTAACTCTGAAAGGTCATCAGATTTTGACTCTTCAGATGATGAATCTTTGGCTATCCTCACTAAAAAGTTCAGGAGATTCGCCAAAAAGAAAATGTTCAGTAAGAATAAACCTTTTTCCATTACTGACAAGCCAAGATCATCAGCTCCTGTTGATAAGGCCACTGCTACTTGTTTTAACTGTGAAAAGATATGACATTTCGCTAACGAGTGCAGGTCAAAGAAGGTTTCGAGAAACTCAGTGTTTCCCAAGAAATCCTTTATTCCCAGGAATAAAGATGACAAATACGCCAAGCTGAAAGAAAGGTATGCGAAGCTGAAAAGCTTTAAGAAGAAAGGCAAAGGCCTGATGGCTGACTATGATTGGGCTGCCTCTGATGAAGAAGAATCATCATCTGACTCTGAAGATGATGAAGCGAATCTCTGTCTTATGGCCAAACTTGAAGATGAGGAAGACAACTCTGACATTCCCTCTACTTCAACCTCTGCAACTCAAGTATCACCTTCTTTCTTTACCAATATTGCAAATATTGATGAAGCTGATAGTCTTCGAAAGATCGATCTCTTGACTAGAAGTTTATATGAAGCCATGAATGGCAAAACAATAGTTGAAAATCAAAACCTTGATCTCGCTGAACAACTTAAAAACTGTCACCTTCAAATAGAAAATCTTTCTAAAATTGAAGAAGATTTTAAAGATCAAGTGCACTTAAATCAGCTAGTCAAAATCGAGCGCGAAGAAGCTATCGCTGCATTAAGAGCTGAAAAAGCTACTGTTGATGGATGGTATAATTCCTCAACAAAGTTCATTGAGATAATTAAGTCTCAGATTCCCCTGAGTGATAAACGTGGTCTTGGTTACAAAGCTGATACTCTAGAACCAAACACTGATCGTTCCATGCTCTTATTTGGAACTTTCGTATCCTCAGTCGCTGATACTTCATCCTCTTAGTGTTCCTCTTCTAGACCGCCTATCCCTGAGGAAATTTCTACCTCTTCAAAAGGTAAAGAGAAAATGGTTTATCCAAAACCTACCTCTGTCTTTAAAGATAAGGGTAAAGGAATTGCTTTTAACCAAAATCCTTAGAATGGTACCTTAGTACCTAAGCTGAATGCTTCTAAAGCTTTAGTGATTCATCCCTCTGGATCAAGGAATCAGATCTCTGGATCTACTCAGCGTGGATCTATTCAGCGATCTACTCCTAGAATCAGAGTGGATGTCTCTGGTAAGAAATCTGAAGAACTGAATGTTCCTCCCATTTCAAAAGCCAATAGCTTACTTGGTGTTGGTACTTCTATTTCAAAATCTAAAGCTTAGCATTCAAATGGTCCTAGAACTACTTTTAGTTATAAGAAATGTTATCACTGTGGACTTACAAATCATATTTCTAGTAAGTGCCCCACAACCACCTAAGCTGAAAAGATAGCTAAGGTGAAGATCATTGCCCCTAAGGCAAAGAAGACCATTGAGGTTAAGAAATTAACCAAAGTGAAGACTGACAAAGATGAATCTTCAAATGCTGCGAAGATTGCTGAACCTTCCATTCCAACTACTTCCACTGACAAACGTGTACACATGGTTAAGTGGGTACCCAAGAAAAACTAATCTTTCTTTGTAATGCAGGTTAAGAAGGGTATCTGGTATCTCGATAGCGGATGCTCTAGACACATGACTGGAAAGAAAAGCCTGCTCGCTGAATACAAGGAAGAGAATGGTCCCTCTGTGACTTTCGGTGGAAATGGAAAAGGACATACCCGAGGGTTTGGTGTACTCTCTAATGGTACAACAACCTTCAGAAGAGTCGCATATGTTGAAGGGCTGAAGCATAATCTTCTAAGCATCAGTCAGCTTTGCGACATGGATAACAAAGTAATCTTTATTAAGGAATCCTGCTTTGTCGCTGACAAAAAGGAGAAGATAGCTCTCAGCAGTTATCGCTTGGAAAATGTTTATGTAATAAACATGGACTCAACAACCACTGAGAACTCCTGTTTCTTCTCAAAAGCCTCATATGATGTCAACTGGCTATGGCATAAAAGGCTCTCTCATCTAAATTTCAAGACACTGAACACTCTTTCTTCAAAAGAGTTAGTCACTGGTCTACCTCAGCACTCATACGCCAAAGAGTCTTTATGTTCAGCGTGTGAGAAAGGGAAGCAGACCAAAGCAAGCTTTAAGTCAAAGCAAGTCTCCTCAGTGTCATCTTCTCTACAACTTCTCCATATGGATTTGTTTGGCCCTGTTAACAAACAATCCATCGCTGGAAAGAAATATACACTGGTCATAGTTGATGAATTCTCTCGCTATACATGGGTAATGTTTCTCCGTTCTAAGAGTGACACCCATGAAGAAGTCATCACCTTTGTTCGGAAGTAATCTTTACGACATGGATAACAAAGTAATCTTTACTAAGGAATCCTGCTTTGTCGCTGACAAAAAGGAGAAGATAGCTCTCAGCGGTTATCGTTTGGAAAATGTTTATGTAATAAACATGGACTCAACAACCACTGAGAACTCCTATTTCTTCTCAAAAGCCTCATATGATGTCAACTGGCTATGGCATAAGAGGCTCTCTCATCTAAATTTCAAGACACTGAACACTCTTTCTTCAAAAGAGTTAGTCACTGGTCTACCTCAGCACTCATACGCCAAAGAGTCATTATGTTCAGCGTGTGAGAAAGGGAAGCAGACCAAAGCAAGCTTTAAGTCAGAGAAAGTCTCCTCAGTGTCATCTCCTCTACAACTTCTCCATATGGATTTGTTTGGCCCTGTTAACAAACAATCCATCGCTGGAAAGAAATATACACTGGTCATAGTTGATGAATTCTCTAGCTATACATGGGTAATGTTTCTCCGTTCTAAGAGTGACACCCCTGAAGAACTCATCACCTTTGTTCGGAAGATGGAAACCCTGAACAACTTAACCGTTCGCTCAATAAAGAGTGATCATGGGACTGAATTCAAAAACAGTTCTCTTGATTCCTTCTTTGAGAGTAAGGGTATTTCTCACAACTTTTCTTCAGTGAGAACACCGCAAGAAAATGGAGTCGCTGAAAGAAGAAATAGAACAATTATTGAAGTGTCACGTTCAATGCTCAGCGATTCTCACCTGCCTACTCAGTTTTGGGCAGAAGCTGTCAACACTGCTTGTTTTACGCAAAACAGGTCGCTGATAGTCAAAAGATTCAATAAAACAGCCTATGAACTTTTTCATGGGAGAAAGACTTCAATTAGCTTTCTTCACATCTTTGGATGTCAGTGTTTCATACTGAATAACAGAGATGCCCTTGGAAAGTTTGATGCTAAGGCTGATGATGGAATCTTTCTTGGATATTCTTCAATTTCCAAAGCCTTCAGAGTCTTCAATCGTAGAAGACGAACTGTAGAAGAAACTATTCACGTCACGTTTGACGAATCCCGTTCAGCGAACTCTAAACCGTCCGCCGATACCGAAGAACTGAATCAATTGATGTTTTCTCATCTTGGTGATACAGAAGATATTACCACTCCTCATACTCGTACAGTTGAAGATGATAGTCCTACTATCATCCCAAACATGCAGAATAGTGAAGCTAAAACATCATGGGTCTCAGTTGTTCCTTTAAACACTATACCTGCTTCTGAACCAAATGTCTCAGACATTCCATCTACTTCTCAGCAATCAGTGAATGAAATGACATATGCACCTACTCCTCTCTTGGCTGATGTTCCAGAAGTCGCTGAAGCTTCATCTTCAGCTCCTCCAGTACAGGTTGAGTCAGCGTCTCACGCTCCGGCTCAGCGATGGACTCTAAATCACCCAATTGATCAAATTCTTTGTGATCCAAACGCTGGTGTTCAGACTCGATAAAGTGCAGGTAATATTTGTTTATTTGTTAACTTTATTTCTCTGATTGAACCAAAGAAAATAGATGATGCCCTCAAAGATCCAAACTGGGTCAGGGCCATGCAAGAAGAACTGACTGAATTCGAAAGAAACAAAGTTTGGAAACTTGTTCGAAGACCAACTGACAAAACAGTGATAGGCACTAAATGGGTCTCTCGAAACAAGTTGAACGAACATGGAACTGTAACCCGCAACAAGGCTCGTCTTGTTGCTCAGGGATACAGAAAAGAGGAAAACGTCTGGAAAAAAAATCAAGTCAGAAACTCGCAAGCAAGGGTTGCGAGAAGTGTTAGATCTGAAGTTTTGTCAATAAACCAAGTGTTGAAGATCTGATAAGAAGACTCAGATGTTCTGAGTAGAGGAGTCAGAGGTCTGACTGTGAAAGCTCATAAGTATTGCTGAGAAATATTACCAAGTCTGATAAGAGAAGTCAGAGGTCTGGGAAGAGAAGTCAGATGTCTGAGATAAAGAGTCAGGAGATCTGAGAAGCGTTATCAGAAGAATGTTCAGAAGTTCTGAACAACCTGTTCAGAACTTATGACGAGATACTTTACTTAGTATTTTGTAAACTAATTAGGACACGTGTTATGTTCTTATTAGTCTTTCTTATTTGTACTGTAGCTTTAATATTTCCGTTGCAGTATAAATAGTAGTTAGCACTACGTTGCTAACTGATTGATTTTCTCTAAATTCTTGTATTCATTCTTTGTAATCTTTGAGATTCTCTCTCTCTTAGATCTGTATTTCTGTTCATCATTGAATACAATTGGGCTCGATCATACAACTTCTCAATTACCGCTTTCTATATTGATTGTAAGATAAGATCCTGAACTTACAATTGGTATCAGAGCCAATCAACAAACAAATTCGTTCAAGATTGTGATCGCGAGGATCGATTGATCAATTTCTTGAAGATTTCTTGATTAGTTCAAAAATCGATTCCGCTGCTAGGGCTAGTTCTTGAATTCTTGGCAATTCTTGAATTACCTGTTACTTTTCGATCAAGAAACTCAAATTTGTCTTTTTGTTGAATTTTCTTACAATCATGTCTTCTAAAGAATATCTAGCCATGGGATCTGAAACCAAACCGCCTGTTCTTATAACAGAAGAGTATCAGCAATGGAAAATTCGTATGATCCAATTCCTAGACAACATTGATGAAAATCTTATAGTCTCTATTCGAGAAGGTCCAATTGAAGTGTATATCGATGTTGCTGCAACCCCTGCTACAGAGACAACACCAGAAATTCCAGCGACCAGGGTGAAGAAGAATTATTCCCAATACACAGCTGAACAGAAGAATAGGCATGCTATCGACAAAAGAGCAATTACTTTGATGACTTTGGCTGTCCCAAATGAGGTTCTTAACAGGATTGACAGTGGATCATCAGCTAAAGAAATGTGGGACGAATTGGAAAGGCAGATGTTAGGAACTGTGAGATCTATTCAGGCAAAGTTAAATCAAAGCATAAATGCTTATGAAAGGTTCAAAGCAAAAGACTCAGAAAGTTTGACACAGACATATAGTAAATTTTGTACTATTCTAAATGATTTGAGAAGAAATGGACTGAAGAAAACGAAGTCAGAAATAAATTACAAATTTCTGAACAGTCTAAATTCAGAATGGTCATCATTTGCCATAAGTCTGCAAATGAACACGGATATGTGTGAAGAAGACTTAAATGATATGTTCTGTGTTCTTAATCAACATGAAGACTCTGTCAAGTTAGTTGTGGAAGAGAAGAAAAATGTTGCTGATCAGTTAGCATTCTTATCAAAATCCAAAGCAATCAAAGCACCCAAAAAGACTGCATATCTATCAGAGATACCAAGTCTGGAGGAATCTGACAAGGAAGAAGGATCAGAAGATGATGAAGATATCAAGATAATGGCTGAGAAGCTAGCTTTGCTGACAAATACTTTCAACAAGAGGTATGGGAAGGGTAGATTTCAAGGAAATTATAAGAGAGTTGGGAGTTCAGATTATAAGAAGAAAGAAGACATAGAAGAAAATAAGATTGAAAAGAAAGTAGAGAAAAGTGAAGAAAACAAAGAAGAGAAGGAAGAGAGAAAAGAAAAGAATCTGTATTTCAAGTGTGGAAAATCTGGCCACTATGCCAAGGATTGCAGAGTTAAAGTTGTGAAAGATTATGAATACTACACCAAGAAGGCTCAGCTTGCAAAGAAGAGAGATGATGAAATTGCGTTATTGGCTGAACAGGAGAATTGGATGTACTACACTTCTGATGAAGATGATCGTATTAACTTTCCACAGATGCAAAGCTATATGGCAAAAATGAGGAATGAGGATGATTCCGATTTTGAAGATGCTGATTCTGAGTCATCTGCTGAGGTACATTCTTCACTTGAAATAGAGTTAATGACACAGATTGGTGAAATGAAAACTGAATTTGCTAATCTAAGAAAACAGATAAAAGGAGAAAGAAATTTGGTTAACAAGTTCATAATTGAAAAAGAAGTAATAAAAGAACAATATGAAGAATCTGAGGCTGAGAAACAGCAAGTTAAAGATGAAAATTCTGAATTGTTGAAAAAGCTTTCTTAACTAAAAGTTGAGTTTTCAAAATAAAAGGATGAAAAAGGTGATTTACAAATAAAATTTGACATGTTATTTGAGGAAAGAAAGAATTTATACACCAAAATCAAAGAATTGGAAGATCTGAATTTGAAAAGGGGTCAGACTCAGCAAACATTAAATCTTTTAATAAGCAATGTTAAAGATACAAGATTTTACAACCCAAAGAAGGGATTGGGATCGGAAGAAAATGTCACTTTAAAAAGAGCCCCAATCAACTTGTATGATGTTGAAAAACTTCAAGTTCCTAAGCCAAAAATCCCAGAAATTGTTGAAGTTTTCATAAGACCTGCTAGTTCTATAACAAGTTCTGACAATTTGCAAAGACCAAACTCTAAAAAGTCAAATGAGAAAATTTCTGAGTCTAAAATAGAAAAGTCAGTGGTTTCAGAAGAAAAGGTTAAGAAAGAAGTTTCTAAACCAACAGATGAGAAGCCAAAATACAATGATACTAAATTCAAGTATGATTCTTTAAATGACAGCTACAAAAATAAAAAACCAAGTTTTTCATATCATGACATTGAGAACATATTTGACACAAGTAAAGATTCTGAAACAGTCAATCAGAAGTCTGAAACTTCTAGTCAGAACTCTGAATTTTGTAATCAGAACTCTGAGTCTAAAGATCAGACATCTGAGTCTGTAAATCAGAACTCTGACTCAGGTAGTCAGAAGTCTGAGTCAACTGGATTCTCTGAAACAAAGTCTGATGAATTTTTAGAACTTGAAAAGAGGTTTAATCTTGTGAGTCAAGAACTTGAGGACTTAAGGAAAGCTTATGATGAACTTGAAAATGATTACTGTGAGGTGGATGTTAAACTTGAAGAAGCTTTGAAAGAAAAGAATATTTTTATTCAGAAAATAACAGAGCTTGAAAAACTGAAGACTGAGTATGATCTTTTTAAAATTAATGCTCTAAAAGAAAATGATAAATTCTTTAATGAATCAAGTACATATGAAAAAGGTGAATCATCTAATTCTTCTAACAAAAAGGAGTTGAATTTTTCAGAAAAAGAAGAAAGCAAAAGGAAAGATGATCTTGCAAAGTTGAATGATCTGAAAAGGAATCTTGAGAAGCTTATAATGAAATCTACTTCTGAACTCAAAGCTAGAAATTCTTGTAATAAGGGCAATTGTACTCTGAACAGTATCAATAAAAATGAAACGACCTATGTTTCAGATTTATTGTCACTTGCAAAGAAAAATCTTGTTTGTGTTAGATGTAAAAATGATTCATTCCAATATTCTCATAAATGTCTAGTCAAAATAACTTATGTTTCATACATAAGGAAAGACATTCAGAATTCAGAAAAGAAAAATATTTCTGTTCTTCAGAATACAGAAAAGAAGAAAATTTCTGTTCCTCAGACTCAGAAGAAAGAAAGGATAAAAGAAAAGAAAGTTGAAAATGTTGCAAAATCAAAAGTTACAACTTTTAAAAAGAAATTAAACAAGTTTGTAAGCAAAAAATGTTCTGACTTCATAAAAGTTCAAGGAAAGTGGTGTTTGAAGAAAGATTTTGAGTGGAAAGTAAAAGGTACTAATGTTAAATCCAATGACAAAGCTAACAAAGATGGACCCATTCCAAAATGGGTACCTAAAACTAACTGATCCTTTTGCAGGGCTGTCATGTGTGGTTTTTAGATTCAGGAGCTTCAAGACACATGACAGGGCAGAAGTCTTTTCTATCAAACTTCACAGAAAAGGCTGGAGGAGCAGTAAACTTTGGAAATAATAGCAAAGGACAAGTCAAAGGTTATGGGGATTTAACTAAAGGGGATCTGACTATCCAAAAGGTTTTCTATGTTGAAGGATTACAACATAATCTTTTCAGCATAAGTCAGTTTTTAGACAGTCTTTGTCAAATAAAATTTCAAATAACAGGTTGCATGATTTTAACTGAAAATGATGTTAAAGTCTTCTGGGCCAAAAGACATATGGACTTATTTGTGGTTAATTTTTCAAAATTGAAAACATTAAATACAGTTTGTCTTTTATCAAACTCAACTGCAAATGAATGCTGGCTTTGGCACAGAAGATGTTCTCATCTGAATTTCAAAGATCTTAATAATCTTGTTGTAAAACATCTGTTAAAGGTTTACCAAAGATTAAATTTGAAAAAGAATCGTTATGCTCAGCTTGTGAAATGGGCAAGATGAAAAAGAGTTCTCACAAATTAAAAATGGACTCGTCTTGCAAAGTACCATTAGAAATGATTCATACTGATCTTTGTGGTCCTATTTCAGTTCAGTCTATGGGAGGAAAGAAATATATACTTGTGATTGTTGATGAATACTCCAGATACACATGGGTTGAATTCCTAAGAGTCAAGTCAGAAGCTGCTACAACACTGATAAACTTTATCAAGAGGATTCAAGTTCTCTTACAACTCCCAGTTCAGAAAATCAGAAGTGATAATGGAACAGAGTTCAGAAATGAGACTCTTCAGAATTTTTTAGAAAGTTATGGAATTTCTCACAATTTTTCTGCTGTCAAAACTCCTCAACAAAATGGTGTTGTTGAAAGGAAAAACAGAACTCTAGTTGAAGCTGCGAGAACAATGCTGGCTTATTCAAATCTTCCTACCTTCCTATGGGCTGAAGCAATTGCAATTGCTTGTTTTACACAGAATAGAACTTTAATCAATAAGAGATTAAATAAGACTGCTTATGAACTGATAAACAAAAGAAAACCATTAATCAAATTCTTTCATGTTTTTGGTTGCAGGTGCTATGTTCTTAGAGACAGAGAAAATCTTGCCAAATTCGATAAAAAGGCAGATGAAGGATACTTTGTGGGTTATTCTTTAACTTCCAAAGCATTCATAATCTACAATAGAAGAACCAAGAGGATGATGGAGAGCATAAATGTAACTTTTGATGAAGCCAGAATGAGGACTTCTGAACAAGACAGTTCAGAACTCATGCAGAACAAGACAAAAATGACTTCTGATACAAATTCTAATCCTATTTGTTCAGAACTCAATTTACTGTTTAAGGATGCTTTTATTGAACTAATTTATGATTCTTATGCAGAATATGAAAACCCAAAGATGGTCAAAGAGATGAAAAGTAAGACTCCAGAAATAGTTCAATCAACTGTAATTTCTGATAAAGGTCCATCTGAGGAATGTCCGAATCTGATAAATACAAGTAGTGAGAATTATGAACCATGTATTCAGAATTCTGAACCTTGTAATCAGAATTCTGAACCTTGTAGTCAGAACTCTGGTCAAGTTACTCAGAAGTCTGACTTCATTACTCAGAATACAAACACACATGGAACTCCTACTCATACATCAGAACAAGGGGACAGTTCAGAATTACAAGCAATCACCGATGAGAATGATGCAAACAACAATTATTCAGAGATTGATGTACTCCCTAGTGCAAATAAATGGACTAAAAGTCATCCTATTCATCAAGTAATAGGTGATCCATCAGCAGGAGTAAAGACTAGATCAGCTACAGCAAATGAAGCAATGTTTGTTGGTTTCTTAAGTGTGATTGAACCAAAGAAAGCTAATGAAGCCCTAGAGGATCCAGACTAGATTTCAGCAATGCAAGAGGAATTGCTACAATTTGAAAGAAATAAAGTTTGGAGACTCATTCCAAAGCCTGAAGGTAAATCTATTATTGGAACTAAATGGGTGTTCAGAAACAAAAAGGATGAGTCAGGTGTTGTCATCAGAAACAAGGCAAGATTGGTTGCTAAGGGATACTGTCAACAAGAGGGAATTGATTATGATGAGACATTTGCACCAGTGGCAAGAATAGAGGCAATCAGAATATTTTTGGCCTATGCTGCACACAAGAACTTCAAGGTGTATCAGATGGATGTCAAATCAGCCTGAAGGTTTTGTTG
Source organism: Saussurea involucrata (assembly GCA_033807775.1). Taxonomy (NCBI): domain Eukaryota; kingdom Viridiplantae; phylum Streptophyta; class Magnoliopsida; order Asterales; family Asteraceae; genus Saussurea; species Saussurea involucrata. The sequence goes on from CM066322.1 coordinate 114,958,608, forward strand.
ATCCAGAATTCCCTGATCATGTTTATATTTTAGACAAAGCTTTATATGGTCTAAAACAAGCACCACGAGCCTGGTATGACACTCTTACTAAACACTTGTTAGGTTCAGGGTTCAAGAAAGGTAAGATTGACACAACTTTGTTTTTAAAGAAACAGGGTGATGATTTAATTCTTATTCAGATTTATGTTGATGACATAATATTTGGTTCTACCAGTCCAGAATTATGTGACAATTTTTCAAAAATCATGTCATCTGAATTTGAAATGAGCATGATGGGTGAGCTAAATTTTTTCTTTGGTCTTCAAGTCAAACAATTACCAAAAGGTATTTTTATAAATCAAGGAAAATATGTCAGAGATATTCTGAAAAAGTTCAAAATGTCTGATTGTTCTTCTATGAGAACTCCAATGGCAACAAACATAAAGTTAGATGCTGATCTCAAAGGAGTTTCAGTAGATACCAAACTCTATAGAGGCATGATTGGATCATTACTTTATCTGACTGCAAGTAGACCAGATATTATGTTTTCTAATTGTTTCTGTGCTAGATTTCAATCTAACCCAAAAGAATCACATATGTTGGCTGTCAAAAGGATTTTAAGATATCTCAAAGGATCACCTGATTTAGGTTTATGGTATCCAAAAGAAACTGATTTCAAATTGACTGCCTTCACTGATGCTGATCATGCAGGAAGTAGGTTGGACAGAAAGAGTACATCTGGTTCTTGTCACTTTTTGGGAGATAAAATAGTGAGTTGGGCATTAAAGAAACAGAATTGTGTGTCCACTTCAACTGCTGAAGCAGAGTATGTTGCTGCTGCTGCTTCATGCTCTCAAACCTTGTGGATGAGAACACAACTCATGGACTATGGATATCAACTCAACAAAATTCCTATCTATTGTGACTCAGAAAGTGCAATTGCCATTACTCAGAATCCTGTTCAACATTCAAAGACTAAGCATATAGATGTGAGGTATCATTTTATAAAGGACTATGTGGAAAAAGGAACTATAGAGATGCACTTTGTGCATACAAAGTATCATTTTGCTGATTTGTTCACAAAGCCTCTTGATCACAAAAGGTTTTCTTTTCTCATATGTAAAATAGGAATGCTTAATCTGACTAATGGAAAATATTTGTGTTTCTTAAAAACAAGAAATTTTTCTAAGTAAAATTTTCTGAGTAGTGTACTCAGAACTTCTGACTCTTGAGTCCAGAACGTCTGAGTCTTGAGTTCAGGACTTCTGAGTCTTGACTTCAGATCTTCTGCGTCTTGACTTCAGAACTTCTGAGTTCTATAATCAGATATTCTGGGTCTACTTCAGAAATTTAACTTTCAAAATTTATTTTTGAGAAATTCAAATACTTCAATTTTGTGGATTAAATTTTTTTCTATTATCTTTTTATCTCATCTTTATGTATCATAAATAATCAAATGCATGCTCAAGTCAAGGGGGAGCATCAAAATATTTTTTTGGAAATCATGTTATGATGCTTAAAAGGTTTGTTTTCATTTCTTATCTCTGATCATTCTAAGAAGAACAAGCTTTTAATGATAATTTTTTTTCTTCTTGTTCAAACTATATCTGAATTTAAAACATTTTCATATTCAGATATAAGACTTTAAATTTTTTAATCATCATAATATGAACAGAATTTTGATGATAAAATGTGTTTCTATCTGTTCAAACCTCTTCTGAATAATCAAAATGTTTTATATTTGTCAGAAGTTGATTTTTAAATAAAATTTTAGTTACAAGGCAAAATTCTTCTGAATCATGACAAGATATCTGATAAAGGAAAGTCAAAACACTTGAGCGTGTTATTCAGATCTTTGACTTGATTCAAATTTCTATCCACTAACACGTGTCAGCTTCATATTTGTTTGATTATGCCACGCATTTCATTTAAATCCTTTATAGTATTTCAAATGTGTTGACTCCGTTATAACTTTGATTTCGCTTTTCCGTCAAACCTTTCAACTTCGCGGCTTTTAAATAGGTCTTAAAATCCCTGTTTCAAATCTTTTCAAATTCCAGAGCGAAACGTGAGATACGAATCAAATCCAGAGTTCTTTGAGTCTGTTTTCTTCTTAAAATCATGTCTGGAATACGATGGAGTGGTCCAATTTCTCTACATTCAACAAAATCGATAATGGATTCTTCTGATTCGGAAAATGATGAAGTACAGAATAGAGCTTTAGAGGAAGGTGCAATAAGAAATGATGGAGAAGATGAACAAATGGATGAATCTGAAGGAAATGCAGATGAGGTAAACGTTAATATTGAACATGAACAGAGTGCTGCAGGTTCTATTATGTCAGATAGACCTATTTTAGTGGAAAGAGTTGTTCCTGAGAGTGAATGGCTGAAATTATCTGAAAATAACTGTGTTATATTATTTGAGGAAAGTCGTTTTAAGCCTGAACACAGAATTATCATGGAGTTATTCAAACACCATCCGTACAGAAAATGGTTTACACGAAGTACAAATGTCCCTGTTCAGTACATACAACAATGGTGGAATCATCTTAGGTTAGAAGATAATAAGTTTGTGTCTGAAATTGGAGGAGTGACATTTGCCTTATCTATCTCTGCACTAAGAGAAATGATGAATCTACCAGAGAAAGATGATGTACAAAGAAGGACAGATTTTGAGGACTCACCCTTAACAGAGAAATTAATAGCTTAATTTATGAAATTGGGATACAATGAAGGATTGAGGACTCTCAGTTTGTTCAGAAGAAACAAATTACCACCTATTTGGGCTTGCTTCTTTCAAGTGGTAAATAAATGTGTGTCAGGGAAGAATAGTTCTGCTGATCAAGGTTCTAAACAAATTCTTCAGATCTTTCAGGGCTTAGTGAAGAATAGGCATTATGACTATACATTAATACTTTGGGAAGACATGAAGAATACATTTGAGAAGAATCAGAAAGCAATTCAGAGGAAAACAAAGGATGCTCCACTGACATACATTCCTTATATAAGGTACTGGCAAATTGTTATTTGGTATGCCATGCAGGAAAACAGAACAATCTCAAGAAGAACAAATGAAGAGCATGGTCCCACATTTTATTTGGGTAAGATGACCTTAGTAACAAGACTTGAAAATTATCCCAATCATAAACTGTTGCCAAAATCACTTAGGAATTATATTCCAAGGGAGAGTGAGATTTTAAAAGCTTATGTGCTCTATGGGAATTGAATTACCTCAAATCCCTACCCAAGAGGACCAACCTGAGAAGAGAGGTGAGGGGTCTAATCGAATTAGAGAGGGGGAGGATGTTCAGATGGGTGAACATTCTGAGAGAATTGAGGGGGAAAATTCTGAGAGCTTGGTTAGACTCAGTGAGGAAAAACAGAATGAGAGTGGTGAGGATGAGAGATTGTCAACAGAGGTTCAAACAGAAAGAGATGCCTCAGAACCATCTAATCTTGACCAGGTAACCACAACTGCTATTGGTTCACAATTCTTGGTGTCCAATATTGAAACAAACACCATGGACCTAGTGGTGGATCTTGAACAACCCATCCATACCCACTCAGAAGCATTTCAACATGCTACTGTTTCACACAAATCAGGGGAACCATCCCAAACTCATTTGGAGGGAGTTAATCAATCCCAACCTATTTTTCAACACATTGAGTCTGAATATCACAGTCCTATTCATATTGAGCCTGAAATTCCTTCTGACACTTGCACAAATCAGGAATTTCGTATTCCTGAAACAACATTCATAGACATACCTAATGTTGGGTGTCGAGGATTGGATGGAAGTCCTGGTGAGGTGAACATTACAAAAGCCTCATTCAAACGTGCATCTGTTGTACAAGATGACTTTGTGTTATCTACAGGCCATGAGCCCTCTGGGCACATGAAAACTGGACCATCTGTTGGTTCAGGTTCACAGTTTGACTCTTCTGAATTTGAAAAGATTCAGAAACAAAACAAGGAGATGGGGGAAAAAGAAGAAAATTTGGAGAAGATGGTGGAGGATTTGAATGATGAAGTGTCAGATTTGAAAGTTGTGTTGGAGAAAAAGTTGATTACTGTTGAAACCAAAGTAGATGATGTAAAGAAATCCTTGGATTCTCACAAAAAGGAGATCATGGATATAATGTCCGGTTTTCAAAAAGATATGTTAAAACAAATGCAAGGTATGCAGGAATCTATACTAAAAGCACTGAGTGTATCAATGGCTTCTACTTCAAAGCCTCTTGAGCCTGTTCCTGTTGCAGAAGCTGAACCTGAAGGTACTTCCAATCAGAACTTGAAAAGAAAGTTTGATGATAATGAACCTCATGATCATCAAAAGGGGGAGAAAAGACAGAGGTTAAGTTCTGATGATGACATTGGCATAGAAGATTTTGAGATAGCAGATATGCACTTAGCCAGTACAAAAAGTTCAGAAGATCAGACACAGGAAAAATTAAAGGAAATGATTCAGATAGTTCATATTGATAGCTCAGATACAGAAGAAATGGATTTGGGGAGTATTGATGGTAATGACACAGATAAAACAGAGGAATTAAACTTGGATACAAAAATGGAAGGAAATTTTGTTGAAACTGAAACTGTTGAAGAATCTATATTGAGATCAGAAGAAACAGTGGAAAGTGAAGTGGTAAACAGGTGTACAGATATCATTGTTTATAACAAAAGAAAGATAAGTGAAGAATTGATAAGTACTGAATCAGAAGAAAGGAGGTTAAGTGAAGAGTTGATCAGAAGGATGCATAATAATTTAGTCAGAGCTTTGAATGTTCAAAAAGTTCAGCAAGGAATAAAAATGGTAAGACCTATTGATCTAATGGGAGAAGAAGACAGAACTATGAATTATACTCAGGATTTTGAAGATGAGTTTAGATTTAACTTTTGTGATGAGTTAAATACAGAAGAAGAGTATGTGAAAGTGAAAGACTACTTTATGCCTTCTGAGTATGTATTCAGAAATCAATTGAGATCCCAAAGATTAATTTGCAGAGACTAGAAGAACCTGTATGTGATTTCATCCTAGAGTTAAGTGATGTGCCATTAGCCAAACAATTTCATGATGATATTTTTCTTAAGGAAATATATGATAATCTCTACTACACAGAAGGAGAGTATGAGCTTTTGGAAAGTAACATTGATGGTTTTATGGATGACAGAGCTCAGATAGTCTACTCAGAAGCTTCTAACAGATTCAGAGTTCCTGACTCAAGACTGCATATCCAGAAAAGAATTGAGAAAGTTTTGATGTTTCAACAAGAAGAATTCAGTGGTTTAATATTTGTTAGAATGGAAGTGCTGAAAGAAAGAAATACAAAGGTTTCCATGTCTACTTTTGATTTTCATAGATTGACTCTTGATGATCAGATCTTTCTAGTCAAGTTCTTTGCCAGTACTGAAGAAGCCTTAATGGAAATTGAATGCAGAAGACTTCTGGGTATCTATGTCAGAAATATACACTTGTATGATTTCCAATTAGCCATTGAAGGAAGAAAAGAGAAGAGTAATCTGAGTTCTCCCACAAAGAAAACAGAAACTGGTGTAGATTTGAAGGGATTTGTAAATGAAGGAATGGAGACAGAAGGGTTCACATATACAGTTCACGGAAGGCTTGAAATGATCAGATTAAAAGAGTTGGTGAAGTACAGTGATGCAACTCTAAATTGGTTATTGATTGAAATGGAAGTAAGTGTGGAAACTGAAAGAGAGAGTTTAAAGAAGAGATGTATGAACTTTGTAAAGAGAAGGTTGGATCTTAGAAGAAAAATCAGAAACTGTAGTGAATGGTTGCTATCTGAGGTGAATCCCAAAAAGATTCTACATAATGACTTTGTGTTTCCTGCTGAGTATGAAGTGAATGAAATTTTGTCAGATGAAATTGAAGAAGTTCAGGACACAACACCTCAGAATGTGCAGATAACTAGTTTTGAGCAAGTTGAACAATCTGAGCCAAGAGAAGATGAAATGTCAATTGATTTGAATGGATACTTTCTTGAATTTGATTTACCAAAGTTTTTCAAACCTAAAGAGATACACTTTTTGGATGTGTACTATGATAGACCAAAGGAGACTCAGATCTGGTTGGCAGAAAAATCAAGATGTCTTGGCAAAACAAAGCAAGCTGTTTATTCAGATTTCTTAATCACAGGAATCAGAGAACTGAAAGTCAAACAATTCAGAAAGATGGAGTACTTATCCTTTGAAGTTCTGAGAGAAGATGGCAAGGTTTATTACTTTACTGATGCAGATTTTGAGAAACTATCAGTGGTTGACTTCTACAGATTACACAGCTTTCTATGCTTCAAAGAGTCAAGCAAAGACAGAAATGAAAGGAAGGCAAGAAGTGTGGTGATTGAGGCCATGTTCTACATCTTAAGGTGGCACTGTTATACAGATTTCCAAATAGCTCTGTATTTACAAAAGCCATGTGTTTATCTGACAAATCCCAACACAGATCATGAGCAGAAAAAGGTGTTAAAGACTGGAAGTATTCACAAATATCCAGATTTGGGAGTATTTTTGAAAAACAAAAGTGGTAAGATTTTCTTCAGAGCAAAGGAAACTGCAAAATATTGTTCTGGAACTTTAAGGATCATAAAGCACAATTTGGAGAAAAAGATGCTAAAAGTGAAGGAAGCAAACATGACTCAAGAAGTAATCAATCAGCGAGTTGAAATTATTCAAGAAATCATTGTCAAAATTGATAAGAGGCTTAATCTGAGAAATGTACTACTTCAGAAAATTGTTCCTGCTCTGAAAGAACTGGATGATGCAAAGTTTAAGTTTATTTGACAAAAAGGGGGAGATTGTTAGATCTGAAGTTTTGTCAATAAACCAAGTGTTGAAGATCTGATAAGAAGACTCAGATGTTCTGAATAGAGGAGTCAGAGGTCTGACTGTGAAAGCTCAGAAGTATTGCTGAGAAATATTACCATGTCTGATAAGAGAAGTCAGAGGTCTGGGAAGAGAAGTCAGATGTCTGAGATAAAGAGTCAGAAGATCTGAGAAGCGTTATCAGAAGAATGTTCAGAAGTTCTGAACAACCTGTTCAGAACTTATGACGAGATACTTTACTTAGTATTTTGTAAACTAATTAGGACACGTGTTATGTTCTTATTAGTCTTTCTTATTTGTACTGTAGCTTTAATATTTCCGTTGCAGTATAAATAGTAGTTAGCACTACGTTGCTAACTGATTGATTTTCTCGAAATTCTTGAATACAATTGAATACAATTGGGCTCGATCATACAGCTTTGTAATCTTTGAGATTCTCTCTCTCTTAGATCTGTATTTCTGTTCATCATTGAATACAATTGGGCTCGATCATACAGCTTCTCAATTACTGCTTTCTATATTGATTGTAAGATAAGATCCTGAACTTACAAGAAGTAAGGAACTCGCAAGCCAAGGTTGCGAAAAGTTGAGAAACTCGCAAGCAAGGGTTGCGCAAAGTGGAGAAATTCGCAAGCAAAGGTTGCGAAAAGTTGAGAAATTCGCAAGCAAGGGTTGCGAAAAGTGAGTATTTCGCAAGCAAAGGATGCGAAAAGTAGACTTGGTCAAAGTATGAAATCTGACAGATCACTTTTCGCAAAAGAAGCTTGCGAAAAGTTATAGAATTCGGGTCAGTGGGTTGCGAAAAGCTGTAAAATTTGGGTCTTAAGGCTGCGAAATTTGCGAGAAGTAGACTTGAACTCAGATCGATGAAGCTTGTGAAAAGTGAGATGAATGTTGCGGGAAGTTTGGATCTTGCGAGATTCATCCAAAAACGACAGAAATCACTTAAAACTCAAAATCACTGAAATCAAACTGTGCAGATCTGTTCGAAATATGAATTCGAACACTTCTTCTTGTTAGATCTGAGTTTTGTCAATAAACTAAGTGTTAAAGGTCTGATGAGAAGACTCGGATGTTCTGATATGAAGGGTCAGAGTTCTGACTAAGAAGGCTCAGAAGGATCGCTTTGAAAGTTTGAGAAGAAGAGTCAGAAGTCTGAGAAGAAGAGTCAGAAGTAGAGCCAGAAGTTCTGAGAAGCCTTGTCAGAAGAACGTTCAGAAGTTCTGAACTACCTGTTCAGAACTTATAACTAGATACTTTCCTTTGTGTTTAGTTAACTAATTAGGACACGTGTATTGTTCCTATTAGTCATTCATATTTGTACTGTAGCTTTAATATTTCCGTTGCAGTATATATATAGTTGTTAGCACTACATTGCTAACTGATTTTCCCGAATATATTTGTATTCTCTTCTTTTAATCTTTGATATTCTCTCTCTCTAAGATCTGTAATTCTGTTCTTAATTGAATACAATTGGGCTTGATCATATTACTTCTCAATTACTGTTTCATACATTGTTGTATTGATTGTAAGAGTAAATCCTGGACTTACAATTGGTATCAGAGCCACTCAACAAACAAATTTGTTCAAGATCGTGATCGCGAAAGTTTATTGATCAATTTCTTGAAGAATTCTTGATTCGTCAAAAATCGATTCCGCTGCTAGTTCTAATTCTTGAATTCTTGAATTAATTGATTGTCTGTCGATCAAGATTTTCAAATTTGTCTCTCTGTTGAAAATTCTTACAATCATGTCATCTAAAGAATATCTCGCTATGGGATCTGAAACAAAGCCACCTGTTCTAATTCCTGAAGAGTACCAACAATGGAAAATACGAATGATCCAATTCTTGGATAACATAGATGAGAATTTGATGGTATCTATTCGAGAAGGTCCTATCGAAGTCTACATTGATGTGGAAGCAACTCCTAAAACAGAAAAAACTCTAGAAATTCCGGCAACAAGGGTGAAGAAGAACTATTCTCAATACACAGCAGAACAGAAAAGTAGGCATGCAATAGACAAAAGAGCAATCACATTGATGACACTTGAAGTTCCGAATGAAGTTCTTAACAGAATTGATAGTGGTTCATCAGCCAAGGAAATGTGGGATGAACTGGAAAGACAAATGTTAGGAACTGTCAGATCGATACAAGCCAAGTTAAATCAAACATAAATGCTTATGAAAGGTTCAAAGCTAAAGAATCTAAAAGCTTAACTCAGACATATAGTAAATTCTGTACTATACTAAATGATTTGAGAAGGAATGGGCTGAAAAAGACAAAGTCAGAAATTAATTACAAATTTCTGAACAGACTAAACTCTGAATGGTCATCATTTGCTATAAGTCTACAAATGAATAAGGACATGTGTGAAGAAGATCTAAATGATCTATTTTGTGTTCTTAATCAGCATGAGGACTCTGTTAAGATTGTGGTTGAAGAAAAGAAAAATGTTGCAGAACAATTAGCTTTTCTATCAAAGTCTAAAAGTGTGAAAACACCCAAGAAGGCAGCGTATCTATCTGAGATACCAAATCTGGAGGAGTCTGATAAGGAAGAGGGATCAGAAGAAGATGAGGATATCAAAATAATTGCTGAAAAGTTGGCCTTGTTGACTAATACTTTCAACAAGAGCTATGGAAAAAGAAAATATCAGGGCAAGTTCAGGAAAGAGCAGGGAAGTTCAAATTTCAAGAAAAGAGAAGAGAGAGGAGAAAGTAAGTATGAAAAGAAGGAAGAAAGAAGGGAAGAAAATAGAGAAGAGAAGGAAGAAAGAAAAGAAAAGAATCTGTGCTTCAAGTGTGGAAAGTCTGGCCACTTTGCAAAGGATTGCAAAGTGAAAATTGTGAAAGATTATGAGTACTATACCAAAAAGGCTCAGCTGGCGAAGAAAAGAGATGATAAAGTGGCATTGTTAGCTGAACAAGAAAACTGGTTGTACTACACGTCAGATGAAGATGACTGCATAAACTTTTCACAGATGCATTGTTATATGGCAAAGATGAAGAATGAGGATGATTCTGACTTTGAAGATGCTGATTCTGAGTCATCTACTGAGGTACATTCTGCACTTGAAATAGACTTAATGACAGAGATTGGTGAAATGAAAACTGAATTTGTTAAACTAAGAAAACAAATTAAAGGAGAAAGAAATTTAGTTAACAAATTTAGAATTGAAAAAGAAGTAATAAAAGAACAATTTGAGGAATCTGAGATTGAGAAACAGAAAATTAAAACTGAAAATTCTGAGTTGATGAAAAATCTTTCTGAATTAAAAATTGAGTTTTCAAAAGTTAAGGATGAAAAGGGTGATTTACAAATAAAGTTTAATATGCTATTTGAGGAAAGAAAGAATTTATACACCAAAATCAAAGAATTAGAAGATCTTAACTTGAAAAGAGGTTAGACTCAGCAAACATTAAATCTTCTTACAAGCAATGTAAAAGATACAAGATTTTATAATCCAAAGAAGGGATTGGGCTTGGAAGAAAATGTTGTTTTAAAAAGAGCTCTAGTAAACTTGTATGATTTTGATAAGCTTCATGTTCCCAAACCAAAAACTCCAGAAGTTGTTGAAGTCTTTATAAGACCTGCAAGTTCCATCACAAGTTCTGACAACTTACAGAAATCAAGTTCTAAAAAGCCCAAAGAGAAAGTTTCTGAGTTAAAAACAGAAAAATCAGATGCTTCAGAAGAAAAAGTTAAGAAAGAAATTTCTAAACCAAAAGAAGAGAAACCAAAATACAATGATACCAAATTCAAATATGACTCTTTAAATGTCAGCTACAAAAATAAACAACAAAGTTTTTCTTATTCTGACATAGAAAGTATATTTGATATTAGTAAGGTTTCTGAAATAGAAAGTCATAAATCTGAGTCTTCTAATCAGAATTCTGATTGTTCTAATCAGTTTTCTGATTCTGAAGGTCAGAAATCTGAGTTTATTAATCAGAATTCTGATTCAAAGAGTCAGAATTCTGAGTCAACTGAAAATTCTGAAACAAAGTCAGAAGACTTTCTAGAATTTGAAAAGAGATTTAATCTTGTAAGTCAAGAACTTGAGGACTTAAGGAAAGCTTATGATGAACTTGAAAATGACTTATGTGATTTGGATTTTGATCTTAAAAATGCTTTAAAAGAAAAGAATATTTTTATTCAGAAAATAACAGAGCTTGAAAAACTGAAAGCTGAATATGATCTGTTCAAGATTAATGCTCTAAAAGAAAATGATAAATTTTTTAATGAATCAAATACATATTAAAAAGGTGAATCATCTAATTCATTTTCTAACAAACATAAGTTGAATTTTCCAGAAAAAGAGGAAAGCAAAAGGAAAGATAATCTGAAAAGAGTTCCTGAGAAGACTGAATTGAATTCTGATTCTGTACCAAAAGCTCATAGTTTCTGTAATAAATGTACATGTACTTTGAAAAATAGAAATAAAAATGAAAGGACTTATGGTACAGACTTGTTGTTACTTGCACAGAAAAATCTGACTTGTGTTCAATGTTAAAGTGATTCTTTTCAATATTCTCAGAAATGTCCAATAACAATAACATCTGTTTCATTCATAAGAAAAGATATTCAGAATACAGAAAAGAAGAATGATTCTGTTCCTCAAACTCAGAGAAAAGAAAAGATAAAAGAAATGAATCATCAAGTTAAAGTCAAAACAAAGTATGAGAAAGTGAGAAATGTGAAAGAAAAGAAAGTTGAAAACATTGAAAAATCAAAAGTCACACCTTTCAAGAAAAAATTGAATAAATTTGTGAAAAAAAAATGTTCTGACTTCATAAAAGTGCAAGGCAAATGGTGTTTAAAGAAAGATTTTGAATGGAAAGTAAAAGGCACTTTTGTTAAATCAAATGATAAAGCTAACAAAGAAGGACCCATTCCAAAATGGGTACCTAAAACTAACTGACTGTTGTTGCAGGGCTGTCATGTGTGGTTTTTAGATTCAGGAGCTTCAAGACACATGACAGGTCAGAAGTCTTTTCTATCAAACTTCACAGAAAAGGCTGGAGGAACAGTAAACTTTGGAAATAACAGCAAAGGTCAAGTAAAAGGTTATGGGGATTTAACAAACGGGGATCTGACAATTCAAAAAGTTTTTTATGTTGAAGGATTACAACATAATCTTTTCAGCATAAGTCAGTTTTTAGACAGTCTTTGTCAAATCAAGTTCCAAATAACAGGTTGCATGATTTTAACTGAAAAGGATGTTAAAGTCTTCTGGGCCAAAAGACATATGGATTTATTTGTGGTTAACTTTTCAAAATTACAAACATTAAATCCTTTTTGTATTTTATCAAATTCAACTGCAAATGAATGTTGGCTATGGCACAGAAGATGTTCTCATCTAAATTTCAAAGATCTCAATAATCTTGTGGTAAAACATCTGGTTAAAGGTCTACCAAAGATTAAATTTGAAAAAGAATCATTATGCTCAGCTTGTGAAATGGGCAAGATGAAAAACAGTTCTCACAAATTAAAAATGGACTCATCTTGCAAAGCACCATTAGAAATGATTCATACTGATCTTTGTGGTCCGATTTCAGTTCAATCTATGGGAGGAAAGAAATACATGCTTATAATTGTTGATGAATATTCCAGATACACATGGGTTGAGTTCTTAAGAGCTAAGTCAGAAGCTGCTACTACATTGATAAACTTTATCAAAAAAATTCAAGTTCTCTTACAACTTCCTGTTCAGAAAATCAGAAGTGATAATGGAACAGAGTTCAGAAATGAGACACTTCAGAATTTTTTAGAAAGTTCTGGGATTTCTCATAATTTCTCTGCTGTCAGAACCCCTCAACAAAATGGTGTTGTTGAAAGGAAAAACAGAACTCTAGTTGAAGCTGCAAGAACCATGTTGGCTTATTCAAATCTTCCAACCTTCCTATGGGCTGAAGCAATTGCAACTGCTTGCTTTACACAGAACAGAACTTTAATCAATAAAAGATTAAATAAGACTGCTTATGAACTGATAAATAAAAGAAAACCATTAATCAAATTCTTTCATGTTTTTGGTTGCAGATGCTATGTTCTTAAAGACAGAGAAAATCTTGCCAAATTTGATTAAAAGGCAGATGAAGGATACTTTGTTGGTTATTCACTAACTTCCAAAGTATTCAGAATCTACAATATAAGAACCAAGAGAATGATGGAAAGCATCAATGTAACATTTGATGAAGCCAGAATGAAGATTTATGAACAAGACAGTTCAGAACTCATGCACAACAAGACAAATATGACTTCTGATACAAACTCTAATCCTATTTGTTCAGAACTCAATTTATTGTTTAAGGATGCTTTTCTAGAACTAATTTCTGATTCTTAAGCAGAATATGAAAACCCAAAGATGGTAAAAGAGATGAAAAATAGAACTCCAGAAATAGTTCAATCAACTGTAATCTCTGACAAAGGTCCATCTGAAGAATGTCCAAATCTGATAAATACAAGTGGTGAAAATTCTGAACCTTGTACTCAGAATTCTGATCCTTGTGTTCAGAACTCTAAACAAGCCACTCAGAATTCTGACTTCACTGCTCAGAATCCAAACTTGGATACATCTCCTATACATGTATCAGAACAAGGGGACAGCTCAGAATTACATGCAATTATTGATGAGAATGATACAAACAATAACTTTTCAGAGATTGATGTGCTTCACAGTGCAAATAAATGGACTAAAAATCATCTTATTCATCAAGTAATAGGTGATCCATCAGCAGGAGTAAAAACCAGATCAGCTACAACAAATGAAGCAATGTTTGCTGGTTTCTTAAGTGTGATTGAACCAAAGAAAGCTAATGAAGCCCTAGAGGATCCAGATTGGATTTCAGCAATGCAAGAGGAATTGCTCCAATTTGAAAGAAATAAAGTTTGGAGACTCATTCCAAAGCCTGAAGGTAAATCTATTATTGGAACTAAATGGGTATTCAGAAACAAAAAGGATGAGTCAGGTGTTGTTATCAGAAACAAGGCAAGATTGGTTGCTAAGGGAAACTGCCAACAAGAGGGAATAGATTATGATGAGACATTTGCACCAGTAGCAAGAATAGAGGCAATCAGAATATTTTTGGCCTATGCTGCACACAAAAATTTCAAGGTGTATAAAATGGATGTCAAATTAGCCTTTTTAAATGGCAAACTTAATGAAGAGGTGTATGTTCATCAACCTGAAGGTTTTGTTGATCCAGAATTTCTTGATCATGTTTATATTTTAGACAAAGCTTTATATGGTCTAAAACAAGCACCAAGAGCCTGGTATGACACTCTTACTCAACACTTGTTAGCTTCAGGTTTCAAGAAAGGTAAGATTGACACAACTTTGTTTTTAAAGAAACAAGGTGATGATTTATTTCTTATTCAGATTTATGTTGATGACATAATATTTGGTTCTACCAGTCCAGAATTATGTGATAATTTTTCTAAAATCATGTCATCTGAATTTGAAATGAGCATGATGGCTGAGCTGAATTTTTTCCTTGGTCTTCAAGTCAAACAATTACCAAAGGGTATTTTTATAAATCAAGGAAAATATGTCAGAGATATTCTGAAAAAGTTCAAAATGTCTGATTGTGCTTCTATGAGAACTCCAATGGCAACAAACATAAAGTTAGATGCTGATCTCAAAGGAGTTTCAGTAGATACCAAACTCTATAGAGGCATGATTGGATCATTACTTTATCTGACTGCAAGTAGACCAGATATTATGTTTTCTACTTGTTTCTGTGCTAGATTTCAATCTAACCCAAAAGAATCACATATGTTGACTGTCAAAAGGATTTTAAGATATCTCAAAGGATCACCTGATCTAGGTTTATGGTATCCAAAAGAAACTGATTTCAAATTAACTGCTTTCACTGATGCTGATCATGCAGGAAGTAGGTTGGACAGAAAAAGTACTTCTGGTGCTTGTCATTTTTTGGGGGATAAGATAGTGAGTTGGGCATCAAAGAAACAGAATTGTGTGTCTACTTCAATTGCTGAGGCAGAGTATGTTGCTGTTGCTGCTTCATGCTCTCAAACTTTGTGGATGAGAACACAACTCATGGATTATGGATATCAGCTCAACAAAATTCCCATCTATTGTGACTCAAAAAGTGCAATTGCTATTACTCAGAATCCTGTTCAACAATCAAAGACTAAACACATAGAGGTGAGGTATCATTTTATAAAAGACTATGTGGAAAAGGTAACTATAGAGATGCACTTTGTGCATACAAAGTATCAATTGGCTGACTTGTTCACAAAGCCACTTGATCACAAAAGGTTCTCTTTTCTCATATGTAAAATAGGAATGCTTAATCTGACCAATTGAAAATATTTGTGTTTCTGAAAAATGATAAATGTTTCTAAGTAAAATTGTCTGAGTAGTGTATTCAGAACTCTGAGTCTTATGTTCAGAAACTCTAACTCTTAAGTTCAGAACTTCTGAGTCTTGAGATCAGAACTTCTGAATCTTGAGATCAGAACTTCTGAGTCTTGAGATCAGAACTTCTGAGTCTTAAGTTCAGAACTTCTGAATCTTGAGTTTAGAAATTCTGAGTCTAGAGTTCAGACCTTCTGAGTCTTAAGGTCAGAGATTCTGAGTCAATACTTCAGAAATCTAACTTTCAAGAATTTCTTTGAGAAAAACAAATACTTCAAATGTGCGGATTATGTCTTTTCTATTATCTTTTTATCTCATCTTTATGTATCATATTTGGTCAAATACATGCTAAAGTCAAGGGGGAGCATCAATATCTTCTGGAAATTATTTCATGATGCTTAAAAAAGGTTTGTTGTCATTTCTTATCTCTAATTATTCTAATAAGAACAAGCTTTTAATGATAAAAATTTTATCTTGTTCAAACTATATCTGAATTTCAAACATTTTCATATTCAGATATAAGAGTTTAAATATTTTTTAAATCATCAGTCTATGAACAGAATTCTGATGATAAAATGTGTTTCTATCTGTTCAAACCTCTTCTGAATAACCAAAAGTTTTACATCTGTCAGAAGTTGATTTTAAATAAATTTGTTACAAGGTAAAATTCTTCTGAATAATGGGATCAGAACTCTGAGTAGAACAATCAGATATCTGATAAAGGAAAATCAAATCTTCTGAGCGTGTTATTATGATCTTTGACTTGATTCAATATTCTATCCAATAACACATGTCAGCTTCATATTTGGTTGATTATGCCACGCATTTCATTTAAATCCTCCGTGGCATTTCAAATGTGTTGACTCCGTTATAACATTGATTTCGCTTTTCCGTCAAACCTTTCAGCTTCGTGAATTTTAAATAGGTCTTAAAATTCCTATTTCCAATTCTTTCAAATTCCAGAGCGAAAAGTGAGATACGAATCAATCCAGAGTTCTTTGAGTTTGTTTTCTTCTTAAATCATGTCTGGATTTCGAAGAAGTGGTCAAATTTCTCTACATTCTACTAAGTCTTTGATGGATTCATCTGATTCGGATAATGATGAAGTACAAAATAGAGCTGTTGAGGAAGAAGCAATAAGGGATGATGAAATAGATGAAGAATATGAACAAATGGCTGAATCAGAAGGAAATGCAGATGAGGTAAATATAAATGTTGAACATGAACAGAGTGTTGCAGGGTCGATTATGTCGAATAGACCAATCTTAGTGGAAAGGGTTGTTCCTGAAGGAGAATGGTTGAAATTATCAGAAAACAATTGTGTTTTGTTATTTGAGGAAAGTAGATTTAAGCCTGAACACGGAATCATCATGGAGTTATTCAAATATCATCCTTACAGAAAGTGGTTTACAAGAAACAAAACAGTTCCTGTTCAGTATATTCAACAATGGTGGAAACATCTTAGGTTAGAAGACAACAAGTTTGTATCCGAAATTGGAGGAGTCACAATTACCTTATCAATCGGTGCACTAAGAGAAATACTGAATCTTCCAGAAAAAGATGATGTACAAAGAAGGACAGATTTTGAAGACTCACCGTTAACAGAGGAGTTAATTGCAGAGTTTATGAGATTAGGATATAATGAAGGATTGAGAACCCTTAGTTTGTTCAGAAGGAACAAATTGCCACCTATTTGGGCTTGTTTCTTTCATGTGGTGAATAAGTGTTTGTCAGGGAAAAATAGTTCAGCAGATCAAGGTTCAAAATAGATTCTTCAGATCTTTCAGGGTTTAGTGAGGAATAGGCATTATGATTATACTGCTATACTTTGGGAAGACATGAAGAATACTTTTGAGAAAAATTAGAAAGCCATTCAAAAGAAGACAAAGGATACTCCTTTGGCATACATACCTTACATAAGGTATTGGCAGATTGTAATTTGGTATGCAATGCAAGAAAACAGAACCATTTCAAGAAGATCAAATGAACAGCATGGTCCTACTTTCTATTTGGGTAAGATGTCTTCTGTTACCAAACTTGAGAATTATCCTAATCATAAACTGTTACCAAAATCACTTAGGAATTACATACCAAGGGAAAGTGAGATTTTAAAAGCATATTGCACCTCAATGGGAATTGAAATACCTCAAATCCCTACCCATGAGTACCGACTAGAGAAGAGAGGTGAGGGGTCTAATCCAGTAAGAGAGGGGAGGATGTTCAAATGGGTGAACATTCTGAGAGAAATGAGGGGCAAAATTCTGAGAGCTTGGTTAGAACAAGTGAGGAAAAACAGAATGAGGGTGGTGAGGATGAGATATTGTCAACAGAGGTTCAAACAGAAAGAGATGCCTCTGAACCAGCTAATCTTAACCAGGTAACCACAACTGCTGTTGGTTCACATTTCTTGGTGTCCAACATTGAAACAAACACCATGGACCTAGTGGTGGATCTTGAACAACCCATCCATACCCACTCAGAAGCATTTCAACATGCTACTATTTTACATAACTCAGGGGAACCATCCCGAACTCATTTGGAGGGAGGTGATAAATCCCAACCTATTTTTCAACACATTGAGTCTGAATATCACAGTCCTATTCAATTTGAGCCTGAAATTCCTTCTAACACTCGCACAAATCAGGAATTTCGTATTCCTGACACAACATTCATAGACATACCTAATATTGGGTGTCGAGGATTGGATGGAAGTCCTGGTGAGGTGAACATTACAAAAGCCTCATTCAAACGTGCATCTGTTGTACAAGATGACTTTGTGTTATCTACAGGCCATGAGCCCTCTGGGCACATGAAAACTGGACCATCTGAATTTGAAAAGATTCAGAATCAAAACAAGGTGATGGGGGAAAAGGTTGAAAAATTGGAGAAAAAGGTGGATGATTTGAATGCTGAGGTGAGAGGATTAAAAGATATGTTGGAGGGTAAATTGAAATCTGTTGAAACTAAAATAGATACTGTGAAGGCATCCT
Organism: Saussurea involucrata; assembly: GCA_033807775.1. NCBI lineage: Eukaryota > Viridiplantae > Streptophyta > Magnoliopsida > Asterales > Asteraceae > Saussurea > Saussurea involucrata. Next base: position 114,976,808 of record CM066322.1, read on the forward strand.
TGGAATCTCATGAAAAGGAGATCAAGGATATAATGTCTGAATTTCAAAAAGATCTGTTGAAACAAATGCATAGTATGCAGGAATCTGTATTGAAAGCACTGAGTGTATCTGTAGCTTCTACTTCAAAACCTCTTGATCTTGTTCCACTTGCAGAAGCTAAACCTGAAGGTGTTTCTGGCCAGAACTCTAAAAGAAAGTTTGATGATAATGAACCTCATGATCATCAAAAGGGGGAGAAAAGGCAAAGGTTGAGTTCTGATGATGACATTTGCATAGAGGATTTTGAAATAGCAGATATGCACTTAGTCAGTACAAAGAATACAGAAACTCAGATAGTTCAGATTGATAGTTCAGATACAGAGGAAATGGAGGTGGAAAGCAGAGATGGTGGTGATTCAGATAAAACTGAAGAATTGAATTTAGACACAGAGATGGAAATCAATTCTGATGAAACTGAAGCAATTGAGGAACCTGTGTTGAGGTCAGAGGAAACAGTGGAAAGTTTAATTGTTGACAACACTCGTACAGATATTGTTCTTTATGATAAAGGTTGTGTGATGGATTCTGAATCAGAAGAAAGAAGATTAAATGAGAATTTGATCAGAAGGATGCAAAATGAGTTAGTCAGAGCACTTAATGTCCAAAATATTCAACAAAGTGTAAAACTGATAAGGCCTATTGATTTATTGGGAGAAGAAGATAGAATTGTTGATTATTCTCAGAAATTTAAACATGAGTTTTGTTTTAACTATGCTGATGAGATGAATACAGAAGAAGAATATGAGAGAGTGGAAGATTACTTTATGCCTTCTGAGTATATATTCAGAAAACCAATTGAGATTCCTAAGATGAACTTGCAAATTTTGGAGGAGCCTGTATGTGATTTTATCCTGGAGTTGAGTGATGTACCACTTGCTAGACAGTTTCATGATGATATTTTTCCTGAGGAAATATATGAGAATCTCTATCACACAGAAGGAGATTATGAGCTATTGGAGAGCAACATTGATGGCTTCATGGATAACAGATCTCAGATGATTTATACAGAAGCCTCAAACAGATTCAGAATTCCTGATTCAAGACTACACATTCAGAAGAAGATTGAGAAAGTATTGATGTTTAAACCAGAAGAATTCAATGGTCTGATGTTTGTTAGATTGGAAGTGCTGAAAGAAAGAAGTACAAAGGTTTCCATGTCAAGTTTTGATTTTCACAGATTAACCCTTGATGATCAGATCTTTCTAGTTAAGTTCTTTGCCAGTACTGAAGAAACCTTGATAGAGATTGAGTGCAGAAGAATTCTGGGGATTTATGTCAGAAATATGTACATGTATGATTTTCAATTGGCAATTGAAGGAAGAAAAGAGAAATGCAACTTGAACTGTCCAGCAATGATTTCAGGGTTTGGTGCATATGTGAAGGGATTCATAAATGAAGGAATGGAAACTGAAGGGTTTGCATATCCAGTTCAAGGAAGACTTGAAATATTCAAACTGAAGGAATTGGTGAAGTATAGTGATGCAACTTTGAGTTGGTTACTAACTGAAATGAAAGTTAATGTTGCTACTGAAAGAGAAAATCTAAAGAAAAAATGTGTAAACTCTATGGAAAGAAGATTAAATCTCAGAAGAAAAATCAGAAGCTGTGGTGAATGGTTATTATCAGAGGTTAATCCTAAAAGAATGCTGCATAATGACTTTGTGTTTCCTGCTGAGTATGAAGTGAATGAAATCCTTTCAGATGAAGTTGAAGAAGTTCAGAACCCAACTCCTCAGAATGTGCAAATAACAAGTCTTGATCAAGCTGAACAATCTAAATCAAAAGAAGACGAGATGTCAATTGATTTGAATGGATACTTTCTTGAGTTTGATCTACCTGAGTTTTTCAAGCCTAAAGAGATACAATTTTTGAATGTATATTATGATAGACCAAAGGAGACTCAGATCTGGTTGGCAGAGAAATCAAGGTGTCTTGGGAAATCAAAACAGGTTGTATATTCAGACTTCTTAATCACAGGGATCAGAGAATTAAAAGTTAAACAATTCAGAAAGATGGAATACTTGTCTTTTGAAGTGTTGAGAGAAGATGGCAAAGTATACTATTTCACTGATGCAGATTTTGAAAAGCTATCAGTAGTGGATTTCTACAGATTACATTGTATGCTGTTCTTCAAGGAATCAAGCAAAGATAAGACTGAAAGGAAGGCAATAAGTGTGGTAATTGAAGCTATGTTTTACATCCTAAGATGGCATGGTTATACATATTTTCAAATAGCTCTGTATTTGCAAAGGCCATGTGTTTATCTGGCAAAACCCAACACAGATCATGATCAGAAAAAGGTATTGAAAACTGGAAGTGTTCTTAAATATCCAGATTTGGGAGTCTTTTTGAAAAACAAGAGTGAAAAGATCTTCTTCAGAGCAAAGGAGACTGCAAAATACTGCTCTGGAACTTTGAGATTCATCAAGCATAATCTGGAGAAAAAGATGTTGAAAATAAAGCAATGCAACATAACTCAGGAAATGATGACTCAACAGATTGAAACTATTCAAGAAATTATTGTCAAGATCGACAAAAGGCTTAATCAAAGAAATGTGCTCTTACAGAAGATTGCTCCTGCCTTGAAAGATTTGGATGATGCAAAGTATCAGTTTATTTGACAAAAAGGGGGAGATTGTTAGATCTGAGTTTTGTCAATAAACTAAGTGTTAAAGGTCTGATGAGAAGACTCAGATGTTCTGATATGAAGGGTCAGAGTTCTGACTAAGAAGGCTCAGAAGGATCGCTTTGAAAGTTTGAGAAGAAGAGTCAGAAGTAGAGCCAGAAGTTCTGAGAAGCCTTGTCAGAAGAACGTTCAGAAGTTCTGAATTACCTGTTCAGAACTTATAACTAGATACTTTCCTTTGTGTTTAGTTAACTAATTAGGACACGTGTATTGTTCCTATTAGTCATTCATATTTGTACTGTAGCTTTAATATTTCCGTTGCAGTATATATATAGTTGTTAGCACTACATTGCTAACTGATTTTCCCGAATATATTTGTATTCTCTTCTTTTAATCTTTGAGATTCTCTCTCTCTCTAAGATCTGTAATTCTGTTCTTAATTGAATACAATTGGGCTTGATCATATTACTTCTCAATTACTGTTTCATACATTGTTGTATTGATTGTAAGAGTAAATCCTGGACTTACACTTCTTCATATACAAACCTCTGAATCAGAAGATTGAAGATTGGTCAGTAGCAACTTCGAACAAACCAAAAAACTCAGAAAATAGCAAAATTGATCTTGAAATCCTTCGAATTAGATCTCAATCTTTGAATTAAAGATGCTCTAAACAGAAATCCGAACCCAAAGAACCAATTTGCAGAACAATTCGATCAATAACCAGAAAAATTTGATCAAATTTCAAGAAAATGAGATTTTCTTGATAAATCCAGAAAATCAATCGAATTTTCTTGTAGAATTCACCAAAGTTTTCGAGATTGATCACTGAAAAACTCCTCTAAATCTCGAATCCCGCTCTGATACCAATTGTTAATCCAAGATCTATCAAGATTAGAGAGAAATTCTAGACAGAGAGTAGAGAGAGAAAGTAGATCTTATTATGTCGGCTCTTTGTGTTTTCAAGATATGAGTTATGACCAAAAGCTTACCAGAGTGTTACAAGATTAGTCTAAACAAAGCTATTTATACCTAAGCTCTAAACAAGACATTAAGCTAAGTTTGACTAACACTAACACATAATACATTGACTTTGACTTTGACTTTATCATTAAATCTTGAAGACATATTTTAGCCTTAACAGCATAGATTACGACGAAACATTTGCTCCTGTAGCAAGACTAGAATCTATTCGTCTATTCTTAGCATACGCTGTACACAAAGACTTCAAAGTATATCAGATGGATGTTAAGTCAGCGTTTCTAAATGGAAAGCTGAATGAAGAAGTCTATGTGGAACAACCTCCAGGATTCCCAGATCCTAAGCGTCCAGGTTATGTTTATAAATAGGATAAGGCACTTTATGGCTTAAAGCAAGCTCCACATGCATGGTATGACACTCTCTCTACTTATCTCCATATTGAACAATTTGAGCGTGATAAAATCGAAAAAACTCTAATCTTCAAGAAAGTAAAAGGTCATATTATTCTTGTTCAGATATATGTTGGTGACATTATATTAGGTTCTACTAACCCTGATCTTTGTACTCGTTTCGCTGATAGAATGAAAGATGAGTATAAAATGAGCATGATGGGTGAACTAACATATTTCCTTGGTCGTTAGATAAAGCAAAATGAAAAGGAACTTTCATTAATCAGAGAAAGTATGTTAAAGATATGCTGAAGAAATTCGATTTAACTCAGAGTTCAGCTATGAAAACCCCTATGGCACCACCGCTGACACTAAACAAGGATTCAAATGGAATACCTATTAATGTCACGCTGTACTGTGGGATGATCGGCTCTCTCTTGTATCTTACCGCTAGCCGGCCCGATATTATGTACGCAACCTGTTTGTGTGCACGATATCAAGTTGAACCTAAGGAATCTCATATGACCGCTGTAAAGCGAATTTTTCGATACCTTAAGGGTACTGCGAACCTAGGTCTTTGGTATCCCAAAGACTCAGGATTAGATCTAATCGCCTATTCAGATAGTGAATTTGCAGGTTGCAAATTGGATAGGAAAAGTACCACAGGAGGTTGTCAGCTCCTGGGTGGAAAGCTGGTGAGTTGGACAAGTAAAAAGCAAAACTCAGTGTCCACCTCCACAGCTGAAGCTGAGTATGTAGCTGCTGGAAGCTGTTGTTCTCATGTCTTGTGGATGAGAAATCAACTACTAGACTATGACCTTCAGCTCTCGAAAATTCCAATCTATTGCGACAGCACAAGTGCCATCGCTATCGCCAATAATCCAGTGCTACACTCAAAGACAAAACACATCGAAATCAGGTATCATTTTATCAGAGATCATGTGATGAATGGTGATATAGAACTTCACTTTATCCCAACTGATTATCAGTTAGCTGATATGTTCACCAAACCTCTTGATGAGACAATATTCAACTTTCTCATCAGCGAGCTTGGAATGCTGAACTTTGAAGAGTAAAATCTTCAGCAGTTCACATTTGATCAGCGATAGGATAAAATCAACTTGTATAACTCATTCTATCATTTTCTCTCTGAATAAACTTGATTCGCTGATATCAAGTTATGTTTTCCTCTCACTGACAATCGCATGTAAATGCAAGATTTCAAGACAAACTGCATCGCTGAATATCTCTTCCTTAATCAGCGATACTTTGAAATTTCTAAAACCAACACTGATATTTCTATTCAGTGCTTCATGTTTTCAAAAGTGTCCCTGAGCTTTCAAAACCTCAGAGACATCCTAAAATATGAAAGGACAGTTATGACGTCATCGCAACGGATAAGCCCCGACACGTTCTTTTTCTGTCACACGTTTGCACACTTCGTTTACCTTCCAATCAAATGCAAACACGTGTCTGTGTCATGATGAAAAACTTTCCCGCTCGAGTTTTTCTCTCTCTCTAATCTCACTATATAAACACTTTTTGGGTTTATATTTTTCCTTTACGCGAAAAACTTCTCCTCCAAGCAAGAAAAAGAAAATTACTGTTGCATTTTGCTCTCAAGTTTTCAAGAACTTCTTCTTCTTCAACGAACCAGGTTAATATTTCTTTTATTTACCTATTTCTTAAAACTTGTTAATGATCTTCTCATTGTTTTTACAAGATCAAACAAAAGAACTTTTTCAAAAATGAAATCATTTCTTTCATGGTTTTATGAACACAACCTTTCATGGTTGTTCTTCAAGTTTAAACGCAAAATCTTAAACTTGTTCTTCTTCCGTTTTTCCAGAATCCTAATTCTCAAAAGAAACTGGAAAACAAGATTTTTATTGGGTTTGCTTTTCTTTTTCAAAAACAAGAAAAACCCTAATCTTCATTAAGACATTTTTGTCTGAATGAAATGGACAAAATTCGAACCATCTTATTGGAAAATCCTCCACATTGAGATTATTCTTATTTGTTATATCTTTGGTTGAACTGAAAATACAGAAGTGGCATTTGCTGACATTCCTACCGCTGAGAACACTGTTGCTGCTGAGGAATTGGACATCATCAAGGCTCCTCAGGTCAAGTTCACTCTTGAAGAACTTGATTGGACAAAAACAAACAACCTCTATTTGCTTTTCGAGTTTCCTACTCGAAAGCAAGTCACACATCTGAATGATGCTGTGAATTTCCTGAAAAACTGTTGCCTCTCTACAGCCCTGACCATAACACCCCCTGCACATCAGCTACTACTATCTCAATTATGGTTGTTGGAACCTAGATACGCTTAATCAAGATTAACAATCTGTTAGTGGAGTTTAGAGTTTGATGCGGAAGCGTATTAAACTAACAGATATGTTTGATAGATATTAGAACGCACATATATAAAGAAAACAGTAAGGAATAAAAAGGATTTCTTGAACAGTTACTGTTATTCAATATATAATAAGAACACGAAGAACAGATTAAGAACTGTTGGTGTGTGTGAGAATATAACACTCAGATATTTGACAATAAAGCTTGAGAGTATTAGTGATTCCTTGTGTTTTCGTCGTTAGGAAGATCTCAACATGAGACTTCCTTTTATACTACTCTTAGAAGACTATGAAGTTGGTCACTGTTCCTTTTACGGCATGAATAGTAAACTGGATGGTGTGACCAGTGGACTGGATGGTGTGAGCAGTTGTTTGAGCCATGCGCATTTAATGGAGCAGATGTACTATTGGTAAATGCATTAAATGGCGCAGACGTCTATTTTGTACCATGCCCTATTGAGTCCACTCAGAGCTTGACACGTGTTTTGACAGTACTTTTCCATGCAAGTTGATGAACGTATCCAGTAATATCTTCCAAGTCTTCATAGCAGACCACAGAGGCTATGTAAGGCATTACAGAGGTTCTATGGTCTGACCTTCTGTGGAGCAGTCCACTTGTTTCCGAGTTGATCTTCTTCTTGCGCACTACAGAGGTTCTGTGATTACCTCTGTAGCTTCTGTGGCTTTCTGGACTTGATCTTCTGGAAGAAGTGGCAGAGCCTCTGTGAGAGGCTTTTCTATACTTAGCCAATTTTTCACTACTTCTAAGTATTTCTATGATTAGGAAGATTGAAGCTAACAATCTCCCCCTAAGTAGTGAAAAATAAAAATTTGACTTTGTGTTTAGTTAGGCTAAGTTAGATAAGACAAAGGTTAAACAATACCTCGAAATTTCTTTCATTTAGAAATATGCCAGAGGCATTTTACATTTGAGTACGATGAAAGATCAACTTTTGTTTGCAGATATTGGAGGTCTGAGAATCAGATTTTGGCATCTTTGAAATCGTTGTAGCTTCTGTTGTCTCTGCCGACTTTTCTGATCTCTTTGTAGAATCTGATGCAGAGTTCTCTTAGGCGGATTGTTGAGTCTATTTCTCTGATGAAAGTATCTGCATCATCTCTATCCATTTTCTCTGTACCTCTGTATTTTACAAGGCTTGCTCTGAATTTTCTCAGAGTACTGGTTGCGTACTTCTGACAATCCATGAGTACAAAAAGTTTAACCTGGTGTTGTGGGTTTTGAAATACTAACCCAAATCTTGGTTCTCTGATGATTGAGTTGGGCACAGCGTCTGGTGGGCAGCGATCTTCTGGTGGTCGTAGATCTAGATGTTTGAGACCAAGATCTTTTCCCAGCTGAAAATCTATCATGCTGTATAGCAGAAGCTTTTCCCTCATCGCTTTTCTCAATACTTGATAGGCTCTGGTGTTTGCCTCTGTGTTGTAGTTGTCCTTTGTCCATTGCAGAAGGTCAGGTAGATCGTATGGATTGATGTTTCTTAAGTCAGCATCAGCGAAGGTAGACTCTGAATTGTTCTCTCTTCTGACTTTGTAAAGATTGTACCTGACCCTTGGATAGGTTCTTGTGAAGGAGAATCTGCAGAAGATCACTTTTTTGATTTTGTGAATTGAGAAGACATCTGCTTTGGCTCTTGGCTTTGTTCTTGTGAAGATGTTCTCAAATTCTTCTCTGATCCTTGGATCTGTCACATGATCTATTGGATAGTTTGTCTGAAAGGATTGTTTGTAGAGGTATTTGTATACCACTTCTTCCATTTCTTCATGTGTTGGACCAGGTCGTGGAATTTGTCTTCTGAGACTCTCCATATGTTGAACAACTTCTGCAGCTCTACCAGTTAAAGGAGTTTCTGACAGAGGCTTCAATCCATGTGCCCAGTCAACTTCTTCGGGTTTTGGGGTTTGAAAGGCGTCAAACGCACTTTTCATCAATTTCTCTGTTGGCTTTGACAATGTTTTCTTCTTCTTAGGTTCCTCTGTCAGTATCCCTTTGCCTTTATCTTTTGTTGTCGTGGCATAACCTGTTGCTTCTGTGGGATTTGAGGTTTGTACTTCTGTAGGTTTGATGGAGGTTGCCTCTGTGGATTTTGACGATTGTGATTTAGAGGACTTTTGTGGCGATGGTTCTGTTGGCTTGACTTGCTCTGTAACCTCTGTTGGAGGTTGTTTGGTGACTTCTTCTGTGAGCTCAGTTTCTGTTGATGAAGTGTTTTCATTGAATCTTCTTGCCATTCTGAAGGCTAAGGTGAACCTGTGCCTTTCTTCTTCTCTCTTCACCATACGATCACTTATTGTTGTGTGCATCCTTTTCAGAATGTCAGAAGCAGAGGTCGTTGCTCTTTTTGGTTTGGTGGCAATCGACTTTCTTCTGGGTATAGTTTGGGGTGTTTCCACAGAGGTGGGTGTTTTCTCTGTGGTTGGTTCATCTGTTTCTTCTAAAATGATTACCTCAGGGGCGGTTGTTGCCTCTGAGGTTTGCTTATCTGCTTCTGTAGTGTTGGGTTCTTCAGAGGTTGAATCCACAGAGATGGGTGTATTCTCTGTGGTTTGTTGAGTTTGTTGTTGTCGGGTATGTTCTGGTGGTGCTTGACTCAGAGGTTCTGCGGCTATTGGTGGACCTGTAAGTTCTCTGCTTGCAGTTTTCTCTGTAGTTTTCTCCCCCTCAGGATGATCTGATGGACCAGGATGGTCATCATCATCAGAGTCATCCTGACCCTTGTCTGATGTACCCTCTGCTCTGCAGGAAGCATCAGGTTTCTTTGGCATTGTGGCTCCAGCAGCGATCAGTTTCGCGCAGACATCATCACAGAGGCCAAGAAGAGTTGCTAGCTCTGCCTCTGTTTTGAATCTCATCCTTCCTACACTTTCTCTAAAATCTTTGACGAAGTTAGCATTGGCAGTGGTGAAGGAAATGATGACTTCTGTTACTTGATTAATCACGTTCTGCCCAAGTTCTGTCAGCTGTGCTCTTGTCATGTAGTCTTTGGGTTGCATCAGCATGGTATTTCGCATGGCTTCTTCTTGAACTTTTTGTAGGGCCTTCTGTAGATCTGCAGGAGTGATGCCCGTTGACACTGAAGTCTGTTTGTTCAATTGATCAAGGAACTTGTTGATGGAGTTCTCAATCGAAGAAGGAGTAGTTGTTGCGGCAGAAGTGGTGGATGCGGTAGCAGCAGACTTCATCTGTGAGATGGCAGTTTTCACCTCTGTGGACAGGTTGTCCATTTTGTTGTTCAGGTTTAGCAGTGCCAGTGATGTTGTCTCTGCAAAAGATTTGAAAGAGCTTTGCAACTCTTTCAAGGTTTGGTTCACAGAGGTCTCAAGGGTTTGGAACTCATCCCTTGTGACTTGTGTTCCGGTGGTAACCTCTGGAGGAACACATTCGTCTCCAGAGTGAATCCCTGTTCCTGGGATACCTTCTTTCATTCCTGTTTGTATGTTGAGAATGGAAGGATTTCCTTCTGATCATTGAGAAGAAACATGAGTTTCAATCCCTACAGAAGTTCTGAGAAGAACATTGTCCAAATCCACTCCAGAGGTGGGTATTGGAATATCCTTCTGTTGACTAGGAGACTTGTCTAGAGTCTCTTTGTCTTTGTGCTCTCTACTTCTCTCTGAAAGAAGTGTGGGTCTTAATAAGTGTGTGTCAGAGGAAACAAATTCCTCTGTAGGGTGTTCTTGTGTGATCTGGGGCGATTGATCACGAACATTAGGTGAGTCTCTTTGAGGAGACTCCCTAGGAATGGATTCCCCGGTTTCTGTGGGCACAGAGGTTGAAAGAGTAACCTCTGGCTGGATGGGTTGGGTTGGGATCGAGCTGTGCTGCTCTTTTTCAATAACTCCTTCTGCAGCTAGACCTGCGGAGTTAGAAATGTGGGTTGCACTGGGAGGGGGTGATTGATGTGTGCCTTCTTCAACTTCGGCATCTTTTCTTGTTTCTTCTTCTGGTTCTGTGGAAGTTCCTTGCTCTGTGCGCAATGAGTCATACATGTGATGAGATCCGTATAATCTTATGACATGAGGATGATAGAGACCTTTTCGTATCCAGATAGCCTCTTCTTCATCTGAATCTACCTCTGAGATTTCTATCCCTGTTTCTGTGGTTTCTTCTACAACCGTTGCCTCTGTAACTTTAGTTGTATTCCACTCAGCTTCGATTTGTTCTGTTTCTTCTGAAGCTTGGTTTGGACTTCTTCTGTGGACGTCCAATCCTTGAATGAAAGGGTTTTGTAAAATCACAGGGGTTTCGGCTGGTTGATTTCTGGGTGTTGTGTCATCTTCGTGTAGATGTGTGTCAATGCCAGAAATGAAGAAATCTTGTTCTTCTGGAGTGTGGTGGTCGAGAGGTTGTGCCGTCCACCCTGCTGTATTAAGGGTGTTTGCAATTTCGGGGTTCTGTAGGAAATCATTCAGGTCTCCTTGGTGAGCAAATCTATCTGGAGATTGATAGGGTGATTGATATCCTTCTTCTGTCATTCCTACTTCTGCATCTTCTTCTTCTGCAGTTTCTCCCTCTATGATTTCCTCTTCTACAATGGTAAACAACTTTTTAAGTGTTTTACCATGCTTCTTTTTGGTTTTCCTCCTCTTTGGTTTTGGTGCCCCTTCCTCTGTTGATTTGGATCTCTTCTTTTTCTGTTTTGTGAAAAGGGGAGGAGCAGAGGAGCCAATCTCTGTGGCATGGGGAGGTGAAGGTCGATCTTCTGCAGTGCTTGTTGATGTGCCTTCTGCAGTTTTTCTCTTCTTAGTTGTTGGAGTAGAAGCAGAGATCTTTGCTGAAGATTTCTTTCCCATTATTTCTGCGCGTTTGGCTATGAAGCTGAGCTGAATAGCCATGTGTTTTGCTAACTTTTGATCCTTTTCTGCTTGAGTGGAAAGAGGTTTTGCTATCATTGTTCCTAGGGGAACACCTAAACGCGGGGGTGTCATAGGACTCGGTTTTGGAGTTCTATGATCGCGTATATACTCTTTCTTAAGGGATATGTTCGATGCGTAGCGCAGAAGTTTCTTTGACAGAGGTCTGCAGTTTGAGTAGCCATCAGCATGATCAGTGGGGGTATTTTTGTTCATCGGGAACTGTTTGGGAGTTGGCCCTTCCATTGGCCAATTTTGGATTAGCAGCAGAGGTTCGAACAGTACTCCCAATATTCTTTGGAATTGTAGAGGTGGTAGAAAGTTGGGATCGTTCTCTTTGACCCTTTTCGAGTTGTTCTTTCTGTCGATGGTGTTTATGATCTCTTGCATCATTATGGTCGCATAATCTAGTGGAAGATCATAGTAAACCCCATACATGATGCTCAAGATTTGATGTGAGCTCTGGTCAATACTCCCTATCTTTCCTGTCAAGCATCTGTTAAGAATAGAGAACAAAGTGTTCCACAGAGGTGGTAATCGGCCTCTGCGGAAGTCATTTCTCTTCCGTAGTTGGGTGTTGTACCCAAGCATTTCCACGAATCTACAGAGCTCTTCGTCTGTTGGTTGCTCTGCATAACTTTTCAATCCCAGAAGACCCCTTGTTGGTAGGTTGAATTCAAGTGAGAACATTGTTCTGTTGAACTTGATTTCAAGATGCTCAGTTTTATCAGGTCTTGAAATGTACCCTTTGATAAGAGAATCGTCTTTATCAAATCGACAGCTTTGCCAAAATTGGTTCAAATAACGAACTGGTATTCTGTTAGGGGTTCTTGATAGTAGAGGGAAAAGGATATGGTTTTCCATGATGTTCAGAAGTATGGCATGGGCTTCGCCGAAAGTAGTGGGTGAGGGGACCAAATAGCAGTTGTTGGATTTAATAGGAAGAGTGGCTTCGAAATGATCCTTAGCTATGAAGTTTTGCAAGTGTGTCGTCGGAGCAAAGTCTGCGGAATCCCCGGAATCTTGTTGTTCAATATCTCTTGCAAGGCTGGGGTTTTCAGAATGTTCTGAATGAGCAGGGGAGTTTTCCGTTGAGTTCGCCGAAGAGAGTTCAGAGGATGTAGCTCGAGAAGATGAAGCCATTTGCAAGTGTTTTGCAGGGTATCGCCGGAGAAGAAGATGAGAGTTTGTAAAAGGTTTTATGAGAGGGTAAGGTTTGTTTTTATAGGATGGTAAAACGGTAGACTTTGAAAGGGTAAAATATATGGCAATGGATTAAAGTTTGGAATCCGCACTCGAGTTTGAGCGGCGGGATCAACTTACCAAAAAAAATAACGTTCCATGTTTGCCCAATGAAAATGGGACACGTAGGCCATGTCAGAAAATGACAGGACGTCGTGCGCGGCCCATTAATGCTAGGCGCGTGGAGTTGTTCTTAGCCATATGAGTTTCATTCGCAGAAAAAGTAACCGTTAATACTACAGAGATGCCCAAGTAATCAGATTGACAGAGCTTCTGTAGTTTACAGAGGCTCTGTGATCTTGAAAATCTTTGATGTTTATCCCTTTTTCATATACCTCATTGTTATCATGACTTCTGTGGGGTTCTTCTTTAACCAAAAACATTTGTAAAAGCATTGGAGAGGATAAAATCGGATTTTTGTGAAGAAATTTGCTTCGCAGAGGTTTTGTGGCTCTGTTGGAACTTGCAGAAGTTCTGTGAGGGCCAGCAGAAGCTCTATGAGAGAAAAAATCTCATAAAAAAAAATTTATTAGTATTTTTTATCATCCAATTTTTGATTTGGTTTAAGAGATGTTTTTCGGACATATTTGAAAGTTTGTGTCCGAGAAAACTGTTTTAAAAAAACGGTTTGTTCGAGAAGGTCATGGTCTGCGTTTTCGGTTTCCGAGATAACATTCCAAAAGATCGACAGAAGGTTAATTTGTGATCACAGAGGATATTTCCTGCAGAAGCTCTGTTGAGCTCAGCAGAAGCTCTATGACCTTAAATTTCTCCTATTTCGAATTTTGTTGAATCTTTTGAACTTTTGATTTTTGAAATGTTATTCACAGTATATTTAGGACATATTTGACAATTCTTGTCCTAGAAAACTGTTTTCTAAAAACCTTTCATGCGAGAGACATACCTTTTGGTTCTTCTGTTCTCGGCAGTTTTGTCTTTCTTCTGTCGATGGAGAATTATCGACATTCTTCTTCGGCTTTCCTTTGAGAGATTTTACCTCTGTAGATCATCTCAGGGCCCCTTTTGCTCCCCCTTGATCTAATCACTTCTGTAGATCAAGAATTTTCCTTTTGCTCCCCCTTGATCTAATCACCTCTGTAGATCAAGTAATTTCCTTTTGCTCCCCCTTGACCTATGCTTGGATCAAAGAAGGATAAGTTTTGCATAGAACATAGGTCATGGTTTTTTTTTTCAGAGGTTCTGTAGGGGTCGTCAGAGGTTCTGAGTTGACTTACAGAAGCTCTGTGATTTTAAGAACTATTTAAGGTTTTAAGAATTTACATACAGAAGTAGAATTAATCAAAGCAATAAATTAAGCAATGTATTTACTTATTATTTACTGAATATAAAACTATACTTACTGAGGATTTTCACACCATGTTAATCATTCCTATCTTACCTACCAAGAAGTTGAATCTTTTCTCGTCTAGTGCTTTGGTGAATAAGTCAGCGAGTTGATATTCTGTGGGCACAAAATGCATTTCGATTGTACCGTATTCAACATGATGTTTCAAGAAGTGATACCTTATATCGATATGCTTGGTTTTTGAGTGTTGCACAGGGTTGGCAGAGATAGCAATAGCACTTTTGGAATCGCAGAAGATGGGTATTTTGAACAGAATGTGGTCGTAGTCTTTTAGCTGAGTCTTCATCCATAGAACCTGAGAACAACAGCTAGCGGCAGCAACGTATTCAGCTTCTGCAGTGGATGTGGAAACACAATTCTGCTTCTTGGAGGTCCAACTGACTAGTTTACCACCTAGGAATTGACAACTCCCAGAGGTACTCTTTCTGTCGAGCATGCATCCTCCATAGTCTGAATCTGTATAAGCTTTAAGACCAAAACCAGAGTTCTGTGGATACCAGAGACCAAGATTTTTGGTCCCTTTTAGGTATCTAAAGATTCTCTTTACGGCATCATAATGTGATTTCTTTGGATTAGCTTGATAGCGTGCACAGAGACATGTGGCATGCATAATATCAGGTCTGCTTGATGTTAAGTTTAACAGAGATCCAATCATGCCTCTGTAGAGAGTGCATTCTACAGAGATGCCATCTGAATCTAAGAATAACTTGTTTCCAGTGGCCATTGGAGTTTTCATTGCAGAAGTGTCAGAGAGGCTATACTTGGAAAGAATGTCAGAGACATATTTAGCTTGATTTATAAAAATTCCCTCTGATGATTGTTTGACTTGGAGTCCGAGGAAGAAAGTTAATTCTCCCATCATACTCATTTCAAACTCACTCTGCATGAGTTTTTCAAATCTTTTACACTCTTCTGAATTAGTAGACCCAAAAATTATGTCATCTACGTATATTTGTACAAGCATTATCTCACTACTTTTGCGTTTATAGAATAAGGTAGTATCTGTTGTACCTCTGTTGTAGCCATTGACTAGAAGAAAGGTAGAAAGTCGTTCATACCATGCTCGTGGAGCATGTTTCAGTCCATATAGAGCTTTTTCAAGGTAGTATACATGCCTTGGAAACTTTGAGCTTTCAAATCCTGGTGGCTGATTAACGTAGACCTCTTCTTGGATTTCACCGTTGAGAAAAGCTGATTTTACGTCCATCTGATAGACTTTAAAACCTCTGTGGGCTGCGAAGGCTAAGAATATTCTTATTGCTTCGAGTCGTGCGACAGGGGCAAACGTTTCATCGTAGTCTATGCCTTCTTCTTGTCTATATCCCTTTGCTACTAATCTTGCTTTGTTTCTGATGACCACTCCATCTTCATCCTTCTTATTTCTGTAGACCCATTTAGTCCCAATGGCCTGTTTTCCTCTTGGCAGAGGTACTAGAGTCCATACTCTGTTACGCTCAAATTGCAAAAGTTCTTCTTGCATGGCGTCTACCCAGTTTGGGTCATCTAGGGCTTCAGAAATCTTCTTTGGTTCTATCACACTAATAAAATTTGTAAAGAAACAAAAGTTAGCAGTGGCAGACCTTGTTTTTACTGCGTCAGAAGGTTCTCCGATTATTTGGCTTGGAGGATGGCTTTTTGTCCATTGAGTTGTGCGTGGAAGATGATCATCAATGTCATTCAGACTTTCTTTAGAGACTTCTTGTGTTTCTTCTTGTGTAGCCTCTGTTGTTCTTCGTGCCTTGGTAGTTGATTCTACCGTTTGTGGAATGATTGGTATGAGTGGTGGTGGAGTTTGTTCCTCTGAGGACGTATAGTCTTGGTCCTCGATTTCCTCTGTAATTGGTTCTTCTGTGGTTTGTGCAGCTTCTGTGGTCGTTTTCCTTGATGTTTCATCTTCTGCACTTTCTTCTGCTTCGGCAATTGCATCTGTAGTATGTACAGAAGAAGATGAAGCATTATTAGGACCAGTTAGAGACAAACCTGTAGGATTTTGTCCGACAGAGGATGGTTCTTCAGAAACCCTGATTGTTCCAACAGAAGGATCAATGTTTTCGTTGAGCATCTCTAAAAATAGAAGATCCAAGTCTTCTTTTGCTCGTGAGATGACAGAGGATTTCCCTTTAGTTCCGAGTTCTGAACTGATTTGTTCAGAAGTCATTTGGAATGAATCATCAAAAGAAACATTGATGCTTTCTACAATCTTGTGAGATTTTGTAAGGAATGTTCTGTAGGCTTTGGAAGTGGCAGAGTATCCAATGAATTTGCCTTCATCTGCTTTTACATCAAACTTTCCTCTTGAATCTCTGTCGTGTAAGACGAAGCATTTGCATCCGAATACATGGAAAAATTTGATGTTTGGCCGCCGTTTGTTAATCAATTCTTAAGGCGTCTTGAGGTGTCTTTTCACAATGGTTGATCGATTTTGAGTATAACACGCAGTAGAAATTGCTTCTGCCCAAAAGTTCATTGATAATCCGCATGCTGACATCATAGTTCTTGCGGCTTCCACAAGTGTTCGATTTTTTCTTTCGACAACACCGTTCTGTTGTGGAGTATGTTAGGACACTGAAGTTGTCCTTTATAATAGAAAGTTTTGTAAAGCAATAGCTGTGTTAAAGGGCTTATGCTTAATTGTTGTAGCAAGTGATGAAGACTATAAATAGGTATTTACTTGTAGTTTGTAAGTGGTGAATTCATTAATACAAGATGTAGATCTCTAATCTTCTCTAGGTTAGATGTAGATCTCTAATCACTTTGTGTTCTTCATCATCTTGTTACACAATACTTGGATTGTATGAAGATCATGGACCTAACAGAGTGCGAGCTGCAGAAAAGTTCTGTGATATTCCTTCTGTTGAAAGATAGGCTTCAATGACAGAGTTTTTAAATTCTGTGCCATTGTCATTTCTTAACTTCTGTATTCTGCAATTATAAAGAACTTGGATTCTTTTCATTAGATTTATCAATATATTTGGAACATCTGATTTCTTTCTAACGAATTCAACCCATGTGAAACGCGAATACTCATCAATTAGGACAAGTATGTATTTCTTGCCACCTAGGCTCTGTATGGCAATGGGACCGCAGAGGTCGATATGAAGCATGTACAGAGGTCTAGTGCAAGATACATCTGTTTTGCCTTTGTGGGAAGCTCTTTTGAGTTTTCCCATCTCACAGGCAGAACATAAATGATCCTTATTGAACTTAACATTTGGCAAACCTTTAACTAGATCAAGTTTGACCAGTTTTTCCAATGTGTGAAAATTTAAGTGACAGAACCTGTTGTGCCATAACCAGGCTTCTTCACTTTTGCAGGCAACAAGGCAAACTTTGTCTTTGTTCTTTGAGTTGAAGTTCATTAGATATAGATCACTTATTCTTTCAGCACGCAGAAGTTCCATACTTGTTTCTTCACTTTGTAGAGAGCAGAAAGTTCTTTTGAACAACACATTGAATCCTGTATCACAAAGTTGACTTACACTGAGTAGGTTGTGCTTAAGGCCATCCACATATGCAACTTTGTATACAGAAACGTCTTCTTTCCTTATGACTCCATAGCCTTTTATGTGTCCTTTCTTGTTGTCTCCAAAAGTCACAGATCCACCATCTTGTGTTTCTTTGTACGTGGATAGTGCACTTCTGTCACCAGTCATGTGCCTTGAGCATCCGGAGTCTAGATACCAGATTGGCACATACTTCTTCTGCAGGACAATCACAGAGATTTAGGTACCCATATCCATATGGGTCCAATATTGTTAGAGTTTTAGAAGTTTGCCTTGGCATTCTTGAAATACATTTTGTTCTCTGCAGAAGAGTCAGATTGTTTCTTTGTGGGATTTGACTTTTGAATTGTCGTAGAGAGTAAACAGACTTGACTTGATAAATGATTATTAAGTTTAGACATAAGATCAAAGCAATGACAGTATTGAATATGAGATGTAATTTGCTTGAACTTTTCATTGAACTTTTTGAACTCAGCCACAGAGGCATTACATTCTTTCTTTACATTAGATTTCCTATTACTAGAAGATCTATGAATACTCGAATGTTGTTTGCAAAAGCTCTGTTTAGGACCTGCCTTCTGTGGGTTGCTTCTGTGGTGAACTTCTTTCATCACTGTCACAGAAGAAAAAGATTTATTAACCTTAGGTTTTGAAAATCTAGAACTTATAGGATCAATAGAGGTCTTCTGTAACATTTTAAGCTCAGCAGAGGTTTTGATATGTAGATTCAATTTTAGAAAATCTTGGCAGATTGGAATCTCTGTGAGTTTCTCTTTTGGAGAAATAGTTCTGTGAGGAACTTCAGAGGAGAATTTGACATCCTCTGTGTCACAGTGAATTATCCCTGATTTGAAATCAGTCTCTGAGTTGTCAGAGGATGAATCGTCCTCGTATACAGAGGTTGATCAATTCTTTCAATAGAGGCTGGATTTTCTGAGCATGTATCGTACGAGCTTTCTTCCTCTGTAGAATAGTTTTCATAGATTGCAGAGGTTTCTAATAAGATTTCTTCAGTGAGAGTTTTATCTATAGAAGATGTACAGAAATTTGTTGGTCCCGAAAGGCTTAAACAAGTTTGTAGAAGGGGGGGGGGGGGGGGGTTGAATACAAACACACTATTTTACTTTTCTAAATTGTTTATTGATAAATCATTAACAATTTACAGCTTGTTGCGGAAACAAGATTAAGGATAAACCTAAATCTAAACAAGTTGGAACACTAAGGTTTTCTTGCACTAAGAAAGATAAGGAGATTACTAATAAAATCCTATCTTGAGAGATTTGAACTTGTCCAGAGTTAGCAAGTTACTTCAAATGAAGTGAGTTCATCTCTTTATATACTGCATGCATTTAATGCAATTCTGTATACACTTTACACGTGTCATCAGCGGATTGGTTGCATGTCATTGACCTTTGTTGACAACCTTAGTAGCCGCATGAATGAACAGTGTAGTATCAGAGTGGTTGTACGATTTCAGATTTTCGGAGGTTCTTTTCTGACATTTCGTACGGTGGCGTGCAAGGGAGGTTAAGACAAAAGTACTTTGTACGGAGGACTTCATGATCAGCTTTCGTTGATTCAGCGATTATCATTTACTATTCAGCAGATGATAAAGTTCAGCGATAGCTGAAGTCTTGTACTTGATACTTCACGTTGAGTGGACAAATCTGAGTCTTCGCTGATCCGCATCAGTTCATTAGGAGACTTGTCGCTGGTTCTTGAGCTTGATCTTCGACTTCAGCGTAGAACCTTTGTTGACGTGAATCTTGTCTTCAGGGATCATAAGTAAACAACTAACTTATCAGCGATCACCATAAGGACTGAACAGACTCAGCGATATGGTGAACAGTGTTCGCTGAATGTTTAATCTAAAAGTGCGAGAGTTCCTATCAGCAGTACTGTAAGATCTTAGTACTTATCAGCGATAGTGAAACTCTGATACATATTGTTTACTTACAATTTTCACTAAGTATTTAAGATAGGGTCATTATCAAATCACTAAGGGTTTGGATCAACAATCTCCCCCTATTTGATTATGACATAGCAACAGAGAAAATTGCTATTTAATGAAAACATAAGGATAAAAAGAACTCATAAAATATTTGTCCCTTTTACTGTTTTCTGGGATCTTTTCAGTACTGATGGAGTAAAGTACATTCGCTGAAATCTTTCTTTAAATCTTTGAATCAGGTTACAATATGAATAAGAAAGATTACAAGTACAAGCGAAATAAATTACAAGTACTGAAGGATGACTGATACAATAGAGAAAAAAAGGTGATTGTTGTCAGCCTTCAAAGGGTTCTTCCTTAATGCGAAGTTCATCAAGGGTTGTCTTTTCAGTTGGAATCATCCAGTCAGGAACCTTTTCTCCTTTATTCTTTAGCTTCAGAGCAGCTTCAAAAATCAAGGGTTTTAGGTGTCGTGCCTGAATGCCTTTTCTGAAGTCGCACCAGTAGATGAGATCTTTGAGCTGTTCGATTGGAGTGATTGGAAGCTCAGCGATCCGTTGAAAGCATTTACGTCCGTCGTAGTCAAGAAAGAATATTCCATAAGGATTACTGATGACTTTACCAGGGACGAAAAGTTCACATGGTGGCAAAGAGACGTCAAGGGCAGATAGATCAGGATCAGGACCAAGTACTTCAGCGCGAGAGAAACCAATTCCAGTTTCATTTCGTATGACAGGACCTGAGTTTGAATCTTGACGTTTCTTCCTTGGAGAGTCCTTTTTTCTTTTCGGCTTTAGATCAGGAACAGGAGGAATATCCACACAAGAAGATATCAAATCGATCTGTCTGTTTATCAGCTTTTCGAAATGATCCTTGTACTTAGATTTTGATGGTTGGATAGCTAACCTTATCTCCAGCCATTCAGAGAGACCATACCTTTTTACAGTGTCAGCACGAAAGGTTTCAGATGAGTCATCTTCTCTGAACAGTTTGATGTCAACAATAGGTACTCCGATGGAGGTTCTTCCAGAGATGAATACCTTGTTGATCTTCGCTGGACGATATCTGAAGTGGATTTTCTCTTTACACCAGATCAGGGTGGTCTGAGAAACTTCAGCTTTCTTTTCCACGATCTTCTGGGCTTGTTCCCAAAGCTTTCGTTGGATTTGAATGGGAATACGCTTCAGCTTGGGGTCTTTGACAGATTCTTAAGTGAGCTTGATGGCGTATTCTCTGTCTTTATCTTCAGCTTCCTTCCTTTCAGCGATGAGGCGTTCAGCTCTGAGATGATCCTGGTATTCAGCTTTTGAAATTCTGAACTTAGGAGGAACTGAAGGTAGTTGATCGCGCCTTAGGATGATTCGCTGATCCTCGAATCGCTTTATCATTTCTTCTCTCCTCTTTTGATCTTCTTCACTCAGCCTTTGAGGAACTGAGGAAGGTCTGTTTCTGTGCGAGAGAGGTTGTTCTTCTGGTTCATCAGTCTCAGAGATTAAATCTAAGACTGGGATTATGTCTTCAGCGGTAGCTGGAATTATTGGTGAAGTCGCAATAGAAGATCTTTCAGCGATATCCTCAAACAGGGGAGAGGACTAGCTGAAACGCAGCGATCTTACAAATAAGAACTGGGTAGAAGAGCTTGGGTAGAAAAGATAGAAAAAAATGTGGATGTGTATGGTGTTTGTGGAATGGATAACTGATTTTTCAGAGATGATCAGGGAAGGAAAAATAAGTTTAGTGTACCTGACAAAACGGCTTTGCAAGTAGGATCGCCAGATTATCATCTTCAGCGATGCCTTTGTCTTTGCTTTTCTCAGCGCCAGAGGCTGAGTGCTTTGTCTTTGTCTTCTCCCCTGAAGGTTCTTTTATTGAAATACCTTTAAGAGCTTTGGTTCGAGGAGCAGGTTTGACAACAAAGAAATCATCGTCATCTTCATCATCATCATCATCGTTCCTTGGAGAGGAGGATGGTTCAGCTTCAGGGATGTCGAAGTCTTCGTCTTCCTCTGCTTCGGATTCCTCAGCATCTTCTTCGAGTTGCTCCCCCTCAGATACAGAGGCGAGGTTCTCGGTTCCCTCAGGGTTTTCATCTCCCTGAGGTCCAGTAATCCGATCTTCATTACCCTCTCCCCTGATAGATTCATCATGGGAAAGGTCTTCAGCGCTCTTATTTTGATCTTCAGCGCTCTTCTCCTGTTCAGCGCTCTTCTCCCCCTCTTTCTCATGATGGGCGGAGGAGGAATGGGTAGATTCAGCATTGGTGTTGTCTCTGTCTTCTGGGCCAGAGACTTTCACACAACCTTCAAGCTTAGCTATTCTGTCTTCTAGGCCAGAAATAGCAGGCGTGATTTTCTTCAGCTCTTGGCGATCCTCTGTGGTGAATGAGTCCAAAACAGGTGCAGGGGCCGGAGCAGGAGCTGGATTATTTGCGTTGTTCACCAGCGTCTCGATCATTGTCTTGACAGAACTAAGATCGGTCTTCACTGAGCCCAAGTCGGTCTTGACCACTGACATATCACCTTCGAGTGTACCAACCGATTTCTTCAGCGTTGTAACCTCGCTGGAAATGGTGGAAACTGATGATTTGAGGTTGGTGTAGTCAGTGTAGATGTCGGAGAGCACTTTGGCAAAGTCGGCGAGAGTTTTATCAAGGTCTTTGATGTCATCAGAGGAGGCCTTCTTTTCCACCACAGTAGTCAGCTTCGTCAGATTCTCTCCAGCGTTTGTTACAGCTGTAGAGTTATTTGATAGACCGGTGGTGAGATCCGTAAGTTTCATCTCCATAGACTTCAGAGACTGGTTGATGTCTCCCAAAAAAGGACCTGTAACATATAAGTACTTGTGAACAAAGGAAAGCTCAGAAGTTTCAGGTTTAGTTACAGTGTTTAAGGTGGGATCTGTACCTGCAGGAGCGTTGACGAACTCATCAAAGTTTCGAGTCCCTCCATAGTGTTCCATATCTCCCTCAAAAGTTCCGTGAGGGATGGAGATCTCTGCAGGTCCTTTCTTCGTCATTCGCTGAGAAGCTTCAACGGCTTCTTGAATGATGGCATCTCCAGTTTTGACTGGAGGAGTGTCCAAAGAAGTAGAGGGAGGAGCGAAGGAT
The DNA here is from genome assembly GCA_033807775.1 of Saussurea involucrata. Taxonomy (NCBI): domain Eukaryota; kingdom Viridiplantae; phylum Streptophyta; class Magnoliopsida; order Asterales; family Asteraceae; genus Saussurea; species Saussurea involucrata. The sequence goes on from CM066322.1 coordinate 114,999,243, forward strand.
AAGAATTGGGGTTGGGTTTCAAGTTCAGCGTTGGATTCGCTTAGAAGTACTTCATCAGTCTTTTGAGAGACTGACGAAGGTTGGGTAGATTCCAAAGTTCTAACCTCAGCGTTTAAGGACGCTGAAGTAGGTTTAGAAGGGATGGCTTGAATTGGTGTGGCAGAACGTACCACGGAACTTTCCTTCAGCTCTTCAGAATGAGCTGAGGAGTCTTCAGCATGCAATTGCTGGGGTTGCTCCTTGGTTTTCTTGATCCTTTTGGAATCAATAGGGGTAAGAGATTGTTTCCTTTTCTTAGAAGGAATGGATTTTGTGGCCGGGGTATCAGCGATGGGTATTGTCGCTGAAGGAGCCACAGAAAGCGGAGAATTTAGAAGAGTGAGAAGAGTAGAGAGACGTACCTCGTTGGCGACAGGCTTGAAGTCGAGAACTTTAGGGCCAATCTGAGAGAGTTTCAGATCACCCTCTTCAGGATAGCTGTCCTTCAGGCCATATTGAAAGATGGCGCTGATGAATCGCGGGTAAGGAACCCATGCTGGTCGGTCAGCGGCAGAATCAACACGTTGAATGAGGTCTTCATAGATGATGGAGGCCCAGTCAATGTTGAGACCTTTCAGCAGTGCGTAACCCATGGCCTGCTGAGGTTGAGCGGCTTGATCAGAAGATCCGGATTTCGCTGTCATGCAGCTGATCAGGTGAGCGAAGATGAAGTTCATCTCGCTGGGCATCTTGGATTTCTTTATCAGCGTCAGCTTCTTCTCAGGTATCTTGTCTCTTCCAGTCTCCCAGATGTAACCCATCGCATCAAGGAAAGCAATGATTTCTTCCCTGTCAGCGTGCTTCTTGTGGTCAGGAAATGGAATGAAAGGATTTTCTGAGGTAGCGTTAGGGAATTTCAGAGCTTTGCGGATTATTGCGGGGGTTATCTTGATGGTGCCATACTCAGTATCGCTGAGTATGCAGTCGATGGTTTTAGATGGATCTTTGGCTGAGGGTAGGTTGGTGTGTCTGGCAGAGTACCAGAATTGGGATAATAGACGCTGACTGGCAGGAGGTGTGATTGTCAGTGCTGTGTATATGGGGCTATTCTTCAAAAAAATTACAGCGTCGTCTAGATGGGATACCTGCTTCCGAGGAGGAAACTCGAGAAGCGCTGAAAGGTTGTTTGCCTTTGTCCAGTCTAGTTGATCCAGCTCAAACTTAACCTGAGGAGCTTTGGTGATTTCCAGTTCCTCAGAATCAGCGGAGATGGACTCAGCGGTAACATTCAGCTTTGAAGTTGCCATTTCACTGTATTATCAGTTCAACCAAAGATGTTAACAAATAAGAAATATCTTAATGTGGAAAGAAAATTTCCATTAAGATTTTTCGAATTTTGTCCATTTCATTCAGACAAAAAAGTCTTAATGAAGATTAGGGTTTTTCTTGTTTTTAAAAAAACGAATATAACACCTATAAGCCTTGTATTCCAGTTTAAAAAAAATGGATACGAAAGAAGAACAAGTTTAAGATTTTAGATTTAAAACTTGAAGAACAACCATGAAATGGTCGTGTTTATAAAACCATGAAAGAAAATGATTTTATTTTTGAGTTCTTTTGTTTGATCTTGTGTAAAACAATGATAAGATCGAAAACAAGTTATTTGCATTTGATAATAGATAAGAACATATTAACCTTGAGTTTGATGAAGAAGATGATGAACAGTTCTTGAAGATTGAGAGCACAAAATGCAACAGTGTTCTTTTCTTGCGGAGAAAGATTGACTCGCATAAAAGACAAATATAAACTTTGAGAGAGTTTATATAGGAAGAGAGTAGAGAGAGAAAAACTTGAGCGGGAAAGTTTTTCATCATGACACGGACACGTGTTTGCATTTGATTGGATAGACAACGAAACGTGCAAACGTGTGTCAGAAAAAGAGCGTGCCTGGTGTTATTCGTTGCAATGACGTCACAACTGTCCTTTCACATTCTTTCGTTGTCTCTGAGGTTTTGAAAGAAAAACTCAGGGACTCTTTGGAAAATATGAAGCACTGAATAGAAATATCAGTGAGGGTTTTAAGAAATTTCAAAATATTATTCAGCGATGAAAGAATTTGAAATCTTGCATTTTCATGCGTTTTGTCAGAGAAAACATACCTTGATATCAGTTTAACCCAATTTATTCAGAGAGAAGATGATGAAATGGATTGTACAAGTTTATTTTATCCAGAGCCTATACATGAATGTATAAACGTATCGCTGATTAAATGTGAACCGCTGAAGATTTATCCTTCAAAGTTCAGCATTCCAAGCTCGCTGATGAGAAAGTTGAATCTTGTCTCATCAAGAGGTTTGGTAAACAAATCAGCTAACTGATAATCAGTTCGGATAAAATGAAGTTCTATATCACCATTCATCACATGATCTCTGATAAAATGATATCTGATTTCTATGTGTTTTGTCTTTGAGTGTAGCACTATTTTGTTTGCTATAGCGATGGCACTTGTGCTGTCGCAATAGATTGGAATTTTGGAGAGCTGAAGATCATAGTCTAGTAGTTGATTTCTCATCCACAAGACTTGAGAACAGCAGCTTCCAGCGGCTACATACTCAGCTTCAGCTGTGGAAGTGGACACCGAGTTTTGCTTCTTACTTGTCCAACTTACCAGCTTTCCACCCAGGAGCTGACATCCTCCTGTGGTGCTTTTCCTATCCATTTTGCAACCTGCAAAATCACTGTCTGAATAGGCGGTTAGATCGAATCCTGAATCTTTGGGATACCAAAGACCTAGATTCGCTGTACCCTTAAGATATCGAAAGATTCGCTTTACAGCTTTCATATGAGATATCTTAGGTTCAGCTTGATATCGTGCGCACAGACATGTTGCAAACATAATATCGGGTCGGCTAGCTGTAAGATACAGTAGTGAGCCGATCATCCCACGGTACAGCGTGACATTGACAGGAACACCCTTTGTGTCCTTATCAAGTATCAGCGGTGGTGCCATAGGGGTTTTCATAGCTGAACTTTCAGTTAAGTCGAATTTTTTCAGCATATCTTTAACATACTTTCCCTGATTTATAAAAGTTCCTTTTTCAGTTTGCTTAATCTGAAGACCAAGGAAATATGTTAGTTCACCCATCATACTCATTTTATACTCATCTTTCATTCTATCAGCGAAACGAGTACAAAGCTCAGGGTTAGTAGAACCAAATATAATGTCATCAACATATATTTGAACTAAAATGATATGACCTTTTATTTTTCTAAAAAACAAAGTTTTGTCAATCTTACCTCTCTCAAATTTTTCAAGGTGGAGATACGTAGAAAGAGTGTCATACCATGCACGAGGAGCTTTCTTCAAGCCATAAAGTGCCTTATCCAGCTTATAAACATAACCTGGACGCTTAGGATCTGAGAATCCTGGAGGTTGTTCCACATAAACTTCTTCATTCAGCTTTCCATTTAGAAACGCTGACTTAACATCCATTTGATGTATAGTGAAGTTTTTGTGTACAGCATATGCTAAGAAAAGACGAATAGATTCAAGTCTTGCTACAGGAGCAAAGGTTTCGTCATAATCTATACCTTCCTCTTGTCTGTATCCCTGAGCAACAAGACGAGCTTTGTTGCGAGTTACAGTACCATGTTCGTCCAACTTGTTTCGATAGACCCACTTAGTGCCTATCACTGTTTTGTCAGTTGGTCTCCGAACAAGTTTCCAAACTTTGTTTCTTTCGAATTCAGTCAGCTCTTCTTGCATAGCGCTGACCCAGTTTGGATCACTGAGGGCATCATCTATTTTCTTTGGTTCAGTTAGAGAAATAAAGTTGACAAATAAACAAATATTACCTGCACTTCTACGAGTCTGAATACCAGTGTTGGGATCACCAAGAATTTGATCGATTGGGTGATTTACAGTCCATCGCTGAGCCGGAGCATGCGTCGCTGACTCAGTCTGAACTGGAGAAACTGAAGATGAGGCTTCAGCTACTTCTGGATAATCAGCTAAGAGAGGAATGCTTGCATTTGTCACTTCATTCACTGATTGCTGAGAAATAGATGGAATTTCTGAGACATTTGGATCAACTGCGGGTATAGTATTTATAGGAACAGCTGAGACCCAAGATGTTTCATCTTCACTATTCTGCATATTGGGAATGATAGTAGGACCATCATTTTCAGTTGTATGAGTATGAGTAGTGGGAACATCTTCTGAATCACAAAGATGAGAAAACATCCATTGATTCAGTTCTTCTGTATCAGCGTTCGGTTTAGAATTCGCTGAACGGGATTCGTCAAACGTGACGTGAATAGTTTCTTCTACAGTTTGTCTTCTTCGGTTGAAGACTCTGAAGGCTTTGGAAACTGAGGAGTATCCAAGAAAGATTCCATCATCAGCCTTAGGATCAAACTTTCCAAGGGCATCTCTGTTGTTCAGTATGAAACACTGACAACCAAAGATGTGAAGAAAGCTGATTGAAGGCTTTCTCCCATGAAAAAGTTCATAGGCTGTCTTTTTGAATCTTTTGACTATCAGCGACCTGTTTTGCGTAAAACAAGTCGTGTTGACAGCTTCTGCCCAAAACTGAGTAGGCAGGTGAGAATCGCTGAGCATTGAACGTGCAGCTTCAATAATTGTTCTATTTCTTCTTTCAGCGACTCCGTTTTGTTGTGGTGTTCTCACTGACGAAAAGTTGTGAGAAATACCCTTGCTCTCAAGGAAGGAATCAAGAGAACTGTTTTTGAATTCAGTTCCATGATCACTCCTTATTGAGCGAACAGTCATATTGTTCAGAGTTTCCATCTTCCGAACAAAGGTGATGAGTTCTTCAGGGGTGTCACTCTTAGAACGGAGAAACATTACCCATGTATAACGAGAGAATTCATCAACTATGACCAGCGTATATTTCTTTCCAGCGATGGATTGTTTGTTATCGGGGCCAAACAAATCCATATGGAGTAGTTGAAGAGGAGATGACACTGAGGAAACTTGCTTGGACTTAAAGCTTGCCTTGGTCTGCTTCCCTTTTTCACACGCTGAACATAAGGATTCTTTGGCGTATGAATGTTGAGGTAGACCAGTGACTAACTCTTTGGATGAAAGAGTATTCAGTGTCTTGAAGTTGAGATGTGAAAGCCTCTTGTGCCATAGCCAGTTGACATCAGAAGATGCCTTTGAGAAGAAACAGGAGTTCTCAGTGGTTGTTGAGTCCATGTTTATAACGTAAACATTTTCCAAACGATAACCGCTGAGAGCTATCTTCTCCTTTTTGTCAGAGACAAAGCAGGATTCCTTGGTGAAAATCACTTTGTTATCCATGTCGCAAAGCTGACTGATGCTCAGAAGATTATGCTTCAGCCCTTCAACATATGCGACTCTTCTGAAGGATGTTGTACCATTTGAAAGTACACCATACCCTCGGGTGTGTCCTTTTCCATTTCCACCGAAAGTCACAGAGGGACCCTTCTCTTCCTTGTATTCAGCGAGCAGGCTTTTCTTTCCAGTCATGTGTCTAGAGCATCCGCTATCGAGATACCAGATACCCTTCTTAACCTGCAATACAAAGGAAGATTAGTTTTTCTTGGGTACCCACTTCACCATGTATACGCGTTTGTCAGTGGAAGTGGTTGGAATGGGTTCAGCAGTCTTCGCAACATTTGAAGATTCAGCTTTGTCTTTCTTCACTTTGGTCAATTTCTTGACCTCAGCGGTAGGAGTCACCTTGACCTGACTTGCAACTGGTTTGGTCTTCTTTGGTGCTATCTTCACCTTAGCTATCTTATCAGCTTTGGTGGCTGTGGGACACTTACTTGCAATATGATCGGTAAGTCCACAGTGATAACATTTCCTATAACTAAAATTAGTTCTAGGACCACTTGTGTGCTGAGCTTTTAATTTGGAATTAGAAGTGCCAGCACCAAGTACACTATTGGTTTTTGAAATAGGACGAACATTCAGTTCTTCAGATTTCTTACCAAGGATATCTACTCTGAGTCTAGGAGTAGGTCGCTGAACTGATCCAGAGGTCTGATTTCTAGAACCAGATGAATGAATCACTAAGGCTTTGGAAGCATTCAGCTTAGGTACTAAAGTACCCTTCTGAGGATTTTGATAAATTACAATTCCTTTACCTTTATCTTTAGAGACAGAGGTAGGTTTTGAATAAACCATTTTCTCCTTACCTTTTGAGGAGGTAGGAGTTTCCTCAGGGATTGGTGTAATCGACGAGGAGTACTGAGATGAAGAAGTGTCAGCTACTGAGGATACGAACGTTCCAAATTTAAGCATTGAACGTTCAGTGGTTGGTATTGGAGTATCATATTTATAACCCAGACCACGTTTATCACTCAGAGGAATCTGAGCCTTAATTATCTCAGTGATCTTTGTTGAAGAATTACACCATCCTTCAACAGTAGCTTGTTCAGCTTTTAATGCAGCGATAGCTTCCGCTCGTTCAATTTTGACTAGCTGATTTAAATGGACTTGATCTTTAAAATCTTCTTCAAATTTAGAAAGCTTTTCTATTTGAAGGTGGCAATTTTTAAGCTTTTCAGCGAGATCAAGATTTTGGTTTTCAACCACAGCTTTGCCGTTCATGGCTTCGTATAAACTTCTAGTCAGTAGTTCGATTTTACGGAGACTATCAGCTTCATCAATATTTACAATATTGGTAAAGAAGGAGGGTGATACCTGAATGGCAGATGTTGAAGTGGAGGGAATGTTTGAACTTTCTTCCTCTTCTTCAATCTTGGCCATGAGACATTGATTTGCTTCATCATCTTCAGAATCAGATGATGAGGCTTCTTCATCAGAAGCAGCCCAATCATAGTCAGCCATCAGGCCTTTTCCTTTCTTCTTAAAGCTTTTCAGCTTTGCATACTTTTCTTTCAGCTTTTGATACCTGTCATCTCTATACCTGGGGTTAGAGGATTCTTTAGGAAAAGTTGAGATTATCATCCTATCGTTCCATAGATTTAAACTATCTTTGGAGAATTTAGGGGATTGTGCAAAAGAACCATTGTCGATATAGTGAGTGTTTGTGTTTGAGTTGGCCATTTTCAGATAATAGCAAGGAAGAGAAATATCTTAGATTAGATCTTGTTTATGAGATTAAACAAATCCGCTCTGATACCACTTGTTGGTCCCGAAAGGCTTAAACAAGTTTGTAGAAGGGGGGGGGTTGAATACAAACACACTATTTTACTTTTCTAAATTGTTTATTGATAAATCATTAACAATTTACAGCTTGTTGCGGAAACAAGATTAAGGATAAACCTAAATCTAAACAAGTTGGAACACTAAGGTTTTCTTGCACTAAGAAAGATAAGGAGATTACTAATAAAATCCTATCTTGAGAGATTTGAACTTGTCCAGAGTTAGCAAGTTACTTCAAATGAAGTGAGTTCATCTCTTTATATATTGCATGCATTTAATGCAATTCTGTATACACTTTACACGTGTCATCAGCGGATTGGTTGCATGTCATTGACCTTTGTTGACAACCTTAGTAGCCGCATGAATGAACAATGTAGTATCAGAGTGGTTGTACGATTTCAGATTTTCGGAGGTTCTTTTCTGACATTTCGTACGGTGGCGTGCAAGGGAGGTTAAGACAAAAGTACTTTGTACGGAGGACTTCATGATCAGCTTTCGTTGATTCAGCGATTATCATTTACTATTCAGCAGATGATAAAGTTCAGCGATAGCTGAAGTCTTGTACTTGATACTTCACGTTGAGTGGACAAATCTGAGTCTTCGCTGATCCACATCAGTTCATTAGGAGACTTGTCGCTGGTTCTTGAGCTTGATCTTCGACTTCAGCGTAGAACCTTTGTTGACGTGAATCTTGTCTTCAGGGATCATAAGTAAACAACTAACTTATCAGCGATCACCATAAGGACTGAACAGACTCAGCGATATGGTGAACAGTGTTCGCTGAATGTTTAATCTAAAAGTGCGAGAGTTCCTATCAGCAGTACTGTAAGATCTTAGTACTTATCAGCGATAGTGAAACTCTGATACATATTGTTTACTTACAATTTTCACTAAGTATTTAAGATAGGGTCATTATCAAATCACTGAGGGTTTGGATCAACAAAATTTTCTAAAACGCTTGATTTCCATATTTCCAAAATTTCTTTTTCAATTAAATTTTTAAAGTTTTCTTCTGAAAAAATGGGTTTAAACTCAGGAGCTTCTGCTGACAATTTCTTTTCAACGTTTATCAAACAGACAAATGCAACCTGTGTTTGGGTCTCTGGTTTACCAAACTTGAAGATACCAATCTGATCTTGTGTTTTCAGATATTTCTTTGGTTTGATACTTCTATTGACAGAGGTTGAAGATGATGAGTCTGTGTTTTCAAACCACACGTTAATCATCTTCTTATGTTTCTTCAAGTAAGGATCCACAGAGATTTTCGCCCGTTTGTTTACAGAGATTAGATTTGGAAAATCTGGTTTGTTTGTTTTTCCAATCACAAATAACGAGGACAGAGGTTTGTTTCTTTTGCCTTCAACACCTAGGGTGATATCATCATACCCTATACCTCGTCTCCCTATTTGTGAGTTTATTTTTTCATAAACTTTCTGTGCATCTTTATAGTTTTTAAGCAAAACTTCTCTTCTGAGTAAATCTTGCCATAATACCTCTCTTTCTCTTTGAAAGTATTCTTTAAGAGATCTTATGTCAGTAGTTTCGCTCCTTGAAACTGAAAGTTCTTTTGTTTTATCTTTTAAAGTATTGGTTAATTCAGAAATTTGTTTTTTTAAAGGATCTAGAGTTTTGTTCCAATTCTTTTCTATTCTCTCTTTTTCCTCAAAAATCATTGCTTTTTCTTGAGTGAGAAGCCGTACTTCTCTCTCATTGAAAGTGAGTCTTTTCTGAATACTTTGATTTATCTCTTTCAGTTCAATTAATTCAATGTTAATTCTAAGTGTATTATCATCTACAGAGGTAATACAAGAGTTGGAATTTGAAGTAGATACCCCAGAGTCAGTGCAGGAGTCGACTTCTGCCATGCCACAGAAGAGGGCATTAGCGGTATGTTCATCGTCAGAAGTAGAGTCTGACTGGAAGTCTTCTGTGTTCTCCTCAGAATGTCCTTTTGCCATTAAGGATTTTTGAGCATAATATTCGGCTTTCTTTTTGTAGAAAGCAGAGTCCCTCTGTGGGCGATTTGATCTGCTTCTGCATTCATTCGCAAAATGGCCTGGTTTGCCGCAGTTAAAACATCCTTGAGGAGTGTTTCCTGTTCGATCATTGGACTTCTGTAGGTCTCCGCCTTTCTCTGATCTACATTCATTTGCATAGTGACCAGGTTTGCCGCATTTGTAGCATTCTTGCTGTGTGTGGCTTACCGAGTCATCTGACCTCTGTCGGTCATTCCCTCTGTAATTTCTATCGTTTGACCTCTGTCGGCCACTTGATTCTTCTCCTCTTCTGTCATCTCTTCTGTTGTCTCTTCTGTCATCCTGGTTTTCTCTATCATATCTTTCATTTCCGGAACCTCTTCTGTTTCCTCTGAACTCTTTTGTCAATAGAGCTAAAGATTTAGCTAGTGACGCAAGAGTTGTTTCCTTTTCTGCTTGCTCTTCTTCTTCACTTTCAATTATCACCATCTTCTTCTTCTCCTTCTTCTTCTCCTCTGTGGCTTTATCATTTCTTGGTCTCTGTGCATCCTCTTTAGTTTTACTAACCAATGCATATGGTGCAATGGTTAGTGTTTTAGCCTGTGCTATCTGAGGTTCTTGTGCGGCTAATGTTCCGTAAAGATCAGAGAGAGTCCAGGTGTCTAGATCCTGATTTGTCTGTAGGGACATAGACAGCTGGAGCCATTCTTCATTTAGACTTTTTAAAAACATGACATTGTTTTCTTCAGAAGTTCTGTCAATGCCTGATTTTCTGCACTGGTTGATTAGAGAGTTGAATCTGTCGTATGTTGTTTGCAGAGATTCTGTTGCAGAGGCTTTGAATGCATGATATTCATTGATGTACTGTGCTCTTCGGTTTTTTTGTGTTTTAGCACCTCCTTCCAACTGTCTTTCCAGTTCTTTCCACAGATCATGCGCTGTTTCACATGAATCCAAGGATTGAAAGAGTTCGTTGGGTATTGCCATAATTAATGTCCTCTTGGTTTTCTGAGCAACTTCATCTTCAGCTTTATCTTCGGTTGACCACTCCCCTTTTGGCTTTGGTTTTTGATGTTCGGGGATTTCGGCAGATTCAGCAGTAGCAGGTATACGAGGTACTACTGTCATGGAAATAGGAGGAGGATTGTACAGATATTGTACTTGATTTTTTTCAGTACCCTCGAAAAAATGGACCATTCTTATTTTCCACTGAGGATACTCATCTCGAAGGAGAGTAGGAGGTTTAGTGAGAGAACCAGTAGTGAAGAAATTATTTGTATTTGTCATTTGAAGATTTTAGAAAGAAAGTATGACTAAAGAGTTACTTCGATGAGCTTGAAGATTTTCTGGGTTTAAGCAGTTTCCAGACACAATTTTAAATCTCAGTAATATCTATCAAGAGTCTTGATAAGTGGATCACTTGATATTGAAAATCAAGGAAGGCTCTGATACCAATTGTTGGAACCCAGATACGCTTAATCAAGATTAACAATCTGTTAGTGGAGTTTAGAGTTTAATGCGGAAGCGTATTAAACTAACAGATATGTTTGATAGATATTAGAACGCACATATATAAAGAAAACAGTAAGGAATAAAAAGGATTTCTTGAACAGTTACTGTTATTCAATATATAATAAGAACACGAAGAACAGATTAAGAACTGTTGGTGTGTGTGAGAATATAACACTCAGATATTTGACAATAAAGCTTGAGAGTATTAGTGATTCCTTGTGTTTTCGTCGTTAGGAAGATCTCAACATGAGACTTCCTTTTATACTACTCTTAGAAGACTATGAAGTTGGTCACTGTTCCTTTTACGGCATGAATAGTAAACTGGATGGTGTGAACAGTGGACTGGATGGTGTGAGCAGTTGTTTGAGCCATGCGCATTTAATGGAGCAGATGTACTATTGGTAAATGCATTAAATGGCGCAGACGTCTATTTTGTACCATGCCCTATTGAGTCCACTCAGAGCTTGACACGTGTTTTGACAGTACTTTTCCATGCAAGTTGATGAACGTATCCAGTAATATCTTCCAAGTCTTCATAGCAGACCACAGAGGCTCTGTAAGGCATTACAGAGGTTCTATGGTCTGACCATCTGTGGAGCAGTCCACTTGTTTCCGAGTTGATCTTCTTCTTGCGCACTACAGAGGTTCTGTGATTACCTCTGTAGCTTCTGTGGCTTTCTGGACTTGATCTTCTGGAAGAAGTGGCAGAGCCTCTGTGAGAGGCTTTTCTATACTTAGCCTATTTTTCACTACTTCTAAGTATTTCTATGATTAGGAAGATTGAAGCTAACAATGGTATTCTGCCAGACACACTCAGCCACCATCAGCCAAAGACTCCTCAAAGAAAATCGATTGCATCCTCTGTGACACTGATTTTGGCACCATAAAAATCACCCCTGCCATTATCCGAAAAGCACTGAGCCTTCCCATCGCCACTAAAGAAAAACCTTTTGTTCCTCTCCCTAACCACAAGAAACATTCTGATAGGGAAGCCATCACTGCATTCTTTGATGCAATGGGTTATGTATGGGAAACTAGAATGGACAAGAAGCCTGAGAAGAAGTTGACCCTCATCAAGAAGTCAAAAATGCCTAGCGAGATGAACTTCATCTTCGCACACTAGATAAGCTGCATGACTGCAAAGACCGGTTCCTCTGACCAAGCCGCTCAACCTCAGCAAGCAATGGGATATGCATTGCTGAAAGGTCTTCATATAGACTGGGCATCGATAATCTACGATCATCTTATACTCAGAGTAGACTCTGCCGCTGACCGACCACCATGGGTTCCATATCCAAGATTAATCAGCGCCGTCTTCCAAATAGGCCTGAAGGACAACTACCCAAAAGAGGGTGACCTGAAACTCTCTCAGGTTGGCCCTAAGGTACTCGACTTCAAGCCAGTGGAAAACGAGGTACGTCTCTCTACACTCTTAACTCTTCTCAACCCTCCTTTATAGACTTCTGCAGCTCCTTCAGTGGACAAACCCACCGCTGATACCCCAGCTGCAACCTCCACTCCTTCAAGAAAAAGGAAACACTCATCTACCCAACTTGGTTCCAAAAGAACTAAGAAAACGAAGGAGCAACCCCAGCAATCTCATGCTGAAGACTCCTCAGCTCATCTTGAAGAGCTGAAGGAAAGTTCAGTGGTAAGCTCTGCCACAGCTGAACAAGCCACCCATTCCATCCCAGCTTCAGCGTCTCTAAACGCTGAAGTTATAAACTTGGAATCTACCCAACCTCCTTCAGTCTCTCTACAGAATGAAGAAGTGATTCTCAGCGGATCCAACGCTGAACCCCGCACCCAACCAACTTTCTCAACCTTCACTTCTCTCTCTACTCCATTGGACTCAAATCCAGTTTTCACCACGATCACTGGAGCACCCGTCATTCCTCCAGAAGCTAAAGCTGATACTCTTCAAGGAATGATGGATGTAGGACCTACAGAAATGACCATGCGTACACGCACTCTAGCTGACGACATGGAACTCTTTTCAGGACACAGAGATTTTGACGAATTCACCAATCCTCCTGCAGGTATACACCAACCCATATACACTGTAACTGAACCCCAAACTTCTGAGCTTTCCTCTGTTCATAGGTACTTATATGTTACATGTCCTAATTTGGGAGACATCAACGCCTCTCTGAAGAACCTAGATACAAAGCTGACAGGTCTCACCACTACTCTCTCAGAAAACTCTTCAGCTGTAACAAACGCTGGAGAGAATCTCACCAAGCTGACAACAGTGGTTGAACAGAAAGCCTCCAAAGCTGATTTGGATAAGGTTGATGGAACTCTTGGTGAATTTGCCAACGTTCTTGCTGACATCTACACATACTACACCTCTCTCAAAACAACAGTTCAATCCATGTCCAACGAATTCACAACGCTGAAGACATCGGTTGGAAATCTTCAGGGAGATATGTCTGCTGTAAAGACTGACGTGAGTTCATTAAAGACTGACGTGAGTTCATTAAAGACTGACGTGAGTTCTGTAAAGACTGGCGTAAGTTCAATGAAGACAATGATGCAGCAGATCCTGAATAACATGACTGCCCCTGCCCCTGCACCATCGCATTTTACTACGGAGGATCGTGCTGAACTTTTGAAGATCACTACTGCTATTACTGGCCTAGAAGACAGAGTAGCAGCGATTGAAATTTATATAGGGATCCCTGGCCAAGAAGACAGGGAACCAAAACGATCTGCTGAGTCATCGCATTCCTCCCCCACTCATCATAAGGAATGGGGAGAAGAACCGTGAAGACCTTCCCCATGATGAATCTATCGAGGGGGAGAAGACTGAAGACCTTCCCCTTACTGAAGAGGGGGAGAATAAAATTGAAGAAACAACCGCTGGACCTCAGGGAGATGAAAACCCTGAGGGAACCGAGAAGCTTACCTCTGTATCTGAGGGGGAGCAACTCGAAGAAGCTGCTGAAGAATCTGAATCTGAAGCTGAAGATGAAGAAGCCATCGACTTATCTGATGATGAACCATCCTCTTCTCCAAAGAATGATGATGATGACGATGATGATGATGATGATGACTCCTTTATCGTCAAGCCTGCTTAGAAGACTACAGCTCTTAAAGGGATTTTGATAAATGAACCTTCAGGGGAGCGGACCAAGACAAAGCCTGGAGCGTCTGAAGCTGACAAAGGCAAAAACAAAGGCCTCGTTGAAGATGACAATTTGACGATCTTGCTTAAAAAGCTGGTTTTTCAGGTACACTACCTTCTACTCCTTTTCACTACATCCCTCTTCTATCCTTTCTCAATTCCAACTCTACTCTCCATAAAACCTCTATACACTTAACCCCATTCTTTTTCTATCTTTGTTCTACCCAAGTTCTTATTCGTAAGATCGCTATGTTTCAGCTAGTCCTCTCCCCTGTTTGAGGATATCGCTGAAGTTCCTACAGCTGCGACTTCACCAACAATAATCCCACCTCCCAACGCTGAAGAAATAATCCCGGTCTTGGATTTGATCTTTGAGACTGATGAACCTGAAGAATGGCTGCTCTCTCACAAAAACAGACCATCCTTGGCTCCTCAAAAGCTGAGTGAAGAGGATCAGAAAAAGGGAGATGCAATGATCAAGAGATTCGAAGATCAGCGAATCATCCTGAAGCGTGATCAACTTCCTTCTATGCCTCCAAAGTTCAAACTTTCACAAAAGGAATACAAGGATCACCTCAGAGCTGAACGTCTAATCGCTGAAAGAAGGGAAGCTGAAGAAAAAGACAGAGAACTCGCCATCCAGCTTACTCAACAATCGGTGAAAGACCCCAAGCTGAAAAGAACTCCAATCGAAGTTCAACGTCAGCTATGGGAAGACGCCAAGAAGATCGTTGAAGAAAAGAGAACTGTGTCTCAATCTACTTTAATCTGGTGCAAAGAAAAGGTACACTTCAGATATCGACCTGCCAAAATCAACAAGGTACTCATCACTGGAAGATCAACCCTCAAAGTTTCAATCGCTGAAATCGAGATATTTAGAAAGAATGGACAGTACGAAAAATTCTATGCTAAAGCCATCACGAAGTACGGTCTCTCTGAATGGTGGGAGATCAGATTAGCCATCCAGAAGTCTCAATCTAAGTACAAGGATCATTTCGAAAAGCTGATAAATCAACAGATCGACTTAGTATCTTCTTGTGTGGATATTCCTCCTCCCCCTCCTCTCGCAAATCAGAAAAGAAGGGCCTCTGCAAAGAAAAAGTCTAAATCTTCAGACTCAGGTCCTCGTATATGGAACGAAACAGGTATTGGTTTTTCTCTTGCTGAAGTCCTTGGTCCAGAACCTGACCTTTCTGCACTTGACACATCTCTTCCTCCTGGTGAGACTTTCATCCCTGGGAAAGTCATAAGCAAACCCTATGGGATATTCTTTATTGACTATGATGGACGAAAACGTTTTCAACGTATCTCTGAGCTTCCCATCACTACCATCGACCAGCTGAAAGATCTCATCTACTGGTGTGATTTCAAAAACGACATTCAGGCACGGCATCTTAAACCCTTGATTTTTTAAGAAGCTCTGAACAAAAGGAATCAAGGAGTAAATGTCCCTGACTGGATGATTCCTACATCAAAGACCCTTGATGAACTTCTCATTAAGGAAGAACCTCTATAAACTGATAGGATCGCCTTATTCTTCTATTGTATCAGTTATTCTTTTGTACTTGTAATTTATTTCACTTGTACTTGTAATTTTTCCACTTCCCTTTGTAATCTGATACGAAGTTTAAAGAAAAATTTCAGCGAAAGTACTTTACTCTATCAGTACAGAAAAGATCCTAAAAACAGTAAAAGGGACAAATATTTTATGAGTTCTTTTTATCCTTATGTTTTCATTAATAGCAATTTTCTCTGTTGCTATGTCATAATCAAATATGGGGAGATTGTTGATCCAAACCCTCAGTGATTTGATAATGACCCTCTCTTAAATATTTAGTGAAAATTGTAAGTAAACAATATGTATCAGAGTTTCACTATCGCTGATAAGTACTAAGACCTTACAGTACCGCTGATAGGAACTCTCGCTCTTTAGATTAAACATTCAGCGAACATTGTTCACCATAATGCACTGAGTCTGTTCAGTCCTTATGGTGATCGCTGATAAGTTAGTTGTTTACTTATGATCCCTGAAGACAAGTTTCACGTCAACATAGGTTCTACGTTGAAGTCGAAGATCAAGCTCAAGAACCAGCGACAAGTCTCCTAATGAACTGATGCGGATCAGCGAAGACTCAGATTTGTCCACTCAACGTGAAGTATCAAGTAAAAGACTTCAGCTATCGCAGAACTTTATCATTCGCTGATAAACAATGTTAAAGCGCTGAATCAACGAAAAGCTGATCATGAAGTCCTCCGTTGTAACGACCCAGTTTCCCAAACACGTTTCAAATAACATTTTTACATAACGTAGTTACATTTATAAAAGAAAATAC
The DNA here is from genome assembly GCA_033807775.1 of Saussurea involucrata. Taxonomy (NCBI): domain Eukaryota; kingdom Viridiplantae; phylum Streptophyta; class Magnoliopsida; order Asterales; family Asteraceae; genus Saussurea; species Saussurea involucrata. The sequence goes on from CM066322.1 coordinate 115,015,332, forward strand.
ACAATACATCACAAAAGGTCTCTTCGGTCTCGGAAATACAAAAATACGTAAAAGTCTCCTAATCAACGTCCATCAAAAGCTTCCTATTCTTATCCCTTTCTTTCACCGATCCTCAACCTGGAAAAACATATTTTTGAAAACAAAATGAGGGTTAGACCAAACGGGTCTAGTGAGTTAATCACGGTCCTTTCCCAAAATCATTATAAAATCATTCATGTAATTCCTTTGTATCAAAAACCATTTATGCAAAATCCTTCATATACATTCAAGTACTACACGTATATAAATACCAATTCAAACTCGTACCTCTTGTACCTCTCATCCACCTTATTCCTCCACAATGGCCAAATTTATTGGTTGCGAGCCAATTAACACACCGGTCCAAAGCCCGACCACGTATTATATTCCCATATAATACTTCACGTAATTATAATATCTTAACATATTATAATCACACCCGTATGACATATTCATACAAATTATCAAGTAGTTAATATTCACATAATGTATTCCAGTAAAAATACTTTAAAGTAAAACTCACCTCGTGCATTTATCACCAAAAACTCTTTCAAGATAATTCACGTATGTCGATCCTTCACAGAATCTGAAATCAGATAAAATACCAAATATCTCTTTTAACACTTAAACTTACAAAATCCTCAAATCAAATCGCAATGAACAGTACCTAAGTCGTAGTCTCCAATTGCGATTCCACCCTGGAGTCGCAACCCACTATTGAGATTCCACCCTGGAGTCGCAACCCACTATTGCGATTCCAAACCCGAATCGCAATCAACTACTGCGATTCCAAGCCAAGTCGCAAACGACCATTGAGACTTCAATGCCAAGTCGCAACCAACTGTTGCGACTTCGTTGAATGTCGCAGTCGTCTATTGCGACTCCGATGAATATCCCAGTCCACTGTTTCATCCTAAAACCCAGATTTTTGTAGTTTTATACTATGTATGATGCTATAAAGATGCAGAAATGCTTAAGACCATTAACACAGCCTAACCATATGCTTAAATTTCCCAAAACATCCATTTTTAACAAAACCCATTTGAACACTTAACTAGCAACCTTTCAAGAACACTTTGAGGATTTAAAACACAAAAAGGTATGGATTGTTTACCTTGATTACTTCAGTTTGGTACAAAATCACAGCAGCAATTCCTTCTTCTTCTTCAATTCTCTCGATCTCTCTCTCTTTCTACCGAAATATCACACACATACACACCTTACACTTTTAGATATTACTTCAATTGGACACCTCACCCTTATTAGAAAGAAGAGTCGGCTTGGACAAATGGGGTGTCAAGTAGATTACCAATAAACCCTACACTTGTTCCACTTGCCAAAACATACCCCTAACTTTTATAAAAATAAAACTTACCCCTTAACTCCTAATTCCATAAAATACTAATATAAAAACTTATAAAATTCCAAATTTAAATTAAATAAAATACATGGTTATTACAACATCTCCCCCTTAGAAGAATTCCGTCCCGGAATTCGATCAAGCTAAAAGGTAAGAATACTTATGAGCACTACTTTGAACTTCATCAAAACTATAGAAATTAACTGAATAGACACTCCGCCTCTATCTATACCTCTAACACAATTAAGTAACAAAAGCACGAAAATACCAAGAACCACTTCGTACCGAAGTCATATAACACTTTAGCACGTATAGAGTTTATAGAAATATACCTGTAACCTCATCATGACTTTTTTTCCACCTCTTGTTCCGTCATCTGAAAAACACGGCCTTGAACTCTCGGTGCTTCAGACTCTTGTACCTTTCCCGATTCAACTCCCGTTAATCTCGCTGTTGTACTACCCTGACGTGCTTTCCACTGTGGACATTCTGACTGAATATGATCAGGGGAATTGCAAACAAAACAGAATCGATTTGCGCGACAATTCTTAGCGATGTGTCCCGTCCTTCCACACTTATAACAACTTCTAGGATCAACATAACAATTTCCTTGATGTACGCGGTTGCATTTTGGACATAGTTTTCATTTTGTCTAAAAGGTATGTGACTATCGAACCTTTGAATTTCGTATTCCGTTGAATCATACGTCATTTCTTCCGATTTTCTTTTCCCAGCACTCTTATCACTTGTATCTCTCTTAATATCCTGTTCCACATTCTCCGCGGCATTTACTGCGGCTGAGAGTATCAGGTCCTGTCGCAATCACTAACTTTCTAATTTCAGAATTTGACCCAAAAATAAACTTTTCCATCTTCAGCGCCTCTGTGGCAACATAGTACTCTGCAAAGCGAGACTTCTCGAGAAAGAGGGCGGTGTAATCCCTAACCGATAAACTTCTCTGATGTAGATTCATAAATTCCTCTTCCAGTTGTCTAATAGCTGCTTGAGGACAGAAATGTGTTGTGAAAGCTAACACAAATTCCACCCATGTAAAAGTAGTATAAACATTTGTTCCTCTTGATTCTATATTAGCCTTCCACCAATACAGAGCATCACCTTTCAACATCGCATCTCCATAAAGTACTTTGTCTTCTTCAGCACATTTACAAGTCTTGAAGATGGCTTCTATTTCTTGTAGCCATCTCATTGCTTTGATCGGGTCCCGATCTCCGGAATATGTAGGGGGCTTGCAACTAAGAAACATCTTATAGTCGCACCTTTTCATCACCGGTAAAACAGTAGAAGTAATTGGAATTTCGACTTCATGTCCTGGATTTGGTCCTTCAGTTTCATTATGGCGATTATGTTCGAACATAGCTTGAATATTATTCTGCAATCTTCTCATTTCAGCCATCAGATCATCCCGTGTAACAAACTCTGTACCTTGCGGTTGTGTTCTACCTCCAGTTCGACCCCCAGTTCCCCTACCGGTTCTGCCTCTACCTCGATCTCCTCCTCTTCCTCCTCTTCCTATTGGTGGATTCTCTCCACCTGAATTTCTTCCTCCTCTCTGATTCCTTTGTCTAGTGCCACTCGCCATTCTGTGGATTCAAATAAAGTTAATATACATATAAGCACATACCCCATATAACAAGGTATTCCAGTTCATACATGCACCTGTAAGATCATAATTACACTGGCCTGGTGTAATTTGAAATTACCTTACATGATGTTCCTTCTACCTTTTTATACTTAACATCCCCAGGTTCTAAAATAATAGGGACATCCTACTTCACATGCAGTTTAAGTCTAGGTACAGATACTAATACCTAAATCCCTTAAACTAAGGCTCTGATACCATTTGTAACGACCCAGTTTCCCAAACACGTTTCAAATAACATTTTTACATAACGTAGTTACATTTATAAAAGAAAATACACAATACATCACAAAAGGTCTATTCGGTCTCGGAAATACAAAAATACGTAAAAGTCTCCTAATCAACGTTCATCAAAAGCTTCCTATTCTTATCCCTTTCTTTCACCGATCCTCAACCTGGAAAAACATATTTTTGAAAACAAAATGAGGGTTAGACCAAACGGGTCTAGTGAGTTAATCACGGTCCTTTCCCAAAATCATTATAAAATCATTCATGTAATTCCTTTGTATCAAAAACCATTTATGCAAAATCCTTCATATACATTCAAGTACTACACGTATATAAATACCAATTCAAACTCGTACCTCTTGTACCTCTCATCCACCTTATTCCTCCACAATGGCCAAATTTATTGGTTGCGAGCCAATTAACACACCGGTCCAAAGCCCGGCCACGTATTATATTCCCATATAATACTTCACGTAATTATAATATCTTAACATATTATAATCACACCCGTATGACATATTCATACAAATTATCAAGTAGTTAATATTCACATAATGTATTCCAGTAAAATACTTTAAAGTAAAACTCACCTCGTGCGTTTATCACCAAAAACTCTTTCAAGATAATTCACGTATGTCGATCCTTCACACAATCTGAAATTAGATAAAATACCAAATATCTCTTTTAACACTTAAACTTACAAAATCCTCAAATCAAATCGCAATGAACAGTACCTAAGTCGCAGTCTCCTATTGCGATTCCACCCTGGAGTCGCAACCCACTATTGAGATTCCACCCTGGAGTCGCAACCCACTATTGCGATTCCAAACCCGAATCGCAATCAACTACTGCGATTCCAAGCCAAGTCGCAAACGACCATTGCGACTTCAATGCCAAGTCGCAACCAACTGTTGCGACTTCGTTGAATGTCGCAGTCGTCTTTTGCGACTCCGATGAATATCCCAGTCCACTGTTTCATCCTAAAACCCAGATTTTTGTAGTTTTATACTATGTATGATGCTATAAAGATGCAGAAATGCTTAAGACCATTAACACAACCTAACCATATGCTTAAATTTCCCAAAACATCCATTTTTAACAAAACCCATTTGAACACTTAACTAACAACCTTTCAAGAACACTTTGAGGATTTAAAACACAAAAAGGTATGGATTGTTTACCTTGATTACTTCAGTTTGGTACAAAATCACAGCAGCAATTCCTTCTTCTTCTTCAATTCTCTCGATCTCTCTCTCTTTCTACCGAAATATCACACACATACACACCTTACACTTTTAGATATTACTTCAATTGGACACCTCACCCTTATTAGAAAGAAGAGTCGGCTTGGACAAATGAGGTGTCAAGTAGATTACCAATAAACCCTAAACTTGTTCCACTTGCCAAAACATACCCCTAACTTTTATAAAAATAAAACTTACCCCTTAACTCCTAATTCCATAAAATACTAATATAAAAACTTATAAAATTCCAAATTTAAATTAAATAAAATACCTGGTTATTACATCCGTACAAAGTACTTTTGTCTTAACCACCCTTGCACGACTCCGTACGATATGTCAGAAAAGAACCTCCTTATTGTCTGAAATCGTACAACCACTCTGATACTACACTGTTCAAACATGCGGCTACTAAGGTTGTCTACAAAGGTCAATGACATGCAACCAATCAGCTGCTGCCACGTGTAAAGTATAAACTACCATGCATTAAATGCATGCAGTATATAAGAAGGACTCCAGCTTCATTTTTGAAGCACTTGCTAACTCTGGACAAGTCATCTTTCTTATCTTGAGATAGGTTATTATTAGTAATTTCCTTCTCTTTCATAGTGCAAGAAACTTAGTGTTCCAACTTGTTTAGATTTAGGTTTATCCTTAATCTTGTTCTGCAACAAGCTGTAAATTGTTAATGATTTATCAATAAACAATTTAGAAAAGTAAAATCTGTGTTTGTATTCACCCCCCCCCCCTTCTACAAACTTGTATAGCCCTTCGGGACCAACAGCTTTGGACCCTTCTTTTACTAACACAAATAATTAAGCTAAAGGTCGACCCAATTTCAGTTTAGAGTCTCGTGGGCCATGATTTAAATCGGCCCAATTTGGTGTTCTTATTCTGGGCCCGTTTTTTTCACAACTAAAAAATTAGATTTTGGTCCAAAATCTCTAACTAGATTAGAAAATTTTCATTAGATATAAGAAATCAAGTTAACTCTATTGTTTTATCTAATATGTACTAATTTGACTACGTGGAAGGAGCATTAAATGCTATGTACTTGAACTGAGCATGTATCATTAGTAGAACAAAATTTCGGGTACTCCTTCCAAATCTCGATTGCCGAACAATCCGTCCTTGCCACTGCTTTCCTGTCTAATCTATCAACGCCGTTCTCTCTTCTGTTTTCTCTCTCTCTTTCTTTCGATTGACACCACCGCGACTCCTCCCCGTCCCCTTAAAAACTTTCGATATCTCCTCCAAAGGGCTAGCACACGAAGCCATTGTCTACCCCCGAAAACCCTCTCTGCAAATCGACGGGTAACTCGAAGTCAAACACGAAGAAAGTCACTATCGATGAGCACCAATAAAGAAAAGACTCAGGTCAACCTCCCGCCCCTCACTACGACATCCCTATGGTCAACCACCGATAGCTCCACCCTCCATACCCTTGCTGCAGTCGCTGAACGTTTTGTTCAAGACTCGTCGTCATCACGCACACAACCACCAAAACTCAGCAGCGATTTCTCTTTTTCGGTCAAAATGGAACACAAACCGAGGACACCCGATTTAAACTTCTCATTACCCGACATGACGGATTTCTTGTCCAACAACACGATTGGAAGCTTCGATCAAACATTCATCGCTACTAACTGATTTCTGTAAAGGTACGAGCCCCAACCCATGTTCTATCGACAAAATATCCGACCACCACCCGGATATCCTCACCCTCGTTTTTATCCGAGAAACGTGCGACCACAATCCCTACGACCCTCTTTTCCTTATGCCATTGTGTTAAACTCAAGAGGAGAACCACTCTCGGGTAGACCTTCGACTTTTAGACCATACCAACCGGTTAGACCCACCATGGATCCTGGTCCAAGATATCCACCCATCGCACCAACTTCCGTTCCTATTGATCACCGACGAACCCCACCCCACCCCCTTCCATTTCTGTTCAACCAACTGCGCCTACCGCCACCATTAAACCCACTTTGATCCCCCAATACCCAACTTAAATCGAACCCTCTCCCAATAACTCAACAATACACCCGTAGAGTGAAATCCATCGCAGTGAGGAGCATGCAGCCGATAAAAAAGGGAAAGGTTATTGTTGAGGTGGAAGATGGTGAGCATACTATTTCTTTGGAAGATGGTGATGGTGTTCCAGAAGCTGTGGAAGAGATGCACACACAGGCCAACAATCTTCTGTTTTGGAAAAGAGTAAACAAAAAGTGGGTACATTCTAAAACTCAAACCTCAGTCATTTTGATTTATTTTCATGTCACGAAGCTTTGGTTAAATATCCTGATTTTGCACGAAAATGTTTTCCATGCACCACGTGGTTTCCATGTTAATGCACTTTGAGCACACCCACACATTGGTTATGTAAATAAAGATTTAGTGTGGGAAACTTTATATAAAACCCCAGATCAGTTTAATACTGATTGGGTGAGAGATTTCTACACTGAGTTATACGTAACTGATGGTGTAGAAATCTCCGTTCGACAAACCCCCGTTAATTTTTCGGTTACTGTGACACCCGTCAAACCAAAACACTCAGGTTAGCAACTGAATAGCATAATACATGTCTTAACAAGTATAAATAACTCATTATGACTTAATTATGATGGCTAAGGTTTAGTTTCCTAAGAATTCCGACAGTACGCTTAGAAAATCCTGTTACCGCACGTAACCGCTTAAGCTGTCTTATAAATGCCGATTGAAACATTTAACATTTAAATTCAACAATAATAATAATAAGAGGAGTAAGTATATAGTTTATATATATACCCAAATCTAAGTTTTAAAACTTTAAATAATCAAACCAAAAATTGAGTAGATAAATGAGATTTTAGCTACTTTAAATCAATCTTTTTTATAAAGTTTCATACAATATCTACTGATACAATATTAATTAACATTTTAAAAATAAAAATAAAAATTAAAACAGAAAATTAGGCCCAAAATTCTGCCCCCTCATTAAGGCCACCAACTATCTCATTATAATCTTCTCATTCTCAAGAAAACCTCCTCATTTGCCTTACCATTCTCTCTCTCTATATTCAAACTTTCACCTCTCTCTTTTCCTCTCTAGTTTCTGCCGAAATCAGCCCCAAAATCCCTCAAGAATCATCCAATCTTTGAAGATTTTGAAGGTAAACATCAACCCTAGTGTGAGTAAAGTCATCTCCCTTGTGTTCTTCTTCACTTTCTTCCTTTTTCTTGTAGTTTCTCCTCCTTTTCTTACGTTATCTTCATGACTCTTAAGTTCTGGAAAATAGGACCTTTATGGACCTTTTAATGGTAGATTAATCACCAATGACATGTTAAATGTCAAGCAAATGGTGATAATCCATAATCCATGCAACTAGAACTCAAGAAAATGAAGTTTTGACTACATGCATGTGGATTTTGCTATAATCTGAGATGTGTGAGTTCAAGCATGTGTTCATACAAGTTAAAGGATGATTTTGACCTAAAAATCTATGATAAAGTAATGGTAAATAAGTTTTCAAATCAAAGAAAATCATATGAGTGAAAATAAAGAACTAAAAACACTCATTTTTCATGAAATAGCATTTTTAGTTTCTGGCAGATTACATGCATGAACTTCATCCGACCATATCTTGTAAAATAATTAACTAAATGATATGATTCTTCTTCTGGAGCTTTCTTTATTGAGTTATGTTTCAAACCCAAGTGGTTTCATGTAAAAACTCGGAGATTTGACCCTTCATCTACCCATATCAAATAAAGAGTGCAAAGACAATCTGACAGAGAAACATCTCTACTTAAATCACTCATAACTCTCTTATTATTCCATTAAAATTATTGATTTTCTTCTGGAATGTATTTTAATGAGTTATCTTTCAAATAAAAGTGGATTCACAAAAAAATATTAAGATTTGAGGTCTCAACCATTCAAACCAAGATAAGTGTGCAAGAAACCAGAATCTGGCATGGTAAAGTCTCTATCGTAAAACAATCATAACTCCCTTAATATATAACCAAAAATGAAAACAAAAATCTGGAAGATACATCTGTTAGTTAAGTTTAAAACCCAATTTGAATCAATGAAAAATGTTGAGATTTGACCCTCCAAATGGGCGTGACAAAAAGAATGTGCAGACTGCCTTGATAGCTGTGACACTTAAACTTATTGGGAATGATTAAAATACCTAACCACCTCTAAAACTTGTGATACTTATTTCAAAAGTTCCCTAAGACATTAAATTTAAGTATATAAAAATTTTATTGAATAAAGAATTCGAGAAAACATTTAATTATGACCATAAGTGGACTTATATTTCTGCCATCAGAAAAGTAAAAACCCTAATTCAAGAAAAAGAGATTTTTAGGAATATTAAAAGATAAAAAGCATATAAATTGTAGATTTTGTCAAGACCCCAAATAAGAATAATACATACATATATATATATATATATGAATGTATGAATGTTACCCAAATAAATAAGAGATTTATAAAAATTCGAACTTAGGATAAAACACAAGATAATTAAGAAATACAAATAAATATGTATAATTAATGAAAGGATTCATCATGAAGGAATTATAAAACATGGTACAATGGATTAAATGCTATATACAACATATAAATTAATTATGTAACAATAAAATTCTACAAACCTTTTAAACCAATAATTTACTTGAGATCAACAACGCGAAATAATACTTACACTTAATAACTAACACTAAGGCATTTTATAAGATATGATGAGCTAAGCAATGCGTTAGCCCTAAGAGTTAGACCCAAAACTGATAATGTGTTTCACTTCCATAGGAAGGACCTAGAACCGGGCATTTGGGCAACCGTGCGGCAACTCTTGGAAATCTTTGCTGAACATTGTAAGTTTTCACAGCCCCTTTTTACTCTTTTGTTACAATTTGGGGTGAAAATCATGATATTGAATTTCAAATTGATTGAATTATGCTATGAAATGTTGAACCTTAAATTTAATTGTTTGTGCACTAAGGTATGTATACTTTTTGATGTGCTTGAGTTTTAAATGAAAAAGTCCCCACTTGTTAGACACTACTTATTAACTCATTATGAGCCAATGGTACTGGTAGGTAGCGCTATTTGGATTGACAACCCCACTTAAAGCTGACGAGCTAGAAGTGCACTTTACCAGTAACAATAATGGTCTTACCCATGTGGAATTAATCCACCGTTGAGGTAGGACATGAATATCATAAGGGGCGTTGGTTTGTCGGAAGGTTTGGTAGTGGCTCAATGCTATGACATCATTGCATACATTATACCTTGTGCAAATACTCGAACAACTGGTTACTTAAACTTCGTGTGAACAAACGTTTCACAATAACAATTTCTGCATACAAATTTATTTTTAGTGCATATGAAAACCTGTGAACTCACCAACTCTTTGTAGTTGACCCTTTTCTTTTATCATGCTTTTCAGGTACTAATAAGTAAGTGAAGGCATGTAGGGTGCATATTGTGTGATGACATCAACACCAAGAACCTTAAAACTTCTTTTGTTAATTTTTGTAACCGCCATAATTTTTTTTTGGAACAAGTTGGTTAAGATGTTGTATTGCATTAACTTGTACTACTTTATTAAATGTTGTGGTTGGTGTTGTTTGTTACCTTTTGAATGAAACCCTACGCTGTTATACCTCGTTTTCCGCTTTAGCGGGGTGTGACAGTTATGGCCATAAATACACTTTTGGGGATCGAACCACCTAAATGTTCAAAATTACAACGTTTGATAACTAATTTGTCTGATGAGGATCTGGATGATATTTTGGACACTATTGCACACAAAGGATCCGAGTGGGAATTCACTGGAAATTCATGTATTTTACGCAAGCATTGTTTAAAACCAGAAGCAAATGTTTGGTTCTTTTTTGTATCCAACGACTCACGACACTAGTTATTGCATGGTTAGGATTTTTATCTTGTATTGCATCCTAAAGGGACATATGTTTGATGTTGGACGTCTCATCTCCAATAACATTCGGGGAGGTGTTGAACGGTCCAACGCTAGGATGTCACATCCCACTATCATCAATGCACTTATGAGAAATCCCAAAGTTACCATTCTATCCACGGATGAATTTTCAAAAGAAAAACTAGTTATGGAAAAAAATAACATGGATAGATTAATGCGTAACAACATGTGCGTCCACTCAGATTCTGATAAATTTGACAGTGATGGAATTGCTTCTTTGGAAGAAAGTATCCAGTCACTAAAGGATGAGATTAGGGAAACACTAAAAGAATATCAAGTGTTGATTACAAAACAAATCCGATGACAGGAGAGTGTTGAGAGTGAAAAGAAAGATGATGCCACATGCATGCTGAAGAAGATAGATGACAAGATAGTGAGTTGGCAGAAATACGAGAAGTCCCGTGATATGTCATGCGGGCAGTTTGGATGAAGGAGCACCCTGACCTGATGAAGAACCTTCCATCATTCCCTATGCACTTACTTTGGGAATCAGCTGACCGCACACCTACTCACCACGAGTAGGGAAGGTTCGAATTCCCATCACCATCCCTTTTAAATTTTCACGCACTTTCAATAAGTTGCATTTCAATTTTCATGTCTCTGTGTTTGGGAATTTGTGTTTGTGACCTTATCATTATTTTTTGGATATCATCAGGCTTTGATTTCACAAATTGGAAATTTTTGTCATACATGATTGTTTGATAGCAACAATAAAATGACTTTCTCTTGCTTGGACATTTCACAACACTAGAACTAGCCCCTGAATTTTCTACTTCAAAATTATTTGTTAGAATCACTCTTGCAACAACCCCATACACCTTAACCACTTTTCATGCTCGCTCAACTTTTTGTCCAATAAGGACATTGAACCCTCCAAATTTCGGGGAGGGAAAATGATATGGCAACTCATGCATATTCATACCCATATCATTTTAAAACACATCTCTTTGCAAAATGCACCGTACCCACCAAAAAATCAACATAATTCAAAAAAAAATTGCACAAATAAGGAAATAACATTGCATAAAGCAGCAAAGCTCCGCATTTGTTTTTCAGTGCATCAAAAAGTGTCAAAGACACCAAAGATACCAATGTGTCCATTGTCAATTCCTCAAATAAAGAAAAGGCAGAAAAATTGTGCAACAAATGTGAAAAATAGAAAATTTGTAGAAAGCCACCGCATTTACCAAAGAAAACAAAAAAATAAGCCAAACACTTACCCTCAATTCCGGTTGCATTGTGATTTTAATTAAGAAAAAAATTTGTGGCTAGCATATGGATTGATTTTTTTTTGTGTGACAAAGTTGAGAGATATCAATTTATGAAGGGCTATCGGTACATGTCTTGTAGACACATTTAACCAACTTGTGATTGAGATACATGATGATTGTTATGGAGAATTATGGTGAATGATCAACAAATATGATAGCTCAAAATTCAATTTTCCTAATAAAGTTGCTTGATGACAAACAACAATTCGAATTCGTGGTTGTGATAGGGTTATTTTATTAACCCTATTTATACCATTTTATTGTAATTTTGAGCTATTTTTCGTTTCCCAATTGTGTCTTTTAGTTTATTTTTCATCAATTATAATCAAAAATAAAGATTTGATACGATAAGTATTTAATCGCCAAAAAAAATCATAAAATCATAAAAATAACTTAAATTTATAGGTGTTATTATAGGTTTGAAGATGAGGCCGTTTGAATTCGGCTTTTGAATGGATCTTGAAGAATTACGGATCTTGGGCATACGAGGACGACTTCAATTTTTGGGCCGGATGTTATTATCTCATTTTGGACTCTCGGATTAAAATCAGATTTGGGCCGTGAACTTTGATATACCGAACTCGTTTTCTACTTGGGCCGAACACCTTGACATTTTGGGCCGGTTTGGCATACACTTTCGGTTGGGCCGATTTTTGGACCCTTGTTTTGCTTAAATTATGGGCTTAGCAACTTCTCATTTTGGGCCCCCATTATCTTGTCTTGGGCCCCAAGTAGGATTATAGTATAAATACACATGTTAGTGTATTGTTTAGATATAACCTTCCATCCATAATTTACCACTTAGCTCTATCTACTACTCCATGGATCGGTTTTGATGTTACCAACCGAGGAACTCTCTTCGTGAGTCTAAATTTCACGTTTTTGTGCACCATCACTTGGGTTAACCATCTTTAATACTAATCTACTCTTCATATTAGTAAACTTGTAGGTTCTCAGATTCACGTTGTATCACATTAATGGTAGTAACATAGACAGCGGAAGCATTTAAATATAAAGCCATTAAAGTGAGTGATTATGTGAATGATATTGTAATAGTGAGAATCAATTATAGAACAGGATAATGATAACAAGATCAAATAAGAAACGTTGCTCGTATATTGATAATAGATAACATCAATAACAAGATCAATGGTGTATCCTGAAATCTCACAGGGAACAATATCGTACGGAGGTAGTGCTCGGGATTACTGCAGTGTGCTTAAACAATTGTGGAAAACTATTCTTCCAAAAGCTTACAATTGTTTGTTCCACTACCTCTCTATTTATAGTCCTGATAAAGTGTAGACAGTGTACTATCGTACCCTAGAATGACACGTGGAAAGTGTGTCTCCTATTTTTAGGGCATACGTGGAAAGTATGGACAATTGTCTAACACTTGGGATTTCTTACGAGACTTAGGCATCACAGAGGTCTTCCCTTCAACAGAGCTCATAGACCAGAGCTCTGTTGGTCTTCGGGTTGTGAACAGTTCTTCTGTTGATCTTCTGACAGAGCTCTGTTGAGCTCTGTTGGTTCCACCAGAACTCTGTTGAGACTGTTGATCTTCTTGAAGCTTTTTCTTCTAAGTCTTCTGCTGCATCTCTGATGGTCTTCTGACTTGATAATATTTTCAATACTTTTACATTACAGATACTTGGGGCTAACAATCTCCCCTTAAGTATTGAAAATAAAATTTTGAAAACAGAGATGTAAACAAAAAGAACAGAGAATATTTACCTCTGTTAGCCTTTGTACTATTCTTCTAAGATATTACAATTGCATGGTAAGAAATAGTACATTTATGCAAAGTTATCTCCCCTAAGAATTATGTCGAATCTTCTGATTAGTATACGGAAGTCCAGCATCAGATCAATCTGTTCGATGAAGAGTTTCTGCTGTTCTTCTGGACACTTGCTTCTTGGGAGATCTTGGATTATGTTCTTGAGGTATACTAGCGACTCACTCGAGTACTTGTGGGCTTCAGCTGCTTTGATGGCCTTCTTTGTGCCCTTCTGTCGGCAGACAAAGACTGGAGGATCTTCTACTACGGTTCCAGTTCTGTGATGGCCATAACCCTCAAGGTTTTCATTTGGTGGTGCAATCGCTAATTTCTCTACTTCAATCTCTATGCCTAGCTGATAATCAGTCTGTATTCTGAGATTGATGTGCTCTTGCATAGCGAATCTAACTTCTGGTAGCGCAGTTCTGGCCGGCGTGTATCTTTCTAAGAAGTTCAAGCAATATGCGTGAAGTAAGATCAGGTCGTATGGGTTCAGAAGGACGAGATCATTGTCATTGAAGATTTCATTTCTGCCTTCTGTTGATTCCACAGTATACTCATGGTATGTGACTCTGTCATGTTGAAACTTATTGTGCTTGATGTCCAGGATTCTGCGGATACCGAAGTTTATGTTGACGGCTTTGTTCAGATTTGACTTGGTTTGGATGAACTTTAGTCTTGCATCAGAAATGGTGTTTATTCTGATTGGGTTAAGGTATGGGTTAATGGGTACGGCATTTACAAGGATGATGTCTCTGTCAGCATATAGAAATGCAAATACCGTTTCTAAGGCAGGTTTTTCGGTATGATGGGTAGAGGTTTCTGGGTTCGGTTCTGGTATTATTGGGTTTGGGTCATCGTGGGTTTCTGCCATAAGAACGTCGATGTGATCAGATTTTTGAGTAGCTTGAGGTTGGGCTTGACTTGTTTGTCCTTCAGCAGAGGATGGGTCTGTCCTCTCTGGTTCTTTTCTTGGAAATGTAGGAGGGGTATCTAGGCAGATGATCTCTGGTGGTTCTTGTGTTGACGCTTCTATTGGTTTGATGACTCTGTCCTTGAACATATAGTCAAATGCCACCATAGTCATTTCTGGCGTGTGTTCCTCTGTTATCCCTTTTTCTTCTCCTGTAGCCTCTGCCTCAGTTGCTTCTGTGACTATCCCTTTACCCTTGGCTTCTCTCTCTTTTTCAACCTCTTTCTCTTTCTCTTCCTCTTTCTCCTCCTTCTCCTTCTCTTTTTCTTTCTCATTCTCCCCCTTTTGTTGTTCTGAGGACTTACCCAATTGATCGTCTGATTGACCTTCTTGAGCATCTTCAAAATCATCATCATCACCAGAATCGTCAATTCGAGCTGCTGGTGAGGGCGGAACAACAAATCTTAGATCATCTTTGTGTCTCTTGCTTGAAGGTTCTCCTGTAGGTGCTTCTTCTGCAGGTCTTTTCAATGTAGAGGTAGCCTGTAAAATAATGTTAGTAAAGTTTGAGGCTGCCTTCGTCATTACATCCTCTACCTCTGTTGCAGCACTTCTGATCTCTTCTACTTGAGCCTCAAAGTTGACCTTGTGAGTATCAAGAGACGCTTTCACATGTTGTTCTGTCGCCTTAGCTTTCATTACAAATTTTGCTAAAATCGTCATCATTCGGCTAAGAACTGATTTTCTGAAGTCTCCCATTTGGCCAACAGTCATGGGTAGGTCATTTGGGTTAGGGCTGGAGATGTTGAGTGGAGTAGCAGATGAGGTGGTTGCTTCTTTTATGGATTCCTTAATAGAGTTGGTAATTATCTCTGTCAAGGTTCCGACGTTAGATTCTGAAAGAATAACTGTAGGGATGGGAAGGGTTCTGTTCATCTGCGCTGTGTGGTTCTCTGTTATGAGTTGTTTTAGCGCTGCAAGCTCCGTCGAAGTCTTTTTGGCTTCCTCTGCTCTGACTGTTTTTAGCTCGACTATCTCTGTTGTCAGCTTTGCAATCTCTTCTCCTCTGACCCGTTCAGACTCTGTTCTGAGTGCTTCAGCCTCGGCATATTTTTGAGTTATCTCTTCATGTTTGTTCGAGATTCTCAACAGTTCTTCCATAAGAGAAGCATTTTCCTTGCGGATCAGCTCCTCCTTCTGTTCATTGATAAGTTTATACTCATTCAAGGAGTTGTTTATACTATCACTTAAGCTTTCGAACTCTGCTCTTGTGACAGTGTCAACGGGGGGTAACCTTGGTTCCAACACATGGATCCAATTCTGCCTCGAGTTCAGAGGCGCCTCCATCAAGAGTTGTGTTGATGTTGGCTCTTGGAGGACTTCCACCTGATCCTTGATGTTCCCTTTGAGGGGAAACAACTACAGGTGTTCTGACCAGAGTTTCCTCTTCAAGCTCAGGATCTGAAGAAGGAAATCTGATGTGATGAGAAGCATTTGGATCAAGCAAAGTCTTCCCTTGTACTACTATGGTCTCCCATTGTCCCTGAGTCGGACAGATGCTACGTGAGATTACAAAGATCTATGGTCTAGTTTGTGTCATGTCTACATGAGCCACAGAGGCATCATTGTGTAGAGGTGACCTATTGATGTTCTGGGGCGAATGAAGATCACTACCAAAGATAGCTTCCCTATGTTCGTGCATACCAGAAGCATGAAGAGTTGCTTCTGGTGGTTCTTGCTGGTTGGGGTTCGAGGTGTGCACCTCTGTTTCAATAATCCTTTGGTCTTGATCACTAGGATTAGATTGTGTGGAAGCACTGGGATTTTGGTTAAGGATACCCTCAGATGTGCTCTGTTGAGCATCTTTTTCTATCCTCACATTCTCCTCGGCTCCTACGGCTGTAGAACTCTCTGGATTCTCTCTGATATTTCCCTCTTGCTCACCACTACCAGAGGAGATATTTTCCACCTCTGGTGTTTTCTGTACTTCCTCATGGACATCCTCTCTAGGAGATGCTCTGTCCTCTACTACCTCCATCATTCTAGAGGAAGACCCTATTTCGGGTGCTCTTCCCTCTGGTCTGTTAATTTCCTTTCCTATCTCCTCACTCAAGCTCTCGAAAGAAGGCTCAGATCCTAAGTATGCTGGGGTTCTCACCTCAGGTTCTTGAGGTTGAGCAGCACTCTGATAGTTTTGGATAGAGATATGGTCTGGGGCGATAAGGGCAAGCATTGTACCTGGAATTCTTCTTATGAAGGGGTATTCGCCTGATGTAGTCGGGAGGAATTTGGACATTGTCCAAACAGGTGTGGAGCGACCCTGATGAGTTAGTTCCAGTCTATCGAAGGCTCTTCTGATTACCAGACTGATAAAGCGTGGAAACTTGATCATCTTTAAGAATTTGTGGGATCCAATTACTCCTCCTCTTGCGATGGATGAGGTTTTTGTGTTAACGGCGGTAAGAAGATCGTTGTAGAGAATGCTGGCGTAGTCAAAGTTTCGATTGAAGAACAATCCATACATGATTTGTAGGATTTCCGTTGTGGCTTGGTCTTGACTACCAGATTTGCTGGTAAGGGTTTTGTTTAAGGTGGAGAACATGAAATTCCACATAGTGGGTAGATTCTGTCGCTTGAATTCTTCTATCCTATTCAGATCCTTGTTGTAACCCAGAAGTTTCATGAAATCAAGAAGGACAGCTACTTTTGGTGGTTTCTCATAGGCGTCTATTCCTAGCTGTGTTTTGGTTTTCATTCTGAAGATTCTTCTTAAGGTACTTGCTCTAATGCAGATTGTTCCCGCTCCTCCATTACTTGCGTTGACATTTCCCAACTATCCCGTCTTGTTCTTCGATGTATTGGCATGTGGTCCACCATTGTTGGACATAGATCGCAGGAAGATGGTCATTGAACTCTGTTAGGGCTTTAAAAATACCAGTGTTTCTAAAGAACTCAATGAAGACATGATACAGGGGTAGATAGAGTCCTGGAGTGGGATCGAATCTGTAGTTGTTGTCAGCAAACTCGTATGGAAGAACAATGATATCATCAGTGGGTTTTATTCGGCTAGAATCAGCTGAGTTTTTGGATTCCGCCATTGTTGCAGGTTTGGGGTTTTCTTGAAGAACACAAAGGATATGAATAAAAGAGGGAAATGTGAAGGGTTTAGGAGGTTTAGAAATGAAATAGGTCAAGGTTATGTATATTTATAGTCAAAACTTGTGGTTGGGTAATCGTCGTGGGTACTGTAGGCACTCGAGTGTTAGAAGGTGGAGTGGCCTGAATAGTGTATCGTGGGAACAGCTAGTGGTTTAGCTTTCAATTAGAGAGTGCCACGTGGATTTGTTCTGACCACTTTTGTGCAAGTAAACCGTCGCGGTTAGAGAAGTGTGGGTGACAAGTGGTTGACGCTTAGAAATAACCCGCACCTATGATGACGTTTCTTCTGATGACGTGGCATAAAACCGACAGAGCTCTGTTGGAGCTTTGCAAGTTTTGCCTCTGATGAGTAACCCTTTTTCATTCTTTTCAAGTACACCTTTGGTGTTTCACCTTTACCCACAATTATTTAAAAATTCTGTCTCTGATGCAGAAATGGCCAAAGAACGAGAACAGAACTGACTTTAGAAATTTCACAGAGTTCTGGTGAGAATCAACAGACGCTCTGATGAAATATCAGAGTTCTGGTAAGTTCTTGACATTATCAAAGGATTTTCATCAGAACAGGTTTTCCCTTTTTCTTCAAAAAGATTTTTCTTTTCAGAACAGAAAGCAAAGTCATTTTGATTTGAAAATCAGAATTGACTCGCTCCCCCTAAAACCATGCGGAAAAATTTTATAAACTCCCCCTTGAAATATGAGCAAAAAAAAACTTTTTACCAAAAGAATTTACAAAAAGATATATACAAACAGATTCACTAAGCTTGTTGAAAAAGTATGTATGACAGAGTTCTGGTCAATAGCAGAGACTCTGTTGAACTATCCTTCCTAACTTTTTGACAGAGCTCTGTTGGAACATCAAAGGCTCTGTTGAGTTTGAACAGAGTTAGGAGGACATGTTCAGCATACCCAGTTTGCCGATTAAGAAGTTAAATCTCCTTTCATCAAGGGCTTTTGTAAACAAGTCACCAAGCTGGAAGTCGGTTGAAACAAAGTACATTTCAATCGTCCCTTTTTCAACGTGATCCTTTATGAAGTGGTACCTTATATCGATGTGCTTTGTCTTGGAGTGATGAACTGGATTAGCTGTGATTGCTATGGCGCTCTTGGAGTCACACAGAATTGGAATTTTTCCATATTCTAGGCCATAGTCTTTGAGTTGGGTTTTCATCCATATCACTTGAGAGCAACAACTGGCAGCAACAACATACTCTGCTTCTGTTGTAGAAGTTGATACGCAATTCTATTTCTTGGATGTCCAACTTACCAATTTTCACCAAGTAATTGGCAGCTACCAGACGTACTCTTTCTGTCATTCTTGCATCCTCCGTAATCTGAGTCTGTATATGCTACAAGCTCAAAACCAGAATTAAGAGGATACCAGAGACCCAAAAATTGAGTCCCTTTAAGATATTTAAATATGTGTTTGACAGCAGACAAGTGAGATTCTTTAGGATTTGCTTGAAATCTGGCACAGAGACAGGTTGCAAACATTATGTCAGGTCTGCTAGCAGTTAAGTACAGAAGTGATCCTATCATGCCTCTGTAGTTCTTGACATCTGTTGCTTCACCCTTAAGGTCAGAGTCAAGTTTAACTCCAGTGGCAATAGGAGTTTTCATTGGATTTGAATTGTTGAACTTGTATTTTTTCAAAATACCAGAGATGTATTTTGACTGACTTATAAAAGTCCCTCTCATGGATTGTTTTACTTGTAAACCAAGGAAGAATGAAAGTTCTCCCATCATGCTCATTTTGAATTCACTTTTCATCAAATCCTCAAACCTATCACAGTACTCTTGTTGTGTAGACCCAAAAATAATGTCATCAACATATATTTGTACCTGAAGTATATCATTCCTATACCTTCTAAAGAATAGAGTTTTATCGACATTACCTTTCTCGAAGTGATTTGTCAACAGGAAATTGGACAGAGTTTCATACCAGGCTTTGGGAGCTTTTTTAAGGCCGTATAGAGCTTTGTCTAACTTGTAAACGTGGTCTGGAAACTCCGAACTTTCAAAACCAGGCGGTTGCTGGACATAAACTTCCTCTTGTAGTTTGCCATTCAGAAAGGCAGACTTTACATCCATCTGATAGACCTTAAAACCTTTGTGAGCAGCATAGGCTAAGAAGATTCTTATGGCTTCTAGTCTAGCTATAGGGGCAAAGGTTTCATCATAGTCGATACCTTCTTCTTGGCAGTATCCTTTTGCAACCAGACGGGCTTTGTTTCTGATGATTATCCCATCTTCATCCTTTTTATTCCTAAACACCCACTTGGTTCCAATGGCCGCTTTGCCTTCAGGAAGTGGAACCAAGGACCAAACTTTGTTTCTTTCGAATTCTAGAAGCTCTTCTTGCATAGCTTCGATCCAGTTTGGGTCTTCAAGGGCTTCAGAAATTTCTCTTTGGCTCAATCATGCTTAAAAAGTTTACAAAGAAAGCTTCATTGATTGTGGCCGATCTCGTCTTCACACCATCTTCATCAGCACCAATAATTTGACGATGAGGATGATCCTTTGTCCATCTTGTCATGTGAGTATGGACAACAGGAGGGGTTTGTGCTTCTGATGGGAAAACACGATCCTCAGAATCAGAGCTTTGTGGCACACAACTCTGGAGAGTGGTTTCATTGCTCTGTGAGGGTGATCTTTCAAATAGGGAGTCTCTGCCAATATTGGTTAGTAGAGGTGACGATGGCTCTTGCACAGGTTCTCTTTGTGGTTCCTCGTTTCTCTGAATGACACATGTAGACAGAAAAGTAGATGGTGAAGTATTGGAGGGACCGGTAAGAGTTGTACCTGTCAGATTCTGTTCTGTTGAATTTTGAGCTTGGTCGCCTCTGTTGATGTTGACAGAGGAGATATCATCATCGAAGAAATCATTGAACACAAGATTGATGTCTTCTTCTCTTGTCTTTGAAGAACTTGGCTTCTTCTGTTCTGTCTGTGTCCCCTCGGTTGATTTGCGATCAGAGGCACTTGATGTACTTTCATCAAAGGACACGTTAATGCTCTCTTGAATGACACGAGTTCTGATGTTGTAGACTCTGTAGGCCTTAGAGGTTAAGGAATAACCAATAAAGATTCCTTCGTCCGCCTTTTTGTCGAATTTTCCCAGCAGTTCTCTGTCATTCAATATGTAGCACTTGCAGCCAAAAACATGAAAGAATTTCATGTTTGGCCTTCTGTTGTTGATGAGTTCATAGGGAGTCTTTTTAAATCTTTTTACAATGACAACTCTGTTTTGGGTAAAACAGGCTGTTGAGACTGCCTCTGTCCAGAAGTTGATGGAAAGGACAGAGCCAGCCAGCATGGTTCTAGTGGCTTCTACCAGAGTTCTGTTCTTCCTTTCCACTACACCATTCTGTTGTGGAGTTCTGGCAGCTGAGAAGTTCTGGGAGATTCCTTCTTCTGAAAGATAGGCATCTATTCTGGCATTCTTGAATTCTGTCCTGTTATCACTTCTCAACTTTTGCACTTTTAATCCTAACCGAACCTGTATCCTTCTCAACAAACTTATTAGCATTTCTGGGACATCAGGTTCTACTCTGATGAACTCAATCCAAGTATATCTAGAAAATTCATCAATAAGTACTAGAATATATTCTTGCCCGACAGACTTTGCACTGAGATAGGACCGCAGAGATCCACATGAAGCATATGCAAAGGTCTGGGACAGCTATGATCACTCTTAGTTCTGTGTGAAGATCTTTTCATCTTTCCCAGTTCACAGGCAGAACAGAGATGGTCTTTGTCAAATTTAAGTGGAGGAAGTCCTTTTACTAGATTTAATTTCACGAGCTTGTCAAGATTTGAAAAATTCAAATGGGCAAATCTTTTATGCCAGAGCCAGGCATCTTCATTTTTTTAAAGACACTAAACAGAGCTTTTTTGTTGTAGCGTTTTGGTTAGGATTGAAATTCATTTTATAAAGATTGCCTTTTCTGTCGGCTCTTAAGAGTTCTTGACCAGACTCGGAAAGCAACAGAGAACAGTACTTCTTCCTAAAATTGACATCGAACCCATGATCACAGAGTTGACTTATGCTAAGCAGATTATGGTTTAATCCTTCAACATAAGCAACCTCAGAAACTGAAACACCACCATTGATTAAAGTACCATAGCCTCTAATCTGTCCGCCATTATCTCCTCCAAAGGTTACTGCACTTCCATTTTTGTTCTTGAAAGAAGTAAGCAGCTCCTTATTCCCCGTCATGTGCCTTGAGCATCCTGAATCTAAATACCAGATTTGCACATGGGGTTTCTGTAAGACAGATTAGTTTCTTTTAGGTACCCATTGCGTTTTGGGTCCTTTCTTGTTAGGTTTGGGGGTGTTCAAGGGCTTATCTGCTGGCTTTCAATTTTGGGATGGTATGCCAGAGGGTTTCTTCTGTGCATTCTGAATAGTCTTGGGATTTTTTCTTTGAGACGACTGATTCAGAACACAGTGAGGACCATTCATATGGTTCTTTAACTGTAACAGAAGTTGAATACAATTGCATTTGATAGAACATGAAGATTGATGCAAATTATCGTTTTTATTCAAAAACTGTTGTTTAAGGGAGCTTGATTTTGAACAACTTTAGGACTAGATGTCTTTACGTACATTCTGTCCTGTGATTTAAAATTGTTGTTTCTTGGAGCAAACTCTCTTGACACAAAATTGTTTCTCTTTTGATTTACAATAGGTGTAGAAGTAGGTTGGTCATTGACTTTCCATTTTCCTTTCTGATCTGTTGTAAATTTGACTTAATCATAAGCGTAAGGAACAGAGGTATAGTCTTCATGAATAATTTTAGCTTTTCCTCTTTTCTTCTCTTCTATCTCATTAGAGGAAAGAATTCCGATACCCTTATTTTTCAGATTTGGCAAAGGTATACATTTGTTCTGTTTCTTAAAGAATGAGACATTTTTCAGAGAACCATATTCAATAATTGCCTGTTTAGGTTTGTGCAAATAAGTCTTAGGAGCACATAAAATTTGCTCATCTACCTCAGAGTCAGAGTCACTGTCAGAGCACAAAAAGTCTCTGGTGGCTCTGTCATAGGTGTTAGACTCATTGGGTATCTTAGAGTTATCAGCTCTGGTGGATTTAAACTTTCTTATCTTTGGTTTTAAAGCATCGCAAGCAGCATTTTCTTCAATAACTTTCAAAATATCTTCTTCAAAAGTTGTTCGTAAGGTTTCGGAGGATGGAGAGAAGACTGGGACTTCAGGATTGAGTTCCCTCTGTATTGAAGCACAAGAGGGTTCTGTAACAGAATCAACAGACTTCTGTTCTTTGAAAGAATTGAAGTTAAAGATTTATTTCGGATCAAGACTTTTGATGGAATCAATAAGCTTTATTCAGCTCTTCCCTGATCAAGAATAAACTTTTCATATTGTTTTGTAACCCTTTCTTGATTCAAGGTGTCATAGCTGACATTCCTTAAGCTTAGTCTTTTTGCTTTTATAAAATCTGATATTTTGGCTCTTTTGAAAACATCAGTTCCAGAGATCACATCCTCTTGCATTTTTTCAATAGAGAAGGCAAAGGGATAAGATGCCCTTAACCTTCTTTTGTAAGGAACAATGTCATTAAAACCTAGACCTTACTTGTCTTCTTGAGAATTGATTTTGGTATACACATTCTGTGCATCCTGGTACTTTTTGATTAACATCTCCTTTTTCTGTAGGGATTGATGTAAAATTTCCCTCTCTCTGAAAATAGTCTTTTAGAGCAACATAGTTTAAACGTTCATTTTCAGATTTAGCAACTTCTTCAGCTTTTTGTTTCAAATTTTCTTCAAACTCTTTAACCCTTTTTGAAAACGTGCTTTCTTTCTTTTGTTGTAAGACTTCTAGCTCAGATTTTTCTCTGGATATTTCTTCCTTTTCCTATTCCAAGGGAGTTTTCTCTATCTTGTAGAAGGACAGATCCTTCTGAGCTAGCTTTCTTAACTCTTTTTCCTCAGAAAGCTTTTGTTTTAAGAGTTGAAACTCTTCAGTAAGTAATGACACATGCATCTCAAGTTCTGAGTCAGACTTGGATTCAGAGAAATGTACCTTGGCACTGGGTTTGGTTGTCTCCAGCGCTCTGTTGTCTGGCTCTGTTACGGTCAGGGAAAATGCATGAGCCACATCTTCTTTTTCGGACTTTTCTATTCTTCTTCCGGTCATCCAATCAACTTCCAAACTTCCATCATCCACAACAACAATGGCTTGCTCTGGTTCATCGTCAGAGGATGAATCAGAGATCCAATTCTCCATCTCAGCAACATAGCTTCTTTCTCTGTAGTTATACTTGTATTTATTCTTGTAATAATCTTGATCTTTCACAAGTTTTCCTTTACACTTAGCAGAGAAATGACCAGGTTTGCCACATCTAAAGCAACGTCCATCATTCTAATTGATGGGTTGGGCAGCATCAGCCTTCTATGGAGCAGAAGTATTGAACTTCTGTTGTGGTTGCTGTCTTTGTTCTATCGGAGCTCTGTTGTGATGGTTCTGTTGTGGGGGTGCAGCATAAGCTCTGTTCTCATCTTTCTCATATCTACCTCTTCTGTCGAATGCTCTGTTGCCAAATCTCTTGTTGAATTGTTGAGTGATTAATGCAAGAGATTTAGCAAACGCATTTATATCGTCATCCTCATCTGACGAGTTTTCTTCAGTATCACTTTCAGCTACCAAACTCTTACTCTTCTTCTTCTTTCCTCTGCTCGAGCTTTCTCTGTTTGTCTTTCCTTCTGTGGATTTTTTGATTCAGAGACTAACACAATAGGTCCTGCAATGGTGGATTTGCCTTTTTGTTTGACAACATCCTTCTCTTGTGCGGCCAAAGTGCCATACACATCGGTAAGAGACCATGCATCTAGATCTTGGTTAGCTTGTAAAGACATGGACAGATTTAACCATTCATCATTCAGACTTTTCAGGAATAACACATTGTTATCTTCCTTCGACCTAACAAAGCCACACTTTTTACATTTGTTTATCAAAACATTGAATCTGTTGTAGGTTTGTTGTAAGGTTTCCTCAGGAAGTGCCTTGAAATCGTTGTATTCATTTATACATTGGGTCCTTCTGTTCTTTTGGGTTTTGATGCCACCCTCAAGCTGATTAAGAAGTTGATCCCAGATTTCTTTGGCAGTAACACATGAATCTAGTTCTTGAAATATTTCATTAGGAATGGCTAAAATCAGAAGTCTAACTGCTTTTAGATCATTTTCCATTTTTAATGTCTCTTCATCAGTGAACCCGATGGTTTTGGGTTCAAGATGAGCAGGAATCTCAGCAGTAGTTTGTGTTGCGGGTACACGTGGAACCAAAACCATGGGTTTGAATGGTCCATCCGTGACAGAACACATTAAATCTCTGTCCATCCCATCAAGGAAGTTAACCATCCTAATCTTCCATTGAGGATATTCATCTCTCAGAAGAGTATGAGGCTTAGTCAGAGAACCAGCAGTATAAATAGCGTTGAAATGGTTATTTGCCATTTTTTAGAAAAACAGGGTATTACAGTTTCAAATGGTTTTGAAAGAGTATAAACTGAAAGTAAGTGAACAGTAACCAATGGAATAGTAATGAACAGTAGATAGGATATTTAAACTAGACTGCAAAGCTTAAAACAGTGGTATATTAACTTTTAAACTTTAAACTGTAAAACAGAGTATACTAGGAAGCTTTGAAATACACACACAATCAACAACAATGAATCCCTTTGAAAGTTTTACCTCTGTAGATCATTTCAGGGTCCCTTTTTGCTCCCCCTTGATCTAATCACCTCTGTAGATCAAGTAATTTCCTTTTGCTCCCCCTTGACCTATGCTTGGATCAAAAACTGATAAGTTTTGCATAGAACATAGGTCTTGTTTTTCCAGACTTACAGAAGCTCTGTGATATAAAGAATTATTTAAGATTGAGAATTTACATACAGAAATAAATCAATCAAAGCAATAAGTTAAGTAAAATAGAAATATATACTTATTTACAGAAGATAAAGCTATACTTACAGAGGATTTTCACATCATATTAGTCATTCCTAACTTACCCACCAAGAAATTAAATGTTTTCTCGTCTAAGGCTTTGGTGAATAAGTCTGCAAGTTGATATTCTGTTGGCACGAAAAGCATCTCGATTGTACCGTGTTCAACATGATGTTTCAAGAAGTGGTACCTTATATCGATATGCTTGGTTTTGGAATGTTGCACAGGATTGGCAGAGATCGCAATGGCACTTTTGGAATCACAGAAGATGGGTATTTTGAATAGAATGTGGTCGTAGTCTTTTAGCTGAGTCTTCATCCATAGAACCTGAGAACAACAGCTAGCAGCAGCAACGTATTCAGCTTCTGCCGTAGATGTTGATAACGTGCACAAAGACATCATAATGTGATTTCTTAGGATTAGCTTGATAACGTGCACAAAGACATGTGGAATGCATAATGTCAGGTCTGCTTGCAGTTAAGTATAACAGAGATCCAATCATGCCTCTGTAGAGAGTGCATTCTACAGAGATGCCATCTGGATCTAAGGATAACTTATTTCCAGTGGCCATTGGAGTTTTCATTGCAGAGGTATCAGAGAGGCTATACTTGAAAAGAATGTTAGAGACATATTTTTCCTGATTTATAAAAATTCCCTCTGATGTTTGTTTGACTTGGAGTCCGAGGAAGAATGTTAATTCTCCCATCATACTCATTTCAAACTCACTTTGCATGAGTTTTTCAAAACTTTTGCACTCTTCTGTATTAGTAGACTCAAAAATTATGTCGTCCACATAGATTTGTACAAGCATTATTTCACTGTTTTTACGTTTATAGAATAGGGTAGTATCTGTTGTACCTCTGTTGTAGCCATTTACTAGAAGAAAGGTAGAAAGTCGTTCGTACCATGCTCTTGGAGCCTGTTTCAGTCCGTACAGAGCCTTTTCAAGGTGGTATACATGCCTTGGGAATGTTGATCTTTCAAACCCTGGTGGCTGATTTACGTAAACCTCTTCTTGGATTTCACCGTTGAGAAAAGCTGATTTTACGTCCATCTGATAGACTTTAAAACCTCTGTGAGCTGCGAAGGCTAAGAATATTCTTATTGCTTCGAGCCGTGCAACAGGAGCAAAAGTCTCATCGTAATCTATGCCTTCTTCTTGTCTATAACCCTTGGCCACCAATCGTGCTTTGTTTCTGATGACCACTCCATCTTCATCCTTCTTATTTATGTAGACCCACTTAGTCCCAATGGCCTGTTTCCCTCGTGGCAGAGGTACTAAAGTCCATACTCTGTTACGCTCAAACTGTAGAAGTTCTTCTTGCATGGCATCTACCCAGTTTGGGTCATCTAGGGCTTCAGAAATCTTCTTTGGTTCTATCACACTAATAAAATTTGTAAAGAAACAAAAGTAGCAGTGGCAGACCTGGTTTTTACTGAGTCAGAAGGTTCTCCAATTATTTGGCTTGGAGGATGGCTTTTTGTCCACTGAGTGGTGCGTGGAAGATGGTCATCAATGTCATCGAACCTTTCTTTAGAAGCTTCTTGTGGATCTTCTTCTTGTGTAGCCTCTGTCGTTCTTCTTGCCTTGGTAGTTGATTCTACCATTTGTGGAATGATTGGTATGAGTGGTGGTGGAGTTTGTTCCTATGAGGACGTATAGTCTTGGTCCTCAATTTCCTCTGTAATTGGTTCTTCTGTGGATTGTGGAGTTTGTTTTTCAGTAGCTTCTGTGGTCGTTTTTCTTGATGTTTCATCTTCTGCATTTTCTTCTTCGGCATTTGCATTTGTAGTATTTACAGAAGAAGATGAAGCATTATTTGGACCAGTTAGAGTCATACCTGTAGGATTTTGTCCGACAGAGGATGGTTCTTCAGAAACTCTGATGGTTCCAACAGAAGGATCAATGTCATCGTGGAACATCTCTAAAAATAGAAGATTTAAGTCTTCTTTCATTTGCGAGATGTCAGAGGTTTCCCTTTTAAGTTCGAGTTCTGAACTGATTTGCTCAAAAGTCATTTGGAATGAATCATCAAAAGAAACATTGATACATTCTACGATTTTGCGAGATCTTGTAAGGAATGCTCTGTAGGCTTTGGAAGTGGCAGAGTATCCAATGAATTTTCCTTCGTCAGCTTTTACCTCAAACTTTCCTCTGGAATCTCTGTCGTTTAAAACAAAGCATTTACATCCGAACACATGAAAAAAATTGATGTTTGGCCGCCTTTTGTTGATCAATTCGTAAGGAGTCTTGAGGTGTCTTTTCACAATGGTTGAACGATTTTGTGTATAACATGCGGTAGAAATCGCTTATGTCCAAAAGTTCATCGGTAATCCGCATGCTGATAACATAGCTCTTGCTGCCTCCACGAGCGTTCGATTCTTCCTTTCGACTACGCCGTTCTGCTGTGGAGTGCGTGCTGTAGAGAAGTTCTGTGATATTCCTTCTGTAGAAAGATAGGCTTCAATGACAGAGTTTTTAAATTCTGTGCCATTGTCACTTCTTAACTTCTGTATTCTGCATTCATAAAGAACTTGGATTCTTTTCATTAGATTAATCAAGATGATTGGAACATCCGATTTCTTTCGAATAAATTCAACCCATGTGAAACGTGAATACTCATCAATTAAGACAAGTATGTATTTCTTTCCACCTAGGCTCTGTATGGCAATGGGACCGCAGAGGTCAACATGAAGCATGTACAGAGGTCTAGTGCAAGACACATCTGTTTTGCCTATGTGGGAAGCTCTTCTGAGTTTTCCCATTTCACAGGCAGAACACAAGTGATCCTTATTAAATTTAACATTAGGCAAACCTTTAACTAGATCAAGTTTTACCAGTTTATCTAATGTGTGAAAGTTCAAGTGACAGAACCTGTTATGCCATAACCAGGCTTCTTTACTTTCGCAAGCTACAAGGCAAACTTTGTCCTTGGTTGTTGAACAAAAATTCATCAGATACATATCACCTTTTCTTTCGGCTCGCAGAAGTTCCATTCCTGTGTCTTCACTTTGCAGAGAGCAGAAAGTTCTTTTGAATAACACATCGAATCCTGTATCACAGAGTTGACTTACACTGAGTAGATTGTGTTGAAGGCCATTCACATATGCAACTTTGTAATAAGAGACGTTTTCCTTCTGTATGACTCCATAGCCTTTGATGTGTCCCTTCTTGTCGTCCCCAAAAGTTACAGATCCACCATCGTGTGTTTCTGTGTACGTGGATAGTAAACTTCTGTCGCCAGTCATGTGCCTTGAGCATCCGGAGTCAAGATACCAAATTGGCACAAACCGCTTCTGTAAGACAATCACAGAGACTTAGGTACCCATATCCATATGGGTCCAATATTGTTAGAATTTTTCAAGTTTGCCTTAGCATTCTTGAAATACATTTTATCTTTTGTAGAAAAATCAGATTGTTTCTCTCTAGGTTCTGACTTTGGAGTTTGAATTTTAGTGGAGAGTAAGCAATCTGGACTTGAGAAGTGATTATTCAATTTGAACATAAGATCAAAGCAATGACAGTATTTAATATGAGACGTGATTTGTTTGAACTTTTCATTGAATTTAGTGAACTGAACCACAGAGGCATTACATTCTTTCTTAACATTAGATTTCCTATTACAAGAAGATCTATGAATACTATAATGTTGTTTGCAGAAGTCTTGTTTAGTTCGTGCCTTCTGTGAGTCTCTTCTGTGGTGAACATCTTTCTTCACTGTCACAGAGGAAAAATATTTGTTAGCTTCAGGTCTTTTTCCCTTTTGTTGCCAAGTGGGATTCTCTTTAATTTGATTTAAAGGTTTTGAAAATTTTGAGCTTTTAGGATTTTTAGAGGCCTTTTTCAGATTATCAAGCTCTGTAGAGGTTTTGACTTGTATACACATTTTGAGAAAATCTGGACAGATAGGTATCTCTGTGATTTTCTCTTTTGGAGAAATTGTTCTGTTAAGAACCTCAGAGGAGAATTTAACATCCTCTGTGTCACAGTGAATTATCCCTGATTTAGAATCAGTCTCTGAGTCGTCAGAGGATTAATCGTCCTCATATACAGAGGTTGAGTCATCTCTTTCGACAGAGGCTGGATTTTCTGAGCATGTATCGTACGAGCTTTCTTCCTCTGTAAAATAACTTTCATAGATAGCAGAGGTTTCTGATGAGATCTCTTCAGCGAGAATTTGATCTATAGAAGATGTACAGAGATTTTCTAAAACATTTGATTTCAAAACTTCCAAAATTTCTTTTTCAATTGATTCTTTAAGTTTTTCTTCTGAAAAGATGGGTTTAAACTCATGAGCTTTTGCAGATAATTTCTTTTCGACATTTATCATACAGACAAAAGCGACCTGTGTTTGAGTCTCTGGTTTACCAAACTTAAAGATACCAATCCGATCTTGTGTTTTCAGATATTTCTTTGGTTTGATTCCTCTATTGACAGAGGTTGAAGATGATGAATCTGTGTTTTCAAACCACACATTGATCATCTTCGTATGTTTCCTCAAGTGAGGTTCTGCAGAGATTTTAACCCTTTTACTTACAGAGAGTAAGTTTGGAAAAATTGGTTTATTTGTTTTTCCTATCACAAACAGAGAAGACAGAGGTTTAAGTCTTTTGCCTTCAACACCTAGAGTAATATCATCGTACCCTATACCTCGTCTTCCTATTTGTGAGTTACTTCTCATACACCTTATGTGCATCTTTATAGTTTTTAAGTAAAACTTCTCTTCTGAGTAGATCTTGCCAAAGTACCTCTCTCTCTTTTTGAAAGTATTATTTGAGAGCTCTTATGTCAGTTGTTTCACTCCTAGAAACTGAAAGCTCTTTTGTTTTGATTTTTAAAGTAGAGGTTAATTCAGAATTTTGCCTTTTTAAAGGATCTATATCATCAGAGGTAGAGTCTGACTCGAAGTCCTCCTTGTTTGCTTCAGAATGCCCTTTGTTCGCCATTAGGGATTTTTGCGCATAATATTCAGCCTTCTTTTTGTAAAAAGTTGAGTCCTTCTGTGGGCGATTTTGTCTACTTCTGCATTCTTTTGCGAAATGGCCTGGCTTGCCGCAGTTGAAACAACCTTGAGAGGTGTTTCCAGTTCGATTGTCGGACTTCTGTTGATCTCCACCTTTCTCTATTCGGCATTCGTTTGCGTAATGACCAGGCTTACCACATTTGTAGCATTCTTGTGTGTGGCCTACCTTGTCATCTGACCTCTGTCGGTCATTTCCTCTGTAGTTTCTGTCGCTCGACCTCTGTCGGTCACTTCTGTAGTCTGACCTCTGTCGGTCACTTGATTCTTCTCTTCTTCCATCATCTCTTCTATCTCTCTGGTTGTTTCTGCTATATCTGTCATTTCCAAAATTTCTTTGGTTACCTTTGAACTCTCTTGTCAATAGAGCCAATGATTTAGCTAATGACGCAAGAGTTATTTCTTCCTCTATCAGCTCGTCTTCTTCGCTATCAACCATCACCATTTTCTTCTTCTCCTTCTTCTTCTCCTCTGTTGCTCTCTCATTTCTCGGTCTTTCTGTAGCCTCTGTTGATTTACTAACCAATGCGTATGGTGCAATGGTTATTGTTTTAGCCTGTGCTATTTGAGGCTCTTGTGCAGCTAGTGTTCCATAGAGATCAGAGAGTGTCCATGAGTCTAGATCTTGGTTTGTTTGTAAAGACATAGACAATTGAAGCCACTCATCATTCAGGCTCTTTAGAAACATGAAGTTATTTTTTTCTGAGGTTTTGTGAATGCCAGACTTTCTGCATTTGTTTATGAGAGAGTTGAACCTGTCGTACGTCGTTTGCAGAGATTCTGTTGCAGAGGCTCTGAATGCATGATATTCATTTATGTACCGTGCCCTTCGGTTCTTCTGTGTTTTAGCACCCCCTTCCAACTGTCTTTCTAATTCTTTCCAAAGATCGTGCGCAGTTTCGCATGCATCTAAGGATTGAAAAATTTCGTTGGGATAGCCATTATCAAGATTCTTTTTGTTTTCTGTGCAACTTCATCTTCTGCCTTATCTTCATTTGACCATTCTTCTTTTGGCTTCGGTTTTTGATGTTCAGGGATTTCAGGAGATTCAGCAGTAGCTGGTACTCGTGGTACTACTATCATGGGAACAGGAGGAAGGTTGTAAAGATATTGTACTAGATTTTTTTCAGTACCCTCAAAGAAATGAACCATTCTTATCTTCCATTGAGGATACTCATCTCGAAGGAGAGTAGGAGGTTTGGTTAATGAGCCAGCAGTGAAAAAGTTATTGGTATTTTTCATTTTAAGAGCTTTTCAGGGGTTTCAGAAACTATATATGAAGATCTGGAAGGATTTCTGGGTAAAAAAAACTGATATCCAGAATTGTTTAATGGTGTTCTAACCTGGTAAAATGGTTTCTATCAGAATGAGTCGAAGAGTAATAGGAAAACAGAAACCTTTTTAACATAATGAAATCTATCAATAATGTTGTCAAACGAGGATCACTTGATATTGAAAATCAAGATTTGCTCTGATACCAATTGTTGGTTCCCGTTTTATTTAAACAAGATTATCAGATCTATTAGTTCAAGTTTAAGTATGATGCGGAAGCGTATTTGAAGAACTAACAGATATGTTTGATAAATTTAGAACACAATATAAATAAACAGTGAACAGGAAATAATATCTCAAAGTTTACTGAATATATATATATCAAGAACAGATTCAAGAACAGTGAGTAAGCAAAGCTTTAAAACATATATGACTCTCAAAGTATATAAGCTATGTGTTCTTGATGTTTTTCTCTCTTAATTCTCGATTAGGAAGAACTCAACATGAGTCTTCCTTATATACTACTCTAAGGGGACCATAAAGCATAAGCTACTATTCAGAACGGACGGTATGAATAGTTGGAAGGATGGCATGAACAGTTGGATGTGCTGTATTGCAGTTAATGCAGCAGACGTCTATTATGTACTAAGCCCTATTGAATCCAATCAGAGTTTGACACGTTGAATTTGGACAGGGCATGCTACCATGCAAGTTGATGAATAGGTTCAGAAACAGTAGCAAGATATTATAAATATCTTTGAAGTCTTTGTTGAAGACTGCAGAGGCTCTGTGAAGTGTCACAGAGGTTCTGCGGTTTGGTCCTTTGTAGAGCAGTCTTCACCGAGTTCCGAGTCTTTGGTCTTCTTTGCGCGTATGACAGAGCTTCTGTAGGACGCCTCTTTAGCTTATGTAGCTTCTCGACCTTGATCTCTCGGTAAGTTCGGCAGAGCCTCTGTAAGAGGCTTTCTTCACTTGGCCTATTTTTCACTACTTCTAAATACTTCTATGATTAGGAAGATTGAAGCTAACAGACTAGTAGAACCGAAAATGATGTCATCGACATATACCTGGACTAGAATTATGTGGCCCTTTTCGTTCTTGATAAACAGTGTGGAATCAATTCTACCTCGAGTGAACTCTGCTTCTAACAAGAACTTAGATAGTGTGTTGTACCATGCTCGCGGAGCTTGCTTTAAGCCGTACAATGCCTTGTCTAAGATGTAGACATGATCAGGCTTCGAGTCATCACAAATCCGTCGGGTTGCAATACGTAAACTTCTTCTTGGAGGTCGCCGTAAAGAAAGGTTGTCTTCACATCCATTTGGAAGACTGTGAAGTTCTTGTGCGCGGCATAAGCGAGAAACATACGGATTGCCTCGATTCGTGCTACCGGAGCGTAGGTCTCATCATAGTCGATCCCCTCTTGTTGTCGGTCCCCTTTGGCCACAAGACGCACCTTGTTGCGAACAACGATACCATCTTCGTCCTTTTTATTTTTGAAGATCCATTTGGTACCGATTACCGTCTTGTGCTTAGGACGTGGAACCAGTCGCCATACCTTTAGAGCCTAGGATTGATTTAGCTCTTCTTGCATGGCGATGATCTAGTCTGGATCTTCGAGCGCTTCGCGTACGTTCGTCGGCTCAATCTTGATCAAGAAGCCGGAGAATAGGCAGAAGTTGGCAGAAGTGCCTCGTGTACGAACAGGAGTCAAGGGATCACCGATGATCTGATGTAGGGGATGGGCCTTCGTCCATTTGGTGGAGTGCGGAAGCGGCTGCTGGGTAGAGTGAGATGTGTTCGGATCCACGTACGAACCTGATGGAAGGTCTTGAACTTGTTCAAGAGTAGCAGTCGTGTTTCTTGGAGGTAGTGGGGGAGGATTCGTCGATGGCTGAACAACTTCTGGTTCCGAGGAGTTCAGAGGTTGAGCATCGGTTGTAGCAGATGACGAATCAGTAGGAGCGATCTCCGAGAGTATGGGTTCCTCCGAGGGGGTTACCGTACCAGGTGCATGCGTATCTGATGATGACGGTTGAGCTGTCTCTATAGATGTTGACGGCGTACTCGTAGAAGGAGGCGGACCGGATAGAGCGACCGAATCCTCATTGCGAGCAGCTTCAAGTCGCGGTTGCGCTGAGACAGGAGCAAAAGAGTTAAGTATGTCATCATAGAAATATTGAAACAGTAAATCTAAATCAGATGAGTCAGCATTTAATGAAGATGCATGATTCGGATTTACTGTAGCTTGTGCAGATCCCGAACTCGAGGGTCCGGAAGCTAGCACTCCAGTTAAAACGGGTTCTGAACTGAGTTGTTCAGAAGCCAAATCTGCGGCTTCGTCGAATGTCACGTTTATGCTTTCAACAACGGTTTTGGTCCATTTGTTGTAAACGCGATACGCCTTAGCCTGCATGGAGTATCCAATAAAAACTCCTTCGTCCGCCTTGGGGCTGAATTTCCCGAGATCATCCTTGTCGTTCAGCACAGAGCAAGTGCACCCAAAAGCATGAAAGTAGCCGATGGTTGGAACGTGATTATTCATGATCTCGTACGGCGTCTTGTTGAATCGCTTGAGAAGGATAGATCGGTTTTGCGTGTAGCATGCCGTAGACACCGCTTTAGCCCAGAGATATAGCGGTAGATTTTCTTGGGAAAGCATTGTGCGGGCAGCTTCAATGAGAGTACGGTTCCGTCTTTCCACCACTCCGTTTTGCTGAGGAATGCGTGCGGCAGAGAAGGTGTGTGTGATGCCCACTGACTTCAGATAGTCATCCACCTTTTGATTCTTGAACTCCGTCCCATTGTCAGTTCTGATGGACTGAACGTGTTGAAGCTTGTTCTTCTGGACAGTCTTCAGGTGATCAATAATGAGCTCCGGAGTTTCGTCCTTCGAGCGTAAGAACATCACCCAAGTGTAGCGTGAGTAGTCGTCCACGATCACAAGCACGTATTTGCGCTTATTGATGCTCGGAACACGCATTGGACCACACAAATCCATATGAATGAGTTCGAGGGTCCGGGACGTGCTCGGAGTTGCCTTCGGCGGATGTGTTGCGCGTTTCATCTTTCCCTTTTCTCATGCCCCACAGAGACGATCCTTCACGAACGGAAGTTGGGGCACGCCTCTGACGTGTTTTCCTAGCACCAGTTGATTGATACTTCTGAAGTTGAGGTGCGAGAGACGTCTATGCCAGAGCCAAACTTGATCAGAGTCGGCTTTTGACAAGAGGCAGACAGGTTTGTCGGATTTGAGTGCTGCGAGGTCAATGGTGTAGAGATTGGTCTTTCGAGTCCCAACCAGTAGCTCTTCTCCGTCGTTGTTGAGGATTCTACACCTTGTGGTTTTAAAGCCGACCTCGAGATCCTTGTCGCAGAATTGACCGATGCTGAAGAGATTGTGCCTAATCCTGCGACGTGGGATACCTTCTTGATTGTTATCTTGTCTTGTACGATGTCGCTGTAGCCCACGATCGGCGACTTCTCGTTATTCCCAAATCTCACGTGTTCGCCGTATTCTTCTTTGTAGTTCGCGAGAAGCTCCCTCCTTCCGGTCATGTGCTTGGAGAATCCAGAATCTAAGTACCACACATGACCGTGCTGCAAAACAAGATTAGTGTTGTTTAGGTACCCAAATTTGTTTGGGTCCTGGAGGGTTAGGTTTGGCACCGTTTGGGGAAGCTTGCTTTGTTCCAGCTTTCCCTTTAGGTGTAAGATTTACACTGTTAGAGGGAACTGGTTTTGGCACTTGTTTCCTCTTAGGTGCAGAGTGCACACCTTTTGGAGGAACAGGTTTTGCAGCAGCTTTCCACCTGGGTGCCGGTTTAACCCCAGTAGGAGCAACTCGTGTAGGAATGGGGTGAGTCTCCCGTTGTGGTTTAACCTTTTGATTGGTACCCCTTTTGAAATGGTGTTGTTTCTTATTATTATGGGGTTTGCGCTTATGAAATAGGTTACCAACAATGTAAGGCGCATACCAATCATTATTATGAATATCATCAACATCATTCCAACCACAATTAGAACAACATAAACAATCATGCGATAACTGAATCAATTGATTAAGAGAGTTAACTTTAATGGGAAAAGAAACATCAAAATGGTTCCAATGATTCCAAGCATAATTGTCTTTGCCTATTCTAGATGTGAAAAACGGTGGGGAAGACTTTGACGCATCCTTCTTGACAGAATCCCTCTTTAGCCACTTTGGTGTTTCTTTATTAGCGCGACCATTTTTATCTGAAACAGCAGGGACAGTATGATCAGTGACTTTTGATGAAAGCGGGGTCTTAGTGGTCGGTCGTTCGGTCTTTTTCTTCGGTTGTGACTGTTTTTGAGAATTGGAAACATTTTTAAGAATCTTGATCACAGCCGGAGTCTTGGGTTGAGAACAGTCGCCCGTTAGAAAATTGACCGGACGATTAACCACTGGAGACAAAAAATCAGGTTGACTTGGAGAAATAGTAGTGTTGGCAGTCAATAGTCCGGTCGCTTGCCTTAGCTGTGATTGCCTTTTAGAAACGGGTTTCGAGGTTGGTTTTGACTGGAAAATCTTGATCACAGCTGAGGCCTTTGTTGGAGAACAACTTTCTTTTAAAGAATTAACCGGATGATTGACCACGGGGGATAAAAAATTAGTGTGACTTGGAAGAGGTTTGTCGAAGGGAAACGAATCAAACTCTTCTTCACTGTTACCTTCGGACAATTCCTTCACTCTTAACCAATTGTGAATCCAGTTTGATCAGGCAACAACGATTCAATGAGAAATAACAAGAACAATTAATGATTTCAACTTGTCATCCCTCTCGTATTCAAGAATCAAGATAGTTACAAAGGTTTGAATGAATATCAACTATCTCTCTAACAATTAAGCTCTCAACTTGTCTAATGAATCGCTCAGGAGCCTCGTTATCTTTACGGCTCAATCTTTATTGGTTCGCATTCGACCTTAACACCCTCCTTTTCACATGTTCTATGTCCCGGGGAAGGTCCCTCCGGCTCTGGCTGGACCATGGGATTCCCTAACTCTCGTCTATATGCATAGCACGGATATTATCCTGCTCCCCCTCAAAACATACATAGGGATTGACTTGCTCCCCCTCGGATTGAGAGTGCTATTTACTT
Source organism: Saussurea involucrata (assembly GCA_033807775.1). Taxonomy (NCBI): domain Eukaryota; kingdom Viridiplantae; phylum Streptophyta; class Magnoliopsida; order Asterales; family Asteraceae; genus Saussurea; species Saussurea involucrata. The sequence goes on from CM066322.1 coordinate 115,052,339, forward strand.
GGGAGACATCAACTCAAAAAACATTTAGACTTTTAAGAAAACAGTGTGACGCTCCCCCTTGGATTGAGGTTGTTGATCCGCCATGGAATATTTGTAAAAGACCCAAAGTTAGTAAACATGACGGATAAACAAGTTCTGGTGCGTACCTTTGCATTAAGTGGCTCAATCTGATACAGATTGAGGACAGGTAGTGATGAAACAGGTATTGAACTGACAAACACAGAGGTGTCCGGACAACATATTGGAAAAACAATAGTTTTCGGACTAACCATTGTATCCGGACAAAAGGTGTCCGGACAGAGTAGGGATTCCGGATAGTCCTACCCGGATACCCATCCGGTCCGGAAAGTCATCCGGACTGATGGGTGTCCGGACACTTTTACACTTTAAAGAATAATTCCATTTTTCAAAGAGATGAAATCTGTAGAATTTTGCAAAAATGGATCTCTCGCTCCCCCTCAAACTGAGAATGGGGAAAGACTTGCTCCCCCTCGGATAGTGTATAGGGATGTTCAATGGAGAGTCTGACACACAAAAACTTTAGACATTTAACGAAAAATTTGTGTCACTCCCCCTCAAATGATGAACAGTAGTTGAAATCCACCAGGGAGTATCCACACACAAAAAAAACTTTTTAACATTTTTAAGAAAAACTGTGTGTGACGCTCCCCCTCAAATAGTAGAGTAACCTTACCTGATGGATGATCATGCTCCCCCTAAACACATGAGCAGCTCGTGAAAGCACAGGTATAGACAAACCTCACGTCTTCGCAATGTTGTTCTTTGTAGATCGTGAGCAGCTTCCTCCTTCCGGTCATGTGCGTGGAGCATTCAGAGTGTAAGAACAACACATGACCGTCCTGCAAAACAAGATTAGCAGACCTTTGGTACCCAGATTTGCCTGGGTCCGGGAGGGTTAGGTTTGGCACCGCTTGGGGAAGCTTGCTTTGTCCCAGCTTTCCCTTTAGGTGTAGGAGGGACACCGTTAGAGGGAACTGGTTTTGGCACTTGTTTCTTCTGAGGTGCAGCGTTTACACCTTTTGGAGGAACAGGTTTTGTAGCAGATTTCCACCTGGGTGCCGTTCTAACCTCAGTGGGAGAAGCCCGTTTTGGAATGGGGTTGGTCTCCCGTTGTGGTTTAACCTCTGTTTGATAACCCCGTTGTTTCTGATATTTTCTCTTGTTATTACTGGGTTTGCGTCTGGGTGAATGATTGTACATGTGATATGACCCAAACCAATCATTGTTATTGATATCATCAAAGTCATTCCAACCACAACTAGAACAGCATGAGCAATCATGCGATAATTGAATCAATTGCTGAATGGAGTAGAGCTTAATTGGGAAATTAACATCTCGTTTAACAAAATTATTCCTATGATTCCATTCGCAATCATGCTTATGCATCCTAGGATAGAAAACAGTGTTGAATGACTTCGATGCCTCTTTCTCAATAGATTCCCTACCTAGCCTCTTTGGTTTATCTTGTTTAGGCTGGCCGGTTTTATCTGATCCCACATTGACAGCATGGTCAGTGACTTTGGAAGGAGCATGATTTTTGGTGGGCAATCGCTCGGTCTTTTGCCTCGGCTGTGATTGGTTTTGAAAAACAGGTTTAGATTTGGAAATTTTAATCACAGTTGGTATCTTTGTGTTTGAACAAGCACCTATTTCAAAGTTAACCGGTCGATTCACCACTGGTGACAAAAAGTCAAAATGACTCGGAAGAGGTTTGTCGAAGGGAGCGACTCAAACTCTCCATCAGAATTGCCTTCGGAGTTCACATATTCTGAAAAATGGACATATGGAATTACTGGACTTGGATCAGTCGAGGAAGGCGAGGAGCTCTTTGTGCTTGTGTGCTTTGGGGAATTTGGTGTGGAAGCTAAGAAAAAATCAGAGTTCAAATTCCTTAAAACACTCTCGTCTTGAGAATCTTGACCGTCTTGTAAACTAGAAATCTTGCCTAAGAAAGCTTTGCGCGAAGACGTGTCGGATGAATTTGAGGAAAGTTCGGGTGAAATCTGCTTTTCAGATAGCAGTTGGTCAATTTGCTCTTGTAGCTGACCATTTCTCGTGTACTCTTCCATCTTTTATGTTGCCAAGGCAGACAGTTGTGATGTGAGTCGATTGATTTCACACCGAAGGATTTCCTGTCCTTCACCAGACACAACTTCAGTTTTGACCGGTCGTAGATTCTCAAGCTTTGTAATTAAGACTTGCTTTTCCATTTGAAACATTGACCTTTCTTTCTCAATTGACTCCTCCAACTCGACTATCTTTGCTTCCAAGATGAGAGGGGGAACATAGAGTTTAAACTCATCCATCTCAGTTTTGGGTGCAGGTGCTAGGTCCTCATCCTTTTTGGAGGAATCCTTGGGACTAGCTACCTTGTAGGGGTCGAAATAGTCATTGGAAAGGTACTTTTTGTCCTTTTGATACGAGTAGTTTAAAGGTTCATAACAAAATGGGAGTTGAATTCCTCGTTTGTGTGTGCGCTTATGTTCCTCGGTGTCCTCCTCTTTTTCGGGTTCAAGAGGACCAGTCCATTGAATTGCATATTCTGGATACTTTTTATCTAATCCAAAACAAGCAAAATCATACAGAGTAGGTACATTCCATCTTCCCTTTTTCAAATAGTGTGGGTTATCATATCCGATTCCCCACTCTTTGTTAAAGTATGTGAACTCTTTAGGTTTATTCAGAAAGATGGTTTGATCAGTTTGACCCCTTTTGTGGAGTTTGTTTTCAAGATCAAGGATTTTAGTTACAAACTCCTTGTGTTGAATTTGAAGAGAAGAACATTGATAAACAATTTCTTCTTTCTCATTCAAGCACTTATCAAACTGAGACTGAAGATCAGATAACTTGGCCCTTAAGTCCTAAGGTGCTAATGAAAGATTTTTGCATTTGTCTTTTAGATTAGCATTTTCAGACTTATATTTTTCAGTTATTCTCCTTTGAACATCTAGCTTTTCAGATAGTGATCTAATCTCAAGCAGTTGTTCATTAGAGGTGTCCTTAAAGGAATCTACCCGTTCAGAAAGAGGTTTCATTCGGTCATAAAGTTCTGAAAAGATAGGTTCACATACCTAACACGGCTTTGTCATGTCTTCTTCAGCAGGAGACATCTTCAGTTGCACTGGAGTGATCGTCAGACGATGGTTCGATTCAAAGTGTAACAGTATCAAGGATACTTAAATGCCCCCCTCCTGCGACTTAGCACGGGGGTCCCGCTAAGTCGGAATCCGGGTGGTTTCCGGATAAAGAATCCAGAAAATTGTAGTTACCGGATAAGAGAAATAAGCACTAAGTTACCTGGTAAAAGATGTCCGGATAAGATACTTACCGGATGTTTGAGGATTCCGGATAAGGCACTTTACCGGATACAGAGATGTCCGGGAAAAATTAATAACCGGGAACTTTGAGTTTCCGGAAGCAAATTTTACCCGGATTACTATGAAAAAGAATACTTACCCGAAAAAGTTGTACTTACCCGGAAGAGTTACCCGGAAAAGAGGACGAATCCGGATGGAAACACAATCGTCCGGTCAAATTGGACTTGTCCAGAAACTGCGGCTGAGTTTGTCCGGACTCTACGGCTGTTTACTCAATTCGATCGATTTTTCGATTAGGGTTGCACACGAAGGTTCCTGAAAGATTAGAAACAATCCCAAACACAAAAACAACACTAACCCAATCGATTTTAGAGCAAAAACAACAAGTTTTGATAGTAAAAATTCGATTTTTGATGATGAACACAACCAAAACTTTTTGAGTTTGATTTGCTAAATTGACCACTGAAACGATTAAATTATGATGCGTAATTTTGCAGAAACACTAATGGTACTAATGCTAACACAACCCAATAAACAAAATCGAGCAATTCTAACAGAATCAAGGATTTGAAAATTCAAGAATATGACAGACGTGAAAAAGTCAAATCTTACCAGAAATCAATATGAATGCTCTGAATCGAATCCATTTGTCTGCTCTGATACCAATTGTTGAATCCAGATCCGTGCAACAATACAGAAATCGAAATAGTAATCAATAAGAATTATGATTTCAACTGGTCATCCCTTTCATTAACTTTCAAAGAGAATATTACAATACGAATAGAAAGCTAAAGAGATGATTAGCTTGTTTTTCCAAGCTAATTAACATTAAATACAATGGGCCCGTGGTTAACAAGCCCACGACCCGTTCACTAATAAGCTCTAATTTAATCAAATACAATTCAACCCTTGAACTTTAAATCAACTATAAAACCTGCCCTAACACTTTTCATTTCAGCACGAAGCCATTGAGAGATTTCTGGCCTATCATGATATACACTCAGAAAGTTCACTTCTCTTGGTTGAAAGAAGTTTGGCAATGTAAATTCCAAGAACATGGCATTTAGATCAATAGATATCTCTTCTTCATTTGCTTCAGATTTTTCTGCTTGTTCAGCATCTTCCATCTGAACATCTTCTTGAGATAACACTTCTGGAATAGTCTCCTCAACATCATCTGAGTAAACACCATTTACTTCATATTCAACAGGAAATACAAAGTCAATATGCAACAACTTCTTTGGATTTTCTTCTGAAAGCATACATTCACTGCTCTCCTTGATTCTTGTTCTGAGATCCATCCTTTTCTTGGATGTGCCTTAAACATTTTTTATTCAAAATAGCTTTCTCTCCCTCAACAGGTACATTCATCTCTATCAACAAAAATTATAGAGTAGCATCACTGTACTTTACCAAATCATTCAGTCTGAAAAACTTTGGTGAGTCAGAAGCAATGTAGAAGAAGCCTTCATTCTCAACTCCTTCAATCACAAATCCACGAGCACAATTTTCATTGCTAGGCTTTCTGATTGGACAACTCAAGTTACATTTATCTTTTTCTGCTTCAATGGCCAATTGAAAATCATAGAAATGCATCTTCTTGACATATATCCCCAAAATTCTTCTGCACTCAATTTCCATCCAGGTTTCCTCTGTGCTTGCAAAGAACTTTACCAGAAATATTTGATCATCAAGAAACAGCCTATGAAAGTCAAAACTTGTAAGACTCACTTTCAGATTTCCTTCCTTCAGTACTGTCATACTCACATACTTTAAGTCATCAAAAACTTCAGTTTGAAACTCCAACACTTTCTCTATTCTTTTCTGAACATGTAACCTTTCATCAGGTTTTCTTAGTCTGTTTGAAGCTTCTATATATGTCATCTGAACTCTTTCATCCATAAAGCCATCAATAAAATTTTCAATCACCACGAATTCATCTTCTGTGCAGTAAAGATGCTCATAGGTTTCTTCTGGAAAAATATCATGAAAGTAATGTCTTACAAGAGGAGTGTCAGTCTGATCAATAATAAAGTCACATAAAGGTTCTTCCAGTGTTGGTAATTCAATTCTTGGAATCACAATGGGTCTTCTGAACACAAAATCTGTAGGCATGAAATAGTTCTCAACTCTGTCATACTCTTCTTTATTAGTTCCCAATTCATCCATAAAATGTAGCAGAAATTCATTCTGAAACCTCTGTGAATAATCAACTGTGTGATCCTCTTCTCCCAATAAATCAATAGGCTTTACTGTTCTGATACATCTTTGAATATTCTGAATATTAAGAGCTCTCACCAACTCACTATGCATTCTTCTTATTAGAATATCATTCAGTCTTCTTTCTTCAATCTCATAATTAAAAAGCTCATTTCTCATATAAGGAACAATTTCCAAACATGTATTCACCTCAGAACTTTCAAATAAGCTTTCCTCAAAAAAATCTGCCATACTCATCTCATAACCTTCTTCAGAAGAATCTGTCATCATTTCCTCTTGTTCCATAACATTTTCATCTGCCATAATCACTTCATCTGATCCAAACAAGCTCATCTCATCTGTCTTAACATTCTGATCTGTCATAATTACATCATTTGTCACAACATTTTCATCTGACACAATCACTTATGTTTCATCAGAATTCATTTCTACTTCAGTATTTAACTCCAATTCCTCTGTTTTATCGGTACCATCTTCAGAAGACTTTTCATATACCATTTTTTCTGATTCTATAGCATCCTCAGATTCAGAACTAATTGTAACAACTGCTAACTTCTCAACATCTACTGACTTCTCAACATCTGCTGACTTCTCAACAGTTTCTAACTCAGTACTTAACTTCTGCCTTTTCTCCCCCTTTTGATGATGATGAGAATCATTATCATCAAATTTCCTCTTAAAGGACAGAGTTGCTTCAGATTCTGGCTCTGCTATAGACAAAGGCAACATGGCAAGAGGCTTTGAAAGATTAGCAAGATTTGAACTGAATGCTTCAGATTCAGAAGCTCTTTTTGAAATTCTGACAATTCATCCTTGATCTCCTTTTTATGAGATTCCAAGGATTCTGTCACTTCATCCACTTTTAATTCTACAGATTTAGCTTTGCCCTCCAATAATGTTCTGAGATCCTTGATTACATCTTTCAAGGAATCAACAGTTTTCTCCAATTTCTCCACCTTTACACCAAGATCATGATTTTGTTTCTGAATCTTTTCAAATTCAGAAGAGTCTAACTGTGAACCTGGATCAACAAACGACCTAGTTTTCATGTGTTCAGAGAACTCATGGCCTGTAGGTGTCACAAAGTCACCATGTACAACAGATGCACTGTGTAAGGAAGCTTTTAAGATGTTCACTTCCCCAGGACTTCCATCCAATCCTTGACAACCAATAATAGGAATGTCTATGGATATTGATACAGGAATACGAAATTCTTGTGATGTGCATGTGTTCAAAGGAATTTCAGGCTCAAATTAGATGTTACTGTGTAATCCCTACTCTAAGTGTTGAAATATATATTGGGATTTATCACCACCCTCTAAATTAGTATGGGATGGTTCCCCTATATGAAGTGAAACGGTAGCATGTTTGAATGTTTCTGAGTGGCTAGGGATGGGTTTTTCAAGTTCCACCACAGGCTCCATGGTGTTTTCTTTAATATTGGTCACCAAGGGTTGTGAACCAATAGTAGATGTGGTTGCCCGGATTAATTCGGCTGGATCAGAATTATCTCTTTCTATTTCTAATTCTGTTAACATTCTCTCAGCCTCACCTCTCTCTTTCTGTTTTTCACTTTCCATTCTAAGCAATCTCTCTGAATTTTCCCTCTCAATTCTCTCAGAATGTTCTCCCTCCTGAACATTCTCCCCCTCTCTAACTGCATTATGTTGATCCAAACCCTCAGTGATTTGATAATGACCCTCTCTTATATACTTAGTGAAATTTGTAAGTAAACAATATGTATCAGAGTTTCACTATCGCTGATAAGTACTAAGATCTTACAGTACCGCTGATAGGAACTCTCGCTCTTTAAATTAAACATTCAGCGAACACTGTTCACCATAATGCTCTGAGTCTGTTCAGTCCTTATGGTGATCGCTGATAAGTTAGTTGTTTACTTATGATCCCTGAAGACAAGTTTCACGTCAACATAGGTTCTACGCTGAAGTCGAAGATCAAGCTCAAGAACCAGCGACAAGTCTCCTAATGAACTGATGCGGATCAGCGAAGACTCAGATTTGTCCACTCAAAGTGAAGTATCAAGTACAGGACTTCAGCTATCGCTGAACTTTATCATTCGCTGATAAACAATGATGAAGCGCTGAATCAACGAAAAGCTAATCATGAAGTCCTCCGTACAAAGTACTTTTGTCTTAACCACCCTTGCACGACTCCGTACGATATGTCAGAAAAGAACCTCCTTATTGTCTGAAATCGTACAACCACTCTGATACTACACTGTTCAAACATGCGGCTACTAAGGTTGTCTACAAAGGTCAATGACATGCAACCAATCAGCTGCTGCCACGTGTAAAGTGTAAACTGCCATGCATTAAATGCATGCAGTATATAAGAAGGACTCCAGCTTCATTTTTGAAGCACTTGCTAACTCTAGACAAGTCATCTTTCTCATCTTGAGATAGGTTATTATTAGTAATTTCCTTCTCTTTCTTAGTGCAAGAAACTTAGTGTTCCAACTTGTTTAGATTTAGGTTTATCCTTAATCTTGTTCCGCAACAAGCTGTAAATTGTTAATGATTTATCAGTAAACAATTTAGAAAAGTAAAATATGTGTGTTTGTATTCAACCCCCCCCCCCCCCCCCCCTCTACAAACTTGTATAGCCCTTCGGGACCAACACACTAGACCCCTCACCTCTCCTCTCAGGGTTGTCCTCATGGGTAGGGATCTGAGGTTGTTCAAATCCCATAGAGGTGCAATATGCTTTTAATATCTCACTCTCCCTTGGAATATATTGCCTAAGTGACCTTGGAAGAGGTATGTGATTGGGAAAATTTTCAAGTTTGAGAGCATAAATCATTTTACCCATGTAGAAGATTGGCCAATGCTCCTCATTTGATCTTCTTGGGATGTTTCTATCTTGATCCATTGCATACCAGATTACCAACTTCCAATACCTATGATAAGGTATGTATGTAAGTGGCTTATCCCTTGTTTTTTCCTCTAAAGCTTTCTGATTTCTCTCAAAAGTATTCTTCATATCTTCCCATAAGATAGAAGCATAATCATAGTGCTTATTCTTTATTAACCCATGAAAAATCTGCAATAGCTGTCTTGATCCTTGATCCAGAGAACTGTGTTTCCCAGATAAACACTTGTTAATGATATTGAAAAAACATGCCCAGATTGGTGGTAGTTTATTTCTTCTGAATAAACTAAGATTCCTCAACTCTTCATTATACCCTATTCTTCTAAACTCAGCTATTAATTCCTCTGTCAATGGAGAATCTTCAAATCTAATCTCCCCTGCAAATCATCTTTTTCTGGTAGCCTCAGCATTGTTCTCATAAATTGTACAGTCAAAGTTACAGTAACTCCCCCTATTTCAGATACAAATTTGTTACCTTGTAACTCCAAATGCTTCCACCACTGTTGTATATACTGTACTGGAACAGATTTCTTCATTGTAAACCACTTCTTAAATGGATGGTAATTCAGCAATTCGATGATTATCCTATGTTCTTCTTTGAACTTTGTTTCATCCAATACTAAAACACAGTTATTTTCAACTAGGTCTAAGTATTCATTTTCAGGTACAACTCTCTCCAAAGAATTTGATCTTCCAGACATTACAGACCTAACCGCACTCTGTTCATGTTGTATATTTTCATTTTCCCCATCTGCATTACCCTCTGATTCAGCCATATTCTCATCCCTTGTACCTCCTTCAACATTTCCTCCTAGAACAATATTCTCTCCTATAGCCCCTTCTTCTACGGCTCTATTCTCAGACATACGAACTTCATCGTTCTCTAAATCCGAGGATTCCATCAAGGTTTTCGAGGAATGTAATGATATAGCTTTACTTCTTCTTGAACCAGACATGATTAATGTAGAAGATTGAAAGAAAACAGAATCGAAGAACTCTGGATTTATGCGTATCTCACTTTTCAATCTTGGAATTCAAATGAAATTGAAAGAGGGATTTTAAGGTCTATTTAAAATCCACGAAGCTGAAAGGTTTCAAACGGTGAAAAGTTGCTTTTTGTCAGAGTTATAACGGATTCGAACACTGTGAAGTACCACAAAAGATATTAAATGAAACGTGGCAACATCAATTTAATTTGAAGCTGACACGTGTTATTTGATAGAAATTAACACAAGTTAAAAATTCTGAATAACACGCTCAGAGTTCTGAGAATGCATAATCAGAATGATTTTTTTAAGTTATCAATGCTCCCGCTTGACTTTAGCATATACTCAAACACATATTAGATATTAGAAGTAAGAAAATAAATCATAGAAAACCTATAATCAACAAAATTGAAATACTTGTACTTTTCAGAAATGGGTTCTGAAAGATAGTCAGAAGATCTGATTAACCTATTCAGAAAGAAATTTGAAGTCAGAATTCTGAAGTACTGACTCAGAAGATCTGAACTCAAGACTCAGAAGTTCTGAACTTTAGATTCAGAATTCTGAACAAGAGAGTCGGAGTTCTGAGTACACTACTCAGAAAATCTTACTTAGAAAAATATTCATTTCTGAAAAATAACAAATATACTCAATTAGTCAGATTAAGCATTCCTATTTTACATATGAGAAAAGTAAACCTTTTGTGATCAAGAGGCTTTGTGAACAAGTCAGCCAATTGATACTTTGTGTACACAAAGTGCATTTCTATAGTTCCCTTTTCCACATAATCCTTAATGAAATGGTATCTTACATCAATATGCTTGGTCTTTGAGTGCTGAACAGGATTCTGAGTAATAGCAATGGCACTTTCTGAATCACAATATATGGGAATTTTGTTGAGTTGATAGCTATAATCCATGAGTTGTATTCTCATCCACAAAGTTTGAGAACAGCAAGCAGCAGCAGCTACATACTCTGCCTCAGCAGTTGATGTGGACATACAATTTTGTTTCTTTGAAGCCCAACTCACTATCTTGTCTCCCAAAAAATGACAAGCACCAGAAGTACTTTTCCTGTCCAACCTGCTTCCTGCATGATCAGCATCAGTAAAAGCAGTCAATTTAAAATCAGTTTATTTTGGATACCAAAGGCCCAAATCAGGTGAACCTTTGAGATATCTTAAGATCCTTTTAACAGCCAGCATATGAGATTCTTTTGAATTAGATTGAAATCTAGTGCAGAAACATGTAGCAAACATGATATCTGGCCTACTTGCAGTTAGATAAAGCAAAGATCCAATCATGCCTCTATAAACCTTGTTATCTACTGAAACTCCAGAGAGATCAGCATCTAACTTGACATTTGTTACCATTGGTGTTCTCATAGCAGCACAATCAGACATCTTAAACTTTTTCAGAATATCTTTTACATATTTTCCTTGATTTATGAAAATTCCATTTGACAATTGTTTTACTTGAAGACCAAGGAAAAAATTCAACTCTCCCATCATGCTCATTTCAAATTCTGATTTCATGACTTCAGAGAATTCATCACAAAGTTCTGCATTTGTAGAACCAAATATGATATCATCTACATATATCTGAATTAAAATCAAATCATCACCTTGTTTCTTTAGAAATAAGGTTGTATCAATTTTACCTTTCCTGAAGCCAGATTTTAATAAATGTTGAGTTAGAGTGTCATACCAGGCTCTTGGTGCTTGTTTCAGACCATACAATGCTTTATCTAAAACATAAACATGATATGGAAACTCAGGATCAACAAAACCTTCTGGTTGATAGACATAAACCTCTTCATTAAGTATACCATTTAAAAAAGCTGATTTGACATCCATTTGATATACTTTAAAGTTCTTATGTGCAGCATAGGCCAAGAATATTTTGATTGCTTCTATTCTTGCCATAGGTGCAAATGTCTCATCATAGTCTATTCCTTCTTGTTGAGAATATCCCTTAGCAACCAATCTAGCCTTGTTTCTGACTACAACACCTGACTCATCTTTCTTGTTTCTGAACACCCATTTTGTTCCAATTATAGATTTTCCTTCAGGCCTTGGAATGAGTCTCCAGACTTTATTTCTATCAAACTGTAGCAATTCATCTTGCATTGCCAAAATCCAATATGGATCCTCTAGGGCTTCATTGGCTTTCTTAGGTTCAATTACACTTAAAAATCCTGCAAACAGTGCTTCATTTGCTGTTGCTGATCTAGTCTGCACTCCCACTGATGGATCTCATATTACTTGATGAATAGGGTGGTCTTTTGTCCATTTGTTTGAACTAGGAAGCACATCAATTTCTGAAAAATTGTTGTTTGTATCATTCTTATCCACAACAGCTTGTAATTCTGAACTATCCCTTTGTTCTGAGACTTGTTGAGGTGTAACATCCAAGTTTGGATTCTGAGTAGTAGAGTCAGAATTCTGAATAACTTGTTCAGAGTTCTGAGTACCTTGACCAGAAGTCTGAGTACCTTGTCCAGAATTCTGATTGACTTGTCCAGAATTCTGAGTACTAGGCTCAGAAATTTCATCACTTGTATTGATTAACATTGGACATTCCTCAGATGGACCAGTATCAGAAATTACTGTTGTTTGAACCTCCGAGCTTCCCTTTTTCATTTCTTGAACCATTTTTGGATTTTCAAAATCTACATAAGATTCATAAGTAAGTTCCAAAAATGCATCCTTAAACAATAAATTGAGTTCTGAACAGTTAGGATTAGAATCTGATTCAGAAATCATTGTTGTCTTATCTTGTTTGAATTCTGAACTGTTTTGCTCATAAGTCTTCATTCTTGACTCATCAAATGTAACATTGATACTTTCCTTAATTCTCTTGGTTCTTCTGTTGTAGATTCTAAATGCTTTGGAAGTTAATGAATAACCAACAAAGTATCCTTCATCTGCCTTTTTATCAAATTTTCCAAGATTTTCTCTATCCTTGAGAACATAGCATCTGCAACCAAAAACATGAAAAAATTTAATCAGTGGATTTCTTTTGTTAATCAGTTCATAAGCAGTTTTATTTAATCTTTTATTGATCAAAGTTCTATTATGTGTAAAACAAGCAGTGGCAATTGCTTCAGCCCATAGAAAGGTTGGAAGATTTGAATAGGCCAACATGGTTCTTGCAGCTTCAACTAGGGTTATGTTCTTTCTTTCAACAACACCATTTTGTTGAGGAGTTCTGACAGCAGAAAAGTTATGAGAAATTCAGAGCTTTGCAAAAACTTCTGAAGAGTCTCATTTCTGAACTCTGTTCCATTGTCACTCCTTATTTTTTGAACTGGAAGTTGTAAGAACACTTGAATTCTTTTGATGAAATTAATCAGTGTTTCAGCAGCCTCAAATTTTGCTCTTAAGAATTCAACCCATGTGTATCTTGAATACTCATCAATAATGACAAGTATATACTTCTTTCCTCCCATTGATTGAACTGAAATAGGACCACACAAATCTGTATGTAGCATCTCTAATGGTGACATGCATGAAGAATCCATTTTCAACTTGTGAGAACTCTTCTTGATCTTGCCCAATTCACATGCTGAACATAATGATTCCTTTTCAAACTTGATCTTTGGTAACCCTTTGACCAATTGTTTGCCAACAAGATTGTTCAGATCCTTAAAATTCAAATAAGAACACCTTCTGTGCCATAGCCAACATTCATTTGCAGTTGCATTTGACAATAGACATACTGGGGTTAATGCTTGAATCTTTGAAAAAGTAACCACAAATAAGTCCATATGTCTTTTGGCCCAACACACTTTTATATCTTTCTCAGTCAGAATTAAACAACCTGTTATGCTGAACTTGATCTGACAGAAACTATCCAAAAACTGACTTATGTTGAATAGAATATGTTGTAAGCTTTCCACATAGAAAACTTTCTGAATGGTCAGATCTACTTTTGTTAAATCCCCATAACCTCTAACTTGTCCTTTACTGTTATTGCCAAAATTAACTGCTCCTCCAGCCTTTTCTGTGAAATTTGTCAGAGAAGACTTATGACCTGTCATGTGTCTTGATGCTCCAGAATCTAAAAACCACACATGACTTCCCTACAAAAACATTTAGTTAGATTTAGGTACCCATACTGGAATGGGTCCTTCTTTGTTAACTTTGATATCTGATTTAACATATGTTCCTTTAACTTCCCATTTAAAGTCTTTATTTAAGCACCACTTTCCTTGAACTTTTATGAAATCAGAACATTTTCTGTTCACAAAATTGTTTCTTTTCTTCTTGAAAACTTTAGGTTGAGACTGAGAAACACCTTCAGTCTTCTTTTCTTTGGTTTGAAATAAGTTTTCATTGCTCTTTCCTTTTTGTTGGTTCCCGTTTTGCTTATACAAGATTGTCAGATCTATTAGTTAGAGTTTAGGTTTGATGCGGAAGCGTATTTGAAGAACTAATAGATATGTTTGATAGATTTAGAACACAATATAAATAAACAGTGAACAGGAAATAATATCTCAAAGTTTACTGAATATATATATATCAAGAACAGATTTAAGAACAGTGAGTAAGCAAAGCTTTAAAACAAATATGACTCTTAAAGTGTTTAAGCTGTGTGTTCTTGTAATATTTTTCTCTCTTGTTTTCTTGTTTTTATATTTCTTTTCTTGATTAGGAAGAACTCAACATGAGTCTTCCTTTTATACTACTCAAAGGGGACCATAAAGCATGAGCTACTATTCAGAACGGACGGTATGAATAGTTGGAAGGATGGCATGAACAATTGGATGTGCTGTATTGCATTTAATGCAGCAGACGTCTATTATGTACTAAGCCCTATTGAGTCCACTCAGAGTTTGACACGTTGAAGTTGGACAGGGTACGTTGCCATGCAAGTTGATGAACAGGTCCAGGAACAGTAGCAAGATATTATAAATATCTTTGAAGTCTTTGTTGAAGACCGCAGAGGCTCTGTGAAGTGTCACAGAGGTTCCGCGGTTTGGTCCTTTGTAGAGCAGTCTTCACCGGATTCCTAGTCTTTGGCCTTCTTTGCGCGTATGACAGAGCTTCTGTAGGACGCCTCTTTAGCTTCTGTAGCTTCTCGACCTTGATATCTCGGTAAGTTCGGCAGAGCCTCTGTAAGAGGCTTTCTTCACTTAGCCTATTTTTCACTACTTCTAAATACTTCTATGATTAGGAAGATTGAAGCTAACAATCTCCCCCTAAGTAGTGAAAAATAAGAAATTGAACTTGAGTTTAGTTAGGCTAAGTAAGATAAGACAGAGGTTAAACAATACCTCGAAAGTTCTTTCATTCAGAAATATGCCAGAGGCAATTTACATTTGAGTACAATGAAAGATAAACTTTTGACTTGGTTTGTGTTAGGACACTGAAGTTGTCCTTTATAATAGAAAGTTTTGTAAAGCAATAGCTGTGTTAAAGGGCTTATGCTTAATTGTTGTAGCAAGTGATGAAGACTATAAATAGGTCTTTACTTGTAGTTTGTAAGAAGTGAATTCATTAATACAAGATGTAGATCTCTAATCACTTTGTGTTCTATCTAGGTTAGATTTCCTTTTCAATAATGTCCTTCATCATCTTGTTACACAATACTTGGATTGTATGAAGATCATGGACCTAACAGTTTGCAGAGATTTGAGGTTTGAGAATCATATTTTGGCATCTTTGAAATCGTTGTAGCTTATGTTGTCTCTTCCGATTCTTCTGATCTATTTGTAGAAACTGATGTAGAGTTCTCTTAGGCGGATTGTGGCATCAATCTCTCTGATGAAAGTATCTGCAGCATCTCTATCCATTTTCTTTGTACCTCTGTATTTTACAAGGATTGCTCTGAACTTGTTCAGGGTACTAGTTGCGTACTTCGGACAATCCATGCACACTGTTAGCTTCAACCTTCTTAATCATAGAAGTAATTTAGAAGTAGTGAAAAATAGGCTAAGTGAAGAAAGCCTCTTACAGAGGCTCTGCAGACATTACCGAGAGATCAAGGTCAAGAAGCTACAGAAGCAACAGAGGCTTCCTACAGAACCTCTGTTGTACTCGCCAAGAAGACCCAAGACTCGGAATCAGAAGAAGACTGCTCTACGAAGGACCAACCCGCAGAACCTCTATAACACTTCACAGAGCCTCTGCGGTCTTCAACAAAGACTTCAAAGATATTTATAATATCTTACTACTGTTCAAGGACCCGTTCATCAACTTGCATGGAAACATGCCCTGTCCAAAGTCGACGTGTCAAACTCTGATTGGATTCAATAGGGTTTAGTACATTATAGATGTCTGCTGCATTAAATGCAAATACAGCACGTCTGAATGTTCTTACCATCCCTCCAACTGTTCACGACATCCATTCGAACTATTCATCAGTACCTTTCTGAATAGTAAACTGCTTTATGGTCCCCTTTAGAGTAGTATATAAGGAAGACTCATGTTGAGTTCTTCCTTATCAATTAACAAGAATCAATCAATTAATCAATTGATAACAAAATCATCAAGAACACAAAGCTTAAACACTTTAAGAGTCATATTTGTTTTAAAGCTTTCCTTACTCTTTGTTCTTAATCTGTTCTTAACATATATATTCAGTAGACGTTGATCAATCATATTTTGTTCACTGTTTATCTATATTCAGCTCTAAATCTATCAAATATATCTGTTAGTTCTTCAAATACGCTTCCGCATCAAACATTAACTTGAACTAATAGATCTGATAATCTTGTTTAAAGCAAAACGGGAACCAACAATTGGTATCAGAGCCTGCCTTGATTTTCAATATCGAGTGATTCTCTTATCAAGATTCGTGATAGATATTATTCTGCTATAACCTATTCTTTTCAGGTCAAAACTCCTTTAAAATTGTGTCTGGAAACTGCTTAAACCCAGAAAATCTTCAAGTTCATCGAAGTAACTCGTTAGTCATACTTTCTTTCTAGAATCTTCAAAAATGACAAATACAAATAATTTCTTTACTACTGGTTCTCTCACTAAACCTCCTACTCTCCTTCGAGATGAGTATCCTCAGTGGAAAATAAGAATGGTCCATTTTTTCGAGGGAACTGAAAGAAATCAAGTACAATATCTGTACAATCCTCCTCCTGTTCCCATGATAGTAGTACCTCGTATACCTGCTACTGCTGAATCTGCCGAAATCCCCGAACATCAAAAACCGAAGCCAAAAGGGGAGTGGTCAACCGAAGATAAAGCAGAAGACGAAGTTGCTCAGAAAACCAAGAGGACATTGATTATGGCAATACCCAACGAACTCTTTCAATCCTTGGATTCATGTGAAACAGCGCATGATCTATGGAAAGAACTGGAAAGACAGTTGGAAGGAGGTGCTAAAACACAAAAAAACCGAAGAGCACAGTACATCAATGAATATCATGCATTCAGAGCCTCTGCAACAGAATCTCTGCAAACAACATACGACAGATTCAACTCTCTAATCAACAAGTGCAGAAAATCAGGCATTGACAGAACTTCTGAAGAAAACAATGTCATGTTTTTAAAAAGCCTAAATGAAGAATGGCTCCAGCTGTCTATGTCCCTACAGACAAATCAAGATCTAGACACCTGGACTCTCTCTGATCTTTACGGAACATTAGCCGCACAAGAACCTCAGATAGCACAGGCTAAAACACTAACCATTGCACCATATGCATTGGTTAGTAAAACTAAAGAGGCTGCACAGAGACCAAGAAATGATAAAGCCACAGAGGAGAAGAAGAAGGAGAAGAAGAAGATGGTGATAATTGACAGTGAAGAAGAAGAGCAAGCAGAAGATGAAATAACTCTTGCGTCACTAGCTAAATCTTTAGCTCTATTGACAAAAGAGTTCAGAGGAAACAGAAGAGGTTCCGGAAGTGAAAGATATGGTAGAGACAACCAGGATGACAGAAGAGACAACAGAAGAGATGACAGAAGAGGAGAAGAATCAAGTGACCGACAGAGGTCAAGTGATAGAAATTACAGAGGGAATGATCGACAGAGGTCAGATGACTCGGTAAGCCACACGCAGCAAGAATGCTACAAGTGCGGCAAACCTGGTCACTATGCAAATGAATGTAGATCAGAGAAAGGCGGAGACCTACAGAAGTCCAATGATCGAACAGGAAACACTCCTCAAGGGTGTTTTAACTGCGGAAAGCCAGGCCATTTTGCGAATGAATGCAGAAGCAGATCGAATCGCCCACAGAGGGACTCTGCTTTCTACAAAAAAAAGCGGAGTATTATGCTCAAAAATCCTTAATGGCAAAAGGACATTCTGAGGAGAACACAGAAGACTTCCAGTCAGACTCTACCTCTGACGATGAACATACCGCCAATGCCCTCTTCTGTGGCATGGCAGAAGTCGACTCCTGCACTGACTCTGAGGTATCCACTTCAAATTCCAACTCTTGTATTACCTCTGTAGATGATAATACAGTTAGAATTAACATTGAATTACTTGAACTAAAAGAGATAAATCAAAGTGTTCAGAAAAGACTCACTTTCAATGAGAGAGAAGTACGGCTTCTCACTCAAGAAAAAGCAAAGATTTTTGAGGAAAAAGAGAGAATAGAAAAGAAATGGAACAAAACTCTAGATCCTTTGAAAAAACAAATTTCTGAATTAACCCAGACTTTAAAAGATAAAACAAAAGAACTTTCAGTTTCAAGGAGCGAAACTACTGACATAAGAGCTCTTAAAGAATACTTTCAAAGAGAAAGAGAGGTATTATGGCAAGATTTACTCAGAAGAGAAGTTTTGCTTAAAAACTATAAAGATGCACAAAAAGGTTATGAAAAAGTAAACTCACAAATAGGGAGACGAGGTATAGGGTATGATGATATCACCAGGTGTTGAAGGCAAAAGAAACAAACCTCTGTCCTCTTTATTTGTGATTGGAAAAACGAACAAACCAGATTTTCCAAATCTAATCTCTGTAAGCAAAAGGGCGAAAATCTCTGTGGATCCTTACTTGAAGAAACATAAGAAGATGATTAACGTGTGGTTTGAAAACACAGACTCATCAACTACAACCTCTGTCAATAGAGGTATCAAACCAAAGAAATATCTGAAAACACAAGATCAGATTGGTATCTTCAAGTTTGGTAAACCAGAGACCCAAACACAGGTTGCTTTTGTCTGTTTGATAAACGTTGAAAAGAAGTTATCAGCAGAAGCTCCTGAGTTTAAACCCATTTTTTCAGAAGAAAACTTTAAAAATTTAATTGAAAAAGAAATTTTGGAAATATGGAAATCAAGCGTTTTAGAAAAATTATGTACATCTTCTATAGATAAAACTCTCACTGAAGAAATCTTATTAGAAACCTCTGCAATCTATGAAAACTATTCTACAGAGGAAGAAAGCTTGTATGATGCATGTTCGGAAAATTCAACCTCTATTGAAAGAATTGACTCAACCTCTGTATACGAGGACGACTCATCCTCTGACGATTCAGAGACAGATGTTACATCTGGGATAACTCTCTATGACACAGAGGATGTTAAATACTCCTCTGAAGTTCCTCACAGAACTATTTCTCCAAAAGAGAAACTCACAGAGATTCCAATCTGCCAAGATTTTCTAAATTTGAATCTACATGTCAAAACCTCTGCTGAGCTTAAAATGTTACAGAAGACCGCTATTGATCCTATAAGTTCTAGATTTTCAAAACCCAAAGTTAATAAATCTTTTTCTTCTGTGACAGTGATAAAGGAAGTTCACCACAGAAGCAACCCACAGAAGGCAGGTCCTAAACAGAGCTTTTGCAAACAACATTCGAGTATTCATAGATCTTCTAGTAATAGGAAATCTAATGTAAAGAAAGAATGTAATGCCTCTGTGGCTGAGTTTAAAAAGTTCAATGAAAAGTTCAAGCAAATTACATCTCATATTCAATACTGTCATTGCTTTGATCTTATGTCTAAACTTAATAATCATTTTTCAAGTCAAGACTGTTTACTCTCTACGCCAATTCAAAAGTCAAATCCCACAAAGAAACAATCTGACTTTTCTGCAGAGAACAAAATGTATTTCAAGAATGCCAAGGCAAACTTGAAAAACTCTAACAATATTGGACCCATATGGATATGGGTACCTAAATCTCTGTGATTGTCCTACAGAAGAAGTATGTGCCAATCTGGTATCTAGACTCCGGATGCTCAAGGCACATGACTGGTGACAGAAGTGCACTATCCACGTACAAAGAAACACAAGACGGTGGATCTGTGACTTTTGGAGACAACAAGAAAGGACACATAAAAGGCTATGGAGTCATAAGGAAAGAAGACGTTTCTGTATACAAAGTTGCATATGTGGATGGCCTTAAGCACAACCTACTCAGTGTAAGTCAACTTTGTGATACAGGATTCAATGTGTTGTTCAAGAGAACTTTCTGCTCTCTACAAAGTGAAGAAACAGGTATGGAACTTCTGCGAGCTGAAAGAATAGGTGATCTATATCTAATGAATTTCAACTCAAAGAACAAGGACAAAGTTTGCCTTGTTGCCTGCAAAAGTGAAGAAGCCTGGTTATGGCACAACAGGTTCTGTCACTTGAATTTTCACACATTGGAAAAACTGGTCAAACTTGATCTAGTTAAAGGTTTGCCTAATGTTAAATTCAATAAGGATCATTTATGTTCTGCATGTGAGATGGGAAAACTCAAAAGAGCTTCCCACAAAGGCAAAACAGATGTGTCTTGCACCAGGGCTCTGTACATGCTTCATGTCGACCTTTGCGGTCCCATTGCCATACAGAGCCTAGGTGGCAAGAAATATATACTTGTCTTAGTTGATGAGTATTCACGTTTCACATGGGTTGAATTTATTAGAAAGAAATCAGATGTTCCAATTATATTGATAAATCTAATGAAGAGAATCCAAGTTCTTTATGACTGCAGAATACAGAAGTTAAGAAGTGACAACGGCACAAAATTCAAAAACTGTGTCATTGAAACTTATCTTTCAACAGAAGGAATTTCACAGAACTTCTCTGCAGCTCGCACTCCACAACAGAACGGTGTTGTCGAAAGAAAGAATCGAACACTTGTGGAAGCCGCAAGAACTATGCTATCAGCATGCGGATTATCAATGAACTTTTGGGCAGAAGCAATTTCTACTGCGTGTTATACTCAGAATCGTTCAACCGTTGTGAAAAGACATCTCAAGACGCCTTACGAATTGCTTAACAAAAGGCGGCCAAACATCAAATTTTTCCATGTTTTCGGATGCAAATGCTTTGTCTTAAATGACAGAGATTCAAGAGGAAAGTTTGTTGTAAAAGCTGATGAAGGCAAATCATTGGATACTCTGCCACTTCCAAAGCCTACAGAACATTCCTTACAAAGTCTCACAAGATTGTAGAAAGCATCAATGTTTCTTTTGATGATTCATCCCAAATGACTTCTGAGCAAATCAGTTCAGAACTCGGAATTAAAGGGAAATCCTCTGTAATCTCACGAGCAAAAGAAGACTTGGATCTTCTATTTTTAGAGATGTTACACGATAACATTGATCCTTCTGTTGGAATCATCAAAGTTACTGAAGAACCATCCTCTGTCGGAATTTTCCTACAACAACAGCTACCACTCTAGTATTGGCATGCCGCCATACGAGTTGTTGTACGGTAGGAAATGTAGGACGCCCGTTTGTTGGGGCGAGGTTGGGCATCGGGTGTTAGGGAGTACTGACATCGTGCTGAAGACGACCGAGACAATTCGGATGGTTCGGGATCGTTTGGTTACTGCACAAAGTCGGCAGAAGAACCTCGCGGAACAAGGTTGTTGGTTTGGTGGAGGTTCAATGGAGACTCCGAAAGGGTTCCGAGTGGACTTGGGAACCTGAAGCGGAGATGCGAGAGAACTATCCGGAGCTGTTTGCAGGAGTAGACTTCGGGGACGAAGTCTAATTCAAGCGGGGGAGAGTTGTAAAGCCCGTGTCCCGGTATGGTTTTTAAAATCCTTAATGTATTTTTTTTAAAGCGAGTCTCTTTAACGGAAGTTGTCAAAGGGACCTCGAATGTTAGGTATGGCAAACCTTACTTCTTTTTTTTACAATGTTATGGAAACCTAGGGACCAAAAGTGTCAAAGTGATTGAGTTTAGGGGCCAAAGGTGGACAATGGATATGTTGTGCATGTGGACGGTCAAGGAAAGGGGGACCGACCCCCCCCCCCCCCCCTCTTCCTCTTCTCGTCGGTTTCCATGCAACACCAACAATCATCCCTTTTTGGTCTTTGTTTGTTTCAATTCCTAGTGGGTTATTTTGCCGTGAGTGTGAGAAGCCGAAGTAGGAAGGAGAGAGAGAGATACCGTGAGATAGAGAGGGCCGGAGAAGAAGAGAGAGAGGGGAGTCGCCGGAGGGTTGTTCCAGTCGCCGGAGATCGCCATCACTACCACCAATCGCCGGAGAAGTCAAGGGAGGAGGGGCAAACATCGAAAGGTAAGTCGTTGGATTGTTCCGTATCGTTTTTTTTCTCCTTGTTCGTTTTTCCGGCGAGGCAACCACCGCCGCCCGCCACCCCTACGGCGGCCGTGGGTGGACGGCGGTGGCTGTGCATGTGTGTATGTGTCGGTTTGGATTAGTAATCGAGAGTAAAAGGGAGGTGGTGCGAGAATAGGGTGGTATGTGCGTGCGGAGAACCGTCGCCGGAGAACCGCCGCCGCCGCCGTCGTGCCCCACTGCCGGAGGCGGCAGTGGGCAGGGCTAAACCCTAACGCCCCCACGGCGGAACCCTAACGCCACCGGAGTTGCAACCCTACACCGCCGAGCTTATCGTAAAAACCGTTTATCATTTTATGTAAAATTCTGGAATCTGCCTCGTTATTGTATGAACCATAACTTTCTGCTCGTAACTCCGATTGAGCCAAACTTGGTACCCACGGTTCCAGTACGAGGTGGGTCACGTTTTCCGTGTTTTCGCGGAAAACTGGTTCAGCCTCTAGCTAAGTGGAAAAGTGGTCGCAAGTTGGTGATTTGTCATTTTATGTGAATGTCGATTTTCTGCCTCTGTTTTGTCGTGGCCGTAACGTTTTACTCATAGCTCGGATTGAAATGAAATCGGTGGCCAAAGTTCACTAATCGAGTCAGGAAAGTTTTTCGTGTTTTGCCGAAAGTCCGTTTAGGCCTGTAGCTGGGCCGTGCGGGGCTGTTTATACAGTCTGGTCCGAAAAACTTCCAGCTTTCTGTCCCTGTTTTGTTTTACGCATAACTTTTGCTTGGAATGTCGGTTCGGGATGGGACTGGTGCCAAATATTTCGTTTCGGAGTCTATTAAGTTTCCTCTGTTTTGTGGAGAGACCAATTCGGACCATAGCTAGGGCGAAGTTGCCATGTTGTACTGAAAGGTCCGGGTGTTCGCTGTTCTGCGACGCGTTTTTGTAAAATCTATAGTAAATTATAGAAAAATCGTTAGGACGCATGCGATACGTCCCTGAAACCGTAAGACTTAGAACTTCGTAATTATGAATTTTAATTTCTGTATTTATCAGTTTTAAGGGGGTAAAACAGGTCCCGAACAGACCCGTAATTTCTAATAAAAAGCTGGAATTTTAGTCGTTTGAAAACTAGTAAACGTGTTATGGGTCGGGACTCTCCTTTGACTTTTATTACGTATTTAGGTGGGAGAAAGTGAAGAAGATTGCCGTGTTGGTGTTGCGTTTCGTGAGCACGTTGCTTAGCCTTGAGGTGAGTTCTCTCACCGCGTAGTTAGGAATTTCATGTATGTCGTTATTTTGTGTTACGTGTGATTACGTGTATTTATGTGCTTACGTGAACTAGATGGGATGTGATAACTGGTTGTGATTTATTAGATTCGTATGTGGAATATATATATGCATGTGTACACCTCGGTGGGACTGAGGGGCTCGGTGGGACCGAGGGCTTGGTGGGACTAAGCTAGTACAACAATTTTTACTCGGTGGGACCGAGGGCTCGGTGGGACTGAGCTTGTATTAATTACTCGGTGGGACCGAGGGCTCGGTGGGACTGAGCTTGTATTAATGTATTTTGTGTACTCGGTGGGACCGAGGTTCGTGCTTATATAATAATCATTATGTGGTTTGATATTCGTGATGATGGTGATGTTGCCTACTTGCGAGTAGGGGCGATATGCGTGGGGTTGCTACCTACGTGCGTGATTGAATTCACTAAGCGTTTAGCTTACCCTTTCCCAATGTGTTGTTATTTCAGGTGCGGGCGGCAGTCGGGCGTGACAGTACACACATGGAGCGCGGAGTGTCAAATATTATTAAACTTTCACTTTTGAATTCTTGAATTTAGTTATGAAATTTTCCGCTGCATAAACTTTGTTGATGGTTTGAAGTAACGACGTTAATTTTATTTAAGACGTGAATTATTAAATCATGGTTGTTTTAATGAAATGTATGTTTTAAAAATTTTAAATTTCCTTGTAATTTTTGGGACGTTACAACTTGGTATCAGAGCACGGCTTGAGTGAATCAAACACATCTCGGTGTGTTTGGTCTCAAGTTGCGGCTAAGAGATCTTTAAATTCTTTTATCAAAATCTTTGTTTTAAATGAAAAGAGAAAACCCGTTTGGGAACGGTGATCGTGGGCGCAGTGTGTACAGTCAGCCGACGCCAGCTGGGAAGGTAAGGAACTTAGTGTACCTATTGCTTTCAGGTGTAGTGTATGCATGCTAGATTGCTTATGTGAACTGTATGGTACCGTATGCTGGTTTATCGCTTATAGGAACTCATGCTAGCTTTGATAGGTTGTTAAGCGAATGCACTCTAGGTTGTATGCAGTAGGAACTGAATAGCCTTAGAATATTAGATTTAGTTCTATTGCGCAGCTCTTGTTTGAGTCCAACCGTTCTAGGATAGAATCTCTTATTCGAACGTCTATCTGGTTTTACACTGTATACGACCGTGCATTCACGAGGCGACTCGTCAGGGTTAGTGGGGTTTCCGTGTTAGCAAGGGATAGTGGGTGATATGACCTTTCTAGGGAGTTAGGAGAGGTGTTTGTACGGGCTGGATTGACTGTATGTGTTTATTTGTGGTAATCAACTACTTGAATGTCCCGGGACAGGACTCGAAACGAGTAAGGATAGGTGTGAAGGGTAGTAGTAGAGCTCCTACTATCTGAAGCACAGGATCCATGCTCGAGTCGGGGAGAGTCACGAGGAAGTCAAGGAGTGGAGTATGAGCGTGGTAGGGTGAGTTATATGTGCTTATATATCTCTGAAATTCCTCTTTCTAGAATGGTCAATACTAGAAGGAACAACGCGGCGGAGTCGCGAGCCGGGTCGGGGATTTCGGAGGAGCGTATTAGGGAACTGATTGCTACTGAGGTTTCCCACGCGATCGGGGAGGCGATCCCCGAGATCATCACTGCTATTCGAGAGGAGGTGGTGATCCTACTGGAGGAGCGTATTGCAGCTATTCCACTGCCTGCGGAGGGTCATCCCCGTAACCGAGAGTTCCAATACCGGGATCTCTCCGCCTGTTCCCCGCCAGAATTTAAGGGAGACCTGGATCCGATTACCAGTATGCGATGGGTATCTGACATGGAGTTCGCATTTTTGACCAGTGGCTGCCCGGACAACCTAAAGGTCCGTTTTGCAGTGAATCTACTCCGTGACGGCGCGAAGGATTGGTGCGCCACGGCATTGACGTCTGCTGAGCGCACTACTTTGACATGGGACGAGTTTGTCACTCGTTTCCGTGCGGAGTATGTACCGCCAGTAGAGATGGAGCGAATCGCTAAAGAATTCCTAGAGCTCACCCAGACAACAGAGACGGTAAAGGAGATGAACAGGAAATTTACCGAGATGGCATTATTCTGTCCTCAGTATGCCGCCTCGGAAGAGATGAAGATGTCAAGGTATAAAGATATGCTACGCACGGAGATCCGAGAATTTGTTAGCACGGCACAGTACTCTTCATTATCCGCCATGATGGACGCCGCTCGAAGGAGGGAGCTTGAGCTGGAGACCTAAGCTAAGAAGCGGAAGGCGGCACAACCAGTGACGCCCATCTCGGCAGTGCCGAAAAGGTCGAGGTTCACAGATACGCGCGCGGGTTCTGGGAGTGGCGGGTTTAAGCCCCGAGATACCGGAGTGAGGAGAGTTGAGGGGTGTTTTAAGTGTGGCCAACCCGGTCACCTCAGCCGGGATTGTAAGGTTCCGTTAGTGGTTTGCTTCAACTGTAATCAGACGGGCCATGTAAGGGCCAACTGTCCTAGAGCAGGGGTAGCTATTGGGGGTGGAGCACAGAGGGCGCCTGGGAATGCCCCATTACGCATCACTGATTGTCAAACTGGTCAGCCGGGAGCGGGAGCGGCTCGAGGAAGAGTTCATCAGTTGACGGTGGATGAGGCGCAAGCGACGCCTAAAGTGGTTACAGGTATATCCCTTTTGCTTCTTTCTTCTTGTCTTTCCGTTCCATGTCATGTATTTATTTGTGGTTCAGTTATATGTTAGGAACGTTCCTAGTTAACTCGGTGCCTGCGGTTGTGATGTTTGATAGCGGGGCTACTCACTCTTTTGTGTCTCGCACTTTTAGCGAGGGTTTAGGCCGAGTTGTAGGACGTTTGAGGTATCCTCTGGTTGTCGAGGTGGCTGATGATAGGACCTTGACGGTTACAGACGTGTTTCGCGGGTGCACCTTAGAGATCTCAGGAGTGCGGTTTCCCATTGACCTGATCCCGATTGCTATGCGGGAACTTTGAGTGATTGTGGGCATGGACTGGATGGATAAGTTTGACGCGGAGATTGTTTGTCGTCACAAACAAGTGCGAATTCGAACCCCAAGCGGGGGAGAAATGTTAGTTCAGGGAGATTCGTCTAGGCAGACTACGGCCAGATGTTCGGCTGCGAGAGCTCGGAGGTACCTCCAGCATAGTGGGCAGGGATACTTGGCTTATGTGGTGGACACGCGAGTTGGGGAAGCGAAGGAGGCTGAATAAGCTTACGGTAAAGGATCGTTATCCTTTGCCAAGGATTGACGATCTTCTCGACCAGTTGCAGGAACTTCTAGAAGAGGAGTTCATAAGTCCAAGTTCTCGATTCACCCGGGAGCTACAAAGAGGTACAGAGAATTGTGTGGAGGTTACTGGTGGCCCGGCATGAAGCGGGATGTTGCTAGATGTGTGGAGGCATGTATGACCTGTCGGAAGGTCAAAGCGGAACATCAACGGCCTCATGGGAAATTGCAACCGTTGGAAGTCCCAGTTTGGAAATGGGAAGAGGTTACCATGGACTTCATAACGAAACTCCCGAGGACTCCCCGTGAGAATGATGCCATTTGGGTGATTGTTGACCGTCTGACCAAGAGTGCTCACTTCTTGGCCATCAGGGAGAGCTCCTCGGCGGAGAAGCTCGCGGAGGTGTTTGTGCGTGAGATCGTGGCCAGGCATGGGGTGCCAGTTTCGATTGTCTCCGACAGGGATACCCGTTTTACCTCTCGGTTTTGGGAGAAGTTCCAGTCGGAGATGGGTACACGGTTACACTTTAGCACGGCCTTTCATCCACAGACGGACGGGCAGAGCGAGCGAACCATTCAGACCCTCGAGGATATGCTTAGAGCTTGTGTCATTGATTTTGGAGGTAGTTGGGATCAGTACTTACCCTTGGCGGAATTTTCCTACAACAACAGCTACCACTCTAGTATTGGCATGCCGCCATACGAGTTGTTGTACGGTAGGAAATGTAGGACGCCCGTTTGTTGGGGCGAGGTTGGGCATCGGGTGTTAGGGAGTACTGACATCGTGCTGAAGACGACCGAGACAATTCGGATGGTTCGGGATCGTTTGGTTACTGCACAAAGTCGGCAGAAGAACCTCGCGGAACAAGGTTGTTGGTTTGGTGGAGGTTCAATGGAGACTCCGAAAGGGTTCCGAGTGGACTTGGGAACCTGAAGCGGAGATGCGAGAGAACTATCCGGAGCTGTTTGCAGGAGTAGACTTCGGGGACGAAGTCTAATTCAAGCGGGGGAGAGTTGTAAAGCCCGTGTCCCGGTATGGTTTTTAAAATCCTTAATGTATTTTTTTTAAAGCGAGTCTCTTTAACGGAAGTTGTCAAAGGGACCTCGAATGTTAGGTATGGCAAACCTTACTTCTTTTTTTTACAATGTTATGGAAACCTAGGGACCAAAAGTGTCAAAGTGATTGAGTTTAGGGGCCAAAGGTGGACAATGGATATGTTGTGCATGTGGAACGGTCAAGGAAAGGGGGACCGACCCCCCCCCCCCCTCTTCCTCTTCTCGTCGGTTTCCATGCAACACCAACAATCATCCCTTTTTGGTCTTTGTTTGTTTCAATTCCTAGTGGGTTATTTTGCCGTGAGTGTGAGAAGCCGAAGTAGGAAGGAGAGAGAGAGATACCGTGAGATAGAGAGGGCCGGAGAAGAAGAGAGAGAGGGGAGTCGCCGGAGGGTTGTTCCAGTCGCCGGAGATCGCCATCACTACCACCAATCGCCGGAGAAGTCAAGGGAGGAGGGGCAAACATCGAAAGGTAAGTCGTTGGATTGTTCCGTATCGTTTTTTTTCTCCTTGTTCGTTTTTCCGGCGAGGCAACCACCGCCGCCCGCCACCCCTACGGCGGCCGTGGGTGGACGGCGGTGGCTGTGCATGTGTGTATGTGTCGGTTTGGATTAGTAATCGAGAGTAAAAGGGAGGTGGTGCGAGAATAGGGTGGTATGTGCGTGCGGAGAACCGTCGCCGGAGAACCGCCGCCGCCGCCGTCGTGCCCCACTGCCGGAGGCGGCAGTGGGCAGGGCTAAACCCTAACGCCCCCACGGCGGAACCCTAACGCCACCGGAGTTGCAACCCTACACCGCCGAGCTTATCGTAAAAACCGTTTATCATTTTATGTAAAATTCTGGAATCTGCCTCGTTATTGTATGAACCATAACTTTCTGCTCGTAACTCCGATTGAGCCAAACTTGGTACCCACGGTTCCAGTACGAGGTGGGTCACGTTTTCCGTGTTTTAGCGGAAAACTGGTTCAGCCTCTAGCTAAGTGGAAAAGTGGTCGCAAGTTGGTGATTTGTCATTTTATGTGAATGTCGATTTTCTGCCTCTGTTTTGTCGTGGCCGTAACGTTTTACTCATAGCTCGGATTGAAATGAAATCGGTGGCCAAAGTTCACTAATCGAGTCAGGAAAGTTTTTCGTGTTTTTCCGAAAGTCCGTTTAGGCCTGTAGCTGGGCCGTGCGGGGCTGTTTATACAGTCTGGTCCGAAAAACTTCCAGCTTTCTGTCCCTGTTTTGTTTTACGCATAACTTTTGCTTGGAATGTCGGTTCGGGATTGGACTGGTGCCAAATGTTTCGTTTCGGAGTCTATTAAGTTTCCTCTGTTTTGTGGAGAGACCAATTCGGACCATAGCTAGGGCGAAGTTGCCATGTTGTACTGAAAGGTCCGGGTGTTCGCTGTTCTGCGACGCGTTTTTGTAAAATCTATAGTAAATTATAGAAAAATCGTTAGGACGCATGCGATACGTCCCTGAAACCGTAAGACTTAGAACTTCGTAATTATGAATTTTAATTTCTGTATTTATCAGTTTTAAGGGGGTAAAACAGGTCCCGAACAGACCCGTAATTTCTAATAAAAAGCTGGAATTTTAGTCGTTTGAAAACTAGTAAACGTGTTATGGGTCGGGACTCTCCTTTGACTTTTATTACGTATTTAGGTGGGAGAAAGTGAAGAAGATTGCCGTGTTGGTGTTGCGTTTCGTGAGCACGTTGCTTAGCCTTGAGGTGAGTTCTCTCACCGCGTAGTTAGGAATTTCATGTATGTCGTTATTTTGTGTTACGTGTGATTACGTGTATTTATGTGCTTACGTGAACTAGATGGGATGTGATAACTGGTTGTGATTTATTAGATTCGTATGTGGAATATATATATGCATGTGTACACCTCGGTGGGACTGAGGGGCTCGGTGGGACCGAGGGCTTGGTGGGACTAAGCTAGTACAACAATTTTTACTCGGTGGGACTGAGCTTGTATTAATTACTCGGTGGGACCGAGGGCTCGGTGGGACTGAGCTTGTATTAATGTATTTTGTGTACTCGGTGGGACCGAGGTTCGTGCTTATATAATAATCATTATGTGGTTTGATATTCGTGATGATGGTGATGTTGCCTACTTGCGAGTAGGGGCGATATGCGTGGGGTTGCTACCTACGTGCGTGATTGAATTCACTAAGCGTTTAGCTTACCCTTTCCCAATGTGTTGTTATTTCAGGTGCGGGCGGCAGTCGGGCGTGACAGTACACACATGGAGCGCGGAGTGTCAAATATTATTAAACTTTCACTTTTGAATTCTTGAATTTAGTTATGAAATTTTCCGCTGCATAAACTTTGTTGATGGTTTGAAGTAACGACGTTAATTTTATTTAAGACGTGAATTATTAAATCATGGTTGTTTTAATGAAATGTATGTTTTAAAAATTTTAAATTTCCTTGTAATTTTTGGGACGTTACAAAACGGTAGAATCAACTACCAAGGCACGCAGAACTACAGAGGCTACACCAGAAGAAACACAAGAAGTCTCTGAAGAAAGTCTGAATGACATTGATGATCATCTTCCACGCACAACTCAATGGACAAAAAGCCATCCTCCAAGACAAATAATTGGAGAACCTTCTGACGCAGTAAAAACAAGGTCTGCCACTGCTAACTTTTGTTTCTTTACAAATTTTATTAGTGTGATAGAACCAAAGAAGATTTCTGAAGCCCTAGATGACCCAAACTGGGTAGACGCCATGCAAGAAGAACTTCTGCAATTTGAGCGTAACAGAGTATGGACTCTAGTACCTCTGCCAAGAGGGAAACAGGCCATTGGGACTAAATGGGTCTACAGAAACAAGAAG
Source organism: Saussurea involucrata (assembly GCA_033807775.1). Taxonomy (NCBI): domain Eukaryota; kingdom Viridiplantae; phylum Streptophyta; class Magnoliopsida; order Asterales; family Asteraceae; genus Saussurea; species Saussurea involucrata. Next base: position 115,082,594 of record CM066322.1, read on the forward strand.
GATGAAGATGGAGTGGTCATCAGAAATAAAGCAAGATTAGTAGCAAAGGGATATAGACAAGAAGAAGGCATAGACTACGATGAGACTTTTGCCCCTGTCGCACGGCTCGAAGCAATAAGAATATTCTTAGCCTTCGCAGCCCACAGAGGTTTTAAAGTCTATCAGATGGACGTAAAATCAGCTTTTCTCAACGGTGAAATCCAAGAAGAGGTCTACGTTAATCAGCCACCAGGGTTTGAAAGCTCAAAGTTTCCAAGGCATGTATACTACCTTGAAAAAGCTCTATATGGACTGAAACAGGCTCCAAGAGCATGGTATGAACGACTTTCTACCTTTCTTCTAGTCAATGGTTACAACAGAGGTACAACAGATACTACTTTATTCTATAAACATAAAAATAGAGAAATAATGCTTGTACAAATCTATGTGGATGGCATAATTTTTGGGTCTACTAATTCAGAAGAGTGTAAAAGATTTGAAAAACTCATGCAGAGTGAGTTTGAAATGAGTATGATGGGAGAATTAACTTTCTTCCTCGGACTCCAAGTCAAACAATCATTAGAGGGAATTTTTATAAATCAGGCCAAATATATCTATGACATTCTTTCCAAGTATAGCCTCTCTGATACCTCTGCAATGAAAACTCCAATGGCCACTGGAAATAAGTTACACTTAGATCCAAATGGTATTTCTGTAGAATGTACTCTCTACAGAGGCATGATTGGATCTCTGTTATACTTAACAGCAAGCAGACCTGACATTATGCATGCCATATGTCTCTGTGCACGTTTTCAAGCTAATCCAAAGAAATCACATTATGATGCAGTAAAGAGAATCTTTAGATACCTAAAGGGGACCAACAATCTTGGTCTCTGGTATCCACAGAACTCTGGTTTTAGTCTTAAAGCTTATACAGATTCAGACTATGGAGGATGCATGCTCGACAGAAAGAGTACCTCTGGGAGTTGTCAATTCCTAAGTGGTAAACTAGTCAGTTGGACCTCCAAGAAGCAGAATTGTGTCTCCACATCCACTGCAGAAGCTGAATACGTTGTTGCTGCTAGCTGTTGTTCTCAGGTTCTATGGATGAAGAATCAGTTAAAAGACTACGGCCACATCCTATTCAAAATACCCATCTTCTGTGATTCCAAAAGTGCCATTGCTATCTCTGCCAACCCTGTGCAACACTCAAAAACCAAGCATATCGATATAAGGTACCATTTCTTGAAACATCATGTTGAATACGGTACAATCGAAATGCATTTCGTGCCCACAGAATATCAACTCGCTGACTTATTCACAAAAGCACTAGACGAGAAAAGATTCAACTTCTTGGTGGGTAAGTTAGGAATGATTAACATGGTGTGAAAATCCTCTGTAAGTATAGCTTTATCTTCTGTAAATAAGTATAAATATCAATTATTACTTAAATTATTGCTTTGATAAATTTATTTATGTATGAAATTTTTTGTGTGCAAAAATAATTCTTGGTTACAGAGCTTCGGTAGGTCCGCTCAGATCTTCTGATGACCCTTACAGAACCTCTGGTAAACATGATCTATGCTCAAAACAAATCTTACCATTTTCTGAACCAAGCATAGATCAAGGGGGAGCAAAAGGAAAATTCTTGATCTACAGAAGTGATTAGATCAAGGGGGAGCAAAAAGGAACCCTGAAATAATCTACAGAGGTAAATCTTTCAAAGAGAAGCCAAAGAAGAATGTCGATAATTCTCTATCGACAGAGGTCAGACAAATCAGCCGAGAAAAGAAGAACCATAAGGTATACCACTCGCACAAAAGATTTTTGAAAACAGTTTTCTAGGACACAAATTGTCAAATATGTCCTAAATATACTGTGAATAACATTCCAAAAATCAAAAGCTCAAAAAGTTTCATAAAATTCGAATTAGGAGAAATTTAAGGTCATAGAGCTTCTGCTGAGCTCAACAGAGGTTATGCGAGAAATAAGCTCTGTGATCGCAAATTAACCCTCTATCGATCTTTTGGAATATTCTCTCGGAAACCAAAAACACATACCATGACCTTCTCGAACATAACCTTTTTCAAAACAATTTTCTCGGACACCAACTTTCAAATATATCCGAAAACATCTCTTAAACCAAATCAAAAATTGGATGATCAAAAAGTTTAATAGAATTTTTGTTATGAGATTTTTTCCCTCATAGAGCTTCTGCTGGCCCTCACACAGCTTCTGCAAGTTCTATCAGAGCCACAAAACCTCTGCGAGCAAATTTCTTAACTAAAAATTCTATTTGATCCTCTCCAGGGTCTTTTCAATTATTTTTTATTAAAGAAGAACCAACAGAGTCATGATAACAATGAGATATATGAGAAAGGGTTAAACTTCAAGATTTTCAAAATCACAGAGCTTCTGTAAGACACACATGCTCTGCCATTTTGTTAATTTGGGCATTTCTGGAGTAATAACGGTTATATTTACTGAGAGTGAAACTCATATGGCTAAGAACAACTCCATGCGCCTAGCATTAATGGGCCGCGCACGACGTCCTGTCATCTTCTGACAAGGCCTACGTGTCCCATTTTGATTGGGCGTACATGGAACGTTTTTCTGTGGAAAGTTGAACCCGCCGTTTGAACTTGAGTACGGATTCCAAACTTTAATCCATTGCCATATATTTTACTCTTTCGAATTCTACCGTTTTACCATCCTATAAAAACCAAGCTAACCCTCTCATAAAACTTTTTACAAACTCTCATCTTCTTCTCCGGCGAAACCCTGCAAAAGCTTGCAAAAATCTTATTTTTAAAATCAAATGGCTTCATCTTCTCGAGCTACATCCTCTGAACTCTCTCCGGCGAACTCACCGGAACTCTCCCCTGCACACTCAGAACATTCTGAAAACCCCAACCTTGCAAGAAATATTGAACAACAAGATTCCGGGGACTCAGCAGACTTTGCTCCGACGACACACTTGCAAAACTTTATAGCAAAGGATCATTTCGAAGCCATTCTTCCAATCAAATCCAACAACTGCTATTTGGTCCCCTCACCCACTGCTTTCGGCGAAGCCCATACCATACTTCTGAACATCATGGAGAATCATATCCTCTTCCCTCTACTGTCAAGAACCCCGAACAAAATTCCAGTCCGTTATTTGAACCAGTTTTGGCAAAGCTGCAGATTTGATAAAGACGATTCTGTTATCAAAGGGTACATCTTAAGACCTGACAAAACTGAACATCTTGAAATCAAGTTCAACAGAACAATGTTCTCACTTGAATTCAACCTACCAACAAGGGGTCTTCTGGGATTGAAAAGTTATGCAGAGCAACCAACAGACGAAGAAATCTGTCGATTCGTAGAAATGCTTGGGTACAACACCCAACTACGAAAGAGGAATGACTTCCGCAGAGGCCGATTACCACCTCTGTGGAACACTTTGTTCTCTATTCTTAACAGATGCCTGACAGGAAAGATAGGCAGTATTGACCAAAGCTCGCATCAAATCTTGAGCATCATGTATGGGATTTATTATGACCTTCCACTAGATTATGCGACCATAATGATGCAAGAGATCATAAACACCATAGATAGAAAGAACAAAACGAGAAGGGTCAAAGAGAACGATCCCAACTTTCTACCACCTCTGCAATTCCAAAGAATATTGGGAGTACTGTTCGAACCTCTGCTGCTAATCCAAAACTGGCCAATGGAAGGGCCAACTCCCAAACAGTTCCCTATGAACAAGAATACCCCCACTGATCATGCTGAAGGCTACTCACACTGCAGACCTCTGTCAAAGAAGCTTCTGAGCTACGCAAAAAATAAATCCCTTAAGAAAGAGTATATACGCGATCATAGAACTCCTAAACCGAGTCCTATGACACCCCCGCGTTTAGGTGTCCCCCTAGGTACAATGATAGCAAAACCTCTGTCTACACAAGAAGAGAAAGATCATAAGTTAGCAAAGCACATGGCTATTCAACTCAGCTTTATAGCCAAACGTGCAGAACTTATGGGAAAGAAGTCTTCTTCAAGAATCTCTGCATCTACTTCAAAAGCTAAGAAGAGAAAAACTACAGAAGGCACCTCAACAAGCACAGCAGAAGATCGACCTTCACCTCCCCATGCCACAGAGATTGGCTCCTCTGCTCCTCCCCCTTCCCCAAAACAGAAGAAGAAAAGATCGAAATCAACAGAGGAAGGAGCACCAAAACCAAAAAGAAGGAAAACCAAAAAGAAGCATGGTAAATCACTTGAAAAATTGGTTACCATTGCAGAAGAGGAAACTGCAGAAGAAGAAAATGCAGAAAGAAATGAAGAAGTTGCAGAAGAAGAAATGGCTACAGAAGGATATCATTCACCAAATCAATTTCCAGATAGATTTGCTCACCAAGGAGACCTGAATGATTTTCTACAGAACCCTGAGATTGCCAACACCCTTAATACAGCAGGGTGGACGGCACAACCTCTAGATCACCACTCCCCAGAAGAACAATTTTTCTCCATCTCTGCGGTAACCCCTGTTATTTTACAGAACCCCTTCATGCAACTAGGATCGGACGTCCACAGAAGGAGTCCAAACCAAGCTTCAGAAGAAACAGAACAAACCGAAGCTGAGTGGAATACAACTGAAATAACAGAGGCCATGGTTGTAGAAGAAACAAGGGACACAGGGATAGAAATCTCAGAGGTAGATTCAGATGAAGAAGAGGCTGTCTGGATACGAAAAGGTCTCTATCATCCACATGTCATGAGATTATTCAGATCTCATCAAATGTATGACTTCTTACGACCAGAGCAAGGAACTTCAACAGAACCCGAGGAAGAAGCACCAAGCCGTAGGATAGCTACAGAGGATGACATGATAGACAATGAGATAGTGCTTGGATGCTTAACAGAGGAAGAAGCAAGAAAAGATGCCTGGAGAAATAGAGGCACACAACCAAAACCAACTCCTAGTGCAACCCACATTTCTAACTCAGCAGGTCTAGCTGCAGAAGGAGTTATTGAAAAAGAGCAGCACAGCTCGATCCAACCCCAAACCATCCAGCCAGAAATCACTCTTTCGACTTCTGCGCCCACAAAAACCGGGGAATCCATTACTAGGGAGTCTCCTCAAAGAGACTCACCTAATGTTCGTGATCAATCGCCCCAGATCACACTAGAACACCCTACAGAGGAATTCGTTTCCTCTGCCACGCATACATTAGGGCCAAACTATCTTTCAGAGAGAAGTAGTGAGCACAGAGACGAAGAGACTCTAGACAAGTCTCCTAGTCAACAGAAGGACATTCCAATACCCACCTCTGGAGTGGATTTGGACACTGTTCTTCACAGAACTTCTGTAGAGATTGAAACTCAGGTTTCTTCTCAAGGATCAGAAGGAAATCCTTCCACCCCCATCGTACAAACAAGGGTGAACGAAGGTGTCCCAGGAACAGGGACTCACTCTGGAGACGAATGTGTTCCTCCAGAGGTTACACAAGGAACACAAGTATCAAGGGATGAGTTCCAAACCCTTGTCACCTCTGTGAACCAAACAATGAAAGAGTTGCAAAGCTCTTTCAAATCTTTTGCAGAGATAACATCGACAGAAATCCTGAAACTAAACACCAAAATGGACAATCTGTCCACAGAGGTGAAATCTGCCATCTCAACGATGAAGTCTTCTGCCGAAACTACTGCCAAAGCTACAACTACTTCTACCGCTCAAGAATTCGGAACAATTGCAACTTCTGCGTTCAAGGACTCTATCAAAAACTTCCTTGAACAAATGAATACGCAATCAAACAGAGCAGAGGGCATTACTCCTACAGATTTACAGAATGCCATATCACAAGTCCAAGCAGAAGCAATACGCAACAAGACAATGATGCAACCAAAAGACTATATGACCAGAGCACAGCTTACAGAGCTCGAACAAAACGTCATCAACCAGGTCACAGAAGTCATTGTCTCCTTCACAACTGCAAATGCCAACTACGTCAAGGATTTCAGAAAGAGTGTCGGCAGAATGCGTTTCAAAACAGAAGTAGAGCTTGCGACATTGATTGGCCTCTGCAATGATGTATGTGAAAAGTTGAAGGCAGCAGGAGCTGAAATGCCAAAGAAGCCCAACACTTCTTGCAGAGCAGAGGGTACTTCTGATGTAAGTCAGGATGATTCTGATGATGACCAGCCTGGTCCATCAGATAATCCTGAGGGGGAGAATCTAAGGGAGAAAGCTACGAGCAAAGGAATTCAATCTCCACTAATCGCAGCAGAACCAATCAGCCAAGCCCCTCCAGAACAAACCCAACAACAACAAACTCAAAGAACCACAGAGAAAACACCCATCTCTGTAGATTCAACCTCTGAAGAACCCAACACTCCAGAAGCAGATAAGCAAACCACAGAGGCAACAACCTCCCCTGAGGTAATTATTTTGGAAGAATCCGATCAACAAACCACAGAGAAAACACCCACCTCTGTGGAAACGCCCCAAACCATACCAAGAAGAAAGTCGATTGCCACCAAACCAAAGAAAGCAACGACCTCTGCTTCTGATGTTCTGAGGAAAATGCACGACACAATGGATAAACGGATGACGCAGAGAGAAGAAGTAAGGCACAAGTTCACACTAGCATTCAAAATGGCAAGAAGATGCGATATTGAAACTTCAACAACAGAAACTGAGCTCACAGAAGAAATAATCAAAGAACCTCCAACAGAGGTTACAGAGCAAGTCAAACCAACAGAACTATCGCCACAAAGGTCCTCTAAGTCACAATCGTCAAAATCCACAGAGGCAACCTCCATCAAACCAACAGAAGTGCCAACCTCAAAACCCAAAGAAGCAACAGGTTCTGCCACGACAATAGCAAAAGATAAGGGCAAAGGGATACTGACAGAAGAGCCTAAGAAGAAGAAAACATTGCCAAAGCCAACAGAGAAACTAATGAAGAGTGCGTTAGACGCCTTTCAAACCCCAAAACCCGAAGAAGTTGACTGGGCACATGGATTGAAGCCTCTGTCAAAAATTCCTCTAACTGGTAGAGCTGCAGAAGTTGTTCAACAGATGGAGAGTCTCAGAAGACAAATTCCACGACCTGGTCCAACACATGAAGAGATGGAAGAAGTGGTATACAAATACCTCTACAAACAATCCTATCAGACAAATCATCCAGCAGATCATGTGACAGATCCAAGGATCAGAGAAGAATTTGAGAACATCTTCATAAGAACAAAGCCAAGAACCAAAGCAGATGTCTTCTCAATTCACAAGATCAAAAAGGTGATCTTCTGCAGATTCTCCTTCACAAGAACCTATCCAAGGCTCAGGTACAATCTTTACAAAGTCAGAAGAGAGAACAATTCAGAATCTACCTTCGCTGATGCTGACTTAAGAAACATCAATCCTTACGATCTACCTGACCTTCTGCAATGGACAAAAGACAACTACAACACAGAGCCTAATACCAGAGCCTATCAAGTGTTGAGAAAATCGATGAGGGAAAAGCTTCTGCTATACAGCATGATAGATTTTCAGCTGGGAAAGGATCTTGGTCTCAAACATCTAGATCTACGACCACCAGAAGATCGCTGCCCACCGGACGCCGTACCTAACTCAATCATAACAGAACCAAGGTTTGGGTTAGTATTTCAAAACCCACAAGGCGAGGTCAAACTCTTTGTACCCATGGATTGTCAGAAGTATGCAACCAGTACTCTGAACAAATTCAGAGCAAGTCTTGTAAAATACAGAGGTACAGAGAAAATGGATAGAGATGCTGCAGATACCTTCATCACAGAGATAGACGCCGCAATCCGCCTAAGAGAACTCTGCATCAGATTCTATAAAGAGATCAGAAGAGTCGGAAGAGACAACGGAAGCTACAACGATTTCAAAGATGCCAAAATCTGATTCTCAGACCTCAAATCTCTGCAAACAAAGTTAAAGTTTATCTTTCATTGTACTCAAATGTAAAATGCCTCTGGCATATTTCTAAAATGAAAGAAATTTCGAGGTATTGTTTAACCTCTGTCTTATCTAACTTAGCCTAACTAAACAAAATCAAATTTTTATTTTTCACTACTTAGGGGGAGATTGTTAGCTTCAATCTTCTTAATCATATAAGTAATTTAGAAGTAGTGAAAAATAGGCTAAGTGAAGAAAGCCTCTTACAGAGGCTCTGCAGACATTACCGAGAGATCAAGGTCAAGAAGCTACAGAAGCAACAGAGGCTTCCTACATAACCTCTGTTGTACTCGCCAAGAAGACCCAATACTCGGAATCAGAAGAAGACTGATCTACGAAGGACCAAACCGCAGAACCTCTGTAACACTTCACAGAGCCTCTGCGGTCTTCAACAAAGACTTCAAAGATATTTATAATATCTTACTACTGTGCAAGGACCCGTTCATCAACTTGCATGGCAACATGCCCTGTCCAAAGTCGACGTGTCAAACTCTGATTGGATTCAATAGGGTTTAGTACATTATAGATGTCTGCTGCATTAAATGCAAATACAGCACGTCTGAATGTTCTTACCATCCCTCCAACTGTTCACGACATCCATTCGAACTATTCATCAGTACCTTTCTGAATAGTAAACTGCTTTATGGTCCCCTTTAGAGTAGTATATAAGGAAGACTCATGTTGAGTTCTTCCTTATCAATTAACAAGAATCAATCAATTAATCAATTGATAACAAAATCATCAAGAACACAAAGCTTAAACACTTTAAGAGTCATATTTGTTTTAAAGCTTTCCTTACTCTTTGTTCTTAATCTGTTCTTAACATATATATTCAGTAGACGTTGATCAATCATATTTTGTTCACTGTTTATCTATATTCAGCTCTAAATCTATCAAATATATCTGTTAGTTCTTCAAATACGCTTCCGCATCAAACATTAACTTGAACTAATAGATCTGATAATCTTGTTTAAAGCAAAACGGGAACCAACACACACAAATAGTTTGATTTCGCCTTGTGGGTTTTGAAATACTAACCCGAATCTTGGTTCTGAAATGATAGAGTTGGGCACGGCGTTGGGTGGGCAGCGATCTTCTGGTGGTCGTAAATTTAGATGTTTGAGACAAAGATCCTTTCCCAGTTGAAAATCTATCATACTGAAGATCAGAAGCTTTTCCCTCATTGCTTTTCTTAACACTTGATAGGCTCTGGTGTTTGCCTCTGTGTTGTAGTTGTCCTTTGTCCATTGCAGAAGGTCAGCTAGATCATACAGATTGATATTTCTTAGGTCAGCATCAGCGAAGGTGGTTTCTGAATTGTCTTCTCTTCTGACTTTGTAAAGATTGTACCTGACCCTTGGATAGGTTCTTGTAAAGGAGAACATGCAGAAGATTACCTTTTTGATCTTGTGGATTGAGAAGACATCTGCTTTGGTTCTTGGCTTTGTCCTTGTGAAGATGTTCTCAAATTCTTCTCTGATCCTTGAATCTGTCACATGATCTGTTGGATGATTTGTCTGAAAGGTTTGTTTATAGAGGTATTTGTATACCACTTCTTCCATCTCTTCATGTGTTGGACCAGGTTGTGGTACTTGTCTTCTGAGACTCTCCATCTTTTGAACAATTTCTGCAGCTCTGCCAGTTAGAGGAATGTCTGTCAGAGGCTTTAATCCATATGTCCAGTCCTCTTCTTCAGGCTTTGGAGTTTGAAAGGCATCAAAAGCGCTTTCATCAATTTTTCTATAGGCTTGGGCAATGATTTCTTTTTCTTGGGCTCTTCTGTCAGTATTGCTTTGCCCTTGTCTTTGGCTTTTGGAGGTGCAGAACCTGTTTCTTCTGTAGGTTTGGAGGTTGGTGCTTCTGTTGGCTTGATGGTTGCCTCTGTAGGTTTTGACACTTGTGTTTTAGAGGGCTTTTGTGGCGATGGTTCTGTTGGCTTGAGTTGCTCTGTAACCTCTGTTGGAGGTTCTTTGGTGACTTCTTCTGTGAGCTCTATTTCTGTTGATGAAGATTGGACATCGAATCTTCTTGCCATTTTGAAAGCTAATGTGAACCTGTGCCTTTCTTCTTCTCTCTGCGGCATTCGATCAGACATTGTATTGTGCATCTTTCTCATAATAGAAAAAGCAGAGGTCGTTGCTCTTTTTGGTTTGGTGGCAATCGACTTTCTTCTTGGTATGGTTTAGGGTTTTTCTGTTGATTTTGTTGAAGGACTCTTTTCCAAGTTGATTACCACAGGGGTGGTTGTTGCCTCTGTGGTATGCTGATCAGCTTCTGGAATATTGGTTTCTTCAGGAGTTGATTCCACAGAGATGGGTGTTGTCTCTGTGGTCTGTTGATTTTGTTGTTGATCTTGGGTTTGTTCTGGAGGGGCTTGACTGATTGGTTCTGCTGCGATTGGTGGAGCTTGTATTCCTCTGGTCGTAGCTTTCTCCCTTATATTCTCCCCCTCAGGATTATCTGATGGACCAGGATGGTCATCATCAGAATCATCCTGACTTTTATCAGAAGTACCCTCTGCTCTGCAGGAAGCTTTGGGTTTCTTTGGTAGTTCTGCTCCTGCGGCCATCAACTTCGCACATACATCATCACAGAGGCCAAATAGAGTTGCAAGCTCTGCTTCTGTGTTGAATCGCATTCTGCCGACACTTTTTCTGAACTCTTTGACGTAGTTGGCATTTGCAGTAGTGAAGGAGACAATGACTTCAGTGACCTGGTTTATGACATTTTGGCCGAGCTCTGTTAGCTGTGCTCTGGTCATGTAGTCTTTTGGCTGCATTATTGTAGTGTTGCGCATTGGCTCTTCTTGAACATTTTGCAGAGCCTTCTGTAGTTCTGCAGGTGTGATGCTCTGTGATTTGTTGGATTTCTTGTTCATTTGTTCAAGGAAATGTTTTACTGATTCCTTGAATGCAGAAGTTGCAGGTATTCCAAAATCTTTAGCAGCAGAAGTGGCTGTAGTTGTGGCAGTTGTTTGAGCAGAAGATTTCATCTCTGTGATGGTTGTTTTCACCTCTGTGGACAGATTGTCCATTTTGGTGTTCAGATTCAGCATGGCCGTTGATGTTTTCTCTGCAATAGATGTGAAAGAGATTTGCAACTCTTTCATGGTTTGGTTCACAGAGGTGACAAGGGTTTGGAACTCATCCCTTGATACTTGTGTCCCTGGTGTAACCTCTGGAGGAACACATTCGTCTCCAGAGTGAGTCCCTGCTCCTGGGACACCTTCGTTCACCCTTGTTTGTACGTTGGGGGTGGAAGGATTTCCATCTGATCTTCGAGCAGAAGCATCTAGTGCTTCAAACTCTACAGAAGTTTTATGAACGACATTGTCTAGATCCACTTCAGAGGTGGGTACTAGATTATCCTTCTGTTGACTCAGAGACTTGTCTAGAGTCTCTTCGTCGTTGTGCTCACTACTTCTCTCTGAAAGAAGGGTTGGCCCTATTTCGTGCGTGGCAGAGGAAACGAATTCCTCTGTAGGGTGTTCTTGTGTGATCTAGGGCGATTGATCACGAACTATAGGTGAGTCTCTTTGAGGAGACTCCCTAGGAATGGATTCCCCGGTTTTTGTGGGCGCAGAAGTCGAAAGAATGACTTCTGGCTGGAAGGGTTGGGTTTGCATCGAGTTGTGCTGCTCTTTTTCAATAACTCCTTCAGCAGCTAGAGCTGCGGAGTTAGATGTGTGGGTTGCACTGGGAGGGGGTGAGGGATGTGTGCCTTCTTCATCTTCGGCATCCTTTTCTTTTACATTTTCTTTTCCTCCAGATGTTTCTACCCTATCCTCTGTTGAAGTTCCTTGCTCTGTGCCTAAGAAGTCATACATTTGATGAGAGCCGTATAACTTCATGACATGTGGATGATAGAGACCATTTCGTATCCAGACATGTTCTTCTTCGTCTGAATCTACCTTTGAGACCTCCATTCTTGTCTCTGTTACTTCATCTCTATTCCACTGAGCTTCTGTTTGTCCTATTTCTTCTGAAGCTGGGCTTGGACTCCTTCTGTGAACGTCCAATCCTTGCTGAATGAAGGGGTTCTGTAGAATAATAGGTGTCTCAGCTGATTGATCTCTGGGTGTTTGATCATCTTCTTGCAGATGTGTGTCAATGCCGGAAATAGAGAAGTATTGTTCTTCTGGGGAGTGGTGGTCGAGAGGTTGTGCCGTCCACCCTGCTGTATTTAATGTGTTGGCAATGTCAGGGTTCTGTAGGAAATTGTTTAAGTTTCCTTGGTGAGCAAATCGATCTGGGGATTGATGGGGCGATTGATATCCCTCTTCTGTCATTTCTACTTCTGCATCTTCTTCTTCTGTAGTTCTTTCATCTGCGATTGCTTCCTCTTCTATGGTAACCAATTTCTCAAGTGATTTACCATGCTTCTTTTTGGTTTTCCTCCTCTTAGGTTTTGGTGCCCCTTCCTCTGTAGTTTTTGATTTTCTTTTCTTCTTTAGTTTTGGAGAGGAGGGAGGAGCAGAGGAGCCAATTTCTGTGGCATGAGGAGGTGAAGGTTGATCTTCTGCAGCGCTTGTGGAGGTGCCTTCTACAGTTTTCCTCCTTTTTGATTTTGGAGTAGAGGCAGAAGATTTTGAAGAGGACTTCTTTCCCATGAGCTCTGCACGTTTGGCTATGAAGCTAAGTTGAATAGCCATGTGTTTTGCTAATTTGTGATCTTTTTCTTCTTGAGTGGAAAGAGGTTCTGCAATCATTGTTCCTAGAGGGACACATAAACGCGGGGGTGTCATAGGACTCGGTTTAGGAGTTCTATGATCGCGTATATACTCCTTTTTAAGGGTTTTATCCGAGGCATACTTCAGAAGTTTCTTTGACAAAGGTCTGCAGTGTGTGTAGCCATCTACATGATCAGTGGGAATATTTTTGTTCATTGGGAACTGTTTGGGAATTGGCCCTTCCATTGGCCATTTCTGTATCAGCAACAGAGGTTCGAACAAAACTCCCAGTATTCATTGGAATTGCAGAGGTGGTAGAAACTTAGGATCGTTCTCTTTGACCCTTCTTGTGTTGTTCTTTCTGTCGATGGTGTTAATGATCTCTTGCATCATTATGGTCGCGTAATCCAGTGGGAGATCATAGTAAACCCCATACATGATGGTTAATATCTGATGTGAGCTATGGTCAATACTGCCTATCTTCCCTGTCAGGCATCTGTTAAGAATTGAGAACAAGGTGTTCCACAGAGGTGGTAATCTGCCTCTGCGGAAGTCATTTCTCTTCCTCAGTGGTGTATTGTACCCAAGCATTTCTAGGAAACAATAGATCTCGTCGTCTGTTGGTTGCTCTGCATACTTCTTCAATCCAAGAAGACCCCTTGTTGGTAGGTTGAATTCAAGTGAGAACATTGTTCTATTGAACATGATTTCCAGATGCTCAGATTTTTCGGGTCTTGAAATGTATCCTTTGATAAGAGAATCATCTTTATCAAATCGGCAACTTTGCCAAAACTGGTTCAAATATCTAACTGGAATTTTCTTTGGGGTTCTTGAGAGTAAAGGGAAGAGGATATGATTTTCCATTATGTTTAGAAGAATGGCATGGGATTCGCCGAAAGCAGTGGTGAGGGGACCAAATAGCAATTGTTGGATTTGATTGGTAGTATCTTTTCGAAATGATCCTTTGCTATGAAGTTTTGAAGATGTGTGGTCGGAGCAAAGTCTGCTGAATCGCCGGAATCTTCTAGTTCAAAATTTTGGGCAAGGTTGGGGTTTTCTGAATGTTCAGAATGAGCAGGTGAATGTTCTGGTGAGTTCGCCGGAGAGTGTGCAGGGGAGATAGCTTGAGAAGATGAAGCCATTGGTAATGAGAATAAGATACTTGCAGGTTTTTGCAGGGTTTCGCCGGAGAAGAATGAGGGTTTGTAAAAAGTTTATGAGAGGGAAAGCTTGGTTTTTATAGAAGGGTAAAATGGTAGATTTTGAAAGAGTAAAATATATGGCAATGGATTAAAATTTGGAATCCGTACTCAAGTTAGAACGGCGGGTTCAACTTTCCACAGAAAACGTTCCATGTATGCCCAATAAAAATGGGACACGTAGGCCATGTCAGAGGATGACAGGACGTCGTGCGCGGCCCATTAATGCTAGGCGCGTGGGGTTATTCTTAGCCACATGAGATTCACTCTCAGTAAAAGTAACCGTTATTACTACAGAAATGCCCAAGTAACAGATTGACAGAACTTCTGTGGTTTACAGAAGCTCTGTGATCTTGAAAATCTTTGATGTCTATCCCTTTCTCATATATCTCATTGTTATCATGACTTCTGTGGGGTTCTTCTTTAACCAAAACGTTTGTAAAGGCATTGGAGATGATCAATAGGATTTTTAGTTAAGAGTTTTTACTCGTAGAGGTTTTGTGGCTCTGTTGGAACTTGCAGAAGCTCTGTGAGGGCCAGCAGAAGCTCTATGAGTGAAAAAATCTCATAACAAAAATTCTATTAAATTTTCTGATCATCCAATTTTTGATCTTTTTAAGAGATGTTTTTCGGATATATTTGAAAGTTGGTGTCCGAGAAAACTGTTATGAAAAAAGTTTTGTTCGTGAAGGTCATGGTGTATGTATTCGGTTTCCGAGATAACTTTCCAAAAGATCGATAGAGGGTTAATTTGTGATCACAGAGCATATTTCTGGCAGAACCTCTGTTGAGCTCAGCAGAAGCTCTATGATCTTAAATTTCTCCTAATTCGAATTTTATGAAACTTTTAGAGCTTTTGATTTTTGAAATGTTATTCTCAGTATATTTAGGACATATTTGACAATTTGTGTCCTAGAAAACTGTTTTCAAAAACCTTTTGTGCAAGAGACATACCTTTTGGTTCTTCTTTTCTCGGCAGTGATGTCTGACTTCTGTCGATATAGATTCATTGACATTCTTCTTTGGCTTTCCCTTGAAAGTTTTACCTCTGTAGATCATTTCAGGGTCCCTTTTTGCTCCCCCTTGATCTAATCACCTATGTAGATTAAGTAATTTCCTTTTGCTCCCCCTTGACCTATGCTTGGATCAAAGAATGATAAGTTTTGCATAGAACATAGGTCATATTTTCCAGAGGTTCTGTAGGGGTTGTCAGAGGTTCTGAGTAGACTTACAGAAGCTCTGTGATTTTAAGAACTATTTAAGATTGAGAACTTACATACATAAATTAATTAATTAAAGCAAAAATAATAAGAAATATATACATATTTACAGAAGATAAAGCTATACTTACAGAGGATTTTCACGTCATATTGATCGTTCCTAACATACCCACCAAGAAATTGAATCTTTTCTCGTCTAAAGCTTTGGTGAATAAGTCCGCGAGTTGGTATTCTGTGGGCACGAAATGCATCTCGATTGTACCGTATTCAACATGATGTTTCAAGAAATGGTATCTTATATCGATATGCTTGGTTTTTGAGTGTTGCACAGGATTGGCAGAGATAGCAATGGCACTTTTGGAATCATTGAAGATGGGTATTTTGAATAGGATGTGGCCGTAGTCTTTTAGCTGAGTCTTCATCCATAGAACCTGAGAACAACAGCTTGCAGCAGCTACGTATTCAGCTTCTGCAGTGGATGTTGAGACACAATTTTGCTTCTTGGAGGTCCAACTGACTAGTTTACCACCTAGGAATTGACAACTCCCAGAGGTACTTTTTCTGTCGAGCATGCATCCTCCATAGTCTGAATCTGTATAAGCTTTAAGACTAAAACCAGAGTTCTGTGGATACCAGAGACCGAGATTTTTGGTCCCCTTTAGATATCTAAAGATTCTTTTCACAGCATCATAGTGTGATTTCTTTGGATTAGCTTGATAACGTGCACAAAGACATGTGGCATGCATAATGTCAGGTCTGCTTGCAGTTAAGTATAACAGAGATCCAATCATGCCTCTGTAGAGAGTGCATTCTACAGAGATGCCATCTGGATCTAAGGATAACTTATTTCCAGTGGCCATTAGAGTTTTCATTGCAGAGGTATCAGAGAGGCTATACTTGAAAAGAATGTCAGAGACATATTTGGCCTGATTTATAAAAATTCCCTCTGATGTTTGTTTGACTTGGAGTCCGAGGAAGAAGGTTAGTTCTCCCATCATACTCATTTCAAACTCACTCTGCATGAGTTTTTCATAACTTTTGCACTCTTCTGTGTTAGAAGACCCAAAAATTATGTCGTCCACATAGATTTGTACAAGCATTATTTCACTGTTTTTACGTTTATAGAATAAGGTAGTATATGTTGTACCTCTGTCGTAGCCATTGACTAGAAGAAAGGTAGAAAGTCGTTCGTACCATGCTCTTGGAGCCTGTTTCAGTCCGTACAGAGCCTTTTCAAGGTAGTATACATGCCTTGGGAACTTTGAGCTTTCAAACCCTGGTGGCTGATTTACGTAAACCTCTTCTTGGATTTCACCGTTGAGAAAAGCTGATTTTACGTCCATCTGATAGACTTTAAAACCTCTGTGGGCTGCGAAGGCTAAGAATATTCTTATTGCTTCGAGCCGTGCGACAGGAGCAAAAGTCTCATCGTAATCTATGCCTTCTTCTTGTCTATAACCCTTGGCCACCAATCGTGCTTTGTTTCTGATGACCACTCCATCTTCATCCTTCTTATTTCTGTAGACCCACTTAGTCCCAATGGCTTGTTTCCCTCGTGGCAGAGGTACTAAAGTCCATATTCTGTTACGCTCAAACTGCAGAAGTTCTTCTTGCATGGCGTCTACCCAGTTTGGGTCATCTAGTGCTTCATAAATCTTCTGTGGTTCTATCACACTAATAAAATTTGTAAAGAAACAAAAATTAGCAGTGGCAGACCTGGTTTTTACTGAGTCAGATGGTTCTCCAATTATTTGGCTTGGAGGACGGCTTTTTGTCCACTGAGTGGTGCATGGAAGA
The DNA here is from genome assembly GCA_033807775.1 of Saussurea involucrata. Taxonomy (NCBI): domain Eukaryota; kingdom Viridiplantae; phylum Streptophyta; class Magnoliopsida; order Asterales; family Asteraceae; genus Saussurea; species Saussurea involucrata. Next base: position 115,099,424 of record CM066322.1, read on the forward strand.
TGGTCATCAATGTCATCGAACCTTTCTTCAGAAGCTTCTTGTGGATCTTCTTCTTGTATAACCATTTGTGGAATGATTGGTATGAGTGGTGGTGGAGTTTATTCCTCTGAGGACGTATAGTCTTGGTCCTCAATTTCCTCTGTAATTGGTTCTTCTGTGGATTGTGGAGTTTGTTTTTCAGCAGCTTATGTGGTCGTTTTTCTTGATGTTTCATCTTCTGCATTTTCTTCTTCGGCATTTGCATCTGTAGTATTTATAGAAGAAGATGAAGCATTATTTGGACCAGTTAGAGTCATACCTGTAGGATTTTGTCCAACAGAGGATGGTTCTTCAGAAACTCTGATGGTTCCAACAGAAAGATCAATGTCATCGTGGAACATCTCTAAAAATAGAAGATTCAAGTCTTCTTTCGTTTGCGAGATGCCAGAGGTTTCTCTTTTAAGTTCGAGTTCTGAACTGATTTGCTCAGAAGTCATTTGGAATGAATCATCAAAAGAAACATTGATACTTTCTACGATTTTACGAGAACTTGTTAGGTATATTCTGTAGGCTTTGGAAGTGGCAGAGTATCCAATGAATTTTCCTTCGTTAGCTTTTTCTTCAAACTTTCCTCTGGAATCTCTGTCGTTTAAAACAAAGCATTTACATCCAAACACATGGAAAAACTTGATGTTTGGCCGCCTTTTGTTGATCAGTTCGTAAGGAGTCTTGATGTGTCTTTTCACAATGGTTGACCGATTCTGTGTGTAACAAGCGGTAGAAATTGCTTATGCCCAAAAGTTCATCGGTAATCCGTATGCTGATAGCATAGTTCTTGCGGCCTCCACGAGCGTTCGATTCTTCCTTTCGACTACGCCATTCCGCTGTGGAGTGCGTGCGGCAGAGAAGTTCTATGATATTCCTTCTGTAGAAAGATAGGCTTCAATGACAGAGTTTTTAAATTCTGTTCCATTGTCACTTCTTAACTTTTGTATTCTGCATTCATAAAGAACTTGGATTCTTTTCATTAGATTAATCAAGATGATTGGAACATCCGATTTCTTTCGAATAAATTCAACCCATGTGAAACGCGAGTACTCATCAATTAAGACAAGTATGTATTTCTTGCCACCTAGGCTCTGTATGGCAATGGGACCGCAGAGGTCGACATGATGCATGTACAGAGGCCTAGTGCAAGACACATCTGTTTTGCCTCTGTGGGAAGCTCTTCTGAGTTTTCCCATTTCACAGGCAGAACATAAGTGATCCTTATTAAATTTAACATTAGGCAAACCTTTAACTAGTTCAAGTTTGACCAGTTTATCCAAGGTGTGAAAGTTCAAGTGACAGAACCTGTTATGCCATAACCAGGCTTCTTTACTTTCGCAAGCTACAAGGCAAACTTTGTCCTTGGTTGTTGAACAAAAGTTCATTAAATACAGATCACCTTTTCTTTTGGCTCGTAGAAGTTCCATTCCGGTGTCTTCACTTTGCAGAGAGCAGAAAGTTCTTTTGAACAAGACATCAAATCCTGTATCACAGAGTTGACTTACACTGAGTAGGTTGTGTTTAAGGCCATTCACATATGCAACTTTGTATACAGAGACGTTTTCCTTCTGTATGACTCCATAGCCTTTGATGTGTCCCTTTTTTTTGTCTCCAAAAGTTACAGATCCACCATTGTGTGTTTCTTTGTACGTGGATAGTAAACTTCTGTTGCCAGTCATGTGCCTTGAGCATCCGGAGTCAAGATACCAAATTGGCACACACCGCTTCTGTAAGACAATCACAGAGACTTAGGTACCCATATCCATATGGGTCCAATATTGTTGGAATTTTTTAAGTTTGCCTTAGCATTCTTGAAATACATTTTATCTTTTGTAGAAAGATCAGATTGTTTCTCTCTGGGTTTTGACTTTGGAGTTTGAACTTTAGTGGAGAGTAAGCAATCTGGACTTGAGAAGTGATTTTTCAATTTGAACATAAGATCAAAACAATGACAGTATTTAATATGAGACGTGATTTGTTTGAACTTTTCATTGAATTAATTGAACTGAGCCACAGAGGCATTACATTCTTTCTTAACATTTGATTTCTTATTACAAGAAGATCTATGAATACTAGAATGTTGTTTGCAAAAATCTTGTTTAGGTCCTGCCTTCTGTGAGTCTCTTCTGTGGTGAACGTCTGTCTTCACTGTCACAGAGGAAAGATATTTGTTAGCTTCAGGCCTTAAAGGTTTTGAAAATTTTGAGCTTTTAGGATTTTCAGAGGCCTTTTTCAAATTATCAAGCTATGTAGAGGTTTTGACTTGTATACACATTTTGAGAAAATCTGGACAGATAGGTATCTCTGTGATTTTCTCTTTTGGAGAAATTGTTCTGTTAAGAACCTCAGAGGAGAATTTAACACCCTCTGTGTCACAGTGAATTATCCCTGATTTAGAATCAGTCTCTGAGTCGTCAGAAGATGAATCGTCCTCATATACATAAGTTGAGTCATCTCCTTCGACAGAGGGTGGATTTTCTGAGCATGTATCGTACGAGTTTTCTTCTTCTGTAAAAAAACTTTCATAGATGGCAGAGGTTTCAGATGAGATATCTTCAGCGAGAATTTGATCTATAGAAGATGTACAAAGATTTTCTAAAACATTTGATTTCAAAACTTCCAAAATTTCTTTTTCAATTGATCTTTTAAGATTTTCTTCTGAAAAGATGGGTTTAAACTCAGGAGCTTTTGTAGATAATTTCTTTTTGACATCTATCATACAGACAAAAGCGACCTGTGTTTGAGTCTCTGGTTTACCAAACTTAAAGATACCAATCTGATCTTGTGTTTTCAGATATTTCTTTGGTTTGATTCCTCTATTGACAGAGGTTGAAGATGATGAATCTGTGTTTTCAAACCACACATTGATCATCTTCGTATGTTTCCTCAAGTGAGGTTCTTCAGAGATTTTAACCCTTTTACTTACAGAGAGTAAGTTTGGAAAAATTGGTTTATTTGTTTTTCCTATCACAAACAGAGAAGACAGAGGTTTGACTCTTTTGCCTTCAACACCTAGAGTAATATCATCGTACCTTATACCTCATCTTCCTATTTGTGAGTTTACTTTCTCATACACCTTCTGTGCATCTTTATAGTTTTTAAGTAAAACTTCTCTTCTGAGTAGATCTTGCCAAAGTACTTCTCTCTCTTTTTGAAAGTATTCTTTGAGAGCTCTTATGTCAGTTGTTTCACTCCTAGAAACTGAAAGCTCTTTTGTTTTGATTTTTAAAGCAGAGGTTAATTCAGAAATTTGCCTTTTTAAAGGATCTATATTATTTCTCCAATATTTTTCTACTCTTTCCTTTTCTTCAAAAATTTTGGCTTTTTCTTGAGTGAGAAGCCTTACTTCTCTCTCATTAAAAGTGAGTCCTTTTTGAATGCTTTCATTAATCTCTTTTAGTTCAATCAGTTCAATGTTAAGTTTAATTGAATCATTATCTACTGATTTAGTACAAGAGGTAGAGTTTGAAATGGATACCTCATTGTTAGTGTCGGACTCGAAGTCCTCCTTGTTTGCTTCAGAATGCCCTTTGTTCGCCATTAGGTATTTTTTCGCATAATATTCAGCCTTCTTTTTGTAAAAAGTTGAGTCCTTCTGTGGGCGATTTTGTCTACTTCTGCATTCTTTTGCGAAATGGCCTCGCTTGCCGCAGTTGAAACAACATTGAGAAGTGTTTCCAGATCGATCGTCGGACTTCTGTTGATCTCTACCTTTCTCTGTTCGGCATTCGTTTGCGTAATGACCAGGCTTACCACATTTGTAGCATTCTTGTGTGTGGCCTACCTTGTCATCTGACCTTTGTCGGTCACTTGATTCTTCTCTTCTTCCATCATCTCTTCTATCTCTCTGGTTGTCTCTGCTATATCTGTCATTTCCAAAATTTCTTTGGTTACCTTTGAACTCTCTTGTTAATAGAGCCAATGATTTAGCTAATGACGCGAGAGTTATTTCTTCCTCTATCAGCTCGTCTTCTTCGCTATCAACCATTACCATTTTCTTCTTCTCCTTTTTCTTCTCCTCTGTTGCTCTCTCATTTCTCGGTCTTTCTTTAGCCTCTGTCGATTTACTAATCAATGCGTATGGTGCAATGGTTAGTGTTTTAGCATGTGCTATTTGAGGCTCTTGTGCAGCTAGTGTTCCATAGAGATCAGAGAGTGTCCATGAGTCTAGATCTTGGTTTGTTTGTAAAGACATAGATAATTGAAGCCACTCATCATTCAGGCTCTTTAGAAACATGACGTTATTTTCTTCCGAGGTTCTGTGAATGCCAGACTTTCTGCATTTGTTTATGAGAGAGTTGAACCTGTCGTACGTTGTTTGCAGAGATTCTGTTGCAGAGGCTCTGAATGCATGATATTCATTTATGTACTGTGCTCTTCGGTTCTTCTGTGTTTTAGCACCCCCTTCCAATTGTCTTTCTAATTCTTTCCAAAGATCGTGCGCAGTTTCGCATGCATCTAAGGATTGAAAAAGTTCGTTGGGGATAGCCATTATCAAGATTCTTTTTGTTTTCTGTGCAACTTCATCTTCTGTCTTATCTTCATTTGACCATTCTTCTTTTGGCTTCGGTTTTTGATGTTCAGGGATTTCAGGAGATTCAGCAGTAGCTGGTACACGTGGTACTATTATCATGGGAACAGTAGGAAGGTTGTAAAGATATTGTACTAGATTTTTTTCAGTACCCTCAAAGAAATGAACCATTCTTTTTTTCCATTGAGGATACTCATCTCGTAGGAGAGTCGGAGGCTTGGTGAGTGAACCGGCAGTAAAGAAGTTGTTTGTATTTGTCATTGTTAAGGTTCTGAAAAGATAGAATGATTAAAGAGTATGAGTCTGATGATCTGGAAAGTTTTCTGGGTTTGAACAGTTCCCAGAGTACACTTTAATGGAGTTTTAATCTAGAAATGAGGAATAGGTTAAAAAAGGAATGATGTCTATCACCAATCTTGTAATAAAGAGGATCACTTGACTTTGACACAGATTCTGACCATTAATCACACTGATTCAGACCAAAATCAAAACATGAAAAAGTTTCACATGTGTCTTAGGAATTCAACGCAACTGGACTCATGCGAATCAGAGCACCGAGTAGAAAGTTATGCATGTGTTTCTGAAACAGTGCAAAGCTGACAGCAAGTAAACAAAAATCAGGCTCTGTGGTTGAGTCGCAGAGGTTCAGTCCACAGAGGCTCTATCGGATTTCATAGAGGCTCTGTGGTGAACAGTACCACAGAGGTTGGTCGGCAGAGGTTTGGCGGCAGAGGTTGATCGTAGTGCCGACGGAGCTCTGATGATGATTTTAGTGAAACACCTCTGTCCAGCAGATGTATACTAACTTTAGCAGAGGTTCTGACCAAGAAGAACACCGATTCAGACCAATCTCAAAACATGAGAATTGTTCATCTGTGTCTTAGGAATCCAACGCATCTAGACTCATCAATTTTGGAGCTTCGAGGAGGGAGTTATGTTGAAAATACGACAGGTGCGCAAATCTGACAGCAAGAACTAAGACGTTGCACTATGGGCTCTGAAGTTCGGTTGCAGAGGTTCAGTCCACAGAGGCTCTGTCGGGTTTCACAGAGGTTCTGTGGTGAACAGTAACACAGAGGTTGGTCGCATGCGGCAGAGGTTTGGTCGCGTGCGGCAGAGGTTTGGTCGCCGCTCGGCAGAAGCTTAACAGAAGTGTTACACTTACTTTGACACTGATTTAGACCATTTTACCTCTGGAGTTTGCTAAAACTCAAAACACAAACAACTTTTATTAGTTTGTTATCTGTTCAGATCATCTTGAATCACCTCTTTTCGAGCTCGTACGACAAAGATATGGTTGATTTACCACAGTCGCGCAGATCTATCCATCAGCTTTCCATCAGCACACTGTTGTCTATTTCAACGATGCATATGACCCTTATAAATTTCGAATCTCTGAATTCTCAAAACACTAAAGCTGTTCATCAATGTGTTTTAAATCCAGGGCCTTTTGAATTGCATCAATCGGTGTTTTTATGAGTGAGATATGATCAGTTTAATACAGCAGCGCAAATCTGTCATTAAATATGATTTGATGTAAAAGATAAGACGATCTTCATTTAATTTTTAAAACCGTGAGTGCAAATAATTCGATCTCTAATTGATCAAGTCAGAAAACTAATTAGAAGAACTCAAAGTTTTTAAAAAAACGTTTCAGATCAGACTTTGAACATGTAACAAAACATCAAATCTTTCTCAAACAACTTTCTCAAGACCCAAATGATTTTGTTATCCATATATAAATGTTTATGAGCAGCGGAAGACAAACAAAATCTGGATCAAAGATAGTCCAATCTTGAAAATAAAGGTCAGATCAAACAAAGATCAACAACCTTACTACCAAGATGCAAAAAGAATTGCTATGGACTTAAGCACACACAAGGATGAGATCATAGATCAACCATCTACTTAGTGCTTATCAAATAAAACCAATGAATGAGAAAGAATCAAAACACACACATGAAGTATATCATAAACTAAACCATCTAAAACTTCCGTTGTTGCATAGATGATCGATTTTGAAGAAAAGTTTCTTTAATCGGCTCTGATACCAATTGTTGGTTCCCGTTTTGCTTATACAAGATTGTCAGATCTATTAGTTCGAGTTTATGTTTGATGCGGAAACGTATTTGAAGAACTAATAGATATGTTTGATAGATTTATAACACAATATAAATAAACAGTGAACAGGAAATAATATCTCAAAGTTTACTGAATATATATATATCAAGAACAGATTTAAGAACAGTGAGTAAGCAAAGCTTTAAAACAGATATGACTCTTAAAGTGTTTAAGCTGTGTGTTCTTGTGATGTTTTTCTCTCTTGTTTTCTTGTTTTTATATTTCTTTTCTTGATTAGGAAGAACTCAACATGAGTCTTCCTTTTATACAACTCAAAGGGGACCATAAAGCATGAGCTACTATTCAGAACGGACGGTATGAATAGTTGGAAGGGTGGCATGAACAGTTTGATGTGCTGTATTGCATTTAATGCAGCAGACGTCTATTATGTACTAAGCCCTATTGAGTCCACTCAGAGTTTGACACGTTGAAGTTGGACAGGGTACGTTGCCATGCAAGTTGATGAACAGGTCCAGGAACAGTAGCAAGATATTATAAATATCTTTGAAGTCTTTGTTGAAGACCGCAGAGGCTCTGTGAAGTGTCACAGAGGTTCTGCGGTTTGGTCCTTTGTAGAGCAGTCTTCACCGGATTCCGAGTCTTTGGTCTTCTTTGCGCGTATGACAGAGCTTCTGTAGGACGCCTCTTTAGCTTCTGTAGCTTCTCGGCCTTGATCTCTCGGTAAGTTCGGCAGAGCCTCTGTAAGAGGCTTTCTTCACTTAGCCTATTTTTCACTACTTCTAAATACTTCTATGATTAGGAAGATTGAAGCTAACACTTTTGATTTAGATTGAGAAATGTTTTTAATCTTCTTTCCTTTTATCTGAGTTTGAGGAACATTTACAGTCATCTTTTCTGAATTCTGTTTTGCTTTGTTTGTATAAGAAGTCTTAGAAAATGTCTTTGAATTTTGACTTTTCTGAGAGAATTTAAATGAATGACTACCACATTGAACACATTTAAGATTCTTTCTTACAAGTGACAACAGATCTGAATCAAAAGACTTTTTGCTTTTATTGATAGTATTCAGATTACAATTGCATCTATTACAAGAATTACTAGCTTTAGGTTCAGAAGTAGTATTCAATCCAATCTCCTCATAAATTCTTTTCAGATCATCTTCCCTTTTGCTTTTCTCTCTTTCTGAAACATTCAACTTTTCAGAATTAGTAGATGATTTAGATGATTCACCTTTTTCAAATGTACTTGATTCATCAAAAAAATTCTTATTTTCTTTTAAGGCATTAATCTTGAAAAGATTATACTCAGCCTTTAACTTCTCAAGCTCTGTTATTTTATGGACATAAGTGTTGTTTTCCTATAAAACTTTTTCCAGTTTAAAATCAACATCGCAGTAATCATTTTCAAGTTCATCAAATGTTTTCCTCAAGTCCTCAAGTTCTTGGTTAACCAATTTAAACCTCTTTTCAAGTTCTAAGAAACTTTCTGAATTACATTGAGAAATTTCAGTTGACTCAGAATTTTGACTAACAGTCTCAGAGTCCTGACCTTCAGACTCAGAGTTCTGACTAATGAAGTCAGAATTCTGACTAGAAGACCCAGACTTCTGACTGACAGTCTCAGAAACCTTGTTTGCATCAAATATACTTTCAATGTCAGTATAGGAAAAACTTGGTTGTTTATCTTTGTAACTGACATTCAGAGAGTCATATTTGAATTTAGCATCATTATATCTTGGTTTCTCTTCTGTTGGTTTTGAATTTTCTTTCTTAACCTTGTCTTCTGAAACTTCTGACTTCTCAGTTTTTGGTTCAGAAATTGTTTCCTTTGCTTTTACAGGACTTGTTATAGAACTTGCAGGTCTTACAAAGATTTCAGCAATCACTGGGATTTCTGGTTTAGGAACTTGTAGTTTATCAAAGTCATAAAGATTTATTGGAGCCCTTTTCAAAACAACATTTTCCTCCAACCCTAATCCCATTTTTGGATTATAAAATCTTGTGTCTTTAACATTACTTGTGAGAAGACTCAAGGTTTGTTGAGTTTGACCTCTTTTCAGATTAAGATCTTCTAATTCCTTGATCCTAGAATATAAATTCGTTCTTTCGTCAAGCAACATATCAAATTTAATTTGTAAATCAACCTTTTCATCTTTTACTTCTGAGAGTTCACTTTTTAATTCAGAAATCTTTTTCAAAAGATCAGAATTCTCTTTTCTGACTTTTTGTTTCTCAACCTCAGATTCTTCAAATTGTTCTTTAATTATTTCTTTTTCTGTTCTGAATTTGTTAACCAGAATTCTTTCACCTTTTATCTGTTTTCCGAGTTTAACAAATTCAGCATTCATATTGCCAATCTGAGTCATTAAATCAATTTCAAGGGCAGAATGTACCTCAGTTGAAGATTCAAAACCTGCATCTTCGTAGTCAGAATCATCTTCATTTCTCATTTTAGCCGTGTAGCTTTGCATTTGAGAAAAATGAATACAGTCCTCTTCATCTGAAGAATAGTACAACCAGTTTTCTTGTTCGGCTAACATTGCAATTCCACTATCTTTAGTTTTTGCTAGTTGAGCCTTCTTTGTATAGTACTCATAGTACTTGACTACTTTTACTCTGCAGTCCCTTGCATAATGACAAGATTTTCCACACTTAAAACAAATATCCTTTTCTTTTCTTTCTTCCTTTTCTTCTTTCTTCTCATACTTACTTTCTTCTCTATCTTCCTTCTTCTTAAATTTCTCTTCTGAACTCCACTGTTCTCTTTTGTACTTACCCTCAAACCTCTTCTTTCCATACCTCTTGTTGAAAGTATTAGTCAACAAATCTAACTTCTCAGCAATTAACTTGATATCAACATCTTCCTCAGATCCTTCTTCCTCAGATTCCTCCTCTATCTTTGGTATTTCAGACAAAAACACAGATTTCTTGGATGTTTTGGATGTTTTGGTAATCTTGGATTTTGAAAGCAAAGCTAATTGATCAGAAACACTTTTCTTTTCCTCAACCACTTGCTTAACAAAATCCTCATGCTGATTAAGAACACAAAACAGATCATTCAGATCTTCCTCACACATATTTTTGTTCATCTGGAGACTAATGGCAAATGATGATCATTCTGAATTAAGACAATTCAGAAACTTGTAGTTGATCTCTGACTTAGTTTTCTTTAGCCCATTTCTTCTTAGATCATTCAATATTGTGCAAAACTTGTTGTAAGTCTGAATTAGACTTTCATATTCCTTTGCTTTGAATCTCTCATAAGCATTAATACTTTGATTTAGTTTTGCTTGAATCGATTTGAGTGTACCTAGCATCTACTTTTCCAGTTCATCCCACATTTCTTTAGCAGAAGTTCCACTATCAATTCTATTGAATACCTCATTAGGAACTGCAAAAGTTAACAAAGTTACAGCCCTTTTGTCAATTGCATGTCTCTGTTTCTGTGCTTCTGTGTATTGTGAAAAACTTTTCTTCACTCTGGTAGTAGGAATCTCCGGTGTAGTATCTGTTGCAGGTGTAGCAGCAACATCAACATAAACTTCAATAGGACCTTCACGGATTGAAATCATCAGATTCTCATCGATATTATCCAAGAATTGAATCATTCTGATTTTCCATTGCTGATACTCTTCAGGAATAAGAACAGGAGGCTTTGTCTCAGATCCCATTGAGAGAAATTCTTTAGAAGACATGATTTGTAAGATTATTCAACAGAAAGACAAATTTGGATTTCTTGAACAAAAATAGAACGAATTCAAGAATTACTAAGAATTCAAGAATTACGAGTAGCAGCGGAATCAATTGTCAAATTGATCAAGAAATCTTCAAGAACACGATCTAGAAACCCTCAAGAACACGATCTTGAACAAATTTGTTTGTTGATTGGCTCTGATACCAATTGTAGAAACCAGGATTCAATCTTACAATCAATTATGAACAATTAAACAGTAAACTGATAGAGAATTTGGATCAAACAACTTCGTATTCAATCAAGAACAGATTACAAATCTAGAGAGAGAATCTCTCTAAGATTACAAAGTGAATACAAAGTTATGCGGAAAAGTTAGTTAGCTTACAAGTGCTAACTTCTATATATACTGTAAAGAAAGTCTAAAGCTACAGTACATATAAGTAACAGACTAATAGAACAATTACACTAGTCCTAATTAGTAACAGAATATAAAGGAAAATGTTAGATCTGAAGTTTTGTCATAACACAAGTGTTGACATCTGAGCAGAAGACTCAGAGTTCTGAGTAGGAGACTCAGAACTTCTGAATATGAAGATAAATGTTCTTAAGTGCTTTATGAGAAGAATGATCAAAAGTTCTGAATATGTTGTTCAGAACTTAAGTCAGGATATTTTCCTTTATATTCTGTTACTAAATAGGACACGTGTAATTGTTCTATTTGTATGTTACTTATATGTACTGTAGCTTTAGTCTTTCCTTACAGTATATATAGAAGTTAGCACTTGTAAGCTAACTAACTTTTGAACATAACTTTGTATTCACTTTGTAATCTTTGAGAGATTCTCTCTCTAGATCTGTAATATGTTCTTGATTGAATACGGAGTTGTTTGATCCAATTCTCTATCATTTCACTGGTTGATTGTTCCTTATTCTTCATAATTGATTGTAAGATTGAATCCTAGTTTCTACAATTGGTATCAGAGCTAATCAACAAACAAATTTGTTCAAGATCGTGATCGTGAGGATTCTTGATCGTGTTCTTGAAGATTTCTTGATCAATTCGATAATTGATTCCGCTGCTACTCGCAATTCTTGAATTCTTAGCAATTCTTGAATTCTTAGCAATTCTTGAAATCATTCTGTTTTGTTCAAGAAATTCGAATTTGTCTTTCTATTGAATCGATAAATCATCTTACAAATCATGTCTTCTAAAGAATTTCTCTCAATGGGATCTGAGACGAAGCCACCTGTTCTAATTCCAGAAGAGTATCAACAATGGAAAATCCGAATGATTCAATTCCTGGATAATATAGATGAGAATTTGATGATTTCTATTCGCGAAGGTCCTATTCAAGTCTATGTTGATGTTGCTGCTCACCTGCAACTTATACTACTCCGGAGATTCCTGCTACCAGGGTGAAGAATAATTTTTCACAGTACAATGAAGCACAGAAACAGAGACATGCAATTGACAAAAGAGCTATTACTTTGATGACTTTGGCAGTTCCAAATGAAGTATTCAATAGAATTGATAGTGGAACATCTGCAAAGGAAATGTGGGATGAACTGGAAAAGCAGATGTTGGGAACACTCAAATCAATTCAAGCAAAACTAAATCAGAGCATTAATGCATATGAAAGATTCAAAGCAAAGGAATCTGAAAGTCTAACTCAGACTTACAGCAAGTTTTGCACAATACTGAACGATCTCAGAAGAAATGGATTGAAGAAGACAAAGTCAGAGATCAATTACAAATTTCTGAATTGCCTTAATTCAGAATGGTCATCTTTTACAATTAGTCTCCAGATGAACAAGGATATGTGTGAGGAAGATCTAAATGATCTGTTTTGTGTTCTGAATCAGCATGAGGATTCTGTTAAGCAAGTGGTTGAGGAAAAAAAAGTGTGTCTGATCAATTAGCTTTGCTTTCAAAATCCAAAATCACCAAAACATCTAAAACATCCAAGAAATCTGTGTTTCCGTCTGAAATACCAAAATTAGAGGAATCTGCTGAGGAAGAAGGATCTGATGAAGATGATGATATCAAGTTGATTGCTGAGAAATTAGCTTTATTGACTAACACTTTCAACAAGAGGTATGGAAAGAAGAAGTTTGAGGGTAAGTACAGAAGAGAACAGGGGAGTTCAGGAGAAAAATATAAGAAGAAAGAAGATAGAGAAGAATGTAAGTTTGAGAAGAAAGAAGAGAAGGAAGAAAGAAAAGAGAAGGATCTTTGTTTCAAGTGTGGAAAACCGGGACATTTTGCCAGAGATTGCAGAGTGAAAGTGGTTAAAGATTATGAGTATTATACAAAGAAAGCTCAGCTGGCTAAAACCAAAGATAGTGGAATTGCAATGTTAGCAGAACAAGAGAACTGGCTATACTATTCTTCTGATGAAGAAGATTGCATTCACTTCTCACAGATGCAAAGCTATATGGCCAAAATGAGGAATGAAGAAGATTCTGACTATGAGGATGCAGGTTCTGAATCTTCAACTGAGCGCTGTCATGTGTGGTCTTTAGATTCTGGAGCTTCAAGACACATGACAGGTCATAAGTCTTCTCTGACAAATTTCACAGAAAAGGTTGGAGGAGCAGTTAACTTTGGTAATAACAGCAAAGGACAAGTTAGAGGATTTGGAGATTTAACAAAGGGAGATTTGCCCATTCAGAAAGTTTTCTATGTGGAAGGCCTACAACATAATTTGTTCAACATAAGTCAGTTTCTGGACAGTTTCTGTCAGATCAAGTTCAGCATAACAGGTTGCATGATTTTAACTGAGAATGACATAAACGTTTTCTGGGCCAAAGGGCATATGGACTTATTTGTGGTTAACTTTTCAAAGATTCAAGCATTAACCCCTATATGTCTACTATAAAATGCAACTGCAAATGAATGTTGGCTTTGGCACAGAAGATGTTCTCACTTGAATTTTAAGGAGTTAAACAATCTGGTTGGCAAACATCTGGTTAAAGGATTACCAAAGATCAAGTTTGAGAAGGAATCTTTATGTTCAGTATGTGAAATGGGCAAGATGAAGAATAGTTCTCATAAGTTGAAAAAGGACTCATCTTGCAAGACACCATTAAAGATGCTACATACAGATCTGTGTGGTCCTATTTCAGTTCAATCAATGGGAGGAAAGAAGTATATACTTGTTATTGTTGATGAGTATTCAAGATACACATGGGTTGAATTCTTAAGTGCAAAATCTGAGGCTACTGAAACACTGATTAATTTCATTAAAAGAATTCAAGTCCTTTTGCAACTTCCAGTTCAGAAAATCAGGAGTGACAATGGAACAGAGTTTAGAAATGAGACTCTTCAAAACTTTTTGCAAAGTTTTGGAATTTCTCATAATTTTTCTGCTGTCAGAACTCCTCAACAAAATGGTGTTGTTGAAAGGAAGAACAATACTTTAGTTGAAGCTGCAAGAACCATGTTGGCCTATTCAAATCTTCCAACCTTCCTATGGGCTGAAGCAATTGCCACTGCTTGTTTTACTCAAAATAGAACTTTGATCAATAAGAGATTGAATAAAACTGCTTATGAACTAATCAACAAAAAAAACCACTGATTAAATTTTTTCATGTTTTTGGTTCCAGATGCTATGTTCTCAAAGACAGAAAAAAATCTTGGTAAATTTGATAAAAAGGCAGATGAAGGATACTTTGTTGGTTATTCTTTAACTTCCAAGGCATTCAGAATCTACAACAGAAGAACCAAGAGAATTATGGAGAGCATCAATGTAACATTTGATGAGTCACGAATGAAGACTTCTGAACAAAACAGCTCAGAACTCAATCATGATAAGACAAAAATAACTTCTGAATCCAATTCTAATCCTAATTGTTCAGAACTCAATATATTGTTTAAGGATGCATTTCTGGAACTAACTTCTGAATCTTATGCAGATTTTGAAAATCCAAAAATGGTTCAAGAAATGAAAAAGGGATGTTCAGAGGTTCAAACAACAGTGATTTCTGATTCTGGTCCATCTGAGGAATGTCCAATGTTAATTAATACAAGTGATGAAGTTTTTGAGCCTAGTACTCAGAATTCTGGACAAGGTACTCAGAATTCTGGACAAGTCAATCAGAATTCTGAACAAGGTACTCAGACTTCTGGGCAAGATACTCAGAACTCTGAACAAGTTATTCAGAATTCTGACTCCACTACTCAGAATCCAAACTTGAATGTTACACCTCAGAGGAATAGTTCAGAATTACTTGTTGTTACAGAAGAGAATGATACAAACAACAATTTATCAGATATTGAATTGCTTCCAAGTTCAAACAAATGGACAAAAGACCATCCTATTCATCAAGTGATAGGAGATCCATCAGTAGGAGTGCAGACTAGATCAGCAACAGCAAATGAAGCAATGTTTGCAGGATTTTTAAGTGTGATTGAACCTAAGAAATCCACTGAAGCCCTAGAGGATCCAGACTGGATTTTAGCAATGCAAGATGTAAAGCCCGTATCCAGTATGTTATTTCTTTGTATTAAATTTTTTTTTTTAAATTTATTTAACGTGGTTTCCGTTAACGGGGTTAGACGATTTGGACCCAATAGTTAATTACGTCAATCGTTGGTTAGAGTGCGAGATGGAATTAGTTGAGGGGCCAAAAGTGTTAAAGGGCCAAAAGTATTAGTTTCGGCCCATGCAAACTCTTAACCCAAAAACCATAATTGTTTTGTTGTGGTGTCGTGACATAGGAAGCAAGGAGAAGTAAGAAAAGAAAAACCCTAAGCAACCCTAAACCCTCTCCAAAACCTCACGGCCGTAGCCCCTTCTCGGTTGCCGCCGATCGCAATCCACCATCATCAGCTGCTTGCCGCCGACGAGAGCAAGAGAGAGAAGAAGAGTCGATCGGGAAGAGCGTGGCCGTCGAGACGAAGGCTGCTGCTGCTGCGTTCTTGCGAGAAAGGTAACTTTTCTTCTCGTTTCTGTTTCGTCGACACCATCAGCCACAAACCACCACCGCCGCCGCTGCAGCTTTGGCTGCCGGCGGCGTGGCCACCAGCGCAGGGCGGCGTGGTGCGTGGTCGGGAGTAGTGAGCCGGGTGGGTGTGTGTTTAGGGGAGTCGGGATGGTTTAAAGAGGGGCCGTTTTAATTCTAGTCTCGTCGAAATTTCATATTTTGCCGCCGGCGACCACCACTGCCGAAGGTGGCAGTGGGTGGTGCGCGGTTGAGACCAGTCCCTAATCACCTTGGAACTCTAACCCGTGACCTGGTTGCGTAAACCCGAATCGAATAAGCCTTGAACCGTTTTTATAAATCGTGATTTTATGTAAATTCTAAGGGTGCTGTCCAGTTTTCGTTTGATCATAACTTTTCCATCGTAACTCCGTTTGAGCTGAAACTAGCGCCCACGGTTCAAGTTCGGGGTCGGGCACGTTTTCCGTGTTTTAGCGGAAAACGGATTCGGCCTCTAGCTAGATGAAAAAGTGGTCGTAAGTTCAGTGATTCGTCATTTCATGTGAAAAATTCTGGAATCTGCCATTGTCTTGGGAAAACCATAACTTTTTGCTCGTGACTCGTATCTAGGTGAGACCAGCACCAAAAGTTCCCTTTTTGAGTCTATAAACTTTTCTGTGTTTTGTGCGAAGCCCAGTTCGGGACGTAGCATTGGTCAAAATGTCATTTTATACTGAAAGGTGCTGATTTTCGCTGTTCGGGGAACTGTTTTTGTAAAATCCATAATAAATGGTAGAAAAATCGTTAGGAGGCGTATAATATATCCTTGGAACCCTAACTCATAGTACTTTCTGACCATGTAATAATATTGAGGATTTACTGGGTTTAAGGAGGTCGAAACGGGTCCCGAACAGACCTGTTTGGCGAGACCGGGAAGTAGTTTTAGTGACGGTTTAAGCGGGTGTCGTGTCGTAGGGTCCGGGTCTCGTATTGATACGTTTTAACGTGCGTTTAGGTGCTGGGAAGTGACCGTAATTGGGAAGCTTGAATTTGTATTGTTGAGCTAGGCGCACATTCGAGGTGAGTTCTCTCACTATAACTAATGTCGGTTATTTTTACATTACATTGTGTATGTATGTGGTAGTTTTATTTGCTTTTGATGCGGGGTTAAATAGTGGGGTGTCTAGTCGGACCCTTATTGTTGTGACTACGCGGGTGGCGTAGGAGTTCGGCAGGGCCGAGGATCACATACGCGGGTGGCGTAGTAATTCGGTGGGACCGAAGGTTGTATACGCGGGTGGCGTATGAACCCGGGGGTGCCGGGTTGCGTTTGCACGATTGTCGTGTGGTCGGTGGGACCGACGTATGCCTATTAGGTGGGTTGGTGTGAGTAAGCACGTCTATGATTTGTTCGAAGACTTGTATGCTGTTTATGTGCAATTATCTGTTTTTGGTGGTGTGGAAATAACTGTGTTATTTATGGTGTTTGAATTCACTAAGCTTCGTGCTTACCCTTTCCCAATAGATTGTGGTTTCAGGTACGGGCGGCTCCAAGGCGTGACGAGTACACACTGGCGCGCGAGGAGAGCTGGTTGCTTTCTGGTTTTAATAATTAAACGTTTATTCCGCTGGTTTTATTTTATAAAGATATTAATTATGAGTTTGCAAACGAAACGTTGGGATCATTTAATGAGTTGTTATAAATGAAATGTTTATTTTAAAATTTTAAATTGCTTGAAATTTTTGGGACGTTACAACTTGGTATCAGAGCACAGCTTGAGTGAATCAAACGCACCTCGGTGTGTTTGGTCTCAAGTTGCGGCTGGGAAAATTTTCAAATTCTTTATTAAACCTGTTTGGGAATAAAAGAAAAGGATAAAAACACGTTCGAGGAACGGTGATCGAGGGCGCAGTGTGTACAGTCAGCCGGAGCCAAAGGGAAAGGTAAAATGCTTAGTGTTTTATTGCTTTCTAGATCATAGAGTATGCATGCTAGATTGCCTGTTGTTGACACTATGATGTATGTTGGACTGCTTGCTATTAGGAATTTATGCTAATTATGATAGGTTACTAAGTGGATACCCTTTAGGTTGTATGCAGTAAGAGACTTATAGCCTTAGAATATTCGATTTAGTTCTATTGCGCAGCTCTTGTTTGAGTCCAACCGTTCTAGGACAGAATCTTGTATTCGAATGTCTATTTGTTTTGCACTGCATGTAATCGGGTATTCGCGAGGCCACTCTTTATGATTAGTGGGGATTCGGTAGTAGCAATGGTAGTGGTTGGGATGGAATTCCTAGGGAGCTAGGAAGAGTGAGTATATATGCCGGTGCGGGCATATGTGTGTAGTTGCGGCGAGAAGCTACTTGGACCCCTCGGGATGGGACTCGGAACGAGCGATGATAGGTGTGGATGGTAGTAGTAGAGCTCCTACTACCGGAAGCACAGGATCAATGCTCGAGTCGGGGAAGTCACGAGGAATCCAAGGAGTTGAGCGTGAGTGTTGTTAGTATGAGTTATTATGTGCTAATAACCCGTTGTATTGTCTACCCATAATAGCCATCACAAGGAGGAACAACTATAGTAAACCTACTAGTACAGGTGTGTACTCGAAGTGTTTTGAGGTGATGATCGTTGGGGGTAGTGATGAAGGTCCTAAACTAGTAGTCGTTGGAATAGAAAGACGATTCTAATATTAGTCACTTGGAGTGACGATAAGGATGATATTTGTTGTAAGCAGATCATTTCGGGCCAAGATGGAAGATTGTGCTAGGGTCATAGGCTCATAGAGCCGACTTTGATTTGAGGAAAACCCGTAAGATGATTTGATGTGATTTCCCAACTTGCCTTAAAGGTTTAAATGTCTGGATGACAATGGTAGACCGGAGAGTTTCGGAGTAGTAGGAGTCGAGACGTTGAATGCCGAATGAGTCATGCACGAAGTTATTTTGAAAATAAGATTGCATTAACAAATTCTTGTGTTTCAAATCTTTGTATGGACGGTGTTTTGGAATTTTGGGAACTGCACAGCACACGCACAAGATTTTGAAATATGGTTTTGAAAGTGTATGAAATTGTTTTATCACGGGAGTGCAAACTTTGTTAGAACTTGTCTCATTTTCGTTATTTTTCCAACGGTTCTTTCGGGTACGATGTTATCCGTGTTTTGGTGGTGGTTAAGATGTTGGGTAAGTGACTACGAATTGAGACTCTAACATTGGAACTCCTCCACATGTGTTAGAGTTGAGACGAAAAGTTACATTCCACGGTGTCTGTATAAAGGCTATTTTGGTGATTTGTTTAAAATAAGTTTGGAATTCCAGTGTCGCTTAACTTTTCGTTCGAGAGTTTGTATTACTAAGTGTTTTATTGCAAATAGTTCAGTGTGTGGATTGATTCATGCGTGACATAAGTGATGCATGGAGGAATTTTGGTAACATTTCATAAGGAGTTGTTTAGTGCACTTTTTAGTCAGCTAAAGGTTTTATTGACATTTCCATGAAAATGCGATTTATCGACTTAGGGGTATGCATACTGGGGTAACCTTTGTTCTCGACATTTTGATGAACAAGTCGTGCATGAAAATGTTTTAGTTCCTTTTTGTTGAAATGAAAGACCATTTGATCTAAGGAGTGTTTTAATGTTGTGAACATCATGCATACGATTACAATGTGTTATATTTTGGAAATATAAATGCGTAGATTTTTGACATTCGGTTAATTTAGAATTACCGATCATTTTTTTTTGGGAAATTAAAAACTTTTGCTTTGGAGGAAACGAGTATTTTGAGCATTTTCGATAAATACATTTTTAAACTATAATGTTTTGACGTTATATGTCCCAAGTACGAAACTTGAGGAAGTGTTACAAGCTTGCATGTCTGCCCCCAGTTTGAGATTTTATGAGGTTTTAGTCGATATTTCCAAATAATAGAAGCGGACTGGTTTCAAGTTTGAAACTTACACGAGACAGTTGTGTTTTAACAAAAATATATTTGTAAACCGTGTCATCGTTTTGTGTGATTAGCTGACGCGCAAAAAATTTGTGGCGAACCCAGTGCCACGTCATTTTTTATGATTAAAAAGAAGAATTTTTGAATCAAATGCCGTGAAACTTATTTTGAATTATGTGCACACCTTTGTCGCACCCTGTTTAAGGTCAAGCGGTTACTTTAAGTGCACGTCATGAGTCAATCCATACTGGAATCGAGGCGGTTCATTTTAAAGAAATTATTTATTACGCTTGCTTTTGTGTGAGTAAACTGAACTGCAATGGAACGATTTTCAACATGATTTTCCTATGTGGGACGAGCGTGTCCAGTTTTGCGTAACTATCGATCAAGCAATAGTAGTTTTATTACATACGATCTTTTGAGATGAAAATCCTGATGTTGAAAATATTTTTGTAAATGATTTTGTAAACCATTTGGGGAAATGTGCTTTTAAGTGTCATGTGTCATTTCGAGAATTTTTAGGGTGTGAGTCCTTTTGGAAAACTCTTTTGTTTAACCCGTGTTGAGTCTGATACTAAGGTTGATTTCAGAGTATTGCTTGCTTAAACTTTGTTTAAACGCATTTCCCGACCTATGGGTCTAGCAAGCGTGGAGCATTTTGCTCGGTTTTGACTTGGAGTTAGTCATGGGCCAATTGCCCGGTTTTAATGGCTCGATGTGGAGTCTAGTTGATGAGTTGTTTTTGTCGCACCATTTGGCATTCTTTGCACGTTGAGTGTTTACATGTTTGGGTGAGTGAGTCAATCCGGAATAGGCATGTTGTTGGTAGGCTGTTTGCTTTGGATCCTTAGACACGTCAGTCAGTCGTTGGTAATGGTTGGTTGGGTATCTCGGGGTGGCACCCCGGTATTCATGTGTTTAACCTAGACTTTCCAGTAGGTACTAGGAGGATATAGTTGTGGGCACTCACCTGGGAGGTAGTTCCGGTGTGCTGGGTCTTGAGGCGTTACCTGGGAGGTAGACGCCAAGGTGTATCCTTGATACGGTGTGACTTGGCTTCGTAGAGCAAGTGTGGATGATACGTCGACGGTGGAAGGTAGATATTCCACGCGCGTTAGTACTGTAGGCCGAATAGTATCGGTTAAGGGATTGATGCCCTTTGTTATTAATAGAATAAATGCGCATCAACCATTTTGAGGTAGATGGTATATTTAGGTGTCGACTTTTGGGCTTGAGGCCAAACACCTTTAGTATAATCGGAGAGTTGTAGCCGATTTTAAGATAATCATGGTGACGGTAGTAGTAACCCTGAAAAGATCACTTGTGATGGATGGTTATGGTGGAATGACCTACGTGTGTGTTAGTTGATTTGGTTGTGGGGGATATCTATTTGTGTTAGTGTCTAGGATAATACCACGCTTATGTGAGTTATTGTAATCGGTTGGACCGATGTTCGGCGGGTGGCCGATGTTTGTTATTGTAATCGGTTGGACCGATGTTCGGCGGGTGGCCGATGTGAGTTATTGTAATCGGTTGGACCGATGTTCGGCGGGTGGCCGATGTGAGTTATTGTAATCGGTTGGACCGATGTTCGGCGGGTGGCCGATGTTTGTTATTGTAATCGGTTGGACCGATGTTCGGGGGGTGGCCGATGTTTGTTATTGTAATCGGTTGGACCGATGTTCGGCGGGTGGCCGATGTTTGTTATTGTAATCGGTTGGACCGATGTTCGGCGGGTGGCCGATGTTTGTTATTGTAATCGGTTGGACCGATGTTCGGCAGGGGGTCGATGTTTTGTTAATATAAGTTATTGAAAATCTTTGGAGTCTATTAGAATTCGTAGAAGTTAATCGTCAATTAATGATAGGAGGGATCGTAATCGAGTATCCTGTGGAGTATACTGGTGAGCAGCTTTAGAGTGGTTAGAGCTTGAGATTTGACTCGGGATGTATGGAATATCTAAGGTTGGGGGACAACCGTAGTCGCCTGGCTAGGAATGATTTCAATTGTCGGGGTGTTCTGCCGATCATAATCCCAGTGTCTTAGAAAGAGTACGTTAGTAAGAATAGTATTCGAGAAGTTTAGTAGGGGTTTCAAGTGGATTTAGGAACCTGAGGTTGAGATGAGGGAGAACTATCCGGAGCTATTCGTAGGCAGAGACTTCGAGGGCGAAGTCTAATCCAAGTGGGGGGGAGTTGTAAAGCCCGTATCCCAGTATGTTATTTCTTTGTATTAAATCTTTTTTTTTTAAATTTATTTAACGTGGTTTCCGTTAACGGGGTTAGACGATTTGGACCCAATAGTTAATTACGTCAATCGTTGGTTAGAGTGCGAGATGGAATTAGTTGAGGGGCCAAAAGTGTTAAAGGGCCAAAAGTATTAGTTTCGGCCCATGCAAACTCTTAACCCAAAAACCATAATTGTTTTGTTGTGGTGTCGTGACGTAGGAAGCAAGGAGAAGTAAGAAAAGAAAAACCCTAAGCAACCCTAAACCCTCTCCAAAACCTCACGGCCGTAGCCCCTTCTCGGTTGCCGCCGATCGCAATCCACCATCATCAGCTGCTTGCCGCCGGCGAGAGCAAGAGAGAGAAGAAGAGTCGATCGGGAAGAGCGTGGCCGTCGAGACGAAGGCTGCTGCTGCTGCGTTCTTGCGAGAAAGGTAACGTTTCTTCTCGTTTCTGTTTCGTCGACACCATCAGCCGCAAACCACCACCGCCGCCGCTGCAGCTTTGGCTGCCGGCGGCGTGGCCTCCAGCGCAGGGCGGCGTGGTGCGTGGTCGGGAGTAGTGAGCCGGGTGGGTGTGTGTTTAGGGGAGTCGGGATGGTTTAAAGAGGGGCCGTTTTAATTCTAGTCTCGTCGAAATTTCATATTTTGCCGCCGGCGACCACCACTGCCGAAGGTGGCAGTGGGTGGTGCGCGGTTGAGACCAGTCCCTAATCACCTTGGAACTCTAACCCGTGACCTGGTTGCGTAAACCCGAATCGAATAAGCCTTGAACCGTTTTTATAAATCGTGATTTTATGTAAATTCTAAGGGTGCTGTCCAGTTTTCGTTTGATCATAACTTTTCCATCGTAACTCCGTTTGAGCTGAAACTAGCGCCCACGGTTCAAGTTCGGGGTCGGGCACGTTTTCCGTGTTTTAGACGAAAACTGATTCGGCCTCTAGCTAGATGAAAAAGTGGTCGTAAGTTCAGTGATTCGTCATTTCATGTGAAAAATTCTGGAATCTGCCATTGTCTTGGGAAAACCATAACTTTTTGCTCGTGACTCGTATCTAGGTGAGACCAGCACCAAAAGTTCCCTTTTTGAGTCTATAAACTTTTCTGTGTTTTGTGCGAAGCCCAGTTCGGGACGTAGCATTGGTCAAAATGTCATTTTATACTGAAAGGTGCTGATTTTCGCTGTTCGGGGAACTGTTTTTGTAAAATCCATAATAAATGGTAGAAAAATCGTTAGGAGGCGTATAATATATCCTTAGAACCCTAACTCATAGTACTTTCTGACCATGTAATAATATTGAGGATTTACTGGGTTTAAGGAGGTCGAAACGGGTCCCGAACAGACCTGTTTGGCGAGACCGGGAAGTAGTTTTAGTGACGGTTTAAGCGGGTGTCGTGTCGTAGGGTCCGGGTCTCGTATTGATACGTTTTAACGTGCGTTTAGGTGCTGGGAAGTGACCGTAATTGGGATGCTTGAATTTGTATTGTTGAGCTAGGCGCACATTCGAGGTGAGTTCTCTCACTATAACTAATGTCGGTTATTTTTACATTACGTTGTGTATGTATGTGGTAGTTTTATTTGCTTTTGATGCGGGGTTAAATAGTGGGGTGTCTAGTCGGACCCTTATTGTTGTGACTACGCGGGTGGCGTAGGAGTTCGGCGGGGCCGAGGATCACATAGGCGGGTGGCGTAGTAATTCGGTGGGACCGAAGGTTGTATACGCTGGTGGCGTATGAACCCGGGGGTGCCGGGTTGCGTTTGCACGATTGTCGTGTGGTCGGTGGGACCGACGTATGCCTATTAGGTGGGTTGGTGTGAGTATGCACGTCTATGATTTGTTCGAAGACTTGTATGCTGTTTATGTGCAATTATCTGTTTTTGGTGGTGTGGAAATAACTGTGTTATTTATGGTGTTTGAATTCACTAAGCTTCGTGCTTACCCTTTCCCAATAGATTGTGGTTTCAGGTACGGGAGGCTCCAAGGCGTGACGAGTACACACTGGCGCGCGAGGAGAGCTGGTTGCTTTCTGGTTTTAATAATTAAACGTTTATTCCGCTGGTTTTATTTTATAAAGATATTAATTATGAGTTTGCAAACGAAACGTTGGGATCATTTAATGAGTTGTTATAAATGAAATGTTTATGTTAAAAATTTAAATTGCTTGAAATTTTTGGGACGTTACACAAGATGAATTGCTAAAGTTTGAAAGAAACAAAGTCTGGAGACTTATTCCAAAGCCTGAAGGAAAATCAATAATTGGAACAAAATGGGTGTTTAGAAACAAGAAAGATGAGTCAGGTGTTGTAGTCAGAAACAAGGCTAGATTGGTTGCTAAGGGATATTCTCAACAAGAAGGAATAGACTATGATGAGACATTTGCACCTGTGGCAAGAATAGAAGCAATAAGAATATTCATGGCCTATGCTGCACATAAGAACTTCAAAGTGTACCAAATGGATGTCAAATCAGCTTTTCTGAATGGTATTGTAGAACCAGATCCGTGCAACAAATAAGAAATCAGTAATATGAATCAATAAGAACAATGATTTCCAACTGTCATCTCTTTCATTAACTTTCAGAGAGAATGTTTACAATACGAATAGAAAGCTAAAGAGATGATCAACTTGTTTTTCCAAGCTAATCTTACATTAAATACTATGGGCCCGTGGCTAGCAAGCCCACGGCCCGTTCACTAATAAGGCTCAAAATGAATTAATACAAATCAACCCTTGAACTTTAAATCAACTATAAAACCTGCCCTAACAATCTCTCCCTTTGAATTGAAGTTCGAGTTGGCGCTGTAGATCTCTCCAGTTGAAGACATATCTTTTGCGAAGCGTGAAGTGTACCTCGAACCATCTGATTGCACGGTGGTAGTCGATGCGATCTTCGACTATTTCCATGGTATTCCGAGCAGTTACTTCATTCGGATTCGGAACATACGAACGCTTTGGATTCTCAGACTCGTGCTGAATAATCTTTCGAAGAGCATCTCTGACCTTTAGAAGCGTGCCGTCACAAAATTTGTCTACCTGACTAAAACGCGGAAACTTCTTTTCGTTCTGTTCGTTGAGATAAACAATCCCAAATTCAGGTTCCAGAAGCATAGCATTCTCGGGATACATATTTAACTCAGGTGCTTTCAGATTCGGCTTGATCAGATTTACCTTCTTTGCCCTGTTCTCGAAAGCCATTTGAAAGTCCGTTAGATTTGACATCATAATGGTACGGACCAGGTATCGACGAACAGCTTCTAGCGCCTTTGTAACTTCAAGCGGTCGGATGGTTCTTTGACGAAGGTCTTTCAGAATAGCCAGGAAGTTGAACAGTCGGAGGTGCTGGAAGTCGGCTTCAAAAAATTTCCATTCATTCCCATCTTCACGTCGGACAGTGAATACTGGGTAGACGATCCTCATAATGCGTCTTGAATAGATACTGATTACCTCTGTGATCCGAAGTTTGGTTCTGACTTGGTTGACTGGAAGACACCGCTGCATTGTGCTGATATATCGCCGTTGGTATTCGGGATTGAGGTTATAAATCCCAAGGCAAAAGGTCGGCTCGATCGGGCGAAGCTTGTGGACGAACAGCTTCTTCAAATATTCCTCCAAATGATGGATAAGTACCATGATCTTCTCCCAACAGATTTGTTGTTGTTGAGGGGGGGAGGAAGATCAGAAGTTGTCGTTGGCAGAGGAGTTGTCGGAAGATCGGAAGTAGTAGACTCAGGTCTTGTAGAAGTTCTGGTGCGTTGAGCATAGTGAACGGGGGATGTTCCATACAAATTTTGGAGCAGGAACTGATCATAATCAATGTTGTCATCCTCATCAGTGGGGAAGACCAAATTTACCTGGAGATTTACGGCACTGGAGGCTTTTTCGTACCATGCATCTTCGGTCTCCGGGTTGGCTTCACAATCTGGATCTATCATGTCCAGAATCGGTCTGTCTGATGAGTCAAGGTCGATCAGTTCCTGTGTTGAACCCTCGGGCTTTTCAACCGTCGGGTCTTCATCATCTGATATATATCCATATCAATCACCATTTCTGCTAAAGGTAACTCGGCTTCAGGATTTGTTTCGGTTGTAGTAGCCGTAGTTGAAGGTTCCGGTTGAACCACAGTTGTAGTTTCAGCAGTGAGGATCTGGGTGGTCTCGGTTAGGCGTTGTCGTTTCTCCCCCTCACGGTGATCAGGATCATCCTGGTCATCGTGCTTACGTTTCAGACCGCCTGCTTGACTCTTACAGGTTTCTTCGAGCGACCGGACCCTCTCAGACAGAATGGTGAGCGCTTTCTTGTAGTCTTTGAGGGTTGAGTCAATGGCGTCTAAACGGGTGATGATAGATGATGAAGGAGCAGTGACCTGGGATTTCAGAACGGAGATCAGGTCTGCTTCGGTAGAGGCGGTTGTGTCTGATTCCTGGAGCAGTTGGGCCAATAGCATCGTCTTCAGGGTGTCCACCGAATAGATAGGTTGCGGTTGAATCGGTGGAGGTACAGGGGCGGTTTCAATTTCGACGAGATGGCCTTTACCTTTGATAGCGCGCATCGCTTCAGAAAGTTTAGCGGCTACATGTTGCTGCATCTGTTGCTCCATATCCTGGCGGACGGCTTTAAGGGTGCTGTCCAGGGACCCTGGTGACACGAAGTCGGGTAAAGTAACACCGGGATCACTTAGATTGCCCGTTGAGGCATCTACCACAGGGGTAGAGCCACCTACGTTCACAGTTGGCGTGATGATTGTCGTGGTAGAATTTCCCGCCGATCCTTGTGTTCCACCTGGAGGTGAAGACACTACGGTGGTTCCGGTCGAGTCACGAAGAGTCTCGACTTGGTGTTGCTCCGCTTCGAGTGTCCTAGCCGAAGGATGTTCAATAACGAAAGGCGCTAGACTCGATTGTGCATGAAATGAAGGCGAGACCGGGGGTGGCTGGTCTCTTGTTTCAACACTAGAACCCTCCAAATGAGGGACCAGTGGAAGTTGTGCTATATCCCCATGCAAGACTGAAACATCCGTCTTTTGAGAGACGGATGAGTGGCTGAGAGGGTCGTGCAATTGCTCCGCTGGGTCCACGGAGGCTTCTTCATTACCCGTCCCAACGTATGAGACGGTATAGCAAATGTGGCTACCCGGATGTCACTCGTTTGGGGTCGCTAATGAGCCTCTTTTTCTTTATGGCTCGATCTTTCCTGGTTCAACTTTGAACGCAGTTCTCTCCGCCTCGCATGATCTAACTCCTCTACTTGTTCTCCCTCAGATGTCCTAATAATAGGTCCAGTTCCAGTATGAGGAGGTGAGTCAAGAGGGATTCCAACAGTGAAATCTGGGTTGGGTCCAATACCGTGAGGTATGTGTTTCAGGCATACGGTACGGTCGGTATCGGAGTCCGTGGAGTCAGATTCCACGTCTTCAACATGGTGAGGTGGGGAAGGGGGTTCAGTAACATATGGTTCGGTCGAACGATGAAGTGCGGGTCTAGATTGGGGTTGGCTGGAACCGGGTCGCGATCCCGCTGCACCGCCTACACTCGCTCCTCTTCCTCTCACAACTAACACACCCCGCCCGACAGCACCTGCTTGTCAGGCCCTTCCACCTCTCATCCTCGGACCCTCACGTTCCTCGGGTCTATCTCCCTAGGCAGGTCCCTCCAGCTCTGGCGGGACCATGGGATTACCTAACTCTCCCCTATAAGCAACTACCCCTGGTGCATTGGGATCAGCGATGGCTAATAGGACTTCAGGGATGGGCATAGGTACCACATTGGATGGGTTGCGGATAACCAGGAACTGAAGATGGCGGATAGGGCATACCGGATGTGCAGCACGTCTGGGTATCGCTGGATTAACGTCCATGTGTTGACGCACTGCTAGCGATCGGAAACGCGGGTACGGGAGGAACTTCTTCTGTTTCGTTCCTCCGATGTGTCGCATGGCGGTAACAAGTTCACGCCAGATGATCATGGCGAAGTCGACATGGCGGTTGTAGCAGACGGCGTGAACTAGGCGTAGAAAGTCACCGGTGCACTGATCTATACCTTTCCATCTAGATGATAGACACATGTTCAGTATCGTAAACAAGGTGTACCAGATGGGGGCTAGGTATTTTCGGTTGAACGCTGAAGGTCTGGGAAGATCATGGTTGTAGCCGAGCGCGCGGATTTGTGCGCATAGCGTGTCGTCATTTACGGTAGGATCGTACCGTTCATGACCTGCGGCGTCGGCAGCCGGAAGAGAAAGGAGGCAGCGAAAGGAATCAGGCGTCAGGGTGAACGGCTGGTTGTCTATCATTGCCGTTATAGTTTGTGAAGTGCCGGCCGTGCGGACCTGTGCCGTGAACCAAACTTGTAGAACATACAGCAAGGGGACGTCAGTAGTGCGGGTCAGGGCCTCACGGATGGGATGGCGCATGAGAATGTCCAGTATAACCTGGTGGTTAGGGTTGGGTCTGAAGAGCGCCGGGTCCAGGTAATGATTGTTTGCCTCCATCTAGGTGCCATGGTCAGGGTCAACCAAGGCAGCATCTGCTGCTTCGTCTATGATTTCCTCTTCTTGAGGTATATGCTCTTCCGGAGGTTGTTGTGGATTTTCTTGATCCGCCATTGCAATATCTGTAAAAGAGCGCACAGTTAGAAACTGGGACGGATGAACACATGTCGGTGCGTATCTTTGCTTTGAATGGCTCAATCTGAGATAGATCGAGGACTGGCAGTGATAAAACAGGTACGGACTGGACACAACAGGGGTATCCGGATATGATAAACTGAAGTACCAAACTGTCCGGATAACCAAAGCTGTCCGGATAACATGGGTGTCCGGATAAAATGAACAACCCGGACAAGGGTTCATTTGACGAGAGTTATCCGGAGAACAAGAGAATCCGGACACCAAACTATCCGGTAGTTGAACTTACCGGAAACCCTAAGGTTTCCGGACAACTAGGTTTCCGGATGTTGAGTGTGTCCGGATGAAGCATCATTCCAAAAAGGGTGTCCGGACAAAACATCATAGTGAAGCAGGTGTCCGGACACAATGAGTGTGTCCGGACGACATGTCAGTCGATCAATCATGCGAAATGGTGTTCCAAACAGGTATCAATACATGTATGTGAGACAGAGGTTAGCATAGAAGTGTATTAAGTTGATTTATTGATCCTGTTTAACACCTATGTGACCCAAAATCGACAGAAACCCGTAAAGGGTTTATGGGGAAAGGAAATCGACCAACCGGATGGTCGATATGTGGTGTAACTTGTCAAAGAATGGACAATAAGTGATAGGTATAGGTCGACGAAAGACATACTTGATTTGGGACTGAACACAAGTGCAAAGCGATGATGGGATAAGAGTCCGAGTGCGAGAGAGAGGTCGAGTAGGGTTTAGGGTTTTGCGAGAAAATCCGGATAAGTGGAAATGAGAGAACCCTGGTGCGTATATATACCCGGGTGGGGTTCGGGTCCTTATCCGATCCGGATACCGTCCTGGTCCGGATTCTGTCCGGAAAATAGAGGTGTTCGGATGGTGTCCAGATAACTCCAAAAAGTCCTGTTCCTTGGAATTTTGTAAGAATCATTACTGAAAAGGGACTTTCTCTCGCTCCCCCTCAAACTGAGCATGGGGAATCCCTTGCTCCCCCTCGGATAGTGCAGTAGATGTGAAGTGGAGGGGCCGGCACACACAAAAAAAACTGTTAAGACATTATGAAAGAGACTTGTGCCGCTCCCCCTCAGATGATGACCATGCTCACAGGAGTGCCCACACACACAAAAACTTTTTGACTTGTAAAGAAAAACTGTGTGTGATGCTCCCCCTCAACAGTTGAGAAAAACTTACTTGATACCGCATTATGCTCCCCCTGAACACGAGAACATATGGTGAAAGCACAGAGATAGTGAAAGGAAATGCAGACGACGGTATGAAATAAGAGAAACACACGAAGAAAGAAAGAAAACAAACGAAATCTTCCTAATAAATACAGAGACTGAAATCTAACTGTGTAACCGAGACAAGTAGAATACAGGTGCGAGGAAGTGTATACTCAACCATCAGGAGTGATAACACCGGATGAGGAGTAGACAGTTACGCGTAGATGTATGGAACTTGTAACGGGCACACATTCGGATTAAGTCTTCAGATTTAGCATACCTAGTTTGAACACAAGAGTTTTGAAACATTTTTCGTCCAACGCTTTGGTAAACAGGTCTGCTAACTGATGCTTAGTATTTACGAAGTAGAGTTCGACTGTACCTCTTTCGACGTGATCCTTAATAAAATGATACCGAACGTCGATGTGTTTCGTCTTGGTGTGTTGGACCGGGTTGCTTGATATGGCAATTGCGCTCTTCGAGTCACAGTAGATCAAGACTTTGACATACATGAAACCGTAGTCTTTGAGTTGCGTCCTCATCCAAATTACTTGGGAACAGCAGCTTGCGGCGGCCACATACTCCGCCTCGGCAGTTGACGTTGAGACGCATTGCTGTTTCTTCGATGCCCAACTTACCAAGCTATCTCCCAAGAACTGAATGTGTCCCGAGGTGCTCTTGCGATCCAACATGCATCCCGCGTGATCCGTGTCAGAGTAAGCGGATAAGCCAAAACCTGTCTCTTTCGGGTACCATAGGCCAAGATCAGCAGTACCACGTAAATAACGAAAAATTCGTTTAACAGCAGTGAAATGAGACTCTTTAGGATTTGACTGATAACGGGCGTAAAGAAATGTCGAAAACATGATGTCCGGTCTACTGGCAGTTAAGTACATTAAAGAACCGATCATTCCCCGATACAATTTGGTGTTGACAACCTTTCCGTGAGGATCGGCGTCAAGCTTTGTATTGGTTGCCATGAGAGTTTTCAGTGGTGAGGACTGGTCCAACTGGAATTTCCGAAGAATATCCCGGATGTATTTGGACTGGTTTATGAATATTCCTGTCGACAGTTGTTTAACTTGAAGACCAAGGAAAAAATTCATCTCACAAAGCATACTCATTTTAAAAAAATTCCCATGAGAGTGGCAAAGTTCTTTGCATATAATGCACTAGTAGAACCGAAAATGATGTCATCGACATATACCTGGACTAGGATGATGTGACCCTTTTCGTTCTTGATAAACAGAGTAGAATCAATGGTACCTCGTGTGAATTCGGATTCTAACAAGAACTTTGACAGTGTGTTGTACCATGCTCGCGGAGCTTGCTTTAAGCCATAGAGAGCCTTGTCTAGGATGTAGACATGATCAGGCTTTGAGTCGTCCACAAATCCGTCTGGTTGCGACACATAGACTTCTTCTTGGAGTTCGCCGTAAAGAAAGGCGGTCTTCACATCCATTTGGAAGACTGTGAAGTTCTTGTGCGCGGCATAAGCGAGGAACATACGGATTGCCTCGATGCGTGCTACCAGAGCGTAGGTCTCATCATAGTCGATCCCCTCTTGTTGTCGGTATCCTTTGGCCACGAGACGCGCCTTGTTGCAAACAACGATGTCGTCTTCGTCCTTTTTATTTTTGAAGATCCATTTGGTGCCGATCACCGTCTTGTGCTTTGGACGTGGAACCAGTCGCCATACCTTGAGAGCTTCGAATTGATTTAGCTCTTCTTGTATGGCTATGATCCAGTCTGGATCTTCGAGCGCTTCGCGTACGTTCGTCGGCTCAATCTTGCTTAAGAAGACGGAAAATAGACAGAACTTGGCGGAAGCGCCTCGTGTACGAACAGGAGTAGAAGGATCACCGATTATCTGATGTAGGGGATGGGCCTTCGTCCATTTGGTGGAATGCAGAAGCGGCTGCTGGGTGGAGTGAGACGCATCCGGATCCACATACGAACCAGATGGAAGGTCTTGAACCACTTCAAGAGTAGCAGTCTTGTTTCTTGGAGGAAGTGGGGGAGGATTCGTCGATGGTTGAACAACTTTTGGTTCCGAGGAGTTCAGAGGTTGAGCATCGGTTGTAGCAGATGACGAATCAATAGGAGCTATCTCCGAGATTATAGGTTCCTCCGGGGGGTTACAGTACCAGGTGCATTCGTATCTGATGATGACAGTTGAGTTGTCTCTATTGTTGTTGATGGCGTGCTCGTAGAAGGATGCGGACTAGAGAAAGTCGTCGAATCCTCAATGCGGGCAGCTTCAAGTCGCGGTTGCACTGAGACAGGAGCGGAAGAGTTAAGTATGTCATCATTAAAATATTGAAACAGTAAATCCAAATCAGAAGAGTCAGCATTCGATGAAGATGCATGATTCGGATTTACTGTAGCTTGTGCAGATCCCGAACTCGAAGGTCCGGAAGCTAGCACTCCAGTTAAACCGGGTTCTGAACTGAGTTGTTCAGAAGCCAAATCAGCGGCTTCGTCGAATGTCACGTTTATGCTTTCAACAACGGATTTGGTCCGTTTGTTGTAAACACGATACGCCTTAGCCTGCATGGAGTATCCGATGAAAACTCCTTCATCCGCCTTGGGGCTGAATTTTCCAAGATCATCCTTGTCGTTCAGCACATAGCAAGTGCACCCGAAGGCATGAAAGTAGCTGATGGTCGGAACGTGGTTGTTCATGATCTCGTACGGCGTCTTGTTGAACCGCTTGAGAAGGATAGAGCGGTTTTGCGTGTAACATGCCGTAGACACCGCTTCAGCCCAGAGTTATAGCGGTAGATTTGCATGGGAAAGCATTGTGGGAGCAGCTTCAACGAGGGTACGATTTCGTCTTTCCACCACTCCGTTTTGTTGAGGAGTGCGTGCTGCAGAGAAGGTGTGTGAGATGCCGACTGACCTCAGATAGTCATCCACCTTTTGATTCTTGAACTCCGTCCCATTGTCAGTTCTGAAGGACTGAACGTGTTGAAGCTTGTTCTTCTGGACGGTCTTCAGGTGATCAATAATGAGCTCCGAAGTTTCGTCCTTCGAACGTAGGAACATCACCCAAGTGTAGCGCGAGTAGTCGTCCACCATCACAAGCACGTATTTGCGCTTATTTATGCTCGGAACACGCATTGGACCACACAAATCCATGTGAATGAGTTCGAGGGTCCGGGACATGCTCGGAGTTGCCTTCGGCTGATGTGATGTGCACTTCATCTTTCCCTTTTCGCATGCCCCACAGAGACGATCCTTCACGAATGGAAGTTTGGGCACGCCTCTGACGTATCTGCCTAGCACCAGTTGATTGATACTTCTGAAGTTGAGGTGCAAAAGTCGTCTATACCAGAGCCAGACTTGATCAGAGTCGGCTTTTGACAAGTGGCAGACAGGTTTATCGGATTTGATTGCTGCGAGGTCAATGGTGTAGAGATTGGTCTTTCGAGTCCCAACCAGTAGCTCTTCTCCGTCGTTGTTGAGGATTCTACACCTTGTGGCTTTAAAGTTGACCTCGAGATCCTTGTCGCAGAATTGACCGATGCTGAATAGATTATGTCCTAATCCCGTGACATGGGATACCTTCTTGATTATGATCTTTTCTTGGATGATGTCGCCGTAGCCCACGATCGGCGACTTCTCGTTATTCCCAAATCTTACGTTTTCGCAGTATTCTTCTTTGTAGTTCGTGAGAAGCTCCCTCCTTCCGGTCATGTGCTTGGAGCATCCAAAATCTAAGTACCACACATAAACGTGCTGCAAAACAAGATTAGTGAAGTTTAGGTACCCAAATTTGCTTGGGTCCTGTAGGGTTAGGTTTGGCACCGCTTGGGGAAGCTTGCTTTGTCCCAGCTTTCCCTTTAAGTGTAAGATTTACATTGTTAGAGGGAACTGGTTTTGGCACTTGTTTCCTCTTAGGTGCAGAGTTTACACCTTTTGGAGGAACAAGTTTTGTAGCAGATTTCCACCTGGGTGCCGGTCGAACCTCAGTAGGAACAGCCCGTGTAGGAACAGGTTGAGTCTCCCGCTGTGGTTTAACCGCTTGATCGGAACCCCGTTGAGAATGGTGTTTCTTTTTATTTTTCCGGGGTTTGCGTTTATGAAATAAGTTGCCAATGAAATAAAGTGCATACCAAGCATTATTGTGAATATCATCAAAATCATTCCAACCACAATTAGAGCAACATAAACAATCACGTGATAACTGAATTAATTGATTAAGGGAGTTAACTTTAATGGGAAAAGAAACTTCAAAATTAATCCAATTATTCCTGACATGATCGTTATTGTTTATTCTAGAATTAAAAGCATTTGGGAAAGACTTTGACGCATCCTTCTTGACAGATTCCCTCTTTAGCCACTTTGGTGTTTCTTGATTAGCTCGACCATTTTTATCTGAAACAGCAGGGACAGTATGATCAGTGACTTTTAGAGGAATAGTATTTTGGTAGGCAATGGTCCGGTCTCTTGCCTCGGCTGTGATTGCTTTTTGGAAACAGGTTTCGAAGTTGGTTTTGATTGAGAAATCTTGATCACAGCTGGGGCCTTTGTTTGAGAACTGCTACCCTTTAGAAAATTAACCAAACGATTGACTACGGGGGATAGAAAATCAGTGTGACTTGGAAGAGGTTTGTCGAAGGGGAACGACTCGAACTCTTTTTCACAGTTACCTTCGGAGTTCATGTACTCTGAAAAATTTATCTCGGGAATTATTGGACTTGGATCAGGTGAGGAAGGCGAGGAACTCTTTGTGCTTGTGTGCTTTGGGGAATTTGGTGCGGAAGCTAAGAAAAAATTAGAGTTCAAATTCCTTAAAACACTCTCATCTTGAGAATCTTGACCGTCTTGCGAACGAGAAATCTTACCTAGGAAAGCTTTGCACGAAGACGTGTCGGATGAATTTGAGGAAAGTTCGGGTGAAATCTGCTTTTCAGATAGCAGTTGGTCAATTTGCTCTTGAAGCTGACCATTTCTCGTGTACTCTTCCATCTTTTCTGTTGCCAAGGCAGACAGTTGTGATGTGAGTCGATTGATTTCACACCGAAGGATTTCCCGTCCTTCACCAGACACAACTTCGGTTTGACCGGTTGTAGATTCTCAAGCTTTGTAAGTAAGACTTGCTTTTCCATTTGAAACATTGACCTTTCTTTCTCAATGGACTCCTCCAACTTGACTATCTTTGCTTCCAAGATGAGAGGGGGAACATATAGTTTAAACTCATCCGTCTCAGTCTTGGTTGCAGGTGCTAGGTCCTCATCCTTTTTGGAGGAATCCTTGGGTGTAGCTACCTTGTAGGGGTCGAAGTAGTCATTGGAGAGGTACTTTTTGTCCCTTTTATACGAGTAGTTTAAAGGTTCATAACAAAATGGAAGTTGAATTCCTCGTTTGTGTGTGCGCTTATATTCCTCGGTTTCCTCCTCTTTTTTGGGTTCAAGAGGACCAGTCCATTGAATTGCGTACTCCGGATACTTTTTATCTAACCCATAACACGCAAAATCATACAGAGTGGGAACTTGATATCTTCCCTTTTTTAGATAGTGTGGGTTATTGTCACACCCCGTTAAAGCGGAAATACGGGATGTCACAGCTAAAGATTTCATTGCGTAAGGTAGAAGACAACACACAATCGTCATAGCATAAAAAGTTTACAAAAGATACATCTTGTTCCAAAAATATAAAATTTGTCCAAAACATAATTTGACATGATAAGGAAAGTCGTGATGAATGCAGCTACTTGAGGTGCCTTCTAAGGTTCCAATCTTACTTGCTATTTCCTGAAAAGCATGTAAATGAGAGGGTCAACTATAAAATAGTTGGTGAGATCACAGGTTTAATGAGTACAACACGGTTTGTCATCGAAATAGTTTATAAACCACACAAGTGGATAAGTCAACCGGTTATAGAAAACAGTTTTAATCCGCACAAGTGGGTAAGTCAAAATAGTTTAAATCCGCACAAGTGGGTAAGTCAAAATAGTTTAAATCCGCACAAGTGGGTAAGTCAAAATAGTTTAAATCCGCACAAGGAATAATCAAAAGAGTTTAAATCCGCACAAGTGGATTTTGTAAAGTGATTTAAATCCGCATAAGTGGATAAATCAAAGCAGTTGAAATCCGTACAAATGGATAAAACAACCGGTCATAAAATAGTTTTAAATCCGCACAAGTGGATATGTCAACATGCGCAAGGTATAATATCGTATGCAATTATATGTTAAAGTAATGAGCCCACTACCCAAACCTAGTTACGGAATGCCCCAAACTGCATGTTCCTCACAAACATGCTTACGGAATTACGGAATTACGGAAAATAGTAATTATGCACTCGCGAGGTGAGTGGGTGTCAACCAAATAACGTTATCCATAATACTAACGGCTCAAAACGTGAGTTAATGGGTAATGTAGAGTAACTGGGGACTTAATAGCAAAACTCAGAATCAACTAACATAAGCATACATACCGTAGCGCATAAGTATACGGAAAAATATTCAGCATTTTAAATAAACAGTGAAATCGATGCGTAATAGAATCGGTGCGTAAAATAATTGTAGTAACGACATGCTTTTCACCCCAAATATGTAAAACATTGAAAAAGGGGCTGTGAACTCACATGATAAGCGATAGAATCCGGGAATCTCCCACAAGTACTCCGAGATGATCCTACTTCAAACCTATGAACGTAAGGTCACTAGTGAGTTCTCAATCTCGAAGGTTCGGTACTAACTATCCAAATCGTCATAAAATGCCTTGTTGTGTTTTAAATTATAACGTAATAAACGTATACATTGTTCTTGTTGGATTAAAGTTTCCGCAATTTCGTCACATTAAGTAACGAAAAGGGTTTTAAAGAACATAAACATATATAGTACATATATATGTATAAACCGAAATTTTATCGTAAGAACGATAAGATTTGAAGGATTTTGAATGTAAAGACAATATTTAAGTGCATAAATATATAGGTATAGTATATATTTATATTCCACGATTTCATCATAAAATGATGAAATGGGATCAAGAATATATACAATGCAAAAACATATATAAATATATTATATATGTATATTCCACAATTTCATCAAAAATGATGAAAAGGGATAAAGAATAAATAATGTGCATAAATAAGATGCATAAATAAAATGTAAGTATAAGATATACATATATATTCCACTATTTCATCATAAAATGATGAAATGGGATTTGAAGTTAGTCCTTAATAATAAGAAGAATTTTGTCCTTTGCTGTCCATAATTTGATGTCACTTTGTGTCCAACTTTGGGTAACTTTCAGGTATAATTTGGTCATGAAATTTTATGTCCAGGTAGTTCAATGAGTTAGGAAACTTTTGGCATAAGTTTCATAATTTTTGGAAGAGTCTAAGTACATTAAATAATATACGACGTAAAACCCGACAGAAAATGTTGCTGTTTGCGTACTGATTTTGTGAGGACTGTTTGGTAGATGAAATCTGTGCTTTTTTTAGTGAAACCACTTGGGTTTGAATCTTAACACATAAAAATGATTTCCAGAAAAAGAATTACTCAATTTGGAGTTATATTGAGTGAGATATGACCCTTTGAAGTGGGGTGTGGAATCTGACAGCAAGCTGTCAAAACCACACCTTGTGCATGTGCTCCCATATGATCTTTTTAACCAATATTCTTATTCCTTTGCATGCAAAATCCGATTTGACCCTCTTCCATACATTTATTTTCAGTTCCAAAACACATTTTTGATCCATTTAAAATGTATGCAAGTTACCTATCAACTCAACTTTTATAAATTCTTGTCAAAGACTCATTTTGGGAAAAGGTTGATGTTCTTGCCAATAACATCAACATGCAACTTAAAATTGTGCATCCTTGGCTCATGCATGTTTGTTTAAGTATGTTTTTAGTGGATTTCAAAGACTTACTCATAAAATTCTTGAATAAAAGATGATGGATTTCTCAAGAAAACTACATGCATGTGTTCAAAATGTTCATCTTTGGTCTTAACATTGGTTTGATTTTGGATTCACCATCTTTTACTAACAAAAAGATTTTATGATGGTAAATCTACAAACATTAAGACATATGAAAGATGGTTTTTAAAAACATGAAAAAAAAGTGTAGAAAAGATGAAGATCATACTTTAAAATGCAAGATGATGAAAAAGACTTAAAAGAGTGTGTGTGGATTTTACCCAACACACTTATTTTTACCTTTGATTGCCTTGGACTCTTGAAGAAAAAGAGTTTAAGGGCTGGAGTTGTGATGAAGATTTGAAGATGGAGAGAGAAGGAGTGATGGCTAGTGAGAGAGTGAGATGAGAGAATGATTCAAAATTGTGAGGTGGAGTGTTTATTTTATGGAGTTTGAGAGAGGGGGGGCGGCCTCTCTAGGGGGGGTGGGGGTGGTGTGGTGTGACAATTGTATTTAGTCACTTCATGTCTTTAAAAATTAAATTAAATACAGGTATTCTCTTTAAAGTTAAAATACAAAGTATATATATATATATAAAATAAAGTATTTATATATATAATAAAATTGAAATATATAACTTATCAACTACATAAATACTTGTAGTATGAATGTATATTAAGTTGGCATTTTATGAGATTTATGGATAATTTCCTAATTCAAGGATTTCTTAGGCAAAATTTCTCGAATTTTCCTATCGTACCGTGTTTACTGCTAAAATTGCACTGTGTAAACTATGTCATAATAATAAGGTATCCAAAGCAGTTCTAACCTGAGATGTAAATTTGACAGTTGTCACAGTTATCATATCCGATTCCCCATTCTTTGTTAAAGTACGTGAACTCTTTGGGTTTATTTAAAAAAATTGTTTGATCAGTTTGACCCCTTTTGTGGAGTTTGTTTTCAAGATCAAGGATTTTATTCACAAACTCCTTGTGTTGGATTTGAAGAGAAGAACGTTGATAAACAATTTATTCTTTCTCATTCAAGCACTTATCAAACTGAGACTGAAGATCAGATAATTTGGCCCTTAAGTCTTTAGGTGCTAATGACAGATTTTTGCATTTATCAGTTAAATTAGCAAAATCAGACTTATACTTCTCTGTTATTCTCTTTTGAGCATCAAGCTTTTCAGTTAGTGACCTAATTTCAAGCTTTTGTTGTTTAGAGGTGGCCTGGAAGGAATTTGCCTGATCGGTAAATGCTTGCATTTTATTCAAGAAATCTGGTTGGCAAGAATCACATACCTGACTTGTAGGAGCCGTTTCTTCTTCGGCGGAGGAGTGATATCCCATGAAGGCATCAGCAACATCAGAATTGCCTTCATCATCAGATCTTTCCAACCAGTAATCGTTCTCGGCGAACATAGCTTCTCCAGCCTCTTTCTGACGAGACAAAGCGAGTTTGGCCTCGTAGTAGTGAGAGTTCTTTACTGTAGGCTGGCGACAATCCTTCGCGAAATGACCGAGTTTCCCGCAGTTGTAACACTTTACGGGTTCATCTCTCTTCTTCCCTTCTTCTTTCTCTGGCTTTCCCTTCTTCTCAGACTTGTCTTGCTCACTGACCTTCTTCTTTCCTTCGTATCGGTCTTTGTAGTCATGGCGCTTATTAGAGGAAGTGGAGTAGCGCTGACTATTGGATGAAGGCTTCTTGTAGTACCTTTGTTGTTCGAAGGATTTGGTAAGCAAAGCTATGGCCTTTTTAAATTCTGAAACCGTTCCATCATCAGAATTGTTGTCTTGCTTATCTTCAGCTTCTGACTCAAAAGAACTTTGCTTTGGAGCACGTCTGGAGTGACTTCCCGATGATTTTCCTTGCTTGGAGGAAATGAGAGCAATAGGATCGGCAGATGGCTTTGGTTCAGTCTTTTTGTCACCTAGGAGCTCAGTCACTTCATCTTCGTCTTGAAGAAGTGTCTCATACAGTTCGTTGATGCTTATATTCTCTATCATGTGGTTATGTTTGACATGAGAAGCATACACCTTCCATTCTAGTAGCAGATTGTTGAGAAACTTGAGAGCGTTTTCAGTATTCGAACGAACGATCTTGTTCTTGTTCAGTTCATTGAGGAGCTGGCAAAAACGTTCGTAAGCCTGGGTGAGAGTTTCGCCGTTGCGCTGCTTGAAACCATCAAACTTGGTTATTGCGCTATTTATCTTCAGTTGATTGCCAACCACGCTCCCACGCATCATTCTGGCTACTTGATCCCACATGCCTTTAGCCGTGTCTTTGTAGCTGTCGATGGCAGTGTAGGTCGAGTTGGGAAGGGCTTGAACCAGATATCTCTTAGCATGCTTTTCGCCTTCAATCATGCCTCTTTCATCTTCAGTCATTTCAGCAAGAGTTTTGGCCTCACGTCGAGCTACTGCAGTTGAAGTTGCAGCTATGTCCTTCATTGGTTTGGGAATTGAGCCATTATCCAGAGCTCTCTTGATGTACTCATAGTTGTCCTTGGACTCTATGAAGATCATGAACCTATCTCGCCATTGGCTGTACTCGTTCGGATAGAGACACGGTGGCTTGGTGTCAGTGCCAATTGCGAGAGCATCACGAGAAGTAGACATCTTTGGTTGCAACAGAGTGATCATCAGACGGGTTGATCGATTCAGAGTGTAAACCTAACGCAAGGTACTAAGAGTGATGTCCTAACGCAGGTTCTACGAGTGATTGGACTAAACTGAACTTACTGGATAGGAATCCAAATAAGTGATCTGATCTGGAAGTGTCCGGATCAGATTTGATGCAAGTAGATCAATAAAAGAAAAACAAAAGTGTCCGGATAAGAGGAAGAGTCCGGATAACTTGAGTTGTCCGGATAACCAAGGTTACCGGATGGCTTAAGTTACCGAATAGAAAACTGAAACAAGATGTTTCCGGATACAATGAAGTTTCCGGGTACTATGGATTGTCCGGATAAGAGATGTCCGGAAACACTGAGTTTCCGGAGACAAATGTTACCTGGATTGTATAGGGATAGAGACTTACCCGGATTGCAGAACTTACCTGGAAAGATGAGGAGTCCGGATGGAATAACACAATTATCCGGGAACTATCAAAGTGTCCGGAAACGGCGGCTGAGTTACCCGGAAAGCAATGCTGACTTTTTCAATTCGATCGATTTTCGATTAGGGTTGCTCAAGAATGTTCCTGAAAGGTTAGAAACACTACCAAACACAAAACTAACACTGACCCAATCGATTTTGAAGCAAAAAGAGCACTTTTTAATGGTAAAAATTCGATTTTTCTTGATGAACACAACCAAAAGACTTTAAACTTAATTTGCTAAATTGACCACTCAAACGATCGAATTGGAATGTGAAAAATTGCAGAAATACTAACAAGTATAATGCTAACAAAACCCAATAAACAGAATTGAACAATTTAGCCAGAATCAAAGATTTGAAAATTCAAGAATGGTCAGACGTGAAAAAGTCAAACTAACCAGAAATCAGTGAATGAATCTGTGAATCGAATCCGTCCGTCTGCTCTGATACCAATTGTTAGAACCAGATCCGTGCAACAAATAAGAAATCCGTAATATGAATCAATAAGAACAATGATTTCCAACTGTCATCCCTTTCATTAACTTTCAGAGAGAATGTTTACAATACGAATAGAAAGCTAAAGAGATGATCAGCTTGTTTTTCCATGCTAATCTTACATTAAATACTATGGTCCCGTGGCTAGCAAGCCCACGGCCCGTTCACTAATAAGGCTCAAAATGAATTAATACAAATCAACCCTTGAACTTTAAATCAACTATAAAACCTGCCCTAACAGGTATACTTAATGAAGAGGTTTATGTCTATCAACCAGAAGGTTTTATTGATCCTGAGTTTCCAGATCATGTTTATGTTTTAGATAAGGCATTGTATGGTCTGAAACAAGCACCAAGAGTCTGGTATGACACTTTAACTCAACATTTATTAAAATCTGGCTTCAAGAAAGGTAAAATTGATACTACTTTGTTCCTAAAGAAAAAAGGTGATGATTTAATTCTGATTCAGATATATGTAGATGATATCATATTTGGTTCAACAAATGCAGATTTATGTAATGAATTCTCAAAATTTATGGAATCAGAATTTGAAATGAGCATGATGGGAGAATTGAACTTTTTCCTTGGTCTTCAAGTAAAACAATTGTCAAATGGAATTTTCATAAATCAAGGAAAATATGTAAAAGATATTCTGAAAAAGTTTAAGATGTCTGATTGTGCTATTATGAGAACACCAATGGCAACAAATGTCAAGTTAGATGATGATCTCTCTGGAGTTTCAGTAGATAACAAGGTTTATAGAGACATGATTGGATCTTTGCTTTATCTGACTGCAAGTAGGCCAGATATCATGTTTGCTACATGCTTCTGTGCTAGATTTCAATCTAATCCAAAAGAATCCCATTTGCTTGATGTTAAAAGGATCTTAAGATATCTCAAAAGTTCACCTGATTTGGGCCTTTGGTATCCAAAAGAAACTGATTTTAAACTGACTGGTTTTACTGATGTTGATCATGCAGGGAGCAGGTTGGACAGGAAAAGT
This sequence comes from Saussurea involucrata, assembly GCA_033807775.1. NCBI lineage: Eukaryota > Viridiplantae > Streptophyta > Magnoliopsida > Asterales > Asteraceae > Saussurea > Saussurea involucrata. The sequence goes on from CM066322.1 coordinate 115,141,201, forward strand.
ACTTCTGGTACTTGTCACTTTTTGGGAGACAATATAGTGAGTTGGGCTTCAAAGAAGCAAAATTGTGTTTCCACATCAACAGCTGAGGCAGAGTATGTAGCTGCTGCTGCTTGCTGTTCTCAAACTTTGTGGATGAGAACACAACTCATGGATTATGGATATCAGCTTAACAAGATTCCAATTTACTGTGACTCAGAAAGTGCAATTGCAATCACTCAGAATCCTGTTCAGCACTCAAAAACCAAACATATTGATGTAAGGTATCATTTTATTAAGGACTATGTGGAAAAGGGAACTATAGAAATGCACTTTGTGCATACAAAGTATCAATTGGCTGACTTGTTCACAAAGCCTCTTGATCACAAAAGGTTTACTTTTCTCATATGTAAAATAGGAATGCTTAATCTGACTAATTGATGATATTTGTTATTTATCAGAAATGAATATTTTTCTAAGTACGATTTTCTGAGTAGTGTACTCAGAACTCTGACTCTTTTGTTCAGAATTCTGACTCTTGAGTTCAGAACTTCTGAGTCAGTACTTCAGAAATCTGACTTCAAATTTTTTCTGAATAGATAAATCAGAACTTCTGACTATCTTTCAGAACTCATTTCTTAGAAGTACAAATGTTTCAATTTTATTGATTATAGGTTTTCTATGAAAATATTTTTTTCATATTCCTTATGTTAAATATGTGTTTGAGTATATGCTTAAGTCAAGGGGAAGCATTGATATCTTTCAGAAATCATTCTAAGGTGCTTATAAGGTTTGTATTTTCGTTCTCACCACTAATCATTCTAAGGGGAACAAGCTTTCAATGATAAAATAATTTTTCACTTGTTCAAACTACTTCTGAATCCTTAAAAAGATTTTCAAGGTCAGATGTTAGATTTTAAATGATTTTCAAAAATATCAAATCATCAAAAGATGGACAGAATTTTGATGATAAAATAATTTTCTATCTGTTCAAACTACTTCTGGATGATTAAATGTTTTATATAATCAGAAGTTGAGATTTAAATGAATTTTGGTTCCAAGGGAATTTTCTTCTGAACTGTGTACTCAGAACTTCTGAGTATGCATTATCAGAACTCTGAGCGTGTTATTCAGAACTTTTAACTTGTGTTAATTTCTATCAAATAACACGTGTCAGCTTCTTATTCAATTGATGATGCCACGTTTCATTTAATATCTTTTGTGGTACTTCACAGTGTTCGAATCCGTTATAACTCTGACAAAAAGCAACTTTTCACCGTTTGAAACCTTTCAGCTTCGCGGATTTTAAATAGACCTTAAAATCCCTCTTTCAATTTCATTTGAATTCCAAGAGTGAAAAGTGAGATACGCATAAATCCAGAGTTCTTCGAGTCTGTTTTCTTTCAATCTTCTATATTAATCATGTATGGTTCAAGAAGAAGTAGAGTTATATCATTACATTCCTCAAAAACCTTGATGGAATCCTCGGATTCAGAGAACGATGAAGTTCGAATTCCTGAAAACATTGTTTTAGGAGGAAATGTTGAAGGAGATGCAGGGGATTAGAATATGGCTGAATCAGAGGGTAATGCAGATGGGGGAAATGAAAATATACAACATGAACAGAGTGCGGTTAGGTCTGTAATGTCTGGAAGATCAAATTCTTTGGAGAGAGTTGTACCTGAGAGTGAGTATTTGGATTTTATTGAAAAAAACTTTGTGTTAGTACTTGATGAAACTAGGTTCAAGGAAGAACATAGAATAATCATAGAGTTGTTGAAGTACCATCCATTCAAGAAGTGGTTTACAATGAAGAAATTTGTTCCTGTACAATATATACAACAGTGGTGGAAGCATTTGGAGTTACAAGGTAACAAATTTGTATCTGAAATAGGGGGAGTTACTGTAACTTTGACTGTACAGTTTATGAGAACAATGCTGAGACTACCAGAAAAGGATGATTTACAGGGGAGATCAGATTTTGAAGATTCTCCATTTACAGAGGAATTAATAGCTGAATTCAGAAAATTAGGGTATAATGATGAATTGAAGAATCTAATCTTATTCAGAAGGAACAAATTGCCACCAATCTGGGCATGTTTCTTCAATATAATCAACAAGTGTCTATCTGGGAAGAACCGTTCTCTAGATCAAGGTTCAAGGCAAATTTTGCAGATCTTTCATGTGTTAGTGAAGAATAGGCATTATGATTATGCTTCTATTCTATGTGAAGATATGAAGAATACTTTTGAGAGGAATCAAAAGGCAAAAGAAGGGAAAACAAAGGATAAGATACTTACATATATACCTTATCATAGGTATTGGCAGTTGGTAATCTGGTATGCAATGGATCAAGATAGAAACATTCCAAGAAGATCAAATGAGGAGCATGGGCCAATCTTCTACATGGGTAAAATGATTTCTGCTCTTAAACTTGAAAATTTCCCAAATCACAGACCTCTTCCAAGGTCACTTAGGCAATATATTCCAGGGAACAGTGAGATATTAAAAGCTTATTGCACTTCTATGGGATTTGAACAACCTCAGATCCCTACCCATGAGGACAACCCTGAGAGGAGAGGTGAGGGGTCTAGTGCAGTTATAGAGGGGGAGAATGTTCAGGAGGGAGAACATTCTGAGAGAATTGAGAGGGAAAATTCAGAGAGATTGGTTAGTATGGAAAGTCAAAAACAGAAAGAGAGAGGTGAGGATGAGAGAATGTTAACAGAATTAGAAACACAAAGAGATAATTCTGATCCAGCCGAATTAATCCGGGCAACCACATCTACTATTGGTTCACAACCCTTGGTGACCAATATTGAAGAAAACACCATGGAGCCCGTGGTGGAACTTGAACAACCCATCCCTAGCCACTCAGAAGCATTCAAACATGCTACTGTTTCACTTCATACAGGGGAACCATCCCAAACTCATTTGGAGGGAGGTAATAAATCCCAAGATATTCTTCAACACTTAAAGTCTGGATTACACAGTAAAATCCAATTTGAGCCTGAAATTCCTTTGAACACATGCACATCACAAGAATTTTGTATTCATGTATCAACATCCATAGACATTCCAATTACTGGTTGTCAAGGATTGGATGGAAGTCCTGGTGAAGTGAACATCTTGAAAGCTTCATTACACAGTGCATCTGTTGTACATGGTGACTTTGTGACACCTACAGGCCATGAATTCTTTGAACACATGAAAACTGGGTCATTTGTTGATCCAGGTTCACAGTTAGACTCTTCTGAATTTGAAAAGATTCAGAAACAAAATCATGATCTTGGTGAAAAGGTGGAGAAATTGGAGAAAACTGTTATTTCCTTGAAGGATGAAATCAAGGATCTAAAAACAAAGTTGGATGAAAAATCTAAATCTGTTGAATTAAAGGTGGATGGAGTGAAAGAGTCCTTGGAATCTCACAAAAAGGAGATCAAGGATAATCTGTCAGAATTTCAAAAGGAGTTATTAAAGAATATGAATGATATGAAATCATCTTTGTTGCAAGCTTTTAGTTCACATCTGGCAACTGTGTCAAAGCCTCTAGCCATTATGCCTGTGTCTGTTGCAGAACCTGAATCAAAATCTACTCAGTCCTTAAAAAGAAAGTTTGATGATAATGATCCTCATGATCATCAAAAGGTGGAGAAAAGGCAAAAGCAAAGTACTGAGTTAGAAAAGCAAAGCACTGATGAGTTAGAAAACGTTGAATCAACAGATGTTGAGTTAGCAGATGTTCAGAACTCAGAAAATGTTCAGAATTCAGCAGATGTTGAAAAATTGGTTGTTGTTGAAGAATCAGCAGAAGTTGAGAAGTTAGTGGAGGTTCAGACAATAAGTTCAGACACTGAGGATGATATGGAAACTGATAAAGTGGTACATGAAAAGTCTTCTGAAGGAGGTACTGACAAAACAGAGGAATTGGAATTAAATACTGAGTTGGAGGTGAATTCTGATGAAACTGAAGTACTTTTGACAGATGATATAATTATGGCAGATCAAAATGTTAAGGCAGTGAGTATTTTTGGATCTGATGAAGTTACTTTGAATGATGAAAATGTTATGGCAGAAGAGGAAATGATGACTGATTCTTATGAAGAAGGTTATGAGATAAGTAAGGCAGATGTTTCTGAAGAAAGTTTAATGGAAAGATTTGAGGTGAGTACATGCTTAGAAATTGTTCCTTATACCAGAAGTGAGCTCTTTAACTCTGAGATGGAAGAAAGAAGGTTGAATGAGGTTCTGATAAGGAGAATGCACAGTGAAATGGTTAGAACTCTTAATGTTCAGAAAGTTCAAAAGACTATCAGAATGGTGAGACCTATTGACTTGTTGGGAGAAGAGGATCACTCAGTTGGATACTCAAGCAAGTTTCAAGATGATTTTGAACTTCATTTTCTAGATGAGTTGAATGTACTTAATGGAGAATATGAAAGAGTTGAAAACTACTTCATGCCTTTGGAGTATGTGTACAGAAGACCTATTATGATTCCAAAATTTGAATTACCAGGGCTAGAAGAACCTTTGTGTGATTTCATCATTAATCAGAGTGACACTCCTCTGGCTAAACATTTCTTTAGAGATATTTTTCCAGAAGAAACATATGAGAATATTTACTGCACAGAAGGTGAATATGTTGACTTGGAGAATTTTATTGATGGCTTTATGGATGCAAGATTACAGATGATTTATGTGGAAGCTTCAAGCAGACTGAGAAAACCTGATGAAAGGTTACATGTTCAGAAAAGAATAGAAAAGGTACTGGAGTTTAAAACTGAAGAGTTTGATGGACTGAAATATGTTAGTATGGAAGTTATGAAGGAAGGGAATCTGAATGTAAATATGACAAGTTTTGACTTCCATAGACTGTTTCTTGATGATCAAATATTCTTGGTGAAGTTCTTTGCTTGCACAGAAGAAACTTGGGTAGAACTTGAGTGCAGAAGAATTCTGGGGATCTATGTCAGAAATATGCATGTGTATGATTTCCAGTTAGCAATAGAATCAAGAAATGACAAGTGCAATCTAAGTCGTCCAGTCAGAGATCCAGTACATAGTATAAGTTTTCGTGGGTTTGTAAATGAAGGAATGGAGAATGAAGGGTTCATCTACAAAGATACTGAAACACTTATGTTTTTCAAGCTGAATGAGCTTGTGAAATACAGTGATGCTACACTACAATGGTTATTAGAAGAAATGGAAAAGATTGTTAAAGATCAGAGAGCAATACTGAGGGAAAAATGTATAAGACACGTCAAAGAAAGACTGGATCTCAGAACAAGGATCAAAGAATGTGGTGAATGTATGCTCTCAGAAGTAAACCCTAAGAAGTTGCTACATATAGACTTTGTATTTCCTGCTGAGTACGAAGTAAATGGGGTTTATTCAGATGATGTTGAAGAAATTATTCCAGATATATCTTCACAAGATGTTCAGATGCAAGACTCTGAGCAACCAGAACAATCTGAAGCCAATGAAGAAGAAATATCTGTTGATCTTAATGATGCGTTTTTAGAGTATACTTTGCCTAACTACTTCCAGCCAAGAGAAGTAAACTTTCTGAGTGTATATCATGATAAGACAGAATTTTCTCAAAAGCTTCGTGCAGGATTGAAAAGAGTTGTGGGAAAGAAAAGGAAGTCTGTATATTCTGATTTCTTGATCACTGGAATCAGAGAGTTAGTTGTGAAGAAGCACAATAAACATGAATACTATGGATTTAAGGTTTTAAGAAAAGATGGAAAAGTCTATTACTTCACTAAAGCTGACTTTGATGAGATCTCAGTATTTGATTTCTACAGACTGTATAATCTTCTGCAAAATAAAGATAGTAGCAAGTACAAAAAGGAGAGAGGAGCATTGGCAACAGTTAGAGAAGCCATGTTTTACATTTTGAGATGGTATGCATATACTGACTTTCAAATTGCTCTGTATGTGCATAGACCATGTGTCTATTTGTCAAAGCCTAACAATGAGCATGTGCAACTGAATGAGATGAAGACTGGTTATGTGAGTGAAAGGCCAGAATTGGGTGTTGCAATGAAGAATAATCAAATGCAAAAGATCTTTTTCAGAGCTAGTGAAGCTTCCAAATATAGCTCTGGAACACTCAGATTAATCAAGAAAAGTTTGATTAAAAAGATAGAAAAAGAAGTTCAAGTTGTAAAGACAAAAGATCTCATTGAGCAGATTGATAGAAGGCTTGCTCTGAGAAATGTGATTCTATTAAAGATTGTGTCTGCACTTAAAGAATTTAATGAAGATCAATACAGGAGTGTTTGACAAAAAGGGGGAGATTGTTAGATCTGAAGTTTTGTCATAACACAAGTGTAGACATCTGAGCAAAAGACTCAGAATTCTGAGTAGGAGACTTAGAACTTCTGAATATGAAGATAAATGTTCTGAAGTGCTTTATCAGAAGAATGATCAGAAGTTCTGAATATGTTGTTCAGAACTTAAGTCAGGATATTTTCCTTTATATTCTGTTACTAATTAGGACACGTGTAATTGTTCTATTTGTCTGTTACTTATATGTACTGTAGCTTTAGTCTTTCCTTACAGTATATATAAGAGTTAGCACTTGTAAGCTAACTAACTTTTGAACATAACTTTGTATTCACTTTGTAATCTTTGATAGATTCTCTCTCTAGATCTGTAATCTGTTCTTGATTGAATACGAAGTTATTTGATCCAGTTCTCTATCATTTCACTGGTTGATTGTTCCTTATTCTTCATAATTGATTGTAAGATTGAATCCTGGTTTCTACAGAAAATATCCTGACTTAAGTTCTGAACAACATGTTCAGAACTTCTAAACATTTTTCTGATAAAGCACTTCAGAACATTTGTCTTCTTCTTCAGAAGTTCTGAGTCTTCAACTCAGAACTCTGAACCTTCTATTCAGACTTCACACATAGCAAACTTTGCAGTACAACACTTCTGAGTCTTCTTACTCAGAACTTTGAGTCTTCACTTCAGATCTCAACACTTGTGTTTTTGACAAAACTCTAGATCTAACAATATCAATAAACAATTTAGAAAAGTAAAATCTGTGTGTTTGTATTCAACCCCCCTTCTACAAACTTGTATAACCCCTCCGGGACCAACAAGTGGTATCAGAGCAGATTGTTTAAACTCATAAACAAGATCTTGCTTATACTAATCTTTTCTCTTCCTTGCTATTTCTCATAAATGGCTACCAACACAAACACAAACTATATTGACAATGGTTCTCTTGCAAAACCCCCAAGATTTTCCAGAGATAACTTTAGTCTGTGGAAAAATAGGATGACACTCTTCTTAGAAGGTGTAGACCCTACTATGCCTTACTATCTCGAAAATGGCCCATATATTCCTTATAGAATTGACCCTGAAGTTTCAGGCACTGCTACTAGAGCTACCATTCCTGAAAGAGTCGGGCCTAAGGAACCTCACAACTGGTCTGAAGAAGATAAGAAGAAAGTGGCTATCGACACCAAAACCATATCCATTCTTTCTATAGCTCTTCCTGATGAAGTCTACCATTCCGTCATGAACCTGAAAACCTCCAAAGCCATGTGGGACACAATCTGCGTTCAGTATGAAGGTACGTCTGAAGTCCAGGACTCACGTAAGATCAACCTGGTAAGACAGTACGAAAGATTCATTTGTGGTAAGAATGAAACTCTCTCTGAAGTACATCAGCGGTTTAACTGTTTAATTATAGATCTGAAAACCGTTGGTAAGGAATATTCTAACTTTGAAATTCTGACACAGTTCCTAGAATGTTTACCTGAAAGCTGGGACAGTTATTCAATGTGTCTCAAGCTATCTAAGGATCTAAAATCTATGACTCTTTCTACCTTATATGGCACTATGCTCAATCATGAGCAGTCGTGTCATCTTAAGAAGAATCTTGTAAAAGATTCCAAAAGCACACCTATTGCTTTACTCTCAGAGTCACCTTCCACTCAGCGATCTACTATCACTATCACTGAGTTGGAAACTAACTCTGAATGCTCATCAGATACTCATTCTTCAGATCTTGATGAATCTATGGCTCTCCTATCTAATAAGTTCAGGAGATTCGCCAAAAAGAAAAATTTCAGAAAGAATAAGCCCCTCGCACTTACTGACAAGCCTAGATCATCAACCCCTGTTGATAAGGCTACTGCTACTTGCTATAACTGTGAAAAGATAGGACACTTTGCGAGTGAATGCAGGTCAAAGAAAGTCTATAAACCCTCAGCTTTCTCCAAGAAATCCTCTAACCCCAGGGCTAGAGATGACAAGTATCAAAAGCTGAAAGAAAAATATGCAAAGCTGAAAGGCTTTAAGAAGAAAGGCAAAGGCCTGATGGCTGACTTTGATTGGGCTGCCTCTGATGAAGAAGAATCATCTGACTCTGAAGATGATGATGAGGCCAATCTTTGTCTTATGGCCAACATCGAAGAAGAGGAAGAAAATTCTAACATTCCCTCTACTTCAGCCTCTGCTACTAAGGTATCACCTTCTTTCTTTACCAATATTTCAGATATTGATGAAGCTGATAGTCTTCGTAAAATTGATCTCCTGACTATGAGTTTATATGATGCCATGAATGGCAAAACTGTTGTTGAAAATCAAAACCTTGATCTTGCTGAACAACTTAAAAACTGTCACCTTCAAAGAGAAAAGCTTTCTAAAATTGAAGAAGATTTAAAAGATCAAGTTCATATAAATCAGCTAGTTAAAATCGAACGCGAAGAAGCTATCGCAGCATTAAAAGCTGAAAAAGCTACTGTTGAAGGATGGTGTAAATCCTCAACAACGATCACTGAGATAATTAAGTCTCAGATTCCTCTGAGTGACAAACGTGGTCTTGGTTACAAAGCTGACACTGAAGAACCAACCACTGATCATTCCATGCTTAAGTTTGGAATGTTCGTTTCCTCTATTCCTGACACTTCCTCATTTCAGTGTTCCTCTTCTAAAACTCCCATCCCTGAGGAAATCTCTACCTTAACTTCTAAAGGTAAAGAGAAAATTGTTTATCCAAAACCTCAGAATGGTACCAAAATATAAAATCTGAAGAATGTTAAACCTTCAGTTAATCATTCCTCATCCTCTAAGGATAAGGTTTATGAAAATGTTCAGCGATCCACTCCTAGGATCAAACTGAACTTTCTAGCTAAGAATCTTGATGAACCTCAGGTTCCCCCAAGATCTGATGCTAAAGGTATTCTTGGTGCTGGCCCTGCTCATTTAAAATTAATCGCAAAGCATGCAGATGGTTCTAAAGCTACTTTTAGCTATAGGAAATGTTATCACTGTAGACTTACCGATCACATTGTTAGTAAGTGCCCCACAGCCACCAAAGCTGAAAAGTTAGCTAAGGTGAAGATTAATGCCCCCAAGGCAAAGAAGACCACTGAGGTTAAGAAATTAACCAAAGTGAAGAATAATTTCAAATCTTGACATCCTCCGAGGAAGACCAACCACACAAATCACCAACACCAACAACACCAAAAACACCAGAAGAGCCCAATTTACCATCCCCTACACCAGAAGCTGAAACAACAAAACCTCCATCTCCCACACCCAAAACCAGAACCAAGTCAATTGCTCATAAACAAATGAAATATCTGAGCAAAACCACAGAAGCCTCACCAACCAAACCTACATCACCAACTAAGTCCCATGAAAAACCAACAGAGGCATCAACACCAACAACAGCAGAAGCACCACCAACAGAGACAACACAACAAGCAGAACAGCCTAAGGCAAAAGACAAAGGCAAGGGAATATTGACAGAGGAACCACAACAGAAGAAGCCAAAGCATCAACCCACAAAGAAGCTGATGAAGAGTGCCTTCGATGCATATGTGACACCAAAGCCAGAAGAAGATGAAAGTTTAGGATCCACTCTTACAATCAATATATCAATGTATAGAACAGTAATTGAGAAGTAATATGATTGAACCAACTTGTATTCAATGAAGAACAGATTTACAGATCTTAGAGAGAGAGTATCTCAAAGATTACAAAAGATGAATACAAATATATGCGGGAAAGTCATGCCAAATATTAGTTTGCATACAGTTGCTAACTCCTATATATATACTGTAAAGAAAAGCTAAAGCTACAGTACATATGAGAAACAGACTAATAGAACAATTACACGTGTCCTAATTAGTAACTGAATATAACAGAATATCCAAGTCATAAGTTCTGAACATGTTGTTCAGAACTTCTGAACATTCTTCTGACTAAGCGCTTCAGAACATTTGTCTTCATAGTCAGAAGTTCTGAGTCTTCTACTCAGAACTCTGAACCTTCTAGTCAGAATCCACACTTGTAATCTTTTGGACTTTCCTGATCAGAACTTCTGAGTCTTCTACTCAGAACTTCTGAGTCTTCTGACCAAATCCCAACACTTAGAATCTTTTCTAGACTTCTCTATTCAGAAATTCTGAGTCTTCTACTCAGAACTCTGAGTCTTCAATTCAGAAATCAACACTTGTGTTTTTGACAAAACTCTAGACCTAACAATCTCCCCCTTTTTGTCAAATACACTTGTACTTTCATCATCAAATTTTTTTAGAGCAGGAACAATCTTCAGAAGGATCTCTTCTGAATGCTTTGACAACTTTTGCTCAGAACTCTGAATAATCTGAGTAAACAACTTCTGGTCAGTCTTTAATCAGCAGCAGCAACGATTTCCAAATTGATTTCTGTTAACAAACATCAGCAACGATTTCCAAATCACAAATTTGCTTTCAGCTCCCCCTTGAAATAACAATTCTCATCTTCATGTGATCAAATCAAATTTCTGTCTTTTTATGACTTTCTTCTCCCTTTTGAACCAATCAATCAGCTTTCATAACATTTCTTTATAAGAAACAACAGATCAGTTTCCTTTTCCTCTTCTCCCCCTTAAAATAACATTTTTCTCTTTTGTTGTTTTTGAACAAATCATTTTCTATTTTCTTCTCCCCCTAAAGTTTTGTAAATCAAAATCATATCAATCTTCAAAATCTTTAGCTTTTCTCCCCCTTGATTTTCTTGGAAAAACTTTAGCGATGCTTTTTCTTCGAATGAGATCTATGCTTTTTCTCCTCCTTAATGAATAACCTTGCTCCCCCTCAAAATAAGAATTCTGGAGCAATTTGTTTTCTCCCCCTGAAAATATGCATATATTTCAATAAAATTATTCATTTCAAATACAGTGCTTTAATGAAAACATTTATACAAGGAAAATAAGATTCACTGAACTACACATGATAACTACTAACATTTGATCATTTGAAAACTTTACAAAAGAAATCCAACTTAATGAGATTTAACAGATTTTTCAATCAAATGAAATCAAATGCATGTGTTTGGATTCAAATACAAGTCACCATTGCATATCAAGTTAAAAATGTTCAGTTTCAATCCCTTTATTAAATCTATTTGGCGTGCTTAGCATGCGAAATATGATTAGCTTCAAGCATATGCAATTCAAAAACATATAAGAATACTTTGCTCTACTCACACTATTTCTCCAAAATCAGGATTTTCGTAAATTTACAGGTTTATTGTGACTTTGTATTTTCCCAAAGTTTCAAGAGATGTGTGCTCATTGGCATCTTTTAATTTTGTGCTCGTTGGCATCTTTTAATTTTGTGCACATTGGCATCTTTTAATTAAAAAGTTTAGTAAGAATAAGATACACCGTTAAACATGACTTTCTATCTGGTTCTATAGCAGGATTTGAGTCAGCCAATCCCAGACCAGTTGGTCTTAGGTGCTAGGTGTCAAGCACCCCTTGGAACTTACTTTCCCAAACCAGAAAGGCCACATCGATATATCTTAAACCCATTTGTACCAGTAGAACATGGCTTTCTATCTAGTTCTATTGCAGGATTTGGGTCAGTCGATCCCAGACCAGTTGGTCTTAGGGACTAGGTGACTAGCACCCCTTAGGACTTACTCTCCCAAACTAGAAGGCCACAGGTACAAACTTTCAAACTAAATGATTTTATATATAATTATTGCATCTCAATCACTTGGTTCTAAAACGTAGTACTTCCCCCATATTTTTGTTTCCATCCATCATTCTGACATTTAGGCTATTTGAGCATTATATTCTATATAAGCCTAGATTTACATAACATTGAGCATTCAGCATAATTTCATTCATGTTTTGCTGACCTTTTGATTTATTTCAGAAATGAAAGTTGAAACAAATATATCTCAGATAATACAAAAATACTTGTAAAATCATTCTTGACACGCATTTTATTCATTGAATGAAAATTAAAAAAAATCACATCATTGAATTAAATTTGTTAAGATTCAAACATTCAAAGCAATAGAAATATAACATAATGCAATGTTACCTTTCACCACTTGTTCCTTGAAACAAAAAGATATGACATTTAAGGATATCACCTGATAAGAATGAGTTCTAAACTGATTTGTTTAGAAGTCTTAGTCTTTGAAGTACGGGTCCTGAACTGAATTATTCAGAAGCCATAGTCATTTAAGTACGGGTTTTGAATTGATATGTTCAAAAACCTAAAACGTTGAAGCACGAGTTTTGAACTTTATCTTGAGATAATCAGATCAAATTTTGAGACAATACTCCCTCTGAAATTAAGATAATCCTGCAAAATCAAGAGATTTTGGTAATCATCTACGATGATTCCTCATTAGATATCAAAAATCCAAATTCTGAGTAGTAAAGTCAGAATTCTGATTAGAAGAGTCAGAATTCTGAGTAACTTGTTCAAAGTTCTAAGTATCAGAGTCAGAATTCTGATTAGTTGAGTCAGAATTCTGAGTAGTAGAGTCAGAACTTCTGGGTAACAGAGTCAGAATTCTGATAAAACTATCCAGAGAAAATACCTTAGAAAAATGTTTGGATTTTGTGATTTTTGAACATTCTGAACTTCAAATCACCATAACTTGCTCAAAAATCAGAATTTTTCAACCAAAATTTGCAGGATTGCTCAGAATGTGATTCTGAACACATTCTCTAGTAATGTTTTCTACCAAAAACACCCATAACTATGAGTTCGATAACACCATAGTAAACAGAACTTTTTCGAAAAAAAATTCTTCAAAATCAACAAATTGATCTGTATGAATCAGAAATCCATAATCACATTCAAACCGAGTTTTGGACTGAATTATCCAAAAGTCAATATTCTCAACTTAAGCACAACATCTATTTTCAGTCATGTGTCAGTATGATCATTCAGCTTTACACATGAATAACCTGTAAAACAGATTAAGTTGTCTTTGGTACCCATATGAACTTGGGTACAGGTCTGTTAGGTGTAGTGGCATATGCAGATATTCTATAAGAACCATACCAATGCTGAATTAAATCCTTGTTCACAAAATCATTAGTCCCACAATATGAACAACAAAGTTTCTTTTGTGCAATTCTGACTAATTGATTTACAGAATAAATCACATCAGGTTTAACAAAAGATTTTCTTTGAAAAGTATTGTTCTTCTTGACATTTGAATTAGGAACCTTTGATTTTGGCACTTCTTTCTTGGAAGTTGTTCCTTTAACTCTCCATTCCATTTTTATCTTTTTAAAAGAACAATTATAAGATTTATCAATAGGAGAATCATAAAACAGATTAGAAGAACGAATCTGATCTTTTGAACTATGATTTGATTTGTCAACAACTTTCGTTTCAAATTCTTTAAACTTTTTAACATACAAATCAAACCTTGACTGCAAATCAGATTTGGACTTCCTCTCTATCATGATTTTAGTTGATAAATCAGATAATTTCTTAATAAGTCTCCTTATCTCCAAATGAAAAACTTTCTTTTCCTTCTCAAACTCATCTTTTAAGCATTTTTCTTTAAAGCCATTTACCTTCTTCTTTTCAGTCTCTTTCCTTCCATCTTCTAACTCTTTCTCCAACTCATTGATTTTTACAGAAAACTCATTTAACATTCCTGTTTTCTTTTTCTCAAAACCATTCTTTTCTTTTTGAAAAATATTTTTCTTGCATTCAAACTCTTTTCTTTCTTTTGCAAGAATTTTCTCCAAATCAGAAATTTTCAGAGAGAATTCAACAGACTTTGTTTCAAAACCTTTCCTCTCAGTTTGAAAGTCTCTTCTCTCTTTCTCAAATTTCTCTCTTTCAAGTATAAGAACTTGTTCAAAATCATAGATCTGTTTCAAGAGTTGACAATTTTTCATTTCACATGATTTGATTCTATTTTCAGACTCTGTCAACATCTTTCTTCCAAAATTGATTTTCTCTTTCAAATCCACATTCTCCTTTTCTAACAACTTTGTGTTCTCAGCTTTTGCTTCAGAAGTTTTCAACTTTTCAGTAAATGGTTTCTTTAAATTATCAGAACTTGTGATTGAACTTGCTGGTCTTACAAAAATTTCATTTTCCTCCAAACCTAATCCCATTTTTGGATTAAAAAAATATTGCTAGAATTATGAATTTTGATCAAAAAATTAGAACCAACACAAATTTAGAATATGCTAGAATTGATCAAATCTGTCACATGCATTTCATCAAATAGTTAGAGTACATGAATTAATGAAATCTTCTTTTCAAGAAAAAATTAGAATACTAATCAACATGTAGCAGATAGAATCACTTTGATCAAGAAACCAATCAAGAATTTCGAAAACATACCTGTGATCTCTGTTTAATTTCGAGAATTAATCAGCATAGAGAGAAATTATTTGGATGACTTGATTGTAAGATATCGATTCAACAGAAAGACAAATTCAAATTTCTTGAATCAAAACAGAAAGAATTCAAGAATTACTAAGAATTCAAGAATTACGAGTAGCAGCGGAATCAATTGACGAATTGATCAAGAAATCTTCAAGAACACGATCTAGAAACCCTCACGAACATGATCTTGAATGAATTTGTTTGTTGATTTGCTCTGATACCAATTGAAAGTTTAGGATCCACTCTTACAATAAATATATCAATGTATAGAACAGTAATTGAGAAGTAATATGATCGAACCAACTTGTATTCAATGAAGAACAGATTTACAGATCTTAGAGAGAGAGTATCTCAAAGATTACAAAAGATGAATACAAATATATGCGGGAAAGTCATGCCAAAGATTAGTTTGCATACAGTTGCTAACTCCTATATATATACTGTAAAGAAAAGCTAAAGCTACAGTACATATGAGAAACAGACTAATAGAACAATTACACGTGTCCTAATTAGTAACTGAATATAACAGAATATCCAAGTCATAAGTTCTGAACATGTTGTTCAGAACTTCTGAACATTCTTCTGACTAAGCGCTTCAGAACATTTGTCTTCATAGTCAGAAGTTCTGAGTCTTCTACTCAGAACTCTGAACCTTCTAGTCAGAATCCACACTTGTAATTTTTTAGACTTTCCTGATCAGAACTTCTGAGTCTTCTACTCAGAACTTCTGAGTCTTCTGACCAAATCCCAACACTTAGAATCTTTTCTAGACTTCTCTATTCAGAAGTTCTGAGTCTTCTACTCAGAACTCTGAGCCTTCAATTCAGAAATCAACACTTGTGTTTTTGACAAAATCTAGACCTAACAGAAGAAGACTAGGCTTTCGGTGTTACCCCTCTGTCAAACATACAAGTTCTGGATCCGAAGGCAAAACCTACAGAGGATCGAGTGAAGCAAATTAAAAAGCAAATGGATGCTCTGCGCAGACCCATGCCTCCACCTGGTACACCTCCACGACAAATGGAAGAAGTAGTGTATAGGTACCTATACAACAGAATTATCAAAGATCCTCTGCAACCATCCATTCAAGATCCAAACTTCCGTGCTGAGCTCGAAAACATCTTCACCAGAACAACACCCAAACCTGTCAATCAAGTCTACTCAATCTCCAAAATCAACAAGGTCATATACTGTAAGTTCTCTCACACCAGAACCACACCTAAGATCTCCTACAATATCTATAAGGTCAAAAGAATGGACAGAACCGAGAACCAATTCTCAGATGATGATCTTAGGAACTTAAGCCCCTACGACCTACTCGACCTTCTGAACTGGACAAAACAGAACTTCACAATAGATGTGAATCGAAGGGCATACAGGGTTATCAGGAAAGCCATGTGTGAGAAACTTCTGCTATACAGCCTAGTCGATTTCCAAGTAGGACGAGATCTTGGAGTGAGAAACCTAAGTCTCAGACCACCAGAAGATGACTGCCCATCCTCTGCCATACCTAACTCAATCATAACATTTCCAAAGTTTGGGTATGTCTTCCAATATCCTGCGGTAAAATCAAGACTGTTTCTGGAGATGGACTGCCAAAAGTACGCAACAAGTACTCTCATAGAGTTCCGAGCCAACCTCATGGAGCACAGAGGAACGGAATTGATGGATAAAGCCTCCACCGATAGACTGATAGAGGTCATTGACTCCGTCATCAACTTCAGAACCCTCTACATCAGAATCTATCATGAGCTCAAAGAAGTAGGACTCCACAACAGAAGTTTCAACGACTTCAAAAACGCCAACGTCTGAGTTAGTCTACAAA
Source organism: Saussurea involucrata (assembly GCA_033807775.1). NCBI lineage: Eukaryota > Viridiplantae > Streptophyta > Magnoliopsida > Asterales > Asteraceae > Saussurea > Saussurea involucrata. The sequence continues at coordinate 115,157,680 of CM066322.1, forward strand.
TCTTTGCCACTTTTTCTTTCATCATGTAATCAAATGTAAATGCCTCTGGCATAATCTTATATGAAAAGAAAATATTTTACAGAGGTCAAATACCTCTTGTCGTGTACTTAGCCTAGAAAACCATGCACCTTTCAATTTTTTATTTTTCAACACTTAGGGGAGATTGTTAGCTCCAATCTTAATTGTTTAAGAAGTATTGAAAAATAGGCTAAGTATAGAAGTATTCGACAGAATCCTCTGTCGCGTCTCCGAGAAGACCGAAGTGAAGAATCGCCAAAAGACTCTTCTCAGAGGACAAGGCCACAGAGCCTCTGTCATGTTTGGCGGAGCCTCTATGGTATAAAGACTAAAGACTTAGAAGAATAATTGAAGATCAAGACAAAGACGATCGTGCTTCTCACGTTTACTATTGTACGAAGATCTTGAAGATCATTCGTACAAGGCTCGCCCTACTGCCTCCACGTGTCAACCTCTGATAGGTTGCAGTCTTTGTAGAGTGCGGCGCACTACAGCATCGTTGTACCTGTCACTGTTCCACGATAGTGTCTTTGTACCTTAGTACTTCTTGTCTCCACCTTGTCCCCTTTAGAAGTAGTATAAATAGAAGACTCATGTTGAGCTCTTCTATTAAGCTTTGCACAATACACACACCATTAGAGTAGAATTCTTGTAATACCTTCGGTGTTCTTGGTGTTCTTATTATATCAAATACAGTGAATCATTGAGTTAATTATCTGTGTTATTTACACTTCACATATTTGATATTGTGTATTTATCTACCAAAGTAATACCTCTCTAGTTCGCTAAAACGCTTTTGCACCCTAATCTGTTTGAACTAATAGGTATTTATATCATTGTTAAGCAAAACATGAACCAACAAGTACTATGTCTCTACAGTACCGCTGATAGGAAACTCATGCTCTTTAATTTAAAGGTTTAGCGAAACTGTTCATCAATAAAGCCCTGAGCCTGTTCAGTCTTGTTGATGATCGCTGACAATCTCAGTTGTTTACTTGTGATCCCTGAAGACAAGTTTCACGTCAACTATGTTCTACGCTGAAGTCCAAGATCAAGCCAAAGAACCAGCAACAAGTCTACTAATGAACTGATGCGGATATCAGCGAAGCCAAGATTTGTCCACTCAACGTGAAGTTACAAGTAAAAGACTTCAGTGAACACTGAGCTTTGTCACTCGCTGATAAAGAACTATTCAGTGAACGCTGATCATGAAGTCTTCCTCTACAAGTTACTTTTGTCTTACCTCCCTTGCACGCCTCCGTACGATAATGTCAGAAAGGACATCCCTTTTGTCCAGGATCGTACTACCAACTCTGATTCTACACTGTACATCATGCGGCTACTAGGTTGTCTACAAAGGTCAAACCATGCCACCAATCAGTTGCTGCCACGTGTAAAGTTATACTGTTTTGCATTAAATGCATGCAGTATATAAGAAGAACTCTACTTCAGAAATGAAGTGCTCGGCCATTCTTCTTCTCTCTACTATCTTTGTGTTAGAATATTATTAGTAATATTCTTATCTCCTTTCTTTCTTAATTATAGTGCAAGAAACTTAGTGTTCCTCATAACTTGTTTAGATTAGGTTTAATCCTTAATCTTGTTCCGCAACAAGTTGTAAATTGTTTGATAAATATCAATAAACAATTTAGAAAAGTAAAATCTGGGTGTTTGTATTCAACCCCCCTTTCTACAAACTTGTATAACCCCTCCGGGAGCAACAACACATTCTTCCTTCTAGAATCAAAGGTGGAACATATCTTTTTCCTTCAATTGGTTGTTCACAATTAGGTTTAGTAGTACAAATATCAAAATAGTCATTCGAAAGTCTTCCATGTGGATTCTTGAGGTATTTTAAAGTCTCATCAGTATAACAAAATGGAAGTTGCATTTTAGTTGTAGTGGCTCTTTTCCTTACTTCTTCTTTTTCTATTTCTTCAACATTGCTACATTTAATTGCACATTCAGGAAAATATCTGGCAAATCTCAAATATTTAAATTCATACATCATTGGTACATAAGCAATTGCCTTTGCTAGACGTTTAGGATTTTCATAACCAAGTCCCCAATATTTGTTAAGAGAACTTACTAACCTTGGTTTGTTTATATGAATAGTTTGCTCAATTTGATCTCTCAAATAAAGTTTCTTTTCCAAATCTTTGATTTTGTCTAGAAACTCTGTATTTTGATTTGAGAAATTGTTCAAAGAAATCTCACTTTCACTATTCTTGTCCTCTAGCACTTTGATCTTCTTGGTTAGTTCAGAAATTTGAGAATCAAAGAATATCTTTTCTTTCTCAAACTGTTCTTGTTGATCTTTGAGAATTATAATTTCAACATTTTTCTTTTCTTTCTCAAGATTATCAGCAAGAATAGTCTGATTTAAAACTTCGTTTTCTTCTTTTTGTTTTTCCAACTTAGCTCCTAAGTTTTGAACCCCTGGTCTCATGAATTTTATTTCACGATGTAAAATAGCTTACTCTTTACGAGATTCGGCTAATTCATTACGTAAATTAGTTAATTCATCATTACCCGAGGGAGGTATAGGAAAGGTATTTACCTCAGAGTCACGGTACGAAGTGTCCTCTTCATCCGAATTGAAATCTGCTTGGCACATGATGGCTTGTTCTTTATTTTATGCCTCATCATCGGTATGATCTAGCCAATACTCATCTTCCACGAGTAAAGCCTTCCCCACTTCTTTCTATTTGGCTAGCATCATTTTCGTTTTGTAGTAGTCAGAATTCCGAACTACTTTCTTTCGACAGTCTTTAGCGTAATGACCGGGTGTGTCGCAATTATAACACTTCGATGTCTCAGTTGACTTCTTCTCCTCAAACCTCTTCTTACCGTCACCTTTATTTTCAAGCTTTATCTCAACATCATCAAACTTCTTCTCCTCAAATCTATTCTCCTCAAATCTCTTCTCCTCAAATGGTTGTTTGTTCTCAAACTTTCTAGAACCAGAAGTGTACCTCAGATTGTTCGATGACGGTGTTTTATAAAATCTTTTCTGAATATTCCTTGTGAGTAGAAGCATAGCTTGTTCTAACTCAGCTCTGTCATCTAAAGTATTTCCTTTGTAGCCAGTCTCAAACATATCAGAACCTTCAGTCAAATAACTGTTAAAATGCATATCGGCCTTAAGTGCTACCGGATCAGGAACAATCTCCTTCTTCTTCTTCTTATTTCTTTTCTCCTTGAGTTCTTCCACTTCTTCCTCATCTTGTTGGATTGTTTCGAACAATTCATGCAACGGCATTGTAGAAAGTCGTGGATTATGTTTCATTCGCCTAGACACACTCTTCCACTCCGGTTGCAAAATACTCAAAAACTTCACATTGACCTCAATTGTCGCTTTCCTTATCTTATTTTTACTCAGCTCGTTCAAAAGGGTGATAAATCTGTCATAAGTCTGATACAAACTTTCATCTTCCTTCGCCTTGAACTCCTCATATCTATTAATACAAAGAGTTGTTTTCATTTGATTTCCGATTTGAGATCCTTGTAGCATTTTCTCCAATTGGACCCACATATTATGTGCATTATCTTTAAAACTGTCTATCTTGTTAAAGACCTCATTTGGAATCCCCATGATTAAGTAAGATCTAGCTTTCTTATCAGCATCGTATCGTGCCCTCTCTTCAACTGAATATTCTCCAATTGGTTTCACCTTCTTACCTCCATCTCCTTGTTCACCTTGTGCAACAGGAACATCAGTCATAATAGGTTTCGAACAATTCATGCAACGGCATTGTAGAAAGTCGTGGATTCTGTTTCATTCACCTAGACACACTCTTCCACTCCGGTTGCAAAATACTCAAAAACTTCACATTGACCTCAATTGTCGCTTTCCTTATCTTATTTTTACTCAACTCGTTCAAAAGGGTGATAAATCTGTCATAAGTCTGATACAAACTTTCATCTTCCTTCGCCTTGAACTCCTCATATCTATTAATACAAAGAGTTGTTTTCATTTGATTTCCGAATTGAGATCCTTGTAGCATTTTCTCCAATTGGACCCACATATTATGTGCATTATCTTTAAAACTGTCTATCTTGTTAAAGACCTCATTTGGAATCCCCATGATTAAGTAAGATCTAGCTTTCTTATCAGCATCGTATCGTGCCCTCTCTTCAACTGAATATTCTCCAATTGGTTTCACCTTCTTACCTCCATCTCCTTGTTCACCTTGTGCAACAGGAACATCAGTCATAATAGGTTTCATGGGTCCTTCATTCAGAGACAATAGTAGATTGTCTCCGTTTTGTTGTCTCTCCATAAAGTCCTCAATTCTTTCTTTCCATTGCTCATACTCGTTTTCAATCAAGATAGGCGGACGAGATTCAGTTCCAAGTGACATCATCACTTCGTTTTTCATCATCTTGTCAAGTTTACCTGTTAACGATCTTTAAATAGATAAGCAAAACTAGTGAATAGTAGCAAGTTATCGCACAACTATATTCGATGAACAGTACTTAATCGCACGACTCTTGTGCGATGAGGAATGAACAGTAGTTCTCGGGCAAGGTATGTGCGAGCAAAAAGTTCTCGGTTGAAAATTTTGTGCGATCGGAGAGGTTCTCGGTCAAAAGGTATGTGATCAGGATAAGTTCTCAGTCAACAAAGAACTATGAACAGTGCTTGTCGGTCAACACACATGCGATCAAAGTGAATGAACAGTAGTTCTCGGTCAACACTTGTGCGATGAAAAGTCTAATCGCTCAAGTTTTATGCGACAACTTTGAATGACAGTGTTGTGCGACAACTATGAATATATGAAGAACTCCTTTGTGCGACTACTATGAACTCCGAATGAAAATTTATTCTAAGTTCAGGATCTCACTCAAAAATCCTCCAATTGCTACCAAACTTTGCAGGAATGATCGCGATGTAATTCTGAACACTTCTTGTGTAGAACTCAACACCAAAAGCGCACTAAATCTACACCTTTCGATCCACAACAGTAACTTTCTAAAAAAGTCTAAAAATCCATAAAAATCCACTGAGATATGTTCTTTCGATCCAATTTCTTGCACAAATTACTCCAATACACTAAATCGAACAACTCTGTAACAGTAATCACGCACCAAACATCCTAACTTTGTCAATTCGATTCCAAGTCCAAAATTATCAAAAATGCCCAAAAATCCTCTTCACTAAAAATGCTTGAATCTGCTTGCTCTGACAACACTTGTGATCCTAGAAACAAGTAAACAAGATATAGATCAAGAATCACTTGTCATCTCTCATTAATCTCCAAAATGCAATTACAAAGTGTTGAGAGAAACACAAAGTGTCTTGAAGTAGTAATGAAGTAGTTGTTAAGAAAACTAACTCTATCTAGTCTATTTATACCTAGACTAGAATTTACAATGCAAGCCCTTCTACTTGGATACAAGTTACATTTTTTAAGCACCAACACTAATCACTGAAGTTTACTTCAGTAAGTTGTTTTTCAAAAATAAATTGATCACTGACATCTCTTCATTCAGTGATTCTTTTGAAATAACAAAACTCATCACTGATATTTCTACTCAGTGATTCTTCATTAAACAAAATCCTCTCTGATGTTTTCAAAACCTCCAGGGACATCTTTTGAAATGAAAAGACGTTTCTGTCTATGACGTCATCAAATGGATAATCCATGGCACGCCTTTTTGTCTGACACGTTCATCCATTTTGTATTCTTGCCCAATAAGCTTCGTGGGACGTGTCACGTGTCATGATTAGTATTTTTCCTGCTCATCATTTCTTTCTCTCTCCTCTCACTGTATAAACCCTCAAGGTTTATATTTTTACCTTTTACGCTCTCTAAAGCAGAAAAAATTTCCTTTGCATACTTGTATTCTTGGATTATTTTGTGAAACCTGCTACTAATTTCTTCAACCATTCAAACAAACAGGTTCATTTTTCTTACTTTTCTACTCCATTAATTCTTTTTCAAAAACTGTTTTGATCTATTTTTCTTGTTTTTAAGGATCAACACAAACGTTTTTCTTACATAAAATCATCCTCTTCATGATTTTATAAACAAAACTTGAAATATAGTTTCTCTCACAAGTTTGATATAAAAATCTTAAACTTGAATCTTCATACGTTTTTCCAGAATCCCTTCCTTTAAAGGAAACTGGAAAATCATCATTTCTAACTAGTTTTGCTTTTCCCAAAACTAGAGTTTTTTTTACCTTTTCTTTTCCCAAAAAGGAAACGGTAAAACCCTAAAAACCCTTATTTTGGAAAATCTTTCCATCACTAAGAAGTTTCTTCTCCTTTCCGATTTTTGTTGGTTTCTTGTTCAGAAATGGCATCTACCAACACTGTTGCTACCAACATTGCTACCCGCCCTGCAACCATGGTCAAGTCTTCTAAAATGACCGGTGAACTACACCAGATCCAATTCGCTGCAAACAATCTCCTAGCCCTCCTGGAATTCCCAAAGAAGAAATCCTGCAACCATCTCTCTGATGTAGTTCTGTTAGAGCAGGTTTTAATGTTGATTTAAAGTTCAAGGGTTAAACTGTATTTGATTAAAATAGAGCTTATTAGTGAACGGGCCGTGGGCTTTTTAACCACGGGCCCATTGTATTTAATGTTGATTAGCTTGGAAAAACAAGCTAATCATCCTTTTTACTTTCAAACACTGTATTGCAAATTCTCTCTGAAAGTGAATGACAGGGATGACCAGTTGAAATCATTTGTTCTTATTGTTCATATATTTCGATTTCATCATAGTTGCACGGATCTGGATTCTACAATTGGTATCAGAGCAAGCGGACGGATTCGATTCAAAGTCCAATTCATTGATTTCTGGTTAGTTTGACTTTTCCACGTCTGACTTTTCTTGATTTTTCAAATCTGTGATTCTGCTTAAATTGTTCAATTTTGCTTTTTGGGTTGTGTTAGCATCATAATTATAAGTAATTCTGCAAAGTTTCACATCCCAATTCGTTCGTTTGGTTGGTCAATTTTGCAAAATAAGTTCAAAGTTTTTGGTAGTGTTCTTAATCAAAAATCGAATCTTTATCATCAAAACGTGTTCTTTTTGCATTGAAATCGATTGGATTAGTGTTATTTTGTGTTTGGCATTGTTACTAATCTTCCAGGATTGACTTTGGGCAACCCTAATCGAAAATCCAATCGAATTGAGCAAACAGCCGATTTGTCCGGACAACTCAGTCGCGTTTTCCGGATAGGATCAAGGTTCCCGGATAATTGTGTTAATTTCATCCAGGATCTTCCAACCAACCGGACTCTCGAATCTTCCGGGTAAGTCATCCATCCGGGTAAGTCTCTTAATCTCAAACCTATCCGGGTATTATTGTTCCGGATAACTTAAAGTATTCGGAAATCTATTTTATCCGAAAACCTCATAGTATCCGGAAACTCCATTGTACCCGGAAAGTTCACATCCGGAATCAGTTCACATCCGGTAACCTCAGTTATTCAGAAAGTGTGTGGTATCTATTAACCGGAAAGCTTACTCTGTCCGGATTCTTTCTGATATCCGGACTCTTACAGTTATCCGGACAATTCTATTATCCGGTATCCTCATCTTATCCGGATACTTCTGTTTTTGGTTATTGATCCATTTACATCAAATCTGATCCGAACAATTCCAGATCAAATCACTTATTTGGATTCCTATCCAGTAAGTTCAGGTTAGTCAAATCACTCGTAGACCCTGCGTTAGGATTTCACTTTTAGTGCCTTGCGTTAGGTTTACCCTTTGAATCAATCTACACGTCTGACGATCACTCCGTTGCAACCGAAGATGTCTACTTCTCGTGATGCTCTCGCAATTGGCACTGACACCAAGCCACTGTGTCTCTATCCAAACGAGTACAACCAATAGCGAGATAGGTTCATGATCTTCATAGAGTCCAAGGACAACTATGAGTACATCAAGAGAGCTCTGGATCATGGCCCAATTGCCCAGCCAATGAAGGACATAGCTGCAACTCCAACTGCAATAGCTCGACGTGAGAAGAAGACTCTTGCTGAGAAGACAGAATTTGAAAGAGGCATGACTGAAGGTGAAAAGCATGCAAAGAGATATCTGATTCAAGCCCTTCCTAATTCTATCTACATTGCCATAGACAGTTACAAAGACACGGCTAAGGGCATGTGGGACCAAGTAGCCAAAATGATGCGAGGGAGCGTTGTAGGAAATCAGCTGAAGATAAATAGCGCGATCACCAAGTTCGATGGGTTCAAGCAGCGCAACGGTGAATCCCTTACCCAGACCTATGAACGTTTTTGTCTACTCCTCAATGAACTGAACAAGAATAAAATTGTTCGCTCCAATACTGAGAATGCACTAAAGTTCCTCAACAACTTGCTACCTGAATGGAAAGTGTATGCTTCTCATGTCAAGCACAACAACTTGATAGAGAACATCAGCATCAATGAACTGTATGAGACACTTCTCCAAGACGAAGATGAAGTGAATGAGCTTCTGGGAGAGAAGAAGAATGAGCCAAAACCATCTGCTGACCCGATTGCCCTCATGACTTCCAAACTAGGGAAATCTTCAAGCAGTCAATCCAGACGCGGTCCACAGCAAAGCTCCTCCGAGTCAGAACCTGAAGACGAGAAAGACGGTGATGATGATGATGATGATGATGAAGCATCAGACTTAATGAAAGCTATTGCCCTTCTGACTAAATCCTTTCAACAACAAAAGTTCTACAAGAAGCCGTCTTCCAATAGTCAACGCTACTCCACCTCCTCCAATAAGCGTCACGACTATAAGGATCGGTATGAAGGAAAGAAGAAGGTAGAAGAGCAAGATAGATTTGAGAAGAAGGAGAAGACAGAGAAAGGTGACCGGAAGAAGCGAGATGAACCTGTGAAATGCTACAACTGCGGGAAACTCGGTCACTTCGCTAAAGACTTCCGTCAACCTACAGTGAAGAACTCTCACTATTATGAGGCTAAGCTTGCACTGGCCAGACAGAAGGAGGCTGGGGAGGCAATGTTCGCTGAAAATGATTACTGGCTAGGCAGATCTGATGATGAGGACAATTATGAAGGTGTTGATGCTTTCATGGGATATCAATCGTCTACGGATGAAGACAAGGCAACAGCAAATCAGGTATGTAACTCTTGCTTACAAAACTTCATACTTCAACTGCAAACCATCACAGAAAAGGCAAACTCCCTGAAGGCCACAAATGAAGAACAAAAGCTTGAAATTATTTCAATAACTGAAAAGCTTAATGTTCAAATGAAATTAACTGAGAAGTATAAGTCTGAAAATGCTGATTTAAAAGACAGATGCAAAATCCTTTCATTAGCACCTAAAGACTTAAGGGCCAGATTATCTGATCTCCAACGTCAGTTTGATCAGTGCTTGAATGAGAAAGAAGACATTACTTATCAATGTTCTTCTCTTCAAATTCAACACAAGGAGTATGTAGCTAAAATTCTAGATCTTGAAACCAAACTCCACAAAAGGGGTCAAACTGATCAAACCATTTTTTTGAACAAACCCAAAGAGTTCACGTACTTTAACAAAGAATGGGGAATCGGATATGATAACCCACATTATCTGAAAAAGGGAAGATATCAAGTCCCTACTCTGTATGATTTTGCTTGCTATGGATTAGATAAAAAGTATCCAGAGTACGCAATTCAATGGACTGGTCCTCTTGAACCAGAAAAGGAGGAGGAAACCGAGGAACATAAACGCACACACAAACGAGGAATTCAACTTCCATTTTGTTATGAACCTTTAAACTACTCGTATCAAAAGAACAAAAAGTACCTTTCCAATGACTACTTCGACCCCTACAAGGTAGCTACACCCAAGGATTCCTCCAAGAAGGATGAGGATGTAGCACCTGCAACCAAGACTGAGACGGATGAGTTTAAACTCTATGTTCCTCCTCTCATCTTGGAAGAAAAAATTGTCGAGTTGGAGGAGTCGATTGAGAAAGAAAGGTCCACATTTCAAAACGAAAAGGAAGTGCTCATCTCTGAGATTGAGAAACTCAAATCTGAGAAAACCGACGGTGTGTCAAGTGAAGAAAAAGAAAAATTTCAGTGGGAAATCAATACGCTCTCATCAAAACTGTCTGAAATGACAAGAGAAACGATGAAAGAGCATATGGTAAATAGTCAACTCCGAGTGCAGCTTGACTTGCTCCAAACTGCGAAGCAATTTTCACCTGAACTTTCCTCTAACTCATCGGACACATCGAATGTGCTCAAAGGAATTTAAACTCTGATTTTTCAAGAAAGTAACGTCTCTCACGACGAATGTGCTCAAAGGAATTTAAACTCTGATTTTTCAAACGCTTCTGCACCAAGTTCCCCTAAGCACACAAACACAAAGTATTCCTCGCCTTCCCCACCTGCTTTCAGTCCAGTACTTCCCAAGATAGATTTTTCAGAGTACATGAACTCCGAAGGTAACTGTGATGAAGAGTTTGATTCGTTTCCCTTCGACAAACCTCTTCCAAGTCACACTGATTTTTTATCCCCCGTGGTCAATCATCCGGGTAATTCTTTAAAAGAAAGTTGTTCTCAAACAAAGGCCTCAGCTGTGATCAAGATTTCCCAGTCAAAACCAACCTCGAAACCTGTTTCCAAAAGGCAATCACAGCCAAGTCAAGCTACCGGACCATTGACTGCCAACACTACTATTTCTCCAAGTCAACCTGATTTTTTGTCTCCAGTGGTTAATCGTCCGGTCAATTTTCTAAAGGGCGACTGTTCTCAACCCAAGACTCCGGTTGTGATCAAGATTCTTAAAAATGTTTCCAATTCTCAAAAACAGTCACAGCCGAAGCAAAAGACCGAACGACCGAACACTAAGACTCCTGTTTCCTCAAAAGTCACTGATCATACTATCCCTGCTGTTTCAGATAAAAATGGTCGCGCTAATAAAGAAACACCAAAGTGGCTAAAGAGGGAATCTGTCGAGAAGGATGCGTCAAAGTCATCCCCACCTGTTTTCAATTCTAGAATAGACAAAGACAATTATGCTTGGAATCATTGGAACCATTTTGATGTTTCATTTCCCGTTAAAGTTAAATCACTTAATCAATTGATTCAGTTATCGCATGATTGTTTATGTTGTTCTAATTGTGGTTGGAATGATTTTGATGATATTCACAATAATGATTGGTATGCGCCTTACTTTGTTGGTAACCTATTTCATAAGCGCAAACCCCATAATAACAAGCAACAACATCATTTTAAAAGGGGTTTCAATCAAACGGTTAAACCACAGCGGGAGACCCGACCCATTCCTACACGGGCTGCTCCTACTGAGGTTAAACCGGCACCCAGGTGGAAATCTGCCCCAAAATCTGTTCCTCCAAAAGGTGTAAATTCTATACCCAAGAGGCAACAAATGCCAAAACCAGTTCCCTCCAACGGTGTAAAATCTACACCTAAAGGGAAAGCTGAGTCAAAGCATATTTCCCCAGGCAGTGCCAAATCTAACCCCCCAGGACCCAAACAAATTTGGGTACCTAAACGTCACTAATCTTGTTTTGCAGAACGGTCATGTGTGGTACTTAGATTCTGGATGCTCCAAGAACATGACCGGACGAAGGGAGCTTCTCACGAATTACAAGGAAGAATACTGCGGAGACGTGAGATTTGGGAATAACGAGAAGTCGCCGATCGTGGGCTACGGCGACATCGTACAAGACAAGATAACAATCAAGAAGGTATCCCACGTCGCAGGATTAGGACACAATCTATTCAGCATCGGTCAATTCTGCGACAAGGATCTCGAGGTCAGCTTTAAAGCCACAAGGTGTAGAATCCTCAACAACGACGGAGAGGAACTTCTGGTTGGAACTCGCAAGACCAATATCTACACCATTGACCTCGCAGCTCTCAAGACAGACAAACCAGTATGTCTCTTGTCAAAAGCCGACTCCGACCAAGTTTGGCTCTGGCATAGACATCTTTCGCACCTCAACTTCAGAAGTATCAATCAACTGGTGCTAGGCAAACACGTCAGAGGCGTGCTCCAACTTCCGTTCGTGAAGGACCGTCTCTGTGGAGCATGCGAAAAGGTAAAGACGACGCGCGCATCACATCCATCGAAGGCAACTCCGAGCACGACCCGGACACTAGAACTCATTCATATGGATTTGTGTGGTCCAATGCGTGTTTCGAGCATCAATAAACGCAAATACGTGCTCGTGATGGTGGACGACTACTCACGCTACACTTGGGTGAGGTTCTTACGCTCGAAGGACGAAACTCTGGAGCTCATTATTGATTACCTGAAGACTGTCCAGCAGAACAAGCTTCAACACGTTCAGTCCATCAGAACTGACAACGGGACGGAGTTCAAGAATCAAAAAGTGGATAACTATCTGAGCACGGTGGGCATCACACACACTTTCTCTGCAGCACGCACTCCACAACAAAACGGAGTAGTGGAAAGACGGAACCGTACCCTCATTGAAGCTGCTCGAACAATGCTATCCCAAGCAAATCTACCGTTGTATCTCTCGGCTGAGGCGGTGTCTACGGAATGCTACACGCAAAACTGCTCTATCATTCTCAAGCGGTTCAACAAGACACCGTATGAGATCATGAATAATCACGTTCCAATCGTCGGCTACTTCCATGCATTTGGATGCACTTGTTATGTGCTTAACGACAAGGATGATCTCGGGAAATTCAGCCCCAAGGCGGACGAAGGAGTTTTCATCGGATACTCCATGCGGGCTAAGGCGTATCGTGTTTACAACAAACGGACCAAATCCGTTGTTGAAAGCATAAACGTGACATTCGACGAAGCCGCAGATTTGGCTTCTGAACAACTCAGTTCAGAACCCGGTTTAACTGGAGTGCTAGCTTCCGGACCTTCGAGTTCGGGATCTGCACAAGCCACAGTAAATCTGAATCATGCATCTTCATCGAATGCTGACTCTTCTGATTTAGATTTACTGTTTCAATATTTTTATGATGACACTATTAATTCTTCCACATCTGTCTCAGCGCAACCGCGACTTGAAGCTGCTCGCAATACGGATTCGGCCGCTTTATCTGGTCCCCCCCCCCTCCGTCTACGAGTACGCCGTCAACATCTATAGAGACAGCTCAACAGTCATCATCTGATACGACTGCACCTGGTACTGTAATCCCCCCGGAGGAACCTATAATCTCGGAAATCGCTCCTACAGATTCGTCTTCTGCTGCAACCGATGCTCAGCCTCTGAACTCCTCGGAACCAGAAGTTGTTCAACCATCGACGAATCCTCCCCCACTTCCTCCAAGAAACACGACTGCTACTCTTGAACAAGTTCAAGACCTTCCATCAGGTTCGTACGTGGATCCGGACACATCTCACTCTACCCAGCAGCCGCTTCTGCACTCCACCAAATGGACGAAGGCCCATCCCCTACATCAGGACATCGGTGATCCCTTGACTCTTGTTCGTACACGAGGCGCTTCCACCAACTTCTACCTATTCTCCGGCTTCTTGAGCACGATTGAGCCGACGAGCGTACGCGAAGCGCTCGAAGACCCAGACTGGATCATCGCCATGCAAGAAGAGCTAAATCAATTCGAGGCTCTAAAGGTATGGCGACTGGTTCCACGTCCTAAGCACAAGACGGTAATCGGGACCATATGGATCTTCAAGAATAAAAAGGACGAAGATGGTATCGTTGTTCGCAACAAGGCGCATCTTGTGGCCAAAGGGTACCGAAAACAAGAGGGGATCGACTATGATGAGACCTACGCTCTGGTAGCACGAATCGAGGCAATCCGTATGTTTCTCGCTTATGCCGCGCACAAGAACTTCACAGTCTTCCAAATGAATGTGAAGACAGCCTTTCTTTACGGCGACCTCCAAGAAGAAGTTTACGTGTCGCAACCCGACGGATTTGTGGATGACTCGAAGCCTGGTCATGTCTACATCTTAGACAAGGCACTATACGGCTTGAAGCAAGCACCGCGAGCATGGTACAACACACTATCAAAGTTCTTGTTAGAATCCGAGTTCACTCGAGGTACAATTGAATCTACACTGTTTATCAAAAACGAAAAGGGCCACATAATTCTAGTTCAGGTATATGTCGATGACATCATTTTCGGTTCTACTAGTCCTTTATATGCAAAGAACTTTGCCACTCTCATGGGAAAAAATTTTAAAATGAGTATGCTTTGTGAGATGAACTTTTTCCTTGGTCTTCAAGTTAAAGAACTGTCGACAGGAATTTTCATAAACCAATCCAAATACATTCGGGATATTCTTCGGAAATTCCAATTGGACCAGTCCTCACCAATGAAAACTCCCATGGCAACCAATACAAAGCTTGACGCCGATCCTAACGGAAAGGCTGTCAACGCCAAATTGTATCGGGGAATGATCGGTTCTTTAATGTACCTCACTGCCAGTAGACCGGACATCATGTTCTCGACATTTCTTTGCGCCCGTTATCAGTCAAACCCTAAAGAGTCTCATTACAATGTTGTTAAACGAATTTTTCGTTATTTACGTGGTACTGCTGATCTTGGCCTTTGGTACCCGAAAGAGACAGGTTTTGGCCTATCCGCTTACTTTGATGCGGATGACGCGGGATGCATGTTGGACCGCAAGAGCACCTCGGGACACATTCAGTTCTTGGGAGATAGCCTGGTAAGTTGGGCTTCGAAGTAACAACAATGTGTTTCAACATCAACTGCTGAGGCGGAGTATGTAGCCGCCGCAAGTTGCTGTTCCCAAGTAATCTGGATGAGGACGCAACTCAAAGACTACGGCTATACGTATGTCAAAGTCCCGATCTACTGTGACTCGAAGAGCGCAATTGCCATATCAAGCAACCCGATCCAACACACCAAGACGAAGCACATCGACGTTCGGTATCATTTTATTAAGGATCACGTCGAAAGAGGTACAGTCGAACTCTACTTCGTAAATACGAAACATCAGTTAGCAGACCTTTTTACCAAAGCCTTAGACGAAAAACGCTTTAAAACTCTTGTGTTCAAGCTAGGTATGCTAAATCTGAAGACTTAATCCGACTGTGTGCCCGTTACAATTCCATACATATACGAGTAACTGTCTTCTCATCATCCGGTGTTTACCCTCCTGATGCATGAGCACACACTTCCTCGCACTTGTATTCTCCTTGTTCTAGTCACACCGCTAGATTTAGTCTCTGTATTTATTAGGTAGATACCGATTGTTTTTTTCATTCTTTCTCCGTGTGTTTCTATTTTCTAATACTGTCGTCTATATTTTCTTTCGCTATCTCTGTGCTTTCACCAAATGTTCTCGTGTTCAGGGGGAGCACAATGCAATATCAGGTAAGTTTCCTCATACTTTGAGGGGGAGTGTCACACAGTTTTTTTCCTTACTGTCAAAAGTTTTTTGTGTGTGTGGGCACTCCTGCGTGTGTGTTATAGTCGTCGTTTGAGGGGGAGCGGCGCAAGTTTTTTTTTCTCTTTAAAAGTCTACAAAGTTTTTTGTGTGTCGGACTCCTCCACTTCACTCCACTGCCCTATCCGAGGGGGAGCGATAAATCCCCATGCTCAGTTGAGGGGGAGCGAGAGAAAGTTCTCTTCCCGTTCAAAATTCCTGAAAATCTTCACGGAACAGGACTGTTCACAGTTATCCGGAAACATCTAGTATCCGGATACCTCTCTCATCCGGACAACTCTCGCATCCGGACACCTATGGTATTCGGCCATAATCCGGACAGGGTATGAATCCGGTTCGGCTAACAATTCGGACACCACCCGGACTCCTTCCTTTTCATTATCCGAAAAATTGTCGAAAAACCCTAAACCCTTCGCACCCTCTCTCTCTCGCTCGGACTCTCCCCTCTTTCACGATCCACTGGTGTTTTCGCCCTACTATTCAGGTATGTTACTCGTTTCTCACTCTCGATCACATATCGACTATTTCTGCACTCTTCACACCGCAAACCGACCACTGATTGGGTCGATCCAACAGTGCCGAAACCCTTAAGGGCTTTTATTCGTCGGTTTCGCTTCACTAGAGGCGATTCATGGGTTGTCAGTACTCCAATATGCTGTTATTCGCTTCTGGACACCCTTCCGCACCATACCACTCGATTGGGATCTCCATTTTTGCACATTCCACGATTGCGTCTTCGTCCGGACACACTTGTCGTGTCCGGACACTTTCAACCACATGAAGATTCATCCGAAAACCAACATCACCCGGAGACCTAGTTGTCCGGAAATCTTAGGGTTTCCGGTAAGTTCAACTACCGGATAGTGTGATGTCCGGACTCCCATCTTATCCGGAATTTAAGTATATCAGGGTACATATGTCCGGATAATCCATTTTTATCCGGATGCTTGCTTATCTTATCCGGAAAACCCATTTACCCGGACACCATGTGTTGTCCGGACACCTTGGCATTTTCATCCTGAAACTCTGCTGTTGTATCCATTCCGTACCTGTCTCATCCATACCAGTCCTCGATCTGTCTCAGATTGAGCCATTCAACACAAAGGTACGCACCGACACTTGTTCTTCCGTCTAAGTCCCTAATTGTGTGCTGTTTTGACAGATATATACATGGCGGATCAACAAAACCCGGAGGACCATATTCCTTAGGAGGAGGAAATTATCGACGAAGTTGCAGATGCTGCCTTGGTTGACCCTGACTATGGCATCGAATTGGAAGCGAACAATCATTACTTGGACCCGGCGCTGTTCAGACCCAACCCACAACACGTGGTCATTCTGATGCGCCATCCCATCCATGAGGCACTCACTCGCACCGTCGATGTTCCTTTGATCTACGTTCTACAAATCTGGCTGACGGCCCAAGTCCGTACGATTGGCAACACACAGACTATCACGGCGCAGATAGACAACCACCCATTTACTCTGACGCCCGATTCCTTTCGCCGACTACTTTCTCTACCGGAGGCCACTGCCAACAACCATGAACGGTACGATCTTGCCGTCAACGATGCCACACTATGCGCACAAATGCGTGCCCTTGGTTACAACTCCGACCTTCAGCGACCATCAGTCTTCAATCGCAAGTTCCTGGCGCCAATTTGGTACACGCTCTTCACCATACTCAACCGCTTCCTATCCGCCCGATGGAAAGGTATTGATCAATGTACCGGCGACTTCCTGCGACTTGTTCATGCCGTGTGCTACAACCGTCACGTCGACTTCGCCATGATCATCTGGCGTGAACTTGTGACCACAATTCGACACATCGGCGGAACCAAACAGAAGAAGTTCCTCCCATACCCGCGTTTCCTATCGCTCGCAGTTCGTCAACACATGGATGCGAATCCAGCCATTCCAAGCCGTACTACCCATCCGGTATGCCCCATCAGACACCTCCAGTTCATGGTTATCCGCAACGCTTCAGATGCGGTAGCCATGCCCATCCGTGAGGCCCTACTGGCCATCGCCGATCCCACTGCACCAGGGGTAGTTGCATATAGGGGAGAGTTAGGTAATCCCATGGTCCAGCCAGAGCCGGAGGGACCTGCCCAGGGACTTAGCCCCGAGAGACGTGAGGGTCCGAGAGTAAGAGGTGGAAGGGCCCGACAAGCAGGGGCTGTCGGGCGGGGAACGTTAGTTGTGAGAGGAAGGGGAACGAGAGTAGGTGGTGCAGTGGAATCGCAACCCGGTTCCAGCTCAACCCAATCCGGTCCATCCTCTAGACCTATACTGCCTCACTCGACCGAGCCTTATATCACCGAACCCCCTTCACCATCTCACAATGTTGAAGACGTGGAATCTGACTCTACGGACTCCGATACCGCACGTACCTTACGCCTGAAACACTTACCTCACGGTATCGGACCCAACCCAAACTACAATGTCCCAATCCCTCTTGAATCACCACCTCATACTGAGGCGGATTATGTAGCCGCCGCAAGTTGCTGTTCCCAAGTAATCTGGATGAGGACGCAACTAAAAGACTACGGCTATACGTATGTCAAAGTCCCGATCTACTGTGACTCGAAGAGCGCAATTGCCATATCAAGCAACCCGATCCAACACACCAAGACGAAGCACATCGACGTTCGGTATCATTTTATTAAGGATCACGTCGAAAGAGGTACAGTCGAACTCTACTTCGTAAATACGGAACATCAGTTAGCAGACCTTTTTACCAAAGCCTTAGACGAAAAACGCTTTAAAACTCTTGTGTTCAAGCTAGGTATGCTAAATCTGAAGACTTAATCCGACTGTGTGCCCGTTACAAGTTCCATACATATACGAGTAACTGTCTTCTCATCATCCGGTGTTTACCCTCCTGATGCATGAGCACACACTTCCTCGCACTTGTATTCTCCTTGTTCTAGTCACACCGCTAGATTTAGTCTCTGTATTTATTAGGTAGATACCGATTGTTTTTTCATTCTTTCTCCGTGTGTTTCTATTTTCTAATACTGTCGTCTATATTTTCTTTCGCTATCTCTGTGCTTTCACCAAATGTTCCGTGTTCAGGGGGAGCACAATGCAATATCAGGTAAGTTTCCTCATACTTTGAGGGGGAGCGTCACACAGTTTTTTTCCTTACTGTCAAAAGTTTTTTGTGTGTGTGGGCACTCCTGCGTGTGTGTTATAGTCGTCGTTTGAGGGGGAGCGGCGCAAGTTTTTTTTCTCTTTAAAAGTCTACAAAGTTTTTTGTGTGTCGGACTCCTCCACTTCACTCCACTGCCCTATCCGAGGGGGAGCGATAAATCCCCATGCTCAGTTGAGGGGGAGCGAGAGAAAGTTCTCTTCCCGTTCAAAATTCCTGAAAATCTTCACGGAACAGGACTGTTCACAGTTATCCGGAAACATCTAGTATCCGGACACCTCTCACATCCGGACAACTCTCGCATCCGGACACCTATGGTATTCGGCCATAATCCGGACCGGGTATGAATCCGGTTCGGCTAACAATTCGGACACCACCCGGACTCCTTCCTTTTCATTATCCGAAAAATTGTCGAAAAACCCTAAACCCTTCGCACCCTCTCTCTCTCGCTCGGACTCTCCCCTCTTTCACGATCCACTGGTGTTTTCGCCCTACTATTCAGGTATGTTACTCGTTTCTCACTCTCGATCACATATCGACTATTTCTGCACTCTTCACACCGCAAACCGACCACTGATTGGGTCGATCCAACAGTGCCGAAACCCTTAAGGGCTTTTATTCGTCGGTTTCGCTTCACTAGAGGCGATTCATGGGTTGTCAGTACTCCAATATGCTGTTATTCGCTTCTGGACACCCTTCCGCGCCCTACCACTCGATTGGGATCTCCATTTTTGCACATTCCACGATTGCGTCTTCGTCCGGACACACTCGTCGTGTCCGGACACTTTCAACCACATGAAGATTCATCCGAAAACCAACATCACCCGGAGACCTAGTTGTCCGGAAATCTTAGGGTTTCCGGTAAGTTCAACTACCGGATAGTGTGATGTCCGGACTCCCATCTTATCCGGAATTTAAGTATATCAGGGTACATATGTCCGGATAATCCATTTTTATCCGGATGCTTGCTTATCTTATCCGGAAAACCCATTTACCCGGACACCATGTGTTGTCCGGACACCTTGGCATTTTCATCCTAAAACTCTGCTGTTGTATCCATTCCGTACATGTCTCATCCATACCAGTCCTCGATCTGTCTCAGATTGAGCCATTCAACGCAAAGGTACGCACCGACACTTGTTCTTCCGTCTAAGTCCCTAATTGTGTGCTGTTTTGACAGATATATACATGGCGGATCAACAAAACCCGGAGGACCATATTCCTCAGGAGGAGGAAATTATCGACGAAGTTGCAGATGCTGCCTTGGTTGACCCTGACCATGGCATCAAATTGGAAGCGAACAATCATTACTTGGACCCGACGCTGTTCAGACCCAACCCACAACACGTGGTCATTCTGATGCGCCATCCCATCCATGAGGCACTCACTCGCACCGTCGATGTTCCTTTGATCTACGTTCTACAAGTCTGGCAGATGGCCCAAGTCCGTACGATTGGCAACACACAGACTATCACGGCGCAGATAGACAACCACCCATTTACTCTGATGCCCGATTCCTTTCGCCGACTACTTTCTCTACCGGAGGCCACTGCCAACAACCATGAACGGTACGATCCTGCCGTCAACGATGCCACACTATGCGCACAAATGCGTTCCCTTGGTTACAACTCCGACCTTCAGCGACCATCAGTCTTCAATCGCAAGTTCCTGGCGCCAATTTGGTACACGCTCTTCACCATACTCAACCGCTGCCTACCCGCCCGATGGAAAGGTATTGATCAATGTACCGGCGACTTCCTGCGACTTGTTCATGCCGTGTGCTACAACCGCCACGTCGACTTCGCCATGATCATCTGGCGTGAACTTGTGACCACAATTCGACACATCGGCGGAACCAAACAGAAGAAGTTCCTCCCATACCCGCGTTTCCTATCGCTCGCAGTTCGTCAACACATGGATGCGAATCCAGCCATTCCAAGCCGTACTACCCATCCGGTATGCCCCATCAGACACCTCCAGTTCTTGGTTATCTGCAACGCTTCAGATGCGGTAGCCATGCCCATCCCTGAAGCCCTACTGGCCATCGCCGATCCCACTGCACCAGGGGTAGTTGCATATAGGGGAGAGTTAGGTAATCCCATGGTCCAGCCAGAGCCGGAGGGACCTGTCCAGGGACTTAGCCCCGAGAGACGTGAGGGTCCGAGAGTAAGAGGTGGAAGGGCCCGACAAGCAGGGGCTGTCGGGCGGGGAACGTTAGTTGTGAGAGGAAGGGGAACGAGAGTAGGTGGTGCAGTGGAATCGCAACCCGGTTCCAGCTCAACCCAAGCCGGTCCATCCTCTAGACCTATACCGCCTCACTCGACCGAGCCTTATATCACCGAACCCCCTTCACCATCTCACAATGTTGAAGACGTGGAATCTGACTCCACGGACTCCGATACCACCCGTACCTTACGCCTGAAACACTTACCTCACGGTATCGGACCCAACCCAAACTACAATGTCCCAATCCCTCTTGAATCACCACCTCATACTGGAACCGGGCCTGTTACTAGGACATCTGAGGGAGAACAAGTAGTGGAGTTAGATCATGAGAGACGGAGAGAACTGCGTTCAAAGTTGAACCAGGAAAGATCGAGCCGTAAAGATAACGAGGCTCATGAGCGACCCCAAATGAGCGATATCCGGGTAGCCACATCTACTACACCGTCTCATCTGTTGGGACGGGGTATTGAAGAAGACTCCGTGGACCCAGCGGAGCAATTGCACGCCCCCCTCAGCCACTCATCCGTCTCTCAAAAGACGGATGTTTCAGTCTCACACGGGGATTTAGCACAACTTCCACTGGTCCCTCATTTGGAGGGTTCTGGTGTTGAAACAAGAGACCAGCCTCCCCCGGTCTCGCCTTCATTTCGTGCACAATCGAGTCTAGCGCCTTTCGATATTGAACATTCTTCGGCTAGGACACTCGAAGCTGAGCAACACTAAGTCGAGACTCTTCGTGACTCGACCAGAACCACTGTAGTGTCTTCACCTCTTGGTGAAACACAAGGATCGGTGGGAAATCCTACCACAGCTAACATCACGCCAACTGTGAATGTAGGTGGCTCTACCCCTGTGGTCGACGCCTCAACGGGTAACCTAAGTGGTCCCGGAGTTATTCACCCCGACTTTGTGTCGCAAGGGTCCCTGGACAGCACCCTCGAGGCTGTCCGCGAGGCACTGGAACAGCATGTCACCGACGAGATCGCCAAAGCCATCAAAAGCAAAGCAAAGATCGTTGAAGCCGAAACCGCGCCACCACATCCACCGACATTTGCTCAACCTATCTATTCGGTGGATACATTAAAGACGATGCAATTGGCCCAACTGCTCCAGGAATCAGATACAACTGCCTCGACCGAAGCAGACCTGATCTCAGTTCTTCGATCCCAAGTCACTGTTCCATCTTCATC
This sequence comes from Saussurea involucrata, assembly GCA_033807775.1. Lineage (NCBI taxonomy): Eukaryota > Viridiplantae > Streptophyta > Magnoliopsida > Asterales > Asteraceae > Saussurea > Saussurea involucrata. The sequence goes on from CM066322.1 coordinate 115,179,633, forward strand.
TATCACATCACGCCTTGACGCCATTGACTCGACCCTCAACGACTCCAACAAAGCGCTCGCCACGATGTCTGAGAGGGTCCGCTCACTAGAAGACACTTGTAAGAGTCAAGCCGGCGGTCTCAGACGCAAGCACGATGACCAAGATGATCCTGATCACCGTGAGGGGGAGAAGCATCTACGCCAAACCGAGACCGCCCAGATCATGACTGCCAAAACTACAACAGTGGTTCAATAGGCACCCCCAACTGCGGTAACTACATCAGAAGCACCCGAAGCCGAGTTACCACTAGCAGATATGGTCATAGATATGGAGATTTCAGATGAAGAAGACCCGACGGTTGAAAAGCCCGAGGGTTCAACACAGGAACTGGTCGATTTTGACTCGTCAGACAGACCGATACTGGACATGATAGATCCAGAGTGTGAGACCAACCCGGAGTCCGAAGACGCATTGTACGAAAAAGCCGCCAGTGCCGTAAATCTCCAGGTAAATTTGGTCTTCCCTACTGATGAGGACGACAATATTGACTACGATCAGTTCCTGCTCCATAATTTATATGGAGCAACCCCCGTTCACTGTGCTCAACCCGCCGGAACATCATCAACAAGACCCTAGTCTACTACTTCCGATCTTCGACAACTACTCCTCCCACGACAGCTTCTGATCTTCCTCCTACTCCTCAACAGCAACAAATCCGTTGGGAGAAGATCATGGTACTAATCCCTCATCTGGAGGAATCTTTGAAAAAGCTGTTCTTACACAAGCTTCGCCCAATCGAGTCGACCTTCTGTCTGGGTATTTACAACCTTGACCCAAAATTTCAACGTCGATATATCAGCACAATGCAGCGGTGTCTTCCAGTTAGTCAAGTCAGAACCAAACTTCAGATCACAGAGGTACTTAACGTCCATTCTCGACGCATCATGAGGATCGTCTATCCAGTCTTCACCGTTCGCCGCGAAGATGGTAATGAATAGAAATTTTCTGAAGCCGACTTCCAATACATCCGACCATTCGACTTCCTGGCTATTCTGAAAGACCTTCGCACAAGAACCATTGGACCGCTAGAAATTACAAAGGCACTCGAAGTTGTTCGTCGATACCTGGTCCGCACCATCATGATGTCTTTTCTAACGGACTTCCAAATGGCTATCGAGAACAAGGCGAAAAAGGTAAATCTGATCAAGCCGAATCTGAAAGCACCTGAGTTAAACTTGTATCCCGAGAACGCTATGCTTCTGGAACCAGAATTCGGGATTGTTTACCTCAACGATCAAAAAGAGAAGAAATTTATGCGCTTCAGTCAGGCGGAAAGATTCTGCGACGGCACGCTCCTAAAGGTCAGAGATGCTCTTCGAAAGATTATTCAGCACGAGTCTGAAAATCCAATGTATTCTTATGTTCCAAATCCGAATAAAGTAACTGCTAGGAATGCCTTGGAAATGATTGAAGATCGCATCGACTATCGCAGCGCCATCAGATTATTCGAGGTACACTTCGCGCTCTGCAAAAGATATGTCTTCAACTGGAGAGATATAGAGCGCCAACTCGAACTTCAAATCAAAGGGGGAGATTGTTATAGTAGGTTTTAATGTTGATTTAAAGTTCAAGGGTTAAACTGTATTTGATTAAAATAGAGCTTATTAGTGAACGGGCCGTGGGCTTGTTAACCACGGGCCCATTGTATTTAATGTTGATTAGGTTGGAAAAATAAGCTAATCATCCTTTTTACTTTCAAACACTGTATTGCAAATTCTCTCTGAAAGTGAATGACAGGGATGACCAGTTGAAATCATTTGTTCTTATTGTTCATATATTTCGATTTCGTCATAGTTGCACGGATCAGGATTCTACAAGTTCATTCCTGAAACAATGCCCACTGTACAATGCAACCTCCGCATCGAGGTTGGTACGCTGAAGACAAAGCTCACAAGGCTCCAAGGTGAGGTAAGCAACCTCGCAACAAAGGTAACTGATTCAAACTCCTTGCTTACCAAGATCCTTGAGCTCCTGGAGGCTCCCACCGTCCTTGTCTTTTTCTTCTCTCAGGCTGACCGCAACCTGCTAGGGATGACAGCAGACTTTGTCATCAAGGCCACCTCGCTCCTCCCTGGCCTAGAAGACAGGGTTGGAAATCTTGAACAGAATCAGGCCTCCGGTTCAGGTACCCCTGGCCATGAAGACCGGGCTCCTGAAACCACTACTGTTGTCACCGCCGCTTATGTTTCTCCTCCCTCCCCCCGTGTTGATGAAGAGAGGGAGAAGAACCAAGAAGACCTTCCCTAACACGTTGAGGGGGAGGAAAATGAAGAAAACCCTTCCCTTGCTGAGGGGGAGCGAACCGCTGAAGAACCCTCTCAATCTGAGGGGGAGAAAAGCGATGAAGAAAAAGTTCTAACTCCACCCTCCTCTCCCTGGATACAAGAACCTGTAGAGATCCTCTCTGACGAGGAAGATGAAGAAGAGGGAGAGGAGGTGGAAATACAAGACGATGAACCATCATCCCATCCTGAAAACAAGGATGATGATGATGATGATGAAGACTTTTTGTTCCAACCCACTGCCATCAGGGTTCCAGAACCAAAAGGTGTTTCAATAAATGAACCAGGGGAGAAGACTCAGAAGTCTCCTACAAAGAAGACTTCTCAGGGAGGCAAGCAGAAAAGTCTTGCTCCTGAAGGGAATTTGGCCATCCTTCTCAAGCCATCTTCTCAGGTATGTTTGTCTATGATCCCATACACTGCTTCTATCCTTCACCCCTTCACTACATCTATTCTCTATCACACAGAACCTCTAAATACTTAGCCATTTTTTCTATCTTCTTTCTACCCTCAAAAGATCTAACTCTTTGATCTTTTATTCAGCTAGTCCTCTTCCCTGCTTGAGGATACTACTGAAGCTCCTCCACAACCTCTAAAAAACATCCCAGCTACCAGAGTTGATGACTTATCAATAATCCCAGTCTCATCGAATGAGACTGATGAGATACAATTAAAGAACAAGAGCTGCTCTCGCACCACAACAGACCCTCTCGATAACCTCAATTGTCAGAGGATGAAGAATTAAGAAGAAGAGCAGCTATGATCTAAAAGATGGAAAATCAAAGGATCATCCCTCCAACTAGTATTGGCTTCTTAACTCCTGAAGAAATCGCCGATGCTTTGAAAGCTGAAAGGCTCCTTGCTGAACAACAAAGGGAAATGCTGAAAGATAAAAAGTTCGCTCTCAAAATTGCCTAAAGTTCAGTGAAAGACAAACAGCTGAAACGAGTTCCCCTCAAAGTTCAAGAAGAACTGCTCAAGAAAGTTGGAGAAGCGCATCAAAGAAAGAAAGCAGAAGTCAGTGACACCACTTTGGATTGGTGTAAGAAAGTTGACTACAGGTACTTACCAAGCAGAATCCTAAACGTCAACATCAAAGGTAGAACGGTCAGAGGTGTTCTAATGATAGAAATGACAATGATCAGGGAAAATGGAGATACGAAGACCTGCTATCTATCAAAGATTGAAAGTTATGGTTCTGATGAATGGTTGGAAGTTTGAGCTGCAATTCAGCGATCGCGAGCAAACTTCAAGCATGTTGTCGAAAAGTTTATCAACAAACTGATCGATCAAGTCTATTAAGCGATTGATCTGCCTCCTCCTTAAGCTCATAATCAAAACAAAAGGCCTACAAGGAAAAAGAAAGCATGTTGGTTCCTGTATTGCTTTAACAATGATTATCCTTTCAGTTTGTTCAGATTTATATGGTGCGGAAGCGTATTTAAAGAACTGAAAGAAATATTGAAGTAGAAAAACACACAATATCAAATACGTGAAGTATAAATAACATAGATAATAACACAATGATTCACTATATTGTATATATAAAAAGAACACCAAGAACACCGAAAGGTTTGCAAGAAACTGTTCTTAACTGGTGTGTGTGTGTGTGTGTTTGTGCAAAGCTTAATCAAAGTTTTTGTTAATGGAAGAACTCAACATGAGCCTTCTATTTATATTACTACAAAGGGGACATACTTTAGACAATAAGGACTGATCTACAGTAGACAAGATCGTATGAACAGTAGCAGGTACGATGTTCATTTAATGCGCATGTTCCAATTTCTGACAGAGCCCTATCAGAGTTTGACACGTGTAGTTGATGTCAGGGCACGCCTGGAACAAGTGGATGAATGGATCCTGGAACAGTAGAAAGATATTTGTAAATCTTCCAAGTCTTCAGTATAAACCACAGAGGCTCTGTCAAGGGTGACAGAGGTTCTGCGGCTTGGTCCTCTGCGAGCAGTCTAATGCTGATTCTTGCCTTGTTGGTTCTTCTGTCTTCTTGGGGACTCTGCAGGGCTTCTGTCGAAGACTGTTTCTATCTTCTGTTGGTGTCTTGGCAGAACCTATATCAGAGATTCCTATACTTAGCCTATTTTTCAATACTTCTATAATCAGAAAGATTGGAGCTAACAATCTCCCCCTAAGTATTGAAAAATAAAATTTTGAATCGTGCAAGATTTTCTAGGCTAAGTATATTACAAAGTAAACTAAAGTCCTTTCATTACATAAATATGCCAGAGGAACTTACTTTGTATTACATTATGAAAGGAAAGACTTGCAGAGGTCCGTAGCAGATTCAGACGTTGGCATCTTTGAAGTCGTTGAAACTTCTGTTGTAGAATCCTACGTCTTTGAGCTCATGATAGTACTTGATGCAGAGGTCCCTGAAGTTGATTACAGAGTCGATTTCCCCTATCAGTATATCAGCGAGAGCCTGATCCATTTGCTCTGTTCCTCTGTGCTCCACTAGAATTGCTCTGAACTCTTTCAAAGTATTTGTTGCATACTTTTGAGAGTCCATTTGAATGAACAACCTTAACTCCCCATCAGGATCTTGAAAGACTAACCCAACTCTTGGGGATGTGATGATCGAGTTTGGTATTGCAGAGGTTGGGCAGCCATCTTCTGGTGGTCGAAGATTCAATTTCCTTACTCCAAGATCTCTGGCCAGTTGAAAGTCAGATATGCTGTAGTGCAGAAGTTTCTCGCGCATGGCTATTTTGATCACTCTGTATGCCCTTCGATGTGCATCAGTTGTGAAATTCTTTTTCGTCCAGTCCAGAAGATCAGGTAGGTCATAGGGACTTAGGTTTCTTAGATCAGCATCCGAGAATTGGTGCTCGGATCTGTCTGCCCTTTTGACCTTGTATATGTTATAGTCGATCCTTGTGTTTCTGGTGCGAGAGAACTTACAGTATATTACTTTGTCGATGTTCGAGATGGAGTAGACTTGATAAGCAGGCTTGGGAGTTGTTCTGTAGAAGGTGTTCTGCATTTCTGCGCGGAACGTAGGATCTTGAATGGTTGGATGCAGAGGATCTATGGCAGATGTGTTGTACAGATATCGGTGTACAACTTCTTCTATCTTTCGTGGAGGTGCGCCAGGTGTAGGCATTGGTCTGCACATAGCATCCATTTTCTTCTTGATCTCTGCCACTTGATCCCCTGTGAGTTGAGCCGTTGGATCCAGAATTGGTATGTATGACAGAGGTTTCAAACCAAAGGCCCAGTCTTCTTTTTCAGGCTTTGGAGTTATGTAGGCATCGAAAGAGCTTTTCATCAGTTTCTCTGTAGGTTGATGCTCTGGCTTCTTTTGTTTGGGTTCCTCTGTTATTATTGTTTTGCCCTTGTCTTTTGCCTTCGGCTCTTCTGCTCTTTCTGTCGGGGTTGCCTCTGTAGGTTTTGTCTTTTGAGGTTCTGAGGGCTTGGTTGTTTCTGCTTCTGTTGGTTTTGTGGGGGTTGCCTCTGTTGTTTTTGACACTTGAGGTTCTGAGGACTTTGTTGATGGAGAGGTTGGTGAGGCTTCTGTAGTCGTGCTCAAATGTTTTCCTTTATGAGCAATCGACTTTATTCTGGCTTTGGGTGTGGAGGATGGAGATTTTGGTTCTGTTGGTGTTTTTGGTGTTGGGGAAGGGAGGTCTTCTTCGGAGGAAGATAGGATTTGTATCTGTTCATGTGTTGATTGATCTTTTCTGAAGACAGTAGTTTCCATAGAGGTGGGTTTTGCCTCTGTGGATTGTTGTTGTGGAGTTTCTTGGGTTTGAGTTGGGGGAACTTGGGAGATGGGTTCTAATGGTATTGGAGTTGGTGCAGATCGACCTCTGTTAGTTTCTTTATCCCCTGATTTCTCCCCCTCAGGATGATCTGATGAATCGTAAGAGTCGTCATCAGAGTCATCCTGACCCTTATCTTTCGTGCCCTCTGCTCTGCACGATGTTTCTGCCTTTTTAGGTGGTGCTGCACCGGCTGCTATCATCTTTGCGTAAAGGTCATCACAGAGGCCAAGCAGTGTTTGGACCTCTTTTTGTGTGTTGAAGCGCATTTTGCCTACGCTCTTCTGAAATTCTTTCACGTAGTTAGCGTTGGAAGTGGTGAATGCCTTCATGAATTCGGTGATTTGGTTGAGAACTCCTTGCCCTAGTTCTGTAAGTTGAGCTCTGGTCATGTAGTCAGTGGGCTTCATGGCCAGAGTGGCTTATGTCATTTGCTATTGAACTTGCTCGAGGGCCTTCTTTAAGTCTGCAAAAGTAAGGCCCTGAGGGGTTGAGGATTGTGCTTTCATCTTTTCAATAAGCTTTTCAACAGAGCTTTGGAAGGCAGAGGAGGTTGCTCACTCGAAATCAGCAGCAGTTGCGGCAGAGGTAGTGGCAGTGGACTTCATCTGGGCTAAGGTAGTTTGCACCTCTGTGGACAGGTTGTCCATTTTGGTGTTCAGTTGTGTGAGCGCCTTCGATGTAGTATCTGCAAAAGTATCAAAAGAGGTTTTCAACTCTTTTAATATATTATCCACAGAGGTGACAAGGGTTTGGAATTCATCCCTTGAGACATGTGGACTTTGGGTAACCTCTGGGTGAACACATTCGTCCCCAGAGTGAGTCATTATTCCTTGGACACCTTATGTCGCCCTTGTTTGTATGTTGGAGGCGGAAGGATTTCCTTCTGATCCTTGAGCAGAGGTTTTTAAGGCCTCAGACTCTACAAAAGTTCTGAGAAGAACATTGCCTTGATCCACTCCAGTGGTGGATACAAGAGTATCCTTCTGTTGACTAGGGGACTTGTCTAGAGTCTCTTCGTCTATGTGCACTCTAAGCTCCTCTGAAGAGCTTTTTGGTTCTATTTGTGTGTATGTGGCAGAGGAAACAAATTCCTCTGTTAGGATGTCTATTGTGGTCTGGGGCGATTGACCACGAACTAAGGGTGAGTCCTTTTGAGAGGACTCCCCTGGAAAGGTTTCCCCGGATATGATTGGCACAGAGGTGGAAGTAATTTCCACTGCCCGGTCAGTTTTGGGTAGGTTCGAGCTGTGCGGCTCTTTTTCAATATTACCTTCTGCCACTAGACTGGCGGTAATAAAAGTGTGGGTTGCACTGGGAGTTGGTTGGGGAAGTTGTTGTGCCTCTTCTTCTGTAGAACACCCTAACCTAACAGTGTCACCTCTGTCCTCTAACTCGTTAAAATCCCCCAAATGCTCTGCGGTGTCCCCTTCCTCTGGGCTTTTGCGCTATACATCATATTCAGGTTGGAGGAGGGGTTCTGTAGAACTTCCGAGGTCTTCCCTTGAAAGCTCTGTGGGGTTTGATCATCCTCCTCCAAGTCAGAAGAGATTCTGAAATCTGGTTCTTCTATTGATTGATTGGAGAGGGGTTCTGCGGTCCACCCGGCTGTGTTCAGAGTATGGGCGAACTCTTGTTGTTCGATGAAAGTGTCGAAGTCACCCTGAGCTTCTGCATATTGGATGGGTGAAGGAGATAGCAGAGGTTCTTGCTGAGTTTCTTCTAGCAGATCTGCTTCCTCTGCAATTGATTGCATAGGGGAGTTGGTTCTCTTGGATTTCTTCTTCTTGCTCCTATTTGGTTTGGGGGCACCCTCAGACGACTTATGTTTTCTCTTTTTCTCTTTAGGAGGGGGAAGAGCAGAAGATCCAACCTCTGTTGCATGAGGAGGAGACTCTTGGGGTTCTGCAGAGGTGCCTTCTGAAGCTTTCCTTCTGTGCTCTTTCTTCTTGGATATGATGGCAGAGGTTTTGGATTTGGAGACAGAGGAGAGAATAGACTGCCGTTGTGCATGAAAATTTGTTTGAATTACGTCATGCTTGGCAAATGCTACTGCCCATTCTTCCTCTGTCATTCTCTCTACTACTTGGGTTCCTATGGGGGCTCCTAGACGCGGGGGTGTCACAGGACTCGGTTCTTGAGTCCTATGATCGCGTATGTATCTTGAGCTAAGGGATCTATCTGTAGCATATCCCAGCATTTTTTATGATAGAGGCCTGCAGTATTTGTATCCATCCTTGTGCTTTGTCGGTGTGTTCTTTGTCATAGGATACATCTTGGGCGTGGGACCTTCCATTGGCCATTGTTCACATGAGAGCAGAGGTTCGAGCAGGACACCCAAAAATCGTTGATACTGCAGAGGAGGAAGAGTTGGTTTGGCCTTCTGGGAGAGGTTCTTTTGCTCAATGGTGTTGACCATTTCTTGCATCATGAGCTTGGTGTAGTCCAGAGGTAGATCATAATATACTCCGTACATTATGACCAGGATTTGGTGCGAAGTTTGGTCTGGACTGCCCACTTTCCCAGTTACGCATCTGTTGAGAATAGAGAATAGGGTATTCCACTGATGAGGAAGTCTATTTCTTCTGAAATCGTTCCTTTTTCTTAGGATTGTGTTATACCCCAACATCTCTACGAACCTACAGAGCTCTTCATCTGTGGGTTCCTCTGCATACCTTTTTATGCCTAATAGGCCTCTGGTTGGTAGATTGAACTCAAGAGAGAACATTGTTCTGTTGAACTTTAGTTCAATGTGCTCTGTTTTGTCAGGTTTGGAGATGTATCCTTTGATCTGTCGATCCTCTGGGTCAAATATGCAGCTTTGCCAGAATTGGTACAGATATCTGGCAGGGATTTTCTGCACTGTTGTGGATAAGAGGGGGTAAAGGTAATAGTTTTCAAGAATATCGAGGAGAATGGCGTTTGATTCCCCAAATGCGGTTCTTGAGGGAACCAGATGATAATTGTTAGGTTTTGAAGGAAGAACACTTTCAAAGTGTTCATTTGCTATAAAGTTTTGGAGATGGGTGGTCGGAGCAAATTCTGTTGTGTCGTCGGAGTTATCTTTCTCGTGGTCTCCGGCCAAAGCTTGGTTATGGGATTGCTCAGAATGTGAAGGGGAGTTCACTGGAGAGTTGGATGTGGATGCCATTTGATGATTTTGAGAGAAAAGAGTAGAAATTTGACGTTTGCAGGTTTTTGCAATGTTCGCCGGAGAAGATAAAGTGTAAGTGTTCGTAAACGTTTGAATGAAGTGGTAAGGTTGGTTTTATACTGAAGAGGTAATGGTAATCTGAAGAGGTAAATAGGTGAAAGTGAATAAAATTTGGGGTCCGCACTTGAGTACAGACGGCTGGATTCAACTTCCCATAAGAACGTGTGACATGTACGTACAATCAGATTGTGCCACGTCATGTGTGTCAGAGCACGATTTGATGGCGTGCGCGGCCCATTAATGCTAGGCGCGTGGGACTTTCTACTTTCAGATTAATGTTACGCGCAGTAGAAATGACAGAAGCTCTGTAGTGGAATGAGCTTTGTGGTCTAAAAACTACTTTGTCTCCTCTGAAGGTTGCACCTTTACCAAAAACGTTTTGACAAAATTCATTGGAGAGGATCGATAAATCTTAGTGCAGAGATTTCGTTCACAGAGGTTTTGGAGCTCTGTCAGAGCCAGCAGAAGCTCTATGAAAGTCCATGTTACACTCTTACAATCAAATATGAACAATTAAGATCGTATTAACAGCAACTGGTCATATGATCTATTAAAGATATTACAATGAATTTCTCTCTCAATAGATCTAACAATTTATGCGTAAAGAGTTATCCAAAAGGTTAGCCAAAGATCCTGTTAGCTACAGTTGCTAACTCCTATATATACTGTAGAGAATAGCTAAAGCTACAGTACATATAAGAAACAGACTAATAGAACAATTACACGTGTCCTGAATGTAACAGAATATCCAAGTCATAAGTTCTGAACATGTTGTTCAGAACTTCTGAACATACTTCTGAATAAGCGCTTCAGAACATTTGTCTTCATAGTCAGAAGTTCTGAGTCTCCTACTCAGAACTCTGAACCTTCTAGTCAGAATCCAACACTTAGAATCTTTTTGAGATTTCTCACTCAGAACTTCTGAGTCTTCTACTCAGAACTTCTGAGTCTTCTGAGTCTTCTTTAGTCTTCTTACTCAGAACTCAACACTTGTGTTTTTGACAAAACTCTAGACCTAACAATCTCCCCCTTTTTGTCAAACACACTTTTACTTTTCATCATCAAATTCTTAGAGCAGGAACAATCTTCAGAAGGAGCTCTTCTGAATGATTTGACAACTTTTGCTCAGAATTCTGAATAATCTGAGTTAACAACTTCTGGTCAGTCTTTAATCAGCAGCAGCAATGATTTCCAAACTGATTTCTGTTACATATTTGCTTTTTCTTTGCTCCCCCTTGAAATGACAAATCTTATCTTCATGTGATCAAGTCAAATTTCTGTCTTTTTATGACTTTCTGACTTTCTTCTCCCTTTTTTTTTTAATCAATCAATCAGATTTTTCAATCATATCAATCTTTAAAATCTTTAGCTTTTCTCCCCCTAAAGTTTTGGAAAGCAAAATCATCTTCATAATCTTTAGCTTTTCTCCCCCTAAAGTTTTAGAAAGCAAAATCATCTTCAAAATCTTTAGCTTTTCTCCCCCTTGATTTTCAAAACTTTAGCGATGCTTTTTCTTCGAATGAAGTCTATGCTTTTTCTCCTCCTTAATGAATAACCTTGCTCCCCCTCAAAATAAGAATTATGGAGCAATTTGTTTTCTCCCCCTGAAAGTATGCATATATTTCATTAAAATTATTCATTTCAAATATAGTGCTTTAATGAAAACATTTATACAAGGAGAATAAGATTTACTGAACTACACTTAATAACTACTAACATTTGATCATTTGAAAACTTTACAAAAGAAATCCAACTTAATGAAATTTATCAGATTTTCAATCAAATGAAATCAAATGCATGTGTTTGGATTCAAATACAAGTCATCATTGCATATCGAGTTAAAAATGTTCAGTTTCAATCCCTTTATTAAATCTATTTGGTGTGCTTAGCATGCGAAATATGATTAGCTTCAAGCATATGCAATTCTAAAAACATATACGAATACTTTGCTCTACTCACACAATTTGTCCAAAATCAGGATTTTCACAAATTTACAGGTTTATTGCGACTTTGAATTTTCCCAAAGTTTCAAGAGATGTGTGCTCATTGGCATCTTTTAATTTTGTGCTCATTGACATCTTTTAATCAAAAAGTTTAGTAAGAATAAGATACATCGTTAAACATGACTTTCTATCTGGTTCTATTGCAGGATTTGGGTCAGCATATCCCAGACCAGTTGGTCTTAGGTGCTAGGTGACAAGCACCCCATGGAACTTAATTTCCCAAACCAGAAAGGCCACATCGATATATCTTAAACCCATTTGTACCAGTAGAACATGGCTTTCTATCTGGTTCTATTGCAGGATTTGGGTCAGCCGATCCCAGACCAGTTGATCTTAGGGACTAGGTGTCGAGCACCCCTTAGGACTTACTCTCCCAAACCAGAAAGGCCACAGGTACAAACTTTCAAACTAAATGATTTTATATATATTTATATTTCATCTCAATCACTTGGTACTAAAACGTAGTACTTCCCCCATATTTTCGTTTCCATCCATCATTCTGACAATTAGGCTTTTTGAGCATTATATTCTATATAAGTATAGATTTCATAACATTGAGCATTCGACATAATTTCATTCATGTTTTGCTTACCTTTCGATTTAATTCAGAAGTGAAAGTTGAAACAAATATAGCTCAGATAATACAAAATACTTGTAAAATCACTCTTTGACACACATTTATTCATTGAATGAAAATTAAAAAAAATTCATATCATTGAATTAAATTTGTTAAGATTCAAACATTCAAAGCAATAGAAATAAAACATAATACAATGTTACCTTTCACCACTTGTTCCTTGAAACATAAAAGTATGACAGTTAAGGATATCACCTGAAAAATATGAGTTCTAAACTGATTTGTTTAGAAGTCTTAGTCTCTGAAGTACGGGTCCTGAACTGAATTATTCAGAATCCATTTTCATTTAAGTACGGGTTTTGAACTGATATGTTCAAAAACCTAAAACGTTGAAGCACGGGTTTTGAACTTTATCTTGAAACAATCAGATCAAATTTTGAGACAATATTCCCTCTCAAATCAAGATAATCCTGCAAAATCAAGAGATTTTGGTAATCATCTACGATGATTCCTCATTAGATATCAAAAATCCAAATTCTGAGTAGTTGAGTCAGAATTCTGAGTTGAAAAGTCAGAATTCTGAGTAACTTGTTCAAAATTCTAAGTATCAGAGTCAAAATTCTGATTAGTTGAGTCAGAATTCTGAGTAGTAGAGTCAGAACTTCTGAGTAGTAGAGTCAGAACTTCTGAGTAAAAGAGTCAGAATTCTGATAAAACTATCCAGAGAAAACGCCTTAGAAAAATGTTTGGATTTTGTGATTTTTGAACATTCTGAACTTCAAATCACCATAACTTGCTCAAAAATCAGAATTTTTCAACCAAAATTTGCAGGGTTGCTTAAAATGTGATTCTGAACACATTCTCTGGAAATGTTTTCTACGAAAAACACTCACATCTATGAGTTCGATAACCCCACAGTAAACAGAACTTTTTCAAAAAAAAATTCTTCAAAATCAACAAATTGATCTGTATGAATCAGAAATCCATAATCACATTCAGATCGAGTTTTGGACTGAATTATCCAAAAGTCAATATTCTCAATTTAAGCACAGCATCGGTTTTAAGTCATGTGTCAGTATTATCATTCAGCTCTACACATGAATAACCTGCAAAACAGATTAAGTTGTCTTTGGTACCCATATGAACTTGGGTCCAGGTTTGTTAGGTGCAGTGGCATATGCAGATATTCTATAAGAACCATACCAGTGCTGAATAAAATTCTTGTTCACAAAATCATTAGTCCCACAATATGAACAACAAAGTTTCTTTTGTGCAATTCTGACTAATTGATTTACAGAATAAATCACATCAGGTTTAACAAAAGATTTTCTTTGAAATGTATTGTTCTTCTTGACATTTGAATTAGGAACTTTTGATTTTGGCACTTCTTTCTTGGAAGTTGTTCCTTTAACTCTCCATTCCATTTTTATCTTTTTAAAAGAACAATTATAAGATTTATCAATAGCAGAATCATAAAACAGATTAGAAGAACGAATCTGATCTTTTGAACTATGATTTGATTTGTCAACAACTTTCGTTTCAAATTCCCTAAACTTTTTAACATACAAATCAAACCTTGACTGCAAATCAGATTTGGACTTCTTCTCTATCATGATTTTAGTTGATAAATCAGATAATTTCTTAATAAGCCTCCTTATCTCCAAATGAAAAACTTCCTTTTCCTTCTCAAACTCATCTTTTAAGCATTTTTCTTTAAAGCCATTTACCTTCTTCTTTTCAGTCTCTTTCCTTCCATCTTCTAACTCTTTCTCCAACTCATTGATTTTTACAGAAAACTCATTTAACATTCCTGTTTTCTTTTTCTCAAAAACATTCTTTTCTTTTTGAAAAACATTTTTCTTGCATTCAAATTCTTTTCTTTCTTTTGCAAGAATTTTCTCCAAATCAGAAATTTTCAAAGATAATTCAACAGACTTTGTTTCAAAACCTTTCCTCTCAATTTGAAAGTCTCTTCTCTCTTTCTCAAATTTCACTCTTTCAAGTATAAGAACTTGTTCAAAATCATAGATCTGTTTCAAGAGTTGACAATTTTTCATTTCACATGATTTGATTCTATTTTCAGACTCTGTCAACATCTTTCTTCTAAAATTGCCTTTCTCTTTCAAATCAACATTCTCTTTTTCTAACAACTTTATGTTTTCTTGAACCTTTTCAAAATCCTTTAGAAAATCAGATTTCTCTTTTTGCAAAATCTTTATAACTTTTGCATATTCGTCTTGTTTTGCTTGAAGATTAGCAATCTTGCTTTCAAAATGAACAATCTCAGTTTTTGGTTCAGAAATTGTTTCTTTTGCTTTTACAGGACTTAATTTTTGTAAATTGTCTGAACTGGTTATAGAAATTGCAGGTCTCACAAAAATTTCAATAATCTCAGGCATGATGAAATGACAAATTCGAATATCAACTATGAATTATGATAAAAAATGAGAATCAACACAAATCTAGAACATGCAAGAATTAATCAAATCTGTCACATGCATTTCATCAAACAGTTAGAGTACATGAATTAATGAAATCTTCTTTTCAACAAAAAATTTGAATACTAATCAACATGCAGCAGATATAATCACTTTGATCCAGAAACCAATCAAGAATTTCGAAAACATACCTGTGATCTCTGTTTAATTTCGAGAATTAATCAGCATAGAGAGAAAATCTTTGGATAACTTGATTGTAAGATATCGATTCAACAGAAAGACAAATTCAAATTTCTTGAATCAATGATAGAAACGAATTCAAGAATTGTTAGGAATTCAAGAATTGTTAGCAGCAGCGGAATCAATTGTCGAATTGATCAAGAAACTTCAAGAACGCGATCAAACACACTCTTGGTCGAATTTGTTTGTTGATTGGCTCTGATACCAATTGAAAGTCCATGTTACACTCTTACAATCAAATATGAACAATTAAGATCGTATTAACAGCAACTGGTCATATGATCTATTAAAGATATTACAATGAATTTCTCTCTCAATAGATCTAACAATTTATGCGTAAAGAGTTATCCAAAAGGTTAGCCAAAGATCCTGTTAGCTACAGTTGCTAACTCCTATATATACTGTAGAGAATAGCTAAAGCTACAGTACATATAAGAAACAGACTAATAGAACAATTACACGTGTCCTGAATGTAACAGAATATCCAAGTCATAAGTTCTGAACATGTTGTTCAGAACTTCTGAACATACTTCTGAATAAGCGCTTCAGAACATTTGTCTTCATAGTCAGAAGTTCTGAGTCTCCTACTCAGAACTCTGAACCTTCTAGTCAGAATCCAACACTTAGAATCTTTTTGAGATTTCTCACTCAGAACTTCTGAGTCTTCTACTCAGAACTTCTGAGTCTTCTGAGTCTTCTTTAGTCTTCTTACTCAGAACTCAACACTTGTGTTTTTGACAAAACTCTAGACCTAACACTCTATGAGTTGGAATTTCTCATAACTGAAAATTTATAAAAAAATTTGATCATCCAAGGTTTTAATTGTTTTTAACAATGTTTTTAGGACCTATTTGGAAGTTGGTGTCCTAGAAAATTGTTTTAAATAAGGTTTTGCGCGAGTAACCTTTGAATACTGTGGTTGGTCAATCATAAGTTCTATGGTGTAGTGAACTCTTTGATTTGAGACCTTCTTTCAGTATCTTGGTCCGTGTATTTGTACGTGCAAATTCTTAATTAAGACATTTCATTTGATCGACAGAGTTTCCATATGAAGTTTGCAGTTGCAGAGGCTCTGGCTTACAGAAGCTCTGTTGAGCTCAGTAGAAGCTCTGTTGAGCTCAGTAGAAGCTCTATGACCTTAAATTTCTCATAACGGAAGACTCAAAAATCTTTTTGATTATTAATTGTTTGGAATGTCTTAAGCAATGTTTCTAGGACGTATTTGGAAAGTGGTGTCCTAGAAAATTGTTTTGGAAAAGGATTTGTACGAGATACATACCTTTTGGCTCTTTTTAGTTCGGCAATACTCTTTACTTCTGTAAGTTTCATCGATGGCATCTCTTCTTTTGCTCCCCCTTGAATGATCAACCTCTGTAGATCAATTTAAGGTCTCCTTCTGCTCCCTCTTGACCTATTCTTGAATCAAAAGAGATAAATAGTGCACAGAACATAGGTCAACCTCATCAGAGGTTCTGTGGAGATTGTCAGAGGCTCTGTGAAGTATAGAACCTTTGAAGGATGAGTCTTAAACTGAGTGTTTAATAGTCATTGTTGACTTTGAGGCCTGAGTCCTTAACAGATGTATTAAGGAGTCCAAGTACCTGCAAGACAGATTAAAGACATTTTGGTACCCATTTCCAAATGGGTCCTAGAATGTTAGGATTTGGAGCTGTCTTCAGGTCCTCTGGTTTGCCAGTCTTTGCTGGTTTGCCAGGTTCCTTTCTGTGACTTTTCTCACTTTGGGTCTTTGGAATTTTCTTTTGAAATGACCCATTTAGAACACAGAAAGATTTAGAGAAAAGGTTTTTTAATTTAAACAGAAGATCAAAGCATTTATAATTATGAGAATGAAGAGATGAATGCTTAGTAAAAACAAATGGCTTTGTAGCATTTTTGACAGGAGTAGAGCTTTTGACTTTCCAAACCATTTTCACTCTTTTGAAAACAAGATTATTTGTATTATCAGCACAAGAGTTTGATAAGTCAAAGTCCTTAACCCTTTTAGCTAAAGCATCTTTTTCTTTAAGGTTTAAATCAAACTTCTTTAGAAGATCTGATTTATACCTCTTCTCCAACATAATCTTGATGACAAAACAGATAGTCTTTTTGTCAATTTGTACATTTCAGCTTTAAAAACCTTTCTTTCTCTCTCAAAATCATCTTTCAAACATTTTGTTTGAAATCTTTCAATCTTCTTCTTTTCAGACTCTTTTCTTTCAAAGTCAGACTCTTTCCTCTCCTTTTCAAAAGTTTTCTGTAATTCTGAGATTTTGCAAGAAAGTTCCACATACTTTGTTTCAAGAATAGTTTTCTCCTTTTCATAGATCACAAGCTTTTCAAAATTTGAAATCAGTTTAGAAAAGTTTAGCCACTTACGTTCAAGGCTTTTCTTCTCTTCTCCAGACTTAAATAAATTCCTTTTCAGTTCAAGATTTTCACAGTTTAGTAGTTTACCTGATTCTTCAAGCTTAGCAATCTTATCTGAATCAATAAAAATGATCTTGTTCATTTCTTCTAGTTCTTTTTCAAGAGTAGGAATTATCTTGCGAAAATTAGTACTGAGTTTCGAATAATAATGAGAATCAGCATCAGCACTAAATCTTAGTCTAGACATATTGTTACTTGAGTGATCGTGAGACAAAATGGTATTGATTAAAAAAAATGTCTTTGAAAAGAGTTTATAAGATTAAAAATGATCAGTGCACTAAAATGGAGTTTTAACCGAAGAAACAGATTCTGTAAGTTTACCAGAATCGAACACGTTGAGAATGGCAGAAAAACAGAGGTTGTTTGTAAGATATGAAGAACAGGTTAAAAGTCCAAGTTTCTACCAAAAATCATTGTTTAGAGTGGATCCCTTGATATTAAAAATCAAGGTTTGCTCTGATACCAATTGTTGGTTCCTGTATTGCTTTAACAATGATTATCCTTTCAGTTAGTTCAGATTTATATGGTGCGGAAGCGTATTTAAAGAACTAAAAGAAATATTGAAGTAGAAAAACACACAATATCAAATACGTGAAGTATAAATAACACAGATAATAACACAATGATTCACTGTATTTGATATATAAAAAGAACACCAAGAACACCGAAAGGTTTGCAAGAAACTGTTCTTAACTGGTGTGTGTGTTTGTGCAAAGCTTAATCAAAGTTTTTATTAATGGAAGAACTCAACATGAGTCTTCTATTTATACTACTACAAAGGGGACATACTTTAGACAATAAGGATTGATCTACAGTAGACAAGATCGTATGAACAGTAGCAGGTACGATGTTCATTTAATGCGCATGTTCCAATTTCTGACAGAGCCCTATCAGAGTTTGACACGTGTAGTTGATGTCAGGGCACGCCTGGAACAAGTGGATGAACGGATCCTAGAACAGTAGAAAGATATTTGTAAATCTTCCAAGTCTTCAATATAAACCGCAGAGGCTCTGTCAAGGGTGACAGAGGTTCTGCGGCTTGGTCCTCTGCGAGCAGTCTAATGCTGATTCTTGCCTTGTTGGTTCTTCGTCTTCTTGGGGATTCTGCAGGGCTTCTGTCGAACACTGTTACTATCTTCTATTGGTGTCTTGGTAGAACCTCTATCAGATATTCCTATACTTAGCCTATTTTTCAATACTTCTATAATCAGAAAGATTGGAGCTAACAAAGCATCTTCAGCTTTAGGGCCTGCTATTCGAAATTAAACAGGGATTGATTTTTCTCGTGAAGTAGTGCTCGGTCCCGCACCCGATTCATCAGCCCTCAACCTATCGCTGCCACCCGGTGAAGAATTTGAAGTCGGTCAAGTGGTCAGTGAACCTTTGGGTATCTTCTTCATAGACTTTCATGGTCACAAGTGCTTTCAATGCTGGTCTGAGTTGCCCATCACTCCAGTAGATCAACTCAGAGACCAATTGTATTGGTGTGATCAATCCAGAGTAGGACTCTTCCTGAAGCCTCAAGTACTGAACGTAGGCAAGTTAAGAAGACAACATGGAGAGAAAGTCCCTGACTGGATGATTCCAACTACTGATGCTTTTGATGAACTTCTCTTCAAAGATGAACCTACTTAGCTGATATGATCACTTTTGTATTCTTCTATCTTATTAGCTGTAATCTTTTGTACTTGTATTTTATTTCATTGTACTTGTATTTTTTCAACTTCTCTTGTATACTGATTACGAAGTTTAATGAAAAAATTCAATGAAGTACTTTACTCCATCAGTACTAGAAAAGATCCCTGAAAACAGTAAGTGGGACACGTATTTATGAGTCCTCTTTAACCTTATGTTTTTAACTTATCAATTTTCTTATGTTGCTTTGTCATCACCAAATAGGGGGAGATTGTTGATCCATAAACTATACCCTATTTCATAAAAATAATCAAATAGCTAAACAGATTTGATATGATTGAAATAACTTCAGGGTGAAAAGCATAATCACAATCCAGCACTATACTCTATCAAGCTATAGCAAAAATCATTCAAAACATTGTATCATTTCTCGATCTAAACAATTATAATTGAACAATCAGTGATTAAAAGCCACAAGGAACGAAATATCATATTTCTAAATTCGTCCAAGACATAAAGGATTAATCAAATCTCAAAACTTTTCTCAAATGTCAAAGATTTATAAAATCAAATAATAGTTGATCGGACTATTAAAAGCATTAAGAACAATCCCAAATGTTTCATCCAGCTATATCAAACCAATCACATCTATCCGCAAAACTACACGACTATCCATCCATGATTCACACCAACCCCCCAACATGAATGGATTAGTTCATATTGGGGGATTTAAAACTCAGAAATGAAACAATTAAAACGAAAGTAGACATGCTTTGTTCTAAAAGAAATGAAATCTATGAACTCCCTAAAAAGCTTAAGCCGCCGATGAACGTACTCGATTCGCCTTTTAATTCTCGTTCCATGATGTTTCTAGCCCTCTTCTCGCCTTCAAAAATTGCCTTCTATCTCCCAAAATCGCCCAGAGAGAGTCTCCAAACGTAACTAATACCGAATACCCTCAACCCTAGCCGGCATATAGAATAAAAACGTCCAAAACCTAGGCGCGTGTTGGGTCGCACAAGGAGACGTGCTGAGCACTGGAATGTCCTTCGAACAGTGGTCTGCGCGTATGGCGGTGCGTGTGGAGTAGCGCCGGGACTCGCGCCAAACACTGGAATGTATGCACATATGTAGTGGCGCGTTTGGAGTAGCGCCACGAGCTGCGCCAGACACTGTTTGACCCAAAAAATCAGATTTTCTCATTTTTGCCCAGGAATGTTGTAAACTTGCTCTAATTGATCCAAAAACTCTTCTATCTTCAGCCATTCATGATAACCTGTACTTTCTCACAAAAACCATTAAAATCTATTATTTTACTTGGAAACTCACAACAAGCAGACCGATTTCGGGATCAAAATAATGTCGGAAAACGGCATTATCATGCGGATAACAGCGAAGCCAAGACTTGTCCAAATTACGCGATGTTTCAAGTAGAAGACTTCAGCGAGAGCTGGCCTTCATCGTTCTCCCTGATGAAGATCAACTCAGCGATCGCTGATCATGAAGCATGTTCTACAAGGAACATTTGTCTTATCCCCTTGCACACTTTTGTACGATTTGTCAGAAGGACATGCCTTTGTCTAGGATCGTACAAACCACTCTGCCAACTACACTGTTCATCATGCGGCTAAAAACATTTTTTGCAAAAGTCAGATTAATGCAACCAACCAAGTGTTGACACGTGTAAATTTATCCTGACATGCATTTAATGCATGCAGTATAAATAGGAAGTTCTACTTAATTCTTAAGTGCTCGTCTTCCCTGAATGTAAAGCCCGTATCCCGGTGCGTATCTTAATTGTTTATTTCTTTTGGAAAAGCTTTTATGTTTAACGGGGGTTCCGTTAGCGGGGTTAGTCGAGTCGGACCAAGGGTTAACATAGGTGTCTTGTGGTGTAGATTGTGAGTTAAGGAATAGTTGAGGGACTAAAGTGGGGTAAACCCCAAACTTGCATGGAATAGGCCCTAGGACCGTCTTCCCCCCTCCCTTTGTACGCTTCTTTTTTTTCCTTTCCATTAGATTAGAAACCCTTTTGTTTCCCTTTCCCTTTCCATTGTTCGGCTGCTACCACCGAGAGAGAAAGAGAGAAACCGAGAGAGAGAGGGAGAGAGTCGGCCGCTAGCAAGGAGAAGAGAGAGAGAGGAGGCTGCCGCCAAGGGGCTGCCGAAAAAAGGGAAAGAGAAGAGGCCGTTCTCGCCGGAAAAGAGGAGGAAGTAGGTTTCGTTGAGGTATTTCCGTTTATATTTCTTTCCTGTCGTTGTTTAGTTGTCAAAACGCCGCAAACCGCCACCACCACCGCCGCGGCAGCCATGGCCGCCGGCGGTGTGGCCACCACTGCACGCCGCCGCTGTGACGGCTGTGGTCGTGGGTGCGGGCGGGTTCACGTTAGAGCGATCGAGAGAGAGGAGGACGGTGGTGCGAGAGGGTAGCGTGGGTTGTGTGCGTGTGTGTGTGATCACCGCCGGAAAACACCGCTGCCGGAGGTGGAAGTGGGTGGGGCCCACGGCCTAAACCCTAAAGCCACCTGGCGGGATCCCAAAACCGCCGTGGCCTGACCCTAAACCGTTAATCGCATACCGAAGGACCGTGTCGTGATTTTATGTGAAACTGCAGTTTCTGTCCCTGTTTTTGTATCGAGCATAACTTCTGCTAGGAATGTCGGATTGGGATGAAACTGGTGCCAAAAGTTCCGTTTACGAGTCCTTTAAGTTTTGTCGGTTTTGAGGAAAAACTGGTTCGGACCGTAGCTAGGGTGAAATTTCCTTTTTATACTAACAGGTCCGGTTTTTCGCTGTTCTGTGGACCTGTCTTGTAAAATTCGTATAAAATAATTGGGACATCGTTAGGCCGCATTCTATACGTCCCTGGAACCGTAAGACATTGAACCTCCTGAATATGGAATTAGATTTCTGGTTTGATCAGTTTAACAGGGGTAAAATGGGTCCCGAACAGACCTGCGTTTTTAGTATAAAAGCTGGAATTTTAGTTTTGTTAAACTAGTAAACGTGTCGTGAGTTGGGACCTTCCGTTGACGTTTTTAGTGCGTATTTAGGTGGGAAAAAGTGAGGAAGGTTGACGTGCTGGTGTTGCAGCTCGTGAGCGCGTTGCTTTGCTTTGAGGTGAGTTCTCTCACCGCGTAGTTAGGAATTTCATGTATATCGTTGTTTTTGTGCTATGTGTTATTACGTGTTATTACGTGTTTACGTGGACCAATTTGGATGGGATGATTTAGTTGTGATTGTTGAAATTATATGTGGATTATTTGTGCTTGCGTACACCTCAGTGGGACTGGGGGGGCTCGGTGGGACCGAGGGCTCGGTGGGACTGAGCTAGTACAACTATTTACCTTTACTCGGTGGGACCGAGGGCTCGGTGGGACCGAGGGCTCGGTGGGACTGAGCTAGTACAACTATTTACCTTTACTCGATGGGACCGAGGGCTCGGTGAGACTGAGCTTGTACAACTATTTACCTTTACTCGGTGGGACCGGGGGCTCGGTGGGACTGAGCTGGTATTGTTATATTTTTGTGTACTCGGTGGGACCGAGGTTTGTATGTATGCATGAATCATTATGTGGCTTCATATTCATGGTAGTGGTGATGTTGCCTACTTGCGGGTAGGGGCGTTATACGTGGGGTTGCTACCTGCGTGTGTGATAGGATTCACTAAGCGTTTAGCTTACCCTTTTCCCAATTTGTTGTGGTTTCAGGTGCGAGTGGCGGTCAGGCATGACGGTACACACACACTACGCGCGGAGTGCCGAGAGTTGTTTAAAATTTCACTTTCGACCCTTTGGATTTTAGTTTATAAAATTTCCGCTGTATGAACTTTATTGGCTATTTGGGTTAACGACATTATTTCCAATTAAGTTGCGAATTATTAAATTATGGTTGTTTTATAATGAAGTGCATGTTTTAAAAATTTTAAATTCCTTGTAATTTTTGGGGCGTTACAACTGGTGCGAGTGGCGGTCGGGCATGACGGTACACACACACTACGCGCGGAGTGCCGAGAGTTGTTTAAAATTTCACTTTCGACCCTTTGGATTTTAGTTTATAAAATTTCCGCTGTATGAACTTTATTGGCTATTTGGGTTAACGACATGATTTCCAATTAAGTTGCGAATTATTAAATTATGGTTGTTTTATAATGAAGTGCATGTTTTAAAATTTTTAAATTCCTTGTAATTTTTGGGGCGTTACAACTTGGTATCAGAGCACAGCTTGAGTGAATCAAGCACACCTCGGTGTGTTTGGTCTCAAGTTTCGGCTAAGAGATCTTTAATATTCTTTTACTAAAATCTTTTAAAATTAAATGAAAAGAGAAAACCCATGTGGGACGCGGTGATCGCAGGCGCAGTGTGTACAGTCAGCCGACGCCAACTGGGAAGGTAAGGAACTTAGTGTATCTATCGCTTTCTAGGCATAATGTATGCATGCTAGATTGCTTATGTGGACTTTATGGTACTGTATACTTGTTACTTGCTATTAGGAATTCATGCTAGCCTTGATAGGTTGTTACGTGAATGCACTATAGGTTGTATGTAGTAGGAACCGAATAGCCTTAGAATGCTTGATTTAGTTCTATTGCGCAGCTCTTGTTTGAGTCTAACCGTTCTAGGATAGAATCTCTTATTCGAACGTCTATCTGGTTTTACACTGTATACGACTGTGCATTCGCGAGGCGACTCGTCAGGGTTAGTGGGGATTCCGTCCTAGCAAGGGTAGTGGGGTGATATGATGTTTCCTAGGGAGCTAGGAAGAGTGTATGCATATGCTGGTACGGGCATATGGGTTTATTTGTTGGTAAGAAACTACTTGGACACTCTTGGACAGGACTTGAAACGAGTAAGGATAGGTGTGAAGGGTAGTAGTAGAGCTCCTACTATCTGAAGCACAGGATCCGTGCTCGAGTCGGGGAGAGTCACGGAGAATCCGAAGAGTTGAGTGTAAGCGTAATTAGCGGGGTTTAGTGGGTGCCAATAAATCATTGTAATATTTATCGAGAATGGCCATCACAAGGAGGAATAACACTGCTGATTCAGATGATGGCACTGGATTTACGGCTGAACGGATTTGTAAGATGGTTGCGACTGAGGTGACGCATACTATTGGGAAGGCGGCTCGAGGTAGAGTTCGTCAACCGGGAGTGGAGGAGGCACAAGCTACGCCTAAAGTAGTGACATGTACGCTCCTAGTTAACTCGATTCCTGCTGTAGTGATGTTTGATAGCGGGACTACTCATTCGTTGTGTCTCGCGCTTTTAGCGGGAGGTTGGGCCGAGTCGTAGGACGGTTAGGATGTCCTCTCGTAGTCGAGGTTGCTGATGATAGGACCTTGACGGTCACTGACGTGTATCGGGGATGCACTCTGGAAATCTCTAGTGTGAGATTTTCTTATTGTTTTGTTTCCAATCGTGGTGCGGGATTGTGAGCATGGAGTGGTAGGATGCTTTTGATGCTGAGATTGGTTGTTGTCGCAAGCAAGTGCGAGTTAGAACCCCAAGCGGGGGAGAATTGCTGGTTCAGGGCGACTCGCCCAGGCGGACCTCAGCGGTACGTTCGGCCGCGAGGGCTCGAAGGTGCTTGCAGCACAGTAGTCAGGGATTTTTGGCGTATGGGGTCGACACGCGCGTCGACGAGAAGAAGAAGACTGCGAAGGATGTGCCCGTGGTACGGGAGTTTGTTGACGTATTTCCGAGGAGTTACCGGGGATACCTCTCGAGCGACGGGTGGAGTTCCGCATCGACTTGATTCCGGGAGTTGCTCCGGTGGCCAAGGCACCCTATCGCCTGGCTCCACCAGAAATGAAAGAGCTGTACGCCCAGTTGCAGGAACTTCTCGAAAAGGAGTTCATTAGACCGAGCTGTTCGCCGTGGGGAGCACCTATCTTATTCGTGAAGAAGGACGGGTCGCAGCGGATGTGCATAGACTACCGGGAGCTGAATAAGCTTACGGTAAAGAATCGTTATCCTTTACCAAGGATTGACGATTTGTTCGACCAGCTTCAGGGGGCCTCGTGGTTCTCCAAGATTGATTTACGGTCGGGGTACCACCAGATGCGGGTCAGGAGTGAGGACACGGAGAAGACGGCCTTCCGTACGCGGTACGGTCATTACGAGTTCGTGGTGATGCCTTTTGGGCTCACCAATGCACCAGCAGCGTTCATGGACCTCATGAACCGAGTGTGTAGTCCGATGTTGGACCGATCGGTGATTGTGTTCATCGACGATATTCTGGTGTATTCAAAGTCCAAGGAGGAGCACGAGATGCATCTTCGAGAAGTGTTGGAAGTATTGAGGCGGGAGAAGTTATACGCTAAGTTTTCCAAGTGCGAGTTCTGGTTACGAGAGGTCCAGTTCCTAGGACATGTCGTGAATCAGGAGGGTATTATGGTCGACCCAGCTAAGATTTCAGCGGTGATGCGGTGGGAGGTGCCGAAGACTCCTACTGAGGTGCGAAGCTTTCTAGGATTGGCAGGGTATTACCGAAGGTTTATTCAGGATTTCTCCAAGATCGCGATGCCTATGACGCGATTGACGAAGAAATCTGCGGCGTTTAGTTGGGGTGAGGAACAACAGAAGGCGTTCGAGGAGCTACGCAGGCGTTTGTGCGAGACTCCTGTGTTAACCTTGCCCGAGGGCATGGAGGATTTGGTAGTATACTGTGACGCTTCACACCAAGGTTTGGGTGTCGTGCTTATGCAACGCGGCAAGGTCATAGCCTACGCTTCGAGGCAGCTGAAGCCTCATGAAGCGAATTACCCGACTCATGACCTGGAGTTGGGAGCGGTAGTGTTTGCCCTTAAATTTTGGAGGCACTATCTCTATGGTGTCAAGTGTACGATCTACACTGACCATAAGAGCCTCAAGTACTTGATGGATCAGCAGAACCTTAATATGCGTCAGCAAAGGTGGCTCGATGTGGTCACGGATTATGACTGCGAGATACTTTACCACCCGGCTAAAGCGAACGTAGTCGCGGACGCACTCAGCCGACATCCGGTCGGTAAGCCATTGAGGGGTTTATGTCAGCGATTGACAGTGGTTACACCTATTCTGGAGTCGATAAGGAGCGCTCAGGAGGTGGCTGTCTTGGAGGAAAATGCAAAGCGGGAAAGAGTGTCGGGGGAAATCCCAAATTTTGTTCGTGATAGTCGGGGGTTGTTAACTCGACACGGTAGGGTTTGGATTCCATTCTTCGGTGGGAACCGGCAGGTACTAATGAATGAGGCACATAAGTCCAAGTTATCGATTCACCCAGGAGCTACAAAGATGTACAGAGACTTGCGTGAAGGTTATTGGTGGCCCGGCATGAAGCGGGATGTTGCTAGATGTGTTGAGGTATGTATGACCTGTCGAAAGGTCAAAGCGGAACATCAACGACCACATGGGAAATTGCAGCCGTTGGAGGTCCCGGTTTGGAAATGGGAAAAGATTACTATGGACTTCATAACGAAACTCCCAAGGACTCCCCGTGGGAACGATGTCATTTGGGTAATCGTTGACCGTCTGACCAAGAGTGCTCACTTCTTGGCCATCAGGGAAAGCTCCTCGGCGGAAAAGCTTGCGGAGGTGTTTGTACGTGAGATCGTGGCCAGGCACGGGGTGCCAGTTTCGATTGTCTCCGACAGGGACACTCGTTTTACCTCCCGGTTTTGGGAGAAGTTCCAGTCAGAGATGGGTACACGGTTACACTTTAGCACGGCTTTTCATCCGCAGACGGACGGACAGAGCGAGCGAACCATTCAGACCCTCGAAGATATGCTTCGAGCTTGTGTTATCGATTTTGGAGGTAGCTGGGATCAGCACCTTCCTCTAGCAGAATTCTCCTACAACAACAGCTTTCACTCTGGTATTGGCATGCCGCCGTACGAGTTGTTGTACGGTAGGAAGTGCAGGACGCCCGTTTGTTGGGGCGAGGTTGGTCATCGGGTGTTAGGGAGTACTGCAATTGTGTTGAAGACGACCGAGATGATTCAGATGGTGCGGGACCGTTTGGTTACTGCACAGAGTCGGAAGAAGAGCTACGCCGACAAAAGGCGATCCGACTTGGAATTTCAGGTGGGTGATTATGTGTTGTTGAAGGTTTCACCCTGGAAAGGGGTGATCCGGTTTCGTAAGCGGGGGAAGCTAGGGCCTCGTTATATTGGGCCTTACCGGATCATCGCCCGGGTGGGGAAAGTGGCTTACCGGTTAGAGTTACCTGAAGAACTGAGCTTGATTCACAACACCTTTCACGTTTCTCAATTACGGAAGTGTGTATTTGACGAGTCTACCGTGATTCCTCTGGAGGACGTTCAGATCGATGAGCGGCTTAACTACGTGGAAAAGCCGGTTGCCATTCTCGACAGGAGAACGAGAACCTCGCGGAACAAAGTTATTGGACTGGTGAAAGTCTAGTGGCAGCACCGGAAGGGTTCAGAATGGACGTGGGAGCCCGAAGCGAAGATGCGCAAGAATTACCCCGAGCTTTTCATCGGTCAAGACTTCGAGGACGAAGTCTAACTCAAGCGGGGGAGAGTTGTAAAGCCCGTATCCCGGTGCGTATCTTAATTGTTTATTTCTTTTGGAAAAGCTTTTATGTTTAACGGGGGTTCCGTTAGCGGGGTTAGTCGAGTCGGACCAAGGGTTAACATAGGTGTCTTGTGGTGTAGATTGTGAGTTAAGGAATAGTTGAGGGACTAAAGTGGGGTAAACCCCAAACTTGCATGGAATAGGCCCTAGGACCGTCTTCCCCCCTCCCTTTGTACGTTTCTTTTTTTTCCCTTTCCATTAGATTAGAAACCCTTTTGTTTCCCTTTCCCTTTCCATTGTTCGGCTGCTACCACCGAGAGAGAAAGAGAGAAACCGAGAGAGAGAGGGAGAGAGTCGGCCGCTAGCAAGGAGAAGAGAGAGAGAGGAGGCTGCCGCCAAGGGGCTGCCGGAAAAAGGGAAAGAGAAGAGGCCGTTCTCGCCGGAAAAGAGGAGGAAGTAGGTTTCGTTGAGGTATTTCCGTTTATATTTCTTTCGTGTCGTTGTTTAGTTGTCAAAACGCCGCAAACCGCCACCACCACCGCCGCGGCAGCCATGGCCGCCGGCGGTGTGGCCACCACTGCACGCCGCCGCTGTGACGGCTGTGGTCGTGGGTGCGGGCGGGTTCACGTTAGAGCGATCGAGAGAGAGGAGGACGGTGGTGCGAGAGGGTAGCGTGGGTTGTGTGCGTGTGTGTGTGATCACCGCCGGAAAACACCGCCGCCGTGCCCCGCTGCCGGAGGTGGCAGTGGGTGGGGCCCACGGCCTAAACCCTAAAACCACCTGGCGGGATGCCAAAACCGCCGTGGCCTGACCCTAAACCGTTAATCGCATACCGAAGGACCGTGTCGTGATTTTATGTGAAACTGCAGTTTCTGTCCCTGTTTTTGTATCGAGCATAACTTCTGCTAGGAATGTCGGATTGGGATGAAACTGGTGCCAAAAGTTCCGTTTACGAGTCCTTTAAGTTTTGTCAGTTTTGAGCAAAAACTGGTTCGGACCGTAACTAGGGTGAAATTTCCTTTTTATACTAACAGGTCCGGTTTTTCGCTGTTCTGTGGACCTGTCTTGTAAAATTCGTATAAAATAATTGGGACATCGTTAGGCCGCGTTCTATACGTCCCTGGAACCATAAGACATTGAACCTCCTGAATATGGAATTAGATTTCTGATTTGATCAGTTTAACAGGGGTAAAATGGGTCCCGAACAGACCTGCGTTTTTAGTATAAAAGCTGGAATTTTAGTTTTGTTAAACTAGTAAACGTGTCGTGAGTTGGGACCTTCCGTTGACGTTTTTAGTGCGTATTTAGGTGGGAAAAAGTGAGGAAGGTTGACGTGCTGGTGTTGCGGCTCGTGAGCGCGTTGCTTTGCTTTGAGGTGAGTTCTCTCACCGCGTAGTTAGGAATTTCATGTATATCGTTGTTTTTGTGCTATGTGTTATTACGTGTTATTACGTGTTTACGTGGACCAATTTGGATGGGATGATTTAGTTGTGATTGTTGAAATTATATGTGGATTATTTGTGCTTGCGTACACCTCAGTGGGACTGGGGGGCTCGGTGGGACCGAGGGCTCGGTGGGACTGAGCTAGTACAACTATTTACCTTTACTCGGTGGGACCGAGGGCTCGGTGGGACTGAGCTAGTACAACTATTTACCTTTACTCGGTGGGACCGAGGGCTCGGTGAGACTGAGCTAGTACAACTATTTACCTTTACTCGGTGGGACCGGGGGCTCGGTGGGACTGAGCTGGTATTGTTATATTTTTGTGTACTCGGTGGGACCGAGGTTTGTATGTATGCATGAATCATTATGTGGCTTCATATTCATGGTAGTGGTGATGTTGCCTACTTGCGGTTAGGGGCGTTATACGTGGGGTTGCTACCTGCGTGTGTGATAGGATTCACTAAGCGTTTAGCTTACCCTTTTCCCAATTTGTTGTGGTTTCAGGTGCGAGTGGCGGTCGGGCATGACGGTACACACACACTACGCGCGGAGTGCCGAGAGTTGTTTAAAATTTCACTTTCGACCGTTTGGATTTTAGTTTATAAAATTTCCGTTGTATGAACTTTATTGGCTATTTGGGTTAACGACATTATTTCCAATTAAGTTGCGAATTATTAAATTATGGTTGTTTTATAATGAAGTGCATGTTTTAAAAATTTTAAATTCCTTGTAATTTTTGGGGCGTTACACTGAACTTCTGAGTGCCAATAAAAACTATCCTTAGCTTTTCTTAACTTCTTTCATTCTTATTCTAGTGCAAGAAATCTGTGTGATTCTCATAGTTTGTTTAGATTAGGTTTATACTTCGTCTTATTCCGCAACAAACTGTAAATTGTTTGATTATATCAATAAATAATTTAGAAAGATAAAAACTTGTGTTTGTATTCAACCCCCCCCCCCCCTTTCTACAAACTTGTATAACCCTTCGGGACCAACAGATACCCACTTTACAATGGATCTACAAGTGTTAGTGAAGATGGAAGGTTCAGCAATCTTCACAACATCTGATAGTGGTAACCTTCACTTTGGTTAATTTCATAACCTTAGTGGTACTTTTCACCTCGGCATATTTTTCATCTCTGGTGACCTTCTTTGCCTTGGTGGCATTCATCTTCACCTTAGCTGGTTTTTCAGCTTTGGTGGCTGTGGGGCACTTACTAGCAATATGGTCAGTAAATCCACAGTGATAGCATTTCCTATAACTAAAGGTAGATTTAGGACCGTAAGCATAAGTATTATAAAGCTTTAAATAAGCAGGGCATGTTCCAAGAATGCCTTTAGCGTCAGATATTGGAGGAACCTTTGGTTCTTCAGATTTCTTAGGCTTAACATCAACCTTTTTTCCTAGGAGTGGATCTCTGAACATGTTCAGAGACCTTAGCTTTGGGGATGAAGGTTAGCTAGCTGAAGGTTTGGATGGGGTATTCTTCAACTTAGTTACCTTGGTACTCTTCTGAGGAGCACTAGAAATAGATTTTCTTTTCTCCAAGAGTTTGAGGCTCTTAGGAGAATTCTCAGGAATAGGAACAAAAGAAGAAGAGCACTAAGATGAAGAAGTGTCAGGGATAGAAGACATAAACAATCCAAATTTAAGCATGGAACGATCTCTGCTAGGTTCATCTTTATCGGAATTAAAACCAAGACCACTTCTATCATGGACAGGGATTTGAGCACCAATTATCTCATTGATCTTTGCTGAGGACTTGCATCATTCTTCAACAGTGGCTTTCTCAACTTTCACCTCAGCGATAGCTTGCTCGCGTTCAATGCTGATTAGTCCATTTACATATACCTGATCCTTTAAACTTTCTTCTATATTAGATAGTTCTTAGATATTTAAATGACATTTTCTAAGTTGTTCAGTTAGATCTAGATTTTGCTGTTCAACTTGAGTTTTGCCATTTAGGGCATTGTATAAATCAACTGTCAGTGAATCATAGCACGACGTCTATCAACTTTAGTGAGAACTGGATCAGAAGAGATTGATACCTGAGAAGTAGAGGAGGTAGAAGAAATATGAGTGGCTTCTTCTTTTACTTCTTGGATCTAGGCCCTTAGATAGTGGTTGGCCACGTCTTCTGCATCAGAATCTGATTCTTCCTCAGATTTCAGCCCAATCATGTTCTTCAGCGATTAGACATTTACCTTTTTTCTTATAGTTCTTCAACTTAAAATATTTTTCTTTCAGCTTTATGTATTTGTCATCTCTGGGCTTAGAAGATTAAGAAGGTTTGAAGACTTTTTTGATCTGCATTCACTGGCAAAATGTCATTCTTTTCGTTGTTATAACAAGAAGCAGTTGCCTTATCAACAGGGGTTGATTTTGGCTTGTCAGTGATAGCAAGAGGTTTATTTCTTCTGAAATTGCTCTTTCTTGCAAATCTCCTAAAGGAGTTTGTCAAGAGTGTTAGTGACTCGTCAAATTCTGAAAGATCAGTTTCTGATAAGTCATCTTAGTCAAATTCCAACTCAGTGATAGTTACAGAGGATCGTTGAGAGGGAATCATCTCTGAAGATACTAAAGCAACATATGTGCTTTTGGAATCTTTTGAATCTTTAACAAGATTCTTCGTAAGTTGACATGATTTCTCATGATTGAGCAAAATGCCATAAAGAGTGCTTAAGGAAATATTTTTGAGATCCTTTGAGAGCTTAAGACACATGGTATAACTGTCCCAGCTTTCAGGAAGACATTCCAAGAATTTTGTCAGGGTCACAGAATTAGAGTGGGTCCTACCAACGGTCCTCAAATCATTTAATAAGCTATTAAAGCGTTGGTGTACTTCAAACAAAGATTTATTCTTACCACAAATGAAACTTTAATATTGTCTTACCAGATTTATCTTTCTGGATTCTTGTACTTCAGATGTACCTTCATATTGAACACGGATGGTGTCCCACATGGCTTTAGTAGTTTTTAGGTTATTACAGAGTGAGAAACCTCGTCAGGTAGAGCCATAGAGATGACTGATCTAGTCTTGGTGTCTATAGCCACCTTTTTCTTGTCTTCATCAGACCATTTCGTCAGTTTCTTTACAACTTGCCTTTCAGGTATGGCGGTAGTTGTGGCAGTGGCAGGAACAGCAACAACGATGACAAATGGAACATAGGGCCATTTTCAACATAATGAGGCATAGTAGGATCTATACCTTCAAGAAAAAGCATCATTCAATTTTTCAAAGACTAAATTTATCTTTGTTGAATCGAGGACGTTTTGCAAGATAACCATTATCATAATAGTTTGTGTTTGTGTTAAGTGCCATTGAGAGTAGCAAGGAAGAGAGACTAAGCAAGATATTGTTTATAAGATTAAATAATCTGCTCTGATACCACTTGTTGGTCCCGAATGGGTTCTACAAGTGTAAGTTTGTAGAAGGGGAGGGGTTGAATACAAACACAATTTTTAAGTTTAAATTTGTTTATTGATTATTGAGTAAATAAAAAACAAAATTTACAATTTGTTGCGGAAATAGATAAGATAAACCTAATTCAAACAAACTAAGAAATCACTAAGTTTTCTTGCACTAGAAAGGGGAAAGAAGGAGTTCGTAGAAAATAGGTTTTCTTCAACACACACAGAAGAGATTCGGGACCCTTCAAAATGAAGGGTATCACTCCTATTTATACCCCATTCATTTAATGCATGGTAGAGGTACTTTACACGTGTCAAATCTTTATTGGATGCATGCTTCTGACTTTTGTCAAAGACATGCTTTTGGCCGCATGGTGAACAGTATAGTTGGCAGAGTGGTGAACAGTATACTTATGGACAAAAGCAGGTTTGCTTTTGTACTTTCGTACTATTTGTGCAAGAGGATAAGACAAACAAATTTTGAACTGCAAGCTTCATGATTAGTGATCGCTGATGTAGTCTTTCTTCAGTGAGGTCTGATGAAAGTCTCAGCTATCGCTGAAGCTTTGTTCTTGAGTTGTCGCGCGTTGTGGACTTGTCTTGGTTTCACTGAATACCGCCTCAGATCATGAGTAGACTTGTCTTGTTCATCAGCTTGGTCTTCGATTTCAGTGATGAGTTCTTTTCATCGCGAGGCTTGTCTTCAGAGATTACATAAACAGTTTACATAGGAAGTGCTCAGCGATCACTGAACAGACTCAACTTATGATCGCTGATGGTGAAACACTAATAAATATAGATGTTTAATGTAATTTTCACTAAGTATATAAAGGATCGTCATCAAATCACTGAAAGAGTTTGGATCAACACCACCTACTAGCTTCGGGCACTCTCTCTTCACATGGCCCAGTTCTCGACATTCAAAACAAACCGGCCCCCAGATAAAGAAATCTCGGACCGCATGGTTCTTCTTCCCACACTTGGCACACTTGAAAGGACCCGAGTGAGGTCTTGGGTTGCATGGGCCAAAGTGCTTGATCTTACACTTGTGGCACCATCTTGATTCATGACGGGAGTCTCCAAACCTCCCTCCCAAAAATGGTCTAGATTGACGAATGGGCCCAGATGGACCTTCCCACTTCCTCTTCTCAATAATTTGCCCCCTTTCTTCCTTACCTTGTGAAATATCATCCTCCACAAACAATGACTCCTCGATAGCTTCCTCAAGAGTCGTCACCCTAGCGTTCCTTACCGTCGTTTTCATTAAACACATGTGAAATGGCTTGATATTCATCTTCTCGTCAGGAGCCAGATGCTCCACCAAACTCAACTTGTCCAAGAACTGTTTCGAGTAATCAGGGACATACATCCCTTCTTTAAATTCCTGAACTCCACCTCAATCTTGTCCAGAACTCTTTCACTGCAGTACTTATCCAAGATCTTTTTCTTGAAAGTTGGCCACGAGAGTTTGGCCAACACCTCCGGAGTAAGGGCGGACCGGGTGAGATTCCACCAAGTCAGAGCCTCGCCCCTAAGTAGGTGAGTGGCCAACTTGACCCTTTGAGAGTCATCGCATTCGCTAGCCTCGAATGCCATCTCCATTTATCTGATCCAATACATACAATTGACGGGATCGGTAGTCTCTGCAAATTCTGGTGGTTTACAACCAAGGAAAGTCTTGTAAGAACAACCCTTCTCCCTTCTTTTTTCCTTGACCACTGCGTTTTCCTCGGTACCGACAACTTTCCCAATACCCCCCGATCCATTCATGGTGATTTCCGCCACCGGCTCAGGCCGTCGGTTGCTAGCATCTCGATCTTCCAATAGTTTTAGGAAAAACTCTTGTTGTTGAGATATGGTCGAGTTCATGGCTTGCATCATATTGTCCTTGATCCTTGTTTCTAGAGTCACTTTCTCCATTAATGGTTCGTAAGTGACAATGTTTCGGTGGGGGATGTGTTTAACTCTCCCGCCCAAGATAGAGGGTATCGGAGGATCCACAGCAGTTTCAGTCACATTGGGTTGGTCGGCAGTAGACTCGACCTCCACAATACCATCTCGCGGATTCGGTAATAGGCTTCGGGTGTTAACCATATTAGTCTGCCACACACACACAAGAATGAGATTGAGAAATAGGCTAAATGAGTTAAACTCAAGGTACGTACTACTACATTCATTAATGTCATAACAATAGCAATTCAAGAATTCTCACGTACCAACATATTCATAATAGCCGTAGCTAAGTGAAATTCTGAAAGGTTATACACAATAATTCTCGTTACCGTAATTACAACTTTTAATAAACGTAATTCAGCAAATCCTAACACTCTCCCCTCCTATGACTTTTACCCAACATTGATAGCTTAATCAATACTATACTCAGCTTAAGTCTAGGGATACTATATTCATTATCTATTTCACTTAAACTAAAGCTCTGATACCAACTTGTAACACCCCTAAAATTGAAGCAAACAAAAACTTCCATAAAACGGAAGAGTGGTATAAATTGTCATACCATGAGCCTCCCAAAAAGGGGAATTAATGCACACCTGTTTAATTACAAGTTTGTAATATAACGGAAAGATAAACAAAAACCAACTAATTTAATTTAATAACAGAAATAAGATTACAAAACACGTGTCGTCCCTACTTCTAACAATAAGTCATCCATAAATAAGAGTCCCAAAAGAATGCATCCCCAAGCTCACACTAAACCCGCCTAGGCCTTCATAGAGGCGGCACCGCTAGAACCTGAGATACACGTCGACACCAAACAAGTATTAGGCCAAAAATCCTAGTGCGTTTGAACAAGAAATAATCAACATTTTATATGAAGCATGTATGACAATTATCTAAGAAATAATTCCACAATTGGAGTCGATGAGGGAGATCCATAACACCAATCAAATTTCACTCAAAGAGTCGATATACCTAAGTGTCAAGCTACCATGAGTGACACCAAACGGCCTAGCATATTCGAGGACTACAACCATGGCATTACCCCTGTAGGTTCCACAATCATCACTGATAATCAAGATTCAATATAGAATGAACATTCAAGATCGTATTCACAACAACTGATCATATGATTTATTAACAATCTGTGAATTACAAGACGTTACAATGAATTTCTCTAAATTCTCTCTCAATGAATTTGTCTATCTAAGTCTCTCCTGACAAATGAAGCCCAAGACACTTATTTATAGTGTCTAATTACATGACATGGGCCCAAGCCCATTTAACTCCCATTAAACTCCCAAAGCCCAAAATGACTAATAAAGCTAATTACAACACATTTGACTTTTCTTGACTTTACATGGACTTTATAATACTTTCTATATAATTGGGGCTTTCTAGACCCAACAATCTCCCCCTAAAGTTTTATAAAGAAAGCATCTTCAAATGATCTCCCCCTTGATTTCTTTGAAAACTTTAGTGTTGCACATCTTCACGCCTTGCAAATCTATCCAAGCTCCCCCTCAAAATTTGCTCTTCTTCTTCACAAGTTTCAACTTTAAAATCGGGTTCAATGTGCAATAAGCTCGACTGAAGGCACCACAGTTTGTAATAAAGAATCCGTCTTTGAAAACTGAGTTGAATGACCATTAAGCTCAAGAGCTTAATCCATTAAGATCAGAGGAGGGAGTGTCTCAACACACTTCAATAACTCAGCTTGGATCCATAAAAATAGAAGATAGAACACCTTTCTGAAAGTTGGGAGAAATAGAGTAAAAACGCAGCTTTCTGTCTAGCAAGTGTCCTCTGACTTTAACACAGATTCTGACCATGAAGCACACTTATTCAGATCAAACGCAAAACATGAAAAATGTTCATCTGTGTCTTAGGAAACTAACGCATCTGGGCTCTTCAAATTTGGAGCTTAGAGGAGGGAGTTCTGAGCAAAATACGACAAATGCGCAAATCTGTCAAGTAATAGACTTTTGTTCTGAGAAGTCTAAGTAAAAGTTCTGACTAGTTCAATCAGAATTCTGAGTAAGTCAATCAGAATTCTGAGTAAGTCAATCAGAATTCTGACCATGAAGAACTCTGGAAAAAAAATCTGATTACACACGATAAAATTATGAATCAATGCGATCAAAGTTCTGAATACACTTAGTCAGATGTCTGAACCAACTTTTAAAATACTTCTGAATAAGTTCTGAATGAACCAAGTACGATTCTGAATGGCTGCAACTTAATTCTGATTAAGCATAAATCAATCTTCTGAACACACGAGAATAAACTTCTG
The DNA here is from genome assembly GCA_033807775.1 of Saussurea involucrata. Lineage (NCBI taxonomy): Eukaryota > Viridiplantae > Streptophyta > Magnoliopsida > Asterales > Asteraceae > Saussurea > Saussurea involucrata. The sequence goes on from CM066322.1 coordinate 115,215,886, forward strand.
AATCATCATTTGAACAATAATTTCTGAATAAGCACGACCAAAATCTGAATTGCCTTGAACAAAACTCTGATTGGACTTGAATCTGGGAGCACAACGGATCATGATCAGATTTGATTCTGAGAGGTCAAGTATAAATCTGAATACTCTTGATCAGAACTTCTGATCACACTCTGCACAGTTCTGAATAAGTTGTCGTCTTTTTTTTTAATCTGCTACACAAATCGATCACAACAGCTTTCTGATTCTAGTCAAACAACTTGTTGTTTTCTGTTACAGCAACAATAATCTATTTTAAACATGAACTTTCTGTTTTGATTAATTCCAACAGAATCCAAACAGCCCTAACAACCTTTTGACAGCATCCGTATGAATCATTCTTTTTTCTTTATAAGAACAACAAATCAGTTTCCTTTTCCTCTTCTCCCCCTTTTGATTATCATGACCATGATCATCAAAACGATAATGACACTGATTTGCAATGCACCAATGTAGCTTTTAGAGAAATCTTCCGGAATTTGAATCAGCCGTCAATTCATATAAGTGTAACCCAAAATCAACAAATGATCTTGTTTTCAAGCCTTTGAAGAAAAGCTTGGCCTGTTTGTAGCACAAAGCCACTAGATACAACAGATATATCTAATTAAAGAGCTTGAGTGATTTTCACTCTCCAGGACTTCCTTCTAATCATTGAGTAGCATAAAGCAATTCTATAGAAGTTCTGACAGAAAACATATTTTCTGTGTGTTAGTGCATGTGTAGAAAAAATAAAGCAACATATGCTTGAATAATAGGCTCAAAGTGTGTAAACTGTTGAGACAAAAACAATTTTCCATGGACTCAAAGTGCATGAATGAAGAGCGAAGGTGGGGAAACTTCCTTCTTTTTCAATATCCAAACCTTCCGAATGAAGATTAGACAGAATATATGTTGCGTCCCCAAATCAAATGAAACACCATCTTTTTAAGAAGATAATGAGTGGATGAGTGGGGTTATATCAAGATTTGACATGGGCTCACTGCCTTTTTCAATATTAATCACCAAAAAGTGTGAATCAATAGTTTATGTGGGTGCCCTTCTTGAAATGGCTAGATCAGAGATATCTCAATTTTCTATCTCTGTTAACATTCACTCATTCTGTTTTTAGCCTTACTATTACCCACTCTCAGAATTTTACCACTCATTACTTTGAGTTTGTTCATACTGTTAGATCTAAGTTTTGTCAATAAACTAAGTGTTGAAGATCTGATAAGAAAGCTCAGATGTTGTGAGAAGAAGAGTCAGAGTTCTGACTGTGAGAGCTCAGAAGTACAAAAGTCTGATAAGAGAAGTCAGAGATCTGAGATAAAGATTCAGAAGATCTGAGAAGCGCTATCAGAAGAATGTTCAGAAGTTCTGAACTACCTGTTCAGAACTTATGACAAGATACTTTACTTAGTAATTTGTAAACTAATTAGGACACGTGTTATGTTCTTATTAGTCTTTCTTATTTGTACTGTAGCTTTAATATTTCCGTTGCAGTATAAATAGTAGTTAGCACTGCGTTGCTAACTGATTGATTTTCCCGTATTGCTTGTATTCATTCCTTGTAATCTTTGAGACTCTCTCTCTCTTAGATCTGTAATTCTGTGCATCATTGAATACAATTGGGCTTGATCATACAATTTCTCAATTACTTCTTTCTATATTGATTGTAAGAATAGATCCTGCACTTACAATTGGTATCAGAGCCAATCAACAAACAAATTCGTTCAAGATTGTTATTGCGAAGATCGATTGATCAATTTCTTGAAGATTTCTTGATTCATTCAAAATTCGATTCCGCTGCTAGGGCTAGTTCTTGAATTCTTGGCAATTCTTGAATTACCTGTTACTTTTCGATCAAGAAACTCGAATTTGTCTTTCTGTTGAATTTTCTTACAATCATGTCTTCTAAAGAATATCTAGCCATGGGATCCGAAACCAAACCGCCTGTTCTTATACCAGAAGAGTATCAGCAATGGAAAACTCGTATGATCCAATTCCTAGACAACATCGATGAAAATCTTATGATTTCTATTCGAGAAGGTCCAATTGAAGTATATATCGATGTTGCCGTAACCCCTGCTACAGAGACAACTCCAGAAATTCCAGCGACCAGAGTGAAGAAGAATTATTCCCAATACACAGCTGAACAAAAGAATAGACATGCTATTGACAAAAGAGCAATTACTTTGATGACTTTGGCTGTTCCAAATGAGGTTCTTAACAGGATTGACAGTGGATCATCAGCTAAAGAAATGTGGGACGAATTGGAAAGGCAGATGTTAGGAACTGTGAGATCTATTCAGGCAAAATTAAATCAAAGCATAAATGCTTATGAAAGGTTCAAAGCAAAAGAGTCAGAAAGTTTGACACAGACATACAGTAAATTTTGCACTATTCTAAATGACTTGAGAAGAAATGGACTGAAGAAAACAAAGTCAGAAATAAATTACAAATTTCTGAACAGTCTAAATTCAGAATGGTCATCATTTGCCATAAGTCTGCAAATGAACAAGGATATGTGTGAAGAAGACTTGAATGATTTGTTCTGTGTTCTTAATCAACATGAAGACTCTGTCAAATTAGTTGTGGAAGAGAAGAAAAATGTTGCTGATCAGTTAGCGTTCTTATCAAAATCCAAAGCAATCAAAGCACCCAAAAAGACTGCATATCTATCAGAGATACCTAATCTGGAGGAATCAGACAAGGAAGAAGGATCAGAAGACTATGAAGATATCAAGATAATGGCTGAAAAGCTAGCTTTGCTGGCAAATACTTTCAACAAAAGGTATGGGAAGGGCAGATTTCAAGGAAGTTATAAAAGAGTTGGAAGTTCAGATTATAAGAAGAAAGAAGACAGAGAAGAAAATAAGATTGAAAAGAGAGTAGAGAGAAGTGAAGAAAACAAAGAAGAGAAGGAAGAGAGAAAAGAAAAGAATCTGTGTTTCAAGTGTGGTAAATCTGGCCATTATGCCAAGGATTGCAGAGTTAAAGTTGTGAAAGATTATGAATACTACACCAAGAAGGCTCAGCTTGCAAAGAAGAGAGATGACGAAAGTGCGTTATTGGCTGAACAGGAGAATTGGTTGTACTACACTTCTGATGAAGATGATCATATCAACTTTCCACAGATGCGAAGCTATATGGCAAAAATGAGGAATGAGGATGATTCTGATTTTGAAGATGTTGATTCTGAGTCATCTGCTGAGGTACATTCTTCACTTGAAATAGAGTTAATGACACAGATTGGTGAAATGAAAAATGAATTTGCTAATCTAAGAAAACAGATAAAAGGAGAAAGAAACTTGGTTAACAAGTTCAGAATTGAAAAAGAAGTAATAAAAGAACAATATGAAGAATCTGAGGCTGAGAAACAGAAAGTTAAAAATGAAAATTCTGAATTGTTGAAAAAGTTTTCTGAACTAAAAGTTGAGTTTTCAAAAATAAAGGATGAAAAAGGTGATTTACAAATAAAATTTGATATGTTATTTGAGGAAAGAAAGAATTTATACACGAAAATCAAAGAATTGGAAGATCTGAATTTAAAAAGGGGTCAGACTCAGCAAACATTAAATCTTTTATTAAGCAATGTTAAAGATACAAGATTTTACAATCCAAAGAAGGGATTGGGATTAGAAGAAAATGTCACTTTAAAAAGAGCTCCAATACTTCAAGTTTCTAAGCCAAAAATCCCAGAAATTGTTGAAGTTTTCATAAGACCTGCTAGTTCTATAACAAGTTCTGACAATTTGCAAAGACCAAACTCTAAAAAGTCAGATGAGAAAATTTCTGAGTCTAAAACAGAAAAGTCAGTTGTTTCAGAAGAAAAGGTTAAGAAAGAAGTTTCTAAACCATCAGATGAGAAGCCAAAATACAATGATACTAAATTCAAGTATGATTCTTTAAATGTCAGCTACAAAAATAAACAACCAAGTTTTTCATATCATGACATTGAGAGCATATTTGACACAAGTAAAAATTCTGAAACAGTCAATCAGAAGTCTGAAACTTCTAGTCAGGATTCTGAACTTTGTAGTCAGAATTCTGAGTCTAAAGATCATACATCTGAGTCTGTAGATCAGAACTCTAACTCAGGTAGTCAGAAGTCTGATTCAACTGAATTTTCTGAAACAAAGTCAGATGAATTTTTACAACTTGAAAAGAGATTTAATCTTGTGAGTCAAGAACTTGAGGACTTAAGGAAAGCTTATGATGAACTTGAAAATGATTTCTGTGAGGTGGATACTAAACTTGAAGAAGCTTTGAAAGAAAAGAATATTTGTATTCAGAAAATAACAGAGCTTGAAAACTGAAGACTGAGTATGATCTTTTTAAAATTAATGTTCTAAAAGAAAATGATAAATTCTTTAATGAATCAAGTACATATGAAAAAGGTGAATCATCTAATTCTTCTAACAAAAAGGACTTGAACTTTTCAGAAAAAGAAGAAAGCAAAAGGAAAGATGATCTTGCAAAGTTGAATGATCTGAAAAGGGATCTTGAGAAGCTTAGAATGAAATCTACTTCTGAACTCAAAGCTAGAGATTCTTGTAATAAGGACAATTGTACTCTGAACAGTATCAATAAAAATGATATGATCTATGTTTCAGATTTATTGTCACTTGCAAAGAAAAATCTTGTTTGTGTTAGATGTAAAAATGATTCATTCAAATATTCTCATAAATGTCAAGTCAAAATAACTTCTGTTTCATACATAAGAAAAGATATTCAATATTCAGAAAAGAAAACTGTTTCTGTTCATCAGAATACAGAAAAGAAGAAAATTGTTGTTCCTCAGACTCAGAAGAAAGAAAAGATGAAAGAAAAGAAAGTTGAAAATGTTGAAAAATCAAAAGATACAACTTTCAAAAAGAAAGTGAATAAGTTTGTAAGCAGAAAATGTTTTGACTTCATAAAAGTTCAAGGAAAGTGGTGTTTGAAGAAAGATTTTGAGTGGAAAGTAAAAGGTACTAATGTTAAATCCAATGACAAAACTAACAAAGATGGACCCATTCCAAAATGGGTACCTAAAACTAACTGATCCTTTTGCAGGGCTGTCATGTGTGGTTTTTAGATTCAGGAGCTTCAAGACACATGACAGGTCAGAAGTCTTTTCTATCAAACTTCACAGAAAAGGCTGGAGGAGCAGTAAACTTGGGAAACAATAGCAAAGGTCAAGTCAAAGGTTATGGGGATTTAACTAAAGGGGATCTGACTATCCAAAAGGTTTTCTATGTTGAAGGATTACAACATAATCTGTTCAGCATAAGTCAGTTTCTAGACAGTCTTTGTCAAATTAAGTTTCAAATAACAGGTTGCATGATTCTAACTGAAAATGATGTTAAAGTCTTCTGGGCCAAAAGACATATGGACTTATTTGTAGTTAACTTTTCAAAATTACAAACATTAAATCCTGTTTGTCTTTTATCAAATCAAACTGCAAATGAATGCTGGCTTTGGCATAGAAGATGTTCTCATCTAAATTTCAAGGATCTAAATAATCTTGTTGCAAAACATCTGGTTAAAGGTTTACCAAAGATTAAATTTGAAAAAGAATCATTATGCTCAGCTTGTGAAATGGGCAAGATGAAAAAGAGTTCTCACAAATTAAAAATGGATTCATCTTGCAAAGCACCATTAGAAATGATTCATACTGATCTTTGTGGTCCAATTTCAGTTCAGTCTATGGGAGGAAAGAAATATATGCTTGTGATTGTTGATGAATACTCCAGATACACATGGGTTGAATTCCTAAGAGCCAAGTCAGAAGCTGCTATTACATTGATAAATTTTATCAAAAGAATTCAAGTTCTCCTACAACTTCAAGTTCAGAAAATCAGAAGTGATAATGAAACAGAGTTCAGAAATGAGACTCTTCAGAATTTTTTAGAAAATTCTGGAATTTCTCATAATTTTTCTGCTATAAGAACTCCTCAACAAAATGGTGTTGTTGAAAGGAAAAACAGAACTCTAGTTGAAGCTGCGAGAACAATGCTGGCTTATTCAAATTTACCCATCTTCCTATGGGCTGAAGCAATTGCAACTGCTTGTTTTACACAGAATAGAACTTTAATCAATAAGAGATTAAATAAGACTGCTTATGAACTGATAAACAAAAGAAAACCATTAATCAAATTCTTTCATGTGTTTGGTTGCAGGTGCTATGTCCTTAAAGACAGAGAAAATCTTGCCAAATTTGATAAAAAGGCAGATGAAGGATACTTTGTTGGTTATTCTTTAACTTCCAAAGCATTCAGAATCTACAATAGAAGAACCAAAAGGATGATGGAAAGCATAAATGTAACCTTTGATGAAGCCAGAATGAGGACTTCTGAACAAGACAGTTCAGAACTCATGCAGAAAAAGACAAAGATGACTTCTGATACAAATTCTAATCCTATTTGTTCAGAACTCAATTTATTGTTTAAGGATGCTTTTATTGAACTAATTTCTGATTCTTATGCAGAATATGAAAACTCAAAGATGATCAAAGAGATGAAAAATAAAACTCCAGAAATAGTTCAATCAACTGTAATTTCTGATAAAGGTCCATCTGAGGAATGTCCAAATCTGATAAATACAAGTAGTGAGAATTCTGAACCATGTATTCAGAATTCTGAACCATGTAATCAGAACTCTGAACCTTGTAGTCAGAACTCTGGTCAAGTTACTCAGAAGTCTGACTTCATTACTCAGAACCCAAACTTGGATACAACTCCTACTCATACATCAGAACAAGGGGACAGTTCAGAATTACAAGCAATCATTGATGAGAATGATGCAAACAACAATTATTCAGAGATTGATGTACTCCCTAGTGCAAATAAATGGACTAAAAATCATCCTATTCATCAGCAGGAGTAAAGACAAGATCAGCTACAGCAAATGAAGCAATGTTTGCTGGTTTCTTAAGTGTAATTGAACCAAAGAAAGCAAATGAAGCCCTAGAGGATCCAGACTGGATTTCAGCAATGCAAGAAGAATTGCTCCAATTTGAAAGAAATAAAGTTTGGAGACTCGTTCCAAAGCCTGAAGGTAAATCTATTATTGGAACTAAATGGGTGTTCAGAAACAAAAAGGATGAGTCAGGTGTTGTCATCCGAAACAAGGCAAGATTGGTTGCTAAGGGATACTGTCAACAAGAGGGAATTGATTATGATGAGACATTTGCACCAGTGGCAAGAATAGAGGCAATTAGAATATTTTTGGCCTATGCTGCACACAAAAATTTTAAGGTGTATCAGATGGATGTCAAATCAGCCTTTCTAAATGGCAAACTTAATGAAGAGGTGTATGTTCATCAACCTGAAGGTTTTGTTGATCCAGAATTCCCTGATCATGTTTATATTTTAGACAAAGCTTTATATGGTCTAAAACAAGCACCACGAGCCTGGTATGACACTCTTACTCAACATTTGTTAAAATCAGGGTTCAAGAAAGGTAAGATTGACACAACTTTGTTTTTAAAGAAACAGGGTGATGATTTAATTCTGATTCAGATTTATGTTGATGACATAATATTTGGTTCTACCAGTCAAGAATTATGTGATAATTTTTCAAAAATCATGTCATCTGATTTTGAAATGAGCATGATGGGTGAGCTGAATTTTTTTCTTGGTCTTCAAGTCAAACAATTACCAAAAGGTATTTTTATAAATCAAGGGAAATATGTCAGAGACATTCTGAAAAAGTTCAAAATGTCTGATTGTGCTTCTATGAGAACACCTATGGCAACTAACATAAAGTTAGATGCTGATCTCAAAGGTGTATCAGCAGATATCAAACTTTATAGAGGCATGATTGGATCATTACTTTATCTGACTGCAAGTAGGCCTGATATTATGTTCTCTACCTGTTTATGTGCTAGATTTCAATCTAACCCAAAAGAATCACATATGTTGGCTGTCAAAAGAATTTTAAGATATCTCAAAGGATCACATGATCTAGGTTTATGGTATCCAAAAGAAACTGATTTCAAATTAACTGCTTTCACTGATGCTGATCATGCAGGAAGTAGGTTGGACAGAAAAAGTACATCTGGTGCTTGTCACTTTTTGGGAGATAAAATAGTGAGTTGGGCATCAAAGAAGCAGAATTGTGTGTCCACTTCAACTGCTGAAGCAGAATATGTTGTTGCTGCTGCTTCATGCTCTCAAACATTGTGGATGAGAACACAACTGATGGACTATGGATATCAGCTTAACAAGATTCCCATCTATTGTGACTCAGAAAGTGCAATTGCCATTACTCAAAATCCTGTTCAACACTCAAAGACTAAGCATATAGATGTAAGGTATCACTTTATAAAGGACTATGTTGAAAAAGGAACTATAGAGATGCATTTTGTGCATACTAAGTATCAATTGGCTGACTTGTTTACAAAGCCTCTTGATCACACAAGGTTCTCTTTTCTCATATGTAAAATAGGAATGCTTAATCTGACTAATTGAAAATATTTGCGTTTCTTAAAAATAATCAATTTGTCTAAGTAAAGTTTTCTGAGTAGTGTACTCAGAACTTCTGACTCTCGAGTTCAGAACGTCTGAGTCTTGAGATCAGAACTTCTAAGTCGACTTCAGAACTTCTGAGTTTTGAGTTCAGAACTTCTGAGTCTTGACTTCAGAACTTCTGAATTTTGAGTTCAGAACCTCTGAATCCTGACTTCAGAACTTCTGAGTCAATACTTCAGAAATTTAACTTTCAAAATTTTATTTTTGAGAAAATCAAATACTTCAATTATGTGGATTAAATTTTTCTATTATTTTTATCTCATCTTTATGTATCAAAAATGGTCAAATACATGCTAAAGTCAAGGGGGAGCATCAATATATTTTGGAAAATATTTTCATGATGCTTAAAAGGTTTGTTTTCATTTCTTATCTCTGATCACTCAAAGAAGAACAAGCTTTCAATAATAAAAAAAAATTCTACTTGTTCAAACTATATCTGAATTAAAATGTTTTTCATATTCAGATATAAGATTTTAAATGATTTTCAAATATCATCATTTTATGAACAGAATTTTGATGATGAAATGTGTTTCTATCTGTTCAAACCTCTTCTGAATAACAAAAGTTTTATATTTGTCAGAAGTTGATTTTAAATAAAAATTTTGGGTACAAGGCAAAACTTCTCTGAATCATGGAATCAGAACTCTGATTAAGGAAAGTACTGAGCGTGTTATTCAGATCTTTGACTTGAGTCAAAATTCTATCCGCTAACACGTGTCAGCTTCATATTTGTTTGACAATGCCACGCATTTCATTTAAATCCTTTGTGGCATTTCAAATGTTTTGACTCCGTCATAACGTTCGACTCGTTCTTTTTTCGACAAACCTTTCAACTTCGTGGGTTTTAAATAGATCTTAAAATCCCTAATTCAAATTTTTTCAAATTCCCGAGCGAAAAGTGAGATACGAACCATTCAAGAGTTCTTTGAGTTTGTTTTCTTCATAAATCATGTCTGGAATTCGAAAAAGTGGTCTAATTTCTCTACATTCTTCAAAATCGATAATGGAATCATCTGATTCGGAAAATGATGAAGTACAGAATAGAGCTGTAGAGGAAGGGGCAAAAAGAAATGATGGAGAAGATGAACAAATGGATGAATCTGAAGGAAATGCAGATGAGGTAAACATAAATATTGAACATGATCAAAGTGTTGCAGGTTCTATTATGTCAAATAGACCTATTTCAGTGGAAAGGGTTGTTCCTGAGAGTGAGTGGTTGAAATTATCTGAAAATAACTGTGTTATTGTATTTGAGGAAAGTCGATTTAAGCCTGAACACAGAATTATCATGGAGTTATTCAAACACCATCCGTACAGAAAATGGTTTACACGAAGTAAAAATGTTCCTGTTCAGTACATACAACAATGGTGGAAACATCTTAGGTTAGAGGATAATAAATTTGTGTCTGAATTTGGAGGAGTAACTTTTGCCCTATCCATCCCTGCATTAAGAGAAATGTTGAATCTACCAGAAAAAGATGATGTACAAAGAAGAACAGATTTTGAAGACTCACCCTTAACAGAGGAACTAATAGCTGAATTTATGAAATTGGGATACAATGAAGGATTGAGAACTCTCAGTTTGTTCAGAAGAAACAAATTACCACCTATTTGGGCTTGCTTCTTTCATGTGGTAAATAAATGTTTGTCAGGGAAGAATAGTTCTGCTGATCAGGGTTCTAAACAAATTCTTCAGATCTTTCAGGGATTAGTGAAGAATAGACACTATGACTATACTTTAATACTTTGGGAAGACATGAAGAATACTTTTGAGAAGAATCAGAAAGCAATTCAGAGGAAAACAAAGGATTCTCCACTGACATACATTCCTTATATCAGGTACTGGCAAATTGTTATTTGGTATGCCATGCAAGAAAACAGAACAATCTCAAGAAGAACAAATGAAGAGCAAGGTCCCACATTTTATTTGGGTAAGATGACTTCAGTAACAAGACTTGAAAACTATCCCAATCATAAATTGTTGCCAAAATCACTTAGGAATTATATTCCGAGGGAGAGTGAGATTTTAAAAGCTTATTGCACCTCTATGGGAATTGAATTACCTCAAATCCCTACCCAAGAGGACCAACCTGAGAGGAGAGGTGAGGGGTCTAGTCGAGTTAGAGAGGGGGGGGATGTTCAGATGGATGAACATTCTGAGAGAATTGAGAGGCAAAATTCTGAGAGCTTGGTTAGACTCAGTGAGGAAAAACAGAATGAGAGTGGTGAGGATGAGAGATTGTTAACAGAGGTTCAAACAGAAAGAGATGCCTCTGAACCAGCTAATCTTGGCCAGGTAACCACAACTGCTATTGGTTCACATTTCTTGGTGTCCAATATTGAAACAAACACCATGGACCTAGTGGTGGATCTTGAACAACCCATCCATACCCACTCAGAAGCATTTCAACATGCTACTGTTTCACACAAATCGGGGGAACCATCCCAAACTCATTTGGAGGGAGGTGATCAATCCCAACCTATTCTTCAACACATTGAGTCTGAATATCACTGTCCTATTCATATTGAGCCTGAAATTCCTTCTCACACTTGCACAAATCAGGAGTTTCGTATTCCTGAAACAACATTCATAGACATACCTAATATTGGATGTCGAGGATTGGATAGAAGTCCTGGTGAGGTGAACATTACAAAAGCCTCATACAAACGTGCATCTGTTGTACAAGATGACTTTGTGTTATCTACAGGCCATGAGCCCTCTGGGCACATGAAAACTGGACCATTTGTTGGTTCAGGTTCCCTGTTAGAAACTTCTGAATTTGAAAAGATTCAGAAACAAAACAAGGAGATGGGGGAAAAAGTAGAAAATTTGGAGAAGAAGGTGGAGGATTTGAATGATGAGGTGTCAGATTTGAAAGTTGTATTGGAGAAAAAGTTGATCTCTGTTGAAACCAAGGTAGATGATGTAAAGAAATCCTTGGATTCTCACAAAAAGGAGATCATGAATATAATGTCTGGTTTTCAAAAAGATATGTTAAAACAAATGCAAGGTATGCAGGATTCTATACTGAAAGCACTGAGTGTATCACTGCTTCTACTTCAAAGCCTCTTGATCCTGTTCCTATTGCAGAAGCTGAAGCTGAAGGTACTTCTAATCAGAACTTAAAGAGAAAGTTTGATGATAATGAGCCTCATGATCATCAAAAGGGGGAGAAAAGACAAAGGTTAAGTTCTGATGATGACATTGGCATAGAAGATTTTGAGATAGCAGACATGCACTTAGCCAGTACAAAAAGTTCAGAAGATCAGACACAGGAAAATTTAAAGGAAATGATTCAGATAGTACAGATTGATAGCTCAGATATAGAAGAAATGGAGTTGGGAAGTATTGATAGTAATGAATCAGATAAAACAGAGGAATTGAACTTGGATACTGAGATGGAAGGAAACTCAGATGAAACTGTAGCTATTGAGGAATCTGAATTGAGATCAGAAGATATAGTGGAAAGTACAGTGGTAAACAGGTGTACTGATATTGTGGTTTATAACAGAGAAAGTGTAATGAAGTCTGAATCAGAAGAAAGAAGGTTGAATGAAGAACTGATCAGAAGAATGCATAATGAGGTAGTCAGAGCTTTGAATATTCAGAAAATTCATAAAGGGGTAAAAGTGATAAGACCCATTGATCTGATGGGTGAAGAAGACAGAACGGTTGATTATTCTCAGAATTTTAAGCATGAGTTCAGATACAACTATGCTGATGAGATGAACACAGAAGAAGAATATGAGAAACTAGAAGATTACTTCATGCCTTCTGAGTATGTATTCAGAAAACCAATTGAGATTCCCAAGATTAACTTACATATTTTAGAAGAACCTGTATGTGATTTTATTCTGGAATTAAGTGATGTACCTTTGGCCAGACAATTTCATGATGATATTTTTCCTGAGGAAATGTATGAAAACCTCTACTACACAGAAGGAGAGTATGAGCTGTTGGAAAGTAATATTGATGGTTTTATGGATGATAGAGCTCAGATAGTCTATGCAGAAGCTTCTAACAGATTCAGAGTTCCTGACTCAAGACTGCATATTCAGAAAAGAATTGAGAAAGTTCTGATGTTTCAACAAGAAGAATTCAGTGGTTTAATGTTTGTTAGAATGGAAGTGTTGAAAGAGAAAAATACAAAGGTTTTCATGTCTACTTTTGATTTCCACAGACTAACACTTGATGATCAGATCTTTCTAGTCAAGTTCTTCTCTGGTACTGAAGAAGCCTTGATGGAAATTGAATGCAGAAGACTTCTGGGTATCTATGTCAGAAACATGTACTTATATGATTTTCAACTAGCCATTGAAGGAAGAAAAGAGAAGTGCAATCTGAGGTCTCCAAAAAATATTGCAGGATTTGATGTGTCTACAAAGGGATTCGTAAATGAAGGAATGGAATCTGAAGGGTTTGCATATAAAGTTCAAGAGAGACTTGAAATGTTCAAACTGAAAGAACTGGTAAAATATAGTGATGCAACTCTGAGTTGGTTACTGATTGAAATGGAAGTAAGTGCTAAAACTGAAAGAAAGAATTTAAAGAAAAGGTGTGTAAACTCTATGAACAGAAGGTTGAATCTCAGAAGAAAGATCAGAAGTTGTGGTGAATGGTTGCTATCTGAAGTTAATCCCAAGAAGATGTTACATAGTGATTTTGTGTTCCCTGCTGAGTATGAAGTAAATGAAATTATGTTAGATGAAGTTGAAGAAGTTCAGGACAAAATACCTCAGAATGTGCAGATAACCAGTTTTGATCAAGCTGAACAGTCTGAACCCAAAGAAGATGAAATATCTATTGATCTAAATGGATACTTTCTTGAATTTGATCTGCCTGAGTTCTTCAAACCAAAAGAAGTACAATTCTTGGATGTGTATTATGATAGACCTAAGGAGACTCAGATCTGGTTGGCTGAAAAATCAAGATGTCTTGGCAAAACAAAGCAAGCTGTTTATTCAGATTTTCTAATCACTGGAATCAGAGAATTGAAGGTTAAGAAATTCAGAAAGATGGAGTACTTATCCTTTGAAGTTCTGAGAGAAGATGGCAAGGTTTATTATTTTACTGATGCAGATTTTGAGAAACTATCAGTGGTTGACTTCTACAGATTACACAGCTTTCTATGCTTCAAAGAGTCAAGCAAAGACAGAAATGAAAGGAAGGCAAGAAGTGTGGTGATTGAGGCCATGTTCTATATCTTAAGGTGGCACTGTTTTACAGATTTCCAAATAGCTCTGTATTTACAAAAGTCATGTGTTTATCTGGCAAATCCCAATACAGATCATGAGCAGAAAAATATGTTAAAGACTGGAAGTGTTCACAAATATCCAGATTTGGGAGTATTTTTGAAAAACAAAAGTGGAAAGATCTTCTTCAGAGCAAAGGAAACTGCAAAATATTGTTCTGGAACTTTAAGGATCATAAAGCACAATTTGGAGAAAAAGATGCTGAAAGTAAAGGAAGCAAACATAACTCAAGAAGCAATAAATCGGCGAGTTGAAATTATTCAAGAAATCATTGACAAAATTGATAAGAGGCTTAATCTGAGGAATGTGCTACTTCAGAAAATTGTTCCTGCTCTGAAAGAATTAGATGATGCAAAGTTCGAGTTTATTTGACAAAAAGGGGGAGATTGTTAGATCTAAGTTTTGTCAATAAACTAAGTGTTGAAGATCTGATAAGAAAGCTCAGATGTTGTGAGAAGAAGAGTCAGAGTTCTGACTGTGAGAGCTCAGAAGTACAAAAGTCTAATAAGAGAAGTCAGAGATCTGAGATAAAGAGTCAGAAGATCTGAGAAGCGCTATCAGAAGAATGTTCAGAAGTTCTGAACTACCTGTTCAGAACTTATGACAAGATACTTTACTTAGTAATTTGTAAACTAATTAGGACACGTGTTATGTTCTTATTAGTCTTTCTTATTTGTACTGTAGCTTTAATATTTCCGTTGCAGTATAAATAGTAGTTAGCACTGCGTTGCTAACTGATTGATTTTCCCGTATTGCTTGTATTCATTCCTTGTAATCTTTGAGACTCTCTCTCTCTTAGATCTGTAATTCTGTGCATCATTGAATACAATTGGGCTTGATCATACAATTTCTCAATTACTTCTTTCTATATTGATTGTAAGAATAGATCCTGCACTTACACATACTGTAACATTCGGCCAAAATCGAAACTTCCAGGTTAGCATCTGTTAAGCCCTCACTAATGTTAATAGAGAGAATACACCCTATTAGGACTCATCCAGAAAATATTAAAGCGAAAAATCGCTAAAATTCCCGGTAGTTGCTTAAAAGACCCGGTTTCGACCCGAGACTAACCGGAACACCTTGTGAAATGCCAAAATACCTTAAATAACATATAACCTATATGAAATATAGGGTTTTACCTTATACATAAATCTTTCTTTTTATAAGATTTAATAATAACACAAGAAGGTATTTTAGAAGCTTATTTTACAATTAAAATTTTAGATAAAAATGATTTTTTTAGGACATAGTTATGGGCTCATTTTTATAAAAAAAAAATTGTGCAAGGGTTGGGGGCCCATATAGGGGCCGGCCACCCCCCCCACCCCCCCTTAAACCTCCTTGTTGTTTATTTTCTTGTTCATTTCAAACATTTGAAGAAAAACCATCCATCTTCCTCTCTCTCTCTCTCTCTCTCTCTTGAAGATAATTGTCCTCTCCATCTTCTTCATCACTTTAAACCTTCAACTCCAGATTATTCCAGCCCTAGAACAAGTATTCAAATACGAAATTTCAAAGTTTGAAGTACTTGCATTATCCTCCCAAGGTAAGAACACTAAACTAAGTGTCATTTATGCTCTTTTGGCACCTTTTATGCCATTTTCCTACCTTGTTCTACATTTCTAATCCATCCAAATGGATGAACTCTTTTCTTGTTCTAGAAGGGAGATAAAACACCAAGGACATGAAAAATGTCCATAATATGGTGAAAATCTATGAACTTCCATCATGAACATGAGAAAAATGAGAAAAAAAAAATCATCAAAATATGGGTTTTGTTCTTTTATAAGAATCTGGAAATTTTGACCTTGCATGCACATTTTCTCTATAAGCTTAAAGTATTTTTCTTTTAAAAACATGTCATATGATGTGGGGATTGAACCTCTAGCAAAAGGATCCACATCTATGGATGTTAAAGTGCTAAAAAAAATGAATTTTATTGAGAATCTATAAGTTCCAGAACCTGGCAGATTGGTTGCATGTACTTTGGACGACCATATCTTGGTCAAGTCATGTCCAAATTCTTTGATTTTTCTTCTGGAGTAAAGTTTAATGAGTTGGGGTTCAAACCCCACTGGCCTCATACGAAAATATTGAGTTTTGAGCTTTCAACTCCTTAGAACAAATCTGGTGTGCAGCAGATGATCTGTCAGATTTTTGTGTCACTTTGTTTTGCATGTAACTTTCTGTAGGATGCATAAAAGTACTTTATTTTTCTTCTGGAAGATCCTTATATGAGTTAGGTTTCACATGCATTTGGTTTCATAAAAATATATGGTGTTTTGGTCAATCAAACGATTTTTACAAGTCAAGTGTGTCAAGCTGTCCAAGATTGACAGATTGGTACATGCAACTTCATTTGGCCATAACTCCCTCAAAACTTATCAAAAATTTATGAGTCTTTTTCCATGAGATGCTTCTATGTGTTAGGTTTCCAGAGCATGTAAAAACTCTGCATAATGTTGAGTTTTGACCTTCCAAAGGTCTGTTTTTCACAGAAGGGTGCAATCTGTTTTAGACCCTGTATAACACAAGTTAATAAAAATTATTTGGACCCCTTAAACACCTTCAAAATTTATGAAATTTGGTCAAAATAGCCTTAACTCAGTATAGTACTACATATAAAAAAATGAGTAAATTTGTCATTCCAGAAAGTGTATTTTAATAACCATTTTTGAGGAACAAAGTTTCTGCCAGATTAAGTATTTTGGAGAAAGTGTGGGATTTTATTACTTTAACCTTATTAGTACATATACATGATTAAAACGTTGGGAAAATGTTAAATTCATCATTTCAAAGTAAATACTAAAACAAAGGCATTTCACAAGAGGTGGACTAAATTAGTTAAGTTTAACCTTGAGTAGCTATGAAGGACTTATAGAGCTTATTTGACTTTATAGGAGACCCGTAAGGCATTAAGCAAACAAGCTTGCGCAACTTCGCGTCTACACGTTAAGGTGAGTTTCCGCAGCCCCTTTTTACTGTTTTATACGTTTTGGGGTGAAAAGCATGTCACTATTATTTCAACGCCGTGAGTAATCACAGCCCCGTTTTACTTGTTTAAATGTTTGGGGTGAAAAGCATGTTATGTTTTTAAAATGCTAAATGATTCATGATATTAAATTGTGGATATTTATGCTTTGAAGAATGAGTACTAATGAATGGACAATTGTACATAAGTGATAAGATATGTTGAGTGATAATGAAAATGGTAAGTCCCCAATAGATACACTACTTATTAACTCGTAACGAGCCGGTGATACTTGTGGATAGCGCTATTTGGTTTGACAAACCCACCTTAACTGACGAGTAGGGGTGCACTTTATCTGGTAATAATGTTCTTCTCAAGTGGCCAACATACCACCTCTGAGGTAGTTCGCGGGGCGTAGATTGTCGGAGGCTTAGTAGTGGCTCAACACTTATATATCTTACAAAATCACTCATTGTAAATTGTACCCATAAACCTTTTAACTTTGGAGCTTGTCATGAACGAACGTTTCATGAGAGTAACCATTGGAAGAAAAATTGTTGTGTGTATGGAAAAACCTGTGAACTCACCAACTCTTTGTAGTTGACCTTTCGTTTTAAACATGCTTTTCAGGGGCTAAGAAGGTAAATGACAAGGTTTAATTTAGCATGCATGACGACATCAACCGAGACTCGTCTTTTGTCATATCTTGTTAAAAACGCTATTTTTGGGTTACATGTAAACTTTGGATTGTAAACCCTTAACTTTAAATTTTTGGAACTTTGTAATGTATTACTTTTTGTAAGTGTATGGTTGGTGTTGTTTATTTCCTAATGCTATGAAACTCTATCTGTTACATCTCGTGTTTCCGCTTTAGCGGGGTGTGACAGAAATTGGTATCAGAGCTATAGGTTATAGAGAATGCCGGTTTTCTTATGGAAACCACATCTATAACCCAACCATAACGCAAACTATCTTCAAAACGGTTTTCGAAAGGATTGTCTAAAATCTGGAGTATGTTGCTAATATAACCAAGTCGAATGTCACATTATTATACCTCAATTAAACAAAGACTGATCACCTATGTTTAATTCGGGTAACTATAATGAGAGACTCGGGTTGGTCATAATGGAAGTATGCTTAAAATAAATTTTCTACTTGAAATGGGAAAACATGATTTTGTGTGTGTCTGCATAAACATTGCATATTTTAGGCACTTACAATAACACACTTAATAACTAAGTTTACTATTATCGCAGTTCATTATGTCATCCACCCACACCTCATCAGAGCACACCCCTTCGGAGCATACCCATTCCGAGCACTCGTACTCGGCAGACCCCTCCGGCTATATTACTGGCCGACCGAGGGGCAATGCACCGGTTGTAGTTGAGAGAGACCCGTATGAAGACGACCAGGAAGAATCCAGTGCACCACTCACTCTGTCCCCTCCACGTATCCTACGAGGACCAAGAGTTAGAGCCACGGCAAGGAAGAGTGTCCCATTACCTAGACGTGTGAGTCTTACCCAACCACCAAGAGGCGAAGGAGAGTCCTCCCGATCGGGAGTGCAGCGAGGAAACCCCCAGGTGGTAACCGGAGTACCTGTGGCTCACCCTCCTGGCATAACTGCCCAGGAAAGCCATTGGGTTCTAATGATGTCTCACGACATACAACTCCATGGTGAGAGGTTGGACCAGCAGCACCAAACACTGAATGGAGTGATGGAAGTACTGAAATCACATAGTGAAGTCTCAGACCGAACTATGGAGGTCATTGACATCACAAGGAGGGAGGTGAGGGCCCTACGTAGGTACCTAGCTTGGGTGATAGGAGCCTTGGTTTTGGTGTTGGGACTGCTGTGGTGGGCACTGATGCATTAGAAGACCACTATTAGAAGCTTTTGGGATTTATTAAACTTAAATTTATTTCTTTTTGGGGGCATGTAGCCGTTAAATTCCAAACATTGAATATTTTTGTTAATTGTTTCTGTTGGAATTTGAATATTTATGGTTTATGAATGAAATTCTTGTTTAATGCTCACATATCTCAAATACTTTTAATACATGATTGTGAAATTATGGTATGTTGTTATGACAATACGTGTAGATAATAATGATAGTATGCATGAAGTAGTACCACAACTTAGATTAACATAACAAGTAGGAAGTGTAACCAAATAACCGTAATGGTGACCGTGTGACTAAATCCTTAATTAAAACCATACTTGTAGGACTATGCCTCCAAGAAGAGAGGATCCCGAAATCGCACGGCTCGTGTCCGAGCAAGTTTTGGCCGCACTTCCAAATATTGTGAGCCAAGTAGCGGCAGGTCTTAATGCTAACGCAGGAAACAATGCGGGAACCAGTGGAAATAGGGAATGCACGTACAAGGCTTTTAGGACATGTAATCCTAAAGAGTTTCACGGAACCGAAGGAGCCGTTGGGCTATTAACTTGGTTAGAGGGTATGGAGTCTGTGCTCCACATCAGTAAATGTTCTGAAGGAAACAAAGTGGAATTTGCCGCTTGCCTTCTGCAAGGACGGGCATTAACGTGGTGGAACACCCAAGTACAAACCCGAGGCCGGGATGTGGCCAACAGACTGACGTGGGAAGAGTTTAAGAAGATGCTCAAGGATGAGTATTGCCCGAGGAGTGAGATCCAGAAACTGGAAGCAGAGCTGTGGAGCCATGAAATGAAGGGAAACGACATAGACTCTTACACTGCCCGTTTCCATGAGCTGGCAAAGCTGGTGCCACACTTGGTGACGCCCGAGGAAAACCGAGTGGATAGATACGTGTGGGGTTTATCTCCAGAAATCAGAGGAAATGTGACTTCAGCTGACCCGAAAACTCTTCAAGAAGCAGTGAATCTAGCAACGAGACTCACTAACAACGCAAATCGTTCGAGAGCAACTAGGGATGATAAAGCCGGAGGGAAAAGAAAGATAGAAGAGCCTGCAAGAAGGCAATTTGGGGGAAGGTCAGACAAGGGTCAGAAAGTGACAGGGAATTTCGGAATTCAAGCACAGGCAGAAGAGAAAGAAAGGGGGCCATGCCCGAGATGCGCCAAGTGCAATAACCGACACCTCGGAAGATGCATCATTTGCTCCAAGTGTAACAAAGGAGGCCATGTCGCCAAAGATTGCAAGAGTGGAGGAAAGCGAACATGTCACGAGTGTGGGAGCCCTGATCACTATCGGAACGCATGTCCGAGACTGAACCGAAGGCCTAATGCAAATCAAGCGCGACCATTTAATCAGGGGAATCAAGGAGGTCAGGCACGAGGTCGAGTGTTTGAAATTGGAGCAGATGAAGCAAGACGAAACCCGGATGTAGTCACAGGTACGTTTCTCTTGAATAATCATTATGCAACAGTACTATTTGATTCAGGAGCAGATAGGAGCTTTGTATCACTAGAATTTAGGCCGAAAATTGACTTGGAACCTCAAAAGTTGAAAGAAGCCTATGTTATAGAATTTGCTAATGGACAGGAAGTTAGGGCCAGAGATGTAATTAAGAACTGTACCTTAAAACTGGCGGATAAAGATTTTAGCATAGATTTAATCCCAATCAGGTTAGGAAGCTTCGATATAGTCGTAGGTATGGATTGGTTGTCAAAGAATCGCGCTGAGATTGTTTGCTCTGAAAAGATCGTCCGAATACCTCAAACCGAAGGAAGAGTACTGGAAATACAGGGAGACAGCTCGGGGAGGAAATTCAAAATAGTGTCGAGTATGAAGATGCGAAAATATTTGCGGAAAGATTGTGTTGCGTTTCTGACACACGTGGTGGATAAGGGGATCAAAGAGAAGAGTATTCAAGACTTTCCAATAGTACGAGATTTTCCTGAGGTATTCCCAGATGAATTACCTGGATTACCACCACCAAGACAAGTTGAATTTCATATCGACTTAATTCCAGGAGCGGCACCCGTGGCGAAATCACCTTACCGGTTAGCACCTTCCGAAATGCAGGAGTTGTCAGAACAACTTAAGGAGCTACTCAATAAAGGATTCATCAGACCCAGCTCATCACCCTGGGGAGCTCCAGTTTTGTTCGTTAAAAAGAAAGATGGTTCGTTCCGTATGTGCATTGACTACAGGGAACTTAATAAGCTGACCATCAAGAACCGATATCCTCTTCCTCGAATCGATGACCTGTTCGACCAACTTCAAGGCGCTATGTACTTTTCAAAGATTGACCTTCGGTCTGGATACCATCAAATGAGGGTTCGGGAGGAGGACATTCCCAAGACAGCGTTTAGGACTCGATATGGACATTATGAGTTCCTAGTCATGCCTTTTGGACTGACAAACGCTCCAGCAGTCTTTATGGACCTAATGAACAGAGTATGTCGACCGTACTTGGACAAATTTGTAATTGTGTTCATAGATGATATATTAATTTATTCGCAAAGCAAGAAGGAACATGAGCAACATTTAAAGCAAATACTAGAACTGCTCAAAGACCAGAAGCTGTATGCTAAACTTTCCAAATGCGAATTTTGGATTCGTGAAGTGCAATTTCTTGGGCATGTAGTTAATAAAGATGGAATTCATGTCGATCCGGCCAAGATAGAAGCCATAAAGAAGTGGGAAGCCCCAAAGACTCCGACAGAAATTCGTTCGTTTCTTGGCTTAGCGGGTTACTATCGGCGTTTCATTGCAAATTTCTCTAAGATTGCACAACCATTGACGGCATTAACCCAGAAAGATAAAAAGTTCGATTGGGGAGAAAAACAAGAGGAAGCCTTTCAGACGCTTAAGCATAAGTTATGCAATGCACCGATCTTAGCTCTACCAGAGGGAGTTGACAACTTTGTGGTTTACTGCGATGCCTCACACCAAGGATTGGGGTGTGTGCTAATGCAAAAAGACAAGGTCATTGCCTACGCTTCAAGGCAACTTAAAGTTCACGAGAAGAATTATACCACCCATGATCTGGAACTAGGAGCCGTAGTGTTCGCACTCAAGATTTGGAGACATTACCTCTACGGCACTAAGTGTACCGTCTTTACCGACCACAAGAGCCTACAACACATTTTCGATCAGAAAATGCTGAATATGAGGCAACGGAGATGGGTTGAACTGCTTAGCGACTATGATTGCGAGATAAAGTACCATCCAGGCAAGGCTAATGTTGTAGCTGATGCCTTAAGTCGAAAAGAAAGGGTGAAGCCATCGAGGGCAAGAGCTATGGGAGCAATGGTACGAACGAATCTTAAGGATCAAATCCTCGAAGCTCAAGAAGAGGCATTAAAAGAGGAGAATTTGAAAAACGAAACCCTACATCATCTGGAAAAGGAATTTGAAACACAACCAGACGGGGTGCGGTACTTCCGAAATAAAGTTTGGGTACCTAAGGTGGAAAAACTGCGAGCAGTAATCTTGGATGAAGCTCATAAATCAAGATATTCAATTCACCCCGGGGCCGATAAAATGTACAAGGATCTGAAGGAATACTATTGGTGGCCAGGGATGAAGAAAGATGTTGCCTTGTATGTAAGCAAGTGCCAAACTTGTGCACTGGTTAAGGCTGAACATCAGAAACCATCAGGTCTTCTTCAGCAACCGGAGATTCCCGAGTGGAAATGGGAACAAATAAGTATGGATTTCATAACTAAGTTACCCAGGACAAGGAAAGGACATTATTCAATCTGGGTTATAGTGGATCGGCTTACAAAATCTGCACATTTTCTGCCTATTCGGGAAGACTTCAAGGTGGAAAAGCTTGCTCAGATATACATCAACGAGATTTTGACGCGTCATGGAGTACCTACTTCCATTATCTCGGACAGAGATAGCCGTTTTACGTCACGCCTTTGGCGGTCGGTCCAGAAAGCGTTGGGCACACGTTTGGACTTGAGCACTGCCTACCACCCGCAGACGGACGGTCAGACAGAAAGAACTATACAAACACTGGAAGACATGCTGCGAGCCTGTGTATTAGATTTTGGGGGAAATTGGGACACTCACTTACCGCTGGTCGAATTCTCTTACAACAATAGCTACCATACCAGCTTAAAGTGCGCGCCGTACGAAGCCTTATATGGACGCAAGTGTAGATCACCACTCAGCTGGTTGGAGGTTGGTGACAGGCAGCTGATAAGACCCGACATAATACAGGAGACCACAGACAAGATCGTAACCATTCAAGAAAGACTGAAAGTTGCCAGAACTCGTCAGAAGAGTTATGCAGATAATCGCAGGAAGCCATTGGAATTTCAGGTGGGCGATAAGGTACTATTAAAGGTATCACCATGGAAAGGATTGGTACGTTTTGGGAAGAAGGGCAAGTTGAGCCCAAGATATATTGGTCCGTTTGAAATACTGGAAAGGATTGGACCAGTTGCATACAGACTCAAACTACCACAAGAGTTAAGCGCTATTCACGACACATTCCATGTGTCGAATCTGAAGAAATGCCTATCGGATGAATCATTGGTGCTACCATTGGAAGATATTCAAGTGAGCGAGCAGTTACGCATTATAGAAGAACCCGTGGAGATACTTGACCGAGATGTTAAGCGGTTAAGACGTAGCAAAATCCCGATCGTAAAAGTTCGATAGAGTGCAAGGCATGGACCAGAATACACTTGGGAGCGGGAGGATTTTATGAAAAGTAAATATCCTCAGCTGTTCGTCAAGGAACTAACTGGGAATGTCAGTCATTAAATTTCGGGACGAAATTTCTCTAACGGGGGAAAACTGTAACATTCGGCAAAAATCGAAACTTCCAGGTTAGCATCTGTTAAGCCCTCACTAATGTTAATAGAGAGAATACACCCTATTAGGACTCATCCAGAAAATATTAAAGCGAAAAATCGCTAAAATTCCCGGTAGTTGCTTAAAAGACCCGGTTTCGACCCGAGACTAACCGGAACACCTTGTGAAATGCCAAAATACCTTAAATAACATATAACCTATATGAAATATAGGGTTTTACCTTATACATAAATCTTTCTTTTTATAAGATTTAATAATAACACAAGAAGGTATTTTAGAAGCTTATTTTACAATTAAAATTTTAGATAAAAATGATTTTTTTTAGGACATAGTTATGGGCTCATTTTTATAAAAAAAAAATGTGTGCAAGGGTTGGGGGCCCATATAGGGGCCGGCCACCCCCCCCCCCCCCCTTAAACCTCCTTGTTGTTTATTTTCTTGTTCATTTCAAACATTTGAAGAAAAACCATCCATCTTCCTCTCTCTCTCTCTCTCTCTCTCTCTTGAAGATAATTGTCCTCTCCATCTTCTTCATCACTTTAAACCTTCAACTCCAGATTATTCCAGCCCTAGAACAAGTATTCAAATACGAAATTTCAAAGTTTGAAGTACTTGCATTATCCTCCCAAGGTAAGAACACTAAACTAAGTGTCATTTATGCTCTTTTGGCACCTTTTATGCCATTTTCCTACCTTGTTCTACATTTCTAATCCATCCAAATGGATGAACTCTTTTCTTGTTCTAGAAGGGAGATAAAACACCAAGGACATGAAAAATGTCCATAATATGGTGAAAATCTATGAACTTCCATCATGAACATGAGAAAAATGAGAAAAAAAAATCATCAAAATATGGGTTTTGTTCTTTTATAAGAATCTGGAAATTTTGACCTTGCATGCACATTTTCTCTATAAGCTTAAAGTATTTTTCTTTTAAAAACATGTCATATGATGTGGGGATTGAACCTCTAGCAAAAGGATCCACATCTATGGATGTTAAAGTGCTAAAAAAAATGAATTTTATTGAGAATCTATAAGTTCCAGAACCTGGCAGATTGGTTGCATGTACTTTGGACGACCATATCTTGGTCAAGTCATGTCCAAATTCTTTGATTTTTCTTCTGGAGTAAAGTTTAATGAGTTGGGGTTCAAACCCCACTGGCCTCATACGAAAATATTGAGTTTTGAGCTTTCAACTCCTTAGAACAAATCTGGTGTGCAGCAGATGATCTGTCAGATTTTTGTGTCACTTTGTTTTGCATGTAACTTTCTGTAGGATGCATAAAAGTACTTTATTTTTCTTCTGGAAGATCCTTATATGAGTTAGGTTTCACATGCATTTGGTTTCATAAAAATATATGGTGTTTTGGTCAATCAAACGATTTTTACAAGTCAAGTGTGTCAAGCTGTCCAAGATTGACAGATTGGTACATGCAACTTCATTTGGCCATAACTCCCTCAAAACTTATCAAAAATTTATGAGTCTTTTTCCATGAGATGCTTCTATGTGTTAGGTTTCCAGAGCATGTAAAAACTCTGCATAATGTTGAGTTTTGACCTTCCAAAGGTCTGTTTTTCACAGAAGGGTGCAATCTGTTTTAGACCCTGTATAACACAAGTTAATAAAAATTATTTGGACCCCTTAAACACCTTCAAAATTTATGAAATTTGGTCAAAATAGCCTTAACTCAGTATAGTACTACATATAAAAAAATGAGTAAATTTGTCATTCCAGAAAGTGTATTTTAATAACCATTTTTGAGGAACAAAGTTTCTGCCAGATTAAGTATTTTGGAGAAAGTGTGGGATTTTATTACTTTAACCTTATTAGTACATATACATGATTAAAACGTTGGGAAAATGTTAAATTCATCATTTCAAAGTAAATACTAAAACAAAGGCATTTCACAAGAGGTGGACTAAATTAGTTAAGTTTAACCTTGAGTAGCTATGAAGGACTTATAGAGCTTATTTGACTTTATAGGAGACCCGTAAGGCATTAAGCAAACAAGCTTGCGCAACTTCGCGTCTACACGTTAAGGTGAGTTTCCGCAGCCCCTTTTTACTGTTTTATACGTTTTGGGGTGAAAAGCATGTCACTATTATTTCAACGCCGTGAGTAATCACAGCCCCGTTTTACTTGTTTAAATGTTTGGGGTGAAAAGCATGTTATGTTTTTAAAATGCTAAATGATTCATGATATTAAATTGTGGATATTTATGCTTTGAAGAATGAGTACTAATGAATGGACAATTGTACATAAGTGATAAGATATGTTGAGTGATAATGAAAATGGTAAGTCCCCAATAGATACACTACTTATTAACTCGTAACGAGCCGGTGATACTTGTGGATAGCGCTATTTGGTTTGACAAACCCACCTTAACTGACGAGTAGGGGTGCACTTTATCTGGTAATAATGTTCTTCTCAAGTGGCCAACATACCACCTCTGAGGTAGTTCGCGGGGCGTAGATTGTCGGAGGCTTAGTAGTGGCTCAACACTTATATATCTTACAAAATCACTCATTGTAAATTGTACCCATAAACCTTTTAACTTTGGAGCTTGTCATGAACGAACGTTTCATGAGAGTAACCATTGGAAGAAAAATTGTTGTGTGTATGGAAAAACCTGTGAACTCACCAACTCTTTGTAGTTGACCTTTCGTTTTAAACATGCTTTTCAGGGGCTAAGAAGGTAAATGACAAGGTTTAATTTAGCATGCATGACGACATCAACCGAGACTCGTCTTTTGTCATATCTTGTTAAAAACGCTATTTTTGGGTTACATGTAAACTTTGGATTGTAAACCCTTAACTTTAAATTTTTGGAACTTTGTAATGTATTACTTTTTGTAAGTGTATGGTTGGTGTTGTTTATTTCCTAATGCTATGAAACTCTATCTGTTACATCTCGTGTTTCCGCTTTAGCGGGGTGTGACACATACCCATGAACATTCTCCCCCTCTCTTTTATGATTTGTGACCCCTCACCCCTCAAATACTCATGGATGACCTCATGGGTAGGTTCTACAGGTTCTTGTAGATCCATAGAGGTAGAAAAAAAATCTCACCACTTAAATGTTGTCCATTGAAGTATCCTGCACTTTTAATTTGAATGCACATATATCAGCCTTTTTTTATTATTACTTCCACAAGATAAGAAAATGAAATTGAATGAACCAGGAAGTATGAATGAATTTCAGAAAGATTGAATCTGATGAAAATATGAAGTTTTATCCATAAGACAAACTTAATGGATAAATTGATGTAAAGAATACAAGAGAAGTGTATTACCATCGAAAAAATGAATCTATTTGAGACATGGTAATAACAAAGTTAAAAGAAAAACTGAACTGGTGTGTAAGAATACTTGAAATGATAGAAAAGATAATACACAAGTATTTATCTTTGGAAACAACCAGTCAGATTGAGATAAAAAAATTAAAATCCAACTTCTATGTAGGAAAAATCTTTTAGAACAGTAGAAGTGGTTTGAACATTTGAAAAAATTTATCATTTTTAAAGTGTTCTTCTTTAAACATGATTTGAGTATGAGGTTTAGAAATTTACCTTTATCTTGAAACGATCAGATCAAATTTTGAGACAATACTTCCTCTCAAATCAAGATACTCCTGCAAAATCAAGAGATTTTGGTAATCATCTACGATGATTCCTCTTTAGATATCACAAATGCTTCAGAAAAGTCAAAAAAAAAAATCAACTGTTCAAATTCTGAGTATAGTAGAGCCAGAATTCTGAGTAGTAGAGTCAGAATTCTGAGTAACTTGTTCAGAATTCTGAGTAACCTGTTCAGAAAAAATGCCTTAGAAAAATGTTTGGATTTTGAGATTTTTGAACTTTCAGAACTTCAAATCACCATAACTCGCTCAAAAATCAGAATTTTTCAACCAAAATTTGCAGGGTTGCTCAAAATGTGATTCTGAACACATTCTCTGGAATGTTTTCTACTAAAAACACCTACAACTATGAGTTCGATAACACCACATTAAACAGAACTTTTTCGTAAAAAAAATTCTTCAAAATCAACAAATTGATCTGTATGAATCAGAAATCCATAATCACATTCAGACCGAGTTTTGGACTGAATTATCCAAAAGTCAATATTCTCAATTTAAGCACAACATCTGTTTTCATTCATGTGTCAGTATGGATCATTCATTCAGCTCTACACATGAATAACCTGCAAAACAGATTAAGTTGACTTTGGTACCCATTTGAACTTGGGTCCAGGTCTGTTAGGTGCAGTGGCATATGCAGACACTCTGTAAGAACCAAACCAGTGCTGAATAAAATTCTTGTTCACAAAATCATCAGTCCCACAATATGAACAACAAAGTTTCTTTTGTGCTAACCTGACTAGTTGATTTACAGAATAAATCACATCAGGTTTTACAAAAGATTTGGTTTGAAAAGCTTGGTTGTTTATTTTGACATTTTGAACAAACTTAGATGATTTTGGAATTGGAGCAGAACCTTTCACTCTCCAAATCATTTTTACCTTTTTAAAAGAACAATTATCAGATTTATCAAAAAGAGGATCATAAAACAGATTAGAAGAACGAATCTGATCTTTTGAACTATGATTTGATTTATCAACAACTTTTGAATTTTTAAAAACTTTTAGAGGAACATTTTTAAAGATTGAACTTGAAGCATTCTTTTTAGATGATCCAACATCAATAAAATTGACTTCAAGTTCTTTAAACTTTTCTTCCAAAACAATGTTCTCTTTAACATACAAAT
Organism: Saussurea involucrata; assembly: GCA_033807775.1. Taxonomy (NCBI): domain Eukaryota; kingdom Viridiplantae; phylum Streptophyta; class Magnoliopsida; order Asterales; family Asteraceae; genus Saussurea; species Saussurea involucrata. The sequence continues at coordinate 115,244,132 of CM066322.1, forward strand.
CAAACCTTGACTGCAAATCAGATTTGGACTTCTTCTCTATCATGATTTCAGTTGATAAATTAGATATTTTCTTAATAAGCTTCTTTATCTCAAAATGAAAAACCTTCTTTTCCTTCTCAAACTCATCTTTTAAGTATTTTTCTTTAAAACCATCTACCTTCTTCTTTTCAATATCTTTTCTTCCATCTTCTAACTCTTTCTCCAACTCATTGATTTTCACAGAAAACTCATTTAACATTCCTGTTTTCTTTTTCTCAAAACCATTCTTTTCTTTTTAAAAAACGTTTTTCTTGCATTTAAACTCTTTTATTTCTTTTGCAAGAATTTTCTCCAAATCAGAAATTTTCAGAGAGAATACAACAGACTTTGTTTCAAAATCTTTCCTCTCAGTTTGAAAGTCTCTTCTCTCTTTCTCAAATTTCTCTCTTTCAAGTATAAGAACTTGTTCAAAATCAGATATCTGTTTCAAGAGTTGACAAATTTTCATTTCACATGATTTGATTCTATTTTCAGAATCTGTCAACATCTTTCTTCCAAAATTGATTTTCTCTTTCAAATCAACATTCTTCTTTTCTAACAACTTTGTGTTCTCTTGAGCCTTTTCAAAATCCTTTAGAAGATCAGATTTGTCTTTTTAAAAATTTACAACAACTTTTGCACTTTCATCAAATTTGGCTTCAAGATTAGCAATCTTGCTTTAAAAATGAACAATCTCAGGCATATACAAAATAGCCGTTTCTCTTCTTGAATAAGTCTCATTTCCATTTTTATCATAAGTAGGCATGATGAAATGACAAATTCAGATATCAACTATGAAATTATGATCAAAAATGAAGATCGACACAGATCTAGAACATGCAAGAATAGATCAAATCTGTCACAGGCATTTCATCAAACAGTTAGAGTACATAAATTGATAAAATCTTCTTTTCAAAAAAAATTAGAACACTCATCAGAGAAATTACAAAGAATCTTCAAGAATGAATGAATTAATCAAGAATTAAATCATCCAATTGAAAATGATCTTGAAAACTTGAAAATCTTGAAAATTAGTGAAATGTGATCTTTTCAACAATAAAACCCAATAATCTCGATCAAATTGAATTTGAAATCAACATGCAGCGGAAAGAATCACTTTGATCAAGAAACCAATCAAGAAATCGAAAACATACCTGTGATCTTTGTTTAATTTCGAAAATTAATCAGCAGATCTGGAAGTTCTTGATTCTGTCGAGTTCTTGGAATGACTAGGGTTTTTGTTGTTTGGCTCTGATACCATTTCCACAATCATCACTGATAATCAAGATTCAATATAGAATGAACATTCAAGATCGTATTCACAACAACTGATCATATGATTTATTAACAATCTGTGAATTACAAGACGTTACAATGAATTTCTCTAAATTCTCTCTCAATGAATTTGTCTATCTAAGTCTCTCCTGAAAAATGAAGCCTAAGACACTTATTTATAGTGTCTAATTACATGACATGGGCCCAAGCCCATTAAACTCCCATTAAACTCCCAAAGCCCAAAATGACTAACAAAGCTAATTACAACACATTTGACTTTTCTTGACTTTACATGGACTTTATAAAACTTTCTATATAATTGGGGCTTTCTAGACCCAACAACCCTGAATGACAGAGATCTAGGTACATACCAATACGGTGGCACCCAAGACTATATCCTCCTAGTGTATACTTGACTTGTTTCGTCCAACAGTACAAACAAGCCATAAGGCACTTTAATCCATGTAAAGTGTACATCATACCATAATGGGCAATTCATGTTTCAAGTCAATACTGCCATGTGTCAAGGTCGTCGGCACTGTCGCGGCTGGCACCCCCGTCTCGGTACCGTTCATGCGATAGTGACGAGCGATTGTGCCCGGGTGGCACTCTCGCTGTCAAGATCGCCGAACGGGTACCAGTAGCCTGTTTCCTCACGGCGATAATGACACGGCGATAATGCCATGTGTCAAAGTCGTTGGCACACTCGTCGGGTGAGCTTGACCCTCTCGATTCAACATCTTATTTCCCGGCTTTGGCAACTTGCGTCTTTACCATATAATCAAAGTCCTCATATCAAAGATATATCATCTTCTAATCTAACTAAACCTTCTCCATAAACCCAAAAAATTGACCACCAATACATTAACCATCAAAAAATCGGTACTCTTACAAACACATAAAAAAACTAGACAGTTTTGGGATTCGGGAATTGTTTTTAAACACATTTGAAACATTATGAAGATATTTTGGTTTGCGATTGATTTTGATACACATTCGATACATTTTCATATTTTCGGTTCTAAGTGGTCCTAGTACTGATTTTCCCGTCCCGAAACCGAACCGAACCGGTACATACGGTTCGGTTTTCGGTACCACTTTTTAGTCCCAAAGAAATTCGGTTCGGCCCCGGTCCGGTCCCGATCTCATCCCTACATTTATTTGTATTGATTGATAAATTGATTGATTGTGAAAATTTAACGGGTATGAACAGATTTTTCAAATTTTAATTGGATTAAATTGACTAACATAATTCATGTACAAGAAACAATTGAATTAGATCAACAGATTACAATCCCTTTTAACCCAATTTACTATCAGCTTGCAATACATAAGTAAAAGGCTAAGATGGAAGATTTCCATTTAAGAATGAGTCGTTTAATCTGAAGGGATATCTATATAATCCGGTCGATTGCGCAAAGCCCGCGGTAGCAGCGGAACCGGAGAAAGTATACAGAAAAGAAAAAAAGAACAACAGACTAGACGTAAATCAATAGAAATAAGAAGGTCACCGTCTAAAAAAATAAAGTCTTGTTGAGGAAGATTATTTAAGAACATAAGTGATGGTGAAATGTTGAAAAGCCACATATCTGTATGGCTAACAGTTCTAGATCACCGGTTGCTGCAACGATTTTCATGTATCTTTATAAAGTCTGCTTTATAAGGTAGTATAGATTTAGATTAAAAATGGATGAATCACTTGTAAAACTTAACCAAGTTTAATGACAATAATATGGTAATTTATTTTTTAACCTTATTGAAAAAGCCATGTTTGGTTTATACACTTGCTTTTTAAAGCAATTTCAAATAGTGTTGAAACAAGCTCTCAACTCCATGGGTTTATTTTGCTTATGCCCCTTATACTTTTTTTCAACCAATAGTTAGGGCTAGACCTTACTGTGGCCTTGACGGGACTCAAACTAGTAACTACTATGAGCCCCTTATACTTTTTTTCAACTAAAGGTCCTCGTCGTCTTCCTTTCTATCATCAATTTAAAAAACAATCTATATATATATATATATATACTAGCCATGTACCCGCGCAAAGTGGCGGGAGGTAAAATTGTCTTATAAACCATGAACTGATAACTGATGCGATTGCTTATTATAAGAAACATTACAAATAAATTACAATTATGTCTATTAATCAATGAGAAACTTAGCATCTAAGAACAATTCATTTTCTTTCATTCCAATTAATGTTTCTTAGATATTACTTTTCTAATCCAAAAGCAATAAACTTTACAAGGTAGAGAGTGATCCAAGAGTGAAAAATAAGTAAATGGCGTTAATCTTGAAAGCGATTCAAATATTAATTGATCAAATTTGTGCAAGGGAAGAAGAAAAAAAACATATTGGCTAAGACCATTGAAATAAGCATAACAGATGAAGTAAAATATTGGGATTTCCCTACACATTTTTTTGTGACCAAAGGAAACTTACATCAAAATGAAACTAATTTTACATGTGTCAATATTTTGATAAACCATATTTCTTTAAAAGGGATTTGGTTACCAAAATATAAACAAAATTCCATTTTGATTTTAAAAGTCAGCTTTTCAAACAAAATAGGAAGGAATACCCAATGGATTTTGCTAAACTTTGAATGAAAGAAGCATTATCCAACTATATATTCAATTTTGAACTCCAAAAGCAATTACTATAATGCAATTGAATGAAAGAACACCATACATTGCCATCAGGACTTACATACATTGCCATCAGGTGATTGTTGGCATGCATATTTCAGCACATTCAATTCCTTTCCTACATATGATTAAGAGAACTAACATGAATTTGTCAACAAACCGAGATGAAATAAACAAATCGAATAACGTCTATATAGCCCATTACTCTAAAATCATACAGGGCATTAACCTTGTAGATGAGAAGGCGAGAAAGTTGGGTTGGAGACTTTTGAATAAAAAGGTTCAACAGTTGAATTACAACACCGATTTGAGAACTCATGGTGCAAAGCAAAACCCTTCTTCCATAACTAACATCAATACCAAGAGACATTAGATTGGTGTTTTGATTCTTACCTTGATTTGATGAGACATGGATTTTGACTTGAGATGGAACAATCATATAACCAAAATGGTTTAATGAAGCAGAAAACTTAGACTTGCGATAGAAGTAAATAAAAGAAACAAATTTGCAACCTGCAAAAAAGTCCATTGTCTATGTTTGGAATTAAAAAATACAAATGTATCCATCTCTCCAAATGTTGATTCAATACATGATTTACATGTTCCATTTAGAAAATATTATTTGATACATGATTTCCAAGCTCCATTTGAAACAAATATTCAAGTTAAAGCAAATAAACAGCAGCAAGTAAAAAGCATCCTTCTCTGCTAAGAACATAGTGTTCTGTGATTGCTTGAAAACTCCAAGTATTAGAACTTCTTACAACCTCCATTACCTAATCAAAAACAGAACTTAGAAAAGCCAAAACCTTACTTAAATGTTAAATTGCAGGCTAGAGTTCAATCTTATTACAGCCTAGTAATTCCTGTCATCACAAATCGAACTTCAAAAATCAACCTACAGTAAAGAACCCAAATCGGTTACTGTAAAGTAACTGTGCATGAGGATCCAATTGAATAGATCGAATTTCAAATTTTCAATCAACGATAGTCACCAACAATTCAAAAGTTGGTTGTACATTGGTTCCATGTCTTGTTTTATACTTAGAAACTGAACCAACACCGTTACAAAACAAGGTTTAGTTTTCACCAATATGTACTTCCTATTTCAAATAATGGCTAGAATTGTTTAAGCTTAATTCCTGCTGCATTTCATGTTCAGACAATTGGTAAGGTGTAGTCGGACGAAACCTAAATTTGATAAGGAACTTGGTAGCTGTAAATAAATGAGATTGAACAAAAAGATACAGAAAGTCGGAACCTAAATTTGATAAGGAGCTACAGTTGTAAATAAATGAGATTGAACAAAAAGATACAGAAAGTCAAGCCTAACAAGTTCCTGTGTGAATTGTGATCAAAGTGATCTCATACCTTTTTTGATCGTGGTGTCAGCTTTCAGCAGTAGATGAGCTTAGACCTGAATTATCAAGGCCATCAGTCCCAGAAATGAATCCCGTGATGCCCTGCACCATTCATTGACCACCTACCATCCATGTTTTCATCTTGTAAAATGATGAACCCAAGAAAGATGAAAATTAAAATCAATTGATAGAAAATCTAAAAAAGGCACACTACAGTCATCCAATTGATTTTTGCCAGTAAACTTTACCCTCGATTGTATTCGTGTCATACCTACATAACAACACACAATTTAATACAGTTGAATTCCATAAACCACAGTTGAATGCAAAGTAACCGTGCATTGGGTCCAATTTAATACATTGAATTTCAAACTTTCAAACAGTGAAAGTCACCTTGCATTGGATGAAAAGGAAGAGCCCTAGCTTTGATGAAAAGGAATGTGATCTTGATGGTATAGGTCATGAAACTCTTAAAATCTGATGGAACCCAAGATACCATTCAAGACATAAACAGGAAAATAGAATCTGTAAATAAATTGAATCATCAAAATATTCATAGAAATTGTTTTCATAGAAATTGCAGGTAAAACTTGATGTTACTAAAGTTCAAAATCTGCACACAGAAAACACTGTGCACCCTGTATCTCCAATACACTCGCTACCATCGCTTCCATGATTTGTAAGATTCAAAAATCAAACATGAGACAAGATGGAGAATGGAGATGGAGAAGAAGAAGCGCTCCGAATCTGAAAAAAGAAGAAGGCACTGACTCAAGCTATCAAAGGATAAAACCATGGATCTGTTAAAACGCCAATCTTTACATGAAATTATTGAATATGGAAAACAAGGTAAAGAACATCTTTAAGTTATGAGGGTACAGAAAAAACAAAGCTAATGAGGCTTCTATCATGGAATATTAGAAAGGGTTAGGGTCACCATTCACCTCGGGAAATCAGGGTTCATCATCATTCTGCTTTAACCTATAAAACACAAGAGGGTTTATTCCTTGATTTAGAACAACATAAACAGAATATGGAGCATGACGAACAAGTAATTAAAAAGGTAAGATTTCAATTAAATAAACCCTCACCATCCACATCGTGGATTTAAAAGCTTCTTCCATGGTCGTCGAGTGACGAGTCCGGTTTTGATGCGTTCTTTTGCGCGAGATAGGTATTCGAGGTTTGAGCCTCCGCCGGATGACGTCGGAATGGTGCCGTAAGTCGTCGTTTCGCCGGCGAGGCTTTAGTGGCGGAGTGGGGCGGTGGAAAATTTGAGGAAGATGGAGGCGTGGATGTAGAGGTGTGAGTGAAGGTAGCATGTGTTGGAAGAGGAGATCGATGTATTGGTAGAGGAGGTCGGCAGATAAATTCATTGGAGGGGAGGTTTGGGGAACTGAAAAGTCATCTTGGAGGATGAGGGATAGCATTATGGTTCCTGCATTGAGAAAGAAAAAGGATTAGCTTTCTCTCTCTCTCTAAGAATTAAGTAAATGTGTTTTAAATTGTAGTACATAGTGCTTAAATGGTTGTTTATATATATAAACAACCATAAGCAAATTGGTGTGTTAGAAAGGGTTTGTAGGATTTTTCGTAATTTTCTACCTTAAAAAAATTATATGTGAAAAAGACATTTTAGTCCCTGATTAAGAAATATGTGTCTTACTATGAAGGGTTCTTCTTGTAGTTTTGCATGCAAGTTATAAGGTTTAACCTTCAAATAGTTAACTATACATCTTCTCTTAGATCACATATAATTGTATGTGAGATTACAATATAATGAAGATTAAAATATGAAGATGAAGTCAAAGATTATAAAGTCGAAGTCAAAGAAAGTCAAAGTACAAGTCTTTAATTGTAGTTTGAGTTTAATATGCTTTGTAATGTAGGAAGTACAAATAGCTTTGTGTTAGTTAATCTTGTAACTATCAATATAGAGAGAGCATCATTGTTGTAATCTTGTAGAGCGTTTCTAGAGAGGGAAAGTGTTCATCATTCTTATATGTAATTTCTCTCAAGATGAATACAAGATATGTTTGTGAAGCACTGAATTGTGTTGTTACCTGAATGTATTGGGAATATCAATTGGTATCAGAGCATAAACAAGAAGAATTGGAGAAATTTTTGAAGAATTTTGAAGAATTTTTCAAGTTCTTGAAGAACACAAATGGGTTTTGTATTTTTAGTTGGTTTTTAAGTTTGATTTTGATTGCAAACTGTTTCTCCATCATTTTATAATTGTTTTGCATCAACATATTTCCAAAATCGCATCAGATTCATCAAACATGAAGATTTTTGTGAAAATTTTGAGTTTTTGGAAAAAGTGCTCTGTGAGAATTTTGAGTTTTGATTTTGCAAACTGTTGTTGATTTGATCCGTTTTTGTGCAAAATATTTACTAAAAAGTGTTTTTAGACATGAAATAATCAAATATTTCAAGTTTTAATTCATAAATTTGTGTTTTGAAAACTTTGAGTTCTTGGTGTTCTTGAGAATCTTCAAAGTGGTCTTGAGTATTTTTTTTAGATCTTGGATTTTGATCTAAAATATTTGTTGAGGTGTGATCAAAAGTTGTTTTTAATTGTGTTTGATGCATAGGTAAAAATAGCTGAGAGAACTCTCATCCTCCAACACTCCTTGAAGTTACCTTTCTTATATTTCTCTCTTATATGCAAGAAACCTTGTTCTCTCTACTTTGATCTTCAGAGGTTCTTAGTGATCTAAGATCAAAGTAATATTGTTTAGATTAATATTCTTCCTTATGTTATTCAGCAAAAATCTGTAAATTCATATGTATTGATTTTCTCTTACAATCAATAAATAGAATTTGAAAAGTAAATTTTGTGTTTGCATTCAACTCCCTTCTACAAACTATTTAGCCTTGCTAACCCCCTTGGGACCAGCACCTGCCAATGGTACATGGTGTGCATTTGAGCAAGTCTCAATGTTCTTCAACCAAGGAAGATATGGATCGCATGAAGAGTGTTCCCTACACATCGACTTTTGGATCCATAATGTATGTCATGATAATGTCCTAGACCTAACGTATCATATGCTTTAAGCATGACAAACAAATACCAATCAAACCCAGATGTAGCTCATTGGGTGGCAGTAAAGAATATCCTCGAGAACTTTAGAATGCCTAAGAATATGTTTCTGGTATACAATATCACAAAAGGAGATCTATGTATTCAATGATACTCAGATGCTATATTTCAAACCGACGGTGATGACTTCAAGTCATGTAAAGCCCGTATCCCGGTATGTTTTATTTTATTAATTAAAAATTTATTTTAACGTTGTATTATTAACGGGATTTGACGGGAAAACCAAAACGTTAAAAGTTGGTGGTTAAGGGGCTTAAGGTGAAAACTCTAACTCTAGGGGCTGATTGTGTAATTGTTGAAAAGCTGCATGGGATCGGCCCATATGGACCGACCCCCCTCCCTTCTTCTCGTTTAATTTCATCTCACACGGCCACACCCAAAACCCTAAACATCTCCCCACCATTTTTCTCTCCTTTGCTGTTGCCGCCGGAGCACACACAAACCGCCGCTGCCGCTGCTGTTCCAACCAAACCGCCGGCGCCGCTGTGATCATTGTCGGAGAGAGTAGCGAGAGGGAGAGTAGCGAGAGAGAAAGAGAGCAGCCGGTGATCGGGATTCCATGCGGCTGCTGCTGGGTTTTCGTCGCGAGGTAAGTCCTCTCTCTTTTGCTTTCTTTTTCGTTGCCATCGAAGCCACCATCGCCGCCGCAGCCTTGGCTGCCGGCGGTGTGGCCGCCGCCGTGCACAACCAGTCGGTGGTTGTAGCGTGACGGAGCGGAGGTTGTCAGACTGTGCGTAGGGTGTGTGGCCGAGTTAGGTTGGTTGGTTTATCCATTTGGGTCTCGCCGGATTCTTTCAAAGTATCGAGCCACCACTACCGCCGGTGGTGGCTGCCGCCGCCGCCATCGACCACCACTGCCGGAGGTGGCAGTGGGTGGTGCGTGGGTTGTCCAGCCCTAGTTGCAAACCCTAATTCCCTAAACTCAATGTCGAAACTCTTAACCCGAACCGCATGAACCCGAATTGAAAGTTAAGTTATCATTTTATGTGAAAAACGCCGTTCTGCTGCTGTTTTGTTTCGTTCATAACTTTTCCATCGTAACTCGGTTTGAGGTGAAATCGGTTCCCACAGTTCACATTTTGTGTCGGGAATACTTTTCGTGTTTTAGCAAAAACCAGCTTAAGCCTCTAGCTAGGTGCAAAATGGTCGTTTTTGCAGCAGGTCCGAAACTTTCAGCTTTGAGTTTCAGTTTTAGAAAATTCGTATAAAATCATAGGAACCTCATATGAACGCGTATTATATGTCCCTGGAAAGCTAAGACCCAGACCCTTCTGTTTGTGGAATTTAATTTCTGGATTAGTGGGTCTAGAGGGGGCTAAACAGGTCCCGAACAGACCTGCAGTTTAGACCGAAAAGCTGAAATGTCACTCTTTTAGGTGAAGAGAAGTGAGATTGGAGTTGGTAAGCTCTTGTGGCCGTTTGGGAATTTTCTGCACTGCTTTTGAGGTGAGTTCACTCACTACGTAGGATAATAATTGTACGTGCATTACCGTAGCTCGTGTGTGCTAGTAATCTTATGTGTTGTGTGGTACTAGATCGTGTCGTGTCTAGTATGGACCTTGGGTATCGTATAAAACTCGGGGAGACCGAGAAGAATGTACACGAGTGACGTAGGAACTCGGGGAGACCGAGGGATATGTGCACGGTGATCGTGTGATATCGGGGAGACCGATGGATACCTGCTTAGGTTGTCTTGCATGAGTATGTTAGTTTAGGATGCGTTCTTAAACTTGCATGCTTGGTTATGTGTATCTACTTGTGTTAGGGGTAGTGTTAATATGATTGCTATCGTATGTGGTGTTGAATTCACTAAGCTTCGTGCTTACCCTTTTCCCTATAAAATGTTGTTTCATGTACGAGTGGCTCGAAGGCGTGACGGTACACATTGGTGCATGCGAGAGACTTCCTGTATTTATGATTTCAACTTTAGAAGTGAATTAATTATTATTTTCCGTTGTTTAGACTTTTGTGGTTGAATACTTAACGAGATTTCAGTTGAAACGGTTATTTTGGGAACTAATGATGTGGTTTAATTAAATAAGTTATTGTTTTTAAAAGTTCAAATTTATTAAAATTTTTGGGACGTTACAACTTGGTATCAGAGCACAGCTTGAGTGAACCGAACACATCTCGGTGTGTTTGGACTCAAGTTCGCGGCTATGAAAAATTCTCTTAAAGATTTTTGGAAAATAAAAGGAAGGGAAAGAACGTTTGGGAAACGATGAGCGAGGGCGCAGTGTGTACAGTCAGTCGAAGCCAAGGGAAAAGGTACAGTACTTAGTGTATTTATTGCTTTCTAGAACATAGGAGTATGTATGCTAGATTGCCTATGCTATTTACACTGTACTGCGTGTTTGTTGCTTGCTAGTAGGAATTTATGCTAATCATGATAAGTTGTTAAGTGAATGCCCTATAGGTTGTACGCAGTAAGAATCATATAGCCTTAGAATATCTGATTTAGTTCTATTGCGCAGCTCTTGTTTGAGTCCAACCGTTCTAGGATAGAATCTTGTATTCGAATGTCTATTTGACTTCACGCTGCATGTGACTGGGTATTCGTGAGGCGACTCGTCATGGCTAGTAGGAATCTCGTCGTAGTAAGGGTAGTGATTTGGGGTGAAATTCCTAGGGAGCTAGGAAGAGTGTGTACATATGCTGGTACGGGCATGTGGGTGTAGTTATCGGAAAGAAACTACTTGGACACTTCGGGATGGGACTCGGAACGAGTGATGATAGGTGTGGAAGGTAGTAGTAGAGCTCCTACTATCGGAAGCATAGGATCAATGCTCGAGTCGGGGAAAGTCACGAGGAATCCGGGGAGTTGAGCGTGAGCGTTGTTAGTATGAGTTATTATGTGTTAATAACTCGTTGTAATTCCTACCCAGAATGGCCATCACCAGGAGAAACAACACTACTGAGCCAGAGACTGGTGCTGGGATCACTGCGGAGCAGATCCGGGAGATGATTGCTGCCGAGGTGGCACATGCGATTGGGGAGGCGATCCCCGAGATTATCACTGCCATCCGCGACGAGGTAGTGGTTCTGATGGAGGAGCGCATCGCGGCGATTCCACCCCTTGCGGGTGGATAGCCCCGAGCTCGAGAGTTTCAGTATCGGGATCTATCTGCTTGTTCTCCGCCTGAGTTCAAGGGAGACCCGAACCCGATTATCAGTATGCGTTGGATATCGGACATGGAATGCGCGTTTCTGACCAGTGGCTGCCCAGAAAATTTGAAGGTTCGGTTTGCGGTGAACCTGCTACGGGATGGAGCAAAGGATTGGTGTGCTACTGCGTTGATGCTTGCCGAACGTACCACCTTGACCTGGGAGGAGTTCGTCGCACGTTTTCGTGCGGAGTACGTACCTCCAGTAGAGATGGAGCGGATTGCCAAGGAGTTTTTGGAGCTCACCTAGACTACAGAGACAGTGAAAGAAATGAACCAGAAGTTCACCGAGATGGCGCTATTCTGTCCTCAGTATGCTGCTTCGGAGGATATGAAGATGTCACGATACAAGGACATGCTACGTACCGAGATTAGAGAGTTTGTGAGTACTGCGCAGTATGCTTCACTTACTGCAATGATGGAGGCTGCCCGGAGACGGGAACTCGAGTTAGAGACGCAAGCCAAGAAGAGGAAGGTGGCGCAGGCTGTGACGCCAGTATCGGCCGTACCGAAGAAGTCAAAGTTCGCGGACTCGCGCTCGAGTCAAAGGAGCGGTGGGTTTAGGCCCAGAGATAATAGCGGGAAGAGGGATGACAAATGCTTCAAGTGCGGGCAGGTAGGCCACTTCAGTCGTGATTGTAGAGTACCATTGATGGTCTGCTTTAACTGCAAGCAGACGGGCCATGTGAAGGCCAATTGTCCGAACCCGAGGGTAGCTGATGGGAATGGGGCACAGAGGGCTCCTGCGAATGCCCCATTGCGTATCACTGATGGTCGTGTGGGTCAGCCGGGGACTGAGGCGGCCCGAGGTAGAGTTCACCAGCTGAAGGTGGACGAGGCACAGGCTACGCCTAAGGTGGTGACAGGTACGTTCCTAGTTAACTCGGTGCCTGTGGTAGTGATGTTTGATAGCGGGGCTACTCATTCGTTCGTGTCTCGCACTTTTTGTGAGAGTTTGGGCCGAGTTATAGGACGATTAGGTTGTCCTCTGGTGGTTGAGGTTGCTGATGATAGGACCTTAACGGTTACAAATGTGTATCGGGGTTGTACCTTGGAAATCTCGGGTGTGAGGTTTCCCATTGATTTGATTCCGATTGCTATGCGTGAGCTGTGCGTAATTGTGGGCATGGATTGGATGGATGCCTTCGATGCGGAGATTGTTTGTCGTCACAAACAAGTACGAGTTCGAACCCCAAGCGGGGGAGAACTGCTGGTGCAGGGCGACTCGCCTAGACGGACCTCAGCGATATGTTCAGCCGCGAGGGCTCGGAGATACCTACAGCGCAGTGGGCAAGGATATTTGGCGTATGTGATAGATACGCGCGTCGACGAAGAGAAGGAGACTGCGGAAGAGGTGCCAGTTGTGCGGGAGTTTACTGATGTATTTCCCAACGATCTACCTGGGATAGCTCCCGAACGACAGGTAGAGTTCCGCATTGACTTGGTTCCGGGTGCTGCTCCGGTGGCCAAGGCACCTTACCGCCTGGCTCCACCGGAAATGAAGGAGTTGTACGCTCAGTTGCAGGAACTTCTCGAAAAGGAGTTCATTAAGCCGAGTTGTTCACCGTGGGGAGCCCCGATTTTATTCGTGAAGAAGAAGGACGGGTCTCAACGGATGTGTATAGACTACCGCGAGCTGAATAAGCTTACGGTGAAAAATCGTTATCCTCTGCCAAGGATTGACGATTTGTTCGACCAGCTCCAGGGAGCCTCGTGGTTCTCTAAGATTGATTTGAGATCGGGGTATCATCAGATGCGGGTGAGGAGTGAGGATACGGAGAAGACGGCCTTTCGTACCCGTTATGGTCATTACGAGTTTGTGGTGATGCCTTTCGGGCTCACCAATGCACCAGCAGCGTTCATGGATCTCATGAACATGGTATGTAGCCCGATGTTGGATCGGTCGGTGATTGTGTTCATCGACGATATTCTCGTATATTCAAAGATAAAGGAAGAGCACGAGATGCATTTACGAGAAGTTTTGGAGGTTTTGAGACGGGAGAAGCTTTATGCTAAGTGTTGGACAACCAAGGGGGGGTTAGGTTGTATTATAAAAAAATCTTACTTTCAAAAAATTCTTTTGTAAATAAATACAGAGTAAATATAGTACAATACAGAAGAGTATAAATACAAACAGATACACAGAGATTGTATAAATAAATATAAATGCAAAGCAGTTTATATAAACAGATATAATAAAGCACAGCGGAAAAAATAAAGAGATAAAGGAAAGAGAATACTTGACACCGAAATTTTAAAGTGGTTCACCAATCACGCGGTTGGCTAGTCCACCTCGAGAAAACACTTCTCGGAGATCCAATAAGAAAACGTGTTCTTTACGGTAGAACACAAACCTTAGTACAACAAACGCGAATCACTCTTCTTTGAGAGAATTATGTGGATCACTCACTCTATTCAAACACTTACAAGAGGGTATAATTTTAATATGAATAATCACTCTTGTATAAGGTTTATCACTTGGATATTTTTAGAGAGTTTGATCACTTGAGTTGTGTTGCTGATTCAACTAATCGAGAGATTTTAATCTGCTATCAACTCAAGATTTCTTACTCAAAAAAACGTGTTTTATAATTTTAACAGTTTAATTATCAAGAGAAGAGGCTGCAGAGTCTTTATCAAATGCAGAGAGGAGTTATTGTAAATTGGTAGCTTTGAATGCTGGTAGGTTGCATATATATACTGGATGAGCAACAGTCCACCTGGCTTTCGCGGTATACCGGCAATCCTTCGCGGTATACCGTGCAGAAGAAAAGTACATGCAGAAGAGAAGGATAACCCTGCAAAACAAAACGTAAACTTGTACCAGCGGTATACCGGCTATTCTTCGCGGTATGCCGTGAACTTGTACCAGCGGTATACCGGCTATTCTTCGCGGTATGCCGTGCAGACAAAGGGAGCTTCCAACCAATCAGAGATATACACCATGCCTGCCGCGGTATACCGCCTGTACCTTCGCGGTATGCCGCCCAGAAAATTGTTGCAGGAAGCAGTACGCATGCGCAGATTCTTCTAGAAACAAATCTTTCACATTAAATGATCCAGCAAGATGATAAGATGTTGAGGAGAGCTGACTTGGTTTATTTAAAAAGACAGTATTAGAAAAATCCAAGTGGTATATTATTTTAGGGTGATTTATCATTTTAAAATTAAAACAACGAAAATCTTCAGTCTTGGATTCTTCAGATAAAATTATCGAGATTATTTAAAAGCTGCACACTCAGATAAAATATTAGATAACAAAGAATGCGGTGTGTTTTGTAATCATCAAAATAAATATGGAGATGTGATTTTATGTGTACTAAAAATATATCACAATATTAAAAGCTGGGTACACTTGCACCAACAATCTCCCCCTTTTTGATGATGACAAACACAACGCTAAACAGGAGAGCATACTCGGTTTCTCTCCCCCTTTTGTCGAAGCAAAAAGGGTTAGGAAAGACGCTATGCTCCCCCTTGAAAGATGCTCCCCCTTAAAATATGAAGTATTTGAGAGTTAGCATTTTCTCAAGGGTTATACTCAAGCATGCCTAAACCAAGTCTTAATTTAAAGAAAGCCTTTTTGTTAAGAGCTTTAGTAAAAATATCGGCCAAATTATCTTCTGAATCAACCTTTTCAAGCACGATTTGGCCTTTTTGAACATTATCTCGTAAAAAGTGATGTCTCAATTCAATATGTTTTGTACGAGAATGTAAAACAGGATTTTTACTTAAGTTTATGGCACTTGAGTTATCACACATAATTGGAATTTTGGTTAGGTGTACCTCAAAATCGGTAAGTGTGTGTTTCATCCAAAGGACTTGAGCACACGCTCTTGCGGCGGCTACATATTCCGCTTCGGTAGTAGACAACGCTACGGATTGTTGTTTCTTGGAGAACCAAGACACAAGTGAGAGACCTATAAAGGCACATACCCCACTAGTACTTTTTCGGTCAACAATAGATCCACCAAGATCGGAATCGGTGAAACACGTTACTTCTAACTCGGGTTTCTTTGCATACCATAAGCCAAGATTAGTAGTACCTCGTAAATATCGAAAAATACGCTTGACAGCTTCATAGTGAGTTTGTTTAGGTGAAGATTGAAAACGAGCACATAAACATACACTAAACATAATATCAGGTCTACTAGCAGTTAAATATAATAAACTACCAATCATACCACGATAAATCTTTTCATTAAAATCGTTTCCCTCCTCGTCACGAGATAATTGTAAGTTTGTGGTCATTGGAGTTTCAACGGGTTTGACATTTTCAAAGTTAAACTTTTTCAACATATCTTTACAATATTTAGATTGACTAATAAAAATACCAGTTTCACATTGTTTGATTTGCAATCCTAAGAAGTATTTTAACTCTCCCATCATGCTCATTTCAAATTCGCTTGTCATTTTCGCAGAAAATTCATTACAAAGATTTTCATTAGTAGAACCAAAAATAATATCATCAACATATACTTGCACAACCACAATATCATTTTGATCATATTTCACAAACAAAGTATTATCTATTTTACCCATAATATAACCACTTACAATTAAAAAGGTTTTTAATCTATCATACCACGCACGCGGAGCTTGCTTTAAACCATAAAGCGCCTTTTTCAATTTATAAACATGTGTCGGATTTTCAAAATTTTCAAAACCGGGAGGTTGAGAAACGTATACCTCCTCATTTATAATACCATTTAAGAAAGCACTTTTAACATCCATTTGAAATAATTTAAAATCTTTAGCATTTGCAAAAGCGAGAAGCATTCGAATAGACTCCAACCTTGCAACCGGTGCAAAGGTTTCATCGTAATCTATACCTTCTTGTTGATTGTACCCCTTGGCAACTAAACGTGCCTTGTTTCGTGTGACTCCACCGTTCTCGTCTATCATGTTACGGAAGACCCATCTTGTGCCAATAATGGTTTGACTACTAGGGCAAGGAACTAAGTCCCACACATCATTCCTAGTAAATTGGTTTAACTCTTCTTGCATGGCCATTATCCAATCCTCATCACCTAAAGCTTCATCTATGGTTTTAGGTTCTATGGTTGAGATAAAGGCATGGAAAGCACAATGGGTATGGATTTGTGATCTAGTTGTCCTTTGGTTTAGGTCACCTATAATTTGATCTACGGGATGGCCTCGAGCGGTTCTAAGGTTAGGATCATCTATACCTTGTGGAATAAAGCAAGGAGGGGCATTACTAGATTCAATATTATTTGTGGAAGGTTGGGTACCTAAATCCAAGTTGCTAAGTTGTTGTGCTAAGACGTCTCCCTCACGGATATTGTCATTTGCTAAGGGTGCACTCGGTTTGGGAGGACTCTCGTCAAAGCTAACATTTAGGGATTCTTCTACAACCATGGTCTCCTTATTTAGAATTCTATAGGCTTTGCTATTCCAAGAGTAACCTAGGAACACTCCCTCATAAGCTTTGGCATCGAATTTGGTTAAGTAGGATTTGGTGTTTAAAATGAAGCATTTACAACCAAAAACTTTCAGGTGAGCTAAGGAAGGTTTTCTACCACGGTAAAGTTCATAGGGTGTCTTATTTAGGATATTTCTAACTAGGACACGGTTTAGCACATAGGTTGCGGTAGCAACGGCATCACACCAAAACTTTTGGGGAACTTGATGTTCGTTTAGCATGGTTCTACTCATTTCTTGCAACGTTCGATTTTTCCTTTCAACAACCCCATTTGACTGAGGAGTTCGAGGAGCCGAAAAGTTATGAGTTATACCATGTTTATCACAAAAGGCACCAAATTGGATATCATTATCGAATTCTCGTCCATGGTCCGTACGTATGGAAACAATCGTACAACCTTGTTGGTTTTGAATTCGTTTTCCCAAAATTTTAAACTTTTCAAAAGCCTCATTTTTATGTCTCAAAAATAAAGTCCAAGTATAACGGGAATAATCATCCACAATAACCAAAGTGTAAAAATTTCCTCCAAAACTTTGAATCGCCATAGGGCCAAAAAGATCCATATGAAGAAGTTCTAAAACTCTTTGAGTAGAAATAACATTTTTAGATTTATGAGAAACGTGATGTTGTTTGCCGACACGACAAGCATCACAAAAATGATTATCAAACTTTAATTTTGGAAGGTCACTCACAAGCTCCTTATTTTTTAAGTTTTGCATTAATCTTAGATTAGCGTGACCTAAACGTCTATGCCATAAAGTAGAAACATCATAAATAGAAGATAAGCATACATTTTCAGATACAACAGTTTTGCAAATATATAAATTTCCTTTCACAGAACCAGTTAAAAGAACTTTGCCATTTTTCAAGATTTTGCACGAGTCTTCTTCGAAGACGACAGTTATACCATTTTTACACAATTGGCGAACACTTTAACAGATTAAAATGCAAATTATCAACATGATTCACATCAAGAAATTTAACATTATTGCAAGAAACTGTACCTCTCCCAATTATATTTCCTTTGGAGTTTCCTCCAAAAATTACCTGTCCACCATCACATGACTTATATGATGAAAAAAGATTGCTGTTTCCGGTCATGTGACGTGTGCAACCACTATCGAGTATCCAGTCTATATCAAGGTTTATCTACAATAATAAAGATGTAACTTTTATGGTCCCCATTTCTCGTGGGTCCTTGTAAATTAGTTTCAAGATAACAACCAACATATATATAAAGTTAAGCAAAATATATATATATATATATAATAGATCAAAAAGAATATATATATATATGTAGTACGTATGTATATATATATATATAAACAAAAGTACATATAACAATATATTACTTATATATACAAGAAAATATATCATATTTAAACTATATATATATATATATATATAATATATAACACATTTAAAACCATAAACGCATACCACCGGGATTATCATTACTAAACATTCCTTTTGGAATCCATTTATTTATCATTTTAATTTTGCGATTGTATTTATCATACACATAAAAACAAGCATTTATATTCGCATTATTTTTAGGTTTAGAATACTTATCGTTATACATGCGAGCATACGGTTTTCTCGTATTATAATTTACATTATGCATTTTAGGTACATACGGAGGTTTTTGCATATACGGCTTTCGTGTATTAAACTTAGGTGGTTCATAACATCTTTTAATAGGCATGAAATTACATTTTTCAACACATGTATTTGAACCTATACCTTTTCTACAATTTATACGGTTCGACATATTAAGCATGTTAAGAACTTTTTCATTACTACTTTCAAAAGCTTTAGCTAACATGTTATCTTTTTCATATGAAGCACATTTAGCCTTTAAACATGCAATTTCATTTTCAAGAATATCACATTTTGTACAAATAATATTTTCATGTGACTTTTTATTTAAGCATGCAATTTCTTTCTTTAGAGCATCACAAGATTTACAAAAATCCTTTTCTCCTAATTTAGTTTCTAATTTAGCAATTATATTCATATCATTTGCAGATTTTTGATTAACATTATTTATTTCCTTTTTACATGCATTTACAGTTTCTTTTAACATAGCAATTTCGTCTTTATAATTATTTGCAAGATTAGCCATTTTATGAAACGATTCATGCAATAATTCAAGATTGTTTTCGCTATCGCTATCATAATCACTATCGTAATTTGAATAAGAAGTGTTTACCTCGTTGTCGCTTTCAGCCATAAGACAAATGGCTTGATAGTCATCTTCTTCTTCACTCGCGCTCCACGCGCCTCCAATGAAGGCTTTATCCTTCTTGTTTTGGTACTTGTTCTTTTTCGGACATTCATTGGCGTAATGATCTTTGTCGCCACACGAGTAGCAAAATCCTCTCTTTGGCTTAGCTTTATCGTCACCACTTGAGTCGTCATTTTTCTTTACTTTTTCGTCTCGTTTATGGAACTTACGACTTCGGTTTTCACCACCACGACGGTAGTTGCCGTTTCTTTGAAATCTGCCATTGTTAGAAAATTTATTATTATTAAAAAACTTGGAAAAGTTTCTTACCAACATGGCGACTTCATCGAGAGTTTCGGAAGGATCTTTTGAGGAGCTAGCTTTCTCCTTTTTCTTCTCGACTTTTGGTGTTGAGACATTGAGAGCGATTGACTTCTTTTTAACTTGCTCCCTTTCTTTATTTCTTTTAAGTGCAATTTCGTGCACCTTGAGATTTCCGATTAAGTCATCTATCTTCATTAGGGAAAGGTCACGGGAGTCTTCCAAAGATGTTATCTTTTGCATCCATTCCGAAGGAAGGGCTCGTAGGATTTTCCTTATATAGTCCTCGTTAGGATAAGTGCGATCCAAACCTTTCAAAGTAGTCATAATAAGGTTAAATCTTTTAAACATTGAGTCAATTGACTCATCTTGTTTCATTTCGAATAGTTCATAATCGTGAACTAGAATATTTACTTTACTTGATTTAACTTCCGTGTTTCCACGATGAGTATTATTTAAACTTTCCCATATTTGATTAGCGGTTTTATATGTATATACTCTTTCAATTTCATCAGTTGTTAAAGCAGCATATAATATATTTTTAGCTTCAAAGTTTAAACAAAAATGAGATTCATCAGCAGTAGTCCATTCATCTAAAGGTTTATCAATAAAAACATCATCTTTAACAATTTTGGGTTTAAAGTTCCCATTTTCAATTATGTCCCAAATCTTTTGATTTTTGCCACGCACGTGACATTCAAATAGCTCGGCCCAAATGCCAAACTTTTCAGTATCTATCAAAGGAGGTTTTGAAAACACAATATTAGTTTGTTGAGTCATTTTAGAAAAAAAATTTAAGCAGAAAAATTTTGAAAGCCCTGCTCTGATACCAATTGTTGGACAACCAAGGGGGGGTTAGGTTGTATTATAAAAAATCTTACTTTCAAAAAATTCTTTTGTAAATAAATACAGAGTAAATATAGTACAATACAGAAGAGTATAAATACAAACAGATACACAGAGATTGTATAAATAAATATAAATGCAAAGCAGTTTATATAAACAGATATAATAAAGCACAGCGGAAAAAATAAAGAGATAAAGGAAAGAGAATACTTGACACCGAAATTTTAAAGTGGTTCACCAATCACGCGGTTGGCTAGTCCACCTCGAGAAAACACTTCTCGGAGATCCAATAAGAAAACGTGTTCTTTACGGTAGAACACAAACCTTAGTACAACAAACGCGAATCACTCTTCTTTGAGAGAATTATGTGGATCACTCACTCTATTCAAACACTTACAAGAGGGTATAATTTTAATATGAATAATCACTCTTGTATAAGGTTTATCACTTGGATATTTTTAGAGAGTTTGATCACTTGAGTTGTGTTGCTGATTCAACTAATCGAGAGATTTTAATCTGCTATCAACTCAAGATTTCTTACTCAAAAAAACGTGTTTTATAATTTTAACAGTTTAATTATCAAGAGAAGAGGCTGCAGAGTCTTTATCAAATGCAGAGAGGAGTTATTGTAAATTGGTAGCTTTGAATGCTGGTAGGTTGCATATATATACTGGATGAGCAACAGTCCACCTGGCTTTCGCGGTATACCGGCAATCCTTCGCGGTATACCGTGCAGAAGAAAAGTACATGCAGAAGAGAAGGATAACCCTGCAAAACAAAACGTAAACTTGTACCAGCGGTATACCGGCTATTCTTCGCGGTATGCCGTGAACTTGTACCAGCGGTATACCGGCTATTCTTCGCGGTATGCCGTGCAGACAAAGGGAGCTTCCAACCAATCAGAGATATACACCATGCCTGCCGCGGTATACCGCCTGTACCTTCGCGGTATGCCGCCCAGAAAATTGTTGCAGGAAGCAGTACGCATGCGCAGATTCTTCTAGAAACAAATCTTTCACATTAAATGATCCAGCAAGATGATAAGATGTTGAGGAGAGCTGACTTGGTTTATTTAAAAAGACAGTATTAGAAAAATCCAAGTGGTATATTATTTTAGGGTGATTTATCATTTTAAAATTAAAACGACGAAAATCTTCAGTCTTGGATTCTTCAGATAAAATTATCAAGATTATTTAAAAGCTGCACACTCAGATAAAATATTAGATAACAAAGAATGCGGTGTGTTTTGTAATCATCAAAATAAATATGGAGATGTGATTTTATGTGTACTAAAAATATATCACAATATTAAAAGCTGGGTACACTTGCACCAACACTAAGTTCTCCAAATGCGAATTCTGGTTACGAGAAGTCCAATTCCTCGGACATGTCGTAAACCAGGATGGTATTATGGTCGATCCGGCCAAGATTGCAGTTGTAATGCAGTGGGAAGTGCCGAAAACCCCCACTGAAGTGCGAAGTTTCCTTGGGTTAGCGGGGTATTACCGGAGATTTATTCAGGATTTCTCCAAGATCGCGTTACATATGACCCGATTGACAAAGAAATCTGCTGCTTTCAGCTGGGGTGAGGAGCAACAGAGGGCTTTTGAGGAACTACGCAGACGTTTATGCGAGGCTCCGGTGTTGACCTTGCCCGAGGGCATGGAGGATCTGGTGGTGTATTGTGACGCCTCTCACCAGGGTTTGGGTGCCGTGCTTATGCAGCGCGGTAAGGTTATAGCCTACGCTTCGAGGCAGTTGAAGCCTCATGAGGCAAATTACCCGACTCATGACCTAGAGTTGGGAGCAGTGGTGTTTGCTCTCAAGATTTGGAGGCATTACTTGTATGGTGTCAAGTGTACGATTTACACTGACCATAAGAGCCTCAAATATCTGATGGATCAGTAGAATCTCAATATGCGTCAGAGAAGGTGGCTCGATGTGGTCAAAGACTATGATTGTGAGATACTTTACCATCCGGGTAAAGCAAACGTGGTTGCGGACGCACTTAGTCGACATCCGGTTGGTGAACCACTGCGGGGTTTGTGTCAACGTTTAACAGTATTGCACCTCTTCTCGAGTCGATAAGTAGTGCTCAGGAAGTGGCAGTTCTAGATGAGAATGCCAAACGCGAGAGGGTTTCGGGGGAAATTCCGAATTTTGTCCGTGATGGTCGAGGTTTATTGACTCGGTACGGTAGAATTTGGGTTCCCTTCACTGGCGGGAACCGGCAGGTATTGTTGGACGAGGCGCACAAGTCTAAGTTTTCGATTCATCCCGGGGCTACAAAGATGTACCGAGACATGCGGCAGGATTACTGGTGGCCGGCATGAAACGGGATGTCGCCAAATGTGTAGAGGTATGCATGACTTGTCGAAAAGTCAAGGCGGAGCACCAACGACCGCATGGGAAACTGCAACCTTTAGAGATTCCGGTATGGAAGTGGGAACCGATCACGATGGATTTCATCACCAAACTCCCCATGACTCCACGCGGGAATGATGCTATCTGGGTGATTGTCGATCGTCTTACTAAGAGCGCTCACTTTTTGGCCATCAGAGAAAGCTCCTCGGCGGAGAAGCTCGCGGAGATTTTCATCAGAGAGATTGTGACCAGGCACGGGGTGCCAGTTTCAATTGTCTCTGATCGGGATACTCGTTTTACCTCCCGATTTTGGGAGAAGTTTCAGGGTGAGATGGGTATGCGGTTGCATTTTAGTATGGCTTTTCATCCACAGACCGACGGGCAGAGTGAGCGTACTATTCAGACACTCGAGGATATGCTTCGGGCGTGTGTTATTGATTTTGGGGGTAGTTGGGACCAGTATCTTCCTTTAGCTGAGTTCTCCTACAACAACAGCTATCATTCCAGTATCGGCAGACCACCGTACGAGGTGTTATATGGTAGGAAGTGCAGGACGCCCATTTGATGGGGCGAGGTTGGTCATCGAGTATTGGGGAGCACCGATGTTGTGCTGAAGACGACTGAGATGATTCAGATGGTCCGGGATCGATTAGTTACTGCACAAAGCCGGCAGAAGAGCTACGCCGACAAGAGACGATCGGATTTGGAATTTCAAGTCGGGGATTATGTTCTTCTGAAGGTGTCACCCTGGAAAGGGGTGATTCGGTTTCGTAAACGGGGAAAGTTGGGACCCCGTTACATTGGACCTTACAAGGTCATTGCGCGAGTAGGAAGGGTAGCTTATCGCTTAGAGCTACCGGACGAGCTGCGTTTGATCCACAACACCTTCCACGTGTCTCAATTGCGGAAGTGTGTGGTGGATGAGTCTGCGGTGATTCCTCTCGAGGATATTCAGATCGACGAGCGGCTTAATTTTGTGGAGAATCCGATTGCCATCATTGAGAGGAAGACGAAGACCTTGCGTAACAAGGTAATTGGCTTGGTGAAGGTCCAGTGGCAGCACCGAAGGGGTTCCGAGTGGACTTGGGAACCCGAGACTGAGATGCAGGAGAACTATCCACAGCTATTCGCAGGCATAGACTTCGAGGACGAAGTCTAATTCAAGCGGGGGAGAGTTGTAAAGCCCGTATCCCGGTATGTTTTATTTTATTAATTAAAATTTTCTTTTAACGTTGTATTATTAACGGGATTTGACGGAAAAACCAAAACGTTAAAAGTTGGTGGTTAAGGGGCTTAAGGTGAAAACTCTAACTCTAGGGGCTGTTTGTGTAATTGTTGAAAAGCTGCATGGGATCGGCCCATATGGACCGACCCCCCTCCCTTCTTCTCGTTTTATTTCATCTCACACAGCCACACCCAAAACCCTAAACATCTCCCCACCATTTTTATCTCCTTTGTTGCTGCCGCCGGAGCACACACAAACCGCCGCTGCCGCTGCTGTTCCAACCAAACCGCCGGCGCCGCTGTGATCATTGTCGGAGAGAGAGAGAGAATAGCGAGAGGGAGAGTAGCGAGAGAGAAAGAGAGCACCCGGTGATCGGGATTCCGTGCGGCTGCTGCTGGGTTTTCGTCGCGAGGTAAGTCCTCTCTCTTTTGCTTTCTTTTTCGTTGCCATCGAAGCCACCATCGTCGCCGCAGCCTTGGCTGCCGGCGGTGTGGCCGCCGTCGTGCACAACCAGCCGGTGGTTGTAGCGTGCCGGAGCGGAGGTTGTCAGACTGTGCGTAGGGTGTGTGGCCGAGTTAGGTTGGTTGGTTTATCCATTTGGGTCTCGCTGGATTCTTTCAAAGTATCGAGCCACCACCACCGCCGGTGGTGGCTGCCGCCGCCGCCGTCGACCACCACTGCCGGAGGTGGCAGTGGGTGGTGCGTGGGTTGTCCAGCCCTAGTTGCAAACCCTAAGTCCCTAAACTCAATGTCGAAACTCTTAACCCGAATCGAAAGTTAAGTTATCATTTTATGTGAAAAACGCCGTTCTGCTTCTGTTTTGTTTCGTTCATAACGTTTCCATCGTAACTCGGTTTGAGGTGAAATCGGTGCCCACAGTTCACATTTTGTGTCGGGAATACTTTTCGTGTTTTAGCGAAAACCTGGTAAAGCTTCTAGCTAGGTGTAAAATGGTCGTTTTTGCAGCAGGTCCGAAACTTTCAGCTTTGAATTTCAGTTTTAGAAAATTCGTATAAAATCATAGGAACCTCGTATGAACGCGTATTATATGTCCCTGGAAAGCTAAGACCCAGACCCTTCAAAGTATCGAGCCACCACCACCGCCGGTGGTGGCTGCCGCCGCCGCCATCGACCACCACTGCCGGAGGTGGCAGTGGGTGGTGCGTGGGTTGTCCAGCCCTAGTTGCAAACCCTAAGTCCCTAAACTCAATGTCGAAACTCTTAACCCGAACCGCATGAACCCGAATTGAAAGTTAAGTTATCATTTTATGTGAAAAACGCCGTTCTGCTGCTGTTTTGTTTCGTTCATAACTTTTCCATCGTAACTCGGTTTGAGGTGAAATCGGTTCCCACAGTTCACATTTTGTGTCGGGAATACTTTTCGTGTTTTAGCAAAAACCAGCTTAAGCCTCTAGCTAGGTGCAAAATGGTCGTTTTTGCAGCAGGTCCAAAACTTTCAGCTTTGAGTTTCAGTTTTAGAAAATTCGTATAAAATCATAGGAACCTCGTATGAACGCGTATTATATGTCCCTGGAAAGCTAAGACCCAGACCCTTCTGTTTGTGGAATTTAATTTCTGGATTAGTGGGTCTAGAGGGGGCTAAACAGGTCCCGAACAGACCTGCAGTTTAGACCGAAAAACTGAAATGTCACTCTTTTAGTCTTATGATTATTTTGAGGGTTGGGGCTTCGTGTTGACACTTTGTAGCACTTCTTTAGGTGAAGAGAAGTGAGATTGGAGTTGGCAAGCTCTTGTGGCCGTTCGGGAATTTTCTGCACTGCTTTTGAGGTGAGTTCACTCACTACGTAGGATAATAATTGTACGTGCATTACCGTAGCTCGTGTGTGCTAGTAATCTTATGTGTTGTGTGGTACTAGATCGTGTCGTATCTAGTATGGACCTTGGGTATCGTATAAAACTCGGGGAGACCGAGGAGAATGTACACGAGTGACGTAGGAACTCGGGGAGACCGAGGGATACGTGCACGGTGATCGTGTGATATCGGGGAGACCGATGGATACCTGCTTAGGTTGTCTTGCATGAGTATGTTAGTTTAGGATGCGTTCTTAAACTTGCATGCTTGGTTATGTGTATCTACTTGTGTTAGGGGTAGTGTTAATATGATTGCTATCGTATGTGGTGTTGAATTCACTAAGCTTCGTGCTTACCCTTTTCCCTATAAAATGTTGTTTCAGGTACGAGTGGTTCGAAGGCGTGACCGTTCACATTGGTGCAAGCGAGAGACTTCCCGTATTTATGATTTCAACTTTAGAAGTGAATTAATTATTATTTTCCGCTGTTTAGACTTTTGTGGTTGAATACTTAACGAGATTTCAGTTGAAACGGTTATTTTGGGAACTAATGATGTGGTTTAATTAAATAAGTTATTGTTTTTAAAAGTTCAAATTTATTAAAAATTTTGGGACGTTACAAGTCACAATAGGGTTTTATATTTA
Organism: Saussurea involucrata; assembly: GCA_033807775.1. Lineage (NCBI taxonomy): Eukaryota > Viridiplantae > Streptophyta > Magnoliopsida > Asterales > Asteraceae > Saussurea > Saussurea involucrata. The sequence goes on from CM066322.1 coordinate 115,270,586, forward strand.
CATTGAATGGTGGTGCAGTGAGCTAGAAGTGCTTCAAGCAGAGCACGATTGCAGATTTTACTACAAGTGTCAGAACACTTGGCAACTTCATATGCCAGAAAGAGACTGTATAGATGGAGAAGTTCATTAGGGACCTTGGTGTAGTTCCTAGTGTTGATGGCCCTATCGAGATTTTTTGCAATAATAAGAGAGCTATAACACACACAAAGGAACTAAGGTCTCACCAACGGTCCAAGCACATTGTGAGAAAATACCACATCATTCGAGAGATGATCAATCGAGAGGATATGAAGATTTTCAAAGTTTGATCGAAAGATAATCCAACAGATTCTTTCACTAAACCCATGAGTTAGAGCAAGGATGACTAGTAAGCATATGTGTCACTCAGGGAGAGGCTTGCAGAATCTGTTTTTCCTTGAGCTGATAGACTTGGCCAAATATGAACGATGTACCATGATAATAGCCATGCATGAAATGAGACAATAAAACATTAGCCGGTGTTGGTCCCGAAGGGTTATACAAGTATTAAGTTTGTAGAAGGGAGGATTGAATACAAACACACAAGATTTTTATCTTTCTAAATTGTTTATTGATAAATCAAACAACTTACAGTTTGTTGCGGAATAAGACTAAGTACAAGACCTAATCTAAACAAACTATGAGAATCACATAGGTTTCTTGCACTTAGAAATAGAGAGAAAATAACAAAGAAAATTAAGGATAGTTTTCTAAGGCACTAAGTATATTCAGGGATGACCACCTTCGAAATGAAGGTGCATTCCTCCTATTAATACTATACACATTTAATGCATGTCAGGAGGACTTTACGCGTGTCATCATTTGGTTGGGAGCATGCTTCTGACTTTTGCAAACATGCTTTTGGCCGCATGGTGAACAGTGTAGTGGCAGTCTGGCAGAGTGGTTTGTACGATCCTGGACAAAGGTATATCCTTCTGATAAATCGTACAAAAGTGTGCAAGAGGATAAGACAAACATTTATTGTAGAATAGGCTTCATGATCAACGACCGCTAAGTTGATCTTCCATCAGTGAGACCTGATGTAAGTCAGCTATCCCTGAAGTCTTCTACTTGAAATATCGCGTGTTGTAGACTTGTCTTGGTTTCACTGATATCCGCATCAGATCATTAGTAGACTTGTCACTTGTTCATCAGCTTTGTCTTCGATTCAGCGATAAACTCCTTTGTCGTGAAACTTGTCTTCAGAGATTACAAGCATACATTGATTACAAATGAACAATCAGTGATCATCAGTGAAACTGAACAAACTCAGTTATCTCTGATGTACATGTATCACTGAGAAATAATAAAGAACACTGGTTACCCATCAGTGATACTGAAAAGACTCAGTTTGTTATCACTGATGGTGAAACACTAATACATACAATGTCTACTTATAATATTCACTAAGTAATTCTAAGGGTCATCATCAAATCACTGAAAGGGTTTGGATCAACAGCCGGATTGTACCTTTGTCATTTAGCTGCATGGTTTTTGACTTTTGGCAAGAGAGGATAAGACAAAGACTTGATCCACAAGATTCTGATTTAGCTAGAAGGGAGACTCCGAGGCTTTATTCATTGTTAGTTGAGTCTTCTTACTAGATTAGCGATTACATATTCAGATAGGCAGATCAACTGAGTCCGCGTCAGTTATTCCTATCTTTATTCATCTATATCTTTGATGCAACTGAAGTTTCGTTTGATATTGGTGAGGCTTTGTCTAAAAGAACATTGGTTATCACTAGGTAGTAAATCACTAAGAGATCATCATCACTGAGTGAACATTTAGTGAGTGATGATAATATTCAACCAATACATAAACACAGAGTAAAAGTTGAGCGTACTAAGCTAGAATACATTAGCGAGGAAATAGCCAAGTATCTAAACTAATCATATGATCAAATCACCGAGAAAGATCAACAAGATCAACAATAATAATGTAGATATGTACCATGTAGTGTATTTAGGGACGATGGTGAGGGACGAGTGAGTTTAGGGACGATATTGGGGAGGGCCGTAAAAAATATTGGATTTTGGTTACAAAATAACGAGGGGGAAAGGCTTAGGGACGATGGTGGCGAACAAGTGAGGGATGGGTGGAAGATGCATTAATGGGTAAAAGATAAAACAAAGAAACACAAAAAACACATCAAAAACGAAAATGCTTCTACTTAATGAGCAGTTTGTGGCAATTAGGGGCTGTTTATTTGTGGCTTAACGGGCTTAATGGCTTAACTGGCTTATTCACACAACCATAGTGATTTGTTTACTTAGGGCTTAACTGAAAACATAGCAGCTTATTCGCACAGCTTGATAGGTTCTCTTGTCCCCATACAAACATAAACTTTACCTCTCTACCCTAGAATAAAAAAGAAAAAGAAAAAATCCTTTGTAGTTAAAACTTGCAGGTCTCTTCCTCCCAACGAGCATTGCATCTTCTTCTTCCCTAACGAGCTCAACATCTTCTGCTACGTACCATAGTTAAACCTACATGGCTTAATAGAAATTTTGGTAAACAATCTCTTAATCGGAGCGAGTACTTTCACACCCAAATGCAAAGTGTAGTGACCATTCTTATACTCCTTTTTACTTGGGGATCATTTAAAAAAAACCTGTGAAACCAAATTTGTGAGAGAAAAGCCACATAAACAACAATCAAAATCCTACCCTAAAATTGAAAATTTTGGGAAACTTAAAGGGGGTGTTTGAGAGTGCTTATATTTTTGACTTATTTGCTTATAGCTTCTTCCCACCGCAAATAAGCTATTTGGAGTGTTTGGATAGAAAAAATCAAAAAGTACTTATTTGCTTCTCCTTACCGCAAATAAGTTGCAAATCCCAAACACCTCTTCAAAATCAAATTCAAATAAAAGACCCTCCGATTTCGAACAAGAGAAGGTTTCAGACTGTGGTCAAAATCAAGAGTCATCTTCCCCAAAAAAACCCTAGTGTTCCCGTATCCAACAAACAGGACGATATCGATGGATGATTGGAGTCAATCTTCCCCCGCCGATGTAGATCCATCGGAACCATCATCCATTATATCATCTTCTTATGAATACTATTCAACAATTTTACGCCAACAGTTCCTTAGCTTATGCTCTTCTTCCTCTTATTGGCATTTGCTCGAAAGCATTTCCAGTCTCTACAAGAGGACAATCGTCCCTTCCACACCACGAAGAAAGCGCGGGACGTCTCTCCCTCTTCCAGTGCCTTCAGCATCTCTTGAACCTTTCAAGTAAAATTTAATTTTAATTGGGTTTAAATTATGATTAAGTTTTGTTTCTATTAGTTTTGTTCGGTTTCTGAGAATTTCAAGTTTTGTAATTGGGATATGGTTCATGATCCAGGCTAACATCTGATTCATCTAGAGTATATGAGGTTTTAGAGGACATAGCGGAGCATATTTTCTTGAACATGCATAGTGTCCAGAAGAATTTACAATTTTGGCAAGCGAGAGCAGAGGTTTGTAAACCGTTTTCTTCCTGCTATATATAGTTTTTCACCACGGTATGTATCTGAGAAGTCAATAATATATTATTACCGTGTTATGGTATCAGGGATCATCTTCTCAGAAAGCATACTTCATGGTTCTTGAGAGAGGGCCTCGAGCATTTCTTGATGGTTCAGCACACTTGATACATGACTATGTTTTCCAGGGTACTGGCATGCACCATCTTTCATCCGTAGCATCCATACATATCTCCGAAAGGATAACTATCTTAACTAGGTTAAGATACTCCTTGGCCACATTTTTAGCACAGGTTAGATGTTGTTATTATTGTAAACTATATTTAAACATTTCATTATTCAGTTAAAATCCAGATTTTGAGTTTCTTCTGATGGTTCTTTTTCTTATTGATTCTTCTAGCTTTATTTGGGCCCTCATTTTCCTTTATAATTGTAGTTCTGATTTTCTCCATTTTTAGAGTATAGATAACTGCATAGGTTATCTTGCATAATTCTGTTTTATTTCACTTCATCTATGAATATGCATGTGGAAAGGAGTGATTTTGGGGATGCAGAAAACAGAAAACTTTTCTTCATAGTATCATGATGACATGATGTACGTGTTGTATCATGATGTGGTTCTTTGCTATTACATAGTATCCACTGAAGTTCCCCTTTGTGCTTGCTTTAGAGTGTTCAGACAAGATCTCTAATCACATGCCTATCTCTTTTCTTTTGATAGTTAAAAGTTAAATAATTTTTTTTATTTTTTTGTTACTGAATTAGATCTATCTGGAGGTTGACAAATTCGGGGAGCAGATCCTTAAGGAGCCTGGGAAGTCATTGGCTCCATTACTAGCCTCTATTAATGGTTTATTTTTTAACTTGGAAGCATCAATTGGCCATTTTAGTGCAGTGCGTCTGGTAAGTATCTTCCCTCTATTCCACGCACATCCAACCCCCATGCTGCTAATTAATTAAAAAGAGAAGTTGATACATGTTATAAGATAAGTAATAATGAATTAAAAAAATGTGCAGACGGGTTCTTCTGTTGATGGGAGCTACTCATCTCCTTTGTTGTTTGAGAAACTGCCGGATATAAACCAGGAAGAGTCTCAGTGGACTGATTGCGAGATTAGAGATACCATCAACTTGATATATTTAAATCTAAACAAGCTCGATGTCTACTTAGCTCTACTGGTAAGTAACATTTTCTTTACTTTCAAATTGCCATTTAAATCCTTTTGCTCTCTCTTGCTAAATTCAAAATGGTATTGGGTTGTCCTAGGTTGCCAAACACAAGAAGCCAAGGACAATAACCCAGCACTGGTTGCGCTACACTTTTGGGGCCGTAGGAATTTCAGTATTTTCACTATGGCTTCTAAGCCATAGTAGAGTGGCAGGAAGTCCTGACATTGACAATTGGATTGTTGAGGCAAAAGACACCGTAACTGGCTTTTTGAGCAACCATGTAGAGCAACCGGTAAGACTAGTTATGCTGCTTCCATTTATCATATTATTTTACCAAGTCCCTTAGGATTGAACCATTTTCACTTACAAGGTTGGTATATGAAGTTCACTTGTTGGATTAAAAGAGATGGATGGGATCAAAGGTCTCATTCGTATTGGTCGTCTTAAACTGAGCTACTGGAGGTCTCTAAAGAGCTGCATGATATATATTTAGGTTCAAGGGCAGCAAGCTAAAGTATTTAGGCTAGGAGATTGGGAATGGAGTTTAAGGACTCTTTTTTCAAACTTGGAAGTGCTTCAACGAATCTGAATCTCCCATAAGAGTCTTTGTGTAGGAGTGCTATTCTTGTGCCCATTGATTTACCCGAACACTGACTTTAGAATATTTAGCTCGCACTGTAAGTGTTGCTTGTAGTATGGTATTCCTCGAATGAATGCCATGCCACCATTTGTATCATGAAGCAGTGCCCCATAGCAAGGCACATGAATTGGCTCATTGGATTCTCAATGCATGTGGTATTTAAATAGAAATATCCATGAAATGATAACTTGACATACTTTAAGAGACTTGGGGATTAATAACTAATTTCCACTTGATGCTATAAAGATGCTGTAATTGGTGGTTGCTCTATTTTTATGCCACTGTCTTCTTTCCACATCCATATCTTAGGTAATTATTTAGCTCCAATGATTCACTCGATCATTAGGAGGGATCCATGATGATCATCCTTGCACTATCTTGAAGAGTGGGTCTCAGGGAGGAGGTGAGTAGTGTACTTGTATGCAACTGTATATCCTAAAGGTAGTAAGGAGTCAAATAGTTTGTCTGGGAAACAAAAAAGTTCAGTATATGGTTTTCTAATTGGATTAGCCTTCTAAAATGTCCTTCGAAGTGATGCTCAAGTACATATAGACATACTCAAATGAGCTGGTCTTTTAGGCTGCGTTCGTACACTGTAAAGGAGAGAACTAAACAGAACAGGGATCATTGTTCTACATTTGGCAGGACTTTTATCAGGAACAAACAGGAACAGAGTGGATCAGGCGTGTTCCAACCCCACCCCATGGAACAAGGTGGAACATACCTATATTTTACTAATATAACTTCAAAATAAAACATAATTCTCTTCTAAAACATCAAATACGCCTCCCTCTTTACATTTTATTCATTAGTTTTATTTATTGTATTTTATGTTCTTTAAACATTCACTTAGTGTCCTCAAAATATTATTTTTATACGGTTTATATATTTTGGTTATATATGTAATTTTTAAATATTAATATATCTATTGACTACTGCTGCTACTTTTTGCGATCAGTTTCCACCCCTAGCCGAAATAAAATGGCCTGGGAACACTTTGTTCATGGCAAACACACATTTACTCGCTTTAGCAACTAACTGGTTGGTTTTCGTTAGTTCAAACACCACTGTTAGATGAATCCAGTGTTCTTTACGCCTTCTTATCACAATAAGATAATAGGAGGTAGGACATGGACCTTCTTATCACAATAAAATAATAGGAGGTAGGACATGGACCTTCTTATCACAATTATATCAGAAATACTTGATCATTGGTGATAAAAAAGACTGAGGATGCCTAGTCACATTGGCTATGGGTATCACATGTATTTTCGGAGTATTATTTATGTCATATTTTGTTGAGGATTCTTTTCTGTATAAGCAGTAAAACGATGCAGATGTGATTTACAATGAGTAAAGCTTATTATATTGTGAAGGAAGGTCTTCCGTCTTCTCTCTCTAGGTCTACCCTACATACATATGCATATGCATGCATGCACTTAGTTTCCTGTTATTCTCATTCGTATTTACATTAAATGTAAATTGGTGTTGATGACATATCAGTACATCTCATCAGCTTATAGCTATAAGAGATGAGCTTTTCGAGACATTCAGGAAGAGGCACAGGGGAGTAATGGAACTCGAAGAAGTGCAGTTAACTTCTAATTCCCTACACAGGTTAGTTAACAGTTTCAAACCCAATTATAATATAATGTATTGTTATTTCTCTAAATGTATTAACCTGTATGAAAGAATTTGTATTCATACAAAATGTTTATTGTTAAAATTTTTATTGAAGAACAAAAATCTACCAGTAGCTTACATATTTCTCATGTAGTAGATTAGCAAAATTGCACATAAGCTCTGTAGTGTGTGTATGAAATTGGATTATTTTGATATTGGTTTTGTGGTGGCTGGCATATGTAAATAACATTTGTGCTTACGAAACTTACATGTTCTCTTTTTATACAATACAAACTCTTGTTGCAGAATGTTGTTGGCTTTTAGTGAGCAGACTAGTGGTCAAAAGTTCCCATCAAATGCATCGGACCAGGAAATGCTTGAAATAGTTATGGGCAGGTATAACTTTTTTCCTGCTTGGCATTTAGTATGAAGTGACATGTTGCAAATTGTACTTGTATTATTATCATAGGCAAATTATATATTTTGTTGTGTTAATTTGAATAGGTTTATTTATTAATTGATGTTGATGTAGATACGAGCAGGACCTTATGCATCCAATCCAAAATCTTCTTGGGGGAGAGCTTGCTCGTGCAATGCTGATCCAAGTAACATACTATACTACCTACCACGCTTTTTCTTCTTCTTTCTGTTTTGCATTAGGATTTCAAACTGGTACATGAATGACATTAGGATGTTTTGGCATGACAGATTCAGAAGCTAAAACTTGACATTGAAACGTGAGTAGTTGAAAGAAACGAGCCTGCCTTTCCTTGTGGAGGTTAAATCATTTTCAATGTTTATTCAATGAACTACTACTGTTTTTAACCAACAGGGCAATGCTTGAGCTGAACCAGATTCTGAGGGCCAATGAGATCAATTTTGCCATTCTTGCTGCTCTACCAGCATTCTTTCTCTCCCTCCTTGTTCTCATGTTATTGCGTACATGGGTCAAACAGGTATTCTATTCTATTTAACTAACTACTGCTTTATGCTCCATGTATGCGAACTTAATCAACACCCTAACATGGAATATGGACACTTGGATTTCTTTTTCATACTCTCACTGATTTTTAGTGGTTGTCCACCTACCAATTCACATATACTTTGCCCGTGTTCTTTTAGATGGAAAATGATAACACTTCACCTGCACCCATTTTTGGACATTCACTTATACTTGTCCTCTAAAATGTGCCTAACTAATGTTTTTGGACTATCATGTGTTTTATTATCATAATAGAAACATGACATTTCTAGTGGGCATTGTTGTTGAAATTCCCAAAGCACGAAGAATAAATGATCTTGGAAGATTTTGTAGAATCACAAAGATTTCAGAAGATTTTATAGGATCCCTTAATATTAGGAGGGCTGCTATCGTTTCCTATTTTTTGTTGGAGCTTCTTGTATATAATGGGTGCAATACCTCCCTGTTGAATATACAAAATAAGTATTTCTAAATCGTCAATTTTGTCTGTATTTGAGGCATTATTTTCTCCATAGTAACACTTGGGCCCATCCCTTTTGTTACAAAGGTGCGGATCGAGTAAAACAAGTTTGACTACAAACTTTACATGGTGAGCTTGAGGCGATGAAAATGAAGGAATCGAAAAGCGTATTCGACTATATGACAAAGGTTTAAACCGTTGTTAATCAACTCAAAAGAAATAAAGAAGGCTCTAACCCATGCAAGAGTGGTTGAAAAAATCTTACCGTCTTTGACAGATGATTTTGAGAACATTTTGTGTGCCATTGAAGAGTAAAAGAATATTTTTCTCAACTAAGGAAAGGATAGGAACAATCTCTTAATTCAAGGAATACTAGAAGTTAGGAATAACACCCTGATTTACTTGATCCACGAGATTCTTGATACGAATATGGGAATCTTCCAGAAAATCTTCAGTTTTGATGTGTTGAAGATATTAAATATATGAAAGTGCCTAATCTCTTTTTTCTTCCAACAAAAGTCGATTTGTATTCGTTTCCTCAACAATGCTCACAGATACTCAGCTGACTATTATTAGCTTTATAGCTATTAAATAATTTACAATCATAATCTAAACAAAACTTCATAGCAATCAATTGGCTGGTCTTTGAGGCTATAATTGGAAAGCAGAAATAAGTTTCAGTTGAGTTTGCTTAGAGAGAAAAATAGAACTTTTTTCAAGCATGTTCTTTTAGCTAAAATTCTAATACCTTGGCTTGATATGTCTTGTTTTACTGATATTTTCTGGAATTCATTTAATGCACTGCACGGTACTTTTTATTAGCAATCTATAAAACACATAGGCAGGCTAAATAAGAACCATTAGCTATACATGTTAATTCAGTTGTATGCATTTGGTCATCTCGTGCTGTATTAGTAGTTTAGTATGTGTTTGGCATTAGTATAATTAGGTGTACAACTCTATTCTTACTTGTAGTTGTATGTATTGTGGTACACTGACTCTAGTTTATCTATCTTATGATTCTTGTTGTGTCTCAGGACACTAGGGCAGAAGGCAAAGGGAGAGTTGCTCGAGTGCAAAGAAGACTACTAATTGTGGAAGTTGAGAAGAGAATTATGCAATACCAAAACTGCATTGATCAGGGACTGGTAATATTTTATTTTTTCTTTCTTCTACAAATAACTTTAGGACCTTTTGACATAGTCTTGCTTTATAATCAAATTACTAGGAAGAATTCATATGACAGTCCAAAGTAGGTAGGTCTCTTCTTCTGAGTGGACATTAATTGCCTTAATTAACTTTGCAGGAGAAAGATGCTGAATGTATGTATGGATTGGTTTTGTATGCATTGGACCGGCTTTACAGGGCAGTCGAGAGACATGCAAAGGCAACTGGTGAATGGCAGTGGTTAGTTACTTATCTTACCTTTCTCTTTATATCAATTTATTACTCAATTTGTCCCACCACATTTCTATTTTAGTTTGTCCCAAAATAGGTGTCCACTTTCAATATAAAGTGCTTACTTACCAGTTGCCAGTTTTATTCTTAAATATGAGATGGACAAATTCATTATATCTCTATTATTTAGGGTAAATTTGTCATTTAGTTTATTAATAAGCGATTAATTACTAAATGGAATTTTATTTTCGGACGGAAGGAGTCTTTAACCGGATGTCCGAGTTACACTCTCGTTGAGTGTTCTAATAGAAGTGGCATGAAGCTTTCGACAAAGCTTTTAACCTATCTATCTATGACACATGATCACCAACACGGCAACATGTCAATACGGCATTGTAGGAAAGTTAAACGGTTAGGCCACGATACATATACACCCAAATGCATATATAGATCTTCTTGTACAGGAGAAGGATCGTGTGAGAACAAGAGTTAAGGTGAGAAGTGCAAGAAGGGATATGGACCCTTGATCACTTTAATCTCAAATCCACCCATGAATCGCGCTTGATACGGGAATTGATTTGGTGCATTGCGGTGCATCTCATCCTAATGTGCCTCCAAGGGTGGAGGTCCCTTCTTAAGCTTCTCGCCATAACTTCCCTTCTCACCGGAACCTAACCCTACTTGTATATATATATATATATATATGTGTGTGTGTGTGTGTGTGTGTATCTGTATTTGTCTATATAGAAGGCTTGTGTGCGTATGAGTGTAAGATGTGTATAATATATAAGGTTGGGGTTTTTGGTGTTATAGATGTACTTATGCACATATATGTGTGTGTATGCATGTCCATATCTATCTATACATAAGACATGTATGTATGTGTGGATGCACATCCGTATCTATCTATCTATCTATATAGAAGAATTGTGTGTGTGTGTGTGTGTGTGTGTGTAAGATGTGTATAATATGTGGCTGATTATGGTTGTATGATGAATAGTCTGAGACAGGATATCTGTGAATTGGGGAAGCCAAACGTTCAGACTGCACAGAAATTGATGGTCACTTCACGTATTGAACGCATGTATCATTGCTTGCTTCCCTCAACACGCCACTAGCTTCCACCCTTCTTCTCCTTTTGTTTGATTCTACCATCAGCAAAACAAAAAAAGATGAGTTTAAATCATTACTTGATTTTGTTTTTTCAAGTATATAACAACATTACACCAAATACTCTCACACAATTCTCATCTTTGGTGGGGTCTGCTCAAACCCTTGACCTCCCAAGAGGCTGAATGACCCTTTGGTGCGTGGGTACACTTTATCAGCATGATCTTGTGCTCAACCAAGATCAAGTGATGGGTTTTTGCTTTATCACTTTGTAATGGGGTCGCTTTTGCTTAATCGTTTGTCAGTTTGTTGGATCATCTTTTCCTTTAACGAAATGAATTGTTCTGTTTTTCTTTTGCATACATGTTGAACTCGAATGCTTGTAACAGTAAGCTTATGAATGAACAACTCTCGCAAATAAGCTGTATAAAACTTGTATAACTTTTCAATGGTTACAACCGTTATCGAACGACCTTTAAATTTGCTTATTAAAAACATAATGACTGTTAACCTTTAGAGGTCGTTTAACTAGTCAGATTTTGGGTTTGTTTTTCATTATCCTCATTTCAGTTCCCTGTCTGATTGTTAACTTCTGGTCAATTGGGTTGGTGGATGTAGCACATGTTTGTCTGATTGTTAACTTCAGGTCAATTGGGTTGGTGGATGTAGCACATTTTGTCTGATTTTTAAATTAAGGTGCAATATGAGCTTAACACCAAGGGTGATGGTGAAAACATGCCAAAGTACCTCTTTTGGGACTGGCATGAGAAATTATTACCTGATGCTAGTTAATGCAAAGGAAGCTTTATCGCAATTACTTAGACAAGAAGCTATATAGAGACCGGTGCAGATGGTGTGGCTTGAAGTTTTTGTTTTAAATTAGAACATAGATCATAAGAAGCATCTGTAATCCTCTAGACTTGAATTTTTGTGGAGTCGGTATGTGCTGAGATGATTTTGTGGGCTCTAGTGATTGACTCTTTTGTTTTAGTTGTGTAATACCCTCAAATTTGGAAATAGCGACTATAGGTTATTATATGCCCACGACACGTGTCACATAGAAATGCTACCAATAAGTATGTAAACCTAAAGGGTCGCACACAAAGAACACGTTTGTTTCCATTAGAAAGAAATCCGTTAATATAATGTTTGACAGTTAAATAGTTATTCTTGAAAGATTAATTATATAATGTGTAAAATGTAATTATGATAATTATAAATATGAATAATTATTTGTTTATTGTTTAGATAAAGATAATCATTCAAATTAAGATAATTATTTGAATTCAAATAATTACAGATAAACATAAATCTTATTTATTGTTTATATAAATAGGAGGTCAGGTCAATTGTTTTAGAACTGTTTTAGAATTGATTGAATCCTTTGGATCTGACATGTACACATACTAGAATAGAGTTTCTTTTGGGCTAGCACTCGGTGGAATTCGCATGTTCGTGTGTGGATACCGTTAGAGGAAACCTCGGTTGGTTTCTAAGTGCCCCGATCGTTCCACCACAACAGACCTCAACAAGGTACAATTCTAATCCCCTATGGTGTGGTATATTTTAATTAAGTGCATCAATGGATCCAATTGGGTTTTAGTTATTCTTTTGGAAATGTTTTTTTATATTATGTAACCAAATGTTTTAATTTCTGCTGCGTTTTAACGGTTACAAATTACATCAAAACCCAACAGTGGCATCAGAGCCGCTTTGAGCGTTTAATTGAAATAAAGGAACAATTATAATATGGCAAATAAATTAAAATATGACTTGTTCTTTTACTTGATCTAAAAGGATAATATATGTATATATATATAGGACGATAATCAAATGAAAACCACAAATAGGTTATAAACCCGTGAGAACCAATGTAAAATTTTTTGTTTACATGATTTTTTTTCATCAAAACCTATGATTTAAGATATTGTTACACATATGTTCGTGTTCACCATATGATAAGTTTATATGTGAAAAACGGATTTTGTTTCACCTAGTGAAATGAAAAATATTCGTAAAAAATATTCATATGGTGAAACAAATCCATATGAAACTATCATATTATGAAACACATATATTTGAAGTAGAATATAATAAATCCTAGCATTTGATGAAAAAATTTCATGTAAAAAAATATTTTTTATATCGGTTCTCACGGTTTATAACATATTTGTGGTTCTCACATGATTTAACCCCTATATATATATATATATATATATGGAGAGGTTCAAATGAGAAGTGCTAAATATTTGAGAAATAAAGAAGTGATCTTAGCCATTCATTCGGTCAAGATCGACTGCTTTGATCGAGAAGCAGCGGATAATTTAATTCCTCGCGTGGTCTGCGCGTGGTCCGCATAAGATAGATGGGTAGTTTCGTAAAAAATACGCGGAACGAGTTCATATATGAATCTGTGTGATTCATATATGAACATTTGCGTTCATATATGAACCTTTGTAATTCATATATAAACTCTTTTTAACTAATTCATATATGAACCTTTGTGATTCATATATGAACCCGTTAATTTGTTCATATGAGAATTAGTTAAAAAAATATGAACACAAAGGTTCATATATGAATCAGTTAATTGATTCAACTGATTCATATATGAACCTACAGTTAATTAGTTTCATATATGAAACACAAAGGTTCATATATGAATTAGTTATAAAGAGTTCATATGTGAATTACAAAGGTTCATATATGAACGTATAGTTCATATGTGAATCACACAGATTCATATATGAACTCGACCCGTGTTTTTTGTAAAAGTTACGAAATTACCCTTCTATTTTTGGAACAACAACTTTTGACCAGTCAAAGCCGCAACTTTTGATCAGTCAAAGCCGCAACTTTTGACCAATTACAACCGATCTTGACCGAATAAATGGCCAAGATTACTTCCATACTTCTCATATATTTAACACTTCTCATTTGAACATAAGGCTATATATATATATATAAATATATAAAGAAAAATTGGCTTTGAAAACCATTGTGACACTCTCTCTATCTTAAAACATCAAAAGGTTTTAGAAACCCTAATTTCTTGATTGCTACCCTCTGTATCACCCACATACGTGCGCCGCAAGAGGCTCCTCCCTAATTTTTGGGTTATGGCCGGAATGGTAATCGGTACCGCTGCTTTGAGCAGCCGGCGCACTTACGTGATTCCTACGGCTGTTGCCGCTGTTTCTCCCGCCGTCGCCGGCCACCAACGGCTGCTGCCGTTTTCTGTTTTGGTTACCACCACCGTCTTTTCATTGCCGACCAACTCAAGGTTTTGTTAACCCTAAAGGTTATCGTGCTCCATCTCTCTCTTTTCAAAGCAATAGCCGACCACCATAACGGTTGGTGCCGCATCCGTTCCAGGCCAACCACGTCTGCCAATTTTGTTTTTTTTCGTCGGCTGGAGTTGGACGGGACCACGTTTTGAGCCGGTTTTTGGAGTTGTCCGGCCGTTAACCCTAATTTGTTTAGGTCGATTCATCAAGGTCGCAAGCAACTTCTGCGTTGTTTTTTTGTCGATCGCCGCTGCAACCAGGTTTTTGTTTTGGGTCAAATCTCTATTAGATAGACTTTGGGCCGAAAGTGATGGACGGTCTATTTTGACTTTGGATAATAGTTAATTATCCGATTAAGTTAACAACCATTGTTGTTTTTCTCTTTACCAAACTTGGCCATCAATGTGGTGTTTCGGGTATTGAGGTCGGACCAAAAGGTCTATATCGTTCTTGAACAGTTATGTTTTGTGTCATGGATCGATATCCCGTATGTTGGTTTTTGGATCACTTTTGGTCGTTTTTCTCTTATCTAAAAAGTTTGGACCAATGTTTTGGGCCAGTAAGTTTTGGGCCGTTTTCAAAAGGGATTCAAGCCTTTTTGGGCTTTTGTTTTTAAAACTAAACTTTGAAATTTTTGGCCCATATCGGTTTTTGGATTGTTGCCCTAATTGATTTAATTTTGGTCTTAGGCCCAAAAGTTGTTATTTTCTTAAAGGTCCAGTTGTAATCTTTTGGTGCACCGATTGATCACCAAGGTGGTGGTTCGGGTTTTTGGTCTTGAGGCTGTATGTTTTGGATCGTTTCCAAAAGGGATCGAGCTTTTAGGTTTCGTTTATAAAACCATGTTTTGAAAATCTATTTCGTTTTGGGTTGTTACTCTAAACTTACGTATTGGGCTTGTTTCCTTGTTCACATTAATTGGCTATTTTAATTATGTTAATTAAATATTGGCCAAATTGCTTTTATTTTATGTTTAAAATAATTATCAGATAATATATGGTTTGCCCCGAAAGACCCGTGGTTGATTTATTTTTATGTTTGGAAAATTAAAATGTATTAATTGCATGAGATGTAATTTTATTTTAAATTTTCTAGATAGGTTCAATTGTAAAATACAATATGACATGTTGTATTTCCTATTTTAAATTGTAAATCAAACACGAAGACGGAGTTTCAAGAAGTCGAGACGGAGTCCCTGGAGTTCATCAAGATGGCGAGGCCAGTGAGAGCTTGAAGACGTCTGTTAGTGCAATATGTCTTCAAGGTTTAAATATAGAAATGTCAAAGTCAAAGTCAATGTATTGAGTTGTATTGTGTTGTTTACACCTTGTAATGTGTTTAGTATAAATAGGTTTTGTTGTGTGTTAGTTTGAGACTCTTAGAAAACACTCTCATTATTCATAACTCATATCTTAGAGAGAGAAAGTGCTAATCTCATATCTTGTATACAATGTGTTCTTGATCAATGGATGACGAATTCATATCTTCTCTATCTTGATTAGATCTTGGTTTTACAATTGGTATCAGAGCAGGATCAAGATTCAGAGAAGGAATTTTACTGGAAATTCATTCTGATTTGGTGCTTTTACAAGAAAATTTGATTGATTTTCTTGAATTTTTCAAGAAAATCTCATTTTCTTGTGATTTTATCAAATTTTGATATTGTTTGATCGAATTTGTTCGTGATTTGATTCTTTGGATTCGTGGTGATGATCTGAACAAATTTCATTCTTACATCAAAGCCTAATTCAGAAGATTTGGGGTTCGATTTAGAGTTTTTCAGGGTTCTTGGAGTGTTCGTATCTGGCTACTGGTTGGGATTTTGATTTTGAGAATTAGAGGGTTTCAGAAGTTGAAGATTGAAGAAGATTTGTTAGAAATCGTGTTTCTAACTGATTTGTGAAGATTAATTGCAGAAATTTCAAGGATTTTAGCATCATTTTTGAGATTATTCAGATTTTTGGTTTTGTTCGTATCAGTCCTGATCGATCCATTCAGATTCCAAATAAGAGGTTTTCAGAGGTTATTTTGTGAAGAAATAATGTTCAGATTGTGATTTCGATTTTGTCTGTATAGTTTGATATCAGAAATTTGGATTTTTCAGACGTTTTTGAGATTATTTGTGAACTTTTCGCAAGATCTGTACTTTTCGCAAGACTCATTGTGGTTTTCGCAAGACTCATAGAACTTTTCGCAATATTCATCTTACTTTTCGCAAGTTCATCATCCTTGAAGATCATCAGAATCTAAGTGTTACTTTTCGCAACTCAAAGGCACGCAAACAGTGACTTTTCGCAACCCAAAGGCACGCAAACAGTGACTTTTCGCAACCTAAAGGCACGCAAACCTCAGATATCTTTAAAAAATTTCTAAGTCAACTTTTCGCAACCGTTGCTTGCGAAAACTTTGACTTTTCGCAACTGTTGCTTGCGAAAACTGACACTTAGTCGATTTTCTGGAGTATTTAAAAAAAAAGTATTTTGAGAATATTTTTTATACTGAAATTTTTTCTATAGTGTATTTCATACATTTTAAGAGTTTTTCAAGAAAAAGTTTTATATAATTTTTTTCAAGATGAATTATCAAGCTTCAGGTAATCGTCCTCCGGTGCTAATCAAAGAATCAGATTTTGATCAATGGACGATTTCTTTTATTGATTTTATTTCGAGGAGAGAAAACAGAGATTATATGATAAAATCTTTCACCGAAGGTCCGTTGATCATACATAAAAGGGCGGAAGATTTTACTGAAGATGAGATTAAACGGAAGAAAGCAGACAAGGATGCTTCGTCAAACTTACTCTTTGCTATTCTCAAAATTTCGCCTCACATCTACAAACAGGTTGAAGTGTATAAAAATTACCCTTTGCAGATGTGGAACGAGTTGTCGAAGCTATTGCATAAATCAAAGGTTGATTTCAAGGTAAAGGAACAAAAGAAAGCTGAAAGGGAGGATGCAAATCAGAAAACATCAGACTCTGAAAATCACAAAGAAGATCATTCAGATGCGGAAGAAAAGAAAGTTGATTTTCAGAAAATAGAAGAAAAGGAGTTGAAAGAGAAGACGAGAAAGAGAAAATTTCCGAGCTTACAAGGAGATTACAAGAAGTGAAAGATCTGTTGGTTATGGAAAGAGAAGATCACAAGAAAGAAAGAGTGGATCTAATTCAAAGGATTTCGAAACTTGAATACGATTTGAAGATAAAGACTAGAGAATGTGAAGATAAGAAAGATGTTGAGCTCAAATGTCTAAGACTTTCCAAGCAGAACTCAGATTTTCAGAAAGTCTTATTTTTAGAGAAGGAAAAGTTGGAAAAGGAAAGGATTGATTTTGAGGTTCAAAGGAAAGGGTTTGAAGCAAAGAATGCTAAGCTGACTGAGAAAATTTCTGAAATACAAATGGAGTTGGATAGAGAAAGTGAAGAACTTGAGAAGATGAAGAAAGAGGATTTTCAGTCAAAGAGCGTAAAGGATGTTTTTTCTATTGAGAGGAAGATTTTTCAGCAAGAAATTCAGAAACTCATGAAGAATTTGGCGGGTTTATCTACAGATATCATGAAGGAAAAGAGGGTGAATTGTGATATTCGGAAGAAACTCGAGTTGATGACAAAGGAACGAAATGCCTTAAAAGACAAAGTGAGGTCGTTCAACAACTCCGAGTGTTTTTCAGAATGTCCGATGCGTCCTTCTAACATTTTCTACGAGCATTCTGTGGATATGTCTTCCAAATACTATGCTGATCTTCCTTCCTACAAAAGAGTCAACATGCAATGGAAGGTAAAAGGTAAATTTCCTGGAAAAGATGTACCAAAATCATCATTTCCAAATAAGAATTTTACAACGAAAGTTAATTCTTTTGTTAATTCTTATTGCGGAAATAATGATTTTGTTAATAATAATTATGTTCAATATTGGTATGGTACTTACCATTTTCCTTCTTATAGATCTCCGCTTAACGTGTCAGGACCCAAGACTCGTTGGGTACCAAAATCTACTTAATCTGTTTTGCAGATTTAGAGACAAGCGTTGAACTCTCGGAAGATGAAGTACTTGTGCTTTCAAAGAAGACATTGAACATCACATGATTTCAGGGAGTTTTCTATCTTTTTATATATACATGTGAGAATTGATAAATCTTTCGGTATATTGTAGGGGGAGAGAGATACAAGATAATGGCTTTTGAACACATCAGTTCAAAACCCGCACTTCAACGGTAATGGCTTTTGAACACATCAGTTCAAAACCCGTGCTTCAACGGTAATGGCTTTTGAACACATCAGTTCAAAACCCGCACTTCAACGGTAATGGCTTTTGAACACATCAGTTCAAAACCCGCACTTCAACGGTAAAGGCTTCTAAACAAATCAGTTTAGAACCCGTACTTCAAAGACTATGACTTCTAAACAAATCAGTTTAGAACTCGTACTTATCAGGTGATATCCTTTCACTGTCATATCTTTCTATTTTTAGGACATGTGCTTAAAGGTAACATTGTGTTATATTTTATGTCTACTAACGTTGAAAGTTTGAACCTTCACAAATTTAATTCAATGAAGTGAAATTCTTCAATTTTTCATTCAATGAATAAAATGTGTGTTAAGGATGATTTTACGAGCATTTTTGTATCGTCGGAGTTATATTTGTTTCTACTTTCGCTTCTAAAATAAGTCGAAAGGTCAGCGAAACATGTTTGAGATTTTGATACAAGTGCAAAATTGTGTAAATCTAGACTTATTTAGAATACAATGCTCACAAAGCCTATTCGTCTTAATCATGAATGGAAACGAAAATATGGGAGAAGCACTACGTTTTTGAACCAAGTGATTGAGATGCTATAAAAAAAATTATATATATATATATAATAAAATCATTCAGTTTGATAGTTTGTGCCTGTGGCCTATCTGGTTTGGGAGATTAAGTCCCAAGGGGTACTCGTTACCTAGCCCCTAAGATCAACTGATCTGGGATTGGCTGACCCAAATCCTGCTATAGAACCAGGTAGAAAGAAGACGTCGTTTCAAGAAATGATAGGGGGAGTTTTATTCTTCAAGAGTTTTTAAGAAATCGATTGATCATTTCAGTGATCTCTTTCTTTTGAACTCGCGCGTTTATGAAGATCGACACTGAAGAATGAAATTCTCAAGTCAATGGAAATGGGGAGAATTCTTCAAGAGTTTGAGGAAAATCGACTGATCCTTTCAGTGATCTCTTTTTCTTGAACTTGTGCTTCTTGTATTAAAAAGCTTTGTGTGAAGATTTATATTCTCCTGTTCGAAGAAAGAAGTTCGTTATTTGCCGTTTGAAGATTGGATGACGTTTTGACATTGACAAGCTTTGATGAAGACCGAAGATTCAAGAAAGCTAAAGCTTGCTGATCGCATTTGTTTAAACCTTGAATCCAAG
The DNA here is from genome assembly GCA_033807775.1 of Saussurea involucrata. NCBI lineage: Eukaryota > Viridiplantae > Streptophyta > Magnoliopsida > Asterales > Asteraceae > Saussurea > Saussurea involucrata. The sequence continues at coordinate 115,290,149 of CM066322.1, forward strand.
GGGGAGATTGTTAGTGCAATATGTCTTCAAGGTTTAAATACAGAAAGGTCAAAGTCAAAGTCAATGTATTGAGTTGTATTGTGTTGTTTACACCTTGTAATGTGTTTAGTATAAATAGGTTTTGTTGTGTGTTAGTTTGAGACTCTTAGAAAACACTCTCATTATTCATAACTCATATCTTAGAGAGAGAAAGTGCTAATCTCATATCTTGTATACAATGTGTTCTTGATCAATGGATGACGAATTCATATCTTCTCTATCTTGATTAGATCTTGGTTTTACAACGTCCTTAGACAGACCGTGGTTGTTGTGTTGGCTCACAACACCACATAAGGGGCAAACCGTATATTATCTACTTGTTTGTGGTTGTTTATTTTGTGTTTGCTTTTATTTTATTTAATTGCTTTGTTATTGTTATAATACTTGCAAACGTTTTTTTTAAATAAAATAAAACACAAACTAAATTTTAAATCGGTAAATAAAATATGATATTGATATGTTTATCAAAATCAAACCGATTTAATTGGATAAGCTTTTAAAACAAGCTTTTAAGAAACAAGGGTTTTAAAATCAAAACGTTTTAAAAGGAATTAGAATGTTTTCTAAAATTAAACCTTTTTGTAAAATGTAAACTAAATGCCACGCATTTAAGATACTTGTCGAGCTTATAGGATTTCGGTGTGGTCAGTGCCTAGCCAATCATATCGGATGATTGTAGTGTGAGACAAGGCGCCAAGATAACAAGATTTAAGTGGACAGTCACCTAGCCATTCACTTAAATAGTCGTATTTTGGACGACTGATTCCAATAAACCCTAAGTTAAGATTTAAGATAGGATCATGATATCTTAGTATGGTTAGTTTACTTGGAAATATCATAGAAAGTGCCTAACCATCTATAAGTATTTTCAAGGCGTTGAAGTGAGATTAAACATGCCAAATTCAATATATGATATATTAAATAGAATCCCACGATATCTAAGAGTTATGTTGAACATAATTGGATGATGCCTACCTAAATAGCCTAATTCCATAGATAGAGTTTGACCATTTATAGAAGTAGGTGAAATACGGATCTTAGCTCAAATTAAATGATTTTTGAAAGGTTATTTCATTTATTTGAGATCATAAAGTTACTAAAATTAAACATTTTTGTAGATGTATGCTAACACCTCCTATCAAACTACAAACACAAACGATTTATCTCGATTTACGTTATGGTCAATCCTTTATAAGGATAAACTGAACGGTACGAACTTCGTCGATTGGTTTCGTTTCTTAAGGGTTGTCCTTAAGCACGAAAAAAAGTTGTACGTTCTAGAAAAACCCCTTCCAAACGCTCCTGCCATAAATGCTTCAGCTAAAGATAGAGCTGCTTATGATAAGCATCTCAATGACTCACTGGATGTTAGTTGTTTGATGCTTGCATCAATGACTCCCGAGCTTCAAAGGGAACATGAAGACATGCCTGCATGGGATATGATATCCTCTTTGAAATCTATGTTTCAACTACAGGCAATGCAAGAGAGGTTTGATACAGTCAGGGCATTGCCTGCCTGTATGATGACTGAGGGTTCACCTGTCAGTACCTACGTTTTGAAAATGAATGGGTATATTGACCGATTAACCCGTCTTGGATACCAACTAGGTCAAGAATTAGGAATTGATATGGTTCTCAATTCTTTATCAAAATCAGATGACCAGTTCGTTCTGAACTATAATATGAATGGTTTGGAGAAAACTCTCATAGAGCTTCAGGGCATGCTTAAACCTGTTGAGAGAAATATGAAATCCAAGTTGGATTTATCCGAACCAAAACAGGCCTTGATGATCAAGCCTAAAAGTGGGATAATCAAGAAGAATAGGGGAGTTACCAAGGGTAAAACAAATGTTGGAAGCTCCAACAAAATAATGTGCAAAGGAAAGATTCCTGAAGATGCAGTTTGCTTCAATTGCAACCAGAAGGGACACTGGAAGAGAAACTGCCCTGCCCTATTGGCAGAAATGAGGAAGAAGAAGGCTAATGAAGCCAGAACTTCAGGTATGTTTACCATTGATTTGTTCACTTCTGACTAAGTATTACATGATTGAGCATGATACTCATCTCATTACTATTTTTCAGGGAATAAGAAGTGGAGAAAAGATGAAACCAGACCAGATGGAGCTAAGTTAGCTGTTGTTGCTCGAAGGGACATATGATATGAACTTTCTAGATGGTCTAATATTTACACTTAGCAAGTGTTTTTGTACCTAGTATTACTAGGACTTTAGTTTCATTTTCTCAGTTACAACAAACCGAACTTATATTTATGTTTTCAAGAAATAGATTTTATCTCAATAAATGTTTTTCTAGAAATTAATAGTTGTAACTATAAATCAACATATTGAATTATGCGAGGCTTAAATCAGACCTATTTGTGACATTTTAAGCAAGAAACACATAACCAAACTCCAGACGGATAGAGGGTTGGAAAGAAGTGATGATTTACATGATAAATGTTTATCTTGTTAGTCAAGATAACAAGAGGATATTTTAAAGAAAATCCCTTAGGGGTTACAAGAACTAATAGGAGTCATTCATATTGATGTGTGTGAACCTTAAAGTCTAGTCACAAGACACGGTCATCACTACTTCATGACACTCTACTAAGTCTAGTAGATATGGGTATGTTTACCAAAAGAGACGTGTTGTTAGGTTTGTGTGTACCTGAAATTGTTAGAAATAAACCATGATGCAAGTATGCATCTCAGTCTATTATCGCCTTATAACAAGTAATAATGGTACAAAGTACCGAATATCGATCCCACAGAGAAGCTTCGAAAAGTTCGTCTTTAAAAGTCCAATTTATAAAAACAGGTTTCAGATGGCGAATTCGAAGGTGATCTTTTGTTGGGAGTTTGTGAGTATCAACTAATAAAAATAACAGTTATAAGAGGAAAGCACAAGGTATAAAGATCTATTGGGATTGAACTAATAATCAGATAGGAAGACGAGACAACATTCCTTCGTTATCTCAAGTGTCAGATATTTTATGATACAACGAACCAGTTGTCAGTTGATTAATGGTGATCCACCATAAAATATAACCTTGATTTAAATAATGTTGGACAATCATGCCGTACGATGCACCTTTTTATCCTTTTATCAGTCTCGGTCCCAATTTCTCTTTATACCCCGAACTAAGGCGGTTAGCCCATCATCGTTCAGTTTCCAATTATAGGAGATATACGAGTTTTAAAACAAATAATGGAGATGGACAAAACATTAATTGAATTAAACTTACTTGAGTTGAATATCGTGACTTGTTGCACAAGTAACAAACCATTTGGGAAATTACTAAACTTATGTAGACATGAAAATTATAGAGTGACTTTACTACAAAGTTGACGAGAAATTTAATCATTGATTTTAAAACTAGAGTTATAGAAAATGATATTAATGATCTATGAGGAAAATCTTGTTTCAAATGTGGTTTTAAAACGAAAAGTTCTTGATGATTTCTTGGCGTGTTTGTTAACGTACTAATTATGAAAACTTAATTGTAGCATGAGTTTGAGACGAGAAAAAGTGGAACTTTATATGAAGACATTTACCAAACCGTGAACCAAAATGATTGGGGATCCGAAGTGAATAATTCAGACTTCCGGTTTATATTGTAAATGAGATCACACGAGAACCAGGTTTTGTCAAAAGTCGAGAATAAGAGAAGGAAAGAGAACCGTAAGCGTCACAAGTTGTTTTAGAGAGCAATTAGCAAGAACACGATTTTAAGCAAGTCTTAAGTTTCAAGAGTAAGATTAGCGATTAACAAGGTTTGTAGATGACAAGTTATAACAAACAATTATTAGAAGAGTTTTAATAATAAAAGTAGATTAAGATTAATGATGCAAACCCAAGTTTTGGTGTACAAAAACCGTGAGCTTTAGGCTCACGAAAAAGAGGTATCGGTTGGTGACCTTAAAACCGTTCCATGAAGTAGCTAAGTAGTGATGTTATGGTATCCAAGCTCTTCTAAAACACTAGCTTAATACATATATTTATACTAATTAACTACTTGGTGCACAAGATAAACCAATGGGGGCCCATGAGAGTATCCAAACCAAGCCTTAAAACCGGCCCAAAACATTGTCTAAATTGAGCCCAACCAAATTGTTTTTAATACCAAATCGGCCCAAAAGTGCTAATATGATCGGCCCAAATGCAAAACAAGTCCGATAAGCAAAATCCGTGGCCCAAATCTGTTGCAAATCTGCAAGTCCAAAAACGAGGTAATAACACATGGCCTAAAAATCAAAGTCATTTCCTTAAGCTCACGATCCGCAATTCTTCAAGATCAAAAATCGACTTCAAACGGTCACATCTTCAAACCTACAATACATATATAAAATTAAGTTATTTTTATGATTTTATGATTTTTTTGGTGATTAAATACATCGTATCAAATCATTATTTATGATTATAATTGACAAAAAATAAACTAAAAGATGCAATTAGGAAACGAGATTTAGCTCAAAATTATAATAAAAATGTCATAAATAGGGTTAATAAAATAACCCTATCACAATCATGAATTCAAACTATTGCTTGTCCTCAAGCAACTTTATTAGGAAAATTTAATTTTGAGCTATTTTATTTGTTGATTATTCACCATAATTTTCCTATGACAAACATCATGTATCTCAATCACCCTTTGGTTCAAGTTGTCCACAAAATATGTATCGATAGCCCTTCATAAATTGACATCTCTCAACTTCGTCACAAAAAACATGTCAACGCATATGCTAGCCACAAAATTTCTGCCTAATTAAAATCACAATGCAACCGGAATCGAGGGTAAGCGTGGATCCCAGATTAGTGCAATAACGATGTAAACAGTAATCAATAAGCAATAAACACAGTTGATTTCAACTTGTCATCCATATGTCATTCATTCAATATAGAAAACCATTTAGAGAGTTTACAATACGGTGTGTGATGGTTATGAATGATTTCTCTATGGCTTAGTTGTAGAATCCAGATCCGTGCAACAAATATGAAATCGTAATGATAAGCAATAAAAGCAATGATTTCAACTGGTCATCCCTTTCATTAATCTTTCAGAGAGAATATTACAATAAGAGTTGAAAGCTAAAAGAGATGATTAGCTTGTTTTTCCAAGCTAATCAACATTAAATACAATGGGCCCGTGGTTAACAAGCCCACGACCCGTTCACTAATAAGCTCTAATTTAATCAAAATACAGTTTAACCCTTGAACTTTAAATCAACATTAAAACCTGCTCTAACAATCTCCCCCTTTGATTTGAAGTTCGAGTTGGCGCTCTATATCTCTCCAGTTGAAGACATATCTTTTGCGGAACGCGAAGTGTACCTCGAAAAATCTGATGGCGTGACGATAGTCGATGCGATCTTCAATCATTTCCAAGGCATTCCTAGCAGTTACTTCATTCGGATTCGGAACATAAGAATACCTTGGATTTTCAGACTCGTGCTGAATAATCTTTCGAAGAGCATCTCTGACCTTTAGGAGCGTGCCATCGCAGAATCTTTCCACCTGACTGAAGCGCATAAAATTCTTCTCTTTTTGCTCGTTGAGGTAAACAATCCCGAATTCTGGTTCCAGAAGCATAGCGTTCTCGGGATACATGTTTAACTCAGGTGCTTTCAGATTCGGCTTGATCAGATTTACCTTTTCGCCTTGTTCTCGATAGCCATTTGGAAGTACGTTAGATAAGACATCATGATGGTACGGACCAGGTATCGACGAACAGCTTCGAGTGACTTTGTAATTTCTAGCGGTCGGATGGTTCTTGTACGTAAGTCTTTCAGAATAACCAGAAGGTCGAGTGGTCGAAGGTTCTTGAAATCAGCTTCTGAAAATTTCCATTCGTTCCCATCTTCACGTCGAACAATGAAAACTGGGTAGACGATCCTCATAATACGTCTTGAATAGATACTGATTACCTCTGTGATTCGAAGTTTGGTTCTGACCTGGTTGACTGGAAGACACCGCTGCATTGTGCTGATATATCGGCGTTGAAATTCTGGGTCAAGGTTGTAGATACCCAGACAGAAGGCCGGCTCGATCGGGCGAAGCTTGTGGACGAACAGCTTTTTCAAAGATTCCTCCAGATGAGTGTAAGAACCAGGTATTTTATCTAATTTAATTTGAGAAATTTTATAAGTCTTTATTAAAAGTGTTTTATGGAGTTAGAAGTGAAGGGGTAAGTTTTAATTTTTATTTGGAAGTTTGAAGTTAAATCTTGCCAAATAGAATAAGTTGGAGGTTTGTTTGGTACTTTTGCCAAACCTCTTATCCACCACCGCCACACTCTCCTTGAGATACAAGGAGGTGTCACCCTTAGACTTGATTAGGAAAAATACAAAGTGTGTATGTGTGTGAGGTATTCGGTTTAGAGAGAGAGAGAGAGAGTAAGAAATCGAGAGAAATCAAAGGAAAGAAGGAAAAGAAGGGATTCAAGAAGTTGTTGCAGTAATTTAAAGTGTTAAACTGAAGTAATCCAGGTATCAAATCCATCCTTGTGTATGTTTTAATTCTTAAAAGTGTTCTTGAGTTTGCAAGATGAGTTTTAGGTGGGTTTTGATTAAAAATGGATGTTTTGAGGAATCTGAATTTATGGTTAGGTTATGTTATTAGTCTTAAACATATCTGCAAGTTATCAGTAACATACGTAGTATAAAACTGCAAAAAATCTGGGTTTTAGGATGAACAGTGGACTGAGACATTCATCGAAGTCGCAATGGACGACTGCGACATTCATCGAAGTCGCAATGGACGACTGCGACATTCATCTAAGTCGCAATGGTTGGTTGCGACTTGGTTATGAAGTCGCAATGGTCGTTTGCGACTTGGCTTGGAATCGCAGTGGTTGATTGCGATTTGGGTTTGGAATCGCAGTAGTTGATTGCGACTTAGGGGTGAAGTCGCAATAGTGGGTTGCGACTTCGGGGTGAAGTCGCAGTAGGAGGTTGCGACTTGGTACTGTTCATTGAGATCTTAATTTACTTTTTGAGGGGTTGCGACTTGAGTTGAGGATTTCGTAAGTTTAGTTTTAAAAGAGATATTTGGTATTTTGTGTGATTTCAGATTCTGTGAAGGGTGGTCATACGTGATTTATCTTGGAAAAGCTTTTGTGATAAACATACCAGGTGAGTTTTACTTTAAAAAGTATTTTTTGGAATGCTTTATGTGAATAACGAAAGTATGATAAAGTGTATGAATATGTCATACGTGGGTGATTGTAATATATTGAGATATTATAATTACGTGAGTATTATATGAAAATATAATACATGGCCGGGCTTCGGACCGGTGTGATAAATTGGCTCGCAACCAATTGATATTGGCCATTGGTGGAGGGATAAGGTGGAATGAGACAGGTATGATACATAAATGTTAGCTGGTATTAACTTACGTGTGATGTATGTGTATTTATATAAAGAGTGTTTTATATAAATGAATTTTTAATGAATTACAAATGTCAGGGATTTACTCACTAGACCCTTAGGTCTAACCCTCATTTTCTGTTTCAAAAATTTTGTATTCCAGGTGGTGGCTCCAGTAAGAACAAGTAGATTGAGTACTTGTTGGCTAGCTTTTGAGAAGATAATCATCATGTTATTATGGATGCTTTTGTACTTATAATTTTATTGTTATTGCTATGTAACTTAAAGTGGATCAAGTTTGTACTGAATTTTTATATTAGTCAGACTTTGGGGACCGAATGTGAACTATGAAGTAAATTGTTGTAAAGCTTTTATGGATTATATGTTATATGTATATTTTGTTATCGGGTTGTTACAGATGGTATCAGAGCCCTAGTTTAAGGGATTTAGGTATTAGTATCTGTACCTAGACTTAAACTGCATGTGAAGTAGGATGTCCCTAATATTTTAGAACCTGGGGATGCTAAGTATAAAAGGTAGAAGGAACATCATGTAAGGTAATTTCAAATTACACCAGGCCAGTGTAATTACGATCTTACAGGTACATGTTTGAACTGGAATACCTTGTTATATGGGGTACGTGCTTATGTGTATATTAACTTTGTTTGAATCTACAGAATGGCAAGTGGCACTAGACAAAGGAATCAAAGAGGAGGAAGGAATTCGGGTGGAGAGAATCCACCAATAGGAACATGGGGAAGAGGAGGAGATCGTGGTAGAGGCAGAATCGGAAGGGGAACTGGGGGCCGAACTGGAGGTAGAACACAACAGCATGGTACAGAGTTTGTTACACGGGATGATTTGACTGCTGAAATGGGGAGATTACAGGATAGCATACAAGCTATGTTCGAACATAATCGTCATAATGAAACTGAAAGACCAAGTCCGGAACACGAAGTTGAAATACCACTTACCTCTACGGTCTTACCGATGATGAAAAGGTGTGACTACAAAATGTTTCTTAGTTGCAAGCCCCCTACATATTCAGGAGATCGGGATCCGGTAAAAGCTATGAGATGGCTGAAAGAAATCGAGGCTATTTTCAAAACGTGTAAATGTGCTGAAGAAGATAAAGTACTTTATGGAGCTGCGATGCTGAAAGGTGATGCTTTGTATTGGTGGGAGGCTCATATAGAATCGAGAGGAGCGGATATATATACTACTTTTTCATGGGAGGAATTCATGTTAGCTTTCACAACACACTTCTGTCCACAAGCTGCTGTCAGACAATTGGAAGAAGAATTTATGAATCTACAGCAAGGGAATTTGTCAGTCAGAGATTATACTGCTCGATTTTTAGAAAAATCTCGTTTTGCAGGATATTATGTTGCTACAGAAAAGATGAAAATGGAGAGATTTATCTATGGGTTGAATTCAGAAGTTCGAAGACTAGTGACTGCAACAAGGCCAGATACGTTTACAGCTGCAGTGGATGCTGCAGAAAATGTCGAACGAGACAATAAAAGGGATGCCGGTGATAAGAGCTTGGGGAAAAGGAAATGGGAAGGACCACCACAGGATCCAAAGAAGTCTAGATTCCCGAGGTTTGATAACCGTCCTTCGTTCCGACCAGCGGAAAGACCATGTCCGAGATGTAATCGCTACCATCAGGGAAATTGTCAAGTGGAATCTCGGGTTTGTTTTAAGTGTGGGAAAACCGGTCATGTTGTTAAAGATTGTCGATCAACGCGGTTTTGCTTTTTGTGTAATTCTCCGGATCACCTCCAATCAGACTGTCCACGAGGTAGAATGCAACAAGGGGGTACATCCGGGAAACCAGCCATTACTAGACCAGTAGTCCCAAGAATAGAACCGCCAAAAACGAGGGCCCGTACATTCCAAATGACAGCTAAAGAGGCAGAGGAAACTACAGATGTGGTCACAGGTACATTTTTCATAAACTCCACGCGTGCTAAGGTGTTATTTGATTCCGGTGCAAACCGATCTTTTGTGTCTCCCTCTTTTGCTGCTCACATGCATTTAGAGCCTAAAATGTTAAAACATGCTTTAATAGTAGACACGGCAAATGATAACCAAGTGGCAGTTAAAGAGGTTTTTGATTGTTGCATGATAAATATAGAGGGGTGTGGAGTACCGATACAACTATTCCCAATAGAATTGATCGAATTTGATGTGGTAGTAGGAATGGATTGGTTAGCTGAAAATCGGGCTAACATAGTTTGCGATAAGAAAATAATCAACGTTGTTTTACCTGATAAGAGGGCAGTAGTGATCTATGGTGATCGTAAGAATCATCAGTCCAATCTTATATCTATGATAAAAGCCCGTAAATGTGTTAGTAAGGGTTGCTCGAGTTATTTAGCCTATGTGATAGATAGTAGGCCTGAAAAGATTAAGCTGGAAGATATTTCCATTGTTAGTGAATACCCAGAAGTTTTTCCTGAAGACTTGAATAGTCTTCCTCCTGTTAGGCAAGTAGAATTTGGTATAGACCTGGTACCTGGAGCCACTCCAATTGCTCGTGCGCCGTACAGACTAGCACCTCCAGAAAAGAAAGAAATGATGGCACAGCTTCAAGATTTATCTGATAAGGGCTTCATCAGACCCAACTCTTCGCCGTGGGGTGCACCAGTTTTATTTGTGAAGAAGAAAGACGGCTCGATGAGAATGTGTATCGATTACCGGGAGCTGAACAAGCGTACGATCAAGAACAAGTATCCACTTCCAAGAATTGATGATCTTTTCGATCAATTAGTTGGAGCTTGTTACTTCTCCAAGATTGACCTCAGATCTGGCTACCATCAGTTGAAGGTTAAGGAAGAGGATGTTTTAAAGACTGCTTTTCGCACAAGATACGGCCACTACGAATTTTTGGTAATGCTTTTCGGATTGACGAACGCTCCAGCCTCTTTTATGGATCTAATGAATCGGGTATGTAAGCCTTATCTCGATAAATTTGTCATAGTATTTATCGATGATATACTTATTTATTCCCGATCCAAAGAGGATCATGCGCAACATCTTCGTTTGATTTTGGAGTTATTGAAGAAAGAAAAGTTGTACGCTAAGTTCTCTAAATGTGAATTCTGGTTGCGGGAAGTTCAGTTTTTGGGTCATATAGTTTCAGAGAAGGGTATACAAGTTGATCCAGCGAAAGTGGAAGCAATTGAAAGATGGGAACCGCCGAAAACGGAAACCGAAGTACGTAGCTTTCTGGGTCTAGCTGGATACTATCGGAAGTTTATAAAAGATTTTTCTCGAATTGCAACGCCATTGACTAAGCTGACTCGGAAGAATCTGAAGTTTGAATGGAAAGCAGAACAGGATGAGGCATTCAGAATATTGAAGGAGAAACTTTGCAGCGCACCGATATTAGCATTGCCAGAAGGTTCCGATGATTTTGTGGTCTACAGTGATGCTTCTAAATTGGGATTGGGATGCGTACTTATGCAACGTGGAAAGGTGATTGCATATGCTTCCCGTCAACTGAAGGATCATGAAAGACAATATCCTACTCATGATATGGAGCTTGCAGCAGTTGTCTTTGCATTGAAGATTTGGAGACATTATCTTTATGGTTCTAAATGTCAAATTTTCACTGACCATAAAAGTCTCCAACATCTATTCGATCAGAAGGAACTGAATATGAGGCAAAGAAGATGGTTAGAATTAGTAAATGATTATGATTGTGAAATTCTTTATCACCCTGGGTGTTGGTGCAAGTGTACCCAGCTTTAATATTGTGATATATTTTTGGTACACATAAAATCACATCTCCATATTTATTTTGATGATTACAAAACACACCGCATTATTTGTTATCTAATATTTTATCTGAGTGTGCAGCTATTTAATTATCTCGATAAATTTTATCTGAAGAATCCAAGTCTGAAGATTTGCGTCATTTTATTTTAAAATGATAAACACCCTATAATAATATACCACTTGGATTTTTCTAATACTGTCTTTTTAAATAAACCAAGCAACATCTCTTATCATCTTGCTGATCTTTTAATATGTGAAAGATTTTGTGTCTAGAAGATCTGCGCTGCGTACTTTTCCTGCACCTTTTATCTGGGCGGTATACCGCGATGGAAAGCCGGTATACCGCGGCGGCATGCTGTTTCTCTGATTGATTGGACCACTTTTTGTCTGGGCGGTATACCGCGGTGTATAGCCGGTATACCGCGGGTACCATTTCCGTTGTTTTTTGCAGGGTTGACTTTCTCACTGCAGCGTACCTTTTCCTCTGCACGGTATACCGCGAGACTTAGCCGGTATACCGCGAATGCTTCTGCCCTGTTGCTCATCCAGTATAAATATCTTGCAACCTCCAGCATTCAAGATCACGAATTTACATTAACTCCTCTGCATTTGATAAAGACTCTGCAGCTTCTTCTCTTGATATTTAAACTGTTAAAATTATAAAACTCGTTTTTGAGTAAGAAATCTTGAGTTGATAGCAGATTAAAATCTCTCGATTAGTTGAATCAGCAACACAACTCAAGTGATCAAACTCTCTAAAAATATCCAAGTGATAAACCTTATTCAAGAGTGATTATTCATATTAAAATTATACCCTCTTGTAAGTGTTTGAATAGAGTGAGTGATCCACATAAATCTCTCAAAGTAGAGTGTTTCGCGTTTGCTGTACTAAGGTTTGTGTTCTACCGTAAAGAACACGTTTTCGTATTGGATCTCCGAGAAGTGTTATTTTCTCGAGGTGGACTAGCCAACTTTGTGTTTGGTGAACCACTTTAAAAATATCGTTGTCAAGTATTTTCTTTCCCTTATCTATTTACATTTCCGCTGTGCATTTAATTATATCTGTTATATAATTGTTGTATATTTATTCTTTTATACTCTGTTGTATTTGTTCTGTTTTTTATTCCGTATTTGTTTGTAAAAGAATTTTTGAAAGTAAAAGATTTTAAATACAACCTTACCCCCCCTTAGGTTGTCTAACATTTGGTATCAGAGCAGGTCTTTCAAAAATTTCTGCATAAATTTCTTCTATTCCTTTAAATGGCTCAACAAACTAATATTGTGTTTTCAAAACCTCCCTTGATAGATACTGAAAAGTTTGGCATTTGGGCCGAGCTATTTGAATGTCACGTGCGTGGCAAAAATCAAAAGATTTGGAATATTATAGAAAAAGGGAATTTTAAACCCACCATTGTGAAAGATGATGTTTATATTGATAAACCTATAGATGAATGGACTACTTCTGATGAAACTCATTTTTGTTTAAACTTTGAAGCTAAGAATATATTATATGCTGCTTTAACAACTGATGAAATTGAAAGAGTATATACATATAAAACTGCAAATCAAATATGGGAAAGTTTAAATAATACTCATCGTGGAAACACGGAAGTTAAATCTAGTAAAGTAAATATTTTAGTTCACGATTATGAACTGTTCGAAATGAAACAAGATGAGTCAATTGACTCAATGTTTAAAAGATTTAACCTTATTGTGACTACTTTGAAAGGTTTGGATCGCACTTATCCTAACGAGGACTATATAAGGAAAATCCTACGAGCCCTTCCTTCGGAGTGGATGCAAAAGATAACATCTTTAGAAGACTCCCGTGACCTTTCCATAATGAAGATAGATGACTTGATCGGTAATCTTAAAGTGCATGAAATTGCACTTAAAAGAAACAAAGATCGGGAGCAAGTCAAGAAGAAGTCAATCGCTCTCAATGCCTCAACACCAAAAGTCGAGAAGAAAAAGGAGAAAGCTAGCTCCTCGAAAGATCCATCCGAAACTCTCGATGAAGTCGCCATGTTGGTAAGAAACTTTTCCAAATTTCTTAATAATAATAATAAATTTTCTAACAATGGCAGATTTCAAAGAAACGGTAACTACCGTCGTGGTGGTGAAAATCAAAGTCGTAAGTTCCATAAACGAGACGAAAAAGTTAAGAAAAATGGCGACTCGAGTGAAGACGATAAAGCTAAGCCAAAGAGAGGCTTTTGCTACTCATGTGGTGACAAAGACCACTACGCCAATGAATGTCCGAAAAAGAACAAGTTCCAAAAGAAGAAGGAGAAAGCCTTCATTGGAGGCGCGTGGAGCGAGAGTGAAGAAGAAGATGACTATCAAGCCATTTGTCTTATGGCCGAAAGCGACGACGAGGTAAAATCTTCTTACTCGGATTACGATAGTGATTATGAAAGTGATAATGAAAATAATCTTGAAGAATTATATGAATCTTTTCATAAAATGGCCGCTCTTGCAAATCGTTACCAAGATGAGAATGCTATGTTAAAAGAAACTGTAAATGCATGTAAAAAGGAAATAAATAATGTTAAACAAAAATCTGAAAATGATATGGATATAATTGCTAAATTAGAAACTAAATTAGGAGAAAAAGATTTTTGTAAATCTTGTGATGCTTTAAATAAAGAAATTGCATGCTTAAATAAAAAATCACATGAAAATATTATTTGTACAAAATGTGATATACTTGAGAATGAGATTACATGTTTAAAGGCTAAATGTGCTTCATATGAAAAAGATAACATGCTAGCTAAAGCCTTTGAAAGTAGTAATAAAAAGGTTCTTAACATGCTTAATATGCCTAACCGTATAAAATGTAGAAAAGGTATTGGTTCCGATACATGCAAAGATAAATGTTCTTGTAAACCCATCAAAAGACTTTATGAATCACCTAAAGTTAATACAAGAAATCAATATGTGCAAAAACATCCGTATGTGCGTAAAATAAATAATGTAAATACGAGAAAACCGTATGCTCGCATGTACCATGATAAATATTCTAAACCTAATAATAATGCGAATGTAAATGCTTGTTTTTATGTGTATGATAAATATAATCGCAAAATTAAAATGGTAAATAAATGGATTCCAAAAGGAATGTTTAGTAATGATAATCCCGGTGGTATGCGTTTATGGTTTTAAATGTGTTATGTATATATGTTATATATATATATAGTTTAAATATAATTTGTTGTATATATTATATATATAAGTAATATATATTACTATGTACTGTTTGTTTATATATATATACGTATTACATATATATATATATATATATGGTGTTTGTTTAATATGTTATATATATATATATTTGTGTTTGATGTATTATATATTAAAGTTGTTTAATATATTATATATTTTTTGTCTTACTTGATATGTGTTATATATATATATTAATATGGTTTGATGTATTATATATATATATTAATATTGTGTAATGTATTATATATATATATATTCTGTTTGACTTTATATATATGCATGTTGGTTGACATTGAAACTAATTGTCAAGGACCCACGAGAAATGGGGACCATAAAAGTTACATCTTCATTATTGTAGATTGACCTTGATATGGACTGGATACTCGATAGTGGTTGCACACGTCACATGACCGGAAACAATAATCTCTTTTCATCATATAAGTCATATGATGGTGGACAGGTAATTTTTGGAGGAAACTCCAAAGGAAATATAATTGGTAGAGGTACAGTTTCTTGCAACAATGTTCAATTTCTTAATGTTAATCATGTTGATAATTTACATTTTAATTTGTTAAGTGTTCGCCAATTGTGTAAAAATAATACAACTGTTGTCTTCGAAGAAGATTCTTGTAAAATCATAAAAAATGGCAAAGTTCTTTTAAATGGTTTTGTAAAAGGAAATTTATATATTTGTAAAACTGTTGTATCTGAAAATGTATGCTTATCTTCTATTAATGATGTTTCTACTTTATGGCATAGGCGTTTAGGTCACGCTAATCTAAGATTAATGCAAAACTTAAAAAATAAGGAGCTTGTGAGTGACCTGCCAAAATTAAAGTTTGATAATCATTTTTGTGATGCTTGTCGTGTCGGCAAACAACATCACGTTTCTCATAAATCAAAAAATGTTATTTCTACTCAAAGAGTTTTAGAACTTTTACATATGGATCTTTTTGGCCCGATGGCTATTCAAAGTTTTGGAGGAAATTTTTATACTTTGGTTATTGTGGATGATTATTCCCGTTATACTTGGACTTTATTTTTAAGACATAAAAATGAGGCTTTCGAAAAGTTTAAAATTTTAGGAAAAAGAATTCAAAACCAACAAGGTTGTACGATTGTTTCCATACGTACGGACCATGGACGAGAATTCGATAATGAAGTACAATTTGGTGCCTTTTGTGATAAACATGGTATAACTCATAACTTTTCGGCTCCTCGAACTCCTCAGTCAAACGGGGTTGTTGAAAGGAAAAAT
Source organism: Saussurea involucrata (assembly GCA_033807775.1). Lineage (NCBI taxonomy): Eukaryota > Viridiplantae > Streptophyta > Magnoliopsida > Asterales > Asteraceae > Saussurea > Saussurea involucrata. The sequence continues at coordinate 115,305,827 of CM066322.1, forward strand.
CGAACGTTGCAAGAAATGAGTAGAACTATGCTAAACGAACATCAAGTTCCCCAAAAGTTTTGGTGTGATGCCGTTGCTACCGCGACCTATGTGCTTAACCGTGTCCTAATTAGAAGTATCCTAAATAAGACACCCTATGAACTTTACCGTGGTAGAAAACCTTCCCTAGCTCACCTGAAAGTTTTTGGTTGTAAATGTTTCATTTTAAACACCAAATCCTACTTAACCAAATTTGACCCTAAAGCCTATGAAGGAGTGTTCCTAGGTTACTCTTGGAATAGCAAAGCCTATAGAATCCTAAATAAGGAGACCATGGTAGTAGAAGAATCCTTAAATGTTAGCTTTGACGAGAGTCCTCCCAAACCGAGTGCACCCTTAGCAAATGACAATGTTTGTGAAGGAGATGTCTTAGCCCAACAACTTAGTACCTTGGATTTAGGTACCCAACCTTCCACAAATAATATTGAAACTAGTGATGCCCCTCCTTGTTTTATTCCACAAGGTGTAGATGATCCTAACCTTAGAACCGCTCGAGGCCATCCCGTAGATCAAATTATAGGTGACCTAAACCAAAGGACAACTAGATCACAAATCCATACCCATTGTGCTTTCCATGCCTTTATCTCAACCATAGAACCTAAAACCATAGATGAAGCTTTAGGTGATGAGGATTGGATATTGGCCATGCAAGAAGAGTTAAACCAATTTACTAGGAATGATGTGTGGGACTTAGTGCCTAGCCCTAGTAGTCAAACCATTATTGGCACAAGATGGGTCTTCCGAAATAAGGTAGACGAGAACGGTGGAGTCACACGAAACAAGGCACGTTTAGTTGCCAAGGGGTACAGTCAACAAGAAGGTATAGATTATGACGAAACCTTTGCACCAGTTGCAAGGTTGGAGTCTATTCGAATGCTTCTCGCTTTTGCAAATGCTAAAGATTTTAAATTATTTCAAATGGATGTTAAAAGTGCTTTCTTAAATGGTATTATAAATGAGGAAGTATACGTTTCTCAACCTCCCGGTTTTGAAAGTTTTGAAAACCCGACACATGTTTATAAATTGAAAAAGGCGCTTTATGGTTTAAAGCAAGCTCCGCGTGCGTGGTATGACAGATTAAAAACCTTTTTAATTGTTAGTGGTTATATTATGGGTAAAATAGATAATACTTTATTTGTGAAATATGTTCAAAATGATATTGTGGTTGTGCAAGTATATGTTGATGATATTATTTTTGGTTCCACTAATGAAAAACTGTGTAATGAATTTTCTGCGAAAATGACAAGCGAGTTTGAAATGAGCATGATGGGAGAGTTAAAATACTTCTTAGGATTGCAAATCAAACAATGTGAAACTGGTATTTTTATTAGTCAATCTAAATATTGTAAAGATATGTTGAAAAAGTTTAACTTTGAAAATGTCAAACCCGTTGAAACTCCAATGACCACAAACTTACAATTATCTCGTGACGAGGAGGGAAACGATTTTAATGAAAAGATTTATCGTGGTATGATTGGTAGTTTATTATATTTAACTGCTAGTAGACCTGATATTATGTTTAGTGTATGTTTATGTGCTCGTTTTCAATCTTCACCTAAACAATCTCACTATGAAGCTGTCAAGCGTATTTTTCGATATTTACGAGGTACTACTAATCTTGGCTTATGGTACGCAAAGAAACCCGAGTTAGAAGTAACGTGTTTCGCCGATTCCGATCTTGGTGGATCTATTGTTGACCGAAAAAGTACTAGTGGGGTATGTGCCTTTGTAGGTCTCTCACTTGTGTCTTGGTTCTCTAAGAAACAACAATCCGTAGCTTTGTCTACAACCGAAGCGGAATATGTAGCCGCCGCAAGAGCATGTGCTCAAGTCCTTTGGATGAAACACACACTTACCGATTTTGAGGTACACCTAACCAAAATTCCAATTATGTGTGATAACTCAAGTGCCATAAATCTAAGTAAAAATCCTGTTTTACACTCTCGTACAAAACATATTGAATTGAGACATCACTTTTTACGAGATAATGTTCAAAAAGGCAAAATCGTGCTTGAAAAGGTTGATTCGGAAGATAATTTGGCCGATATTTTCACAAAAGCCCTTAACAAAAAAGCGTTCTTTAAATTAAGGCTTGGTTTAGGCATGCTTGAGTATAACCCTTGATAAATACTAACTCTCAAATATTTCATCTTTTGAGGGGGAGCATCTTTCGAGGGGGAGCATAAGCGATTTTCTTAAACCCTTTTTGCTTCGACAAAAGGGGGAGAGAAACCGAGTATGCTCTCGTGTTTAGCGTTGTGTTTGTCATCATCAAAAAGGGGGAGATTGTTGGTGCAAGTGTACCCAGCTTTAATATTGTGATATATTTTTGGTACACATAAAATCACATCTCCATATTTATTTTGATGATTACAAAACACACCGCATTATTTGTTATCTAATATTTTATCTGAGTGTGCAGCTATTTAATTATCTCGATAAATTTTATCTGAAGAATCCAAGTCTGAAGATTTGCGTCATTTTATTTTAAAATGATAAACACCCTATAATAATATACCACTTGGATTTTTCTAATACTGTCTTTTTAAATAAACCAAGCAACATCTCTTATCATCTTGCTGATCTTTTAATATGTGAAAGATTTTGTGTCTAGAAGATCTGCGCTGCGTACTTTTCCTGCACCTTTTATCTGGGCGGTATACCGCGATGGAAAGCCGGTATACCGCGGCGGCATGCTGTTTCTCTGATTGATTGGACCACTTTTTGTCTGGGCGGTATACCGCGGTGTATAGCCGGTATACCGCGGGTACCATTTCCGTTGTTTTTTGCAGGGTTGACTTTCTCACTGCAGCGTACCTTTTCCTCTGCACGGTATACCGCGAGACTTAGCCGGTATACCGCGAATGCTTCTGCCCTGTTGCTCATCCAGTATAAATATCTTGCAACCTCCAGCATTCAAGATCACGAATTTACATTAACTCCTCTGCATTTGATAAAGACTCTGCAGCTTCTTCTCTTGATATTTAAACTGTTAAAATTATAAAACTCGTTTTTGAGTAAGAAATCTTGAGTTGATAGCAGATTAAAATCTCTCGATTAGTTGAATCAGCAACACAACTCAAGTGATCAAACTCTCTAAAAATATCCAAGTGATAAACCTTATTCAAGAGTGATTATTCATATTAAAATTATACCCTCTTGTAAGTGTTTGAATAGAGTGAGTGATCCACATAAATCTCTCAAAGTAGAGTGTTTCGCGTTTGCTGTACTAAGGTTTGTGTTCTACCGTAAAGAACACGTTTTCGTATTGGATCTCCGAGAAGTGTTATTTTCTCGAGGTGGACTAGCCAACTTTGTGTTTGGTGAACCACTTTAAAAATATCGTTGTCAAGTATTTTCTTTCCCTTATCTATTTACATTTCCGCTGTGCATTTAATTATATCTGTTATATAATTGTTGTATATTTATTCTTTTATACTCTGTTGTATTTGTTCTGTTTTTTATTCCGTATTTGTTTGTAAAAGAATTTTTGAAAGTAAAAGATTTTAAATACAACCTTACCCCCCCTTAGGTTGTCTAACACTGGGAAGGCGAACGTGGTAGCAGATGCACTGAGTCGTCAAGAAAGAAGTGGAACAATAAAAGCTATATCGTTACGAGCTGAACTCCTTCCTAATATCTTTGACGAATTGCTAAAATGCCAAATAGATGCTTATCAGGAAGAAAGTTTGAAGTCAGAACGGTTGGTGGGAATGTCAGCATTGCTTGGGAAAGATGACCGTGGGTTATTGTGTATGGGAAACAGAATTTGGGTACGTCGTTTGGGTGGATTACGTGATCGTGTACTACAAGAAGCTCAGCAGTCTCGATTTTCTATTCATCCAGGTACAAATAAAATGTATAGAGATTTGAAACAGTTCTATTGTTGGCCGGGAATGAAGAGAAGTGTTGCTAAGTATGTGGAAGATTGTACTACTTGCAAGAAAGTAAAGATTGAACATCAGAAGCCGTTTGGACAGTTACAACGACTGGATATACCAATGTGGAAATGGGATCAGATCACTACTGATTTTATTACCAAGTTGCCTAGAACTTCAAAGGGATTCGATTCTATTTGGGTGATTGTGGATAGATTGACGAAGTCTGCTCATTTCTTGCCGATAAAAGAAACTGATTCCTTGGAACGTTTAGCTAAATTGTACATTAATGAAATAGTAACTCGACATGGAATTCCAATCTCGATTATTTCTGATCGAGATAGTCGTTTTACTTCCAGATTCTGGAGAAGCTTTCAAAAAGAGATGGGAACGCAGATAAAGTTGAGTACAACATATCATCCTTAGACTGACGGGCAGAGTGAAAGAACAATCCAGACTTTAGAAGATATGCTTCGGGCTTGTATAGTTGATTTTGGGGGATCGTGGGATAAACATCTGCCTCTGATAGAATTTGCCTACAACAACAGTTATCATTCCAGCATTCAAGCGGCACCGTTTGAAGTATTGTATGGTAGAAAATGCCGAACGCATTTGTGTTGGAATGAAGTGGGGGAGAAACAATTAGCAGGGCCAGAAATAGTACAGTTAACAGCGGATAAGATTACTCAGATTCGGGATAGATTGAAAACAGCTCAAGACAGACAGAAAAGCTATGCTGATCGACGTCGGAAACCGTTAGAGTTTCAGGTTGGGGATTTTGTAATGTTGAAAGTATCGCCCTGGAAAGGAGTCATACGTTTTGGGAAGCAAGGTAAACTTTGTCCGTGGTATATTGGGCCATTTGAAATTACGGAAAGGATCGGTGAAGTAGCGTACAGATTGGATCTTCCGTCGGAATTGAGCAGGATTCACAACGCGTTTCATGTATCGAATTTTCGGAAATGTTTAGTTACACCAGACCAGGCAGTCTCTCTACCAGATATTCAGGTTGATGAAAAGTTAAACTATGTGGAGGAACCGGAAGCCATAGTTGATCACAAGGTCAAAGTATTGAGGAATAAAGAGATCAGACATGTAAAGGTTCAGTGGAAACATCATAGAGGTCAGGATGCGACGTGGGAATCAGAGTCGGAGATGAGAACCAAATACCCTCATCTATTCTCTTAATTGACCTCCGGGACAGAATTCTTCTAAGGGGGAGATGTTGTAAGAACCAGGTATTTTATCTAATTTAATTTGAGAAATTTTATAAGTCTTTATTAAAAGTGTTTTATGGAGTTAGAAGTTAATGGGTAAGTTTTAATTTTTATTTGGAAGTTTGGGATTAAATCTTGCCAAATAGAATAAGTTGGAGGTTTGTTTGGTACTTTTGCCAAACCTCTTATCCACCACCGCCACACTCTCCTTGAGATACAAGGAGGTGTCACCCTTAGACTTGATTAGGAAAAATACAAAGTGTGTATGCGTGTGAGGTATTCGGTTTAGAGAGAGAGAGAGTAAGAAATCGAGAGAAATCAAAGGAAAGAAGGAAAAGAAGGGATTCAAGAAGTTGCTGCAGTAATTTAAAGTGTTAAACTGAAGTAATCCAGGTATCAAATCCATCCTTGTGTATGTTTTAATTCTTAAAAGTGTTCTTGAGTTTGCAAGATGAGTTTTAGGTGGGTTTTGATTAAAAATGGATGTTTTGAGGAATCTGAATTTATGGTTAGGTTATGTTATTAGTCTTAAACATATCTGCAAGTTATCAGTAACATACATAGTATAAAACTGCAAAAAATCTGGGTTTTAGGATGAACAGTGGACTGAGACATTCATCGAAGTCGCAATGGACGACTGCGACATTCATCGAAGTCGCAATGGACGACTGCGACATTCATCTAAGTCGCAATGGTTGGTTGCGACTTGGTTATGAAGTCGCAATGGTCGTTTGCGACTTGGCTTGGAATCGCAGTGGTTGATTGCGATTTGGGTTTGGAATCGCAGTAGTTGATTGCGACTTAGGGGTGAAGTCGCAATAGTGGGTTGCGACTTCGGGGTGAAGTCGCAGTAGGAGGTTGCGACTTGGTACTGTTCATTGCGATCTTAATTTACTTTTTGAGGGGTTGCGACTTGAGTTGAGGATTTCGTAAGTTTAGTTTTAAAAGAGATATTTGGTATTTTGTGTGATTTCAGATTCTGTGAAGGGTGGTCATACGTGATTTATCTTGGAAAAGCTTTTGTGATAAACATACCAGGTGAGTTTTACTTTAAAAAGTATTTTTTGGAATGCTTTATGTGAATAACGAAAGTATGATAAAGTGTATGAATATGTCATACGTGGGTGATTGTAATAAATTGAGATATTATAATTACGTGAGTATTATATGAAAATATAATACGTGGCCGGGCTTTGGACCGGTGTGATAAATTGGCTCGCAACCAATTGATATTGGCCATTGGTGGAGGGATAAGGTGGAATGAGACAGGTATGATACATAAATGTTAGCTGGTATTAACTTACGTGTGATGTATGTGTATTTATATAAAGAGTGTTTTATATAAATGAATTTTTAATGAATTACAAATGTCAGGGATTTACTCACTAGACCCTTAGGTATAACCCTCATTTTCTGTTTCAAAAATTTTGTATTCCAGGTGGTGGCTCCAGTAAGAACAAGTAGATTGAGTACTCGTTGGCTAGCTTTTGAGAAGATAATCATCATGTTATTATGGATGCTTTTGTACTTATAATTTTATTGTTATTGCTATGTAACTTAAAGTGGATCAAGTTTGTACTGAATTTTTATATTAGTCAGACTTTGGGGACCGAATGTGAACTATGAAGTAAATTGTTGTAAAGCTTTTATGGATTATATGTTATATGTATATTTTGTTATCGGGTTGTTACAATGAGGGATAAGTACCTTGATCTTCTCCCATCGGTTTTGTTGCTGTTGAGGAAGGGGAGGAAGATCATAAGTTGTCGTGGGAGGAGTAGTTGTCGGTAGATCGGGAGTAGTAGACTCGGGTCTTGTTGAGGATGTTCCGGCGGGCTGAGCATAGTGAACAGGAGTTGCTCCATATAAATTTTGGAGCGGGAACTGATCGTAGTCAATATTGTCGTCCTCATCAGTAGGGAAGACCAAATTTACCTGGAGGTTTACGGCACTGGCGGCTTTTTCGTACCATGCGTCTTCGGTCTCCGGGTTGGTCTCACACTCTGGATCTATCATGTCCAGTATCGTTCTGTCTGACGAGTCAAAATCGACCAGTTCCTGAGTTGAACCCTCGGGCTTTTCAACCGTCGGGTCTTCTTCATCTGAAATCTCCATATCTAAGACCATATCTGCTAGTGGCAACTCGGCTTCGGGTGCTTCTGATGTAGTTGCCGCAGTTGGGGGTTCCTGTTGAACCACTGTTGTAGTTTCGGCAGTCACGATCTGGGCGGTCTCGGCTTGGCGTAGACGCTTCTCCCCCTCACGGTGATCAGGATCATCCTGGTCATCGTGCTTGCGTTTGAGACCGCCGGCTTGACTCTTACAAGTGTCTTCTAGTGAGCGGACCCTCTCAGACAGCGTGGCGAGCGCTTTGTTGTAGTCGTTGAGGTTCGAGTCAATGGCGTTAAGGCGGGATGTGATAGATGAAGATGGAGCAGTGACCTGGGATCGGAGAACTGAGATCAGGTCTGCTTCAGTCGAGGCGGTTGTATCGGATTCCTGGAGCAGTTGGGCCAATAGCATCGTCTTTAAGGTATCCACCGAATAGATAGGTTGAGCAAATGTCGGTGGATGTGGTGGTGCAGTTTCGGCTTCAACGATCTTTGCTTTGCCTTTGATGGCTTTGGCGATCTCGTCGGTGACATGCTGTTCCAGTGCCTCGCAGACAGCCTTGAGGGTGCTGTCCAGGGACCCATGCGACACAAAGTCGGGGTGACTAACTCCGGGACCACTTAGGTTACCCGTTGAGGCGTCTACCATAGGAGTAGAGCCACCTACGTTCACATTTGCCGTGATGTTAGCTGTGGTAGGATTTCTCGCCGATCCTTGTGTTTCACCAAGAGGTGAAGACACTACGGTGGTTCCAGTCGAGTCACAAAGATTCTCGACTTGGTGTTGTACCTCTTCAAGTGTCCTAGCCAAAGATTGATCTATTACAAGTGGCTCTAGACTCGATGGTGCACGAAATGAAGTCGAGACCGGGGGTTGTTGGTCTCTTATTTCAACACCAGCACTCTCCGAATGAGAGGCCGGTGGAAGTTGTGCTTGTTCCCCGTGTAATATTGAAACATCCGGCTGTTGTTAGACGGATGAGTGGATAAGGGGGTCGTGCAATTGCTCCGCTGGGTCCACGGAGTCTTCTTCAATACCCCGTCCCAACAGATGAGACGGTGTAGTAGATGTGGCTACCCGGATATGACGTGGCTGGTTTCGCTCAGGAGCCTCGTTATCTTTACGGCTCAATCTTTCTTGGTTCGCGTTCGACCTTAATACCCTCCTTCTCACATGTTCTATGTCCCGGGGAAGGTCCCTCCGGCTCTGGCTGGACCATGGGATTCCCTAACTCTCGTCTATATGCTATCACAGGTAGGGTTTCAGGCATATGCATAGCACGGATATTATCCTGCTCCCCCTCAAAACATACATGGGGATTGACTTGCTCCCCCTCGGAGTGTGCGCGTAGAGTGAAGTGCATAAGGGAGTATCCACACACATAAAAAACTTTTTAACATTTTTAAGAAAAAATGTGTGTGACGCTCCCCCTCAACAGTAGAGTAACATACCTGATAGCTGATTATGCTCCCCCTAAACACATGAGCAGCTTGTTAAAGCACATGTATGGACAAACCTCACGTCTTCTTAATATTGTTCCTTGTAGATCGTGAGCAGCTCCCTCCTTGCGATCATGTGTATGGAGCATCCAGTGTCTAAGGACCACACATGACCGTCCTGCAAAACAAGTTTAGCGGACCTTCGGTACCCAGATTTTCCTGGGTCCGGGAGGGTTAGGTTTGGCACCGTTTGGGGAAGCTTGCTTTGTCCCAGCTTTCCCGTTAGGTGTAGGATTTACACCGGTGGAGGGAACTGGTTTTGGCACTTGTTTCCTCTTCGGTGCAGAATTTACACCTTTAGGAGGAACAGATTTTGTAGCAGCTTTCCACCTGGGTGCCGGTCTAATCTCAGTGGGAGAAGCCCGTTTTGGAATGGGGTTGGTCTCCCGCTGTGGTTTAACCTCTGTTTGAGAACCCCGTTGTTTATGATATTTTCTCTTGTTATTACGGGGTTTTGTTTGGGTGTATGATTGTACATGTGATATGACCCAAACCAATCATTGTTATTGATATCATCAAAGTCATTCCAACCACAGCTAGAACAGCATAAGCAATCATGCGATAATTGAATCAATTGCTGAATGGAGTAGAGCTTAATTGGAAAATTAACATCTCATTTAACAAAATTATTCCTATATTTCCATTCGCAATCATGCTTATGCATCCTAGGATAGAAAACAACGTTAAATGACTTCGATGCCTCTTTCTCAATATATTCCCTACCTAGCCTATTTGGTTTCTCTTGTTTAGCGCGACCGATTTTATCCGAAACAACAGGGACAGTGCAATCAGTGACTTTTGAGGAAACAGGAGTCTTAGTGGTCGGTCGTTCGGTCTTTTGCTTCGGCTGTGACTGTTTTTGAGAATTAGAAACATTTTGAAGAATCTTGATCACAACCGGAGTCTTAGGTTAAGAACAGTCGCCCTTTAGAAAATTGACCGGACGATTAACCACTGGAGACAAAAAATCAGGTTGACTTGGAGAAATAGTAGTGTTGGCAGTCAATGGTCCGGTCGCTTGCCGTGGCTGTGATTGCCTTTTGGAAACAGGTTTCGAGGTTGGTTTTGATTGGGAAATCTTGATCACGGCTGAGGCCTTTGTTTGAGAACAACTTTCTTTTAAAGAATTAACCGGATGATTGACCACGAGGGATAAAAAATCAGTGTGACTTGGAAGAGGTTTGTCGAAGGGAAACGAATCAAACTCTTCTCCACTGTTACCTTCGGAGTTCATGTACTCTGAAAAATCTATTTTTGGAATATCCGGAATGGGATCATGTGTGGAAGGCGAGGAACATTTTGTGCTTTCGGTTGTGAGCTTTGGGGAATTCGGTGCGGAAGCGTATGAAAAATCAGAATTTAAATTCCTTTTAACACACTCATCTTGAGAAACTTCGTTTTCTTGCAAATAAATATTTCCGATGAAGGCTTTACACGAGGATGTGTCAGATGAGTTGGAGGAAAGTTCAGGTGAAAATTGCTTCACAGTTTGGAGCAAGTCAAGCTGCACTCGGAGTTGACTATTTATCATATGCTCTTTCATCGTTTCTCTTGTCATTTCAGACAGTTTTGATGAGAGCGTATTGATTTCCCACTGAAATTTTTCCTTTTCCTCACTTGACACACCGTCGGTTTTCTCAGATTTGAGTTTCTCAATCTCAGAGATGAGCACTTTCTTTTCGTTTTGAAAGGTGGACCTTTCTTTCTCAATCGACTCCTCCAACTCGACAATTTTTGCTTCCAAGATGAGAGGAGGAACATAGAGTTTAAACTCATCCGTCTCAGTCTTGGTTGCAGGTGTTACATCCTCATCCTTCTTGGAGGAATCCTTGGGTGTAGCTACCTTGTAGGGGTCGAAGTAGTCGTTGGAAAGATACTTTTTGTCCTTTTGATATGAGTAGTTTAAAGGTTCATAACAAAATGGAAGTTGAATTCCTCGTTTGTGTGTGCGTTTATGTTCCTCGGTTTCCTCCTCCTTTTCTGGTTCAAGAGGACCAGTCCATTGAATTGCGTACTCTGGATATTTTTTTATCTAATCCATAGCAAGCAAAATCATACAGAGTAGGGACTTGATACATTCCCTTTTTCAGATAATGTGGGTTGTCATATCCGATTCCCCATTCTTTGTTAAAGTACGTGAACTCTTTGGGTTTGTTCAAAAAAATGGTTTGATCAGTTTGACCCCTTTTGTGGAGTTTGGTTTCAAGATCTAAAATTTTAGTTACATACTCCTTGTGTTGAATTTGAAGAGAAGAACATTGATAAGTAATGTATTCTTTCTCATTCAAGCACTGATCAAACTGACGTTGGAGATCAGATAATCTGGCCCTTAAGTCTTTAGGTGCTAATGAAAGAATTTTGCATCTGTCTTTTAAATCAGCATTTTCAGACTTATACTTCTCAGTTAATTTCATTTGAACATTAAGCTTTTCAGTTATTGAAATAATTTCAAGCTTTTGTTCTTCATTTGTGGCTTTGAGGGAGTTTGCCTTTTCTGTGATGGTTTGTAGTTGAAGTATGAAGTTTTGTAAGCAAGAGTCACATACCTGGTTTGCTGTTGCCTTGTCTTCATCCGTAGACGATTGATATCCCATGAAAGCATCAACACCTTCATAATCTTCCTCATCATCAGATCTGCCTAGCCAATACTCATTTTCAGCGAACATTACCTCCCCAGCCTCCTTCTGTCTGGCCAGTGCAAGCTTAGCCTCATAATAGTGAGAGTTCTTCACTGTAGGTTGACGGCAATCTTTAGCGAAGTGACCGAGTTTCCCGCAGTTGTAGCATTTCACAGGTTCATCTCGCTTCTTCCGGTCACCTTTCTCTGTCTTCTCCTTCTTCTCAGATCTATCTTGCTCCTCTACCTTCTTCTTTCCTTCATACCGGTCCTTATAGTCGTGACGCTTATTGGAGGAGGTGGAGTAGCGTTGACTATTGGAAGAAGGATTCTTGTAAAACTTTTGTTGTTGAAAGGATTTAGTCAGAAGGGCAATAGTTTTCATTAAGTCTGATGCTTCATCATCATCATCATCACCGTCTTTCTCGTCTTCAGGTTCTGACTCTAAGGAGCTGTGCTGTGGACCGCGTCTGGATTGACTGCTTGAAGATTTCCCTTGTTTGGAAGTGATGAGGGCAATTGGATCAGCAGATGGTTTTGGCTCATTCTTCTTTTCTCCCAGAAGCTCATTCACTTCATCTTCGTCTTAGAGAAGTGTCTCATACAGTTCATTGATGCTGATGTTCTCTATCAAGTTGTTGTGCTTGACATGAGAAGCATACACTTTCCATTCAGGTAGCAAGTTGTTGAGGAACTTTAGTGCATTCTCAGTATTGGAACGAACAATTTTATTCTTGTTCAGTTCATTGAGGAGTAGACAAAACCGCTCATAGGTCTGGGTAAGGGATTCACCGTTGCGTTGCTTGAACCCATCGAACTTGGTTATCGCACTGTTTATCTTCAGCTGATTTCCTACAACGCTCCCTCGCATCATTTTGGCTACTTGGTCCCACATGCCTTTAGCCGTGTCTTTGTAACTGTCTATGGCAGTGTAGATAGAATTAGGAAGGGCTTGAATCAGATATCTCTTTGCATGCTTTTCACCTTCAGTCATGCCTCTTTCAAAATCTGTCATCTCAGCAAGAGTCTTCTTCTCACGTCGAGCTATTGCAGTTGCAGTTGCAGCTATGTCCTTCATTGGCTCGGCAATTGGGCCATGATCCAGAGCTCTCTTGATGTACTCATAGTTGTCCTTGGACTCTATGAAGATCATGAACCTATCTCGCCATTGGTTGTACTCGTTCGGATAGAGACACGGTGGCTTGGTGTCAGTGCCAATTGCGAGAGCATCACGAGAAGTAGACATCTTCGGTTGCAACGGAGTGATCGTCAGACGTGTAGATTGATTCAAAGTTTAAAACCTAACGCAAGGAACTAAGAGTGGAGTCCTAACGCAGGTTCTATGAGTGGTTAGACAATAACTTAGTTTACTGGATAGGAATCCAAATAAGTGATCTGATCTGGAAGTGTCCGGATTAGAATTGAAGAAAGCAGTTCAAATATGCAGAGTTGTCCGGATAAGCAAGGGTGTCCGGATAACTTGAGTTGTCCGGATAACCAAGGTTACCGGATGATCTTAAGTTACCGGATAGAGATCAATTCAAACATAAGCTTACCGGATGCTGTGGATTCCGGACAGTATTAGGTTTCCGGGTACGATGGAGTTTCCGGATACTGTGAAGTTTCCGGGTAAAAATTGGGTTTCCGGATAAAATTGATTTCCGGATACTTTGAGTTATCCGGAACAATATTACCCGGATAGGTTTGAGATTATGGGATACTTACCCGGATGGATGACTTACCCGGAAGGAACTGGTTGTCCGGAAAAGTTGGAAGAATCCGGATGGAAACACAAACGTCCGGACAAAATGAACTTGTCCGGAAACTGCGGCTGGGTTTGTCCGGACACTGCGGCTGTTTACTCAGTTCGATCGATTTCTCAACTAGGGTTACTCAAGATTGTTCCTGAAAGATTAGAAACAATACCAAACACAAAACTAACACTAACCCAATCAATTTCTAAGCAAAAAGAACACGTTTTGATGGTAAAAATTCGATTTTTGTTGAAGAACACTACCAAAAACTTTGATCTTAAATTGCTAAATTGACCAATCAAACGAATGAATTAGGATGTGAAAATTTGCAGAAACACTTATAACGATAATGCTAACACAACCCAATAAGCAAAAACAACCAATTTCAACTGAATCAAATATTCAAGAATTCAAGAATAGTCAGACGGGTAAAAGTCAAACTAACCGGAAATTGATGAATGAAGCTTTGAATCGAATCCGTATGTCTGCTCTGATACCAATTGTTAAATCCAGATCCGTGCAACTAATATGAAATCGAATATGATAAAGCAATACGAAATATGATTTCAATTGGTCATCCCTTTCATTAATCTTTCAGAGAGAATATTACAATAAGAGTTGAAAGCTAAAAGAGATGATTAGCTTGTTTTTCCAAGCTAATCAACATTAAATACAATGGGCCCGTGGTTAACAAGCCCACGGCCCGTTCACTAATAAGCTCTAATTTAATCAAAATACAGTTTAACCCTTGAACTTTAAATCAACATTAAAACCTGCTCTAACATTAATGAACGCTAACCTAAAACTAGGCTTAACTAAAGGTATTTATATCTAGGCCTATGATTACCAAGGCCCAAGCCCATTAACCTCTAAACTAAGCCCAATTAACAATTATAGGCTTTTACAAATAATATTCTTTTCTTTATATCACTTTCTATATTATAGAACATTTATGGTCCTAACAATCTCCCCCTAAAGTTATATAAAGAAAAAATGGACTTGAAAACTTCACGTCTTGATCTTCTCTTCCTCTTGAATCTTTGAAACACTTTGGTGTTGCTTGTCTTCAAGTCTTTTCAAGCCCCCCCTTGAATAAAGCTCTTGGTCTTCATATCTTCAACTTTATACCCAGATTCAACGAACAATTACCTCGACTGAGTGCACGAAAAACAACTTTCAACTGTAGAAACTCAACACATCGGATAAGCACACACGAAAGATAATGTGGGAGTTACGTGACATTCCAAAGTGCATCTTCAGTTTAAAAGCATGAATCTGTCTTTAAACCACGAGTTGACGTGTCTTTGAAAAACTTCAGAACTTGTCGAATCAAAATGCTCGAAGGAAGAAATAATAATTTGTAGCGAACACCACTTGACAAGGGATAAGATGAATTGGTCACTTGTAAATACTTTGAACTCTTTTCGGAATTGGCCAAATATCATTTACTCCCCCTCAACTTTTGCTAACTCCCCCTCAACATGACAATCTGTGTCTTTGAATCTGTATCATTTCTCCCCCTCATGATGAGTAGGAGCAACCGGAGCATCGTGTAATCTCAAAGACAATACTGGTGGGTAGCAAAATATCCGATAAAACGTTAAGTAACCAAGATGGGGTAAATATCTAACACAAAAACACTATAGTAACTGTTATCACAACAATTAAAGTAATTGTGGGGCCTATCTTCAGAGTTGGCGTTGGGGTATCTCTGATAGGACTTCCAATTGTCACTGTTTCTAGAAGAAATTTTTTCGATAAAATCCTTACACGAAGATGTATCTGATGAGTTCGAGGAAGGTTCAGACAGAGTGATTTTTTCATTATGAAGCTGGTCAACCTTCTCTTGAAGTTTGCCCTTGCTCATTCGCTCTTCCATCACTTCTGTTGCCAAAGCAGACAGTTTAGATGTGAGCCGATTGATTTCTGTCAGAAGAATTTCCTTTTCCTCAACAGATACAGATTCGGTTTTTGTGGAATTAGAATTCTCAAGTTTAAGTAAAAGTTCTTGTTTTTCTTTTTGAAATTTAGTCCTTTCCTTCTCAAGTGACTCCTCTAACTCGACTATTTTCATTTCCAAAACAAGAGGAGGAACATAGCGTTTAAACTCGTTCGTCTCAGTTTTAATTTCAGTTGCTGGGGCCTCATCCTCTTTAGAGGAATCCTTGGGCTTTGCAACTTTGTAGCCGTCAAAGTAGTCATTTGAAAGGTATCAGGACTTGTTTTTCTCATAAGAGGTATTAAGAACTTCATACGCAAAAGGTAATTGCATTTTAGTTGTATGTTTGCGTTTATATTCCTCAGTTTCCTCTTCCTTCTCCTCGAGAGGTCCCGTCCATCTGAATTTATATTCGGGATATTTTCTATCGAGGCCAAAGAAATTAAACTCGTATAAAGTAGGCCTCATTGTCAAAACCTTTTTCAAATAATGTGGGTTGTTGATAACTCTCATTTGAGCGTTATTTACACGTCATTTGTGTTTGTTTTTCTTCTGTTTTAGATTTGTTTTTTTATTTATGTGTTCGTGTTTTTACTTTTTGTTAATTTATTTTTTATTTGGAGTTGTTGAGGACGTTTTATGGTTATTTGCATCAATTTTTGGATTTAATGTTGTGCAGCGATGCCCACCGTGGGCACGAGGCTCCTCACTATGAGCACGGGCGGATAATGCCTTTGTCCAACGGATAATGCAATTCTCTGGATAAAAGAAATGATCTAAAGGCTGGCATTCTAGAAGATTACATGAGCTGGAAATCTCAGATATCAAGGGAGTTATGGATGGCATGATGGTATTGCCCTTTGGATATTGTGAAGTTTTGTCCATTGGGTAATACCCCTTTTTGGGACTATATAAGAGAGGGCTTGGATCAGTTCTAGAGGCACCAATTCTTAGTTGTAGTTTACTTACATTCCAGTAGTTTAGTTCTTCTTCTTGTTTCTTAAAGACTTGAAGATATGTAGTTGTAATTGTAATTTCTGCCCACGGTGATCCCACTGTGGGCACGTCTTTAAATTTATGCAAGTACTTTTTTATGTATTCTCTTCATCTTATTATGTCTTTCTTTTTAATTATTAGCTAAGCACCCTTGGGTGTGGGTGTGAACAAACTTGAGACTAGTAGGCAACACTTGGGTGTGGCCATTTGTTACTAACTCTCGAGATTGGTCACTTGAGTCGAGACTTAAACTCAACGCGGATAAGCCGATCACTTTGATGTGTTAATATTAGATCTTAGATCTCGAGAGGGGCGGATTCGAAATACGGCTTAAGTGATGCACAAAGATTTGAGAGAGTCTTTGATAACCACGTCGAGAGGCGGGTTTTGTATGATTTACTAAGGTTCAAACGCCGGTCGATATTTATATCACAAAGAGATTTGGGTGTAAATCTCCATATTGGTAGAACTTGACGTTTAGAGTCAAACTTAATTAAATCGGCAAGATCGGGAGTCGGTAACAATGGACACTTTATGGAAACTTTGTAGGACCGGTTTATAAATCGCATCATTTCGAGAGATCGGGCTTTTTATGACTTTTCGTGCTACAAAGCAACTAACCATCTTGTTACTATAAAAATCTCAAGGAAACTTACACCCATACCCATTTTAGTTATTTGTTTAGATTTTATTATTATTAAAAAACACCAAACTCGCTCAAAATATTTTATTCTTCTCTCATTAAAATCGGTGTATTCTCGACTTAGGGCTCGAAACTTTGAAGTCCAATCCCTGTGGATACGATCTCGGTATATTTACCACTTTATTACTTGTAGCGATCCCATTGTTGGTATATACTTGTGCCTTCATTGTGGAATTATTGTGCCCATATTTTGGATGCACGATATTTAGCTACCAGTTGTCATACCCAATTCTCCATTCTTTGTTAAAGTAACGAAAATCCTTCGGTTTGTTCAGATGTATCGTTTGATCTGTTTAACCTCGTTTATACAGTTTAAGTTCAAGGTCTTGTGTTTTTTAAACAAGCTCTTTGATTTCTATTTGAAGAGAAGAGCATTGATAGACAATCTCAGCTTTCTCATTCTCACACTGATCAAGCTTTGCAGTTATTTCAGATATCTTAGCCCTAAGGTCTTTGGGTGCAATGGAAATACTTGCACACTTTTCCTTTAAATAAGCATTATCAGACTTAAGTTTCTCTGTAATCTTTCTTTGGACCTCTAACTTCTCATTTAAAGTGGATATTTCAAGCAGTTGTTCGTTAGAGGTAAACATATAGGACTCTACCTTTTGACCAAGCAGTTGAGTCTGATCGACTAAAGTGTTATGAGTTGGTAGACATACCTGACAAGCTTCTCCGAGGGCTGGAGGATTGCTGTGTTTGCCCATTGCAAGAGCATCTCGAGAAGACATCTTAAGTTGCACTTGAATGATCGTCAGACAGTAAGGCTCGATTCAAAAATCAGCTAGTATCAAAAATACCCAAATGTCCCCCTTCGGCGACTTAGCACGGGGGTCCCCCTTTTAAAACTGAGAGTTCAGAAAGCTCCCCGGATATGTAATCCGGGTGGTTTCCGGATAGGGAATCCGGAAAAAAATAAAATCCGGATGAAAGAGTCCGGATAAGGATGAAGTGTCCGAATGAACAATTAACCGGGAAAAGAGGACTTACCGGATGCAGATGGTATACGGGTTGGTGAGAGGCCCGGACAGTTGGTTACCGAGAAATAGCTACCGGATAATGATGTAATCCGGATGGCGATGACTTACCCGGAAACTTTGAACTAACCGGAAAAATTGGCGTCCGGATAGGTTCGACTCGGACTTACCCGGATTGAAGAGATAAGCTTACCGGATGAATTTCGTCCGGATACTTAAGAGTAATCCAGATAGGGCGTCTGGACAGATCGACGTCCAGATAGAATTAAAGAACAAATACTTACCCGGATAGGTCGGTTGTGCGTTTAGTTCAGATCTGCTAGCGATTAGGGTTGCTCGATTTCTTTTCTGAAAGATCAGAATACTACCAAAACACAAAAACAAGCAATCCCAAATCGATTTCTACCTAAAACACACTATTTTGAAGAAAAAATTGAGGATTTTTATGAACCCAGACACAAAAACTCAATAACACGATTTTTCAAATTCAAGCTTCAAACCTGTGATTTAGATTGTAAAACTTTGTAGAAACCTTAATGAAGCTAGGAGAAAGAGATTCGAATGATTGGAACTTAACGATTTAGCATAAATCATAAGAATGAAAAACTTGGAAAAAGTGGCAGTCGACAAAAACCTTACCAGGAAACTTTGAGAAACCTTAAATCGATCTGTCTGTCTGCTCTGATACCAATTGTGGATCCCAGATTAGTGCAATAACGATGTAAACAGTAATCAATAAGCAGTAAACACAGTTGATTTCAACTTGTCATCCATATGTCATTCATTCAATCTAGAAAACCATTCAAAGAGTTTACAATACGGTGTGTGATGGTTATGAATGATTTCTCTCTGGCTTAATGAACGCTAACCTAAAACTAGGCTTAACTAAAGGTATTTATACCTAGGCCTATAATTACCAAGGCCCAAGCCCATTAACCTCTAAAGTAAGCCCAATTAACAATTATCGGCTTTTACAATTTTTTCTTCTTCTTTATATCACTTTCTATATTATAGGACATTTATGGTCCTAACAGTAAGTGTTTGGCTTTTTGTTTTGGTAAAAGCGGTGAGTTTTACCAAATTTTCTATTTTTCATGTTTTTGGCACAATTTTTCTGCCTTTTCTCTTTTTGAGGAATTGAAAAAAACTAGACACATTGGTCCCTTTGGTGTCTTTGACACTTTATTGATGCATGGAAAAACAAATGCGGAGCTTTGCTCCTTTATGCAATGTCATTTCCTTATTTGTGCATTTTTTTTTGAATTTTGTTGATTTTTGGTAGGTATGGTGCATTTTTGCAAAAAGATGTGTTTTTAAAATGATATGGGTATGAGTATGCATGAGTTGCCATATCATTTTCCCTCCCAAATTTTTTGAAGGGTTCAATGTCCTCATTAGACAAAAAGGTGAGCAAGCAAGAAAATTGGTTAAGGTGTATGGGGTTGTTGCCAATGTGATTCTAACAAAAATGGAAAGCAGAAAATTCGGGGGCTAGTTCTAGTGACATGAAATGTGCAAGCAAGAGAAAAATCCTTTTAATGTGGCTATCAAACAATCATGTAACACAACAATTCCCAAATTTTGAAATCAAACATGGTGATATAAAAAAAATCATGAAAATTTCACAACACAAATTCCCAGATATAAAGACAACGAAATTAAAATGCAGTTTATTAAAGTGCGAGAAAATTTAAATGGATAGAGATGGGAATTTGAACCAACCCTACTCGTGGTGAGTAGGAGTACGGTCAACTGGTCCCAAAGTAGGTGAATGGGAAAAGGTGGGAGATTTTTCATCAAATCTGGATGCTCTTTCATCCAAATGCCCCGCATCACATCATCTCGGGACTTTTCATACCTCAGCTAACTCACTATCATCTCCTCAATTCTTTGCAACCTGATCGACGTATCATCTTTCTTCTCACTCTCAACACTCTCCTGCTATCGGATTTGTTTTGCAATCAACACTTGATGTTCTTTTAGTGTTGTCCTAATCTCATCCTTTAGTGACTGGATACTTGCTTCCAAAGAAGCAAATCCATCACTGTCACATCTCTCAGAATCTGAGTGGACGCACATGTTGTTACGCATCAATCTATCCACGTTTTGTTTCTCCATAACCAATTTTTGTTTTGAGAAATTATCCGTGGATAAAACAGTAACATTGGCGTTTTTCATAAGTGCGTGAATTATTGTGGGATGTGACATCCTAGAATTGGACCGGTCAACACCTCCGTGTATGTTATTGGAGATGAGACGTCCAACATCAAATCTATGTCCTTTTAGGATGCAATATAAGATTGAAATCCTAACCATGCAAAGACTAGTGTCGTGAGTTGTTAGATACAATGTGTGCCTAAGGAAGAAAAACCACACATTTTCTTCAGGTTTTAAACAGTGTGTGCGTAAAATACGATAATTTCCAGTAAATTCCCACTCGGATCCTTTGTGTGCAATTGTGTCCAAAATATCCTCGAGATCCTCATCAGTTAAATTAGTGATCAAACGTTGCCATTCTAAACGTTTAGGTGGTACAATCCCCAAAAGTTTATTTATGGTCGTAGCAAAAAAATCAACAGGGGGTTTGTCTAACGTGGATTTCTACACCATCGGTTATAGATAACTCGGTGTAGAAATCCCTCACCCAATCAATATTAAATGAACCCGGTGGTTCACATAAAGTTTCCCAACCTAAATTTGTGATCACATAACCAATGTGCGGGTGTGTTAAAAGTGCATTAACGTGAAAACCACGTGGTGCATGGAAAATCTTACGAGCTAAAGCAGGATATTTTATCAAAGCCTCATGACATGAAAATAAATCAAAACGACATAAGTTTGAGTTTGAGGAGATACCCACTTTGTGTTTACCCTTTACCAAGGCAGAAGCTTTCTGTGTTGTGTGTTTTCTGCTTCCATAGCATCTGGTATCATCATCTTCCACAGATACAATGTGCCCCACTTCCACAATCACTTTCCTTTTCTTTATTGGCTGCAACTTATTCTCAGTTTGTGGTTTCACCCTACGGGTGTATTGGTGAGCGGTCAAATGAGTGTTGGGTTTAGGTTCGGTGGGTGGGGAGATTGCAGTGGGTCTAGTAGTGGTGTGAGTGAAAGTGGTGAAACAACATCAACAGGGGGTTGGGCTCTACGTTGGTCAACAGGGACAAAGGTGGATGCCACACGTGGATATCGTGGATTAGTGAAAATCGAAGGTTTTGGAGTTGGACGGAAAGGACGAAAGGTAGATGGTCGATTTTGGATGGGTTCTCCCAAAGAGTTCAAGACCACAACGTGTGGAAAGTTTGTTCGTAAGTGGTGAGAGTGTGATAGTCTCGGTGCAAAATGAGGGTGCGAAAACCCTGGTGGTGGTCCGGTGGTGGGTCGATAGAACATTAGATGAGAATTGAACCTTTGTAGAGTTCGGTTTGCTGAAGTGAATGCTCGATTGAGGTCTCTCGACTGTTTGTTTAATGAGAAATCCACCACGTCGTTCACCGAGAAGTTTAAATCGGGGGTTTTTGGGTTGCCTTCCATCTTCACCGAAGATGATCTTGATGAAGTGATTTTGTGACCTTCCACTTACAGTCCGTCGGCGATTTCAGCGAGGGTGTGGAGAGGCAGTTTTTGCGAAGTATCTGTGAGGGAGTAAGTGGCTGGATACTTATGGCGGTGAACAAACGGGGGCTTCTTCTCGTCGGAGCTCATCGACGGCGACAACCTTCTGGTTTGGCTTCGGGTTAATCGCTGGTGAGGAGGTTTCGATGGGAGAGCTTTGCTTCGGGTCCGGCCACGTGAGAGTGGGGAATGGTTTTTTATAAAAGGCAGCTGAAGAGTCGAAGCTTGGGTATCCAGGAGAGAGAAGGACGGTTGAAGTGACACTTTAGCCGTTTGGCGGCAGAGAGGTATTACCGGCGATCGAGAGAGAAATAGGGAAAGATGGCTATATTTGTTGGGTTAAGGTTGTTGCATGCCTATTCCTTCTCAATGACAAGCATTAAATGCAAAGTCCCACTTGTGCAGAATTAGTACAAATCAGTAGAAAGTTTAAAACTAACCATAATTTAGACAAAGTAATGGGATTGCATTAATCTAGTTAGAATTGTAATTGGGACTTAGGAACAATTTTTTTTTTCCAAACAGGTAGGGCCTGAAACATTAAGAGAAGCGAATTGGGCCGAGTAAACTCTTTGGCCATTCTTGAATTTAAAACGAAAAGAAAGGCCCAAGTTTTATCATGGGCCGAGATCTCATTTAGCAAAATCAATCGAGGCCCAGATTAGTAAAAATGATGAACTGTTGGGCCGGCTTTAGATTATTTTCGTTGCATGCAGTTGATTTCGTTTTATAAAAATTTGGCCTAAGGCCGAATTTTTTTAGCTTACTTCTCGGTTTTGACTTTTAGCTCCAAGCCTTGTATTTCCCCAAAATTGTTCCCATTTGTAAACAACAACTAAGTTACTTATTTAATTATATGTAGATTTTATTTTTATTTTTATGTTTAAATATTATTATTATGCATAAAATATATTTATTATACATATTGTTAGAGCATTATTGTATTCAAGATTTATTGTAAAGTCTTGTAATTAGTCAAAGCTTGTAAAGTCAAATGTAAAAGTCAAAGTCATGAAAAGTCAAAGTAGATTAGATTTAATGCTTTGTAATCATAGGTATAAATAGGATTAGTTAGCTTAGATGTTAAGCAAGTCTCAAGTAAGTCAAAAGAAAGCAATTCATTAGAGATCTTAATTGTAATATTCTAGAGAGAGAAGTGAGAGCATTCTAGAGAGAGAAAGTGCATCAATCTTATGTAAATCTCTATTATGTTCAAGATCAATGGATGATTTGATGATTACCTAATAGAAACTGGTTTTACAATTGGTATCAGAGCTTTGGGAGATTGAATTGTGTGCAAAATTCGTCTAATTTCTTGAAGATTTGAAGATTTTTTGAAGATTTTGGAAGAAAATCTCCATTGTTGAAGAACTTGAAGAACACAAATGGGTTATGCATTTCTTTTTTGTTTTTTGTTTTGATTTTGATTGCAAAGTATTTCTCCATTGATATAAATCAGTTTTGCATCAAAAGATTTACAAAAACACATCAAGAATTGATGAATTTGAAGATTTTGAAATTTTTTTGTGTTCTTGAAAAAGTGTGCTGTGAAGTTTTTTAGATTGTGATTTTGCAAAATATTGATGTTTTGATTCGTTTTTGTGCAAAATCCTTCCTAAAAAGTGTTTCTAGACATGTTTCAATCATAAATTTCAAGTCTTAATGCATAAATTTCATTTTTGAAAATTTTGATTTGAATGTGTTCTTGAGGTGTTCTTCATGTTATTGAGCAAAATTGTTTAGATCTTGAGTTTTGATCCAAATTAATTGTTGAGCTGCTATTAAAATGTGTTTTTGATTTGTTTTGATATTAAAATTCCAAATCTAACAATTGTTTTTGAGTGTTTGATTTTTGCAGAAAATCAACAAGGAAAAAAGGAAGAAATAAAGAATTGACTTTCAAAAGTCAAAAGCATACGAATTCTTGGTTTCTAATCACACATAGTTCACTGTGTGAAATTTGTGTGAGTTGTGTATGTGCCAAAAAGGATTCGGATGCTTCATAAGAATGGATACGGATAAAGCATAATAAATTTTTTTAGGTGTATGTTTGTATGCTTCAGCGTGAAATGTGTGCTGTGTGTGTTTGTTTAACCTTTGCGTGTGCTTGTAAAAATCAATTCGCATCACTTAAGATACGAAATCCCATCAATTCGTATCACTCAAGAACCGAAATCTCATCAATTCGCATCACTCTTGAACCGAAACCATACCAATTCGGATCCTTCTTATACCGAAATCATCTCATTTCGGATCCTACTTTCGCCGGAAAACAGTCTCGCCGGAAAAACAAGTGGGCCTTCGAAAAACGACGGGTGATCGATATTTTTTGATTGAATCTGATTGGTATTCGAATAACGATTTCAACGCAACAAACATCAGTGATTTTCGTCGAGAAACGAAGGAGATATCACAGTTTAAAGTTTTCATTCGGTTTTTATCGAAAACTTTCGGTTGCGAATTTCGGGAGTTTGAAAGCGTGTTTCGACTTCTAATCAGGTAAGGGAGCTTAGGGGATCATAAACGAAGAGTTTCGGTTGAAAAGTTTGGTCCCATAACGCATTTTTATAGCTGGGTCGAAATGAAGATGATGATGATGAATAGTGATTTAACGGCGTTCCGTTAGTACCGTTAATTGTGTGACATTTTGGGCCATTTCTCCGTTAGTTTTGTTAAGTTCGTTAGTTGTCAGGTTAATTCAGTTAGTATTTGTTACTTTTTAGTCCTAAGTCCGTTAAAAGTTAGTTAGTTAGGTTAGTTGATTTTTAGTTAACTTTCCGTTAGTATTTTCCGTTAGTTTCCTTACATTTTTGGTTCTTCAGTTAGTTATTTGTTAAGTCTTTAGACAGTTTTAAGACATTGTTAGTTTTAGTCCTTGTAGTTTAGTTTGAGTCTTTTACATTTTTAATCCTTGTAGTTATCTTTTAGTTTTTTTTACACTTTTAGTCCTAGTTTTATTAGTTTTTAGAATTTTACATTTTTAGTCCTTTGAGTATTATTTTTCAGTTTTTGTCAATTTTTAGTCCTTGTTTTTGTTGAGTCTTAGTATTTTTCACTTTTAGTCCCTATATTTTGTATTTTTTGATATTTTTAGTCATTTTGGTGTCGATTTTTTTTTATTTTACCTGCTTTTATTCATAACTGACATATTTTTCTCTTATTTTGCAGGTTTATCGATTAAAGTCAAACTTTTCCGCGCAAATTTTTCAAATTTAATTTTTGCAAGACAAATTTATAATTTGTTTTTCAGATCTTATTTTTTGAAAAAATTTCTGACTTTAATTGTGTTTTTCTGATTTTTACGAGTGTGCACATAATTCTAACTTCTAAGCGAAGTTTCTCTTGACGATCACTCTATTAGGTAGTATTATTTTTGATATTTTTCATCTAATTTTGTTTGTGTTTCTTTTCAGGTTTCTTCAAGATGTCTACTTATACAGAAGATGGGTTTTAAGATTGCAACAAGTTCTTATAACATAAATACCTCCAACTCCACAAACTTTTGTTAAAACTAATAATGGAAGTTTGAAGCAAACTCTTATATCTAATACTTCAAATCCTTCAGCTCATGTTTTAAATAAAGAGGAAGAAAATGCTAAATTGAAGAGACAAATTTTAGACATTTCTTCTTCAAATGATAGACTTATTAAAAGAGTTACTGATCTTGACGTTTATATTGCAGATCTTGAAGCAAAGAGAGACAACTCGAGTCTGCACGATCAAATCAAGAAACTTCAAGAGAAAGTAACAATCTTTCAAAAGGAAAATGCTGATCTGAAGAGTATTGAAGACAAGAGAGAGAAGGAGAACTCATATCTTAGAGGGAAATTAAAAGAAGTTCAAGAGAAAAGAATAACATTGGAAGATGAAAATGTTGATTTGAAGAAAAAGCTTTCTGAACGTGAAAGAGAGTCTCTTTCTTCAAAGAAAGTTCTTAAAGAAAAGGAACTAACTGAGCTGAAATGTATAAAACTTTCAAAATAAGTTTCGGACTTTAAGAAAGTTTTATTTTTAGAAAAAGACAAGTTCGAAAAAGAAAGAGCTAAATTTGAAACTGAACGAAAATCTTTTGAGATTAAAAGTTCTGAGCTTTCCGTGAAAATCTCTGATTTAGAAAATCTTTTGGAAAAGGAAAGAAAAGATTTTGTGGAAAAGAAAAATCTCTTTGAAAAGGAAAGTAAAACCCTTAAAAAGAAAAATATGGAAATTTTTAAAGAGATTACTGATAAAAGAAAGTTTTTGGAAAAAGATTTTGAAGCGGAACGCGAATATTTTGAAGATGCGATTCTTAATCTTACCAAAAGATTATCTGGTTTATCAGCTGATATTATGAAGGATCAGTTGATCAAATCTGATCTCCAAAAGAAATTTGATCTAATTTCGAAAGAGAAAAATGTTTTAATAAACAAAGTCAAAGAACTTGAAGACATCATTTTTAAATTTGATGTCTCTAAGCAGGCCAGTCATGATACAATCTTTCAGACTCCATTTGTTAAATCAAATGATTCTGAATACTCTTTTAAAACTGCTTCAAGTTCAAGTTTTAAAAACATTTCTTCTAAACAATTTAATAGATCAACTGATTTCTCAAAAGGTCAGATTCGTTCAACAAATCTCTTCTATAATCCTCTACTTGATAAATCAGATAACAAACCAAATGTGCCTAAAGTTAATTCTTCCAAAACTGAAGAAGTTCTAGTCTTCAAGAAGGTGAAGATGGAATGGAGAGTCAAAGGCACAACGATTCCAAAGAAAGATGTACCAAAATCATCTGCATCCACATCAAAAGCCAAGAAGAACAATGCGCCGAAAGGTAAATCTTCTGCTAAACCTAATCCTATTCATTCTGTAAATCATCTGGTTAGGTTAGCACATAAGAAAATTTGTTGTTCTTATTGTGGGTCAAATGATTTTGTGCATAAAGATTATACTTCTTATTGGTACGGTACTTATAGTATTCCTTCTAAGAAATCTACACCTAACACACTAGGACCCAAGTCCCGTTGGGTACCAAAATCTGCTTAATCTGTTTTGCAGGATCATCATGTGTTATGCTGATTTGGAAATATATACCACACACATGATTGAAAACAGAAGAGAAGCGGTGAATTTCTTGAAGAGTATTTGTACCATTAAGGGGGAGCAAAGAGACTTGGCTTTTGAACATATCAATTAAAAACCCGTGCTTCAACGACTATGGCTTCTAAACAAATCAGTTTAGAACTCATACTACTCAAGTGATATCCTTAACTGTTACATCTTTTTGTTTCAAGGAACAAGTGGTGAAAGGTAACATTGCATTATGTTTTATTTCTACTGCTTTGACTGTTTGAATCTTTACAAATTTAATTCAATGAGATGAATTTTTTTTCAATTTTCATTCAATAAATGAAATGTGTGTCAAGGATGATTTTCAAGCAATTTTGTATTATATGAGTTACATTTGTTTCATCTTTCACTCCTGACATAAATCGAAAGGTCAGCAAAACATGAATGAAATTATGCTGAATGCTCAAAGTTATGTAAATTCGGACTTATATAGAATATAATGCTCAAAACGCCTATTTGTCAAAATGATGGATAGAAACAAAAATATGGGTGAAGCACAATGTTTTAGAACTAAGTGATTGAGATGCAATAAATAATATCATTTAGTTTGAAAGTTTGTACCTGTGGCCTTTCTGGTTTGGGAGAGTAAGTCCTAAGGGGTGCTCGACACCTAGCCCCTAAGACCAACTGGTCTGGGATCGGCTGACCCAAATCCTGCTATAGAACCAGATAGAAAGCCATGTTCTACTGGTACAAATGGGTTTAAGGTATATCGATGTGGCCTTTCTGGTTTGGGAAATTAAGTTCTAAGGGGTGCTCGACACCTAGCACCTAAGGCCAACTGGTCTGGGATTTGCTAACCCAAATCCTTCTATAGAACCAGATAGAAAGTCATGTTTAACGGTATATCTTATTCTTACTAAACTTTTTGATTAAAAGATGCCAATGTGCACAAAATCAAAAGATGCCAATGTGCACAAATCAAAAGATGCCAATGAGCACAAAATTAAAAGATGCCAATGTGCACAAAACTAAAAGATGCCAATGAGCACACATCTCTTGAAACTTGGGGAAAATACAAAGTCGCGATAAACCCATAAATTTGTGAAAATCCTGATTTTGGACAAATAGTGTGAGTAGAGCAAAGTATTCTTATATGTTTTAGAATTGCATATGCTTGAAGCTAATCATATTTCGCATGCTAGCACACCAAATAGATTTAATAAAGGGGTAGAAACTGAACATTTTTAACTTGATATGCAATGATGACTTGTATTTGAATCCAAACACATGCATTTGATTTCATTTGATTGCAAAATCTGTTAAATTTCATTAAGTTGGATTTCTTTTGTAAAGCTTTCAAATGATCAAATGTTAGTAGTTATAAAATGAAGTTCAATGAATTTTATTTTCCTTGTGTAAATTTTTTTTAAAATTTGTGCTACAATTTCAAATACTGTGCGTTATTGAAATATATGCATACTTTCAGGGGGAGAAAACAAATTGCTCCAGAATTCTTATTTTGAGGGGGAGCAAGGTTATCCACTAAGGAGGAGATTGTTAGTAATACTAAGAGACGCGACTGAAATTGAAGAAGGTTTTCGATGATAATGATGCTCACTTTCATCGAAAAAGGGGGAGAAATGTTTAATTCAATTTCATGTCAAAGAACTTTCAAGTAAAAGATATTTCATGTCAAAGAGCTTTCAAGTCAAAGATTCGTGAACAAAGACTGAAGATCAGTGGGAGAAGGATCATGTGAAGTCCAAATGTTGCTGAATTTGGTTATCTTAGTTCTGAGTGGTTCTCGGAATGCGCTTACACCTAAAAGTTCAAAAATGTGGATGGTTTCACATCTTTCTGATCCAAACTCTAATAGTTTCTGATTCCTCTTGTTCCGAATTGATGGTTTTATATAAAGATCTGAAATTCATGTTCAAGACTTGAAGACAATTTGTTGAAGATTGTATTGAAGAAGGTTGACTTTTCAAAGAGAAAGACAAAGACTTTTCATGTTTGTCTGAAGATTCTTCAAAGCTGAGTTCTTAAAGAGTGTCAAAACATTTAGTTCGTCGTGAACTAATGGAGATAAAGTTGTTTGAAGATTATCTAAGCTTCAACGTTCAAAGCGGTCAAAGTTAAAGTTTTGAAGATCAAGAGCTGAAGACTGCTGCTATTTTTTTTTAAATCTTGAATCCAAAGGGGGAGATTGTTAGAGCATTATTGTATTCAAGATTTATTGTAAAGTCTTGTAATTAGTCAAAGCTTGTAAAGTCAAATGTAAAAGTCAAAGTCATGAAAAGTCAAAGTAGATTAGATTTAATGCTTTGTAATCCTAGGTATAAATAGGATTAGTTAGCTTAGATGTTAAGCAAGTCTCAAGTAAGTCAAAAGAAAGCAATTCATTAGAGATCTTAATTGTAATATTCTAGAGAGAGAAGTGAGAGCATTCTAGAGAGAGAAAGTGCATCAATCTTATGTAAATCTCTATTATGTTCAAGATCAATGGATGATTAGATGATTACCTAATAGAAATTGGTTTTACACATATGTATTTATTTTTGTCTTTATTTTATATTATCTTTTTTTTTCTTTCTTGGGTTAAAAGCGCCCAAGAATCCTTGAATTCTTTTTATTTCTCTAGAAGATGGACAACCATCATAGGTTGTTGTATCAGAGATGAAGGTTCGATAAATGGCCTTACTCGTTGTCCGTTTACCTTAAAAGTGGTCCCATTTTCTGGATCAATTAATTCAATTACACCGTAGGGATATACTTTTGCAATCTGATACGGTCCTGTCCATCTAGAGTTTAATTTTCCGGGAAATAACCTGAGTCTGGAGTTAAACAGTAGGACTTGTTGTCCCTAAAAAAACTCTTTTGGACTGATTTTCTTATCATGCCATT
Source organism: Saussurea involucrata (assembly GCA_033807775.1). Lineage (NCBI taxonomy): Eukaryota > Viridiplantae > Streptophyta > Magnoliopsida > Asterales > Asteraceae > Saussurea > Saussurea involucrata. The sequence continues at coordinate 115,335,132 of CM066322.1, forward strand.
TTTTGTATTTTCTTTATAAAGTTTGGCATTTTCATAGGAAAAATTCCTATGTTCTTCTAACTCACAAAGTTGTAGAGTTCTTCTTTTTCCTGCCTCGTCCAAACTCATGCTGAGTTCCTTTATGGCTCAATATGCCTTGTGTTCTAATTCTATATGTAGGTGACAGGCTTTTCCAAAAAACTAGTTTATACGGCGACATACCAATAGGGATTTTATAAGCGGTCTGGTAGGCCCACAAGGCATCATCCAATTTGAATGCCCGGTCTTTTCTGTGTGGCTTGACTACCTTAGCTAAAATTCCTGTGATTTCCCTATTGGACAACTAAGCCAAACCATTGGTTTGAGGGTGATATGCAGTGGCCACCCTATGTTGAATATTGTATTTGTCCAGGACTTCCTCTAATAGGTTGTTGATGAAATGGGTGCCCTCATCACTAATCAAGGCACGAGGTGTACCAAATATAGTGAAAATGTGCTTTTGCAGAAATTTGACAATTGTCTTAGCATCATTAGAGTGGCAGGCCATAGCCTCCACCCATTTAGACACATAGTCAACAGCTACCAGTATGTAGGCACAATTGTTTGACAGTAAGAATGGTCCCATAAAATCAATGCCCCAAACAACAAATAATTCTACTTCTAAAATCCCATTTAAAGGCATTTCATTTCTCTGAGAAATATTTCCACTTCTTTGACACTCATTGCAACTTTTTGCAAAGTTGTAAACATCATTGTTTAGAGTAGGCCAATACAAACCTGATTGCAACACTTTTGCAGTTGTTCTGCTTCCTCCAAAATGTCCTCTACAGGGACTGTATGACAATGATATAGGACAGATGCCACTTCTTCTTTAGGAATACACCTTCTAATCACCTGATCTGCACAAATTTTAAACAAAAAATGGATCATCCCAAAGAAACTTCTTGGAATCAAATATGAGTTTCTTTCTTTAATGTTTATTAAATTTCCTTGGGAATGATCCCACAAGCTAAATAATTAACAATATCTACAAACCAAGGTGTTGCAGTATGTTGTACAACTTAAATCCTTTCATATGGAAAAACATCACTTATATCATTAGTGTGTTCAATGTTTTCTTGTTTTTCCAGTCTTGACAAGTGGTCAGCCACTTGATTGTTGACACCCTTTCTGTCAATGATTTCCAAATCAAACTCTTGTAGTAACAAGACCCACCTTATTAGCCTAGGTTTTGTATCTTTTTTAGAAATAAGATATTTGATGGTTGCATGATCAGTATGCACAATCACTTTGGCACCCATCAAATATGATCTGAATTTTTCAAAAGCAAAAACCACAGCTAATAATTCCTTTTCAGTAGTGGTGTAATTGATTTGAGCTTCATTGAGAGTTTTACTAGCATAGTAAATAGAGTGAAAACTTTATTCTTTCTTTGACCTAGAACAGCTCCTACAGCCCAGTCACTAGCATCACTCATTATTTCAAAAGGTAAAGACCAGTCAGGAGTCACTATTACAGGAGCAGTGACCAATGCTTATTTCAAAATTTTAAAAGCCTTTTTACAGTCTTCATCAAAGTTAAAAGTTCATGCTGTAATAGTGAACATAGATGTTTGGATATTTTAGAGAAATCTTTGATAAACCTCTTGTAAAAACCGACATGTCCTAAGAAACTTCTGATTCCTTTAACATTGGTTGGTTCAGGCAATTTTGCAATTACTTCTAATTTTGCCTTATCAAACTCAATACCTCTATTGAAAATGAGATGCCCTAACACAATACCCTCTTTAACCATAAAGTGGCATTTTTCTCAGTTTAAAACCAAATTTGTTTCTTCACATATTTTAAGACTTTTTTCAAGGTTTTGTAAACACAGATCATATGATGTCCCATAAACTAAAAAATCATCCATGAAAATTTCCATGGACTGTTCAAGCATATATGAAAAAATAGACATCATACATCTTTGGAAAGTGGCAGGTGCATTACATAGTCCAAAGGGCATTCTTCTAAAAGCAAAAGTGCCATAGGGACAGGTGAAAATTGTCTTCTCCTGATCTTCAGGTGCAATGGCAATTTGATTGTAACCAGAATAACCATCTAAGAAACAATAAAACTCTTTTCCTGCTAGTCTGTCTAACATCTGGTCAATGAAGGTCAATGGAAAATGGTCTTTTTGGGTAGCCTGATTAAGCTTCCTATAGTCCATACATATCCTCCATCCTGATACTACTTTAGTAGGTATAAGTTCATTCTTCTCATTAGTTACCACAGTAACTCCACCCTTTTTGGGTACACACTGCACAGGACTGACACAAGTACTACTGGCAATAGGATAAATTATGCCAACATCCAACCATTTTAAAATTTCCTTTTTAACAACCTCTTTCATCATTGGGTTGAGTCTTCTTTGAGGCTCAACTGAGGTAAAGTCTTTGTTTTCTAAAATGATTTTATGTTGACATATGGCAGGGCTTATGCCCTTCAAGTTAGCAATGGTCCATCCTATGGCCTTGGTGTGTTGTTACAACATGCTCACCAATTTTTCCTCTTGGTCAGATTCTAAGGATGATGAAATAATGACAAGTAACTTCCCTGAATCTCCTAAAAATGCATATTTTAGATGTGAGGGCAATTGTTTTAACTCTAAATCTGGAGCACATTCTAAGGAAGGGACAAGAGTTTTCCTGTCCTTATTTTCTAAAACTTCAACAACAGAGGTGACCTATATGTCTTCTAAGTCCTCAAACTCTGTTGTATCTTCATCACTATCTAAATCTCCAATTCCCATGGCCTTCCCAAAATTTTGGTCTTGACACCATGATTCAATCAAACTTAAGGTAGAACATTCCTCTATCTTTTCAGGATATTAAGGGAATCCAACACATTAAAAGTTACTTGTTGGTCTTGAACTCTCATGGTGAGTTCACCCTTTTGGACATCTATCAGAGTTCTTTCGGTGGCTAGGAAAGGTCTTCCTAAAATGATGGGAATATCTTTGTCAGCTTCAAAGTCTAAGATGATAAATTCTGCAGGAAAAATAAACTTATCAACTTGGACAAGGACATCCTCAATTTTACCTTTAGGCCAAGCTATGGACTTATCTGCTAATAGAAGAGACACAGTTGTGGGTCTAGCTTTACCTATGCCTAGGGTGTTGAATACAGATAAAGGCATGAGGTTTACACCTGAGAATCGAAGATTTTCACGAACTTTCGTTGCAAAGTTAGATTTTATAAAGTTGGTTTGCTTTTGAGAGAATATCTGATTTTAAGCTAACAAGTAATAAAAAGCGGGCATGGTTGTAAATTTTCCCCGAGAGTATAATAATAACTTAAATAGTTGACCAAACCGGTCACAATATAGCCCCGCATGATTTCCACCTCTCGAAGCTACGTCGTGTAGGTTGCGGTTGCGGTTTTACATAAAGTATCCGCAAATGCTAACTTTCGGTTTTGCAACCTTAATAAGTAGATCTCGAAAATCTTAGCTCCGCCGATGTGGAGAGATACGCGTATCCCTATGTACATCAACTCAACCGACATCTGAATATTAGTACAATTATGCAAAAACTCATATCTCTATGTGATTATTGAAGATTTTCTCAAACCCCATTGCATCACTCAAGTTGTATTTCAAATCCACCCATATTTGGGTCAAAAGATCTAATATTAACACACACAAGTGATCAGCTTGTTCGTGTTGAGTTAAAGTTTCAACTTGTGTTAGAGCATTATTGTATTCAAGATTTACTGTAAAGTCAATGTACTGTATTAGTTGCTAATGCCTTTATACCTTGTATGTTATGGGTATAAATAGGCATGTCTAGTTCTTAGTTAGAACAGGAATCTAGACCTTTAGAAACCACTTGAGCATTTTGTCATTTGTACTTTAGAGATCAATATATGGATGACAAGTTTGCCTTCTAAATTCTCTCTACATTTGTTCTTCACATATTGCTAGATTTGGGATTTCACATTTGGTATCAGAGCTTTGGGAGATTGAATTGTGTGCAAATTCGTCCAATTTCTTGAAGATTTGAAGATTTTTTGAAGATTTTTAAAGAAAATCTCCATTGTTGAAGAACTTGAAGAACACAAATGGGTTATGCATTTCTTGCTTGTTTTTTGTTTTGATTTTGATTACAAAGTGTTTCTCCATTGATATAAATCAGTTTTGCATCAAAAGATTTACAAAAACACATCAAGAATTGATCAATTTGAAGATTTTGAATTTTTTTGTGTTCTTGAAAAAGTGTGCTGTGAAGTTTTTTAGATTGTGATTTTGCAAAATATTGATGTTTTGATTCGTTTTTGTGCAAAATCCTTTCTAAAAAGTGTTTTTAGACATGTTTCAATCATAAATTTCAAGTCTTAATGCATAAATTTCACTTTTGAATTTTTTTGATTGAATGTGTTCTTGAGGTGTTCTTGAGAATCTTCAAAGTGTTCTTGATAAAAAAATTCTAGATCTTGAATTTTGATCCAGAATTTTTAATTGAGATGTTTTAAAATGTGTTTTTGATTTTGTTTGATCTTAAAATTCAGGTTTAATATTTGTGTGTTGAGTTTTATTGGTACAGGTCAACAAAGAAATTATGCAAAGAAGAAAAAGGTGCTGCACATGAGAAGTTCTCACATTAGTTTTAAAAGTCTACTATTCGCATTCACAAAGAAATCCTACTGTGTTTGAATGTGTGACGTGGCAGAAAGAGTGTGTGTTAGTGTGTGCATGGCGTATATTAGTATGTGTACAGTGTGAGTGTACTTGGTGTGTACCTTTAAATTCATCAATTCGGAACAGGAACCAAACATCCGAATTCATCAATTCGGAACAGGAACCAAACATCCGAATTCATCAATTCGGAACATTCTTGAATCCTTCAGAATTCGAACCCTTCTTGTCCAGAATTCGAATCCTACTGAGTCGAAATCATCGGAATTCGGACCACTCAAGGGATTTTCTACTTGATTTCAGTCAATTCGGAGTGTTCTTGATTGTTACAAGTGTTGAATTCGAACTCTTCTGCATTCGAATTCCTTGAATTCGAACCCTTCTGTATTCGAATTCCTTGAATTCGAACCCTTATGCATTCAAATTGATTGAATTCGAACCCTTATGCATTCGAATTGATTGAATTCGAACCCTTCTTCATCCGAATTGATTGAATTCGAACCCTACTTCATCCGAATTCATTGAATTCGAACCCTTCTTCATCCGAATAAACAAAGGTTGCCACATTGGTATAGGAATGGAAAGACGAGAAATAAATTACAACTATTTTACTCAAAGAAATACTAAGCGCTGTTAATCACCTAAATTCTTCAAGTGTAAGATGTCTTCCAAATGCTTCTCCAAGCTCCATTTTTAGGTGAAGGAGAGAGACTTGAAAGGGACTTGAGAGAAAACATGATTTAAGAGAGAAAGGGACCTATCATGGTGTGTTTTTCCTTCATTTTGTCTTCAAATTCCTTTTCCATTTCTCCTCCAAATTAATAAATACCAGTGTTGACTAAGGTGTTTGCTTTTCCCAATTCACTGATTTAGAAACAAAATCTATGCAGTACCTATAAAACTGATGTTTGCCATAGTAGTGAACCTTGTGGCCACATTGATATCTTACCAAATCCTAACTTTCAGCCATTTCTAACTTTAAAACCAATTTGAACAAATGAAGTGGTAGAAGGCTCAAATGTTAATTAGATATTTCAAAATGAGTTTATAAAATGTGACAAATAACTCAAAAAATTGAGAGTTATCAGATACCCAACACCCCAAACCCGTCGGGGAATAGTCGGGACGGGATCGGAGACAGGGGCTTATACAAGGGTTGAGGGATGCATCACTGGTCCAGTAGCCACCCCGTTTCCATCCCTACCTCCATCCTTACGCTTAACGGACTTTTTCTAACTTTGCCAAGTCACAAGAACAAAAAGAAAATTGAAATGGAAACCATAACGAGTCAAAAAGCAACTTTGAAAGACCAAAGATTGAAAATAGTTATAAACAACAAAACCACATGAACAAAAATTATACACTGTTATAGGAGAGACACTCATCATAACGGGGTTTTAGATAATAAAACTATAAGAATTGCACAACAAAGTTATTTAGGAGATTAACTTTTGATATATAATTCGATAAATACACAACATTATGATATATTTTGAGATTCTTGTATTAAGAATGAGGCTTTATGTATTTTTAAAAAAAATATATCATAAGATGATGCATTTTAAAAATCTGTCATAATAACACCACCACCACCATCATGGCATCACAGAGTAAAGGACCAAAATAGTGATGTGTCACACACAGCCAAAGTGTTTGCAAACCTCAACCCAGCAAAACTTGACATAAATTTCAAAGTTAATAAGAGAATGGTGCAAGAAAGTTATCAAAAGGTTTTATTGTTTGTTTGTAATATCGAAACTGAGTTCAGTAGGACTTCCCACAATGTATCAGGCTCCCAGCACCCAGGAAAAGACCAAAAATGGCAGCACTGCCCACCGTTGCTTGTCCAATATGTCTGATCTTCATAAGTCCAGGGACCTGCATTTAAATTTATCAAATATATAATAATATAACACAAAATAAATAAATAAAATAAAACATTAGGGGTCTCAGAAAAAAAAAGACTATGCACCAATCTCATCAGTTATTTAGAAAAATAAGCTTCTGACACATTTTCTTAAATACATGATAGTATTCTTTTGTTAAATCCATTTGAATGTCATAAGGTTATTCTCCTAAATAACCCAACCCACCCACCATCCATCCATGGGCCATGAGTGGCTCGGCTCAGAAAAAAGCTTCATCCTCCTCCATCAATGAGCATATATATATATATATAAGCTAGTCAAATTTATATTGGCTTGAGATCAAGGTTGGCTAAGAAGCTCAAAACGGTGTACAGGTCCAGTGATCATAGGAGGAGCGTTAGTTAGTGCATTCTTCCAAATCAAAGTCGGAATGTTTAAAATAAACTAAATTTCAATGCTTAATACAAACCCTTAGCTACATTAAATGATAAATATACGACTTCTTTGAGATTGTGTTTTGAGATAAATATATTGTGTTCTTTAGAGAGAACACAGAGAAAAGAAAAGTGCCAAAGCAATGAATAAATGAAGTGTATATCAAGACTTGACCATCTATCTAGGCTACATCCAATTTCAATTTGTGGGTTCCATCCAACTTTTATACCATAAAAAATAACTCTGTATGTTTTACATCACACAAAATTCGGTAAATCACCCTGTGGTGTCATGTGGGACTATGAGCAATAGTGTAGCTACGCCTACGTAAACATGCATTGGTACGTAGAATTAAAGATTGTGGGCAGTGAAAACCACTTTTCCAGTCCAACTGTCATCAGCCATATACATATATATATAGCATTACATTCATTGTTCCTATATCAAACAGCAGACACTGCTCTACAGCCACTCATCTAACAGGAGATGACTTCACAAGGATGTGTCAAGAGTATGGTTCTGCATGTATGTGTGTAGATGTGTGTATATGTATATATAAACGTATATACACATACATGTGTGAAGATAATTAATACGAGTCTGATGTATTACTTCATCCAAATTAACTGTATAATACCTATGCACAACAAAAATGGTGGTTGCAAATAAATACCATTTTGTCCAAGTAACACACTAACTTGAAAGAAAACTGATACAACAATTACAAATCCCTTGTCAATAAGGAAAAGGAAGGTATGTGTGTGCCTATATAAATACCTATTTCTAAAAACTCCAATAAAAGTAATAAATGTGGCACTTCTCATGTCATTATCAATATTAAAAGAAAGCAAGAGAAGGTTAAATGAAGCTTGTAACTTTTTTTAACAAGTAAACACACCCATAATTGCCTCTTATGAGGCTTGAACAAACCTAGAGGTTACTTGGGCAAGGTTGCTTGCTATTAGGTACTATTTTAGTAACTGTAAAGCTGGATGGGGAGATGGTTGGTAGTGTTTTTAATTTCAAATGCTGAATTGCATGAAAAATGCAACATACTTATGGTCCAATTTTTATTTTGTGTAACGTAGTTTCCACACCTTTTATTTTATTTTGATACCTCATATGTGACATCAAATATTTGGTTTACATCTAAGAATCCATGAAAATGAAACGTACTATAGTCAGTTTCCTATTTTGTGTAACTTACCTTGGTATAAATGTATGAGATATCACATATGAGGTACCAAAATGAAGGTTTTGAAAGTATGTTTTTACATAATAGAAATAGGAGCAAAGTATGTTGCATTTTAAAAGGCTGAAGTTACTTGGGGGCTGTTTGGGGAACGGAAATGGGAATGAATTTTCATGTGCCAAAAAGTCTCACATGACCTAATACCAAGAGTAAATAGTTCATGTGTCTGAGGGTTAATGTGCTAATTCCATTAGGCAATCCAAAAGTGAAATTGATTCCTGAATTTCACCAATACAAAGACCATCATACATAGATGAAACGAAAGTCGACTGACTTTCGACAGCCTAATGTTGATGATAAGTATAATGAGAGTAGGAAACTTTAAAATCTAAAGCCTCAAGCAATGATAAGATAGTACCTTATTTCTAAAAGCATCATAAGTCCCATATACAGCACCTGAAAATTAATAAAATCATTAGAAGATGAAATAGAAACCTAAGCTTGAATCTCTCTCTCTCTCAAAGATGACCAGCTACTAAAACCATATTGATCAACCATGCAAACTAGCTCCTTCTATAATTTGTGAACACATTGACAAGTACCAAGAATACCATGGGAAAATGTTTCATTACATTGTGAACGCCTTGTATATATAAATCACTAATGGGCATCAAATACGAAAATATAAAATAAGAAATGTAGTTTCAGGGAGAAACCATGACATGCAGATAGAAAATGCTATTTAGCAATTAGCATACATGAAGTATGCATTTGATTCAACAGCAGACAACAGTACCCAACTAAAAGAAGAATGATTTAGGCAAAAATTGGAGGAATGTGTGTGATCAAAGTTGTTTAGACATTATACAAAGGAATTGTAGGTGCAGAAGCAATAACAAAGGTGTTATTACTTTTTTCACCTTGTGGTGTAATTGTGTAAATGGAAATAAATGGACATATAAAGAAAGGTAGAGTATTTGTTATACCTATACATAATTCAAGAACAACATGTGCCTTTGCAGTTACCAAACCTCGTTCCATGCCCTACACTATAGTCTGTTTCATAATTCAACAACAGTATTTGTGGTCTTCATCTCACCATCACCAACCACAGACTATAGTCTCGTGAAGTAAGGCACTTTCTTCTTATTTCTTAATGTGTGGACAGTAAGCAGTAACAATTTGCCACAAATGTGTAGCAAACACATGCAAAACCTTTATACTTAAGCCACCACTATTATGTTCTCAAAGAAATCAACCACTCATTTTCTAAAATTTATGTTAAGTTTTATATATACATATATCAAGTTTTGTAACTATATAATTATATATACACATATTAAGTTTTGTATATATATATATATATATATATATATCAAATGAGCCGCCATTTTTTCTTGCATTACCACCACAATAACCGTTGTATAATTGACGGTAGTTCGAAAAAAACCGATTCGTACAAAGGAAACCCATGTTTTATTTTTTTTTGGTAGATCCTTATGAATTGGCGGAGGCACAGGAGGTTGTTGCAGCGACAATGGTGGCTGAAGTGGCAATCAAAGGAGGTGGTGGTGTTGGTGGTTGAGGTAGAGGTGGTAGTGATCGATATGGTGGTAGAAGTGAAGGTGGTGATTGTGGTAGAGATGGAGGTAGGTGACAGTGGTAGTGGCGATAGTGGCAGTGCTGCTACAGATGCAGGTGGAAACATTAAGAAGGACGAACGCAACAGGAGAAGAAGAGAGTGAATCCGCTAATTTGGGGCCAAAATCAATGGTGCGAGGGTAGAGAAGCCATGAAGCCAATCGATTTTTGGCATTTCGAAGTAGAAAACTGGAATTACCAGTGCTCTAAGGTAAGGATCCTGATGGGTGGGTGCTACGAGCAAATAGGTATTTTTCTTTAAATAAACTCACGAATGAGGAAAAATGGAGGTTCCTTTGAAGGGGATGCCTTGTTATGGTTCCAATGGGAGAATAAAAGGAGACTGATTATGATCCGGATGAATTGAAGAGGTTTTTGATTCATCAATTCCGGCCCGTCAGGCTTTGTGTGAACAACTCCTTGCGGTTGCAGTGAAAAAGGAGGGCAGTGAAAAAGGAGGGCACGGTAGCGGATAACAAGAGACATTTTGTGTCTTTCACAACACCATTAGACGACATTCCATAAGAGGTCTTTGTAAGTCTCTTGAACGGTTTAATCCACAGATCCGGGCAGAGGTGCGATTGCTAGTGCCGAATGGGTTAGGGAAGGTGGGGTTAGCTCAAGGAGTCGAGGAAAAGAACACGATTCTTGCCCGTACAAGTAGTTTGAAATCGTGTTTGGATTCCGAAGAACAACCTAGGGAAAGTGATAAAGGTTATGTTGAATCAACAGATAAGAGTAGCAACTTGTTGCCAAAGAATGTTGGTGAATTCCGTAAGTTGTCGAATCAGGAATTACAACAAAAACGTAGCCAGGGTTTATGTTATAAGTGTGACGAAAAGTATGCTCCGGGACATCATTGTAAGAGAAAGGAGGTGAACATAATTGTGGTACGAGAAACAGAAGATCAATACATAGAGGATGTTGACACCGACCCAATAACGAAGTTTGCGGGAATTGAAACCGGGAGAGATGTCGAAGTCTCACTAAACTATCTGGTAGGTTTGTCAACACCAAAAACAATGAAATTGTTAGGAGAGATGGGGGGTCAAAAGGTGGTTGTGTTGATAGATAGCCGAGCCTCCAACAACTTTGTCGCAAAGGTATTAGTGGAGAAACTCGGGTTGACCACGAATTACAAGGAGTACAACTTTCGATGAGGTTTGGGGAATCGATTAAAGGCAAAGGTGTGTGCAAAGATGTGAAACTAAATCTACAAGGATAGAGATTATAGAAGATTTTTTGCTCATTAACTTGGGAAATTCCGATGTGATTCTTGGAGTCCAGTAGTTGGCATCGTTGACCAACTTTGAATTGGCAATCCAGACTATGAAATTTAAAAGGGGTGATCAGTCCTTTGAAAGGGGACCTAGCAATGGGTAGATACTTGGTCTCGTTGAAGGCCATGATGAAGACATTGGAAAATGAAGGCCAAGAAGTGTCGGTGGAATTAGCAAATGTGGAAACAACGGATGGAAATCCAGAGACACTAGCTGAGATAGCATAGTTACTAGAAGAATTTGGTAGTGTGTTTTGTATGCCAGAAAGTTTACCTCCATGTAGGGGCAGAGAGCATGGGATAGTTCAGAACGAAGGGACATAACATATTAATGTACGACTATAGCGTTACCCACAGTATAAAAAAGACGAGATCGAGAGGTTAATAAGGGAAATGCCGACAGCACGAGTGATGCAATATAGCCAGAGTCTCTTTTCAAGTCATGTGCTACTAGTAAAAAAGAACGGAAGTTGAAGGTTTTGCGTTGATTACCGAGTTCTAAACAGAAAAATAGTACCAAATAAACTTCCAATTCTGGTGATAGAAGAACTGTTGGACGAACTCCACGAGGCCCCTTATTTTTGGAACTAGATTTAAAGTCGGGTTATCACCAGATTAGAATGAAACAGAAGGTGTTTAGAACTCACGATGGGTATTATGAATTTTTGGTGATGCCGTTTGGCCTAACCGTCTAACCAATGCTACAGCCACTTTTCAGACGCTGATGAACAACATTTTTAGACCATTCTTGTGTAACTTGGGTCTCAAACAAAATAGCCCACTCAAAATAGCAAAAAAAGACCATGGAAAAAATTGCGCTATTAGCGACCGCTATTTCAGATCAATATGAGGCCAAATAGCAATCTTTAGCACCGCTATTTGCAGACCGCTATTTCCTGGATATCGCTAACCGATATAGCACGCAATTAACGCCACAGCTAATAATGACCAACGAGTTAAAGACATAATTCTAGCACACTTTTCCCTTTTTTGCATCCATGACCAGTGGTCCCATTGTTCATTTAGGAATGAAATGCCATTTATAAGACCTATAGTAGATTACATATTAAATGTCATGATGGATGTATGTTATTTTGCAAAGTGATATAGTTTATATTTTTTATTTATATTTGTAAGGTAATTTATTAATTTAGAACATTTATCAAAGTGGTCATACTTCATTCGACACTAAATCATACAGAGGGTAAAAATGGTAATTTTACGTCATTCAAACGTTATCTTCAGAACATTTACCAAACAGTTATTTTTTATTTTGCACTAAATCATGCAGAATCTCTTAATCATTCTGCACCAATTCATTTTGCATCTCTTAATCATTCTGCACCAATTCATACATGTTGCATGTGAGATCTCAAAAGGGTATTTTGTGCATGATGAATGGTTCTATTGAGTTATTATTCACAAACAGAAAAGTATTACAAAAAACTTAATTCATGAAACCATAACCGCTCAATAAAGCTTAAAGCTTACGTATTTCATGTATGTATTTTGTGGAAGGAGTAAAGAGGGATAGCATGAGGTAGTTACTATTAAAAGCAATAGCAAATTTTGTTGTATTATAAGCGATTGAGCTACGTTTCCGTTGATGTTTTAACTCTGATGTAATGGTAAGATGTGAAAGAAATAAATTTAAATTTAGTTCTCATACAAGACTTAGTAGTATGAAAAAAGTGATGGCACCCTTTAGGATTGGGGCTTTACACCAAGTATTGAGTCATAGCTTGGGTACTAGTGATTTGACACAGAGAACAAGTTTGATTCAAGAATTAAAAGATTTCACAACCAAGTTAACCGAGATATGTTGTATTATAAGTTCAAGACACATAAGAGCCCTAACCATATTTAAACTTGTGAACAATCCATATAGACAGACTACTATAATAAATAAGCACTTAAAACAAGTACATGTTCGAGGCTTCGAGCCTCAAAGGCTACCTTTCAAATAATCGAAAACCAAATCTTTTAAATGAACACAAAAAGCATATTGAGGTAGGTTGTCACTTTGTTGGAAGGTAGTTGGCACTCCTTGGGAACAGCCGACTATCAAGTTAGCTTGGGTCCAGTTAGAAGATCAATTTTTCAAGGTCTTGACAAAGTCATCTTGAAGATATCTGTCATATTTGTGATGGATATTGACATATATGATCCAACTCGAGGAATGCGCCTAAGGTAAAAAAAACAAGGGCATCCCATACAAGCATCTAGCAAGGGGTAGAAGACTTCCTAAGCAAAAAGGACTTGAGTTAAGAGATACAATTTTCTATGAACAAATATCATTAACAATGCAAGAAAAGAGAACTGAAGTACCTAATAAAGATTTTTAATTAGTGTCTAAAAGGGTAGAATGTATTAATTTTATGCACAAGGCATGATTGAAGGTATATCACATAATTAACACAAACCTATTAACAAATTCAGAAGAAAAAAATTACAAAAATTACAGGCCAAATAACTACGCTTCTAACACCACTCATGCACAATTAGCTACCCTAATAATTGAACATTTAGCCTAGTTCTCATTCATGAACCACATTATGCATCTGATGGAAGATAGGATGATAAATAAAAAGGAAAAAACTTGAAGAGTTTTTTAACACAATTTTATGTAGCAGGCCTTCAAACAGCAAAGTAAAGTAAAACCTATTAAACCCATTACGCAGTAGATGATAAGAGAGAACGAACGCCATATATCTTGAAATCAAGAGAAGATGAATTTGTTGGAGTTTGAGTGATTAAGATGAAATAACGATAGGGTTTAGAAGGAAGAGGGTTTGAAAAGAAAAGATTACCGACAGCCCCTCCAACGGCACCACCTACAGCGACTCCGGCGGTTATTCTGGCTAGACAGCTATCCCTTGCCATCTCTCTCTCTCTCTCTCGATTGGTATGTGAAGCTGTGATGGATGACAGGGGAGAAGCGTAGGTTTAATTTTTCAGGACAAACGACAGGGAGACTGGCGTTTCACGAACATAAGGGTTTGGGATTGCCTATTTAAAACAACTTAATTTTTTTTCTTAAACTGAAGTTTTATAAAAATTAAAAAAAAAAGTTAGTTACCATACAATGCTGTGGGATATGGGTGCTCAAATTTCTGATCAACCCAACTCAACCCGAGGCAAAAAAATTCAAACCAAGTCCACCTGTTGTATTATCGATACCATATTTGACTAACCCGTATATATTGGGTTGATAACGGGTTATGCTTAAAACAAACCGATCCAACCAGACAGCCCGTGAAAAAAAGGCGCTCCAAATTCAATAGTCCAAATCCTATGCTTCAATTCATTTACCACCCTCTTCCTTTGCACTTTTCGTGAAAAAAAATCAATTTATAATAGAACATTTATAAGCAATCTTTTATTAGACAATTTATTAATTTGTTGAACATTTAAATATTTAGAAACATTTTAATAATTTGTTTAAACACGATAACTTAGTTAAATGATGAAATGATCAATAAAAGTTTTAACCCGACCAACCCAACCCAACCCGAACGATTTGGGTTGGGTTGGGTTGGGTTGCACTTTTGACTGGGTTGTGTTGGGATTTTTCAAACTACAATGATTGGGTTGGGTTGTTAAAGTGCCTTCAACCCGGCCAACCCAACTCGTGAGCACCCCTACTGTGGGATGCAACATTCAAATAAATATAAACAAAAATACAAAATGTAAATATGTATTTGTAAAATAAAACACATAGTTGGTTTCATCATACATAGAGTGTAAAATAAACAAGTATTTGTACCATCAAAGGAATTGGTAAGTATTTACGGGATAAGATTTTTGGTCTTTGTTATGTCTTTTCTCCGGTAAGACTATCGGTTCATATAATTCTCACCCATACAAGCAAGTGTCAGACGACAAGCACTTACCCACACGATGCACTGATGCAACAACACGATTCATATAAATTCTAAAGCGAAAACATTGAGCTACCCGTCCTTGCTTCATGTTTCGATATCTTCTACGCTCGATTTTACTTTTATGATTTTTTGTGTTTTTTCTTCTCACCACTTGGCCGTCAAGGGATGGTATTTGAACTAAAAAATTAGTCGGAGACCGAGGCTCGATGCCCTATTTTTTGTGGGGATTCATCACTTGGGGGTTGTTTGTTTTTTGAAAATCATAACTTAATAGCCACGTGTGACTTTTTCGGTCAGACATATTTCTAACAAGACTGTTTGTTTTTCTAAAATATTAAACGCCTCTTATCACTTAAATTTGTTTGGAAGAAAAAGTGACAACCTTGTCACTTTTTACGCCTCTTATTTTTCATCAGGTCGCTCTATCCCACCACCCAATACGACTTCCAAATCCACTCGGTTCTCGCCTCCAAATCCAGTCCTCCAAATCGATCACTCAAGATGTTCGATCTCCGAATCGATTCACACACTTTCGATCTGCAAGGTATGTCCATCTCCCTCTCCAAATCGATCCACACACTCTTGATCTCCAAATCGATCCACACACTGTGGTTCGTCCCTGTTAGTTCGTCTTGAAGAAATCCTACTGCATAGATTGAAGAAACCCTACTGAATCGTCCTGCTACTGCGGTTTGTTCCTGAAGAAACATTGGCTCGTCCCTCTCCAAATCGCGCTGATCTCTATCGATTGAAGAAACCCTGGTTCGTCCCTCTCCAAATCGTCCAGTCTTGAAGAAATACTGGTTCGTCCTTTTCCAAATCGCTGCTCTCTATCGATTGAAGAAACCCTACTGCATCAATTTGGTTTCTGAATCGTCCTGCTACTGCGGTTTGGTTCCTGAATCGTCCTGATAATCGGCCTCGTTCTCCTGTTAGTCAGGCTCGTTCTCCAGGCGTCATTCTCCGGTCAAGCTCTGGTCTACTCGTTCTCTGTCTATTTGTTCTATGTTTATTTGTTTGCTATTGTTTTGAGTTTTAATTTGGTTGTAGATCTTCTATTTGGGTTGCTTACAGATCTTTTTTTTTCATTTGGTTACAGATCTTCTAAAGAATCTGATCTATATAAATTTGATTGTTGTTCATCTTATGTTTTTTGATCTACTTGTTGTGCATCATACGGTTTTTGATCAGCTTGTTATTCACAATCTTGATAATTGATTAACAAACTGTTTGTTCTCTATGGGAATGGGAAATTATACATATTGAGACGTTTTTGTCAGCTTACAAAAACAACAGTCTTTTTTATTCAGACTTCAGCATCAACTCTTAAAAATCAATGTTGAATTCAACACCTCTTAAAAAATAAACGCCACCTTTGTAGCCATAAATCTTGAAACAATGTTTAACCACAACTTCTCCTAAATGAAAACCAATGCAAACATTTTGTAGTTAAAGTGAGGATTATGAGATCTAAACATATACACTACCAAGAAACAACCATAGATGAAGACTGAATACCACATTCATTTTGGTAAAAAAGAAAAGCAACCCCACTTGAAATTTCACAGGAATCACAAAAAAAAACATTATTTGCTTTGTAGAAAAAACTTCTATTATTAATTATCTGAATAAATTAATAGAAAATATAAACACATACAAGTACAAAAGTTTACAACACACATGCTACCATGCATATTTTCTGGAGTTAGCCTATATTTTGAGAATAGATAATTATACTGATATTCAAGCTTCTTATGAGCGCCTATGACTTGTGTTGTTTTATGCTTTTTTTTATCTTTATCTCCAAGTTCATGCATGCACCAGCACCTACAAAAACCGCATTAAGGACATCAAGAACATACAAGATGAAATATAATTTTATTCATGATTTGCCCTCTCGATTAATTAAAATGAAAACATGATGACCATTTATTTACATTAATGCCACTGGTTCATTAATGGTCGTTGATGAAAATTTTGAATGGTGGAGATCAGTTTGTAAAGTTTGTTAAAATAGTGTGGTTTGTAATTTAAACGCATCCTATGATATATATATATATATATATATATATATATATAGGGTGAGTTTCTTTTGCAAACCAAGCAATTCGTACAAACTATACAAACCAATCTTGGTCGTTCATCAAGTCTAATAGATATCTGATTTTAATATGTTTCCTAATCTAAAGTCATGATCATAATTAATGAACTTAATCATCTTTCATATATATCACAATCATTATTAATGAATGATAATAATTACCATAAATATATCTGTTGTTGCCTAATTTAGTGGTTTGCAAAGTTTGTACAAATTGTTTGGTTTGCAAAAGAAACTCACCCTATATATATATATGGATCTTCACGTAGATAAATATAGAGACACAGATAGAATATATATATATATATATATATATATATCAAAGTTGTGCTTTTATTGGATGAAGAACATACATATTTATACTACAAAGGGTTGAAGGTACACCAAAGAAGGTGGGAATGTGGAGGATAACACTAAGCACTAATGTCGGTAGACAATTATGGGATGAACCACTATGAAACTCTTCAACTTAGCTTCCTTCCTCACCAACATAACTTTGCCTTATATAGGCAAAAACTTTATACTGTTTAATAAACAGTTACAACAATAATTGACATAAACAGTAAAATTCAATAATCGAAGATGACGTCAAGGATTCTTCAATAATAGAGGATGACGTATAGGATAACGCCAATTATTCGTCCAACAACTCTTCAGTATCCTGATCTTGAGCATCCTGCATAATGTCGTCTTCTTCTCCCTCTCTTGAGTTGTTCCCTTGAATCATTAGAGGATGATTTTTTGGAGTGTCTTCATTTTTAAAAATGGCTTTAATCATTTCTTCTAACTCCTTCTTGGAAGTGCCTTTAGATTTTAACTCTATAAGAGTTTCCAGAATGTCTTTTGGTTTTCCAAGATTCAATGAACTTGCTTCTGACATCTTTGGAGACTCGAGACTAATAATCCCTTTAGCGGAGAATACGAATCCATCTTGAAAGAACTGATATTTATCCCACCATTTTATTGCAATTTTTCTTCCTAAATGAGGAATATTATTATAACTTTCTCCGAGATTAGCAATGGATCTTGGTCCTAAAATATAATCCCATTTAAGAATCCAAGGGACTTGATATAGGACAACAAAATATAATCCAAAAATTTATATGAAGGATTTTTAGTTTTAAATTCCTCATAAATCCTTCTAATCTTTTTTTGGAGGATAATTGAGTATAATCCCCAATTAGAAAACCATTTAACAAACCATGTGGGAAAATCTAGTTTAGCTATAGGACTAAACTGAATAAACCAAGTGTGTTTTCTTTGCTTGTTATCATAGTAAAACGCTAGATCCCAAGCTTTTATATAATCAAAATAATTGAACAAAATTTTTGTTTTGTATTTTCCATCAATCGTAATTTCTCGAACTTGAAATAAATCTCCATTCCATAAACTTGGTGTAATGATCCTAAGAATCTGAGCTTTAGAATAAGCTCAATCTTCTCCTGAACGAAACTGAGCAGTAATTTTTACTGATCCAATATGATGGAGAATATTTTGATAGAATGTATAATCCTTTGGATACATAAAAGGATCTGTAAAATTTCTTGAATAGAAGGTCATTTTGAGCATACTTTTCTTCTCTGGGTGACAACCAAGTGGTTGCAATAGGAACAAAAGGATATATATATATATTCCTTCACTAAAGATGATTGTAGTGCTCTGTCATAAGCATCTTGCTACAAACGAAGATCTTCGGGAACTGTTTTAAGTGTCTCCTCTTTTAAAACTTCTTCACTCTTGTTGATTGCAGACTTATAAGTTCGATTAGGCTTTGGTTGCCCTATTGGGGGTATTACCCCGTGATGTCGATACCTTTTTCTTCTCTTAGCCTTCTTCATTTCTGTAAAAATTCACGAGTTAAAAAAATCAGGTAATGAATTATCTGATCCTCTAATAAACTCAATATCAAAATCAAAGACTATTAAAATAGCCTGCCATCTAGCAAATATTTGTTTAGACGCTATATTTTTAACATCCTTTTGCAATATTTCTTTTGCTGATTTACAATCAATTCTTAATAAGATTTTTTGATTAATCAAATCACTTTCAAATTTTTGTATGCATAATACAATAGATAATACTTCTTTTTTGACTGTAGAGTAATTAACTCTAGGACCTCTCCAAATTCCTGAAGTGTATCTAACTAGAGTTTCTTTATTATTTATCCTTTGTTTAAGGATACCTCCATAACCCATATCAGATGCATATGTTTCAACAATCTTGAAAGCATCTGGATGAGCTATTGCTAAACATGAAATTTCTTTAATTCTTGCTTTTATTCTTCTTACAGCTTGAGTGTGCTCATCAGCCCATGGTGGAGGATTCTTTCTTAATCTTTCAAATAAAGGTTTAGCATCATAAGCCAAGTCTTTATAGAAATCAGCTATATAATTTAAGTTGTCCAAAAATCTCTGCAATTAGGTTTTTACTTTAATTTCATCTGGAAATTTATCCGCAAATATAATTGCTCTATCAATACGAAGGATAGTTCATTCTTTAATCATATGCCCAAGAAATCTAATATTAGTTTGAAATAATTTTATCTTTTTAGCTGAAACTACAAATCCAGCTTTTAAAAAAATCTTTATAAAGATTTCTAGATGCTTAAAATGTTGATCAATCGATTCTGAAAAACCCAAAACATCATCAATATAAACAATTATAAAGGACGAGTAATCATTAAAAACATCGTTCATAACTTTTTGAAACTCAGATGGGGCATTTTTAAGCCCAAAAGGCATAACATTCCACTCATAAATGACCAAATGGCACATTAAAAGCCGTTTTATACCTATCCTTCTCGGCGATTTGAATCTGCCAATATCCAGATTTTAAATCAAATTTTGACATAATTTGGCAGAATAAAGTCGATTTAGAAGATCCCTTTTATTAGGGATAGGATACCTAATCCATCTTAATGCCTTATTTAAAGGCTTATAATTGATAACTAATCTAGGAACACCTCGTTCCAATTCAGCAGCATTTTCTACATAAAAAGCAGAACAACTCCATGGACTCTTGGAGGGCCTAATTAGACCTTTAAGTAGTAATTCATTAATTTCTTTTTTGCAAATCTCTAAATGCCTTGGACCCATTGCAATGGGTCTAGCCTTTGTTGGAATCTGACTTTCTTTAAAATCAGGTTCATAAGGCAATGAAACAATATGTTTCTTTCTATCCTAAAAGGCATTAGGAAGATCAGAACATAAAGTTTTCTCAATTCGAGTTTGTAATTCTTCTATTTTTTTAACCATATGAGGTAATGAAATTTTTTGTTCAATTTTCTTATAATCAATTTCTTTAGATAAACAGTTTAAATTTTTTTCTTTTCTTGATATTAATCGTTGTAATATATCGATTTCATGAAAACGAGGTTGTGACACAAATTTGAATCGTAACATGTTAGTGCTGAAATTATTAGTTGTATCCAAGTAGAAGGGCTTAAATTGTAAAATTCTACTCTAGTTATAAATAGCCTAGATAGAGTTAGATTTCATAACCTTGATTGCTACTTCAAGACACTTTGTCTTTTGCTCTCTACACATTGTAATTGATTCTTAGAGATTAATGAGAGATGACATAAGTGTTGCTTGATTCATTCAGTGTTTACTTGTTTCTGGGATCACAAGTGGTATCAGAGCAGGCAGTTTCAAGCAAATTGAGTGAAATTTTTGAGGAATTTTGGGCATTTTAGACATTTTCGGACTTAGAATCTTTTTGACAGTTTTAGGATGATTCGTGCGTGATAAGTATTACAGACATGTTCGATTTGGTAAATTGGATTAGTCTGTGCAAGGAATTGGATCGAAAGAACACGTTTGAGTGATTTTCTATGGATTTTTAGGGATTTTTTGAAAGTTACTGTTTTGGATCGAAGATCACTGTTCTAGTGAGTTTTTGGTGTTGTGTTCTACATAAGAAACATTCAGATTAGTGCCGCGAACGTTTCTACAAAGTTTGGTATCGATTGGAGGGTTTTTGAGTGAGACCTGAGACTTAGAAGATTTTTTCGTTCGGTGTTCAAAGAAGTCGCACGAAGCATATCTTCAAACCTTCAAAGTAGTCGCACGAAACTGATATAGTGATATTCATAGTTGTCGTATAAAACTTGGGCGATTAGAATTTTTGATCGCACAAGTGTTGAGCGAGAACTACTGTTCACGAAGTTTGATCGCACGAGTGTTGACTGAGAAGTTACTGTTCATTATCTTTCTTTGATCGATAACTTTTCCTGATCGCATGTTTGCTGACCGATAACCTTCCTGCTCGCACACTGTTTTGACCGAGAACTTTCTGCTCGCACAGATATTGTCCGATAACTACTGTTCATTCCTCATCGCACACGGGTCGTGCGATTAAGTATTGTTCATCGCATAGAACTGTGCGATAACTTGCTACTGTTCACTGTTTTTGCTTATCTGTTTAAAGATCATTTACATGTAAACATGACAAAATGATTAAAAACGATATAATGATGTCCTTGAGACCGAATCTCGTCCTCCAATTCTGATTGAAAGTGAGTATGAACAATGGAAAGAAAGATTTGAGGATTTTTTGGAGAAACAACAAAATAGAGTTAATCTGTTAGAATCTTTGAGAGAAGGACCGATGAAACCAGTAATGTCTACTGCTATTGCTCCTAATGAACAAGATGGAGCTGAGAAGTTGAAACCAATTGGAGAATACACAAATGATGAGAAAGCACGATACGAGTGATAGGGTTATTTTTATAACCCTATTTATAGCCTTTTATTATAATTTTGAGCTTGTTTTTATTCCCCATTTAGTCTTTTTAGTCAGTTTAGTGTCTAATTTAGCAAATAAATACTTTGTACTTTAAAACGTCAAAGTAGCATAATTATATATATTGTAACAATTTTCTCATTTAAAGTTGTCTAAATGTAGGGATGAAAAAAATGCCGTTTTGAAGTCTACATATATATGGGAAATACGTATGGATTGCACGTAACGGAATGGAAACGAGAGACTTCATATTTTGGACACGGCAACGCTTTTGTTTACTTGGGCCGAGATTGCAGGCTACAACTTCAGTCAAGCGGGCCGATTTTTGGGATAGCATTTTGGGCTTATGGCTAATTTAATTGTGGACTCAAGTTGGTTATATGTGGGCTGATTTTAGATATGCACTTGGGCCCCCAAGAACTATTCTTGGGCCCCAAGACAAACACATGGCTATATATATGTATGTGTAGTGCAGTAATAAAGAGACACCATATATCTCATATTAGATATTAGTTTGATAGTGGATAGTTTGTATTATTGGTAGTAGGTAGCAGCCGAGAACTCCTTCCATTCGGCTAGTTTGATGTTGTGGCTTCGGTCAAGTGTAGTGGGTGAACCAAGTCCATAATTCCCTTGGGTTGGTTCACATTTCACACCCCGGTGGTTCCGTTTAACGCTCGGGTTTGATTTCTCGTATAACATAAGTGTGTTGTTATTAATCTCGTGTTTTCATTAATCGTAAAGTTCTCGTTAAAGTTCCATCGTTTTCATCTTCTTCCGGTTCTACATCAAGCTTCTCGTTTTCACGATTTTAAAATCACTTTCGCTAAAATTGGGTTAGTTAATGTTTTTCGCAAATCAGTTTGAAACATCTCGATAGTTCAACCTTCGGTTTTGTTAATTTCGAACACCAACTCTTGACCCACTTCAATATTCTAATTTGCTACCATAAATCGGAAGTCTGAATTAATCATTTCGGATCCCCAACTAGCTTGGTTCACGATTTGTAGTAATGAAGAAATTATAGAAGTTGCAAGTGTTAACGTGTTTTTATTGCTAAAAACCTTTTCAACATCTCGTTAGTTTAATTTTAGCTCTTTAATCAACGTTAGAATTCCAAGGTTAGTTTTGTGTTTCGTCACATTTACAACAAGATTTTCCATCTCCTTAGTTTATAATAGCTAATTCTTAAAAACGTAATTTCCAATTTTCAAGTTTTGTGTAATGGGTTGTCCATCTCCATTATTTGTTTTCATAACCGTCGTTGTAGTTTTTAGTGCACGTAAAGCGATGATGGGCTAATTGCCTTAGCTTGGGGTATAAAGTGAAGTTGGGACCGGGCCCGATAAAAAGACGAAAAGGTGTATCGTACGGTATAATTGTCCAAATTATCTAAATAAGTTATATTTTTGGGATGATTATAATTGGTCAATTGACAACTGGTTAATTATATGAAGGACTGTTAAGTCACATGAAATATCGACTCTGAGATAATAAGGAATACTGTCTCATCTCTAATCTATTTATCTGGCTAAAAGTTCCAATGAATCTTTATACCCTGTGCTTCCTTAGAATTAAATCCCCATTAGTTGATAACCAAACTCCCAACAAAAAGATTACATTCACATTCGCCATCTGAAACCTGTTTTTATTTATTGGACTGTTAAAAGAAGAACTTTTTCCAGCTTCCCTGTGGGATCGATACTCGGTACTTTGTACCATTATTACTTGTTAGAGGCGATAATAGACTAAGATGTATACTTGCGTCATGCTTTATTTGTGATATTTTCAGGTACACTCCTAGCAATCAACAAGTTTTTGGCGCCGTTGCCGGGGAAGCAAGCCAGAAGTTTTTCTTTTTAGTAAAATTTATAAAAACAAGTTTTTCTACCATTTTTTTAGAAAACAAAAAGAGAAAAATATAGTGTATGCCAAGGTTGCCTCACGGTGAACTTTTCCAATTTGATCCTGACATCGAAAGAACGTTCAAACAACGAAGAAGAATCCAAAGAGCTAACACAGTCTTAAACTCTCCCGAAATGTCTGAACATTATTCTTCTGCGTCAGACGATGAGGAGGAACATCCCCAGTTTGGTCCTGATGGGCGTCCTATTAATAATGAGGAAATTCCAATAAACCGGCCACTAAATAATATTGATGATGAGGAACAAAATATTTTTTGGTTGGCTAATTCTAAAGATGGCGGTATTATGTCTTACGTTGTTCCTGTTTTAACTCAGTTACATTTAGGAATTCTAAAACCAACTTTGCAAACCTGCCACTTTGAATTAAAGCCGATAATGTTTCATATGTTGCAAACTAACGGCCAGTACGCTGGTTTGGCATCTGAAGATCCTCATTCTCATTTACGGTCTTTCATGGAAATTACAGATTCTTTCAAGCTTCCAGGTGTAGAAGACGATGCACTGAAGTTAAAACTTTTTCCATACTCTTTAAGAGACAGTGCAAGGTCTTGGTACAATTCAAAGAAGCCAGATTCTATAGTTACATGGGCCCAGATGGCTGAGAAATTTAAAAAAAATATTTTCCACCCACGAGGAATGCTAAGTCCCGAAATGCAATCTGTACTTTTAAACAAATGGACGACGAAGCAGTTCTTGATGCATGGGATAGGTACAAGGAGCTTTTGAGAAAATGCCCTCACCATGGCATTCCGTATTGCATACAGTTAGAGACGTTTTACAGTGGTTTAAATATTACTGCAAAACAAATGCTCGACGCTACTGCAAACGGAGCTTTCACATCTTGTACCTATAATGAAGGATATGTCATCCTTGAGAGGATTTCTAACAACAATGGTCAGTGGGCTGATCCACGTGCTGTACCACCAAGAAAGACAACAGGAGCACAAGATCCCGATGCTTATGCATTGATAACTACACAATTGAATGACATGGCATCTTTAATTAGAAATCTTAATGCTGTGTCAGTCAATCCTGTGGCACCACCTCCTATTGTCCAATCTATACAGTGCACATATTGTGGTGATGGTCACAACTTTGAACATTGTTCAGGAAATCCAGAGCGTATTAACTACGTTGGCCACAACAACCACAACAACAACAACAAAGGAAGACCTTTTTCTCAAACATACAATCCTGAGTGGAGAAATCATCCAAACTTTTCATGGCACACTCCAGCTTTAAATCCACCACCACCAAAATTGCCAGGTCAAAACCAGCAATTTCAGCTCAGACCTCAAAACAATCAGCACGCAAATTCTCAAAACAACCAACATGCTTTTCAAAAGTCAAATCATCATGCCGAGTCATCTACTTCTTTGGATGAAATGATGAAGGGATTTATGTCCCAAACTCAGGCATCCATTAAGAATCTGGAGACCTAAATGGGTCAAATGGCTTTAGAAATGAGGAAACGCCCTCCCGGTTCATTGCCTAGTGATACTGAGACACCTCCAAGAGCCGGAAAAGAGCATGTAAAAGCTGTAACTTTGAGAAGTGGTAAAGATTTACTGGAAAACATACCAAAAGATCTTAAAAACCCAGACAAAGCAGAGCCAGAAAAGAAAAACACAGTTCCACACTCTACTCAGTCTAGTGGACCTATTGGGCCGGAAAACACTGTCGGGCCCAATGACTCCACTACGGTTCCAATCTTCCCACTGATGATCCCAGAAAAACCCAAGAAAGATCAGACTGTCACAGACAAACCTGTTGTGGATGTGTCACAAACTGGTGACAGTCCCAAAGTTCCTAGTGATAAGAAAATAGACAACACTCCACCAATCCCAGCACCTACTCTTCAAAAGACTACATCTCTTACTAAGGTTCCTCTCTATATTCCTTATCCCCAGAGGGTGAGGAATGAGAGAGAAACTTTGCAATTCAAATTTTTTTAGATGTTTTTAAACAACTGCATATCAACATACCTTTGGTTGAAGCCATTGAACAAATGCCAAGTTATGCAAAGTTTTTGAAAGACATTTTGAGCAAAAAGAAAAAAATGAATGAGTACGAGACTGTAGCTCTAACTGAAGGGTGCAGTGCCATGTTGTCTAACAAGATTCCTCCAAAGATGAAAGACCCTGGAAGTTTTACAATCCCATGTTCCATAGGAGGAAAAGAGGTAGGACAAGCCCTGTGTGACTTAGGTGCCAGTGTAAACCTTATGCCTTTATCTGTCTTTAACACTTTAGGCATAGGTGAAGCTAGACCCACAACTGTTTCACTCTTATTAGAAGATAAGTCCATATCTTGGCCTAAGGGGAAGATTGAAGGTGTCCTTGTTCAAGTTGATAAATTTATTTTTCCTGCAGATTTTATCATCTTGGATTTTGAAGCTGACAAGGACATTCCTATCATCTCAGGAAGACCTTTCCTAACTACAAGAAGAACCCTAATAGATGTCCAGAAAGATGAACTCACCATGAGAGTTCAAGACCAACAAGTAACATTTAATGTTTTGGACTCCCTGAAATATCCTGAGGAGAGAGAGGAATGTTCTGCCTTAAGTTTGATTGAATCTTGGTGTCAAGACAAAAGTCTTGGGGAAATAATGGGAATTGGAGACACAAATAGTGATGAAAATGTAGCAGAGTTTGAGGGATTAGAAGATATTCAGGTCACATCTGTTGTTGAAGTTTTGGAAAATAAGGATAGGAAAACACTTGTCCCTTCCTTAGAATGTGCTCAAGACTTAGAGTTGAAACAACTTCCCTCCCATTTGAAATATGCCTTTTTAGGAGAACCAAGGAAGTTGCCAGTCATCATTTCATCTGCCTTAGAGTCTGAACAAGAGGAAAGATTGGTTAGCATGTTAAAATAACACACCAAGGCCATTGGATGGACCATAGCTGATTTGAAGGGCATAAGCCCTACCATTTGTCAACATAAAATCATTTTGGAAAATAAAGACTTTTCATCAGTTGAGCCTCAACGAAGACTCAATCCAATGATGAAAGAGGTTGTCAAAAAGGAAATTCTGAAATGGCTTGATGCTGGCATAATCTATCCTATTGCCAGTAGTACATGTGTTAGCCCTGTGCAATGTGTGCCCAAGAAAGGAGGAGTTACTGTGGTAACTGTTGGTCCCAGCTATGGATTAGCAATGGTAAACAAGTATTGTAGAAGGGGGGGTTGAATACAATACACAAAATTTTTCACTTAATTTAATTCTTTTATTGAAAACTTCAAATAAGAATTACACATAGAAAACTTAAAGATTGTTGCAGAACAGAACAGATAAATCAGTTCAAACAATCTTACACACAGACACACAGAGAATAAGAACAATTGTAAAACACTAAGAAAACAATTATCTTCTTGAGAGAGAGAGAGATGCCAGCACTTGAAAGCTTGAGAGTTGTGTAAACTGGTGAGTTGCAAGGTTGAAGATGATCTCCTTTTATAGTGCCTCATGCATTAAATGCAATGGACACTTGTCAAGGAGAGCTTGGAAGGCAGGATGGAAGCAGTCTTCTGAAAAGTACTGGGATGTACTTTTGTCTTTGCTCTCATTTGTCCTGAAGCGTTGACCTGCTTGTTGAAGCTGAAGTTTCTTGAAAGAGATAAGAAATCCAAAGAACCTTTTTCTGATCTTCGGATGATGTCTCTATCAATGCAAGATATTCTGAATATATTCTGCAGATAAAGTGGAATATACCTGTTTGAAATTTCTTTGCCGAAGATATGCCTAACATGTTTCAAGGATTTTGCCTAACATGTTATCTTCTTCAAAGATCTTGCCGAAGATATGCCTAACATGTCTTCAAGGATTTTGCCTAACATGTTATCTTCTTCAAAGATCTTTCCGAAGATATCCCTAACATGTCTTCAAGGATTTTGCCTAACATGTTATCTTCTTCAAAGATCTTGCCTAACATTTCATCTTCCAACATGTCTTCAAAAACTTCAAGTGAACTGGCCTAAGACTTTAGGAAGTCTTCAAGTAGCAGCTTAATCTTTGGTTGAGAAGTCTATCTTCAATCCGCTTTGAAGATATACTTCTACTTTGTTTCTTCAGTTGATCTTCGACTTCACCGAACATTTTTATACAATTAAACTGCTTGAACCTAAAAATTATTCTAAGTATGAACTGTGAAATTGAGAGACTGAGGTCATCTTCAAATCTAAGTGACCCAATAGTAACCAATGAAAAGAATGAGCTTATACCTACCAGAATAGTATCAGGTTGGAGGATATGTATGGACTACAGAAAGCTTAACAAGGCTACCCAAAAAGACCATTTTCCATTACCCTTTATTGACCAGATGCTAGACAGACTGACAGGAAAAGAATTTTACTGTTTCTTAGATGGTTACTCAGGGTACAATCAAATTGCCATTGCACCAGAGGATCAAGAAAAAACCACTTTCACTTGTCCATATGGTACTTTTGCTTTTAGACGAATGCCTTTTGGACTTTGTAATGCACCTGCCACTTTCCAAAGATGTATGATGGCCATTTTTTCAGATATGCTTGAACAATCCATGGAAATCTTCATGGATGATTTTTCAGTTTACGGGACATCATATGATCTGTGTTTGCAAAACCTTGAAAAAAGTCTTAAAAGATGTGAAGAAACAGATTTGGTTTTGAACTGGGAAAAATGCCACTTTATGGTTAAAGAGGGCATTGTGTTAGGGCATCTCATTTCCAACATAGGTATTGAATCTGGTATTTTACCAACTATTACTTGTTGCAAACTGTCCACAGTGGGAAGTGCAAGTGTACACTGTCCACTATGATCGTCAGAGCAAGTAATAGTTGGTAAAATACCAGATTCGTTTCCACAGGGACTGGACAATCAAGACAATACGGTTCTTATGAGCTCCTTTTACAAGTTTCAATTAGAGAGGAAAATAATACTTTGGTTTGGTTTGGTGAAATAGCTACTTTAAACGATTTACAAAAGGTTAAAAAGGAGGAATGTAGGTTGGATTTTCCTTAGATTTTATACCAAATACTCGGTCCTTAGAAGTGATCCTCGTATTCGTAGTGGACATTTTCGCTAGAAAAGCCCGGTTACAAAATACTCACACCGTTAGATAAAAATCTCATACTCTTAGTACTTGTTGTTTTGTCAATGGTAATCTCTAAATGGACCTTTTCAGGCCTCTATGGAATATGTAGAGACAAATACTCTAAGTGTTTTAAATACACAAATTAGCTTGCCTACTACTCCAGTGGGCAGAGATTAGCTCACTGTGCCGACCTCACTTTCGTAAGTGTCATAAGAATTCTTTCGAATCCCCTAGCATCATTCAAGCTCGTGTCACTGCGTTCTACTCATTTCTAAGTTAAGAACTAGACTTTAGATCCTTGCAAGTGATCGGCTTGTTCGCATCTTTGGGTAAATATCGAGAATGAATGACCAAAACAACAAATATTCAAGTATAAAGATTACTCAAGCATTTTTAATAAAATCCAGGTACTTCTCCTTCCTACATCCCAAAGGATGTTTAGCCTAACATTTCCGAAATAAAGAAAACAAAAGATGAAGATTTGTACATAATAAAACTGATAGTGGATTGAATAGTACTTACAGTGGGGAACGAGAATTCGTCCCTGTCCACTGTGTTTTACGAACTACAATTAACTAGGAAAGGAAATTACAGAAATTAAAGCTAAGTTAATGCAGTAAATAAAAGACTAAAACTAATGTGGTAGATGAGAGAAATTAAAGCTATTCAACTATATAAGCTTAACCCAAGATGATTGCAAGATTCCAAGATTGTAATAAATGAACCCAAGTGTTCCTTTATATACTAGGAGAAAGAGTTGGGTATTACACAAAAAAAATGAGTCTTCCAATGGGTAAAAACTGCTGTGTTGTGGAAGAATACAGCACCTTGTGCAAACCAATTACCCAATGGACCCTTTTCCAAGTCAATCTCCAAGTACATAAAGGAGTACTTGTTGCAATCTTCAATGTAGATGCCATTTTGTACTTCCTCCAGCCATTTCCCTGCTAATGAACCTTCTTCCTCCAGCAAATTAAGTCCCAACTAGTAGTTTCTTTTGTCTTTCTTGATCAGCTCGAATAGTGGGCAGTCGGAGTGGGCACAACAGTGATCACTGCAGGATAAAACGTGAAAACACCCAAATTCTACCAAATAGTTTATTAAACACTAAAGTTCGCTCCTTTTGCTCATTTTCGAGATTTATACCAAGAATGGGGGTTTTAAGAGGCGAAATGGCTAAATTTGACAGAATAAAATAGGAAATACAAGGAAATAATAACTCTAAAAATAGAGTTGTCACAACCTCAAACTTAAACCATTACTTGTCCCCAAGTAATAAAAATAATGAACTTAGAGCTTTTAAGAACTTACCAACTTCTCATCTTGAATGGACGTTGATCTCCCTCCTTGGATACTTCTTTCGATTCTAACACTTTAAAGTTTCACTTTTGTTCTTGATGAAATCTTCCCTTGTTCACAATTGATCAATAGGGCTTTTCTTGGGTTCGAAAGGTTTTGTGGCTTTGAGTGTTTGTCCCAAGGGTTTTGGCTGTTTTTGTGAGAGTGGGCATTCTGATGGTCCAGAAAAGGCACACCATCTTTTTCTGTGGGAGTGGTCACTTTGATGGTCCCAAAAAGACACACCATCAATTTATGTTAGTGACACTCCGTTTTTCTTCTGTTTTTGTATTTTTGTATTTTTTTTTGGGAGGTGGGTACGGCTTACCCACCTCAAACTTAGACTTCACAGTGTCCCCACTGTGGGTAGACTGGAAGTCACTCTGGAAGTCCCCACCTCAAACTTAAAACTGCACAGTGTCCCCACTGTGACTTGAATATTAGGTTCAAAGAGGTGGTTTTTGGTGTTACAAAAATAGGTCGTGTTTGGATGCAAAGATGGCCTAAATCATTTCATAGCGTCAAGTTTAAGACTCGTACTTACAAAAGTGACCCTTTTATGTTGGAAACCGAAAGTTGTACCTAGAACTGGAAACAAGATCAAACAAACATGCAAATTCGAAGTGAGTTAGTAACCAAAAGCACCTGCTAAACATAGCAGAGATCTATGCATCATTAACCAAAAGTATTGAAAGCAGCAAATTGTGTCAAGAGCCTAGCCATAGGCATCATACAGAAAAATTAAAATTGTTTTGAGAGCATAGGGAATGAAACCAAAGTGTTTAAAACAAACCATTACGGCGTTTGGGTTGCCTTTGGTGAACTGTCGGCCGAGTCTTCCTCAAGATCATCCTAACTTGCCACAGTGGGGCAGATCCCCACTGGAAATTCTGGGATTTGTGCGGCAAGGAGATGATCGGCATCCATGTACATTTGGTTCACAACCTCATCACGATCGCGGTTGTACATCCAGACCGATTCAAGGGCGCGGTTGACATGCTTCTGCTCAGCTGCGAGGAGGTCGACTTTGTGCGTGAGTGCTGAAATGGCGTGCAGAATGGCGGTCATCGGGTTGACTGTGCTGGTGCTTGCTTCTCCTGTAGTCTTCGGACGCAGTGGGGTACCCTTCTTCTCCACAGTGGGCAAGTCAGTGCCCACTATGTGCTCGTCGGCTATTCGCACGTTGGGCTGTACCTGGGCAGGCTCATCAGACTGGCCTCCTATCTCTCTTCTCATCTTCTTAATGGTCTGAATACTGATGTTTTTCGTGGAAACGATCCACTGGTCCTCTTCAGCTGTGGGCACTCCGGCATCTATTAGCAATTGTGTAATAAGGCAAGGAAGGGGTAGGATTACCTTGGTTCGTGTTCGGGCCTGATGGATGGCACCATGCATAACGATTCCCAGATTGATCTTCTTTCTAGTGAGAACGCAGTAAAGCATGGCACACTTATGCATAGAGAGAGTCGTGTCGTGTGATGTTGGGGCCACAGAGGCCCGAAGGAATTGGAACCACACAGCAGCCTCAGTTGTGAGGGAGCCAGCGTATAGACACCTCCTCTGGCCATCTTTATTCCATGGCCTTCCCTCTATTGCTATTTCTTTTAAAATCAACTCCTCATCAGCCGGAGTCATCTTTGCCAAGAACTGTCCGAAAGCACAAGGTTCCGGGGCTCCTCTACCTAACACTCGATTTATTTGACCTGGAGTATAGTCCACAACCTTTCCTCTAACCTTCACAAACAGTTCTTTGGCTTGGGAGGCCTCAACAAAAAATTCCCGGACTAATGATGCATTAGCGCGACGATTGGCAGTGGCAATGGTTGCCCAATCTTGCGCTATTAGTTTATCTTTGATAAAAGGATTGGCTTCTACGAAGTCAGGGTCGAAACCCCTCTCTAAATTCAACTTCCGAGTGCAAATACACTCATAGTGGGCTCTAGCTGCGGGGGAAGTGAACTGCCTCGGAATCCTACTGGGGGCATGAACAGTCCCCACAGTGGACAGATGTGGGTTTTCAGATGGGTTTTTTTCACTCCCCGTATTAGTATCAATAGAAGAAGAACTCAAAGAGGGTTCAATACCCTTACCTTTTCTCGATGCTTTTCTTTTAGGCTTTGCGGATGATGCCTTCTTGGTTACACCAGATCGTGTAACCACTCCCCTGCTCCTCTGGAGTGTTCTGGTCGGGGTTTCCTCATTGTGGGCAATGGTGTGGACATCCTCCACACTATCAGCATTTTTGTCTTGGGGAGTTTCTACAGTCTGAGTTTGCTCCTTAATCTTTTTCTGCCTTTCTTCGTCGACTCTTTTTCTTTCTTCTTCCTCACGTGCCAATCGCTCGTCTTCTTCTTTTTTCTTTTCTTGCTCGAGAATCCTTGCCTCCTCAGCCTTCTTTCGTTCTTCCTCCTCTACTCGTTTTCTCTCCTCTTCTTCTCTAGCCAATCTTTCGGTTTCTTCCCTCTTCAATCTCTCCTCCTCTTCTCGTTTTAATCTTTCCTCTTCCTCTCGGCGCTTTCTCTCGGCTTCTTCCTTCCTTATCTTGATTTCCGCGACCCTTTGGTTGTATTCCTCTCGTAACCTCTGCATTTCCTCATCCTCCTGCAAATCTGTATCATCAAAAGGGGTTTGAACAGAGTCCGAGACCCTTGATGAAGATACGGCTTTTGGACTCTCTGGTTTGGACGAACTTGCGTCTGCAACATTGGAGATGACCGGAGGTTCGCCGGAGATCGGTGGGGTTTTATTGAGATCGCCGGTGACGGCCTCCGGTGGTTAGTCTTCGTCGGTTCGGCGGCGGACCGCCGGACGTGTGGGTGCCTCGGGATGAGAGGTTAATCTTTTGCTTCTAGCCATTTTAGGGTTTTGGGATTTGTCTGGTTCGTGAAAAAGAAAGAAGAAGATGAATAGTGTAGGTGGTTTATGGAGAGAGAGGTTTTATTTTTGAAAAGGAGGGGTTTTTGGCTTTTGAGAGGGAACGGTTTTTAGGAGAGAGAGAGAGAGAAGGACAATGATGGTTTCTCTTGGGAATAGGTGGGGGGGGGAGGACAAGTGGCAGGAAAGGATGACATATGTGTAAGAAAAAGTATGATGTGTGTCATCCTTGGGCCCCCCAAACCGTCTCTTCATACGTCAGACCGAGAGTGAGGAGCGCAGTGACCAGCCTCTGCCCACTGCGAACCTTTTTGTTCCAAAAAGTGCTAAAATTCTCCTACACACAAAGAAATAAACTACCATGCAGAATTAAAAGTACCAAATTTAATAAAAAGACAACAATTAACTGAAATAAAATATTTACAAACAGCGTTGACTTTCTCTAACCATAGCGAGGTGGAGAGTGGGCGGGGATGTGGGCACTCTCATGTAGAAAATGCTTTACCCTTTGTCCATTTACTTTAAAGGTCTGACCCGATTGTGGAGACTTCAACTCTACTGTTCCGAAAGGACTCACCTTGACAATGGTGTATGGTCCCGTCCATCTTGATTTTAGTTTACCTGGAAAGAGTTTGAGACGGGAGTTGAACAATAGTACCTGTTGTCCTTCCATGAACTCCCTATGGTTGATCATTCGATCGTGCCACATCTTGGTCTTCTCTTTATACAACTTTGCGTTCTCATAGGAGTGATATCGCAACTCCTCTAGCTCATGCATTTGTAAACTCCTTTTGATTCCCGCAACATCCTCACTCATGTTAAGCTATTTAAGGGCCCAAAACGCCTTGTGCTCTAATTCAATCGGTAAATGGCAAGCCTTGCCAAAAACTAATTTAAATGGAGACATTCCCAAAAGAGTTTTATAGGTCGTTCGATAGGCCCAAAGAGCATCATCAAGTTTGGTTGACCAATCTTTTCGGTGCGGTTTAACAACTTTTTCCAAAATCCCTTTGATTTCACGATTTGAATGTTCGGCCAAACCATTGGTTTGTGGATGGTATGCGGTGGCCACTCTATGATGAATATCATACTTAGCAAGAACCGCGGCCATGATTTTGTTTACAAAATGGGTTCCTTCGTCACTGATTAATGCCCGTGGTGTTCCAAAGCGAGTGAATATATTTTTATGCAAGAACTTCACCACGGTGTTAGCATCATTGGAGTGACAAGCAATGGCTTCTACCCATTTTGAAACGTAGTCTACCCCAACCAAGATATAAAAGTTGTTATTGGAATTCGGAAAAGGTCCCATAAAATCTATCCCCCAAACATCAAAAAGTTCAACCTCTAAAATGTTGTTTAGAGGCATTTCATTTCTTTGCGATATATTCCCCGTACGTTGACATTGCTCACAATTTTTCACAAATTCATACGAGTCTTTAAAAACAGTGGGCCAAAAGAATCCACTTTGCAAGATTTTTGCAGCGGTACGGTTTCCACCGAAGTGGCCACCGTAGTGGGATGTGTGACAACCATGGAGTATTTGATGTTGCTCACTCCCATGGACACAACGCCTCAATATTTGGTCCGCCCCTATCTTGTACAAGAAAGGATTGTCCCAAACGTATTGTCGTGTGTCGTGTAAAAACTTTTTGAATGGTTGTCCACTCATCCCGTGGGGCTTAAGTCCACTTGCTAAAAAGTTTGCAATATCAGCATACCAAGGAATATTATTTTCACGATGTTGAGCAGATAATAATTGTTCATCGGGAAAAGTTTCTTTTACCGGAGTGGGATCAGGAGTGGGATCAACAGTGCCCACTGTCTTCTCGAGCCTGGACAAATGGTCGGCAACCTGATTGCTTGTTCCTTTTCTGTCGACGATCTCAAGGTCAAATTCTTGCAGCAATAAAACCCATCTAATCAACCGTGGCTTGGAATCAACCTTGTTGATCAAATATTTGATCGCTGCATGATCTGTGTGCACTATGACCTTCGTCCCTATCAAGTATGACCTGAAACGATCAAAAGCAAACACCACCGCAAGTAATTCTTTTTCAGTAACAGTGTAATTAATCTGAGCTTCAATCAGTGTTTTACTTGCATAATAAATGGGGTGAAAAACTTTGTTCTTTTTCTGTCCGAGAACAGCCCCCACAGCCCAATCGCCGGCATCACACATCACTTCGAATGGGAGTGACCAGTCAGGAGTGGTCACTATGGGTGCTGTGACTAATGCTTCCTTGATTTTTTTCAAAAGCTTCTCGGCATTCTTGGGTAAAAATGAAGTCTTTTTCATGTTGTAACAGGTTACATAGGGGTTTTGTAATTTTCGAAAAATCCTTGATGAACCTCCTATAAAAACCTGCATGACCCAAAAAACTTCGAATACCTTTCACCGTTGTAGGTTCGGGAAGTTGTGCCACTACCTCAAGCTTGGCTTTATCAACTTCCAACCCTCTTTTTGAGACAAGGTGTCCTAAAACAATACCCTCTTCGACCATAAAATGACATTTTTCCCAATTTAAGACTAGGTCGTGGGTCTCACATCTCACTAGGCTTTTCTCTAAATTTCCCAAACAATTGTCAAATGATGTCCCTATCACAGAAAAATCGTCCATAAAAACTTCTATGGTATCTTCTATCATGTCGGTAAAAATGGCCATCATACAACGTTGAAAAGTGGCGGGGGCATTACACAATCCAAATGGCATTCTCCGGAATGCAAAAGTGCCGTAGGGACAAGTAAAGGTGGTCTTTTCTTGGTCCTCGGGTGCAATGTGGATTTGGTTGTATCCGGAGTATCCATCTAGAAAACAATAAAATTCCTTTCCCGCTAACCTATCAAGCATTTGATCGATGAAATGTAAGGGAAAGTGGTCTTTCTTAGTGGCCAAGTTGAGTTGTCTATAGTCCATGCATATCCTCCATCCCGTGACAGTCCTAGTGGGAATGAGCTCGTTCTTTTCGTTCTTCACTACAGTCGTCCCTCCCTTTTTAGGGACACATTGGACGGGGCTCACCCAACTACTACTAGCAATGGGATAGATAATACCGGCATCTAACCACTTCAAGACTTCTTTCTTAACTACCTCCTTCATGATGGGGTTCAACCTTCTTTGAGGTTGGACTTTCCCCGGGTGGTCACTCTCCAAGTTAATCTTATGTTGACATAAAGAGGGGCTAATTCCTCTAATGTCCGCTATGGTCCAACCAATTGCCTTCTTATGCTTCATCAATAAATCTATCAGAAGTTGTTCTTGTTTCTCGCTAAGTTTTGAAGAGATAATAACGGGAAGCTTATTATCCTTAGCGAGATAAGCATATTTCAAGTGGGAAGGCAATGGTTTAAGCTCTAACTCGGGGGGTTGTTCTATTGAAGGGGGTTGAACATCTCTATCCTTAAAGTCCAGAGGTTCAAAGGCTGCTACTATGGCGTTACACTCATCCTCAAAAGTGTCATCACTCTCAGATTCAGAGTGCTCACTCTCACTGCCCACTGTGGGCACTGTTTCAAAATCGTGGATTTCATTAATCAAACTCAAAGCAAAACAGTCCTCGGTATTTATATACTTAAGAGACTTAAAGACATTGAAGGTCACTTCTTGGTCATTAACTCTCATC
This sequence comes from Saussurea involucrata, assembly GCA_033807775.1. Lineage (NCBI taxonomy): Eukaryota > Viridiplantae > Streptophyta > Magnoliopsida > Asterales > Asteraceae > Saussurea > Saussurea involucrata. The sequence continues at coordinate 115,371,766 of CM066322.1, forward strand.
GTGAGTTCTCCTTTGTGCACATCAATCAAAGTTCGCCCGGTTGCTAGAAACGGACGTCCTAAGATGATTGGGATTTCTTTATCGGCCTCATAATCTAGAACTAGAAAATCGGTGGGGAAGATAAATTTATCCACTTGGACCAAAACATCTTCTATTTTTCCCTTGGGATAGGCAATGGACCGGTCGGCTAGTTGTAATGTCACGGTTGTGGGTCTAGCCTCTCCAATACCTAACTTCTTAAAAATGGACAGCGGCATAAAATTTATACTAGCTCCCAAATCACAAAGTGCTTGACCTACTTCTTGTCCTCCTATTGTGCATGGAATGGTGAAACTACCCGGGTCTTTCAACTTAGGTGGAATCTTGCTAGTAAGAAGGGCACTACATTCTTCGGTCAAAGCCACAATCTCAAATTCACCCAACTTCCTCTTTTTGTTCAAAATATCTTTTAAAAACTTAACATAGCTTGGCATTTGCTCAAGAGCTTCTACCAAGGGTATGTTAATATGAAGCTGTTTAAAAATGTCTAATTTTTTTTTAAACTGAACATCGACATTTTTAGGCTTCATTCGGTGAGGAAAAGGTATGCTTCGTGGGTCAATCTGAGTTTGTTGTGGTATTGGCTTTGGAACAGTAGGTATTGGCACAGGTCCAAACGTGGGAAGGTCAGGGATGTCGGTCCTCACTGTGGGGACCACAGTGACCTGAGGAGTGCCCACTCTGGGAACCACAGTGGGTATTTGAGGCGAATCATCAGATTCGAAAACGATATCTTGCAGATCCTTTCCACTCCTTAGTGTTATGGACTTGATATGTTCAGGTCCTTTTCCTATCACCCTAGCGTGTTCGGTATCACTAGGTAACGTTCCTGGTGGTCTATTCTTAACTTCAACGGCTAACTGTCCTACTTGGGTCTCTATATTCCTAATGGCTGCTTGAGTTTGATTCATAAAACCCTTGAGAATTGATTCAAGTGACAGTTGGGTCTCAGCTGGTTGAGTAGATCGAGATTGGTATTGTTGTGAGGATTGGCCTTGGTGAAAGTTTGGTGGGTTCTGCCCACTGTGATGTGAGTTCTGCCCACTGTGATGTTGCTGAAATCCAGGGGGGTTGTGTGGTCTTGATTGGCCATGACTCACCCTGTGGGGTTGGAGCCCTTGATTTCCAGACCAAGAGAAATTCGGATGGTTCCTCCAACCTGGATTATAGGTTTGCGAAAAAGGATTGTTCCGTGGGTTAGTCCCTATGACATTAACAGATTCGGGATTTCCCGGACGAAAATAAAAAATGTGCTCTTCTCCACAGAGGGAGCAGTTTTCAGGGAGATGTGTTGCGGAATTGACTTGGCCTCTATTTTGATTTAAAACGATTTTGGTCAAGGCCACTAATTGCGCATTCATGGTTTTAAGTGCCTCAGAATCGACGGTGTTGGTCTTTGGCATGGGTGCTCTCGGATTTGACCATTCGGTATTGTTGTTGGACACTTTTTCTAAGATTTGATATCCTTCGTTGTAAGTCATACTCGTAAATGTTCCACCGGCTGTTGCATCTAAGATGATTTTGACTGCATTGGAAAGACCATTGTAAAAGGTCTCCAATTGGATGCAATGCGGGATGCCATGGTGTGGGCACTTTCGAAGTAATTCTTTAAATCGTTCCCATGCATCCGAAACAACCTCATCTTCTTCTTGTCTAAACAAAATAATATCATTTCGAAATCTTACATCCCCGGCAATGGCGCCAAAAACTTGTTACGTGCGAAATATGTGTTTTAATCGCAGTGGGTTGCAAACTGTCCACAGTGGGAAGTGCAAGTGTACACTGTCCAGTATGATCGTCAGAGCAAGTAATAGTTGGTAAAATACCAGATTCGTTTCCACAGGGACTGGACAATCAAGACAATTCGGTTCTTATGAGCTCATTTTACAAGTTTCAATTAGGGAGGAAAATAATACTTTGGTTTGGTTTGGTGAAATAGCTACTTTAAACGATTTACAAAAGGTTAAAAAGGAGGAATGTAGGTTGGATTTTCCTTAGATTTTATACCAAATACTCGGTCCTTAGAAGTGATCCTCGTATTCGTGGTGGACATTTTTGCTAGAAAAGCCCGGTTACAAAATACTCACACCGTTAGATAAAAATCCCATACTCTTAGTACTTGTTGTTTTGTCAATGGTAATCTCTAAATGGACCTTTTCAGGCCTCGATGGAATATGTAGAGACAAATACTCTAAGTGTTTTAAATACACAAATTAGCTTGCCTACTACTCCAGTGGGCAGAGATTAGCTCACTGTGCCGACCTCACTTTCGTAAGTGTCATAAGAATTCTTTCGAATCCCCTAGCATCATTCAAGCTCGTGTCACTGCGTTCTACTCATTTCTAAGTTAAGAACTAGACTTTAGATCCTTTCAAGTGATCGGCTTGTTCGCATCTTTGGGTAAATATCGAGAATGAATGACCAAAACAACAAATATTCAAGTATAAAGATTACTCAAGCATTTTTAATAAAATCCAGGTACTTCTCCTTCCTACATCCCAAAGGATGTTTAGCCTAACATTTCCGAAATAAAGAAAACAAAAGATGAAGATTTGTACATAATAAAACTGATAGTGGATTGAATAGTACTTACAGTGGGGAACGAGAATTCGTCCCTGTCCACTGTGTTTTACGAACTACAATTAACTAGGAAAGGAAATTACAGAAATTAAAGCTAAGTTAATGCAGTAAATAAAAGACTAAAACTAATGTGGTAGATGAGAGAAATTAAAGCTATTCAACTATCTAAGCTTAACCCAAGATGATTGCAAGATTCCAAGATTGTAATAAATGAACCCAAGTGTTCCTTTATATACTAGGAGAAAGAGTTGGGTATTACACAAAAAATGAGTCTTCCAATGGGTAAAAACTGCTGTGTTGTGGCAGAAATCAGCACCTTGTGCAAACCAATTACCCAATGGACCCTTTTCCAAGTCAATCTCCAAGTACATAAAGGAGTACTTGTTGCAATCTTCAATGTAGATGCCATTTTGTACTTCCTCCAGCCATTTCCCTGCTAATGAACCTTCTTCCTCCAGCAAATTAAGTCCCAACTAGTAGTTTCTTTTGTCTTTCTTGATCAGCTCGAATAGTGGGCAGCCGGAGTGGGCACAACAGTGATCACTGCAGGATAAAACGTGAAAAACACCCAAATTCTACCAAATAGTTTATTAAACACTAAAGTTCGCTCCTTTTGCTCATTTTCGAGATTTATACCAAGAATGGGGGTTTTGAGAGGCGGAATGGCTAAATTTGACAGAATAAAATAGGAAATACAAGGAAATAATAACTCTAAAAATAGAGTTATCAGTTGATAAGGCAAAATTAGAAGTAATTGCAAAATTGCCTGAACCAACCACTGTAAAAGGAATCAGAAGTTTTTTGGGACATGCAGGTTTTTACCGGAGGTTTATAAAAGATTTTTCCAAAATATCCAAACCTCTTTGTTCACTGTTACAACATGACCATGCTTTCAATTTTGATGAAGATTGTAAAAAGGCTATTAAAATCCTAAAGGAAGCATTGGTCACTGCACCTGATTGGTCCCTACCTTTTGAAATAATGAGTGATGCAAGTGACTGGGCAGCTGGAGTTGTTCTAGGGAAGAAAAAGAATAAAGTTTTCCTTTCCATTTATTATGCCAGCAAAACCCTTAATGAAGCCCAAATCAACTACACAACCACTGGAAAAGAATTATTAGCTGTGGTGTTTGCTTTTGAAAAATTCAGATCATACTTGATGGGAGCCAAAGTTATTGTACATACTGATCATGCTGCCATCAAGTATCTCATTTCCAAAAAAGATGCAAAACCTAGGCTAATAAGGTGGATCTTGTTGTTACAAGAATTTGATTTGGAAATCATTGACAGGAAGAGTATCAATAATCAAGTGGTTGGCCACTTGTCAAGATTAGAAAAACAAGAAAATACTGCACACACTGGTGACATCTGTGAAGTTTTCCCAGATGAAAGGATTCTAGCTGTACAACACAATGCAACACATTGGTTTGCATATCTGGTGAATTATTTGGCATGTGGTATTATTCCAAAGGAATTTAACAAACATCAAAGAAAGAAACTCATTTTTGACTCCAAGAAATTCCTATGGGATGATCCTTTTCTATTTAAGATTTTTGCAGACCAGGTGATCAGAAGATGCATCCCCAAGGAAGAAGTGGCATCTGTGCTATATCATTGCCATACAGGGCCTTGTGGAGGGCATTTTGGAGGAAGTAGGACAGCTGCAAAAGTAGTCCAATTAGGTTTGTACTGGCCTACTTTAAACACTGATGCTCATAATTTTGCAAAAACATGCAATGAGTGCCAAAGAAGTGGAAATATCTCACAAAGGAATGAAATGCCTCTAAATGGAATTTCAGAAGTTGAATTATTTGATGCTTGGGGCATTGAATTTATGGGACCATTTCCACTTTCTAACAATTGTGCTTATATTTTGGTGGTTGTAGACTATGTGTCTAAATGGGTGGAAGCTATGGCTTGTCACTCTAATGATGCAAAAACAGTTACCAAATTTCTGCAAAAGCACATCTTCACTAGATTTGGTACACCACGTGCCTTAATTAGTGATGAGGGCACTCATTTCATAAACAACTTATTGGAAGAAGTTTTGGACAAATACAACATTCAGCATCGGGTGGCTACCGCATATCACCCACAAACCAATGGTTTGGCTGAGTTGTCCAATAGGGAGATAAAAGGAATTTTAGCCAAGGTAGTCAAGCCACACCGAAAGGATTGGGCATCAAAACTGGATGATGCCTTGTGGGCCTACCAAACTGCTTACAAAACCCCTATTGGTATGTCCCCATATAAGTTGGTTTTTGGAAAAGCCTGTCACCTCCTAGTGGAGCTTGAAGACAAGGCATATTGGGCCATCAAGGAACTTAACATGAGTCTGGATGAAGCCGGAAAGAAAAGGACTCTACAATTGTGTGAATTGGAAGAACATAGAAATTTGTCCTATGAAAATGCAAAACTTTACAAAGAAAACACAAAAAGATGGCATGATAAAAAGATCTTTCCAAAAGAGTTCACTGCAGGACAACAAGTTCTGTTATTCAACTCCAGACTCAGGTTATTTCCTGGAAAACTATACTCCAGATGGACAGGACCATTTCAGATTGCAAAGGTATACCCTTATGGTGTGATTGAATTAATTGACCCCGAAAAAGGAACTACTTTTAAGGTAAACGGTCAAAGGGTGAAACCTTTTCTTGATGCATCCGCAATCACACAACAACCTGTTGAGGTTGTCCATCTGTCAGAAGTTGTGCAGTGAAAAACCCTTGGAACTGATTTCCAAGAAAAAGTGTACATAAGTTTGAAAAAGAAAAAATATATATATATATATATAAATAAATATGTACATGTATTTAATTTTAAATTTTAAATTTTTGCTTAAATAAATTAAAAATAAAAAAGAAAGAGAATTAGAGATTTTTAGGAGCTAGAAGTCGATCGAGAGAAAGAATCAAAGGAGAAGAAACGTAAAAATTTCCGGCCTCGGGCCAAATTTTACGAAATCGAATTCCGGAAATAAAACGAGAGTTGGGCCACTTAACGAACAACTACAGCAGGCCTGTTTAAGTTCTTTACGACCCAAGAGGGAAATTCGGCCCATTGAAATTTTTGTTGGGTTATTTGCATTGGACTAAATTGGTTGGAATCCAATTATAAGAGTTGGGTTTGAACTAAGCATGTGAGGTTAAACAAAATCAGTATCTTTCTAATTTTTGAATTAGATTTTAAACTGATAAACTTTGTTGTTACACACTGGATATTAAATGCTGCTGCCAATTCAGTAATACAACAGAGTACTTGGGTGTTCAGAAAACCTTATTCGATCAAATAACAGGTATATTTTTCTCTCTTCCCTTCTCTCACTCTCTTCTCTACTCCTCTCGTATCTCTCTATACCTCTCTCAAGAAGACAGACGGCTGAAAAATCATCATCACCGCCGACTGTCACGCCAACCTACTCACCATCCCATCGAACCTACAAAAACACAGTACCCCCTCTCTCACCCCTTCGTCCCCTCCATTTAAAAAACCCACCATTCGATCACCATGAACCCTAAAAACCTTGCCGTTCACTTTCTCGACCAACCCCAAACCATTATCGGAAAAACACCCGATGACAGATCCTTCTCACCCCACACCCTCACAACACGCCGGAGACTCGTCTTCTACGAGTATGTATCCGAGACACACCCCTCTCCTCACCTTAGCCCAAATCGCCGAAACCCTAAATACCCCCCCCCCCCCTTCACCGACGATGCAACTTCGACCACACACGACCATCATCGGACCACAATCGGCGATTTCTATGTCAACCCATAATCAAAACCTTGATCTAAACTTCTCGTTGGGTGATTCGTCTACCTTCACTTCATATCAACCTTTTGATCGAACATATATGGCGACCACCGAGTTTTTGCGAAGGTTTGGACCTCGATCACCATCTCCACGACCTCCGGTTCACCCTCCAGGTTTTGCTCGACCTTTTTACTCTTCGGGTCCATCGCAAGTTCGACCATAGCCCACACCTCCGTGTGCGATGATCCTGAACTCTTTAGGCCAACCGATCCTCGCAAGACCATACGCCTTTCGACCCTATCTAACGTCTACGAGCATAAACCCACAATATCCACCAGTAGCTTCAACCTCCGTTCCTGTGGGATATCGTCAAAACCCTCCGCCATATAATGATCCTCGATACAATCCCAACATCCCTCGGTACACTCCAACCCCGAGTCCACCTCCCAGAATGACGAGCCCTCTTAACCTACCACCATTGAAGAGGCTGAGTATAGAAGAACATGTGGTGAAGGATGTTCAAGAAAGCAACATCGAACCCGCTGCCATTCCAACACCGAAACCCACTGATCACAGTGGAAAAGGAAAAGAAAAAGTGGGTAACTTCTCGAACTCTCATATCTCTCGTTTAGAATTGTTTAGTTGCCATGAAGCACTTGCAAGACATAAATCTTTTAAAAGAAAATTTGGTCAGCCAACTAAAGGTTTTCACCATTTGGTTTTGTTAGCATATCCACAGTTATTGCATCAAATAGAAAAATTAGGATGGAAATCATTGTGTGAAGTCCCGAAACCGTATAATGTTGATTGGGTACGGGACTTCTACACAGAATTGTCGGTCACTAACGACCTTGAAATCAAAGTAAGACAAACAACAGTTTGTTACTCGACCGAAATGATAAATGATGTGTTGGGATTGGAATTTGATTCTAATGAATCTGAATTAAATAGACTAACAGATGGTGCTACGGAAGCTGACCTCCAGGCTATTCTAAAAAGAATAGCACATGACGGGTCAGAATGGTCATTTAAAGGACTCACACGACTTTTACGTATGCACTGTCTACTACCAGAAGCAAACATGTGGTTCTTCTTTTTAAGACACACTTTGTATCCCACATCGCACGACACAAGTCTCTGCATGGTACGTGTGTTCATACTATATTGTATAATGGAAGGGCACAAATTTAACGTGGGCCGGCTAATCTCCAATAACATTTTTGGTGGAGCTGAAAGAGCCAATGCACGCATGCCACACCCATCCATTATACATTCTCTAATGGAAAGAGCAAACGTACCCATTTTACCCACTGACCGTTTTTCTACGAACAAAATGGCCATGGATAAAATGAATGTCGAGAGACTTTTGAGGAATAACACGTATTTCCATCCTAAGAGAGACAATGATGTGTTAGTTTCTTTGGAAGCAAACTTTCGTTCTCTCCGAAAAGACCTCACTTCAAAGCTTAGAAAACAAAGGTTGTTTATTAATAAACAGATAACTGGACTGAGTGAGGATTTGAGTGCAAAGATGGATATCATCATCACGTATTTGAAGAAAACCCATGATGATAATGTACGATGGTTGAGATATGAGAAGTCGAGGGATGACCTGATTCGAGCCATTTAGACCAAAGAATACCCCGAGTTATTGAGGCAGTTACTACCTTTTCCATTGGACCTTCTGTGGATGTCAGCTGAGCAGCACCCTACTCACCATAAGTAGGACAGGTTTAATTTTCTATCTCCTTTACTTGCTTTCGAATAACTGTTTTAATTTTTTGCATGTTTTAGAATAGATGAGTCTGGGATTGTTTTTGCGATGTCTGAAAGTTGTTATTTTACCCATGCAACCATGCACACACATCACGATTTGTTGATACTAGTTCGGTTCCTGTTATGATAGCTTGAGTAAGATGTTTGTTCTTGAGGCTTGCATTGTGCGTCACTAGAACTAGCCTACTGAGTCCTTGTTTCCCATCGTTAGAATCATGCAACAACAAACAGACCACCACCTTTACTCCATGCAAACACAAGTTAATGTGCTCACAATGTTCAATGAGGACATTCCCTCCGAATTTGCGGTTGGGAGGATGATATGGTCAAACATCTCTTATTCATACCCATATCATCCCATACACACACCTCTTTGCAAAAAGTTCATCAAATTTCAAAAAATTTGTACAAAAGGAAAATAGACATACATAAAAAAGCAAAGCTCCATTCTAAATTTTCCGTGCATTACAAGAGTGTCAAAGACACCAAAGAGACCAATGTGTCTAAAAATCAATTCCTCAAAGAGAAGATGGCAGTAAAATTGTGCCATAAACAGAAACCCATTAAAAGTGTTGGAAAAAGGCCATGCGTGCAAAAGATTGAAAAAGCCACATGCATGAACAATTCTTGGTTGCAGGGCCGGTCTTGAGATTTCGGATGCCCATGGCGAAAGACAAAAAATATGCCCCTATATTACGAAACGAACAACAATTTAACGGGGTTTGGAACCTAGTCAAGCTAGGTTGCTCATCCCCACGCCGGGTCTTTATTAAATAAAACAAAATCATACAACGGGGGGGGGGGACATAAACCAAAACCCCGTATGATAAAACTTAAAATACATTACCTAAAACGATGTCTTCGTGCATTTTTGAAGCAAAATCGTCAATTATATTTTCATAGTTAATATCCGCTAAAAACTTACCTTCAATACTCAAAATTGCCAACCCGTTCAATCTTTCTTGCCTCATCGTAGACCGTAGATATGACTTCAACAACTTTAACTTCGAAAAGCTTCTTTCCGCGGATGCAACGGTGACGGGTACGGTCAACAAAATCCTATAAGCAACCAAGACATGTGGAAACAGTTGGGAGATTTTATGTTCAAAATATGGGTTTCAAAACTCATGAGATAAAAATTATTATAACGTAACGGAAGCAAAAAAAATATTTGAACAAAAACATAAAACCATTTTATTCCCACCAAGGATCTTGTTACATGCATGAAAAGATAAATAAAAAGATGTTGCAAGAAAGTTTAAGATTACAACCTTTGTAGTCCTTTGGTTCCTCTCGGGAGGTTGGATGTTGGTGATGAATGTAGAACCCAAAAGAGAGCTCCTCTAGCGGTATCCACCACAAGCAACGACACCTTCCGGAATGCTAGTTCCTCGTCTAACTTGATGCAAGAATGAAACTTTTAATCAAGTCTACAATGGACTTGAATTACCAAAACACAAAAACACACACATTTGTGTATTTTTGGCCGAAGGTAGGGAGGATAAGGGAAAAGAGAGCCAAAAACAAGTATACTTTCATTTCAAGTGGTGTACCTTTCATAATGTGGTCTCTAACTTTTCAAGAGACAAAGTGTGCACATAAGGCTCTCTTAATTGGACCAAAAAATGGTCCAATGAGCTTTGAGTCTTTAATCCATATTTTCACTTAAGCCCCCTCTAGTTTAAATTAGTTAAAATCATTATTTTAACTATTTAAGTTTATTACATATAGTCCCTCCTTCTAACTTCTAGTTAAAAGCTAACTCATCTTATTTTAATAAATAAGAATCTTTATTTGCATCAAATTATTATGGATCATATTCAATAATAATTTTAGAATTAATAATGTTTATCAAGAATCAAAATTCATATAAACGTTAATTCGGTGTCTACTTGTTGTTCGGTGTGACCCTATAGGATCATATATTACCGGTAATATTATTTTATAATCAGTCTTGAGCATATAGAACCAACAATCTCCCACTTGCTCAAGATTGCATTATAGAATGATATAGACAGTGGTGGACGTCTAGCAACATCTCACTGCCCCCAGCAATGTATGACTGTAAGTGCCATTCAACAACATCTAATTCCCATAAGCTCATAGCTTCAATTGATATATAAGGTGTGATATCAGTTATCCCTTTGTTCGGACATCATGTTGAACGTGAGACATGGATCGCTATCATTCTCATCTGTTGTTCAACTTTTGGTAAGGCGCCTTAGATGTCTCACTCTTAAATCATTAAGAGGAACAAATCCCCTCTTAAATACATACGCCTCTTATGTAGTTCATACTGTACCCAATGATGGCCTTTATAACTGCCTTGTTAAGGGTCAGCATTTAACCATATCAAAGAACATTACTCCCTACACTCAAGTCCCTAATATGCATCTCAGGTCGAAGGATACAAAGATACTACCTTTTATTCAAGAATCACTTATGACGACGATCCATGAAGTGATCTTGAAGCGGGTCAGGTCCAGTACTTGTTCCCTTAACAAGTGCCTATGAACTTGGTTGCAACACTTTGCCACTTTTACCTTTAAAAGTCAACCAATCCAATTCATATTAGTCTTACTTCATGGTTGCTCCCACAACTATGATCGACCATGGACATTTTAGAATAACTGGTTTATTCATGGATTAAAAACATGATAATATGGAACACAACGAGTATGTAAATGATCATATCCTATACATCTAACTTAAATACTATACTTGTTGCTTTACTTGTTCCAATATCCAAATACTAATTCCAAATCAATTGATTTGTGTGAACCTTGTGAATACTAACTTCTCCATTTTTAACTTTATTCCGAATATAGTTAAATGTTTGGAGTAGATGCTTGGTACTCTGATGTGACATCGGGTCCTTTAGCTTGCGTAATGGCACCCATATTCTTACAAAAGATTTCTAGGTGATCCTGAATGGGAGGCATCTACCTAATTTTTCAATGAACTCTTTCTTCCAAGCATCTTTCTTTTGCAGCTTCTAAAGCAGCAGTGTATTCTTATTTTGTAGTGTATTATGCAATTTTACCTTCGCTTGGAACCTTTTCAAACGAACTACTTCTTCATTCATAATGAAGACATTTCCCTTTTGTGGTCGAGAACCTTCTCAATCTTTATGGAAGCTATCATCAGTGTAACACTTTACTATGATCTTCTTCCATACCTTAATGAAGGAACACTTCCTTGGTTCTTCATAAGTACCTTAAATTGTTCTTTATAGTCATCCAATGACCTTCCCTCGTATTTCATTGGTATCTTCTTCTAATGCTCTAAAGCATTATGACACACTCGATCTAGTGCATGTCATGGCATATATGATAGATCCAATTGCCGAAGCATATGGAATACCAATCATTTTATCTAGCTCAGCTTTTGTGCTAGAGCATTGAGACATGCTCAAAATGATGTCATATCATGCAAGAAACTATCTTTAGAGCCTTGCATCTTGAACCTTTCAAGATCATGTCAACATATGCACTTTAACTTAAACCTATAAGTTGTCTTGATCTAACTTTAAAGATCTTTATTTCAAGAACAAAATTAGCCTTTTCTAAGTCTTTTATTAAGGAAATACTATCCGAGCCAATACATGATGTCTTGCTAAGTCGGAAAGTTAGTTTCCAAATACTAGTATGTCTTGCACATACAACATTAGGATTTTACTGCACTCCCACTAGCCTCTTAGTAAATGCATGAGTCATCCTTTATTTTGGTGAAAATTAAAACTTTTAATTTTCCTGTTAAAATAAAGATTCCAGCTTTGAGATACTTGTACTGATCCATGAATGGATTGCATCTTAGTGTTCATGACTCTAAGCCACTCATCAGATTCAGAATCTGACATAACACTTTAGTAGTTGATGGGCTTACTAGAAACCTATCATACATCATTCTTCATTAGTCATGAGAAATCAATATTTCTCGGATTTCTGAATGATCCACTAGATTTGCGAACACTTGGTGTTTTTACTAAATTTCTGATCAATCAAATTGCTCATTTTCAACAACCTTTGTTTGATAACTAGTGTCAACCAATAAATGCATGAGGTTCTTGATTTCCTTCAAGTTCCTTAAATCTCCCATTTGTCTTGCCCATTAAAAACTTGCTTTCTAAGAACTTGGCTTTGGAACAGTAAACAATTTTATTGTTTGTGGGATTGTAGAATCGGTATCTTAAACAATTTATAGTATATTCTACAATATATGCATTTAGTAGATTTTGGGTCGAGTTTACTTGAAGCTTATTGTCTTACATGAGCTTCATAAACCCACACCTTCAACTAAGACTAAGGATGAAAAACTTTCATACGAAATCTTATAAGGTGCCTTGTCTACCTTTTGGTTGGTATCATAAAATACAGTTTACAGTAACTAGGCCAGAATTCCGAATTGATATAGGAATAGTACTTCTACTCATCATAGAGCGAACCATATTTAATAAGGTTCGGTTCATCCTTTCGGATATACACAATTTCTAAGATGATCCAAGATTTCTTGGTTTAGTTACTATCCCTTATATCAGAAAAGACTTAATGGTCCTATTGAGTTGTTTTTTTAACTTCACTTTGAAACAACTTGAATCATATCAAATGCTTCATGCTTATGTTTCATAAACATACCTTCAACGTTTGAAATCATCAGTGAAGACATTGTATTACCTATCACCATATCTAGACTTGGTTTTGAAAAACCACATACATTAACATGTATTAATTCTAACAAAAAACTTTTTCTCCTTTTTCTATAACTAGAGAAAGGAGCTATATTCAACTTATCAAGATCGCATATATCAAAAGAAAACATTATCATTTGTCTTTAAAATACCACACTTTTGAAGTTGAGATATGCGTTTAATTTTTACTTGATCAAGTTGACTATTTTATGTGTAGACTTGATTCAAATCACATTTGAGTCTTATGGTGTTTATATAGAACTATGTTTTAGAAAACTTTTGAGATTCACCTTATTATTCAATTAAGAGGACTAGTTCTCGAAATAGAATAATTCATTTTTGAATATGAATACAATCGTTTCCAAAACGGTTAAGTGAATTTCATCCAATCAACAAACACGTGACTGAAAAATAATAATTTAGTCAAACTAAATTTAAACATTGTTCGGAACAACCTTGTTTACAATACAAGCCATATGGTTTCATAATATAATCTCCTTATAATCTTGGTACGCAATCTTTCTTCCTTGCTTATATGGATCACCATTTTGCTTGTCTTTCAGTCACTTACCTTTCTTGATCATCTGTAACATATTACAAAAGTGAGTTCTACACTTAGTATCAAATACACAAGTGCAAGATAGAAAGGTAAAAGTTCTATCTAAAATATAGATACCTGAAGGACTTTCCTTCGTTAGAAAACATTTATTTCTCAAAAGGACAATCTCCTCTTCTTTGACCAATGTTGCCACATCTATCACATGTAAATGTTACCATGGGAAGATTCCTTTCAGCAGTTTCTAGCATCGTATGCAATTCTGGGACTGAAATCTTCTCGAGGTCTATATTCAGATTCTCAACAAAAACATCAAATGCTTTGCTCAGAGATTTGAGGATCACATCTACGGCTTTCCTATTGGAATAAGGATAGCCAAGTCTATCCAAATAGTCAAGGTGCGTCCTCATTTTGTAGATATGAGAGCTTACATCTTGGCCTTCCTCCATCTTTGTTCTGTGAAGTACCCCAATAGTATCGAAGCGTTCACGGACCATATATTTTTGGTAATATTCCCATAATCGGTTTACCATGTCAAATGCCCTTAGTGGAAACGTTTCCATTCTTTCTTGTAAGGATGGAACCATGGTTTCAAGTATAAGACGTGTTACATCGATTGAATCATCATTATGTTTCAACCAAGCATTGTGAGCTTCTATGGAGGTAAGAAGAGGTTCTTGATGAAGAGGTACGAGAATTACGTATGATTTGTTTTCAGTCTGTGAAACCATCTCGAGAAGTTCTGAGTGGTTAACTTTTCTGCGTTGAGAAAAGCTCTCAGGGGTGTGTCAATCGTAGTGTTTGCATTTTGGGCCATCTACAAAATTTAACAAAGTTAATATAGTATTTTCAATATTAATTTTTTTAGCAAATTAATTACCCTTTAGTTTTCTAAAAACATTAATTTGCATAAAATCTAGGATCCAACGTTGCAAAAACAAATGAAACGGTTAGGTGACCTTTATCCCGTCTATATAATTCCAACAAGGTAGGTACCGTTTACCAATTACATCCAAATGTTATTCCTAGTTTTATGGGATCCTTAACAATGTTTGTTAATTTGCATGTTTAATCCCATCTATGCCTTGGGTTTCTAATGCTTAGGTGACCTTTATCACAAAAGATTCCCAATCAAGTCATCCTACTTGAAACAACGTGTGAAACTCACATCCATGCTGTTAGGTGACCTGTTGATCCAAACCCTCAGTGATTTGATAATGACCCTCTCTTAAATACTTAGTGAAAATTGTAAGTAAACAATATGTATCAGAGTTTCACTATCGCTGATAAGTACTAAGATCTTACAGTACTGCTGATAGGAACTCTCGCTCTTTTAGATTAAACATTCAGCGAACACTGTTCACCATATCGCTGAGTCTGTTCAGTCCTTATGGTGATCGCTGATAAGTTAGTTGTTTACTTATGATCCCTGAAGACAAGATTCACGTCAACAAAGGTTCTACGCTGAAGTCGAAGATCAAGCTCAAGAACCAGCGACAAGTCTCCTAATGAACTGATGCGGATCAACGAAGACTCAGATTTGTCCACTCAACGTGAAGTATCAAGTACAAGACTTTTGCTATCGCTGAACTTTATCATTCGCTGAATAGTAAATGGTAATCGCTGAATCAACGAAAGCTGATCATGAAGTCCTCCGTACAAAGTACTTTTGTCTTAACCTCCCTTGCACGCCACCGTACGAAGTGTCAGAAAAGAACCTCCGAAAATCTGAAATCGTACAACCACTCTGATACTACACTGTTCATTCATGCGGCTACTAAGGTTGTCAACAAAGGTCAATGACATGCAACCAATCCGCTGATGACACGTGTAAAGTGTATACTGAATTGCATTAAATGCATGCAGTATATAAAGAGATGAACTCACTTCTTTTGAAGTAACTTGCTAACTCTGGACAAGTTCAAATCTCTCTCAAGATAGGATTTTATTAGTAATCTCCATATCTTTCTTAGTGCAAGAAACCTTAGTGTTCCAACTTGTTTAGATTTAGGTTTATCCTTAATCTTGTTTCCGCAACAAGCTGTAAATTGTTAATGATTTATCAATAAACAATTTAGAAAAGTAAAATAGTGTGTTTGTATTCAACCCCCCCCCCCCCCCCCCCCCTTCTACAAACTTGTTTAAGCCTTTCGGGACCAACAAGTGGTATCAGAGTAGATTTGTTTAATCTCATAAACAAGATCTAATCTAAGATATTTCTCTTCCTAGCTATTATCTGAAAATGGCCAACTCAAACACAAACACTCACTATATAGACAATGGTTCTCTTGCAAAACCCCCTAGATTTTCCAGAGATAACTTCAACTTATGGAAAAATAGGATGACACTCTTCTTAGAAGGTGTAGACCCTACTATACCTTACTATCTTGAAAACGGTCCACACATCCCTGTAACAATTGATCCTGCCGTTCCAGCCACTGCAACTAGAGCTGCTATTCCAGAAAGGCTGATTCCAAAGGAAATCCATCATTGGACCGATGAAGACAAGAAGAAAGTGGCTATAGATACAAAAGCCAGATCCATACTATCCATGGCCCTTCCTGACGAAGTCTACCATTCCGTCATGAACCTGAAATCCTCAAAAGCCATGTAGGACACAATATGTGTTCAGTATGAAGGAACGTCTGAAGTCCAGGATTCAAGAAAGATCAACCTGGTAAGACAATACGAAAGTTTCATCTCTGGTAAGAATGAAACTCTCTCTGAAGTTCACCAACGTTTTAATTGCTTAATTATAGATCTAAAAATGGTTGGTAAGGAATATTCTAACTTTGAAGTGCTGACAAAGTTTTTAGAATGTTTACCTGAAAGCTGGGACAATTATTCCATGTGTCTCAAGCTGTCAAAAGATCTAAGATCAATGACACTTGCTACCTTATATGGTACATTGCTGAATCATGAGCAATCTAGCCATCTTAAGAAGAATCTTGTAAAAGATTCCAAAAGCACCCCTGTTGCTTTAATCTCAGAGGAACCTTCTACTCAGCGACCCGTGGTCACTATCACTGAGTTAGAAAGTAACTCTGAAAGATCATCAGATTCTGATTCTTCAGATGATGAATCCTTGGCTCTCCTAACTAAAAAGTTCAGGAGATTCTCCAAGAAGAAAATGTTTAGAAAGAACAAAACTCTTTCTATAGCTGACAAGCCTAAGTCATCAGCTTTTGTTGATAAGGCTACTGCTACTTGTTTCAACTGCGAAAAGACAGGTCATTTCGCTAACGAGTGCAGGTCAAAGAAAATCATGAGACCTTCAGCTTTTACAAAGAAATCCTTTGTTCCAAGGAATAAAGACGACAAATACTTAAAGCTGAAGGAGAAGTATGCAAAGCTGAAAAGCTTTAAGAAGAAAGGAAAAGGCCTGATGGCTGACTATGATTGGGCCGCTTCTGATGAAGAAGCCTCATCATCTGATTCTGAAGATGATGAAGCAAATAAATGTCTCATGGCCAAGATTGAAGAAGAGGAAGAAAGTTCAGACATTCCCTCCACTTCAACATCTGCCATTCAGGTATCACCTTTCTTCTTTACCAATATTGTAAATATTGATGAAGCTGATAGTCTCCGTAAAATCGAACTACTGACTAGAAGTTTATACGAAGCCATGAATGGCAAAGCTGTGGTTGAAAACCAAAATCTTGATCTCGCTGAAAAGCTTAAAAATTGCCACCTTCAAATAGAAAAGCTTTCTAAATTTGAAGAAGATTTTAAAGATCAAGTTCATTTAAATCAGCTAGTCAAAATCGAACGAGCGGAAGCTATCGCTGCATTAAAAGCTGAACAAGCTACTGTTGAAGGATGGTGTAATTCTTCAACAAAGATCACTGAGATAATTAAGGCTCAGATTCCTTTGAGTGATAAACGTGGTCTGGGTTATAAATATGATACTCCAATACCAACCACTGAACGTTCAATGCTTAAATTTGGAACGTTCGTATCCTCAATAGCTGACACTTCTTCATCTCAGTACTCCTCGTCGATTACACCAATCCCTGAGGAAACTCCTACCTCAAAAGGTAAGGAGAAAATGGTTTATTCAAAACCTACCTCTGTCTCTAAAGACAAAGGTAAAGGAATTGTAATTTATCAAAATCCTCAGAAGGGTACTTTAGTACCTAAGCTGAATGCTTCCAAAGCCTTAGTGATTCATTCATCTGGTTCTAGAAATCAGACCTCTGGATCAGTTCAGCGACCTACTCCTAGACTCAGAGTAGATGTCCTTGGTAAGAAATCTGAAGAACTGAATGTTCGTCCTATTTCAAAAACCAATAGTGTACTTGGTGCTGGCACTTCTAATTCCAAATTAAAAGCTCAGCACTCAAGTGGTCCTAGAACTAATTTTAGTTATAGGAAATGTTATCACTGTGGACTTACCGATCATATTGCAAGTAAGTGTCCCACAGCCACCAAAGCTGATAAGATAGCTAAGGTGAAGATAGCACCCAAGAAGACCAAACCAGTTGCAAGTCAGGTCAAGGTGACTCCTACCTCTGAGGTCAAGAAATTGACCAAAGTGAAGAAAGACAAAGCTGAATCTTCAAATGCTGCGAAGACTGCTGAACCCATTCCAACCTCTTCCACTGACAAACACGTATACATGACGAAGTGGGTACCCAAGCAAAACTAATCTTCCTTTGTATTGCAGGTTAAGAAGGGTATCTGGTATCTCGATAGCGGATGCTCTAGACACATGACTGGAAAGAAAAGCCTGCTCGCTGAATACAAGGAAGAGAAGGGTCCCTCTGTGACTTTTGGTGGAAATGGAAAAGGACACACCCGAGGGTATGGTGTACTTTCAAATGGTACAACATCCTTCAGAAGAGTCGCATATGTTGAAGGGCTGAAGCATAATCTTCTGAGCATCAGTCAGCTTTGCGACATGGATAACAAAGTGATTTTCACTAAGGAATCCTGCTTTGTCTCTGACAAAAAGGAGAAGATAGCTCTCAGCGGTTATCGTTTGGAAAATGTTTACGTTATAAACATGGACTCAACAACCACTGAGAACTCCTGTTTCTTCTCAAAGGCATCTTCTGATGTCAACTGGCTATGGCACAAGAGGCTCTCACATCTCAACTTCAAGACACTGAATACTCTTTCATCCAAAGAGTTAGTCACTGGTCTACCTCAACATTCATACGCCAAAGAATCCTTATGTTCAGCGTGTGAAAAAGGGAAGCAGACCAAGGCAAGCTTTAAGTCCAAGCAAGTTTCCTCAGTGTCATCTCCTCTTCAACTACTCCATATGGATTTGTTTGGCCCCGTTAACAAACAATCCATCGCTGGAAAGAAATATACGCTGGTCATAGTTGATGAATTCTCTCGTTACACATGGGTAATGTTTCTCCGTTCTAAGAGTGACACCCCTGAAGAACTCATCACCTTTGTTCGGAAGATGGAAACTCTGAACAATATGACTGTTCGCTCAATAAGGAGTGATCATGGAACTGAATTCAAAAACAGTTCTCTTGATTCCTTCCTTGAAAGCAAGGGTATTTCTCACAACATTTCGTCAGTGAGAACACCACAACAAAACGGAGTCGCTGAAAGAAGAAATAGAACAATTATTGAAGCTGCACGTTCAATGCTCAGCGATTCTCACCTGCCTACTCAGTTTTGGGCAGAAGCTGTCAACACGGCTTGTTTTACGCAAAACAGGTCGCTGATAGTCAAAAGATTCAAAAAGACAGCCTATGAACTTTTTCATGGGAGAAAGCCTTCAATCAGCTTTCTTCACATCTTTGGTTGTCAGTGTTTCATACTGAACAACAGAGATGCCCTTGGAAAGTTTGATCCTAAGGCTGATGATGGAATCTATCTTGGATACTCCTCAGTTTCCAAAGCCTTCAGAGTCTTCAACCGAAGAAGACAAACTGTAGAAGAAACTATTCACGTCACGTTTGACGAATCCCGTTCAGCGAACTCTAAACCGAACGCTGATACAGAAGAACTGAATCAATGGATGTTTTCTCATCTTGGTGATTCAGAAGATGTTCCCACTACTCATGCTCATACAACTGAAAATGATGGTCCTACTATCATTCCCAATATGCAGAATAGTGAAGCTGAAACATCTTGGGTCTCAGTTGTTCCTATAAACACTATACCCGCAGTTGATCCAAATGTCTCAGAAATTCCATCTATTTCTCAGCAATCAGTGAATGAAGTGACAAATGCAAGCATTCCTCTCTTAGCTGATTATCCAGAAGTAGCTGAAGCCTCATCTTCAGTTTCTCCAGTTCAGACTGAGTCAGCGACGCAAGCTCCGGCTCAGCGATGGACTGTAAATCACCCAATCGATCAAATTCTTGGTGATCCCAACGCTGGTATTCAGACTCGTAGAAGTGCAGGTAATATTTGTTTATTTGTTAACTTTATTTCTCTAACTGAACCAAAGAAAATATATGATGCCCTCAGAGATCCAAACTGGGTCAGCGCTATGCAAGAAGAGCTGACTGAATTCGAAAGAAACAAAGTTTGGAAACTTGTTCGGAGACCAACTGACAAAACAGTGATAGGCACTAAGTGGGTCTATCGAAACAAGTTGGACGAACTTGGTACTGTAACTCGCAACAAAGCTCGACTTGTTGCTCAGGGTTACAGACAAGAGGAAGGCATAGATTATGACGAAACCTTTGCTCTAGTAGCAAGACTTGAATCTATTCGTCTTTTCTTAGCATATGCTGTACACAAAAACTTCACTGTACATCAAATGGATGTTAAGTCAGCGTTTCTAAATGGAAAGCTGAATGAAGAAGTTTATGTGGAACAACCTCCAGGATTCTCAGATCCTAAGCGTCCAGGTTATGTTTATAAGATGGATAAGGCACTTTATGGCTTGAAGCAAGCTCCTCGTGCATGGTATGACACTCTTTCTACTTATCTCCACCTTGAAAAATTTGAGAGAGGTAAGATTGACAAAACTTTGTTTTTTAGAAAAATAAAAGGTCATATCATTTTAGTTCAAATATATGTTGATGACATTATATTTGGTTCTACTAACCCTGAGCTTTGTACTCGTTTCGCTGATAGAATGAAAGATGAGTATAAAATGAGTATGATGGGTGAACTAACATATTTCCTTGGTCTTCAGATTAAGCAAACTGAAAAAGGAACTTTTATAAATCAGGGAAAGTATGTTAAAGATATGCTGAAGAAATTCGACTTAACTGAAAGTTCAGCTATGAAAACCCCTATGGCACCACCGCTGATACTTGATAAGGACACAAAGGGTGTTCCTGTCAATGTCACGCTGTACCGTGGGATGATCGGCTCACTACTGTATCTTACAGCTAGCCGACCCGATATTATGTTTGCAACATGTCTGTGCGCACGATATCAAGCTGAACCTAAGATATCCCATATGAAAGCTGTAAAGCGAATCTTTGGATATCTTAAGGGTACAGCGAATCTAGGTCTTTGGTATCCCAAAGATTCAGGATTCGATCTAACCGCCTATTCAGACAGTGATTTTGCAGGTTGCAAAATGGATAGGAAAAGCACCACAGGAGGATGTCAGCTCCTGGGTGGAAAGCTGGTAAGTTGGACAAGTAAGAAGCAAAACTCAGTGTCCACTTCCACAGCTGAAGCTGAGTATGTAGCCGCTGGAAGCTGTTGTTCTCAAGTCTTGTGGATGAGAAATCAACTACTAGACTATGATCTTCAGCTCTCCAAAATTCCAATCTATTGCGACAGCACAAGTGCCATCGCTATAGCAAACAATCCAGTGCTACACTCAAAGACAAAACACATAGAAATCAGATATCATTTTATCAGAGATCATGTGATGAATGGTGATATAGAACTTCATTTTATCCCAACTGATTATCAGTTAGCTGATTTGTTTACCAAACCTCTTGATGAGACAAGATTCAACTTTCTCATCAGCGAGCTTGGAATGCTGAACTTTGAAGGATAAATCTTCAGCGGTTCACATTAAATCAGCGAAACGTTTATACACTCTTGTATAGGCTCTCGAATAAAATAAACTTGTACAATCCATTTCATCATCTTCTCTCTGAATAAATTTGGTTAAACTGATATCAAGGTATGTTTTTCTCTCTCTGACAAAACGCATGAAAATGCAAGATTTCAAATTCTTTCATCGCTGAATATCTCTTCCTTAACAGCGATATTTTGAAATTTCTTAAAACCCTCACTGATATTTCTATTCAGTGCTTCATATTTTCCAAAGAGTCCCTGAGTTTTTCTTTCAAAACCTCAGAGACAACGAAAGAATGTGAAAGGACAGTTGTGACGTCATTGCAACGGATAACACCAGGCACGCTCTTTTTCTGACACACGTTTGCACGTTTCGTTGTCTATCCAATCAAATGCAAACACGTGTCCGTGTCATGATGAAAAACTTTCCCGCTCAAGTTTTTCTCTCTCTACTCTCTTCCTATATAAACACTCTCAAAGTTTATATTTGTCTTTTACGCGAATCAATCTTTCTCCGCAAGAAAAGAACACTGTTGCATTTTGTGCTCTCAATCTTCAAGAACTGTTCATCATCTTTTTCATCGAACTCAAGGTTAAATATGTTCTTATCTATTATCAAATGCGAATAACTTGTTTTCGATCTTATCATTGTTTTACACAAGATCAAACAAAAGAACTCAAAAATAAAATCATTTTCTTTCATGGTTTTATAAACACAACCATTTCATGGCTGTTCTTCAAGTTTTAAATCTAAAATCTTAAACTTGTTCTTCTTTCGTATCCATTTTCTTAAGAAACTGGAATACAAGGCTTATGGGTGTTATATTCGTTTTTTTAAAAACAAGAAAAACCCTAATCTTCATTAAGACTTTTTTTTGTCTGAATGAAATGGACAAAATTCGAAAAATCTTAATGGAAATTTTCTTTCCACATTAAGATATTTCTTATTTGTTAACATCTTTGGTTGAACTGATAATACAGTGAAATGGCAACTTCAAAGCTGAATATTACCGCTGAGTCCATCTCCGCTGATTCTGAGGAACTGGAAATCACCAAAGCTCCTCAGGTTAAGTTTGAGCTGGATCAACTAGACTGGACAAAGGCAAACAACCTCTCAGCGCTTCTCGAGTTTCCTCCTCGGAAGCAAGTATCCCATCTAGACGACGCTGTAAATTTTTTGAAGAATAGCCCCATCTACACAGCACTGACAATCACACCTCCTGCCAGTCAGCGTCTATTATCCCAATTCTGGTACTCTGCCAGACACACCGACCTACCCTCAGCCAAAGATCCATCTAAAACCATCGACTGCATACTCAGCGATACTGAGTATGGCACCATCAAGATAACCCCCGCAATAATCCGCAAAGCTCTGAAATTCCCTAACGCTACCTCAGAAAATCCTTTCATTCAATTTCCTGACCACAAGAAGCACGCTGACAGGGAAGAAATCATTGCTTTCCTTGATGCGATGGGTTACATCTGGGAGACTGGAAGAGACAAGCTACCTGAGAAGAAGCTGACGCTGATAAAGAAATCCAAGATGCCCAGCGAGATGAACTTCATCTTCGCTCACCTGATCAGCTGCATGACAGCGAAATCCGGATCTTCTGATCAAGCCGCTCAACCTCAGCAGGCCATGGGTTACGCACTGCTGAAAGGTCTCAACATTGACTGGGCCTCCATCATCTATGAAGACCTCATTCAACGTGTTGATTCTGCCGCTGACCGACCAGCATGGGTTCCTTACCCACGATTCATCAGCGCCATCTTTCAATATGGCCTGAAGGACAGCTATCCTGAAGAGGGTGATCTGAAACTCTCTCAGATTGGCCCTAAAGTTCTCGACTTCAAGCCTGTCGCCAACGAGGTACGTCTCTCTACCCTTCTCACTCTACTTAATTCTCCGCTTTCTGTGGCTCCTTCAGCGACAATACCCCTCGCTGATTCCCAGGCCACAAAATCCATTCCTTCTAAGAAAAGGAAACAATCTCTTACCCCTCTTGATTCCAAAAGGATTAAGAAAACCAAGGAGCAACCCCAGCAACTCCATGCTGAAGACTCCTCAGCTCATTCTGAAGAGCTGAAGGAAAGTTCCGTGGTACGCTCTGCCACACCAATTCAAGCCATCCCTTCTAAACCTACTTCAGCGTCCTTAAACGCTGAGGTTAGAACTTTGGAATCTACCCAACCTTCTTCAGTCTCTCAAAAGACTGATGAAGTACTTCTCAGCGAATCCAACGCTGAACTTGCAACCCAACCCCAATTCTTATCTTTCGCTCCTCCCTCTATTTCTTTGGACACTCCTCCAGTTAAAGCTGGAGATGCCATCATTCAAGAAGCCGTTGAAGCTTCTCAGCGAATGACGAAGAAAGGACCTGCAGAGATCTCCATCCCTCACGGAACTTTTGAGGGAGATATGGAACACTATGGAGGAACTCAAAACTTTGATGAGTTCGTCAACGCTCCTGCAGGTACAGATCCCACCTTAAACACTGTAACTAAACCTGAAACTTCTGAGCTTTCCTTTGTTCACAAGTACTTATATGTTACAGGTCCTTATTTGGGAGACATCAACCAGTCTCTGAAGTCCATGGAGATGAAACTTACAGATCTCACCACCGGTCTATCAAATAACTCTACAGCTGTAACAAACGCTGGAGAGAATCTGACGAAGCTGACTGCTGTGGTGGAAAAGAAGGCCTCCTCTGATGACATCAAAGACCTTGATAAAACTCTCGCCGACTTTGCCAAAGTGCTCTCCGACATCTACACTGACTACACCAACCTCAAATCGTCAGTTTCCACCGTTTCCAGCGAAGTTACAACGCTGAAGAAATCGGTTGGTACACTCGAAGGTGATATGTCAGTGGTCAAGACCGACTTGGGCTCAGTGAAGACCGACCTTAGTTCTGTCAAGACAATGATCGAGACGCTGGTGAACAAGGCAAACAATCCAGCTCCTGCTCCGGCCCCTGCACCTATTTTGGACTCATTCACCGCAGAGGATCGCCAAGAGCTGAAGAAAATCACGCCTGCTATTTCTGGCCTAGAAGACAGAATAGCTAAGCTTAAAGGATGTGTGAAAGTCTCTGGCCCAGAAGACAGAGACAACACCAATGCTGAATCTACCCATTCCTCCCCCGCCCATCATGAGAAAGAGGGGGAGAAGAGCGCTGAAGACCTTTCCCATGATGAATCTATCAGGGGAGAGGGTAATGAAGATCTAGTTACTGGACCTCAGGGAGATGAAAACCCTGAGGGAACCGAGAACCTCGCCTCTGTATCTGAGGGGGAGCAACTCGAAGAAGATGCTGAGGAATCCGAAGCAGAAGAAGACGAAGACATCGACATCCCTGAAGCTGAACCATCCTCCTCTCCAAGGAACGATGATGATGATGATGATGAAGATGACGATGATTTCTTTGTTGTCAAACCTGCTCCTCGAACCAAAGCTCTTAAAGGTATTTCAATAAAAGAACCTTCAGGGGAGAAGACAAAGACAAAGCCCTCAGCCTCTGGCGCTGAGAAAGGCAAAGGCAAAGGCCTCGCTGAAGATGAAAATCTGGCGATCCTGCTTGCAAAGCCGATTTGTCAGGTACACTAAACTTATTTTTCCTTCCCTGATCATCTCTGAACAATCAGTTATCCATTCCACAAACACCATACACATCCACATTATTTTTTCTATCTTTTCTACCCAAGTTCTTCTACCCAGTTCTTATTTGTAAGATCGCTGCGTTTCAGCTAGTCCTCTCCCCTGTTTGAGGATATCGCTGAAGGATCTACTATTGCGACTTCACCAATAATTCCAGCTACCGCTGAAGACATAATCCCAGTCTTAGATTTAAACTCTGAGACTGATGAACCAGAAGAACAACCTCTCTCGCACAGAAACAGACCTTCCTCAGATCCTCAAAAGCTGAGTGAAGAAGATCAAAAGAGAAGAGAAGAAATGATAAAGCGATTCGAAGATCAGCAAATCATTCTAAAGCGCGATCAACTACCTTCAGTTCCTCCTAAGTTCAAAATTTCAAAAGCTGAATTCCAGGATCATCTCAGAGCTGAACGCCTCATCGCTGAAAGGAAGGAAGCTGAAGATAAAGACAGAGAATACGCCATCAAGCTCACTCAAGAATCTGTCAAAGACCCCAAGCTGAAGCGTATTCCCATTCAAATCCAACGAAAGCTTTGGGAACAAGCCCAGAAGATCGTGGAAAAGAAAGCTGAAGTTTCTCAGACCACCCTGATCTGGTGTAAAGAGAAAATCCACTTCAGATATCGTCCAGCGAAGATCAACAAGGTATTCATCTCTGGAAGAACCTCTATCGGAGTACCTATTGTTGACATCAAACTGTTCAGAGAAGATGGCTCATCTGAAACCTTTCGTGCTGACACTGTAAAAAGGTATGGTCTCTCTGAATGGCTGGAGATGAGGTTAGCTATCCAACCATCAAAATCTAAGTACAAGGATCATTTCGAAAAGCTGATAAACAGACAGATCGATTTGATATCTTCTTGTGTGGATATTCCTCCTGTTCCTGATCTAAAGCCGAAAAGAAAAAGGGGCTCTCCAAAGAAGAAACGTCAAGATTCAAACTCAGGTCCTGTCATACGAAATGAAACTGGAATTGGTTTCTCTCGCGCTGAAGTACTTGGTCCTGATCCTGATCTATCTGCCCTTGACATCTCTTTGCCACCATGTGAACTTTTCGTCCCTGGTAAAGTCATCAGTAATCCTTATGGAATATTCTTTCTTGACTACGACGGACGTAAATGCTTTCAACGGATCGCTGAGCTTCCAATCACTCCAATCGAACAGCTCAGAGATCTCATCTACTGGTGCGACTTCAGAAAAGACATTCAGGCACGACACCTAAAACCCTTGATTTTTGAAGCTGCTCTGAAGCTAAAGAATAAAGGAGAAAAGGCTCCTGACTGGATGATTCCAACTGAAAAGACAACCCTTGATGAACTTCTCATTAAGGAAGAACCATTTGAAGGCTGACAACAATCACCATTTTCTCTATTGTATCAGTCATCCTTCAGTACTTGTAATTTATTTCGCTTGTACTTGTAATCTTTCTTATTCATATTGTAACCTGATTCAAAGATTTAAAAAAAGATTTCAGCGAATGTACTTTACTCCATCAGTACTGAAAAGATCCCAGAAAACAGTAAAAGGGACAAATATTTTATGAGTTCTTTTTATCCTTGTGTTTTCATTAAATAGCAATTTTCTTTGTTGCTATGTCATAATCAAATAGGGGGAGATTGTTGATCCAAACCCTCAGTGATTTGATAATGACCCTCTCTTAAATACTTAGTGAAAATTGTAAGTAAACAATATGTATCAGAGTTTCACTATCGCTGATAAGTACTAAGATCTTACAGTACTGCTGATAGGAACTCTCGCTCTTTTAGATTAAACATTCAGCGAACACTGTTCACCATATCGCTGAGTCTGTTCAGTCCTTATGGTGATCGCTGATAAGTTAGTTGTTTACTTATGATCCCTGAAGACAAGATTCACGTCAACAAACATTCTACGCTGAAGTCGAAGATCAAGCTCAAGAACCAGCGACAAGTCTCCTAATGAACTGATGCGGATCAGCGAAGACTCAGATTTATCCACTCAACGTGAAGTATCAAGTACAAGACTTTTGCTATCGCTGAACTTTATCATTCGCTGAATAGTAAATGGTAATCGCTGAATCAACGAAAGCTGATCATGAAGTCCTCCGTACAAAGTACTTTTGTCTTAACCTCCCTTGCACGCCACCGTACGAAGTGTCAGAAAAGAACCTCCGAAAATCTGAAATCGTACAACCACTCTGATACTACACTGTTCATTCATGCGGCTACTAAGGTTGTCAACAAAGGTCAATGACATGCAACCAATCCGCTGATGACACGTGTAAAGTGTATACTGAATTGCATTAAATGCATGCAGTATATAAAGAGATGAACTCACTTCTTTTGAAGTAACTTGCTAACTCTGGACAAGTTCAAATCTCTCTCAAGATAGGATTTTATTAGTAATCTCCATATCTTTCTTAGTGCAAGAAACCTTAGTGTTCCAACTTGTTTAGATTTAGGTTTATCCTTAATCTTGTTTCCGCAACAAGCTGTAAATTGTTAATGATTTATCAATAAACAATTTAGAAAAGTAAAATAGTGTGTTTGTATTCAACCCCCCCCCCCCCCCCCCCCCTTCTACAAACTTGTTTAAGCCTTTCGGGACCAACATGACCTTTATCCCACAAAGACTTAAGAATCACCTCATCCATCTCAAGACAATCCAAGTGGTTAGGTGACCTTTATCCCACAAGGGTGTCATAGTGACGTATTGAGTGTTTCTCAAAAGGACGGCATAGACTTGCATTAAAAGGGATTTATATGTTTTACAATTTCTAGTTTTGAAAACATTTTAGTATCATGTGATTTTGCATGTATTCAACAATACATGGTATTTGATTAAAATCTTATTTCTCATCAAATGGTTCCTTTTAGTTAAATAAAATCTTTATTTTATCAACTAATTATTTGTGGTCAATTATTAATATCATATATTGTAACAACCCAAATTCCTAAATACATACAAATAACATATATTTCATAAAATAATTTCATTAAAAGATACACCTTTAACATTTACGGTCCCGAAGTCTTTAACAACATAATAACTACTTCTGTACAAACTTTTTGCTAATAATTACATGATCATCACTAAACAAAATAGATCATAACACATCATGGATCTTCATTAAGCCTACATCTTCAAAAGAAAGTCCTATATACTCCTATCACTTGCTCTTACTTGCTTCATGACCTGGAATACATATTTTAAAACAAAAATGAGGGTTAGACCTGATGGTCTAAGTGAGAAAATCCCTGCCATTTTTAAAACCATTTGCACAACACCATATATATCACAAAGACAATTATCAATCATAACTCACTCATCGCGTAATTCCCTGTTTCCTTCCCATGGCCATATTAGTTGGTTGCAAGCCAACTAATAAACAACGCAGTACAACAACTACAACCAACAACACTGTACAACAACTACAGCCAACACACCGGTCCTATGCCGGACCAACGTATTATAATATAATATAATACTCACGTAATTACAATATCTCAATATATTATAATTCAAACATAAACATAGTCACACCATTTATCATATATCCAATACACACATATATGTATTCCAGTTGAAAACGTTTTGAAGTAAAACTCACATGTTTTGCTTATCACCAAAAATCCTTCCAAGCTATTACCAAGCACTCCAATTCTTTCAGTCCAATTTCACAGAATCTGAAACCACATAAGTACAAATATTTCTTTTAAAGGCTAAAACTCTAAAATCCTGAAATCCTCGACTCATATCGCAATCAACTAATGAAATACCCCATGTCGCAACACACTACACATATCGCAACTAACTACTGCGGCACAGTACCATGTCGCAACCAACTACTGCGACACAGTACCCTGTCGCAACCAACTATTGCGACATAGCACCAAGTCGCAACCAACTATTGCGACATAACACCAAGTCGCAACCAACTGTTGCGATATCAATGAGCAAGTCGCAACTCAAGGTTGCGATACTCACGAATGTCGCAACTATCATCCATGTCGCAACCCACTACTGCGACATACATGAATGTCTCAGTTCACTGTGTTCATCCTAAACCCATAATTTAATCTTTTAAGCTATGCATGTTGCTGTAAATATGCAGATATGATTAAGACCATCATTAGAACACTATTCTAAACCCAGATTTCTCATATCCTACTAAAATTACCAAAACCCATTTATAAACTTAATAAACATAATATGAAGAACTTGTATAAGATTGTTACCTTTTGTCTCTACAATTGATTTAGCAAAACCAGTAGGAAATCTTCAGTTTAGTTCTTCTTCTCCTTCTTTCAATTTCTCTTCTATGGCTTTATCTCTCTCTTCTCTCTCTAAACCGAAAACACACACACACACACCTTCACACAAATATCTTTTGTTGCTAAACTTTTGACACCTCTCCCTAATTGAGGAGCTAATGGCGGTGGTGGTATGTGGGTTTGGTTAAAATGACTAAACCAACCCTATACTTCTCTTATTTGACAAAACATACCCCTAAACTTCTAAATTAAAATTAAAGCTTACCCCTTAACTTTTAACTCCATAATTTACTTAGCTAAACTTAAACTTATAAAACCAAGATAATAAAATTAAATAATTTAAAATAGACCAATAACATACCTGGTTATTACAACATTTCCCCCTTAAAAGAATTCCGTCCCGGAATTCAGTTAAGTGAACAAATGAGGGTATTTGGCTCTCATTTCTGACTCTGATTCCCAAGTAGCATCCTGACCTCTATGATGTATCCACTGAACTTTCACTTGCTTGATTACTTTGTTCCGCAACACTTTAACTTTGTGGTCAACTATGGCTTCAGGTTCCTCTACATAATTCAGCTTTTCATCAACCTGTATGTCTGGTAAAGACACTGCCTGATCTGGCATAACCAAACATTTTCGAAAATTCGACACATGAAAGGCGTTGTGAATCCTGCTTAACTCTGGTGGTAATTCTAATCGGTAAGCTACTTCCCCAATTCTTTCGGTAATTGCAAACGGTCCAATATATCTCGGACTAAGTTTACCTTGCTTTCCAAATCGAATGACTCCTTTCCAAGGTGAGACTTTTAACATTACAAAATCTCCAACTTGGAACTCTAACGGTTTCCGGCGTCGGTCGGCGTAGCTTTTCTGTCTGTCTTGCGCCACTTTCAATCTTTCCCGAATCTGAGTAACCTTATTCGTGGTTAACTGAACTATATCCGACCCTGCTAGCTGTTTTTCTCCCACTTCGTTCCAACACAAAGGAGTTCGACATTTTCTACCATACAAAACTTCAAACGGTGCCGCTTGAATGCTGGAATGATAACTGTTGTTGTAGGCAAATTCGATCAACGGCAAATGCTTATCCCACGATCCCCCGAAGTCAACAATGCATGCTCGGAGCATATCTTCTAAAGTCTGGATTGTTCTTTCACTCTGACCGTCAGTTTGAGGATGATATGTTGTACTTAACTTTATCTGCGTCCCCATTTCTTTTTTGAAAACTCCTCCAAAATCTTGAAGTAAAACGACTATCTCGATCAGAAATAATCGAGATTGGAACTCCATGTCGAGTTATTATTTCATCTATATACAACTTGGCTAATCGTTCCATTGAATCAATTTCCTTTATCGGTAGGAAGTGTGCGGACTTTGTCAACCTGTCGACTATCACCCAAATAGAATCAAATCCCTTCGGAGTCCTTGGTAGCTTTGTGATGAAATCTGTAGTAATCTGATCCCATTTCCACATCGGTATCTCTAATCGTTGTAACTGACCAAACGGCTTTTGATGTTCAATCTTCACCTTCTTACAAGTAGTACAATCTTCCACATGTTGAGCAATGCTTCTTTTTATTCCCGGCCACCAATAAAATTGCTTTAGATCTTTATACATCTTATTTGTACCTGGATGAATAGAGAATCTAGACTGATGAGCTTCTTGAAGTACCCGGTCACGTAAACCACCCAAACAAGGCACCTAAATCCTGTTCCCCAGACATAACAACCCACGATCATATTTTATAAGCAACGCTGATATCCCCACTAACCGTTCTGATTTCAAATGTTCTTCTTGATAGGCTTCTACTTGACACTTCTTCAGTTCGTCGAAAATGTTAGGTAACAGCTCAGCTCGTAGTGCAATAGCTTTTATTGTTCCACTTTTCTCTTTTCGACTCAATGCATCGGCTACTACATTCGCCTTTCCCGGAGGATAAAGGATTTCACAGTCATAATCATTCACCAATTCTAGCCATCTTCTTTGCCTCATATTTAATTTCTTCTGATCGAAGAGGTGTTGGAGACTTTTATGATCGGTATAAATTTGACATTTGGAATCATAAAGATAATGTCTCCAAATCTTCAATGCGAAGACAACTGCTGCAAGCTCCATGTCATGCGTAGGATACTGCCTTTCATGATCTTTTAACTGACGAGAAGCATAAGCAATAACCTTCCCATGCTGCATAAGTACACAACCCAACCCCAATTTGGAAGCATCACTGTAAACGACAAAGTCCTCGGAACCTTTAGGTAATGACAAAATCAGCGCGCTGCAAAGTTTGTCTTTCAATATTCGGAATGCTTCATCCTGTTCTGCTTTCCATTCAAACTTCAGATTCTTTCGAGTCAGCTTCGTCAAAGGCGTCGCGATACGAGAGAAGTCTTTTATAAACTTTCGATAGTAGCCGGCTAAACCCAGAAAACTACGTACTTCGGTTGGCGTTCTCGGTGGTTCCCACTTTTCAATCGCTTCTACTTTCATCGGATCAACTTGAATGCCTTTCTCGGAAACTACATGCCCCAGAAACTGAACTTCCCGTAGCCAGAATTCACATTTTGAAAATTTAGCATACGACTTTTCTTTCTTCAATAGTTCCAAAATCAAATGAAGATGTTGAGCGTGCTCTTCCTTGGATCGGGAATAGATAAGTATATCATCGATAAATACAATCACGAATTTATCAAGATACGGCTTACATACCCGATTCATTAAATCCATAAAGGCAGCCGGAGCATTCGTCAAACCAAACGGCATCACTAAGAATTCATAATGACCATACCTTGTGCGAAAAGCAGTTTTCAGAACGTCTTCTTCTTTAACCTTCAACTGGTGATAGCCGGACCTTAGATCAATCTTGGAGAAATAACAAGCTCCAACTAACTGATCGAAGAGGTCATCAATTCTGGGTAGCGGATACTTGTTCTTGATCGTACGTTTATTCAGTTCCCGGTAGTCGATACACATTCTCATCGAACCATCCTTCTTTTTCACAAACAAAACTGGTGCTCCCCACGGCGAAGAACTCGGTCTGATGAAACCTTTATCGGATAGGTCTTGCAGTTGTGCCATCATTTACGGTGCACGGGCAACAGGAGCGGCTCCAGGAATCAGATCTATACCAAACTCTACTTGTCTAACGGGCGGAAGACTATTCAAGTCTTCGAGGAAAACTTCTGGAAATTCACTAACAATTGGAATATCCCAACTTACTCTTCTCTAGCTTAGTATCTATCACATAAGCTAAGTAACTCGGGCAACCTTTATTAACACACTTACGGGCTTTTATCATAGATATAAGGCAAGACTGATGATTTCTACGATCACCATAAATCACTACCGGCCCCTTCCAAGGTAAGACAACATTTATTAACTTCTTCTCACAAACTATGTTAGCTTGATTCTCAGCTAACCAATCCATCCCTACTACCACATCGAACTCGATCAAAGCTATAGGAAATAATTGTATCGGTACTCCACATCCTTCTATATTTATCACACAACTATCAAAAACTTCTTTAACCGACACTTGATTGTCATTTGCAGTATCTACCATTAAAGCATGATCTAACACTTTAGGCTTTAAAAGCATATAAGCAGCAAATGAAGGAGACACAAACGATCGATTTGCACCGGAGTCAAATAACACTTTAGCACGTGTAGAGTTTATTAAGAATGTACCTGTAACCACGCCTGGGGCTTCCTCCGCTTCTTTTGCTGTCATCTGAAATGAACGACCTCTTGTTCTTACTGGTTCTAGTCTCGGTACTACTGGTCTGACAACCGCTGGTTTCCCTGACGTACCCCCTTGTTGTATTCTTCCCCTCGGACAATCAGACTGTATGTGATCCGGAGAATTACATGAAAAACAGAACCGCGTTACACGACAATCCTTAACAACATGCCCAGTCTTCCCACACCTATAACAAACCCGCGAGTCAACCAGACAATTCCCTTGGTGGACACGGTTGCATTTCAGACAAGGTCTTTCTGTTGGTCAGAAAGGTGGACGGTTATCGTATCTCTGAAACCTGAACTTCTTTGGATCGTGTTGTGGTCCTTCCCACTTCCTTTTTCCTGTACCTTTGTTGCTAGTATTTCTTCCTTTATCCTGCTCCACGGTTTCCGCGGCATCTACTGCAGCGGAGAAAGTTTCGGGTCCTTTAGCAATTACAAAACTCCTGACTTCTGCATTCAACCCGAAGATAAACCTTTCAATCTTCATGGCCTCCGTGGCAACATAATATTCTGCAAAACGAGATTTTTCCAGAAAACGAGCAGTGTAGTCCCGAACAGATAAATTTCCTTGCTGTAAGTTCATAAACTCTTCCTCCAATTGTTTGACTGCTGCATGAGGATAGAACTGTTTCCTGAAAGCTATAACAAATTCTGCCCACGAGAAGGTAGAATATATGTCAGAACCTCCTGAAGAAATATGAGCTTCCCTCCAGTATAAAGCATCGCCTTTCAACATTGCGGTCCCATAAAGTACCCTATCCTCTTCCGCGCACTTGTTTGTCTTAAAGATAGCTTCTATTTCCTTCAGCCATCGCATAGCTTTCACTAGATCCCGGTCTCCTGAATAGGTCGGAGGCTTACAACTGAGAAACATTTTATAATCACACTTTTTCATTACTGGTACAACAGTAGGAGTAATAGGCATCTCTTCTTCATGTGTAGGATCTGGTCTTTCTGTTTCAGTATTATGATTCTGGTTAAACATAACCTGGATATTTGCCTGTAATCTTCCTATTTTGGCCGCTAAGTCGTCTCTCGTAACAAACTCCGTACCGCTCCCCTAAACTCTGCCCCCAAATCTCCCTCTGCCTCTTTCTCCCCCTCTTCCCCTTGCTCCAAATGTTGGATTTGTCCTATTAGGATTTCCTCCTCCCCGATTCGTTTGTCTAGTACCGCTTGCCATTCTGTAGATTCGGACAAGATTAATATACACATAAGCACATACCCCATATAACAAGGTATTCCAGTTCAAACATGTACCTATAAGATCACAATTACACTGGCCAGGTGTAATCTGAAATTACCTTACCTGATGTTCCTTCTACCTTTTTATATTTAACATCCCAAGGTTCTACAATAATAGGGACATCCTACTTCACATGCAGTTTAAGTCTAGGTACATATACAAATACCTAAATCCCTTAAACTAGGGCTCTGATACCATCTGTAACAACCCAAATTCCCAAATACATACAAATAACATATATTTCATAATATAATTTCATTAAAAGATACACATTTAACATTTACGGTCCCGAAGTCTTTAACAACATAATAACTACTTCTTGCTAATAATTAAATGATCATCACTAAACAAAATAGATCATAACATATCATGGATCTTCATTAAGCCTACATCTTCAAAAGAAAGTCCTATATACTCCTATCACTTGCTCTTACTTGCGTCATGACCTGGAATACATATTTTAAAACAAAAATAAGGGTTAGACCTGATGGTCTAAGTGAGAAAATCCCTGCCATTTTTAAAACCATTTCCACAAAACCATATATATCACAAAGACAATTATCAATCATAACTCACTCATCGCGTAATTCTTTGTTTCCTTCCCATGGCCATATTAGTTGGTTGCAAGACAACTAATAAACAACGCTGTACAACAACTACATCCAACAACACTGTACAACAACTACAACCAACACACCGGTCCTATGCCCGGCCAACGTATTATAATATAATATAATACTCACGTAATTACAATATCTCAATATATTATAATTCAAACATAAACATAGTCACGCCATTTATCATATATCCAATACACACATATATGTATTCCAGTTGAAAACGTTTTGAAGTAAAACTCACATGTTTTTATTAAAGATAGCTTCTATTTCCTTCAGCCATCGCATAGCTTTCACTGGATCCCGGTCTCCTGAATAGGTCGGAGGCTTACAACTGAGAAACATTTTATAATCACACTTTTTCATTACTGGTACAACAGAAGGAGTAATAGGCATCTCTTCTTCATGTGTAGGATCTGGTCTTTCTGTTTCAGTATTATGATTCTGGTTAAACATAGCCTGGATATTTGCCTGTAATCTTCCTATTTCGGCCGCTAAGTCGTCTCTCGTAACAAACTCCGTACCGCTCCCCTAAACTCTGCCCCCAAATCTGCCTCTGCCTCTTTCTCCCCCTCTTCCCCTTGCTCCAACTGTTGGATTTGTCCTATTAGGATTTCCTCCTCCCTGATTCGTTTCTCTAGTATCGCTTGCCATTCTGTAGATTCAGACAAGATTAATATACACATAAGCAGATACCCCATATAACAAGGTATTCCAGTTCAAACATGTACCTATAAGATCACAATTACACTGGCCAGGTGTAATCTGAAATTACCTTACATGATGTTCCTTCTACCTTTTTATATTTAACATCCCAAGGTTCTACAAAAATAGGGACATCCTACTTCACATGCAGTTTAAGTCTAGGTACAGATACAAATACCTAAATCCCTTAAACTAGGGCTCTGATACCATCTGTAACAACCCAAATTCCCAAATACATACAAATAACATATATTTCATAATATAATTTCATTAAAAGATACACATTTAACATTTACGGTCCCGAAGTCTTTAACAACAAAATAACTACTTCCGTACAAACTTTTTGCTAATAATTACATGATCATCACTAAACAAAATATATCATAACATATCATGGATCTTCATTAAGCCTACATCTTCAAAAGAAAGTCCTATATACTCCTATCACTTGCTCTTACTTGCTTCATGACCTGGAATACATATTTTAAAACAAAAATGAGGGTTAGACCTGATGGTCTAAGTGAGAAAATCCCTGCCATTTTTAAAACCATTTCCACAAAACCATATATATCACAAAGACAATTATCAATCATAACTCACTCATCGCGTAATTCCCTGTTTCCTTCCCATGACCATATTAGTTGGTTGCAAGCCAACTAATAAACAACGCTGTACAACAACTACATCCAACAACACTGTACAACAACTACAGCCAACACACCGGTCCTATGCCCGGCCAACGTATTATAATATAATATAATACTCACGTAATTACAATATCTCAATATATTATAATTCAAACATAAACATAGTCACACCATTTATCATATATCCAATACACACATATATGTATTCCAGTTGAAAACGTTTTGAAGTAAAACTCACTTGTTTTTCTTATCACCAAAATTCCTTCCAAGCTATTACCAAGCACTCCAATTCTTTCAGTCCAATTTCACAGAAACTGAAACCACATAAGTACAAATATTTCTTTTAAAGGCTAAAACTCTAAAATCCTGAAATCCTCGACTCATATCGCAATCAACTAATGAAATACCCCATGTCGCAACACACTACACATATCGCAACTAACTACTGCGACACCGTACCATGTCGCAACCAACTACTGCGACACAGTACCCTGTCGCAACCAACTATTGCGACATAGCACCAAGTCGCAACCAACTATTGCGACATAACACCAAGTCACAGCCAACTATTGCTATATCAATGAGTAAGTCGCAACTCAAGGTTGCGATACTCATGAATGTCGCAACTATCATCCATGTCGCAACCCACTACTGCGACATACATGAATGTCTCAGTTCACTGTGTTCATCCTAAACCCAGAATTTAATCTTTTAAGCTATGCATGTTGTTGTAAATATGCAGATATGATTAAGACCATCATTAGAACACTATTCTAAACCCAGATTTCTCATATCCTACTAAAATTACCAAAACCCATTTATAAACTTAATAAACATAATATGAAGAACTTGTATAAGATTGTTACCTTTTGTCTCTACAATTGATTTAGCATAACCAGTAGGAAATCTTCAGTTTAGTTCTTCTTCTCCTTCTTTCAATTTCTCTTCTATGGCTTTATCTCTCTCTTCTCTCTCTAAACCGAAAACACACACACACACACACACCTTCACACAAATATCTTTTGTTGCTAAACTTTTGACACCTCTCCCTAATTGAGGAGCTAATGGCGGTGGTGGTATGTGGGTTTGGTTAAAATGACTAAACCAACCCTATACTTCTCTTATTTAACAAAACATACCCCTAAACTTCTAAATTAAAATTAAAGCTTACCCCTTAACTTTTAACTCCATAATTTACTTAGCTAAACTTAAACTTATAAAACCAAGATAATAAAATTAAATAATTTAAAATAGACCAATAACATACCTGGTTATTACAACATTTCCCCCTTAAAAGAATTCCGTCCCGGAATTCAGTTAAGGGAACAAATGAGGGTATTTGGCTCTCATTTCTGACTCTGATTCCCAAGTAGCATCCTGACCTCTATGATGTATCCACTGAACTTTCACTTGCTTGATTACTTTGTTCCGAAACACTTTAACTTTATGGTCAACTATGGCTTCAGGTTCCTCTACATAATTCAGCTTTTCATCAACCTGTATGTCTGGTAAAGACACTGCCTGATCTGGCATAACCAAACACTTTCGAAAATTCGACACATGAAAGGCGTTGTGAATCCTACTTAACTCTGGTGGTAATTCTAATCGGTAAGCTACTTCCCCAATTCTTTCGGTAATTGCAAACGGTCCAATATATCTCGGACTAAGTTTACCTTGCTTTCCAAATCGAATGACTCCTTTCCAAGGTGAGACTTTTAACATTACAAAATCTCCAACTTGGAACTCTAACGGTTTCCGGCGTCGGTCGACGTAGCTTTTCTGTCTGTCTTGCGCCACTTTCAATCTTTCCCGAATCTGAGTAACCTTATCCGTGGTTAACTGAACTATATCCGACCCTGCTAGCTGTTTTTCTCCCACTTCGTTCCAACACAAAGGAGTTCGACATTTTATACCATACAAAACTTCAAACGGTGCCGCTTGAATGCTGGAATGATAACTGTTGTTGTAGGCAAATTTGATCAACGGCAAATGCTTATCCCACGATCCCCCGAAGTCAACAATGCATGCTCGGAGCATATCTTCTAAAGTCTGGATTGTTCTTTCACTCTGACCGTCAGTTTGAGGATGATATGTTGTACTTAACTTTATCTGCGTCCCCATTTCTTTTTTGAAAACTCCTCCAAAATCTTGAAGTAAAATGACTATCTCGATCAGAAATAATCGAAATTGGAACTCCATGTCGAGTTATTATTTCATCTATATACAACTTGGCTAATCGTTCCATTGAATCAGTTTCCTTTATCGGTAGGAAGTGTGCGGACTTTGTCAACCTGTCGACTATCACCCAAATAGAATCAAATCCCTTCGGAGTCCTTGGTAGCTTTGTGATGAAATCTGTAGTAATCTGATCCCATTTCCACATCGGTATCTCTAATCGTTGTAACTGACCAAACGGCTTTTGATGTTCAATCTTCACCTTCTTACAAGTAGTACAATCTTCCACATGTTGAGCAATGCTTCTTTTTATTCCCGGCCACCAATAAAATTGCTTTAGATCTTTATACATCTTATTTGTACCTGGATGAATAGAGAATCTAGACTGATGAGCTTCTTGAAGTACCCGGTCACGTAAACCACCCAAACAAGGCACCTAAATCCTGTTCCCCAGACATAACAACCCACGATCATATTTTATAAGCAACGCTGATATCCCCACTAACCGTTCTGATTTCAAATGTTCTTCTTGATAGGCTTCTACTTGACACTTCTTCAGTTCGTCGAAAATGTTAGGTAACAGCTCAGCTCGTAGTGCAATAGCTTTTATTGTTCCACTTTTCTCTTTTTGACTCAATGCATCGGCTACTACATTCGCCTTTCTCGGATGATAAAGGATTTCACAGTCATAATCATTCACCAATTCTAGCCATCTTCTTTGCCTCATATTTAACTTCTTCTGATCGAAGAGGTGTTGGAGACTTTTATGATCGGTATAAATTTGACATTTGGAATCATAAAGATAATGTCTCCAAATCTTCAATGCGAAGACAACTGCTGCAAGCTCCATGTCATGCGTAGGATACTGCCTTTCATGATCTTTTAACTGACGAGAAGAATAAGCAATAACCTTCCCATGCTGCATAAGTACACAACCCAACCCCAGTTTGGAAGCATCACTGTAAACGACAAAGTCCTCGGAACCTTCAGGTAATGACAAAATCAGCGCGCTGCAAAGTTTGTCTTTCAATATTCGGAATGCTTCATCCTGTTCTGCTTTCCATTCAAACTTCAGATTCTTTCGAGTCAGCTTCGTCAAAGGCGTCGCGATACGAGAGAAGTCTTTTATAAACTTTCGATAGTAGCCGGCTAAACCCAGAAAACTACGTACTTTGGTTGGCGTTCTCGGTGGTTCCCACTTTTCAATCGCTTCTACTTTCATCGGATCAACTTGAATGCCTTTCTCGGAAACTACATGCCCCAGAAACTGAACTTCCCTTAGCCAGAATTCACATTTTGAAAATTTAGCATACGACTTTTCTTTCTTCAATAGTTCCAGAATCAAATGAAGATGTTGAGCGTGCTCTTCCTTGGATCGGGAATAGATAAGTATATCATCGATAAATACAATCACGAATTTATCAAGATACGGCTTACATACCCGATTCATTAAATCCATAAAGGCAGCTGGAGCATTCGTCAAACCAAACGGCATCACTAAGAATTCATAATGACCATACCTTGTGCGAAAAGCAGTTTTCAGAACGTCTTCTTCTTTAACCTTCAACTGGTGATAACCGGACCTTAGATCAATCTTGGAGAAATAACAAGCTCCAACTAACTGATCGAAGAGGTCATCAATTCTGGGTAGCGGATACTTGTTCTTGATCGTACGTTTATTCAGTTCCCGGTAGTCGATACACATTCTCATCGAACCATCCTTCTTTTTCACAAACAAAACTGGTGCTCCCCACGGCGAAGAACTCGGTCTGATGAAACCTTTATCGGATAGGTCTTGCAGTTGTGCCATCATTTCTTTCATCTCTGGAAACGATACGGTGCACGGGTAACAGGAGCGGCTCCAAGAATCAGATCTATACCAAACTCTACTTGTCTAACGGGCGGAAGACTATTCAAGTCTTCGAGGAAAACTTCTGGAAATTCACTAACAATTGGAATATCTTCCAACTTACTCTTCTCTAGCTTAGTATCTATCACATAAGCTAAGTAACTCGGGCAACCTTTATTAACACACTTACAAGCTTTTATCATAGATATAAGGCAAGACTGATGATTTCTACGATCACCATAAATCACTACCGGCCCCTTCTCAGGTAAGACAACATTTATTAACTTCTTATCACAAACTATGTTAGCTTGATTCTCAGCTAACCAATCCATCCCTACTACCACATCGAACTCGATCAAAGCTATAGGAAATAATTGTATCGGTACTCCACATCCTTCTATATTTATCACACAACGATCAAATACTTCTTTAACCGACACTTGATTATCATTTGCAGTATCTACCATTAAAGCATGATCTAACACTTTAGGGTTTAAATGCATATAAGCAGCAAATGAAGGAGACACAAACGATCGGTTTGCACCGGAGTCAAATAACACTTTAGCACGTGTAGAGTTTATTAAGAATGTACCTGTAACCACGTTTGGGGCTTCCTCCGCTTCTTTTGCTGTCATCTGAAATGAACGACCTCTTGTTCTTACTGGTTTTAGTCTCGGTACTACTGGTCTGACAACCGCTGGTTTCCCTGACGTACCCCCTTGTTGTATTCTTCCCCTCGGACAATCAGACTGTATGTGATCCGGAGAATTACATGAAAAACAGAACCGCGTTACACGACAATCCTTAACAACATGCCCAGTCTTCCCACACCTATAACAAACCCGCGAGTCAACCTGACAATTCCCTTGGTGGACACGGTTGCATTTCAGACAAGGTCTTTCTGTTGGTCAGAAAGGTGGACGGTTATCGTATCTCTGAAACCTGAACTTCTTTGGATCGTGTTGTGGTCCTTCCCACTTCCTTTTTCCTGTACCTTTGTCGCTAGTATTTCTTCCTTTATCCTGCTCCACGGTTTCTGCGGCATCTACTGCAGCGGAGAAAGTTTCGGGTCCTTTAGCAATTACAAAACTCCTGACTTCGGCATTCAACCCGAAGATAAACCTTTCAATCTTCATGGCCTCCGTGGCAACATAATATTCTGCAAAACGAGATTTTTCCAGAAAACGAGCAGTGTAGTCCCGAACAGATAAATTTCCTTGCTGTAAGTTCATAAACTCTTCCTCCAATTGTTTGACTGCTGCATGAGGACAGAACTGTTTCCTGAAAGCTATAACAAATTCTGCCCACGAGAAGGTAGAATATATGTCAGAACCTCCTGAAGAAATATGAGCTTCCCTCCAGTATAAAGCATCGCCTTTCAACATTGCGGTCCCATAAAGTACCCTATCCTCTTCCGCGCACTTGTTAGTCTTAAAGATAGCTTCTATTTCCTTCAGCCATCGCATAGCTTTCACTGGATCCCGGTCTCCTGAATAGGTCGGAGGCTTACAACTAAGAAACATTTTATAATCACACTTTTTCATTACTGGTACAACAGTAGGAGTAATAGGCATCTCTTCTTCATGTGTAGGATCTGGTCTTTCTGTTTCAGTATTATGATTCTGGTTAAACATAGCCTGGATATTTGCCTGTAATCTTCCTATTTTGGCCGCTAAGTCGTCTCTCGTAACAAACTCCGTACCGCTCCCCTAAACTCTGCCCCCAAATCTGCATCTGCCTCTTTCTCCCCC
The DNA here is from genome assembly GCA_033807775.1 of Saussurea involucrata. Lineage (NCBI taxonomy): Eukaryota > Viridiplantae > Streptophyta > Magnoliopsida > Asterales > Asteraceae > Saussurea > Saussurea involucrata. The sequence goes on from CM066322.1 coordinate 115,413,767, forward strand.
TCTTCCCCTTGCTCCAACTATTGGATTTGTCCTATTAGGATTTCCTCCTCCCCGATTCGTTTGTCTAGTACCGCTTGCCATTCTGTAGATTCGGACAAGATTAATATACACATAAGCACATACCCCATATAACAAGGTATTCCAGTTCAAACATGTACCTATAAGATCACAATTACACTGTCCAGGTGTAATCTGAAATTACCTTACATGATGTTCCTTCTACCTTTTTATATTTAACATCCCAAGGTTCTACAATAATAGGGACATCCTACTTCACATGCAGTTTAATTCTAGGTACAGATACAAATACCTAAATCCCTTAAACTAGGGCTCTGATACCATCTGTAACAACCCAAATTCCCAAATACATACAAATAACATATATTTCATAATATAATTTCATTAAAAGATACACATTTAACATTTACGGTCCTTAAGTCTTTAACAACATAATAACTACTTCTTGCTAATAATTAAATGATCATCACTAAACAAAATAGATCATAACATATCATGGATCTTCATTAAGCCTACATCTTCAAAAGAAAGTCCTATATACTCCTATCACTTGCTCTTACTTGCTTCATGACCTGGAATACATATTTTAAAACAAAAATGAGGGTTAGACCTGATGGTCTAAGTGAGAAAATCCCTGCCATTTTTAAAACCATTTCCACAAAACCATATATATCACAAAGACAATTATCAATCATAACTCACTCATCGCGTAATTCCCTGTTTCCTTCCCATGGCCATATTAGTTGGTTGCAAGCCAACTAATAAACAACGATGTACAACAACTACATCCAACAACACTATACAACAACTACAGCCAACAAACCGGTCCTATGCCCGGCCAACGTATTATAATATAATATAATACTCACGTAATTACAATATCTCAATATATTATAATTCAAACATAAACATAGTCACGCCATTTATCATATATCCAATACACACATATATGTATTCCAGTTGAAAACGTTTTGAAGTAAAACTCACCTGTTTTGCTTATCACCAAAATTCCTTCCAAGCTATTACCAAGCACTCCAATTCTTTCAGTCCAATTTCACAGAAACTGAAACCACATAAGTACAAATATTTCTTTTAAAGGCTAAAACTCTAAAATCCTGAAATCCTCGACTCATATCGCAATCAACTAATGAAATACCCCATGTCGCAACACACTACACATATCGCAACTAACTACTGCGACACCGTACCATGTTGCAACCAACTACTGCGACACAGTACCCTGTCGCAACCAACTATTGCGACATAGCACCAAGTCGCAACCAACTATTGCGACATAACACCAAGTCGCAACCAACTGTTGCGATATCAATGAGCAAGTCGCAACTCAAGGTTGCGATACTCATGAATGTCGCAACTATCATCCATGTCGCAACCCACTACTGCGACATACATGAATGTCTCAGTTCACTGTGTTCATCCTAAACCCAGAACTTAATCTTTTAAGCTATGCATGTTGCTGTAAATATGCAGATATGATTAAGACCATCATTAGAACACTATTCTAAACCCAGATTTCTCATATCCTACTAAAATTACCAAAACCCATTTATAAACTTAATAAACATAATATGAAGAACTTGTATAAGATTGTTACCTTTTGTCTCTACAATTGATTTAGCAAAACCAGTAGGAAATCTTCAGTTTAGTTCTTCTTCTCCTTCTTTCAATTTCTCTTCTATGGCTTTATCTCTCTTTTCTCTCTCTAAACCGAAAACACACACACACACACACCTTCACACAAATATCTTTTGTTGCTAAACTTTTGACACCTCTCCCTAATTGAGGAGCTAATGGCGGTGGTGGTATGTGGGTTTGGTTAAAATGACTAAACCAACCCTATACTTCTCTTATTTGACAAAACATACCCCTAAACTTCTAAATTAAAATTAAAGCTTACCCCTTAACTTTTAACTCCATAATTTACTTAACTAAACTTAAACTTATAAAACCAAGATAATAAAATTAAATAATTTAAAATAGACCAATAACATACCTGGTTATTACATATATTAACGTTTAAGTTTGATCACTATAAGAACCACTTATAGTCTCTTAATAAACACTTTTATTATTTAGACTATGAGTTTGTATGAGTTTTGAAATCTCCATTTAAACTCTTCTTTTAAAATTCAAAACTCAATTTTAGTCTTAAAACTCATAGTACCATATTATTGCATGCATCCAATAATCAAGGTACTCTTTAAAAAAAACTATTTCTCAAAATGAATAAATTTAAAATCTCCATTTTAAATAATTTGGTTAAACTAAAATCCAATTTTAAAGTTACGTCGTTTTTAAATAAACAATTTTATATAAAACGTATTTGAACCATTTTGCATGTCATTAATTTAAAATCTCCATTTTAAATATTGATTGATATAAAATTTCTATTTTAAACTTGGTTCATTTAAAATCTAATTTTAAAATTTGTCGCTTCAACTTTAAACAATTTTAAATAATCGCGTTTGAACCAATTTCATGTTCTTTACTAGCATGCAATATCCTATATTTTAACGCATCAAAAAGAACATAATCAACCATAAACACGCAAAAGAGTGTGCATAAAACAAAGCCATTTCTAATGACATTTCTTGTGAGCCAAAACAAGAAATGCCAAGTCCGTTCCTAAGGGACACAATAAAAAAAACTTCAAGCTCCCACTTGCTTTAGCATCTCCATGCAAACAAGACATCAAGCTCCATCTTCAAGCTCCAAGTTGGTCTTCATCTTTTTACATTTTATAAATAAAAAATAGTTCTAACAACTAATCTAATACTTACAAAATGAACAAGAGAACATGAAATAATAAAACCTATTTACTATTACAAGCCAACATGAATAATAATACAACAACCAACACATTGATTCATGGCTTGTTTATGCACATATTTCTCATAAATAACATAAATAAAACAACACTTTGTTTTTCTAAGGCAACTTTTATGTAACAAAAATGCATGTTAAAATTTTGTTACATAAAATATAAAAACTAGCACAAGCAAGTTGCCAAAGAAGCCATGTATGAACTTTTCATACAAAAAATGAAATTTTACCCATGGCTTCCAAAAACCAAGTTTTATCTAAATAAAACATATTATCTAATTATGCATTATAACTTAGGCTCTGATACCACTTGTTGGGAGATTTTATGTTCAAAATATGGGTTTCAAAACTCATGAGATAAAAATTATTATAACGCAACGGAAGCAAAATAAATATTTGAACAAAAACATAAAACCATTTTATTCCCACCAAGGATCTTGTTACATGCATGAAAAGATAAATAAAAAGATGTAGCAAGAAAGTTTAAGATTACAACCTTTGTAGTCCTTTGGTTCCTCTCGAGAGGTGATGAATGTAGAACCCAAAAGAGAGCTCCTCTAGCGGTATCCACCACAAGCAACGACACTTTCCGGAATGTTAGTTCCTCTTCTAACTTGATGCAAGAATGAAACTTTTAATCAAGTCTACAATGGACTTGAATTACCAAAGCACAAAAATACACACATTTGTGTATTTTTGGCCGAAGGTAGGGAGGAGAAGGGAACAGAGAGCCAAAAACAAGTATACTTTCATTTCAAGTGGTGTACCTTTCATAATGTGGTCTCTAACTTTTCAAGAGACAAAGTGTGCACATAAGGCTCTCTTAATTGGACCAAAAAATGGTCCAATGAGCTTTGAGTCTTTAATCCATATTTTCACTTAAGCCCCCTCTAGTTTAAATTAGTTAAAATCATTATTTTAACTATTTAAGTTTATTACATATAGTCCCTCCTTCTAACTTCTAGTTAAAGTTAACTCATCTTATTTTAATAAATAAGAATCTTTATTTGCATCAAATTATTATGGATCATATTAATTTTAGAATTAATAATGTTTATCAAGAATCAAAATTCATATAAACATTAATTCGGTGTCTATTTGTTGTTCGGTGTGACCCTATAGGATCATATATTACCGGTAATATTATTTTATAATCAGTCTTGAGCATATAGAACCAACATAAACATGTCCATCTTCTTTGCAAACTCCAAAATTTGTAAAGATGTCCAAGGATTTCCACTCTTGGATGCCTCGTCCGGTAACATTTCCTGTAAAACATGCAACTCCATAAACAAATATTCTCCATCTATATCAGAATCATCACCATTTTTTAAAGCAAGTTCAAGATTCATACAACTTTCTTTCCACTCATCAACAAGCAAGGTTACTAACTTCCGACCGTCAAACAAGAAACCAAAAATAGATTCAAATTCTTGCATTTGTTCAAATCTAATTCTAAGTTGAGAAAGAGCCATATCAACTAAAACAAGAAAGTAATCGGTTCTAAAACACTCTTGAGCAGATTGTTGTTCTCTCTCGGTATTTGGAATTTCATCAAAATGTTTTTTTCGAGAGAAAGAACTTTTTACAGTAAATTCCGCCTCAACTCCAATATCATTTACAATTTCTTTTGCTTCATTAATAGCACATACAAACCCATTTTCTCTATAATTTTCAAAAAACAGAACTAATCCCTTGAGATTTTCAATGGCAACATCAAGAAGCATATTTCTAGATTGTAATTTCTTACTCACTAAATTAATTCTATACAAAATTTCATGCCAAATAACCAAACTAACAATACAATCAAAACTTGAAAGCTCACCATCAGCCAAAGAAACGACATCTCTACACACTTTTCCATACTCACTTACCTGAGCCAATTGTATTAAAGCATCTTTGATTTTGCCAACTTTAGTTTTGATGGCTTTAACACTTTCAATATGGCTTTCCCACCGAGTAGTAGATAAGGATTTCAAAGTCAAATCATCAATATGTTCCAACAAAACAGTCCATCTTTTTGTAGAATTAGAAAACACATTGTAAATCGCTTAACAAGTACCAAAAAAGGTTTTAGCTTTGAAACAAGAGCTTGCCATATCACATAATACCAAATTAAGACTATGACAACCACATGGCATATAAAAGGCTCTAGGATTAATATCAAGTAATCTTTTTTGCACGCCTTGATGTTTTCCTTTCATGTTAGACCCATTGTCATATCCTTGCCCCCACACACAATTAATATCCAAGTCAAGCAATTTCAAAACATCTTGTAATGCATTAAAAAGCCCTAAACCGGATGTATCTTCTACAACAAAAAATTCAAGAAAGAACTCTTCTACTTGAATGGGAGAACTTGACACATCAACACATCTAATAATCAAGGTCATTTGTTCTTTGTGGCTTGCATCCGGAGTACAATCAAGAATAACCAAAAAATATTTTGCTTCTTTGATCTTTTTAATGATTGCATTCTTTACATCGGATGCCAACTATTCAATCAATTCATTTTGAATTTTGCGGCTAAGATAATGATAATGAGTTTTTTTGTCTTTGATTTGCTCAAAATGTTGTTTCATAATAGTATCAAACTCGGAAAACATTTGCATTATTCCCAAAAAATTACCATTAGACTCTTGAAAAAGTTTCTCATTGCTCCCACGAAAAGGTATGTTATACTTTGCAAGACATTTAACAGTAGCAATTATTCTAATCAACACTTTTTTCAAATGGTCGGTATTCCGTTTTATCATTTCTTGTAACTCTTTATCAAGAGTTTCATTCTTTTTCAATCTCAATCGCAACTCGGACCACACTTTTAGGTTTAACATATGCTCGGGACTATTTTCATGAAGGTTTAATCTATTACCAAGATGTTTCCAATCATTTAATCCAACACTTGCTAATTGACTTTGTGACCGACCATCTTTGAAAACTTTGCAACAAAAACAAAAGACTCTATCAAGCTATTTTGAATAAACAAGCCACTTTCTATCATAACAATCACCATTGCATATCTTACGAACATAAAACTCATTAGAGAAGTGTCTACCTATATTATCTTTAGGATAATTGATGTTAATTTCCCTAATAGGTCCTTTTTCGACAAACAAGTCTTTCAATTTTGAATTTAACATATCCCAAACTCTTGGATCAAATATGTTCAAACCAATATCATCACAAACATTTTGTTTTGCATCAAATACATTTTCATCACAAGCATTAGCATCAAAAGCATTTGTATCACAAGCATTTGCATCACCAACATTTTCATCACAAACATTATTATCACAAGCATTTGTATCGCAAGCATTTGTATCACAAGCATTTGCATCACCAACATTTTCATCACAAACATTATTATCACAAGCATTTGTATCGCAAGCATTTGTATCACAAGCATTTGCATCACCAACATTTTCATCACAATTATTTGGTTGTCTAACAATAAACTTATTTAAAGAACCCCGCATAGATTGAGCAATTTCTTCTTGTTTTTTTTCGTTTTCTATTTTGAGCACCCGAAGGTTGTGATCGAGGATACATATCAAACAAGTAAACAACTAAACAAGTAACACGAATACACGATATAGAGTAGTAGAGATTAGAAGGATAGCACCTGATTTGGTTGTGAGAAATCGCCAAAGTTGTTGAAATTGCCAAATGCCAAACTTGAATAGTTTAATCTAATTAACATGAAATAAATCAGAATTCAGAAACATTAAGATTTAACAAATACAGAAATCAGAATAGAGATTGAAATAAATCAGAAACATTAAGAATAGAGATTCAAGTATCACTTACCACAATTCCAAAAATCGACAGGTTTGTTGAAATTGAAACTTGAATCGATTCCACATACCACAATCCACAGCGGCACTGCACAGACCACAGGTTCGCCGTTCGTGACTTAGTTCAACTTTGAATGTTCGATTCCAACAGTAGCAGAGGGGTAGCCGTAGGGCAGAAGAGAGTCTGGAGAGAATCGTGAATTGAGGGGGAATTGAATACGTTTGGAAAAGAACAATAGCAGAGGCATCGATTTATTGAAAACTGAAAAGATTGGAGTATTGGACTGTTTTTTTGAAATCGAAGCGACGCTGACATAAAGGACACGGCTGGGGCTGGATTGCTAGAATTTGGGCTTGACTCCTCTATTTTAGGCCCAAAAGAATACTAAATTGAGTCTACTAACAGAAAATTGGACTATTTTTTTGATGCCCACCATTTTTTTGATGCCCTGGGCCGTCGCCCCATTGGCCTAGGCCCAGGGCTGACCCTGCTTGGTTGCACTTATGTGATTCTAGTTGAACAGGAAATATGTGGCTAGCCTATGGTTGATTGTTCGGATGTTTAAGTTGAAAGAATTTCATTTTATGAATGGTTATTCATATGCATGAATGAATGAGGTTGAGACATATTGTGCGTATGGAATTGACAATTGGATTGAAATCACGATTTTTGAATAAGCAAAGTTTATAGCTCAAAATTTTCGTAATAAAGTTGCTTGAGGACAAGCAACAATTCGAATTTGCGGTTGTGATAGGGTTATGTGACACCCGTCAAACCAAAACACTCAGGTTAGCAACTGAATAGCATAATACATGTCTTAACAAGTAGAAATAACTCATTATGACTTAATTATGATGGCTAAGGTTTTAGTTTCCTAAGAATTCCGACAGTGTGCTTAGAAAATCTAGTTACCGCACGTAACCGTTTAAGCTGTCTTATAAAATGCCGATTGGAACAATTAACATTTAATTATAACCATAATAATGATAAGAGGAGTAAATATATAGTTTATATATACCCAAATCTAAAATTTAAAACTTTAAATAATCAAACCAAAAATTAAGTAGATAAATGAGGTTTTAGCCACTTTAAATCAAGCTTTTTATAAAATTTCATAATATATATACTTGTACAATATTAATTAACACTTAATAATAAAAAAAAATAAACCAGAAAAATTGGGCCCAAATTCGGCCCCTTATGTGACCCAACACACTCCCATATTAATTCTTCCAAATTCTCAAGAAAACTCCTCATTTCCTACTTCTCTCTCTCTCTCTACATTCAAACCTTGAACATTCTCTCTTCCCTCTCTATCTCCTGCCGAATTCATACCAAAACCTCCCAAGAATCATCCAATCTTTGAAGATTTTGAAGGTAAACAACAACTCTAGAGTGGGTAAACTCATCTCCCTTGTGTTCTTCTTCACTTTCTTCCTTTTTCTTGTAATTTTTCCTTCTTTTTCTTACTTAATCTTCATGACTCTTAAGTTCTGGAAAATAGGACCTTCATGGACCTTTTAATGGTAGATTAATCACCAATGACATATTAAATGTCAAGCAAATGGTGATAATCCATAATCCATACAACTAGAACTCAAGAAAATGAAGTTTTGACTACATGCATGTGGATTTTGCTATAATCTGAGATGTGTGAGTTCATGCATGTGTTCATACAAGTTAAAGGATGATTTTGACCTAAAAATCTATGATAAAGTAATGGTAAATAAGTTTTCAAATCAAAGAAAATCATATGAGTGAAAATAAAGAACTAAAAACACTCATTCTTCATGAAATAGCATTTTTAGTTTCTGGAAGATTACATGCATGAACTTCATCCGACCATATCTTGTAAAATAATTAACTAAATGATATGATTCTTCTTCTGGAGCTTTGTTTATTGAGTTATGTTTCAAAACCAAGTGGTTTCATGTAAAAACTCGGAGATTTGACCCTTCATCTACCCATATCAAATAAAGAGTGCAAAGACAATCTCACAGAGAAAAATCTCTACTTAAATCACTCATAACTCTCTTATTATTCCACTAAAATTCTTGATTTTTCTTCTGGAAATTATTTTAATGAGTTATGGTTCAAACAAAAGTGTATTCACAAACAAATATTAAGATTTGAGGTCTCAACCATTCAAACCAAGATAAGTGTGCAAGAAACCAGAATCTGGCATGGTAAAGTATCTATCTTAAAACAGTCATAACTCCCTTAATATATAACCAAAAATTATGAAATTTTTCTGGAAGATACATCTGTGAGTTAAGTTTAAAACCCAATTTGAATCACTGAAAAATGTTGAGATTTGACCCTCCAAATGGACGTGAAAAAAACGAATGTGCAGGCTGTCTTGGTGACTGTGACACTTAAACTTAATCATAATGATTAAAATACCTAACCACCTCTAAAACTGGTGATACTTATGTCAAAAGTTCCCTAAGACATTAAATGTAAGTATATAAAAATTTTATTAAATAAAGAATTCTAGAAAACATTTAATTATGACCATAAGTGGACTTATATTTCTGCCATCAGAAAAGTAAAAACCCTAATTCAAGAAAAAGAGATTTTTAGGAATATTAAAAGATAAAAAGCATATAAATTATAGATTTTGTCAAGACCCCAAATAAGAACAATACATACATATATATATATATATATATATGAATGTATGAATGTTACCCAAATAAATAAGAGATTTATAAAAATTCGAACTTAGGATAAAACACAAGATAATTAAGAAATACAAATAAATATGTATAATTAATGAAAGGATTCATCATGAAGGAATTATAAAACATGGTACAATGGATTAAATGCTATATACAACATATAAATTAATTATGTAACAATAAAATTCTACAAACCTTTTAAACCAATAATTTACTTGAGATCAACAACGCGAAATAATACTTACACTTAATAACTAACACTAAGGCATTTTATAAGATATGATGAGCTAAGCAATGCGTTAGCCCTAAGAGTTAGACCCAAAACTGATAATGTGTTTCACTTCCATAGGAAGGACCTAGAACCGGGCATTTGGGCAACCGTGCGGCAACTCTTGGAAATCTTTGCTGAACATTGTGAGTTTTCACAGCCCCTTTTTACTCTTTTGTTACAATTTGGGGTGAAAAGCATGATATTGAATTTCAAATTGATTGAATTATGCTATGAAATGTTGAACCTTAAATTTAATTGTTTGTGCACTAAGGTATGTATACTTTTTGATGTGCTTGAGTTTTAAATGAAAAAGTCCCCACTTGTTAGACACTACTTATTAACTCATTACGAGCCGATGGTATTTGTGGGTAGCGCTATTTGGATTGACAACCCCACTTTAAGCTGACGAGCTAGAAGTGCACTTTACCAGTAACAACAATGGTCTTACCCATGTGGAATTATTTCACCGCTGAGGTAGGACGTGAATAATATAAGGGGCGTTGGTTTGTCGGAAGGTTTGGTAGTGGCTCAATGCTATGACATCATTGCATACATTATACCTTGTGCAAATACTCGAACAACTGGTTACTTAAACTTCGTGTGAACAAACGTTTCACAATAACAATTTCTGCATACAAATTTATTTTTAGTGCATATGAAAACCTGTGAACTCACCAACTCTTTGTAGTTGACCATTTTCTTTTATCAGGCTTTTCAGGTACTAATAAGTAAGTGAAGGCATGTAGGGTGCATATTGTGTGATGACATCAACACCAAGAACCTTAAAACTTCTTTTGTTAATTTTTGTAACCGCCATAATTTCTTTTGGAACAAGTTGGTTAAGATGTTGTATTTGTACTACTTTATTAAATGTTGTGGTTGGTGTTGTCTGTTACCTTTTGAATGAAACCCTACGCTGTTATACCTCGTGTTTCCGCTTTAGCGGGGTGTGACAGGTTATTTTTATAACCCTATTTATAGCCTTTTATTCTAATTTTGAGCTTGTTTTTATTCCCCATTTAGTCTTTTTAGTTCAGTTTAGTGTCTAATTTAGCAAATAAATAATTTGTACTTTAAAACGTCAAAGTAGCATAATTATATATATATATATATATATATATATATATATATATATATATTGTAACAATTTTCTCATTTAAAGTTGTCTAAATGTAGGGATGAAGAAAATGTCGTTTTAAAGTCTACATATATATGGGAAATACGTATGGATTGCACGTAACGGAACGGAAACGAGAGACTTCATATTTTGGACACAGCAACGCTTTTGTTTACTTGGGCCGAGATTGCAGGCTACAACTTCAGTCAAGTGGGCCGATTTTTGGGATAGCATTTTGGGCTTATGGCTAATTTAATTGTGGACTCAAGTTGGTTATATGTGGGCTGATTTTGGATATGCACTTGGGCCCCCAAGAACTATTCTTGGGCCCCAAGACAAACACATGGCTATACATATGTATGTGTAGTGCAGTAATAAAGACACACCATATATCTCATATTAGATATTAGTTTGATAGTGGATAGTTTGTATTATTGGTAGTAGGTAGCAGCCGAGAACTCCTTTCATTCGGCTGGTTTTATGTTGTGGCTTCGGTCAAGTGTAATGGGTGAACCAAGTCCATAATTCCCTTGGGTTGGTTCATATTTCACACCCCGGTGGTTTCGTTTAACGCTCGGGTTTGATTTCTCGTATAACATAAGTGTGTTGTTATTAATCTCGTGTTTTCATTAATCGCAAAGTTCTCGTTAAAGTTCCATCGTTTTCATCTTCTTCCGGTTCTACATCAATCTTCTCGTTTTCACGATTTTAAAATCACTTTCGCTAAAATTGGGTTAGTTAATGTTTTTCGCAAATCAGTTTGAAACATCTCGATAGTTCAACCTTCGGTTTTGTTAATTTCGAACACCAACCCTTGACTACTTCTATATTCTAATTTGCTACCATAAATCGGAAGTCTGAATTAATCATTTCGGATCCCCAACTAGCTTGGTTCACGATTTGTAGTAATGAAGAAATTATAGAAGTTGCAAGTGTTAACGTGTTTTTATTGCTAAAAACCTTTTCAACATCTCGTTAATTTAATTTTAGCTCTTTAATCAACGTTAGAATTCCAAGGTTAGTTTTGTGTTTTGTCACCTTTAAAACAAGATTTTCCATCTCCATAGTTTATAATAGCTAATTCTTAAAAACGTAATTTCCAAATTTCAAGTTTTGTGTAATGGGTTGTCCATCTCCATTATTTGTTTTCATAACCGTCGTTGTAGTTTTTAGTGCACGTAAAGCGATGATGGGCTAATTGACTTAGCTTGGGGTATAAAGTGAAGTTGGGACCGGGCCCGATAAAAAGACGAAAAGGTGTATCGTACGGTATAATTGTCCAAATTATCTAAATAAAAGTTATATTTTTGAGATGATTATAATTGGTCAATTGACAACTGGTTAATTATATGAAGGACTGTTAAGTCACATAAAATATCGACTCTGAGATAATAAAGAATACTGTCTCATCTCTAATCTATTTATCTGGCTAAAAGTTCCAATGAATCTTTATACCCTGTGCTTCCTTAGAATTAAATCCCCATTAGTTGATAACCAAACTCCCAACAAAAAGATTACCTTCGCATTCGCCATCTGAAACCTGTTTTTATTTATTGGACTGTTAAAAGAAGAACTTTTCCCAGCTTCCCTATGGGATCGATACTCGGTACTTTGTACCATTATTACTTGTTAGAGGCGATAATAGACTAAGATGTATACTTGCGTCATGGTTTATTTGTGATATTTTCAGGTACACTCCTAGCAATCAACAACGAGGCTGATAAGTAAGCTAGCTAATTCTTAATCATGGGAATTTCAAATGAGGTTTTCAACAAAATTGATAGCTTCAAAGATACTGCACAAAAGATGTGGCTTCAATTGGAGAAGATGTTACAAGGGTCTCAAATCGGAAATCAGATGAAAACAACTCTATGTATCAATCGATATGAGGAATTCAGAGCCAAAGAAGACGAGAGTTTATGTCAGACCTATGACATATTTATCACCCTACTGAACGAGCTCAGTAAGAATAAGTTAAACAAAACATCGATTGAGGTAAATGTGAAGTTCTTGAGTGTTTTACAACCGGAGTGGAAAAGTGTGTCAAGACGAATGAAACATAATCCACGACTCTCTTCAATGGCTTTGCATGAGTTGTTTGAGACTATTCAACAAGATGAAGAGGAAGTGGAAGAAAAGAAGGAGAAAAAGAAGAAGAAGAAGAAGGAGATTCTTCCTGATCTAGTGGCACTTAAAGCTGATATGTACTCGAACAGCTATTCTACTAAAGATTTTGATATGTTTGAGACTGGTTATAAAGGAAACATTTCAGATGATGGAGCCGAGTTAGAACAAGCAATGCTTCTACTAACAAGGCATTTTCAAAAGAGATTTTATAAGACGCCATCTTCAAATAATCTGAGGTACACATCTGGTTCTAGAAAATTTGAGAACAGACAACCGTTTGAGGAGAAGAGATTTGAGGAGAAGAAGTTTGAGAATGTTGAGAAGAAGTATGAGAATAGAGTTGATGGCAAGAAGAAGTTTGAAGAGAAGAAGTCAACCGAGGCACCGAAGTGTTACACCTGTGGCACGCCTGGTCATTACGCTAAAGACTGTTGTAAGAAAGTAGTTAGAAACTCTGACTACTACAAAAAAAAGATGTTGCTACCCAAACAGAAAGAAACGGGGAAAGCTATACTGGTGGAAGAAGAGTATTGTCTAGATCGGACCGATGATGAAGCGGAGAATGAGGAACAAGCAAACATGTGCCAAGCTGAGTTCAATTCAGATGAAGAGGACACTTTGGACAATGACACTCAGGTAAATTCCTTTCCCATACCTCACTCGGATGATCATCACATAACTACTTTACGTAGTGAATTAGCTGATACACGTAATAAATTAGTTGAATCAGAAAAGATTCCAGCTACTTTATTTCGTGAATTGGCTGTCATGAGACCAGGAGTTCAAGATTTAAGAACTAAGTTAGAAAAGGAAAAAGAACTAAACGAAGTTTTAAATCAGACTATTCTTGCTGATAACTTGAGAAAGAGAAGAAAAATGTGGAAATTAAAACTTTCAAGGATCAACAAGAAAAGTTTGAAAAAGAAAAGACATTCCTTGATTCTCAGATTTCTGAACTAACCATGAAAGTCAAAGAGTTAGAGGACAAGAAAAATGAAAGTGAGATCTCTTTGAACAGTTTCTCAAATCAAAACACAGAATTTTTAGACAAAATCAAGGATTTGGAAAAGAAATTTTATTTGAGAGATCAAACTGAGCAAACTATTCACATGAACAAACCAAGGTTAGTAAGTTCTGTCAACAAATATTGGAGACATGGTTATGAAAATCCTAAACGTCTGGCAAAGGTAAGTCGATCTTTACCAACGTTGTATGATTTTAAATGTTTAAGGTATGCTAGATATTGGCCCGAATTTGAAATTCCATGGTCAAACGAAAAAGAAATAAGACAAGAGGAAGCCATGAAAAGATTAACTACACAACTAAAATGCAACTTCCATTTTGTTATACTCGAGACTGAAAAATACCAAAAGAATCCGAATGAAACACTTTCGAATGACTATTTGATATTTTTGCTACTAAACCTAACTGTGAAAAACCTCTGGAAGCAAAAAGATATGTTCCACCTTTGATTCTAGAAGGAAGGATCTGTGAACTCGAAGATTCTATTCGAGATCAAAGAGTGAAATTTGATTTGGAAAAAGATTTTCTTACATCTATTTTTACAAATAGTGTTAAGGAATTATCTTCTGAATTTGAGAAAAAGTCTGAAACCAAAAAGGACATTCTTGAAAAATCCCTAGTTAAAAAGTTTTCAGATTCTTTTAATAAATCTTTTGAGGAAAAACAGAAAGTTAATCAAAAGTGTTTCCGTCTTTCAAAGAAAATTTCGGATCTTGGGCAAATTTTACTCTCTGAGCATAATCAATTTGAAAGTGAAAAGGCAAATTTTACAAAGGAAAGCAAACTTCTTGAAGAAAAGATTAGTGAACTTTCTCAGAACGTGAAGACAATGGAAAATGCTTTAGAAAAAGAAAGAAATAATCTTACAAATGAAAGTAAGATGTCTGGTTTTGAGAAAGCTTTCAATCTTGAGCGTAAACAATTTGAAAATGAGAAAGTTATTTTTGAAAATGAAAGACAATCTTTTGAAGAGAAAATAAGTGAACTTTCTCAAGAAGTAAATGAATTAGAAATTGTTTTGGATAAAGAAAGAAAAGAATTTGCTTCCAAATCATGGTTTACTCCTAAAAATTCTTCTTCGTCTAAAAAGGATTTTGAAGTGCACAATGTTGATTCTGATTCTGATTCTGAAAATTTTCAACCTAACCCTGTTTCTAAAGAGAAGTCATAGCCTAAGGTTAGTGATAAGGGAAAAACTTATTCGTTTGATTTTTCAAAGAAGCTTCCGGACCATAAAGACTTTGTTTTGAAAAATGAAAAACCTTCAAGTATTTTCTGTAAGGGAGAATGTTCAAACACGAAGAAAGAGCATATTTCTGAAAACCCCTTAAAGAAAAGAAAGAAGAATAAAAAGTCAAAGAAAAACACTTCTCATAGTTCTAAATTTTCTGACTCTAAATTTTCTGTTTTTTAAGATAATTCTGTGAATGAGAAGAATGGAAAGCGAGAATGGCGGGTAAAGCAAAAGACTACTTTACCGACCAAGCAGAACATCAAAAATAATAGTTTTTTAAATAAGAAACAAGATGTTGCTAGTGATAAACAACAACTTGTAAATTCTTACAAGCGTTATTCGAACAAGCAATTGTTGAAATTTTCAAATGAAGAATGTTTTTGTTCTGCTTGTGGTCGTAATAATCTTTTTGCTAAACCTGGTTCTTGTTGTTGGTTTAATTCTTATTATGTTCCAAATGCTTTTGATAAAACCAATGCCTTCAAGAAAAAGAGATCACCTATTTCCGAAAAGGTATCTCGAACAACTAACCAAAAAGGACCCATCTTCAAATGGGTACCTAAAAATGTCTAATCTGGTTGGTTGAAGAAAAATAATTTATGGTATCTAGATTCTGGATGTTCAAAGCATATGACTGGCCAAAAAGATATGTTGTCAAATTTAGTTGAGAAGGATTGCGGCCGAGTAAGATTTGGTAATAACCATTTTGCTCCAATTAAAGGATTTGGAGACATTGTACAAGACAAGCTAACGATTAAGAAAGTGAGCTACGTTGAAGGACTAGGACACAATCCAAGGGCGGAGCTAGGATTTGAATTTAGGGTGATCCTAATTCCTACGTAGTACTTTTAAATTTGGGGAGAAGGGAAAGCAGTGAGGATCCAGGATTTTTTTCGAGCGGGTGCATCTTTAAATTATATCAAATGCCCGTAAATTTGCTCGATGTGTTTTTAGCCAAATTCCGCTTTCAGGAAATTTTTTAGGTCTTTTGGTTGATTTACGAGGGATTTTTCTGTTGATCTTGAAAAAAAAAGTTGATTTTTTTGGTTGATTTCAAGAGATTGTAAATTGAGAAAAACCAAAATTAAGTATAGTAAATTGAGAAAAAAAAAGTTAATTAAATTGAAAAATTACATACTAAAAACATAATTAAATTAATGAATAAATATTAATTATTTTTATCCAATGTTGAGTGAAATGGGTTTTAAAACCAATTATTTCCATTCTGGAGGATCTCTATCTAATATTTTAATTTAAATGGAATTGAATGAGAGCCACGAATGAAACACTTCTTCCTCCAGAATAAAGGAAAAAATTCCACACAATTGAGGGTGGTCTAGTGCTCATTGTAGGCCAAGGGTGGCTCCGCCACTGACACAATCTTTTTAGCATCAGACAGTTTTGTGATAAAGATTTGGAAGTTAATTTCAAAGCAACAAGGTGCTGTGTCAGAACTGAAGAAGGGAAATAACTATTGGTTGGCACGCGAAAGTCAAATCTTTATACAATCAATCTGCCTGCGGTAAAACCAGAAAGTGAAGTGTGTCTTGTATCAAAAGCTTCACTTCAACAAAGCTGGTTATGGCACCGACTAGGGGTGAGCATCGGAACTGGGTACCCGCCTTTGGAACCGAAACCGCTCTGGAACTGCTGGTTCAGAACCAGAACCGGTGTGATTGGTTCCGGTTCCGGTTCCTAAAATACAGAACCGATTAAGACTAGTTCGGTTTTGGTTCTCATTTTTTTGGAACCGTTACCCGCTGGGTACCCGGTCCCGCTACTTTTTAATAAAAAATATTTATATATTTATTATATTTAAATATTTTGTGTCGTGGTATTAGTTTTGTATCTTTGTTAGGTGTTTTATTCGTTTTCATCTAAGTGTTTTATTTGAGGTGTTGACGTAAAGACGTGAATTGTTATGGAAGTCGTTTTGTTGATGTCAAGACTCAATACTCGAGAGTTTCTAATTTATTTATGTAATAATTAGTTTTTATCGGATTAGTTTTCGCCATTTGTTGTGTTTATTACTTTATGTTGGTACTTTATAGTTTGCAATAGACTTAAAATTACAATTTTTATTGTATGAATTGTTAAAAAAAACTTTAAAAAGTTGACATTGGGTACCCGGAATCGGAACCGACGGTTCCGGGACCGGTTCCAAAATATAGAGAACCGATGTAAGCGATTCCGGCTCCGGTTCCTTCATTCTAGGAACCGCCGGTTCCGGTTCCATGAAATTTAGTCGGGTACCCGGTTATGGTCACCCCTAGCACCGACGACTGTCACATCTGAATTTTCGATATATTCAGAAGCTAGTTCTAGGTGATCTAGTTCGGGGTCTTCCAATTTTGAAGTTTGGTGCTGAAAGTCTTTGTGATGCTTGCGAGAAAAGGTAAGATGAAAAGGGTTCCTCATAAGCCAAAACCTGAACCTACGACAAAGAGTGTATTGGAATTAATTCATGTGGATTTGTGCGGCCCCATGGAGACTGAAAGTATTAGTGGTAGAAAGTACGTATTGGTGATTGTTGATGATTTTTCACGCTACACTTGGGTTAAGTTTCTTCGCTCAAAGAATGAAACTCCAAAAAATTTGATCAATGTCATCAAGTCAGCACAGAATAATATGCAAATATCAGTTAAGATTGTACATTCGGACAATGGATCAGAATTCAAGAACAGAATCTTGGGAGATTTCTATGAATCGAACGGGATTATTCAACAATTTTCTGCGGCCAGAACTCCTGAACAGAATGGTGTTGTGGAAAGACGAAACAGAACGTTAGTCGAATCTGCAAGAACGATGCTGGCTTACTCGAATCTACCATTATTTCTATGGGCTGAGACTGTCGCAACTGCATGTTACACTCAGAATCGTTCTGTAATTCATTGTCGGTTTAGTAAAACTCCCTACGAGATAATGAACAACCGGAAGCCAAACATAAAGCACTTTCGTGTCTTTGGTTGCAAATGCTTTGTATTGAACGACAAGGAGAACTGTAACAAGTTCAGTCCGAAAGCGATTGATGGAATTTTTGTCGGATATTCTTTCTCCACAACTTCATATCGTATTTATCTGAAGTAGTCCAGGACCATAATTGAGAGCGTGAATGTGAAGTTTGATGAAATTAACAAAATAGCTTCTGATCACAACAGTTCAGAACCTGTGATAACTGGAATTTTAGCTTCTGAACAAATCAGTTCAGAACCTATTCCAAAACCGAATCAGGATCAACCTTCAACTTCTAAAACTCATTTAGCAGATCTTGATTATTTATTTTAAGATTTCTATGATGAATATTTTGGTACTTACAAATCTTCTGATGTTCTTAACAGGAAGAAACCTGCATCTACAACAATTTTCGTTGCCGTTCCTACTACGAACTAGATGCAACTCAATCAACAACGATTGATGTTTCCACTCCTGTTCAAGAAACTTCTGTACCAAATGTCAATGCTACACAACAATCTGTTCCTATAATTGTGGAAGAGTCAAGACATAATGTTAGTTCTTCAGTCAATGTTACAACTACTCCTCAGCAACCACCTGAATCTTCGGGAGAACCAATTCCTTCTACCACTATTCCTCCAGAAATTCCGAGTGCTGAAGTAGAAGTACCATTAGCTGATGAAGAAACAAATGCTTCTCTTGACAATGTTCAAACATCGTATGTTCCACACCCACACTCAACAAAGTGGACAAAGGCTCGTCCTATTCATCAAATAATAGGTGATCCGAATTCACTAGTTCAGACGCATTCGTCAGCTCTAATGGCTACTGCAAATGAGTGTCTCTTTGCGATCTTTCTGAGCAATATTGAACCTTTAACAGTTTCTGAGGATCTGAATGATTCAGATTGGGTGTTAGCCATGCAAGATGAGCTAAACCAGTTTGAAGCGCTGAAAGTTTGGAGGCTAGTTCCACGACCTGCGGATAAAAGCGTCATAGGAACCAAGTCGGTCTTTAAAAATAAAAAGAATGAAGATGGAATAGTTGTTCGTAACAAAGCCAGACTCGTAGCAAAAGGATATCGTCAGTAAGAGGGTATCGACTATGATGAGACATATGCTACGGTCGCAAGAATTGAAGCAATAAGAATCTTTCTAGCTTTTGCGGCTTACAAGAATTTCACAGTCTATCAGATAGATGTGAAAACAACTTTTCTGAATGGCATTCTTAAGGAGGAGGTATATGTGTCTCAACCAGAAGGTTTCGTCGACAAGGAACATCCAAATCATGTCTATTTTCTGGATAAAGCCTTGTATGGACTGAAATAAGCCCCTCGCGCATGGTATGAAGTTCTTTCAACCTTTCTACTTGAGTCAAGATTCGACAAAGGTAAAATCGATATGACATTATTCATTAAGCGCGAAGAAGGTGAAATCATTTTTGTACAGATTTATGTAGATGACATTATATTTGGTTCGACTAACCCTGGTTTGTGTACATGGTTTTCTGACCTTATGGTGACTAGGTTCCAGATGAGCATGATGGGAGAGATCAACTTCTTTCTCGGATTGCAAGTGAAGCAATTCTCAACATGAATCTTTATCAATCAATTCAAATACATATTCGATATTTTGAAGAAATTCAAAATGGAGAATTGTACATCAATCGGAACACCTATGGCACCAGCTTCTAAGATTGGTCCAGATCCAAATGGTAAGAAGGTAGATCTAAGGACTTATCGAGGTATGATCGGATCACTCATGTATTTAACTGCAAGTCGTCCCGATATTATGTTTGCTACAAGTTTATGTTCAAGATTTCAGGCTGGTCCGAAAGAATCTCATCTCGGAGCAGTCAAACGCATCTTCAGATATTTGAAAGGCACGACCTATCTTGGACTATGGTATCCGAAAAGCACGGGATACGAGCTAACAGGTTATTCTGACGCGGATCATGGTGGAAGTTTATTGGATCGGAAAAGCACAACCATACATGTACAATTCTTGGGAGACAAATTAGTGAGTTGGGCTTCAAAGAAACAAAACTGTGTTTCGACATCTACGGCGGAGGCTGAATATGTTGCTGCCGCAAGTTGTTGTTTGCAAGTTCTTTGGATGAAGACTCAACTGATGGATTTCGGATGTAAGTATGATAAAATTTCCATTTATTGTGATAGTAAATCTGCAATTGCTATTTCAGTGAATCCGGTCCAACACACGAAGACAAAGCACATCGAAATACGATATCATTTTATCAAGGACCATGTTGAAAAAGGTACAGCTGAACTTTATTTGTATCTACTAAATTTCAACTTGCCGACCTTTTCACAAAAGTTTTGGTTGAGAAACGCTTCAGATTCCTGATTTCAAAGCTAGGCATGTTGAACATGAAAGTTTAATTATTCATAATTTTCATTCAATAGTTTGAATTTTTTTTATTAATCATTCAAGTTTTACAACTTGATTGAAAAATAATAATTTTCATCTTATTGTATCTTTATTATGATTAGTTCAAAGTTTTATGTTTTTCAGTATTCTACAAAGTTTATTTCAATTTTATTTGTTACTGTATACACTTCATTTCTATCATTTCATGGTCTTTGTGCAGTTTGATGTGTGTTTGCATGTGTTTAGGGGGAGAAAAGAAAAAGAATTGATCATTTGTCTAGGGGGGAGCATGTGATTATGTTCATACATATGTTGATCAAGTTGTGTGTAAGTCATTGAAGAAAAGGTAAGTCTTCTAATTCAAAGTTTTGAAGCAAACCCTACTTGATGGAAATTGTTTTTTGAAAAATTTATGCATCTTTGTAGGGGGAGAAAAATGTTTTTGAAAAGACAGTTGGAGAGAACAAGTTAAAAGTTGGACATCTTTTAACTTGGAAAAGTTTTTTTTTAAGTGAAAAAGTCAGATTTTGTTTTGAAAAATGTTCAAGTATAGGAAGTAATCGCACAAAGCTCGTGCGATCAAAAATTTTAATCGCATAAGCCTTGGTCGATAACTTTCCTCATCGCACAAGCTTTAGGCGATAACAACTGTTCATCGCTCAAGCTTCATGCGATCATAGTTTTAATCGCACATGAGTCATGCGATAAGAACTGTTCATTAATGCTCATCGAACAACCTTTGACCGATAACTTTGAATCCTTCATCGCATACGCTTCATGCGATGAAGATGAACTGATCGCACATCGTTCATGCGATTAGTTGACAGGTGGCAGGTCAAACTTTGGACCAATCATATTATGCCATGTGTCACTCATCCCTAGGGTCTATATATAGAGCGGGTTTTCGAACATTTAAACCTTTCTGACTTCTCGCATATCCCTTTTTCTCTCTCCACCTGTGATTTTTTGGATCATTGAGTTTGTTGTTGTTGTTGATTGCATTTGATTCACACTCATCTAAGGTTAGTGATTCTATCATTTTGTATTCGATTCGTCCGTTACATTGTCTGGTATGATAGATTTTTTGATGAGAAGGTCGGTTTTTAAAGCAACTGTTCATATTCTGAATTCAAAACCTACTCATATGTGTTAGATTTGTGCTAAAACATGATAAGATAGGTTTCTCTTAGTGAAACGATTATAGGGTATTGTTTTTTTATATGCTTTCATTGATTTTTTTAGAATCTGGGATGAACCTTCAAATAGTTTCGAAGTGTTCAAAGTTGTCGTACAAAGAATGTATTCAAATATTCATAGTAATCGCACAAAACAAGTGTTCATCCTGATCGCACAAGACTTATGCGATAACTTTTTCATCGCATAAGTGTCGTGCGATTACAGTGTCATGCAATTAGGGCTTGATGCTTTGTGCGACAACCTCCCAGACTTAGGAAATTTTTGAGAATTTTTTCTCAAAAAGTGTTACTTTGCAACTATTATCCCAGTGATCAAACATGTTCCAAAACAGATCAAATGGCACATATTCAAGACCATGGTGATGGAAATTCCTCCGATGAAAACACAATTATTCCATCACACCGTTCATCACATCCAACGGTGAACGCGAGAAATCCGGATGACGACCTTATTCTTCCTAAGAACAAGTTAGCAATCAAACACAATAATTTCACTTTCGACACAAATGTGAGAATGGACTATCACATTGTGGTTGAAATTCTCAAAGGTCATCCGCTCTGCACAGCTCTTGAAAAGACACAATTGGTACCGATAATCTATCTGCAACAGGCGTGGTACACCATTCAGTTTGTGCCGAGATCAGAAACCAATCAGTTTTTCACTCTGAAAGTTGACCATTTTGATGCGAAGTTGACACTTAAAAGACTCAGAACCGTTCTGGATCTACCATTTTCCAACAACTTTGCTGACATGATATCTAAGGAGGATCTGTGCCATGACATAATGGAACTGGGATACAATGACATTGAAGATGGAGTTCTTACTCGTGCTTCCAATTTCAAAATGAAGTATCTACCACCGCTTTATTATACACTGTTCAGCATCATCAATAGGTGTATGACTTCAAAGCATACATGACTTGACATATGTAGCATTTATGTCCTGAGAATGTTTCATGCTGTCGTATATGATCGAAAGATTGACTTTGTTGTTCTAATATGGAATGAGCTGATCGAAGTTGTTACTGACAAGTCTAAACCTTCCAAGGCAAGAACCTTTGTACCGTTTCAGAGGTTTCTTCAGATAGTAATTCGATACATAATGGACGCAAACCAAGAAATTCCGAGACGATAATGAGCTCTACTTGGTCCAGATCAATGGATGCATTACATCAGAATCTCCAAAGGTATAAACTTTGAACGTGTTATGGTCTTACCTGAAGATGTACTTGCTTACGCTGACCAGGAGTCACCATTCGTGAGTGAGTATAGAGAAGAAAATGCACTTATGGCCCGGCCAGGACCGGAGGGGCCTACCCAAAGTGCCATCCCACTCAGAGAAAGGAGTGAGGGTATAGTTTTTAGAGATAGAGTTCAGGCTACTAGGATACCTGAACAGGGTGAGACGAGTGGTAAAAACATAGTGAGGGGAACTAGAGAATGGGGTGCTCCTGGTCTGTCGTCTCGTGCGAATGTTGCTGATGAAGAAAGCCTTGGTTCTTCTGATTCCGAGGAAGATCTTAATGGTCTTTTTGATGATATTGATGATCCAGCAAATGTATATTCTGCTAATTCTAGCTCTGATGAAGCTGATGATGAGGCAGAAGCAGAGGAGGATAATTCAGATGATGATGATGATGATCAACCCAATGATCCTGCTAATTTTGAAATTGTTGTTAATTCCGAGCTTAACTCTGGTGCTCGAGGGGAAATAAGGTGTTCTGAGGGAGACTTAGTTGAAACAGAATTACAAGTGAGGTCAAGTGAGATCGGAAGAAAAAAAGATGGTGAGTGTGTGACAAGATCAACTAAAGTTTTAACTACTGATCCTATCCAAACCGAGTCTATCCGGGTAGCCACATCTATTGTCAGTGAGCGTCCGTCGCCACAAGACATTGAAAAATACATAGTGGACCCAACTATGCAATGCACAACCCACTTGGCCACTCATCAACTTCTCAATAAGTTGGTGTTTCATCTTCTCACAGGGGATTAGCACAAAGTCTATCGGCAACACACTCGGTGTTTGCTGGTATTGAACAAGGTAGGCAGTTGCCCCGACCACCACCTTCATTTGTACGCACATCGAGTCTAGAGCCCTTTGGAACTACTTCATTTCCTAGGACACAACGACCGCCCGTTACAACATCATTGGTGACACAAACTGTTGGAGTTCTTCGTGACCCAACCGGAACACCCAGAGTATTGCCGCCATTCGTTGGTGCTTTACAAGGACAGGGTGGAAGTCCTGTCAATGTTAACACCATGCCAGCATTGAACACAAGCCATGCAGTCTCTTCGACTGTCATGTCGTAACCTAAGTGGTCTGGGTTTTTTCCCGGTTTGTGCACAACAGATCAGATCTTTGATGGGTCCTCCTCCCCACAACTTTGTCTTAGTGAAGCTCTTGGAGTTGGCTATTAGTTCACTGAATAATTCGTACAAAGCTCAGACTGCAGAATTAAAAGAAGTTGTTGACAAGTTATCTCACGAAGTGAGCAGAGCTGTTAAAGGAAAGTCTATCATGGAATCTTCATCCACCGCAACTGAATCTCAACCTGATACACAATCTCAGCCTATTCCACCGAACAAGGTATTTCCTAACCTACCCTTACATGAACTTAAATCTCAATTGCTTACAAGATTGTTAGAGCAAGGTGACAATAACTCTCAAGAAGAAGTTGATTTACTTGGTCTTCTTAGACACCAAACTGAACAACAGACCAGCCTACCCACCCAAGCTGATATCCAAACCCTATAAAAGTCAATCTTTGACATGACCGAAGCTATTTCCTTTGGCTTTACAACCCTTTCTGACCGTGTCAAAGTGCTAGAACAATCATGTGGAATTCAAGCCCAAACCACTAAACGAAAGCATGATGATCAAGATCCCGATCCTGATCACCATGAGGGGAAGATGAGTAAGAGGCAGAAAGTTGGAAAAGCTAGTGGTTCTGGTATTCAAACTAAAATTGTTGATGTTGATATTGGCACTAGGGCTGTAAACGAACCGAACGTTCAGCGAACCGTTCGTGAACTGTTCGGTAGGAAGTTCGTTTATGTTCGTTTATTTAATAAATGAACGAACATGAACACGTTTTTTTGTTCGTTTAGTTAAATGAACGAACATGAACAATGGTCTCGTTCGTTCATTTATGTTCGTGAACGTTCGTTCATTTATGTTCGTTAATGTTCGTTCGTTTATGCTAATTTATATATCAACATGTTTATATAATATTAAATTAATGTGTAAAATCGTCAAGTAAATTGATCTTTTTAGAATTTATTTTTCATACCTCCTAAGTTAACCCGGTTTTTCATTTTGTTAAGGTATTTTTACGAACGAAATGATGAGTATGGTGGTTGTTTTTTGTTCATTTGGGTTCGTTCGTTTATGTTCATTTAAAGTCGTTCGTTTATGTTTATTTAAGTTTGTTCGTTTACGTTTGTTCGTTTACGTTCGTTTAAGTTCGTTCGTTTAACTCTTAATGAACGAACATAAACGAACACGAACAAACAAAAATTCTTAACGAACGAACATGAACACAAAAAATCTCGTTCGTTTACCGTTCGTGTTCGTTCGTTTGTTCGGTTAAGTTAAACAAACGAACATGAACAAGCCTCCATTCGTGTTCGTTCGGATCATTTACAGCCCTAATTGGTACTGGTACTGGTGTTGCTGATAATGTTCAGGAAAGTGATGTTTTGGGAGTTCTGGATGATATCATTCCCACGGTTGAAAAGCCTGGTGGAAGTGATAACAGAACGGAAGAGGAAAGAATGGCTGATGATCTGATACAGGATATTGTATATGTGGATTCAGAGGATGAACCAGAAATTACTGTCGTCAAGATAAAGGAGGAACTTGATGATGTTTTTGATGCAGTTAATGTACAACCTGGAGGTCCAGATTCAGATGATGGAAATGTTCTTGATACTTCTAGACCAGCTGATCCAGTGATTGATGTTCCAGTCATACCTGATCTACCGGAAGGAAAGATAAAAGATCCGGTATTCGAGGTAGAATTAAAAAACTTTCAGATGCTGATTGATAGAGAATCTTTGATTGAAAGAAGAGGTCACAGGATAAGGATTATCACTCCATTCCAGGAGGATATCAAAAGTGATTTGTTTGTGAGGCAAGTTCAACCGATTGATAAAATAAGGCTGTATTCCATAGAAAAGTTTCCACCTCTACATCAGATTGAATATCTGCACTTGATGAGTAACAAAGACAGAGAGCTAAAGATTGTTAGAACTAACAAAGAGATTGTGAAGATTTCAAAGATTGAATCTGAGAAAATTCTGAACGTGTGGTATCCAAGATTCACAGTCTTCCGTACAGATGGCAAGGAATGGTCTTTCAGTGAGGCAGATTTCAAATCTTTAACTTGTGAAGATTTCTTCAGATTGTATGACATACTTGCAAGGCTTCCAAATAAGAATCAGACTTGGTCTGAGGCTTATCAAGCTGTGAAGAGGTTCATGAAGAATCTGATCAAACTAGCTTACTTGACTGATTTTCAAATGGCGTTGGAAGGAAATCAGATCAGAGTAAACGTTTTGAGGCCAAATAGAAATTTGCCCGATATTCAAGGTATTTCATTATACACTGTGTTTGAGAAACCAGAATTTGGGGTTATCTACCATAATGGGCAGAAAAAGAAGAAATTCATGAGGTTGGTTGAAATCAACAAGTTCTGTGATGGTAGTTTGAATATGATAAAGATTCGGTTGACAGAGAAATCCAGACTTGATGAACAGAAGAGAGTGCCTCTGAAAGAGAAAGAGAAGGTGTTGATTAACAAAGCTCTGAATGCAATTGAAGACAGACTGGAATATCGGAATGCTCTTAGAAGATTCGAGATCATATTCGGGATAAGGAAGAGATACATACCTCCAGAGCAGCTGAGATAATCTTTTGTATTTTTCTTCTTGGATACAAAGGGGGAGAATGTTAGTGCAGAAATTATTAGTTGTATCCAAGTAGAAGGGCTTAAATTGTAAAATTCTGCTCTAGGTATAAATAGCCTAGATAAAGTTAGATTTCATAACCTTGATTACTACTTCAAGACACTTTGTCTTTTGCTCTCTACACATTGTAATTGATTCATAGAGATTAATGAGAGATGACATAAGTGTTGCTTGATTCATTCATTGTTTACTTGTTTCTGGGATCACATAACTCCTTTCCATTAATAACACTAGTGATCCCATTAGTGGAAAAAGTAACAGGAGCTAGCATATGAAAAAACAGGTTACCTAAAATAACCTCATGAGAAAGATTTTTTACCATTATAAATGGCATTTCAAGACAATAGCCTTTATTGCAAACAACGGTATTTTGTAATTTATAATTTACTAAAAGTTTATTGCCATTTGCTGCATTTAAAATTTCTGATGTTTTTTCAAAATACCTAGAAGGTACCAATCCTTCATTAATGCAGTTTAAATCTACACCTGAATCAATCATAGCTATAGTGGAAAATATGTATTTTTTATGTACCACTATAGTTACTTCTGTATGCCATTTATGAGTAATAACTCTATCTACCATGTTAACAAAATTTAAAGAAGCTATTTCTTCTTTTGTAAGAGAATTTTTATCCGTTTTATTTTTTGGCTTCTCTTCTCCTGTTTATAAGAACAGGTTTTAATTCAAGAGCAGAGACTCTTGTCTTTACTTCTTTTATATCACTCTCCATAGTTGATTTTAGGAGAACTAACTCTTTTTTAAGAGTATTTACCTCATGCCTCAAATCTCCTATACTAGCTTCATTTTGTATTGAAGGCATTTGATTAGAGGTAGACGCTTCATTTTTAACTCTATCAATGAGTGTTTTGAGATTATAAACCTCTGGTTCTTTTTTCAAAGAAATATTACTCTTATTAGAGTGAGACTCAATATATTTTTCAAGCATTTCTCTTTTAACCTCTGGATCTGTTATTTTATCAATTAAATCTAAAAATAAATTTTCATCTTTAGTTAAACCATAAAGACCATTAGCCTTACATAAGGCTTTATAATAATCACAATTTCCATCGCAATTTTCATCAGAAGATTTACTTGAATCAGTATCATCTTCTAATACATCTTCAATAATAACTGAAATTTTTAATTTTTTTTGTTCTGAATCTAAAATAAGATCTTTAAGAGCGGGTACTAAATTTTCATTTAAATCATCTTCAATATCAAGGCTTAAAACCTGTTTCTTACACTTATTAGCGTAGTGGCCTGGTGTTCTACATTTATAACAAATAGGTACCTTTTTCTCCTTTTTAGGAGTTTGCCTCTTGGATTTTTTATAAAAACTTTTAGTTTTGTTTTCATTTTCAAAATTCTTTTTCTTTTTAAAATATTTATAAGATTTTCTAAATCCTCTTTTAGAAACCTTTTTAGAAGGACCCTGAGTTGATAACCCAAATTGTTCACAAAAATTTCCAAGTGTTTGTTTACCAAACAACTTTTCTTTTTGTAATTGTTTCTGTAATTTAATTTCATTACATAAACAAAGTCCTTCTGCAATAATTTCAGAAGATAAATCACCATAAGTGTAAAAGTGGTAGGGTATAACCCCATTGTGTTGTTGTCTAATACGGTTTTTAACCCTTTCAGCAAATAAGCTGGGAAGGCCTGATATAAATTTTTCTTTCCAAAATACGGCCTTACTATCTTCTCTAGACATAACTTTAACTAAGAAAACGTCTTTATACCATTTAAACTGAGATAAGTTAGCATATCTAAGATTCATCAATTGTTCTTGAGTTTTATCAAGTCACAAAGAAGTTTTTCCTACAAAATGCTTTAACAAAGTATAAATTAGTGTATTAACACTATCTAATTGTTCTACATTATTTTCTATTTTAACAGCTCTAATAATATGGTGTTTAGCTTCGTCAGTTAAATGAAAATCCCACCAACCTTTTAGTTGGCCTGTGAAGCCAGAAATAATGGCTTTAACTATTTCTCCATCATTATTGCCTTTAATACGGCATATTGTTGCATACATAGTCATATACTGAAGTCTTAATAAAACTTGGTATTCGGAATGTCTATCTATATTCCATTCCACAATAGAGCCACCATCAAAAGTTGATGCTCCTAAATCATTTACCTCTTCATAAAGCGTATCCACAGGAGTTGGCCTATGATAATAAGGTTTTCTGTATTTATGATTATATATAATTTCATTTACCTGGTAAGGTTGTTTTTGCTCATTTAAAAACATTTGCTCTAACTCTGATATTTCAGATGTTTCATCCTCTTCATCTTCATTTGATGATGTATAACCATCTGAAGGAGCTGTTAATGGAGCCACTTCATTTTCTTTTATTCCTAGACCTTTTAATCTAGATATAATTTCGTCAATAAACTCGGGGCTATTAGCACCCTTATTTACTTTAAGGTTAATTTTTTCTGATGCTAACGTGTTAAATAAAACCTTATCTGTATTTATATCTGAAGCAGTAGAATTTGTATTTTTACTACTTAAGTTAGACACAAAATCCTTATTTTCTAGATTATAATCATTTTCATTATTTAACTTAGTTTCAATTCTAATTAATTGTTTTCCAATCGATTGAAGAGAGAGATTTGTAAAATTATTTTGTTCAACAATCGATTAAATCTTCACTCTTTTTATAAGGAGTGGCTGTAAGTTTTTCTTTATCTATTTCAATAGATAAACTAATTTCTGGAGGATGAACACTCTTTATAATCTTTTCTTGTTTTGAGATAAAATCTTGATAAGCAGACTCTATTTTAAGAACTTCACTAAAGTTTTCAAAATCAGGAAATTTTTTGTAGAAAATATTTTATACAAAGCCTTTAATTAAAGCTTCAAAGAATTCAACATCTTCTCCCATTTGGTTTAGAAATCTTTTATAAAGATCAAACCACTTTTTCTAGGTTTTTTTTTCTTTTCATAAAAAACCATTTTCTTTTTATTTTATTTTCGGGATAATAAAATAATTCTTTCAAATCTCCTTCTATAGGAAATTCTTCATCTTTTTCATCAAGAGTTAAAGTCAAAATTCCATAACTACTTCCTACTCCCATATCTGAAAGGGTAGGTGACATACGCCCTGAAGATGATGGAGGTATTTCAACCTTGTATTGGGGTTGAGTTACTCCATCTAAAGTATTTTTTAAAATAACATCTTCCTTTCGGAACGAGGGAATTGGAGAAAGAGAATTTCGAGCTTCAAATTGAAGGAATCGAAGAAGTAGAACTTCTACTTGACACAAATTCTTCTCTATAAGAAGACTTAAGATGTGTAAAATTATCAAACTTCAATTTTACTTTTCCATAAGGTAATTCAAGAATTTCTTTTAAAACACTACTCTCCCGTTTAATGGGTTCAATAGAATCTTCTATCTCCCATTCCTCAGGAAGATTTACCTGATCCCAACTAATAGTTTTAGGAATAACAACATTACTTTTAGCAACATGAGTTATAAACATTGTAGTTGTTCTAGATTTATCAAAAGGAATCCTTTTCATATCAGGAACACTGAGTTCATAACTTTGTAATATATCCTATAAATAAGGATAGCGTTTTGAACTCCTGGTTGCATTTTAAACCCTTGAGATTTAATATTTAAACATAAAGCATTATTTAAATATGGATCTGTTAAAGATAAAGTAAAATTGGGAAAGCACGAAAAATAAATCGGACCATCGCAAAGACTAGATTGAACAACTCCTAATAAAGAGTCATGGAATCTTAGATGTCTTTTATCTCTGATAGCAATTACTGCCGATGTATTAAGACCTAATCTTGTAGCAGGTCTAACTGCTAGTTAGACCATGCCAATATGAAGAAATCTATATTTTTATTTATGTAAAGCTCTAAGTGTTTTAGAAAACAAATTAAAAGAATTATTTCCTTCTAATAAAGGAAGTGCTTCCTCGACAGTTTTTATAATATAATCAGATTTTTGCAAAAAAACTACCAGTTTTATATAAAAAAAACTACCAAAATATTCTCCATCATACTGGATCAGTAAAAATTACTGCTCAGTTTCGTTCATGAGAAGATTGGGCTTATTCTAAAGCTCGGATTCTTAGGATCATTACACCAAATTTATGGAATGGAGATTTATTTCAAGCTCGAGAAATTACGATTGATGAAAAATACAGAACAAAAATTTTGTTCAATTATTTTGATTATATAAAAGCTTGGGATCTAGCGTTTTGCTATGATAACAAGCAAAGAAAACACACTTGGTTTATTCAGTTTAGTCCTATAGCTAAACTAGATTTTCCCACATGGTTTGTTAAATGGTTTTCTAATTGGGGATTATACTCAATTATCCTCCCAAAAACGATTAGAAGGATTTGTGAGGAATTTAAAACTAAAAATCCTTCATGTAAATTTCCCGGATTATATTTTGTTGTCCTATATCAAGTCCCTTGGATCTTAAATGAGATTATATTTTAGGACCAAGATCCATTGCTAATCTCGGAGAAAGTTATAATAATATTCCTCATTTAGGAAGAAAAATTGCAATAAAATGGTGGGATAAATATCAGTTCTTTCAAGATGGATCAATATTCTCCACTAAAGGGATTATTAGTCTCGAGCCTCCAAAGATGTCAGAAGCAAGTTCATTGAATCCTGGAAAACCAAAAGACATTCTGGAAACTCTTATAGAGTTAAAATCTAAAGGCACTTCCAAGAAGGAGTTAAAAGAAATGCTTAAAGCCATTTTTTAAAATGAAGACACTCCAAAAAATTCTCCTTTAATGATTCAAGGGAACAACTCAAGAGAGGGAGAAGAAGACAACATTATGCAGGATGCTCAAGATCAGGATACTGAAGAGTTGTTGGACGAATAATTGGCGTTATCCTATACGAATAATTGGCGTTATCCTATACGTCATCCTTTATTATTGAAGAATCCTTGACGTCATCTTCGATTATTGAA
The DNA here is from genome assembly GCA_033807775.1 of Saussurea involucrata. NCBI lineage: Eukaryota > Viridiplantae > Streptophyta > Magnoliopsida > Asterales > Asteraceae > Saussurea > Saussurea involucrata. The sequence goes on from CM066322.1 coordinate 115,445,343, forward strand.
TTTATTGTTTATGTCAATTATTGTTGTAACTGTTTATTAAACAGTATAAAGTTTTTGCCTATATAAGGCAAGGTTATGTTGGTGAGGAAGGAAGCTAAGTTGAAGAGTTTCATAGTGGTTCATCCCATAGTTGTCTACCGACATTAGTGCTTAGTGTTATCCTCCACATTCTCACCTTCTTTGGTGTACCTTCAACCCTTTGTAGTATAAATATGTATGTTCTTCATCCAATAAAAGCACAACTTTGATATATATATATATATATATATATATATATATATATTCTATCTTTGTCTCTATATTTATCTACGTGAAGATCCTGTCAACTTATACTTATATATATATATATATATATATATGAGGCTCACTATTTTGTAACTTTTTTTTCATGTAAACTTTGAATTTCATAGGTTTTCTTGATGAAATTGTTTATTTTGATGAAATTGTTTCATATAATTCATTTCTTAATGAAATTGTTTCATATGTTTGTGTTTTTTTATGTAGTTTCATATATTTTTTTCCCATTCCTATGAAACTGTTTCATATATTTTCTCAGTTTGATGAAACTTTTTCGTTTTTACATAAAAAAACACAAATATATGAAACAATTTATCAAGAAATGAATGATATGAAACACTTTCATCAAAATAAACAATTTCATGAAACAATTTCATCAAGAAAACCTATGAAATCCAAAGTTTACACACATTTAGAGGTTTACAAATTATTATCCCCCTCTCTCTCCCTCTCTCTCTCTATATATATATATATAAGAGAGAGAAAGGGAGGTTCAGGGAAACCTAAAAAAAATAGAAAACTAAGGAACACCTTGATAGCCCTTCATCTGCACGGTATGCATTTGTGCATACAGGTAAATCAAGTTGTTTTTTTTTTGTTTTTATGCACTTGTACATTATATATTTGTACATGTTACAAATTACCTGTATGTCATAAGTGCATATCGTCTAGTTGAAGGGCTACCAGAGTGTTCCTTAGTTTTCCGTTTATTTGAGGTTTTCCCCTGAACCTGATCATATATATATATATATATATATATATATATATATATATATATAAGAAAACCAAGTGATGATAACGTGATATGATGAGTTTTGAGTATTCATCAAATTTTGAAATTTGGTAGAGTATTTTAGGTGACATTTTGAGATTGAGCATTCTTATATATTATTATGTTGTGGTGTTGTTGAAGTTGTCCCACGTATTATGTTAGGGGATGTTAGATTTTAAAATGTATATGAATATAAGAAACGAGGAGGGTTGACTTTGAGAATCAAGGGTTTAATTGGCTAAAAATATCTTTTGACCAACCATTAAATGGAGTAAATTTTCAAAAACTACAAACTTTATGTATATGAACAAAAAAATCTTTATATTATTATCTTTCCTTCTTTATATGTATAGAAAAAATAACCAATGGTATTTGAGATGACATTGTTAGAGTTAAGTATTCTCAAATCTTGCATTGTAGTATTGTTTTAGTTACCATAAATTGATGAGAGAATGTATATTGAGAAATGAGGAAGGAAAATTACATATAAATATTAAAATGTGGTGAATTTGGTTCACGAGAAGATGAAATATTTTATTAATAATGTGACTATATATTGACAAGTGGAGATGGTACTTATTTGTGAAAACTCATAGGATGGTAATTTTAGGCCACCTTTTTTTTGGGAAAATAATAATAATACCACTTTATGAATACAACAACAATGATATGGTTGGGGAATATATCTTTTGAGTTGTAAATACCATAAGAATAAAATTATTATCGATGCATCTCAAACTTTTCATAACAACAAATAAATATCAATATATGCAAATTAACCGGTTATGGAAATACATTCCTTGTTTTAGATTGCATCTCATTAACCGTTAACTGATCAATTACCACTACCATGTAACATGCGGGGCTCGCACTAGTAAAAAGAAGAGAGAATGTAGAATTTTCCGGTATAAACAATTGGCATGAAGTTTTCAGTTTATTATGAACATTTGCGTTATCTCTTTCCATCTGGAGCGGATAAACGAGTTCGTAATCACTTTTTCTTAAGCTTCAAATATTTCCGATAAATGTCTTTCTACACTTTTAAGGTAGTGAAAAGGTCTACCTACATACATTCCCACCAAGTTCTATTGCGGACATAACATATACCGAGTCCGTTTTGTTTTGTTTTAACAAAAAGCTAAAACCATTTATTCGGGACGATAACAAACATGCCAAACAAAACACAAAAACCGAGAATGATAAGCTAAGATTTCATACCAACAAACATTTAACAAACTATCTATCTATCAATATTATTATAACTTAACTCTTAACTTAACTTAGAAGGGGTTACAGAAATCAACTAAATACCATTTGTCCAAATCTCACAATCATCAGAAGAAAGCCCGGCTGCCGTAGAAAACCCGTGCACCATCTTTCTTCTTGTTCTCCATCTCCACATTGTTTTCAACATCCCCATTGTCTTCGGCTTCAATCTTTTCAAGATTCATCGGCAGCTTCATCTTTGCCAACGACTCTGTAAACTGTTGCATACTCCTCATATACATATCAACAATCTGTTGCTGCATTGCTGATTCTTCCTTTACTTCTTTCTTTTCTCTCAATGTGTTTTCCTGAGTTTTGTCTAGATTTGGAGAAATACTCGATGATTCTCCCGCTAAAGTATTCTTTTTGTCCAATGAATCGGCCGAGTTCCTGTCGTCACCCAAACTAGTCATTGTAGAACTGAAAAAACCCGAATTCTGGATGCTATCTTGAGGAGAAATGGAGCCAGAATTGGCAACCATTTCGTAGTCAAGATCGCAGGCACCTAGGCAAAGAAACGATCCTGGCCCTACGATTGCAGGCTTGAAATACTCAGAAACCATCTGTTGATTCTGTGTAACTACATTGATATCTGGGAATTCAATTCTGGAGTACTCAATTGGGTCAAGAGTAACAACCTCGGAGATCTTTCGATCTAACAATACAACTTCAGAAGTTATCGAAGAATTCCTAGCCGAATTGGGAGATGAATTGTTAAAACTTGGTAGATTTGTACTTAAAGAAAGACTGAGTTTGACTGTACCAGCAGGAGAATGGAACAAATCAGTGGAAGAGAGACTAAAATCTTGAGTCAACTCTTGTTTCCCAATTACCAAAGAGATTGGAACCAAAGAAAACCCCAAGAGTTGATCTTCCATATAATTCTTGGCTCTGCTAAGCATCCACATTTCGCATTTGAGAACAGCATCAAATTGGGTGATGTTGATCACCAGTTTCTCATTGAAATCAGGGTTTTTCCCCCCACCATTGATGATCTTAGTTGAAAAGGTTTCATCAGGGTTGTAAGTTAGGGAGAATTTGGCATAAACATCTTGGTTTTCGTAGATACATATGTTATGAATGTTTCTAGCATGGTGAATATAGATTTCAAGAATCCCAGAGAAGTCACTACTGCCTTGGGTGGGGTTATACCTAAACTGAGTGGTTTGATCAAATGAATCCATACCAAAAATCTTAAAAAATGGAACAAACAGAATCAAGAACAGAAAGACATACTCTATACTGCAACAAACATGATGATGAAGGGGTTTTTCAAGAAATACCCATGAAATCAGTATTTGAATTGAAGGGAAAGCATATAACGGTTCCTTGAAGGAATTTAGGAATTGAAGATGGATTGAAGCAACAGCATATGAAACTGTAGAGAGAGAGAAATGTGAGTTGATTTTTGGAGTGAGTGGGGTGGGGGGGTAGTAGGTGGGGTAAAGAAAGGAAGAAAAATGATCATAAGGGATGATGACGTGAGAGTGGTTGTAATTGCTGTTCAAAATGTTGATGTTGTTTCTTTCACCACTTACCCTCTGCTCCTCTCTCTCTCTCTCTATTTCTCTCTCTCTCTCTCTATATATATATATAGGCTATATATATATTGAGAGAGAAAGAGAGAAAGAGAGAAAGAATATATGTATAGACATGATGAGATAGACTTTTTGGTAGTTAAAGTCATTGCTTGATATTGCGGCCTCCACTTCCGGTGAGTCTACTCTGTGGCCATGACCCACAAATCGAACAACACATAATTTACTGTCACTCCACACGGTTTGATGATCGGAAGATAAAGTGAATCATTGAACAAACACCCAAAGGGTGTTTGGGTGTTTGGGTGTTTTATGGAGTGTTTGGTACACAGAAATTACAAAGCTGGATTAATTGTGTATCCTACACTTCGTAGGCTACAACAAAAGTTGTACTTATTTTATGATAATTTCTGAGTTTTTATGTAAAAATCTTGTACTTATTTTAAACTTAAATAAATTGACATTTTTTTAGTTTTTTAAATTAAATATTTGATACTTATTATAATCATATAATAAATATGGACATTGAAAAAGCACTAAGGGGTGTTTGGTTCGGTTACTCGGGAGAAGTATGATGTAATTGGAATGTTGAATTTCATTGACCAAATTATATTTTTTCATTTGGTTCATTCTTTTTCACGGAAGGAATTTAACATTTTTTAGCAACTACAAGGTATTTTGATGGAATTGATATTTTTTTTATAATACTAGATATAGGGAAATTAATTAAAATACCCTAAGTTTGACCATGTGTTACCAAAATACCCCAAATCTCTCCCACTTTGCAAAAATACCCTAAAAATCCGCGATGGGAGCCCGCGATCGCGGGTCAGGGACCTTTCTGACACTTTTTTAAACTTGCAGGGACCATTTTTGAAAAATGAAATCCCGCGATCGCGGGCTAATCCCGCGATGGGACTATTTTTGTGACTTTTCAATTGCAAGGGACCATTTTTGAAAAATTCCAGGGACCATTTATGAAAATTTTGGTATTTTTGACACTGTTCACCCCGCTTTCGTCCATTTTTACGAATTTAAAATGAAATGTTACAATTTCAACCCCTATACTTATTTACTAAATTTACTTTATACCTTTTACTTTCATTATTTTAATTTTACATTTAACACATATAATTGTTTATTAACTAAAATACGTTTTAATTTTAACAAATTACACCATTATAATCGTCTCTTCGATACGTTCGAAATGAGCCCAATCTTGAATTTTTTTGGATTTATTTATTTTAATATATATCATATACAGTTATACACTACATAAAAAAAATATTTTTTATATTTAAAATTCATACCCTTATAGTTAATTATTTAATTTGTGGTTTTTAATGTATTGTTTCCTTTCCATTTTAATGTTTTTAATATAGAAATTCACTTAAGTTATTTAACAAGGAAATTAATTAACAAAATCATATAAAAATTATTGCAAATCATCTTCCCAACCGAAACGGATACAGTGCATGTAAACAAATAAATCTATTACTGGAAGGCGTCCTGGAGTCCTGTGATGAAGTTAACCTTTTCCTTGATCACGTCCTCCATTCCTATGTAGTCCGATTCGAGTTCTTCTAGTTCCTCTTCAGCTTCCTTAATCTCTCGTTGCAGGTGCCGAACGTGAGCCCTAGTCATGGCCAGTTCTCGTTTCTTCTCCGCTAGATACTCCATTTTCCCTTGCTGAATCCCCCTGTTATGGTTCCACATACCCTTTACCTTTTCGATACCGGCGTTCGCCTCATCAATGGCTTTTTGCACTGCGGGAGTAATTCGTTGACTTTGTCGAAGACCCGTCGGCATAAAATCATACATTGGTGGGGTTCTCATGCCATTATCGAAGTAGTAATTGTCGGATGCCATCTCCCAGTCTGCTTCCTCCTCAGGCGTGAATGGAAAATCGGCTGCAGTTCGCCCACAGTTTGTCCACTCCTCGTCTGTTTCCGGTACCTTCCAGGTACTCCGGCGAGCTCCGTCGTTCAGTGGTTGGTAGGCTCCCGAACGTGAAGTTCCAGCCACATTCGCCGACCTGTTCCCCCTTGATCTTGAACCTCCATCCATTGTGTTAAAAAAGCGAGAGTGTGTTTGTATAAAAGATAGATAGGAAGTTGTGAAATGTATGTTCTTCATCAGATATGGTCAAAGATTTCGTCTGAAAAAGTTGCCTGCATGATTCGTCTGAATAGTTCACTGCAAGATTCGTTTGAAAAGAGCCTGTAGGATTCCACTGAAAAAATAACTGCAATATTCGTCTGCTCTTGAATAAAGGTCGTTCATTAGGCAGAAAATTAGTCTTTAAGTAGTCAAACATAGCTAATTAATGAGAATTTAGATCAGATTTATATGGTACTATCAAATGCAAGTTTCTATAATATAGATATTGTTCTACATTACATGATACCAATTTTTGCATCATATGAATCACTTCCAGACAACAAGAACCAATACCCCAATAATCAAGAAATAAATGCTTGTTCATCCAATAATCTCTGTATTAGGATTATCGCAAGTTTCATAAACCTACTTACTAGGTGTTGGAAATATGGGTTTTACTAAACTTTGGACGCATTTAAATTTATATATATGTGTTATATATAACTAACTTTTAGTAGGTTTATGTTCTTCTATATGAGATCTTCGAAATGATATATAATGCGTCCAAAATAGATCTTCGAAATGATATATAATGCGTCCAAAATAGAGTATGTGTGAAAGAGATATCGATACTCAAAGTTGAGTAAATGGATGAAATTAGCAAAAACCAAATGAAGTAAACAGTAAGTCAACCACAATACTTTAACAAAATAAGTTAATACTAAAAATAACAATTATTTAATGTTACATAAACAACCTAACGTGGCCCTATTTGACAATGTTCATAAATGGACTCCGCCATATGTATGCGGAAATCTTTGGCAACAACCTCGGCCTCGTCAGGGTGTACCCATACCTCATTTTTATTTATCAACATTTGGACATTACGGCATACCCAGACACCGCAATCTGCAGTTATCCCGGCCTGCTGGGGTGCATTCTTGGCGAACTTATAGCGAAAGGCACCTGTCATTTCGCGACGTCTAACATCCTTGACCCGGCAAAAGAAGTCATATAGCACAGCTTTAAACTTTGTCATTTGCTCTTCCAATTGTTGTCTGAAGAGATTGGCACTGCCGCTATCATATATGGTCAAGGTCATAGCGTCAAGTTCAAACACTCCAAGCAGCCAATGTTGGGGATTAATGCATATTGGGATGTACACCTGAAATATTACAATATTAGACAACTTAGTTAGCAACAAAACAAGTTAAATAAAATAAGAGTAAAACGATTTACATACCACATCGAGGAGAGCCCAAGAGGTCCCTTCCACTCCATTGCATGAATTAACCACGGAGGTGGGACCTAGATGCTCAATCAACAAGTAATGAAAGAACATACTGAACATCATGGTCCACCTCGTGTCTGTTCCACGATGTCTTTGCAACAGCGAGACCCAACAATCGATGTGCTATACATAAAAAATAGATGGTTAGACATGTAAAATAAATATATTTGATTATATGACTATAATTAAACTTCATACTAACCACATCCAGTAAGTCAGACTCCAAAGGGTTAACGGCCAGCAATACATTGAAAAACGAGGGGGTGATTTCCAAGTTCAAGTGAGGGACGAAGATCAAGGGGGGGAGGCGACCAGTCCGGCACATCCTCAATATTTCTGATGCCAGTTGAGGCTCCGGTGAAGACACCTTTCCCTTTTTCTTTCCTCCCTTCTTTCCCCCGCTTTCTTTGCTTGTTTTTTAGCGGCCGGTGGTGTCGTAGATCCTTGTTGGCCAAACGGGTGACGAAACCATTGTGAAATTTTATGCGACCGCTTTTGAGGGAGCGGGGTCACCTGTGGTGGTGGATCTACAACATCCATCGAGTCATCGTCAGGCTCCGAGAAGTGCTCCGAGAAGTGATCCTGGATAATAGGAGACCCCGTCTGAAAATTACGTTACTCAATGTTTTAAGTACAATTTAGGAAATGTTCACAATTAAACCAAAACTACCAAAATAACTTACAGTATGCATTTCCGGCCTGTAATAGTCATCGGCCGAACCGCCAAAGATGTTTGTGATTGCTGTGGTGGCGAACGACGGCATGTGTTGTGCCCCCGACATCCCGGCCTGCGTGACATTGATCATTAAAATAGTTACAAAATTAGGATTATCGATATATAACTATAATGGTTACTCAGTGTCACTAACACTCTCCGGGATAGTAGAATATGATGTGGTGGCGAACGGCGGCGGCATCTGCGAGGTGTATGCCCCCGACATCCCGGCCTGCGTGACATTGATCATTAAAATAGTTACAAAATTAGGAACAAACATATAACTATAATGGTTACTCAGTGTCACTTACACTCTCCGGGATAGTAGAATAGGATGTGGTGGCGAACGGCGTTTGGGACATCCCGGCCCCCGACATTCCGGCCTGCGTGACATTGATCATTATAAGAGTTACAAACTTAGGAACAAACATATAACTATAATGGTTACTCAATGTCACTTACATTTTCAGGAATGACGGATAGGATGTGGTGGCAAACGTCGCCTGTGCCCCCTGTCCGAACGGAGCGGGGATCGGTGTCGTACTCGACAGCTAAAACAAATTTAGAACGTAATATTAATATACAAACTAAATAAACGTGGCCAACAAATTAAGTTAAACACTAACATTGACAGCGCTAAACTGTCTGTAGAATCCCTCCAGAAGCTGTACACGTGACTCTAGCGGCCCGTGGACGTAGTCCCACAGGTGCTCATGAGAGCCACGCTGTGGCTCGTAGGAAGGGGCCGCCTCATATGGATTGTAGGAGGAGGAATGGGGCGGCTGGTAGGAGGAGGAACGGGCCGGCTGGTAGGAGGAGGAACGGGCCGGCTGGTAGGAGGAGGAAGGGGGCGGCTGGTATCCACCGGAAGGGGGCCTGTCGCCGTCTTCCTTATCTTCGGAAGTAGGGGGACGTCGAGCCCTTTCCGCCTCTGCGTCAATAAAGGCCACGCTGTCTCTATACCAATCTGTGCCCATCTCGTCGACAGTAGGCACAAGGCGATCGAAAGGCAAGAGTGGCTGCTAAATATATGATAAAACATAAAAGAAATTAATAAGCGGGACTAACGTATGCAAATTGTAAACATAGTAAAAGAACTTACATTTCTAGACGCATTGAAGAACTGAAACCAAAGCGACCTACTTAGGGTAACACGCTTGTCCCAACGGGTTCCCCTAAGTACTCGATCGTCGCGCTTGACGAAATATCGGATTGATGCGGGAAACATCTCCAAGATCCATATCTGGAATTAGACAAGAAGAGCAAGTACGTAAAAAGAAAAGCCAAATAGTTTGTATGTATTATTAACAATTGTTATACTACGTATCTAACCTTGAAGGCGTATGCAAAACCACAAAGATTCATCTTTGCATGTCGATCAACGCGTCTGGCTATGGCTCAGTGCAGAATAGAGTAGCAATGTGTCCAGATATGGCTACCCCACGGGTAGCTGTTAAACAGCTCAAGGTCCTCGACGGCCCTAAGGACTGTCTCGGAAGCATACTGGCTATACTCACGGCCCAGGAAGCCCATATCCACGATCACCACCAAGCATACACGGACAACATCGTCGTCGGTTAGGGCACTAAGGCCCTCTTTCATCATGTCCCGGGCTGCGTTCAGCTTCAAACGAGATGCTGAAATGCCCCAAACCCTAGGAACGAAGGAGCAGTCTTCTAAGGGAGGAAGGGGGGGAGCCTCTCCAAAACGTAGTCCTGTAATTAGACAGAACTGACGACGCCCAAAATGCAATTGAGAGCCGAAGAAATCAAAATGCATCTCCTCCGGCTCAGCGTTGGCGTCCTCGACCTCCAACTGTAGAAACATGTGTACTAGCGTAGGGTCGCCACCAGAGTAAGACACATCCATCCATGGCCCGAACGATGTCCCTCTATAGATGGTCTCAAGGGTATCCGTGCGATCACCTAATCCCCTAAAGAGCGCTCTTAATTCCTCGATGTAGGAAACTTTGCACCTTAGCGTCAAGTCGATGTTAAAGAAATCCTTCTACATAGTCATTCACAGATGTTATAGTTGGTGTTATATATAGATGCTGCGGTTTATTTTATTTTATATAGATGTTGCGGTTTATTTTATTTCAACGTATCATATTGTTATATATAGATAAAGTGCGGTGGTATTTTATTTCAACGTATAATAGTGTTATATATAGATAAAGTGTGGTGGTATTTTATTTCAACGTATAATAGTGTTATATATAGATAAAGTGCGGTTTATTTTATTTCAACGTATCAAATTGTTATATATAGATAAAGTGCGGTGGTATTTTATTTCAACTTATAATAGTGTTATATATAGATAAAGTGCGGTTTATTTTATTTCAACGTATCATATTGTTATATATAGATAAAGTGCGGTGGTATTTTATTTCAACGTATAATAGTGTTATATATAGATAAAGTGCGGTTTATTTTATTTCAACGTATCATATTGTTATATATAGATAAAGTGCGGTGGTATTTTATTTCAACTTATAATAGTGTTATATATAGATAAAGTGCGGTTTATTTTATTTCAACGTATCATATTGTTATATATAGATAAAATGCGGTTTAGGGACCCTAGTTGTCATTCTTAAAAGTTTAGGACCTAATTGGCATTCTTAAAAGTTTAGGGACCTAAGTTGTCATTCTTAAAACCGTAGGGACCTAAGTTGTCATTCTTAAAAAACACATTCTTAACAATTTTTTTATAAAAACAGTTTTTTTATAAAAAATTGTTAAGAGTATGTTTTTATAAAAAAATTGTTATAGTTTTATGGTTTTATGTTTGAATGTGATATTTGTATGTTATAATGTGTATGTTGTTATAGTGTGTTTTTTCATATAAAAATTGTTAAGAGTGTTTTTTTTATAAAAAAATTGTTAAAAGTATGTTTTTATAAAAACACACTCTTAACAATTTTTTATAAAAAAACTGTTTTTATAAAAAATTGTTAAGGGTGTGTTTTTATAAAAAAATTGTTAAAGAGTGTGTTTTTATAAAAAAAACACATTTTTAACAATTTTTTTTATAATAACACACTCTTAACAATTTTTTTATAAAAAAACACTCTTAACAATTTTTTTTATGAAAAAACACACTATAACAACATACACATTATAACATACAAATATCACATTCAAACATAAAACCATAAAACTATAACAATTTTTTATAAAAACACACTCTTAACAATTTTTTATAAAAAAACTGTTTTTATAAAAAATTGTTAAGGGTGTGTTTTTATAAAAAAAAATTGTTAAAAGTGTGTTTTTATAAAAAAAAAACATTTTTAACAATTTTTTATAATAACACACTCTTAACAATTTTTTTATAAAAAAACTCTTAACAATTTTTTTTATGAAAAAACACACTATAACAACATACACATTATAACATACAAATATCACATTCAAACATAAAACTATAAAACTATAACAATTTTTTATAAAAACACACTGTTAACAATATTTTATAAAAAAACTGTTTTTATAAAAAATTGTTAAGGGTGTGTTTTTATAAAAAAATTGTTAAGAGTGTGTTTTAAAAAAAAACACATTTTTAACAATTTTTTTATAATAACACACTCTTAACAATTTTTTTTATAAAAAAACACTCTTAACAATTTTTTTATAAAAAAACACACTATAACAACATACACATTATAACATACAAATATCACATTCAAACATAAAACCATACATATCATGTTAAGCATAGAACATATTCCAACATAAGTTATAAACACTATAACAACATACAAATCATATATCTTAACTTAAAATAACATACAAAAAATAACAAAAAACATAAGGAAAACATACCACAGAGGTAATACGAGACATCTTCACAAAACCCGAACGCGTATTCCACACGACAAAATTGAGAGAGTGGGAGAAAATTGAGAGAGTTTGATTAAAAATTGAGAGAGTTATTAAAAAAATGAGAGTGACCGGTTTTTGGTCCCCCCCCCTTATATAGTGCGGCCGAAGAAAACATTTTTTAGGGTTTGGTTCGTCAAAGGGATTTTAGGGTTAACCCTGTGCCGACACGTGACACTTTTGCCCGCGATCGCGGGGGATCAAAGAAAGTCAAACGCGGGCAGGGACCAAAACTGCACACGCGGGCATTCTTGAGGGGGGAAAGCTGGACCGCGAGCATTCTTGAGGGACCAACGCGGGCAAAGTGGGGAAACTTGGTGACACGTGTAGCCGCGATCGCGGGGGTCAACGAGAGTCAAACGCGGGCATAGACCAAAACTGCACACGCGGGCATTCTTGAGGGGGGAAAGCTGGACCGCGGGCATTCTTGAGGGACCAACGCGGGCAAAGTGGGCAAACTTTGGTGACACGTGGCCTGGGGCCCGCGATCGCGGGCTCCATCGCGGATTTTTGGGGTATTTTTGTAACATGGGAGAGATTTGTGGTATTTCAGTAATACATGGTTTGACTTAGGGTATTTTAATTAATTTCCCCTAGATATACCCTTAATCCAATATAACTTAATAACACAAAAACCTATCTGATTAAACACCTCCAATGTTCATTCTCCAAACGACACAGGTTCTGTCCATTATTTCCTTCCCCGTCTTCCTCTCCATCGTGGGTCCATCTCCATCGCAACATAGGTTCAATTTCTCTACATTTTTTCTAGATCATTTCCAGGGCAATTTCTAATGTTGTTCGCTTTCTATTTGTTGGGTTTTCTGGTAGATTTTTCTGGTCTCATTTCTGTTTCTGTTCGATTTATGATTTTGTTTGATTTACACATTAAAGTATTTTTATTTAAAAAACCAAAGTATTTAATGTCTGTTTTATTAAAGCATTTTTTTTGTTTAAAAAATTAAAATTACCAAAAAGGGTATTTTGGTCATTTACAAACAAATCATTTTAGTTCCAAAGCTATATTATGTGAACCAAACAGACAAATTTCATTCAAATTTTGTCAACCAAACAGATGATCAAACCTGACAACATTTCATTCTCATTTCTTCAAAGTCAAATTCTTTTTATAGATTCATTACATCCAAAAACGTTTGCAAACCAAACTTCACCCAGAAGACCTATATAAGAGATTCTTATAAGAGCATCCCCAATGGTGAACCTCTTAAGAGGTTCATCCCCTTGCCAAATCAGCTTTCTTTCTCTGCCACATCAGCTTTCTCTTTCCTACTCATTTTATAAACCTTTCACTCTCAATCATGAACTAAAACAATTAACATTATTTATTATAATTAACATTATTTATTATAATTAAAAGACAATAATTAAAAACTAATGGTAATTAGAAATTACAATAATGTCATCACCAATAATAGACCGGTCCCTAATTTATATAACAAAAATTATAATAATTAAGATTATTTTTTTACAATTAAAAAATAAAATAATAAGTCATAATAATTAAAGTTACAAAAATTAATTGCTACATAATAATTAAAAGTGATAATCAATTACGGTAATAAAATTCATAATAATTAAAAAAAGTATTTAAAAATAATTAATTACTTATTAAATTATTTTATGAAATTAATTGTTTCCCAATTAATTATATATCTAAATTATTTAATGTAATAAAAATGAAAACCGGTCCTCAATTAATTATATATCGAAATTATTTAATGGCTTTTATCTATAATAGGTCTCACAAATTGAGATGCAAACCGGTCTTCAGTTGAGAACCTTTCTCTTCCATGTGGATGGGAAGTGGTTATTCCCAATGGTGCTTAAAATCACATACCAGTCCATTATCCTATGTGGAGGTTTGTAAAATGCTCTAAGAAATATGATTATAGACTTCCATATAGATTCTTAATTTAGTCGGTTGCAAAAGATACATCAAGAAAAAGACAAAATAGGTTCTTACAAAAAACTGAGTGATGAAATATTCTATGATGAGTGTCCCAAGAAAATAGAAGACCAAACATTCTGACCAATAAGAACATATATTTCTATACGTTACTTTACTCTTTAAGACACCAAGTTTGACATAAAATTATGAAGCTTTTATTGTGAAAGAACAGCAATTTGAATTAAAACAATCATGCTGGTCAACCAATGTCAACTAAAATTTTCAACATACAATTAAAACAGCTTAATTAATAATCATCATAAACCTAATTTAATTAGATTTGATAAGGGGTCCAGCACCCTTCTTATATCTAACTAAAACCATTATTTCACAGACACCAACACCTTGGATTGGAGAATATACTACTACTGTACAGACAGAGCCGGGTGACCGAAAAGATAGCTTCAGTTGCGTCCCAGCCTCACCAGATGCTGCTGATGTTTTGCAGCAGCAGCTTTATCTGCAGCTTCACGTTTCAGCGTCCTCTTTGCTCGCCGTCCACAAGCATCTTTCTTTTTTGGCTCACGAGAAGAGGGACCCGCGTCACAGTCCTGAGAGTGAGGTTGTTGATGAACGGGTCTTGCCTCTTGCTTTCCAGCCCTGACATACCCGTTATGTCCCCATCTCCGATTGCCGATACGGATATTGATATTGGATGACCTTCCCAGATACACTTCATCTAGATCTTCCTCATCTTCTTCTTCTTCATAGTCGTACGAGTAAGGATAGAAGTCTTCTCCCACATGATGAAGATGAGGATCATCCAACTCTTCATGGCTCTCCACATGTAAAGGATGAAACCATGAAGCTCTCAGGAGGAGGCAGACGCTCTCCTCAAACATATAGTCATGAATGCTGTTAAAACCACCACAAATATTAACATCTTGTCTTCAACTATTATTCACCTTCATCATTGCTTATTCACCATATATAAAATAAAGTTTGTAAACTCCCACGGTATTAATAATATACAAAAGAGAAACAGAGAACTTAATGTTGACGCTATTTTCTTATATGTGTCTTGGTGTTATAAAATGGTTTTCGTAAACAAGTATCCACGTCATCACATGTTTCAAAATCAGCAGGTTAACAGTCAAAAAGGGTACAATATAAAAAAAGTTTTAATCTTTGTTAGGGTTGAGAGAAAAAAAATCCTCTCCACTAAATAGGAACTGAATCAAACTGTTCCAAAATTACTTCTGAAAATGCAAATGGCTGCAGATGCCAATAGTAAAAACTTTAAAATCCATTGCATACAACAAGAAACTTCCAAAATGGATGCCATATTTACCCCACTAAAAGTTTGAATTTGAGTTGCTTCACAATCAACTTCTCTTTAAAGGCAGAGGATACTCCTCTGTTGTGCCTTAAATGGCTAGTGAACAGCCATCACCAGTCCATATCAAGTGACACTGGCTTATATTGTAGCCAAGTTACAATGAGGAGATATAAGAATTGTATGGTACCTGCCATCGAGAGAACGATGGATATTGAGGAACTCGAATGGATGCTTGCATTGTGGACAAGTTGGTTCCTTCTTATATGTGGCCCACCGCAGGATGCAGATCACACTATACGAGAAAGCACGATCACAGAGGATGCGTTTAGTACTTGAGAAAAAAAATTACTGTGTTCAAAGCAAATGAAGTACTACTTCTCCCAAGAAGAGTACGACCACACAAATATCCTTGCATGCATATTTCTTAAGTAACAACTGGTGCCATGAATATAAATATTCTACAGGCTCTGACATCTTCAACTGATATTCAGAGATACATAGCAAGTAAAACCCAGAACATGCAATGCCATGTTGTTAAAGTTATGTTTCTAGTCACGTAAACTTCATAGGACGACACACAATAAGCACTACAAAATCTAACAACATACAAAAACGCCAATATAAAAATGTCCTCAGCAGGTCAAACGAGCATGTAAACACCAAAGAACAACATAATATGCAAAAAATGTAAATATAAACTAAACCGCTATCCATGACTACCTAAGATACTTTACAAACGAGGCTCATAGAAAGCCATAAGAAGTTTCTAAGAGGAAACAATTGAAAGCAATCCAAACATACCCAACATACGTAATTTGGAAGTAGGGTCGGATGGGGGGGAATTATGTATGCAAACTTTTCCTCTACCCCCAGGGGTAGAGAGGTTGTTTCCGTGGAGATCACCAGCTTAGGAAACAGGGGATATATGAGTTAAACCCGGAAGTTGTGGAAAAAAAAAACTTGTGTGGTGACTATATGAAGAACCTGGAGTGCATGAGACATAGGAGAAAGAATAAATTTACAAGAGTGTGCGAACAGGCAAAAAAGCAAAAAAGCAAAAATTAGTAACATCATTCAACGATAAAAGTATTAAGGATGTATGTGATTAGAACTATTAGAAACCAGACAGGGCAAGCAAGGTCAAGGGTAAAAGTATGAGAACACCAAGCCACTTAATGGGACCATATCCTATAGTATCTACCGCTCTACACAAATATTTGCTATCATAATGTTGCATCTCTAAGAACTCCTATCTAAAGACATTAAGGTTTAATCGTAGCGTGTCTAGCCTTAGCTAATCATCCACATCTTCCTCAAATTGCCCCTCCTCCTCACCCCCTTCTCAATCATGTGCTCTCATAGTTATATGGTGTTGTTAAATAGCTTTATACTCATAAAGTCCGCAGCTCTGAGTGCCGTCTTT
The DNA here is from genome assembly GCA_033807775.1 of Saussurea involucrata. Taxonomy (NCBI): domain Eukaryota; kingdom Viridiplantae; phylum Streptophyta; class Magnoliopsida; order Asterales; family Asteraceae; genus Saussurea; species Saussurea involucrata. The sequence continues at coordinate 115,461,877 of CM066322.1, forward strand.
GTTCTTATAGAGTAGCACCACCATGCTAAGCTAAGCATCCACTTTTCAAGCATCTTAACATTTTTTAGGATGACGTTAAATAGCCAAAAGCACAACCATGACTCAATGGAAATCTGGTTAGGCTCGCTGCCTTTCCTTCCCCATTTTCAACAGTGTCCCCTTTGGTTATTCTTCAACAAAGACAGTGATGGTAACCAAAGCCAAGATTGTTTAACTATCAGATTGTATTCTGTCACACTATCTAATTTATCTATTGAATGATTCTACACATGTTAATTTCAGACAACATCCAACCCTCTTTATGTAGAAATTCAGTTTCCATTAGTGTAATGTTGATTCACTATAAGAACTAGCACAAAAACCGACCATCTTGTCTTAGTAACAAAGTAACATAAATATTATCTAAGTGAATTGAATCAACAATCAAGCCCTTCTATATAAATGAAAAATGAACGATTGTGATTGTGGAGAGACAAACCAGTAGGCATGCTCGCAACCTTTTACGAGGGCAGTTTCCTGTAATGCAATCTTATTCAAACAAATTGCACAAACCCCATGATGATTTTCATCAGCTAATAATGTTTTCGGATGCCGCCTCTCTTCGCTACTAGAAACCACTTCCTTCTTCTCCCCAGAATTACAGCCCTATATTCATCAACAAAGTATCAAAAAACCAAACATCCCCCCAAAATTATATTCCCATAGAAACAAAACCCTAATTACACACCAAATTCAATATTGAATACAGATTGAAATAAAATCAGGGATGATGGATGATTGATATAGTAGGGTACCTGGGCATGAATTGAGAGATCGGGAAAGGCGGTGATGAGCTGTTGTTGTTGACCATCGATCTCAATGGCTGCATCCATGTCGATAGATTGGTTTAGATGTGATTTGAAGCAAGAAAAAATAGTGTTTGATGATGGAAAAATGAGTTGGTAGAAAAAGGATGAAGAAATTGAGGGATTCCTGAGGAATTATTCGGATTCCAAAGGAGAGGGAGGAGAGAGAGAGAGAGAGAGAGAGAGAGAGAGAGAGAGAGGGCGAGGGCCCTGACAAGAGGGATTAGGATGTGGATATCATAACAAGCGGTATTTACCAAAGTTCATTATTGTATATGTAACAACTTTACATGACCGACTTAGAATTTGGACCACCGCATGGTGTGACAATATGGCCAAAAGACAGATTGGCATGGCTCGGCCCAGCCCGAAACCGGTAACGAATCAGAACCAATTGCAATCGGTGGGTACTAGTTAAGGCCTGTCAGTATTGGTCCAGAGCCAATTACAAAGGATCGATTAAGGTGCTGGTACCGGTCCCGACCCAAACTATATACTTAAAAATAAATTTTAAATAAAAAGTTGAAGCGGTCTCTTAATCAGTCCCATAACCGGTTTCGGGTCGGGCCTTGTTTTCGGTGAAATATCGTAGGCGGTCCTTAATCGGCGGTCCTAAACCGGTCCCAAATAGTCACAGGCACATTTGGCCATCTCTAATCCACAAGAGCCAAATTTCAAGTAAATGTGATATATAAATATTTTTACATATAGTAATATAAGTTTTGATTAAGGATTGTGGGAAGAAGAGTTAATGTGAGAAGATAAAAAAGAATCTGGATCATTTATCACTTTTTGTAACACACAAATTTTTACCCATCTCTTTCTTATATAGATCTTTCATATACCGAGTTGAAACATGTGCTTTTAGCAAGTTTTGGTTTTAATAAAGTTTTAGTAGAACGCCTCGTTAGAAAAGTCAAATATCTAGCAAGAAATGGGACACGGAAAGTTGCGCGGTTTACTCCACGACTTGAGGCCACAGGCTAAACTGCCCAACTCTCTGTTGAGAGGGGTTGTCACACTTGCACTTTACTTTGCGGTTTGAGGCCACGAACCAAACCACCCAAGTGTCTGGTCTGCATAATAAAGTCCCGATTTTTAGCCTTTTTACTCATTCTCTTCTCCTACACCTTTCCTTCTTGTTTTTCTTCCTCCCGAGCATTTACTCCACTTCTCCAACCAACCAAAAGTGTTTGATCATCATCTAAAGATAGGACTCAAGATTCAAGTCTCTCATCTCCACATTTGGGGGTTTCGTGATTTCTAGGTTTTCACCTAAAACCTTCGTAGTTCATCCTACACTTTTACAAAACCATATGCATGTTAAAAGGATGTATTTTACTTTTTCTAAGTGTTAATTTCAAGTATTATACATGTTTAGATGATTTTAGACCAACTAGGTCAAAGTTGAGAGTTTTGGGGGAATTCTTATATTTTGATAAAACATGTAGGTTCCCAGATTCACCTCGATTCATACAAACAGATACATCAAAGATAGCAGAAGCATAAACATTTTGTTTGAGTATGAGTGATTGTGTATAACATGAACAATGAGAGAATAACAATATATAGAACAATAATAGTGTAACATCTCGATTTTTAGTATAAAGTGTTACGTTTAGTTTATTAAATAATTTGAGTATAATTATTTGATAAATTATGATTGGTTATGTGATAGATTAATTTTAGAGTTTATCCCCGGTTAAGTTACGGAAATTGTTTTGTGGAATAATAAGTAAGGGGTAAACTTTAATTTTATATTCTAAGATGGAGGATGTATGTTGTCAAGTAATGAAAGTCAAGGGGGTTGTTGGTTAAGTGGTGACTCATCACCACCTTTTTCTATTTTAAGAGAATGAGGTGTCTTGTTGTAAAGACTTGGTGTCTTTTGTGTGTGTGTGTGTGTGAGTCATCGTAAAAGAGAAAGAGAGAAAGAGAGACCAAGAGAGTGAGATATTTCATTTTGTGTGTGTTTCTTGGTGTAAAGATTAGAGAGAAAAGAGAGAGGGAGCCGTGAGAGACAAAGAAAGAAGAAGAAAACTGATTTATTTGTGCTGGAATTTTAGAGGAAAAGCTGAAGAAACAAAGGTAATATATTATACAAAATTCTCATTTTCATGTTTATAAAGTTTTCTATGAGAATTAGAAATGGGTTTTGATGATTTTTGGAAGGTTATGATAAATCTGGGTTGATGTTTATGTTCTAATAGTAGTATTGAACATATCTGCAAATTTATAGAAACATGCATGGTTTAAAACTAGAGATTTCTGGGTTTTACGTTTTTCAGTTAGTTGAGATATTCATGAACTCAGTTAGTTGCGACAGTTATGAACTCAGTTAGTTGCAACAGTTAAGAGTTTAGTTGGTTGCGATATGGTGCTGTGTCTCAACAGTTGGTTGCGATATGGTGCTATGTCTCAACAATTAGTTGCGATATGGTGCTATGTCTCAACAGTTGGGTGCGATATGATGCTATGTCTCAACAGTTGGTTGCGATATGGTGCTATGTCTCAACAGTTGGTTGCGACAAGGTATATCGCAGCTAGTTGGTTGCGATAAGTGTTGACAAGTTTGGTTATTTTAGGATTTTTTAGTCTTTAAAGGTTCTAAACAGTAGATTAATACCGGTACATTATGTATTTGGGTATTTCAGTTAATTGTGAAGTTGGAGACATAAGTTCTTACAACTCTGAGAAGTAAAGCAATATTGATATTACTGCTACCAGGTGAGTTCATTCTTACCTTACCCTTTTTATAAATGTTTTAAATTAGGTAAGGTGCATTTTTATAATAAAATGTTTTGAATGAATTTTGGATGGATGATTATACGAGTTTTAACGATAGGATTTAATGGGCAAGTGGGTTGAAATAATATTTATATCAAGGACCGTGAGTGATGATATAAATGGTTAGACTTATGTTATAAGAAATTGACATATTAAATGTGATTTGCTTATACTGAATGATATGAGAGATTTATAAAAGAGAGTTGCTCATACTGAATGATATGAGAAATCTATATTAAGAAATACCCTGTACGAGTACAGTTAAGTGTAAGGGATTCATATACACTAGCTTTATTGGATAACGTAGGATAGGCAAAGTATAATTGCTAATTCCTGTTTATATTGGAAAGTAATGAATATGCAAGGTAAAATTGCTATTCATGTTGAATGATTGGATAGGCAAAGTAGAATTGCTATTCATGTATAAAGGAGGAATAGGCAAAGTATAATTGTTATTCCCGTGTATCCTTGAAATGAATAAATAGACAAAGTAGAATTGTTATTCATGTGGAATGTTTGAATAGACAAAGTAGAATTGTTATTCATGTGTATGATTGAATAGACAAAGTAGAATTGTTATTCATGTGGAATGTTTGAATAGACAAAGTAGAATTGTTATTCATGTGGAATGGTTGAATAGGCATATTATAATTGCCATTCAGGTGGAATGTTTGAATAGGCATAGTATAATTGCTATTCAGGTCGAATGAGTTAATAGGCAAAGAAGAGTTGCTATTTATATTTGAGATGTGGAAATATGAACTAGACGAAGTGTAAGTGTTGTTTCCTGGGTTTTCGATGGATTAAAAATAGGCAATATATAAGTGCTGTTTCTGTATCAATTTCAAGAAGAATGTATGACGTTTGAATGTAAGTCTGTAGGATTGATTGATAAACTAGAATCCGTGATGATTCGTATTGGACTATTGAGTATGGTGATGTGACTTTATGAATGATAGTCATATTCAGGGGATTGAGTATGATTAAGTTATTATGAGATGAGTACGAGTATGGTAAGAAAGAGTGTAAGTCAAGTTTGTTAAACTTTGTTTACATTGATTTAAAAGTATTATTTTGAAACTGAATGTTCTCACTAGGCGTTAGCCTAATCGTTTCAAATTATATTTTCTTACCAGTATGAGCTCAGGGAAGTAATGGGATGAGTGGAGAGGTTATGGTGACGACAAGTTAATGTAAATTGACTCTTGTCATTATTTTCACTCATTAAGAATGTTTATGTTATGGATTTTAGATGAGTAAACCCTTTTATTTCAGGTTTAAATTTGCCCTGATTTTTAGGGTGTTACAAATAGATAACTAGAATGAATAACAAACTGCTCGTATATATTAATATGAATAACACCAAGAACACTTTCTTGTGTGTGTATTCAGAAATCTCTCAGGCTACAGGATCGAACACTAGTAGTGGAATGGAATGTGCAGTGGAATTCTTCTTGCTAATTCTTACTATTGTGTGCTCCACTAACGTCCTATTTATAGCCAGATAAAGTGTAGACAGTGTACTATCAAACCCTGGGGGGACACGTGTAAAGTGTGTCTTTGTCCTTTAGGGCTGACGTGGAAAGCACAAACACTATTCTAACACTTAGAGATTTTCTACGAGACTTTAGCTTCACAGAGGTCTTTGTTCACCAGAGATCATTTTCCAGCGCTCTGAAGGTCTTCTGATGGTCTTGGTCTCTGATATTAGATCAGAGGTCTTATGTCAGAGCTCTGACGATCTCTGATGGTCTTATGTTGTTCTTCTGCTAAGTCTTCTGCTCGATCTCTGAAGTCTTGATGTTGGTCCCGAAAGGGTTATACAAGTTTGTAGAAGGGGGTTGAATACAAACACACAGATTTTACTTTTCTAAATTGTTTATTGATATTTATCAAACAATTTACAACTTGTTGCAGAACAAGATTAAGGATTAAACCTAATCTAAACAAGTTAAGAGAACACTGAGTTTTCTTGCACTAGAATTAAGTAAGAAAGAAGATAAGAATATTACGAATAATATTCTAACATAAAGAGAGTAGAGAGAAGAAGATGGCCGAGCACTTCATTTCGGAAGTAGGGTGTTCTTCTTATATACTGCATGCATTAAATGCATATAAGTACAACTTTACACGTGGCAGCAGCTGATTTGTTGCATGTTTTGACCTTGGTAGACAACCTAGTAGCCGCATGATGTACAGTGTAGAATCAGAGTTGGTTGTACGATTCTGGACAAAAGGGATGTCCGTTCTGACAGTTCGTACGGAGACGTGCAAGGGGATAAGACAAAAGTAACTTGTAGAGGAAACTTCATGATCAATGATTACTGAACAGTACTTTATCAGCGAGTGACAAAGCTCAGCGATCGCTGAAGTCTTCTACTTGAAACTTCACGTTGAGTGGACAAATCTTGGCTTCGCTGATATCCGCATCAGTTCATTAGTAGACTTGTCGCTGGTTCTTTGGCTTGATCTTCGACTTCAGCGTAGAACATGGTTGATGTGAAACTTGTCTTCAGGGATTATAAGTGTGAGTTCCAGATCCGTGCAACGAACAGTAAGAAATCAATATATAAGAATCAAGTCGTTATGATTTCAACTGGTCATCCAATTTGCTTTCAATATGCAGAGTGTTTACAATACGATTAGGAAAGCTAAAATGACAACTAGATTAATTCTAAGCTAATTACAACTTTAAATACGCTGGGCCCGTGGTAACAAGCCCACGACCCGTTCACTAATAAGGCTCAAATTAAACAATAACAAACAAGCCCTTGAACTTCTATTCAACACATTAACTGACCCTAACAATCTCCCCCTTTGAATTGAAGTTCGAGTTCACGCCAGTTCTCGACATATCTTTTACGGAGCGTAAAGTGTATCTCGAACATTCGGATGACACGGCGATAGTCGATGCGTTCTTCAATCACTTCTAAGGCATTCCGAGCAGTTGTTTCATTCGGATTGGGAACATAAGAATACCTTTGATTTTCTTATTCGTGAGTGATGATGTTTCGAAGAGCATCTTTAACTTTGAGGAGTGTGCCGTCGCAGAATCTGTCTACCTGACTGAAGCGAAGAAATCTCTTTTCATTTTGATCGTTGATGTAGAGTATCCCAAATTCTGGTTCCAGAAGCAGTGCGTTCTCGGGATACATCTTCAGTTTGGGCACTTTCAGATTCGGCTTTAACAGGTTTACCTTTTTTGCTCTGTTCTCGATTGCCATTTGAAAGTCTGTAAGATAAGACATCATGATTGTACGGACTAGGAATCGACGAACAGCTTCGAGAGCTTTGGTTATTTGAAGCGGTCGGATGGTTCTGGTTCGGAGGTCTTTCAGAATAGCTTGGAAGTCGAACGGCCGGAGGTTCTTGAAGTCGGCTTCGGAAAATCTCCATTCATTACCGTCTTCGCGTCGAACGGTGAATACTGGATACATGACTTTAAGGATTCGGCCGGTTTGGACATTAAGCACTTCGGTGATCTTGTAGACACCGCTTCATTGCGTTTACGTATTGGCTTTGGTATTCTGGGTCGGAACTGTAAATACCAAGGCAAAAAGTAAGCTCGATAGGGCGTAACCTGTGAACGAACAACTTTTCCAGTGATTCCTCCAGATGAGGAATAAGTATCGTGATCTTCTCCCAACGGATTTGTTGCTGTTGAAGAGGAGGAAGATCAGAAGTTGTTGGTTGTTGAGGAGATGTCGGATTTGCAGCGGCTGAAGTATCGGGTCTTGTAGAAGTCTCGGCGGCTTGAGCAGAGTGAACGGGTGTACCATACAGATTTTGCAGCAGAAACTGGTCGTAGTCAACGTTGTCGTCTTCATCAGTAGGAAAGATCAGGTTTACCTGGAGAATTACAACACTGGCGGCTTTTTCGTACCATGCATTTTCGGTCTCCGGGTCGATCTGTGTATCTGGATCAATTAGATCAAGTTCGGGCGTAACTGATGTATCATATGTGACCAATTCCTGTGTTGCTCCCTCGGGCTTTTCAACCGTCGGGTCTTCATCGTCAGAGATGTCCATATCAATAACCATCTCGACTAAACTCAACTCGGCTTCAGGTTGTTCTTCAGTTGTAGTTGCCGCAGTTGATGGTTCCGGTTGAACCACAGTAGTTTAAGTGAGGATCGTGGCGGTCTCGGCTAATCTTTGTCTTTTATTCCCCCCCCTCACGGTGATTAGGATCATCCTGATCATCGTGTCTTCGCTTTAAACCGCCTGCTTGACTCTTGCAGGGTTCTTCCATGGAGGCGACTCTCTCGGAAAGCGTTTTGAGCGCTTGTTGAACGTCCTTGAGAGTCGTGTCAAGCTGATCCATTCTGCTGGTGATGGATGATGATGGAGCAGATACCTGGGATCGTAGAACGGAGATCAGGTCTACTTCGGTAGAGGCATCAGTTTCGGATTGCTGGAGCAGCTAAGCTAAGAGCATAGTCTTCAAAGTGTCCACCGAGTAAGTTGGCTGAACAGGAGCCGGTGGAGGTGTTGGTGCGGTTTCAGCTTCGATTACCTTCTCTTTTCCTTTGATCAAGCTTTTCAGTTTATCGAGCTCTGCGGTGAGGCGTTGCTCCATTACCTCGCGGACAGCCTTTAGGGTGCTGTCTAGAGACCCTTGTGACACAAAGTCGGGTAAAGTAACTCCGGGATCACTTAGATTACCCGTTGAGGCATCTACCTTAGAGGCAGAGCCACCTACGTTCACGGTTGGCGAAGGTGTGTCCGTGGTAGGATTTCCTTCCGATCCTCGGATTCCACTTAAAGGCGGAGATCCTACGGAAGTTCCGACCGGGTCACCAAGAGCACCGATTTGTTGGATCTCATCTTGTGTCCTAGTCGAAGAATGTTCAATAACAAGTGGCTCTAGACTCGATGGTGCTTTGAAAGAAGGCGAGACCGGGGGAGGCTGGTCTCTTGTTTCAATACCAATACTCTCCGAGTGAGAGATCGGTAGAAGTTGTGCTATATCCCCGTGCGAAGTTGAAACACCCGTCTTTTGAGAGACGGATGAGTGGCTAGGGAGGTTGTGCACTTGCGCCGCTAGGTCCACGGCTGCTTCTTCAATACCCCGTCCTAACGGATGAGACGGGATAGCAGATGTGGCTACCTGGATGACGCTGGTTTGGGGTCGCTCAGAAGCCTCTTTATCTTTACGGCTTAATCTTTCTTGGTTCGCTTTCGATCTCAATTCCCTCCGTCTCACATGTTCTAATTGTTCAACTAATACTCCCTCCTCTCTCCTTGTATCTCCCGTAACACGCTGGGTAGTAGGGATGAGTGGGGGTTTCGGTGAGTCAGATGGGATTCCTTCGGTAAAATCTGGGTTAGGTCCGATACGGGTAGGGATTAATGTTGCCCGTATAGTACGGACCGTATCGGATTCGGTGGAGTTAGAGCCCACGTCTTCAACATGTCTGGTAGGCGAAGGAGGGTCAGAGATGTAGGCTTCCGTGTCACGGTGAAGCATTGGGCATTCGGTTTTGTTAGCTCCAATCTTTCCGTTTATGAAAGTAGTGAAAAATAGGCTAAGTATAGAAGCCTCCAACAGAGGCCCTGCCGAGACACCAAGAAGACCGAAGACACGAATCAACAGAAGACCGCTCACAGAGGACCGAGCTGCAGAACCTCTGTCACCTTTGACAGAGCCTCTGCAGTATACTAAAGACTTAGAAGAAATCAACAAATATCTTTCTACTGTTCCAGGATCCGTTCATCCACTTGTACAAAGCGTGCCTTGACATAAACTCCACGTGTCAAACTCTGATAGGGCTTTGTCGAAGATAGAACATGCGCATTAAATGAACATCGCACCTGCTACTGTTCACACAATCCTGTCTACTGTAGATCAGTCCTTATTGTCTAAAGTATGTCCCCTTTGTAGTAGTATAAATAGAAGACTCATGTTAAGTTCTTCTATTAACAAGAACAAAAGAATCAGATATTTAAGCTACGCACAAACACACACACCAGCAGATTTCTTGTTAAGTTCTTGGTGTTCTTGATAATATCAAATACAGTAACCTTTGAGATATTTATCTGTCATCTTCATTACTTATTTGATATTGTGTGTTCTTCTATCTTAGTATTTCTTTCAGTTCATTAAATACGCTTCCGCAATATAAACCTATCTGAACTAAACTGAAAGAATCATCATTGTTTAAACAAAAAGGAACCAACAATTGGTATCAGAGCAAACCTTGATGTTTAATATCAAGGGATCCACTCTAAACAATGATCTTTGGTAGAAACTTGGATGTTTAACCTATTCCTCATATTATTCAAACAGTTTATGTTTTTTCTGCCATTTTCGATTCTTTCGAACTTTGGTAAACTTATAGAATCTGTTATTCTGGTTAAAATTCCATTTTTGTGCTAAGTTGAAAAGTTGTTAAGCTTAGAAACTTCATACGAAGCATCCACTTCTTACTCTAAAAAGGTTTGCTATTCATATCACATTTTCTGGATATTTTCTCTCTCAAAATGACACATACAAACAACTTCTTCACTGCTGGTTCCTTAACCAAACCTCCCACTCTTCTTAGAGACGAATACCCTCAATGGAAGATACGTACGATTCACTTCTTTGAGGGTACTGATAAAGAACTCGTTTACTATCTCCGTAACCCTCCTTTTGTTCCTATGATAACAGTACCACGTATTCCTTTCACAGATGACACACAAGAAATCCCTGAACACGAAAAACCAAAAGCTCAGGGTAAGTGGTCCGATTCTGATTTGGCAAAATATGAAGTGGCTCAGAAAACAAAAAGACTTCTGATTATGGCTATTCCCAACGACCTTTTCCAGTCCCTAGATGCATGTGAATCTGCATATGATCTATGGAAGGAACTGGAAAAACAACTAGAAGGGGGGGGGGGGGGCAAAACTCAGAAGAACCGCAGAGCTCAATACATAAACGAATACTATGCATTTAAAGCTCTGCCGACAGAAACTCTGCAGTCTACATATGATCGGTTCAACTCGCTGATCAACAAATGCAAGAAGTTCGGAATCCACAGAACTTCTGAAGAAAACAATGTCATGTAGCACAAATGAAAGCCCAATTCAGTGCACCTCTTGCACTAGTTGGTAAGACTACAGAGGCTAAAGAGAAACCAAAAGAAAGAGAAAACTGCAGAGGAAAAGAAGGAGAAGAAGAAGAAAATCATGATAGTTGATAGTGAAGAAGAGAAGGAAGAAGAAGAAGAAACAACCCTGGCCTCGATAGCTAAATCATTAGCACTCTTGACTAGGGAATTCAGCAGAGGATACCAGAAGAAGACTGGTAATGAACGCTACGAAAGAGAAGGAAACGACAGAAGTGGTGACCGACAGAGGTCAAATGACAGAAATGACAGAGGTAATGACCGACAGAGGTTGGACGATAAAACTGGCAACACTCCACAGAATCAAGAGTGTCACAAATGTGGTAAGCCAGGCCATTATGCAAATGAATGCAAAACCGAAAGAAGTGGTGACCGACAGAGGTCAGATGACAAAGCTGGAAACGTTTCACAGAACCAAGGCTATTACAATTGTGGAAAGGCAGGTCACTTCGCCAACGAATGCAGGAGCAAATCAAATCGCCCTCAGAGAGATGCTGCTTTCTACAAAAAGAAAGCTGAATACTATGCTCAGAAATCCTTAATGGTGAATCAAGAAAACTGGCTATCAGATACATCCTCTAAAGGAGGAGAAACAAAGAACGCCCTGTTCTGTGGCATGGCAGAAGTCAGCTCTGGCTCTGATAGTGAGGTATCCACTTCTAACTCTAACTCTAATACAATAGAAGATGATTTGCTTAAACTTAACATTGAATACACTGAACTTAAACAGACATGCGAAAGTGTTCAGAAAAAGCTCACCTTCTATGAGAGAGAAGCTAGACTTCTCACTCAAGAAAAAGCCAAAAATTTTCTAGAAAAAGAAGAAATTGAAACAAACTGGAACAAAAAATTAAATCCTTTAAAAGAAAAGATTTCTGAACTTAATTCTTCTTTAAAAACAAAATCAAAAGAACTTATGGACGTTGAGTGTGACAGAATGAACATCCTAGCTCTGAAACATTATTTTCAAAAGGAAAGAGAAGTCCTCTGTCAAGATTTACTCTAGTGACGAGTCGGAGGATGATGTTGAAACAGAACCACAAGCTGTGGTGCCTCACCAAATAGCCACTCCAACGAAAAAGGGAAAAAAGAAAGTGGGCAACATCTCTAATCGCCATATTACTCACATGCATATGTTTAGTTGTCATGAGGCAGTGGTACGTCATAAATCTTTTGCAAATAAAATGGGATATTCTCCAAAAGGTTTTGATGAGCGAATATTACTTGCACACCCACATTTTCAGCACACGATCACCAAACTGGGATGGGAACTACTTTGTAGTATCCCTACTCCTTACAACATAGATTGGGTACGTGATTTTTATTCCGAACTTTTTGTCACAAACAGAGTAAAAATTACGGTCCGCCAAACCCAGTTTGTTTGTCAGCTTTTCGAGTTAATAAAATCTTGGGATTGGTGCCGCCTCCATACTCATCTGAGTCTCGGAGGCTTTGTAATCAGGCAACCAAAGCTGACTTGGCAGCAATACTTAAGAGGATTGCTCATGAAGGGTCACGTTGGGAATTTCACGGAACACAACGTTTTTTGCACACACAGTGTTTGACACCCGAAGCTAATGTTTGGTATTATTTTTTACGACACACGTTGATTCCTTCCTCGCATGACACTAACCTATGCATGTTTAGAGTTATAATTCTATATTGTATTATGGAGGGACATAAAATAGATGTCGGCCGGCCCATCTCCAATGCCATCCTTGGAGGTGCAGATAGGGCTAATGAACGAATGCCACATCCCGCCATAATACACTCTCTCATGCATCAATCAAAGGTTCCCACTTTATCCACCGATCATTTTTCGAAAGATAAAATGATCATGGATAGAATGACCGTCGATCGGTTGTTGCGTAATAACACGCACTTCCAACCAAGAAATGATAGCGACAGTTTAGCATCCTTAGAGGCAACCCTATGCTCCTTTAAAAAGGAAATAAGGGAGGCACTAAGAGAACAACAACAGTTTATCACCGCACAGCTCATGAACATTCCGGACGATCAGTGGAGCTTTTAGAAGAAGTGGAGGAGAGAAGACAAAGAGGAGAGAAATGCATGGCTAAAATACGAAAAAGCTAAGGACGACGCCATGAGATTCATTTGGAGCAAGGAGCACCCCGACATTGTCAAGACACTACCCCCGTTTCCAATGCACTTATTGTGGCAGCCCGTGGGGCAGCAGCCTACTCCTTCGGAGTAGGGCTGGTTCTTTCTATCATCCCGTTTACTTTATGTCTCTACTCTTCCTGCCTAGTGTTAAGTTCATTATTCTAAGTATGGGAATTCTTTGTGTTGTTATTTGTGGAGAATACCATTTACAGCGTTCTCAAGCATTCATGCAATCCATGCACACGTATTATACACATGATTCGTTGCTCTTTTTATTTAGTTGTTTCATAACCTTGAATAATTCCTTTGTTCTCTTAATTTCATTCTGCTCACACATCACTAGAACTAGCCGTCTAACTCTTTGTTCTCATCAATTTTTGTTGGAAAAGATTTTTGCATACTCCATACACTTGATACACAAATCTTACCAAAAATTGGTTCGATATTTCTTCAATGTTCAATGAGGACATTGAACCCTTCAAAGTTTGGGGAGGAGATATGGTTATTATTCATACCATATCAATTTTGCACATATCTCCATGCATACCCAAGTACGCATACACATATTCAAAAATACATGAAAACTCATACACTCTCAAAAAGAGCAAAGCTCTACTTACGTTTTCCATGTATACGTGTCAAGTGTCAAAGACACCCAAAAGGACCAATGTGTCCAAATGCAATTCCTCAAAATGAGAAGATGGCAAATATTGCCATATGTTGAAAGTGGTACAAAGGCAATAACCAAACCATTCAAGACATGTGCAATTTTTTTTTGTTTTTCCAATTAGACATCGAGTTGTTCGGCTAGCTTATGGTTGATGTGTTTTAAAGAATGGATTGAGGAACATTGAATTGTAAAGGGCTAATTCTTTTTTTCAACTAAGAGAAAGTTAGTAATTCCAATTTATTGAGCCATTTTGCCATCCCATTTAGTCAATATTAGTTAATTATAGTAATTTTAGCGTAAAATAAATAAGTTGAACCTTTGTATGTCAAGTTGGCCAAAAACGTCCATAATTGTATGAAAAACGTCCAAAAACGCTTATTGTAAATTCTATGCTTTTCAGGTAACGTAAAGATGGTCTTGCGGAGTCATAAATTTAGAAGATTTGCGAAACGATATAAAAAAGACTCCGACTTTTGTTTGAAGACCGGGCTTCGACAACGATAAATATATGCATAGTGGATCGACTTTTGTGAAGACTTTTTGGGCCGGCCTTGTATAAACACTTGGGCCGAGATTATTAGCAGACAAACTACATTTTTTGTTGGGCTTGGTGAAGTAATCGGATGGGCCTCTCTTGGAACCGACCCACATGGCCATTCGGCCCATGGATCTTATGATCCATGGATATAACCCATTTTTGTTATCTCCTTCTCCAAGTCTTGTTTGCTATATATATATGTTTGCATGCTGAAGAAAAAAGACACACCAGGTGCCATTCCATACATTGGAACACCTTTTCCTCCTTGCTACTTAATATCATGGTGCATTAGATAGATTAGTTTGGTTAGTATTAGTTTAGTGAGCTTAAAGAATCGGTTGTTAAACCAAGGTTCTAGCTCACGGTTCGAACCTCTCGGTTTCCACCATTGGTTCGGTTTGGGTCATGTATTGAAAACAAGTTCGCAGCTCTAGTTTGTAATCGATTTTCTGCAGTCTCTAATCTCATTTTGTTGTGTTAATGTTGTTACTAATCATCTTGTTTTACGATCTTCTGCTCCCATCGATTTGCTTATTTTCGGTTTTAATTCTGCAGTTTACATTCGGTTTTACATGCTTAATCTCAGTTAATTTTCTGCAGTTTACTCTCGTGATATTAACCTCGTTTTCATCATTTACGGCTTTCTTAATTTACTCGCAATTTAGCTACTAATCTCTTTGGCTTACGGTTTAGTTAAGTTACTCTCGCTAATCTCGTTTTTCCGCAGGATGTATAATCTCGTTAGTTTTCATTTAATTTACTTGATTTCGGTTCCATTAGTGTTAATCTCGTTTTAGTTTGCTCCTTACAGTTTCAATCACATATTAACAACACTCTTCTCTTCCCTTAAAACTCGTAGTTAATTTAGTTGTAATCTCGTTTTATAATTCAAGTTCGCTTATTTTCTCGTACACGTAATTTTAGTCACTTCATTGTAGTTGTTAAACAAAGTTTTCTATTTTAAGTTTTCATTTAAAACAAGATTTTCCACGTAGATTTCAAGCTGTCGTTAACTTCTCATTAGACAATTTTGTCGTTTCTTGCATAACAAGTTACGTCTCTTTCATACATTGTCCATCTCCATTATTTGCTTTCTATTTTTACACATCTCTTATAATTAGAAACTGAACGATGTTGGGCTAACCGTTTTGGTTCGGGGTATGAAGTGAAATTGGGACCGAGACTAATAATTAAATAGAAAGGTGTCGCGTACTGCATAATTGTCCAAAGTTATTTAAATCAATGTTATATTTTGTGGTGTAAAAATAATTGACCAATTGACACCCGGTTCGTTGTATCATGAAATAGTCGACGTCTGAGATAACTGAGGAATGCGGTCTCATCGCTATATTTAATTATTACTATCATCCCAACGGATCTTTACACCCTGTGCTTCTTTTTATAACTGATTTCTGTCATTAGCTGTTAATCAAACCAACCAATCTGTTTTCGAATTCGCCATCTGAAACTCGCTGTTACGAACTGGACTTTAAAAAGAGAAACTTTTCCACGCTTCCCCGTGGGTTCGATATCCGGTACTTTTGTACCATTATTACTTGTTTGAGACGATAATAGATTAAGATGTATACTTGCGTCTTGGCCTATTTATAAACGCTTTTAAAAGGGATACCAAAGTCCTCACACTCTATTTAATAGGGGGTGTGGAAATCGGTTAACAAGTTTTTGGCGCCGTTGCCGGGGAAGCACGCTAGAAGTGTTTCTTTAGTTCAAAGTAAAGTTTTTAAAAGAAAGTTTTTCTTCCACTTTTTAGAAAAGCCAAAAAGAAATAGTGTATGCCAAGATTACCTCACGGTGAACTTTTCGAATTTGATTCTGACATCGAAAGAACATTTAGGCAACGAAGAAGAATTCAAAGAGCTAACACAGTCTTAAATTCTCCCGAGATGTCTGATCATTATTCTTCTGCGTCAGATGAAGAGGAGGAAAACATTTTTGTCAATAATCATGGGCATCCTAATAATAATGGAGAAGTACCAGAAAACCGGCCAGTTAATAATATTGATGATGAGGAACAAAACATTTTTCGTTTGGCAAAATCCAAAGATGGTGGTATTATGTCTTATGCTATTCCTGTTCTAACCCAGTTACACGCAGGAATTGTAAAACCAACTTTGCAAACCCACCATTTTGAGCTAAAACCAATAATGTTTCATATGTTTCAAACCAACGGTCAATTCGCTGGTATGGCAATAGAAGATCCTCATTCTCACTTACGGTCCTTCATGGAAATTACAGATTCTTTTAAACTTCCTGGAGTCGAAGATGATGCAATAAAATTAAAACTTTTTCCATATTCTCTAAGAGATAGTGCAAGATCTTGGTACAACTCCTTGAAGCCTGATTCTATAGTTACATGGGCCCAAATGGCTGAGAAATTTTTTAAAAAATATTTTCCACCCACGAGGAACGCTAAGTCAAGGAACGCAATCTGCACTTTTAGACAAATGGATGACGAAGCGGTTCCTGATGCATGGGATAGGTACAAGGAACTTTTGAGAAAATGCCCTCACCATGGCATTCCGTATTGCATACAGTTAGAGACGTTTTACAGTGGTTTAAATATTACTGCGAAACAAATGTTCGATGCTACTGCAAACGGAGCTTTCACAGCTTGTACCTATAATGAAGGATATGACATCCTTGAAAGAATTTCAAACAACAATGGTCAGTGGGCTGATCCACATGCTTTACCAGTCAGAAGAACAGCAGGAGTACAAGATCCTGATGCTTACGCATTAATATCTACTCAGTTAAGTGACATGGCATCTTTGATCAAAAATCTTAATGTTGTGACACTCAACCCAAAGCACCATCTCCTACTGTTCAATCTATACAGTGCACGTACTGTGGTGATGGCCATAATTTTGACCATTGTCCTGGAAACCCTGAATATGTCAACTACGTTGGTCATAACAATCATAACAATCACAATGCCAATCACAACAATAACAAAGGAGGCCCCTTCTCTCAGACTTACACCCCTGAGTGGAGGAACCATCCTAACTTTTCATGGCATAGCCCATCTTTGAATCCACCACCTCCAAAATTGCAAGGTCAAAACCAACAATTTCAGCACAGATCTCAAGGTAATCAGCACAAAAAAATATCAAAATAATCAGCATGCTTTTCAAAAGTCTAACCATCATGCCGAGTCATCTACTTCTTTGGAAGCAATGATGAAGGGATTCATGTCCCAAACTCAGGAATCCATAAAAAATCTGGAGACCCAAATGGGTCAAATGGCTTTGGAAATGAGGAAACGTCCTCCCGGTTCTTTGCCCAGTGACACTGAAACACCCCCAAGAATAGGAAAAGAGCATGTAAAAGCTGTGACTTTGAGGAGTGGTAAGGATTTAATAGAAAACAACAAAAAAGATCTTAAAGATTCAGACAAAGCAGAGTTAGAAAAGAAAGACACAGTCCCAAGCTCTGTTCAGGCTAGTGGAAATATTGGGACAACTAACATCAGTGTGCCCAGTAGTTCCATTGACATTCCTACTTTTCCACTGTTAATTCCGCATGAGCCCAAGAAAGATTCACAAACCAAAGAAACACCTGTTGTGGATGTGTCACAAGCTGGTGACAGTCCCAAAGTTCCTAGTGATATTAGGAAAGACACCACCTTACCATCAACACCAGCACCTACTCTTCAAAAGACTACACCTCCTACTGCAGTTCCCCTTTACATTCCTTATCCTCAAAGGATGAGAAATGAGAAAGAGCAATTGCAATTCAAAAAGTTTTTAGATGTTTTTAAACAGTTGCATATAAACATACCTTTGGTTGAAGCCATAGAACAAATGCCAACTTATGCAAAGTTTTTGAAAGACATTTTGAGCAAAAAGAAAAAGTTAAATGAGTATGAGACTGTAGCTCTGACTGAAGGTTGTAGTGCTATGTTGTCCAACAAAATCCCTCCAAAGATGAAAGATCCGGGTAGTTTTACAATACCATGTTCCATAGGAGGAAAAGAAGTCGGACAAGCCTTATGTGACTTAGGAGCTAGTGTAAACCTTATGCCTTTATCTGTTTTTAACACTCTAGGCATAGGAGAAGCCAGACCTACAACTGTTTCTCTGTTACTAGCAGATAAGTCCATAGCTTGGCCAAAAGGTAAGATCGAAGATGTCCTTGTTCAGGTTGATAAGTTTATTTTCCCTGCGTATTTTATTATCCTAGACTTTGAAGCTGACAAAGACATCCCTATTATTTTAGGAAGACCTTTCTTAGCTACAGGTAGAACCTTGATAGATGTTCAGAAAGGTGAGTTGACCATGAGAGTGCAAGACCAACAGGTAACATTTAATGTGTTAGACTCCCTTAAATACCCTGAAGAAAGAGAGGAATGTTCTACCTTAGGTTTGATTGAATCTTGGTGTCAAGACCAAAGTTTTGAGGAGGCTATGGGAATTGGAGAATCTGATAGTGAAGATGATATGGCAGAGTTTGAAGACTTAGAAGACATGCAGGTCACCTCTGCTATTGAAATATTAGAAAATAAGGATAGGAAGACTCTTATTCCTTCCTTAGAAGGTGCTCCAGATTTAGAGTTGAAACAACTTCCCGCACATTTGAGGTATGCCTTTTTAGGAGAATCAGGGAAGTTACCAGTCATTATTTCATCATCCCTAGAATCTGATCAAGAGGAAAATAGTCGACACTTGAGATAACCAAGAAATGCAGTCTCATCGTTATATTTAATTATTAATATCATCCCAACGGATATTTATACCATGTGCTTCTTTTTATAACTGATTTCTGTCATTAGTTGTTAATCAAACACCCAAAATACTGTTTTTTAATTCGCCATCTGAAACTCGCTTTTACGAACAATAATTTAAAGGAGAAATTTTTCCACGCTTCCCTGTGGGTTCGATATCCGGTACATTGGTACCATTATTACTTGTTTTGAGACGATAATAGACTAAGATGTATACTTGCGTCAAGGTCTATTTATTATCAATTTTAAAGGATATAGTCTAATAAACAACAAGTTTTTGGCTATATATTTGTTAAGGTCAAGGTCTATTTAAACAACAATTTTAAGTCAAGGTCTATTTATTATCAATCTTCTGGGAGTTGGTCGTGCATAAGGAAATTTCGGATGTCGCACGACCAATCATCTTTTTCGTCCTCGATCTGGACGACATCGATGTTTTCGATAGACGATGTCGCCAGATGGATCATGGGAATAACGTCGAATATGGGTTCGACTAAAGCAGACCCGAGATTTGCTAAAGCGTCGGCTTGAGTATTCTGGTCTCTCGGGATTTGCTCTATAGAAAAAGATTTAAATTTTTCGGATTTTACTTTTGCTACCTTCAGGTATGCTGTCATTTTTTAATCTTTGGCTGCGAATTCTCCATTAATTTGGTTCACCACCAGGAGAGAGTCGCTTTTGACATGTAACGCAGTTGCCCCTGAGTCGTAGGCCATATTCATTCCTACGATCAGGGCTTCGTATTCAGCTTCGTTGTTGGTAGTCTTGAAATCGCATCGAACTGAGTATACCATCTTGCCCCCCTGTGGCGACTTTAAGACGACGCCTAGTCCTGAGCCTCTAATGTTGGATGACCCATCGACGTGTAAGATCCAGAGCACGTCGTCGTGAGTCGCCACAGTCGATACCTCGAGCTCTGCTTATTTCTCCAATTCAGGGCTGAAGTCAGCAATGAAGTCGGTCAAGGCTTGCGATTTGATCGCGGTCCTGGGATTGAAGTCAATGTCGTAGCTGCTGAGATATATGCTCCATTTTGCTAAGCGACCTGTCAACTCAGGTTTTCTTAAGACAGACTTAAGAGGAAAGTTAGTTACGACAGTAATGGGATGCGACTCAAAATAATGTCACAGTTTTTTAGCAGCTGTGACTAGCGACAAGAACAATTTTTCCATAGAGGAATACCTGGTTTCTGCGTCCAAAAGAGATTTACTTACATAATAGATTGGCAGTTGCTGCTTTTCATCTTCTCGTGTTAGGACAACACTTACCGCGTTTGGACTAACAGCCAAATATAGTTGCAAGATTTCATGATCACGAGGTTTCGACAATAAGGGAGGCGACGTCATGTACTTTTTGAGCTTTTGCAATGCCTGTTCATGATTGTCGGTCCAGTCGAAGCCTCTGTTTTTCCTGAGGACGTTGTAAATTAGATGACATTTATATGAAGATCGGGAGATGAACCTATTTAGAGCTGCTACCCGACTAGTGAGCCTTTGGACTTCTTTGAAATTCCGAGGAGATTTGATCTCGACAATGGCTTTGATTTGGTCAGGATTGGCTTCGATGCCTCGGCGAGTGACCATATAGCCCAGGAATTTCCCAGCGCTGACACCGAAAGAATATTTCGTTGGGTTGAGCTTCATGCTATACTTTCTAAGGATATCAAACGATTGCCTCAGATGCTCGACATGGTCGATCGCTTGTTTTGACTTGACCAGCATGTCGTCGATATACACTTCCATCGTGTCGCCAAGATGGTCTTTAAACATTTTATTCACTAGACGCTGGTAGGTAGAACCTGCATTTTTTAGTCCGAAAGGCATAACTTTATAACAGTAAATACCTCAGTCCGTCATAAATGCGGTTTTTTCCTGGTCCTCGACGTGCATCAGTAGTTCGTGCCCAGCTGTCGCGTCGACCATGGCGTCGATATGAGGTAATGGAAAAGGATCTTTTGGATAGGCTTTATTGAGATCTGTGAAGTTGATACAGACCCTCCACTTTCCATTCTTCTTCGCTACCACCATGACGTTAGCAAGCCAGTCAGGGTATTTTACCTCCTGAATATTCCCTGTCTTGAGAAGATTGTCGACTTCGTCATTTATCACCTTATTCCTTTCAGGAGCGAATTTCCGTCGCTTCTGCTTTATAGGTTTGAACGATGGGTCGACGTTGAGCTTGTGAGAGATGACGTCAGGATCTATGCCGACCATATCTTCATGCGGCCAGGCGAAACAATCATCATGTTCATGCAAAAAAGATATTAACTTTCCCCTGAGACAAGGATTGAGAGACGACCCGATTGAGACTTTTTGGTCAGGCTTGATTGAATCTGTTAGGTCTTGATCTTCATACAATTCAAGAACTAGTAACAAGAAGATGTAGAAGCTTTATTAGAAAAGTAAATCTAATCTAGAGAGAACACAATGTGATTAGAGAGCTACATCTTGAATTATGAAAACTTGTTATTACAAACTACATTACATGTCCTATTTATAGTCTACATCACTTGTTACACTGCTTAAGCATAAGCCCTTTAACACAGCTATTGCTTTACAAAACTTTCTAATATAAAGGACAACTTCAGTGTCCTAACAATATTTAATGGGATGCACAAAATATCTCATAAACAGGGCTTATCCTTGATCCATGGCTTCTGTAGTGGAACATTTTCTTGCACCAGGCCAGTGTGGAGTCACTGACCTTGGTCTTTTCCTAGCTGATCTTCTGTGCGTCTTTTATCAATTTTCTTTGAACAGCAACAGGGAACTTCTTTAGGTCTGGATCCTTGACTGAACGTTGGACAAGTTCCAAGGCATATTCTTTATCTTTTTGTTCAGCCTTCTTTCGTTCATCAAGGATTTGTTCAGCTTTCACGGCATCAGCGATTTCTCGATTTGGCAGGAAGCCTAGGTGCGGAGGAACTATACGTTGATCTTCTAGTTATTAGATCATCGCTGCTCTCTTTCTTCTTTCATCTTTGCTTGTATTTTGAAGAGCCAAGGAAGGTCTTTTGGTATGGAAGAGCATGTTCTTCTTCTATTTCAGCTTGTTCTTCGGTCTCATCAAAGTTCAAGACCAGGATTATTTACATTTCTTCAGCTCTTGCAGCTGGGATTATTGGTGAAGGTTGAGTAGCTTCAGCTTGAACCTCAAGCAGGGGAGAGGACTAGCTGAAACTAAATGATTGATAGAGTTAAATCATTTGAGGAAAAAAGATAGAGAAAGGAGAGAGCTAAGTGTTTAGAGGTTTGAGAGTGAGAGGGATTGAGATTGAGAAGGGATAGAGGAGGGATGCAGAGTAAGGGAAGAGTGTATAAAGTACCTGACACGCTGGCTTTTTCATGAGAATCGCCAAATTGTCAGCGGCGAGGCCCTTTTGTTTTTCTGTGTTGACCGGCTTCGCTGCAGGAGTTTTGATTGTTGCGCGTTTGAAGAAGAAACCGTCGTTGTCTTCATCATCATCATCATCATCATCATTTTTTGGGGATGATGAAGGTTCATCATCTTTGATCTCAAGAGCTTTGTCTTCTTCAGCGTCAGCATCCTCGTCATCCTTTGAGGATTCTACAACTATAACTGGAGAATGAACGAGGTCTTCGATTTGCTCCCCCTCAGAATGCGAGGGACATTTGTCGGTTCCCACATGATTCTTACCTTCCTGAGGGTCTTCATCTCTATCCTCCCCCTCAGAAAAATGGGGAAGGTGTTGATCCAAACCCTCAGTGATTTGATAATGACCCTCTCTTAAACACTTAGTGAAAATTGTAAGTAAACAATATGTATTAGAGTTTCACTATCGCTGATAAGTACTAGGACTTTACAGTACCACTGATAGGAACTCTCGTTCTTTAGATTAGACATTCAACGAACACTGTTCATCCAGTAGCTCTGAGCCTGTTCAGTCCCTGTGATGATCGCTGATAGTTTAGTTGTTTACTTATTATCCCTGAAGACAAGTTTCACGTCAACAAAGGTTCTACGCTGAAGTCGAAGATCAAGCCCAAGAACCGGCGACAAGTCTACTAATGAACTAATGCGGATATCAGCGAAGCAAGACCTGTCCACTCAACGTAAAGTATCAAGTAGAAGACTTCAGCAATCGCTGAGCTTTATCATTCACTGATAAAGAACTGTTCAGTAAACGCTAATCATGTGGTCTACTCTACAAGTTACTTTTGTCTATCCCCTTGCACGTCTCCGTACGAAATGTCAGAACGGACCTCCCTTCTGTCTAGAATCGTACAACAAACTTTGATTCTACACTGTGCACCATGCGGCTACTAAGGTTGTCTACAAAGGTCAAAACATGCAACCACTCAGCTGCTGCCATGTGTAAAGTAACACTAATATGCGTTAAATGCATGCAGTATATAAGAAGAACCCTACTTCAGAATTGAAGTGCTCGGCCATCTTCTTCTTTCTCTCTTAGTGTTAGAATATTATTCGTAATATTCTTATCTCCTTTCTATCTTATTTCTAGTGCAAGAAACTCAGTGTTCTTAACTTGTTTAGATTAGGTTTATCCTTAATCTTGTTCCGCAACAAGTTGTAAATTGTTTTAAGATTTATCAATAAACAATTTAGAAAGTAAAAATCGTGTGTTTGTATTCAACCCCCCCCCCCCCTTCTACAAACTTGTATAACCCTTAGGGACCAACAAGTGGTATCAGAGCAGATTTGTTTAATCTCATAAACAAGATATTATCTATACTAATCTCTTCTTCCTTGCTATTTCTTAAAATGGCTACCAACACAAACACTAACTATATTGACAACGGTTCTCTTGCAAAACCCCCTAGATTCTCCAGAGATAACTTTAATCTGTGGAAAAATAGGATGATTCTCTTCTTAGAAGGTGTAGACCCTACTATGCCTTACTATCTTGAAAACGGCCCATATATTCCTGTTAGAATTGATCCTGAAGTTCCAGCCGCTGAGAATAGAGTTGCTATTCCTGAAAGGTTGGTTCCCAAGGAAATTCATATGTGGACTGATGAAGATAAGAAGAAAGTGTCTATCGACACTAAAGCCAGATCCATTCTTTCCATGGCTCTTCCTGACGAAGTCTACCATTCCGTCATGAACCTGAAAACCTCCAAAGCCATGTGGGACACAATCTGTGTTCAGTATGAAGGTACATCTGAAGTCCAGGACTCACGTAAGATCAACCTGGTAAGACAGTATGAAAGCTTCATTTGTGGTAAGAATGAATCTCTCTCTGAAGTACATCAACGTTTTAACTGCTTAATAATAGATCTAAAAACTGTTGGTAAGGAATATTCTAACTTTGAAGTACTGACAAAGTTCTTAGAATGTTTACCTGAAAGCTGGGACAGTTATTCATTGTGTCTCAAGCTATCAAATGATCTAAAATCCATGACTCTTTCTACCTTATATGGCACGATGCTTAATCATGAGCAATCGAGTCATCTTAAGAAAAATCTTGTAAAAGATTCCAAAAGCACCCTTGTTGCTTTAATCTCAGAGTCACCTACCACTCAGCGATCTACTATCACTATCACTGAGTTGGTGACTAACTCTGAATGCTCATCAGATCCTGACTCTTCATATCTTGATGAATCTATGTCTCTCCTTTCTAATAAATTCAGGAGATTCGCAAATAAGAAAATTTTCAGAAAGAACAAACCTCTTGCTATTACTGACAAGCCAAGATCATCAACTCCTATTGATAAGGCTACTGCTACTTGCTATAACTGTGAAAATATAGGACATTTTGCTAGCGAGTGCAGGTCAAAGAAAGTCTCTAGATCCTCAGCTTTTCCCAAGAAAAACTTTACTCCCAGGACTAGAGATGAAAAATACAAAAAGCTGAAAGAAAGGTATTCAAAGCTGTAAACCTTTAAGAAGAAAGGCAAAGGCCTGATGGCTGGCTATGATTGGGCTGCTTCTGATGAAGAAGAATCTTCTGACTCTGAAGATGATGATGAAGCCAATCTATGTCTCATGGCCAAACTTGAAGATGAGGAAGAAAAGTCTGACATTCCCTCTACTTCAACCTCTGCTACTAAGGTTAAGAAGGGTATCTGGTATCTAGATAGCGGATGCTCTAGACACATGACTGGTAAGAAGAACCTGCTCACTGAGTATAAGGAAGAGAAGGGTCCCTCTGTGACTTTCGGTAGAAACGGAAAAGGACATACCCGAGGGTTTGGTGTACTCTCTAATGGTACAACAACCTTCAGAAGAGTAGCATATGTTGAAGGGCTGAAGCATAATCTTCTAAGCATCAGTCAGCTTTGCGACATGGATAACAAAGTAATCTTTACTAAGGAATACTGCTTTGTCGCTGACAAAAAGGAGAAGATAGCTCTCAGCGGTTATCGTTTGGAAAATGTTTATGTAATAAACATGGACTCAACAACCACTGAGAACTCCTGTTTCTTCTCAAAAGCCTCATCTGATGTCAACTGGCTATGGCATAAGAGGCTCTCTCATCTAAACTTCAAGACACTGAATACTCTATCTTCTAAAGAGTTAGTTACTGGTCTACCTCAACACTCATACGCCAAAGAGTCCTTATGTTCAGCGTGCGAGAAAGGCAAGCAGACCAAAGCAAGCTTCAAGTCAAAGCAAGTCTCCTCAGTGTCATCTCCTCTACAACTTCTACATATGGATTTGTTTGGCCTTGTTAACAAACAATCCATCGTTGGAAAGAAATATACACTGGTCATAGTAGATGAATTATCTCGCTATACCTGGGTAATGTTTCTCCGTTCAAAGAGTGACACCCCTGAAGAACTCATCACCTTTGTCAGGAAAATGGAAGTCCTGAACAATATGATTGTTCGCTCAATAAGGAGTGATCATGGGACTGAATTCAAAAACAGTTCTCTTGATTCCTTCTTTGAGAGTAAGGGTATTTCTCACAACTTCTCTTCAGTGAAAACACTGCAACAAAATGGAGTCGCTGAAAGAAGAAATAGAACTATCATTGAAGCTGCACGTTCAATGCTCAGCGATTCTCACCTGCCTACTCAGTTTTGGGCAGAATCTGTCAACACTGCTTGTTTTACGCAAAACAGGTCGCTGATCGTCAAAAGATTCAAAAAGACAACCTATGAACTTTTTCATGGGAGAAAGCCTTCAATTAGCTTTCTTCACATCTTTGGATGTCAGTGTTTCATACTGAACAACACAGATGCCCTTGGAAAGTTTGATTCTAAGGATGATGATGGAATCTTTCTTGGATATTCTTCTATATCCAAAGCCTTCAGGGTCTTCAATCGTAGAAGACAGACTGTAGAAGAAACGATTCACGTCACCTTTGACGAATCCCATTCAGCGAATTCTAGACCTTCTGCTGATACTGAAGAACTGAATCAATGGATGTTTTCTCATCTTGGTGATTCAGAAGACATTCCCACTCCTCATACTCATCCTGTTGAAGATGATGGTCCTACTATCATCCCAAACATGCAGACTAGTGAAGCTGAAACTTCATGGGTCTCAGTTGTTCCTCTAAACACTATGCCTGCTTCTGAACTAATGTCTCAGACATTCCATCTACTTCTCAGCAACCAGTGAATGTAATGACATCTGCACCTACTCTTTTCTAGACTGATATACCAGAAGTTGCTGAAGCCTCATCTTCAGCCCCTCCAGTTCAGGTTGAGTCAGCGACTCATGCTTCGGCTCAGCGATGGACTATTAATCACCCAATTGATCAAATACTTAGTGATCCAAACGCTGGTGTTCAGACTCGATGAAGTGCAGGTAACATTTGTTTATTTGTTAACTTTATTTCTCTGATTGAACCAAAGAAAAAAGATGATGCCCTCCCAAGATCCGAACTGGGTCAGCGCTATGCAAGAAGAGCTAACTGAATTTGAAAGAAACAATGTTTGGAAGCTTGTTCCTCGTCCATCTGACAAGTCAGTGATAGGCACTAAATGGGTCTATCGAAACAAGTTGGATGAACATGGAACTGTAACCCGCAACAAGGCTCGACTCGTTGCTCAGGGATACAGACAAGAGGAAGGTATAGATTACGACGAAACCTTTGCTCCAGTAGCAAGACTAGAAGCTATTCGTCTATTCTTAGCTTATGATGTACACAAAGACTTCAAAGTGTATCAACAAAGAAGGGCCTCTGCAAAGACAAAGTCCAAACCATCAGATTCAGGTCCTCCTATCCGGAACGAAACAGGTATTGGTTTTTCACGTACTGAAGTACTTGGTCCTGATCCTGATCTCTCAGTGCTAGATACCTCTCTGCCACCTGGTGAACGTTTCGTCCCTGGTAAAGTCATAAGCAAACCTTATGGTATCTTCTTTCTCGACTACGATGAAGGACAACGTTTTCAACGTGTCTCTGAGCTTCCCATCACTCCCATTGAACAGCTCAGGGATCTCATCTATTGGTGTGAATTTAGACGTGATCTTTAGGCACGATATCTGAAACCCTTAATCTTTGCTGAAGCAAAAAATAAACAAGATCAAGGAGTAACGGTCCCTGACTGGATGATACCCACAACAAAGACCCTTGATGAACTTCTCATTAAGGAAGAACCTTTTGAAGGCTGATAGGATTTCCTTGTAATCTTTCTATCTTTATCAGCTTACCTCTTTTGTACTTGTAATTTAAATTTGCTGTACATGTAATTTTTCTACTTCCCTCTGTAATCTTATACGAAGTTAAAAGAAAAATTTCAGCGAATGTACTTTACTTCATCAGTACTTAAAAGATCCGAGAAAACAGTAAAAGGGACAAATATTTTATGAGTTCTTTTTATCCTTATGTTTTCATACTTAGCAATTTTCTTTGTTGATATGTCATAATCAAATAGGGGGAGATTTTTGATCCAAACCCTCAGTGATTTGATAATGACCCTCTCTTAAACACTTAGTGAAAATTGTAAGTAAACAATATGTATTAGAGTTTCACTATCGCTGATAAGTACTAGGACTTTACAGTACCGTTGATAGGAACTCTCGTTCTTTAGATTAGACATTCAACGAACACTGTTCATCCAGTAGCTCTGAGCCTGTTCAGTCTCTGTGATGATCGCTGATAGTTTATTTGTTTACTTATGATCCCTGAAGACAAGTTTCATGTCAACAAAGGTTGTACGCTGAAGTCGAAGATCAAGCCCAAGAACCAGCGACAAGTCTACTAATGAACTGATGCGGATATCAACGAAGCAACACCTGTCCACTCAACGTGAAGTATCAAGTAGAAGACTTCAGCAATCGCTGAGCTTTATCATTCACTGACAAAGAACTGTTCAGCGAACGCTGATCATGAGGTCTACTCTACAAGTTACTTTTGTCTATCCCCTTGCACGTCTCCGTACGAAATGTCATAACGGACCTCCCTTCTGTCTAGAATCGTACAACAAACTCTGATTCTACACTGTGCACCATGCGGCTACTAAGGTTGTCTACAAAGGTCAAAACATGCAACCACTCAGCTGCTGCCACATGTAAAGTAACACTGATATGCATTAAATGCATGCAGTATATAAGAAGAACCCTACTTCAGAATTGAAGTGTTCGGCCATCTTCTTCTTTCTCTCTTAGTGTTAGAATATTATTCGTAATATTCTTATCTCCTTTCTATCTTATTTATAGTGCAACAAACTTAGTGTTTTTAACTTGTTTAGATTAGGTTTATCCTTAATCTTGTTCCGCAACAAGTTGTAAAATGTTTTAAGATTTATCAATAAACAATTTAGAAAGTAAAAATCGTGTGTTTGTATTCACCCCCCTTCTACAAACTTGTATAACCCTTCGGGACCAACAGTAGGTCTTCAACTTCCTTCTCCCCTTCTTCCACATTTTGGATGCGGAAGGTAGCAGCAGCAACAACAACATCTTGTTCAGGTTCCCTGTCTTCTTGGCCAGGAAAGCCTGAACGTTTTTCAACTTTTGCTAATTTGTCTTCCAGGCCTGATATAGCAGGGGTGGATTGCAAGATAAAGTACACTGCCATCTCCAACTTTTCCCGGTCATCCTGAGAAAAATGGGACAGACGGACAGTGGGAGCTTCCAGACGTTCCAATATTTTGGTGAGTAGGTTTGTACCAGTATCAACCTTTACAGCAAGGGTGCTCACCTCACCTTTCAGGGAGGTCATCTCCCCTTTTAGAGCATCCACATCAGCCTTGATCTCTTTGAAAGAATTTGTAATATTTGTGAAGAGATCAACGTTGGTGGTGTTGAGAGTGTTGATGGAGGAGGTGTTGTTGATGAGGGCAGTCTTGACAGTGTTCAGGGCTCCATCAACCTTGAGGAGGTCAGTGGAGGAAGCCTTGTCAGCCACAGCAGTAGAGAGAGTCTTCAGTGCTTCTCCAACGTCTGTAACCGCTGAAGAGTTCTAGAAGATGGTGGTGGTGAGATTCTCCACTTTGCCAGCAATATCCTTGAG
The DNA here is from genome assembly GCA_033807775.1 of Saussurea involucrata. Taxonomy (NCBI): domain Eukaryota; kingdom Viridiplantae; phylum Streptophyta; class Magnoliopsida; order Asterales; family Asteraceae; genus Saussurea; species Saussurea involucrata. The sequence goes on from CM066322.1 coordinate 115,491,081, forward strand.
AGATATGCTGATGGTGCCCAAATCTGGACCTGAAAAAGTAAACGACTTGTGAGATAGGGAAAACTCATAAGTTTGGGTTCTAGAGAGATATATAGTGTTTGGGATACCTGTAGGTGGGTTCGAGAAGAAGTTGATGTCGCGATAATCTGAATGAAACACCAAGTCATTCTCGAACGTCCCAGCAGGGATAGTCGATCCTACAGGTCCAATGTTCAGATGTATCATTTATTGTAGATGAGCAGCGGCTGAGTCTGTCAGCGTAGTCGTTGGCATTGTGGGCTCCATTGTATAGAGAAAAGGAGTGGAGGGAGAAGCAAAGGTTGAGAAGAAGGTGGTGGTAGCAGCGTCAGCGTTGGATATACTGGAAATAACCTCCGCAACGCTTTGAGGCGCTGAGTATTGGGGGTTCTCATCCAAGAAAGTTTTAGTGAATTGAGTCACTGGAACGGTTGAGGAAGGGGTAGCTTCAGCAGATATGGCAGAGTATACCACAAAACCGTCCAGTGTGGCCTGTGAAGAGACCGACGATGTGTCTTCAGCCTGGGAACGCTTGGGCTTCTCCTTGGAAATCTTCTTGGACTTATGGGTGCCAAGGGTGGAATCAGATTGTTTTCTCTTTTTAGAAGAGATGGTTGTAGTGGCCTGGGTATCAGCGGTTGGGGAGACCGCTGCCGTAGAGGTAGCCACTGAAGATGAAGAGGGAGAGCGAAGAAGAGTTGTAGAAAGACGTACCTCATTTGCGACAGGTTTGAAGTCGAGGACCTTAGGGCCGACCTGGGAGAGCTTCGGGTCTCCCTTTTTGGGATAGCCCTCCGTGAGTCCGTATTTCAAGAGGGCGCTGATGAATCGAGGATATGGAACAACGGTGGGGCGGTCAGGAAGTTCCACCCTTTCCATCAGTTCATCGAAGATTACTCGAGCGTAATCAACATGGAGACCTTTCAGCAGTGCATAGGCCATTGCAGTATGAATCTTGGATGCTTGGTCATGGGAACCTGTTACCTGTCTTCGCCGTCATACAGCTGATCACGTGTGCGAAAATGAAATTGAGTTCAGAGGGCATCTTGTTCTTGAGCACAATGGTGATCTTCTTCTCAGGGACTTCACGGCCGGCGGTGCAGATGTAATTCATTTTATCAAGGAAGGATATGATTTCTTCCTTTCCATCAGCGGTGTTTGGGTCAGGGTATGGAACGAAGGGATGGTTCTTTTGACCAGGTAGGTTCAGGGCTACCCTTATAGCTGTTGGTGTAATGTTTCCACTACCCAGCTCGGTTTCAAAGGCAATAACAGGGTATTCCTTTTTCGACTTGGCGTAGGTAGCAGTGGCACGATGAGCGGTGTAACAAAACTGTTGTAGAAGATGTTTGTGACCAGGGTTTGTGATTGTCATCGTTGTTGACAGAGGGCAGGTTCTGATGAAGTTGACAGGGTCATCCAAATGGGTTACAGCCTTCTTCTTGGGGAACTGAAGAAGAGCATAGTGATTGTTGGAGACGAATGTAATATGATGAAGTTCATGCTTCATGTTCTCAGTCCTTTACAAGATGACAACATCAGCGGTTGCAGAAGTGTCAGCGGTAGCATCCATTACTGTTAGGAACAAGAGATTATTGAGAAGAATGTAAGAAGATCTTATTATGGAAATGATTTTTCCAGAATGAGGGTTTTGAGGTTTTAGAGTTTTAGAGAAAAAGAGGGGTTTCTAGTTTTAAACAAGTGTTTTAAGAAAACTAGTAAAATTCTTGTTTTCCAGTTTCCATTTAAGGAAAGGATGCTGGAAAAACGTATGAGGTTTTAAGTTTAAGATTTTATGTTTAAACTTAATGGAAAAACTTTTAACAACGTTTGTTCATAAAATCATGAAGAAAATGACTTCATTGGTCACACATTTGTTTGATCTTGTATAAGCAAGAAGAAGATCAAAGAAAGATATTAGAATGGATTAATAAGAAGAGATAAGAACCTGTTTGTTGAATGTATGAAGATACAAATATGAGTTCTTAAAATCCAAATTCTTAGAATACACGAGAGTCTTTATGCTTTAGGAGAATTTGAGAGCGTAAAAGGTAAAAATATAAACTCAAGAGGTTTATATAGTGAGAGTAGAGATAGAAAGTGATGAGCGGGAAAAGAAACTCATCATGACACGTGACACGTCCCACTAAGCGTATTGGTCAAGAATTTCAACAGACGAACGTGTCAGAGAAAAAGGCGTGCCATAGGTTATCCGTTTTGATGACGTCATAAACGTCCTTTCACATTTCTAAGTTGTCTCTGAGGGTTTTTTGAAAAACTCACGGATAATTTAAAAGAAATCATTGATGAGAAATATCAGTGAGCATAGTTATTTCAAAAAGAATCACTGAAGGAAGAGATATTCAGCGATACTGTAATACCCCGGGTAAGTTCGTTAGTTAAAATCCCTTTTTCCGTTAAATTTAGTTAACCTTAAAGTTGAATGTTAGGGTAAGTTTGGGTAAATTATAAGTTTAGGGGTGTTTGGGTCATTAAAGAGAAGTTCAAGGTTCATTTGGTAGTTGTGGTTTGATATTACCCCTTAAGCATCAGATAATATGCTGAAAAACCTAAATTTAGAAAGTGTATGTGTGTGTGTAGAGGCGAAAAGGAGCAGAAGAAGAAGGTTACGGTTGCTACATCAATCGATTGGGTTAGAAGCGATTTGGAGGTAAGTCCTTTACATATTGTGTTTGTAATCATGTATAGAAGATATCTATCGGTTTAGAAATTCTAATTTCGCGTCTTATTAGATTTCAATCGATTTCTGGGTAAGTGGAAACCGACTGTGTTCTTGAAGACTCCCGGTGGAGTCCCGGTACTGTCGACTCCCGGTGGAGTCCCGGTACTGTCGACTCCTGGTAAAGTGGAGTCCCGGTATAGTAAACTCCCGGTAATACTAACTCCCGGTATAGCGAACTCCCGGTATTAACAACTTCCGGTGATCGAACTCCCGGTACCAAAGAGTCCCGGTACTGTGAAGTCTCGGTACCCTATGTAGTCCCGGTAATGGGGTAAGTGCAGTGAATACAGTTGAGAACAGGAACTAGTAGGCTTTACATGTTTGTCTAGTAAAGCGGTGTATGTATCTTAAATTGTTTCAGATTCTGTGGAGTCGTAGTAAGAGATAAGACCATTTTGAAAGGAGCTTGCGAGCGCGTGTATTAATCAAAACATGTGAGTTTTACTTTAAAAACGTTTTTAACTGGAATACATATACGTATGGTTTGGGAATGTGATAATTGGTGATTATGTGTTTATATGTGCGATATATGTGAATTATAATATATTGAGGTATTATATTTACATGAGTATTATAATGTGTTATAATACGTTGGCCGGGCTTAGGACCTGTGTGTTTGGCTATAGAATCTGTATAGCGTTGTTTGGCTGTAGATGTTGTACAGCGTTGTAAATTTATTAGTTGGCTTGCAACCAACTAATATGGCCAGGAGGAATGAGAAAGGAAGGTATTTGTTGTGTGAGTTCAAATTGATATATTTGATAGTGCTGTGTGATTTATATAAATAAAATTTATATAAATGATTTCAAACTAACATGGATTTTTCTCACTTAGACCCTTAGGTCTAACCCTCATTTTTGTTTTAAAAATATGTATTCCAGGTGGTGGATTGCGTAAGAGCAAGTAATTAGAGTAATCGATGGATGGCTTTTGTGAAGGATTATATGACGAAGATGTTGGCATGTTTAGCAGTTGTATTACAATAGTAAATGTTATGTATGTATTTAGTACAAAGTTTGTAGTAGAATGGCTTCTGCTAATTGTAAAAGACTACGGGACCGTACTTGTAATTTGATGTGTCTTTTGTTTTATCGATGTTATGTTACATTATGTGATTTGTTGTGTATATGGGAATTGGGTTGTTACAGATACAAATTATTTTGAAATTCTACATACTGAAGTAAACTTCAGCGTTTAAAGAGAGAGAACATACCTTGATACTAGTGAATCATTTTTGTTCAGAGATTAGATGAGGAATGAGTTAATAGAATTTACTTTATCACTGATCCAATGCCCTACCATTGAAGATTTACTCTTCAAGGTTTAGCATTCCAACCTCGCTGATGAGAAAGTTGAATATTGTCTCATCAAGGGGTTTGGTGAAAAGATCAGCTAACTGAAATTCAGTTGGGATAAAGTGAAGTTCTATGTCACCATTCATCACATGATCTCTGATAAAGTGATACCTGATCTTACAGGTACATGTTTGAACTGGAATACCTTGTTATATGGGGTATGTGCTTATGTGTATATAATCCTTGTTTAAATCTATAGAATGGCAAGCGGTACACGGAATTCGAATCGAGGAGGAGGAAGAAATCCGAATAGTATGAATCCGCCGATAGGAACGGGGGACAGGGGAGGCAGAACTGGGGGTAGAACCGGGGGTAGAGATGGAGGTCGAGCCGGAGGCATAGTCCAGCCACATGGTACAGAGTTTGTTACCAGGGATGATCTAATGGCAGAAATGGGAAGATTGCAGGCTAGCATACAAACAATGTTTGATCGAAACCGTCATAATGAAACTGGAATACCGGATCCCGGACCGGAAGATGAAATGCTAATCACACCGACTGTTGTACCAGTACAAAGGAGGTGCGACTACAAAATGTTTTTGAGCTGTAGACCTCCGACCTACTCAGGAGACAGGGATCCCGTGAAAGCAATGAGATGGATGAAGGAAATAGAAGCTATTTTCAAGACAAGCAAGTGTGCAGATGAAGATAGGGTATTGTACGGAGCAGCAATGTTAAAAGGGGATGCTTTGTATTGGTGGGAATCTTTTATTCATTCTAAAGGATCTAATGTTTATTCTACCCTCTCTTGGGAAGAATTTGTGATAGCCTACAGGAACGCATTTTGTCCCCAAGCAGCCGTCAAACAACTGGAAGGGGAATTTATGAACTTGCAACAAGGAAACTTATCCGTTCGAGGGTACACCGCTAGCTTTCTGGAAAAGTCTCGGTTCGCAGAATACTATGTTGCTACGGAGACGATGAAGACGGAAAGGTTTATCTTTGGGCTGAACTCAGAAGTCAGAAGGCTAGTGACTGCAAAAGGACCCGATACCTTCTCGGTTAAAGTTGATGCCGCGGAGAATGTTGAACGAGATATTAGAAGAGATGCTGGCGATAAAAGTATCGGGAAGAGAAAGTGGGAAGGACCACAATACGATCCGAAGAAGTCCCGATTTCAGAGGTATGATAGCCGTCCGCCGTTTCGACCAGCGGAAAGACCATGTCAGAAGTGTAACCGTGTCCACCAAGGAAATTGCCAAGGTAATTTACGAGCGTGTTATAAGTGTGGGAAGACCGGGCACATCATTAAAGATTGTAAGGTAACGCGGTTATGTTTCTTATGCAATTCTCCGGATCACCTTCAGTCGGACTGTGTGCGGGAGAGGATACAGCAAGGTGGGTCATCGGGCAGGCCAGCGATTGTTAAACCAGTAATACCAAGACTGGAACCGACAGTAACCAGGGGTCGTGCATTTCAAATGACCGAGAAAGAAGCGGAGGAAACTCCGGATGTGGTCACATGTACATTTTTAATAAACTCTACACGTGCTAAGGTGTTATTTGATTCCGGTGCAAACCGATCGTTTGTGTCTCCTACATTTGCTGCTTGCCTGTGTTTGAAACCTAAAATGTTAGAACATGCTCTATCAGTAGATACGGCAAATGATAATCAAGTGTCAGTTAAAGAAGTATTTGAGGGCTGCGTGATAAATATAGAGGGGTGTAGAGTACCGATACAATTGTTTCCTATAACTTTGATAGAGTTTGACGTCGTAGTGGGAATGGACTGGTTAGCCGAGAATCAGGCTAACATAGTATGTGATAAGAAGTTAATAAATGTGGTATTACCTGAGAAGGGACCAGTAGTGATTTATGGTGATCGTAGGAATCATCAGTCTAGCCTAATATCTATGATAAAAGCCCGTAAATGTGTCAGTAAGGGTTGCCCGAGTTACTTAGCCTATGTGATAGATAGTAGGCCTGAAAAGATTTAGTTGGAAGATATTCCTATCGTTAGTGAATTTCCAGAAGTTTTTCCCGAAGACTTGAATAGTCTCCCTCCAGTTAGACAAGTAGAGTTCGGTATAGATTTAGTTCCTGGAGCCACTCCTATTGCTCGTGCACCGTATCGTTTGGCACCTCCAGAGATGAAAGAGATGATGGCACAACTACAAGACCTATCCGATAAAGGCTTCATCAGACCTAGTTCTTCGCCGTGGGGAGCACCAGTGTTATTTGTGAAAAAGAAGGATGGTTCGATGAGAATGTGTATCGACTACCGAGAACTGAACAAGCGCACGATAAAGAACAAGTATCCGTTACCCCGAACTGATGACCTCTTCGATCAGTTAGTTGGAGCTTGCTATTTCTCCAAGATTGATCTAAGATCCGGTTATCACCAGTTGAAAGTTAAAGAAGAAGACGTTCTAAAGACTGCTTTTCGAACAAGGTATGGACATCACGAATTCTTAGTGATGCCATTCGGACTGACGAACGCTCCAACTGCCTTTATGGATTTAATGAATCGGGTATGTAAGCCGTATCTCGATAAATTTGTTATTGTATTTATCGATGATATACTTATCTACTCCCGATCCAAAGAAGAACATGCGCAACATCTTCGTTTGATCCTGGAGCTATTAAAGAAGGAGAAGTTGTATGCTAAATTCTCGAAATGTGAATTTTGGTTACAAGAATTCCAGTTTCTAGGGCATATAGTTTCCGAAAAAGGGATACAAGTTGATCCGATGAAAGTGGAAGCAGTTGAAGAGTGGGAACCGCCGAAGACAGCAACCGAAGTACGTAGTTTTCTGGGTTTAACCGGCTACTATCGGAAATTCATAAAAGATTTCTCTCGTATTGCCACGCCTTTGACTAAGCTGACCCGAAATAACCTGAAGTTTGAATGGAAAGCAGAACAAGACGAGGCATTCCGGATATTGAAAGAGAAACTGTGCAGCGCGCCGATTCTATCATTACCTGAAGGTTCGGAAGACTTTGTTGTTTATAGTGATTCTTCCAAACTGGGATTGGGATGTGTGCTTATGCAGCGTGGGAAAGTTATTGCTTATGCTTCTCGACAATTAAAGGATTATGAAAGACAGTATCCTACGCACGACATGGAGCTTGCAGCAGTTGTCTTCGCGTTGAAGATTTGGAGACATTATCTGTATGGTTCCAAATGTCAGATTTATACCGATCATAAGAGTCTCCAACATCTCTTTGATCAGAAGGAACTAAATATAAGACAAAGAAGATGGCTAGAATTGCTGAATGATTACGACTGTGAAATCCTTTATCATCCGGGAAAGGCAAATGTAGTAGCTGATGCATTGAGTCGTCAAGAAAGGAGTGGAACAATAACAGTTATTTCGCTACGAACTGAACTCCTACCCAATATATTTGACGAATTGCAGAAGTGCCAAGTGGAGGCTTATCAGGATGAACATCTGAAATCAGAACGGTTAGCGGGGATGTCAGCATTGCTAGTAAAAGATGATCGTGGGTTATTGTGACTGGGAAACAGAGTGTGGGTACCTCGTTTGGGTGGGTTACGTGATCGTGTTTTACAAGAAGCTCATCAATTTCGTTTCTCTATTCACCCAGGTACAAACAAGATGTATAAAGACCTAAAGCAATTCTATTGGTGGCCGGGGTTAAAAAGAGGGATTGTTCAGCATGTGGAAAGATGTCATACTTGTAAGAAAGTGAAGATCGAACACCAAAAGCCGTTTGGTCAACTACAGCGGCTAGAAATACCTATGTGGAAGTGGGAGCAGATTACCACCGATTTCATCACGAAGCTACCAAGGACTCCGAAGGGATTTGATTCTACTTGGGTGATCGTCGACAGATTGACAAAGTCTGCACACTTTCTACCGATAAAGGAAACCGATTCGATGGAGCGATTAGCTAAGTTGTACATTGACGAAATAGTAACTCGACATGGAGTTCCAATCTCGATCATTTTTGATCGTGATAGTCGTTTTACTTCAAGATTTTGGAGAAGTTTTCAAAGAGAAATGGGGACACAGATAAAGTTAAGTACGGCGTATCATCCCCAGACAGATGGTCAGAGTGAACGAACGATTCAGACCTTAGAAGATATGCTCCGGGCTTGCATTGTTGATTTTGGGGGATCGTGGGATAAGCATTTACCGTTGATCGAATTCGCTTACAACAACAGTTATCATTCCATCATACAAGCGGCACCGTTCGAAGTACTGTATGGTAGGAAATGCCGAACGCCTCTATATTGGAACGAAGTGGGAGAGAAACAGTTAGCGGGGCCGGAAATAGTTCAATTAACTGCCGATAAGGTTACTCAGATTCGTGAATGATTGAAAGTGGCTCAAGATAGACAGAAGAGCTACGCTGACCGACGTCGAAAGCCTTTGGAATTTCAAGTTGGAGATTTCGTATGTTAAAGGTTTCGCCGTGGAAAGGAGTCATCCGATTTGGACGACAAGGTAAACTTAGCCCAAGGTATATCGGACCGTTTGCGATTACAGAAAGGATCGGTGAAGTAGCTTACCGATTAGATCTTCCGCCAGAGTTGAGCCGGATTCATAACGCATTTCACGTATCAAACTTCCGAAAGTGTTTGGTTACTCAAGATCAGGCAGTCTCCCTACCAGAGATACAAGTCGATGAAAGACTGAATTATGTGGAAGAGCCGGAAGCTATAGTTGATCATAAAGTTAAAGTGCTGAGGAGTAAGGAGATCAGACAAGTGAAAGTTCAGTGGATGCATCATAGGGGTAGGATGCTACGTGGGAATCCGAATCGGAAATGAGAGCCAAATACCCTCATCTTTTTGCTTAACTGAATTCCGGGACGGAATTCTTTTAAGGGGGAGATGATGTTGTTGATCCCATTTTTGAGCAACAATAGAAGAAATATAAAGTCCATATTTAAATATAGAGATAAGATATACATGAAGAACAATCATAAAGAAACTTATCTCATATTCATTGATGATTAAATATGGAGAGGAGAAATGTTGAAGAACACCACACTAAACATGAAACGACTCTCATAAGAAACTAGTCTATGTGTGTTTTTGTGTGCTTTCCATATTTCTCACTTCTTAAAATAAGACTATGGAAACCTCTTATATAAGGCCATTTACACATTTAGATATTTAAGATATCTAAAATCTAGACAATATCTAAAATATCTATATAAAATATCTAAGTAAATATCTATAAGAAAATATCTAAAACATTAAAATATCTTTATAAAACATTCATTTAATTAGGAGCTAATTAAGCTAACAATCTCCCCCTAATGTTTTATAAAGAAAGCATCATCTTGTAGTCTCCCCTTTGCTTTCTTTAGAACCTTTGATGTTCCGTTCTTCAAGTCTTCAAAGCATCATGTGCTCCCCCTCAAATGTAGGCTCATCCACCGAGCTTTAAACGTGAATAACAGAGGATGGAGTGACATTTAAAATGTGACAAATGTAGCTTGACACCATGAAGAACCGTTGAGAGAACACCGTTCTTGAAAGCGGAAAGAGCATGAGTGAAATGCGATGCTTTCGGTGCAGCAAGAGTCCATTGACTTTGACACAGATTCTGACCATTAAGCACACTGGTTCAGACCAAAATCAAAACATGAAAAAGTTTCACCTGTGTCTTAGGAATTCAACGCAACTGGACTCATCAAATTTGGAGCTTCGAGGAGGGAGTGCTGTTGAAAATACGACAGGTGCGCAAAGCTGACAGCAAGAACTAAGACGTTGCGCTATGGGCTCTGAGGTTCGGTCGCAGAGGTTCAGTCTACAGAGGCTCTGTCGGGTTTCACAGAGGCTCTGTGGTGAGCAGTACCACAAAGGGTGGTCGCAAAAATCTGAGCCAAAGTATGAGTTGTCGCAAGAAGTTGGTCTGAGTGGTCGACAAAAAAAATGATCGTGGCTTGACAAACGCTTGACAAAGGCTTTGCAGACGTTTGGTCGCGACTCGACAGAGGTTGTCGCTGCTCGGCAGAGGTTGGTCGCGTGCGGCAGAGGCTTGGTCGCGTGCGGCAGAGGCTTGGTCGCCGCTCGGCAGAAGCTTAACAGAAGTGTTACACTTACTTTGACACTGATTTAGACCATTTTACCTCTGGATTTTGCAAGAACCCAAAAGACAAACATTTTTTTATTTGTTTGTTATATATTTAGATCATCTTGAATCACCTCTTTTCGAGCTCGTACGACAAAGATATGGTTGATTTACCACAGTCGCGCAGATCTGTCCATCAGCTTTCTATCAGCACACTGTTGTCTACTTCAACGATGCATATGACCCTTATAAATTTCGAATCTCTGAATTCTCAAAACACGAAATCTGTTCATCTGTGTCTTAGGAATCCAGGGCCTTTTGAATCGCATCAATCGGTGTTTTTATGAGTGAGATATGATCAGTTTAATACAGCAGCGCAAATCTGTCATTAAATCTGATTTGATGTAAAAGATAAGACGGTATTCATATAATTTTTAAAACCGTGAGTGCAAATAATTCGATCTCTAATTGATCAAGTCAGAAAACTAATTAGAAGAACTCAAAGTTAAAAAAAACGTTTCAGATCAGACTTTGAACATGTAACAAAACATCAAATCTTTCTCAAACAACTTTCTCAAGACCCAAATGATTTTGTTATTCATATATAAATGTTTATGAGCAGCGGAAGACAAACAAAATCTGGATCAAAGATAGTCCAATCTTGAAAATAAAGGTCAGATCAAACAAAGATCAACAACCTTACTACCAAGATGCAAAAAGAATTGCTTTGGACTTAAGCACACACAAGGTTGAGATCATAGATCAACCATCTACTTAGTGCTTATCAAATAAAACCAATGAATGAGAAAGAATCAAAACACACACATGAAGTATATCATAAACTAAACCATCTAAAACTTCCATTGTTGCATAGATGATCGATTTTGAAGAAAAGTTTCTTCAATCGGCTCTGATACCAATTGTTGATTCCATTTTTGAGCAACAATAGAAGAAATAAGTCCATATTTAAATATAGAGATAAGATATACATGAAGAACAATCATAAAGAAACTTATCTCATATTCATTGATGATTAAATATGGAGAGGAGAAATGTTGAAGAACACCACACTAAACATGAAACGACTCTCATAAGAAACTAGTCTATGTGTGTTTTTGTGTGCTTTCCATATTTCTCACTTCTTAAAATAAGACTATGGACACCTCTTATATAAGGCCATTTACACATTTAGATATTTAAGATATCTAAAATCTAGACAATATCTAAAATATCTATATAAAATATCTAAGTAAATATCTATAAGAAAATATCTAAAACATTAAAATATCTTTATAAAACATTCATTTAATTAGGAGCTAATTAAGCTAACAGATGTAATACCCCGGGTAAGTTCGTTAGTTTAAATCCCTTTTTCCGTTAAATTTAGTTAACCTTAAAGTTGAATGTTAGGGTAAGTTTGGGTAAATTATACGTTTAGGGGTGTTTGGGTCATTAAAGAGAAGTTCAAGGTTCATTTGGTAGTTGTGGTTTGATATTACCCCTTAAGCATCAGATAGTATGCTGAAAAACCTAAATTTAGAAAGTGTACGTGTGTGTGTGGAGGCGAAAAGGAGCAGAAGAAGAAGGTTACGGTTGCTACATCAATCGATTGGGTTAGAAGCGATTTGGAGGTAAGTCCTTTACATATTGTGTTTATAATCATGTATAGAAGATATCTATCGGTTTAGAAATTCTAATTTCGCGTCTTATTAGATTTCAATCGATTTCTAGGTAAGTGGAAACCGACTGTGTTCTTAAAGACTCCCGGTGGAGTCCCGGTACTGTCGACTCCCGGTGGAGTCCCGGTACTGTCGACTCCCGGTGGAGTCCCGGTACTGTCGACTCCCGGTGGAGTCCCGGTACTGTCGACTCCCGGTAAAGTGGAGTCCCGGTATAGCGAACTCCCGGTATTAACAACTTCCGGTGATCGAACTCCCGGTACCAAAGAGTCCCGGTACTGTGAAGTCCCGGTACCCTGTGTAGTCCCGGTAGTGGGTTAAGTGCAGTGAATACAGTTGAGAACAGGAACTAGTAGGCTTTACATGTTTGGCTAGTAAAGCGGTGTATGTATCTTAAATTGTTTCAGATTCTGTGGAGTCGTGGTAAGAGATAAGACCATTTTGAAAGGAGCTTGCGAGCGCGTGTATTAATCAAAACATGTGAGTTTTACTTTAAAAACGTTTTTAACTGGAATATATATACGTATGGTTTGGGAATGTGATAATTGGTGATTATGTGTTTATATGTGCGATAGATGTGAATTATAATATATCGAGGTATTATATTTACATGAGTATTATAATGTGTTATAATACGTTGGCCGGGCTTAGGACCGGTGTGTTTGGCTATAGAATCTGTATAGCGTTGTTTGGCTATAGATGTTGTACAACGTTGTAAATTTATTAGTTGGCTTGCAACCAACTAATATGGCCAGGAGGAATGAGAAGGGAAGGTATATGTTGTGTGAGTTCAAATTGATATATTTGATAGTGTTGTGTGATTTATATAAATAAAATTTATATAAATGATTTCAAACTAACAGGGATTTTTCTCACTTAGACCCTTAGGTCTAACCCTCATTTTTGTTTTAAAAATATGTATTCCAGGTGGTGGATTGCGTAAGAGCAAGTAATTAGAGTAATCGATGGATGGCTTTTGTGAAGGATTATATGACGAAGATTTTGGCATGTTTAGCAGTTGTATTACAATAGTAAATGTTATGTATGTATTTAGTACAAAGTTTGTAGTAGAATGGCTTTTGCTAATTGTAAAAGACTACGGGACCGTACTTGTAATTTGATGTCTCTTTTGTTATATCGATGTTATGTTACATTATGTGATTTGTTGTGTATATGGGAATTGGGTTGTTACAGATACAAATTATTTTGAAATTCGGCATACTGAAGTAAACTTCAGCGTTTAAAGAGAGAGAACATACCTTGATATCAGTGAATCATTTTTGTTCAGAGATTAGATGAGGAATGAGTTAATAGAATTTACTTTATCACTGATCCAATGCCTTACCGTTGAAGATTTACTCTTCAAGGTTTAGCATTCCAAGCTCGGTGATGAGAAAGTTGAATCTTGTCTCATCAAGGGGTTTGGTGAAAAGATCAGCTAACTGAAATTCAGTTGGGATAAAGTGAAGTTCTATGTCACCATTCATCACATGATCTCGGATAAAGTGATACCTGATCTCGATGTGTTTGGTCTTTGAGTGTGGCACTGGATTATTAGCTATAGGGATGGCACTAGTGTTGTCGCAATAGTTTGGAATTTTGGAAAGCTGAAGATCATAGTCTAATAGTTGATTTCTCAGCCACAAGACCTGAGCACAACAACTTCCAGCGGCGACATACTCAGCTTCAGTGGTTGAGGTGGACACTGAGTTTTGCTTTTTACTTGTCCAACTCACCCGCTTTCCACCCAGGAGTTGACAGCCTCCTGTGGTGCTTTTCCTATCCAATTTGCATCCTGCAAAATCACTATCTGAATAGGCGGTTAGATCAAACCCTGAGTCTTTGGGATACCAAAGACCTAGGTTAGGAGTACCTTTTATATATCTAAAAATTTGCTTTACAGCGATCAAATGAGATTCCTTAGGTTCAGATTGATATCGTGCACATAAACAAGTTGTATACATAATATCAGGACGGCTAGCTGTAAGATACAGAAGAGAGCCGATCATCCTACGGTACGCTGTGACATTAACAAAATCAAACTTTTTCAGCATATCTTTAACGTACTTACCTTGGTGAATGAAAGTACCTTTTTCATTCTGCTTGATTTGAAGACCAAGGAAATATGTCAGTTCACCCATCATACTCATTTTATATTCGACTTTCATTCTTTCAGTGAAACGAGTACATAATTCAGGGTTAGTAGAACCAAATATAATATCATCGACATATATTTGAACAAGAATGATATGACCTTTTACTTTCCTGAAAAATAGAGTGTTGTCAACTTTACCATGCTCAAATATTTTAATATGGAGATAAGTTGAGAGAGTATCATACCATGCACGTGGAGCTTGTTTCATTCCATAAAGTGCCTTATCTAGCTTATAAACATAACCTGGATGCTTAGGATAGGTGAATCCTGGAGGTTGTTCAACGTAGACTTCTTCATTCAGTCTTCCATTTTGGAATGTTGATTTGACGTCCATCTGATATACTTTGAAGTCGCGATGAACAGCATATGCTAGAAATAGACGAATGGCTTTGAGTCTTGCCACTGGAGCAAAGGTTTCATCGTAATCTATGCCTTCCTCTTGTCTGTATCCCTGAGCAACAAGACGATCCTTGTTGCGGGCTACAGTTCCATGTTCATCCAACTTGTTTTGATAGACCCACTTAGTGCCTATCACTGATTTGTTAGATGGTCTTGGAACGATATTCCAAACTTTGTTTCTTTCAAATTCTGTTAGCTCTTCTTGCATAGCGCTGACCTAGTTTGGATCTCTGAGGGCATCATTTGTTTTCTTTGGTTCAATCAGAGAGATGAAGTTAACCAATAAACAAATATTACCTAAACTTCGTCGAGTTTTAACACCAGTGTTTGGATCACCAAAAATCTAATCAATGGGGTGATTTATAGTCCATCGCTGAGCCGGAGCATGATTCACTGATTCCGTTTGAACTTCTGGAGGAGTTGAAGAAGTGGCTTCAGCAACTTCAGGTATTTCAGGCAAGAGAGGAAGAGGTTCAGATGACATTTCATTCACTGATTGCTGAGAAGTAGATGGGATATTTGAGGTTGATGGTTCAGACGCAGGCATAGTGTTAAGAGGAACAACTGAGACCTATGATGATTCAACTTCACTTGTCTGCATGCTTGGAATGATGGTAGGATCATCATCAGCGGTAGGAGTGTTGTTTTGAGGGATAGGAGCAGTTTCTAAATCTCTAAGGAGGGGAAACATCCATGTAGGTTCCCAGATTCACGTTGCATCACAATAATGGTAAGAAAATAGACAACGGAAGCATATTAAATAAAGCCGTTAATGTGAGTGATTGTGTAAACGATATAATAACTGTGAGTATCAAATATAGAACAGTAATAATGATAACAAGATCAAGTATAAAAGCTGCTCGTATATTGATAATGAATCACACCAAGAACACGTTCAAGTGTGTGTTCGGAAATCTCACAGGACACAATATCGTACGGAGATAGTGCTATGGAATACTGCAGTGTGTGCTTTAACAATCGTGGAAAACTATTCTTCCAAAAGCTTACTATCGTTTGTTCCACTACCTCACTATTTATAGACCTGATAAAGTGTAGACAGTGTACTATCGTACCCTGGAATGACACGTGGAAAGTGTGTCTCCTTTCTTTAGGGCATACGTGGAAAGTATGGACACGTGTCTGACACTTAGGATTTCTTACGAGACTTAGGAACCACAAAGGTCTTCACTTCACCAGAGCTCTGTTTGTCTTTGGGTATGAACAGTTCTTCTGTTGATCTTCTGCCAGAGCTCTGTTGAGCTCTGTTGGTTCCACCAGAACTCTGTTGAGTTCTGTTGGTCTTCTTGATGAGTTTCTTCTAAGTCTTCTGCTTGATCTATGTTGGTCTTCTGACTTGAAAATATTTTCAATACTTTTACATAAGAGATACTTGGGGCTAACAATCTCCCCCTAAGTATTGAAAATAAAAATTTACAAATTTGCAGAGATATAAACAAAAAGACAGAGAATTGACCTATGTGATCCTTGCACTATTCTTTTGAGATATTACAATACAGAGTAAAAGAATAAGTACATTTAGGCATAATTATCTCCCCTTAGGATCTTGTCGAATCTTCTAATCAGCTCACGAAAGTCCATCATAAGATCTAGCTGTTCGATGCAGAGCCTCAGTTGCTCTTCTGGACACTTCTCTCTTGGGAGATTCTGAATTATGTTCTTGAGATACACCAGTGACTCACTTGAGTTCTTGTGGGCTTTAGATATTCTGATGGCCTTCTTGATCTTCTTCTGTCGGCAGATGAAGACTGGAGGATCTCCAACTACGGTTCCAGTCCTGTAGTGGCCATAACCCTCAATGTTTTCATTTGGAGGTGCAATCGCTAGTTTCTCAACTTCGAACTCTATGCCTAGCTGAAAATCAATCTGAATTCTGAGATTAATGTGCTCTTGCATAGCGAATCGAACTTCTGGTAGAGAAGTTCTTGCAGGTTTGAATCTGTCTGAGAAGTTCAAGCAGTAGGCGTGGAGCATGATCAGATCGTACAGATTTAGAAGCACAAGATCGTTGTCGTTGAAGTATTCGTTCTTGCCTTCTGTTGATTCAACAGTGTACTCATGGTACACAACTCTGTCATGTTGGAATTTCCTATGCTTGATGTCTAAGATCCTGTGGATACCGAAGTTTATGTTTATGGCTTTGTTCAGATTAGACTTGGTTTGTATGAACTTTAGCCTTGCATCTTGGATTGCGTTTATTCGGATGGGGTTGAGGTAAGGGTTGATGGGTTTGGCATTGACAGGAATGATGTCTCTGTTAGCATAGAGAAAACCAAATAATTCCTCTAAGGATGGTTTCTCGGTGTGTTGGGTTGATGTTTTTGGGTTCTGTTCTGGCTGAATGGGGTTCTGATCTTCATGGGTTTCAGCCATAAGAATGTCAACGTGTTCTAGCACGGGCTCTTGAGCAGCTTGGGATTGAACTTGGGGTTGGGCTTGGCTTATTTGTTCATCAGCAGAGAATGGGTCTGTTCTCTCTGGTTCGGTTCTGGTGGTTGTTGAGTTGAAGGTTCTGGTGATTTGATGACTCGATCTTTGAACATGTACTCAAACACAACCATAGTCATCTCTGTCGTCTCTTCTGTTATCCCCTTATCTCCTTTCTCAGCCTCTTCCTCTGTTACTTTCCCTTTTCCCTTGTTCTTTTCTGACTCTGACCCATCTGTCCCTTTCTCCTTCTCAGGCTATTTCTCCTTTTCTTTCTCTTTCTCTTTTTCCTTCTCTTTCTCTTTTTCCTTATCCTTCTCTTTTTCCTTCTCCCCCTTTTCTTTTTCCTTCTCCCCCTTTTGTTGTTCTGCGGACTCACCCATCTGATTGTCTGAATTACCTTCTTGTGCATCGTGGAAGTCATCATCATCATCTTCAGCATCAGAGAATGCAATTCTAGTATTGGGTGAGGCAGGAACAACAAACTTAGGTCGTTTACTCGATGGTTCGCCTTCTGGTGCTCCTTCTGCAGGTCGTTTCTGTGTGGCAGTCTGTAGGATTCCATCTGTGAAGATGGTGACAGCCTTTCTCAATGTATCTTCGACTTCTGTTGCGGCAGTTCTGATCTCATCTACTTGACTCTCAAAGTTAACTTTGTGAGTGTCAATAGATGCATGCACATGTCGTTCTGTTGCCTGGGCTTTCATCACAGACTTTGAAGAAATCGTCATCATCCGGCTAAGAACTGATTTGCGAAATTCACCCATTTGGCCAACTGACATGGGTAGGTCATTGGGGTTTGGGCTGGAGTTGTTAAGCGGAGTAGCAGATGATGTCGTGGCTTCTTTGATGGATTCCTTAACAGAGTTATTGATGAGCTCTGTCAAGGTTCTGACGTTTGATTCTGATAGAATAACTGTAGGGATGGGCAAGGTTCTGTTCATTGTAGCTGTATGATTCTCTATCACAAGTCTCTTCAGCTCTGCAAGCTCTGTCAAAGTCTTTGTTGTTTCCTCAGCTCTGACCCTTTTAGCTTCTGTTCTGGCTCTTTCGACATCAACATACTTCTGTTGTAACTCTGCATATTTATATGTTAATCTTTGCAGTTCTTCTTTAAGAGAAACATTTTCCTGGCGGATATGCTCCTCCTTCTGTGCATTGATAAGTTTATACTCATTCAAGGAGTTGTTGATACTATCACAGAAGCTTGTGAACTCTGCTTTTGTGACAGTTTCAACGGGGGTAACCCTGACTCCAACAGATGGATTCAGTTCAACCTCGAGTTCAGAGGTGCCTCTCTGAAGAGTAGCATTTATGTTGGCTCTTGGAGGACTTCTACCCGATCCTCGATGAACTGTTTGAACAGAAGCATCTACAGGTATTTTGATCTCGATTTCCTCCTCCAGCTCAGTTTCTGGTGAAGGGAATCGGATGTGATGAGAAGAGTTTGGATCAAGCAAAATCTTCCTTTGTTCAACTAAGGTCTCCCATTGTCCCTGAGTCGGACAGAGGCAACGTGAGATGCGAAAGATCTCAAGTCTATATGAGCCATAGAGGCATCATCGTGTGGAGGTGACCTATTGATGTTCTGGGGCAAAGGAACATCATTAACAAAAATAGATTCCCCAGGTATGTGCATACCAGAGGCATGAAGATTCGCCTCTGGCGGTTCTTGCTGGTTAGGGTTCGAGGTGTGCACCTCTGTTTCAATATTCCTTTGGTCTTGATCACCAGGAATAGTTAATGTGGCAACACTGGGAATTAGGCTTTGGAAATTCACATGTGTGTTCAAATTTTGAACATCTTCTTCTAAGCTCGCATTTCCCTCGGCTCCTAGGGGTATAGCATTTTCCTCTTGTTCACTCTCTAACACATGTACCTCACGCCTACCAGAAGAGGGCGATCTCTCTGCCACCTCTTCTGTAGCTTCCCTTTCTTCCTCATGAACAGCCTCCATAGTGGATGCTCTGTTCTATACTTCCTCCTCCATCACTCTAGAGGAAGACCCCACTTCGGGTACTCTTGCCTCTGGTCTGTTAACTTCTTCTCGTATTTCCTCATTCAAACTCTCTAATGAAGGCTCATATCCTAAGTATGCTGGGGTTCTCACCTCAGGTTCTTGAGGTTGAGTAGCAGTATTATAGTTTTGGATAGAGAGGTGTTCTGGATGAATAAGGGCAAACATTGTACCTGGAACTCTTATGATGAAGGGATATTCACCTGAAGTCGTAGGTTGGAATTTTGACATGACCCAAATAGGTGTAGGATTTCCTTGTTGAGTTAACTGCAATAATGGGAAGGCTTCTCGGATTACCAGACTTATAAAACGAGGAAACCTGATTGATTTCAAAAACTTGTGGACTCCAACTTCTCCACCTCTGGCTAGAGAATTTGTTTTGGTATTCACAGCAGCAAGAAGGTCCTTGTAAAGGATTTTGGCATAATCGAAGTTTCTGTTGAAAAATAACCCATACATGATTTGTAGAATCTCTTTTCTTGTTTGATCTTGGCTACCAGACTTACAGGTAAGGGTTCTGTTCAGTGTGGAGAACATGAAGTTCCACACTGTGGGTAGGTTTTGTCTTCTGAACTCTCCTATCCTATTTATGTCTTTATTGTAACCTAAGACCTTTACAAAATCAAGAAGAGTCTCTACTTTGGGGGGTTTCTCATATGCTCGAATCCCTAATTCTCTTCTTGTCTTCATCCCAAATATTCTTCTGAAGGTTCTGGCACGAATGCGTATGGATCCTCCTCCTGCGTTTCTTCCCGCATCAACGTTTCCGACAACCCCTTTCTGTTTCGGGATAAATTGGTAAGTGGTCCACCATTGTTGGACGTAAAGCTCAGGTAAGTTGTCGTCATACATGGTTAGTGCTCGAAAAACTTCAGAATTTCTGAAAAACTCTATAAAGATGTGGTACAAGGGTAAGTAGAGACCAGGGTTTGCATCAAAACGGTAGTTGTTATCAGCAAACTCGTAGGGTTGAATAACAATGGCATCAACAGGGCCTATTCTACTTGATTCAGCAGAATGTTGTGGTTCGGCCATTGTAGCAGGTTAGGGTTTCTTGAAGAACTCAAGGGTTTTTGTTGGTCCCGAAGGCCTATACAAGTTTGTAGAAGGGGGGGGGGGGGGGGGGTTGAATACAAACACACAGATTTTACTTTTCTAAATTGTTTATTGATAAATCATTAACAATTTACAGCTTGTTGCGGAAACAAGATTAAGGATAAACCTAAATCTAAACAAGTTGGAACACTAAGGTTTGTTGCACTAAGAGAGATAAGGAAATTACTAATAATAACCTATCTTGAGATAAGAGATTGAACTTGTCCAGAGTTAGCAAGTTACTTCAAATGAAGTGGGTTCATCTCTTTATATACTGCATGCATTTAATGCAAGTCAGTATACACTTTACACGTGTCATCAGCTGGTTGGTTGCATGTCATTGACCTTTGTTGACAACCTTAGTAGCCGCATGGATGAACAGTGTAGTATCAGAATGGTTGTACGATTTCAGACAGTCGGAGGTTCTTTTCTGACATTTCGTACGGAGTCGTGCAAGGGAGGTTAAGAAAAAAGTACTTTGTACGGAGGACTTCATGATCAGCTTTCGTTGATTCAACGATTATCATTTACTATTCAGCGAATGATAAAGTTCAGCGATAGCTGAAGTCTTGTACTTGATACTTCACGTTGAGTGGACAAATCTGAGTCTTCGCTGATCCGCATCAGTTCATTAGGAGACTTGTCGCTGGTTCTTGAGCTTGATCTTCGACTTCAGCGTAGAACCTTTGTTGACGTGAAACTTGTCTTCAGGGATCATAAGTATACAACTAACTTATCAGCGATTATCATAATGACTGAACAGACACAGAGTATTAATGAAGAACAGTGTTCGCTGAATGTTTAATTTAAAAGAGCGAGAGTTCCTATCAGCGGTACTATAAGATCTTTGTACTTATCAGCGATAGTGAAACTCTGATACATATTGTTTACTTACAATTTTCACTAAGTATATAAGAGAGGGTCATTATCAAATCACTGAGGGTTTGGATCAACAATCTCCCCCTATTTGATTATGACATAGCAACAATGAAAATTGCTATTTAATGAAAACATAAGGATGAAAAGAACTCATAAAATATTTGTCCCTTGTACTGTTTTCTGGGATCTTTTAAGTACTGATGAAGTAAAGTACATTCGCTGAAATCTTTCTCTAAAACTTTGAATCAGGTTACAAAGAGAAATGGAAAGATTACAAGTACGAGCGAAATAAATTACAAGTACAGAAGAATAACTGATACAATAGAGAAAAAAGGTGATCATATCAGCTTATAAAGGTTCTTCCTTGATGAGAAGTTCATCAAGGGTCTTTGATGTGGGGATCATCCAGTCAGGGACATCTTCTCCTTGATTCTTTTTCTTCAGAGCTGCTTCAAAAATCAAGGGCTTCAGGTGTCTAGCTTTGATGTTGCGTCTGACTTCACACCAGTATACGAGATCTCTGAGTTGTTCGATGGGAGCGATGTCTAGCTCAGAGATACGTTGAAAGTGATGATTTCCATAGTAGTCTAAAAAGAATATACCATAGGGATCACTTACAACTGTGCCAGGAATGAATGTTTCTCCAGGTGGTAGAGAGGTGTCAAGCATTGAGAGATCGGCATCAGGGCCAACAATTTCAGCACGAGAGAAACTAATGCCCGTTTCATTCCGAATTTGAGGACCTGAACTAGAGGCTTTCTTTTTCTTATCAGGGACTTTTCTTGGTTGAGGAAGAGTAGGAGGAATATCCACAGCAGATGAAAGCAGGTCGATCTGTTTGTTTAAGATCTTCTCGACATGGCTTTTGAACTTTGAGCGCGATCCCTGAATGGCTAATTTTGTTTCTAACCATTCAGAGAGACCAAACTTTTCTAAGGTGGTAGCATAGAAAGTTTGCTTGGTTTTGTCATCTCTGTAGACGTCCACTTCAACAACAGGAACTTCAGCGTACAGTCTTCCTCTGATGTTTGCCTTGACTATTTTGGATGGTCTAGATCGATAGGTCAGCATTTGTTTAGCCCATTCCAAAGTCGTATCAGAGACCTTAGTCTTTTCTCTAACAATCTCTTGAGCATCATCCCATAGCTGACGTTGAACATCAATGGGAACTCTTTTCAGCTTGGGGTCTTTTATTGATCGTTGAGTAAGTTTGATGGCGTATTCTCTGTCTTTTTCTTCAGCTTCCTTTCTTTCAGCGATTAGGCGTTCAGCTCTGAGGTGTTCCTGGTATTCAGCTTTGGAAATTCTGAACTTTGGAGGAACTGAAGGAAGTTGATCACGCCTTAGAATGATTCGCTGATCCTCGAATCGCTTTATTATTTCCTCTATTCTTTTCTGATCCTCTTCACTTAGCTTTTGAGGAGCTAAGGAAGGTCCGCCTCTGTGCGAGAGTAGCTGTTCTTCTGGTTCATCAGTCTCAGAGATTAAATCTAAGACTGGGATTATTTCTTCAGCAGCAGCTGGTATTATTGGTGAAGTCGCAGTTGTGGAGCCTTCAGCGATATCCTCAAACAGGGGAGAGGACTAGCTGAAACACAGCAATCTTACAAGTAAGAAATTGGGTAGAATCAGATAGAGAATTGGTTCAAGTGTATAGGCTTGGGTAGTAGAACTGATAGTGTATGATAGAGGAGGGATGGAGTGAGAGATGATTTGTGTACCTGACCAACCGGCTTTTCAAGCAAGATCATCAGATTGTCATCTTCAGCGACGCTTTTGCCTTTGCCTTTCTCAGCTCCAGAGGCTGAGGGCTTTGTCTTTGTCCGCTCCCCTGAAGGTTCATTTATCGAGATTCTCTTAAGAGCTTTGATCTTTGGAGCAGGTTTGACGATAAAGAAGTCATCGTCATCTTCGTCATCATCATCATCATTCTTTGGAGAAGAAGATGGTTCATCATCAGGGATGTCGATGGCTTCATCATCTTCTGCTTCGAATTCAGTTTTCTCAGCTTCTTCTTCGAGTTGCTCCCCCTCAGATATAGAGGCGAGCCTCTCGGTTTCCTCAGGGTTTTCATCTCCCTGAGGTCCAGCGGTGGTTTCTTCAGTATTCGTCTTCTCTCCCCTGATAGATTCATCATGGGAAAGGTCTTCAGCGCTCTTGGCGAGGTCTTCAGCGCTCTTCTCCCCCTCTTTTTCATGATGACTGGGGGAGGAATGGCTAGATTCAGCGTTGGTAGGTTCTCTGTCTTCTTGGCCAGAGAGACCTACACAAACTTCAATCTTTGCTAATCTGTCTTCAAGGCCATAAATAGCAGGATTGATCTTCCCGAGCTCAATGCGATCCTCCGCTGTAAAATGTTCAGATTCAGGGACAGGGGCAGGAGCAGGAGTATTCGCCTTGTGCAGCAGCTGTTCGATCATAGTCTTCATCGAACCAACATCAGTCTTTACAGAGCTTAAGTCAGTCGTCAGAGTGTTGACATTTGTCTTCACAGCAGACATATCTCCCTCTAGTGTTCCAACCGATGTTTTCAGCGTTGTTACCTCGCTGGACATGGATGAAACTGAATTTTTGAGAGAGGTGTAGTCTGTGTAGATATCAGCGAGCACCTTGGCGAAGTCGCTGAGAGTCTTATCAAGTTGCTTCATGTCATCTGTGGAAGCCTTCTTCTCCACCACTGTTGTCAGCTTGTTCAGATTCTCTCCAGCGTTTGTTACAGCTGTAGAGTTATTGGAGAGAGTAGTGGTGAGACCTGTCAGCTTTGTCTCCACGGACTTCAGAGAGGCGTTGATATCTCCCAAATTAGGACCTGTAACATATAAAAACTTTTGAACAGAGGAAAGCTCAGAAGTTTGGGGTTTAGTCACAGTGTTTATGGGTTGTTGTTTACCTGCAGGAGGATTGGTGAATTCATCGAAGTCACGGGTTCCTGAGTAAAGTTCCATGTCATCTTCAAAAGTGCCCATGGATTTTTCTGCAGGTCTTGTATTCATCATTCCTGGAGAATCAGCTTTATGTTCCGAGGGAATGATGGCAGCTCCAGTTAGATCTGGAGTAGAGACCAAATGAATGGAGGGAGGAGCGAAGGATAAGAGTGGGGGTTGGGTTATGAGTTCAGCGTTGGATTCGCTGACAATCACTTCATCAGTCTTTTGAGAGACTGAAGGAGGTTGGGTAGGTTCCAAGTTTGTAACCTCAGCGTTTAGAGACGCTGAAGTTTGGATAAAAGGGATGGCTTGTTTAGGTGTGGCAGAGCGTACCACTGAACGTTCCTTCAGCTCTGCAGAAAGAGCTGAGGAGTCTTCAGCATGAGATTGCTGGGGTTGCTCCTTTGTTTTCTTGATCCTTTTAGAATCAAGTGGGGTAGATGAATGTTTCCTTTTCTTAGAAGGAGAGGATTTTGTAGCCAGGGTATCAGCGATGGGTATTGTCGCTGAAGGAGCCACAGAAGTACAAGAAGAAGGGTTGAGAAGAGTTAAGAGGGTAGAAAGACGTACCTCATTTTCAATAGGTTTGAAGTCGAGTACCTTAGGGCCAATCTGTGAGAGTTTTAGATCGCCCTCTTGCGGGTAGCTGTCCTTCATGCCATATTGAAAGATAGCGCTGATGAAACGGGGGTAGGGAACCCAAGCAGGCCTGTCAGCGGCAGAGTCTACTCTTTGCAGCAAGTCATCATAGATGAGAGATGCCCAGTCAATGTGTAGACCTTTCAGCAGAGCGTATCCCATAGGTTGCTGAGGTTGAGCGGCTTGATCAGAAGAGCCGGTCTTGGCAGTCATGCAGCTGATAAGGTGAGCGAAGATGAAGTTCATCCCGCTGGGCATTTTCGATTTCTTCAGCAGTGTTAGCTTATTCTCAGGCTTCTTGTCTCTGCCCATTTCCCATACATAGCCCATTGCATCAAAAAATGCAATAAGAGCTTCTTTGTCAGCGATCTTCTTATGGTCAGGGAAAGGAACAAAAGGTTTTCCTTTTGTAGCGATGGGAAAGTTCAGAGCTTTGCGAATGATGGCAGGTGTGATCTTTATCGTGCCATAGTCAGTATCGCAGAGGATACAATCAACTGTTTTGGAGGGATCTTTGGCGGATGGTAGCTGAGAGTGTCTGGCAGAGTACCAGAACTGAGATAGTAGCAGCTGACTTGCAGGGGGTGAAATGGTCAGGGCTGTTGAAATGCAGCAATTCTTCAGGAAATTCACAGCATCTGTCAGATGTGTGACTTGCTTTCGAGGAGGAAACTCGAGAAGCGCAGAAAGGTTGTTTATCTTAGTCCAGTCTAGTTGATCAAGATTGAACTTAACCTGAGGAGCCTTAATGATTTCCACTTCCTCAGAGTCAGCGGAGATGTTCTCAGTGGTAGCAGGAATGTCAGACGAGACCATTTCTCTATATTAATAGTTCAACCAAAGATGTTAACAAATAAGAATAATCTTAATGTGGAAAGAATTTCCAATAAGATGTTTCGAATTTTATCCATTTCATTCAGACACAAATGTCTTAATGAAGATTAGGGTTTTTCATGTTTTTGAAACGAAATGTAAAACCCATTTTCTTGTTTTCCAGTTTTCTATGAAGAAATAGATTCTGGAAACGAATGAAGAACAAGTTTAAGATTTTGCATTTAAACTTGAAGAACAACCATGAAATGGCTGTGTTCATAAAACCACGAAAGAAAATGATTTCATTTTACGAAGTTCTTTTGTTTGATCTTGTTAAAATAATGAGAAGATCGGAAACAAGTTATACGCATTTGGTAATAAATAAGAACATATTAACCTTGATGTTTGATGAAGAAGATGATGAACAGTTCTTTGAAGTTTTTGAAATCACAAATGCAACAGTGAATTCTTTCTTGCGGAGGAAGATTGATAGCGTAAAAGAAAAATATAAACAAGGAATTTGTTTATATAGAGATTTTAGAAAGAGAAAATCTTGAGCGGGAAAAGATTTTCATCATGACAAGGACACGTGTTTGCATTTGATTGGAAGTTTGAACGAGACGTGCAAACGTGTGTCAGGAAGAGAAAACGTGCCGGGGTTTTATCCGTTGCAATGACGTCACAACTGTCCTTTCATATTCTTGGTTGTCTCTGAGGTTTTGAAAAACTCAGAGATACTTTTGAAAACATGAAGCACTGAATGAAAATATTCAGTGAAGGTTTTAAGAAATTTCAAAATATCGCTGTTAAGGAAAAGATATTCAGCGATGTATTTTGTTTTGAAATCTTGCATTTTCATGCGATTGTCAGAGAGAGAACATACCTTGATATCAGTGAATCAAGTTTATTCAGAGAGAAGATGATAGAATGGGTTATATAAGTTGATTTTATCCTTTCGCTGATCAATGTGAACCGCTGAAGATTTTATCCTTCAAAGTTCAGCATTCCAAGCTCGCTGATGAGAAAGTTGAATCTTGTCTCATCAAGAGGTTTGGTAAATAAGTCAGCTAACTGATAATCAGTTGGGATAAAATGAAGTTCTATATCACCATTCATCACATGATCTCTGATAAAATGATATCTGATTTCTATATGTTTGGTCTTTGAATGTAGCACTGGATTGTTTGCTATAGCGATGGCACTTGTGCTGTCGCAATAGATTGGAATTTTGGAGAGCTGAAGATCATAGTCTAGTAGCTGATTTCTCATCCACAAGACTTGAGAACAACAGCTTCCAGCAGCTACATATTCAGCTTCAGCTGTGGAAGTGGACACTGAATTTTGCTTTTTACTAGTCCAACTTACCAGCTTTCCACCCAGGAGCTGACATCCTCCTGTGGTGCTTTTCCTATCCATTTTGCAACCTGCAAAATCACTATCTGAATAGGCGGTTAGATCGAATCCTGAATCTTTGGGATACCAAAGACCTAGATTCACTGTACCCTTAAGATATCGAAAGATTCGCTTTACAGCTTTCATATGAGATATCTTAGGTTCAGCTTGATATCGTGCACACAAGCATGTTGCAAACATAATATCGGGTCGGCTAGCTGTTAGATACAATAGAGAGCCGATCATCCCACGGTACAGCGTGACATTGACAGGAACACCCTTAGTGTCCTTATCAAGTGTCAGCGGTGGTGCCATAGGGGTTTTCATAGCTGAACTTTCAGTTAAGTCGAATTTCTTCAACATATCTTTAACATATTTTCCCTGATTTATGAAAATTCCTTTCTCAGTTTGCTTAATCTGAAGACCAAGGAAATATGTTAGTTCACCCATCATGCTCATTTTATACTCATCTTTCATTCTATCAGCGAAACGAGTACAAAGCTCAGGGTTAGTAGAACCAAATATAATGTCATCAACATATATTTGAACTAAAATGATATGACCTTTTACTTTTCTAAAAAATAGAGTTTTGTCAATCTTACCTTGCTCAAATTTTTCAATATGGAGATAAGTAGAAAGAGTGTCATACCATGCACGAGGAGCTTGCTTCAAGCCATAAAGTGCCTTATCCAGTTTATAAACATAACCTGGACGCTTAGAATCTGAGAATCCTGGAGGTTGTTCCACATACACTTCTTCATTCAGCTTTCCATTTAGAAACGCTGACTTGACATCCATCTGATGTACTTTGAAGTTTTTGTGTACAACATATGCTAAGAATAGACGAATAGATTCAAGTCTTGCTACTGGAGCAAATGTTTCGTCATAATCTATACCTTCCTCTTTTCTGTATCCCTGAGCAACAAGTCGAGCTTTGTTGCGGGTTATAGTACCATGTTCGTCCAACTTATTTCGATAGACCCATTTAGTGCCTATTACTGTTTTATCAGTTGGTCTCTGAACAAGTTTCCAAACTTTGTTTCTTTCGAATTCAGTCAGCTCTTCTTGCATGGCGCTGACCCAGTTTGGATATTTGAGGGCATCATCTACTTTCTTTGGTTCAGTTAGTGAAATAAAATTTACAAATAAACAAATATTACCTGCACTTCGTCGAGTCTGAATCCCAGCGTTTGGATCACCAAGAATTTGATCAATTGGATGATTTATAGTCCATCGCTGAGCCGGAGCGTGAGACGCTGACTCAACTTGAACTGGAGGAGCTGAAGATGAAGCTTCAGCGACGTCAGGAGTATCAGCCAAGAGAGGAATGGATGAAGTTGTCATTATATTCACTGACTGCTGAGAAGTAGATGGAATGTCTGAGACATTTGGTTCAGTGTTAGGTATAGTGTTTATAGGAACAACTGAGACCCAAGAAGTTTCAGCTTCACTGTTCTGCATATTTGGAGTGATAGGACTATCATCTTCTACTGGATGAGCATTAGTGGGAATATCTTCTGAATCAACAAAGATGAGAAAACATCCATTGATTCAGTTCTTCAGTATCAGCGGACGATTTAGAGTTCGCTGAACGGGATTCGTCAAACGTGACGTGAATAGTTTCTTCTACAGTTTGTCTTCTTCGATTGAAGACTCTGAAGGCTTTGGAAACTGAGGAGTATCCAAGAAAGATTCCATCATCAGCCTTAGGATCAAACTTTCCAAGAGCATCTCTGTTGTTCAGTATAAAACACTGACATCCAAAGATGTGAAGAAAGCTGATTGAAGGCTTTCTCCCATGAAAAAGTTCATAGGCTGTCTTTTTGAATCTTTTAATAATCAGCGACCTGTTTTGCGTAAAACAAGCAGTGTTGACGGCTTCTGCCCAAAACTGAGTAGGCAGGTGAGAATCGCTGAGCATTGAACGTGCAGCTTCAATAATTGTTCTATTTCTTCTTTCAGCGACTCCATTTTGTTGCGGTGTTCTCACTGAAGAAAAGTTGTGAGAAATATCCTTACTCTCAAGGAAGGAATCAAGAGAACTGTTTTTAAATTCAGTCCCATGATCACTCCTTATTGAGCGAACGGTCAGATTGTTCAGGGTTTCCATCTTCCGAACAAAATTGATGAGTTCTTCAGGGGTGTCACTCTTAGAACGGAGAAACATTACCCAAGTGAAGCGAGAGAATTCATCAACTATGACCAGCGTATATTTCTTTCCAGCGATGGATTGTTTGTTAACAGGGCCAAACAAATCCATATGGAGTAGTTGTAGAGGAGATGACACTGAAGAAACTTGCTTTGACTTAAAGCTTGCTTTGGTCTGCTTCCCTTTTTCACACGCTGAACATAACGACTCTTTGGCGTATGAATGCTGAGGTAGACCAGTGACTAACTCTTTTGAAGAAAGAGTGTTCAGTGTCTTGAAATTTAGATGAGATAGCCTCTTATGCCATAGCCAGTTGACATCAGATGAGGCCTTTGAGAAGAAACATGAGTTCTCAGTGGTTGTTGAGTCCATGTTTATTACATAAACATTTTCCAAACGATAACCGCTGAGAGCTATCTTCTCCTTTTTGTCAGAGACAAAGAAGGATTCCTTAGTAAAGATTACATTGTTATCCATGTCGCAAAGCTGACTGATGCTTAGAAGATTATGTTTCAGCCCTTCAACATATGCGACTCTTCTGAAGGAGGTTGTACCATTTGAAAGTACACCATACCCTCGGGTATGTCCTTTTCCATTTCCACCGAAAGTCACAGAGGGACCCTTCTCTTCTTTGTATTCAGCGAGCAGGCTTTTCTTTCCAGTCATGTGTCTAGAGCATCCGCTATCAAGATACCAGAGACCCTTCTTAACCTGCAATACAAAGGAAGATTAGTTTTTCTTGGGTACCCACTTAACCATGTATACACTTTTGTCAGTGGAAGTAGTTGGAATGGAAGGTTCAGCAGTCTTCGCAGCATTTGAAGATTCAGCTTTGTCTTTCTTCACTTTGGTTAATTTCTTAACCTCAGTGGTAGAATTCACCTTGACCTAATTTGCACCAGGGTTGGTCTTCTTTGCCTTGGGGGCAATCTTCACCTTAGCTATCTTTTCAGCTTTGGTGGCTGTGGGGCACTTACTAGCAATATGATCGGTAAGTCCACAGTGATAACATTTCCTATAACTAAAAGTAGTTCTAGGACCATTTGAATGCTGAGCTTTTAATTTCAAATTTGAAGTGCCAGCACCAAGTAAACTATTGGCTTTAGAAATGGGACGAACATTCAATTCTTCAGATTTCTTACCAAGGACATCCAATCTGAGTCTAGGAGTAGATCGCGGAATAAATCCAGATATCTGCTTCCTTGATCCAGAGGGATGAGCCACTGAAGCTTTATAAGCTTTCAGCTTTGGTACTAAGGTACCCTTCTGAGGATTCTGGTAAATAACAATTCCTTTACCTTTGTCTGAAGAGACAGAGGTAGGTTTTGAATAAACCATTTTCTCCTTGCCTTTTGAGGAGGTAGGAGTTTCCTCAGGGATTGGTGTAACGGACGAGGATCACTGAGAAGATGAAGTATCAGCGACTGAGGATACGAACGTTCCAAATTTAAGCATTGAACGCTCAGTGGTTGGTTTTGGAGTGTCATATTTGTAACCCAAACCACGTTTATCACTCAGGGGAATCTGAGACTTTATTATCTCAGTGATCTTTGTTGAAGAATTACACCATCCTTCAACAGTAGCTTTTTCAGCCTTTAATGCAGCGATAGCTTCTGCTCGTTCGATTTTGACTAGCTGATTTAAATATACTTGATCTTTAAAATCTTCTTCAATTTTAAAAAGCTTTTCTATTTGAAGGTGGCAGTTTTTAAGCTTTTCAGCGAGATCAAGATTTTGGTTTTCAACCACAGTTTTGCCGTTCATGGCTTCGTATAAACTTCTAGTCAAGAGATCGATCTTACGGAGACTATCAGCTTCATCAATATTTGCAATATTGGTAAAGAAAGAAGGTGATACCTGAATAGCAGATGTTGAAGTGGAGGGAATGTCTGAACTTTCTTCCTCTTCTTCAATCTTGGCCATAAGACATAGATTTGCTTCATCATCTTCAGAGTCAGATGATGATGCTTCTTCATCAGAAGCAGCCCAATCATAGTCAGCCATCAGGCCTTTATTCTTCTTCTTAATGCTTTTCAGCTTTGCATATTTTTCTTTCAGCTTTGAGTATTTGTCATCTTTATTTCTTGGAGCAAAGGGTTTCTTTGTAAAAGCTGAGGGTCTAGAAACTTTCTTTGACCTGCACTCGTTAGAGAAATGTCCTGTCTTTTCGCAGTTAAAACAAGTAGCAGTAGCCTTATCAACAAACGCTGATGATCTAGGCTTGTCAGTTATGGAAAGAGGTTTGTTCTTTCTAAACATTTTCTTTTTGGCAAATCTCCTGAACTTCTTAGTTAGGAGAGCCAAAGATTCATCATTATCTGAATAATCAGAATCTGATGACCTTTCAGAGTTGCTTTCTAACTCAGTGATAGTGACCGAGGGTCGCTGAGTAGAAGGTTCCTCTGAGATTAAAGCAACAGGGGTGCTTTTGGAATCTTTTACAAGATTCTTCTTAAGATGACTCGATTGCTCATGATTTAGCAACGTGCCATATAAGGTTGAAAGGGTCATTGATTTTAGACACATAGAATAATTGTCCCAGCTTTCAGGTAAACATTCTAGAAACTTTGTCAGCATTCAAAGTTAGAATATTCCTTACCAACAGTTTTCAGATCTATAATTAAACAATTACAACGTTGGTGAACTTCAGAGAGAGATTAATTCTTACCAGAAATGAAGCTTTCGTATTGTCTTACCAGGTTGATCTTTCTTGAATCCTGGACTTCAGACGTTCCTTCATACTGAACACATATTGTGTCCCACATGGCCTTTGATGTTTTCAGGTTCATGACGGAATGGTAGACTTCGTCAGGAAGAGCCATGGATAGTATGGATCTGGCTTTTGTATCTATAGCCACTTTCTTCTTATCTTCGTCAGTCCATTGAAAGATTTCCTTTGGTACCAGCCTTTCTGGAATAGCA
This sequence comes from Saussurea involucrata, assembly GCA_033807775.1. Taxonomy (NCBI): domain Eukaryota; kingdom Viridiplantae; phylum Streptophyta; class Magnoliopsida; order Asterales; family Asteraceae; genus Saussurea; species Saussurea involucrata. Next base: position 115,522,698 of record CM066322.1, read on the forward strand.
GGTCTATTCTCAGCGGCTGGAACAGCAGCATCAATTCTTACAGGGATGAATGGACCATTTTCTAGATAGTAAGGCATAGTAGGGTCTACACCTTCTAAGAAGAGTGTCATCCTATTTTTCCATAAGTTGAAGTTATCTTTGGAAAATCTAGGGGGTTTAGCAAGAGAACCATTGTCTATATAATTTGTGTTTGTGTTGGTGGCCATTTTCAGATAATAGCAAGGAAGAGAAATATCTTAGATTAGATCTTGTTTATGAGATTGAACAAATCCGCTCTGATACCACTTGTTGGTCCCGAAGGCCTATACAAGTTTGTAGAAAGGGGGGGGGGGGTTGAATACAAACACACAGATTTTACTTTTCTAAATTGTTTATTGATAAATCATTAACAATTTACAGCTTGTTGCGGAAACAAGATTAAGGATAAACCTAAATCTAAACAAGTTGGAACACTAAGGTTTCTTGCACTAAGAGAGATAAGGAAATTACTAATAATAACCTATCTTGAGATAAGAGATTGAACTTGTCCAGAGTTAGCAAGTTACTTCAAATGAAGTGGGTTCATCTCTTTATATACTGCATGCATTTAATGCAAGGCAGTATACACTTTACACGTGTCATCAGCTGGTTGGTTGCATGTCATTGACCTTTGTTGACAACCTTAGTAGCCGCATGGATGAACAGTGTAGTATCAGAATGGTTGTACGATTTCAGACAGTCGGAGGTTCTTTTCTGACATTTCGTACGGAGTCGTGCAAGGGAGATTAAGACAAAAGTACTTTGTACGGAGGACTTCATGATCAGCTTTCGTTGATTCAGCGATTATCATTTACTATTCATCGAATGATAAAGTTCAGCGATAGCTGAAGTCTTGTACTTGATACTTCACGTTGAGTGGACAAATCTGAGTCTTCGCTGATCCGCATCAGTTCATTAGGAGACTTGTCGCTGGTTCTTGAGCTTGATCTTCGACTTCAGCATAGAACCTTTGTTGACGTGAAACTTGTCTTCAGGGATCATAAGTATACAACTAACTTATCAGCGATTATCATAATGACTGAACAGACTCAGAGTATTAATGAAGAACAGTGTTCGCTGAATGTTTAATTTAAAAGAGCGAGAGTTCCTATCAGCGGTACTGTAAGATCTTAGTACTTATCAACGATAGTGAAACTCTGATACATATTGTTTACTTACAATTTTCACTAAGTATATAAGAGAGGGTCATTATCAAATCACCGAGGGTTTGGATCAACAGTTTTGTTCTTTGAGAGGGAATGATGAAGGGTTTTGAATGATTCGAAAGCGTAAACATGAAATGGGTTCTGAGAGTGGGTATTTATACACTAAACATGTGGTTGGATTAACGTCGTAGGTACTGTAGGCACTCAAGTTTCAGATAGTGGAACGGCCTCTACAGTAGAACGTGGAAATAACTAGTGGTCTGTCTTTCAATCAGAGAATGCCACATAGGGTTTGGTTCTGACATCTTTTGGGCAAGCAAACCGTCACGGTTAGATATGTGCGGGTGACAAGTGGTTGACGCTTAAAGAATGTCCCGCATCTCTGATGACGTGCTTCTGATGACATGGCAGAAAAACTGACAGAACTCTGGTGGAGCTCAGCACACTTTTGTCTCTGTTGAGTAACCTTTTCCATTTCTTTCAAGTAACCCAAGATGTTTCACCTTTACCCAAAAACATTTAAAATTTTGTATCTGATGTGAAAGTAGTCAAAGAACAAAGACAGAACTGACTCAGAAATTTCACAGAGTTCTGGTGAAAAACAACAGAGGCTCTGGTGAAATATCAGAGTTCTGTTAAGTTCTTAACGTTATCAAACGGTTTTCATCAGAACAGGTTTTCCCTCTTTCTTCAAAAAGATTTTTCATTGAAGTTCAAAAGGCAAAGTCATTTTGGATTTGGAAATCGAATTTTGTCTTGCTCCCCCTAAAACTATGCATAATTTCCTTTATAAGCTCCCCCTTGAAATATGAGCTTATTTGAAAGATTTTCTTTTAAGTCTTTTGAAAAAAAAAACTTTATACAAAAAAAATACAAACAAGAAATATATACAAACAGATTCACTGAGCTTTGTTGAAAAAGTATGCATGACAGAGTTCTGGTGAACATCAGAAGCCTTGTTGAACTATCCTACCCAACTATTTGACAGAGCTCTGGTATGATCATCAGAGGCTCTGTTGAGTTTAAACAAAGTTAGGAGGACATGTTCAGCATACCCAATTTGCTGATTAAGAAGTTAAATCTACTCTCATCAAGGGCTTTTGTAAACAAGTCAGCAAGTTGGAAGTCGGTTGAAACAAAATACATTTCAATCGTCCCTTTTTCAACATGGTCTTTTATAAAGTGGTACCTTATGTCGATATGCTTCGTCTTGGAGTGCTGAACTGGATTAGCTGTTATTGCGATGGCACTCTTGGAGTCACACAGAATTGGAATTTTCCATACTCCAGGCCATAGTCTTTGAGTTGGGTTTTCATCCATATCACTTGAGAGCAACAGCTGGCAGCAGCAACATATTCTATTTCTGCTGTAGAAGTTGATACGCAATTCTGTTTCTTGGATGTCCAACTCACCAATTTTTCTCCAAGCAATTGGCAGCTACCAGAAGTACTCTTTCTGTCATTCTTGCATCCTCCATAGTCGGAATATGTATATGCTACAAGCTCGAAACCAGAATTAAGAGGATACCAGAGACCCAAGAATTGAGTCCCTTTCAGATATTTAAATATGCGCTTGACAGCAGTCAAATGAGATTCTTTAGGATTTGCTTAAAATCTGGCACAGAGACAGGTTGCAAACATTATATCAGGTCTGCTAGCAGTTAAGTACAGAAGTGACCCTATCATGCCTCTGTAGTTCTTCACATCTGTAGGTTCACCTTTAAGGTCAGAATCAAGTTTAACTCCAGTGGCAATAGGAGTTTTCATTGGATTTGAATTGTTGAGCTTATATTTTTTCAAAATATCAGAGATGTATTTGGACTGGCTTATGAAAGTCCCTCTGATGGATTGTTTTACTTGTAAACCAAGGAAGAAAGAAAGTTCTCCCATCATGCTCAATTTGAATTCGCTTTTCATCAAATTCTCAAACTTATCACAGTACTCTTGTCGTGTAGACCTAAAAATAATGTCATCCACGTATATTTTCACCAGAAGTATATCATTTTTGTACCTTCTAAATAATAGAGTTGTATCGACAGTACCTTTCTCGAAGTGATTAGTCAACTGAAAGTTGGACAGAGTTTCATACCAGGCTCTGGGAGCTTGCTTAAGGCCGTACAGAGCTTTGTCTAACTTGTAAACGTGGTCTGGAAACTCTGAAATTTCAAAGCCAGGTGGTTGCTGGACGTAAACTTCCTCTTGTAGTTTTCCATTCAGAAACACAGACTTCACATCCATCTGATAGACCTTAAAACCCTCGTGAGCAGCATAGGCTAAGAAGATTCTGATTGCTTCTAGCCTAGCCACAGGAGCAAAGGTTTCATCATAGTCAATACCTTCCTCTTGGCAATATCCCTTTGCAACCAGACGGGCTTTGTTTCTGATGATAATCCCATCTTCATCCTTTTTATTTCTAAACACCCACTTAGTTCCAATAGCAGTCTTATTTTGAGGAAGTGGAACCAAGGACCAAACTTTGTTTCTTTCAAACTTCAGAAGCTCCTCTTGCATGGCTTCTATCCAGTTTGGGTCTTCAAGGGCTTCAGAAATCTTCTTCGACTCAATCATGCTTAGAAAATTTAAAAAGAAAGCTTCATTGATTGTGGCCGATCTTGTCTTCACACCATCTTCAGCAGCACCAATTATAAGATGATGGGGGTGATCATTTGTCCATCTTGTCATGTGAGCATGGACAACAGGAGGGGTTTGTGCTTCTGATGGGAAAAGACGATCTTCAGCATCAGAGCTCTGTGGATTGGAACCAGGGCTCTATGGCACACAACTCTGGAGAGTGACCTCATTGCACTGTGAGTTGCCAACAGGGCTCTATGAAGGTGAGCTTTCAAATAGGGAGTCTCTGCCAATATTGGTTAGCAGAGGTGATGATGGCTCTAGTTCAGGTTCTCCTACATTTGACTGTGGTTCCTCATTTCTCTGAATAACACATGTAGACAGAGAAGTAGATGGTGAAGTGTTGGAGGGACCAATAAGAGTTGTACCTGTCAGATTCTGTTCTGTTGAATTCTGAGCTTGATTGCCTCTGTTGATGTTGACAGAGGAATCATCATCATCGAAGAAATCATCGAACACAAGATTGATATCTTCTTCCCTTGTCTTAGAAGAACTAGGTTTCTTCTAATCATTCTGTGTCCCCTCTGTTGATTTACGATCAGAGAAACTTGATGTACTTTCATCAAAGGACACATTAACACTTTCTTGAATAACACGGGTTCTGGTATTGTAGACTCTGTAAGCTTTAGAGGTTAAGGAATAACCAATAAAGATTCCTTCGTCCGTCTTCTTGTCGAATTTACCCAGCTGTTCTGTGTCATTCAAGATGTAACATTTGCAGCCGAAAATATGAAAATATTTCACGTTTGGCCTTCTGTTGTTGATGAGTTCATAGGGAGTCTTCTTAAATCTCTTCACTATTACAACTTTGTTTTGGGTAAAACAGGCTGTTGAGACTGCCTCTGCCCAGAAGTTGATGGGAAGAACAGAACCGGCCAACATGGTTCTTGCGGCTTCTACCAGAGTTCTGTTCTTTCTCTCCACTACTCCATTCTGTTGTGGAGTTCTGGAAGCTGAGAAGTTCTGGGAGATTCCTTCTTCTGAAAGATAGGCATTTATTCTGGCATTCTTAAACTCTGTCTCATTATCACTTCTCAACCTTTGAATTCTGATACCTAACAGAACCTGTATCCTTCTTAACAAACTTATCAGAATTTCTGGGACATCAGATTTTACTCTGATGAACTCAATCCATGTATATCTAGAAAAGTCATCAATTAGCACAAGAATATACTTCTTACCCGACAGACTTTGCACAGGGATTGGACCACAAAGATCCACATGAAGCATATGCAAAGGTCTTGGGCAATTGTGATCACTCTTAGTTCTGTGTGAAGATCTTTTCATCTTACCCAGCTCACAAGCAGAACATAGATGGTCTTTGTCAAATTTTAGCGAAGGAAGTCCTTTCACTAAGTTCAATTTCACGAGCTTGTCAAGATTTGAAAAGTTCAAATGGGCAAACCTTTTATGCCAGAGCAGGCATCTTCATTTTTCAAAGAGACTAAACAGAGTTTTTCTGTTGTAGTTCCTTGTTTTGGATTAAAGTTCATTTTGTACAGATTGCCTTTTCTGTCAGCTCTTAAAAGTTTTTTACCAGACTCGGAAAGCAACAAGGAACAATACTTCTTCCTAAAATTGACATCGAACCCATGATCACAGAGTTGACTTATACTGAGCAGATTATGATTTAATCCCTCAACATAAGCAACCTCAGAAACTGAAACACCACCATTTACTAAAGTACCATAACCTCTAATCTGTCCACCATTGTCTCCTCCGAAGGTCACTGCACTCCCTTTCTTGTTCTTGAAAGAAGTTAGCAGCTCCTTATTGCCCGTCATGTGCCTGGAGCATCCGGAATCTAAATACCAGATCTGCACATGAGGTTTCTACAAGACAGGTTAGTTCTTTTTAGGTACCCATTGCATGATGGGTCCTTTATTGTTAGGCTTTGAGGTGTTAACAGGCTTTCCTACTGGCTTTTCATTCTTTGATGATGTGCCAGAGGTCTTTTTCTGTGTATTCTGAACAGTCTTGGGATTATTCCTTTGAGGTGACTGATTCAGAACACAGTGAGGACCATTCATATGGTTTTGCTGTTTTAACAACAGTTGAATGCAATTGCAGTTGATAGAACATGAAGATAATTGGTGCACATTGTTGTTTTTATTCAAAAACTGTTGTTTGAATGGTGCTTGATTCTGAAAAACTTTAGGACCATACATTCTGTCTTGATTTGGTTTCTTAAATCTATTGTTCCTTGAAACAAACTCTTTTGATATAAAGTTGTTTTTCTTTGGAACTGACTCACGTGACCAAAAATAATTTATTTGATTTACACCAGAATTGGGAATAGGTCTGTCATTGACTATCCATTTTCCCTTCTGTTCTGGTGTAAACCTGATTGGTTTAAAAGCAAAGGGAACTGAGGTGTTGTTCACTGGAATATTTCTGGCTTTCTCTCTTTTCTCTACTTCTACTACATTAGAAGCAAGAGTCTTGAAGCCTTTGTTGTCAAACTCAGTTACTGGTATGAATCTTGATTGTTTCTTGAAAAATGAGACATCCTTTTTCAAATCAAAACATCATACAGGCATCTGCTTTGGTTTATGCAAAACTTTCTTTTGACCACAAAAAATCTGTTCATCTACCTCAGAATCAGAGTCACTGTCAGAGCACTGAAAGTCTCTGGTGGAGGTGTTAGACACCTGAGGTATCACAGAGGTATTAGCTTGAGCAGACTTAAACTTTCTCAACTTTGGTTTTAATGCATCAGAAACAACATTTTCCTCAAGAATTCTTTTAATATCCTCTTCAAATGATGTTCTGATTGATTCAGAGGAATGAGAGAAGACTGGTGCTTTAGGGTTGAGCTCGCTCTGTGTTTTATCAACAGAGGACTCATCCATAGAAGTAACAGACTTCCGTCCCTTAAAAGAGTTGAAATTAAAAATCTCTTTTGGATCCAGACTGTTAACAGAGTTAGGAAGTATGATTCTAGCTCTTCCTTGATCAAGAATGAACTTTTCAGATGGTTTAATAACCTTTTCATGGTTCAAGGAGTCATAGCTAACATTCCTGTAGTCAAGTCTTCTGGTTCTTTTGAAAACATCTGAGGTTTTGATTCTTTTGAAAGCAGCAGTACCAGAGATCACATCCTCTTGGATTTTCCCGACGCAAAAAGCAGAGGACAGAGATGTCTTCTTCTTTTCGATATAGGGAGCAAGGTCAAAGAAACCAAGACCTTGTGTATCCATCTGTGAGTTTATCTTAATGTGCACATCTTGTGCATCCTGGTATTGATGTAAAACCTCCCTTTCTCTTTGAAAATAATCTTTTAAAGCAACAGAGTTAAGTCTTTCAGTTTCAGACTTCTTAACCTCTTCAGACTTTTGTTTCAAAACATTTTCAAACTCTTTAACCTTTTCAGAAAAGATGCTTTCCTTCTTCTGTTGTAAGATCTCTAGCTCAGATTTCTCTTTGAATATTTCTTCCTTTTCCTGTTCCAAGAGAGTTTTCTCTATCTTGTAGAAGGACAGTTCCTTCTGAGCTAGCTTTCTTAACTCGTTCTCTTCAGAAAGCTTTTGTTTCTAGAGTTGAAATTCTTCTGTTAGCAAAGAAACGTGCATTTCCAACTCAGAGTCGGACTTAGATTCAGAAGAACATACCTTGGCACTTGGTCTGGTGGTATCCGGCGTTCTGTTGTCTGGCTCTGTCACAGTAAGAGCAAATGCATGAGCCAAATCTTCTTCTGTCATTCTTTCTAACTTCTCTCCAGTCATCCAATCAACCTCTTCTCCCAAACTCTCATCATCCACAGCGACTCCACAGAAGTTGGCTTGCTCTGGTTCATCGTCAGAGGATGAATCAGAGATCCAATTCTCCATCTCAGCAATGTAGCTTCTCTATCTGTAATTGTACTTGTATTTGTTCTTATAGCAATCCTGGTCTTTTACCAGTTTACGTCTACAATTAGCAGAGAAATGGCCAGGTTTGCCACATCTAAAGCAACGTCCATCATTCTGGTTGATGGGTTGGGCAACATCAGTTTTCTGAGGAACTGGAGCATTATACTTCTGTTGAGGTTGTGGTTGCGGTATTTGTTCTTGTGGAGCTATGTTCTGGTAGTTCTATTGTGCAACATAACCTCTGTTCTCATCTTCCCCTTCTCTTTCGTATCTACCTCTTCTGTCAAATGCTCTGTTGCCAAATCTCTTGTTAAATGTTTGAGTGATTAATGCAAGAGATTTAGCAAAAGCATTTATGTCATCATCTTCTGATGAACTTTCTTCAGCATCACTTTCTGCTACCAGGCTCTTCTTACTCTTCTTCTTCTTCTCTTTCTTCTTATCTCTGCTAGAACTTTCTCTGTTGGATTTTCGTTCAGTGGTATTCTTTGACTCTGAAACTAAAGCAATTGGACCTGCAATAGTGGATTTGCCCTTTTGTTTGACAACATCCTTCTCTTGTGCGGCGAGAGTGCCATACACATCAGTTAGAGACCATGCATCTAGATCCTGGTTAGCTTGTAAAGACATGGACAGATTCAACCATTCATCATTTAAACTTTTCAAAAACAGAACATTGTTATCTTCCTTCGACCTAACAACCCCACATTTTTTTCATTTGTTTATCAACACATTAAATATGTTGTAGGTTTGTTGTAAGGTTTCCTCAGGAAGTGCTTTGAAATCATTGTATTCATTTATACATTGGGTCCTTCTGTTCTTTTGGGTCTTAATTGCACCCTCAAGTTGATTAAGAAGCTGATCCCATATTTCCTTAGCAGTAACACATGAATCTAGTTCTTGAAGTATTTCGTTAGGAATGGCCATAATCAAAAGTCTAACTGCCTTAAGGTCATTTTCCATTTGAAGTTTCTCTTCATCAGTAAACCCGGTGGTTTTAGGTTTAAGATAAGCAGGAATCTCAGCAGTAGTTTCTGTTGCAGGTACACGTGGAACTAAAACCATGGGTTTGCATGGTCCATCCGTGACAGAACGCATTAAATCTTTGTCCATTCCATCAAGGAAGTTAACCATCCTAATCTTCCATTGCGGATATTCATCTCTCAGAAGAGTAGGAGGCTTGGTCAGAGAACCAGCAGTATAAATGGCGTTGATGTTGTTAGCCATTTTTCAGAAAAAACATAGTATAATGGTTTCAAACGATTTTGAAAGAGAATAAGCTAAATGTAAGTGAATAGTAACCAATGGAACAATGATGAACAGTAGATAAGATCTTTAAACTAGACTGGAAAGCTTAAATGAGAGATATAATAACTTTTAAACTAGTAAACTGTAAAACAGAGTATACTAGGAAGTTTTGAAACACACACAATCAACAACAGTGAATCAACCTTGGTAGATTGGATTGTTTGATTTAAGAAAATCAAGCAAGCACTGGTACCAACTGTAGGTTCCCAGATTCACGTTGCATCACAATAATGGTAAGAAAATAGACAGCGGAAGCATATTAAATAAAGCCGTTAATGTGAGTGATTGTGTAAACGATATAATAACTGTGAGTATCAAATATAGAACAGTAATAATGATAACAAGATCAAGTATAAAAGCTGCTCGTATATTGATAATGAATCACACCAAGAACACGTTCAAGTGTGAGTTCGAAAATCTCACAGGACACAATGTCGTACGGAGATAGTGCTATGGAATACTGCAGTGTGTGCTTTAACCATTGTGGAAAACTATTCTTCCAAAAGCTTACAAGCGTTTGTTCCACTACCTCACTATTTATAGCCCTGATAAAGTGTAGACAGTGTACTATCGTACCCTGGAATAACACGTGGAAAGTGTGTCTCCTTTCTTTAGGGAATACGTGGAAAGTATGGACACGTGTCTGACACTTAGGATTTTTTACGAGACTTAGGCACCACAATGGTCTTCACTTCACCAGAGCTCATTAGACGAGAGCTCTGTTTGTCTTTGGGTATGAACAGTTCTTCTGTTGATCTTCTGCCAGAGCTCTGTTGAGCTCTGTTGGTCTTCTTGATGAGTTTCTTCTAAGTCTTCTGCTTGATCTCTGTTGGTCTTCTGACTTGATAATATTTTCAATACTTTTACATAAAAGATAATTGGGGCTAACAATCCATTGATTCAGTTCTTCAGTATCAGCAGAGGGCCTTGAGTTCGCTGAGCGAGACTCGTCAAAGGTGACATGGATAGTTTCTTCTACAGTTTGTCTTCGGCGCTTGAAGACTCTGAAGGATTTGGATACAGATGAATATCCAAGAAATATTCCATCGTCAACCTTGGGATCGAATTTTTCAAGGGCATCCCTGTTGTTTAAAATAAAACATTGACAACCAAAGATATGAAGAAAGCTGATAGATGGCTTTCTCCCATGGAAAAGTCCGTAAGCAGTTTTCTTGAATCTTTTGATGATCAGCGACCTGTTTTGAGTAAAACAAGCAGTGTTTACAGCTTCTTTCAAGAACTGAGAAGGTAAAAGAGAATCACTGAGCATTGAACGAGCAGTTTCGATGATCGTTCGATTTCTTCTTTCACCGACTCCATTCTGTTGTGGTGTTCTCACTGAAGAGAAATTGTGAGAAATACCCTTGCTTTCAAAAAAGTTATCAAGGTAACTGTTTTTGAATTCATTCCCATGATCACTCCTTATTGAGCGAACGGTCATATTATTAAGGACTTCCATTTTCCTAACAAAGGAGATGAGTTCTACAGGGGTGTCACTCTTAGAATGGAGAAACATTACCCAGGTATAGCGAGAGAATTCATCAACAATGACCAATGTATATTTCTTTCCAGCGATGGATTGTTTGTTAACAGGGCCAAACAGATCCATGTGAAGAAGTTGTAGAGGAGATGACACTGAGGAAACTTGCTTTGACTTGAAGCTTGCTTTGGTTTGTTTCCCTTTCTCACATGCTGAACATAAAGATTCCTTGGCATATGAGTTTTGAGGAAAACCAGTGACTAACTCTTTTGAAGAAAGAGTATTCAGTGTGTTGAAGTTGAGATGAGAGAGCCTCTTATGCCATAGCCAGTTGACATCAGATGAGGCTTCGGAGAAAAAACAGGAGTTCTCAGTGGTTGTTGAGTCTATGTTTATGACATAAACATTTTCCAAACGATATCCACTTAGGGCAACTTTCTCCTTCTTGTCAGTGACGAAGCATGATTCGTTAGTGAAACACACTTTGAAATCTTTGTCACACAATTGACTGATGCTAAGAAGATTGTGCTTCAGCCCTTCGACATATGAGACTCTTTAGAAGGTAGTTATACCATTAGATAGTACACCAAACCCTCAGGTAGAGCCTTTCCCGTTTCCACTAAATGTTACAAAAGGACCTTTCTCTTCCTTGTATTTAGTGGGCAGGTTCTTGTTTCCGGTCATGTATTGAGAGCATCCGCTATGGGTCCACATTTGTCAGTGGTGGTAGAGGAAGTGGAAGGTTCAACAATCTTCACAGCATTTGAAGATTCAGCTTTAGAAACAGTCTTCACTTTGGTCAATTTCTTAACCTCAGTGGTTGTTTTCACCTTAACCTGATTTGCACCAGGATTGGTTTTCTTTGCCTTGGGGGCAATTATCTTTACCTTAGCTAATTTCTCAGCTTTGGTGGCTATTGGGCACTTACTAGACATATGATCGGTAAGTCCACAGTGATAACATTTCCTATAGCTAAAAGTAGCTTTAGGACCATTTGCATGCTTAGAAGAAATTTTTAAATGGACAGGGCCAACACCAAGAATACCTTTGGCATTGGAATTTGGAGGAACTATCAGTTCTTCGGATTTCTTACCAGTGACATCCACTCTTATTTTAGGAGTAGATCGCTGAATGAATTCAGGGATCTTGGTCCTATAAGTAAAGGGATGGCTCGCTGAAGGTTTGGAAACTTTCAGCTTAGGTATAGAGGTACCCTTCTAGGGTTTTTGAATAAAAACTTTTTCTTTACCTTTACCTTTAGAAATTAAGATAGGTTTTTCCTCAGGGATGGGATTTTCAGAAGATGAGCACTGAGACGAAGAGGTGTCAGGAATAGATGATACATGTTAGCTCCAATCTTTCTGTTAATAGAAGTATTGAAAAATAGGCTAATGTTGATCCAAACCCTCAGTGATTTGATAATGACCCTCTCTTATATACTTAGTGAAAATTGTAAGTAAACAATATGTATCAGAGTTTCACTATCGCTGATAAGTACTAAGATCTTACAGTACCGCTGATAGGAACTCTCGCTCTTTAAATTAAACATTCAGCGAACACTGTTCACCATATCGCTGAGTCTGTTCAGTCCTTATGGTGATCGCTGATAAGTTAGTTGTTTACTTATGATCCACGAAGACAAGTTTCACGTCAACAAAGGTTCTACGCTGAAGTCGAAGATCAAGCTCAAGAACCAGCGACAAGTCTCCTAATGAACTGATGCGGATCAGCGAAGACTTAGATTTGTCCACTCAACGTGAAGTATCAAGTACAAGACTTCAGCTATCGCTGAACTTTATCATCTGCTGAATAGTAAATGATAATCGCTGAATCAACGAAAGCTGATCATGAAGTCCTCCGTACAAAGTACTTTTGTCTTAAACCACCCTTGCATGCCTCCGTACGAATTGTCAGAAAAGAACCTCCGAATATCTGAAATCGTACAACCACTCTGATACTACACTGTTCATCCTTACGGCTACAAAGGTTGTCACCAAAGGTCAATGACATGCAACCAACCAGCCGATGACACGTGTAAAGTGTATACTGACTTGCATTAAATGCATGCAGTATATATAGAGATGAACTCACTTCTTTTGAAGTAACTTGCTAACTCTGGACAAGTTCAAATCTCTCAAGATAGGATTTTATTAGTAATCTCCTTATCTTTCTTAGTGCAAGAAATCTTAGTGTTCCAACTTGTTTAGATTTAGGTTTATCCTTAATCTTGTTTCCGCAACAAGCTGTAAATTGTTAATGATTTATCAATAAACAATTTAGAAAAGTAAAATAGTGTGTTTGTATTCAACCCCCCCTTCCACAAACTTGTATAGGCCTTTCGGGACCAACAAGTGGTATCAGAGCAGATTTGTTTAATCTAATAAACAAGATCTAATCTAAGATATTTCTCTTCCTTGCTATTATCTGAAAATGGCCAACACAAACACACACTATATAGATAATGGTTCTCTTGCAAAACCCCCTAGATTTTCCAGAGATAACTTTAACTTATGGAAAAATAGGATGATGCTATTCTTAGAAGGTGTAGACCCTACTATGACCTACTATCTTGAAAACGGCCCACACATCCCTGTAACAATTGATCCTGCAGTTCCAGCGACTGCGAATAGACCTGCTATTCCAGAAAGGCTGATTCCTAAGGAAATCTTTCAGTGGACCGATGAAGATAAGAAGAAAGTGGCTATAGATACAAAAGCCAGATCCATACTATCCATGGCCCTTCCTGACGAAGTCTACCATTCCGTCATGAACCTGAAGTCATCAAAAGCCATGTGGGACACAATATGTGTTCAGTATGAAGGAACGTCTGAAGTCCAGGACTCAAGTAAGATCAACCTGGTAAGACAATACGAAAGCTTCATTTCTGGTAAGAATGAAACTCTCTCTGAAGTTCACCAACGTTTTAATTGTTTAATTATAGATCTAAAAACTGTTGGTAAGGAATATTCTAACTTTGAAGTGCTGACAAAGTTTCTAGAATGTTTACCTGAAAGCTGGGACAATTATTCCATGTGTCTCAAGCTGTCAAAGGATCTTAAATCAATGACCCTTTCAACCTTATATGGTACATTGCCGAATCATGAGCAATCTAGCCATCTTAAGAAGAATCTTGTAAAAGATTCCAAAAGCACCCCTGTTGCTTTACTCTCAGAGGAACCTTCTACTCAGCGACCCTCGGTCACTATCACTGAGTTAGAAAGCAACTCTGAAAGGTCATCAGATTCTGATTCTTCAGATGATGATGAATCCTTGGCTCTCCTAACTAAAAAGTTCAGGAGATTCGCCAAGAAGAAAATGTTTAGAAAGAACAAACCTCTTTCAATAACTGACAAGCCTAAATCATCAGCTTTTGTTGATAAGGCTACTGCTACTTGTTTCAACTGCGAAAAGATAGGACATTTCGCTAATGAGTGCAGGTCAAAGAAAATCATGAGACCTTCAGCTTTTACAAAGAAATCCTTTGTTCCAAGAAATAAAGACGACAAATACTCAAAGCTGAAGGAGAAGTATGCAAAGCTGAAAAGCTTTAAGAAGAAAGGAAAAGGCCTGATGGCTGACTATGATTGGGCTGCTTCTGATGAAGAAGCCTCATCATCTGATTCTGAAGATGATGAAGCAAATCAATGTCTCATGGCCAAGATTGAAGAAGAGGAAGACAGTTCAGACATTCCCTCCACTTCAACCTCTGCTATTCAGGTATCACCTTCTTTCTTTACAAATATTGCAAATATTGATGAAGCTGATAGTCTCCGTAAAATCGATCTTCTGACTAGAAGTTTATACGAAGCCATGAACGGCAAAGCTGTGGTTGAAAACCAAAATCTTGATCTCGCTGAAAAGCTTAAAAACTGCCACCTTCAAATAGAAAAGGTTTCTAAAATTGAAGATGATTTTAAAGATCAAGTCTATTTAAATCAGCTAGTCAAAATCGAACGAGCAGAAGCTATCGCTGCATTAAAAGCTGAACAAGCTACTGTTGAAGGATGGTGTAATTCTTCAACAAAGATCACTGAGATAATTAAGGCTCAGATTCCTCTGAGTGATAAACGTGGTCTAGGTTACAAGTATGATACTCCAAAACCAACCACTGAACGTTCAATGCTTAAATTTGGAACGTTTGTATCCTCAGTCGCTGACACTTCATCATCTCAGTACTCCTCGTTGATTACACCAATCCCTGAGGAAACTCCTACCTCCACAAAAGGTAAGGAGAAAATGGTTAATTCAAAACCTACCTCTGTCTCTAAAGACAAAGGTAAAGGAATTGTTATTTATCAAAATCCTCAGAAGGGTACCTTAGTACCTAAGCTGAATGCTTCCAAAGCCTTAGTGATTCATTCATCTGGTTCTAGAAATCAGACCTCTGGATCAGTTCAGCGACCTACTCCTAGACTCAGAGTAGATGTCCTTGGTAAGAAATCTGGAGAACTAAATGTTTGTCCTATTTCAAAAACCAATAGTGTACTTGGTGCTGGTACTTCTAATTCCAAATTAAAAGCTCAGCACTCAAGTGATCCTAGAACTATCTTTAGTTATAGGAAATGTTATCACTGTGGACTTACCGATCATATTGCAAGTAAGTGCCCCACAGCCACCAAAGCTGATAAGATAGCTAAGGTGAAAATAGCACCCAAGTCCAAGAAGACCAAACCAGTTGCAATTCAGGTCAAGGTGACTCCTACCGCTGAGGTCAAGAAATTGACCAAAGTGAAGAAAGACAAAGCTGAATCTTCAAATGCTGCGAAGACTGCTGAACCCATTCCAACTTCTTCCACTGACAAACGCGTATACATGGTGAAATGGGTACCCAAGCAAAACTAATCTTCCTTTGTAAATGCAGGTTAAGAAGGGTATCTAGTATCTTGATAGCGGATGCTCTAGACATATGACTGGAAAGAAAAACCTGCTCGCTGAATACAAGGAAGAGAAGGGTCCCTCTGTGACTTTCGGTGGAAATGGAAAAGGACACACCCGAGGGTATGGTGTACTTTCAAATGGTACAACTTCCTTCAGAAGTGTCGCATATGTTGAAGGGCTGAAGCATAATCTTCTAAGCATCAGTCAGCTTTGCGACATGGATAACAAAGTGATTTTCACTAAGGAATCCTGCTTTGTCTCTGACAAAAAGGAAAAGATAGCTCTCAGCGGTTATCGTTTGGAAAATGTTTATGTAATAAACATGGACTCAACAACCACTGAGAACTCCTGTTTCTTCTCAAAGACATCTTCTGATGTTAACTGGCTATGGCACAAGAGGCTCTCACATCTCAACTTCAAGACGCTGAATACTCTTTCCTCCAAAGAGTTAGTCACTGGTCTACCTCAACATTCATACGCCAAAGAGTCGTTATGTTCAGCGTGTGAAAAAGGGAAGCAGACCAAGGCAAGCTTTAAGTCAAAGCAAGTTTTCTCAGTGTCATCTCCTCTACAATTACTCCATATGGATTTGTTTGGCCCTGTTAACAAACAATGCATCGCTGGAAAGAAATATACGCTGGTCATAGTTGATGAATTCTCTCGTTACACATGGGTAATGTTTCTCCGTTCTAAGAGTGACACCCCTGAAGAACTCATCACCTTTGTTCGGAAGATGGAAACTCTGAACAATATGACTGTTCGCTCAATAAGGAGTGATCATGGGACTGAATTCAAAAACAGTTCTCTTGATTCCTTCCTTGAGAGTAAGGGTATTTCTCACAACTTTTCGTCAGTGAGAACACCGCAACAAAATGGAGTCGCTGAAAGAAGAAATCGAACAATTATTGAAGCTGCACGTTCAATGCTCAGCGATTCTCACCTGCCTACTCAGTTTTGGGCAAAAGCTGTCAACACGGCTTGTTTTACGCAAAACAGGTCGCTGATAGTCAAAAGATTCAAAAAGACAGCCTATGAACTTTTTCATGGGAGAAAGCCTTCAATCAACTTTCTTCACATCTTTGGTTGTCAGTGTTTCATACTGAACAACAGAGATGCCCTTGGAAAGTTTGATCCTAAGGCTGATGATGGAATCTTTCTTGGATACTCTTCAGTCTCCAAAGCCTTCAGAGTCTTCAACCGTAGAAGACAAACTGTAGAAGAAACTATTCACGTCACGTTTGACGAATCCCGTTCAGCGAACTCTAAACCGTCCGCTGATACAGTAGAACTGAATCAATGGATGTTTTCTCATCTTGGTGATTCAGAAGAAGTTCCCACTCCTCATGCTCACACCGCAGAAAATGATGGTCCTACTATCATTCCAGAAATGCAAAATAGTGAAGCTGAAACATCTTGGGTCTCAGCTGTTCCTATAAACACTATACCCGCAGTTGATCCAAATGCCTCAGAAATTCCATCTATTTCTCAGCAATCAGTGAATGAAGTGACAAATGCAAGCATTCCTCTCTTAGCTGATAATCCAGAAGTAGCTGAAGCCTCATCCTCAGTTTCTCCAGTTCAGACTGAGTCAGCGACGTATGCTCCGGCTCAGCGATGGACTGTAAATCACCCAATCGATCAAATTCTTGGTGATCCAAACGCTGGTATTCAGACTCGTAGAAGTGCAGGTAATATTTGTCTATTTGTTAATTTTATTTCACTAACTGAACCAAAGAAAATAGATGATGCCCTCAGAGATCCAAACTGGGTCAGCGTTATGCAAGAAGAGCTGACTGAATTCGAAAGAAACAAAGTTTGGAAACTTGTTCGGAGACCAACTGACAAAACGGTGATAGGCACTAAGTGGGTCTATCGAAACAAGTTGGACGAACATGGTACTGTAACTCGAAACAAAGCTCGTCTTGTTGCTCAGGGATACAGACAAGAGGAAGGCATAGATTATGACGAAACTTTTGCTCCAGTAGCAAGACTTGAATCTATTCGTCTTTTCTTAGCATATGCAGTACACAAAAACTTCACTGTACATCAGATGGATGTTAAGTCAGCGTTTCTAAATGGAAAGCTGAATGAAGAAGTTTATGTGGAACAACCTCCAGGGTTTTCAGACTCTAAGCGTCCAGGTTATGTTTATAAGCTGGATAAGGCACTTTATGGCTTGAAGCAAGCTCCTCGTGCATGGTATGACACTCTTTCTACTTATCTCCACATTGAAAAATTTGAGAGAGGTAAGATTGACAAAACTCTATTCTTTAGAAAAGTAAAAGGTCATATCAGTTTAGTTCAAATATATGTTGATGACATTATATTTGGTTCTACTAACCCTGAGCTTTGTACTCATTTCGCTGATAGGATGAAAGATGAGTATAAAATGAGTATGATGGGTGAACTAACATATTTCCTTGGTCTTCAGATTAAGCAAACTGAAAAAGGAACTTTCATAATTCATCATCTTCTCTATGAATAAATTTGGTTAAACTGATATCCAGGTATGTTTTCTCTCTCTGACAAAACGCATGAACTTGCAAGATTTCAAATTCTTACATCGCTGAATATCTCTTCCTTAACAGCGATACTTTGAAAGTTCTTAAAACCCTCACTGATATTTCTATTCAGTGCTTCATATTTTCCAAAGAGTCCCTGAGTTTTTCAAAACATCAGAGACAACGAAAGAATGTGAAAGGACTGTTGTGACGTCATTGCAACGGATAACACCAGGCACGCCCTTTTTCTGACACACGTTTGCACGTTTCGTTGTCTATCCAATCAAATGCAAACACGTGTCCGTGTCATGATGAAAAACTTTCCCGCTCAAGTTTTTCTCTCTCTACTCTCTTCCTATATAAACACTCGCAAAGTTTATATTTGTCTTTTACGCGATCAAATCTTCCTCCGCAAGAAAGAATCCTCTGTTGCATTTGTGCTCTCAAAATCTTCAAGAACTGTTCATCATCTTCTTCATCAAACTCAAGGTTAATATGTTCTTATCTATTATCAAATGCGAATAACTTGTTTTCGATCTTATCATTGTTTTACACAAGATCAAACAAAAGAACTCAAAATAAAATCATTTTCTTTCATGGTTTTATAAACACAACCATTTCATGGTTGTTCTTCAAGTTTTAAATCCAAATCTTAAACTTGTTCTTCATTCGTATCCAGTTTTTCAAAACGGGGATACAAGACTTTATGGGTTTTACATTTCATTTTTTCAAATCTAGAAAAACCCTAATCTTCTTTAAGACTTTTTTGTCTGAATGAAATGGACAAAATTCGAACCATCTTAATGGAAATTTCTTTCCACATTAAGATAATTCTTATTTGTTAACATCTTTGGTTGAACTGATAATACAGTGAAATGGCAACTTCAAAGCTGAATGTTACCGCTGAGTCCATCTCCGCTGATTCTGAGGAACTGGAAATCACTAAAGCCCCTCAGGTTAAGTTCGAGCTGGATCAACTAGACTGGACAAAGGCAAACAACCTCTCAGCGCTTCTCGAGTTTCCTCCTCGGAAGCAGGTATCCCATCTAGACGACGCTGTAAATCTTTTGAAGAATAGCCCCATCTACACAGCGCTGACAATCACACCTCCTGCCAGTCAGCGTCTCTTATCCCAGTTCTGGTACTCTGCCAGACACACCGAGCTACCCTCTGCCAAAGATCCATCCAAAACCATCGACTGCATACTCAGCGATACTGAGTATGGCACCATCAAGATAACCCCCGCAATAATCCGCAAAGCCCTGAAATTCCCCAACGCTACCCAAGAAAATCCCTTCGTTCCATTCCCTGACCACAAGAAGCACGCTGACAGAGAAGAAATCATTGCTTTCCTTGATGCAATGGGTTACATCTGGGAGACTGGAAGAGACAAAATGCCTGAGAAGAAGCTGACGCTGATAAAGAAATCCAAGATGCCCAGCGAGATGAACTTCATCTTCGCTCATCTGATTAGCTGCATGACAGCGAAATCCGGATCTTCTGATCAAGCCGCACAACCTCAGCAGGCCATGGGTTACGCACTGCTGAAAGGTCTCAACATTGACTGGGCCTCCATCATCTATGAAGACCTCATTCAACGTGTTGATTCTGCCGCTGACCGACCAGCATGGGTTCCTTACCCACGATTAATCAGCGCCATCTTTCAATATGGTCTGAAGGACAGCTATCCTGAGGGTGATCTGAAACTTTCTCAGGTTGGCCCTAAAGTTCTCGACTTCAAGCCTGTCGCCAACGAGGTACGTCTCTCTACCCTTCTCACTCTACTTAATTCTCCGCTTTCTGTGGCTCCTTCAGCGACTATACCCCTCCCTGATTCCCAGGCCACAAAATCCATTCCTTCTAAGAAAAGGAAACAATCACTTATCCCTCTTGATTCCAAAAGGATCAAGAAAACCAAGGAGCAACCCCAGTACTCCAATGCTGAAGACTCCTCAGCTCATTCTGAAGAGCTGAAGGAAAGTTCCGTGGTACGCTCTGCCACACCGATTCAAGCCATCCCTTCTAAACCTACTTCAGCGTCTTTAAACGCTGAGGTTAGAACTTTGGAATCTACCCAACCTTCTACAGTCTCTCAAAAGACTGATGAAGTACTTCTCAGCGAATCCAACGCTGAACTTGAAACCCAACACCAATTCTTATCCTTCGATCCTCCCTCCATTTCTTTGGACACTCCTCCAGCTAAAACTGGAGATACCATCATTCAAGAAGCCGCTGAAGCTTCTCAGCGAATGACGAAGAAAGGACCTGCAGAGATCTCCATCCCTCACGGAACTTTTGAGGGAGATATGGAACACTATGCAGGGACTCGAAACTTTGATGATTTCGTCAACGCTGCAGGTACAGATCCCACCTTATACACTGTAACTAAACCTGAAACTTCTGAGCTTTCCTTTGTTCACAAGTACTTATATGTTACAGGTCCTAATTTGGGAGACATCAACCAATCTCTGAAGTCCATGGAGACGAAACTTACAGATCTCACCACCGGTCTATCAAATAACTCTACAGCTGTAACAAACGCTGGAGAGAATCTGACGAAGCTGACTACTGTGGTGGAAACGAAGGCCTCCTCTGATGACATCAAAGGCCTTGATAAAACTCTCACCGACTATGCCAAAGTGCTCTCCGACATCTACACTGACTACACCAACCTCAAATCGTCAGTTTCCACCGTTTCCAGCGAGGTTACAACGCTGAAGAAATCGGTTGGTACACTCGAAGGTGATATGTCAGTGGTCAAGACCGACTTGGGCTCAGTGAAGACCGACCTTGGTTCTGTCAAGACAATGATCGAGATACTGGTGAACAAGGCAAACAATCCAGCTCCTGCTCCGGCCCCTGCACCTATTTTGGATTCATTCACAGCAGAGGATCGCCAAGAGCTGAAGAAGATCACGCCTGCTATTTCTGGCCTAGAAGACAGAATAGCAAGGCTTGAAGGTTGTGTGAAAATCTCTGGCCCAGAAGACAGAGATAACACCAATGCTGAGTCTACCCATTCCACCCCCGCCCATCATGAGAAAGAGGGGGAGAAGAGCGCTGAACAAGAAAAGAGCGCTGAAGATCATAATAAGAGCGCTGAAGACCTTTCCCATGATGAATCTATCAGGGGAGAGGGTAATGAAGATCTGGTTACTGGACCTCAGGGAGATGAAAACCCTGAGGGAACCGAGAAGCTTGCCTCTGTATCTGAGGGGGAGCAACTCGAAGAAGATGCTGAGGATTCTGAAGCAGAAGAAGACGAAGACATCGACATCCCTGAAGCTGAACCATCCTCCTCTCCAAGGAACGATGATGATGATGAAGATGACGAATTCTTTGTCGTCAAACCTGCTCCTCGAAAAGCTCTTAAAGGGATCGTGATAACCGAATCCACAGGGGAGAAGACAAAAACAAAGACAAAGCACTCAGCCTCTGGCGCTGAGAAAAGCAAAGACAAAGGCCTTGCTGAAGATGATAATCTGGCGATCTTGCTTGCAAAGCCGATTTGTCAGGTACACTGAACTTACTTTTCCTTCCCTGAACATCACTATACACAATCAGTTATCCATTCCACAAACTCCATACACATCCACATTTTTTTTTCTATCTTTTCTACCCAAGTTCTTCTACCCAGTTCTTATTTGTAAGATCGCTGCGTTTCAGCTAGTCCTCTCCTCTGCTTGAGGATTTCGCTGAAGGCTCATCAACTGCGATCTCTCCAATAAAGCCAGCTGCTGCTGATGAAATAATCCCAGTCTTGGATTTAATCTCTGAGACTGATGAACCAGAAGAACAAACTCTCTCACACAGAAACAGACCTTCCTCAGCTCCTCAAAAGCTGAGTGAAGATGATCAAAAGAGAAGAGAGGAAATGATAAAGCGATTTGAGGATCAGCGAATCATTCTAAGGCGCGATCAACTGCCTTCAGTTCCTCCAAAGTTCAGAATCTCCAAAGCTGAATATCAGGAACATCTCAGAGCTGAACGCCTCATCGCTGAAAGGAAGGAAGCTGAAGATAAAGACAGAGAATACGCCATCAAGCTCACTCAAGAATCTGTCAAAGACCCCAAGCTGAAGCGTGTTCCCATTCAAATCCAACGAAAGCTTTGGGAACAAGCTCAGAAGATCGTGGAAAAGAAAGCTGAAGTTTCTCAGACCACCCTGATCTGGTGTAAAGAGAAAATCCACTTCAGATATCGTCCAGCGAAGATCAACAAGGTATTCATCTCTGGGAGAACCTCTATCGGAGTACCTATTGTTGACATCAAACTGTTCAGAGAAGATGGCACAACTGAAACCTTTCGCGCTGACACTGTAAAAAAATATGGTCTCTCTGAATGGCTGGAGATGAGGTTAGCTATCCAACCATCACAATCTAAGTACAAGGATCATTTCGAAAAGCTGATAAACAGACAGATCGACTTGATATCCTCTTGTGTGGATATTCCTCCTGTTCCTGATCTAAAGCCGAAAAGAAAAAGGGGCTCTCCAAAGAAGAAACGTCAAGATTCAAACTCAGGTCCTGTCATACGAAATGAAACTGGAATTGGTTTCTCTCGCGCTGAAGTACTTGGTCCTGATCCTGATCTATCTGCCCTTGACATCTCTTTGCCACCATGTGAACTTTTCATCCCTGGTAAAGTCATCAGTAATCCTTATGGAATATTCTTTCTTGACTACGACGGACGTAAATGCTTTCAACGGATCGCTGAGCTTCCAATCACTCCAATCGAACAGCTCAGAGATCTCATCTACTGGTGTGACTTCAGAAAAGACATTCAAGCACGACACCTAAAACCCTTGATTTTTGAAGCTGCTCTAAAGCTAAAGAATAAAGGAGAAAAGGTTCCTGACTGGATGATTCCAACTGAAAAGACAACCCTTGATGAACTTCTCATTAAGGAAGAACCCTTTGAAGGCTGACAACAATCACCTCATTCTCTATTGTATCAGTCATCCTTCTGTACTTGTAATTTATTTCGCTTGTACTTGCAATCTTTCTTATTCAAATTGTAACCTGATTCAAAGATTTAAAGAAAGATTTCAGCGAATGTACTTTACTCCATCAGTACTGAAAAGATCCCAGAAAACAGTAAAAGGGACAAATATTTTATGAGTTCTTTTTATCCTTATGTTTTTCATTAAATAGCAATTTTCTTTGTTGCTATGTCATAATCAAATAGGGGGAGATTGTTGATCCAAACCCTCAGTGATTTGATAATGACCCTCTCTTATATACTTAGTGAAAATTGTAAGTAAACAATATGTATCAGAGTTTCACTATCGCTGATAAGTACTAAGATCTTACAGTACCGCTGATAGGAACTCTCGCTCTTTAAATTAAACATTCAGCGAACACTGTTCACCATATCGCTGAGTCTGTTCAGTCCTTATGGTGATCGCTGATAAGTTAGTTGTTTACTTATGATCCCTGAAGACAAGTTTCACGTCAACAAAGGTTCTACGCTGAAGTCGAAGATCAAGCTCAAGAACCAGCGACAAGTCTCCTAATGAACTGATGCGGATCAGCGAAGACTCAGATTTGTCCACTCAACGTGAAGTATCAAGTACAAGACTTCAGCTATCGCTGAACTTTATCATCTGCTGAATAGTAAATGATAATCGCTGAATCAACGAAAGCTGATCATGAAGTCCTCCGTACAAAGTACTTTTGTCTTAAACCACCCTTGAATGCCTCCGTACGAATTGTCAGAAAAGAACCTCCGAATATCTGAAATCGTACAACCACTCTAATACTACACTGTTCATCCTTACGGCTACAAAGGTTGTCACCAAAGGTCAATGACATGCAACCAACCAGCCGATTACACGTGTAAAGTGTATACTGACTTGCATTAAATGCATGCAGTATATATAGAGATGAACTCACTTCTTTTGAAGTAACTTGCTAACTCTGGACAAGTTCAAATCTCTCAAGATGGGATTTTATTAGTAATCTCCTTATCTTTCTTAGTGCAAGAAATCTTAGTGTTCCAACTTGTTTAGATTTAGGTTTATCCTTAATCTTGTTTCCGCAACAAGCTG
Organism: Saussurea involucrata; assembly: GCA_033807775.1. Taxonomy (NCBI): domain Eukaryota; kingdom Viridiplantae; phylum Streptophyta; class Magnoliopsida; order Asterales; family Asteraceae; genus Saussurea; species Saussurea involucrata. Next base: position 115,546,579 of record CM066322.1, read on the forward strand.
TAAATTGTTAATGATTTATCAATAAACAATTTAGAAAAGTAAAATAGTGTGTTTGTATTCAACCCCCCCCCCCCCCCTTCTACAAACTTGTATAGGCCTTTCGGGACCAACAACTAAGTATAGAAGTCTTCGACAGAGGCTCCGCCGAGTAGCCGAGTAACCGAGAACACAAAAGTCTTCGATAGAGGCTCTGCCGGCTTAGCCAAGAAGACCGAACTGAAGAAACAACAGAAGACTCTTCTAAGCGGACAAGGCCACAGAGCTTCTGTCATACTTGACAGAGCCTCTGTGGTAAAAAGAAGATCTACGCAAAAGTTCTAAACAAAGACAAACAAGCATCTTACAATATCTGCCATTCGAAGGTTCTGAAGATCACTTGTACAAAGGCGTGACCTGACAACTCCACGTGTCAAACTCTGATAGGTTTCAGCCTAAAGCAGAATACGGAGCATTTAATGAACGTTGTATCTGCAACAGTTCCAGAATGGTGTTTTGTACCTTCCAACAACTGTTCCAAACAGTATCTCAGTACCTATTGTCCTTATTATCTAGATCTTGTCCCCCTAAGTATTAGTATAAATAGAAGGCTCATGTGAGCTCTTCTATTAAGCTTTGCATGACACACACACTTTTAGAGCAGTTTCTTATCAAACCTTTCGGTGTTCTTGGTGTTCTTATTATATCAAATACCGTGAATCATTGAGCTATTTATCTGTTTTATTTACACTTCTTATATTTGATATTGTGTGTTATTCTACCTCATTATATCTGTTAGTCGTTAAAACGCTTCCGCATTATATATTGTTTGAACTAATTAGATAGAATCATCATTGTTAAGCAAAACAGGAACCAACAATTGGTATCAGAGCGGTTCTTGATTTTTCTATATCAAGAGATCCTCACTAACAATGATTTTTGGTAGAAACTTGGACTTTTAACCTATTTTTCATATCTTTCAAAACAGCATCTGTTTTTCTGCCATTCTCGACCTGTTTCGACTTTGGTAAACTTACAGAATCTGTTTCTTCGGTTAAATCTTCATTTTAGTGCATTGTTTAAAGGTTTTAAAGCTTATAAAAACCATTAGAAAAATCCACTTCATTCTCTAAAAGGTGTACGGTTTATACCCTATTTTCTGGATTCCTCATCCTCTTTCAAAAAGGTAAACACAAACAACTTCTTCACCGCTGGTTCTTTAACCAAGCCACCCACACTACTCAGAGATGAGTACCCTCAGTGGAAGATACGAATGATTCACATCTTCGAGGGTACTGACAAAGAACTCATGCACTATATCAACAATCCTCCTTTCGTACCAATGATCACAATACCCCGTGTACCTGGCACAGACGACACTCCAGAAATCCCTGCACACGATAAACCAAAGACCAAGGAAAAATGGCCAGACCCTGACTGGGCAAAATATGAAGTTGCTCAGAAGACTAAGAGACTTCTGATAATGGCCATACCCAATGACCTTTTCCAATCCTTAGATGCGTGTGAATCTGCATACGATCTATGGAAAGAACTGGAAAAACAATTGGAGGGTGGGGCCAAAACTCAGAAGAACCGCAGAGCCCAATGCATCAACGAGTACTACGCATTCAAAGCTCTACCAACAGAACTTCTGCAGACAACATATGATCGGTTCAACTCTCTAATCAACAAATGCAAGAAGTTCGGAATCCACAGAACTTCTGAGGAGAACAATGTCATGTTCCTAAAGAGTCTCAATAATGAATGGCTCCAGTTGTCCATGTCTCTGCAAACAAATCAGGACTTAGACTCCTGGACTCTGTCAGATCTCTATGGAACATTGGCAGCCCAAGAGCCTCAAATCGCACAAGCAAAAGCACAAACGAGTGCACCTCTTGCACTGGTCGGTAAGACCACAGAAGCTCAAGAGATGCCAAAGGAGAAAACTGCAGAGGAAAAGAAGGAAAAGAAAAAAAAGATATTGATCGTTGATAGTGAAGATGAGGAGGTAGTGGAAGAAGAAGAGACATCAATGGTCTCTATTGCTAAATCGTTAGCCCTTTTAACAAGGGAATTCAGTAGAGGTTACCAGAAGAAGTCTGATAATGAACGCTATGGAAGAGATGATCGAGGAAGAAAAGGGTCAAATGAAAGGAACGACAGAGGCATCGACCAACAGAGGTTGACTGACAGAGGTGGTGACCGACAGAGGTCAGACGATAAAGTTGGCAACACTCCACAGAACCAAGTATGTTACAACTGTGGTAAGCCTGGCCACTACGCCAATGAATGCAGAACTGAAAGAGGTGGTGACCGACAGAGGTCAGTCGACAGAGTTGGCAATGGTTCCCAGAACCAAGGATGTTTTAACTGTGGCAAGCCAGGCCATTATGCCGCTAACTGCAGGAGCAAACCAAACCGCCCACAGAGGGACTCTGCTTACTACAAAAAGAAAGCGGAGTTTTATGCTCAGAAGTCGCTAATGGTGAATCAGGAGAACTGGCTGTCAGACGAATCATCTGATGAAGGCGACAAAAATGCCTTGTTCTGTGGAATGGCAGAGGTCAGCTCATCTGACTCCGATAGTGAGGTATCCACTTCTGACTCTAACTCTAGTCAAGCAGAAGCTGATTTGCTTAAACTGTTAGGATCCAAGCGCTTACCACTACGCCAAAAGCAATTGCTGGTGGAGAAGGCGCAACTTATTTCCATATAGCGTACCAGCCAGCGCCACGTTTCGATTTAGGAAGATGCTGGTCAATGACCCAACAATCCCCCCCCCCCTCCCCAGCATCTGCCAGCACTAACGAGAGCTTCGCTAAAAGTCAATGGCTGCACAGCATGCCTTTGGCATTTTAAATGCACTCCATGGGATTCGAACCCGTGACCTTCTCTGATACCACATGTTAGGATCCAAGCGCTTACCACTACGCCAAAAGCAATTGCTGGTGGAGAAGGCGCAACTTATTTCCATATAGCGTAGCAGCCAGCGCCACGTTTCGATTTAGGAAGATGCTAGTCAATGACCCAACATAAACTAAACATTGAATACACAGAACTTAAAAAGACATGCAAAAGTGTTCAAAAGAAGCTTACCTTCTTTGAGAGAGAAGCTAGACTTCTCACTCAAGAAAAGGCTAAAATCTTTCAAGAAAAGGAAGAAATTGAAACAAACTGGAACAAACACCTAAATCCTTTGAAATAAAAGATTTCTGAACTTAACTCTGCATTAACAACAAAATCTAAAGAACTTATGGACGTTGAGACCGACAAAATGAACATTCTAGCTCTTAAACATTATTTTCAAAAGGAAAGAGAAGTCATCTGTCAAGATTTACTCCGAAGAGATTTGATAATAAAGAAATATCAAGATGCACAGAAGGTGTACGAGAAAATTAATACACAGATAGGGAGACGGGGAATTGGCTTCTGTGATATAGATCCATACACTGAAAATAAAAGAAACAAGTCTCTGTCCTCTCTATTTCATATTGGAAGTACAAGAAAACCCGGTTTTCCAAATTTACTTTCTGTAAGCAAAAGGCAAAAAGTCTCTGGTGAACCTCACAGAAGGAAACCTCTGAAGATGGTGAATGTGTGGTTTGAAAACACAGATCTACCATCATCAGCCTCTGTCAAAAGAGCGTCCAAGCCTAAGAAATATCTGAAAACACAAGATCAGATAGGAATCTTTAAGTTTGGTAAACCTGGGACTCAATCAAGGTTGCCATTTTCTGCACTATAGACTCCGAGAAGAAACTATCTGCAGAGGCACCTGAGTTCTTGCCTGCTTCAACAGAAGAAAAACTGACTCATATTTCTAAAAAGGAATTAATAGAAATCGGTGAAAACAACTTTTATGAATGCCCCAGTACTTTCGATTATGGCCAAAATCTCTCTGAGGAAACCTCGATGAAAATTTTTGTTGACTTAGAAGATATCCCTGAGAGAAAGGAAGAAAGCGAGTATGTCACATGCTCTGAAAGTCCAACCTCTGTCGAAAGAGAACTAAGTGACTCAACCTCTGTATATGAGGATGATTCATCCTCTGACGAATCTGAGATTGACTCTAAGTCAGAGATAGGACCTTGTGACACAGAGGATTTTAAACTACCCTCTGGAGTTCTTAACATAACTATTCCTCCCAAGGAGAAAATCACAAGAGTTCCTATCTGTCCAGATTTTTTGGACATGTGTATACAAGCCAAAACCTCCCTTGAGCTTGAGAAAATTAAACAACAAAAGGATATGTCCTCTCAAAATCCAACAAGTTCAAAGATTTTAAAACCCTTAAGGCCTATTAAAGAAAAACTAACATGGCAACAGAAGGGTAAATGGGCTAAAAATGACAAATCTTTTTCTTCTGTGACAGTGAAACCTGTAGAAGTTCACCACAGAAGGGGTCGACAGAAGGCTGCTCTCAACAAAAGATTTTGTAAACAATAATCTAGCCTACATAGGTCTTCTTGTAATAGGAAGTCAAATGTTAGGATAGAATGTAATGCCTCTGTGCCCCCAATTAATGTTTTCAATGAAAAGTTCAACCAAATCTCTTCGCACATTGATTATTGTCATTGTTTTGATCTCATGTATCGATTAAATCAACACTTCTCAAGTCCACACTATTTCCTCTCTACACCCAAAAAGAACACAAAATTCAAGGGTAAGAAGAAACAAAATGGTTCTTCAAAAGAAGGTAAAACCAAATCCAAGAATGCTAAGGCAAACTTGAAGACCCCTAACAAAGCTGGACCCATTTGGATATGGGTACCTAAAACTCTATGATTGTCTTGCGGAAGCAGTATGTGCAAATCTGGTATCTTGACTCCGGATGCTCAAGGCACATGACTGGCGACAGAGGTCAACTATGCTCCTATAAAGATAAACTCGATGGAGGATCTGTGACCTTTGGTGACAACAAAAAGGGGTATATAAAAGGCTATGGGTTAAATCTTCCGTAAGTAAGATTTGATCTTCCTGTAAATATGTATATACTTAAACTCTTCTGTATGTAAATTCTTAATCATCAAAAGTTCTGTAACCAACAGAGCTTCTGTGGGATTGCTCAGAGTATGACAATCTCCACAGAACCTCTGATAACCTAGACCTATGTTCTGTGCACAACTTATCTCATTTGATCCAAGCATAGGTCAAGGGGGAGCAGAAGGAGACCTTGAACTGATCTACAGAGGTTGATCATTCAAGGGGGAGCCAAAGAAGAGATATGATCAACCATATCTACAGAAGTCAGGTATTTTTGCGGAACAAAGGAGAACCAAAAGTGAGTAACTCGTACAAATCTTGTTTTTAAAACAGTTTTCTAGGACACAAATTTCAAAATACGTCCTATAAACTCTGTTTAAGACCTTCCAAACAAGAAATGATCAAAAAGATTTTTGAGCCCTCCGTTATGGGAAATTTAAGGTCATAGAGCTTCTGCTGAGCTCAACAGAGCCTCTGTAAGCCGGATCCTCTAGAACTGCAAATTTCATACGGAAACTCTGTCGATCAACCTTAAATGTCTTCTTTAAGAATTTGTACGTACAAATGCACACACAAGGATACTGGAAGAAAGTCTTATGGGCAAAGAGCTCACTCAACCAAAGAGTCTCTGTCACCCAAACTAGACACTCTAAGAGTATGTCTCGAACAAAATCCATTTCCAAAACAGTTTTCCAGGACACAAATTTCCAAATATGTCCTAAAAACAGTGTTTAACACAATGAAAACCTTGGATGATCAAAAAGCTCTCTAGATTTTTAGTTATGAGAAATTTTCACTCTCAGAGCCTCTGCTGGCCTCGACAGAGCCTCAAAGCCTCTGTGAATGAAAAATTTGTACTAAAGATCTATCGATCCTTTCCAATTATCTTTCAAACGTTTTTGGAAAAGGTACAAGCATCAGAGGAGACAAAAATACAAGTTTCAGATCACAGAGCTCACTCCACCACAGAGCCTCTGTTGACTCTGACACTTGACCTTTTATGGAAATTCTGTAACAGTACGGGTTATTTACTGCGAGTGACAGAACTCACAAAGAAGAAATACCCACGCACCAAGCGTTAATGGGCCGCACACGGCGTCTAATCGTGTTCTGACACTTCTGACGTGGCATTCTCCCATTGGACGTGTGTGGCACACATTCTCCTGGAAAGTTGAACCAGCCGTATATACTTAATTACGGATCCCAAATTTTATTCACTTTCACATATTTACCCTTTCAGATTCTACCATTCTCTTTTCAGTATAAAACCCAACTTACCATTACCTCTAAACGTTTACGAACTTACTCTCTTCATCTTCTCCGGCGAACCTTGCAAAAGTTGCAACTCCCAATTTCTACTCTCTTTCTTCAAGATTAAACCAATGGCTTCCACCTCCAACGCTCCAGTGAACTCTCCATCTCATTCTGAGAACTCCCAAAACCAAGAAATCGCCAGAAACCTAGAACACAACCACTCCGGCGATGAAGCAAATTTTGCTCCGACCACCCATCTTTAAAACTTCATCGCACATGAACACTTTGAACGTGTTCTTCCTTTAAAACCAAATAGCTACTATCTGGATTGATAAACCCAGAATCTAGCAAGTAATCAAGAACAATGTAGAGAGAATCTAGAGAGCAACTAAGTCATCCATATATTGATCTTGAAAGAGTAAATGACTAATGCTTACTATTGTTACAAGTGTTATAGATTGTTATGGAAAGTTACATACAAATGAACTAGACATGCCTATTTGTACCCATAACATACAAGGTATAAAGGCATTATGAACTAATACAGTACATTGACTTTACAATAAATCTTGAATACAATAATGCTCTAACAATCTCCCGCTTTGGATTCAAGATTTAAAAAATATGACAGCAGTCTTCAGCTATTTGTAAAGTCAACCTTCTCCAACAGACACTCTATCAAACCATCTTCAAGTCTTGTACATGAAGAACAGATCTTTGTAGCTTTATCAGTCTTTGACAAACAGTAACTTCTCGTATCCTTCATATTAATTTTCTCATATTAAAAGAATCCGAAACCATCAATTTGGATGCAAGAGGATGCGAAATCATATGATTTCGGATGTAGTTGGGTGCGAAACCATGAATTCGGATGATGAAGAGTGTGAAACCATAGGGATTCGTACCAAGAAGGGTGCGAAACCATGGAATCCGTACCAAGAAGGGTGCGAAACCATCCATTTCGTATTAAGTTGGACACAAAACCATGGAATCCGGATGTAGAAAGGTTCGAAACCATGGGATTCGAATCATGTAGAGTGCGAAATCAAAGAATCTGGATCAAGGCAAGTACGAAACCAACGGAAGTCGAATCAAGTTGGGTCCGAAACCATGAGAATTCGTATCATGAAGGATGCGAAACCATGCCAAATCTGAATAAATGGAATCCGAAACCATTTGAGATAGGAATAGAGAAATGCGAAACCATCCACATTGTTGAACTTTTAGGTGTAAGCACATTCCGAAACGCTCAGAACTAAGATAACCAAATTCAGCAACATTTCTGACTTCACAAGATTCGAAACCAATATTTCTTGTATTTTGAATGATTTCTTGAACTTAGTATCTTCATCTCTTTGCTTCGACATGAAATTGAATTAAACATTTCTCCCCCTTTTTCGATGATAGTGAGCAACATGATCATCGAAAACCTTTTTCAATTTCAGTCGCATCTCTGAGTATTACTAACAATCTCCTCCGTAATGAATAACCTTGCTCCCCCTCAAAATAAGAATTCTGGAGCAATTTGTTTTCTCCCCCTGAAAGTATGCATATATTTCATTAAAAATATTCATTTCAAATACAGTGCATTAATGAAAACATTTATACAAGGAATATAAAATTCATTGAACTACATTTTATAACTACTAACATTTGATCATTTGAAAACTTTACAAAAGAAATCCAACTTAATGAAATTCAACAGATTTTACAATCAAATGAAATCAAATGCATGTGTTTGGATTCAAAGACAAGACATCATTGCATATCAAGTTAAAAATGTTCAGTTTCAACCCCTTTATTAAATCTATTTGGTGTGCTAGCATGCGAAATATGATTAGCTTCAAGCATATGCAATTCTAAAACATATAAGAATACATTGCTCTACTCACACTATTTGTCCAAAATCAGGATTTTCACAAATTTACGGGTTTATCGCGACTTTGTATTTTCCCCGAGTTTCAAGAGATGTGTGCTCATTGGCATCTTTTGATTTTGTGCATATTGCCATCTTTTGATTTTGTTCTCATTGGCATCTTTTGATCAAAAAGTTTAGTAAGAATAAAATACACTGTTAAACATGACTTTCTATCTGGTTCTATAGCAGGATTTGGGTTAGCAGATCCCAGACCAGTTGGCCTTAGGTGCTAGGTGTCGAGCACCCCTTAGAACTTAATTTCCCAAACCAGAAAGGCCACATCGATATATCTTAAACCCATTTGTACCAGTAGAACATGGCTTTCTATCTGGTTCTATAACAGGATTTGGGTCAGCCGATCCCAGACCAGTTGATCTTGGGGCTAGGTGTCGAGCACCCCTTAAGACTTAATCTCCCAAACCAGAAAGGCCACAGGTACAAACTTTCAAACTAAATGATTTTTATTTGTTTACTTGATGCATCTCAATCACTTGGTTCTAAAACATAATGCTTCCTCCATATTTTCGTTTCCATCCATCATTTTTGACAAATAGACCTTTTGAGCATTATATTCTATATAAGTCCAGATTTCCATAATTTTGAGCATTCAGCATAATTACATTCATGTTTTGCTGACCTTTTGCTGACCTTTTGATTTGTAAAATCACCCTTGACACACATTTTATTCATTGAATGAAAAATTGAGAATTTCATCTCATTGAAATAAATTTGTGAAGGTTCAAACTTTCAAATTCAATAGAAATAAAACATAATGCAATGTTACCTTTCACCACTTGTTCCTTGAAACAAAAGATGTAACAGTTAAGGATATCACCTGAGAAGTATGAGTTCTAAACTGATTTGTTTAGAAGTCTTAGACTTTGAAGTACGGGTCCTGAACTGAATTGTTCAGAAGCCATAGTCGTTGAAGCACGGGTTTTGAACTGATATCTTCAAAAGCCAAAACGTTGAAGCACGGGTCCTGAACTTATGTATTCAGAAACCAAAGACGTTGAAATACGGGTTCTAAACTGATGTGTTTAGAAAACATTATCTCTTTACTCCCCCTTAATGGTACATACATTCTTCAAAAAAATCACCGCTTCTCTTCTGTTATCAATCATGTGTGTGGTATATATGTAACATTCAGCACAACACATGATGAACCTACAAAATAGATTAAGCAGATTTTGGTACCCAACGGCACTTGGGTCCTAGTGTGTTAGGTGTAGATTTTCTTAAAAGGAATACTGTAAGTACCGTACCAATAAGAAGTATAATCTTTATGTACAAAATCATTTGATCCACAATAAGAACAACAGATTTTCTTATGTGCCAACCTAATCAGATGATTTGCGGAATAAATAGGATTAGGTTTAGCAGAAGATTTACCTTTCGTCGCATTGTTCTTTTTGGCCTTTGATGTGGAAGTAGATGATTTTGGCACATCTTTCTTTGGAATTGTTGTGCCTTTGACTCTCTATTCCATCTTCACCTTCTTGAAGACTGGAACTTCTTCAGTTTTGGAAGTATTAACTTTAGGCAATTTTGAATCCTTATCCGATTTATCAAGCAAATGATTATAGAAGAGATTTGTTGAACGAATCTGATCTTTTGAGAAATCAGTTGATCTATTAAATTGTTTAGAAGGAATGTTTTTAAAACTTGAACTTGAAGCAGTTTTAAAAGAGCATTCAGAATCATTTGAAATAGCAAATGGAGTCTGAAAGATAGTATCAGGATTGACCTAATTTGAGACATCAAATTTAAAAATGATGTCTTCAAGTTCTTTGACTTTGTTTATCAAAACATTTTTCTCTTTAGAAATTAGATCAAATTTCTTTTGGAGATCAGATTTGAACAATTGATCCTTCATAATATCAGCTGACAAACCAGATAATCTTTTGGTAAGATTAAGAATCGCATTTTCAAAATATTCGCGTTCCGATTCAAAATCTTTTTCCAAAAACTTTCTTTTATTAGTAATCTCTTTGAAAATTTTCATATTTTTCTTTTTAAGGGTTTTACTTTCCTTTTCAAAGAGATTTTTCTTTTCCGCAAAATCTTTTCTTTCCTTTTCCAAAACATTTTCCAATTTAGAGATTTTCACGGAAAGCTCAGAACTTTTAATCTCAAAAGATTTTCGTTCAGTTTCAAATTTAGCTCTTTCTTTTTCAAGCTTGTCTTTTTCTAAAAATAAAACTTTCTCAAGATCAGAAATTTGTTTTGAAAGTTCTATATATTTAAGCTCAATTACTTCCTTTTTCTTTAAGAACTTTCATTGAAGAAAGTGACTCTCTTTCACGTTCTGAAAGCTTGTTCTTCAATTCAACGTTTTCACCTTCCAACGTTGTTCTTTTCTTTTGAACTCTTTTTATTTGATCTTGTAGATATGAGTTCCCCTTCTTTCTCTCGATTTCTCTACTCTTCATATCAGCATTTTCACTTTGAAGAGTTGTTACTTTCTCTTGAAGTTTCTTGATTTGATTGTGCAGACTTGAGTTGTCTTTCTTTGTTTCAAGACCCGCAATATATACTTCAAGATCAGTAATTCTTTTAGTAAGTTTAGCATTTGAAGAAGAAATGTCTAAAATTTGTCTCTTTAGATCAACATTTTCTTCCTCCAATGCTTTATTTAAAACAGGAAATGAAGGATTTGAAGTATTAGGTTTAACAAAAGTTTGCTTCAAACCTTCACTATCTGATTTAACAAAAAATTGTGGAGTTGGAAGTATTTCTGTTATAAGAACTTGTTGCAAAATTTCATTATTTGATTTAACAAAAGATTGCTTCAAATCTTCACCACTAGATTTAATAATAGTTTGCTTCAAACTCATTTCTCTCTTTGGTATTGCTAGATGTTGATCTTTCAGAAAATCAAGCAGAAAGTGTATAAAATACACTATTGAAAAAAAAATTATATAAAATTTTTTCTTGAAAAGCTCTTAAAGTGTATGAAAAACACTATAGAAAATTTTTCGGAATAAAAAAATTTCTCAAAAAACTCGGATCAAGAAGGATTCGAAACCACGGAATCCGGATGTATAAGGATCCGAAACCCACAAATTACAGATCTATAAGGGTTCGAAACCAATGGATTTCGGACCAAGAAGGGTTCGAAACCAATGGATTTGGACCAAGAAGGGTTCGAAACCAATTGATTTCGGACCAAGAGGGGTTCGAAACCAATGGATTTCGGACCAAGAAGGGTTCGAAACCAATGGATTTGGACCAAGAAGGGTTCGAAACCAATTGATTTCGGACCAAGAGGGGTTCGAAACCAATGGATTCGGACCAAGAAGGGTTCGAAACCAATGGATTTCGAATGTATAAGGATCCGAAACCAAAACTTAAACAAATTTCACTTCTCTTTGTGATCTGAAACCAAGCAACAGTAAACAATGAAGGATCTGAAACCAACAGTAAATGATGAATGATTCGAAACCAACAGTAATTGAAGAAGGATCCGAAACCATCTATGAATGATCCGGAACCATCAAGAACAATCCGAAACCTTCACTTCGAACTCGAAAATCACAGATTCAGCCATAACTTCTTCGATTCTTGATCAATTGTTATGAAATTGGCACACATTTGTTCGAAAATTGATTCCACACACTTTCTTAGTTGATTACAAATCCTAATTCGATCAAATAAATCGAATTTTGATCCAAAATCAGTAAAAATAGGGTTTTCGAACAAACAGATCTAAAATGGTCAATTTGATGAATTTTATGCAGAATTTGGTAGAAACTCGTGTATTAAAGTTGATCAGGGATGAAAAACGAGTTCAATGATGTCAAGAATCAATCCAAAAGATCAAAAAATGAATGAAAAGATGAATCTGGATGAATAGTAATCGAAGAAGGATCAAGAATCATCATGAACAGTGATGAATGAAGGGTCCGAAATTCTCAGCTTCAGTGTAAAAAAATCTTCAATTTGGTCTTTGATCTACTTGAATTTTCTGTTTAGCTCTGATACCAATTGATAAACCCAGAATCTAGCAAGTAATCAAGAACAATGTAGAGAGAATCTAGAGAGCAACTAAGTCATCCATATATTGATCTTGAAAGAGTAAATGACTAATGCTTACTATTGTTACAAGTGTTGTAGATTGTTATGGAAAGTTACTTACAAATGAACTAGACATGCCTATTTATACCCATAACATACAAGGTATAAAGGCATTATGAACTAATACAGTACATTGACTTTACAGTAAATCTTGAATATAATAATGCTCTAACATGGTTCCCTCAAAAACCGCTTTTGGGGACGCACATGCCATCCTTCTTCACATTTTGGAAAACCATTACCTTTACCCCTGTTATCCAAAATTGTCAATAAAATCTGTTAGCTTCAATCTTCCTAATCATAGAAGTATTTAGAAGTAGTGAAAAATAGGCTAAGTGAAGAAAGCCTCTTACAGAGGCTCTGCCGGACTTACCGAGGGCTCAAGATCAAGAATCTACAGAAGCTAAAGAAGCGCGCTACAGAAGCTCTGTCATACGCACAAAGAAGACCAATATCTCGGAATCCGGTGAAGACTGCTCCACAGAGGACCAGACCACAGAACCTCTGTAACTCATTACAGAGCCTCTGTGGTCCTCACTGAAAGACGAAGATATTTATAATATCTTTCTACTGTTACAGGACCCGTTCATCAACTTGCATGGTAGCATGCCCTGTCCAAACGTCGACGTGTCAAACTCTGATTGGACTCAATAGGGCTTAGTACATAATAGACGTCTGCTACATTAAATGCAATACAACACGTCTTACTTTTCATGCCGTTCTTGCAACTGTTCACGACATCCGTTCAACTATTCATCAGTACCGTCTGAATAGTAGCATATGCTTTATGGTCCCCTTTAGAGTAGTATATAAGGAAGACTCATGTTGAGTTCTTCCTTATCCTAATCATCATCAATCATATAAATCGACCATCATCAAGAACACAAAAGCTTATTCACCTTAAAAGTCATATATGTTTTTAAAGCTTTTTCTTACTCACGGTTCATAAACCTGTTCTTGATATATATTCAGTAAACTTTGAGATATAATATTTTGTTCACTGTTTATTTATATTTTGTTCTAAATCTATCAAACTTATCTGTTAGTTCTTTAAATACGCTTCCGCATCAAACCTTAAACTTGAACTAATAGATCTGATAATCTTGTTTAAGCAAAACGGGAACCAACAATTGGTATCAGAGCAAAGCTTGATTTTCAATATCAAGTGATCCTCGTTTTACAACTTTTATTTGATAGATTATTTTCTCTCTTCATCACCATATTTCTAGATATTAGTCGTACCCAGAAAACCTTCCAGATCTTCATACTTAGAAATCCTCCATCAAATTATCCTTTCCTCAAAATGACAAATACAAATAACTTTTTCACTGCTGGCTCACTAGTATCCTCAATGGAAGATTAGAATGGTTCATTTCTTTGAGGGTACTGAAAAAACTCTCAAACAATATCTTTACAATCTTCCTCCAGTTCCGATGATAACTATGCCATGTGTACCAGCTACTGCTGAATCTGCTGAAATCCCTGAACATCAAAAACCTAAGCCAAGAGAAGAATGGTCAAATGAAGATAAGGCAGAAGATGAAGTTGCACAGAAAACAAAGAGAATATTGATCATGGCAATCCCCAACGAACTTTTTCAATCCTTAGATGCATGCGAAACAGCGCACGATCTCTGGAAAGAATTAGAAAGACAGTTGGAAGGGGGTGCTAAAACTCAGAAGAACCGAAGGGCACAATACATAAATGAATATCATGCTTTCTGAGCCTCTGCAACAGAATCTCTGCAAACAACATACGACCGGTTCAACTCTCTCATAAACAAATGCAAAAAGTCTGGTATTCACAGAACCACGGAAGAAAATAACGTCATGTTTCTAAAGAGCCTGAACGATGAGTGGCTTCAGTTGTCTATGTCTTTACAAACAAATCAAGATCTAGACTCCTGGACACTCTCTGATCTCTATGGAACACTTGTTGCACAAGAGCCTCAAATAGCTCAAGCTAAAACACTAACCATTGTGCCATACGCATTGGTTAGTAAATCTACAGAGGCTGCAGACAAACCAAGAAATGAGAGATCTATAGAGGAGAAAAAGAAGGAGAAAAAGAAGATGGTAATGGTTGATAGCGAAGAAGACGAGCTGATAGAGGAAGAGATACCTCTTGCGTCATTAGCTAAATCAATGGCTCTATTGACAAGAGAGTTTAGAAATAACCAAAGGAATTCTGGTAGAAGAGATGATGGAAGAAGAGAAGAATCAAGTGACCGACAGAGGTCTGACTACAGAAATGATGACCTACAGAGGTCGAGTGACAGAAGCTACAGAGGAAATGATCGACAGAGATCAGAAGACAAGGTAGGCCACACACAAGAATGCTAAAAATGTGGTAAACCCGGTCATTACGCAAACGAATGCCGAGCAAGGAGTGGTGGAGACCTACAGAAGTCTGACGACCGAACTGGAAACATCTCCCAAGGTTGTTTCAACTGCGGCAAGCCAGGTCATTTCGCAAAAGAATGCAGAAGTAGACCAAATCGCCCACAGAATGACACAACTTTTTACAAAAAGAAGGCCGAGTATTACGCACAAAAATCTCTAATGGCGAACAAGGGGCATTCTGAGGCAAACAAAGAAGACTTCGAATCAGACTCTACCTCTGATGATGAATTTCCCACAAATGCCCTGTTATGTGGCATGGCAGAAGTTGACTCCGGCACTGACAATGAGGTATCCATTTCAAACTCTACCTCAAGTACTAATTCTGTAGATGATGATTTATTTAAACTTAACATTGAACTGAAAGATATAATTGAAAGCATTCAGAAAAAGCTGACCTTTAATGAGAGAGAAGTAAGGCTTATCACTCAAGAAAAAGCCAAAATCTTTGAAGAAAAAGGAAAAGTCGAAAAATATTGGAGCAAAAATATAGATCCTTTAAAAAGGCAAATTTCTGATTTAACCTATGCTTTAAAAATCAAAACAAAAGAACTTTCAGTTTCAAGAAGTGAAACTACAGACATAAGAGCTCTCAAAGAATACTTTCAAAAGGAAAGAGAGGTACTTTGGCAAGATCTTTTAAGAAGAGAAGTTTTAATTAAAAACTATAAAGATGCACAGAAGGTGTATGAAAAGGTAAACTCTCAAATAGCAAGACGAGGTATAGGGTACAGTGATATTACCTTAGGAGTTGAAAATAAATGACTAAAACCTCTGTCCTCTCTATTTGTTTTGGGAAAAACTAACAAACCAAACTTTCCAAACTTACTCTCTGTAAGTAAAAGGGTTAAAATCTCTACAGAACCTCACTTGAGGAAACATACAAAGATGATCAATGTGTGGTTTGAAAACACAGATTCATCATCTTCCGCATCAAACCTTAAACTTATCTGTTAGTTCTTTAAATACGCTTCCGCATCAAACCTTAAACTTGAACTAATAGATCTGATAATCTTGTTTAAGCAAAACGGGAACCAACAATTGGTATCAGAGCAAAGCTTGTTTTTCAATATCAAGTGATCCTCGTTTTACAACTTTTATTTGATAGATTATTTTCTCTCTTCATCACCATATTTCTAGATATTAGTCGTACCCAGAAAACCTTCCAGATCTTCATACTTAGAAATCCTCCATCAAATTATCCTTTCCTCAAAATGACAAATACAAATAACTTTTTCACTGCTGGCTCACTAACCAAACCTCCTACTCTTCTTAGAGATGAGTATCCTCAATGGAAGATTAGAATGGTTCATTTCTTTGAGGGTACTGAAAAAACTCTCAAACAATATCTTTACAATCTTCCTCCAGTTCCGATGATAACTATGCCATGTGTACCAGCTACTGCTGAATCTGCTGAAATCCCTGAACATCAAAAACCTAAGCCAAGAGAAGAATGGTCAAATGAAGATAAGGCAGAAGATGAAGTTGCACAGAAAACAAAGAGAATATTGATCATGGCAATCCCCAACGAACTTTTTCAATCCTTAGATGCATGCGAAACAGCGCGCGATCTCTGGAAAGAATTAGAAAGACAGTTGGAAGGGGGTGCTAAAACTCAGAAGAACCGAAGGGCACAATACATAAATGAATATCATGCTTTCTGAGCCTCTGCAACAGAATCTCTGCAAACAACATACGACCGGTTCAACTCTCTCATAAACAAATGCAAAAAGTCTAGTATTCACAGAACCACGGAAGAAAATA
Organism: Saussurea involucrata; assembly: GCA_033807775.1. Classification (NCBI taxonomy): domain Eukaryota; kingdom Viridiplantae; phylum Streptophyta; class Magnoliopsida; order Asterales; family Asteraceae; genus Saussurea; species Saussurea involucrata. The sequence goes on from CM066322.1 coordinate 115,562,950, forward strand.
ACGTCATGTTTCTAAAGAGCCTGAACGATGAGTGGCTTCAGTTGTCTATGTCTTTACAAACAAATCAAGATCTAGACTCCTGGACACTCTCTGATCTCTATGGAACACTTGCTGCACAAGAGCCTCAAATAGCTCAAGCTAAAACACTAACCATTGTGCCATACGCATTGGTTAGTAAATCTACAGAGGCTGCAGACAAACCAAGAAATGAGAGATCTACAGAGGAGAAAAAGAAGGAGAAAAAGAAGATGGTAATGGTTGATAGCGAAGAAGACGAGCTGATAGAGGAAGAGATACCTCTTACGTCATTAGCTAAATCAATGGCTCTATTGACAAGAGAGTTTAGAAATAACCAAAGGAATTCTGGTAGAAGAGATGATGGAAGAAGAGAAGAATCAAGTGACCGACAGAGGTCTGACTACAGAAATGATGACCTACAGAGGTCGAGTGACAGAAGCTACAGAGGAAATGATCGACAGAGATCAGATGACAAGGTAGGCCACACACAAGAATGCTACAAATGTGGTAAACTCGGTCATTACACAAACGAATGCCGAGCAGAGAGTGGTGGAGACCTACAGAAGTCTGACGACCGAACTGGAAACATCTCCCAAGGTTGTTTCAACTGCGGCAAGCCAGGTCATTTCGCAAAAGAATGCAGAAGTAGACCAAATCGCCCACAGAAGGACACAACTTTTTACAAAAAGAAGGCCGAGTATTACGCACAAAAATCTCTAATGGCGAACAAGGGGCATTCTGAGGCAAACAAAGAAGACTTCGAATCAGACTCTACCTCTGATGATGAATTTCCCACAAATGCCCTGTTCTGTGGCATGGCAGAAGTTGACTCCGGCACTGACAATGAGGTATCCATTTCAAACTCTACCTCAAGTACTAATTCTGTAGATGATGAATTATTTAAACTTAACATTGAACTGAAAGATATAATTGAAAGCATTCAGAAAAAGCTGACCTTTAATGAGAGAGAAGTAAGGCTTCTCACTCAAGAAAAAGCCAAAATCTTTGAAGAAAAAGGAAAAGTCGAAAAATATTGGAGCAAAAATATAGATCCTTTAAAAAGGCAAATTTCTGATTTAACCTATGCTTTAAAAATCAAAACAAAAGAACTTTCAGTTTCAAGAAGTGAAACTACAGACATAAGAGCTCTCAAAGAATACTTTCAAAAGGAAAGAGAGGTACTTTGGCAAGATCTTTTAAGAAGAGAAGTTTTAATTAAAAACTATAAAGATGCACAGAAGGTGTATGAAAAGGTAAACTCTCAAATAGCAAGACGAGGTATAGGGTACAGTGATATTACCTTAGGAGTTGAAAATAAACGACTAAAACCTCTGTCTTCTCTATTTGTTTTGGGAAAAACTAACAAACCAAACTTTCCAAACTTACTCTCTGTAAGTAAAAGGGTTAAAATCTCTGCAGAACCTCACTTGAGGAAACATACAAAGATGATCAATGTGTGGTTTGAAAACACAGATTCATCATCTTCAACCTCTGTCAATAGAGAAATCAAACCAAAGAAATATCTGAAAACACAAGATCAGATTGGTATCTTTAAGTTTGGTAAACCAGAGACTCAAACACAGGTCGCTTTTGTCTGTATGATAAATGTCGAAAAGAAATTGTCAGCAGAAGCTCCTGAGTTTAAACCCATCTTTTCAGAAGAAAAACTTGAAGAATCTATTGAAAAAGAAATTTTGGAAGTGTTGAAATCAAATATTTTAGAAAATCTCTGTACATCTTCTATAGATCAAAAACTCGCTGAAGAGATCTCATCAGAAACCTCTTCCATCTATGAAAGTTTTTTTACAGAGGAAGAAAGCTCGTATGATACATGCTCAGAAAATCCAGCCTCTGTCGAAAGAAATGACTCAACCTCTGCATATGAGGACGATTCATCCTCTGACGACTTAGAGACTGATTTCAAACCAGGGATAATTCACCGTGACACAGAGGATGTCAAATTCTCCTCTGAAGTTCTTAACAGAACAATTTCTCCAAAAGAGAAAATCACAGAGATACCTATCCATCCAGATTTTCTCAAAATGTGTATACAAGTCAAAACCTCTACAGAGCTTGAAAATCTGAAAAAGGCCTCTGAAAATCCAAAAAGCTTAAAATTTTCAAAACCTTTAAGGAAAATCAAAGAGAATCCCACTTGGCAACAAAAGGGAAAATGGCCTGAAGCTAACAAATATTTTTCCTCTGTGACAGTGAAGAAAGATGTTCACCACAGAAGAGAGTCACAGAAGGCAGGAACTAAACAAGACTTTTTCAAACAACATTCTAGTATTCATAGATCTTCTTGTAATAGGAAATCTAATGTAAAGAAAGAGTGTAATGTCTCTGTGGCTCAGTTCAAAGAATTCAATGAAAAGTTCAAACAAATCACATCTCATATTCAATACTGTCATTGTTTTGATCTTATGTTTAAATTGAATAAACACTTCTCAAGTCCATATTGCTTTCTCACCACTGAATTCGAAAGTCAGAACCAAAAGAGAAACAATCTGATTCTTCTACAAAAGAAAAAATGTATTTCAAGAATGCTAAGGCAAACCTGAAAAATTCTAACAATATTGGACCCATGTGGATATGGGTACCTAAATCTCTGTGATTGTCTTACAGAAGCAACCTGTGCCAATTTGGTATCTTGACTCCGGATGCTCAAGGCACATGACTGGCAACAGAAGATTACTATCCACATACAAAGAAACACACGATGGTGGATCTGTAACTTTTGGAGACAACATGAAGGGACACATCAAAGGCTATGGAGTCATACAGAAAGAAAATGTCTCTGTATACAAAGTTGCATATGTGAATGGCCACAAACACAACCTACTAAGCGTAAGTCAACTCTGTGATACAGGATTCGATGTGTTATTCAAAAGAACTTTCTGCTCTCTACAGAGTGAAAACACAGGAATGGAACTTCAGCGAGCTGAAAGAAGAGGTGATCTATACCTAATGAATTTTACTTCAAAATCCAAGGACAAAGTTTGCCTAGTAGCCTGCAAAAGTGAAGAAGCGTGGTTATGGCACAACAGGTTCTGTCACTTAAACTTTCACACCTTGGATAAACTAGTAAAACTCAATCTAGTTAAAGGTTTGCCAAATGTTAAATTCAATAAGGATCATTTGTGTTCGGCCTGTGAAATGGGAAAACACAGAAGGGCTTCCCACAAAGGAAAAACTGACGTATCTTGCACTAGGCCTCTGTACATGCTTCATGTCGACCTCTGCGGTCCCATTGCCATACAAAGCCTAGGTGGCAAGAAATACATACTTGTCCTAATTGATGAGTATTCCCGTTTCACATGGGTTGAATTTGTTAGAAAGAAATCAGATGTTCCAAATGTAATGATAAATCTAATGAAAAGAATCCAAGTTCTTTATGATTGCAGAATACAGAAGTTAAGAAGTGACAATGGCACAGAATTTAAAAACTCTGTCATTGAAGCCTATCTTACAAAAGAAGGAATATCTCAGAACTTCACTGCAGCTCGCACTCCACAACAGAACGGTGTTGTCGAAAGAAAGAATCGAACACTTGTGGAAGACGCAAGAACTATGCTGTCAGCATGCGGATTATCAATGAACTTTTGGGCAGAAGCAATTTCTACTGCGTGTTATACTCAGAATCGTTCAACCGTTGTGAAAAGACACCTCAAGACGCCTTACGAATTGCTTAACAAAAGGCGGCCAAACATCAAATTTTTCCATGTATTCGGATGCAAATGCTTTGTCTTAAACGACATAGATTCAAGAGGAAAGTTTGATGTAAAAGCTGATGAAGGCAAATTCATTGGATACTCTGCCACTTCCAAAGCCTACAGAACATTCCTTACAAAGTCTCACAAGATTGTAGAAAGCATCAATGTTTCTTTTGATGATTCATTCCAAATGACTTCTGAGCAAATAAGTTTAGAACTCGGAATTAAAGGGATTTCCTCTGACATCTCAAGAACAAAAGAAGATTTGGATCTTCTATTTTTGGAGATGTTCCACAATGACATTGATCCTTCTGTCGGAACCATTAGAGTTTCTGAAGAACCATCCTCTGTCGGACAAATTCCTACATGTATGACTCTAACTGGTCCAAATAATGCTTCATCTTCTTCTATAAATACTATAGATGCAATTGTCGAAGCAGTAGAAAGTGCAGAAGATGAAACATCAAGAAAAACGACCACAGAAGCTGCACAAACCACAGAAGAACCAATTAGAGAGGAGATCGAGGACCAAGACTATACGTCCTCAGAGGAACAAACTCCACCACCACTCATACCAATCATTCCACAAACGTTAGAATCAACTACCAAGGCACGAAGAACGACAGAGGCTACACAAGAAGAAACACAAGAAGCCTCTGAAGAAAGTTTTGATGACATTGATGATCATCTTCCACGCACAACTCAGTGGACAAAAAGCCATCCTCCAAGCCAAATAATTGGAGAACCTTCTGACTCAGTAAAAACAAGGTCTGCCACTGCTAATTTTTGTTTCTTTACAAATTTTATTAGTGTGATAGAACCAAAGAAGATTTCTGAAGCCCTAGATGACCCAAACTGGGTAGACGCCATGCAAGAAGAACTTCTGCAATTTGAGCGTAACAGAGTATGGACTTTAGTACCTCTGCCAAGAGGGAAACATGCCATTGGGACTAAATGGGTCTACAGAAACAAGAAGGATGAAGATGGAGTGGTCGTCAGAAACAAAGCAAGATTAGTAGCAAAAGGATATAGACAGGAAGAAGGCATAGACTACGATGAGACTTTTGCCCCTGTCGCACGGCTCGAAGCAATAAGAATATTCTTAGCCTTCGCAGCCCACAGAGGTTTTAAAGTCTATCAGATGGACGTAAAATCAGCTTTTCTAAACGGTGAAATCCAAGAAGAGGTTTACGTAAATCAGCCACCAGGTTTTGAAAGCTCAAAGTTCCCAAGGCATGTATACTACCTTGAAAAGGCTCTATACGGACTAAAACAGGCTCCAAGAGCATGGTACGAACGACTTTCTACCTTCCTTCTAGTCAATGGCTACAACAGAGGTACAACAGATACTACCTTGTTCTATAAACGTAAAAGTAGTAAGATAATGCTTGTACAAATATACGTAGATGACATAATTTTTGGGTCTACAAATTCAGAAGAGTGCAAATTTTTTGAAAAACTCATGCAGAGTGAGTTTGAAATGAGTATGATGGGAGAATTAACATTCTTCCTCGGACTTCAAGTCAAACAATCTTCAGAGGGAATTTTTATAAATCAAACCAAATATGTCTCTGACATACTTTTAAAATATAATCTCTCTGATACCTCTGCAATGAAGACTACAATGGCCACTGGAAATAAGTTATTCTTAGATCCAAATGGTATTTCTGTAGAATGTACTCTCTACAGAGGCATGATTGGATCTCTGTTATACTTAACAGCAAGCAGACCTGACATTATGCATGCCACATGTCTTTGTGCACGTTATCAAGCTAATCCAAAGAAATCACATTATGATGCTGTAAAGAGAATCTTTAGATACCTGAAGGGGACCAACAATCTTGGTCTCTGGTATCCAAAGAACTCTGGTTTTAGTCTTAAAGCTTATACAGATTCAGACTATGGAGGATGCATGCTCGACAGAAAGAGTACCTCTGGGAGTTGTCAATTACTAGGTGGTAAACTAGTCAGTTGGACCTCCAAGAAGCATAATTGTGTCTCCACATCCACTGCAGAAGCTGAATACGTTGCTGCTGCAAGCTGTTGTTCTCAGGTTCTATGGATGAAAACTTAGCTAAAAGACTACGGCCACATCCTGTTCAAAATACCCATCTTCTGTGATTCCAAAAGTGCCATTGCTATCTCTACCAACCCTGTGCAACACTCAAAAACCAAGCATATCGATATAAGGTACCATTTCTTGAAACATCATTTTTGAATACGGTACAATCGAAATGCATTTCGTGCCCACAGAATATCAACTCGCTGACTTATTCACCAAAGCACTAGACGAGAAAAGATTCAACTTCTTGATGGGTAAGTTAGGAATGATTAACATGGTGTGAAAATCCTCTGTAAGTATAGCTTTATCTTCTGTAAATAAGTATAAATATCTATTATTACTTAAGTTATTGCATTGATAAATTTATTTCTGTATGTATTTTTTTGTGTGCAAAAATAATTCTTGGTTACAGAGCCTCTGTGGGTCCGCTCAGATCTTCTGATAACCCTTACAGAACCTCTGGTAAACATGATCTATGCTCAATACAAATATTACCATTTTTTTGAACCAAGCATAGATCAAGGGGGAGCAAAAGGAAAATTCTTGATCTACAGAAGTGATTAGATCAAGGGGGAGACAAAGGGACCCTGAAATGATCTACAGAGGTAAATCTTTCAAAGGAAAGCCAAAGAAGAATGTCGATAATTCTCCATCGACAGAAGTAAGACAAAACTGCCGAGAACAGAAGAACCAAAAGGTATGTCTCTCGCACAAAAGGTTTTTGGAAAACAGTTTTCTAGGACAAAAATTGTCAAATATGTCCTAAATAAACTATGAATAACATTTCAAAAATAAAAAGTTCAAAAAGTTTAACAAAATTCGAAATAGGAGAAATTTAAGGTCATAGAGCTTCTGCTGAGCTCAACAGAGGTTCTGCAGGAAATATGCTCTGTGATCACAAATTAACCCTCTGTCGATCTTTTGGAATATTATCTCGGAAACCGACAACACACACCATGACCTTCTCGAACAAAACGTTTATCAAAATAGTTTTCTCGGACACCAACTTTCAATAATGTGCGAAAAACATCTCTTAACACAGATCAAAAATTGGATGATCAGAAAGTAAATAGAATTCAAGTTAAAAGATTTTTTCTCTCATAGAGCTTCTGCTGGCTCTCACAGAGCTTCTGCAAGTTCCATCAGAGCTACAAAACCTCTGTGAGTAAAATTTCTTGACAAAATCCTATTGATCCTCTCCAATGTCTTTACAAACGTTTTCGTTCAAAGAAGAACCTTCAGAGTCATGACAACAATGAGATATATGAGAAGAAGTTAAAACTCAAGATTTTCAAAATCACAGAGCTTCTGTAAAACACAAAAGTTCCGCCATTTTGTAATCTGGGCATTTCTGAAGTAATAACGGTTACTTTTACTGAGAGTGAAACTCATGTGGCTAAAAACAACCTCACGCGCCTAGCATTAATGGGCCGCGCACGACGTCCTGTCATATTCTGACAAGGCCTACGTGTCCCATTTTCATTGGGCGTACATGGAACGTTTTTATTTGGAAAGTTGAACCCGCCGCTCAAACTCGAGTACGGATTCCAAATTTTAATCCATTGCCATATATTTTACTCTTTCGAATACTACCGTTTTACCCTCCTATAAAAACCAAGCTTACCCTCTCATAAAACCTTTTACAAACTCTCATCTTCTTCTCCGGCGAAACCCTGTAAAAGCTTGCAAAAACCTTGTTCTTAAAATCAAATGGCTTCATCTTCTAAAGCTATCTCCCAAGAACTCTCTCCGGCAAACTCACCGGAACACTCCCCTGCCCATTCTGAACATTCAGAAAACCCCAACCTTGCAAGAGCTATTGAACAACAAGATTCCGGGGACTCAGCAGAATTTGCTCCGACGACACACCTGCAAAACTTCATAGCAAAAGATCACTTCGAAACCATACTTCCCATCAAATCCAACAACTGCTATTTGGTCCCCTCACCCACTGCTTTCGGCGAAGCCCATGCTATTCTTCTGAACATAATAGAAAATCACATCCTCTTCCCTCTACTCTCAAGAACCCCAAACAAAATTCCAGTCCGTTATCTGAACCAATTTTGGCAAAGCTGCCGATTTGATAAAGACGATTCTCTTATCAAAGGGTACATTTCAAGACCTGATAAATCTGAGCATCTTGAAATCAAGTTCAACAGAACAATGTTCTCACTTGAATTCAACCTACCAACAAGGGGTCTTCTGGGATTGAAGAGTTATGCAGAGCAACCAACAGACGAAGAGCTCTGTCGCTTCGTAGAAATGCTTGGGTACAACACCCAACTACGGAAGAGAAATGACTTTCCCAGAGGAAGATTACCACCTTTGTGGAACACTTTGTTCTCTATTCTTAACAGATGCCTAACAGGGAAAATAGGGAGTATTGACCAGAGCTCACATCAAATCTTGAGCATCATGTATGGGGTTTACTATGATCTTCCACTAGATTATGCGACCATAATGATGCAAGAGATCATAAACACCATCGACAGAAAGAACAACACGAGAAGGGTCAAAGAGAACAATCCCAACTTTCTACCACCTCTGCAATTCCAAAGAATATTGGGAGTACTGTTCGAACCTCTACTGCTAATCCAAAACTGGCTAATGGAAGGACCAACTCCCAAACAGTTCCCGATGAACAAGAATACCCCCACTGATCATACTGATGGCTACTCACACTGTAGACCTCTGTCAAAGAAGCTTCTGCGCTACGCATCGAATAAATCCCTTAAGAAAGAGTATATACGCGATCATAGAACTCCTAAACCGAGTCCTATGACACCCCCGCGTTTAGGTGTCCCCCTAGGAACAATGATAGCAAAACCTCTTTCCACTCAAGAAGAAAAGGATCAGAATTTAGCAAAGCACATGGCTATTCAACTCAGCTTTATAGCCAAACGTGCAGAACATATGGGAAAGAAGTCTTCCTCAAAAACCTCTGCATCTACTCCAAAAGCTAAGAAGAGAAAAACTGTAGAAGGCACCTCAACAAGCGCTGCAGAAGATCAACCTTCACCTCCTCATGCCACAGAAATTGGCTCCTATGCTCCTCCCTCTTCCCCAAAAATGAAGAAGAAAAGAAGATCGAAATCAACAGAGAAAGGGGCACCAAATCCTAAGAGAAGGAAAACCAAAAAGAAGCATGGTAAATCACTTGAAAAGTTGGTTACCATTGCAGAAGAGGAAACTGCTGAAGAAGAAGTTGCAGACGGAGAAATGGCTACAGAAAAGTATCAATCACCTTATCAATCTCCAGATAGATTTGCTCACCAAGGAGATCTGAACGACTTCTTACAGAACCCTGACATTGCCAACACCCTAAATACAGCAGGGTGGACGGCACAACCTCTCGACCACCACTCTCCAGAAGAACAAGACTTCTTCATTTCTGGCATTGACACACATCTGCAAGAAGATGACACAACACCCAGAGATCAGCCAACCAACACCCCTGTTATTTTACAAAACCCTTTCATTCAAGGATTGGACGTCCATAGAAGAAGTCCAAACCCAGCTTCAGAAGAAATAGAACAAACAGAAGCTGAGTGGAATAGAGGTGAAATTACAGAGGCTTCTGAGAAAATGATGGAAGAAGAAAAAGGAAAAGGGGCCGAAGTTGTACAAACAGAGGGATTTGCAACAACAGAGACAGGAATAGAGGTCTTAGAGACAGATTCAGATGAAGAAGAAGCTGTCTGGATACGTAAAGGTCTCTATCATCCACATGTCATGAGATTATTCGGATCTCATCAAATGTATGACTTCTTACGACCAGAGCAAGGAACTTCAACAGAACCTAGGGAAGAAGCACCAAGCCGTAGGATAGCTACAGAGGATGAAATGATAGACAATGATATAGTGCTTGGATGCTTAACAGAGGAAGAAGCAAGAAAAGATGCCTGGATCAATAGAGGCACACAACCAAAACCAACTCCCAGTGCAACCCACATTTCTAACTCCGCAGGTCTAGCTGCAGAAGGAGTTATTGAAAAAGAGCAGCACAGCTCGATCCTAACCCAACCCATCCAGCCAGAGGTTACTCTTTCAACCTCTGTGCCCACAGAAACCGGGGAATCCATTCCTAGGGAGTCTCCTCAAAGAGACTCACCTATTGTTCGTGATCAGTCGCCCCAGATCACCCTAGAACACCCTACAGAGGAATTCGTTTCCTCTGCCATGCACACATTAGGACCAAAACTTCTTTCAGAGAGAAGTAGTGAACACAGAGACGAAGAGACTCTAGACAAGTCTCCCAGTCAACCGAAGGACATTCCAATAACCACCTCTGGAGTGGATTTGGACACTGTTCTTCACAGAACTTCTGTAGAGATCGAAACTCAGGTTTCTTCTCGAGGATCAGAAAGAAATCCTTCCACCCCCATCGTACAAATAAGGGTGAACGAAGGTGTCCCAGGAACAGGGACTCACTCTGGAGACGAATGTGTTCCTCCAGATGTTACACAAGGAACACAAGTATCAAGGGATGAGTTCCAAACCCTTGTCACCTCTGTGAACCAAACTATGAAAGAGTTGCAAAGCTCTTTCAATTCCTTTACAGAGACAACATCTACGGCTATCCTGAATCTGAACACCAAAATGAACAATCTGTCCACAGAGGTAAAAACCGCCATCTCAGAGATGAAGTCTTCTGCCGAAACTACTGCCAAAGCAACAGCCACTTCTGCAGCTCAGGAATTCGGAAAAACTGCAACTTCTGCTTTCAGGGACTCTGTCAAAAATTTCCTTAAACATATGAATACGCAATCTAATAGAGCAGAGGGCATTACTCCTGCAGACTTACAGAATGCCCTATCACAAGTCCAAGCAGAGGCAATACGCAACACGACAATGATGCAACCAAAAGACTATATGACCAGAGCACAGCTTACAGAGCTCGGACAGAACGTCATTAACCAGGTCACAGAAGTCATTGTCTCCTTCACAACTGCAAATGCCAACTATGTCAAGGATTTCAGAAAGAGTGTCGGCAGAATGCGTTTCAAAACAGAAGCATAGCTTGCGACATTGATTGGCCTCTGCGATGATGTCTGTGAAAAGTTGATGGCAGCAGGAGCTGAATTACCGAAGAAGCCCAACACTTCTTGCAGAGCAGAGGGTACTTCTGGTAAAAGTCAGGATGATTCTGATGATGACCAACCTGGTCCATCAGATAATCCTGAGGGGGAGAATCTAATAGAGAAAGATACGAGCAGAGGAATACAAAGTCCACCAATCGCAGCAGAACCAATCAACCAAGCCCCTCCAGAACAAACCCAACAACAAACCCAAAAGACCACAAAGACAACACCCATCTCTGTGGAATCATCTCCTGACGAAACCAAAACTCCAGAAGCATATCAGCAAACCACAGAGGCAACAACCGCCCCTGAGGTAATCATTTTGGAAGAAACAGATGAACAACCCACAGAGAAAACACCCACCTCTGTGGAAACACCCCAAACCATACCGAGAAGAAAGTCGATTGCCACCAAACCAAAAAGAGCAACGACCTCTGCTTCTGACGTTCTGAAAAGGATGCACACAACAATGAGTGATCATATGACGCAGAGAGAAGAAGAAAGGCACAGGTTCACTGTAGCTTTCAAAATGGCAAGAAGATTCGATGTCAATACTTCATCAACAGAAACTGAGCTCACAGAAGAAGTCAACAAACAACCTCCAACAAAGGTTACAGAGCAACTCAAGCCAACAGAAGTGCCAACCTCCAAACTTACAGAAGCAACAGTTTCTGCCCCGCCAAAAGCCAAAGATAAGGGCAAAGGAATACTGACAGAAGAGCCTAAGAAGAAAACATTGCCAAAGCCAACAGAGAAACTAATGAAGAGTGCGTTTGATGCCTTTCAAACCCCAAAGCCTGAAGAAGTTGACTGGGCACATGGATTGAAGCCTCTGTCAGACATTCGTCAAACTGGTAGAGCCGCAGAAGTTGTTCAACAGATGGAGAGTCTCAGAAGACAAGTACCACAACCAGGTCCAACATACGAAGAAATGGAAGAAGTGGTATACAAATACCTCTATAAGCAATCCTTTCAGACCAATTATCCAACAGATCATGTGACAGATCCAAGGATCAGAGAAGAATTTGAGAACATCTTCACAAGGACAAAGCCAAGAACCAAAGCAGATGTCTTCTCAATCCACAAGATAAAAAAGGTAATCTTCTGCAAATTCTCCTTCACAAGAACCTATCCAAGGGTCAGGTACAATCTTTACAAAGTCAGAAGAGAAGACAATTCAGAAACTACCTTCGCTGATGCTGATTTAAGAAATATCAATCCTTATGATCTACCTGACCTTCTGCAATGGACAAAGGACAACTACAACACAGAGGCAAACACCAGAGCCTATCAAGTGTTGAGAAAAGCGATGAGGGAAAAGCTTCTGCTCTACAGCATGATAGATTTCCAGCTGGGAAAGGATCTTGGTCTCAAGCATCTGGATTTACGACCACCAGAGGATCGCTGCCCACCGGACGCCGTACCTAACTGAATCATAACAGAACCACGGTTTGGGTTAGTATTTCAAAACCCTCAAGGCGAAACTAAACTATTTGTATGCATGGACTGTCAGAAGTACGCAACAAGTACTCTGAACAAGTTCAGAGCAAGCCTTGTGAAATACAGAGGTTCAAAGAAAATGGATAAAGATGCTGCAGATACTATCATGAGAGAGATTGACGCAACAATCCGCCTAAGAGAACTCTGCATCAGATTCTACAAAGAGATCAGAAGAGTCGGAAGAGACAACAGAAGCTACAACGATTTCAAAGATGCCAAAATCTGATTCTCAGACCTCCAATCTCAGCAAACAAAGTTAAAGTTTATCTTTCATTATACTCAAATGTAAAATGCCTCTGGCATATTTCTAAATGAAAGAAATTTCGAGGTATTGTTTAACCTCTGTCTTATCTAACTTAGCCTAACTTAAATCAAGTTAAAATTTTTATTTTTCACTACTTAGGGGGAGATTGTTAGCTTCAATCTTCCTAATCATAGAAGTATTTAGAAGTAGTGAAAAATAGGCTAAGTGAAGAAAGCCTCTTACAGAGGCTCTGCCGGACTTACCGAGGGCTCAAGATCAAGAATCTACAGAAGCTAAAGAAGCGCGCTACAGAAGCTCTGTCATACGCACAAAGAAGACCAATATCTCGGAATCCGGTGAAGACTGCTCCACAGAGGACCAGACCACAGAACCTCTGTAACTCATTACAGAGCCTCTGTGGTCCTCACTGAAAGACGAAGATATTTATAATATCTTTCTACTGTTACAGGACCCGTTCATCAACTTGCATGGTAGCATGCCCTGTCCAAACGTCGACGTGTCAAACTCTGATTGGACTCAATAGGGCTTAGTACATAATAGACGTCTGCTGCATTAAATGCAATACAACACGTCTTACTATTCATGCCGTTCTTGCAACTGTTCACGACACCCGTTCAACTATTCATCAGTACCGTCTGAATAGTAGCATATGCTTTATGGTCCCTTTTAGAGTAGTATATAAGGAAGACTCATGTTGAGTTCTTCCTTATCCTAATCATCATCAATCATATAAATCGACCATCATCAAGAACACAAAAGCTTATTCACCTTAAAAGTCATATATGTTTTTAAAGCTTTTTCTTACTCACGGTTCATAAACCTGTTCTTGATATATATTCAGTAAACTTTGAGATATAATATTTTGTTCACTGTTTATTTATATTTTGTTCTAAATCTATCAAACTTATCTGTTAGTTCTTTAAATACGCTTCCGCATCAAACCTTAAACTTGAACTAATAGATCTGATAATCTTGTTTAAGCAAAACGGGAACCAACAAAATCCCTGCCAGATACCTAAATCAATTCTGGATGAGCAGCAGATTTGACCCCGCAGATAGACAAATCAAGGGCTACATCTCCAAACAAGACAAATCCGAGCACCTCGAACTCAAATTCAACAGAACCATGTTCTCACTGGAGTTCAGCCTACCCACCAGAGGACTACTAGGGATAAAGGCATACGCAGAGGAACCTACAGACGAAGATCTCTGCCGTTTTGTTGAAATGTTGGGGTACAACACAACTCTGAGGAAAAGAAATGACTTCAGAAGAAATCGACTTTCTCCTCTGTGGAATACGCTCTTCTCAATCCTAAATCGGTGCCTAGCAGGGAAGGTGGGTAGTCCAGACCAAACTTCTCACCAAATCTTGACCATAATGTACGGGGTATATTATGATATACCTCTGGACTACTCCACCATCATGATGCAAGAAATGGTCAACACCATTGACAGAAGAATCTCCTCTCAGAAGGCCAATGGACTACTCCACCATCATGATGCTCTACCCCCTCTGCAATATTGTTAGCTTCAATCTTCCTAATCATAGAAGTATTTAGAAGTAGTGAAAAATAGGCTAAGTGAAGAAAGCCTCTTACAGAGGCTCTGCCAACATTACCGAGAAATCAAGTTCAAGAAGCTACAGAAGCAGCAGAGGCTTCCTACAGAAGCTCGGTCATACGCACAAAGAAGACCAAAGACTCGGAATCCGGTGAAGACTGCTCCACAGAGGACCAGACCACAGAACCTCTGTAACTCATTTGCAGAGCCTCTGTGGTCCTCACTAAGACATGAAGATATTTATAATATCTTGCTACTGTTACAGGACTCGTACATCAACTTGCATGGTAGCATGCCCTGTCCAACGTCGACGTGTCAAAATCTGATTGGACTCAGTAGGGCTTAGTACATATTAGACGTCTGCTGCATTAAATGCAATACATCACGTCTGACTGTTCATGCCATCCTTGCAACTGTTCACGACATCCTCTCAACTATTCATACGTACCTGTTGAATAGTAGCATATGCTTTATGGTTCCCTTTAGTTAGTAGTATATAAGGAAGACTCATGTTGAGTTCTTCCTTACACCACTTCAATCGAACACACACAGACACACAAAAGCTTATTCACCTTAAAAGTCATATATGTTTTAAAGCTTTTCATAAACCTGTTCTTGATATATATATATATTCAGTAAACCTTGAGATAATATTCTGTTCACTGTTTATTTATAGTGTGTTCTAAATCTATCAAACTTATCTGTTAGTTCTTTAAATACGCTTCCGCATCAAACCTTAAACCTGAACTAATAGATCTGATAATCTTGTTTAACCAAAACGGGATCCAACAATTGGTATCAGAGCCTACCTTGATTTTCAATATCAAGTGATCCACTTATCAAGATTCGTCATAGATATTATTGTGTCTGAAAACTGCTTAAACCCAGAAAATCTTCAAGTTCATCGAAGTAACTCTTTATTCATACTTTCTTTCTAAAATCTTCAAAAATGACAAATACAAATAATTTCTTTACTACTGGTTCTCTCACTAAACCTCATACTCTCCTTCGAGATGAGTATCCTCAGTGGAAAATAAGAATGGTCCATTTTTTCGAGGGCACTGAAAGAAATCTAGTACAATATCTATACAATCCTCCTCCTATTCCCATGACAGTAGTACCTCGTGTACCTGCTACTGTTGAATCTGCCGAAATCCCCGAACATCAAAAACCAAAGCCAAAAGGGGAGTGGTCAACCGAAGATAAAGCAGAAGATGAAGTTGCTCAGAAAACCAAGAGGACATTGATTATGGCAATACCCAACGAACTCTTTCAATCCTTGGATTCATGTGAAACAGCGCATGATCTGTGGAAAGAACTGGAAAGACAGTTGGAAGGAGGTGCTAAAACACAAAAAAACCGAAGAGCACAGTACATCAATGAATATCATGCATTCAGAGCCTCTTCAACAGAATCTCTGCAAACAACATACGACAGATTCAACTCTCTAATCAACAAGTGCAGAAAATCAGGCATTGACAGAACTTCTAAAGAAAACAATGTCATGTTTTTAAAAAGTCTAAATGAAGAATGGCTCCAGTTGTCTATGTCCCTACAGACAAATCAGGATCTAGACACCTGGACTCTCTCTGATCTTTACGGAACATTAGCCGCACAAGAACCTCAGATAGCACAGGCTAAAACACTAACCATTGCACCATATGCATTGGTTAGTAAAACTAAAGAGGATGCACAGAGACCAAGAAATGATAAAGCCACAGAGGAAAAGAAGAAGGAGAAGAAGAAAATGGTGATAATTGACAGTGAAGAGGAAGAGCAAGCAGAAAAAGAAATAACTCTTGCGTCACTAGCTAAATCTTTAGCTCTATTGACAAAAGAGTTCAGAGGAAACAGAAGAGGTTCCGGAAATGAAAGATATGATAGAGACAACCAGGATGACAGAAGAGACAACAGAAGAGATGACAGAAGAGGAGAAGAATCAAGTGGCCGACAGAGGTCAAGCGATAGACATTACAGAGGGAATGACCGACAGAGGTCAGATGACTCGGTAAGCCACACGCAGCAAGAATGCTACAAATGCGGCAAACCTGGTCACTATGCAAATGAATGTAGATCAGAGAAAGGCGGAGACCTACAGAAGTCCAATGATCGAACAGGAAACACTCCTCAAGGGTGTTTTAACTGCGGAAAACCAGGCCATTTTGCGAATGAATGCAGAAGCAGATCAAATCGCCTACAGAGGGACTCTGCTTTCTACAAAAAGAAAGCCGAGTATTATGCTCAAAAATCCTTAATGGAAAAAGGACATTCTGAGAACACAGAAGACTTCCAGTCAGACTCTACTTCTGACGATGAACATACCGCCAATGCCCTCTTCTGTGGCATGGCAGAAGTCGACTCCTGCACTAACTCTGAGGTATCTACTTCAAATTCCAACTCTTGTATTACCTCTGTAGATGATAATACACTTAGAATTAACATTGAACTAATTGAACTGAAAGAGATAAATCAAAGTATTCAGAAAAGACTCACTTTCAATGAGAGAGAAGTACGGCTTCTCACTCAAGAAAAAGCAAATATTTTTGAGGAAAAAGAAAGAATAGAAAAGAAATGGAACAAAACTCTAGATCCTCTAAAAAAACAAATTTCTGAATTAACCCTTACTTTAAAAGATAAAACAAAAGAACTTTCAGTTTCAAGGAGCGAAACTACTGACATAAGAGCTCTTAAAGAATACTTTCAAAGAGAAAGAGAAGTATTATGGCAAGATTTACTCAGAAGAGAAGTTTTGCTTAAAAACTATAAAGATGCACAGAAAGTTTATGAAAAAGTAAACTCACAAATAGGTAGAAGAGGTATAGGGTATGATGATATCACCCTAGGTGTCGAAGGCAAAAGAAACAAACCTCTGTCCTCGTTATTTGTGATTGGAAAAACAAACAAACCAGATTTTCCAAATCTAATCTCTGTAAGCAAAAGGGCGAAAATCTCTGTGGATCCTTACTTGAAGAAACATAAGAAGATGATTAACGTGTGGTTTGAAAACACAGACTCATCATCTTCAACCTTTGTCAATAGAGGTATCAAACCAAAGAAATATCTGAAAACACAAGATCAGATTGGTATCTTCAAGTTTGGTAAACCAGAGACCCAAACACAGGTTGCTTTTGTCTGTTTGATAAACGTTGAAAAGAAGTTATCAGCAGAAGCTCCTGAGTTTAAACCCACTTTTTCAGAAGAAAACTTTAAAAACTTAATTGAAAAAGAAATTTTGGAAATATGGAAATCAAGCGTCTTAGAAAAATTCTGTACATCTTCTATAGATAAAACTCTCACTGAAGAAATCTTATTAGAAACCTCTGCAATCTATGAAAACTATTCTACAGAGGAAGAAATCTTGTATGATGCATGTTCGGAAAATTCAACCTCTATTGAAAGAATTGACTCAACCTCTGTATACGAGGACGACTCATCTTCTGACGATTCAGAGACAGATGTTACATCTGGGATAACTCTCTATGAGACAGAGGATGTTAAATACTCCTCTGAAGTTCCTCACAGAACTATTTCTCCAAAAGAGAAACTCACAGAGATTCCAATCTGCCAAGATTTTCTAAATTTGAATCTACATGTCAAAACCTCTGCTGAGCTTAAAATGTTACAGAAGACCTCTATTGATCCTATAAGTTCTAGATTTTCAAAACCCAAGGTTAATAAATCTTTTTCTTCTGTGACAGTGATAAAGGAAGTTCACCACAGAAGCAACCCACAGAAGGCAGGTCCTAAACAGAGCTTTTGCAAACAACATTCAAGTATTCATAGATCTTCTAGTAATAGGAAATCTAATGTAAAGAAAGAATGTAATGCCTCTGTGGCTGAGTTTAAAAAGTTCAATGAAAAGTTCAAGCAAATTTCATCTCATATTCAATATTGTCGTTGCTTTGATCTTATGTCTAAACTTAATAATCATTTTTCAAATCAAGACTGTCTACTCTCTACGCCAATTCAAAAGTCAAATCCCACAAAGAAACAATCTGACTTTTCTGCAGAAAACAAAATGTATTTCAAGAATGCCAAAGCAAACTTGAAAAACTCTAACAATATTGGACCCATATGGATATGGGTACCTAAATCTCTGTGATTGTCCTGCAGAAGAAGTATGTGCCAATCTGGTATCTAGACTCCGGATGCTCAAGGCACATGACTGGTGACAGAAGTGCACTATCCACGTACAAAGAAACACAAGATGGTGGATCTGTGACTTTTGGAGACAACAAGAAAGGACACATAAAAGGCTATGGAGTCATAAGGAAAGAAGACGTTTCAGTATACAAAGTTGCATATGTGGATGGCCTTAAGCACAACCTACTCAGTGTAAGTCAACTTTGTGATACAGGATTCAATGTGTTGTTCAAAAGAACTTTCTGCTCTCTACAAAGTGAAGAAACAAGTATGGAACTTCTGCGAGGTGAAAGAATAGGCGATCTATATCTAATGAATTTCAACTCAAAGAACAAGGACAAAGTTTGCCTTGTTGCCTGCAAAGGTGAAGAAGCCTGGTTATGGCACAACAGGTTCTGTCATTTGAATTTTCACACATTGGAAAAACTGGTCAAACTTGATCTAGTTAAAGGTTTGCCAAATGTTAAATTCAATAAGGATCATTTATGTTCTGCCTGTGAAATGGGAAAACTCAAAAGAGCTTCCCACAAAGGCAAAACAGATGTGTCTTGCACCAGGCCTCTTTACATGCTTCATGTCGACCTCTGCGGTCCCATTGCAATACAGAGCCTAGGTGGAAAGAAATACATACTTGTCCTAATTGATGAATATTCACGTTTCACATGGGTTGAATTCGTTAGAAAGAAATCAGATGTTCCAAATGTATTGATAAATCTAATGAAAAGAATCCAAGTTCTTTATGATTGCAGAATACAAAAGTTAAGAAGTGACAATGGCACAGAATTTAAAAACTCTGTCATTGAAGCCTATCTTTCAACAGAAGGAATATCACAGAACTTCTCTGCAGCTCGCACTCCACAACAGAACGGTGTTGTCGAAAGAAAGAATCGAACACTCGTGGAAGCCGCAAGAATTATGATGTCAGCATGCGGATTATCAATGAACTTTTGGGCAGAAGCAATTTCTACTGCGTGTTATACTCAAAATCGATCAACCGTTGTGAAAAGACACCTCAAGACGCCTTACGAATTGCTTAACAAAAGGCGGCCAAACATCAAATTTTTCCATGTATTCGGATGCAAATGCTTTGTCTTAAACGGCAGAGATTCAAGAGGAAAGTTTGATGTAAAAGCATATGAAGGCAAATTCATTGGATACTCTGCCACTTCCAAAGCTTACAGAACATTCCTTACAAAGTCTCACAAGATTGTAAAAAGCATCAATGTTTATTTTGATGATTCATTCCAAATGACTTCTGAGCAAATAAGTTCAAAACTCGGAATAAAAAGGAAATCTTCTGACATCTCAAGAACAAAAGAAGATTTGGATCTTCTATTTTTGGAGATGTTCCAAAATGACATTGATCCTTCTGTCGGAACCATCAGAGTTTCTGAAGAACCATCCTCTGTCGGACAAAATCCTATAGGTATGACTCTAACTGGTCCAAATAATGCTTCATCCTCTTCTGTAAATACTACAGATGCAATTGCCGAAGCAGAAGAAAGTGTAAAAGAGGAAACATCAAGAAAAACGACCACAGAAGCTGCACAAACCACAGAAGAACCAATTACAGAGGAGATCGAGGACCAAGACTATACGTCCTCAGAGGAACAAACTCCACCACCACTCGTACCAATCATTCCACAAATGGTAGAATCAACTACCAAGGCACGAAGAACAACAGAGGCTACACAAGAAGAAACACAAGAAGCCTCTAAAGAAAGTTTTGATGACATTGATGATCATCTTCCACGCACAACTCAGTGGACAAAAAGCCATCCTCCAAGCCAAATAATTGGAGAACCTTCTGACTCAGTAAAAACAAGGTCTGCCACTGCTAATTTTTGTTTCTTTACAAATTTTATTAGTGTTATAGAACCAAAGAAGATTTCTGAAGCCCTAGATGACCCAAACTGGGTAGACGCCATGCAAGAAGAACTTCTGCAATTTGAGCGTAACAGAGTATGGACTTTAGTACCTCTGCCAAGAGGGAAACAGGCCATTGGGACTAAATGGGTCTACAGAAACAAGAAGGATGAAGATGGAGTGGTCGTCAGAAACAAAGCAAGATTAGTAGCAAAAGGATATAGACAAGAAGAAGGCATAGACTACGATGAAACTTTTGCCCCTGTCGCACGTCTCGAAGCAATAAGAATATTCTTAGCCTTCGCAGCCCACAGAGGTTTTAAAGTCTATCAGATGGACGTAAAATCAGCTTTTCTAAACGGTGAAATCCAAGAAGAGGTTTACGTAAATCAGCCACCAGGTTTTGAAAGCTCAAAGTTTCCAAGGCATGTATACTACCTTGAAAAGGCTCTATACGGACTAAAACAGGCTCCAAGAGCATGGTATGAACGACTTTCTACCTTCCTTCTAATCAATGGCTACAACAGAGGTACAACAGATACTACCTTATTCTATAAACGCAAAAGTAGTGAGATAATGCTTGTACAAATATACGTAGATGACATAATTTTTGGGTCTACAAATTCAGAAGAGTGCAAAATGTTTGAAAAACTCATGCAGAGTGAGTTTGAAATGAGTATGATGGGAGAATTAACATTCTTCCTCGGACTTCAAGTCAAACAATCTTCAGAGGGAATTTTTACAAATCAAGCCAAATATGTCTCTGACATTCTTTTAAAATATAATCTCTCTGATACCTCTGCAATGAAGACTCCAATGGCCACTGGAAATAAGTTATTCTTAGATCCAAATGGTATTTCTGTAGAATGTACTCTCTACAGAGGCATGATTGGATCTCTGTTATACTTAACAGCAAGCAGACCTGACATTATGCATGCCACATGTCTTTGTGCACGTTATCAAGCTAATCCAAAGAAATCACATTATGATGCTGTAAAAAGAATCTTTAGATACCTGAAGGGGACCAACAATCTTGGTCTCTGGTATCCACAGAACTCTGGTTTTGGTCTTAAAGCTTATACAGATTCAGACTATGGAGGATGCATTCTCGACAGAAAGAGTACCTCTGGGAGTTGTCAATTCCTAGGTGGTAAACTAGTCAGTTGGACCTCCAAGAAGCAGAATTGTGTCTCCACATCCACTACAGAAGCTGAATACGTTGCTGCCGCTAGCTGTTGTTCTCAGGTTCTATGGATGAAGACTCAGCTAAAAGACTACGGCCACATTCTGTTCAAAATACCCATCTTCTGTGATTCCAAAAGTGCTATTGCTATCTCTGCCAACCCTGTGCAACACTCAAAAACCAAGCATATCGATATAAGGTATCACTTCTTGAAACATCATGTTGAATACGGTACAATCGAAATGCATTTCGTGCCCACAGAATATCAACTCGCTGACTTATTCACCAAAGCATTAGACGAGAAAAGATTCAACTTCTTGGTGGGTAAGTTAGGAATGATTAACATGGTGTGAAAATCCTCAGTAAGTATAGCTTTATCTTCTGTAAATAAATATAAATATCTATTATTACAAGTTACTACATTGATAAATTTATTTCTGTATGTCTTTCTTATGCTAAAATAATTCTTGGTTACAGAGCTTCTGTGGGTCCGCTCAGATCTTCTGATAAACCTTACAGAACCTCTGGTAAACATGATCTATGCTCAATACAAATCTTACCATTCTTTGAACCAAGCATAGATCAAGGGGGAGCAAAAGGAAAATTCTTGATCTACAGAAGTGATTAGATCAAGGGGGAGCAAAAGGGGCCCTCAAATGATCTACAGAGATAAATCTTTCAAAGGAAAGCCAAAGAAGAATGTCGATAATTCTCCATCGACAGAAGTAAGACAAAACTGCCGAGAACAGAAGAACCAAAAGGTATGTCTCTCGCACGAAAGGTTTTTAGAAAACAGTTTTCTAGGACAAGAATTGTCAAATATGTCCTAAATATACTGTGAATAACATTTCAAAAATCAAAAGTCAAAAAGGTTTAACAAAATTCGAAATAGGAGAAATTTAAGGTCATAGAGCTTCTGCTGAGCTCAACAGAGCCTCTGCAGGAAATATGCTCTGTGATCACAAATTAACCCTCTGTCGATCTTTTGAAATGTTATCTCGGAAACCGACAAACACACACCATGACCTTCTAGAACAAAACGTTTGTCAAAATAGTTTTCTCGGACACCAACCTTCAAAAATGTGCGAAAAACATCTCTTAACACAGATCAAAAATTGGATGATCAGAAAGTTAATGGAATTCAAGTTATAAGATTTTTTCTCTCATAGAGCTTCTGCTGGCTCTCGCAGAGCTTCTGCAAGTTCCATCAGAGCTACAAAACCTCTGTGAGTAAAATTTCTTGACAAAATCCTATTGATCCTCTCCAATATCTTTACAAACGTTTTCGTTCAAAGAAGAACCTTCAAAGTCATGATAACAATGAGATATATGAGAAAAGGTTAAAACTCAAGATTTTCAAAATCACAGAGCTTCTGTAAAACACAAAGGTTCTGCCATTTTGTTATCTGTGGTAAAAACGGTTACTGTTACTGCGAGTGAAACTCATATGGCTAAAATCAACCTCACGCGCCTAGCATTAATGGGCCGCGCACGACGTCCTGTCATATTCTGACAAGGCCTATGTGTCCCATTTTCATTGGGCGTACATGGAACGTTTTTATTTGGAAAGTTGAACCCGCCGCTCAAACTCGAGTGCGGATTCCAAACTTTAATCCATTGCCATATATTTTACTCTTTCGAACTCTACCGTTTTACCATCCTATAAAAACAAAGCTTACCCTCTCATAAAACTTTTTACAAACTCTCATCTTCTTCTCCGGCGATACCCTGCAAAACGCTTGCAAAAAAAAAAAAAACTTATTCTTAAGATCAAATGGCTTCATCTTCTCGAGCTACATCCTCTGAACTCTCTCCGGCGAACTCACCGGAACACTCCCCTGCACATTCAGAACATTCTGAAAACCCCAGCCTTGCAAGAGATATTGAACAACAAGATTCCGGGGACTCAGCAGACTTTGCTCCGACGACACACTTGCAAAACTTTATAGCAAAGGATCATTTCGAAGCCATTCTTCCAATCAAATCCAACAACTGCTATTTGGTCCCCTCACCCACTACTTTCAGCGAAGCCCATGCTATTCTACTAAACATAATGGAAAATCACATCCTCTTCCCTCTACTATCAAGAACCCTTAACAAAATTCCAGTCCGTTATTTGAACCAATTTTGGCAAAGCTGCCGATTTGATAAAGACGATTCTCTTATCAAAGGGTACATTTCAAGACCTGATAAATCTGAGCATCTTGAAATCAAGTTCAACAGAACAATGTTCTCACTTGAATTCAACCTACCAATAAGGGGTCTTCTGGGATTGAAGAGTTATGCAGAGCAACCATCAGACGAAGAGCTCTGTCGCTTCGTAGAAATGCTTGGGTACAACACTCAACTACGAAAGAGAAATGACTTTCGCAGAGCAAGATTACCACCTCTGTGGAACACTTTGTTCTCTATTCTTAACAGATGCCTAACAGGGAAGATAGGGAGTATTGACCAGAGCTCACATCAAATCTTGAGCATCATGTATGGGGTTTACTATGATCTTCCACTAGATTATGCGACCATAATGATGCAAGAGATCATAAACACCATCGACAGAAAGAACAACTCGAAAAGGGTCAAAGAGAACGATCCCAACTTTCTACCACCTCTGCAATTCCAAAGAATATTGGGAGTACTGTTCGAACCTCTGCTGCTAATCCAAAACTGGCCAATGGAAGGGCCAACTCCCAAACAGTTCCCGATGAACAAGAATACCCCCACTGATCATACTGATGGCTACTCACACTGCAGACCTCTGTCAAAGAAGCAATCGCGCTACGCATCGAACAAATCCCTTAAGAAAGAGTATATACGCGATCATAGAACTCCTAAACCGAGTCCTATGACACCCCCGCGTTTAGGTGTCCCCCTAGGAACAATGATAGCAAAACCTCTTTCCACTCAAGCAGAAAAGGATCAGAAGTTAGCAAAACACATGGCTATTCAACTCAGCTTTATAGCCAAACGTGCAGAACTTATGGGAAAGAAATCTTCATCAAGAACCTCTGCTTCTACTCCAAAAGCTAAGAAGAGAAAAACTGCAGAAGGCACCTCAACAAGCGCTGCAGAAGATCGACCTTCACCTCCCCATGCCACAGCGATTGGCTCCTCTGCTCCTCCCCTTTCCCCAAAACAGAAGAAGAAAAGATCCAAATTAACAGAGGAAGGGGCACCAAAACCAAAAAGGAGGAAAACCAAAGAGAAGCATGGTAAAACACTTGAAAAGTTGTTTACCATTGCAGAAGAGGAAATCATAGAGGGTGAAACTGCAGAAGAAGAAGATGCAGAAGTAGGAATGACAGAAGAAGGATATCAATCACCCTATCAATCTCCAGATAGATTTGCTCACCAAGGAGACCTGAACGACTTCTTGCAGAACCCTGAAATTGCCAATACCCTAAATACAGCAGGGTGGACGGCACAACCTCTCGACCACCACTCTCCAGAAGAACAAGATTTCTTCATTTCTGGCATTGACACACATCTACAAGAAGATGACACAACACCCAGAAATCAACCAGCCGACACCCCTGTGATTTTACAAAACCCTTTCATTCAAGGATTGGACGTCCACAGAAGAAGTCCAAACTCAACTTCAGAAGAAACAGAACAAACCGAAGCTGAGTGGAATACAACTGAAGTAACAGAGGCCATGGTTGTAGAAGAAACAACAGAAACAGGGATAGAAATCTCAGAGGTAGATTCAGATGAAGAAGAGGCTGTCTGGATACGACCAGAGCAAGGAACTTCAACAGAACACCAGGAAGAAGCACCAAGCCGTAGGATAGCTACAGAGGTTGAAATGATAGACAATGAGGTAGTGCTTGGATGCTTAACAGAGGAAGAAGCGAGAAAAGATGTCTGGAGAAATAGAGGCACACAACCAAAACCAACTCCCAGTGCAACCCAGATTTCTAACTCCGCAGGTCTAGCTGCAGAAGGAGTTATTGAAAAAGAGCAGCACAGCTCGATCCTAACCCAACCCATCCAGCCAGAGGTTACTCTTTCAACCTCTGTGCCCACAGTAACCGGGGAATCCATACCTAGGGAGTCTCCTCAAAGAGACTCACCTAATGTTCGTGATCAATCGCCCCAGATCACACTAGAACACCCTACAGAGGAATTCGTTTCCTCTGCCACACACACATTAGGGCCAAACCTTCTTTCAGA
Organism: Saussurea involucrata; assembly: GCA_033807775.1. Lineage (NCBI taxonomy): Eukaryota > Viridiplantae > Streptophyta > Magnoliopsida > Asterales > Asteraceae > Saussurea > Saussurea involucrata. Next base: position 115,588,511 of record CM066322.1, read on the forward strand.
GAGAAGTAGCGAGCACAGAGACGAAGAGACTCTAGACAAGTCTCCTAGTCAACAGAAGGACATTCCAATACCCACCTCTGGAGTGGATTTGGACTCTGTTCTTCACAGAACTTCTGTAGAGAACGAAACTCAGGTTTCCTCTCGAGGATCAGAAGGAAATCCTTCCACCCCCATCGTACAAACAAGGGTGAACGAAGGTGTCCCAGGAACAGGGACTCACTCTGGAGACGAATGTGTTCCTCCAGAGGTTACACAAGGAACACAAGTATCAAGGGATGAGTTCCAAACCCTTGTCACCTCTGTGAACCAAACAATGAAAGAGTTGCAAAGCTCTTTCAAATCCTTTGCAGAGACAACATCTAAGGCTATCTTGAATCTGAACACCAAAATGGACGATCTGTCCACAGAGGTAAAAACCGCCATCTCAGAGATGAAGTCTTCTGCCGAAACTTCTGCCAAAGCAACAGCCACTTCTGCAGCTCAGGAATTCGGAACAACTGCAACTTCTGCTTTCAGGGACTCTGTCAAAGATTTCCTTGAACAAATTAATACGCACTCCCACAGAGCAGAGGGCATCACTCCTGCAGACTTACAGAATGCCCTATCACAAGTACAAGCAGAGGCAATACGCAACTCGACAATGATGCAACCAAAAGACTATATGACCAGAGCACAGCTTACAGAGCTCGGACAGAACGTCATTAACCAGGTCACAGAAGTCATTGTCTCCTTCACAACTGCAAATGCCAACTATGTCAAAGATTTCAGAAAATGTGTCGGCAGAATGCGTTTCAAAACAGAAGCAGAACTTGCGACACTGATTGGCCTCTGCGATGATGTCTGCGAAAAGCTGATGGCAGCAGGAGCTAAATTACCGAAGAAGCCCAACTCTTCTTGCAGAACAGAGGGTACTTCTGATAAAAGTCAGGATGATTCTGATGATGACCAACCTGGTCCATCAGATAATCCTGAGGGGGAGAATCTAAGGGAGAAAGCTACGAGCAGAGGAATTCAATCTCCACCAATCGCAGCAGAACCAATCAGCCAAGCCCCTCCAGAAGAAACCCAACAACGAACCCAAAAGACCACAGAGACAACACCCATCTCTGTGGAATCATCTCCAAACGAAACCAACACTCCAGAAGCAGATAAGCAAACCTCAGAGGCAACAACCTCCCCTGAGGTAATTATTTTGGAAGAATCCGATCACCAAACCACAGAGAAAACACCCACCTCTGTGGAAACGCCCCAAACCATACCAAGAAGAAAGTCGATTGCCACCAAACCAAAGAAAGCAACGATCTCTGCTTCTGATGTTCTGAGGAAAATGCACGACACAATGGATAAACGGATGGCGCAGAGAGAAGAAGAAAAAGAAGAAGAAAGGCACAAGTTCACACTAGCATTCAAAATGGCAAAAAGATTCGATGTTGAAACTTCAACAACAGAAACTGAGCTCACAGAAGAAGTAATCAAAGAACCTCCAACAGAGGTTACAGAGCAACTCAAGCCAACAGAACCATCGCCACGAAAGTCCTCTAAATCACAAATGTCAAAACCTACAGAGGCAATCCTCATCAAGCCTACAGAAGTCCCAACCTCCAAACCTACAGAAGAAACAGCCTCTGACCTGCCAAAAGGAAAAGACAAAGGCAAAGGAATACTGACAGAAGAGCCAAAGAAGAAAACATTGCCAAAGCCAACCGAAAAACTAATGAAGAGTGCATTTGATGCCTTTCAAACCCCAAAACCCGAAGAAGTTGACTGGGCACATGGATTGAAGCCTCTGTCAGAAATTCCTCTAACTGGTAGAGCTGCAGAAGTTGTTCAACAGATGGAGAGTCTCAGAAGACAAATTCCACGACCTGGTCCAACACATGAAGAAATGGAAGAAGTGGTATACAAATACCTCTACAAACAATCCTATCAGACAAATCATCCAGTAGATCATGTGGCAGATCCAAGGATCAGAGAAGAATTTGAGAACATCTTCACAAGAACAAAGCCAAGAACCAAAGCAGATGTTTTCTCAATTCACAAGATCAAAAAGGTGATCTTCTGCAGATTCTCCTTCACAAGAACCTATCCAAGGGTCAGGTACAATCTTTACAAAGTCAGAAGAGAGAACAATTCAGAATCTACCTTCGCTGATGCTGACTTAAGAAACATCAATCCATACGATCTACCTGACCTTCTGCAATGGACAAAAGACAACTACAACACAGAGGCAAACACCAGAGCCTATCAAGTGTTAAGAAAAGCGATGAGGGAAAAGCTTCTGCTCTACAGCATGATAGATTTCCAGCTGGGAAAGGATCTTGGTCTCAAGCATCTGGATTTACGACCACCAGAAGATCGCTGCCCACCGGACGTCGTACCTAACTCAATCATCACAGAACCACGGTTTGGGTTAGTATTTCAAAACCCTCAAGGCGAAACTAAACTATTTGTATGCATGGACTGTCAGAAGTATGCAACAAATACTCTGAACAAGTTCAGAGCAAGCCTTGTGAAATACAGAGGTTCAAAGAAAGTGGATAAAGATGCTGCAGATACTATCATAAGAGAGATTGACGCAACAATTCGCCTAAGAGAACTCTGCATCAGATTCTACAAAGAGATCAGAAAAGTTGGAAGAGACAACAGTAGCTACAACGATTTCAAAGATGCCAAAATCTGATTCTCAGACCTCCAATCTCTGCAAACAAAGCTAAAGTTTATCTTTCATTGTACTCAAATGTAAAATGCCTCTGGCATATTTCTAATTGAAAGAAATTTCGAGGTATTGTTTAACCTCTGTCTTATCTAACTTAGCCAAACCTAACACAAGTTCAAATTTTTTATTTTTCACTACTTAGGGGGAGATTGTTAGCTTCAATCTTCCTAATCATAGAAGTATTTAGAAGTAGTGAAAAATAGGCTAAGTGAAGAAAGCCTCTTACAGAGGCTCTGCCAACATTACCGAGAAATCAAGCTCAAGAAGCTACAGAAGCAGCAGAGGCTTCCTACAGAAGCTCGGTCATACGCACAAAGAAGACCAAAGACTCGGAATCCGGTGGAGACTGCTCCACAGAGGACCAGACCACAGAACCTCTGTAACTCATTTGCAGAGCCTCTGTGGTCCTCACTGAGACATGAAGATATTTATAATATCTTGCTACTGTTACAGGACTCGTACATCAACTTGCATGGTAGCATGCCCTGTCCAAAGTCGACGTGTCAAACTCTGATTGGACTCAGTAGGGCTTAGTACATATTAGACGTCTGCTGCATTAAATGCAATACAGCACGTCTGACTGTTCATGCCATCCTTGCAACTGTTCACGACATCCTCTCAACTATTCATACGTACCTGTTGAATAGTAGCATATGCTTTATGGTCCCCTTTAGTTAGTAGTATATAAGGAAGACTCATGTTGAGTTCTTCCTTACACCACTTCAATCGAACACAGACACACACACACACACACACACACACAAAAGCTTATTCACCTTAAAAGTCATATCTGTTTTAAAGCTTTTCATAAACCTGTTCTTGATATATATATTCAGTAAACCTTGAGATAATATTCTGTTCACTGTTTATTTATAGTGTGTTCTAAATCTATCAAACTTATCTGTTAGTTCTTTAAATACGCTTCCGCATCAAACCTTAAACCTGAACTAATAGATCTGATAATCTTGTTTAACCAAAAAGGGATCCAACAAATATCAACGTATTATGGGTGTACTACTAGAGCCTTTGCCCCGTCTACAAAAATGGACAATGGAGGGACCAACGGCCAGAATGTATCCCCTGAACAAAAACACCCCAACAGAGCACGAAGATGAATACCCATTCTGCAGACCTCTGCCAAAGAAACTTCTGGGATACGCTACAGACAAGACCCTTAAGTTAGAATACATACACGATCATAGGACTCCAGAACCGAGTCCTGTGACACCCCCGCGTCTAGGAGTCCCCTTAGTATCTAGGGTTGTAGAAAGAATGTCTGACAAAGAATGGGCAGTGGCCTTGGCTAAGCACGAACAGGTACAAGACAACTTCTATGCTCTGCGAAACACAATCCCCTCTACTCCAAAGAGCAAAACCTCTGCCACCACTCCCAAGAAAAAGAAGAAGAAAGCACACAACAGAAAAACGACAGAGGGAACCTCTACCAGTGCTGCTGAAACTCAACAATCTCCACCACACGAAACCGTAGTTGGATCCTCTGCACCTCCCCCTCCTCCAAAAGAAAAGAAGAAGAGAAAACATAAGTCTTCTGAGGAGGGTGCCCCCAAACCTAAGAAAAGGAGGAGCAAGAAGAAATCAAAGAAGCCTCATACTCCTCTGCAGACTATCGCAGAGGAAGCTGAAATAGCAGAAGAAGTCCACGACCAAACTCTGCAATCACCTTCACCCATCAACTATGCAGACCATCAGGGCGACTTCAACTCCTTCCTTGAGAACCCCGGAATCGCCGACACTCTAGACACTTCTGGCTGGAACGCAGAAGCCCTATCCCATCAGTCAACAAAAGCTCCAAACTTCAGAATCTCTTCTGACTTAGATGACGATGAGGAAACCCCGAAGAGCACTTAAGGTGCCACACCAGAAGTTGTACAAAACCCCTTCATACAACCTGGTTTTGATGTGCAAAGGGCAAGCCTTGAAGAAGAGGTAGCTGCAGAAGACCATCAGATGGACACCATGTTAGGAGATCCAACAGAGGAGATGGTTGAAACTAGAGGTACTAGGGTAGAAGTCTTAGAGGTGGATTCTGATGAAGAGGAAGCAGACTAAATAAGAAAAGGTCTTTATCATCCACATATCATGCAACTGATTGAGACTCATTCCTGCTATGATAACCTAGGGAAAAGCCCAAAAGTCGGGGTATAAGCACCGAGCCATAGGGTAGCAACAGAGGTTGAGGAAATAGATGGAGAAGTAGTGCTAGGATGCCTAACAGAAGCAGAAGCTAGAACAGATGCCTGGAATAGAAGAGGCACACTCCCACAACCAACTCCCAGTGCACCCCACATATCTATTACCGCCAGTCTACTGGCAGAAGGTAATATTGAACAAGAGCAGCACGGCTCGACCCCGACCCAAACTGACCGGGCAGAGGTAACTCTTTCTACCTTTGTGCCAATCTTAGCCGGGGAAACCATTCCAGGGGAGTCCTCTCAAAAGGACTTACCCTTAGTTCGTGGTCCATCGCCCCAGACCACAATCGCCAACCTTACAGAGGAATTTGTTTCCACTGCCATGCACACTACTATAGGTCCAAACAGCTCTTCAGAGGAGCTTAGAATGTACAAAGACGGAGAGACTCTAGACAAGTCTCCGAGTCAACAGAAGGATACTCTTGTCCCCACCTCTGGAGTAGATCAAGACAATGTTCTTCTCAGAACCTCTATAGAGTCTGAAGCTGAAAAAGCCTCTGCTCAAGGATTAGAGGGAAATCCTTCCATCCTCAACATCAATACAGGGATGAAAGAATGTGTTCCAGGAACGGGAACTCACTCTGGAGACGAATGTGTTCCCCCAGAGGTTACACCAAGTCCACATGTATCAAGGGATGAGTTCCAAACCCTTGTCACCTCTGTGGACAATACATTAAAAGAGTTGAAAAGCTCTTTTAATTCTTTTGCAGATACTACATCCAGGGCACTCACAAATCTGAACACCAAAATGGACAACCTGTCCACAGAGGTGCAAAATGCCTTAGCCTAGATGAGAACAACTGCTCATACCTCTGTTGCATCTGCTGCCACTGAATTCGGGAAAGCCGCAACCTCTGCATTCAAAACCTCTATCAAAATGTTCCTTGAAACGATGAATGCCAAAGCCTCCACCTCTAAGGCCCTTACCCCTGAAGACCTAAAGAAGGAATTATAGGAAGTTCAAAAGCAAACTATGCAACAAACTCTGGCCATGAAGCCTTCTGAATATATGACCAGAGCTCAGCTCACAGAGTTTGGGCAAGTAATACTACATCAAATGACAGAATTCATCCGAGCCTTCACTGCTGCCAACGCAAACTATGTCAGAGAATTCAAGACAAGTGTGGGCAAAATGCGCTTCAAGTCGGAAGCAGAGGTCCAGACCCTTCTTGGCCTCTGTGACGATCTATGCGCCAAGATGATAGCCACAGGGGCAGTACCCCCTAAGAAACCCGAGGCTTCGTGCAGAGCAGAGAGTACTAAAGACAAGGGTCAGGATGACTCTGATGATGACTCTGACGATTCATCAGATCATCCTGAGGGGGAGAATCAAAGGGAAAAACCAAGGGAGAAAGCTGCAAGCAGAGGTCTACCAGAACCACCTATATCCGCAAAACCCCTGAACCAAGTCCCCCCAACAACTCAAACCCAAGGAGGAAACCAGCAACAAACCACAGAGGCTACAACCACCTCTGTGGAAACTCCTCAAGAAACCCCAATCCAAACCCATGTACCTGAAACCAACCAAGATCAATAACAGAAGACCACAGAGGCAACACCCACCCCTGTGGAAACAACCTCTGTATTCGGAGCAGACGTCCCAACCCGTGAAGAATTCCAAATTCTAACATCCTCCGAAGAAGATCAACCATCCCAATCACCAAAACCCCAATCACCAGAAGAACTCCCCTCTCCAACACCAAAAACACCAGAAGCTGCAACAAAAAAAACCCCATCTCCCACACCCAAAACAAGAACCAAAACCATTGCTCACAAAAGAAAACATCTGAGCAAAACAACAGAAGCCTCACCAACAAAACTGTTAGCTCCAATTATTCATAATATTAGAAGTATTGAAAAATAGGCCAAGTATGAAAGAGTTCCACAGAAGCTCTGCGGTGTTCCACAGAAGCTCTACCAAAGCAAACAAGATCATTCAAGGAACACCAAGTCCCAAAGAGAATCTACAGAAGACTACTCACAAAGGACCAAAGAAGGATCTACAGAAGAATGCTCACCAAGGACCGAGCCGCAGAACCTCTGTCACCCTTGACAGAGCCTCTGCGGTTCAGACTGAATACTTGGAAGATATTTATAATATCTTGCCACTGTTGTAGAAATATCTTACCACTGTTACAGAAATATCTTGCTACTGTTCCAGGGTCCATTCATCAACTTGTATAAGGCATGGTCCGACAACAAACACGTGTCAAACTCTGATAGGAATCCTTGCAAGTTGATATTAGCGCATTTATTGCATGCAGATTTCCAACTGTTCATGCCATCCCTTCTTTTCTGTAGCAATAGTCCTTTTGTCCAGAATAGAGCTTTTGTAGTAGTATAAAAGGAAGACTCATGTTGAGTTCTTCCTTAACAGTTCATATACAAGAAAAACACACACACACACAATTAACGTCAAATCTATTGTTAGTGTTCTTCATCAAATACAGTAAACTTTGAGATATTCATCTATTCTTCATATACTGTTTATTTGATATTATGTATTGTTTCTATACAAACATATCTGTTAGTTCTTCAAATACGCTTCCGCAACACATCTCATTTGAACTAATAGATAAGATAATATTTGTTAATCAAATACGGGAACCAACAATTGGTATCAGAGCAAAGCTTGGTTTTCAATATCAAGCGATCCTCGTTTAACAAGATTATTGGTAGAAACATGGTCTGATTTTAACCTGTTATTCATTCCGTAAAACAGATTCTACTTTTCAGCCATTTTTCGATTTATTCGATAACTGGTAAATCAAGAAAAACTGTTTCTTTAGTTAAAAACTCCGTAAAAGTGCACTGTTAAGAACTTCCAAACCCAGAAAATCCTTCCAGTGTATTCTCTCGTACTTTTCGTGTCATATCTTCATTCTGAATCTTTCCACTCTTAAAATGACAAGCACACAAAACTTCTTCACAGCTGGTTCATTAACCAAACCACCTTCTCTTCTAAGAAATGAGTATCCTCAGTGGAAAATAAGAATGATCCATTTCTTTGAGGGTACTGATAAAGAGCTAGTACAATACCTTTATAATCCTGCTCATGTTCCTATGTTAATAGTACCTCGTGTACTAGCGACAGCTGACACTCTTGAAATCCCTGAGCATCAAAAACCTAAAACCAGGGATGGTTGGTCAGATCAAGACAAGGTAAAAGATGAACTCGCGCAGAAAACAAAAAGAATTCTGATTATGGCAATCCCCAACGAACTCTTCCAGTCTTTAGATGCATGCGAATCTTCGTATGATCTTTGGAAAGAACTGGAAAAACAACTTGAAGGGGGAGCTAAAACTCAGAAAAACCGAAGGGCTCAATACATAAACGAGTATTACGCTTTTAAAGCCCTAACAAATGAATCTCTGCAGACAACATACGACAGGTTCAACTCTTTGATCAATAACTGCAAAAAGTTCGGCATCCACAGAACTTCTGAAGAGAATAATGTCATGTTTGTCAAAAGTCTGAACGAAGAATGGCTCCAGCTATCTATGTCTCTACAAACCAATCAAGATTTAGATTCCTGGACTCTTTCAGACCTCTACGGAACATTAGCTGGTCAAGAGCCTCAAATCGCACAAGCAAAGACACTAACCACTACACCTCTTGCTTTGGTTGGCAAAACTACAGAAAGATACAGAAAGGCCGAAGAAAGAAAGAACAACAAAGGAAAAGAAGATGGAGAAAAAGAAATAGATGGTAGTGGTTGACAGCGAAGATGAAGAGATTGTGGAAGAAGGAGAAATTACTCTGGCATCAATAGCTACATCCTTAGCTCTATTGACAAGAGAATTCAGAGGAAACCAAAAGAATTCTGGCAATGATAGATATGGCAGAGAGAGAAGAGAAGATTGGAATAGAAGGGATCAAGGAAGAAGAGAAGAATCAGCTGACCGACAGAGGTCAGACGACAGAAGTAACGACCAACAGTGGTCGAGTGAAAGATACAACCGAGAAAATGATCGACAGAGGTCAGATGACAAAGCAAGCTACACACCACAAGAATCCTACAAGTGTCGCAAGCCTGGTCATTATGCAAATGAATGCAGATCGGAAAAAGGTGGTGACCGACAGAAGACTGACGATCGTGCTGGTAATAACTCCCAAAACCAAGGTTGCTACAACTGTGGGAAGCCAGGCCACTTTGTCAATGAATGTAGAAGCAGGTCAAATCGCCCACAGAAGGACTCAGCTTTTTACAAAAAGAAAGCTGAGTATTATGCTCAAAAGTCACTCATGGCGAACAAAGTGGTGAACAAGGAAGATTGGGAGTCAGATACAACCTCTGATGAAGAATACACCAAAAATGCCTTGTTCTGTGGCATGGCAGACATCACTCTGACACTGAGGTATCTACTTCAAACTCCATCTCTAGTACTACAGAAGTTGATTTGCTTATATTTAAAACTGAAAATGTTGAACTGAAAAAGACTTGTGATGATATTCAGAAAAAGCTCACTTTTTATGAAAGAGAAGCTAGACTTCTCACTAAAGAAAAATAAAGATTTTCAAAGAAAAGGAAGAAGTAGAAGCACACTGGAACAAGAATCTTTTTCCTTTAAAAGAGAAAATTTCTGAATTAAATACATCGTTAAAATCCAAAACAAAAGAACTTTCAGATTCTGAGAGCGACAGACTTAACATTTTAGCTCTTAAAGAATATTTTCAAAAGGAAAGAGAAGTCCTTTGGCAAGATCTACTTAGAAGAGATGTTTTAATTAAAAATTATCGTGATGCTCAAAAGGTGTATGAAAAAATAAATACTCAAATAGGAAGGCGAAGTATTGGGTACAGTGATATTAATCAAGGTACAGAAAACAAAAAGAATAAACCTCTGTCATCTCTATTTTTAGTAGGAAAAGTTAACAAACCTAAATTTCCAAATTTAATCTCTGTAAGCAAGAGAGTAAAAGTCTCTGGGGAACCTCACTCAAGGAAACCCATGAAGATGATAAATGTGTGGTTTGAAAACACAGACTTATCACCTTCAACCTCTGTCAAAAGAGGATCCAAACCAAAGAGATATCTGAAAACTCAAAATCAGATAGGAATCTTCAAGTTTGGTAAACCAGAGACTCAAACTCAAGTTGCCTTTGTCTGCACAATAGATTCTGAAAAGAAATTATCTGCAGAAGCACTTGAGTTCAAACCAAGCCGTAGGATAGCTACAGAGGTTGAAATGATAGACAATGAGGTAGTGCTTGGATGCTTAACAGAGGAAGAAGCGAGAAAAGATGTCTGGAGAAATAGAGGCACACAACCAAAACCAACTCCCAGTGCAACCCACATTTCTAACACCGCAGGTCTAGCTGCAGAAGGAGTTATTGAAAAAGAGCAGCACAGCTCGATCCTAACCCAACCCATCCAGCCAGAGGTTACTCTTTCAACCTCTGTGCCCACAGTAACCGGGGAATCCATACCTAGGGAGTCTCCTCAAAGAGACTCACCTAATGTTCGTGATCAATCGCCCCAGATCACACTAGAACACCCTACAGAGGAATTCGTTTCCTCTGCCACACACACATTAGGGCCAAACCTTCTTTCAGAGAGAAGTAGTGAGCACAGAGACGAAGAGACTCTAGACAAGTCTCCTAGTCAACAGAAGGACATTCCAATACCCACCTCTGGAGTGGATTTGGACTATGTTCTTCACAGAACTTCTGTAGAGAACGAAACTCAGGTTTCCTCTCGAGGATCAGAAGGAAATCCTTCCACCCCCATCGTACAAACAAGGGTGAATGAAGGTGTCCCAGGAACAGGGACTCACTCTGGAGACGAATGTGTTCCTCCAGAGGTTACACAAGGAACACAAGTATCAAGGGATGAGTTCCAAACCCTTGTCACCTCTGTGAACCAAACAATGAAAGAGTTGCAAAGCTCTTTCAAATCCTTTGCAGAGACAACATCTAAGGCTATCTTGAATCTGAACACCAAAATGGACGATCTGTCCACAGAGGTAAAAACCGCCATCTCAGAGATGAAGTCTTTTGCCGAAACTTCTGCCAAAGCAACAGCCACTTCTGCAGCTCAGGAATTCGGAACAACTGCAACTTCTGCTTTCAGGGACTCTGTCAAAGATTTCCTTGAACAAATTAATACGCACTCCCACAGAGCAGAGGGCATCACTCCTGCAGACTTACAGAATGCCCTATCACAAGTACAAGCAGAGGCAATACGCAACTCGACAATGATGCAACCAAAAGACTATATGACCAGAGCACATCTTACAGAGCTCGGACAGAACGTCATTAACCAGGTCACAGAAGTCATTGTCTCCTTCACAACTGCAAATGCCAACTATGTCAAAGATTTCAGAAAAAAGTGTCGGCAGAATGCGTTTCAAAACAGAAGCAGAACTTGCGACACTGATTGGCCTCTGCGATGATGTCTGCGAAAAGCTGATGGCAGCAGGAGCTAAATTACCGAAGAAGCCCAACTCTTCTTGCAGAACAGAGGGTACTTCTGATAAATGTCAGGATGATTCTGATGATGACCAACCTGGTCCATCAGATAATCCTGAGGGGGAGAATCTAAGGGAGAAAGCTACGAGCAGAGGAATTCAATCTCCACCAATCGCAGCAGAACCAATCAGCCAAGCCCCTCCAGAAGAAACCCAACAACGAACCCAAAAGACCACAGAGACAACACCCATCTCTGTGGAATCATCTCCAAACGAAACCAACACTCCAGAAGCAGATAAGCAAACCTCATAGGCAACAACCTCCCCTGAGGTAATTATTTTGGAAGAATCCGATCACCAAACCACAGAGAAAACACCCACCTCTGTGGAAACGCCCCAAACCATACCAAGAAGAAAGTCGATTGCCACCAAACCAAAGAAAGCAACGATCTCTGCTTCTGATGTTCTGAGGAAAATGCACGACACAATGGATAAACGGATGACGCAAAGAGAAGAAGAAAAAGAAGAAGAAAGGCACAAGTTCACACTAGCATTCAAAATGGCAAAAAGATTCGATGTTGAAACTTCAACAACAGAAACTGAGCTCACAGAAGAAGTAATCAAAGAACCTCCAACAGAGGTTACAGAGCAACTCAAGCCAACAGAACCATCGCCTCGAAAGTCCTCTAAATCACAAATGTCAAAACCTACAGAGGCAATCCTCATCAAGCCTACAGAAGTCCCAACCTCCAAACCTACAGAAGAAACAGCCTCTGACCTGCCAAAAGGAAAAGACAAAGGCAAAGGAATACTGACAGAAGAGCCAAAGAAGAAAACATTGCCAAAGCCAACCGAAAAACTAATGAAGAGTGCATTTGATGCCTTTCAAACCCCAAAACCCGAAGAAGTTGACTGGGCACATGGATTGAAGCCTCTGTCAGAAATTCCTCTAACTGGTAGAGCTGCAGAAGTTGTTCAACAGATGGAGAGTCTCAGAAGACAAATTCCACGACCTGGTCCAACACATGAAGAAATGGAAGAAGTGGTATACAAATACCTCTACAAACAATCCTATCAGACAAATCATCCAGTAGATCATGTGACAGATCCAAGGATCAGAGAAGAATTTGAGAACATCTTCACAAGAACAAAGCCAAGAACCAAAGCAGATGTTTTCTCAATTCACAAGATCAAAAAGGTGATCTTCTGCAGATTCTCCTTCACAAGAACCTATCCAAGGGTCAGGTACAATCTTTACAAAGTCAGAAGAGAGAACAATTCAGAATCTACCTTCGCTGATGCTGACTTAAGAAACATCAATCCATACGATCTACCTGACCTTCTGCAATGGACAAAAGACAACTACAACACAAAGGCAAACACTAGAGCCTATCAAGTGTTAAGAAAAGCGATGAGGGAAAAGCTTCTGCTCTACAGCATGATAGATTTCCAGCTGGGAAAGGATCTTGGTCTCAAGCATCTGGATTTACGACCACCAGAAGATCGCTGCCCACCGGACGCCGTACCTAACTCAATCATCACAGAACCACGGTTTGGGTTAGTATTTCGAAACCCTCAAGGCGAAACTAAACTATTTGTATGCATGGACTGTCAGAAGTATGCAACAAATACTCTGAACAAGTTCAGAGCAAGCCTTGTGAAATACAGAGGTTCAAAGAAAATGGATAAAGATGCTGCAGATACTATCATAAGAGAGATTGACGCAACAATTCGCCTAAGAGAACTCTGCATCAGATTCTACAAAGAGATCAGAAAAGTTGGAAGAGACAACAGTAGCTACAACGATTTCAAAGATGCCAAAATCTGATTCTCAGACCTCCAATCTCTGCAAACAAAGCTAAAGTTTATCTTTCATTGTACTCAAATGTAAAATGCCTCTGGCATATTTCTAATTGAAAGAAATTTCGAGGTATTGTTTAACCTCTGTCTTATCTAACTTAGCCAAACCTAACACAAGTTCAAATTTTTTATTTTTCACTACTTACGGGGAGATTGTTAGCTTCAATCTTCCTAATCATAGAAGTATTTAGAAGTAGTGAAAAATAGGCTAAGTGAAGAAAGCCTCTTACAGAGGCTCTGCCAACATTACCGAGAAATCAAGCTCAAGAAGCTACAGAAGCAGCAGAGGCTTCCTACAGAAGCTCGGTCATACGCACAAAGAAGACCAAAGACTCGGAATCCGGTGAAGACTGCTCCACAGAGGACCAGACCACAGAACCTCTGTAACTCATTTGCAGAGCCTCTGTGGTCCTCACTGAGACATGAAGATATTTATAATATCTTGCTACTGTTACAGGACTCGTACATCAACTTGCATGGTAGCATGCCCTGTCCAACGTCGACGTGTCAAACTCTGATTGGACTCAGTAGGGCTTAGTACATATTAGACGTCTGCTGCATTAAATGCAATACAGCACGTCTGACTGTTCATGCCATCCTTGCAACTGTTCACGACATCCTCTCAACTATTCATACGTACCTGTTGAATAGTAGCATATGCTTTATGGTCCCCTATAGTTAGTAGTATATAAGGAAGACTCATGTTGAGTTCTTCCTTACATCACTTCAATCGAACACAGACACACACACACACAGACACACAAAAGCTTATTCACCTTAAAAGTCATATCTGTTTTAAAGCTTTTCATAAACCTGTTCTTGATATATATATTCAGTAAACCTTGAGATAATATTATGTTCACTGTTTATTTATAGTGTGTTCTAAATCTATCAAACTTATCTGTTAGTTCTTTAAATACGCTTCCGCATCAAACCTTAAACCTGAACTAATAGATCTGATAATCTTGTTTAACCAAAAAGGGATCCAACAAATATCAACGTATTATGGGTGTACTACTAGAGCCTTTGCCCCGTCTACAAAAATGGACAATGGAGGGACCAACGGCCAGAATGTATCCCCTGAACAAAAACACCCCAACAGAGCACGAAGATGAATACCCATTCTGCAGACCTCTGCCAAAGAAACTTCTGGGATACGCTACAGACAAGACCCTTAAGTTAGAATACATACACGATCATAGGACTCCAGAACAGAGTCCTGTGACACCCCCGCGTCTAGGAGTCCCCTTAGTATCTAGGGTTGTAGAAAGAATGTCTGACAAAGAATGGGCAGTGGCCTTGGCTAAGCACGAACAGGTACAAGACAACTTCTATACTCTGCGAAACACAATCCCCTCTACTCCAAAGAGCAAAACCTCTTCCACCACTCCCAAGAAAAAGAAGAAGAAAGCACACAACAGAAAAACGACAGAGGGAACCTCTACCAGTGCTGCTGAAACTCAACAATCTCCACCACACGAAACCGTAGTTGGATCCTCTGCACCTCCCCCTCCTCCAAAAGAAAAGAAGAAGAGAAAACATAAGTCTTCTGAGGAGGGTGCCCCCAAACCTAAGAAAAGGAGGAGCAAGAAGAAATCAAAGAAGCCTCATACTCCTCTGCAGACTATCGCAGAGGAAGCTGAAATAGCAGAAGAAGTCCACGACCAAACTCTGCAATCACCTTCACCCATCAACTATGCAGACCATCAGGGCGACTTCAACTCCTTCCTTGAGAACCCCGGAATCGCCGACACTCTAGACACTTCTGGCTGGAACGCAGAAGCCTTATCCCATCAGTCAACAAAAGCTCCAAACTTCAGAATCTCTTCTGACTTAGATGACGATGACGAAACCCCGAAGAGCACTTAAGGTGCCACACCAGAAGTTGTACAAAACCCCTTCATACAACCTGGTTTTGATGTGCAAAGGGCAATCCTTGAAGAAGAGGTAGCTGCAGAAGACCATCAGATGGACACCATGTTAGGAGATCCAACCGAGGAGATGGTTGAAACTAGAGGTACTAGGGTAGAAGTCTCAGAGGTGGATTCTGATGAAGAGGAAGCAGACCAAATAAGAAAAGGTCTTTATCATCCACATATCATGCAACTGATTGGGACTCATTCCTGCTATGATAACCTAGGGAAAAGCCCAAAAGTCGGGGTATAAGCACCGAGCCATAGGGTAGCAACAGAGGTTGAGGCAATAGATGGAGAAGTAGTGCTAGGATGCCTAACAGAAGCAGAAGCTAGAACAGATGCCTGGAATAGAAGAGGCACACTCCCACAACCAACTCCCAGTGCACCCCACATATCTATTACCGCCAGTCTACTGGCAGAAGGTAATATTGAACAAGAGCAGCAAGGCTCGACCCCGACCCAAACTGACCGGGCAGAGGTAACTCTTTCTACCTTTGTGCCAATCTTAGCCGGGGAAACCATTCCAGGGGAGTCCTCTCAAAAGGACTTACCCTTAGTTCGTGGTCCATCGCCCCAGACCACAATCGCCAACCTTACAGAGGAATTTGTTTCCACTGCCATGCACACTACTATAGGTCCAAACAGCTCTTCAGAGGAGCTTAGAATGTACAAAGACGGAGAGACTCTAGACAAGTCTCCGAGTCAACAGAAGGATACTCTTGTCCCCACCTCTGGAGTAGATCAAGACAATGTTCTTCTCAGAACCTCTATAGAGTCTGAAGCTGAAAAAGCCTTTGCTCAAGGATTAGAGGGAAATCCTTCCATCCTCAACATCAATACAGGGATGAAAGAATGTGTTCCAGGAACGGGAACTCACTCTGGAGACGAATGTGTTCCCCCAGAGGTTACACCAAGTCCACATGTATCAAGGGATGAGTTCCAAACCCTTGTCACCTCTGTGGACAATACATTAAAAGAGTTGAAAAGCTCTTTTAATTATTTTGCATATACTACATCCAGGGCACTCACAAATCTGAACACCAAAATGGACAACCTGTCCACATAGGTGCAAAATGCCTTAGCCTAGATGAGAACAACTGCTCATACCTCTGTTGCATCTGCTGCCACTGAATTCGGGAAAGCCGCAACCTCTGCATTCAAAACCTCTATCAAAATGTTCCTTGAAACGATGAATGCCAAAGCCTCCACCTCTAAGGCCCTTACCCCTGAAGACCTAAAGAAGGAATTATAGGAAGTTCAAAAGCAAACTATGCAACAAACTCTGGCCATGAAGCCTTCTGACTATATGACCAGAGCTCAGCTCACAGAGCTTGGGCAAGTAATACTACATCAAATGACAGAATTCATCCGAGCCTTCACTGCTGCCAACGCAAACTATGTCAGAGAATTCAAGACAAGTGTGGGCAAAATGCGCTTCAAGTCGGAAGCAGAGGTCCAGACCCTTCTTGGCCTCTGTGACGATCTATGCGCCAAGATGATAGCCACAGGGGCAATACCGCCTAAGAAACCCGAGGCTTCGTGCAGAGCAGAGAGTACTAAAGACAAGGGTCAGGATGACTCTGATGATGACTCTGACGATTCATCAGATCATCCTGAGGGGGAGAATCAAAGGGAAAAACCAAGGGAGAAAGCTGCAAGCAGAGGTCTACCAGAACCACCTATATCCGCAAAACCCCTGAACCAAGTCCCCCCAACAACTCAAGCCCAAGGAGGAAACCAGCAACAAACCACAGAGGCTACAACCACCTCTGTGGAAACTCCTCAAGAAACCCCAATCCAAACCCAAGTACCTGAAACCAACCAAGATCAATAACAGAAGACCACAGAGGCAACACCCACCCCTGTGGAAACAACCTCTGTATTCGGAGCAGATGTCCCAACCCGTGAAGAATTCCAAATTCTAACATCCTCCGAAGAAGATCAACCATCCCAATCACCAAAACCCCAATCACCAGAAGAACTCCCCTCTCCAACACCAAAAACACCAGAAGCTGCAACAACAAAAACCCCATCTCCCAAACCCAAAACAAGAACCAAAACCATTGCTCACAAAAGAAAACATCTGAGCAAAACCACAGAAGCCTCACCAACAAAACTGTTAGCTCCAATTATTCATAATATTAGAAGTATTGAAAAATAGGCCAAGTATGAAAGAGTTCCACAGAAGCTCTGCGGTGTTCCACAGAAGCTCTACCAAAGCAAACAAGATCATTCAAGGAACACCAAGTCCCAAAGAGAATCTACAGAAGACTACTCACAAAGGACCAAAGAAGGATCTACAGAAGAATGTTCACCAAGGACCGAGCCGCAGAACCTCTGTCACCCTTGACAGAGCCTCTGCGGTTCAGACTGAATACTTGGAAGATATTTATAATATCTTGCCACTGTTGTAGAAATATCTTACCACTGTTACAGAAATATCTTGCTACTGTTCCAGGGTCCATTCATCAACTTGTATAAGGCATGGTCCGACAACAAACACGTGTCAAACTCTGATAGGAATCCTTGCAAGTTGATATTAGCGCATTTAATGCATGCAGATTTCCAACTGTTCATGCCATCCCTTCTTTTCTGTAGCAATAGTCCTTTTGTCCAGAATAGAGCTTTTGTAGTAGTATAAAAGGAAGACTCATGTTGAGTTCTTCCTTAACAATTCATATACAAGAAAAACACACACACACACAATTAACGTCAAATCTATTGTTAGTGTTCTTCATCAAATACAGTAAACTTTGAGATATTCATCTATTCTTCATATACTGTTTATTTGATATTATGTATTGTTTCTATACAAACATATCTGTTAGTTCTTCAAATACGCTTCCGCAACACATCTCATTTGAACTAATAGATAAGATAATATTTGTTAATCAAATACGGGAACCAACAATTGGTATCAGAGCAAAGCTTGGTTTTCAATATCAAGCGATCCTCGTTTAACAAGATTATTGGTAGAAACATGGTATGATTTTAACCTGTTATTCATTCCGTAAAACAGATTCTACTTTTCAGCCATTTTTCGATTTATTCGATAACTGGTAAATCAAGAAAAACTGTTTCTTTAGTTAAAAACTCCGTAAAAGTGCACTGTTAAGAACTTCCAAACCCAGAAAATCCTTCCAGTGTATTCTCTCGTACTTTTCGTGTCATATCTTCATTCTGAATCTTTCCACTCTTAAAATGACAAGCACACAAAACTTCTTCACAGCTGGTTCATTAACCAAACCACCTTCTCTTCTAAGAAATGAGTATCCTCTGTGGAAAATAAGAATGATCCATTTCTTTGAGGGTACTGATAAAGAGCTAGTACAATACCTTTATAATCCTGCTCATGTTCCTATGTTAATAGTACCTCGTGTACCAGCGACAGCTGACACTCTTGAAATCCCTGAGCATCAAAAACCTAAAACCAGGGATGGTTGGTCAGATCAAGACAAGGTAAAAGATGAACTCGCGCAGAAAACAAAAAGAATTCTGATTATGGCAATCCCCAACGAACTCTTCCAGTCTTTAGATGCATGCGAATCTTCGTATGATCTTTGGAAAGAACTGGAAAAACAACTTGAAGGGGGAGCTAAAACTCAGAAAAACCGAAGGGCTCAATACATAAACGAGTATTACGCTTTTAAAGCCCTAATAAATGAATCTCTGCAGACAACATACGACAGGTTCAACTCTTTGATCAATAACTGCAAAAAGTTCGGCATCCACAAAACTTCTGAAGAGAATAATGTCATGTTTGTCAAAAGTCTGAACGAATAATGGCTCCAGCTATCTATGTCTCTACAAACCAATCAAGATTTAGATTCCTGGACTCTTTCAGACCTCTACGGAACATTAGCTGGTCAAGAGCCTCAAATCGCACAAGCAAAGACACTAACCACTACACCTCTTGCTTTGGTTGGCAAAACTACAGAAAGATACAGAAAGGCCGAAGAAAGAAAGAACAACAAAGGAAAAGAAGAAGGAGAAAAAGAAATAGATGGTAGTGGTTGACAGCGAAGATGAAGAGATTGTGGAAGAAGGAGAAATTACTCTGGCATCAATAGCTACATCCTTAGCTTTATTGACAAGAGAATTCAGAGGAAACCAAAAGAATTCTGGCAATGATAGATATGGCAGAGAGAGAAGAGAAGATTGGAATAGAAGGGATCAAGGAAGAAGAGAAGAATCAGCTGACCGACAGAGGTCAGACGACAGAAGTAACGACCAACAGTGGTCGAGTGAAAGATACAACCGAGAAAATGATCGACAGAGGTCAGATGACAAAGCAAGCTACACACCACAAGAATCCTACAAGTGTGGCAAGCCTGGTCATTATGCAAATGAATGCAGATCGGAAAAAGGTGGTGACCGACAGAAGACTGACGATCGTGCTGGTAATAACTCCCAAAACCAAGGTTGCTACAACTGTGGGAAGCCAGGCCACTTTGTCAATGAATGTAGAAGCAGGTCAAATCGGCCACAGAAGGACTCAGCTTTTTACAAAAAGAAAGCTGAGTATTATGCTCAAAAGTCACTCATGGCGAACAAAGTGTGAACAAGGAAGATTGGGAGTCAGATACAACCTCTGATGAAGAATACACCAAAAATGCCTTGTTCTGTGGCATGTCAGACATCAGCTCCGACTCTGACACTGAGGTATCTACTTCAAACTCCATCTCTAGTACTACAGAAGTTGATTTGCTTATATTTAAAACTGAAAATGTTGAACTGAAAAAGACTTGTGATGATATTCAGAAAAAGCTCACTTTTTATGAAAGAGAAGCTAGACTTCTCACTAAAGAAAAATAAAGATTTTCAAAGAAAAGGAAGAAGTAGAAGCACACTGGAACAAGAATCTTTTTCCTTTAAAAGAGAAAATTTCTGAATTAAATACATCGTTAAAATCCAAAACAAAAGAACTTTCAGATTCTGAGAGCGACAGACTTAACATTTTAGCTCTTAAAGAATATTTTCAAAAGGAAAGAGAAGTCCTTTGGCAAGATCTACTTAGAAGAGATGTTTTAATTAAAAATTATCGTGATGCTCAAAAGGTGTATGAAAAAATAAATACTCAAATAGGAAGGCGAAGTATTGGGTACAGTGATATTAATCAAGGTACAGAAAACAAAAAGAATAAACCTCTGTCATCTCTATTTTTAGTAGGAAAAGTTAACAAACCTAAATTTCCAAATTTAATCTCTGTAAGCAAGAGAGTAAAAGTCTCTGGGGAACCTCACTCAAGGAAACCCATGAAGATGATAAATGTGTGGTTTGAAAACACAGACTTATCACCTTCAACCTCTGTCAAAAGAGGATCCAAACCAAAGAGATATCTGAAAACTCAAAATCAGATAGGAATCTTCAAGTTTGGTAAACCAGAGACTCAAACTCAAGTTGCCTTTGTCTGCACAATAGATTCTGAAAAGAAATTATCTGCAGAAGCACTTGAGTTCAAACCAAGCCGTAGGATAGCTACAGAGGTTGAAATGATAGACAATGAGGTAGTGCTTGGATGCTTAACAGAGGAAGAAGCGAGAAAAGATGTCTGGAGAAATAGAGGCACACAACCAAAACCAACTCCCAGTGCAACCCACATTTCTAACTCCGCAGGTCTAGCTGCAGAAGGAGTTATTGAAAAAGAGCAGCACAGCTCGATCCTAACCCAACCCATCCAGCCAGAGGTTACTCTTTCAACCTCTGTGCCCACAGTAACCGGGGAATCCATACCTAGGGAGTCTCCTCAAAGAGACTCACCTAATGTTCGTGATCAATCGCCCCAGATCACACTAGAACACCCTACAGAGGAATTCGTTTCCTCTGCCACACACACATTAGGGCCAAACCTTCTTTCAGAGAGAAGTAGTGAGCACAGAGACGAAGAGACTCTAGACAAGTCTCCTAGTCAACAGAAGGACATTCCAATACCCACCTCTGGAGTGGATTTGGACTCTGTTCTTCACAGAACTTCTGTAGATAACGAAACTCAGGTTTCCTCTCGAGGATCAGAAGGAAATCCTTCCACCCCCATCGTACAAACAAGGGTGAACGAAGGTGTCCCCGGAACAGGGACTCACTCTGGAGACGAATGTGTTCCTCCAGAGGTTACACAAGGAACACAAGTATCAAGGGATGAGTTCCAAACCCTTGTCACCTCTTCTGCTTGAACGTTTTGCAGAGCCTTCTATAGATCTGCGGGTGTGATGCTCTGTGATTTGTTGGATTGCTTGTTCATTTGTTCAAGGAAATGTTTTACTGATTCCTTGAATGCAGAAGTTGCGATAATTCCAAAATCTTTAGCAGCAGAAGTGGCTGTAGTTGTTGCAGTTGTTTACGCAGAATATTTCATCTCTGTGATGGCTGTTTTCACCTCTGTGGACAGATTGTCCATTTTGGTGTTCAGATTCAGCATGGCCGTTAATGTTTTATCTGCAAAAGATGTGAAAGAGCTTTGCAACTCTTTCATGGTTTGGTTCACAGAGGTGATAAGGGTTTGGAACTCATCCCTTGATACTTGTGTCCCTGGTGTAACCTCTGGAGGAACACATTCGTCTCCAGAGTGAGTCCCTGCTCCTGGGACACCTTCGTTCACCCTTGTTTGTACGTTGGGGGTGGAAGGATTTCCATCTGATCTTCGAGCAGAAGCATCTAGTGCTTCAAACTCTACAGAAGTTCTGTGAACGACATTGTCTAGATCCACTTCAGAGGTGGGTACTAGATTATCCTTCTGTTGACTCGGAGACTTATCTAGAGTCTCTTCGTCGTTGTGCTTACTACTTCTCTCTGAAAGAAGGGTTGGCCCTATTTCGTGCGTGGCAGAGGAAACGAATTCTTCTGTAGGGTGTTCTAGTGTGATCTGGGGCGATTGATCATGAACTATAGGTGAGTCTCTTTGAGGAGACTCCCTAGGAATGGATTCCCCGGTTTTTGTGGGCCCAGAAGTCGAAAGAGTGACTTCTGGCTGGTTGGGTTGGGTTTGGATCGAGCTGTGCTGCTCTATTTCAATAACTCCTTCTGCAGCTAGACCTGCGGAGTTAGATGTGTGGGTTGCACTGGGAGTTGGTTTTGGTTGTGTACCTCTGTTAATCCAGGCATCTTTTCTTGTTTCCTCTGATGTTAAGCATCCAAGCACTACATCATTGTCTATCTTTTCTGCTTCTGTAGATATCCGATGGCTTGGAGCTTCTTCTCTATCTTCTGTTGAAGTTCCTTGCTCTGTGCCTAAGAAGTCATACATTTGATGAGAGCCGTATAACCTCATGACGTGTGGATGATAGAGACCTTTTTGTATCCAGACAGCTTCTTCTTCGTCTGAATCTACCTCTGAGACCTCCATTCTTGTCTGTGTTACTTCATCTCTATTCCACTGAGCTTCTGTTTGTCCTATTTCTTCTGAAGCTGGGCTTGGACTCCTTCTGTGAACGTCCAATCCTTGCTGAATGAAGGGGTTCTGTAGAATAATAGGTGTCTCAGCTGATTGATCTCTGGGTGTTTGACCATCTTCTTGCAGATGTGTGTCAATGCCAGAAATAGAGAAGTATTGTTCTTCTGGGGAATGGTGGTCGAGAGGTTGTTCCGTCCACCCTGCTGTATTTAAAGTGTTGGCAATGTCGGGGTTCTGTAGGAAATCGTTAATGTTTCCTTGGTGAGCAAATCGATCTGGGGATTGATGGGGCGATTGATATCCCTCTTCTGTCATTTCTTCTTCTGCATCTTCTTCTTCTGCAGTTCTTTCTTCTGCGATTGCTTCCTCTTCTATGGTAACCAATTTCTCAAGTGTTTTACCATGCTTCTTTTTGGTTTTCCTCCTCTTAGGTTTTGGTGCCCCTTCCTCTGTGGTTTTTGATTTTCTTTTCTTCTTCTGTTTTGGAGAAGAGGGAGGAGCAGAGGAGCCAATTTCTATGGCATGAGGAGGTGAAGGTTGATCTTCTGCAGCGCTTGTAGAGGTACCTTCTGCAGTTTTCCTCCTTTTTGATTTTGAAGATTTTGAAGAGGACTACTTTCCAATGAGCTCTGCACGTTTGGCTATGAAGCTAAGTTGAATAGCCATGTGTTTTGCTAATTTGTTATCTTTTTCTTCTTGAGTGGAAAGAGGTTCTGCAATCATTGTTCCTAGGGGGACACCTAAACGCGGGGGTGTCATAGGACTCGGTTTAGGAGTTCTATGATCGCGTATATACTCTTTCTTAAGGGTTTTATTCGAGGCATACTTCAGAAGTTTCTTTGACAAAGGTCTGCAGTGTGTGTAGCCATCTACATGATCAGTGGGAATATTTTTACTCATTGGGAACTGTTTGGGAGTTGGCCCTTCCATTGGCCATTTCTGTATTAGCAACAGAGGTTCGAAAGTATTCTTTGGAATTGCAGAGGTGGTAGAAACTTAGGATCGTTCTCTTTGACCCTTCTTGTGTTGTTCTTTCTGTCGATGGTGTTAATGATCTCTTGCATCATTATGGTCGCGTAATCCAGTGGGAGATCATAGTAAACCCCATACATGATGGTTAATATCTGATGTGAGCTCTGGTCAATACTGCCTATCTTCCCTGTCAGGCATCTGTTAAGAATTGAGAACAAGGTGTTCCACAGAGGTGGTAATCTGCCTCTGCGGAAGTCATTTCTCTTCCTCAGTGGTGTGTTGTACCCAAGCATTTCTAGGAAAGGACAGATCTCATCGTCTGTTGGTTGCTCTGCGTACTTCTTTAATCCAAGAAGACCCCTTGTTGGTAGGTTGAATTCAAGTGAGAACATTGTTCTATTGAACTTGATTTCCAGATGCTCAGATTTGTCGGGTCTTGAAATGTATCCTTTGATAAGAGAATCATCTTTATCAAATCGGCAACTTTGCCAAAACTGGTTCAGATATCTTACTGGAATTTTCTTTGGGGTTCTTGAGAGTAAAGGGAAGAGGATATGATTTTCCATTATGTTTAGAAGAATGGCATGGGCTTCGCCGAAAGCAGTGGGTGAGGGAACCAAATAGCAATTGTTGGATTTGATTGGTAGTACTTTTTCGAAATGATCCTTTGCTATGAAGTTTTGAAGATGTGTGGTTGGAGCAAAGTCTGCTGAATCACCAGAATCTTCTAGTTCAATGTTTTGGGCAGGGTTGGGGTATTCTGAATGTTCAGAATGAGCAGGTGAATGTTCTGGTGAGGTCGCCGGAGAGTGTGCAGGGGAGATAGCTTGAGAAGATGAAGCCATTTGGTACTGAGAATAAGAAAATTGCATGTTTCGCCGGAGAAGAATGAGAGTTTGTAAAAAGTTTATGAGAGGGTAAGCTTGGTTTTTATAGGAGGGTAAAACGGTAGAATTCGAAAGAGTAAAATATATGGTAATGGATTAAAATTTGGAATCCGAACTCAAGTTAGAACGGCGGGTTCAACTTTCCACAGAAAACGTTCCATGTACGCCCAATGAAAATGGGATACGTAGGCCATGTCAGAGGATGACAGGACGTCGTGCGCGGCCCATTTATGCTAGGCGCGTGGGGTTATTCTTAGCCACATGTAATTCACTCTCAGTAAAAGTAACCGTTATTACTACAGAAATGCCCAAGTAACAGATTGACAGAACTTCTGTAGTTTACAGAAGTTCTGTGATTTTGAAAATCTTTGATGTGTATCCCTTTCTCATATATCTCATTGTTATCATGACTTCTGTGGGGTTCCTTTTTAACCAAAACGTTTTGTAAAGGCATTGGAGAGGATCAAATAGGATTTTTAGTCAAGAGTTTTTACTCGCAGAGGTTTTGTGGCTCTGTTGGAACTTGCAGAAGCTCTAGGAGGGCCAGCAGAAGCTCTATGAGGGAAAAAATCTCATAACGAAAATTCTATTAACTTTTCTTATCATCCAATTTTTGATCTGTTTTAAGAGATATTTTTCGGACATATTTGAAAGTTGGTGTCCGAAAAAAATTGTTATGGAAAAAGTTTTGTTCGAGAAGGTCATGGTGAGTCTGTTTGGTTTCCGAGATAACATTCCAAAAGATCGATAGAGGTTAAAGTTGCGATCTCAGAGCATATTTCTGGCAGAGCTTCTGTTGAGCTCAACAGAAGCTCTATGACCTTAAATTTCTCATAACTCAATTTTTATGAAACTTTTTGATCTTTTGATTTTTGAAATGTTATCCACAGTATATTTAGGACATATTTGACAATTTGTGTCCTAGAAAACTGTTTTCAAAAACCTTTTGTGCGAGAGACATACCTTTTGGTTCTTCTTTTCTCGGCAGTGATGTATGACTTCTGTCGATATAGATTCATTGACATTCTTCTTTGGCTTTCCCTTGAAAGTTTTACCTCTATAGATCATTTCAGGATCCCTTTTTACTCCCCCTTGATCTAATCACCTCTGTAGATCAAGAATTTTCCTTTTGCTCCCCCTTGACTTATGCGTGGATCAAAGAATGATAAGTTTTGCATAGAGCATAGGTCATATTTTCCAGAGGTTCTGTAAGGGTTGTAAGAGGTTCTGAGTAGACTTACAGAAGCTCTGTGATTTTAAGAACTATTTAAGATTGAGAACTTACACACAAAAATAAATTAATTAAAGCAAAAATAATTAGAAATATATACATATTTACAGAATATAAAGCTATACTTACAGAGGATTTTTACGTCATATTGATCATTCCTAACTTACCCACCAAGAAATTGAATCTTTTCTCGTCTAAAGCTTTGGTGAATAAGTCCGCGAGTTGGTATTCTGTGGGCACGAAATGCATTTCGATTGTACCGTATTCAACATGATGTTTCAAGAAATGGTACCTTATATCGATATGCTTGGTTTTTGAGTGTTGCACGGGATTGGCAGAGATAGCAATGGCACTCTTGGAATCACAGAAGATAGGTATTTTGAATAGGATGTGGCCGTAGTCTTTTAGCTGAGTCTTCATCCATAGAACCTGAGAACAACAGCTAGCAGCAGCAACGTATTCAGCTTCTACAGTGGATGTTGAGACACAATTTTGCTTTTTGGAGGTCCAACTGACTAGTTTACCACCTAGGAATTGACAACTCCCAGAGGTACTCTTTCTGTCGAGCATGCACCCTTCATAGTCTGAATCTGTATAAGCTTTAAGACTAAAACCAGAGTTCTGTGGATACCAGAGACCGAGATTTTTGGTCCCCTTTAGATATCTAAAGATTCTTTTCACAGCATCATAGTGTGACTTCTTTGGATTAGCTTGATAACGTGCACAAAGACATGTGGCATGCATAATGTCAGGTCTGCTTGCAGTTAAGTATAACAGAGATCCAATCATGCCTCTGTAGAGAGTGCATTCTACAGAGATGCCATCTGGATCTAAGGATAACTTATTTCCAGTGGCCATTGGAGTTTTCATTGCAGAGGTATCAGAGAGGCTATACTTGAAAAGAATGTCAGAGACATATTTGGCTTGATTTATAAAAATTCCCTCTGATGTTTGTTTGACTTGGAGTCCGAGGAAGAATGTTAGTTCTCCCATCATACTCATTTCAAACTCACTCTGCATGAGTTTTTCAAAACTTTTGCACTCTTCTGTGTTAGAAGACCCAAAAATTATGTCGTCCACATAGATTTGTACAAGCATTATTTCACTGTTTTACGTTTATAGAATAAGGTAGTATCTGTTGTACCTCTGTTGTAGCCATTTACTAGAAGAAAGGTAGAAAGTCGTTCGTACCATGCTCTTGGAGCCTGTTTCAGTCCGTACAGAGCCTTTTCAAGGTAGTATACATGCATTGGGAACTTTGAGCTTTCAAACCCTGGTGGCTGATTTACGTAAACCTCTTCTTGGATTTCACCGTTGAGAAAAGCTGATTTTACGTCCATCTGATAGACTTTAAAACCTCTGTGGGCTGCGAAGGCTAAGAATATTCTTATTGCTTCGAGCCGTGCGACAGGAGCAAAAGTCTCATCGTAATCTATGCCTTCTTCTTGTCTATAACCTTTGGCCACCAATCGTGCTTTGTTTCTGATGACCACTCCATCTTCATCCTTCTTATTTCTGTAGACCCACTTAGTCCCAATGGCCTGTTTCCCTCGTGGCAGAGGTACTAAAGTCCATACTCTGTTACGCTCAAACTGCAGAAGTTCTTCTTGCATGGCGTCTACCCAGTTTGGGTCATCTAGTGCTTCAGAAATCTTCTTTGGTTCTATCACACTAATAAAATTTGTAAAGAAACAAAAAGTAGCAGTGGCAGACCTGGTTTTTACTGAGTCAGAAGGTTCTCCGATTATTTGGCTTGGAGGATGGCTTTTTGTCCACTGAGTGGTGCGAGGAAGATGGTCATCAATGTCATCGAACCATTCTTCAGAAGCTTCTTGTGGATCTTCTTCTTGTATAGCCTCTGTCGTTCTTCTTACCTTGGTAGAAGATTCTACCATTTGTGGAATGATTGGTATGAGTGGTGGTGGAGTTTGTTCCTCTGAGGACGTATAGTCTTGGTCCTCAATTACCTCTGTAATTGGTTCTTCTGTGGATTGTGGAGTTTGTTTTTCAGCAGCTTCTGTGGTCGTTTTTCTTGATGTTTCATCTTCTGTGGGATTTTGTCCAACAGAGGATGGTTCTTCAGAAACTTTGATGGTTCCAACAGAAGGATCAATGTCATCGTTGAACATCTCTAAAAATAGAAGATTTAAGTCTTCTTTCGTTTGCGAGATGCCAGAGGTTTCTCTTTTAAGTTCGAGTTCTGAACGGATTTGCTCAGAAGTCATTTGGTAAGAATCATCAAAAGAAACATTGATACTTTCTACGATTTTGCGAGATCTTGTAAGGTATACTCTGTAGGCTTTGGAAGTGGCAGAGTATCCAATGAATTTTCCTTCGTCAGCTTTTACTTCAAACTTTCCTCTTGAATCTCTGTCGTTTAAAACAAAGCATTTACATCCAAACACATGGAAAAACTTGATGTTTGGCCGTCTTTTGTTGATCAGTTCGTAAGGAGTCTTGATGTGTCTTTTCACAATGGTTGACCGATTCTGTGTGTAACAAGCGGTAGAAATTGCTTCTGCCCAAAAATTCATCGGTAATCCGTATGCTGATAGCATAGTTCTTGCGGCCTCCACGAGCGTTCGATTCTTCCTTTCGACTACGCCATTCTGCTGTGGAGTGCGTGCGGCAGAGAAGTTCTGTGATATTCCTTCTATAGAAAGATAGGCTTCAATGACAGAGTTTTTTAATTCTGTGCCATTGTCACTTCTTAACTTCTGTATTCTGCATTCATAAAGAACTTGGATTCTTTTCATTAGATTAATCAAGATGATTGGAACATCCGATTTCTTTCGAACAAATTCAACCCATGTGAAGCGCGAATACTCATCAATTAAGACAAGTATATATTTCTTGCCACCTAGGCTCTGTATGGCAATAGGACCGCAGAGGTCGACATGAAGCATGTACAGAGGCCTAGTGCATGACACATCTGTTTTGCCTCTGTGGGAAGCTCTTCTGAGTTTTCCCATCTCACAGGCAGAACACAAGTGATCCTTATTAAATTTAACATTAGGCAAACCTTTAACTAGATCAAGTTTGACCAATTTATCCAAGGTGTGAAAGTTCAAGTGACAGAACCTGTTATGCCATAACCAGGCTTCTTTACTTTCGCAAGCTACAAGGCAAACTTTGTCCTTGGTTGTTGAACAAAAGTTCATCAGATACAGATCACCTTTTCTTTTGGCTCGCAGAAGTTCCATTCCTGTGTCTTCACTTTGCAGAGAGCAGAAAGTCCTTTTGAACAAGACATTAAATCCTGTATCACAGAGTTGACTTACACTGAGTAGGTTGTCTTTAAGGCCGTTCACATATGCAACTTTGTATACAGAGACGTTTTCCTTCTGTATGACTCCATAGCCTTTGATGTGTCCCTTCTTGTTGTCTCCAAAAGTTACAGATCCACCATCGTGTGTTTCTTTGTACGTGGATAGTAAACTTCTGTCGCCAGTCATGTGCCTTGAGCATCCGGAGTCAAGATACCAAATTGGCACATACCGCTTCTATAAGACAATCACAGAGACTTAGGTACCCATATCCATATGGGTCCAATATTGTTAGAATTTTTCAAGTTTGCCTTAGCATTCTTGAAATACATTTTATCTTTTGTAGAAAGATCAGATTGTATCTCTCTAGGTTTTGACTTTGGAGTTTGAATTTTAGTGGAGAGTAAGCAATCTGGACTTGAGAAGTGATTTTTTAATCTGAACATAAGATCAAAACAATGACAGTATTTAATATGAGACGTGATTTGTTTGAACTTTTCATTGAATTCATTGAACTGAGTCACAGAGGCATTACATTCGTTCTTAACATTAGATTTCCTATTACAAGAAGATCTATGAATACTAGAATGTTTTTTGCAAAAATCTTGTTTAGGTCCTGCCTTCTGTGAGTCTCTTCTGTGGTGAACGTCTGTCTTCACTGTCACAGAGGAAAGATATTTGTTAGCTTCAGGCCTTAAAGGTTTTGAAAATTTTGAGCTTTTAGGATTTTCAGAGGCCTTTTTCAAATTATCAAGCTCTGTAGAGGTTTTGACTTGTATACACATTTTTTGAAAATCTGGACAGATAGGTATCTCTGTGATTTTCTCTTTTGGAGAAATTGTTCTGTTAAGAACATCAGAGGAGAATTTAACATCCTCTGTGTCACAGTGAATTATCCCTGATTTAGAATCAGTCTCTGAGTCGTCAGAGGATGAATCGTCCTCATATACAGAGGTTGAGTCATTTCTTTCGACATAGGCTGGATTTTCTGAGCATGTATCGTACGAGTTTTCTTCCGCTGTAGAAAAACTTTCATAGATGGCAGAGGTTTCAGATGAGATCTCTTCAGCGAGAATTTGATCTATAGAAGATGTACAGAGATTTTCTAAAGCATTTGATTTCAAAACTTCCAAAATTTCTTTTTCAATTGATCTTTTAAGATTTTCTTCTGAAAAGATGGGTTTAAACTTAAGAGCTTTTGCAGATAATTTCTTTTTGACATCTATCATACAGACAAAAGCGACCTGTGTTTGAGTCTCTGGTTTACCAAACTTAAAGATACCAATCTGATCTTGTGTTTTCAGATATTTCTTTGGTTTGATTCCTCTATTGACAGAGGTTGAAGATGATGAATCTGTGTTTTCAAACCACACATTGATCATCTTCGTATGTTTCCTCAAGTGAGGTTCTTCAGAGATTTTAACCCTTTTACTTACAGAGAGTAAGTTTGGAAAAATTGGTTTATTTGTTTTTCCTATCACAAACAGAGAAGACAGAGGTTTAAGTCTTTTGCCTTCAACACCTAGAGTAATATCATCGTACCCTATACCTCGTCTTCCTATTTGTGAGTTTACTTTCTCATACACCTTATGTGCATCTTTATAGTTTTTAAGTAAAACCTCTCTTCTGAGTAGATTTTGCCAAAGTACCTCTCTCTCTTTTTGAAAGTATTCTTTGAGAGCTCTTATGTCAGTTGTTTCACTCCTAGAAACTGAAAGCTCTTTAGTTTTGACTTTTAAAGCAGAGGTTAATTCAGAAATTTGCCTTTTTAAAGGATCTACATTTTTGCTCCAATATTTTTCTACTCTTTCCTTTTCTTCAAAAATTTTGGCTTTTTCTTGAGTGAGAAGCCTTACTTCTCTCTCATTAAAGGTGAGTCTTTTCTGAATACTTTCATTTATCTCTTTGAGTTCGATCAGTTCAATGTTAAGTCTAACTGAATCATTTTCTACATTTTTAATACAAGAGGTAGAGTTTGAAATGGATACCTCATTGTCAGTGTCGACTTCTGCCATGCCACAGAATAGGGCATTGGTGGTGAATTCATCATCAGAGGTAGAGTCTGACTCGAAGTCCTCCTTATTTGCTTCAGAATGCCCTTTGTTCGCCATTAGGGATTTTTGTGCATAGTATTCAGCCTTCTTTTTGTAAAAAGCTGAGTCCTTCTGTGGGCGATTTTGTCTACTTCTGCAATCTTTTGCGAAATGGCCTGGCTTGCCGCAGTTGAAGCAACCTTGGGAGGTGTTTCCAGTTCGATCGTCGGACTTCTGTTGGTCTCCACCTTTCTCTGTTCGGCATTCGTTTTCATAATGACCAGGCTTACCACATTTGTAGCATTCTTGTGTGTGGCCTACCTTGTCATCTGACCTCTGTAGGTCATTTCCTCTGTAGTTTCTGTCGCTCGACCTCTGTCGGTCACTTCTGTAGTCTGACCTCTGTCGGTCACTTGATTCTTCTCTTCTTTCATCATCTCTTCTATCTCTCTGGTTGTCTCTGCTATATCTGTCATTTCCAAAATTTCTTTGGTTACCTCTGAACTCTCTTGTCAATAGAGCCATTGATTTAGCTAATGACGCAAGAGTTATTTCTTCCTCTATCAACTCGTCTTCTTCGCTATCAACCATCGCTATCTTCTTCTTCTCCTTCTTCTTTTCCTCTGTTGCTCTCTCATTTCTTGGTCTCTCTGTAGCCTCTGTTGATTTACTAACCAATGCGTATGGTGCAATGACTATTGTTTTAGCCTGTGCTATTTGAGGCTCTTGTGCAGCTAGTGTTCCATAGAGATCAGAGAGTGTCTATGAGTCTAGATCTTGGTTTGTTTGTAAAGACATAGACAGTTGAAGCCACTCATCATTCAGACTCTTTAGAAACATGACGTTATTTTCTTCCGAGGTTCTGTGAATGCCAGACTTTCTACATTTGTTTATGAGAGAGTTGAACCTATCGTACGTTGTTTGCAGAGATTCTGTTGCAGAGGCTCTGAATGCATGATATTCATTTATGTACTGTGCCCTTCGGTTCTTCTGTGTTTTAGCACCCCCTTCCAACTGTCTTTCTAATTCTTTCCAAAGATCGTGCGCAGTTTCACATGCATCTAATGATTGAAAAAGCTCGTTGGGGATAGCCATTATCAGGATTCTTTTTGTTTTCTGTGCAACTTCATCTTCTGCCTTATCTTCATTTGACCATTCTTCTTTTGGCTTTGGTTTTTGATGTTCAGGGATTTCTGGAGATTCAGCAGTAGCTGGTACTCGTGGTACTGCTATCATGGGAACAGGAGGAAGGTTGTAAAGATATTGTACTAGATTTTTTTCAGTACCCTCAAAAAAATGAACCATTCTTATTTTCCATTGAGGATACTCATCTCGTAGGAGAGTAGGAGGCTTGGTGAGTGAACCAGCAGTAAAGAAGTTATTTGTATTTGTCATTGTTAAGGTTCTGAAAAGATAGTATGATTAAAAAGTATGAGTCTGAAGATCTGGAAAGTTTTCTGGGTTTGAACAGTTCTCAGAGTACACTTTAATGGAGTTTTAACCTAGAGATGAGGAAAAAAATGATTTCTATCACTAATCTTGTAAAAACGAGGATCACTTGATATTGAAAATCAAGCTTTGCTCTGATACCAATTGTTGGTTCCCGTTTTGCTTATACAAGATTGTCAGATCTATTAGTTCGAATTTATGTTTGATGCGGAAGCGTATTTGAATAACTAACAGATATGATTGATAGATTTAGAACATAATGTAAATAAACAGTGAACGGGAAATAATATCTCAAAGTCAAAACCGGTCAATCAAGTTTATTCCATTCACAAGATAAAGAAGGTAATCTATTGTAGATACTCTAAAATGAGAACCTATCCTCATACGATGTATACAATCTGGAAAGTCAAAAGGTCTGACAGATCAGAGAATCAATTCTCTGATGCTGATATCCGAAACCTCAATCCCTATGACTTACCTGACCTTCTACAATGGACGAAAGACAACTTCAATGACGACTGCCACCAAAGATCTTATCGAGTTCTCAGAAAGGCAATGCGTGAAAAGCTCATAATCTACAGCATGCTCGACTTTCAACTAGCCATCGATCTAGGCGTGACTACTCTAAGCATCAGACCACCAGAGGATTTCTGCCCACCCAATGCCATACACAATTCGATCATCAAAACTCCAAGGTACGGGTTAGTATTCAAGAATCCTGCTGATCAACTTAAACTGTTTGTGACAATGGACTGTCAGAAGTACACAAACCGTACTCTGAACATGTTCAGAAAAATACTAGAGGAGAACAAAGCAACATAGCTCATGGATGAAGAATCTGCTCTGATGATGATCAAAGAGATTGATGCTACACTAGGCTTAAGAAATCTCTGCCTCAAATTTTATGAAGAACTCAAGGAAGTAGGAAAAGACAACAGAAAGTACGACGACTTCCCAAATGCAAAAATCTGAGTCTCTTCAAAGAACCTCTGTCAACTTTTTATTTCTGTTCATTTAATGTACTCAAATGTAAATGCCTCTGGCATAAATTCCAAATGAAAGAAATAATCTTTTGAGGTATTGTTTAACCTCTGTCTATCTTAACTTAGCCTAAAAAGTCAAAATTTATTTTTCAATACTTAGGGGGAGATTGTTAGCTCAAATATTCTGAAATATTAGAAGTATTAAAAAATGGCCAAGTACAGTAGAACTTCCACAGAAGCTCTGCTGAGTACAACAGAAGCTCTGCCGGGCATCTAAGAAGAAGCAAAGGAAGTTTTGATCAAGAGTGATCAAAGACCGAAGAAACTACAGAAGAACGCTACAGAAGATCAAGACCTCAGAACCTCTGTCACCAATAACAGAGCCTCTGCAGACAACTTCAGAAGACAAGGAACCCAGTGAAGACTACTCTACAAAGGAACAGACAGCAGAACTTCTGCAACACATTACAGAGCCTCTGTTGTCCTCACTGGAGACTCAAGATACTTATAATATCTTATCACTGTTAAAGAAATATCTTGCTACTGTTCCAGGATCTGTTCATCAACTTGTATGGTAGCATGCCCTATCCAACTTCAACACGTGTCAAACTCTGAGTGGACTCAATAGGGCTTAGTACAACATAGACGTCTGCGACATTTAATGCTTGCAGTTTTCCAACTGTTCATACCATCTCTTCTTTCCTGTAGCAACAGTCTCTTGTCTAGAATAGATCTTTTGTAGTAGTATAAAAGGAAGACTCATGTTGAGTTCTTCCTAAGAATCACCGTTTTTACACTTTACAAGTTTACACAATCACTTAACACACAACACAAAACACTTACACTCAATTAGCGTCAAATATGTACCAAGTGTTCTTGATATATTAAATACAGTGGGTCTTTGTGCTATAAATCTATTCTCTTCACTGTTTATTTGATAGTGTGTGTTCTAAATCTATCAAACATATCTGTTAGTTCTTCAAATACGCTTCCGCATCAAACATAAATTCGAACTAATAGATCTGACAATCTTGTATAAGCAAAACGGGAACCAACGATTGGTATCAGAGCAAAGCTTGATTTTCAATATCAAGTGATCCTCGTTTTTACAAAGATTTTTGATAGAAATTGTATGTTTTTAACCTGTTCTTCATTCCTTCAAACAGATTCTGTTTTACTGCCATTTTCGATTTATTTGATCTGGTAACATCATAGAAACTGTTTCTTTCGATTAAAAACATCATTTAAAATGTCTAGAATGAAATTTTGTGGTGATGCTGATTCAATTTTTTATTCAAAACTCAGCACAAATTTTCGCCAAATAATTCCTTCTCTTGAAAAAGAACTAGATGAAAAGAACAAAAGCATTTTTATTATTTCTGATAAAATTGCTAAACTTGAAAAATCGGTTAAAAACTTAAACTGTGAAAATCTTGAACTAAAAAGGAACTTATCTTTGTCAGATGAAGAAAAGAAAAGACTTGAACTAAAATGTTTAAACTTCTCTAAACTAATTTTCAATTTTGAAAAGATTGTGGTCAATGAGAGAGGAAATTATGAAGAGAAGAAAATTGTTCTTGAAACAAAGTCAATGAAGCTTACTTATAAAATCTCAGAATTGCAGAATATCCTTGAAAAAGAAAGGAAAGAATCTGATTCTGAAAGAAAAGAATCTGAACAGTTGAAGGTTCAAAGATTTCAAGATTTAAGTAAAAAAGATGACTTTGAAAAAGAGAGAAGGATTTTTAAAACAGAAATATTCAAACTAACAAAAGGACTCTCTAATTTATCAACTGAAATCATGTTGGAGAAAAGATGCAAATCTAATCTCCAAAAGATGCTTGAGGAAAATTTAAGGAAAAAGAATATTTTTGCTAAACGGATCAGGAAATTCAATTGTGAAGGATCTTTTAAGCCTAATATGTTTTCAAAACTTCAGACCTCAACATCGAAATTTTTGCATGATCATAGGTTGGACAAATGAGTTAATCAAACTTTTAAAAAGGTGAAAAAGGTTTGGATAGTGAAAGGCTCTATACCTGTTCAAAATGCTCAAAAAGACAAAAAGCCTTTCATTTCTGGTATGTATGACAAATGCATAAAGGCGTTTCATACAATAGGACCCATACGGTTATGGGTACCCAAAACCTCTGTAAGTATAACATAGATACTGTATATTTTGTAAATATTTTTGTTTATTTATTATTTTCTGTATGTAAATTCTTAAATCTACAATAGTTCTTGATATCACAGAACTTCTGTAAGGTCTGCTCAGAACCTCTGACAACCTTCACAGAACCTCTGATGATCTTGACCTATGTCATGTGCACAACTTATCTTATTCTGAACCAAGCATAGGTCAAGGGGGAGCAGAAGAAGACACTTGATCTACAGAGGTTGTTAGATCAAGGGGGGGCGAAAAAGGAGACCTTGCTGAATCTACAGAGATTTATAAGTCAAGGGGGAGCTAAGAATGCGACAGAAGAAATCACACTCGCCAAACTAAAAGAACAAAAGGTTGGTATCTCGTACTTTTAGGTTTTTGAAAACAGTTTTCTAGGACAAAAATTGTCAAATATGTCCTAAATATACTGTGAATAACATTTCAAAAATCAAAAGATCAAAAAGTTTCATAAAATTTGAGTTATGAGAAATTTGAGGTCATAGAGCCTCTGTTGAGCTCAACAGAGGCTTTGCCAGAAATATGCTCTATGATCGTAAATTTAACCTCTATCGATCTTTTGGAATGTCATCTCGGAAACCAATTGCACGCACATTTCTACAGAAGTCTTAAGCTACAGATTACTTTCATCCAAAGAACCTCTGTAGATCACTCAAATCTTTCAAAAGACTTCTGCAGCACAAAATCTTTGAGATTTACAATTTTCTAGGACACCAACTTTCAAATAGGTCCTAAATACATTGTTAAATCTGATCAAAAACTTGGATGATCAAAAATGTTTATAAATTATTAGTTATTAAAAATTTCCTATAACAGAGCCTCTGCTGGCTCTGGCAGAGGTCCAAAAACCTCTGTAGGACTATTTCTCTACTAAAGATTTATCGATCATCTCCTTGCGTTTTTCAAACAAATTTTCATAAGATAGAATCTACAGAGATAAAAGTTTTTCAAAATCACAGAGCTTCTGTACCCACAGAGCTTCTGTAAAGATTTTCACTTAGGAACTTCGGTAACGGTAACTTTTTAACGGTAACTTTTCTGTGGTGAAAATTTAAACCCACGCGCTTTTCATTTAATATGGCCGCCTAAGACGTCTCGTCATCACTGACACTATTGACATGTCGAGTTTTCATTGACGTACATATAACGTCGTCCTGGAAACTTGCTCCACGCCAAATGAACTCGAGTGCGGACCTCAAATTTTATTAACTTTCTCACATTTTCACCGTTCCAAATTCTACCCGTTACCACAGTATAAAACCTAAGTTAAAATAACTTTCAAAACTTTACTATTCTCTCATCTTCTCCGGCGAACTTGCTTATTTCTTTCTGAAAACCTAGAACTTTCAAACTTACAAATGGCTTCCAGTTCCAAAGCTACTCACGTTTCACCGATGAACTCTCCACCACTCTCTCCAGTACATTCTGTGCACTCCCACAACTCACATACTGCCGCCGATACCAACAGACATGACTCCGGCGACGAGGCATCCTTTGTACCCACTATCCACCTCTAACAATTTTTCTCTAATGACCATTTCGAGCAAACCCTTCCAATTAAATTGAACAATTGTTATCTTGTTCCTTCTCCTACGGCTTTTGGTAAAGAACATGCCATCCTGCTAAACATCCTAGAGAACCACTTTCTCTATCCTCTTCTTAGCAAAACCGTTGAACAATTACCTGTACGTTACCTACATCATTTTTGGCAATCTTTCCGTTATGACGCTGACACCGATTTGATAAGAGGCTATATCTCTAAGCCTGACCAAAGTAAGAGTCTTGAACTGATGTTCAACCGCACCATGTTCTCATTAGAATTTGGTCTTCCAACAAGAGGACTCACGGGAATCAAAAAGTTTGCCGCCCAACCAACAAATGAAGAACTTGTCGACTTTCTGCACATGTTAGGGTACAACCAACAGTTGAAAAAGAGGAACGATTTCCGCAGAGCAAGACTACTCCCTCTGTGGAATACCTTATTCTCCATCCTAAATCGTTGCCTCACTGGAAAAATCGGGAGCATCGATCAAAGCTCACCTCAAATTCTCTCAATCATGTATGGTGTGTAATATGATCTACCACTAGATTATGCCACCATAATGATGCAAGAGATCATCAACACCATCGATCGCAAAATCGCCTCCCAGAAAGCCAAAATATCTGATCACAACTGGTTGCCCCCTCTGCAGTTCCAGCGAATCCTCAGTGTACTTTTCGAACCCCTACTCCTTATCCAAAAATGGCCAATGGACGGTCCCAAACCTAAGCAATTTCCTATGTCCAAAAACACCCCTACAGAACATGAGGACGGCTACCCGCACAGCAGGCCACTGTCAAAGGTAATGTTAGGTTATGCTAGTAATGAAGAACTAGTTAGTAAGTACACACGCGTTTACAGAACTCCTGAACCCAGTTCTGTAACACCCCCGCGTATAGGAATACCCATAGGAGGTAGTGTTGTAGAAAGACTAACAGAGGAAGAATGGAAGATAAAGTTGGCTAAACACAAGGCCAACCAGAAGAACTTCAGAAATATAAGGAAAGACCTTTATCCTTCAAAGAGGAAGTCTTCTGAGGGATCTAAAGAGAAGAAGAAGAAAAAGGGAAAGAAAACCAAGACCCCTACAGAGGAACCACTTGCCTCTGCTTCTGCTATTCAACAACCCCCTGCAGAACCATCTTCTCCACCCACTGAACATACCACAGAACCCTCATCTCCACCACAAACCCAAGGTCCCTCTGCCCCTCCCTCTTCCAAAAGAAAAAGAAAGTCAAAATCTACAGAGGAGGGGGCATCTAAACCGAAGAAAAGGAAATCAAAGCAGAAGAAACTTTCTTCTCCTCTGCAATCAATTACAGAAGGAATAAAAAAAGAACAACCTCAACCTTCACCTCTGCAAACCCATACAATCACAGAGGGTCTTGATTCACTTCTGCCAAGACAAGAAACTGCAGAAGAAGAGGTCCAAATAGGTAAAATTACTGAAAATAGGTTAGAGGATAGGGTAGAAACTTCTGGAGGAAAAGAAAATGGAAAAGAAAAAGATGACGAAGATGAAGAAGGCACACATCCCTCACCCCCTCCCAGTGCAACCCACACATCTAACTCCGCAGGTCTAGCTGCAGAGGGAGTTATTGAAATAGAGCAGCACAGCTCGATCCAAACCCAACCCAACCAGCCAGAAGTCACTCTTTCGATTTCTGCGCCCACAAAAACCGGGGAATCCATTCCTAGGGAGTCTCCTCAAAGAGACTCACCTTTAGTTCGTGATCAATCGCCCCAGATCACACTAGAACACCCAACAGAGGAATTTATTTCCTCTGCCACGCACTATATAGGGCCAAAACTTCTTTCAGAGAGAAGTAGTAAGCACAAAGACGAAGAGACTCTAGACAAGTCTCCAAGTCAAAAGAAGGACATTCCGATACCCACCTCTGGAGTGGATTTGGTCACTGTTCTTCACAGAACTTCTGTAGAGACTGAAACTCTTGTTTCTTCTCGAAGATCAGAAGGAAATCCTTCCATTCTCAACGATCAAACATGAATTAAAGAAGGTGTCCCAGGAACAGGGACTCACTCTGGAGAAGGGGTTGTTCCTCCAGAGGTTACCCAAGAGGAACATGTTACGAAGAATGAGTTCCAAGTCTTTGTAACCTCTGTAACTCAAACATTGAATAAGTTGCAAAGCTCATTCACGACTTTTACTGATTCAACTTCAGGCGCGCTTACAGGATTAAATACCAAAGTGGATACCTTATCCACAGAAGTTAAAGAAGCCCTTGCAAAAATAAAGTCACATACAGAAGCTTCTGTTGCTGCTGCAACCACCTCTGCCACTGACATTGCCAAAACAACTGCTGCAGAATTCGAGAAAAGAGCAACCACAGCCTTCAAGACTTCGATTGCAATCTACCTTGAAACAATGAAGAAACAAGCAGCAAGGCAAGCAGCTCAAGACACCTGCAGAACAGAAGTTGCTTCTAAAAGAAGGCAGGATGATCCTGATGATGGTGCATCTGGTCATCCTGAAGGGGAGAGATCAAAGGAAACAACAGAGGCTGCTTCTGCAAAAACTACAGAGAAAACTGCAGAACCCTCTACAACAGAAACCCCAAAGGAAACACAAGGAACTCAACAGATGCAAAACACCTCTATCTCAGCAGAGGATACACCAACCACAGAACCTAAGGTAATCACTCTTGCATCCTCATCCACAGAACAAACTCCACCCTCACCCAAAGAACCAACACCAACCCCACAACCAATCCCGCGCAAAACTAAAGTCAAAACCATAACTCAAAAACCCCAAAGACCAAAACGCTCTGCAGAGTTCATTCTTCGCAGAATGGAATTTGTATCTGCTTTTCAATCAGCAAAGCGTTTTGACATTCCACCTCCAAGACCCGAAGACTCCTCACCAACAGAGACCTCACAACCCGAAGTATCAAAACCTTCAGAGGCAACAACCAAAACATCAGAGCATCCAACCCCAAAACCCACAGAACCTCTAACTATCAAATCTACAGAGGTGCCACCCACACAAATCCAAAACCCAACCTCTGAAACCTCAAAACCAAAAGATAAAGGCAAGGGAAAAATGACAGAAGAAGAACCAAAGAAGAAGATGCCAGTTGCAACAGAGAAGTTGATGAAAGGTGCCTTTAATGCCTTCATCACTCCTAAACCCGAAGAGGAAGACTGGGCATTCAACTTGAAACCTCTGTCAAAAAACCGAACCCTGGATCCCACAGCTAAGGTAACAGATGGTAAAGTAGCAGACATCACTCGACAAATGGATAAGCTAAGGAGACAATTTCCAAGAACTACTCCAACCATTGAACAAATGGAAGAGCATGTTTACAGTTATCTCTACAGACAACACTTCCAGAGCGATCTGCCAGCTCATGTCCGAGATCAGAAGCTAAGAGAAGAATTCGATGCCATCTTCACCTCTACAAAGTCAAAACCGGTCAATCAAGTTTACTCCATTCACAAGATAAAGAAGGTAATCTATTGTAGATACTCTAAAATGAGAACCTATCCTCATACGATGTATACAATCTGGAAAGTCAAAAGGTCTAACAGATCAGAGAATAAATTCTCTGATGCTGATATCCGAAACCTCAATCCCTATGACTTACCTGACCTTCTGCAATGGACGAAAGACAACTTCAATGACGACTGCCACCAAAGATCTTATCCAGTTCTCAGAAAGGCAATGCGTGAAAAGCTCCTAATCTACAGCATGCTCGACTTTCAACTAGCCATCGATCTAGGCGTGACTACTCTAAGCATCAGACCACCAGAGGATTTCTGCCCACCCAATGCCATACACAATTCGATCATCAAAACTCCAAGGTACGGGTTAGTATTCAAGAATCCTGCTGATCAACTTAAACTGTTTGTGACAATGGACTGTCAGAAGTACACAAACCGTACTCTGAACATGTTCAGAAAAATACTAGAGGAGAACAAAGCAACATAGCTTATGGATGAAGAATCTGCTCTGATGATGATCAAAGAGATTGATGCTACACTAGGCTTAAGAAATCTCTGCCTCAAATTCTATGAAGAACTCAAGGAAGTAGGAAAAGACAACAGAAAGTACGACGACTTCCCAAATGCAAAAATCTGAGTCTCTTCAAAGAACCTCTGTCAACTTTTTATTTCTGTTCATTTAATGTACTCAAATGTAAATGCCTCTGGCATAAATTCCAAATTAAAGAAATAATCTTCTGAGGTATTGTTTAACCTCTGTCTATCTTAACTTAGCCTAAAAAGTCAAAATTTATTTTTCAATACTTAGGGGGAGATTGTTAGCTCAAAAATTCTGAAATATTATAAGTATTGAAAAATGGCCAAGTACAGAAGAACTTCCATAGAAGCTCTGCTGAGTACAACAGAAGCTCTGCCGGGCATCTAAGAAGAAGCAAAGGAAGTTTTGATCAAGAGTGATCAAAGACCGAAGAAACTACAGAAGAACGCTACAGAAGATCAAGACCTCAGAACCTCTGTCACCAATAACAGAGCCTCTGCAGACAACTTCAGAAGACAAGGAACCCAGTGAAGACTACTCTACAAAGGACCAGACCGCAGAACTTCTGCAACACATTACAGAGCCTCTGTTGTCCTCACTGAAGACTCAAGATACTTATAATATCTTATCACTGTTAAAGAAATATCTTGCTACTGTTCCAGGATTTGTTCATCAACTTGTATGGTAGCATGCCCTATCCAACTTCAACACGTTTCAAACTCTGAGTGGACTCAATAGGGCTTAGTACAACATAGACGTCTGCAACATTTAATGCTTGCAGTTTTCCAACTGTTCATACCATCTCTTCTTTCCTGTAGCAACAGTCTCTTGTCTAGAATAGATCTTTTGTAGTAGTATAAAAGGAAGACTCATGTTGAGTTCTTCCTAAGAATCACCGTTTTTACACTTTACAAGTTTACACAATCACTTAACACACAACACAAAACACTTACACTCAATTAGCGTCAAATCTGTACTAAGTGTTCTTGATATATTAAATACAGTGGGTCTTTGTGCTATAAATCTATTCTCTTCACTGTTTATTTGATAGTGTGTGTTCTAAATCTATCAAACATATCTGTTAGTTCTTCAAATACGCTTCCGCATCAAACATAAATTCGAACTAATAGATCTGACAATCTTGTATAAGCAAAACGGGAACCAACATATATATTAAGAACAGATTCAAGAACAGTGAGTAAGCAAAGCTTTTAAAACAGATATGACTCTCAAAGTGTTTAAAGCTATGTGTTCTTGTGATGTTTTTCTCTCTTGAATTCTTGATTGTTCGATTGATCGATCGATGGATTGATAGATTAATAGGAAGAACTCAACATGAGTCTTCCTTATATACTACTCTAAGGGGACCATAAAGCATATGCTACTATTCACAAAGGACGGTATGAATAGTTGGACGGATGGCATGAACAGTTGGGCGTGTTGTATTGCATTTAATGCAGCAGACGTCTATTATGTACTAAGCCCTATTGAATCCAACCAAAGTTTGACACGTTGTAGTTGGACAGGGCATGCTACCATGCAAGTTGATAAACAGGTCCTGTAACAGTAGCAAGATATTATAAATATCTTTCAAGTCTTTGTTGAAGACCGTAGAGGCTCTGTGAAGTGCCACAGAGGTTCTGCGGTTTGGTCCTTAGAAGAGCAGTCTTCACCGGATTCCGAGTCTTTGGTCTTCTTTGCGCGTATGACAGAGCTTCTGTAGGGCGCCTCTTTAGCTTCTGTATGACAGAGGTTCTGTAGCTTTTTGAATAACTAACAGATATGATTGATAAATTTAGAACATAATATAAATAAACAGTGAACAGGAAATAATATCTCAAAGTTTACTGAATATATATATTAAGAACAGATTCAAGAACAGTGAGTAAGCAAAGCTTTTAAAACAGATATGACTCTCAAAGTGTTTAAAGCTATGTGTTCTTGTGATGTTTTTCTCTCTTGAATTCTTGATTGTTCGATTGATCGATCGATGGATTGATAGATTAATAGGAAGAACTCAACATGAGTCTTCCTTATATACTACTCTAAGGGGACCATAAAGCATATGCTACTATTCACAAAGGACGGTATGAATAGTTGGACTGATGGCATGAACAGTTGGGCGTGTTGTATTGCATTTAATGCAGCAGACGTCTATTATGTACTAAGCCCTATTGAATCCAACCAGAGTTTGAC
Source organism: Saussurea involucrata (assembly GCA_033807775.1). NCBI lineage: Eukaryota > Viridiplantae > Streptophyta > Magnoliopsida > Asterales > Asteraceae > Saussurea > Saussurea involucrata. The sequence goes on from CM066322.1 coordinate 115,631,752, forward strand.
ACGTTGCAGTTGGACAGGGCATGCTACCATGCAAGTTGATGAACATGTCCTGTAACAGTAGAAAGATATTATAAATATCTTTCAAGTCTTTGTTGAAGACCGCAGAGGCTCTGTGAAGTGCCACGGAGGTTCTGCGGTTTGGTCCTTAGAAGAGCAGTCTTCACCGGATTCCGAGTCTTTGGTCTTCTTTGCGCGTATGACAGAGCTTCTATAGGGTGCCTCTTTAGCTTCTGTAGCTTCTTGACCTTGATCTCTCGATAAGTTCGACAGATCCTCTGTAATAGGCTTTCTTCACTTGGCCTATTTTTCACTACTTCTAAATACTTCTATGATTAGGAAGATTGAAGCTAACATAAAGCTTATTTGAGATTAAGGAAGATGACTGATCGAACACTTTACTGTTATTTGTTGTTATTCTTCTTCATTAATAGCGTGTATTTCTACCATCGATTTTTAAACCAATCTATTTACATACGCTTCCACATACAAGTTTATATACTCTGTTTTATCATCTATTGGTTTAAAACATCATTGTTGAGTCAAAGTGGGATCAACACTTTAACACGTCTAAAAATGACCCGTCCTTTTTATAGAGGAAAATTGAATCAAAAAAACATTGGACCGGGCTTTAACCGGTCCTTGGAAAATATTAGGATCAAATTTGGACCCGTGTCCTAGCCGTTCCTAATAGACTATCCACTACAGTAAAATTTCAACATAATTTCTAAAGTGTCACATCAGTTTTGAAATTATCTTAAATTTACGCTCCACTACAATGATTTCTAACCACTTTCTAAAGTAACATCTCATCATAAAAAGTTATATTTTAATCAAATAATAACAAAACTATAATTAAATATTCTTTATTATAATTTAATATGAAGTAATTTGTTAAATTTAATTATAATAAAATTAATTAAATAAATAAAATATTTAATTTATAAAACGATAAATTAAAATACAAAGTAAAAATATTACATTAATCGTCATTTTGTTCCTCTCCAAATCTTTTATCAAACCTCTTCAACCAAATCTAATTGTAAACAATAATTCGGTGCTTTCCCTTCCAACCTCATGGAAGACGGGAGAGCGGTCTAACACATTGATATCATTTAAGGTAACCCGAAGACAAAAAAAATGTATGCCATGTCCATAGATCTTGTGAAGCAACGATGTTAGCTCCAATCTTTCTGTTTATAGAAGTATTGAAAAATAGGCTAAGTATAGAAGTCTTCGACAGAGGCTCTGCCGAGTCATCGAGAAGACCGAAGCATAGAAGTCTTCGACAGAGGCTCTGCCGAGTAACCGAGAAGACCGAAGTAAGGAATCACCAGAAGACTTGAATGCGGACAAGGCCACAGAGCCTCTGTCATACTTGACAGAGCCTCTGTGGTATAAAAGACTAGAACTCTATACAAGGACAATCGTGCTTCTCACAATTTCTGCTGTACGAAGATCCTGAAGATCATTCGTACAAGGCGTGACCTGACAACTCCACGTGTCAAACTATGATGGGTCTTAGCCTTAGTAGAAGCTGGCGCATTTAATTAACGTTGTACCTGCAACAGTACCTGAATAGTGTCTTTGTACCTTCAGTACTTGTTGTCCAGAACTTGTCCCCTTTCGAAGTAGTATAAATAGAAGACTCATGTTGAGTTCTTCTATTAAGCTTTGCACAACACACACACCATTAGAACATAATTCTTGTTATATCATCGGTGTTCTTGGTGTTCTTATTTATATCAAATACAGTGAATCGTTGAGTTATTTATCTGTGTTATTTACACTTCACGTATTTGATATTGTGTGTTCTTCTACCTTATTATATCTCTTAGTTCGTTAAAAACGCTTTCGTATTATATCTTGTTTGAACTATTAGATAGAATCATCATTGTTAAGCAAAACAGGAACCAACAATTGGTATCAGAGCCTTCCTTGATTTTCTATATCAAGAGATCCTCACTTACAATGATTTTTGGTAGAAACCTGGAGTAATTTTAACCTGTTCTTGACTTATTTCAAAACAACCAATGTTTTTCTGCCATTCTCGACCTGTTCGACTTTGGTAAACTTGGTCTGTTACTTCGGTTAAATATCCATTTTAGTGCATTATTCAAAGGTTTTAAGCTTATAAACACCATTCGAAACATCCACTTCATCTTCTGGAAGTTTACTATTCATACCCTGTTTTCTAGATTTCTCATCCTCTTTCAAAATGACAAACACAAACAACTTCTTCACCGCTGGTTCTTTAACCAAGCCACCCACACTACTCAGAGATGAGTACCCTCAGTGGAAGATACGAATGATTCACTTCTTCGAGGGTACTGACAAAGAACTCGTCTACTATATCAACAACCCTCCTTTCGTTCCAATGATCACAGTACGTGTACCTGCCACAGACGACACTCTAGAAATCCCTGAGCACGAGAAACCAAAGACCAAGGACAAGTGGCCAGATCCTGATTGGGCAAAATATGAAGTTGCTCAGAAGACTAAGAGACTTCTGATCATGGCCATACCCAATGACCTTTTCCAATCCCTAGATGCGTGTGAATCTACATACGATCTGTGGAAGGAACTGGAAAAACAACTGGAGGGTGGGGCCAAAACTCAGAAGAACCGCAGAGCCCAATGCATCAACGAGTACTACGCATTCAAAGCTCTGCCGACCGAATCTCTACAGTCAACATATGATCGGTTCAACTCTCTAATCAACAAGTGCAAGAAGTTTGAAATCCCCAGAACTTCTGAGGAGAGCAATGTCATGTTCCTAAAGAGTCTCAATGAAGAATGACTCCAGTTGTCTATGTCTCTACAAACAAATCAGGACTTAGACTCCTGGACTCTGTCAGGTCTCTATGGAACGTTGGCAGCCTAAGAGCCTCAGATTGCACAAGCAGAAGCTCAAATCAGTGCACCTCTTGCGCTGGTTGGTAAGGCTACAGAAGCTAAAGAGAAGCCGAAGAAGGAGAAAGCTGTGGAAGAAAAGGAGAAGAAGAAAAAGACCTTGATCGTTAAAAGTGAAGAGGAGGAGGTGGTGGAAGAAGAGGAGGCAACTATGGCCTCTATAGCTAAATCGTTAGCCCTTTTGACAAGAGAATTCAGCAGAGGATATCAGAAGAAGTCTGGTAATGAATGCTACGGAAGAGATGATCGTGGAAGAGAAGGGTCAAATGACAAGAACGACAGAGGTGTCGACCAACAGAAGTCGAATGACAGGAATGACAGAGGTGGTGACCGACAGAGGTCAGATGACAAAGCTGGCAACGCTCCACAAAACCAAGGATGTTACAATTGCGGTAAGTCAGGCCACTACGCCAATGAATGCAGGAGCAAATCAAACCGCCCTCAGAGGGATTCTGCTTTCTACAAAAAGTGATAAACCCAGAATCTAGCAATGAAATGTAGAGAGAGAATCTAGAGAGCTGTTAGGACCATAAATGTCCTACATATTAGAAAGATATATAAATAATTATTATAGAGCTTAATTTGGTTAATTAATCTTTTTGTAAAAGCGTTTAATTATAAAAGGGCTTAGAGTAGGTTAATTGGGCTTAATTGTCTAATGGGCTTAGGCCTTTGTTGGTTAAAATGCCTAGGTATATAAGGTTAATGTTAACCTTGAATTAGGTTAGACGATTCATTAGAGATTAGAGAGCTTATTGTATAGAATCGTTTCCTTTGCTTTGAATGAATACGATAGGGATGACAAGTTGAAATCATCAATTGTTCGTGTTCATATCGATTGATATATTGTTACCTGATCAATCTAGGACTAACAATTGGTATCAGAGCCGAATCGGTGATTTGAAGATACGAAAGAAATCGAACGAACACAAGAAAAATCAAAATTTTCTTAGTTGAATTTTCTGGAAAATCACAGCCAGCCGTTTCGCCTATTCCCGGAGATTGAACCGTCGGATCGTCGCGATTTTTGGACAGTAGCTTCGGGACATATTGTTTCACATTCTGACCGGTTGGATTGGTTGTGTGAGGTCCAGAAGTCTCCCAGATATTTATCGAAATACAGCAGTTGTTCTTGATCAAATCGTTCTTCAATCGGATTAGAAAAGCTTTTTGTTGATTATTTTAATTCGTTTGTTTGATCTCGATTGTTTACTCGCGCTCATCTACTGTTTTTCTGTGCTTACATCAATTCTCAAAGGATTTAATCTTGCAATTTAAAAATCAAATCTTGAGTTTTTGGTGTTCATAAAGTTTTGTGGTGGTTATTGAAAAATAGGATATATTTTGCCTAGATATCGATTTGGGTGTGTTTGTTCTTGTGTTTTTGGTCAAAATCTAACCTTACAGGAGTGAAATCAAGCAACCCTATCGAAAACTTCTCAATCAGCCGCAGTGTCCGGGTAAGTTTCTTATTTTTCATCAAGTTACCGGATACACTTTTGGGTTACCGGATGAATTTCTTCTTCCCGGATGAAATTTGTGTCCGGTAACCTCACACACACCTGCACAGTCCGGATGAATCACCACTTTCCAATTGATTTGTTTTAAGTTACCGGAAGAAACCTACTTTCCGGATAATTTTTGTGTGAGCCGTTTTGTTTGACCAACTCTCCGGACGCAAATTTCCTCCTACATGAGTGTATGCTCTATTTAATTATCACCTACATGCATGCATGCTTTATTCATTAATTCTCGCATACTCATACTTACATACATATTTAGTTTGATCTTATTGTTTGTTTCTGTTTGTGTTTAATTTTTGCTTGGTTTGTTCTTCATCCGGTAAGTGCCACTTTTGCGAGAACATCTTCACCCGGTAAGTTGTGATTTTTATACGGAAACTCCATTTCATCCGGTAAACCACTTTCACCCGGTAAGCATCACATCGTCCGGTAAGTTCTCGTTTCATCCGGTAAGTTTGTCATACGCGTGTCACATATCCGACAACCTTCACTACCCGGTAAGTCTCAACTTTCTATTTATCCGGTAAGTTCTTGTTCACCCGGTAAGTGTTCTTTTGTTCGGAAAGTACATTATCCGGTAAACTATTATTCGTCCGGTAAATTTTCACTTCACCCGGTAAGTTCATCTTTTATTCGGTAAGCTTTTCATCCGGTAAGTATCAACCGGACTCTGTTACTCCCGGTCATCTCAGACTCCATCCGGTAAGGTCACATCATCCGGTAAGTACTCTCTTCATCCGGTAAGTTGTGTTTAGTAAGATTTGATTGGTTTCATTCTCGAAGTTTGATTTCGTTCGTTTAAAGTCAATAATCAGATTTTGAATTTTTAAAACGAATTTATTTTATAAATTTGTTTTTCAAATTTAACTTTTGATTTTCTTCCGCATTTTTTATTCTTCAAAATCAACACCGATTAACGATCATAATTTTTCAGGTAACAATGTCGTATTGCGTTAATGTGGAGTGCCAAGCAAATCAAAGACTACATCAAACGCATATCGAGAAGAAAGAGGATTTGATCTACAAGTACATCAAAGAACTGAAGCAACATAAATCTCAACTCTGGAATTGTTCTGACAAGTTGGCTAAATCTGATGAAAAAGCAACAACATTAGAGTCTGAAAACTCTGAGCTGAAAAGGAAGTTGTCTGATCTATCATCACGAGGTGATATCAAGGAGACTGAGAAAGAGAAAGCAAAGCTACATGAAAAGAATATCAAGCGATCAGATGACTTGTGCAATAAGTACATCAAAGAACTGAAGGAGCTCAAATCTCAAATCTGGAATAGTTCTGAGAGGCTGGCGAAAGAAGAAAAGAGAGGTAAACTCTTAAACTGTGAAAACCTTGAGCTTAAAAGTAAACTAAATACTCTTGAAAAGGTTTTTGAAAAGGAGAAAGAAAGCTTTGAAAAGGAAAGACAATTGCTTACTCAAAAGAAATTTGGGCTTTCAACCAAATCTCTTGAAGAGAATAAGAGACTTGAGCTTATGTGCTTAAAACTTTCAAAACAGGTCTCCGACTTTGAAAAGGTTTTAATTGCAGAAAGAGAGAAGTTTGAAATAGAACGCAAATCTTTTTCTCAAAAGAATGGATAACTTTCCTTGAAAATAACCGATTTGGAAAACGAATTAGACGTTCTAATCAAAGAGTCTGAGAAAGGGAAAGTTGAAGGTTTTAGGACTAAATGTTTGACAGATGATTTTGCAAAAGAGAGAAAGATTTTTCAGTCCGAGATTACTAAACTTACAAATAGATTATCTGGATTAGCAACCCATATTTTGAAAGAACAAATGGTTAAATCTAATTTACAAAAGAAATTTGATTTAATTCTCGAAGAACGAAATGCCTTAGAAAGCAAGATCAAAGGTGTTCAACCTTCTTATGCTTCAAGTTCATTTTCTACAATTCGTTCTTCAAAGAATTTTGTCAAATCAAATGATTTTTCAAAAAATCAGATTCGACCTTCCAATCTTTTCTATAATTCTCGTGTTCACAAATCAGATAATCAATTTTTCAAGAAAGTAAAAATGGAGTGGAGAGTTAAAGGAACCACTCCTGATCCAAAGTCATTTGTCTCTGTTAAGAGTGCCAAGAACAACACAGCTTTCCACGCTAAACCTTTTGTGAAAACTGATCGAGTTTACTCTGTTAACAAACTAATCAGTTTATCTACACAGAAGCTGTGTTGCTCTTATTGTGGAACAAGTGACTTTGTGAAGAAAGACCATGCTAGGTATTGGTATGGTACTTATAGTATCCCTGGTCCTCATAGGACATCTAACCGACAAGGATCCATCACAAGATGGATACCAAAATCCCTCTAATCTATTTTGCAGGAATGTCATGTGTATTTAAATTCGCAGATTCTTTTCACATGACGAGCATTCAAAGGTTAGGCCAATTTTGAGGGGGAGTACTATCTTATGCAAGGTATGTGAACTCTAACTGCATTCAAAAACCTTGGCAATTCATTCTGAATAACTTACTTGCGTTTGTTATTATCTAATTTTAACTTCCATGATTGCCATGATCAAAACTTGCTTGATTTAGTTATTTCCATGTCTCAAATGTTTGTTGATTTTTCGATGGAAATACACTCGTTTTTGAATTCCACTTTGTGTTCATAGTTCATCAGTTCACATCAATGATTCAATTCTTATCTGATAAATTAAATGTGACTTGTTCCTCACAATTAAACTTTCTGATCGTTGTCTCTATCTTGCAAACATTGTGCTTACTGAGTCATTCTGTTTTGCGCTTGAATCTGTTTCTTGAAATTCTGGTAATTCAATCATGACTTCTGAATAATTCAGTTCAGAACTCGTCCTTAAAAGCATGACTTCTGATCATCTCAGATCAGGACTCGTACTTAAATGCCTTGACTTCTAAACATTTCACTTTAGAACTCGCACTTCAACTGTTTTTTCTAAACTGTTATTCTCGATGCATGAAAGGAGTGTTAGGTCTTACATTGTTTCTATGGTCAAGCCAGAACCGGAAGGACCTACCCAAGAAACACATCCTTTATAGACAACAGTGAGGGGTCTAGATGATAGATGAGTTTGGAGAGAAAAGAATATGGTGAGGCTGTGACAGGACTTAAAAGAATTAATTGGTCCTTACCAAACCGAGTCAGTTATCCGGGTAACCACATAATCTATTCATTCTCGTTCTTTGGAGATGAATATTGAAACAGACATGGACCCAGTGTCGATAACTCGTGTCACCCCGCCCATCCACTCAAGTATCTCACAAAAGATGCTTGTTTCACATATTCACGGAGAATTAGCACATACTCCATCTATTCCTCACTCGGAGGTCTTAGATATTGAAAAAGGAAGACATCAGCTCCGGTCTCCGAACTTCATATTCTAATCACTGAGTCTATTGATTTTTATCTTGTGTTCCAGGTTTAATCAATTTTTGAGCCTAACTGATATAATTTATTTTCTTTCACACATGCACGAGTCTTTGTGATTCCATTTGCATATCTTTGTGATATTGCCGGAACAGTTTGAAAAGTTAATTTTCTAAAATTTTCTTTAGTGATAACTGAAAGTCCTATCAGAGACACCCCTTGCCAGCTCTGAACATATGCCACACAATTTTTTAAATTGTTGTGATAACAGTTACTAATGTGTTTCTTGTTAGTTAATTACCATGGTTACTTAATGTTTTGATCTGGAATTTTTGTTACTCATCACTATTGTCTTTGAACGTGCATGATGCTCCGGATGCTCCTACTCGTCACGAGGGGGAGAAAGGGTACATATTCAAAGACACGAATTATCAAGTTGAGGGGGGGTTAGCAAAAAGCCGAGGAGCCGAGGGGGAGTAAAGAAGTAAGTCCCCATGCAAAAGCCGAGGGGGAGTAACAGTTCCGAAAAGAGCTCAAAGCGAAAAGAGTTCAAAGTGCCAACAAGTGCTGAAAGCAAAGTCAACTCGCGGTTCAAAGACAAATTCGTTGTTCACCGAATCCGTTTACAAAGTTGAAGATATGAAGACCAAGAGCTTTATTCAAGGGGGAGCGCTGAAAAGACATGAAGTCAAACAACACCGAAGTTTTCAAGGATTCAAGAAGAAGAGAAGATCAAGACCTGAAGGTTTCAAGTCCAATTTTTATTTATATATCTTTAGGGGGAAATTGTTTGGACCATAAATGTCCTACATATTAGAAAGATATATAAATAGTTAGTTTAGAGCTTAATTTGGTTAATTAATCTTTTTGTAAAAGCCTTTAATTATAAAAGGGCTTAGAGTAGGTTAATTGGGCTTAATTGTCTAATGGGCTTAGGCCTTTGTTGGTTAAAATGCCTAGGTATATAAGGTTAATGTTAACCTTGAATTAGGTTAGACGATTCATTAGAGATTAGAGAGCTTATTGTATAGAATCGTTTCCTTTGCTTTGAATGAATACGATAGGGATGACAAGTTGAAATCATCAATTGTTCGTGTTCATATATCTGGATTTTTTCTATTCGTCACAATTGTCTTTGAATGTGCATGATGCTCCGGATACTCCTACTCATCATGAGGGGGAGAAAGGGTACAGATTCAAAGACACAGATTATCAAGTTGAGGGGGAGTTAGGAAAAACCGAGGGGGAGTAAAGAAGTCCCCATGCAAAAGCCAAGGGGGAGTAACGGTCAAGTTCCGATATCCGATAAGACTTCAAAGTGCTTACAAGTGATCAACTCTTCTCATTGTTTATCAAGTGGTGTTCGCTTCAAATTATTTCCTCCATCGAGCATATTGGTTCTACAAGTTCTTAAAGCTGAAGCTGAAAGCAAATTCAACTCGCGGTTCAAAGAAAGATTCGTTGAAGATATGAAGACCAAGAGCTTTATTCAAGGGGGAGCGTTGAAAAGACATGAAGACAAGCAACACCGAAGTTTTCAAAGATTCAAGAAGAAGAGAAGATCAAGACCTGAAGGTTTCAAGACCGATTTTTATTTATATATCTTTAGGGGGAGATTGTTAGGACCATAAATGTCCTACATATTAGAAAGATATATAAATAATTATTATAGAGCTTAATTTAGTTAATTAATCTTTTTGTAAAACCCTTTAATTATAAAAGGGCTTAGAGTAGGTTAATTGGGCTTAATTGTCTAATGGGCTTAGGCCTTTGTTGGTTAAAATGCCTAGGTATATAAGGTTAATGTTAACCTTGAATTAGGTTAGACGATTCATTAGAGATTAGAGAGCTTATTGTATAGAATCGTTTCCTTTGCTTTGAATGAATACGATAGGGATGACCAGTTGAAATCATCAATTGTTCGTGTTCATATATCTGGATTTTTTGCTACTCGTCACAATTGTCTTTGAATGTGCATGATGCTCCGGATACTCCTACTCGTCATGAGGGGGAGAAAGGGTACAGATTCAAAGACACGGATTATCATGTTGATGGGGAGTTAGCAAAAACCGAGGGGGAGTAAAGAAGTCCCCATGCAAAATCCAAGGGGGAGTAACGGTCAAGTTCCGAAATCCGATAAGACTTAAAAGTGCTTACAAGTGATCAACTCTTCTCATTATTTATCAAGTGGTGTTCGCTTCAAATTATTTCCTCCATCGAGCATATTGGTTCTACAAGTTCTTAAAGCTGAAGCTGAAAGTAAATTCAACTCGCGGTTCAAAGAAAGATTCGTTGAAGATATGAAGACCAAGAGCTTTATTCAAGGGGGAGCGTTGAAAAGACATGAAGACAAGCAACACCGAAGTTTTCAAAGATTCAAGAAGAAGAGAAGATCAAGACCTGAAGGTTTCAAGACCGATAATTATTTATATATCTTTAGGGGGAGATTGTTATGACCATAAATGTCCTACATATTAGAAAGATATATAAATAATTATTATAGAGCTTAATTTGGTCAATTAATCTTTTTGTAAAAGCCTTTAATTATAAAAGGGCTTAGAGTAGGTTAATTGGGCTTAATTGTCTAATGGGCTTAGGCCTTTGTTGGTTAAAATGCCTAGGTATATAAGGTTAATGTTAACCTTGAATTAGGTTAGACGATTCATTAGAGATTAGAGAGCTTATTGTATAGAATCGTTTCCTTTGCTTTGAATGAATACGATAGGGATGACAAGTTGAAATCATCAATTGTTCGTGTTCATATCGATTGATATATTGTTACCTGATCAATCTAGGACTAACAAGAGCACTAGTCATCCATATATTGATCTTTGAAAGAGTAAATGACAAAATGCTACAAGTGTTACAGATGTTTGTGGATTGTTATGAATTGTTGTCTAACTATGAACTAGACAAGCCTATTTATACCCATAACATACAAGGTATAAAGGCATAATGAACTAATACAGTACATTGACTTTACAGTAAATCTTGAATACAATAATGCTCTAACAATCTCCCCCTTTGGATTCAAGATTTAAAAAATATGACAGCAGTCTTCAGCTCTTTGTAAAGTCAATATTCTCCAATAGACACTTTATCAAACCATCTTCAAGTCTTGTACATGAAAACAGATCTTTGCATCTTTATCAGTCTTTGACAAACAGTAACTTCTCGTATCCTTCATATTAATTTTCTCATATTAAAAGGATCCGAAACCATCAATTTGGATGTAGACAGATCAGAAACCAATAGAATTCGGATCAGTAGAATGCGAAATCATCAGATTTCGTACCAAGAAGGATACGAAATCATAAGGATTCGTATGCAAGAGGGTGCGAAACCATCCGTTTCGTATGAAGTTGGGTGCGAAACCATCCATTTTGTATCAAGTTGGGTGCGAAACCATGGGATTCGAACCAATAAAGGTTCGAAACCATGGGATTCGAATCATGTAGAGTGCGAAATCAAGGAATCCAGATCAAGGCAAGTACGAAACCAACAGAAGTCGAATCAAGTTGGGTCCGAAACCATGGAAGTCGTATCAATAAGGATACGAAACCATGAGGATTCGTACCAAGGCAAGTGCGAAACCATACTAATTTGGATCAGAAGGATAGAAGGATGCGAAATCATCTATATTGTTGAACGTTTAGGTGTAAGCACATTCTGAAACGCTCAGAACTAAGATAACCAAATTCAGCAACATTTCTGACTTCACAATATTCGAAACCAATATTTCTTGTATTTTGAATGATTTTTTGAACTTAGTATCTTCATCTCTTTGCTTCGACATGAAATTGAATTAAACATTTCTCCCCCTTTTTCGATGATAGTGAGCATCATGATCATCGAAAACCTTTTTCAATTTCAGTCGCATCTCTGAGTATTACTAACAATCTCCTCCTTAATGAATAATCTTGCTCCCCCTCAAAATAAGAATTCTGGAGCAATTTGTTTTCTCCCCCTGAAAGTATGCATATATTTCATTAAAAATATTCATTTCAAATACAGTGCATTAATGAAAACATTTATACAAGGAATATAAAATTCATTGAACTACATTTTATAACTACTAACATTTGATCATTTGAAAGCTTTACAAAAGAAATCCAACTTAATGAAATTTAACAGATTTTTCCAATCAAAAGAAATCAAATGCATGTGTTTGGATTCAAGAACAAGACATCATTGCATATCAAGTTAAATTGTTCAGTTTCAACCCCTTTATTAAATCTATTTGGTGTGCTAGCATGCGAAATATGATTAGCTACAAGCATATGCAATTCTAAAACATATAGGAATACTTTGCTCTACTCACACTATTTGTCCAAAATCAGAATTTTCACAAATTTACAGGTTTATCGCGACTTTGTATTTTCCCCAAGTGTCAAGAGATGTGTGCTCATTGGCATCTTTTGATTTTGTGCACATTGGCATCTTTTGATTTTGTGCACATTGGCATCTTTTGATTTTGTGCTCATTGGCATCTTTTGATATTGTGCTCATTGGCACCTTTTAATCAAAAAGTTTAGTAAGAATAAGATACACCGTTAAACATGGCTTTCTATCTGGTTCTATAGCAGGATTTGGGTTAGCAGATCCCAGACCAGTTGGCCTTAGGTGCTAGGTGTCGAGCACCCCTTAGAACTTAATTTCCCATACCAGAAAGGCCACATCGATATATCTTAAACCCATTTGTACCAGTAGAACATGGCTTTCTATCTGGTTCTATAGCAGGATTTGGGTCAGCCGATCCCAGACCAGTTGATCTTAGGGACTAGGTGTCGAGCACCCCTTAGGACTTACTCTCCCAAACCAGAAAGGCCACAGGTACAAACTTTCAAACTAAATGATTTTTATTTGTTTATTTGATGCATCGTAATCACTTGGTTCTAAAAACATAATGCTTCCCCCATATTTTCGTTTCCATCCATCATTTTGACAAATAGGCTTTTTGAGCATTATATTCTATATAAGTCCAGATTTACATATTTTCGAGCATTCAGCATAATTTCATTCATGTTTTGCTGACCTTTTGATTAATTTCAGAAGTGAAAGATGAAACAAATATAACTCAGATAAAACAAAAACACTTGTAAAATCACCCTTGACACACATTTCATTCATTGAACGAAAATTGAAAAATTTCATCTCATTGAATTAAATTTATGAAGGTTCAAACATTCAAAGCAGTAGAAATAAAACATAATGCAATGTTACCTTTCATCACTTGTTCCTTGAAACAGAAAGATGTGACAGTTAAGGATATCACCTGAGTAGTATAAATTCTAAACGGATTTGTTTAGAAGTCTTAGTCTTTGAAGTACGGGTCCTGAACTGAATTGTTCAGAAGCCATAATTTCTTTGAATAACGGGTCCTAAACTGGTGTGTTTAGAAGCCATTATTTCTGCTCTCCCTTAATGGCACAAGTACTCTTCTTAAAAAAAATCACTGCTTCTCTTCTGTTTTCAGTCATGTGTGTGGTTTATGTTTCCAAATCAGCACCACACATGATGAACCTACAAAACAAATTAAGCCGGTTTTGGTACCCAACGGCACTTGGGTCCTAGTGTGTTAGGTGTAGATTTCTTAAAAGGAATACTGTAAGTACCGTACCAATAAGAAGTATAATCTTTATGCACAAAATCATTTGACCCACAATAAGAACAACAGATTTTCTTATGTGCCAACCTAATCAGATGATTTGTAGAATAAACAAGATTAGGTGGAACAGAAGATTTACCTTTCGGAGAATTGTTCCTCTTGGCATTTGATGTGGAGGTAGATGATTTTGGCACTTCTTTCTTCAGAATTGTTGTGCCTTTAACTCTCCATTCCATCTTCACTTTCTTGAAGACTGGAACTTCTTTTGAATTGGAAGTATTAACTTTAGGCACTTTTAAATTGTTATCTGATTTATCAAGCAGAGGATTATAGAAGAGATTTGTTGAACGAATCTGATCTTTTGAGAAATCTGTTGATCTATTAAATTGTTTAGAAGGAATGTTTTTAAAACTTGAAGCAGTTTTAAAAGAACATTCAGAATCATTTGAATCAACAAATGGAGTCTGAAAGATAGTATCAGGACTAACCTGCTTTGAGACATCAAATTTAAAAATGATGTCTTCAAGTTCTTTAACTTTGTTTATCAAAACATTTTTCTCTTTAGAAATTAGATCAAATTTCTTTTGGAGATCAGATTTGATCAATTGGTCCTTCATAATATCAGCTGATAAACCAGATAATCTTTTGGTAAGATTAAGAATCGCATCTTCAAAATATTCGCGTTCCGATTCAAAATCTTTTTCCAAAAACTTTCTTTTATCAGTAATTTCTTTGAAAATTTCCATACTTTTCTTTTTAAGGGTTTTACTTTCCTTTTCAAAGAGATTTTTGTTTTCCGTGAAATCTTTTCTTTCCTTTTCTAAAACATTTTCCAATTCGGAGATTTTCACGGAAAGCTTAGAACTTTTAATCTCAAAAGATTTGCGTTCAGTTTCAAAAACAACTCTTTCTTTTTCGAGCTTCTCTTTTTCTAAAAATAAAACTTTCTCAAAGTCAGAAACTTGTTTTGAAAGTTTTATACATTTCAGCTCAATTACTTCCTTTTCTTTAAGAACTTTCATTGAAGAAAGTGATTCTCTTTCATGTTCTGAAAGCTTTTTCTTCAATTCAACGTTTTCACCTTCCAACGTTGTTCTTTGCTCTTGAACTTCTTTTAATTGAGCATGTAACTTTTAGTTCCACTTCACTCTCTTTTCTTCCCTACTCTTCATATCAGCATTTTCTCTTTGAAGAGTTGTTACTTTCTCTTGAAGATTCTCTATTTGATCGTGCAGACTTGAGTAGTCTTTCTTTGCTTCAAGATCTGCAATATAAACGTCAAGATCAGTAACTCTTTTAATAAGTCTATCATTTGAAGAAGAAATGTCTAAAATTTGTCTCTTTAGATCAACATTTTCTTCCTCCAATGCTTTATTTAAACCAGGAAATGAAGGATATGAAGTATTAGGTTTAACAAAAGTTTGCTTCAAATCTTCACCACTGGATTTAACAATAGTTTGCTTCAAACTCATTTCTCTCTTTGGAATTGCTAGATGTTGCTCTTTCAGAAAATCAAGCAGAAAGTGTATAAAATACACTATTGAAAAAAAATTATATAAATTTTTTTTTTTGAAAAGCTCTTAAAGTGTATGAAAAACACTATAGAAAAAAATTTTGGAATAAATTTTTTTCTCAAAACACGAAACCAAGGGATTCGTACCAAGAAGGGTGCGAAACCAATGGATTCGGACCAAGAAGGGTTCGAAACTAAATGGATTCGGACCAAGAAGGGTTCGAAACCAATGGATTCGGACCAAGAAGGGTTCGAAACTAAATGGATTCGGACCAAGAAGCAAGAAGGGTTCGAAACCAATGGATTCGGACCAAGAAGGGTTCGAAACCAATGGATTCGGACCAAGAAGGGTTCGAAACCAATGGATTCGGACCAAGAAGGGTTCGAAACTAAATGGATTCGGACCAAGAAGGGTTCGAAATCCTTGGTTTCGATTCCTTAAGGGTTCGAAATCATGATGAACAGTAAACAAAGAAGGATCTGAAACCAATAGTAAACTATGAAGGATCCGAAACCCGTATGAATAATCCGAAACCCTCAAGAACAATCCGAAACCTTCACTTCGAACTCGAAAATCCCAGATTCAGCCATAACTTTTTCAATTCTTGATCAATTGTTATGAAATTTGCACAGATTTGTTCGAAATTTGATTCCACACATTTTCTTAGTTGATTACAAATCCTAATTCGATCAAATTAAACGACTTTTGATCCAAAAACTGTAAGAACAAGTTTTCAAACAAAAGTTTATAAAATGGTCAGATTTGCAATTTCTGTGCAGAATTTGGATGAGATTCTTGAATTAAAGAAGTTCAGGGATGAAAATCGAGTGCAATGATGTCAACAATCAATTCAAAAGATCAAAGAATGAAAAAAATGATGATTCTGTATGAACAGTAATCGAAGAAGGGTTAGAAATCATCATGAACAGTGATGAATAGTAATCGATGAAGGATCCGAAATCTTCAGCTCTAGTGTAAAAAATCTTCAATTTGGTCTTTGATCTGCTTGAATTTTCTGTTTGGCTCTGATACCAATTGTTAAACCCAGAATCTAGCAATGAAATGTAGAGAGAGAATCTAGAGAGCACTACTCATCCTTATATTGATCTTTGAAAGAGTAAATGACAAAATGCTACAAGTGTTACAGATGTTTGTGGATTGTTATGAATTGTTGTCTAACTATGAACTAGACAAGCCTATTTATACCCATAACATACAAGGTATAAAGACATAATGAACTAATACAGTACATTGACTTTACAGTAAATCTTGAATACAATAATGCTCTAACAAAAAGAAAGCATAATATTATGCTCAGAAGTCACTCAAGGTGAATCAAGAAAACTGGCAGTCAGATACATCCTCTGACGAAGGAGAAAAGAAGAACGCCTTGTTCTGTGGCATGGAAGAGGTCAGCTCCAACTCCGATAGTGAGGTATCCACTTCTGACTCTTACACTAATCAAGCAGAAGCTGATTTGCTTAAACTTAACATTGAATACATAGAACTTAAAAAGACCCGCGAAAGTGTTCAGAAGAAGCTTACCTTCTTTGAGAGAGAAGCTAGACTTCTCACTCAAGAAAAGGCTAAAATCTTTCAAGAAAATGAAGAAATTGAAATAAACTGGAACAAACACCTAAATCCTTTGAAAGAAAAGATTTCTGAACTTAACTTTGCCTTTAAAGCAAAATCTAAAGAACTTATGGACGCTGAGAGCGACAGAATGAATGTTCTAGCTCTTAAAAATTATTTTCAAAAGGAAAGAGAAGTCCTCTGTCAAGATTTACTCCGAAGAGATATGTTAATTAAGAAATATCAAGATGCACAGAAGGTGTACGAGAAAATTAATACACAAATAGGGAGACGGGGAATTGGCTTATGTGATATAGATCCATACACAGGAAACAAAAGAAACAAATCTATGTCGTCTCTATTTCAAATTGGAAGTACACGAAAACCCGGTTTTCCAAATTTACTCTCTGTAATCAAAAGGCGAAAAGTCTCTGATGAACCTCACATAAGGAAACCTCTGAAGATGGTAAATATGTGGTTTGAAAACACAGATCTACCATCATCAGCCTCTGTCAAAAGAGCCTCCAAACCTAAGAAATATCTGAAAACACAAGATCAGATAGGAATCTTTAAGTTTGGTGAACCCGAGACTCAATCCCAGGTTGCCTTTGTCTGCACTATAGATTCTGAGAAGAAACTATCGGCAGAGGCACCTGAGTTCTTGCCTAATTCAACAGAAGAAAAACTGACTCATATTTCTGAAAAGGAATTATTGGAAATCGGTGAAAACAACTTTTATGAATTCCCCAGTACTCTCAATAATGACCAAAATCTCTCTGATGAAACCTCGATGAAAACTTATGTTAACTTAGAAGATATCCTTGAAAGAAAGGAAGAAAGCGAGTATGGCACATGCTCTGAAAGTCCAGCCTCTGTCGAAAGAGAACTAAGTGACTCAACCTCTTTATATGAGGACGATTCATCCTCTGACGAATCTGAGACTGACTCTAAGTCAGAGATAGTACCTTGTGACTCAGAGGATTTTAAACTACCCTCCGGAGTTCTTAACCGAACTATTCCTCCCAAGGAGAAAATCACAAGAGTTCCTATCTGTCCAGATTTTTTGGACATGTGTATACAAGCCAAAACCTCTCTTGAGCTTGAGAAGATCAAACAACAAAAGAAAACGCCCTCTCAAAATTCAACAAGTTCAAAGACTTCAAATTCCTTAAGGCCAATTAAAGAAAAACTAACATAGCAACAAAAGGGTAACGGGCTGAAAATAACAAATCTTTTTCTTCTGTGACAGTGAAACCTGCAGAAGTTCACCACAGAAGGGGTCCACAGAAGGCTACTCTCAACAAAGGATTTTGCAAACAACAATCTAGACTACATAGGTCTTCTTGTAATAGGAAGTCAAATGTTAGGATAGAACGTAATGCCTCTGTGCCCCCATTTAATGTTTTCAATGAAAAGTTCAAGCAAATCTCTTCGCACATTCATTATTGTCATTGCTTTGATCTCATGCATCAATTAAGCCAACACTTCTCAAGTCCACACTGTTTCCTCTCTTCACCCAAAAAGAATACTAAATTCAAGGGTAAGAAGAAACAAAATGGTTCTTCAAAAGAAGCTAAAACCAAACCCAATAATGCTAAGGCAAACTTGAAGACCCCTAACAAACCTGGACCCGTTTGGATATGGGTACCTAAAACTCTCTGATTGTCTTGCAGAAGCAGTATGTGCCAATCTGGTATCTTGACTCCGGATGCTCGCGGCACATGATTGGCGACAAAGGTCTACTATCCTCCTACAAAGATAAACTCGATGGAGGATCTGTGACCTTTGGTGACAACAAAAAGGGGTATATAAAAGGCCACGGAGTCATCAAAAAGGAAAACATAACCGTATGCAAAGTTGCATATGTGGATGGCCTTAAGCACAATCTTCTCAGTGTTAGCCAACTCTGCGATACGGGTTTCGACGTAATGTTCAAAAGAACCTTCTGCTCTCTACAAGGAGAGGACACAGGAGTCGAACTTCTGCGAGCCGAATGAAGAGGCGATCTTTACCTCATGAACTTTTGTGCCAAGAACAAGGAAGACAAGCTCTGTCTTGTTGCTTGTAAAAGCGAAGAAGCCTGGTTATGGCATAACAGGTTCTGCCACCTAAACTTTCATACTCTAGATAAGCTTGTTAAACTTGATCTAGTCAAAGGTCTGCCAAATGTTAAATTTAATAAAGATCATTTGTGCTCTGCTTGCGAAATGGGAAAACTCAAAAGAGCTTCCCATAAAGGCAAGACTGATGTATCTTGCCCTAGGCCTCTGTACATGCTTCATGTTGACCTCTGCGGTCCAATCGCTACACAGAGCCTAGGTGGCAAGAAATATATACTTGTTTTGATCGATGAATATTCAATATTTACATGGGTTGAATTTGTCGGAAACAAATCAGATGTTCCAAACATTCTGATAAATTTAATGAAAAGAATCCAAGTTCTGTATGAGTGCAGGATTCAGAAACTAAGAAGCGACAATGGCACAGAATTCAAAAACTTTGTCATTGAAGCCTATCTTACAGAAGAAGGCATATCACAGAACTTCTCTGATGCACACACCCCACAACAGAATGGTGTGGTTGAACGAAAGAACCGCACGCTTGTGGAGGCTGCAAGAACTATGCTGACAGCATCGGGATTACCAATGTCTTTTTGGGCAGAAGCAGTATCAACCGCTTGCTACACCCAAAATCGATCAACCATATTAAAGAGGCACATCAAGACACCGTATCATTTGATCAACAAAAGGCGACCAAACATCAAGTTCTTTCATGTGATTGGATGCAAGTGCTTTGTCTTAAATGATAGAGAAACAAGAGGAAAGTTTGAGGTGAAAGCAAATGAAGGTAAGTTCATTGGGTACTCTGCCACCTCTAAGGCCTATAGAGTTTATCTTCTGCGATCACGAACCATTGTAGAAAGCATCAATGTGTCTTTTGACGATTCCTTTCAAAAGACTTCTGAACAAATCAGTTCAGAACTCGGTCTAAAAAAGGAATCCTCTGGCATCCCAAAGACAAGAGCAGAAGACTTAAATCTTCTATTTGAAGAGATGTTCCATGATGATATTGATCCCTCTGCCGGAGCCGTCATAACCTCTGGAGAAAGATCTTCTGCCAACCAGACTGAGTCAGGTATATCTCTAACTGGTCCATTAAATACTTCATCCTCTTCTGTGAATCATACAGATGCACGTGCTGAGGGGGAGCGAACAGAAGCTGAAGATAATACGACCAAGGACTCAACCACAGAGGCTCCTGAAATACCTACTCCAGCGACTATATAGGAATCAATACCAGAGGAAAACGAAGACTCTGTCTCCACTTCCTCAGAGGATCAAATTCCAACTTCAATCCCTATAGTCCCACAAGCTGAAATACCAAGCACAAGCACAGAAGTGCCATCTACAACAGAGGTTGCACCAGAACCACAGTGTGCAACTACAGAGGTTCATCTTGATGACTCAAATGACCATCTTCCAAGAACAACACAATGGACGAAAATCCATCCTCCAAGCCTTATAATCGGCGACCCTTCTGAAAAGGTCAAGACAAGATCAGCCACTGCCAATTTTTGTTTCTTTACAAATTTCATCAGTGTGATCGAGCCAAAAAGAATCTCTGAAGCCCTAGATGATCCAAATTGGGTAGATGTTATGCAAGAAGAGCTTCTACAGTTTGAGAGAAATAAAGTATGGACCCTAGTACCTCTGCCACGAGGAAAACAAGCAATAGGGACAAAATGGGTCTTCAAAAACAAAAAGGACGAGGATGGGGTAGTCTTTAGAAACAAAGCGAGATTGGTGGCCAAGGGATATCGCCAAGAAGAAGGCATTGATTACGATGAAACTTTTGCCCCTGTCGCACGGCTCGAAGCAATAAGAATCTTCTTAGCCTTCGCAGCCCACAGAGGCTTCAAAGTTTTTCAAATGGATGTAAAATCCGCCTTTCTGAATGGTGAAATCCAAGAAGAAGTATATGTCCAGCAACCACCAGGGTTTGAAAGTTCCAAGTACCCAAAATACGTGTACTACCTCGACAAAGCTCTGTATGGACCAAAACAAGCTCCAAGAGCATGGTACGAAAGACTTTCAACCTTTCTTCTCAATAATGAATTCGACAGAGGTACAACCGATACTACTTTGTTTTACAAACGAAAAGGTGATGAGATTCTGCTTGTACAGATTTATGTGGATGACATTATTTTTGGGTCTACAAATGCACAACAATGCAAAGATTTTGAAAAACTCATGCAGAGTGAGTTTTAAATGAGTATGATGGGAGAATTAAACTTCTTCCTCGGACTCCAAGTAAAACAACCATCAGAGGGAATTTTTATAAATCAAGCTAAATATGTCTCCGACATACTTTCAAAATTCAGTCTCTCTGATGCCTCTGTAATGAAGACCCCAATGGCCACAGGAAATAAATTATTCTCAGATCCAAATGGCACATCTGTAGAGTGCAATCTCTACAGAGGTATGATTGGGTCTCTGTAATACTTAACCGCAAGTAGGCCTGATATAATGTATGCCATATGCCTCTGTGCAAGATATCAAGCTAACCCAAAGGAATCCCACTATATCACTGTAAAGAGGATCTTCAGATACCTTAAGGGGACCAAAAATCTTGGGCTCTGGTATCCGAAGAACTCTGGCTTTGGTCTTAAGGCATACACAGATTCAGATTATGGAGGATGCAAGCTTGATTGAAAAAGCACCTCTGGGAGTTGTCAATTCCTGGGAGATAAACTAGTAAGCTGGACTTCGAAGAAGCAGAACTATGTGTCCACATCTACAGCAGAAGCTGAATATGTTGCTGCTGCTTGCTGTTGCTCCCAAGTTCTGTGGATGAAAACTCAGCTAAAGGACTATGGCCACAACATATACAAGATACCCATCTTCTGTGATTCAAAAAGTGCCATAGCCATCTCTACCAATCCAGTTCAACACTAAAAAACAAAGCATATCGATATCCGTTACCACTTTCTGAAGCATCATCTTGAACATGGCACAATCGAAATGCACTTTGTGTCCGCTGAATATTAGCTTGCAGACTTATTCTCCAAGGCGCTAGATGAGAAAAGATTTCTTTTCCTGGTGGGTAAGTTGGGAATGATTAACATGAGTTTAATCCTCTGTAAGTAAGATTTGATCTTTGTGTAAATATGTATATATTTAAACTCTTCTGCATGTAAATTCTTAATCATCAAAAGTTTTGTAACCAACAGAGCTTCTGTGGAATTGCTCAGAGCCTCTGACAATCTCTAGAACCTCTGGTGAGTTTGACCTATGTTCTGTGCACTACTTATCTCACTTGATCCAAGCATAGGTCAAGGGGGAGCAGAAGGAGACCTTGAATAGTTCTACAGAGGTTGATCATTCAAGGGGGAGTCAAAGAAGAATGGTGATTAACCATATCCATAGAAGTCAGGTATTTGTTTTTGCCGAACAAAGGAGAGCCAAAGATGAGTATCTCGTACAAATCCTTTTTGGAAACAATTTTCTAGGACACCAATTTCCAAATATGTCCTAGAAACATTGTTTAAGACATTCCAAACCATGGATAATCAAAACGATTGTTGAGCTGTCTGTTATTAGAAATTTAAGGTCATAGAGCCTCTGCTGAGCTCAACAGAGCCTCTGTAAGTCAGATCCTCTATAACCGCAAATTTCATACGGAAACTCTATCAATCAACTTCAATATCTTATAGAAGGTTACTAGTCATAGAGTTCACTCCACCACAGAACTTATGTTGACTAATCTAGGTATTCAAAGGCTACTCGCACAAAACCTTTTCCCAAACAGTTTTTTCTCAGACACTAATTTCCAAATATGTCCTAAAAACAATGTTTAAAACAAATGAAACGTTGGATGATCAAAAAGTTTTCTAAATTTTTAGTTATGAGAAATTTTCTCTCAGAGCCTCTGCTGGCTTTGACAGAGCCTCAAAGCCTCTATAAAAGAAAATTTTGTACTAAAAATCTATCGATCCTCTCCAATGACTTTTCAAACGTTTTTGGTAAAGGTGCAAGCATCAGAGGATATAAAAGGTAGGTTTCAGACCACAGAGCTCAATCCACTACAAAGCTTCTGTAGTTTCTGATACTTGGATTTTAAAGGAAATTTTTGTAACAGTACGGGTTATTTACTGTGAGTGACAGACCACAGACAAAAGGATTGCCCATGCACCAAGCATTAATGAGCCGCGCATGACGTCTAATCGTGCTCTGACACATCCAACGTGGCATATCTTCATTGGATGTGCGTGCCACACGATCCCTCTGAAACGTCTCCCCAGCCGTAAAACTCGAGTGCGGACCCCAAATGTTTATTGAATTCACTTTTACCATGGAATTCTATCCGTTTCTACCCTCACTATATAACCCCGTTCCCATTCTTTCTTAAACCTTTTACGAATCTCTCCATCATCTTCTCCGATGAACTGTGCAAATACCTGCAACTTCCCCATTCTACTCTATTCTTCAAGAAATCTCAAATGGCTTCTACTTCCAACGCTCCAGTGAACTCCCCATCTCACTCTGAGCACTCCCAGAATCCTGAAATAGCAAGAAACCAAGAACAAGATAAATCCGGCGACACAGCAGATTTTGCTCCGACAACCCACCTTCAAAACTTCATCGCACATGAACACTTTGAACGTGTTCTCCCCTTAAAACCCAATAACCAATACTTGGTTCCCTCCAAAACCACTTTTGGGGAAGCACATGCCATCCTTCTTTACATTCTGGAAAATCATTATCTTTACCCCCCACTAAACAAAACATTCCACAAAATCCCTGCCAGATATCTAAATCAATTCTGGCAAAGCAGCAGATTTGACCCAGAAGATAGACAGATAAAGGGCTACATCTCCAAACCAGACAAATATGAGCACCTTGAACTCAAGTTCAACAGAACCATGTTCTCACTTGAGTTCAGTCTACCAACAAGAGGTCTTCTAGGGATAAAGGCATACGCAGAGGAACCCACAGACACCGACCTCTGCAGATTTGTTGAAATGTTGGGATAGAAAACAACCCTAAGGAAAAGAAATGATTACAGAAGAAATCGACTTCCCCCTCTATGGAATACACTCTTCTCCATTCTCAACAGGTGTCTAATTGGGAAAGTGGGTAGTCCAGACCAATCCTCTCACCAAATCTTGGCAATTATGTACGGGGTGTACTACGATCTACCTCTGGACTACGCCACCCTCATGATGCAGGAAATGGTTAACACCATTGACCGCAGAATCTCCACCCAGAAGGCCAAAGGACGATCAACCGAAGCTCTACCTCCTCTACAATATCAGCGTATTCTGGGTGTCCTTCTCGAGCCTCTGCTCCTTCTACAAAAATGGCCAATGGAGGGACCAACGGCCAGAATGTATTCTATGACAAAGAACTCTCCAACAGAGCACGAAGACAAATACCCCTTCTGCAGGCCTCTGCCAACCGCACTTCTGGGATATGCAAAATATGAGAACCTTAAGTTAGACTACATACGCGATCATAGGACTCTAGAACCGAGTCCTGTGACACCCCCACATCTAGGAGTCCCCTTAGGAACTAGGGTTGTAGATAGGATGTCTGACGAAGAATGGGCAGTAGCTTTGGCTAAGCACAAACAAGTACAAGGGAACTTTCATGCTCTGAGAAACACAATTCTTTCCCCTACTTCCAAGAGCAAATCCTCTGCCAAGAAGTAGAAGAAAGCTCACAGAAAAAGGAAAGCTACAGAAGGCTCCTTAATCAGTGCTGCTGAAACCCAACTGTCCCCTCCTCATGCAACAGAAGTTGGATCCTCTACACCTCCCCCTCCTCCAAAAGACAAAAAGAAGAGAAAACATAAGTCTTCTGAGGAGGGTGCCCCCAAACCAAAGAAAAGGAGGAGCAAGAAGAAATTCAAGAAACCTCACACTCCTCTACAATCCATCG
Source organism: Saussurea involucrata (assembly GCA_033807775.1). Taxonomy (NCBI): domain Eukaryota; kingdom Viridiplantae; phylum Streptophyta; class Magnoliopsida; order Asterales; family Asteraceae; genus Saussurea; species Saussurea involucrata. The sequence continues at coordinate 115,656,179 of CM066322.1, forward strand.
CAGAGGAAGCAGAAATGGTCGAAGAAACCCAAGACCAAACTCTGCAATCACCTTCACCAATCAATTATGCAGAAGATCAGGGTGATTTTTCTGTCTTCCTCCAACAACCCGGGATTGCACACTCTTTAGACCCTTCTGGATGGACCGCAGAAGCCCTATCTCATCATTCAACAGAAGCCCCAGACTTCAGAACCTCTTCTGACTTAGATGAAGATGACCAAACCCCACAAAATATTCAGTCTGCGACTCCAGAAGTACTACACAACCCCTTCACACAACCTGGATTTGATGTGCTAAGAGCAAGCCCAGAAGATCTGGTTAAAACTACCACCAAAACCCCACCAGTCTTAGTCTCAGAGGTAGATTCTGATGAAGAAGAAGATACCCAGGTAAACGAAGGACCTCTGCATCCCCATGTACGGCAATTAATTGTCTCTCATCCAATGTACGACTCCTTAGTCACTGGGGCAGAAGCCGCAACAGAAGTTAGGGTAGAAGCAGCGGGCCGTAGGACAGAAAGAGAGGCTGAGACAATAGATGGTGAAGTAGTGATAGGATGTCCAACAGAGCAAGAATCCAGAACAGATGCCTGGAATAGAAGAGGCACACAATCCCAACCAACTCCCAGTGCAACCCACACTTCTATTACCGCCAGTCTAGTGGCAGAAGGTAATATTGAACAAGAGCAGCACAGAACTGACCGGGCAGAGGAAATTCCTTACACCTCTGTGCCACTAATAGCCGGGGAAACCATTCCATGGGAGTCCTCTCAAAAGGACTCACCCTTAGTCCGTGATCCATCGCCCCTGATCACAACAGAAATCCTTACAAAGGAATTCGTTTCTTCTGACACACACACACTTATAGGTCCAACAGGCTCTTCAGAGGAGCTTAGAGTGCACAAGGACGAAGAGACTCTAGACAAGTCCCCGAGTCAACATAAGTTCCTTCCACCTCTGGAGTGGATCAAGACAATGTCCTTAACAGAACCTCTATAGAGTCTGAGGCTGATAAAGCCTCTGCTCGAGGATTAGAGGGAAATCCTTCCGTCCTCAACATCAAAACAGGGACGAAAGAAGGTGTCTAAGGAACAGGGACTCACTTTGGGGACGAATGTGTTCCCCCAAAGGTTACACCAAGTCTACATGTATCAAGGGATGAGTTCCAAACCCTTGTCACCTCTGTGGACACCACATTGAAAGAGTTGAAAAGCTCTTTTGATTCTTTTGCAGATACAACTTCCAGGGCCATTACTGGTCTGAACACCAAAATGGACAATCTGTCCACAGAGCTGCAAAATGCCTTAGCCCAGATGAAGTCAACTGCAACAACCTCTACCACCTCTGCTGCTGCTGAGTTTGAAAAAGCCACAACCTCTGCATTCAAAGGTTCTGTAAACGACTTACTCGAAAAGCTGAAGAAAGACACTACCCCAACCTCTCCGGGCCTTATACCAGAAGATCTGAAGAAGGCCCTCGAGCAAGTTCAGGAGCAAACTACAAGGGAAACTTTGGCCATGAAACCCTCTGACTACATGACCAGAGCTCAGCTCACAGAACTCGACCAAGGGGTAATCGACCAGGTCACAGAGCTCATCACAGCCTTCACTGCTGCCAACGCAAATTACGTAAAAGGCTTCAGAAAAAGCGTCGGTAAAATGCGTTTCAATACAGAGGCAGAGCTCGCAACTCTCTTTGGCCTCTGTGATGACATGTGCGCAAAGATGATAGATGCAGGTGCAGTACCGCCCAAAAAGCAAGAAGCTTCATGCAGAGCAGAGGGTACGAAAGATAAGGGTCAGGATGACTCTGATGATGACTCTGATGATTCATCAGATCATCCTGAGGGGGAGAAACAAACGGAGAAAGCTGCAAGCAGAGGTCTATCAGCTCCACCGGTATCAGCAGAACCGCTAAACCAAGTTCCCCCAACTCAAACCCAAGGAGGAAACCAACAACAGACCACAGAGGCAACAACCACCTTTGTGGAAATAACCTCTGAAGAAACCCCAATCATAACCCAAGTACCTGAAACCAATCAAGATCAACAACAGAAGACCACAGAGGCAACACCCACCTCTGTGGAAACAACCTCTGTATTCGGAGAAGATATCCCAACCCGTGAAGTACTCCAAATCCTAACATCCTCCGAAGAAGATCAACCATCCCAATCACCAAAACCAAAATCACCAGAAGAACTCCCATCTCCAACACCAAAAGAAACCAAGATACCATCTCCCACTTCCAAAACCAGAACCAAGTGGATTGCTCACAAAAGAAAATATTTGAGCAAATCCGCAGAAGCCTCACCAACCAAGTCCTCAGAAACACAAGTGACAAAACCATCAGAGGCAACCCCCAAAACTTCAAAAGTACCTCCTTCGAAGCCCTCAGAACCCCAAAAGACAAAACCAACACAGGCAACCCCATCTCTACAAGAAGATCTACAGCCGAAGGTAAAAGACAAAGGCAAGGGGATAATAACAGAGGAACACAAGAAGAAGAAGCCCAAGCATCAACCAGTAGATAAATTGATGAAAATCTCATTCGACGCCTATGTGACACCAAAGCCAGAAGAAGAAGACCGGGCTTTCGATGCTACCCCTCTGTCAAAAATACCTGTTCTGGATCCAAAGGCAAAACTCACAGAGGATCGAGTGGCCCAAATTATGAAACAAATGGATGCTCTGCGCAGGCCCATGCCTCCACCCGGTGCACCTCCACCACAGATGGAAGGGGTGGTGTACAGATATCTGTACAACAGAACTGCCAGAGATCCTCTGCCACCATCCATTTAAGATCCAGACCTTCGTGCTGACCTTGAAAATATCTTCACAAGAACAACACCCATGCTAAAACACCAAGTCTTCTCAACCTCCAAAATCGACAAGGTCATATACTGTAAGTTTTCTTAAACCAGAAACGCACCTAAGGTTTCCTACAACATATATAAGGTCAAAAGGGAGGACAGAACCGTGAACCAATTCTCAGATGCTGCTCTAAGAAATATAAATCCCTACGACCTACTCGACCTTCTCAACTGGACAAAAGAGAACTTCACAACAAAGGCAAATCGAAGGGCATACAGGGTAATAAGGAAAGCCATGCGTGAGAAACTTCTGCTATACAGCCTTGTCGACTTTCAATTAGGACAAGATCTTGGAGTAAGAAACCTAAGTCTAAAACCACCAGAAGATGATTTCCCATCCTCTGCCATACCAAACTCAATCATTACATCTCCAAGAGTTGGGTTAGTCTATCAAAATCCTGCTGGGAAGTCAAGACTGTTCGTAGAGATGGACTGTCAAAAGTATGCAACAAGAACTTTGACAGAGCTTAGAGCTATCCTCATGAAGAACAGAGGATCGGAGCTCATGAATCAAGCTCTTGCAAATAGACTGATAGAGGTCATCGACTCAACAATCAACTTCAGAACCCTCTGCATCAGATTCTATCACGAGCTTAAAGAATTAGAATTCGACAACAGAAATTTCAACGATTTCAAAGACGCCAACGTCTGATATCCTCTAACAACCTCTGCAAATCTTTCCTTTCATAATGTAATCAAGTGTAAGTGCCTCTGGCATAATTTTGTATGATAGAAAAGTAAACACTTTTGAGGTACATTGTTACACCTCTTATCATGTACTCAGCCTAGAAAACCTTGCACTTTTCAATTTTTTATTTTTCAATACTTAGGGGGAGATTGTTAGCTCCAATCTTTCTGTTTATAGAAGTATTGAAAAAGAGGCTAAGTATAGAAGTCTTCGACAGAGGCTCTGCCAAGTCACCGAGAAGACCGAAGCATAGAAGTTTTCGACAGAGACTCTGTCGAGTAACCGAGAAGACCGAAGTAAGGAATCACCAGAAGACTTCAATGCGGACAAGGCCACAGAGCCTCTGTCATACTTGACAGAGCCTCTGTGGTATAAAAGACCAGAACTCTATACAAGGACAATCGTGCTTCTCACAATTTCTGCTGTACGAAGATCCTGAAAATCATTCGTACAAGGCGTGACCTGACAACTCCACGTGTCAAACTCTGATGGGTCTTAGCCTTAGTAGAAGCCGGCGCATTTAATTAACGTTGTACCTGCAACAGTACCTGAATAGTGTCTTTGTACCTTCAGTACTTGTTGTCCAGAACTTGTCCCCTTTCGAAGTAGTATAAATAGAAGACTCATGTTGAGTTCTTCTATTAAGCTTTGCACAACACACACACTATTAGAACTGAATTCTTGTTATATCATCGGTGTGCTTGGTGTTCTTATTTATATCAAATACAGTGAATCATTGAGTTATTTATCTGTGTTATTTACACTTCACGTATTTGATATTGTGTGTTCTTCTACCTTATTATATCTCTTAGTTCATTAAAAACGCTTCCGCATTATATCTTGTTTGAACTATTAGATAGAATCATCATTGTTAAGCAAAACAGGAACCAACAAACGACTTCTAAAATAATAGTTGGAGACTTATAATCCCCTATGGCATATTAACCATGCCTTGCTACGGAACAATTTCCATTGCCAATGCATGCAATCAATATTTTCTAACATACCTGGGGGCTGGGAATCTGTGTTGTAATCTAATATAAAGCAAGCGTTCAATGTTTCTAGCGTTTGGCCTTCTCAAATACTCGTCCCCAAACATGACAATAACAGCTTGTACGAACTTCTTGACGCATTTTATTGTCGTTGTTTCCCCAATTTGTAAATATTTGTCAACGGCGTCCGCGTTTACACCGTATGCTAACATACGCATTGTAGCAGTACACTTTTGAATCGATGATAAACTTTGTCTACCAGTGCAATCAGAATTACTTTGAAAGGAATAATCCATATTTTTTACACCTTCAACTATGCAAATAAATAGTTGTCTCCTCATTCGAAATATTCGCCGAAATATATCTCCATTGTAGGTCGGATTTTCAGAGAAGTAGTCTTTGTACAAAAAAAAGTAGTCTTATGTGTTAAGTTTGTATTTTTATTATGTAGTTTATTTTATTGTATTTTAATATAAATTATATTTTATATTTTTTAATATTCCTTAATATTTACAAAAAATAAATTATTCGTACATTTTTTCATAAACATACTCTATAAAATATCAAAACATGATGTGACATAAAACAATTTTTAATTTAGAAATTACACCCTACAATTTCTTATACTATTCACTGTCACGTCAGCAAAATATACTGGTTTGACATTAGTAATTACCAAAAACCAATTTTATATTAAAATTCATACTCACAATCACCAATTTTTAAATAAAATCTTATGTGACATGGTTACAATTGTTTTACAATTGTCTTGCAATTGCCGTAGTGGATGTCTTAGATTTTAGAGTAAACTCAAATTTTAGTGATTTTCATCAAATCGCTATTTCCCTCCTTTTTTAACCCGCCTTTCTTCTTCTTCCCTTCATTCACTTCTATTAACTTTCATCTTCCTCCTTCCTCCTCCTTTGACGATTCAAGACTTCTTCTTCTTTAACAATCATGGTGCTATGTTATTGTGGATGTGAAGCAGCTGTAAAAACATCATGGACCACCGCAAATCCTGGTCGAAGGTTCTATACATGTGGAAGAATGGTACACTATTCCGATTTTCTACATTTTCTGCAAGTAATCATGCTTAGCTAATAAAAGTTAATTTTTTCTGTTAACAAGGCCAATGCTCCTTTTTGGGTTGTTTGATCCACCTATTTGTTCAAGGTCCATTGATGTCATTCCTGGGCTACTCAAAGCTAAACACAGAGCTGAAGAATGTGTCCGAGAGAAAGACAAGGAAATTGTGAAGTTGAATCTGCTCTTGGTCATCACTTGGAGTTTATTTCTGTATTTCATGCATTTAGCTTTGACATGATTTGTTTTTTGTGTATGGGTTAGCTTTTGGGTAACAATGTATGCATTTAGGGGATGGTACATTAGTGTTCTTAATGATGTGGATAATGTATGGATTTTTGGTTTTGTGTAATCATCTCCTGTTTGTTATAAAACTAGGTGTGTTGGTACTATTTGTAATGATATCCTATTTGTTATTAAACTAGGTGAATGTTTTGGTGGTTTGATCCAACTGTTTTTTGGTACCTTTGTTGATAACACAAAACCAAACCTGTTTTGGTCATCTGCAAGACACAGAAATATGCCCTGTTTTGGTCATCTGCAAGACACAAAACCAAACCTGTTTTGGTACACGACATAATAGAACTCTAACATGTTTTGGTACCTTTGTTGATAACACAAAAACAAGATAACACATACAATTCCATTCTGTTTTGGGACACAACATAACACAAAGAGTAAACATAAAACTAATTGTTTTCAATACCATAAAAATATACATACCAAACCAAAGCTATTGTTTCAACCATAAATACCATACATACCAACCTAAGACATAAACAAATAAACTAATTGTTTTCAACCAACACCAAACCACCAAACTAACTGTTTCAACCATACAACCAAACCATAACTACCATATATACCAACCAAACCATTAATTTGTCTAATTGTTTCCTGTGAAGGCCCTGCTTTCCCTGCTTTCCCTCCTTGTCCTCCTTTCCCTCCTTCTCCTCCTTGTCCTTTACAAGTCCTGGAATTGTTTCCTTGATTCTTACACTTATCATAAGTCACATTCTTCCCTTTCCTACGAAGTTTACCAGTGTCCCCACTCCTCTGAGACAACTCCTCATGTGTCTTCCTTCTCTTCTTCTTTGGTCTCCCAATATGTTTACGGTGAGTTGGTGGGATTAAAGTTGTTGCCCAGTCACCTTTCTCCCATAGCAGGCTTCCATTGATTGGCTCAATCTTGAAGCTATACATTTCCGTCCATGTGCTTATGTATACATGCTCAACCCAATCTTCAGGTAACACATTGTTACCATTTGCTCCCATGTTCCAGTTTGTAGCCACAGCATTCTTGCATGGAATTCCAGTTAACTCCCACCTCCTACATGAACATGTCCTTGCTCTCACATCTACTATGCATTGGTCATTCCAAGGGCCAAAAACCTATTATATAGGAAATAAATCAGTCCATATCCAGTAAATACCATTAAAACAAAGCATAATAACCTATAATTTAGTATACATACCTGGTACCTATCTCCTCCACTAAACAAGACTTGATATTTGGACGCCTCTTTCTTGGCAGTCTCCAAGATTTTGTTTGTAGTTGGGGTAAGTGGGCCATCACAACTCTCTATCACTTTGCATACATTCACTATCCTCTTCATTAGATACACTCTAATGTATTCCAGACATGAATAAATTGGTTTATCCCTAGCATCAACAATTTGTCTATTGAATACCTCACACATGTTATTCAATAACAAATCAGAGTGACACCTGCCTGTTACCAAAATATAAACAGGTTGAAATATGTTACCAAAGTAAAAACAAGTTGACATATATACTTACCAAAGTAAAAATAGGATGAAATATACCTGTGAAGTGTGATCTGCTCCAGGATTGAGGGGGGATCTTGTTCAAATATTCATAGCAGTCTGAATTAAACATTCTCAAACTTTCCATTGCAGTCTTAAAGTGTGGGACAGTAGGGGCTGTTGCACATTGCCATAAGTGATCCTTGTATGCTTTCCCTTTCCACTGCTGTTTCATGTTATCATGAATATGCCTGAGGCAGTATCTATGCTCAACAGAAGGGAACAAATTGGCAATTGCTGGAAGAATGCCCTATTTTCAAAATAGTGTAACATTCAGAATACAATTCAATTACAAAAACAGAGGAAATTGAAAACTACAAACAGAGGAAATAAGTTCATACCTTTTCTCTGTCACTAATGAAAGTGAAGTTGGAATTTCTTTGAAGATCGAGGTCATCTCCAAGGCATTCTATGAACCGCATCCATGAACTTGTATTCTCAGCCTCTACTATGGCATATGCCACTGTATATATGCCCTGATTTGGGTCAATGCCACTGCTGTTAGAATTTGCCCTGGAAATGGACCTTTCATAGAAGTACCATCTAGTCCCAACAGATCCCTTCTACCTGCCCCGAATCCTCTCTTCAAAGAACCTAAACATATGTATACCCTTTTGAATTTCCTGGTTTCACTAGCTGGATTGGGTTCTTCCTCAACTTCTATCTTAACTGTTGTGTCAGGGTAGCATCTTTTTACCTCAGATAGGTAATCCCTCAGGAGATGGTACTGTGCCCTATAGTCTCCCCAGATCTTCTTCATGTCCATCTGTTTTGCCCTCATTGCCATGCCAGGTGACACAAAGATCTCAAATTTCTCTGATAAGTGGGATTGAATTGCTTTCAATGGCATATTTGAATCTACCTTGACCTGCTCTGTTATGTGCTTTGACAGGAATTGTGCAATGGCCATACCAACCTCCCTAGTTTGGAAGCATTTATGGGTGTCAAGATAGGTATTCACAGTCCAGGTTTCATCATTTTGTAAACATGATACGTAGAAAACCCATGGACAAGTGGTCCCATTGGACTTTCTCCAAGCACTCTTACTTCCCTTACTAGGCCCACTGGACTCCTTTAACTTTGGCAATGATCCCCTACAAACGGCTCTAAGTCTTGCAGCATCATTTTTTATCACCACTATGTCCCTTCTAGTCTGAATTGAATGCTGCTTGATTAGGTTGATAATGGTTGTTTAATTACCAAAAGTCTGGCCTAAATAGAAGTCAATCTTCTTACACTGTGTTTGGGACCTTCCTTTGCACAAACTGCCATTATCATCCCCTGATTCAAAATTATCAACCTCAAAAGGATCAATATCACCCTCCACATTCACACTTTCACTTCCCTCTCCATTTACACCAAACTAGTCCACAAAACCATCTACATAATCCTCCAAGTCATCATCTATACCAAAAAGCTCATCATACTCATTACTATTATGGCTCTCTATATCATCATGGTTGTCACTTCCCTGGATCAATTCCAACCCCTGGTTCAAGTCCAACCCCTGGTTCAAGTCCAAACCCTAGTTCAAGTCTAAGGCCTGGTTCAAGTCTAAGCCATTGTCCAAGCCTACTTCCTCTTCCTGTTCTAGTATCTCTGAGTCCACCCCAATGAAAGGATCAAAGCTATGAATTATATGATCCGTGCTTTGATTTGGGGTTGACAGGTTAGTCCTACCATGTTCCACAAACACATCAATGAGTTTAATAGCAGGGGCATATTGTAAGAGGTTTAACACATCCTGGTTACTACCTAACCCTCTTAACCCAGTATCCATATCACCTTCAGGAATTAAGAAATGGTAAAATTTGATTTCATGTCTATCATACCCTAATGCTAACACCATTAAATGAAACTCCTCTACATTTAATCCTTCTGTGTTAACCAAATCAACATAATCAGTCTTACCATTCTCGTATCTTCTTCCAGGAAAGCTTGTAAAGCAACCTCCATGGTCCATCCTTACTGTTATCAATGTTGGGTAAAGCTCTGTATAGAAAATCAACAGGATCAAAGCTATGAAGAATGTTTTCTTCAAAAATGGAAAAACAGAGATGAATGTTTGCTTACCATATACATCACTTGGGTCAAGTCCTTCGGCTATATCCCTCCTTAAAACCCGTCCTGGTTCCGCCATTGTTTCTTGAGCAAAGGGAACAAGTTTGATCGATAAAAGGGTTTTACCTCAGTGTTCAGTGTATGTGAAGAGAGTGAGGTTTGAAGTTTGAAGTGTGAAGTGTGTGAAGTTAGTGAAGACGAAGATTGGCCATAGTGTCGTTAAAATTTGAGGGAAATTGTGATTTGACGAAAATGCCCCTGACACTAACGAAACCATTTAACCCCGTTAGTGATCAGGTCCTGATTCTAGAGAAAAATCAAAACCATGAGGACCATAAGCCGACTTATGAAACCACAGGTCCTTGTTTCAAAGAAATCACTAAACCTCATGACCAAAATTAGAGTTTACTCTAGATTTTAAAATAAAAAACACATGTGTATATAAAAAACGAAATACACAATTATTGAAAGAAACTAATTCCGAATTTTCATTTAATTGACTAGTGAAATAAATGAGTTGATTATTGTGACATTTTTATTTTCTATTTTTTTATTCTTGAATATTTTTTATATCCTTAATTTATTTATTGTTTTGAAGATTACATTTTATTTTAACGTTATTTTAAGTCATAAATTCGAACGACATTCATTTTAAAACATTCGGCATTTCTTCTAATAAGCCCATCATTCCATTTGTGTTATATATGGATTGAAGTCTAGTCATACCAAAAAACGAAGGCCCATCTCTAAATTGTCATATAAATTATCTTTGCATAATTTCACTGTTGATGAAAGCAAATTATTGTTTTTATACGCTTTATGTTTTTGGTCATAATAAATAGGGAATTAAATTAAAATATCCAAAGTTTGACTTTGACTTGCCAAAATACCCATTTCTCTTTCGAATTTGCCAAGATACCCAAAAATCCCGCGACGGGTCCTGTGATCGCGGGATAGGGCACACGTGTCCCGCTATTTTGGCCAAAATGTCCCGCGGTACCCCCAACTATGCCCGCGGTGACACTTTTGGTCCCTCACCGTGAATAATCCCGCGATGGATCCCGCGACCAGACAAAAAATTGCAATTTTGGTCCTTTTTGCACAAATCTTTGCATGTTTTTACTGTTTTTTTCCACAATTATTGTACTTTGAAGACCAATTTGTGGTTGAAATTCACTGGCATGTTTCATCATTGTTGAATCATTGTACTTGGAAGACCAATTTGTGGTTGCAATTCATCTTCCTCAATGAGATTTCATCCATAAATATCAGTAGAATGCAATCCATAACTCACACCCATTCCATCCTTATTTCTTGCTTTCTTGCTTTCTTTCTTCAGTTATTTGTTTTTGAGATACCACTGAAAAAATGAGGTCATCTGTTGCAAAAGCTAGGTTATATTTCTGTTACGATGGTGAATGGGTGGAAGAAAACAATGAGTAGAATTTTGCTTATAAATCTAAGCATGGTGTAAAATTGCCAGTATACTTTTTGTTATCAGAAGTTTGTTGCATACGCCATGCAAAAATGTGAAATCGACCCTTCGGCTGTTTGCAAGTTAGTGTTCAAGAATGATGATGGGTCATTTGTGGAGTTATCCAATGATGGAGATATCTCTGGTTTTATGCACTTTGCAGCCGAATCAGAAAGACCTCCATTACTTTATGTGTATGCCGAACCCTCGATGTGCAACGAAGACGATGACGAAGGTGACGACGACGGTGATGACGACGGTGACGTCGAAGCTGATGACGAAGACCTCCAAATGGAGCATCCTGATTCTTAATTTCAGTCGTCCTACGGCCCAACAGTTCATTTGGATCATGCATATGGTCTTAACGACTGTACTCCTGATTATGTTCCGGAGACGCAACAACAACAACCACAAGAAGGACGTTGTGCTGGAGTTGTTGATGACGAAACCTATGTTTTCAAAATGGGTAATGCTGATATAGACAGATCAGATACCGATAGTGATGAGGACGAAGAATATACCCCTAGTAATAAATCATTTAGTCAGTTAAATGACTGTTTTGATATGCCCCCTATTCTTCCAGACCAGAATACCCATACACAAACCTACGAACTTTCACCTTATAATCGCAGTTTAAGGTTAGAAGTAGGTCAGATATTTAATTTGAAGGATCACTTGGCAAGTCAGGTCGGACTTAAGTTCATGGAAGAGGGTTTCAAAAGTCACACGCCGAGATCCGACAAAGGCAGATACGTAGTTGAATGTGCGAGAGAAAACTGTAATTGGAGGATGTACGTGAGGCCCGCGGGAGAGAAAGGAGGGGCGTTACTTATTAGAAAGTTGCACGACGTACACACTTGTTCGAGGACGCAACTGAATACCAACCATAAACAAGCCACCAAAAGGACTTTGGGTGCGATACTGAAAGGCAAATTTCTTGATGCTAGCAGGTCATTGCATCCAAAGGACATCATAGACGATGTACACCAGCAGTTCGGCGTCACGATTGGTTACCACCAAGCTTGGCGTGCGCGATGCAGGGCACTGCTATTGGTGAGAGGCACGTTCGAGGAGTCGTATGAACGACTCCCAGCATATTTATGTAATTTGCAGTTGCAGAATCCAGGTACTGTCACCCAGATAAGGACCGATTCACATGGACGGTTTGAGATGTGCTTCGCTGCCCTTGGACCCGCGGTACGTATTTTAACACGTCATATGTTTACACATTATAAAATATAACATTTACAAAAGGAAACCACCTACGTTTTTGCAGATCCTCACATTTCTGGCAAATCTGCGTTGTGTCTTGGTAATAGACGCTGCCCATTTAAAGGGCCCTTACTTGGGTATGATGTTCCTGGCGGTTGCCATGGACGGGGATAACTCCATCGTTCTAGTAGCTTTCGGAGTAGGCAAGTACGAAACCGGGGACGAGTGGACTTGGTTTCTGTCCATGTTGAGACAAGCTATCAGAGACCCATAAGGGTTGGTGTTTATGTCCGACAGGGCTCCTTCCATAAGCGCCGCAATCTCTGCCATGTACCCAAACGCCCCTCACGCCTTATGTTGTCGACATTTGGAGATGAACGCCAAAACCCAGGACAAACGTATTACCACCTACAAGGATGTCTACTGGAAGGCATGCGGAGTATATTAGGCTCGGGAGTTTAATCGGTACATGAATCTTCTACGAGTTAGTGCCAACAAAGCAGCCAAAGTTATGGACGATGTTGGACCAGAGAGGTGGTCCGCGGCCCATTTTTCTGCACAACGGTATGACATTCTGACCTCCAATAGTGAAGAGTCGGAGAATGCACTCTCCCGTTTTGCGCGTAGATGTCCGATTGTTACTCTTATGGACTACTTTCGGAGCTTTCAACAAGAATGGTACCAACTTCGACGCCGAAAAGGAGCGGAGCTACAAAATAGACTCACACTAGGGTAGAGGAGATAGTTCTCTTCAGGGCGCGTCACGCGTCGACATGGAGGGTACGTGAAATCGGGTATGGGAGGTACGAGGTTCGGGATAACTAGCTTCACGCGACTGTCAATATGACCGACCATGTGTGTTCATGTTTCCAATGGCAAAAATCTGGGCGTGCAGCCATGCCATCATTGCGGCAAGATATATGGGTCGTAGAGATTACAACGACTTGGCTGTAAGTTTCTTCACATCCGAAACTTACCGGAGAACATACGCAGAGGTAATAAATCCAGCTGGACCCCCTGAAGCATGGGTGTATCCACCCGACCCCATTCCGCCATGCTATCCACCGTTAAACAATAAGAACAGAGTTGTGAGACCGAGAAAGAACGACCGACGTCCATCACGTGGTGAAGGTTCGATACAGCGAAAATGTACTCGGTGCCAATGCGTAGGACATACTCGTGGAGAGTGTCCAAATCCCGCCCCTTCAACCGTGCAAAGGAGTAGATGTTCAGTCAGCCAACTAAGTAACACGCAGGGCCCATCGGAGCTTTAGCCACATGGAACTATATCATATGATACAGTTGATCTGAAGATTGATTTCCCTTGATTGGGATGATAAATATTGTATGTTTAGTGCGCTTGTTTTGATATATAACATGATTTTATCTACTTTATCGGCCCGTTGTAATTTATCAAACATAACTTATGTACGTTGATCTGAACATTGATTTCCCTTAATTGGGACCAGTTATCTTTTGAAAGGTACTTGAAACCGAACATGGGTATGGCAGGAGAGAGAGAAAGAGAGCACAACTTCATGTCTACCATGGACATGTTGGGATGTAGGCTTCAGCCCATTGATCAGGAAAAGGGAGAGGCCCAGAATAGAGCCGGCCCTAGGCCCTCAACCCTAGTTTCCTTAATTAGGAGATTACTCTAATTATGTTTGTCTATATAATGATCCATTTTGTACTTGTAAACATTGTAGCACCTAATAAAGAAAAACCCTAGTTGCCCCCGTGGATTAGCATGATCACCCTGATCGTGTGAACCACGTAAATTCTCGTGTTCTTTTCTCGCTTTCGGTTATGTGTGTATTGTATGTGTAACGTATAACTTAAAAATTGGTATAAGAGCTTTAGGATCTTAATCTGTTACACTCAATCGCCTCATCCTCGCCGCTGCCCGCCGTCGCCGTTGCTGTCTGGCGCCGATGCTGTCTGCCGTCGCCGCTGTCCACCGCCGCAGCTGCTCAAAAGGTTCTTTGTTTTCTGTTCTTCTATCGCCAACAGTTTTACATTATCAATCAGACTGATTGCAAAAGTAATTAGAACAGCCGTCAAGTTCAAGCAGCCGGCCACTGCTGTGTTTGGACACTATTTTCAGTCTTGACTCGATTTGTAAACCCTAACAGTTTGGGATAATGGCTGAGGATGGAAAAACCAAAATTGAGAAATTTGATGGACAAGATTTTGGATGGTGGAAGATGCAAATTGAGGATCTGCTGTGTCAGAAGGACTTGGATCAAGCCTTGACAGGAATAAAACCCGTGAAGATAGAAGATGCTGTATGGGCTGCTCTAGACAGAATAGCCATAGATGTTATCAGATTTACACTGCCAAGAATGTGGCCTTTAACATTGTGAAGGAGACTACCGCGTGTGGATTGATGAAAGCTTTGTCAAACATGTATGAGAAACCTTCTGCTTCTAACAAGGTATTTCTGATAAGACAATTAGTAAACACCAGAATGAGAGAAGGTATGTCTGTTACCTCACACATTAATGATTTCAATACCATTATATCCCGCTTGTTATCTGTTGATATTAAGTTTGAAGATGAAGTCCAAGCTTTACTCTTGTTATCCTCGTTACCGGAAAGCTGGTCAGGAACTATCACTGCCATTAGTGGTTCAGTTGGAACCTCTAAACTCACCTTTGAGGGCATGCGTGACTTCATCCTAGGAGAGGACATAAGGAGACGGAGTTCTGGAGAATCATCTAGTACTTCGGTAAGCACTGAAGGGAGAGGTAGAATATCATAAAGGGGTAATGGCAGAGGCAGATCAAAGTCTAGAAAGAGGAGCCAATCAAAACCAAGGAAAGACATCCAATGTTGGAAGTGCAAAGAAACTGGGCACTTCAGAAATCAATGCCCTAAACAATCAGATGGAAACAGAGAGGTGAACGCAGCAACTGATGATTCAGAAGATGCCCTTATCTGTTGTGTTGAGAATACAACAGAGTCTTGGATCATAGATACCGGTGCATCTTTTCATGCTACTTTCAGCACGAAGATGATGAAGAATCTACGAACAGGTAACTTTGGTAAAGTTCGTTTGGCTGACCATCACACTCTTGATATCACAGGAATAGGTGACACAGACATAAAGACTTCATTTGGTACCATCTGGACATTGAAGGACGTTCGGGTCATTCCTAGCCTTAAGAAAATGTTGATTTCTACTGGGCAGTTGGACGACCAGGGATTTAAAACTACCTTTGGTGATGGGCAATGGAAGGTTGTCAAAGAAAACCTTGTAATCTCCAGGGGTAAAAAGCGAGGCACCTTATACATGGTTGATATTTCTGATAGCGAGGTGAATGTAGTGACCAGCGGACTGAATGCTTCCAGATTGTGGCATCAGCGACTCGGTCACATGACTGAAAAGGGAATAAAGATGCTTTTTGCCAAAGGGAAGCTTCCTGATTTAAAAAAGGTGGATTCAGAGTTCTGTGAATCCTGTGTACTTGGCAAGAAAAAGAAGGTATCCTTTGTAAAGACGGGTCAGACGCCAAAAGCTCATAAATTAGAGCTTGTTCACATGGACGTTTATGGACCGACACCAGTCTCTTCCTTAGGAGGATCGAGCTATTATGTGACCTTCATCGATGATTTAACACGCAAGGTATGGGTTTACTTTCTTAAGAATAAGTTTGATGTTTTCAATACTTTCAAGAAATGGAAAACAGCTGTTGAATTGGAAACTAACCTGAAGGTAAAGTGCTTGAAGTCGGATAATGGTGGGGAGTACATCAGCACAGAGTTTACTGACTATTGTGCTGAACATGGCATTCGGATGATAAAGATAGTTCCAGGCACTCCTCAGCAGAATGGAGTGGCAGAAAGGATGCACAGAACTTTGAATGAAAGGGCCAGGAGTATGAGACTTAATGTCAGGCTTACAAAGACGTTCTGGGCTGATGTAGTTAACACTGCAGCTTATCTTATCAACCGAGGAATATCAGTACCGTTGGGCTTCAAGATACCAGAGGAAGAGTGGAAAGGTGAAGCAGTAAAGTATGAACACTTGAAGGTGTTCAGATGCAGTGCCTATGATCTAAAGAAAGATGGTGACAAGTTGGATGCAAAAGCCAAGAAATACACCTTTATTGGATATGGCTCAGATAGTATGGGCTACAGGCTTTGGGACTTTGAAAGCAGAAAAGTAGTCAGAAGTAAACATGCAACGTTTAACGAGGTTGAGCTTTATAAAGACAGGAGCACAGTAAACTCAAATGATCAGAAAAAACAAGTTGAGTTTGAAAGTGATGACATCAGAATCAGAGGGCTAGAAGATACTCAGGATAGTGGGAGCACTGAGCCTGATTTTTAGAATAATGATGAGTCTGAAGATGTTCATGAAGACGCTGTCAACATTGAAAGCTCAGAGGATGAAGAAGAAACATCTTCTCCGGTACAGCCTCAGCCAGTTGAATCACACTGGGTCAGGAGATCCACCAGAGTCTCTAAGCCTCCTGAAAAATACATTCCATCAGTCAATTATCTTCTTTTGACTGAGAATGGTTAACCAGAAAGTTACTCTGAAGCAATTAAGCTGAAAGATTCATTGCAGTGGGAGCGCGCAATGAAAGAAGAAATGGGATCTCTAAACAAGAACAAAACTTGGGTTTTAACCAAGCTTCCGCAAAACAAAAGAACGTTGCAGAATAAATGGGTATTCAAAATCAAGGAAGAGCATGATGGGTCTAAACGGTACAGAGCCCGTTTAGTGGGCAAGGGCTTTAAACAGAAAAAGGGGTTTGACTTCAATGAAACATTCTCTCCAGTGGTGAAAATGATCACCATCAGATTGATCTTGAGTATTGTAGCTGCAGAGGGCTTACATCTAGAGCAGCTAGATGTCAAGACAACATTTCTACATGGTGACCTTGATGAGGATATCTACATGGCACAACCTGAGGGGTTTCAGGTTGCTGGTAAAGAAGACTGGGTCTGCAAACTGAAAAGGAGCTTGTATGGTCTAAAACAAGCACCCATGCAGTGGTACTTGAAGTTTGATGACTTCATGGAGAGGACCGTGTACAGAAAATGTGAGACGAACCATTGCTGTTATGTGAAGAAATTCAAGGGCTCCTATATCATTCTACTTCCCTATGTAGATGATATGCTGATTGCAGGTGCAGATATAAAAGAGATCAGCAAGTTAAAGAAACAAATGTCTGAAGAATTCGAGATGAAAGACTTGGGTCCAGCCAAACAGATACTCGGTATGAGCATTACTCGAAATAAGAAAGATGGATCTTTGACACTATCCTAAGAGAAATACATCGGGAAAGTGTTAGAAAGATTCAAGATGAATGATGAGAAGACAAAACCTAGAAACACACCTTTGGGAAGTCATTTCAGGCTTACCAAAGATCAGTCTCCTAGATCAGAAGATGAGAAAGCAGATATGGCTAAAGTTCCTTACGCATCTGCTATTGGTAGTCTCATGTACGCCATGGTTTGCACGAGACCAGACATAGCCCATGTTGTCGGGGTTGTTAGTCGTTTTATGTCAGATCCGGGAAGAGAACATTGGCAAGCAGTAAAATGGTTGCTCAGGTATTTGAAGGGTACTTCAAAGTTGGGATTATGTTTCAAAGGTAAAGATTCAGTTCTCAGAGGATATACTGATGCTGATTTGAGTGGATGCAAAGTGACATTTAAAAGCACTACAGGGTACGTCTTTACAGTGGGAGGAACAGCAGTTAGTTGGATGTCCAGACTTCAGAAAATTGTGGCTTTATCAACAACAGAAGTTGAATACATGGCAGTTGCTGAAGCCAGTAAAGAGCTAGTGTGGTTACAGTATTTTCTTGAAGAACTTAGGAAAAAGCAAGTTGATTACTCGTTATACTGTGACAATGAGAGTGCAGTAAAACTAGCAAAAAATCCAGTCTATCATGGGAAAACAAAGCACATTGGGAGGAAATATCATTTTGTCAGAAATTTGATCTGTGATGGTACGATAAATTTGAAGAATATCTCAGGTGCAAAGAATCCAGCAGACATGTTCACCAAGTTTGTGATGCTGGATAAGCTGAAGTTTTGTATGACTTCAGTTGGCCTTCAGGAATATGGTTGAGAAGGCAGGTGGCAACTAAGGGGGAGCTCAAGCTTAGTCGGTGTTTACAGAAGTACAGAGGAGTGCAGGTGTTCGTGTTTCGAAGCCTCCAAGTGGGAGATTGTTGGGATGTAGGCTTCGGCCCATTGATCAGGAAAAGGGAGAGGCGCAGAATACAGCCGGCCCTAGGCCCTCTACCCTAGTTTCCTTAATTAGGAGATTACCCTAATTATGTTTGTCTATATAATGATCCCATTGTACTTGTAAACATTGTAGCACCTAATAAAGAAAAACCCTAGTTGCCCCCGTGGATTAGCATGATCACCCTGATCATGTGAACCACGTAAATTCTCGTGTTCTTTTCTCGCTTTCGGTTGTGTGCGTATTGTGTGTGTAACGTATAACTTCACATGACATGGATAATCATGGTCACATGGCATGGGATGATGATCATAATGGTAGTAGTCTAAATAGAGAGAATAGTAATGGTTAAATATAACTATATCATATGATAGCGTTGACAGGGACCTAAGTTGTGTTAGAGCAAAGACAGGGACCAAAAATAGCCAACATGCAGTAAAAACATCCACATTTGCCTATAAATAACCCACGCTAGATTAGTCGTAAAACACATATACGTTGAATCTTACATGGCATCCCCAAACCTTCGTGTTTTGTGCTTTAGGCGTTTATCTGAATCCCTTTCAGACACTGGCAAAGAGTTATATGGTTAGTGTGCATGTTTCATTGAGTTTTGCTTGTTACTACCGTTGTTCTACGAACTAACTATATTAATTAATGTTCATCAACAGATGCATATCCACAGTTGTTCACCATGAAAGTCCACCATGGTGGGTACTTCACGGAACCACCCAAAAGACATTATTTCCGTGGTTTAGAAATTTATGTTGACATGTTAGATGTGGAGGATCTTTCTATGCAACTGCTTGAACAGGTCATGAAAGAGCTGGACTATGAAGAACCAAAATATAATAGGATGTATTTTAAGAGGCCGAATGCAGACTTCTTGACTGGACCGGTAGAATTGAGTACCGACGAAGATGTAGCCAACATACGCCAGTATGTTGACGGCCATACTGTGATTGAAGTGTACATCGAGAAAGTGGAGCTTAACACTTTGAGACTCGGATTGTCAAAAACCAAACCATCGTCTAGCTGTAGCCTCAAATATGGATAATTTTGTACTGTATTGATTAGTATGTGTTTGTTATGAAATAATCTTGTATAACATCTATGAGTTGTATTTTTAATATGAACCACTTTTCAGACAAATTTCAGACTACTTAAACACTACTTTTCAGACTACTTAAACACTACTTTTCAGACAAATTAAAGACCTTTATTCATGAGTACAAAACAATGTCGAACTGGAAAAGTACAAAACAACAACACATAAACAACAAAGTACTAAAGCAACACCCGTACCACCACCTACTGAAAAATTGCTTTAGTTTGATCAATCCAACTTTGCTTGTCGCTTACCTTCGCTTGAAGAATTGCGAAGTCTTGCATAATGTGATGAATGTCTTCTTTTTCTCGACGAATACGAGCCTCCCTATCTTTTATATCCCCTTTTATCTTTTTGATCTCCTTTTCATCCACTTCGATCCTTTTCAAGTGGGTTTCCTTCCTGGACATCATCTGTTTCCACTCTTGTGTCAGTTGGTCTATCTCCTTTTCCCTTTCTTCTATCGCGATCTGGAGTTTCACGGGCATTCTTTCAGGTGTAGGCGATGGGTTAGATGACGATGCCATTTGTATACTGAAGAAAGAAAGCAAGAACGAAAGCAAGAAAGAAAGCAAGTCAAAGAAAGCAAGAAAGAAGGATGGAATGGGTGTGAATTATGGATTGCATTTTACTGATATTTATGGATGAAATCTCAAACATGCCAGTGAATTTCAACCACAAATTGGTCTTCAAAGTACAATAATTGTGGAAAAAAACAGTAAAAGCATGCTAAGATTCGTGCAAAAAGGACCAAAATTGCAATTTTTTTGTCTGGTCGCGGGATTAGTCGCGGGGAGGGACCAAAAGGGTCACTGCGGGCATAGTTGGGGGGTGCCGCGGGACGTTTTAGCCAAAATAGCGGGACACGTGTGCCCTATCCCACGATCACAGGACCCGTTGCGGGATTTTTGGGTCTTTTGGCAAATTCGAAAGAGAAATGGGTATTTTGGCAAGTCAAAGTCAAACTTTGGGTATTTTAATTAAATTCCCTAATAAATAACTTAGATAAAAACAAAGGATATCTGGTTCTTTTCAAGCTTTGACCATGTTTTCTCAAGCCTTAACCAAATTTTTCAGGCTTTTATCAGGATTTAACCAGAATTTGACCGAACCTTAACATAACATGTTTTTAGTTAGCAAAGGACCGGTTTCGGTTTAGTCATCCAATAATAAGTAAGAGTATAAAACTTTCTAGGATAGACAATATATATATATATATATATATATATATATATAGAGAGAGAGAGAGAGAGAGAGAGAGGAATATTCAAATGAAAACTCAATTTTCATTGTGCACGTGAGAACGAATCTTGGTCACTTCATCTTTATTGATCCAAGTCCAACAACTCATATTAAATAGAGTTTTTAATTAAAATTATTAATTAAGATGATTAAGGGTAAAAATGAAGGATAATATAAACTCACGCCTATCATATTTGACTTTTTTATTTTCTTTTTTTAATTAAAAACTTTAACCCCCTTAAAATTTAAAGTAAATTATCTTAAAAATTGCTAATATTTTAATCAAACAAATTACATCAAAAAACGAGAATTTCGTGTTCTTCGTTATGATATCCATCTCGAAATAGTTTTTTTATTGTTTTAGCCGTTTTCTTCGTGAAATGCTATATATGTGTTATATTCATCATGAATATTTATGTACGTTCAAGTGTATACAACATCTCGACACCGTAAGTCCGTAACTCGACATCACCTTCTTCAACATTTTTCTTCAACGTCGTTAGGCATAGCGTTCTTCATCACCGTAACCCAACACCCATCGAGACGAATCTAGAACCTATCGAGTTTCGGTTGTGAACCGGGGAACAAAAAAGAGCCTGCCACGTCTCCACACTTTCATAGCTCATTCATGTATTATTCATCATGAATAATGTATCATTCAGAATGAATTATACAACATTAAGGGTGAATAATACACAATTCATGAATTCGTGTATTATTCACCTGAATGTTGTATAATACATCATGAATTCTGTATTATTCATCATGAATAGTGAATGAATGTTTACATTTGCTATTCATACTGAATGTGGACACATGGGGATGTGCATATATATTCATAATGAATAAAACCAAGTTGTGGTTGTGAATTGGGGAACAAAAGAGAGTGCACTATGTGTCCACACCTTTACGAGTCATTCATATATTATTCATCGTGAATACTACAACATTCAGGGTGAAAATACACTATTCATGATGAATAATACATGAATTTTGAAATCTTATATTATTCATCATGAATGTCGTATTATTCATCTTGAATGTTGTATTATTCATCCTAAATATTGTATTATTCAACATGAATAGTGAATAAACGTTCATCTTTGTTATTCATACGGAGTGTGGACACCCGAGGATGTACATACATATTCATAATGAATATAACACATATATAGCATTTCACGTAAAAACGGTTGAAACAACAAAAACCTATATCAAGATGGATGTCATATCGAGGAGCACGAAATTGTCGTTTTTTTGATGTAATTTGTTAGATTAAAATATTAGTAGTTTTAAGATATCTTATTTTAAAATTTAAGGGGGTAAAAGTTTTTTAATTAAAAAAGAAAATAAAAAGTCAAATAAGGTAGGCGCTATTCAAATTTCCAGATGTGCCCCTAATCACTTCTCAATTAATCTTATTATGTTTTAACCATTGATTAATTTTCTAAATTTTGATCAATGGTCAAACTTGGTCCTCACGTGCACAATGAAAAATGAGTTTTCATTTGAACATACCCCTATGTTGGTCCCAGAGGGTTATACAAGTTTGTAGAAGGGGGGGGGGGGGGGTTGAATACAAACACATGATTTTTACTTTCTAAATTGTTTATTGATATAATCAAACAATTTACAACTTGTTGCGGAACAAGATTAAGGACTAAGCCTAATCTAAACAAGTTAAGAACACTAAGTTTCTTGCACTAGAAGTAAGACAGAAAGAAGATAAGAATACTACGAGTAAGATTCTAACACTAAGAGAAAAAGAAGAAGATGGTCGAGCACTTCATGTTGAAGTAGGGTTTCTCCTTATATACTTCATGCATTAAATGCAAAGTAGTATAACTTTACACGTGGCAGCAGCTGATTGGTTGCATGTTTTGACCTTGGTAGACAACCTAGTAGCCGCATGATGAACAGTGTAGAATCAGAGTTGGTTGTACGATTCTGGACAAAAGGGATGTTCGTTCTGACAGTTCGTACGGAGACGTGCAAGGGGATTAGACAAAAGTAACTTGTAGAGTAAACCTCATGATCAGCGTTCGTTGAACAGTACTTTATCAGCGAGTGATAAAGCTCAGCGATCGCTGAAGTCTTCTACTTGAAACTTCACGTTGAGTGGACAGGTCTTTGCTTCGCTGATATCCGCATCAGTTCATTAGTAGACTTGTCGCTGGTTCTTGGGCTTGATCTTCGACTTCAGCGTAGAACCTATGTTGACGTGAAACTTGTCTTCAGGGATCATAAGTAAACAACTAAAACTTATCAGCGATCATCTTTAAGACTGAACAGGCTCAGAGCTTATGGATGAACAGTGTTCGCTAAATGTTAAATTTAAAGGGCATGAGTTTCCTATCAGCGGTACTATAGAGACATAGTACGTATCAGCTATAGTGAAACTCTAATACATATTGTCTACTTACAATTTTCACTAAGTGTTTCTTAAAGAGTCATTATCAAATCACTGAGGGTTTGGATCAACAATCTCCCCCTATTTTATTATGACATAGCAATGAAAGAAAATTGCTAAGTATGAAAACATAAGGATAAAAAGAACTCATAAAATATTTGTCCCTTTTACTGTTTTCTGGGATCTTTTAAGTACTGATGGAGTAAAGTACATTCGCTGAAATTTTTCTTTAAACTTCGTATAAGGTTACAAGGGGAAGTAGAAAAATTACAAGTACAGCAAATAATTTTTACAAGTACAAAAGATGTGAGCTGATACAGATAGAAGAATTACAAGGAAATCCTATCAGCTAGAAAGGTTCTTCCTTAATGAGGAGTTCATCAAGGGTTCTGGTTGTGGGAATCATCCAGTCAGGGACTGTTTCACCAAGATTTCGTCTATTCTGAGCTTCAGTAAAGATCAGGGGCTTCATGTATTGTCCGAGAAGATCTTTTCTGAATTCACACCAATAGATGAGATCCCTGAGCTGTTCGATGGGAGTGATGGGTAGCTCAGAGATACATTGAAAGTGTTCTCGTCCATCGTAGTCGTGAAAGGAGATACCATAAGGTTCGCTTAAGACTTTTTCAGGGATGAAGTGTTCACCAGGGGGCAGAGAGGTGTCAAGTGCTGAGAGGTCAGGTTCAGGACCAAGTACTTCAGCACGAGAGAAGCCAATACATGTTTCATTTCTGATAGGAGGACCTGAGTCTGAAGGTATTATCTTTTTCTTTGCAGAGGCCCTTCTTTGTTGAGTTGGATTAGGAGGAGGAGGAGGAATATCCACAGCTGATGAAATCAAGTCGATCTGAGAATTTATGATTTTCTCGACATGGATCTTATGTTGTGAGCGAGATCGTTGAATGGCTATTCTCATCTCCAACCATTCAGAGAAACCATACTTCTTGATTGTAGCAGCATAGATGGTTTCCTCGGTACCGTTTTCTCTGAATATATCAACCTCAACCACTGGAACACCTATGGTCGTTCTTCCTCTGATGTTCACCTTGTGAATTCTGGCAGCCCAAGATCGATAGTGCAGTCTTTCTTTGCACCATTCCAAGGTAGAGTCAAATACCTTGGTCTTTTCTTCGATGATCTTTTGGGCGTCTTCCCATAGTTGGCGTTGAACCTCAATGGGAGTCATCTTATGTTCAGGGTCTTTCACCGATTGTTGTACAAGCTGAATAGCGTAGGCTTTATCTTTTTCTTCAGCTTCCCTTCTTTCGGCGAGTAGTGTAGGTTCCCAGATTCACGTTGTATCACGATAATGGTAAATAATTAGACAGCGGAAGCATTTTAAGCAAAGCCATTAAAGTGAGTGATTGTGTAAACAATAACTGAACTGTGAAGATTAAAATATAGAACAGTAAAATGATAATGAAATCAAACAAAGAACAATGCTCGTATATTGATAAAATGAATCACTCCAAGAATATGTTCAAGAGAGTGTTCGGAAATCTCACAGGACAGTATCGTACGAAGTAGTGCTATGGAAATACTGCAGTGCGTGCTTTTTCAAATGTGGAAAACTATTCTTCCAAAAGCTTACAATTGTTGTTCCACTACCTCGCTATTTATAGACCTGATAAAGTGTAGACAGTGTACTGTCGTACCCCTGAATGACACGTGGAAAGTGTGTCTCCAATCTTTAGGGCATACGTGGAAATTGTGGACACGTGTCTGACACTTCATTTCCTGTGAGACTTAGGTTGACAGAGGTCTTTTACTTCACAGAGCTCTGTCACAAGAGCTCTGTTGGGCTTCTGTTGAATACTTGTTCTCTTGTTGGAATTCTTCGACAGAGCTCTGATGAGCTCTGTTGGATCCGACAGAGCTCTGTTGAGCTCTGTTGGTCTTCTTGATGAACTTCTTCCAAGTCTTCTGTCTGATCTCTGTTGGTCTTCTGACTTGAACTATTTTCAATACTTTTACATAACATATACTTGGGGCTAACAATCTCCCCCTAAGTATTGAAAATACAAATTTACATTTGATAGAGATTTAAACAAAAGAACAGAGAACTTTTACCTCTGTTGAAACCTTGTACTAATCTTTTAGAATGTTACAAAAAGATTAAAAGACCAGTACAATTAAGCAAAATTATCTCCCCTTAAGATTCTGTCAAATCTTCTGATGAGTTCTCGAAAGTTGATCATAAGATAAATCTGGGTGATGAAGTTTCTCTGTTGCTCTTCCGGACATTTTTCTCTTGGGAGATTTTGAATGATATCTCTGAGGTATTCCAGCGACTCTGTTGAGTACTTGTGGATTTCAGAAGCTCTGAGGGCCTTCTTGATTTTTCTCTGTCGGCAGATGAACACTGGTGGATCTCCAACTACGGTTCCGGTTCTGTAGTGCTCATAGCCTTGAAGGATCTCATTTGGTGGAGCAGTCGCTAGTTCTTCTACTTCGAACTCTATGCCTAGCTGAAAGTCAATCTGAATTCTTAGATTTATGTGCTCTTGCATAGCGAAGCGTACCTCAGGAAGTGCTGTTCTTGCCTCTTTGTATCTGTCACTAAAGTTGTAACAGTAGGCATGGAGTTGAATCAGATCATAAGGGTTCAGAAGTACCAGGTCGTTATCATTGAAGTGCTCAACCTTGTTGTCATTTGATTCAACTATGAACTCATGATAGCTCATTTGTACTCTGTTGTGCCGAAAGGTCTTCTGCTTGATGTCTACGATTCTGCGGATTCCAAAGTTTGAGTTTATATTTCTGTTCATTCCGGACTTGGTTTCGATGAACTTCCGTCTAATGTCAGAGATCGTATTTATCCTGCAGGGACTCAAGTGTGGGTTGATGGGCACAACATTTGTGGGGATGGTGTCATGATCACCATAAAGATAGGCAAAGATTTCTTCTAGTAGAGGATTGCCAGAATGTTGAGTTGAGGATTCGGGGTTCTGTTCTGTTGACATGGGATTTGGGTCTTCATGAGTTTCTGCCATGAGTATGTCAATGTGGGCAGATTCTTGAGGTTGGGCTTGGTTTAGTGTTTCTTCATCAGAGAATGGGTAGGTTCTCTCTGGTTCTGTTCTAGGTGAAGTAGGAGGGGTGTCCAGAATAATGACCTCAGGTGGTTGTTGAGAGGATTCTGTTGGCTTGATGATTCTGTCTTTGAACATGTAATCAAAAACCACCATAGTCACCTCTGGTAAGTCTTCAGAAGTATTCCCTTGGTCTCCTACTATAGTTGCCTCAGCCTCAGCTACCTTCCCTTTTCCCTTAACAGATCCCTCAGCCTCTGTTGCAGGTTCCTTTTCCTTCTCTTTCTCTTTCTCTTTATCTTTCTCTTTATCCTTCTCTTTCTCCTCTTTCTCCTTCTCCTTCTCCCCTTTTTGTTGTTCTAAGGACTCACCCATCTGATTGTCTGACTGATCTTCTGTAGCATCCTCAAAGTCATCATCATCGTCAGAGGATTCAATTCGAGCTTTTGGTGAGGGCGAAACAACAAACTTTGGGTTAGCCTTATGCCTTTTGCTCGAAGGTTCTTCTGCAGGTGCTTCTTCAGCATGTCGTTTTGATGTAGAGGTCTGTGAAATAATATTAGTGAAGTCTAAGGCTGCTTTTCGCATCACCTCTTCTACCTCTGTTGTTGCACCTCTGATTTCTTCTACTTGAGATTTGAAGTTGACCTTGTGGGTATCGAGTGAGGCTTGCACATGCTGTTCTGTTGATTTGGCCTTCATCACGAATTTTGAGGAGATTGACATCATTTTGCTTAGAACGTTTCTGCTGAACTCACCCATCTGACCGACAGTCATTGGTAAGTCATTGGGTCTGGGGCCAGAGAGCTGGATAGGTGCGGCAGAAGAAGTCGTGGCTTCTGTGATGGCGGTCTTAACAGAGTTGTTGATCAGCTCTGTCAAGGTTCTGATGTTGGAGTCTGATAGAGAAGGGGTTGGCAGGGTTCTGTTCATCTGAGCCGTATGATTTTCTGCTAAGAGCGTCTTCAGAGCGGCTACTTCTGTCGTTAATTTCTGAACTTTTTCCTGAAGAGAAGCATTCTCCTTGCGGATCAGCTCCTCCTTTTGATCGTTGATAAGTTTATACTCATTCAAGGAGTTGTTGATAGTGTCACAGAATCTTGTGAACTCTGCTCGTGTGATAGTGTCAACGGGGATATCCTTGGTACCAACACATGGTTCCAAGTTAACCTCGAGTTCAGAGGTGTCTGCTTCAAGAGGTGTTTTTGAGTTGGCTCTTGCAGAACTTCCACCCGATCCTTGATGTTCTCTTTGAGGAGAAGTATCTACAGGTGTTCTGATCAGAGTTTCCTCTTCCAGCTCAGGTTCTGAAGAAGGAAATCTGATGTGATGAGGGGCATTTGGATCAAGCAAAGTTTGCCCTCGTTCGACTATGGTCTCCCATTGTCCCTGAGTTGGACAGATGTTACGTGAGATTACAAAGATCTCAGGTCTATTTTGGGACGAGTCTAAATGAGCCACAGAGGCATCATTGTGTGGAGGTGACTTATCGATGTCGTGGGGCGAAATGACATCATTACCGAATATGGATTCCCCAGTTTCGTGCATACCAGAAGCATGAAGAGTTGCTTCTGGCGGTTCTTGCTGGTTAGGGTTCGAGGTGTGCACCTCTGTTTCAATATCCCTCTGGTCTTGATCACCAGGGATAGCATGTGTGGAAGCACTGGGATGTTGGCTAGGATTTCCCTCAGATGTGTCATCTTGGACATCTTTTTTCTAACCTCATTTTCCTCGGTACCTAGGGCTGTAGAACACTCGGGTTCCTCTCTGTTATCCTCTTTCTCACTAGTATCAGAGGAAAGAACTTCTACCTCTGGTGACTCCCGTACTTCCTCATGAACAACCTCCATAGTGGATGCTCTGTTCTCTACTTCCTCCTCCATCACTCTAGAGGAAGACCCCACTTCGGGTACTCTTACCTCTGGTCTATTTCCTTCTTCCACTTCTATTTCCTCACTCGAACTCTCTTCAGATGGCTCAGAACCTAAGTATGCTGGGGTTCTCACCTCAGGTTCTTGAGGTTGAGCAGCATGTCTATAGTTTTGGATAAAAATATGATTTGGGCTTATCAGAGCGAGCATTGTACCTGGAACGCGTCGAATGAGGGGATATTCTCCTGAGGTGGTTGGATTGAATCTGGTCATGACCCAGTTCTTGAACGTATTGCCTTGTTGAGTCAGTTCCAGACTCTGAAATGCTCTTCTGATCACCAACCCGATAAACCTTGGGAACTTGATGTTTTTCAGAAATTTGTGTTGCCCAACTTCTCCTCCTTTGGCGATGGCAGAGGTTTTGAGATTGACAGCAGTGAGAAGGTCGGTGTAGAGAATACTGGCATAGTCAAGGTTTCTTTGAAAGAACAATCCATACATTATCTGTAGGATTTCTATGCTGGCTTGATCTTGACTACCAGTTTTACCTGTGAGGGTTCGGTTCAGTGTGGAGAACATGAAATTCCACACTGGTGGTAGATTCTGTCTTTTGAATGCTCCGATGCGAGTGATGTCCTTGTTGTAGCCTAGAAATCGTACAAACTCCAGAAGTACAGCAGTGTTGGGTGGCTTCTCGAAAGCTTCTATGTCGAGTTGTCGCTTGCTCCTCATTCCAAGGATTCTCCGCAGGGTAGTTGCTCTGATTCTGATCGTTCCTGAACCTCCATCTCGTCCAGAATCCACATTGCCGATGATTCCGTTTAGCTCTTCTACGTGTTGGCAAGTAGTCCACCATTGCTTGATGTAGAGCTCAGGAATGTTGTCGTCGAAGTCTGTTAGGGCTTTGAAGATTTCTGAGTTTCTGAAGAACTCCAGAAATATGTGGTATGTGGGTAGATAGAGAGCAGGGTTTGGATCTAAACGATGGTTGCTTTCAGCAAACTCGTATGGGAGAATAACGATTTGGTCGACGGGACCAATACGGCTTGAATCTTCTGAGTGTTGAGGACTTGCCATTGTTGCAGGTTAGGGTTTTTGAAGGTTAGAATTAGGAAGAAAGGTGAACAGGGTTTTGGAAAACTTAGAAAGCATAAGAAATGGAAAGGTTTAAAGGAAATGGGTATTTATATGGAAAATGTGTGGCTGGTTCATGGTCATAGGTACTGTAGGTACTCGAGTAGTGGAACGGTTGCTACAGTAAGAACGTGGGAACAACTAGCGGTTTATCTTTCAATGAGAGATTTCCACGTGGATTTAGCTCTGACGTCTTATGACACGAAAAATCGTCACGGTTAGGGATTTGAGGGTAACAGGTGGTTGACGATTAAAGAATGACCCGCGTCTCTGATGACGTGTTTCTGATGACGTGGCAGACAGAGCTCTGATGAAGTTTTGTTAAAACTGCTTCTGATGTGAGAAGGTCAGAACTTTACATGATCAAACAGAGTTCTGATGAGAAGCAACAGAGGCTCTGATGAGATGTCAGAGTTCTGACTGTTTCTCCAAAAGATTTAGCTTTAAGCTCAAAAAGCAAAGTCAATTTTGGTTTTGGAAATATGATTATTGACTTGCTCCCCCTAAAACCATGCATTTTCCCTTCATAAGCTCCCCCTCGACAGATGATCCTCCTCTTCCTCTTTTTTTTTTTTTTGAAATAAACAAAACGGACTTGTTGAAAAAGTATGCTTTGACAGAGTTCTGGAGAACAACAGAAGCTCTGTTGTATTATCCTACCCAACCTTTTGACAGAGCTCTGGTAGGACCATCAGAGGCTCTGTTGAATTTTACAGAGTTAGGAAGACAAGTTCAGCATACCCAGTTTGCTGATTAAGAAGTTAAACCTTCTTTCATCAAGGGCTTTAGTGAATAAGTCAGCAAGCTGGAAGTCAGTTGAGACGAAGTACATCTCAATAGTCCCTTTTTCAACATGATCTTTTATAAAGTGATACCTTATGTCGATGTGCTTGGTCTTCGAGTGTTGAACCGGGTTGGCTGTTATGGCAATGGCACTCTTGGAGTCGCATAGAATTGGAATTTTACCATACTCCAGGCCATAATCTCTGAGTTGTGTCTTCATCCAAATTACTTGGGAACAACAACTAGCAGCAGCAACATATTCCGCTTCTGCTGTAGAGGTTGAAACACAGTTCTGTTTCTTGGATGTCCAACTCACCAACTTTTCTCCAAGCATTTGGCAGCTACCAGAGGTACTCTTTCTGTCGTTCTTGCATCCTCCACAGTCTGAGTCTGTATATGCTACAAGCTCGAAACCAGAGTTAAGAGGATACCAGAGACCCAAAAATTGAGTCCCTTTCAGATATTTAAAGATACGTTTGACAGCTGTTAAATGAGTCTCGGTAGGATTTGCCTGAAATCTGGCACAGAGACAGGTTGCAAACATTATATCAGGTCTACTGGCGGTTAAGTACAAAAGTGACCCTATCATGCCTCTGTAGTGCTTGACATCTGTTGGTTCACCATTAGGGTCAGAGTCAAGTTTAACTCAAGTGGCAATAGGAGTTTTCATTGGTTTTGAATCATTGAGCTTATATTTTTTCAACATGTCAGAGATGTATTTGGACTGACTTATGAAAGTCCCTCTGTCAGATTGTTTGACTTGTAAACCCAGGAAGAAAGAGAGTTCTCCCATCATGCTCATTTTGAATTCACTTTTCATTAAGGTTTCAAACTTATCACAGTACTCTTGCCGTGTAGACCCAAAGATAATGTCGTCAACATATATTTGTACCAGAAGTATATCATTTTTATATCTCCTGAAGAATAGAGTTTTATCGACGGTACCTTTTTCGAAGTGATTGATCAAAAGAAATTTGGACAGAGTTTCATACCAGGCTCTGGGAGCTTGCTTAAGACCGTAGAGAGCTTTGTCTAGCTTGTAAACGTGGTCTGGAAACTCTGAGCATTCAAAACCAGGTGGCTGCTGGACATAAACTTCTTCTTGTAGCTTGCCATTTAGAAATGCAGACTTGACATCCATTTGGTAGACCTTGAAACCCTTATGAGCAGCATAGGCTAGGAAGATTTTGATTGCTTCTAGCCTAGCCACTGGAGCAAAAGTTTCGTCATAATCAATTCCTTCTTCCTGTCTGTATCCTTTTGCAACCAGACGGGCTTTGTTTCTGATGATAATCCCATCTTCATCCTTCTTGTTTCTAAACACCCACTTGGTTCCAATGGCCGCTTTGCCTTTAGGGAGTGGAACCAAGGACCAAACTTTATTTATCTCGAATTCCAAAAGCTCTTCTTGCATGGCTTCGATCCAGTTTGGGTCGTCTAGGGCTTCAGAAATCTTTTTCGGCTCAATCATACTTAAGAAATTTACAAAGAAGGCTTCATTGATTGTGGCCGATCTTGTCTTTATGCCATCTTCAGCAGCACCAATGATAAGATGATGAGGGTGATTCTTTGTCCATCGTGTCATGGGAGCATGGACAACGGGTGGCGTTTGTGCTTCTGATGGGAAAAGACGAACTTCATTATCAGAGTTCTGTAGGTTTGGACCAGGGCTCTGTGGCACACTTTGGAGAGTGTCCTCATTGCTCTGTGAGATATTAACAGGACTCTGTGATGGTGAAGTTTCAAACAAGGAATTTCTTCCAACGTTTGTCATCAGAGGTGATGAAGGCTCTTGTACAGGTTCTCTTTCATTCTGGTGTGGTTCCTCATTTCACTGAATTACTCCTGTAGACAGAGAAGTAAATGGTGAAGTATTAGAGGGACCAGTGAGAGATGTACCTGTCAGATTTTGATCTGTTGAGTTCTGAGCTTGATCTCCTCTGTTGATGTTATCATAGGAATCATCATCGAATAAATCATTGAACATGAGATTGATGTCTTCTTCCCTTGATCTAGAAGAATTTATCTTCTTTTGTTTTGTCTGTGTCCCCTCTGTTGAGTTTTGATCAGAGGAGCTTGATATGCTTTCATCAAAGGACACATTTACACTTTCTTGAATGACCCGACATCTGGTGTTGTAGACTCTGTAGGCTTTAGAGGTTAAGGAGTAACCAATAAAGATTCCTTCGTCTGCTTTTTTGTCAAACTTTCCCAGATGTTCTCTGTCATTCAGTATATAGCACTTGCAACCGAAGATATGAAAAAATTTCACATTTGGTCTTCTGTTGTTAATGAGTTCATAAGGAGTCTTCTTGAATCTTTTTACGATTACAGCTCTGTTTTGGATAAAACTGGCTGTTGAGACTGCTTCTGCCCAGAAGTTCATTGGAAGGACCGAGCCAGCCAACATGGTTCTGGCGGCTTCCACCAGAGTTCTATTCTTTCTTTCCACAACTCCATTCTGTTGTGGGGTTCTGGCAGCTGAGAAGTTTTGGGAGATACCTTCCTCTGTTAGGTATGCATTGATTCTTTCATTCTTGAATTCTGTCCCGTTATCACTTCTTAGCTTTTGTATCTTTAAGTCTAACAGAACCTGTATCCTTCTTAACAAACTTATCAAAATTTCTGGGACATCAGATTTTAATCTGATGAACTCGATCCAAGTATATCTAGAATATTCATCAATTAATACAAGGATATACTTTTTGCCCGACAGACTTTGCACAGAGATTAGACCGCATAGATCCACATGAAGCATATGCAAGGGTCTGGGACAACTATGATCACTCTTTGTTTTGTGTGAAGATCTTTTCA
The DNA here is from genome assembly GCA_033807775.1 of Saussurea involucrata. Lineage (NCBI taxonomy): Eukaryota > Viridiplantae > Streptophyta > Magnoliopsida > Asterales > Asteraceae > Saussurea > Saussurea involucrata. The sequence continues at coordinate 115,688,988 of CM066322.1, forward strand.
TCTTTCCAAATTCACAAGCAGAGCAGAGATGGTCTTTGTCAAATTTCAGGGAAGGAAGTCCTTTTACCAACTTCAGTTTCACAAGTCTGTCAAGATTTCGAAAGTTTAAATGAGCAAATCTTTTGTGCCAAAGCCAGGCATCTTCATTATTCAAAGACACTAAACAGAGTCTTTCTGTTGTAGTGTTTTGGTTTGGTTCGAAATTCATTTTGTAAAGATTGCCTTTTCTGTCAGCTCTTAAGAGTTCTTGACCAGACTCGGAAAGTAGTAAGGAACAGTACTTCTTCCTAAAATTGACATCGAAACCGTGATCACAGAGTTGACTTATACTGAGAAGATTATGATTTAATCCTTCAACATAAGCAACTTCAGAGACTGAAACACCACCATTTACTAATGTACCATTACCTTTAATCTGTCCGCCATTATCTCCTCCGAAGGTTACCGCACTTCCCATCTTGTTTTTGAAAGAAGTTAACAGCTCCTTATTACCCGTCATGTGCCTGGAGCATCCTGAGTCCAAGTACCAGATCTGCACATGAGGTTTCTGCACGACAGATTAGTTCATTTTAGGTACCCATTTCATAATGGGTCCTTTCTTGTTAGGCTTTGGTGGTGCGACAGAGGTTTTCCTTTGTGTGTTCAGAGTGGTCGTGGAAATTTTCTTTTGAACAGAACGACTCAGAACACAGTGAGGACCATTCAGATGATTTTGTAATTTTAACAACAGTTGAATACAATTGCAGTTCATGGAGCATGACTGATGCACATTGTTTTTATTCAAAAACTGTTTGATTTGAGCTTGATTCTGAGAATTTTTTGAATCATACGCCTTTGAAAACAATCTGTCCTGGTTTTGCTTTTTGAAATTGTTACTCTTAGAAGTAGCCTCTTTTGACATGAAATTCTTGGAAATGGATTCATTTGAACGAAAAGAATTTATTCCTTGATTTACACCGGAACTTGGAACAGACATAGCTATCCACTTTCCCTTCTGTTCTGGTGTGAATCTTACAGGTTTGAAAGCAAGAGGAACATTTGAGTTTACCAAGACACTTTTGTTTTTCTCTTTCTTCTCTACTTCTACTGCGTTAGAAGCAAGAATCTTGAAATCTTTGTTGTTAAAGCTTGTTACCGGTATAAATCTTGACTGTTTCTTAAAGAAAGAAACATCCTCTTTTAGATCCGGAGATCCGACCGGTAATTTCTTTGACTTGTGTAAGATGTTCTTTTGACCACAGAAGATCTGTTCATCTACCTCGGAGTCAGAGTCATAATTAGAGGCTAGAAAGTCTCTAGTGGCTCTGTTGGAGGAATTCGATTCAATGGGTATGACAGGGATATTTGTTTTAACAGATCTGAACTTTCTCAACTTTGGCTTTAAAGAATCAGATATAGCATTTTCTTCAATAACTTTCAATAAATCTTCTTCAAAAGATGTTCTTATTGATTCATAGGTAGGAGAGAAAGTTGGTGCTTCTGGATTAAGTTTTCTCTGTGGCATTTCAACAGAGGACTTTGTCTCAGAAGACGCAGACTTCTGTCCTTTGAAAGAATTGAAGTTGAAAATCTCTTTAGTATCCAAGTCCTTGACAGAATTAGGAATTATGATTTTAGCTTTTCCTTGATCAAGAATAAACTCAGAGGATGGTTTCAAAACCTTTTCATGATCAAAGGAGTCATAGCTAATATTCCTAAAGTCGAGACTTCTTGGTTTTGAGAAAACATCTGACGTTTTAGTTCTTTTGAAAACAGCATTACCAGATATCACGTCCTCTTGGATTTTCCCAATACAAAAGGCGGAGGACAGGGATGTCTTCTTCCTTCCGTTGTAGGGAGTAAGGTCAGAGAAACCAAGACCTTGCGTATCCATCTGTGAATTTATCTTGATGTGCACATCTTGTGCATCTTGGTATTTTTTAATCTGAATTTCTTTTCTCTGTAGGGATTGATGAAGTATTTCCCTTTCTCTTTGAAAATAATCAGTTAGAGCAACAGAGTTAAGTCTCTCTGTTTCAGATTGTTTCAACTTTTCAGACTTCTGTTTTAAATCATTTTCATAAGATTTGATTTTTTCAGAAAACAGACTTTCCTTCTTCTTCTGTAAGATTTCTAGCTCGGATTTTTCTTTGAAGATTTCTTCCTTTTCTTGTTCCAAGAGAGTCCTCTATCTCTTGTAAAAAGATAGGTCCTTCTGAGCTAGTTTTCTTAGCTCCTTTTCTTCAGAAAGTTTTTGTTTTAGAAGCTGAAATTCCTCATTCAACATGGAAACATGCATTTCTAATTCTGAGTCAGATTTAGATTCAGATGAGCATACCTTGGCACTGGGTCTGGTGGTCTCCAGCGCTCTGTCATCAGATTCTGTCGTGGTAAGAGCAAATGCATGAGCCAGATCTTCTTCTTCTGTTGTTCCCTTTGTTATCTCTGGTTCTCCAGTCATCCAGTCAACAGTTTCTTCTAAACTCTCATCATCTACAGCGACTCCACAGAAGTTGGCTTGTTCTGGTTCATCATCAGAAGATGAGTCAGAGACCCAATTTTCCATTTCAGCAACATAACTTCTTTCTCTATAGTTGTACTTGTATTTGTTTTTGTAGTAGTCCTGGTCTTTTACCAGTTTGCCTCTACAATTAACAGAGAAGTGTCCAGGTTTGCCGCATCTGAAGCAGCGTCCATCATTTTGATTGATGGGCTGGGCAGCATCGGCCTTTTGTTGTGCTGGTGGATTTTCTCTTCTTTGTGGAGGTTTTCCTATTTCTGTGGCAACTCTGTTGGAACTTTGCTCTGGTGCTGTATATCCTCTTCTGTCTTCCCTTCCTTCTCTCTCATATCTGCCTCTTCTGTCGAACTTATTGCCAAATCTCTTGTTAAATTGCTGAGTTATTAAAGCAAGAGATTGGGCAAAGGCTTGAATGTCATCATCCTCTGATGAGCTTTCATCTGTTTCACTTTCTACAATCAAACTTTTCTTTCCTTTCTTCCTATCATATTTTTCTTTCTTTTTCTCTTTACTTGAACTTACTCTGTTGGACTTTTCAGATGTGGTTTTCTTGGAATCAGAAACTAAGGCGATTGGACCAGCACTATTGGATTTGCCTTCTTGCTTGACAACCTCCTTTTCTTGTGCGGCCAAAGTGCCATATACATCCGTTAAAGACCATACATCTAAGTCCTGGTTAGCTTGTAAAGACATGGACATATTTAACCATTCATCATTCAAACTTTTCAAAAACGGAACATTGTTATCTTCCTTCGACCTAACAACCCAACATTTTTTGCATTTATTGATCAACACATTAAATCTGTTGTAGGTTTGCTGTAAGGTTTCCTCAGGAAGTGCCTTGAAATCATTGTATTCATTTATACATTGGGTCCTTCTGTTCTTTTGGGTCTTGATACCACCCTCAAGTTGGTTAAGAAGTTGATCCCAGATTTCCTTAGCAGTAACACATGAATCTAGTTCTTGAAATATTTCGTTTGGAATGGCCATAATCAGTAGTCTAACTGCTTTAAGATCATTTTCCATTTTTAGATTTTCCTCATCAGTAAAACCTGTTGTTTTAACTTCATAATGAGCTGGAATCTCAGCAGTAGTTCCTGTTGCGGGTACACGAGGAACAAAAACCATGGGTTGGAATGGTCCATCTGTGACAGATCGCATGAGGTCTTTATCCATACCATCGAAAAAATTAACCATCCTGATTTTCCACTGAGGATATTCATCTCTCAGAAGAGTAGGAGGTTTTGTTAAAGAGCCAGCAGTATAGATAGCATTTATACCGTTGTTAGCCATTTTGAAAGAAAAACAGAGTACTGTTTGTAGCAAAATGATTTTCGGCTAGAAACAGAGTTTCAAACAGTAACCAACGGAACAGTAACTTTTGAGAAGATCTTAAGCTAAACTGGAAAGCTTTAAACAAAGTTATATGAGCTATGAAGACTTGTCTGGACTAGAAAGCAGTAAAAACAGAGTATACAGAGAAGCTTTTAAGAACACACAGACACAATCAACAACAGTGAATCAACCTTGGTAGATTGGATCGTTTGGCTTAAGAAAACCAAAGAAGCTCTGATACCAATTGTAGGTTCCCAGATTCACGTTGTATCACGATAATGGTAAATAATTAGACAGCGGAAGCATTTTAAGCAAAGCCATTAAAGTGAGTGATTGTGTAAACAATAACTGAACTGTGAAGATTAAAATATAGAACAGTAAAATGATAATGAAATCAAACAAAGAACAATGCTCGTATATTGATAAAATGAATCACTCCAAGAATATGTTCAAGAGAGTGTTCGGAAATCTCACAGGACAGTATCGTACGAAGTAGTGCTATGGAAATACTGCAGTGCGTGCTTTTTCAAATGTGGAAAACTATTCTTCCAAAAGCTTACAATTGTTGTTCCACTACCTCGCTATTTATAGACCTGATAAAATGTAGACAGTGTACTGTCGTACCCCTGAATGACACGTGGAAAGTGTGTCTCCAATCTTTAGGGCATACGTGGAAATTGTGGACACGTGTCTGACACTTCATTTCCTGTGAGACTTAGGTTGACAGAGGTCTTTTACTTCACAGAGCTCTGTCGCAAGAGCTCTGTTGGGCTTCTGTTGAATACTTGTTCTCTTGTTGGAATTCTTCGACAGAGCTCTGATGAGCTCTGTTGGATCCGACAGAGCTCTGTTGAGCTCTGTTGGTCTTCTTGATGAACTTCTTCCAAGTCTTCTGTCTGATCTCTGTTGGTCTTCTGACTTGAACTATTTTCAATACTTTTACATAACATATACTTGGGGCTAACAAGTAGTCTTTCAGCTCTGAGGTGATCAGTGAACTCTTTCTTTGATAACCTGAACTTTGTCATAACAGGAGTGACTTTGGAGCGAGGGAGGATGATTCGCTGATCTTCAAGCTTCTTGATCATTGCATCTCTCTTTTTCTGATCTTCTTCACTCAGCATTTGAGGAGCCAAGGAAGGTCTGTTTTTGTGAGAGAGCAGCTGTTCTTCAGGTTCATCAGTCACAGTAGTGACATCCAAGACTAGGATTATTTCTTCAGCACTAGTGGCTAGGATTATTGTTGATGAAGTTGCAGTTGTAGGTACTTCAGCTGGATCCACAAGCAGGGGAGAGGACTAGCTGAAACACAGCAATTGTTTAAGTAAGATCATGGGAAGAAAGAGATAGATAAAAGAATGAGGGTTAAGTGTATAGAGGTTTTATGGAGAGGATAACTGAGATTGAGAAGGGATAGAGGAAGGATGCAGTATAAGGGAAGAGGAGATATTGTACCTGGCAAACTGGTTTTATCTGAAGGATAGACAGATTGCCTTCTACAGCGGGGCCTTTGTTTTTGTCTTTATCAGTTTCAGTTGCTGCAGGTTTTGTCTTAGTCGTCTCCCCTGATGGTTCCTTTATCATAACCCCTTTTTGAGCGGGGACCTTCTTGGGCTGAACAAAGAAGAAGTCATCATCATCGTCATCATCATCATCGTTTTTAGGGGATGATGATGGTTCTTCATCTTCAGGATCGAGGACTTCATTTTCTTCTTCTTCCTCAGCTTCAGATTCTTCCTCGTCAGCAGAGGGTACGATGACATCAGCATCAGTTTCGAGATGCTCATCGAGTTGCTACCCCTCAAATTCAGAGGGAGGTTTCTCGGTTCCCTCAGGGTTTTCATCTCCCTGAGATTTCTCGGTTGTAGCAGCAGCAGTAGTTTCCGAAACAATACCCTCCCCCTCAGAGTTACGAGGAAGGTCTTCAAGATTTTTCTTCTCCCCCTCGATATTATGGGGAAGGTCTTCAGTCTTTTCTCCCTCTTCCACATGATGAGTGGGGGAGGTAATGGTAACTTCAGCAGCAGTAGCGTCAGTGTGCATTGGGTCCCTATCTTCCAGGCTAGAGATCCCAACACAGGTTTCAATCTTGCTTAATCTGTCTTCTAGGCCAGATATAGCAGGAGTGATTCTTTGAAGGTCCTCTCGATCCACCTGAGTAAAATGTGAAGGGGCACAGGTAGCAGCATTCAGGCGATCGAGGATTTGCTGCAATAAGTTGGTGGCGGTGCTGACATCCGTCTTCAAGGAAGAGACTTCTCCCTGAAGGGTACCAACCGTTGTCTTCAGCATTGTGACTTCGCCGGACATGGTAGTGTGGGAGAAGTTGAGATTGTTGATGGCAGTGGAGTTGTCAGCAAGAGTAGAGGCAAAACTTGCAATGTTGCCATCCACCTTCTCCAGATCAGCACTGGAGGCTTTCTTTCCTACCCCTGTTGTCAGCGTCTTGAGATTTTCTCTGGCGTCTGTAATTGCTGAAGAGTTAGTGGAGAGAGTGGTGTTGTAAGAGTCCACCTTTGTCACTAGATCTTTCAGGGAGTTGTGAATATCTCCCAAATTAGGACCTGCAACAGATAATAACCTATTAACAAAGGAAAGCTCAGAAGTTGGGGATTTTGAGAGAGGAGTGTTTTGGATTTTGTGTATACCTGCAGGCGGGTTGGTGAAGTCGTCAAAACCTCGATAACCTGAGTAGTGTTCCATGTCGCCTTCCAGAGTGCCTTGGCGAATAGAAGTGCCTGCAGATCCTATATTTTGATGCATCATCCCCTGTAAAGTAGCAACTGATGTATCGAGGATGATGTTCTGTGCAAAGAATGGGGGGAATACTGGTGGAGTGTCCAAAGAAAGAGTGGGAGGAGTGATGGTTGAGAAAAGGGTTTTGGTAACGGGTTCAGCGTTGGATCCGCTGAGAAATACTTCTTCAGACTGTAGAGAGCCTGAAGGAGGGGGGTTCAGTTCCAAGTTTATAACCTCAACGTTTAGAGATGTTGAAGTTGGGATGGAAGGGGTGGCTTGATCAGCTGTGGCAGAGCGTACCACGGAACTATCCAGCGGCTCTATAGGAAGAACCGTGGAGTCTTCAGCATGTGAATGCTTGGGGGGTTGCTCCTTGGTTTTCTTGATCCTTTAAGAATCAAGTGGCGTAGTAGAGTGTTTCCTTTTTCGAGAAGGAGTGGAGGGTGCAGCCTGGGAATCAACAGTTCGGATTACCGCTGAGGTAGCCGCATAAGTAGAAGAAGTTGGAGGATTGAGAATAGATAAGAGTGTAGAGAGACGTAGCTCATTTGGCAGGGGCTTGAAGTCAAGAACTTTAGGGCCAACCTTGGAGAGCCTCAGGTCGCCCACCTTTGGGTATTCATTCCCAAGTCCGTGTAGAAAAAGAGCACTGATTGATGATTGATGCCGAATCAATGTGAAGTCCGTTCAGCAGAGCATATCCCATGGCCTGTTGAGGTTGGGATGCTTGGTCAGTAGAACCAACCTTTGCTGTTAGGCAGCTGATCAAGTGAGCGAAGATGAAGTTCATCTCGCTGGGCATTTTTGACTTCTTGATAGCAGTCAGCTTCTTCTTAGGTTGTTTATCTCTCCCTGTGTCCCATGCGTAATTCATTGCATCAAAGAATGCAATCAGGGTTTCCCTATCAGCAGGGTTTTTGTGGTTTGGCAGAGGGACAAAGCGATTTCCTTGGGTACTGCCAGGAAGGTTTAGAGCACGCCTGATATGAAACGGTGTGATCTTGGAAGTTCCATGGTCTGTGTCACAAAGAATGACATCGACCATTTTCTTAGGATCTTTGGTTGAGGGCACCTGAGCTCTTCTGGCAGTATACCAGAACTAAGCTAGAAGAGATCGATGAGCAGGGGGTGCAATGGTAAGAGCTGTCGATATGGAGTAAGTCTTAAGAAAGTTCACAGCATCATCAAGATGTGTGACTTGTTTCTTTTCAGGGAAGTCGAAGAGAGCATAGGGATTATTGTTTTGGAAGGTAACTTTCTTGAGTTCGAACTTAACCTGAGGAGCTTTAGTAAATTAAGTGACCTCAGCAGCAGTGGGGGACTTAGCAGAAGGATCTTCAGAGGATGCCATTTCTGTTTATCATTTAATAAAGAGGAAACAGAAGATCTCAAGATGAATAAGATATCCAAAGAGGATTTTTAGGGTTTTTGCACATTCCATTCAGACAAAAATATCTTAATAGAGATTAGGGTTTTTCTAGTTTTCGTAAAGATTCAAAAACTAGTGAATGCCTTATTTTCCAGTTTCCTTTTTAAAATAAGGATTCTGGAAAAACATATGAAGAACAAGTTTAAGATTTTTGTTTTAAACTTGAAGAACAACCATGAAGATTGTGTTCATAAAATCATGAAAAAGAAAATGATTTCATTTTAAAAGGTTCTTTTGTTTGATCTTTTGAAAACAATGATAAGATCAGAAACAAGTTAATAAAAGGTAAATAATAAGAATATTAACCATAGATGTTGTTGAAGAAGATGAACGATTTCTGGAAACGAGAGTTCAAAATGCAACAGTGTTCTTTCTTGGAAGAGAAGTTGTTCGCGTAAAGGTAAAAATACAATCTCAAATGGTTTATATAGTGAGAGTTAGAGAGAGAAAAACTTGAGCGGGAAAAGTTTTTTCATGATGACACGGACACGTCCCTTGAATTGGATTGGACAAGGAAGTCGAAACGGGCGAACGTGTCAGAGAAAACGTGCCATGACTTTATCCGTTGTGATGACGTCACAAACGTCCTTTCATATTTTAGGATGTCTCTAAGGTTTTTGAAAGCTCAGGGACAATATTTGAGAACATGAAGCACTGAATAGAAGTATCAGTTAGATTTAGAAATTTCAAAAGTATCTCTGAAAAGAAGAGATATTCAGCGATGTAATTTGTTTTGAAATCTTTCAGTTTTAGGTGAACGTCAGTGAGTAAGAGAGAACATACCTTGATATCAGCGAATCAATCTTGTTCAGAGAGTAGGTGATAAGTATTGGTTATACAAGTTAGTTTTATCCCAGATCAAATGTGAATCGCTGAAGATTTTACTCTTCAAAGTTCAGCATTCCAAGCTCGCTGATGAGAAAGTTGAATCTTGTCTCATCAAGAGGTTTGGTAAATAGATCAGCTAACTAAAAGTCAGTTGGGTTAAAGTGAAGTTCTATATCACCATTCATCACATGATCTCTGATAAAATGATACCTGATTTCGATGTGTTTGGTCTTTGAGTGTAGCACTGGATTGTTGGCTATAGCGATGGCACGTGTGCTGTCGCAATAGATTGGAATCTTTGAGAGCTAAAGGTCATAGTCCAGTAGTTGATTTCTCATCCACAAGACCTGAGAAAAACATCATCCAGCGGCTACATACTCAGCTTCAGCGGTTGAGGTGGACACTGAGTTTTGTTTTTTACTTGTCCAAATCACCAGCTTTCCACCTAGGAGCTGACGGCCTCCTGTGGTGCTTTTCCTATCCAATTTGCAAACTGCAAAATCACTATCTGAATAGGCGATTAGATCAAACCCTGAGTCTTTAGGATACCAAAGACCTAGGTTAGGAGTACCCTTAAGGTAACGAAAGATTCGCTTTACAACGATCAAATGAGATTCCTTAGGTTCAGCTTGATATCGTGCACACAAACAAGTTGCATACATAATATCAGGTCGGCTAGCTGTAAGATACAGGAGAGAGCCGATCATCCCACGGTATGTTGTGACATTAACAGGTTTTCCTTTAGGATCCTTGTTTAGTGTCAGTGGCGGTGCCATAGGGGTTTTCATAGCTGAACTCTGAGTTAAATCAAATTTCTTCAGCATATCCTTAACATACTTTCCCTGATTAATGAATGTTCCCTTTTCATTTTGTTTTATCTGAAGACCAAGGAAATATGTTAGCTCACCCATCATACTCATTTTATACTCTGCTTTCATCCTTTCAGAGAAGCGAGTACAAAGGTCAGGGTTAGTGGAACCAAATATAATATCATCGACATATATTTGAAAAAGAATAATATGACCTTTTACCTTCCTAAAAAATAGAGTTTTGTCGATTTTACCACGCTCAAATTTTTCGATAAGGAGATAAGATGAGAGAGTGTCATACCATGCACGAGGAGCTTGCTTTAAGCCATAGAGTGCCTTATCCAGTTTATAAACATAACCTGGATGCTTAGGATCTGAGAATCCTGGATGTTGTTCCACGTAGACTTCTTCTTTCAGCTTTCAATTTAGGAACGCTGACTTGACATCCATTTGATAAACTTTGAAGTCTTTGTGTACAGCGTATGCTAAGAAAAGACGAATGGCTTCTAGTCTTGCCACTGGAGCAAAGGTTTCGTCGTAATCTATACCTTCCTCTTGTCTGTATCCATGAGCAACAAGTCGAGCCTTGTTGCGGGTTACAGTTCCATATTCATTCAACTTGTTTCGATTGGCCCATTTAGTGCCTATCACTGACTTGTCATATGGACGGGGAACAAGTTTCCAAACTTTGTTTCTTTCAAATTCAGTCAGCTCTTCTTGCATAGCACTGACCCAGTTTGGATCTTGGAGGGCATCATCTGTTTTCTTTGGTTCAATCAGAGAAATAAAGTTAACAAATAAACAAATATTACCTACACTTCGACGAGTCTGAACACCAACGTTTGGATCACCAAGAATTTGTTCAATAGGGTGATTTATAGTCCATCGCTGAGCCAGAGCGTAAGTTGATGGCTCAATCTGAACTTCTGGGCGAGCTGAAGATGAGGCTTCAGCAACTTCTGGTATATCGGCCAAGAGAGGTATATGTGCAGATGTCATTTCATTTACTGATTGTTGAGAAGTAGATGGTATGTCTGAGACAGAAGGTTCATAGGCAGGCATAGTGTTTAAAGGAACAGCTGAGACCCATGATGTTTCAGCTTCACTAGTCTGCATGCTTGGGATGATAGTAGGACCATCATCTTCAGCGGTATCAGTACGAGGAGTGGGAATGTCTTCTGAATCACCAAGATGAGAAAACATCCATTGATTCAGTTCTTCAGTATCAGCAGAAGGTCTAGAGTTAGCTGAACGAGATTCATCAAAGGTGACGTGAATAGTTTCTTCAACAGTCTGTCTTCTTCGATTGAAGACTCTGAAGGCTTTGGAGATTGAAGAATATCCAAAAAAGATTCCATCAACAGCCATATGATCAAATTTTCCAAGGGCATCTCTGTTGTTCAGTATGAAACACTGACATCCAAAGATGTGAAGAAAGCTAATTGAAGGCTTTCTCCCATGAAAGAGTTCATAGGATGTCTTCTTAAATCTTTTGACTATTAGCGACCTGTTTTGAGTAAAACAAGCAGTGTTAACAGCTTCTGCCCAAAACTGAGTAGGCAGGTGAGAATCGCTGAGCATTGAACGTGCGGCTTCAATGATAGTTCTATTTCTTCTTTCAGCGACTCCATTTTGTTGTAGAGTTCTCACTGATGAAAAGTTGTGAGAAATACCCTTACTTTCAAAGAAGGAATCAAGAGAACTGTTTTTGAATTCAGTCCCATGATCACTCCTTATTGAGCGAACGGACATGTTGTTCAGGACTTCCATTTTCCTGACAAAGGTGATGAGTTCTTCAGGGGTGTCACTCTTAGAACGGAGAAACATTACCCAGGTATAGCGAGAGAATTCATCAACTATGACCAATGTATATTTCTTTCCAGCTATGGATTGTTTGTTAACAGGGCCAAACAAATCCATATGGAGAAGTTGTACAGGAGATGACACTGAGGAAACTTGCTTAGAATTGAAGCTTGCCTTGGTCTGTTTCCCTTTCTCACACGCTGAACATAAGGACTCCTTGGCGTATGAGTGTTGAGGTAGACCAGTGACTAACCCTTTAGAGGAAAGAGTATTCAGTGTCTTGAAGTTGAGATGAGAGAGCCTCTTATGCCATAACCAATTGGCATCAGATGAGGCTTTTAAGAAGAAACAGGAGTTCTCAGTGGTTGTGGAGTCTATGTTTATAACGTAAACATTTTCCGGACGATAACCGCTGAGAGCTATCTTCTCCTTTTTGTCAGTGACAAAGCAGGATTCCTTAGTGAAAATCACTTTGTTATCCTTGTCACACAGGTGACTTATGTTTAGAAGATTATGCTTCAGTCCTTCAACATATGCAACTCTTCTGAAGGTTGTCGTACCATTAGAGAGTACACCGAAACCTCGGGTATAGCCTTTTCCATTTCCCCCGAAAGTCACAGAGGGACCCTTCTCTTCCTTATACTCAGTGAGCAGGTTCTTCTTACCAGTCATGTGTCTGGAGCATCCGCTATCGAGATACCAGATACCCTTCCTGACCTGCAAACAAAGGAAGATTAGTTTGACTTGGGCACCAATTTAACCATGGGTCCACATTTGTCAGTGGTGGTAGAGGAAGTGGAAGGTTCAACAATCTTCGCAGCATTTGAAGATTCAGCTTCAGAACTTGTCTTCACCTTGGTTAATTTCTTAACCTCAGTGGTCTTCTTTTCCTTGGGGGCATTAATCTTCACCTTAGCTCATTTTTCAGCTTTGGTGGCTGTGAGGCACTTAGCAATGTGATCGGTAAGTCCACAGTGATAACATTTCCTATAGCTAAAAGTAGCTTTAGGACCATTTGCATGCTTACCCGTTAATTTTAAATGAGCAGGGCCAGCACCAAGTATACCTTTGGCATTGGAAATAGGAGGAACAATCAGTTCTTCAGATTTCTTACCAATAATATCCACTCTGATTCTAGGAGTAGATCGTTGAATAAATCCAGGGATCTTGTTCTTAGAAGTAAAGGGATAAGTCACTGAAGCTTTAGAAGCCTTCAGTTTTGGTACAAAGGTACCCTTCTGAGGTTTTTGATTTAAAACTTTTTCTTTACCTTTATCTTTAAAGATTAAGGTAGGTTTTTCCTCAGGGATAGGAGATTTTGAAGAGGAATACTGAGAAGAAGAAGTGTCAGGGATAGAGGAGACAAACATTCCAAATTTAAGCATGGAATGATCAGTGGCTGGTTGTTCAGCGTCAGCTTTATAACCAAGACCATGTTTGTCACTCAGGGGAATCTGAGACTTAATTATCTCACTGATCGTTGTTGAGGATTTATACCATCCATCAACAGTAGCTTTTTCAGCTTTTAATGCAGCGATAGCTTCTTCACGCTTGATTTTGACTAGCTGATTTAGGTGAACTTGATCTTTAAAATCGTCTTCAATTTTAGAAAGATTTTCTATTTGAAGGTGACAGTTTTTAAGCTGTTCAGCGAGATCAAGGTTTTGATTTTCAACCACAGTTTTGCCATTCATGGCTTCATATAAACTTCTAGTCAAGAGATCGATCTATCGAAGACTATCAGCTTCATCAATATTTAAAATATTGGTAAAGAAGGAAGGTGATACCTTAGTAGCAGAGTTTGAAGTAGAGGGAATGTCAGAATTTTCATCCTCATCTTCAAGTTTGGCCATGAGACAGAGATTGGCCTCATCATCATCTTCAGAATCAGATGATTTTTCTTCATCAGAAGCAGCCTAATCATAGTCAGCCATCAGGCCTTTGCCTTTCTTCTTAAAGCCTTTCAGCTTTGCATACCTTTCTTTCAGATTTTGATACTTGTCATCTCTAGCCCTGGGGTTAGAGGATTTCTTGGAGAAAGCTGAGGTTCTAGAAACTTTTTTTGATCTGCACTCGCTAGCAAAATGTTCTATCTTTTCACAGTTATAGCAAGTAGCAGTAGCCTTATCAACAGGGGTTGATGATCTAGGCTTGTTAGTGAGAGCAAGAGGTTTGTTCTTTCTGAAATTTTTCTTTTTGGCGAATCTCCTGACTTATTAGATAGGAGAGCCATAGATTCATCAAGATCTGAAGAGTCAGGATCTGATGAGCATTCAGAGTTAGTCTCCAACTCAGTGATAGTAATAGAAGATCGCTGAGTGGAAGGTGACTCTGAGATTAAAGCAACAGGGGTGCTTTTGGAATCTTTTACAACATTCTTCTTAAGATGACTCGACTGCTCATGATTGAGCATAGTGCCATATAAGGTAGAAAGAGTCATAGATTTTAAATCCTTAGATAGCTTGAGACACATTGAATAACTGTCCCAGCTTTCAGGTAAACATTCTAAGAACTTTGTCAGAACTTCAAAGTTAGAATATTCCTTACCAACGGTTTTCAGATCAATTATTAAGCAGTTAAAGCGTTGGTGAACTTCGGAGAGAGTTTCATTCTTACCACAAATGAAGCTTTCGTACTGTCTTACCAGGTTGATTTTTTTTAGTCCTGGACTTCAGACGTACATTCATATTGAACACAGATTGTGTCCCACATGGATTTGGAGGTTTTCAGGTTCATGACGGAATGGTAGACTTCGTCAGGAAGAGCCATGGAGACGATGGATCTGGCTTTGGTGTCGAGAGCCACTTTCTTCTTATCTTCATTAGTCCACATATGAATTTCCTTTGGAACCAATCTTTCTGGAATAGCAGCTCTATTCTTAGCGGCTGAAACTTCAGGATCAGTTATAACGGGAATGTATGGACCATTTTCGATGTAATAAGGTATAGTTGGGTCTACACCTTCTAAGAAGAGTATCATCCTATTTTTCCATAGATTAAAGTTGTCTCTGGAGAATCTAGGGGGTTTAGCAAGAGAACCATTATCAATATAGTTTGTGTTTGTGTTGGTAGCCATTATGAGAACTAGCAGGGAAGACAAAAGATTAGTATAAGAAGGATCTTGTTTATTAGATTAAACAAATCTGCTCTGATACCACTTGATGGTCCCGGAGGGTTATAATGGTTTGTCAAGGGGGGGGGGGGGGGGTTGAATACAAACACACGATTTTTACTTTTTAAATTGTTTATTGATATAATCAAACAATTTACAACTTGTTGCGGAACAAGATTAAGGACTAAGCCTAATCTAAACAAGTTAAGAACACTACGTTTCTTGCACTAGAATTAAGACAGAAAGGAGATACGAATACTACGAGTAATATTCTAACACTAAGAGAAAAAGAAGAAGATGGTCGAGCACTTCATGTTGAAGTAGAGTTTCTCCTTATATACTGCATGCATTAAATGCAAAGCAGTATAACTTTACACGTGGCAGCAGCTGATTGGTTGCATGTTTTGACCTTGGTAGACAACCTAGTAGCCGCATGATTAACAGTGTAGAATCAGAGTTGGTTGTATGATTCTGGACAAAAGGGATGTCCGTTCTGACAGTTCGTACGGAGACGTGCAAGGGAATAAGACAAAATTAACTTGTAGAGTAAACCTCATGATCAGCGTTCGATGAACAGTACTTTATCAGCGAGTGATAAAACTCAGCGATCGCTGAAGTCTTCTACTTGAAACTTCACGTTGAGTGGACACGTCTTTGCTTCGCTGATATCTGCATCAGTTCATTAGTAGACTTATCGCTGGTTCTTGGGCTTGATCTTCGACTTCAGCATAGAACCTATGTTGACGTGAAACTTGTCTTCAGGGATCATAAGTAAACAACTACAACTTATCAGCGATCATCTTTAAGACTGAACATGCTCAGAGCTTATGGATGAACAGTGTTCGCTGAATGTTAAATTTAAAGGGCATGAGTTTCCTATCAGCGGTACTGTAGAGACATGGTACATATCAGCGATAGTGAAACTCTAATACATATTGTGTTGGTTCCTGGTTTTGTTTTAAACAAGATTATCAGATCTATTAGTTCAAGTTTATGTTTGATGCGGAAGCGTATTTGAAGAACTAACAAATATGATTGATAAATTTAGAACACAATATAAATAAACAATGAACAGGAAATAATATCTCAAAGTTTACTGAATATATATATATATCAAGAATAGATTTAAGAACAGTGAGTAAGCAAAGCTTTAAAACAGATATGACTCTCAAAGTATATAAGCTATATGTTCTTGATGTTTTTATCTCTTAATTCTCGATTAGGAAGAACTCAACATGAGTCATCCTTATATACTACTCTAAGGGGACCATAAAGCATAACCTACTATTCAGAACGGACGGTATGAATAGTGGAACGGATGGCATGAACAGTTGGACGTGCTGTATTGCATTTAATGCAGCAGACGTCTATTATGTACTAAGCCCTATTGAATCCAATCAGAGTTTGACACGTTGAAGATGGACAGGGCATGCTACCATGCAAGTTGATGAACAGGTCCAATAACAGTAGCAAGATATTATAAATATCTTCAAGTCTTTTAGAGAGGACCACAGAGGCTCTGTAAAGTGTTACAGAGGTTCTGTGGTCTGGTCCTTTGTAGAGCAGTCTTCACCGGATTCCGAGTCTTTGGTCTTCTTTGCGCGTATAACAGAGCTTCTGTAGGACGCCTCTTTAGCTTCTGTAGCTTCTTGACCTTGATCTCTCGGTAAGTTCGGCAGAGCCTCTGTAAGAGGCTTTCTTCACTTGGCCCATTTTTCACTACTTCTAAATACTTCTATGATTAGGAAGATTGAAGCTAACAATCTCCCCCTAAGTAGTGAAAAATAAAAATTTGACATTTAAGTATTTTTAGGCTAAGTTAGATAAGACAGAGGTTAAACAATACCTCGAAAGTTCTTTCATTCAGAGATATGCCAGAGGCATTTTATATTTGAGTACAATGAAAGATAAACTTTAACATGGTTTGCAGAGATTGGTTGTTTGAGAATCAGATTTTGGCGTCTTTGAAATCATTGAGGCTTCTGTTGTCTCTTCCGACTTCTCTGATCTCTTTGTAGAAACTGATGCAGAGTTCTCTTAAGCGTATTGTAGCATCAATCTCTCTGATGAGGGTATCTGCAACGTCTCTATCCATTTGCTCGGTATCTCTGTATTTTACAAGGTTTGCTCTGAACTTGTTCAGAGTACTAGTTGCGTACTTCTGACAGTCCATGCTCACAAAAAGTTTGACTTCGCCTTGTGGGTTTTGAAATACTAACCCGAATCTTGGTTCTGTAATGATTGAGTTGGGCACGGCGTCAGGTGGGCAGCGATCCTCTGGTGGTCGTAGATTCAGATGTTTAAGACCAAGATCCTTTCCCAGCTGAAAGACTGTCAGACTGTAGATTAGAAGCCTTTCCCTCATTTCTTTTCTCAACACTTGATAGGCTCTGGTGTTTGGCTCTGTGTTGTAGTTGTCCTTCGTCCATTGCAGAAGTTCAGTTAGATCATAGGGATTCAGATTCCTTATGTCAGCATCAGCGAAGGTGGTTTCTGAATTGTTTACCCTTTTGACTCTGTAAAGATTGTACCTGACTCTTGGATAGGTTCTTGTGAAGGAGAACCTGCAGAAGATTACCTTTTTGATTTTATGAATTGAGAAGACTTCTGCTTTGGTTCTTGGCTTTGTTCTGCTGAAGATGTTCTCAAATTCTTCTCTGATGTTCGGATTTGTGATTTGGTCTGTTGGATGGAGGTTCTGAAAGGGTTGTTTGTAGAGATATTTGTACACCACTTCTTCCATTTCTTCATATGTTGGACCATGTGGTGGTACTTGTCTTCTGAGACTCTCCATCTATTGAACAACTTCTGCAGCTCTGCCAGTAAGTGGAATGTCTGACAGGGGCTTTAATCCATATGCCCAGTCCTCTTCTTTAGGCTTTGGAGTTTGAAAAGCATCAAAGGAGCTCTTCATCAGTTTTTCTGTAGGATTGGGCACTGATTTCTTTTTCTTGGGCTCTTCTGTTATTTTTGCCTTTCCCTTGTCTTTGGCTTTTGGAGGTGCAGAACCTGTTGCTTCTGTAGGTTTGGTTGTTGGTGCTTCTGTTGGAATGATGGGAGTTGCCTCTGTAGGTTTTGACACTTGTGTTTGAGAGGACTTTTGTGGCGTTGGTTTTGTTGGCTTGATTTGCTCTGTAACCTCTGTTGGAGGTTCTTTGGTGACTTCTTCTGTGAGCTTGGTTTATGTTGGTGAAGGTTGGATATCAAATCTTCTTGCCATTTTGAAAGCTAATGTGAACCTGTGCCTTTCTTCTTCTCTCCGCGCCATTCGTTCAGTCATTGTTTTGTGCATATTCCTTAGAACAGAAGAAGCAGAGTTCGTTGTTCTCTTTGGTTTGTGGGCAATAGACTTTCTTCTTGGGATGGATTGGGGTTTTTCTATTGGTTTTGTAGTTTGGGAGGGAAGATCTTCTTCTGTGGAGGATGACAGTTTTTGAACATCTACTCCAAACATTGTAGGGAATTCCACAGAGGTGGGTGTTGCCTCTGTGGTCTTTTGAGTTTCTGGTACACGGGTTTCTTCAGCGGTTGATTCCACAGAGATGGGTGTTGTCTCTGTGGTCTGTTGAGTTTGTTGATCTTTGGTTTGTTGTGGAGGGGCTTGGCTGATTGGTTCTGCTGCGATTGGTTGAGCATGTAGTCCTCTGGTCGTAGCTTTCTCCCTTATATTCTCCCCCTCAGGATGATCTGATGGACCAGGATGGTCATCATCAGAGTCATCCTGACTCTTATCAGAACTACCCTCTGCTCTGCAGGATGCTTTAGGTTTCTTTGGTAGTTCTGCTCCTGCGGCCATCAACTTCGTACATACATCATCACAGAGGCCGATTAGAGTTGCAAGCTCTGCTTCTGTGTTGAAGCGCATTTTGCCGACACTTTGTCTGAAGTCTTTCACGTAGTTGGCATTTGCAGAAGTGAAGGAGACGATGACTTCTGTGACCTGGTTTATCACATTTTGCCCGAGCTCTGTTAGCTGTGCTCTGGTCATGTAGTCTTTTGGCTGCATCAGTATTGTGTTGCGCATTGCTTCTGCTTGAACGTTTTGCAGAGCCTTCTGTAGATCTGTAGGTGTGAGGCTCTGTGATTTGTTGGATTGCTTGTTCATTTGTTCAAGGAAATGCTTGACTGATTCCTTGAATGCAGATGTTGCAGCTATTCCGAAATCTTTAGCAGCAGAAGTGGTTGTTGTTGTGGCAGTTGTATGAGCAGAAGACTTCATCTCTGTTATGGCTGATTTCACCTCTGTGGACAGATTGTCCATTTTGGTGTTCAGATTTTGTAAAGCTGTTGATGTTGTCTCTGCAAAAGATGTGAAAGAGCTTTGCAACTCTTTTATGGTTTGGTTCACAGAGGTGACAAGGGTTTGGAACTCATCCCTTGATACTTGTGTCCCTGTTGTAACCTCTGGAGGAACACATTCGTCTCCAGAGTGAGTCCCTGCTCATGGGACACCTTCGTTCACCCTTTGTACGATGGGGGTGGAAGGATTTCCATCTGATCTTTGAGAAGAAACAAGAGTTTCAGTCTCTATAGAAGTTCTGGGAAGAACAGTGTCCAAATCCACTCCAGAGGTGGGTATCGGAATGTTCTTCTATTGACTTGGAGACTTGTCTAGAGTCTCTTCGTCTATGTGCTCACTACTTCTCTCTGAAAGAAGTGTTGGCCCTAATTTGTGCGTGGCAGAGGAAACGAATTCCTCTGTAGGGTGTTCTGATGTGATCTGGGGCGATTAATCACGAACTATAGGTGAGTCTCTCTGAGGAGACTCCCTAGGAATGGATTCCCCGGTTTCTGTGGGCGCAGAAGTCGAAAGAGTGACCTCTGGCTGGATGGGTTGGGTTTGGATCGAGCTGTGCTGCTCTTTTTCAATAACTCCTTCTGCAGCTAGACCTGCGGAGTTAGATGTGTGGGTTGCACTGGGAGGGGGTGAGGGATGTGTGCCTTCTGCAACTTCGGCATCTTTTCTTATTTCTTCCTCTGTGACTAAGAAGTCGTACATTGGATGAGAGCCGTATAATTGCATGACATGTGGATGATATAGACCTTTTCGGATTTGGTCAGCTTCTTCTTCATCAGTATCTACCTCTGAGACCTCTATAC
Source organism: Saussurea involucrata (assembly GCA_033807775.1). NCBI lineage: Eukaryota > Viridiplantae > Streptophyta > Magnoliopsida > Asterales > Asteraceae > Saussurea > Saussurea involucrata. The sequence continues at coordinate 115,708,642 of CM066322.1, forward strand.
CTTCGATACCTTTTCTTTTTCTTTTTCTTCTCCTCCTATTCTTTCTAAAACCTATGTAACCTCTTCTCTATTCCACTCAGCTTCTGAGGCCTGGTTTGGACTCCTTCTGTGGACGTCCAGTCCCTGTTGGATGAAGGGGTTATGTAGAATGTTAGGGGTTTCAGATGGTTGATCTCTGGGGGTTTGATCATCTTCTTGCAGATTGGTGTCAATTCCAGAGATAGAGAAGTCTTGTTCTTCTGAGGTGTGGTGGTCAAGTGGTTGTGTCGTCCACCCAGCTGTATTTAGGGTGTTGGCAATTTCAGGGTGTTGAAGAAAATCATTCAAGCTGCCTTGATGAGCGAATCGATCTGGGGATTCATAAGGTGATTGATATCCCTCTTCTGCAACTTCGACTTCTGCAGTTTCTTCTTCTGCAGTATCTTCGACTCGGGTTCCTGCGACCTCTTCTTCAACCACTTCTGCAGCTGCCTCTTCTGCGATGGTAACCAATTTATCAAGCTTCTTTTTGGTCTTCCTCCTCTTTGGTTTTGGTGCCCCTTCCTCTGTGGTTTTCGATTTTCTTTTCTTCTTCTGTTTTGGAGAAGTGGGAGGAGCAGAGGAGCCAACTTCTGTGGCACGAGGAGGTGAAGGTTGATCTTCTGCAATGTTTGTAGAGGTGCCTTCTTCAGTTTTCCTCTTCTTTGTTTTTGGGGTAGAGGCAGAGGTTTTAGAAGAAGATCTCTTTCCCATGAGCTCGTCACGTTTGGCCATAAAACTTCGTTGGATTTCCAAATGTTTTGCAGTTTCTTCTTCTTCGATTTTGTAGAGAGGGGTTCTACAACTATTGTTCCTAAGGGGACACCTAAACGCGGGGGTGTCACAGGGCTCGGTTCTGGAGTCCTGTGATCGCGTATATATTCTTTCTTAAGGGTTTTGTTCGTGGCATATTTCAGAAGCCTTTTTGAAAGAGGTTGGCAGTGGTTGTAGCCTTCTGCATGATCGGTGGGGATGTTCTTGTTCATCGGGAATTGTTTGGGAATTGGTCCTTCCATTGGCCATTTATGCATCATTAGCAGAGGATCGAACAGAACACCCAAGATTCTTTGGAATTGCAGAGGCGGTAGATATGTGGGATCAGTCTCTTTAGCCTTTAGGGTGTTGTTCTTTCTGTCGATTGTATTGATGATCTCCTGCAGCATGATGGTCGAGTAATCGAGTGGGAGATCGTAGTAGACCCCATACATGATGGTTAAGATCTGATGCGAGCTTTGATCAATGATGCCTATCTTCCCTGTCAGGCATCTGTTGAGGATCGAAAACAAGGTGTTCCACAGAGGTGGTAGTCTGCCTCTGCGGAAGTCATTTCTTTTCCTCAGGTGGGTGTTGTACCCCAGCATTTCAACAAAACGACAGAGCTCCTCGTCTGTAGGTTGTTCCGCATATTTTTTCAATCCCAGAAGACCTCTAGTTGGTAAATTGAACTCCAGAGAGAACATTGTTCTATTAAATTTGAGTTCCAGATGCTCTGAGTTATCCGGCTTTGAGATGTACCCTTTGATCAAAGAATCATCTTTATCATATCTGCAGCTCTGCCAAAATTGGTTCAAATACCTAACAGGTATTTTCTTTGGGGTTCTTGAAAGTAGAGGGAAGAGTATATGATTTTCCATTATGTGCAGAAGAATGGCATGGACTTCGCCGAAAGCAGTGGGTGAGGGAACCAAATAGCAATTGTTGGATTTGATTGGCAGTACCTTTTCGAAATGTTCCTTTGCTATAAAGTTTTGAAGATGTGTGGTCGGAGCAAAGTCTGCTGAGTCGCCGGAATCTTCTTGTTCAATATTTTTGGCAAGATGGGGGTTTTCTGAATGTTCAGAATGAGCAGGTGAGTGTTCTGGTGAGTTCACTGGAGAGTGTGCAGGGGAGATAGCTTGAGAAGATGAAGCCATTTGGTAAGAAGAATAGGATTCTGGCAAGCGTTTGCAGGGTTTCGCCGGAGAAGAATGAGAGTTCGTAAAGGTTTTATGAGAAGGTAAGCTTGGGTTTTATATGAGTGAAAAATGGAAGAATGTAACATCCGGCAAAAAGTCGAACTTCCAGGTTAGCGTCATTAAACCTTTACTAATGTTAATATAGGGAAAATACCCTGATAGGACCCATTCAGGATAATTTAAAGCGAAGATTCGTTAGAATTTCCGGTAGTTGCTGAAAAGACCCAGTTTCGACCTGCGACTAACTGAAACACCTTATGTAATGCCAAAATGCCTCAATTAACATGTAACCTATATAAAAATATAGGATTTTACTTCCTATATAAACTTTTCTTTTTCAAGATTTAATAAAAATAAGAAAGTATTTTAGGGTCTTGTATTGCAAATTTTATAAAAATAAATAAGAAAAAAATGCCACATATTAGTTTTAGGCCTCAATTTTTTATAAAAAAAAATACTTAGCATGGGATGGGGGCCCATGAAGTGGCCGGCCTCCCCTCCCCTCTTTTACCCTCCAATTTTATTTTTTTCTCTAATTTTCAAACTAAAGAAGAAACCATCCATCTCCCTTTCTCTCTCTCTCTCTTGAAGTTCACCTTTTCTCTTCATCATCTTCATCCTAAAATCTTCAAAACTCCAGCAAATTTCCAGCCCTAAAACAAGTATCCAAAACGAAAATTTCAAGAACTTGAAGTGCTTGCAACATCTCACAAAGGTATGAGATTCACACTAGCTATTTTCTCCATTTTCAAACATCTTCTTTGGTGATTTTGTTCCTTGAAATAGAATCTGAGTTTAGAAATCTTTGCATGCATATTTTCTTGTAAGATTTAAGTATTTTCTTTCAATATCATGTTATATGATGATGGGATTGAATCCTTAGCAAAGGAACCCTCATCTATGAAGGAGAAAATGCTTAAAAATAGGTTTTCATGTCAATGTTAGAGTTTTAAGAATCTGGCAGATTTGTTGCATGTGCTTAGGACGACCATATCTTGGTCAAAACATGTCCAAAATTCCTCATTTTTATTCTAGAGTAAGGTTTAATGAGTTAGGGTTCAAACCCAACTGGTCTCATAAGAAAATATGAGATTTAAGCCTTCAACTCCTTAGAACAAATTTGGTGTGCAGCAGATGGTCGGCCAGATTGTTGTGTCATTTTGTTTTGCCTATAACTCTCTGTAGAATCCATCACAATTACTCATTTTCCTTCTGGGAATTTCTTAGATGAGTTAAGTTTCACATGCACTTGGTTTCATTCAAAAATATGGAGGTTTGGTCACTCTAACATTTTATACAAAGCAAGTGTGCAAAGCTGTCCAAGATTGGCAGATTGGTACATGCAGCTTCATTCGTCCATAACTCACTCAAAATTTATCAAACGTTTGAGGATCTTTTTCCATGAGATACCTTTATGTGTTAGGCCTTCAAAACATGTAAAAACTCTGAAAAATATTAAGTTTTGACCCCCCAAAAGCCCATTATGGGAGAAGGGTGCAATCTGTTTTAGACTCTGTGTTGCATGGATTTATAAAAATTATTTTGACCCCTTAAACACCCCCAAAATTCATGAAATTTGGTCAAAATAGCCTTAACTCAGTATAGTACTACATATAAAAAAATGGGTAAATTTTTTATTTTAGAAAGTGTTTTTCAATAGTCATTTTTGAAGTACAAAGTTTCTGTCAGATTAAGCATTTTGAAAAAGTATGGGATTTTATTCTTATAACTCTATATATATATGATTAAAACATATTGAACAATGCTAAATTCTTCGTTTCAACTTGAATACTAAAGCAAGGGCATTACACAAGATGTGGATTAAATTAGTTAAGTATAACCTTGAATTAGATATGAATGACTTATAGAGATTGTTTGACATTATAGGGAACCCGTAAAGCGTTTAAGCAAACAAGCTATCACTACTTCGCGACTACGCTATAAGGTGAGTATTCACAGCCCCGTTTTACTTGTTTAATGTTTGGGGTGAAAAGCATGTTATGATTTTAAAATGCTAAATGATTCATGATATTAAATTGTGGATATTTATGATTTGAGAAATGAGTACTAATGAATGGACTAATTTACATAAGTGATAAAGATATGTTGAGTTATAATGAAAGTGTTAAGTCCCCAATAGGTACACTACTTATTAACTCATAACGAGCCGGTGATATTTGTGGATAGTTCTATTTGGTTTGACAAACCCACCTTTGACTGACGAGTAGGGGTGCACTGTATCTGTTAATAATGTTCTACTCATGTGGCCAACATACCACCTCTGAGGTAGTTCGCGAGGCGTAGGTTGTCGGAGGCTTAGTAGTGGCTCAACACTTATATATCTTGCAAAAGTCATTCGTTGTAAATTGTACTCATAAATTTTTAAACTTAAAGCTTGTCATGAACAAACGTTTCATGAGAGTAACCTTTGGATGAAAAACTGTTGTGTATATGGAAAACCTGTGAACTCACCAACTCTTTGTAGTTGACCCTTTTATTTTTAAACATGCTTTTCAGGGACTAAGAAGGTAAACGACAAAATCTAAATTTAGCATGCATGACGACATCAACCAAGCTCTTTTCTTTTGCTCTATTTTGTTAAAAACACCATCTCGGTTGCTTGTAAACAATGGATTGTAACTTGTAATTTTTGGAACTTCACAATTTAAAACTTATGTAATTGTATGGTTGGTGTTGTTTTATTTCCTAATGCTATGAAGCTTTAGCTGTTACATCTCGTGTTTCCGCTTTAGCGGGGTGTGACAAAGAATTTGGAAGAGTGAAAATATATGGCAATGGATAGATATTTGGAATCCGTACTCGAGTTAGAACGGCGGGTTCAACTTTCCATAGAAAACGTTCCATGTACGCCCAATGAAAAAGAGACACGTAGGCCATGTCAGAGGATGACAGGACGTCGTGCGCGGCCCATTAATGCTAGGCGTGTGGGGTTGTTCTTAGACATATGAAATTCACTCTCAGTTAAAAGTAACCGTTATTTTTACAGAAATGCCCAAGTTGCATATTGACAGAACCTCTGTGGTTTACAGAATGTAATTTTGAAAAACTTGATGTTCATTTCCTCATATATCTCATTGTTATCATGACTCTGTAGGTTCTTCTTTAACCAAAACATTTGTAAAGGCATTGGAGAGGATTAATAGGATTTTAGTGAAGAAATTTCGTTCAGAGGTTTTGAGGCTCTGTAGGAACTTGCAGAAGCTCTGTCAGGGCCAGCAGAAGCTCTATGAAAGAAAATTTCTTATAACTAAAAATCTATCAACGATTTTGATCATCCAAGTTTTGAATTGTACTCAGAAACGTTTTTCGGACATATTTGAAAGTTGGTGTCCGAAAAAACTGTTATGGAAAAAGTTTTGTTCGTGAAGGTCATGGTGTGTGTATTCGGTTTCCGAGATAACATTCCAAAAGATCGATAGAGGTTAAATTTGCGATCACAGAGCATATTTCTTGCAGAGCCTCTGTTAAGCTCAGTAGAGGCTCTATGACCTCAAATTTCTCATAACTTGAATTTTATGACACTTTTTGATCTTTTGATTTTTGGCATGTTATTCATAGTATATTTAGGACATATTTGACAATTTGTGTCCCAGAAAACTGTTTTCAAAAACCTTTTGTACGAGAGACATACCTTTTTGGTTCTTCTTTTCTCGGCAGTTGTCACACCCCGCTAAAGCGGAAACACGAGGTATAACAGCGTAGGGTTTCATTCAAAAGGTAACAGACAACACCAACCACAACATTCAATACAATAGTTCAAAATATTACATTACAACGTCTTCACCGAATTGTTCCAAAAGAAGACGGCGAATACAAAAAATTAACAATAGAAGTTTTAAGGTTCTTAGTGTTGATGTCATCACACAAAATGCATCCTACAAGTCTTCACTTACTTATTAGCACCTGAAAAGCATGATAAAAGAAAGGGTCAACTACAAAGAGTTGGTGAGTTCACAGGTTTTCCATATACACAACAGTTTTTCATCCAATGGTTACTCTCATGAAACGTTCGTTCATGACAAGCTCCAAATTTAAAAGATTTATATATGCACAACAGTTTTTCATCCAATGGTTACTCTCATGAAACGTTCGTTCATGACAAGCTCCAAATTCAAAAGATTTATGTATGCACAACAGTTTTTCACCCAATGGTTACTCTCATGAAACGTTCGTTCATGACAAGCTCCAAATTTAAAAGATTCATGAGTACAATTTACCATGAGTGATTTTTGTAAGATATATTAGTGTTGAGCCACTACTAAGCCTCCGACAATCTACGCCCCGCGAACTACCTCAGAGGTGGTATGATGGCCACATGAGAAGAACATTATTACCAGATAAAGTGCACCCCTACTCGTCAGTCAAGGTGGGTTTGTCAAACCAAATAGCGATATCCACAAGTATCACCGGCTCGTTACGAGTTAATAAGTAGTGTATCTATTGGGGACTTACCATTTTCATTATCACTCAACATATCTATGTCACTTATGTAAAGTTGTACATTCATTTGTACTCATTTCTTAAATCACAAATATCCATAATTTTACTATCATGAATCATTTAGCATTTTAAAATCATAACATGCTTTTCACCCCAAACATTTAAACAAGTAAAACGGGGCTGTGAAAACTCACAACGTTGAAATAATAGTAACATGCTTTTCACCCCAAAACGTATAAAATAGTAAAAAGGGGCTGTGAAAACTCACAACGTTGAAATAACAGTAACATGCTTTTCACCCCAAAACGTACAAAATAGTAAAAAGGGGCTGTGAAAACTCACTGCGTTGAAATAATAGTAACATGCTTTTCACCCCAAAACGTATAAATAGTAAAAAGGGGCTGTGAAAACTCACAACGTTGAAATAATAGTAACATGCTTTTCACCCCAAAACGTAGAAAACAGTAAGAAGGGGCTGCGAAAACTCACTATGTTCCGGAAGGATCTCCAAGGGTTGCCGCACGGATGCACAGTTTCTCGATTCTAGGTCCTTCCTAAGGAAGTGAAACATATTATCAGTTTCGATCTAACTCTTATGGCTAAAGCATTGCTTAGCCTATCATGTCTTATAAAATGCCTTAAGTTTAAGTATTATCTTCCGTCGACGATTTCTAGTAATTTATTGGTTTTTAAACGGTTTGTAGGATTTTGTTGTTACATAATAAACTTTATAGGTTATAAGTAGTATTTAATCCATTTTACCACGTTTTATATTTTCTTCATGACGAATACTTTCATTAATTTCCTATGTAATTGTATTTCTCATTTACCTTGTGATTTAAAATGTTCGGTTTGTTATAAATCTATTATTTGTTAGGGTATTATTTATACCTTCACATACATGTATATATAGTTTTTATTTATGTTTTGACAATTTCTACAATTTATAAGCTTTTTATCTTTTAGTAACACTACAAATCCTTTTTTTTCTTTTGGATTAGAGTTTTACTTTTCTGGCGGCAGAATATTAAGTCCACTTATGGTCATTTTTAAATATCTTCTGGATATTTTTATTAGTCCAACTTTTTATATGTATCACTTTAATGTCTTAGGGAACTTTTGACATAATTACCATCATTTGTAGAGTTGGGTAGCTATTTTAATCATTACACTTAAGTTTAAGTGTCACAGTTACCAAAACAGTCTGCACCATCTTTTTGTCAAGTCCATTTGGAGGGTCAAATCTCAACATTTTTCAGTGATTCAAATTGGGTTTTAAACGTAACTCATAAAAGTATCTTCCAGAAAAATTTCATCATTTTTAGTTACATTTTGAGGAAGATATGACGATTTTAAGTTAGGTCTTCCATTCTGCCAGATTCTGATTTCTTGCACACCAATCTTGGTTTGAGTGTTTGAGACCCCAAATCTTAATATTTTTGAGTGAAACCAATTTTGTTCGATTCATAACTCATTAAAGTAATTTCTAGAAGAAAAATCAAGAATTTTAGTGGAATATTAAGAGACTTATAACTGATTAAAGTAGAGAATTTTCTCTGCCAGATTTTCTTTGCACACTTAATTTCATATGAGTAGTTGAAGGGTCAAATCTTCGAGTTTTTACATGAAACCACTTGGGTTGGAAACATAACACAATAAACAAAGTTCCAGAAAAAGATTCATATCATTTGGTTAAGTATTTTTCAAGATATGGTCCGAAGAAGTTCATGCATGTAATCTGCCAGAAATTAAAAAATGCTATTTCTTGAAAAATGAGTGTTTTATATCCATATTTTCACTCATATGGTTGGTTCTTTGCTTGAACACTCATCTACCACTACTTTGACAATGTTCTTAGATAAAAAAAATATATTTTTGACTTTTAAAAACACATGCATGAACTCACACATCTCAGATTTTAACAAAACCCACATGCATGTAGTTAAAACATCATTTTCTTGAGTTCTTGATGTATGGCTTAAGGATTATCACCATTTGTTTGACATAACATGCCTTTGGTGATTAATCCACCATGAAAAGGGTCTATTAAGGCCCCTTTATCCAGAAACTCAAGTGGTTACAAAGGAAAATGAGAAAAAGATGGAGAAATGACAAGAAAAGGAAGAAAATGAAGAAGAGTACAAGAGGGATGAGTTTTACTCACACTAGGGATGATTTTACCTTCAAGGATCTTCAAAGATGTAACCTTTTTGATGTTCTTGGGGCTGATTTCGGATGGTGATAGAGAGGGAAGAGAGAGTTTTAGGTTTGAATGTAGAGAGAGAGAGGTTGAGAGGAAAAGGAAGGGTTTTTACTTGAGAATATGGAAAATTAATAAGGAAGAGTGTTGGGTTATGAGGGGGGGGCCGGCCTTGGGGCCATAAATCTGATTTATTTATTTAATTTTTTTTTTTTTAAAAGACTAATTAATAGTGTTTAATTATACTTCTTATGTAATTTATATAAAAAGATTGGTTTAAAGTAGTTTAAACCTCATTTATCTAGTAAATTTTTGGTTTATTTATTTAATGTTTTAAAATTTACTTTTGGGTATATATAAACTATATATTTACTCCTCTTATTATTAATATAGTTATAATTAAATGTTAACTGTTCCAATCGGCATTTTATAAGACAGCTTAAGCAGTTCCGTGCGGTAACAGGATTTTCTCAGTGTCCTATTGGAATTCTTAGGAAACTAACCCTTAACCATCAATATTAAGTCATTATGAGTTATTCCTACTTGTTAAAACAAGTATTATACTATTCAGTTGATAACCTGAGTGTTTTGGTTTGACGGGTGTCACAGTCTCCCCTTGTTAGAAGAATTTCGTCCCGAAATTTGTTGATTGCCATTCCCTGTCTGATTCTTTGCAAACAGGTGAGGGTACTTATGTTTTCATGTAATCTTCTCATTCCCATGTATACTCAGGTCCATGCCTCGAATTCCAACAAACATTCAAAATTGGGATCTTATTACGCCTTGTTCGTTTGACTTCTTAATCAAGGATTTCTATCGGTTCTTCTATAAAGTGTAACCGATCGTTGATCTGAACGTCTTCTAGGGGTAGAACCAATGATTCATCAGTTAGGAATTTCTTAAGGCTTGACACATGGAACGTATTGTGGATGGCACTTAGCTCTTGTGGCAATTTAAGTTTATATGCTACTGGACCAATCCGTTCAATTATTTCAAACGGGCCAATATATCTCGGACTCAACTTGCCTCTTTTTCCGAAGCGTACTAATCCTTTCCAAGGCGATACTTTTAGAAGCACTTTATTACCCACTTGGAATTCTAATGGTTTCCTGCGGTTATCAGCATAACTTTTCTGACGATCTCTTGCGGCCTTAAGTCTATCCTTGATAACTGAGATCTTGTCAGTAGTCTCTTGAACGATTTCGGGCCTAGTCAATTGTCTGTCGCCGATTTCTAACCAGCTAAGTGGGGATCTACACTTGCGTCCATATAAGGCTTCATACGGTGCACACTGAATGCTGGTATGATAGATGTTGTTGTAGGAGAACTCAACTAATGGTAGGTGAGTATCCCAACTTCCACCAAAATCTATCACACATGCATGCAACATATCCTCTAGCGTCTGTATGGTTCTTTCTGACTGACCGTCCGTTTGAGGATGGTAGGAAGTGCTCAAATCCAAACGTGTACCCAACGCTTTCTGGAGTGATCGCCAAAATCGTGACGTAAAACGACTATCTCTATCCGAGATGATGGAAATAGGAACTCCATGACGCATAACGATTTCATTGACGTAAATTTGTGCAAGCCTTTCCATCTTGTAGTCTTCCCGAATAGGAAGGAAATGCGCAGATTTCGTAAGTCGGTCCACTATAACCCAGATTGCGTCGTGTCCCTTCCTGGTCCTGGGTAGCTTAGTTACGAAATCCATAGCTATTTGCTCCCAATTCCATTGAGGAATCTTGGGTTGTTGTAATAGCCCAGATGGTTTCTGATGTTCGGCCTTAACTTTTGCACAATTTAAGCACTTGTTTACGTACAAAGCGATGTCTTTCTTCATACCCGGCCACCAGTAGTATTCCTTTAGATCTTTGTACATCTTATCAGCTCCTGGGTGAATCGAATATCTTGATTTATGGGCTTCATCCATAATTGTTGATCGTAAGTTGTTAACCTTTGGTATCCAAACTTTGTCTTCAAAGTAACGTACCCCATCTGACCTTGTTTTAAATTTAAGTTCCCATTGATGTAGGGCCTCGTCCTTCAAGTTTTCTGCTTTCAACGCTTCTTCCTGAGCTTCAAGAATTTGTGTCTCTAGGCTCGTCTGAACGAACGCACCCATTGCTCGTACCCTTGACGGCTTCACCCTTTCCTTCCTGCTTAGTGCGTCGGCTACCACATTAGCCTTTCTGGATGGTGCTTTATTTCACAGCCAAAGTCACTAAGCAGTTCAACCCATCTTTTTGTCTCATATTAAGCATTTTCTGGTCAAGGATATGTTGAAGGCTTTTATGATCGGTGTAGATGGTGCATTTCGTGCCGTAAAGATAATGTCTCCAGATCATAAGTGCGAACACTACTGCTCCTAACTCAAGGTCATGAGTGGTATAGTTTTTTCTCATGAACCTTAAGTTGTCTTGAAGCATATGCAATGACCTTGTCCTGTTGCATCAACACACACCCCAAACCTTGGTGTGATGCATCGCAGTAGACTACGAAATTTTCCGCGCCTTCTGGCAACGCCAGAATTGGTGCATTGCATAACCTATGCTTAAGAGTTTGGAATGCTTCTTCTTGTTTCTCTCCCCAAATAAACTTCTTATCCTTTTGGGTTAATGCCGTTAGTGGTTGCGCAATTTTTGAGAAATTCGCAATGAATCGCCGATAATAGCCTGCTAAACCGAGAAATTGACGAATTTCTGTCGGGGTCTTCGGGGCTTCACACTTCTTCTTGGCCTCAATTTTTGCCGGATCTCTCGAATCCAAAATTCGCATTTGGAGAACTTTGCATACAATTTCTGGTCTCTGTGCAATTCTAGTATCAACTTTAGATGTCGCTAATGATCCTCCTTGCTTTGCGAGTAAATTAGTATATCATCTATGAACACGATCACGAACTCATCCAAGTACGGTCTATAGACCCTGTTCATTAAGTCCATGAAGACAGCTGGTGCGTTGGTTAGCCCGAAAGGCATTACCAGGAATTTGTAATGGCCGTATCGAGTCCTAAACGCCATCTTGGGAACATCCTCTTCACGGACCCTCATTTGATGATATCCAGATCGAAGATCAATTTTTGAAAAGTAGGTAGCACCTTGGAGTTGGTCGAACAGGTCGTCGATTCGGGGAAGAGGGTATCGGTTCTTGATAGTCATCTTATTGAGTTCTCTATAATCGATGCACATCCGCAAGGATCCATCTTTCTTTTTAACGAAAAGAACTGGTGCATCCCATGGCGAAGAGTTGGGTCTTATAAGTCCTTTGTCGAGCATCTCCTGGAGTTGTCCTGACAATTCCTGCATTTCCGATGGGGCCAAACGGTACGGTGAATTAGCCACAAGTGCAGCTCCAGGAACTAAGTCGATGTGGAATTCGACTTGTCTTGACGGGGGTAATCCTGGTAGCTCATCTGGGAATACCTCGAAAAAATCCCGAACTACAGGGAAATCCTGAATGCGTTTCTCTTTCATTTCCTTAACTATAACGTGAGCCAAAAACGCGATGCATTCCCTTTTTTTTTTCAAGTACTTCCGCATCTTCATACACGTCACTAACTTAAGGTTCTTTCCGGACTTCTCTCTATGAACGACGAGTGTTTTACCCTCTGGTAGCGGAATTCGAATGATCTTTTCGGAACAACATATGTCTACCCGGTTTTTGGATAGCCAATCCATGCCCACGACTATGTCAAAGCTTCCTAGCTCAATTGGAATAAGGTCTATACTAAAGCTCTTATTAGCTAAGTTTAAAGTACAGTCCATAATTACGTCTCTGACCTTAACTTCCTGCCCATTAGCAAATTCAATAACGTAGACCTCTTTCAACTTTTGAGGTTTCAAGTTAATTTTCGGCCTAAACTCTAGTGATACAAAGCTCCTATTCGCTCCAGAATCAAGTAGTGCTGATGTATAGTTCTAAGGCATAGTTTCAAACAGGAATTTGGTCATATTTTTGACACAAGTTCTACTCAACTAGGTGATGAATATCATATGGTATGTCTACAACTAATCATTCTAGCATATAGATATAGTAGCATACAGTAACTCTATATTCATGCACTTCAAAATACTTGGTTCTAACAAACACAGGTTCAACCATCACATAAGTTCAATAAACAACAAAATGTTTCCCCCAAAAGTTATCTAGTACTTAGAGTTTTAAATTGTCGGCTACATGCCCCCAAAATAAGTTTCCAAGTTTAATCATCAAAAGTAGTCAGAAGTTCTTCCACTAACGCCACTTTCTAGGAACCATTTATTCACAACTATCCCTAATGCATCATTACCAAGCGTTCTATTGTAAGTGCCTAAGATATGCAATGTTTATGCATGCACACACAAAAATCATGTTTTCCATTTCAAGTAGAAAATTTATTTTAAGCATACTTCCATTATGACCAACCCGAGTCTCTCATTATATTTACCCGAATTAAACATAGGTGATCAGGCTTTGTTTAATTCAGGTATAATAAGGTGACACTCAACTTAGTTATATTAGTAATATGCTTCAGATTTTGAAAACCGTTTTGAATTTTTTTTAAACTATTGGGTTATAGTTCGTGGTTTCCATAAGAAAACCGGCATTCTCTATAACCTTAGGCTCTGATACCAAATCTGTCACACCCCGCTAAAGCGGAAACACGAGGTATAACAGCGTAGGGTTTCATTCAAAAGGTAACAGACAACACCAACCACAACATTCAATACAATAGTTCAAAATATTACATTACAACGTCTTCACCGAATTGTTCCAAAAGAAGACGGCGAATACAAAAAATTAACAATAGAAGTTTTAAGGTTCTTAGTGTTGATGTCATCACACAAAATGCATCCTACAAGTCTTCACTTACTTATTAGCACCTGAAAAGCATGATAAAAGAAAGGGTCAACTACAAAGAGTTGGTGAGTTCACAGGTTTTCCATATACACAACAGTTTTTCATCCAATGGTTACTCTCATGAAACGTTCGTTCATGACAAGCTCCAAATTTAAAAGATTTATATATGCACAACAGTTTTTCATCCAATGGTTACTCTCATGAAACGTTCGTTCATGACAAGCTCCAAATTCAAAAGATTTATGTATGCACAACAGTTTTTCACCCAATGGTTACTCTCATGAAACGTTCGTTCATGACAAGCTCCAAATTTAAAAGATTTATGAGTACAATTTACCATGAGTGATTTTTGTAAGATATATTAGTGTTGAGCCACTACTAAGCCTCCGACAATCTACGCCCCGCGAACTACCTCAGAGGTGGTATGATGGCCACATGAGAAGAACATTATTACCAGATAAAGTGCACCCCTACTCGTCAGTCAAGGTGGGTTTGTCAAACCAAATAGCGCTATCCACAAGTATCACCGGCTCGTTACGAGTTAATAAGTAGTGTATCTATTGGGGACTTACCATTTTCATTATCACTCAACATATCTATGTCACTTATGTAAAGTTGTACATTCATTTGTACTCATTTCTTAAATCACAAATATCCATAATTTTACTATCATGAATCATTTAGCATTTTAAAATCATAACATGCTTTTCACCCCAAACATTTAAACAAGTAAAACGGGGCTGTGAAAACTCACAACGTTGAAATAATAGTAACATGCTTTTCACCCCAAAACGTATAAAATAGTAAAAAGGGGCTGTGAAAACTCACAACGTTGAAATAACAGTAACATGCTTTTCACCCCAAAACGTACAAAATAGTAAAAAGGGGCTGTGAAAACTCACTGCGTTGAAATAATAGTAACATGCTTTTCACCCCAAAACGTATAAATAGTAAAAAGGGGCTGTGAAAACTCACAACGTTGAAATAATAGTAACATGCTTTTCACCCCAAAACGTAGAAAACAGTAAGAAGGGGCTGCGAAAACTCACTATGTTCCGGAAGGATCTCCAAGGGTTGCCGCACGGATGCACAGTTTCTCGATTCTAGGTCCTTCCTAAGGAAGTGAAACATATTATCAGTTTCGATCTAACTCTTATGGCTAAAGCATTGCTTAGCCTATCATGTCTTATAAAATGCCTTAAGTTTAAGTATTATCTTCCGTCGACGATTTCTAGTAATTTATTGGTTTTTAAACGGTTTGTAGGATTTTGTTGTTACATAATAAACTTTATAGGTTATAAGTAGTATTTAATCCATTTTACCACGTTTTATATTTTCTTCATGACGAATACTTTCATTAATTTCCTATGTAATTGTATTTCTCATTTACCTTGTGATTTAAAATGTTCGGTTTGTTATAAATCTATTATTTGTTAGGGTATTATTTATACCTTCACATACATGTATATATAGTTTTTATTTATGTTTTGACAATTTCTACAATTTATAAGCTTTTTATCTTTTAGTAACTCTACAAATCCTTTTTTTTCTTTTGGATTAGAGTTTTACTTTTCTGGCGGCAGAATATTAAGTCCACTTATGGTCATTTTTAAATATCTTCTGGATATTTTTATTAGTCCAACTTTTTATATGTATCACTTTAATGTCTTAGGGAACTTTTGACATAATTACCATCATTTGTAGAGTTGGGTAGCTATTTTAATCATTACACTTAAGTTTAAGTGTCACAGTTACCAAAACAGTCTGCACCATCTTTTTGTCAAGTCCATTTGGAGGGTCAAATCTCAACATTTTTCAGTGATTCAAATTGGGTTTTAAACTTAACTCATAAAAGTATCTTCCAGAAAAATTTCATCATTTTTAGTTACATTTTGAGGAAGATATGACGATTTTAAGTTAGGTCTTCCATTCTGCCAGATTCTGATTTCTTGCACACCAATCTTGGTTTGAGTGTTTGAGACCCCAAATCTTAATATTTTTGAGTGAAACCAATTTTGTTTGATTCATAACTCATTAAAGTAATTTCTAGAATAAAAATCAAGAATTTTAGTGGAATATTAAGAGACTTATAACTGATTAAAGTAGAGAATTTTCTCTGCCAGATTTTCTTTGCACACTTAATTTCATATGAGTAGTTGAAGGGTCAAATCTTCGAGTTTTTACATGAAACCACTTGGGTTGGAAACATAACACAATAAACAAAGTTCCAGAAAAAGATTCATATCATTTGGTTAAGTATTTTTCAAGATATGGTCCGAAGAAGTTCATGCATGTAATCTGCCATAAATTAAAAAATGCTATTTCTTGAAAAATGAGTGTTTTATATCCATATTTTCACTCATATGGTTGGTTCTTTGCTTGAACACTCATCTACCACTACTTTGACAATGTTCTTAGATAAAAAAAATATATTTTTGACTTTTAAAAACACATGCATGAACTCACACATCTCAGATTTTAACAAAACCCACATGCATGTAGTTAAAACATCATTTTCTTGAGTTCTTGATGTATGGCTTAAGGATCATCACCATTTGTTTGACATAACATGCCTTTGGTGATTAATCCACCATGAAAAGGGTCTATTAAGGCCCCTTTATCCAGAAACTCAAGTGGTTACAAAGGAAAATGAGAAAAAGATGGAGAAATGACAAGAAAAGGAAGAAAATGAAGAAGAGTACAAGAGGGATGAGTTTTACTCACACTAGGGATGATTTTACCTTCAAGGATCTTCAAAGATGTAACCTTTTTGATGTTCTTGGGGCTGATTTCGGATGGTGATAGAGAGGGAAGAGAGAGTTTTAGGTTTGAATGTAGAGAGAGAGAGGTTGAGAGGAAAAGGAAGGGTTTTTACTTGAGAATATGGAAAATTAATAAGGAAGAGTGTTGGGTTATGAGGGGGGGCCGGCCTTGGGGCCATAAATCTGATTTATTTATTTAATTTTTTTTTTTAAAAGACTAATTAATAGTGTTTAATTATACTTCTTATGTAATTTATATAAAAAGATTGGTTTAAAGTAGTTTAAACCTCATTTATCTAGTAAATTTTTGGTTTATTTATTTAATGTTTTAAAATTTACTTTTGGGTATATATAAACTATATATTTACTCCTCTTATTATTAATATAGTTATAATTAAATGTTAACTGTTCCAATCGGCATTTTATAAGACAGCTTAAGCAGTTCCGTGCGGTAACAGGATTTTCTCAGTGTCCTATTGGAATTCTTAGGAAACTAACCCTTAACCATCAATATTAAGTCATTATGAGTTATTCCTACTTGTTAAAACAAGTATTATACTATTCAGTTGATAACCTGAGTGTTTTGGTTTGACGGGTGTCACAGCAGTGATGTCTGACTTCTGTCGATATAGATTCATCGACACTCTTCTTTGGTTCCCCCTTGAAAAATTAACCTCTGTAGATTATTTCAAGGTCCCGTTTGCTCCCCCTTGATCTAATCACCTCTGTAGATCAAGTAATTTCCTTTTGCTCCCCCTTGACCTATGCTTGGTTCAAAAAAATGATAATTTTTGCATAGAACATAGGTCCTATTTTTACAGAGGTTCTGTGGGAGTCGTCAGAGGTTCTGAGCAGACCCACAGAAGCTCTGTGATATCAAGAATTATTTAAGATTGAGAATTTACACACAGAAAGAAATCAATCAAAGCATTTAAATAAAGTAGTAGAAATATATACTTACTTACAGAAGATAAAGCTATACTTACAGAGGATTTTCACGTCATATTAATCATTCCTAACTTACCCACCAAGAAATTGAATCTTTTCTCGTCTAATGCTTTGGTGAATAAGTCCGCGAGTTGATATTCTGTGGGCACGAAATGCATCTTGATTGTACCGTGTTCAACATGATGTTTCAAGAAGTGGTACCTTATATCGATATGCTTGGTTTTGGAATGTTGCACAGGATTGGCAAAGATGGCAATGGCACTTTTGGAATCACAGAAGATGGGTATTTTGAATAGAATGTGGCCGTAGTCTTTTAGCTGAGTCTTCATCCACAGAACCTGAGAACAACAGCTAGCAGCAGCAACGTATTCAGCTTCTGCCGTAGATGTTGATACACAGTTCTGCTTTTTGGAGGTCCAACTGACTAGCTTACCACCTAGGAATTGACAACTCCCAGAGGTACTCTTTCTGTCGAGCATGAATCCTCCATAGTCTGAATCTGTATAAGCTTTAAGACAAAAACCAGAGTTCTGTGGATACCAGAGACCAAGATTTTTGGTCCCCTTTAAGTATCTAAAGATTCTCTTAACAGCATCATAATGTGATTTTTTAGGATTAGCTTGATAACGTGCACAAAGACATGTGGCATGCATAATGTCAGGTCTGCTTGCAGTTAAGTATAACAGAGATCCAATCATGCCTCTGTAGAGAGTGCATTCTACAGAGATGCCATCTGGATCTAAGGATAACTTATTTCTAGTGGCCATTGGAGTTTTTATTGCAGAGGTATCAGAAAGGCTATATTTGCAAAGAATGTCAGAGACATATTTGGCCTGATTTATAAAAATTCCTTCTGATGATTGTTTGACTTGGAGTCCGAGGAAGAATGTTAATTCTCCCATCATACTCATTTCAAACTCACTCTGCATGAGTTTTTCAAAACTTTTGCACTCCTCTGTATTAGTAGACCCAAAAATTATGTCGTCCACATAGATTTGTACAAGCATTATTTCACTGTTTTTACGTTTATAGAATAAGGTAGTATCTGTTGTACCTTTGTCGTAGCCATTGACTAGAAGAAAAGTAGAAAGTCGTTCGTACCATGCTCTTGGAGCCTGTTTCAGTCTGTACAGAGCCTTTTCAAGGTAGTATACATGTCTTGGGAACTTTGAGCTTTCAAACCCTGGTGGCTGATTTACGTAAACCTCTTATTGGATTTCATCGTTGAGAAAAGCTGATTTTACGTCCATCTGATAAACTTTAAATCCTCTGTGGGCTGCGAAGGCTAAGAATATTCTTATTGCTTCGAGTCGTGCGACAGGGGCAAAAGTTTCATCGTAGTCTATGCCTTCTTCTTGTCTATATCCCTTGGCCACTAATCGTGCTTTGTTTCTGATGACCACTCCATCTTCATCCTTCTTATTTCTGTAGACCCATTTAGTCCCAATGGCCTGTTTCCCTCGTGGCAGAGGTACTAAAGTCCATACTCTGTTACGCTCAAACTGCAGAAGCTCTTCTTGCATAGCGTCTACCCAGTTTGGGTCATCTAGGGCTTCAGAAATCTTCTTTGGTTCTATCATACTAATAAAATTTGTAAAGAAACAAAAATTAGCAGTGGCAGACCTGATTTTTATCGTGTCAGAAGGTTCGCCGATTATTTGGCTTGGATGATGGCTTTTTGTCCACTTAGTTGTGCGTGGAAGGTGGTCACCAATGTCATCGAATCTTTCTTCAGAGGCTTCTTGTTGTTCTGCTTCTTCTTGTATAGTCTCTGTAGTAGTGCGTGCCTTTGTAGTTGATCCTACAGCTTGTGGAATGATTGGTATGAAAGGTGGTGGAGTTTGTTCCTCTGAGGACGTATAGACTTGGTCATCTATGTCCTCTGTAATTGGTTCCTCTGTAGATTGTGAAGTTTGATTTTCAGCAGCTTCTGTGGTCGTTTTCCTTGTGGTTTCATCTTCTGCGATCTCTACCTCGGCATTTGCATCTGTAGTATTTACAGAAGAAGATGAAGCATTATTTGGTCCAGTTAGATTCATACCTATTGGATTTTGACCGATGGAAGATGGTTCTTCAGAAGCTCTGATGGTTCCAACAGAGGGATCAATGTCATCGTGGAACATCTCTAAAAATAGAAGATTTAAGTCTTCTTTTGCTTGTGAGATGCCAGAGGATTCCCCTTTAAGTCCGAGTTCTGAACTGATTTGTTCAGAAGTCTTCTGGAATGAATCATCAAAAGAAACATTGATGCTTTCTACAATTTTGCGAGACCTTGTAAGGAATGTTCTGTAGGCTTTGGAGGTGGCAGAGTATCCAATGAATTTGCCTTCGTCAGCTTTTACCTCAAACTTTCCTCTGGAATCTCTGTCGTTTAAAACAAAGCATTTACATCCGAACACATGGAAAAAATTGATGTTTGGCCTCCTTTTGTTGATTAATTCGTAAGGAGTCTTGAGATGTCTTTTCACAATGGTTGAACGATTCTGTGTATAACAAGCAGTAGAAATCGCTTTTGCCCAAAAGTTCATCGGTAATCCGCATGCTGATAACATAGCTCTTGCGGCCTCCACAAGCATTCGATTCTTTCTTTCGACTACACCGTTTTGCTGTGGAGTGCGTGCGGCAGAGAAGTTCTGTGATATTCCTTCTGTAGAAAGATAGGCTTCAATGACAGAGTTTTTGAATTATGTGCCATTGTCACTTCTTAACTTCTGTATTCTGCATTCATAAAGAACTTGGATTCTTTTCATTAGATTTATCAAGATGATTGGAACATCTGATTTCTTTCGAACAAATTCAACCCATGTGAAACGCGAATACTCATCAATTAAGACAAGTATGTATTTCTTGCCACCTAGGCTCTGTATGGCAATAGGACCGCAGAGGTCAACATGAAGCATGTACAGAGGTCTAGTGCAAGACTCATCTGTTTTGCCTCTGTGGCAAGCTCTTCTGAGTTTTCCCATTTCACAGGCAGAACACAAGTGATCTTTATTAAATTTAACATTAGGCAACCCTTTAACTAGATCAAGTTTGACCAGTTTATCCAAGGTGTGAAAGTTCAAGTGACAGAACCTGTTATGCCATAACCAGGCTTCCTCACTTTTGCAGGCTACAAGGCAAACTTTGTCCTTGTTCTTGGAACTGAAATTCATTAGATACAGATCACCTCTTCTTTCGGCTCGCAGAAGTTCCATTCCTGTGTCTTCACTTTGCAGAGAGCAGAAAGTCCTTTTGAATAAGACATCAAATCATGTATCACAGAGTTGACTTACACTGAGTAGGTTGTGTTTAAGGACATTCACATATGCAACTTTGTATACAGAGACGTTTTCCTTCTGTATGACTCCATAGCCTTTGATGTGTCCCTTCTTGTTGTCTCCAAAAGATACAGATCCACCATCGTGTGTTTCTTTGTACGTGGATAGTAAACTTCTGTCGCCAGTCATGTGCCTTGAGCATCCGGAGTCAAGATACCAAATTGGCACAAACTGCTTCTGTAAAATAATCACAGAGACTTAGGTACCCATATCCACATGGGTCCAATATTGTTAGAATTTTTCAAGTTTGCCTTAGCATTCTTGAAATACATTTTATCTTTTGTAAAAGAATCAGATTGTTTCTTTCTAGGTTCTGACTTTGGAGTTTGAATTTTAGTGGAGAGAAAGCAATCTGGACTTGAGAAGTGATTATTTAATTTGAACATAAGATCAAAGCAATGACAGTATTGAATATGAGACGTGATTTGCTTGAACTTTTCATTGAATTTATTGAACTGAGCCACAGAGGCATTACATTCTTTCTTAACATTAGATTTCTTATTACAAGAAGATCTATGAGTACTAGAATGTTGATTGCATAAGCTTTGTTTAGTTCTTGCCTTCTGTGAGTCTCTTCTGTGGTGAACATCTTTCTTCACTGTCACAGAGGAAAAAGATTTGTTAACTTTAGGCCATGTTCCCTTTTGTTGCCAATTGGGATTTTCGTTAATTTGCCTTAGAGGTTTTGAAAATTTTGAACTTTTAGGATCTACAGAGGTCTTCCTTAACCTATCAAGCTCAGCAGAGGTTTTGACTTGTAAATACATGTTCAGAAAATCTGGGCATATAGGTATCTCTGAGATTTTTTCTTTTGGAGAAATAGTTCTATTAAGAACTTCAGAGGAGAATTTAACATCCTCTGTGTCATAGTGAACTATCCCTGACGTAACATCAGTCACTGAGTCGTCAGAAGATGAATCGTCCTCATATACAGAGGTTGATTCATCTCTTTCGACAGAGGATGGAGTTTCCGAGCATGTATTATACGAGCTTTCTTCCTCTGTAAAATAATTTTCATAGATGGCAGAGGTTTCTGATAATATCTCTTCAGTGAGAATTTTATCTACAGCAGATGTACAGAAGTTTTCTACAACGTTTGTTTTCCATACTTCCAAAATTTCCTTTTCAATTGTTTCTGTAAGTTTTTCTTCTGAAAAAGTGGGTGTAAACTCAGGAGCTTCTGCTGATAATTTCTTTTCAACATTTATCATACAGACAAAAGCAACCTGCGTTTGAGTCTCTGGTTTACCAAACTTAAAGATACCAATCTAATCTTGCGTTTTCAGATATTTCTTTGGTTTGATTCCTCTATTGACAGAGGTTGAAGATAATGAACTTGTGTTTTCAAACCACACATTGATCATCTTCGTATGTTTCCTTAAGTGAGGTTCCACGGAGATTTTATCCCTTTTACTTATAGAGAGTAAGTTTGGAAAATCTGGTTTGTTTGTTTTTCCCAACACAAACAGAGAAGACAGAGGTTTAATTCTTTTGCCGTCAACACCTAGGGTAATATCATCGTACCCTATACCTCGTCTTCCTATTTGTGAGTTTACTTTTTCATAAACCTTCTGTGCATCTTTATAGTTTTGAGTAAAACTTCTCTTCTGAGTAGATCTTGCCAAAGTACCTCTCTCTCTCTCTTTGAAAGTATTCCTTGAGAGCTCTTATGTCAGTAGTTTCACTCCTGGAAACTGAAAGTTCTTTTGTTTTGATTTTTAACTCCGAGGATAATTCAGAAATTTGTTTTTTAAAGGATCTAGATTTTTGTTCCAATTCCGAGGATAATTCAGAAGTCATAAAAATTAAGTTCGAGTTCTGATCTGAAGTAACCAGAAGTCATAAAGAGTATGTTCGAGTTCTGATCTGAAGTAATCATAAGTCATGTTTTAAGTACGAGTTCTGCACTGAATTATTCAGAAGTCATGAAATTCATTTGAAATATAGAATTTCAAGGAACAAGATCAAGCGCAAAACAGATTGACTCAGTGAGCACAGTGTTAGAAATAAATGAAACAATGATCAGAAAGTTTAATTGTGAAGAACAAGTCACAATTAATATATCAGATAAGAATTGAATCATTTGCAAGAAGTAGTGAACTTGGAAAACAACTAGGAATTCAAACGAGTGTATTTCCATCGAAAAAATAACGAATATGTGAGACATGGAAATAACTAAGTCAATGAACTGACACGTGGCAATCATGGAATTTAAAATTGAGAATAACAAACACAAGTAAGTTATCCAGAATGAATTGCCACGGTCTTTGAATTTAGTTACAGTTCACTTACCTTTCAGTACTCCCCCTCAAAATTGGCATAACCTTTGAATGCAGTCATGTGAAAAGATTGTTCTGAACTGAGTGCACATGACGTTCCTGCAAAATAATTTAGAAGGATTTTGGTATCCATCCATTGATGGATCCTTGACGGTTAGATGCCCTATTATAGTGAGGACCGGGAATACTATAGGTACCATACCAATGAGATTCGAATTTATGATCAACAAAATCGTTCGAACCACATGTAGAACAACTGATACAATCATGAGAAAGTTGAAGCAACTGTTGAATTGAGTAAACTTTTAAGGGAAACATCAGCTTTTGTTCAACAGAAGTACGAGAATTAAAAACATCATGATTGCGATTGTATGCCCTAACATGCGAAACTGGCTTAAATGACTTTGCATTCGTTTTGCTTTCATGTGATCCCTTTACCACTCAAACTTGTTTGAACCTCTTTCTTCGGCCATTATTATCTGAATTACCATTAAATGTATGACCAGTAGAGTTTGAGTAGGCATGACGTTTATAAGTCGATCGGCCGGTCTTTTGTCGGGGCTGTGATTGTTTTTTAGAACAAGAATCAGTTTTAGGAACCTTGATCACAGTCGGGGTCTTAGGTTTTGAAGAACAATCGCCTTTTTGAAAATTGACCGGACGATTCACCGCTTTAGATAGAAAGTCGGTATGACTCGGAAGAGGTTTGTCAAATGGAAATGATTCAAACTCTTCATCTGAAATACCCTCGGAATTCATGAATTTGGAAAAATTGATATCCGGAATCGATGGACTTAGATTGGTCGAGGGAAGTGAGGAACACTTTGTGCTTGTGTGCTTTGGGGAATTTGGTGCGGAAGCTAAGAAAAAATCAGAGTTCAAATTCCTTAAAACATTCTCGTCTTGAGAATCTTTACCGTCTTGTGAAGTAGAAATCTTGCCTATGAAAGCTTTGCACGAAGACGTATCAGATGAGTTTGAGGAAAGTTCGGATGAAATCGTTTTTTCAGATTTGAGTTGGTCAATCTGCTCTTGGAGCTGACCATTTTTTGTGTGCTCCTTCATCGCATCTGTTGCCAAGGCAGCCAGTTTTGATGTGAGCTTAGTGATTTCACACCGAAGGATTTCATGTCCTTCATCCGATACAGATTCGGTTTTAACCGATTTAAGATTCTCAAGTTCCTGGATAAGCGCTTGGTTTTCCTTTTGAAAAACTGACCTTTCTTTCTCGAGTGACTCCTCCAACCCGACTATCTTTGCTTCCAAGATGAGAGGGGGAACATAGAGCTTGAACTCGTCCGTCTCAGTCTTGGTTGCGGTTGCTTGGACCTCATCCTTTTTGGAGGAATCCTTGGGCTTTGCAACCTTGTAGCAGTCGAAGTAGTTATTCGAGAGATACTTCTTGTTCTTTTGATAAGAATAATTTAAAGGTTCATAACAAAATGGAAGTTGTATTTTGGACGTGTGTGCGCGCTTGTATTCCTCGGTTTCCTCTTCCTTTTCAGGTTCAAGAGGACCAGTCCATTGTATCGCATATTCCGGGTATTTCTTTTCTAAACCAAGACATCCAAAGTCATACAGGGTAGGTGTATTGTAGATACCCTTTTTCAAGTAGTGTATCTGATTCCCCATTCTTTGTTAAAGTACGTGATCTCTTTGGATTTATTCATAAAGATGGTTTGATCAGTTTGACCCCTTTTGTGGAGTTTTGTTTCAAGATTATTGATTTTATTAACAAACTCCTTGTGCTGAATTTGAAGAGCAGAACATTGATAAACAATTTCTGCTTTCTCATTCAGACACTGATCAAACTAAGACTAAAGTTCAGATAACTTGGCCCTTAAGTCCTTAGGTGCTAATGAGAGATTTTTGCATTTGTCTTTTAGATTAGCATTTTCGGACTTATATTTTTCAGTTAATCTCTTTTGAACATCTAGCTTTTCGGTTAAAGATCTAATCTCAAGAAGTTGTTCTTTAGAGGTGGCCTTAAAGGAATCTACCCGTTCAGTAAGTGATTGCACTTGATTAAGGAGATCTTGTTGGTTAGATTCACATACCTGACTTGTCTTTTCCTTTGACTGAGGTGAATAAGACATCTTCAGTTGCACTGGAGTGATCGTCAGACGATGGTTCGATTCAAAGTGAAACAGTATCAAGGATACTTAAATGTCCCCCTCCTGCGACTTAGCACGGGGGTCCCGCTTATCGGATGAATTGGGTTACCGGGTGAACAAAAGTTTCCGAATGAAAGATCAGACACAAAACTTATCGGATGAATTAGGTTTCCGGATGGTATGCTTTCCGGATGAAATGCTTACAGGATGATAGGGGTTTCCGGATGACGAGTTTCCCGGATGGGGTACTTACCGGATGAACTGGTCCGGAAAGAATCGGATTGACAGGAAACTTTGAGTTGTCCGGGTAAAATAGGTTACCGAAAAGTTTGAATTGTCCGGATAGATTATTTTACCGGAAACTTTGGGTTTCCGGAACAATGTACCCGGAAAGATAGGAATTTAAGTAACTTACCCGGAAAGATTAGACGTACCCGGAAAGAGAGAACACAATCGTCCGGAATCTGCTGCTACTATCTGGAAAGTGTGGCTGGCTTGTGGAAATCGATTGGGAATCAACTAGGGTTGCTCAAAATCGTTCCTGAAAGATTAGGAACACTACCAAACACAAAAATAACACTACCCAATTCGATTTTGAAGCAAAAACAACACGTTTTGATGGCTAAAAATATGCTTTTTATCAAGAACACACTCAAAACCTTTGAACTTTGATTTGCTTAAATACCACTCAAACGATCGAATTAGAGTACGAAAATTTGCAGAATCACTAATAACAATGATACTAACAATACCCAATAAACGAAATCGATCAATTTTAACTGAATC
Source organism: Saussurea involucrata (assembly GCA_033807775.1). NCBI lineage: Eukaryota > Viridiplantae > Streptophyta > Magnoliopsida > Asterales > Asteraceae > Saussurea > Saussurea involucrata. The sequence continues at coordinate 115,734,321 of CM066322.1, forward strand.
AAAAAGTAGAATGTCACTCAAGAACACAGCCGTATTGTTCAGAAAACTTACCAGAAATCGAATTGAACACTTTGAATCGATTTTGTCCGTCTGCTCTGATACCAATTGTGAGTCTCAGATCCGTGCAACGAACAATGAAATCAAAAGATAATAACAGAGATGTTTATGATTTCAACTGGTCATCCATATAATGCTTTCAATCAGAGTGTTTTACAATATGGAATAGGAAAGCAAATGAACATCTTATTCCATTCTCTATGGAATGAATGACCAACCCTATTTCTAAGGCAAAGCAAACTATATATACCAAGGCCTAATGCCTGAGGCACACGGCCCATTAAGCCTAAACAAAGCCCATATAACACAATTAAGGCTTTTACAATTAATTAATTAATCTAATTAAACTCTATAATATTATTTATATATCTTTATAATATGTATGACATTTATGGTCCTAACAGTTAAAATGAAGAAAAAAACTATATCGAGATGGATGTCATATAGAAGAGCACGAAATTCTCGTTTTTTTGATGTAATTTGTTTGATTAAAATATTAGTAATTTTTAAGATAATTTATTTTAAACTTTAAGGGGGTAAAAAATTTTAATTAAAAAAGAAAATAAAAAGTCAAAGATGGTAGGCGCTAATTTAAATTTCCAGATTTGTCCCTAATCACTTCTCAATTGGTTTCATTAAGTTTTAACCATTGGTTAATTTTTCAAATCTTGATCAATTGTTATGACTTGTCCTCATGTTCACAATTGAAAATGAGTTTTCATTTGAACCCACCCCTATATATATATATATATATATATATATATATATATATATATATATAGAGAGAGAGAGAGAGAGAGAGAGGCTCCGTAAAATGCAAACCTTGCATTTGTTGCACACCTTACAAACCACAGTCTGCATATGTGCACAACCAATCTGCATATGTGCACAATGCGCATATACATATGCATATGCATACGTGCAAGAATATACATATAATGGACATACATTTATATAGGATAATGCATATATGCAGACTGGTTGTGCACATATGCAGACTGTGGTTTGTAAGGGGAGCAACAAATACATGGTTTGTATTTGATTTATACCGTATATATATATATATATATATATATATATATATATATATATATATATATATATCCATTTTTGAAGGAATATTTTATGCAATCTTCATAAATAAGATCAAGATTAAATTACATGATTGGTCCCTCTGGTTTACACTTTTTACCCATACTAGTCCCAAAATCAAAATAAATACACGAATGGTACTCCTTATATTCATTTTCGCAAGTTTTTGGTCCCTCCCTCTAACAAAATCAGTTAATCGTGTTAACTAAAAGGGCTATTTCGTTCATTTCTCACTGTTTTGTCTTTTTCTTAATAAAAAATAAAAAACAATACAGTTTAATATTATATTATTTTATATATTCATTAATAAATTAATTAACTAATTAACTAGTTAGTTAGTTAATATACATATATATAGGGGGGAGCAAAACCCGACCGACCCGAAGAACCCGACCGAACCCGACCCGAAAATGGCACCAAATCCCCGAACCCGAATTCCCCGAACCCGAATGCCCCGATCCGAATTCTTAAGCGGGTAAAATGGGATCGGGTTGGGTTTGGGTTTTCCCACCCGATCCGACCCGAAATATCCGAAATTATTTAAAATTATTTTTTTTTGCTGAATTTAAAATATACCTAAATAAAAATCCTAATTCCTAACCTAATTTCAGTTTCTATTTTCTAACCTAAAATCCTAAATACCCAAACCCACTTGAACTTCCCAAACCTTGGGCCTTGAAATTCCTAAAATCCTAAATACCCAAACCTTGGGCCTTGAAATTGCAAGTTTTGTTTAACTGCAGGCCCAACCCGAAACCCGACTAAACCGAACCCGAACCCCCCGAACCCGAGATACCCGAAGTTTAAACGGACGGCTTCGGGTGTGGCCATACTCCCCCGAAACCCGATCGGGTGGTGGGTTTTTGGGCCGAACCCGACCGACCCGACCCGATGCTCAGGCCTACATATATATATATATATATATATATATATATATATACATACATGCATGTATCTCTATGAAACTTCCGACGTCGTTACCAACTTACCATCTCCAGCAGCAAACCATCTTCAAATAAAGGAAGATAAGGTTGGTAGGAAGAAGTGTTGATCCAAACCCTCAGTGATTTGATAATGACCCTATCTTAAATACTTAGTGAAAATTGTAAGTAAACAATATGTATCAGAGTTTCACTATCGCTGATAAGTACTAAGATCTTACAGTACTGCTGATAGGAACTCTCGCACTTTTAGATTAAACATTCAGCGAACACTGTTCACCATATCGCTGAGTCTGTTCAGTCCTTATGGTGATCGCTGATAAGTTAGTTGTTTACTTATGATCCCTGAAGACAAGATTCACGTCAACAAAGGTTCTACGCTGAAGTCGAAGATCAAGCTCAAGAACCAGCGACAAGTCTCCTAATGAACTGATGCGGATCAGCGAAGACTCAGATTTGTCCACTCAACGTGAAGTATCAAGTACAAGACTTCAGCTATCGCTGAACTTTATCATCTGCTGAATAGTAAATGATAATCGCTGAATCAACGAAAGCTGATCATGAAGTCCTCCGTACAAAGTACTTTTGTCTTAACCTCCCTTGCACGCCACCGTACGAAATGTCAGAAAAGAACCTCCGAAAATCTGAAATCGTACAACCACTCTGACACTACACTGTTCACTCATGCGGCTACTAAGGTTGTCATCAAAGGTCAATGACATGCAACCAATCCGCTAATGACACGTGTAAAGTATATACTGGATTGCATTAAATGCATGCAGTATATAAAGAGATGAACTCACTTCATTTGAAGTAACTTGCTAACTCTGGACAAGTTCAAATCTCTCAAGATAGGATTTTATTAGTAATCTCCTTATCTTTCTTAGTGCAAGAAAACCTTAGTGTTCCAACTTGTTTAGATTTAGGTTTATCCTTAATCTTGTTTCCGCAACAAGCTGTAAATTGTTAATGATTTATCAATAAACAATTTAGAAAAGTAAAATAGTGTGTTTGTATTCAACCCCCCCCCCCCTTCTACAAACTTGTTTAAGCCTTTCGGGACCAACAAGTGGTATCAGAGCGGATTTGTTTAATCTCATAAACAAGATCTAATCTAAGATATTTTCTCTTCCTTGCTATTATCTGAAAATGGCCAACTCAAACACAAACACTCACTATATCGACAATGGTTCTCTTGCAAAACCCCCTAGATTTTCCAGAGACAACTTCAACTTATGGAAAAATAGGATGACACTCTTCTTAGAAGGTGTAGACCCTACTATACCTTACTATCTTGAAAACGGTCCACACATCCCTGTAACGATTGATCCTGCCGTTCCAGCCACTGCAACTAGAGCTGCTATTCCAGAAAGGCTGATTCCAAAGGAAATCCATCATTGGACCGATGAAGACAAGAAGAAAGTGGCTATAGATTCAAAAGCCAGATCCATACTATCCATGGCCCTTCCTGACGAAGTCTACCATTCCGTCATGAACCTGAAATCCTCGAAGGCCATGTGGGACACAATATGTGTTCAGTATGAAGGAACGTCTGAAGTCCAGGATTCAAGAAAGATCAACCTGGTAAGACAATACGAAAGTTTCATCTCTGGTAAGAATGAAACTCTCTCTGAAGTACATCAACGTTTTAACTGCTTAATTATAGATCTTAAAACGGTTGGTAAGGAATATTCTAACTTTGAAGTTCTGACAAAGTTTTTAGAATTTTTACCTGAAAGCTGGGACAATTATTCCATGTGTCTCAAGCTGTCAAAAGATCTAAGATCAATGACACTCGCTACCTTATATGGCACATTGCTGAATCATGAGCAATCTAGCCATCTTAAGAAGAATCTTGTAAAAGATTCCAAAAGCACCCCTGTTGCTTTAATCTCAGAGGAACCTTCTACTCAGCGACCCGTGGTCACTATCACTGAGTTAGAAAGTAACTCTGAAAGATCATCAGATTCTGATTCTTCAGATGATGAATCCTTGGCTCTCCTAACTAAAAAGTTCAGGAGATTCGCCAAGAAGAAAATGTTTAGAAAGAACAAAACTCTTTCTATAGCTGACAAGCCTAAGTCATCAGCTCTTGTTGATAAGGCTACTGCTACTTGTTTTAACTGCGAAAAGACAGGTCATTTCGCTAACGAGTGCAGGTCAAAGAAAATCATGAGACCTTCAGCCTTTACAAAGAAATCCTTTGTTCCAAGGAATAAAGACGACAAATACTTAAAGCTGAAGGAGAAGTATGCAAAGCTGAAAAGCTTTAAGAAGAAGGGAAAAGGCCTAATGGCTGACTATGATTGGGCTGCTTCTGATGAAGAAGCCTCATCGTCTGATTCTGAAGATGATGAAGCAAATCAATGTCTCATGGCCAAGATTGAAGAAGAGGAAGAAAGTTCAGACATTCCCTCCACTTCAACATCTGCCATTCAGGTATCACCTTCCTTCTTTACCAATATTGTAAATATTGATGAAGCTGATAGTCTCCGTAAAATCGAACTACTGACTAGAAGCTTATACGAAGCCATGAACGGCAAAGCTGTGGTTGAAAACCAAAATCTTGATCTCGCTGAAAAGCTTAAAAATTGCCACCTTCAAATAGAAAAGCTTTCTAAATTTGAAGAAGATTTTAAAGATCAAGTCCATTTAAATCAGCTAGTCAAAATTGAACGAGCGGAAGCTATCGCTGCATTAAAAGCTGAACAAGCTACTGTTGAAGGATGGTGTAATTCTTCAACAAAGATCACTGAGATAATTAAGGCTCAGATTCCTCTGAGTGATAAACGTGGTCTGGGTTATAAATATGATACTCCAATACCAACCACTGAACGTTCAATGCTTAAATTTGGAACGTTCGTATCCTCAGTAGCTGACACTTCTTCATCTCAGTACTCCTCGTCGATTACACCAATCCCTGAGGAAACTCCTACCTCCTCAAAAGGTAAGGAGAAAATGGTTTATTCAAAACCTACCTCTGTCTCTAAAGATAAAGGTAAAGGAATTGTAATTTATCAAAATCCTCAGAAGGGTACTTTAGTACCTAAGCTGAATGCTTCCAAAGCCTTAGTGATTCATTCATCTGGTTCTAGAAATCAGACCTCTGGATCAGTTCAGCGACCTACTCCTAGACTTAGAGTAGATGTCCTTGGTAAGAAATCTGAAGAACTGAATGTTCGTCCTATTTCAAAAACCAATAGTGTACTTGGTGCTGGCACTTCTAATTCCAAATTAAAAGCTCAGCACACAAGTGGTCCTAGAACTAATTTTAGTTATAGGAAATGTTATCACTGTGGACTTACCGATCATATTGCAAGTAAGTGTCCCACAGCCACCAAAGCTGATAAGATAGCTAAGGTGAAGATAGCACCAAAGAAGACCAAACCAGTTGCAAGTCAGGTCAAGGTGACTCATACCGCTGAGGTCAAGAAATTGACCAAAGTGAAGAAAGACAAAGCTGAATCTTCAAATGCTGCGAAGACTGCTGAACCCATTCCAACCACTTCCACTGACAAACGCGTATACATGGTGAAGTGGGTACCCAAGCAAAACTAATCTTCCTTTGTATTGCAGGTTAAGAAGGGTATCTGGTATCTCGATAGCGGATGCTCTAGACACATGACTGGAAAGAAAAGCCTGCTCGCTGAATACAAGGAAGAGAAGGGTCCCTCTGTAACTTTCGGTGGAAATAAAAAAGGACACACCCGAGGGTATGGTGTACTTTCAAATGGTACAACATCCTTCAGAAGAGTCGCATATGTTGAAGGGCTGAAACATAATCTTCTGAGCATCAGTCAGCTTTGCGACATGGATAACAAAGTGTTTTTCACCAAGGAATCCTGCTTTGTCTCTGACAAAAAGGAGAAGATAGCTCTCAGCGGTTATCGTTTGGAAAATGTTTACGTTATAAACATGGACTCAACAACCACTGAGAACTCCTGTTTCTTCTCAAAGGCATCTTCTGATGTCAACTGGCTATGGCACAAGAGACTCTCACATCTCAACTTCAAGACACTGAATACTCTTTCATCCAAAGAGTTAGTCACTGGTCTACCTCAACATTCATACGCCAAAGAATCCTTATGTTCAGCGTGTGAAAAAGGGAAGCAGACCAAGGCAAGCTTTAAGTCCAAGCAAGTTTCCTCAGTGTCATCTCCTCTTCAACTACTCCATATGGATTTGTTTGGCCCCGTTAACAAACAATCCATCGCTGGAAAGAAATATACGCTGGTCATAGTTGATGAATTCTCTCGTTATACATGGGTAATGTTTCTCCGTTCTAAGAGTGACACCCCTGAAGAACTCATCACCTTTGTTCGGAAGATGGAAACTCTGAACAATATGACTGTTCGCTCGATAAGGAGTGATCATGGAACTGAATTCAAAAACAGTTCTCTTGATTCCTTCCTTGAGAGCAAGGGTATTTCTCATAACTTTTCGTCAGTGAGAACACCACAACAAAACGGAGTCGCTGAAAGAAGAAATAGAACAATTATTGAAGCTGCACGTTCAATGCTCAGCGATTCTCACCTGCCTACTCAGTTTTGGGCAGAAGCTGTCAACACGGCTTGTTTTACGCAAAACAGGTCGCTGATAGTCAAAAGATTCAAAAAGACAGCCTATGAACTCTTTCATGGGAGAAAGCCTTCAATCAGCTTTCTTCACATCTTTGGTTGTCAGTGTTTCATACTGAACAACAGAGATGCCCTTGGAAAGTTTGATCCTAAGGCTGATGATGGAATCTTTCTTGGATACTCCTCAGTTTCCAAAGCCTTCAGAGTCTTCAACCGAAGAAGACAAACTGTAGAAGAAACTATTCACGTCACGTTTGACGAATCCCGTTCAGCGAACTCTAAACCGAACGCTGATACAGAAGAACTGAATCAATGGATGTTTTCTCATCTTGGTGATTCAGAAGATGTTCCCACTACTCATACTCATACAACTGAAAATGATGGTCCTACTATCATTCCCAATATGCAGAATAGTGAAGCTGAAACATCTTGGGTCTCAGCTGTTCCTATAAATACTATACCCGCAGTTGATCCAAATGTCTCAGAAATTCCATCTATTTCTCAGCAATCAGTGAATGAAGTGACAAATGCAAGCATTCCTCTCTTAGCTGATTATCCAGAAGTAGCTGAAGCCTCATCTTCAGTTTCTCCAGTTCAGACTGCGTCAGCGACGCATGCTCCGGCTCAGCGATGGACTGTAAATCACCCAATCGATCAAATTCTTGGTGATCCCAACGCTGGTATTCAGACTCGTAGAAGTGCAGGTAATATTTGTTTATTTGTTAACTTTATTTCTCTAACTGAACCAAAGAAAATAGATGATGCCCTCAGAGATCCAAACTAGGTCAGCGCTATGCAAGAAGAGCTGACTGAATTCGAAAGAAACAAAGTTTGGAAACTTGTTCGGAGACCAACTGACAAAACAGTGATAGGCACTAAGTGGGTCTATCGAAACAAGTTGGACGAACATGGTACTGTAACTCGCAACAAAGCTCGTCTTGTTGCTCAGGGATACAGACAAGAGGAAGGTATAGATTATGACGAAACCTTTGCTCTTGTAGCAAGACTTGAATCTATTCGTCTTTTCTTAGCATATGCTGTACACAAAAACTTCACTGTACATCAAATGGATGTTAAGTCAGCGTTTCTAAATGGAAAGCTGAATGAAGAAGTTTATGTGGAACAACCTCCAGGATTCTCAGATCCTAAGCGTCCAGGTTATGTTTATAAGCTGGATAAGGCACTTTATGGCTTGAAGCAAGCTCCTCGTGCATGGTATGACACTCTTTCTACGTATCTCCACCTTGAAAAATTTGAGAGAGGTAAGATTGACAAAACTTTGTTTTTTAGAAAAATAAAAGGTCATATCATTTTAGTTCAAATATATGTTGATGACATTATATTTGGTTCTACTAACCCTGAGCTTTGTACTCGTTTCGCTGATAGAATGAAAGATGAGTATAAAATGAGTATGATGGGTGAACTAACATATTTCCTTGGTCTTCAGATTAAGCAAACTGAAAAAGGAACTTTTATAAATCAGGGAAAGTATGTTAAAGATATGCTGAAAAAATTCGACTTAACTGAAAGTTCAGCTATGAAAACCCCTATGGCACCACCGCTGATACTTGATAAGGACACAAAGGGTGTTCCTGTCAATGTCACGCTGTACCGTGGGATGATCGGCTCACTACTGTATCTTACAGCTAGCCGACCCGATATTATGTTTGCAACATGTCTGTGCGCACGATATCAAGCTGAACCTAAGATATCTCATATGAAAGCTGTAAAGCGAATCTTTCGATATCTTAAGGGTACAGCGAATCTAGGTCTTTGGTATCCCAAAGATTCAGGATTCGATCTAACCGCCTATTCAGACAGTGATTTTGCAGGTTGCAAAATGGATAGGAAAAGCACCACAGGAGGATGTCAGCTCCTGGGTGGAAAGCTGGTAAGTTGGACAAGTAAGAAGCAAAACTCGGTGTCCACTTCCACAGCTGAAGCTGAATATGTAGCCGCTGGAAGCTGCTGTTCTCAAGTCTTGTGGATGAGAAATCAACTACTAGACTATGATCTTCAGCTCTCCAAAATTCCAATCTATTGCGACAGCACAAGTGCCATCGCTATAGCAAACAATCCAGTGCTACACTCAAAGACAAAACACATAGAAATCAGATATCATTTTATCAGAGATCATGTGATGAATGGTGATATAGAACTTCATTTTATCCCAACTGATTATCAGTTAGCTGATTTGTTTACCAAACCTCTTGATGAGACAAGATTCAACTTTCTCATCAGCGAGCTTGGAATGCTGAACTTTGAAGGATAAATCTTCAGCGGTTCACATTTAATCAGCGATACGTTTATACATTCTTGTATAGGCTCTGGATAAAATAAACTAGTACAATCCATTTCATCATCTTCTCTCTGAATAAATTGGGTTAAACTGATATCAAGGTATGTTTTCTCTCTCTGACAAAACGCATGAAAATGCAAGATTTCAAATTCTTACATCGCTGAATATCTCTTCCTTAACAGCGATATTTTGAAATTTCTTAAAACCCTCACTGATATTTCTATTCAGTGCTTCATATTTTCCAAAGAGTCCCTGAGTTTTTCTTTCAAAACCTCAGAGACAACGAAAGAATGTGAAAGGACAGTTGTGACGTCATTGCAACGGATAACACCAGGCACGTTTCTTTTTCTGACACACGTTTGCACGTTTCGTTGTCTATCCAATCAAATGCAAACACGTGTCCGTGTCATGATGAAAAACTTTCCCGCTCAAGTTTTTCTCTCTCTACTCTCTTCCTATATAAACTCTCTCAAAGTTTATATTTGTCTTTTATGCGAATCAATCTTTCTCCGCAAGAAAAGAACACTGTTGCATTTTGTGCTCTCGATCTTCAAGAACTGTTCATCATCTTCTTCATCAAACTCAAGGTCAATATGTTCTTATCTTTTATCAAATGCAAATAACTTGTTTTCGATCTTATCATTGTTTTACACAAGATCAAACAAAAGAACTCAAAAATAAAATCATTTTCTTTCATGGTTTTATAAACACAACCATTTCATGGTTGTTCTTCAAGTTTTAAATCTAAAATCTTAAACTTGTTCTTCTTTCGTATCCATTTTTTTTAAAAACTGGAATACAAGGCTTATAGGTGTTATATTCGTTTTTTTTTAAAAAAAAACAAGAAAAACCCTAATCTTCATTAAGACTTTTTTGTCTGAATGAAATGGACAAAATTCGAAAAATCTTAATGGAAATTCTCTTTCCACATTAAGATATTTCTTATTTGTTAACGTCTTTGGTTGAACTGATAATACAGTGAAATGGCAACTTCAAAGCTGAATGTTACCGCTGAGTCCATCTCCAGTGATTCTGAGGAACTGGAAATCACCAAAGCTCCTCAGGTTAAGTTTGAGCTGGATCAACTAGACTGGACAAAGTCAAACAACCTTTCAGCGCTTCTCGAGTTTCCTCCTCGGAAGCAGGTATCCCATCTAGACGACGCTGTGATTTTTTTGAAGAATAGCCCCATATACACAGCACTGACAATCACACCTCCTGCCAGTCAGCGTCTATTATCCCAATTCTGGTACTCTGCCAGACACACCAACCTACCCTCAGCCAAAGATCCATCTAAAACCATCGACTGCATACTCAGCGATACTGAGTATGGCACCATCAAGATAACCCCCGCAATAATCCGTAAAGCTCTGAAATTCCCTAACGCTACCTCAGAAAATCCTTTCATTCCATTTCCTGACCACAAGAAGCACGCTGACAGGGAAGAAATCATTGCTTTCCTTGATGCGATGGGTTACATCTGGGAGACTGGAAGAGACAAGCTACCTGAGAAGAAGCTGACGCTGATAAAGAAATCCAAGATGCCCAGCGAGATGAACTTCATCTTCGCTCACCTGATCAGCTGCATGACAGCGAAATCCGGATCTTCTGATCAAGCCGCTCAACCTCAGCAGGCCATGGGTTACGCACTGCTGAAAGGTCTCAACATTGACTGGGCCTCCATCATCTATGAAGACCTCATTCAACGTGTTGATTCTGCCGCTGACCGACCAGCATGGGTTCCTTACCCGCGATTCATCAGCGCCATCTTTCAATATGGCCTGAAGGACAGCTATCCTGAAGAGGGTGATCTGAAACTCTCTCAGATTGGCCCTAAAGTTCTCGACTTCAAGCCTGTCGCCAACGAGGTACGTCTCTCTACTCTTCTCACTCTTCTTAATTCTCCGCTTTCTGTGGCTCCTTCAGCGACAATACCCATCGCTGATACCCCGGCCACAAAATCCATTCCTTCTAAGAAAAGAAAACAATCTCTTACCCCTCTTGATTCCAAAAGGATCAAGAAAACCAAGGAGCAACCCCAGCAGTTGCATGCTGAAGACTCCTCAGCTCATTCTGAAGAGCTGAAGGAAAGTTCCGTGGTACGCTCTGCCACACCAATTCAAGCCATCCCTTCTAAACCTACTTCAGCGTCCCTAAACGCTGAGGTTAGAACTTTGGAATCTACCCAACCTTCGTCAGTCTCTCAAAAGACTAATGAAGTACTTCTCAGCGAATCCAACGCTGAACTTGAACCCCAACCCCAATTCTTATCCTTCGCTCCTCCCTCTACTTCTTTGGACACTCCTCCAGTCAAAACTGGAGATGCCATCATTCAAGAAGCCGTTGAAGCTTCTCAGCGAATGACGAAGAAAGGACCTGCAGAGATCTCCATTCCTCACGGAACTTTTGAGGGAGATATGGAACACTATGGAGGGACTCGAAACTTTGATGAGTTCGTCAACGCTCCTGCAGGTACAGATCCCACCTTAAACACTGTAACTAAACCTGAAACTTCTGAGCTTTCCTTTGTTCACAAGTACTTATATGTTACAGGTCCTTTTTTGGGAGACATCAACCAATCTCTGAAGTCTATGGAGATGAAACTTACGGATCTCACCACCGGTCTATCAAATAACTCTACAGCTGTAACAAACGCTGGAGAGAATCTGACGAAGCTGACTACTGTGGTGGAAAAGAAGGCCTCCTCTGATGACATCAAAGATCTTGATAAAACTCTCGCCGACTTTGCCAAAGTGCTCTCCGACATCTACACTGACTACACCAACCTCAAATCATCAGTTTCCACCATTTCCAGCGAAGTTACAACGCTGAAGAAATCGGTTGGTACACTCGAAGGTGATATGTCAGTGGTCAAGACCGACTTGGGCTCAGTGAAGACCGACCTTGGTTCCGTCAAGACAATGATCGAGACGCTGGTGAACAAGGCAAATAATCCAGCTCCTGCTCCGGCCCCTGCACCTGTTTTGGACTCATTCACCGCAGAGGATCGCCAAGAGCTGAAGAAAATCACGCCTGCTATTTCTGGCCTAGAAGACAGAATAGCTAAGCTTGAAGGTTGTGTGAAAATCTCTGGCCCAGAAGACAGAGACAACACCAATGCTGAATCTACCCATTCCTCCCCCGCCCATCATGAGAAAGAGGGGGAGAAGAGCGCTGAACAGGAGAAGAGCGCTGAAGACCTTTCCCATGATGAATCTATCAGGGGAGAGGGTAATGAAGATCGGATTACTGGACCTCAGGGAGATGAAAACCCTGAGGGAACCGAGAACCTCGCCTCTATATCTGAGGGGGAGCAACTCGATGAAGATGCTGAGGAATCTGAAGCAGAAGAAGACGAAGACTTCGACATCCCTGAAGCTGAACCATCCTCCTCTCCAAGGAACGATGATGATGATGATGAAGATGACGATGATTTCTTTGTTGTCAAACCTGCTCCTCGAACCAAAGCTCTTAAAGGTATTTCAATAAAAGAACCTTCAGGGGAGAAGACAAAGACAAAGCACTCAGCCTCTGGCGCTGAGAAAAGCAAAGACAAAGGCATCGCTGAAGATGATAATCTGGCGATCCTACTTGCAAAGCCGATTTGTCAGGTACACTAAACTTATTTTTCCTTCCCTGATCATCTATGAAAAAATCAGTTATCCATTCCACAAACACCATACACATCCACATTTTTTTCTATCTTTTCTACCCAAGTTCTTCTACCCAGTTCTTATTTGTAAGATCGCTGCGTTTCAGCTAGTCCTCTCCCCTGTTTGAGGATATCGCTGAAAGATCTGTTGCGACTTCACCAATAATTCCAGCTAACGCTGAAGACATAATCCCAGTCTTAGATTTAATCTCTGAGACTGATGAACCAGAAGAACAACCTCTCTCGCACAGAAACAGACCTTCCTCAGTTGATCAAAAGAGGAGAGAAGAAATGATAAAGCGATTCGAGGATCAGCGAATCATCCTAAGGCGCGATCAACTACCTTCAGTTCCTCCTAAGTTCAGAATTTCAAAAGCTGAATACCAAGATCATCTCAGAGCTGAACGCCTCATCGCTGAAAGGAAGGAAGCTGAAGATAAAGACAGAGAATACGCCATCAAGCTCACTCAAGAATCTGTCAAAGACCCCAAGCTGAAGCGTATTCCCATTCAAATCCAACGAAAGCTTTGGGAACAAGCCCAGAAGATCGTGGAAAAGAAAGCTGAAGTTTCTCAGACCACCCTGATCTGGTGTAAAGAGAAAATCCACTTCAGATATCGTCCAGCGAAGATCAACAAGGTATTCATCTCTGGAAGAACCTCCGTCGGAGTACCTATTGTTGACATCAAACTGTTCAGAGAAGATGACTCATCTGAAACCTTTCGTGCTGACACTGTAAAAAGGTATGGTCTCTCTGAATGGCTGGAGATGAGGTTAGCTATCCAACCGTCAAAATCTAAGTACAAGGATCATTTTGAAAAGCTGATAAACAGACAGATCGATTTGATATCTTCTTGTGTGGATATTCCTCCTGTTCCTGATCTAAAGCCGAAAAGAAAAAAGGACTCTCCAAGGAAGAAACGTCAAGATTCAAACTCAGGTCCTGTCATACGAAATGAAACTGGAATTGGTTTCTCTCGCGCTGAAGTACTTGGTCCTGATCCTGATCTATCTGCCCTTGATGTCTCTTTGCCACCATGTGAACTTTTCGTCCCTGGTAAAGTCATCAGTAATCCTTATGGAATATTCTTTCTTGACTACGACGGACGTAAATGCTTTCAACGGATCGCTGAGCTTCCAATCACTCCAATCGAACAGCTCAAAGATCTCATCTACTGGTGCGACTTCAGAAAAGACATTCAGGCACGACACCTAAAACCCTTGATTTTTGAAGCTGCTCTGAAGCTAAAGAATAAAGGAGAAAAGGTTCCTGACTGGATGATTCCAACTGAAAAGACAACCCTTGATGAACTTCTCATTAAGGAAGAACCCTTTGAAGGCTGACAACAATCACCATTTTCTCTATTGTATCAGTCATCCTTCAGTACTTGTAATTTATTTCGCTTGTACTTGTAATCTTTCTTATTCATATTGTAACCTGATTCAAAGATTTAAAGAAAGATTTCAGCGAATGTACTTTACTCCATCAGTACTGAAAAGATCCCAGAAAACAGTAAAAGGGACAAATATTTTATGAGTTCTTTTTATCCTTATGTTTTCATTAAATAGCAATTTTCTCTGTTGCTATGTCATAATCAAATAGGGGGAGATTGTTGATCCAAACCCTCAGTGATTTGATAATGACCCTATCTTAAATACTTAGTGAAAATTGTAAGTAAACAATATGTATCAGAGTTTCACTATCGCTGATAAGTACTAAGATCTTACAGTACTGCTGATAGGAACTCTCGCACTTTTAGATTAAACATTCAGCGAACACTGTTCACCATATCGCTGAGTCTGTTCAGTCCTTATGGTGATCGCTGATAAGTTAGTTGTTTACTTATGATCCCTGAAGACAAGATTCACGTCAACAAAGGTTCTACGCTGAAGTCGAAGATCAAGCTCAAGAACCAGCGACAAGTCTCCTAATGAACTGATGCGGATCAGCGAAGACTCAGATTTGTCCACTCAACGTGAAGTATCAAGTACAAGACTTCAGCTATCGCTGAACTTTATCATCTGCTGAATAGTAAATGATAATCGCTGAATCAACGAAAGCTGATCATGAAGTCCTCCGTACAAAGTACTTTTGTCTTAACCTCCCTTGCACGCCACCGTACGAAATGTCAGAAAAGAACCTCCGAAAATCTGAAATCGTACAACCACTCTGACACTACACTGTTCACTCATGCGGCTACTAAGGTTGTCATCAAAGATCAATGACATGCAACCAATCCGCTAATGACACGTGTAAAGTATATACTGGATTGCATTAAATGCATGCAGTATATAAAGAGATGAACTCACTTCATTTGAAGTAACTTGCTAACTCTGGACAAGTTCAAATCTCTCAAGATAGGATTTTATTAGTAATCTCCTTATCTTTCTTAGTGCAAGAAAACCTTAGTGTTCCAACTTGTTTAGATTTAGGTTTATCCTTAATCTTGTTTCCGCAACAAGCTGTAAATTGTTAATGATTTATCAATAAACAATTTAGAAAAGTAAAATAGTGTGTTTGTATTCAACCCCCCCCCCCCCCCCCCCCCCTTCTACAAACTTGTTTAAGCCTTTCGGGACCAACAAGAAGAACAAGATTACAATCACAAATGATAAGGGAAGATTGTCGAAAGAAGACATTGAAAAATGGTGCAAGAAGTTGACAGGTCTGAAAACGGAGAACACAAGAAGAAAGTGGAAGCAAAAAATGTTTTGGAAAACTATGCTTATAACATGAGGAACACCATAAGGGATGAGAAGGTGTCGTTGAAGCTTGCTGTTGGGGACAAGAAGAAGATGGAGGATGTCATCGAGCAAACCATCAATTTGTTGGATGCCAACCATCAATTGTTGTAACTATTTTTTTATTCCTTGTTGTAATCTCAGTTCCATCATGGAAATTAATTAACACCCTTCTGTCAATCTTGATGTTGATCTCCGACAACTAGCAGAAGAAACCAAGCTTTTCACAGGGGTTGAGTTAGAAGGCCTATGCAGAGAAGCTGGAATTGTAGCTCTCAAGGAAGACATAACCGCCTCCATCGTGCATGCTCTCCATTTCCAATAGTCAAAAGCTCGTTAAAGCCAGCGCTAACATAACAAGAAAATGATTCATATGCGTCTTATATGAAGAAACCAACCGGAAGGCCTCCTCACCGCCTTGCATCTGTTGTTGACCAAAAACGCAGTAGGAGATCGTGGTAAGGGTTGGTCGTTCCCGTTACGATTAGTGTTGTGGGATTTATCCCGTGTTCTTGTTCTTTCTCCTTCGAAAACTTGAATCAAAACACCCGTTTAGTCATGGAAATTAATTAACACTCTCTTGCTATCTTTATTTAAGGATGGTTTGTTGCCGAAGATGGTGACTGACACCGAAAGTTTCACGGAGACACATATGTGTGTGTATGTGTATATATATATATACTACATTATAAAGCAAATAACCCCAAACTCTTAAAAACAACTTTTAATGCATATAGTACTGTCAATTAATGCATAATTACTTAAATTTAAGAGTAAGAAGCCACCTTACTCTTAAAAACAACCCTATAAACACAATGTACAACTACTTACTGCATATTTACTTAATTTTAAGTATAGCCTTTTCAAACCCGGTGCAATGATGTTTTAAAGACGTCCAACACCCTTATCAAGAAAGCTATTCAGATTCCAAGACAACTCTTCCCCTTCCTCTTACTTCATGGCGCCCTCCCTCCATGCACGCCTGCCTTCCTTTTAACGATTCATCTCAGGGTTTCTTCTCAATCATGTAACAGATTCATCTCAGGGTTTCTTCTCAAGGCAACGATTCAGGTATGTCTGAATTTAGGGTTTTGTGGTTCGACTTTATGCTCTGTGGTTTGATGTTTTATGCTCCTTTTTGGTTCGATGTTTCTTACCAAAATCGATTTTATGCTCTGTGGTTTCTGATCGATTTATGCTCTGTGGCTTTCGATTGCTTTCAATGTTTCTTCGATTTTGGTTTCATGCTGAAACTCAAAATCGATTTGTGGTATATGTGGTTTTCATACTACCCTTTTCAAACTTGACATTGTTGAGATGTTTCTTACCAAAATCAATTTTATGCTCTGTGGTTTATGATCGATTTTATGCTCTATGGTTCCAGACTGCTGGTGAGTTGGCTAAACATGTTGTTTCTGAAGGCACCAAGGTTGGGACTAATTTTACAAGCACTTAGAGAATTCTTGATTGTCGTTTCATTTTGAAAATAGGTTTTTATGGAATTGGATCTTGTATCTGATGTAATTACTGGTGAAGATCTGCAATTGTTAAGAAACAAATTTGTTGGATTAATGAAATATCGTAGTTGATATCTGTTGATTTCTGTCATTTGGTTTGAAATTTGAATCTTCATTTGTGAATTTACTTTTCGATTTCATTGTTGTTAATTTGGGTTAATCTTCATTTGCTTAATTTGGGTTAATCTTCATTTTTTTTATCTTGCTTGATTTCGGTTACTGTTAATGCCAAAAATCGCACACAAGTACTACTTGAGGTTGATTGTGGAGCTTAACAACTAAAGAAAAGAATCTCTCGACAAAGCGTGCGATTAAGGTAAAAAATGCAAAAGAGACAGAGAATTTGGTGACGCGGGAAAAACCTCAACGAGGAAAAAAACCCGCGAACGACTGTAGAAGTCGTCGCTGCACTATGGTCCCCAAACAAGGGCGATGTCCTTATGTTTCAGGTGTCGATCGTACAGAGATTACTATACAAATGAAGGAAAGACTTCGAAATGTAAAGTAACAAGTGTTTCGAATGTAAAAACAATGTGCGTCATGTGTATAGTATGCGTGTCGTGCGTAAAAACTATGCGTTGAGCGTGTGAGTCGTGTGTCGATGTCGTGCGTCGAGAGCGATCACTTGAGAGAAAGTTCTTTGCTTCAGATGTTCTTGAGTACGCAGTGTATGATTCTCGGAAGCGATGCAATGTGTTCTCCTTTCAATGGTGATGGAACTCTATATTTGTAGTCTTCGGGTGCTTTGATTGATTTCTTAAATGCTTCACGTAACTGTCGTAACGGACGTTGTCTTTTAATGCTGTTAATGGCCCTTTACTGGTTGTAGCCGTTGGTCATTGATGACGTTGACTCCTGCATTAAACACTGAACAAACGTAACAGTCATAATGAACGTTAGTTGGTCGAGGTCGCATGGTCTTATGCGACGGTCGTGAGAACTAGGCGACATTGTGGTCGAGTGTCGTGAGGTAAATAACATACGATTTGACTTTTAACCAAGGGACAAAGTACTATGATTTTACCTTACTATGGGGGAGTAAAATAAGTGTTTTCCTTACCTTGGTCGTGGTCGAGACTGGTGAAATTTTGCCCAAAAAGTTTTCCCCCAAAATTTGAAAAAGTGGAGTGGCAGAAAGTTTTTTTAAATTTTGCTTGTCGGGGGTTCGAGGTTATGACACGTGTCGAAAGTTACCTTGGTTGTCTCGGGACTGAATCGGTTTAATTCAAACTAGAGAGGGAAGTCGAAAAGTCGTGACGTCACGCTGACGCACGATGATGCTTAGCAGCTGTCACAGACACGTGTCGACGATCTGTGTGGTTATTCGAAAAGACAGGGGCGCGTGTCGACCATCGAGGGACTTGATCTGACACGATCGTTTACATAAATAGAGACCACGATGGGTTTATTTTCGTTTACGATTTCAAAAGGTTTTACACAGAGATTTCCTCTTGATTTCCTTGTTGTTCTTCGTCCGATCATTTCTAATCCTGCAAGAATCTTCGACTCAGTTGGGATTTTCGAGGTCTAGAGCGCTTTATATAAGATACGACCTTTCAATTTTTTGCATGCGTCGCAAATCCATTGCTAGGAAGCCTAGGAAAAACTGGGATATCTGGGGTCTTTCAGAGATACAGACTTGGCTGACGGGGTTAGCAATGTCGACAGAGCCGAGAAGTGCCATTCGTAGTGAGGAAGATTATGACGATTTCAGAAGTTTATCGAAGATCCCTGCAGGGATTACCGTGAGTAAGGCTGGCAACGTTCGTCCGAAGATGTGTCCTGAGGGGTACGTCGTAATATACGAGTACCCATTCAAGATAGGCTTCAATTGGTCGTATTCACCTCTTGCCAAGGCGTTTATGTGTGAATTCGACCTTTCACCAGGGCAACTGATGCCCCAATTCTGGCGCGTCATTCAAGTAATCGAGCGACTTACTTCGAACTGGGAGTCGCCTATGGACGTGAGGGGCCTGCTGACAGCGTACCAAGTCAAGAAGGATCACTACTGGCGTTACAGTCTGTTTTCGAGGCACAAGGGCAAGCGCACCTTGGTTTTAAGAACTGCAGTTAACGACCGTAAGTGGAAGACTCGATATGTATTTGTGCGTGTAGCGACGCTGGACGCTGACAGTGACTGGATCAGATCTGGCTGGAATATGACGGGTAAGCCCTTTGTCGTACGTCTCATGTCATGTTGTTATTTGGACGCTTTCCGTCTAATATTCTTTCTTATGTGCAGATATTAATTTTGACAAGGTAAAGCCTGAGGATGACTCTAAAGCCAAGGTTAAGAAGTTTTTGGAATTTAGCGCCGATGATCGACCGTACGTCACGCGTCATCTGATAGATGAGGAAGACGACACTGTTTTCTTGGGCGATAGAATGCGGATGGGTCGAGAAGAGAAAGAAGAAGAAGAAGAAGAAGAGGAATCTGAGGAGACCGAGGAGGAGGAGAAGGGGGAAGAAACATAAGTAGAGATAACTGGTAAGTATCCCTTTGCCTTCTTTTTGCTCGACCTGGTTTTTCTCTGTTCTCAATCGTCTAATTTCTTTCTTTTGCCATACAGGAGAATCTTGGTCGGGGATGACACCTGCTGTCGCTAAGAAGACGGCTCGAATTGATCTGACTCGCAAGTCGAGGGAAAACAGGCAGAAGGATGCCTCGACAACTGGGTCGGTGGTCTTAAAGAGAAAGGATATCCCGACAGCTGGATCGGGACTCCTAAAGAGGACAAGGATGTCCGTCTTGAAGGAACCTTCGTCAAAGACGGGTGGCTCATCGAGAGTCGTTTCGCCTGAGAAAGCGAAGGCGTCGATCGTGTTTGACACGATCGGCGCAAGATCTGTTGATACTATGCGACCGGCGACGATGTCTCATACTGCGCAACCGGCGACGATGTCTCCTACTGCCGCGTCCGGCCCTTCGACGGGCGACAAGGGCAAAGGTGCGCGGATGAGTTTTGGGGAGGAAACGACGGTCGACTTTACGTTGCCGTAGGATTTCTTAGATGGCAATGTCTTAGATGGGACGAAATTGTTCCCCCACTTGGGAAAGTATCAGCTGCCTTCTTTCAGAGAGCGTTTCAACGGAGTTTCCCTCAAAGATACGGAGTCCCATGTCGCTGGGCTAACGTTCTTGGTAAGTCTATCTTTCAAGACTTTGTCTATTTATTGTTGTCGTGTATTTTGTTAACACGTTTTCGTATGTTTTCAGATGTTTCAGTCTTCTTTGGCATTGCATGCTGAAACGACGAAGGTAGAAGGATTAATGGCTTCTGCTATTAAGGAAGAAGATGCGACGTTAGAGAGGGAAAGATCCGCTCTAGAACGTGAAGAAGCGATGACGGTGCGACTCAACGATGCCTAGAATGAGTTGGAGGCCGTCGGTCATGCGAGGGATGAAGCGAACTCGCGTCTAAAGGAGTCTCTGACTTTGATGCATGACCAAAGAGAGGAGCTAGAGGGGATGAATGATTCTTTGACTGTGAAGGAAAAAAGAAGTCGAGGAATCCAACTCCAAGGTTAGAGAAGGAACTAGAGGAGTTAAGGGACGAGAACAAGTCCATCTTCTCCTTTGCTCGACTTACTGCGCGTGCGGCGATTATGCGACGTCACTTGTTGGGCAGAGATCCTCTGGCGTCGGCATCGGACGAGTTGGACCTCTTCTCCAGGAAGGTCGGGACCGAGAGGGATCTTGACTCGGATGATGAGAAGGAGGTCGAGGAGGAGGAAGGTCCTCAGGGTGAGACGTCAGGCAAGGATGCGATCGACGCTCCTCCTCTGTCTTAGACAATATCTTTGTTTATTTTTGTTCCCTGCTACTCGACCGTCAGTGGTCGAGCTTTTTGGCTGTATATAAGACAGTAAGTTCCGTGAATGAAACTTAGATATCTTTTGATTTTGTATTTTTTGCACATAGATACAACGTGTAATAACCCAAATTAAGTGTTTTAATTTAAAAATAAAAGATAGGGGTTGATTGGTTATTTGTGAGAAAGTTTGAGGGCAATATGGGAAAAGATAGGAAACCAATTTCTTTTCTTTTTGGAGTGTACAGTATTTTAATAGTAGGTTAGCATAGGGTTTTCTTTCATGTTGGTGTGGGTGGCGGCTGCACATCGAGAGGGAGATGGAAAGGAGTAGGAAGAAATTTCCATGTGAGAGTTGAGAGTCGTGTGTCCTCGTGAGGGAGAAAGAAGAGAGAAAGAGAATGGGTCTTATGTGTGTGTTTTAGTGTGTGCAGCCGGCAGGGAAAACGCCGGTGAGAGAGGAGGAGATGGCCGACGGAGGAGAGTGAGAGGCGAGAGAGAGAGACGACGAGAAGAAGAGAGAGAGAGAGAGAGAGAGATACAACCGGAGAGAGAGAGATACAGCCAGAGAGAGAGAGAGATACGGCCGGAGAGAGAGGGTCGTGTGAGAGAGAGCATCGAGGAGGAAGATGGAGGCTGCGAGAGAGAGAGATAGACGATGAGATAGAAAAGTTGGCGGGTTTTCGCCGGCGCCGGAGAAGGCGGCCGGCGGCGGCCGGCGGTGGTGGTCGCCGGAGTTTTTGGCAGCAGTTTTTCCTTTTCGTGTGGTTTTATTTCGGTAAGAAACCCTTCCATTTCATTGCTCACTTTTTCAAGTTATGTTAGATTTGTTAGGTCCCTAGTTACACTCGGCTATGTGAAATGAGAAATCAATTAAGAGTATTATTATAGAGTCTTGATTATAAATTCTTGTTGTCAAGTTAAACAATGTTACGTGAAATCTTGGTTAGGGAGTCGTGTATCGGTTAATTAATAAAAGAAGAGGTTGTCGCCATATTTTGTGGAGAATTAGAATAATGGCGAAGAATGTGGGGTTCTGTTTTGAACCGTGGGAATCGGAAGTCGGTATGTTCCGGGAGTTGGCCCGTAACTCAAGTTTGGGCCGAATTGGCTTATTGGGCCGATTTGGTTGTTGGGCCGAGAGATTTATTAAGTCCTTTTGGGCTTAGTTATTGTATTGGGCTTAATTAATTAGTAAAGTCTATAATTATATAATAAGGGTGTGATAGGCTAATTATTAATTTGGGCCATATTATTATTAGCGCGATCCGGTTTGGTTATTTAGAATCAAGTGTTATAATTTTATGTTGAGAACCTAGAGTCGGGTAAATTAATGGATCCGGTATAGTATGTCAATTGGTTGGGTAAGCGAAGACCATTAATTATGATTTTTGGACTAGAAGGTAATCTACCAATTTAGATAAGTTAGGGTTAAGTTCGGGATGTAACTCGAGTAATAATTTAACGAATGTTGACGAACGCTATTAATATAATAGGTGTTCCGCCTAGAGATCGGAAGTGTAAGTGAGGAGCTTTGGAGCAAGCTATCCAGGTGAGTTTTTCTAACTAAAATACTCGGTTTTACGTGTTTCCAAAAGAAAATGATTACATGAAAGCGCCCCGTTAATTTACATGAATTTTACGTGAATGAAAGCTTTATGATTTACTGATCAGGGTATGTTTATGAGCATGATTTATCTACAAGCTTTTACGAATGTTTTCCATGAAAAGTATTATTTTGCTATTAAAGGAGGATTGCCCTCAAGTGTATGAAACCGCATGTTTTGTGAAATTTCCATGGTAGAGTGGGTTGCATAGTGGAGGACCCTTCGAGTTGCCGTGCCTGGCTTTGTAAGGTATTGAGTTGCCGTGCCTGGCTTTGTAAGGTGTTGAGTTGCCGTGCCTGGCTTTGTAAGGTGTTGAGTTGTCGTGCCTGGCTTCGTAAGGTGTTGAGTTGTCGTGCCTGGCTTTGTTAGGTGTTATTGGTCCATGCCACTGTGTACACCCTTGTTTGAGAACATGATTGATACGTTACTGTTTTGAAGTGAATGCTTTCTTTAAATGGCTTGTGAAAATGTTTTAAGGGGGACTCACTAGACCTCATGGTCTAACCCTCGCTTTTCAAAATCAAAACCCTTTTCAGGTAAGCGTTATATTGGATGCTCAGATAAATGAGTAAGCAGCAAGATAGAGTACGGAAGCAGCTAGTGATAGTGCAGGTGCCTCTAGTAGAAGTTAGATCATTCTCAGTTGTGTATAGGTTGTTTCCGCCAACCTTAATTTATGTATGATGTAACGAAACTTTTGGGACCCAGTCTTGCAAATTTATGCTTAAATGCTATGTTTGTTCTATTGTACTTTTGGGACATTACAAATGGTATCAGAGCCATAGTTTAAGAGACTTAGGTGACCGGACGGGCCTAAACTTAAACTTGGGAGTAGAAATCACAACTGAGAATCAGGAAATGCGTTAGGAGGGCACTATTGTAAATACAGAAGATGCGCTAGGATGACACTATTGTAGAAATAGGATTAATAGGGTACTGAGGACTGTCATGTAAGGTAAGTTTGAAATTCCACCTGGCCAGTGTAATTGCGAACTTACAGGTACATGTATGTGCTTAACCTACCTTATTAACCTACCCAGTGTTTATGCCGTGTTTCAGTACGTTAGAATGTCAACGAGATCTCTGAGGGTAGACTGAGACCCCTTGTTGGGAAAGTTTCATGAGAAATCTTTATGAAGTGAATAATGTATGCATTGTAGAGGCGAAATGTGTTTAGAATGTTATGAATCGTATAGAGATAGACCTTCGTGAGTTCGTAGAGATAAAATGATTGGTTTTGAGTAAGACTCTTGTTTCTAGAAAGTCCTAGTTCTAGAAATAGTGGGATGAGATCAGATAGAATGGTAAGGAATAACAGTGTTGAAATTTCGAATGTATCAATAGAACCCTGACTTCTTAATCGAGCTTTTCAAAGGCAGTGTAAATGAAATAAGATTCCTATTGTGAAATGAAAGCGTATAGAAGTAGAAAATGAGATAGTGATTAAAACAAAATAGTACGAAGGGATTGAATAAGTGAGATGTGGAAAGTGTGATCAGCGAGTTGTTGCGTGACCGAGAGGGCGACTGTTGGTCGTAGGTAGAATGTCAAGGATAAGATAGGCTAGTGAAGCAGTTGACCTTGTTTGAGTGAGTAGCCTTCAAATGCAAGTAGAGTCTCATGCATGGTGTTCTTTTTATGCAACATGAAATGCTCACGATTTAAGTTAAATATGTAAAGATAAATTTTGATCGAAAACGAGTCAGAATGTGCACGCGTATGTTTAAAGAAAAAGGTGATTTCATTCACATGGCACCACGAAGTTTCGAGTTTTATGATTTGTAGAGTATTTCGCTCTTTTCATGACAAGTTAAATTATTGCAAAAGTCAAGAAAACGATTAAATGAAAACTTTTATAACCAAAGTGAGTAATGACATATTGGAGTTAGTTATGAGTACGAAAATCGACCGGTTTACTTTGTGTCGGAAATTTCTTTCAGTAAGTGGTCGTATGAAAAGATTTTCACGTAATATATTTCCGTCGTAACGACATAATTTGGTGGAGTGAGATTAAGTTTGTGAAAAGTTGCATGCGAACGATCCTCGAGATTGTGGGGTAGGGCATTGAAGTTTAAAGAGTGATGGGGGCATGTGTACCCAATATGTTCTCAGGTGTTGTTTAATTAAAAATGATAAAAGGCGCGAAATGATTTATTTATTACGTATGTCATGCATGAAGGCTATGAACTCACTAGGTCATAGAGTATTACATTTTAAGCCGAGGAAGAACTCCGAGAGTGAAGAGATATTGGTCAAATCAGGAAAGAATGATACAACTTTAGTAAGAGTGCCCAAGAGGAAGGGTGGACAGTGATAGAGTCAGTAGTGGATTATAGTATCGGTCGAATGAGGGTTTGCACCCTTGCTCGGTAGTTGGATGTGCGGTTGTCAACAGACAGTTGTGTCCGAAGGAAGGGTTTGAAGTCTTCAAGGTGATGGTCTTAGCGACTCGTTAAGAGAATAGTGTGGTAAGGAAGAATGAAATGTATGTGGTGTAGGAATGCGAGTCTAGAGGTGAGCTTTGAATGGTATTGTTACCTGAGTAGGTTACGAAAGGAGGGAGGCGGATCATGAAGATGATTCAATGCGATGGTAGGAGTAAGTTCCGTAAGGGAACCATGTTTAGGAATAAGTTAAGAAAGTAGTTACAGGATTGTCAGTTGATGTAGAAGTCGACGGATGTGTGCGTTGGCCGAGGCCGAAGACTTGATTTAGAAAGTTGAGAGTTGATAGAATGCCTTGTAGGGGTTCTAAAGGGGATGAGAAGTTATTGTTTGATTAAGCATTCTATTTACGAAGAGTGGAAGGTTCGTGGGATGATGAGGTATGTAACTTGAGCGAAGCGAGTGTCTAGATTTTAGCAGTCAGTAAGAAAGGTGGTGTCTTCGTAAGGGCTCGGATCGTGAAGAGCTACCTAGAATGGTTGCGTGTGAGATATTTGAGAACTCGTGGATTATGGTTCAACAAGTTGGGAAGGGACTACGTAGTGAAATGGACTCGATTGTAGTATACGGGAGGACATGGAGGAAAGTGTGGATTATGGATGAATGACTATGAGAGATTCGGGCTGCAGTGTGATGTTTTGAGCAAGGAAGGTACAGTTGTAAGGGTATTCATTTCTAATGTTAAATGTACTAGCTAGTATCGTAGTGAGGTGATGTTAGAGGAGAGAAAGCTTCAATTAGAAGCTTTTGGGGTTTTCGGATGGGAGGTACGACCTGTTAATCAAACTGTTGGAACACATAGAGAGTAAGTTGACTTTATGGTACGATTATGATCAGGATAGAAAGACGGAGTAGTGGTGGGATATTACCCAAAGGAGAAACCAAGTGTCTCAGTTGTAATAGTCGTTGAGTAGGTATATGTTGAGATCATGGGAAGTTTAAAGAAAGATGAAGCGTGCGTTAGTCAAATTGTGTTATAGTAAGTGCTAAATCTCTAAAGAGCATGAATTGTTTCTTATGTGTGAAGGAATGATCCTAGAAGGAATCAGTTGGAAAGTCGGCTAAAGTTTATCGTATGGCATGATGATGTTGTGGATCAAAATGGTAACGTAAGCATTAATAGATTGGAAATGCCATGATAGATGTATAAGCCTTTGATTGGTTGATTAAAATGTTATGGATTTGTTAAGTGATGGCATTTAATTGTTGTTACAAGATGTGTTGCAATTCTGCAGAGATTCTTGCTAAGAACTGATATGGGAGAATCGAGATGTTAAGGTGAGAAGTTGTTGATAGTGATGGAATAAGTAATCTTCAAATTATCTTGAAAATTGTGAATGGTTGGGTTACTCGGGGGGAGTTGGTAGTTAGGAAAATCAGTTCAGACTGAGAAATCCCGTGTTTTCCAAAATATCGAGGTATTGATATTAAGTTATTAAATATGATAAACTATGATTAGTAGAAAGAAATGAATCGAGTTTCATTTAGTGTTTATCGTTTGAAATGAGTTGTTAATTATAATTGAAATGAGTTGGCCAAGTTGAAGTTGCTTGTGATAAAGAGAAGGATTGTTTTGTTTCGTGCGGTAAGGATCGGTGGTTAGCTTGCACTACCGAGAAAGGCAGTTGAGTGCGAAAACTGATATTGGGGTCATAAATCAGATGAGGGTACCTAGGGGGTGGTAAGCATTGAGATACTTATAACCTTCGTCCGCATGTTATAATTTATAAGATGGATTTCGAGAGTTCGTGAGGAAGTGCTAGTGAGATTTAAGATTTGATAATCAAGTTCGTCGGTTATTTTGGAGTGAATTCCGGGACGGAATTCTGTTAAGGAGGGGAGATTGTAATAACCCAAATTAAGTGTTTTAATTTAAAAATAAAAGATAGGGGTTATTTGGTTATTTGTGAGAAAGTTTGAGGGCAATATGGGAAAAGATAGGAAACCAATTTCTTTTCTTTTTGGAGTGTACAGTATTTTAATAGTAGGTTAGCATAGGGTTTTCTTTCATGTTGGTGTGGGTGGCGGCTGCACATCGAGAGGGAGATGGAAAGGAGTAGGAAGAAATTTCCATGTGAGAGTTGAGAGTCGTGTGTCCTCGTGAGGGAGAAAGAAGAGAGAAAGAGAATGGGTCTTATGTGTGTGTTTTAGTGTGTGCAGCCGGCAGGGAGAACGCCGGCGAGAGAGGAGGAGATGGCCGATGGAGGAGAGTGAGAGGCGAGAGAGAGAGATGACGAGAAGAAGAGAGAGAGAGAGAGAGATACAGCCGGAGAGAGAGAGAGATACAGTCGGAGAGAGAGAGAGATACGGCCGGAGAGAGAGGGTCGTGTGAGAGAGAGCATCGAGGAGGAAGATGGAGGCTGCGAGAGAGAGAGAGTTAGACGATGAGAGAGAAAAGTTGGCGGGTTTTCGCCGGCGCCGGAGAAGGCGGCCGGCGGCGGCCGGCGGTGATCGGCGGCGGCCGGCGGTGGTGGTCGCCGGAGTTTTTGGCAGCAGTTTTTCCTTTTCGTGTGGTTTTATTTCGGTAAGAAACCCTTCCATTTCATTGCTCACTTTTTCAAGTTATGTTAGATTTGTTAGGTCCCTAGTTACACTCGGCTATGTGAAATGAGAAATCAATTAAGAGTATTATTATAGAGTTTTGATTATAAATTCTTGTTGTCAAGTTAAACAATGTTACGTGAAATCTTGGTTAGGGAGTCGTGTATCGGTTAATTAATAAAAGAAGAGGTTGTCGCCATATTTTGTGGAGAATTAGAATAATGGCGAAGAATGTGGGGTTCTGTTTTGAACCGTGGGAATCGGAAGTCGGTATGTTCCGGGAGTTGGCCTGTAACTCAAGTTTGGGCCGAATTGGCTTATTGGGCCGATTTGGTTGTTGGGCCGAGAGATTTATTAAGTCCTTTTGGGCTTAGTTATTGTATTGGGCTTAATTAATTAGTAAAGTCTATAATTATATAATAAGGGTGTGATAGGCTAATTATTAATTTGGGCCATATTATTATTAGCGCGATCCGGTTTGGTTATTTAGAATCAAGTGTTATAATTTTATGTTGAGAACCTAGAGTCGGGTAAATTAATGGATCCGGTATAGTATGTCAATTGGTTGGGTAAGCGAAGACCATTAATTATGATTTTTGGACTAGAAGGTAATCTACCAATTTAGATAAGTTAGGGTTAAGTTCGGGATGTAACTCGAGTAATAATTTAACGAATGTTGACGAACGCTATTAATATAATAGGTGTTCCGCCTAGAGATTGGAAGTGTAAGTGAGGAGCTTTGGAGCAAGCTAGCCAGGTGAGTTTTTCTAACTAAAATACTCGGTTTTACGTGTTTCTAAAAGAAAATGATTACATGAAAGCGCCCCGTTAATTTACATGAATTTTACGTGAATGAAAGCTTTATGATTTACTGATCAGGGTATGTTTATGAGCATGATTTATCTACAAGCTTTTACGAATGTTTTCCATGAAAAGTATTATTTTGCTATTAAAGGAGGATTGCCCTCAAGTGTATGAAACCGCATGTTTTGTGAAATTGCCATGGTAGAGTCGGGTTGCACAGTGGAGGACCCTTCGAGTTGCCGTGCCTGGCTTTGTAAGGTATTGAGTTGTCGTGCCTGGCTTTGTAAGGTGTTGAGTTGCCGTGCCTGGCTTTGTAAGGTGTTGAGTTGCCGTGCCTGGCTTCATAAGGTGTTGAGTTGCCGTGCCTGGCTTTGTTAGGTGTTATTGGTCCATGCCACTGTGTACACCCTTGTTTGAGAACATGATTGATACGTTACTGTTTTGAAGTGAATGCTTTCTTTAAATGGCTTGTGAAAATGTTTTAAGGGGGACTCACTATACCTCATGGTCTAACCCTCGCTTTTCAAAATCAAAACCCTTTTCAGGTAAGCGTTATATTGGAGGCTCAGATAAATGAGTAAGCAGCAAGATAGAGTACGGAAGCAGCTAGTGATAGTGCAGGTGCCTCTAGTAGAAGTTAGATCATTCTCAGTTGTGTATAGGTTGTTTCCGCCAACCTTAATTTATGTATGATGTAACGAAACTTTTGGGACCCAGTCTTGCAAATTTATGCTTAAATGCTATGTTTGTTCTATTGTACTTTTGGGACGTTACACAACGTCAATTGTAAAATTCACCAAATGGTAAGGGAACAAGAATTCATGCGACTTAGGCATCTAGCTCAACATAATAATTAAGACATAAGTCATAAGACGTTTAAACCGTGCTGGCGTACATAAGCATATGCAATCACAACATTCATTTAGAGCATGTAAGTCTCCTAAGTTAAGGGACTGAAATCATGGGGTCGGTAGACCATGTAGTCGTACGACTAGATCACATCATGAATTTGAATCGTGCGTTCCTACGATGGAATAATCGAGTCATGGACCCGATCTCTTATATCGTACAATCCTGCGGAAGCATGCTGGTGTCATGCGACAGGCTCAGTAACTTATGTCGTGCGATTTTGCGATAAAACATTGTCAGAGGTTGGTCGTTGGCTAACCAACGACCCTCCGATGCTTAAGTCAGTAGTCGCTTGTGATAAAAAAAATCGTATGAAAGTAGAGAAAAGAATTTAGAAAACGTACTTTCTCATATTCTTTTTTACTTGATGGGGATTTGCCCCCCGTCATTTACTATCCTATTTTTTCCAGGAAAAAATAGGTTTTAAATGACGGATCGACACTGAGTTTTTGAGGATTAACATCAATGTCTATGTCGACCGTGTTTTCGTGCGACAGGGCAGAATAGTCGGCATATTCCTG
Organism: Saussurea involucrata; assembly: GCA_033807775.1. NCBI lineage: Eukaryota > Viridiplantae > Streptophyta > Magnoliopsida > Asterales > Asteraceae > Saussurea > Saussurea involucrata. The sequence continues at coordinate 115,763,836 of CM066322.1, forward strand.
TAAAAAAAGGCATTAGTTTGTCTATAAGATCAGAGATAGAGAGACGTATCTGTCGATACCTTATGGTCAAATTTTCCTTTATCTTGGATGATTTCTTTGATCTGTGACTGCCAAACAGCTTATTTTCGCGGCTTCAAGGTGGTCTTATAGCAGTCACGGGCGACTTTCGGCTCACTTTAGATTTCTTGGACTCCCCACGGCGTAGGGAACTTCAGGGTCTGATGATACGTCGAGGGAATGGCTTTCATTTCATGGATCCACGGTCGACCTAAGATGATGTTATAGGCCGACGAACAATCGATGACACTGAACTTAGTCTGCTTGTTGATTCCTCCGGCATAGACCGGCAGGATGATCTCTCCATAGGTGCTCGTCGCTTCCCCGTTGAAACCGACCAAGGTTGTCGAACGTCGGGTGATTTCTGAGCGATCGATTCCCATGGCCTTGACGGTGTCAAGAAAAATGACGTTCGCTGAACTGCCCCCATCGATCAAGACTCGTCGGGTTAAACAATTGCCAATCGTGAGTTGAATGATCAACCCGTCATGATGCTTCTGATAGGAGTCGCCGAGGTCATCTTGATCGAACACAATCTTCATAGCTTCTAGTTCCATATCTCCTTTGGGCCTCGATGAACGTGGGATAGGTCGATCGTCAGGTGCTTGACTGACGTGACGCTTGGTTGCGGAGTACGTCAGACCACATACGTCGGAACCACCAGTGATGCAATTGACGAACTTCGCATGCTCGGGGGTTGGCGGTCGATCGTCGCTAGTTGGAGCAACGACGTTATCGATGATATCTTTGAGATTTCCTTTCGGGACGTGATATGCTAACTCCTTTTTGATAGCTATGCAATCATCTGTCGCGTGACCATGGTCGACATGGAAGTCGCACCACTTTGACTTATCTTTCTTGGAGTCGTCCTGATCGGACTTTTTTGGCCACCGAATGGTTGCTTGGGTGGTCTTCAGAGCTTCGACCAAGTCCTTAATGGATCCTTTGAATCCATAAGAGGATATCTTGGGGTACTGAGGAAATTTGGCCGCAGTCTTGGCCTCTACTTTTGTCTTGAACCGGACTGTTAGAGCATTATTGTATTCAAGATTTATTGTAAAGTCTTGTAATGGTCAAACATTGTAAAGTCAAATGTAAAAGTCAAAGTCATGTAAAGTCAAAGTAGTTTAGATTTAATGCTTTGTAATCCTAGATATAAATAGGATTAGTTTGCTTAGTTGTTAAGTAAGTCTCAAGGAAGTCATTAGTGAATGATCTTAATTGTAATATTCTAGAGAGAGAAGTGAGAGCATTCTAGAGAGAGAAAGTGCATCAATCATATGTAATCTCTATTACGTTCAAGATCAATGGATGATTTGATGATTACCTAATAGAAACTGGTTTTACAATTGGTATCAGAGCATTGGGAGATTGAATTGTGTGCAAAATTCGTCCAAATTCATGAAGATTTGAAGATTTTTTGAAGATTTTTGAAGAAAATCTCCATTGTTGAAGAACTTGAAGAACACAAATGGGTTATGCATTTCTTGTTTGTTTTTTGTTTTGATTTTGATTGCAAAGTATTTCTACATTGATATAAATCAGTTTTGCATCAAAGGATTTACAAAAACACATCAAGAATTGATGAATTTGAAGATTTTGAAAAAAAATTGTGTTCTTGAAAAAGTGTGCTGTGAAGTTTTTAGATTGTGATTTTGCAAAATATTGATGTTTTGATTCGTTTTTGTGCAAAATCCTTTCTAAAAAGTGTTTTTGAACATGTTTCAATCATAAATTTCAAGTTTTAATCCATAAAAATCACTTTTGAATTTTTTTGATTGAATGTGTTCTTGAGGTGTTCTTGAGAATCTTCAAAGTGTTCTTGATGAAAATTCTAGATCTTGAATTTTGATCCAGAATTTTTAATTGAGATGTTTTAAAATGTGTTGTTGATTATTTTTTATCTTAAAATTCCAAAACTAACATTTTTTGTAAGTTTGTTGAATTGCAGAAAGTCAACAGAATAGAAGAATTGGTGAGCTGTGTGTGTGCTTAGGAATTATTAGCATTAAGCTTGTATTGGTTTCGGATCACACATAGTAAATGTGTGCTGAGTGTATGTGTGATTCAGCTGTGTGTATGTGTGCTTATTAGATGGTTTCGGATCATGCTAAAAATGGTTTCGTATCCTTCTTAATTTTTTTTAGTTGTGTGTTTGTGTGTTTGAGCAACTTGTCTATGTGCTTAACAAATGGTTTCGGATATGTGCGTGAAATGTGAGGTGTGTGTGTTTCACCTACTTGTGTGTAAACATACGAAACCAGGATTTCGCACCGTCTTTACATAAGGTTTCGGACCCTCTTGACATCAGATTTCGGACTCCACAACATACGAAACCATCAATTCGGACTCCACAGCGTACGAAACCATCAATTCGGACCATCAAGTGTACGAAACCATCAGGTTTCGGACCCTCTTTGATACGAATTCTCTGATTTCGGACCCTCTTTGGTACGAAATCATGAGTTTTCATCTTCGTCGGAGTTCTCGCCGGAAAACCGGGATTCGCCGGAAAAGGGTTTTTGCGAGGGATTTTAAGTTTCATTCTATCATAAATCTGTTTGTATTAAGATTTCGATCATATTGCTACAATTTTCGTCAAAAACAGCAAAGAAATCAACAACTTTCACACTCGCCGGAGATCTCATCGGAAAAACGGGTTGTCGTCGGAAATTTGTGGGTCACCGGAATATCGTGCATGATCGAGTTTCTTTGGTTGCATTTGATTGGTTTTCGGTCAAGGGTCACATAGAAACAAAAACGAGCGATTTTCGTTGAGAAACGAAGAAGTTGTCAGCAGTTGAATTTTTTAGTTCGTTGATGGGTCATGCGATGATGAAGATGAACAGTAATTTAACAAAGACCGTTAAGTCTTCGTTAAATTTCCGACACTTTTGGTCCAAATCTATTAAATCAGTTAGTTTCTGTTAGATTTTGTTATTTTTTTTTGTTGTTAGTTTTCTAGTTAACTTTCTTACATTTTTAGTTCTTCCGTTAGATTTTCCGTTAAGTCTAGTTAGGTAGTTTTTAGACCTGTTAGTTTTAGTCCCTAGACTTATAGTTTCAGGGTTTGTCATTTTTTAGTCCCTGTAGTTTAGTTTGAGTCTTTTACATTTTTGGTCCCTGAAGTTTATAGTTTAGGATTTTATCATTTTTAGTCCTTCTAGTTTTAAGTTTTAGGTTTTTACATTTTCAGTCCCTAGACTTGTTAGTTTCTAGATTTTTACACTTTTAGTCCCTAGATTCTTAAGTTTCATTTTTTTGTCATTTTTAGTCCTTGTTTTTGTTGAGTCTTAGTATTTTTCACTTTTAGTCCCTATATTTTGTATTTTTGATATTTTTGGTCATTTTGTGTAGATTTTTTTCTCATTTTACCTGCTTTTAATCATAACTGATAAATTTGTCTTGTATTTTGCAGGTTTGACGATTAAAGTCCAACATATCCGCGTAAACTTTTCTGGATTAATTTTTGGAAGACAAATTTTTAATTTGTTTTTCAGATTTTATTTTTGAAAAAATTTCTGACTTTAATTGTGTGTTTTTTTTAATTTTAAGAGTGTGCACATAATTCTAACTTCTAAGCGAAGTTTCTCTTGACGATCACTCTATTAGGTATATTTTTAGTATTTTTTTTGGTATTTTTCATCTAATTTTGTTTGTGTTTCTTTTCAGGTTTTTCTTCAAGATGCCTACTTATACAGAAGATGGGGTTTTAAGATTGCAGCAAATTCTTATACCAGAAATACCTCCAACTTCACAAATTTCTGTGAATGCTAGCAATGAACCTTTGAAGCAAACTCTTCTAAAGGAGATGTCTCCGTTAACTAAAACTTTTGTGAAAGCTAGCAATGAACCTTTGAAGCAAATTATTATATCTACTTCAAATTCTTCAGCTTCTGTTTTTAATAAAGAAGAAGAAAATGCTAAATTGAATAGACAAATTTTAGATTTTTCTTCTTCAAATGATAGATTTATTAAAAGAATTACTGATCTTGACGTTTATATTGCAGATCTTGAAGCAAAGAGAGATAACTCGAGTCTGCACGATAAAATCAAGAAACTTCAAGAGCAAGTAACAACTCTTCAAAGAGAAAATGCTGATATGAAGAGTAGAGAAAATAAGAGTGAGAAGAGGAACTCATATTTACGAGATAAAATAAAAAGAGTTAAAGAAAAAGAAACAACGTTGGAAAGTGAAAACGTTGAATTGAAGAAAGTTCTTAAAGAAAAGGAAATAATTGAGCTTAAATATATAAAACTTTTGAAGCAAGTTTCTGACTTTGAGAAAGTTTTGTTTTTAGAAAAAGAAAAGCTTGAAATAGAAAGTGCTGATTTTGACACTGAACGAAAATCATTTGAGCTCAAAAGTTCTGAACTTTTCGTGAAAATCTCTGATTTAGAAAATCTTTTGGAAAAGGAAAGAAAAGATTTCACGGAAAAGAAAAATCTATTTGAACAGGAAAATAAAACCCTTAAAAAGAAAAATATGGAAACTTTCAAAGAGATTACAGATAAAAGAAAGTTTTTAGAAAAAGATTTTGAATCGGAACGCAAATATTTTGAAGATGCGATTCTTAATCTTACTAGAAGATTATCTGGTTTATCAACTGATATTATGAAGGATCAATTGATCAAGTCTGATCTTCAAAAGAAGTTTGATCAAATCTTTAAAGAGAAAAATGTTTTAATCAACAAAGTGAAAGAACTTGAAGAGATTGTCTTTAAGGTTGATATTTCAAAACAAGTTAGTTCTGACACGATCATTCAGACTCCACTTGTAAATTCAACTAATTCTGAATGCTCATTTAAAACTGCTTCAAGTTCAAGCTTTAAAAACATTTCTCTTAAACATGTTAATAGATCAACTGATTTTTCAAAAGATCAGATTCGTTCAACAAATCTCTTCTATAATTCTTTGATTGATAAATCAGATAACAAATCAAAAGTGCCTAAAGTTAATACTTCCAAACCTGAAGAAGTTCCAGTCTTCAAGAAGGTGAAGATGGAATGGAGAGTCAAAGGCACAACAGTTCCAAAGTAAGATGTACCAAAATCATCTGCATCCACATCAAAAGCCAAAAAGAACAATGCTCCGAAAGGTAAATCTTCTGTTCCACCTAATCTTGTTTATTCTACAAATCATCTGATTAGGTTGGCACATAAGAAAATCCGTTGTTCTTATTGTGGATCAAATGATTTTGTGCATAAAGATTATACTTCTTATTGGTACGGTACTTACAGTATTCCTTTTAAGAAAGTTACACCTATCACACTAGGACCCAAGTGCCGTTGGGTACCAAAATCTGCTTAATCTGTTTTGTAGGTTCATCATGTGTTATGTTGAATGTTACATATATACCACACACATGACTGAAAACAGAAGAGAAGCGGTGAATTTTTTTTAGAAGAGTACTTGTGCCATTAAGGGAGAGCAAAATTATGGCTTCTAAATATATCAGTTTAGGACCCGTTCTTCAAAGAAATATTGGTTTCTGAATACCTCGGTTCAGGACCCGTGCTTCAACGTTATTGGCTTTTGAACATATCAGTTCAAAACCTGTGCTTCAACGACTATGGCTTCTGAACAATTTAGTTCAGGACCCGTACTTCAAAGACTAAGACTTCTAAACAAATCAGTTTAGAACTCATACTTCTCAGGTGATATCCTTAACTGTCACATCTTTTTGTTTCAAGGAACAAGTGGTGAAAGGTAACATTGCATTATGTTTTATTTCTACTGCTTTGAATGTTTGAATCTTTACAAATTTAATTCATTGAGATGAAATTTTTCAATTTTCATTCAATGAATGAAATGTGTGTCAAGGATGATTTTACAAGTGTTTTTGTTTTACACCAAAGTAATCCGGACAGTATCCGGTATCTCGTTTCATCCGGAAAACTTAAAGAAAATAGAACTTACCCGGATAAAGAACCCGTCCGGACACCTTTAGAACATTAACCGAACACCACCCACAAACTACCCGGATACTATCAACAATACTACCCGGATACCTTCATCCTATCCGGAAACCTCTGTCTGTTTGCATAATTTCAGCCCAGAAACCGACTGAATTAACCCTAGATATGAAATCGGTTATTCTACTCCGATAGAAACTACCTAATAGCAATTACACACATAATTTGTAAAGGAAACATACCTGAATTCAGTTCCAAGTGCACCAACTGATGCCTTAACCTAGCTTTCTCTTCTTTTCTCCTTCTTGCCTCCAAACACACACACACACCTTAGGATAATATCTGAGTTTTTGTTGTTTGTGAATTATCTGATTACCAAGGGATAATATCTGTTAATGCCAAAAATCGCACCAAAGGGACAACTTAAGGTCGATGTGGACTTAAACAACTAAAGAAAGAATCTTTCGACGAGACGTGCGACGAGGATAAAAAAAAAGAAATAAGGGATTTGATGATGCAGGAAAAACCTCAAACGAGGAAAAAACCTGCGAACGACAGTGGGTGTCGTCGCTATACTATGATCGCCAATCAGGGGCGATGTCCTTGGATACTGGTGTCGATCGTACAGTGATTACAATACAAATGAAGAAAATGCTTCGAAATGTAAAGTACAAGTGTTTGGAATGTAAAACAAGTGTTTGTCGTGTATAAAAGAAAGTGTGAATTGCTGGTCGAGGGTTGTCGTCGTGCGTCGAGAGCGATACTTAGAATAATGGTTCTTCACTTCAGGTATTCTTGAATGTTGCTTCGGTTGTTAATCGTCGGATATTCGATGTGTTGAAATGTTGATTGAGCTTGCTATTTATAGTCTTTGTGTCCTTAGCTTCATCCATGAATGCTCCTTTAATGGCCTTAATGGTTGGAAACGGTCGTCGGAGTAATGATCTTCGTCCGTTACGGTCGCCGGCTGTTTAATGATTGCGTCGGTTATAGTCGTTGCTCCTTAATGACTTTTACTCCTGCATTAAACACTTAACAAACGGTCATGGTTAATGTTAGCTTTGGTCGAAGTCGCACGTCCTTATATAATAGTTGTGCGGATCGGGCGATGCTATGGTCAAGCGTCGTAAGGAACTCTCGACTTATCTTTTATGAGGGACGACGATGGTGTTCTAGGTCTTTGTCGAGACCTTATCTTAATACAAGATATAGTCCTTAATCATACGTCTTACCTGTTCTGGTCGCGGTCGAGCGACGTGATTTTTTGCCCAAACAGTTTGCCCCCAAAATTTGAAAATTGAATGTCAAATTTAAGTTTTAAATTTTGCTTGTCGAAAGCTTAGACTTGTGACCTGGGTTGAGGGACTTACCTGGTTGTCGTGGAACTAGACCGGTTCGCCTTTAACTGAACGAGAAGTTGAAAAGTTGTGACGTCATACTGATGCGCGATGATGCTTACCAGCTGTCGAAGATCCGGGCGGATATACGAAAGGACATAGACGCGTGTCGATCATCGAAGAAGGTGACGCAAGTTATGCCTGCCCTTCGAGGCTGGGAAAGGATAAAAAATGCCCCGACAGGTGGGTCGGGAATCTTTGAAGAAGACGAAGTTCTGAAGGAACAGTCTTCGATGGCTAACATTTCGTCGAGAATTGCCACGCCTAAAGAGGCGAAGGCGTCATCCAGCCGTCCAGACGCGATGGACGCGACACCAGCAAGTTCGGCGCTTCCGGCGACAGTGACGAAGCTAGTGTCCAAGGTGTTGTCCCCAACGTCTGCCGACAAGGGGGACGGGTCATCGGCCGATGGTGTCCTAAACGGGACGACGTTGTTTCCTCATCTGGAAAAATATTTGCTCCCGTCTTTCAGGGAACGTTTTCCTATCGAGGAGACAGGGACCCATGTCGCCGGGTTGATGTTCTCGGTCGACGTGGTCCTGTGATCTGGCGTTCACAGCCGATACGGTCGTTAGAGACATATGTTCTGGCGTTCCGAGCCGATATGGTCATTTTAAAGACCTATGGTCTGGCGATCCGAGCCGATATGGTCGTTAGAGACCTATGTTACGTTGTGTAGGTTTTGCTTTAGCGATGAAAGGTAAAAAAGTTTACCTTTCTATTGAACCTGAGTATTATTTTGACTCATACATGTCATGGATATATGTAATATCGACTGTAAAAATTCATTAGGTACAAAGAGTCGTGCGACTTGGGCATCCATTGTAATACAACGATTAGAACGTAAGTCATAAGACTTTCATATTTAAGCGCATGCGATCAAAGCATTCATTCAGAACATGAAATTTTTCTAAGTTGAAGAACTTAGTTTGTAGGGTCGTTAGACCTTACGATCGTATGATTTGATCATACGATAAACTTGAATCATGTGTTCCTGCAGGAGAATGATCAAGTCGTGGACTTGATTATTTACGTCGTGCGACCATGCGAAATTAAAATCATATAGTAGACTTGGTGACTACTGTCGTGCGATTCTGCGATAAAACAATGTCATGGGTTGGTCGTTGGCTAACTAACGACCCATCGATGCTTAAGTCAGTAGTCGTTTGTGATAAAAAATCGTATGAAAGGAATGAAAAAGAGATAGGGAACATACCTTTTCAGATTCTGTTTTTAGTGGGGTATTTGCCCCCTGTCATTTAATATCCCATTCTTCTCGGGAGAAAGTGGGTTTTAAATGACAGATCGACACGGAGATCTTGAAGAATATGGTCCATGTCTGCGTCGACCGTGCTTTCGTGCGACAGGGCAAGATAGTCGACTTGGGGATTGTATAGGTTGTCCGAAAAAGTCACATTGTCCGAAAAAGTTGCGTTGTTCGGATAATTTGAGGTATCCGGATACTTTTGTTGTTTGGTCATTTTGGAGAATTTAAACACTTTTGAGTATCCAGTAACCTGTGTTTTGTAAATTCTTGGATAGAATATGAATGAGGACTAAAATACTATGGACTTGACTTAAGTTCGGGCTTGGGGAAGACAATTGAGGATAAGAGTTAGATAGAGTTATCTAAAGCTCTTAGTCCTAGTAAGCCCTATGTGTTCAAAGTGGTAAAGCAATACTTGTATATGATTGTTTCAGATTCTGTGAAATTGAAGTGAAGCTGAATTCTTTGAGAAAAGCTTAGAGAACATTTTGATAAGACAAACAGGTGAGTTTTATTTTTAAAACGTTTTCAACTGGGATACATATATATGTGATATATATATATATATGAGATGGATATGTATGGATTGGATATGTGATATATGGTGTGATTACGTGTTTATGATTGAGATGGATATGTGATTAGAATGTAATGAAAGGTTTATAAATGACAATATGATATATTGGTACATATATATATTGTATTTATATGTGCATTACACTACACGAATATACGTTAGCCGAAACTATAGTCGGCGGAGGTGTTTGCTGTAGTTGTTGTACAGCGGTGCTGTAGTTGTTGTACAGTGGTGCTGTAATTGTTGTACAGAGGTGTTGTTGGCTCGCAACCAACTAATATGGCCATGGGGAATGAGGATGAGGAGTTGTGCACGATACACGAGTCTTGATTGGTATATGTGTGTTTATACGAATGGTTTTATATAAACTATTTTAATACGAATGATTTTATATTGTTTGGTTTTATAACGATTTTGAAATGACAGGGATTATCTCACTAGACCGTTTGGTCTAACCCTCATTTTGTTTTCAAAAATATGTATTCCAGGTCGAGGAAATTATAGCGGCAAAGGAAAGGATAAAGAGTAGGACGCTTTTTGATGACTGATGTTGATTAGGAAGCTTTTATGTATTTTGTAGTTTCGAGACTATGGGACCGTATGTGAATTATTATGTAATTTTCTTTTATGAAAGTAACGATGTTATGCAATATATGTTATTTGTTGTATGTTTGGGAAACCGGGTCGTTACAAATGGTATCAGAGCCCTAGTTTAAGGGATTTAGGTATACGGATCTATACCTAGACTTAAACTGCATGTGAAGTAGGATGTCCCTATTATTTTAGAACCTTGGGATGTTAAGGTAATTTCAAATTACACCTGGCCAATGTAATCATGAACTTACAGTTACATGTTTGAACTGAAATACCTTATTATATGGGGTATGTGCTTACGTGTATATTAACTCTGTGAAAATCAACAGAATGGCAAGTCGGACTCGATGTATGGATAGAGGCGAAGACATATATATTTCTATAAACTCTACACGTGCTAAAGTGCTATCTGACTTCGGTGCAAACCGATAAATTATATTTCTGTTCTTTTGTTGCTTATCTGCATTAGAAAAGTACTTGATAATTGTGTTGGCAATATAGATGGGTGTGGAGTGCCTAATTAGTTATTTTCAATAATCTTGTCGGAATTAGAGGTAGTAGTAAGCATAGGATGGTGTTGGAACTTGATCTTGTTAAAACTTTTGATTAGGTAATGATAAGTGATCCTCGGTTTTTCGGTACGAGAAGATAAAGTTGATATACTGGAATAAGTGAGGTTACGATGAAAGTAAGGAATTGTTGGGGGATTGATTTAAAGTTTTCGATAGTTAGCAAATTCAATTGGAAGTGTAAAGGAAGAATTGTAGCATGGCTTGAGTCATCTTCTTCAAGGTTTGATTTCTTCTTCTTTTCTTCTTTATATTGATTAGGCAAGTTTATGGTTGGGGATTTGATAATCCAATTGTTGATTGAGTTTTAAACCATAAGAAAGAAGGCAAATGGTTTTAGGATTGATTCCCTATGAATTTTGATCAAATCAGTAGAAAGCTTCATCATGTTTGCTTGATAAATCTTCATTTTTCCATGGATTGAGTTTTTGAGTTTTGGAGTGATAGATTTGATGAGTTTTATGTCGTTTAAAATGATGGTTATTAGTTCTTAATGTTTATGGTACCAAAAATATCGATTTGGGAGCCTTAGAACTGATTTAGGAAGTTTAAGGATGGGAAACCCTTGATTTTTGGGAGAAGTCTCGTGAAGGGGGCAGATCAGTGCTCTGCGCACCTGGCTGCGCGTCTGGAGGCACGCCACTAGGGGCGCCAAGCCCTGTTTCCAAAACCTTGTTCCCGTTTCGCCGTTTGTTCGGGTCTAGGATCGAGGTGTTGATTGGGGGTTTGGTCTTAGGGATTATTGGGAATGTTTTGAGGATGTAATTATATGGTTTAACACCATTTTGTGGCACCAATTTAGGTATTCGGTTTGAATTAAAGTGTATCCCGGAGCGTGTGTCGAAGTGCTAAGGCTAAGGTGAGTTCCCTTACCTTTTTTGTGTGAATGAAAGGTTTTACAAAAGGTTTTCATAACTGATTATGGTTACGAGCATGTTGACCAGATTAAATTATTTGAAGGGTTTTATATTACGTGATGTGAAAACGTTTATTAAAGCATGCGAGTTGTTTATATGTTCATTTCAACGTAATTGTTGATTGCATGATGTTGTGATGTTGTTGCTATGTGTGGAGTTGGGTTGCACAGTAGAGAACAATTATGAATGCCGTGTCTGGCTTAATAAGGTGATGAAAAGTTGAGACCACTGTGCAATACCCTTAGGTGGAGTCGAGCTTTTGAATTCGGAATGTCGGTATGATTGTAGTTTGGACTATTGCTTGGTTATGTAAGAATGGTTTTATTTACGGTAAATTTTGAAAGGGTCGAAGTGAATCCTTGTGGTGGAATGGTAATAAGTAGCGTTACGTTACTTGATGTAATATTATCGGCAATGAGTCTGGGTACTGGGATAGGTTGAAATTTTGATTGTGCACTATGAAAAGTCTTGTGTTTTTCCTCAAGTGAGAACGGCGGGGGTATAAGTTGGTTATGAAGCTTTGGATGAAGTGGGTTATGTTAGGAAGTGTGATGGGTGTGCTTAGTTACTGTTGTTTTAATTTTGTTAGTGTGTGAAGTGTGATGGTTTGAGTGTAAAGAATAATAGTAGTGTGTGGAACGTGATGGTTATGTGTGGAGAGTAACGATGGTGTGTGAAGTCTTGACCTGGTCATGAAGGCGACGGTTTAGTGTGTTGTGAAGATTATACTCATTGTGATTGTTGACGCTATCTAAAAGGGTATTGTTTAAATGTGTGGGGTGATGTGGATAAGATGGTGGCAGTTTATAATTGGTGAGCGTGAGAGGCGTGGTAGTAATGAATTTTTGTAAGATTAAGTGGTGGATTAGTGACGATATGGGGTAAGTGTAAGTGGAAACCTCTGCTCGGGATTTTGTTTATAAGTTGTTCAGATATGAAAAAAGTATGTGTGGAGAGGCATGGATGTCTAGATGGTGCGTAGTATTGTTATTCGAGAATAAAGAGAATGGAGTGGCAGTAGATGGTTAGCTAAGGAGTGGAGTATTACCGTTTGAGAAATGAAAAGTGTGTGGTTGTTTTGAGCATTGAGTGTGATTTCGAATTAACTCGCTTAAGTTCCTGGTATGAGGTGTGGTGAAATTGTTGGTTAAGTATGGTAATCATTGAAATTGGATGTTTGCGGTTGGTTTGGAAGTGAAAGAAAGCTAGCTCGTGGGTGAGCACCTCCTAGTGAACTGTCCTTGGGGAAACATGTTTTATATTGAGGAGAGAGTGGAGGAAGGTAGTCGAATATAATGTTCAGGATGAAGGACCATTGGATAGGACATGGTAGTAGTGCGAGAGTGATGTTGTGGCAAGTGTGGGAATCAATTGTTATCTATGGTTCGTGATCGGTGTAATTCATGTAAGAAAGTGTTGTCTGTCTTAGACGTATTTTGGGTTAGAGAAGCGACGATAGAGTTGTGTATAGTCTATGGAGAAAAGTTTAACTGTGGGTTAAGGTGATACTCCAAGTTGATTCTGTGATTTATGGGAGAGTAGAGTGTTGTTATTTTTGGAGTGTTGGATTGTTATTGTAACTTTTAGTGGAACCGTTTGATTAGACTTGGTCTTGCATGTGTGAATATGATTTTGATGAATGATTTAGTGGCAAGAGTAATTAAGTATTGATGTTTGATTATCATGGTTATGCTATGCTAGCATGAGAAATGGGAATGGTAGAATGAGGATACGGGTTTGTTAAAATTAAGGAACTTGTACATAATATAAAATGATTTTGTTGAGTATAATTTTATTTCATGGAAGAGTATAAGAAATAGATTGTAATTGCTAAGCAAGTTTTATATGGAAAAAGTGTATGTTTATGTTTTTGAGTTAGTATTGTAAAAGTGTAGAACACGACGTTTGTTGTGAAAGATTGATGGAGTAAAGTAATATTAGCGTGGTAAATGTTCCGAGTAAGCATAAAATGTGGTGTTATTTGGATAAGTTTCATGCGGGTATAAGTTATTTTCTTTTTGTGATATAAGTGATCTATCGAGTTATTTTGAATATTCGGGGGATTTGATTATTGGGTGATTCGGCAGAAAATTTCGATTATGATTATTTTAAAATTTTGGGGAAACCAATAGGATTGAATTAGCTTTGCAAAAATAAGACGATTTTAACTTGATTGTTGATTGAGATTGAATTTATAAGAGAGATCATATGTTTGGTGAATTTAACTTAAATGTGTAGCGATAGCATGATGATTCGTTAGTGTTTATGTTTTGGTAATATTGAGAATAGCATACTTGTTCATCAAAGGGTTATTAGTTTTGACTCTAAGTGGAAAAGAGAATGGAGGGATGATCTTATTTTTTTTAGATAGTAGAATACATGGTTTTGATGGAATTTGATGTAATAGTGAAAACTAAGTATTCATACCTTTTTGCTTAAACCGAATTCCGGGACGGAATTCTTTTAAGGGGGAGATGATGTAATACCCCGGGTAAGTTTGTTAGTTAAATGTTAGTTCCGTTAAATTTATTTAACTTTATATTTAATGTTTAGGGTAAGTTTGGGTTAAATTAGGAGTTAAGGGTGTTTTGGGTCATTATTGGATAGTTTAGGGTTTAGAGGGTAAATATTGGTTAGATATTATCCCTTGGTAATCAGATAATTCACAAACAACAGAAACTCAGATATTATCCTAAGGTGTGTGTGTGTGTGTTTGGAGGCAAGAAGGAGAAAAGAAGAGAAAGCTAGGTTAAGGCATCAATTGGTGCACTTGGAACTGAATTCAGGTATGTTTCCTTTACAAATTATGTGTGTAATTGCTATTAGGTAGTTTCTATCGGAGTAGAATAACCGATTTCATATCTAGGGTTAATTCAGTCGGTTTCTGGGCTGAAATTATGCAAACAGACAGAGGTTTCCGGATAGGATGAAGGTATCCGGGTAGTATTGTTGATAGTATCCGGGTAGTTTGTGGGTGGTGTCCGGTTAATGTTCTAAAGGTGTCCGGTCGGGTTCTTTATCCGGGTAAGTTCTATTTTCTTTAAGTTTTCCGGATGAAACGAGATACCGGATACTGTCCGGATTACTTTGGTGTCCGGATGACGTCCGGATTGTATAGGTTGTCCAGAAAAGTCACGCTGTCCGGAAAAGTTGCGTTGTCCGGATAATTTGAGGTATCCGGATACTTTTGTTGTTTGGTCATTTTGGAGAATTTAAACACTTTTGAGTATCCAGTAACCTGTGTTTTGTAAATTCTTGGATAGAATATGAATGAGGACTAAAATACTATGGACTTGACTTAAGTTCGGGCTTGGGGAAGACAATTGAGGATAAGAGTTAGATAGAGTTATCTAAAGCTCTTAGTCCTAGTAAGCCCTATGTGTTCAAAGTGGTAAAGCAATACTTGTATATGATTGTTTCAGATTCTGTGAAATTGAAGTGAAGCTGAATTCTTTGAGAAAAGCTTGGAGAACATTTTGATAAGACAAACAGGTGAGTTTTACTTTTAAAACGTTTTCAACTGGGATACATATATATGTGATATATATATATATATATATATATATATATATGAGATGGATATGTATGGATTGGATATGTGATATATGGTGTGATTACGTGTTTATGATTGAGATGGATATGTGATTAGAATGTAATGAAAGGTTTATAAATGACAATATGATATATTGGTACATATATATTGTATTTATATGTGCATTACACTACACGAATATACGTTAGCCGTAACTATAGTCGGCGGAGGTGTTTGATGTAGTTGTTGTACAACGGTGTTGTAGTTGTTGTACAGTGGTGCTGTAATTGTTGTACAGCGGTGTTGTTGGCTCGCAACCAACTAATATGGCCATGGGGAATGAGGATGAGGAGTTGTGCACGATATACGAGTCTTGATTGGTATATGTGTGTTTATACGAATGGTTTTATATAAACTATTTTAATACGAATGATTTTATATTGTTTGGTTTTATAACGATTTTGAAATGACAGGGATTATCTCACTAGACCGTTTGGTCTAACCCTCATTTTGTTTTCAAAAATATGTATTCCATGTCGAGGAAATTATAGCGGCAAAGGAAAGGATAAAGAGTAGGACGCTTTTTGATGACTGATGTTGATTAGGAAGCTTTTATGTATTTTGTAGTTTCGAGACTATGGGACCGTATGTGAATTATTATGTAATTTTCTTTTATGAAAGTAACAATGTTATGCAATATATGTTATTTGTTGTATGTTTGGGAAACCGGGTCGTTACACGATCTCTTCAGCTGCTCTTCGACTCTGCTCGGCCATGGCATTGATTTGATTTCGCGCGACCTCCAACTCCCGATACATCTGGGCGATGACATGCTCTTGATTTCCAGGAGTTGCCATTTTCCTGAAACAGACAACAGAGGAGAGTACAAGAAACCGTTAGCAGGACGCACGTTTGTCGAAGATTTTCTCTAGATGGGGCCCCACGGTGGGCGCCAAATTGTTAATGCCAAAAATCGCACACAAGTACAACTTGAGGTTGATTGTGGAGCTTAACAACTAAAAATAATAATCTCTCGACAAAGCGTGCGATTAAGGTAAAAAATGCAAAAGAGACAGAGAATTTGGTGGCGCGGGAAAAACCTCAACGAGGAAAAAACCCGCGGACGACTGTGGAAGTCGTCGTTGCACTATGGTCGCCAAACAGGGGCGATGTCCTTATGTTTCAGGTGTCGATCGTACAGAGATTACAATACAAATGAAGGAAAGACTTCGAAATGTAAAGTAACAAGTGTTTCGAATGTAAAAACAATGTGCGTCGTGTGTATAGTCTGTGTGTCGTGCGTAAAAACTATGCGTTGAGCGTGTGAGTCGTGCGTTGAGCGTGTGAGTCGTGCGTCGATGTCGTGCGTCGAGAGCGATCACTTGAGAGAAAGTTCTTTGCTTAAGATGTTCTTGAGTACGCAGTGTATGATTCTCGGAAGCGATGCAATGTGTTCTCTTTTCAATGGTGATGGAACTCTATATTTATAGTCTTCGGGTGCTTTGATTGATTTCTTGAATGTTTCACGTAACTGTTGTAACGGACGTCGTCTTTTAATGCTGTTAATGGCCCTTTACTGGTTGTAGCCGTTGGTCATTGATGACGTTGATTCCTGCATTAAACACTGAACAAACGTAACAGTCATAATGAACGTTAGTTGGTCGAGGTCGCATGGTCTTATGCGACGGTCGTGAGAACTAGGCGACATCGTGGTCGAGTGTCGTGAGGTAAATAACATACGATTTGACTTTTAACCAAGGGACAAAGTACTATGATTTTACCTTACTATGGGGGAGTAAAATAAGTGTTTTCCTTACCTTGGTCGTGGTCGAGACTGGTGAAATTTTGCCCAAACAGTTACTAATTTGAGAGACATCAAGAAGAGAAAGGTCAGAGAAGTTGGAGAGATGAGCTAGATTAGTGAACCTATTAAATGAGGATTAAGAACTTGAACCGAAGATAAACCCGACCCAAGTTGGGTTATCTGTTTACTTCGAACCAGGTATAAGCTATCATTTGTCATCACGTATTCATATATGAATATATAAGACGTCGCGGATCTTCAAATTTCAAGTTTCTTACCATCGATTTCTTGAGTCACATAGTTTTGTATGTTTCACATTCTTTATTGAGAACCCAACTGAAATAACCTGATGAGCATGTTTTATGTTGAAGTTGGTTTAGTTTGAGGGTTTTACTATTGGTGATGGGTTCTTTATGTTTATGTGAAATTAAGTGTTTATTCTGTTAGTGATATGTGAAGGTAAGCATGTTCTTTATTGATGAAACAACTATTTTGGCGGTAGCAAGTCCTTCCCCTGTACAAATAGTAAATGGGTTCTTGAATGATGAATCAAATACTTTGAAGTGTATTCTTTGCATATAGGAATTATTGCATGTAATTTTTGTCCAGGAAGATTCAAAACCTTTTATCGAATGAGGTATAAATACGTTGGAGTGAAGTTATACTCTGCTGGAAACTCATTCTCTTCAATTGTGAACTTTGTCTTCAGCTTGAACCAAGTATAAGTGTATAACGCCTCACACGCACAAAGGGTAAGAGTTTGGTAAACGACCCCTATATTGTACAAATTGCTTAAACAAATCTTTTCCTATTAACTAATCAGATTATATTTGTCAGATTATTGGGTTTTTGTTGTTTAATGCTCTGTTTGCTGTTGTTTTTGCTGAATTGATGCTGTTAAGTTGCACCTTTTCCAGGAGCAAACAACAAAAGAGAAACACTAAGTTGGCTTGTAGACTCAAGATTGCCATTGATGTTGCAAAAGAATGTGACAATCTATGTAGATACTATTCCACTCAACAACGATGTCGTAGTTGGTAGATTTAGATGTTTTTTTCATTCCGTTATGATAACGAAACTAATTCCCATCTTTTTGTTCTTTTTGATTTCCTCTTTCCTTTCCACCGAACAATTCGAATTTGTAACAAAGTTGTACTGGGTTTTAAAAATTTTAGGAGATATATAAACACTAATTGTTATGCCAAATGTTGTTGACTAAGTTTGAGATAAATTAATTTATTATGAATATCAACAGTTGATGTGATACAAACCAAAAAATTTCCATACCATTTCATCCTTCCATCAAACAAGGAAATCGAGAAGAAAGTTTCTATAGGGAATATGGAAGGAGAATGTTGTTGAAGAGGAAGTTAAAAT
The DNA here is from genome assembly GCA_033807775.1 of Saussurea involucrata. NCBI lineage: Eukaryota > Viridiplantae > Streptophyta > Magnoliopsida > Asterales > Asteraceae > Saussurea > Saussurea involucrata. Next base: position 115,781,843 of record CM066322.1, read on the forward strand.
TAGTGAAGGAGGTGTAAGTGCCAAAGCCACCAACATTAGCACACAAGCAATCGCTTTACCAATTATTAATCCTGTTTCACAACATCACACCACCTATGTCGATCCATATAAACACCACTATATATAGAGGAAAGCTCAAACTGAACGACCTTATCACATGTGATAATACACGTGAGACACCGTGACTAGGATTGTATGTGTCTTTGCTTTAGGTGTTGTTTACTAACCACTTACCTTGGTAAGCACTTATCGGTTTAATTACCTTTCTAGGTGAACGTAACAAGAACCGGTAATCTTACTCGGTACCAACCGGTTCGGTATCGGTCCAGTCACAATCTCATCCCTACTCATGTATCGGGTAAGGCTCTACCTTTCTAGGTGAATATAACAAGAACCGAGAATCTTACTCGGTAAGAGAGAAGTCAAAGATCTAGGGACCGGTTGGTACCAAATTTTTTTGGGACTAAAAAGTAGGACTGAAAACCGAACCCTAAACCCTAAACCAATCAAAAGTTCAACAATTTTCGGTATTCTTTTAAGCGTTTTCTTTTCCATTTCGTTTGTTTAGGAGATGATGTATCTTGATTAGAGAAAGGTAAGGTTAGTTTATTTAATAGATGATATGCATTCTTAATAAGTTTAAAAAACATTGATTATTAATATTTCGGAATTTTTCGGGAAAATCCGAGTATCGAATACCGAATACCGAATCCCGATTTTGTCGAATACTTGGAACCAAAAACCGTACCGATTACATGGTGTACCGGTTCGGGTTCGGTACGGTAATGGTTTGGTCTCGATTCGGTTCGAGAAAATGGTACTCGATGCTCATCCCTACATGAGAGTAATAACTCTTACCCATTAATTACTTACCGAGTTATAAACTCTTAACATTAATCTTGATGGACAAATATGGTATCTTATAAGGTAAGCGTTGAGAGAACATAACAAGGACCGAGTTATAAATGCTTACAATTAAATCCATTTTGGTGACTCTTACCACTAAGTGCTTACTACACTTACCTGGTAAATGTTTTCTAAGGGGTTGTTTACCTAACACTTACCGAGTAACTGTTTGCCACGCCTCACAACATTAAATGATTTAATCGATCAAAAATTCCTTTATATTCGTCCAAAAATGACATGTCATTCAAAGTCAAGCTGAAAATAAGAAACTGTTTCCCGTTAAACTGAACTTTTGCCATGAAAATCAATAAAGTTAAGGTTCTGACAATTTCAAATACAAATGTTTATTCATAATCGCTTATATTTATTTACATTTCACATGCTGTCGCATTGCGCGGGTACATAACTAATATATATATATATATATATAGGGGCCTAATCAAATAAGAACTAATTAGATTGTGATAACTGTAAGAACCAATCAATTATTAATATTAACTTTTTATTTATTTAATTAGAAAAGGGTATATTAGTAATTTTCTTTTTTAAACAACTCAGCAAATCTTTTCAAATAAGTTATCCCAATCTTTTATTCCATGATTTACGCATATAGTATTTAATTTTTAAAAAAAAACCCAACAGCTAACCAGTTATTAGGTTATAATCATCTTCCTCTCACCATCAATGGGGAACAACCCCTCCATACGGCCGCCACCCCCATCTGCCGCCACCACCATCGGCTTTCTGCTACCGCCACCGCCTCCTGCTACCGCCACCACCATCGGCCTCCGGCTACCGACACCACTCCATCGAACCAACTCATCCATTCACCTTCTGCACCACCATTTGCTGCTGCTACCGACACCACACCACCATCGGCTTTCTGCTACCGCCACCGCCTCCTGCTACCGCCACCACCATCGGCCTCCGGCTACCGCCACCACTCCATCGAACCAACTCATCCATTCACCTTCTGCACCACCATTTGCTGCTGCTACCGACACCACCATCCGTTTTTTTTCTGTTTTCACCTTGCTACCGCCACCACCATCTGCTTCCATAATGGGTATCACAACAGTATCACGAATGGAGGTATCACAGTGGGTATCACGTTTGTTCTTGTATGTTTATTGGGGGTATCACAGTGGATATCACATTTGTTCTTGTATGTTTATTGGGGTATCACAATAGGTATTGCAATCGATATCACAATGGGTATTGTATTTTGAGTATCACAATGATATTTATTTGTTTTGGGTATCACAATGATATTTATTTGTTTTAGGTATCACAACGGCTATTGTGTAACTGGTTTTCGTCGGAGGTCGGAGGTCGGAGGTCGGAGGTCGGAGGTCGGAGGTCGGAGGTCGGAGATCGGAGAGAGGAGAGAGGTGAGAAGATATTTTTAAAATACCCAAAATGCCCTTTAATTGAAAATTTAAATTAAATTACCAAAATTATTAATTTCCTAATTTATCGATTGATTTGTGGTTGAAATTGGTTCTTACAGTTACCACAAAATAACCAGTTCTTCCATGAATGGCCCCCTCTATATATATATATATATATAGATAGAGGGTTCTTCTTTTGTTAACCAACCAAAAAATGTTAACTATGCTAACCATAATTGACCAATCAGATGTATTCTTTTTACTTGGCTTAATCACACGTCTGGTTTTTAATTTGACGGTAAAAGGGTTTTTTTTAAACCTGGAGGGACATGTTTTCTTAAATATCTCATAGATAAACATGGTAGTTTTTTTTAATTGAATTTGTTTTGTTAATTTTTCTTTATAATTTTTTTACAGATTTTGTTATGGTTTATCTGCCATGGATAAAGAAGAATTTGGTCATGAGGATGAAAACATCACATGTAAAAGTATGAATAATATGGAGGGGCGCATGCACAGTATGGTCACATTGTTCATGTATACACAATAGACAAAATGTTCCAAGTATGCATACTATTGTCATATTGTTCATGTATGCATAGTTTTGATACAGTGTTCATGTATGCTGATTGTTCGTTTGCGCCGAATGTTCATGTATTTGTGCAACATGCTCACTAGTGCAGTTTGTTCATAGGTGCAACCTTTTCAATTGTGCAAGTTGCTCAATGGTGCAAACAGGTCAGTTGTGTTTTCACCTTGGTACATATATGAACAATATCAATAGAGCGTGCAGCATATCTAAAATCAATTAAAATTATTGATTAATTGTAGGTCATTGATCTTGATAATCGACAAAGAGATTGGTTAACAAAAGAAGACCCTATATGTATACTTATTTATTAATTAAAATAAATAATATAATATTAAATTTTTTTATTTTTTATTGATATTAAGAAAAAAAAACAAAACAGTGAAAAATGACCAGAATACCCCTTTGAGTTAACTGATTTTGTCAAAGGAAGAATGGACTAAAAACTTGAAAAAATGAACACCAAAATGTATTCATTTTGATTTTAAGACTAGTGAGGTGGGTAAAAAGTGTAAACCAAATCATGTAATTTACTCTAAAGATCAAACTTTATTCCATGGTAATAGCTAGCTATTTTTATTAACTAGTTAAAAACCTATCCCATGTTCAAAATTTAAGACAAACAAATCAAAAGTCAGTGTACCTGGTCCGTTATGCATCACCAGAATTTCATATTTTATCCGCTGTTACGTAAGTCAATCTTGTATTTTATCAAGCTTTCAACGAAATAACAAGTACCATTGTCTAAAAAACTCATTTACCCATTTCCAGTTTCGTATAAACCAATTGTTTCACTTCTGTTAAAATAGCATACAACACAATGAAATTGTAATGTTTTTTTTGTTGAATAAGCTTCTTAATATAGCAAACTCCTTACCCTTTTTAAAGGCTTAAGAATATATAACACTACTGTTAAATAAGCTTGCATGTTTTTTTAGCAAATCAGGTCCAACATGGGATCTTATTTGCAAACAGCAGATGTAAACTCCTTTGAGCTATCTATGATTCAACATGCAAACACAAGGATACAGGAAACCTAAGATCGACATGTGTTATATTGATGTCAAAAACATATTTTCATTAAGATTACCATCATTTGGTCCGCACTATGTCCTGCACCCCCATAAGTTAAGAAAGGTTTGTCGAAAGGAAAACAAGTTGAATGTAAAGAAAGGTTGGTACTACGGCCCTATGACACGTCTAGATATCCTACTTTGTGAAAACAAGTCTTGAGCATGATCGCAATTCTTCGCTTACAGAAAAAGGCCTGACCCATAACTGTACCATTTAAGCGGCCCCATCAATACAGAGCCAGTCCTAACCCGAACCTGAATTGGGGTCATTTTGCCCCTCTATTTGTACCTTACAGTATGCTTCACTCAGTGGGTTCAATCATCATCATTCATAGGATATATGGTTGGTTATAAAAAATAGATATAAAACTATATCGACAAAAGACCAAGGGGCTGTTTGTTTTTAAAAAAAACCTCCTAATACCTTTGAGGTCTAAATCGGTCAGACGTTTATACGTTTAGACTGTTTTTTTTTCAGATTTCAGAGGCTCTCAAGTCTGAAATGCGTCTGAAATTAGAAGAGCTAACCTAATGTCTTGAAATTATAAATCAGAAGTGAAATAAGACTTCTGACTTCAAACCTCTTAAAAAACAAACGCCACCCAAGTCTAGTATTCGTTATGGAAGTCACAAGGCATAAGGAAATACCAATAACAACAATAAATAAAAGTTTACAAGGTAAACAAAAAAAATAGCAGATTCAAAATTCTTAAAGATCTCTCAGGCATATAAATAGTTTGATGCATAAACTGGGAACAACTCAATAACTATGATCATTTTGGCTATTTCAAAATTGACATGCTCACCATAACCTGACTGTGTTTGAGAGGTTATATGCCCGTAAATGCCTTCTTCCCACCACCAGAAGAACCAGCAGGTATCACTTTCAACACATTGAACCTCACTGTCTTCGATAAAGGTCTGAAAACACATATGATTATATCAACAAAAAGCTTAACTACTACAAAATGAACAAATTTAACAAGAGTAATAAATAAAATCAAACCTGCACTGTCCAACTGTGACATGATCACCTTCTTTCACACGAAAACAAGGTGATATATGGGCTGGAATGTTTGAGTGCCTCTTCTCATATCTGCATGTCAGGGAGAAAACACATGATAATATTACTTAATAATGAATTAAAGCAAAATTAACAAATTGTTTTAGTTGATGATGAACTTGCATCTTGCCTTTGATATTTCTTCACAAAGTGGAGGTAGTTCCTACGAACAATGATGGTTCTCACCATCTTAGCACTGTGACACGTGCCAGCTAGGATACGGCCTCTAATTGAGACATCACCGGTAAAAGGGCACTTCTTGTCGATATAAGTTCCTGAATCAACATATCGTACCAAATTGTGATCACCAGATAAACAAAAACTAGTGACAAAGATTCAAAATGCTTAACAAGTATGAGATAACGTCTATTGAGCCAATTTAAATTTCAAAACTCATAACTAAAGGGAAGGGAAACAGTAAGATGACATACATACCTTCAATGGCTTCTCGTGGAGTCTTAAACCCAAGACCTACACTCTTCCAGAATCTGTTTCCACCTTTTCCAGGCCTTTTCCCCTTTCCACTTTTCTTAGAGCTAAATATTTTCATTGAACATTTCCATTAATTAGATTAGATTAACACAACAACAGGAAAAAGAACAAGCATTAACAATCTGAGTTAATTGAAATTAAAATGGTTAGTGTTTGCATCAAACCATAGAAATACTTTGGGTTGCTTCAAAAACGCCTTTTCCGTCTGCAAAAAACGGTAAACGGACAAATATGTTAGGATCTATGCATGGTAAGCGAAGGAGATAACATATGGCAGTCACAGACCTGTTCAGCCATGGTTGAAAGGAGACGACGAGGTTTGCAGCAGCGGCGGTGGCGGATGAATCAAATGCTTCACTAACCCTAAACTCTTACCCCTGCGTTTACGATCCTGGTTCTGATAATAATAATAATATTAGATTTAGTGGGCTTAAGTTTGGGCCGGGCTTATTATCCATATGTTGGCGAAAACTTAGGCCGAAAACCAATCTGCCGGTGTGGGCCTTAAACAGTCCCGGTCTCAAATGTTTTCTCCATGAATCGTAATTGGTTATAGGAACTCCGTCTAAAACGGTGCATTTTTTTTTTCTAAATTAATTTTGACATATAAAAAATATTTCTTGAAGAATTTGATCAATAAAATACACCAATAAATTGTTATAATAATTTGGTCAATCAAATATTCCAATTGATGTACAATTCTTCATTTTGAATTTCTTCAAAATATCGAATATGTATTTGGATTGATTGATGAAGATTCCCGTTGAGAATTGCTTCATTTGCAATCCGAGAAAGAAGTTGATCTCTCCCATCATGCTCATCGGAACCTAGTCACCATGATGTCAGAAAACCATGTACATAAACCAGGGTTAGTCGAACCAAATATAATGTCATCTACGTAAATCTGTACAACACTGATTTCACCTTCTTCGCGCTTAATGAATAATGTCATATCGATTTTACCTTTGTCGAAACATTTTTCAAGTAGAAAGGTTGAAAGAACGTCATACCACGCGCGAGGGGCTTGTTTTAGTCCATACAAGGCTTTATCCAGAATATAGACATGATTTGGATGTTCCTTGTTGACGAAACCTTCTGGTTGAGACACATATACCTCCTCCTTAAGAATGTCATTCAGAAAAGCTGTTTTCATATCCATCTGATAGACTGTGAAATTCTTGTAAGCCGCAAAATCTAGAAAAATCCTTATAGCTTCAATTCTTGCGACCGGAGCATATGTCTCATCATAGTCGATGCCCTCTTGTTGACGATATCCTTTCGCTACGAGTCTGGCTTTATTACGAACAATTATTCCATCTTCATCCTTTTTATTTTTAAAGACCTACTTGATACCTATGATGCTTTTATCCGCGGGACGTGGAACTAGCCTCCAAACTTTCAACGCTTCAAACTGATTTAGCTCATCTTGCATGGCTATCACCCAATCTGGATCATTTAGAGCCTCAGAAACCGTTAAAGGTTCAATATTGCTCAAAAAGATCGCTAATAGACACTCATTTGCCATAGCCATAAGAGTTGACGAACGTGTTTGAACTGGTGAATCTGGATCACCTATTATCTGATGAATAGGATAAGCCTTTGTCCACTTTGTTGAGTGTGGGTGTGGAATATATGATGTTTGAACATTGTCAAGAGAAGCATTTGTCTCTTCATTAGCAAATGGTACTTCTACTTCAGCACTTGGAATTTCCTGAGGAATATCGGTAGATGGAATTGGTAATCCAGAAGATTCAGGTGGTTGTTGAGGAGTAGTTGTAACATTGACTGAAGAGCTAACATTTGTAGGAACAGATTGTTGTGTAGCATTGATATTTGGTACAACAGTTTCTTGAACAGGAGAGGAAACATCAATCATTGTTGATTGAGTTGCATCTGTATCAGTAGTAGGAACGGCAGCGGAAATTGTTGTAGATGCAGGTTTCTTCCTGTTAAGAACACCAGATGATTTGTAAGTACCAAAATATTCATCATAAAAATCTTCAAACAAATAATCAAGATCAGTTAAATGAGATTTAGAAGATGAGGGTTGATCTTGATTCGGTTTTGGAACAGGTTCTGAACTGAATTGTTTAGAAGCTAATATTCTAGTTATCACGGGTTCTGAACTGTTGTGATCAGAAGCCATCTCGTTATGCTCATCAAACTTCACATTCACGCTCTCAATTATGGTTCTAGACTGCTTCAGATAGATACGATATGAAGCTTCGGAGAAAGAATATCTGACAAAGATTCCATCAATTGCTTTCGGACTGAACTTGTTACGATTCTCCTTGTCGTTCAATACAAAGCATTTGCAACCAAAAACATGAAAGTGCTTTATGTTTGGCTTCCGGTTGTTCATTATCTCGTATGGAGTTTTACTAAACCGGCGATGAATGACAGAACGATTCTGAGTGTAACATGCAGTTGCGACAGCCTCAGTCCAAAGGAATAATGGTAGATTTGAGTAAGCCAACATCGTTCTTGCGGATTCGACTAACGTTCTGTTTCGTCTTTCCACAACACCATTCTGTTCAGGAGTTCTGGGCGCAGAAAATTGTTGAATAATCCCGTTCGATTCATAGAAATCTCCCAAGATTCTGTTCTTGAATTCTGTGCCATTGTCCGAACGAACAATTTTAACTGATATTTGCAGATTATTTTGAGCTGACTTGATAACGTTGATCAAATTTTCTGGAGTTTCATCCTTTGACCGAAGAAACTTAACCCATGTGTAGCGTGAAAAATTATCCACAATCACCAATACGTACTTTCTACCACTAATACTTTCAGTCCTCATGGGGCCGCACAAATCAACATGAATTAATTCCAATACACTCTTTGTCGTAGGTTCAGGTTTTGGCTTATAAGGAACCCTTTTCATCTTACCTTTCCCGCAAGCATCACACAGATTTTCAGCATTAAACTTCAACACTGGAAGGCCACGAACTAGATCACCTAGAACTAGCTTCTAAATATATCGAAAATTCAGATGTGATAGTCGTCGGTGCCATAACCAGCTTTGTTGAACTGAAGCCTTTGATAGAAGACACACTTCATTTTCAGGTTTTACCACAGACAGATTGATTGTATAAAGATTTGATTTTCGCGTGCCAACAAAGAGTTCTTTCCCTTCTTCAGTTCTGACACAACATCTTGTTGCTTTGAAATTAACTTCCAAATCTTTATCACAAAACTGTCTGATGCTAAAAAGATTGTGTCCTAATCCTTCAACATAACTCACCTTCTTCTGCAACCAACCAGATTAAACATTTTTAGTTACCCATTTAAAGATGGGTCCTTTTTGGTTAGTTGCTTGAGATACCTTTTTAGAAACTGGTGATCTCTTTTTCTTTGAAGCACTGGTTTTATCAAAATCATTTGGAATATGATAGGAATTAAACCAACAACAAGAACCAGGTCTAGCAAACAGACTATTACGACCACAAGCAGAACAAAAACATTCTTCATTTGAAAATTTCAACAATTGGTTGTTTGAATAACGCTTGTAAGGAGTTACAAGATGTCGTTTATCACTAATACCAAATTGTTTCTTATTTGAAAACTATTATTTTGACTTTCTGCTTGGTCGGTAAAGAATTCTTTTGCTTTACCCACCATTCTTGCTTTCCATTATTCTCATTCACAAAATTATCTGAAAAATCAGAAAATTTAGAGGCAAAAAATTTAGAACAATGAGAAGTGTTTTTCTTTGACTTTTTATTCTTCTTTCTTTTCTTTAAGGGTTGTTTAGAAATAGGTTATTTCTTTGTGTTTGAACACTCTCCCCTACAGAAAGTACTTGAAGATTTTTCATTATTCAAAATAAAATCTTTATGGTCCGGAAGCTTCTTTGAAAAATCAAACGAACACGCCTTTCCTTTTTCACTAACTGTAGACTTTGAATTTTCTTTAGAATCATGGTTAGGTTGAAAATCCTCAGAATCGGAATCTGAATCAACATTGTGCACTTCAAAATCCCTTTTAGATGAAAAAGAATTTTCAGGAGTGAACCACGATTGAGATGCAAATTCTTTTATTTCTTTTGCCAAAGCAATTTCCAATTCATTTACATCTTGAGAAAGCTCATTTATTTTGTTTTCAAAAGATTGTCTTTCAATTTCATAAATGACTATTTCGTTTTCGAATTGTTCACGTTTAAGATTGAAAGCTTTCTCAACATCAGACATCTTTCTTTCATTTGTGAAAGTATTTCTTTCTTTTTCTAAAGCATTTTCCAATGTCATCACATTTTGAGAAAGTTCACAAATCTTTTCTTCAAGAAGTTTGCTTTCCTTTGTAAAATTTGCTTTTTCACTTTCAAATTGATTATGCTCAGAGAGTAAAGTTTTCTCAAGATCCGACACTTGCTTAGAAAGCTGGAAACACTTTTGATTGACTTTTTCTTTTGCATCAAAAGCACTTTTGGATGAGTCTGAAAACTTTTTGATTAAAGATTTTTCATGAATATCCTTTTCTTTTTTTTAATTCAGACTTGAAACTAGAAGATAGTTCCTTAAAACTATTTGAGTAAACAGTTGAAAGAAAGTCCTTTTCAAGCTCAAATTTCATCCTTTGTTCTAAAACATAATCTTCAAGTTCACAGATTCTTCCTTCTAGAACCAAAGGTGGAACATATCTTTTTGCTTCAAAAGATTTTTCACTATTAGGTTTAGTAGCACAAATATCAAAATAGTCATTTGAAAGTTTTCCAGTCGGATTCTTTTCATATTTTTCATTCTCTAGAGTATAACAAAATGGAAGTTGCATTTTAGTTGTAGTGGTTCTTTTCCTTATTTCTTCCTTTTCAATTTCATCCACATTGGACCATTTAATTGCATATTCGGGAAAATATCTTGCATAACGCAAAAATTGAAATTCATACAACGTTGGAAGACAAGTGATTGATTTTAGCAAATGTTTTGGATTTTCATAACCAAGTCCCCAATATTTATTTTAAGAACTCACAAGCCTTGGTTTGTTCATGTGAATTGTTTATTCAGATTGATCTCTCAAATAAAGCTTCTTTTCCAAATCTTTTATTTTGTTCAAAAACTCAACATTTTGATCTGAAAAATCATTCTAAGAAATCTCACTTTCATTATTCTTTTCCTCTAACTCTTTGACTTTCTTTGTTAATTCGGAAATCTTAGAATCGAAGAACGTCTTTTCCTTTTCAAGTTGTTCTTGTTGATCCTTGAGAGTTTTGAATTCACCAATTTTCTTTTCTTTCTCAATATCATTAACAAGAATTATTTGATTTAAGACTTCGTTTTGTTTCTTTTCTTTTTTGAGATTGACTCTTAAACTTTGTACTCCTGGTATCATGACTTCTAATTCACGTAATAAACTGTTGATCCAAACCCTCTGTGATTTGATAATGACCCTCTCTTAAACACTGTAAGATCCCACATTGGTTGGGGAGGAGAACTAAGGTTGCCTTATAAGAGGGACTTGATACCTCCCCTATCAGACGCGTTTTAAAACCGTGAGTCCAGGTGTGTGGACAAAGCGGACAATATCTGGTACGGTTGGTCTGGGATGTTACAGATGGTATCAGAGCCGGGAACCGGACTGGTGTGCCAGCGAGGACGCTGGGCTCCCAAGGGGGGTAATTTTTGGGACGTTATAGATGGTATCAGAGCCGGGAACCGGACTGGTGTGCCAGCGAGGACGCTGGGCTCCCAATGGGGGTGGATTGTAAGATCCCACATTGGTTGGGGAGGAGAACTAAGGTTGCCTTATAAGAGGGACTTGATACCTCCCCTATCAGACGCGTTTTAAAACCGTGAGTCCAGGTGCGTGGACAAAGCGGACAATATCTGGTACGGTTGGTCTGGGATGTTACAGACACTTAGTGAAAATTGTAAGTAAACAATATGTATTAGAGTTTCACTATCGCTGATAAATACTAAGACTCTACAGTACAGCTGATAGGAACTCTCGATTTTTAAGTTTAAAGTTCAGCGAACACTATTCATCCAGTAGCTCTAAGCCTGTTCAGTCTCTGTGATAATCGCTGATAAGTTAGTTGTTTACTTATGATCCCTGAAGACAAGTTTCACGTCAACATATGTTCAACGCTGAAGTCGAAGATCAAGCTCAAGAACAGTGACAAGTCTACTAACGAACTGATGCGGATATCAGCGAAGCCAAGATTTGTCTACTCAACGTGAAGTTACAAGTAGAAGACTTCAGCAATCGCTGAGCTTTATCATTCGCTGATAAAGTACTGATTCAACGAAAGCTGATCATGAAGTCTTCCTCTACAAGTTACTTTTGTCTTTCCCCCCTTGCATATCTCCGTACGAAATGTCAGAACGGACATCCCTTCTGTCTAGAATCATACAACAAACTCTGATTCTACACTGTGCACCATGCGGCTACTAAGGTTGTCTACAAAGGTCAATGAAATGCAACCACTCAGCTGCTGCCACGTGTAAAGCAATACTGCCATGCATTAAATGCATGCAGTATATAAGAAGAACCCTACTTCAGAAATGAAGTGTGATCGGGCCATCTTCTTCTTTCTATCAGTGTGTTAGGTTATTATTCGTAATTTCCTTGTCTCCTTTCTATCTTATTCTAGTGCAAGAAACTTAGTGTTCTTAACTTGTTTAGATTAGGTTAATCCTTAATCTTGTTCCGCAACAAGTTGTAAATTGTCTTGATTTATCAATAAACAATTTAGAAAAGTAAAAATCGTGTGTTTGTATTCAACCCCCCTTCTACAAACTTGTATAACCCTTCGGGACCAACAAGTGGTATCAGAGCAGATTTGTTTAATCTAATAAACATGATCTCATCTATGCTGATCTTTTCTCTTCCTTGCTATTTCATAAAATGGCTACCAACACAAATACTAATTATATTGACAATGGTTCTCTTGCAAAACCCCCTAGATTTTCCAGAGACAACTTTAATCTATGAAAAAATAGGATGATTCTCTTCTTAGAAGGTGTAGATCCTACTATGCCTTACTATCTTGAAAACGGCCCATATATTCCTGTAATAATTGATCATGAAGTTCCAGTCGCTGAAAATAGAGTTGCTATTCCAGAAAGGTTGGTTCCCAAGGAAATTCATATGTGGACTGATGAAGATAAGAAGAAAGTGGCTATCGACACCAAAGCCAGATCCATACTTTCCATGGCTCTTCCTGACGAAGTCTACCATTCCGTCATGAACATGAAAACCGCAAAAGCCACGTGGGACACAATCTGTGTTCAGTATGAAGGTACGTCTGAAGTCCAGGACTCACGTAAGATCAACCTGGTAAGACAATATGAAAGCTTCATTTGTGGTAAGAATGAATCTCTCTCTGAAGTACACCAACGTTTTAACTGCTTAATTATAGATCTGAAAATTGTTGGTAAGGAATATTCTAACTTTGAAGTACTGACAAAGTTCTTAGAATGCTTACCTGAAAGCTGGGACAGTTATTCAATGTGTCTCAAGCTGTCGAAAGATCTTAGATCAATGATTCTTTCTACCTTATATGGCACGGTGCTGAATCATGAGCAATCGAGTCATCTTAAGAAGAATCTTGTAAAAGATTCCAAAAGCACCCCTGTTGCTTTACTCTCAGAGTTACCTACCACTCAGCGATCTACTATCACTGTCACTGAGTTGGAAACTAACTCTGAACGATCATCAGATTCTGAATCTTCAGATGATGATGAAACTCTGGCATTCCTGGCTAATAAGTTCAGGAGATTTGCTAGAAAGAGTAATTTCAGAAAGAACAAACCTCTTGCTATTACTGACAAGCCAAGATCATCAACCCCTGTTGATAAGGCTACTGCTACTTGCTATAACTGTGAAAAGATAGGACATTTTGCTAGCGAGTGCAGGTCAAAGAAAGTCTCTAGACCCTCAGCTTTTCCCAAGAAAAAGTTTACTCCCAGGACTAGATATGAAAAATACAAAAAGCTGAAAGAAATGTATGCAAAGCTGAAAACCTTTAAGAAGAAAGGCAAAGGCCTTATGGCTGACTATGATTGGGCTGCCTCTGACGAAGAAGAATCATCTGACTCTGAAGATGATGATGAAGCCAATCTATGTCTCATGGCCAAACTTGAAGATGAGGAAGAAAATTCTGACATTCCCTCTACTTCAAACTCTGCTACTAAGGTGTCACCTTCCTTCTTTACCAATATTTTAAATATTGATGAAGCTGATAGTCTTCGAAAGATCGATCTCTTGACTAGAAGTTTATATGAAGCCATGAATGGCAAAACTGTTATTGAAAATCAAAACCTTGATCTCGCTAAACAGCTTAAAAACTGTCACCTTCAAATAGAAAAGCTTTCTAAAATTGAAGAAGATTTTAAAGATCAAGTTCATTTAAATCAGCTAGTCAAAATCGAACGCGAAGAAGCTATCGCTGCATTAAAAGTTGAAAAAGATAATGTTGATGGATGCTATAAATCCTCAACAAAGATCACTGAGATAATTAAGTCTCAAATTCCCCTGAGTGATAAACGTGGTCTTGGTTACAAAGCTGATACTCTAGAACCAACCACCGACCGTTCCATGCTTAAGTTTGGAATGTTCGTATCCTCTATCCCTGACACTTTCTCATCTCAGTGTTCCTCTTCTAAACCGCCTATCCCTGAGGAAATCTCTACCTTAACTTCTAAAGGTAAAGAAAAAGTTGTTTATCCAAAACCTACCTCAGTCTCTAAAGACAAAGGTAAAGGAATTGCTTTTAACCAAAATCCTCAGAAGGGTACCTTTGTACCAAAGTTGAATGCGTCTAAAGCTTCAATGACTTATCCCTCTGGTTCAAAGAATAAGATCTCTGGATTTATTCAGCGTGGATCTATTCAGCGATCTACTCCTAGAATGAAAGTGGATACCACTGGTAAGAAATCCGAAGAACTGAATGTTCCTCCTGTTTCAAATACCAAAAGTTTACTTGGTGCTGGTCCTTCTAATTTAAAATCAAAAGCTCAGCATACAAATGGTCCTAGAACTACTTTTAGTTATAGGAAATGTTATCACTGTGGACTTACCAATCATATTGCTAGTAAGTGCCCCACAACCACCCAAGCTGAAAAGACAGCTAAAGTGAAGATTATTGCCCCCAAGGCAAAGAAGACCACTGAGGTTAAGAAATTAACCAAAGTGAAGACTGACAAAGTGAATCTTCAAATGCTGCGAAGACTGCTGAACCTTCCACCTCCTCTTCTACCCCTACTGACAAGTGTGTACACATGGTTAAGTGTGTACCCAAGACAAACTAATCTTCCTTTGTAATGCAGGTTAAGATGGGTATCTGGTATCTCGATAGCGGATGCTCTAGACACATGACTGGAAAGAAAAGCCTGCTCTCTGAATACAAGGAAGAGAAGGGTCCCTCTGTAACTTTCGGTGGAAACGGAAAAGGACATACTCGAGGGTTTGGTGTACTCTCTAATGGTACAACAACCTTCAGAAGAGTCGCATATGTTGAAGGGCTGAAGCATAATCTTCTAAACATCAATCAGCTTTGCGACATGGATAACAAAGTAATCTTTACTAAGGAATCCTGCTTTGTCGCTGACAAAAAGGAGAAGATAGCTCTCAGCGGTTATCGTTTGGAAAATGTTTATGTAATAAACATGGACTCAACAACCACTGAGAACTCCTTGTTGGTCCCGAAGGGCTATACAAGTTTCTAGAAGGGGGGGGGGGGTGTGAATACAAACACACAGATTTTACTTTTCTAAATTGTTTATTGATAAATCATTAACAATTTACAGCTTGTTGCGGAACAAGATTAAGGATAAACCTAAATCTAAACAAGTTGGAACACTAAGTTTCTTGCACTAAGAAAGAGAAGGAAATTACTAATAATAACCTATCTCAAGATAAGAATATGACTTGACCACAGTTAGCAAGTGCTTCAAAAATGAAGCTGGAGTCCTTCTTTTATACTGCATGCATTTAATGCATGGCAGTTTATACTTTACACGTGGCAGCAGCTGATTGGTTGTATGTCATTGACCTTTGTAGACAACCTTAGTAGCCGCATGGTGCACAGTGTAGAATCAGCGTGGTTGTACGATTTCAGACAATAAGTAGGTTCTTTTCTGACATATCGTACGGAGACGTGCAAGGGTGGTTAAGACAAAAGTACTTTGTACGGAGGACTTCATGATCATCTTTCGTTGATTCAGCGCTTTATCATTCTATATCAGTGAATGACAAAGTTCAGCGATAGCTGAAGTCTTGTACTTGATACTTCACGTTGAGTGGACAAATCTGAGTCTTCGCTGATCCGTATCAGTTCATTAGGAGACTTGTCGCTGGTTCTTGAGCTTGATATTCGACTTCAGCGTAGAACCTATGTTGACGTGAAACTTGTCTTCAGGGATCATAAGTAAACAACTAACTTATCAGCGATCACCATAAGGACTGAACAGGCTCAGAGCATTATGGTGAACAGTGTTCGCTGAATGTTTAATCTAAAGAGCGAGAGTTCCTATCAGCGGTACTATAAGGTCTTAGTACTTATCAGCGATAGTGAAACTCTGATACATATTGTTTACTTACAATTTTCACTAAGTATTTAAGAGAGGGTCATTATCAAATCACTGAGGGTTTGGATCAACAATCTCCCCCTATTTGATTATGACATAGCAACAGAGAAAATTGCTATTTAATGAAAACATAAGGATAAAAAGAACTCATAAAATATTTGTCCCTTTTACTGTTTTCTGGGATCTTTTCTGTACTGATGGAGTAAAGTACTTTCACTGAAATCTTTCTTTAATATTCGTGTTGGTCCCGAAGGCCTATACAAGTTTGTAGAAGGGGGGGGGGGGGGGGTGAATACAAACACACAGATTTTACTTTTCTAAATTGTTTATTGATAAATCATTAACAATTTACAGCTTGTTGCGGAAACAAGATTAAGGATAAACCTAAATCTAAACAAGTTGGAACACTAAGGTTTCTTGCACTAAGAGAGATAAGGAAATTACTAATAATAACCTATCTTGAGAAAAGAGATTGAACTTGTCCAGAGTTAGCAAGTTACTTCAAAAGAAGTGGGTTCATCTCTTTATATATACTGCATGCATTTAATGCAAGTCAGTATACACTTTACACGTGTCATCAGCTGGTTGGTTGCATGTCATTGACCTTGGTTGACAACCTTAGTAGCCGCATGGATGAATAGTGTAGTATCAGAGTGGTTGTACGATTTCAGACAGTCGGAGGTTATTTTCTGACATTTCGTACGGAGTCGTGCAAGGGGGGTTAAGACAAAAGTACTTTGTAAGGAGGACTTCATGATCAGCTTTTCGTTGATTCAGCAATTATCATTTTCTATTCAGCGAATGATAAAGTTCAGCGATAGCTGAAGTCTTGTACTTGATACTTCACGTTGAGTGGACAAATCTGAGTCTTCGCTGATCCGCATCAGTTCATTAGGAGACTTGTCGCTGGTTCTTGAGCTTGATCTTCGACTTCAGCGTAGAACCTTTGTTGACGTGAAACTTGTCTTCAGGGATCATAAGTAAACAACTAACTTATCAGGGGTCATCATAATGACTGAATAGACTCAGAGCATTAATGATGAACAATTTTCGCTGAATGTTTAACTTTAAAGAGCGAGAGTTCCTATCAGCGGTACTGTAAGATCTTAGTACTTATCAGCGATAGTGAAACTCTGATACATATTGTTTACTTACAATTTTCACTAAGTATATAAGAGAGGGTCATTATCAAATCACTGAGGGTTTGGATCAACACTTCGTATCAGATTACAAAGGGAAGTGGAAAAATTATAAGTACAAGCGAAATAAATTACAAGTACAAAAGAATAACTGATAAAATAGAAGAATAAGGCGATCCTATCAGCTTATAGAGGTTCTTCTTTAATGAGAAGTTCATCAAGGGTCTTTGATGTGGGAATCATCCAGTCAGGGACATTTACTCCTTGATTCTTTTTGTTCAGAGCTTCTTCAAAAATCAAGGGTTTAAGATGCCGTGCCTGAATGTCGCGTTTGAAATCACACCAGTAGATGAGATATTTCAGCTGTTCGATTGGAGTGATGGGAAGCTCAGAGATACGTTGAAAACGTTGTCGTCCACCATAGTAAATAAAGAATATCCCATAGGGTTTGCTTATGACTTTTCCAGGGATGAAAGTCTCACCAGGAGGAAGAGATGTGTCAAGTGCGGAAAGGTCAGGTTCTGGACCAAGAACTTCAGCACGAGAAAAACCAATACCTGTTTCATTCCGTATAGGAGGACCTGAGTCTGAAGGTTTAGACTTTTTCTTTGCATAGGCCCTTCTTTTCTGATTTGCGAGAGGAGGGGGAGGAGGAATATCCACACAAGAAGATACCAAGTCGATCTGTTGATTTATCAACTTTTCGACATGATCCTTGTACTTAGATTGAGACTTCTGGATGGCTAATCTGATCTCCAACCATTCAGAGAGACCGTACTTCGTGATGGCTTCAGCATAGAATTTTTCGTACTGTCCGTTCTCTCTGAATATCTCGATTTCAGCGATTGAAACTTTGAGGGTTGATTTTCCAGTGATATGTACCTTGTTGATTCTGGCAGGTTGATATCTGAAGTGTACCTTTTCTTTGCACCAGATTAAAGTAGATTGAGACACAATTCTCTTTTCTTCAACGATCTTCTTGGCGTCTTCCCATAGCCGTCGTTGAACTTTGATTGGAGTTCTTTTCAGCGAGGGGTCTTTCACTGATTGTTGAGTAAGCTGGATGGCGAGTTCTCTGTCTTTTTCTTCAGCTTCCCTTCTTTCAGCTATTAACCTTTCAGCTCTGAGGTGATCCTGGCATTCCTTTTGTGAAAGTCTGAACTTTGGAGGAATAGAAGGAAGTTGATCACGCTTCAGGATGATTCGCTGATCTTCGAATCTCTTGATCATTGCATCTCTCTTTTCTTGATCCTCTTCACTCAGCTTTTGATGAGCCAAGGAAGGTCTGTTTTGGTGAGAGAGCGTCTGTTCTTTAGGTTCATCAGTCTCAGAGATCAAATCCAAGACTGGGATTATTTCTTCTGCAACAGCTGGTTGTACTTCAGAATCCTCAAGCAGGGGAGAGGACTAGCTGAAACCCAGCGATCTTACGAATAAGAACTTGGGTAGAACAGAGAAAAGAAATGGGTTTAAGTGTATAGGCTTTTTGTGGATAGTATAGCTGATAATGTGTATAGATAGAGGAGGGATGCAGTGTAAGGAAGTAAGATGTAGTGTACCTGACGAATTGGCTTTTGAAGCAAGATCATCAGATTTTCATCGTCTTCAGCGACACCTTTTCCTTTGCCCTTGTCAGCTTCAGACGCTGAAGGCTTTGTCTTGGTCCGCTCCCCTGAAGGTTCGTTTATCGAAATCCCTTTAAGAGCTGTACTCTTCTGAACAGGCTTGACGACAAAGGAGTCATCATCATCATCACCCTTATCACTGGCTGATGGTTCATCGTCAGATAAGTCGACGGCTTCTTCATCTTTAGCTTCAGATTCAGATTCTTCAGCAGCTTCTTCGAGTTGCTCCCCCTCAGATACAGAGGTAAGCTTCTCGGTTCCCTCAGGGTTTTCATCTCCCTGAGGTCCAGCAATTGTTTCTTCATTTGTCTTCTCCCCCTCTTCAGTAAGGGAAAGGTTTTCAGTCTTCTCCCCCTCGATAGATTCATCATGGGGAAGGTCTTCAGAGTTCTTCTCTTTCCTTCCTCATGATGAGTGGGGGAGGAATGCGATGACTCAGCAGATGGTGTTGGTTCCCTGTCTTCTTGGCCAGGGATCCCAATATAGTTTTCAATCGCTGTTACTCTGTCTTCTAGGCCAGTAATAGCAGGAGTGATCTTGAAAAGTTCAGTATGATCCGCCAGAGTAAAATGTGAAGGTGCAGGGGCAGGGGCGGTCATGTGATTCAGGATCTGCTGTACCATCGTCTTCACTGAACTTACGTCAGTCTTTACTGAACTCACGTCAGTCTTTACAGCAGACATATCTCCCTGAAGATTTCCATCCGATGTCTTCAGCGTTATGACCTCGCTGGACATGGTTTGAACTGTTGTTTTGAGAGAGGTGTAGTCTGTGTAGATGTCAGCAAGAACTTTGGCAAAATCACCAAGAGTACCATCAACCTTCTCCAAATCAGCTTTGGAGGCTTTCTGTTCAACCACTTTTGTCAGGTTGTTGAGATTCTCTCCAGCGTTTGTTACAGCTGAAGAGTTGTCTGAGAGAGTAGTGGTGAGACCTGTCAGCTTTGTATCCACGTTCTTCAAAGAGGCGTTGATGTCTCCCAAATTAGGACCTGTAACAGATAAGTACTTATGAACAAAGGAAAGCTCAGAAGTTTGGGGTTTAGTTACAGTGTATATGGGTTGGTGTATACCTGCAGGAGGGTTGGTGAAGTTGTCAAAACTTCTGTGTCCTGAAAAAAGTTCCATGTCGTTAGCTAGAGTACGTGTACGCATGGACATTCCTGCAGGTCCTGCATCCATCATTCCTTGAAAAGTATCAGCTTTAGCTTCTGGAAGAATGACAGGTGCTCCAGTGATCGTGGTGAAAACTGGATTAGAGTCCAATGGAGTAGAGAGAGAAGCGAAGGTTGAGAAGGTTTGATGTGGAGCTGATTCAGTGTTGGATCCACTGAGAATCACTTCTTCAGTCCTATGAGAGACTGAAGGAGGTTGGGTCGATTCCAAGTTTATAACTTCAGCATTTAGAGACGCTGAGGTTGAGATGGAAAGGGTGGCTTGTTCAGCTGTGGCAGAGCGTACCACTGAACTTTCCATCAGCTCTTCAAGATGAGCTGAGGAGTCTTCAGCATGAGATTGCTGGGGTTGCTCCTTGGTTTTCTTAGTCCTTTTGGAACCAAGTTGGGTAGATGAGTGTTTCCTTTTTCTAGAAGGAGTGGAGGTTGCAGCTGGGGTATCAACGGTGGGTTTTTCCACTGAATGAGCTGTAGAAGTAGAAGAAGGAGGATTGAGAAAAGTTAAGAGAGTAGAGAGACGTACCTCGTTTGCCATTGGCTTGAAGTCGAGTACCTGAGGGCCAACCTGAGAGAGTTTCAGGTCTCCTACTTCTGGGTAGTTATCCTTCAGGCCGGTTTGGAAGACGGCGCTGATGAATCTTGGGTATGGAACCCATGATGGTCGGTCAGCAGCAGAGTCTACTCTGAGTATAAGATCATCGTAGATTATAGAGGCCCAGTCAACATGAAGACCTTTCAGCAATGCATAGCCCATTGCTTGCTGAGGTTGAGCGGCTTGATCAGAGGAGCCAGTCTTTGCAGTCATGCGGCTTACCAAGTGTGCGAAGATGAAGTTCATCTCGCTGGGCATTTTTGATTTCTTGATGAGGGTCAGTTTCTTCTCAGGCTTCTTGTCCCTCCTAGTTTCCCATACATAACCCATTGCATCAAAGAATGCAGTGATGACTTCCCTATCAGCATGTTTCTTGTGGTCAGGGAGAGAAACAAAAGGTTTTTCTTTTGTGGCGATGGGAAGGCTCAGTGCTTTTCGGATAATGGCAGGGGTGATTTTTATGGTGCCAAAATCAGTGTCACATAGGATGCAATTGATTTTCTTCGTGGGGTCTTTGGTTGATGTGAGCTGAGTGTGTCTGGCAGAATACCAGAACTGAGATAGTAGTAACTGATGAGCAGGGGGTGTTATGGTCAGGGCTATAGAGAGGCAACAAGTTTTGAGGAAATTCACAGCATCATTCAGATGTGTGACTTGCTTTCGAGGAGGAAACTCAAAAAGCGCATAGAGATTGTTTATTTTTGTCCAATCAAGTTCCTCAAGTGTGAACTTGACCTGAGGAGCCTTGATGATTTCCAGTTCCTCAGCAGCAGCAGTGTTCTCAGCAGTAGGAATATCAGTAGATGCCATTGCTGTATTATCAGTTCAACCAAAGATATAACAATTAAGAATAATCTTAATGTGGAAAGATTTTCCAATAAGATGGTTCGAATTTTGTCCATTTCATTCAGACAAAAATGTCTTAATGAAGATTAGGGTTTTCTTGTTTTTGAAAAAGAAATACAAACCCAATAAAAAGTCTTGTTTTCCAGTTTCCTTTGAGGATTTGGATTCTGGAAAAAACGTATGAAGAACAAGTTTAAGATATTTGCGATTAAACTTGAAGAACAACCATGAAAGGTTGTGTTCATAAAACCATGAAAGAAATGATTTCATTTTTGAAAAAGTTCTTTTGTTTGATCTTGTAAAAACAATGAGAAGATCATTAACAAGTTTTAAGAAACAGGTAAATAAAAGAAATATTAACCTGGTTCGTTGAAGAAGAAGAAGATGAACAGTTCTTGAAAACTTGAGAGCAAAAATGCAACAGTAGTTTTCTTGAGGAAGAAGTTGTTCGCGTAAAGGAAAAATATAAACCCAAAATGTGTTTATATAGTGAGATTAGAGAGAGAGAAAAACTCGAGCGGGAAAGTTTTTCATCATGACACGGACACGTGTTTGCATTGAAGGTAAACGAAACGTGCAATCGTGTGTTAGAAAAAGAATGTGCCAGGGCTTATCCGTTGCGATGACGTCACGGATGTCCTTTCATATTTTAGGATGTCTCTGAGGTTTTGAAAGCTCAGGGACACTTTTGAAAACATGAAGCACTGAATAGAAATATCAGTGTTGGTTTTAGAAATTTCAAAGTATCGCTGATTAAGGAAGAGATATTCAGCGATGCAATTTGTCTTGAAATCTTGCATTTACATGCGATTGTCAGCGAGAGAAAAACATACCTTGATATCAGCGAATCAATTATGTTCAGAGAGAGAATGATAGAATGGGTTATACAAGTTGGTTTTATCATATCGCTGATCAAATGTGAACCGCTGAAGATTTTACTCTTCAATGTTCAACATTCCAAGCTCGCTGATGAGAAAGTTGAATCTTGTCTCATCAAGAGGTTTGGTGAACAGATCAGCTAACTGATAGTCAGTTGGGATAAAATGAAGTTCTATATCACCATTCATCACATGATCTCTGATAAAATGATACCTGATTCCGATGTGTTTTGTCTTTGAGTGTAGCACTGGCTTGTTGGCTATAGCGATGGCACTTGTGCTGTTGCAATAGATTGGAATTTTCGAGAGCTGTAGGTCATAGTCTAGTAGTTGATTTCTCATCCACAAGACCTGAGAACAACAGCTTCCAGCGGCTACATACTCAGCTTCAGCTGTGGAGGTGGACACTGAGTTTTGCTTTTTACTTGTCCAACTCACCAGCTTTCCACCCAGGAGCTGACAACCTCTGTGGTGCTTTTGCTATCCAATTTGCAACCTGCAAAATCACTATCTGAATAGGCGATTAGATCGAACCCTGAGTCTTTGGGATACCAAAGACCTAGGTTCGCAGTACCCTTAAGGTATCGAAAAATTCGCTTTACAACGATCATATGAGATTCCTTAGGTTCAGCTTGATGTCGTGCACACAAACAGGTTGCGTAAATAATATCGGGTCGACTAGCTGTAAGATACAAGAGAGAGCCGATCATCCCACGGTACAGCGTGACATTAACAGGTATTACATTTGAATCCTTGTTTAGTGTCAGCAGAGGTGCCATAGGGGTTTTCATAGCTGAACTCTTTGTTAAATCGAATTTCTTCAGCATATCTTTAACATACTTTCCCTGATTAATGAAAGTTTCTTTTTCATTTTGCTTTATCTGAAGACCAAGGAAATATGTTAGCTCACCCATCATGCTCATTTTATACTCTTCTTTCATTCCATCAGCAAAACGAGTACAAAGATCAGGGTTAGTAGAACCAAATATAATGTCATCAACATATATCTGAACAAGAATGATATAACCTTTCACTATTCTGAAAAATAGAGTTTTGTCAATTTTACCTCGCTCAAAATTTTCAATATGGAGATAAGTAGAGAGAGTGTCATACCATGCACGGGGAGCTTGCTTTAAGCCATAAAGTGCCTTATCCAGTTTATAAACATAACCTGGACGCTTAGGATCTGAGAATCCTGGAGGTTGTTCCACATAGACTTCTTCATTCAGCTTTCCATTTAGAAACGCTGACTTAACATCCATCTAATATACTTTGAAGTCTTTGTGTACAGCGTATGCTAAGAATAGACGAATAGATTCTAGTCTTGCTACTGGAGCAAATGTTTCGTCGTAATCTATGCCTTCCTCTTGTCTGTATCCCTGAGCAACAAGACGAGCCTTGTTGCGGGTTACAGTTCCATGTTTGTCCAACTTGTTTCGATAGACCCATTTAGTGCCTATCACTGTTTTGTCAGTTGGTCTTCGAACAAGTTTCCAAACTTTGTTTCTTTCGAATTCAGTCAGCTCTTCTTGCATGGCGCTGACCCAGTTTGGATCTTTGAGGGCATCATCTATTTTCTTTGGTTCAATCAGAGAAATAAAGTTAACAAATAAACAAATATTACCTGCACTTCATCGAGTCTGAACACCAGCGTTTGGATCACCAAGAATTTGATCAATTGGGTGATTTACAGTCCATCGCTGAGCAGGAGAATAAGTCGCTGACTCAAATTGAACTGGAGGAGCTGCAGATGAAGCTTCAGCAACTTCTGGAATATCAGCCAAGAGAGGAGTAGGTGCAAATGTCATCTCATTTACTGATTGCTGAGAAGTAGAGGGAATGTCTGAGACATTTGGTTCAGAAGCAGGTATAGTGTTTAAAGGAACAACTGAGACCCATGATGTTTCAGCTTCACTATTCTGCATGTTTGGGATGATAGTAGGACTATCATCTT
Source organism: Saussurea involucrata (assembly GCA_033807775.1). Lineage (NCBI taxonomy): Eukaryota > Viridiplantae > Streptophyta > Magnoliopsida > Asterales > Asteraceae > Saussurea > Saussurea involucrata. Next base: position 115,806,091 of record CM066322.1, read on the forward strand.
CATCTGTATGAGTATGAGGAGTGGGAATATCTTCTGAATCACCAAGATGAGAAAACATCCATTGATTCAGTTCTTCAGTATCAGCGGACGGTTTATAGTTCGCTGAACGGGATTCATCAAACGTGACGTGAATAGTTTCTTCAACAGTTTGTCTTCTTCGATTGAAGACTCTGAAGGCTTTGGAGATTGAAGAATATCCAAGAAAGATTCCATCATCAGCCTTAAGATCAAACTTTCTAAGGGCATCTCTGTTATTCAGTATGAAACACTGACATCCAAAGATATGAAGAAAGCTAATTGAAGGCTTTCTCCCATGAAAAAGTTCATAGGCTGTCTTATTGAATCTTTTGGCTATCAGCGACCTGTTTTGCGTAAAACAAGCAGTGTTGACAGCTTCTGCCCAAAACTGAGTAGGCAGGTGAGAATCGTTGAGCATTGAACGTGCAGCTTCAATAATAGTTCTATTTCTTCTTTCAGCGACTCCGTTTTGTTGCGGTGTTCTCACTGAAGAAAAGTTGTGAGAAATACCCTTACTCTCAAAGAAGGAATCAAGAGAACTGTTTTTGAATTCATTCCTATGATCACTCCTTATTGAGCGAACGGTCAAGTTGTTCAGGGTTTCCATCTTCCGAACAAAGGTGATGAGTTCTTCAGGGGTGTCACTCTTAGAACGGAGAAACATAACCCATGTATATCAACTATGACCAGCGTATATTTCTTTCCAGCGATGGATTGTTTGTTAACATGGCCAAACAAATCCATATGGAGAAGTTGTAGAGGAGATGACACTAAGGAAACTTGCTTTGACTTAAAGATTGCTTTGGTCTGCTTGCCTTTGTCATACGCTGAACATAAGGACTCTTTGGCGTATGAGTGTTGAGGTAGACCAGTGACTAACTCTTTTGAAGAAAGGGTGTTCGGTGTCTTGAAGTTTAGATGAGAGAGCCTCTTATGCCATAGCCAGTTGACATCAGATGTGGCTTTTGAGAAGAAACATGAGTTCTCAATGATTGTTGAGTCCATGTTTATTACATAAACATTTTCCAAACGATAACCGCTGAGAGCTATCTTCTCCTTTTTGTCAGCGACAAAGCAGGATTCCTTAGTAAAGATTACTTTGTTATCCTTGTCGCAAAGCTGACTGATGCTTAGAAGATTATGCTTCAGCCCTTCAACATATGCGACTCTTCTGAAGGTTGTTGTACCATTAGAGAGTACACCAAACCTTCGGGTATGTCCTTTTCCATTTCCTCCGAAAGTCACAGAGGGACCCTTCTCTTCCTTGTATTCAGCAAGCAGGCTTTTCTTTCCAGTCATGTGTCTAGAGCATCAGCTATCGAGATACCAGATACCCTTCTTAACCTGCATTACAAAGGAAGATTAGTTTTTCTTGGGTACCCACTTAACCATGTGTACACACTTGTCAGTGGGGGTAGTTGGAATGGAAGGTTCAGCAGTCTTCGCAACATTTGAAGATTCAACTTTGTCAGTCTTCACTTTGGTTAATTTATTAACCTCAGTGGTCTTCTTTGCCTTGGGGGCAATGATCTTCACCTTAGCTATCTTTTCAGCTTTGATGGCTGTGGGGCACTTACTAGCAATATGATCAGTAAGTCCACAGTGATAACATTTCCTATAACTAAAAATAGTTCTAGGACCATTTGAATGCTGAGCTTTTGATTTTGAATTAGAAGGACCAGCACCAAATAAGCTATTGGCTTTTGAAATAGGAGGAACATTCAGTTCTTCAGATTTCTTACCAAAGACATCCACTCTGATTCTAGGAGTAGATCGCTGAATAGATCCACGCTGAGTAGATCTAGAGATCTGATTCCTTGATCTAGAGGGATAGGTCACTGAAGCTTTAGAAGCATTCAGCTTAGGTACTAAGGTACTAAGGTACCCTTCTGAGGATTTTGGTTAAAAGCAATTCCTTTACCCTTATCTTTAAAGACAAAGGTAGGTTTTGGATAAACCATTTTCTCTTTACCTTTTGAAGAGGTAGAAATTTCCTCAGGGATAGGCGGTTTAGAAGAGGAACACTGAGAGGATGAAGTATCAGCGACTAAGGATACGAAAGTTCCAAATAAGAGCATGGAACGATCAGTGGTTGGTTCTAGAGTATCAGCTTTGTAACCAAGACCACGTTTATCACTCAGGGGAATCTGAGACTTAATTATCTCAGTGATCTTTGTTGAGGAATTATACCATCCATCAACAGTAGCTTTTTCAGCTTTTAATGCAGCGATAGCTTCTTCGCGCTCGATTTTGACTAGCTGATTTAGGTGAACTTGATCTTTAAAATCTTCTTCAATTTTAGAAAGATTTTATATTTGAAGGTGACAGTTTTTAAGCTGTTCAGCGAGATCAAGGTTTTGATTTTCAACTACAGTTTTGCCATTCATGGCTTCATATAAACTTCTAGTCAAGAGATCGATCTTTCGAAGACTATTAGCTTCATCAATATTTGCAATATTGGTAAAGACGGAAGGTGATACCTGAGTTGCAGAGGTTGAAGTAGAGGGAATGTCAGAGTTGTCTTCCTCATCTTCAAGTTTGGCCATGAGACATAGATTGGCTTCATCATCTTCAGAGTAAGATGTTTCTTCCTCATCAGAGTCAGCCCAATCATAGTCAGCCATCAGGCCTTTGCCTTTCTTCTTAAAGCTTTTCAGCTTCGCATACCTTTCTTTCAGCTTGGCGTATTTGTCATCTCTAGACCTGACGTTAGAGGATTTCTTGGGAAACGCTGAGTTTCTCGAAACTTTCTTTGACCTGCACTCGTGAGCAAAATGTCCTATCTTTTCACAGTTAAAACAAGTAGCAGTAGCCTTATCAACAGGAGCTGATGATCTTGGCTTGTCAGTAATGGAAAGAGGTTTATTCTTTCTGAACATTTTCTTTTTGGCGAATCTCCTGAACTTTTTAGTGAGGAGAGCCAAAGATTCATCAAGATCTGAAGAGTCAGAATCTGATGACCTTTCAGAGTTACTCTCCAACTCAGTGATAGTGACCGAGGGTCGCTGAGTGGAAGGTTCCTCTGAGATTAAAGCAACAGGGGTGCTTTTGGAATCTTTTACAAGATTCTTCTTAAGATGACTCGATTGCTCATGATTCAGCATCGTGCCATATAAGGTAGAAAGGGTCATTGATTTTAGATCCTTTGACAGCTTGAGACACATAGAATAACTGTCCCAGCTTTCAGGTAAACATTCTAAGAACTTTGTCAGCACTTCAAAGTTAGAATATTCCTTACCAACAATTTTTAGATCTATTATTAAACAGTTAAAACGTTGGTGTACTTCAGAGAGAGTTTCATTCTTACCACAAATGAAGCTTTCGTACTGTCTTACCAGGTTGATCTTTCGAGAGTCCTGGACTTCAGAAGTACCTTCATACTGAACACAGATTGTGTCCCACATAGCTTTTGAGGTTTTCAGGTTCATGACGGAATGGTAGACTTTGTCAGGAAGAGCCATGGAGAGTATGGATCTGGCTTTAGTGTCGATAGCCACTTTCTTCTTATCTTCATCAGTCCACATATGAATTTCCTTAGGAATCAGCCTTTCTGGAATAGCAGGTCTATTCTCAGTGGCTGGAACTGCAGCATCAATTCTTACAGGAATATATGGGCCATTTTCAAGATAATAAGGCATAGTAGGGTCTACACCTTCTAAGAAGACAATCATCCTATTTTTCCATAGATTAAAATTATCTCTGGAGAATCTAGGGAGTTTTGCAAGAGAACCGTTGTCAATATAGTTTGTGTTTGTGTTGGTAGCCATTTTAAGAAATAGCTAGGAAGAGAAATCTTAGTATAGATCAGATCTTGTTTATGAGATTAAACAAATCTGCTCTGATACCACTTGTTGGTCTCGAAAGGCTATACAAGTTTGTATAAGGGGGGGGGGGGTTGAATACAAACACACAGATTTTACTTTTCTAAATTTTTATTGATAAATCATTAACAATTTACAGCTTGTTGCGGAACAAGATTAAGGATAAACCTAAATCTAAACAAGTTGGAACACTAAGTTTCTTGCACAAAGAAAGAGAAGAAAATTACTAATAATAACCTATCTCAAGATAAGAAGATGACTTGACCAGAGTTAGCAAGTGCTTCAAAAATGAAGCTGAAGTCCTTCTTATATACTGCATGCATTTAATGCATGGCAGTTTATACTTTACATGTGGCAGCAGCTGATTGGTTGTATGTCATTGACCTTTGAGACAACCTTAGTAGCCGCATGGTGCACAGTGTAGAATCAGAGTGGTTGTACGATTTCAGACAATAAGGAGGTTCTTTTCTGACATATCGTACGGAGACGTGCAAGGGTGGTTAAGACAAAAGTACTTTGTACTGAGGACTTCATGATCAACTTTCGTTGATTCAGCGCTTTATCATTCTATATCAGTGAATGGTTGCATGTCATTGACCTTTGTTGACAACCTTAGTAGCCGCATGTTTGAACAGTGTAGTATCAGAGTGGTTGTACGCATTCAGACAATAAGGAGGTTCTTTTCTGACATATCGTACGGATTCGTGCAAGGGTGGTTAAGACAAAAATACTTTGTACGGAGGACTTCATGATCAACTTTTCGTTGATTCAGCGATCTATCATTCTTCATCAGTGAATGATAGAGTTCAACGATAGCTGAAGTCTTGTACTTGATACTTCACGTTGAGTGGACAAATCTGAGTCTTCGCTGATCCGCATCAGTTCATTAGGAGACTTTTCGTTGGTTCTTGAGCTTGATCTTCGACTTTAGCGTAGAACCTATGTTGACGTGAAACTTGTCTTCAGGGATCTTAAGTAAACAACTAACTTATCAGCGATCACCATAAGGACTGAACATGCTCAGAGCATTATGGTGAATAGTGTTCGCTGAATGTTTAATCTAAAGAGCGAGAGTTCCTGTCAGCGGTACTGTAAGGTCTTATTACTTATCAGCGATAGTGAAACTCTGATACATATTGTTTACTTACAATTTTCACTAAGTATTTAAGAGAGGGTCATTATCAAATCACTGAGGGTTTGGATCAACACTCCTGTTTCTTCTCTAAAGCCTCATCTGATGTCAACTGGCTATGGCATAAGAGGCTCTCCCATCTCAACTTCAAGACACTGAACACTCTTTCTTCTAAAGAGTTAGTCACTGGTCTACCAAAGCAACACTCATACGCCAAAGAGTCCTTATGTTCAGCGTGTGAGAAAGGGAAGCAGACCAAAGCAAGCTTTAAGTCTAAGCAAGTTTCCTCAGTGCCATCTCCTCTACAACTTCTCCATATGGATTTATTTGGCCCTGTTAACAAACAATCCATCGCTGGAAAGAAATATACGCTGGTCATAGTTGATGAATTCTCTCGCTATACATGGGTAATGTTTCTCCGTTCTAAGAGTGACACGCCTGAAGAACTCATCACCTTTGACAGGAAAATGGAAGTCCTGAACAAATTAACCGTTCGCTCAATAAGGAGTGATCATGGGACTGAATTCAAAAACAGTTCTCTTGATTCCTTCTTTGAGAGTAAGGGTATTTCTCACAACTTTTCTTCAGTGAGAACACCACAACAAAATGGAGTCGCTGAAAGATAAAATAGAACTATTATTGAAGCTGCACGTTCAATGCTCAACGATTCTCACCTGCCTACTCAGTTTTGGGCAGAAGCTGTCAACACTGCTTGTTTTACGCAAAATAGGTCGCTGATAGTCAAAAGATTCAATAAAACAGCCTATGAACGTTTTCATGGGAGAAAGCCTTCAATTAGCTTTTTTCACATCTTTGGATGTCAGTGTTTCATACTGAACAACAGAGATGCCCTTGGAAAGTTTGATCCTAAGGCTGATGATGGAATCTTTCTTGGATATTCTTCTATCTCCAAAGCTTTTAGAGTTTTCAATCGTAGAAGACAGACTGTAGAAGAAACGATTCACGTCACCTTTGACGAATCCCGTTCAACGAATTCTAGACCTTCTGCTGATACTGAAGAACTGAATCAATGGATGTTTTCTCATCTTGGTGATTCAGAAGATATTCCCACTCCCCATACTCATACCGTTGAAGATGATGGTCCTACTATCATCCTAAATATGCAGAATAGTGAAGCTGAAACTTCATGGGTCTCAGCTATTCCTTTAAATACTATGCCTGCTTCTGAACCTTCTATCTCAGACATTCCATCTACTTCTCAGGAATCAGTGAATGTGATGACATCTGCACCTACTCCTCTCTTGGCTGATATTCCAGAAGTTGCTGAAGCCTCATCTTCAGCCCCTCCAGTTCAGGTTGAGTCAGCGATTCATGCTCCGACTCAGCAATGGACTATCAATCACCCTATTGATCAAATTCTTGGGGTTCCAAACGCTGGTGTTCAGACTCGACGAAGTGCAGGTAATATTTGTTTATTTGTTAACTTTATTTCTCTGATTGAACCAAAGAAAATAGACGATGCCCTCAGAGATCCAAACTGGGTCAGCGCTATGCAAGAAGAGCTGACATAATTTGAAAGAAACAAAGTTTGGAATCTTGTTCGAAGACCAACTGACAAGACAGTGATAGGCACTAAATGGGTCTATCGAAACAAGTTGGACGAACATGGAACTGTAACCTGCAACAAGGCTCGTCTTGTTGCTCAGGGATACAGACAAGAGGAAGGTATAGACTACGACGAAACATTTGCTCCAGTAGCAAGACTAGAATCTATTCATCTATTCTTAGCCTACGCTGTACACAAAGACTTCAAAGTGTATCAAATGGATGTTAAGTCATCATTTCTCAATGGAAAGCTGAATGAAGAAGTCTACGTGGAACAACCTCCAGGATTCTCATATCCTAAGCATCCAGGTTATGTTTATAAACTGGACAAGGCACTTTATGGATCAAAGCCAGCTCCTCGTGCATGGTATGACACTCTCTCTACTTATCTCCATATTGAACAATTTGAGCGTGGTAAAATCGATAAGACTCTATTCTTCAGGAAAGTAAAAGGTCATATTATTCTTGTTCAGATATATGTTGATGACATTATATTTGGTTCTACTAACCCTAACCTTTGTACTGGTTTCGCTGATAGAATGAAAGCAGAGTATAAAATGAGTATGATGGGTGAGCTAACATATTTCCTTGGTCTTCAGATAAAGCAAAATGAAAAGGGAACTTTCATAAATCAGGGAAAGTATGTTAAAGATATGCTGAAGAAATTTGATCTAACTCAGAGTTCAGCTATGAAAACCCCTAAGGCACCACCGCTGACACTAAACAAGGATTCTTCTGGAATACCTGTTAATGTCACGACATACCGTGGGATGATCCGCTCTTTTGTATCTTACATCTAGCCGACCTGATATTATGTATGCAACTTGTTTGTGTGCACGATATCAAGCTGAACCTAAGGAATCTCATATGATCGCTGTAAAGCGAATATTTCGTTACCTTAAGGGAACTCCCAACCTAAGTCTTTGGTATCCTAAAGACTCAGGGTTTGATCTAATCGCCTATTCAGATAGTGATTTTGCAGGTTGCAAATTGGATAGGAAAAGTACCACAGGAGGCTCTGGTGAGTTGGACAAGTAAAAAGCAAAACTCAGTGTCCACCTCAACTGCTGAAGCTGAGTATGTAGCCACTGGAAGCTGTTGTTCTCAGGTCTTATGGACGAGAAATCAACTACTAGACTATGACCTTCAGCTTTTGAAAATTCCAATCTATTACGACAGCACAAGTGCCATCGCTATAGCCAACAACCCAATGCTACACTCAAAGACCAAACATATCGAAATCAGGTATCATTTTATCAGAGATCATGTGATAAATGGTGATATAGAACTTCATTTTATCCCAACTGATTTTCAGTTAGCTGATCTATTTACCAAACCTCTTGATGAGACAAGATTCAACTTTCTCATCAGCGAGCTTGGAATGCTGAACTTTGAAGAGTAAAATCTTCAGTGGTTTACATTTGATCAGAGACCGGATAAAACCAACTTATATAACCTATTCTATCATCTTCTCTCTGAACAAAGTTGATTCACTGATATCAAGGTATGTTCTCTCTTTACTCGCTGACATTCGCATGTAAATGCAAGATTTCAAAACAAATCACATCACTGAATATCTCTTCCTTAACAGCGTTACTTTGAAATTTCTAAAACTAACACTGATATTTCTATTCAGTGCTTCATGTTTTCAAAATGTCCCCGAGCTTTCAAAACCTCAGAGACATCCTAAAATATGAAAGGACGTTTGTGACATCATCACAACGGATAAACCCTGGCACGTTCTTTTTCTGACACACGTTTGCACGTTTCGTTTACCATCCAATCAAATGCAAACACGTGTCCGTGTCATCATGAAAATCTTTTCCCGCTCAAGATTTTCTCTTTCTATTCTCTCTATATAAACTATTTCGAGTTTATATTTTTCCTTTACGCAAACTTCTTCTCCAAGCAAGAAAAACTACTGTTGCATTTTGAACTCAAGTTTTCCAGAAAACTTTTCATCTTCTTCAACGTTTGTAAGGTTAATATTCTTATTATTTACCTACTTTACCTTGTTTATGATCTTATTATTGCTTTTAACGGATCAAACAAATGAACTTCTTAAAATAAAATCATTTCTTTCATGGTTTTATGGACACAATCTTCGAGATTGTTCTTCAAGTTTTAAACTCAAAATCTTAAACTTGTTCTTCATATGTTTTCCATAATCCTTCTCCCTAAAGGAACCTGGGAAACAAGGCATTTATTGTTTTGTATTTCTTATTCAAAACAAAGAAAACTGTTAAACCAAGATCTAATCAAGATAGAGAAGATATGAATTTGTCATCCATTGATCAAGAACACATTGTATACAAGATATGAGTTTAGCACTTTCTCTCTCTAAGATATGAGTTATGAATAATGAGAGTCTTTTTCCTAACTAACTACAACTAAGCTATTTATACTAAACACTTTACAAGGTGTAAACAACACAATACAACTCAATACATTGACTTTGACTTTGACCTTTCTATATTTAAACCTTGAAGACATATTGCACTAACAATCTCCCCCTTGGATTCAAGGTTTAAACAAATGCGATCAGCAGGCTTTAGCTTTCTTGAATCTTCCGTCTTCAGCAAAGCTTGTCAAAGTCAAAAACGTCATCCAATCTTCAAACGGCAAATAACGAACTTCTTTCTTCGAACAGGAGAATATGAATCTTCACACAAAGCTTTTTAATACAAATAAGCACAAGTTCAAGAAAAAGAGATCACAGAATGATCAATCGATTTTCCTCAAACTCTTGAAGAATTCTCCCCATTTCCATTGACTTGAGAATTTCATTCTTCAGTGTCGATCTTCATAAACGCGCGAGTTCAAAAGAAAGAGATCACTGAAATGATCAATCGATTTCTTAAAAACTTTTGAAGAATAAAACTCCCCCTATCATTTCTTGAAACGAAGTCTTCTTTCTACAAATCTCCCCGTTGACAATAAAACGAATCTTTGATTTTAAACTTTCTTTGACATGAAATTGATGTAGACATTCTCCCCCTTTTTCGATGAAAGTGAGCATCACGAGCATCGAAAATCTTTTCAATTTCAGTCACGGACAATCTCCCTCTTCAAAAACATTTCTTCCCCTTGAAAAACACAAACAATCTCCCCATAAATGAAAGATCTTGCTCCCCCTAAAAATAAGAATTGTAGAACAAGATGATTTTCTCCCCCTGAAAATTTGCATAAAAATCATATAAGCGCACATTTTAACAAACTTATATAAAGAAAGTAGAATTCATTGAACAACATTTTATTACTACTAACATTTAATCATTTGAACACCAAACAAAAGAAATTCAACTTAATGAAATGTAACAGATATTTCCATCAAGTGAAATCAAATGCATGCGTTTGGATTAAAAAATAAGACATCATCGCATATCGAGTTACAAAAGTTCAATTTCAACTCCTTTATAAAATCTATTTGGTGGACTAGCATGCGAAATATGATTAGCAATAAGCAAATGCACCTCTAAAACCTATAAGAATACTTTGCTCTTACTCACACTATTTGTCCAAAAACAGAATTTTCACAAATTTACAGGTTTATCGCGACTTTGTATTTTCCCCAAGTTTCAAGAGATGTGTGCTCTTAGGCATCTTTTCATATTGTGCACATTGGCAACTTTTATTATGTGCTCATTGGCATCTTTTATAATCAAACAGTTTATTAAGACTAAGATACACCGTAAACGTAACTTTCTAACTGGTCCTATAGCAGGATTTGGGTCAGCCGATCCCAGACCAGTTGGCCTTAGGGGCTAGGTGACAAGCACCCCTTGGAACTTACTCTCCCGAACCAGAAAGGCTACATCGATATACCTTAATCCCATCTGTACCAGTAGAACATGGCTTTCTATCTGGTTCTATAGCAGGATTTGGGTCAGCCAATCCCAGATCAGTTGATCTTAGGGGCTAGGTAACGAGTACCCCTTGGGACTTAATCTCCCAAACCAGATAGGCCACAGGCACAGACTATCAAACTGAATGATTTTATTATATATATATATTTTAGCATCTCAATCACTTGGTTCAAAAACTTAGTGCTTCCCCCATATTTTGGTTTCCATTCATGATTAAGACGAATAGGCTTTGTGAGCATTGTATTCTGTATAAGTCTAGATTTACACAATTTTGCGCTTATATCAAAATCTCAAACATGTTTCGCTGACCTTTCGACTTATTTCAGAAGCGAAAGTAGAAACAAATATAACTCCGACGATACAAAAATTCTCGTAAAATCATCCTTAACACACATTTTATTCATTGAATGAAAAAATTCAAGAATTTCACTTCATTGAATTAAATTTGTGAAGGTTCAAACTTTCAACGTTAGTAGAAATAAAATATAACACAATGTTACCTTTTTATCACTTGATTTGAGAAACAAAAAGATATGGCAGTTAAAGTTCAAAAGATATCACCTGATAAGTACGAGTTCTAAACTGATTTGTTTAGAAGTCATAGCCATTGAAGTACGGGTCCTGAACTGAATTGTTCAGAAGCCATTACCGTTGAAGTGCGGGATTTGAACTGATGTGTTCAAAAACCATAGTCTTTTATCTTTCCCCCCCTACAAAATACCAAAAGATTTGTCATTAATCACATGTATATAAAAAAAAATAAACTCCCTGAAAATATGTGATGTTCAATGTCTTCTTGAATGCACAAGTACTTCATCTTCCGAGAGTTCAACGCTTACCTCTAAATCTGCAAAACAGATTAAGTAGATTTTGGTACCCAACGAGTCTTGGGTCCTGACACGTTAAGCGGAGCTCTATAAGAAGGAAAATGGTAAGTACCATACCAATATTGAACATAATTATTATTAACAAAATCATTATTTCCGCAATAAGAATTAACAAAAGAATTAACTTTCGTTGTAAAATTCTTATTTGGAAATGATGATTTTGGTACATCTTTTCCAGGAAATTTACCTTTTACCTTCCATTGCATGTTGACTCTTTTGTAGGAAGGAAGATCATCATAGTATTTGGAAGACATATCCACAGAATGCTCGTAGAAAATGTTAGAAGGACGCATCGTACGTTCTGAAAAACACTCGGAGTTATTGAACGACCTCACTTTGTCTTTTAAGGCATTTCGTTCCTTTGTCATCAACTCGAGCTTCTTCCGAATATCACAATTCACCCTCTTTTCCTTCATGATATCTATAGACAAACCTGCCAAGTTCTTTGTCAGCTTTTGTATCTCTTGCTGAAAGATCTTCCGTTCTACACAAAAATCATCCTTTACGCTCTTTGATTGGAACTCAGCTTTCTTTCTCTTTTCTAACTCACCTCTTTCCAAATCCAACTCCTCTTGTAGTTCAGAAATTTTCTCTGAAAGTTTCCCATTCTTCACTTCAAAGTCTTTCCTTTGATCCTCAAATTCAACTCTCTCTTTTTCCAACCTTTGCTTCTCTAAAAATAATACTTTCTGAAAATCTGAATTCTGCTCGGAAAGTTCTTGGAATTTGAGTTCAAACACTTTGATGTCTTCACAATCTTTATTCTTCATCTTCAACGCTTTCTCAAGATCAGAAATTATTTGAACTAAAGCCATTCTTTCTTTCTTGTGAGCTTCTCTTTCTTCTTCTATCAATCTCTCCATATCTGACAGTCTCTTTGAAAGCTCAATAAGCTTCTCAGAATTTTCAATTATTTGCAATTTCAGTTCCTTCCGTTCTTTGAGGAGCTTGCCTCTAAATGCATCTGCAGACTTGATATTGAAATCATACATTTCTTTATCGGATGTACATTGAGGACTAAAGCAATACACCATTGTTACGAAAAGTGCACACGAACAGCAGGGACAAATCTAAAAACTAACTACAAGGACTGAATTTAACAAACACTGAAACTAACTCAAGACTTAACTACAAACTAACCGAAGAAAATAACAGAAGGACCAAAATTGTAAAAGAAACTAACTAATAACTATAGGGACTGGAAATGACAAATCCTAAAAACTAACTAAAATGACCAAAAATAGTAATCTTAGAAAATACTAACTAGAGGGACTAAAAGAGTTAAATCTAGAAACTTTAACCACAGGGACTCAAAATTGAATTAACCTAAAACTTAAACTACAAGGACCTAAAGTGTAATAACCTAAAACTAATATTAAATCTAATATGAATCTAGACGTAAATCCAAACCAAACACAAATTCCTAATGAACCTAGACCAACGTGATGACCAGATACGTTCTAATTAAAAAATCAAAAAAAATAATAATAAAAAAATAAAAGTAAACTACTGTTCATCTTCCCCAGAAAAAACTAAAACACCCGATCTGAGACCTTCTTTCGTTGATATCTCCCTCAATCCTTGACCAAAAAATACAAAACTAGTTGCGTTTGTTTCAGAATTCGATGACAAACAGAATGCTACTAAGCAACCTTGATCATGCAACCAACCACCGGCGAACCCGTTTTTCCGGCGAGCTTCTGTTTTCCGGCTAAGAAAGCAGTTTCCGGTAAACAACTTGAGGTTTGCGTAACAATGGCTTACGAAAAGTCACTGTTCTCGCAGAGGAAGCTTACGAAAAGTAGGGTTTGCGTAGGAGAAGGATACGAAAAGTTGACTGTTTGCGCAGATGAGGGTTACGAAAAGTGTGGTTTGAGTAGGAGAGGGTTACGAAAAGTTGCTGAAATCTCAACAGTGAATTACGAAAACCTGATAAGATACCTGCCTTGCGAAAACCTGATATGATTACGAAAACCTGATATGATACCTGCGAAAACCAGTGAATTCTCACATAAAATCACAAACCTGATATAAGATACCTGCCTTGCGAAAACCTGATATGATTACGAAAACCTGGTACGAATCTTTTGAGAAAAAATGGTAAGAACCTTGTGAAAACCTTGAACAACCCTTGATATCTTTCTTTCAAAACAGATATATCCTCTGAAAACCTCTTATTTGGAATCTGAATGGATCGATCAGGACTGATACGAACAAAAAAAAAATCCGAATAATCTCAAAATTGATGCTAAAATCCTTGAAATTTCTGCAATTAATTTTCACAAATCAGTTAGAAACACGATTTCTAACAAATCTTCTTCAATCTTCAACTTCTGAAACCCTCTAATTCTCAAAATCAAAATCCCAACCAGTAGCCAGATACGAACACTCCAAAAACCCTGAAAAACTCTAAATCGAACCCCAAATCTTCTGAATTAGGCTTTGATGTAAGAATGAAATCTGTTCAGATCATCACCACGAATCCAAAGAATCAAATCACGAACAAATTCGATCAAACAATATCAAAATTTGATAAAATCACAAGAAAATGAGATTTTCTTGAAAAATTCAAGAAAACCAATTAAATTTTCTTGTAAAAACACCAAATCAGAATGAATTTACAGTAAAATTCCTTCTCTGAATCTTGATCCTGCTCTGATACCAATTGTTAATCCAAGATCTTCAATAACATGCTCTAATACCAATTGTTAAACCAAGATCTAATCAAGATAGAGAAGATATGAATTCGTCATCCATTGATCAAGAACACATTGTATACAAGATATGAGTTTAGCACTTTCTCTCTCTAAGATATGAGTTATGAATAATGAGAGTCTTTTTCCTAACTAACTACAACTAAGCTATTTATACTAAACACTTTACAAGGTGTAAACAACACAATACAACTCAATACATTGACTTTGACCTTTCTATATTTAAACCTTGAAGACATATTGCACTAACAAAAACCCTAATCTTCATTAAGACATCTTTGTCTGAATGAAATGGACAAAATTCGACAACATCTTATTGGAAATTCTTTCCACATTAAGACATTGTTCTTCATCTCTTCTTCATGTTTATATATATTAAACAGAAATGGCATCTTCAGCTGCTGCTCCTACCGCTGAGAAATCTCCTGCAACGGAGAAACTGACTCTACCAAAGGCTCCTCAGGTAAAGTTTACGCTTGAGAAAGTAGACTTTTCGAAATCAAACAACCTCTATGCGCTTTTCGATTTTTCTCCTCGAAAGCAAGTCACGCATCTAAATGATGCTGTGAATTTTCTCCAAACCTGCTGCTTATTCAAAGCCTTAACCTACATACCCCCTGCCATAAATTCCTTCTATCTCAGTTCTGGTATACTGCCAGACACATTCAGGTTCCTTCATCCAAAGACCCTAAGAAACTCCTTGATGTCATTCTCTGTGACACCAAATTTGGCACAACCAAAATCAACCCTGCCATTATCAGGCGAGCACTCAGCCTACCTACTGCCACCAAAGAAAAACCCTTTGTCTCTCTCCCAACCACAAAAACCATGCTGATAGGGAAGCCATCACTGCATTCTTTGATGCAATGGGTTACGCATGGGACACATGGAGGGACAAGGAGATTGAGAAGAAACTGACCCTGATCAAGAAGTCCAAAATGCCAAGCGAGATGAACTTCATCTTCGCACACCTGATAAGCTGCATGACAGCGAAGAGTGGCTCCTATGATCAAGCTGCTCAACCTCAGCAAGCCATGTGCTATGCATTGCTGAAGGGTCTCCATGTTGATTGGGCCTCGATCATCTATGACGACCTTGCATTAAGAGTAGATATGGCTGATAGACCTTCATGGGTTCCATATCCCAGATTCATCAGCGCCGTCTTTCAACAGGGACTTGGGGACAAGTACCCAAAAGAGGGTGATCTGAGACTCTCTCAGGTTGGCCCTAAGGTGCTCGACCTCAAGCCGCTGGCAAACGAGGTACATCTTACTACTCTTTTATCTCTTCTTAATCCTCCTTCTTCTACTTCTGCGGCTCATTCAGTGGAAATCCCCACCGCTGATACCCAAGCTGCACCCTCCACTCCTTCTCGAAAAAGGAAACAATCTACTTCCCAACTTGGTTCCAAAAGGATCAAGAAAACCAAGGAGCAACCCCCAACATTTACATGCTGAAGACTCCACAGCTCATCTTGAAGAGCTGATGGATAGTTCAGTGGTACGCTCTGCCACAACTGATCAAGCCACCCCTTCCATCCCAGCTTCAGCATCTCTAAACATTGAAGTTATAAACTTGGAACATAACCCACCTCCTTCAGTCCCTCTAGTGACTGAAGTGATTGACAGCGGATCCAACGCTGAACCCCACACCCAACCCACTTTCTCAACCATCATTCCTCCCACCTCTCCTTTGGTCACTCAATCTTTTCCCCTATTCTCTTCAACAAACATTTTCCTCAGCGACACTGCTGCTGAACATCTTCAGAGGATGATAGGACAATCCACAGGACCTGCAGGTACTTCAAGTCGTCATGGAACTATTGAAGACGACTATGAAACTTTTACAGGTTTTCGAGGTTTTGACAACTTCGCCAACCCTCCTGCAGGTATACACAATATCCCAAACACTAATCTTTCTCAACCCCAAACTTCTGAGCTTTCCTCTGTTCATAAGTTCATAACTTTTTCAGGTCCTAATTTGGGAGATATCAAGAACTCCCTGAAAGACTTGGAAACAAAGGTGGAATCACTCACCTCCATTCTCTCGGCAAACTCTTCAGCGGTTACAAACGCTGGAGAAAATCTAAAGACGCTGACCACTGAGTTCGAAAAGAAAGCCTCCAGTGCTGATCTGGAGAAGGTGGATGCCAGCATTGCAACTTTTGCTACTACTCTTGCTGAAAACTCGGCTGCCATCACCAATCTCAACCTCTCCCATACAAACCTGTCCAGCGAAGTCACATCGCTGAAGACAGAAGTGTCCTTCTTAAGGACAAATGTCAGCGCTGCCACCAATCTACTGCAGCAAATTCTCGATCGTCTGAATGCTCCAACGTGCACTCCATCGCATTTTACTCAGACGAATCGAGAGGATCTTCAAAGCCTCCATCCTGCTATATCTGGCCTAGATGACAGATTAGCAGTGGTTGAGATATGCATGGGAATCACTGGCCTAGAAGACAGTGATTCTCATACCGATGATGCTGCTGATGTTGTTGATTCTGCATAACAGGTTGCATGATTTTAACTGAGAATGACATAAAAGTCTTCTGGGCCAAAAGACATATGGACTTATTTGTGGTTAACTTTTCAAAAATTCAAGCTTTAACCCCTGTTTGTCTATTATCAAATGCAGTTGCTAATGAATGTTGGCTTTGGCACAGAAGATGTTCTCATTTAAATTTCAAGGATATGAACAATCTGGTTGGCAAACATCTAGTCAAAGGATTACCAAAGATCAAGTTTGAAAAGGAATCATTATGTTCAGCATGTGAAATGGGCAAGATGAAGAAAAGTTCTCAAAAGATAAAAATGGACTCACCCTGCAAATCACCATTAGAAATGGTACATACAGATCTTTGTGGTCCTATTTCAGTTCAATCTATGGGAGGAAAGAAGTATATGCTAGTTATTGTGGATGAATATTTCAGGTACACATGGGTTGAATTCTTAAGAGCAAAGTCAGAGGCTGCTATAACACTGATTAATTTCATCAAAAGAATTCAAGTATTCTTACAACTTCCAGTCCAGAAAATCAGAAGTGACAATGGGACAGAGTTCAGAAATGAGACTCTTCAGAACATTTTGCAAAGCCTGGGGATTTCTCATAACTTTTCAGCTGTCAAAACTCCTCAACAAAATGGTGTTGCTGAAAGGAAGAACAAAACTCTAGTTGAAGCTGCAAGAACCATGTTGGCTTATTCAAATCTTCCAACGTTCCTATGGGCTGAAGCAATAGCCACTGCTTGTTTTACACAGAACAGAACTTTAATCAATAAAAGATTAGATAAAACTGCTTATGAACTGATTAACAAGAGAAAACCACTGATTAAATTCTTTCTTGTTTTTGGTTGCAGATGCTATGTTCTCAAAGATAGAGAAAATCTTGGTAAATTTGATAAAAAGGCAGATGAAGGATACTTTGTTGGGTATTCACTTACTTCCAAAGCATTCAGAATCTACAATAGAAGAACCAAGAGAATAATGGAAAGCATCAATGTGTAATACCCCGGGTAAGTTCGTTAGTTAAAAATATATTTCTGTTAAATTAAGTTAACTCTAAAGTTGATGTTTAGGGTAAGTTTGGGTAAATTTATAAGTTAAGGGTGTTTGGGTTATTATTGAGAAGTTCAAGGAGCAAAGTGGTAAATTAAGTTTGATATTATCTAATTGATATTCAGATATTATTCACAACTCAGAAATCAGATATTTCAGTCTAATGTGTGTGTGTGTGTGTTGAGAGAAAGCAAGAAGAAGAAAAGAAAGAGCTTTGTGGTTAAGACATCAATTGGTGAGCTTTGGAAGTGAATTAAGGTATGTTCCTTTGTATTTTGTGTTTGTAATTGCTTTTAGAAGGGTTCTATCGGAGTAGAAACATCAGTTACACAACTAGGGTTGATTCAGTCGGTTTTCTGGGTAAAAAGCACCAAACCGACAGTAGTTTCCGGATAGAATGAACGTGTCCGGATACTTTTGTTGGTAATGTCCGGGTAGCTCTGATGATGGTGTCCGGATTGTTAGTCCCAAAGCATCTGATGTAAAAGTATTGAAAATAGTTCAAGTCAGAAGACCAACAGAGATCAGACAGAAGACTTGGAAGAAGTTCATCAAGAAGACCAACAGAGCTCAACAGAGCTCTGTCGGATCCAACAGAGCTCATCAGAGCTCTGTCGAAGAATTCCAACAAGAGAACAAGTATTCAACAGAAGACCTACAGAGCTCTTGCGACAGAGCTCTGTGAAGTAAAAGACCTCTGTCAGCCTAAGTCTCACAAGAAATGAAGTGTCAGACACGTGTCCACAATTTCCACGTATGCCCTAAAGATTGGAAACACACTTTCCACGTGTCATTCAGGGGTACGACAGTACACTGTCTACACTTTATCAGGTCTATAAATAGCGAGGTAGTGGAACAACAATTGTAAGCTTTTTGGAAGAATAGTTTTCCACATTTGAAAAAGCACACACTGCAGTATTTCCATAGCACTACTTCGTACGATACTGTCCTGTGAGATTTCCGAACACTCTCTTGAACATATTCTTGGAGTGATTCATTTTATCAATATACGAGCAGTGTTCTTTGTTTTGATTTCATTATCATTTTACTGTTCTATATTTTGATCTTCACAGTTCAGTTATTGTTTACACAATCACTCACTTTAATGGCTTTGCTTAAAATGCTTCCGCTGTCTAATTATTTACCATTATCGTGATACAACGTGAATCTGGGAACCTACAATTGGTATCAGAGCAAATTTGGTTTTCTTAAGCCAAACGATCCAATCTACCAAGGTTGATTCACTGTTGTTTATTGTGTCTGTGTGTTCTTAAAATCTTCTCTGTATACTCTGTTTTTACTGCTTTCTAGTCCAGACAAATCTTCATAGCTCATATAACTTTGTTTAAAGCTTTCCAGTTTAGCTTAAGATCTTCTCAAAAGTTACTGTTCCATTGGTTACTGTTTGAAACTCTGTTTCTAGCCGAAAATCATTTTGCTGTAAACTGTACTCTGTTTTTCTTTCAAAATGGCTAACAACGGTATAAATGATATCTATACTGCTGGCTCTTTAACAAAACCTCCTACTCTTCTGAGAGATGAATATCCTCAATGGAAAATCAGGATGGTTAATTTTTTCGATGGTATGGATAAAGACCTCATGCGATCTGTCACGGATGGACCATTCCAACCCATGGTTTTTGTTCCTCGTGTACCCGCAACAGGAACTACTGCTGAGATTCCAGCTCATTATGAAGTTAAAACAACAGGTTTTACTGATGAGGAAAATCTAAAAATGGAAAATGATCTTAAAGCAGTTAGACTACTGATTATGGCCATTCCAAACGAAATATTTCAAGAACTAGATTCATGTGTTACTGCTAAGGAAATCTGGGATCAACTTCTTAACCAACCTGAGGGTGGTATCAAGACCCAAAAGAACAGAAGGACCCAATGTATAAATGAATACAATGATTTCAAGGCACTTTCTGAGGAAACCTTACAGCAAACCTACAACAGATTTAATGTGTTGATCAATAAATGCAAAAAATGTGGGGTTGTTAGGTCGAAGGAAGATAACAATGTTCTGTTTTTGAAAAGTTTGAATGATGAATGGTTAAATCTGTCCATGTCTTTACAAGCTAACCAGGACTTAGATGTATGATCTTTAACGGATGTGTATGGCACTTTGGCCGCACAAGAAAAGGAGGTTGTCAAGCAAAAAGGCAAATCCATCAGTGCTGGTCCAATCGCCTTAGTTTCTGATTCCATGAAAACCACATCTGAAAAGTCCAACAGAGAAAGTTCAAGTAAAGAGAAAAAGAAAGAAAAATCTGATAAGAAGAAAGGAAAGAAAAGTTTAATTGCAGAAAGTGAAACAGGTGAAAGCTCATCAGAGGATGATGGCATTCAAGCCTTTGCCCAATCTCTTGCTTTAATAACTCAGCCATTTAACAAGAGATTTGGCAATAAGTTCGACAGAAGAGGCAGATATGAGAGAGAAGAAAGGGAAGACAGAAGAGGATATACAGCACCAGAGCAAAGTTTCAACAAAGTTGCCACAGAAATAGGAAAACCTCCATAAAGAAGAAAAAATCCACCAGCACAACAGAAGGCCGATGCTGCCCAGCCCATCAATCAAAATGATGGACGCTGCTTCAGATGCGGCAAACCTGGACACTTCTCTGTTAATTGTAGAGGCAAACTGGTAAAAGACCAGGACTACTACAAAAACAAATACAAGTACAACTACAGAGAAAGAAGTTATGTTGCTGAAATGGAAAATTGGGTCTCTGACTCATCTTCTGATGATGAACCAGAACAAGCCAACTTCTGTGGAGTCGCTGTAAATGATGAAAGTTTAGAAGAAACTGTTGACTGGATGACTGGAGAACCAGAGATAACAAAGGGAACAACAGAAGAAGAAGATCTGGCTCATGCATTTGCTCTTACCACGACAGAATCTGATGACAGAACGCTGGAGACCACCAGACCCAGTGCCAAGGTATGCTCATCTGAATCTAAATCTGACTCAGAATTAGAAATGCATGTTTCCATTTTGAATGATGAATTTCAGCTTCTAAAACAAAAACTTTCTGAAGAAAAGGAACTAAGAAAACTAGCTCAGAAGGACCTATCCTTTTACAAGAGAGAAGACTCTCTTGGAACAAGAAAAGGAAGAAATCTTCAAAGAAAAATCTGAGCTAGAAATCTTACAGAAGAAGAAGGAAAGTCTGTTTTCTGAAAAAATCAAATCTTATGAAAATGATTTAAAACAGAAGTCTGAAAAGTTGAAACAATCTGAAACAGAGAGACTTAACTCTGTTGCTCTAACTGATTTTTTTCAAAGAGAAAGGGAAATACTTCATCAATCGCTACAGAGAAAAGAAATTCAGATTAAAAAATATCAAGATGCACAAGATGTGCACATCAAGATAAATTCACAGATGGATACGCAAGGTCTTGGTTTCTCTGACCTTACTCCCTACAACGGAAGGAAGAAGACATCCCTGTCCTCCGCCTTTTGTATTGGGAAAATCCAAGAGGACGTGATATCTGGTAATGCTGTTTTCAAAAGATCTAAAACGTCAGATGTTTTCTCAAAACCAAGAAATCTCGACTTTAGGAATATTAGCTATGACTCCTTTGATCATGAAAAGGTTTTGAAACCATCCTCTGAGTTTATTCTTGATCAAGGAAAAGCTAAAATCATAATTCCTAATTCTGTCAAAGACTTTGATACTAAAGAGATTTTCAACTTTAATTCTTTCAAAGGACAGAAGTCTGCATCTTCTGAGACAAAGTCCTCTGTTGAAATACCACAGAGCAAACTTAATCCAGAAGCACCAACTTTCTCTCCTACCGCTGAATCAATAAGAACATCTTTTGAAGAAGATTTATTGAAAGTTATTGAAGAAAATGCTATCTCTGATTCTTTAAAACCAAAGTTGAGGAAGTTCAGATCTGTTAAAACAAATATCCCTGTCATACCCATTGAATCAAATTCCTCCAACAGAGCCACTAGAGACTTCCTAGCCTCTAATTGTGACTCTGACTCCGAGGTAGATGAACAGATCTTCTGTGGTCAAAAGAACATCTTACACAAGTCAAAGAAACTACCGGTCGGATCTCCGGATCTAAAAGAGGATGCTTCTTTCTTTAAGAAACAGTCAAGATTTATACCGGTAACAAGCTTTAACAACAAAGATTTCAAAATTCTTGCTTCTAATACAGTAGAAGTAGAGAAGAAAGAGAAAAACAAAAGTGTCTTGGTAAACTCAAATGTTCCTCTTGCTTTCAAACCTGTAAGATTCACACCAGAACAGAAGGGAAAGTGGATAGCTAAGTCTGTTTCAAGTTCCGGTGTAAATCAAGGAAGAAATTCTTTTCGCTCAAATGAATCCATTTCCAAGAATTTCATGTCAAAAGAGGCTACTTCTAAAAGTAACAATTTCAAAAAGCAAAACCAGGACAGATTGTTTTCACAGGCGTATGATTCAAAAAATTCTCAGAATCAAGCTCAAATCAAACAGTTTTTGAATAAAAACAATGTGCATCAGTCATGCTCCATCATCTGCAATTGTATTCAACTGTTATTAAAATTACAAAATCATCTGAATGGTCCTCACTGTGTTCTGAGTCGTTCTGTTCAAAAGAAAAATTCCACGACCACTCCGAACACACAAAGGAAAACCTCTGTCGCACCACCAAAGCCTAACAAGAAAGGACCCATTATGAAATGGGTACCTAAAAGGAACTAATCTGTCGTGTAGAAACCTCATGTGCAGATCTGGTACTTGGACTCAGGATGCTCCAGGCACATGACGGGTAATAAGGAGCTGCTAACTTCTTTCAAAAACAAGATGGGAAGTGCGGTAACCTTCGGAGGAGATAATGGTGGACAAATTAAAGGTTATGGTACATTAGTAAATGGTGGTGTTTCAGTCTCTGAAGTTGCTTATGTTGAAGGATTAAATCATAATCTTCTCAGTATAAGTCAACTCTGTGATCACGGTTTCGATGTAAATTTTAGGAAGAAGTACTGTTCCTTACTACTTTCCAAGTCTGGTCAAGAACTCTTAAGAGCTGACAGAAAAGGCAATCTTTACAAAATGAATTTCGAACCAAACCAAAACTCTACAACAGAAAGACTCTGTTTAGTGTCTTTGAAAAATGAAGATGCTTGGCTCTGGCACAAAAGATTTGCTCATTTAAACTTTCGAAATCTTGACAGACTTGTGAAACTGAAGTTAGTAAAAGGACTTCCTTCCCTGAAATTTGACAAAGACCATCTCTGTTCTGCTTGTGAACTTGGAAAGATGAAAAGATCTTCACACAAAACAAAGAGTGATCATAGTTGTCCCAGACCCTTGCATATGCTTCATGTGGATCTCTGCGGTCCAATCTCTGTGCAAAGTCTGTCGGGCAAAAAGTATATCCTTGTATTAATTGATGAATATTCTAGATATACTTGGGTCGAGTTCATCAGATTAAAATCTGATGTCCCAGAAATTCTGATAAGCTTGTTAAGAAGGATACAGGTTCTGTTAGACTTAA
Organism: Saussurea involucrata; assembly: GCA_033807775.1. Taxonomy (NCBI): domain Eukaryota; kingdom Viridiplantae; phylum Streptophyta; class Magnoliopsida; order Asterales; family Asteraceae; genus Saussurea; species Saussurea involucrata. The sequence goes on from CM066322.1 coordinate 115,829,148, forward strand.
AGATACAAAAGCTAAGAAGTGATAACGGGACAGAATTCAAGAATGAAAGAATCAATGCATACCTAACAGAGGAAGGTATCTCCCAAAACTTCTCAACTACCAGAACCCCACAACAGAATGGAGTTGTGGAAAGAAAGAACAGAACTCTGGTGGAAGCCGCCAGAACCATGTTGACTTGCTCGGTCCTTCCAATGAACTTCTGGGCAGAAGCAGTCTCAACAGCCAGTTTTATCCAAAACAGAGCTGCAATTGTAAAAAGATTCAAGAAGACTCCTTATGAACTCATTAACAACAGAAGACCAAACGTGAAATTCTTCCATGTCTTCGGTTGCAAGTGCTATATACTGAATGACAGAGAACATCTGGGAAAGTTTGACAAAAAGGCAGACGAAGGAATCTTTATTGGTTACTCCTTAACCTCTAAAGCCTATAGAGTCTACAACACCAGATGTCGGGTCATTCAAGAAAGTGTAAATGTGTCCTTTGATGAAAGCATATCAAGCTCCTCTGATCAAAACTCAACAGAGGGGACACAGACAGAACAAAAGAAGATAAATTCTTTTAGATCAAGGGAAGAAGACATCAATCTCATGTTCAATGATTTCTTCGATGATGATTCCTATGATAACATCAACAGAGGAGATCAAGCTCAGAACTCAACAGATCAAAATCTGACAGGTACATCTCTCACTGGTCCCTCTAATAGTTCACCATCTACTTTTCTGTCTACAGGAATAATTCAGAGAAATGAGGAACCACACCAGAATGAAAGAGAACCTGAACAAGAGCCTTCATCACCTCTGATGACAAACGTTGGAAGAAATTCCTTGTTTGAAAGTTTACCATCACAGAGTCTTGTTAATGTCTCACAGAGCAATGAGGACACTCTCCAAAGTGTGCCACAGAGCCCTGGTCCAAACCTACAGAACTCTGATGCCGAAGTTCGTCCTTTCCCATCAGAAGCACAAACGCCACCAGTTGTCCATGCTCCCATGATACGATGGACAAAGAATCATCCTCATCATATTATCATTGGTGCTGCTGAAGATGGCATAAAGACAAGATCGGCCACAATCAATGAAGCCTTCTTGGTAAATTTCTTAAGTATGATTGAGCCGAAAAAGATTTCTGAAGCCCTAGACGACCCAAACTGGATCGAAGCCATGCAAGAAGAGCTTCTGGAATTCGAGAGAAATAAAGTTTGGTCCTTGGTTCCACTCCCAAAAGGCAAAGCGGCCATTGGAACCAAGTGGGTGTTTAGAAACAAGAAGGATGAAGATGGGATTATCATCAGAAACAAAGCCCGTCTGGTTGCAAAAGGATACAGACAGGAAGAAGGAATTGACTATGACGAAACTTTTGCTCCTGTGGCTAGGCTAGAAGCAATCAGAATCTTCCTAGCCTATGCTGCTCATAAGGGTTTCAAGGTCTACCAAATGGATGTCAAGTCTGCATTTCTAAATGGCAAACTACAAGAAGAAGTTTATGTCCAACAGCCACCTGGTTTTGAATGCTCAGAGTTTCCAGACCACGTTTACAAGCTAGACAAAGCTCTCTACGGTCTTAAGCAAGCTCCCAGAGCCTGGTATGAAACTCTGTCCAAATTTCTTTTGGTCAATCACTTCGAGAAAGGTACCGTCGATAAAACTCTATTCTTCAAGAGATATAAAAATGATATACTTCTGGTACAAATATATGTTGACGACATTATCTTTGGGTCTACACGGCAAGAGTACTGTGATAAGTTTGAATCCTTAATGAAAAGTGAATTCAAAATGAGCATGATGGGAGAACTCTCTTTCTTCCTGGGTTTACAAGTTAAACAATCTGACAGAGGGACTTTCATAAGTCAGTCCAAATACATCTCTGACATGTTGAAAAAATATAAGCTCAATGATTCAAAACCAATGAAAAGTCCTATTGCCACTGGAGTTAAACTTGACTCTGATCCTAATGGGGAACCAACAGATGTCAAGCACTACAGAGGCATGATAGGGTCACTTTTTTACTTAACCGCCAGTAGACCTGATATAATGTTTGCAACCTGTCTCTGTGCCAGATTTCAGGCAAGTCCTACCGAGACTCATTTAACAGCTGTCAAACGTATCTTTAAATATCTGAAAGGGACTCAATTTTTGGGTCTCTGGTATCCTCTTAACTCTGGTTTCGAGCTTGTAGCATATACAGACTCAGACTATGGAGGATGCAAGAACGACAGAAAGAGTACCTCTGGTAGCTGCCAACTGCTTGGAGAAAAGTTGGTGAGTTGGACATCCAAGAAACAGAACTGTGTTTCAACCTCTACAGCAGAAGCGGAATATGTTGCTGCTGCTAGTTGTTGTTCCCAAGTAATTTGGATGAAGACACAACTCATAGATTATGGCCTGGAGTATGGTAAAATTCCAATTCTATGCGACTCCAAGAGTGCCATTGCCATAACAGCCAACCCAGTTCAACACTCGAAGACCAAGCACATCGATATAAGGTATCACTTTATAAAAGATCATGTTGAAAAAGGGACTATTGAGATGTATTTCGTCTCAACTGACTTCCAGCTTGTTGACTTATTTACTAAAGCCCTTGATGAAATGAGGTTTAACTTTTTAATCAGCAAACTGGGTATGCTGAACTTGTCCTCCTAACTCTGTTCAAAATTCAACAGAGCCTCTGATGGTCCTACCAGAGCTCTGTCAAAAGGTTGGGTAGGATAATTCAACAGAGCTTCTGATTGTTCTCCAGAATTCTGTCAAAGCATACTTTTTCAACAAGTCTGTTCTTTGTTAAAAAAAAAGGCTTCAGGAGGATCATCTGTCGAGGGGGAGCTTATTAAGGGAAAATGCATGGTTTTAGGGGGGGCAAGTCAATAATCATATTTCCAAAACCAAAATTGACTTTGCTTTTTGAGGCTAAAGCTAAATCTTTTGGAGAAACAGTCAGAACTCTGACATCTCATCAGAGCCTCTGTTGCTTCTCATCAGAACTCTGTTTGATCATGTAAAGTTCTGACCTTCTCACATCAGAAGCAGTTAACAAAGCTTCATCAGAGCTCTGTCTGCCACGTCATCAGAAACACGTCATCAGAGACGCGGGTCATTTCTAAACGTGAACCACTTGTAACCCCCACATCTCTAACCGCGACGGTTTACTTGCACAAAAGTGGTCAGAACAAATCCACGTGGCAATCTCTGATTGAAAGACATACCGCTAGCTGTTCCCACGTTCTCACTGTAGCAACCGTTCCACTGATCAACTCTCGAGTACCTACAGTACCTAAAACCGTGATCCAACAACACATTTCCCATATAAATACCCATTTCCTTTAAACCTTTCCATTTCTTACGCTTTCTAAGTTCTCCAAAACCCTGTTCACCTTTCCTCCTCATTCTAACCTTCAAAAACCCTAACCTGCAACAATGGCAAGTCCTCAACACTCAGAAGATTCAAGCCATATTGGTCCTGTCGACCAAATCGTTATTCTCCCATACGAGTTTGCTGAAAGCAACAATCGTTTGGATCCAAACCCTGCTCTCTATCTACCCACATACCACATATTTCTGGAGTTCTTCAGAAACTCAGAAATCTTCAAAGCCCTAACAGACTTCGACGACAACATTCCTGAGCTCTACATCAAGCAATAGTGGACTACTTGCCAACACGTAGAAGAGCTAAACGGAATCATCGGCAATGTGGATTCTGGACGAGATGGAGGTTCAGGAACGATCAGAATCAGAGCAACTACCCTGCAGAGAATCCTCGGAATGAAGAGCAAGCGACAACTCGACATAGAAACTTTCGAGAAGCCACCCAACACTGCTGTTCTTCTGGAGTTTGTACGATTTCTAGGATACAACAAGGAAATCACTCGCATCGGAGCATTCAAAAGATAGAATCTACCACCAGTACGTGCTTTTTCAAATGTGGAAAACTATTCTTCCAAAAAACTTACAATTGTTGTTCCACTACCTCGCTATTTATAGACCTGATAAAGTGTAGACAGTGTACTGTCGTACCCCTGAATGACACGTGGAAAGTGTGTTTCCAATCTTTAGGGCATACGTGGAAATTGTGGACACGTGTCTGACACTTCATTTCTTGTGAGACTTAGGCTGACAGAGGTCTTTTACTTCACAGAGCTCTGTCGCAAGAGCTCTGTAGGTCTTCTGTTGAATACTTGTTCTCTTGTTGGAATTCTTCGACAGAGCTCTGATGAGCTCTGTTGGATCCGACAGAGCTCTGTTGAGCTCTGTTGGTCTTCTTGATGAACTTCTTCCAAGTCTTCTGTCTGATCTCTGTTGGTCTTCTGACTTGAACTATTTTCAATACTTTTACATCAGATGCTTTGGGACTAACAATCTCCCCCTAAGTATTGAAAATAAGAAAATACAAGGTAGCAGAGATATAAACAAAAGAACAGAGAACTTTTCCCTCTGTTAGCCTTTGTACTATTCCTTCAAGATATTACAATGCAAAAAGAAAAGAAATAAGTACAAGTTTAAGCAAAATTATCTCCCCTTAAGATTCTGTCAAATCTTCTGATGAGTTCTCGGAAGTTGATCATAAGATAGATCTGGGTGATGAAGTTTCTCTGTTGCTCTTCCGGACATTTTTCTCTTGGGAGATTTTGAATGATATCTCTGAGGTATTCCAGCGACTCTGTTGAGTACTTGTGGATTTCAGAAGCTCTGAGGGCCTTCTTGATTTTTCTCTGTCGGTAGATGAACACTGGTGGATCTCCAACTACGGTTCCGGTTCTGTAGTGCTTATAGCCTTGAAGGCTCTCATTTGGTGGAGCAGTCGCTAGTTCTTCTACTTCGAACTCTATGCCTAGTTGAAAGTCAATCTGAATTCTTAGATTTATGTGCTCTTGCATAGCGAAGCGTACCTCAGGAAGTGCTGTTCTTGCCTCTTTGTACCTGTCACTAAAGTTGTAACAGTAGGCATGGAGTTGAATCAGATCATAAGGGTTCAGAAGTACCAGGTCGTTATCATTGAAGTGCTCAACCCTGTTGTCATTTGATTCAACTATGAACTCATGATAGCTCATTTGTACTCTGTTGTGCCGAAAGGTCTTCTGCTTGATGTCTACGATTCCGCGGATTCCAAAGTCTGAGTTTATATTTCTGTTCATTCCGGACTTGGTTTCGATGAACTTCCGTCTAACGTCAGAGATCATATTTATCCTGCAGGGACTCAAGTGTGGGTTGATGGGCACAACATTTGTGGGGATGGTGTCATGATCACCATAAAGATAGGCAAAGATTTCTTCTAGTGGAGGTTTGCCAGAATGATGAGTTGAGGATTCGGGGTTCTGTTCTGTTGATTTGGGATTTGGGTCTTCATGAGTTTCTGCCATGAGTATGTCAATGTGGGCAGATTCTTGAGGTTGGGCTTGGTTTAGTGTTTCTTCATCAGAGAATGGGTTGGTTCTCTCTGGTTCTGTTCTAGGTGAAGTAGGAGGGGTGTCCAGGATAATGACCTCAGGTGGTTGTTGAGAGGATTTTGTTGGCTTGATGATTCTGTCTTTGAACATGTAATCAAAAACCACCATAGTCACTTCTGGTAAGTCTTTAGAAGTATTCCCTTGGTCTCCTACTATAGTTGCCTCAGCCTCATATACCTTTTCTTTTCCCTTAACAGATCCCTCATCCTCTGTTGCAGGTTCCTTTTCCTTCTCTTTTTCCTTCTCTCTCTCTTTATCCTTCTCTTTCTCCTCTTTCTCCTCCCCCTTTTGTTGTTCTGAGGACTCACCCATCTGATTGTCTGATTGGTCTTATGTAGAATCCTCAAAGTCATCATCATCAGAGGATTCAATTCGAGCTTTTGGTGAGGGCGGAACAACAAACTTTGGGTTAGCCTTATGCCTTTTGCTCGAAGGTTCTTCTGCAGGTGCTTCTTCAGCATGTCGTTTTGATGTAGAGGTCTGTGAAATAATAGTAGTGAAGTCTAAGGCTGCTTTTCGCATCACCTCTTCTACCTCTGTTGCTGCACCTCTGGTTTCTTCCACTTGAGATTTGAAGTTGACCTTGTGTGTATCGAATGAGGCTTGCACATGCTGTTCTGTTGATTTGGCCTTCATCACGAATTTTGAGGAGATTGACATCATTTTGCTTAGAACTTTTCTGCTGAACTCACCCATCTGACCGACAGTCATTGGTAAGTCATTGGGTCTGGGGCCAGAGAGCTGGATAGGTGCGGCAGAAGAAGTCGTGGCTTCTGTGATGGCGGTCTTAACAGAGTTGTTGATCAGCTCTGTCAAGGTTCTGATGTTGGAGTCTGATAGAGAAGGGGTTGGCAGGGTTCTGTTCATCTGAGCCGTATGATTTTCTGCTAAGAGCGTCTTTAATGCGGCTACTTCTGTCGTTAATGTCTGAACCTTTTCCTGGAGAGAAGCATTCTCCTTGCGGATCAGCTCCTCCTTTTGATCGTTGATAAGTTTATACTCATTCAAGGAGTTGTTGATACTGTCACAGAAGCTTGTGAACTCTGCTCGTGTGATAGTGTCAACGGGGATATCCTTGGTACCAACACATGTTTCCAAGTTAACCTCGAGTTCAGAGGTGCCTGCTTCAAGAGTTGTTTTTGAGTTGGTTCTTGCAGGACTTCCACCCGATCCTTGATGTTCTCTTTGAGGAGAAGTATCTACAGGTGTTCTGATCAGAGTTTCCTTTTCCAGCTCAGGTTCTGAAGAAGGAAATCTGATGTGATGAGGGGCATTTGGATCAAGCAAAGTTTGCCCTCGTTCGACTATGGTCTCCCATTGTCCCTGAGTTGGACAGATGCTACGTGAGATTACAAAGATCTCAGGTGGACTACTTGCCAACACGTAAATCTCACGTAGCATCTGAGATCTTTGTAATCTCACGTAGCATCTGTCCAACTCAGGGACAATGGGAGACCATAGTCGAACGAGGGCAAACTTTGCTTGATCCAAATGCCCCTCATCACATCAGATTTCCTTCTTCAGAACCTGAGCTGGAAAAGGAAACTCTGATCAGAACACCTGTAGATACTTCACCTCAAAGAGAACATCAAGGATCGGGTGGAAGTCCTGCAAGAACCAACTCAAAAACAACTCTTGAAGCAGGCACCTCTGAACTCGAGGTTAACATGGAAACATGTGTTGGTACCAAGGATATCCCCGTTGACACTATCACACGAGCAGAGTTCACAAGCTTCTGTGACAGTATCAACAACTCCTTGAATGAGTATAAACTTATCAACGATCAAAAGGAGGAGCTGATCCGCAAGGAGAATGCTTCTCTCCAGGAAAAGGTTCAGACATTAACGACAGAAGTAGCCGCATTAAAGACGCTCTTAGCAGAAAATCATACGACTCAGATGAACAGAACCCTGCCAACCCCTTCTCTATCAGACTCCAACATCAGAACCTTGACAGAGCTGATCAACAACTCTGTTAAGACAACCATCACAGAAGCCACGACTTCTTCTGCCGCACCTATCCAGCTCTCTGGCCCCAGACCCAATGACTTACCAATGACTGTCGGTCAGATGGGTGAGTTCAGCAGAAAAGTTCTAAGCAAAATGATGTCAATCTCCTCAAAATTCGTGATGAAGGCCAAATCAACAGAACAGCATGTGCAAGCCTCACTCGATACACACAAGGTCAACTTCAAATCTCAAGTGGAAGAAACCAGAGGTGCAGCAACAGAGGTAGAAGAGGTGATGCGAAAAGCAGCCTTAGACTTCACTACTATTATTTCACAGACCTCTACATCAAAACGACATGCTGAAGAAGCACCTGCAGAAGAACCTTCGAGCAAAAGGCATAAGGCTAACCCAAAGTTTGTTGTTCCGCCCTCACCAAAAGCTCGAATTGAATCCTCTGACGATGATGACTTTGAGGATTCTACATAAGACCAGTCAGACAATCAGATGGGTGAGTCCTCAGAACAACAAAAGGGGGAGGAGAAAGAGGAGAAAGAGAAGGATAAAGAGAGAGAGAAGGAAAAAGAGAAGGAAAAGGAACCTGCAACAGAGGATGAGGGATCTGTTAAGGGAAAAGAAAAGGTATCTGAGGCTGAGGCAACTATAGTAGGAGACCAAGGGAATACTTCTAAAGACTTACCAGAAGTGACTATGGTGGTTTTTGATTACATGTTCAAAGACAGAATCATCAAGCCAACAAAATCCTCTCAACAACCACCTGAGGTCATTATCCTGGACACCCCTCCTACTTCACCTAGAACAGAACCAGAGAGAACCAACCCATTCTCTGATGAAGAAACACTAAACCAAGCCCAACCTCAAGAATCTGCCCACATTGACATACTCATGGCAGAAACTCATGAAGACCCAAATCCCAAATCAACAGAACAGAACCCCGAATCCTCAACTCATCATTCTGGCAAACCTCCACTAGAAGAAATCTTTGCCTATCTTTATGGTGATCATGACACCATCCCCACAAATGCTGTGCCCATCAACCCACACTTGAGTCCCTGCAGGATAAATACGATCTCTGACGTTAGACGGAAGTTCATCGAAACCAAGTCCGGAATGAACAGAAATATAAACTCAGACTTTGGAATCCGCAGAATCGTAGACATCAAGCAGAAGACCTTTCGGCACAACAGAGTACAAATGAGCTATCATGAGTTCATAGTTGAATCAAATGACAACAGGGTTGAGCACTTCAATGATAACGACCTGGTACTTCTGAACCCTTATGATCTGATTCAACTCCATGCCTACTGTTACAACTTTAGTGACATGTACAAAGAGGCAAGAACAGCACTTCCTGAGGTACGCTTCGCTATGCAAGAGCACATAAATCTAAGAATTCAGATTGACTTTCAACTAGGCATAGAGTTCGAAGTAGAAGAACTAGCGACTGCTCCACCAAATGAGAGCCTTCAAGGCTATAAGCACTACAGAACCGGAACCGTAGTTGGAGATCCACCAGTGTTCATCTGCCGACAGAGAAAAATCAAGAAGGCCCTCAGAGCTTCTGAAATCCACAAGTACTCAACAGAGTCGCTGGAATACCTCAGAGATATCATTCAAAATCTCCCAAGAGAAAAATGTCTGGAAGAGCAACAAAGAAACTTCATCACCCAGATCTATCTTATGATCAACTTCCGAGAACTCATCAGAAGATTTGACAGAATCTTAAGGGGAGATAATTTTGCTTAAACTTGTACTTATTTCTTTTCTTTTTGCATTGTAATATCTTGAAGGAATAGTACAAAGGCTAACAGAGGGAAAAGTTCTCTGTTCTTTTGTTTATATCTCTGCTACCTTGTATTTTCTTATTTTCAATACTTAGGGGGAGATTGTTAGTCCCAAAGCATCTGATGTAAAAGTATTGAAAATAGTTCAAGTCAGAAGACCAACAGAGATCAGACAGAAGACTTGGAAGAAGTTCATCAAGAAGACCAACAGAGCTCAACAGAGCTCTGTCGGATCCAACAGAGCTCATCAGAGCTCTGTCGAAGAATTCCAACAAGAGAACAAGTATTCAACAGAAGACCTACAGAGCTCTTGCGACAGAGCTCTGTGAAGTAAACGACCTCTGTCAGCCTAAGTCTCACAAGAAATGAAGTGTCAGACACGTGTCCACAATTTCCACGTATGCCCTAAAGATTGGAAACACACTTTCCACGTGTCATTCAGGGGTACGACAGTACACTGTCTACACTTTATCAGGTCTATAAATAGCGAGGTAGTGGAACAACAATTGTAAGCTTTTTGGAAGAATAGTTTTCCACATTTGAAAAAGCACACACTGCATTATTTCCATTCAAAAGATGTTCATAAATGACAATATGATATATTGAGATATATATTGTATTTATCTGTGCATTACACTACACGAAGATACGTTAGCCGAAACTATAGTCGGCGGAGGTGTTTGCTGTAGTTGTTGTACAGCGGTGTTGTTGGCTCGCAACCAACTAATTTAGCCAGGGGAATGAGGATAGGAACACGATGCACGAGTCTTGCTTGGTAGTTAATATTTGTGGTATATGTGTATTTTATAAAAATGATTTCTAAACTGACAGGGATTATCTCACTAGACCTATTGGTCTAACCCTCATTTTCCTTTCAAAAATATGTATTCCAGGTCAAGGATCTTTTGTTAGCAAAGGGAAGAATAAAGCATAGGAGGCGGTTGCTAGCTGACGAAGATTAGGATATGTTTATGTTTCTTTTGTATTGTATAGTTTTGAGACTTTGGGACCGAATGTGAATTATTATGTATTTTGATATGAAAGTAACGACGTTATGTATGACATGTTAAATGATGTATATTATATATGTTTCGGGATACCGGGTCGTTACAGATGGTATCAGAACCCTAGTTTAAGGGATTTAGGTATTAGTATCTGTACCTAGACTTAAACTGCATGTGAAGTAGGATGTCCCTATTATTATAGAACCTTGGGATGATTAAGTATAAAAGGTAGAAGGAACCTCATGTAAGGTAATTTCAGATTACACCTGGCCAGTGTAATTGTGATCTTACAGGTGCATGGTTGAACTGGAATACCTTGTTATATGGGGTATGTGCTTATGTGTATATTAACCTTGTCTGAATCAACAGAATGGCAAGTGGTACTAGACAAACGAATCGAGAAGGAGGAGGAAATCCGAATAGAACAAACCCAACAGCCAGAGGAAGGGGAAAAGGGGGAGAAAGAGGTAGGGGCGGAACTGGAGGCAGAGTTCAGGGGCGAGGTACCAAATTTGTTACACGAAATGATTTGACGGCGGAAATGGGAAGACTTCAAGCCAATATACAAGCTATGTTCGATAGGACTCGTCACACTGAAACTGGAATACCAGATCCTAGTCTGGAAGACGAAATGCCCATTACACATACTGTTATACCGGTGCCAAGGAAGTGTGACTATAAAATGTTTTTAAATTGCAAACCCCCGACATATACAGGAGAAAGAGATCCAGTGAAGGCCATGAGGTGGCTGAAAGAGATAGAAGCTGTCTTCAGGACCAGCAAGTGTGCAGAAGAAGATAAAGTGCTATATGGAACCGCGATGTTGAAGGCAGATGCTCTATTTTGGTGGGAGGCTCATATTACCTCTAGAGGATCTGATGTATACTCCACTTTTACTTGGGATGAATTCACAACAGCTTTCAAAGGACAGTTCTGTCCTTAAGCAACAGTTAGACAACTAGAAGAAGAATTCATGAACCTACATCAGAGAAGTTTATCGATTAGGGATTACACTGCTCGCTTTCTGGAGAAGTCTCGCTTTGCGGAGTACTATGTTGTCATGGAGGCTCTGAAGATGGAAAGGTTTATTTTCGGGTTAAATGCAGAAATTAGAAAGCTAGTGGTTGCAAAAGGACCCGATACCTTCTCAGCCGCAGTAGATGCCGCAGAAAATGTGGAACAGGATAATAGGAGAGACGTTGGTGATAAGAGTGCTGGGAAAAGAAAACTGGAAGAAACGACGTACGATTCGGAAGAATATGAATCCCCGAGGTTTGATAGTTATTCACCTTTCAGGTTAGCTGAAAGAAGACCATGTTCAACATGTGACCGTATTCATCAAGGAAATTGCTATGGTGATTCCCGAAAGTGCTACAAATGTGGAAAGGCTGGTCATATCGCGAGAGATTGTCGGGTAACTCGATTTTGTTTCATTTGCAACTCCCCTGAACATATTCAGGTTAATTGTCCACAGTGGAAAGCACATCAAAGTAATATGACAGTGAGACCAACGGGTGGTAAGTCGGGAGGAGTACAAGGGTCTGAACTACCTGGAATCCAAGGTCGTGTTTTTCAGATGACAGAACAAGAGGTAGAAGAAAGTCCTGATGCTGTTACAGGTATGATTCTAATAAACTCTATACGTGCTAAAGTGTTATATAACTTCGGTGCAAAATGGTTAATGGTATTTCCGTGCTTTTGTTGCTTATCGGTGTTAGAGATATAGATAGAGGCTGAGTGTCTATTCAGTTAGTTCCTATGGTTTTGATTGAGTTCGAAGCAGTAGTGATAAGTATTCGTTACCTTTTTGCTTAACCGAATTCCGGGACAAAATTCTTTTAAGGGGGAGATAATGTAATACCCCGGGTAAGTTCGTTAGTTAAAAATATCTTTCCGTTAAATTAAGTTAACTCTAAAGTTGATGTTTAGGGTAAGTTTGGGTAAATTTATAAGTTAAGGGTGTTTGGGTTATTATTGAGAAGTTCAAGGACCAAAGTGGTAAAATAAGTTTGATATTATCTAATTGATATTCAGATATTATTCACAACTCAGAAATCAGATATTTCAGTCTAGTGTGTGTGTGTGTGTTGAGAGAAAGCAAGAAGAAGAAAAAAAGAGCTTTGTGGTTAAGACATCAATTGGTGAGCTTTGAAAGTGAATTAAGGTATGTTCCTTTGTATTTTGTGTTTGTAATTGCTTTTAGAAGGGTTCTATCAGAGTAGAAGCATCAGTTACACAACTAGGGTTGATTCAGTCGGTTTTCTGGGTAAAAAGCACCAAACCGACAGTAGTTTCCGGATAGAATGAACGTGTCCGGATACTTTTGTTGGTAGTGTCCGGGTAGCTCTGATGATGGTGTCCGGACGATTCAAGTATCCGGGTAAGTTCCTCTTGTTATACTTTTCCGGATGGAATAGGATACCGGATGTATCCGGATTCCTCATGTTGTCCGGATTCCTTGTGTTGTCCGGAAAGTTGTCCGGATACTTTTGTGGTTTCCGGATATTGTGGCTGTTTGGTCATTCTTTGAGGATACGAGTTATATAAATGTATCTAGAGTCCATAGCCTGCTAGTAAGTCTTATACATAAGTTGGTAAGAAGATATTTGTATGTAAATGGTTTCAGAATCTGAGAATTTTGGATAAAGGATCAGATAGCTCGGAGAAAGGATTGGAAGCATTTTGATAAGCAAACATGTGAGTTTTACTTCAAAATGTTTTTTTTAAACTGGAATACATATACGTGTAGATTGAAAGGTGATAGATAATGTGATTAGATGTTCATAAATGACAATATGATATATTAAGATATATATTGTATTTATCTGTGCATTACACTACACGAAGATACGTTAGCCGAAACTATAGTCGGCGGAGGTGTTTGCTGTAGTTGTTGTACAGCAGTGTTGTTGGCTCGCAACCAACTAATTTGGCCAGGGGAATGAGGAGAGGAACACGATGCACGAGTCTTGCTTGGTAGTTAATATTTGTGGTATATGTGTATTTTATACAAAGGATTTCTAAACTGACAGGGATTATCTCACTAGACCTTTTGGTCTAAGCCTCATTTTCCTTTCAAAAATATGTATTCCAGGTCAAGGATCTTTTGTTAGCAAAGGGAAGAATAAAGCATAGGAGGCGGTTGCTAGCTGACGAAGATTAGGATATGTTTACGTTTCTTTTGTATTGTATAGTTTTGAGACTTTGGGACCGAATGTGAATTATTATGTATTTTGATATGAAAGTAACGACGTTATGTATGACATGTTAAATGATGTATATTATATATGTTTCGGGATACCGGGTCGTTACACAATGTCACCTTTGATGAGTCAAGAATGAAGACTTCTGAACAAAATAGTTCAGAACTCGGACAGAATAAGACAAAAATGACTTCTGAAACAACTTCTAATCCTAACTGTTTAGAACTCAATATATTGTTTAAGGATGCATTTCTGGAACTAACTTCTGAATCTTATGCAGATTTTGAAAATCCAAAAATGGTTCAAGAAATGAAAAAGGGAACTTCAGAAGTGGTTCAAACACCTGTAATTTCTGATACAGGTCCATCTGAGGAATGTCCAACTTTGATAAATACAAGTAATGAAACTTCTGATCCTAGTACTCAGAATTCTGGACAAGCCAATCAGAATTCTAACCAAGTTACTCAGACTTCTGAACAAGTGCCTCAGAACTCTGAACAAGTCATTCAGAATTCTGACTCTACTACTCAGAATCCAAACTTGGATATTTCACCTCAACAAGTATCAGAACAAGGGGACAGTTCAGAATTACAAGCAATCATTGATGAGAATGATACAAACAACAATATTTCAGAAATTAATGTGCTTCCTAGTTCAAACAAATGGACTAAAGACCATCCTATTCATCAAGTGATAGGAGATCCATCAGTAGGAGTTAAGACCAGATCAACAACAGCAAATGAAGCAATGTTTGCAGGATTTTTGAGTGTAATTGAACCTAAGAAAGCCAATGAAGCTCTAGAGGATCCATATTGTATTTTAGCAATGCAAGATGAATTGCTACAGTTTGAAAGAAATAAAGTCTGGAGACTAGTTCCAAAACCTGAAGGAAAATCTGTTATTGGAACTAAATGGGTATTCAGAAACAAGAAAGTCGAGTCAGGTGTTGTAGTCAGAAACAAGGCAAGATTGGTTGCAAAGGGATATTCTCAACAAGAAGGAATAGACTATGATGAGACATTTGCACCTGTGGCAAGAATAGAAGCAATCAAAATATTCTTGGCCTATGCTGCACATAAGAACTTCAAAGTATATCAAATGGATGTCAAATCAGCTTTTCTGAATGGTATAGTTAATGAAGAGGTCTATGTCTATCAACCAGAAGGTTTTATTGATCCTGAATTTCCAGATCATGTTCATGTTTTAGATAAGGCATTATATGGTCTAAAACAAGCACCAAGAGCCTCGTATGACACTCTTACTCAACACTTATTAAAATCTGGTTTCAAGAAAGGTAAGATTGACACTACTTTGTTCTTAAAGAAAAAGGGTGATGATTTAGTTCTGATTCAAATATATGTAGATGACATAATATTTGGTTCTACAAGTGCAAAGTTATGTACTGAATTCTCAAAAGTCATGGAATCAGAATTTGAAATGAGCATGATGGGAGAATTGAACTTTTTCCTTGGTCTTCAAGTAAAACAATTACCAACTGGTATTTTTATAAATCAAGGAAAATATGTTAATGATATTTTAAAGAAGTTTAAGATGTCTGATTGTGCTTCTATGAGAACACCAATGGCAACAAATGTCAAGTTAGATGCTGATCTCAATGGAGTTCCAACAGATAACAAGATTTATAGAGGCATGATAGGATCTCTTCTTTACCTATCTGCTAGTAGACCAGATATTATCTTTGCTACTTGTTTTTGTGCTAGATTTCAATCAAATCCAAAAGAATCTCATTTGCTAGCTGTTAAGAGGATCTTAAGATATCTGAAAGGTTCACCAGATTTGGGCCTTTGGTATCCAAAAGAGACTGATTTCAAACTAACTGGTTTTACTGATGCTGATCATGCAGGAAGCAGGTTGGACAGGAAAAGTACATCTGGTGCTTGTCACTTTTTGGGAGATAAGATTGTGAGTTGGGCTTCAAAGAAGCAAAACTGTGTATCCACATCCACTGCTGAAGCATAGTATGTTGCTGCTGCTGCCTGCTGCTCTCAAACTTTATGGATGAGAACACAACTCATGAACTATGGATATCAACTCAACAAAATTCCCATATATTACGATTTAGAAAGTGCCATTGCAATAACTCAGAATCCTGTTCAGCACTCAAAGACCAAGCATATTGATGTAAGGTATCATTTTATTAAAGACTATGTTGAAAAAGGGAACTATAGAGATGCACTTTGTGCATACAAAGTATCAATTGGCTGACTTGTTCACAAAGCCTCTTGATCACAAAAGGTTTACTTTTCTCATATGTAAAATAGGAATGCTTAATTTGACTAATTGAACATATTTGTTATTTTTCAGAAATGAAAATTTTTCTAAGTGAGATTTTCTGAGTAGTGTTCTCAGAACTCTGACTCTCTTAATCAGAATTCTGACTCTTGAGTTCAGAACTACTGAGTCTTGAGTTCAGAACTTCTGAGTCAATACTTCAGAAATCTAACTTCAAATTCTTTACTTCTGAATAGGTTAGTAAGAACTTCTGACGACCTTTCAGAACACATTTCTGAAAATTACAAATATTTCAATATGTTGTTAAGATTTTTTTCTGTTTTATTTTTATATTCCTTATAATATGTGTTTGAGTATATGCAAAAGTCAAGGGGGAGCATTGAAATCATTCAGATATCGTTCTGAGGTGCTTATAAGGTTTGTATATTCTTTTCTTATCACTAATAATTCTAAGGAGAACAAGCTTTCAATGATAAAATATTTTTATACTTGTTCAAAACTACTTCTGAATGTTTCAAAAGTTTTCAAATTCAGATGTTAGTTTTTAAATGATTTTTCAGAAATCATAAATCATCATTAAAAGAACAGAATATTGATGATAAAATAATTTTCTATCTGTTCAAACTACTTCTGGATGATTAAATGTTTTTATATAATCAGAAGTTGATTTTAAATGAATTTTGGTTCTAAGGGAATTTCTTCTGAATTGTGTACTCAGAACTTCTGAGTATGCATTCTCAGAACTCTGAGCGTGTTATTCAGAACTTTTAACTTGTGTTAATTTCTATCAAGTAACACGTGTCAGCTTCTTATTCAATTGAAAATGCCACGTCTTTTCATTTTAATATCCTTTGTGGCATTTCACAGTGTTTGAATCTGTTATAACTTTGACAAAAAGCGCCTTTTCACCGTTAAATCCTTTCAGCTTCGCGGATTTTAAATAGTTCTTAAAATCCCTATTTCAAAATTATTTGAATTCCAAGAGCGAAAAGTGAGAAACACACAATTCCTGAGTTCATTGATCTTGTGTTCTTTCAAAATTCCACATTACGATCATGTCTGGTTCAAGGAGAAATAGAGCAATTTCATTACATTCAACAAAATCATTGTTTGAATCAGAATCAGATGATGATGAAGTTCAAAGACCTGAAAATAGAGCCGTAAATGAAGGGGTAATAAGAGATAACATTGTACAAGGTAATGTTGGAGGAAAAGCAGGGGATGAACATATGGATGAATAAGAGGGAAACGCAGATGAGGGAAATGAGAACATTCAACACGAATAGAGTGCAGTTAGGTCAGTCATGTCAGGAAGACCTAATCATGATGAAAGGATTATTCCTGAGAGAGAGTATTTGAGGCTATTGGAAAACAATTGTGTGTTATTGTTTGATGAAAGCACATTTAAAGAAGAACATAAGATAATCATGGAGTTATTGAAGTATCATCCATTCAAAAAGTGGTTTACAAAGAAGAAATCGGTTCCTGTTCAGTATATACAACAATGGTGGAAGCATCTAAGGCTAGAGGGAAATAAATTTGTATCTGAAGTTGGGGGAGTTACTTTGACTTTGACTATACAAATTTTAAGAGATATGCTGAATTTACCAGATAAATATGATTTAGAAGGAAGATTAGATTTTGAAGATTCTCCATTGACAGAAGAATTAATTGCTGAATTTATGAGATTGGGGTATAATGAAGAGTTGAGGACCCTCAGTTTGTTCAGAAGAAACAAATTACCACCAATTTGGGCTTGTTTGTTCAACATTGTGAATAAATGTTTATCTGGGAAGAATAGTTCTCTTGATCAAGGCTCAAGGCAAATTCTGCAAATCTTTCATGGGTTGGTGAAAAACAGACATTATGATTATATTGCAATTCTTTGGGAAGATATGAAGAACACCTTTGAGAAGAATCAGAAGGCCAAAGAAAAGAAGACAAGGGATACTCCACTTACATATATACCTTATCAAAGGTATTGGCAGATTGTGATTTGGTATGCTATGAGAGAAAACAGAAATATTCCAAGAAGAGCGAATGAGGAGCATGGTCCAATCTTTTATATGGGTAAGATGATTTCTAGTTCTAAAAATCAGAATTTTCCAAATCAAAGACATCTTCCAAGGTCTCTTAGGCAGTATATTCCAAGGGACAGTGAGATTTTAAAAGCTTATTGCACCTCAATGGGACTTGAACAACCTCAAGACCCTACCCATGAGGAACAACCTGAGATGAGAGGTGAGGGGTCAAATCAAAATAGAGAGGGGGAGAATGTTCAAGGGGAGAACATTCTGAGAGAATAGAGAGGGAAAATTCAGAGAGATTGGTTAGCAGAATCTCAAACAGAAACAGATGGTTCTGATCCAGCTGAACTAATCAAGGTAGCCACATCTACTGTTGGTTCACAACTCTTGGTGACTAACATTGAAGAAAACACCATGGACCCAGTGGTGGAACTTGAACAACCCATCCCTAGCCACTCGGAAGCATTTCAACATGCTACTGTTTCAAAACAAACAGGGGAACCATCCCAAACTCATTTGGAGGGAGGTGATAAATCCCAAGATTTCATTCAACACATTGAGTCTGGATTACACAGTAATATCCAATTTGGGCCTGAATTTTTTTTCAACACTAGCACATCACAGGAATTTTGTATTCCTGTAACAACATCCATAGACACTCCTAATATTGGTTGTCAAGGATTGGATGGAAGTCCTGGTGAAGTGAACATCTCAAAAGATTCATTACACAGTGCCTCTGTGGTACATGGTGTCTTTGTGGCACCTACAGGCCAAGAGTTCTATGAACACTTGAAAACTGGACCATCTGTTGGTTCAGGTTCACAGTTAGAATCTTCTGAATTTGAAAAGATTCAGAAACAAAATCAGGTGTTGGGGGAAAAAGTTGAAAAATTGGAGAGTACGGTGGATTTTTTGAAAAATGAGGTGAAAGATCTCAAACTCTTGTTGGAAGGGAAAGCAAAATCTGTTGAACAAAAGGTGGATGGAATGAAAGTATCCTTGGAATCTCACAAAAAGGAGATCAAGGATAGTATGTCAGAATTTCAAAAGGAGTTAGTAAGGAATATGAATGATATGAAATCTTCATTGTTACAAGCTTTCAGTTCAACATTGGCTAGTGTTTCAAAGCCATTAGCCATCATGCCTATGTCTGTAGCTGAACCTGAAGAAGAATCAACTCAGAATTTAAAAAGGAAGTTTGATGATAATGTTCCTCATGATCATCAAAAGGTGGAGAAAAGGCAAAAGCATAATTCTGAGGTTGATGAACAAAGCACTGATGAGTTAGAAAAGGTTGAAAAGTCAGCTGATATTGACTTAGCAGATTTTGAGATTTCTGATATGCAGTTGGCAGTTGCAGAGGTTCAAAATTCAGAAAATATTCAAGTTGATGAATCAGCAGAAGTGGAAAAATCAACAAAAGTTGAGAAGTTGGTTGAGGTTCAGACTATTAGTTCAGATACTGAGGAAGAGATGGAAATGGAAAAGATGGGAAGTGACAATTCAAGTAAAACAGAGGAATTGGTGTTGAATACAGAGATGGAGATTAATTCTGATGAAACTGAAATTCTTATGGCAGATACTGATCAGAATGATGAGACTGAAAAGATGGATATTTTTGGATCAGATAAGGCTATATCAGATCAGAATGATGTTATAGAAGAAATGACAGATTCTTCTGAAGAATGGTGTGAAATAACTATGGCAGATATCTCTAAAGAAAGATTGATTGAAAGTTCTGAGATTAACACTTGTTTAGAGATAGTTCCTTATACCAGAAGGGAACTTCTTAACTCTGAACTTGAAGAGAATGATATTTTGATAAGGAGAATGCATAGTGAGCTGGTTAGAGCTCTTAGCATTCAGAATGTTCAAAGAGTTATCAGATTGGTGAGGCCAATTGACTTGTTGGGAGAAGAAGATCACTCTGTAAGATACACAAAGTAGTTTGTAAAAGACATTGCAGAATATTCTTTGAAGATGTATCAGAAGAAGATCTTGTGAAAATTGAAGACTTCTTTATGCCTTTCTACACTTACAGAAGGCCAATTATGATTCCCAGAATTGATTTACCCATTCTTGAAGAACCTTTATGTGACTTTATTGTTGAAAGAGAAGATACACCATTGGCAAGAAACTTGTATGATAGTATTTTCCCTAAAGACAATTATGAATCTGTCTACTGCGAAGATGATGAGCTTGTTGACATTAAAATTTTTATTGATGGATTCTTGGATGAGAGGATTCAGATGACATATGTGGAAGCTTCAAATAGGTTAAGAAAAACTGATGAAAAGCTACATGTTCAGAAAAGAATTGTGAAGGTGTTAGACTTTCTAAGTGAAGAATTTGATGGTCTGAGATATGTCAATCTGGATGTATTGAAAGAAGGAAACTTAAAGGTAAACATGACAAGTTTTGATTTTCACAGATTGTTCTTGGAAGATCAAATTTTCTTGGTGAAATTCTTTGCTGGTACTGAAAAGGCTTGGATAGAACTTGAATGTAGAAGAGTTCTGGGAATTTATGTCAGAAATCTGTATTTGTATGATTTTCAGTTAGCAATTGAGTCAAGGAAAGAGAAATGTAACTTGACAAGTCCAATCAGAACTCTTGAAGTAATAAGCAACTTTGATGGCTTTGTGAGTGAAGAAGTTGGAAATGAAAGATTCATTCATTCAGAATTTAACCAAGTCATGCTATTCAGATTGAATGATCTAGTAAAGTATAGTGATGCTACTCTGAAGAAGACGGTAATGAAGATGCAAGCTTGTGTTGAGAATGTCAGAATTTCTGTGAGAGAAAAATGTATCAGATGTGTCACTAAAAGACTTGAACTCAGAAAGAAAATCAGAAATTGCAATGAATGGTTACTTTCAGAAGTAAATCCAAAGAAGTTGTTACACAAACATTTTGTTTTTCCAGCTGAATATCAAGTAAATGGTGTTTACTCAGAAGAAGTTGAAGAAGATATTCCAGATGTGTCTTCACAAGATGTTCAAATGAAAGATGCAGATCAACCAGAAAAGTCTGAGGCTAATGAAGAAGAAATACCTGTTGATGTTAATGGTTACTTTCTGGAGTATGCTCTTCCTAACTTCTTTCAGCCAAGAGAAGTCAACTTTCTAAGTGTTTATCATGACAGAACAGAGATACATCAATGTCTTCATGGTGAAATGTCAAAGCGCTTAGGAAAACCAAAAGAATCAGTATATTCAGATTTCTTAATCACAGGGATTAGAGAATTGAAAGAGAAGAAGTTCATGAAACATGAGTATTATTCCTTTGAAGTATTAAGAGAAGATGGAAAAGTCTACTACTTTACTGAAGCAGATTTTGAAAAAATCTCAGTAACAGATTTTGTACAGATTGTATAGTCTTTTGTCAAATAAAGACTGCAGTAAACTGAAAAAGGAGAGAGGGGCATTGGTTGCAGTGAGAGAGGCTATGTTTTATATTCTTAGATGGCATGCATATACAGATTTTCAGATTGCACTGTATTTACAAAGGCCATGTGTATATCTCTCAAAGCCAAATAATTAGCATGAAAATCTGAACCTTCTGAAAAGTGGAAATGTTACAAGATATCCAGAGTTGGGAGTCTTCTTAAGAAATGACAGAGATGAAAAGATTTTCTTCAGACCAGAAGAAGTGGCAAAATATTGTTCAGGAACTTTAAGGTTCATCAAACACAGTCTAGAGAAAAAGTTACAAAAGGGAAAACAAATTGAAGAGATTCAAGAAATCATAGAAAAGATTAACAGAAGGCTTACTCTGAGAAATGTACTGGTTTTGAAGATTGTTCTAGCACTAAAAGAATATGATGATGAGAAGTACAGGACTATTTGACAAAAAGGGGGAGATTGTTAGATCTGAAGTTTTGTCAAAAGTTACAAGTGTTGGATCTGAATAGAAGACTCAGAGTTCTGAGTTAGAAGATGTAAGATCCCACATTGGTTGGGGAGGGGAACAAATGTTGCCTTATAAGGGACTTGATACCTCCTCTATTAGACGCGTTTTAAAACCGTGAGTCCAGGTGTGCGGACAAAGCGGACAATATCTGATATGGTTGGCCTGGGATGTTACAGATGGTATCAGAGCCAGGAACCGGACTGGTGTGCCAGCTAGGACGCTGGGCTCCCAAGGGGGGTGGATTGTAAGATCCCACATTGGTTGGGGAGGGGAACAAAGGTTGCCTTATAAGGGACTTGATACCTCCTCTATCAGACGCGTTTTAAAACCGTGAGTCCAGGTGTGCGGACAAAGCGGACAATATCTGGTACGGTTGGCCTGGGATGTTACAGAAGACTCAGAAGTTCTGATCTGAGAAGTCTCGAAAAGATTACAAGTGTGAAATCTGAACAGAAGGGTCAGAGTTCTGAGTAGGAGACTCATAACTTCTGATGATGAAGATGAAAATATCACAGTTGCTTGAAGGAAGTTCTGAAGTGCTTGATCAGAAGGATGTTCAGAAGTTCTGAACATGTTGTTCAGAACTTATGTCTTAGGATATTTTCAGTTATAAGGATCCGAAATCTGAGCAAAATAGGGCTAAAAACACTTGAATTGATAAGATCCGATGATCGTATCGATGAAGAATTCGTCGATTTGGCTCTGATACCACATGTTAGGTCACGATCTTCATACAATCCAAGAACTAGTAACAAGAAGATGTAGAAGCTTTATTAGAAAAGTAAATCTAAACTAGAGAGAACACAATGTGATTAGAGAGCTACATCTTGAATTATGAAAGTTGTTATTACAAACTACATTACATGTCCTATTTATAGTCTACATCTCTTGTTACAACAGTTAAGCATAAGCCCTTTAACACAGCTATTGCTTTACAAAACTTTCTAATATAAAGGACAACTTCAGTGTCCTAACAACGTGTAATTGTTCTATTAGTCTGTTTCTCATATGTACTGTAGCTTTAGTATTTCCTTACAGTATATATAGGAGTTAGCAACTGTATGCTAACTAATCTTTGGCACAATCTTTGGCATAACTTTCCGCATATCTTTGTATTCACTTTTGTAATCTTTGAGAGATTCTCTCTCTAGATTTGTAATCTGTTCTTGATTGAATACAAGTGCGTTGATCCAATTCTCTATTTGATTGTTCTTAATTGCTCATAATTGATTGTAAGATTGAATCCTGGTTTCTACAGATAATATTTTCAATACTTTTACATAACAGATACTTGGGGCTAACAAATATTATGTCATCAACATATATTTGTACTAACAATAAATCTTTACCTTCCCTCTTGAAAAAAAAGAGTTGTATCTATTGTACCTTTGGTGTATCCATTATTAAGCAGATGAATAGTCAGAGTCTCATACCATGCCCTTGGTGCTTGTTTCAGACCGTAGAGTACTTTGTCTAAAACATAGACATGGTTTGGATATTTTGGATCTACAAAACCCTCGGGCTGACTTACATAAACCTCTTCATGAAGTATTCCGTTTAGAAACGCAGATTTGACGTCCATCTGAAATACCTTCATGCTTTTATGCGCGGCGTATGCAAGAAAAATTCTGATGGCTTCAATCCTTGCAACTGGTGCGTAGGTTTCATCATAATGTATTCCTTCTTGTTGATTATACACTTTTGCAACCAGTCTTGCTTTGTTTCTGACTATAATCCCTGCTTCGTCTTTCTTGTTCTTAAAGACCCATTTAGTTCCAACAATGGTCTTGTCTTTAGGACGCTTCACCAAATGCCAAACTTCGTTGCGCTTAAACTCGTTTAACTCTTCTTGCATGGCGTTTATCCAATCTGGATCTTGTAAAGCTTCAGATGCTTTCTTGGGTTCTAACGTGCTTAGAAAGTTGATATACAAACATTCTTTTGTAGTCGCAGATCGTGTTTTTACTCCATCATTGAGGTCCCCAATAATATATGCTGGAGGGTGTGCCCTTGTCCATTTATGTGTACTCGAAAGAGTTGGAATTTCTACACGAGTGTTCGATGAATAATTCTCATCCAAAACTGCAAGAATCTCTTCAGTAGATTCAGCTGAAGATACATGTGTTGGTTCTGGTATGTTAACTTCTGGTTGTTGTATGTCAGGTGAAGAAACCTCCGATGTTGTGTTTACTAAAAACGGAACTTCAGGTTGAATTTCAGGTTCAGAAACTGGAACATTTGGGTTCACTCGGAGTCTCGTTGGTTGCCCCAGAAGAACTAGCACCGACATCTTCAGATGGACCGGAGACATTGACACTCGTCTGTTGTGGAGATGCATTCACAGATGTGATAGGTGGTTCCATATCTGCACAGTAATCCATAAATGCATCATGAAATAACAAATCTAACTCTTTAGTACTATTATTATCTAATACAGAATTAGAAAACTTTTTTGCCACAGGTTCTACTCCTTTTTGAGTAGAAACTTCAGATTTCTGTCCGAGTTCTGAACTGTGTTGTCCAGAAGTCAAAGTTGAAGTCAAAGTTGAAGTCAAAGTTGAAGTCAAAGTCACACTCTCGTCAAACGTAACGTTGATGCTCTCGTTGACTGTTTTTGTACGATAATTGTAGATTCGATATGCTTTCGAGTTCAAGGAATAGCCAATAAAGATCCCCTCATCAGCCTTGATTTGGAACTTTGCAAGGTTTTCACGATCTTTTAGAACAAAACATCTGCATCCAAAAACACATAAAAACTTGATGTTAGGTTTGCGATTATTGATTATTTCATATGCAGTTTTATTAAGACGCTTATTAATGACTGTCCTGTTTTGAGTAAAACACGCTGTGGAAACCGCTTCAGCCCATAAACATGGAGGAAGACCCGAATAGGAAAGCATCGTCCGAGCAGCTTCTACAAGAGTCCGATTCTGTCTTTCAACCACTCAATTCTGTTGTGGAGTAATTGGTGCAGAAAATTTGTGAGAAATGCCAACAGATTCAAGAAATGATTGTAGAGTTGCATTCTTGAATTCAGTCCCGTTGTCACTCCTTATCTTTTGAAGCCTTAGAATTTGATAATTCGAATATTTGGGATTCAAGTCACCGAATCTCACTCTTAAGATCAAGATTGACTTTTTTACTATGATCAAAATCTACCCCAATATTATCATAATCATCTTCTAATTTTTCAAAATTTAATTGTAATTTAGAAATTTGATTTTCTAAATCAACAATTTTAAGTAAAGCTGAATTCAAATCAGGAAATTCAGAAGAGGTTTCTTGAACAAACTCCTTTTTGTCAGAATCTGATTTTGTATTTGACTCCATTTCAACACAAGATTCGGTTTTAACAAATTCAGGTTCTTTGATATTGGAATCAATTGTTTTAGCCATAGATTCATTTGAAAATAATAAACTAAATTCAGTTAGTTCAACCTTTTTGGTTTTGTAACTAGAATTTAGTTCATCGTATTTAAAGTTTGTCGTATTGAATCTAGGCTTTTCTTCCGAACCTTTATCCGTCTTTACTTTCTCTATATTTGAAGTGGGAGTTGAAGGATTTGAAGCATTATCTTTAACAAAAGTTTGTTTCAAACTTTCATTATTTGATTTAACAAAAGTTTGTGAAATTTGAGGTATCTCTTTTGTAAAAGTTTGCTCCAAACTTTCATTATTTGATTTAACAAAAGTTTGTGAAATTGGAGGTATCTCCTTTTTAAAAGATTGCTTCAAAACTTCAGTTTTAATCTTAGGTTCTTCAGTTTTAAGAGTTTCCTTTAAACCTTCACCCAAATTTTCAATTGTGTAAAGATTTTCAGGTGCTTTCTTAAGAACCTCAACATCAGATAGACCTAGACCCATTTTTGGATTATAAAATCTTTTATCTTTTGGGTTACTAGTCAACATTTTCAGAGTTTGCTCAGTCTGGCCTCTTTTATAATTTAAATCTTCAAGTTGCTTAATCTTTGCAAAAGCTTCTTTTCTTTCTTCAGAAAGAATCTTGATTGTAAACTGATAATCGATGTTTTCATCATTTATATCTTTCATTTTCTTTTTTAACTCAGAAATTTCAGATTCAAGCGTTTTAACATTTGATCTAATAGCTTCTTTTTCTATTTCTCTATCTTCAGCTAAGAATTTATAAAGAAGTGCTTCATCGTGATATTTCAATTTTGAACTTTCCTCATCTTCAAATTTCTTTTGAGCTTTATCAAGTTTCTTTTGAGCTTTATCAAGTTTCTTTTGAACTTTTTCAAATTTCTCATTAAGTTCAAATATCACGAACTGCATTTCTTCATGTTCAGTTTCATAATTATTATCAAAATTATCTGAATTAGTAGAAGGATAAAGAGATGGTACCTCGGATTCCTGGTCTTCTTCATTCATTTTTGCCATCAGACTGTACTTTACTTCAGTAAAGTGCGCTTCTTCATCGTCAGAAGAATCCATAAGCCAAATTTCTTCCTCAGCGTTGACTGGCTTTCCGCTTTCTTTGGCTTTTGCTAGATGTGCCTTACGCTGATAATATTCAGAATCCTTAACCTGCTTTCGCCTATAGTCTCTAGCAAAATGACCTGGTTTTCCGCAGTTAAAACAGTTTCGGTCATCGCTATCCTTCTTTTTTCTTCCCTCTCCTTTTTCTCAACTTTCTCCTCTTTCTCTTCTTTCTCTTCTTTCTCTTCCTCCTTGTTCTCATACTTTTTCTCGAACCTTTTATACCTGTTAGCTTTGTTGTAATCAGGTTTGGTTTTTGAATTAAACTTCTTTTTACCAAACCTGTTTTGAAATTTGTTTGTTAACAAAGCCAACTTCTCAGCTATATCATTCATTTCATCTTCAGAACTGCTACAATTGTCATCATCAGAACTCATCTTCTTCTTACTCATCCCAGAAATCAAAGCTTTTGTTTTCACAACTCCACTCTTCCTATGTTCACTCAGAAGGGCTAAAGACTCTTCGACCTTTTTATCCTTTTCTTTAACTGCTTTTACTTTATCTTCGTGTTGACCTAGAATACTGAAAATGTCGGTCAACTTTTCATCATCCATATCCCTTGACATTTGGAGCTGAATGGAGTATGAATCCCATCCTGGTAGTAGATTCTTGACAAACTTGTAATTTATCTCTGATTCCGATTTGTCGACTCCATTCCTTCTCAAATCATTAAGGATGATGTTGTAGCGATTGTAGGTCTCTTTCAATGATTCGCCATCTCTTGCCTTAAACCCTTCAGAAGCATTGATGCTTTGATTCTTTTTGGTCTTCATGGATTTTGATGATCCCTCAAACTGCCTTTCTAACTCATCCCATATCTTCTTAGCTGAATTACGACTATCTACATGGTTGTAGATATCATTGGGAATTGCCATGGTCAAGTATGTCAATGCTAATTCATCAATCTCCACTTTTGCTTTATCAGCTTCATTGTAATATCTGAACTCTTTCTCAGTTTTCCTTGGAGGAACGTATTGACTTGTAGTTGTTTAAGGAATACCATCAATATTCAGATATGCTTTGTAAGGACCATTATAGATTGAAAGCATAAGATCCCTGTCCTGATGATTTAAGAATTGAATCATTCTTTTCTTCCATTGATAGTATTCTTCCACTAGAAGAACTGGAGGCTTGCTCTTTGAACCCATACTAAGAAAATCTCTAGACATCTTTGCTGATTACTAGAAGATGATCGTCCAGAAGATCAAGCAGTAAGTGTAAAAAAAATTACACTTAGAATTAACTATTCAGATAAAGCAACACTTTAGTTACAATTCAGATGCAACTAACACACTCAAGAATTCGGATGAACCTAGATCCGAAACCAACAGATCTCGGATGCTACAGGATACGGAACCACAGATTTCAAATGTAACTGGATGCGGAATCACGGATTTCGTATGTAACTTGATGCGGAATCACGGATTTCGTACTTAACTAGATCCGAAACCACCGAATTCGGACTTAACTTGATGCGGAAATACAGAATTCGTATCACACTTGATGCGTAATTACAGATTTCGTACTTAACTAGATCCGAAACCACAGAATTCGGACATAGTAGAATGCGAAACCAACAGATTTCGTATGCTCAGAGATCCGAAACCCACACTTGTACAAAACAAATTTTAAATGTTTTCGGTAAAGGTGAAACATTTATGGGATACTTGAGCGAAATGGAAAAGGTTACTCAACAGAGACAAAACTGTGCTGAGCTCCACCAGAGCTCTGTCGGTTTTTTCTGCCACGTCATCAGAAACACGTCATCGAAGATGCGGGTCATTCTTTAAGCGTCAACCACTGGTCACCCGCACATCTCTAACCATGACGGTTTGCTTGCCCGAAAGTGGTCAGAATTAAATCTACGTGGCATTCTCTGATTGAAAGACAAACCACTAGCTGTTCAGGCCACTCCACCTTCTGACACTCGAGCGCCTACAGTACCTACGACGTTCACCCAGCCACATGTTTAGCGTATAAATATCCATTACCATGACCCATTTCTTTTCTTACGCTTTCTGATCATTCAAAAACCCTTCATCTTTCCCTCTTAAAAGTTTAAAAACTTCAAGTTCTTCAAGAAAACCCTAACCTGCAAAAATGGCAGAACCACAAAACTCTGCTGAATCAAGCCGAATAGGACCCGTCAATGAAATCATTATCCTCCCATACGAGTTAGCTGACAACAATTACCGATTTGACCCTAACCCGTGACTCTATCTACCCCTGTACCACATATTTATTGAGTTTTTTCGAAACTCTGAAGTCTTTAGAGCCCTAACAGAGTTCGACGATCATCTTCCTGCGATTTAAGTCCAGCAATGGTGGACTACGTCCCAGTACGTAGAAGAACAGGATGGAATCATTGGCAATGTCAACTCAAGAAATAGAGGAGCGGGAACAATCCGCATTCGTGCAAGCACATTCAGGAGAATCTTCAAAATGAAGACCAAAAGACAGCTTGGAATAGAAGCCTATGAAAACCCCCCAAAAGTTGTTGTTCTTCTTGAATTCATGAAATTCTTGGGTTACAACAAAGAACTGAACAGAATAGGAGAGTTCAGAAGACAGAATCTACCTACAATGTGGAACTTCATGTTCTCCACATTGAACAGAACCCTTACTAGCAAATCTGGTAGTCAAGACCAAGCTAGCACAGAAATCCTACAGATAATGTATGGATTATTCTTCAACGGAAACTTCGACTTCGCCAGCATTCTGTACAACGACCTTCTTGCCGCTGTCAATACAAAGACCTCATGCATAGCAAGAGGAGGAGTCGTTGGAACCCACAAATTTCTGAAGTCAATCAAGTTTCCTCGATTCATCAGTCTGGTAATAAGAAGAGCCTTCGACAGACTGCAATTGACTCATCAGGGAAAATCTACACCTGTTTGGGTAATGTCCAAATTCCTTCTCACGACTTCAGGTGAATATCCATTTATCAGACGAGTACCAAGAACAATGCTCGCTCTGATTGACCCTCAACACATCTCTATCCCAAACTATGAGAGTGCTGCTCAACCTCAAGAACCTGAGGTGAGAACCCCAACATACTTAGGATCTGAGCCATCCTTGGAAAGTTTGAGTGAGGAAATATGAGTGGAAGAGAACAGACCAGAGGTAAGAGTACCCGAAGTGGGGTCTTCCTCTAGAGTGATGGAGGAGGAAGTACATAACAGAGCATCCAATATGGAGACTATTCATGAGGGAGTAAGGGAAATACCAGAGGTAGAAGTTATTTCCTTTGGTAGTGGTGAGAAAGAAGGAGATGAGAGAGAGAATCATGAGAGTTCTAAATCCCTAAGAGCCGAGGGAAATGAGAGCTTAAAAAAAGATGTTCAAGATAACACAGATGAGCGCATCCATAACCAACATCCCAGTGCTTCCACACAATCTAATCCTGGTGATCAAGACCAAAGGATTATTGAAACAGAGGTGCACACCTCAAACCCTAACCAACAAGAACCACCAGAGGCAACTCTTCACGCCTCTGGTACGCACGAAGCCGGGGAAGCTATTTTTGGTAGTGATGTTCATTCGCCCCAGAACATCAATAGGTCACCTCCACACGATGATGCCTCTGTGGCTCATTTAGACTTAACATACAATAGACTTGAGATCTTTCGCATCTCACGTAGGCTCTGTCCGACTCAGGGACAATGGGACGACCTAGTTTCACAAGGGAAGACTTTGCTTGATCCAAGCTCTTCTCAACATATCAGATTTCCTTCCTCAGAACCTGAGCTGGAGGAGGAAACTCTGATCAGAACACCTGTAGATGAATCCCCTCAAAAGGATCATCAAGGATCGGGTGGAAGTCCTACAAGAGCTAACATCAAAATAACTCTTTACGTAGGCGCCTCTGAACTCGAGGCAGAATTGGATACATGTGTTGGATCCAAGGTTACCCTCGTTGACACTTTCACAAGAGCAGAGTTCGAAAGCTTCTGTGATAGTATCAACAACTCCTTGAATGAGTATAAACTTATCAATGACCAGAAGGAGGAGCTGATCCGTAAGGAGAATGCCTCTCTTAAAGAAGAATTGCAGCAGATCACTAATGATAAACCAAGATCTATCAAGATTAGAGAGAGAATCTAGAGTGAGAGAGTAGAGAGAGAAAGTAGATCTATTAGGGTTTGCTCTCAATATTACAAGATGTGAGTTATGCGTATTCCTCTCTGTAATAGTTGTGTCATCCCTCTATTAAACAAAGCTATATATACCTCAATACAAACTAAGGTAATAAGCAAACTTTGACATTCTATTACATTGACTTTGACTTTATTAATCAAGATTAAATCTTGAAGACATATTTGTCCTAACAATCTCCCCCTTGGATTCAAGATTTAAACATTTGAGAACAGCATTCTTCGGCTTCTTGAATCTTCAAAACTTCGGTCTTTATCAAGGTTTGTCAAAGTCAAATCGTCACAAAATCTTCAGACGTGGAACTGATTTAGATTTTCTTTCTTTGATATGGAGAATTTGTTTCTTCACACAATGCATTTTGATACAATGTAGCGCAAATCTAAGAAAAAGAGATCTTATTGAGAAACCAAGATGATCAATCGATTTTTCCTAAACTCTTGAAGAATTCTCCCCTTTTTCTTTCTTTGATTTGAGAACTTCAAACTTCAGTAAGGATATTCACCATATAACACAAGTTTAAGAAAGAGAGATCACAAGATGATCAATCGATTTCTCTTAAACTCTTGAAGAAGAATTTTCCCCCCTTTTACTATCTTGAGACGGAATCTTCTTTAAACATTTATCCCCCTGTCATGAAATTGAATCTTTGCCTTGAAAGCTCTTTGACATGAAACTGAATCTTTGCCTTGAAAGCTCTTTGACATGAAATTGAATTAAACATTTCTCCCCCTTTTTCGATGAAAGTGAGCATCATGATCATCGAAAACCTTCTTCAATTTCAGTCGCGTCTTTGAGAATCATTAACAATCTCCTCCTTAATAAACAATCTTGCTCCCCCTCAAACTAAGAAATCTGGAGCAATTTGATTTCTCCCCCTAAAAGTATGCATATATTTCATTTAGGCACAGTAGTTGAAACACTTATTCAAGGAAAATAAAATTCATTGAACTATATTTTATAATTACTAACATTTGATCATTTGAAAACATTACAAAAGAAATTCAACTTAATGAAATTTAACAGATTTATCTATCAAATGAAATCAAATGCATGTGTTTGGATTCAAATACCAGACATCATTGTATATCAAGTTAAAAATGTTCAGTTTCAACCCCTTTATTAAATCTATTTGGTGTGCTAGCATGCGAAATATGATCAGCAACAAGCATATGCAATTCTAAAACATATCAAAATACTCTGCTCTACTCACACTATTTGTCCAAAATCAGAATTTTCACAAATTTACAGGTTTATCGCGACTTTGTATTTTCCCCAAGTTTCAAGAGATGTGTGCTCATTGGCATCTTTTGATTTTGTGCACATTGGCATCTTTTGATTTTGTGCTCATTGGCATCTTTTAATCACAAAGTTTATTAAGAATAAGATAAACCGTTAAACATGGCTTTCTATCTGGTTCTATAGCAGGATTTGGGTCAGCGGATCCCAGACCAGTTGGCCTTAGGTGCTAGGTGACGAGCACCCCTTAGAACTTACTTTCCCAAACCAGAAAGGCCACATCGATATATCTTAAACCCATCTGTACCAGTAGAACATGGCTTTCTATCTGGTTCTATAGCAGGATTTGGGTCAGCCGATCCCAGACCCGTTGATCTTAGGGACTAGGTGTCGAGCACCCCTTAGGACTTAATCTCCCAAACCAGAAAGGCCACAGGTACAAACTTTCAAACTAAATGATAGTGCAAAATTGTATCTCAATCACTTGGTTCTAAAACATAGTGCTTTCCCCATATTTTCGTTTCCATCCATCATTCTAACAAAAAGGCTTTTTGAGCATTATATTCTATATAAATCTAGAATCACATAATTTTGAGCATTCAGCATAATTTCATTCATGTTTTGCTGACCTTTCGATTTATTTCAGAAGTGAAAGATGAAACAGATGTAACTCAGATAATACAAAAACGCTTGTAAAATCACCCTTGACACACATTTCATTCATTGAATGAAAGTTGAAAAAATTTCACTTCATTGAATTAAATTTGTAAAAATTCAAACATTCAAAGCAGTAGAAATAAAACATAATGCAATGTTACCTTTTACCACTTGTTCTTTGAAATAGAAAGATGTGACAGTTAAGGATATAACCTGAGTAGTATGATCATGCGGTAAATAATTTAACCTGATAAGTACGAGTTCTAAACTGATTTGTTTAGAAGTCTTAGTCTTTGAAGTACGGGTCCTGAACTAAATTGTTCAGAAGCCATAGTCGTTGAAGCACGGGTTTTGAACTGATATGTTCAAAAGCCATAAACTTTGAAATCCGGGTTCTAAACCGATGTGTTTAGAAACCATCTATGAAGCACATATACATCTTCTTTCAAGAGTTCAACGCTTTGCTTCTAAATCTGCAAAAACAGATTAAGTAGATTTTGGTACCCAACTCGTCTTGGGTCCTGACTTGTTAAGCGGAGCTCTATAAGAAGGAAAATGATAAGTGCCATACCAATATTGAACATTATTATTTGTAACAAAATCGTTAGTTCCACAATAAGAACAACAAATTTTCTTTTGTGCAAACCTGATTAAATTATTTGCGGAATATATTGAATCAGGTTTAACAAAAGATTTACCTTTCATTTTAGTGTTCTTGTTGGAAACCGATGATTTTGGTACATCTTTTTCAGGAATTGTACCTTTGACTCTCCATTGCATGTTGACTTTCTTGTATGAAGGAAGATCAGCATATTTATACTTGGAAGAATTATCCACTGAATGATCATAGAAAAGATTCGACGGACGAATGGGACATTCTGCATAGCTTTTGGATTTGTTAAGTGACTTCACTTTGTAAGATAAGTCATTCCGTTCCTTGGTCACCAAATCAAGTTGCTTCTGAATATCAGACTTATCCAACTGCTCTTTCATGATATTAGTCGATAACACAGCCAAATTCTTTGTTAGCTTACGAATTTCCTGCTGAAATATCTTCCGTTCTCTAGAAAATTCTTCTTAACGCTCCTAGCCTGAAATTCAGCTTTCTTCATCTTTTCTAGCTCATGACTTTCCTTATCTAGCTCTTGTCTTTCCTTTTCTAAATCCTTTTGAAGATCAGAAATTTTCTTTGATAATTTCGCATTCTTCGCTTCAAATTCAACCCTTTCCTTGTCCAGTTTTTCTTTTTCCAGAAATAAAACTTTCTCAAAATCTAAATTTTGCGTGGAAAGTTTTCTGCATCTGAGTTCAAGATCTTTCTTTTCTTCACTTTCTTTCTTCTCAGTCTTTGAAGCTTGTTCAAGTTCAGAAACTTTCTGGGAAAGAGATAAAATTTGCTTTGCATAGCACTTTTTGTCATTTGTACGATTCGCTCTTTTATCTTTTAGCAACTTTTCCGTGTCAGAAAGTCTCTTTGTAAGCTCTATAACCTTTTCCTTGAGTTCTTCATTTTCAGCATCTGATGATTTCTCTTCCACATCCTCCTTTTCAGCTTTCTTTTCTTCCTCCTTTCTCTTAAAAGAAACTTCAGATCCAAGCATTTGTTTAGATAACTCGTTCCACATCTGCATTGGGTTTTGTTTGAAACAATCAACGCGTTTGAATATGTGTTGCGGAAGTTTGTAAAGTGCGAAGATCAAGTTGGATGAAGCTTCTTTGTCGGCTTTCATCCTTTTAATCTCTTCTTTTGTATAATCTTTGTCAGTTCTGATCATTGGGCCTTCAGTGAAAGATTTTATCATATTTTCACCATTTTCTCTACTTGCAATAAAATCGATGAACGAAACTCTCCATAGTTCAAAATCAGATTCTTTGAACAACACTGGAAGCTGCTTCATGTTTGAAGAATTAATCTGGAAAAAAAAAATTCAAACAATTAACAATTAGCAAAACTAGAAAAAAAATTCTAAGTCAGAATTTCGCAACCCAAAGAAGTGCAATATGAGTATTTCGCAAGCAACAGAGGCGCTTATTAAACTTTTCGGGTCCTGAAGTGGCGAGATTTGAACTTGATAAAATTCACAGAAAAATTTCGCTTTAGTTAATAGCGCAAAATGAGAATTGTACTGAGGATGGCGCAAATTGAAATAAGCAGACAAGCAAGTAGCTTAAACTAATTAAGCAAGCAAGCAAGTAGCTTAAACTAATTAAGCAAGCAAGCAAGCAAGTAAGAGAAATTAATTCAAACGAATTTATTGAAGGAAGCAAGCAAGCATGTAGGGAAATTAATTCGTTTGCAATTGTCGAAGCAGGCAGGTTGGTGGCGCAATATTAGTATTTCGCAATAACTAAGGCGCAATGTGAGTATTTCGGATCCTAAAGTGGCACAATATTTGTTCCTGTTGGTTGCGCAATTCTCATCCAGTAGGTGGCGCAATTCTCATATTCTGATGAACAAGATGATCAAAACCAAAATCTCTTCAAATCTTCATCAAATCTTCAAATTAACCACCCAAAATTTGTAGAAATGTTAGAAAAACAGTTTCTAAAACGATGATGTGAACCAATTTCGCTTAAAAACACTGATTTAAAATCTGAATGATCAACCAGATGATACGATCGAATCTGAACAAAACTTCAATTTGACCCTCAAAATCTTGAAATTAATCAACCAAAATTTGAAGATATGTTAGAAAACAAGTTTCTAACACAATGATGTAATCCAATTTCGCTGAAAATCGCTGATTCAAAATCTGAATGGTTGATCAGATGATACGAACGAACCGAACAGAAAACTCAAATTTCTTCAAAATTGACCTCCAAATCTTTGAAATTAGCTTTTGATTCTTGAATAAGAATTATTCTCCACACAAAAATGAATCCAAAGAACCAATTCACGAACGAATTCGATCAAAAATCACCAAAATTTGATAAAATCTCAAGAAAACGAGATTTTTTTGAAAATTCAAGGAAACGAGATTTTCTTGAAAATTCAAGAAAATCAATCAAATTTTCTTGTAAAATCACCAAATTCGTATGTTTGATCAGAAGAATTCCATCTCTCAATCTTGTTCCAGCTCTGATACCAATTGATAAACCAAGATCTATCAAGATTAGAGAGAGAATCTAGAGAGAGAGAGTAGAGAGAGAAAGTAGATCTATTAGGGTTTGCTCTCAATATTACAAGATGTGAGTTATGCGTATTCCTCTCTGTAATAGTTGTGTCATCCCTCTATTAAACAAAGCTATATATTCCTCAATACAAACTAAGGTAATAAGCAAACTTTGACATTCTATTACATTGACTTTGACTTTATTAATCAAGATTAAATCTTGAAGACATATTTGTCCTAACAACTAATAAATTTGCTGAAGCTGAAAAACTCAGAGTAGAGGCTGAACGCGCCAAAACATAAGCGATTACAAAGCTGATGACAGAGATAGCAGATCTGAAAAGAGACAAAACAGAGTAGACAACGAAGACTTCGACAGAACATGCTGATATGAAGAGAATAATGGCAGAGAATCACAATGAATCCATGAACAGAACCCTGCCTATACCTTCTGTCCTCTTATCAGAATCGAACGTCAGAACCTTGACAGATTTAATTGACAACTCTGTTAAAAAAGCCATCAAAGACGCAACAACATCATCTGCTACTCCACTCAACATCTCCAGCCCCAACCCCAACGATCTACCAATGACAGTCGGTCAGATGGGCAACTTCAGCAAATCAGTTCTTAGCCGAATGATGACGATTTCATCTAAATTTGTCATGAAAGCCCAGGCGACAGAGAAACACGTGCAGGCATCTCTTGACACTCACAAAGTAAACTTTGAGAGTCAAGTAGATGAAAGCAGAATTGCGGCAACAGAGGTTGAAGACGCAATGAAAAAGGCAGTCACAAACTTCACATATGCTGTTTTACAGACTGCTACACTTAAAAGACCTGCAGAAGGAGCACCAGAAGGAGAGCCGTCACGCAAGAGGCCAAAGTTTGTTGCCCGGTCCTCACCCATTGTTCAGAGACTCTCTAACGAGGATTCCTCTGATGATGAAGATGATTTTAAAGATGCTAAGGAAGCTCAATCAGATAGCCAAATGGGTGAGTCCGCAGGTCAACAAAAGGGGGAGAAGGAAAAAGAGAAAGGGAAAGAGGCTGAGAAAGAAAAGGAAAATGGAAAAGGGAAAGGCAAAACGACAGAGACGACAGAGGCAGAGGCAGAAAGAGGAGATAAGGGGACAACAGAAGAAGACATGCCAGAAATGACTATGGTGGTATTCGACTACATGTTCAAAGACTGAACCATCAAAACACCAGAAGAGTCAACTCAACAACCACCAGAGATCATCATACTCGACACCCCTCCTACATCTCCAAGAACTGAACAAGAGAGATCAATCCCAATCTCTGCTGAAGAACAACCAAGCCAAGCCCAACCTCAAGTCAAACCCCAAGTTCTACAAGAGCCCGGACGACATGTTGATATCCTCATGGCTGAAACACATGAAGACCAGAACCCAATTCAGCCAGAACAGAACCCAGAAACATCAACCCAACACACCGAGAAACCATCATTAGAGGAATTTTTTGGTTATCTCTATGCTGACAGGGACATCATTCCTGTAAATGCCAAACCCATCAACCTGTACCTCAATCCCATCAGAATAAACACCATTTCTGAATCAAGGATGAAGTTCATTCAAACAAAGTCAAATCTAAACAGAGTCATAAACATAAACTTCGGTATCCGCAGAATCTTGGACATCAAACATAAGAAATTCCAACATGACAGAGTCGTATACCATGAGTACACTGTTGAATCAACAGAAGGCAGGAATGAATTCTTCAACGACAACGATCTTGTGCTTTTGAATCCATACGATCTGATCATGCTTCACGCCTATTGCTTGAACTTCTCCGAAAGATACACACCAGCAAGAACTGCGCTACCAGAAGTTCGATTCGCCATGCAAGCGCACGTTAATCTCAGAACTCAGATTGATTTTCA
This sequence comes from Saussurea involucrata, assembly GCA_033807775.1. NCBI lineage: Eukaryota > Viridiplantae > Streptophyta > Magnoliopsida > Asterales > Asteraceae > Saussurea > Saussurea involucrata. The sequence continues at coordinate 115,866,297 of CM066322.1, forward strand.
GCTAGGCATAGAGTTCGAAGTTGAGAAACTAGCGGTTGCACCACCAAACGAAAACCTTGAGGGTTATGGCCACTATAGGACTGGAACAGTAGTTGAAAATCCTCCAGTCTTCATCTGCCGACATAAGAAGATCAAGAAGGGCATCAAAATATCTGAAGCCCACAAGTACTCGAGTGAGTCGCTGGTGTAACTCAAGAACATAATTCAGAATCTCCCAAGAGAGAAGTGTCCAGAAGAGCAACGGAGGCTCTGCATCGAACAGATAGATCTTATGCTGGACTTCCGTGAGCTGATTAGAAGATTCGACAGAATCCAAAGGGGAGATAATTATGCCTAAATGTAACTATTCTTTTACTTCGTATTGTAATATCCTAAAAGAATAGTGCAAGGTTTCAACAGAGGTAAAATGTTCTCTGTTCTTTTATTTACATCTCTGTATTTCCAAAATTTTATTTTCAATACTTAGGGGGAGATTGTTAGCCCCAAGTATCTGTTATGTAAAATTATTGAAAATATTATCAAGTCAGAAGACCAACAGAGATGCAGTAGAAGACTCAGAAGAAAAGCAACAAGAAGACCAACAGAACTCAACAGAGCTCTGGCAGAAGATCAACAGAAGAACTGTTCAGATCCAAAGACCAACAGAGCTCTGGTCTATGAGATCTGTTGAAGTAAAGACCTCTGTAAAGCCTAAGTCTCGTAAGAAATCCTAAGTGTTAGACACGTGTCCATACTTTCCACGTATGCCCTAAAGAAGGGAGACACACTTTCCACGTGTCATTCCAGGGTACAATAGTACACTGTCTACACTTTATCAGGGCTATAAATAGTGAGGTAGTGGAACAATTGATTGTAAGCTTTTGTAAGAATAGTTTTCCACAATTGTTTAAGCAGACACTGCAGTAATCCCGAGCACTACCTCCGTACGATATTGTTCCCTGTAAGATTTCCGAACACACACTTGAAAGTGTTCTTGGTGTGATTCATTATCAATATACGAGCAGCCTTTTATACTTGATCTTGTTATCATTATTCCTGTTCTATATTTAATTCTCACGGTTACATTATCTTTGCACAATCACTCACATAAATGGCTTTATTTAATATGCTTCCGCTGTCTATTTTCTTACCATTATTGTGATACAACGTGAATCTGGGAACCTACAGCTCAGATATTTTCTTTTATGACCTAAGGTCTTGGTTCTGGTTTTGGGCTCCTCTGTTCTTTTGGGTGTGGGAGATGGAGGTTTTGTCGTTGTAGCTTCTGGTGTAGGGGATAGTAATCTGGGTTCTTCTGGTGTTGGGGAGGGAAGTTTGTCTTCTGTTGATTTTGGTGATTGGGATGGTTGGTCTTCTTCAGATGAGGTGAGGATCTGAAATTGTTCTGTTTGTTTGGAGGTTGGTGATGGTACATCTTCTACAGGTACAGAGGTTGTTTCCACATAAGTGGGTGTTACCTCTGTAGTCTTCTGTTGGGTTCCTTCTTAGGTTTCAGATGGAGGTGCTTGGTTTATTGGTTCTGCTGATATTGGTGGTGGTACAGGTAAACCTCTGGAGGCAGCTCTGTCTTGTCTCCTTTTCTCCCCCTCAGGATGACCTGATGATCCATCAGAATCATTATTAGAGTCATCCTGACCCTTTTCTCTTGTACCCTCCGCTCTGCACGTTGCTTTTGGCTTCTTGGGTTGTGAGGCACATAAATCATAGCAGATGCCTAGAAGATAAGCGATCTGTGCTTATGTGTCAAAGCGAAGTTTGCCCATGCCAGCTCGAAAATCTTTGACATAGTTGGCTTTGGCAGCAGTGAACGCTCTGATGAATTCAGTCATTTCATTTAGTACACCTTGACCTATTTATGTGAGTTGGGCTCTGGTTATATAGTCCAAAGGTTTCAGAGCCTTGGTTTGATCGAGAGTATGCTCTTGGACTTTATCAAGTGCCTTTTGAAGATCTTCGGTGGTTATGACGGGAGCAGAGGTTTGTGGGAGGTTCTTTTATGCCTTTTTGGCCTTCTTTAGCTCTTTAGAGAGGTCGGCCATTGATGTTTCCAGAGCAAAAGTGGAGGCCGGTTCAGCTTTAGCAGAGGTTGTAGCAGGATTGACTTTGGCCATGGCATTCTTCACCTCTGTGGATAGGGTGTCCACTTTGGTGGTCAGATCAGTAATTGCCCTTTTTATTGTTTTTGCAAAGGAGTGGAAAGAGCTTTTCAACCCTTTCAACGTGTTGTCCACAGAGGTGACAAGGGTTTGGAACTCATCCCTTGAGACATGTGGACTAAGTGTAACCTCTGGGTGAACAAATCTATCACCAGAGTGAGTCTCTGTTCCTGAGACGCCTTCTTTCGCTCCTGTTTGTACGCTGAGAGCGGAAGGACTTCCCTTCAATCCTAGAGCAGAGGCCTTTTGAGCTTCAGAATCTACGAAGGTTCTGTCAAGGGCCTTGTTCTAATCCACTCCAGAGGTAGGGACATAAGTATCGTTGAGTTGACTTGGGGACTTGTCTAGAGTCCCTTCGTCGTTGTGCATTCTAAGCTCCTCTGAAGAGCTTTTTGGACCTAAATGTGTGCGCGTGTCAGAGGAAACAAATTCCTCTGTTGGGATTTCGGATGTGATCTGGGGCAATTGATCTCTTACTAAAGGTAAGCCCTTTGGAGAGGACTCCCATGGAATGGTTTCCCCGGTTTTCTGTGGCACAGAGGTTGAAAGAGTTACCTCTGCCTGGTTTGTTGGGGTTGGCCTCGAGCTGTGCTGCTTTGTTTCAATAACACCTTCTGCCACTAGACTGGCAGTGTTAGGAATGTGGGTTACACTAGGAGGGGGTTGGGGTTGTGTGCCTCTTCCATCTACGGCTTCTTTTTGCGCTTTGGCCTCTGTCATACATCCTATCCTAAGAGTCTCTCTGCTAGCCTCTATTTCCTCGAAATTGTCCATATCTTCTGGGCTTTTTCTTAGTACATCATAGCATGGGTGAGAGCCTAGTAGAGATTGTAGGTCCGGATGCAGAAGTCCCTCTGGAGTGTTTTCCTGTATGCCCTCAGGGGTTCTGTCAGCTTCCTCTAAGTCAGAATCAACCTCTGAGACAATTACTGATGTGTTGGTGGTGGTCCATTGTTGTATAGTTTCTAAAATTTGGGCAGAGGTCTTGGATTGAATCTCCACCCAGGTATCCTCTGTGCCTATCATCTCCTCCGTGTTCTATAGTTCTGGATCGTAGCTCGGAGGAGAGGGAAACTGATCACCATAGTCTTCTGCGGTAGGGTCAACTTCTGGTATAGGAGATGCCATGTGAGCTTGTTCAGGGTTGAGCACTGGAGGTTCTGTGAAGAATATTGGATGTGCCTCTGTCGTCCATCCAGAGGTGTCCAAGGTATCCGCAAACTCGTGTTGTTCAAGGAAAGCTGAGAAATCCCCTTGGTCTGCATAATGTAAAAGAGTGGGAGAGGGCAGAGGTTGTTCAGGGGCAACTTCCTCTTCTATGGTTTCCTCTGCGAATGTTTGCAGAGGAGTTGTGGGTTTAGTGGTTTTCTTCCTCTTCGGTTTTGGGGCTCCCTCTTCTGAGGCTTTTGACTTGCGTTTCTTTTTCTCCTTGGGAGGAGGAGGGGCAGAGGATGCAACGACCGTTTCTGGTGGAGGTTGGGTGATCTGTGCAGCACTAGAAAAGGTTCCCTCTGTAGGCTTCTTTGCTCTGGGAGCCTTTTTCTATTTGGTTGGTGTGGCTGCCTTTGTCTTGGACGCAGAGGAGATCATCTTCTTCCTCTGTAGTTTGATCTTGGCCAGTTTTTGCTCGTGCTTGGCCACAGCCTCTGCGTGCTCTTCTGGCCTTATCCTTTCTACAACAATGGTTGCTAGGGGGACTCCTAAACGCGGGGGTGTCGCAAGAATCGGTTCTGGAGTCATGTGAGCGCGTATATACTCTATCTTAAGTTGTTCATCAGAGGCATACGACAAAAGTCAGGCTATCAGAGTTCTGCAGATCGCATACCCCTCTGCGTGTGTTATGGTAGCCATTCTGCCTAATGGGTAAGTCTTAACCACTAGCCCTTCCACTGGCCAGTTGTTGATTCGTAGCAGAGGTTCCAGACTGACTCCGATAGTCCTCTGGAACTGCAGAGCTGGGAGATCTAGAACATTTGGACCCTTTGCCTTCTGTGTTGAGATGCGTCGATCAATCGTGTGTACCAGCCCTTGCATCATCAGAGCTGCAAAGTCTAGGGGTAAGTCATAATAAACCCCGTACATTATTGCAAGGATTTGGTGGGAGGTTTGATCTGGACTCCCTACTTTGCCTGTGAGGCATCTGTTGAGGATTGAGAATAAGGTATTCCACAGAGGTGGGAATCGGTTTCGTCTAAAGTCATTTCTCTTGTTCAAGTGGGTGTTGTAACCTAACATCTCTGCAAAGTCACAGAGCTCTCTATCAGAGGGGATTTCGGCATATTCTTTAATCCCTAAAACCCCTCTGGTGGGTAGATTGAATTCTAAAGAGAGCATGGTTCTGTTGAATTTGAGCTCGATCTTTTCAGACTTATCAGGCTTTAAGACCCAACATTTGACTTCCCTTGATTCTGTATCATAATAACAGCTCAGCTAGAACTGGTTCATGTACCTGGCAGGAAGGCAAGTGATATTTTTGGGTAAGAGGGTGTTCAATGGATGATTTTTAAGGATATTCAGTAATATCGCATGTGCTTCCCCAAAGGCTGTTCTTGCGGGCACAAGGAAGTGGTTATTGGGTTTGAGGGGTAAGGAGTTCTCAAAATGATTATTTTCGATGAAGAACTGTAGATGAGTGGTTGGAGAGGAAGTTGCAGAATCACCCTATTCTTGTTCAGGATTAGTTGCCCTGGTTTGGTGTTGTGAGTGCTCGGAGTGAGCATGGGATGTCGCCGGTGACTTGGAGGTGGAAGCCATTGCTTGAGTCTTGAAGAATTAGAGTATAAAGATCGAAGTTGCAGGTATTATACTGTTCGCCGGAGATATTGAGAGAGAATCATAAAAGAATGAGGAAGATGATAAGAGGGGTTTTATAGGGTTTAATGGTGGTAGAATCTGAAGAGGTTAATATTAAACATTTGATAATCCTTTGGGGTCCGCAATCTATACTTGAGTGACTGTCACCATCAGAAATAACCCGCATCCTACAGAATCCTGTTTCTGTGCATAAGTGTCAAATCGACAGAGGCTCTGTGGTGGAATGAGCTATGTGATTTGAAACCTTCTTACGTTGCCTCTGAGCATGCACCTTTACCAAAACGTTGAAAAAACAGTGGAAACGATCGATAGAGTCTCTGTGCAGAAATTTAAAGTTACAAAGGTTCTGACTTACAGAGGCTCTGCTGAGCTCCGCATAGGCTCTATGACCATAAATTTCTAATAACAGAAAGCACATAAAGCTTTTGATTGTTTTAAACTGTGTTTTTAGGACATATTTGGAATTTGGTGTCCTAGAAAACTGTTTTGGAAAAAGGTTTTGTGCGAGACATTCTCCTTTTGGTTTACCTTTGCTCGGTGAACTTCCTGACTTCTGTGGGTTTGGCTAAACACTCCTCTTCTTTGGCTCCCCCTTGATTTAACAACTTCTGTAGACTAATTCAAGGTCTCCTTCTGCTCCCCCTTGACCAATGCTTGGATCAAATAAGATAAGTAATGCATAGAACATAGGTCAAACTCACCAAAGGCTCTATGGAGATTGTCAGAGGTTCTGAGAATTCCCACAGAGGCTCTGTTGGGTACAGAACTTTTACAGAAGAGTTCAAATATATACATATATACAAGAGGAACAAGTCGTACTTAAAGAGGTCTCAAGTCATGTTTACCATACCTACCTTACCCACCAAGAAAAGAAATCTTTTCTCATCAAGTGCCTTGGTGAATAGGTCAGCAAGCTGGTATTCAGTGTTCACGAAGTACATCTCAATTGTTCCTTGTTCAACATGATGCTTCAAAAAGTGGTAACGGATGTCGATATGCTTTGTTTTGGAGTGTTGTACAGGATTTGCTGAAATCGCTATGGCACTTTTGGAATCACAGAGGATGGGTATCTTGTAGATATTTTGACCGTAGTCCTTTAGCTGAGTTCGCATCCACAGAACTTTGGAGCAACAACTAGCAGCATCAACATATTCAGCTTCTGCCGTAGATGTGGATACACAGTTCTGCTTCTTTGAAGTCCAGCTGACTAGTTTACCACCCAGGAATTGACAACTCCCAGAGGTGCTTTTCGGTCAAGTTTGCATCCTCCATAACTTGAATCTGAGTAAGCCGTTAGATTAAAGCCAGAGTTCTTCGGATACCAGAGGCCATATTTTTGGTTCCCTTTAGGTATCTGAAGATCCTGTTTACAGCAAGAAGGTGAAATTCTTTTGGATTAGCTTGATACCTTGCACAAAGGCATGTGGCAAACATTATATCAGGTCTACTAGCGGTTAAGTATAAGAGAGACCCAATCATGCCTCTGTAGAGCTTGCACTCTACAGATTTTCCACTTGGATCTGAGTGTAACTTATTTCCAGTTGACATGGGGGTCTTCATGACAGAGGCATAAGAGAGATTGAATTTCGAAAGAATGTCAGAGACATATTTTTCTTGATTTATAAAAATTCTCTCTAATGATTGTTTGACTTGGAGTCCTAGGAAGAAGTTTTGTTCTCCCATCATACTCATTTCAAACTCACTCTGCATGAGTTTTTCAAAATCAGTGCAGTGTTTTGCATTTGTAGACACAAAAATGATATCGTCCACATAGATCTGTACAAGCAGAATCTCATCACCTTTTCTTTTATAAAACAAAGTATTATCAGTTGTACCTCTTTCGAAATTATTTAAGAGAAGAAAGGTTGAAAGGCGTTTGTACCATGCTCTTGGAGCCTATTACATTCCATACAGAGCTTTGTCGAGAAAGTAAACATGATTTGGGTACTTGGCACTTTCAAACCCTGGTGGCTGCTAGACATAGACTTCTTCTTGAATTTCACCATTTAGAAATGCAGATTTTACATCCATTTGAAAGACTTTGAAACCTCTGTGGGTTGCGAAGGCTAAGAAGATTCTTATTGCTTCGAGCCGTGTGATAGGGGCAAAAGTTTCATCGTAATCAATGCCTTCTTCTTGGCGATATCCCTTGGCCACTAATCTCGCTTTATTTCTAATGACCACCCCGTCCTCATCCCTCTTGTTTCTGAAGACCATTTAGTCCATATTGCTTGTTTCCCCTTTGGGCGAGGAACTATGGTCCATACCTTGTTTCTCTCAAACTGTAGAAGCTCTTGTTGCATAGCATCTACCCATTTTGGATCATCTAGGGCTTCAGAAATACGTTTTGGCTCGATCACACTGATAAAATTTGTAAAGAAACAAAAGTTAGTAGTGGCTGATCTTGTCTTGACTTTTTCAGAAGAAACACGTGGTATTAGGCTCTGAGGATGACTTTTAGTCCATTTTGTTGTCCTTGGAAGATGGTCATTAGCGTCATCAAGTTGAGCTTCTGAGGTTGCACATGGTTGATCTTGTACAACCTCTGTGGTAGAAGGTACTTCTGTGTTTGAACTTGGTTCTTCAGCTTGTGTAGGTATTGGGATTAGAGATGGAATAGATTCCTCTGATGTGATGGAGACTAAATCCTCATTTTCCTCTGGTATCGGTTCCTCTGTTGTGGCTAGAGTTGGTATTTCCAGTGCCTCTGTTGGTGTATCTTTGCTTGTGTCATCTTCTGTTCGCTCCCTCTCGGCATTAGCATCTGCATGATTCACAGAAGAGGATGAAGTATTTAATGGACCAGTTAGAGAGATACCTGACTCAGTCTGGTTTATAGAACACGAATCTCCAGAGGCTCTGACGGTCCAGCAGAGGGATCGATAATGTCGTGGAACATCTCTTCAAATAGCAGATTTAGATCTTCTTCTCTAGTTTTGGAGATGCCAGAGGATTCCTTCTTTAGACCGAGTTCTGAACTGATTTGTTCATAAGTCTTCCGAAAGGAATCGTCAAAAGAGACATTTATGCTTTCCACTATGGATCGAGACCGCATAAGATATACTCTGTAAGCCTTTGAAGTGGCAGAGTATCCTATGAACTTTCCTTCGTCTGCTTTCACATCGAACTTCCCTCTAGCTTCTCTGTCGTTTAAGACGAAGCACTTGCATCCAAAGACATGAAAGAACTTGATGTTAGGACGCCTCTGATTGATCAATTGATAAGGAGTCTTGATGTGCCTTTTGACTATGGATGATCGATTTTGAGTATAGCATGCTGTTGATATAGCTTCTGCCCAGAAAGAAATCGGCAATCCAGACGCTGTTAGCATAGTTCTGGCAGCCTCCACAAGCGTTCGGTTCTTTCGTTCAACAACGCCATTTTGTTGTGGAGTGCGTGCTGCAGAGAAGTTCTGCGAGATGCCCTCTTCTGTGAGGTAGGCTTCAATGACAGAGTTTTTGAATTCTGTGCCATTGTCGCTTCTCAATTTCTGAATTTTGCACTCGTACAGAACCTGGATCCTCTTCATTAGGTTTATTAGAATGTTAGGAACATCTGATTTCTTTCTTACAAACTCCACCCATGTATATCTTTAGTATTCATCGATCACAACAAGTATGTATTTCTTGCCTCCTAGGCTCTACGTAGCGATTGGACCACAGAGGTCGACATGAAGCATGTACAGAGGCCTAGGACAAGACACATCAGGCTTTCCTTTGTGGGAAGCCCTCTTAAGCTTGCCCATCTCACATGCTAAGCACAAATGATCTTTACATAATTTTACGTTTGGCAGACCTTTAACAAGATCAAGTTTCACAAGTTTGTCTTGAGTATGGAAGTTCATATGGCAGAACCTATTGTGCCATAACCAGGCTTCTTCGTTTATACAAGCAACAAAGCAGAGCTTGTCTTCTTTGTTCTTGACACTAAAGTTCATAAGATATAGATCTCCCCTTCATTCAGACCGCAGAAGTTCGACTCCAGTATCTTCTCCTTGCAGAGAGCAGAAAGTTCTTTTAAACATAACGTCGAAACCAGTATCGCAGAGTTGGCTAACACTTAGAAGATTGTGCTTTAGGCCATCCACATATGCAACTTCGCATACTGATATGTTTTCCTTTTTGATGACTCCTTAGCCTTTAATATATCCCTTCTTGTTGTCGCCAAAGGTTACTGATCCTCCAACGAGTTTATCTTTGTAAGAGGATAGTAGACCTCTGTCGCCAGTCATGTGCCGCGAGCACCCAAAGTCAAGATACCAGATCGGCACATACTGCTTCTGTAAAACAATCAGAGATTTTTAGGTACCCATATCCAAATGGGTCCCTTTTTGTCAGAGGTCTTCAAGGTTGCCTTAGCATCCTTGGTTTTGGTTTTAACATCTGTTGAAGAACCATTTTGTTTCTTCTTTCCCTTGAATTTAGCATTCTTTTTGGGCAAAGAGAGGAAACAGTGTGGGCTTGAGAAGTGTTGATTCAATTGATACCTGAGATCAAAGCAATGACAATAATCAACATGCAAAGAAATTTGCTTGAACTTTTCATTAAAAACATTGAAACAGGGTACAAAGGCTTTATTACAGTATATTCTAACATCTGATTTCCTATTACAAGAAGACCTAAGTAGACTAGATTGTTTGTTTGGAAAATCTCTGTGGAGAGTAGCCTTCTGTAGTCCCCTTCGGTGGTGAACTTCTGCAGGTTTCACTGTCACAGAAGAAAAAGATTTGTTATTTTTAACCCACTTACCCTTTTGTTGCCATGTTAATTTTTCTTTAAGAGGCCTTAAGGGTTTTGAAGTTTTTGAACTTGTTGGATTTTGAGAAGACATTTCCTTCTGTTGTTTGATTTTCTCAAGATCAAGAGATGTTTTGGCTTGTATACACATGTCCAAAAAGTCCGGGCAAATAGGAACACTTGTGCTTTTCTCCTTAGGAGGAATGCATCTGTTAAGAATTCCAAAGGGAAGTGTAAATCCCTCTGAAGCACAAGGAACTATTTCTGACTCATTTGAGTCAGTCTCAAATTCGTCAGAGGATGAATCGTCCTCATATACAGAGGTTGAGTCACTCAGATCTCTGTCGACAGAGGCTGGACTTTTAGAGCATGTGCCATACTCACTTTCTTCCTTTTCTTTGGGATTGTCTTCCTAGTCAGCAGAAGTATTTATCAAGATTTCCTCAGAGAGATTTTGATCAGCAGAGGATGCACAGAGGTTTTTATAAAAATTGTTTTTGCCAATTTCCATCAACTCATTTTCAGAAATGTTTTTCAGTTTTTCTTCTGAAGAAGCGGACAAGAATTCAGGTGCCTCTGCCGATAATTTCTTTTCAGAGTCTATCATGCAGACAAAAGCAACATGTGTTTGAGTCTCGGGGTCACTAAACTTGAAGATTCCTATCTGATCTTGTGTTTTCAGATATTTCTTGGGTTTGGAGTCTCTTTTGACAGAGACTGAAGAAGATAGATCTATGTTTTCAAACCACACATTTATCATCTTCAGAGGTTTCCTCTTGTGAGGTTCCCCTGATACCAACTCTTCCTCATAACTATCAACAACCACCACTTTCTTCTTCTTCTCCTCCACAACTTTCTCTTTTGCCTCTGTAGTCTTCCCAACAAGTGCCAGAGGCCCAGCAGTCTGAGTTTTTGCTTGGGCGATTTGGGGTTCTTGTGCTGCCAAAGTTCCATAAAGATCTGATAAACTCCAGGTGTCTAAGTGTTGATTTGTTTGTAGGGACATAGACAGCTGGAGCCATTCTTCATTGAAGCTCTCTAGGAAGATGACATTGTTCTCTTCAGAAGTTATGTGGATCCCAAACTTCCTGCACCTGTTTATTAAAGAGTTGAACCTGTGATAGGTTGACTGCAGAGACTCTGTCGGCGGAGCTTTGAATGAGTAATATTCATTGATACATTGGGCTTTGCGATTTTTCTGAGTCTTAGCCCCTCCTTCCAACTGTTTCTCCAATTCCTTCCATAGATCGTATGCAGATTCACACGCATCTAGGGATTGGAAGAGGCCATTGGGGATGGCCATTATCAGATGTCGCTTGGCCTTCTGTGCAAATTCATATTTCTCCCAGTCAGGTGCAAACCATTTATCTTTTGTTTTAGGTTTCTTGTGCTCAGGAATATCTGGAGTGTCGTTTGTAGCAGGTACACATGGTACTGTGATCATAGGAACGAAAGGAGGATTGCAGATATAATGCAGAAGTTCTTTGTCAGAGCCCTCGAAGAAGTGGATCATTCGAATTTTCCACTGAGGGTACTCATCTCTGAGCAAAGTGGGTGGTTTTGTTAAGGAACCAACAGAAAAGTAGTTGGTGGTGTTCGCCATTTTAAATGGTTTTGGAAAATACCAGAAAACAGAGTATGAACTAAAACTTTTTGATGATGGGTTACATTTTCAGAAAAGAGCTTATGAGTGTAAGAACCTTGAACAATGCACTAAAATGGAGAGTTTTAACCGAGAAAACAGGGTCTGTAAGTTTACCAAAGTCGAACTTGTCGAGAATGGCAGAAAAACATAGTTTGTTTGAAAAATATGAAGAACAGGTTAAAGACAAACCAAGTTTCTACCAGAAATCATTGTAAGAGAGGATCTCTTGATATAGAAAATCAAGGATGGCTCTGATACCAATTGTTGATCCCGATTTTACTCAACAATGATAGTTATATCTATTAGTTCAAACAAGTAATGGTGCTGAAGCATTTTAACGAACTAAAAGATATTCAATGGTAGAAAAACACACTAAACCAAGTAAACAAAGTATAAATAAACACGAGATTATCTTAAAGATTCCCTTTGTATTGATTTAAATAAGAACACCAAGAACACCGAAAGTATAATGAAAATTCTGATCTAAGGTGTGTGTGTTGTGCAAAGCTTAATAGAAGAGCTCAACATGAGCCTTCTATTTATACTACTCTACACGGGACAAGTATTAGACAAAAGGTACAAAGGTTACAAGACAACATCGTGAATCTGCAAAGGGTACAACGTTAATGTAGTGCGCCGATTTATGCTAAGGCTGTAACCTATCAGAGGTTGACACGTGGAGATGGCAGGGCACGCCTTGTACGAATGATCTTCAGGATCTTCGTACAACAGAGGCACGTGAGAAGCACGAATGTCTTTGTCTTGATCTTCATTCTTCAGATTCTTCTAAGTCTTCAATATCACAGAGGCTCTGTCAAATGTGACAGAGGCTCTGTGGCCTTGTCCTCTGTGAATGTCTTCTGCTGAGTCTTCTTGCGGTGTCTTGGCAGAGGTTCTGTCGATGTTATATACTTAGCCTATTTTTCAATACTTATTTACATAGAAGTTGGAGCTAACAGTCAACCATTTCGAAAAAGGTACTGTCGATACAACCTTATTCATTAGGAGGTATAAGAATGACATTCTTCTGGTACAGATATATGTTGATGACATTATCTTTGGGTCTACTAGGCATGAATACTGTGACAGGTTTGAGGATTTGATGAAAAGTGAATTTAAAATGAGCATGATGGGAGAACTTTCTTACTTCCTTGGTTTACAAGTCAAACAATCCATCAGAGGCACTTTTATAAGTCAATCAAAATATGTCTCTGATATTTTGAAAAAGTATAAGCTCAACAATTCAAATCCTATGAAAACTCCTATTGCCACTGGAGTTAAACTTGACCATGATCCTCAAGGTCAATCTTTGGATGTCAAGAACTACAGAGGCATGATAGGGTCACTTCTGTATTTAACTGCAAGCAGACCTGATATAATGTTTGCAACCTGTCTTTGTGCCAGACTTCAAGCAAATCCTAAGGAATCCCATTTGTCTGATGTCAAACGAATCTTTAAATATCTCAAAGGGACTCAATTTTTGGGTCTCTGGTATCCTCTTAATTCTGGTTTCGAGCTTGTTGCATACACAGATTTAGATTATGGAGGATGCAGGAATGACATAAAGAGTACTTCTGGTTGCTGTCAATTGCTTGGAGATAAACTAGTCAGCTGGACATCCAAGAAACAGAACTGTGTATCAACCTCTACAGCAGAAGCAGAATATGTTGCTGCTGCTAGTTGTTGTTCTCAAGTAATCTGGATGAAAACACAGCCCAAAGACTATGGCCTGGAGTACAACAAAGTCCCAATTCTGTGTGACTCCAAGAGTGCAATAGCAATTACAGCTAATCCAGTTCAACACTCAAAGACAAAACATATCGACATAAGGTACCATTTTATCAAGGATCATGTTGAAAAAGGGACGATTGAAATGTATTTTGTTTCAACCGACTTCCAACTTGCTGATTTGTTTACAAAAGCCCTTGATGAAAGGAGATATAATTTCTTAATCTGCAAGATGGGTATGCTGAACATGTCTTCCTAACTCTATTCAAAATTCACCAGAGCCTCTGATGTTCATCCCAGAGCTCTGTCAAATATTTTCTTTTATGCGTTTCAAATATGTACATTCTTTGTTCTCTTTGTAAATATTCTTTAACCTTGCAAAAAGTGGCAAGAAAAAAACCTGAAAAGATAAATCTGTCAATTAAGCTCATCATTTTAGGAGGCGTTTAAAAGGAAAATAAGCATGTTTTAAGGGGGAGCAAGTCAAAATAATTTCAAATCTAAATGACTTTGCTCGTTGAACATAACGGAAAATCTTTTTAAGGAAGGGAAAACCTGTTCTGATGAAAAACATTTTTGTTGATAAATGTCAAGAACCTACCAGAACTCTGACATTTCACCAGAGCGTCTGATGAATTTCACCAGAACTTTGTGAAATCTCTGAGACAGTTCTGCTTTCTTTCTTTGACTACTCTCACATCAGATACAGGATTTGCAAATGATTTTAGGGTAAAGGTGAAACTTTTGGGTTACTTGAAAGAATAGACAAAAATCACTCACCAGAGAGAAAAGTGTGCTAAGAGTTCCACCAGAGCTCTGTCTTTCCTCTGATAATGGTCATCAGAGATGCGGGTTATTTCTGAGCGTCAACCGCAGGTCACCCACATATCTCTAACCGTGACGGTTTTATAGCCGAAAGTTTGTCAGACCCAAAACCCACATGGCATCTTCTGATTGAAAGACCAACCGTTAGCTGTTTCCACGTTCTACTGTAGAGGTCGTTCCACTATCTGACACTCGAGTACCTACAGTACCTACGATGGTTATCCAGCCAGATATTTTGAGTATAAATACCCATTCCTTTGACCCATTTCATTTCTTACAACTTCTAAGTATTCAAATCTTCAAACCTTCCCTCCTTTGTTCAAATATTCTTCGTGTTCTTCAAACCCAGAAACCTGTAACAATGGCAGAACAAGCAAACTCAGCGGAATCAAGCCGAATAGTGCCCATTGATCAAATAGTTATCCAACCTTACGAGTTTGTAGATAATAACTACAGATTCGACGCCAACCCAGCCAATTTTTTGCCTATCTACCATGTTTTTGTTGAGTGCTTTAGGAACTCAGAACTCTTCTAAACCATTACACGACACGACGATAACCTTCCACAAAAATATGTCCAACAACGGTGGACAACATGCCAGTTCATTCCTGAGAGGAAAGGTATTATTGGTTGTTGGTTCCCGTTTTGCTTATACAAGATTGTCAGATCTATTAGTTCGGATTTATGTTTGATGCGGAAGCGTATTTGAATAACTAACAGATATGATTGATAGATTTAGAACATAATATAAATAAACAGTGAACAGGAAATAATATCTCAAAGTTTACTGAATATATATATTAAGAACAGATTCAAGAACAGTGAGTAAGCAAAGCTTTTAAAACAGATATGACTCTCAAAGTGTTTAAAGCTATGTGTCCTTGTAATGTTTTTCTCTCTTAAGTTCTTGATTGTTCGATTAATCGATCGATGGATTGATAGATTAATAGGAAGAACTCAACATGAGTCTTCCTTATATACTACTCTAAGGGGACCATAAAGCATATGCTACTATTCACAAAGGACGGTATGAATAGTTGGACGGATGGCATGAACAGTTGGGCGTTCTGTATTGCATTTAATGCAGCAGACGTCTATTATGTACTAAGCCCTATTGAATCCAACCAGAGTTTGACACGTTGCAGTTGGACAGGGCATGCTACCATGCAAGTTGATGAACAGGTCCTCTAACAGTAGCAAGATATTATAAATATCTTTCAAGTCTTTGTTGAAGACCGCAGAGGCTCTGTGAAGTGCCACAGAGGTTCTGCGGTTTGGTCCTTAGAAGAGCAGTCTTCACCGGATTCCGAGTCTTTGGTCTTCTTTGCGCGTATGACAGAGCTTCTGTAGGGCGCCTCTTTAGCTTCTGTAGCTTCTTGACCTTGATCTCTCGGTAAGTTCGGCAGAGCCTCTGTAAGAGGCTTTCTTCACTTAGCCTATTTTCACTACTTCTAAATACTTCTATGATTAGGAAGATTGAAGCTAACAATCTCCCCCTAAGTAGTGAAAAATAAAAAATTTAACTTGAGTTTAGTTAGGCTAAGTTAGATAAGACAGAGGTTAAACAATACCTCGAAAGTTCTTTCATTTAGAAATATGCCAGAGGCATTTTACATTTGAGTACAATGAAAGATAAACTTTTGACTTGGTTTGCAGAGATTTGAGGTTTGAGAATCAGATTTTGGCATCTTTGAAATCGTTGAAGCTTCTGTTGTCTCTTCCGATTCTTCTGATCTCTTTGTAGAAACTGATGCAGAGTTCTCTTAGGCGAATTGTGGCATCAATCTCTCAGATGAAAGTATCTGCAGCGTCTCTATCCATTTTCTCTGTACCTCTGTATTTTACAAGGCTTGCTCTGAACTTGTTCAGAGTACTAGTTGCGTACTTCTGACAATCCATGCACACAAATAGTTTGATTTCGCCTTGTGGGTTTTGAAATACTAACCCGAATCTTGGTTCTGTAATTATAGAGTTGGGCACGGCGTCGAGTGGGCAGCGATCTTCTGGTGGTCGTAAATTTAGATGTTTGAGACCAATATCCTTTCCCAGTTGAAAATCTATCATACTGAAGATCAGAAGCTTTTCCCTCATTGCTTTTCTTAACACTTGATAGGCTCTGGTGTTTGCCTCTGTGTTGTAGTTGTCCTTTGTCCATTGCAGAAGGTCAGGTAGATCAAAAGGATTGATATTTCTTAGGTCAGCATCAGCGAAGGTGGTTTCTGAATTGTCTTCTATTCTGACTTTGTAAAGATTGTACCTTACCCTTGGATAGGTTCTTGTAAAGGAGAACTTGCAGAAGATTACCTTTTTGATCTTGTGGATTGAGAAGACATCTGCTTTGGTTCTTGGCTTTGTTCTTGTGAAGATGTTCTCAAATTCTTCTCTGATCCTTGAATCTGTCACATGATTTGTTGGATGATTGGTCTGAAAGGTTTGTTTATAGAGGTATTTGTATACCACTTCTTCCATCTCTTCATGTGTTGGACCAGGTTGTGGTACTTGTCTTCTGAGACTCTCCATCTGTTGAACAACTTCTGCAACTCTGCCAGTAAGTGGAATGTCTGATAGGGGCTTTAATCCATATGCCCAATCAACTTCTTCAGGCTTTGGAGTTTGGAGGGCATCAAAGGCGCTCTTCATCAAGTTCTCTGTAGGCTTAGGCAATGATTTCTTTTTCTTTGGCTCTTCTATCAGTATTGCTTTGCCCTTGTCTTTGGCTTTTGGAGGTGCAGAACCTGTTTCTTCTGTAGGTTTGGAGGTTGGTGCTTCTGTTGGCTTGATGGTTGCCTTTGTAGGTTTTGACACTTGTGATTTAGAGGACTTTTGTGGCGATGGTTCTGTTGGCTTGATGTGCTCTGTAACCTCTGTTGGAGGTTCTTTGGTGACTTCTTATGTGAGCTCTATTTCTGTTGGTGAAGATTGGACATCGAATCTTCTTGCCATTTTGAAAGCTAATGTGAACCTGTGCCTTTCTTCTTCTCTCTGCGACATTCGATCAGTCATTGTGTTAGGTCTAGAGTTTTGTCAAAAACACAAGTGTTGAGTTCTGAGTAAGAAGACTAAAGAAGACTCAGAAGACTCAGAAGTTCTGAGTGAGAAATCTCAAAAAGATTCTAAGTGTTGGATTCTGACTAGAAGGTTCAGAGTTCTGAGTAGGAGACTCAGAACTTCTGACTATGAAGACAAATGTTCTGAAGCGCTTATTCAGAAGTATGTTCAGAATTCATATCTAGGGATATTATCTGTTATATTCAGTTACTAATTAGGACACGTGTAATTGTTCTATTAGTCTGTTTCTTATATGTACTGTAGCTTTAGCTATTCTCTACAGTATATATAGGAGTTAGCAACTGTAGCTAATAGAATCTTTGGAGAGAATCTTTGACATAATCTTTGGTGAATCCATTTAGAGAAATTCATTGTAATATCTTGTAATTCACAGATTGTTAATAAATCATATGACCAGTTGCTGTGAATACGATCTTGAATGTTCATATTTGATTGTAAGAGTGTAACCTGGACTTTCAATTGGTATCAGAGCCAATCAACAAACAAATTCGTCCAAGAGTGTGTTTGATCGCGTTCTTGAAGTTTCTTGATCAATTCGACAATTGATTCCGCTGCTGCTAACAATTCTTGAATTCCTAACAATTCTTGAATTCGTTTCTATCATTGATTCAAGAAATTTGAATTTGTCTTTCTGTTGAATCGATATCTTACAATCAAGTCATCCAAATATTTTCTCTCTATGCTGATTAATTCTCGAAATTAAACAGAGATCACAGGTATGTCTTCGAAATTCTTGATTGGTTTCTTGATCAAAGTGATTATATCTGCTGCATGCTGATTAGTATTCAAATTTTTGTTGAAAAGAAGTTTTCATTAATTCATGTACTCTAACTGTTTGATGAAATGCATGTGACAGAGTTGATCAATTCTTGCATGTTCTAGATCTGTGTTGATTCTCATTTTTTTCATAATTCATAGTTGATATTTGAATTTGTCATTTCATCATGCCTGAGATTGTTGAAGTTTTTGTGAGACCTGCAAGTTCTATAACCAGTTCGGACAATTTACAAAAATTAAGTCCTGTAAAAGCAAAAGAAACAATTTCTAAACCAAAAACTGAGATTGTTCATTTTGAAAGCAAGATTGCTAATCTTGAAGCCAAATTTGAGGAAAGTGCAAAAGTTGTTGTAAATTTGCAAAAAGATAAATTCGATCTTCTAAAAGATTTCGAAAAGGCTCAAGAGAACACAAAGTTGTTAGAAAAAGAGAATGTTGATTTGAAAGAGAAAATCAATTTTGAAAGAAAGATGTTGACAAATTCTGAAAATAGAATCAAATCATGTGAAATGAAAAATTGTCAACTCTTGAAACAGATCTATGATTTTGAACAAGTACTTATACTTGAAAGAGTGAAATTTGAGAAAGAGAGAAGAGACTTTCAAACTGAGAGGAAAGTTTTTGAAACAAAGTCTGTTGAATTATCTTTGAAAATTTCTGATTTGGAGAAAATTCTTGCAAAAGAAAGAAAAGAGTTTGAATGCAAGAAAAATGTTTTTCAAAAAGAAAAGAATGGTTTTGAGAAAAAGAAAACAGGAATGTTAAATGAGTTTTCTGTAAAAATAAATGAGTTGGAGAAAGAGTTAGAAGATGGAAGGAAAGAGACTGAAAAGAAGAAGGTAAATGGATTTAAAGAAAAATGCTTAAAAGATGAGTTTGAGAAGGAAAAGAAAGTTTTTCATTTGGAGATAAGGAGGCTTATTAAGAAATTATCTGATTTATCAACTAAAATCATGATAGAGAGGAAGTCCAAATCTGATTTGCAGTCAAGGTTTGATTTGTATGTTAAAAAGTTTAAAGAATTTGAAACAAAAGTTGTTGACAAATCAAATCATAGTTCAAAAGATCAGATTCGTTCTTCTAATCTGTTTTATGATTCTGCTATTGATAAATCTTATAATTGTTCTTTTAAAAAGATAAAAATGGAATGGAGAGTTAAAGGAACAACTTCCAAGAAAGAAGTGCCAAAATCAAAAGTTCCTAATTCAAATGTTAAGAAGAACAATACATTTCAAAGAAAATCTTTTGTTAAACCTGATGTGATTTATTCTGTAAATCAATTAGTCAGAGTTGCACAAAAGAAACTTTGTTGTTCATATTGTGGGACTAATGATTTTGTGAACAAAAATTTTATTCAGCACTGGTATGGTTCTTATAGAATATCTGCATATACCACTGCACCTAACAAACCTGGACCCAAGTTCATATGGGTACCAAAGTCAACTTAATCTGTTTTGCAGGTTATTCATGTGTAAAGCTGAATGATCATACTGACACATGACTGAAAACAGATGATGTGCTTAAATTGAAAATTTTGACTTTTGGATAATTCAGTCCAAAACTCGGTCTGAATGTGATTATGGACTTACAATTTGTCTCATCTTGATTATGGATTTCTGATTCATACAGATCAATTTGTTGATTTTGAAGAATTTTTTTTATAAAAAAAAAAAAAAAAAAAAGTTCAGTTTACTGTGGTGTAATCGAACTCATAGTTGTGGGTGTTTTTAGTAGAAAACATTTCCAGAGAATGTGTTCAGAATCACGTTTTGAGCAACCTTGCAAATTTTGGTGGAAAAATTCTGATTTTTGAGCAAGTTATGGTGGTTTGAAGTTCAGAATGTTCAAAAATCACAAAATCCAAACATTTTTCTAAGGAATTTTCTCTGGATAGTTTTATCAGAATTCTGACTGTTACTCAGAAGTTCTGACTCTACTACTCAGAAGTTCTGACTCAACTAATCAGAATTCTGACTCTGATACTTAGAATTTTGAGCAAGTTACTCAGAATTCTGACTCAACTAATCAGAATTCTGACTCTGATACTTAGAATTTTGAGCAAGTTACTCAGAATTCTGACTCTTCTAATCAGAATTCTGACTCTACTACTCAGAATTTTTTTTTGATAACTAATGAGGAATCATCGTAGATGATTACCAAAATCTCTTGATTTTGCAGGATTATCTTGATTTCAGAGGAAGCATTGACTCAAAATTTGATCTGATTGTTTCAAGATAATGTTCAAAACCCGTGATTCAACGTTTTAGGTTTTTGAACATATCAGTTCAAAACCCGTACTTAAATGACAATGGCTTCTGAATAATTCAGTTCAGGACCCGTACTTCAGAGACTAAGACTTCTAAACAAATCAGTTTAGAACTCATATTTCTCAGGTGATATCCTTAACTGTCATATTTTTATGTTTCAAGGAACAAGTGGTGAAAGGTAACATTGTATTATGTTTTATTTCTATTGCTTTGAATGTTTGAATCTTAACAATTTAATTCAATGATATGATTTTTTTTAATTTTCATTCAATGAATAAATGTGTGTCAAAAAGTGATTTTACAAGTATTTTGTATTATCTGAGCTATATTTGTTTCAACTTTCACTTCTGAATTAAATCGAAAGGTAAGCAAAACATGAATGAAATTATGCCGAATGCTCAATGTTATGAAATCTATACTTATATAGAATATAATGCTCAAAAAGCCTAAATGTCAGAATGATGGATGGAAACGAAAATATGGGGGAAGTACTACGTTTTAGAACCAAGTGATTGAGATGCAATATATATATACAAAATCATTTAGTTTGAAAGTTTGTACCTGTGGCCTTTCTGGTTTGGGAGAGTAAGTCCTAAGGGGTGCTCGACACCTAGTCCCTAAGATCAACTGGTCTAGGATCGGCTGACCCAAATCCTGCAATAGAATCAGATAGAAAGCCATGTTCTACTGGTACAAATGGGTTTAAGATATATCGATGTGGCCTTTCTGGTTTGGGAAATTAAGTTCCATGGGGTGCTTGTCACCTAGCACCTAAGACCAACTGGTCTGGGATATGCTGACCCAAATCCTGCAATAGAACCAGATAGAAAGTCATGTTTAACGATATATCTTATTCTTACTAAACTTTTTGATTAAAAGATGCCAATGTGCACAAAATTAAAAGATGTCAATGAGCACAAAATTAAAAGATGTCAATGAGCACAAAATTAAAAGATGCCAATGAGCACACATCTCTTGAAACTTTGGGAAAATTCAAAGTCGCAATAAACCTGTAAATTTGTGAAAATCCTGATTTTGGACAAATAGTGTGAGTAGAGCAAAGTATTCGTATATGTTTTTAGAATTGCATATGCTTGAAGCTAATCATATTTCGCATGCTAAGCACACCAAATAGATTTAATAAAGGGATTGAAACTGAACATTTTTAACTCGATATGCAATGATGACTTGTATTTGAATCCAAACACATGCATTTGATTTCATTTGATTGAAAAATCTGATAAATTTCATTAAGTTGGATTTCTTTTGTAAAGTTTTCAAATGATCAAATGTTAGTAGTTATCAAGTGTAGTTCAGTAAATCTTATTCTCCTTGTATAAATGTTTTCATTAAAGCACTATATTTGAAATGAATAATTTTAATGAAATATTTGCATACTTTCAGGGGGAGAAAACAAACTGCTCCAGAATTCTTATTTTGAGGGGGAGCAAGGTTATTCATTAAGGAGGAGAAAAAGCATAGACTTCATTCGAAGAAAAAGCATCGCTAAAGTTTTGAAAATCAAGGGGGAGAAAAGCTAAAGATTTTGAAGATGATTTTGCTTTCCAAAACTTTAGGGGGAGAAAAGCTAAAGATTTTGAAGATTGATATGGTTTTTGTACAGAAATAACAAAAGAGAGAAATGTTATTTTAAGAAGAAGAAGAGGAAAAGGAAACTGATCGGTTGTTTCTTATAAAGAAATCTTATGAAAGCTGAAATGAAGATGAGAATTGTCATTTCAAGGGGGAGCAAAGAAAAAGCAAATATATAACAGAAATCAATTTGGAAATCGTTGTTGCTGCTGATTAAAGACTGACCAGAAGTTATTAACTCAGATTATTCAGAATTCTGAGCAAAAGTTGTCAAAGCATTCAGAAGAGCTCCTTCTGAAGATTGTTCCTGCTCTAAGAATTTGATGATGAAAAGTACAAGTGTGTTTGACAAAAAGGGGGAGATTGTTAGGTCTAGAGTTTTGTCAAAAACACAAGTGTTGAGTTCTGAGTAAGAAGACTAAAGAAGACTCAGAAGACTCAGAAGTTCTGAGTGAGAAATCTCAAAAAGATTCTAAGTGTTGGATTCTGACTAGAAGGTTCAGAGTTCTGAGTAGGAGACTCAGAACTTCTGACTATGAAGACAAATGTTCTGAAGCGCTTATTCAGAAGTATGTTCAGAATTCATATCTAGGGATATTATCTGTTATATTCAGTTACTAATTAGGACACGTGTAATTGTTCTATTAGTCTGTTTCTTATATGTACTGTAGCTTTAGCTATTCTCTACAGTATATATAGGAGTTAGCAACTGTAGCTAATAGAATCTTTGGAGAGAATCTTTGACATAATCTTTGGTGAATCCATTTAGAGAAATTCATTGTAATATCTTGTAATTCACAGATTGTTAATAAATCATATGACCAGTTGCTGTGAATACGATCTTGAATGTTCATATTTGATTGTAAGAGTGTAACCTGGACTTTCACATTGTATTGTGCATCTTTCTCAGAATATCAGAAGCAGAGGTCGCAGAGGTCGTTGCTCTTATTGGTTTGGTGGCAATCGACTTTCTTCTTGGTATGGTTTGGGGTTTTTCTGTTGATTTTGTTGAAGGACTCTTTTCCAAGTTGATTACCACAGGGGTGGTTGTTGCCTCTGTGGTATGCTGATCAGCTTCTGGAATATTGGTTTCTTCAGGAGATGATTCCACAGAGATGGGTGTTGTCTCTGTGGTCTGTTGATTTTGTTTTTGATCTTGGGTTTGTTCTGGAGGGGCTTGACTGATTGGTTCTGCTGCGATTGGCGGAGTTTGTATTCCTCTGGTCGTAGCTTTCTCCCTTATATTCTCCCCCTCAGGATTATCTGATGGACCAGGATGGTCATCATAAGAATCATCCTGACTTTTATCAGAAGTACCCTCTGCTCTGCAGGAAGCTTTGGGTTTCTTTGGTAGTTCTGCTCCTGCGGCCATAAACTTCGCACATACATCATCACAGAGGCCGAAAAGAGTTGCAAGCTCTGCTTCTGTGTTGAAGCGCATTCTGCCGACACTTTTTCTGAACTCTTTGACGTAGTTGGCATTTGCAGCAGTGAAGGAGACAATAACTTCTGTGACCTGGTTTATGACATTCTGGCCGAGCTCTGTTAGCTGTGCTCTGGTCATGTAGTCTTTAGGCTGCATCAGTATTGTGTTGCGCATTGCTTCTGCTTGAACGTTTTGCAGAGCCTTCTGTAGATCTGCGGGTGTGATGCTCTGTGATTTATTGGATTGCTTGTTCATTTGTTCAAGGAAATGTTGGACTGATTCCTTGAATGCAGAAGTTGCGGCAATTCCAAAATCTTTAGCAGCAGAAGTGGCTGTAGTTGTTGCAGTTGTTTGCGCAGAAGATTTCATCTCTGTGATGGCTGTTTTCATCTCTGTGGACAAATTGTCCATTTTGGTGTTCAGATTCAGCATGGCCGTTGATGTTTTCTCTGCAAAAGATGTGAAAGAGCTTTGCAACTCTTTCATGGTTTGGTTCACAGAGGTGACAAGGGTTTGGAACTCATCCCTTGATACTTGTGTCCCCGGTGTAACCTCTGGAGGAACACATTCGTCTCCAGAGTGAGTCCCTGCTCCTGGGATACCTTCGTTCACCCTTGTTTGTACGTTGGGGGTGGAAGGATTTCCATCTGATCTTCGAGCAGAAGCATCTAGTGCTTCAGACTCTACAGAAGTTCTGTGAACGACATTGTCTAGATCCACTCTAGAGGTGGGTACTAGATTATCCTTCTGTTGACTCGGAGACTTGTCTAGAGTCTCTTCGTCGTTGTGCTCACTACTTCTCTCTGAAAGAAGGGTTGGCCCTATTTCGTGCATGGCAGAGGAAACAAATTCCTCTGTAGGGTGTTCTAGTGTGATCTGGGGCGATTGATCACGAACTATAGGTGAGTCTCTTTGAGGAGACTCCTTAGGAATGGATTCCCCGGTTTTTGTGGGCGCAGAAGTCGAAAGAGTGACTTCTGGCTGGTTGGGTTGGGTTTGGATCGAGCTGTGCTGCTCTATTTCAATAACTCCCTCTGCAGCTAGACCTGCGGAGTTAGATGTGTGGGTTGCACTGGGAGTTGGTTTTGGTTGTGTGCCTCTATTAATCCAGGCATCGTTTCTTGTTTCCTCTGCTGTTAAGCATCCAAGCACTACATCATTGTCTATCTTTTCAGCTTCTGTAGATATCCGATGGCTTGGAGCTTCTTCTCTATCTTCTGTTGAAGTTCCTTGCTCTGTTCCTAAGAAGTCATACATTTGATGAGAGTCGTATAACCTCATGACGTGTGGATGATAGAGACCTTTCCGTATCCAGACAGCTTCTTCTTCGTCTGAATCTACCTCTGAGACCTCCATTCTTGTCTCTGTTATTTCATCTCTATTCCACTGAGCTTCTGTTTGTCCTATTTCTTCTGAAGCTGGGATTGGACTCCTTCTGTGAACGTCCAATCCTTACTGAATGAAGGGGTTCTGTAGAATAATAGGTGTCTCAGCTGATTGATCTCTGGGTGTTTGATCATCTTCTTGCAGATGTGTGTCAATACCAGAAATAGAGAAGTATTGTTCTTCTGGGGAATGGTGGTCGAGAGGTTGTGCCGTCCACCCTGCTGTATTTAAAGTGTTGGCAATTTCGGGGTTCTGTAGGAAATCGTTAATGTTTCCTTGGTGAGCAAATCGATCTGGGGATTGTTGGGGCGATTGATATCCCTCTTCTGTCATTTCTTCTTCTGCATCTTCTTCTTCTGCAGTTCTTTCTTCTGCGATTGCTTCCTCTTCTATGGTAACCAATTTCTCAAGTGTTTTACCATGCTTCTTTTTGGTTTTCCTCCTCTTAGGTTTTGGTGCCCCTTCCTCTGTGATTTTTGATTTTCTTTTCTTCTTCTGTTTTGGAGAAGAGGGAGGAGCAGAGGAGCCAATTTCCGTGGCATGAGTAGGTGAAGGTTGATCTTCTGCAGCGCTTGTAGAGGTGCCTTCTGCAGTTTTCCTCCTTTTTGATTTTGAAGAGGACTTCTTTCCCATGAGCTCTGCACGTTTGGATATGAAGCTAAGTTGAATAGCCATGTGTTTTGCTAATTTGTTATCTTTTTCTTCTTGAGTGGAAAGAGGTTCTGCAATCATTGTTCCTAGGGGGACACCTAAACGCGGGGGTGTCATAGGACTCGGTTTAGGAGTTCTATGATCGCGTATATACTCTTTCTTAAGGGTTTTATCCGAGGCATACTTCAGAAGTTTCCTTGACAAAGGTCTGCAGTGTGTGTAGCCATCTACATGATCAGTGGGAATATTTTTGCTCATTGGAAACTGTTTGGGAATTGGCCCTTCCATTGGCCATTTCTGTATTAGCAACAGAGGTCCGAACAAGACTCCCAATATTCTTTGGAATTGCAGAGGTGGTAGAAACTTAGGATCGTTCTCTTTGACCCTTCTTGTGTTGTTCTTTCTGTCGATGGTGTTAATGATCTCTTGCATCATTATGGTCGCGTAATCCAGTGGGAGATCATAGTAAACCCCATACATGATGGTTAAAATCTGATGTGAGCTCTGGTCAATACTGCCTATCTTCCCTGTCAGGCATCTGTTAAGAATTGAGAACAAGCGGTGTGTTGTACCCAAGCATTTCTAGGAAACGACAGATCTCGTCGTCTGTTGGTTGCTCTGCGTACTTCTTCAATCCAAGAAGACCCCTTGTTGGTAAGTTGAATTCAAGTGAGAACATTGTTCTATTGAACTTGATTTCCAGATGCTCAGATTTGTCGGGTCTTGAAATGTATCCTTTGATAAGAGAATCATCTTTATCAAATCGACAACTTTTCCAAAACTGGTTCAGATATCTTACTGGAATTTTCTTTGGGGTTCTTGAGAGTAAAGAGAAGAGGATATGATTTTCCATTATGTTTAGAAGAATGGCATGGGCTTCGCCGAAAGCAGTGAGTGAGGGGACTAAATAGCAATTGTTGGATTTGATTGGTAGTACCTTTTCGAAATGATCCTTTGCTATGAAGTTTTGAAGATGTGTGGTCGGAGCAAAGTCTGCTGAATCGCCGGAATCTTCTAGTTCAA
The DNA here is from genome assembly GCA_033807775.1 of Saussurea involucrata. NCBI lineage: Eukaryota > Viridiplantae > Streptophyta > Magnoliopsida > Asterales > Asteraceae > Saussurea > Saussurea involucrata. The sequence continues at coordinate 115,892,393 of CM066322.1, forward strand.
TGTTTTGGGCAGGGTTGGGGTTTTCTGAATGTTCAGAATGAGCAGGTGAATGTTCTGGTGAGGTCACCGGAGAGTGTGCAGGGGAGATAGCTTGAGAAGATGAAGCCATTTGGTACTGAGAATAAGAAATTTGCAGGTTTCACCGGAGAAGAATGAGAGTTTGTAAAAAGTTTATGAGAGGGTGAGCTTGGTTTTTATAGGAGGGTAAAACGGTAGAATTCGAAAGAGTAAAATATATGGTAATGGATTTAAATTTGGAATCTGAACTCAAGTTAGAACGGCGGGTTCAATTTTCCAAAGAAAACGTTCCATGTACGCCCAATGAAAATGGGACACGTAGGCCATGTCAGAGGATGACAAGACGTCGTGCGCGACCCATTAATGCTAGGCGCGTGGGGTTATTCTTAGCCACATGTAATTCACTCTCAGTAAAAGTAACCGTTATTACTACAGAAATGCCTAAGTAACAGATTGACAGAACTTATGTAATTTACAGAAGTTCTGTGATTTTGAAAATCATTGATGTGTATCCCTTTCTCATATATCTCATTGTTATCATGACTTCTGTGAGGTTCCTTTTTAACCAAAACGTTTTGTAAAGGCATTGAAGAGGATCAAATAGGATTTTTAGTTAAGAGTTTTTACTCGTAGAGGTTTTGTGGCTCTGTTGGAACTTGCAGAAGCTCTGTGAGGGCCAGTAGAAGCTCTATGAGGGAAAAAATCTCATAACGAAAATTCTATTAACTTTTCTGATCATCCAATTTTTGATCTGTTTTAAGAGAGATTTTTCGGACATATTTGAAAGTTGGTGTCCGAAAAACTGTTATGGAAAAAGTTTTGTTCGAGAAGTTCATGGTGAGTCTGTTTGGTTTCTGAGATAACATTCCAAAAGATCGATAGAGGTTAAAGTTGCGATCTCAGAGCATATTTCTGGCAGAGCTTCTGTTGAGCTCAGCAGAAGCTCTATGACCTTAAATTTCTCATAACTCAAATTTTATGAAACTTTTTGATCTTTTGATTTTTGAAATGTTATCCACAGTATATGTAGGACATATTTGACAATTTGTGTCCTAGAAAACTGTTTTCAAAAATTTTTTGTGCGAGAGACATACCTTTTGGTTCTTCTTTTCTCGGCAGTGATGTCTTACTTCTGTCGATATAGATTCATTGACATTCTTATTTGGCTTTCCCTTGAAAGTTTTACCTCTGTAGATCATTTCAGGATCCCTTTTTGCTCCCCCTTGATCTAATCACCTCTGTAGATCAGGAATTTTCCTTTTGCTCCCCCTTGACCTATGCTTGGATCAAAGAATGATAAGTTTTGCATAGAACATAGGTCATATTTTCCAGAGGTTCTGTAAGGGTTGTCAGAGGTTCTGAGTAGACTTACAGAAGCTCTGTGATTTTAAGAACTATTTAAGATTTGAGTATTTACATACAGAAGTAAATCAATCAAAGCAATAAGTTAAGTAAAATATAAATATATACTTATTTACAGAAGATAAAGCTAAACTTACAGAGGATTTTCACGTCATATTGATCATTCCTAACTTACCCACCAAGAAATTGAATATTTTCTCGTCTAAAGCTTTGGTGAATAAGTCCGTGAGTTGGTATTCTGTGGGCACGAAATGCATCTCGATTGTACCGTATTCAACATGATGTTTCAAGAAATAGTACCTTATATCGATATGCTTGGTTTTTGAGTGTTGCACAGGATTGGCAGAGATAGCAATGGCACTCTTGGAATCACAGAAGATGGGTATTTTGAATAGGATATGGCCGTAGTCTTTTAGTTGAGTCTTCATCCATAGAACCTGAGAACAACAGCTAGCAGCAACAACATATTCAGCTTCTGCAGTGGATGTTGAGACACAATTTTGCTTCTTGGAGGTCCAACTGACTAGTTTACCACCTAGGAATTGACAACTCCCAGAGGTACTCTTTCTGTCGAGCATGCATCCTCCATAGTCTGAATCTGTATAAGCTTTAAGACTAAAACCAGAGTTCTGTGGATACCAGAGACCGAGATTTTTGGTCCCCTTTAGATATCTAAAGATTCTCTTCACAACATCATTGTGTGATTTATTTGGATTAGCTTGATAACGTGCACAAAGACATGTGGCATGCATAATGTCAGGTCTGCTTGCAGTTAAGTATAACAGAGATCCAATCATGCCTCTGTAGAGAGTGCATTCTACAGAGATGCCATCTGGATCTAAGGATAACTTATTTCCAGTGGCCATTGGAGTTTTCATTGCAGAGGTATCAGAGAGGCTATATTTGAAAAGAATGTCAGAGACATATTTGGCCTGTTTTATAAAAATTCCCTCTGATGTTTGTTTGACTTGGAGTCCGAGGAAGAATGTTAGTTCTCCCATCATACTCATTTCAAACTCACTCTGCATGAGTTTTTCAAAACTTTTGCACTCTTCTGTGTTAGAAGACCCAAAAATTATGTCGTCCACATAGATTTGTTCAAGCATTATTTCACTGTTTTTACTTTTATAGAATAAGGTAGTATCTGTTGTACCTCTGTTGTAGCCATTTACTAGAAGAAAGGTAGAAAGTCGTTCGTACCATGTTCTTGGAGCCTGTTTCAGTCCGTACAGAGCCTTTTCAAGGTAGTATACATGCCTTGGGAACTTTGAGCTTTCAAACCCTGGTGGCTGATTTACGTAAACCTCTTCTTGGATTTCACCGTTGAGAAAAGCTGATTTTACGTCCATCTGATAGACTTTAAAACCTCTGTGGGCTGCGAAGGCTATGAATATTCTTATTGCTTCGAGCCGTGCGACAAGAGCAAAAGTCTCATCGTAATCTATGTCTTCTTCTTGTCTATAACCTTTGGCCACCAATCGTGCTTTGTTTCTGATGACCACTTCATCTTCATCCTTCTTATTTCTATAGACCCACTTAGTCCCAATGGCCTGTTTCCCTCGTGGCAGAGGTACTAAAGTCCATACTCTGTTACGCTCAAACTGCAGAAGTTCTTCTTGCATGGCGTCTACCCAGTTTGGGTCATCTAGTGCTTCACAAATCTTCTTTGGTTCTATCACACTAATAAAATTTGTAAAGAAACAAAAATTAGCAGTGGCAGACCTGGTTTTTACTGAGTCAGAAGGTTCTCCGATTATTTGGCTTGGAGGATGGCTTTTTGTCCACTGAGTGGTGCGAGGAAGATGGTCATCAATGTCATCGAACCTTTCTTCAGAAGCTTCTTGTGGATCTTCTTCTTGTATAGCCTCTGTTGTTCTTCTTACCTTGGTAGAAGATTCTACCATTTGTGGAATGATTGGTATGAGTGGTGGTGGAGTTTGTTCCTCTGAGGACGTATAGTCTTGGTCCTCAATTACCTCTGTAATTGGTTCTTCTGTGGATTGTGGAGTTTGTTTTTTCAGCAGCTTCTGTGGTCGTTTTTCTTGATTTTTCATCTTCTGCATTTTCTTCTACGACATTTGCATCTGTAGTATTTATAGAAGAAGATGAAGCATGATTTGGACCAGTTAGAGTCATACCTGTAGGATTTTGTCCAACAGAGGATGGTTCTTCAGAAACTCTGATAGTTCCAACAGAAGGATCAATGTCATCGTGGAACATCTCTAAAAATAGAAGATTCAAGTCTTCTTTCGTTTGCGAGATGCCAGAGGTTTCCCTTTTAAGTTCGAGTTCTGAACGGATTTGCTCAGAAGTCATTTGGAATGAATCATCAAAAGAAACATTGATACTTTCAATGATTTTGCGAGATCTTGTAAGGTATACTCTGTAGGCTTTGGAAGTGGCAGAGTATCCAATGAATTTGCCTTCGTCAGCTTTTACCTCAAACTTTCCTCTTGAATCTCTGTCGTTTAAAACAAAGCATTTACATCCAAACACATGGAAAAACTTGATGTTTGGCCGCCTTTTGTTGATCAGTTCGTAAGGAGTCTTGATGTGTCTTTTCACAATGGTTGACCGATTCTGTGTGTAACAAGCGGTAGAAATTGCTTCTGCCCAAAAGTTCATCGGTAATCCATATGCTGATAGCATAGTTCTTGCTGCCTCCACGAGCGTTCGATTCTTCCTTTCGACTACGCCATTCTGCTGTGGAGTGAGTGCGGCAGAGAAGTTCTGTGATATTCCTTCTGTAGAAAGATAGGCTTCAATGACAGAATTTTTAAATTCTGTGCCATTGTCACTTCTTAACTTCAGTATTCTGCATTCATAAAGAACTTGGATTCTTTTCATTAGATTAATCAAGATGATTGGAACATCCGATTTCTTTCGAATAAATTCAACCCATGTGAAGCGCGGATACTCATCAATTAAGACAAGTATATATTTCTTGCCACCTAGGCTCTGTATGGCAATGGGACCGCAGAGGTCGACATGAAGCATGTACAGAGGCCTAGTGCAAGACACATCTGTTTTGCCTCTGTGGGAAGCTCTTCTGAGTTTTCCCATTTCACAGGCAGAACATAAGTGATCCTTATTAAATTTAACATTAGGCAAACCTTTAACTAGATCAAGTTTGACCAGTTTATCCAATGTGTGAAAGTTTAAGTGACAGAACCTGTTATGCCATAACCAGGCTTCTTTACTTTCGCAAGCTACAAGGCAAACTTTGTCCTTGGTTGTTGAACAAAAGTTCATCAGATACAAATCACCTTTTCTTTCGGCTCGCAGAAGTTCCATTCCTGTGTCTTCACTTTGCAGAGAGCAGAAAGTCCTTTTGAACAAGACATCAAATCCTGTATCACAGAGTTGACTTACACTGAGTAGGTTGTGTTTAAGGCCATTCACATATGCAACTTTGTATACAGAGACGTTTTCCTTCTGTATGACTCCATAGCCTTTGATGTGTCCCTTCTTGTTGTCTCCAAAAGTTACAGATCCACGATCGTGTGTTTCTTTGTACGTGGATAGTAAACTTCTGTCGCCAGTCATGTGCCTTGAGCATCCGGAGTCAAGATACCAAATTGGCACATACCGCTTCTGTAAGACAATCACAGAGACTTAGGTACCCATATCCATATGGGTCCAATATTGTTAGAATTTTTCAAGTTTGCCTTAGCATTCTTGAAATACATTTTATCTTTTGTAGAAAGATCAGATTGTATCTTTCTAGGTTTTGACTTGGGAGTTTGAATTTTAGTGGAGAGTAAGCAATCTGGACTTGAGAAGTGATTTTTTAATCTGAACATAAGATCAAAACAATGTCAGTATTTAATATGAGACGTGATTTGTTGGAACTTTTCATTGAATTCATTGAACTGAGTCACAGAGGCATTACATTCGTTCTTAACATTAGATTTCCTATTACAAGAAGATCTATGAATACTAGAATGTTTTTTGCAAAAATCTTGTTTAGGTCCTGCCTTCTGTGAGTCTCTTCTGTGGTGAACGTCTGTCTTCACTGTCACAGAGGAAAGATATTTATTAGCTTCAGGCCTTAAAGGTTTTGAAAATTTTGAACTTTTAGGATTTTCAGAGGCCTTTTTCAAATTATCAAGCTCTGTAGAGGTTTTGACTTGTATACACATTTTTAGAAAATCTGGACATATAGGTATCTCTGTGATTTTCTCTTTTGGAGAAATTGTTCTGTTAAGAACCTCAGAGGAGAATTTAACATCCTCTGTGTCACAGTGAATTATCCCTGATTTAGAATCAGTCTCTGAGTCGTCAGAGGATGAATCGTCCTCATATACAGAGGTTGAGTCATTTCTTTCGACAGAGGCTGGATTTTCTGAGCATGTATCGTACGAGTTTTCTTCCTCTGTAGAAAAACTTTCATAGATGGCAGAGGTTTCAGATGAGATCTCTTCAGCGAGAATTTGATCTATAGAAGATGTACAGAGATTTTCTAAAGTATTTGATTTCAAAACTTCCAAAATTTCTTTTTCAATTGATCTTTTAAGATTTTCTTCTGAAAAGATGGGTTTAAACTCAGGAGCTTTTGTAGATAATTTCTTTTTGACATCTATCATACAGACAAAAGCGACCTGTGTTTGAGTCTCTGGTTTACCAAACTTAAAGATACCAATCTGATCTTGTGTTTTCAGATATTTCTTTGGTTTGATTCCTCTATTGACAGAGGTTGAAGATGATGAATCTGTGTTTTCAAACCACACATTGATCATCTTCGTATGTTTCCACAAGTGAGGTTCTTCAAAGATTTTAACCCTTTTACTTACAGAGAGTAAGTTTGGAAAAATTGGTTTATTTGTTTTTCCTATCACAAACAGAGAAGACAGAGGTTTAAGTCTCTTGCCTTCAACACCTAGAGTAATATCATCGTACCCTAAACCTCGTCTTCCTATTTGTGAGTTTACTTTCTCATACACCTTCTGTGCATCTTTATAGTTTTTAAGTAAAACCTCTCTTCTGAGTAGATCTTGCCAAAGTACCTCTCTCTCTTTTTGAAAGTATTCTTTGAGAGCTCTTATGTCAGTTGTTTCACTCCTAGAAACTGAAAGCTCTTTAGTTTTGACTTTTAAAGCAGAGGTTAATTCAGAAATTTGCCTTTTTAAAGGATCTACATTTTTGCTCCAATATTTTTCTACTCTTTCCTTTTCTTCAAAAATTTTGGCTTTTTCTTGAGTGAGAAGCCTTACTTCTCTCTCATTAAAGGTGAGTCTTTTCTGAATACTTTCATTTATCTCTTTGAGTTTAATCAGTTCAATGTTAAGTCTAACTGAATCATTTTCTACATATTTAATACAAGAGGTAGAGTTTGAAATGGATACCTCATTATCAGTGCCCGATTCGACTTCTGCCATGCCACAGAATAGGGCATTGGTGGTGAATTCATCATCAGAGGTAGACTCTGACTCGAAGTCCTCCTTATTTGCTTCACAATGCCCTTTGTTCGCCATTAGGGATTTTTGTGCATAGTATTCAGCCTTCTTTTTGTAAAAAGCTGAGTCCTTCTGTGGGCGACTTTGTCTACTTCTGCAATCTTTTGCGAAATGGCCTGGCTTGCCGTAGTTGAAGCAACCTTGGGAGGTGTTTCCAGTTCGATCGTCGGACTTCTGTTGATCTCCACCTTTCTCTGTTCGGCATTCGTTTGCATAATGACCAGGCTTACCACATTTGTAGCATTCTTGTGTGTGGCCTACCTTGTCATCTGACCTCTGTCGGTCATTTCCTCTATAGTTTCTGTCGCTCGATCGGTCACTTCTGTAGTCTGACCTCTGTCGGTCACTTGATTCTTCTCTTCTTTCATCATCTCTTCTATCTCTCTGGTTGTCCCTGCTATATCTGTCATTTCCAAAATTTCTTTGGTTACCTCTGAACTCTCTTGTCAATAGAGCCAATGATTTAGCTAATGACGCAAGAGTTATTTCTTCCTCTATCAGCTCGTCTTCTTCGCTATCAACCATCACTATCTTCTTTTTCTCCTCTGTTGCTCTCTCATTTCTCGGTCTCTCTGTAGCCTCTGTTGATTTAATAACCAATGCGTATGGTGCAATGGCTATTGTTTTAGCATGTGCTATTTGAGGCTCTTGTGCAGCTAGTGTTCCATAGAGATCAGAGAGTGTCCATGAGTCTAGATCTTGGTTTGTTTGTAAAGACATAGACAGTTGAAGCCACTCATCATTCAGACTCTTTAGAAACATGACGTTATTTTCTTCCGAGGTTCTGTGAATGCCAGACTTTCTACATTTGTTTATGAGAGAGTTGAACCTATCGTACGTTGTTTGTAGAGATTCTGTTGCAGAGGCTCTGAATGCATGATATTCATTTATGTACTGTGCCCTTCGGTTCTTCTGTGTTTTAACACCCCCTTCCAACTGTCTTTCTAATTCTTTCCAAAGATCGTGCGCAGTTTCGCATGCATCTAAGGATTGAAAAAGCTCGTTGGGGATAACGCATTATCAGGATTCTTTTTGTCTTCTGTGCAACTTCATCTTCTGCTTTATCTTCATTTGACCATTCTTCTTTTGGCTTTGGTTTTTGATGTTCAGGGATTTCTGGAGATTCAGCAGTAGCTGGTACTCGTGGTACTGCTATCATGGGAACATGAGGAAGGTTGTAAAGATATTGTACTAGATTTTTTTCAGTACCCTCAAAAAAATGAACCATTCTTATCTTCCATTGAGGATACTCATCTCGTAGGAGAGTAGGAGGCTTGGTGAGTAAACCAGCAGTAAAGAAGTTATTTGTATTTGTCATTGTTAAGGTTCTGAAAAGATAGTATGATTAAAAAGTATGAGTCTGAAGATCTGGAAAGTTTTTCTGGGTTTGAACAGTTCTCAGAGTACACTTTAATGGAGTTTTAACCTAGAGATGAGGAATAGGAAAAAATGATTTCTATCACTAATCTTGTAAAAACGAGGATCACTTGATATTGAAAATCAAGCTTCGCTTTGATACCAATTGTTGGTTCCCGTTTTGCTTATACAAGATTGTCAGATCTATTAGTTCGAATTTATGTTTGATGCGGAAGCGTATTTGAATAACTAACATATATGATTGATAGATTTAGAACATAATATAAATAAACAGTGAACAGGAAATAATATCTCAAAGTTTACTGAATATATATATTAAGAACAGATTCAAGAACAGTGAGTAAGCAAAGCTTTTAAAACAGATATGACTCTCAAAGTGTTTAAAGCTATGTGTTCTTGTGATGTTTTTCTCTCTTGAGTTCTTGATTGTTCGATTGATCGATAGCAGTTTCAATTACATCTTGGGCTACAACAAAAACCTAACCAAGATTGGAGACTTCAAGAGAGGTGATCTATCTCCAATATGGAACTTCATGTTCTTAATCCTCAACAGAACCCTCACCTACAAAAGTGGTATCCAAGACCAAGCTAGCACTGAAATTCTTCAAATTATGTACGACTTATACTTCAAAAGGCATTTCGACTATGCCAAAATCCTCTACAAAGATCTTCTGACCGCTGTGAATACAAAGACTACAACTCTGGCGAGAGGAGGACTGGTGGGAGAGCACAGGAATCTGAAACACATCAGATATCCAAGATTTATCAGTCTGGTGATCAGAGAGGCATTTCCAGTCCTGCAACTCGTTCAACAGGGCAACCCAACTCCTGGATGGGTAATGTCAAGATTCAAGCCAATGACATCAGGTTCGTATCCTAACACCAGAAGAATTCCACGAACAATGCTCTCTTTGATAAATCCAACCCACATCTCTCTACAAAACTATAGACATGCTGCTCAACCTCAAGAACCTGAGGTGAGATCCCCAGCATACATAGGTCCTGAGCCATCATTAGAGTCTACTAGTGAGGTCAGAGAAGAGGAAGAAGTTGTGAGACCAGATGTAAGAGTACCCATAGTGGGGTCTACCTCTGCCAATATTGAGGAGGAGGAAGTAGCAGACAGAGCATCCCCTATGGAGGTTGTCCAAGAGGAAGATAGGGAAACTGCAGAGGAGGTGGCAGAGAGTTCATCCTCCTCTAGCAGTAGCGAGGAAGAGGAAATTGAGGGAGAGACATCTTAGTCTTCTAAATCCCTAGGAGCTGAGGGAAATGTGAGCTTAGAAGAAGATGTTATTGTGAACACACATGTGCGTTTCCCTAGCCCTTCTCCCAGTGCTATCACTGTTAGACCCAAGTATCTGTAATGTAAAAGTATTGAAAATATTATCAAGTCGGAAGACCATCAGAGATGCAGCAGAAGACTTAGAAGAAAAAGCTTCAAGATCAACAGAACTCAACGGAGTTCTGGTGGAACTAACAGAGCTCAATAGAGCTCTGTCAGAAGATCAACAGAAGAACTGTTCACAACCCGAAGACCAACAGAGCTCTGGTCTATGAGCTCTGTTGTAGTGAAGACCTCTGTGATGCCTAAGTCTCGTAAGAAATCCCAAGTATTAGACAAGTGTCCATACTTTCCACGTATGCCCTAAAATTAGGAGACACACTTTGCACGTGTCATTCTAGGGTACGATAGTACACAGCCTTCACTTTCTCAGGGCTATAAATAGAGAGGTAGTGGAACAAAAAATTGTAAGCTTTGGGAAGAATAGTTTTCCACAATTGTTTAAGCACACACTGCAGCAATCCGGAGCACTACCTCCGTACGATATTGTTCCCTGTGAGATTTCAGGATACACCATTGATCTTGTTCTTGGTGTTATCCATTATCAATATACGAGCAGCGTTTCTTATTTGATCTTGTTATCATTATCCTGTTCTATAATTGATTCTCACTATTACAATATCATTTACACAATCACTCACTTTAATGGCTTTATATTTAAATGCTTCCGCTGTCTATATTACTACCATTAATGTGATACAACGTGAATCTGGGAACCTACAATTGGTATCAGAGCTTGCCTGATTTTCTTAAATCAAACAATCCAATCTACCAAGGTTGATTCATTGTTGTTGATTGTGTGTGCATTTCAAAGCTTCCTAGTATACTCTGTTTTACAGTTTAAAGTTTAAAAGTTAATATACCACTGTTTTAAGCTTTCCAGTCTAGATTAAAGATATTATCTACTGTTCATTACTGTTCCATTGGTTACTGTTCACTTACTTTCAGTTTATACTCTTTCAAATCCATTTGAAGCTGTTATACCCTGTTTTTCTGAAAAATGGCAAATAACCATATCAACGCTATTTATACTGCTGGTTGTCTGACTAAGGCTCCTACCCTTCTGAGAGATGAATTTCCTCAATGCAAGATTAGGATGGTTAACTTCCTTGAGGGGATGGACAGAGATTTTATGCGTTCTGTCACGGATGGACAATTCAAACCCATGGTTTTGGTTCCACGTGTACCCGCAACACAAACTACTGCTGAGATTCCTGCTCACCTTGAACCCAAAACCACCGGATTCACTGATGAAGAGACATTAAAAATGGAAAATGATCTAAAAGCTGTTAGACTTCTGATTATGGCCATTCCTAATGAAATATTTCAAGAACTAGATTCATGTGTTACTGCCAAAGAAATCTGGGATCAACTTCTTAATCAGCTTGAGGGTGGCATCAAAACGCAAAAGAACAGAAGGACCCAATGTATAAATGAATACAACGATTTCAAGGCACTTTCTGAGGAAACCGTACAACAAACCTACAACGGATTCAATGTTTTGATAAACAAATGTAAAAAATGTGGGGTTGTTAGGTCGAAGGAAGATAACAATGTTTTGTTCCTGAAAAGTCTGAATGATGAATGGTTAAATCTGTCCATGTCTTTACAAGCTAACCAAGATCTAGATGCATGGTCTCTTACCGATGTGTATGGCACTCTGGCCGCACAAGAGAAGGATGTTGTCAAACAAAAGGACAAATCCACCATTGCAGGACCTATTGCGTTAGTCTCTGAATCAAAGAAATCCACAGAAGGAAAGACCAACCGAGAAAGTTCCAGCAGAGGAAAGAAGAAGAAGAGTAAGAATTTGGTAGCTGAAAGTGATACAGAAGAAAACTCGTCAGATGAAGATGACGATATAAATGCATTTGCTAAATCTCTTGCATTAATCACTCAACAATTCAACAAGAGATTTGGCAACAGAGGATTCGACAGAAGAGGTAGATATGAGAAAGATGAGAACAAAGCTTATGCTGCACCCCCACAACAGAACCATCACAACAGAGCTCCGACGGAACAGAGACAGCAACAGAAGTTCAATACTCCTGCTCCACAGAAGGCTGATGCTGCCCAACCCATCAATCAGAATGATGGACGTTGCTTTAGATGCGGCAAACCTGGCTATTTCTCTGCTAACTGTAAAGGAAAACTTGTAAAAGATCAAGATTATTACAAGAATAAATACAAGTACAACTACAGAGAAAGAAGCTATGTTGCTGAGATGGAGAACTGGATCTCTGATTCATCTTCTGACGATGAACCAGAGCAAGCCATTGTTGCTGTGGATGATGGAAGTTTGGAAGTTGATTGGATGACCGGAGGAAGAATAGAAAAGTCCGAAGAAGAAGATGTGGCTCATGCATTTGCCCTGACCGTAACAGAGCCAGACAACAGAGCGCTGGAGACAACCAGACCCAGTGCCAAGGTACATTTCTCTGAATCCAAGTCTGACTCAGAACTTGAGATGCATGTGTCATTACTTACTGAAGAGTTTCAAACCTTAAAACAAAAGCTTTCCGAGGAAAAAGAATTAAGAAAGCTAGCTCAGAAGGATCTGTCCTTCTACAAGAGAGAGAAAACTCTCTTGGAACAGGAAAAGGAAGAAATATCCAAAGAAAAATCTGAGCTAGAAGTCTTACAACAAAAGAAAGAACGTACGTTTTCAAAAAGGGTTAAAGAGTTTGAAGAAATTTTGAAACAAAAAGCTGAAGAAGTTGCTAAATCTAAAAATGAACGTTTAAACTCTGTCGCTCTAAAAGACTATTTTCAGAGAGAGAGGGAAATTTTACATCAATCCCTACAGAAAAAGGAGATTTTAATCAAAAAGTACCAGGATGCACATAATGTGTATACCAAAATCAATTCTCAAGAAGACAAGCAAGGTCTAGGTTTTAATGACATTGTTCCTTACAAAAGAAGGTTAAAGAAATCTTATCCCTTTGCTTTCTCTATTGGAAAAATGCAAGAGGATGTGATCTCGGGAACTGATGTTTTCAAAAGAGCTAAAATATCAGATTTTACAAAAGCAAAAAGACTAAGCTTAAGGAATGTCAGCTATGACTCCTTGAATCAAGAAAAGGTTACAAAATCATCTGAAAAGTTTATTCTTGATAAGGGAAGAGCTGAAATAAAGCTTACTGATTCCATCAAAAGTCTTGATCCAAAAGAAATCTTTAACTTCAATTCTTTCAAGGAGGAGAAGTCTATTGCTTCCATTACAGAACCCTCTTGTAGTACAATACAGAGAGAACTTAATCCTGGAATCCCAGTCTTCTCTCCATCCTCTGAAACCTTACGAACAACTTTTGAAGAGGATATTTTGAAAGTAATTGAAGAGAATGCTGTTTGTGATGCTTTAAAACCAAAGATAAGAAAGTTTAAATCCACCAGAGCTGATAACTCTAAGATACCTGTTAGCTTCAATCTTCCTAATCATGGAAGTATTTAGAAGTAGTGAAAAATAGGCTAAGTGAAGAAAGCCTCTTACAGAGGCTCTGCCGAACTTACCGAGAGATCAAGGTCAAGAAGCTACAGAAGCTAAAGAGGCGCCCTACAGAAGATCTGTCATGCGCGCAAAGAAGACCAAAGACTCAGAATCCGGTGAAGACTACTCTTCTAAGGACCAAACCGCATAACCTCTGTGGCACTTCACAGAGCCTCTGCGGTCTTCAACAAAGACTTGAAAGATATTTATAATATCTTGCTACTGTTACAGGACCTGTTCATCAACTTGCATGGTAGCATGCCCTGTCCAACTGCAACGTGTCAAACTCTGGTTGGATTCAATAGGGCTTAGTACATAATAGACGTCTGCTGCATTAAATGCAATACAACACGTCCAACTGTTCATGCCATCCGTCCAACTATTCATACCGTCCTTTGTGAATAGTAGCATATGCTTTATGGCCCCCTTAGAGTAGTATATAAGGAAGACTCATGTTGAGTTCTTCCTATTAATCCATAAATCTATCGATCGATCAATCGAACAATCAAGAATTCAAGAGAGAAAAACATCACAAGAACACATAGCTTTAAACACTTTGAGAGTCATATCTGTTTTAAAAGCTTTGCTTACTCACTGTTCTTGAATCTGTTCTTAATATATATATTCAGTAAACTTTGAGATATTATTTCCTGTTCACTGTTTATTTATATTATGTTCTAAATCTATCAATCATATCTGTTAGTTATTCAAATACGCTTCCGCATCAAACATTATTTCGAACTAATAGATCTGACAATCTTGTATAAGCAAAACGGGAACCAACAATTGGTATCAGAGCGAAGCTTGATTTTCAATATCAAGTGATCCTCGTTTTTACAAGATTAGTGATAGAAATCATTTTTTCCTATTCCTCATCTCTAGGTTAAAACTCCATTAAAGTGTACTCTGAGAACTGTTCAAACCCAGAAAACTTTCCAGATCTTCAGACTCATACTTTTTAATCATACTATCTTTTCAGAACCTTAACAATGACAAATACAAATAACTTCTTTACTGCTGGTTCACTCACCAAGCCTCCTACTCTCCTACGAGATGAGTATCCTCAATGGAAGATAAGAATGGTTCATTTCTTTGAGGGTACTGAAAAAAATCTAGTACAATATCTTTAAAACCTTCCTCCTGTTCCCATGATAGCAGTACCACGAGTACCAGCTACTGCTGAATCTCCAGAAATCCCTGAACATCAAAAACCAAAGCCAAAAGAAGAATGGTCAAATGAAGATAAGGCAGAAGATGAAGTTGCACAGAAAACAAAAAGAATCCTGATAATGGATATCCCCAACGAGCTTTTTCAATCCTTAGATGCATGCGAAACTGCGCACGATCTTTGGAAAGAATTAGAAAGACAGTTGGAAGGGGGTGCTAAAACACAGAAGAACCGAAGGGCATAGTACATAAATGAATATCATGCATTCAGAGCCTCTGCAACAGAATCTCTGCAAACAACGTACGATAGGTTCAACTCTCTCATAAACAAATGTAGAAAGTCTGGCATTCTCAGAACCTCGGAAGAAAATAACGTCGTGTTTCTAAAGAGTCTGAATGATGAGTGGCTTCAACTGTCTATGTCTTTACAAACAAACCAAGATCTAGACTCATGGACACTCTCTGATCTCTATGGAACACTAGCTGCACAAGAACCTCAAATAGCACAGGCTAAAACAATAGCCATTGCACCATACGCATTGGTTAGTAAATCAACAGAGGCTACAGAGAGACCGAGAAATGAGAGAGCAACAGAGGAGAAGAAGAAGGAGAAGAAGAAGATAGTGATGGTTGATAGCGAAGAAGACGAGCTGATAGAGGAAGATATAACTCTTGCGTCATTAGCTAAATCATTGGCTCTATTAACAAGAGAGTTCAGAGGTAACCAAAGAAATTTTGGAAATGACAGATATAGCAGAGACAACCAGAGAGATAGAAGAGATGATGAAAGAAGAGAAGAATCAAGTGACCGACAGAGGTCAGACTACAGAAGTGACCGACAGAGGTCGAGCGACAAAAACTAAAGAGGAAATGACCGACATAGGTCAGATGACAAGGTAGGCCACACACAAGAATGCTATAAATGTGGTAAGCCTGGTCATTATGCAAACGAATGCCGAACAGAGAAAGGTGGAGACCAACAGAAGTCCGACGATCGAACTGGAAACACCTCCCAAGGTTGCTTCAACTGCTGCAAGCCAGGCCATTTCGCAAAAGATTGCAGAAGTAGACAAAATCGCCCACAGAAGGACTCAGCTTTTTACAAAAAGAAGGATGAATATTATGCACAAAAATCCCTAATGGCGAACAAAGGGCATTCTGAAGCAAATAAGGAGGACTTCGAGTCAGACTCTACCTCTGATGATGAATTCACCACCAATGCCCTGTTATGTGGCATGGCAGAAGTCAACTCGGGCACTGACAATGAGGTATCCATTTCAAACTCTACCTCTTGTATTAAATATGTAGAAAATGATTCAGTTAGACTTAACATTGAACTGATTGAACTCAAAGAGATAAATGAAAGTATTCAGAAAAGACTCACCTTTAATGAGAGAGAAGTAAGGCTTCTCACTCAAGAAAAAGACAAAATTTTTGAAGAAAAGGAAAGAGTAGAAAAATATTGGAGCAAAAAAGTAGATCCTTTAAAAAGGCAAATTTCTGAATTAACCTCTGCTTTAAAAGTCAAAACTAAAGAGCTTTCAGTTTCTAGGAGTGAAACAACTGACATAAGAGCTCTCAAAGAATACTTTCAAAAAGAGAGAGAGGTACTTTGGCAAGATCTACTCAGAAGAGAGGTTTTACTTAAAAATTATAAAGATGCACAGAAGGTGTATGAGAAAGTAAACTCACAAATAGGAAGACGAGGTACAGGGTACGATGATATTACTCTAGGTGTTGAAGGCAAAAGACTTAAACCTCTGTCTTCTATGTTTGTGGTAGGAAAGACAAATAAACCAATTTTTCCAAACTTACTCTCTGTAAGTAAAAGGGTTAAAATCTCTGAAGAACCTCACTTGAGGAAACATACGAAGATGATCAATGTGTGGTTTGAAAACACATATTCATCATCTTCAACCTCTGTCAATAGAGGAATCGAACCAAAGAAATATCTGAAAACACAAGATCAGATTGGTATCTTTAAGTTTGGTAAACCAGAGACTCAAACACAGGTCGCTTTTGTCTGTATGATAGATGTCAAAAAGAAATTATCTGCCAAAGCTCCTGAGTTTAAACCCATCTTTTCAGAAGAAAATCTTAAAAGATCAATTGAAAAAGAAATTTTGGAAGTTTTGAAATCAAATGTTTTAGAAAATCTCTGTACATCTTCTATAGATCAAATTCTCGCTGAAGAGATCTCATCTGAAACCTCTGCCATCTATGAAAGTTTTTCTACAGAGGAAGAAAACTCGTACGATACATGCTCAGAAAATCCAGCCTCTGTCGAAAGAAATGACTCAACCTCTGTATATGAGGACGATTCATCCTCTGACGACTCAGAGACTGATTCTAAATCAGGGATAATTCACTGTGACACAAAGGATGTTAAATTCTCCTATGATTGTCTTAACAGAACAATTTCTCCAAAAGAGAAAATCACAGAGATACCTATCTGTCCAGATTTTCTAAAAATGTGTATACAAGTCAAAACCTCTACAGAGCTTGATAATTTGAAAAAGGCCTCTAAAAATCCTAAAAGCTCAAAATTTTTAAAACCTTTAAGGCCTGAAGCTAACAAATATCTTTCCTCTATGACAGTGAAGACAAACGTTCACCACAGAAGAGACTCACAGAAGGCAGGACCTAAACAAGATTTTTGCAAAAAAACATTCTAGTATTCATAGATCTTCTTGTAATAGGAAATCTAATGTTAAGAACGAATGTAATGCCTCTGTGACTCAGTTCAATGAATTCAATGAAAAGTTCAAACAAATCACGTCTCATATTAAATACTGTCATTGTTTTGATCTGATGTTCAGATTAAAAAATCACTTCTCAAGTCCAGATTGCTTACTCTCCACTAAAATTCAAAAGTCAAAACCTAGAGAGATACAATCTGATCTTTCTACAAAAAATAAAATGTATTTCAAGAATGCTAAGGCAAACTTGAAAAATTCTAACAATATTGGACCCATATGGATATGGGTACCTAAGTCTCTGTGATTGTCTTACAGAAGCGGTATGTGCCAATTTGGTATCTTGACTCCGGATGCTCAAGGCACATGACTGGCGACAGAAGTTTACTATCCACGTACAAAGAAACACACGATGGTGGATCTGTAACTTTTGGAGACAACAAGAAGGGACACATCAAAGGCTATGGAGTCATACAGAAGGAAAACGTCTCTGTATACAAAGTTGCATATGTGAATGGCCTTAAACACAACCTACTCAATGTAAGTCAACTCTGTGATACAGGATTCGATGTGTTATTCAAAAGAACTTTCTGCTCTCTGAAAAGTGAAGACACAGGAATAGAACTTCTGCGAGCCGAAAGAAGAGGTGATCTATATCTAATGAATTTCAGTTCCAAGAACAAGGACAAAGTTTGCCTTGTAGCCTGCAAAAGTGAGGAAGCCTGGTTATGGCATAACAGGTTCTGTCACTTGAACTTTCACACATTGGATAAACTGGTCAAACTTGATCTAGTTAAAGGTTTGCCTAATGTTAAATTTAATAAGGATCATTTGTACTCTGCCTGTGAAATGGGAAAACTCGGAAGAGCTTCCCACAGAGGCAAAACAGATGTGTCTTGCACTAGGCCTCTGTACATGCTTCATGTCGACCTCTGCGGTCCCATTGCCTTACAGAGCTTAGGTGGCAAGAAATACATACTTGTCTTAATTGATGAGTATTTGCGATTCACATGGGTTGAGTTTGTCCGAAAGAAATCAGATGTTCCAATCATCTTGATTAATCTAATGAAAAGAATCCAAGTTCTTTATGAATGCAGAATACAGAAGTTAAGAAGTGACAATGGCACAGAATTTAAAAACTCTGTCATTGAAGCCTATCTTTCTACAGAAGGAATATCACAGAACTTCTCTGCCGCACGCACTCCACAGCAGAATGGCGTAGTCGAAAGGAAGAATCGAACGCTCGTGGAGGCCGCAAGAACTATGCTATCAGCATACGGATTACCGATGAACTTTTGGGCAGAAGCAATTTCTACCGCTTGTTACACACAGAATCGGTCAACCATTGTGAAAAGACACATCAAGACTCCTTACGAACTGATCAACAAAAGGCGACCAAACATCAAGTTTTTCCATGTGTTTGGATGTAAATGCTTTGTTTTAAACGACAGAGATTCAAGAGGAAAGTTTGAGGTAAAAGCTGACGAAGGCAAATTCATTGGATACTCTGCCACTTCCAAAGCCTACAGAGTATACCTTACAAGATCTCGCAAAATCATTGAAAGTATCAATGTTTCTTTTGATGATTCATTCCAAAAGACTTCTGAGCAAATCCGTTCAGAACTCGAACTTAAAAGGGAAACCTCTGGCATCTTGCAAACGAAAGAAGACTTGAATCTTCTATTTTTAGAGATGTTCCACGATGACATTGATCCTTCTGTTGGAACCATCAGAGTTTCTGAAGAACCATCCTCTGTTGGACAAAATCCTACAGGTATGACTCTAACTGGTCCAAATAATGTTTCATCTTCTTCTATAAATACTACAGATGCAAATGCTGAAGAAGAAAATGCAGAAGATGAAACATCAAGAAAAACGACCACAGAAGCTGCTGAAAAACAAACTCCACAATCCACAGAAGAACCAATTACAGAGGTAATTGAGGACCAAGACTATACGTCCTCAGAGGAACAAACTCCACCACCACTCATACCAATCATTCCACAAATGGTAGAATCTTCTACCAAGGTAAGAAGAACGACATGGGCTATACAAGAAGAAGATCCACAAGAAGCTTCTGAAGAAAGGTTCGATGACATTGATGACCATCTTCCTCGCACCACTCAGTGGACAAAAAACCATCCTCCAAGCCAAATAATCGGAGAACCTTATGACTCAGTAAAAACCAGGTCTGCCACTGCTAATTTTTGTTTCTTTACAAATTTTATTAGTGTGATAGAACCAAAGAAGATTTCTGAAGCACTAGATGACCCAAACTGGGTAGACGCCATGCAAGAAGAACTTCTGCAGTTTGAGCGTAACAGAGTATGGACTTTAGTACCTCTGCCACGAGGGAAACAGGCCATTGGGACTAAGTGGGTCTACAGAAATAAGAAGGATGAAGATGGAGTGGTCATCAGAAACAAAGCACGATTGGTGGCCAAAGGTTATAGACAAGAAGAAGGCATAGATTACGATGAGACTTTTGCTCCTGTCGCACGGCTCGAAGCAATAAGAATATTCTTAGCCTTCGCAGCCCACAGAGGTTTTAAAGTCTATCAGATGGACGTAAAATCAGCTTTTCTCAACGGTGAAATCCAAGAAGAGGTTTACGTAAATCAGCCACCAGGGTTTGAAAGCTCAAAGTTCCCAAGGCATGTATACTACCTTGAAAAGGCTCTGTACGGACTGAAATAGGCTCCAAGAGCATGGTACGAACGACTTTCTACCTTTCTTCTAGTAAATGGCTACAACAGAGGTACAACAGATACTACCTTATTCTATAAACGTAAAAACAGTGAAATAATGCTTGTACAAATCTATGTGGACGACATAATTTTTGGGTCTTCTAACACAGAAGAGTGCAAAAGTTTTGAAAAACTCATGCAGAGTGAGTTTGAAATGAGTATGATGGGAGAACTAACATTCTTCCTCGGACTCCAAGTCAAACAAACATCAGAGGGAATTTTTATAAATCAGGCCAAATATGTCTCTGACATTCTTTTTAAGTATAGCCTCTCTGATACTTCTGCAATGAAAACTCCAATGGCCACTGGAAATAAGTTATCCTTAGATCCATATGGCATCTCTGTAGAATGAACTCTCTACAGAGGCATGATTGGATCTCTGTTATACTTAACTGCAAGCAGACCTGACATTATGCATGCCACATGTCTTTGTGCATGTTATCAAGCTAATCCAAAGAAATCACACTATGATGCTGTGAAGAGAATCTTTAGATATCTAAAGGGGACCAAAAATCTCGGTCTCTGGTATCCACAGAACTCTGGTTTTAGTCTTAAAGCTTATACAGATTCAGACTATGGAGGATGCATGCTCGACATAAAGAGTACCTCTGGGAGTTGTCAATTCCTAGGTGGTAAACTAGTCAGTTGGACCTCCAAGAAGCAAAATTGTGTCTCAACATCCACTGCATAAGCTGAATACGTTGCTGCTACTAGCTGTTGTTCTCAGGTTCTATGGATGAAGACTCAACTAAAAGACTACGGCCACATCCTATTCAAAATACCTATCTTCTGTGATTCCAAGAGTGCCATTGCTATCTCTGCCAATCCTGTGCAGCACTAAAAAACCAAGCATATCGATATAATTTACCATTTCTTGAAACATCATGTTGAATACGGTACAATCGAGATGCATTTCGTGCCCACAGAATACCAACTCGCGGACTTATTCACCAAAGTTTTAGACGAGAAAAGATTCAATTTCTTGGTAGGTAAGTTAGGAATGATCAATATGACGTAAAAATCCTCTGTAAGTATAGCTTTATCTTCTGTAAATATGTATATACTTCTAATTGATTTTGCTTTAATTAATTTATTTATGTATGTAAGTTCTCAATCTTAAATAGTTCTTAAAATCACAGAGCTTCTGTAAGTCTACTCAGAACCTCTGACAACCCCTACAGAACCTCTGGAAAATATGACCTATGTTCTATGCAAAACTTATCATTCTTTGATCCAATCATAGGTCAAGAGGGAGCAAAAGGAAAATTCCTGATCTACAGAGGTGATTAGATCAAGGGGGAGCAAAAAGGGATCCTGAAATGATCTACAGAGGTAAAACTTTCAAGGGAAAGCCAAAGAAGAATGTCAATGAATCTATATCGACAGAAGTCATACATCACTGCCGAGAAAAGAAGAACCAAAAGGTATGTCTCTCGCACAAAAGGTTTTTGAAAACAGTTTTCTAGGACACAAATTGTCAAATATGTCCTAAATATACTGTGGATAACATTTCAAAAATCAAAAGATCAAAAAGTTTCATAAAATTTGAGTTATGAGAAATTTAAGGTCATAGAGCTTCTGCTGAGCTCAACAGAAGCTCTGCTAGAGATATGCTCTGAGATCACAAATTAACCCTCTATCGATCTTTTGGAAAGTTATCTCGGAAACCGAATTCATACACCATGACCTTCACGAACAAAACTTTTTCCATAACAGTTTTCTCGGACACCAACTTTCAAAAATATCAGAAAAACATCTCTTAAAACAGATCAAAAATTGGACGATCAGAAGAGTTAACAGAATTTTTGTTATGAGATTTTTTCCCTCATAGAGCTTCTGCTGGCCCTCACAGAGCTTCTGCAAGTTCCAACAGAGCCACAAAACCTCTGCGAGTAAAAACTCTTAACTAAAAATCCTATTTGATCCTCTCCAATGCCTTTACAAACGTTTTGGTTAAAGAAGAACCCCACAGAAGTCATGATAACAATGAGATATATGAGAAAGGGATAAACATCAAAGATTTTCAAGATCACAGAACTTCTGTAAACTACAGAAGTTCTGTCAATCTGTTACTTAGGCATTTCTGTAGTAATAACGGTTACTTTTACTGAGAGTGAATTACATGTGGCTAAGAATAATCCCACGCGCCTAGCATTAATGGGCCGCACACGACATCCTGTCATCCTCTGACATGGCCTACGTGTCCCATTTTCATTGGGCGTACATGGAACGTTTTCTGTGGAAAGTTGAACCCGCCGTTCTAACTTGAGTTCGGATTCCAAATTTTAATCCATTACCATATATTTTACTCTTTCGAATTCTACTGTTTTACCCTCCTATAAAAACCAAGCTCACCCTCTCATAAACTTTTTACAAACTCTCATTCTTCTCCGGCGAAACCTGCAAATTTCTTATTCTCAGTACCAAATGGCTTCATCTTCTCAAGCTATCTCCCCTGCACACTCTCCGACGACCTCACCAGAACATTCACCTGCTCATTCTGAACATTCAGAAAACCCCAACCCTGCCCAAAATATTGAACTAGAAGATTCCGGCGATTCAGCAGACTTTGCTCCAACCACACATCTTCAAAACTTCATAGCAAAGGATCATTTCGAAAAAGTACTACCAATCAAATCCAACAATTGCTATTTGGTTCCCTCACCCACTGCTTTCGGCGAAGCCCATGCCATTCTTCTAAACATAATGGAAAATCACATCCTCTTCCCTTTACTCTCAAGAACCCCAAAGAAAATTCCAGTAAGATATCTGAACCAGTTTTGGCAAAGTTGCCGATTTGATAAAGATGATTCTCTTATCAAAGGATACATTTCAAGACCCGACAAATATGAGCATCTGGAAATCAAGTTCAATAGAACAATGTTCTCACTTGAATTCAACCTACCAACAAGGGGTCTTCTTGGATTAAAGAAGTACGCAGAGCAACCAACAGACGACGAGATCTGTCGTTTCCTAGAAATGCTTGGGTACAACACACCACTGAGGAAGAGAAATGACTTCCGCAGAGGCAGATTACCACCTCTGTGGAACACCTTGTTCTCAATTCTTAACAGATGCCTGACAGGGAAGATAGGCAGTATTGACCAGAGCTCACATCAGATTTTAACCATCATGTATGGGGTTTACTATGATCTCCCACTGGATTACGTGACCATAATGATGCAAGAGATCATTAACACCATCGACAGAAAGAACAACACAAGAAGGGTAAAAGAAAACGATCCTAAATTTCTACCACCTCTGCAATTCCAAAGAATATTGGGAGTCTTGTTCGAACCTCTGTTGCTAATACAAAAATGGCCAATGGAAGGGCCAATTCCCAAACAGTTCCCAATGAGCAAAAATATTCCCACTGATCATGTAGATGGCTACACACACTGCAGACCTTTGTCAAAGAAACTTCTGAAGTATGCCTCGAATAAAACCCTTAAGAAAGAGTATATACGCGATCATAGAACTCCTAAACCGAGTCCTATGACACCCCCACGTTTAGGTGTCCCCCTAGGAACAATGATTGCAGAACCTCTTTCCACTCAAGAAGAAAAAGATAACAAATTAGCAAAACACATGGCTATTCAACTTAGCTTCATAGACAAACGTGCAGAGCTCATGGGAAAGAAGTCCTCTTCAAAATCTTCAAAATCAAAAAGGAGGAAAACTGCAGAAGGCACCTCTACAAGCGCTGCATAAGATCAACCTTCACCTCCTCATGCCACAGAAATTGGCTCCTCTACTCCTCCCTCTTCTCCAAAACAGAAGAAGAAAAGAAAATCAAAAACCACAGAGGAAGGGGCACCAAAACCTAAGAGGAGGAAAACCAAAAAGAAGCATGGTAAAACACTTGAGAAATTGGTTACCATAGAAGAGGAAGCAATCGCAGAAGAAAGAACTGCAGAAGAAGAAGATGCAGAAGAAGAAATGACAGAAGAGGGATATCAATCGCCCCATCAATCCCCAGATCGATTTGCTCACCAAGGAAACATTAACGATTTCCTACAGAACCCCGACATTGCCAACACTTTAAATACAGCAGGGTGGACGGCACAACCTCTCGACCACCATTCCCCAGAAGAACAATACTTCTCTATTTCCGGCATTGACACACATCTGCAAGAAGATGATCAAACACCCAGAGATCAATCAGCTGAGACACCTATTATTCTACAGAACCCCTTCATTCAGCAAGGATTGGACGTTCACAGAAGGAGTCCAAGCCCATCTTCAGAAGAAATAGGACAAACAAAAGCTCAGTGAAATAGAGATGAAGTAACAGAGACAAGAATGGAGGTCTCAGAGGTAGATTCAGACGAAGAAGAAGCTGTCTGGATACGAAAAGGTCTCTATCATCCACACGTCATGAGGTTATACGGCTCTCATCAAATGTATGACTTCTTAGGCACAGAGCAAGGAACTTAACCAGAACATAGAGAAGAAGCTCCAAGCCATCGGATATCTACAGAAGCTGAAAAGATAGACAATGATGTAGTGCTTAGATGCTTAACAGCAGAGGAAACAAGAAAAGATGCCTGGATTAACAGAGGCACACAACCAAAACCAACTCCCAGTGCAACCCACACATCTAACTCCGCAGGTCTAGCTGCAGAGGGAGTTATTGAAATAGAGCAGCACAGCTCGATCAAAACCCAACCCAACCAGCCAGAAGTCACTCTTTCGACTTTTGCGCCCACAAAAACCGGGGAATCCATTCCTAGGGAGTCTCCTCAAAGAGACTCACCTATAGTTCGTGATCAATCGCCCCAGATCACACTAGAACACCCTACAGAGGAATTCATTTCCTCTGCCACGCACAAAATAGGGCCAACCCTTCTTTCAGAGAGAAGTAGTAAGCACAACGACGAAGAGACTCTAGACAAGTCTCTGAGTCAACAGAAGGATAATCTAGTACCCACCTCTGAAGTGGATCTAGACAATGTCGTTCACAGAACTTCTGTAGAGTTTGAAGCACTAGATGCTTTTGCTCGAAGATCAGATGGAAATCCTTCCACCCCAACGTACAAACAAGGGTGAACGAAGGTGTCCCAGGAGCAGGGACTCACTCTGGAGACGAATGTGTTCCTCCAGAGGTTACACCAGGGACACAAGTATCAAGGGATGAGTTCCAAACTCATGTCACCTCTGTGAACCAAACCATGAAAGAGTTGCAAAGCTCTTTCACATCTTTTGCAAAGAAAACATCAACGGCCTTGCTGAATCTCAACACCAAAATGGACAATCTGTCCACAGAGGTGAAAACAACCATCACAGAGATGAAATCTTCTGCGCAAACAACTGCAACAACTACAACCACTTCTGCTGCTAAAGATTTTGGAATTACCGCAACTTCTGCATTCAAGGAATCAGTAAAACATTTCCTTGAACAAATGAACAAGCAATCCAACAAATCACAGAGCATCACACCCGCAGATCTACAGAAGGCTTTGCAAAACGTTCAAGCAGAAGCAATGCGCAACACAATACTGATGTAGCCTAAAGACTACATGACCAGAGCACAGCTAACAGAGCTCGGCCAAATGTCATAAACCAGGTCACTGAAGTCATTGTCTCCTTAACTACTGCAAATGCCAACTATGTCAAAGAGTTCAGAAAAAGTGTCGGCAGAATGCGCTTCAACACAGAAGCAGAGCTTGCAACTCTTTTCGGCCTCTGTGATGATGTATGTGCGAAGTTGATGGCCGCAGGAGCAGAACTACCAAAGAAACCCAAAGCTTCCTGCAGAGCAGAGGTACTTCTGATAAAAGTCAGGATGATTCTGATGATGACCATCCTGGTCCATCAGATAATCCTGAGGGGGAGAATATAAGGGAGAAAGCTACGACTAGAGGAATACAAGCTCCACCAATCGCAGCAGAACCAATCAGTCAAGCCCCTCCAGAACAAACCCAAGATCAACAACAAAATCAACAGACCACAAAGACAACATCCATCTCTGTGGAATCAACTCCTGAAGAAACCAATGTTCCAGAAGCTGATCAGCATACCACAGAGGCAACAACCACCCCTGTGGTAATCAACTTGGAAAAGAGTCCTTCAACAAAATCAACAGAAAAACCCCAAACCATACCAAGAAGAAAGTCGATTGCCACCAAACCAATAAGTGCAACGACCTCTGCGACCTCTGCTTCTGATATTCTGAGAAAGATGCACAATACAATGACTGATCGAATGTCGCAGAGAGAAGAAGAAAGGCACAGGTTCACATTAGCTTTCAAAATGGCAAGAAGATTCGATGTCCAATCTTCACCAACAGAAATAGAGCTCACAGAAGAAGTCACCAAAGAACCTCCAACAGAGGTTACAGAGCAACTCAAGCCAACATAACCATCGCCACAAAAGTCCTCTAAAACACAAGTGTCAAAACCTACAGAGGCAACCATCAAGCCAACAGAAGCACCAACCTCCAAACCTACAGAAGAAACAGGTTCTGCACCTCCAAAAGCCAAAGACAAGGGCAAAGCAATACTGACAGAAGAGCCCAAGAAAAAGAAATCATTGCCCAAGCCTACAAAGAAATTGATGAAGAGCGCCTTTGATGCCTTCCAAACTCCAAAGCCTGAAGAAGTTGATTGGGCATATGGATTAAAGCCTCTGACAGACATTCCTCTAACTGGCAGAGCTGCAGAAATTGTTCAAAAGATGGAGAGTCTCAGAAGACAAGTACCACAACCTGGTCCAACACATGAAGAGATGGAAGAAGTGGTATACAAATACCTCTATAAACAAACCTTTCAGACCAATAATCCAACAGATCATGTGACAGATTCAAGGATCAGAGAAGAATTTGAGAACATCTTCACAAGGACAAAGCCAAGAACCAAAGCAGATGTCTTCTCAATCCACAAGATCAAAAAGGTAATCTTCTGCAAGTTCTCCTTTACAAGAACTTTTCCAAGGGTCAGGTACAATCTTTACAAAGTCAGAAGGGAAGACAATTCAGAAACCACCTTCGCTGATGCTGAGCTAAGAAATATCAATCCTTATGATCTACCTGACCTTCTGCAATGGACAAAGGACAACTACAACACAGAGGCAAACACCAGAGCCTATCAAGTGTTAAGAAAAGCAATGAGGGAAAAGCTTCTGATCTTCAGTATGATAGATTTTCAACTGGGAAAGGATCTTGGTCTCAAACATCTAAATTTACGACCACCAGAAGATCGCTGCCCACCCAACGCCGTGCCCAACTCTATCATTACAGAACCAAGATTCGGGTTAGTATTTCAAAACCCACAAGGCGAAATCAAACTATTTGTGTGCATGGATTGTCAGAAGTACGCAACTAGTACTCTGAACAAGCTCAGAGCAAGCCTTGTAAAATATAGAGGTACAGAGAAAATGGATAGAGATGCTGCAGATACTATCATCCAAGAGATTGATGCCACAATCCGCCTAAGAGAACTCTGCATCAGTTTCTACAAAGAGATCAGAAGAATCGGAAGAGACAACAGAAGCTACAACGATTTCAAAGATGCCAAAATCTGATTCTCAAACCTCAAATCTCTGCAAACCAAGTCAAAAGTTTATCTTTCATTGTACTCAAATGTAAAATGCCTCTGGCATATTTCTGAATGAAAGAACTTTCGAGGTATTGTTTAACCTCTGTCTTATCTAACTTAGCCTAACTAAACTCAAGTTAAATTTTTTATTTTTCACTACTTAGGGGGAGATTGTTAGCTTCAATCTTCCTAATCATAGAAGTATTTAGAAGTAGTGAAAAATAGGCTAAGTGAAGAAAGCCTCTTACAGAGGCTCTGTCGAACTTACCGAGAGATCAAGGTCAAGAAGGTACAGAAGCTAAAGAGGCGCCCTACAAAAGCTCTGTCATACGCGCAAAGAAGACCAAATACTCGGAATCCGGTGAAGACTGCTCTTCTAAGGCCCAAACCGCAGAACCTCTGTGGCACTTCACAGAGCCTCTGCGGTCTTCGACAAAGACTTGAAAGATATTTATAATATCTTGCTACTGTTACAGGACCAGTTCATCAACTTGCATGGTAGCATGCCCTGTCTAACTGCAACGTGTCAAACTCTAGTTGGATTCAATAGGGCTTAGTACATAATAGACGTCTGCTGCATTAAATGCAATACAACACGTCCAATTGTTCATGCCATCCGTCCAACTATTCATACCGTCCTTTGTGAATAGTAGCATATGCTTTATGGTCCCCTTAGAGTAGTATATAAGGAAGACTCATGTTGAGTTCTTCCTATTAATCCATCAATCCATCGATCGATCAATCGAACAATCAAGAATTCAAGAGAGAAAAACATCACAAGAACACATAGCTTTAAACACTTTGAGAGTCATATCTGTTTTAAAAGCTTTGCTTACTCACTGTTCTTGAATCTGTTCTTAATATTCAGTAAACTTTGAGATATTATTTCCTGTTCACTGTTTATTTATATTATGTTCTAAATCTATCAATCATATCTGTTAGTTATTCAAATACGCTTCCGCATCAAACATAAATTCGAACTAATAGATCTGACAATCTTGTAATAAGAAAAACGGGAACCAACAATACCCAATGAGTCTAACACCTCTACCAGAGCCATCAGAGACTTTCTGTGCTCTGACAGTGACTCTGACTCTGAGGTAGATGGGCAAATTTTCTGTGCTCCTAAGACTTCTTTGCACAAACCCAAACAGGCAATTGTTGAATCTGGTTCTCTGAAAAATGTCTCATTCTTTAAGAAACAGAACAGATTTATACCTTTGCCAAATTTGAAAAATAAGGGTATCAGAATTCTTTCCTCTAATGAGATAGAAGAAAAGAAACGAGGAAAAGCTAAGATTATTCATGAAGACTATACCTCTGTTCCTTACGCTTATGATCAAGTCAAATTTACAACAGAGCAGAAAGGAAAATGGAGAGTCAATGACCAACCTACTCCTACACCTATTGTAAATCCAAAGAGAAACAGTTTTGTGTCAAGAGAGTTTGCTCCAAGAAACAACAATTTTTCACAGGACAGAATGTACGTAAAGACATCTGGTCCTAAAGTTTTTCAAAATCAAGCTCCCTTTAAACAACAGTCTTTGAATAAAAACGACAATTTGCATCAATCTTCATGTTCTATCAAATGCAATTGTATTCAACTTCTGTGTTCTGAATCAGTCATTTCAAAGGAAAAATCCCAAGACTATTCAGAATGCACAGAAGAAACCCTCTGGCGTACCATCCCAAAATGGAAAGCCAGAAGGTAAGCCCATGAACGCCCCCAAACCTAACAAGAAAGGACCCAAAATGCAATGGGTACCTTAAAGAAACTAATATGTCTTGCAGAAACCCCACGTGCAGATATGGTATTTAGATTCAGGATGCTCAAGGCACATGACGGGGAATAAGGAGTTGCTTACTTCTTTCAAGAACAAAAATGGAAGTGCAGTAACCTTTGGAGGAGATAATGGCGGACAGATTAGAGGATACGGTACATTAGTCAATGGTGGTGTTTCAGTTTCTGAGGTTGCTTATGTTGAAGGATTAAACTATAATCTGCTTAGCATAAGCCAACTCTGTGATCATGGGTTCGATGTCAATTTTATGAAGAAGTACTGTTCTCTGTTGCTTTCCGAGTCTGGTCAAGAACTCTTAAGAGCCGACAGAAAAGGCAATCTTTGTAAAATGAATTTCAATCCTAACCAAAACTGTACAACAGAGAAGCTCTGTTTAGTGTCTTTAAAAAATGAAGATGCCTGGCTTTGGCATAAAAGATTTGCCCATTTGAATTTTTCAAATCATGACAAGCTCGTGAAATTAAATCTAGTAAAAGGACTTCCTCCACTGAAATTTGACAAAGACCATCTCTGTTCTGCCTGTGAATTGGGAAAGATGAAAAGATCTTCACACAGAACTAAGAGTGATCATAGTTGTCCCAGACCTTTGCACATGCTTCATGTGGATCTCTGTGGTCCTATCTCTGTGCAAAGTCTGTCGGGCAAGAAGTATATTCTAGTACTTATTGATGAATTTTCTAGATACACTTGGATTGAGTTCATCAGAGTAAAATCTGATGTCCCAGAAATTCTAATAAGTTTGTTGAGAAGGATACAGGTTCTGTTAGGATTAAAAGTGCAAAAGTTGAGAAGTGATAATGGGACAGAATTCAAGAATACAAGAATAGATGCCTATCTTTCAGAAGAAGGAATCTCCTAGAACTTCTCAGCTGCCAGAACTCCACAACAGAATGGTGTAGTGGAAAGAAAGAACAGAACTCTGGTAGAAGCCGCCAGAACCATGTTGGCCGGCTCTGTCCTTCCCATCAACTTCTGGACAGAGGCAGTCTCAACAGCCTGTTTTACCCAAAACAGAGCTGTCATAGTAAAAAGATTTAAAAAGACTTCCTATGAACTCATCAACAACAGAAGGCCAAACGTAAAATTCTTTCATGTTTTTGGCTGCAAGTGCTACATCTTGAACGACAGAGAACAGCTGGGTAAATTCGACAAAAAGGCGGACGAAGGAATCTTAATTGGTTATTCCTTAACCTCTAAGGCCTACAGAGTCTACAACACCAGAACTCGTGTCATTCAAGAGAGCGTTAACGTGTCCTTTGATGAAAGTACATCAAGTGCCTCTGATCGCAAATCAACAGAGGGGACACAGACAGAACAGAAGAAGCCAAGTTCTTCAAAGACAAGGGAAGAAGACATCAATCTTGTGTTCGATGATTTCTTCGATGATGATATCTCCTCTGTCAACATCAACAGAGGCGACCAAGCTCAAAATTCAACAAAACTGAATCTGACAGGTACAACTCTTACTGGTCCCTCCAATACTTCACTATCTACTTCTCTGTCTACAGGTGTAATTCAGAGAAATGAGGAACCACAATCAAATATAAGGGAACCTGAAAATGAGCCATCATCACCCTTGCTGACCAATGTTGGGAGAGATTCCCTATTCGAAAGCTCACCTTCATAGAGCCCTGTTGGCAATTCACAGAGCAATGGGGCCACTCTCCAGAGTTGTGTGCCACAGAGTCCTGGTGCCAACCCACATAGCTCTGATGCTGAAATTCATCCTTTCCCATCAGAAGCACAAACCCCTCCTATTGTCCATGCTCCCATGACAAGATGGACAAAGGATCATCCCCATCATCAAATTATCGGTGCTGATGAAGATGGTGTGAAGACGAGATCGACCACAATCAATGAAGCTTTCTTTGTAAACTTTTTAAGCATGATTGAGCCAAAGAAAATTTCTGAAGCCCTTGAAGACCCAAAATGGATCGAAGCTATGCAAGAAGAGCTTCTGGAATTCGAAAGAAACAAAGTTTGGTCCTTGGTTCCATTTCCTAAAGGCAAAGCGGCCATTAGAACCAAGTGGGTATTTAGGAATAAAAAGGATGAAGATGGGATAATCATCAGAAACAAAGCCCGTCTGGTTGCAAAAGGATACTTCCAAGAAGAAGGTATCGACTATGACGAAACCTTTGCCCCTGTAGCTAGACTAGAAGCCATAAGAATCTTCTTAGCCTATGCTGCTCACAAAGGTTTTAAGGTCTATCAGATGGATGTAAAGTCTGCCTTTCTGAATGGCAAATTACAAGAGGAAGTTAATGTCCAGCAACCACCTGGTTTTGAAAGTTCGGAGTTTCCAGACCACGTTTACAAGTTAGACAAAGCTCTATACGACCTTAAACAAGCTCCCAGAGCCTGGTATGAAACTCTGTCCAATTTTCTGTTGACAAATCACTTCGAGAAAGGTAATGTCGATAAAACTCTATTTCTTAGAAGGTATAGGAATGATATAATTCTGGTACAAATATATGTTGATGACATTATTTTTGGGTCTACACAACAAGAGTACTGTGATAGGTTTGAGGATTTGATGAAAAGTGAATTCAAAATGAGCATGATGGGAGAACTTTCATTCTTCCTTGGTTTACAAGTAAAACAATCCATCAGAGGGACTTTTATAAGTCAGTAAAAATACATCTCTGATATTTTGAAAAAAATACAAGCTCAACAATTCAAATCCAATGAAAACTCCTATTGCCACTGGAGTTAAACTTGACTCTGACCTTAAGGGTGAACCAACAGATGTCAAGAACTACAGAGGCATGATAGGATCACTTCTGTACTTAACTGCCAGCAGACCTGATATAATGTTTGCAACTTGTCTCTGTGCCAGATTTCAAGCAAATCCTAAAGAATCTCATTTGTCTGCTGTCAAACGCATATTTAAATATCTGAAAGGGACTCAATTTTTGGGTCTCTGGTATCCTCTTAATTCTGGTTTCGAGCTTGTAGCATATACAGACTCATATTACGGAGGATGCAAGAATGACAGAAAGAGTACGTCCGGTAGCTGCCAATTACTTGGTGAAAATTTGGTGAGTTGGACATCCAAGAAACAGAATTGCGTATCAACTTCTACAGCAGAAGCAGAGTATGTTGCTGCTGCTAGTTGTTGCTCTCAAGTGATATGGATGAAAACCCAGCTCAAAGACTATGGCCTAGAATATGGAAAAAATTCCAATTCTGTGTGACTCCAAGAGTGCCATAGCAATCACAGCTAACCCAGTTCTGCACTCCAAGACAAAGCATATCGATATAAGGTACCACTTCATAAAGGATCATGTTGAAAAAGGGACGATTGAAATGTACTTTGTTTCAACCGACTTCCAGCTTGCTGACTTGTTTACAAAAGCCCTTAATGAAAGGAGATTTAACTTCTTAATCGGCAAACTGGGTATGCTGAACATGTCCTCCTAACTCTGTTCAAACTCAACAGCGCCTCTGATGTTCCAACAGAGCTCTGTCAAAAAGTTAGGAAGGATAGTTCAACAGAGTCTCTGCTATTCACCAGAACTCTGTCAAGCATACTTTTTCAACAAACTTAGTGAATCTGTTTGTATATACCTTTTTGTAAAATTCTTTTTGTAAAAAGTTTTTTTTTTGCTCATATTTCAAGGGGGTGTTTATAAGATTTTGCGCATGGTTTTAGGGGGAGCGGGTCAAATCTGATTTTTCAAATCAAA
Source organism: Saussurea involucrata (assembly GCA_033807775.1). NCBI lineage: Eukaryota > Viridiplantae > Streptophyta > Magnoliopsida > Asterales > Asteraceae > Saussurea > Saussurea involucrata. Next base: position 115,925,074 of record CM066322.1, read on the forward strand.
ATGACTTCGCTTTCTGTTCTGAAAAGAAAAATCTTTTTGAAAAAAAAGGAAAACCTGTTATGATGAAAATCCTTTGATAACGTCAAGAACCTACCAGAACTCTGATATTTCACTAGAGCCTCTATTGATTCTCACCAGAACTCTGTGAAATTTCTAAAGCTAGTTTGACTATACATGACTTTGACTATTTTGACTAATACTTTGACTTTACAATGTTTGACATTATACAAGACTTTAACAATAAATCTTGAATACATTAATGCTCTAACACCATCCTTCTTTACCTTGGCTAATTTTCAGCCTTAGTAGTTGTGGGACACTTACTAGCAATGTGATCGGTAAGTCCACAGTGATAACATTTTGTAGGTTCCCAGATTCAAGTTGTCTCATATAAACAACTTATCACAGATATCAGAAGATTCACTTCTTTAAGGGTACTGACAAAGAATTGGTTTATTATATCCGTAACCCTCCTTTCGTTCCCATGATAACTGTACCTCGTGTTCCTGGCACAGACGACACGCCAGAAATCCCTGAACACTCGAAACCAAAGACCCAGGATAAATGGTCTGAACCTGATTGGGCAAAATACGAAGTTGCTCAGAAAACCAAGAGAATTCTGATTATGGCCATTCCAAATGACCTTTTCCAGTCCATGGATTCATGTGAATCTGCATATGATCTATGGAAAGAACTGGAAAAACAACTAGAAGGAGGAGCCAAAACCCAGAAGAACCGCAGAGCTCAATACATAAATGAATACTATGCTTTTAAAGCTCTGCCATCCGAATCTCTGCAGACTACGTATGACAGGTTCAACTCTCTGATAAACAAGTGCAAAAAGTTCGGCATCCACAAAACCTCTGAAGAAAACAACGTTATGTTCTTGAAATCTTTGAATGAAGAATGGCTTCAGTTATCTATATCTCTGCAAACAAATCAATACTTAGATTCCTGGACCCTATCATACCCTTATGGAACATTGGCAGCACAAGAGCCTCAGGTAGCACAAGCAAAAGCCCAGATCATTGCACCTCTTGCATTGGTTGGTAAGACTACAGAGGCTAGAGAGAAACCAAAGAAAGAGAAAGCAGTAGAGGAAAGAAAGGAGAAGAAGAAGAAAAGCATGATGGTGGAAAGTGAAGAATAAGAGGAAGTAGCAGTAGAAGAAGAAACGACCCTGGCTTCGATAGCTAAATCATTAGCTCTCTTGACTAGGGCAGCAGAGGATACCAGAAGAAATCTGGTAGTGAACGATATGAAAGAAATAATCGAGAAAGAGAAGGGTCAAACGAGAGAAACGACAGAAGTGGTGACCGACATAGGTCAACTGACAGAAATGACAGAGGAAATGACCGACAGAGGTCGGAAGACAGAGCTGGAAACTCCACACAGAACCAAGGATGCTACAACTGTGGAAAACCAGGTCACTTTGCCAACGAATGCAGGAGCAAGTCAAATCGCCCTCAGAGGGATGCAGCTTTCTACAAAAAGAAAGCTGAATACTATGCTCAGAAATCACTAATGGTCAACAAAGAAATCTGGGAGTCAGACTCATCCTCTGACGAAGGCAAAACAAAGAATGCTCTATTCTGTGGCATTGCAGAAGTCAGCTCCGACTCCGACATTGAGGTATCCACTTCTACCTCTAACTCTAATACTGCAAAAGATGATTTGATTAAACTTAACATTGAATACACTAAAATGAAATAGACATGTGAAAATATTCAGAAAAAGCTCACCTTCTATGAGAGAGAAGCTAGACTTCTCACTCAAGAAAAAGCTAAAATCTTTAAAGAAAAAGAAGAAATTGAAATGGACTGGAACAAAAAGTTAATTCGTTTAAAAGAAAAGATTTCTGAACTTAATTCTTCTTTGAAAACAAAGTCTAAAGAACTAATGGATGTTGAGTGCGACAAAATGAACATCCTAGCTCTTAAAAATTATTTTCAAAAGGAAAGAGTAGTTCTCTGTCAAGATTTACTCAGAAGAGATCTTCAAATTAAAAAATTTCAAGATGCGCAGAAGGTGTACGAGAAAATTAACACCCAAATAGGGAGACGGGGAATTGGCTTCTATGATATAGATCCTTATACCGGAAACAAAAGAGACAAATCTCTGTCCTCTCTATTTCATATTGGAGATACAAGAAAACCTGGATTTCCAAATCTTCTCTCTGTAAGTAAAAGGCTAAAAGTCTTTGGGGAACCTCACAAGAGTAAACCTCTGAAGATGACAAATGTGTGGTTTGAAAACACAGATCTGTCATCTTCAATCTCTATCAAAAGAGAGTCCAAACCTAAGAAGTATCTGAAAAATCAAGATCAGATAGGAATCTTCAAGTTTGGTAATCCCGAGACTCAAACCCAAGTTGTATTTGTCTGCATGATGAATTCTGAAAAGAAATTATCAGCAGAGGCACCTGAGTTCAAGCCAAGAATTACAAAATAAAAACTTGATATCTCTGAAGAAAACCTCTGTACATCTTCCAGCGATCAGGATCTCTCTGAAGAAAACTTAACAGATACTTCTGTTAACTTAGAAGATAGTTCCTTAGAAAAGGAAGAAAGTGAGTATGGCACATGTTCTGAAAGTCCAGCCTCTGTCGAAAGAGAACCAAGTGACTCAACCTCTGTATATGAGGATGATTCATCCTCTGATGAATATGAGACTGACTCTAAGTCAGAGATCGGACCTAGTGACACAGAGGATTTTAGACAAACCTCTGAAGTTCTTAACAGAACTTTTCCTCCCAAGGAGAAAATCACTAGAGTTCCTATCTGTCCAGACTTTGTGGATATGTGCATACAAGCTAAAACCTCTCGAGAGCTTGAGAAATTCAAACAAAAGAAGTTAATGTCCACTCAAATTCCAACAAGTTCAAAGATTTGAAACCCTTAAAACCTGTTAAAGAAAAACTAACATGGCAACAGAAGGGTAAATGGACTAAAATTAACAAAGCTTTTTCTTCTGTGACAGTGAAACCAGCAGAAGTTCACCACAGAAGGGGTACACAGAAGGCCGCACTCAACAAAGGATTTTGCAAACAACAATCTAGCCTACATAAACCTTCTTGTAATAGAAAGTCCAATTTTAGGATAGACTGTACTGCCTCTGTGCCCCCATTTAATGTATTTAATGAAAAGTTCAAACAAATCTCTTCGCACATTCAATACTGTCATTGCTTTGATCTAATGTTTAAATTAAACCAACATTTCAAAAGTCCACACTGTCTTCTCTTTGTACCCAAAGCAAAAGATAAATCCAAGGGTAAGAAGAAACAAAATGTTTCTTCAACAGAAGCTAAAACAAAGACCCCTGACAAACCTGGACCCATTTGGATATGGGTACCTAAAACTCTCTAATTGTCTTGCAGAAGCAGTATGTGCCGATCTGGTATCTAGACTCCGGATGGTCAATGCACATGACTGGCGACAGAGGTCTTCTATCCACATACAAAGAAAAGAACGATGGTGGATCTGTGACCTTTGGAGACAACAAAAAGGGGTACATTAAAGGCTACGGAATCATACAGAAGGAGAATATAACCGTATGCAAAGTTGCATATGTTGATGGCCTTAAACACAATCTTCTCAGTGTTAGTCAACTCTGCGATACGGGATTCGACGTAATGTTCAAAAGAACCTTATGCTCTCTACAGAGCGAGGACACAGGAATTGAACTTCTGAGAGCCGAAAGAAGAGGAGATCTATATCTCATAAACTTCAATGCAAAGAACAAGAAAGACAAAATCTGCCTTGTTGCATGCAAAAGCGAAGAAGCCTGGTTATGGCACAACAGGTTCTGCCATTTAAACTTTCATACTCTTGATAAACTTGTAAAACTTGATCTAGTCAAAGGACTACCAAACGTTAAATTTAATAAAGATCATCTTTGCTCTGCCTGCGAAATGTGAAAACTCAAAAAGGCTTCCCATAAAGGCAAAACGGATGTATCTTGTACTAGGCCTCTGTACATGCTCCATGTTGACCTCTGCGGTCCAATATCTACACAGAGCCTAGGTGGCAAGAAATATTTGCTTGTTTTGATCGATGAATTCTCAAGATTTACATGGGTTGAATTTGTCAGAAAGAAATCAGATGTTCCAAACATACTGATAAACTTAATGAAAAGAATCCAAGTTCTGTATGTGTGCAGGATCCAGAAACTGAGAAGCGACAATGGCACATAATTCAAAAGTTTTGTCATTGAAGCCTATCTTACAGAAGAAGGAATTTAACAGAACTTCTCTGCTGCACGCACCCCACAACAGAATGGCATGTTTGAACGAAAGAATCGCACACTTGTGGAGGTTGCAAGAACTATGCTGACTGCATATGGATTACCAATGACATTTTGGACAGAAGCAGTATCAACCGCTTGCTATACCCAAAATCGATCAACCATCGTAAAGAGACACATCAAAACACCATATCATTTGATCAACAAAAGACGACCAAACATCAAGTTCTTCCATGTATTTGGATGCAAGTGCTTCATCTTAAATGATAGAGAAAGAAGAGGAAAGTTTGAAGTAAAGGTAGATGAAGGCAAGTTCATAGGATACTTTGCAACTTCCAAGGCCTACAGAATTTATCTTCCGCGGTCTCGAACGATAGTAAAAAGCATAAATGTTTCTTTTGACGATACCTTCCAGAAGACTTCTGAACAAATCAGTTCAGAACTCGGTCTAAAAGGGGAATCCTCTGGCATCTCAAAAACAAGAGAAAAAGACTTAAATCTCCTATTTCAAGAGATGTTCCATGAAGACATTGATCCCTTTGCTGGAGCCGTCAGAGCCTCCGGAGAATCATCTTCTGCCAGACAGAACACGATAGGTATATCTCTAACCGGTCCCCTAAATAATTCATCTTCCTCTGTTAATCATACAGATGCAAATGCCGAGGGGGAGCCAACAAAAGATGATACGACAAGGAAAATAACCAAAGAAGCTACTGAAGAACCAACTCCAGAAACCACAGAGGAACCAATACCAGAGGAACAAAAGGACTCAGTCTATACTTCCTCAGAGGAACAAACTCCGCCACACATTCCAATCATCCCACAATCTGTAGGATCAAGCACGAAAGCAAAATCTACGACAGAGGCTGCACAAGAAACACCGTTAGAAACCTCTGAAGATCAACTTGATGAAATCGATGACCATCTCTCAAGAACAACAAAATGTACAAAAAGTCATCCTCCAAGTCTTATAATCGGCGAACCTTCTGAAAAGGTAAAAACAAGATCTGCCACTGCTAACTTTTGTTTCTTTACAAACTTTATTAGTGTGATCGAGCCAAAACGGATCTCTGAAGCCCTTGACGGCCCAAACTGGGTAGACGCTATGCAAGAAGAGCTTCTACAGTTTGAACGAAACAAAGTCTGGACTTTAGTTCCTCTGCCATGAGGAAAACAAGCCATAGGAACTAAATGGGTCTTCAGAAATAAGAAGGATGAAGATGGGGTGGTCATAAGAAACAAAGCAAGATTGGTGGCCAAGGGATATCGACAAGAAGAAGGCATAGATTACGATGAAACGTTTGCCCCTGTCGCACGGCTCGAAGCCATAAGAATCTTCTTAGCCTTCGCAGCCCACAGAGGTTTTAAAGTATTTCAAATGGACGAAAAATCTTCTTTTCTAAACGGTGAAATCCAAGAAGAAGTATACGTCCAACAACCACCAGGGTTTGAAACCTCCAAGTACCCAAGATACGTGTACTATCTCGACAAAGCTCTGTATAGACTGAAATAGGCTCTAAGAGCATGGTACGAAAGACTTTCTACCTTTCTTCTCGATAATGGTTACGACAGAGGTACGATGGATACAACTTTGTTTTATAAACGAAAAAATGATGAGATTATGCTTGTACACATATATGTGGATGACATAATTTTTGGGTCTACAAATACAGAAGAGTGCAAAAAGTTTGAAAAACTCATGCAGAGTGAGTTTGAAATGAGTATGATGGGAGAATTAACCTTCTTCCTCGGACTCCAAGTAAAACAATCATTGGAGGGAATTTTCATAAATCAAGCTAAATATGTCTCTGACATACTTTCAAAATACAGTCTATCTGATGCCTCTGTAATGAAAACCCCAATGGCCACTAGAATAAATTATTCTCAGATCCAGATGGTATCTCTGTAGAGTGCACACTCTACAGAGGCATGATTGGGTCTCTGTTATACTTAACTGCTAGTAGACCTGACATAATGCATGTCACATGCCTCTGTGCAAGATATCAAGCTAACCCGAAGAAATCCCATTACGATGCTGTAAAGAGAATCTTCAGATTCCTAAAAGGGACCAAAAATCTTGGCCTCTGGTATCCGCAGAACTCTGGTTTTGGTCTTAAAGCTTATACAGATTCAGACTATGGAGGCTGCAAACTCGACAGAAAGAGTACCTTTGGGAGTTGTCAATTCCTAGGTGGGAAATTAGTTAGTTGGACTTCAAAGAAACAGAACTGTGTGTCGACATCTACGGCAGAAGCTGAATACGTTGCTGCTGCTAGCTGTTGCTCCCAGGTTCAGTGGATGAAAACTCAACTAAAAGACTATGGTCACATCTTATTTAAGATACCCATCTTCTGTGACTCAAAGAGCGCCATAGCCATCTCTGCCAATCCAGTACAACACTAAAAAACAAAGCATATCGATATCCGTTACCACTTTCTGAAGCATCATGTTGATTATGGGCAATCGAAATGCACTTCGTATCTACAGAATACCAGCTTGCAGACTTATTCACCAAGGCACTAGATGAGAAAAGATTCCTTTTCTTGGTGGGTAAGTTGGGAATGATAAACATGAATTAAAACCTCAGTAAGTATAATTAATCTTCTGTAAATATGTATATACATGTTTCTGTTGTTTTATTTATTTTATTTTATTTTATGTATGTAAATTCTCAAAACATCAAAAGTTCTTTAATTCACAGAGCTTCTGTGGGTCTGCTCAGAACCTCTGACGGCCTCCACAGAACCTCTGATGAACTTGACCTATGTTCTATGCACAACTTATCTTATTTGATCCAAGCATAGGTCAAGGGGGAGCAGAAGGAGACCTTGAAATGATCTACAGAGGTTGATCATTCAAGGGGGATCCAAAGAAGAATTGCGATCAACCACAATCAACAGAGGTCAAAAATTTCGCCGAACAAAGGAAAGTCAAAAAGTGAGTATCTCATACAAATCCTTCAAGAAAACAATTTTCTAGGACACAAATTTCCAAATATGTCCTAGAAACTTTACTTATGCCATTCCAAAAAGAAAATAATCAAAATGATTGATGAGTCTCCCTTTATGAGAAATTTAAGGTTCCAGAGCCTCTGCTGAGCTCAATAGAGCTTCTGTCAGTCAGATCCTCTGTTACTACAAATAACATATAAGAACTCAATCGATCATCTTGAATGTCATACAGAAGGTCTCAAGTCAAAAAGTTTCATACACCAGAGAACTTGTGCTAACAAATCAAAGTAATTTGAAGTTTACACGTACAAAATCATTTTCGAAAACAGTTTTCTAGGACACAAATTCCCAAATATGTCCTAGATACACTGCTAGAGACATTCCAAACTTCAAATATTCAAAAAGATTAATGAGTTCTTCGTTATTAGAAATTTAAGGTCATAGAGCTTCTGCTGAGCTCAACAGAGGCTCTGCTAGGGAAAACCTCTATGATCATAAATTTAAAATAAAAAATCTCTATCAATCTATTTGAATGTCCTATACAGAGATCTCTTGAACATTTGCACGCCACAAGTCACTAAAAGGTTAGTCATAGAGCTCTTTCCAACACAAAAACCTCTGTTGATTAACCTAGGGAAAAATAAGAGTTACTCGCACAGAACCGTATCCAAAACAGTTTTCTAGGACACCAACTTCAAAATATGTCCTAAAAACAATTCTTAAAACAATTAAAAACTTGGATGATCAAAAAGTTTAATAGATTTTTAGTTATGAGAAATTTTCTCTCATAGAGCTTCTGCTGGCTCTGACAGAGCTTCAAAACCTCTGTGAATGAAATTTTTACACAAAATCTATCGATCCTCTCCAATGAATTTTCAAACTGTTAGAACCAGATCCGTGCAACTAATATGAAATCGAATATGATAAGCAATAAGAATTATGATTTCAACTGGTCATCCCTGTTAGGTCCATGATCTTCATACAATCCAAGTATTGTGTAACAAGATGATGAAGAACATTATTGAAAAGGAAATCTAACCTAGTGAGAACACAAAGTGATTAGAGATCTACATCTTGTATTAATGAATTCACTACTTACAAACTACAAGTAAAGACCTATTTATAGTCTTCATCACTTGCTACAACAATTAAGCATAAGCCCTTTAACACAGCTATTGCTTTACAAAACTTTCTATTATAAAGGACAACTTCAGTGTCCTAACAATCCCATTCATTAACTTTCAGAGAGAAATTTACAATACGAAATAGAAAGCTAAAAAGATTATTAACTTGTTTTTCCAAGCTAATCAACATTAAATACATCGGGCCCGTGGTTAACAAGCCCACGACCCATTCACTAATATGCTCAAAATGAATTAATACGAATCAACCCTTGAACTTTAAATCAACAGTAAAACCTGCCCTAACAATCTCCCCCTTTGGTTTGAAGTTCGAGTTCGCGTTGTAGCTCTCGCCAGTTGAACACGTATCGTTTGCGCAACGCGAAGTGAACCTCAAACAATCTGATGGCGCGGCGATAGTCGATGCGATCTTCAATCATTTCCAAGGCATTCCGAGCAATAGTTTCATTCTGATTCGGAACATAAGAATACCTTGGATTCTCAGACTCGTGCTGAATAATCTTTCGAAGAGCATCTCTGACCTTTAGGAGTGTGCCGTCACAGAATCTTTCCACCTGACTGAAGCGCAGGAACTTCTTCTCTTTTTGCTCGTTGAGGTAAACAATCCCGAATTCTTGTTCTAGAAGCATAGCGTTCTCGGGATACATGTTTAACTCAGGCGCTATACAAGTTTGTAGAAGTGGGGGTTGAATACAAACACACAAATTTTACTTTTCTAAATTGTTTATTGATAAATCATTAACAATTTACAGCTTGTTGCGGAAACAAGATTAAGGATAAACCTAAATCTAAACAAGTTGGAACACTAAGTTTCTTGCACTAAGAAGGAGAAGGAAATTACTAATAATAACCTATCTCAAGATAAGAAGGATGAACTTGTCCAGAGTTAGCAAGTTACTTCAAAATGAAGTGGGTTCTTCTTCTTATATACTGCATGCATTTAATGCATTGCAATTTACACTTTACACGTGGCAGCAACTGAATGGTTGCATGTCATTGACCTTTGTTGACAACCTTAGTAGCCGCATGTTTGAACAGTGTAGTATCAGAGTGGTTGTACGAATTCAGACAATAAAGAGGTTCTTTTCTGACATATCGTACGGAGTCGTGCAAGGGTGGTTAAGACAAAAATACTTTGTACGGAGAACTTCATGATCAGCTTTTCATTGATTCAGCGATCTATCATTCTTCATCAGTGAATGATAGAGTTCAACGATAGCTGAAGTCTTGTACTTGATACTTCACGTTGATTGGACAAATCTGAGTCTTCTCTGATCCGCATCAGTTTATTAGGAGACTTGTCGCTGGTTCTTGAGCTTGATCTTCGACTTCAGCGTAGAACCTATGTTAACATGAAACTTGTCTTCAGGAATCATAAGTAAACAACTAACTTATCAGCGATCACCATAAGTACTGAACAGACTCAGAGTATTATGGTGAACAGTTTCGCTGAATGTTTAATCTAATGAGTGAGAGTTCCTATCAGCGGTACTGGAAGATCTTAGTACTTATCAGCGATAGTGAAACTCTGATACATATTGTTTACTTACAATTTTCACTAAGTATATAAGAGAGGGTCATTATCAAATCACTGAGGGTTTGGATCAACAATCTCCCCCTATTTGATTATGACATAGCAACAGAGAAAATTGCTATTTAATGAAAACATAGGGATAAAAAGAACTCATAAAATATTTGTCCCTTTTACTGTTTTCTGGGATCTTTTCTGTATTGATGGAGTAAAGTACATTCGCTGAAATTTTTCTTTAAACTTTGTAAAGATTACAGAGGGAAGTGGAAAAATTACAAGTACCGCGAATAAAATTACATGTACAAACGATGTAGACAGATAAGGATAGAAAGAATTACAAGGCGATCCTATCCGTCAAAAGGTTCTTCCTTATAGAGTTGTTCTTCAAGGGTCATTGATGTGGCAATCATCCAATCAGGGACATCTACTCCTTGATTCTTTTTCTTCAGAGCTTCTTCAAAAATCAAGGGCTTCAGGTGTCTAGCTTTGATGTCGCGTCTGACTTCACACCAGTATAAGAGATCTCTGAGTTGTTCGATGGGAGCGATGTGGAGCTCAGAGATACGTTGAAAGTGATGGTTTCCATCGTAGTCTAGAAAGAATATACCATATGGATCACTTACAACTGTGCCAGGAATGAAAGTTTCTCCAGGTGGTAGGGAGGTGTTAAGCGCTGAGAGATCAGCATCAGGGCCAAGAACTTCAGCACGAGAGAAACCAATACCTGTTTCATTCCGTATAGGAGGACCTGAATCAGAGACTTTCTTTTTCTTAGCAGAGACTTTTCTTTGTTGAGGAGGAAGAGGAGGAATATCCACAGCAGAGGAAAGCTGGTCGATCTGTTTGTTTAAGATCTTCTCGACATGGCTTTTGAACTTTGAGCGCGATCCCTGAATGGCTAATTTCGTTTCTAACCATTCAGAGAGACCAAACTTTTCTAAGGTAGCAGCATAGAAAGTTTGCTTGGTTTTGTCTTCTCTGCAGACATCTACTTCAACAACAGGAACGTCGGCATACAGTCTTCCTCTGATGTTTACTTTGATGATTTTGGATGGTCTAGATCGATAGGTCAGCATTTGTTTAGCCCAGTCTAAAGTCGTGTCAGAGACCTTAGTCTTTTCTCTAACGATCTTTTGAGCATCATCCCATAGCTGACGTTGAACATCAATGGGAACTCTTTTCAGTATGGGGTCTTTTATTGATCGTTGAGTAAGCTTGATGGTGTATTCTCTATCTTTTTCTTCAGCTTCCTTTCTTTCAGCGATTAAGCGTTCAGCTCTGAGGTGTTCCTTGTATTCCTTTTGGGAAACTCTGAACTTTGGAGGAACGGAAGGAAGTTGATCACGCTTCAGAATGATTCGCTGATCTTCGAGTCTCTTGATCATTGCATCTCTCTTTTCTTGATCCTCTTCACTTAGCTTTTGAGGAGCCAAGGAAGGTCTGTTTTTGTGAGAGAGCATCTGTTCTTCAGGTTCATCAGTCTCAGAGATTAAATCTAAGACTGGGATTATTTCTTCAGCGATGGGAGCTGGGATTATTGTTGATGAAGTCGCAGCTGTAGGAACCTCAGCGATATCCTCAAACGGGGGAGAGGACTAGCTGAAACGCAACGATCTTACAAGTAAGAACATGGGTAGAACAGAGATGGAAAGAATGGGATTGTGTATAGAGGTTTTCGGAGGTAGAGAACTGATAAAGTGTATAGAGGAGGGATTTTGTGTAAGATTAATGTACCTGACAAACCGGCTTGTTAAGCAAGATCATCAGATTTTCATCTTCAGCGACACCTTTTCCTTTGCCTTTGTCAGCTTCAGATGCTGATGGCTTTGTCTTTGTCCGCTCCCCTGAAGGTTCATTTATCAGAATCCCTTTAAGAGCTTTAGTTCTCTGAGCAGGCTTGACGATAAAAGAATCGTCATCTTCGTCATCATCGTTCTTTGGAGAAGAGGATGGTTCAGCATCAGACAAGTCGATGGCTTCTTCATCTTCAGCTTCAGACTCAGATTCTTCAGCTTCTTCTTCGAGTTGCTCCCCTTAGAAACAGAGGTAAGCTTCTCGATTCCGTCAGGGTTTTCATCTCCCTGAGGTCCAGCAGCTGCTTCAGCTTCAATAGTCTTCTCACCCTCTTCAGTGAAGGTGAGGTCTTCATTCTTCTCTCCCCTGATAGATTCATTATGAGAATGGTCTTCAGCGCTCTTGGAAGGGTCTTCAGCGCTCTTCTCCCCCTCTTTTTCATGATGACTGGGGAGGAATGAGAAGATTCGGCAGCTCGTGTGGTTTCCCTGTCTTCTTTGCCAGGGATCCCTATATACATTTCAATCGCTGATAATCTGTTTTCTATGTCACAAATACCAGGATTGATCTTCACAAGTTCAGCACGATCCGTCGTAGTAAAAGAAGGAGGTGCAGGGGCTGGTGCAGGGGCGGTCGTGTTGGTCAGAATCTGCTGCAACAAGTTCTGAGTAGAAGAGATGTCATTCTTCATCGTGTTGACATCAGTCTTCACAGAACTCATATAAGTTTTTACTGAACTGACATCAGCCTTTACAACAGACATATCACCTTCGAGTGTGCCAACCGATGTCTTCAGCGTTGTGACTTCGCTGGACATGGTGTCAACTGATTTCTTGATGTCGAGGTAGTCTGTGTAGATGTCAGCTAGAACTTTAGCAAAATCACCGAGTGATTTATCAACCTTCTCCACATCAGCTTTGGAGGCATTCTTTTCGACAACGGTTGTAAGCTTTGTAAGATTTTCTCCAGCGATTTTTACCGCTGAAGAGTTGCCGGAAAGAGTAGACGTGAGACCTGTCAGCTTTGTCTCTACAGTCTTCAGAGACGCATTGATGTCTCCCAAATTAGGGCTATACAAGTTTGTAGAAGGGGGGGGGTTGAATACAAACACACAGATTTTACTTTTCTAAATTGTTTATTGATAAATCATTAACAATTTACAGCTTGTTGCGGAAACAAGATTAAGGATAAACCTAAATCTAAACAAGTTGGAACACTAAGTTTCTTGCACTAAGAAGGAGAAGGAAATTACTAATAATAACCTATCTCAAGATAAGAAGGATGAACTTGTCCAGAGTTAGCAAGTTACTTCAAAATGAAGTGGGTTCTTCTTCTTATATACTGCATGCATTTAATGCATTGCAGTTTACACTTTACACGTGGCAGCAGCTGAATGGTTGCATGTCATTGACCTTTGTTGACAACCTTAGTAGCCGCATGTTTGAACAGTGTAGTATCAGAGTGGTTGTACGCATTCAGACAATAAGGAGGTTCTTTTCTGACATATCGTACGGATTCGTGCAAGGGTGGTTAAGACAAAAATACTTTGTACGGAGGACTTCATGATCAGCTTTTCGTTGATTCAGCGATCTATCATTCTTCATCAGTGAATGATAGTGTTCAGTGATAGCTGAAGTCTTGTACTTTATACTTCACGTTGATTGGACAAATCTGAGTCTTCGCTGATCCGTATCAGTTTATTAGGAGACTTGTCGCTGGTTCTTGAGCTTGATCTTCGACTTCAGCGTAGAACCTATGTTGACGTGAAACTTGTCTTCAGGGATCATAAGTAAACAACTAACTTATCAGCGATCACCATAAGTACTGAACAGACTCAGAGTATTATGGTGAACAGTTTCGCTGAATGTTTAATCTAAAGAGTGAGAGTTCCTATCAGCGGTACTGGAAGATCTTAATACTTATCAGCGATAGTGAAACTCTGATACATATTGTTTACTTACATTTTTCACTATGTATATAAGAGAGGGTCATTATCAAATCACTGAGGGTTTGGATCAACATATAGCGGTCGGATGGTTCTTGTACGTAATTCTTTCAGAATAGCCAGAAAGTCGAGTGGTCGAAGGTTCTTGAAGTCAGCTTCTGAAAATTTCCATTCGTTCCCATCTTCACGTCGAACAATGAAAACTGGGTAGACAATCCTCATAATACGTCTTAAATAGATACTGATTACCTCTGTGATTCGAAGTTTGGTTCTGACCTGGTTGACTGGAAGACACCATTGCATTTTGCTGATATATCGGCGTTGAAATTCTGGGTTAAGGTTGTAAATACCCAGACAGAAGGTCGGCTCTATCGGGCGAAGCTTGTGGACGAACAACTTCTTCAAAGATTTCTCTAAGTGAGGGATAAGTACCATGATCTTCTCCCAACGGATTTCTTGCTTTTGAGGAGGGGGAGGAAGATCAGAAGCTGTCGTGGGAGGTGTAGTTGTCGGAAGATCGGAAGTAGTAGACTCGGTTCTTGTTGATGTTCCGGTGGGTTGAGCATAGGGAACGGGGGATGTTCCATACAAATTTTGGAGCAGGAACTGATCATAATCAATGTTGTCGTCCTCATCAGTGGGGAAGACCAAATTTACCTGGAGATTTACGGTACTGGCGGCTTTTTCGTATCATGCATCTTCGGTCTCCGGGTTGGCTTCACAATCTGGATCTATCATGTCCAGAATCGGTATGTCTGATGAGTCAAAATCAATCAGTTCCTGTGTTGAACCCGCGGGCTTTTCAACAGTCGGGTCTTCTTCATCTAATATCTCCATATCTATAACCAAGTCTGCTAAAGGCAACTCGGCTTCTGGTGCTTCTGTTGTAGCTGCCGCAGTTGGGGGTTCCTGATGAACCACAGTTGTAGCTTCAGTCAGGATCAGGGAGGCGGTCTCGGTCAAACATAGTCTTTTCTCCCCCTCACGGTGATCAGGATCATCCTGGTCATCGTGTTTCCGCTTCAGACCGCCTGCTTGACTCTTGCAGGTATCTTCGAGTCAGCGGACTCTCTCGGACAGCGTTGTGAGCGCTTGGTTGTAGTCCTTGAGAGTCGAGTCAATGGCGTCTAAGCGAGTGGTAATAGATGAAGATGGAGCAGTGACCTGTGATCGGAGAACTGAGATCAGGTCGGCTTCAGTAGAGGCGGTTGTATCTGATTCCTGGAGCAGTTGGGCCAATAACATCGTCTTCAGGGTGTCCACCGAATAGATAGGTTGCGGTTGAATCGGTGGAGGTACAGGGGCGGTTTCAGTTTCGACGAGGTGGCCTTTACCTTTGATAGCGCGCATCGCTTTGGCAAGTTCAGCGGCTACATGTTGCTGCATCTGTTGCTCCATATCCTAGCGGACAGCCTTAAGGGTGCTGTCCAGGGACCCTGGTGACACAAAGTCTGGGTTACTAACTCCGGGACCACTTAGGTTACCCGTTGAGGCATCTACCGTGGATGTAGAGCCACCTACGTTCACAGTTGGCGTGATAATAGCTGTGGTAGGATTTCCGTCCGATCCTCGTGTTCCGGCAGATGAAGACACTACAAACGTTCCGGTCGGCTCACTAAGAGCCGCGACTTGGTGTTGTTCCGCATCAAGTGTCCTAGTCAAAGAATCTTCAATAACAAGTGGATCTAGACTCGATGGTGCACTGAAAGAAGTCGAGACCGGGGGTTGCTGGTCTCTTGTTTCAACACCAGTATTCTCCGAGTGAGAGACCGGTGGAAGTTGTGCTATTTCCCCGTGTGAGACTGAAACATCCGTCTTTTGAGAGACGGATGAGTGGCTGAGGGGGTCGTGCATTTGCTCCGCTGGGTCCACGGAGGCTTTGTTAGAGCATTGTTGTATTCAAGATTTACTGTAAAGTAAATGTACTGTATTAGTTAGCTTTGCCTTTATACCTTGTATGTTATGGGTATAAATAGGCATGTCTAGTTCTTAGTTAGGAGAGAATCTAGATCTCTTGTAACAACTTGTAGCATTAGTCATTTCTACTTTGAAGATCAATATATGGATGACTTGTGTACTCTAGATTTTCTCTCTACATCATTCTTGATTCCTTGCTAGAGATTTGGGATTTCACATTTGGTATCAGAGCTAAACAGAAAATTCAAGAAGAACAAAGAGCAAATTGAAGATTTTTTACACTGTTCTTAAAGATTTCGGATCCTTCATTCATCACTGTTCATGATGATTTGTTATCCTTCTTCATTTACTGTTCATGTAGAATCATCATTTTTTTCATTTTTTGATCTTTTGGATTGATTCTTGACATCATTGCACTCGATTTTCATCCCTGAACATATTTAATTCAAGGATCTATACCAAAATCTGCACAGAATTTGCAGATCTGGTCATTTTATATCTGTTTTTGTTCGAAAACATTTTCTTACTATTTTGGATCATAATTCGATTAAATTGATCGAATTAGGATTTGTGATTAACTAAGAAAGTGTGTGGAATCAAATTTCGAACAAATCTGTGCAAATTTCATAACAATTGATCAAGATTTGAAAAAGTTATGGCTGAATTAGTGATTTTCGTGTTCGAAGTGCAGAATTCGGATCATTCTTGGTGAATTCGGATCATTCATACACAATTCGGATCATTCAAAGGGAATTCGGAGTGTTCTTGGCATCACAAGTATAGAATTCGACTCAAGAAGCATTCGAATTGAGTTGAATTCGAACCCTTATGGATTCGAATTGAGTTAAATTCAAACCCTGTTAGATTCGAATTGAGAAGTTGTGGATTCATCTGAGTTGGTTTAATTTTCCAAGTAAAGAATTCGAACCAAGTTAAGTCCGAATTGAGTGAATTCGAACCCAGTTAAGTCCGAATTGGGTGAATTCGAATCCCTCTTCATCCGAATTCATTCAATTCGAACCCTTCAGCATCCGAATTCATTCAATTCGAACCCTTCAGCATCCGAATTCATTCAATTCGAACCCTTCAGCATCCGAATTCATTGATTTCGAACCCTTCAGCATCCGAATTCATTGATTTCGAACCCTTCAGCATCCGAATTCATTGATTTCGAATCCTTATACATCCGAATTTTTTGAAAATTTTTTTTATCCCGAAATTTTTTCCATAGTGTTTTTCAAACACTTTAAAAGCTTTCAAGAAAAAATTTTATATAAATTTTTTCTGCTTGATTTCTGAACGATCAATCTTCTAGCATTCTTCAAAATGTATCATATAGAGAAAGAGAGAAAATGGACTCTTCTTGAAGCTAAGGATGAGATCAAGCGCCTTGATTGTTTGGTTTCTAAATACATGAGATATTCTGATAAGGAGGGAATGAAAAACATAAAGCTCAAGTCTGAAAAAGCTTCATTAGAAGACAAAGTCTCTTCTCTTGAATCCGAGCTGAAATATTTGATTCGCAAGATTGTAGTTCTTGAAGAGAAGAACAAGACACTTGATATCTCAACTCATCAAGAAAATATGAAAGAGCTTCAAGGGAGTAAAAAGGCATTGGAAGAAGAAAATGTTGATCTGAAGAGACAAATTTTAGACATTTCTTCTTCAAATGAAAAGTCTATTTTAAAAGAACAAAATGCTATACTTACTAAAAGAATTACTGATCTTGAAGTTTATATTGCAGATCTTGAAACAAAGAATGACAACTCAAGTCTGCACAATCAAATCGAGAAACTTCAAGAGAAAGTAACAACTCTTCAAAAAGAAAATGCCGATTTAAAGAGAAGAGAAGAAAAGAGAGTGAAGTGGAACTTAAAGTTACATGCTCAATTAAAAGAAATTAAAGAAAAAAGTTTGGACAGTGAAAAAGTCGATCTAAAGAGAAAACTGTCTAATTTTTCTTTTGAAGACAAGAATGTTTTTGAAGAAAAGAAAGAGACTGAGCTGAAATGTATAAAACTTTCAAAACAAGTTTCAGACTTTGAGAAAGTTTTATTTTTAGAAAAAGACAAGCTCGAAAAAGAAAGAGCTAAATTTGAAACTGAACGAAAATCTTTTGAGATTAAAAGTTCTGAACTTTCCGTGAAAATCTCTGAATTAGAAAATCTTTTGGAAAAGGAAAGAAAAGATTTCACGGAAAATAAAAATCTCTTTGAAAAGGAATGTAAAACCCTTAAAAAGAAAAATATGGAAATTTTCAAAGAGATTACTGATAAAAGAAAGTTTTTGGAAAAAGATTTTGAATCGGAACGCGAATATTTTGAAGATACGATTCTTAATCTTACCAAAAGATTATCTGGTTTATCAGCTGATATTATGAAGGATCAACAGTTCAAATCTGATCTCCAAAAGAAATTTGATCTAATTTCTAAAGAGAAAAATGTTTTGATAAACAAAGTCAAAGAACTTGAAGACGTCATTTTTAAATGTGATGTCTCAAAGCAGACCAGTCATAATTCTATCTTTCAGACTCCATTTGTTAATTCAAATGATTCTGAATGCTCTTTTAAAACTGCTTCAAGTTCAAGTTTTAAAAACATTCCTTCTAAACAATTTAATAGATCAAATGATTTCTCAAAAGATCAGATTCGTTCAACAAATCTCTTCTATAATCCTCTGCTTGATAAATCAGATAACAAAACAAATGTGCCTAAAGTTAATACTTCCAAATCTGAAGAAGTTCCAATCTTCAAGAGGGTGAAGATGGAATGGAGAGTCAAAGGCACAACAATTCCGAAGAAAGAAGTGCCAAAATCATCTGGTTCCACATCAAATGCCAAGAAGAGCAATACATTTCAAGGTAAATCTTTTGTCAAACCTGATTTGGTTTATTCTGTAAATCAATTAATCAGGTTAGCTCAAAAGAAAATTTGTTGTTCTTACTGTGGAACAAATGATTTTGTGCATAAAAATCATACTTCCTATTGGTACGGTACTTACAGTATTCCTTTTAAGAAATCTACACCTAACCCACTAGGACCCAAGTGCCATTGGGTACCAAAATCTGCTTAATCTGTTTTGCAGGTTTATCATGTGTTGTACTGATTTGTAAATACATACCACACACATGACTGAAAACAGAAGAGAAGCGGTGGATTTGTTTTTGAAGAATATTTGTACCATTAAGGGGGAGACAAAGAATAATGGTTTCTAAACACATCAGTTTAGAACCCGGATTTCAACGTCTATGGCTTCTAAACATATCAGTTTAGGACCCGCGCTTCAATGTTTTTGGCTTTTGAACATATCAGTTCAAAACCCGTGCTTCAACGACAATGGTTTCTAAACATATCAGTTTAGGACCCGCACTTAAAAGAGATTTTGATCTCTGAATACATCAATTTAGGACCCGTGCTTCAATGTCTTTGGCTTTTGAATATATCAGTTCAAAACCCGTACTTCAAAGACTAAGACTTCTAAACAAATCAGTTTAGAACTCACACTTCTCAGGTGATATCTTTAACTGTTGCATCTTTCTGTTTCAAGGAACGTGGTAAAAGGTAACATTGGATTATATTTTGTTTCTACCACTTTGAAAAATTGAATCTTTACAAATTTAATTCAATGAGATAAAATTTTCAATTTTCATTCAATGAATTAAATGTGTGCTAAAAGATGATTTTACAAGTATTTTTGTATTATCTGAGTTAGATTTGTTTCAACTATTCACCTCTGAAATAAATCGAAAGGTAAGCAAAACATGAATGAAATTATGTTGAATGCTCAAAGTTATGTGAATCTGGACTTATATAGAATATAATGCTCAAAAAGCCTATATGTCAGAATGATGGATGGAAACGAAAATATGGGGGAAGCACTATGTTTAAGAACCAAGTGATTGAGATATCATTCATATTTTGTGATGGAAATCCGAACTTATATAGAATATCATTTAGTTTGAAAGTTTGTACCTGTGGCCTTTCTGGTTTGGGAGAGTAAGTCCTAAGGGGTGCTCGACACCTAGTCCCTAAGATCAACTGGTCTGGGATCGGCTGACCCAAATCCTGCTATAGAACCAGATAGAAAGCCATGTTCTACTGGTACAAATGGGTTTAAGATATATCGATGTGGCCTTTCTGGTTTGGGAAATTAAGTTCTAAGGGGTGCTCGTCACCTAGCACCTAAGGCCAACTGGTCTGGGATATGCTGACCCAAATCCTGCTATAGAACCAGATAGAAAGTCATGTTTAACGGTGTATCTTATTCTTACTAAACTTTTTGATCAAAAGATGCCAATGAGCACAAAATCAAAAGATGCCAATGTGCACAAATCAAAAGATGCCAATGAGCACAAAAGAAAAGATGCTAATGAGCACACATCTCTTGAAACTTGGGAAAATACAAAGTCGCGATAAACCCGTAAATTTGTGAAAATTCTGATTTTGGACAAATAGTGTGAGTAGAGCAAAGTATTCTTATATGTTTTAGAATTGCATATGCTTGAAGCTAATCATATTTCGCATGCTAGCACACCAAATAGATTTAATAAAGGGGTTGAAACTGAACATTTTTAACTTGATATACAATGATGACTTGTTCTTGAATCCAAACACATGCATTTGATTTCATTTGATTGAAAAATCTGTTAAATTTCATTAAGTTGAACTTCTTTTGTAAAGTTTTCAAATGATCAAATGTTTGTAGTTATAAAATGAAATTCAATGAATTTTATTTTCCTTGTGTAAATTTGTTTTAAAATTTGTGCTACAATTTCAAATACTATACGTTATTGAAATATATGCATATTTTCAGGGGGAGAAAACAAATTGCTCCAGAATTCTTATTTTGAGGGGGAGCAAGGTTATTCTGTAAGGAGGAGATTGTTAGCAATAATAAAAAACACGACTGAAATTGAAAATGGTTTTCGATGATTATGATGCTCACCATCATCGAAAAAGGGGGAGAAAAGTTTAATTTCAATTTCATGTCAAAGAGCTTTCAAATCAAAGATATTTCAAGTCCAAGATTCGTGAACAAAGACTGAAGATTAGGAGGAGAAGGATCATGTGAAGTCCAAATGTTGCTGAAATTGGTTATCTTAGTTCTGAGTGGTTCTCGGAATGCGCTTACACCGAATTTGGTTATCTTAGTTCTGAGTGGTTCTCGGAATGCGCTTACACCTAAAAGTTCAACAATGTGGATGGTTTCACATATTTCTGATCCAAACTCTAATCGTTTCTGATTCATCTTGTTCCGAATTGATGGTTTTATACAAAGATCGGAATTTCATGTTCAAGACTTGAAGACAATCTGTTGAAGATTTTATCGAAGAAGATTGACTTTTCAAAGAAAAAGACAATGATTTTTCATGTTTGTCTGAAGATTCTTCAAAGCTGAGTTCTTAAAGAGTGTCAAAGCATATAGTTCGCCGTGAACTAGTGGAGATAAAGCTATTTGAAGATGGTTTGATAGAGTGTCTGTTTGAGAAGATTGACTTTACAAAGAGCTGAAGACTGCTGTCATATTTTTTAAATCTTGAATCCAAAGGGGGAGATTGTTAGAGCATTGTTGTATTCAAGATTTACTGTAAAGTCAATGTACTGTATTAGTTAGCTTTGCCTTTATACCTTGTATGTTATGGGTATAAATAGGCATGTCTAGTTCTTAGTTAGGAGAGAATCTAGATCTCTTGTAACAACTTGTAGCATTAGTCATTTCTACTTTGAAGATCAATATATGGATGACTTGTGTACTCTAGATTTTCTCTCTACATCATTCTTGATTCCTTGCTAGAGATTTGGGATTTCACAAGCTTCTTCAATACCCCGTCCCAACAAATGAGACGGGATAGTAGATGTGGGAACCCGGATATGACGTGGCTGGTTTCGCTCAGGAGCCTCGTTATCTTTACGGCTCAATCTTTCTTGGTTCGCGTTCGACCTTAACACCCTCCTTTTCACATGTTCTATGTCCGGGGAAGGTCCCTCCGGCGCTGGCTGGACCATGGGATTCCCTAACTCTCATCTCTATGCTATCTCAGGTAGGGCTTCAGGCATATGTATAGTACGGATATTATCCTGCTCCCCCTCAAAACATACATGAGGATTGACTTGCTTCCCCTCAGAGTGAGAGTGTTACTTACTTGGGAGTGATCAACACAAAAAAAACATTTAGACTTTTAAGAAAAACAGGGTGAAGTTTCCCCGCGGATTTTATTGAGGTTGTTGATCCGCCATGGAATATCTGTAAAAGATCCAAAGTTAGTAAACAAGATGGATAAATAAGTTCCGGCACGTACCTTTGCATTAAATGGCTTAATCTGAGGCAGATTGAGGACTGGCAGTATGATGGCAGGTGCTGAATTGACAGATACAGAAGAGTCCGGACATAATGAAGATATGTAGAACATCCCGGACAGACCATACTTCCCGGAAAAATAGAGTTTCTGGACAAACAAGGTATCCGAACGAAAGAGGATGGACTGGCAAACCTTTCCGGTCACAACAAAGTATCCGAACAAGGGTGTTTCCGGACAGAGTAGGGATTCCGGATAGTCCTACCCGGATACCCATCCGATCCGGAAAGTCATTCGGACTGAAGGGTGTCCGGACACTTTTACACTTTAAAGAATAATTCCATTTTTCAAAGAGATGAAACTTGTAGTATTTTGAAAAAATGGATCTCTCGCTCCCCCTCAAACAGAGAATGGGGAAAAACTTGCTCCCCCTCGGATAGTGTATAGGGATGTTCAATGGAGAGTCTGACACACAAAAACTTTAGACATTGAAAGAAAAAGTTGTGTCGCTCCCCCTCAAATGATGAGCATTAGATGACATGCTCCCCCTCAGAATGTGTGCGTAGAGTGAAGTGCACACGGGAGTATCCACACACAAAAAAAATTCATTATTTAAAAAGATTGTGTGTGACGCTCTCCCTCAATAGAAGAGTATACTTACCTGATGGCTGATCATGCTCCCCCCTAAACACATGAGCAGCTCGTGAAAGTACAGGTATTTACAAACCTCACGTCTTCGTAATATTTTTCCTTGTAGATCGTGAGCAGCTCCCTCCTTCCGGTCATGTGTGTGGAGCATCCAGTGTCTAAGAGTCACACATGACCGTCCTGCAAAACAAGATTAGCGGACCTTTGGTACCCAGATTTGCCTGGGTCCGGGAGGGTTAGGTTTGGCACCGTTTGGGGAAGCTTGCTTTGTCCCAGCTTTCCCTTTAGGTGTAGGATTTACACCGGTGGAGGGAACTGGTTTTGGCACTTGTTTCCTCTTCGGTGCAGAATTTACACCTTTAGGAGGAACAGATTTTGTAGCAGCTTTCCACCTGGGTGCCGGTCTAACCTCAGTAGAAGAAGCCCGTTTTGGAATGGGTTTGGTCTCCCGCTGTGGTTTAACCTCTGAATGGAAACCCCGTTGTTTATAGTATTTTCTTTTGTTATTACGGGGTTTGCGTTTGGGTGTCGAATTATACATGTGATATGACCCAAACCAATCATTGTTATGGATATCATCAAAGTCATTCCAACCACAACTAGAGCAACATAAACAATCATGCGACAATTGAATCAATTGTTGAGTGGAATAAATTTTCATCGGAAAATTAACATCACTTTTAACAAAATCATTCCTATGATTCCAAGCATAATTGTTTTTGTTCATTCTAGGGTAAAACACAATATTGAAAGACTTTGATGCTGCATCTTTGACAGATTCCTTGGCTAGCCACTTTGGTTTTTCTTGTTTTGCGCGACCGTTTTTATCCGAAACAACAGGGACAGTGCGGTCAGTGACTTTAGAAGGAACGGTATTTTTGTTAGCCAATGGTCCGGTCTCTTGCCTCAGTTGTGACTGCGTTTTAGGAACATGTTTAGAAGTTGGTTTTGATTGTGAAATCTTTATCACAGCTGGGGCCTTTGATTGAGAACTGCTACCCTTTAGAAAATTGACCGGACGATTCACCACTGGGGATAGAAAATCAGTGTGACTTGGAAGAGGTTTGTCGAAAGGGAACGACTCGAACTCTTCTTCACAGTTACCTTCGGAGTTCATGTACTCTGAAAAATCTATCTCGGGAATTACTGGACTTGGATCAGGTGAGGAAGGTGAGAAACTCTTTGTGCTTGTGTGCTTTGGGGAATTTGGTGCGGAAGGTAAGAAAAAATCAGAGTTCAAATTCCTTAAAACACTCTCGTCTTGAGAATCTTGACCGTCTTGTGAACTAGAAATCTTGCCTAAGAAAGCTTTGCACGAAGACGTGTCGGATGACTTTGAGGAAAGTTCGGGTGAAATCTGCTTTTCGGATTGCAGTTGGTCATTTTGCTCTTGAAGCTGACCATTTCTCGTGTACTCTTCCATCTTTTCTGTTGCCAAGGCAGACAGTTGTGATGTGAGTCGATTGATTTCACACCGAAGGATTTCCTGTCCTTCACCAGACACAACTTCGGTTTTGACCGGTTGTAGATTCTCAAGCTTTGTAATTAAGACTTGCTTTTCCATTTGAAACATTGACCTTTCTTTCTCAATTGACTCCTCCAACTCGACTATCTTTGCTTCCAAGATGAGAGGGGGAACATAGAGTTTAAACTCATCCGTCTCAGTCTGGGTTGCAGATGCTAGGTCCTCATCCTTTTTGGAGGAATCCTTGGGTGTAGCTACCTTGTAGGGGTCGAAGTAGTCATTGGAAAGGTACGTTTTGTCCTTTTTATACGAGAAGTTTAAAGGTTCATAACAAAATGGAAGTTGAATTCCTCGTTTGTGTGTGCGCTTATATTCCTCGGTTTCCTCCTCTTTTTCGGGTTCAAGAGGACCAGTCCATTGAATTGCGTATTCAGAATACTTTTTATCTAACCCAAAACAAGCAAAATCATACAAAGTGGGTGTATGCCATCTTCCCTTTTTCAAATAATGTGGGTTATCATAACCGATTCCCCACTCTTTATTGAAGTACGTGAACTCTTTGGGTTTATTCAGAAAAATGGTTTGATCAGTTTGACCCCTTTTGTGGAGTTTGGTTTCAAGATCAAGAATTTTAGCAACAAACTCCTTGTGCTGAATTTGAAGAGAAGAACATTGATAAACAATTTCTTCTTTCTCATTCATGCACTGATCAAACCGAGACCGAAGATCAGATAATTTGGCCCTTAAGTCTTTAGGTGCTATAGAAAGATTTTTGCATTTCTCCTTTAAAATAGCATTTTCAGACTTATATTTTTCAATTAATTTCTTTTGAACATCTAGCTTTTCGGTTAGAGACCTAATCTCAAGCAGTTGTTCTTTAGAAGTGGCCTTAAAGGAATCTACCCGTTCATCATGAGGTTTCATTCGGTCACAAAGTTATTAAAAGATAGGTTCACATACCTGACACGGCTTTGTCATGTCTTCTTCAGCAGGAGACATCTTCAGTTGCACCGGAAAATTGAGGAGTCCGGATGGAATTGGAGGTACCCGGATGGAAATCACACAAACGTCCGGACACCTTGAAGTTATCCGGAAACGTCGGCTGGTTTATCCGGACAAGTCGGCAGAAATCACTAGAGAGGTTTTGAATCGAATCCGTCCGTCTGCTCTGATACCAATTGTAAGAACCAGATCCGTGCAACTAATATGAAATCGAATATGATAAGCAATAAGAATTATGATTTCAACTGGTCATCCCTTTCATTAACTTTCAGAGAGATTTTTACAGTACGAAATAGAAAGCTAAAGAGATGATTAACTTGTTTTTCCAAGCTAATCAACATTAAATACATCGGGCATGTGGTTAACAAGCCCACGACCCGTTCACTAATAAGCTCAAAATGAATTAATACAAATCAACCCTTGAACTTTAAATCAACAGTAAAACCTGCCCTAACACAAACGTTTTTGGTAAAGGAGCAAGCATCAGAGGAAAATAAAAGGAAAATTTCAAACCACAGAGCTTCTATCATTACATAACTTCTGTCATTTTTCAACTTAGGGAAACTATGTAAACGTAACGGCTATTTTACTGCGAGTGAAAATCATGTGGAGGAAAAGAAACCCACGCGCCAAGCATTAATGGGCCGCGCACGACGTCAAGTCGTGCTCTGACACTGCTGACGTGTCACATTTCCATTGGACGTACACGACACACGTTCTCCTGGAAAGTTGAACCAACCGTAGGTACTCGATTGCGGACCCCAAAAATTATACACTTCCATATATTTACCTCTTCAGATTCTACCGTTACCTCTCACTATAAAACCCAAGTTACCTCTCCTCATAAACCTTTACGAACTTACTTTCCTCTCCGGAGAACCATTGCAAAAACCTGCAAAATTCTTATCTTCATACAAGAAATGGCCTCCTCTTCTCCAGATAACTCCCCTGCACACTCACCGGCGAACTCCCCTGAACACTCTGAACATTCAGAAAACCCTAAAATCTCCAGAAACCTGGAGCAAGATAACTCCGGCGATGAAGCAGACTTTGCTCCGACTACCCACCTTCAAAACTTCTTAGCACATGAACATTTTGCAAATGTTCTACCTTTAAAACCCAATAATCACTACCTTGTTCCTTCAAGAACCGCTTTTGGGAAAGCACATGCCATTCTTCTCCATATTTTGAAACATCACATACTCTACCCGCTCATTACCAAAACCGTTGATAAAATCCCTGCCAGGTACATAAATCAATTATGGCAAAGTTGCAGATTTGATCCAGAAGACCGACAGATCAAAGGGTACATCTCCAAACTCGATAAATCCGCACATCTTGAACTCAAGTTCAACAGAACTATGTTCTCTCTTGAGTTCAGCCTACCCACAAGAGGTCTTCTAGGGTTAAAGACCTTTGCACAGGAACCTACAGATGAAGAGCTCTGCAGGTTTATCGAAATGTTGGGGTACAACGTACCACTCAGAAAGAGAAATGACTTTCACAGAGGCAGATTACCACCTCTGTGGAATATACTCTTTTCCATGCTCAACAGATGCTTAACCGGGAAAGTGGGGAGTCCAGATCAATCCTCACACCAAATACTAGCCATCATGTACGGAGTCTACTACGACCTACCTCTAGACTTCGCCACTCTCATGATGCAAGAAATGGTTAACACCATCGACAGAAAGATCACGTTCCAGCATAAAAAGTCACAAAAGACAGGAGCTCTACCTGTTCTGCAGTTTCAAAGAATTCTAGGTGTTCTGCTAGAGCCTCTACTCTTGCTCGAAAAATGGCCAATGGAGGGGCCAACAACCAAGATGTATGATATGAACAAAAACTCCCCAACAGAACATGCTGATGGATATCCACATTGCAGACCTCTGCCAAAGAAACTTCTGGGATATGTAAGGGACGAAGAACTAGAATTAGAATACATATGCGATCATAGGAGTCCAGAACCAAGTCCTATGACACCCCCGCGTCTAGGAGCCCCCATAGGTACAGAGGTATTAGATAGGTTGACAGATGAAGAATGGGCAGCTGCTTTTCAGAAGCATGAAGACAATCAAGCCAGATTCTGTGCTCAGAGGAAATCCATTTACTCTACCTCAAAAAAACAAAAATCCTCTGCCTCATCTTCTAAAAGAAAACAAAGAAGAGGAAAACCACATAGGGCATCTCTACTTCCGCTGCTGAAACTCAATCATCTCCTCCTCATGCAACAGAGGTTGGATCATCTGCACCTCCCTCTCCACCAAAGCACAAAAAGAAAAGAAAACATAAGTCCACAGAGGAGGTGACACCCAAACCAAAGAGATGGAAGAGCAAGAAAACAGGGAAACATCTGTCTCCTATGCAACCAATAGCAGAGGAAGAAGTGGCAGAAGAAGTGACAGAATTAGTCGCAGAAGAACAAACCCAAAAATCACCTGTGCATTCCCCAATTCCTCTCAATAATGCGCATCATGGGAATTTCTCTGACTTCCTCCAACATCCTGAATTTGCCCACACCCATGACACTGCTGGATGTACTGCAGAAGCTGTCACAAGAAAACGAAGAAGCCACAGAAGATCCCGATTTCACAATCTCTGGAGTTGATTCAAAGTTAGCTGATGATGACCAAACTCCAAGAGACAATCCGCCTGAGACCCTAGAGATACTGCAGAACTGTTGATCCAAACCCTCAGTGATTTGATAATGACCATCTCTTAAACACTTAGTGAAAATTTTAAGTAAACAATATGTATTAGAGTTTCACAATCGCTGATGTACTAAGACTAATTCAGTACCGCTGATAGGAACTCTTGTTCTTTAGATTAAACATTCAGCGAACACTGTTCACCATAATGCTCTAAGCCTGTTCAGTCCTTATGGTGATCACTGATAAGTTAGTTGTTTACTTATGATCCCTGAAGACAAGTTTCACGTCAACATAGGTTCTACGCTGAAGTCGAAGATCAAGCTCAAGAACCAGTGACAAGTCTCCTAGTGAACTGATGCGGATCAGCGAAGACTCAGATTTGTCCACTCAACGTGAAGTATTAAGTACAAGACTTCAGCTATCGCTGAACTTTGTCATTCACTGATATAGAATGATAAAGCTCTGATTCAACGAAAGCTGATCATGAAGTACTCCGTACAAAGTACTTTTGTCTTAAACCACCCTTGCACGACTCCGTATGATATGTGAGAAAAGAACCTCCTTATTGTCTAAAATCGTACAACCACTCTGATACAACACTGTTCAAACATGCGGCTACTAAGGTTGTCTACTAAAGTCAGACCCAACAACCAATGAGCTGCTGCCACGTGTAAAGTATAAACTGCCATGCATTAAATGCTTGTAGTATATAAGAAGGACTCCAGCTTCATTCTTGAAGCACTTTCTAACTCTGGTCAAGTCATCTTCTTATCTTGAGATAGGTTATTATTAGTAATTTCCTTCTCTTTCTTAGTGCAATAAAACTTAGTGTTCCAACTTGTTTAGATTAGGATTTATTCCTTATCTTGTTCCGCAACAAGCTGTAAATTGTTAATGATTTATCAATAAACAATTTAGAAAAGTAAAAACGTGTGTTTGTATTCAACCTCCCCCCCCCCCCCCCCTTCTACAAACTTGTATAGCCCTTCGGGACCAACAAGTGGTATCAGAGCAGATTTGTTTAATCTCATAAACAAGATCTGATCTATACTAAGATTTCTCTTCCTAGCTATTTCTTAAAATGGCTACCAACACAAACACAAACTATATTGACAACAGTTCTCTTGCAAAACACCCTAGATTCTCCAGAGATAATTTTAATCTATGTAAAAATAGGATGATTCTCTTCTTAGAAGGTGTAGACCGTACTATGCCTTATTTTCTTGAAAACGGCCCATATATTCCTGTAAGAATTGATGATGCAGTTCCAGCCGCTGAGAATAGACCTGCTATTCCAGAAAGGCTGATTCCTAAGGAAATTCATACATGGACTGATGAAGATAAGAAGAAAGTGGCTATCGACACCAAAGCCAGATCCATACTCTCCATGGCTCTTCCTGACGAAGTCTACCATTCCGTCATGAACCTGAAAACCTCAAAAGCTATGTGGGACACAAACTGTGTTCAGTATGAAGGTACTTCTGAAGGCCATGACTCTCGAAAGATCAACCTAGTAAGACAGTATGGAAGCTTCATTTGTGGTAAGAATGAAACTCTCTCTGAAGTACACCAACGTTTTAACTGTTTAATAATAGATCTAAAAACTATTGGTAAGGAATATTCTAACTTTGAAGTGCTGACAAAGTTCTTAGAATGTTTACCTGAAAGCTGGGACAGTTATTCTATGTGTCTCAAGCTGTCAAAGGATCTAAAATCAATTACCCTTTCTACATTATATGGCACGATGCTGAATCATGAGCAATCGAGTCATCTTAAGAAGAATCTTGTAAAAGATTCCAAAAGCATCCCTGTTGCTTTAATCTCAGATGAACCTTCCACTCAGCGACCCTCGGTCACTATCACTGAGTTGGAGAGTAACTCTGAAAGGTCATCAGATTCTGACTCTTCAGATCTTGATGAATCTTTGGCTCTCCTCACTAAAACGTTCAAGAGATTCACCAAAAAGAAAATGTTCAGAAAGAATAAACCTCTTTTCATTACTGACAAGCCAAGATCATCAGCTCCTGTTGATAAGGCTACTACTACTTGTTTTAACTGTGAAAATAGAGGACATTTCGCTAACGAGTGCAGGTCAAAGAAAGTTTCGAGAAACTCAGCGTTTCCCAAGAAATCCTCTAACCTCAGGTCTAGAGATGACAAATACGCCAAGCTGAAAGAAAGGTATGCGAAGCTGAAAAGCTTTAAGAAGAAAGGCAAAGGCCTGATGGCTGACTATGATTGGGCTGACTCTGATGAGGAAGAAACATCTGACTCTGAAGATGATGAAGCCAATCTCTGTCTTATGGCCAAACATGAAGACGAGGAAGACAATTCTGACATTCCCTCCACTTCAACCTCTGCTACTCAGGTATCACCTTCCTTCTTTACCATCATTGCAAATATTGATGAAGCTGATAGTCTTCGAAAGATCGATCTCTTGACTAGAAGTTTATATGAAGCCATGAATGGCAAAACTGTAGCTGAAAATCAAAACCTTGATCTCGTTGAACAGCTTAAAAACTGTTACCTTCAAATAGAAAATCTTTCTAAAATTGAAGAAGATTTTAAAGATCAAGTTCACCTAAATCAGCTAGTCAAAATCGAGCGCGGAGAAGCTATCGCTGCATTAAAAGCTGAAAAAGCTACTGTTGATGGATGGTATAATTCCTCAACAAAGATCACTGAGATAATTAAGTCTCAGATTCCCCTGAGTGATAAACGTGGTCTTGGTTACAAAGCTGATACTCTAGAACCAACCACTTATCGTTCCATGCTCTTATTTGGAACTTTCGTATCCTCAGTCGCTGATACTTCATCCTCTCAGTGTTCCTCTTCTCAACCGCCTATCCCTGAGGAAATTTCTACCTCTTCAAAAGGTAAAGAGAAAATGGTATATCCAAAACCTACCTCGTTCTTACCAAACCGAGTCAGTTATCCGGGTAACCACACAATCTATTCATTCTCGTTATTTGGAGATGAATTTTGAAACAGACATGGACCCAGTGTCGATAACTCGTGTCATCCCACCCAGCTACTCAAGTGTCTCTCAACAGATGCTTGTTTCATATATTCACGGAGATTTAGCACATACTCTATCTATTCCTCACTCGGAGGTCTTAGATATTGAAACAGGAAGACACCAGCTCCGGTCTCCGAACTTCATATTCTATTCACTGTGTCAATTGATTTTAACTTGAGTCCCGAGTTATATCAATATCTTGAGCCAATCAGATAGAATTATTTTCTTTCTCACATGCACGAGTCTTTGTGATTCCAATTGCATATCTTCGTGATATTGCCGGAACAGTTTGAGAAGTTAATTTTTAAAAAATTTCTTCAGTGATAACTGGAAGTCCTATCAGAGATACCCCTTTGCCAACTCTGAACATAGGCCACACATTTTTTTTAATTGTTGTGATAACAGTTACTTATGTGTTTCTGTGTTAGTTGATTACCCTGGTTACTTACTGTTTTATCTGGATTTGTTTTTGCTACTCGTTACTATTGTCTTTGAACGTGCATGATGCTCCGGATGCTCCTACTCATCATGAGGGGAGAAAGGGTACAGATTCAAAGACACGGATTATCAAGTTGAGGGGGAGTAAAGAAGTCCCCATGCAAAAGCCAAGGGGGACTAACGGTCAAGTTTTGAAATCCGAAAAGACTTCAAAGTGCTTACAAGTGATCAACTCTTCTCATCGTTTATCAAGTGGTGTTCGCTTTGAATTGTTTCGTCCTTCGAGCATATTGGTTCTACAAGTTCTTTTAAAGCTGAAAGCTAATTCAAGAGCTTTAATCAAAAGCTTTATTCAAGGGGGAGCGGAAAAAGACATGAAGACAAGCTACACCGAAGTGTTTCAAAGATTCAAGAAGAAGAGAAGATCAAGACTTGAAGATTTCAAGACCGATTTTTATTTATATATCTTTAGGGGGAGATTGTTAGGACCATAAATGTCCTACATCTTAGAAAGATATATAAATAATTAAATAGAGCGTAATTAGTTTAATTATTTGTAATAAGCCTTTAATCATAAATGGGCTTAGATTAGGTTAATGGGCCATGGGCCTTTGGGTAATAGGCCTTGGTATATAAGGTTAGTGTTAACCTTGAATTAGGTTAAGAGATTCTTTAAACAAGTTGAGAGCTTAATTGTTAGAGAGAGATAGTTGATATTCATTCAAACCTTTGTAACTATCTTGATTTATGAATATGAGAGGGATGACAAGTTGAAATCTTTATCTGTTCTTGTTATTTCTCATTGAATCGTTGTTACCTGATCATTCTGGGACTAACAATTGGTATCAGAGCAGACGGACGGATTCGATTCAGAGCATTCATATTGATTTCTGGTAAGATTTGACTTTTTCACGTCTGCCATATTCTTGAATTTTCAAATCCTTGATTCTGTTAGAATTGCTCGATTTTGTTTATTGGGTTGTGTTAGCATTAGTACCATTAGCGTTTCTGCAAAATTATGCATCACAATTCAATCGTTTCAGTGGTCAATTTAGCAAATCAAACTCAAAAAGTTTTGGTTGTGTTCATCATCAAAAATAGAATTTTTACTATCAAAACTTGTTGTTTTTGCTCTAAAATCGATTAGGTTAGTGTTGTTTTTGTGTTTGGGATTGTTTCTAATCTTTCAGGAACCTTCGTGTGCAACCCTAATCGAGAAATCGAT
The DNA here is from genome assembly GCA_033807775.1 of Saussurea involucrata. Taxonomy (NCBI): domain Eukaryota; kingdom Viridiplantae; phylum Streptophyta; class Magnoliopsida; order Asterales; family Asteraceae; genus Saussurea; species Saussurea involucrata. The sequence continues at coordinate 115,957,339 of CM066322.1, forward strand.
TGAATTGAGTAAACACCCGCAGAGTCCAGACAAACTCAGCCGCAGTTTCCGGACAAGTCCAATTTGTCCGGACGATTGTGTTTCCATCCGGATTCGTCCTCCTTTTCGGGTAAGTACTGCATCCGGGTAAGTCATTTTTCCTTATTCAATCCGGGTAACATTTGTATCCGGAAACCCAGTGTTTCCGGACATATCTTATCCGGACACTCCATTGTCTCCGGAAACTTCAGTGTATCCGGAATCATTTCACATCCGGTAACCTCAGTTATCCGGAAAGTGTGTGGTATCTGTTATCCGAAAGGCTTACTCTGTCCGGATTCTTTCTGATATCCGGACTCTTTCACTTATCCGGACAATTCAATTATCCGGTATCTTCTCTTATCCGGATACTTCTGTTTTTGTTTATTGCTCAATTTGCATCAAATCTGATCCGGACACTTCCAAATCAGATCACTTATTTTGGATTCCTATCCAGTAAGTTCAGGTTAGTCAAATCACTCGTAGACCCTGCGTTAGGATTTCACTCTTAGTGCCTTGCGTTAGGTTTACCCTCTGACGATCACTCCGTTGCAACCGAAGATGTCTACTTCTCGTGATGCTCTCGCAATTGGCACTGACACCAAGCCACCGTGTCTCTATCCGAACGAGTACAGCCAATGGCGAGATAGGTTCATGATCTTCATAGAGTCCAAGGACAACTATGAGTACATCAAGAGAGCTCTGAATAATGGCCCAATTCCCAAGCCAATGAAGGACATAGCTGCAACTTCAACTGCAGTAGCTCGACGTGAGGAAAAGACTCTGGCTGAGATGACAGATTTTGAAAGAGGCATGATTGAAGGTGAAAAGCTTGCAAAGAGATATCTGATTCAAGCTCTTCCTAATTCCATCTACACTGTCATAGATAGTTACAAAGAGACGGCTAAGGGCATGTGGGACCAAGTAGCCAGAATGATGCGCGGGAGCGTTGTAGGAAATCAGTTGAAGATAAATAGCGTGATAACGAAGTTCGATGGGTTCAAGCAGCGCAACGGTGAATCCCTCACCCAGACCTATGAACGGTTTTGTCTACTTCTCAATGAACTGAACAAGAACAAGATTGTTCGTTCTAATACGGAAAACGTGCTCAAGTTTCTCAACAATCTGCTACCTGAATGGAAGGTGTTTGCTTCTTATGTCAAGCACAAAAATTTGATTGAGAATATCAGCATCAATGAACTGTATGAGACACTTCTTAAAGACGAAGATGAAGTGAATGAGCTCCTAGGCGAGAAAAAGACTGAACCAAAGCCATCTGCTGATCCTATTGCTCTCATTTCCTCAAAGCAAGGAAAATCATCGGGAAGTCACTCCAGACGTGCTCCAAAGCAAAGTTCTTCTGAGTCAGAAGTTGAAGATAAGCAAGACGACAATTCTGATGATGAAAAGGTTGCCGAATTAAAAAAGGCCATAGCTTTGCTTACCAAATCCTTCGAACAACAAAGGTACTACAAGAAGCCTTCATCCAATAGTCAGCGCTACTCCAATTCCTCCAATAAGCGCCATGACTACAAAGACCGATACGAAGGAAAGAAGAAGGTCAGTGAGCACGACAAGTCTGAGAAGAAGGGAAAGCCAGAGAAAGAAGAAGGGAAGAAGAGAGATGAACCCGTAAAGTGTTACAACTGCGGGAAACTTGATCATTTTGCGAAGGATTGTCGCCAGCCAACAGTAAAGAACTCTCACTACTACGAGGTCATGCTTGCATTGTCTCGTCAGAAGGAGGCTGGAGAAGCTATGTTTGCTGAAAACGACTACTGGTTGGAAAGATCTGATGATGAAGGCAATTTTGATGTTGCTGATGCCTTCATGGGATATCACTCCTCCGCCGAAGAAGAAACGGCTCCTACAAGTCAGGTATGTGATTCTTGCCAACCCGAATTCTTAAATAAAATGCAAGCATTTACTGATCAGGCAAATTCTTTCCAGGCCACCTCTAAACAACAAAAGCTTGAAATTAGGTCACTAAATGAAAAGCTTGATGTTCAAAAGAGAAAAACAGAAAATTATAAGTCTGATTGTGCTAATTTAACTGAGAGATGCAAAATTTTGTCATTAGCACCCAAAGACTTAAGAGCCAAATTATCTGATCTTCAACGTCGGTTTGATCAGTGCATGAATGAGAAAGAAGAAATTGTTTATCAATGTTCTTCTCTTCAAATTCAGCACAAGGAGTTTGTTACTAAAATTCTTGACCTCGAAACCAAACTCCACAAAAGGGGTCAAACTGATCAAACCATTTTTTTGTACAAACCCAAAGAGTTCACGTACTTCAACAAAGAGTGGGGAATCGGATATGATAACCCACACTACTTACAAAAGGGAAGATATCAAGTTCCAACCCTATATGATTTTGCGTGCTATGGGTTAGATAAAAAGTACCCAGAATACGAAACTCAATGGACTGGTCCTCTTGAACCAGAAAAGGAGGAGGAAACCGAGGAACATAAACGCACACTAAAACGAGGAATTCCACTTCCATTCTTTTATGAATCTTTAAACTACTCATATCAAAAGGACAAAAAGTACCTTTCCAATGACAACTTCGACCCCTACAAGGTAGCTAGTCCCAAGGATTCCTCCAAAAAGGATGAGGATCTAGCACCTGCAACCAAGACTGAGACGGATGAGTTTAAACTATATGTTCCCCCTCTCATCTTGGAAGCAAAGATAGTCGAGTTGGAGGAGTCCATTGAGAAAGAAAGGTCAATGTTTCAAGGAAAAGCAAGTTTTACTTACAAAGCTTGAGAATGTAAAATCGGTCAAAACCGACAATGTGTCTGGTGAAGGACAGGAAATCCTTCGGAATGAAATCAATTGACTTACATCACAACTGTCTGCCTTGGCAACAGAAAAGATGGAAGAGTACGCGAGGAATGGTCAGCTTCGAGAGCAAATTGACCAACTACTATCTGAAAAGCAGATTTCACCCGAACTTTCCTCTAACTCATCGGACACGTCTTCGTGTAAAGCTTTCTTAGGAAAAACATTTTCAACACAAAACGATCAAGATTCTCAAGACGAGAGTGTTTTACGGAATTTAAACTCTGATTTTTTCTTAGCTTCCACACCAAATTCCCCAAAACACTCAAGCATAAAGAGTTCTCCGTCTTCCTCACCTGATCCAAGTCAAGTACTTCCCAAGATAAATTTTTCAGAATACATGAACTCCGAAGGGAACAGTGAAGAAGAGTTTGATTCGTTTCCCTTCGACAAACCTCTTCCAAGTCACACTGATTTTTTATCCCCCATGGTTAATAATCCGGTTAATTCTTTAAAAGAAAGTTATTCTCAAACAAAGGCCTCAGCTGTGATCAAGATTTCTCAGTCAAAACCAACCTCGAAACCCGTTTCCAAAAGGCAATCACAGCCAAGGCAAGCGACTGGACCATTGCCTGCCAGCACTACTGTTTCTCCAAGTCAACCTGATTTTTTGTCTCAAGTGGTTAATCGTTCGGTCAATTTTCTAAAGGGCGACTGTTCACAATCCAAGACTCCGGCTGTGATCAAGATTCTTAAAAATGCTTCCAATGTTCAAAACCACTCACAGTCGAAGCAAAAGACCGAACAACCGACCACTAAGACCCCTGTTTCCTCAAAAGTCACTGATCATACTATCCCTGCTGTTTCAGATAAAAATGGTCGCGCTAATAAAGAAACACCAAAGTGGCTAAAGAGGGAATCTGTCAAGAAGGATGCGTCAAAGTCTTCCCCACCTGTTTTCAATTCTAGAATAGACAAAGACAATTATGCTTGGAATCATTGGAACCATTTTGATGTTTCTTTTCCCGTTAAAGTTAACTCTCTTAATCAATTGATTCAGTTATCGCATGATTGCTTATGTTGTTCTAATTGTGGTTGGAATGAGTTTGATGATATTCACTATAATGATTGGTATGCGCCTTACTTTGTTGGTAACCTATTTCATAAACGCAAACCCCATAATAATATGTAACAACACCATTTCAAAAGGGGTACCAATCAAAAGGTTAAACCACAGTGGGAGACTCACCCCATTCCTACACGAGTTGCTCCTACTGGGGTTAAACCGACACCCAGGTGGAAAGCTGCTACAAAACCTGTTCCTCCAAAAGGTGTACACTCTGCACCTAAGAGGAAACAAGTGCCAAAACCAGTTCCCTCTAACAGTGTAAATCTTACACCTAAAGGGAAAGATGGAACAAAGCAATCTTCCACAAACGGTGCCAAACCTAACCCTCCAGGACCCAAAACAAATTTGGGTACATAAACAACATTAATCTTGTTTTGCAGCGCGGTCATGTGTGGTACTTAGATTCTGGATGCTCCAAGCACATGACCGGAAGGAGGGAGCTTCTCGCGAACTACAAAGAAGAATACGGCGGACACATGAGATTTGGGAATAACGAGAAGTCGCCGATCGTGGGCTACGGCGACATCGTACAAGACAAGATAACAATCAAGAAGGTATCCCACGTCGCAGGATTAGGACACAACCTCTTCAGCATCTGTCAATTCTGCGACAAGGATCTCGAGGTCAGCTTTAAAGCCACAAGGTGTAGAATCCTCAACAACGACGGAGAAGAGCTACTGGTTGGGACTCAAAAGACCAATCTCTACACCATTGACCTCGCAGCACTCAAATCCGACAAACCTGTCTGCCTCTTGTCAAAAGCCGACTCTTATCAAGTTTGGCTCTGCCATAGACGTCTTTCGCACCTCAACTTCAGAAGTATCAATCAACTGGTGCTAGGCAAACACGTCAGAGGCGTGCCCCAACTTCCATTCGTGAAGGATCGTCTCTGTGGGGCATGCGAAAAGGGAAAGTTGAAGCGCGCAAAACATCCGCCGAAGGCAACTCCGAGCATGTCCCGGACCCTCGAACTCATTCATATGGATTTGTGTGGTCCAATGCGTGTTCTGAGCATCAATAAGCGCAAATACGTGCTTGTGATGGTGGATGACTACTCACGCTACACTTGGGTGATGTTCTTACGCTCGAAGGACGAAACTCCGGAGCTCATTATTGATCATCTGAAGACTGTCCAGAAGAACAAGCTTCAACACGTTCAGTCCATCAGAACTGACAACGGGACGGTGTTCAAGAATCAAAAGGTGGATGACTATCTGCGGTCAGTGGGCATCACACACACCTTCTCTGCCGCACGCACTCCTCAGCAAAATGGAGTGGTAGAAAGACGAAACCGTACTCTCATTGAAGCTGCCTGCACAATGCTTTCCCAAGCAAATCTACCGTTATATCTCTGGGCTGAAGCGGTGTCTACGGCATGCTACACGTAAAACCGCTTTATCATTCTAAAGCGGTTCAACAAGACGCCGTACGAGATCATGAATAATCACGTTCCAACCATCGGCTACTTTCATGCCTTCAGATGCTCGTGCTTCGTGCTGAATGACAAGGATGATCTCGGCAAATTCAGCCCCAAGGTGGACAAAGGAGTTTTTATTGGATACTCCATGCAGGCTAAGTGTTAGCTTCAATCTTCCTAATCATAGAAGTATTTAGAAGTAGTGAAAAATAGGCTAAGTGAAGAAAGCCTCTTACAGAGGCTCTGCCGAACTTACCGAGAGATCAAGGTCAAGAAGCTACAGAAGCTAAAGAGGCGCCCTACAGAAGCTCTGTCATACGCGCAAAGAAGACCAATGACTCGGAATCCGGAGAAGACTGCTCTACAAAGGACCAGACCGCAGAACCTCTGTAACTCTTTACAGAGCCTCTGTGGTCCTCTCTAAAAGACTTGAAGATATTTATAAATATCTTGCTACTGTTACAGGACCTGTTCATCAACTTGCATGGTAGCATGCCCTGTCCAACTGCAACGTTTCAAACTTTGATTGGATTCAATAGGGCTTAGTACATAATAGACGTCTGCTGCATTAAATGCAATACAGCACGTCCAAACTGTTCATGCCATCCGTCCAACTATTCATACCGTCCTTTGTGAATAGTAGCTTATGCTTTATGGTCCCCTTAGAGTAGTATATAAGGAAGACTCATGTTGAGTTCTTCTTATCCATCCATCGATCAATCGAACAATCGAAACAAGAATTCAAGAGAGAAAAACATCACAAGAACACATAGCTTTAAACACTTTGAGAGTCATATCTGTTTTAAAAGCTTTGCTTACTCACTGTTCTTGAATCTGTTCTTAATATATATATTCAGTAAACTTTGAGATATTATTTCCTGTTCACTGTTTATTTATATTGTGTTCTAAATCTATCAATCATATCTGTTAGTTCTTCAAATACGATTCCGCATCAAACTCAAACTTGAACTAATAGATCTGATAATCTTGTTTAAACAAACCGGGAACCAACAATTGGTATCAGAGCAAAGCTTGATTTTCAATATCAAGTGACCCTCTTTATTACAAGATTGGTGATAGACATCATTCTTTTTTTAACCTATTCCTCATTTCTAGGTTAAAACTCCATTAAAGTGTACTCTGGGAACTGTTCAAACCCAGAAAACTTTCAAGATCATCAGACTCATACTCTTTAATCATACTATCTTTTCAGAATCTTAACAATGACAAATACAAATAACTTCTTCACTGCTGGTTCACTCACCAAGCCTCCAACTCTCCTTCGAGATGAGTATCCTCAATGGAAACTAAGAATGGTCCATTTCTTTGAGGGTACTGAAAAAAAATCTAGTACAATATCTTTACAATCTTCCTCCTGTTCCCATGATAATAGTACCACGTGTACCAGCTACTGCTGAATCTCCTGAAATCCCTGAACATCAAAAACCGAAGCCAAAAGAAGAATGGTCAAATGAAGATAAGGCAGAAGATGAAGTTGCACATAAAACAAAAAGAATCTTGATAATGGCTATCCCCAACGAGCTTTTTCAATCCTTAGATGCATGCGAAACTGCGCACAATCTTTGGAAAGAATTAAAAAGACAGTTGGAAGGGGGTGCTAAAACACAGAAGAACCAAAGGGCACAGTACATAAATGAATATCATGCATTCAGAGCCTCTGCAACAGAATCTCTGCAAACGACGTACGATAGGTTCAACTCTCTCATAAACAAATGCAGAAAGTCTGGCATTCACAGAACCTCGGAAGAAAATAACGTCATTTTTCTAAAGAGCCTGAATGGTGAGTGGCTTCAACTGTCTATGTCTTTACAAACAAACCAAGATCTAGACTCGTGGACACTCTCTGATCTCTATGGAACACTAGCTGCACAAGAGCCTCAAATAGCACAGGCTAAAACAATAACCATTGCACCATACGCATTGGTTAGTAAATCAACAGAGGCTAAAGAAAGACCAAGAAATGAGAGATCAACAGAGGAGAAGAAGAAGGAGAAGAAGAAGATAGTGATGGTTGTTAGCGAAGAAGACGAGCTGATAGAGGAAGAAATAACTCTTGTGTCATTAGCTAAATCATTGGCTCTATTGACAAGAGAGTTCAGAGGTAATCAAAGAAAGTTTGAAAATGACAGATATAGCAGAGACAATCAGAGAGACAGAAGAGATGATGGGAGAAGAGAAGAATTAAGTGACCGACAGAGGTCAGACTACAGAAGTGACCGACAGAGGTCGAGCGACATAAACTACAGAGGAAATGACCGACAGAGGTCAGATGACAAGGTAGGCCACACATAAGAATGCTACAAATGTGGTAAGCCTGGTCATTATGCAAACGAATGCCGAACAGAGAAAGGTGGAGACCAACAGAAGTCCGACGATCGAACTGGAAACACCTCCCAAGGTTGCTTCAACTGCGGCAAGCCAGGCCATTTCGCAAAAGATTGCAGAAGTAGACAAAATCGCCCACAGAAGGACTCAGCTTTTTACAAAAAGAAGGCTGAATATTATGCACAAAAATCCCCAATGGCGAACAAAGGGCATTCTGAAGCAAATAAGGAGGACTTCGAGTCAGACTCTACCTCTGATGATGAATTCACCACCAATGCCCTGTTCTGTGGCATGGCAAAAGTCGACTCGGGCACTGACAATGAGGTATCCATTTCAAACTCTACCTCTTGTATTAAATATGTAGATAATGATTCAATTAGACTTAACATTGAACTGATTGAACTAAAAGAGATAAATGAAAGCATTCAAAAAAGACTCACCTTTAATGAAAGAGAAATAAGGCTTCTCACTCAAGAAAAAGCCAAAATTTTTGAAGAAAAGGAAAGAGTAGAGAAATATTGGAGGAAAAATGTAGATCCTTTAAAAAGACAAATTTCTGAATTAACCTCTACTTTAAAAAACAAAACAAAAGAGCTTTCAGTTTCTAGAAGTGAAACAACTGACATAGAAGCTCTCAAAGAATACTTTCAAAAAGAGAGAGATGTACTTTGGCAAGATCTACTCAGAAGAGAGGTCTTACTTAAAAACTATATAGATGCACAGAAGGTGTATGAGAAAGTAAACTCACAAATAGGAAGACGAGGTATAGGGTACGATGATATTACTCTAGGTGTTGAAGGCAAAAGACTTAAACCTCTGTCTTCTCTGTTTGTGGTAGGAAAAACAAATAAACCAATTTTTCCAAACTTACTCTCTGTAAGTAAAAAGGTTAAAATCTCTGAAGAACCTCACTTGAGGAAACATACGAAGATGATCAATGTGTGGTTTGAAAACACAGATTCATCATCTTCAACCTCTGTCAATAGAGGAATCAAACCAAAGAAATATCTGAAAACACAAGATCAGATTGGTATCTTTAAGTTTGGTAAACCAGAGACTCAAACACAGGTCGCTTTTGTCTGTATGTTAGATGTCGAAAAGAAATTATCTGCAAAAGCTCCTGAGTTTAAACCCATCATTTCAGAAGAAAAACTTAACAGATCAATTGAAAAATAAATCTTGGAAGTTTTGAAATCAAAGGTTTTAGAAAATCTCTGTACATCTTCTATAGATCAAATTCTCACTGAAAAGATCTCATCAGAAACCTCTGCCATCTATGAAAGTTTTTCTACAGAGGAAGAAAGCTCGTACGATACATGCTCAGAAAATCCAGCCTCTGTCGAAAGAAATGACTCAACCTCTGTATATGAGGACGATTCATACTCTGACGACTCATAGACTGATTCTAAATCAGGGATAATTCACTGTGACACAGAGGATATTAAATTCTCCTCTGAAGTTCTTAACAGAACAATTTCTCCAAAAGAGAAAATCACAGAGATACCTATCTGTCCAGATTTTCTAAAAATGTGTATACAAGTCAAAACCTCTACAGAGCTTGATAATTTGAAAAAGGCCTCTGAAAATCCTAAAAGCTCAAAATTTTAAAAACCTTCAAGGCCTGAAGCTAACAAATATCTTTCCTCTATGACAGTGAAGACAGACGTTCACCACAGAAGAGACTCACAGAAGGCAGGACCTAAACAAGATTTTTGCAAAAAACATTCTAGTATTCATAGATCTTCTTGTAATAGGAAATCTAATGTTAAGAACGAATGTAATGCCTCTATGACTCAGTTCAATGAATTCAATGAAAAGTTCAAACAAATCACGTCTCATATTAAAATCTGTCATTGTTTTGATCTTATGTTCAAATTGAAAAATCACTTCTCAAGTCCAGATTGCTTACTCTCCACTAAAATTCAAACTCCAAAGTCAAAACCTAGAGAGAAACAATCTGATCTTTCCACAAAAGATAAATTGTATTTCAAGAATGCTAAGGCAAACTTGAAAAATTCTAACAATATTGGACCCATATGGATATGGGTACCTAAGTCTCTGTGATTGTCTTACAGAAGCAGTATGTGCCAATTTGGTATCTTGACTCTGGATGCTCAAGGCACATGACTGGCGACAGAAGTTTACTATCCACGTACAAAGAAACACACGATGGTGGATCTGTAACTTTTGGAGACAACAAGAAGGGACACATCAAAGGCTATGGAGTCATACATAAGGAAAACGTCTCTGTATACAAAGTTGCATATGTGAATGGCCTTAAACACAACCTACTCAGTGTAAGTCAACTTTGTGATACAGGATTTGATGTCTTGTTCAAAAGGACTTTCTGCTCTCTGCAAAGTGAAGACACAGGAATGGAACTTCTGCGAGCCGAAAGAAAAGGTGATCTGTATCTAATGAACTTTTGTTCAACAACCAAGGACAAAGTTTGCCTTGTAGCTTGCGAAAGTAAAGAAGCCTGGTTATGGCATAACAGGTTCTGTCACTTGAACTTTCACACCTTGGATAAACTGGTCAAACTTGATCTAGTTAAAGGTTTGCCTAATGTTAAATTTAACAAGGATCACTTGTGTTCTGCCTGTGAAATGGGAAAACTCAGAAGAGCTTCCCACAGAGGCAAAACAGATGTGTCTTGCACTAGGCCTCTGTACATGCTTCATGTCGACCTCTGCGGTCCCATTGCCATACAGAGCCTAGGTGGCAAGAAATACACACTTGTCTTAATTGATGAGTACTCGCGTTTCACATGGGTTGAATTTATTCAAAAGAAATCGGATGTTCCAATCATCTTGATTAATCTAATGAAAAGAATCAAAGTTCTTTATGAATGCAGAATACAGAAGTTAAGAAGTGACAATGGCACAGAATTTAAAAACTGTCATTGAAGCCTATCTTTCTACAGAAGGAATATCACAGAACTTTTCTGTCGCACGCACTCCACAGCAGAATGGCGTAGTCGAAAGGAAAAATCGAACGCTCGTGGAGGCCGCAAGAACTATGCTATCAGCATACGGATTACCGATGAACTTTTGGGCAGAAGCAATTTCTACCGCTTGTTACACACAGAATCGGTCAACCATTGTGAAAAAACACATCAAGACGCCTTACGAATTGATCAACAAAAGGCGGCCAAACATCAAGTTTTTTCATGTGTTTGGATGTAAATGCTTTGTTTTAAACGACAGAGATTCCAGAGGAAAGTTTGAGGTAAAAGCTGACGAAGGCAAATTCATTGGATACTCTGCCACTTCCAAAGCCTACAGAGTATACCTTACAAGATCTCGCAAAATCGTAGAAAGTATCAATGTTTCTTTTGATGATTCATTCCAAAAGACTTCTGAGCAAATCAGTTCAGAACTCGAACTTAAAAGAGAAACCTCTGGCATCTCGCAAACGAAAGAAGACTTGAATCTTCTATTTTTAGAGATGTTCCACGATGACATTGATCCTTCTGTTGGAACCATCAGAGTTTCTGAAGAACCATCCTCTGTTGGACAAAATCCTACAGGTATGACTCTAATTGGTCCAAATAATGCTTCATCTTCTTCTATAAATACTACAGATGCAAATGCCGAAGAAGAAAATGCAGAAGATGAAACATCAAGAAAAACGACCACAGAAGCTGCTGAAAAACAAACTCCACAATCCACAGAAGAACCAATTACAGAGGAAAGTGAGGACCAACACTATACGTCCTCAGAGGAACAAACACCACCACCACTCATACAAATCATTCCACAAATGGTAGAATCTTCTACCAAGGTAAGAAGAACGTCAGAGGCTATACAAGAAGAAGATCCACAAGAAGCTTCTGAAGAAAGGTTCGATGACATTGATGACCATCTTCCACGCACCACTCAGTGGACAAAAAGCCATCCTCCAAGCCAAATAATTGGAGAACCTTCTGACTCAGTAAAAACCAGGTCTGCCACTGCTAATTTTTGTTTCTTTACAAATTTTATTAGTGTGATAGAACCAAAGAAGATTTATGAAGAACTAGATGACCCAAACTGGGTAGACGCCATGCAAGAAGAACTTCTGCAGTTTGAGCGTAACAAAGTATGGACTTTAGTACCTCTGCCACGAGGGAAACAGGCCATTGGGACTAAGTGGGTCTACAGAAATAAGAAGGATGAAGATGGAGTGGTCATCAGAAACAAAGCACGATTGGTGGCCAATGGTTATAGACAAGAAGAAGGCATAGATTACGATGAGACTTTTGCTCCTGTCGCACGGCTCGAAGCAATAAGAATATTCTTAGCCTTCGCAGCCCACAGAGGTTTTAAAGTCTATCAGATGGACGTAAAATCAGCTTTTCTCAACGGTGAAATCCAAGAAGAGGTTTACGTAAATCAGCCACCAGGGTTTGAAAGCTCAAGGTTCCCAAGGCATGTATACTACCTTGAAAAGGCTCTGTACGGACTGAAACAGGCTCCAAGAGCATGGTATGAACGACTTTCTACCTTTCTTCTAGTAAATGGCTACGACAGAGGTACAACAGATACTACCTTATTCTATAAACGTAAAAACAATGAAATAATGCTTGTACAAATCTATGTGGACGACATAATATTTGGGTCTTCTAACACAGAAGAGTGCAAAAGTTTTGAAAAACTCATGCAGAGTGAGTTTGAAATGAGTATGATGGGAGAACTAACATTCATCCTCGGACTCCAAGTCAAACAATCATCAGAGGGAATTTTTATAAATCAGGCCAAATATGTCTCTGACATTCTTTTCAAGTATAGCCTCTCTGATACCTCTGCAATGAAAACTCCAATGGCCACTGGAAATAAGTTATCCTTAGATCCAGATGGCATCTCTGTAGAATGCACTCTCTACAGAGGCATGATTGGATCTCTGTTATACTTAACTGCAAGTAGACCTGACATTATGCATGCCACATGTCTTTGTGCACGTTATCAAGCTAATCCAAAGAAATCACACTATGATGCTGTGAAAATAATCTTTAGATATCGAAAGGGGACCAAAAATCTCGGTCTCTGGTATCCACAGAACTCTGGTTTTAGTCTTAAAGCTTATACAGATTCAGACTATGGAGGATGCATGCTCGACAGAAAGAGTACCTCTGGGAGTTGTCAATTCCTAAGTGGTAAACTAGTCAGTTGGACCTCCAAGAAGCAAAATTGTGTCTCAACATCCACTGCAGAAGCTGAATACGTTGCTGCTGCTAGCTGTTGTTCTCAGGTTCTATGGATGAAAACTCAGCTAAAAGACTACGGCCACATCCTATTCAAAATACCCATCTTCTGCGATTCCAAGAGTGCCATTGCTATCTCTGCCAATCATGTGCAGCACTCAAAAACCAAGCATATCAATATAAGGTACCATTTCTTGAAACATCATGTTGAATACGGTACAATCGAGATGCATTTCGTGCCCACAGAATACCAACTCGCGGACTTATTCACCAAAGCTTTAGACGAGAAAAGATTCAATTTCTTGGTGGGTAAGTTAGGAATGATCAATATGTCGTGCAAATCCTCTGTAAGTATAGCCTTGTCTTCTATAAATATGTATGTATTTCTATTATTTTTGTTTTAATTGATTTATTTCTGTATGTAAGCTCTCAATCTTAATTAGTTCTTAAAATCCCAGAGCTTCTGTAAGTCTACTCAGAACCTCTGACGACCCCTACAGAACCTCTGGAAAACATGACCTATGTTCTATGCAAAACTTATCATTCTTTGATCCAAGCATAGGTCAAGGGGGAGCAAAAGGAAATTACTTGATCTACAGAGGTGATTAGATCAAGAGGGAGCAAAAAGGGACCCTGAAATGATCTAGAGAGATAAAGCTTTCAAGGGAAAGCCAAAGAAGAATGTCGATGAATCTATATCGACAGAAGTCAGACATCACTGCCGAGAAAAGAAGAACCAAAGGGTATGTCTCTCGCACAAAAGGTTTTTGAAAACAGTTTTCTAGGACACAAATTGTCAAATATGTCCTAAATATACTGAGTATAACATTTCAAAAATCAAAAGCTCAAAAAGTTTCATAAAATTCGAATTAGGAGAAATTTAAGATCATAGAGCTTCTACTGAGCTCAACAGAGGTTCTGCCAGAAATATGCTCTGTGATCACAAATTAACCCTCTATCGATCTTTTGGAAAGTTATCTCGGAAACCGAATACATGCACCATGACCTTCACGAACAAAACCTTTTTCATAACAGTTTTCTCGGACACCAACTTTCAAATATATCCGAAAAACATCTCTTAAAACAGATCAAAAATTGGATGATCAGAAAATTTAATAGAATTTTTGTTATGAGATTTTTTCACTCATAGAGCTTCTGCTGGCCCTCACAGAGCTTCTGCAAGTTCCAACAGAGCCACAAAACCTCTACGAGTAAAAACTCTTAACTAAAAATCCTATTGATCCTCTCCAATGCCTTTACAAACGTTTTGGTTGAAGAAGAACCACACAGAAGTCATGATAACAATGAGATATATGAGAGAGGGATAGACATCAAAGATTTTCAAGATCACAGAGCTTTTGTAAACCACAGAAGTTCTGTCAATCTGTTACTTGGGCATTTCTGTAGTAATAACGGTTACTTTTACTGATAGTGAATCTAATGTGGCTAAGAACAACCCCACGCGCCTAGCATTAATGGGCCGCACATGACGTCCTGTCATCCTCTGACATGGCCTACGTGTCCCATTTTTATTGGGTGTACATGGAACGCTTTATGTGGAAAGTTGAACCCGCCGTTCTAACTTGAGTACGGATTCCAAATTTTAATCCATTGCCATATATTTTACTCTTTCAAAATCTACCATTTTACGCTTCTATAAAAAACCAAGCTTTCCCTCTCATAAACTTTTTACAAACTCTCATTCTTCTCCGACGAAACCATGCAAAAACCTGCAAGATTTTTATTCTCAGTACCAAATGGCTTCATCTTCTCAAGCTATCTCCCCTGCACACTCTCCGGCGATCTCACCAGAACAATCACCTGCTCATTCTGAATATTCAGAAAACCCCAACCCTGCCCAAAACATTGAACTAGAAGATTCCGGCGATTCAGCAGACTTTGCTCCAACCACACATCTTCAAAACTTCATAGCAAAGGATCATTTCGAAAAGGTACTACCAATCAAATGCAACAATTGCTATTTGGTCCCCTCACCCACTGCTTTCGGCGAAGCCCATGCCATTCTTCTAAACATAATGGAAAATCATATCCTCTTCCCTTTACTCTCAAGAACCCCAAAGAAAATTCCAGTTAGATATTTGAACCAGTTTTGGCAAAGTTGCCGATTTGATAAAGATGATTCTCTTATCAAAGGATACATTTCAAGACCCGACAAATATGAGCATCTGGAAATCAAGTTCAATAGAACAATGTTCTCACTTGAATTCAACCTACCAACAAGGGGTCTTCTTGGATTGAAGAAGTATGCGGAGCAACCAACAGACGACGAGATCTGTCGTTTCCTAGAAATGCTTGGGTACAACACACCACTGAGGAAGAGAAATGACTTCCGCAGAGGCAGATTACCACCTCTGTGGAACACCTTGTTCTCAATTCTTAACAGATGCCTGACAGGGAAGATAGGCAGTATTAACCAAAGCTCACATCAGATATTAACCATCATGTATGGGGTTTACTATGATCTCCCACTGGATTACGCGACCATAATGATGCAAGAGATCATTAACACCATCGACAGAAAGAACAACACAAGAAGGGTCAAAGAGAACGATCCTAAGTTTCTACCACCTCTGCAATTCCAAAGAATATTGGGAGTTTTGTTCGAACCTCTGTTACTGATACAGAAATGGCCAATGGAAGGGCCAATTCCCAAACAGTTCCCAATGAACAAAAATATCCCCATTGATCATGTAGATGGCTACACACACTGCAGACCTTTGTCAAAGAAACTTCTGAAGTATGCCTCGGATAAAACCCTTAAGAAAGAGTATATACGCGATCATAGAACTCCCAAACCGAGTCCTATGACACCTCCGCGTTTAGGTGTCCCTCTAGGAACAATGATTGCAGAACCTCTTTCCACTCAAGAAGAAAAAGATCACAAATTAGCAAAACACATGGCTATTCAACTTAGCTTCATAGCAAAATGTGCAGAGCTCATGGGAAAGAAGTCCTCTTCAAAATCTTCTGCCTCTACTCCAAAATCAAAAAGGAGGAAAACTGCAGAAGATACCTCTACAAGCGCTGCAGAAGATCAACCTTCGCCTCCACATGCCACAGAAATTGGCTCCTCTGCTCCTCCCTCCTCTCCAAAACTAAAGAAGAAAAGAAAATCAAAAACTACAGAGGAAGGGGCACCAAAACCTAAGAGGAGGAAAACCAAAAAGAAGCATGGTAAATCACTTGAGAAATTGGTTACCATAGAAGAGGAAGCAATCGCAGAAGAAAGAACTGCAGAAGAAGAAGATGCAGAAGTAGAAATGACAGAAGAGGGATATCAATCGCCCCATCAATCCCCAGATCGATTTGCTCACCAAGGAAACATTAACGATATCCTACAGAACCCCGACATTGCCAACACTTTAAATACAGCAGGGTGGACGGCACAACCTCTCGACCACCACTCCCCAGAAGAACAATACTTCTCTATTTCTGGCATTGACACACATCTGCAAGAAGATGATCAAACACCCAGAGATCAATCAACCGAGACACCTGTTATTTTACAGAACCCTTTCATTCAACAAGGATTGGACGTTCACAGAAGGAGTCCAAGCCCAGCTTCAGAAGAAATAGGACAAACAGAAGCTCAGTGGAATAGAGATGAAGTAACAGAGACAAGAATGGAGGTCTCAGAGGTAGATTCAGACGAAGAAGAAGCTGTCTGGATACGAAAATGTCTCTATCATCCACATGTCATGAGGTTATACGGCTCTCATCAAATGTATGACTTCTTAGGCACAGAGCAAGGAACTTCAACAAAGGATAGGGTAGAAACATCTGGAGGAAAAGAAAATGTAAAAGAAAAAGATGCCGAAGATGAAGAAGGCACACATCCCTCACCCCCTCCCAGTGCAACCCACACATCTAACTCCGCAGGTCTAGCTGCAGAAGGAGTTATTGAAATAGAGCAGCACAGCTCGATCCAAACCCAACCCAACCAGCCAGAAGTCACTCTTTCGACTTCTGCGCCCACAGAAACCGGGGAATCCATTCCTAGGGAGTCTCCTCAGAGAGACTCACCTATAGTTCGTGATCAATCGCCCCAGATCACAACAGAACACCCTACAGAGGAATTCGTTTCCTCTGCCACACACACACAACTAGGGCCAACACTTCTTTCAGAGAGAAGTAGTGAGCACAAAGACGAAGAGACTCTAGACAAGTCTCCGAGTCAACAGAAAAACATTCCGACACCCACCTCTGGAGTGGGATTGGACACTGTTCTTCACAGAACTTCTGTAGAGATTGAAACTCAGGTTTCTTCTCAAAGATCAGATGGAAATCCTTCCACCCCCAACGTACAAACAAGGGTGAACGATGGTGTCCCAGGAGCAGGGACTCACTCTGGAGACGAATGTGTTCCTCTAGAGGTTACACCAGGAACACAAGTATCAAGGGATGAGTTCCAAACCCTTGTCACCTCTGTGAACCAAACCATGAAAGAGTTGCAAAGCTCTTTCACATCTTTTGCAGAAAAAACATCAACGGCCTTGCTGAATCTGAACACCAAAATGGACAATCTGTCCACAGAGGTGAAAACAGCCATCACAGAGATGAAATCTTCTGCGCAAACAACTGCAACAACTACAGCCACTTCTGCTGCTAAAGATTTTGGAATTGCCGCAACTTCTGCATTCAAGGAATCAGTCAAACATTTCGTTGAACAAATGAACAAGCAATCCAACAAATCACAAAGCATCACACCCGCAGATCTACAGAAGGCTCTGCAAAACGTTCAAGCAGAAGCAATGCGCAACACAATACTGATGCAGCCTAAAGACTACATGACCAGAGCACAGCTAACAGAGCTCAGCCAGAATGTCATAAACCAGATCGCAGAAGTCATTGTCTCCTTCACTACTGCAAATGCCAACTACGTCAAAGAGTTCAGAAAAAGTGTCGGCAAAATGCGCATCAACACAGAAGCAGAGCTTGCAACTCTATTCGGCCTCTGTGATGATGTATGTGCGAAGTTGATGGCCGCAGGAGCAGAACTACAAAAGAAACCCAAAGCTTCCTGCAGAGCAGAGGGTACTTCTGATAAAAGTCAGGATGATTCTGATGATGATCATCCTGGTCCATCAGATAATCCTGAGAGGGAGAATATAAGGGAGAAAGCTACGACCAGAGGAATACAAGCTCCACCAATCGCAGCAGAACCAATCAGTCCAGCCCCTCCAGAACAAACCCAAGATCAACAACAAAATTAACAGACCACAGAGACAACACCCATCTCTGTGGAATCAACTCCTGAAGAAATCAATATTCCAGAAGCTGATCAGCATACCACAGAGGCAACAACCACCCCTGTGGTAATCAACTTGGAAAAGAGTCCTTCAACAAAATCAACAGAAAAACCCCAAACCATACCAAGAAGAAAGTCGATTGCCACCAAACCAAAAAGAGCAACGACCTCTGCTTTTTCTATTCTGAGAAAGATGCACAATACAATGTCTGATCGAATGTCGCAGAGAGAAGAAGAAAGGCACAGGTTCACATTAGCTTTCAAAATGGCAAGAAGATTCTATGTCCAATCTTCACCAACAGAAATAGAGCTCACAGAAGAAGTCACCAAAGAATCTCCAACAGAGGTTACAGAGCAAAGAAAGCCAACAGAACCAACGCCACAAAAGTCCTCTCAAACACAAGTGTCAAAACCTACAGAGGCAACCCCCATCAAGCCAACAGAAGCACCAACCTCCAAACCTACAAAAGAAACATGTTCTGCCCCACCAAAAGTCAAAGACAAGGGCAAAGGGATACTGACAGTAGAACCAAAGAAAAAATCATTGCCCAAACCTACAGAAAAATTGATGAAGAGCGCTTTTGATGCCTTCCAAACTCCAAAACCTGAAGAAGAGGACTGGGCATATGGATTGAAGCCTCTGTCAGACATTCCACTAACAGGTAGAGCTGCAGAAGTTGTTCAACAGATGGATAGTCTCAGAAGACAAGTACCACAACCTGGTCCAACACATAAAGAGATGGAAGAAGTGGTATACAAATACCTCTACAAACAAACCTTTCAGACCAATCACCCAACAGATCATGTGACAGATCCAAGGATCAGAGAAGAATTTGAGAACATCTTCAGCAGAACAAAGCCAAGAACCAAAGCAGAAGTCTTCTCTATCCACAAGATCAAAAAGGTAATCTTCTGCAGATTCTCCTTCACAAGAACCTATCCAAGAGTCAGGTACAATCTTTACAGATTCAAAAGGGTAAATAATTCAGAAACCACCTTCGCTGATGCTGACATAAGCAATCTGAATCCCTATGATCTACCTGAACTTCTGCAATGGACAAAGGACAACTATAACACAGAGCCAAACACCAGAGCCTATCAAGTGCTGAGAAAAGCAATGAGGGAAAAGCTTCTGATCTTCAGTATGATATATTTTCAACTGGGAAAGGATCTTGGTCTCAAACATCTAAATTTACGACCACCAGAAGATCGCTGCCCACCCGACGCCGTGCCCAACTCTATCATTACAGAACCAAGATTCGGGTTAGTATTTCAAAACCCACAAGGCGAAGTCAAACTGTTTGTGTGCATGGACTGTCAAAAGTACGCAACTAATACTCTGAACTAGTTCAGATCAAGCCTTGTAAAATACAGAGGTACAGATAAAATGGATACAGATGCTGCAGATACTTTCATCAGAGAGATTGATGCCACAATCCGCCTAAGAGAACTCTGCATCAGTTTCTACAAAGAGATCAGAAGAATCGGAAGAGACAACAGAAGCTACAACGATTTCAAAGATGCCAAAATATGATTCTCAAACCTCAAATCTCTGCAAACCAAGTCAAAAGTTTCTTTCATTGTACTCAAATGTAAATTGCCACTGGCATATTTCTGAATGAAAGAACCTTCGAGGTATTGTTTAACCTCTGTCTTATCTAACTTAGCCTAACTAAACTCAAGTTCAATTTTTTATTTTTCACTACTTAGGAGTATTTAGAAGTAGTGAAAAATAGGCTAAGTTAGCTTCAATCTTCCTAATCATAGAAGTATTTAGAAGTAGTGAAAAACAGGCTAAGTGAAGAAAGCCTCTTACAGAGGCTCTGCCGAACTTACCGAGAGATCAAGGTCAAGAAGCTACAGAAGCTAAAGAGGCGCCCTACAGAAGCTCTGTCATACGCGCAAAGAAGACCAATGACTCGGAATCCGGAGAAGACTGCTATACAAAGGACCAGACCGCAGAACCTCTGTAACTCTTTACAGAGCCTCTGTGGTCCTCTCTAAAAGACTTGAAGATATTTATAAATATCTTGCTACTGTTACAGGACCTGTTCATCAACTTGCATGGTAGCATGCCCTGTCCAACTGCAACGTGTCAAACTCTGATTGGATTCAATAGGGCTTAGTACATAATAGACGTCTGCTGCATTAAATGCAATACAGCACGTCCAAACTGTTCATGCCATCCGTCCAACTATTTATACCGTCCTTTGTGAATAATAGCTTATGCTTTATGGTCCCCTTAGAGTAGTATATAAGGAAGACTCATGTTGAGTTCTTCCTATCCATCGATCGATCAATCGAACAATCGAAACAAGAATTCAAGAGAGAAAAACATCACAAGAACACATAGCTTTAAACACTTTGAGAGTCATATCTGTTTTAAAAGCTTTGCTTACTCACTGTTCTTGAATCTGTTCTTAATATATATATTCAGTAAACTTTGAGATATTATTTCCTGTTCACTGTTTATTTATATTGTGTTCTAAATCTATCAATCATATCTGTTAGTTCTTCAAATACGCTTCCGCATCAAACTCAAACTTGAACTAATAGATCTGATAATCTTGTTTAAACAAACCGGGAACCAACACTAAGGCGTATCGCATTTACAACAAACGGACCAAAACCGTTGTTGAAAGTATAAACGTGACATTCGACGAAGCCGCAGATTTGGCTTCTGAACAACTCAGTTCAGAACCCGGTTTAACTGGAGTGCTAGCTTCCGGACCTTCGTGTTTGGGATCTGCACAAACAACAGTAAATCCGAATCATGCATCTTCATCGAATGCTGACTCTTCTGATTTAGATTTACTGTGTCAATATTTCTATGATGACATACTTAACTGTTCTGCTCCTGTCTCAGCGCAACCGCGACTTGAAGCTGCTCGCAATGAGGATTCGGCCATTTTATCTGGTCTGCCTCCTTCTTCAAGTACACCGTCTACATCTATAGAGACAACTCAACCATCATCTTCAGATACGCCGGCACCTGGTACTATAACCCCCCTGGAGGAACCTATAATATCGGAGATCGCTCCTACTGATTCGTCATCTGCTACAACCGATGCTCAACCCCTGAACTCCTCGAAACCAGAAGTTGGTCAACCATCGACGAATCCTCCCCCACTTCCTCCAAGAAACAAGCCTGCTACTCTTGAAGCAGTTCAAGACCTTCCATCTGGTTCGTATGTGGATCCGGACGCATCTCACTCTACCCAGTAGCCGCTTCCTCACTCCACCAAATGGACGAAGGGCCATCCCCTACATCAGATCATCGGTGATCCCTCAACTCATGTTCATACACGAGGCGCTTCCGCCAACTTCTGTCTATTTTCCAGCTTGTTAAGCAAAATTGAGCCGACGAACGTACACGAAGCGATTGAAGATCCAGACTGGATCCTCGCCATGCAAGAAGAGCTAAATCAATTCGAGGCTCTAAAGGTATGGCGACTGGTTCCACGTCCTAAGCACAAGACGGTAATCGGCACCAAATGGATCTTTAAAAATAAAAAGGACGAAGATGGTATCGTTGTTCGCAACAAGGCGCGTCTTGTGGCCAAAGGGTACCGACAACAAGAGGGGATCGACTATGATGAGACCTATGCTCCGGTTGCACGCATTGAGGCAATCCGTATGTTTCTCGCTTATGCAGCGCACAAGAACTTCACAGTCTTCCAAATGGATGTGAAGACAGCCTTTCTTTACGGCGACCTCCAAGAAGAAGTTTACGTGTCGCAACCCGATGGATTTGTGGATGACTCGAAGCCTGATCATGTCTACATCTTAGACAAGGCACTATACGACTTAAAGCAAGCACCGCGAGCATGGTACAACGCACTATCAAAGTTCTTGTTAGAAGCCAAGTTCACTCGAGGTACAATTGATTCCACACTGTTTATCAAGAACGAAAAGGGCCACATAATTCTAGTCCAGGTATATGTCGATGACATCATTTTCGGTTCTACTAGTCCTTCATATGCAAAGAACTTTGCCACTCTCATGGGAATTTTTTTTAAATGAGTATGCTTTGTGAGATGAACTTTTTCCTTGGTCTTTAAGTTAAACAACTATCGACAGGAATTTTCATAAACCAGTCCAAATACATTCGGGATATTCTTCAGAAATTCCAATTGGACCAGTCCTCACCAATGAAAACTCCCATGGCAACCAATACAAAGCTTGACGCCGATCCTAACAGAAAGGTTGTCAACGCCAAATTGTATCGGGGAATGATCGGTTCTTTAATGTACCTCACTACCAGTAGACCGGACATCATGTTCTCGACATTTCTTTGCGCCCGTTATCAGTCAAACCCTAAAGAGTCTCATTACAATGCTGTCAAACGAATCTTTTGTTATTTACGTGGTACTGCTGATCTTGGCCTTTGGTACCCGAAAGAGACAGGTTTTGGCCTATCCGCTTACTCTGACGCGGATCACGTGGGATGCATGTTGGACCGCAAGAGCACCTCGGGACACATTCAGTTCTTGGGAGATAGCCTGGTAAGTTGGGCTTCGAAGAAGCAACAATGCGTTTCAACATCAACTGCCGAGGCAGAGTATGTAGCCGCCGCAAGCTGCTGTTCCCAGGTAATCTGGATGAGGACGCAACTCAAAGACTACAGCTTTACGTATGTCAAAGTCCCGATCTATTGTGCCAATTGCCATATCAAGCAACCCGGTCCAACACACCAAGACGAAGCACATCGACGTTCGGTATCATTTTATTAAGGATCACGTCGAAAGAGGTACAGTCGAACTCTACTTCGTAAATACTGAGCATCAGTTAGCAGACCTGTTTACCAAAGCCTTGGATGAAAAACGTTTCAAATTTCTTGTGTTCAAGCTAGGTATGCTAAATCTGAAGACTTAATCCTCTTGTATGCCCGTTACAAGTTCCATACATCTATGCGTAACCGTCTACTCCTCATGAGTATACACTTCCTCGCACCTGTATTCTACTTGTCTCGGTTACACAGTTAGATTTTAGTCTCTGTATTTATTAGGTAGATTTCGTTTGTCTTCTTTCTTTCTTCGTGCCTTTCTTTTATTTCATACTGACGTCTGTATTTCCTTTCACTATCTATGTGCTTTCACCATATGTTCTTGTGTTCAGGGGGAGCACCTTGCGGTATCAGGTAAGATCTCTCATAATTTGAGGGGGAGCATCACACACAGTTTTTCTCTTAAATGTCAAAAGTTTTTGTGTGTGTGGGTACTCCTGTGTGCATGTTATGGTCATCGTTTGAGGGGGAGTGGCACAAGTTTTTTTCTTGAAAAGTCTAAAAGTCTTTGTGTGTCGGACTCCTCTACTACACTCTACTGCACTATCCGAGGGGGAGCAATAAATCCCCATGCTCAGTTTGAGGGGGGCGAGAGAAAGTCATCTTCCGGTTCAGATTCCTTCAAAATTCCAAGGGAAAGGACCGGTTGGAGTTATCCGGACAGTATCCGGAAACCCCAAGGTTTCCGGACGGAATCCGGATCCGGTTTGAATCCGGGTCGGCCAAGAATCCGGACACCATCTGGCTATATAAGCCACCCGGACTCCCTTTTGTTTTTCTTTATCCGAAAATTCGCCCTAAAACCCTCAAAACCCTCGACGACTTTCTCTCTCGCCCGGACTTGCCCCACTCACTCCATTTGCATTTCGTTTTAGTCCCATATCCAGGTATGCTTCTCAATATGACATCGTGTTAATGTTTACCCATGCTTTAATCACTTAAATGCCCGATTTATCCACGCGATTCGTTGATAGAACAGTGTCCAAATACCCATTAAGGGTTTCGTCATTTTTGGCCAAATGTGTGGGATTTCGAGTTACATCGATGCCCTTATAACCTAATTAGTGACTCTCGACAACATCCGTGGCCTACTACGTACTTGGGATTGCCTGTTCTGTTTTTGGACTGCTTGAGTCATCGTCCGGACACGTTCCTCGTGTCCGGACACGTTCAAACCGATGCTAGTTTATCCGGACACGTTCAATCACATGCTGATCCATCCGGAAACCAACATCACCCAGAGACCTAGTTGTCCGGATACCTTAGGGTTTCCAGTAAGTTCAACTACCGGGTAGTTTGGTGTCCGGACTCTAATGTTATCCGGAAGAAGAGTGTACTCGGACACCCCTGACACCCGGACTCCCTTGTCCGGAGTCCCCACTTTATCCGGACACTTCCCTTTTCATCCGGATCCCTCCGACATCCGGACACATGTGTTGTCCGGAAACAACTCGGTCCGGAAAACTTGGCTTCCCCATTTTTGTCCGGACACCCCTGTTGCCATTTCTGTACCAGTTTTGTCACTGTCAGTCCTCGATCTGTCTCAGATTGAGCCAATCATAGCAAAGGTACGCGCCAACACTTGTTCATCCGTCCCAATTTCTAACTGTGTATTTATTTTACATATTATCTATGGCGGATCAACAACAACCTTTTCCCGAACAACATGGAGACCCACAACCACCTCCTCAAGAGCAAATACCTCAAGAGGAGGATATTATTGACGATGAAGCCGATGCTGCCTTGGTTGACCCTGACCATGGTACTGAACTGGAGGCCAATAATCATCACCTGGACCCGACACTATTCAGGCCCCAGCCACTCCATCGGGTCCTTTTGTAAATCCTTATGAATCACCCTCTCCGTGAGGCCCTTACCAGCACAGCCGACGTCCCAGTCCTGTACGTTCTGCAGGTATGGCTCACCGCCCAAGTCGTCACAGCCGGTAACTCGCAGTCGGTCACCGCTCAAATCGATAACCAACCTTTCATACTCACACCGGACTCATTCCGCCGACTTCTATCACTTCCGGAGGCCACCGCCAACAATCACGAACGGTACGATTCTGCCGTAAATGATGACACACTGTGCGCTCAAATCCGTGCACTTGACTACAACCATGACCTCAACCGGCCGTCCGCATTCAATCGCAAGTACCTGGCTCCGATATGGTACACTCTCTTTACAATCCTAAACCGCTGTCTTTCCTCGCGATGGAGAGGCATTGATCAGTGCACCGACGACTTCCTTCGCCTAGTTCATGCTGTGTGCTATAACCGCCACATCGACTTCGCAATGATCATCTCGAGGGAGCTCGTCACCGCTATTCGCCAAATCGGAGGGTCCAAACAGAAGAAGTTTCTTCCGTATCCGCGTTTCCTTTCGCTTGCGGTGCGTCAACACATGGACGCGAATCCTGCCATTCCTCGCCGCCTGAACCATGCGGTATGTCCCCATCACCACTTACAGTTCATGGTTATATGCAATCCATCTGATGCGGTAGCCATGCCCATCCCTGAACCACTACTAGCCATTGCCGATCCTACTGCACCAGGGGTAGTAGCATACAGGGAAGCGTTAGGAAATCCCATGGTCCACCTAGAGCCGGAGGGACCTGCCTAGGGACTTAGACCCGAGAGACGTGAGGGTCCGAGAGTAAGAGGTGGAAGGGCCCGACAAGCAGGTGCTGTCGGGCGGGGAACGTTAGTTGTGAGAGGAAGGGAAACGAGAGTAGGTGGTGCAGTGGAATCGCAACCCGGTTCCATCTCACCCCAAGCCGGTCCATCCTCAAGACCGAGCCTAAATCACTCAACCGAGCCATATATCACCGAACCCCCTCTCCCAGTCCACATGTTGAAGACGTGGACTCTGACTCCACGGACTCCGATACCGACCGAAACGTACGCCTGAGACAAATACCTCACGGTATCGGACCCAACCCTGATTTTACCGTTGGAATCCCACTTGACTCACCTTCACATACTGGACCCGAACCTATTAGGACATCTGAGGGAGAACAAGTAGAGGAGTTAGGATATGCGAGCCGGAGAGAACTGCGTTCAAAGTTGAACCAGGAAAGATTGAGCCGTAAAGATAACGAGGCTCCTGAGCGGATCGAACCGAGCGATATCTGGGTAGCCACATCTGCTATCCCGTCTCATACGTTGGGACGGGGTATTGAAGAAGCCTCCATGGACCCAACCACTCATCCGTCTCTCAAAAGACGGACGTTTCAGTCTCACTCGGGGATATAGCACAACTTCCACCGGTCTCTCACTCGGAGAGTACTGGAGTTGAAACAAGAGACCAGCAACCCCTGGTCTTGACTTCTTTCAGTGCACCATCGAGTCTAGTTCCACTTGTTATTAAAGATTCTTTGACTAGGACACTTGATGCGGAACAACACCAAGTCGCGGCTCTAAGTGACCCGACCGGAACGTCTGTAGTGTATCCGTCTACCGGAACACAAGGATCGGACGGAAATCCTACCACAGCTAATATCACGCCAACTGTGAACGTAGGTGGCTCTAGCCCGGCGGTAGATGCCTCAACGGGTAACCTAAGTGGTCCTGGAGTTAGTAACCCAGACTTCGTGTCACCAGGGTCTCTGGACAGCATCCTTAAGGGTGTCCGCCAGGATATGGAGCAACTGATACAACAACATGTAGCCGCTGAACTTGCCAAAGCGATGCGCGCTATCAAAAGTAAAGGCCACCTCATCGATACTGAAATAGCCACTGTAACTCCACCGATTACACCGCAACCTATCTATTCGGTGGACACCCTGAAGACGATGCTATTGGCCCAACTGCTCCAGGAATCCGACATAACCACCTCTACTGAAGCAGACCTGATCTCAGTTCTCCGATCCCAGGTCACTACTCCATCTTCATCTATCACATCACGCCTTGACGCCATTGACTCGACCCTCAACGACTACAACAAAGCGCTCGCCACGCTGTCTAAGAGGGTCCGTTCACTAGAAGGCACTTGTAAGAGTCAAGCCGGCGGTCTCAAACGCAAGCACGGTGACCAGGATGATCCTGATCACCGTGAGGGGGAGAAACGTCTACGCCAAACCGAGACCGCCCAGATCATGACTGCCGAAACTACAACAGTGGTTCAACAGGAAACCCCAACTGCGGCAACTACATCAGAAGCACCCAAAGCCGAGTTGCCACTAGCAGATATGGTCATAGATATGGAGATTTCAGATGAAGAAGACCCGACGGTTGAAAAGCCCGAGGGTTCAACACAGGAATTGGTCGATTTTGACTCGTCAGACAGACCGATACTGGACATGATAGATCCAGAGTGTGAGACCAACCCGGAGACCGAAGACGCATGGTACGAAAAAGCCGCCAGTGCCGTAAATCTCCAGGTAAATTTGGTCTTCCCTACTGATGAGGACGACAATATTGACTACGATCAGTTATTGCTCCAAAATTTATATGGAGCAACCCCCGTTCACTATGCTCAACCCGCCGGAACATCATCAATAAGACCCGAGTCTACTACTTCCGATCTTCCGACAACTGCTCCTCCCACGACAGCTTCTGATCTTCCTCCCTCTCCTCAACAGCAACAAATCCGTTGGGAGAAGATCATGGTACTTATCCCTCATCTGGAGGAATCTTTGAAGAAGCTGTTCATACACAAGCTTCGCCCGATCGAGCCGACCTTCTGTCTGGGTATCTACAACCTTGACCCAGAATTTCAACGCCGATATATCAGCACAATGCAGCGGTGTCTTCCAGTCAACCAGGTCAGAACCAAACTTCGAATCACAGAGGTAATCAGTATCTATTCAAGACGTATTATGAGGATCGTCTACCCAGTTTTTATTGTTCGACGTGAAGATGGGAACGAATGGAAATTTTCAGAAGCTGATTTCAAGAACCTCCGACCACTCAACTTTCTGGTTATTCTGAAAGACTTACGTCCAAGAACCATCCGACCGCTAGAAATTACAAAGGCACTCGAAGCTGTTCGTCGATACCTGGTCCGCACCATCATGATGTTCGTCGGACTTCCAAATGGCTATCGAGAACAAGGCGAAAAAGGTAAATCTGATCAAGCCGAATCTGAAAGCGCCTGAGTTAAACATGTATCCCGAGAACGCTATGCTTCTAGAACCATAATTCGGGATTGTTTACCTCAACAAGCAAAAAGAGAAGAAATTCATGCGCTTCAGTCAGGTGGAAAGATTCTGCGACGGCACACTTCTAAAGGTCAGAGATGCTCTTCGAAAGATTATTCAGCACGAGTCTGAAAATCCAAGGTATTCTTATGTTCCGAATCCGAATGAAGTAACTGCTCGGAATGCCTTAGAAATGATTGAAGATCGCATCGACAAAAAACATGTCTTCAACTGGAGAGATCTAGAGCGCCAACTCGAACTTCAAATCAAAGGGGGAGATTGTTAGGGCAGGTTTTAATGTTGAATTAAAGTTCAAGGGTTGTTTTGTATTAATTCATTTTGAGTCTTATTAGTGAATGGGTCGTGGGCTTGCTAGCCACGGGCCCATAGTATTTAATGTGAGATTAGGTTGGAAAAACAAGCTAATCATCCTTTTAGCTTTCTGGACTTTATTGTAAATTCTCTCTGAAAGTGAATGACAGGGATGACCAGTTGAAATCATTACGCATATTGTTTATTATTTCGATTTCTTATTTTGTTGCACGGATCTGGATTTAACAAAATCTCTACCTTAACTTCTAAAGGTAAAGAAAAAGTTATTTATCCAAAACCTACCTCAGTCTTTAAAAACAAAGGTAAATGAATTGCTTTTAACCAAAATCCTCAGAAGGGTATCTTTATACCTAAGCTGAATGCTTCTACAGCTTAAGCGATTCATCCATCAGGTTCAGAGAACAAGAACACTAGATATGTTCAGCGTGGATATATTCAGCGATCTACTCCCAGAATCAAAGTGGATGTTACTGGTAAGAAATCTGAAGAACTGATAGTTCCTCCTATTTCCAATACCAAAGGTGTACTTGATGTTGGTCCTTCCAATTTTAAAAATATGGCTCAGCATGCAAATGGTCCTAGAACTACTTTTGGTTATAGGAAATGTTATCATTGTGGACTTACAAATCACATTGCTAGTAAGTGCCCCACAGCCACCAAAGCTGAAAAGATAGCTAAGGTGAAGATCATTGCCCCAAAGGCAAAGAAGACCACTGAGGTTAAGAAATTAACCAAAGTGAAGACTGACAAAGCTGAATCTTCAAATGCTGCGAAGACTGCTGAACCTTCCATTCCAACTACTTCCACTGACAAACGTGTACACATAGTTAAGTGGGTACCCAAGAAAAACTAATGTTCCTTTGTAATGCAGGTTAAGAAGGGTATCTGGTATCTCGATAGCGGATGCTCTAGACACATGACTGGAAAGAAAAGTCTGCTCGCTGAATACAAGGAAGAGAAGGTTCCCTCTGTAACTTTCATTGGAAATGGAAAAGGACATACCCAAGGGTTTGATGTACTATCTAATGGTACAACAACCTTCAGAAGAGTCGCATATGTTGAAGGGTTGAAGCATAATCTTCTAAGCATCAGTCAGCTTTGCGACAAGGATAACAAAGTAATCTTTACTAAAGAATCCTGCTTTGTCGCTGACAAAAAGGAGAAGATAGCTCTCAGCAGTTATCGTTTGGAAAATGTTTATGTAATAAACATGGACTCAACAACCACTAAGAACTCCTGTTTCTTCTCAAAAGCCTCATCTGATGTCAACTGGCTATGGCATAAGAGGCTCTCTCATCTAAACTTCAAGACACTGAACACTCTTTCTTCAAAAGAGTTAGTCACTGGTCTACCTCAGCACTCATACGCCAAAGACTCCTTATGTTCAGCGTGTGAGAAAGGCAAGCAGACCAAAGCAAGCTTTAAGTCAAAGCAAGTTTCCTCAGTATCATCTCCTCTATAACTTCTCCATATGGATTTGTTTGGCCCTATTAACAAACAATCCATCACTGGAAAGAAATATACACTGGTCATAGTTGATGAATTCTCTCGATATACATGGGTTATGTTTCTCCGTTCTAAGAGTGACACCCCTGTAGAACTCATCACCTTTGTTCGGGAGATGGAAACCTTGAACAACTTGACCGTTCACTCAATAAGGAGTGATCATAGGACTGAATTCAAAAACAGTTCTCTTGATTCCTTCTTTGAGAGTAAGGGTATTTCTCACAACTTTTCTTCGGTGAGAACACCACAACAAAATTAAGTCGCTGAAAGAAGAAATAGAACAATTATTGAAGTTGCACGTTCAATGCTCAGCGATTCTCACCTGCCTACTCAGTTTTGGGCAGAAGCTCTCAACACTGCTTTTTTACGCAAAACAGGTCGCTGATAGTCAAAAGATTCAATAAGACAGCCTATGAACTTTTTTCATGGGAGAAAGCCTTCAATTAGCTTTCTTCACATCTTTGGATGTCAGTGTTTCATACTGAACAACATAGATGCCCTTGGAAAGTTTGATCCTAAGGCTGATGATGGAATCTTTCTTGGATATTCTTCAATCTCCAAAGCCTTCAGAGTCTTCAATCGAAGAAGACAAACTATTGAAGAAACTATTCACATCCCTTTTGACGAATCCCGTTCAGCAAACTCTAAACCGTCTGCTGATACTGAAGAACTGAATCAATGGATGTTTTCTCATCTTGGTGATTCAGAAAATATTTCCACTCCTCATACTCATACAGTTGAAGATGATAGTCCTACTATCATCTCAAACATGCAGAATAGTGAAGCTGAAACATCATGGGTCTCAGCAGTTCCTTTAAACACTATACCTGCTTCTGAACCAAATGTCTCAGACATTCCATCTACTTCTCCACAATCAGTAAATGAGATGACATCTGCACCTACTCTTCTCTTGGCTGATATTCCAGAATTTGCTGAAGCTTCATCATCAGCTCCTCCAGTTCAGGTTGAGTCAGCGTCTCACGCTCCGGCTCAACGATGGACTGTAAATCACCCAATTGATCAAATTCTTGGTGATCCAAACGATTGTGTTCAGACTCGACGAAGTGCATGTAATATTTGTTTATTTGTTAACTTTATTTCTCTGATTGAACCAAAGAAAATAGATGATGCCATCAAAGATCCAAACTAGGTCAGCGTCATGCAAGAAGAGCTGACTGAATTCGAAAGAAACAAAGTTTGGAAACTTGTTCGAAGACCAATTGACAAAACAGTGATAGGCACTAAATGGGTCTATCAAAACAAGTTGGACGAACATGGAACTGTAACCCGCAACAAGGCTCGACTAGTTGCTCAGGGATACAAACAAGAGGAAGGCATAGATTACGACGAAACATTTGCTCCAGTAGCAAGACTAGAATCTATTCGTCTATTCTTAGCATACGCTGTACACAAAGACTTCAAAGTATATCAGATGGATGTTAAGTCAGCATTTCTAAATGGAAAGCTGAATGAAGAAGTCTATGTGGAACAACCTCCAGGATTCTCAGATCCTAAGCGTCCAGGTTATGTTTATAAATTGGATAAGGCACCTTATGGCTTAAAGCAAGCTCCACGTGCATGGTATGACACTCTATACTCTTATCTCCTAATTGAACAATTTGAGCGAGGTAAAATCGACAAAACTCTATTTTTCATAATAGTGAAAGGTCATATCATTCTTGTTCAGATATATGTTGATGACATTATATTTGGTTCTACTAACCTTGATCTTTGTCTTCAGATAAAGAAAAAATGAAAATGGAACTTTCATTAATCAGGGAAAGTATGTTAAAGATATGCTGAAGAAATGCGATTTAACTCAGAGTTCAGCTATGAAAACCCCTATGGCACCACCGCTGACACTAGACAAGGATTCAAAGGAATACCTGTTAATGTCACGCTCTACCATGGGATGATAGGATCTCTTTTGTATCTTACAGCTACCATGTACATACCGATATTATGTACGCAACCTGTTTGTGTGCACGATATCAAGCTGAACCTAAGGAATCTCATATGATCGTTGTAAAGCGAATCTTTCGTTACCTTAAGGGTACTATGAACCTGGGTCTTTGGTATCACAAAGACTCAAGGCTTGATCTAATCGCCTATTCAGATAGTGATTTTGCAGGTTGCAAATTGGATAGGAAAAGAACCACAGGAGGCTGCCAGCTCCTGGGTGGAAAGCTGGTGAGTTGGACAAGTAAAAAGCAAATTTAGTGTCCACCTCAACTGCTGAAGCTGAGTATGTAGCCACTGGAAGCTATTGTTCTCAGGTCTTGTGGATGAGAAATCAACTACTAGACTATGACCTTCAGCTCTCAAAAATTCCAATCTATTGCGACAGCACAAGTGCCATCGCTATGGCCAACAATCCAGTGCTACGCTCAAAGACAAAACACATCGAAATCAGGTTTCATTTTATCAGAGATCATGTGATGAATGGTGATATAGAACTTCATTTTATCCAAACTGACTATCAGTTAGCTGATCTGTTCACCAAACCTCTTGATGAGACAAGATTCAACTTTCTCATCAGCGAGCATGGAATGCTGAACTTTGAAGGATAAAACCAACTTTATAACCCATTCTATCATTTTCTCTCTGAATAAACTTGATTCGCCGATATCAAGGTATGTTTTTCTCTCGCTGACAATCGCATGTAAATGCAAGATTTCAAGACAAATTGCATCGCTGAATATCTCTTCCTTAATCAGCGATACTTTGAAATTTCTAAAACCAACACTAATATTTCTATTCAGTGCTTCATGTTTTCAAAAGTGTCCCTGAGCTTTCAAAACCTTAGAGACATCCTAAAATATGAAAGGACATCCGTGACGTCATGAAACAGATAAGCCCTGGCACGTCTTCTTTCTGACACACGTTTGCACGTTCCGTTTACCAGCCAATCAAATGCAAACACGTGTCCGTGTCATGATGAAAATCTTTTCCTGCTCAAGATTTTCTCTCTTTCTAATCTCACTATATAAACACATTTTGGGTTTATATTTTTCCTTTACGCGAACAACTTTTCCTCAAGAAAAATACTGTTGCATTTTTGCTCTCAGGTTTTCAAGAACTGTTCATCTTCTTCTTCTTCAACGAACCAGGTTAATATTTATTTTATTTACCTGTTTCTTAAAACTTGTTAATAATCTTCTCATTGTTTTTACAAGATCAAACAAAATAACTTTTTCAAAAATGAAATCATTTCTTTCATGGTTTTATGAACACAACCTTTCATGGTTGTTCTTCAAGTTTAATCGCAAATATCTTAAACTTGTTCTTCATACGTTTTTCCAGAATCCTAATCCTCAAAGGAAACTGGAAAACAAGATTTTTTATTGGGTTTGCATTTCTTTTTCAAAAACAAGAAAACCCTAATCTTCATTAAGACATTTTTGTCTGAATGAAATGGACAAAATTCGAACCATCTTATTGGAAAATCTTTCCACATTAAGATTATTCTTATTTGTTATTTCTTTGGTTGAACTGATAATACAGCAATGGCATCTACTGATATTCCTACTGCTGAGAACACTGCTGTTGCTGAGGAACTCGAAATCACCAAGGCTCCTCAGGTCAAGTTCACGCTTGAGGAGCTCGATTGGACAAAAACAAACAATCTCTATGCGCTTTTCGAGTTTCCTCCTCGAAAGCAAGTCACACATCTGAATGATGCTGTTAATTTCCTCAAAACATGTTGCCTCTCTACAGCCCTGACCATAACACCCCCTACTCATCAACTACTACTATCTCAGTTCTGGTATTCTGCCAGACACACTCAGCTCACATCGACCAAAGACCCCACGAAGAAAATCGATTGCATCCTCTGTGACACTGATTTTGGCACCATAAAAACCACCCTTGCCATTATCCGAAAAGCATTGAGCCTTCCCATCGCCATAAAAGAAAAACCCTTTGTTTCTCTCCCTGACCACAAGAAACAAGCTGATAGGGAAGCCATCATTGTATTCTTTGATGCAATGTGTTATGTATGGGAAACTGGGAGGGACAAGAAGCCTGAGAAGAAGCTGACCCACATCAAGAAATCCAAAATGCCCAGCGAGATGAACTTCATCTTCGCACACTTGATAAGTTGCATGACTGCAAAGATCGGCTCCTCTGATCAAGCCGCTCAACCTCAGCAAGCAATAGGCTATGCATTGCTGAAAGGTCTTCATGTTTACTGGGCCTCGATAATCTACGATGATCTTGTGCTCAGAGTAGACTCTGCTGCTGACCGACCATCACGGGTTCCATACCCAAGATTCCTCAGCGCCATTTTCCAAACCGGCCTTAAGGATAACTACCCAAAAGTAGGAGACCTGAAACTCTCTCAGGTTGGCCCTAAGGTACTCGACTTCAAGCCAAGGCCAAACGAGGTACTCTCTTATCTATTCTCAATCCTCCTTCTTCTACTTCTGCAGCTCATTCAGTGGAAAAACCCACCGTTGATACCCCAGCTGTAACCTCCACTCCTTCTAGAAAAAGGAAACAATCTACTACCCAACTTGGTTCCAAAAGGACTAAGAAAACCAAGGAGCAACCCCCCCCCAGCATTATCATGCTGAAGATTCCTCAGCTCATCTTGAAGAGCTGATGGAAAGTTCAGTGGTACGCTCTGCCACAGCTGAACAAACCACCCCATCCATCCCAGGTTCAGCGTCTCTAAACGCTGAAGTTATAAACTTGGAATCGACCCAACCTCCTTCAGTCTCTCATAGGACTGAAGAAGTGATTCTCAGTGGATCCAACACTGAATCAGCTCCACATCAAACCTTCTCAACCTTCGCTTCTCTCTCTACTCCATTGGACTCTAATCCAGTTTTCACCACGATCACTAGAGCACCCGTCATTCTTCCAGAAGCTAAAGCTGATACTTTTCAAGGAATGATGGATGCAGGCCCTACAGGAATGTCCATGCGTACACGCACTCTAGCTGACGACATGGAACTTTTTTCAGGACACAGAAGTTTTGACGACTTCACCAACCCTCCTGTAGGTATACACCAACCCATATACACTGTAACTAAACCCCAAACTTCTGAGCTTTCCTTTGTTCATAAGTACTTATCTGTTATAGGTCTTAATTTGGGAGACATCAACGCCTCTCTGAAGAACCTGGATACAAAGATGACAGGTCTCACCACTACTCTCTCATATAACTCTTCAGCTGTAACAAACGCTGGAGAGAATCTCAACAAGCTGACAAAAGTGGTTGAACAGAATGCCTCCAAAGATGATTTGGAGAAGGTTGATGGTACTCTTGGTGATTTTGCCAAAGTTCTTGCTAACATCTACACAGACTACATCTCTCTCGAAGCAACAATTCAAACCATGTCCAGCGAGGTCATAACGCTGAAGACATCGGTTGGAAATCTTCAAGGAGAGGTGTCCGCTGTAAAGACTGACGTGAGTTCAGTAAAGACTGACGTAAGTTCAGTGAAGACAATGGTACAGCAGATCCTAAATCACATGACCGCCCCTGCCCCCGCACCTTCGCATTTTACTCCGGCGGATCATGCTGAACTTTTCAAGATCAATCCTGCTATAACTGGCCTGGAAGCCAGATTAGGGGAGATTGAAAATTATATCGGATTCATTGGCCAAGAAGACAGGGAACCAACACCAACTGCTGAGTCATCACATTCCTCCCCCAATCATCATGACGAAGGGGGGAGAAGAACTCTGAAGACCTTCCCCATGATGAATCTATCGAGGGGGAGAAGACTGAAGACCTTCCCCTTACTGGAGAGGGGGAGAAGACAAATGAAGAAACAACTGTTGGACCTCAGGGAGATGAAAACCCTGAGGGAACCGAGAAGCTTACCTCTATATCTGAAGGGGAGCAACTCGAAGAAGCTGCTGAAGATTCTGAATCTGAAGCTGAAGATGAAGAAGTCGTCGACATCTCTGATGATGAACCATCTTCTTCTCCAAAGAATGATGATGATGACGATGATGATGATGATGATGATGACTCCTTTATCGTCAAGCCTGTTCAGAAGACTACAGCTCTCAAAGGAATTTCGATAAACGAACCTTCAGGGGAGCGGACCAAGACAAAGCCTTCAGCGTCTGAAGCTGACAAGGGCAAAGGAAAAGGTGTCGCTGAAGACAATGAAAATCTAATGATCTTGCTTCAAAAGCCAGTTCGTCAAGTACACTACATCTTACTTCCTTACACTGCATCCCTCCTCTATCTATACACATTATCAGCTCTACTCTCCACAAAAGGCCTATACACTTAAACCCATTTCTTTTCTCTGTTCTACCCAAGTTCTTATTCGTAAGATCGCTGTCTTTCAGCTAGTCCTCTCCCCTGCCTGAGGATTCTGAAGTACAACCAGCTGCTGCTGAAGAAATAATCTCAGTCTTGGATTTAATCACCGAGACTGATGAACCTGAAGAACAGACACTCTCTCATACAAACAGACCTTCCTTGGTTCCTCAAAAACCAAGTGAAGAGGATCAGAGAAGAAGAGAAGAGATGATTAAGAAGCTTGAGGCTCAGCGAATTGTCTTGCCTAGTGCTAAAGTTGCTACTCCCAAATTCAAAATCTCAAGGCAAGAATACGCTGATCACCTTAGGGCTGAACGTTTACTCGTTGATAAAAAGGAAGCTGAAGAAAGAGACAAGGCTCTCACCATCCAGCTTGTCCAAGAATCAGTCGAAGACCCCAAGCTGAAACGAAATCCCATTCAAGTCCAACGTCAGCTTTGGGAAGATGCTCGAAAGATGGTCGAGAAGAAAACTGAAGTATCTCAATCCACCCTCAAATGGTGTAAAGAGAAGGTACACTTCAGATATCGTCCAGAAAGGATCAACAAGGTACACATCTCTGGAAGAACAACTATCGGAGTACCTATTGTTGATATCCAATTGTTCAGAGAGAATGGCCAAACTGAAACTTTTGGTGCTGAAGCCGTCACAAGGTATGGTCTCTCTGAATGGTTGGAGATGAGGATAGCCATTCAGCAATCACGTTCAAAGTACAAGGATCATGTTGAGAAACTTATAAATTGTCAGATCGACTTGGTCTCATCTGCTGTGGATATTCCTCCTCCTCCTGCTCTTAAGCTGAAAAGAAAAAGGGCCTCTGCAAAAAAGAAGCTACATGAATCAGATTCAGGCTCTCCCATACGAAATGAAACTGGTATTGGTTTCTCTCGCGCTGAAGTGCTTGGTCCTGACCCTGATCTATCTGCCCTTGACATATCTCTGCCACCCTGTGAACGGTTCATCACTGGTAAAGTCATAAGTAATCCTTATGGTATATTCTTTCATGACTACGAGGGACTAGAATGTTTTCAACGTATCGCTGAGCTACCAATCACTCCAATAGAACAGCTCAGAGATCTCATATACTGGTGTGAGTTCAGACAAGACCTTCTCGAACACTTCATGAAGCCGTTGATCTTCAAGGAAGCCCAAGAAAGAAGAAATCAGGGAGAAAAAGTCCCTGACTAGATGATCCCTACAACCCAGACCCTTGATGAACTTCTCATCAAGGAAGAACCTCTATAAGCTGATAGGACCGCCCCATTCTTCTATTTTATCAGTTATTCTTCTGTACTTGTAATTTTATTTGCTGTACTTGTAATTTTTCTACTTCCCTCTGTAATCTTTACGAAGTTTAAAGAAAAATTTCAGTGAATGTACTTTACTCCATAAGTACTGAAAAGATCCCAGAAAACAGTAAAAGGGACAAATATTTTATGAGTTCTTTTTATCCTTATGTTTTCATAGAATAGCAATTTTCTCTATTGCTATGTCATAATCAAATAGGGGGAGATTGTTGATCCAAACCCTCAGTGATTTGATAATGACCCTCTCTTAAACACTTAGTGAAAATTGTAAGTAACAATATGTATTAGAGTTTCACTATCGTTGATGTACTAAGACTAATTCAGTACCGCTGATAGGAACTCTTGTTCTTTAGATTAAACATTCAGCGAACATTGTTCACCATAATGCTTTGAGCCTGTTTAGTCCTTATGGTGATCGCTGATAAGTTAGTTGTTTACTTATGATCCCTGAAGACAAGTTTCACGTCAACATAGGTTCTACGCTGAAGTCGAAGACCAAGCTCAAGAACCAGCGACAAGTCTCCTAATGAACTGATGCGGATCAGCGAAGACTCAGATTTGTCCACTCAACGTGAAGTATCAAGTACAAGACTTCAGCTATCGTTGAACTTTGTCATTCACTGATATAGAATGATAAAGCTCTGATTCAACGAAAGCTGATCATGAAGTCCTCCGTACAAAGTACTTTTGTCTTAAACCACCCTTGCACGACTCCGTACGATATGTCAGAAAAGAACCTCTTTATCGTCTGAAATCGTACAACCACTCTGATACTACACTGTTCAAACATGCGGCTACTAAGGTTGTCTACTAGAGTCAGACCCAACAACCAATGAGCTGTTGCCATGTGTAAAGTATAAACTGCCATGCATTAAATGCTTGAAGTATATAAGAAGGACTCCAACTTCATTCTTGAAGCACTTGCTAACTCTGGTCAAGTCATCTTCTTATCTTTAGATAAGTTATTATTAGTAATTTCCTTCTCTTTCTTAGTGCAATAAAACTTAGTGCTCCAACTTGTTTAGATTAGGATTTATTCCTTATCTTGTTCCGCAACAAGCTGTAAATTGTTAATGATTTATCAATAAACAATTTAGAAAAGTAAAACGTGTGTTTGTATTCAACCCCCCCCCCCCTTCTACAAACTTGTATAGCCCTTCGGGACCAACAAGAACCCCTTTCTTCAACCTGGCCTTGATGTTCACAGAAGAAGCCCAGAGCAAGTAATCTCTGCCTCTGACGGTACACAGGTTATGCACCCCCATGAACAACAACTTTTTGGTACTCATCCTATGTACGACTCCCTGGGTCCAAGGGAAGAAGAGGTAACAAAAGAAGGGGAGACTAGGGTAGAAGTCCCAGAAGTGGATTCTGATGAAGAGGAAGCAGACCAAATAAGAAAAGGTCTTTA
Source organism: Saussurea involucrata (assembly GCA_033807775.1). Lineage (NCBI taxonomy): Eukaryota > Viridiplantae > Streptophyta > Magnoliopsida > Asterales > Asteraceae > Saussurea > Saussurea involucrata. Next base: position 115,996,253 of record CM066322.1, read on the forward strand.
CCATCCACATGTCATGCAACTAATTGGCTCACATCCAATATTCGACTCTTTACGCACTGATGCAGAAGCCACTACAGAAGTTAGGGAAGAAGCATCAAGCCATAGGGTAGCAACAGAGGTTGAGACCATAGATGGATAACAAGTGGTTGGATGCTTCACAGAAGCAGAAGCAAGAAAAGATGCCTGGATTAATAGAGGCACACAACCAAAACCAACTCCCAGTGCAACCCACATTTCTATTACCGCCAGTCTAGTGCAGAGGGTAATATTGAAAAAGAGCAGCACAACTCGACCCCACCCCAAACCGACCGGGCAGAGGTAACTCTTTCTACCTCTGTACCAATTATACACGGGGAAACCATTCCAGGGGAATCCTCTCTAAAGGATTTGCCCTTAGTAAGTGATCTATTGCCCCAGATCACAACAGAAATCCTTGCAGAGGAATTTGTTTCCTCTGCCACACGCACACACCTAGGTCCAAACATCTCTTCAGAGGAGATTAGAGTGCACAAAGACGGAGAGACTCTAGACAAGTCTCCAAGTCAAAAGAAGGATAATCTAGTACCCACCTCTGGACTGGATCTAGACAATGTCATTCTCAGAACTTATGTAGAGTCTGAAGCACTAGATGCTTCTGCTCGAGGATCAGAAGGAAATCCTTCCGTCCTCAACATCAAAACAGGGACGAAAGAAGGTGTCTCAGGAACAGAGACTCACTCTGGGGATGAATGTGTTCCCCCAGAGGTTACAACTAGTTCACATGTCTCAAGGGATGAGTTCCAAACCCTTGATACCTCTGTGGGCCAAACATTGAAAGAGTTGCAAAGCTCTCTCAAAACTTTTGCAGAATCAACATCCTTGGCTATCACAAATCTAAATACCAAAATGGGCAACCTGTCCACAGAGGTACAACATACCGTAGCTCAGATGAAGTCCTCTATAACAAACACTGCAACCTCTGCAGCTGCTTAATTCGGAAAAGCCGCCATCACTGCATTCAAAGAGTCTGTCAAGCACTTTCTTCAACAACTAAAAGAGCAATCCTCAAAATCTAAGGGCATTACACCTGAAGACCTGAAGAAGGCCTTAGACGAAGTTCAAGAGCAAACAACCAGAAATACTCAGGTCATGAAGCCTTCTGACTACATGACCAGAGCTCAAGTGACAGAACTCGGCCAAGGAATACTTGATCAGATGACCGAATTCATCAGAGCTTTCACCGCTGCCAACGCAAACTATGTCAGAGAGTTTCAAGCAAGCGTCGGCAGAATGCGCTTCAACCCAGAAGCAGAGGTTGAAACACTGATCGGCCTCTGTGATGACTTATGCACAAAGATGATTGTTGCAGGGGCTATTCCACCAAAGAAACCTAAAGCTTCATGTAGAGCAGAGGGTACGACTGATAAGGGTCAGGATGACTCTGATGATGACCATCATGGTCCATCAGATCATCCTGAGGGGGAGAAACCAAGAGAGAAAGCGACAGAAAGAGGTCTACCAGCTCCACCAATTGCCGGAGAACCCATCAAACAAGCACCCCCAACCCAAACCCAACAAGGAACACAACAACAAAAGTCCACAGAGGCAACAACCACCTCTGTGGAAATGATCTCTGAAGAAACCCCTGCTACAACCCAAACACCTGAAATCCAAAGTAGAAACCAAACCACAGAGACAACAACCATCTCTGTGGAATCCATTACTGAAGAAACCCAAGTACCCAAAACAACAGTTCAACAGAAGACCACAGAGGAAACACCCACCTCTGTGGAATATCCTTCTGTAATTGGAGAAGATGTCCAAACCAGAGAAGAATTCCAACTCCTGACATCCTCCGAAGATGAACTTCCTTCTCCAACACCCAAAATACCAAGAACCAAAACAATTGCTCAAAAACAGAGAAAATATCCGAGCAAGTCACCAGAAGCCTCTCCAACAGAAGCAACCGTAATCAAGCCCTCTGAAACTCAAGTATCAAAACCAACAGAGGCAATCCCTAAACCAACAGAAACAGCAACAACAAAGCCCTCTGAAACTCAAGCGTCAAATCCTACAGAGGCAACCCCATCTCTACAAGCAGATCAGCCGAAGGCAAAAGACAAGGGCAAAGGGATTATGACAAAAGAACCGCAGAAGAAAAGCAAAAGCATCAACCTTCGACAGAAAAACTGATGAAGAGATCTTTCGATGCGTATAAGACACCAAAGCCTGAAGAAGAAGACTGGGCTTTCGACGCTTCACCTCTGTCAAATATTCATGTTCTGGATCCAAAGACAAAACCTTCAGAGGATCGAGTGGCAGAAGTCAAGAACCAGTTAGATGCTCTGCGCAGAACCTTACCTCAACCACCACCACCACAAATGGAAGAGGTGGTGTATAGGCACTTATACAACAGAATGGGCATAATGGATCAATCCGAACCAACCATTCAAGACCCTGATTTCCGTGCTGACCTTGAAAACCTCTTCACCAGAACAAAACCCAAGCCTAAATACGAAGTCTTCTCAACATCCAAGAACGTCAAAGTCCTATATTGTAAGTTCTCTAGAACCAGAACCTGGCCTAAACTCTCTTACCTCATCTACAAGGTCAAAAGAGAGGACAGATCAGAGAACCAATTTGCAGATGTAGATCTTAGGAATCTCAATCCGTATGATCTACCTGATCTTCTGGAATGGACGAAAGAGAACTTCACAACCGACGAAGTTCACAGAGCCTACAGAGTGATCAGAAAGGCCATACGCGAGAAGCTTCTGCTATACAGCATGGTCGACTTCCAATTGGCTCGAGATCTTGGAGTAAAAAGCCTAACTGTTCAACCGCCAGAAGACTATTGCCCTCCCTCTGCTACACCCATCTCAATCATCACAAATCCAAGGGTCGTGTTAGTTTTTCAAGATCCTTTTGGTAAATCAAAGTTGTTCGTAGAGATGGACTGTCAGAAGTATGCAACCAGTACTTTGACAGATTTAAGAGCAATCCTAGTGGAGCACAGAGGAACAGAGCTCATGGATCAAAGTCTTGCCGACAGACTGATAGAGGTTATCGATGCAACAATCAACTTCCGAACACTCTGCATCAGCTTCTATCACGAGCTCATACAAGAAGGACTTGACCACAGAAGTTTCAATGACTTCAAAGATGCCAACGTCTGAGTCAGTCAAACAAATCCTCTGTAATATTTTCTTTTCAATACAATCAAATGTAAATGCCTCTGGCATAATCAAATGTGAAAAGAAAAATGTTTCTATACTTAGAAAATCCTTGCACTTTCAAATTTTGAATTTTCACTACTTAGGGGGAGATTGTTAGCTCCAATCCTTCTGTTTGTAAAAGTAGTGAAAATAGTCTAAGTATAGAAGTCACTTACAGAGGTTCTGCAGAAGAACCAAAGAAGACAGAAGGCAAGAATCGACAGAAGTGCTCCTCACAGAGGACCGAGCCGCAGAACCTATGTCACCATTGACAGAGCCTCTGCGGTTTATACTGAAGACTAAGAAGATTAACAAATATCTTTCTACTGTTTCAGGATTCGTTCATCCATTGGTTCTAGGCGTGCCCTGACATCAACTACACGTGTCAAACTCTGATAGGGCTCTGTCAGAATTGGAACATGCGCATTAAATGAACATCGTACCTGCTACCGTTCATACGATCTTGTCTACTGTAGATCAATCCTTATTGTCTAAAGTATGTCCACTTTGTAGTAGTATAAATAGAAGACTCATGTTGAGTTCTTCTATTAACAAGAACGAGAATCAGATATTAAGCTATGCACAAACACACACACCAGCAGATTTCTTGTTATGTTCTTGGTGTTCTTAATATATATCAAATACTGTAATCTTGGAGATATTCATCTGTTCTTACATACTGTTTATTTGATATTGTGTGTTCTTCTACCTTACATTATCTTTCAGTTCTTAAATACGCTTCCGCACCATATCTAAATCTGAACTAACTGAAAGTTAAGATCATTGTTTAAGAAAACGGGAACCAACGGGATTTTTTCAAGAACCTGTGTTACTCATCATCTCCATTAACGAAACAGGTTACATTTCTCTTCTTTAATCTATCTTAAACAACATTTTTGATCTTATTCTTGTTTTTAGAAGATCAAACAATGTACTTTTCTAAAGTTTAAAATCATCTTCTTCATGGTTTTAACAGACACAATCTGTTTATAGATTGTTCTTCAAGTTTTTAACAAAAATCTTAAACTTGACACTTTCATACGTTTTTCCAGAATCCTTTCCATAAAAGGAAACTGGAAAACAAGAAGTTCCACTATGTTTTGTACTTCTTTTCAAAAATAGAAAACCCTAGTTTCCATTTCTTTCTCTAAATGGAAACTGAAAAACCCTTATTTTGGAAACTTCTCCATTGTTAATCCAAACCCTCAGTGATTTGATAATGACTCTGAGAAACACTTAGTGAAAATTGTAAGTAGACAATATGTATTAGAGTTTCACTATCACTGATAAGTACTAAGTATGTTCAGTACCGCTGATAGGAAACTCACGCTCTTTAGATTACACATTCAGCGAACACTGTTCATCAGCAAGCCCTGAGCATGTTCAACCTTACTGATGATCATTGATAGTTTAAGTTGTTTACTTATGATCCCTGAAGACAAGTTTCACGTCAATCATGTTCTACGTTGAAGTCGAATATCAAGCTAAAGAACCAGCGACAAGTCTACTAATGAACTGATGTGGATATCAGTGAAGCCAAGACCTGTCCACTCAGCGTAAAGTTTCAAGTAGAAGACTTCAGCGAACGCTGAACTTTATCATTCGTTGATAAAGAATCATTCAGCGAACGCTGATCATGAAGTCTCCTCTACAAGCAACTTTTGTCTTTCCCCCTTGCACGTCTCCGTACGATAATGTCAGAACGGAAATCCCTTTTGTCCAGAATCGTACATCAAAACTCTGATTCTACACCGTTCATCTTGCGGCCACTAGGTTGTCTACTGAAGTCAAACCATGCAACCAACCAGAGGCTACCACGTGTAAAGTTATACTGACATGCATTAAATGCATGCAGTATATAAAAGAAACCCAACTTCGTTTTTGAAGTGCTCAGCCATTCCTTATCTTTGCTGAATCTGTGTGTTAGAATATTTTCCTTAGTATTCTTAATTTCTCTCTATCTTATTTCTAGTGCAAGAAATCTTAGTGATTCTGATAGTTTGTTTAGATTAGGTTGATTCCTTAATCTTGTTCTGCAACAAATTGTAAATTGTTTGATACATATCAATAAACAATTTAGAAAAGTAAAATCGTGTGTTTGTAGTTGTTGATCCAAACCCTCAGTGATTTGATAATGACCCTCTCTTAAACACTTAGTGAAAATTGTAAGTAAACAATATGTATTAGAATTTCACTATCGCTGATAAGTACTAGGACTTTACAGTACCGCTGATAGGAACTCTCGCTCTTTAGATTAGACATTCAGCGAACACTGTTCATCCAGTAGCTCTGAGTCTGTTCAGTCTCTGTGATGATCGCTGATAAGTTATAGTTGTTTACTTATGATCCCTGAAGACAAGTCTCACGTCAACAAAGGTTCTACGCTGAAACCGAAGATCAAGCCCAAGAACCAGCGACAAGTATACTAATGAACTGATACGGATATCAGCGAAGCAAGACATGTCCATTCAACGTGAAGTATCAAGTAGAAGACTTCAGCAATCGCTGAGCTTTATCACTCGCTGATAAAGTACTAATCAACGAACGCTGATCATGAAGTCTTCCTCTACAAGTTACTTTTGTCTTACCCCCTTGCACGTCTCCGTACGAAATGTCAGAACGCACCTCCCTTCTGTCTAGAATCGTACAACAAACTCAGATTCTACACTGTGTTCCATGCGGCTACTAAGGTTGTCTACAAAGGTCAAAACATGCAACCACCCAGCTGCTGCCACATGTAAAGTAACACCGCCTTTCATTAAATGCATTCAATATATAAGAAGAACCCTACTTCAGAATTGAAGTGCTCGGCCATCTTCTACTTTCTATCTTAGTTTTAGAATATTATTCGTAATATTCTTATCTCCTTTCTATCTTATTTCTAGTGCAAGAAACTTAGTGTTCTTAACTTGTTTAGATTAGGTTTATCCTTAATCTTGTTCCGCAACAAGTTGTAAATTGTTTTAAGATTTATCAATAAACAATTTAGAAAGAAAAAATTGTGTGTTTGTATTCAAACCCCCCCCCCCCCCCCCTTCTACAAAATTGTATAACCCTTCGGGACCAATAAGTGGTATCAGAGCAGATTTGTTTAATCTCATAAACAAGATCTTATCTATTCTAATCTTCTCTTCCTTGCTATTTAATGGCTACCAACACAAACACTAACTATATTGACAATGGTTCTCTTGCAAAACCCCCTAGATTCTCCAGAGATAACTTTAATCTGTGGAAAAATAGGGTGATTCTCTTCTTAGAATATGTAGACCCTACTATGCCTTATTATCTTGAAAACGGCCCATATATTCCTGTTAGAATTGATCCTGAAGTTCCAGCTGCTGAGAATAGAGCTGCTATTCCCGAAAGGTTGGTTCCCAAGGAAATTCATATGTGGACTGATGAAGCTAAGAAGAAAGTGTTGGGAACTGAAAATTTGCTAAGTATGGTTAGTACTGCCAGAACAAAGTTAGTACTGCCAGAACAACTTTAGTACTGCCAGAACAACATTACTACTGCCAGAACAACATTAGTGCTGCCAGATCAAAGTTAGTACTGCTTGTCAAGGTTAGTACTGCTGAAGCAAAGTTAGTACTGCTTGTCAAGGTTAGTACTGCTGAAGCAAAGTTAGTACTGCTTGTCAAGGTTAGTACTGCTGAAGCAAGGTTAGTACTGCTGGATCAAGTTAATGCTGTTGGAACAAGTTAATGCTGCTGGAATGAGTTAATACTGCTGGAATGAATTAATGCTGCTGAAGAATATTAGTACTGCTCATGCTGAATGAAGTTAATACTGCTGATGTGATAAGTTTGGTATGCGAAGATATTGGTGATAAAGATGGAATGGATGAAGATATGTTTAAAGAAGATTCAGAAGATCAATTTACTTTTGATAGTTATCTTGTAATTATTGTGTATAAATAGATTTGCATAGATAGCTATTCCGAAATCAAGAGTCTAAGAATACGTTTTGTTTTTAGAGAGAATTAACCTCAAGGTTTAGAACCCTATTTCTAGAGAAGTAGAAGTCGTCTTGATTGAGCTTGTTCATCAAGATTGAGGTTTGGTTGTAAGCTTGTGAGTTGAATTAGTGAATACAAACAGCTGTGTGTTTTTCTGATATATTGTTCTTTGATTGAGTGAATTAAAGTTCTATTCCACAGATTCTTTAATTCTGAATTCTAAGTATTATTACTCTTGTTAAGATTCGATCCTGACAAGTGGTATCAGAGCCTGTGTTTCTTAGAATTCTACAATTATTATGGACAATTCTATTGAATCAAACAGTACTCTTGTTTCTAAGGTTCCCATGCTTAGACCCAATGAGTTTGACATGTGGAAAATTAGAATCAAGCAGTATATTCTGCTTACTGATTATTCTATCTGGGATATCATAGAGAATGGTCCATGTGCTGAAGGAAGAACTGGACCAGATGGCAAAAGACCTCCTCCAAAGACTGATGCAGAGAGAAAAGTCAGACAAATAGAGATGAAGGCCTTAAGCACTCTGCTTTTGGCTATCCCCAATGAATATCAGCATCAATTTCATCACTGCACTGATGCTCAGATTCTGTGGAATGCATTAGAAAAGAGATTCACTGGCACCAAAAGCACCAAGAGGAATCAAAAGGCAATTCTCAAGCAGCAGTATGAAAACTTTACTTCTACTAAGAATGAGTCTATGACTCAAACTTTTGATAGATTTAATAAGCTGATTGGAGAATTGGCCACAGTAGGAGTCAAGATGAAGGCTGATGATGTTAACAGAAAGTTCTTAAGATCATTAGGTGAAGAGTGGACAATGTATACTGTGTCCTTCAGACAAAATGACCAATTGGAAGATAAAGAGCTTGATGATCTTTACAATGATCTTAGAGTCTTTGAAGCAGAGGTTGAAGCCAAAAAGAAGCCCTCTGGATATGTACATAATGCTGCACTCCTTTCAGCATCACCTGATTCTACTGCTAACCCTGAATCAGTTAGTGCTGCTGGAGGAGTCAATCAGGAAAAGACCAATGATTCAGTACTAGAAGCCTTCTTTTCTAGTCATGTTAATTCCTCATTGATTAATGATGACTTAGAACAGATTAATGCTGATGATCTTGAAGAGATGGATATCAAGTGGCAGATGGCTATGCTGTCTATGAGGGTGAAGAAATTCATAAAGAGGACAGGGAGAAACAACTTTTCCCAAAGAAGAGAAGATGGTGCTGGATTTGACAAGTCCAAAGTTGAATGCTACAAGTGTCACAAGATGGGACACTTTGCCAGGGAATGCAGAGGTGGAACATCTCACAACAGCCATCAACAAACTCAGGCTGGAAGCTCCAATCAAAACAGAAACTCTATTCAAGCTCTTGTCTCTCAACAAGGAATGGGATTTGATTGGAGTGATCAAGCAGAAGAGGCCATCCAAAATCAAGCACTTATGGCTGAAGTTTCAGATCTTCCCACTGAGGTAAAATCTAATCTCTGTACTCAAGCTTGTATAGACACTGTTAAAAGGTATAGAGATCACAATCAGGAAATGTGTGATGACCTTAACAGATTAGAAAAGGAAAAAAAAGACTATGTAGTAATTGTTGAGAAGTTTGAAGAACAGATTAGGGCTTTTCAAGCCAATGAACTTCAACACTCCTATGATACAAACTACTGGAAATGGGAAAACGATGGTCTAGAGTTACAGCTTAGAGAATCCAGGGAAGAGTGTGAGAAACTAAAAGGAGAGCTTGAGAAAGTTAAACTTGATGTAGAAAAGTTTACTTGTGCCTCTAAAGTCATGGACAACATAATCAACTCTCAAATCCATAGTAAGTTGAAACCAGGCATAGGGTACAATGCCACACCCCCACCCTACAACAACAACTACATCCCTCCTAAGTCAGACCTATTAGAAACCAAGGATAGGAAGGACTTACCTGAAGGAGCCACTGAAGTAGATCCATTAGATAAAGTAGTTGTTGAGAATAAGACTGAAAAAGAAGGATCTGATGAGGAATGTGTAAGTCCATGTGTTAAGAACAATGAGATGAAAAGGACTGGAAAGGGAAAGGGAGTTCATTATACACAGACCACTGTTGTGAACTCTAATACTTGTGAACATTGTTCTTGCAAGAAATCTCAAGAGAATACGCCCCAAAAACATGATAAAAAGAGGGGAAATCAAAGAAATTGGAATAACCGGTGGGCACAAAAGCTAGGAGTTGATCTGCAAAGGATTAACAGACCAAAACCTTGTTTTATTTGTGGAAAATTGAATCATCTTGCCAAACACTGTTATTTCAATCCTATTAACCAAAAGAAAAGTTTTCAAAGAAGTTTTCAAAAATCTTCTGGTTATAGGAAGCCTGCAAGGAATAATGTGGCTAAGAAACAAGCTGAATCCAAAAGCCACATGAGAAAACAGACTGAAAAGGAATGTGTCAATATGTGGGTCCCCAAAAGCACTAATGTTAATGCTGCTAACTCTGTTAATGCTGCTAACTCTGTTAGTGCTGCTAACTCTGTTAATGCTGCTAACTCTGTTAGTGCTGCTAACTCTGTTAGTGCTGCTAACTCTGTTAATGATGCTAACTCTGTTAGTGCTGCTAACTCTGTTAGTGCTGCTAACTCTGTTAGTGCTGCTAACTCTGTTAGTGCTGCTAACTCTGTTAGTGCTGCTAACTCTGTTAGTACTTCTTCTAGTTTTTGTGCTGCTAGACCAAACATATTGACAAAGTACTCCAATTCTGCAGTACCTAAGTTTGAAAATCTCATCAAAACCCAGTACAAGTACTTTGATGAGCAAGGGAGACCCAAGACCACTTTGGCTTGGGTTCCCAATAAAACTAACTGATTTATCTGATGTGCAGGGCAACCAACAGCTCAAGGGTAAGAGCATCTGGCATGTTGATAGTGGTTGCTCTAGGCACATGACAGGTAACATGGCCTGCCTCAAGAATTTCAAAAGAATTGATGGAGGACATGTTGCTTTTGGAAATAATCCTGCAGGAGGTAAGATAAGTGGTAAAGGTGATGTGTCAAAAGGTAAGATGACATTTGAGGATGTTTACTATGTTGAGCAATTGAGATACAACCTGTTAAGTGTATCACAGGTCTGTGACAAGAAACATAGTATATTATTTACTAATTCTGAATGCATTATTCTTGCTCCTGGATTCAAAATAGTTGATGAAAACATGATACTATTGAGAACTCCTAGAAAGGATAATGTGTATTGTTTAGATTTAGAAAGTGTTTCATCTGATTCATCTCTAAACTGTTTGGTCTCAAAAGCTTCAATAGATGAATCATCACTTTGGCACAGAAGGATGTGTCACATGAATTTTAAAACAATGAATAAACTTGTTAAAAATAATCTTGTTAGGGGTTTACCATCAAAAGTCTATTCATGTGATGATCATTGTGTTGCATGTCTCAAAGACCAACAACACAAAACTTCTCATAAGTCCAAAGAGATAAACACTATCTCAAATCCTCTTCAGTTGTTGCATATGGATCTGTTTGGCCCTACAAATGTCATGAGCATTGGCAAGAAGTCATACTGTTTAGTTATTGTTGATGATTACTCTAGATTTACTTGGGTATATTTTCTGAGAACTAAAGATGAGACAAGTGGACTGATCAAATATTTTATTCTTAGAATTGAAAACCAATCCAATCAAAAAGTGAAAGTCATTAAATCAGATAATGGGACTGAATTTAAAAACTTTGATCTAAACACCTTTTGTGAGGAAAAAGGAATTGAGAGACAATACAGTGCTCCTAGGACTCCACAACAGAATGGTGTTGCTGAGAGAAGGAATAGGACACTGATTGAGGCTTCTAGATCTCTGTTAGCTGATTCAAAATTACCCACTACTTTTTGGCCAGAAGCAGTTAATACTGCCTGTTATGTTCAAAACAGAGTTTTGGTAATAAAGCCTAAAAACAAGACACCTTATGAGCTTTTTCTGAAAAAGAAACCATTTATTGGATTCTTCAAACCATTTGGGTGTCCTTGTACAATTCTCAATACCAAATCTCACTTAGGTAAGTTTGATAGGAAAGCAGATGATGGCTTTCTTGTTGGTTACTCATCTCAGAGTAAGGCTTACAGAGTGTTTAATACCTCTTCTAGAATAATTGAAGAAAGTGACAATGTCAAATGCAATGAGAACACACCAATTCCTATTGGTTCAGGTCCTGATTGGCTATTTGACATTGATTCACTCACTAATTCTTTGGGTTTCAGTAGTGATGTAAATGCAGGACAAAGGGATGCACCACCATCAGATAACAGTATTCAGTCTGTGATATTTCCAATCCCTACCATTGATCCTGTTGACTTCTGTGAACCAGAAAAGGAAGCTGAACCCATTCAGAGTGAAGAAGAGAGAAGAATAGAGGAAAATCAGACTTCAAGAGAGTCTGAAGTGATTGAAGAAGCTGTAGAAGATCCAGACTTAAATGAGTCAAATCTGGATGGGAACTTAGTTGAGGAACCTGGTTATCCATCAAGAACTCAGAAAAATCATCCTCCTGAGTTGGTTATAGGAGACATTGCTTCTCCCATGATGACTAGGAATCAAAGCAGACTTCAAGAGCTACAAGATCAGCAGAATACAGTTAATACTGTACTTACTTGCTTTCTATCCCAAATTGAGCCCAAAAAGGCTTATGATGTTATGAAAGATCCAAGTTGGATAGAAGCAATGCAAGAGGAGCTGCTACAGTTTAAATTACAGGATGTTTGGGACTTGGTGGACCTTCCAAAAGGTCATAGAGCAATTGGCACCAAGTGGATTTTCAGAAACAAGAAGGATGACAGAGGAATTGTGATCAGAAACAAAGCAAGGCTGGTTGCACAAGGGTATACTCAGGAAGAGGGCTTAGACTATGAGGAAGTCTTTGCTCCAGTGGCAAGGATTGAAGCAATTAGGCTATTTCTAGCCTATGCCTCATACATGAAGTTCAAGGTCTACCAAATGGATGTAAAAAGTGCTTTTCTGTATGGAAGTATTGATGAAGAAGTATATGTCTGTCAACCCCCTGGATTTGAGAATCCAGTGCACCCTGACAGAGTGTACAAGTTGAAGAAGGCACTTTATGGTTTACATCAAGCCCCAAGAGCATGGAGGATGCAAAGGTTGAGGGGGAGGCTGAGCAGGTTGCAAAAGTTGCAAAGGAAGCAGAAAGTGAGAAAGCAGCAGTAACTAAAGCAGCAGAAACCACAGAAAAAGCAGTAGAAACAGTTAATGTTGCAGTATCTGAGATTGCATCAGCAGTAGCTGAAATTATACATAGTCTTGTTGATGCAGCAGTATCTGAAAGTGAGAAGGAAGCAGTACCTGTATCTCCAGTAACTAAATCTGAGATTGAAGCAGAGGTATTTGAGATTGTGAACAATTGTGTTGAAGCAGCAGTATCAAAGATATTAAAAGAAGCAGTAACAGATAGAGCAGCAAAAATGATTAATGCTGCTAGTCAAAAAGCAGCAGAAACCATTCAAGCAACAGAAATGGTTAATGTTGCTGAAAAACATAAGGCAGCAGAAACCATCCCTGAAGCAGCAGAAACAAAGGAAACAGCTGAAACCATTCCTGAAACAGCTGAAACCATTCCTGAAGCTGTTAAATCACTCAAAAGAACCAAGATGGTGTTAAACAAAAGACCAAGAACAAAGTCTATAGCTTCAAAGAAGAAAGTTGTAAAGAAGCCTAGGGTGGAACCCATTGTAGAAGAAGCTAAGGAGGAAGTTGTGAAAGAGAAAGCTGATCAAAAAGTTGCTGAAGAAGAAGTGGCAACTCCATCAGGTCAACCAAGCAATGTACAATCACTACCAAATGCTCAATGTGATATGTATATTACTGTGGTTGATACTAATCCAATCAAAGTTAAACCATTATCTTCTATGGCTCCTGAAATCATCTTCTGGGACACATTGAGAGATGGGAGAAAGGAGTACATTAGAATTAAAAGGGCAGATGGAAAGTTTGAAGTATGTTCTACTTGGGGAAGACTTCTAAGGATGTGCTCTATATCAGACTTGGAAGAGATGTTCAAAGTGGGAATGAAGCTTTATGGAAATATGCTGACTGAGAATGGAATGTCCATCACCAAAATGGTACTTGAATACTTGTGTCTAATGTTCAATACAGAAGCAGTTAAGTATTTGATAGAAAGGCAATTTCAAGTTGTTACCAACTGGATGCTTATTGAAAACTGTGGTGTGTATGTCATAACACTCGACTATGCATATCATGAGTATTATTTGGTGGATAAAATATACAAGCACAGCATGAAGAGGTTGGATGGAATGCTAAAAACTGAGTTGGTGAGTGACAAAGATTCTGAGATGGCAAGATACCTGGTAAGAAGGATCATCAATCAAAGTTTGGGATTGAATCCTGACTTGGGTGTTCAAGATTAAGTTTTGGAAGCATCATCATCTGAAGAACTTGACTTCTCAACCTGAAAAGTCAAGTTAGGGGGAGATTGTTGGGAACTGAAGATTTGCTAAGTATGGTTAGTACTGCCAGAACAAAGTTAGTACTGCCATAACAACTTTAGTACTGCCAGAACAACATTACTACTGCCAGAACAACATTAGTGCTGCCAGATCAAAGTTAGTACTGCTTGTCAAGGTTAGTACTGCTGAAGCAAAGTTAGTACTGCTTGTCAAGGTTAGTACTGCTGAAGCAAAGTTAGTACTGCTTGTCAAGGTTAGTACTGCTGAAGCAAGGTTAGTACTGCTGGATCAAGTTAATGCTATTGGAACAAGTTAATGCTGCTGGAATGAGTTAATACTGCTGGAATGAATTAATGCTGCTGAAGAATATTAGTACTGCTCATGCTGAATGAAGTTAATACTGCTGATGTGATAAGTTTGGTATTCGAAGATATTGGTGATAAAGATGGAATGGATGAAGATATGTTTAAAGAAGATTCAGAAGATCAATTTACTTTTGATAGTTATCTTGTAATTATTGTGTATAAATAGATTTGCATAGATAGCTATTCCGAAATCAAGAGTCTAAGAATACGTTTTGTTTTTAGAGAGAATTAACCTCAAGGTTTAGAACCCTATTTCTAGAGAAGTAGAAGTCGTCTTGATTGAGCCTGTTCATCAAGATTGAGGTTTGGTTGTAAGCTTGTCAGTTGAATTAGTGAATACAAACAGCTGTGTGTTTTTCTGATATATTGTTCTTTGATTGTGTGAATTAAAGTTCTATTCCGCGGATTCTTTAATTCTGAATTCTAAGTATTATTAGTCTTGTTAAGATTCGATCCTGACAGAAAGTGGCTATCGACACTAAAGCCAGATCCATTGTTAGGGCAGGTTTTATAGTTGATTTAAAGTTCAAGGGTTGAATTGTAATAGTTTAATTTGAGCCTAATTAGTGAACGGGCCGTGGGCTTGTTAACCACGGGCCCATTGTATTTAATCTAAGATTAGCTTGGAAAAACAACCTAATCATTCTTTTACTTTCTAAACTCTTATTGCAAATTCTCTCTGAAAGTTAATGAAAGGGATGACAGTTGGAAATCATTGTTCTTATTGTTTTATCTTTACGATTTCTATATTGTTGCACGGATCTGGATTTAACATTTGGTATCAGAGCAGACGGACGAATTCGATTCAAAGCCTCTCTAGTGATTTCTGGTAAGATTTTGACTTTTCACGTATGTGTTCATCTTGAATTTTTGAAATCTTGATTCTGATTAAATTGATCGATTTTGCTCATTGGGTATTGTTAGCATCATTACTAAGAGTGATTCTGCAAATTTTCATATCTTTATTCGATCGTTTGAGTGGTTAATTAAGCAATTTAAGATCAAAAGTTTTTGGTAGTGTTCTTGATAAAAATCGGATTTTTAACCATCAAAACTTGTTGTTTTTGCATTGAAATCGATTGGATTAGTGTTACTTTTGTGTTTGGCATTGTTACTAATCTTCCAGGGTCGATTTTGGGCAACCCTAATCGAAAATTCGATCGAGTTGAGCAAACATCCGTGTTTTCTTGAAAACCCAGCCGTGGTTTCCGGACAAGTTGATAGTTCCCGGATAATTGTGTTATTCCATCCGGATTCGTCACTTTTCCGGGTAAGTCGTCCGGGTAAATATTCCTTCCGGGTAAGTTGTTTAATTTCCACTCTTTCCGGGTATTTCCTTCCGGAAACCCAAAGTTTCCGGTAAAGAACTTTTATCCGGACAACTCTAAGTATCCGGTAAAGAATTTTTATCCGGACAACATTAAGTTTCCAGGAAAGCCTTTATCCGGAATCTCTTACTACCCGGTAAGTCCATCACCCGGTAAGCTCAGTTTTCCGGATTCCTTATCCGGAAACCACCCGGATTCCTCAATCCGGAAATCACCCGGATTCCTCAGTTTTCCGGATTCCTTAGCGGGACCCCCGTGCTAAGTCGCAGGAGGGGGGCATTTAAGTATCCTTGATACTATTCCACTTTGAATCGAATAATCGTCTGACAATCACTCCAGTGCAACTGAAGATGTCTCCTGCTGAAGAAGACATGACAAAGCCGTGTCAGGTATGTGAACCTATCTTTTCAGAACTTTATGACCGAATGAAACCTCTTGCTGAACGGGTAGATTCCTTTAAGGCCACCTCTAATGAACAACTGCTTGAGATTAGATCACTATCTGAAAAGCTAGATGTTCAAAGGAGAATAACTAAAAAATACAAGTCTAAAAATGCTAATCTAAAAGACAAATGCAAAAATCTTTCATTAGCACCTAAGGACTTAAGGGCCAAGTTATCTGATCTTCAGTCTCAGTTTGATAAGTGCTTGAATGAGAAAGAAGAAATTGTTTATCAATGTTCTTCTCTTCAAATTCAACACAAGGAGTTTGTGACTAAAATCCTTGATCTTGAAAACAAACTCCACAAAAGGGGTCAAACTGATCAAACCATTTTTTTGAATAAACCCAAAGAGTTCACGTACTTTAACAAAGAATGGGGAATCGGATATGATAACCCACACTATTTGAAAAAGGGAAGATGGCATGTACCCACTCTGTATGATTTTGCTTGTTTTGGATTAGATAAAAAGTATCCAGAATATGCAATTCAATGGACTGGTCCTCTTGAACCCGAAAAAGAGGAGGACACCGAGGAACATAAGCGCACACACAAACGAGGAATTCAACTCCCATTTTGTTATGAACCTTCAAACTACTCGTATCAAAAGGACAAAAAGTACCTTTCCAATGACTACTTCAATCCCTCCAAGGTAGCTACACCCAAGGATTCCTCCAAAAAGGATGAGGATCTAGCACCTGCAACCAAGACTGAGACGGATGAGTTTAAACTCTATGTTCCCCCTCTCATCTTGGAAGCAAAGATAGTCGAGTTGGAGGAGTCTATTAAGAAAGAAAGGTCAATGATTCAAATGGAAAAGCAAGTCTTACTTACAAAGCTTGAGAATCTACAACCGGTCAAAACTGAAGTTGTGTCTGGTGAAGGACATGAAATCCTTCGGAATGAAATCAATCGACTAACATCACAACTGTCTGCCTTGGCAACAGAAAAGATGGAAGAGTACACGAGAAATGGTCAGCTTCAAGAGCAAATTGACCAACTGCTATCTGAAAAGCAGATCTCACCCGAACTTTCCTCAAATTCATCCGACACGTCATCGTGCAAGGCTTTCCTAGGCAAGATTTATAGTTCGCAAGACGGTCAAGATTCTCAAGACGAGAGTGTTTTAAGGAATTTGAACTCTGATTTTTTCTTAGCTTCCGCACCAAATTCTCCAAAGCACACAAGCACAAAGAGCTCCTCGCCTTCCTCACCTGATCCAAGTCCAGTTATTCCCACGATAGGTTTTTCAGAATACATGAACTCCGAAGGTAATTCTGATAGAGAGTATGAGTCGTTCCCTTTTGAAAAACCTCTTCCAAGTCATCCTGACTTTTTGTCCCCAGTGGTTAATCGTCCGGTCAATTTTCAAAAGGGTGACTGTTCTCAATCCAAGACTCCGGTTGTGATCAATATGCTTAAAAATGCTTCAAATTGTCAAAAACAATCACAGCCGAATCAAAAGACCGAACGACCGACCACTAAGATTCCTGTTTCCTCAAAAGTCACTGACCGCACTGTCCCTGTTGTTTCGGATAAAACCGGTCGCGCTAAACCAGAAAAACCAAAGTGGTCAGCCAAGGAATCTGTCAAGGATGCTGCATCAAAGTCGTTCAATATTGACTTTTACCCTAGAATGAACAGAAACGATTGTGCCTGAAAGTACATGATCTTTTCTTACAATCAATATAGAAAGCAGTAATTGAGAAGTTGTATGATCAAGCCCAATTGTATTCAATGATGAACAGAAATACAGATCTAAGAGAGAGAGAATCTCAATGATTACAGAGAATGAATACAAGAATTATGAGAAAATCAATCAGTTAGCAACGTAGTGTTAACTACTATTTATACTGCAACGGAAATCTTAAAGCTACAGTATAAATAAGAAAGACTAATAAGAACATAACACGTGTCCTAATTAGTTTATAAAATACTAAGTAAAGTATCTCGTCATAAGTTCTGAACAGGTAGTTCAGAACTTCTGAACATTCTTCTGATAACGCTTCTCAGATCTTCTGACTCCTTAACTCAGACATCTGACTTCTCTTCCCAGACTTCTGACTTCTCTTATCAATACTTCTGAGCTTTCACAGTCAGACCTCTGACTTCTCTACTCAGAACATCTGAGTCTTCTTATCAGATCTTCAACACTTGGTTTATTGAAAAAACTTCAGATCTAACAATCTCCCCCTTTTTGTCAAATAAACTTAAACTTTGCATCATCCAGTTCTTTCAGAGCAGGAACAATTTTCTGAAGTAGCACATTTCTCAGATTAAGCCTCTTATCAATTTTGTCAATGATTTCTTGAATAATTTCAACTCGGTGATTGATTACTTCTTGAGTCATGTTTGCTTCCTTCACTTTCAGCATCTTTTTCTCCAAATTGTGCTTTATGATCCTTAAAGTTCCAGAACAATATTTTGCAGTTTCCTTTGCTCTGAAGAAAATCTTTCCATTTTTGTTTTTCAAAAATACTCCCAAATTTGGATGTTTGAGAACACTTCCAGTCTTTAATACCTTTTCTGATCATGTTCTGTGTTGGGATTTGCCAGATAAACACATGGCCTTTGTAGATACAGAGCAATTTGAAAATCTGTATAACAATGCCACCTCAAGATGTAAAACATAGCCTCAATCACCACACTTCTAGCCTTCCTTTCATTTCTGTCTTTACTTGACTCTTTGAAGCATAGAAAACTGTGTAATCTATAGAAGTCAACCACTGATAATTTCTCAAAATCTGCATCAGTGAAATAATATACCTTGCCATCCTCTCTCAGAACTTCAAAAGATAGATACTCCAACTTTTTGAATTTCTTAATCTTCAATTCTCTGATTCCAGTGATCAGAAAATCTGAGTAAACAGCTTGTTTTGTTTTGCCAAGACATCTTGATTTTTCAGCCAACCAGATCTGAGTCTCCTTTGGTCTATCATAGTACACATCCAAAAATTGTACTTCTTTTGGTTTGAAGAATTCAGGCAGATCAAATTCAAGAAAGTATCCATTTAGATCAATGGATATTTCATCTTCTTTGGGTTCAGACTGTTCAGCTTGATCAAAACTAGTTATCTGCACATTCTGAGGTGTTGTGTTCTGAACTTCTTCAATTTCATCTGACAAATTTTCATTCACTTCATACTCAGCAGGAAACACAAAGTCATTATGTAGAATCTTTTTGGGATTCACCTCAGATAACAACCATTCACCACAGTTTCTGATTTTTCTTCTAAGATCCAGCCTTCTCTTCACAAAGTTCATACATCTCTTCTTTAAACTCTCTCTTTCAGTTTCCACACTTACTTCCATTTCAATCAATAACCAATTTAGAGTTGCATCAGTGTACTTCACCAACTCTTTTAATCTGAACATTTCAAGCCTTCCGTGAACTGTATATGTGAACCCTTCTGTCTCCATTCCTTCATTTACAAATCCCTTCAACTCTACACCAGTTTCTGTTTTCTTTGTGGCAGAACTCAGATTACACTTCTCTTTTCTTCCTTCAATGGCTAATTGGAAATCATACAAGTGTATATTTCTGACATAGATACCCAGAAGTCTTCTGCATTCAATTTCCATCAAGGCTTCTTCAGTACTAGCAAAGAACTTGACTAGAAAGATCTGATCATCAAGAGTCAATATGTGAAAATCAAAAGTAGACATGGAAACCTTTGTATTTCTTTCTTTCAGCACTTCCATTCTAACAAATATTAAACCACTGAATTCTTCTTGTTGAAATATCAAAACTTTCTCTATTCTTTTCTGGATATGCAGTCTTGAGTCAGGAACTCTGAATCTGTTAGAAGCTTCTGAGTAGACTATCTGAGCTCTGTTATCCATAAAACCATCAATGTTACTTTCCAAAAGCTCATACTCTCCTTCTGTGTAGTAAAGATTATCATATATTTCCTCAGGAAAAATATCATCATGAAATTGTCTGGCTAATGGCACATCACTTAACTCTAGGATGAAATCACATACAGGTTCTTCTAGTCTATGCAAGTTAATCTTTGGGATCTCAATTGGTTTTCTGAATACATATTCAGAAGGCATAAAGTAGTCTTTCACTTTCACATACTCTTCTTCTGTATTTAACTCATCACAAAAGTTAAATCTAAACTCATCTTCAAAATCCTGAGTATAATTCACAGTTCTGTCTTCTTCTCCCATTAGATGAATAGGTCTTACCATTTTTATTCCTTGCTGAACTTTTTGAAGATTCAAAGCTCTGACTAAATTATTATGCATCCTTCTGATCAACTCTTCACTTAACCTCCTTTCTCCTGATTCAGTACTTATCAATTCTTCACTTATCCTTCTTTTGTTATAAACAATGATATCTGTACACCTGTTTACCACTTCACTTTCCACTGTTTCTTCTGATCTCAATACAGATTCTTCAACAGTTTCAGTTTCAACAGAATTTCCTCCCATTTCTGTATCCAAGTTTAATTCCTCTGTTTTATTTGTGTCATTACCATCAATACTCCCCAAATCCATTTCTTCTGTATCTGAGCTATCAATATGAACTATCTGAATCATTTCCTTTAAATTTTCCTGTGTCTGATCTTCTGAACTTTTTGTACTGGCTAAGTGCATATCTGCTATCTCAAAATCTTCTATGCCAATGTCATCATCAGAACTTAACCTTTGTCTTTTCTCCCCCTTTTGATGATCATGAGGTTCATTATCATCAAACTTTCTCTTCAAGTTCTGATTGGAAGTACATTCAGGTTCAACTTCTGCAACAGGAACAGGCCTAAGAGGCTTTGAAGTAGAAGCCATTGATACACTCAGTGCTTGTAGTATAGATTCCTGCATACCTTGCATTTGTTTTAACATATCTTTTTGAAAACCAGACATTATATCCATGATCTCCTTTTTGTGAGAATCCAAGGATTTCTTTACATCATCTACTTTGGTTTCAACAGTAATCAACCTTTTCTCCAACACAACTTTCAAATCTGACACTTCATCATTCAAATCCTCCACCATTTTCTCCAAATTTTCTAATTTTTCCCCCATCTCCATGTTTTGTTTCTGAATCTTTTCAAATTCAAAAGAGTCTAACTGTGAACCTGAACCAACAGATGGTCCAGTTTTCATGTGCCCAGAGGGCTCATGGCCTGTAGATAACACAAAGTCATCTTGTACAACAGATGCACGTTTGTATGAGGCTTTTGTAATGTTCACCTCACCAGGACTTCCATCTAATCCTCGACACCCAACATTAGGTATGTCTATGAATGTTGTTTCAGGAATACGAAATTCCTGATTTGTGCAAGTGTCAGAAGGAATTTCAGGCTCAATATGAATAGGACTGTGATATCCAGACTCAATGTGGTGAAAAATAGGTTGGGATTGATCACCTCCCTCCAAATGAGTTTGGGATGGTTCCCCTGATTTGTGTGAAACAGTAGCATATTAAAATGCTTCTGAGTGGGTATGGATGGGTTGTTCAAGATCCACCACTAGGTCCATGGTGTTTGTTTCAATATTGGACACCAAGAATTGTGAACCAATAGCAGTTGTGGTTACCTGGTTAAGATTAGCTGGTTCAGAGGCATCTCTTTCTGTTTGAACCTCTGTTGACAATCTCTCATCCTCACCACTCTCATTCTGTTTTTCCTCACTGAGTCTAACCAAGCTCTCAGAATTTTCCCCCTCAATTCTCTCAGAATGTTCACCCATCTGAACATCCTCCCCCTCTCTAATTCGACTAGACCCCTCACCTCTCTTCTCAGGTTGGTCCTCTTGGGTAGGGATTTGAGGTAATTCAATTCCCATAGAGGTGCAATATGCTTTTAAAATCTCACTCTCCCTTGGAATATAATTCCTAAGTGATTTTGGCAACAGTTTATGATTGGGATAATTTTCATGTCTTGTTACTGAGGTCATCTTACCCAAATAAAATGTGGGGCCATGCTCTTCATTTGTTCTTCTTGAGATTGTTCTGTTTTCTTGCATGGCATACCAAATAACAATTTGCCAGTACCTTATATAAGGAATGTATGTCAGTGGAGCATCCTTTGTTTTCCTCTGAATTGCTTTCTGATTCTTCTCAAATGTATTCTTCATGTCTTCCCAAAGTATTAAAGTATAGTCATAATGTCTATTCTTCACTAAGCCCTGAAAGATCTGAAGAATTTGTTTGGAATCCTGATCAGCAGAACTATTCTTCCCTGACACACATTTATTTACCACATGAAAGAAGCAAGCCCAAATAGGTGGTAATTTGTTTCTTCTGAACGAACTGAGAGTCCTCAATCCTTCATTGTATCCCAATTTCATAAACTCAGCTATTAATTCCTCTGTTAAGGGCGAGTCCTCAAAATCTGTCCTTCTTTGTACATCATCTTTCTCTGGTAGATTCAGCATTTCTCTTAGTGCAGAGATAGACAAGGCAAATGTCACTCCTCCAATTTCAGATACAAACTTATTATCTTCTAACCTAAGATGTTTCCACCATTGTTGTATGTACTGAACAGGGACATTTTTACTTCGTGTAAACCATTTTCTGTACGGATGGTGTTTGAATAACTCCATGATAATTATGTGTTCATGCTTAAAACGACTTTCTTCAAATAATATAACACAATTATTTTCAGATAATTTCAGCCATTCGCTCTCAAGAACAACTCTTTCCATTAAAATAGGTCTATCTGACATAATAGAACCTGCAGCACTCTGTTCATGTTCAATATTAACGTTTACCTCATCTGCATTTCCTTCAGATTCATCCATTTGTTCATCTTCTCCATCATTTCTTATTGCCCCTTCCTCTACAACTCTATTATGTACTTCATCATTTTCCGAATAAGATGAATCCATTATCGATTTTGTAGAATGTAGAGAAATTGGACCACTCCTTCGTATTCCAGACATGATTTAAGAAGAAAACAGACTCAAAGAACTCTGGATTTGATTCGTATCTCACGTTTCGCTCTGGAATTTGAAAAGATTTGAAATAGGGATTTTAAGACCTATTTAAAATCCGCGAAGTTGAAAGGTTTGACGGAAAAGCGAAATCAAAGTTATAACGGAGTCAACACATTTGAAATTCCACAAAAGATTTAAATGAAATGCGTGGCATAATCAAACAAATATGAAGCTGACACGTGTTAGTGGATAGAAATTTGACTCAAGTCAAAGATCTGAATAACACGCTCAGATGTTTTGACTTTCCTTTATCAGATATCTTGCTATGAATCAGAAGAATTTTGCCTTGTAACTAAAATTTTATTTAAAAGTCAACTTCTGACATATATAAAACATTTTGAATATTCAATAGAGGTTTGAACAGATAGAAACATATTTTATCATCAAAATTATGTTCATATTATGATGATTGAAAAATTTAAAATCTTATATCTGAATATGAAAATGTTTGAAATTCAGATATAGTTTGAACAAGAAGAAAAAATATTTATCATTAAAAGCTTGGTCTTCTTAGAATGATCAGAGATAAGAAATGAAAACAAACCTTTTAAGCATTATAACATGATTTCCAAAAAAATATTTTGATGCTCCCCCTTGACTTGAGCATGCATTTGCTTATTTATGATACATAAAGATGAGATAGAAAGATAGTAGAAAATAGTTAAACCACAAAATTGAAATATTTGAATTTCTCAAAAATAAATTTTGAAAGTTAAATTTCTGAAGTATTGACTCAGAATATCTGATTATAGGACTCAGAAGTTCTGAAGTGAAAGTTCAGGATACACTCTTACAATCAAATATGAACATTCAAGATCGTATTCACAGCAACTGGTCATATGATTTATTAACAATCTGTGAATTACAAGATATTACAATGAATTTCTCTAAATGGATTCACCAAAGATTATATCAAAGATTCAGTTAGCTACAGTTGCTAACTCCTATATATACTGTAGAAGAAAGGCTAAAGCTACAGTACATATAAGAAACAGACTAATAGAACAATTACACGTGTCCTAATTAGTAACTGAATATAACAGAAAATCCAAGTCATAAGTTCTGAACATGTTGTTCAGAACTTCTGAACATACTTCTGAATAAGCGCTTCATAACATTTGTGTTCATAGTCAGAAGTTCTGAGTCTCCTACTCAGAACTCTGAACCTTCTAGTCAGAATCCAACACTTAGAATCTTTTTGAGTCTTCTACTCAGAACTTCTGAGTCTTCTACTCAGAACTTCTGAGTCTTCTGAGTCTTCTTTAGTCTTCTTACTCAGAACTCAACACTTATGTTTTTGACAAAACTCTAGACCTAACAATCTCCCCCTTTTTGTCAAACACACTTGTACTTTTCATCATCAAATTCTTCGAGCAGGAACAATCTTCAGAAGGAGCTCTTCTGAATGCTTTGACAACTTTTGCTCAGAATTCTGAATAATCTGAGTTAACAACTTTTGGTCAGTCTTTAATCAGCAGCAGCAACGATTTCCAAATTGATTTCTGTTATATATTTGCTTTTTCTTTGCTCCCCCTTGAAATGACAATTCTCATCTTCATTTCAGCTTTCATAAGATTTCTTTATAAGAAACAACAGATCAGTTTTCTTTTCCTCTTCCCCTTCTTAAAATAACATTTCTCTCTTTTGTTATTTCTGTACAAAAACCATATCAATCTTCAAAATCTTTAGCTTTTCTCCCCCTAAAGTTTTGGAAAGCAAAATCATCTTCAAAATCTTTAGCTTTTCTCCCCCTTGTTTTTCAAAACTTTAGCGATGCTTTTTCTTCGAATGAAGTCTATGCTTTTTCTCCTCCTTAATGAATAACCTTGCTCCCCCTCAAAATAAGAATTATGGAGCAATTTGTTTTCTCCCCCTGAAAGTATGCATATATTTCATTAAAATTATTCATTTCAAATATAGTGCTTTAATGAAAACATTTATACAAGGAGAATAAGATTTACTGAACTACACTTGATAACTACTAACATTTGATCATTTGAAAACTTTAAAAAAGAAATCCAACTTAATGAAATTTATCAGATTTTTCAATCAAATGAAATCAAATGCATGTGTTTGGATTCAAATACAAGTCATCATTGCATATCGAGTTAAAAATGTTCAGTTTCAATCTCTTTATTAAATCTATTTGGTGTGCTTAGCATGCGAAATATGATTAGCTTCAAGAATATGCAATTCTAAAACATATAAGAATACTTTGCTCTACTTACACTATTTGTCCAAAAACAGGATTTTCACAAACTTACAGGTTTATTGCGACTTTGAATTTTCCCAAAGTTTCAAGAGATCTGTGCTCATTGGCATCTTTTAATTTTGTGCTCATTGACATCTTTTAATTTTGTGCACATTGGCATCTTTTAATCAAAAAGTTTAGTAAGAATAAGATACATCGTTAAACATGACTTTCTATCTGGTTCTATAGCAGGATTTGGGTCAGCATATCCCAGACCAGTTGGTCTTAGGTGCTAGGTGACAAGCACCCCTTGGAACTTAATTTCCCAAACCAGAAAGGCCACATCGATATATCTTAAACCCATTTGTACCAGTAGAACATGGCTTGAAGACCAAGGAAAAAATTCAGTTCACCCATCATGCTCATTTCAAATTCAGATGACATGATTTTTGAAAAATTATCACATAATTCTGGACTGGTAGAACCAAATATTATGTCATCAACATAAATCTGAATCATAATCAAATCATCACCCTGTTTCTTTAAAAACAAAGTTGTGTCAATCTTACCTTTCTTGAATCCTGAACCTAACAAGTGTTTAGTAAGAGTGTCATACCAGGCTCGTGGTGCTTGTTTTAGACCATATAAAGCTTTGTCTAAAATATAAACATGATCAGGGAATTCTGGATCAACAAAACCTTCAGGTTGATGGACATACACCTCTTCATTAAGTTTGCCATTTAGAAAGGCTGATTTGACATCCATTTGATACACTTTGAAGTTTTTATGTGCAGCATAGGCTAAAAATATTCTGATTGCCTCTATTCTTGCCACTGGTGCAAATGTCTCATCATAATCAATTCTTTCTTGTTGACAGTATCCCTTAGCAACCAATCTTGCCTTGTTTCTGATGACAACACCTGATTCATCCTTTTTGTTTCTGAACACCCATTTAGTTCCAATAATAGATTTACCTTCAGGCTTTGGGATGAGTCTCCAAACTTTATTTCTTTCAAATTGAAGCAATTCCTCTTGCATTGCTGAAATCCAATCTGGATCCTCTAAGGCTTCATTAGCTTTCTTTGGTTCAATTACACTCAAGAAACCAGCAAACATTGCTTCATTTGCTGTAGCTGATCTGGTTTTTACTCCTGCTGAAGGATCACCTATTACTTGATGAATAGGATGATTTTTAGTCCATTTATTTGCACTAGGAAGTACATCAATCTCTGAATAATTGTTGTTTGCGTCATTCTCATCAATGATTGCTTGTAATTCTGAACTGTCCCCTTGTTCTGATGTATGAATAGGAGTCATATCCAAGTTTGGGTTTTGATTAATGAAGTCAGAATTCTGAGTGACTTGTTCAGAGTTCTGAGTACAAGAATCAGAATTCTGATTACAAGGTTCAGAATTTTCACCACTTGTATTTATTAGATTTGGACATTCCTCTGATGGACCTTTGTCAGAAATTACAGTTGATTGAACTATTTCTGGAGTCTTATTTTTCATCTCTTTGACCATCTTTGGGTTTTCATATTCTGCATAAGAATCAGAAATTAGTTCACTAAAAGCATCCTTAAACAGTAAATTGAGTTCTGAACAAATAGGATTAGAATCTGTATCAGAAGTCATTTTTGTCTTGTTTAGCATGAGTTCTGAACTGTCTTGTTTAGAACTCTAGACCTAACATGAAGTCAAGACTCAGAAGTTCTGAACTCAAGACTCAGAGGTTCTGACGTCAAGACTCAGAAGTTCTGAACTCAAGACTCAGACGTTCTGAACTCAAGAGTCAGACGTTCTGAGTACATTACTCAGAAAATATTTTCAATTAGTTAGATTAAGCATTCCTATTTTACATATGAGAAAATAAAACCTTTTGTGATCAAGAGGCTTTGTGAACAAATCAGCCAATTGATACTTTGTATGCACAAAGTGCATCTCTATAGTTCCTTTTTCCACATAGTCCTTTATAAAATGATACCTCACATCTATATGCTTAGTCTTTGAGTGTTGAACAGGATTCTGAGTAATGGCAATTGCACTTTCTGAGTCACAATAGATAGGAATTTTGTTGAGTTGATATCCATAGTCCATGAGTTGTGTTCTCATCCACAAGGTTTGAGAGCATGAAGCAGCAGCAGCAACATACTCTGCTTCAGCAGTTGAAGTGGATACACAATTCTGTTTCTTTGATGCCCAACTCACTATTTTATCTCCTAAAAAGTGACAAGCACCAGATGTACTCTTTCTGTCCAACCTACTTCCTGCATGATCAGCATCAGTGAAGGCAGTCAATTTGAAATCAGTTTCTTTTGGATACCATAAACCTTGATCAGGTGATCCTTTGAGATATCTTAAAATCCTTTTGACAGACAACATATGTGTTTCTTTTGGGTTAGATTGAAATCTAGCACAGAAACAAGTAGAAAACATAATATCTGGTCTACTTGCAGTCAGATAAAGTAATGATCCAATCATGCCTCTATAGAGTTTGGTATCTACTGAAACTCTTTTGAGATCAGCATCTAACTTTATGTTTGTTGCCATTGGAGTTCTCATAGAAGCACAATCAGACATTTTGAACTTTTTCAGAATATCTCTAACATATTTTCCTTGATTTATAAAAATACCTTTTGGTAATTGTTTGACTTGAAGACCAAGGAAAAAATTTAGCTCACCCATCATGCTCATTTCAAATTCAGATGACATGATTTTTGAAAAATTGTCACATAATTCTGGACTGGTAGAACCAAATATTATGTCATCAACATAAATCTGAATAAGAATTAAATCATCACCCTGTTTCTTTAAAAACAAAGTTGTGTCAATCTTACCTTTCTTGAACCCAGAACCTAACAAGTGTTTAGTAAGAGTGTCATACCAGGCTCGTGGTGCTTGTTTTAGACCATATAAAGCTTTGTCTAAAATATAAACATGATCAGGGAATTCTGGATCAACAAAACCTTCAGGTTGATGGACATACACCTCTTCATTAAGTTTGCCATTTAGAAAGGCTGATTTGACATCCATCTGATACACCTTGAAGTTTTTGTGTGCAGCATAGGCCAAAAATATTCTGATTGCCTCTATTCTTGCTATTGGTGCAAATGTCTCATCATAATCAATTCCCTCTTGTTGACAGTATCCCTTAGCAACCAATCTTGCCTTGTTTCTGATGACAACACCTGATTCATCCTTTTTGTTTCTGAACACCCATTTGGTTTCAATAATAGATTTACCTTCAGGCTTTGGAATAAGTCTCCAAACTTTATTTCTTTCAAATTGTAGCAATTCCTCTTGCATTGCTGAAATCCAGTCTGGATCCTCTAGGGCTTCATTAGCTTTCTTTGGTTCAATCACACTTAAGAAACCAGCAAACATTGCTTCATTTGCTGTAGCTGATCTAGTCTTCACTCCTGCTGATGGATCACCTATTACTTGATGAATAGGATGATTTTTAGTCCATTTATTTGCACTAGGGAGTACATCAATCTCTGAATAATTGTTGTTTGCATCATTCTCATCAATGATTGCTTGTAATTCTGAATTGTCCCCTTGTTCTGATGTATGAGTAGGAGTTGCATCCAAGTTTGAGTTCTGAGCAATGAAGTCAGACTTCTGTGTAACTTGACCAGAGTTCTGACTACAAGGTTCAGAATTCTGATTACAAGGTTCAGAATTCTGAATACATGGTTCAAAATTCTGAATACATGGTTCAGAATTCTCACTACTTGTATTTATCAGATTTGGACATTCCTCAGATGGACCTTTATCAGAAATTACAGTTGATTGAACTATTTCTGGAGTTTTATTTTTCATCTCTTTGATCATCTTTGAGTTTTCATATTCTGCATAAGAATCAGAAATTAGTTCAATAAAAGCATCCTTAAACAGTAAATTGAGTTCTGAACAAATAGGATTAGAATTTGTATCAGAAGTCATTTTTGTCTTGTTCTGCATGAGTTCTGAACTGTCTTGTTCAGAAGTCCTCATTCTGGCTTCATCAAAAGTTACATTTATGCTTTCCATCATCCTTTTGGTTCTTCTATTGTAGATTCTGAATCCTTTGGAAGTTAAAGAATAACCAACAAAGTATCCTTCATCTGCCTTTTTATCAAATTTGGCAAGATTTTCTCTGTCTTTAAGGACATAGCACCTGCAACCAAAAACATGAAAGAATTTGATTAATGGTTTTCTTTTGTTTATCAGTTCATAAGCAGTCTTATTTAATCTCTTATTGATTAAAGTTCTATTCTGTGTAAAACAAGCAGTTGCAATTGCTTCAGCCCATAGGAAGGTAGGAAGATTGGAATAAGCCTGCATTTTTCTCGCAGCTTCAACTAGAGTTCTGTTTTTCCTTTCAACAACACCATTTTGTTGAGGAGTTCTGACAGCTGAAAAATTGTGAGAAATTCCAGAACTTTCTAAAAAATTCTGAAGAGTCTCATTTCTGAACTCTGTTCCATTATCACTTCTGATTTTCTGAACTGGGAGTTGTAAGAGAACTTGAATCCTCTTGATAAAGTTTATCAGTGTTGTAGTAGCTTCTGACTTGACTCTTAGGAATTCAACCCATGTGTATCTGGAGTATTCATCAACAATCACAAGTATATATTTCTTTCCTCCCATAGACTGGACTGAAATAGGACCACAAAGATCAGTATGAATCATTTCTAATGGTGCTTTGCAAGATGAGTCCATTTTTAATTTGTGAGAACTCTTTTTCATCTTGCCCATTTCACAAGCTGAGCATAACGATTCTTTTTCAAATTTAATCTTTGGTAAACCTTTAACCAGATATTTTGCAACAAGATTATTAAGATCTTTGAAATTCAGATGAGAACATCTTTTGTGCCAAAGCCAGCATTCATTTGCAATTGAGTTTGATAAAAGACAAACTGTGTTTAATGTTTTCAATTTTGAAAAATTAACCACAAATAAGTCCATATGTCTTTTGGCCCAGAAGACTTTAACATCATTTTCAGTTAAAATCATGCAACCTGTTATTTGAAATTTTATTTGACAAAGAGTGTCTAAAAACTGACTTATGCTGAAAAGATTATGTTGTAGTCCTTCAACATAGAAAACCTTTTGGATAGTCAGATCCCCTTTAGTTAAATCCCCATAACCTTTGACTTGTCCTTTGCTATTATTTCCAAAGTTTACTGCTCCTCCAGCCTTTTCTGTGAAGTTTGATAGAAAAGACTTCTGCCCTGTCATGTGTCTTGAAGCTCCTGAGTCTAAAAACCACACATGACAGCCCTGCAAAAGGATCAGTTAGTTTTAGGTACCCATTTTGGAATGGGTCCATCTTTGTTAGTTTTGTCATTGGATTTAACATTAGTACCTTTTACTTTCCACTCAAAATCTTTCTTCAAACACCACTTTCCTTGAACTTTTATGAAGTCAGAACATTTTCTGCTTACAAACTTGTTCAATTTCCTTTTGAAAGTTGTACCTTTTGATTTTGCAACATTTTCAACTTTCTTTTCTATCTTTTCTTTTTTCTGAGTCTGAGGAACATAAATTTTCTTCTTTTCTGTATTCTGAAGAACAGAAACATTTTTCTTTTCTGAATTCTGAATGTCTTTTCTTATGTATGAAACAGAAGTTATTTTGACTTGACATTTATGAGAATATTGGAATGAATCATTTTTACATCTAACACAAACAAGATTTTTCTTTGCAAGTGACAATAAATCTGAATCATAGGTCATTTCATTTTTATTGATACTGTTCAGAGTACAATTGCCCTTATTACAAGAATTTCTAGCTTTGAGTTCAGAAGTAGATTTCATTCTAAGCTTCTCAAGATCCCTTTTCAGACCATTCAACTTTGCAAGATCATCTTTCCTTTTGCTTTCTTCTTTTTCTGAAAAATTCAACTCCTTTTTGTTAGAAGAATTAGATGATTCACCTTTTTCATATGTACTTGATTCATTAAAGAATTTATCGTTTTCTTTTAAAGCATTAATTTTAAAAAGATCATACTCAGTCTTCAGTTTTTCAAGCTCTGTTATTTTCTGAATGAAAATATTCTTTTCTTTCAAAGCTTCTTCAAGTTTAATATCCACCTCACAGTAATCATTTTCAAGTTCATCATAAGCTTTCCTTAAGTCCTCAAGTTCTTGACTCACAAGATTAAACCTCTTTTCAAGTTCTAAAAATTCATCAGACTTTGTTTCAGAGAATCCAGTTGACTCAGACTTTTGACTACCTGAGTCAGAGTTCTGATTTACAGACTCAGATGTCTGATCTTTAGACTCAGAATTCTGATTACAAAGTTCAGAATTCTGACTAGAAGTTTCATACTTCTGATTGACTGTTTCAGAATCTTTACTTGTGTCAAATATGTTCTCAATATCATGATATGAAAAACTTGGTTTTTTATTTTTGTAGCTGTCATTTAAAGAATCATACTTGAATTTAGCATCATTGTATTTTGGCTTCTCTTCTGTTGGTTTAGAAACTTCTTTCTTAACCTTTTCTTCTGAAACCACTGACTTTTCTGTTTTAGATTCAGAAATTTTCTCATTTGACTTTTTAGAGTTTGGTCTTTGCAAATTGTCAGAACTTGTTATAGAACTAGCAGGTCTTATGAAAACTTCAACAATTTCTGGGATTTTTGGCTTAGGAGCTTGAAGTTTTTCAACATCAAACAAGTTGATTGGGGCTCTTTTTAAAATGACATTTTCTTCCGATCCCAATCCCTTCTTTGGGTTGTAAAATCTTGTATCTTTAACATTGCTTAATAAAAGATTTAATGTTTGCTGAGTCTGACCCCTTTTCAAATTCAGATATTCCAATTCTTTGATTTTGGTGTATAAATTCTTTCTTTCCTCAAATAACATATCAAATTTTATTTGTAAATCACCTTTTTCATCCTTTATTTTTGAAAACTCAACTTTTAGTTCAGAAAGCTTTTTCAACAATTCAGAATTTTCATTTTTAACTTTTTGTTTCTCAGCCTCAGATTCTTCATATTGTTCTTTTATTACTTCTTTTTCAATTCTGAACTTGTTAACCAAGTTTCTTTCTCCTTTTATCTGTTTTCTTAGATTAGCAAATTCATTTTTCATTTCACCAATCTGTGTCATTAACTCTATTTCAAGTGAAGAATGTACCTCAGCAGATGACTCAGAATCATCCTCATTCCTCATTTTTGCCATATAGCTTCGCATCTGTGAAAAGTTGATATGATCATCTTCATCAGAAGTGTAGTACATCCAATTCTCTTGTTCAGCCAATAACGCAATTTCATCATCTCTCTTCTTTGCAAGATGAGCCTTCTTGGTGTAGTATTCATAATCTTTCACAACTTTAACTCTGCAATCCTTGGCATAATGGCCAGATTTTCCACACTTGAAACACAGATTCTTTTCTTTTCTCTCTTCCTTCTCTTCTTTGTTTTCTTCACTTCTCTCTACTCTCTTTTCAATCTTATTTTCTTCTCTGTCTTCTTTCTTCTTATAATCTGAACTTCCAACTCTCTTATAATTTCCTTGAAATCTACCCTTCCCATACCTTTTGTTGAAAGTATTTGTCAGCAAAGCTAGCTTCTCAGCCATTATCTTGATATCTTCATCATCTTCTGATCCTTCTTCCTTGTCAGATTCCTCCAGACTTGGTATCTCTGATAGATATGCAGTCTTTTTGTTTGCTTTGATTGCTTTGGATTTTGATAAGAATGCTAACTGATCAGCAACATTTTTCTTCTCTTCCACAACTAACTTGACAGAGTCATCATGTTGATTAAGAACACATAACAGATCATTTAAGTCTTCTTCACACATATCCTTGTTCATTTGCAGACTTATGGCCAATGATGACCATTCTGAATTTAGACTGTTCAGAAATTTGTAATTTATTTTTGACTTAGTTTTCTTCAGTCCATTTCTTCTCAAATCATTTAGAATAGTACAAAATTTACTATATGTCTGTGTCAAACTTTCTGACTCTTTTGCTTTAAACCTTTCATAAGCATTTATGCTTTGATTTAACTTTGCCTGAATAGATCTCACAGTTCCTAACATCTGCCTTTCCAATTCGTCCCACATTTCTTTAGCTGATGATCCACTGTCAATCCTGTTAAGAACCTCATTTGGGACAGCCAAAGTCATCAAAGTAATTGCTCTTTTGTCGATAGCATGCCTATTCTTTTGTTCAGCTGTGTATTGGGAATAATTCTTCTTCACCCTGGTCGCTGGAATTTCTGGAGTTGTCTCTGTAGCAGGGGTTGCAGCGACATCGATATACACTTCAATTGGACCTTCTCGAATAGAGATCATAAGATTTTCATCGATGTTGTCTAGGAATTGGATCATACGAGTTTTCCATTGCTGATACTCTTCTGGTATAAGAACAGGCGGTTTGGTTTCGGATCCCATGGCTAGATATTCTTTAGAAGACATGATTGTAAGAAAATTCAACAGAAAGACAAATTTGAGTTTCTTGATCGAAAAGTAACAGGTAATTCAAGAATTGCCAAGAATTCAAGAACTAGCCCTAGCAGCGGAATCGAATTTTGAATGAATCAAGAAATCTTCAAGAAATTGATCAATCGGTCTTCGCGATAACAATCTTGAACGAATTTCTTTGTTGATTTGCTCTGATACCAATTGAAAGTACAGGATCTTTTCTTACAATCAATATAGAAAGCAGTAATTGAGAAGTTGTATGATTAAGCCCAATTGTATTCAATGATGAACAGAAATACAGATCTAAGAGAGAGAGAATCTCAAAGATTACAAAGAATGAAAACAAGAATTACGAGAAAATCAATCAGTTAGCAACGTAGTGCTAACTACTATTTATACTGCAACGGAAATCTTAAAGCTACAGTACAAATAAGAAAGACTAATAAGAACATAACACGTGTCCTAATTAGTTTATAAAATACTAAGTAAAGTATCTCGTCATAAGTTCTGAACAGGTAGTTCAGAACTTCTGAACATTCTTCTGATAACGCTTCTCAGATCTTCTGACTCCTTAACTCAGACATCTGACTTCTCTTCCCAGACTTCTGACTTCTCTTATCAATACTTCTGAGCTTTCACAGTCAGACCTCTGACTTCTCTACTCAGAACATCTGAGTCTTCTTATCAGATCTTCAACACTTGGTTTATTGACAAAACTTCAGATCTAACAATGCCTGGAATCATAGGAATGATTTTGTTAAAAGAGATGTCAATTTTCCAATGAAAACTTATTCCACTCAACAATTGATTCAATTGTCGCATGATTGTTTGTGTTGCTCTAATTGTGGTTGGAATGACTTTGATGATATCCATAACAATGATTGGTTTGGGTCATATCACATGTATAATTCGACACCCAAACGCAAACCCCGTGATAACAAAAGAAAATACTATAAACAACGGGGTTTCCAATCAGAGGTTAAACCACAGCGGGAGACCAAACCCATTCCAAAACGGGCTTCTTCTACTGAGGTTAGACCGGCACCCAGGTGGAAAGCTGCTACAAAATCTGTTCCTCCTAAAGGTGTAAATTCTGCACCGAAGAGAAAACAAGTGCCAAAACCAGTTCCCTCCACCGGTGTAAATCCTACACCTAAAGGGAAAGCTGGGACAAAGCAAGCTTCCCCAAACGGTGCCAAACCTAACCCTCCCGGACCCAGGCAAATCTGGGTACCAAAGGTCCGCTAAACTTGTTTTGCAGGACGGTCATGTGTGATACTCAGACTGTGGATGCTCCACACACATGACCGGAAGGAGGGAGCTGCTCACGATCTACAAGGAACAATATTGCGAAGACGTGAGGTTTGTCTACCTGTGCTTTCACAACTGCTCATGTTTTTAGGGGGAGCATGATCAGCCATCAGGTAAGTACATTCTACTGGGGAACCCGAGAATGTTATGCGGGAGAACTATCCGGAGCTATTCGTAGGCAGAGACTTCGAGGGCGAAGACTAATCCAAGTGGGGAGAGTTGTAAAGCCCGTGTCCCGGTATGTTTATATATATTTTAATTAATTGCGTTAATATCGTTCTTTGAGCGAATCTTTACTAACGGGGTTAGCAAGTTGGACCAAATGCGTAATAAATCTTTTAATAATTTTAAAATGTTTACCTTTAATTGTTTTGGTTAGTGGTTTGGTGTCAAAAAGGACCTTATTGCTAACTTGGTTGCATTTTGGGTAGTTAAGAGAAGTCCTTAGAAGTCGAGGGACCTTTTCCGTCTTTTGGTGAAATTTTAAGCATGGATTCGGCCCATGCAAAGGGAGGGCCGAGACCCCCTTTTTGCTATCTCGTTTCTCCTTTTCCTTGTATACCAAGCAAACCAAAACAACCCTAGAACCCTTTTCTTTTCTCTTGGTGTGGTGCGGCCGATTAGTAAGAAACGAAGAGAGAGAGAGTCGAGAAGAAGGAATTCAGCAGCAGCCCTCGCCGCCGCTACTGCTGTCGCCGGAGACCGCCACCACCCGCTGTCGTCGGAGTGATCGAGAGGGAGCGGTTTGGTTGTGGTGGTGAGACGCCGTCGTGAGGTATGTGGTTCTCGTTAGTCTCGTTCTTTTCTTTTCCTTTTCGTTTTTTTCCGGAAAGACCACCACCGCCGCACGCCGCCGCTGCGGTGGCTGTGGGTGGAGGGCGGTGGCAGTGGGTGTCACTCTTAGCGTAAATCCCGAATCGTTTAAGCCGCAAACCGTTTATAAAGTTATCTTTTTATGAAAATTTTAGTGTGCTGTCCAGTTTTCGCGCGACCATAACTTTTCCGTCGTAACTCCGTTTGAGCCGAAACTGGCACCCACGGTTCAAGTTCAGGGTCGGGCAAGTTTTCCGTGTTTTAGCGAAAAACTCGTTCGGTCTCTAACTGGGCGAAATAGTGGTCGTAAGTTCCGTGAATCGTCATTTTATATAAAAGAAACTACAGTTCTGTCACTGTTTTGCGTAAGCTGTAACTTTCTCCTCGTAACTCGGATTGGGGTGGTTTCGGTGCCAAAAGTTCCCTTTTTGAGTCTATAAACTTTTCTGTGTTTTGTGCAAAATCCAGTTCGGAACGTAACTTAGGCCAAATCGTCGTTTTATACTGATAAGTGCTGTTTTTCGCTGTTCTACGATCTGATCTTATAAAATCCGTAATTAATTGTAGAAAAATCGTTAGGAGGCGTATAATATGTCCTTGGAACCCTAAATCAGAGGACTTTTTGGTCATGAATTAATATTGGGATTTTTCTGGGTTTAAAGGGGTCGAAACAGGTCCCGAACAGATCTGTTTTGTGAGAACGGAAATTGGTTTTAGTGACGGTTTAAGCGTGTGTCGTGTCATAGGGTCCGGGTATCGTATTGACACGTTTTAACATGCGTTTAGGTGCTGGGAAGTGACCGTAATTGTGAAGCGTGAATTGTGTTATTAAGCTGGGCGCGCATTCGAGGTGAGTTCTCTCACTGTGTAGTTAGGGGTTGTATGCATGTCATAGTAGTTTGTATGTACTACTGTCTTTGTGGTGTGAACTAGTTGTTTGTGGTGTGTAATATTTGATTGGTTTGGATGCTTAGTATAAATGTGTTACATTACAATTCGGTGGGACCGAGGAAGTGGAAAGAAACGTTGTGGGAACTCGGTGTGACGAGTGTGTTATATTACAATTCGGTGGGACCGAGGGCTCGGTGGGACCGAGGTGTTGGATACATAATTACTTGTAGATGTTTACTCGTTCTATGTAACTGTGATGTTGTTGCTTATGTGCGGATAGGGGTGATGTGTATATAATTCCTATCTGCGCATGTGTTGGAATTCACTAAGCTTCGTGCTTACCCTTTCCCAATAAACTGTGGTTTCAGGTCCGAGCGGTTCCAAGGCGTGACGAGTACACACTGGCGCGCGAGGAGAGCTGGTTGTTTTTATGATTTACTAATTAAACGTTTATTCCGCTGGTTTTTATTATAAAGATATTAATTATGAGTTTGCAACCGAAACATTGGGCTCATTTAATGAGTTGTTATAAATGAATTGTTTATTTAAAATTTAAATTTGCTTGTAATTTTTGGGACGTTACACCCGTGTGTTTTTTTAAGTCATGTTCATCATTTGAGGGGGAGCGACACATATTTTTCTCTTTAAGTGTCAACAAGTTTTTTGTGTGTCGGACTCTCCATTGCACAACTCTGCATCATCCAAGGGGGAGCAAGTTTCTCCCAAAGCTCAATTCGAGGGGGAGCGAGAGAAGGCTCATTTTTAAATCCGAACGGTCCTATTTTGGCAAAATGTACAAGGCCAGAGCAATTTGTGTGAAAATCCCAGAGTATCCGGACAGTCCTAATTTGTCCGGAATGCTCAACTTTATCCGGAAACTATTTTGCCATCCGGAAACTGTTGCTGTCCAGACACCTGTTGTCCGGATACAATGGTTTGTCCGGAAACTGTTGTTTTTCAATATGTTGTCCGGACACCTCTGAGTTTGTCAGTTCTGTACCTGTCTTCTCACTGCCAGTCCTCAATCTATCTCAGATTGAGCCATTAAATGCAAAGGTACGCGCTGGAACTTGTTTATTCGTCTTGTTTACTAAACTTTGGGTCTCTTACAGATATTCCATGGAGGATCAACAACCTCTCACTTCGAGGGGGAGCAAGTCAATCCGCATGTATGTTTTGTGGGGGAGCAGGATAATACCCCAGTTATGCACATACCTAAAGCCCTACCTGTGATAACATATAGACGAGGGTTAGGGAATCCCATGGTCCAGCCAGCGCCGGAGGGACCTTCCCCGGGTAATAGAACTTGTGAGAAGGAGGGCGTTAAGGTCAAAAGCGAACCAAGAAAGATTGAGCCGTAAAGATAACGAGGCTCCTGAGCGAACCCAGCCACGTGATATCCGGGTAGCCACATCTGCTATCCCACCTCATACGTTGGGACGGGGTATTGAAAAAGCCTCCGTGGACCCAGCGGAGCAATTGCACGACCCCCTCATCCACTCATCCGTCTCTCAAAAGACGGATGTTTCAGTACATCACGGGGATATAGCACAACTTCCACCGGTCTCTCACTCGGAGAGTACTGGTGTTGAAACAAGAGACCAGCAACCCCCGGTCTCGACTTCTTTCAGTGAACCATCGAGCCTAGATCCACTTGTTATTGAAGATTCTTTGACTAGGACACTTGATGCGGAACAACACCAAGTCGCGGCTCTAAGTGACCCGACTGAAACGTCTGTAGTGTCTCCGTCTGCCGGAACACGAGGATCGGACGGAAATCCTACCAATGCTATTATCACGCCAACTGTGAACGTAGGTGGCTCTACCCCCGCGGTAGATTCCTCAACGGGTAACTTAAGTGGTCCCGGAGTTAGTAACCCAGACTTTGTGTCACCAGGGTCCCTAGACAGCACCCTTAAGGCTGTCCGCCAGGATATTGAGCAACAGATGCAGCAACATGTAGCCGCTGAACTTGCCAAAGCTATGCGTGCTATCAAAGGTAAAGGCCACCTCGTCGAAACTGAAACCGCCCCTGTACCTCCACCGATTCAACCGCAACCTATCTATTTGGTGGACACCCTGAAGACGATGCTATTGGCCCAACTGCTCATGGAATCAGATACAACCGCCTCTACTGAAGCAGACATGATCTCAGTTCTCTGATCACAGGTCACTGCACCATCTTCATCTATTACCACTCGCTTAGACGCCATTGACTCGACTCTCAAGGACTACAACCTAGCACTCACAACGCTGTCCGAGAGAGTCTGCTCACTTGAAGATACCTGCAAGAGTCAAGCAGGCGGCCTGAAGCGGAAACACGATGACCAAGATGATTCTGATCACCGTGAGGGGGAGAAAAGACAACGTCTGACCGAGACCGCCTCCCTGATCCAGACTGAAGCTACAACTATGGTTCATCAGGAACCCCCAACTGCGGCAGCTACAACAGAAACACCAGAAGCCGAGTTGCCTTTAGCAGACATGGTTATAGATATGGAGATATCAGATGAAGAAGACCCGACGGTTGAAAAGCCCGAGGGTTCAACACAAGAACTGATTGATTTTGATTCATCAGACATACCGATTCTGGACATGATAGATCCAGATTGTGAAGCCAACCCGGAGACCGGAGATGCATGGTACGAAAAAGCCGCCAGTGCCGTAAATCTCCAGGTAAATTTGGTCTTCCCCACTGATGAGGATGACAACATTGATTATGATCAGTTCCTGCTCCAAAATTTGTATGGAACATCCCCTGTTCACTATGCTCAACCCGCCGGAACATCATCAACAAGACCTGAGTCTACTACTTCCGATCTTCCGACAACTGCTCCTCCCACGACAGCTTCTGATCTTCCTCCCCCTCCTCAACAGCAACAAATACGTTGGGAGAAGATCATGGTACTTATCCCTCACTTGGAGGAATCTTTGAAGAAGTTGTTCGTCCACAAGCTTCGCCCGATCGAGCCGACCTTCTGTCTGGGTATTTACAACCTTAACCCAGAATTTCAACGCCGATATATCAGCACAATGCAGCGGTGTCTTCCAGTCAACCAGGTCAGAACCAAACTTCGGATCACAGAGGTAATCAGTATCTATTCAAGACACATTATGAGAATCGTCTACCCAGTATTCATTGTCCGACGTGAAGATGGGAATGAATGGAAATTCTCTGAAGGTGACTTCCAACACCTCCGACCGTTCGACTTTCTGGTTATTCTGAAAGACTTACGTACAAGACCAATCCGACCGCTAGAAGTTACAAAGGCGCTCGAAGCTGTTCGTCGATACCTGGTCCGTACCATTATGATGTCATATCTAACGGATTTTCAAATGGCTGTCGAGAACAGGGCAAAGAAGGTAAATCTGATCAAGCTGAATCTGAAAGCACCTGAGTTAAACATGTATCCCGAGAACGCTATGCTTCTGGAACCAGAATTCGGGATTGTTTACCTCAATGAGCAAAAAGAGAAGAAATTCATGCGCTTCAGTCAGGTGGAAAGATTCTGCGACGGCACACTCCTCAAAGTTCGAGATGCTCTTCGAAAGATCATTACACACGAGTCTGAAAATCCAAGGTATTCTTATGTTCCGAATCAGAATG
Organism: Saussurea involucrata; assembly: GCA_033807775.1. Taxonomy (NCBI): domain Eukaryota; kingdom Viridiplantae; phylum Streptophyta; class Magnoliopsida; order Asterales; family Asteraceae; genus Saussurea; species Saussurea involucrata. Next base: position 116,036,200 of record CM066322.1, read on the forward strand.
AAACTATTGCTCGGAATGCATTGGAAATGATTGAAGATCGCATCGACTACCGCCGTGCAATCAGATGGTTCGATGTACACTTCGCGCTTCGCAAAAGATATGTCTTCAACTAGAGAGATCTAGAACGCCAACTCTAACTTCAAATCAAAGGGGGAGATTGTTAGGGCAGGTTTTATAGTTGATTTAAAGTTCAAGGGTTGAATTGTAATAGTTTAATTTGAGCCTAATTAGTGAACGGGCCGTGGGCTTCTTAACCACGGGCCCATTGTATTTAATGTAAGATTAGCTTGGAAAAACAAGCTAATCATCCGTTTACTTTCTAAACTCTTATTGCAAATTCTCTCTGAAAGTTAATGAAAGGGATGATAGTTGGAAATCATTGTTCTTATTGATTTATCATTACGATTTCTATATTGTTGCACGGATCTGGATTTAACATCCATTCTTTCCATGTCTCTTCCTGACGAAGTCTACCATTCCGTCATGAACCTGAAAACCTCCAAAGCTATGTGGGACACAATCTGTGTTCAGTATGAAGGTACGTCTGAAGTCCAGGACTCACGTAAGATCAACCTGGTAAGACAGTACGAAAGCTTCATTTGTGGTATGAATGAATCTCTCTCTGAAGTACACCAACGTTTTAACTGCTTAATAATAGATCTAAAAACTGTTGGTAAGGAATATTCTAACTTTGAAGTACTGACAAAGTTCTTAGAATGTTTACCTGAAAGCTGGGACAGTTATTCAATGTGTCTCAAGCTATCAAAGGATCTAAAATCCATGACTCTTTCTACCTTATATGGCACGATGCTTAATCATGAGCAATCGAGTCATCTTAAGAAGAATCTTGAAAAAGATTCCAAAAGCACCCCTGTTGCTTTAATCTCATAGTCACCTACCACTCAGCGATCTACTATCACTATCACTGAGTTGGAGACTAACTCTGAATGTTCATCAGATCCTGACTCTTTAGATCTTGATGAATCTATGGCTCTCCTTTCTAATAAATTTAGGAGATTCGCCAATAAGAAAAATTTCAGAAAGAACAAACCTCTTGCTATTACTGATAAGCCAAGATCATCAACTCATGTTGATAAGGCTACTGCTACTTGCTATAACTGTGAAAAGATAGGACATTTTGCTAGCGAGTGTAGATCAAAGAAAGTCTCTAGATCCTCAGCTTTTCCCAAGAAAAACTTTACTCCCAGGACTAGAGATGAAAAATACCAAAAGCTGAAAGAAAGGTATTCAAAGCTGAAAACCTTTAAGGAGAAAAGCAAAGACCTGATGGATGACTATGATTGGGATGCTTCTGATAAAGAAGAATCATCTGACTCTGAAGATGATGATGAAGCCAATCTCTGTCTCATGGACAAAATCGAAGATGAGGAATAAAAGTCTGACATTCCCTCTACTTTAACCTCTGCTACTAAGGTATCACCTTCCTTCTTTACCAATATTTTAAATATTGATGAAGCTGACAGTCTTCGAAAAATCGATATGCAGAGCAGAAGTTTATATAAAGCCATGAATGGCAAAACTGTTATTGAAAATCAAAACCTTGATCTCGCTGAACAACTTAAAAACTGTCACCTTCAAATAGAAAAGCTTTCTAAAATTGAAGAAGATTTTAAAGATCAAGTTCATATAAATCAGCTAGTCAAAATCGAGCGCGAAGAAGCTATCGCTGCATTAAAAGCTGAAAAAGCTACTGTTGATGGATGGTATAAATCCTCAACAACGATCACTGAGATAATTAAGTCTCAGATTCCCCTGAGTGATAAACGTGGTCTTGGTTACAAAGATGAAACTCTAGAACCAACCACTGACCGTTCCATGCTTAAGTTTGGAATGTTCGTATCCTCTATCCCTGACACTTTCTCTTCTCAGTGTTCCTCTTCAAAACCTCCCATCCCTGAGGAAATCTCTACCTTAACTTCTAAAGGTAAAGAGAAAATTGTTTATCCAAAACCTACCTCAGTCTCTAAAGACAAAGGTAAAGGAATTGCTTTTAACCAAAAACCTCATAAGGGTACTTGTGTACCTAAGCTGAATGCTCCTAAAGCTTCAGTGACTTATCCCTCTGGTTCAACGAATAAAATCCCCGGATTTATTCAGCGTGGATTCATTCAGAGATATACTCCTAGAATCAAAGTGGATGTTAATGGTAAGAAATCTGAAGAACTGATTGTTCCTCCCATTTCCAATACCAAAGGTATACTTTGTGCTAGCCCTGCTCATTTAAAACTAACGGCTAAGCATGCAAATGGTCCTAGAACTACTTTTAGTTATAGGAAATGTTATCGCTGTGGCCTTACAAATCATATTGCTAGTAAGTGCCTTACAACCACCAAAGCTGTAAAGATAGCTAAGGTGAAGATTATTGCCCCCAAGGCAAAGAAGACCACTGAGGTTAAGAAATTAACCAAAGTGAAGACTGACAAAGCTGAATCTTCAAATGCTGCGAAGACTGCTGAACCTTCAATTCCATCTACATCCACTCACAAGTGTGTACACATGATGAAATGGGTGCCCAAGTCAAACTAATCTTCCTTTGTTTACAGGTTAAGAAGGGTATCTGGTATCTCGATAGCGGATGCTCTAGACACATGACTGGTAAGAAAAACCTGCTCACTATGTATAAGGAAACGGAAAAGGACATACCCGAGGGTTTGCTGTACTCTCTAATGGTATAACAACCTTCAGAAGAGTCGCATATGTTGAAGGGCTGAAGCATAATCTTCTAAGCATCAGTCAGCTTTGCGACATGGATAACAAACTAATTTTTACTAAGGAATCCTGCTTTGTCGCTGACAAAAAGGAGAAGATAGCTCTCAGCGGTTATCGTTTGGAAAATGTTTATGTAATAAACATGGACTCAACAACCACTGAGAACTCCTGTTTCTTCTCAAAAGCCTCGTCAGATGTCAACTGGCTATGGCATAAGAAGCTCTCTCATCTCAACTTCAAGACACTGAACACTCTTTCTTCTAAAGAGTTAGTTACTGGTCTACCTCAACACTCATACGCTAAGGAGTCCTTATGTTCAGCGTGTGAGAAAGGGAAACAAACAAAAGCTAGTTTCAAGTCTAAGCAAGTTTCCTCAGTGTCATCTCCTCTACAACTTCTCCATATGGATTTGTTTGGCCCTGTTAACAAACAATCCATCACTGGAAAGAAATATACGTTGGTCATAGTTGATGAATTCTCTCGCTATACATGGGTAATGTTTCTCCGTTCTAAGAGTGACACCCCTGAAGAACTCATCACATTTGTCAGGAAAATGGAAGTCCTGAACAACATGACCGTTCGCTCAATAAGGAGTGATCATGGGACTGAATTCAAAAATAGTTCTCTTGATTCCTTCTTAGAGAGTAAGGGTATTTCTCACAACTTTTCCTCTGTGAGAACATCTCAGCAAAACGGAGTCGCTGAAAGAAGAAATAGAACTATCATTGAAGTTGCACGTTCAATGCTCAGCGATTCTCACCTGCCTACTCAGTTTTGGGCAGAAGCTGTCAACACTGCTTGTTTTACGCAAAACAGGTCGCTGATAGTCAAACGATTCAAAAAGACAGCCTAGGAACTTTTTCATGGGAGAAAGCCTTCAATTAGCTTTCTTCACATCTTTGGATGTCAGTGTTTCATACTGAACAACATAGATGCCCTTGGAAAGTTTGATCCTAAGGCTGATGATGGAATCTTTTTGGATATTCTTCAATCTCCAAAGCCTTTAGAGTCTTCAATCAAAGAAGACAGACTGTTGAAAAAACTATTCACGTCACCTTTGACGAATCCTGTTCAGCGAATTCTAAACCTTTTGCTGATATTAAAGAACTGAATCAATGGATGTTTTCTCATCTTGGTGATTCAGAAGATATTACCACTCCTTATACTCACACCGTTGAAGATGATGGTCCTACTATCATTCCAAACATGCAGTCTAGTGAAGCTGAAACTTCATGGGTCTCAGTTATTCCTCTAAACACTATGCCTGCTTCTGAACCTTCTGTCTCAGACATACCATCTACTTCTCAGCAATCAGTGAATGAAATAATATCTGAACATCGTCCTCTATTGGCTGATATACCAAAAGTTGTTGAAGCCTCATCTTCAGCCCCTCAAGTTCAGGTTGAGTCAGCGACTCATGCTCCGGCTCAGCGATGGACAATAAATCACCCTATTGATCAAATTCTTGGTGATCCAAACGCTGGTGTTCAGAATCGACGAAGTGCAGGTAACATTTGCTTATTTGTTAACTTTATTTCTCTTATTGAACCAAAGAACACAGATGATGCCCTCCAAGATCCAAACTGGGTCAGCGCTATGCAAGAAGAGCTGACTGAATTTGAAAGAAACAAAGTTTGGAAGCTTGTTCCTCGTCCATCTGACAAGTCAGTGATAGGCACTAAATGGGTCTATCGAAACAAGTTGGATGAACATGGAACTGTAACCCGCAAGACTAGAAACCATTCATCTATTTTTAGCTTACGCTGTACACAAAGACTTCAAAGTCTATCAGATGGATGTTAAGTCAGCGTTCCTAAACGGAAAGCTGAATGAAGAAGTCTACGTGGAACAACCTCCAGGATTCTCATATCCTAAGCATCCAGGTTATGTTTATAAACTGGATAAGGCACTTTATGGCTTAAAGCAAGCTCCACGTGCATCGTATTACACTCTCTCTACTTATCTCCATATTGAAAAATTTGAGCGTGGTAAAATCGATAAGACTCTATTTTTCAGGAAAGTAAAAAGTCATATCATTCTTGTACAAATATATGTCGATGATATTATATTTGGTTCAACTAACCCTGACCTTTGTACTCGCTTCTTTGAAAGGATGAAAGCAGAGTATGATGGGTGAGCTAACATATTTCCTTGGTCTTCAGATAAAACAAAATGAAAAGGGAACTTTCATTAATCAGGGAAAGTATGTTAAAGATATGCTGAAGAAATTTGATTTAACTCAGAGTTCAGCTATGAAAACCCCTATGACACCACCGCTGACACTAAACAAGGATTCTTCTCGAATACCTGTTAATGTCACGGTGTACCGTGGGATGATCGGCTCTCTTCTGTATCTTACAGCTAGCCGACCTGATATTATGTACGCAACCTGTTTGTGTGCACGATATCAAGCTGAACCTAAGGAATCTCATATGATCGCTGTAAAGCGAATCTTTCGTTACCTTAAGGGTACTCCTAACCTAGGTCTTTGGTATCCCAAAGACTCAGGGTTTGATCTAATCGCCTATTCTAATAGTGATTTTGCAGGTTGCAAATTGGATAGGAAAAACACCACAGGAGGCTGTCAGCTCCTGGGTGGAAAGCTGGTGAGTTGGACAAGCAAGAAGCAAAACTCAGTGTCCACCTCAACCGCTGAAGCTGAATACGTAGCTTGTTGGTGCAAGTGTACCGCATCTCTATATATTTTATATATTTATTTTGATGATTACAAACACACCGCATTATTGTTTTTCTAACAATTTTATCCAAGTGTGCAGTTAATTGGACAACATGAAGATTTTATCTGAAGAGTCCAAGACTGGTGTTTACGTCATCATATATCTCATAATAATAAACACCCTAAAATAATATACCACTTGGATATTTCAAAAACCTAACCCAACACTATTTTTAAATTAAACTAAATCCTTGATTTAAATTAATGTTGACTCTTTTGGAATAATGCAAAAAGAATTCAGATACTATTTTTAGCTATGGTCTTTCAACAATGGATGTGACTCCTCTCTGGCGCCGAGCTACTTTTTCAGGCGGTATACCGCGTGGTGTATGGCGGTATACCGCGGCTCTGTTACGTATGGCAGGTTCTTGCAGGTTGACCTTCCTGCTGTCAGCCACCTTTTCAGGCGGTATACCGCGTGGTGTATGGCGGTATACCGCGGCTCTGCTACAAGTGTTGCAGGTTGCTTTTGCAGGTTGACTTCTTTATGTCAGCTACTTTTTCTGGGCGGTATACCGCGCCCATATAGGCGGTATACCGCGGCACCCTCTCGACCGTTGCTGCTTCAAGTATATATATCATGCAGCATTCTCAACTCCATAAAAGAATAGAATACCCATCTTTTGGAGAAACTCTCAGCTACATCCACTCATTTAAATCACTTATTCAATATATTTTTTGAGTGATCAAACCCTCAAAAATCCAAGTGTTATACTTATACAAGAGTGATTAATATTGTGAGATATATTCTCTTGTAAGTATTTGAATAGTGTGAGTGATTCACGTTCTCGAGCAAAAGCAAGAGATTTTATTATCATTGTATCAAGGTTTGTGTTCTACCATAAAGAACACTTATAGTGAATCAGTGTGTCGAGAAGTGTCTCGGCAAGTGGACTAGCCAGCCAGTTGGTGGTGAACCACTTTAAATCTCGGTGTCGGTATCAATATTCTCTACCCTTATCTCTTTATATTCCCGTTGTGCACTTAATTTTATTTGTATATTTGTTGTGCATGCAATATTTGTTGTTGATTTTGATAAGAGAATTTTTATTTGTGAAATATTTTTAAATACAACCTTTACCCCCCCTAAGGTTGTCCTAACAATTGGTATCAGAGCAGGTTGCAAGTTTCTTTAAAAATATTTGTGTCTTTTAAAAACTTGTTCTTGTATTTTAAATGGCAACCTCTGAGGGAATTATTTCTACAAAGATTCCGCAAATTGACACCGAAAATTTTGGTCTTTGGGCAAATCTCTTTGAATGCTACGTTCGTGGCAAAAGTCGAAAAATTTGGGACATTATTAAAAATGGAGATTATAAACCCACCAAAACCAAAGATGGAGTAATTAGTGAAAAACCAGTAGCGGAATGGTCCGCCGCTGAGGATGCTTGGGTTTGCTTAAATTTTGAAGCTAATAATATTCTTTTTTCGGCACTTACTAAAGATGAGATTGAACATGTTTATTCTTGTGAAACTGCTCACGATATTTGGGAAAATCTAAATAATACTCATAGAGGAAATTCTCAAGTCAAAAGCTCAAAAATAAATATTCTTGTACATGATTATGAAATGTTTGAGATGTTAAAAGATGAGTCAATCGACTCAATGTTTAAACGTTTTAACCTTATCATGGTGAGCTTGAAAGGTCTTGGTAGAACATATCCTAACGAAGATTACGTGCGAAAAATTCTTCGAGCGCTTCCTCCGGAGTGGATGCCAAAAATCACATCCTTGGAAGACTCCCGTGACCTCTCAATGATGAAATTAGATGATCTCATTGGAAATCTCAAAGTGCATGAAATTGCACTAAAAAGGAACAAAGATCGGGAGCATGATAAAAAGAAATCTTTGGCGCTTAAAGCTTCAACTTCAAGTGACGAGAAGGAGAAGAAGAAAAAGAAGGAGAAAGCTAGCCCCTCAAAGGATCAACCCGAACATCTTGACGATGTAGCCATGTTGGTAAGAAATTTTTCTAAATTTTTAGCTAACAAAAAGTTTTCAAGAAATGATAGGTTTCAAAGAAAAGGAGATTATCGTCGTGGTGGAGAAAACCGAAGCCGAAAGTTCCATAAACGGAACGACAAAATAAATAAAAATGGCGAATCAAGTGATGATGAAGAAGCCAAGAAAAAGAAGGGCTTTTGCTACTCATGTGGAGACAAGGATCACTATGCCAACGAGTGTCCAAAAAGAAATAAACCTAAAATCAAGAAGGAGAAAGCCTTCGTTGGAGGCGCGTGGAGCGCAAGTGAAGATGAAAATGAGTATGAAGCCATTTGTCTCATGGCGGAAAGCGACGATGAGGTAAACTCGTGTTACTCAAATTACTCTAGCGATGATGAATGTAATGATGATGATGATCTTGATATGTTAAATGATGCCTTTCAAAAAATGGTTATGCTTACAAATAATTATAAAGATGAGAACGCAAAATTAAAGGAAGAATTATTATTAAGTAAAAAGGAAAATCATGATAGCAAACAAAAAATTGCATGCGATAATGAAAAAATCATAAATTTAGAAAATAAATTAAGTGAAAAATATGTTTGCAATTCTTGTGACATTTTAAATAAAGAAATTGCATGCCTTGAGAAAAGAATAGTTGAAAATGATTTATGTGCTAATTGTGATGTGCTTAAAAAGGAAAATGCATGTTTAAAAGAAAAATGTGATAAACATGAAAAAGATAATTTGTTAGCACATGCCTTTCAAAGTAGCAATGAGAAAGTGCTTAAAATGTTAAATATGTCAAATAGCACTAATTGTAGAAAAGGCGTTGGTTCCGATTCGTGTAAAGATAAGTGCTTATGTATGCCTATCAAAAGATATTTTGAACCACCTAAAAATGTTGAAATGAGAAAACCGTATGTGCAAAAATCCTCATATATGTCCAACATAAATAATGTGAATTATAAGTCTAGGAAATCTTATGCATGCATGTATAATAGTAAATTTTCTAGACCAAAAAATAGTGTGAATATGCATGCTCCTTTTTACGTCTTTGATAAATATGATCGTAAAATTAAAATGGTACCAAAGTGGATTCCTAAAGGCTCCTTTAGTGTTGATAATCCCGGTGGCATGCGTTTATGGTTTTAAATTTTTTTTGTATATATATATTATATACATATATATATATATATATATATATATATATATATATATATATATTCTGTGTTTGAAAATCATGAATCAACTCCGAATAGGCTCACCTATTTGGATACGGTGTCTAGGAAAGATAAAGGCGAATTCCTCGAATTCTAATGAGGTCGGTTTTTAAAGTGCCTTCGCGCTTACCACCCTCACCGTCTTTCCTGGTCGCTTCCAAGTAGAGCTACCGAAAAGGGTTGAGTAAATAATTTTCTTGTCTGTATATTTTTTGTGAAAATATATTTATTATTATATGTGGTTTTCTATGCTTTCTAGACTAACTTTCAAAGGACCCACGAGAAATGGGGACCATAAAAGTTACATCTTCATCATTGTAGATAAACCTTGATATGGACTGGATACTCGATAGTGGTTGCACACGTCACATGACCGGAAACCATAATCTTTTTTCATCATATGAGTCATGTGATGGTGGACTAGTAATTTTTGGAGGAAACTCCAAAGGAAAGGTAATTGGGAAAGGTACAATTTCTTGCAACAATGTTATATTTTTAGATGTTACGCATGTTGATAATTTGAAATTTAACTTGCTAAGTGTTCGTCAACTGTGCAAAAATGGTATAATTGTTGTTTTTGAAGAAGACTCTTGCAAAATTCTGAAAAATGGTAAAGTTCTTTTGAATGGGGTTATAAAAGGAAATCTTTATGTTTGTAAAACTGATGTAAATAAAAATGTTTGTTTATCTTCCGTATATGATAATTCGACTTTGTGGCATAGACGTTTAGGTCACGCTAACCTTAGATTAATTCAAAATTTGAAAAATAAGGAGCTTGTGAGTAACCTTCCAAAATTAAAATTTGATAATCATTTTTGTGATGCATGTCGTGTCGGCAAACAAACTCATGTCTCTCATAAATCAAAAAATGTGATTTCAACTAAAAGAGTTTTAGAACTTTTACACATGGATCTTTTTGGCCCTATGGCCATTCAAAGTTTTGGAGGAAATTATTACACTCTAGTAATTGTAGATGATTTTTCCCGATATACGTGGACTTTATTTTTAAAACATAAAAATGAAGCTTTTGAAAAATTTAAGATTTTGGGAAAACGAATTCAAAACCAACAAGGTTGCACGATTGTTTCGATTCGTACGGACCATGGACGCGAATTCGATAATGAAACTCAATTTGGTGCGTTTTGCGACAAATATGGTATAACGCACAATTTTTCTGCTCCTCGCACTCCTCAATCTAATGGGGTTGTGGAGAGGAAAAATAGAACCCTACAAGAAATGAGTAGGACTATGCTCAATGAACATCAAGTTCCCCAAAAGTTTTGGTGTGATGCCGTAGCTACCGCGACCTATGTCCTCAATCGTGTGCTAATTAGGAGTATCCTAAATAAGACCCCTTATGAGATCCTACGTGGTAGAAAGCCTTCCTTAGCCCATCTTAAGGTATTTGGTTGTAAATGTTTTATTTTAGATACCAAATCTTATTTGACCAAATTTGACCCAAAAGCCTATGAGGGAGTATTCCTTGGTTATTCTTGGAATAGCAAAGCCTATAGAGTCCTTATTAAAGAGACCATGGTTGTAGAAGAATCCCTAAATGTAAGCTTTGATGAAAGTCCTCCTAAACCTAGTGCACCCTTAGTAAATGATAATGGTTGTGAAGGAGATGCATTAGCCCAACATCTTAGAACCTTGGACTTAGGAACCCAATCTCTTACAAACAATGTAGAATCTAGTGATGCCCCTCCATGTTATGTTCCACAAGGAGTAGATGATCCTAACCTTAGAACATCTAGAGGCCATCCCGTAGATCAAATCATAGGTGACCTAAACCAAAGAACGACTAGATCACAAATCCATACCCTTTGTGCCTTTCACGCCTTTATCTCAGCCATAGAACCTAAAAACATAGAAGAAGCTTTAGGTGATGAGGATTGGATAATGGCCATGCAAGAAGAGTTAAACCAGTTTACTAGGAATGATGTGTGGGACTTAGTTCCTTGCCCTAGCGGTCAAACCATTATTGGCACACGATGGGTCTTTCGTAACAAGGTAGACGAAAACGGTGAAGTCACCCGAAACAAGGCACGTTTAGTTGCCAAGGGGTACAATCAACAAGAAGGTATCGATTATGATGAAACCTTTGCACCGGTTGCAAGGTTAGAGTCTATTCGAATGCTTCTCGCTTTTGCGAATGCTAAAAATTTTAAATTATATCAAATGGATGTCAAAAGTGCTTTCCTAAATGGTTTTATAAATGAGGAGGTATACGTTTCCCAACCTCCCGGCTTTGAAAATTTTGAAAATCCGACGCATGTTTATAAATTAAAAAAGGCGCTTTATGGTTTAAAGCAAGCTCCGCGTGCGTGGTATGATAGATTAAAATCCTTTTTAATTACAAGTGGTTATATTATGGGTAAAATAGATAATACTTTGTTTGTCAAATATGCTCAAAATGATATTGTGGTTGTGCAAGTGTATGTTGATGATATTATCTTTGGTTCTACAAATGAAAATCTTTGTAATGAATTTGCTACAAAAATGACTAATGAATTTGAAATGAGCATGATGGGAGAATTAAAATTCTTCTTAGGATTGCAAATAAAACAAAGTGAAAATGGTACCTTTATAAGTCAATCAAAATACTGTAAAGACATGCTGAAAACGTTTAATTTTGAAAATGTCAAACCTGTTGAAACTCCGATGACCACCAATCTAAAATTATCTAGTGACGAAGAGGGAACCGAGTTTAATGAAAAGATTTATCGTGGCATGATTGGTAGCTTATTGTATTTAACTGCTAGTAGACCTGATATCATGTATAGTGTGTGTTTATGTGCTCGCTTTCAATCTTCGCCTAAACAATCTCACTATGAAGCCGTCAAGCGTATTTTTAGATATCTTAGAGGGACTACGAATCTTGGACTATGGTATCCAAAACAACCCGAGCTAGAAGTAACATGCTTCACCGATTCCGATCTTGGTGGCTCGATGGTTGATCGAAAAAGCACTAGTGGAGTATGTGCCTTTATAGGTCTCTCGCTTGTGTCTTGGTTTTTCAAGAAACAACATTCCGTAGCCTTATCCACTACCGAAGCGGAATATGTAGCCGCCGCGAGAGCGTGTGCTCAAGTTCTATGGATGAAGCACACACTTACCGATTTTGAGGTACGTCAATCCAAAATTCCAATTATGTGTGATAACTCAAGTGCCATAAACCTAAGTAAAAATCCCGTTTTACATTCTCGTACCAAACATATTGAGTTGCGACATCATTTTCTACGAGATAATGTTCAAAAAGGCCACATTGTGCTTGAAAAAGTTGATTCCGAAGACAACTTGGCCGATATTTTTACTAAAGCCCTAAACAAAAAATCGTTCTTTAAATTAAGACTTGGTTTAGGCATGCTTGAGTATAACCCATGAGATAATGCTACTCTCAATTATATGCATATTTTGAGGGGGAGCATCTCTCGAGGGGGAGCATAGCGTCTTTCTTAAACCCTTTTTGCTTCGACAAAAGGGGGAGAGAAACCGAGTATGCTCTCGTGTTTAGCGTTGTGTTTGTCATCATCAAAAAGGGGGAGATTGTTGGTGCAAGTGTACCACATCTCTATATATTTTATATATTTATTTTGATGATTACAAACACACCGCATTATTGTTTTTCTAACAATTTTATCCAAGTGTGCAGTTAATTGGACAACATGAAGATTTTATCTGAAGAGTCCAAGACTGGTGTTTACGTCATCATATATCTCATAATAATAAACACCCTAAAATAATATACCACTTGGATATTTCAAAAACCTAACCCAACACTATTTTTAAATTAAACTAAATCCTTGATTTAAATTAATGTTGACTCTTTTGGAATAATGCAAAAAGAATTCAGATACTATTTTTAGCTATGGTCTTTCAACAATGGATGTGACTCCTCTCTGGCGCCGAGCTACTTTTTCAGGCGGTATACCGCGTGGTGTATGGCGGTATACCGCGGCTCTGTTACGTATGGCAGGTTCTTGCAGGTTGACCTTCCTGCTGTCAGCCACCTTTTCAGGCGGTATACCGCGTGGTGTATGGCGGTATACCGCGGCTCTGCTACAAGTGTTGCAGGTTGCTTTTGCAGGTTGACTTCTTTATGTCAGCTACTTTTTCTGGGCGGTATACCGCGCCCATATAGGCGGTATACCGCGGCACCCTCTCGACCGTTGCTGCTTCAAGTATATATATCATGCAGCATTCTCAACTCCATAAAAGAATAGAATACCCATCTTTTGGAGAAACTCTCAGCTACATCCACTCATTTAAATCACTTATTCAATATATTTTTTGAGTGATCAAACACTCAAAAATCCAAGTGTTATACTTATACAAGAGTGATTAATATTGTGAGATATATTCTCTTGTAAGTATTTGAATAGTGTGAGTGATTCACGTTCTCGAGCAAAAGCAAGAGATTTTATTATCATTGTATCAAGGTTTGTGTTCTACCATAAAGAACACTTATAGTGAATCAGTGTGTCGAGAAGTGTCTCGGCAAGTGGACTAGCCAGCCAGTTGGTGGTGAACCACTTTAAATCTCGGTGTCGGTATCAATATTCTCTACCCTTATCTCTTTATATTCCCGTTGTGCACTTAATTTTATTTGTATATTTGTTGTGCATGCAATATTTGTTGTTGATTTTGATAAGAGAATTTTTATTTGTGAAATATTTTTAAATACAACCTTTACCCCCCCTAAGGTTGTCCTAACATAGCTGTTGGAAGCTGTTGTTCTCAGGTATTGTAAATGAGAAATCAACTACTGGACTATGACCTTCAGCTCTCGAAAATTCCAATCTATTGCGACAGCACAAGTGCCATCGCTATAGCCAACAATCTAGTGCTACACTCAAAGACTAAACACATCGAAATCATGTATCATTTTATCAGAGATCATGTGATGAATGGTGATATAGAACTTCACTTTATCCCAACTGACTTTCAGTTACTTGATCTGTTCACTAAACCTCTTGATGAGACAAGATTTAACTTTATCATCAGCGAGCTTGGAATGCTGAACTTTGAAGAATAAAATCTTCAGCGGTTCGCATTTGATCAGTAAAGGATAAAACCAACTTATATAACCCACTCACTGACGTTCGCATGAATGCAAGATTTCAAAACAAATTATATCGCTGAATATCTCTTCCTTATCAGCGATAATTTGAAATTTCTAAAACCTAACACTGATACTTCTATTCAGTGTTTCATGATTTCAAAATGTCCCTGGGTATTTCAAAAACCTCATAGACATCCTAAAATGTGAAAGGATGTTTGTGACGTAATCAAGCGGATAAACCCTGGCACGTTCTCTTTCTGACACACGTTTGCATGTTTCGTTTTCTCATCCAATCAAACACAAACACGTGTCCGTGTCACGATGAAAAACTTTTCCCGCTCAAGTTTTTCTCTCTCTATTCCCACTATATAAACCCATTCGAGTTTATATTTTTCCTTTACGCGAACAACTTCTTCTTCAAGAAAAGAATTACTTTTGCATCTCGAACTCTCGTTTCAAGAACTGTTCATCTTCTTCTAACTTCGAAAGGTTAATATTCTTATTATTTACCTTTTATTAACTTGTTTTTTTATCTTATTCTTGTTATTAACAGATCAAACAAAATAAACCTTTTTAAGATAAAATCATTTTCTTTTCATGATTTTATGAACACAACCTTCATGGTTGTTCTTCAAGTTTGATACAAACTCTTAAACTTATTATTCATATGTTTTTCCAGAATCTCTTCTTCAAATAGAAACTGGAAAACACATACTCTCCATGTTTTGTATTTCTTTTTCAAAACAAAGAAAAACCCTAATCTTCATTAAGACATCTTTGGTCTGAATGAAATGGACAAAACTAAACAACATCTTATTGGAAAATCTTTCCACATTAAGACATTGTTCTTTATCTCTTCTTCATGTTTATATGTGATTAACAGAAATGGCATCTACTACTGAATCTCCTGCTGATAAGACCTCCACTGCTGCTGAGGTCACTGAACTCATTAAGGCTCCTCAGGTTAAGTTCGATCTCAAGAAGGTTACTTATCAACATAATAATCCTTATTCTCTCTTCGACTTCCCTGAAAACAAACCTGTCACACACCTTGATGATGATGTGAACTTTCTTAAAAATTGCCCCATTTCATACTCTCTCACCATTGCACCCCCTGCTAATCGTTCTCTTCTCGCTCAGTTCTGGCATACTGCCAGACGAGCTCAGGTTCCTTCACCCAAAGACCCAAAGAAAATGGTCGATGTCATTCTCTGTGACACAGACCATGGTACTTCCAAGATCACCCCCAACCATATCAGACGTGCTCTAAAACTTCCAGCCAGTACCAGGGAAAACTGTTTTGTTCCTCTACCAGATCCCAAAAAGAACCCTACTGATAGAGCAACCCTGATTGCATTCTTTGATGCAATGGGTTACGCATGGGACACAGGGAGAGACAAAAACCCTGACAAAAAGCTAACTGCCATCAAGAAGTCGATGATGCCCAGCGAGATGAATTTCATCTACGCTCATCTAATCAGCTGTCTAACAGCTAAAGTCGGGTCAAGTGACCAAGCATCCCAACCCCAACAGGCCATGGGATATGCCCTTCTGAAGGAACTCCACATTGATTGGGCGTCAATCATCTACGACGATTTGATGTTCAGGGTGAACATGGCTGAAAGAACAACTTGCGTTCCATATCCAAGGTTTATCAGCGCCGTCTTTCAACACGGACTTGGGGATGAATACCTAATGGTAGGAGACCTGAGACTCTCTCAGGTTGTCGCTAAAGTTCTAGATTTCAACCCCCTGCCAAATGAGGTACGTCTCTCTGCACTCTTATCTTTTCTTAATCCTCCTTCTTCTACTTTTGCGGCTACTTCAGTGGTAATCCCAACCGCTGATACCCAGGAAGCACCCTCCACTCCTTCTCGTAAAAGGAAACACTCCACTTCCCAACTTGATTCCAAAAGGATCAAGAAAACCAAGGAGCAACCCTCCAAGCCATCAACGGCTGAAGACTCCACGACTCATCTTATACAAGAGTCGCTGGATAGTTTCGTGGTACGCTCTGCCACAGCTGCTCAAGCCACCCCTTCCATCCCAACCTCAGCGTCTCTAAACACTGAGGTTATAAACTTGGAACTGAACCCACCTCCTTCAGCCTCTCTACAGAATGAAGTGATTGTCAGCGGATCCAACGCTGAACTTCGCACACAACCAATCTCTTCATCCTTCACTCCTCCCACTCTTTCTTTGGACACTCCACCAATTTTCCCACCGTTCTCAGGAACCAACGTCATCGTTCATGATTCAGCTGCCGATACTCTACATGCGATGATGTAAACAAACTTAGGATCTGCAGGCACCTCCATACGCCAAGGCACTCTCGAAGGCGACATGGAATACCATTCCGGGTTACAAGGTTTCGACTACTTTGCCAACCCGCCTGCAAGTATACACATAACTCAACCTACTCCTCTCTCAAAACCCCAAACTTCTGAGTTTTCCTCTGTTCATAAGTTAATAACTGTTTCAGGTCCTAATTTGGGGGATATCAACACCTCCCTGAAGGCCCTGGAAACAAAGGTGGAATCCCTCACCACAACTGTCTCAGCAAATTCTTCACAGTTACAAACGCTGGAGAGAACCTCAAATCGCTGACTGCTGAGGTCGGAAAGAAGGCCTCAAGTGCTGATCTGGAGAAGGTGGAAAGCAATATTGCCCAATTCGCTACTACTCTTGCTGACCACTCCACTACCAACAACACTCTCTCCACAAACTTCACCTCTCTGTCCAATGAAGTAACATCGTTAAAGACAGAGTTTGGAGATCTTAAGGGAGAAGTGTCCTTCTTAAGGACCGATGTCAGCGCCGCCACCAATCTGCTGCAGCAAATCCTCGACCGCCTGAACGCTGCCACTTATGCTCCTTCGCACTTTACTCAGGTGGACCGAGAAGATCTTCAAAGACTCACTCCTGCTATATCTGGCCTAGAAGACAGATTAAGCAAGATTGAAAACTGTGTTGGGATCTCTAGCCTGGAAGACAAGGACCCAACGCATGCTGCTGCTGATGCTGATAATGTTGTATCCTCCCCCATCCATCATGTGGATGAGGGGGAGAAGACTAAAGAAGACCCTCCCCATAATGTTGAGGGGGAGAAGAAAACTCTTGAAGACCTTCCCCGAGCTGAGAGGGAGACGAGTTCTACTACTGCTGTTGCTGGACAACCTCAGGGAGTTGAAAACCCTGAGGAAACCGAGAAAACTCCCTCTGCTCTTGAGGGGGAGCAACTCGATGAGGAAACTGAAGCTGCCGCTGACGTAACCGAACCTTACGCTGATGATGTCGAGTCTGAAGAAGAAGCTGAAGACGATGAAGCTATCGACATCTCTGACGAAGAACCATCATCATCCCATAAAAACGATGATGATGATGACGATGATGATGATGATTTCTTCTTCGTTCAGTCCAAGAAGGTCCCTGATCTAAAAGGGATTTCTATAAAAGAACCATCAGGGGAGACGACCAAGACAAAGCCTGCAGCGTCTGAAGCTGACAAAGGCAAAAACAAAGGCCTCGCTGCAGAAGGCAATCTGGCCATCCTTCAGATAAAGCCAGTTTGTCAGGTACATCTTCTCTTCCCTTACTCTGCTTCCCTCATCTACCCCGTCTCAATCTTAGTTCTCCTCTCCATAAAACCTCTATACACTTAACCATATTCTTTTTCTCTATCTCTTTCTTCCCCAACTCTTCTTACTTAAATAATCGCTGCTTTTCAGCTAGTCCTCTCCCCTGTTTGAGGATCCAGCTGAAGTCCCCACTGCTGCACCAACAATAATCCCAGCCACAAGAGCTGAAGAAATAATCCCGGTCTTGGATTTAATCACTGAGACCGACGAACCTGAAGAACAACTTCTGTGATCCCAGATCTAATCAAGTAACAATGCTAGAACACAATAGATTCTTCATTAGATTGAGAAATATACAAGATGAGATTCCAGATCCACTTTCTCTCTCTAAACTCTCTCTCTAGGTTGTCATCCCTCTCTTACAAGTATTTCTCACGTATGAATCCTTTCAATGACAACTCCCTCTAATTCTATTACAAACTCCTATTTATACACTATGACTAACTCACTTAATACATTGACTTTGACCCTTTAACACCCTTACTTTGACTTTGACAAATACATTTGACTCTTTACAGTTAATACAATTACATATTAAATCTTGAATACATTTTATGCACTAACAATCTCCCCCTATGGATTCAAGATTTAAAAAATTGATGACGATAGTCTTCAGCTCTTTGTATGTTCAGATCTTCAACACTTTAGTTCTTTGAACAATTTCCCTCTTCGCTTTGAAGGAAGATCAACCTTTGAAAAATAGCTCTGAAGAATCTTCAAGTAAGCATTGTCTTCAGAAATCCAATCTGACTGCTTTAATCTTCAACTGGATCTTCAAAATCAAATAGTCATCAAAGTCTTGAAACACAAACTTCAAATCATTGTAGTGTTGGTCAAAGTCTTCAAACAAAAACTAAATCTTCTTGAGTCTTCGTATCACTGATCTTTGTAACACGAATCGTTGTATTATTGATCTTTGCATCTTTGAGCTTTGAAATATATCTTCGGTCTCTGAACATGAAATGGCTTTTGAGCTTTAATGGGTTTTGAGCTTTAACGGGCTTTGAATATCTTGAACTGTGTATCTTCACTTCTTGAACAGTGAACATCTTTGAACTTTAAACTTTCTCGAATCATCTCTAAACATTTCGAAACATCTTGAAACATGTTGACTTTTTAACTCGATCTTTATTCTAAAATTGAAACTTTCAAATCTTCTCCCCCTTTTTGATGATTGTGAGCATCATGATCATCAAAACTTCAACATCAATTTTAGCACCCTTTAAATACATCAATAACAATCTCCTCCTTTCGATCTGTTTATCCGTCAATTCCAAAAATATTTAACCGAATCTTTTCAAATTCAGACAATAGTAACGTGGTAACCCTGAAACAACTAATGAATTAGTTAAAATGCCTGTAAGTTGCACGGAGCCACTTAGTACAACGAATGCACTTTGGAAAGGAGCTTTTTGATGTTCACTCCTCCAGGGCTTCCATTCAATCATCGAAAAAACCACAAAGGAAATTTCTATGAACGTTATGGCAAGAAAACATATTCTTTGTGTGTACGCGCAATTGTAGAAATTATTGATGCAACTTATGCTTGAAAATTATAGGCTCAAATTGTGTAAACTGTTGAGACAGCAACAGTTTTCCACGGACTCAATGTGCATGAATGAAGAGCGAAGGTGGGGCAAACTTCCTTCTTTTTCAATATCTAGACCTTCCGAGTGAAGATCAGATAGATGATATGCTGTGTCCCCATGAAATATGAAACATTCCTTTGTTAAGAAAGAAATAAGTAGCTGTGGGGTTAAAGCAAGAGTTGGCATGGGCTAGTTGCCTGTTTCAATGATGGCCACCAAAGAATGTGAACCAATCAGTAATATGGCTGTCCGGCTCAGAAAGTGGCTAGTGCAGAGTTCTCTTATTCTTTTAACTCTGTTTTCACACCCTCTTTCTGTTTTTAATCCGCTCATTTCTAACCAAACTCTCATTTTCATTTTACCTCAGCACAATGAGATACTCAACCGTATGAGTAATCTCCCCCACTCTTTGATTTTGACCTATCACCCCTCAATCAGTCAAGGATAACTTCTTGTGTAGGAAACACTGGTTAACGTGGATCCATAGAAGTTTTGTAAATATCCTCACACTGATTCCCATGAAATTTTGTCCTAAAAAATGTGTTGTTCAACAGTTTATCTTGAACAATTAAGAATTTCGGCATTTGATTAACATTGCCATCAAAATGTATGCTCTACAAGAATATCATGAAATATTTGAGCATTTGATCTTTGAAGATTTCTCAAAACAAGAATATTGAAAGAATGAAATGAATTCGAAAGACTTGTTTGAGAATATGACAATGTATCAATCAGATCAAATCACATGAATGATAATCATGTAAGGTTTAGGGTATCAAAGAATTGAATGTTGTTTATATGAACAAATATAAACATCTTTGAATGAAACGTTTAAGTTCTTACGCTGAAATGAATATGATGCTCAACAACCTTTGAAATCAAGCGGGAGTATTACCATCGAAAAATGTTTCGTTTTGAGACATGGTAAAAACGAAGTCAATATGAAGCTGAACCGGTGTGTATGAATACTCGAAAGTATATAGAAAAGATAATACACAAGTATTAATCTTTAGAAACACACGGTCAGAAATGATGTAACGACAATCCAAGATCTATATATGTATATATATATAGGAAAAACATTTAAAATCGCACTTCTAAATTCATAAAATCTGTTTGAGAATAGAGAAGTGGTTTGAACATTTAAGAACACGTTTTTCATGCTTGAAAGTCGTTCTTCTTTCAAACAATCTCAGTTTAAGTTCAGAAGATACGTACAGTTAGAATGAATAAGCTCCCCCTCAAATCATGATAGACTGATTAAGAATCAGATAAGCTCCCCTTCAAAATCTGCAAAAGATCTTAATGAAACAAGATCAGTATATATGTTTGACAATCAAAGTCTAAAAACAATGAAATACGAGTTCTAAACTTATGTGTTTAGAAGTCAAACTCGTTGAAGTGCGGGTCCTAAACTGATAGGTTTAGAAGCCATCGTTTATTTGAAGTCCGGGTTCTAAACTGATGTGTTTAGAAACCACTAGTTTCTTTGAAGTACGGGTCCTAAACTGATATGTTTAGAAACCATTAGTTTCTTTTATGTTCCCCCTTAATGGCACAAGTACTCTTAAAAAAATGCACCGCTTCTCTTCTTTTTGCAGTCATGTGTGTGATATATATGTAACATTCAGCACAACCCATGATGAACCTGCAAAACAGATTAAGTAGATTTTGGTACCCAATGGGACTTGGGTCCCAGTGTGTTAGGTGTAGATCTCTTTGAAGGAATATTGTATGTACCGTACCAATAAGAAGTATAATCTTTACGTACAAAATCATTTGATCCACAGTAAGAACAACAAATTTTCTTATGTGCCAACCTAATTAGATGATTTACATAATGAATAGGATTAGGTTTAGCAGAAAATTTACCTTTCGGAGTGTTGTTCTTCTTAGCATTTGATGTGGAAGCAGATGATTTTGGTACATCATTCTTTGAAGGTGTTGTACCTTTAACTCTCCATTCCATCTTCACAGGCTTGTAAATAGGTGTATTTGAACTAACAAAAGATTTAGAATTAGAACCTTTAGAACTTTGAACATGAGTTGTCTTTGACTTTTTACCCTTCTTTCTTTTCTCTAAAGGTGGTGTCTTTGTGTTTGAACACTCACCTTTAAAAAAAATACTTGAAGGTTTTTCAATTGTAAAGATAAAATCAGTATGGTCCAGAAGCTTCTTTGAGAAATCAAATGAACAAGCTTTTCCTTTATCATTATCTTTTGGCTTTGACTTGGTTTCGAAAACTTGATCATTAGGCACAAAATCACAATCAGAATCAGAATCGGCATTGTGAACTTCAAAATCCTTTTTAGACTCAGGTGTATTCCATCTTTTGAAAGCATTTTCTCTTCGTTCTTTTGCCAATTCCTTTTCTAACTCGTCCACATCTTGAGAAAGCACACTTATTTTCGTTTCATAAGATTGTTTTTCTTTTTCGAAATTGGCTTTCTCAAATTCAAATTGTGCTCTTTCAAGATTGAGAGTGTTTTCAAAATCAGACATTGTATTAATTTTTCCTTCTTTCAAAGATTTTTCCAATGTCATCACTTTTTGAGAAAGTTCACAATTTTGTTCTTTAAGAAAGTTGCGTTCCTCAAGATTGAACCAGTTTTTCAAAGCAAATTCCTTTCTTTCATTTTCTAAGACAATCTCTAAATCAGTTTTTGTCTTTAACAAAACAGTCAACTTCTCTTCAAATGAATGTTTTTCAATTTCAAATACAACTTTTTTGTTTTCAAATTGTTCGCGTTCAAGATTTAAAACCTTCTCAATGTCAGATATTTTTCTTCTATCATTGGAAGAATTTCTTTCCTTTTCCAAATCAGTTTCTAATATCATGATCTTTTGAGAGAGTTCACGAATCTTTTCCTCGAAACAATTTGTTTCATTAATGAAATTGACCTTTTCATTCTCAAATTGTGTATGCTCGGAGAGAAGAATATTCTCAAGACCCACCACTTTCTTAGAAAGTTTGAGACATTTTTGATCAATCATTTGTTTAGCATCAAAGATGCTCTTTGTTGATTCAGAAAACTTTTTGATCAAAGAATGTTCAATTTTAACAGTTTCCTTTTTCACCTCGTCTTTGAAATTAGATGATATTTCCTTAAGACTATTTGAATAAACAGTTGAAAGGAGATCATTTTCAAATTCTAATTTGATGCTTTGTTCTGCAAGGGAGATTTCAAGTTCAACAATTCTCCCTTCTAGAACAATAGTAGGAACATATTTCTTAGTTTCAAAAACTTGATTGTTAGTTATTGGCTTTGTAGCACATATGTCAAAATAACTGTTTGGAAGTGGTCCATTTAGATTGTTGAGAGTCTTCAACGTCTCACGAGTATAACAAAATGGAAGTTGTATATGAGTTGTTAAGAATCTTTTTATGTTTTCCTCTTCTTGTGTTTCCTTTTCACCAGTCCAAGGAATTTCAAATTCGGGCCAATATCGTGCATATCTTAAACATTCAAAGTTATACAATGTTGGCAATGCATAGCTAGCTTTGGCCAAATGCTTTGGGTTTTCGTAACCAAGTCCCCAATACTTGTTGACATTGCTTACAAGTCTTGGCTTGTTAATGAAAATTGTTTGGTCAGTTTGACCTCTCAAATACAGCTTCTTTTCCAAATCTTTAATTTTATTTAAAAATTCTGTATTTTGATCTAAAAGATTTGTCAAAGAAAGTTCGCTCTCATTATGCTTTTCTTCCAATTCCTTGATTTTCTGTTTAAGCTTAGATATTTGAGAATTAGAAGAGTTCTTATCCTCATCAAGCTTTTCTTGGTGATCTATAAAAGATTTATCAAGAATAGTTTGACTTAGATTTTTGTTTTCTTCTCTTTCTTCTTGCAATGTAGCACTTAGTCTCGCCTTCGGTGGATCAAAATATTCTTCCATATAAAACTCATCCATTGTTACCTGAAAAAATTAAAAATTGATCGTTGTCAGATACTTCGTGAGAAGTAGAATTATGCACACACGATAATCAGAGAAAAATCGATTAAAGTCAGAAAAATTTCCAAAATTAAAATTTGAATAAGAAATTATAAAATTTGTCGTTCAAAAATTAATTCCGAAAAATTAATGCGAAATACTGGACTTTAAATCGGCAAACCTGCAAAAAATAAGAAAACTATATCAGTTTCGAGCAAAAGCAGGTAAAAATTGATAAAACTGACAAACAATGAAAAATTGCTAAAAATAGGGACTAAAAATGACAAAATTCTAAAACTTAAGACTCAAAAGACTAAAATTGACTCAAACTAAAAACAAAAAATTACAGGGATTAAATCTGTCAATTCCTCAAATTTAAAACTACGGGGGCTAAAACTGACACACACTAAAAGATGAACTACAGGGACTGAAATTGATAAATTCTAAAAGTACTAACTATAGGGACCAAATCTGACAAATTTAAAACTAACTAAAAGACTTAACTACAAACTAACGGAAAAACTAACAGAAGGACCAAAAATGTAAAAGAAACTAACTAATAACTATAGGGGCTGGAACTGACAAAACCTCAAAGTATCAAATATGATATTGTTCATCATCTCCTCGAAATAGACAATTACGATCTGCAGGTTTCGGATTTCGATATCTCTTTCAATTATGAACCAAAATCGATGATTGTTCTTTCAGTATGTTCCTTAAACAACACAGAATTGATTTCTACGAAAAAATCAAGAGCATTCAAACTGAACTGATGGTCGCTTGAACATGAACAAACTCCGGCGAAATTTCTGTTTTGTGCGACTAGTAGGTTCTGTCCGACAAGAATGTGTACGATTACAAATGGTTGTCCGACTAGAAAGTTTGTACGACAGTTAGACCTGTACGACTAGGAGTTTTTCCCGACTAGGAGATTCGTCCGACTAAAATTTTGATCGGACAACACAACGTGCGACAGTTATGAGTATGTTTGTTATCCGACAGTTATGAATGTGTTTTGTACGAGATTTATGAAGAACAAGTCGTATAAAGCGTGTACGAGAGTTATGAGCAAGTCGTACAAAACGTGTACGACAATTATGAGTTTTCCGGCCGAAATTTGCAGTTTCCGATGAAACTCCGGCGAAAAACGATTTTCCGACGAGCTCTTTTCCACACACTTAACTCAACCAAAACTCGTCCTTTTTTATTCTAAAAAGTTGCAGATCGATCGCAATCCAAAAACGAAGCGATCTGTGACGAATATTGCGATCAAATATCAACAAATCATCAACAAGATGATTTTTTTTCGGCGAAGAGTTTCCAGATTCCGGTGAAGCTTTGTTGTTGACCTGTAACACCACAAAACACTGATTTGTTATTGTTTTTCAATCCTGATAATCCAAATATGATGAAAACCCGAAAACAACTTGATTTGTGGAAGTTAACAGGATCAAAGCATGCTTAATCACCACATAATCGATCACTAAAGTATTGAATATCATGGAAAAACTTTCTGTCGAACTTCAAAATACTCAGAACACTGATTTCTCAACGAATTTTAATTCTAAAATTTGATATATGCTCGAAAATTAACAACAAACAGATCTGTGATATTATATACAATCAAACAACACAAACTAATTCCGAATTTTTGAAGATTTTTCAAGAAAAATCTCAAAAACTCAAGAACTCATCAATTTCTTCAAAAATTGACAAAAATTTCTTCAATTTCTGCATAATCCGATCTGATTAAGCTCTGATACCACTTGTGATCCCAGATCTAATCAAGTAACAATGCTAGAACACAAGAGATTCTTCATTAGATTGAGAAAGATACAAGATGAGATTCAAGATCCACTTTCTATCTCTAAACTCTCTCTCTAGGTTGTCATCCCTCTCTTACAAGTATTTCTCACGTATGAATCCTTTCAATGACAACTCCCTCTAATTCTATTACAAACTCCTATTTATACACTTTGACTAACTCACGTAATACCTTGACTTTGACCCTTTAACACCCTTACTTTGACTTTGACAAATACATTTGACTCTTTACAATTAATACAATTACATATTAAATTTTGAATACATTTTATGCACTAACAGTTCCTCGCCGTCCTCGACCGATCCAAGTCATGTGAATCCGGAAGTCGATTTTTCAGAATATATGAACTCTGAAGGTAATTCAGATGAAGAGTTTGAGTCGTTCCCTTTGGACAAACCTCTTCCGAGTCACACTGATTTTCTGTCTCCAGTGGTAAATCGGCCAGTCAATTTTCTAAAGGGTACATGTGCTAACACCAAGGCCCCAGCTGTGATTAAGATCGCCAAATCTAAACCTGTTTCTCAAATCCAATCACAGCCGAGGCAAAAGACCGAGCGACTGCCTATCAAAAATCCCGTTTCTTCAAAAGTCACTGACCATGCTGTCAATGTGGGTTCAGATAAAACCGGCCAGCCTAAACAAGATAAACCAAAGAGGCCAGCTAGGGAATCTATTGAGAAAGAAGCATCGAAGTCATTTAACACTGTTTTTACCCTAGAATGAACAAAAACGATTGAGCTTGGAATCATAGGACTGATTTTGTTAAACAGGATGTTAATTTTCCGATGACAATTTACTCCATTCAGCAATTGATCCAATTATCGCACGATCGTTTGTGTTGTTCTAGTTGTGGTTGGAATGACTTTGATGACATAAATAATAATGATTGGTTTGGGTCATATCACATATATAATCATACACCCTAACGCAAACCCCGTAAAAACAAAACGAAACACTATACTCCACGAGGTTCCCAATCAGAGGTTAAACCAAGGCAAGATAGGAAACCCACTTCAAAGCGGGTTCCTCCTACTGAGGTTAAACCTACACCTAAGAGGCAAAATGTTTCAAAGCAAGTTCCTCCGAAAGGTGTCAAATCTAACCCTCCCGGACCCAGGCAAATCTGGGTACCAAAGATCCGCTAATCTTGTTTTGCAGGACGGTCATGTGTAGTTCTTATACACTAGATGCTCCACACACATGACCGGAAGGAGAGAACGGCTCACGATCTACAAAAAGCAATATTACGAAGACGTGAGGATTGTCTATACTTGTGCTTTCAAAACTGCTCATGTGTTTAGGGGGAGCATGATCAGCTATCAGGTAAGTTCATTCTAATGTTGAGGGGGAGCGTCACACACAATTTTTTTAACTGATGAAAAGTTTTTTGTGTATGAATACTCCCGTGTGTATTTCACACTACGCGCACATTCTGAGGGGGAGCATTTCATTTTTTATGTTCATCTTTTGAGGGGGAGCGACACAAGTTTTTCTTTAAATGTATAAAAGTTTTTTTTGTGTGTCGGACTCTCCATTGCACAAGTTTGCACTATTCGAGGGGAAGCCAAACCATCCCCATGCTCAGTTTGAGGGGGAGCGAGAGAAGGTTCTTTCAATAATTCAAATTGTCCCAGTTTTTTTTTTGAAAATGGAAGAACATGGATCTTTTTATCAAAATCCCCAAAGTATCCGGACAGGTATCCGGACATCCATCTATCCGGATGGATATCCGGATGTCCCATCCGGAAACTTTGTCCCATATATAAGGGGTCCGGAAAGGTTCTTCATCATTATCCAGATTTTGTCAACTGAAGCGCTACTGGCACACGCGGATCCCGCTGCACCGAGTGTAGTTGCTTATAGGAGAGAGTTAGGGAATCCCATGGTCCAGCCAGCGTCGGAGGGACCTCCCAGTGACATAGAACCAAGGGAGTATTAGGTGATGAATTAGATCATGTGAGAAGGAGAGAACTACGTTCGAAAGCGAACCAGGAAAGATTGAGCCGTAAAGATAACGAGGCTCCTGAGCGAATCCAACCGAGTGATATCCGGGTAGCCACATCTGCTATCCCGTCTCATACGTTGGGACGGGGTATTGAAGAAGCCTCCGTGGACCCAGCGGAGCAATTGTACAACCCTCTTATCCACTCATCCGTCTCTCAAAAGACGGATGTTTCAGTCTCTCACGGGGATCAAGCACAACTTCCACCGGTCTCTCAATCGGAGAGTACTGGTGTTGAAATAAGAGACCAGCAACCCCCGGTCTCGCCTTCATTTCGTGCACAATCGAGTCTAGAGCCATTTGATATTATACATTCTTTGGCTAGGACACATGATGAGGAACACCAAATCGAGACTCTTCGTGACTCGATCGGAACGTCTGTAGTGTCTCCGTCAGGCGGAACACGAGGATCGGACGAAAATCCTACCACGGCTATCCATGCGCCAACCGTGAACGTAGGTGGCTCTGCCTCTATGGTAGATGCCTCAACGGGTAATCTAATCGATTCCGGAGTTAAATTTCCCGACTTTGTGTCACCAGGGTCCCTGGACATCACCCTTAAGGGTGTCCGCGAGGCAATGGAGCAGCAAGTCGCCGCCGAGCTCGCCAAAATCAAGAGCTTAATCAAAGGAAAAGAGAAGATCGTCGAAGCTGAAACTGCACCTACACCTCCACCAGCTACTACTCAACCTACCTACTCGGTGGATACCCTCAAGACGATGCTTCTAGCCTAACTGCTCCAACAATCCGAAACGGACGCCTCTACCGAAGCAGACCTGCTATCCATTCTGAAATCTCATGTCACTTCTCCTTCATCATCCATTACCACTCGATTGGATACCATTGACTCGACTCTCAAAGACTTCCAACAAGCGATGACAACGCTGTCTGAGAGAGTCCGTTCACTCGAAGATACCTGCAAGAGTCAAGCAGGCGGTCTGAAGCGCAAGCACGATGATCAGGATGATCCTGATCACCGTGAGGGGGAGAAAAGACTAAGAACTACCGAGACCGCCCCTGTTCTAACCGAATCAACAATTGTGGTTCAAATGGAACCAGCAACTGCAGCAACAACAACCGACGCCGAACCTGAAGCCGAGTTGCCCTTAGCCGAGATGGTAATAGACATGGACATCTCAGATGATGAAGACCCGACGGTTGAAAAGCCTGAGGGTTCAACACAGGAACTGGTTAATTTCGACTCATCAGATATGCCGATACTGGATATGATAGACCCAGACTGCGAGACCAACCTGGAGACTAAAGATGCATGGTATGAAAAAGCCGCCAGTGCCGTAAATCTCCAGGTTAATTTGGTTTTCCCTACTGATGAATATGACAATATTGATTATGATCAGTTCCTGCTCCAGAATTTTTATGGAACCCCCGTTCACTCTGCTCAACCCGATGAAACTTCAACAAGACCCAAAACTACTACTGCCGATATTCCGACATCTCCTCAGCAACCAACAGCTTCTGATCTTCCCCCTCCTCAACAGCAACAAATCCGTTGGGAGAAGATCCCGATATTTATTCCTCACCTGGAGGAATCCTTGAAGAAGTTGTTTGTTCATAAGATTTGCCAAATCGAGCCAACCTTCTGCCTTGGTATTTACAACCTCAACCCCGAATACCAACGCCGGTACATCAGCATAATGAAGCGGTGTCTTCTAGTCAGTCAAGTCAGAACCAAGCATCAGATCACAGAGGTACTCAACATACAGTCAAGCCGTATTATGAAAATCGTTTATCCTGTATTCACTGTCCGACGTGAAGATGGGAATGAATGGAAATTTTCCGAAGATGACTTCCAGAACCTCCGACCGTTCGACTTCCTGGCAATACTGAAAGACCTTTGTACAAGAACCATCCGACCGCTACCTGTCACAAAGGCACTCGAAGTTGTTCATCGATTCCTGGTCTGTACTATTATGATGTCATATCTCACGGACTTCCAAATGGCAATCGAGAACAGGGAAAAGAATGTAAATCTGATCAAGCTGAGTCTAAAAGCTCCTGAGTTGAAGATGTATTTTGAGAACGCACTGCTTCTGAAACCAGAATTTGGGATTGTCTTCATCAACGATCAAAATGAAAAGAAATTTTTGCGCTTCAGTCAGGTTGACAGATTCTGCGACGGCACGCTCTTCAAAGTCCAAAATGCTCTTCGCAAAATCATTTCTTATGAATCGGAAAATCAGAAGGTTTCGTATGTTCCAAACTCGAATGAGATAACTGCACGAAACGCTTTAGAAGTGGTTGAAGAACGCATCGACTATCGCCGCGTTATCCGAATGTTCAAGATTCATTTTGCGCTTCGAAAAAGATATGTTTATAACTGGCGAGAGCTAGAGCGCGAACTCGAACTTCAAATCAAAGGGGGAGATTGTTAGGGTCAATTTATGTTGATTTAAAGTTCAAGGGTCTGTATTGTAATAGTTGAATTTGAGCTTAGTTAGTGAACAGGCCGTGGGCTTGTTAACCACGGGCCCGTCATATATAAAGTGCATTAGCCTTAGAAAATAGGCTAGTTGTCTCTTTTGCTTTGCTACTCCTAATTGTAATTCTCTCTCAATTGAAAGGTAATAGGGATGACCAGTTGAAATCATAAACACTATTGTTATTATCTGTTGATTTCATTGTTCGTTGTACGGATCTGGAACTAACACAGTATATAAGAAGAACCCTACTTCAGAATTGAAGTGCTCGGCCATCTTCTTCTTTCTATCTTAGTGTTAGAATATTATTTTTAATATTCTTATCTCCTTTCTATCTTATTTCTAGTGCAAGAAACTTAGTGTTCTTAACTTGTTTAGATTAGGTTTATCCTTAATCTTGTTCCACAAGAAGTTGTAAATTGTTTTAAGATTTATCAATAAACAATTTAGAAATAAAAAATCATGTGTTTGTATTCAACCCCCCCCCCCTTCTACAAACTTGTATAACCCTTCGAGACCAACAGTATTCAACCCCCCCCCCCTTCTACAAACTTGTATAACCCCTTTGCGACCAACATCTATTTTAAGAACTTTTCTTTATCTTATTCATCTTTGTGTTCTAAACAGAAATGGCAACTATTGACTCTACCAACACTGCATCCCCTACATCTTCAGATAAGACTGAAATTACCAAAGTCCTAACATGGGTCACTCAATGGACCAGATTACATTCCATAGTAACAACCCCTACGCCCTGTTCAACTTCCCCCCAAAGAAATAGGTCACTCACCTAAATGACGTTGTTAAGTTTCTAAATACCTGTCCTCTGGCGACAGCACTGACAATCAAACCCCCAGCCTATAAGAACCTACTTGCCCAATTCTGGTACACTGCCAGAAGATCTCAGGTTGCCTCCACCAAGAACCCTGACAAAATGGTGGACGTAATCCTCTTTGAAACTGAGTTTGGGGAAGCGAAGATCAATCCCGGGGCGATCAGGTCTTCTCTCAATCTTCCTGGAAGCTCAAGAGACAAATGTTTTGTTTCCTTACCTGACGTCAACTCCAAGGAAGGCAAAGCTGAAATCATTATTTCTGGATGCAATGAAGTACAAATGGAACACATGGAGAGATGACCTCCCGGGGAAGAAGATAACAATGGTACTGAAGAGCAAAATGCCAAGCGAGATGAACTTCATCTTCGCTCATCTCATCATCTGTATGACAGCTAATAAAGTCGGGTCAAGTGATTAGGCCTCAAAGCCCCACACTGCTATGGGGTATGCACTGATGAAAGGGCTCTATGTAGACTGGGCCAAGATAATCTTTGAAGACCTAATGGAGAGGGTCGAAGAACTGAAGCGAGCAGCGAACGTCCCCTATCCTCACTTCCTCAGTGCTCTCTTCATGCAAGCACTTGGGGATAAATACCATAAAGTGGGAGACCTGAGGTTGTCCTAGGTCGGCCCTAAGGTGTAACACCCGTAATCTTCGGATAAGTACAACTTTGAATCCGTGTGGAATCGATCTTTTAAGAAAAATATGAAAAATAGGATTTTGGGTTAAATCCTAGATTTTATGGTCTTGTTGGATGAGGAATTCAAATACGAGTCCAACGGTTCTTTCCGGAGCGAAAACGGAGCTATAACGAAGAAGTTATGGCTAAAACATTGTTTAAGGGGAAACCAGGCGACTAGTGCCCGGCACGCATTGTGGCGCTAGTTCACTAGCTCGGAGACCCGCGCGGAGCTCCTGATCAGCTTAAAACGCGAATTTCACCCCTCAAACTTTATTTCTTCATATCTCTCTCATTTCAACTCTGATTTTGGTCACTCAAGTTGCTATGGTTCCCATTTTGAGAGCTCTTCATGGATCTAGAAAGAGTTTTGAAGTTCATAGGAAGATTCAAGGGTGTTTGGTGGTGGTAAGTCTCTCAAATCTCTTCCCTTTCTCTCCTAAATCGTTTTTCCTTCCTTCCTCACAAACCCTAACCGATTTTGGGGTTTTTCTTGGAGATTAATGTGTTTCTTATCCACTTTATGCTAGTGATTTCATTCATTGATGCAAGAGCAAGTTTCATCCACAACACTAGTGATGTTTGGGGTTTTCTAGGTTTTTATCAAAACCTAAGTGGTGAGTTCATCCTCCTAGCTTCTATACTTTCATATGAGTTAGAAATGTTCCATTGATGATCTCCTAGTATTTTGTTTATCCAATTTTGGTTTAGATGATTTTGGAGAAGTTAGGTTAATATTGGGGTTTTGGTCAAAATAGAGATTTTGATATAAGATGTTTGGGGGTGGTTTTAAAGTGGTTGAATATGAATATTCATGGTTGGAATTTATGAATTTAGGTTTTTGGAGGTTTTGGCTTGAGGATGCAAACTTCTTAAAAGGAGCTTACGTATGGAGAAACTCTAGATTTAGCCTAAATCTAGCAAGTTGAGTTCGAGTTGATTTGTGAAAACTTTGTACATGCCAAAATATGTGTTTTTAAAGTAATTGTGTGCTTTATGTGAAATTATCCCTTGTTGAGTTATTTGGTGGGTTTTGATTTAATCAAAGTGTTGAATTTTACATATCCTGTAAAACACCCACAATTGGGGATTTTGAGTGATTGATGAATAAATCATGAGTAAAAGAGGTTTGTTAATTTATTGCATAAGTAAAGAGTATTGGGTTAAAATACACCTTTAGTGTTTTGTGATTATGTAATAACTACGATGTGGCGTATTTTAAAGTGTGAACGTGTGGGTTGGGGATTTGGGTAAATCCGACCATGTGAATGTGTTGAGTGTTTGCCGGTTTTAGAGACTCGAGGTGGAGTCTTGGATGTGTTATATGCTTAAGTGCATTTTATTTGAATATGTGTCGGTTTGAGTGTTGGTCTTATGTGTGAAGACCGTTTGATGTTTTCGTGTTCTTAGTACCTTTGGGACTAATGAACCTCGGGGAATTATATGCATTGTTGAGTTATGAAAGAGTTGCACATACGTATACATATAGATGCATATATGATTTGACTTCATTGGGAAGGTGGCAATGAAGGGGTTGTGAGACTATCATGCCTCGGAGCATGTGTTTGCATTTTGTGGGCTAGATGCGTTTTCATTTGCATGAATTGATGTTGATAAATGATCATTAGATCTTTAGAGCAGAGGGCTCGGTTTTGGACTCGGTTGAGTCTTGATGGCATTCGCCCGATTTTAATAAGCTCGACGTGGGATTGGGGTTTGCATTGCATGAGTTGCATCATATTTGAGGTTTACATGATTTGAATGCATTAGTTATTCTTTTGGGGTCATGTATTTATATTTAAGTCGAGTAAGCTTGTTTCGGATGGTGGGTTTTCCCAAGATAAAGATCCAGTAGGATTGAACTTGAGGGCTCGGACTAAAGACCTAGTATGGTTGATGTCTAAGAAGGGCTAAAGACCTAGTATGGTTGATGCCGAAAATGAACTAAAGACCTAGTATGGTTGATGTCTAAGATGGACTAAAGACCTAGTATGGCTGATGTCTAAGGTGGGCTAAAGATCTAGTATGATTGATGCCGAGGATTGACTAAAGACCTAGTATGGTTGATGTCATCTATTTCCACATCCAAGAAACTTACTTACATTTATTTAATCGTGGTTTAATTTATGTGTTTGCCACATTCGATGAGATCGGGTCTCCCCCGTCACCGAAGGGTGTTGATTTCGGGGATTTTATCTATTCGCATTATTGAGGTTATATTACATGCATATGGATTGTTTTCCATGATTGATGGACGGATTTATGTTACATTCTTATTGGATGTTTTAACTGCTGGAGTTTTATTCGCAGTGGCGATTATTTGAGAAATTATTATTAATTAACTCTTGATGTGAGTTTTGGATTTGAGTCCTTTGCAGAGAAACGATTTTCATTAGAAGCTTTCCTCTCAGAAACTGTATGCGTTTGGAAAATGGGTTGTCGATGTCTATTATACAAACCCTTTTAGAAAATCATTTATTTAAGTTGAAGCTATTGATTTATCAAATGATTTGCTCATGATGTAAACTCTTGAACTCACTAGGCGTTATCCTAACCTTTTTATTTGTGGGCATGTGCAACAGGTTCAAGTTGGGAATAGCTTTAGCTACACTGCAAGATGATGAGTGCTGGTAGAATGCCCGGGAAGTGAGATGTTTTGCGAAGTTTTCCACACTTTTGGGATTAGCAACTTTTATTTGGGTTAAGTAACACCCGCCTAGAGTTGTTAGCTGTTTAATTTGTGAAGTTTAAAATTGAGGTATTTTCAAGGATGATATGTAGAAGTAATTTTATCATCTTTTAGTTTAATTTATTGAAATTAAGGTTAGTTGCTCATTCCAATTTTGAGGGTGTTACAAGTTGGTATCAGAGCATAAGTTTGAGAGAATTGGGTGTTGGTTGTTGAATACCTAGACTCAAACTAGCGTTGTTTTAAGTAAATGAGAACGAGATTGCACCATTAGGCACTCTAAGATAGGATGTTTGAAAGTTGTTGGAATCACTAGAAACGAGAAGTCACGTCAAGAGTAGCAAGGATGATCACGTACGGTACGTTCAAAATTCCTCCTGGCCAGTGTTATGGTGAACCTACCGGTTACATGAGAGTACTTGGACGACTCTAACGTGATGACCGTTGGGATAGTAAAGGAGTTCTAAGCGAGTAGTCGTTAGAAGAAGTTGACTATTTTAGCATTTGCCATTTGGAGTGGCAGTAAGCATGATTGATGGTATTAAGTAGACCGTTCTGGTCGGACTTGAGGGTTGGATTGGAGCCGAAGGCTTATTGAATTGACTTGATTCGAGGAGAATTGTGGGGTTAGTCGATGTGACTTCCCACTTCGCGTTAAGATGTGTGAGTATCCGGATGACAATAGTGTGATCGGAGAAATTGGAGGAATGTGACTGGACATTGAGTGCCGACAAAATGCCTGCACGAAATTTATTTGCTTTTAAAATACATTGCATTGATTATTTCTTATGTTTCAATTCGTCGGATGGACGGTACTTCTAAATCTTGGAAAAGTTTGACATACGCAAGATTTTAAATTATGATTTTGGAACATGCATGAAATTATTTTACGACAGGCGGTTGTGAACCTGGTCGGGATTTATTTTATTCCTTGTAGTCGTCCACTATTACTTTTGGATATTGTGATATCCATGTTTTAATGTCGTTTATGGTTTTGGATAAGTAAACGCGACTTACGACCTTAACATTGGATCTCCTCCACATATGCTAAGGTCTGGACGGAGAGTTACATTCCCTTGTTTTAGTATGGATCTTTAATGGGAATTTGAATTTTGCGAGTTTTGACGGAGAGGTGTTATTTTATCTCGTAAAAAGGGGATTTTGAGAATTTTGATGATTTGGTCATATTGTTTTACGTGAATCGATTATTGAAAACAAAAACTATGACACCATTTATTTGGTTCGATGTTGTTGAGTTCCATTGAGTTTGATGGAAGTTTTGTGGAAATACGATGAAGTTTCGTTTTACGACGTGTTGTGTTGCATGGGTGACACTTGGTCGTGTGCATAACTTGAATGCTTGTGTGCGTTAATACATGGGTTGAGTGAGTATTGCACCTCATGCGAATTTTATTGAAGAACGTGTTTTATGTCGTATTGCACCAAAAAGAGTAGTTTTGGAATTTTAATGCCGCGTGGCTTCTCTTTTGAGGATTGTGGTTGTTGCAACTTGCTAGATGTGCAAATTAATTTATACGTGGCGTGAGTAATGCATATAAGAGCATCATGATGGTACATCTCTAATGTTATTTCTCGCACATGCACTATATTGATTGATTGACATGAGTAGTTTGTAGCCACTATTTTGAGGCATTAAAGTGCATCGCTTGTGTGGTTTGAAGTTTAAAGTTGACTTGAATTATTTTGTGCGTGTCAATCAAATTATGTGCACGTATGGTTTTCTGAAGTTTTGAGAAAAACAAATTGAGGTGTGTGAGCCTGGTCAAAGGATTTTATTTATTTGTCCTTTTGCGATTGAATGAGAAGTTTTGAAATTTGAGTTAATGAATTTCCACTTCGAAAATTTGCAATGACTATCCGGTGTGTGTTATACCATTTCAGAGTGACTACTAAGAAAGTGCTGCAGATCGGCATGCAAAATTTTAATTTGAGATTTCCTTTCGATGTTTAAACCGATATTTCCAAATGATGAAATTATCCTGTTATTTGATTTAAAAACTGGGAGATGACCCAGACCATGCCGTGTTTTAGCCAAAGTGTGTAGATGATTTGCCTCGTTTCTCTGTTAATAAAACTGACACATGCGAAGTTGTTAATGAATTACAGTTCATGTCGTTTTATGGTTAAAAAGAGAATTTTAGGAATCGATGTCGTGTAAATCCTTCATTTCAAGTTTGTACACACAGGTTGTCGAACGCTATTTTAATATGGGAAATTACTTTGCGTGTCTAACACAAGTAAAGTCCGCGATGGGACCCAAGCGGTTCATTTTAAAAGTTGCTGAATACGTTTTATGTTTCGGTAGTAAACTAAATTGTGATGAAAAGGTTTTCAAATGATTTTCATATACGGGACGAGAGTGTCCATCTTTGCGCAACTACCAACTTGATAGTAGTAGTTTTTATGCGTATGATTATTTTGGTATGAAAATCTTTGTGACGAAAATTTATGTGAAAGGTTTTGTTAATCGGCATATTTGTTAAATATTTCACTTGAAAACCTTGAACTCATTAGGACCTTGGGAAAGGTTGAGTAACCCCGAATGAAAGTAAGTATGTAGAACCTCGACTGTGAAGAGTTGGGCGTTTAGGCACGTGATGTGACTATAGGCCGGATGATATCGGTAGCAAAGTCGATGTGCTTGTGGTAATTGGAGGGTTAGATTTGCGGTAACGCATTTTGAGGTTGGTGTAACCGTTTTGTTGGCAACCCTGTTTTGGATCTTGGACAATTATCGCATGAAGGACCCTTTAGACACCGTACTGATAACCTTAGTTTTGTGGAAATACCCGGTAAACGGAACTCGTGTGTGGAGTTCTGTTAGAGTTCAAAGCTTGGTGGTATGACTAGGTGTCAACCTTTTTGGGTTCGAGGTCAAAAAAATTACCGTTAGCGTATTCAGAGAGTGCAGTCCGATTTTAAAGAAATAATGATAACGGTTGTAGTAATCCTAAGATGCACAATTGGGATGAGTAGTTTTGGTGGAATAACCTTCGTGTGCGGTTAAAGAACCTGTCGGTTTGATGATTAGTGTCGTGATGGATTCTTGGGGTCTATTAGAACTCGTTGGGCTTCAAACGACAGTTAATGGTAGGAGCAATCGGAATTGGAGATTCTGTTGGACTCGTTAGTAAACAAACCTTGGATTGACTTAGAGTCTGAAATCGAAATCGGGATGTATGGAACATCTAAGGTTGGGAGACAACTGAAGTCATCTGACTATGAATTATTCTAATTTTCGGAGTGTTCTACCGGACATAAGTACAGTGTACGTGAAGGGGCTTTGTTGATAAGCAATTGTTCGAGGATTTGCCTTTATAGATTGTGTGGAGGGAATTTAGATTCCAGTTAGGAACTGATAAATTATAGTCGGTGTTGACTCGGTTAGCCTTGGGTTGTAAAGGATGTAGATTTCGAGGACGAAATCATCCTAAGGTTGGGAGGATTGTAACACCCGTAATTTTCGGATAAGTACAACTTCGAATCAGTGTGGAATCAATCTTTTAAGAAAAATAAAAAAGTAGGATTTTGGGTTAAATCCTAGATTTTATGGTCTTGTTGGATGAGGAATTCAAATACGAGTCCAACGGTTATTTTCGGAGCGAAAACGGAGCTATAACGAAGAAGTTATTGCCAAAACAGTGTTTAAGGGGAAACCGGGCGACCAGTGCCCGGCGCGCATTGTGGCGCTAGTTCACTAGCGCGAAGACCCGCGCGGAGCTTTTGATCAGCTTAAAACGCGAATTTCACCCCTCAAACTTCATTTCTTCATATCTCTCTCATTTCAACTCCGATTTTGGTCATTCAAGTTGTTATGGTTCCGATTTTGAGAGCTCTTCAAGAATCTAGAAAGAGTTTTGACGTTCATAGGAAGATTCAAGGGTGTTTGGTGGTGGTAAGTCTCTCAAATCTCTTCCCTTTCTCTCCCAAATCGTTTTTCCTTCCTTCCTCACAAACCCTAACCGATTTTGGGGCTTTTCTTGGAGATTAATGTGTTTATTATCCACTTTATGCTAGTGATTTCATTCATTGATGCAAGAGCAAGTTTCATCCACAATACTAGAGATGTTTGAGGTTTTTTAGGTTTTCATCAAAACCTAAGTGGTGAGTTCATCCTCCTAGCATCTATACTTTCATATGAGTTAGAAATGTTCCATTGATGATCTCCTAGTATTTTGTTTATCCAATTTCGGTTTGGATGATTTTGGAGAAGTTAGGTTAATATTAGGGTTTTGGTCAAAATAGAGATTTTGATATAAGATGTTTGGGGAGTGGTTTTAAAGTGGTTGAATATGAATATTCATTGTTGGAATTTATGAATTTAGGTTTTTGGAGGTTTTGGCTTGAGGATGCAAACTTCTTCAAAGGAACTTACGTTTGGAGAAACTCTAGATTTAGCTTAAATCTAGCAAGGTGAGTTCAAGTTGATTTGTGAAAACTTAGTACATGCCAAAATATGTGTTTTTAAAGTAATTGTGTGCTTTATGTGAAATTATCCCTTGTTGAGTTATTTGGTGGGTTTTGATTTAATCAAAGTGTTGAATTTTACATATCCTGTAAAACACCCACAATTGGGGATTTTGAGTGATTGATGAATAAATCACGAGTAAAAGAGGTTTGTTAATTTATTGCATAAGTAAAGAGGATTGGGTTAAAATACACCTTTAGTGTTTTGTGATTATGTGATAACTACGATGTGGCGTATTTTAAAGTGTGAACGTGTGGGTTGGGGATTTGGGTAAATCCGACCATGTGAATGTGTTGAGTGTTTGCCAGTTTTAGAGACTCGAGGTGGAGTCTTGGATGTGTTATATGCTTAAGTGCATTTTATTTGAATATGTGTCGGTTTGAGTGTTGGTCTTATGTGTGAAGACCGTTTGATGTTTTCGTGTTCTTAGTACCTTTAGGACTAATGAACCTCGGTGAATTATATGCATTGTTGAGTTATGAAAGAGTTGCACATACGTATACATATAGATGCATATATGATTTGACTTCATTGGGAAGGTGGCAATGAAGGGGTTGTGAGACTATCATGCCTCGGAGCATGTGTTTGCATTTTGTGGGCTAGATGCATTTTCATTTGCATGAATTGATGTTGATAAATGATCATTAGATCTTTTGAGCAGAGGGCTCGGTTTTGGACTCAGTTGAGTCTTGATGGCATTCGCCCGGTTTTAATAAGCTCGACGTGGGCTTGGGGTTTGCATTGCATGAGTTGCATCATATTTGAGGTTTACTTTATTTGAATGCATTAGTTATTCTTTTGGGGTCATGTATTTATATTTAAGTCGAGTAAGTTTGTTACGGATGGTGGGTTTTCCCAAGGTAAAGATCCAGTAGGATTGAACTTGAGGGCTTGGACTAAAGACCTAGTATGGTTGATGTCTAAGAAGGGCTAAAGACCTAGTATGGTTGATGCCGAAAATGGACTAAAGACCTAGTATGGTTGATGCCGAAAATGGACTAAAGGCCTAGCATGGTTGATGTCTAAGATGGACTAAAGACCTAGTATGGTTGATGTCTAAGGTGGGCTAAAGATCTAGTATGATTGATGCCGAAGATTGACTAAAGACCTAGTATGGTTGATGTCATCTGTTTCCACATCCAAGAAGCTTACTTGCATTTATTTAATCGTGGTTTAATTTATGTGTTTGCCACATTCGACGAGATCGGGTCTCCCCCGTCACCGAAGGGTGTTGATTTCGGGTATTTTATCTATTCGCATTGTTGAGGTTATATTACATGCATATGGATTATTTTCCATGATTGATGGACGGATTTATGTTACATTCTTATTGGATGTTTTAACTGCTGGAGTTTTATTCGCAGTGGCGATTATTTGAGAAATTATTATTAATTAACTCTTGATGTGAGTTTTGGATTTGAGTCCTTTGCAGAGAAACGATTTTCATTGGAAGCTTTCCTCTCAGAAACTGTATGCGTTTGGAAAATGGGTTGTCGATGTCTTTTATACAAGCCCTTTTAGAAAATCATTTATTTAAGTTGAAGCTGTCGATTTATCAAATGATTTGCTCATGATGTAAACTCTTGAACTCACTAGGCGTTAGCCTAACCTTTTTATTTGTCGGCATGTGCAACAGGTTCAAGTTGGGAATAACTAGCTACACTGCGCGATGATGAGTGCTGGTAGAATGCCCGGGAAGTGAGATGCTTAGCGAAGTTTTCCGCACTTTTGGGATTAGCAACTTTTATTTGGGTTAAGTAACACCCGCCTAGAGTTGTTAGCTGTTTAATTTGTGAAGTTTAAAATTGAGGTATTTTGAAGGATGATATGTAGAAGTAATTTTATCATCTTTTAGTTTAATAGTTTAGTACCCGCGCAATGCGGCGGGATGCAATATTCAAATAAATGTAAGCAAAAAATAAAATTAGAAATTACAATCATGCAATATTCATACGGTTTGGGTTTGGTTTATAACTGAAGTCTTTTATGTCTAAATTTTTGTTTAAACAAAATAGAAATTACAATCATGCTTTAATCATATACAATCATCACTCAAAACCTCTCGATAAACGACATTTGATGTGTAAACTCCCTTCGGTTTGAACTTTTTGGTAGGCTTCACTAATATCTGTGAAGTCCAATACCTGTGAACATTGTTCTTGCAAGAATCTTCAAAAGGATGAACCCCAAAAACATGATAAAAGGAGGGGAAATCAAAGAAATTGGAATAACCAGTGGGCACAAAAGCAAGGAGTTAATCTGCAAAGGATTAACAGACCAAAACCTTGTTTTATCTGTGGCAAATTGAATCATCTTGCCAAATACTGTTATTTCAATCCTATTAACCAAAAGAAAAGTTTTCAAAGAAGTTTTCAAAAATCTTCTGGTTATAGGAAACCTGCAA
The DNA here is from genome assembly GCA_033807775.1 of Saussurea involucrata. Taxonomy (NCBI): domain Eukaryota; kingdom Viridiplantae; phylum Streptophyta; class Magnoliopsida; order Asterales; family Asteraceae; genus Saussurea; species Saussurea involucrata. Next base: position 116,076,419 of record CM066322.1, read on the forward strand.
GGAATCATGTGGCTAAGAAACAAGCTAAATCCAAAAGCCACATGAGAAAACAGACTGAAAAGGAATGTGTCAATATGTGGGTCCCCAAAAGCACTAATGTTAGTACTGATACCTCAGATAGTACTGCTGACAAGGATAGTGCTGCTAGAAGCAATACTACTGCCAATACTGCTGCTAGCAGTGTTAGTGCTGCTAACTCTGTTAGTGCTGCTAACTCAGTTAGTGCTGCTAACTCAGTTAGTGCTGCTAACTCAGTTAGTGCTGCTAACTCTGTTAGTGCTGCTAACTCAGTTAGTGCTGCTAACTCAGTTAGTGCTGCTAACTCAGTTAGTGCTGCTAACTCAGTTAGTGCTGCTAACTCTGTTAGTGCTGCTAACTCTGTTAGTGCTGCTAACTCTGTTAGTGCTGCTAACTCTGTTAGTGCTTCTTCCAGTGTTAATACTGCTAACTCAGTTAGTGCTGCTAACACTGTTTGTGCTGCTAAACCCATCATTTTGACAAAGTATTCCAGTACTGCAGTTCCTCAGGTTGAAAAGCTCATTCAAACTAAATGTAAGTATAGTTACTACTACTAGTGCACAGTTAATACTGCCAATGAGTAGTTAATACTGCTTGTGTAGTTAATACTGCTGTGTAGTTAATACTGCTCAGTCGTTAATACTGCTTAAGTAGTTAATATTGCTCCGTTGTTAATACTGCTTAAGTAGTTAATACTGCTTTGTTGTTAATACTGCTTAAGTAATTAATACTGCTGTGTAGTTAATACTACCTTGCAGTTAATACTGCCTTGCAGTTAATACTGCCTTGCAGTTAATACTGCTCAGTCGTTAATACTGCTTGTGTCGTTAATACTGCTTTAAAAGAAAAGTTAGGGCTAATACTGCTATAAATACCTCTTTCAGCCCGCCAAAGCTCATAACGTCTCTTTGCATTCACCTTCTCTCTCTCTCGCTCTGACCCTTTTCTCCCTAGAATCTTTTTGTTTTCTATCCAAATCCTTAGGAAGAACGACGACAATCTACATCGAGCATCAGACGCAATTCTGGGCCAATGCCACCGTAGAATCCGAAGATGGACAGAAAGTCATCCAAACAAGGGTATGTGACAAACCCTTGAAAGTTTCAGAAGAACTCATTCGCATCACCCTTCGATTGGATGATGCCTCAGGTATAACTTCTATTTCCAATGAAGAACTATACTCAACTTTACAAAGAATGGGGTATGAAGGTCCCATTGGAGTTTTTAAATTCTACAAGTCAAAGTTTTTCACCCAATGGATAAAAGAAGATTGCAAAATTACGAAGACCAGACCATCATGCATATAAAATGATTACAAGAAATGCTTAGAAACCAAAAAAAAAAGCACATCTTATAATCTTAATAAGAAAAAGTCCAACAAAACCTCCCAAAAAACCTAATAAAATAAAAGTCTAACTTGAAGAAACCCATCCTAGATAATTGCCAATTGCCATTCAAGTGGCCAAATCTTCTAATATAGCCAAGGAATAATCCATATTCTTTAATTGAAAAAAGCTTTCTGACCGGTAATGCATTATTCACACAGGAAACGAAGCAGCAGCGAGCTTACCAGTGGAGAGAATTATTTTTGCAGCAGGGATGCAAAACTGTGAAAGGAGCAGAGAATTATATAAGAGGTAAAATAAGATTAGAGATAACTATTAAGTTTTTAAATTCTAAAATCTGTTATCCAGGGTATGTATGCATATATCCAAGGTAAAATAAGATTAGAGATAACTATTAACACTAAAATCGCCAGCTTAGTTTTTAAAATTAAAATTAATTTTTTAAGACTTTAAGAATTTCAACCAAAAATCAATAATATCTTCCTTCCTCCTTCCCAAAAGAATACTATCTTGCTTGAGGTGAAAAGGATAATCAAAAGAAGTATTTACTTATAAACACTTACAAATAAATGTACTTCAACAGTGACATCAATAAGTAAGAAATTGAAGACTATTTCATAGCCCATAGCTATATGAAACAATTATGAGAACACAAAATATTCATTTGACATCCTTATAGTTTCTCTCTTGAGCACTACAAAGCAACCTCATTTAACTATAAAGTTAGAAAACAGATGTTGTTGATAGATAGAACATTTAAAATGAAAAGTAAAAGAACTGTCTTTTTGAACAACATATCTGGTGTTTAGAATTTGATGCATGATATTAAATGCAAAATATCAATTGTACAGCATTAGAAAGCTCGTTAGAAATATGCCTCAAATTTGTTTTGTGGGTATTTCTGGCTGTAACGTTTGCCAGCAACTGAAAGTAGTCAACAGCAATCAAATGCATTTTAGCAAATAGCAGTTATGAACTTATGGTAACATTATTGACTGTAAGCCACAAAAAGTAACAAAATAGCATTAAGATATCATTATTGTTAGGTTAATCAAACAACAGGATGGATACAGTAATGAATCTGATGTGTACATGCATGATAAACCAATGGCAATTGAAAAAAGCTTTCTGACCGGTAATGCATTATTCACACAGGAAACGAAGCAGCAGAGAGCTTACCAGTGGAGAGAATTATTTTTGCAGCAGGGATGCAAAACTGTGAAAGGAGCAGAGAATTATATAAGAGGTAAAATAAGATTAGAGATAACTATTAAGTTTTTAAATTCTAAAATCTGTTATCCAGGGTATGTATGCATATATCCAGGGTAAAATAAGATTAGAGATAACTATTAACACTAAAATCGCCAGCTTAGTTTTTAAAATTAAAATTAATTTTTTAAGACTTTAAGAATTTCAACCAAAAAACAATAATTTTGGCTCCAAAAACAAATTTGACAAACGACAATCCATGATAAACCAATGGCAATTGAAAAAAGCTTTCTGACCGGTAATGCATTATTCACACAGGAAACGAAGCAGCAGAGAGCTTACCAGTGGAGAGAATTGTATTTGCAGCAGGGATGCAAAACTGTGAAAGGAGCAGAAAATTATATAAGAGGTAAAATAAGATTAGAGATAACTATTAAGTTTTTAAATTCTAAAATCTGTTATCCAGGGTATGTATGCATATATCCAGGGTAAAATAAGATTAGAGATAACTATTAACACTAAAATCGCCAGCTTAGTTTTTAAAATTAAAATTAATTTTTTAAGACTTTAAGAATTTCAACCAAAAATCAATAATTTTGGCTCCAAAAACAAATTTGACAAACGACAATCCATGATAAACCAATGGCAATTGAAAAAAGCTTTCTGACCGGTAATGCATTATTCACACAGGAAACGAAGCAGCAGAGAGCTTACCAGTGGAGAGAATTATTTTTGCAGCAGGGATGCAAAACTGTGAAAGGAGCAGAGAATTATATAAGAGGTAAAATAAGATTAGAGATAACTATTAAGTTTTTAAATTCTAAAATCTGTTATCCAGGGTATGTATGCATATATCCAGGGTAAAATAAGATTAGAGATAACTATTAACACTAAAATCGCCAGCTTAGTTTTTAAAAATAAAATTAATTTTTAAAGACTTTAAGACTTTATGCTTTAAAAGATAGTACATTGTGCATTAAAAATTGTTTTTAAGACTTTAAGACTTTCATCCTAAATCCTTAATTTGGAGGGTATGTATGAGTGTCGACCGTATAATCTATACTATATTATAAAACATTTATGAAAAACTTTTAAAAACAACCCCTAAAGCTTCATGTACCGCTATTTAATGCTAATTACTTAAAATCTTTTAAAAACAACTAATGAAGCTTTAAGTACCGTTTTTAATGCTAATTACTTGATTAATACTTATCTCTAATAACTTTCAACTCCTTTAATCGTGGAATCTTATTAATTAATCTTTATCTCTAACCATTTTCAAGCGGGATGCAATATTCAAATAAATGTAAGCAAAAAATAAAAATAGAAATTACAATCATGCAATATTCATACGGTTTGGGTTTGGTTTATAACTGAAGTCTTTTATGTCTAAATTTTTGTTTAAACAAAATAGAAATTACAATCATGCTTTAATCATATACAATCATCACTCAAAACCTCTCGATAAACCACATTTGATGTGTAAACTCCCTTCGGTTTGAACTTTTTGGTAGGATTCACTAATATCTGTGAAGTCCAATACCTGTGAACATTGTTCTTGCAAGAATCTTCAAAAGGATGAACCCCAAAAACATGATAAAAGGAGGGGAAATCAAAGAAATTGGAATAACCAGTGGGCACAAAAGCAAGGAGTTAATCTGCAAAGGATTAACAGACCAAAACCTTGTTTTATCTGTGGCAAATTGAATCATCTTGCCAAATATTGTTATTTCAATCCTATTAACCAAAAGAAAAGTTTTCAAAGAAGTTTTCTAAAATCTTCTGGTTATAGGAAACTTGCAAGCAATCATGTGGCTAAGAAACAAGCTAAATCCAAAAGCCACATGAGAAAACAGACTGAAAAGGAATGTGTCAATATGTGGGTCCCCAAAAGCACTAATGTTAGTACTGATACCTCAGATAGTACTGCTGACAAGGATAGTGCTGCTAGAAGCAATACTACTGCCAATACTGCTGCTAGCAGTGTTAGTGTTGCTAACTCTGTTAGTGCTGCTAACTCAGTTAGTGCTGCTAACTTTGTTAGTGCTGCTAACTCAGTTAGTGCTGCTAACTCTGTTAGTGCTGCTAACTCAGTTAGTGCTGCTAACTCTGTTAGTGCTGCTAACTCTGTTAGTACTTCTTCCAGTGTTAATACTGCTAACTCAGTTAGTGCTGCTAACACTGTTTGTGCTGCTAAACCCATCATTTTGACAAAGTATTCCAGTACTGCAGTTCCTCAGGTTGAAAAGCTCATTCAAACTAAATGTAAGTATAGTTACTACTGCTTGTGCACAGTTAATACTGCCAATGAGTAGTTAATACTGCTTAGCAGTTAATACTGCTTGTGTAGTTAATACTGCTGTGTAGTTAATACTGCTCAGTCGTTAATACTGCTTAAGTAGTTAATATTGCTCCGTTGTTAATACTGCTTAAGTAGTTAATACTGCTTTGTTGTTAATACTGCTTAAGTAATTAATACTGCTGTGTAGTTAATACTGCCTTGCAGTTAATACTGCTCAGTCGTTAATACTGCTTGTGTCGTTAATACTGCTTTAAAAGAAAAGTTAGGGCTAATACTGCTATAAATACCTCTTTCAGCCCGCCAAAGCTCATAACGTCTCTTTGCATTCACCTTCTCTCTCTCGCTCTGACCCTTTTCTCCCTAGAATCTTTGTGTTTTCTATCCAAATCCTCAGGAAGAACGACGACAATCTACATCGAGCATCAGACGCAATTCTGGGCCAATGCCACCGTAGAATCCGAAGATGGACAGAAAGTCATCCAAACAAGGGTATGTGACAAACCCTTGAAAGTTTCAGAAGAACTCATTCGCATCACCCTTCGATTGGATGATGCCTCAGGTATAACTTCTATTTCCAATGAAGAACTATACTCAACTTTACAAAGAATGGGGTATGAAGGTCCCATTGGAGTTTTTAAATTCTACAAGTCAAAGTTTTTCACCCAATGGATAAAAGAAGATTGCAAAATTACGAAGACCAGACCATCATGCATATAAAATGATTACAAGAAATGCTTAGAAACCAAAAAAAAGCACATCTTATAATCTTAATAAGAAAAAGCCTGTTTGAACCCAGATACACTTAATCAAGATTAACAATCTGTTAGTGGAGTTTAGAGTTTGATGCGGAAGCGTATTAAACTAACAGATATGTTTGATAGATATTAGAACGCACATATATAAAGAAAACAGTAAGGAATAAAAAGGATTTCTTGAACAGTTACTGTTATTCAATATATAATAAGAACACGAAGAACAGATTAAGAACTGTTGGTGTGTGTGAGAATATAACACTCAGATATTTGACAATAAAGCTTGAGAGTATTAGTGATTCCTTGTGTATTCGTCGTTAGGAAGATCTCAACATGAGACTTCCTTTTATACTACTCTTAGAAGACTATGAAGTTGGTCACTGTTCCTTTTACGGCATGAATAGTAAACTGGATGGTGTGAACAGTGGACTGGATGGTGTGAGCAGTTGTTTGAGCCATGCGCATTTAATGGAGCAGATGTACTATTGGTAAATGCATTAAATGGCGCAGACGTCTATTTTGTACCATGCCCTATTGAGTCCACTCAGAGCTTGACCCGTGTTTTGACAGTACTTTTCCATGCAAGTTGATGAACGTATCCTGTAATATCTTCCAAGTCTTCATAGCAGACCACAGAGGCTCTGTAAGGTATTACAGAGGTTCTGTGGTCTGACCTTCTGTGGAGCAGTCCACTTGTTTCCGAGTTGATCTTCTTCTTGCGCACTACAGAGGTTCTGTGATTACCTCTGTAGCTTCTGTGGCTTTCTGGACTTGATCTTCTGGAAGAAGTGGCAGAGCCTCTGTGAGAGGCTTTTCTATACTTAGCCTATTTTTCACTACTTCTAAGTATTTCTATGATTAGGAAGATTGAAGCTAACAATCTCCCCCTAAGTAGTGAAAAATAAAAATTTGACTTTGTGTTTAGTTAGGCTAAGTTAGATAAGACAAAGGTTAAACAATACCTCGAAATTTCTTTCATTTAGAAATATGCCAGAGGCATTTTACATTTGAGTACGATGAAAGATAAACTTTTGTTTGCAGAGATTGGAGGTCTGAGAATCAGATTTTGGCATCTTTGAAATCGTTGTAGCTTCTGTTGTCTCTGCCGACTTTTCTGATCTCTTTGTAGAATCTGATGCAGAGTTCTCTTAGGCGGATTGTTGAGTCTATTTCTCTGATGAAAGTATCTGCATCATCTCTATCCATTTTCTCTGTACCTCTGTATTTTACAAGGCTTGCTCTGAATTTGCTCAGAGTACTGGTTGCGTACTTCTGACAATCCATGAGTACAAAAAGTTTAACCTGGTGTTGTGGGTTTTGAAATTCTAACCCAAATATTGGTTCTCTGATGATTGAGTTTGGCACAGCGTCTGGTAGGCAGCGATCTTCTGGTGGTCGTAGATCTAGATGTTTGAGACCAAGATCTTTTCCCAGCTGAAAATCTATCATGCTGTATAGCAGAAGCTTTTCCCTCATCGCTTTTCTCAATACTTGATAGGCTCTGGTGTTTGCTTATGTGTTGTAGTTGTCCTTTGTCCATTGCAGAAGGTCAGGTAGATCGTATGGATTGATGTTTCTTAAGTCAGCATCAGCGAAGGTAGACTCTGAATTGTTCTCTCTTCTGACTTTGTAAAGATTGTACCTGACCCTTGGATAGGTTCTTGTGAAGGAGAATTTGCAGAAGATCACCTTTTTGATTTTGTGAATTGAGAAGACATCTGCTTTGGCTCTTGGCTTTGTTCTTGTGAAGATGTTCTCAAATTCTTCTCTGATCCTTGGATCTGTCACATGATCTATTGGATAGTTTGTCTGAAAGGATTGTTTGTAGAGGTATTTGTATACCACTTCTTCCATTTCTTCATTTGTTGGACCAGGTCGTGGAATTTGTCTTCTGAGACTCTCCGTATGTTGAACAACTTCTGCAGCTCTACCAGTTAAGGGAGTTTCTGACAGAGGCTTCAATCCATGTGCCCAGTCAACTTCTTCGGGTTTTGGGGTTTGAAAGGCGTCAAACGCACTTTTCATCAGTTTCTCTGTTGGCTTTGACAATGTTTTCTTCTTCTTAGGTTCCTCTGTCAGTATCCCTTTGCCTTTATCTTTTGTTGTCGTGGCATAACCTGTTGCTTCTGTGGGATTTGAGGTTTGTACTTCTGTAGGTTTGATGGAGGTTGCCTCTGTGGATTTTGACGATTGTGATTTAGAGGACTTTTGTGGCGATGGTTCTGTTGGCTTGACTTGCTCTGTAACCTCTGTTGGAGGTTGTTTGGTGACTTCTTCTGTGAGCTCAGTTTCTGTTGATGAAGTGTTTTCATTGAATCTTCTTGCCATTCTGAAGGCTAAGGTGAACCTGTGCCTTTCTTCTTCTCTCTTCACCATTCGATCACTTATTGTTGTGTGCATCCTTTTCAGAATGTCAGAAGCAGAGGTCGTTGCTCTTTTTTGTTTGGTGGCAATCAACTTTCTTCTGGGTATGGTTTGGGGTGTTTCCACAGAGGTGGGTGTTTTCTCTGTGGTTGGTTCATCTGTTTCTTCTAAAATGATTACCTCAGGGGCGGTTGTTGCCTCTGAAGTTTGCTTATCTGCTTCTGTAGTGTTGGGTTCTTCAGAGGTTGAATCCACAGAGATGGGTGTATTCTCTGTGGTTTGTTGAGTTTGTTGTTGTCGGGTCTGTTCTGGAGGTGCTTGACTCAGAGGTTCTGCGGCTATTGGTGGACCTGTAAGTTCTCTGCTTGCAGTTTTCTCTGTAGTTTTCTCCCCCTCAGGATGATCTGATGGACCAGGATGGTCATCATCATCAGAGTCATCCTGACCCTTGTCTGATGTACCCTCTGCTCTGCAAGAAGCATCAGGTTTCTTTGGCATTGTGGCTCCAGCAGCGATCAGTTTCGCGCAGACATCATCACAGAGGCCAAGAAGAGTTGCTAGCTCTGCCTCTGTTTTGAATCTCATCCTTCCTACACTTTCTCTGAAATCTTTGACGAAATTAGCATTGGTAGTGGTGAAGGAAAGGATGACTTCTGTTACTTGATTAATCACGTTCTGCCCAAGTTCTGTCAGCTGTGCTCTTGTCATGTAGTCTTTGGGTTGCATCAGCATGGTATTTCGCATGGCTTCTTCTTGAACTTTTTGTAGGGCCTTCTGTAGATCTGCAGGAGTGATGCCCGTTGACACTGAAGTCTGTTTGTTCAATTGATCAAGGAACTTGTTGATGGAGTTCTCAATCGAAGAAGGAGTAGTTGTTGCGGCAGAAGTGGTGGATGCGGTAGCAGCAGACTTCATCTGTGAGATGGCAGTTTTCACCTCTGTGGACAGGTTGTCCATTTTGGTGTTCAGGTTTAGCAGTGCCAGTGATGTTGTCTCTGTAAAAGATTTGAAAGAGCTTTGCAACTCTTTCAAGGTTTGGTTCACAGAGGTCTCAAGGGTTTGGAACTCATCCCTTGTGACTTGTGTTCCGGTGGTAACCTCTGGAGGAACACATTCGTCTCCAGAGTGAATCCCTGTTCCTGGGATACCTTCTTTCATTCCTGTTTGTATGTTGAGAATGGAAGGATTTCCTTCTGATCCTTGAGAAGAAACATGAGTTTCAATCCCTACAGAAGTTCTGAGAAGAACATTGTCCAAATCCACTCCAGAGGTGGGTATTGGAATATCCTTCTGTTGACTAGGAGACCTGTCTAGAGTCTCTTTGTCTTTGTGCTCTCTACTTCTCTCTGAAAGAAGTGTGGGTCTTAATAAGTGTGTGTCAGAGGAAACAAATTCCTCTGTAGGGTGTTCTTGTGTGATCTGGGGCGATTGATCACGAACATTAGGTGAGTCTCTTTGAGGAGACTCCCTAGGAATGGATTCCCCGGTTTCTGTGGGCACAGAGGTTGAAAGAGTAACCTCTGGCTGGATGGGTTGGGTTGGGATCGAGCTGTGCTGCTCTTTTTCAATAACTCCTTCTGCAGCTAGACCTGCGGAGTTAGAAATGTGGGTTGCACTGGGAGGGGGTGATTGATGTGTGCCTTCTTCAACTTCGGCATCTTTTCTTGTTTCTTCTTCTGGTTCTGTGGAAGTTCCTTGCTCTGTGCGCAATGAGTCATACATGTGATGAGATCCGTATAATCTCATGACATGAGGATGATAGAGACCTTTTCGTATCCAGATAGCCTCTTCTTCATCTGAATCTACCTCTGAGATTTCTATCCCTGTTTCTGTGGTTTCTTCTACAACTGTTGCCTCTGTAACTTTAGTTGTATTCCACTCAGCTTCGATTTGTTCTGTTTCTTCTGAAGCTTGGTTTGGACTTCTTCTGTGGACGTCCAATCCTTGAATGAAAGGGTTTTGTAAAATCACAGGGGTTTCGGCTGGTTGATTTCTGGGTGTTGTGTCATCTTCGTGTAGATGTGTGTCAATGCCAGAAATGAAGAAATCTTGTTCTTCTGGAGTGTGGTGGTCGATAGGTTGTGCCGTCCACCCTGCTGTATTAAGGGTGTTTGCAATTTCGGGGTTCTGTAGGAAATCATTCAGGTCTCCTTGGTGAGCAAATCTATCTGGAGATTGATATGGTGATTGATATCCTTCTTCTGTCATTCCTACTTCTGCATCTTCTTCTTCTTCTGCAGTTTCTCCCTCTATGATTTCCTCTTCTGCAATGGTAAACAACTTTTTAAGTGTTTTACCATGCTTCTTTTTGGTTTTCCTCCTTTTTGGTTTTGGTGCCCCTTCCTCTGTTGATTTGGATCTCTTCTTTTTCTGTTTTGTGAAAAGGGGAGGTGCAGAGGAGCCAATCTCTGTGGCATGGGGAGGTGAAGGTCTATCTTCTGCAGTGCTTGTTGATGTGCCTTCTGCAGTTTTTCTCTTCTTAGCTTTTGGAGTAGAAGCAGAGATCTTTGCTGAAGATTTCTTTCCCATTATTTCTGCGCGTTTGGCTATGAAGCTGAGCTGAATAGCCATGTGTTTTGCTAACTTTTGATCCTTTTCTGCTTGAGTGGAAAGAGGTTTTGCTATCATTGTTCCTAGGGGAACACCTAAACGCGGGGGTGTCATAGGACTCGGTTTTGGAGTTCTATGATCGCGTATATACTCTTTCTTAAGGGATATGTTCGATGCGTAGCGCAGAAGTTTCTTTGACAGAGGTCTGCAGTGTGAGTAGCCATCAGCATGATCAGTGGGGGTATTTTTGTTCATCGGGAACTGTTTGGGAGTTGGCCCTTCCATTGGCCAATTTTGGATTAGCAGCAGAGGTTCGAACAGTACTCCCAATATTCTTTGGAATTGCAGAGGTGGTAGAAAGTTGGGATCGTTCTCTTTGACCCTTTTCGAGTTGTTCTTTCTGTCGATGGTGTTTATGATCTCTTGCATCATTATGGTCGCTTAATCTAGTGGAAGATCATAGTAAACCCCATACATGATGCTCAAGATTTGATGTGAGCTCTGGTCAATACTCCCTATCTTTCCTGTCAAACATCTGTTAAGAATAGAGAACAAAGTGTTCCACAGAGGTGGTAATCGGCCTCTGCGGAAGTCATTTCTCTTCCGTAGTTGGGTGTTGTACCCAAGCATTTCCACGAATCTACAGATCTCTTCGTCTGTTGGTTGCTCTGCATAACTTTTCAATCCCAGTAGACCCCTTGTTGGTAGGTTGAATTCAAGTGAGAACATTGTTCTGTTGAACTTGATTTCAAGATGCTCAGTTTTATCAGGTCTTGAAATGTACCCTTTGATAAGAGAATCGTCTTTATCAAATCGGCAGCTTTGCCAAAATTGGTTCAAATAACGAACTGGTATTCTGTTAGGGGTTCTTGATAGTAGAGGGAAAAGGATATGGTTTTCCATGATGTTCAGAAGTATGGCATGGGCTTCGCCGAAAGTAGTGGGTGAGGGGACCAAATAGCAGTTGTTGGATTTAATAGGAAGAGTGGCTTCGAAATGATCCTTAGCTATGAAGTTTTGCAAGTGTGTCGTCGGAGCAAAGTCTGCGGAATCCCCGGAATCTTGTTGTTCAATATTTCTTGCAAGGCTGGGGTTTTCAGAATGTTCTGAATGAGCAGGGGAGTTTTCCGTTGAGTTCGCCGGAGAGAGTTCAGAGGATGTAGCTCGAGAAGATGAAGCCATTTGCAAGTGTTTTGCAGGGTATCGCCGGAGAAGAAGATGAGAGTTTGTAAAAGGTTTTATGAGAGGGTAAGGTTTGTTTTTATAGGATGGTAAAACGGTAGACTTCGAAAGGGTAAAGTATATGGCAATGGATTAAAGTTTGGAATCCGCACTCGAGTTTGAGCGGCGGGTTCAACTTACCAAAAAAAACGTTCCATGTTTGCCCAATGAAAATGGGACACGTAGGCCATGTCAGAAAATGACAGGACGTCGTGCGCGGCCCATTAATGCTAGGCGCGTGGAGTTGTTCTTAGCCATATGAGTTTCACTCGCAGAAAAAGTAACCGTTAATACTACAGAGATGCCCAAGTAATCAGATTGACAGAGCTTTTGTAGTTTACAGAGGCTCTGTGATCTTGAAAATCTTTGATGTTTATCCCTTTTTCATATATCTCATTGTTATCATGACTTCTGTGGGGTTCTTCTTTAACCAAAAACATTTGTAAAAGCATTGGAGAGGATAAAATCGGATTTTTGTTAAGAAATTTGCTTCGCAGAGGTTTTGTGGCTCTGTTGGAACTTGCAGAAGTTCTGTGAGGGCCAGCAGAAGCTCTATGAGAGAAAAAATCTCATAAAAAAAATTTATTAGTATTTTTGATCATCCAATTTTTGATTTGGTTTAAGAGATGTTTTTCGGACATATTTGAAAGTTTGTGTCCGAGAAAACTGTTTAAAAAAAACGGTTTGTTCGAGAAGGTCATGGTCTGCGTTTTCGGTTTCTGAGATAACATTCCAAAAGATCGACAGAAGGTTAATTTTTGATCACAGAGCATATTTCCTGCAGAAGCTCTGTTGAGCTCAGCAGAAGCTCTATGACCTTAAATTTCTCCTAATTCGAATTTTGTGAAACTTTTTGAGCTTTTGATTTTTGAGATGTTATTCACAGTATATTTAGGACATATTTGACAATTCTTGTCCTAGAAAATTGTTTTCCAAAAACCTTTTGTGCGAGAGACATACCTTTTGGTTCTTCTGTTCTCGGCAGTTTTGTCTTTCTTCTGTCGATGGAGAATTATCGACATTCTTCTTCGGCTTTCCTTTGAGAGATTTACCTCTGTAGATCATCTCAGGGCCCCTTTTGCTCCCCCTTGATCTAATCTCTTCTGTAGATCAAGAATTTTCCTTTTGCTCCCCCTTGATCTAATCACCTCTGTAGATCAAGTAATTTCCTTTTGCTCCCCCTTGACCTAATCACCTCTGTAGATCAAGTAATTTCCTTTTGCTCCCCCTTGACCTATGCTTGGATCAAAGAATGATAAGTTTTGCATAGAACATAGGTCATGGTCTTTCAGAGGTTCTGTAGGGGTCGTCAGAGGTTCTGAGTTGACTTACAGAAGCTCTGTGATTTTAAGAACTATTTAAGGTTTTAAGAATTTACATACAGAAGTAGAATCAATCAAAGCAATAAATTAAGCAATGTATTTACTTATTATTTACAGAATATAAAACTATACTTACTGAGGATTTTCACACCATGTTAATCATTCCTATCTTACCCACCAAGAAGTTGAATCTTTTCTCGTCTAGTGCTTTGGTGAATAAGTCAGCGAGTTGATATTCTGTGGGCACAAAATGCATTTCGATTGTACCGTATTCAACATGATGTTTCAAGAAGTGATACCTTATATCGATATGCTTGGTTTTTGAGTGTTGCACAGGGTTGGCAGAGATAGCAATAGCACTTTTGGAATCGCAGAAGATGGGTATTTTGAACAGAATGTGGCCGTAGTCTTTTAGCTGAGTCTTCATCCATAGAACCTGAGAACAACAGCTAGCGGCAGCAACGTATTCAGCTTCTGCAGTGGATGTGGAAACACAGTTCTGCTTCTTGGAGGTCCAACTGACTAGTTTACCACCTAGGAATTGACAACTCCCAGAGGTACTCTTTCTGTCGAGCATGCATCCTCCATAGTCTGAATCTGTATAAGCTTTAAGACCAAAACCAGAGTTCTGTGGATACCAGAGACCAAGATTTTTGGTCCCTTTTAGGTATCTAAAGATTCTCTTTACGGCATCATAATGTGATTTCTTTGGATTAGCTTGATAGCGTGCACAGAGACATGTGGCATGCATAATGTCAGGTCTGCTTGCTGTTAAGTATAACAGAGATCCAATCATGCCTCTGTAGAGAGTGCATTCTACAGAGATGCCATCTGAATCTAAGAATAACTTGTTTCCAGTGGCCATTGGAGTTTTCATTGCAGAGGTATCAGAGAGGCTATACTTGGAAAGAATGTCAGAGACATATTTAGCTTGATTTATAAAAATTCCCTCTGATGATTGTTTGACTTGGAGTCCGAGGAAGAAAGTTAATTCTCCCATCATACTCATTTCAAACTCACTCTGCATGAGTTTTTCAAATCTTTTACACTCTTCTGAATTAGTAGACCCAAAAATTATGTCATCTACGTATATTTGGACAAGCATTATCTCACTACTTTTGCGTTTATAGAATAAGGTAGTATCAGTTGTACCTCTGTTGTAACCATTGACTAGAAGAAAGGTAGAAAGTCGTTCATACCATGCTCGTGGAGCCTGTTTCAGTCCATATAGAGCTTTTTCAAGGTAGTATACATGCCTTGGAAACTTTGATCTTTCAAATCCTGGTGGCTGATTAACGTCCATCTGATAGACTTTAAAACCTCTGTGGGCTGCGAAGGCTAAGAATATTCTTATTGCTTCGAGCCGTGCGACAGGGGCAAAAGTTTCATCGTAGTCTATGCCTTCTGCTTGTCTATATCCCTTTGCTACTAATCTTGCTTTGTTTCTGATGACCACTCCATCTTCATCCTTCTTGTTTCTGTAGACCCATTTAGTCCCAATGGCCTGTTTTCCTCTTGGCAGAGGTACTAGAGTCCATACTCTGTTACGCTCAAATTGCAAAAGTTCTTCTTGCATGGCGTCTACCCAGTTTGGGTCATCTAGGGCTTCAGAAATCTTCTTTGGTTCTAGCACACTAATAAAATTTGTAAAGAAACAAAAGTTAGCAGTGGCAGACCTTGTTTTTACTGCGTCAGAAGGTTCTCCGATTATTTGGCTTGGAGGATGGCTTTTTGTCCATTGAGTTGTGCGTGGGAGATGATCATCAATGTCATTCAGACTTTCTTTAGAGACTTCTTGTGTTTCTTCTTGTGTATCCTCTGTTGTTCTTCGTGCCTTGGTAGTTGATTCTACCGTTTGTGGAATGATTGGTATGAGTGGTGGTGGAGTTTGTTCCTCTGAGGACGTATAGTCTTGGTCCTCGATTTCCTCTGTAATTGGTTCTTCTGTGGTTTGTGCAGCTTCTGTGGTCGTTTTCCTTGATGTTTCATCTTCTGTACTTTCTTCTGCTTCGGCAATTGCATCTGTAGTATGTACAGAAGAAGATGAAGCATTATTAGGACCAGTTAGAGACAAACCTGTAGGATTTTGTCCGACAGAGGATGGTTCTTCAGAAACCCTGATTGTTCCAACAGAAGGATCAATGTTTTCGTTGAGCATCTCTAAAAATAGAAGATTCAAGTCTTCTTTTGCTCGTGAGATGACAGAGGATTTTCCTTTAGTTCCGAGTTCTGAACTGATTTGTTCAGAAGTCATTTGGAATGAATCATCAAAAGAAACATTGATGCTTTCTACAATCTTGTGAGACTTTGTAAGGAATGTTCTGTAGGCTTTGGAAGTGGCAGAGTATCCAATGAATTTGCCTTCATCTGCTTTTACATCAAACTTTCCTCTTGAATCTCTGTCGTTTAAGACGAAGCATTTGCATCCGAATACATGGAAAAATTTGATGTTTGGCCGCCGTTTGTTAAGCAATTCGTAAGGCGTCTTGAGGTGTCTTTTCACAATGGTTGATCGATTTTGAGTATAACACGCAGTAGAAATTGCTTCTGCCCAAAAGTTCATTGATAATCCGCATGCTGACATCATAGTTCTTGCGGCTTCCACAAGTGTTCGATTTTTTCTTTCGACAACACCGTTCTGTTGTGGAGTGCGTGCTGCAGAGAAGTTCTGTGATATTCCTTCTGTTGAAAGATAGGCTTCAATGACAGAGTTTTTAAATTCTGTGCCATTGTCACTTCTTAAATTCTGTATTCTGCAATTATAAAGAACTTGGATTCTTTTCATTAGATTTATCAATATATTTGGAACATCTGATTTCTTTCTAACGAATTCAACCCATGTGAAACGCGAATACTCATCAATTAGGACAAGTATGTATTTCTTGCCACCTAGGCTCTGTATGGCAATGGGACCGCAGAGGTCGACATGAAGCATGTACAGAGGTCTAGTGCAAGATACATCTGTTTTGCCTTTGTGGGAAGCTCTTTTGAGTTTTCCCATCTCACAGGCAGAACATAAATGATCCTTATTGAATTTAACATTTGGCAAACCTTTAACTAGATCAAGTTTGACCAGTTTTTCCAATGTGTGAAAATTTAAGTGACAGAACTTGTTGTGCCATAACCAGGCTTCTTCACTTTTGCAGGCAACAAGGCAAACTTTGTCTTTGTTCTTTGAGTTGAAGTTCATTAGATATAGATCACCTATTCTTTCAGCTCGCAGAAGTTCCATACTTGTTTCTTCACTTTGTAGAGAGCAGAAAGTTCTTTTGAACAACACATTGAATCCTGTATCACAAAGTTGACTTACACTGAGTAGGTTGTGCTTAAGGCCATCCACATATGCAACTTTGTATACAGAAACGTCTTCTATCCTTATGACTCCATAGCCTTTTATGTGTCCTTTCTTGTTGTCTCCAAAAGTCACAGATCCACCATCTTGTGTTTCTTTGTACGTGGATAGTGCACTTCTGTCACCAGTCATGTGCCTTGAGCATCCGGAGTCTAGATACCAGATTGGCACATACTTCTTCTGCAGGACAATCACAGAGATTTAGGTACCCATATCCATATGGGTCCAATGTTGTTAGAGTTTTTCAAGTTTGCCTTGGCATTCTTGAAATACATTTTGTTCTCTGCAGAAGAGTCAGATTGTTTCTTTGTGGGATTTGACTTTTGAATTGTCGTAGAGAGTAAACACACTTGACTTGATAAATGATTATTAAGTTTAGACATAAGATCAAAGCAATGACAGTATTGAATATGAGATGTAATTTGCTTGAACTTTTCATTGAACTTTTTGAACTCAGCCACAGAGGCATTACATTCTTTCTTTACATTAGATTTCCTATTACTAGAAGATCTATGAATACTCGAATGTTGTTTGCAAAAGCTCTGTTTAGGACCTGCCTTCTGTGGGTTGCTTCTGTGGTGAACTTTTTTCATCACTGTCACAGAAGAGAAAGATTTATTAACCTTAGGTTTTGAAAATCTAGAACTTATAGGATCAATAGAGGTCTTCTGTAACATTTTAAGCTCAGCAGAGGTTTTGATATGTAGATTCAATTTTAGAAAATCTTGGCAGATTGGAATCTCTGTGAGTTTCTCTTTTGGAGAAATAGTTCTGTGAGGAACTTCAGAGGAGAATTTGACATCCTCTGTGTCACAGTGAATTATCCCTGATTTGAAATCAGTCTCTGAGTTGTCAGAGGATGAATCGTCCTCGTATACAGAGGTTGAGTCAATTCTTTCAATAGAGGCTGGATTTTCTGAGCATGTATCGTACGAGCTTTCTTCCTCTGTAGAATAGTTTTCATAGATTGCAGAGGTTTCTAATAAGATTTCTTCAGTGAGAGTTTTATCTATAGAAGATGTACATAAATTTTCTAAAACGCTTGATTTCCATATTTCCAAAATTTCTTTTTCAATTAAATTTTTAAAGTTTTCTTCTGTAAAAATGGGTTTAAACTCAGGAGCTTCTGCTGATAATTTCTTTTCAACGTTTATCAAACAGACAAAAGCAACCTGTGTTTGGGTCTCTGGTTTACCGAACTTGAAGATACCAATCTGATCTTGTGTTTTCAGATATTTCTTTGGTTTGATACCTCTATTGACAGTGGTTGAAGATGATGAGTCTGTGTTTTCAAACCACACGTTAATCATCTTCTTATGTTTCTTCAAGTAAGGATCCACAGAGATTTTCGCCCGTTTGCTTACAGAGATTAGATTTGGAAAATCTGGTTTGTTTGTTTTTCCAATCACAAATAACGAGGACAGAGGTTTGTTTCTTTTGCCTTCAACACCTAGGGTGATATCATCATACCCTATACCTCGTCTCCCTATTTGTGAGTTTATTTTTTCATAAACTTTCTGTGCATCTTTATAGTTTTTAAGCAAAACTTCTCTTCTGAGTAAATCTTGCCATAATACCTCTCTTTCTCTTTGAAAGTATTCTTTAAGAGCTCTTATGTCAGTAGTTTCGCTCCTTGAAACTGAAAGTTCTTTTGTTTTATCTTTTAAAGTATTGGTTAATTCAGAAATTTGTTTTTTTAAAGGATCTAGAGTTTTGTTCCAATTCTTTTCTATTCTCTTTTTTTCCTCAAAAATCTTTGCTTTTTCTTGAGTGAGAAGCCGTACTTCTCTCTCATTGAAAGTGAGTCTTTTCTGAATACTTTGATTTATCTCTTTCAGTTCAATTAATTCAATGTTAATTCTAAGTGTATTATCATCTACAGAGGTAATACAAGAGTTGGAATTTGAAGTAGATACCTCAGAGTCAGTGCAGGAGTCGACTTCTGCCATGCCACAGAAGAGGGCATTAGCGGTAAGTTCATCGTCAGAAGTAGAGTCTGACTGGAAGTCTTCTGTGTTCTCCTCAGAATGTCCTTTTGCCATTAAGGATTTTTGAGCATAATATTCGGCTTTCTTTTTGTAGAAAGCAGAGTCCCTCTGTGGGCGATTTTATCTGCTTCTGCATTCATTCGCAAAATGGCCTGGTTTGCCGCAGTTAAAACATCCTTGAGGAGTGTTTCCTGTTCGATCATTGGACTTCTGTAGGTCTCCGCCTTTCTCTGATCTACATTCATTTGCATAGTGACCAGGTTTGCCGCATTTGTAGCATTCTTGCTGCGTGTGGCTTACCGAGTCATCTGACCTCTGTCGGTCATTCCCTCTGTAATTTCTATCGTTTGACCTCTGTCGGCCACTTGATTCTTCTCCTCTTCTGTCATCTCTTCGGTTGTCTCTTCTGTCATCCTGGTTTTCTCTATCATATCTTTCATTTCTGGAACCTCTTCTGTTCCCTCTGAACTCTTTTGTCAATAGAGCTAAAGATTTAGCTAGTGACGCAAGAGTTATTTCCTTTTCTGCTTGCTCTTCTTCTTCACTGTCAATTATCACCATCTTCTTCTCCTTCTTCTTCTCCTCTGTGGCTTTATCATTTCTTGGTCTCTGTGCATCCTCTTTAGTTTTACTAACCAATGCATATGGTGCAATGGTTAGTGTTTTAGCCTGTGCTATCTGAGGTTCTTGTGCGGCTAATGTTCCGTAAAGATCAGAGAGAGTCCAGGTGTCTAGATCCTGATTTGTCTGTAGGGACATAGACAGCTGGAGCCATTCTTCATTTAGACTTTTTAAAAACATGACATTGTTTTCTTCAGAAGTTCTGTCAATGCCTGATTTTCTGCACTGGTTGATTAGAGAGTTGAATCTGTCGTATGTTGTTTGCAGAGATTCTGTTGCAGAGGCTTTGAATGCATGATATTCATTGATGTACTGTGCTCTTCGTTTTTTTGTGTTTTAGCACCTCCTTCCAACTGTCTTTCCAGTTCTTTCCACAGATCATGCGTTGTTTCACATGAATCCAAGGATTGAAAGAGTTCGTTGGGTATTGCCATAATTAATGTCCTCTTGGTTTTCTGAGCAACTTCATCTTCTGCTTTATCTTCGGTTGACCACTCCCCTTTTGGCTTTGGTTTTTGATGTTCGGGGATTTCGGCAGATTCAGCAGTAGCAGGTATACGAGGTACTACTGTCATGGGAATAGGAGGAGGATTGTATAGATATTGTACTTGATTTTTTTCAGTGCCCTCGAAAAAATGGACCATTCTTATTTTCCACTGAGGATACTCATCTCGAAGGAGAGTAGGAGGTTTAGTGAGAGAACCAGTAGTAAAGAAATTATTTGTATTTGTCATTTGAAGATTTTAGAAAGAAAGTATGATTAAAGAGTTACTTCGATGAGCTTGAAGATTTCCTGGGTTTAAGCAGTTTCCAGACACAATTTTAAATCTCAATAATATCTATCAAGAGTCTTGATAAGTGGATCACTTGATATTGAAAATCAAGGATGGCTCTGATACCAATTGTTTGAACCCAGATACACTTAATCAAGATTAACAATCTGTTAGTGGAGTTTAGAGTTTGATGCGGAAGCGTATTAAACTAACAGATATGTTTGATAGATATTAGAACGCACATATATAAAGAAAACAGTAAGGAATAAAAAGGATTTCTTGAACAGTTACTGTTATTCAATATATAATAAGAACACGAAGAACAGATTAAGAACTGTTGGTGTGTGTGAGAATATAACACTCAGATATTTGACAATAAAGCTTGAGAGTATTAGTGATTCCTTGTGTATTCGTCGTTAGGAAGATCTCAACATGAGACTTCCTTTTATACTACTCTTAGAAGACTATGAAGTTGGTCACTGTTCCTTTTACGGCATGAATAGTAAACTGGATGGTGTGAACAGTGGACTGGATGGTGTGAGCAGTTGTTTGAGCCATGCGCATTTAATGGAGCAGATGTACTATTGGTAAATGCATTAAATGGCGCAGACGTCTATTTTGTACCATGCCCTATTGAGTCCACTCAGAGCTTGACACGTGTTTTGACAGTACTTTTCCATGCAAGTTGATGAACGTATCCAGTAATATCTTCCAAGTCTTCATAGCAGACCACAGAGGCTCTGTAAGGTATTACAGAGGTTCTATGGTCTGACCTTCTGTGGAGCAGTCCACTTGTTTCCGAGTTGATCTTCATCTTGCGCACTACAGAGGTTCTGTGATTACCTCTGTAGCTTCTGTGGCTTTCTGGACTTGATCTTCTGGAAGAAGTGGCAGAGCCTCTGTGAGAAAAGCCTCTCACATAGCCTATTTTACACTACTTCTAAGTATTTTTCACTACTTCTAAGTATTTCTATGATTAGGAAGATTGAAGCTAACAAAGCCCAACAAAACCTCCCAAAAAACCTAATAAAATAAAAGTCTAACTTGAAGAAACCCATCCTAGATAATTGCCAATTGCCATTCAAGTGGCCAAATCTTCTAATATAGCCAAGGAATAATCCATATTCTTTAATTGAAAAAACCTTTCTGACCGGTAATGCATTATTCACACAGGAAACGAAGCAGCAGAGAGCTTACCAGTGGAGAGAATTATTTTTGCAGCAGGGATGCAAAACTGTGAAAGGAGCAGAGAATTATATAAGAGGTAAAATAAGATTAGAGATAACTATTAAGTTTTTAAATTCTAAAATCTGTTATCCAGGGTATGTATGCATATATCCAAGGTAAAATAAGATTAGAGATAACTATTAACACTAAAATCGCCAGCTTAGTTTTTAAAATTAAAATTAATTTTTTAAGACTTTAAGAATTTCTACCAAAAATCAATAATATCTTCCTTCCTCCTTCCCAAAAGAATACTATCTTGCTTGAGGTGAAAGGGATAATCAAAAGAAGTATTTACTTATAAACACTTACAAATAAATGTACTTCAACAGTGTCATCAATAAGTAAGAAATTGAAGACTATTTCATAGCCCATAGCTATATGAAACAATTATGAGAACACAAAATATTCATTTGACATCCTTATCGTTTCTCTCTTGAGCACTACAAAGCAACCTCATTTAACTATAAAGTTAGAAAACAGATGTTGTTGATAGATAGAACATT
This sequence comes from Saussurea involucrata, assembly GCA_033807775.1. Classification (NCBI taxonomy): domain Eukaryota; kingdom Viridiplantae; phylum Streptophyta; class Magnoliopsida; order Asterales; family Asteraceae; genus Saussurea; species Saussurea involucrata. The sequence continues at coordinate 116,097,967 of CM066322.1, forward strand.
TAAAATGAAAAGTAAAAGAACTGTCTTTTTGAACAACATATCTGGTGTTTAGAATTTGATGCATGATATTAAATGCAAAATATCAATTGTACAGCATTAGAAAGCTCGTTAGAAATATGCCTCAAATTTGTTTTGTGGGTATTTCTGGCTGTAACGATTGCCAGCAACTGAAAGTAGTCAACAGCAATCAAGCACATCTTAGCAAATAGCAGTTATGAACTTATGGTAACATTATCGACTGTAAGCCACAAAAAGTAACAAAATAGCATTAAGATATCGTTATTGTTAGGTTAATTAAACAACAGGATGGATACAGTAATGAATCTGATGTGTACATGCATGATAAACCAATGGCAATTGAAAAAAGCTTTCTGACCGGTAATGCATTATTCACACAGGAAACGAAGCAGCAGAGAGCTTACCAGTGGAGAGAATTATTTTTGCAGCAGGGATGCAAAACTGTGAAAGGAGCAGAGAATTATATAAGAGGTAAAATAAGATTAGAGATAACTATTAAGTTTTTAAATTCTAAAATCTGTTATCCAGGGTACTCTGCTGCTTCGTTTCCTGCATATATCCAGGGTAAAATCGCCAGCTTAGTTTTTAAAATCGCCAGCTTAGTTTTTAAATTCTAAAATCTGTTAGAGATAACTATTAACATTAAAATCGCTAGCTTAGTTTTTAAAAATAAAATTAATTTTTTAAGACTTTAAGACTTTATGCTTTAAAAGATAGTACATTGTGCATTAAAAATTGTTTTTAAGACTTTAAGACTTTCATCCTAAATGCTTTATAAGATAGTATAGATTTATTGAAACTAAGGTTAGTTGCTCATTCCAATTTTGAGGGTGTTACATAAGGTACTAGACTTCAAGCCACTCGCTAATGAGGTACCTCTTTCTACTATTTTACCTCTTCTCCGCCCTCCTACTTCTTCTACTTCTGCGGCTACCTCCTCGGTAGCGGTCGTCCCAACCGCTGGTACCCAGGCCGTACCAACCACTCCATCTCGAAAGAGAAAACAATCTGAAAATCCACTTGGCATCCATAAGACCAAGAAGATTTCTAAGAAGCAACCCCCCAAGCCTTCCCATGATGAAGACTCTGCGTCTGTCTCTCTACAGAAGACGCTGGATGGTTTCGTGGCACGCTCTGCCACATCCGCTGAACCAACCTCCTCAATACCCACTTCAGTGCCTCAAGACACTGAAGTTATCTTGGATCAGGACCACCCTTCCTCAGCACCTCTAAGTGCTGGTGAAATATTCTTCAGCGGATCCAACGCTGAATCCGTTGCCCCATCCTTCTTCACAACCTTCTCTCTCCCATCTCACTCTTTGGTCACTCCACCTCTATTTCCCACTTTCTTTGCAACAAATGTCATTCATTTGGAAGACACTCATGCCGCTGAACTACAAGGCATACTGCAGCAAAATAAAGGACCTGAAGGCGCTCCTAGTCATCGAACGCTGGAAGATGACATGGAAGACGCGTCCGGCTACCGTGACTTCAACACGTTTTCCAACCCGCCTCCAGGTAACCTAAACACTCCTCTCTCTGAACCCCCCAACTTCTGAGCTTTCCTTTGTTAATAAGTTTCTCTATGTTGCAGGTCCTAATTTGAGGACAATCAACAACTCCCTCACGGATTTGTCCAGGAAGGTGGAATCTCTCACCACTACTCTCTCCATGTTAGCCCCAAGTATACAAGATGTAAAAGTTTTGAAAATATCACAAGTCAGAAGACCACCAGAGATCCAGCAGAAGACATAGAAGAAAATCAACCAGAAGATCATCAGAGCTCGACAGAGCTCTGGCAGAAGACTTCTTCTGTTCCACCAGAAGAACTGTTCACACCAGAAGACCATCAGAGCTATGGCGTAAGAGCTCTGGTGAATGAAGACCTCTGTGAAGCTTAAGTCTAGTAGAAATCTCTAAGTCTCAGACACGTGTCCGTACTTTCCACGTCAGCCCTAAAAGGACGAAGGCACACTTTCCACGTGTCATCCCGGGGTTAGATATTACACTGTCTTTCACTTTATCAGACTATAAATAGAAGGGTAGTGGAGCACACATTTGTAAGTTTTTGGAAGGATTATTTGCTACAATTGTGAGAGCACACACTGCAACATTTCTTTCCACTAAAACTGTACGATTTGTCACCTGAGAGATTTTAGAATACACACATGTGAGTCCATGATCTTCAACACTTCAAGTAATTGTAACAAGATAAGGAAGGAAAGAACTATTTATTATAGAAAAGTAAACTAATCTAGAGAGAGAACACAAAAGTGTTTAAGATCTACATTGGGAATTATGAACTTGTTATTACAAACATACATGAAATGTCCTATTTATAGCCCTCTCCCCTTGTTACAACAAGTAAGCCCAAACCCATTTACATGTCTAAGCTCATTAGGCCCAAATCTATTACTTTACAAAACTTTCTAATTATTTAGGACAACTTAAATGTCCTAACATTCTCCCCCCTAAAGTTTTGGAAAGTAAAATCACTTAAAAGTCTTTACTCCTCTCCCCCTTGATTTTCTTGAAAAACTTTAGCGGTGCATTCTTCAAACGTAGGCTCGGCTCCCCCCTTGAAAGTTGCTCTTATTCATCATATTTTCAACTTTGAAAAATCGGATCCAGTGTACTCCATAACCCCGACTAAATGCACTAAAATCATCTTCAAAGTGTATGCATTTAGTGTAAAACAGAGAATCCGTCGTTGGACCACGAGTTGAGTAAGAATTCGGCTTAAGAGCTTGGTCCGAATTTGCTCGAAAAAGGAACGATAAAAACACGCGCTACTCGGTAGGGATTTCGAGGAATCGTACACACATCGATGTCGTGGAGATGGATTTGTGACAAACGAAATATAGGAGTGATGCCACACGTGTTCAATTAGCAAAATCCATGAAATTTGACGAATCTAACGGAATTTGGACCAAAAATGTTAGAAATCTAACTGTCCACTAACGGAATCCGTTAGTCACTATTCATCGTCACCTTTAATTCTCTTTTCACGATCTGCACTTTTCACTTCCATTTTTATTTCAAACTTTTCAACCAATCAGCCCCCAATAATTATCAAAAAAGATTTTTCAAGAAGAACAAACAATCATGCAACAAGATGAACAACAGCAACGCAACAGAATTGAAAAATCACGTTTTTTCGACAGAAAAAACATTTTCCAGCAAAGTTGACATAGTGTGATAAGATTTGATCGCATAACCCATGCAACAAGTTTGAATCTCATTTCATGTGACAAAGATGATAGTAAATCGCATAGGAGACATATGATCACAAAGAACATGCAATAACTATGAAGTTTCCGACGAGAATTTCCAGAATCCGGCCAATAACGTTTTTCCGGCGAGTGATTTCCAGCATCTCAAAAGCATTGAATTCATGTTGAAATTCACTCCAAATTATTGCAAACTGATCAATATAATAGATAGAGCAGATCTGAGATGGATTTACAACAAAATCCGGCGAAACTCGCGTTTTTCCGGTTACTCCCGTTTTTCTGGCGAAGTAACATGTTGTTGACTTTTGGAATTTATAAAACACTGAATTCTTGATGGATTTCAGATCTGAAAGTTGCATTCTTCTTGAAATCTAAAAACAAACAGATCTGTGGAAGAATTCTTGATAAAAAAACTCCAAGAACTTTAGATCGATTGATGAACTTTGTTAAGATCCAAACCGAAAAATAATCGAATTCTATGAATCGATAATGAAATTCAGATATGAACAATTTATTTCACTCTAAATCCACATGCAAACAGATCCTGTGAAGCTCAAAACAATTTATCCACATCAAAACTTTCGGATCTTGAGAATTCACGCAAAGAACACCGAAAAACTCTCGAAATTTTCGAAAATCGTCAAAAGTTGTCGAAATTCGATTCTAAAAATTGGAGATGATCTGGAATCGAATAACGAGCAAATCTTCAAGAGCATAAGAGATTTGAACAAACTTACATGTAGATCGGGCTAATTTACTTGAAATGTCGAGATCCGATGATCGTATCGAGAAAAAATTCATCGATTTGGCTCTGATACCAATTGTGAGTCCATGATCTTCAACACTTCAAGTAATTGTAACAAGATAAGGAAGGAGAGAACTATTTATTATAGAAAAGTAAACTAATCTAGAGAGAGAACACAAAAGTGTTTAAGATCTACATTGTGAATTATGAACTTATTATTACAAACATACATGAAATGTCCTATTTATAGCCCTTCCCCCTTGTTACAACAAGTAAGCCCAAGCCCATTTACATGTCTAAGCCCATTAGGCCCAAATCTATTACTTTACAAAACTTTCTAATTATTTAGGACAACTTAAATGTCCTAACATTCTCCCCCTTAATCTGTCATTGACAAAACTTCCTTTTCTTTAGGGTATAATTTCTCCCCTGTTCTTCAATATACTATTTCTCCCCCTTTTTGATGATTGTGAGCATCATGATCATAAAAACCTTTATCAATATCAGCACGCACTTTGTTCACCACAAGAAACATTCTCCTCCTTTATGATCTGATAAATCGTCAATTCCGAAAGATATTTATCCGAATCTTTTCAATTCAGATAAATAGAGAGTGGTAACCCTGAAACAACGGATGAATCAGTTAAAATGCATGTAAGTAGCACGGAGCCACTTAGTACAACATATGTACTTTGTAAAGGAGCTTTTTGATGTTCATTCCCCCAGGGCTTCCATTCAATCATCGAAAAACCATAAAGGAATTTCTATGAACGTTATGAAAAGAAAACATATTCCTTGTGTGAACGTGCTTGTGTATAAATGAATAAAGCAACATATGCTTGATTATTATAGGCTCAAAGTGTGTAAACTGTTGAGACAACAACAATTTTCCACGGACTCAATGTGCATGAATGAAGAGCGAAGGTGGGGCAAACTTCCTTCTTTTTCAATATCAAAACCTTCCGAATGAAGATTAGATAGATAATATGTTGCGTCCCCAAGAAAAATGAAACATTTCTTTGTTAAGAAAGAAACGAGTAGCTGGTGGGGTTAAAGCAAGAGTTGGCATGGGCTAACTGCCTGTTTCAATGATGGTCACCAAAGAATGTGAACCAATCAGTAATGTGGCTTCCCGGCTCAGAAAATGGATGGTGCAGAGTTCTCTAATTCTTTTAACTCTGTTCTCACACCCTCTTTCTGTTTTTAATCCGCTCACTTCTACCCAAACTCTCATTTACGTTTTACCTCAGCACAATGAGATACTCAACCGGATGAGTAATCTCCCCCACTCTTTGATGTAGACCCCTCACCCCTCAATCACTCAAGGATAACTTCTTGGGTAGGAAACACTGGTTAACATGGATCCATAGAAGTTTTATAATATCTCACACTGATTCCCATGAAATTGTCCTAAAATGATTTATGTTGTTCAACAGTTTATCTTGAACAAGTAAACTTCAGTATTTAAATGACATTGTCATCAGAATGTATGCTCTTCAATATTTGAGCGTTTAAACGATGAAGAATTTCTCATAACAAGGATATTTGAACGAATGAAATGAATTCGAAAGACTTGTTTGAGAATCTGACAATGTATCAATCAGATCAAAAATGAAATATAATCATGAAGAATAATCATGTAAGGTTTAGGGTATCAAAGAATTGAAATTTGTTTATATGAACAAATATAAACAATCTTTGAATGAAACGTTTAAGTTCTCACGCTGAAAAAAATATGTGATGCTCAACAAAATAGGAATACAAACGAGAGTATTACCGTCGAAAAATTGTTTCGTTTTGAGACATGGTAATAACAAAGTCAATATGAAGCTGAACCGATGTGTATGAATACTTGAAAGTATAGAAAAGATAATACGCAAGTATTAATCTTTGGAAACACACAGTCAGAAACTGATGTGACGATAATGCGAGATATATATATATATATATATATATATATATATATATATATATGAAAAACATTTAAAATCACACTTCTAGATTCATAAAATCGGTTTGAGAATAGAGAAGTGGTTTGAACATTTAAGGAAAAATGTTTTTCATGCTTGAAAGTCGTTCTTCTTTCAAACAATCCGAGATTAAGGTCAGAAGATACGTACAATTAGAAATATTTGAGCTCCCCCTTAAATCATGATATAATGATTTAAAATCAGTTAAACTCCCCCTTAACACGTGCAAAAGATCTTTATGTGTACAAAATTTTCACAAAGAACAAGACTTGGATTAAAGTATCCTTAATCATTAAAACGAGTTCTGAATTACCAGGATTGAAGTAAATTCAGAAGTCATAGTCGTTGAAGAAAGTGTTCTTAGTGTTATTCAAACATATCAATATACGAGCAACTTATTTATTGATCTTGTTATCATTTATTGTTCATTATTGATACTCTCACTGTTACATACTCGTCTACACAACCACTCATATTTAATGGCTTTATATTATGTTTTCGCTATCTGTTTTATGTTGTTTATATGAGACAACGTGAATCTGGGAACCTGCAATTGGTATCAGAGCGGATTGATTTGCTGAAATCAAAACAATCCAATCTAACCAGGTTGATTCACTGTTGTTGATTGTGTTTGTTTTTCAAAAGCTTCATAGTATACCCTATTTTACTATTTAAAACCTGAAACTCCATTGTTTCGAGCTTTTAATACTTGTTTAAGCTTTCTAGTTAGTCTGAATATCTTTTCTACTTTAGTTACTGTTCCATTGGTTACTGTTCATCTACTTTTAGTTTAAAACCCTTTTTAAAAAATTTGAAACCTTCGTACTCTGTTTTCTGAAAAGATGGCTAACAACAACATAAATGCTATCTACACGGCTGGTTCTCTAACCAAACCTCCTACTCTTCTTATAGATGAATATCCTCAATGGAAGATTAGGATGGTTAACTTCTTTGATGGGATGGATAGAGACCTTATGCGATCTGTCACTAAAGGACCATTCCAACCTATGGTTCTGGTTCCTCGTGTACCCGCAACAGAAATAACTGCTGAGGTTCCTGCTCACTTCGAGGTTAAAACCACTGGGTTTACTGAAAAGTTGAAAATGGAAAATGACTTCAAAGCAGTTAGGCTTCTGATTATGGCCATTCCAAACGATATTTTCCAAGAACTAGACTCATGTGTTACTTCAAAAGAAATCTGGGGTCAACTTCTAAACCAACTTGAGGGTGGTATAAAAACCCAAAAGAACAGAAGGACCCAATGTATTAATGAATACAATGATTTCAAAGCACTTCCTGAGGAAACCTTACAACAAACCTACAACATATTCAATGTTTTAATAAACAAATGTAAGAAATGTGGGGTTGTTCGGTCGAAGGAATATAACAATGTGTTATTCTTGAAAAGTTTAAATGATGAATGGTTGAATCTATCCATGTCTGTACAAGCAAACCAAGATTTGGATGTATGGTCTCTTACTGATGTGTATGGCACTCTTGCTGCACAAGAGAAGGATGTTGTCAAACAAAAGGGCAAATCCACCATTGCAGGCCCAATAGCTTTGATCTCTTACTCAAAAACTCCCACTGAAGGAAAGTCCAACAGAGAAAGGCCTAGCAGAGAAAAGAAGAAAGAGAAAGCTGTGAAAAATAAGGGAAAGAAAAGTTTGGTCGCTGAAAGTGATGCAGAGGAAAGTTCATCAGACGATGATGATGATGATATCAATGCTTTTGCCTAATCTCTTGCACTTATAACTCAAAAGTTTAACAAGAGATTTGGTAACAAAGTATTTGATAGAAGAGGAAGATATGAGAGAGAAGAGAAAGACGAGAAGAGAGGTTATGTTGCACCTCACCATCAGAACAACAACAGAGCTCCACCAGAGCAGAGGCCACAACAGAAGTACAATCCTCCAGCCCCCAGAAGCAAGTTGATGCTGCCCAACCCATCAACCAGAATGATGGAAGGTGTTTTCGATGTGGCAAACCCGGCCATTTCTCTGCAAACTCCAAGGGTAGACTGGTAAAGGACCAGGACTACTATAAGAACAAGTATAAATATAACTTCAGAGAGAGAAGTTATGTAGCTGAGATGGAAAATTGGATCTCTGACTCGTCCTCTGATGACGAACCAGAGCAAGCCAATTTCGGTGGGGTTGCTGTCGATGATGAAAGTTTGGAAGAGGTAGCTGATTGGATGACTGGAGAGATGCCAGAAAGATCAACATAGACAGATGTGTCTCAGAATGCATGTGCTCTTTCTGTAATAGAGTCTAACGACAGAGCGATGGAGACCACTAAAGCCAGTGCCAAGGTATGTACTACTTCTGAATCAAAATCTGACTCTGAGCTGGAAATGCATGTGTCATTACTCACTGAAGAATTTCAACTATTGAAACAAAGGCTTTCTGAAGAAAAGGAATTAAGAATGCTAGCTCAGAAGGATCTGTCCTTCTACAAGAGAGAGAAAAATCTCTTGGAAATGGAGAAGGAAGAGATCTCCAAAGAAAAATCTGAGCTAAAAATTTTGCAAAAACAGAAGGAAAATTCTTTTTCTGAAAAGTGTAAGGAATATGAGGAAGTTTTAAAGTAAAAGACAGAAGAGGTTAAGAAATCTGAATATGAAATTCTTAACTCTGTCGCTCTAAAGGACTACTTTCAAAGAGAAAGAGAGGTTTTGCACCAATCTTTACAGAAAAAGGAGATTTTGATCAAAAAGTACCAGGATGCACAAGATGTGCACATAAAAATTAACTCTCAAAAGGATACGCAATGTCTGGGTTTCAGTGACCTTGCTCCCTACACTGGAAGGAAGAAGACATCTCTGTCCTCTGCCTTCTGTGTTGGGAAGATCCAAGAAAATGTGATCTCTGGTACTGCAGTTTTTAAAAGAGCTAAAACCTCAGATGTTTCAAAAACACGAAGATTGAATTTCAGGAATGTCAGCTATAACTCCTTGGATCAAGAAAAGGTTACAAAACCATCTGTCAAGTTTATTCTTGATCAAGGAAAAGATGAGAACACATTTCCTAATTCTGTCAAGAGTCTTGATCCGAAAGAGATTTTTCACTTCAACTCTTTTAAGGGACAGAAGTTTGTTACTTCTGTGGCTGAGTCCTCTGGTGTTAAAACACAGAGTGAGCTTAATCCTGAAGCCCCAGTCTTCTCCCCTACCTCTAAATCAATAAGAACATCTTTTGAAGAGGATCTTAAAAGAGTTCTTGAAGAAAATGTTGCATCTGATGCTTTGAAACCGAAGTTTAGAAAGTTTAAGTCCACCAGAGCAAATATCTCAGAATTACCCAAAGAGTCTCACACCTCTACCAGAGCCACTAGAGACTTTCTAGACTATGATTCTGACTCTGATTCTGAGGTGGATTGGCAGATTTTATGTGCTCAAGAGAATGTCTTACACAAACCCAAGCAGGTACATCTGGAGTTTTGAAAACTGTCATACCTTTTAACAACCAATCCAGAGTTCCACCAGTCCCTGATTTCAAAAACAAGGTTATCAGGATTCTCTCTTTTGATGAGATAGAAGAGAAGAGAGAAAGCAAAAAGTATTTCTGTAAACCATACTTCTGTTCCCTTTGCTTATAAACTAATCAGATTCACTTCAGATCAAAAGGGGAAATGGAAAGTCAATGACCAATCTGTTCCCAAGAATAATGCTAATTTCAAGAAAGCAAACCAGGACAGAATGACTGCTAAAACATCTGGTCCCAAAGTTTTTCAATCTCAAGTGCCATTCAATCCACAGATGTTGAAAAGAAACAGCAATATGCACCAATCATCTTCATGTTCAATCAACTGCAATTGCATTCAACTTCTTTTAAAGTTGCAAAATCATTTGAATGGTCCACACTGTATTCTGAATCAGTCATCTGAAAGGAGAAATCCTAAGATTGTCCACCAGAATATGCAGAGAAAATCCTTTGGCACACCATCACAGAATGGAAAGCCGGCAGGTAAGTCAATTAACACCCCTAAGCCTAACCAGAAAGGACCCATTATGAAATGGGTACCTAAAAAGAACTAATCTGTCTTGCAGAAGCCTCATGTGCAGATCTAGTACTTAGATTCAGGATGTTCCAGGCACATGACAGGCAATAAGGAGTTGCTGACTTCATTCAAAGACAAAATGGGAAGTGCAGTAACCTTTGGAGGCGATAGACAGGGACAGATTAGAGGTGTTAGGTCCATGATCTTCATACAATCCAAGTATTGTGTAACAAGATGATGAAGAACATTATTGAAAAAGAAATCTAACCTAGAGAGAACACAAAGTGATTAGAGATCTACATCTTGTATTAATGAATTCTTTTCTTACAAACTACAAGTAAAGACCTATTTATAGTCTTCAGCACTTGCTACAACAATTAAGCATAAGCCCTTTAACACAGCTATTGCTTTACAAAACTTTCTATTATAAAGGACAACTTCAGTGTCCTAACAAGAGGTTATGGTGTTTTGAATAATGGTGGTGTTTCAGTTTCAAAAGTTACTTATGGTGAAGGTTTAAATCATAATCTGCTTAGCATAAGTCAACTGTGTGATCATGGATTCGATGTCAATTTTAAGAAGAAATATTGTTCTTTGTTACTTTCCGAGTCTGGTCAAGAGTTTTTAAGAGCCGATAGAAAAGGCAATCTGTACAAAATGCATTTTAATCCTAATCAAAGTTCTACAACAGAAAAAGTTTGTTTAGTCTCTTTGAAAAAGGAAGATGCCTAGCTCTGGCATTAAAGATTTGCTCATATAAAATTTTAAAATCATGACAAGCTCATGAAACTTAACTTAGTGAAAGGTCTGCCTTCGCTTAAATTTGACAAAGACCATCTTTGTTCTGCTTGTGAATTAGGTAAGCTGAAAAGAGCTTCACACAGAACAAAAAGTGATCACAATTGTCCTAGACCTTTGCATATGCTTCATATGGATCATTGTGGTCCAATTTCTGTGCAAAGTCTGTCTGGTAAAAAGTATATTCTTGTTCTTATAGATGAATTTTCTAGATATACTTGGGTTGAGTTCAACAGAGTAAAATCTGATGTCCCATAAATTCTGATAAATTGGTTGAAGAGAATACAGGTTCTGTTAGGTCTTAAAATCCAGAAGTTGAGAAGTGATAATGGGACAGAGTTTAAGAATGCCAAAATTGATGCCTACCTAACAGATGAAGCAATCTCCCAGAACTTCTCAGCTGCCAGAACTCCCCAACAGAATGGCGTTGTGGAGAGGAAGAACAGAACTTTGGTAGAAGCCGCCAAAACTATGTTGGCAGGTTCTATTCTCCCTATCAACTTCTGGGCAGAGGCAGTCTCAACAGCCTGTTTTACCCAAAACAGAGTTGTCATTGTAAAAAGATTCAAAAAGACTGCTTATGAACTCATCAACAACTGGAGGCCAAATGTGAAATACTTTCATATTTTTGTCTGCAAATGTTACATCTTGAATGACAGAGATCTGCTGGGCAAATTTGACAAAAAGGCTGACGAAAGAATATTTATTGGTTATTTCTTAACCTATAAAGCCTACAGAGTCTACAATACAAGAACCAGAGTCATTCAGGAAAGTATAAATGTGTCATTTGATGAAAATACATCAAGTTCCTCTGATTGCAAATCACCAGAGGGGATACAGACTGAAGAGAAGCCTAGCTCTTCAAAGTCAAGGGAAGAAGATATCAATCTGATATTCAACGATTTCTTCGATGATGATGATTCCTCTGACGACATCACCAGAGGCAATCAGGCTCAGAACTCTGCTGACCAGAACTTAACAGGTACATCTCTAACAGGTCCCTCCAATTCTTCACCATGTACTTCTCTGTCTACAGGTCAAATTCAGAGAAATGAGGGACAACAATCAGATGTAAGAGAACCTGAACAAGAGCCATCATCACCACCTGTGACCCATATTGGAAGAAATTCCTTGTATGAAATCTCACCTTCTCAGAGCCCTGTTGGTACATCACAGAGAATGAAGCCACTCTCCAGAGTTGTGTGCCTCAGAGCCCTGGTGCCAATCCTCAGAGCTCTGACGCTGACATGCGTCTTTTCCCATCAGAAGCACGGAATCCACCTGTTGTCCATGCTCCAATGACCAGATGGAACAAGGATCACCCCCATCATCAAATTATAGGTGCTGCTGAAGATGGTATAAAGACAAGATCGGCAACAATCAATGAGGCTTTCTTTGTAAATTTCTTAAGTATGATTGAGCCGAAGAAGATTTCTGAAGCCCTGGAAGACCCAAACTGGATTGAAGCCATGCAAGAGGAGATTCTGGAGTTTGAAAGAAATAAAGTTTGGTCCTTGGTTCCACTTCCTGAAAACAAAGCTGCTATTGGAACCAGGTGGGTGTTCAGAAACAAGAAAGATGAGGATGGTATTATCATCAGAAACAAAGCACGGTTGGTTGCAGATGGATATTGCCAAGAAGAAGGCATTGATTATGATGAAACCATGCAAGGTATGTTTTTCTATTCCTATTCGCAGAAGTTTACTTCGGTATGCTGTGTTGCAAAACTAAATTACTCGTTGAACTTTTTTCCCTTCAGTGTTTTCTTTGAAATAACAAAGCTCAATGATATCTCTTATCAGTGACTCTTCTTTTTAAAATCCTCTCTGATGTTTTCTAAAATCTATCAGGGAAACGTTTTTGAAAATAAAAAGACAGTTTCTATGTGACGTCATCAAACGGATAAGCCCTGGCACGACCTTTCGTCTGACACGTTCGCCCGTTTCGAATTCTTGTCCAATAAGCTTCGTGGGACGTGTCACGTGTCATGATGAGTTTCTTTTCCCGCTCATCACTTTCTCTCTATACCCTCACTATATAAACACTTCATGTTTATATTTTTACCTTTACGTGCACTATACTCTCTAAAGCAAAAAGAATTCCCTAAGCATTTGTTCCTGGATTATTGTAAAACCCGATACTCAAATCTTCAAACGTTCATCAAACAGGTTCTTACTTTTCAATCCATTTCTCCTCTTAAATCTTTTCATAACTTGTTTTTATCGCATTTCTTGTTCTAAATGGATCAAAACAAATGTTCTTTACATATGATCATCTTCTTCATGATTTTATGAAATAAAACTTAAAATATAGTTTTTCTTTTTAAGTTTAAAACAAAAATCTTAAACTTGATTTTCATACGTTTTTTCAGAATCCCTTTCCATAAAAGGAAACTGGAAAACACTTCTTTTTCACTAGTTTTACTCTTTTCAAAACTAGAAAACCCACGTTATACTGTTTCTTCCCTAAAAAGGAAACTGTAAAACCCTAAAAACCTCAAAAACCCTTATTTTTGGAAACCTTTTCCATTTTAAGAAGTTTCTTCATCTTTTTGGTTACTTATCAGAAATGGCATCCAACGCTGCTAACACTGTTGCTATTCCTGCTACCAACACTGATGCACCTGAGATCATGCTCAAAGCTGCAAACATGAAAGGCGAACTGAATCAAATCGTCCTAGCTACGAACAACTCTTTGGCCCTGCTCAAATTTCCTAAGAAAACGCCAAGCCCCCACCTCACTGATGCGGTCAACTTCTTGAAGACCTGCCCGTTGGCCACTGCAGTGACAATCGCTCCACCTACACATCGCCACTTACTGCAACAATTCTGGTACACGGTCGAGCGTACCACTGAAACCTCGAAGAAAACTGGAAAGGAATACTCAGTGATCGGTTTCCAAACTGAACTGGGTCGTGGAACTATTTCCCCTGCAGCCATCCGCTCTGCACTGAACCTTCCAGGGCGTACCAAAGAAAGCCCCTTTGGCCCTTTCATCGATCTAAACATCCCTGAAGGAGAGCAAGAGTTGATTGCTTTCCTTGATCTCATGCACTATGCATGGGACAAGAACCACAGCTTGGAAAGAAGGTGACTAAGGTTCTCAAAAACAAAATGCCAGCAGAACTGAACTTCATATTCGCCCACGTCATCTCCTGCATTACGGCTAAGGTGGGCTCCACTGATCAGGCTGGCAAGCCTCAGGTAGCCATGGGCTACTGCCTGCTGAAAGGGCAAAAGTTGATTATGCCCGAATCATTTTCGAAGACCTGATGGAGAAGGTCGAGAAGCCCGAACGATCCTTGAACGTTCCTTACCCCCGCTTCATCTCTGCAATACTCCAGATGCTCCTTGGGTCAAACTACCCCAAGCCGGGAGATTACAAACTCCCTTAGGTCGGCCCTAAGGTTCTCGACTTCAAACCGATCCAAGGAGAGGTAAGTCTCTCTACTCTACTCTCTCTTCTCAACCCTCCTACTTCTTCTCCTTCAGCGGCACAACCCTCCGTTGATACCCAGGCTTCTACAACCACATCCTCCAAAAATAGGAAACCATCTTCAACCTCCCTTAGCACCCATAACTCCAAGAAGACTTTCAAGAAAAACCCCAAGCCTTCACGTCTCTCAAGGACATCGCTGATAAGATGAAGAATCTCTCCACCAACCTCTCCACGAACACCTCAGCAATCACTCATGTTGGGGAAACACTAAAGAATGTCTCTTCATCCCTTCCATACAAGGCTAACTCTGCAGATATCTCAACGTTGCAAGGGGGAGTGATAAACTTGGAAACATGTGTCAACAACAACACCATCGCCATCACCAACCTATAATCCTCCATCATTGATCTCTCCATAAATTACTCCAACCTCAGCAACGAGGTTGGAACGATGAAGAACAACCTCTCTGGCCTCCAAGGTGAGGTGAACAACCTTACTAAACAGGTCACTGACAACAACATACTGCTCACCAAGATCCTGGAGAGAATGGATGCTCCAACAGTCCCTGACTCTTTTTTTCTCTCAATCTGATAGAAATCTTCTGGGGATGACAGCGAATTTCGTTATTATGGCTACATCTCGCCTTCCTGACCAAAAAACCAGGTTGGACACTGTTGAGATGTTAATGGCCTCTACTTCTGGGCACCCTGGCCAAAAAGACAGGGTCCCTGAGGCTGCTACTATTGCTGATGTGCATACTACTACTACCTCCTCCCATTCAGATGGAGAGGGGGAGAAGACTAAAGACCTCCCTCTGAATACCGAGGGGGAGGAAGAAACCACTGATAAAGACCCTCAGGAGGTTGATCATCCTGAGGGAACCGCTGAAGATCCCTCTCTTTCTGAGGGGGAGCACGGCGAAGACAAAGCCCCTACTCCACCCCTCTCTCCCCAGGAACGTGAACAAGTCAATATTCCTTCTGATGAAGAGGAAGGAGAAGAGGAAGAAGAGGTGGAGATTGACGATGAAGAACCCTCCGTACATCCTTCTCCCAAGGATGATGATGAAGGTGGATTTTGGTTTCAGCCTACCGCCATTAAGGCCCCTGCTCTAAAGGGTGTCTCAATAAATGAACCAAGGGAGAAAACTGCCAAGTCTCCTGCCAAGAAGACTTCAAGCAAGCAAAAGGGTCTTGCCGCTGACAACTTGTCTATCCTCTTGAAGAAACCAACTTGTCAGGTATGCTAATTTTTCTTCCCATACACTGCCCCTTCTCAATTTCTACCCTTCTCCTCCTGAAATCTCTAAACACTTAGCTATTTTTTTCTCTATCTTTCTACCCTCAAAAGATCTAACTCTAATGATCTTTTTGTTTAAGCTAGTCCTCTCCTCTGCTTGAGGATGCCGCTGAAGCTCCCCCCGCTCAATAAATAATCCCAGCGATCAATGTTGATGAATAAATAATCTCAGTCTCTGTTAGAATGAGAATGAAGAACAAAGAAATGAATAACAAGAGCTGCTCTCTCATCCTAGAAGACCTTCTCTGCCTCATCAGCGGTCAGAAGAAGGTGAACACAAAAGAAAAGCAGCTATGATCCAACAGCTGGAAAGTCAGCGACTTATCCCTTCCCACCTCATTTGTCTGACTCCTGAGGAGATTGCTGAAAGTCTCAAGGATGAGAAGATTCTCATTGAACAACAGAAGACTAAGCTTAATGATAAAACTTTTTCCCTTGAACTTGCCAAACATTCAGTAAAGGATCCTCAGCTGAAGAAATTTCACCTCAGAGTCCAACAACAACTGCTTAAAGAGGTTGGCGAGAAGAAGACGGAGAAGACGAAGGTCAGCGACACCACCCTGGCCTGGTGTAAAAAGAAAGTCCACTTCAGGAGTTTACCAACAAGAATCAAACATGTAAACCTGAAGGGGAGAACTGCCAGAGGAGTCTCACTGATCGATGTCACAATGATCAGGGAGAACGGAGTGGGGAGAACCTGTTATCTCTCAACATTAGAACATCTTGGGCTAAATGAATGGTTGGAGATTTGGGTTGCAATTCAGCGATCCCGATCAAGCTTTAAACCTTGTGTTGAAAGTGCTATCAACAAGCTAATCGACCAAGTCTCTTCAGTGGTTGATTTGCCTCCTCCTCCAGCCATCCAACAAAAACGAAGAGCTCCAAAGAAGAAGGCTCCGTCTTCTTCAGGGCCTGTTATACGGAACGAGACTAGTGTTGACTTTTCTCGTGAAGCTGTACTCGGTCCCAATGCTGATCTATCAGGCCTCGACATATCTCTGCCACCTGCTGTAGAATTCGAAGCTGGAAAGGTGATCAGTGAACCTTACGACATGTTCTTTCTTGATTACACTGGTCGCAAGTTCTTCCAACGCTGGTCTGAGTTACCCATCACTCATATCGAACAACTAGAGACCTATTATACTAGTGTGATCGCTCCTTCCTTGGAACATTCATGAAACCCAGATCTACCGCGAAGCCAAACAAAGACGGGAACGGGGAGTAGTAGTCCCTGATTGGATGATTCCAAAGACTGACATCCTTGATGAACTACTTGTCAAGGAAGAACCTGAATAGCTGATAGGATCTCTTGTAGTTCTTCTATCTTATTAGCTGATAACTTTTGTAATTGTAAATATTTTTCACTGTACTTGTAATTTTTCAACTTCCCTTGTAATCTTGAATTTACGAAGTAATGAAACATTTCAGGGAAGTACTTTACTCCATCAGTACTAGAAAAGATCCCTGAAAACAGTAAATGGGACACGTATTTTATGAGTCCTTTTTATCCTTATGTTTTTAACTTAGCAATTTTCCTTTATTGCTTTGTCATCATCAAATAGGGGGAGATTGTTGATCCAAACCCTTCAGTGATTTGATAATGACTCTCAGATTTACTTAGTGAAAATTGTAAGTAAACTGTATGTATTAATGTTTTGCCATCTAAGAAAATATACTAAGTCTGTTTAGTATCGTTGATGGAAAACATGCGCTTTAACTTATACTTCAGCGATACATGTACATCAGTGAACCTTAAGCCTGTTCAGTCTCACTGATGATCGCTGATAGTTCCATTTGTAACTGTTTACTTATGATCCTTGAAGACAAGAGTCACGACAACAGAGTTCAAAGCTGAAATCGAAGACCAAGCTGACGAACGAGTGACTAAGTCTACTAGTGACCTGATGCGGATATCAGCGAAGCCAAGACTTGTCTACTTCACGCGAAGTTTCAAGTAGAAGACTTCAGCGAGAGCTGAACTTTATCATTCGCTGATAAAGATCAATTCAGCGATCGCTGATCATGAAGCCTGTTCTACAAGTTACTTTTGTCTTATCTCCTTGCACGCCTTTGTACGATTTGTTAGAAGGACATCCCTTTGTCCAAGATCGTACAAACCACTATGCCAACTACACTGCTCATCATGCGACCACTAGGATGTTTGCTTCTTAGCAAATCCATGCAACCAACCAGACGCTGCCATATGTAAAGTTGTACTGACTTGCATTTAATGCATGTAGTATAAATAGGAAACCCTACATCGTTCTTGAAGTGCTCTTCCTTTGCTGAACTACTTAGTGCCAAGAAAACCTGAGTCTGTTCAGTATCGCTGATGATCGCTGATTGTTTCATATGTAAAACAATGTTGTTTGTAATCCCTGAAGACAAGTTTCACGACAAAGAGTTCATCGCTGACATCGAAGACGAAGCTGGTGAACAAGTGATAAGTCTACTAATGATCTGATGCGGACATCAGTGAAACCAAGACACGTCCACACACGCGACGTTTCAAGAAGAAGACTTCAGCTATAGCTGAATTACATCAGGTCTTCATTGATGGATGTTCAACTCAGCGATCGCTGATCATGAAGCTTCTACTTCAAGAAATGTTTGTCTTATCTATTTGAACAACTCCGTACGATTTTTCAGAGGGGGCATGCCTTTGTCCAGGGTTGTACAACCACTCTGCCACTACACTGTTCACCATGCGGCCCAAAGCATGTCTTGCAAAAAGTCAGAAAGCATGCGTCCAATCAGATACTGACACGTGTAAAGTCCTCATGCCATGCATTTAATGCATCGAGTATAAATAGGAGGAATGCCCCTTCAGTTTGAAGGTGGTCTCTCCCTGAACTACTTAGTGCCTTAGAAAAATATCTTTATTTTTCTAGATCTCCTTTTCTCTCTATTTCTTGTGCAAGAACTCTTAGTGATTCTCAAGTTTGTTTAGATTAGGTTTTACTTAATCTTATTCTGCAACAAACTGTAAATTGTGTTTTATTTATCAATAAACAATTTAGAAAACCAAAATCTTGTGTGTTTGTATTCAACCCCCCTTCTACAAACTATTACTTGTATAAACCCTTCGGGACCAACAATAAGGAAACCAAATTGAAAACCTATAAAACAGGGATAATCAATATCAAATACTAAAAAATTGAAAATTTTAGTATTTGATATTGACCAAAAAAACAAAAAGTTATCGGTAATAGTAGAAATCAACTAAAAACACATGGCATAAAGTCGTAGTCTTGTGTTTTGCTCAAAAAGTCAAAGTGGATTCAATTTGAAAAAATGCATTATCCTCGAAATTAACATAATTGACTTTCCCTCGGGTTAAATTGTGTCAACTTTTCCATCCGACCGAGTCCACAACTTTACGGAACTTTGATCCACCTTCAAGGTGCACCCGCTGAATAAATTTTTAGGCAAATGTGATGACATAAAACTCAAGATTAGTTATGGATCTCGCAAATGATATGGCCTTTTCTCAAAAATTTGGTTTTAATTTTTTTATTAGATTTTCATTAATTGCATTTTAGATTTTTAAAAGGTACACAACAATATGAAATCAAATTTTAAAGGAACAAGTTTTATCACCATCGTTCCCGGACCATCAATGCACTACTGGACAAAGGAGCGATTTCGACGACCGTTCAACAAATTTTACGTCGAAAATATTATAGACAGATAGAAAAAAGTCAAAAAAAAAAAACCAACAGACACATAATTCCGTCGGAAATCCGCCATAAATCCGTCACTAGTTTTTTAAAATGTATATATCTTTGTAAATATTGGTGGCGGATTTGTGTTGAATATGTGACAGAATTGCAATCTGCCACAAATCCGTCGCAAATCCATCATAATATTTTAAAATTTTGAATTAAAAAACTTAATTAATGATTAAATCAAAAAACTATTTTGTAACAAAAATTATAAAAATTAAATTAAACCACTGACCGATTATTCGTCGGAAATTTAATCTGATTGATTAAGTAAACTTGATTAACTCAGAAATTTTAAGAAAATTGGAAAAAAAACACCGGATTTTTTATGGAAATATCCGCCGAAAATGTTGAATCCACCGGAAAGTGCATGCATTTTGCGGCAAGGGATCTTGCAACATGCAAATCCGTCAGACGCTAAGAGCTATTTTCGATAGATTTCCAACATATATTTTCGTTGAAAATGCCAGAATGTTTTGTAGTGATGGTATCTTCATCGCTCATTTCGTTTCTTTTATTCTTCTTCTTCACTTGTACTCATCATGCTCGCAACCTTGGCTAGAGCTTGAATAGTAATGCGTCTTCCTCGAAATTGAAATAATAACTAATCATTCAAGCTTTAATGAGGTCTCGTCTTCAATTCTTCTTCTAAATTTCTCATATGAAAATGTAATGCACGATCCATTCAAAAAGAAAAAGTGTATTAACATTATATGTTATGTTTCGGCTTCTTGATAAGAGTGTGTCTGATTCTAACACTAAGATATATTTGACAAATTAACTGAAAGATACTTTTATAAGAAACTGTATATGTGTGTGTGCGTGTGTGTGTGTGTGTAAGAGTCTTCTTTTGTAAACCCAATTTATCCTATGAACCATGTAAACTAATCTAAGTCGTCATTTCTTTTGATTGACGGTTGAGAAATTTTCGGATTTTAAATTTATTACAAATTAAGGAAAGGGTATTTTTGGAATAAGTTTTCATTATTTCAAATTTTAATTGTAAGTTGAATTATCTATTTTTGGTTATTATATCTCCATGATTTTCTCCATGATCTTCACAACTCTCTCTCTCTCTCTCTCTCTCTCTCTCTCTCTCTTTTTCACACACACACACACAAATGAAACTCAACAATGGAGGAATGTTTTTCACGCATCATCTTTAACATGGTGGCTCCAATTCTGCAACAGGTTTCTCCGACGACATGAGGTTGATTTTCGAATGTATACAGATGTATGAAAGCTCCAACGCCATACTGGTTGATCTACAACAAGTTTCTTCCACCGGCAGCCGATTAACCGACGATCTGAACATTGATTTTTATGAATGGTTATGAACTTTTATTGTATTATTGTTATGAATTTTTTGAATGGTTATGAAATTGTATGAACGGTTATGAATGAGTATGAATTGTTCTTCTATTACAGTTATAATTTTTTTATGAATGAGTATGAAATGTTTTTGCATTACAGTTATAAATGTTTTGTAAATGCTATGAAATTTTAGGAAATGTTATGAATTCATACGAACTGTGCTTGTATTACAGTTATGCATTTTTGTAAATTGGTTATGAAATTTATGAAAGATTATAAATGGTTATGAATTGTTATGATTTTTTAAAATTGTTATGAAATATTATGAATGGTCCATGTATTAAAGAATTAATAACTCTTATTTTTTTTTGAATTATTCCTAAAAATAGGTAATTGGTTATATATGGTAACCGAATAAGATATTTAATAATTCTTAAAAAATCTAAATTAATTTCTAAAAATACGAATTTGAGAAAAAAAAACCAAATACCTGGTTGTAAGTTTGTAACCTTTTTTGGGTTTACAAATGAATTAGTCTCTCTCTCTCTCTCTCTCTATATATATATATATATATATATATATATATATATATATGGGTGATATCGGGTACAAATCAAATAGATTGTACAAACTGTATAAACCCATCTCCACCAATCACGTAACTTCTTTTTTTATATCCATAAGGATATTTTAGGGCTTTTAGCATATTTTTAAATTTATTTTTTTTAAATATATTATTTTACCCTTTGTACTGTTAGATGAAAAACTAAATTCATCGTCCGACACCGACGACTGGAAAATATAGATTTATGAAGCCAAATTATATATTCATGAAGCCAAAATATAGATTCATGAAGCCAAATTATATATTCATGAAGCTAAAATATAGATTCATGAATCCAAAGTTTGTAGGGTTTGTACAATCCATTTTGTTTGTATTTGATACCCATCCTATATATATCTATACTACCTTAATATTGGTTTTGGTCAAAACTCTTAAAGACAACTCACAATGCATAATGTATAACTATTTTAAGCATTGAATCTTAAAAACTCTTAATTACAACTATTGAAGCTTAAAGTACAAGTTCTTAATACATACATTATATCCTTCCCTTTTTATATTTGTGACTTTTCTCCTTTTTTGCCCATAAAAATCTGACTTTCCCTCTTTTGACTTTTGAGTTGTAAAAAAGTTACTTTTACATATATACCGATGTAGGAATCCTTTTGCAGACATCTTTTGAAGTATTATCATGTGCTTTGGAGTATGAGAAAAAGCACATCACACGGATCACGATCCAGAAGACGCATTCACCATCCGATTAAAATCAACCAACGACTCCCATTAACTCAAAATTATTATCTCTCTCTCTCCAGCGCTCTCTCCTTCACGTTCTTGGATGGCGATTTAGGGTTTTGTTCACAGACCCCCTCTCAAACAATTGAAACCATGACTTCCTCCTTCCTACCTCCGGCGTCCTTGCTGCCTCTCCTCCTCCCGGCGCACCTCCCTGCTGCCTGGCCTCCCTGCTAAGAAGATGGAGAACTGAAGAGAAGGAAGAGGTATCATCTGCTCTCGATTACCTTCAATGGATCGAAGAAATTCGTATTTTGTTCTCAGGATAGGGTTTCTCAGACTCAGGTTCAAGGTATGAACTACAGTCTCGATTTCTCTCAGTAAGTTCTTCAGTCGATTTCATACTTTCTGCTTCAATCGATTTCATTGTAGATTTTTACACCATTGTCAATTTTTACAGAGGAAAGAAGAGCAAGGGTTCCATTGCCTATAGTTTCGATTTCTCTCGGTAAGTTCTTCCCGGATTCATCGTCGATTTTTACACTCTCGATTTCATTTTTGATTTTTACACCATTGTAGATTTTTACACAGGAAAGAGGAGCAAGGGTCCATCGCCTACAGTCTCGATTTGTCTCGGTAGGTTCCTCTCGATTTCACATCGATTTTGTCTTACGGTTTCACATCGATACCCACATTTTGATTTCACGGTTTATCTTTGCACATCGATTTGGGTTTACGGTTTCACGATTTCACGTGTTTGTGGGGTTTGTTCAAACACAGATTAGGGTTCTTCTGATCAAAATGTTAGCTTTCAATATGTTCGGCAGTCTCTATGAACAGTTTACTGGTTCTTGGATTTTTTGAGTTGTGGGTTTGTGATAATTTTATGACTGCTATATATGCTACCGCAAATATAATGAACTCTTGAATGATCCTTGTGCTTTGCCTTTACAATGCTTTATCAGGGTGTGCTGTCAGGCCGGTCGATTAATTTGATTATCTGGTCAAAAAACATTTGATGAAAAGATTGGTTAAGACTCGGGAATATCCTTGGTTAAGCAAGATATATCCTACAGGAGGTAGTCAAGAAATTGGGAAAAATAAGTTTGATGAACTCTGCTTAATATGTTACTTCTCCATTTTAAATGATGATTGTTATTTGTCACTTATCTCTCTCTGGTCTTTATTCTTTTTCTGCAGAAAAAGGACTCATCTACTTTGGGAACACCTGCAATGTATCAAAGGTATTAAAGGTGAGCATGATTATTTGAAATGCTCATATTAATAATATCTTGCTTAAATGTGAATTCATAAAATAACCATCTCATGTTTGAGATCAGGATTGCTTCTGCTCATTTTTTGGGTATTTTTCCTTTGTTTTTGGATCCACTGGCAATACGTGGTGTGCTGGGAAGTTTATCAAGTAAACATAAACTTATATATGGTTTTGGTTTGATGGAAAGCCTTAGCATTAGTTGGCCACCATTTTCCTGCACGTGCATTTACTGAAACATCATAATTTCTTTTCTGACAAATGACTCAAAAGACAGGTGTTTCCTTTACAAGTTTTTAGCAAATTTCGTACACATGATTCAACAAAATGCTCCTATGTTTCTTTCTTTAAATGACGGATCATACAATTAAAGTTTCACAAAGCCGTCTGATATGTTTTTAGTCACAATATTGATTAATCTTCTTGAGTTCATATCTCATTTGTTGTATTAAATATCAATTTCCAGGACCATGTTTTTTATTATGATCAATTGATTGTATAAGGAATTAAGGGATTTGTGCTCTTATCCGAGAATGCTTATTGTTTTCTGTTACACCCTGCTGCTGTGAAGAGTACTCCAGTATTGAGAATTTAGCTATTGTTTGTTGGAGTGTCAATCATTAGCGTTTCAGTCCAGATTTGAGTGCTTATTTTCTGATATGTTCTACTGGTTTTAATATTGGGTGTGACTGCTGGAGTGGTTTCTTTTTTGGATTTAATCCCTTTCATTTTTCATTTTAATACAAAACCACATTATTTCATATTGCGTTGCTTTTAAATTATAGTAAATCAACTTGATTTTGATACATAGTTCTATATGAAATGCCGAACACAAGAGTTCTTAAAGAAAGTCATCCAACTCTAATTTATTTATCCGTCTACTTTTTCTTGGAATTTTGTGTGACTCAATACTTTTTTTTATCATAGAAGAGATAGTTTTTGGACATTTTTAGGTTTCTTGGTATTGAGTCATTTGTTTCTCGGTTCACAATGTTTAATTTTGTGTTTCCATTTTAGGTTTTAAATAACATTGTAACTCTATGTTCTACTTTATGTTTGAAATAACATTTAACTTTGCAGGGCTTAATTGTAACAGGTTCGGGTGCTGTTTGAGCAGGTTAAAGGTTCCAAGGGGCTGATTGTGCCGGCTCTTTGGGCTGCAACCCAGCAGGCTGTTGGACTGCTTAATCTTGTCGTTAATGGCTGTTTGGACAGCCTGTTAGGGTGAGTCTGGGCTGTAATATGGTGTCTATGTTGCTTCCATAGTGTTGGTTTACTACTGGTCTGTCCAGATTCAGCCACAGGCATCGGCTGTCTGCGTTAAGACCATGGTTTTGGTGTTGCTTCAGCGTCGTATTGGAGGTGTTGTTTGGGACTAGGCTGATTGGAGGTGCCGTTTGGGAGAGCTGCTGAATGGAGGTACGGTTTGGGTCAACGTAAGTGATGTTTGGAACAGACGCGCTGAATGGTCTTATTGGAGGTGCTGATTGGAACGGTTGTGCTGAATGGAGATGCTGGATGGGAACGGCGATGTGATGTGAGAAGCACGTCTGATTTCATTAAGACGTGTTGAATGGATGGTCTTAATGTAGGCTGATTGTTTCTAGATGTTTTTTATTGGCTGTTTAAGTGTTGGTTGTTGTAGTGTGTTTGGTCTCTTGAACAGTGTAAATTTGTGCATTTTTATAAAATTGTTTGTTTGCCTTGCAAAAAAAACTTTAGGTTCCATTACTTTTGTAAATACAACTGTATTTTAACTATAAATTTTGAAAGTTTAAATAAACATAAACTTCATATCATTGATTTATCGAAAAGTTTAACGTACTGTGTATTGTACGGGTCACAAAATTGGATATTCATTTTTTGGATTTAATCCCTTTCATTTTTCATTTTAATACAAAACAACATTATTTCATATTGCATAAGCTTTTAAATTATAGTAAATCAACTTGATTTTGATACATATTTCTATATGAAATGCCGAACACAAGAGTTCTTAAAGAAAGTCATCAAACTCTCAAATTTATTTATCCGTCTACTTTTTCTTGGAATTTTGTGTGACTCAATATTTTTTTTATCATAGAAGAGATAGTTTTTGGACATTTTTACCATATTTTTCTTACAACTGTTTTTACTTTCAGGTTATCCATTCTGCCCTTGCAACTGTATTGTGTGTTAGCAAGCTTCAATCTCAAATCCTTTTTCAATTTTGATAAGAGTGGTTTTAGAAACTCAAACAGCCCTGTGCTACTGTTTTGGAGTCTATCTTTGTACATCTGGTTTGATCTGGGTTCTCAAGTCTGGGTTTGTATTTTGTGTTGTCCAGAATTAATGGTTCATCTTGGTCATCTTCTCTATCTAATGAATGGGAGTCTACTTTACTTCTTTTCCCAGAGAAGAAGCAATGACGCGAGTTGTTTATTTCAAGAATAGGCTGGATCCAACCGGCTGTACTTTAAGCTATGGTGGATATGGTTCAAATGGTCCAGGTTCTGTTTTATGACTCACCCCGTGCATTGCACGGGTACACTACTAGTATATATATATATATATATATATATATATATCTTATTTTTCAAATGTTCTTCAAAATAATTTTATGATAACCTTTTTATGAATATATAAAGAAGGAAATTAATTGAAGTAACCATTTTTGTTGTGGTTTAACGTTTTACCTACATTCTCTCCAAGTTTACCAAAATATCACAAAGTCCGTAATTGCCGACCTAAATAAAAGAAAAACCGAATGTGATCGATTTACCAAAAGCAAAGTTTTTTCTTGTATATTGCGGACATGGGATACGCATTTGCAGACCTGAGTCAAAAGAATATTTTTTTAAAGGAATCGATCAAACTAGATTTCTGTTGGTGTTTTTGAGCTAGGTTTGCAATTAATTGCAGACCTAAGCTATTTTCACAGAATTTATCACAAATTTAGCTAATAAGTTAAACCAACTTTATAAAATGGCTATTTCAATTAATTTACGTATATAATATCACTCGTTCTCCAATAACAAACCGTTAAATTTAGACTACATTTTGATGAGCACGCACCCGGATTCTATTTTGGTTATAATTAATTCTGCAATGCTCAGGGGTTTTAATAGAATATCTATTGTTATCGCTGTTTAAATGAAATATCTTTCTAACGGTCGATATTTAAATAGTTGTTGATAAAAAACTGTTAAAGCCAAAGCAACATATATATATATATATATGTATATATATATACATATATATATATATATATATCAAAAAATGGATCTTGATGCTCTCCTAAAATGAAGAACAAAAAAGATCCTATATTCAAACTTGATTGGCTACTCAAAAGTCAAAAGGATAAAGCCAACTCAATTATGATACAAAGAGACATCGCCAATCACCATGTCAAGCATAGTGCTTAATTGTTACAGTCGTATCTGCTTAATTATTCTCTAATCGGATATCTAAGATTCAATTTTGATGTTTTTTCAACTACTATACTTATTGATCAGCAAATCAATTGTACATTTTTGTTTTTGAATTTATGGCATCTCTCACTCTTTGATGCTTATTTAGAGAGATACATATGTGTATAGATAGATACAATATATAGATATAAAAAAAGGGTTGAGAGACAGAGAGAGAGAGAGAATGCATGGTTGGATTAAGAGGTGGCGATGCAGAATGGCTCCCACATCAGTAGTGACCTTCTTGGCTCTTTGCAACCTTTCAATGATGGTAGCAAGCAGTCTGCTTTGTTGCCTCTGAGCAGCACCAGGTCTTTGGTTTTTGTGGGTGGGAGGTGTTGGGTGATCAGTGGATCAATCACGCTGGCAACCGTAGGTTTTGCCCTCCAGAAGTACTGGTATGAGTTGAATGATGTGGCGGCAGCTGGCGGTGGTAGCGGTGGTAGTCCGGTGGCGCGTGGAAGAGACTGCATAATTGGTGGTGGTGTCACCGTAACACATCCCTCCTCCACCTCCATAGCTTCTAGCTTTGCAAAGTTCACCGCTTTCGTGTTCAGCTTTCGGTTGTCCCTTTCCGTCATCCTCTTCATCACCACCATTGATCTCTGCAAATCCATCACAACCCCGCTAGTCGTTTTTGGTGGTTGCCGCTCCTTAAAGATACCCATTTCTTTGTAATCAAAATCGAAATCGCTTTCGATCTCATCTTCATTTTCTTCCTCATCGTCTTGGGATATTTCTTCCTCAAATAAGTTAATTTTGGATGCTTGTTCTTCTTTAGGGGTGTTGATAAGAGTGAGGAGAAATCGACCATCTTGGCGTTGCGCTTCGAAGTATTTTTGTGGCGGAACGGAGACGGCTTCGAGGACCAAACGGCCGTCAACACGGCGAGAATGCATGTGAAGAGACGGTCCTTCGGTATGTGATGCCGCAAGAGATGGGAGAGGTGGAGGGAAAGAACGTGTTTGTTGAGTCTTTTTAGTTGTCAAGCATGCAGATGCAGAAGCAGAAGCAGGTTTGACAACTAATTTAGATTCCTCTCTATCCACCTCTTTCTCAACAGACTCGTCAGTAATTGTTTTTGAAGACGAGTCTGTTGAGAACACATCTGATCCAGTCTCGGATCCAAGACTCTCAGTACAAACCTTAAGACTCTTCTCGCTCAACGAGCTAGATTTCTTAACGAGAGGATGAACGTAAGGTGGAGGAAGCTTCACCGAGTCGTCTTGCGCCTTCTGCGACATGATCGCCGTCCAAATATCCAATCGTCGTGGATGATTCTCCTCTCCCTTTCTGTTGGCCTCACCCTCGTCTTCGTCCTCTTCCGATGAAGAAGAAGAATCATTCACGATCTGAGCAGACCATGCGATCTGCTCAGACGAAGCGATCTTCTTCATCGTAGGACCCAATGGGACCCCGTTGTCCGCCAACCATCTCTTTGAGGACATATCTGCTGACAAGGTGCGCCGCAGCGGTGCCACCTTGGTGGTCTTTTCATGGCCGTCAGATCCGAGGATGGATACAATACCTTGCTTGTGGATCATTTGGTGGATTTTGGGATGAAACAAGACAAAGAAAAGTAAAGGTGTTGAAGGTGAATTAATGGTGGTGGTGATACATGCTGATATGAAGGGTGTGGGGAGTGGAGGTATTTGTAGGGAAAGGGCAATGGAACCAAGTTCATTGGGACCCTCTTTTTTATTCCGTTTTTATTATTTAATTAATTTATAATTTAGGGTATAAAATAAGAGGTGAATATATTTTTTATATGGTACACAAATGGCATCCTCAGTTCCTCACACTCTGTACTGTAGTCCATGATTGATAATAATTTAATAACTTTCCAATGCTATTCCCTAAAAATATCAGAACACAAATTTGAAATAAATATATTTATATTATATTATGTTACAAGTATTTGGATTTTTCGTATATTTTACAAAATATTAAATACAAAATATCATGTTTATATTTTTTTCATTTTCTATTTTACGGTTTTAAGAATGGAGTCTTTGTAACCTTCTACTACACTTATTATATACTAGAAGGGTAATATAGCAATGCAGCGTGATATATCTTGATTTTAATGTTTTGTTTTACTTTTTGTTATTGCCGATTTTATAAACGGTTTTGTGTAGTTTTGAGAAAATTATGATGTTTCTTTTATTATAAATTTGTACTAAGGCTTTATCGATTGTTTTTAAAAGTTTTTTATAAATACTTTATAATATAGTATAGATAGAGTCAACTACACTTCTGGTAATTAATTCACTTTCAAAGTAAAAACAAAATCTCATAAAAAATAAATCTACACAAATTTAATTTGTAATTTAAAATTAGATTTTGTGTTTTCCTATATTATACATTAGATTATAGGTATGGTATTCATCCTTGGATCCAACGGTCATGAATAGACCACCAAGGCTTATATGACAGGCTGTTTGGTTGAAGGTATTGAAGGGTAAGAAATAAGAATAATAATGAAAATAGATATTTTGTTTTGATATATAATGGGTCTATTACCTCAAACCTATTAATGCTCCTTGCTATTCTCAAAGAGCATCAATGCAATGCTCTTTGCTATTCTCAAATCCTTAAAATAACAAGAAACCCTTCATCTTTTTACAAACCAATATTAATAAACAGTAATTCTAGATAAAATACAACTTCCAAACATAGTTAAATTGTATTTTCAAAGTAAAAAGTTAATATATAAATATTAGATTCAAACCTATGTATATTATTTTATTTCTTTAACAATAATAATAATATATTCTATACTTGAAAATATTTATTATGTTTTTGGTTTTTCTAAACTATTTAAGGGTTGTTTGTTTGTTTACCTCTTAATAGTTTCATCAAAAGGTAACCTCTGAATTGTTAAGAGGTACATCTTTTTTGGCAACAAAAAAATTTGTCTTTAAATGGTTCTAAAACCCTCTGAATGATTTTGTATCTTGACTCTCCCTTAACTATTAAGCGTCTTGATTTTATTCTGAACAATTACTAAACAATCATGTTTCATTTTGCACTATATCATAAGAGCCTCTTATTGATTTTGACCAGTCTATCATTTTGCATCAAATCATTCAGCAACTGTCAAACAACCTCTTGATTTTCATAAGTATAACTTATAAAATATTAAGTTTAAATTACTAATAGATATCAACAGTTAACTTATAAAGCGTTTATATTTTTCTTTTTTAATGTTAACAGAAGTGTGTGTTGAAAACTTGTACTACAATTCTGTAGTATAAGACTTTATCATCCAAATAAATAAATAAACTTTTTAAGATTAAAGAAGTTTATATATAGTTGGTACATTTATAAAAAACGAAAACAAAATCTAAAATGTCATACAACAACAATAGGAGTAGTCAGTAAGTAGAAGGGTGGTGGGGAGACCCCTCACAGGCTGTCGAAGCTCATACCAAAAGTCGTTTTAATTTGAACAAACGACAACTACGTCGTTTTAATCCAAAAGTCTGTGACATTGATTGCATCCAACAATAATTTGCATTTTCAAAGCGTTATTGACACGTGTAGCTAATTAACTAAATCATAATATATAGTTTTTGCCATTTATAACTAAGGATGTACACTTGGACCTAAAATCATGCACATGCCTCATCAAGATGTTAATGCAATTTTGAGTTTTAAGATGTTCCGACTCATCTGTAGGAAATCAATCAAGACGTTCTTCTGATGCATCAAGTTTGTTTGATAACAGACTTTTTGCCAACTAATTTGTCTAACACGGTATTTTTTTTCTTACGGTTTATCCCGTTTTTGTTGTGCCTTACAAGTTACAACAAAAAAAAAAGAAAACAAAACACTATATATCTTCACAATAATTATATTTCCTGTATTAATTCTTCTTTCTTAAATAACACCGTTATTTACGGCAAATACATAACATATGATGGTGCATCAACTAAACGTATGTCCTCTCCACATTTAAAGTCTTCCTCTAGTTCCACATGGTTAGGATTAGCCCTCCAAAATTCCAAGTGGAAAAAAGCGAGATTTAGGATCTTTTTTTGGGTAACCATTGGTTTAGAGGCAGCTTATGCGCGCCGAGTAATCCCCTTAGGCGACCACGAATGGCATGGAGTCATCGCATGTGAACCTCCATGGCCACAAGGGCTTTGACAGCGTTTGGATTCAAACCCCGGGAAGATGAGATTTCCACTACACCCGAGCCTTTCCAGTGCGCCACATTTAGGGTCTTATCATATCCTTCCAGGGTTAACCTTGTCAATTCTAAGTGGGTTTTCTAGCACAAGTTTGATTATGTAGGCAATCTCATATGGTTCATTTAGTTGTAGTTATTACCTCTCAATAGGTTCGTTTGGACTGGCATCAAACTTTAAAGTCCTCTTGTTAAACCAACCTATGTTTGTATCATGTTCAACTTGCCATTATCTAAAATTTGACACATTCCTCAACGGGGTGGCAATTTTTCTTATGATCATCTCGAGGAATGTGTATGATTTTGTTAATGTTGATTATCCTAATTATGTGTGTAATAACCCATTTTCGTTTTTTTTAATTTATATTTGAAGTTGGAGGGTGAGTTGGTTAGTGGCTCTACTTGCAAGGGGGCGATTGTAAATAGTGGTTTAAATAGGAAGAAGACCTAATTCCTCTCATTTGTGAATCAACCGAATTCAAGTGTGTGTGCGTCTGTGAAGCAGGAAAGGACGAAGAAGAGGAGCAAGTTGAAGGAATAACAAGAAAGAGACCATCAACCCTGGTAAGAATTTTCTTCTTTATGCTATTTTCTTCCATGGTTGGTAGTTGGATTTGGGTTTAATCTAGGATTTGGGGTTTTGTTGGAGATTTCTCCTTTTTTCATGATTCTTGACATTTGAGTATCAATGGTTTAATATTTTATCGATCTTCTATGGGTTTCAATGGTCAAGTTGAGCAAAACCACCAATTATTGATGATTGTTTCAAGAGTTTCCCATTTCTAAGTTTTTGTGCATAAGTCTTCATCATTGGATATATTCTTTTGATAAATGATGTTTTGATGTTGGTTTTTGAATTAAAAATGGTTTATGGCATTGATTCCATCGATTTGGATGCTTAAAATCCATTTGAGGAAGTTTGGTGGTGAGAGGCCTTTGAGAATTTTGCTAGAAAATTCGTGAATGGCTGAAACAGTGCCCCACGCGACTTTGGGCACGGGTAAGGTCTCCCCAAAGGTCGCGTGAGGGACTATTTGGTCATTTTTGGATTTTGTTTGGTTTCTCGTTTGGGGATAGGATCGAGACACCAATTAGGGGTTTATCTTAGGGATAATTAAGGATGGTTTGGGAAGTAAATAGATGGTTTAATACCATTCTTATGTCATCCAATTTAGGTGTTCGGTTTGAACAAAAGTGAGTCTTAGGATGTGTGACGATTTGCCAAAGCTCAGGCGAGTTTCTTTAACCCTTTTTATGCTTATGAAATGAATTGCCAAGGTTTTAAATTATTGGACTTGGTTTGAGCTTATGGAATGATTAACACTTACGGAAATTTTGATCACGTATGACATAAAACTGTTTATTAATTCACATGCATTGTTTACGTGATTTTATTTCATGAATTGGTATATTGATTTGGAGTGGGGTTGCACATTGGGATTAGTGTACATTTAGGATTGTGAATATCCCTTAGGAGTTTATTTATACACCCCGTGTGCATGGAATCTGTTTCATGTACTCGCGGGAATGGAACCTATTGGGAGCCATAGGGAGTTTACTTGGGCCCCGTATGAGAAATTGTGACGTTGATTTGTTAAATTGGTTGTTTATAGGCCTTTATGGCGGTTTGCATAATTTTCGGTTCATTTGCTAAACTGTTTTCGATAGGGAATTCAGTTGGGCTCATGGTCTAACCCTCGCTTTTCAAAAACTAAAACCATTTTCAGGTAAGAGAGTATGTGGATCTTCTTCTAAAGGGAAGGAGAAGGCTTGAGGATATGGAAACGGAAATCATAGAGATAGATCGTTGTAGACCCTCTCATTTAGTATAAATATCTCAGCTGTGAATGGGTGTATCCGCTACCTTATTTTGATAATATTTACATGTTATGAATTGAATGTTGGGACCTTCTAGATTTATTTTACGAATTAGGATTTTATGATTTTGTGACGTTACAATGGTATCAGAGCCATAATTTAAGAAATTTAGGTGACCGGATGTGCTTAAATATAAACTTTGGAGTAAGAGGGGGACACAACTGAGATATATGATGCCATTAGGGAAAACCTTGATTATCGAGAATCATGACGATGGTAGTGAGGACTCTCATATAAGGTAAACTCAATATGGCATCTGGCCAACGCCATTATGGATTTACAGGTGCATGAGTATGTTCGATTATAATTGTTGAGACGATCGATGAATGTGATAGTATGTATTAAGTTCTAACCTTGAAATGATAGCAAGGGAAAGAATGTATCGTTGGAGATTGTTTCTGATGTGTCTGTTAATACCTTCGTGAAGGAATTTTGTCCGAGATGTTAGTGATCCATCTAGAGGTAGAACTTCTTGGGATCAAAGGGGAAGTATAATTGGTTAAAAATATGCTCCTAGTTTCTAGCGAGTCTCCATTATTGGAGTATGTCATGTCGATCAATTGGGATGGGGGAGAGGACAGCGTTGGGATCTTGAGAGCTTCAACTCAAGATCGATTAGTAGAAATAATCTCTTTTGACTCCTTAGTCAACAGAAGGGTGGCAAGGATAGTTGAGAAAAAATAATAGTGTTGTTTGGTAATACGGAGTAAGGATAGGATGAAAGGGGGTGATCGTCGATTGACCTATTTGAGTCAAACTTGAAATCGTATAATTTGCAAATCGATGGTCAAGGTGGTAACTGTATAGTTTGGACAAACAAGTATGACGGGACACACCTGTACCAAAGTTGTTGAAAATGTGAGAAACTCGACCTTTTGGTGGAAGTAGAGCGCCCTTGATAAATTATTGTGAATGCAAACGGTCGACCTTGTTCGAGTGAATATCCTTCAACTATAAAATGAGTTTCATGCATTGTTTTCTTTTTAAACGTGTTACATGAGTCCTTCATGTTAAAGATATATGCGTGCTGTAACGCCTCGAAATTTCTGTAGTAATGTACTTTTTATGTTGGAAGTTATGAAAATATATGAACTCAAGGGATCAAGATTGTAATTGGGTATAGTTTTGGGCTAAATGGTAAAAGTGAGAAATGGAGATATAAAAGTGAGTCGGGTGAAGAGTTGAGGTCTATCTCAATTTGATTTTTGTGAAGTCGGTTCCGGAAAAGAGAGAAAGAGAAAGTGCAGTCGACATTGGAGGTAATTTGGTAAGAATTGATCGATTTTCGTTTTTAGATTAGTCCTCCAAATTTATTTCTCTTCTCAATCTTGATTTTGGAATCACTTAGGTGCAAAGATTTTAAGAATCAAAGGACTTTGGTTATCACTCTGTACATCTCATCAGGTGAGTTCATCTCACTTTTGAAAGTATTACAATTGAAATTGAATGGTTTCTATGAAGTTAAATGGTCTAAGTGTTTTAGAAATACTGGAGTAATATGTTTGTGGCTGAGAATTGAATTACTGAGGACATCGATGGTGGAAATTGAGTACAGGTCGAAGTTTCCGGATAAAAGTTTAGTATCCGGTAAACTCTTACTCGATGGTGTCCGGAAAGAGGTGTATGGTCATAAGTATCTGGTAAGTACTATTTCCCTGTAGTATTCGGTAAAGTTAGTTCCCGGATAGCTGAATTACCGGATAATGTTCCCGGATTACTTTGGTTTCCGGATGTTACCCGGATTTTTTGTGTTTCCGGTATGTTTTTCGAAAGTATCCGGTAAGTGTGTTTTCCGGATACCAATTCCGGACAGTTCCCAGATTCCGGTAATTTCCGGACACTTAGTCCAGACAGTTTTCCGGAAGTGTCCGGTAACTAGTGAGTTTCCAGTAACTTTGGACAGGGAACATTCTTAGTTAATTGAGTTTCAATTTTAGCAGTACGATATGATTTGATGAATGTTGTGATATAATGCACGTATGCTAGTAAGTGTAATGGATCTATAGGCACTAGCATTAATTGATAAACGTAGAATAGGCAAGGTATAATTGCTATTCTCGTTTATATTTGGAAATGAGGAATAGACAAGGTATAATTGTTATTCCCTTTTTGTATCGTGATTTGAAACTGTGAAATAGGCAAGGTATAATTGCTATTTCCGTTTTCTATTGGGAGATGAGAAATAGGCAAGGTATAATTGCTATTTCTACTTCCATTCCAAGAAATAGGCATGGTTTAATTGTAATTTCTTGGACATGAACTGTAATCTAGAATCCGTGGTGATTCGTAGTGGCACTCTAGAACATGATATTATGACTTACTTAGTGTTTGTCATATTCATGGAATCGGGTATGATTCTCGTCACCGAAAGATACTATGTGTACGGTAAGAAAGTTGGGATCAGGTTAATTTATACACTTTGTTTACAATTTTGGTTTTCAAAGCTTATGAAGATTTTGATTTGAAAATTGGATGTTCTCACTAGGCGTAAGCCTAATCTTTTCAAATTAAATTTTCTTACCAGGTACTAGCTCGGGAAGGGTTACAAATGGATGAGTGAAGAGGGGCATCCGAGTTATATTTTTGGAAACGTGGTGGAGAAGTTAGTGTGAACGAAGATATTTTGGAGATATTGTAGACAACCTTATAATCTGATTTTGTTGATTTTTGGATTAGATTAGTTGGTTGTTCACAATAGATCATTTGTAAGTATGAAACTTGTCACTAACTCTTCAGTTGAAATTGAAAGTTTGGATGATGTTGTGGTAAACTCTGAAAATTTTAAGGTTTAAATTTATTGCGATTTCTGGATGTTTCAGTTTGGTATCAGAGTTGTAGTTTAAGTGAACTAGGTATGATCGTGAGATACATAGACTTAAGCTGAGATGATTAAGATATGATTTGTGAGATTGGGTAGAAGTACTAAGACATGATAGTCTTAGAGTCGACGGAAATACGTGAATTAAGAACTGTGATAATGGTAACGAGGATTCTTATGTAT
Source organism: Saussurea involucrata (assembly GCA_033807775.1). Classification (NCBI taxonomy): domain Eukaryota; kingdom Viridiplantae; phylum Streptophyta; class Magnoliopsida; order Asterales; family Asteraceae; genus Saussurea; species Saussurea involucrata. The sequence goes on from CM066322.1 coordinate 116,133,602, forward strand.
AGTATGTTCATAATTTCAATTAGCTACTATTATTATTATGAATATATTGTTACGTAGGCATACTTGTTTTTAAATTGTTATGGTGATTAATGAACGTTAAAGTACGTTTCTTGTGTTCGAGATCGTGTATAGCCATTTCTTGTGGTTATCTTTATGTGTTATTCAGAATATGATGGTTAATACGTCAAACAAATCTCCTACTTCTTCGGAAGATAGGGCGGCAAACGAACTCGCTGAAAATCAACCTGAAAGGGGTGGAACTAATGTGAGTCCACCAAGACCACCCATTTTGGGAGAAAGAGGGAGTCAAACGCATCGAGCGAATGTTGGTACTTCCAACCCGGTGACGACGGAATCCACTATGGAATCCCGTATGATGGAGAACATGATGCGAATCATGAATAATGCACTGACTCAGCAACATGAGATGTTCATGAAAATGTTGAATGACAGAAGTGCCGAGTCATAAAGACCAAAGATGGGTACTGGTACGGTAACTCCACCTGTTAATCCCGTGTTGAATGTTAACAGGAGAATGGAGAAAGTTTGTTCATATAAGAGGTTTTTGAGTTGCAAGCCACCAAAATTTGCTGGTTCTGATAATCCAATTGTGTGCATGAATTGGATTAGAGAGATAAAACAAGCATTTAGAGCTTGTGAATGTGACGAAGAATCAAAGGTCAGATTCGGATCCCAGATGTTACGAGGAAATGCTCTGACCTGGTGGAACATTGTGACATCAACGGTGACGACTCCAGTTTTGGCAGTCATGACCTGGGAGACATTTAAAAAGAAGATATTAGAAGAATACTGCAATGAGAACGAAATGGACCGGATCGAAGAAGAGTTTCGAACGCTTAAGAAGGGTACTTCTTCAGTAAGGGAGTACACTCGCGTATTCTTGGAGAAACTGAATTTAGTGGGGCATGTGGCCCCAACTGAAAAAGAAAAGATCAAGGCTTACTTGAAGGGTTTTCCGGCGTATATGATGTCAAGAGTCCGTAATTCCAAAGCTTTGACACTGATGGAAACGATCGAGGAATCCAAGATAATAGAGGAAGTTTATGCCAAAGATAAAGAAGAGAAGACACAAGTAGGGGAGAAAAGAAAATGGGAAGGTCGATTAGAATCTTCTCAGAAGTCCAAGCCTTTTGTCAAGAATACCCGTTTTGAGCCTCGACGAGAACCGAACTGGTGCCAGAAATGCAGGAGTAAACATTTTGGCCTGTGTCGGGTGGTTTCAAATGAATGTTTTAAATGTGGAAAGAGTGGTCACCAAATTAGAAAATGTCCCATCCAAGGGCCGACCTGTTTTGAGTGTAAGCAGCCTGGTCATTACCGAAAAGATTGCCCAAAGTTAAGGAAGAGCGGAAATCAAGAAAGAAAACCAAATACTCCAAAACCAACGGGCCGAGCTTTTCACATGACGGCTGAAGAAGCTAAAGAATCAGCGGATGTGGTTTCTGGTACATTTCTTGTTAACTCTATTTCTGCCCGAGTATTATTTGACTGTGGTGCCAATATGTCTTTGTATCACAATCTTTTTACCAAAAGTTAGCTATGCCTGTCACTACCTTGGAAGATGCTTTAGTAGTTGAAATAGCTAACGGGGGTCAAGTATTAGTTCGTGAGAAACTTGAAGGTTGTACCCTTATGGTAGAAGGAAAGAAATTTCCAATTGATTTGATTCTGATGGAAATAGGCGGGTTTGATATAGTTGTTGGTATGGATTGGTTGGTAAGCAATCATGCATAAATTCTTTGTGCTAAGAAATTAATTCGGATCCTTATACCTGAAATTGGTGTTGTACTCATTTATGGGGAAAAGAGAAAAGGGGATGTTCCATTGATTTCTATAGCCGCGTAAGTGTCTATTAAAAGGATGTTTATTCTATCTAGCATATGTTTTGGATGCTAAAGTAGAAAAGAGGCGAGTGGAAGATATAAAGGTAGTACGTGAATTTCCAGATGTATCCTCGATGATCTTCCAGGCTTACCACCAGAACGACAGGTGGAATTCAGGATTGATCTTGTTCCAGGAGCAGCACCGATAACACGTGCACCCTATCGTTTAGCACCGACTGAAATGAAAGAAATGATGTCTCAACTGCAAGAACTGCTTGAAAAGGGTTTTGTTAGGCCAAGTTCATCACCCTGGGGAGCTCCGATGTTATTTGTCAAGAGGAAGGATGACACTATGAGAATGTGCATTGATTACAGGGAGTTGAATAAGGTGACCATTAAGAATAAGTATCCGCTCCCAAGGATTGACGATTTGTTCGATCAACTTTAAGGCGCGGGATGCTTCTCAAAGATTGACCTAAGGTCGGGCTATCATCAAGTAAGGGTAAGAGATGAAGATATACCTAAGACGGCGTTTAGAATAAGATATGAGCATTATGAATTCCTCGTGATGCCTTTTAGGTTAACAAATGCTCCTGCTGTGTTCATGGATTTAATGAACAGGGTGTGTCGACCTTTCTTAGACAAGTTAGTCATCGTATTTATTGAAGATATACTTGTTTATTCAAAGAATGAAGCCGATCACGAAAGTTACCTTTGTGAAGTCTTAGATGTTCTGAGAAAGGAGAAATTGTACGCAAAATTTTCAAAATGTGAATTTTGGTTAAAGGAGGTACAATTTCTCGGTCATGTAATTACGTCTGAAGGAGTCAAAGTGGATCCAACGAAAATAGAAGCAATGATGAATTGGGACACACCGAAGAACGCATCAGAGATACGGAGTTTCTTGGGTTTGGCAGGTTATTACCGGAGATTTATAAAGGATTTCTCTAAGATCTCTTCTGCCCTGACAATTCTGAGACGGAAGAATGTAAAGTTTGTATGGACTGAAAAGCAAGAGTTAGCTTTTAGGACATTACAAAAGAATCTATGTGAAGCTCCTATCCTTGCACTACCAGAAGGAACAGAAGATTTGGTCATATATAGTGATGCGTCAAAGATGCGTTTGGGATGTGTATTTATGCAACGTGGCAAAGTGATTGCTTATGCATCAAGACAACTCAAAGAGCATGAAAAGAATTATCCTACACATGATTTAGAACTGGCAGCAGTAGTGTTTGCTTTGAAGCTATGGCGGCATTACTTGTATGGAACGAAGTGCACTCTATTCACGGATCATAAAAGTTTGAAACACGTTTTCGATCAGAAAGAACTGAATATAAGGCTACGGCGTTGGTTAGAATTACTTAAGGATTATTATTGTGAATTGCATTACCATCCTGGTAAAGCAAATGTTGTGGCTGATGCTTTAAGTAGAAAAGAATACAGTGGATGTTTGAAAGCGACTAACGCCAGGATTGATGTGTTGTCGAGTCTGATTGAAAGAATCAAAGTGGCATAAACGGAAGCATTATTAGAAGAAAATCTGAAAGAGGAAGTCATGGTTAAACAACGTCTTCAATTGACTGAAGATAGTCGCGGGGTCAAATTAGTTCAAGGTCGTATTTGGGTGCCAAAGATTGGGGGAAACCGAGAGTTAATTCTTGAAGACGCCTAGAAGTCCAAATATTCTATACATCCTGGAAGTACTAAGATGTATAGGGATTTGAAACTACACTATTGGTGGCCAACTATGAAACTATATGTGGCACAATGTGTAGAGAAATGTGCGACGTATTCGTTGGTAAAGGCTGAACATCAACGACCTTAGGGGAGTCTACAATCTTTAGAGATTCCTGAATGGAAGTAAGATAAGATTACCATTGACTTTGTGACAAAGTTACCAAAGACGTTAAAGGGTAACGATACTATTTGGGTAATCATAGATCGTTTAACTAAAAGTGCTCACTTCTTAGCAATGAAAGAAGCTTCATCAATAGATACGCTAGCCAAGTTATATATTGATGAAGTGGTGTCAAGACATGGTATACCTGTGTCTATAGTTTCTGACCGTGACAGCCGATTTACTTCAAGATTTTGGCAGTCACTACAAGAAGAGTTGGGTACAAGAGTGAATTTGAGCACACTATATCATCCACAAACTGACGGACAAAGTGAAAGAACAATTCAGACTTTGGAAGACATGCTCAGGTCTTGTGTAATCGATTTTGGAGGTAACTAGGATACGCATTTACCCTTAGTGGAGTTTGCATACAATAGTAGTTATCATTCTAGTATTGGAAGGGCACCTTTTGAAGCATTATATGGACGAAAATGTAGAACTCCGGTATGTTGGTTAGAAGCTGGAGAAAAACAATTTGCTGGTCCTGAAATAGTGCAACAAACGGCTGATAAAGTGAAAGAAATTTGGAAACACATGAAGGCGGCTCAAGATCGACAAAAGAGTTACGCCGATCCAAAAAGAAGACCGAAAGAATTCCAAGTTGTGGAGCGGGTAATGCTAAAAGTATCTCCGTGGAAAAGTATTATAAGATTTGGAAAACGTGGAAAGTTGAGTCCTCGTTTTCTTGGGCCTTTCACTATAACCAAGAGAGTGGGACTTCTAGCATATCAGTTAGATCTTCCACCTGAGTTGGAAGGAATTCATAATACCTTCCATGTTTGTTATCTTCGAAAATGTCTAGCCGAAGAAGAAAATGCTATACCACTTTCTGAAATAAAAGTGGATGAGAAAAGTCGTTGTGTTGAGGAACCTGAAGCAATATTGGAAAGGAAGACTAAGAAGTTAAGACATAAAGAAGTGATTATGGTCAAAGTTCAATGGAAACATCATCGAGGTGCTAACGTGACTTGGGAATCTGAAGAAGATATGAAGAATAGATATCCTCACTTATTCACTGAACTTTGATTTCGAGAACGAAATCATTTTCAAGTTGGGGAGTATTGTAACGCCTCGAAATTTTCGTAGTAATGTACTTTTATGTTGGAAGTTATGAAAATATATGAACTCAATGGATCAAGATTGTAATTGGCTATAGTTTTGGGTTAAATGGTAAAAGTGTGAAATTGAGATATAAAAGTGAGTTGACTGAAGAGTTGAGGTCTATCTCAATTTGATTTTTGTGAAGTCGGTTCCGAAAAAGAGAGAAAGAGAAAGTGCAGTCGACATTGGAGGTAATCTGTTAAGAATTGATCGATTTCCTTTTTAGATTAATCCTCCAAATTTATTTGTCTTCTCAATATTGATTCTAGAATCACTTAGGTGCAAATTTTTTAAGAATTAGAGGACTTTGGTTATCGCTCTGTACATCTCATCAGGTGATTTCATCTCACTTTTGAAACTATTACAATTGAAATTGAATGGTTTCTATGAAATTAAATGGTCTAAGTGTTTTAGAAATACTGGAGTAATATGTTTGTGGCTGAGAATTGAATTACTGAGAACATCGATAGTGGAAATCGAGTACATGTCGAAGTTTCTGGATAAAAGTTTAGTATCCGGTAAACTCTTACTCGATGGTGTCCGGAAAGAAGTGTAAGGTCATAAGTATCCGGTAAGTACTATTTCCTTATAGTATCCGGTAAAAGTTAGTTCCCGGTTAGCTGAATTACCGGATAATGTTCCCGGATTACTTTGGTTTCCGGACGTTACCCGAATTGTTTGTGTTTCCGGTATGTTTTTCGAAAGTATCCGGTAAGTGTGTTTTCCGAATACAAATTCCGGACAGTTCCCGGATTCCGGTAATTTTCGGACACTTAGTCCGGATAGTTTTCTGGAAGTGTCCGGTAACTAGTGAGTTTCCAGTAACTTTGGACAGGGAACATTCTTAGTTAATTGAGTTTCAATTTTAGCAGTACGATATGATTTGATGAATGTTGTGATATAATGCACGTATGCTAGTAAGTGTAATGGATCAATAGGCACTAGCACTAATTGATAAACGTAGAATAGGCAAGGTATAATTGATATTCTCGTTTATATTTAGAAATGAGAAATAGACAAGGTATAATTGTTATTCCCTTTTTGTATCGTGATGTGAAACTGTGAAATAGGCAAGGTATAATTGCTATTTCTACTTCTATTACAAGAAATAGGCATGGTTTAATTGTAATTTCTTAGACATGAGATGTAATCTAGAATCCGTGGTGATTCGTAGTGGCGCTCTAGAACATGATATTATAACTTACTTAGTGTTTTTCATATTCATTGAATCGGGTATGATTCTCGTCACCGAAAAATACTATGTGTACGGTAAGAAAGTTGGGATCAAGTTAATTTATACGCTTTGTTTACAATTTTGGTTTTCAAAGCTTATGAAGATTTTGATTTGAAAATTGGATGTTCCCACTAGGCGTAAGCCTAATCTTTTCAAATTAAATTTTCTTACCAGGTACTAGCTCGGGAAGGGTTACAAAGGGATGAGTGAAGAGGGGCATCCGAGTTATATTTTTGGAAACGTGGTGGAGAAGTTAGTGTGAACGAATATATTTTGGAGATATTGTAGACAACCTTATAATCTGGTTTGTTGATTTTTTGATTAGATTAGTTGGTTGTTCACAATAGATCATTTGTAAGTATGAAACTTGTCACTAACTCTTCAGTTGAAATTGAAAGTTTGGATGATGTTGTGGTAAACTCTGAAAATTTTAAGGTTTAAATTTATTGTGATTTCCGGATGTTTCACGTGCCTAGTGAGTTCTAGTTTTAAAAAGGAGTTGGCGTATGCAAGCCTGTGTTTGAAGGAAAAAGACAAACTTATTTATGCTGCATGATAAAATTTTGAAATTGGTGATTGACGTATTATCTCACCTCTTTCATGATTGATTTAACCTTTGTCACGAAATCATGACACCATTCGATTGCATAGTTTTATAACTAAAACTGGCATGAACATGTTGTTGTCGTACCAATGAGTGTGACAGTTGACTGACTGACTCATTGTTTCGCCCAGTATTTACATAATCACAGGAGAAAAGGTTTATTAAATATATTCTCATTTGCACCGACATTGATTTGGTTGGACAAGGTTGTCTTTTATCGTGGGGTTGCATGTGAATGACCCTCGAGATCATTGTGCATGGTGTTAGATCTGAAGTTTGTCAAAAACCTAAGTGTTGATGCTGGACTTGAAGGATTTGAAGTCTGATCATGAAGACTCATAATTCTGAAGAAGAAGACTCATAATTCTGAACACAAAGAAGAAGATGTGTTATTCGGCTAAGTACCAGTTCTGATGGAGTGATGTCAGAGATCTGCTAAGTCTAGTCAGAAGATAGTTCAGAAGTTCTGAAGACAATGTTTAGAACTTATGCCTTGGAAGATTTTGTGAAAGTTTTGAAAGCTATGATACTAGAACACGTGTCAGTGTTCTACTTGTCCTTCATGTAATTATATTGTAGCTGTAATATTTCCTTTTAGTATGTAATGTAGTTTGTTAGAAGCATGTTGTAACAACTTTCATTTCAGTGTATGCACTTTGTAATATTTCTCTCTCTAAATCTTGTAAGTCTCTCAATATCAATACATAAGAGATTTGGCTCCTAATTGACCACGTTTATACAAATTTTCTTCCAAATCCTTCACTTTTTCAATCAAATATTTATTCATAATTCTATTTGAAGATAAGATTCTTTCAATCTCATTCTTCTCTTCTTCAAGGATTTATTCTTTGATAAATCAGTCATTTATTGCTTCAAGTTTTTTTTATCTTCATCAAACTCTTATTTTTGCTTAGTTAAGGAATTAATGAGATCGTTCTTTTCAGCACGTTCATCATTAAGTTTTAAAATTGTATGATGCTTTCGAGCAACTTTGGCTTTTTCATTTTCCAGTTTTTCTTGTAAAGCATTGAGTTCGAGCATCATAGAGTTCATCTGAGTCATAAAATCAGATTCAGAAAGAAATTCTGCCTCAGAGTTTGATTATGAACTTGCTTCATCCTCCGAGTCATCCTATTTATCATGCTTTTTTTCCCATGAAACACATATTCACTAGCTCAACTCCTTCCTCCTCATTATCCGTGAGATCAAGCCAGTATTTGTCTTCTACCATCAAAGCCTTCCAGACTCCTTCTGTTTAGCCAACAACATTTTATAATTGTAATAGTCAAAATTACGAACAACAGGTTTGCGGCAGTCCTTGGCAAAGTGACCTGGTTTGCCACAATTGTAGCATTTAGAATCTTCTGGCCTTTTCTCTTCATACTTAATATTCTCCTCTCTCTTTCCTTCAAACTTCTTATCATCAAATCGCTTTCTTTCTTCGACCTTGTCTTTGTGCTCAAAGTTCTTTGAGCCCGATGAATACCTCAGATTGTTAGTTCCAGTCTTCTTCACATACTTTTTTCTGGAAAGCACATGTCAAAAGAATCATAACTTGCTTGAGTGCTTACCCATCATCTGACATTTCACCATCTAACTCTGCAGTCTCTTCATCACTAAACTCCTTTTGAGTTTTTGACAAGGAACGTTCACTATATACTTTCCTCTCACTTTATCCGTAACAAGTGCAAGAGGATCGACTGATGATTTACCTTTCTTCTTCTCTTTGTTCTTTCTCTTCCCTCTAATCTTGTCGACTTCCTCCTCGTCCTGACGTAGTGTTTCGTACATTTCATGTAAAGGCATTTCTCCCCACATCTTGTTTTGTTTCATCCTTCTACAAAGTTTTTCCATTCTTGTTGTAGAACGCTCAGAAACTTAACATTGTTTTCAATCAAAGCCTTCTCAATCTTGTTCTTGTTGAGTTCATTCAACAAAGTAACAAACATGTCATAAGTATGTTCTAAAGATGTAACACCCTCGAATTGGGAAAGAGCAACTAAATAAAATTTTCAATAATACATCCAAAATAATAGAATTTCGTTCTATAATTCAATACGAGAAATGCCTCAATAATTATAATCTAAGTCTTAATACAAATGCTAAGTTCACATCGGGTGTTACTTAACTCAAGTACAAAATGCTATTCCCCAAAAAATAAATGCGGAAAACTTTACTTAATCAATTCACCACTCGAGCACACTACTAGCACTCGACCTTTCGCAGTGTCACTAGGACTACTCCCAACCTGAACCTGATGCACATGCCGACATGTTAGGGATAAAATCGTGTCGAATAGAAGTTCAAGGGCTTATCATGTAAATGGTGTATTATGGGCCTATTTGTGTAAACGGGCCATGGGCTTGGTAGTTTAGGCCCTAAGTATATAATGCTTTGTTAGCCTTAGAAAATAGGCTAGTTGTCATATTCTACTTTCATATCGCATTGTAATTCTCTCTGTTTATTGAAAGTGAATTGGATGTCCAGTTGAAGTCATTCTGATTGTTTTTACATATTGATTTCTACTGTTTGTATGCACTAATCTGGAACTCACAATTGGTATCAGAGCATACGGACGATTTGATTCAAGGTGATTCAAAGTTTCTGGTAAGAATTGTTTTTTCCGACTGTGTTCTTGATCATTATCTCATATTTTGATTCTGGTGAAATTACTTGTATTCGTTTATTACATTCGATTCGTATCATTATTATAAACGGTTCTGCAAGTTTTCATCTCCTAATTCGATCATCTGGTCAGTTTCTAAGCAAAATCAAGTGTTTGGTTTTTGGTCTCTGTTCATATCAAAGATCAAAAATTTTCATCAAAATCGTGTTATTTTGCTTTAGAATCGATTTGGGTATTTTTATTTTTGGAAGGTTTCTAACTTTTGAAGAAGATTCCCATCAACCCTAATCGAATTCCTATCGAATTGGAAACCACAGCCGCACTTTCCGGACAACTGCAGCAGTTTCCGGAACATCGCTTCAACGTTCCGGGTAAGTCTCATTTTCTCGCAACTTTTCGGACAAAACTCATCCGGTAACCTAAAGTTTCCGGTTAATTCCATTTACCCGGACAACTCCAAGTTTCCGGTAAATTCCATTTACCCGGACAACTCCAAGTTTCCGGTAAATTCCATTTACCCGGACAACTCCAAGTTTCCGGTTAATTTTGTTTCCGGTAAAGTATCCGGTAAGTCATACTATCCGGATCCATCTGTTCCCGGTAAGTTTATTCATTCGGAAACCTTAGCTATCCGGTAAGTTTTTGTCAATTTCATTCGGAAACTTTCATTTTATCCGGTAACTATTTTCTATCCGGTAAACTTAGTTCATCCGGTAACTTTCTGTTATCCGGAAATGTGACAACCGTCAAATTTATGTTTCAGGTTAGAACTGAACTGAACGTTTTAGCTTTTCATGTTGTAGGTGTCACATACTAAAATTTAGTAGTTAGAGACAGCGTCGTTAGGAAAATTGAGGAATTTTGCGTAGCAGTCTCTAAAATAGGTGAATTATCCACAAATCTCATAAAATGCCAAATCAAACACCTTAAACACATATATATAACCACAAGGGTGGTGGCGTGTTGGCAAGGGCTTGGGGGATGTGGTGGAATATCCCACCCACCCCGGGTTCGAGTCCAGGCGTCAGGATTCTGTGACCAGGCTTAGTCTCAGACGGCCGCTTTGTTTGTTTGTTTCCAAATTGCCAAGGATGTAGTCTAGGCAAAACCTAGATAAACCTTATCCAAAAAACACACACACATATATATATATATATATATATATATATATATATATATACTTTGCAAAATATATTAGTATTAAGACAAGTATTATTATTATTGTGAATTATTTATTTAACAATTAAAATTTAAAAAAATAAATAAATAAAATTTTGGAGACACAATCATGTTTCACAAAGATTGCACTCCATCTCTCTCTTTTTCTCTTCCCATGGCCGGCCCCAACCCCCAATAACACCCCCTCACTCCATTTTCATCTCATTTCAAATCCATAACATTTCACGTCCCTCTCTCTCTAACTTCTCTCTCTTTTTCTCTCTAAATTTCTGTTGGTCCCGAAGGGCTATACAAGTTTGTAGAAGGGGGGGGGGGGTTGAATACTAACACACAGATTTTACTTTTCTAAATTGTTTATTGATAAATCATTAACAATTTACAGCTTGTTGCGGAACAAGATTAAGGATAAACCTAAATCTAAACAAGTTGGAACACTAAGTTTCTTGCACTAAGAAAGAGAAGGAAATTACTAATAATAACCTATCTCAAGATAAGAAAGATGACTCGACCAGAGTTTACGAGTGCTTCAAAAATGAAGCTGGAGTCCTTCTTATATACTGCATGCATTTAATGCATTGCAGTTTATACTTTACACGTGGCAGCAGCTCATTGGTTGCATGTCATTGACCTTTGTAGACAACCTTACTAGCCGCATGTTTGAACAGTGTAGTATCAGAGTGGTTGTACAATTTCAGACAATAAGGAGGTTCTTTTCTGACATATCGTACGGAGTCGTGCAAGGGTGGTTAAGACAAAAGTACTTTGTACGGAGGAATTCATGATCAGCTTTCGTTGATTCAGCGCTTTAACATTGTTTATCAGCGAATGATAAAGTTCAGCGATAGCTGAAGTCTTGTACTTGATACTTCACGCTGAGTGGACAAATCTGAGTCTTCGCTGATCCGCATCAGTTCATTAGGAGACTTGTCGCTGGTTCTTGAGCTTGATCTTCGACTTCAGCGTAGAACCTATGTTGACGTGAAACTTGTCTTCAGGGATCATAAGTAAACAACTAACTTATCAGCGATCACCATAAGGACTGAACAGGCTCAGAGCATTATGGTGAACAGTGTTCGCTGAATGTTTAATCTAAAGAGCGAGAGTTCCTATCAGCGGTACTGTAAGGTCTTAGTACTTATCAGCGATAGTGAAACTCTGATACATATTGTTTACTTACAATTTTCACTAAGTATTTAAGAGAGGGTCATTATCAAATCACTGAGGGTTTGGATCAACAATCTCCCCCTATTTGATTATGACATAGCAACAAAGAAAATTGCTATTTAATGAAAACATAAGGATAAAAAGAACTCATAAAATATTTGTCCCTTTTACTGTTTTCTGCGATCTTTTCTGTACTGATGGAGTAAAGTACTTTCGCTGAAATCTTTCTTTAAAACTTCGTATCAGATTACAAAGGGAAGTGGAAAGATTACAGGTACAAGCGAAATAAATTACAAGTACAAAAGAATAACTGATAAAATAGAAGAATAAGGCGATCCTATCAGCTTATAGAGGTTCTTCCTTAATGAGAAGTTCATCAAGGGTCTTTGATGTGGGGATCATCCAGTCAGGGACATTTACTCCTTGATTCCTTTTGTTCAGAGCTTCTTCAAAAATTAAGGGTTTAAGATGTCGTGCCTGAATGTCGCGTTTGAATTCACACCAGTAGATGAGATCTTTCAGCTGTTCGATGGGAGTGATGGGAAGCTCAGAGATACGTTGAAAACGTTGTCGTCCACCATAGTCAATAAAGAATATCCCATAGGGTTTTCTTATGACTTTCCTAGGGATGAAAGTCTCATCAGGAGGAAGAGATGTGTCAAGTGCGAAAAGGTCAGGTTCTGGACCAAGAACTTCAGCACGAGAAAAACCAATACCTGTTTCGTTCCGTATAAGAGGACCTGAGTCTGAAGGTTTAGACTTTTTCTTTGCAGAGGCCCTTCTTTTCTGATTTGCGAGAGGAGGGGGAGGAGGAATATCCACACAAGAAGATACTAATTCGATCTGTCGATTTATCAGCTTTTCGAAATGATCCTTGTACTTAGATTGAGACTTCTGGATGGCTAATCTGATCTCCAACCATTCAGAGAGACCGTACTTCGTGATGGCTTCAGCATAGAATTTTTCGTACTGTCCGTTCTCTCTGAATATCTCGATTTCAGCGATTGAAACTTTGAGGGTTGATTTTCCAGTTATATATACCTTGTTGATTCTGGCAGGTCGATATCTGAAGTGTACCTTTTCTTTGCACCAGATTAAAGTAGATTGAGACACAGTTCTGTTTTCTTCAACGATCTTCTTGGCGTCTTCCCATAGCTGACGTTGGACTTGAATGGAAATTCGTTTCAGATTGGGGTCTTCGACTGATTCTTGAGTAAGCTGGATGGTGAGTTCTCTGTCTTTTTCTTCAGCTTCCCTTCTTTCAACGAGTAGACGTTCGGCTCTGAGGTGATCCTTATATTCCTTTTGTGAAAGTCTAAACTTTGGAGGAATAGAAGGAAGTTGATCACGCTTTAGGATGATTCACTGATCTTCGAATCTCTTGATCATTGCATCTCTCTTTTTCTGATCCTCTTCACTCAGCTTTTGAGGAGCCCAGGAAGGTCTGTTTTTGTGAGAGAGCAGCTGTTCTTCAGGTTCATCAGTCTCAAAGATCAAATCCAAGACCGGGATTATTTCTTCAGCGTTGGGAGCTGGGATTATTTTTGGTGAAGTCGCAGCTGTATGAACTTCAGCGATATCCTCAAACAGGGGAGAGGACTAGCTGAAACACATCGATCTTACGAATAAGAACTTGGGTAGAACAGAGAAAAGAATTGGGTTCAAGTGTATAGAGGTTTTATGGAGAGGAGAGTTGATAATGTGTATAGTTAGAGGAGGGATGCAGTGTAAGGAAATAGAGGTTAGTGTACCTGACAAACTGGCTTTGGAAGCAAGATCGTCAGATTGTCTTCTTCAGCGAGGCCTTTGTTTTTGCCTTTGTCAGCTTCAGTCGCTGAAGGCTTTGTCTAGGTCCGCTCCCCTGAAGGTTATTTTATCAAGATCCCTTTAAGAGCTGTAGTCCTCTGAGCAGGCTTGACGATAAAGGAGTCATCATCATCATCATCATCGTCATCATCACCCTTATCACTGGATGATGGTTCATCGTCAGAGATGTCGACGACTTCTTCATCTTCAGCTTCAGATTAAGATTCTTCAGCAGCTTCTTTGAGTTGCTCCCCCTCAGATACATAAGTAAGCTTCTCGGTTCCCTCAGGGTTTTCATCTCCCTGAGGTCCAGCAGTAACTTCTTCAGTTGTCTTCTCACCCTCTTCAGTAAGGGTAAGGTTTTCAGTCTTCTCCCCCTCGATAGATTCATCTTGGGGAAGGTATTCAGAGTTCTTCTCCCCCTTCCTCATGATGAGTGGGGGAGGAATGCGATGACTCAGCAGTTGGTTCTGGTTCACTGTCTTCTTGGCCAGGGATTCCAATATAGTTTTCAATCGCTGCTACTCTGTCTTCTAGGCCAGTAATAGCAGGAGTGATCTTGAAAAGTTCAGCATGATCCGCCGGAGTAAAATGCGAAGGTGCAGGGGCAAGGGCGTTTATGCGTTCGAGGATCTGTTGTACCATCGTGTTCACTGAACTTGCATCAGTCTTTACTGAACTCACGTCAGTCTTTATTGAGCTCACGTCGGTCTTTACTGCAGTCATCTCTCCCTGAAGATTTCCAACCGATGTCTTCAGACTTATGAATTCGCTGGACATGGATTGAACTATTGTTTTGAGAGAAGTGTAGTCTGTGTAGATGCCAGAAAGAACTTTGGCAAAGTCACTAAGAGTACCATCAACCTTCTCCAAATCATCTTTGGAGGCTTTCTGTTCCACCACTTTTGTCAGCTTGTTGAGATTCTCTCCAGCGTTTGTTACAGCTGAAGAGTTGTCTGAGAGTGTAGTGGTGAGACCTGTCAGCTTTGTATCCAGGTTCTCCAAAGAGGCGTTGATGTCTCCCAAATTAGGACCTGTAACATATAAGTACTTATGAACAGAGGAAAGCTCAGAAGTTTGGGGTTCAGTTACAGTGTATATGGGTTGGTGTATACCTGTAGGAGGGTTGGTGAAGTCATCAAAACTTCTGTGTCTTGAAAAGAGTTCCACGTCGTCAGCTAGAGTACGTGTACGCATGGTCATTTCTGCAGTTCCTGCATCCATCATTCCTTGAAGAGTATCAGGTTTAGCTTCTGGAGGAATGACGGGTGCTCCAGTGATCGTGGTGAAAACTGGATTAGAGTCCAATGGGGTAGAGAGAGAAGTGAAGGTTGAGAATGATGGTTGGGTGCGGGGTTCAGCGTTATATCCGCTGAGAATCACTTCTTCAGTCTGTAGAGAGGCTGAAGGAGGTTGGGTCGATTCCAAGTTTATAACTTCATCATTTAGAGACGCTGAAGCTGGGATGGAATGGGTGGCTTGTTCAGCTGTGGCAGAGCGTACCACTGAACTTTCCTTCCGCTCTTCAAGATGAGCTGAGGAGTCTTCAGCATGAGATTGCTGGGATTGCTCCTTGGTTTTCTTAATTCTTTTGCAACCAAGTTGGGTAGATGAGTGTTTCCTTTTTCTTGAAGGAGTGGAGGTTGCAGCTGGGGTATCAGCGGTGGGTTTTTCCACTGAAGGAGCTGCAGAAGTAGAAGAAGGAGGATTGAGAATAGTTAAGAGAGTAGAGAGACGTACCTCGTTTTCCACTGGCTTGAAGTCGAGTACCTTAGGACCAACCTGAGAGAGTTTCAGGTCTCCTACTTGTGGGTAGTTGTCCTTCAGGCCTGTTTGGAAGACGGCGCTGATGAATCTAGGATATGAAACCCATGGTGGTCGGTCAGCGGCATAGTCTACTCTGAGTATAAGATCATCGTAGATTATCGAAGCCCAGTCAATATGAAGACCTTTCCGCAATGCATAGCCCATTGCTTGTTGAGGTTGAGCGGCTTGATCAGAGGAGCCGGTCTTTGCTGTCATGCAGCTTATCAAGTGTGCGAAGATGAAATTCATCTCGCTGGGCATTTTGGATTTCTTGATGAGGGTCAACTTCTTCTCAGGCTTCTTGTCCCTCCCAGTTTCCCATACATAGCCTATTGCATCAAAGAATGCAGTGATGGCTTCCCTATCAGCACGCTTCTTGTGGTCAGGGAGAGAAACAAAGGGTTTTTCTTTTGTGGCGATGGGAAGGCTCAGAGCTTTTCGGATAATGGCAGGGGTGATTTTTATGGTGCCAAAATCAGTATCACAGAAGATGCAATCGATTTTCTTCGATGGGTCTTTGGTCGATGGTAGCTGAGAGTGTCTGGCAGAATACCAGAACTGAGATAGTAGTAGCTGATGTGCAGGGGGTGTTATTGTCAGGGTTGTAGAGAGGCAACAGGTTTTGAGGAATTTCACGGCATCAATCAGATGTGTGACTTGCTTTCGAGGAGGAAACTCGAAAAGCGCATAGAGGTTGTTTGTTTTTGTCCAATCCAGTTACTCAAGTGTGAACTTGACCTGAGGAGCCTTGGTGATTTCCAGTTCCTCAGCAGCAACAGTATTATCAGCAGTAGGAATATCAGAAGATGCCATTTCTGTATTATCAGTTCAACCAAAGATATAACAAATAAGAATAATCTTAATGTGGAAAGATTTTCCAATAAGATGGTTCGAATTTTGTCCATTTCATTCAGACAAAAATGTCTTAATGAAGATTAGGGTTTTCTTGTTTTTGAAAAAGAAATGCAAACCCAAAAAAAATCTTGTTTTCTAGTTTCCTTTGAGGATTAGGATTCTGGAAAAACGTATGAAGAACAAGTTTAAGATATTTGCGTTTAAACTTGAAGAACAACCATGAAAGGTTGTGTTCATAAAACCATGAAATAAATGATTTCATTTTTGAAAAAGTTCTTTTTATTTGATCTTGTAAAAACAATGAGAAGATCATTAACAAGTTAAGAAACAGGTAAATAAAAGAAATATTAACCTGGTTCGTTGAAGAAGAAGAAGTTCTTAAAAACTTGAGAGCACAAATGCAACAGTAGTTTTCTTGAGGAAGAAGTTGTTTGCGTAAAGGAAAAATATAAACCCAAAAAGTTTTTATATAGTGAGATTAGAGAGAGAGAAAAACTCGAGCGGGAAAGTTTTTCATCATGACACGGACACGTGTTTGCATTTGATTGGAAGGTAAACGAAACGTGCAAACGTGTGTCAGAAAAAGAACGTGTCGGGGCTTATCCGTTGCGATGACGTCACGGATGTCCTTTCATATTTTAGGTTGTCTCTGAGGTTTTGAAAGCTCAGGGACACTTTGGAAAACATGAAGCACTGAATAGAAATATCAGTGTTGGTTTTTAGAAATTTCAAAGTATCGCTGATTACGGAAGAGATATTCAGCGATGCAATTTGTCTTGAAATCTTGCATTTACATGCGATTGTCAGCGAGAGAAAACATACCTTGATATCAGCGAATCAAGTTTATTCAGAGAGAAAAAGATAGAATGGGTTATACAAGTTGATTTTATCCTATCGCTGATCAAATGTGAACCGCTGAAGATTTTAGTCTTCAAAGTTCAGCATTCCAAGCTCGCTGATGAGAAAGTTGAATCTTGTCTCATCAAGAGGTTTGGTTAACAGATCAGCTAACTGATAATCAGTTGGGATAAAGTGAAGTTCTATATCACCATTCATCACATGATCTCTGATAAAATGATACCTGATTTCGATGTGTTTTGTCTTTGAGTGTAGCACTGGATAGTTGGCTATAGCGATGGCACTTGTGCTGTCGCAATAGATTGGAATATTTGAGAGCTGAAGGTCATAGTCCAGTAGTTGATTTCTCATCCACAAGACCTGAGAACAACAGCTTCCAGCGGCTACATACTCAGCTTCAGCTGTGGAGGTGGACACTGAGTTTTGCTTTTTACTTGTCCAACTCACCAGCTTTCCACCCAGGAGCTGACAGCCTCCTGTGGTGCTTTTTCTATCCAATTTGCAACCTGCAAAATCACTATCTGAATAGGCGATTAGATCGAACCCTGAGTCTTTGGGATACCAAAGACCTAGGTTCGCAGTACCCTTAAGGTATCAAAAAATTCACTTTACAGCGGTCATATGAGATTCCTTAGGTTCATCTTGATATCGTGCACACAAACAAGTTGCGTATATAATATCGGGTCGGCTAGCTGTAAGATATAAGAGAGAGCCGATCATCCCACGCTACAGCGTGACATTAACAGGAATACCATTAGTATCCTTATCTAGTGTCAGCGGTGGTGCCATAGGGGTTTTCATAGCTGAACTCTGAGTTAAATCGAATTTCTTCAGCATATCTTTAACATACTTTCCCTGATTAATGAAAGTTCCTTTTTCATTTTGCTTTATCTGAAGACCAAGGAAATATGTTAGCTCACCGATCATGCTCATTTTATACTCATCTTTCATTCTATCAGCGAAACGAGTACAAAGATCAGGGTTAGTAGAACCAAATATAATGTCATCAACATATATCTGAACAAGAATGATATGACCTTTCACTATTCTGAAAAATAGAGTTTTGTCTATTTTACCTCGCTCAAAATTTTCAATATGGAGAAAAGTAGAGAGAGTGTCATACCATGCACGTGGAGCTTGCTTTAAGCCATAAAGTGCCTTATCCAGTTTATAAACATACCTGGACGCTTAGGATCTGAGAATCCTGGAGGTTGTTCCACATAGACTTCTTCATTCAGCTTTCCATTTAGAAATGCTGACTTAACATCCACCTAATATACTTTGAAGTCTTTGTGTACAGCGTATGCTAAGAATAGACGAATAGATTCTAGTCTTGCTACTGGAGCAAATGTTTCGTCGTAATCTATGCCCTCCTCTTGTCTGTATCCCTGAGCAACAAGATGAGCCTTGTTGCGGGTTACAGTTCCATGTTCGTCCAACTTGTTTCGATAGACCCATTTAGTGCCTATCACTGTTTTGTCAGTTGGTCTTCGAACAAGTTTCCAAACTTTGTTTCTTTCGAATTCAATCAGCTCTTCTTGCATGGCGCTGACCCAGTTTGGATATTTGAGGGCATCATCTATTTTCATTGGTTCAATTAGAGAAATAAAGTTAACAAATAAACAAATATTACCTGCACTTCGTCGAGTCTGAACACCAGCGTTTGGATCACCAAGAATTTGATCAATTAGGTGATTTACAGTCCATCACTGAGCCGGAGCGTGAGACGCTGACTCAACCTGAACTGGAGGAGCTGAAGATGAAGCTTCAACAACTTCTGGAATATCAGCCAAGAGAGGAGTAGGTGCAGATGTCATTTCATTCACTGATTGCTGAGAAGTAGATGGAATGTCTGAGACATTTGGTTCAGAAGTAGGTATAGTGTTTAAAGGAACAACTGAGACCCATGATGTTTCAGCTTCACTATTCTGCATATTTGGGATGATAGTAGGACTATCATCTTCAACTGTATGAGTACGAGGAGTGGGAATATCTTCTGAATCACCAAGATGTGAAAACATCCATTGATTCAGTTCTTTAGTATCAGCGGACGGTTTAGAGTTCACTGAATGGGATTCGTCAAACGTGACGTGAATAGTTTCTTCTACAGTTTGTCTTCTTCGATTGAAGACTCTGAAGGCTTTGGAGATTGAAGAATATCCAAGAAAGATTCCATCATCAGCCTTAGGATCAAACTTTCCAAGGGCATCTCTGTTGTTCAGTATGAAACACTGACATCCAAAGATGTGAAGAAAGCTAATTGAAGGCTTTCTCCCATGAAAAAGTTCATAGGCTGTCTTATTGAATCTTTTGACTATCAGCGACCTGTTTTGCGTAAAACAAGCAGTGCTGACAGCTTCTGTCTAAAACTGAGTAGGCAGGTGAGAATCGCTGAGCATTGAATGTGCAGCTTCAATAATTGTTCTATTTCTTCTTTCAGCGACTCCATTTTGTTGCGGTGTTCTCACTGAAGAAAAGTTGTGGGAAATACCCTTACTCTCAAAGAAGGAATCAAGAGAACTGTTTTTGAATTCAGTCCCATGATCACTCCTTATTGAGCGAATGATCAAGTTGTTCAGGGTTTCCATCTTCCGAACAAAGGTGATGAGTTCTTCAGGGGTGTCACTTTGAGAACGGAGAAACATTACCCATGTATATCGAGAGAATTCTTCAACTATGACCATCGTATATTTTTTTCCAGCGATGGATTGTTTGTTAACAGGGCCAATCAAATCCATATGGAGAAGTTGTAGAGGAGATGATACTGAGGAGACTTGCTTTGACTTAAAGCTTGCTTTGGTCTGCTTGCCTTTCTCACACGCTGAACATAAGGACTCTTTGGCGTATGAGTGTTGAGGTAGACCAGTGACTAACTCTTTTGAAGAAAGAGTGTTTAGTGTCTTGAAGTTTAGATGAGAGAGCCTCTTATGCCATAGCCAGTTGACATCAGATGAGGCTTTTGAGAAGAAACAGGAGTTCTCAGTGGTTGTTGAGTCCATGTTTATTACATAAACATTTTCCAAACGAAAACCGCTGAGAGCTATCTTCTCCTTTTAAAGATTACTTTGTTATCCATGTCGCAAAGCTGACTGATGCTTAGAAGATTATGCTTCATCCGTTCAACATATGCGACTCTTCTGAAGGTTGTTGTACCATTAGATAGTACACCAAACCCTCGGGTATGTCCTTTTCCATTTCCACCGAAAGTCACAGAGGGACCCTTCTCTTCCTTGTACTTAGCGAGCATGCTTTTCTTTCCAGTCATGTGTCTAGAGCATCCGCTATCGAGATACCAGATACCCTTCTTAACCTGCATTACAAAGGAAGATTAGTTTTTTCTTGGATACCCACTTAACCATGTGTACACGTTTGTCAGTGGAAGTAGTTGGAATGGAAGGTTCAGCAGTCTTCGCAGCATTTGAAGATTCAGCTTTGTCAATCTTCACTTTGGTTAATTTCTTAACCTCAGTGGTCTTCTTTGCCTTGGGGGCAATGATCTTCACCTTAGCTATCTTTTCAGCTTTGGTGGCTGTGGGGCACTTACTAGCAATATGATCAGTAAGTCCACAGTGATAACATTTCCTATAACTAAAAGTAGTTCTAGGACCATTTGAATGCTGAGCTTTAGATTTTGAATTAGAAGGACCAACACCAAATAAGCTATTGGCTTTTGAAATGGGAGGAACATTTAGTTCTTCGGATTTCTTACCAAAGACCTCCACTCTTATTCTAGGAGTAGATCGCTGAATAGATCCACGCTGAGTAGATCCAGAGATCTGATTCCTTGATCCAGAGGGATAGGTCACTGAAGCTTTAGAAGCATTCAGCTTAGGTATACAGATACCCTTCTGAGGATTTTGGTTAAAAGCAATTCCTTTACCTTTATCTTTAAAGACAGAGGTGGGT
Source organism: Saussurea involucrata (assembly GCA_033807775.1). Taxonomy (NCBI): domain Eukaryota; kingdom Viridiplantae; phylum Streptophyta; class Magnoliopsida; order Asterales; family Asteraceae; genus Saussurea; species Saussurea involucrata. The sequence continues at coordinate 116,154,485 of CM066322.1, forward strand.
TTTGGATAAACCATTTTCTCTTTACCTTTTGAAGAGGTAGAAATTTCCTCAGGGAAAGGCGGTTGAGAAGAGGAACACTGAGAGGATGAAGTATCAGCGACTGAGGATACGAAAGTTCCAAATAAGAGCATGGAACGATCAGTGGTTGGTTCTAGAGTATCAGCTTTGTAACCAAGACCACGTTTATCACTCAGGGGAATCTGAGACTTAATTATCTCAGTGATCTTTGTTGAGGAATTATACTATCCATCAACATTAGCTTTTTCAGCTTTTAAAGCAGCGATAGCTTTTTCGCGCTCGATTTTGACTAGCTGATTTAGGTGAACTTGATCTTTAAAATCGTCTTCAATTTTAGAAAGATTTTCTATTTGAAAGTGACAGTTTTTAAGCTATTCAGCGAGATCAAGATTTTGATTTTCAACTACAGTTTTGCCATTCATGGCTTCATATAAACTTCTAGTCAAGAGATCGATCTTTCGAAGACTATCAGCTTCATCAATATTTGCAATATTGGTAAAGAAGGAAGGTGATACCTGAGTTGCAGAGGTTGAAGTAGAGGGAATGTCAGAATTGTCTTCCTCATCTTCAAGTTTGGCCATGAGACAGAGATTGGCTTCATCGTCTTCAGAGTCAGATGATTCTTCCTCACCAGAGTCAGCCCAATCATAGTCAGCCATCAGGCCTTTGCCTTTCTTCTTAAAGCTTTTCAGCTTCGCATACCTTTCTTTCAGCTTGGCGTATTTGTCATCTCTATTCCTGGTAATAAAGGTTTTCTTTGGAAAAGCTGAGGGTCTAGAGACTTTCTTTGACCTGCACTCGTTAGCAAAATGTCCTATCTTTTCACAGTTAAAACAAGTAGCAGTAGCCTTATCAACAGGAGCTGATGATCTTGGCTTGTCAGTAATGGAAAGAGGTTTATTCTTTCTGAACATTTTCTTTTTGGCGAATCTCCTGATCTTTTTAGTGAGGAGAGCCAAAGATTCATCATCATCTGAAGAGTCAGAATCTGATGACCTTTCAGAGTTACTCTCCAACTCAGTGATAGTGACCGAGGGTCGCTGAGTGGAAGGTTCCTCTGAGATTAAAGCAACAGGGGTGCTTTTGGAATCTTCTACAAGATTCTTCTTAAGATGACTCGATTGCTCATGATTCAGCATCGTGCCATATAAGGTAGAAAGGGTCATTGATTTTAGATCCTTTTACAGCTTGAGACACATAGAATAACTGTCCCAGCTTATAGGTAAACATTCTAAGAACTTTGTCAACACTTCAAAGTTAGAATATTCCTTACCAACAGTTTTCAGATCTATTATGATACAGTTAAAACATTGGTGTACTTCAGAGAGAGTTTCATTCTTACCACAAATGAAGCTTTCATACTGTCTTACCAGGTTGATCTTTCGAGAGTCCTGGACTTCAGAAGTACCTTCATACTGAACACAGATTGTGTCCCACATAGCTGTTGAGGTTTTCAGGTTCATGACGGAATGGTAGACTTCGTCAGCAAGAGCCATGGAGAGTATGGATCTGGCTTTGGTGTCGATAGCCACTTTCTTCTTATCTTCATCAGTCCACATATGAATTTCTTTAGGAATCAGCCTTTCTGAAATAGCAGGTCTATTCTCAGCGGCTGGAACTGCAACATCAATTCTTACAGGAATATATGGGCCGTTTTCAAGGTAATAAGGCATAGTAGGGTCTACACCTTCTAAGAAGAGAATCATCCTATTTTTCCATAGATTAAAATTATCTCTGGAGAATCTAGGGGGTTTTGTAAGAGAACCATTGTCAATATAGTTTTTGTTTGTGTTGGTAGCCATTTTCAGAAATAGCAAGGAAGAGAAATCTGAGTATAGATCAGATCTTGTTTATGAGATTAAACAAATCTGCTCTGATACCACTTGTTAGTCTCGAAGGGCTATACAAGTTTGTAGAAGGGGGGGGGGGTTGAATACAAACACACAGATTTTACTTTTCTAAATTGTTTATTGATAAATCATTAACAATTTACAGCTTGTTGCGGAACAAGATTAAGGATAAACCTAAATCTAAACAAGTTGGAACACTAAGTTTCTTGCACTAAGAAAGAAAAGGAAATTACTAATAATAACCTATCTCAAGATAAGAAAGATGACTCGACCAGAGTTTACGAGTGCTTCAAAAATGAAGCTGGAGTCCTTCTTATATACTGCATGCATTTAATGCATTGCAGTTTATACTTTACACGTGGCAGCAGCTCATTGGTTGCATGTCATTGACCTTTGTAGACAACCTTAGTAGCCGCATGTTTGAACAATGTAGTCGTACGATTTCAGACAATAAGGAGATTCTTTTCTGACATATCGTACGGAGTCGTGCAAGGGTGGTTAAGACAAAAGTACTTTGTATGGAGGACTTCATGATCAACTTTCGTTGATTCAGCGCTTTAACATTGTTTATCAGCGAATGATAAAGTTCAGCGATAGCTGAAGTCTTGTACTTGGTACTACACGTTGAGTGGACAAATTTGAGTCTTCGCTGATCCGCATCTGTTCATTAGGAGACTTTTCGCTGGTTCTTGAGCTTGATCTTCGACTTCAGCGTAGAACCTATGTTGACGTGAAACTTGTCTTCAGGGATCATAAGTAAACAACTAACTTATCAGCGATCACCATAAGGACTGAACAGGCTCAGAGCATTATGGTGAACAGTGTTCGCTGAATGTTTAATCTAAAGAGCGAGAGTTCCTATCAGCGGTACTGTAAGGTCTTAGTACTTATCAGCGATAGTGAAACTCTGATACATATTGTTTACTTACAATTTTCACTAAGTATTTAAGAGAGGGTCATTATCAAATCACTGAGGGTTTGGATCAACAATTTCCTCCTAAATACTCTTCATACTCCAGCCCTTACACTCAAGAAAACAAGCATTTGAGTCTTCTTAAGGTAAATGCATGCGTAGGATGAAAACTACACAACTTTTGTTTAAGTTCTTTCATTTTCTTTTAAGTTCTTATTCTCCTACTTCTAGTTTTACACTTGTTTTGCAAAAATACTTTTGAATCTTAATGTTTGTAGATTCATCACTAAAACATGTTGCATGTTACTAAAAAGGTGATGAATCCATGATCAAACCCATATTAAGATCAAAGAAGGAACTATTGAAAGTTCTTACAAGCATGCATGTGTTCTTCATCAAAATCAACCTCTTATATTCTAAAAACTTTTGTGAAAACTTTATAATAAATCAAATACATATTTTAATCCCCATGCATGTAGTGTAAACTTGTTATTTTACGTGGCAAGAACAAGCTCTAGGCTTGATCACACAAGGAATCTTCAAAAGAAAGCAAAATAATCCTTCTTGGGATTTTAGAAAGAGATCTTCATTTAGCATGAATGCATGTAATTTTAGAGGTTTAAAAACAAGTTTTCATCTGAAAATATTTGCTTGGTTTAGTGTCAAATTGTGTTCCATGCAAAAGGAACAAAAATCATTACAAAATTTAAAGTTTAGAAATATTCTCTTGAGACTACTTTCCAACAGCTCACTGACAGATTCTATCTGTCTCTTTAAAAGGTCATAACTCTCTCAATAATTTATCAAATAAGGTGAAATTTCTTCTGGAATTTATGTTTATGAGTTAGGTTTCAAACCCAAGTGGTTTCACCCAAAAACACAAAGATTTCGACCTCCAAGCAGTCGTCACAAAAACAGTGCGCAAACAGCTATGTTTTCTGTAGTAGCTTTACTATAAAAATTAGTTGATGGAGTTAACCACCTTAAAAAATTATGGTTTTTATGCCAAAGGTTTCCTAACACATTATGTTAACTTGGGTAAAAATATCCTGACCAAAAGAACCTTGGAAAATAGCTAAAAATGGACTGAAAGTGACACAAAGATTCTGGACAGAAAAGGAAAATTTCAAGTATTGTTGAAAAACAACTTTTAACCTATTTTATCATTTTATGTTCTAAATTTAAGACTTGTGTTGAATAATAAGTTTAATAATAAGTCATGCATAAAATATTATTATATTTTAGAAAAATCACAAAAATAAAAACCTTGGACAAAGTTCTTTATAAGGCATTTTATGACATTTTGGATAAGTAGGTTTTACCGAACCCCTAAGTTTTAGGCTTGAATCTTACTAGTGTCCTTACGTTCGTAGGATCGGAGTAGGATCATCTTACGGATTGCATTGTGAACATCTCGGAAACATCATCGTTTATCATCGTGAGTTTTCACAGCCCCTTTTTACTATTTTTGTATATTTTGGGGTGAAAAGTATGTTACGATTTTATTACGCATCGGCTGTACTGTTTACTCAAAATGCTAAATATTGCTACTAATACTTATGCGCTATGGTATGTATGCTTATGTTAGTTGATTCTGAGTTTTGCTATTAAGTCCCCGTTTACTCTACATTACCCATTAACTCACGTTTCGAGCCGTTAGTATTTATGGATAACGTTATTTGGTTGACACCCCACTCACCTCGCGAGTTCATAATTATTGTCTTCCGTTAAGCGTGTTGGCGATGGAACATGCAGTTTGTGGCATTCAGTCTTTAGGTTTGGGTAGTGGGCTCATTGCTTTAACATTTTGCATACAACAATATACCTTGCGCATGTTGACAACCGAATTCTCTATCCACTGTGCGGATTTACAAACATGCATTAAAACTTTTGTGCATACCGAAACCTGTGATCTCACCAACTATTCATTAGTTGACCCCTTTATTTGACATGCTTTTCAGGAAACCGTCAATAAGGTTGGACATTAAGAAGGCACTATAGTAGCTGCATCCGACACGTGTTTTCAAATGTCATTTTGTGTTTCGGACATTTTATATTTTGGACAACTTACGCTTCGGACAAATTTATATTTTTAAGACAATATGTAATGGTTGTAACCTATTTTATGCTATGGTGATTTGGTGTATCTTGTACCTTACGCAATGAAACCTTGAACTGTGACATCTCGTGTTTCCGCTTTAGCGGGGTGTGACAGATTTGGTATCAGAGCCTCAGGTTATAGAGAATGCCGGTCTTCCATTGGAAAAACCCAACTATAACCAAAATCCGAAACTGACATAAAAACTACTGAACCTACTACTAGTATAACTAAGTCTAGAATAGCATTAACAGACCCTAATTAAACATAGCCTGATCACCTATGTTCGATTAAGGAAGGTTAATGCGAGACTAGAAATGGTTATAGTAGGAGCGAGTATATTTTTTCACTTACACTCATCATGCATAGTGTGTAGATATTGCGTAGGATAGACATTACACTTGTATGCTTAGTGACTAAGTACACTTTTGCCTCAGTTTCACTATGTCATCATCGTCATCGCACTCTCACTCTTCTCACTCGGCCGATGAGTCGGGATATGTCACCGGTAGACGTCGTGTCAACCCATCAAGTAGCCAAGAGGATGAGGACTTTAGGAATACGGATTCGGATCCTGAAGTTTCAAGCGAGCGAGTTTCTGACAGTGGACCGAGAGTGTCGCCAACCTCAGTACTGCCTCGACCAACCCCGATAATTATTCAACCAAACCCTAGGGGACCCCGCATTAGGAAAACATCAAGAAAGAGCGTCCCAATTCCTAGACGAGTGACGCTTAGGTCGGAGTGTTCAGAGGCACTAGAACCGCCACGTGTGATCACGGGAGTGCCAGTCGGGTGTATGTCTGGCATGACATGGGCAGAAGAGAAACACGTGCTAGCAATGACGGCGGAGTTACACGGTTGTCAGGTGAGGGTGACTCACCAAGGGCATGTCTTGACAGAACTGGTGGAGCTAAGTCATCTTTTGTCCAACGTTTCGACCCAGGCTTTAGATGGTGCGAGGATGGCTAGGAGGATGGCAATGAGGGCAGAGTTGGCATGTGTGATTGTGGGGATTGTGTTATTGTTGTTGGTACTGTTGATTTTGATCGATGCCTATTTGGGATGGTATTGATGCGGACGGTGGATGGTTGGTAGTGTGTTGGGAGGAACCTTTGGAGAACATTTTTCTTTTCATGTCATTTCAAATTATGTATTTCAAGTATTTGGGTTGTACTACTTTTCTAACAATATGATACTGATGCATGAAAGACATCAGAAATTTTGTAATATCAGCTTTTATTAGAATTATGAGTGGAAACTCATTTAGTGAAATGCGAACTTTCAAACAACTTATTTATTTATTAGACATTTAATATTACTGTTTCAAAATTTCGAATGATAATGTAGACTTTTGGAAAATACCAGTTTAAAAATTTGTACAAAATTTTTAATCAAGTCAATATTTGCAAATGTGTTTTAGAATCATGCCTCCAAGGAGATCCACACGCCTCACCGGAGATAATCCTGAAGACCAAACACCCGACATCGCACAGATCATAGCTCAACGCATATAAGAAGCAATACCCAATATAGTCACACAGGTGACCGCCGACATTAATACTGACCGAAGGAATGAAGGAGATAGGGGAGGAAATCCGGTCAACAACAGTACAGGATGCAACTACAAGACTTTTATGTCATGTAAGCCCAAGGAGTTTTACAGAAAGGAAGGTGCCATAGGATTACTGGCGTGGATTGAAAGCATAGAATCGGTTCTTCACATTAGCAAATGCTCGGAGGACCGCAAGGTGGAGTATGCGGCATGTCAACTCCAAGGCAGGGCATTGACGTGGTGGAATATTCAGGTTCAAACCCGTGGAAGAGAGGATGCATACAGACTCTCATGGGAGGAGTTTAAGAAGTTACTCATTGAGGAGTACTGCCCCAAAAGTGAAATTCAGAAGCTGGAAGCTGAATTTTGGGATCACACCATGGTCGGAGCAGATATAGACCAATACACTGCTCGCTTCCATGAACTCGCAAAACTAGTACCTTATATGGTTACCCCCGAGAGCAAGAGAATTGATCGATACTTATGGGGATTAGCGTCGGAGATCCGAGGAATGGTCACGTCGGCAAACTCAACCATAATTCAATCAGCTATGGCGTTGGCAACTAGTCTGACAAATGATGCGGTTACGGCAGAAACTCTGAAATCAGGAAGTGCTAACAATAAGAGGAAGTCAGGGAATCAGTCAGGGAAGAAAGCTTTTGGTAGTCCAAGCAGGGATAGGAAAGTGGTGAGAAATTACGGAGTAAAGGCTCAGGACTCTGGGCAATACAATGGTCCACTCCCAAGGTGCAACAAATTCAACTATCATCATGAGGGAGCCTGCCCTGTTTGTGGCAATTGTAAACGAGTGGGTCATTACACCAAGTACTGTAGGATAGAAAGGGGTGTCAACGAAGGGAGAAGGGTATGCTTCGAGTGCGGGAGTCAAGATCACTTCCGGAGTACGTGCCCGATATTGGGTAAAAGGCCGAGCAATAACAACAATAGGAACCAGGCTAGGCAAGCAAATCAAGGAAATCAAGGAGGCCAAGCTCGGGGGCAGGCGTTTGTTATAGGAGCTGAAGAAGCACGCCGAGACCCCAATGTGGTGACATGTACGTTTCTCCTAAACAACCACTATGCATCAGTATTATTTGACACTGGAGCTGATAGGAGTTTTGTTTCATTAGAATTTAGGCCATTAATCAATTTGGAATCTAGGAAAATGTCGGATGCTTATATTGTTGAGGTTGCTAATGGTTATGAATTTGAGGCTAAGGATGTAATTTTAGGCTGTACCTTGAATCTAGATGATAAGTTATTTAGCGTTGATCTTATACCTATTGAATTGGGGAGTTTCGACGTAGTAATAGGCATGGATTGGTTATCCACGAACCGAGCGGAGATTTGTTGTTTTGAAAAGGCTGTTAGGGTACCCCTACAAGGCGGAGAAACCCTTGTCATATGCGGAGATAGAGATAGAAGGAGTCTAAGGATAGTGACAAGTATGAATGTCCAAAAGTATTTAAGGAAGAGGTACGTTGCATTTTTGGCACGCGTAGTTGAGAAGAAGTCCGAGGAAAGACGAATTAAAGATATACCCGTGGTGAAGGAGCACCCGGAAGTATTTCCAGATGATTTTCCTGGACTTCCCCCGTCTAGACAAGTTGAATTTCAAATAGACCTCATACCCGAAGCAGCACCTGTAGCTAAGGCACCGTACCGTTTAGCACCTGCCGAGATGCAAGAGTTGTCAAGTCAACTTCAGGAACTTCTGGACAAGGAATTTATTCGGCCAAGTTCCTCACCTTGGGGAGCCCTAGTCCTTTTCGTCAAAAAGAAGGATGGATCGTTTCGAATGTGCATCAATTATAGGGAGCTGAACAAATTAACGATCAAGAATCGATATCCTCTTCCTCGAATAGATGATTTATTCGACCAGTTGCAAGGTGCAACTTATTTCTCAAAGATTGATCTTCGATCAGGATATCACCAGTTAAGAGTCCGTGAGGAGGACATCCCTAAGACATCTTTTAGGACTCGATATGGACACTACGAGTTCTTAGTTATGCCCTTCGGATTAACGAACGCACCAGCTGTGTTCATGGATTTAATGAATAGGGTATGCAGACCATACCTTGACAAGTTTGTGATCGTGTTTATCGATGACATATTGATCTACTCACGGAATAAGAAGGATCACGAGCAGCATCTAAGGATAATACTTGAACTACTCAAGGATCAGAAACTGTACGCCAAATTCTCAAAGTGCGAATTTTGGATTCGAGAAGTACACTTTCTTGGCCAAGTGATTGGAGAGAAAGGAATTCACGTGGACCCGGCTAAAGTGGAAGCCATTAAGAAATGGGAAGCCCCTAAGACCCCAATGGAAATTCGTCAGTTTCTAGGTTTGGCAGGTTATTATCGACGATTCATCGAGAACTTCTCAAGGATTTCTAAACCACTTACAGCGCTGACCCAAAAGGATAGGAAATTCATTTGGGGAGAACCACAAGAAGAGGCATTCCAACAATTGAAGAAAAAGTTATGCAATGCGCCAATTCTAGCTTTACCGGAAGGAACCAATAATTTTGTGGTGTATTGTGACGCATCGCATCAAGGTTTGGGTTGCGTATTGATGCAAAAAGACAAGGTTATAGCATACGCCTCAAGACAGCTAAAGGTTCATGAAAAGAACTATACCACACACGATTTGGAGCTTGGAGCTGTGGTATTCGCTTTAAAGATTTGGAGACATTATTTGTACGACACTAAGTGCACTGTATTCTCCAATCATAAGACTCTTCAGCATACCCTAGACCAGAAAATGCTCAATATGAGACAGAGGAGATGGGTAGAACTACTCAGTGACTATGATTGTGAGATTCATTACCACCCAAGTAAGGCTAATGTGGTAGCCGATGCCTTGAGCAGGAAGGAAAGGGTAAAGCCTTCACGAGTACGAGCGTTGGGAGCGCTTGTTCAGACGAGCTTAAAGACTCGAATTCTCGAAGCTCAGGTGGAAGCAACGAAAATGGAAAACTTGAAGAACGAGACTCTTCATGGTATAGAGAATAGATTTGAAACTAAGGTTGATGGAGTACGTTACTTCAAGGACAGAGTTTGGATCCCAAAGGCTAACAACCTACGGGAAATCATCTTGGAGGAAGCCCATAAGTCTAGGTATTCAATTCATCCAGGGACAGATAAGATGAATAAGGATTTAAGGGAATATTATTGGTGGCCAGGAATGAAGAAAGATATTGCCTTGTACGTAGGGAAATGCATAACTAGGGGTGTGCATCGGTCGGGTCGGGTCGGGCCCGAAAACCAACAACCCGATCGGGTTTCAGGTGGGGGTTAGGGAACCCGAAACCCGTCCAAACAGTACTTCGGGGTTCGGGGTTCGGGTGGCTTCGGGTGACGGGTTGTTCGGGTCGGGTGGTTCGGGTTGGGCCATTTTCCAGCCCATTTTCCAGCCGTCCAACAGAAATTGTAACAAACTAACAAATACTAAATACTAAATTACTAATACTAAAAATTAAGCAAAACAAATTAAACCAAAAATTACAAATACAAATTAACTATCAAGTAAACCAATTCCAATACTAAAATTAAAACAAACCAAAGTAAACCAACTTTCAAAAGAGTTACAAAACAAATAAATGTTCAAACCAAATTGGCAAATTACAAACTCCCAAAAAGTTCCAACTTGAAGTCTTGAACTACCAATCCAACATAGTGACATACCAACCATTCAACCAAGTGACAAACATTCCAAGTTTCCAACTTAGTGAACTTAGCAACTTACCAACTTACCAAACGGCAAACGTCCATTCGTCCAACACTCCAACTCATGACTCATCTTCATTTGAATCCTACAAAATTAAAAGTAACAAATTAAATTATTAAAAGTAAAAACATATGAATCAACTTCAAAGTTCAAATCATGTAAAATTAAAAGTAACAAATTAAAAGTACCTTTCTCCAAATCATGACTCAACTTCAAATCCTTCGAAATCATTTGAAGCTTGTGTACTAGGACTCTCTTCGGTACCACGGACCGAAGAAGTTCCAATTCTTAAATTTTCCATTTCTGCAAGTTTTAAAATACAAGTAACAAATTTTAAAGTCGTAATCATAATTTATAAATGATAACCCGTAGAGTATTCGTAGTTTCGTACCTTTCTCAAACTTTTCAAGGTCTTCCAAATTTTCTTCCACCGCAATCGGTTCAGTAGGGCCCCATAACCAATCTTGCGTACAAATAAGTGCTTCAACTATTTTAGGAGTTAGAGAACTCCTAAAATTATCCAACACCCTCCCACTTGTACTAAAGGTCGATTCGGATGCAACTGTAGAAATGGGTACGGCGAGGACATCTCTTGCAAGTTTTGTAAGGATGGGAAACCGTGCACTATTCATTCTCCACCAAATAAGCAAATCAAATCCGTCGCAATCATCTACAATTGCCTCACCTAAGTATACCTCAAGCTTACACCGTTTGGCATCCAAGACCCCACTTTGAAGTTTCTGTTTCTTTACCAAACACTTAATTCCATCTTTTGGACAATAGTTACACTTTGCTTTTATTGTGTTACCCTGCTCATCTACAATTCTTTCAAAGTGATCCCATACATCCGACCTTGGACCAATAGCTTTTCTCTTTCTTGTTTCGGGTGGTGGTGGTGCACTACTATCCGCTTGAGATTGAGAGATTTGAATATCCAAATCTAATATGTTCAAAGTAAACTACATCATTAACATGAACTAACTAAATTAAATTAAACATTTAAAACTAAATTTAACAAGTAAATTAAACATTTAAAACATTTAAATTAACATGTCCTAGATTAGACATATTCAGACCTGTTTTTGGAATCCATTTGCACATGGCACAAATCTGTTTATTTAATCAGGTTTGCAGCTTATACAGGTGCAAAAACAGGTGTGTTTGACTGTTTGTAGCTTACATAGGAATATAAAAACAAGGTCCCTATGGTGAACATGTGCAAAAACAAGTGCCAAAACAATAGCTAACTAGAACCTCAATTTGCAACTAGTTATCGGTTTACAACACTCTCTTGATCCTTATCAGTTGATAGAAATCTCAACATGTGAAGTAGGTCTCAAATTATCTATCTTATAAAACACCAAAAATAATCAATTATCACATTAGAATAACAAATCTCAATCATAATTCTACTTAGGCATAAAATGAAACAGGTTGTGTACAATTATGATTAACATACTTAAAATGGGGGTTCTTGATCTTATCCAACTAAATCTAAATTACTAAGTTTTACCAACAAGATCAAACAAAAAGAAAAAGCAGTTCTTCATCAAACCAACAATATAACACACCCTTAAATGGGAAAAAAAGAACCCTAATCATAATGCTCGATGCAAAACACGTAATCTAAAAGTTATATCAAATGCTCATTTAATGTTCTGATTTAATGTTTTGATATTCTTAGTAAGGAATGTTCTGATTTAATGCTCATTTAATGTTCTAATATTCTTAATTTCTTAGTAAGAATTTCTTACAACCCACCCATAAACAATTAAACATCATCATAAAATTCAAAATAAAATTCCTTAAACTACAAAAGCAAGTGCAAAGCTGCTTTCATAGGTTTCGCTCACCCCTATGCATAACTTGCTCAAAGGTCAAAGCTGTATATCAAAAGCCATCTGGTCTGCTGCAACAACCGGAGATTCCCCAGTGGAAATGGGAACAAACAACCATGGATTTTATAACCAAACTTCCGAGAACTGCCAAGGGGCACGACTCGATTTGGGTTATAGTAGATCGATTCACGAAGTCTGCACATTTCTTACCTATTCGGGAAGATTATAAGATGGAAAAGCTAGCTCAGATCTACATCAATGAAATTGTTACACGTCATGGAGTACCAATTTCCATCATTTCAGATAGAGATAGCCGTTTCACGTCACGGTTTTGGCAGTCACTTCAAAAAGCGTTGGGCACGCAATTGACCTTGAGCACTGCCTATCATCCTCAAATGGACGGGCAAAGTGAGCGGACGATACAAACATTAGAAGACATGCTTCGGGCATGCGTGATAGACTTTGGAGGAAGTTGGGATACTCATTTACCTTTGGTTGAGTTTTCCTACAACAATAGCTATCACACTAGTATTCAGTGTGCGCCATATGAAGCCTTGTATGGACGCAAGTGTCGTTCACCACTTTGTTGGTTAAAAATTGGAGACAGACAACTATCTAGACCCGATATTGTACAGGAAACTACCGACAAGATCACAACCATTAGAGATAGGCTTAAGGCAGCCATGGATCGCCAGAAAAGTTATGCGAATAACCGTCATAAGCCTTTAGAATTCCAAGTGGGTGATAGAGTGTTCCTAAAGGTATCACCATGGAAAGAAATAGTACGATTTGGGAAAAGAGGAAAGTTGAGTCCCAGGTATGTTGGACCGTTTGTGATCAATTGAAAGGATTGGTCAAGTAGCATATAGACTCAATTTGGCTAAGGAGCTAAGTGCTATCCACGATACGTTTCATGTATCGAACCTTAAGAAATGTTTAGCGGACGACTCAATAATTATACCTCCGGAAGAAGTTCAGATTAACGATAAGTTGCACATCATAGAAGAACCAATTGAGGTCCTTGATAGAGAAGTTAAGCATCTAAAGCGAAGGAAAATTCCGATTGTGAGAGTTCATTGGAACTCAAGGCGTGGGCCTGGTTAAAGATGAAAGTTCTTGAATTTCAGGACGAAATTCTTTTAACCGGGGGAGACTGTGACAACCGTCAAATTTATGTTTCAGGTTAGAACTGAACTGAACGTTTTAGCTTTTCATGTTGTAGGTGTCACATACTAAAATTTAGCAGTTAGAGACAGCGTCGTTAGGAAAATTGAGGAATTTTGCGTAGCAGTCTCTAAAATAGGTGAATTATCCACAAATCTCATAAAATGCCAAATCAAACACCTTAAACACACACACACACACACACACACACACACACATATATATATATATATATATATTTACTTTGCAAAATATATTAGTATTAAGACAAGTATTATTATTATTGTGAATTATTTATTTAACAATTCAAATTTAAAAAAATAATAATTTGGAGACACAATCATGTTTCACCAAGATTGCACTCCATCTCTCTCTTTTTCTCTTTCCATGACCGGCCCCAACCCCCAATAGCACCCCTCACTCCATTTTCATCTCATTTCAAATCCATAACATTTCACCTCCCTCTATCTCTAACTTATCTCTAAGACTTTTCTATCAATTCTCTCTCTTTTTCTCTCTAAATTTCCTCCTAAATACTCTTCATACTCTAGCCCTTACACTCAAGAAATCAAGCATTTGAGTCTTCTTAAGGTAAATGCATGTGTAGGATGAAAACTACACAACTTTTGTTTAAGTTCTTTCATTTTCTTTTAAGTTCTTATTCTCCTACTTCTAGTTTTACACTTGTTTTTGCTAAAAATACTTTTGAATCTTAATTTTTGTAGATTCGTCACCAAAACATGTTGCATGTTACTAAAAAGGTGATGAATCCATGATCAAACCCATATTAAGATCAAAGAAGAAACTATTGAAAGTTCTTACAAGCATGCATGTGTTCTTCATCAAAATCAACCTCTTATATTCTAAAACGTTTTGTGAAAACTTTATAATAAATCAAATACATATTTTAATCCCCATGCATGTAGTGTAAACTTGTTATTTTATGTGGCAAGAACAAGCTCCAGGCTTGATCACACAAGGAATCTTCAAAAGAAAGCAAAATAATCCTTCTTGGGATTTTAGAAAGAGATCTTCATTTAGCATGAATGCATGTAATTTTAGAGGTTTAAAAACAAGTTTTCATCTGAAAATATTTTCTTGGTTTAGTGTCAAATCGTGTTCCATGCAAAAGGAACAAAAATCATTACAAAATTTAAAGTTTAGAAATATTCTCTTGAGACTACTTTCCAACAGCTCACTGACAGATTCTATCTCTCTCTTTAAAAGGTCATAACGTTTTCAATAATTTATCAAATAAGGTGAAATTTCTTCTGGAATTTATGTTTATGAGTTAGGTTTCAAACCCCAGTGGTTTCACTCAAAAACTCAAAGATTTAGACCTCCAAGCAGTCGTCACAAAAACAGTGCACAAACAGCTATGTTTTCTGTAGTAGCTTTACTATAAAAATTAGTTGATGGAGTTAACCACCTTAAAAAATTATGGTTTTTATGCCAAACGTTTCCTAACACATTATGTTAACTTGGGTAAAAATATCCTGACCAAAAGAACCTTGGAAAATAGTTAAAAATGGACTGAAAGTGACACAAAGATTCTGGACAGAAAAGGAAAATTTCAAGTATTGTTGAAAAACAACTTTTAACCTATTTTGTCATTTTATGTTCTAAATTTAAGACTTGTGTTGAATAATCAATTTAATAATAAGTCATGCATAAAATATTATTATATTTTAGAAAAATCACAAAAATAAAAACCTTGGACAAAGTTCTTTATAAGGCATTTTATGACATTTTGGATAAGTAGGTTTTACCGAACCCCTAAGTTTTAGGCTTGAATCTTACTAGTGTCCTTACATTCGTAGGATCGGAGTAGGATCATCTTACGGATTGCATTGTGAACATCTCGGAAACATCATCGTGAGTTTTCACAGCCCCTTTTTTTACTATTTTTGTATATTTTGGGGTGAAAAGCATGTTACGATTTTATTACGCATCGGCTGTACTGTTTACTCAAAATGCTAAATATTGCTACGAATACTTATGCGCTATGGTATGTATGCTTGTGTTAGATGATTCTGAGTTTTGCTATTAAGTCCCCGTTTACTCTACATTACCCATTAACTCACCTTTCGAGCCGTTAATATTTATGGATAACGTTATTTGGTTGACACCCCACTCACCTCGCGAGTGCATAATTACTGTCTACCGTTAAGCGTGTTGGCGATGAAACATGCAGTTTGGGTCATTCAATTATTAGGTTTGGGTAGTGGGCTCATTGCTTTAACATTTTGCATACAACAATATACCTTGCGCATGTTGACAACCGAATTCTCTATCCACTGTGCGGATTTACAAACATGCATTAAAACTTTTGTGCATACCGAAACCTGTGATCTCACCAACTATTCATTAGTTGACCCCTTTATTTGACATGCTTTTCAGGAAACCGTCAATAAGGTTGGACATTAAGAAGGAACTCTAGTAGTTGCATCCGGCACGTGTTTTCAAATGTCATTTTGTGTTTCGGACATTTTATATTTTGGACAACTTACGCTTCGGACAAATTTATATTTTTATGACAATATGTAATGGTTGTAACCTATTTTATGCTATGGTGATTTGGTGTATCTTGTACCTTACACAATGAAACCTTGAACTGTGACATCTCGTGTTTCCGCTTTTGCGGGGTGTGACAGGAAACCTGAGTTTATCCGGACACTTCTGATTACCCGGACACTTCTGCTATTCGAACTATTTCACACACATCTGATCTGGACACTTTCAGATCAGACACTTTTTCATCCGGATTCGTATCCGGTAAGTTCTGATTAGCTAGTTTCTTACCTGTTTAGCCTATATCCCTCTTAGAACCTGCGTTATGACATCACTCTTAGTGCCTTGCGTTAGGAAACCATTTTGAATCGAACAAGCGTCTGACGATCACATTAGTGCAATCATCAAAGATGTCTTCTCGAGACGCACTCGCTGTCGGCACCGACTCTAAGACGCCGACCCTCTACCAGGGAGAATACAGCCAATGGCGGGACAGATTCATGATATTCATCGAGTTGAAGGATAATTTCGAGTTCATCTGGCGTGCTCTAACTAATGGCCCACAACCTAAACCCATGAAGACTATACCAGCACCAGCTGCAGGTGGTCAAGTTCTTTATGAGGAGAAGTCGTACTCGGAGATGAGCGAGGACGAAAAGGGCATGCATGATGGTGAAAAGCATGCCAAGAGATATCTTGTTCAGGCTCTACCGAATCCGATCTACACAGCCATAGATTGCTACAAGGACGCAGCAAAGGGCATGTGGGATCAGGTGGAGAAAATGATGAGTGGGAGCAGAGTTGGCAACCAATTAAAGATCAATAGCTGCATCAAAACGTTTGACAGCTTCAAGCAACGCGCCGACGAATCACTCTCCCAGACTTATGAACGTTTCTGTCTCCTACTGAACGAGCTCCACAAGAATAAAATCAATCGTTCAAATACGGAGAATGCACTCAAATTCTTGAACAACCTCCTTCCTGAATGGAAAGTGTTTGCTTCTCACGTCAAACACAATCACTTGATGGATGACGTTCCAATTCACGAACTCTATGAGATGCTTCTCCAGGACGAATATGAAGTGATGGAGATTCTGAGCAATAAGAAGTCTGCGTCCAAGTCACCTGCTGATCCACTAGCTCTAGTTTCTTCGAAACGAGGCAAATCCTCCAGCTGTCGTTCCAAACGTGGCCAAAAGCCAAGTGAATCTGAGCTAGAATCTGAGGAAGAAGAGGACAGTGATTCTGATCCTGAATTGACTGCTGCGAAAAAGCAATGGCTCTGCTCTCCAGATCCTTCCAGCAGCAGAAGTTCTTCAAGAAGCCTACATCCAATAATCAGCGCTACTCCACTTCCTCCAATAAGTGCCATGATTATCAGGATAAATACGAAGGCAAGAAGAAGGCAGATGAGCACAAGCAGTCTGATAAGAAGGAGAAGGGTGAGCAAGAAGATCACAAGCCCGAAACGAAGAAGAAAGACGAACCCGTCACCTGCTACAACTGCGGGAAGCTAGGTCACTTTGCAAAGGATTGTAGGAAGCCTGTTGTGAAGAACGCACACTACTACAAGGCCAAGCTCGTATTGGCGGAACAAAAGGAAGCAGGAGAAGCTCTATTTGTTGAAGATGACCACTGGCTGGGTCGTTCTGATGATGAAAGCGAGTCTGAAGATACCGACGCTTTCATGGGCTACCATTCTCCTCCAGAAGAACAGGCAAAATTGTGTCAGGTATGTGATCCTATCTATCAAGGCTTAATCAAACAGTTTGAACCTATTGTTGAAAGAACAGATTCCTATAAGGCCACCATTAACGAACAACTGCTTGAAATCAAATCATTAACTGAAAAGCTAGATGTTCAAAAGCGAACAACTGAAAAGTATAAGTCCGAAAATGCTAATTTAAAGTAAAAATGTACAAATATTTCAATAGCACCTAAGGACTTAAGGGTCAAAATATATGAACTAAATATACAGCTGGATCAGTGTAAGAATGAGAACACATAGATTGTTTATCAATGCTATTCTCTTCAAATTCAGCATAAAGAAATGGTTTCCAAAATAACAGATCTTGAAACCAAACTCCACAAAAGAGGTCAAACATACCGGACTATTCACATGAATAAACCCAAGGAATTCACATACTTCAACAAGGAATGGGGAATCGGATACGACAACCATCAGTACTTGAAAAAGGGTATAGCTAAAAGACCGACACTGTATCACTTTAATTGTCTCGGTATAGCTAAGAAGTATCCTGAATACCAAATCAAATGGACTGGTTCTCTTGAACAGAAGAAAGAAGAGGAAACTGAGGAATACAAGCGCACACATACCACCAAAATTCAACTTCCTTTTTGCTACGAGCCTATGAATTGGTCGTACAAGAAACATCCA
Organism: Saussurea involucrata; assembly: GCA_033807775.1. Lineage (NCBI taxonomy): Eukaryota > Viridiplantae > Streptophyta > Magnoliopsida > Asterales > Asteraceae > Saussurea > Saussurea involucrata. The sequence goes on from CM066322.1 coordinate 116,172,562, forward strand.
AAGAAATACCTCTCGAATGACTACTTTGATATCTATAAGGTTGCGACGCCCAATGATTCCTCCAAAAAGGATGAGGCCCAATCACCTGAACCCAAATCTGAGACGGACGAGTTTAAACTCTATGTCCTGCCTCCCATTTTAGAAGCAAAAATAGTTGAATTAGAATAGTCACTCGAGAAGGAAAGATCAAGTTTTCAAAAGAAAAAGCAAGCGCTCATAACCGAACTTGAGGCACTTAAATCCGTAAAAACCGAGTCTGTGTCGGATGAAGGACAGGAAACCCTTCGGAACGAAATCGATCGGCTCACATCAAAACTGTCTGCCTTGGCAACAGAAGCGATGAAGGAGCATGTGAGAAATGGTCAACTTCAAGAGAAGATTGACCTACTCCAAGAAGAAAAGACGATTTCGCTAGAATCTTCCTCGAACTCGTCTGACACATCCTCGTGCAAAGATTTCATTGGCAAAACATCTTCTCTAAATGGTAAAGGGTCTCAAGATGAGTGTGTTTTAAAGAATTTGAACTCTGACCTTAGCTTCCACACCAGATTCACCTAAGCACACCGACACAAAGTGTTCCTTACCTCCCTCGACCAATCCAAGTCCATTGATTCCGGATATACATTTTTCCAAATTTATGAATTTCGAGGGTAGTTCTGATGAAGAGTTTGAATCGTTACATTCGACAAACCTCTTCCAAGTCATACCGACTTTCTTTCGCCAGCGGTAAATCGATCGGTCAAATTTCAATAAGGCGAATGTTCTACAAAACCAACGATCCCGGCTGTGATCAAGATTTCTAAAACTGATTCTTGTTCTCAAAAACAATCACAGCCGCGGCAAAAGACCGGTCGATCGACTGATAAACGTCCTGTCTACTCAACCTCTGCTGACCATACTGTTAATGCTGTTGTTGATCCAAACCCTTAGTGATTTGATAATGACCCTCTCTTATACTTAGTGAAAATTGTAAGTAAACAATATGTATCAGAGTTTCACTATCGTTGATAAGTACTAAGATCTTACAGTACCGCTGATAGGAACTCTCGCTCTTTAAATTAAACATTCAGCGAACACTGTTCACCATTAATGCTCTGAGTCTGTTCAGTCATTATGATGATCGCTGATAAGTTAGTTGTTTACTTATGATTCCTGAAGACAAGTTTCACGTCAACAAAGGTTCTACGCTGAAGTCGAAGATCAAGCTCAAGAACCAGCGACAAGTCTCCTAATGAACTGATGCGGATCAGCGAAGACTCAGATTTGTCCACTCAACGTGAAGTATCAAGTACAAGACTTCAGCTATCGCTAAACTTTATCATTTGATGAATAGAAAATGATAATCGCTGAATCAACGAAAAGCTGATCATGAAGTCCTCCGTACAAAGTACTTTTGTCTTAACCCCCATTGCACGACTCCGTACGAAATGTCAGAAAAGAACCTCCGACAGTCTGAAATCGTATAACCACTCTGATACTACACTGTTCATCCATGCGGCTACTAAGGTTGTCAACCAAGGTCAATGACATGCAACCAACCACCTGATGACACGTGTAAAGTGTATACTGACTTGCATTAAATGCATGCAGTATATAAAGAGATGAACCCACTTCTTTTTGAAGTAACTTGCTAACTCTGGACAAGTTCAATCTCTTATCTCAAGATAGGTTATTATTAGTAATTTCTTTATCTCTCTTAGTGCAAGAAACCTTAGTGTTCCAACTTGTTTAGATTTAGGTTTATCCTTAATCTTGTTTCCGCAACAAGCTGTAAATTGCTAATGATTTATCAATAAACAATTTAGAAAAGTAAAATCTGTGTGTTTGTATTCAACCCCCCCTTCTACAAACTTGTATAGGCCTTCGGGACCAACAAGTGGTATCAGAGCGGATTTGTTTAATCTCATAAACAAGATCTAATCTAAGATATTTCTCTTCCTTGCTATTATCTGAAAATGGCCACCAACACAAACACAAATTATATAGACAATGGTTCTCTTGCTAAACCCCCTAGATTTTCCAAAGATAACTTCAACTTATGGAAAAATTGGATGACACTCTTCTTAGAAGGTGTAGACCCTACTATGCCTCACTATCTCGAGAATGGTCCATTCATCCCTGTAAGAATTGATGCTGCTGTTCCAGTCGCTGAGAATAGACCTGCTATTCCAGAAAGGCTGGTACCTAAGGAAATCTTTCAATGGACTGACGAAGATAAGAAGAAAGTGGCTATAGATACAAAAGCCAGATCCATACTATCCATGGCTCTTCCTGACGAAGTCTACCATTCCGTCATGAATCTGAAAACATCAAAAGCCATGTGGGACACAATATGTGTTCAGTATGAAGGAACATCTGAAGTCCAGGACTTAAGAAAGATCAACCTGGTAAGACAATACGAAAGCTTCATTTCTGGTAAGAATGAATCTCTCTCTGAAGTTCACCAACGTTTTAATTGTTTAATTATAGATCTGAAAACTGTTGGTAAGGAATATTCTAACTTTGAAGTACTGACAAAGTTTCTAGAATGTTTACCTGAAAGCTGGGACAATTATGCTATGTGTCTGAAGCTGTCAAAGGATCTAAAATCAATGACCCTTTCAACCTTATATGGCACGTTGCTGAATCATGAGCAATCAAGCCATCTTAAGAAGAATCTTGTAAAAGATTCCAAAAGCACCCCTGTTGCTTTAATCTCAGAGGAACCTTCTACTCAGCGACCCTCGGTCACTATCACTGAGTTAGAGAATAACTCTGAAAGGTCATCAGATTCTGATTATTCAGATAATGATGAATCTTTGGCTCTCCTAACTAAGAAGTTCAGGAGATTGGCCAGAAAGAAAATGTTTAGAAAGAACAAACCTCTTTCTATAACTGACAAGCCTAGATCATCAGCTTTTGTTGATAAGGCTACTGCTACTGCTACTTGTTTTAACTGCGAAAAGACAGGACATTTCGCTAACGAGTGCAGGTCTAAGAAAGTTTCTAGACCCTCAGCTTTTACAAAGAAACCCTTTGTTCCAAGGAATAAAGATGACAAATATTCAAAGCTGAAAGAAAAATATGCTAAGCTGAAAAGCTTTAAGAAGAAGAATAAAGGCCTGATGGCTGACTATGATTGGGCTGCTTCTGATGAAGAAGCGTCATCATCTGACTCTGAAGATGATGAAGCAAATCTATGTCTCATGGCCAAGATTGAAGAAGAGGAAGAAAGCTCAGACATTCCCTCCACTTCAACCTCTGCTATTCAGGTATCACCTTCTTTCTTTACCAATATTGCAAATATTGATGAAGCTGATAGTCTCCGTAAGATCGATCTCTTGACTAGAAGTTTATACGAAGCCATGAACGGCAAAACTGTGGTTGAAAACCAAAACCTTGATCTCGCTGAAAAGCTTAAAAACTGCCACCTTCAAATAGAAAAGCTTTCTAAAATTGAAGAAGATTTTAAAGATCAAGTATATTTAAATCAGCTAGTCAAAATCGAACGAGCAGAAGCTATCGCTGCATTAAAAGCTAAAAAAGCTACTGTTGAAGGATGGTGTAATTCTTCAACAAAGATCACTGAGATAATAAAGTCTCAGATTCCCCTGAGTGATAAACGTGGTTTGGGTTACAAATATGATACTCCAAAACCAACCACTGAGCGTTCAATGCTTAAATTTGGAACGTTCGTATCCTCAGTCGCTGATACTTCATCTTCTCAGTGCTCCTCGTCCATTACACCAATCCCTGAGGAAACTCCTACCTCCTCAAAAGGCAAGGAGAAAATGGTTTATTCAAAACCTACCTCTGTCTCTAAAGACAAAGGTAAAGGAATTGTTATTTACTAGAATCCTCAGAAGGGTACCTTAGTACCAAAGCTGAATGCTTCTAAAGCTTCAGTGGCTCATCCCTCTGGATCAAGGAAGCAGATCTCTGGATCTATTCAGCGATCTACTCCTAGACTCAGATTGGATGTCCTTGGTAAGAAATCTGAAGAACTGAATGTTCGTCCCAATATCTAAAGCCAATAGTTTACTTGGTGCTGGCACTTCTAATTCGAAATTAATAGCTCAGCATTCAAATGGTCCTAGAACTACTTTTAGTTATAGGAAATGTTATCACTGTGGACTTACCGATCATATTGCTAGTAAGTGTCCCACAACCACCAAAGCTGAAAAGTTAGCTAAGGTGAACATTGCCCCCAAGGCAAAGAAGACCAACCCTGGTGCAAATCAGGTCAAGGTGAATCCTTCCACTGAAGTTAAGAAATTAACCAAAGTGAATAAAGACAAAGCTGAATCTTCAAATGCTGCGAAGACTGATGAATCTTCCATTCCAACTACTTCAACTGACAAATGTGTATACATGGTTAAGTGGGTACCCAAGAAAAACTAATCTTCCTTTGTATTGCAGGTTAAGAAGGGTATCTGGTATCTTGATAGCGGATGCTCTAGACACATGACTGGAAAGAAAAGCCTGCTCGCTGAATACAAGGAAGAGAAGGGTCCCTCTGTAACTTTCGGTGGAAATGGAAAAGGACATACCCGAGGGTATGGAAGAGTCGCATATGTTGAAGGGCTGAAGCATAATCTTCTAAGCATCAGTCAGCTTTGCGACTTGGATAACAAAGTAATCTTTACTAAGGAATCCTGCTTTATCGCTGACAAAAAGGAGAAGATAGCTCTCAGCGGTTATCGTTTGGAAAATGTTTATGTAATAAACACGGACTCAACAACCACTGAGAACTCCTGTTTCTTCTCAAAGGCCTCATCTGATGTCAACTGGCTATGGCATAAGAGGCTATCTCATCTAAATTTCAAGACACTGAACACTCTTTCTTCAAAAGAGTTAGTCACTGGTCTACCTCAGCATTCATACGCCAAAGAGTCTTTATGTTCAGCGTGTGAAAAAGGGAAGCAGACCAAAGCAAGCTTTAAATCAAAGCAAGTTTCTTCAGTGTCATCTCCTCTACAACTACTCCATATGGATTTGTTTGGCCCTGTTAACAAACAATCCATCACTGGAAAGAAATATACGCTGGTCAGAGTTGATGAATTCTCTCGCTTCACTTGGGTAATGTTTCTCCGTTCTAAGAGTGACACCCCTGAAGAACTCATCACCTTTGTTCGGAAGATGGAAACCCTGAACAATCTGACCGTTCGCTCAATAAGGAGTGATCATGGGACTGAATTCAAAAACAGTTCTCTTGATTCCTTCCTTGAGAGTAAGGGTATTTCTCACAACTTCTCGTCAGTGAGAACACCGCAACAAAATGGAGTCGCTGAAAGAAGAAATAGAACAATTATTGAAGTTGCACGTTCAATGCTCAGCGATTCTCACCTGCCTACTCAGTTTTGGGCAGAAGCTGTCAACACTGCTTGTTTTACGCAAAACAGGTCGCTGATAGTTAAAAGATTCAAAAAGACAGCCTATGAACTCTTTCATGGGAGAAAGCCTTTGGAAAGTTTGATCCTAAGGCTGATGATGGAATCTTTCTTGGATACTCCTCAGTTTCAAAAGCCTTCAGAGTCTTCAATCGTAGAAGATAAACTGTAGAAGAAACTATTCACGTCACGTTTGACGAATCCCGTTCAGCGAACTCTAAACCGTCCGCTGATACTGAAGAACTGAATCAAAGGATGTTTTCTCATCTTGGTGATTCAGAAGATATTCCCACTCCTCATGCTCATCCAGTAGAAGATGATAGTCCTCCTATCATTCCAAACATGCAGAATAGTGAAGCTGAAACATCATGGGTCTCAGTTGTTCCAATAAACACTATACCTACCGCTGAACCAAATGCCTCAGACATTCCATCTATCTCTCAGCAATCAGTAAATGAAATGACAAATGCAAGTATTCCTCTCTTAACTGAAACTCCAGAAGTAGCTGAAGCCTCATCTTCAGCTCCTCCAGTTCAAGATGAGTCAGCGACTTATGCTCCGGCTCAGCGATGGACCGTAAATCACCCAATTGATCAAATTCTTGGTGATCCAAACGCTGGTGTTCAGACTCGACGAAGTGCAGGTAATATTTGTTTATTTGTTAACTTTATTTCTCTAATTGAACCAAAGAAAGTAGATGATGCCCTCAAAGGTCCAAACTGTGTCAGCGCCATGCAAGAAGAGCTGACTGAATTCGAAAGAAACAAAGTTTGGAAACTTGTTCGGAGACCAACTGATAAAACGGTAATAGGCACAAAATGGGTCTATCGAAACAAGTTGGACGAACATGGTACTGTAACCCGCAACAAAGCTCGTCTTGTTGCTCAGGGATACAGACAAGAGGAAGGTATAGATTATGACGAAACATTTGCTCCAGTAGCAAGACTTGAATCTATTCGTCTATTCTTAGCATATGCTGTACACAAAAACTTCAAAGTACATCAGATGGATGTTAACTCAGCGTTTCTGAATGGAAAGCTGAATGAAGAAGTGTATGTGGAACAACCTCCAGGATTCTCAGATTCTAAGCGTCCAGGTTATGTTTATAAACTGGACAAGGCACTTTATGGCTTAAAGCAAGCTCCTCGTGCATGGTATGACACTCTTTCTACTTATCTCCATATTGAAAAATTTGAGCGAGGTAAGATTGACAAAACTCTATTTTTTAGAAAAGTGAAAGGTCATATCATTCTAGTTCAAATATATGTTGATGACATTATATTTGGTTCTACTAACCCTGAGCTTTGTACTCGTTTCGCTGATAGAATGAAAGATGAGTATAAAATGAGCATGATGGGTGAACTAACATATTTCCTTGGTCTTCAGATTAAGCAAACTGAAAAAGGAACTTTTATCAATCAGGGAAAGTATGTTAAAGATATGCTGAAAAAATTTGATTTAACTCATAGTTCAGCTATGAAAACCCCTATGGCACCACCGTTGACACTTGACAAGGATTCAAAGGGAATACCTGTTAATGTCACGCTGTACCGTGGGATGATCGGCTCTCTCTTGTATCTTACAGCTAGCCGACCCGATATTATGTATGCGACATGTTTGTGTGCACGATATCAAGCTGAACCTATGCTATCTCATATGAAAGCTGTAAAGCGAATCTTTCGATATCTTAAGGGTACAGCGAACCTAGGTCTTTGGTATCCCAAAGATTCAGGATTCGATCTAACCACCTATTCAGATAGTGATTTTGCAGGTTGCAAATTGGATAGGAAAAGCACCACAGGAGGATGTCAGCTCCTGGGTGGAAAGCTGGTAAGTTGGACAAGTAAAAAGCAAAATTCAGTGTCCACTTCCACAGCTGAAGCTGAATATGTAGCTGCTAGAAGCTGTTGTTCTCAAGTCTTGTGGATGAGAAATCAGCTACTAGACTATGATCTTCAGCTCTCCAAAATTCCAATCTATTGCGACAGCACAAGTGCCATCGCTATAGCAAACAATCCAGTACTACATTCAAAGACCAAACATATAGAAATCAGATATCATTTTATCAGAGATCATATGATGAATGGTGATATAGAACTTCATTTTATCCCAACTGATTATCAGTTAGCTGATTTATTTACCAAACCTCTTGATGAGACAAGATTCAACTTTCTCATCAGCGAGCTTGGAATGCTGAACTTTGAAGGATAAAATCTTCAGCGGTTCACATTAATCAGCGATAGGATAAAATCAACTCGTATAATCTATTCAATCAACTTCTCTCTGAATAAAACTTGGTTAAACTGATATCAAGGTATGTTTTCTCTCTCTGACAATCGCATGAAAATGCAAGATTTCAAAACAGAATGCATCGCTGAATATCTCTTCCTTAACAGCTGTTGGGTCTAGAAAGCCCCAATTATATAGAAAGTTTTATAAAGTCCATGTAAAGTCAATGAAAGTCAAATGTTTTGTAATTAGCTTTATTAGTCTTTTGGGCTTTGGGAGTTTAATGGGAGTTAAATGGGCTTGGGCCCATGTCATGTAATTAGACACTATAAATAGGTGTCCTGGGCTTACATTGTCAGATGAGACTTTGAAGAGAATACACAGTGAGTCTTGAAAGAGTCGTATATCAATTTCTCTCTCCATTGTATTGTAAAGCATACGAATAGAGATCATTCAACAAATTGTTCTTCTTGCCTATTTTCTATTCTACATTTATGGAGTTTCTTGATTGTTGTTTAATTACGGGACTTTCAATTGGTATCAGAGCCAATCAACAAACAAATTCATTCAAGATCATGTTCGTGTTCTTGAAGATTTCTTGATCAATTCGTCAATTGATTCCGCTGCTACTAGTAATTCTTGAATTCTTAGTAATTCTTGAATTCATTATACATTTGTTCAAGAAATTCGATTTGTCTTTCTGTTGAATCGATTCAATTCAATTTTACAATCAAGTCATCCAACGAATTTCTCTCTATGCTGATTAATTTTCGAAATTAAACAGAGATCACAGGTATGTTTTCAAAATTCTTGATTGGTTTCTTGATCAAAGTGATTCTATCTGCTGCATGTTGATTACTATTCAAATTTTTTGTTGAAAAGAAGATTTCATTAATTCATGTACTCTAACTGTTTGATGAAATGCATGTGACAGATTTGATCAATTCTTGCATGTTCTAGATCTGTGCTGATTCTCATTTTTTTCATAATTCATAGTTGATATTTGAATTTGTCATTTCATCATGCCTGAGATTGTTGAAGTTTTTGTGAGACCTGCAAGTTCTATAACCAGTTCAGACAATTTACAAAAATTAAGTCCTGTAAAAGCAAAAGAAACAATTTCTAAACCAAAAACTGAGATTGTTCATTTTGAAAGCAAGATTGCTAATCTTGAAGCCAAATTTGAGGAAAGTGCAAAAGTTGTTGTAAATTTGCAAAAAGATAAATTCGATCTTCTAAAAGATTTCGAAAAGGCTCAAGAGAACACAAAGTTGTTAGAAAAAGAGAATGTTGATTTGAAAGAGAAAATCAATTTTGAAAGAAAGATGTTGACAGATTCTAAAAATAGAATCAAATCATGTGAAATGAAAAATTGTCAACTCTTGAAACAAATCTATGATTTTGAACAAGTTGTTATACTTGAAAGAGAGAAATTTGAGAAAGAGAGAAGAGACTTTCAAACTGAGAGGAAAGGTTTTGAAACAAAGTCTGTTGAATTATCTCTGAAAAATTCTGATTTGGAGAAAATTCTTGCAAAAGAAAGAAAAGAGTTTGAATGCAAGAAAAATGTTTTTCAAAAAGAAAAGAATGGTTTTGAGAAAAAGAAAACAGGAATGTTAAATGAGTTTTCTGTAAAAATAAATGAGTTGGAGAAAGAGTTAGAAGATGGAAGGAAAGAGACTTTGAAGAGAATACACAGTGAGTCTTGAAAGAGTCGTATATCAATTTCTCTCTCCATTGTATTGTAAAGCATACGAATAGAGATCATTCAACAAATTGTTCTTCTTGCCTATTTTCTATTCTACATTTATGGAGTTTCTTGATTGTTGTTTAATTACGGGACTTTCAATTGGTATCAGAGCCAATCAACAAACAAATTCATTCAAGATCATGTTCGTGTTCTTGAAGATTTCTTGATCAATTCGTCAATTGATTCCGCTGCTACTAGTAATTCTTGAATTCTTAGTAATTCTTGAATTCTTAGTAATTCTTGAATTCATTATACATTTGTTCAAGAAATTCGATTTGTCTTTCTGTTGAATCGATTCAATTCAATTTTACAATCAAGTCATCCAACGAATTTCTCTCTATGCTGATTAATTTTCGAAATTAAACAGAGATCACAGGTATGTTTTCAAAATTCTTGATTGGTTTCTTGATCAAAGTGATTCTATCTGCTGCATGTTGATTACTATTCAAATTTTTTGTTGAAAAGAAGATTTCATTAATTCATGTACTCTAACTGTTTGATGAAATGCATGTGACAGATTTGATCAATTCTTGCATGTTCTAGATCTGTGCTGATTCTCATTTTTTTCATAATTCATAGTTGATATTTGAATTTGTCATTTCATCATGCCTGAGATTGTTGAAGTTTTTGTGAGACCTGCAAGTTCTATAACCAGTTCAGACAATTTACAAAAATTAAGTCCTGTAAAAGCAAAAGAAACAATTTCTAAACCAAAAACTGAGATTGTTCATTTTGAAAGCAAGATTGCTAATCTTGAAGCCAAACTTGAGGAAAGTGCAAAAGTTGTTGTAAATTTGCAAAAAGATAAATTCGATCTTCTAAAAGATTTCGAAAAGGCTCAAGAGAACACAAAGTTGTTAGAAAAAGAGAATGTTGATTTGAAAGAGAAAATCAATTTTGAAAGAAAGATGTTGACAGATTCTAAAAATAGAATCAAATCATGTGAAATGAAAAATTGTCAACTCTTGAAACAAATCTATGATTTTGAACAAGTTGTTATACTTGAAAGAGAGAAATTTGAGAAAGAGAGAAGAGACTTTCAAACTGAGAGGAAAGGTTTTGAAACAAAGTCTGTTGAATTATCTCTGAAAAATTCTGATTTGGAGAAAATTCTTGCAAAAGAAAGAAAAGAGTTTGAATGCAAGAAAAATGTTTTTCAAAAAGAAAAGAATGGTTTTGAGAAAAAGAAAACAGGAATGTTAAATGAGTTTTCTGTAAAAATAAATGAGTTGGAGAAAGAGTTAGAAGATGGAAGGAAAGAGACTTTGAAGAGAATACACAGTGAGTCTTGAAAGAGTCGTATATCAATTTCTCTCTCCATTGTATTGTAAAGCATACGAATAGAGATCATTCAACAAATTGTTCTTCTTGCCTATTTTCTATTCTACATTTATGGAGTTTCTTGATTGTTGTTTAATTACGGGACTTTCAATTGGTATCAGAGCCAATCAACAAACAAATTCATTCAAGATCATGTTCGTGTTCTTGAAGATTTCTTGATCAATTCGTCAATTGATTCCGCTGCTACTAGTAATTCTTGAATTCTTAGTAATTCTTGAATTCTTAGTAATTCTTGAATTCATTATACATTTGTTCAAGAAATTCGATTTGTCTTTCTGTTGAATCGATTCAATTCAATTTTACAATCAAGTCATCCAACGAATTTCTCTCTATGCTGATTAATTTTCGAAATTAAACAGAGATCACAGGTATGTTTTCAAAATTCTTGATTGGTTTCTTGATCAAAGTGATTCTATCTGCTGCATGTTGATTACTATTCAAATTTTTTGTTGAAAAGAAGATTTCATTAATTCATGTACTCTAACTGTTTGATGAAATGCATGTGACAGATTTGATCAATTCTTGCATGTTCTAGATCTGTGCTGATTCTCATTTTTTTCATAATTCATAGTTGATATTTGAATTTGTCATTTCATCATGCCTGAGATTGTTGAAGTTTTTGTGAGACCTGCAAGTTCTATAACCAGTTCAGACAATTTACAAAAATTAAGTCCTGTAAAAGCAAAAGAAACAATTTCTAAACCAAAAACTGAGATTGTTCATTTTGAAAGCAAGATTGCTAATCTTGAAGCCAAATTTGAGGAAAGTGCAAAAGTTGTTGTAAATTTGCAAAAAGATAAATTCGATCTTCTAAAAGATTTCGAAAAGGCTCAAGAGAACACAAAGTTGTTAGAAAAAGAGAATGTTGATTTGAAAGAGAAAATCAATTTTGAAAGAAAGATGTTGACAGATTCTAAAAATAGAATCAAATCATGTGAAATGAAAAATTGTCAACTCTTGAAACAAATCTATGATTTTGAACAAGTTGTTATACTTGAAAGAGAGAAATTTGAGAAAGAGAGAAGAGACTTTCAAACTGAGAGGAAAGGTTTTGAAACAAAGTCTGTTGAATTATCTCTGAAAAATTCTGATTTGGAGAAAATTCTTGCAAAAGAAAGAAAAGAGTTTGAATGCAAGAAAAATGTTTTTCAAAAAGAAAAGAATGGTTTTGAGAAAAAGAAAACAGGAATGTTAAATGAGTTTTCTGTAAAAATAAATGAGTTGGAGAAAGAGTTAGAAGATGGAAGGAAAGAGACTTTGAAGAGAATACACAGTGAGTCTTGAAAGAGTCGTATATCAATTTCTCTCTCCATTGTATTGTAAAGCATACGAATAGAGATCATTCAACAAATTGTTCTTCTTGCCTATTTTCTATTCTACATTTATGGAGTTTCTTGATTGTTGTTTAATTACGGGACTTTCAATTGGTATCAGAGCCAATCAACAAACAAATTCATTCAAGATCATGTTCGTGTTCTTGAAGATTTCTTGATCAATTCGTCAATTGATTCCGCTGCTACTAGTAATTCTTGAATTCTTAGTAATTCTTGAATTCTTAGTAATTCTTGAATTCATTATACATTTGTTCAAGAAATTCGATTTGTCTTTCTGTTGAATCGATTCAATTCAATTTTACAATCAAGTCATCCAACGAATTTCTCTCTATGCTGATTAATTTTCGAAATTAAACAGAGATCACAGGTATGTTTTCAAAATTCTTGATTGGTTTCTTGATCAAAGTGATTCTATCTGCTGCATGTTGATTACTATTCAAATTTTTTGTTGAAAAGAAGATTTCATTAATTCATGTACTCTAACTGTTTGATGAAATGCATGTGACAGATTTGATCAATTCTTGCATGTTCTAGATCTGTGCTGATTCTCATTTTTTTCATAATTCATAGTTGATATTTGAATTTGTCATTTCATCATGCCTGAGATTGTTGAAGTTTTTGTGAGACCTGCAAGTTCTATAACCAGTTCAGACAATTTACAAAAATTAAGTCCTGTAAAAGCAAAAGAAACAATTTCTAAACCAAAAACTGAGATTGTTCATTTTGAAAGCAAGATTGCTAATCTTGAAGCCAAACTTGAGGAAAGTGCAAAAGTTGTTGTAAATTTGCAAAAAGATAAATTCGATCTTCTAAAAGATTTCGAAAAGGCTCAAGAGAACACAAAGTTGTTAGAAAAAGAGAATGTTGATTTGAAAGAGAAAATCAATTTTGAAAGAAAGATGTTGACAGATTCTAAAAATAGAATCAAATCATGTGAAATGAAAAATTGTCAACTCTTGAAACAAATCTATGATTTTGAACAAGTTGTTATACTTGAAAGAGAGAAATTTGAGAAAGAGAGAAGAGACTTTCAAACTGAGAGGAAAGGTTTTGAAACAAAGTCTGTTGAATTATCTCTGAAAAATTCTGATTTGGAGAAAATTCTTGCAAAAGAAAGAAAAGAGTTTGAATGCAAGAAAAATGTTTTTCAAAAAGAAAAGAATGGTTTTGAGAAAAAGAAAACAGGAATGTTAAATGAGTTTTCTGTAAAAATAAATGAGTTGGAGAAAGAGTTAGAAGATGGAAGGAAAGAGACTTTGAAGAGAATACACAGTGAGTCTTGAAAGAGTCGTATATCAATTTCTCTCTCCATTGTATTGTAAAGCATACGAATAGAGATCATTCAACAAATTGTTCTTCTTGCCTATTTTCTATTCTACATTTATGGAGTTTCTTGATTGTTGTTTAATTACGGGACTTTCAATTGGTATCAGAGCCAATCAACAAACAAATTCATTCAAGATCATGTTCGTGTTCTTGAAGATTTCTTGATCAATTCGTCAATTGATTCCGCTGCTACTAGTAATTCTTGAATTCTTAGTAATTCTTGAATTCTTAGTAATTCTTGAATTCATTATACATTTGTTCAAGAAATTCGATTTGTCTTTCTGTTGAATCGATTCAATTCAATTTTACAATCAAGTCATCCAACGAATTTCTCTCTATGCTGATTAATTTTCGAAATTAAACAGAGATCACAGGTATGTTTTCAAAATTCTTGATTGGTTTCTTGATCAAAGTGATTCTATCTGCTGCATGTTGATTACTATTCAAATTTTTTGTTGAAAAGAAGATTTCATTAATTCATGTACTCTAACTGTTTGATGAAATGCATGTGACAGATTTGATCAATTCTTGCATGTTCTAGATCTGTGCTGATTCTCATTTTTTTCATAATTCATAGTTGATATTTGAATTTGTCATTTCATCATGCCTGAGATTGTTGAAGTTTTTGTGAGACCTGCAAGTTCTATAACCAGTTCAGACAATTTACAAAAATTAAGTCCTGTAAAAGCAAAAGAAACAATTTCTAAACCAAAAACTGAGATTGTTCATTTTGAAAGCAAGATTGCTAATCTTGAAGCCAAATTTGAGGAAAGTGCAAAAGTTGTTGTAAATTTGCAAAAAGATAAATTCGATCTTCTAAAAGATTTCGAAAAGGCTCAAGAGAACACAAAGTTGTTAGAAAAAGAGAATGTTGATTTGAAAGAGAAAATCAATTTTGAAAGAAAGATGTTGACAGATTCTAAAAATAGAATCAAATCATGTGAAATGAAAAATTGTCAACTCTTGAAACAAATCTATGATTTTGAACAAGTTGTTATACTTGAAAGAGAGAAATTTGAGAAAGAGAGAAGAGACTTTCAAACTGAGAGGAAAGGTTTTGAAACAAAGTCTGTTGAATTATCTCTGAAAAATTCTGATTTGGAGAAAATTCTTGCAAAAGAAAGAAAAGAGTTTGAATGCAAGAAAAATGTTTTTCAAAAAGAAAAGAATGGTTTTGAGAAAAAGAAAACAGGAATGTTAAATGAGTTTTCTGTAAAAATAAATGAGTTGGAGAAAGAGTTAGAAGATGGAAGGAAAGAGACTTTGAAGAGAATACACAGTGAGTCTTGAAAGAGTCGTATATCAATTTCTCTCTCCATTGTATTGTAAAGCATACGAATAGAGATCATTCAACAAATTGTTCTTCTTGCCTATTTTCTATTCTACATTTATGGAGTTTCTTGATTGTTGTTTAATTACGGGACTTTCAATTGGTATCAGAGCCAATCAACAAACAAATTCATTCAAGATCATGTTCGTGTTCTTGAAGATTTCTTGATCAATTCGTCAATTGATTCCGCTGCTACTAGTAATTCTTGAATTCTTAGTAATTCTTGAATTCTTAGTAATTCTTGAATTCATTATACATTTGTTCAAGAAATTCGATTTGTCTTTCTGTTGAATCGATTCAATTCAATTTTACAATCAAGTCATCCAACGAATTTCTCTCTATGCTGATTAATTTTCGAAATTAAACAGAGATCACAGGTATGTTTTCAAAATTCTTGATTGGTTTCTTGATCAAAGTGATTCTATCTGCTGCATGTTGATTACTATTCAAATTTTTTGTTGAAAAGAAGATTTCATTAATTCATGTACTCTAACTGTTTGATGAAATGCATGTGACAGATTTGATCAATTCTTGCATGTTCTAGATCTGTGCTGATTCTCATTTTTTTCATAATTCATAGTTGATATTTGAATTTGTCATTTCATCATGCCTGAGATTGTTGAAGTTTTTGTGAGACCTGCAAGTTCTATAACCAGTTCAGACAATTTACAAAAATTAAGTCCTGTAAAAGCAAAAGAAACAATTTCTAAACCAAAAACTGAGATTGTTCATTTTGAAAGCAAGATTGCTAATCTTGAAGCCAAACTTGAGGAAAGTGCAAAAGTTGTTGTAAATTTGCAAAAAGATAAATTCGATCTTCTAAAAGATTTCGAAAAGGCTCAAGAGAACACAAAGTTGTTAGAAAAAGAGAATGTTGATTTGAAAGAGAAAATCAATTTTGAAAGAAAGATGTTGACAGATTCTAAAAATAGAATCAAATCATGTGAAATGAAAAATTGTCAACTCTTGAAACAAATCTATGATTTTGAACAAGTTGTTATACTTGAAAGAGAGAAATTTGAGAAAGAGAGAAGAGACTTTCAAACTGAGAGGAAAGGTTTTGAAACAAAGTCTGTTGAATTATCTCTGAAAAATTCTGATTTGGAGAAAATTCTTGCAAAAGAAAGAAAAGAGTTTGAATGCAAGAAAAATGTTTTTCAAAAAGAAAAGAATGGTTTTGAGAAAAAGAAAACAGGAATGTTAAATGAGTTTTCTGTAAAAATAAATGAGTTGGAGAAAGAGTTAGAAGATGGAAGGAAAGAGACTTTGAAGAGAATACACAGTGAGTCTTGAAAGAGTCGTATATCAATTTCTCTCTCCATTGTATTGTAAAGCATACGAATAGAGATCATTCAACAAATTGTTCTTCTTGCCTATTTTCTATTCTACATTTATGGAGTTTCTTGATTGTTGTTTAATTACGGGACTTTCAATTGGTATCAGAGCCAATCAACAAACAAATTCATTCAAGATCATGTTCGTGTTCTTGAAGATTTCTTGATCAATTCGTCAATTGATTCCGCTGCTACTAGTAATTCTTGAATTCTTAGTAATTCTTGAATTCTTAGTAATTCTTGAATTCATTATACATTTGTTCAAGAAATTCGATTTGTCTTTCTGTTGAATCGATTCAATTCAATTTTACAATCAAGTCATCCAACGAATTTCTCTCTATGCTGATTAATTTTCGAAATTAAACAGAGATCACAGGTATGTTTTCAAAATTCTTGATTGGTTTCTTGATCAAAGTGATTCTATCTGCTGCATGTTGATTACTATTCAAATTTTTTGTTGAAAAGAAGATTTCATTAATTCATGTACTCTAACTGTTTGATGAAATGCATGTGACAGATTTGATCAATTCTTGCATGTTCTAGATCTGTGCTGATTCTCATTTTTTTCATAATTCATAGTTGATATTTGAATTTGTCATTTCATCATGCCTGAGATTGTTGAAGTTTTTGTGAGACCTGCAAGTTCTATAACCAGTTCAGACAATTTACAAAAATTAAGTCCTGTAAAAGCAAAAGAAACAATTTCTAAACCAAAAACTGAGATTGTTCATTTTGAAAGCAAGATTGCTAATCTTGAAGCCAAACTTGAGGAAAGTGCAAAAGTTGTTGTAAATTTGCAAAAAGATAAATTCGATCTTCTAAAAGATTTCGAAAAGGCTCAAGAGAACACAAAGTTGTTAGAAAAAGAGAATGTTGATTTGAAAGAGAAAATCAATTTTGAAAGAAAGATGTTGACAGATTCTAAAAATAGAATCAAATCATGTGAAATGAAAAATTGTCAACTCTTGAAACAAATCTATG
Source organism: Saussurea involucrata (assembly GCA_033807775.1). NCBI lineage: Eukaryota > Viridiplantae > Streptophyta > Magnoliopsida > Asterales > Asteraceae > Saussurea > Saussurea involucrata. The sequence goes on from CM066322.1 coordinate 116,189,556, forward strand.
ATTTTGAACAAGTTGTTATACTTGAAAGAGAGAAATTTGAGAAAGAGAGAAGAGACTTTCAAACTGAGAGGAAAGGTTTTGAAACAAAGTCTGTTGAATTATCTCTGAAAAATTCTGATTTGGAGAAAATTCTTGCAAAAGAAAGAAAAGAGTTTGAATGCAAGAAAAATGTTTTTCAAAAAGAAAAGAATGGTTTTGAGAAAAAGAAAACAGGAATGTTAAATGAGTTTTCTGTAAAAATAAATGAGTTGGAGAAAGAGTTAGAAGATGGAAGGAAAGAGACTTTGAAGAGAATACACAGTGAGTCTTGAAAGAGTCGTATATCAATTTCTCTCTCCATTGTATTGTAAAGCATACGAATAGAGATCATTCAACAAATTGTTCTTCTTGCCTATTTTCTATTCTACATTTATGGAGTTTCTTGATTGTTGTTTAATTACGGGACTTTCAATTGGTATCAGAGCCAATCAACAAACAAATTCATTCAAGATCATGTTCGTGTTCTTGAAGATTTCTTGATCAATTCGTCAATTGATTCCGCTGCTACTAGTAATTCTTGAATTCTTAGTAATTCTTGAATTCTTAGTAATTCTTGAATTCATTATACATTTGTTCAAGAAATTCGATTTGTCTTTCTGTTGAATCGATTCAATTCAATTTTACAATCAAGTCATCCAACGAATTTCTCTCTATGCTGATTAATTTTCGAAATTAAACAGAGATCACAGGTATGTTTTCAAAATTCTTGATTGGTTTCTTGATCAAAGTGATTCTATCTGCTGCATGTTGATTACTATTCAAATTTTTTGTTGAAAAGAAGATTTCATTAATTCATGTACTCTAACTGTTTGATGAAATGCATGTGACAGATTTGATCAATTCTTGCATGTTCTAGATCTGTGCTGATTCTCATTTTTTTCATAATTCATAGTTGATATTTGAATTTGTCATTTCATCATGCCTGAGATTGTTGAAGTTTTTGTGAGACCTGCAAGTTCTATAACCAGTTCAGACAATTTACAAAAATTAAGTCCTGTAAAAGCAAAAGAAACAATTTCTAAACCAAAAACTGAGATTGTTCATTTTGAAAGCAAGATTGCTAATCTTGAAGCCAAACTTGAGGAAAGTGCAAAAGTTGTTGTAAATTTGCAAAAAGATAAATTCGATCTTCTAAAAGATTTCGAAAAGGCTCAAGAGAACACAAAGTTGTTAGAAAAAGAGAATGTTGATTTGAAAGAGAAAATCAATTTTGAAAGAAAGATGTTGACAGATTCTAAAAATAGAATCAAATCATGTGAAATGAAAAATTGTCAACTCTTGAAACAAATCTATGATTTTGAACAAGTTGTTATACTTGAAAGAGAGAAATTTGAGAAAGAGAGAAGAGACTTTCAAACTGAGAGGAAAGGTTTTGAAACAAAGTCTGTTGAATTATCTCTGAAAAATTCTGATTTGGAGAAAATTCTTGCAAAAGAAAGAAAAGAGTTTGAATGCAAGAAAAATGTTTTTCAAAAAGAAAAGAATGGTTTTGAGAAAAAGAAAACAGGAATGTTAAATGAGTTTTCTGTAAAAATAAATGAGTTGGAGAAAGAGTTAGAAGATGGAAGGAAAGAGACTTTGAAGAGAATACACAGTGAGTCTTGAAAGAGTCGTATATCAATTTCTCTCTCCATTGTATTGTAAAGCATACGAATAGAGATCATTCAACAAATTGTTCTTCTTGCCTATTTTCTATTCTACATTTATGGAGTTTCTTGATTGTTGTTTAATTACGGGACTTTCAATTGGTATCAGAGCCAATCAACAAACAAATTCATTCAAGATCATGTTCGTGTTCTTGAAGATTTCTTGATCAATTCGTCAATTGATTCCGCTGCTACTAGTAATTCTTGAATTCTTAGTAATTCTTGAATTCTTAGTAATTCTTGAATTCATTATACATTTGTTCAAGAAATTCGATTTGTCTTTCTGTTGAATCGATTCAATTCAATTTTACAATCAAGTCATCCAACGAATTTCTCTCTATGCTGATTAATTTTCGAAATTAAACAGAGATCACAGGTATGTTTTCAAAATTCTTGATTGGTTTCTTGATCAAAGTGATTCTATCTGCTGCATGTTGATTACTATTCAAATTTTTTGTTGAAAAGAAGATTTCATTAATTCATGTACTCTAACTGTTTGATGAAATGCATGTGACAGATTTGATCAATTCTTGCATGTTCTAGATCTGTGCTGATTCTCATTTTTTTCATAATTCATAGTTGATATTTGAATTTGTCATTTCATCATGCCTGAGATTGTTGAAGTTTTTGTGAGACCTGCAAGTTCTATAACCAGTTCAGACAATTTACAAAAATTAAGTCCTGTAAAAGCAAAAGAAACAATTTCTAAACCAAAAACTGAGATTGTTCATTTTGAAAGCAAGATTGCTAATCTTGAAGCCAAACTTGAGGAAAGTGCAAAAGTTGTTGTAAATTTGCAAAAAGATAAATTCGATCTTCTAAAAGATTTCGAAAAGGCTCAAGAGAACACAAAGTTGTTAGAAAAAGAGAATGTTGATTTGAAAGAGAAAATCAATTTTGAAAGAAAGATGTTGACAGATTCTAAAAATAGAATCAAATCATGTGAAATGAAAAATTGTCAACTCTTGAAACAAATCTATGATTTTGAACAAGTTGTTATACTTGAAAGAGAGAAATTTGAGAAAGAGAGAAGAGACTTTCAAACTGAGAGGAAAGGTTTTGAAACAAAGTCTGTTGAATTATCTCTGAAAAATTCTGATTTGGAGAAAATTCTTGCAAAAGAAAGAAAAGAGTTTGAATGCAAGAAAAATGTTTTTCAAAAAGAAAAGAATGGTTTTGAGAAAAAGAAAACAGGAATGTTAAATGAGTTTTCTGTAAAAATAAATGAGTTGGAGAAAGAGTTAGAAGATGGAAGGAAAGAGACTTTGAAGAGAATACACAGTGAGTCTTGAAAGAGTCGTATATCAATTTCTCTCTCCATTGTATTGTAAAGCATACGAATAGAGATCATTCAACAAATTGTTCTTCTTGCCTATTTTCTATTCTACATTTATGGAGTTTCTTGATTGTTGTTTAATTACGGGACTTTCAATTGGTATCAGAGCCAATCAACAAACAAATTCATTCAAGATCATGTTCGTGTTCTTGAAGATTTCTTGATCAATTCGTCAATTGATTCCGCTGCTACTAGTAATTCTTGAATTCTTAGTAATTCTTGAATTCTTAGTAATTCTTGAATTCATTATACATTTGTTCAAGAAATTCGATTTGTCTTTCTGTTGAATCGATTCAATTCAATTTTACAATCAAGTCATCCAACGAATTTCTCTCTATGCTGATTAATTTTCGAAATTAAACAGAGATCACAGGTATGTTTTCAAAATTCTTGATTGGTTTCTTGATCAAAGTGATTCTATCTGCTGCATGTTGATTACTATTCAAATTTTTTGTTGAAAAGAAGATTTCATTAATTCATGTACTCTAACTGTTTGATGAAATGCATGTGACAGATTTGATCAATTCTTGCATGTTCTAGATCTGTGCTGATTCTCATTTTTTTCATAATTCATAGTTGATATTTGAATTTGTCATTTCATCATGCCTGAGATTGTTGAAGTTTTTGTGAGACCTGCAAGTTCTATAACCAGTTCAGACAATTTACAAAAATTAAGTCCTGTAAAAGCAAAAGAAACAATTTCTAAACCAAAAACTGAGATTGTTCATTTTGAAAGCAAGATTGCTAATCTTGAAGCCAAATTTGAGGAAAGTGCAAAAGTTGTTGTAAATTTGCAAAAAGATAAATTCGATCTTCTAAAAGATTTCGAAAAGGCTCAAGAGAACACAAAGTTGTTAGAAAAAGAGAATGTTGATTTGAAAGAGAAAATCAATTTTGAAAGAAAGATGTTGACAGATTCTAAAAATAGAATCAAATCATGTGAAATGAAAAATTGTCAACTCTTGAAACAAATCTATGATTTTGAACAAGTTGTTATACTTGAAAGAGAGAAATTTGAGAAAGAGAGAAGAGACTTTCAAACTGAGAGGAAAGGTTTTGAAACAAAGTCTGTTGAATTATCTCTGAAAAATTCTGATTTGGAGAAAATTCTTGCAAAAGAAAGAAAAGAGTTTGAATGCAAGAAAAATGTTTTTCAAAAAGAAAAGAATGGTTTTGAGAAAAAGAAAACAGGAATGTTAAATGAGTTTTCTGTAAAAATAAATGAGTTGGAGAAAGAGTTAGAAGATGGAAGGAAAGAGACTTTGAAGAGAATACACAGTGAGTCTTGAAAGAGTCGTATATCAATTTCTCTCTCCATTGTATTGTAAAGCATACGAATAGAGATCATTCAACAAATTGTTCTTCTTGCCTATTTTCTATTCTACATTTATGGAGTTTCTTGATTGTTGTTTAATTACGGGACTTTCAATTGGTATCAGAGCCAATCAACAAACAAATTCATTCAAGATCATGTTCGTGTTCTTGAAGATTTCTTGATCAATTCGTCAATTGATTCCGCTGCTACTAGTAATTCTTGAATTCTTAGTAATTCTTGAATTCTTAGTAATTCTTGAATTCATTATACATTTGTTCAAGAAATTCGATTTGTCTTTCTGTTGAATCGATTCAATTCAATTTTACAATCAAGTCATCCAACGAATTTCTCTCTATGCTGATTAATTTTCGAAATTAAACAGAGATCACAGGTATGTTTTCAAAATTCTTGATTGGTTTCTTGATCAAAGTGATTCTATCTGCTGCATGTTGATTACTATTCAAATTTTTTGTTGAAAAGAAGATTTCATTAATTCATGTACTCTAACTGTTTGATGAAATGCATGTGACAGATTTGATCAATTCTTGCATGTTCTAGATCTGTGCTGATTCTCATTTTTTTCATAATTCATAGTTGATATTTGAATTTGTCATTTCATCATGCCTGAGATTGTTGAAGTTTTTGTGAGACCTGCAAGTTCTATAACCAGTTCAGACAATTTACAAAAATTAAGTCCTGTAAAAGCAAAAGAAACAATTTCTAAACCAAAAACTGAGATTGTTCATTTTGAAAGCAAGATTGCTAATCTTGAAGCCAAACTTGAGGAAAGTGCAAAAGTTGTTGTAAATTTGCAAAAAGATAAATTCGATCTTCTAAAAGATTTCGAAAAGGCTCAAGAGAACACAAAGTTGTTAGAAAAAGAGAATGTTGATTTGAAAGAGAAAATCAATTTTGAAAGAAAGATGTTGACAGATTCTAAAAATAGAATCAAATCATGTGAAATGAAAAATTGTCAACTCTTGAAACAAATCTATGATTTTGAACAAGTTGTTATACTTGAAAGAGAGAAATTTGAGAAAGAGAGAAGAGACTTTCAAACTGAGAGGAAAGGTTTTGAAACAAAGTCTGTTGAATTATCTCTGAAAAATTCTGATTTGGAGAAAATTCTTGCAAAAGAAAGAAAAGAGTTTGAATGCAAGAAAAATGTTTTTCAAAAAGAAAAGAATGGTTTTGAGAAAAAGAAAACAGGAATGTTAAATGAGTTTTCTGTAAAAATAAATGAGTTGGAGAAAGAGTTAGAAGATGGAAGGAAAGAGACTTTGAAGAGAATACACAGTGAGTCTTGAAAGAGTCGTATATCAATTTCTCTCTCCATTGTATTGTAAAGCATACGAATAGAGATCATTCAACAAATTGTTCTTCTTGCCTATTTTCTATTCTACATTTATGGAGTTTCTTGATTGTTGTTTAATTACGGGACTTTCAATTGGTATCAGAGCCAATCAACAAACAAATTCATTCAAGATCATGTTCGTGTTCTTGAAGATTTCTTGATCAATTCGTCAATTGATTCCGCTGCTACTAGTAATTCTTGAATTCTTAGTAATTCTTGAATTCTTAGTAATTCTTGAATTCATTATACATTTGTTCAAGAAATTCGATTTGTCTTTCTGTTGAATCGATTCAATTCAATTTTACAATCAAGTCATCCAACGAATTTCTCTCTATGCTGATTAATTTTCGAAATTAAACAGAGATCACAGGTATGTTTTCAAAATTCTTGATTGGTTTCTTGATCAAAGTGATTCTATCTGCTGCATGTTGATTACTATTCAAATTTTTTGTTGAAAAGAAGATTTCATTAATTCATGTACTCTAACTGTTTGATGAAATGCATGTGACAGATTTGATCAATTCTTGCATGTTCTAGATCTGTGCTGATTCTCATTTTTTTTCATAATTCATAGTTGATATTTGAATTTGTCATTTCATCATGCCTGAGATTGTTGAAGTTTTTGTGAGACCTGCAAGTTCTATAACCAGTTCAGACAATTTACAAAAATTAAGTCCTGTAAAAGCAAAAGAAACAATTTCTAAACCAAAAACTGAGATTGTTCATTTTGAAAGCAAGATTGCTAATCTTGAAGCCAAACTTGAGGAAAGTGCAAAAGTTGTTGTAAATTTGCAAAAAGATAAATTCGATCTTCTAAAAGATTTCGAAAAGGCTCAAGAGAACACAAAGTTGTTAGAAAAAGAGAATGTTGATTTGAAAGAGAAAATCAATTTTGAAAGAAAGATGTTGACAGATTCTAAAAATAGAATCAAATCATGTGAAATGAAAAATTGTCAACTCTTGAAACAAATCTATGATTTTGAACAAGTTGTTATACTTGAAAGAGAGAAATTTGAGAAAGAGAGAAGAGACTTTCAAACTGAGAGGAAAGGTTTTGAAACAAAGTCTGTTGAATTATCTCTGAAAAATTCTGATTTGGAGAAAATTCTTGCAAAAGAAAGAAAAGAGTTTGAATGCAAGAAAAATGTTTTTCAAAAAGAAAAGAATGGTTTTGAGAAAAAGAAAACAGGAATGTTAAATGAGTTTTCTGTAAAAATAAATGAGTTGGAGAAAGAGTTAGAAGATGGAAGGAAAGAGACTTTGAAGAGAATACACAGTGAGTCTTGAAAGAGTCGTATATCAATTTCTCTCTCCATTGTATTGTAAAGCATACGAATAGAGATCATTCAACAAATTGTTCTTCTTGCCTATTTTCTATTCTACATTTATGGAGTTTCTTGATTGTTGTTTAATTACGGGACTTTCAATTGGTATCAGAGCCAATCAACAAACAAATTCATTCAAGATCATGTTCGTGTTCTTGAAGATTTCTTGATCAATTCGTCAATTGATTCCGCTGCTACTAGTAATTCTTGAATTCTTAGTAATTCTTGAATTCTTAGTAATTCTTGAATTCATTATACATTTGTTCAAGAAATTCGATTTGTCTTTCTGTTGAATCGATTCAATTCAATTTTACAATCAAGTCATCCAACGAATTTCTCTCTATGCTGATTAATTTTCGAAATTAAACAGAGATCACAGGTATGTTTTCAAAATTCTTGATTGGTTTCTTGATCAAAGTGATTCTATCTGCTGCATGTTGATTACTATTCAAATTTTTTGTTGAAAAGAAGATTTCATTAATTCATGTACTCTAACTGTTTGATGAAATGCATGTGACAGATTTGATCAATTCTTGCATGTTCTAGATCTGTGCTGATTCTCATTTTTTTCATAATTCATAGTTGATATTTGAATTTGTCATTTCATCATGCCTGAGATTGTTGAAGTTTTTGTGAGACCTGCAAGTTCTATAACCAGTTCAGACAATTTACAAAAATTAAGTCCTGTAAAAGCAAAAGAAACAATTTCTAAACCAAAAACTGAGATTGTTCATTTTGAAAGCAAGATTGCTAATCTTGAAGCCAAACTTGAGGAAAGTGCAAAAGTTGTTGTAAATTTGCAAAAAGATAAATTCGATCTTCTAAAAGATTTCGAAAAGGCTCAAGAGAACACAAAGTTGTTAGAAAAAGAGAATGTTGATTTGAAAGAGAAAATCAATTTTGAAAGAAAGATGTTGACAGATTCTAAAAATAGAATCAAATCATGTGAAATGAAAAATTGTCAACTCTTGAAACAAATCTATGATTTTGAACAAGTTGTTATACTTGAAAGAGAGAAATTTGAGAAAGAGAGAAGAGACTTTCAAACTGAGAGGAAAGGTTTTGAAACAAAGTCTGTTGAATTATCTCTGAAAAATTCTGATTTGGAGAAAATTCTTGCAAAAGAAAGAAAAGAGTTTGAATGCAAGAAAAATGTTTTTCAAAAAGAAAAGAATGGTTTTGAGAAAAAGAAAACAGGAATGTTAAATGAGTTTTCTGTAAAAATAAATGAGTTGGAGAAAGAGTTAGAAGATGGAAGGAAAGAGACTTTGAAGAGAATACACAGTGAGTCTTGAAAGAGTCGTATATCAATTTCTCTCTCCATTGTATTGTAAAGCATACGAATAGAGATCATTCAACAAATTGTTCTTCTTGCCTATTTTCTATTCTACATTTATGGAGTTTCTTGATTGTTGTTTAATTACGGGACTTTCAATTGGTATCAGAGCCAATCAACAAACAAATTCATTCAAGATCATGTTCGTGTTCTTGAAGATTTCTTGATCAATTCGTCAATTGATTCCGCTGCTACTAGTAATTCTTGAATTCTTAGTAATTCTTGAATTCTTAGTAATTCTTGAATTCATTATACATTTGTTCAAGAAATTCGATTTGTCTTTCTGTTGAATCGATTCAATTCAATTTTACAATCAAGTCATCCAACGAATTTCTCTCTATGCTGATTAATTTTCGAAATTAAACAGAGATCACAGGTATGTTTTCAAAATTCTTGATTGGTTTCTTGATCAAAGTGATTCTATCTGCTGCATGTTGATTACTATTCAAATTTTTTGTTGAAAAGAAGATTTCATTAATTCATGTACTCTAACTGTTTGATGAAATGCATGTGACAGATTTGATCAATTCTTGCATGTTCTAGATCTGTGCTGATTCTCATTTTTTTTCATAATTCATAGTTGATATTTGAATTTGTCATTTCATCATGCCTGAGATTGTTGAAGTTTTTGTGAGACCTGCAAGTTCTATAACCAGTTCAGACAATTTACAAAAATTAAGTCCTGTAAAAGCAAAAGAAACAATTTCTAAACCAAAAACTGAGATTGTTCATTTTGAAAGCAAGATTGCTAATCTTGAAGCCAAACTTGAGGAAAGTGCAAAAGTTGTTGTAAATTTGCAAAAAGATAAATTCGATCTTCTAAAAGATTTCGAAAAGGCTCAAGAGAACACAAAGTTGTTAGAAAAAGAGAATGTTGATTTGAAAGAGAAAATCAATTTTGAAAGAAAGATGTTGACAGATTCTAAAAATAGAATCAAATCATGTGAAATGAAAAATTGTCAACTCTTGAAACAAATCTATGATTTTGAACAAGTTGTTATACTTGAAAGAGAGAAATTTGAGAAAGAGAGAAGAGACTTTCAAACTGAGAGGAAAGGTTTTGAAACAAAGTCTGTTGAATTATCTCTGAAAAATTCTGATTTGGAGAAAATTCTTGCAAAAGAAAGAAAAGAGTTTGAATGCAAGAAAAATGTTTTTCAAAAAGAAAAGAATGGTTTTGAGAAAAAGAAAACAGGAATGTTAAATGAGTTTTCTGTAAAAATAAATGAGTTGGAGAAAGAGTTAGAAGATGGAAGGAAAGAGACTTTGAAGAGAATACACAGTGAGTCTTGAAAGAGTCGTATATCAATTTCTCTCTCCATTGTATTGTAAAGCATACGAATAGAGATCATTCAACAAATTGTTCTTCTTGCCTATTTTCTATTCTACATTTATGGAGTTTCTTGATTGTTGTTTAATTACGGGACTTTCAATTGGTATCAGAGCCAATCAACAAACAAATTCATTCAAGATCATGTTCGTGTTCTTGAAGATTTCTTGATCAATTCGTCAATTGATTCCGCTGCTACTAGTAATTCTTGAATTCTTAGTAATTCTTGAATTCTTAGTAATTCTTGAATTCATTATACATTTGTTCAAGAAATTCGATTTGTCTTTCTGTTGAATCGATTCAATTCAATTTTACAATCAAGTCATCCAACGAATTTCTCTCTATGCTGATTAATTTTCGAAATTAAACAGAGATCACAGGTATGTTTTCAAAATTCTTGATTGGTTTCTTGATCAAAGTGATTCTATCTGCTGCATGTTGATTACTATTCAAATTTTTTGTTGAAAAGAAGATTTCATTAATTCATGTACTCTAACTGTTTGATGAAATGCATGTGACAGATTTGATCAATTCTTGCATGTTCTAGATCTGTGCTGATTCTCATTTTTTTTCATAATTCATAGTTGATATTTGAATTTGTCATTTCATCATGCCTGAGATTGTTGAAGTTTTTGTGAGACCTGCAAGTTCTATAACCAGTTCAGACAATTTACAAAAATTAAGTCCTGTAAAAGCAAAAGAAACAATTTCTAAACCAAAAACTGAGATTGTTCATTTTGAAAGCAAGATTGCTAATCTTGAAGCCAAATTTGAGGAAAGTGCAAAAGTTGTTGTAAATTTGCAAAAAGATAAATTCGATCTTCTAAAAGATTTCGAAAAGGCTCAAGAGAACACAAAGTTGTTAGAAAAAGAGAATGTTGATTTGAAAGAGAAAATCAATTTTGAAAGAAAGATGTTGACAGATTCTAAAAATAGAATCAAATCATGTGAAATGAAAAATTGTCAACTCTTGAAACAAATCTATGATTTTGAACAAGTTGTTATACTTGAAAGAGAGAAATTTGAGAAAGAGAGAAGAGACTTTCAAACTGAGAGGAAAGGTTTTGAAACAAAGTCTGTTGAATTATCTCTGAAAAATTCTGATTTGGAGAAAATTCTTGCAAAAGAAAGAAAAGAGTTTGAATGCAAGAAAAATGTTTTTCAAAAAGAAAAGAATGGTTTTGAGAAAAAGAAAACAGGAATGTTAAATGAGTTTTCTGTAAAAATAAATGAGTTGGAGAAAGAGTTAGAAGATGGAAGGAAAGAGACTGAAAAGAAGAAGGTAAATGGCTTTAAAGAAAAATGCTTAAAAGATGAGTTTGAGAAGGAAAAGAAAGTTTTTCATTTGGAGATAAGGAGACTTATTAAGAAATTATCTGATTTATCAACTAAAATCATGATAGAGAGGAAGTCCAAATCTGATTTGCAGTCAAGGTTTGATTTGTATGTTAAAAAGTTTAAAGAATTTGAAACGAAAGTTGTTGACAAATCAAATCATAGTTCAAAAGATCAGATTCGTTCTTCTAATCTGTTTTATAATTCTCCTATTGATAAATCTTATAATTGTTCTTTTAAAAAGATAAAAATGGAATGGAGAGTTAAAGGAACTACTTCCAAGAAAGAAGTGCGAAAATCAAAGGTTCCTAATTCAAATGTCAAGAAGAACAATACATTTCAAAGAAAATCTTTTGTTAAACCTGATGTGATTTATTCTGTAAATCAATTAGTCAGAATTGCACAAAAGAAACTTTGTTGTTCATATTGTGGGACTAATGATTTTGTGAACAAGAATTTTATTCAGCACTGGTATGGTTCTTATAGAATATCTGCATATGCCACTACACCTAACAAATCTGGACCCAAGTTCATATGGGTACCAAAGACAACTTAATCTGTTTTGCAGGTTATTCATGTGTAAAGCTGAATGATCATACTGACACATGACTAAAAACAGATGATGTGCTTAAATTGAAAATTTTGACTTTTGGATACTTCAGTTCAAAACTCGGTCTGAATGTGATTATGGATTTCGGATTCATACAGATCAATTTGTTGACTTTGAAGATTTTTTTTTACGAAAAAGTTCTGTTTACTATGGGGTTATCGAACTCATAGTTGTGGATATTTTTGGTAGAAAACATTTCCAGAGAATGTGTTCAGAATCATATTTTGAGCAACCCTGCAAATTTTGGTTGAAAAATTCTGATTTTTGAGCAAGTTATGGTGATTTGAAGTTCAGAATGTTCAAAAATCACAAAATCCAAACATTTTTCTAAGGAATTTTCTATGGATAGTTTTATCAGAATTCTGACTCTCTTACTCAGAAGTTCTGACTCTACTACTCAGAATTCTGACTCAACTAATCAGAATTCTGACTCTGATACTTAGAATTTTGAACAAGTTACTCAGAAGTTCTGACTCTATTACTCAGAATTCTGACTCAACTAATCAGAATTCTGACTCCGATACTTAGAATTTTGAACAAGTTACTCAGAATTCTGACTTTTCAACTCAGAATTCTGACTCAACTACTCAGAATTTGGATTTTTGATATCTAATGAGGAATCATCGTAGATGATTACCAAAATCTCTTGATTTTGCAGGATTATCTTGATTTGAGAGGGAATATTGTCTCAAAATTTGATCTGATTGTTTCAAGATAAAGTTCAAAACCCGTGCTTCAACGTTTTAGGTTTTGAACATATCAGTTCAAAACCCGTACTTAAATGACTATGGCTTCTGAATAATTCCCGTACTTCAGAGACTAAGACTTCTAAACAAATCAGTTTAGAACTCATACTTCTCAGGTGATATCCTTAACTGTCATATTTTTCTGTTTCAAGGAACAAGTGGTGAAAGGTAACATTGCATTATGTTTTATTTCTATTGCTTTGAATGTTTGAATCTTAACAAATTTAATTCAATGATATGAATTTTTTTTATTTTTCATTCAATGAATAAAATGTGTGTCAAGGGTGATTTTACAAGTATTTTTGTATTATCTGAGCTATATTTGTTTCAACTTTCACTTCTGAAATAAATCGAAAGGTTAGCAAAACATGAATGAAATTATGCTAAATGCTCAATGTTATGAAATCTATACTTATATAGAATATAATGCTCAAAAAGCCTAAATGTCAGAATGATGGATGGAAACGAAAATATGGGAGAAGTACTACGTTTTAGAACCAAGTGATTGAGATGAAATAAATATATATAAAATCATTTAGTTTGAAAGTTTGTACCTGTGGCCTTTCTGGTTTGGGAGAGTAAGTCCTAAGGGGTGCTCGACACCTAGTCCCTAAGATCAACTGGTCTGGGATCGGCTGACCCAAATCCTGCAATAGAACCAGATAGAAAGCCATGTTCTACTGGTACAAATGGGTTTAAGATATATCGATGTGGCCTTTCTGGTTTGGGAAATTAAGTTCCAAGGGGTACTTGTCACCTAGCACCTAAGACCAACTGGTCTGGGATATGCTGACCTAAATCCTGCTATAGAACCAGATAGAAAGTCATGTTTAACGATGTATCTTATTCTTACTAAACTTTTTGATTAAAAGATGCCAATGTGCACAAAATTAAAAGATGTCAATGAGCACAAAAGAAAAGATGCCAATGAGCACACATCTCGTGAATCTTGGGGAAAATACAAAGTCGCGATAAACCTGTAAATTTGTGAAAATCCTGATTTTGGACAAATAGTGTGAGTAGAGCAAAGTATTCTTATATGTTTTAGAATTGCATATGCTTGAAGCTAATCATATTTCGCATGCTAAACACACCAAATAGATTTAATAAAGAGATTGAAACTGAACATTTTTAACTTGATATGCAATGATGACTTGTATTTGAATCCAAACACATACATTTGATTTCATTTGATTGAAAAATTTGTTAAATTTCATTAAGTTGGATTTCTTTTGTAAAGTTTTCAAATGATCAAATGTTAGTAGTTATCAAGTATATGAATCTTATTTCGAAATGAATAATTTTAATGAAATATATGCATACTTTCAGGGGGAGAAAACAAATTGCTCCAGCATTCTTATTTTGAGGGGGAGCAAGGTTATTCATTAAGGAGGAGATTGTTAGTGATACTCAGAAACGCGACTGAAATTGAAGAAGTTTTTCAATGATCATGATGATCTCAAATCATAAATGAGAGGGGGAGAATGTTCATTCAATGTACAATCATTGTCATTTTGATAATCATGGTTATGATAATCAAAAGGGGGAGAAGAAAATAGAAAATGATTTGTACAGAATCAACAAAAGAGAGAAATGTTATTTTTAAGGGGGAGAAGAGGAAAAGGAAACTGATCCAGTTTATTCAGAATTCTGATCAAGTGCAATCAGTTTTGAATGACTCCTCAGAAGTTTAAGTAAGGGAACTCAGAAGTCAGATTGTGGAATGTCAAAAGTTAATCAGAAATCAATGTTCAAATGATGGTTCAGAACTAAGTCTTTGAAGCTTTATCAGAACTTTGACCCCAATAGTCAGAACTTTATCGTGTGGAATCAGAATTTCAGAGTTAGAATTTTTTCAGAAGTTCTTCATGTTCAGAATTCTGATTGACTTACTCAGAATTCTGATTGGTCTACTCAGAACTTTTACTTAGTTTATTTCGGAGTAAAGGTGCAATTTCAGAAATGTTTAACAGCTTTGCGCACCTGTCGTATTTTACTCAGAACTCCCTCCTCGAATCTCCAAATTTGACGATTTCAGATGCGCTGGATTCCTAAGACACAGATGAACATTTTTCATATTTTGAGTTTGTTCTGAATCGATGTGCTTATTGGTCAGATTCTGTGTCGAAGTCAGTGTATAGCTGCTGGACCGAAGCAATGTTTTTCACGATATTTCTCCCAACTTTCAGAAAGGTGTTCTATCTTCTATTTTTGTGGATCCAAGCTGAGTTATTGAAGTGTATTAAGACACGCCCTCCTATGATCTTAATGGATTAAGCTCTTGAGCTTAATGATCATACAACTCGAATTTCAAGGACGAATTCTTTATTATAAACTGAGGTTGTTTCAGTCGAGCTTATTGCACATTGGATTCGATTTTAAAGTTGTAATTTGTGAAGAAGAAGAGCAAAATCTGAGGGGGAGCTTGGATAGACTTGCAAGGCGTGAAGATATGCAACACTAAAGTTTTCAAAGAAATCAAGGGGGAGATCATTTGAAGATGTTTTCTTTATAAAACTTTAGGGGGAGATTGTTGGGTCTAGAAAGCCCCAATTATATAGAAAGTTTTATAAAGTCCATGTAAAGTCAATGAAAGTCAAATGTTTTGTAATTAGCTTTATTAGTCTTTTGGGCTTTGGGAGTTTAATGGGAGTTAAATGGGCTTGGGCCCATGTCATGTAATTAGACACTATAAATAGGTGTCCTGGGCTTACATTGTCAGATGAGACTTTGAAGAGAATACACAGTGAGTCTTGAAAGAGTCGTATATCAATTTCTCTCTCCATTGTATTGTAAAGCATACGAATAGAGATCATTCAACAAATTGTTCTTCTTGCCTATTTTCTATTCTACATTTATGGAGTTTCTTGATTGTTGTTTAATTACGGGACTTTCAACAGCGATATTTTGAAAATTCTTAAAACCTTCACTGATATTTTCATTTAGTGCTTCATGTTTTCAAAAGTATCCCTGAGTTTTTCAAAACCTCAGAGACAACCAAGAATATGAAAGGACAGTTGTGACGTCATTGCAACGGATAAACCCCGACACGTTTTCTCTTCCTGACACACGTTTGCACGTCTCGTTCAAACTTCCAATCAAATGCAAACACGTGTCCGTGTCATGATGAAAATCTTTTCCCGCTCAAGATTTTCTCTCTCTAATCTCTCTATATAAACAAACTCGTAGTTTATATTTTTCTTTTACGCGATCAATCTTCCTCCGCAAGAAAGAATTCACTGTTGCATTTGTGCTTTCAAAAACTTCAAGAACTGTTCATCATCTTCTTCATCAAACATCAAGGTTAATATGTTCTTATTTATTACCAAATGCGTATAACTTGTTTCTCAGCTTTTCCTTGTTTTAACAAGATCAAACAAAAGAACTTCTTAAAATGAAATCATTTTCTTTCATGGTTTTATGAACACAACCATTTCATGGTTGTTCTTCAAGTTTAAATGCGAAAATCTTAAACTTGTTATTCATTCGTTTCCAGAATCTAATTCTTCATAGAAAACTGGATAACAAGAATAAATGGGTTTACATTTCGTTTCTTAAAATCAAGAAAAACCCTAATCTTCATTAAGACATTTGTGTCTGAGTGAAATGAATAAAATTTGAACCATCTTATTGGAAAATCTTTCCACATTAAGATAATTCTTATTTGTTAACATCTTTGGTTGAACTGATAATACAGAGAAATGGCTTCGTCTGACATTCCTGCTACCGCTGAGAACATCTCCGCTGATTCTGAGGAAGTGGACATCCTCAAGGCTCCTCAAGTCAAGTTTGCCCTTGACAAACTGGATTGGACTAAGGTGAACGACCTCTATGCGCTTCTCGAGTTTCCTCCTCGAAAGCAAGTCACACATCTAGATGATGCTGTGAAATTCCTAAAGAATTGCTGCATCTCCACAACCCTGACCATAACACCTCCTGCTCATCAGCTTTTGCTCTCACAATTCTGGTACTCAGCCAGACACTCTCAACTACCTTCAGCCAAAGACCCCTCCAAAACAATCGATTGCATCCTCTGCGATATCGAACATGGCACCATGAAGATCACCCCTGCCATTACTCGCAAAGCTCTCAGCCTTCCCATCACTACCAAGGAAAAACCATTCGTTCCCCTCCCTGACCCCAAGAAAAACTCAGGCAGGGAAGCCATCATTGCATTTTTCGATGTAATGGGCTATGTATGGGAAATCGGCAGAGACATGAAGGCCGAGAAGAAGCTGACGATTATCAAGAAATCAAAAATGCCCAGCGAGATGAATTTCATCTTCGCTAATCTAATCAGCTGCATGACTGCAAAGAGCGGCTCCTCTGACCAAGCCGCTAAACCTCAGCAAGCAATGGGGTATGCACTGCTGAAAGGTCTCAACATAGACTGGGCATCGATTATCTATGATGACCTAGTTCTAAGAGTGGACACCGTCGCTGACAGACCTCCGTGGGTTCCTTACCCCCGATTCATTAGTGCCATCTTCCAATATGGCCTGAAGGAGAGCTACCCAACTGAAGGTGACCTGAAACTCTCTCAGGTCGGCCCAAAGATACTCGACTTCAAACCAATGGTGAATGAGGTACGTCTTTCTACACTCTTGACTCTTCTCAACCCTTCTTCTTCTCATTCTGTGGCTCCTTCAGCGACAATACCCATCGCTGATACCCTGGCCACAAAATCCTCTCCTTCTAAGAAAAGGAAACATTCATCTACCCCACTTGGTTATAAAAGGATCAAGAAAACAAAGGAGCAACCCCAGCAATCTCATGCTGAAGACTCCTCAGCTCTTCCTGCAGAGCTGAAGGAACGTTCAGTGGTACGCTCTGCCACACCTGAACAAGCCATCCCTTCAATCCCAACTTCAGCGTCTCTAAACGCTGAGGTTAACTACTTGGAACCTACCCAACCTCCTTCAGTCTCTCAAAAGACTGATGAAGTGATTGTCAGCGAATCCAACGCTGAACTCAGAACCCAACCCCCATTCTTATCCTTCGCTCCTCCCTCTACTCATTTGGTCGCTACTCCAGATCTCGCTGGAGCTGCCATCATTTCTACGGAACCTAAAGCTGATTCTCCAGGAATGATGAAGACAGGACCTGCAGGACAATCCATGGGCACTTTTGAAGATGACATGGAACACTTTTCAGGAACCCGTAATTTTGACGAGTTCATCAATCCTCCTGCAGGTATACATCAACCCATAAACACTGTGACTAAACCCCAAACTTCTGAGCTTTCCTATGTTCACAAGTTTTTATATGTTAAGGTCCTAATTTGGGAGACATCAACGCCTCTTTGAAAGCTGTGGAGACAACGCTGACAGATCTCAGCACCACTCTTTCTAATAACTCTACAACTGTAACAAACGCTGGAGAGAATCTGAACAAGCTGACAACGGTGGTGGAGAAGAAGGCTTCCACAGATGACTTGAAGTAAGTTGATAACACTCTCAGGGACTTCGACAAAGTGCTTGCTGACATCTACACAGACTACACCTCTCTCAAAAATTCAGTTTCATCCATGTCTAGCGAGGTCACAACACTGAAGACATCGGTTGGATAACTAGAGGGAGATATGTCTGCTGTAAAGACTGACTTAGGCTCTATAAAGACCGATGTTAGTTCGATGAAATCGATGATCGAGCAGCTCCTACACAAAGCGAATACTCCTGCTCCTGCCCCTGTCCCTGCATCTGACAATTTCACAGCGGCGGATCGCACTGAGCTGGAAAAGATCAATCCTGCTATCTCTGGCCTTCAAGACAGAATAGCAAAGATTGAAGACTTGATAGGTGTCTCTGGCCAAGAAGACAGAGAACCTACCAACGCTGCTGAATCAACCCATTCCTCCCCCAGTCATCATGAAAAAGAGGGGGAGAAGAGCGCTGAAGATCTCTCCAAAAGCGCTGAAGACCTTTCCCATGATGAATCTATCAGGGGAGAGAAGGATGCTGAAGAAACCACCGCTGGACTTCAGGGAGATGAAAACCCTGAGGAAATCGAGAAGCTCGCCTCTGTATCTGAGGGGGAGCAACTCGAAGAAGAAGCTGATAAAACCGAATCCGAAGCAGAAGATGATGAAGCCGTCGACATCCCTGATGATGAACCATCCTCTTCTCCAAAGAATGATGATGATGATGAAGAAGATGACGATGACTTCTTTATCGTCAAACCTGCTCCAAAGATCAAAGTTCTTAAGGGAATCTCGATAAATGAACCTTCAGGGGAGCGGACAAAGACAAAGCCCTCAGCCTCTGGAGCTGAGAAAGGCAAAGGCAAAAGCATCGCTGAAGATGACAATCTGACGATCTTGCTTGAAAAGCCGGTTTGTCAGGTACACTAAACATCTCTCACTCCATCCCTCCTCTATCATACACTATCAGTTCTACTACCCAAGCCTATACACTTGAACCAATTCTCTCTATCTGATTCTACCCAAGTTCTTACTTGTAAGATCGCTGTGTTTCAGCTAGTCCTCTCCCCTGTTTGAGGATATCGCTGAAGGCTCCACAACTGCGACTTCACCAATAATACCAGCTGCTGCTGAAGAAATAATCTCAGTCATAGATTTAATCTCTGAGACTGATGAACCAGAAGAACAGCTACTCTCGCACAGAGGCAGACCTTCCTTAGCTCCTCAAAAGCTAAGTGAAGAGGATCAGAAAAGAAGAGAGGAGATAATAAAGCGATTCGAGGATCAGCGAATCATTCTGAGGCGTGATCAACTTCCTTCAGTTCCTCCAAAGTTCAGAATTTCCAAAAAGGAATACAAGGAACACCTTAGAGCTGAACGCCTAATCGCTGAAAGAAAGGAAGCTGAAGAAAAGGACAGAGAATACGCCATCGAGCTTTCTAAACGAGCAATAAAAGACCCCAAGCTGAAAAGAGTTCCCATTGATGTTCAACATCAGCTATGGGATGATGCTCAAGAGATCGCTAGAGAAAAGACTAAGGTCTCTGATACGACTTTGGAATGGGCTAAACAAATGCTGACCTATTGATCTAGACCATCCAAAATCATCAAGGCAAACATCAGAGGAAGACTGTACGCTGAAGTTCCTGTTGTTGAAGTGGATGTCTACAGAGATGACAAAACCAAGAAAACTTTCTATGCTGCTACCTTAGAAAAGTTTGGTCTCTCTGAATGGTTAGAAACAAAATTAGCCATTCAGGGATCGTGCTCAAAGTTCAAAAGCCATGTCGAGAAGATCTTAAACAAACAGATCGACCTGCTTTCATCTGCTGTGGATATTCCTCCTACTCTTCCTCAACCAAGAAAAGTCTCTGATAAGAAAAAGAAAGCCTCTGGTTCAGGTCCTCATATTCGGAATGAAACGGGCATTGGTTTCTCTCGTGCTGAAATTGTTGGCCCTGATGCCGATCTCTCAATGCTTGACACCTCCCTACCACCTGGAGAAACTTTCATTCCTGGCACAGTTGTAAGTGATCCCTATGGTATATTCTTTTTAGACTACTATGGAAATCATCACTTTCAACGTATCTCTGAGCTCGACATCGCTCCCATCGAACAACTCAGAGATCTCGTATACTGGTGTGAAGTCAGACGCGACATCAAAGCTTGACACCTGAAGCCCTTGATTTTTGAAGCAGCTCTGAAGAAAAAGAATCAAGGAGTAGATGTCCCTGACTGGATGATCCCCACATCAAAGACCCTTGATGAACTTCTCATCAAGGAAGAACCCTTTACAAGCTGATATGATCGCCCTTTTCTCTATTGTATCAGTTATTCTTCTGTACTTGTAATTTATTTCGATTGTACTTGTAATCTTTCCAATTCTCTTTGTAACCTGATTCAAAGTTTTAATGAAAGATTTCATCGAATGTACTTTACTCCATAAGTACTGAAAAGATCCCAGAAAACAGTAAAAGGGACAAATATTTTATGAGTTTTTTTTATCCTTATGTTTTCATTATATAGCAATTTTCTTTGTTGCTATGTCATAATCAAATAGGGGGAGATTGTTGATCCAAACCCTCAGTGATTTGATAATGACCCTCTCTTATACTTAGTGAAAATTGTAAGTAAACAATATGTATCAGAGTTTCACTATCGCTGATAAGTACTAAGATCTTACAGTACCGCTGATAGGAATTCTCGCTCTTTAAATTAAACATTCAGCGAACACTGTTCACCATTAATGCTTTGAGTCTGTTCAGTCATTATGATGATCGCTGATAAGTTAGTTGTTTACTTATGATTCCTGAAGACAAGTTTCGCGTCAACAAAGGTTCTACGCTGAAGTCGAAGATCAAGCTCAAGAACCAGCGACAAGTCTCCTAATGAACTGATGCAGATCAACGAAGACTCAGATTTGTCCACTCAACGTGAAGTATCAAGTACAAGACTTCAGCTATTGCTGAACTTTATCATTCGCTGAATAGAAAATGATAATCGCTGAATCAACGAAAAGCTGATCATGAAGTCCTCCGTACAAAGTACTTTTGTCTTAACCCCCCGTGCACGACTCCGTACAAAATGTCAGAAAAGAACCTCTGACTGTCTGAAATCGTACAACCACTCTGATACTACACTGTTCATCCATGCGGCTACTAAGGTTGTCAACCAAGGTCAATGACATGCAACCAACCAGCTGATGACACGTGTAAAGTGTATACTGACTTGCATTAAATGCATGCAGTATATAAAGAGATGAACCCACTTCTTTTTGAAGTAACTTGCTAACTCTGGACAAGTTCAATCTCTTATCTCAAGATAGGTTATTATTAGTAATTTCCTTATCTCTCTTAGTGCAAGAAACCTTAGTGTTCCAACTTGTTTAGATTTAGGTTTATCCTTAATCTTGTTTCCGCAACAAGCTGTAAATTGTTAATGATTTATCAATAAACAATTTAGAAAAGTAAAATCTGTGTGTTTGTATTCAACCCCCCTTCTACAAACTTGTATAGGCCTTCGGGACCAACAGCTGTTTCATATAAAAATGGTCAGGCTAAACAAGACAAACCAAAGTGGGTAGGCAAGGAATCTATTGAGAACAAAGTTGCGTTGAAGTCATTTAATACTGTCTTTTATCCTAGAATGAACAAGAATGATTGTGCTTTGAATCATAAGAATGATTTTGTTGAACAAGATATTAAATTTCCGATTAAATTTTATTCTATTCAGCAATTGATTCAATTATCGCATGATTGTTTGTGTTGTTCTAGTTGTGGTTGGAATGACTTTGAGGACATTAAAATATCAACTGATTGGTTTGGTTCTTATCATGTCTATAATTCTGAACCAAAACGAAAACCCCGTAAAAACAAAAAGAAATCCAATTCAAAACGGGGTCCCCAATCAGAGGTTAAACCTAAACAAGAAAGGAAACCCATTTCAAAATGGGTTCCTCCTACAGAGGTTAAACCGACACCCAAGAGAAAACCTGCCTCAAAACAGGTTCCTCTGACAGGTGTAAAACCTAACCCTCCTGGACCGATTTTCAAATGGGTACCTAAAGTCCGCTAATCTTGATTTTGCAGGATGGTCATGTGTGGTACTTAGATTCTGGATGCTCCAAGCACATGACCGGGAGGAGGGAGCTGCTCACGAACTACAAAGAAAAATACTGCGAAGACGTGAGATTCGGAAACGATGACAAGGCGCCAATTTTGGGCTATGGCGACATTGTCCAACATCATATCACTATAAAGAAAGTCTCAAACGTCACGGGATTGGGACACAACTTGTTCAGCATCGGCCAATTCTGCGATAAAGATCTCTAGGTCAGATTCAAAGCCAAAAGGTGTAGCGTCCGCACTGACGACGGAACCGAACTGCTGGTTGGAACACAAAAGACCAACCTCTACACCATCGACCTCTCAGCCCTGAAGACCGATGACTCTGTCTGCCTGATGTCAAAGGCCAATTCCCAGCAAGCGTGGATTTGGCACCGACGTCTCTCACACCTGAACTTCAAGAGTATCAACAAGCTGGTGCTCGACGGACACGTGAAAGGCATGCCCGAACTTCAATTCGTGAAGGACCGACTCTGCGGGGCATGCGAAATGGGAAAGATGAAGCGAGCAAAGCACAAGCCGAAGGCCGCTCCGAGCACGTCTCGGTCCCTCGAACTTATCCATATGGATTTATGTGGACCGATGCGTGTTCAAAGCATCAACAAACGGAAGTACGTCCTGGTGATGGTGGATGACCTCTCACGCTATACTTAGGTAAAGTCCCTACGCTCAAAGGACAAAACCCCAGAGCTGATTATCAATCACCTGAAGACTATCCAACTGAACCTTCGACAACAAGTTCAGACCATCAGGACCGACAACGGGATGGAATTTAAAAATCAAACGGTGAACGAATATCTAACATCCGTCGGTATCTCACAACACTTCTCTACTGCGCGCACTCCTCAACAAAACGGCGTAGTGGAAAGAAGAAACCGTACCCTAGTCGAAGCCGTTCACAGGATGCTGTCACAGTCAAAGCTGCCTCTATTCCTATGGGCTGAAGCGGTGTCAACTGCATGCTACACGCAAAACCGCTCCATCATCAACAAGCAGTTCAATAAGACGTCGTACGAGATCATCGACAACCGCATCCCGAACATCAAGTACTTCCACGCATTCGGATGCACGTGCTACGTCCTCAATGACAAGGATGATCTCAGGAAATTTAGTCCGAAGGCAGACGAAGGAGTTTTCATAGGATACTCCATGCAGGCTAAGGCGTATCGCGTTTACAACAAACAGACCAAAACCGTTACTGAGAGTGTAAACGTGACATTCGACGAAGCCGCGGATTTGGATTCTGAACAAATCAGTTCAGAACCCGGTTTAACTGGCATGCTAGCTTCCGAACTTTCACGTTCGGGATCTTCACAAACAACAGTAAATCCAAATCATGCATCTACGTCGAATGCTCAACTTTCTGATTTAGATTTCCTGTTTCAATACTTTTATGATGATTTATTTAACGCTTCTACCCCTCGTGTGTCAGCGCAACCAAGGATTGAAGCTGCTCAAATCGAAGACTCGGCAAATCTTTCTGGTCCGCCGCCTTCGACCAACACTCCAACGATCACTTTGGAGACACCTCAGCCATCAACATCAACATCATCTGATATAACCATTCCCCCGGAGGAGCCAATACAAAACCCGGAGATCTCTCCTACAGATTCATCTTCGACTACACTCGTAGATCAACCTCTGAATTCCCCGGAACCAGAGGTAGCTCAACCTTCGACTAATCCTGCCAAGTCTCCTCCGAGAAACCAACCTGCTACACTTGAAGCTGTACAAGACCTTCCAACTGGTGGGTACGTGGATCCGGACACGTCACACTCGACTCAGCAGCCGCTTCCACACACCACTAAATGGACCAAAGCTCATCCTTGCACCAGATTATCGGTGATCCCTCCACACCAGTACGCACGCGAGGCGCATCGGCCAAGTTTTGCCTCTTCTCTGGATTCCTGAGTAAGATCGAGCCTACAACCCTCTCCGAAGCATTAGAAGATCCGGACCGGGTCATGGCCATGCAAGAGGAACTCAATCAATTTGATGCCCTCAAAGTATGGCGACTTGTCCCACGTCCATCTCACAAGACGGTGATCGGCACAAAACGGATCTTCAAGAACAAGAAGGAGGAGGATGGCATCATCGTACGAAACAAGACGCGTCTCGTGGCCAAGGGATACCGTCAACAAGAAGGGATAGACTATGACAAGACATACGCTCTGGAGGCAAGAATCGAAGCAATACGTATGTTCCTTGCATACGCCGCGCATAAAAACTTCACGGTCTTCCAAATGGATGTGAAGACCGCTTTCCTCAACGGCGAGATCAAGGAAGAGGTGTACGTATCGCAACCGGACGGGTTCGTGGACGAAAAGAAGCCTAATCATGTCTATATTCTAGAAAAGGCGCTATACGGTTTGAAGCAAGCTCCACGGGCCTGGTATGACACGTTGTCATAGTTTTTAATAAACTCGGGATTTTCAAGAGGTAAAATCGACACAACCCTATTTATTAAAAACAAAAAAGGTCACATAGTGTTAGTTCAAGTGTATGTTGATGACATAATCTTTGGTTCTACTAACCCGCTGTACTGTAAGAACTTTGCCACTCTAATGGGACTATATTTTAAAATGAGTATGTTGTGTGAGATGAATTTTTTCCTCGGTCTTCAAGTTAAACAACCGTCGACCGGGATATTCATAAATCAAGCTAAGTACATCCGCGATATTCTTCGGAAATTACTGATGGAACAGTCCTCACCAATGAAAACTCCCATGGCACCCGGTACAAAGTTACACGCCGATCCTAACGGAAAGGATGTGGACACAAAAACGTACCGGGGAATGATCGGTTCTTTAATGTATCTAACAGCTAGTAGACCGGATATCATGTTTTCGACATTTCTTTGCACCCGGTTTCAGTCAAAACATAAGGAGTCTCATTTAATAGTTGTTAAACGAATATTTCGTTATTTGAGAGGTACTGCTGATCTTGGCTTGTGGTACCCGAAAGAGACATGTTTTGAGCTTTCGGAATATTCCGATGCGGACCACGCGGGTAGCATGATGGATCGGAAGAGCACATCAGGGCATATGCAGTTCTTGGGCGACAGCTTGGTGAGTTGGGCATCCAAGAAGCAGCAATGCGTCTCTACGTCGACTGCCGAGGCGGAATACGTGGCTGCCGCAAGCTGCTGTTTACAAGTCATATGGATGCGCACGCAACTCAAGGATTACGGGTTCACATACACCAAGGTGCCCATCTACTGCGACTCGAAGAGTGCCATTGCCATATCCAGCAATCTGGTCTAGCATACAAAGACAAAGCACATAGACGTTCGGTAACATTTTATCAAGGATCACGTTGAAAGAGGTACAGTCGAACTATACTTTGTGAATACAGAACATCAGTTAGCAGACCTATTTACAAAACCCCTGGACGAAAAACGCTTTAATTATCTAGTGTCCAGGTTAGGTACGCTAAATATGAAGATTTGACCTGATCGTATGCCCAATTCAAGTTCCATACATCTACGAGAAACTGTCTATCCATCATCTGTTGCTTACACTCCAGATGATTGAGTACACACTTCCTCGCATATGTATTCTACTTGTATCGTATACACTCTTCGGTTAAATCTCTGTATTAATTAGGTAGATTTCGTCTGTTTGCTTTCTTTTAACGTGTGTTTCCTTTTATGTTTTATACTGTCGTCTACTTTATTTTGGATATATCTTTGCTTTCACAAATTGTTCATGTGTTCAGGGGGAGCACATCAAAGTATCAGGTAAGTACATTCTACTTTTGAGGGGGAGTGTCACACAACTGTTTTTCTAACTTTCAAA
This sequence comes from Saussurea involucrata, assembly GCA_033807775.1. Taxonomy (NCBI): domain Eukaryota; kingdom Viridiplantae; phylum Streptophyta; class Magnoliopsida; order Asterales; family Asteraceae; genus Saussurea; species Saussurea involucrata. The sequence goes on from CM066322.1 coordinate 116,215,268, forward strand.
AGGTTTTGTGTGTGGACATTCCAAGTGTGCTTCATTTCACACTACGTGCACATTCGGAGGGGGAGCAAACTCATCTTTATTCATCATTTGAGGGGGAGCGACACACTGTTTTTCTTTAAACATGTCAAAGTTTTTTTTGTGTGTTCGTTTCTCCATTGCACTCACATTCACCATACGAGGGGGAGCAGAGTAATTCTCATGCTCAGTTCGAGGGGGAGTGAGAAAATTCTTTTTCCACACTAAAACAGGTTATTTTTGAAAAGTCCAGGGGCGAAATTTGACACTTTTGCAAAACTGTCCGGACAGGTTTCCGGATACCCCTATCCGGATAGGTTTCCTGACCGGACACCTATCCGGACCGGATGGGTATCCGGATGACCCACCCGGAAAGTTGGGACCATATATAAGGATTCCGGACTCATCACTATTCACTATTTCCGGAAACTTCAAAATACCTCACAAAAACCCTCTCGTTAAACCTCGTTCGGAAACCCTCAGATCACACTCATTTTCGTCGATTTCAGACTCTAAATCACATGTATGGTTCTCTTAGTGTTATCTAATGCTTTTGGATCACATTCACACTGGAATCACCGGTCCAATCGACCCACCGAATGCTAGTTTATGGTTTCCGAACCCTGCTTTTGGGGTCGATTCACGTTCGACCGATTCCACTTCATTTTTGACCCATCCGTCGGTCACCTTATGTGTTTCACGTGACTCAGATTCGATTTCCATGTGCCGACCTGTGGCTTGTTAGCTATTTGGTCCGATTAAAGGCCCCCGTAAGTCGTCCGTATACTCTCATAGTATCCAGACACCGTCATCTCACCCAGAAACAAATCATACGCTAGACATTTTATCCGGACACCACTAACATCCGGTAACCATAGTTGTCCGGAAACCTTAGGGTTTCCGGTAAGTTCAACTATCCGGATTGTGCGAGGTGTCCGGTAACCAAGACATCCGGTAACTGTTTGGGCAAAAAATCACGTCGTACGACCACGACCAGAGCAGGTAAGACGCACGCTATAATCCAAATCTTGTATTAAGATAAGGTCTCGACAAGAACCCAGAAAACATCCGTCGTCTCCCGTAAAAGGTAAGTCGTACGTCCCCCATGACGCTCGACCATAGTGTCGACCGTCCCGTACAACCATCGCATAAGATCATTGCACCTACGACCAAAGCTAACGTTAACCTTGACTGTTACGTTTGTTAAGTATTTATTGCAGGAGTCAAAGCCATTAACAGCAAGCAGCCGTAACAGATGAAGAGTATTATGGATAATCACTCCGGCGACCGTTTCCAGCCGTTGTAGCCGTTAATCAAAGCATTCAAGGTGCTAATTAATGGCACGAAGACTATAAAAGCCAAGCTAAAGCCTCATTCCAGGGGGATATCAGTTAACATCCAACACACATCAGCGATCATCAGCGAACATCACCAAACAACAGAGAAAATCATCCAAACTCATAGCAAAGAACATTCAAACTCTGGAGATCAAGTACTGAAAGCCAGAACCTTATAGAAAACTCAAGAACACTCGAAGGAAAGCTCAAGTATCGCTCTCGACGCACGACAACAGCCCTCGACCAGAAGTTCACACTTTGTATTCACACACGACAAACACCTGTTTTTACATCTAAACACTTGTACTTACATTTCGAAGTATTTCCTTCATTTGTATTGTAATCATCGTATGACCGACGCCAGTACCAAGGATGTCGCCCCTGATTGGCGACCATAGTGCAGCGACGATACCCACTGTCGTCCGCAGGTTTTTTCCTCGTTTGAGGTTTTTCCTGCGTCATCAAATCCCTTGTCTCGTTTATTTTTTTTCCCTCGTCGTACGTCTCGTCGAAAGATTCTTTCTTTAGTTGATTAAGTCCACATCGACCTTAAGTTTTCCCTTTGGTGCAATTTTTGGCATTAACAGTTTGTCGCCCACCGTGGGGCTACATCTAGAGAAAATCCTCGACGAACGTGCATTCTACTAACAGTTTCTTGGAGTTTTTATGTTCTCTATTACAGGAACAATGGCAGCCCCTGGAAATCTGTAGGAAGCTGTTGCTCAGATGTAACAGGAGCTCGACGTCGCCAGGAATCAGCTCAATGCAATGGCAGAGCAGAATCGCAGAGCAACTGAGGAGATCGCGCGGTTAAGAAATCCTCTTGGGTCTCAAAATGGTCCTAGGCCGTTCATGCAGAACTCAATTACAAGATCGTTCGACCAGAATGGCCCTAGACCATTTGTCCCGAATCCAGGTTCATCCGCGCAGAATCAGCATCCAGGCCCGTTCATGCAGAATCAACAGTCAGGGTCGTTCAACCCAAATCCTCAGTTTGGGACAGTTCCTCCTCAGCACACAAGGCCACCACCCGTGAATAATGGGTCTCAACCATTACAAGGGTCGCAGCCTTTCCAGCAGGGGTCGCAACCATTTCAGCAGCCATTTCAGAATGGCCCTCAAGGTGGATCTCAGACACTCTACGGTGGATTGCAGCCTTTCCAGCAAGGATCGCATCCGTTTCAGAATGGACCGCAACAATTCCACTATGGGTCGCAGCCATATTTTGTCCCGTTCAACGGGGACACCAATGGTTCGTCGCATGGTAATGGCACTAGTCCAGGGACTAATCCCTCGACAGGGGCAAATCCTGATCTTAACGATCCCGTCGCCCAGCGTTTGAAGATGTTAGAAGATCAAAATGAGCGCGTCCTGTCCTTGCTCGCCTAATTGCCTGGGGCAGCCGTGCCTGTCGACGTCGAGCCTCACTCAGGGTATCAGGCGTCGCCCTTCATCGACGAGATCGCCACCGTCGAGGTCCCAAAGAAGTATAACATTCCTGCCTTCACTCCCAAATATTCTGGTGTGACTGATCCGACTGAGCACGTCGCGCAGTACAAGCAGCTCATGTGGACGATCTCGATCCCATTTATGTACCAGGAAGTATGCATGTGTAAGAGTTTCGGAGCAACTCTCACTGGTCCAGCTCTCCAATGGTTAATCAATCTCAAACCCAAGTTCATCGGGTCGTTTGCTGGGTTGGTTAACCAGTTCTCCCAGCAATTCGCCATCAGTCGTAAGATGGAGAAGCAGACCAACGATCTATATTACATCGTGTAGAAAGCTAATGAGTCTATTCGAAGTTATTTCAATAGATTCAATGCCGAAATGATCAGCATCCGCAATTGCGACGTCAAAACCGCGATCGAAGCCTATAAGCGTGGTCTGGACGATAGTTCGGGTCTATACATCGACCTGACCAAATATCCCCTGGAGAATTTCGAAGACGTCCGAGCTCGAACCTTAGCATATATGAGAGTAGAAGATGATGCCGCCTTTCGTCGCAAGCACACTGACGACAAGAAGTCATTAGGCGTCAGAAATCCATAGTTCAAAACAAAGGTTGTTTCCAGAATAAAGCCAACGCGCAAAATTTCAAATGTTCGTTTCAAGACGAAAGCAGAGGCCAAGACCGCGACTAAGTTCACTCAGTACCCCAAGATATCCTCTTACGGATTCAAAGGATCTACAAAGGACCTAGTTGAAGCTCTGAAAAGTTCCCAAGCTACCATTCGATGGCCAAAGAAGTCTTCCTGGACGATGCTAAGAAAGACAAATCAAAGTGGTGTGACTTCCATGCCGATCATGGTCATGCGACAGACGATTGTATCGCATTGAAGAAGGAATTAGCGTATCATTCCCCGAAAGGAAATCTCAAGGATATCATCTACGATGTCGCTGTTCCAGCTAATAGCCATCGACCGTCGACCCCCGAGCACGCGAAAGTCGTCAATTGCATCACCGGTTGTTCAGACGTATGTGGTCTGACGTATTTTGCGGCCAAGCGTCACGCCAGTCAGGCACCCGACGATCGGCCTATTCCTCGCTCGTCTAGACCCAAAGGAGATTTGGAGCTAGATGCCATGAAGATTGTGTTCGACCACGTCGACCTTGGCGACTCGTATCAGAAGCATCACGACGGGTTGATCATTCAGCTCACAATCGGTAACTGCCTAACGCGTCGAGTCTTGATCGACGGGGGCAGTTCAACAAACGTCATTTTTCTCAACACTATCAAAGCCATGAGAATTGATCGCTCAGAAATCACCCGACGTTCGACAACTTTGGTCGGTTTCAATGGAGAAGCGACGAACACCTTTGGAGAGATAATCTTCCCCGTCTACGCCGGAGGAGTCAACAAGCAAACCAAGTTCAGCGTCATCGACTGTGCGTCGGCCTATAACATCATCTTAGGTCGACCATGGATCCATGATATGAAAGCTGTTCCTTCGACGTATCATCAAATGTTGAAATTCCCGAAGCCATGGGGAATCCAGGAGATCAAGAGTGAGCCAAAAGTCGCTCGTGAATGCTACAAGTCTACCCTGAAGCCGAGAAAATAAACTGAAGTTGCAAGATCAAGCTCTTGACAGGTTCGTTCTTCTATCCCTAAATTAATATCTTTTCCACAGGGATAAATCTACTATGGTGCCTCGTCGCACGACAACATAGTCGACCGCAGGACAATATTTCTCCGTGTCATTCTGTCATTTAAAACCTATCTTTTCCTCCCAAAAAGGATACGGTAATAAATGATAGGGGGCAAATAGAGAGAGTCTGAAATGGTACGTTCTCTAGATCTTTCTCATACGATTTTTTCTCACAAAACGTCTACTGACTTAAGCATCGGAGGGTCGTTGGCCAGCCAACGACCAACCCCCGACATCGTTTTATCGCAGAATCGCAACAACAGATTATCGCAGAATCGCACGGCAATAATCACTAAGTCTACTATATGACTTTAAATTCGCAGGGACGCATGACATACATGATCGGGTCTGTGACTTGATCATCCCTCCATAGGGGCATACGATACAAATTCATCGTACGATCTCCTCGTACAATCGCAAAGCCTTAGCTTTCATTCCCTGAATGGATGCTTTAATCGCATGTTTTTATATTCGTTTTACGTTCTTGTCATCGTATTACAATGAATACCTTAGTCGCATGATTTCATATGTATTTTATGTTCAAATTCATAATGAATATGATCTGAATAAAGCATAAGATTCAAAGCAAAAGATATATTCGTTGAGTAAACCATCATATACATACTCAACCCCCGATAGGTCAAGTGGCAAAAACAACAAGGAAAGAAAAAATTCTAGACGACAGGGGGAACAACGGTCGTATCCCTGCTCGAAGTCCCGACCTGAGGGCCTTCATCTGCCACTCCTCCCGCACGAATCTCCTGCAGTTCGTATTCAGCATCGAAAAGCTGGATGGCTAGCTCGTCAGCACGCGCCAAGGCAAACTTCTCCCTATCTAAAGCCGCCTTGTCTCTCTCCAACGCCGCAGCTTCTCTTTCAAGGGCAGACGCCATCAACCCTTCAACTTTCGACATCCCAGCGTGTAATGCCAAAGACGACTGGAACGTCTGAAAAATAACACAAGAAAATATTAGCTGACTAAACGAACGTGACAAGTCATGAAAGACTGACACTGACCGTGAACGCCAGACTGGAAACTTGAGATCCAATCTCTCCAGCCGGAACTCCACGAAAACGCTCCCCGAAAGACGGGAGCAAATACTTCCCCAGATGAGGGAACGACGCCGCCCCGTCTAGGACACCATCCGCCAAAAAGTCAGACGGCGATGTAAAATTGACCTTCATAACTTCGGCCGACGATCCCTCGCCCCTGTCGGCAGATATTGGGATCGACACTTGAGACACCGGTTTCGTCACCGTCGCCGAATGCGCAGAACTTGCTGGTGTCGCGTCCATCACGCCAGGACGGCTAGATGACGCCCTCGCCTTCTTCGGCAGAACAACTCCCGGTGAGTTATCAACCCTCGACGACGGTTCCCTCAGTACTGTCCTCTTGGTTCTCTTCTCGCTCGACCCAGCTGTCGAAACATTTTCACCCCGAAGGGCACGCATAACCTGCTTTCCTCTCGCCCTAGAGACCGATTTCCTCTCGGTCGGCACTGATCAGGAAATACATGAAGCGTCAGACAGATAGAGTAAACGAAATAAAATGAACTATGGTACACTTACCAGTCGCCTCTTCCTGCACGTCCTCATCTCCTTCTTCTATCACGTCCTCATCCTCATCCTCGACCGCCGATTGCCACGAAACGAAAGATCGGTCATCGACACTAAGACTCAAGAACTTGTTCACTTAGCCTGGGAATCCACAGTCGGTTTCACTTCATCAAGTTGAATCTCTGAAGGCGACAAGAGGAAAATGATAAGTAAAAGTCATAAAGATAAATAAAACTCAGAAACAAACGAAGCATACCTGTCTTATTCCAGTCTGATCGCATCCAATTGCTGCTGGAATTCAATGACTCGGTAAGAACAAATACATACCTCGACTTCCACCCACGATCGTTGACGCCAGTTCCCAAAACCAAGGCACGATCACCCTTGAACTTAGAATAAGGACTATAACGCCAGTTCTTATCCTTTTTAACTTGGTACGTCGCCAAGAAATCATTCATGATCATAGGAGACTCCCATTTCGCGGACGCTCGCTCAATAACCAACAAAACTCGCCAAAGTTGGGGCATCAATTGTCCCGGTGACACATCGAAATCCTGCATGAATGACTTGGCTAAACTAGAAAACGGCCATTGAAACCCTATCTTAAAAGGATACTCGTACAAAACGAGATATCCCTCAGGGCAATCCTTAGAACGAACAATCTCCGAACATCGCAACTCTACATTTGTAGGAATTTTTGCTAAACTCCTAAAAGCATCTAAGTCTACGTGATTCATGATAAGACTAGTAGGCTCCGTCGACATTGTGAATCAGAGGACAGAACAAGGTCCTATATAAACGCTCTCAACTGCGGGTTGAAGGTTTGCAACGATTCGAGTATGTTCGGACGAAGAATGGAAAGGAATCAAGGCGAAATCTCTTCCCAAATAAACACTTCGAAGAATAGCAAGAAAAGATCCGTCGTGATCTTTACGGATACCAACAATCGCATCAAATCGAATCCCTAGATGATCGCTGCGCATCCCCGTCCTTTCGCATACCCGCCCGGATCTTCGACACCTGTCCTCGGCAGCTGGAAAGCATCATCGTACGTCAGCATGACGTCCTGACCTCGTTCCTCTTTTGACTTCTCGTTCAGTTAAAGGCGAACCGGTCCAGTTCCACGACAACCAGGTAAGTCCCTCAACCCAGGTCACGAGCCTAAGCGTTCGACAAGCAAAATTTAAAACTTAAATTTGACATTCAATTTTCAAATTTTGGGGGCAAACTGTTTGGGCAAAAAATCACGTCGTACGACCACGACCAGAGCAGGTAAGAGGCACGCTATAATCCAAATCTTGTATTAAGATAAGGTCTCGACAAGAACCCAGAAAACATCCGTCGTCTCTCGTAAAAGGTAAGTCGTACGTCCCCCATGACGCTCGACCATAGTGTCGACCGTCCCGTATAACCATCGCGTAAGATCATTGCACCTACAACCAAAGCTAACGTTAACCTTGAATGCTACGTTTGTTAAGTATTTATTGCAGGAGTCAAAGCCATTAACCGCAAGCAGCCGTAACAGATGAAGAGCATTATGGATAATCACTCCGGCGACCGTTTTCAGCCGTTGTAGCCGTTAATCAAAGCATTCAAGGAGCTAATTAATGGCACGAAGACTATAAAAGCCAAGCTAAAGCCTCATTCCAGGGGGACATCAGTTAACATCCAACACACATCAGCGATCATCAGCGAACATCACCAAACAGCAGAGAAAATCATCCAAACTCATAGCAAAGAGCATTCAAACTCTGGAGATCAAGTACTGAAAGCCAGAACCTTATAGCGAACTCAAGAACACTCGAAGGAAAGCTCAAGTATCGCTCTCGACGCACGACAACATCCCTCGACCAGAAGTTCACACTTTGTATTCACACACGACAAACACCTGTTTTTACATCTAAACACTTGTACTTTACATTTCGAAGTATTTCCTTCATTTGTATTGTAATCATCGTACGACCAACGCTAGTACCAAGGACGTAGCCCCTGATTGGCGACCATAGTTCAGCGATGACACCCACTGTCGTCCGCAGGTTTTTTCCTCGTTTGAGGTTTTTCCTGCGTCATCAAATCCCTTGTCTCGTTTATTTTTTTCCCTCGTCGCACGTCTCGTCGAAAGATTCTTTCTTTAGTTGATTAAGTCCACATCGACCTTAAGTTGTCCCTTTGGTGCGATTTTTGGCATTAACAGTAACCTCAATTGTCCGGATACTTAATTGTTTCCGGTAAGTTCAACTATCCGGATGTTCCATCTTGTCCGGTAACTCATGTATTATCCGGAAACCTCGTTTGTCTGTATCACTTACCTTATCCGGAAACCTTTATATTTTACATATGCTTTTATCCGGACACTCTGGTTGTACGGATACCATGTTGTCCGAAAACCTTGTATTTTCTATATGTTTTGTCCGGACACACTCAGCAATCCAGTACCCTGTTTTACCCTGCCAGTCCTCAATCTGTTGCAGATTGAGCCGATTTTCGCAAAGGTACGCACCGACAATTGTTCATCCGCCTATTTGCTAACACTGTTCTTTTTCTGATATAAATGGCGGATCAAGAACAACAACCACTACAAGAGAAAATTCCTCAACAAGAGGAATTCATTGACGAGGAAGCTGACAATGCTTTGGTCCAACCAGACCATGGCATTGAAATCGAAGCCAACAATCACAAATTGGACGCTGCTGAGTTCCGACCACAACACCGTGTGGTCGTGGACATCCTTCTTGGTCACCCTCTCCGCGAGGCACTCACCGCAACGGCTGATGTTCCCGTTCTTTACATATACCAAGTCTGGCTCTCAGCTCATGTCGTCACGGCTGCCAACTCTCAGACTACCACGGTGCGAATCGACAATCAACCTTTCACACTCACTCCTGAGTCGTTCCGCCGTCTTCTATCGCTACCTGAAGCCACCGCCGGCAGACATCAAGCATATGACCCCGCGGTCAATGACACGACGCTATGTTTCGAAATCCGAGCACTCGGCTACAACTACACACTAGATCGCCATTCAGCTTTCAACCGAAAGTACCTGGCGCCCATCTGGTACACATTGTTCACATTCTGAATAGGTGTCTATCATCCCGATGGAGGGGAATAGACTAGTGCACAGCCGACACTGGCACATGTGGACCCCAATGCACATAGTGTGTTAGCATATAGGAGAGTGTTAGGCGCTCCCATGGTCCAGCCAGAGCCGGAGGGACCTCCCCAGGGACATAGACCTAAGAGGCGTGAGGGTCCAAGGACGAGAGGAGGTAGAGTCCGGGTAGCTGGGGCTCCCGGACGGGGTGTGTTGAGAGTACATGGGAGGGGAACAGGCGCGGGTGGTGCATTAGATACGCATGCCAGTACTACCCATTCAAGCCGACCCGGAACTAGCCAACAACCACCCTTACAAACCACACATACAACTGACGAAGCCGGACCGTCGACTAGATTACACGAGGTCCCGGTTGTTTCTGCCACCCCAATGCTAGAAGAAGACCCTGGCACTGACACGACAGAGCCACTTTCCCCATTCACCCAGGTCCAAATTGTCGAATCCGACAGTACTGACAACAATACGGATCAAGCCATCCGTGCTTCTTTGATTCCACCCCGTATCGGCCGTCACCCTCAAATGACTGAAGGATCCCCTTCTGACTCACCTACACCCCCCTCATCCCTACTACTCAGCCTATTACGGGAGACACAAGGAGAGCGAAGGGAGAATTAGTTGAAAATCTTGAGCAGGCTAGTCGGAGAGAATGGAGATCTAAAAAGAATCAAGAGAGAACGAGCATTAGGACTAGAGAGGCTCGTGAGCTACCCCAAACCAGCGTCTGTTTGGGCAAAAAATCACGTCGTACGACCACGACGAGAGCAGGTAAGACGCACGTTACAATCCAAATATTGTATTAAGATAAGGTCTCGACAAGAACCCAGAAAACATCCGTCGTCTCCCGCAAAAGGTAAGTCGTACGTCTCCCATGACGCACGACCATAACATCGCCCGTCCCGTACGACCATCGCGTAAGATCATTGCACCTTCGACCAAAGCTAACGTTAACCTTGACTGTTACGTTTGTTAAGTGTTTAATATAGGAGGCAAAGTCATTAAAGAGCAACGGATATAACCGACGCAACCATCAACGATCGATAGCCGTAACGGACGAAGATCATTATGGATAATCACTACGGCGACCGTTTCCAGCCGTTGTAGTCGTTGATAAAATCATTAATGGAGCTAATTAATGGCACGAAGACTATAAAAGACAAGCTAAAGCCTCATTTCAGAAATCATCAATTGACATCCAGTATACATCAGCGAACATCACAAAACAGCAGAGAAAACCATCCAAACTCATAAGAAAGAACATTCAAACTCTGGAGATCAAGTATTGAAAGCCAGAACCCTACTTCGAACTCAAGAACACTCAAAGGAAAGCTCAATTATCGCTCTCGACGCACGACAACAGCCCTCGACCAGAAGTTCACACTTTGTATTCACACACGACAAACACCTGTTTTTACATTCAAACACTTGTACTTTACATTTCGAAGTATTTCCTTCATTTGTATTGTAATCATCGTACGACCGACGCCAGTACCACGGACGTCGCCTCTGATTGGCGACCATAGTACAGCGGCGACACCCCTTGTCGTCCGCATGTTTTTTCCTGCGTCATAAAATCCCTTGTCTCGTTTATTTTTTCCCTCGTCGCACGTCTCGTCGAAAGATCCTTTCTTTAGTTGATTAAGTCCACATCGACCTTAAGTTGTCCCTTTGGTGCGATTTTTGGCATTAACAGCGTCAGCCAGGTAGCCACATCTACTATCTTGTCTCATCCGTTGGGACAATGTATTGAAGAAGCCGTCGTGGACCTAGCGGCGCAATTGCACAACCTCCCTAGCCACTCACCCGTCTCTCAACAGATGGGTGTTTCACTTTCACACGGGGACTTAGCACAACGTCTACCGATCTCTCACTCGGAGAGTATTGGTATTGAAACAAGAGACCAGCCTCCCTCGGTCTCGACTTCTTTAGATGCATGTTCGAGTCTAGAGCCACTTGATATCATACATTCTTCGGCTAGGACACAGGACGAGATTCTACAAATCGGTGTTCTTCGTGACCGGGTCGGAACTTCCGTAGTGTCTCCGTCTTTGAGCGGAACGCGAGGATCGGAAGGAAATCCTACCACGGGCACTCCTTTGCCATCCTTGAACATAGGTGGAACTACCTCTAAGGTAGATGCCTCAACGGGTAATCTAAGTGATCCCAGAGTTAAGTCACCCGACGTAATGTCAAGGGAATATATGGACAACGCCCTAAGGCTGTCCGCGAGGCAATGGCGCAACAGTTCACCACCGAGCTCGACAAACTCAAGAGCTTGATCAAATTGAAAGAGAATATAGTCGAACCTGAAACCACACCAACACCTCCACCGGCTCCCGTTCAGCCATCTTATTCGGTGGACACCCTCAAGACCATGCTTCTGGCTCAACTGCTCCAGCACACCGACACCGATGCCTCATCCGAAGCAGATCTGATTTCTGTTCTACGCTCACAGGTATCTGCTCCTTCGTCATCCATGACCAACATATTGGACCATCTTGATTCGACTCTCAAGGACGTTCAGAAAGCCTTAAACCTTCTGTCAGAAAGAGTCACCTCACTTGAAGACACATGCAAGAGTCAGGCTGGCAGACTCAAGAGACGACACGATGACCAGGACGATCCTGATCACCGTGAGGGGAGAACAAGATACAGAGATTGTCTGAGTCCGAGCCAATCCTCACTGCAACAACAACGGTTCAACCAGAACCATCAACTGTGGCGACTGCAACCGAAGACCAACCTGAAGCCTTGTTGAGTTTAGCTGAAATGGAGATAGACATGGATATCTCAGACGACGAAGACCCGATGGTTGAAAAGCCCGAGGGAGATTCACAGGCGCTAGTCGTATATACTGCACCGGAAAGGGATGTTCTTAACCTGATAGATCCCGACTCAGAGATTGACCCAGAGACAGAGAACGCATGGTATCAAAAAGCCACCAGTGCGATAAACTTCGAGGTAAATCTCGTATTTCCCACCAATGCCGACGACGACATCGACTACGACCAGTTTTTGCTGCAAAACTTGTATGGTACACCTACCCACACTTCACAGATTCCTGAAACTTCTACTACAATTCCGACATCTCCTCAACAATCAACAACTTCTGATCAACCTCCTCCTCCACAACAACAAATCCGATGGGAGAAGATTATGATTCTTATTCCTCACCTGGAGGAATCTCTGAAGAAGCTATTTGTTCACAGGTTACGCCCGATCGAGCCGACATTCTGCCTTGGGATTTCCAAATTCGACAAGGAATACCAAAGCCAGTACGTAAAAGCAATGAAGCGATGTCTTCCAGTTAGCCAAGTCCGAACTAAGCACAAAATCACTGAAATGCTCAACATCCAAACTGGCCGAATCCTTAGAGTCATGTTTCCAGTATTCACCGTCCGACGCGAAGACGGAAATGAATGGAGATTTTCCGAAGCTGACTTTAAGAACCTCAGACCGTTCGACTTCCACGCTCTACTGAAAGACCTCCGAACCAGAACCATCCGACCACTTCATGTTATCAAAGCGCTCGAGGCTGTCCGTCGATTCCTACTCTACAAAGTAATGATTTCTTACATCACATACTTCCAAATGGGAATCGAGCACAGAACCAAGAAAATTAACCTGCTGAAACCGAATCTGAAAGCACCCGAGCTGAAGATGTATCCCGAGAACTCACTGCTTCTAGAACCAGAATTTGGGATTGTATACCTCAACGAACAGAAAGAAAAGAGGTTTCTTCGCTTCAGCCAGGTCGACAGATTTTGCGATAGCACGCTCCTCAAAGTGAAAGATGCTCTTCGAAACATCATCACCAATGAATCCAAAAATCGATAATCGTCGTTTGTCTCCAATCCAAACGAGACAACCGCATGAGAAGCTTTAGAATTGGTTGAAGATCGCATCCACTACCGCCGAGCCATCCGAAGTTTCAAGATCTACTTTGCGCTCTGAAAGAGATACGTCGAGAACTGGCGCGAACTCGAACTTCAAATTAAAGGGGGATATTGTTAGGGATAAAATCGTGTTGAATAGAAGTTCAAGGGCTTATCATGTAAATGGTGTATTATGGGCCTATTTGTGTAAACGGGCCATGGGCTTGGTAGTTTAGGCCCTAAGTATATAATGCTTTGTTAGCCTTAGAAAATAGGCTAGTTGTCATATTCTACTTTCATATCGTATTGTAATTCTCTCTGTTTATTGAAAGTGAATTGGATAACCAGTTGAAATCATTCTGATTGTTTCTACATATTGATTTCTACTGTTTGTATGCACTAATCTGGAACTCACACGACAAATAAAAAGGGTTAGGCTAACGCCTAGTGAGTTCAACAATTTATAGCATGATTTAAATAATTCTTTAAATGAAAGTTTGCGACATAGATTACGATTTCCAAAAGAGTTTACAAAAAGGATATAAATGACTCATTTTCCAATGCACCCAAAATCTATGAGAAAAGTTCCAAAAAGGTATAAAGCGTTTTCCAAAATGAATTCCAATCCAACTCACTCAACACGTGAATAAATCTCTATTATGCAAAACCTTCAAATACGGTTGACGACATAATACTCAACCCATAAATCATGGAAGAACAATCCATATAAATATAATATTTCATCGAAAACATGATACGAACCAATACTCACGCGAACGTAAAATGTAATGAAGTTCAAAAGCCATAAATATAGAAATGACCTGCTTCATTTAAACTTTAATATACATGGAGGGGAATCCAATATTAAAGTCATCAAATTGCAGTCAATCGTACAAGACCAATGATAATAAAACATGGACATTATAATATCCCAAGTATTATAAACGGGATATAATTCCAATATTCAAAACATCCAATAAAGATGAGGCATAGAACTCCACCAATAAACCTTGAAAACATTTCATATAAATAAAATGCGTCACCGAAAATATGGATAAAGGTAAATACCCAAAAACAACACCTTTCGGTGACGGGGGAGACCCGATTCCATCGAAAGCGACGGGCACACAAAGTTAGGTCACTTATGATGTTCTTGTATTACACCTCAAGTCCCGATCCTAGTTCTCATGCCATAAAGACATCACAACCTCAAACCTTTCCATTTATCATGCCTCTAGTGCCTACTCCGTCGAGTTACACCTCAAGGACTTATGGGACCACATTACCTATCCAGTCTAGACGAGTTACACCTCAAGGACTCCAATGTCCCCCATTGCCTACTCGCTAGTAGGGTCAAACTTACCAAATAACTCCAATGTCCCCCAATGGCCTACCGTATATAACCATGCGTTCCAATAGTCCACTCCTCGTGCACAAGAAGATAGACCATCCAACAAAGACTGATTTACGTGCTTATGGATCCAATGCAACACAGTCTACAATAAAATGCCCATCCCGAAATGACTAAAGCACCCGAGCATATAAATATCAATAATGTGCAATAATATGCAAACCATAAATAAGACTCCACATTGAGCCATCAAAACCGGACAAAATGTCCCCAACACTTAAAGCCAAAACCGAGCAAAATGCTCAAAACTCATTTGACCCATAAATAACGGCCATCATAGCATAAAATGCATTTAAATATTGTTTAGGTAAACATGTACCACAAAATTATCATTAACCCAAAACTCGACACGGGTTAAAACAAAGGGTTTCCCCAAATGGAATCATACCCTTAATAATCCTCAAAATGACTCATGACACTAAAATTGTGCCTTTTCCCAAATGGTTTATGTTTGGGCAAAAATTCACGTCGTACGACCACGACCAGAAAAGGTAAGACGCATGTCATGAACGACAGCTTGGATAATATAAGGTCCCGACCAAGACCCACAGAACGTCCGTCGTCCCTCCTAAAAGGTAAGTCGAGAGTTCCTCGCGACACTCGACCATAGCATCGCCCGTCCCGCACGACCGTCGCATAGAACCATGCGACCTCGACCAAACTAACGATAACCATGACTGTTACGTTTGTTAAGTGTTTAATGCAGGAGTCAAAGTCATTAAGGAGCAACGGATATAACCGACGCAACCATCAACGATCGATAGCCGTAACGGACGAAGATCATCATGGATAATCACTCCGACAACCGTTACAAACCGTTGCAGCCGTTATAGCTGTTAAATGAAGCAATCAATGGGCTAATTAAAGCTCCCGAAGATTATAAATATCAAGCTAAGTCTTCACATCCAGGAACATCAATTAACATCTAATATACATCAGCGAACATCACCAAACAGCAGAGAAAATCATCCAAACTCATAGCAAAGAACATTCAAACTCTGGAGATCAAGTATTGAAAGCCAGAACCTTACAGCGAACTCAAGAACACTCGAAGAAAACCTCAAGTCATCGTTCTCGACGTACGCCAACAGCTTTCGACCAACAGTTGTTTACACTTTGCATTCACACGACAAACACCTGTTTTTACACTTTAAACACTTGTACTTTACATTTCGAAGCATTTCCTTCATTTGTATTGTAGTCACTGTACGATCGACACCAGTACCGACGGATATATCCCCTGATTGGCGACCATAGTGCAGCGACGACACCCCCTGTCGTCCGTAGGTTTTTTCCTCGTTTGAGGTTTTTCCTGCATCATCAAATCCCTTGTTTCTTTATTTTTATCCTCGTCGCACGTCTCGTCGAAAGATTCTTTCTTTAGTTGTTTAAGTCCACATCGACCTTAAGTTGTCCCTTTGGTGCGATTTTTGGCATTAACAGTTTGGCGCCATCCGTGGGACTACATCTAGAGAAAATCCTCGACGAACGTGCATTCCACTAACGGTTTCTTGGAGTTTTCTTCTGTTTTCTATTGCAGGAAAATGGCAACCCCTGGAAATCCACAGCAAGCCATTGCTCAGATGTATCAGGAGCTCGAAGTCACCAGGAATCAGCTCAATGCAATGGCGGAGCAGAATCGCAGAGCATCTGAGGAGATTGCACAATTGAGAAATCCTTTCGGACCTCAGAATGGTCCTAGGCCGTTCGTGCAGAATCCAGTTCCAGGATCATTCAATCAGAATGGTCCTAGACCATTTGTTCAGAATCCAGATACATGACCAGATCCTTCCGTGCAGAATCAACATCCAGGTCCGTTTACGCAGAATCAGCAACCAGGGCCGTTCAAACCAAATCCCCAGTTCGGACCAATTCCCCTCTGCATCTCAGGCCACCACCCATGAATAATGGGTCGCAGCCGTTACAATGGTCGCAGCATTTCCAGCTGGGGTCGCAGCCATTTCAACAACCATTTCAGAATGGACCTCAAGATGGATCTCAGCCATTCCACGGTGGTTCGCAGCCTTTCCAGCAAAGATCGCAATCTTTCCAGCAAAGATCGCAGCTATTTCAGCAGGGACCACAATCGTTTCAAAATGGACCGCAACAATTCCACTATGGGTCGCAGCCATATTTTGTCCCGTTCAACGGGGACACCAATGGTTCATCGCATGGTAATGGCACTAGTCCAGGGACCAATCCCTCGACAGGGACAAATCCCTCGACAGGGACAAATCCTGATCTTAATGATCCCGTCGCCCAGCGTTTGAAGATGTTAGAAGACCAAAATGAGCGCGTCCTGTCCTTGCTCACCAAGTCGCCTGGGGCAGCCGTCCCTGTTGACATCGAGCCTCGCTCGGGGTATCATGCGTCGCCCTTCATCAAGGAGATCGCCACCGTCGAGGTCCCAAAGAAGTATAACAATCCTGCCTTCACTCCTAAGTATTCGGGTGTGACCGATCCAACCGAGCATGTCGCACAGTATAAGCAGCTCATGTGGACAATCTCGATTCCACACATGTACCAGGAAGTATGCATGTACAATAGTTTCGGGGCGACTCTTACTGGTCCATCTCTCCAGTGGTTGTTCAATCTCAAACCCAAATCTTTCGGGTCGTTCGCCGAATTGGTCAACCAATTCTCCCGGCAATTCGCCAGCAGTCTTAAGATGGAAAAGCAAACTAGTGATCTGTATTATGTCGTGCAGAAGACCAATGAGTCTATTCAAAGTTATTTCAATAGATTCAATGCCGAAATGATCAGTATCCGCAATTGTGACATCAAAACTGCGATCGAAACTTATAAGCGTGGTCTAGACGATAGTTCAGGTCTATATATCGATCTGACCAAGTATCCCCCAGAGACTTTCGAAGACGTCCGAGCTCGAACCTTAGCATATATGAGGGTCGAAGACGATGAAGCATTTCGTCGCAAGCACACTGACGACAAGAAGTCGTTAGGCGTCAGAAAACCGGAATTCAAGGCCAAAGTTGTTTCCAAAATCGAGCCCGCGCGCCAAATTTCAAATGTTCATTTCAAGACGAAACAGAGGCCAAGACCGCGACTAAATTTCCTCGATACCCCAAATATCCTCTTACGGATTCAAAGGGTCCGCAAAAGACTTAGTCGAAGCTCTTAAGTCCGTCCAAGCGACCATTCGATGGCCAAAGAAGTCCGACCTGGATGGTGCTAAGAAAGATAAATCAAAGTGGTGCGACTTCCACGTCGATCATGGTCACGCGACAGACGATTGCATCGCGCTGAAGATGGAGCTAGCATATCACTTCCCAAAAGGAAATCTCAAAGATATCATCGACGATGACGCTACTCCAGCTAGTAACCATCGACCGTCGATCCCCGAGCATACAAAAATCCTCAATTGCATCACCAGTGGTTTAGACATGTATGGTCTGACATACTCCACAGTCAGGCGCCTTTGACAGGTTCGTTCTTCTAAAATTATATCTTTTCCACAGGGATAAGTCTACTATGGTGCCCTGTCGCACGACAATATCTCATCAGATCGCAGTGTCATCCTGTCATTTAAAACTGTTAGGACACTGAAGTTGTCCTTTATAATAGAAAGTTTTGTAAAGCAATAGCTGTGTTAAAGGGCTTATGCTTAATTGTTGTAGCAAGTGATGAAGACAATAAATAGGTCTTTACTTGTAGTTTGTAAGAAGTGATTTCATTAATACAAGATGTAGATCTCTAATCACTTTGTGTTCTCTCTAGGTTAGATTTCCTTTTCAATAATGTTCTTCATCATCTTGTTACACAGTACTTGGATTGTATGAAGATCATGGACCTAACAAAAACCTATCTTTTCTCCAAAAAGAATAAGATAATAAATGACAGGGGGGCAATACCCCACTAAAAAGAGAATCTAACGGTATGTTCCTAAATCTTTTTCATACGATTTTTTCTCACAATTGACTTAAGCATCGGAGGGTTGTTGGTTAGCCAACAACCAACCCTTAACATCGTTTTACCGTAGAATCGCACGACAGCTTATCGCAGGATCGCACGACAGTAGTCATTAAGTCTACAATATAACTTTAAATTCATAAGGTCGGACGATATTAACGACCAAATCTATGATTTGATCATCCTTTACAGGGACATACTGTTGGTTCCCGTTTTGCTTAGACAAGATTAACAGATCTATTAGTTCGAGTTTATGTTTGATGCGGAAGCGTATTTAAAGAACTAACAGATATGTTTGATAGATTTAGAATACACAATATAAAGAAACAGTATTTTAAGAACAAAATGATATCTTGAAGATTACTGTCGTTCGATATATAATAAGAACACCAAGAACAGATTAAGAACTGTTTGGTGTGTGAGAGAGTGTAATGCTTAACAGGTTTGACGATATAAAGCATAAGCATGAAACTCAGATTCTTCGTTAAGTCCTTAAGATTGTTTAGGAAGATCTCAACAAGAGACTTCCTTTTATACTACTCTAGGGGACCATAAAGCATGAGCTACTGTTGATCGGACGACATGAATAGTTGTACGTGCTGTATTGCATTTAATGCCACAGACGTCTATATTGTACTAAGCCTTATTGAGTCCATCCAGAGCTTGACGCGTGTTGAGGTTTGACAGGGCACGCTACCATGCAAGTTGATTAACGGATCCAGTAACAGTAGCAAGATATAAAATATCTTCTAAGTCTTTATCGTAAACCGCAGAGGCTCTGTAAAGGGTTACAGAGGTTCTGAGGTCTGGTCTTCTGTAGAGCAGTCTTCACCGGGTTCCGAGTCTTTGGTCTTCTTTATGCGTAAGACAGAGGTTATGTAGGACACCTCTGTAGCTTCTGTAGCTTCTTGACCTTGATCTTTCGGAAGTGGTAGAGCCTCTGTAAGAGGCTTTCTTCACTTAGCCTATTTTTCACTACTTCTAAATACTTCTATGATTAGGAAGATTGAAGCTAACACATACGATTCAAATTAATCACACGACTTAGTCGTACGATTGTGAGGTCTAACGATCTCATGATCTAAGCCTCTTAACTTGGAAAAATTTCATACTCCGAATGTATGCTTTAGTCGCATGTGCTTATGTTTATACACACGATTTAAAGGTCTTATGGCTTATGTTAATGCCAAAAATCGCACCAAAGGGACAACTTAAGGTCGATGTGGACTTAATCAACTAAAGAAAGGATCTTTCGATGATACGTGCGACGAGGGAAAAAATAAACGAGACAAGGGATTTGATGACGCAGGAAAAACCTCAATCGAGGAAAAAACCTGCGGACGACAAGGGGTTTCGTCGCTGTACTATGGTCGCCAATCAGGGGCGACGTCCTTGGTACTGGCGTCGGTCGTACGATGATTACAATACAAATGAAAGAAATACTTCGAAATGTAAAGTACAAGTGTTTGAATGTAAAAACAGGCGTTTGTCGTGTGTGAATACAAAGTGTGAACTTCTGGTCGAGGGCTGTTGTCGTGCGTCGAGAGCGATACTTGAGCTTTCCTTCGAGTGTTCTTGAGTTCGCAGTAGGGTTCTGGCTTTCAATACTTGATCTCCAGAGTTTGAATGTTCTTTCTTATGAGTTTGGATGGTTTTCTCTGCTGTTTTGTGATGTTCGCTGATGTATACTGGATGTTAATTGATGATTACTGAAATGAGTCTTTACCTTGTATTTTATAGTCTTCGTGCCATTAATTAGCTCCATTAATGATTTGATCAACGGCTAGAATGGCTGGAAACGGTCGCCGAAGTGATTATCCATAATGATCTTCGTCCGTTCGGAAGATTGAAGCTAACAATCTCCCCCTAAGTAGTGAAAAAAAAATTCACATTGAAGTACTTTAGGCTAAGTTAGATAAGACAGAGGTTAAACAATACCTCGAAAGTTCTTTCATTCAGAAATATGCCAGAGGCATTTTACATTTGAGTATTATGAAAGATAAACTAAAAATGGTTTGCAGAGATTTTGTTTGAGAATCAGATGTTGGCGTCTTTGAAATCGTTGTAGCTTCTGTTGTCTCTTCCGACTTCTCTGATCTTGTTGTAGAAACTGACGCAGAGTTCTCTTAAGCGGATTGTAGCATCAATCTCTCTGATGAAAGCATCTGCAGCGTCTCTATCCATTTGCTCGGTATCTCTGTATTTTACAAGGTTTACTCTGAACATGTTCAGAGTACTGGTTGCGTACTTCTGACAGTCCATGGTCACAAAAAGTTTGACTTCGCCTTGTGGGTTTTGAAATACTAACCCGAACCTTGGTTCTGTAATGATTGAGTTGGGCACAGCGTTAGGTGGGCAGCGATCCTCTGGTGGTCGAAGGTTCAGATGTTTGAGACCAAGATCCTTTCCTAGCTGAAAGTCTATCAAACTGTAGATCATAAGCCTTTCCCTCATTGCTTTTCTCAACACTTGATAGGCTCTGGTGTTTGGCTCTGTGTTGTAGTTGTCCTTCGTCCATTGCAGAAGGTCAGGTAGATCATAGGGATTCAGATTCCTTAGGTCAGCATCAGCGAAGGTGGCTTTTGAATTGTTTACCCTTCTGACTCTGTAAAGATTGTACCTGACCCTTGGATAGGTTCTTGTAAAGGAGTACATACAGAAGATTACCTTTTTGATTTTGTGGATGAGAAGACATCTGCTCTGGTTCTTGGCTTTGTTCTGTTGAAGATGTTCTCAAATTCTTCTCTGATCTTTGGATATGTGACGTGATCTGTTGGATGATTGGTCTGAAAGGGTTGTTTGTAGAGGTATTTGTATACCACTTCTTCCATTTCTTCGTATGTTGGACCAGGTGGTGGTACTTGTCTTCTGAGACTCTCCATCTGTCGAACAACTTCTGCAGCTCTACCTGTTAGTGGAATGTCTGACAGAGGCTTCAATCCATATGCCCAGTCCTCTTCTTCAGGCTTTGGAGTTTGGAAGGCATCAAAGGCGCTCTTCATCAATTTCTCTGTAGGCTTGGGCAATGATTTCTTTTTCTTGGGCTCTTCTGTCAGTTTCGCCTTTCCCTTGTCTTTGGCCTTTGGAGGTTCAGAACCTGTTGCCTCTGTAGGTTTGGGTGTTGGCGCTTCTGTTGGAATGATGGGTGTTGCCTCTGTAGGTTTTGACACTTGTGTTTGAGAGGACTTTTGTGGCGTTGGTTCTGTTGGCTTGATTGGCTTGATTGGCTCTGTAACCTCTGTTGGAGGTTCTTTTGTGACTTCTTCTGTGAGCTCAGTTTCTGTGGGTTGAGGAATGTCGAATCTTCTTGCCATTCGGAAAGATGATGTAAACCTCTGTCTTTCTTCTGCTCTTTGCGCCATTCGTTCAGTCATTGTGTTGTGCATATTTCTTAGAACAGAAGAAGCAGAGGTCTTTGCTCTTTTTGGTTTGGGGGCAATAGACTTTCTTCTTGGGATAGATTGGGGTTTTTCTGTTGATTTTGTAGTTGGGGAGGGAAGATCTTCTTCTGAAGAGGATGACAGATGTTGAGCATCTACTCCAAACATTGTAGGAAATTCCACAGAGGTGGGTGTTTCCTCTGTGGTCTTTTGAGCTTCTGTTCCTCCGGGTTGTTGGTTTGTTGAAGGACTTTCTTCCAAGATGATTACCACAGGGGTGGTTGTTGCCTCTATGGTCTGTTAAGCAGTTTCTGGTACATGGGTTTCTTTAGCAGTTGATTCCATAGAGATGGGTGTTGTCTCTGTGGTCTGTTGAGTTTGTTGTTATTGGGTTTGTTTTGGAGGGGCCTGGTTGATGGGTTCTGCGGCTATTGGTTGAGCTGGAAGTCCTCTGCTCGTAGCTTTCTCCCTTGTATTATCCCCCTCAGGATGATCTGATGGACCAGGGTGGTCATCATCAGAGTCATCCTGACCCTTATCAGAAGTACCCTCTGCTCTGCAAGAAGCTTTGGGTTTTTTTGGTAGTTCTGCTCCTGCGACCATCAACTTTGCGCATACATCATCACAGAGGCCGAATAGAGTTGCAAGCTCTGCTTCTGTGTTGAAGCGCATTCTGCCGACACTTGCTCTGAACTCTTTAACGTAGTTGGCATTTGCAGTAGTGAAGGAGACGATGACTTCTATGACCTGGTTTATCACATTCTGCCTGAGCTCTGTTAGTTGTGCTCTGGTCATGTAGTCTTTAGGCTGCATCAGCACAGTGTTGCGCATTGCTTCTTCTTGTACGTGTTTCAGGGCCTTCTGTAGATCTGCAGGTGTAATGCCCTTTGCTTTGTTGGATTGCTTGTTCAGTTGTTCAAGGAAATGTTTGACTGATTCCTTGAATGCAGAAGTTGCGGCTATCCCGAATTCTTTGGCGGCAGAAGTGGTAGTTGTTTCAGCAGAAGACTTCATCTGGGTAATGGCGGATTTCACCTCTGTGGACAGATTGTCCATTTTGGTGTTCAGATTTAGTAAGGCCGTCGATGTTGTCTCTGCAAAAGATTTGAAAGAGCTTTGCAACTCTTTCATGGTTTGGTTCACAGAGGTGACAAGGGTTTGGAACTCATCCCTTGATACTTGTGTTCCTGTGGTAACCTCTGGAGGAACACATTCGTCTCCAGAGTGAGTCCCTGCTCCTAGGACACCTTCGTTCACCCTTATTTGTACGTTGGGGTGGAAGGATTTCCATCTGATCTTCGAGAAGAAATTTGAGTTTCAATCTCTACAGAAGTTCTGCGAAGAACAGTGTCCAAATCAATTCCAGAGGTATGTATCGGAATGTTCTTCTTTTGACTTGGAGACTTGTCTAGAGTCTCTTCGTCTTTGTGCTCACTACTTCTCTCTGAAAGAAGTTTTGGCCCTAAATTATGCGTGGCAGAGGAAACAAATTCCTCTGTAGGGTGTTCTAGTCTGATCTGTGGCGATGGATCACGAACTATAAGTGAGTCTCTCTGAGGAGACTCCCTAGGAATGGATTCCCCGGTTTCTGTGGGCGCAGAGGTTGAAAGAATAACCTCTGGCTGGATGGGTTGGGTTTGGATCGAGCTGTGCTGCTCTTGTTCAATAACACCTTCTGCAGCTAGACCTGCAGTATTAGAAGTGTGGGTTGCACTGGGAGGGGTTTGAGGATGTGTGCCTTCTACTTCTACGACATCTTTTTCTATCCATTTTTCTTTTTCTCCCATTCTATCTAAAGCCTCTGTAACCTCATCTCTATTCCACTCAGCTTCTGCTTGTAGCCTAATCCTTTCCCTAGTGGCATCATCTGACATATCGTTTTCTTCTATACCTTCTTCTGAAGCTGGGCTTGGACTCCTTCTGTGGGCGTTCAATCCCTGTTGGATGAAGGGGTTCTGTAGAATGTTTGTAGTTTCAGTCGGTTGACCTCTGGGGGTTTGGTCATCATCTTGCAGATTTGTGTCAACGCCAGAGATAGAGAAGTCTTGTTCTTCTGTGGTGTGGTGGTCAAGTGGTGGTGCATTCCACCCAGCTGTATTTAGGGTGTTAGCAATGTCAGGGTGTTGAAGGAAATCGTTTAAGCTACCTTGATGAGCGAATCGATCTGGGGATTGATAAAGTGATTGATATCCCTCTTCTGCAACTTCTTTTTCTGCAGTCTCTTCCTCTGCAGTTTCTTCGACCCGGGTATCTACGACCTCTTCTTCAACAACTTCTGCAGCTGCCTCTTCTGCTATGGTAACCATTTGATCAAGTGGTTTCCCATGCTTCTTTTTGATCTTCCTCCTCTTGGGTTTTGGTGCCCTTCCTTCTGTGGGTTTTGATTTCCTTTTCTTCTTTTGTT
Source organism: Saussurea involucrata (assembly GCA_033807775.1). NCBI lineage: Eukaryota > Viridiplantae > Streptophyta > Magnoliopsida > Asterales > Asteraceae > Saussurea > Saussurea involucrata. The sequence continues at coordinate 116,239,432 of CM066322.1, forward strand.
TTGGAGAAGAGGGAGGATCAGAGGAGCCAACTTCTGTGGCATGAGGAGGTGAAGGTTGAGTTTCTGTAATGCTTGTAGAGGTGCCTTCTGCAGTTTTCCTCTTCCTTGTTTTTGGGGTAGAGGCAGAGGCTTTAGAAGAAGACTTCTTTCCCATGAGCTCGGCTCGTTTGGCTATAAAACTAAGTTGGATTGCCATGTGTTTTGCCAGTTTCTGCTCCTTCGCTTCTGTAGAGAGGGGTTCTGCAACTATTGTTCCTAGGGGGACACCTAAACGCGAGGGGTGTCACAGGGCTCGGTTTTGGACTCCTATGATCGCGTATATACTCTAACTTAAGGGTTTTGTTCTTGGCATAGCTCAGAAGCTTCTTTGACAGAGGTCTGCAGTGGGTGTAGCCATCTACATGATCGGTGGGGATGTTTATGTTCATTGGGAACTGTTTGGGAGTTGGCCCTTCCATTGGCCAGTTCTGCATCATCAGCAGAGGTTCGAACAGGACTCCCAATATCCTTTGGAATTGCAGAGGCGGTAGATACTTAGGATCGTTCTCTCTTGCCTTTTTGGTGTTGTTCTTTATGTCGATCGTATTGATGATCTCCTGCAACATGATGGTCGCGTAATCGAGTGGGAGATCGTAGTAGACCCCGTACATGATGGTTAAGATCTGGTGCGAGCTCTGGTCAATGCTGCCTATCTTCCCTGTAAGGCATCTGTTGAGGATCGAAAACAAGGTGTTCCACAGAGGTGGTAGTCTGCCTCTGCGGAAGTCATTTCTCTTCCTTAGGTGGGTGTTGTACCCAAGCATTTATACAAAACGACAGAGCTCGTCGTCTGTTGGTTGTTCTGTATATGTTTTCAGTCCAAGAAGACCCCTTGTTGGTAGATTGAACTCAAGAGAAAACATTGTTCTATTGAATTTGAGTTCCAAATGTTCAGATTTGTCTGGCTTTGAGATGTACCATTTGATAAGAGAATCATCTTTATCATATCGGCAACTTTGCCAAAATTGGTTCAAATACCTAACAGGTATTTTCTTTGGGGTTCTTGAGAGTAAAGGAAAGAGAATATGCTTTTCCATGATGTTTAGAAGAAGGGCATGGGCTTCGCCGAAAGCAGTGAGTGAGGGGACCAAATAGCAGTTATTGGATTTGATGGGTAGTACCTTTTCAAAGTGCTCCTTTGCGATAAAGTTTTGGAGATGGGTGGTCGGAGCAAAGTCTGCTGAGTCGCCGGAATCTTCTTGTTCGGCATTTTTGGCGAGGTGGGGGTTTTCTGAATGTTCAGAATGAGCAGGGGAGTGTTCCGGTGAGTTCTCCGGAGAGTGTGCAGGGGAGATAGCTTGAGAAGATGAAGCCAGTGGTAATGAGAATAAGATATTTGCAGGTTTTTTGCAGGGTTTCGCCGGAGAAGAATGAGGGTTCATAAAGATTTTATGAGAGGGTAAGCTTGGGTTTTATAGGTGGGTAAAACGATAGAATTCGAAAGGGTAAAAAATATTTTGCAATGGATAAATATTTGGAATCCGTACTTGAGTTAGAACGGCGGGTTCAACTTTCCAAAAAAAAAACGTGCCATGTACGCCCAATGAAAATCAGACACGTAGGCCATGTCAGAGGATGCTAGGACGTCGTGCGCTACCCATTAATGCTAGGCGCGTGGGGTTGTTCTTAGCCACATGATTTTCACTCTCAGTAAAAGTAACCGTTACTGTTTACAGAAATGCCCAAATACCAAATTCACAGAAGCTCTGTGGTTTACAGAAGATCTGTGATTTTGAAAATCTTGGATTTTCACCCTTTTCTCATATATCTCATTGTTATCATGACTCTGTAGGTTCTATTTTGATCAAAACATTTGTAAAGGCATTGGAGAGGATTAATAGGATTTTAGTGAAGAAATTTCGTTCACAGAGGTTTTGAGGCTCTGTAGGAACTTGCAGAAGCTCTGTCAGGGCCAGTAGAAGCTCTATGAGTGAAAATTTCTCATAACTAAAAATCTATTAACAATTTTGATCATCCAAGTTTTGATTTGCATTAAGAATTGTTTTTCGGACATATTTAAAAGTTGGTGTCCGAGAAAACTGTTTTGGAAAAAGTTTTGTGCGAGAAGGTCATGGTGTGTGTATTTGTGCGTATTCGGTTTCCGAGTTAAATTTGCGATTACAGAGCAGTGTTCTGGCAGAACTTCTGTTGAGCTCATCAGAAGCTCTATGACCTCAAATTTCTCATAACTCAAAAATTATTAAAAGTTTTAATAATTTTATTTTTGAAATGTTATTCCCAGTATTTTTAGGACTTATTTGACAATTTTTGTCCCAGAAAACTGTTTTCAAAAACCTTTTGTACGAGACATACCTTTTGGTTCTTCTTTTCTCGGCAGTGATGTCTGACTTCTGACGATATAGATTCATCGACACTCTTCTTTGGCTCCCCCTTGAAAGATTAACCTCTGTAGATCATTTCAAGGTTTCTTTTGCTCCCCCTTGATCTAACCATCTCTGTAGATCAAGTAATTTCCTTCTGCTCCCCCTTGACCTATGCTTGGATCAAAATAGGATAAGTTTTGCATAGTACATAGGTCATGTTACCAGAGGTTCTGTAAGGGTCGTCAGAGGTTCTGAGCAGACCCACAGAAGCTCTGTGATTTCAAGAACTATTTAAGATTGAGAATTTACATACAGAAAGAAATCAATCAAAGCAATAAATAAAGCAATATATTTATACACATATTTACAGAAGATAAGCTATACTTACAGAGGATTTTCACGTCATATTGATCATTCCTAACTTACCCACCAAGAAATTGAATCTTTCTCGTCTAAAGCTTTGGTGAATAAGTCCGCAAGTTGGTATTCTGTGGGCACGAAATGCATCTCGATTGTACCGTATTCAACATGATGTTTCAAGAAGTGGTACCTTATATCGATATGCTTGATTTTTGAATGTTGCACAGGGTTGGCAGAGATGGCAATGGCACTTTTGGAATCACAGAAGATGGGTATCTTGAGTAGGATGTGGCCGTAGTCTTTTAGCTGAGTCTTCATCCACAGAACCTGAGAACAACAGCTAGAAGCAGAAACGTATTCAGCTTCTGCCGTAGATGTTGACACACAATTCTGCTTCTTGGAGGTCCAATTGACTAGCTTACCACCTAGGAATTGACAACTCCCAGAGGTACTCTTTCTGTCGAGCATGCATCCTCCATAGTCTGAATCTGTATAAGCTTTAAGACAAAAGCCAGAGTTCTGTGGATACCAGAAACCAAGATTTTTGGTCCCCTTTAGGTATCTAAAGATTCTCTTAACAGCATCATAATGTGAATTCTTAGGATTAGCTTGATAACGTGCACAAAGACACGTGGCATGCATAATGTCAGGTCTGCTAGTAGTTAAGTATAACAGAGATCCAATCATGCCTCTATAGAGAGTGCATTCTACAGAGATGCCATCTGGATCTAAGAATAACTTATTTCCAGTGGCCATTGGAGTTTTCATGGCAGAGGTATCAGAGAGGCTATGCTTGGAAAGAATGTCAGAGACATATTTGGCCTGATTTATAAAAATCCTCTCTGATGATTGTTTGACTTGGAGTCCGAGGAAGAATGTTAATTTTCCCATCATACTCATTTCAAACTCACTTTGCTGAGTTTTTCAAAACTTTTGCACTCTTCTGTATTAGTAGACCCAAAAATTATGTCGTCCACATAGATTTGTATAAGCATTATTTCACTGTTTTTACGTTTATAGAATAAGGAAGTATCTGTTGTACCTCTGTCGTAGCCATTGACTAGAAGAAAGGTAGAAAGTCGTTCGTACCATGCTCTTGGAGCCTGTTTCAGTCCGTACAGAGCCTTTTCAAGGTAGTACACATGCCTTGGGAACATTGAGCTTTCAAACCCTGATGGCTGATTTACGTAAACCTCTTCTTGGATTTCACCGTTGAGAAAAGCTGATTTTACGTCCATCTGATAGACTTTGAAACCTCTGTGGGCTGCGAAGGCTAAAAATATTCTTATTGCTTCTAGCCGTGCGACAGGGGCAAAAGTCTCATCGTAGTCTATGCCTTCTTCTTGTCTATATCCCTTGGCCACTAATCGTGCTTTGTTTCTGATGACCACTCCATCTTCATCCTTCTTATTTCTGTAGACCCACTTAGTCCCAATGGCCTGTTTCCCCCATGGCAGAGGTACTAGAGTCCAGACTTTGTTGCGCTCAAACTGCAGAAGCTCATCTTGCATGGCGTCTACCCAGTTTGGGTCGTCAAGGGCTTCAGAAATCTTCTTTGGCTCTATCACACTAATAAAATTCGTAAATAAACAAAAATTAGCAGTGGCAGACCTTGTTTTTACCATGTCAGAGGGTTCACCAATTATTTGGCTTGGAGGATGGGTTTTTGTCCACTGAGTTGTGCGTGGATGATGATCACCAATGTCATCGAATTGTTCTTCAGAGGCTTCTTGTTGTTGTTGTTCTTCTTCTTCTGGTGTAGCCGCTATCGTAGTGCGTGCCTTTGTAGTTGATCCTACAGTTTGTGGAATGATTGGTATGAGTGGTGGTGGAGTTTTTTCCTCTGAAGGCGTATAGACTTGGTCCTCTATATCCTCTGTTATTGGTTCCTCTGTGGATTGTGGAGTTTGTTCTTCAGCAGCTTCTGTGGTCGTTTTCCTTTGTGTTTCATCTTCTGTAGACTCTTCCTCAGCATTTGCATCTATAGCATTTACAGAAGAAGATGAAACATTATTTGGACCAATTAGAGTCATACCTGTAGGATTTTGATCGACAGAAGATTGTTCTGCAGAAGCTCTGATTGTTCCAACAGAGGGATCAATGTCGTCCTGGAACATCTCTAGAAATAGAAGATTTAAGTCTTCTTTTGTTTGTGAGATGCCAGAGGATTCCCCTTTAAGTCCGAGTTCTGAACTGATTTGCTCAGAAGTCTTTTGGAATGAATCATCAAAAGAAATATTGATGCTTTCTACGATCTTGCGAGACTTTGTAAGGTATACTCTGTAGGCTTTGGAAGTGGCAGAGTATCCAATGAATTTTCCTTCGTCAGCTTTTACCTCAAACTTTCCTCTGGAACCTTTGTCGTTTAAAACAAAGCATTTACATCCAAACACATGGAAAAACTTGATGTTTGGCCGCCTTTTGTTGATCAGTTCGTAAGGATTCTTGATGTGTCTTTTCACAATGGTTGAACGATTCTGTGTATAACAAGCGGTAGAAATCGCTTCTGCCCAAAAGTTCATCGGTAATCCGCATGCGGCCTCCACGAGCGTTCGATTCTTTCTTTCGACTACGCCATTCTGTTGTGGAGTGCGTGCGACAGAGAAGTTCTATGATATTCCTTCTGTAGAAAGATAGGCTTCAATGACAGAGTTTTTAAATTATGTGCCATTGTCACTTCTTAACTTCTGTATTCTGCATTCATAAAGAACTTGGATTCTTTTCATTAGATTAATCAAGATGATTGGAACATCTGATTTCTTTCAGACAAAATCAACCCATGTTAATCGCGAATACTCATCAATTAAGACAAGTATGTATTTCTTGCCACCTAGGCTCTGTATGGCAATGGGACCGCAGAGGTCGACATGAAGCATGTACAGAGGCCTAGTGCAAGACACATCTGTTTTGCCTCTGTGGGAAGCTCTTCTGAGTTTTCCCATTTTACAGGCATAACACAAATGATCCTTATTAAATTTAACATTAGGCAAACCTTTAACTAGATCAAGTTTGACCAGTTTATCCAAGGTGTGAAAGTTCAAGTGACAGAACCTGTTATGCCATAACCAGGTTTCCTCACTTTTGCAGGCTACAAGGCAAACTTTGTCCTTGTTCTTGGAACTGAAATTCATCAGATACAGATCACCTCTTTTCTCGGCTCGCAGAAGTTCCATTCCCGTGTCTTCACTTTTCAGAGAGCAGAAAGTTCTTTTGAATAACACATCGAATCCTGTATCACAAAGTTGGCTTATACTGAGTAGGTTGTGTTTAAGGCCATCCACATATGCAACTTTGTATACATAAACGCTTTCCTTCTTTATGACTCCATAGCCTTTGATGTGTCCCTTTTTGTCGTCTCCAAAAGTTACAGATCCACCATCGAGTGTTTCTTTGTACGTGGATAGTAAACTTCTGTCGCCAGTCATGTGCCTTGAGCATCCGGAGTCTAGATACTAGATTGGCACATACCGCATCTGCAAGACAATCACAGAGAATTAGGTACCCATATCCACATGGGTCCAATATTGTTAGAATTTTTCAAGTTTGCCTTAGCATTCTTGAAATACATTTTATCTTTTGTAGAAGAATCAGATTGTTTCTTTGTAGGTTTTGACTTTTGAATTTGAGTAGAGAGTAAACAATCTTGACTGGAGAAGTGATTATTTAGTTTGAAAATAAGATCAAAGCAATGACAATATTGAATATGAGACGTGATTTGCTTGAACATTTCATTGAATTCATTGAACTGAGCCACAGAGGCATTACATTCTTTCTTAACACTAGATTTCCTATTACAAGAAGATCTATGAATACTAGAATGTTGTTTGCAAAAGCTTTGTTTAGTTCCTGCCTTCTGTGAGTCTCTTCTGTGGTGAACATCTTTCTTCACTGTCACAGAGGAAAAAGATTTGTTAATTTTAGGCCATTTTCCCTTTTGTTGCCAAGTGGGATTTTCGCTAATTTGCCTTAAAGGTTTTGAAAATTTTGAACTTTTAGGATCTACAGAGGTCTTCTTTTTAAGATTTAACATATCAAGCTCAGCAGAGGTTTTGACTTGTAAATACTAGTTTAGAAAATCTGGGCAGATAGGTATCTCTGTGATTTTCTCTTTTGGAGAAATAGTTCTGTTAAGAACTTCAGGGGAGAATTTAACATCCTCTGTGCCATAGTGAACTATCCCTGATGTAACATCTGTCTCTGAGTCGTCAGAAGATGAATCGTCCTCATATACAGAGGTTGAGTCATCTCTTTCGATAGAGGCTGGATTTTCCGAGCATGTATCGTACGAGCTTTCTTCCTCTGTAGAATAACTCTCATAGACGGCAGAGGTTTCTGATAAGATATCTTCAGCGAGAATTTTATCTACAGAAGATGTACAGAAGTTTTCTAAAACGTTTGTTTTCCATACTTCCAAAATTTCCTTTTCAATTGTTTCTTTAAGTTTTTCTTCTGAAAAGGTGGGTTTAAACTCAGGAGCTTCTGCCGATAATTTATTTTCGACATTTATCATACAGACAAAAGCAACCTGCGTTTGAGTCTCTGGTTTACCAAACTTAAAGATACCAATCTGATCTTGTGTTTTCAGATATTTCTTTGGTTTGATTCCTCTATTGATAGAGGTTGAAGATGATGAATTTGTGTTTTCAAACCACACATTGAACATCTTCATATGTTTCCTCAAGTGAGGTTCCACAAAGATTTTAACCCTTTTACTTACAGAGAGTAAGTTTGGAAAATCTGGTTTGTTCGTTTTTCCTAACACAAACAGAGAAGACAGAGGTTTAATTCTTTTGCCTTCAACACCTAGGGTAATATCATCGTACCCTATACCCCGTCTTCCTATTTGTGAGTTTACTTTCTCATACACCTTCTGTGCATCTTTATAGTTTTTAAGTAAAACATCTCTTCTGAGTAGATCTTGCCAAAATATCTCTCTCTCTCTTTGAAAGTATTTTTTGAGAGCTCTTATGTCTGTTGTTTCACTTCTAGAAACTGAAAGTTCTTTTGTTTTGACTTTTAGAGCAGAGGTTAATTCAGAAATTTGCCTTTTTAAAGGATCTAGATTTTTGTTCCAATTCTTTTCTACTCTTTCCTTTTCTTCAAAATTTTTGGCTTTTTCTTGAGTGAGAAGCCTTACTTCTCTCTCATTAAAGGTGAGTCTTTTCTGAATGCTTTCATTTATCTCTTTTAGTTCAATCAGTTCAGTGTTAAGTTTAAGTAAATTATCATCTACAGAATTAGTACAAGAGGTAGAGTTTGAAGTGGATACCTCATTGTCAGTGCTGGAGTCGACTTCTGCCATGCCACAGAATAGGGCATTGGTGGTGTATTCATTGTCAGAGGTAGAGTCTGACTCGAAGTCCTCCTTGTTCGCCTCAGAATGCCCTTTGATCGCCATTAGAGATTTTTGCGCATAATACTCAGCCTTCTTTTTGTAAAAAGCTGAGTCCTTCTGTGGGCGATTTGGTCTACTTCTGCATTCATTTGCGAAATGGCCTGGCTTCCCGCAGTTGAAACAACCTTGGGAAGTGTTTCCAGCACGATCGTCAGACTTCTGTCGGTCTCCATCTTTCTCCGTTCGGCATTCGTTTGCGTAATGACCAGGCTTGCCACACTTGTAGCATTCTTGTTGTGTGTGGCTCACCTTGTCATCTGACCTCTGTCGGTCATAACCTCTGTAGTTTCTGTCGCTTGACCTCTGTCGGTCATTTCTATCATCTGACCTCTGTCGGTCACTCGATTCTTCTCTTCTTCCATCATCTCTTCTATCACCTCGGTTGTCTCTGACATATCGATCTATTCCTGAACCCCTCTGGTTTCCTCTGAACTCTCTTGTCAACAGAGCTAAGGATTTAGCTAATGACGCAAGAGTTATCTCTTCTTCTACCAGCTCGTCTTATTCGCTATCAACAATCACTATCTTCTTCTTCTCCTTCTTCTTCTCCTCTGTTGCTCTCTCATTTCTCGGTCTCTCTGCAGCCTCTGTAGATTTACTAACCAATGCGTATGGTGCAATGGTTAGTGTTTTAGCCTGTGCTATTTGAGGCTCCTGTGCGGCTAGTGTTCCATAGAGATCAGAGAGTGTCCAGGAGTCTAGATCTTGGTTTGTTTGAAAAGACATAGACAACTGGAGCCACTCATCATTCAGGCTCTTTAGAAACATGACGTTATTTTCTTCCGAGGTTCTGTGAATGCCAGACTTTCTACATTTGTTTAAGAGAGAGTTGAACCTGTCGTACGTCGTTTTCAGAGATTCTGTTGCACAGGCTCTGAAGGCATGATATTCATTTATGTATTGTGACCTTCGGTTCTTCTGCGTTTTAGCACCTCCTTCCAACTGTCTTTCTAATTCTTTCCAAAGATCGTGCGCTGTTTCGCATGCATCTAAGGATTGAAAAAGTTCGTTGGGGATAGCCATGATCAATATTCTTTTTGTTTTTTGTGCAACTTCATCTTCTGCCCTATCTTCATCTGACCATTCTCCTTTTGGCTTAGGTCTTTGACGTTCAGGGATTTCAAGAGATTCAGCAGTAGCTGGTACTCGTGGTACTATTATCATGGGAACTTGAGGAGGGTTGTAAAGATATTGTACGAGAGTTTTTTCAGTACCCTCAAAGAAATGGATCATTCTTATCCTCCATTGAGGATACTCATCTCGAAGGAGAGTATGAGGCTTGGTTAGTGAACCAGCAGTGAAAAAGTTATTTGTATTTGTCATTGTTAGAGTTTCGAAGGTTCTGAAAATATAATATGACGAAAGAGTATGCGTCTGATGATCTGGAAGATTTTCTGGGTTTTAACAGTTTCCAGAGTGCACTTTAATGGAGTTTTAACCTGGAAAAAATAATTTCTTTTAAGAATACCACTTTCGAATAAATCAAAAAATGATAGGAAAACAGAAACTTTTCAACGAAATGAAGAACAGGTTAAAACAGAATGATGTCTATCACAAATCTTGTAACAAAGAGGATCACTTGATATTAAAAATCAAGGAAGGCTCTGATACCAATTGTTGGTTCCCGTTTTGCTTAGACAAGATTAACAGATCTATTAGTTCGAGTTTATGTTTGATGCGGAATCGTATTTAAAGAACTAACAGATATGTTTGATAGATTTAGAACACACAATATAAAGAAATAGTATTTTAAGAACAAAATGATATCTTGAAGATTACTGTCGTTCGATATATAATAAGAACACCAAGAACAGATTAAGAACTGTTTGGTGTGTGAGAGAGTGTAATGCTTAACAGGTTTGACGATATAAAGCATAAGCATGAAACTCAGATTCTTCGTTAAGTCCTTAAGATTGTTTAGGAAGATCTCAACAAGAGACTTCCTTTTATACTACCCTAGGGGACCATAAAGCATGAGCTACTGTTGATCGGACGGCATGAATAGTTGTACGTGATGTATTGCATTTAATGCCGCAGACGTCTATATTGTACTAAGCCCTATTGAGTCCATTCAGAGCTTGACGCGTGTTGAGGTTTGACAGGGCACGCTACCATGCAAGTTGATTAACGGATCCAGTAACAGTAGCAAGATATAAAATATCTTCTAAGTCTTTATCGTAAACCGCAGAGGCTCTGTAAAGGGTTACAGAGGTTCTGAGGTCTGGTCTTCTGTAGAGCAGTCTTCACCGGGTTCCGAGTCGTTGGTCTTCTTTGTGCGTAAGACAGAGGTTCTGTAGGACACCTCTGTAGCTTCTGTAGCTTCTTGACCTTGATCTTTCGGAAGTGGCAGAGCCTCTGTAAGAGGCTTTCTTCACTTAGCCTATTTTCACTACTTCTAAATACTTCTATGATTAGGAAGATTGAAGCTAACACATACGATTCAAATTAATCACACGACTTAGTCGTACGATTGTGAGGTCTAACGATCTCATGATCTAAGCCTCTTAACTTGGAAATATTTCATACTCCGAATGTATGCTTTAGTCGCATGTGCTTACGTTTATACACACGATTTAAAAGTCTTATGGCTTATGTTAATGCCAAAAATCGCACCAAAGGGACAACTTAAGGTCGATGTGGACTTAATCAACTAAAGAAAGGATCTTTCGACGATACGTGCGACGAGGGAAAAAATAAACGACACAAGGGATTTGATGACGCAGGAAAAACCTCAATCGAGGAAAAAACCTGCGGACGACAAGGGGTGTCGTCGCTGTACTATGGTCGCCAATCAGGGGTGACGTCCTTGGTACTGGCGTCGGTCGTACGATGATTACAATACAAATGAAGGAAATACTTTGAAATGTAAAGTACAAGTGTTTGAATGTAAAAACAGGTGTTTGTCGTGTGTGAATACAAAGTGTGAACTTCTGGTCGAGGGTTGTTGTCGTGCGCCGAGAGCGATACTTGAGCTTTCCTTCGAGTGTTCTTGAGTTCGCAGTAGGGTTCTGGCTTTCAATACTTGATCTCCAGAGTTTGAATGTTCTTTCTTATGAGTTTGGATGGTTTTCTCTGCTGTTTTGTGATGTTCGCTGATGTATACTGGATGTTAATTGATGATTTATGAAATGAGACTTTAGCTTTTCTTTTATAGTCTTCGTGCCATTAATTAGCTCCATTAATGATTTGATCAACGGCTAGAATGGCTGGAAACGGTCGCCGATGTGATTATCCATAATGATCTTCGACCGTTACGGCTATCGATCGTTGATGGTTGCGTCGGTTATATCCGTTGCTCTTTAATGACTTTGACTCCTGCATTAAACACTTAACAAACGTAACAGTCAAGGTTAACGTTAGCTTTGGTCGAAGGTGCAATGATCTTACGCGATGGTCGTACGGGACGGACGATGTTATGGTCGTGCGTCATGGGAGACGTATGACTTACCTTTTGTGGGAGACGACAGATGTTTTCTGGGTTCTTGTCGAGACCTTATCTTAACACAAGATTTGGATTGTAACGTGCGTCTTACCTGCTCTCGTCGTGGTCGTACGACGTGATTTTTTGCCCAAACAGTTTGCCCCCAAAATTTGAAAATTGAATTTCAAATTGAAGTTTTAAATTTTGTCAATCAGACGCATAGGAAATAAAACAAGAGTTAGAAATTACCTCAATCGCCTTGGAGCTAGACTGGTCCGTTTCTAACTGAACGAGAAGTTGAAAACGGAACGAGGCCGTGATGTCATACTGACACACGATGATGCTTACCAGCTGTCGAGGACAGGTGTCGACGATCCCTGTGGTCATACGAAAGGATGGGCATGCGCGGCGATCATCAAAGGGCTCGACCTGACATGATCGACTGCATAAATAAAGATTACGATGGATCTTTTCTTGGCGATTTCCTAATTTTCTGAGATCATATAAGATACGACCCTCTAGTTTGCGTATGCGTCGCAAGTCTATTGCTAGAAAGCCTAGAAAAAACTGGGATATCTGGGGCCTCTCAGAAGTGCAAATCAATTTAGCGGGGCTGGCAATGTCGACATAACCTAGAAGCGCCATTAAAAATGAAGAAGATCTCGACGACTTTAGAAGTCTAGCGAGGATTCCCACGGGGATTACCGTAAGTAAGGTTGGCAAAGTTCGACCGGAAATGTGCCCCGAGGGGTACATTGTTATATACGAATACCCGTTCAAAATAGGCTTTCACTGGCCATCTTCGCCTTTAGTCAAAGAGTTCATGTGTGAATTTGATCTTTCGCTGGGGCAACTGATGCCCCAGTTCTGGCGAGTTATTTTGATCATCGAACGCCTTACCTCCAACTGGAATCCACCGATGAATGTGAGGGACCTTCTGACGGCGTATAAGGTCAAGAATGACCGGTACCGTCGCTATAGTTTGTTTTCAAGGTTCAAGGGTGATCGTACCCTAGTTTTAAATACTGCAGTCAACGACCGTGGATGGAAGAAGAGGTATGTATTCATACGTACGTCGACGCTGGACACTGATAGCGACTGGATTAGGGAGGGTTGGAATATGACGGGTGAGCCTTTGATTATACGTTTTCATGTTATTCTGTTGCTCGATTGTTTCTTCGACTGATCTTCTTTTTTATGCGTAGATATTGATTTCGATAAGGTAGAGCCGGATGATGCTTCTCGGGCTAAGATCGAAAAGTTCTTGGAATTTATTACTGAAGACCGGTCGTACGTCACACGTCATTTGATTGATGAGGATGATGACACCGTTTTCTTGAGCGACAGAATGAGGATGGGTCGAGAGGAGAAAGAAGAAGAGGAGGACTCTGAAAAGACTGAGGAGGAAGAGAAGAGCGAAGAACCAGAGGTAGAGATAATTGGTAAGTATCCTTTTGTCTTCTTTTCGCTTGACCTGGTCTTTCTCTGTTCTGAATCGTCTAGTTTCTTTCTTTTACCGTACAGGTGTCTCTCAAGCACAGGCGACGTCTTCTGTTGCTGGGAAGATGGCCCAAGTCGAAGTAGCTCGCGAGGCGAGGGAGAAGGACGTTTCGACAACTGGGTCGGGAGTCCTGAAGAGAAAAGAGGTCCCAACAGCCGGGTCAGGCCTCTTAAAGAGGACAAAGGTGTCCGTTCTGAGGGAACCGTCTTTGAAGATGGGTAACCCATTGAGGGTTGCCTTATCCAGGAAGGCGAAGGCGTCGGCTGCGACCGGCGCGAAATCTGTGGATACTGCGCAACTGGCGACGATGTCTCCCATCGTCCTATCCGGCCCTTCATCGGCCGACGGGGCAAAGGCGCGCAGAAGGGACCTTTGGGGGAAACGACGGTCAACTTTACGTTGCCGTCGGGTTTTCTGGACGACAATGTTTTGGACGAGACGAAGTTGTTCCCCCATTTGGAAAAATATTTGCTTCCGTCTTTCAGGGAGCGTTTTGACGGGTTTTCTTTCGAGAAGAAAGAGTTCCATACAGCTGGACTCTTATTCTTGGTAAGCCTTTCTTTCAAGACTTGTCGTTTGTCGTTGTCGTTGTCGTTGTTGTTATCGTTGTCGTTGTTTACTAATGTCACTCATATTATGATTCTTCAGGCGTTCCAAGCTTCTCTGGCATTGCATGCCGAAGCGACGAATATAGAGGTTTCAATGGCTTTTGTTAACAAAGATGAAGATGCAGCGTTAGCTAAAGAGAGAGCTGCTTTGGAGCATGAAGAAGCGATGTCGGTGCGCCTTGACCATGCTCTGGACGAATTAGATGCCCTCAGCCATACAAGAGACGAGATAAACTAGCGTTTGAAAGAGCCCTGACATTGATGCGCGACCAGAGAGAGGAGCTGGAGGGGATGAAGGAATCCATAATCGCGAAGAGGAAGGAAGTCGAGGGAATCAAGGCTAAGGTGATTAATTTGAAGAAGGAGTCTGATGAATTGAAGGACGAAAATAAGTCTTTCTTTTCTTATGCTCGACTTACTGCGCGTGCGGCGGTTATGCGACGTCACCTGCAGGGCAAGGATTCTTTGGCTTCAGCGTCATATGAGCTGCGTCTCTTTTATGAGAGAGTCGGGACCGAGAAGGATCTCGACTTAGATGACGAGAAGGACGCTGAGGAGGAGGTGGCTGACGAGGGTTTTCGGGATGAGGTATCGGACAAGGGTGTGATCGATACTCCTCCACAACCTTAGAAAAAATGTATTTGTTTGTTCGTGCTGCTCGACCGTTATTGGTCGATTATGTACTCGATGGCTTATATAATTAACGCAACTTTTGTTTGAACTTTCCGCTTTATACAAACCATGTTTAATTATGAATTTGAACATAGGACACACAGGAAATCATGCGACTGAGGCATACATTGTAATACGATGAGTAAAACAAATATGTGAACACGCGATTAAAGCATTTTCTAAGTTAAGAGACCTAGGGGTAAAAGCGTTTAGACTCTGCGGTCGTACGATTAGATCATATAATGAGTTTGTATCGTATGCCCCTATAGAGGGATGATCAAGTCACAGACCTGATCATGTATGTCTTGCGTCCCCGCGAATTTAAAGTCATATAATAGACTTAGTGATTATTGTCGTGCGATCCTGCGATAAAATGATGTCTAGGGTTGGTCGTTGGCTAGCCAACGACCCTCCGATACTTAAGTCAGTAAATGTTTTTGCGAGAAAAAATCGTATGAGAAAGAGTTAGAGAACGTACCATTTCAAACTCTCTCTATTTGCCCCCTGTCATTTATTACCGTACTCTTTTTGGGAGGAAAAGATAGGCTTTAAATGACAAATGACACGGAGAAATATTGTCCTGCGGTCGACTATGTTGTCGTGCGACGAGGCACCATAGTAGATTTATCCTTGTGGAAAAGATATTGTTAATTTAGGGATAGAAGAACGAACCTGTCGAGAGCTTGATCTTACGACTTCAGTTTATTTTCGCTTTTGATCTCCTGGATTCCCCATGGCGTAGGGAATTTCAATTGATAACTTTTGCATGCTCGGGAGTCGACGATCGATGGCCATTAGCTGGAACAGAGACATCGCCGATGATGTCCTTGAGATTTCCTTTCGAGAAATGATATGCTAGTTCCTTCTTCAATGCGATACAGTCGTCTGTCACATGACCATGATCGGCATGGAAGTCGCACCACTTTGATTTGTCTTTCTTAGCATCGTCCAGGTCGGACTTCTTTGGCCATCGAATGGTAGCTTGGGAACTTTTCAGAGCTTCGACTAGGTCCTTAGCAGATCCTTTGAATCCATAAGAGGATATCTTGGGGTACTGAGTGAACTTAGTCGCGGTCTTGGCCTCTGCTTTCGTCTTGAAACGAACATTTGAAATTTGACGCGCTGGCTCTAATCTGGATATGGCTATTGGCTTGAATTCTGGCTTCTTGACACCTAACGGCTTTTTATTGTTAGTGTGCTTGCGACAAAAGGCGGCATCATCTTCTACCCTCATATATGCTAAGGTTCGATCTCGGACGTCTTCGAAAGTCTCTGGGGGATACTTGGTCAGGTCGTTGTATAGACCTGAACTATCGTCCAGACCACGCTTATAGGCTTCGATCGCGGTTTTGACGTCGCAATTGCGGATGCTGATCATTTCGGCATTGAATCTATTGAAATAACTTCGAATAGACTCATTGGCTTTCTGCACGATGTAGTATAGGTCGCTGGTCTGCTTCTCCATCTTACGACTGCTGGCGAATTGCTGGGAGAACTGATTAACCAACTCAGCAAACGACCCGATGGACTTGGGTTTGAGATTGATTAACCATTGGAGAGCTGGACCAGTGAGAGTTGCTCCGAAACTCTTACATATGCATACTTCCTGGTACATAAATGGGATCGAGATTGTCCACATGAGCTGCTTGTACTGCGCGACGTGCTCAGTCGGATCAGTCACACCAGAATATTTGGGAGTGAAGGCAGGAATGTTGTACTTCTTTGGGACCTCGACGGTGGCGATCTCGTCAATGAAGGGCGACGCCTGATACCCCGAACGAGGCTCGACGTCGACAGGCACGGCTGCCCCAGGCAACTTGTCGAGCAAGGACATGACGCGTTCATTTTGGTCTTCTAACATCTTCCAACGCTGGGCGACGGGATCGTTAAGATCAGGATTTGCCCCGGTCGAGGGATTGGTCCCTGGACTAGTGCCATTACCCTGCGACGAACCATTGGTGTCCCCGTTGAACGGAACAGTATATGGCCGCGATCCATAT
Organism: Saussurea involucrata; assembly: GCA_033807775.1. Classification (NCBI taxonomy): domain Eukaryota; kingdom Viridiplantae; phylum Streptophyta; class Magnoliopsida; order Asterales; family Asteraceae; genus Saussurea; species Saussurea involucrata. Next base: position 116,255,752 of record CM066322.1, read on the forward strand.
TGGAATTGCTGCGGTCCATTCTGAAACGATGGTGGTCCCTGCTGGAAAGGCTGCGACCCTTGTAATGGCTGAGACCCATTATTCACGGGTGGTGGCCTTATGTGCTGAGGAGGAACTGTCCCAAACCGAGGATTTGGGTTGAACGGCCCTGGTTGTTGATTCTGCATGAACGGGCCCAGATGCTGATTCTGCGCGGATGAACCTGGATTAAGAACAAATGGTCTGGGGCCATTCTGGTCGAACGATCTTGGAATTGGGTTCTGCACGAACGGCCTAGGACCATTTTGAGGCCCAAGAGGATTTCTTAACAGCGCGATCTCCTCAGCTGCTCTGCAATTCTGCTCTGCCATTGCATTGAGCTGATTCCTGACGACTTCGAGCTCCTGATACATCTGAGCAACAGCTTGCTGTGGATTTCCAGAGGCTGCCATTGTTCCTGTAATAGAGAGCAGAAAAAACTCCAAGAAACTTTTAGTAGGGTGCACGTTCGTCGAGGATTTTCTCTAGATGAGGTCCCACGGATGGCGCCAAACTGTTAATGCCAAAAATCGCACCAAAGGGACAACTTTAGGTCGATGTGGACTTAATCAACTAAAGAAAGGATCTTTCGACAAGACGTGCGACAAGGGAAAAAATAAACGAGACAAGGGATTTGATGACGCAGGAAAAACCTCAATCGAGGAAAAAACCTGCGGACGACAAGGGGTGTCGTCGTTGTACTATGGTCGCCAATCAGGGGCGACGTCCTTGGTACTGGCGTCGGTCGTACGATGATTACAATACAAATGAAGGAAATACTTCGAAATGTAAAGTACAAGTGTTTGAATGTAAAAACAGGTGTTTGTCGTGTGTGAATACAAAGTGTGAACTTCTGGTCGAGGGCTGTTGTCGTGCGTCGAGAGCGATACTTGAGCTTTCCTTCGAGTGTTCTTGAGTTCGCAGTAGGGTTCTGGCTTTCAATACTTGATCTCCAGAGTTTGAATGTTCTTTCTTATGAGTTTGGATGGTTTTCTCTGCTGTTTTGTGATGTTCGCTGATGTATACTGGATGTCAATTGATGATTTCTGAAATGAGGCTTTAGCTTGTCTTTTATAGTCTTCGTGCCATTAATTAGCTCCATTAATGATTTGATCAACGGCTACAACGGCTGGAAACGGTCGCCGTAGTGATTATCCATGATGATCTTCGTCCGTTACGGCTATCGATCGTTGATGGTTGCGTCGGTTATATCCGTTGCTCTTTAATGACTTTGACTCCTGCATTAAACACTTAACAAACATAACAGTCAAGGTTAACGTTAGCTTTGGTCGAAGCTGCAATGATCTTACACGATGGTCGTACGGGACGGGCGATGTTATGGTCGTGCGTCATGGGAGACGTACGACTTACCTTTTGCAGGAGACGTACGACTTACCTTTTGCGGGAGACGACGGATGTTTTCTGGGTTCTTGTCGAGACCTTATCTTAATACAAGATTTGGATTGTAACGTGCGTCTTACCTGCTCTCGTCGTGGTCGTACGATGTGATTTTTTGTCCAAACAGCTTACGTACCAGTTATTGTGTTACAATGAATGCCTTAGTCGCATGATTCCCAGATTCAATTTCATAATTGATATGGTATTTGTTTACCAAATATATAAAACGCAAGTTCAAACAAAAGTTCAAAGTTTCATTTACAAAATTGTCGGTTATATTCAAAAGAACTCGACTACCGACGGTCGAGTATACAAAGTTAAAATGGTTCGACCACCAACGGTCGAGACATGAAAAGACATAGCATTTCCTAAACCTAGAGAAAAGCGTCGATGGCAAGCTCTGCCCAAAAGTCTCGACCTTCGAAGCCCTGCCAATCCCGAAGAACTGATGCAAGGATCAAACGAGTATATTAGGAGTGGTCTTCCAACTACTTACTCCTCGACATTCTGAGAATATGGCTCTAAAGATTAATGTTAAGGTTGGAGGAAGGAATATATCCTTCTCAACGATCGACCTCCACTCCAGCATTTCCTCTACCTTCACATATTCAATGAGAGGAAACAGAAGCATCTGCAAATTACAAAAGAAACATACTAAATGCTCAGCGAAAGAACTTCGATAACACAAGTTTTGAAATAAAAACTTACAAAGAACGCCCATTCGGCTAAACACATTCCGATCTCTTCAACATAGATTCTTCGAAAACGCTCCTTGAAAGGTAAGAGCTGATATTTCCCCAGATGCGGAAGTGACTCTGCCATGACGAGGACATAGTCAATCAGGAGGGTTGACGACAACGCAAAGTTGTTTGTCGCCATAAACTCTCCCTCATTCTCTCCCGTCTTTACACCCTTACCCCTGGCGGATGACGAAAGGGTCGACGAGGATGTAGAGAATATCGTCGGCAGTTGCGCAGTATGAAACATCGTCGCCAGTTGCGCATTATGAAACACTGTCGCTAGTTGCGCAGTATGAAACATCTTCGCCAGTTGCGCAGTATGAGACCTCGTCGCCGGTTGCGCAATATGAGACATCGTCGCCAGTTGTGCAGTATCAACAGATCCAATCCAATCACCGTCCATATCCAGCACATACCTCGTCTTCCATTTGCGATCATCGACAGCAGTGTTCAAAACTAAGGTACGATCACCCTTAAGTGCTGAAAGTAAACTATAACGACGACATTGATCGATCGTGACTTTATACGCCACTCCCAGTGCGAGGTAAGTCGCTCGATGATCAGGATAACTCGCCAGAACTGGGGCATCGGTTGCCTCGGTGAAATATCGAATTCACGCATGAACACTTCGACCAAAGGCGAATACGGCCAGTGGAAGCCCATCTTAAACAGGTACTCATATATCACAGCATATCCATCAGGACACATCTCCGGTCGAACCTCGCCAACCTTGCTTGTGGTAATACACATAGACTTCCAAAGTCGTCAAAATCTTTTTTATTTCTAATAGCACCTCTGGGCTCCGTCGACATTCAGCTGGTAAGCACGATCGTATGTCAGCATGACGTCACGACCTCGTTCCCCTTTTTAACTTCTCGCTCAGTTAAAGGCAAACCAGCCCAGTTACAAGGCGGTCAAGGTAATTTTTTCTGACCCTTGCTCTATTTTTTACGCGTCTGATTGACAAAATTTAAACTCCAATTTGCCATCCTTCTTTCAAATTTTGGGGGCAAACTGTTTGGGCAAAAATTCACGCCGTACGACCACGACCAGAAAAGGTAAGACGCGCGTCATGAAAGACATCTTGGATTAATATAAGGTCCCGACCAAGACCCGCAGAACGTCTGTCGTCCCTCCTAAAAGGTAAGTCGAGAGTTCCTCGCGACACTCGACCATAGCGTCGCCCGTCCCGCACGACCGTCGCGTAGAACCATGCGACCTCGACCAAACTAACGTTAACCATGACTGTTACGTTTGTTAAGTGTTTAATGCAGGAGTCAAAGTCATTAAGGAGCAACGGATATAACCGACGCAGCCATCAACGATCGATAGCCGTAACGGACGAAGATCATCATAGATAATCACTCCGACAACCGTTACAGACCGTTACAGCCGTTATAGCTGTTAAATGAAGCAATCAATGGGCTAATTAAAGCTCCCGAAGATTATAAATATCAAGCTAAGTCTTCACATCCAGGAACATCAGTTAACATCTAATATACATCAGCGAACATCACCAAACAACAGAGAAAATCATCCAAACTTCTGACAACCGTCAAAATTGCGTTCAGGTTAGAACTGCACTAATTATGTCAGATACAGTTGTTCTATGTCACACTGTCTAGTTTTAGCAGTAAACCCGACACAGTAGGGAAAATTTAGAAATCCAGTCTAAAATCCCTCAATTTAGGAAATTATCCATACATCTCATAAAATGCCAACTAAAAACATGTATACACTAAAATATATATATATATATATACAAAATAAATACTAGCAAATTAAACTAGTATTATTATCAATAACAATTAATTAAGAATATCTAATAATTCAATTAATTAAAAGATTTAAATAAAAATTTAATTTAAATACAAACACAATCATTTTATACAAAACCACACTCCACACACTCCTTTCCCCTCTCCCCAAAACCGGCCACACACACACACACCACCCTAACCTCTCTTTCTCACTCCATAAATACCCCCTCTCCCTCTCCATTTTCACTCTTCACTCACCTCACAAACCCTTCTCTCAAAACCTCCATATTCTCTCAAGAATTCTCCTCTCCAAGGCTTCCAAGATCAGCCACATATCTTCAAGAAACCAAGGTAAAAACATTTTTGTAACTTCCTTTAATCATCCTCCTACAACTTTCTCTTCTCTTTCAAAGTTTTATCTTCTTAAAACTCTAAGTTTTCATCTTCTTCTTGCTAAATCCAACTCTAGGCGATCTAATGTTTGTAGATCCATCACCATGACATCTTGCATGTCATTAAAAAGGGTGATGAATCCATAATCAAACCCATATTAGTGACCTAAGAATGTTTGGTATGCATGTGTTTACAAAAGCTCAAAAACAACAAATTTTGGAAATGTTTTATCAAGATAAGTGTTCTTGGTTCCTTGCATGTTGCTTGGGATGATTAAAAAGCAAAGATTTCATCTGAAAATATGTGATTTAGTTGAGTAAAAATCGTGTCTTGACAAAAAGAACAAAATCTTTTGAAGAACCAATGAGAAAATAGCTTTTATATAAAAGACCTTTTTCATCAGCTTGCTGTCAGAAATTTCTACTGACTTTGCAAGGCCATAACTCTCTCAAAAATGATCCAAATACAGTGATTATTTTTCTGGAAATTACTTTTATGAGTTGGGAATCAAACCCCACTGGAATCACCGAAAAATATTAAGTTTTGAACCTTCAAACAGTTTTTACAAAAACAGTGTGCAACAGCTACGTGTTTCTGTCACTGTTTTTGTCAAGTGTCATTTTATGTACTTATGTTGATCCAAAAATCATGAATCTTATGTCAAAAGTTTCCTAACACATGGAAGTACTTGTGTGTAAAATATCAGAACCTAATAATCTCTGGAAGTTATCCAAACAGTAACCGAAAGTGACTACAAATTCTGACTACTAACAACTATATTGTATACTAGCTATATGCTATCTCTTGATCCTTTTCCTCACCTTTGGTGATGAAATTGTGGTATATTATACATATATTACTTAGACATAATTACTAATCTAACTCTACCCGTTTCACCATTTGCATGGTGGAATTGTGGAATATACCTATACGTATTTATTTACGCATTTCATTTACGCATCTAACATCTAACATCTAACATCTAACTACTAACTTTTCTTATCTTTTATGATGGAATTGTGGTACATACATACATAATACACATGACCTAACACCAAACCATATTTACATATGGACCTAAAACATTTATTTTCGTTATTACCTCTACAACACTTCGGTAATTTTAAAACCATCACATGTAACGTTCCTTCTAAGTATGAACTATTAAAGAACATTTAACAACATACAAATTTAACAACAAAGGCATTTTATGATGAGATGGAGATTTAAGTGACAAAGTCTAGAACCTAGAATCTTACTAGTGTCCTTACATTCGTAGGATCGAAGTAGGATCTCATTTCGGAATCACATTACGCATTCGGGAAACACCTACGCAAACCACCGTGAGTATTCATAGCCCCTTTTTACTGTTTTATACATTTTGGGGTGAAAAGCATGTTACTATTATTTCAACCGTGAGTATTCATAGCCCCTTTTTACTGTTTTATACATTTTGGGGTGAAAAGCATGTTACTATTATTTCAACATTATCAGTCTTCGTAACCCTTTTTACTGTTTTACACATTTTGGGGTGAAGAACATGATTCAAAACTTTATTCGAAATAAATTGTTTTATTTCCGAACTTTTACGCATGTTTAACGCTCTTTATGGTACATATGCACATGTGAAAGCTTCTAAGTTTGCAACTATCATATACAAAAAGTCCCCAACACTCTTAACATTACTTATTAACTCACATGCGTGTGAGCCATGGTAATTATGGATAACGTTATTTGGTTGACCACCCACCTACGATAAAAACAGGGTGCATTAATTACTACACTGCCATGTTAATGATAGGACATGATGACTCGGGGCAAATGAATACAAGGTCATGAGGCTTAGTAATGGCTTAGTTTGCTACCTCTGAGGCATTACACATTACATTATATTTTTTTATATATACCATGAGCATGCGTTACAAAACAATATCGTACAACTTATACTACATTTTTGCGTATACCAACACCTATGAACTCACCAACTATTTTTAGTTGACACTCTCTTTTACATGCTTTTCAGGAAATAGCAAGTAAGGACGCACTTTAGAAGGCATCACTTTAGCGTCATCAAATTATTTCATCATGTCATTGTACTTTACGTTTTTATGGACAAGTTGTATTTTCTTTTAAAACTCGTTGTATTGGTACTATTTTGATGTGATGAGTTGGTGTTGTCTTCTACCTATTGCTTTTGAAACATTAACTGTGACATCCCGTGTTTCCGCTTTAGCGGGGTGTGACAAAACTCATAGCAAAGAACATTCAAACTCTGGAGATCAAGTATTGAAAGCTAGAACCTTACAGCGAACTCAAGACACTCGAAGAAAGGCTCAAGTCATCGTCCTCGACGCACGCCAACAGCTTTCGACCAACAGTTGTTTACACTTTGCATTCACACGACAAACACCTGTTTTTACACTTTAAACACTTGTACTTTATATTTCGAAGCATTTCCTTCATTTGTATTGTTGTCACTGTACGATTGACACCAGTACCGAAGGACATCGCCCCTGATTGGCGACCATAGTGCAGCGACGACACCCCCAGTCGTCCGCAGGTTTTTTCCTCGTTTGAGGTTTTTCCTGCGTCGTCAAATCCCTTGTTTCTTTATTTTTATCCTCGTCGCACGTCTCGTCGAAAGATTCTTTCTTTAGTTGTTTAAGTCCACATCGACCTTAAGTTGTCCCTTTGGTGTGATTTTTGGCATTAACAGTTTATAAAATCAATTACCCAACATGAAAGAAAACCATTTAATGAACTATATTTGAGCAATAAATCATTTGAAGACATATTCATGATTTCTACACATTAAAATATTCAAAAATCCCAAATATGGGTGTTTTACAAACTTTATAAAGTTAAACACTTCCAACAGGGTCAAACTTACCAAATAACTCAACAACTGATAATTTTAAGTAAAATACACAAATACTTGGAAAAATACATTTTTGGCATGTACAAAGTTTTCACAAATCAACTTGAACTCACCTTACTAGATTTAGGCTAAATCTAGATTTTTCCCCAAACGTAAGTTGCTTGAAGAAACTTGAATCCTCAAGCCAAATCTTCCAAAAACCTAGATCCATAAGTTTCCAACCATAGGTATTCACATCCAACCATAAAGAATCATTCCCCATACCTTTAACATCAAGATCTCAACTTATACCAAAACCCTAACTTCCATATATGAAGAGAAGAGAAGATTACCTTAACCATAACTTGAATCCACCAACCAAAATGCTTCTACAATCACGAAGATGAACCACAAACTCCCAATCTTCAAAGTGGAGTGAAAAGGGTTGGATGAAACCCTAGAAACTTGGTGAAGAAGATGAAGTGAAAGGTTTCTAGAAAGGTTAAGGTTTATAAAATGGTGAGGGGTTTGATTTGGGGAAGAAGGATGAGGAGGAGATGATGGATTTAGGGCTTCCATGGGAGAAATTTGGTTTTAGAGACAGATATATATCTGATTTGGGGTTTTGGGATGAAGTGGGGGGGGGGAGAGAGAAAGGTCTTAAAAGCAACAAAATATCTCACCAGACATGTCACGGACGTTCGGCTAGCCACAATGCTGACGTCCGGACTTGATTTGATCGGAACCCAACAAACTCCCTGTTGTTTCCGTGGACGCCTCGCGGACTTCCGCATGACGCGGACGTCCGACCTGGAGCCCATACGGACGTCCGCAAGCCCAAAAGTTAAATTTCCAATTTTTGGGGTGTTACAATCCTCCCAACCTTAAAGAGATTTCATCCACGAAATCTAGTCCTCATACACCCAATGGCTACTGCGCCCGACACATTCTATGATCCCGTGTTTTCAACCAGGTTCGAATTTTATTCTCCACCGAACTGTACCTAATACGTACACCTAAGTGAAAGCCTAACTTACTAGAGTGGCTTCTGACCACGAGACCTAAGTTTCCTCCCAACCTTAGGTGATCCATACTTCTCCAATCGGCAAAATCCGACTCCCGGTCAGTTCTGATCTACACGTCTTTAAATCATTTCTCCAACCAACCAAGGTATGATCACCACCGAAATCGATAAATTTCCTAAATTCGATCGTTCTCGCTATTGGGTTGTCACTTAGCTTTAACGAGTATCATTAGGCTTCAAAATAGTCGGTCATCCTTGACCCAAAGGTTATACAACTCCAAAAGTACACCCCCTTACCAATCGTCAAATCTGCGAATTCTTTTACCATTCGAGTAAAGACATCCTACTAAACCCACTTATCACAATCCGAACTTCTTAAGGTTACTACAACCGTTACCATTATTTCTTTAAAACCGGACTACAACCCTCCGAATACACTAACGGTTCATGGCCTCGAACCCAAAAGTTGACACCTAGTCATTCTACCAAGCTTTGAACCCCAACAGAACTCCACTCACGAGTCCATCCGTCGAGCATTCCCACAAAACTAAGGTTATCAATACGGTGTCTAAAGGGTCCCTTATACGAAAATTGACCAAGACCCAAAACAAGTTGCCAACTATAACTGTTATCACCAACCTCGAAATAAGATACCGCGGATCTAACCCTTCAGTTACAATAAGTACATCGACTCTGTATCCAATACCAACAGCCTGTACCAACACGCGTCGGAATAGCCAACCTTCCACGGTCGAAGTTCTACACACACTTACTCTTAACCGGGGTTACTTAACCTTTCCAAAGTCCTAATGAGTTCAAGGTTCTCAAGTGAACTATTTAACATATATGCCAATCAAAACTTTTTATAGAAATATTTCAAGACAAAAGTTTCATATCAAATTAATCGTACGTATAAAAACTACTACTATCAATTCGGTAGTTGCGCGAAAATGGACACGCTCGTCCGACATATTAAAATCATATTGAAAACTATTTCATCTTAATTTAAATTATTAGCAAAATGCAAAGGTATAATAAACAACTTCTTTAAAAGGAACCGCTACGGTCCTAGCATGGATTGATTTAGGTCATGCACACAAAGTAATTCCCTACTTTAAATAATGTGCAATAAAAGGTTTGTACGTACATCAAAAGAAGTTTAAACGACATCTGACTTCAAAATTCTTTCTTCAACCATAAAATGGCATGGAACGAGGTTCACCAAAAAATTCGCACACGTTAGCTTTAATTCACGAAAACGGTGAAGCGATCCATAAATATACTTTGGTTAAAACATAAAATGATTTGTGTCAGTTCCAAGTTTAAAGACAAAGTCAATACACTTTCACCAATCGGAGGTATCGACTAAAATATCGTGAAAGATCTCAAATGGGAGTATGCATGCAAACTTGTAACACTTTCCTAGTGGTTTCCCGGAAATAAAATTACATGGAATAGGTGGTCCATACTAAATTTTCAAAGAAGAAAATTTCATTAAATCAAGTTTCAAAATTTTCCCATTTAGTCATGTAAGACATAGAAGTAAAACCTCTTTGACAAGATTCACACACATTTATGCGATTTCTCAAAACTGAGGAAAATAAGAAGTGTTTGTAAACAATTGACACCAAAAAGGTTTTAAATCGACTTCAAACTTCGAATCATACAAACAATTCGCATCAATGTTCCAAAAACTTTAATAATTTCACGCACTCTAGGTTTAAACAAATATTCTTCCAAAATCCCCATCACGGAACATTTACACAAAAGTTTTACATTCGCAATATAAAACGTTGAATTGTCAATGCCTCAAATTCACTCATTAAGATACATCAAAATACCCATTTTCTCCAAAACTAAAAAGGTTTACAATTTTCCAAAATGTTCATCAAGTCACAATTGACCAAAGTTCAACGACTCACCCATTCGTGTTTTCAAAATGTATCGTACCGTAAACCATGTATGATCTCCACAACACTAAAAACATACTTTGACCAAATGACCTCCGTTTATGCAATAAATTAATAAAACACTTTCATTCACGATTCATTTGTCAAAGCGTCGAGGATTAGTGGTTACCAAGTTATGCATACCCCTAGATCAATACCATGCATTTGCGTGAAAGTATAATAAAGCAATCAATTAACCAAAAGCGCATAAAGGAAATCGTTAAGAAATACTATCGGGATGTTCTTTCATGCATTACTCACGCCACGTATAAATCAATCCGTACATCGAACTAGTTGCAACGAAATGTGCTAACACCAATTTTCAAAAGAGAAAACACACGACGCCAAAGATCCAAAAACATTCCTTTTGGTCGCCCTACGGCATAAAATAATATTTCTCAACAAAACCCGATGAGACAAAATGCCCAACATAACTCATAAATTCCCACATAATAAATGGAGTATGCACATTAGAAATTTCACTCACGCGACACAAAACGTCGTAAGACCAAAACTCCATGAAACTCAACGGGACTTAATGACCTCAAGTCAACAAATGGCACCAAACCTTTCGCTTCCAAAAATCGAATTGCAATAAGCATAATCATGACTAAAACGTCAAAATTCTAAAAATCCCCTTTTTGTTGTAATACCATATAAACAACATTGTTCAACAAACTTGCATTAAATAAATTCTCCAAAATAGCTTTACATAGACATAATGGAAGATAACTTTCCGTCCAAACCTTAACATATGTGGAGGAGATCCAATGTTAAAGTCATAAGCCGTAGTTACTTGCCCAACATCTTAAACATCATTAAAATATAGTTATCACTGTATCCGAAGGTAACGTTGGACAACAATAAAATAAAGCAAGTCCCGACGGAGTTTGCAACTCCTGCAATAAAATAATTTCATGCATGTTCAAAACCATGATTTAAAATCTTGTGTGTGCTAAACGTTTTTCCGAGATTTTGTAATAGAATCCACACGAGGATTTGAAACATAAGAAATGATTGATGCAATTTATCTTAAAAATAAAATTTGTGCATAACTTAGTCGGCACTCAACGTCTCAAACCATACTCCTCCAAATCCATTGGTCACACTACCGTCATCCGAATGCTCAAACCTCTTAAAGCAAAGTTGGGAATTACATCGATTCACCTTAAAATTCCTCCTCGAATTAAGCTCGATTCAATAAGCCTATGGTTCTAATCCAACCATCAACTTCAACCCAAAATGGTCAACTTAATGCAATTATCCTGCTTGTCACTCCAAGCGACTAATGCTAGAATCGTCCATCTATTCCAACGACTACTCGCTTAGAAACTTCTTCACTACCCCAACGGTCATCACATTAAAGTAGTTCAAGTATGCACATGTAACTAGTAGGTTCACCATAACACTGGCCAGGTGTAATTATGAATGTACCGTACATGATTGTCCTTGCTACTCTCGACGTGATTCTCGTTTCTAGTGACTCCATCGACCTCAAAACATCCTATCTTAAAGTGCTTTATTGTGAAATTTCACTCTCATTTACTTAAAAGAACGCTAGTTTGAGTCTAGGTATCCAAAATCAACACCTAATTCTCTCAAACTTATGCTCTGATACCAACTTGTAACACCCTCGAATTGGGAAAGAGCAACTAAATAAAATTTTCAATAATACATCTAAAATAATAGAATTTCATTCTATAATTCAATACGAGAAATGCCTCAACAATTGTAATCTAAGTCTTAATACAAATGCTAAGTTCACATCGGGTGTTACTTAACTCAAGTACAAAATGCTATTCCTCCAAAAATCAATGCAGAAGACTTTACTTAATCAATTCACCACTCGAGCACACTACTAGCACTCGACCTTTCGTAGTGTCACTAGGACTACTCCCAACCTGAACCTGATGCACATGTCGACAAATAAAAAGGGTTAGGCTAACGCCTAGTGAGTTCAAGAGTTTATAGCATGATTTAAATAATTCTTTAAATGAAAGTTTGCGACATAGTTACGATTTCCAAAAGAGTTTACAAAAAGGATACAAACGACTCATTTTCCAACGCACCCAAAATCTATGAGAAAAGTTCCTAAAAGGTATAAAGCGTTTTCCAGAATGAATTCCAATCCCAACTCACTCAACACGTGACAAAATCTCTATTATGCAAAACCTTCAAATACGGTTGACGACATAATACTCAACCCATAAATCATGGAAGAACAATCCATATAAATATAATACTTCATCGAAAACATGATACGAACCAATACTCACGCGAACGTAAAATGTAATGAAGTCCAAAAGCCATAAATATGGAAATGATCTGCTTCATTTAAACTTTAATATACATGGAGAGGAATACAATATTAAAGTAATCAAATTGCAGTCAATCGTACAAGATCAATGATAATAAAACATGGACATTATAATATCCCAAGTATTATAAACGTGAATATAATTCCAATATTCAAAACATCCACTAAAGATGAGGCATAGAACTCCGCCAATAAACCTTGAAAACATTTCATATAAATAAAATGCGTCACCGAAAATATGGATAAAGGTAAATACCCAAAAACAACACCTTTCGGTGACGGGGGAGACCCGATTCCATCGAAAGTGACGGGCACACAAAGTTAGGTCACTTATGATGTTACTGGATTACACCTCAAGTCCCGGTCCTAGTTCCCATGCCATAAAGACATCACAACCTCAAACTTTTCCATTTATCATGCCTCTAGTGCCTACTCCGTCGAGTTACACCTCAAGGACTTATGGGACCACATTGCCTATCCAGTCTAGACGAGTTACACCTAAAGGATTCCAAAGTCCCCCATTGCCTACTCGCTAGTGGCCCCCAACGGCCTACCACATATAACCATGCGTTCCAATAGTCCACTCCTCGTGCACAAGAAGATAGACCATCCAACAAAGACTGACTTACGTGCCTATGGATCCAATGGAACACAGTCTACAAGAACATGCCCATCCCAAAATGACTAAAGCACCCGAGCATGTAAATATCAATAATGTGCAATAATATGCAAACCATAAATAAGACTCTACATTGAGCCATCAAAACCGGACAAAATGTCCCCAAGACTTCCTTAAAGCCAAAACCGAGCAAAATGCTCAAAACTCATTAGACCCATAAATAACGATCATCATAGCACAAAATGTATTTAAATATTGTTTAGGTACACATGTACCACAAAATCATCATTAACCCAAAACTCGACACGGGTTAAAACAAAGGGTTTCCCCAAATGGACTCTTACCCTTAATAATCCTCAAAATGACTCATGACACTAAAATGTGCCTTTTCCCAAATGGTTTATAAAATCAATTACCCAACATGAAAGAAAACCATTGAATGAACTCTATTTGAGCAATAAATCATTTGAAGACATATTCATGATTTCTACACATTAAAATATTCAAAAATCCTAAATATGGGTGTTTTACAAACTTTATAAAGTTAAACACTTCCAAAAGGGTCAAACTTACCAAATAACTCAACAATTGATAATTTTAAGTAAAACACACAAAATACTTGGAAAAATACATTTTTGCCATGTACAAAGTTTTCACAAATCAACTTGAACCCACTTTGCTAGATTTAGGCTAAATCTAGATTTTCCCCCAAACGTAAGCTCCTTGAAGAAACTTGTATCCTCAAGCCAAATCTTCCAAAAACCTAGATCCATAAGTTTCCAACCATAAGTATTCACATCCAACCATAAAGAATCTGTTAGAACTGAAGTTTGTCAAAAAGCCTAAGTGTTGATATCTGAACTAAAGACTCAGAGTTCTGAGTAGGAGACTCAGAAGTTCTGATTGAGAAGTCTTGCAAAGATTACTAAGTGTGAAGTCTGAACAGAAGGCTCAGAGTTCTGAGTAGGAGACTCAGAAGTTCTGAAGATGAAGATGAAAATGTCAAGTACTCAAGTGTATGTTCTGAAGTGCTTAATCAGAAGGATGTTTAGAAGTTCTGAACATGTTGTTCAGAACCTATGTCTTAGACATTTTCAGTTATATTATGTTATTCATTAGAACACGTGTAATTGTTCTATTGGTTTGTCGTGTATTTATACTGTAGCTTTATCTTTTCTTTACGGTATATATAGGAGTTAGCAACTGTAAGCTAACTAACTTTCGCATAACTTTTGAATCACTTTTGTATTGACTTTGTAATCTTTGAGAGACTCTCTCTCTAGATCTGTAATCTGTTCTTGAATGAATACGAAGCTTTTGGATCCAATTCTCTATCATTCTACTGTTTGATTGTATTCTTGTTGGTCAATTACTTCGTAAGATTGAATCCTGGTTTCTACAATTGGTATCAGAGCCAATCAACAAACAAATTTGGTCAAGATCGTGTTCTTGAGGGTTTCTTGATCGTGTTCTTGAAGATTTCTTGTTCAATTTGAAAATTGAATTCCACTGCTACTCGTAATTCTTGAATTCGTTCTGTTTTTGTTCAAGAAATTCAAATTTGTCTTTTTGTTGAATCGATTCAATTCATCTTATAATCATGTCTTCTAAAGAATTTCTCTCGATGGGATCTGAGACGAAGCCACCTGTTCTAATTCCAGAAGAGTATCAACAATGGAAGATCCAAATTATTCAATTCTTGGATAATATTGATGAGAATTTGATGATCTCAATCCGAGAAGGTCCAATTGAAGTTTATGTTGATGTTGCTGCTACACCTGCAACTAACACTACACCAGAGATTCCTGCTACCAGAGTGAGGAAGAATTTTTCACAGTATACAGAAGCACATAAATAGAGACATGCAATAGACAAGAGAGTTGTTACTTTGTTGAGTATGGCAATTCCTAATGACATCTTTAATCGAATTGATAGTGGAACATCTGCTAAAGAAATGTGGGATGAACTGGAGAAGCAGATGCTTGGCACTACCAAATCAATTCAGGCAAAACTGAATCAATACATAAATGCATATGAAAGATTCAAGACTAAGGAAAGTGAAAGTTTAACTCAAACCTACAACAAGTTTTGCACAATATTGAATGATCTTAGAAGAAATGGGATAAAGAAAACTAAGTCAGAGATCAACTACAAATTTCTGAATTGTCTTAATTCAGAATGGTCATCTTTTGCAATAAGTATTCAAATGAATAAAGATATGTGTGAAGAAGATCTGACTGATCTGTTTTGTGTTCTAAATCAGCATGAAGATTCTGTTAAGCAAGTTGTTGAGGAAAAGAAAACTGTTTCTGATCAATTAGCTTTGCTTTCAGAAAGAAAAACCAAGATCACCAAAACATCAAAGAAATCTGTGTTTCTGTCTGAAATTCCAAAGTTAGAGGAGGAATCTGAGAAGGAAGAAGGATATGATGAGGATGATGATATCAAGTTGATTGCTGAGAAACTGGCCTTGTTGACTAATACTTTCAATAAAAGGTATGTAAAGAAGAAGTTTGAAGGAAAGTTCAGAAGAG
The DNA here is from genome assembly GCA_033807775.1 of Saussurea involucrata. NCBI lineage: Eukaryota > Viridiplantae > Streptophyta > Magnoliopsida > Asterales > Asteraceae > Saussurea > Saussurea involucrata. The sequence continues at coordinate 116,271,361 of CM066322.1, forward strand.
AAGGATAGGGGATCTCAGAAGAGAGGTACAAGAAGAAAGATGATAGAGAAGAGAACAAGTATGAGGAGAAAGAAGAGAAGGAAGAGAGAAAAGAAAAGGATCTATGTTTCAAGTGTGGGAAACCTGGTCATTTTGCAAGAGATTGCAGAGTGAAGGTTGTTAAAGACTATGAGTATTATGCAAAGAAAGCTCAATTGGCCAAAACCAAAGACAGTGGAATTGCACTCCTGGTAGAACAAGAGAACTGGCTGTATTATTCATACGATGAAGAGGATTGCATTCACTTCTCACAAATGCAAAGTTACATGGCCAAAATGGGCGATGAAGATGATTCTGACTATGAAGAAGGAGGTTCTGAGTCATCTACTGAGGTACATTCTAGTCTTGAAATTGATTTAATGATTCAAATTGGAAATATGAAATCTGAATTTGTTAATCTCAGAAAACAAATAAAAGGTGAAAGGATTCTGGTTAACAAATTCAGAACAGAAAAGGAAATGTTTAAAGCAAGATTTGAAGAAACTGAGGTTGAGAAACAAGAAGTCAGAAAAGAGAATTCTGATATTTTGAAAAAGATTTCTGAGTTAAAAGATGAACTTACAGGAGTAAAAGATGAAAAAGTTGATTTGCAAATTAAAGTGGATATGTTGCTTGATGAAAGAAAGAATTTATACACTAAAATCAAAGAGTTGGAAGATCTTGATCTGAAAAGAGGTCAAACTCAACAAACTTTGAGTCTTCTAAGAATTCTGATATTTTGAAAAAGATTTCTGAGTTAAAAGATGAACTTATAGGGGTAAAAGATGAAAAAGTTGATTTGCAAATTAAAGTGGATATGTTGCTTGATGAAAGAAAGAATTTATACACTAAAATCAAAGAGTTGGAAGATCTTAATCTGAAAAGAGGTCAAACTCAACAAACTTTGAGTCTTCTCACAAGCAATGTTAAAGACACAAGATTTTATAATCCAAAAATGGGATTAGGTTTGGAGGAAAATGTTATTTTGAAAAAGGCTCCAATAAATCTTTATGATTTTGAGGAACTAAAAGGTCCTAAACCAGAAATCCCAGATTTAGTTGAAATTTTTGTGAGACCTGCAAGTTTAATAACAAGTTCTGATAATCTACAAAAATCAAGTTCTGAAAAAGCAAAGGAAATAAATTCTGAACCAAAAGCTAAGAAGTCAGAAGTTTCAGAAGACAAGGTTAAGAAAGAAATTTCAAAACCAACAGAAGAGAAACCAAGATATAAAGATGCTAAATTCAAGTATGTTTCTCTGAATGTTAGTTACAAAGATAAACAACCAAGTGTGTCCTATACTGACATTGAGAATATATTTGAAGCATGCAAGGTTTCTGAAAACAAAGAGATTTCTGAAACAGTTAGTCAGAATTCTGAGTCCTCTAGTCAGAATTCTGAATCCATTAGTCAGAATTCTGAGTCTGTTGGTCAGAATTCTAATTCTGTTAGTCGGAACTCTGAGTCAACTGAAAATTCTGAGTCTAATTCAGAAAGTTTCTCAGAACTTGAAAAGAGGTTTAAACTTGTTAATCAAGAACTTGAGGAGTTAAGGAAAAGTTTTGATGAACTTGAAAATGACTTTTGTGATGTTGATTTTAAACTTAAAGAAGTTTTAAAAGAAAACAAAACCTATGTTCAGAAAATAGAAGTGCTTGAGAAGTTAAAGGCTGAGTATGATCTTTTTAAGATTAAAGCCTTAGAAGAAAATAAATTTTTCTTTAATGAATCAAGTACTTATGAGCATGGTGAATCATCTGAATCATCTACTAATTCTGTAAAATCAAATGTTTCAGAAAAAGAAGAGAGGAAAAGGAAAGATGATCTGAAAAAGATCTCTGAGAAGATTGGACTGAATACTACTTCTAAACCCAATGTCAATGGTTCTTGTATTGGATGCAAATGTAATCTGAATAGTATAAATAAAGATGAAAAATCTTTTCATTCAGATTTGTTGTTTCATGCAAGTAGACATCTGAGATGTGTTCAATGTGGTAGTCATTCATTTCAATTCTCTCAGAAAAGTCAAAATTCTAAAACATCTTCTAAAACATCTTATAAAACTAAGGCAAATCAGAATTCAGAAAAGATGACTGAAAAGGTTTCTCAATACAAGTCAAAAGAAAAGATGACTGAAAAGGTTTCTCAATCCAAGTCAAAAGAAAAGATGACTTAAAGGTTTCTAAATCCAAGTCAAAAGAGAAGAATACTGGAAACATTTCTCAATTCAAAACAAAAGAGAAAAGGACTGAAAATATGTTTAAATCCAAGTCCAAAGGAAAGAAAACTGAAAATGTTTCTAAATCTCAACCAAAAGTTTTCAAAGAGAGAAGAAACAATTTTGTAAACAGAAAATGTTCTGATTTCATAAAAGTACAAGGAAAGTGGTGCTTAAAAGAAGACTTTGAATGGAAAGTTAAAGGAACCTTTGTTAAATCTGTGAACGAAGCTAACAAAACAGGACCCATTCAGATATGGGTACCTAAATCTAACTAACCTGTTTTTGCAGGGCTGTCATGTGTGGTTTTTAGATTCTAGAGCATCATGACACATGACAGGTCACAAGTCCTCACTGTCAAATTTCACAGAAAAGCTGGTGGAGCAGTAAATTTTGGCAATAACAATAAAGGAAAAGTTAGAGGTTATGGAGATTTAACAAAGGGGGATCTAACCATTCAGAAAGTATTTTATGTGGAAGGTTTACAACATAATCTGTTCAGCATAAGTCAGTTTTTGGATAGTCTTTGTAAGATCAAGTTCAGTATAACAGGATGCTTAATTCTAAGTGAGGATAAGATAAAAGTTTTCTGGGCCAAAAGACACATGGACTTATTTGTGGTGAATTTTTCAAAGATTCAAGCTTTAACTCCAGTATGTCTACTATCAAATGCAACTGCAAATGAATGTTGGTTATGGCACAGAAGATGTTCTCACCTGAATTTTAAGGAGTTGAACAATCTAGTTGGCAAACTTCTGGTTAAAGGGCTGCCAAAGATTAAGTTTGAAAAGTACTCATTGTGTTCACCACGTGAGATGGGCAAGATGAAGAAAAGTTCTCATAAGTTGAAAATGGACTCTTCATGCATGTTACCATTAGAGATGATACACACAGATTTATGTGGTCCAATGGCAGTTCAATCAATGGGAAGGAAGAAGTATTTACTTGTCATTGTTGATGAGTATTCAAGATATACATGGGTTGCATTCTTAAGAGCAAAATCTGAGGCTGCTGAAATATTGATTAACTTCATCAAAAGAATTCAAGTACTCTTACAACTTCAAGTTCAGAAGATAAGGAGTGACAATGGAACAGAATTCAGAAATGAGACTCTTCAGAACTTTTTACAAAACTCTGGGATTTCTCATAATTTCTCTGTTGTCAGAACTCCTCAACAAAATGGTGTTGTTGAAAGAAAGAACAGAACTTTAGTTGAAGCTACAAGAACCATGTTGGCTTATTCAAATCTTCCAACCTTTCTATGGGCTGAAGCAATTGCCACTGCTTGTTTTACTCAGAACAGGACCTTGATCAATAAAAGACTAAATAAAACTGCTTATGAACTGATTAACAAAAGAAAACCACTGATTAAATTCTTTCATGTTTTTGGCTGCAGATGCTATGTTCTCAAGGATAGAGAAAATCTTGGTAAATTTGACAAAAAGGCAGATGAAGGATACTTTGTTGGTTATTCACTAACTTCCAAAGCATTCAGAATCTACAACAGAAGAACCAAGAGGATTATGGAAAGCATCAATGTTACATTTGATGAGTCAAGATTAAAGACTTCTGAACAAAACAGTTTAGGACTCAATCAGGATAAGACAAGAATAATGACTTCTGAATCAGATTCTAATCCTAATTGTTCAGAACTCAATTTATTGTTTAAGGATGCATTTCTGGAACTAACTTCTGAATCTTATGCAGATTTTGAGAATCCTAAAATGGTTCAAGAAATGAAAAAGGGAAGTTCAGAGGTTCAAACAACTGTAATTTCTGACTCTGGTCCATCTGAGGAATGTCCAATTTTGGTAAATACAAGTGATTTTTCTGAGTCGGGTACTCAGAATTCTGGACATGGTACTCAGAATTCTGAACAAGGTACTCAAAACTCTGAACAAGTTATTCAGAATTCTGACTCGCCTACTCAGAATGTGGACTTAGAGACTACACCTCAAAGGGATAGTTCAGAATTACATGTTGTTACAGATGAGAATGATACAAACAACAATTTATCAGAGATTGATGTGCTTCCAAGTTCAAACAAATAGACAAAAGACCATCCTATTCATCAAGTGATAGGATATCCATCAGTTGGAGTGCAGACAAGATCAACAACAACAAATGAAACAATGTTGGCAGGATTTCTTAGTATGATTGAACCTAAGAAAGCCACTGAAGCCCTAGAGGATCTAGACTGGATTTTAGCAATGCACGATGAATTGCTACAGTTTGAAAGGAATAAAGTTTGGAGACTCATTCCAAGGCCTGAAGGAAAATCAATTATTGGAACAAAATGGGTGTTAAGAAACAAGAAAGATGAGTCAGGTGTTGTAGTCAGAAATAAGGCTAGATTGGTTGCTAAGGGATACTCACAACAAGAAGGGATTGACTATGATGAGACATTTGCACCAGTTGCAAGAATAGAATCAATCAGAATATTCTTGGCATATGCTGCACATAAGAACTTCAAAGTATACTAAATGGATGTCAAATCAACATTTTTGAATGGTATACTCAATGAAGAAGTTTATGTCTATCAACCAGAAGGATTTGTTGATCCTGAGTTTCCAGATCATGTGTATGTTTTAGATAAAGCATTGTATGGTCTGAAACAAGCACCAAGAGCCTGGTATGACACTCTAACTCAATACTTATTAGAATCTGGCTTCAAGAAAGGTAAAATTGATACTACCTTATTTTTAAAGAAAGAAGGTGATGATTTAATTCTGATTCAGATATATGTAGATGATATAATATTTGGTTCTACAAATGCATAATTATGTGATGAATTCACAGATATCATGAAATCTAAATTTGAAATGAGCATGGTGGGAGAATTGAACTGTTTCCTTGGTCTTCAAGTAAAACAATTACCAAATGGAATTTTTATAAATCAAGGAAAATATGTAAAAGATATTTTGAAAAAGTTTAAGATGTCTTATTGTGCTGCTATGAGAACACCTATGGCTACTAATGTCAAGTTAGATGCTGATCTCTCTGGAGTTTCAGTAGATAACAAGATTTATAGGGGCATGATTGGTTCTTTGCTTTATCTGACTGCAAGTAGACCAGATATCATGTTTGCTACATGTTTCTGTGCTAGATTTCAATCAAATCCAAAAGAATCTCATTTGCTGGCTGTTAAAAGGATGTTAAGATATCTCAAAGTTTCACCTGATTTGGGCCTTTGGTATCCAAAAGAAACTGACTTCAAGTTAACTGCCTTTACTGATGTTGATCATGCAGGAAGCAGATTGGACAGGAAAAGTACTTCTGGTGCTTGTCACTTTTTGGGAGATAAGATAGTGAGTTGGGCTTCAAAGAAGCAAAATTGTGTGTCCACATCAACTGATGAGGCAGAATATGTAGTTGCTGCTGCTTGCTTTTCTCAAACTCTGTGGATGAAAACACAACTCATGGATTATCGCTATCAACTCAACAAGATTCCCCATTATTGTGATTCAGAAAGTGCTATTGCCATCACTCAGAATCATGTTCAACACTCAAAGACCAAACATATTGATGTAAGGTATCACTTTATTAAGGATTATGTGGAAAAGGGAACTATAGAAATGCATTTTGTGCACACAAAGTATCAATTGGCTGACTTGTTCACAAAGCCTCTTGATCACAAAAGGTTTACTTGTCTCATATGTAAGATAGGAATGCTTAATCTGACTAATTGAGTATATTTGTTATTTTTCAGAAATAAATATTTTCTAAGTAAGATTTTCTGAGTAGTGTACTCAGAATTCTGACTCTCTTACTCAGATGTTCTGAGTTTTGAGTTCAGAACTTCTGAGTCAATACTTCAGAAATCTGACTTAATTTTTTTTCTTCTGAATAGGTTACTTAGATCTTATGAATGTACCTTTCAGAACTCATTTCTGAAAATTACAAGTGTTTCAATTTGTTGTTAAGTTCTTTCTGTTTTATCCTTTTTATATTCCTTTATGTCTAATATCTGTTTGAGTATATGCTTAAGTCAAGGGGGAGCATTGATATCTTTCAGAGATCATTCTGAGGTGCCTACAGGGTTTGTATTTTTTTTTCTCAAATCATTCTAAGGGGAACAAGCTTTCAATGATAAATATTTTCTTTTACTTGTTCAAAGTACTTCTGAATTCTTAAAAAGGTTTTTCAAGGTCAGAAGTAAGATTTTAAATGTTTTTCAGAATTCACAAATCATCTCAAGAAGGACAGACTTTTGATGATAAAAATAATTTTCTAACTGTTCAAACTACTTCTGGGTGATTAAAAGATTTATATTATCAGAAGTTGAGATTTAAATGAATTTTGGTTTCAGATGAAATTTCTTCTGAATTGTATACTCAGAACTTCTGAGTATGCATTCTCAGAATTCTGAACGTGTTATTCAGAACTTTAACTTGTGTTGATTTCTATCAAATAACACGTGTCAGCATCTTATTCATTTGATAATACCACATTTCATTTAAAATCTTTTGTGGTATTTCACAGTGTTAGAAACCGTTATAACTCTGACATAAAGCAGTTTTTTCACCGTTTGAATCCTTTCAGCTTCGCGGATTTTAAATAGACCTTAAAATCCCTCTTTCAAATTCATTCAAATCCTAAGAGTGAAAAGTGAGATACGCAAAACTCTTGAGTTCATCGATTCTGTATTCTTTCATATTTCTTGAGTGATAATCATGTCTGCTGCACGAAGAAGTGTTACTCGATCTTTGCACACAACAAAGACCTTAATGTCATCGATTTTCGGATTCAGATAATGAAGAAGTTCGAATGCCTGATAGATTAGTTGCAGAAGAAGAGGCTATAGGAGGAAATGTTGGAGGAAATGCAGAGGATGAAAATATGGCTGAGTCTGAGGGAAATGCAGATGAGGGAAATGAAAATATTGAACATCAACAAAGCGATGTGAGGTATGTAATGTCATCGAGACCTGTTTCATTGGAGAGGTTAGTACCTGAGAATGAGTATGTGGATATTTTGGAGAACAATTGCATTCTGATTCTAGATGAAACCAATTTTAAGGAAGGAAACTTGAAAGTAAATCTAACTAGTTTTGACTTTCACAGATTATTTCTAGATGATCAAATCTTTCTTGTGAAGTTCTTTGCAAGTACTGAAGAAACATGGGTAGAAATTGAATGCAGAATGATTTTGGGCATCTATGTCAGGAATATGCATGTTTATTATTTCCAGCTGGCCATTGAATCAGGAAAAGATAAGTGCAATTTAAGTTGTCCAATCAGAAAACCTAAAAATGAAAACTGTGTTCGTGGATTTGTGATTGAAGGAATGGAAAATGAAGGCTTCTTCTACATAGATTCTGGTATACCAATGTTCTTCAAACTGAATGATCTTGTAAAGTACAGTGATGCTACATTACAATGGTTATTGGAAGAGATGGAGGTAATTGCTGAAGGTGAGAAAGCAATACTGTGGGACAAGTGTATAAGGCACATAAAAGAAAGATTGGATCTCAGAACAAGAATCAAAGAATGCAGTGAGTGTATGTTATCAGAAGAAAATCCAAAGAAGCTCTTACACATTGATTTTGTATCTCCTTCAGAATATGAAGTCAATGGTGTTTACTATGATGATGTTGAAGAAATTATTCCAGAAGTATCATCTACACAAGAAGATGTTCAGATGAAAGATGCTGAACAAGCCGAAAAGTCTGGTGCCAATGAAGAAGGAGTGCCAGTTGACTTAAATGGTTTATTTCTGGAATATGATTTGCCAAACTTCTTTCAACCTAGAGATGTGCATTTTCTGAGTATGTATCATAATAAGCCAGAGTTCTCTCTAAGGTTTCGTTCTGAATTGTCAAGATGCATAGGAAAACCAAAGCAGTCTGTATATTTTGAATTTATGATCACTGGAATCAGAGAATTATGTGTCAAGAAGTTCATGAAAAATGAATACTATGGATTTGAGGTTCTGAGAGAAGATGGGAAAGTATACTACCTCACTGAAGCTGACTTTGATAAGATCTCAGTATCTGATTTCTACAATTTGTATTGTCTTCTGGATAATAAAGACTGTGGCAAGTATAAGAGAGAAAGAGGAGCATTGGCAGTAGTAAGAGAAGCAATGTTTTACATTCTGAGATGGTATGCTTATACAGATTTCCAAGTTGCTCTTTATATACATAGACCATGTGTTTATCTTTCCAAGCAAAACAATGATCATGAGCAACTAAGTCTTTTGAAGAGTGGAAACACTAGTAAATGACCAGAATTGGGGGTTTTCTTGAAAAACAAAAGAAGTGAAAAGATCTTCTTCAGAGCTAGTGAAGTGGCTAAGTATTGCTCTGGAACTCTTAGATTTATCAAACACAACTTGCAGAAGAAACTATCAAGAGGAAAACAAGTTGAAGAGACACAAGAAATTATTGAAAGGATTGACAGAAGATTAGCTTTGAGGAATATAATTCTTCTGAAAATTGTGTCTGCTTTAAAGGAATTTAATGTTGACAAATACAGGCTTGTTTGACAAAAGGGTGAGATTGTTAGAACTGAAGTTTGTCAAAAAGCCTAAGTGTTGATATATGAAATGAAGACTCAGAGTTCTGAGTAGGAGACTCAGAAGTTCTGATTGAGAAGTCTTGCAAAGATTACTAAGTGTGAAGTCTGAACAGAAGGCTCAGAGTTCTGAGTAGGATACTCAGAAGTTCTGAAGATGAAGATGAAAATGTCAAGTGCTCAAGTGTATGTTCTGAAGTGCTTAATCAGAAGGATGTTCAGAAGTTCTGAACATGTTGTTCAGAACTTATGTCTTAGACATTTTCAGTTATATTCTGTTATTCATTAGAACACGTGTAATTGTTCTATTGGTTTGTCATGTATATGTACTGTAGCTTTAGCTTTTCTTTACAGTATATATAGGAGTTAGCAACTGTAAGCTAACTAACTTTCACATAACTTTTGAATCGCTTTTGTATTCACTTTGTAATCTTTGAGAGACTCTCTATCTAGATCTGTAATCTGTTCTTGAATGAGTACAAAGATTTTGGATCCAATTCTATATCATTCTACTGTTTGATTGTATTCTTGTTGGTCAATTACTTTGTAAGATTGAATCCTGGTTTCTATAGAATCATTCCCCATACCTTTTACATCAGGATCTCAACTTATACCAAAACCCTAACTTCCATAAATGAAGAGAAGAGAAGATTACCTTAACCATAACTTTAATCCACCAACCAAAATGCCTCTAGAATCACCAAGATGAACCACAAACTCCCAATCTTCAAAGTGGAGTGAAAAGTTTTGGATGAAACCCTAGAAACTTGGTGAAGAAGATGAAGTGAAATGTTTCTAGAAAGGTTAAGGTTTATAAAATGGTGAGGGGTTTGATTTGGGGAAGAAGGATGAGGAGGAGATGAAGTATTTAGGGCTTCCATGGGAGAAATTCGGTTTTAGAGAGAGAGATATATTTGATTTGGGGATTTGGGATGAAGTGAGGTAAGAGAGATAGAAAGGTCTTAAAAGCAACAAAAAATCTCAGCAGACATGTCGCGGACGTCCGGCTAGCCACCATGTGGACGCCCGGACTTGATCTGATCCGAACCCAACAAACTCCCTGTTGCTTCCGCGGACGTCCGGCCTGGAGCCCATGCGGACGTTCGCAAGCCCAAAAGTTAAATTTCCAATTTTTGGGGTGTTACAAAAGCCTCTCATTCTTTCTGTTTAAAGTCTTCAACTTAGTTACACAGTTTGCCACCTTCATTTGGTTTCCTATCTTTAAACCCATCAACATTTTCTTTAACTGATCAAACATCATTTTACCAGTCTCTTTATAGCTACCAATCTTCAGATAAATGTCATTGGTTAAGCTTTGAATTATCAAGTACCTACATTGTTTATCATCAATAAACCTATTGTACTCATGTTCATCATATTTACTAATAGGTTTATCTTCAATCACTTCTGGTTCTCCATCTGTGGGTACACCAGGTTTGGTCCATTTAATTTTCTCCATTGGTCCTTCTTCAAGACAAAACCTTATATTCTCACCATTTTCATGCCTATCAACATAATCAAGAAAATGATCTTTCCACTGCTCAAATGCACCCACAAAGAGGATAGGAGGTTTGTCCTTGGAACCAAGAGCCATAAAATCCTTTGTAGTCATCTTGAATGAACAAACTTGTTATGATCTTTAAACAATTCAACAACTGACAAATCTTATCGCAAAAAACAGAAAGTCAACATGGTCAAACTTATCGCTTAAAACTGGTCGACAAACAAATCTTGTCGCTCAAGAGATGGGCGACAAACTTTCTTATCGCCTAAATATCATGCGACAAAAGGCACTTGTCACTCAAGTGTCCAGGGACAAAAGATCTTATCACCTAAAGGTCAAGCGACAAGTAATGTGCGAGGGCTTTGGTAGGCGACAAATAAATCTTATCGCCTATGTATCAGGTGACAAACTCACTTATCTCCTAAGAGCCCGGCGACAAGTTTGAATCTCTTTGTCCAGCGACAAAGATGAACAATCAAGCTAAGTTTTGGGCGACAACTTCGAACACAAATCTGAAAAAATTTCAAGTCTCAAATTTGATCCAAACAAGCTGAATTTTGGTAGGGTTGTTCGTGGTACACTTCTGAACACTTTTAATTCGTAGAGTATCACCAAGAAAACACCATAAATAGGAATTTGATCCCAAAACAGTAGCTCTGCACCTTTGGAACAAAAACTTTGAAAAAACCAAAATTCCTAATTATGTGTGTAATCCAGCAGAATTGGATTGCACAAAACTGTTTCCCTATACAATTCAAGCAGAAATAACCCAAAAACGAAATAAAAAGCGCCCTAAATCACCAAAAATGAAGATCACATCCGACTTTCTTCAAGAACTTAAAAATCTTCGAATTCTTCACAAAAATGGCAGATTATCAGATTGAATTGCTTGCTCTGATACCAATTGTGATCCCAGAAACAAGTTACAATCAAGATACAATCATAATTATGCACTAAGGAATGGATTCAATATCTTTGTATTGATATGGAAGGGTTAGGATACATAGAGAATCCTACAAGGGAATATGTAATCTAGCCTTAAATGTAAAGAACAAAAATTATTTATACTAGCGAAAGGTATTTACATAAAATACCCTCAACTATGATACAATTCATATTTGGCACTAATACACCCCACCAAAAGAATGTAAATAAGATGTTAGGAATCTAAAATTTGGACTAGTGAGACTTATACACAAGTAGCAATTCGGTATATGGAAAATAATTACTTATATAAATACAAATGAAGGCCGATAAAAAATCTTACTACATAATCACATACAAACAACAGGCAACTTTGCAATCAGATCAATCTTTATGCATGGATTGAGATCTATAATAAAAAAAAATTATAGAGCCAAAAAAATATCATAAATGAAGTTATGAAGCTAAGGTCCCTTGTGCTTTTGTTCTACTCAAACATATGACACTCATCAACAACATAAGTTTAACATTATTTCAGTTTATGTTGTGACAAGTAATGATGAACTCATAATTTGAAAGACTTAAGATAAATATAGTGAATTGAAATTGGAAACTAAGATAATCCATAATTGAAGAAATCAAAAAAGTAAAAAATAATAAACATGAGATTACAATACACTGGTTTCGATTCTTGATTGTGAGGATCACAAAGGATTAGAGACTTGTTCCTAAATTCCTAGGAATCAAATAAAAGTACTTACACAGGTAGGAGAGGCAATCTTGAGGGAAATACACTTGATAGAACAAAATTGTTCTATCAAGCTGAAATAACTGGATCACCACACCAACATCAATTGTTTGATTGTTTCCTAAAAGCTGAAATCGATTCTATGAGGGAAATACACTTGATAGAACAAAAGTTGATAGGTGTATAAACTAGTTTTTGGTTACTAAAGCTTTCAAATTAGTAAGAACTATTTTTTGGTTATTAACATATTCAATTTAATTACCACCATTTTTTGGTCACTAACGTTTCCTACTATATGGTTAATGAATACCACTTAGTGACTATATTTTGTTGGTCACTAACACTTTCAAATTAGTGACCATCTTTTTTTGGTCACTACACCATTCAACACAATATAATCCTACAACTAATGAATCCTACTTAGTGACCATTATTTTGTGGTTGCCAACACATTTAATTTAGTGACCACCATTATATGTCACTAATATTCCTAAGTGACATCAACTAGTTATTGAGCACTATTTTTGGTCACTAATCATTTCAATTTAGTGACTAATTACTTTTGGTCACTTAAACTTCCAACTTAGTGACTATCATTTTTTTATCACACCATTTTTCAACACGTGACCATTATTTGGCCACTAAGAGCATCTTCAACAACTATGCTAAAATGGAAAAAAGTGGAATTTTAGCATTTTTGTTGCTCCAACAGCTATGTTATTTTCTATGCTAAAATAAAGAAAAGAGGAGAGAGATTGTAAAAATGTCTAAAAGCCAACTTTTTTTCTCCCAACTTTCCATATATTGAATATTTTAATAATATAATTAAAGAAGTTGAAAGATAATTAATATTAGAGTTACTAAAATAGAATAGTTTTTGGTTGGATGCAAAAAATCAAAACCCGTTGCCCTACCCACTTGGCTACGAAAAATGGATTCACGAAGGTTTAATTACTGAATCGCTTCCAACGGCATGTTGCGGGTTCGTTTAGATAATGAAGATATTTTTAGAGATTTAGCATAGCTGTTAGAGATGCTCTAAACGCATGAAATTTATAACATTAATGGCGATAAACACAATCGTCACAAATGTAGTCATTAAAATAGACTAACATGAAAAATCTTTTTGTTTTACATAAGAAGTAGTGACCATTTAGTGATCAAATTTGTCACTAAAATTTATAATAGTGACCAAAAATTACTGACGACCTATGTCATCGTCACTAATGTCATAGTTAGTAAAAAAATTATAAGTAGTCATTAATTTTTGGTCACTAACTATGTTTTTTCTTGTAGTGTGTATATCCTTTCAGTTAAATTTTTAGTTTTGTGAATAATAATATTCAAGTTAATTTGAACTTTGAAAGAGAAAAAAGTTATTTAGCTTGAATGTTTTTTTCTCTTTCTTTTTATAACTTTATTCTTTTTTTAACCGTGAGTGTCCGATCCAACTTACATATCTCGATCAATCTCAGGTCTCTCAAGAATTAAAAAAAAATCTCCAATGAGCTTGTAGGAATCGAACCGATAATCATTTAAGGAAAATCATGAAAAGTCCAAACCTTATTGTAAGTTAGATCAACTAATGACACAAGTTACAAGTTCAAATTCTTTATAAAATAATAATTTACATCTATATAATACTATCTTTTCTCCATCGATCACCACACACGTACGTTTTCATAGAATCACCATGTTTATATTAATATCGTCAAAGTGTCTCAATCACAAATTAAGAGTATTCCAAATGTGTACCAATTAAATAACCTTGAAAAGGATTGAAATAACAAAGATTACACGCTTTGGATTTATTAATATCAAACTTTTCATATACAGAATATTAAATTTGGTGGTTTATATATGAGAGGTCCAACATGTTTTAATTCTTAATTCAAAATTAATGTTCTTAAAAAATTGTACATCATCTAGTGAGTCAACCAATTTTATGTATGGTAAAATAAGTCAACCAAGATTGTACATGGTGCATGAGGCATCAGCAACCTACCTATATATACAAGATTAAGTAATGATAATTAGTGCTATTTAATTATGAACAAGATTCCTAACCTTAAAGCTAGCCCTTGTCAACTACGAAGAACCTATCTAAAGAATTAGTTGTTAATGTTGTAAATCCCCTATTGGCATACTTAAAGAACAAACGGTCGTTTTAAAAAGCTTTCGAACCATATATATCAATTAATTACCATCCATAATTAACTAACAAGATAGACCTTGTTAATATACATAAAGAAAATGCATGAAGTCAGACAAATTATATATTAACAATGCTGACCTTCGATAACATTATAAACCCTTAACTTGTCAACTAATATATATACTTTAAAAAGGATAATTTTAAAATAAATTGTTTACAATACAAACCCTTGTTAACATAAATAGATAATGAAAACGACTTTCAATGAATTTATATTAATATTGACCCTCATTAATATACTTCAAGAAAAACAATTTAATTATATAATAATCATTTAAAATACAAACTCATGTTGGCATGCATACATAACAAAAACACTTTAGACGAATTGTAATATTAACCGTAGATAATAACAGATCCTCGTTAACGTACTTCAAGAATGACGATTAAAGAAAAAATCATTTACCATACAAACCGTACTTAACAATTAATATCGATCCCAGCTAGTTAACATACACGAAGAGTGAACCATCTTGTATAGAGCTTATTAACAATACAACCCTAACTAACAATATAGACCGAGTTAACATGTGTAAAGAATAAATTATTATCGGCTAGCTATATGTTAAACGGTACAAACCCTAATTAATTAAACGTACATTTTCTAAAAAATTTAAAGAAATTCCTTGAATTTTTAATTGTGGTGTGGGATCGAACTTATATATAGACTAGAATGTAGTTGGTCCTTTCATTAACTTTTAAGCATGACAGGTGATAGGATACGAGAAGTTGACTTTTGTAAATGGTTTAATAATGTTCACTTTGCTAGAAGTCTAGACCTTCATATCTTATACTTTTGTAAATGGTTTAATAAAGTTGACTTTAGTAAGGAAAGTTATAAAGGGCGACATTATAGTCTTTATTAAAATTTTGAGTATATTTAATAAAACTATCTGGTGTTTAGATTTTACAATCATATCTAGAATTATGTCAATTGCATTGATGAGACACCCAACGTTTTTTTCATATCAAATCTCTTTTTTCTTTTGCCAAGTAAAAAATGAAAAAGTATATAATATAAAAACATGTACACACACACATATATATATATATATATATTACATTAATAAGCATTCACACCTATACTCTTTAAGTATAGATTTTTAAGAAACATATACAATATTTCAACATCAAATTCGTACATATATTTGTTACTACTCTTAGTGCGCAATGTACAACTTCTTGATTCATGATTTTAAACCCCAAGAGCAAACACCACAATAACTGGTCACTTCATCCCATGCTTTCTTCCAAGACAGTTTTCTTTCTCCCTATTTCAGCTCTAACCTGCCCAAAAGTTTGAAGAGTTTTCTTTCCATCAACAATACTAGTTTTAGGAGCTTTAAAACGCTCTTTCTTCAATTAGAGTTTTCTTCCTTCGTATTCCGGCTCACACCTGCCTAAAAGGAGGATTTTACGTCTTTAAAAGGGAATGAATGACCTGGTATGTGCTCTCTTTTTTGAATTTCAAAATGTGAGTGATCTTGTTATCGTTTTGCTTGTTTGAATTTCAAAACCGAACGATAGAAACATATAAACGTTTTCATGATGAATATAAGTTAAAGAAATGTTTACCCCATTTGCCTTATGCCACATGGTTAAGAATGAGAGCCTAATCAATGAGATTAACCAAACCCTAGGTGACGAAAATATGGAAAAAAGGACAGGTTCTCCATCGATTCACTCTGTAAGGTTAGGGTTCTCCATCGATTACTTACTCCATCACTTCGTGTAACGATTCCTCAGTCAATCGTTCTCCAGGTAACATCAATTCCATTGTTTGCTTGTTGATTCCTTTGTGATTCACTGGTGTTTGCTTATTTTTTGTTTTCCATAACAAGTGTTCTTGTTTATTTAAAACATGTTTGTTTGTTTGTTTTCCAAAACAGGTGTTTGCTTATTTGTTTCTCCCTAGGTAACATCGATTCCTTTTTTTTTTTGAATCAAGACCATTGAATTGTTAATGGCATTTCCGCTGTTTGTTTGTTGATTCCTTTGTTTGCTTGTTGTTTTCCATTGATTCCATAAAGATCTAGTACATAGAAGGTGTTTGAGGAAATGTCTCAAAGGGAGCATTTTATTCGTTCTTGAAACTAAGGGGGCGTTTGGTTCGTTTCAAGGAATCGGAATGAAAATAGGAATGAATATACCCCATTGTATTGTATTGTATTGCTTTGTATTCCTTTTCATTGTTGCTGTTTGGTTTAAAAGAATTCATCTCGTAAGAACAATCTCTTCTTCTTTTCTTCCTTGTTTCTTATCCAATCTATAGCCATGAAACATCACCATCGATTTTTTTTGAAGAATATTGATGAAGGTGAGGGACAAACCCAATATGAAAATCGATTACAAAAAAGATTCTATGTCACCTAAAATTCTTTCCACCTTCCAATCATATGAACCCCTTTTGCAGCAAGAAAATCGAACCCTTTTGCAGAATTGCAGCAAGAGCATAGGTCTGATTTGCAGGAAGAACCATAAAAAATGAGGTAGAAGTAGAATTTGAACGTGAGAGACAAAATCAATCTGAAAATCTATTACAAAAAATATCAAAAGTTGGTTGCAAATCGAACAAATCGAACAAACCAGAATCCCGTTTGCAGCAAGAAAACTCGAATCCCTTGTTGTATTCATACAAAAAATCGAACCCCTTAGCAGCAAGAGCATAGGTCTGGATTGGCAGCAAGAATTATCAGAAACCTAAATCCCGATTCTGTTGAATTGAAGAGGATTGAAGATGAGGTACAAAGAAACATATCGATTTGTTTAGCGTTTATCTAGGGTTTCACAGATTACATATCAAACAAAATTGAAGATGAGAAACAAACCCACATGGTGAGGAATTAGATCGATTTCTTCAACCTATTGAACTGAAGATGGTGAGAACATCGATTTCTTGAACTTGCTGAAGGATGCAATATGCCAGGGAGGTTAGAGGGAATATGCGTTGCTATGGAGGTTAGAGGGACGATGCGTTATTTTGGTTCATTCCATCCAATTTGAAGGGGAATGGATTTTGGGCGTTTCTATTATAATAATTGATTACATTGGCTACAACCAAACACCATCAATCATTTCATTTTCATTCCCCTTTTGAACCAAACTAATACAATTATTATCATTCCCATTGATTCCTGTCTAATACTCCCAAGAAACACCCCCTAAGTTAATACTTCTAACTTAGCTTCTTGTTAACAATCATGTTTCAGGACTCAAACAGAGGAATCCTATCATCTTCGCCAGTAATGGCTTCTCAGAACATATGAGTGATTATTTGGTCCGTCCAATCGACTTACTTGAAGAAATCATAAAACAACCTACTGAATCCATTAAAAGTTCAGTTGACATTAAGAAATCTGAAAGTATTTCAAGTTGTAGAATATGTGGTTTTGACATACAATTCCTAACAAATGTGAGATAATACCCAAGACAACACCACTATCCAATATACATTATCTGCTGGGATTTCAGACTAGAAATTACGACCTCTCAAAGGACTGCAAAGAGCAAGGGCAGTTGCAATTATCACCAAAGGAAGTACAAAGAAAACAGAGCACTTGTACCATTAGTAGTACTAAGGTATATTTAATATTTGGGAATGTTTTTCTTTTCTTCACTAAGTACCTATATCATTTGATGTAACAACCCAAATTTAATAAACTGAAATCTGTAACATTACAACCAAAGACGGTCCCAAAGTATACAATACAATACTCTCTACTCTAAGTACGCAGCGGATAATCACCTTCACAACTGAGATGCTACAGGAAGCCCGGTGGTAATCTACAAGTCTTCACTAGACTCTAGCACTTCTACAGCGCCACGACCTTTCATCATCACCAAATGAAAGCCCAAACACGACTATTACCTGAAAATGGTTTTAGTTTTGAAAAGCGAGGGTTAGACCATGAGGTCTAGTGAATTCCCTCTTTAAAACAACTCCACACATATAGTAGTATAAAACATTTAGCCATTATAAAATAATCGGAAATCCAATTTAAATGCTCAATTCCACATAAGGGGATAGCATAGTGGTCATGGTTTTCATCACCTTACTAAGCCAGGTACGGCATTCGTATCATCACCTTACTAAGCCAGGTCCGGCATTCGGGGCATCCATAGTAGATCCCCTCGGCACTCGGTCAATGTCGTATCCGGGTACACTAAAAATGGATTCGAGGCACACGGACCGATTATCCACCAAAAATACTCAACCATCCATGTCAGACACCACTGTGCAACCAGACTCCACGCATAGCAACAACATCTCGAGAACATGTAATCAACATTCGCGTATAAATGAACGTATAAACAACATACATGCAATAGTAAACATTTCCATGTCATGTGTAATAAAACCTTTCAAAACGTTTAATCATGTCATCTTGCTCGTAACCATAATCAGTTATGAAAACCTTTCGCAAAGCATTTCATTCACACAAAGAAGGTAAGGGAACTCACCTTAGCCTTAGCACCTCGACACACGCTTCGGGACACACTTTAGTTCAAACCGAACACCTGAATTTAACATCATAAGAGTGGTGTTAAACCATCTAATTACATCCCAAAACATCCTTAACAAACCCCCAAAACATCCCTCCAATCGACGCCTCAATCCTAGACCCGAACGAACAACGAAACGAAAGAAGGTTTGGGGCCAGGGCTTGGCGCCCCTGGTGGCGCGCCTCCAAACGCGCAGCCAGACGCGCAAAGCACTGGTCTGCCCCCTTCACGAGATTTCTTCCTAAAACCAAGGGTTTCTCACCCCCAAACTTTCCCAAATCAGTTCCAAGTCTCCCAAATCGATATTTTAGATATCATAAACATTAAGAATCCATAACCAACACTTTTAACAACATAAAACCCATCAAATTCATCTACTGATTCTTGAATTCAAACCTCAAAACCCAAAAACTCAATCCATAGAAAAATGGAGATTACCAAGCAAACAAGATGAAGTTTCTTACTGAATTGGTCAAAGCTCATAGGGAATCAATCCCAAAATCATTTGCTTCCTTTTTTATGGATTAAAACTCAAACAACAAATGGATTATCAAATCCCTAACCATATACTAGTCTAGCCAAACATAGAGAAGAAGAAGAAAAAGAAATCGAACCTTGGAGAAGATGACTCAAACCAAGTGCTGCAACTCTTCCCCCACACTTCCAATTTGGATTCTCCTTCTCTCCCAATTCTCCTCTTCGAACGTATGAACCAAAGTGAAATGAAGAAAAATAGGGTTTCCATCTATTTAAACTCTTGATTTCACCCCTTGAGCACTAAGGTTTCAATTTTCTCACTTTGGCCACCAAATTCCCATTTTTATTCCAAAATACTACAAAAGAAAATTTATGGGATGTTACATCACCTCCCCCT
This sequence comes from Saussurea involucrata, assembly GCA_033807775.1. Taxonomy (NCBI): domain Eukaryota; kingdom Viridiplantae; phylum Streptophyta; class Magnoliopsida; order Asterales; family Asteraceae; genus Saussurea; species Saussurea involucrata. The sequence continues at coordinate 116,290,880 of CM066322.1, forward strand.
TATTAGAATTCTGTCCTCGGAATTCCATTGTCGGACACCTGCTACAAGTTAGAGTTAACTTCTGATTTCCAATTCTTACCTGGCCAGAGATTGTTTCCAACGACACAACAAAATCCTATTCCTCATCCGTTCGCGCTACTTATAAGGGTAACATCGTACCAAGATTTCGACCCACGCTCCCCAAAATAGGGACGTGAAACACACCATGAATGTTCCATAACTCCACCGAGTACATTTAATTCATTCAATAATTCCCCCAATCCTTTCGATAACTGCCACTACTCCATTACAAGGTGATCCAATTCAATCTCCTATTGTAACACACTACTCCAAACCATGGGAATGTTTTCCCATCCAACTGTTCTCCCGACTTGAGATTGAAATTACTCCTACTTTCCAATCCAATCCTCTTAGTTCCATTCACTTATCCATCAATTCCTGATCAGAACCGACAACGTACAGTATTCTTTGACATCGCTCCCCGGCCAACTACCACATTCTCAGATCTGTAGCATGCCCAACCATACACACTTGCACTCTCTTCGCCCATACGTACTACTCACACCAAAATACTCTTTTTAAGAGAAAACGACTCTACTTAAGTCAACGCCGCCACAACCCGAATCTCTAAGCGGACACTGCCCCTCCCTTCATCGACATTACACAAGATCGCCCACATAACGTTACCGCATTCTCACCACCGTAAAACATTCATATCAAAAGGAAGAACGCAATATATCTTTCGCTTGGCACAATTTGCGTTTTCCCCAAAACCACACCGATCACACATGCCATAATAGTTACCAATCAACGGTCCAAACTCACAACAATCATTAAGCCATAACTCATTTCTATACGCAAATATGTTCCTCACCAGATCCACCGAATGGTTCCACTAATTAAGAATTACCACCAAAATTCAATTGCCCTCCCACAAGGAGGAGTGACCAAGCTCACTTAAACTATCTCAAATAATCGAATACTGAACGACACGCTCACGTGAAACATTCTCCCCGACAATACCGAATCTAATCCAAAGGTCTCTCAACCAGGGCACCACATCCGACCACGTGTTTCCATTCTAACTTGATGCACTAAAGATGCCACAAAAGAATGACTCGCCAACATGAGCCAGCTTTTAGACCGGTCGCACGAACTTAGCTTCCTCAACTCTTTAACCATGACATACACAACGATCCCTTTTTCTTATGCCTTACAAATAACAGTTCCTTAATTATAGTCCAAAAGAACGGTTTCTCCAAAATCATCAGTCAAGACCTTTAGCCAAGTTCTCGCAAGGTACTTAACACCGAGAACTACCACGAGTTCCCAACTCTCCAACACAGTCGACCCACTCATTGCATTTCTTTACAACCACAGAATACTCCAACGCTCCTGACTAAACTTCATAACGAAGCACCATAGCTTAACGGTTACAGTATCCTCTTCGACAATCAAGTGAGGTATGAAAACTAACATCAAAATCCAATGGGATCGAGAAGAACAAGGGTTCTCGTTTCAACCCGTCACCAACCGCCACCCAATCTCCAGATCTCAATCTAGCATTAACGTATACTGCCGGAAAACCACACACTTCAATCGAGCATACTGACCACCTTTGACTACTCCAATATTACGGCAAACCATCATTACATATATGACTTACACGTTCCTTCGGTACCAAGTACTACCACTTCCTCACGCCACTATCGCACCACGCGACCACATTGTAACAAGCTAACATGATGCCTTTACACACCCAGAAGATATTACTTCCTTCATGCCACCCATAACACAATTTCAGACGAAGCAACAACGTTTCCCGATTTTGCCTTTCCCGGGTCTAGACAAACCACATGCTAAGGTCAACTAATAAAAGCATATCTGCTTCAATTACACTACTCATTTCGTTCTTATATGGATCATCAAACTCCATAGAAATTACTTATGCAACCACGATCTTTCACTTTTGTAACACTCACACAAGATGGTCCAGCATCATGCCGAATACACACCTTTCCCGAACAACGTCTTACATCCTTGCAAGAAAATCTCAACAAGATACTCACACTATAGTTACTTCTCAATACCAACCTCCTGACAACCATCCAACAGAACAGCCATTGATTCCAACATCGACAATCGACATGCGATTGTGCAGCCGCCTCACGACAGACAAGGATTCCCGAAGGAATCTACTTCTCCTAACTCCTCGAACAAGTTCTCGTTTCTCGACAACTCCTCGCGATCCATCTCCGCTATGCTAAACACCTTACGCACAACGAATCATCAAAACCTCAAAGGGCTTCACATCCACATTGGTGATATTCCGTTCTCCCAATGCCCCCACTAGGTGTTCCTATACCATATAATTTACACAAAGTCGGACGACCTCCTTCGTTCACACACAACGATTCATTCTCACGCTTCAATCTCCTGACAACACCTCTAACTTGATACATGCTAAACAGTCGTAAACCTCCAAATCAATGGACTACATGATGATGATTCCATTCCTTCCTGACAATCTAGGATTCCTAACAGAACCCATTTCGTCCAATGCATCATAACCAACTTATCCTCCACCGTTCTCACTTGGGGAAAAATACAAGACCTTTCTTAGTGCAAAATCTAATTACCAACCTATCTCAGTACTCAGACTCACAGCCGATAACATTACATCAAGTAACGTAACGCTGCTTATTACCCTCCCCCCAACAGAAGCACTCTAACCACTTCAAATTTTACCGCAAATAAAACCATTCTCCCATAACTAAGCAATAGCTCAAACTACAATCACACCGACATTCCGAATTCACTGCCCGAGACTCCCGGTATTCACCCACTTCCTCTAACGAAAACACAAAGGTCATAACTCGACCACATCTTATTCAACTGACAATTCCACTCCCAAAGCCTTTCCTCAACCCCAATCGTAATACCCTTCCCGACCTAGCGAGTTCATAGCCTTCAAGCACAATGACACAACGATTGAAATCATTTTACACTCTTTTAAAAAACACAATAGATACAAAATCATAAAACAAGCTTGAGTATGCATGAAACAACACCACTCGAGATGAATAGTAAAACACAACGATCGCATGGATCGCTCGCAGGCACTCTTACAATAATTCGTAACATTGTCCATCCAAATCGATGCCGACACTACGGTTGTCTCTAATGAAACCCTTTCACATACGACTGAAAAGTTTTCGAACGAAATTACTTACCCAAAGTGGGTCTGTCAACTCCAACACTCGTTCATATAATAATAACGAGTCAATACTCATTTTGTTTTTAAAGCAAAACCTCGCAATAAAATGTTTTCAATATTTTCGTAACGAAGGTTCTCTTCCACAAATAAAAGCGTGAAATAATTCGTAGATCACTAAGTTCAAAGCTTCATCGTATAATGAAAACACGTTTGTCTTTTACTTTAAAGAAAACACACGCTCGCACGCGTCAACTTATTTCCCAAAACAAGAAAACCTGACATGCACGTACATGCTTTTAACATGAAAGAGCTCGTGTAATACGTTTAATGACATAATGCATGAAATTCAATATGCAATTGATGGCTATTCACTCTAACCAAGTCAACCGTTGCACTCACTTCAACTCTTCACTGATACCATACTATGACCAACAACCGCTTTCTTACTTATGCTACAACTTGTAGTACAAGTGTTTCACAGCCCACCTGATCGACCACTCTTACATGGTTTACCAAACTGACCAGTTATCTCACTTCCTACTCTTATGCATACCTCCAAAACAACACTAATAACTTTCATTCATTAACCTTGCCACTAAACCGATTGACTAAGGAATCCAAGACTAGATTCCCTCACTGGATCTTGAACTGAAGATTTCAAGATGCCAACATAATTCTCACTTCCTATCCCAACCAACCGACACATCCATTCCAAGTATCAAACGCCTATCCGGCTCACTGACATACCGAAAATCACTTCACCTAGACGGTAAAAGCATCGCATCACCAGCGATCTCCCATGACACATCAGCCTTTTGCTATCAAATACAAGGTTAGAACCTTCTACATACTGCCACACTCACCACTCATCCCGACAATAGCGATTGATTACACCCATGCACCTATAAATTCATAAAAGCATTGGCCAGATGCTACTTGAATTTACCTTACATGAGGGTTCTTACTACCATTGTCAAGATATCCTATGATTACGGTCTTTCCTAACGGCTTCCTACATCTCAGTTGTCTCTCATTCTACACCACAGTTTAAGTTTAGGCCCATCCGATCACCTAAATCCCTTAAACCTGGCTCTGATACCATTTGTAACAACCCAAATTTAATAAACTGAAATCTGTAATATTACAACCAAAGACGGTCCCAAAGTATACAATACAATACTCTCTACTCTAAGTACGCAACGGATAATCACCTTCACAACTGAGATGCTACAGGAAGCCCGGTGGTAATCTACAAGTCTTCACTAGACTCTAGCTCTTCTATAGCGCCACGACCTTTCATCATTACCAGATGAAAGCCCAAACACGACTATTACCTGAAAATGGTTTTAGTTCTTGAAAAGCGAAGGTTAGACCATGAGGTCTAGTGAATTCCCTCTTTAAAACAACTCCACACACATAGTAGTATAAAACATCTAGCCATTATAAAATAACCGGAAATCCAATTTAAATGCTCAATTCCACATAAGGGGATAGCACAGTGGTCATGGTTTTCATCACCTTACTAAGCCAGGTACGGCATTCGTTTCATCACCTTACTAAGCCAGGTCCGGCATTCGGGGCATCCATAGTAGATCCCCTCGGCACTCGGTCAATTCCGTATCCGGGTACACTCAAAACGGATTCGAGGCACACGGACCGATTTATCCACAGAAAATACTCAACCATCCATGTCAGACACCACTGTGCAACCCGACTCCACACATAGCAACAACATCTTGAGAACATGTAATCAACATTCGCGTATAGATGAACGTATAAACAACATGCATGCAATAGTAAACATTTCCATGTCATGTGTAATAAAACCTTTCAAAACGTTTAATCATGTCATCATGCTCGTAACCATAATCAGTTATGAAAACCTTTCGCAAAGCATTTCATTCACACAAAGAAGGTAAGGGAACTCACCTTAGCCTTAGCACCTCGACACACGCTTCGGGGCACACTTTAGTTCAAACCGAACACCTGAATTTAACATCATAAGAGTGGTGTTAAACCATCTAGTTACATCCCAAAACATCCTTAACAAACCCCCAAAACATCCCTCCAATCGACGCCTCAATCCTAGACCCGAACGAACAACGAAACGGAAAGAAGGTTTGGGGGCCAGGGCTTGGCGCCCCTGGTGGCGCGCCTCCAAACGCGCAGCCAGACGCGCAGAGCACTGGTCTGCCCCCTTCATGAGATTTCTTCCCAAAACCAAGGGTTTCTCACCCCCAAACTTTCCCAAATCAGTTCCAAGTCTCCCAAATCGATATTTTAGATATCATAAACATTAAGAATCCATAACCAACACTTTTAACAACATAAAACCCATCAAATTCATCTAGTGATTCTTGAATTCAAACCTCAAAACCCAAAAACTCAATCCATAGAAAAATGGAGATTACCAAGCAAACAAGATGAAGTTTCTTACTGAATTGGTCAAAGCTCATAGGGAATCAATCCCAAAATCATTTGCCTTCTTTCTTATGGATTAAAACTCAAACAACAAATGGATTATCAAATCCCCAACCATATACTAGTCTAGCCAAACATAGAGAAGAAGAAGAAAAAGAAATCGAACCTTAGAGAAGATGACTCAAACCAAGTGCTGCAACTCTTCCCCCACACTTCCAATTTGGATTCTCCTTCTCTCCCAATTCTCCTCTCCAAACGTATGAACCAAAGTGAAATGAAGAAAAATAGGGTTTCCATCTATTTAAACTCTTGATTTCACCCCTTGAGCACTAAGGTTTCAATTTTCTCACTTTGGCCACCAAATTCCCATTTTTAATCCAAAATACTACAAAAGAAAAATTATGGGATGTTACATTTGACATCCCATGTTAGATCCCATTATAGACAACAAATGAAGAACTCCATAGAAATATAGATATAAGACAGAAATGAAGAACAATAATCATCAAAATCATATCTCATATGCAATGATTGATAATGGAGGGGAAATTGTAGGGAATACCACATTAAACATTAAATCGACTCTCATGAACACTTACTCCGTGTGTAAAAGTGTATTCTTTCCTAAGTTTCTCAAAGAGCAAATAAGTCATGAGCACCTACTTATAGGGCCAATTTACACAACAAATAGCTCAAGCCCATAAACTACCCAAAAGCCCAAAAAAAACATTTTCTTTATAAAGCATTCATTAAATTGGGGCAAATTTGGTCTAACAATCTCCCCTAATGTTTTATAAAGAAAGCATCATCATATAACTCCCCCTTTCTTTCTTTAGAACCTCTGGTGTGCCACTCATCATGTCTTTAAACCATTACAAGCTCCCCCTCAAATGTAGGCCCATATTCTTGAAAAACCAAGACATTTTACACTTTATGTCCATCTTTGATGACTCAACTTCACCACTGTTTTTTATCATCAAGGAGCCTGATTGAGAGAGTATCTCTTCCAGTTCAGATGAATGTGAGCCAGAGGGAGTGAACGCTGAGTTTTCTGAACCTCTAGAAGTCGAGAATAATGTGAGGCTAGAAGAAGATGCCCCAGAGGCACACACGTTTATTTTAGGACTCCTAGCTCTACTCCAAATGCAAGCACACAATCTGTCTAGGATGATCCAGCATCACTGGATATATTGAAACAAAGGTGTACACCACGAACCCTAACCAACCTAACCACTCAGAGGCACCTTTTTCTGCCTCTGAGGTGCACAAGCCAAGGGAACCACATTTTTGGACTTGTCCTCCCAACAGGACATGAACATTGAAAATATAAGTGTCCACTCACCCCTGGATACGTCACTTTTACCCACACACAATGATGCCTCTATGGCTCATCAGGTTAAAGACTCAATTCATAGATCCATGGGTAACTTTGGGTTATCTCGTAAGGACTGTCTAACTCATAGACAGTGGGAAAACCTAGTGGCACAAGGGTTTACTTGATTGAATAGCAATGTCAACCATCACATCTACTACACCTTCTCTGATTCTGAGGAGGAGGAGGTCGTAGTAGACAAAACATTTGGAGAAGAATCTCCTTCGAGGACCAAATGAAAGTCCTTCCATAGACACCATCAAAAAATCTCTAACGGAAGGCTCCTCTGAACTCGAGACTAAATTGACAATATGTGATGCTTCCAAGTTCCCCATCTCTGATCTTGTCACTAAATCAGAGTTCAAAGGATTTTGTGATGAGATTGGGGATCCTTGAAAGATCTAAGATTTCTAGAAGTTTCAGAGGCGTCTACCTCTACTTCTGCAATTGAAACTCTCAAGGCAGAGACCTCTGAACTCAAGTAGCAATTGGTAACCTCAACTACCAAAATAGCATAGCTGAGGACAAAGATTAAAGAATGTTCAACTTCATAAGCGCTCAGAGCTCTAAAGGAGCAAATTGCCAAATCCCAGAGTGAGAAGGTTCTGACCTATGAATCGACTCCCTATGTATCCATCACTCCAGAACACTTAAAAGACCTATCTGAAGACTTGGAGAAAATTATCTCAGAGTCCCAGCTATAATCATCTTCTACTCAATTACTTCTTGCTTCAGCCTCTCCATCAGATTACATCACCAAGGCTGACCTTGCTAAAATCAAGAAGGCCAACTTCGTAACTAAGTGTGGTGAGACATCCAAGGTAGTCAAAGCTTAACTGTAAATTCATGGTTACAAGGTGAGTGACCAGATCCAGGACATTATGAATGCTGCAAATGATGCAAATGACATCATTGAATCTGTAGCAGCAAAGCTGAACCCCAAGCCAACACCATAAGAGATGCCTACTAGAAATGGCAAGAGAAAGGTGCCAGAGACCTCTTGTCTAGAGGAAGCCTCCAAGAAGATGATGTATCACCCTCAAATTTGGAAAGAGCAACTAAATAAAACTTTCAATAAAATAACCAAATAAGGATAACATCTCTTCTACTAGACCATCCTTGGAAATACTTTAACCTTAAAACATAAATAGCTTTAACATTATAATCTAAGTTGTACACCAAGACTACATAAGGTCGGGTGTTACTCAAACCAAATACCAACTTGCTATTCGTAACATGCGGAAGACTTCACCAAGCTATTCACTTTTTGAGCACACACCTAGCTCTCAACTCTTCAGTGTCACTAGTACTATTTTCAACCGGAACCTGTTGCACATGTCGACAAATAAAAAGGTTAGGCTAACGCCTAGTGAGTTCAAGAGTTTACATCACGATTAAAATAATTTGTTAAATGAAACAGTTCTACTTAAATCATGATTTCCATAAGCGTTTATGAAAAAAATGTAAACAACTCATTTTCCAACGCACACAAATTCTATGACGAAAGTTCCAAAAGGTATATAGTGTTTTCCAAAATGAATTCTGATCCCAACTCACTTAAAACATGAATAACCATTTAATTCTCAATTATATAAACGTGAATAAATCACTATTATTCAAATCATTCAAATGGTGAGGCATAATGCCCGACCCATGTACCGTGGGCAACAATCCAAATAAATATAAAACGTTACCGAAAACACAGATAAAACCCGATACTCACGTGAGCATAAAATGGGGTGAACTCCGAATAACAAAACATGGAAATGACATGCTTCATTCAAACCTTAATATACGTGGAGGTAAACCCATTATTAAAGTTATCATTTGCAGTCAAACGCACAAGACCAACGATAATAAAGTAAGGGCATTAATACCCAAAATAGTGTTGGCCAACAACGGGGGAGACCCGTATCCTTTGAGAGTGGAAGAATACAAAAAATATGCCACTCATACAACGGTAATCATATGATACTTCACGACATGAAAGGCCAATTGTCCCTACAACTCTTTTCAAGTTACACCCAAAGAGATAACTGACCTTCGCAAATATTATCATGAATACCACCAAAAGGCCCGACACACGCGGGGTTACAACCATTGCATTGCCCCGACATGGCGGAGGTCCAAACGCCCATCAATCATGATAACACAACCGGACTCAACCCTCCTAGTGTACACTTGCATGGTAAGTGTCATAAAACATGGGTCCCGGAGTGAAATCCCGCAACACCCAGTTGACCATCAAATAAAGACTGACTTACGTGCCGATGGATCTAATGCAACACAGTCTAAGATTACATGACTACACAGGAATGCCTAATGCACTTGAGCATGTAACTATTAATAATATGCAATAAGTTGCAATAAATGCAAATCATAAATAGGACTCTACATTGAGCCATCAAAATAGGACAAGATGTCCCCAAGACTCCTTTAAAGTCAAAACCGAGCTAAAATACTCAAAATCCAATAGACCAACAAATAACGGTCTTTATGTAATAAAATACATTTAAACGACACTTATATATACGTATACCTCAAAGATCTGATTAGCCCAAAACTCGTCACAAATCGAGATATATGATTTTCCAAATGGACTCATACCCTTATAATTTCGACATGTCTCATAACACAAAAATGTGCATTTTCCAAATATTTTATAAAATCAGTTACACCAAGAATGCATGAACCCTTGAATAGACTTCATTTGAACAACAAATCATTTAAAGACATATTTATGATTTTTATTTATTAGAATATCCAAAAAATCCAAATATGGGTGTGCACAAGGTATATAAAGTTAAACACTTCAAATGATCAAAACCCACCAAATAACTCAACAATTGATCGTTTTATGTAATACACACAAATACTTGAAAAATAACATTTCGGCATGTACAATGTTTTCATAAATCAACTTGAACTCACCTTGCTAGATTTAGGCTAAATCTAGATTTTCCCCAATTTGAGATCCTTTGAAGAAACTTGAATCCTCAAGCCCAAATCTTCCACAACCTAGATCCACAAGCTTCCAACCATAAATATTCATATCCAACCACTTAGAATCGTTCCCCAAACATTTTATATCAAAATTTCCATTTTGACTAAAACCCCAATTTAGACCTAACTTCCTAAAAATCATCCAAACCGAAATTTGATAAACATATACACTACGAAGTCATCAATAAAGCATTTATAACTCATATGAAATTTTATAAACTAAGAGTATGGAATCATCACTTGGGTTTTGATGAAAACCTAGAAAAACCTAATTTTCTTGAAAATGGAGGTGATGATGATAAACTCTTGATCTATGCTTCCACTCCACCACCAAATACCCTTTGATCTTCCAAACCTAACAATCTATCCTCCAAAATCTCTCAAAAACGAAAACATAGCAATTTGAATCGTCAAAATCGGAGTTGAGATGAGAAAGTTATGAAGAAATGAAGAATGTGGCCAAAAATCGGATTTTATGCACTCTGGCACCCACGTGCGATTGTGACATGCGATTGTAACAGTGTCACAATAGCAGGCACTATAGCACAGATTGTACCAATTTTGTTTTGTACATAAGTTCTTTGTTTTAGCTCTGATTTTGCTTCGGAAAGAGCCGTTGGACTCGTATTTGAATTCTCCATCCAACAGGACTATAAAACCTAAGATTTAAGACCAAAGTCATATTTCCTCTGTTTCTCTTAAAAGATCGATTTGTACACTAATTTGAATTTGTACTTACCAAAAAATTACGGATGTTACAATCCTCCCAACCTTAAAAGATTTCATACTCGAGATCTTGTTTCCATATAATCAACGGTTACCGAACTCAAAACTTCCCAAGTTCCCTCGGTTTCCAACTGAAAATTGTATTTTCTCTCTTGTTATGGCTAACCTTGGCAGTAGAATCCATCCTCAACATTGATGCCATGAGGCTTTAACTCCCCACACCACCTCTAAACTAGAGAAGAAAAATTCGATCGAACGTTTAACTTGCTAGAGTAGCTTCAATCCGCAAGACTTTGGTTGTCTCCCAACCTTAGATGACTCATACCTCCCCAGCGGTAGATCCCGACTTCCAGTCAGTCCAGATCTACACGCTTTTAAACTATTTCTCCAGCCAACCCAAAGTAAGATCACCATCGAAACTAACAAAATTCCCAAATCCAACTGTTCTCGCAACTGAATTATCATTTAACTTTAACGTGTACCATTAGTCTCCAAAACCGATAGTCGTCCTCGACCCAATGATTATACAACTCCAAGACTACATCCAATTACCAACCGTCCAATTGACATATTCTTTTACTATTCACAAAAAGTCGTTCAACTATAACCACTTATCACAATCCGAATTTCTTAAAACCACTACAAGTGATACAATTATCCCTCAAGATTGGACTACAACACTTCAAATACTAACCGTCCTTGGCCTCATAATCCAAAAGTTGGCACCTAATCATTTCACCAAGATTCGTAACACTTCAGAGCTCCTTACACGAATTTCATCAAGCCCATTCACAAAAACCAAGGTTATTAGCACGGTGTCTAAAGGGTTCTACACATCCCTTATGTAAAAAAACTGACTGAAACCCAAAACAAGGTTGTCGAATTAAATGGTTATCAAAAGCATTAACAGAAGATACCGCAAGCCTCACCCTTCAGATACCAAAAAGAAGATACGTCGACCTTAAAAACGATACCACTCGGCTTAAGGTACTATCACGCGTCAGAAAAACTAGCCTTCCACTGACAAGGTTATATACGACCTCACCCTTAATCGGGGTTGTTTAACCTTCAAAAGCCTAATGAGTTCAAGTTCTTTAAGTGACAGACTCGACAATTATGTCAATCGAAAAATTTATAAGATTTTTCAACCCGTGGGTTTTCATAACAATTAATCGTGCGTGAAAAAATCTACTACCACTTATCCAGTAGTTTTGCAAAATGGACACGTTCGGGCCACATATGAAAAATCATTTTGAAAATTACTTGATCACTGTTTAGGTAAATATCAACACCTCACGACCGACGATAAATAACACATATGACATTTATGTAAGATCATTCTTGTACTAAGATAAGGTCTTGCAGGTTATTTACAATCGAACATTTGGTCGTACATTTCCACGATGGTCGTAAGTTCCATACGACCGACGTCCAAGACTCAAGACGGTTGTTTGGGTAAAAAATCACACCTCACGACCAACGCTAGAAAACTCAGATAACATTTCCATAAGACCACTCTTGTATTAAGATAAGGTCTTACCAGTTATTTACGGACGAGTACTCGGTCGTACGTTTCTATGCTGGTCGTACGTTCCGTACGACCGACGTCCGAGGCTTGAGACGGTCGTACGATTATACTAACCGTTAACAGTCAACGCCCATTTCTTTTGTTCATTAATGCAGGTCCACGAGCATTCATGGTGCAAGCGGCCATTAACGGACGAGCTATCAATGGCATTAAAGGACCGATAGAGTTTACGAAATAAGTCATCAAGGCACATTTAACGACCAGCGGAAGCTATTTAAAGGCCTGATCTACAACGAAAAAGAGACAACTGTGACCGAATCCATATCCACTCCATCTATCTTTCTAAGCTATTTTACATCGAAAACACAGCAATCTACAGAGCATTCGAACAAATATCGCTAAAGCAACTCCGCACGACAGCAGACTTTTTCGCACGATTTACGCACGACACATGACTTTTACACACGACTAAGTTTATTTCTACATTTGTTTGTAATCTGTTGTACACAAAACAACTGTTACAAAAGGACTTTCGCCCCTGTTTGGCGACTATAGTGCACCGTCGACTCTCACAAGTCGACCGCGGTTTTTCCCCTCGTATTGGGGTTTTCTGCGTCACCAAATCTCTTGACTTGTTTACTTTTTCCTTGCGATTGTGTTGCTTGGTCCTGAGATACATTTTTTTAGTTGCTAAAAGTCCACATCAACCTTAAGTTGTTCTTTTGGGCGATTTTTGGCATTAACAGTTTGGCGCCATCCGTGGGACCCCATCTAGAGAAAATCTCAAGCCAACGCATATATCGCTCTAACGATCTTGTGAAGTTTTTGTTATTTTCAGGTAAATGGCAAATTATCAAGATCCCATGATTCAACTCAATCAGAATTGAATGCGGCTCGAAGCCAGATTCAAGCATTGCATGAGCAGAATCAGAAAGCAGCCGCAGAAATCGCCTCTCTGAGGAATCCGGCGATGGGCAATTCCTTTGGTCCTCAGAATGGTCCCCGACCTATGGGTGCACCTATCATAAGGCCTCAATTCCAGATAGGTCCAGGGCCATTCGCCAATAGCTCAAGTCTGGGGCCATTTGTCAGCAACCCTCATCAAGGACAATTTCCCTCTCAGCACCTGAGACCGCCACCTTTACATAATGGCGCCCTGCCATATTTCGTCCCTCTCAGCGGGGATGCCAATGGTTCTTCATACGAAAACGGTACGGCGACAACCACGAATTCAGGGGTCAACCCTCCAACAGGCGTAAATTCCGATCCTAATGACCCCGTTGCCCATCGACTTAGGTTATTGGAAGACCAGAATGACAAGATGCTGTCGCTTTTTTCCAAGTTACCAGGCGCCGCTGTTCCCGTCGACGTCGAACCCCGCACAAGATTTCAAGCATCGCCTTTCATTGACGCGTTAGCGACTGTCGATGTTCCAAAGAAGTACAACATTCCTGCTTTCACACCGAAATTTTCAGGAATAACTGATCCAACAGAACATATTGCGTAATACAAACAATTGATGTGGACAGTATCGATCCCACATCAATATCAAGAAGTGTGCATGTGCAAAAGCTTTGGGGCGACTCCTATAGGTCCTGGTCTTCAATGGTTGATCAACCTCTAACACAAGTCCATCAGCAACTTCGCAGAGTTGGTCAACCAGTTTTCGCAACAGTTCGCCAGCAGTCGCAAAATGGAGAAGCAGACCAGCAACCTGTACTACGTCGTCCAAAAATCCGGCGAATCCATCCGCAGTTATTTCAATATCTTTAACGCATAAATGATCAGCATTCAAAATTATGACGTCAAGACTGCCATCGAGGCCTACAAGTGTGGTCTTGACGACAACACTACAAGATTGTACGTCGATCTTACAAAATACCCACCTGAGAATTTCGAAGACGTACGAGCTAGAACTCTAGCTTACATGAGGGTCGAAGACGACTTAGTCTTCCGCCGTAAGCATTCCACTGACAAAAAAGTCACTCGGGATCAAGAAGCCAGATTTCAAATCCAGGCCGAGCGTGAAGTCAGAGCCATCGCGCTAAATATCGAACGTGCGGTTCGATAAGAAAAAGAGCAATCCTACGCCTCGGTTCTCGCAATATCCTAAGATTTCTTCTTATGGATTCAAGGGGACGATGAAAAGAGCTAGTCGATGCTCTTAGAAACGTTGAGTCGTCTGTCCGATGGCCCAAGAAGAGTGATAAAGATGACGACAAGAAGGATAAGACCAAATGGTGCGACTTCCATAGAGACCATTGCCATACGACGGATAAATGCCTTGCTTTACAGAAGGAGTTAGTCTGGATCGTCCCCAAGGGTCATCTGCAAGGCTTGATTGCTAAAGAATCTACGCCAGTTGATGTCGTAAGACCGACATCCCCCGTCCATGAAATAGTCGTCAACTATGTGACGGGTGGATCAGACGTCTGTGGTTTAACCTATTCGGCAGCCAAGCAGCACGCCAGTCAATCGTCGGGAGAATACCCCATTCCTAGGTCGTCCCGACCAAAACAAGAATTGGAACTGGAGACGATGCCGATAATGTTCGATCAAGGCGACCTCCAGGATAGTTGGCAAAAATATCACGATGGATTGATCATCCAGCTCACTATTGGCAACTGCTCGACCAAAAGAGTACTGGTCGATGGGGGCAGTTCGGCCAATATCAATTTTCTAAACACTATCAAAGCTATGGGAATCGATAAATCAGAAATCACCCGTCGATCGACGACCTTGATAGGATTCAATGGCAATTCTACCACCACTCTGGGAGAGATCATCCTTCCAGCGTACGCTAAAGGGCTCAATAAGCAAACAAGATTTAACGTTATTGACTGTTCATCGGTATACAACGTTATACTTGGTCGACCCTGGATCCATGACATGAAAGTAGTCCCCTCGACCTATCATCAGACGATCAAATTTCTGACGCCATGGGGACTGCAAGAAATCAAAAGCGAGCAGAAGACCGCCCGTGATTGCTATAAGGCAACATTGAAACCTCAAAGGTGAAATCCACATTGTGACGACTGTACACGATATGATCCAATCCATCCTTCCGCCAGAAAAGGCAAATCCAAGTATCGTCTTACAGTCACCACAAGGGGGCAGAATGCTGTACCCCATACGACACAATAATTTTCTGCTACCGATCGTGGGCATAGATATAGCTCACGACTTGGGGGCAATCGGACCCCACGACGGAACGATAAACGTTACCAGGTACGTAACGCCCGTCAACAATACTCAGGTACGACATACCAACCATCTAATGTTTTACATACGTCCTTAATCCCACGACCCTTCATAAGGCAGGGAATGGACATCGCTAGTAAATCACATCATGCCCCAAGGCAAGAAATTTTCCATAAAAGTCTTTTCAAATTATTCCTTTGAACGGACAGAAGTAGACGCTTACTCCCAGATTCGGGACGAAGAAGTTATTTCTTTTATCCAGACTAACATCCTATGCAGGTTCGGAATTCTTTCCGAAATTATGTACGACAATGATCCATAAGTGATCGTACATCAAGAGATCGTAGTATAAAATCTACGATCACAACCCCATGCAGCTAGGCTATAGTACATTTTATTTCCTTTTTACTTTCAATTTATTTCGACAAACGATTACTAACTTAAGCATCAGAGGGTCGTTGGTCAAGCCAACGACCACCCCCGAATCTTATATTGCAGGCTCGCAGGATCGCACGAACGTCAGTCTTACGACCTACGTCGTGAGAAGACAAAGTCTTTTAGACTACAATATGATGAATATGTCACGATCGATAAAGTCATGACCCATAACTCATGACTCTTACGACGTAAACCGAACTTTACGATTCAGTACATAGATCATACGATCACAACAGGTGCATTCAAATTTGAGTCATAAATACAAGGTCTTATGACTTAGACTCTGTGGTTTGGAATGTATATCTGGCCCAGTCGCCCGATCACTTCCAAAATCATTCTTTTCTTACGATTCAAACGAAGTCTCTGCGACTTAAAGCATAAATCTTATGGTGATTAAGACACATGTTTTACGATTTGTAAGTCTCTACGACTTAGATACAAGTCTTACGATCTTCGTCGTATGGAACAAAGTCTCCGAGACTTGCATATCACCAAAGGAATCTTATGATTCATCATACAGGACTTATGACCATAACAAGTGTTCTTCAAATTAAGTGTCGAAGACACGTGTCTTATAACTTGAATTCCATACTTAGAATACTCTTTCGGCCTCAGTCGCTCGATTACTTCAAAGATTCCAAGTATCTCTGTCATACAGTTTTACATACGTTCTATGGCTCATTAAGACTTATTTTGTTCATTCGCAACAAAATAAAAAGTATACGACAAAAGTATAACAAAAATTTCACTTGTATTTATACGATCAAAACTATACAAGTAAAGGGCACGACTGATTACAGTCGCCCCATATTAAAAATAAATCAAAGACAAAAGTCAAGGCAGAGGGGAATCCTCAGCGACCCCCTCGTCGCCAGTTACGTCGACCTCAGCGTCACTCGGGTCCTCTTCTTCGAGCTTGTCTTCTTGGTCGAGTTCTTCCCCGTCCTTGACTTGCTCCAAGAAGGTTTTGACCTCTTCTTCGGCTCCAGCCATAGGGTTTAACCCCCGTAAATGGCGACGCGTAATTGCCGCTCTAACCCTCAGACGAGTTAAAGTTTCAAAGGACAAGAGTCGCTCCTCCAAGGAGACGACCTCCTTCCCCTTCGCCTCGTCAAGCGAACTAAGGTCCCCGACCTTTTTTTACCTCTTGGCCAAGGAAGCCTTAGTTGCTCCTAATTTTGCATCAGCCGCAGAGGAATTCTCCAAGGCTTCCCTCAGACGATGCTGGAGGTATTTTTTTCCATCGACGACTCTGCATACAAGTCCTGTACTTTGCATAATTTTTCATAGAGGACCTCCGCCTTCTCCATCACCGTCTTTTCCTGCTCCCGTGCCACTCGAGTTTCCTCCTGCGCCTTGCGCATCATCTCTAAGGCAGTGGGTGTGACCCTACAGATTTTCTCCATATGGGCATACAGGCAGAGGGACGTCTGGAACGCCGGTAGCGCACGAATACATAAGAACATTAGCAAATAAACGATAAAGAAAAACATCAAGTAGACAAGTCGTACGTACCTTAAAGCTCAACCCTGCGACATACGACTCCATATTATCAACCGTAACCCCCTCCAAACGCTCCCGAAAACAAGGAAATAGGAACTTTTCCAGATCGGGGAAGAGTTTGTCGCTGTCCATCTCCTCCCCGACCATGAAGTCCAATGGCAAAGTAAAATTCACCGTCATAACGCCAGCGGACTCCTCCGTCTCCTTCTCCTTCCCTTTGTCGGCTGAAGAAGGGGAAAGGTCGACCTCTCCTGTAAGAGGAGCAGCCACACTCACCGGTGTCGCGTCGACCGTGACCAGTGGCGTCTTCACCTTCTCGGTGGCAGCGACTATAGACGAGTCGCTACCCTTCGATGACGGTCCCTTCCAAACAGTCGTTCGTTGTTTCTACCATTCGTTTCAATTCCTTGGCCTGACGAGCCAAGAGGAGTTGAGACTCCTTCTTCGATAAACCGTGGGTAGGCATATCACCTGACCCACCTGCAAAAAACACAAAAGACGAGAGTAAGAGGAAGTAATAAAAGTCATACGACGACAAGCTAAAAAATTATTACCTGTCACCTCCTCCTTCTCTTCTCTCCTCTCCGATTCTTCCTTAGCCGGGATCTCCGTTCCTCCAAGGATGACGACCTCGTCGTCCCTAAAATTGCGCTGAACAAAGAAAGACCTCTCATCTAGAGAGTAGTCCCGAAACTTGTCGATCTTCGCCGCAGATTCGAGAAAATCAGCATCGGGAAACGTGATGGCTGTTGTTAATGCCAAAAATCGCACCAAAGGGACAACTTAAGGTCGATGTGGACTTAATCAACTAAATAAAGGATCTTTCGACGAGACGTGCGACGAGGAAAAAAATAAACGAGACAAGGGATTTGATGACGCAGGAAAAACCTCAATCGAGGAAAAAACCTGCGGACGACAAGGGGTGTCGTCGCTGTACTATGGTCGCCAATCAGGGGCGACGTCCTTGGTACTGGCGTCGGTCGTACGATGATTACAATACAAATGAAGGGAATACTTCAAAATGTAAAGTACAAGTGTTTGAATGTAAAAACAGGTGTTTATCGTGTGTGAATACAAAGTGTGAACTTCTGGTCGAGGGCTGTTGTCGTGCGTCGAGAGCGATACTTGAGCTTTCCTTCGAGTGTTCTTGAGTTCGCAGTAGGGTTCTTGCTTTCAATACTTGATCTCCAGAGTTTGAATGTTCTTTCTTATGAGTTTGGATGGTTTTCTCTGCTGTTTTGTGATGTTCGCTGATGTATACTGGATGTCAATTGATGTTCTCTGAAATGAGGCTTTAGCTTGTCTTTTATAGTCTTCGTGCCATTAATTAGCTCCATTAATGATTTGATCAACGGCTGGAAACGGTCGCCGAAGTGATTATCCATAATGATCTTCGTCCGTTACGGCTATCGATCGTTGATGGTTGCGTCGGTTATATCCGTTGCTCTTTAATGACTTTGACTCCTACATTAAACATTTAACAAATGTAACAGTCAAGGTTAACGTTAGCTTTGGTCGAAGGTGCAATGATCTTACGTGATGGTCGTACGGGACGGGCGATGTTATGGTCGTGCGTCATGGGAGACGTACGACTTACCTTTTGCGGGAGACGACTGATGTTTTCTGGGTTCTTGTCGAGACCTTATTTTAATACAAGATTTGGATTGTAACGTGCGTCTTACCTGCTCTCGTCGTGGTCGTACGACGTGATTTTTTGCCCAAACAGTTTGCCCCCAAAATTTTAAAATTGAATTTCAAATTTAAGTTTTAAATTTTGTCAATCAGACGCATAGGAAATAAAACAAGAGTTAGAAATTACCTCAATTGCCTTGGACCAAGACTGGTCCGTTTCTAACTGAACGAGAAGTTGAAAAGGGAACGAGGGCGTGACGTCATACTGACAAACGATGATGCTTACCACCTGTCGAGGACAGGTGTCGACGATCCCTGTGGTCATACGAAAGGATGGGCATGCGCGACGATCATCAAAGGGCTCGACCTGACATGATCGACTGCATAAATAAAGATTACGATGGATCTTTTCTTGGCGATTTCCTAATTTTCTGAGATCATATAAGATACGACCCTCTAGTTTGCGTATGCGTCGCAAGTCTATTGCTAGAAAGCCTAGAAAAAACTGGGATATCTGGGGCCTCTCAGAAGTGCAAATCAATTTAGCGGGGTTGGCAATGTCGACAGAACCTAGAAGCACCATTAAAAACGAAGAAGATCTCGACGACTTTAGAAGTCTAGCGAGGATTCCCATGGGGATTACCGTAAGTATGGTTGGCAAAGTTCAACCGGAAATGTGCCCCGAGGGGTACATTGTTATATACGAATACCCGTTCAAAATAGGCTTTCACTGGCCATATTCGCCTTTAGTCAAAGAGTTCATGTGTGAATTCGATCTTTCACCGGGGCAACTGATGCCCCAGTTCTAGCGAGTTATTTTGATCATCGAACGCCTTACCTCCAACTGGAATCCACCGATGAATGTGAGGGACCTTCTGACGGCATATAAGGTCAAGAATGACCGGTACTGTCGCTATAGTTTGTTTTCAAGGTTCAAGGGTGATCGTACCCTGGTTTTAAATATTGCGGTCAACGACCGTGGATGGAAGAAGAGGTATGTATTCATACGGACGTCGACGCTGGACACTGATAGCGACTGGATTAGGGAGGGTTGGAATATGACGGGTGAGCCTTTGATTATACGTTTTCATGTTATTCTGTTGCTCGATTGTTTCTTCGACCGATCTTCTTTTTTATGCGTAGATATTGATTTCGATAAGGTAGAGCCGGATGATGCTTCTCGGGATAAGATCGAAAAGTTCTTGGAAACTTTTGGTTACTGGATCAATTTTGTCCGGAAAGTAGCGAGAAAAGTGAACTTACCCGGGAAGTTTAGCGAAGTTCCGGAAAGCGCGGCTGTGGTGTCCGGTAACTGCGGCTGTGGTATCCAAACTCGATAGAAATTCGAATAGGGTTGCCAAAATCGTTCCTGAGAGATTAGAAACCTAACAAAACACAAAACTAACAATACCCTAATCGATTTTGAAGCAAAATAACAAGATTTGGATGGAAAAGTTTGATTTTTTGTGAAGAATAGAGACCAAAAACTTATAGCTTTAATTTTGCTCAAAAACTATTCAAACGATCGAATTAGGATTAGAAAAATTGCAGAAACGCTTATAATGATGATGCTAATCGAATGCAATAAACAGAAACTAGCAATTTTGTCCGAATCAAAGAATTTCAATTTGAACACAAGAACACAGTCGACTAAAACTTGATAAATCTTACCGGAAATCTTTTGAATCACCTTGAATCGAATTGTCCGTATGCTCTGATACCAATTGTGATTTCCATATTAGTGCATACAATCAAGAGATCAATAGAATAATAACAATCAGTATGATCTCAATTGGTCATCCATATAGCTTTGATTAAACTTTCAAAGAATTCTTTACAGATTGATCAATAGTTGATTTGAACGATTAAGTGAGTAACCTATTTTCTAAGGCTAATAACACTGTATATTCCTAGGGCCTAATCTGTAACACCCTCAAAATTGGAACGAGCATCTAACTTTAATTTCAATAAAATAACCAAAGGAGGATAAAATTATTTCTACAGATCATCCCTGAAAATACCTCGGAATTTAAACATCATAATTTCTACAATTAATAACTTAAAACGGGCGTTACTTAACACAACCCAAGTTGCTAATCCCAAATAAATGCGGAAGGATTCACTAATCAAAGTCACCTCTCGTGCACTCTACTAGAACTCGCCACTTCACAGTGTAGCTAAAGCTACTCCCAACCAGAGCATGTTGCACATGCCAACAAATAAAAAGGGTTAGGATAACGCCTAGTGAGTTCAAGAGTTTTATCATTACCATGTAAATTCATAAATCGAGAGAGAGAGGTAGTTTTAGTCACGAGTTCAAAAGAATTTACTTTAGATGCAAACCGCCCAATTTCCAACTCACACAATTCCCGTGCTGAAAACTTTAATATAACTTGATTCCCCAAATAGACTCATTTCCAAAACCAACGTGAAAGGTGAAATAGCATTTGATACTCAAAACGATTGAATTCATAATTAAATCGCCATTATTCCAAACATCCCAGAACATGGATGAAACATAACCCATAACTCACATAACGTGGAAAACATTTCATGTAAATATGATAATGTCACATAAAACATGGATAAAACAAATACTTAAAGTAACACCTTTCGGTGACGGGGGAGGCCCGTGTACATCGCACGTGACGGAACATAAAAGTGGGTCACCTACTATGCAAGAAAACACACACGTGGATTACTCTTGTAAACTGAGCTCAATCACTCCAGATCTATTGCCCTCGAGACTAGGGAGCCACCAACTTCAACCACTCCAGGTCTATACATTGGGTCACTCCAAATCCACAACAACACATTTGGGATTACACCTTACTGCCCATGAGACGACGCCCGACCATGTAGGTCCACACCTTTCTTATCATGGAACCCGATGCCTATCCCGTGCCAAGCACATATGGAACTACACCTTACTTGTAACATCCTGAATTTTCAATAATAGTAATTTAATGAGAATTGAGATCTAATTGTATTTTGGTTTAAAACCTTGAATTATATTGTATTTTATAATTCAATAAGGTTAAAATACAAGGGATTAAGGTTTGGTGACAATTGTTGGAAAGTTGGAATTAGAGGGTGTATTGAGTAAATATGGAATTGTGTGTATGGATAAGGGGTTGAAATCTGAGATATTATCTCAGTCTGGTTTTTGAGTCGGCAGAAGAGAGAAGGCAGAAAGAAAAAGAAAGAAAAGAAGAGAAAGGAGGAAAAGAGGCTTTGTTCATCAAATTGGTAAGGAATTCGTGATGATTTCTGGTAAAATATGTTGTAGTTATATGATTATAAACGAATCTATGTTGAAAATAGGTTTTCAAAAATCGTTTACAGCAGATTGGGATTGGATTTGTGCAGCAAAGTGGGTTTTACAACAAAAAGGTGAGTTCATTCGATTCGTTGTACAAATAAGTGTTTTTAAGCTGTACTAACCTTAATATAGCTGTATAAATTGATTGAGGACTGAATGGAATACATAGATTGAACTGATTTTACAAGTTAAGTCGATTTGTGGACTTATTGAAATAAACTGTACGTAGTCCCGGTACATGAAAGCCCCGGTACTTATGAGTCCCGGTGCAGTCCCGGTAGTTGGAAGTCCCGGTAGTGGATGTCCCGGTAGAGGCAAGTCCCGGTAGTGGCAAGTCCCGGTAGTTAGAAGTCCCGGTATAGGCAAATCCCGATACTTATGAGTTCCGGTGAAGTTCCGGTACATGTGTTGAATACCGGGAGTTGGGAATACTGGGAGTTGGATAAAAATAGTCAGTTTACAGATTTTGGTAATAGATCTTGAAAATGAACTAAAGAATATAATACTTAAGGTATTCAGAAACTTTGTATTATCTGTACTATTCTAGAAATTAGAAAGTATAGTTTCATTAATCGTGGAAAGGTGCGATTTAAGAATTGACATATACCTTATGTTGCTTGAACATACGTACCCTTGAAGAGTAGTATGTTAGGTTTATAGACTGCGCTAATGTGATACTAGGCAGGAATGCGTTAAATGTTATTTGCTCATACTGAATGATATGAGGAATCTGTACGATTTATATATGTGATTTGCTCATACTGAATGATATGAGGAATCTGTACGATTTATATATATATGATTTGCTCATACTGAATGATATAAGGAATCTATATGGTATAAAGGCAATTTGCTCATACTGAATGATATGATAAATCTGTATTAAGCATTAACATGCACGAGTAGAAATAAGTGTAATGGATCCATAGGCACTAAAGTATGGGAAATCACATGGAATAGGCGTGTGGTATAACTCGTTTAATCGTTATTCCAGTGTGTGTGTGGGAAATCATGGAATAGGCGTGTGGTATTAATCGTTATTCCTGATTTCTAAGGAAGAGAGTGAGATTGACATAAGTGCTTGTGATCTCTGCTTCCTTACTGATAAATGGGCGTGTGTAATCGCGATTTATTGGTGGAGAGCATTGATCTAGAATCTTTGAAGATTCATAGTGTGTCTCTGGGGTATGATATGATGACGGAATTATTGTCAGTCATATTCATGGAACAGGGTAAAAATCGTGTTAACAGAATAGAGTTGTACGTATGGTAAGAAAAGGGGAATCAGGTTTGTTATAACTTGTTTACATTGATTTTTACAAATGTTATCTTGGAAACGAATGTTCTCACTAGGCATTGGCCTAATCATCTCAATTGATGTTTTCTTACCAGGTACCAGCTCGGGGAGGTAAAGGGTTGTGGGACGAGTGTTTTGATATAGCAGAGGTGGATGAATTTAACAAAGAAGAGATTTTGATGGATTGATAGATAACTTGATTAATCTGGTTGTAGTGACATAATTAGATTGATAGGTTATTTGAAGGATCTTGTAATGTGAATATACTCTTGATGGTTAATCCACTGCCTGTTTTTATAAGTTGAAGTATTTATTATCATAACCTGTTATTTCTGAATTATTACAGTGACTAACGATCGATAAGGTACGTTTTCTATGTGTGTACGTGCATAACCATTTCTTATGGTTATCCCTTTATGTTATAGTAGAACGATGGTGAATACGCCACAAAGGTCCTTTGAAGGACAGATCAGTATTGATTGGAGGTTGGAAGGATAACCTGGAATTGGCGGGACTCATGAACGTCCGCCAAGGCAACCTTTAGTAGGTGGATTGATATGTGTGGAGATAGAGTATGAGATGATTGATCAAGATGGAAATGGTATGACATGGTGGAGTATGTGGATCGTGGAATGCCGGTATAACAAATTTTATAAGGCCGAGAGGGCGACCACTGGTCGGAAGTAGAATGTCAAGGATAAGTTACGTAAGTATGACGATTGACCTCGTTTGAGTAAGTAGCCTTTATTTGCGAGGAAAGTTTTATGCCTGGTGTTTTAGTGTGTGTTACATGAATTTTCATGATTTCAAACCAAATGCATAAATAACAGTTTTAGTCAAGGTTGAATTAGCATGTGCGAAAGTGTAGTTAAAGAAAAGGCAATCCCATTTACGTCGCACAACGAAAATTTTGAAGTTTTTACAAAGTATTTCTTACTTTACATGAAAAGTTGAGTTGTAGCAAGAAAGTGTTGGTCAGCAAAACGTCTAATCACTAACAGGAGTATGGACCTATTAAACATCATATAAATTGTTAGAGCATTATTGTATTCAAGATTTATTGTTAAAGTCTTGTAATGGTCAAACAATGTAAAAGTCAAAGATAGTCAAAGTCAAAGTAGCTTTAATTGAAAAGTCAAAGTAGATTAGATTGAATGCTTTGTAATCCTAGGTATAAATAGGATTAGTTAGCTTAGATGTTAAGAAAGTCTTAAGAAAGTCAAGTGAAAGCAATTCATTAGTGATCTTAATAGTAATATTCTAGAGAGAGAAGTGAGAGCATTCTAGAGAGAGAAAGTGCATAATTCCTATGTAAATCTCTATTATGTTCAAGATCAATGGATGATTTGATGATTACCTAATAGAAACTGGTTTCAAAATTGGTATCAGAGCTTTGGGAGATTGAATTGTGTGCAAATTCGTCCAATTTCTTGAAGATTTGAAGATTTTTTGAAGATTTTTGAAGAAAATCTCCATTGTTGAAGAACTTGAAGAACACAAATGGGTTATAGATTTTTAGCTCGTTTTTGTGTTTGATTTTGATTGAAAAGTGTTTCTCCATCATTCTAAACAAGTTTAGAATCATCAATTTTGCAAAATCATGCCAAGATTTGATCAATTTTAAGATTTTGTAAAATTTGGTGTTCTTGAGAAAAAGTTCTCTGTCAAATTTTTAGAACATTGATTTTGCAATTTGGTGTTGAATTGATTGATTTTTGTGCAAATTCGTGTTCAAAAACAGTTTTCAGACATGAATTAACCATAAAATTCAAGTTTTGATGTCTAAATCTCATTTTTAGAAAATTTGAATTTTTTGGTGTTCTTCATGTTCTTGAGGTGTTCTTGAGATATTCATATTAAAAGTTTAGATCTTGAATTTTGATCCATTTTTGTTGTTAAGCGTTGTTAGAAATGTGTTTTTGAATTTGTTTGATCTTAAAATCTAGATTTAATATTTGTTTGTGAGTGTTTGTATGTGCAGAAAATCAACAGAAGAAATGAAAAGAAGAAAGCTGATTGTGTGTGTGCTTATTAGAGGATTTCGAACCCTTCTTGAAATCAATTCGGACCATCAGAATTCGAATCCTACTGAGACCAAACAGACCAAGAATTCGGACCCTTCTTGACCAAGAATTCGAACCCTTCTAGATTAGAATTCCTTGAATTCGAACCCTTCTGCATTCGAATTCATTGAATTCGAACCCTTCTGCATTCGAATTCCTAGAATTCGAACCCTTCTTCATCCGAATTCATTGAATTCGAACCCTTCTGCATTCGAATTCCTTGAATTCGAACCCTTCTTCATCCGAATTCATTGAATTCGAACCCTTCTTCATCCGAATTCATTGAATTCGAACCCTTCTTCATCCAAATTCATTGATTTCGGATCCAACTTCATTCGAATTCATTGATTTCGAATCCTTCTTCATCCGAATTCATTGAATTCGAATCCTTATACATCCGAAATCTTGTGAATTAAAAAAAAAAAATTATTCCGAAATTTTTTCTATAGTGTATTTCATACACTGTAAGGGCATTTCAAGAAAAAAATTTATATAAATTTTTTTTAAGAGTGTGCACATAATTCTAACTTCTAAGCGAAGTTTCTCTTGACGATCACTCTATTAGGTATATTTTTGTTAATATTTTTTTGTATTTTTCATCTAATTTTTTTTGTGTTTCTTTTCAGGTTTTCTTCAAGATGTCTACTTATACAGAAGATGGGGTTTTAAGATTGAAGCAAACTATTATAAAGGAGATACCCCCAATTGCAAAAGTTCTGGTTAAATCATCAAATGAAAGTTTGCAACAAACAATTTTGCAACAATTTATTATACCAGAAATACCTCCAACTCCACAAGTTTCTGTGAAAGCTAGCAATGAAATTTTGAAGCAAACAATTTTAAAGGAGAAACCTCAAATTTCTCAAACTTCTGTTAAATCAAATAATAAAAGTTTGAAACAAACTTTTGTTAAAGAAAATGCTTCAATTCCTTCTACTTCTGTTTTAAATAAAGCATTGGAAGAAGAAAATGTTGATCTGAAAAGACAAATTTTAGACTTTTCTTCTTCAAATGCTACACTTACTAAAAGAATTACTGATCTTGAAGTTTATATAGCAGGTCTTAAAGCAAAGAAAGATGACTCAAGTCTGCACGATCAAATCGGGAAACTTCTAGAGAATGTAACATTCTTTCAAAACGAAAATACTGATTTGAAGAGTAGAGAAGAAAAGAGAACGAAGTGGAACTTAAAGTTACATGCTCAATTAAAAGAAGTTCAAGATAAAGAAAAAAACTTGGACAGTGAAAATGCCGATCTAAAGATAAAACTGTCTAATCTTGAAAAAGATAAAGCTGTAAGGATGCTTGAAGAAAAGAACGCTCTTGAAGAAAAGAAATCTATTGAGCTTAAATGTTTAAAACTTTCTAAACAAAACTCAGATTTTGAGAAAGTTTTATTTCTTGAAAAAGAAAAACTGGAAAAGGAAAGGCTTGAATTTGAAGATAAAAGGAAAGAGTTTGAAGCGAAGAATGGGAAATTGTCAGAGAAAATATCTGAGCTTCAAAAGGACTTAGAAAAGGAAAGACAAGAGCTAGATAAGGAAAGTGAAGAGCTAGAAAAGATGAAGAAAGCTGATTTTCAGGCTAGGTGCGTTAAAGACGAATTTTCTAAAGAAAGGAAGATATTTCGGCAGGAAATTCATAAATTGACAATGAATTTGGCTGCATTATCGACTGACATCATGAAAGAGAAGAGGGTCAAGTCTAATATTCAGAAGAAACTTGATTTGGTGACCAAGGAACGGAATGACTTATCTTACAAAGTGAAGTCATTTAACAAATCCAAATGCTATTCAGAATGTCTGATTCGTCCTTCTAATCTATTCTATGATCACTCGGTGGATAATTCTTCCAAGTATCAATATGATGATCTTCCTTCATATAAGAAAGTCAACATGCAATGGAGAGTAAAAGGTACGTCTACTAAAAAAGGTGAGCCTAAATCCTCTGTTCCCAACGAGAACACTAATCTGAAAGTTAAATCTTTTGCTAATCCTGATTCATTCTATTCCGCAAATCATTTAATCAGGTTAGCACAAAAGAATTTTTGTTGTTCTTATTGTGGTACTAATGATTTTATTAAAAATGAGAGTGTTCAATATTGGTATGGTACTTATCATTTTCCTTCCTATAGAGCTCCGATTAACAAGCCAGGACCCAAGACACGTTGGGTACCAAAATCTACTTAATTTGTTTTTGCAGATTTAAAAGCAAAGCGTTGAACTCTCGGAAGAAGATTACTTGTACCATTAAGGGGGAGTAAAGAAGTATTGGCTTTTGAACATATCAGTTCAAAACCCGTGCTTCAACGACTTTGGCTTTTGAACATATCAGTTCAAAACCCGTGCTTCAACGACTATGGTTTCTAAACATATCAGTTTAGGACCCGCACTTAAAAGAGATTATGGTTTCTGAATACAACAGTTCAGGACCCGTGCTTAAACGTTTTTTGGCTTTTGAACATATCAGTTCAAGACCCGTGCTTCAACGTTTTTTTGCTTTTGAACATATCAGTTCAAAACCCGTGCTTCAACGACTATGGTTTCTAAACATATCAGTTTAGGACCCGCACTTAAAAGAGATAATGGTTTCTGAATACAATAGTTCAGGACCCGTGCTTAAACGTTTTTTGGCTTTTGAACATATCAGTTCAAAACCCGTGCTTCAACGACTATGGCTTCTAGACAAATCAGTTCATGACCCGTACTTTAAAGACTAAGACTTCTAAACAAATCAGTTTAGAACTCACACTTCTCAGGTGATATCCTTAACTGTTACATCTTTCTGTTTCAAGGAACGTGGTGAAAGGTAACATTGGATTATATTTTGCTTCTACTGCTTTGAAAACTTGAATCTTTACAAATTTAATTCAATGAGATAAAAATTTTCAATTTTCAATTTTCATTCAATGAATTAAATGTGTGCTAAAAGATGATTTTACAAGTATTTTTGTTTTATCCGAGTTATATTTGTTTCAACTTTCACTTCTGAAATTAATCGAAAGGTCAGCAAAACATGAATGAAATTATGTTGAATGCTCAAAGTTATGTGAATCTGGACTTATATAGAATATAATGCTCAAAAAGCCTATATGTCAGAATGATGGATGGAAATGAAAATATGGGAGAAGCACTATATTTTAGAACCAAGTGATTGAGATAAAATTGTTGCACTATCATTTAGTTTGAAAGTTTGTGCCTGTGGCCTTTCTGGTTTGGGAGAGTAAGTCCTAAGGGGTGCTCGACATCTAGTCCCTAAGATCAACTGGTCTGGGATCGGCTGACCCAAATCCTGCAATAGAACCAGATAGAAAGCCATGTTCTACTGTTACAAATGGGTTTAAGATATATCGATGTGGCCTTTCTGGTTTGGGAAATTAAGTTCTAAGGGGTGCTCGTCACCTAGCACCTAAGGCCAACTGGTCTGGGATATGCTGACCCAAATCCTGCTATAGAACCAGATAGAAATTCATGTTTAACGGTGTATCTTATTCTTACTAAATTTTTTGATCAAAAGATGCCAACGAGCACAAAATCAAAGGATGCCAATGAGCACAAAATCAAAGGATGCCAATGAGCACACATCTCTTGAAACTTGGGAAAATACAAAGTCGCGATAAACTCCTAAATTTGTTAAAATCCTGTTTTTGGACAAATAGTGTGAGTAGAGCAAAGTATTCTTATATGTTTCAGAATTGCATACGCTTGATGCTAATCATATTTCGCATGCTAGCACACCAAATAGATTTAATAAAGGGGTTGAAACTGAACATTTTTAACTTGATATACAATGACTTGTATTTGATTCCAAACACATGCATTTGATTTCATTTAATTGAAATATCTGTTAAATTTCATTAAGTTGAATTTCTTTTGTAAAGTTTTCAAATGATCAAATGTTTGTAGTTATAAAATAAAATTCAATGAATTTTACTTTCCTTGTGCAATGTGTTTTTGCTACAATTTCAAATACTGTGCGTTATTGAAATATATGCATACTTTCAGGGGGAGAAAATAAATTGCTCCAGAATTCTTATTTTGAGGGGGAGCAAGGTTATCCAAAGGAGGAGATTGTTAGTAATACTAAGAGACACGACTGAAATTGAAGAAGGTTTTCGATGATAATGATGCTCACTTTCATCGAAAAAGGGGGAGAAATGTTTAATTCAATTTCATGTCAAAGAGCTTTCAAGTCAAAGATTCGTGAACAAAGACTGAAGATCAGGGGAAGAAGGATCATGTGAAGTCCAAATGTTGCTGAATTTGGTTATCTTAGTTCTGAGTGGTTCTCGGAATGCGCTTACACCGAATTTGGTTATCTTAGTTCTGAGTGGTTCTCGGAATGCGCTTACACCTAAAAGTTCAACAATGTGGATGGTTTCACATCTTTCTGATCCAAACTCTAATTGTTTCTAATTCATCTTGTTCCGAATTGACGGTTTTATACAAAGATCAGAATTTCATGTTCAAGACTTGAAGACAATCTGTTGAAGATTTTATTGAAGAAGATTGATTTTTCAAAGAGAAAGACAAAGACTTTTCATGTTTGACTGAAGATTCTTCAAATCTGAGTTCTTAATGAATGTCAAAGCATATAGTTCGCCGTGAACTAATGAAGATAAAGATGTTTGAAGATTATCTTAGCTTCAAAGTTTAAAGTGATCAAAGTTAAAGTTTTGAAGATCAAGAGCTGAAGACTACTGCCATATTTTTTAAATCTTGAATCCAAAGGGGGAGATTGTTAGAGCATTATTGTATTCAAGATTTATTGTTAAAGTCTTGTAATGGTCAAACAATGTAAAAGTCAAAGATAGTCAAAGTCAAAGTAGCTTTAATTGAAAAGTCAAAGTAGATTAGATTTAATGCTTTGTAATCCTAGGTATAAATAGGATTAGTTAGCTTAGATGTTAAGAAAGTCTTAAGAAAGTCAAGTGAAAGCAATTCATTAGTGATCTTAATAGTAATATTCTAGAGAGAGAAGTGAGAGCATTCTAGAGAGAGAAAGTGCATAATTCCTATGTAAATCTTTATTATGTTCAAGATCAATGGATGATTTGATGATTACCTAATAGAAACTGGTTTCACATAAATAAATGAGAGAACCGACTAGTTTATTTCGTGTCGGTCAAACTTTTTCGAACTGTTGTCGTACGAAGAGATTTTCATTTAGTATATTACCGTCGTAACAACACTGTTTTGTTTGAGAAGGATTGAGTTTTCGGAAATTTATTATGCAAACGATTCTCGAGATCGTTGTGCAGTACTTTGGGGTATGTGTGCCCAAGTTGTTCCCAGTAGGGTTATTTAAAATGAGAAAATGTGCGAAATGATTTGTCACGCATAAAGGCTATGAACTCGCTAGGTCGTATAGTATTACGTTATAAGCTAAGAAAGAACTCCAAGAGTGGAGAGGTGTTGGATAAACCTTGGGAGAAAATTTGTAGTTTTGGTAATTGTGTTCAAATGAGAGATGAACAGTGTGAGAGTCGAAAGTGGACTTTAGTGTCGGTTGCATGAGAGTCTGTACCCTTGTTCGCGGACTAGGAATACAGTTGCCGAGGGACGGTTGTGCCCGGAGGAAGAATTAGGTTCAGTTAAGGACCTTAAGGTTAAGGAAGTGTCGACATGTAAAATTTTGACTTTGAAGTCGATAGTTGTGTAAGGTGTATGAGACCTTTCGTTTGTCATTGGGTGCGGTCTGGGTGCGTCCCGCGTATGCCTGTGTGGACAGGAACAAAGACCGTGAGCGGTACCGGTATGCTGTTATGCAGAGGGTATGCGCAAAGCATATATTATTTGTGTACGACATAGTTAAGGATTTTGAGTGATTGACGAATAAATCACTAATGAAAGAAGTTTCGAGTATTGTTGCACAAGCGAAAGATATGTAGTCAAAACACGCTTTTAATGTTTATTGTGGATGTGCAATATTTATGATGTGTTACGTTTTAAAAATGTGAACATGTGGGTTGGGGGATTTTGGTAAATCCGACCATGTAAAGTTTTAAGAGTGGTAAACCTTTGTTTTGGGGCCGATGGCCAATTAAGGGATTAAAAAGGGTAAAGATTTTGGGTAACAATCTATTTTCGTTTACGTAATCGTGTGAGTGACGCATGTTTAACCAAACGTTTATTTTGGCCTTAAAGGCTTGATTTATATTCAAATGAGTCTTTTGAATGTTTGTCAGTTTTAGTGACTCGAGATGGAGTCTTGGATGTGTTATATGCTTAACTGCTTTCTATTTGAACAAGTGTCGGTCTTAGGTGTAAAGACTGTTTGATAAATTTTATGTTCTTAATACCTTTGGAACTAATGAACCTTGGCGAAATATATACATTGTGGAGTATAAAGAGTTGTATATATATATACCTGTATAATTGACTTCGTTGGGAAAGTAGCAATGAAGGGGTCGTAGGATTATCATGCCTCGGAACGTATGTTTCATAATGATCATTAGATCCTTTGAGTAGATGGCTCGGTTTTGAACTCAGTTGAGTCTTAAGAGCATTGACCCGATTTGATAAGCTCGACGTAGGCTTGGGGTGGAAATTGCATGAATGATATTGTAATTGAAGTTTACTTGACGTAAATGCTTTGGTTATCCTTTTTGGGGTCATGTATAAATGTTAAGTCTTGAATCAGAAGTTTAAAAGTTGAAGGACCACCTTGTGGGGATGGTAAGAACAGTGAAGGACTGTTGTTTTTAGATAAGTGTTTTACTTATGATGTGGAAGATTTATAAAAGATGAAGTATTAGAGATGAACCAAGGGAGGGTATAGAAAATGTTGATATGTGAGGGATTGTACCATGTTTTTGTATTGGTTTGGAATCACAAAGAGCTAGTATGAACGAATAAGTTCAAGTTAATTAGAAAATCGTAAGTGGTAGTTCAACTAAAATTGGGGAGTAGTTATTTAGTGAAATAAACCCAGTTATTTGGGCGAGAAAACAGGAATATAAAATTATTTGTGTACGAGTCTATGAGAGACCTGGTCTGTGGTTAATGTTATGGGTGGAGATTGTACGATCGAGTAGTGGCACGAATTGCCAAGATAGATATGTCAACTAGTATGTAATGTGAAGTCAGAAAGAGGGAGTATCCGAATGGAAGTTTTCGGGGATTCCGGATGGAAAGTACTATCTGTCAATAAAGTTGATAGAGCATGTAGTGTAACAACCCACGTTCCAAATATACATATAACATATAATTCATAACATGTTTTCAACAAAAGTAATTCATATTACACATTTGGTCCCAAAGTCTGACTAATCAATATAAAAATTTAGTACAAACTTGTTCCTATTTAGATAACATAATAACTAATAACACAGTTATAAGTACGAGAGCATCCACAACTTCATAACGTTCATCTTCCCCCAAAAGCTATTCACTAAGTATTCTAATCACTTAGTCTTACTGGAATCACCACCTGGAATACATATTTTAAAACAGAAAATGAGGGTTAGACCTAAGGGTCTAGTGAGTAAATCCCTGACATTTGGAAGTCATAAAAATTTATTTATATAAAATATTCTTTATATAAATACACATATATCACACGTAAGTTAATACCAACCAAGATTTTGTGATCATACCTGTCTCATCCCACCTTATCCCTCCACCAATGGCCAAATTTATTGGTTGCGAGCCAATTTAACACACCGGTCCAAAGCCCGGCCACGTATTATATTCTCATATAATACTCACGTAATTATAATATCTCAATATATTATAATCACCCACGTATGACATATTCATACAATTTATCAAGTATTTGTTATTCACATAATTTATTCCAGTAAAAATACTTTAAAGTAAAACTCACCTGTTTAGCTTTTCACCAAAAGTCTTTCCAAGTTAATTATCACGTATGACAATCCTTCACAGAATCTGAAATCACACAAAATACCAAATATCTATTTTTAAAACTAAACTTATGAAATCCTCGACTCAAGTCGAAACCTACTAAAAGGAAAATAGAATCGCAATGCATAGTGCTAAGTCGCAATCAACTACTGCGACTGCACCCCCAAATCGCAACCCACTATTGCGATTCCAACCCCAAGTCGCAACCCACTATTGCGATTCCAACCCCAAGTCGCAATCAACTACTGCGATTCCAAACCAAGTCGCAATCGACCATTGCGACTTCAAAGCCAAATCGCAATCAACCATTGCGACTTCGTTGAATATCGCAATCAACCATTGCGACTTCGTTGAATGTCTCAGTTCACTGTTCATCCTAAAAACTCAGAAATCGTACTTGTATGCTATGCATGTTGCTGTAAAGGTGCAGATATGTTTAAGACTATGAACATAACCTAACCTTAAGCTTAGATTTCCCAAAACATCCATAAATCATCAAAACCCCCTTCAAAACTCATGTAAAAACTTCCTATACATAAAAGTAAAGATTGTATGGATTAATACCTTGGTTTCTCTTGGATAATTTCCTAAACCTTGCTGCAGATTCTTTTGATTTCTTCTCCTTCTTAACTTTCTTTGATTTCTCTCTTTTCTCCCTTCTCTTCACGTAACACACACACACACACTAGTAATTTTTTCTAAGTATCTTAAAAGAGGACACCTCCTCCTCTTGAGGTGGGTGTGGCGGTGGTGGATATGAGGTTTGGCAAACATACCAAACAAACCTCCAACTTATTCTATTTGGCAATATTTACCCCCAAACTTCCAAATAAAAATTAAACTTACCCCTTAACTTCTAACTTCATAAAACACTAACATAAAATCTTATAAAATTTTCAAATTTAAATTAGATTAAATACCTGGTTATTACAACACCTCCCTCTTAAAAGAATTCCGTCCCGGAATTCAATTTATGCGAACAGATGAAGGTATTTGGTTCTCATATCCGACTCTGATTCCCACGTCGCATCCTGTCCTCTATGATGTTTCCACTGAACCTTTACCTGTCTGATCTCTTTGTTCCTCAATACT
This sequence comes from Saussurea involucrata, assembly GCA_033807775.1. Classification (NCBI taxonomy): domain Eukaryota; kingdom Viridiplantae; phylum Streptophyta; class Magnoliopsida; order Asterales; family Asteraceae; genus Saussurea; species Saussurea involucrata. Next base: position 116,325,563 of record CM066322.1, read on the forward strand.
TTGACTTTGTGATCAACTATAGCTTCCGGTTCCTCCATATAATTCAACTTTTCGTCAACCTGGATATCTGGTAGAGAGACTGCCTGATCTGGTGTAACCAAACACTTTCGAAAATTTGATACATGAAACGCATTGTGAATCATGCTTAATTCCGGCGGAAGATCCAATCTGTACGCTACTTCACCAATTTTTTCCGTAATTTCAAATGGCCCAATATACCGCGGACTGAGTTTACCTTGTTTCCCAAAACGTATGACTCCTTTCCACGGCGATACTTTTAACATTACGAAATCTCCAACTTGAAACTCTAACGGTTTCCGACGTCGATCGGCATAACTTTTCTGTCTATCTTGAGCCACTTTTAATATGTCCCGAATGTGAGTGATCTTATCCGCTGTTAACTGTACTATTTCTGGCCCCGCTAATTGTTTCTCCCCCACTTCATTCCAACACAGAGGCGTTCGGCATTTTCTACCATACAGTAATTCAAACGGTGTCGCTTGAATGCTGGAATGAGAACTGTTGTTGTAGGCAAATTCTATCAAAGGCAGATGTTTATCCCACGATCCCCCAAAATCAACTATACAATCCCGAAGCATATCTTCTAAAGTCTGGATTGTTCTTTCACTCTGTCCGTCAGTCTGAGGATGATATGCTGTACTCAACGTTATCTGCGTTCCCATCTCTTTTTGAAAGCTTCTCCAGAATCTGGAAGTAAAACGACTATCTCGATCGGAAATAATGGAGATTGGAACTCCATGTCGAGTTACCATTTCATTAATGTACAATTTGGCCAAACGTTCAAAGGAATCAGTTTCTTTTATCGGCAAGAAATGAGCAGACTTTTCAATCTATCCACAATCACCCAAATAGAATCGAATCCCTTTGAAGTTCTAGGTAACTTGGTAATAAAATCAGTAGTGATCTGATCCCATTTCCACATTGGTATATCTAGTCGTTGTAACTGACCAAATGGCTTCTGATGTTCAATTTTTACTTTCTTGCAAGTGGTACAGTCTTCCACATACTTAGCAATACTTCTCTTCATTCCCGGCCACCAATAGAATTGTTTCAAATCTCCATACATCTTATTTGTACCTGGATGAATAGAAAATCGAGATTGATGAGCTTCTTGTAGTACACGGTCACGTAATCCACCCAAACGAGGCACCCAAATTCTGTTTCCCATACATAATAACCCACGGTCATCTTTCCCAAGCAATGCTGATATTCCCACTAACCGTTCTGATTTCAAACTTTCTTCCTGATAAGCATCTATTTGGCAGTTCAGTAATTCGTCAAAGATATTTGGAAGGAGTTCAGCTCGTAGCGATATTGCTTTTATCGTTCCACTTCTTTCTTGACGACTTAGTGCATCTGCTACCACGTTCGCCTTCCCCAGGTGATAAAGGATTTCACAATCGTAATCATTTACCAATTCCAACCATCTTCTTTGCCTCATATTCAGTTCCTTCTGATCGAAAAGATGTTGGAGACTCTTATGGTCAGTGAAAATTTGGCATTTAGAACCATAAAGATAATGTCTCCAAATCTTCAATGCGAAGACAACTGCTGCAAGCTCCATATCATGAGTAGGATATTGTCTTTTATGGTCCTTTAATTGACGAGAAGCATGGGCAATCACCTTTCCACGTTGCATAAGTACACATCCCAATCCTAGTTTAGAAGCATCACTGTAGACCACAAAATCATCGGAACCTTCTGGCAATGCTAATATCGGCGCGCTACAGAGTTTCTCCTTCAATATTCTAAATGCCTCATCCTGTTCTGCGTTCCATTCAAACTTTAGATTCTTCCGAGTCAGCTTCGTCAATGGCGTCGCGATTCGAGAAAAGTCTTTTATAAATTTCCGATAGTATCCAGCTAGACCCAGAAAACTACGTACTTCGGTTGCCATTTTCGGCGGTTCCCATCTTTCAATTGCTTCCACTTTCGCTGGATCAACTTGTATACCCTTCTCTGAAACTATATGACCCAAAAACTGAACTTCTCGTAGCCAGAATTCACACTTTGAAAATTTAGCATATAACTTCTCTTTCTTTAACAACTCTAAAATCAAACGAAGATGTTGTGCGTGATCCTCTTTGGATCGGGAATAAATAAGTATATCATCGATAAATACTATGACAAATTTATCGAGATACGGCTTACATACCCGATTCATCAAATCCATAAAAGCGGCCGGAGCGTTCGTTAGTCCGAAGGGCATCACCAAAAATTCGTAGTGACCGTACCTCGTTTGAAAGGCAGTCTTTAGAACATCTTCCTCTTTAACCTTCAACTGATGGTAGCCAGATCTGAGATCAATTTTGGAGAAATAACAAGCCCCAACTAATTGATCGAAGAGGTCATCAATTCTTGGAAGTGGATACTTGTTCTTGATCGTGTGCTTGTTCAGCTCTCGGTAGTCGATACACATTCTCATTGAACCGTCTTTCTTCTTCACAAATAAAACTGGTGCACCCCATGGCGAAAAGTTAGGTCTGATGAAGCCCTTATCAGACAAGTCTTGAAGCTGTGCCATCATTTCTTTCATCTCTGGAGGTGCTAATCGGTACGGCGCACGAGCGATAGGAGCGGCTCCAGGGATTAAGTCAATACCAAATTCTACTTGTCTAACAGGAGGAAGACTATTCAAGTCTTCCGGAAAAACCTCAGGATATTCACTAACGATAGAAATATCCTCCAGCTTAATCTTTTCAGGCCTACTGTCTATCACATAAGCTAAATAACTAGAGCAACCCTTGTTGACACATTTACGGGCTTTTACCATAGATATAAGACTGGACTGATGATTCTTACGATCTCCATAAATCACTACTTATCTCTTATCAGGTAAAACGACATTGATTATTTTCTTATCACAAACTATGTTAGCCTGATTCTCAGCTAACCAATCCATTCCTACTACCACATCAAATTCAATCAAAGCTATTGGAAATAGTTGTATCGGTACTCCACACCCCTCTATATTTATCATGCAACAATCAAAAACTTCTTTAACTGCCACCTGGCTATCATTTGCAGTATCTACTAATAAAGCATGTTTTAACATTTTAGGCTCTAAATGCATGTGAGCAGCAAAGGAGGGAGACACAAGAGATCGGTTTGCACCGGAGTCAAACAACACTTTAGCACGTGTAGAGTTTATGAAAAATGTACCTGTAACAACATCCGGAGTTTCCTCCGCCTCTTTAGCTATCATTTGAAATGTACGACCCCTGGTTCTCGGAGGTTCTATTCTTGGAACTACTGGTCTGACAATGGTTGGTTTCCCTGATGTACCCCCTTGTTGTATTCTACCTCGCGGACAATCTGATTGGAGGTGATCCGGAGAATTGCACAAAAAGCAAAATCGTGTTAATCGACAATCTTAAACAACATGACCGGTTTTCCCACACTTAAAACAAACCCGAGATTCCACTTGACAATTTCCCTGATGGTAGCGATTACATCTCGGACATGGTCTTTCCGCTGGTCGAAACGACGGACGGTTATCGAACCTCTGAAATCTAGGCTTCCTTGAATCCTGTGGTGGTCCTTCCCATTTCCTTTTCCCCTAGCTCTTATCTCCGGCATCCCTTTTATTATCTCGTTCTACATTTTCTGCAGCATCCACCGCAGCTGTAAAGGTATTTGGCCCTGTGGCAGTCACTAGTCTTCGGACTTCTGAATTTAACCCATAGATAAATCTCTCCATTTTCATCTTTTCTGTAGCAACATAATATCCTGCAAAACGAGATTTTTCTAAAAATCGTGCAGTATAGTCTCTGACTGACAAATTCCCTTGCTGTAGATTCATAAATTCTTCTTCCAATTGTCTGACAGCAGCTTGTGGACAGAAGTGTGTTGTTAAAGCTAACACGAATTCCTCCCATGAAAAGCAGAGTATATATCCGCTCCTCTCGATTCTATATGAACCTCCCACCAATACAGAGCATCACCATTTAGAATTGCCGTTCCATAAAGTACTTTATTTTCTTCAGCACATTTACACGTTTTGAAGATAGCCTCTATTTCTTTCAGCCATCTCATAGCTTTTACGGATCCCGATCTCCTGAGTATGTAGGGGGCTTGCAACTAAGAAACATTTTATAGTCACACCTTTTCCTTACCGGTAAAACAGTAGCGGTAAGTGGCATCTCAACTTCATGTTCCGGATTTGATCTTTCAGTTTCATTATGACGATTACGTTCGAACATGGCTTGTATGCTATCATGTAATCTCCCCATTTCAGCAGTCAGATCATCCCGTGTAACAAACTCTGTACCATGCGGTTGTGTTCTACCTCCAGTTCGGCCCCCAGTTCCCCTTCCGGTTCTGCCTCTACCACGATCTCCTCCTCTTCCCCCTGTTCCTATTGGTGGATTTTCTCCACTCGAATTCCTTCCTCCTCTCTGATTCCTTTGTCTAGTGCCACTCGCCATTCTGTGGATTCAAATAAAGTTAATATACACATAAGCACATACCCCATATAACAAGGTATTCCAGTTCAAACATGTACCAGTAAGATCATAATTACACTGGCCAGGTGTAATCTGAAATTACCTTACATGATGTTCCTTCTACCTTTTATACTTAGCATCCCCAGGTTCTAAAATAATAGGGACATCCTACTTCACATGCAGTTTAAGTCTAGGTACAGATACTAATACCTAAATCCCTTAAACTAGGGCTCTGATACCATCTGTAACAACCCACGTTCCAAATATACATATAACATATAATTCATAACATGTTTTCAACAAAAGTAATTCATATTACACATTTGGTCCCAAAGTCTGACTAATCAATATAAAAATTCAGTACAAACTTGTTCCTATTTAGATAACATAATAACTAATAACACAGTTATAAGTACGAGAGCATCCACAACTTCATAACATTCATCTTCCCCAAAAAGCTATTCACCAAGTATTCTAATCACTTAGCCTTACTGGAATCACCACCTGGAATACATATTTTAAAACAGAAAATGAGGGTTAGACCTAAGGGTCTAGTGAGTAAATCCCTGACATTTGGAAATCATAAAAATTCATTTATATAAAATATTCTTTATATAAATACACATATATCACACGTAAGTTAATACCAACCAAGATTTTGTGCATCATACCTGTCTCATCCCACCTTATCCCTCCACCAATGGCCAAATTTATTGGTTGCGAGCCAATTTAACACACCGGTCCAAAGCCCGGCCACGTATTATATTCTCATATAATACTCACGTAATTATAATATCTCAATATATTATAATCACACACGTATGACATATTCATACAATTTATCAAGTATTTGTTATTCACATAATGTATTCTAGTAAAAATACTTTAAAGTAAAACTCACATGTTTAGCTTTTCACCAAAAGTCTTTCCAAGTTAATTATCACGTATGACAATCCTTCACAGAATCTGAAATCACACAAAATACCAAATATCTCTTTTTAAAACTAAACTTATGAAATCCTCGACTCAAGTCGCAACCTACTAAAAGTAAAATAGAATCGCAATGCATAGTGCTAAGTCGCAATCAACTACTGCGACTTCACCCCCAAATCGCAACCCACTATTGCGATTCCAACCCCAAGTCGCAACCCACTATTGCGATTCCAACCCCAAGTCGCAATCAACTACTGCGATTCCAAACCAAGTCGCAATCGACCATTGTGACTTCAAAGCCAAATCGCAATCAACCATTGCGACTTCGTTGAATATCTCAATAAACCATTGCGACTTCGTTGAATGTCTCAGTTCACTGTTCATCCTAAAAACTCAGAAATCGTACTTTTATGCTATGCATGTTGCTGTAAAGGTGCAGATATGTTTAAGACTATGAACATAACCTAACCTTAAGCTTAGATTTCCCAAAACATCCATAAATCATCAAAACCCACTTCAAAACTCATGTAAAAACTTCCTATACATAAAAGTAAAGATTGTATGGATTAATACCTTGGTTTCTCTTGGATAATTTCCTAAACCTTGCTGCAGATTCTTCTGATTTCTTCTCCTTCTTAACTTTCTTTGATTTCTCTCTTTTCTCCCTTCTCTTCACGTAACACACACATACACACTAGTAATTTTTTCTAAGTATCTTAAAAGAGGACACCTCCTCCTCTTGAGGTGGGTGTGGCGGTGGTGGATATGAGGTTTGGCAAACATACCAAACAAACCTCCAACTTATTCTATTTGGCAATATTTACCCCCAAACTTCCAAATAAAAATTAAACTTACCCCTTAACTTCTAACTTCATAAAACACTAACATAAAATCTTATAAAATTTTCAAATTTAAATTATATTAAATACCTGGTTATTACATGTAGCTTGTAAGTTGGTGTGGTATAGTGAAGGCAAAATCGTTAAAGAATATAAGTTGCTCCTTATGTGTGAAAGAATTGTACGAGAAAAGATTAGTTGAAGATCTAAGAATGGGTAGTAACTTCGAACGGTAATGTAGTTTCAAGATAACTTGCTTAAATATTTTAAGTTAGAAATCTTAGTGAAACTGTTTGGTTATGGTTCGTAATGAGAAAATACTAACGATATGTGGAAAATTGGGAGAAAGAGACAAGTAATACTTGAAAGATAGTATTCCACGCTAACGTGGGGAAGCAATGATAGAAAGATTGGACTTAAGAATGTAGTCTTACTACAAGTTCATTGGAGTTATCACCTTTGATATACAACCCTTTAATGTTTGGTTGCAATATGGTCGCGTAGTGCGATAGTGGTGTGAGGAAATGGTAGCACTTTGTACTGAAGAAGCGTGTGAGTCATAGATGTAACAAAGGTTTGTCGTATTTATCGAAGTATTCCAAAGTGGTGAGTATGCTCAATTTAAGGTGAGTGTAGATTTTCAAGCAGTAGATGGTAATGTTCTTTTGAGACTCGGAGATCGAGTTATGGTTAATGTCGGGATGGTAGACCAAGAAATAGTCGGGTAAAGATTTGATGATGAACAATGACTCTAAGGAGGTTTGCAAATCCAATTTGGGGAGCGGATGCTAATGAAAGAGTTAAGGTTCAGAAAGTATGAAAGAATGAATTCTTGTTCTTTCTGGACTTTTAATTGTGACTTTAGAGTCGGAAGAGAATATGAAGGATAGGTATCCCCATCTGTTTACCGGATATTGATTTCGAGGACGAAAGCATTTTCAAGTTGGGGAGTATTGTAACATCCTGAATTTTCAATAATAGTAATTTAATGAGAATTGGGATCTAATTGTATTTTGGTTTAAAACCTTGAATTATATTGTATTTTATAATTCAATAAGGTTAAAATACAAGGGATTAAGGTTTGGTGACAATTGTTGGAAAGTTGGAATTAGAGGGTGTATTGAGTAAATATGGAATTGTGTGTATGGATAAGGGGTTGAAATCTGAGATATTATCTCAGTTTGGTTTTTGAGTCGGCAGAAGAGAGAAGGCAGAAAGAAAAAGAAAGAAAAGAAGAGAAAAGAGGAAAAGAGGCTTTGTTCATCAAATTGGTAAGGAATTCGTGATGATTTCTGGTAAAATCTGTTGTTGTTATATGATTATAAACGAATCTATGTTGAAAATAGGTTTTCAAAAATTGTTTACAACAGATTGGGATTGGATTTGTGCAGCAAAGTGGGTTTTACAACAAAAAGGTGAGTTCATTCGATTCGTTGTACAAATTAGTGTTTTTAAGTTGTACTAACCTTAATATAGTTGTATAAATTGATTGAGGACTGAATGGAATACATAGATTGAACTGATTTTACAAGTTAAGTCGATTTGTGGACTTATTGAAATAAATTGTACGTAGTCCCGGTACATGAAAGCCCCGATACTTATGAGTCCCGGTGCAGTCCCGGTAGAATAAAAAGTCCCGGTAGTTGGAAGTCCCGGTAGTGGCAAGTCCCGGTAGAGGCAAGTCCCGGTAGTGGCAAGTCCCGGTAGTTAGAAGTCCCGGTAGAGGCAAATTCCGGTACTTATGAGTTCCGGTGAAGTTCCGGTACATGTGTTGAATACCGGGAGTTGGGAATACCGGGAGTTGGATAAAAATAGTCAGTTTACAGATTTTGGTAATAGATCTTGAAAATGAACTAAAGAATATAATACTTAAGGTATTCAGAAACTTTGTATTATCTGTACTATTATAGAAATTAGAAAGTATAGTTTCATTAATCGTGGAAAGGTGCGATTTAAGAATTGACATATACCTTATGTTGCTTGAACATACGTACCCTTGAAGAGTAGTATGTTAGGTTTATAGACTGCGCTAGTGTGATACTATGCAGGAATGTGTTAAATGTGATTTGCTCATACTGAATGATATGAGGAATCTGAACGATTTATATATGTGATTTGCTCATACTGAATGATATGAGGAATCTGTACGATTTATATATATATATGAGTTGCTCATACTGAATGATATAAGGAATCTATATGGTATAAAGGAAATTTGCTCATACTGAATGATTTGAGAAATCTGTATTAAGCATTAACTTGCACGAGTAGAAATAAGTGTAATGGATCCATAGGCACTAAAGTGTGGGAAATCACATGAAATAGGCGTGTGGTATAACTCGTTTAATCGTTATTCCAGTGTGTGTGGGAAATCATGGAATAGGCGTGTGGTATTAATCGTTATTCCTGATTTCTAAGGAAGAGAGTGAGATTGACATAAGTGCTTGTGATCTCTGCTTCCTTACCGATAAATGGGCGTGTGTAATCGCGATTTATTGGTGGAGAGCATTGATCTAGAATCTTTGAAGATTCATAGTGTGGCTCTAGGGTATGATATGATGACGGAATTATTGTCAGTCATATTCATGGAACAGGGTAAAAATCGTGTTAACAGAATACAGTTGTACGTATGGTAAGAAAAGGGGAATCAGGTTTGTTATAACTTGTTTACATTGATTTTTACAAATGTTATCTTGGAAACGAAAGTTCTCACTAGGCGTTGGCCTAATCGTCTCAATTGATGTTTTCTTACCAGGTACCAGCTCGGGGGGGGGGGGGGGGGGGGTAAAGGGTTGTGGGACGAGTGTTTTGATATTGCAGAGGTGGATGAATTTAACAAAGAAGAGATTTTGATGGATTGATAGATAACTTGATTAATCTGGTTGTAGTGGCATAATTAGATTGATAGGTTATTTGAAGGATCTTGTAATGTGAATATACTCTTGATGGTTAATCCACTGCCTGTTTTTATAAGTTGAAGTATTTATTATCATAACCTGTTATAACTTGAGGTTTAAATTGGCTCAGAAATTGGGGTGTTACATTACTGCCCATGAGACGATGCCCGACCATGTAGGCCCACACCTTACTTATCATGGAACCCGATGCCTATTCCGTGCTACAAAAGAGAAACTAACGTCTCGTAAACTGAGCTCAATGAATCCCGATCTATTGCCCGCGAGACTTGGGAAACTCAAATGCCTATGGATCCATAGCTAACAAGGTCTAAAACATTACACGACCCCAAAAGAATAAACCAGTGCATTCAAAACATGCAATTCCCCAATAACGTAAACCATGATCAAAACTCAACTTTGAGCTATCAAAACTGAACAATTGTCCTCAAGACTTAACAAAATCCAATACCGAGCCATAAACTCAACTGACTCAAAAGATAATTCATGAAAAGTCATAACACTAGATTAAACGTAGCAACACACACTTTTGCCAATAATATTTCAAATCCATAAAAACCCGAAATAGAACCTTGGGTTGGGACAACCCTCTTTTCCAAAGGACTCACACCGTACATTTTCCAAACCGTCCCATAATGTACTAAATGCATGTTTCCAAATATACACAAAATGTATTTTCATAACAAGTAGACTCCATTTATAACATAAATCAACAACCCATTTTCATGTATGATTTATCTACCATATTTTCCCAAAATTCCATATGTAAGTGTTTTACATTATTTACCACAATAAATACCTCAAAAGTTAAAACCCACCAAATAACTCAACATTGATAATTTTTCATGTAAAACACATAAGTACTTGGAAAAATAACATTTTTGGCATGTACAAAGTTTTCACAAAGCAACTTGAACTCACCTTGCTAGATTTCGGCTAAATCTAGATTTTCCCAAACGTAAGCTCCTTTGAAGAAACTTGCATCTTCAAGCCAAATCTCCAAAAACCTAGATCCATAATTTTCCAACCATAAACATTCATATTCCAACATAAAGAATCATTTCCCAAACATTTTACATCCAAATCCCAACTTATGTCAAAACCCTAATCTTCATAAATGAAGAAGGAGAAGATCACCTCAACCAAACACAACCAAAATCATCCAACCATACCCCAAAATAGAAGGAAGATGAAAATAACAACAACCTAGCTTTTGGGTAGAGGAATATTACCTTTATCACTTGAATCTCCAAGCAAAAGCTCTTAATCACCCACAAAAGCTTCAAGCTTCCATATCTTCAACAATGGTGGAAGTGGGTATGGTTTGGGGGGAGAAGATGAAGAAGAAGAGAAGGGATTTAGGGTTTTATAGGGAGAGAGATCGATTTTAGAGAGAGAGAGGGGTGAGTGGTAATGAAGGAAGGTGAAAATGAGGAAAGACAGAGAGACAAAGGTTTAAAATACCCAAAATATTTCATCAGACCTTCCGCGGACGTCCGGCCTTGTGCCATTCGGACGTCCGGCCTTAGCTGATCCAGACCCCTCCATTTCTCTGTTGCTTCCGAGGATGACACGCAGACTTCCGCGAGTCGCGGACGTCCGGCCCTTGGCCCATGAGGACGTTCGCAAGCCTAATTTTCATATTTCAAGTTTCGGGGTGTTACAATCCTCCCAACCATAGAATGATTTCGTCCTCGAAATCTAGACCCCTTACAACCAAAGGCTATCCAATTCAACCCTTCCATGTTCCCTTAACTCCCAACTGAGAACTAAATTCCCCATGAAGTTTCAACCTCGAGCAAATCCCTTACCAACGATGCCCTCTCGGGTATGCTATACTTATGTTCGGGTGGACTCCCCATCCACTGGAGCAACTTCCAACTAGACGACTCCGGTCGTCTCCCAACCTTAGGTGTTCCATACTTCCCCATCGTCAGATTCGAACTCCCAAATAATCCACATCCACCTGTTCTTAAACTTTCTTTCCAAATCAGTCCAACGCTTACTCACTACCGAAATCAATCAAACCTCTAAACTAGCATTTACTCCTAACAAATTCCATTGAACTCCAACACCGACGGTCATCACTGACCCATCAATTACACAATTCCAAGGATACGTCCAATTATCAATTATCCAACCGACAGATTCTCTTACCACCCAAGGAAAGTCATTTCACTAAATCCGCTCATCACAATTGAACATCTTAATATTACTACAACCATTACCATCATTCCATTAAAATCGGACTACAATCCTTCGATTACACAGCGTTTGGCATCAAGGCCAAAAGTTGACACCTAGTTATACCACCAAACTTTGAATCACAACAGACTCAACCCCGAGTTTCACTCGCCGAGCATTCTTACAAAACCAAGGTTATCAATATGGCGTCTACATGGTCTTACAAATCCATTATGCGAAAACTGACCAAAACTCAAAGCAAAATTGCCAACAAGATGGTTACAACTAACCTCAAAATAAGATACCGCGAGTCTAACCCTTCAGTTACAAAATGTGTCGATTATACAAACAGTGCTACTTGGCCTACGGTACCAACACGCATTAAAATACTCAGCCTTCCACTGTCGAAGTTCTACTCACACTTACTTTTAACCGGGGTTACTTGGCCTTTCCAGGGTCCTAATGAGTTCAAGGCTCTCAAGTGTATTATTTAATAAATATGCAATCGAAAACTTTTTATAGAAATTTCAACACTAAGATTTTCATATCAAGTTAACCGCACGCATAAAAACTACTACTATCAATTAGGTAGTTGCGTAAAAAAAATGGACACACTCGTCCCAAATATGAAAATCAACTTGAAAACCATTTCACCAAAATTCAAGTTATTGACAAGGCTTAAAAGTATGCTCAACAATCTTATGAAATGGACCGCCACGGTCTTAGCATAGATTTAGTTAGGTCATGCACGTAAAGAAGTTCTCATACTTTAAATAGTGTGCAAATAGATTTGTACGCATTTCAAAAGGAGTTTAAACATCCTCCGACTCCCCAAAATCCCTATTAACCATAAAATGACATGGAAATCAAATTCACCAACAAGGTTCGCACACATGCCCGTTTATTTCACAAAAACGGTGAAACGATCCATAAATATGCTTTTGTTAAAACATAAAATGATTTGCGTTAGTTCGAAGTTCAAAGATAAAAGTCAACACGTTTTCACCATTCGAAGATATTGACTAAAACATCATGAAGAAATTTCAAATTGGAGTACGCATGCAACTTTGTAACACTTCCCTAGGGGTTTTCCGAAAATGAAATTACATGCATTAGATAGCTCCTAATAAAATTTCAACAGATGAAATTCTCTAAATCAAATATCAAAATTTTCTCACTTAGTCATATAATGACATAAGAGTAAAACATTTTTGACAAGGCTCACACATTAATGTGTTTTTCCCAATACTGAGGAGAAAATAAGTGCTTGTAAACGGTGGACACCAAAAAAGGTTTAAATCGACTTCGAATGTCAGATCGTACAAACAATGTGCATTAGTGTTCCAAAACATCAATAGTTTCACGCACTCTAGATTTAGACAAATAATTTTCCACAATCCCCATCACGGAGCATTTACACCAAAAGTTTCACACTAGCAATATAAAACGTTAAAATGTCAACGCTTAAAATTTACCCATTAAAATACTCAAATTACACATTTTCTCCAGAACCAAAAGGTTTACAATTTTCTTTCCAAAATGTTCATCAAGTCAAAATTTGACCAAAGTTCAACGACTCGCCTATTCGCGTTTCCAAAACGTACTGTATTGTAAACCATGCATGATCTCCACAACACTAAGACATGCCTTGACCAAAAGACTTTCACTTATGCATTGAATTAATAACAACTTCATTCACGATTCATTTATCAAATTTTCGAGGATCAGTGACTACCAAGTTATGCATACCCTTAGATCAATACCATGCATTTGCATGAAATGATAATAAAATAATCGTTTAATCAAAAGCGTACAAAGCAAATTGTTAAGAAATACAATCAGTATGTTCTTTCATACACTACTCACGCCACGTATAAATCAATCCGTACAATTGAATAAATCGTAACAAAATGTGCTAACACAAATCTTTGAAAGAGGAATTACTCGGCACCAAAGTCCCAAAACATTCCATTTGGTCGCCTACGACTTAACTAACACTTCTCAACAAAACCCGAATGAGTCAAAATGCCCAATATAATCCAAAATTAACACACGCAATAACTAAAGTATGCACCTTACAAAATTGCACTCACACGACACAAAACGTCGTAAACCAAAACTCTTAAAAACTCCATGGGCTCAATTGCCTCCACCCAACCAAGTGATGCCAAACCTTTCGCTTCCAAAAATCAAATTGCATAAAGCAAGATCATGACTAAAATGTCAAAATTCCAAAAATTATCTCTTTGTTGTAACACACTATGAACAACACTTTTCAATAAGCCATGCATTAGATAAAGATTTTTCAGTAAATTTGACATAGACATAATGGAAGATAACTTTCCGTCCAAACCATAACATATGTGGAGGAGATCCAATGTTAAAGTCATAAGCCATTGTTACTTGCCCAACATCTTAAACATCATGAAAATATAGATATCACTGTATCCGAAAATAATGTTGGACAACGACAAAATAAAGCAAGTCCCGACGGAGTTTGCAAATCCCGTAATAAAATAATTTCATGCACGTTTCAAACCATGATTTAAAATCTTGTGCGTGTTAGACGTTTTTTCGAGATTTCATAACACAACTCATATGATGATTTGAAATACAAGAAATATTTGATGCAATTTAGCTTTAAAAGTAAATTTCGTGGATTAACTTAGTCGACACTCAACGTCTCAAACCATACTCCTCCAAATCGGATACTCAAACACCTTAAGGCAAAGTGGGGAATTACATCGATTCACCTTACAATTCCTCCTCGAATTAAGGTCGATTCAATAAATATATGGTTCTAATCCAACCATCAACTTCGACCCGAAACGGTCCACTTAAAGCAATTATCATGCTTATTGTCACCCTAAGTGACTATTACTAAATTCGTCAATCTTTTCCAACGACCATCCTCTTAGAACTTCTTCACTATCCCAACGGTCGTCACATTAAAGTAGTTCAAGTATGCACATGTAATTAGCAGGTTCACCATGACACTGGCCAAGTGTCATTATGAACGCACCGTACATGATTATCCTTGCTACTTTCGACATGATTCTCGTTTCTAGCAACTCCATTGAACTAAAAAACATCCTATCTTAAGGTGCCTAGTGGTGAACTTCACTTTCATTTACTTAAAAGAACGCTAGTTTGAGTCTAGGTATTCAAAATCAACACCTAATTCTCTCAAACTTATGCTCTGATACCAACTTGTAACACCCTCAAAATTGGAACGAGCAACTAACTTTAATTTCAATAAAATAACCAAACGAGAATAAAATTATTTCTACAGATCATCCCTTAAAATACCTCGGAATTTAAACATCATAATTTCTACAATTAATAACTTAAAACGGGCGTTACTTAACAAAACACAAGTTGCTAATCCCAAATAAATGCGGAAGGCTTCACTAATCAAAGTCACCTCTCGTGCACTCTACTAGTACTCGCCACTTCACTGTGTAGCAAAAGCAACTCCCAACCTGAGCCTGTTGCACATGCCGACAAATAAAAAGGGTTAGGCTAACCCCTAGTGAGTTCAAGAGTTTTATCATGACCATATAAATTTATAAATCGAGAGAGAGAGGTAGTTTTAGTCATGAGTTCAAAAGAATTTACTTTAGATGCAAACCGCCCAATTTCCAACTCACACAAATCCCGTGCTGAAAACTTTAATATAACTTGATTCCCAAAATGGACCCATTTCCAAAACCAACGTGAAAGATGAAATAGCATTTGATACTCAAAACGATTGAATTCATGATTAAATCGCCATTATTCCAAACATCCCAAAACATGGATGAAACATAACCCATAACTCGCATAACGTGGAAAACAATTCACGTAAATATGATAATGTCACCGAAAACATGGATAAAACAAATACCCAAAGCAACACCTTTTAGTGACGGGGGAGGCCCGTGTTCATCGCACGTGACGGAACACAAAAGTGGGTCACCTACTATGCAATAAAACACACACGTGGATTACTCTCGTAAACTGAGCTCATTCACTCTAGATCTATTGCCCGCGAGACTAGGGAGCCCCAAACTTCAACCACTCCAGGTCTATATATTGGGTCACTCCAAATCTACAACAGCACATTTGGGATTACACCTTACTGCCCATGAGATGACGCCCGACCATGTAGGTCCACGCCTTACTTATCATGGAACCCGATACCTATCCCGTGCCAAGCACATATGGAATTACACCTTACTGCCCATGAGATGATGACCGACCATGTAGGCCCATGTCTTACTCATAATGGAACCCGATGCCTATTCCGTGCTACAAAAGAGAAACTAACGTCTCGTAAACTGAGCTCAGTCAATCCCAATCTCTTACCCGCGAGACCTGGGAAACTCAAATGCCTATAGATTTATAGCTAACAAGGTCTAAAACCTTACACGACCCCAAAAGAATAAACCAGTGCATTCAAAACATGCAATTCCCCAATAACGTAAACCATGATCAAAACTCA
Source organism: Saussurea involucrata (assembly GCA_033807775.1). Lineage (NCBI taxonomy): Eukaryota > Viridiplantae > Streptophyta > Magnoliopsida > Asterales > Asteraceae > Saussurea > Saussurea involucrata. The sequence continues at coordinate 116,341,383 of CM066322.1, forward strand.
ACTTTAAGCTATCAAAACTGGACAATTGTCTTCAAGACTTAACAAAATCCAATACCGAGCCATAAACTCAACTGACTCAAAAGAGAATTCATGAAAATCCATAACATGAGATTAAACGTAGCAACACACACTTTTGCCAATAATATTTCAAATCCATAAAAACCCGAAATAGAACCTTGGGTTGGGACAACCCTCTTTTCCAAAGGACTCACACCGTACATTTTCCAAACCGTCCCATAATGTACTAAATGCATGTTTCCAAATATACACAAAATGCATTTTCATAACAAGTAGACTCCATTTATAACATAAATCAACAACCCATTTTCATGTATGATTTATCTACCACATTTTCCCAAAATTCCAAATGTAAGTGTTTTACATTATTTACCACAATAAATACCTCAAAAGTTAAAACCCACCAAATAACTCAACATTGATAATTTTTCATTTAAAACACATAAGTACTTGGAAAAATAACATTTTTGGCATGTACAAAGTTTTCCCAAAGCAACTTGAACTCACCTTGCTAGATTTAGGCTAAATCTAGATTTTCCCAAACGTAAGCTCCTTTGAAGAAACTTGCATCATCAAGCCAAATCTCTAAAAACCTAGATCCATAATTTTCCAACCATAAACATTCATATTATAACATAAAGAATCATTTCCCCAAACAATTTACATCAAAATCCCAACTTATATCAAAACCCTAATCTTCATAAATGAAGAAGGAGAATATCACCTCAACCAAACACAACCAAAATCATCCAACCATACCCCAAAATAGAAGGAAGATGAAAACAACAACAACCTAGCTTTTGGGTAGAGGAATATTACCTTTATCACTTGAATCTCTAAGCAAAAGCTCCTAATCACCCACAAAAGCTTCAAGTTTCCATATCTTCAACAATGGTGGAAGTGGGTTTGGTTTGGGTGGAGAAGATGAAGAAGAAGAGAAGGGATTTAGGGTTTTCTAGGGAGAGAGATCGGTTTTAGAGAGAGAGAGGGCTGAGTGGTTATGAAGGAAGGTGAAAATGAGGAAAGAGAGAGAAAGGGTTTAAAATACCCAAAATATTTCATCAGACCTTCCGCAGACGTCCGGCCTTGTGCCATGCAGACGTCTGGCCTTAGCTGTTTCGGACCCCTCCATTTCTCTGTTGCTTCCGCGGATCACCCGCAGACTTCCGTGAGTCACGGACGTCCGGCCCTTGGCCCATGCGGACATCCGCAAGCCCAATTTTCGTATTTCAATTTTCGGGGTGTTACATAATCTATCAAGCCCATGGCCCATAAAACAATTAAGCCCAAATAACAACATTTACAAAATAATCCCTTTAACTTCTATTCAACAAGATTTATCCCTAACAACTTAGGCTATTTATACCTAAGCACTATATTTACAAAAAAGTTCCCTCAACTTGATACAATATAAGAAATATGGCATTATCATTCTCCTCCTTCGTATCAAAAGTTGAGGTAGCTACTAGGCTTGATCAGGTGCAATGTACTTCTTTCTAATCCCGAAGATGATCTCAAATATCTTAGAGCATTCCGCTAATCCCTCCTTTTCTTGATAGCTTCCAAGGCACGGTCAATCAGTTTCTTTAGACTTTGAATCCAGCTTCACATGTCCCCTTTCATCCAATCTGAGTTTGCTTTCAAGCTGAATCTGTATTAACTTGAATGTCCCATCACTGTATTTGTTCACTTTGGCAAACCGTAAGAACTTCTTCTTCTTCTGACCATTAAAGTAAACAATACCAAATTCTGGTTTCTCAAGAATTCTGTAAACAAGGATATCTTGATTATCAGATAACCTCTGAATGGGTTTTAGGATGTTGACTTTGTTCTGACCTGCTTTTAATCCCATTTGGAAGTTAGTGAGATAGGAAAATTTCACCATATTCTTCATGAATCTCTTTATAGACCGATAGGCTTCAGACCATTCTTTGTTCTTGTTTGGGGTTCGGGCAAGTATGTCATACAAACTGAGAAGGTCTTCACACTTTAAACTTTTGAAGTCATCCTCTATAAAGAACCACTCCTTTCCATCTGTTCAGTACACAGTGAACTCCGAATACTACACATTGGGCAGTTTGTTGGATTCAATCTTCACTATTTTTACTATCTCTTTATCAGTTCTCACCCAGTCAATATTCTGATCCCTTTCTTTCATGACATGTAGAAACTCAACCCGATGAAGTGACAACATCTTCTCAATTGAGTACAGCTTCACCAGATCTATACGTTGAACATTCTTCACAGACAAGTCTCTTCTAACATCTTCTTGAAATGGAGTTAGAATCCTTATTTTGTTCCCTATGCTATCAATGTTTGGTTCTCTATCAATCAATTATTGATAAACTCTAATTTCTGCTTCTCAAACCGGATCCTTTATAGTACCATAAGGAATAACAGGAATATTAAGTTCAAGAATGTATATTATTGGATCATCTTGTTGCTGAAGCACCTGATCATAATCATCTTAATCTGAATCTACAATCTGTACATCTTGAGCAACTTCAAAAACATCATCAATTTCCTTCTTTATCATGGAAAATGTTCTCTCCGCCTCATCCTCCGAATCAATATACACTATGTCCTGAATCATAGCATCCGCCATTCTTTCCTCTTCCGTTATATTATCACTACCTTGAGGCTTTTCAACCCTAGGTGTGACATCATCAAGAACTTCATTGACAGTCTCATCAGCCTGTCTTTCCGGAACATCACTCACATTTTGACTTGTACCACCAAGCTCCACATTTTATGACTCACCAGCAAGTTCAACTCTAGCTCTCTTCTCTCCCTCATGGTGATCAGGATCATCCTGATTATCATGTTTTTTTTGGACGACTGAGCTTGGGACTTACACGATTGCTCCAGGACAGTAACTCTGTCTGAAATTGCCTTAAAACCAGAACTCACTGCCCAAGTATGTTGTTGAATTGAGTGTTGAATAGCCTAGATGTCGGACGTGGTTGCCATCTGTGATTGAATTTCAGTTTCTTTCTTTAATAAACCAACAAGCTCCACTTCGTCAGCATCAACATTTTCTCCCTGTTCAAGTAATCGGGCCAGGACTTGAGATTTCAGTTCATGGGTTGGAATGGGTTTTTCAGGTTGTGATGATGTACCAGGGGTAGATGTGGCAATATGAGGTATAGGCTGAGTGTTTGAGGGTGGTTGGCTAACATGTGTTTCTAGCTGAGTGACAGGTGTCTCCAACACAGATTTTCCTTTTACTGCCTTTTCAACTTCTTCTGACAACTTACTAACGATATTTTGCATCTCTGTCGTCTGGTTTTTGTATGGCACGTTCAATGAATCCAACGCCACATGCAATAAATCAAGCGTCACATAATGATGTGGCGGACCAATCATAGCTCTCAATTGTTGTGCACGAACGGGACTAACATTTGAACCCGGACCACGTAGGTTACCGGTTGTCATGATGGTTGAAGCAACCCCATGGTTTGTCCTCAACGCTGGCATAGTGTTGACGTTAACAAGTCTTCCACCCGGTCTACGTGAAGCACCAACGAATGGCGACAACACTCGGGGTGTTCCGATTGGTGGACGAAAGCTACCAATAGACCGTGACACTATCAGTAAAGTGACCGGCGGACGTGTCCTAGGAAAGGTAGTGTAACTTTTAGCTCTAATAGTTTAGGCTTAGAAGTATTGAAAAAGTGTGCTAAAGTCCAAGATCGTAGAAGACCTCTGCCGGATACATCAAGACTTTCCACACAAGACTCGAAGCCTCTGTCGATCATTCCCAGAGAACTCAAGCCAAGCCTAAAGATGATCATCGGACCACAGAGCCTCTGTGAAACTCCACAGAGTCTCTGGGTGGCCAAACTTCCTGAGGATGAAGACCTATGCATATCCAGAAACAACGAGTTCGTGCTTCTCACGTGCTTCACCATGTACGAAGATTCTGAAGATCAAATAGTACAACACGCTCTTATACTTTCCAGGTGTCACCTTCTTATTGGTGACAGCCTTTTACTTGTACTATTCACGTCTCACCTTCACTATATGTAGTGAGCACTATCCTGTCATTTAGTGTACACACACATGAGACTCTATCGTGAGACAGAAAAAGAGAGAAACTTGGAGAGAAAACCACACAGTAGTGTGTGTTCTTGGTGTTATTCCAAATATTTGATGATTAATGAGAGATGACTTATTGAGCATGTTAAATCTGTTTATTTGATCCATTATCATCATCTGCGTGTAGATCTATCATTGTTTTTAAACCTTATTGTGTTTATTAAACGCTTATGCATCTAAATCAAAACATACTCTATTTTATACACATTTGGTTTATACTTTATCATCGTTGCGTTAAACTGGGCTCAACAATTGGTATCAGAGCAAACTTTGATTTCTAATATCAAATGATCGTCTCTGCAACGATATTAACTCATATGATAGATTTTCTTGTTTGATTATTAGGTATGTTCTTCATTTCTACAAACAACCCATGTTTTGAGTCATTTTTCAACTAGTTTGAATCTGAATCATTATTAGGTCTTGTTTCTTCATCAAAATCATTCCAGTGTGTTTTATCAATCCTGTAAACCCATTTTTTTCCTAGATTAAAATTTGGTTTCACTCGGTCTTGTGCTTAGATCATCTGTTTCACTTTCAGTTTTAATACCCAATTTTTCACTCATTTCCTCAAAACCTTGTTTCTTCAAAAATGGCAAACCCCACTAACCTTTTCTCCGCTGGATCTCAAACAAAACCTCCAACTCTATTGAGAGATGAATATCCTTAATGGAAAGTCCGAATGATACATTTCTTGGAAGGTGTTGACAAAGAAATCGTTCATTGTGTCTGAAAGAAGCCATACGTTCCAATGGTCATTGTCCCAAGGGTACCTGTAATGGCAACCACACTTGAGGTCCCTGAATATGACAAACCTAAGGATATTGATAAATGGTCTCCTTAAGACTGGGAAAAATATGAGATGGGAAGAAAAGCCAAACGACTACTTATTATGGCTATCCTAAATGATCTGTTTCAGTCTGTCGATGCATGTGAATCTGCTCATGACTTATGGGTTGAACTTGAAAAACAACTAGAAGGAGGTGTTAAGACTCAAAAGAATAGAATAGCCCAATGCATAAATGAATATTATGGTTTCAAATCTCTTTCAACAGAGTCACTCCAGAATACCTACGAGAACACCTACGACAGGTTCAATGCCTTAATCAACAAATGTAAAAAGTTTGGCATTCACGACAAGCCTATGAACCAAAATTTGCACCACATGTTCAATGTAAAGACAGTTTGCACCACCACAAGCCTATGAACCAAAATTTCAAGGAAGAGATGAGTTTCATGATCAACAGAGAATGTATGAACCTAGGTACTACGAACAGAGGCCAATTGATTATCAACAGAGGAAGCAACAATACCCACAAAGGGGTATATAGAGGGAAGAGCAAAGAGCTCTAGAGGAAGCTAACCAATCAACCCCACAGAACAACAGATGTTTTAAATGCGGCAAGCTGGGACATTATGCCACAGAGTGCAGAAGTCAAATCAATAGAAGCCAGCCCTAGAGAGACTCTGCCTTTTACAAGAAAAAGGTCGAGTATTATGCATATAAGTCACTCATGGTTGAACAAGAAAACTGGGTGTCTGATGAATCATCCGATGAAGGTGATAAAAATGCCTTGTTCTGTGGAATGGCGGAAGTGAGCGGTTCAGACTCCGAAAGTGAGGTATCTACATCTAACTCTTGTTCTAATGAAACAAGAATCATGTACCACCCCGAAAATTGAAATACGGGATTTGGACTTGCGGACGTCCGCATGGGCCAAGGGCCGGACGTCCGCGATGTGCGGAAGTCTGCCGGTCATCCGCAGAAGCAACAGTGGAAAAATGGGAATTCAGATCAGGTTGAGCCGGACGTCCGCATGGCATCTAGTCGTACGTCCGTGATGTATCTGATGAGATATTTTGTGTTTTTAAGACTTTTCCCTCTCTCTCTTCCCTCATTTCATCTTCAACCTCAAATTCAATTTCCTCTCTCCCTCTAGCCCGATTTTCTCCCAACAAACCCTAAATCCTTCATCTTCTTCCCCAAATCAAACCCCTCACCATTGTTATGAACCTTAACCTTTATAGAAACCTTTCATTTCATCTTATTCACCAAGCTTCTAGGGTTTCATCCAACCCTTTTCAGTCTACTTTGAAGATTGGGAGTTTGTGGTTAATCTTGGTGATTTTAGAGGTATTTTGGTTGGTGGATTCAAGCTATGGTTAACGTAATCTTCTCTTCTCTTCATTTATGAAAGTTAGGGTTTTGGTATAAGTGGGTATTTTGGTGTAAAATGGTGGGAGAATGATTCTACATGGTTAGATCTAATTATTGTTGGTTGGAAATGTATGGATCTAGGTTTCTTGGAAGTTTGGGCTTGAAGATGCAAGTTTTTCAAAGGAGCATACGTTTGGGGAAAATCTAGATTTAGCCTAAATCTAGCAAGGTGAGTTCAAGTTGATTTGTGAAAATTTTGTACATGCCAAAAATGTTATTTTCCATGTATTTGTGTGTTTTACTTGAAATTATCAATTGTTGAGTTATTTGATGAGTTTAACTCTTTTGAAGTATTTAACTTCATAAATGTTGTAAAACACTCATATTTGGATATCTTGATGTGTTGAGATCATAAATATTGTTAATGCCAAAAATCGCACCAAAGGGACAACTTAAGGTCGATGTGGACTTTAACAACTAAAGAAAGGAATCGTTCGACAAAGGCGTGCGACAAAGACAAAAATGTAAACGAGACAGAGGATTTGATGACGCAGGAAAAACCTCAACGAGGAAAAAACCTGCAGACGACAGTGGATGTCGTCGCTGCACTATGGTCGCCAATTAGGGGCGATGTCCTTGGTGTTCTGGGTGTCGATCGTACAGAGATTACAATACAAATGAAGGGAAAGACTTCGAAATGTAAAGTACAAGTGTTTGAAATGTAAAAATAGTGTGCGTTGTGTGTGAAAACAATGTGTAAACTATTGGTCGAGAATGAAAGTCGTGCGTCGGGAGCGATTCTTCGAGTGAGAGTTCTTTGCTTGTAGTGTTCTTCTGAGCTGGGATGCTTATCTTCTATTGTTCGATGTTCGGGTCCCTGGAACTGAAGTTTAACTTGATCTTTTATAACCTTCGGGTGCTTTGATTAGCTCATTGATTGCTTTGATAACAGCCATAATGGTCGCCAGTTGTAACTCTTCATAATTGCTCTTCATCAGTTATGACCGTTGCCCATTAATGACTTTGACTCCTGCATTAATCATTGAACAAACGTAACAGTCGTATATTGAGTTAGTCAAGGTCGTACGGTCTTGTGCGACGGTCGTGCGGAACGGGCGACGTCGAGGTCGAGTGTCGTGAGGAACTCTCGACTTATCTTTTAGGAGGGACGACAGAGGTTTTTTGGGTCTTTGTCGGGGCCTTATCATAATAGAAGATATGGTTCATAACATGTGTCTTACCTTTTCTGGTCGTGGTCGAGACCTGTGAAATTTTGCCCAAACAGTTTGCCCCCAAAATTTGAAAGTAGGATGGCAAATTCGAATTTTAAATTTTGCTTGTCGGGTGTTCAGGGTTTTGTGTTGAAAAATACCTTAGTTGTTTTGGAACTGAATTGGTTCAATTCAAACTAGAGAAGGAAATCGAAGAGAGGATAAAGTCGTGACGTCATGCCGACACACGATGGTGCTTACCAGCTGTCGAGGATCCGGGTGGTCATACGAAAAGACTGGGACGCGTGGCAATCATCAAGGGATTCGATCGTTTGCATAAATAGAGACCTCAATGGGTCTATTATGTTTTACGATTTCAAAGAGTCTTAAGCAAAGATTTCCTCTCAATCTTCTTGCTGTTCTTTGCCCGATCATTACTAATCCTACGAGAATATGCGACTCAGTTAGGATTTTTGAGGTCTTAGAGCGCTTATATATAAGGTACGATTTCTTCGATTCCTCCAATCTGTTTTAAAAGGTGTCGATGGACCCTGAGAGCAATATTCAAGAACAGTCGGATCTTGATAACTTTAGGAGGTTAGCTAAAATCCCTGTGTGGGTCGAATTAATTTGCGCAGAACGAATGCCCCGAGGGTTATATCGTGATATACGAATATCCCTTTAAGATTGGCTTTGAATGGCCCTACTCACCTCTAGCTAAGGCTTTTATGCTAAATTTTGACTTAGCAACGGGTCAGCTAATGCCCCAGTTTTGGCGAGTTATACAAGTGATCGAGCGCGTCACTAAGAATTGGGAATCTCCCATGAATGTACGCGACCTCCTTTTGGCTTATCAAGCCAAGAAGGATGGGAGTCATCGCTGCAGTTTATACTCTAGACTTAAAGGTGATCGGGTTCTGGTCCTTAGGACCGCTGTGAACGATCGCGGGTGGAAGACTCGGTACGCATTTGTGCGTAAGTCGACCCTTGACTATGAGAGTGATTGGATTAGGGCCAGCTGGAATACATCGGGTGAGCTTTGTACTTTTTTGTTGTCTGTCGTCTGCGTTTTTTGGTTTTTAACTTGTTTTTTATATGTCGACAACCATAAAGTTCGAGGACGTGAAGCCTTACGCTAATTCTCAAGCAAAGATCGACGTGTTCTTAGAGTTCAACACTAGGGAACGGTCGTTTGTCGTACGACAATTGGTGGACGACGACGAGGATTTAGTATACTTAGGAGAAAATCAGGGGGAGAAACGTGAGGAAGAAGGGGAGTCGAAAGAAGAAAGAGAGATGACTGGTAAGCGTACCTTCTTATTTCTTTTTGTGTTAATTCGATTCTTCTTCCCTTGATTTTCATAATTTTTATTCTTTTGTGGTTTCCAGGGGAGTCTCAACCACGGATGCCGCGTGTCTCTGCTAAAAGAGCAGTTGAGCTCGAGCTTGCTCGTAAGGTCAAGGAGCAGAGGCATAAGCATATGTTCGTTGGTCCAGATGTTCCGAAGAAGACGCGGACGACGATTCCGAGGGAACCGTCTTTGGGAGTTCATGACTCGTCTAGAGTCGTTACGCCCGAGAAGGCGAAGGTCGTATCGCCCAAGAAGTCGTCTTCTGATGCGATCGCTGCGACACCTATTAGTTCTGCGCCTTCGGCGGAAACAGCGAAGTCCCCGTCAACCACGTCGGATCCTTTGTCGGCCGGCAAGGGCAAGGATCAGCCGACGGGAGGGGCTAAGGTCACGACGGTTAATTTTACATTGCCGTCGGACTTTATGGCCAGCAGTGTCCTAGACGGGACGAACTTATTTCCTCACCTGGGGAAATAACTGCTCCCTTCTTTCAGGGAGCGTTTCGTGGGGTTTCCTATCGAGGAGACGGTAGCTCATGTCGCCGGGCTGGCTTTCATGGTAACTCTTTCTTTCAAGACTTGGTTCGTTTGTCGCTGTCATTGTCGTTGTCAGTGTCATTGTTCGTTGTCGTATATTTATTTACAATATTTGTTTTATGATTTTGCAGGCGTTCCAAGCTTCCCTAGCTTTGCGGGATGAGACAATGAAGATAAAGGATTTAATGTTTGCTGCGTACGAGAGGGAGAACGCGACGTCAGATAGGGCGAAGGTCACCGCAGAGCGCGAAGAGGCTCTGTTAAAACGTCTGGATGACGCCCGAAAACACTTAGAGGTCGTCGATCGTGCGAAGGATGATATCAGTCATCGTCTAGCGCATTCCTTATCCATGATTGCCAACCAGAGGGAGGAGATAGAGAGGATTAAAGAATCTTTGGCTGCAGCTACAAAGGAAGCTGAGGATTCCAAATCCAAGGTAGAGGGTCTGGAGAGAGATGTACAAGATGCTAAGGACGAGGGTAAGTCTGTTTTTGCCATAGCTCATCTGACTGCTAGGGCAGCGATTATGAGGCGACATCTAGCGGGGAAGGACCCTCTTGCTTCGGCGTCGGAAGACCTCGACATTTACTTGAAGGGCGCCGGGTCGGTGAGAGATCTTGATTCGGATGATGAGAAGGAGATCGAGGAGGAGGTGGTGGACGGAGGTCTTCAGGGCGGGACCTCAGGCAAGGATGCGACTGATGCTCCTCCTCAAGTTTAGAAATTTTGTTAGTTTCTCTTTTACTGATCGACCATTGGTGGTCGAAATGTAATTGACGGTTTATTCGGTGAATGAAATTCGGGCTTCTTTTGAACTTGCGTTTTATAAAATATCACATCGACTGTCAAATTCATAAAGTAAAAATATACAAGGAATCATGCGACTTAGGCATCTATTGTAACACAATAACTGGAACGTAAGCCATAAGACTTTTAAATCATATATATAAACATAAGCACATGCGACTAAAGCATACATTCGGAGTATGAAATTTTTCTGAGTTAAGAAACTTAGATCATAAGGTTTTTAGACTTCGCGATCGTACGACTAAGTCGTGCGATTAATTTGAACCGTGTGCCCCTGTAGAAGGATGATCAAGTCATAGACCTGATTGTTTATGTCGTGCGACCTTGCGAAACTAGAGTCGTTTGATTATTGTCGTGCGATTCTGCGGAATAAACAATGTCATAGGTTGGTCGTTGGCTAACCAACGACCCTCCGATGTTTAAGTCAGTAACCATCGTTGTTAAAAAATCGTATGAAAAAATAGAAAAGGGTTTAGAAGACGTACCTTTTCTGACGCGTCGTGCCCAACTACGTGGGACGTCTTGATTATTGCTACCATCTTGCCCCCTTGTGGCGATTTTAAGACGATACACTAAATGTCGTCGTGAATCGCCACAATAGAAGGTCTATTTTCGCGGCTTCAGAGTGGTTTTATAGCAATCACGAGCGACTTTCGGCTCATTTTTTATCTCTTGGATTCCCCACGGCGTAGGGAACTTCAGAGTCTGATGATACGTTGAGGGAACGGCTTTAATTTCATGGATCCATGGTCGACCTAAGATGATGTTATAGGCTGACGCACAGTCGATGACACTGAACTTGGTCTGCTTGTTGATTCCTCCGGCATAGACGGGCAAGATGATATCTCCAAAGGTGCTCGTCACCTATCCATTGAAACCGACCAAAGTTGTCGAACATCGGGTGATTTCCGAACGATCGATTCCCATGGCCTTGATGGTGTCAATGAAAATGACGTTCGCTGAACTGCCCCCATCGATCAAGACTCGACGGGTTAAACAATTACCAATCGTGAGTTGAATGATCAACCCGTCGTGATGTTTCTGGTACGAGTCACCGAGGTCGTCTTGGTCGAATACGATCTTCATAGCTTCCAACACCAAATCTCCTTTAGGCCTTGATGAACGCGGGACAGGCCGATCGTCAGGCGCTTGACTGGCATGACGTTTGTCTGCGGCGTATGTCAGTCCACATACGTCGGAACCACCGGTGATACAATTGATGACTTTCGCATGCTCGGGGGTTGACGGACGATGGTCGCTAGTGGGAGTAACGACGTCATCGATGATATCTTTGAGATTCCTTTCGGGACATGATACGCTAGTTCCTTTTTGAGAGCTATGCACTCATCCGTCACATGACCATGGTTGACATGAAAGTCACAGCATTTAGATTTGTCTTTCTTAGCGTCGTCCTGATCGGACTTCTTTGGCCATCGAATAGTCGCCTGGCCGGTTTTCCAGAGCTTCGACCAAATCTTTAGTGGATCATTTGAATCTATAAGAGGATATCTTAGGGTACTGAGAAAACTTGGTCGCGGTCTTAGCCTCTGCTTTCGTCTTGAATCGGACGTTCGAGATCTGGAGCGCGGGCTCTATTTTGGAAATTGATTTTCTCTTGAACTCGGGCTTTTTCACACCTAACGACCTTTTGTCGTCGGTATGCTTGCGTCGAAAGGCAGCGTCGTCCTCTACTCTCATGTACGCTATGGTTCGAGCTCGGACGTCTTCAAAGTTCTCCGGAGGATACTTGGTCAGGTCAGTGTATAAACCTGAAAGGAACAAAATACGGCTGTGACCCATTCTGAAACGGCTGCGACCCATTCTGAAATGGCTGCGACCCATTTTGCATGGGTGGTGGCCTTATGTGCTGAGGAGGAACCGTCCCGAACTGGAGATTTTGATTGAACGGTCCCGGCTGCTGGTTCTGCATGAACGGACCTGGATGCTGATTCTGAGCGAACGGACCTGATCCTGGACCTGGATTATGCGCGAATGGTCGAGGACCATTCTGACCGAACGATCCTTGGCCTGGATTCTGAACGAATGGCCTAGGACCATTCTGATGTCCAGAGGGATTCCTTAGCAGTGCGATCTCCTCAGCTGCTCTGCGACATTGTTCTGCCATGGTGTTGATTTGATTTCGAGCGACTTCAAGCTCCTGCTATATCTGGGCAATGGCATGCTGCTGATCTCCAGGGGCTGCCATTTTCCTGAAACAGGGAACAAAGAAAACTCCAAGAAACCGTTAGTAAGACGCACGTTCGTCGAAGATTTTCTCTAGATGACGTCCCACGGATGGCGCCAAATTCTTAATGCCAAAAATCGCACCAAAGGGACAACTTAAGGTCGATGTAGACTTTAACAACTAAAGAAAGGAATCGTTCGACAAAGGCGTGCCACAAAGACAAAAAGGTAAATGAGACAGAGGATTTGATGACGCAGGAAAAACCTCAACGAGGAAAAAACCTGCAGACGACAGTGGATGTCGTCGATGCACTATGGTCGCCAATTAGGGGCGATGTCCTTGGTGTTCCGGGTGTCGATCGTACAGAGATTACAATACAAATGAAGAGAAAGACTTCGAAATGTAAAGTACAAGTGTTTGAAATGTAAAAACAGTGTGCGTCGTGTGTGAAAACAATGTGTAAACTGTTGGTCGAGAGTGAAAGTCGTGCGTCGGGAGCGATTCTTCGAGTGAGAGTTCTTTGCTTGTAGTGTTCTTCTGAGCTGGGATGCTTATCTTCTATTGTTCGATGTTCGGGTCCCTGGAATTGAAGTTTAACTTGATCTTTTATGACCTTCGGGTGCTTTGATTAGCTCATTGATTGCTTTGATAACAGCCATAACGGTCGCCAGTTGTAACTCTTCATAATTGCTCTTCATCGGTTATGACCGTTGCCCATTAATGACTTTGACTCCTGCATTAATCATTGAACAAACGTAACAGTCGTATATTGAGTTTGTCAAGGTCGTACGGTCTTGTTCGACGGTCGTGCGGAACGGGCGACGTCGAGGTCGAGTGTCGTGAGGAACTCTCGACTTTCCTTTTAGGAGGGACGACAGAGGTTTTTTGGGTCTTTGTCGGGGCCTTATCTTAATACAACATATAGTTCATAACATGTGTCTTACCTTTTCTGGTCGTGGTCGAGACCTGTGAAATTTTGCCCAAACAAATATGTCCTTAAAAGATTTATTGCTCAAAATGAAGTTTATTTGATGGTTTAATCATATTGGTGAAGTTGATTTTATAAACCACTTGGGAAAATGCAGAATTTAGTGTCAAGAGTCATTTTGTTGTCTGTCGTCTGCGTTTTTTGGTTTTTAACTTGTTTTTTATATGTCGACAACCATAAAGTTCGAGGACGTGAAGCCTTACGCTAATTCTCAAGCAAAGATCGACGTGTTCTTAGAGTTCAGCACTGGGGAACGGTCGTTTGTCGTACGACAATTGGTGAACGACGACGAGAATTTAGTATATTTAGGAGAAAATCAGGGGGATAAACGTGAGGAAGAAGGGGAGTCGAAAGAAGAAAGAGAGATGACTGGTAAGCGTACCTTCTTATTTCTTTTTGTGTTAATTCGATTCTTCTTCCCTTGATTTTCATAATTTTTATTCTTTTGTGGTTTCTAGGGGAGTCTCAACCACGGATGCCGCATGTCTCTGCTAAAAGAGCAGTTGAGCTCGAGCTTGCTCGTAAGGTCAAGGAGCAGAGGCATAAGCTTATGTTCGTTGGTCCAGATGTTCCGAAGAAGACGCGGACGACGATTCCGAGGGAACCGTCTTTGGGAGTTCACGACTCGTCTAGAGTCGTTACGCCCGAGAAGGCGAAGGTCGTATCGCCCAAGAAGTCGTCTTCTAATGCGATCGCTGCGACACCTATTAGTTCTGCGCCTTCGGCGGAAACAGCGAAGTCCCCGTCAACCACGTCGGATCCTTTGTCGGCCGGCAAGGGCAAGGATCAGCCGACGGGAGGGGCTAAGGTCACGACGGTTAATTTTACATTGCCGTCGGACTTTATGGCCAGCAGTGTCCTAGACGGGACGAACTTATTTCCTCACCTGGGGAAATAACTGCTCCCTTCTTTCAGGGAGCGTTTCGTGGGGTTTCCTATCGAGGAGACGGTAGCTCATGTCGCCGGGCTGGCTTTCATGGTAACTCTTTCTTTCAAGACTTGGTTCGTTTGTCGCTGTCATTGTCGTTGTCAGTGTCATTGTTCGTTGTCGTATATTTATTTACAATATTTGTTTTATGATTTTGCAGGCGTTCCAAGCTTCCCTAGCTTTGCGGGATGAGACAATGAAGATAAAGGATTTAATGTCTGCTGCGCACGAGAGGGAGAACGTGACGTCGGATAGGGCGAAGGTCACCGCAGAACGCGAAGAGGCTCTGTTAAAACGTCTGGATGACGCCCGAAAACACTTAGAGGTCGTCGATCGTGCGAAGGATGATATCAGTCATCGTCTAGCGCAGACCTTATCCATGATTGCCAACCAGAGGGAGGAGATAGAGAGGATTAAAGAATCTTTGGCTGCAGCTACAAAGGAAGCTGAGGATTCCAAATCCAAGGTAGAGGGTCTGGAGAGAGATGTACAAGATGCTAAGGACGAGGGTAAGTCTGTTTTTGCCATAGCTCATCTGACTGCTAGGGCAGCGATTATGAGGCGACATCTAGCGGGGAAGGACCCTCTTGCTTCGGCGTCGGAAGACCTCGACATTTACTTGAAGGGCGCCGGGTCGGTGAGAGATCTTGATTCGGATGATGAGAAGGAGATCGAGGAGGAGGTGGTGGACGGAGGTCTTCAGGGCGGGACCTCAGGCAAAGATGCGACTGATGCTCCTCCTCAAGTTTAGAAATTTTGTTATTTTCTCTTTTACTGATCGACCGTTGGTGGTCGAAATGTAATTGACGGTTTATTCGGTGAATGAAATTCGGGCTTCTTTTGAACTTGCGTTTTATAAAATATCACATCGACTGTCAAATTCATAAAGTAAAAATATACAAGGAATCATGCGACTTAGGCATCTATTGTAACACAATAACTGGAACGTAAGCCATAAGACTTTTAAATCATATATATAAACATAAGCACATGCGACTAAAGCATACATTCGGAGTATGAAATTTTTCTGAGTTAAGAAACTTAGATCATAAGGTTTTTAGACTTCGCGATCGTACGACTAAGTCGTGCGATTAATTTGAATCGTGTGCCCCTGTAGAAGGATGATCAAGTCATAGACCTGATTGTTTATGTCGTGCGACCTTGCGAAACTAGAGTCGTTTGATTATTGTCGTGCGATTCTGCGGAATAAACAATGTCAGAGGTTGGTCGTTGGCTAACCAACGACCCTCCGATGTTTAAGTCAGTAACCATCGTTGTTAAAAAATCGTATGAAAAAATAGAAAAGGGTTTAGAAGACGTACCTTTTCGGACGCGTCGTGCCCAACTACGTGGGACGTCTTGATTATTGCTACCATCTTGCCCCCTTGTGGCGATTTTAAGACGATACACTAAATGTCGTCGTAAATCGCCACAATAGAAGGTCTATTTTCGCGGCTTCAGAGTGGTTTTATAGCAATCACGAGCGACTTTCGGCTCATTTTTTATCTCTTGGATTCCCCACGGCGTAGGGAACTTCAGAGTCTGATGATACGTCGAGGGAACGGCTTTAATTTCATGGATCCATGGTCGACCTAAGATGATGTTATAGGCTGACGCACAGTCGATGACACTGAACTTGGTCTGCTTGTTGATTCCTCCGGCATAGACGGGCAAGATGATATCTCCAATGGTGCTCGTCACCTATCCATTGAAACCGACCAAAGTTGCCGAACATCGGGTGATTTCCGAACGATCGATTCCCATGGCCTTGATGGTGTCAATGAAAATGACGTTCACTGAACTGCCCCCATCGATCAAGACTCGACGGGTTAAACAATTACCAATCGTGAGTTGAATGATCAACCCGTCGTGATGTTTCTGGTACGAGTCACCGAGGTCGTCTTGGTCGAATACGATCTTCATAGCTTCCAACACCAAATCTCCTTTAGGCCTTGATGAACGCAGGACAGGCCGATCGTCAGGCTCTTGACTGGCATGACGTTTGTCCGCGGCGTATGTCAGTCCACATACGTCGGAACCACCGGTGATACAATTGATGACTTTCGCATGCTCGGGGGTTGACGGACGATGGTCGCTAGTGGGAGTAACGACGTCATCGATGATATCTTTGAGATTTCCTTTCGGGACATGATACGCTAGTTCCTTTTTGAGAGCTATGCACTCATCCGTCACATGACCATGGTTGACATGAAAGTCACAGCATTTAGATTTGTCTTTCTTAGCGTCGTCCTGATCGGACTTCTTTGGCCATCGAATAGTCGCCTGGCCGGTTTTCCAGAGCTTCGACCAAATATTTAGTGGATCATTTGAATCTATAAGAGGATATCTTGGGGTACTGAGAAAACTTGGTCGCGGTCTTAGCCTCTGCTTTCGTCTTGAATCGGACGTTCGAGATTTGGCGCGCGGGCTCTATTTTGGAAATTGATTTTGTCTTGAACTCGGGCTTTTTCACACCTAACGACCTTTTGTCGTCGGTATGCTTGCGTCGAAAGGCAGCGTCGTCCTCTACTCTCACGTACGCTATGGTTCGAGCTCGGACGTCTTCAAAGTTCTCCGGAGGATACTTGGTCAGGTCAGTGTATAAACCTGAGCTGTCGTCCAGACCATGCTTATAAGCTTCAATTGCAGTCTTGACGTCATAATTGCGAATGTTGATCATCTCCACATTGAATCGATTGAAATAACTGCGGATAGACTCACTGGTCTTCTGCATGACGTAATATAGGTCACTGGTCTGCTTCTCCATCTTGTGACTGCTGGCAAATTGCTGGGAGAATTGGTTGACCAATTCAGCGAACGACCCAATGGACTTGGGTTTGAGATTGATCAACCATTGGAGAGCAGGACCGGTGAGAGTCGCACCGAAGCTTTTGCACATACAAACCTCCTGATACATGTGTGGGATCGAGATCGTCCACAGGAGCTGCTTATACTGCGCGACGTGCCCTATTGGATCGGTCACTCCCGAATACTTGGGCGTGAAGGCGGGGACATTGTATTTCTTTGGGACCTCAACGGTCGCGATCTCATCGACAAAGGTCGATGCCTGATATCCTGATCGAGGCTCGACATCGACGGGCACGGCTGCCCCAGGTAGCTTGGTGAGCAAAGATAGGACGCGCTCGTTCTGATCTTCTAGCATTTTCAATCGCTAGGCGACGGGGTCATTGGGGTCGAGATTTGCCGCTACTTGCGGATTGATTCCTGAACTGGTGCCATTGCCATGCGACGAGCCATTGGCATCTCCGTTGAAAGGAACAAAATACGGCTGTGACCCATTCTGAAACGGTTGCGACCCATTCTGAAATGGCTGCGACCCATTTTGCATGGGTGGTGGCCTTATGTGCTGAGGAGGAACCGTCCCGAACTGGAGATTTTGATTGAACGGTCCCGGCTGCTGGTTCTGCATGAACGGACCTGGATGCTGATTCTGAGCGAATGGACCTGATCCTGGACCTGGATTATGCGCGAATGGTCGAGGACCATTCTGACCGAACGATCCTTGGCCTGGATTCTGAACGAATGGCCTAGGACCATTCTGATGTCCAGAGGGATTCCTTAACCGTGCGATCTCCTCAGCTGCTCTGCGACATTGTTCTGCCATGGTGTTGAGTTGATTTCGAGCGACTTCAAGCTCCTGCTACATCTGGGCAATGGCATGCTGCTGATCTCCAGGGGCTGCCATTTTCCTGAAACAGAGAACAAAGAAAAGTCCAAGAAACCGTTAGTAAGACGCACGTTCGTCGAAGATTTTCTCTAGATGACGTCCCACGGATGGCGCCAAATTCTTAATGCCAAAAATCGCACCAAAGGGACAACTTAAGGTCGATGTAGACTTTAACAACTAAAGAAAGGAATCGTTCGACAAAGGCGTGCCACAAAGACAAAAAGGTAAATGAGACAGAGGATTTGATGACGCAGGAAAAACCTCAACGAGGAAAAAACCTGCGGACGACAGTGGATGTCGTCGCTGCACTATGGTCGCCAATTAGGGGCGATGTCCTTGGTGTTCCGGGTGTCGATCGTACAGAGATTACAATACAAATGAAGAGAAAGACTTCGAAATATAAAGTACAAGTGTTTGAAATGTAAAAACAGTGTGCGTCGTGTGTGAAAACAATGTGTAAACTGTTGGTCGAGAGTGAAAGTCGTGCGTCGGGAGCGATTCTTCGAGTGAGAGTTCTTTGCTTGTAGTGTTCTTCTGAGCTGGGATGCTTATCTTCTATTGTTCGATGTTCGGGTCCCTGGAATTGAAGTTTAACTTGATCTTTTATGACCTTCGGGTGCTTTGATTAGCTCATTGATTGCTTTGATAACAGCCATAACGGTCGCCAGTTGTAACTCTTCATAATTGCTCTTCATCGGTTATGACCGTTGCCCATTAATGACTTTGACTCCTGCATTAATCATTGAACAAACGTAACAGTCGTATATTGAGTTTGTCAAGGTCGTACGGTCTTGTGCGACGGTCGTGCGGAACGGGCGACGTCGAGGTCGAGTGTCGTGAGGAACTCTCGACTTACCTTTTAGGAGGGACGACGGAGGTTTTTTGGGTCTTTGTCGGGGCCTTATCTTAATACAACATATAGTTCATAACATGTGTCTAACCTTTTCTGGTCGTGGTCGAGACCTGTGAAATTTTGCACAAACAAATATGTCCTTAAAAGATTTATTGCTCAAAATGAAGTTTATTTGATGGTTTAATCATATTGGTGAAGTTGATTTTATAAACCACTTGGGAAAATGCAGAATTTAGTGTCAAGAGTCATTTTGAGAATTATAAGGGTATGAGTCCTTTTGGGAAAACCCTTTTGTTTAACCCGTGTCGAGTTTTGGGTTAATAATGAATTTGTGGTACTTGTTTACCTAAACGATATTTAAATGCATTTATGCTATGATGACCGTTATTTATGGGTCTAATGAGTTTTGAGCATTTTGCTCGGTTTTGACTTTGAGAAAGTCTTGGGGACATTTTGTCCGGTTTTGATTACTTAATGTGCTGTCTTAATTATGGTTTTCATTTATTGCATCATATCGCATATTATTGCGCATTATCGATATTTACATGCCCGGGTGCGTTAATCATTCCAGGATGGGCATATTATCATATACTGTGTTGCATTGGATCCATAGGCACGTAAGTCAGTCTTTATTTGATGGTCTACTGGGTGTCGCAGGATTTGACCGGGCCCCATGTTTTATGACCTTTTACTTTTCAAGGGTACACTAGGAGGACTGAGTCCGGTTGAGCTGTCAGGTTGATTGACGGGCGTTTTATTGACCTTCGCCATGTCGGGGCAATGTCATGGTTGTATCCCCGCTTGTGCCGAGCCTTTGGTGGTATTCTTAGTAATATTCCGCTAAGGCCAGCTGTGTCTTTGGGTGTGTTATGAAAGGCGTCGTATGGGACACTTGAGCTTTTATGCTGTTAAGTGTCGTACGATTAACATTATTTGAGTGGAGTACTTTTGTGTTCATCCATTCTCAATGGATACGGGTCTCCCCCTTCGTTGGCCAACCTTACTTGGGATTTTATAATATCCATGTTTTATTATCGTTGGTCTTATACGATTGACTGCAATTTGATTGCTTTAATATTGGATTCCCCTCCATGTATATTAAAGTTTGAATGAAGCAGGTCATCTCCATATTTATGGTATTTGGAATTCATTACATTTTACGTTCGCGTGAGTATTGGTTCGTATTATGTTTGCAATGAAGTAATATATTTAAATGGATGGTTTTTCCATGTTTTATGGGTTGAGTATTTTGTCGTCAACCGTATTTGAAGGTTTTGCATAATATTGATTTATTCAGGTGATGAGTGAGTTTGGATTGGAATTAATTTTAGAAAACGCTTTATGCCTTTTGGGAACTTTTCTCAATAATTTTTGGTGTGTTGGAAAATGAGTCATTTATATCCTTTTTGTAAACTCTTTTGGAAATCATAATCTATGTCGCAAACTTTCATTTAAAGGCTTATTTAAATCATGCTATAAACTCTTGAACTCACTAGGCGTTAGCCTAACCCTTTTTATTTGTCGGCATGTGCAACATGTTCAGGTTGGGAGTAGTTCTGGTGACACGTGTGAAAGGTTGTGTGCTAGAAATGTGCTCGAGAGGTGAATTGATTAAGTGAAGTCTTCCGCATTTACCCTTGGGAATAACACTTTGTGTTTGGATTGATTAAGTAATACCCGAAGTGAGTTTAGTCTTTGTAATAAGACTAGAATTATATATTGTTTGAGGTTAATCATAGATTTCAATTTGAGGTATTTCGCCTATTGGTTTATAGGAAGAAATTATATGATTTTGAATGTAATATCGCAAATTTTTATTTAGTTGTTTTTTCCAAATTCGAGGGTGTTACAAATCAAATTGTTTAAACTTACAAAAGAATTTCATGATTTCGAAAGAATATGTGCAGAAACAGAAAAGAAGCTTGCCTTCTATGGGAGAGAAGCTAGACTTCTGACTTAAGATAAAGCAAAATTTGCCCTTGATAAGGAAAACCTTTAAAAGGAACTTTTCTCAAAAGTAAAATTATTAAAAGAAAAGGTTTCTAATCTTGATTTGACATCGAAAAACATGTCAAAAGAGCTAAAGGACAAAGAGAGTGACAAAATGAATATTCTTGCTCTTAAAAACTTTTTTCTAACAGAAAGAGAAGTTCTCCATCAGGACTTGCTCGACAGAGACCTTATGATAAGGAAATCTCAAAATGCCCAAAAGGTTCATGAAAAAGTGAACACCCAAGTTGGCAGATGAGGGATTAGATTTTGTGACTTGGATCCCTATACAGGAAATAAAAGGAGCAAATCTTTATCTTCTCTATTTTGCATTGGAGTGTTCGAAAACCTGGATTTCCATACTTGATCTCTGTACACAAAAGACACAGAACTTCTGGAGAACCTTATAAGCGGAATCCTCTGAAGATGACAAATGTGTGGTATCAAAACACAGATTTATCATTGTTTGGGTAAAAATCCACACCTCACGACCGACAATAAAAAATACGTATGACATTTATGTGTTGATCCAAACCCTCAGTGATTTGATAATGACCCTCTTATACTTAGTGAAAATTGTAAGTAAACAATATGTATCAGAGTTTCACTATCGCTGATAAGTACTAAGATCTTACAGTACCGCTGATAGAAACTCTCGCTCTTTAAATTAAACATTCAGCGAACACTGTTCACCATTAATGCTCTGAGTCTGTTCAGTCATTATGATGATCGCTGATAAGTTAGTTGTTTACTTATGATCCCTGAAGACAAGTTTCACGTCAACAAAGGTTCTACGCTGAAGTCGAAGATCAAGCTCAAGAACCAGCGACAAGTCTCCTAATGAACTGATGCGAATCAGCGAAGACTCAGATTTTTCCACTCAACGTGAAGTATCAAGTACAAGACTTCAGCTATCGCTGAACTTTATCATTCGCTGAATAGAAAATGATAATCGCCGAATCAACGAAAGCTGATCATGAAGTCCTCCGTACAAAGTACTTTTGTCTTAACCCTCCCTTGTACGACTCCGTACGAAATGTCAGAAAAGAACCTCCGACTGTCTGAAATCGTACAACCACTCTGATACTACACTGTTCATCCATGCGGCTACTAAGGTTGTCAACAAAGGTCAATGACATGCAACCAACCAGCTGATGACACGTGTAAAGTGTATACTGACTTGCATTAAATGCATGCAGTATATAAAGATGAACCCACTTCTTTTGAAGTAACTTGCTAACTCTGGACAAGTTCAATCTCTTATCTCAAGATAGGTTATTATTAGTAATTTCCTTATCTCTCTTAGTGCAAGAAACCTTAGTGTTCCAACTTGTTTAGATTTAGGTTTATCCTTAATCTTGTTTCCGCAACAAGTTGTAAATTGTTAATGATTTATCAATAAACAATTTATAAAAGTAAAATCTGTGTGTTTGTAATCAACCCCCCCTTCTACAAACTTGTATAGGCCTTCGAGACCAACAAGTGGTATCAGAGCGGATTTGTTTAATCTCATAAACAAGATATAATCTAAGATATTTCTCTTCCTTGCTATTATCTGAAAATGGCCACCAACACAAACCCAAATTATATAGACAATGGTTCTCTTGCTAAACCCCCTAGATTTTCCAAAGATAACTTCAACTTATGGAAAAATAGGATGACACTCTTCTTAGAAGGTGTAGACCCTACTATGCCTTACTATCTCGAAAATGGTCCATTCATCCCTGTAAGAATTGATGATGCTGTTCCAGCCGCTGAGAATAGACCTGCTATTACAGAAAGGCTGGTCCCTAAGGAAATCTTTCAGTGGACCGACGAAGATAAGAAGAAAGTGGCTATAGATACAAAAGCCAGATCCATACTATCCATGGCTCTTCCTGACGAAGTCTACCATTCCGTCATGAATCTGAAAACATCAAAAGCCATGTGGGACACAATATGTGTTCAGTATGAAGGAACGTCTGAAGTCCAGGACTCAAGAAAGATCAACCTGGTAAGACAATACGAAAGCTTCATTTCTGGTTTAATTGTTTAATTGTAGATCTGAAAACTGTTGGTAAGGAATATTCTAACTTTGAAGTACTGACAAAGTTTCTAGAATGTTTACTTGAAAGCTGGGACAATTATTCTATGTGTCTCAAGCTGTCAAAGGATCTAAAATCAATGACCCTTTCAACCTTATATGGAACGTTGCTGAATCATGAGCAATCGAGCCATCTTAAGAAGAATCTTGTAAAAGATTCCAAAAGCACCCATGTTGCTTTAATCTCAGAGGAACCTTCTACTCAGCGACCCTCGGTCACTATCACTGAGTTAGAAAGTAACTATGAAAGGTCATCAGATTCTGATTATTCAGATAATGATGAATATTTGGCTCTCCTAACTAAGAAGTTCAGGAGATTTGCCAAAAAGAAAATGTTTAGAAAGAACAAACCTCTTTCCATAACTGACAAGCCTAGATCATCAGCTTTTGTTGATAAGGCTACTGCTACTTGTTTTAACTGCGAAAAGACAGGACATTTCGCTAACGAGTGCAGGTCTAAGAAAGTTTCTAGACCCTCAGCTTTTACAAAGAAACCCTTTGTTCCAAGGAATAAAGATGACAAATATTCAAAGCTGAAAGAAAAATATGCTAAGCTGAAAAGCTTTAAGAAGAAGAATAAAGGCCTGATGGCTGACTATGATTGGGCTGCTTCTGATGAAGAAGCATCATCATCTGACTCTGAAGATGATGAAGCAAATCTATGTCTTATGGCCAAGATTGAAGAAGAGGAAGAAGGTTCAGACATTCCCTCCACTTCAACATCTGCTATTTAGGTATCACCTTCTTTCTTTACCAATATTGCAAATATTGATGAAGCTGATAGTCTCCGTAAGATCGATCTCTTGACTAGAAGTTTATACGAAGCCATGAACGGCAAAACTGTGGTTGAAAACCAAAACCTTGATCTCGCTGAAAAGCTTAAAAACTGCCACCTTCAAATAGAAAAGCTTTCTAAAATTGAAGAAGATTTTAAAGATCAAGTATATTTAAATCAGCTAGTCAAAATCGAACGAGCAGAAGCTATCGCCGCATTAAAAGCTGAAAAAGCTACTGTTGAAGGATGGTGTAATTCTTCAACAAAGATCACTGAGATAATAAAGTCTCAGATTCCCCTGAGCGATAAACATGGTTTGGGTTACAAATACGATACTCCAAAACCAACCACTGAGCGTTCAATGCTTAAATTTGGAACGTTCGTATCCTCAGTCGCTGATACTTCATCTTCTCAGTGCTCCTCGTCCATTACACCAATCCCTGAGGAAACTCCTACCTCCTCAAAAGGCAAGGAGAAAATGGTTTATTCAAAACCTACCTCTGTCTCTAAAGACAAAGGTAAAGGAATTGTTATTTACCAGAATCCTCAGAAGGGTACCTTAGTACCAAAGCTGAATGCTTCTAAAGCTTTAGTGGCTCATCTCTCTGGATCAAGGAAGCAGATCTCTGGATCTATTCAGTGATCTACTCCTAGACTCATATTGGATGTCCTTGGTAAGAAATCTGAAGAACTGAATGTTCGTTCCATTTCTAAAGCCAATAGTTTACTTGGTGCTGGCACTTCTAATTCGAGATTAAAAGCTCAGCATTCAAATGGTCCTAGAACTACTTTTAGTTATAGGAAATGTTATCACTGTGGACTTACCGATCATATTGCTAGTAAGTGTCCCACAGCCACCAAAGCTGAAAAGATAGCTAAGGTGAAGATTGCCCCCAAGGCAAAGAAGACCAACCCTGGTGCAAATCAGGTCAAGGTGAATCCTACCACTGAGGTTAAGAAATTAACCAAAGTGAAGAAAGAAAAAGCTGAATCTTCAAATGCTGCGAAGACTGCTGAATCTTCCATTCCAACTACTTCCACTGACAAATGTGTATACATGGTAAAGTGGGTACCCAAGAAAAAATAATATTCTTTTGTATTGCAGGATAAGAAGGGTATCTGGTATCTTGATAGCGGATGCTCTAGACACATGACTGGAAAGAAAAGCCTGCTCGTTGAATACAAGGAAGAGAAGGGTCCCTCTGTGACTTTCGGTGGAAATGGAAAAAGACATACCCGAGGGTATGGTGTACTTTCAAATGGTACAACCTCCTTCAGAAGAGTCGCATATGTTGAAGGGCTGAAGCATAATCTTCTAAGCATCAGTCAACTTTGCGACATGGATAACAAAGTAAACTTTACTAAGGAATCCTGCTTTGTCGCTGACAAAAAGGAGAAGATAGCTCTCAGCGGTTATCGTTTGGAAAATGTTTATGTAATAAACATGGACTCAACAACCACTGAGAACTCCTGTTTCTTCTCAAAGGCCTCATCTGATGTCAACTAGCTATGGCATAAGAGGCTATCTCATCTAAATTTCAAGACACTAACACTCTTTCTTCAAAAGAGTTAGTCACTGGTCTACCTCAGCATTCATACGCCAAAGAGTCTTTATGTTCAGCGTGTGAAAGGGGAAGCAGACCAAAGCAAGCTTTAAATCAAAGCAAGTTTCTTCGGTGTCATCTCCTCTACAACTACTCCATATGGATTTGTTTGGCCCTGTTAACAAACAATCCATCGCTGGAAAGAAATATACGCTGGTCATAGTTGATGACTTCTCTCGCTTCACTTGGGTAATGTTTCTCCGTTCTAAGAGTGACACCCCTGAAGAACTCATCACCTTTGTTCGGATGATGGAAACCCTGAACAATCTGACTGTTCGCTCAATAAGGAGTGATCATGGGACTGAATTCAAAAATAGTTCTCTTGATTCCTTCCTTGAGAGTAAGGGTATTTCTCACAACTTCTCTTCAGTGAGAACACCGCAACAAAATGGAGTCGCTGAAAGAAGAAATAGAACAATTATTGAAGCTGCCCGTTCAATGCTCAACGATTCTCACCTGCCTACTCAGTTTTGGGCAGAAGCTGTCAACACTGCTTGTTTTACGCAAAACAGGTCGCTGATAGTTAAAAGATCCTAAAAGACAACCTATGAACTCTTTCATGAGAGAAAGCCTTCAATCAGCTTTCTTCACTTCTTTGGATGTCAGTGTTTCATACTGAACAACAGAGATGCTCTTGGAAAGTTTGATCCCAAGGCTGATGATGGAATCTTTCTTGGATACTCCTCAGTTTCCAAAGCCTTCAGAGTCTTCAATCGTAGAAGACAAACTGTAGAAGAAACTATTCACGTCACGTTTGACGAATCCCGTTCAGCGAACTCTAAACCGTCCGCTGATACTGAAGAACTGAATCAATGGATGTTTTCTCATCTTGGTGATTCAGAAGTTTCTCCCACTCCTCATGCTCACCCAGTAGAAGATGATAGTCCTATCATTCCAAATATGCAGAATAGTGAAGCTGAAACTTCATGGGTCTCAGCTGTTCCTATAAACACTATACCTAACGCTGAACCAAATGTCTCAGACATTCCATCTACTTCTCAGCAATCAGTGAATATAATGACAACTGCATCCATTCCTCTCTTGGCTGATACTCCCGACGTCGCTGAAGCCTCATCTTCAGCTCCTCCAGTTCAAGTTGAGTCAGCGTCTCACGCTCCGGCTCAGCGATGGATTATAAATCACCCAATTGATCAAATTCTTGGTGATCCAAACTCTGGGATTCAGACTCGACGAAGTGCAGGTAATATTTGTTTATTTGTAAATTTTATTTCACTAACTGAACCAAAGAAAGTAGATGATGCCCTCAAAGATCCAAACTGGGTCAGCGCCATGCAAGAAGAGCTAACTGAATTCGAAAGAAACAAAGTTTGGAAACTTGTTCGGAGACCAACTGATAAAACTGTAATAGGCACTAAATAGGTCTATCGAAACAAGTTGGACGAACATGGTACTGTAACTCGCAACAAAGCTCGTCTTGTTGCTCAGGGATACAGACCAGAGGAAGGTATAGATTATGACGAAACATTTGCTCCAGTAGCAAGACTTGAATCTATTCGTTTATTCTTAGCATATGCTGTA
Source organism: Saussurea involucrata (assembly GCA_033807775.1). Lineage (NCBI taxonomy): Eukaryota > Viridiplantae > Streptophyta > Magnoliopsida > Asterales > Asteraceae > Saussurea > Saussurea involucrata. The sequence continues at coordinate 116,368,196 of CM066322.1, forward strand.
CACAAAAACTTCAAAGTACATCAGATGGATGTTAAGTCAGCGTTTCTGAATGGAAAGCTGAATGAAGAAGTGTATGTGGAACAACCTCCAGGATTCTCAGATTCTAAGCGTCCAGGTTATGTTTATAAACTGGATAAGGCACTTTATGGCTTAAAGCAAGCTCCTCGTGCATGGTATGACACTCTTTCTACTTATCTCCATATTGAAAATTTTGAGCGAGGTAAGATTGACAAAACTCTATTTTTTAGAAAAGTGAAAGGTCATATCATTCTAGTTCAAATATATGTTGATGACATTATATTTGGTTCTACTAACTCTGAGCTTTGTACTCGTTTCGCTGATAGAATGAAAGATGAGTATAAAATGAGCATGATGGGTGAACTAACATATTTCTTTGCTCTTCAGATTAAGCAGACTGAAAAAGGAACTTTTATCAATCAGGGAAAGTATGTTAAAGATAGGCTAAAGAAATTCGATTTAACTCATAGTTCAGCTATGAAAACCCCTATGGCACCACCGCTGACACTTGACAAGGATTCAAAGGGAATACCTGTTAATGTCACGCTGTACCGTGGGATGATCGGCTCTCTCTTGTATCTTACAGCTAGCCGACCCGATATTATGTATGCAACATGTTTGTGTGCACGATATCAAGCTGAACCTATGCTATCTCATATGAAAGCTGTAAAGCGAATTTTTCGATATCTTAAGGGTACAACGAACCTAGGTCTTTGGTATCCCAAAGATTCAGGATTCGATCTAACCGCCTATTCAGATAGTGATTTTGCAGGTTGCAAATTGGATAGGAAAAGCACCACAGGAGGATGTCAGCTCCTGGGTGGAAAGCTGGTAAGTTGGACAAGTAAAAAGCAAAATTCAGTGTCCACTTCCACAGCTGAAGCTGAATATGTAGCTGCTGGAAGCTGTTGCTCTCAAGTCTTGTGGATGAGAAATCAGCTACTAGACTATGATCTTCAGCTCTCCAAAATTCCAATCTATTGCGACAGCACAAGTGCCATCGCTAGAGCAAACAATCCAGTACTACATTTAAAGACCAAACATATAGAAATCAGATATCATTTTATCAGAGATCATGTGATAAATGGTGATATAGAACTTCATTTTATCCCAACTGATTATCAGTTAGCCGATTTATTTACCAAACCTCTTGATGAGACAAGATTCAACTTTCTCATCAGCGAGCTTGGAATGCTGAACTTTGAAGGATAAAATCTTCAGTGGTTCACATTAATCAGCGATAGGATAAAATCAACTCGTATAACCTATTCAATCATCTTCTCTCTGAATAAAACTTGGTTAAAGCTGATATCAAGGTATGTTTTCTATCTCTGACAATTGCATGAAAATTCAAGATTTCAAAACAAAATGCATAGCTGAATATCTCTTCCTTAACAGCGATATTTTGAAAATTCTTAAAACCTTCACTGAAATTTCTACTCAGTGCTTCATGTTTTCAAAAGTATCCCTGAGTTTTTTTTTTAAAACCTCAGAGACAACCAAGAATATGAAAGGACAGTTGTGACGTCATTGCAACGGATATACCCCGGCACGTTCCTCTTTCTGACACACGTTTGCACGTTTCGTTTACTCGCCAATCAAATGCAAACATGTGTCCGTGTCATGATGAAAATCTTTTCCCGGTCAAGATTTTCTCTTTCTAAAAATCTCTATATAAACAATTTCTTTGTTTATATTTTTCTTTTACGCGATCAATCTTCCTCCGCAAGAAAGAATTCACTGTTGCATTTGTGCTTTCAAAAACTTCAAGAACTGTTCATCATCTTCTTCATCAAACATCAAGGTTAATATGTTCTTATTTATTACCAAATGCGTATAACTTGTTTCTGATCTTTTCTTTGTTTTAACAAGATCAAACAAAAGAACTTCTTAAAAATGAAATCATTTTCTTTCATGATTTTATGAACACAACCAATTCATGGTTGTTCTTCAAGTTTAAATGCGAAAATCTTAAACTTGTTCTTCATTCGTTTCCAGAATCTAATTCTTCATAGAAAACTGGATAACAAGAATAAATGGGTTTTACATTTCGTTCTTAAAATCAAGATGTTAGATCTGAAGTTTTGTCAATAAACCAAGTGTTGAAGATCTGATAAGAAGGTTCAGAAGTTCTGAGAAGAAGAGTCAGAAGTTCTGAGAAGAAGAGTCAGAGATCTGAGAAAGAGAAGTCAGACGTTCTGAGAAGAAGAGTCAGAGATCTGAGAAAGAGAAGTCAGAAGTTCTGAGAAGCGTGATCAGAAGAATGTTCAGAAGTTCTGAACTACCTGTTCAGAACTTATGACGAGTTTCGTTATTTAGTAATGTGTAAACTAATTAGGACACGTGTTATGTTCTTATTAGTCTTTCTTATTTGTACTGTAGCTTTAAGATGTTTGTTGCAGTATAAATAGAGTGGTTAGCACTACGTTGCTAACTGATTGATTTTCCCATATTACTTGTATTCATTCCTTGTAATCTTTGAGGTAATCTCTCTCTTAGATCTGTAATTCTGTGCATCATTGAATACAATTGGGCTTGATCATACAATTTCTCAATTACTTCTTTCTATATTGATTGTAAGAATAGATCCTGCACTTTCAATTGGTATCAGAGCCAATCAACAAACAAATTCGTTCAAGATTGTGATTGCGAAGATCGATTGATCAATTTCTTGAAGATTTCTTGATTCATTCAAAATTCGATTCCGCTGCTAGGGCTAGTTCTTGAATTCTTAGCAATTCTTGAATTACCTGCTACTTTTCGATCAAGAAAATCGAATTTGTCTTTCTGTTGAATTTTCTTACAATCATGTCTTCTAAAGAATATCTAGCTATGGGATCCGAAACCAAACCGCCTGTTCTTATACCAGAAGAGTATCAGCAATGGAAAACTCGTATGATCCAATTCCTTGACAACATCGATGAAAATCTTATGATTTCTATACGAGAAGGTCCAATCGAAGTATATATCGATGTCGCCGCAACCCCTGCTACAGAGACAACTCCAGAAATTCCAGCGACCAGAGTAAAGAAGAATTATTCCCAATACACTGCTGAACAGAAAAATAGGCATGCTATTGACAAAAGAGCAATTACTTTGATGACTTTGGCTGTCCCGAATGAGGTTCTTAACAGGATTGACAGTGGATCATCAGCTAAAGAAATGTGGGACGAATTGGAAAGGCAAATGTTAGGAACTGTGAGATCTATTCAGGCAAAGTTAAATCAAAGCATAAATGCTTATGAAAGGTTCAAAGCAAAAGAGTCAGAAAGTTTGACACAGACATACAGTAAATTTTGCACTATTCTAAATGACTTGAGAAGAAATGGACTGAAGAAAACAAAATCAGAAATAAATTACAAATTTCTGAACAGTCTAAATTCAGAATGGTCATCATTTGCCATAAGTCTGCAAATGAACAAGGATATGTGTGAAGAAGACTTAAATGATTTGTTCTGTGTTCTTAATCAACATGAAGACTCTGTCAAGTTAGTTGTGGAAGAAAAGAAAAATGTTGCTGATCAGTTAGCGTTCTTATCAAAGTCCAAAGCAATCAAAGCACCCAAAAAGACTGCATATCTATCAGAAATACCGAGTCTGGAGGAATCTGACAAAGAAGAAGGATCAGAAGATGATGAAGATATCAAGATAATGGCTGAAAAGCTAGCTTTGCTGACAAATACTTTCAACAAAAGGTATGGGAAGGGCAGATTTCAAGGAAATTATAAGAGAGCTGGAAGTTCAGATTATAAGAAGAAAGATGACAGAGAAGAAAATAAGATTGAAAAGAGAATAGAGAGAAGTGAAGAAAACAAGGAAGAGAAGGAAGAGAGAAAAGAAAAGAATCTGTGTTTCAAGTGTGGAAAATCTGGACATTATGCCAAGGATTGCAGAGTTAAAGTTGTGAAAGATTATGAATACTACACGAAGAAGGCTCAGCTTGCAAAGAAGAGAGATGACGAGAGTGCGCTATTGGCTGAACAGGAGAATTGGCTGTACTACACTTCTGATGAAGATGATCATATCAACTTTCCACAGATGCGAAGCTATATGGCAAAAATGAGGAATGAGGATGATTCTGATTTTGAAGATGCTGATTCTGAGTCATCTGCTGAGGTACATTCTTCACTTGAATTAGAGTTAATGACACAGATTGGTGAAATGAAAACTGAATTTGCTAATCTAAGAAAACAGATAAAAGGAGAAAGAACTTTGGTTAACAAATTCAGAATTGAAAAAGAAGTAATAAACGAACAATATGAAGAATCTGAGGCTGAGAAACAGAAAGTTAAAGATGAAAATTATGAATTGATGAAAAGGCTTTCTGAACTAAAAGTTGAGTTTTCAAAAATAAAGGATGAAAAAGGTGATTTACAAATAAAATTTGATATGTTATTTGAAGAAAGAAAGAATTTATACACCAAAATCAAAGAATTGGAAGATTTGAATTTGAAAAGAGGTCAGACTCAACAAACATTAAATCTTTTATTAAGCAATGTTAAAGATACAAGATTTTACAATCCAAAGAAGGGATTGGGATTGGAAGAAAATGTCATTTTAAAAAGAGCTCCAATACTTCAAGTTTCTAAGCCAAAAATCCCAGAAATTGTTGAAGTTTTCATAAGACCTGCTAGTTCTATAACAAGTTCTGACAATTTGCAAAGACCAAACTCTAAAAAGTCAGATGAGACAATTTCTGAGTCTAAAACAGAAAAGTCAGTTGGTTCAGAAGAAAAGGTTAAGAAAGAAGTTTCTAAACCAACAGATGAAAAGCCAAGATACAATGATACTAAATTCAAGTATGATTCCTTAAATGTCAGCTACAAAAATAAACAACCAAGTTTTTCATATCATGACATTGAGAGCATATTTGATACAAGTAAAAATTCTGAAACAGTCAATCAGAAGTCTGAAACTTCTAGTCAGGATTCTGAACTTTGTAGTCAGAATTCTGAGTCTAAAGATCAGACATCTGAGTCTGTAAATCAGAACTCTGACTCAGGTAGTCAGAAGTCTGATTCAACTGGATTTTCTGAAACAAAATCAGATGAATTTTTGCAACTTGAAAAGAGATTTAATCTTGTGAGTCAAGAACTTGAGGATTTAAGGAAAACTTATGATGAACTTGAAAATGATTTCTGTGAGGTGGATATTAAACTTGAAGAAGCTTTGAAAGAAAAGAATATTTTTATTCAGAAAATAACAGAGCTTGAAAAACTGAAGACTGAGTATGATCTTTTTAAAATTAATGCTTCAAGAGAAAATGATAAATTCTTTAATGAATCAAGTACATATGAAAAAGGTGAATCATCTAATTCTTCTAACAAAAAGAACTTGAATTTTTCAGAAAAAGAAGAAAGCAAAAGGAAAGATGATCTTGCAAAGTTGAACGATCTGAAAAGGGAACTTGAGAAGCTTAGAATGAAATCTACTTCTGAACTAAACGCTAGAAATTCTTGTAATAAGGGCAATTGTACTCTGAACAGTATAAATAAAAATGAAATGATCTATGTTTCAGATTTATTGTCACTTGCAAAGAAAAATCTTGTTTGTGTTAGATGTAAAAATGATTCATTCCAATATTCTCACAAATGTCAAGTCAAAATAACTTCTGTTTCATACATAAGAAAAGATATTCAGAAAGTTTCTGTTTCTCAAAATACAGAAAAGAAGAAAATTTTTGTTCCTCAGACTCAGAAGAAAGAAAAGATAAAAGAAAAGAAAGTTGAAAACATAGCAAAACCAAAAGTTACAACTCTCAAAAAGAATTTGAACAAACTTGTAAGCAGAAAATGTTCTGACTTCATAAAAGTTCAAGGAAAGTGGTGTTTGAAGAAAGATTTTGAGTGGAGAGTAAAAGGTACTGATGTTAAATCCAATGACAAAGCTAACAAAGATGGACCCATTCCAAAATGGGTACCTAAACCTAACTGATCTTTTTGCAGGGCTGTCATGTGTGGTTTTTAGATTCAGGAGCTTCAAGACACATGACAGGTCAGAAGTCTTTTCTATCAAACTTCACAGAAAAGGCTGGAGGAGCAGTAAACTTTGGAAACAATAGCAAAGGTCAAGTCAAAGGTTATGGGGATTTAACTAAAGGGGATCTAACTATCCAAAAGGTTTTCTATGTTGAAGGATTACAACACAATCTTTTCAGCATAAGTCAGTTTTTAGACAGTCTTTGTCAAATTAAGTTTCAAATAACAGGTTGCATGATTCTAACTGAAAATGATGTCAAAGTCTTCTGGGCCAAAAGACATATGGACTTATTTGTAGTTAATTTTTCAAAATTGAAAACATTAAATACAGTTTGTCTTTTATCAAAATCAACTGCAAATGAATGCTGGCTTTGGCACAGAAGATGTTCTCATCTGAATTTCAAAGATCTTAATAATCTTGTTGCAAAACATTTGGTTAAAGGCTTACCAAAGCTTAAATTTGAAAAAGAATCATTATGCTCAGCTTGTGAAATGGGCAAGATGAAAAAGAGTTCTCACAAATTAAAAATGGACTCATCTTGCAAAGCACCATTAGAAATGATTCATACTGATCTTTGTGGTCCAATTTCAGTTCAGTCGATGGGAGGAAAGAAATATATGCTTGTGATTGTTGATGAATTATCCAGATACACGTGGGTTGAGTTCCTAAGAGCTAAGTCAGAAGCTGCTACTACATTGATAAATTTTATCAAAAGGATTCAAGTTCTCTTACAACTTCAAGTTCAGAAAATCAGAAGTGATAATGGAACGGAGTTCAGAAATGAGACTCTTCAGAATTTTCTAGAAAGTTCTGGGATTTCTCACAATTTTTCTGCTGTCAGAACTCCTCAACAAAATGGTGTTGTTGAAAGGAAGAATAGAACTCTAGTTGAGGCTGCGAGAACAATGCTGGCTTATGCAAATCTTCCTACTTTCCTATGGGCTGAAGCAATTGCAACTGCTTGTTTTACACAAAATAGAACTTTAATCAATAAGAGATTAAATAAGACTGCTTATGAACTGATAAATAAAAGAAAACCATTAATCAAATTCTTTCATATTTTTGGTTGCAGATGCTACGTTCTCAGAGACAGAGAAAATCTTGCCAAATTCGATAAAAAGGCAGATGAAGGATACTTTGTGGGTTATTTCTTTAACTTCCAAAGCATTCAGAATCTACAATAGAAGAACCAAGAGGATGATGGAGAGCATAAATGTAACTTTTGATGAAGCCAGAATGCGGACTTCTGAACAAGATAGTTCAGAACTCATGCTGAACAAGACAAAAATGACTTCTGATACAAATTCTAATCCTATTTGTTCAGAACTCAATTTACTGTTTAAGGATGCTTTTAGTGAACTAATTTCTGATTCTTATGCAGAATATGAAAACCCAAAGATGGTCAAAGAGATGAAAAATAAGACTCCAGAAATAGTTCAATCAACTGTAATTTCTGACAAAGGTCCGTCAGAGGAGTGCCCAAATCTAATAAATACAAGTGGTGAAAACTCTGAACCTTGTAATCAGAATTCTGATTCTTGTACTCAGAACTCTGAACAAGTCAATCAGAACTCTGACTTCATTAATCAGAACTCAAACTTGGATGCAACTCCTACTCATACGTCAGAACAAGGTGACAGTTCAGAATTACAAGCAATCATTGATGAGAATGATGCAAACAACAATTATTCAGAGATTGATGTACTCCCTAGTGCTAACAAATGGACTAAAAATCACCCTATTCATCAAGTAATAGGTGATCCATCAGCAGGAGTAAAGACAAGATCAGCTACAGCAAATGAAGTAATGTTTGCTGGTTTCTTAAGTGTAATTGAACCAAAGAAAGCTAATGAAGCCCTAGAGGATCCAGACTGGATTTCAGCAATGCAAGAGGAATTGCTTCAATTTGAAAGAAATAAAGTTTGGAGACTCATTCCAAAGCCTGAAGGTAAATCTATAATTGGAACTAAATGGGTGTTCAGAAACAAAAAGGATGAATCAGGTGTTGTCATCAGAAACAAGGCAAGATTGGTTGCTAAGGGATACTGTCAACAAGAGGGAATTGATTATGATGAGACATTTGCACCAGTGGCAAGAATAGAGGCAATCAGAATATTTTTAGCCTATGCTGCACATAAAAACTTCAAGGTGTATCAAATGGATGTCAAATCAGCCTTTCTAAATGGCAAACTTAATGAAGAGGTGTATGTCCATCAACCTGAAGGTTTTGTTGATCCAGAATTCCCTGATCATGTTTATATTTTAGACAAAGCTTTATATGGTCTAAAACAAGCACCACGAGCCTGGTATGACACTCTTACTAAACACCTGTTAGGTTCAGGATTCAAGAAAGGTAAGATTGACACAACTTTGTTTTTAAAGAAACAGGGTAATGATTTGATTCTGATTCAGATTTATGTTGATGACATAATATTTGGTTCTACCAGTCCAGAATTATGTGATAATTTTTCAAAAGTCATGTCATCTGAATTTGAAATGAGCATGATGGGTGAACTGAATTTTTTCCTTGGTCTTCAAGTCAAACAACTACCAAAAGGTATTTTCATAAATCAAGGAAAATATGTCAGAGATATTCTGAAAAAGTTCAAAATGTCTGATTGTGCTTCTATGAGAACAACTATGGCAACTAACATAAAGTTAGATGCTGATCTCAAAGGTGTTTCAGCAGATATCAAACTTTATAGAGGCATGATTGGATCATTACTTTATTTGACTGCAAGTAGACCAGATATCATGTTTTCTACCTGTTTCTGTGCTAGATTTCAATCTAACCCGAAAGAATCACATATGTTGGCTGTCAAAAGGATTTTAAGATATCTCAAAGGAACACCTGATCTAGGTTTATGGTATCCAAAAGAAACTGACTTCAAATTGACTGCTTTCACTTATGCTGATCATGCAGGAAGTAGGTTGGACAGAAAGAGTACATCTGGTGCTTGTCACTTTTTGGGAGATAAAATAGTGAGTTGGGCATCAAAGAAACAGAATTGTGTATCCACTTCAACTGCTGAAGCAGAGTATGTTGCTGCTGCTGCTTCATGCTCTCAAACATTGTGGATGAGAACACAACTCATGGACTATGGATATCAGCTTAATAAGATTCCCATCTATTGTGACTCAGAAAGTGCAATTGCTATTACTCAGAACCCTGTTCAACATTCGAAGACTAAGCATATAGACGTGAGGTATCATTTTATAAAGGACTATGTGGAAAAAGGAACTATAGAGATGCACTTTGTGCATACAAAGTATCAATTGGCTGACTTGTTCACAAAGCCTCTTGATCACAAAAGGTTTTCTTTTCTCATATGTAAAATAGGAATGCTTAATCTGCCTAGTTGAAAATATTTTTTTTTTCTTAAAAATGCTAAATTTTTCTAAGTGAAGTTGTCTGAGTCTTGAGTTCAGAACTTCTGAGTCTTGAGTTCAGAACTTCTGAGTCTTGAGTTCAGAACTTCTGAGTCTTGAGTTCAGAACTTCTGAGTCTTGAGTTCGGAACTTCTGAATCTTGAGTTCAGAACTTCTGAGTCTTGAGTTCAGAACTTCTGAGTCTTGAGATCAGAACCTCTGAATCTTAAGGTCAGAAATTCTGAGTCAATACTTCAGCAATCTAACTTTCAAAAATTAATTTTTGAGAAATACAAATAACTTCAACTGTATGGATTATGCTTCTTCGATTATCTTGTTATCTCATCTTTATGTATCATTAATACTCAAATGCATGCTCAAGTCAAGGGGGAGCATCAAAATTCTTTTGGAAATCATTTTGTGATGCTTAAAAGATTTGTTTTCATTTCTTATCTGTTCAAACCTCTTCTGAATAATCAAAATGTTTTATATTGGTCAGAAGTTGATTTTAAAAGACATTTTGGTTACAAGGCAAAATTCTTCTGAGTCATGGAATCAGAACATCTGCGCGTGTTATTCAGATCTTTGACTTGAGTCAAAATTCTATCCACTAACACGTGTCAGCTTCATATTTGTTTGACAATACCACGTATTTCATTTAAATCCTTTGTGGTATTTCACGTGTGTTGACTCCGTTATAACATTGATTTCGCTTTTCCGTTAAACCTTTCAACTTCGCGGATTTTAAATAGGTCTTAAAATCCCTATTTCAAAGTTCTTTCAAATTCCAGAGCGAAACGTGAGATACGAATCAAATCCAGAGTTCTTTGAATCTGTTTTCTTCTTAAATCATGTCTGAAATACGAAGAAGTGGTCCAATTTCTCTACATTCTACAAAATCGATAATGGATTCATCTGATTCGGAAAATGATGAAGTACAAAATAGAGTTGCAGAGGAAGGGGCAATAAGAAATGATGAAGAAGATGAACAAATGGATGAATCTGAAGGAAATGCGGATGAGGTAAATGTTAATATTGAACATGATCAGAGTGCTGCAGGTTCTATTATGTCAGATAGATCTATTCTAGTGGAAAGAGTTGTTCCTGAGAGTGAATGGTTGAAATTATCTGAAAATAACTGTGTTATATTGTTTGAGGAAAGTCGTTTTAAGCCTGAACACAGAATTATCATGGAGTTATTCAAACATCATCCGTACAGAAAATGGTTTACAAGAAGTAAAAATGTGCCTGTTCAGTACATACAACAATGGTGGAAATATCTTAGGTTAGAAGATAATAAGTTTGTGTCTGAAATTGGAGGAGTGACATTTGTCTTATCTATCTCTGCACTAAGAGAGATGCTGAATCTACCAGAGAAAGATGATGTACAAAGAAGAACAGATTTTGAGGATTTACCCCTAACAGAGGAATTAATAGCAGAGTTTATGAAGTTGGGATACAATGAAGGATTGAGGACTCTCAGTTTGTTCAGAAGAAACAAATTACCACCTATTTGGGCTTGCTTCTTTCATGTGGTAAATAAATGTTTGTCAGGGAAAAATAGTTCTGCTGATCAAGGTTCTAAACAAATTCTTCAGATATTTCAAGGTTTAGTGAAGAATAGGCATTATGACTATACTTTAATACTTTGGGTAGATATGAAGAATACATTTGAGAAGAATCAGAAAGCAATTCAGAAGAAGACAAAGGATGCTCCACTGACATACATTCCCTACATAAGGTACTGGCAAATTGTTATTTGGTATGCCATGCAGGAAAACAGAACAATCTCAAGAAGAACAAATGAAGAGCATGGTCCTACATTTTATTTGGGTAAGATGACCTCAGTAACAAGACTTGAAAATTATCCCAATCATAAACTGTTGCCAAAATCACTTAGGAACTATATTCCAAGGGAGAGTGAGATTTTAAAAGCTTATTGCACCTCTATGGGAATTGAATTACCTCAAATCCCTACCCAAGAGGACCAACCTGAGAAGAGAGGTGAGGGGTCTAGTCGAATTAGAGAGGGGGAGGATGTTCAGATGGGTGAACATTCTGAGAGACTTGAGGGGGAAAATTCTGAGAGCTTGGTTAGACTCAGTGAGGAAAAACAGAATGAGAGTGGTGAGGATGAGAGATTGTTAACAGAGGTTCAAACAGAAAGAGATGCCTCTGAACCAGCTAATCTTGACCAGGTAACCACACATGCTATTGGTTCACATCTCTTGGTGTCCAATATTGAAACAAACACCATGGACCTAGTGGTGGATCTTGAACAACCCATCCATACCCACTCAGAAGCATTTCAACATGCTACTGTTTCACACAAATCCGGGGAACCATCCCAAACTCATTTGGAGGGAGGTGATAAATCCCAACTTATTTTTCAACACATTGAGTCTGAATATCACAGTCCTATTCATATTGAGCCTGAAATTCCTTTTGACACTTGCACAGATCAGGAATTTCGTACTCCTGAAACAACATTCATAGACATGCCTAATGTTGGGTGTCGAGGATTGGATGGAAGTCCTGGTGAGGTGAACATTACAAAAGCCTCATTCAAACGTGCATCTGTTGTACAAGATGACTGTGTGTTATCTACAGGCCATGAGCTCTCTGGGCACATGAAAACTGGACCATCTGTTGGTTCAGGTTCACTGTTAGAAACTTCTGAATTTGAAAAGATTCAGAAACAAAACAAGGAGATGGGGGAAAAAGTAGAAAATTTGGAGAAGAGGATGGAGGATCTGAATGATGAGGTATCAGATTTGAAAGTTGTGTTGGAGAAAAAGTTAATTTCTGTTGAAACCAAGGTAGATGATGTAAAGAAATCCTTGGATTCTCACAAAAAGGAGATCATGGATATAATGTCTGGTTTTCAAAAAGATATGTTAAAACAGATGCAGGGTATGCAGGAATCTATATTGAAAGCACTGAGTGTATCTTTGGCTTCTACTTCAAAGCCTCTTGATCCTGTTCCTATTGCAGAAGCTGAACCTGAAGTTGCTTTTAATCAGAACTTGAAAAGGAAGTTTGATGATAATGATCCTCATAATCATCAAAAGGGGGAGAAAAGACAAAGGTTAAGTTCTGATGATGATATTGGCATAGAAGATTTTGAGATAGCAGACATGCACTTAGCCAATACAAAAAGTACAGAAGATCAGACACAGGAAAATTTAAAGGAGATGATTCAGATAGTACAGCTTGACAGTTCAGATACAGAAGAAATGGAGTTGGGAAGTATTGATAGTAATGAATCAGATAAAACAGAGGAATTGAACTTGGATACTGAGATGGAAGGAAACTCAGATGAAACTGTAGCTATTGAGGAATCTGATTTGAGAATGGAAGAAATAGTGGAAAGTACAGTGGTAAACAGGTGTACAGATATTGTGGTTTATAACAGTGAAAGGGCAATGGAGTCTGAATCAGAAGAAAGGAGGTTGAATGAAGAATTGATCAGAAGAATGCATAATGAAGTAGTCAGAGCTTTGAGTGTTCAGAAAATTCATAAAGGAATAAAAGTGATAAGACCCATTGATCTAATGGGAGAAGAAGACAGAACTGTGGATTACACTCAGGATTTTAAAGATGATTTTAGGTTTAACTTTTGTGATGAGTTAAATACAGAAGAAGAGTATGTGAAAGTGAAAGACTTCTTTATGCCTTCTGAATATGTATTCAGAAAACCAATTGAGATTCCAAAGATTAAATTGCAAAGACTAGAAGAACCTGTGTGTGACTTCATTCTAGAGTTAAGTGATGTACCTTTAGCCAGACAATTTCATGATGATATTTTTCCTGAGGAAATATATGATAATCTCTACTACACAGAAGGAGAGTATGAGCTTTTGGAAAGTAACATTGATGGTTTTATGGATGACAGAGCTCAGATGGTCTACTCAGAAGCTTCTAATATGTTCAGAGTTCCTGACTCAAAACTGCATATTCAGAAAAGAATCGAGAAAGTTCTGATGTTTCAACAAGATGAATTCAATGGTTTAATGTTCGTTAGAATGGAAACACTGAAAGAAAGAAATACAAAGGTTTCCATGTCTACATTTGATTTTCACAGATTGACTCTTGATGATCAGATCTTTCTAGTCAAGTTCTTTGCTAGCACTGAAGAAGCCTTGATAGAAATTGAATGCAGAAGACTTCTGGGTATTTATGTCAGAAATACATACTTGTATGACTTCCAGTTGGCTATAGAAGAAAGAAAAGAAAAGTGCAATCTGAGTTCTCCCACAAAGAAAACAGAAGTTGATCTGCATGTGAAGGGTTTTGTGAATGAAGGAATGGAGACAGAAGGGTTCACATATATGGTTCACGAAAGACTTGAATTGTTCAGATTAAAAGAGTTGGTGAAGTACAGTGATGCAACTCTGAATTGGTTGTTGATTAGAATGGAAGTAAGTATGGATGCTGAAAAAGAGAGTTTAAAGAAGAGATGCATAAACTGTGTGAAGAGGAGGTTGGATTTTAGAAGAAAAATCAGAAACAGTAGTGAATGGTTGCTATCTGAGGTGAATCCCAAAAAGATTCTACATAATGATTTTGTGTTCCCAGCTGAGTATGAAGTGAATGAAATTTTGTCAGATGAGGCTGAAGAAGTTCAGGACACAACACCTCAGAATGTGCAGATAACTAATATTGATCAAGCTGAACAGTCTGAACCCAAAGAAGATGAAATATTCATTGATCTGAATGGATACTTTCTTGAATTTGATCTGCCTGAGTTCTTCAAACCAAAAGAGGTACAATTCTTGGATGTGTATTATGATAGGTCTAAGGAGACTCAGATCTGGTTGGCTGAAAAATCAAGATGTCTTGGCAAAACAAAGCAAGCCGTTTACTCAGATTTTCTAATCACTGGAATCAGAGAATTGAAGGTTAAGAAATTCAGAAAGATGGAGTACTTATCCTTTGAAGTTTTGAGAGAAGATGGCAAGGTTTATTATTTCACTGATGCAGATTTTGAGAAACTGTCAGTGGTTGACTTCTACAGATTACACAGCTTTCTATGTTTTAAAGAGTCAAGTAAAGACAGAAATGAAAGGAAGGCAAGAAGTGTGGTGATTGAGGCCATGTTCTATATCTTAAGGTGGCATTGCTATACAGATTTCCAAATAGCTCTGTATTTGCAAAAGTCATGTGTTTATCTGGCAAATCCCAATACAGATCATGAGCAGAAAAAGGTGTTAAAGACTGGAAGTGTTCACAGATATCCAGAGTTGGGAGTATTTTTGAAGAACAAAAGTGGAAAGATCTTCTTCAGAGCAAAGGAAACTGCAAAATATTGTTCTGGAACTTTAAGGATCATAAAGCACAATTTGGAGAAAAAGATGCTGAAAGTGAAGGAAGCAAACATGATTCAAGAAGTAATTAATCAGCAAGTTGAGATTATTCAAGAAATTATTGACAAGATTGATAAGAGGCTTAATCTGAGGAATGTGCTACTTCAGAAAATTGTTCCTGCTCTGAAAGAATTAGATGATGCAAAGTTTAAGTTTATTTGACAAAAAGGGGGAGATTGTTAGATCTGAAGTTTTGTCAATAAACCAAGTGTTGAAGATCTGATAAGAAGGTTCAGAAGTTCTGAGAAGAAGAGTCAGAAGTTCTGAGAAGAAGAGTCAGAGATCTGAGAAAGAGAAGTCAGACGTTCTGAGAAGAAGAGTCAGAGATCTGAGAAAGAGAAGTCAGAAGTTCTGAGAAGCGTGATCAGAAGAATGTTCAGAAGTTCTGAACTACCTGTTCAGAACTTATGACGAGTTTCGTTATTTAGTAATGTGTAAACTAATTAGGACACGTGTTATGTTCTTATTAGTCTTTCTTATTTGTACTGTAGCTTTAAGATGTTTGTTGCAGTATAAATAGAGTGGTTAGCACTACGTTGCTAACTGATTGATTTTCCCATATTACTTGTATTCATTCCTTGTAATCTTTGAGGTAATCTCTCTCTTAGATCTGTAATTCTGTGCATCATTGAATACAATTGGGCTTGATCATACAATTTCTCAATTACTTCTTTCTATATTGATTGTAAGAATAGATCCTGCACTTTCACAAGAAAAACCCTAATCTTCATTAAGACTTTTGTGTCTGAATGAAATGGATAAAATTTGAACCATCTTAATGGAAAATCTTTCCACATTAAGATAATTCTTATTTGTTAACATCTTTGGTTGAACTGATAATACAGAGAAATGGCTTCGTCTGACATTCCTGCTACCGCTGAGAACATCTCCGCTGATTCTGAGGAAGTGGACATCCTCAAGGCTCCTCAAGTCAAGTTTGCCCTTGACAAACTGGATTGGACTAAGGTGAACAACCTCTATGCGCTTTCGAGTTTCCTCCTCGAAAGCAAGTCACACATCTAGATGATGCTGTGAAATTCCTAAAGAATTGCTGCATCTCCACAGCCCTGACCATAACACCTCCTGCTCATCAGCTTTTGCTCTCACAATTATGGTACTCAGCCAGACACTCTCAACTACCTTCAGCCAAAGACCCCTCCAAAACAATCGATTGCATCCTCTGCGACATCGAATATGGCACCATGAAGATCACCCCTGCCATTATTCGCAATGCTCTCAGCCTTCCCATCGCTACCAAGGAAAAACCACTTGTTCCCCTCCCTGACCCCAAGAAAAACTCAGACAGGGAAGCCATCATTGCATTTTTCGATGCAATGGGCTATGTATGGGAAATCGGCAGAGACAAGAAGCCCGAGAAGAAGCTGATGATTATGAAGAAATCAAAAATGCCCAGCGAGATGAATTTCATCTTCGCTCATCTAATCAGTTGTATGACTGCAAAGAGCGGCTCCTCTGACCAAGCCGCCAAACCTCAGCAAGCAATGGGGTATGCACTGCTGAAAGGTCTCAACATAGACTGGGATCGATTATCTATGATGACCTAGTTCTATGGGTGGACACCGTCGCTGACAGACCTCCATGGGTTCCTTACCCCCGATTCATCAACGCCATCTTCCAATATGGCCTGAAGGAGAGCTACCCAACTGAAGGTGACCTGAAACTCTCTCAGGTCGGCCCAAAGATACTCGACCTCAAACCAATGGTGAATGAGGTACGTCTTTCTACTGTCTTGACTCTTCTCAACCCTTCTTCTTCTCATTTTGTGGCTCCTTCAGCGACAATATGCATCGCTGATACCCTGGCCACAAAATCCTCTCCTTCTAAGAAAATGAAACATTCTTCTACCCCACTTGATTCTAAAAGGATCAAGAAAACAAAGGAGCAACCCCAGCAATTTCATGCTGAAGACTCCTCAGCTCTTTCTGCAGAGCTGAAGGAACGTTCAGTGGTACGCTCTGCCACACTTGAACAAGCCATCCCTTTAATCCCAACTTCAGCGTCTCTAAAAGGTGAGGTTACAAACTTGGAACCTACCCAACCTCCTTCAGTCTCTCAAAAGACTGATGAAGTGATTGTCAGCGAATCCAACGCTGAACTCAGAACCCAACCCCCATTCTTATCCTTCGCTCCTCCCTCTACTCATTTGGTCTCTACTCCAGATCTCGCTGGAGCTGCCATCATTTCTACGGAACCTAAAGCTGATTCTCCAGGAATGATGAAGACAGGACCTGCAAGACAATCCATGGGCACTTTTGAAGATGACATGGAACTTTACTCAGGAACCCGTGATTTTGATGAATTCACCAATCCTCCTGCAGGTACACACCAACCCATAAACACTGTGACTAAACCCCAAACTTCTGAGCTTTCCTATGTTCACAAGTTTTTATATGTTACAGGTCCTAATTTGGGAGACATCAACACCTCTCTGAAAGATATGGAGACAACGCTGACAGATCTCACCACCACTCTTTCTAATAACTCTACAGCTGTAACAAACGCTGGAGAGAATCTGAACAAGCTGACAACGGTGGTGGAGAAGAAGGCTTCCACAGATGACTTGAAGAAAGTTGATAACACTCTCAACGACTTCGCCAAGGTGCTCGCTGACATCTACACAGAGTACACCTCTCTCAAAAATTCAGTTTCATCCATGTCCAGCGAGGTTACAACGCTGAAGACATCGGTTGGACATCTAGAGGGAGATATGTATACTGTAAAGGCTGACATAGGCTCTGTAAAGACCTATGTTAGTTCGATGAAATCGATGATCGAGCAGCTACTACAGAAAGCGAATACTCCTGATCCTGCTCCTGTCCCTGCGTCTGACAACTTCACAGCGGCGGATCGCACTGAGCTGAAGAAAATCAATCCTGCTATTTCTGGCCTTGAAGACAGAATAGCAAAGATTGAAGTTTGTATAGGTCTCTCTGGCCAAGAAGACAGAAAACCTACCAACGCTGCTGAATCTACACATTCCTCCCCCAGTCATCATGAAAAAGAGGGGGAGAAGAGCGCTGAAGATCTCTCCAAAAGCGCTGAAGACCTTTCCCATGATGAATCTATCAGGGGAGAGAAGGATGCTGAAGAAACCACCGCTGGACCTCAGGGAGATGAAAACCCTGAGGAAACCGAGAAGCTCGCCTTTGTATCTGAGGGGGAGCAACTCGAAGAAGAAGCTGATAAAACCGAATCCGAAGCAGAAGATGATGAAGCCGTCGACATCCCTGATAATGAACCATCCTCTTCTCCGAAGAACGATGATGATGATGACGAAGATGACGATGACTTCTTTATCGTCAAACCTGCTCCGAAGATCAAAGCTCTTAAGGGAATCTCGATAAATGAACCTTTAGGGGAGCGGACAAAGACAAAGCCCTCAGCCTCTGGAGCTGAGAAAGGCAAAGGCAAAAGTGTCGCTGAAGATGACAATCTGACGATCTTGCTTGAAAAGCCGGTTTGTCAGGTACACTAAACATCTCTCTCTCCATCCCTCCTCTATCATACACTATCAGTTCTTCTACCCAAGCCTATACACTTGAACCAATTCTCTCTATCTGATTTTACCCAAGTTCTTACTTGTAAGATCGCTGTGTTTCAGCTAGTCCTCTCCCCTGTTTGAGGATATCGCTGAAGGCTCCACAACTGCGACTTCACCAATAATACCAGCTGCTGCTGAAGAAATAATCCCAGTCTTATATTTAATCTCTGAGACTGATGAACCAGAAGAACAACTACTCTCGCACAGAGGCAGACCTTCCTTAGCTCCTCAAAAGCTAAGTGAAGAGGATCAGAAAAGAAGAGAGGAGATAATAAAGCGATTCGAGGATCAGCGAATCATTCTGAGGCGTGATCAACTTCCTTCAGTTCCTCCAAAGTTCAGAATTTCCAAAAAGGAATACAAGGAACACCTCAGAGCTGAACGCCTATTCGCTAAAAGGAAGGAAGCTGAAGAAAAGGACAGAAAATACGCCATCCAGCTTTCTAAACGATCAATAAAAGACCCCAAGCTGAAAATAGTTCCAATTGATGTTCAACGTCAGCTCTGGGAAGACGCCAAGAAGATAACTGAAGAAAAGAGAACTGTGTCTCAGTCCACTTTAGCCTGGTGCAAAGAAAAGGTCAACTACAGAGACTCTCCTGCCAAAATCAACAAGGTATTCATCTCTGGAAGAACAACCCTTGTTTCAATCGCTGAAGTCGAGATATTCAGAGAAGATAAGAAGTACGGAAAATTCTATGCTGAAGCCATAACAAAGTACGGTCTCTCTGAATGGTTGGAGATCAGGTTAGCCATCCAGAAGTCCAAGTGGAAGTACAAGGAACATGTTGAAAAGCTGATCAACAAACCAATCGACTTAGTCTACTCCTGTGTGGATATTCCTCCTCCTCCTCCTCTCGAAAGTCAGAAAAGAAAGGCCTCAGCGAAGAAGAAGAAATCTATATATTCAATTGATGGCCTTGTCATACGAAATGAAACAGGTATTGGTTTTTCACGTGCTGAAATACTTGGTCCTGATCTTGATCTTTCCATGCTTGACACATCTCTTCCTCCTGGTGAGACTTTCATTCCTGGCAAAGTCATAAGCGAACCCTACGGGATATTTTTCCATGACTACGATGGTGGAAAGCATTTTCAACGTATCTCTGAACTTCACATCACTCCCATCGAACAACTGAGAGATCTCATCTACTGGTGTGACTTCAGGAATGACCCTCAGGCACAACTGAGAGATCTCATCCAAACCCTCAGTGATTTGATAATGACCCTATCTTATACTTAGTGAAAATTGTAAGTAAACAATATGTATCAGAGTTTCACTATCGCTGATAAGTACTAAGATCTTACAGTACCGCTGATAGAAAATTTCGCTCTTTAAATTAAACATTCAGCGAACACTGTTCACCATTAATGCTCTGAGTCTGTTCAGTCATTATGATGATCGCTGATAAGTTAGTTGTTTACTTATGATCCCTGAAGACAAGTTTCACGTCAACAAAGGTTCTACGCTGAAGTCGAAGATCAAGCTCAAGAACCAGCGACAAGTCTCCTAATGAACTGATGCGGATCAGCGAAGACTCAGATTTGTCCACTCAACGTGAAGTATCAAGTACAAGACTTCATCTATCGCTGAACTTTATCATTCGCTGAATAGAAAATGATAATCGCTGAATCAACGAAAGCTGATCATGAAGTCCTCCGTACAAAGTACTTTTGTCTTAACCCTCCCTTGCACGACTCCGTACGAAATGTCAGAAAAGAACCTCCGACTGTCTGAAATCGTACAACCACTCTGATACTACATTGTTCATCCATGCGGCTACTAAGGTTGTCAACAAAGGTCAATGACATGCAACCAACCAGCTGATGACACGTGTAAAGTGTATACTGACTTGCATTAAATGCATGCAGTATATAAAGGGATGAACCCACTTCTTTTGAAGTAACTTGCTAACTCTGGACAAGTTCAATCTCTTATCTCAAGATAGGTTATTATTAGTAATTTCCTTATCTCTCTTAGTGCAAGAAACCTTAGTGTTCCAACTTGTTTAGATTTAGGTTTATCCTTAATCTTGTTTCCGCAACAAGCTGTAAATTGTTAATGATTTATCAATAAACAATTTAGAAAAGTAAAATCTGTGTGTTTGTATTCAACCCCCCCTTCTACAAACTTATATAGGCCTTCGGGACCAACAAGTAAGACCATTCTTGTATTAAGATAAGGTCCTGGAGATTATTTACAATCATTTATATCGTCGTACATTTCTATGACAGTCATAAGTTTCATATGACTGACGCCCAAGACTCAAGACGGTCGTACGACCGTACTAACCGTTAACAGTCAACAACCATTTCTTTGTCTCATTAATGCAGGTGTAAGAGCAATCATTGCACAACGGTCATAACGGACGAGCTTTTAATGGCAGCTAAAGACCAGGACAACGGTTACAAACAAGTCATCAAGACACATTCAATGCTACCAAAAGCTATATAAAGGTCTGCTCCACAATTCAACGGAGATCTACCATCTACGCATTCGCATCTACACCCTAACACTTCTTCATTTTCTACGCAATACAACAGTGATCATCAGAGCATTTGAACATATATCGTTCATGCAAGTTTCGCACGACGAGTAGTTCATTTCGCACGACAACAGTCTATTTCACACGATTTACGCATGACCCACGACATTAGCTTACGATTAAGTTTATTTTTAGTCTTATTGTAATCTACTGTACACACGACACTTGTTACCAAAGGATTTCGTCCCTGTTTGGCGACCATAGTGCACTGTCAACTTCGCAAAAGTCGGCCGCAGTTTTTTCCCTCGTTTGGGTTTTCTGCGTCACCAATTCTTTTGTCTTATTTACTTTCCATTTTGCGATTGTGTTGTTTGTCTTGAGATCCCTTTATTTAGTTGTTAAAGCTCCACACCGACAGTTTGTCTCAAGCCAAGCATACATCGCTCTAACAATCTTGTGAAGTTTGTTGTTTCCAGGAAAATTGCAGCCCCTCAAGATCCCATGGCTCAGCTACACATGGAATTGAACGCTGCACGGAGTCAGATTCATGCTCTGAACGAGCAAAATCAAAAGGCAGCCGCATAAATTGCTTCCTTGAGGAATCCATCGATCGGCAATTCCTTTCGACCTCAGAACGGTCCCCGACCTTCTGGTGCACCTTTTATAAGGCCAGCATTCCAAGCAGGTCCAAGGCCATTTGTCGGCAATCCCCCCTTGGGACAGTTTCCTCCGCAGCATTTGAGGCCTCCACCGCTGTACAATAGAGCCATACCATTTCACATTCCTACCATTCGACAACTGTCAATGACAATTCATATGAACTTCCCCTTCAATGGAGAAGCCAAAGCTTCGTCGTACGGAAATGGTTTTCAAGGGACACTCGGCATGACATCCCAAGACTCAGAAGTCATCCTCCCGACGGGAACATTGTCCAATCCAAACGACCCAGTCGCCCGACGACTGAGACTTCTGGAAGATCAACACAGAAAGATGTTGTCTCTGCTATCAAAGTTACCTAGTGCCACCGTCCCCGTTGACGTCGAGCCCCTCACATGATTTCAAGCGTCGCCCTTTGTCGATGAGATAGCAACCATCGACGTCCCGAAGAAGTACATTATTCCTGCTTTTACGCCTAAGTATTCAGGAATCACCGATCCAATAAAACACATCGCTCAGTACAAACAATTGATGTGGACTGCGTCGATCCCACATCATTTCCAAGAAGTATGCATGTGCAAAACCTTTGCCGCGACTCTTACAGGTGCTGCTCTCCAATGGTTGATCAACCTCAAACCCAAGTCCATCAGCAACTTCGCGGAGTTGGTCAACCAGTTTTCACAACAATTCACCAGCAGTCGCAAGATGGAGAAGCAGACTTGCGACCTGTACTACGTCACCCTAAAATATGGAGAATCTATCCGCAGTTACTTCAACCGCTTCAACGCAGAAATGATCAGCATCCGAAAGTGTGATGTCAAGACCGCCATCGAGGCCTACAAGCGAGGTCTGGACGACAACACTTCAGGATTGTACGTCGATCTTACGAAATACCCTCTAGAGAACTTCGAAGCGTCTGAGCCAGAACATTGGCTTACATGAGAGTGGAGGACGATACAACATTTCTTCGTAAACACTCTACTGACAAGAAGTCTCTTGGAATTAAGAGACCTGATTTCAAATCCAAAGCGAACGTCAAGACAGAGCCTACGCACCAAATATCAAACGTCCGGTTCGACAAGAAGAAGAACAACCCCGTGTCTAAATTTCCTCAGTATCCTAAGATCTCTTCTTTTGGATTCACGGGAACATCGAAAGATTTGGTCGAAGCTCTCTTAAATATCTAGTCATCAATACGATGGCCTAAGTAAAGCGACAAAGACGATGACAAGAAGGATAAGACCAAGTGTTGAGACTTCCACAGTGACCATGGTCATATGACCGATAATTGCCTTGCATTACAGAAGGAGTTATCTTGGCTTGTTCCCAAGGGCCACCTCCAGGGTTTGATTGATAAAGAATCAACGCCAATCGACAACGTAAGACCAACATCTCCTGTTCATGCAAAGGTCGTCAATTGCGCGACAAACGGATCAGACGTCTGTGGTTTAACATATTCGGCAGCTAAACGACATGCCAGTAAAACGTCGGGTGAACATCCCATTCCTTCGTCATAACGACCGAAGCAAGAGTTGGAACTGGAGGCGATGCCCATAACGTTCGATCAGGACGACCTTTAGGACAACTGGCAAAAACTTTACGACGGATTGATTATCCAACTTACTATTGGCAACTGCTTGACCAAAAGAGTCTTGGTCGACGGAGGCAGTTCGGCTAACATCATTTTCCTGAGCACAATCAAGGCAATGGGTATCGATAAATCATCGATCACTCGTCGTTCGACGACTCTGATAGGATTCAACGGAGATTCAACCAGCACTCTGAGAGAAATCATCCTCCCAGTATACGCGAAAGGAATCAACAGACAGACGAAGTTTAACGTTATCGATTGTTCGTCAGCCTACAACGTTATTCTCGGTCGACCATGGATCCACGACATGAAAGCGGTCCCCTCGACCTACCATCAGACTATCAAATTCTTAACGCCGTGGGGAGTACAAGAGATCAAAAGTGAACAAAAGACCGCTCGTGATTGCTACAAGCCGACATTGAAACCTCAGAAGAAAAGCATCTTGCAATTACAGATCCAGGATGTCCCTGGGTCATTCGATGATTATCGTCTCAAAGAAGTCAAGTTGGACCAGGACAAGCCTGATCAAATAGTCTTTGTGGGAGCATCTCTAGATCCCGTCATAAAGAAAGAACTAATTTCGTTTCTACAGGAACACACTGATTGTTTCGCTTTGACGTACGGAGACATGGTCGGCATAGATCCCGTCGTCATCTCCCACAAGTTAAACGTTGACCCGTCGTTCAAACCTATAAATGAAAAACGCCGCAGGTTCGCTCCTGAACTGAACAAAGTAATCAACGATGTGGTCGACAACTTGCTGAAGACCGAAAAGATCAGAGAGGTGAAATACCCCGACTGGTTAGCCAACGTCGTGGCCGTACAAAAGAAAAACTGGAAGTGGCGAGTGTGCATTGATTTTACGGACCTCAACAATGCCGGTCCCAAAAATCCATTCCCACTACCCAACATCGATGCTATGGTCGACGCAACCGTAGGACATGAACTCTTAACGTTCATGGATGCTTACTCCGGATAGAATCAGATATTAATTCATGGCGACGACCAGGAGAAAACTGCTTTTATGACAGATAAAGGAATCTACTGCTACAAATTCCTGCCTTTTGGCTTGAAAAACGCAGGATCGACCTACCCGAGATTGGTTAATAAGATGTTCAAAGACCACCTTGGCAACACAATGGAAGTTTACATCGATGACATGCTTGTCAAATCTAAACAGACGACTGACCATGTTGATCATCTGATAAAAAATCTTTCGAACCTTCATCAAATAATCAGCGCTACTCCACTTCTTCCAACAAGCGCCATGATTATCAGGATAAATATGAAGGAAAGAAGAAGGTAGATGAGCACAAGCAACCTGACAAGAAGGAGAATAATGAGAAGGATGATCGCAAGCCCGAGACAAAGAAGAAGGACAACCCCGTCACTTGATACAACTGCGGGAAATTAGGTCACTTCGCCAAGGATTGTAGAAAGCCTGTCGTGAAAAAACGCACACTACTACAAAGCCAAACATCTACTAGCAGAACAGAAAGAGGCAGGAGAAGCTCTATTTGTTGAAGATGACCACTGGCTAGCTCGTTTTGATAGTGAAAGCAATTATGAAGATGCTGATGCTTTCATGGGCTACCATTCTCCTCCATCAGAAAAGACAAAGTTGTGTCATGTATGTGAACCTATTCATCAAAGCTTAATCGAACAAATGCAACCACTTGTTGAACGAATAGATTCTTATAAGGCCACTACTAATGAACAACTGCTTGAAATTAACTCGTTAAAAGAAAAGCTAGATGTTCAAAAGCGTATAACTGAAAAGTACAAGTCCGATAATGTTAATCTAAAAGAAAAATGTACAAATCTTTCAATAGCACCTAAGGACTTAAGGGCCAAGATATCTGAATTGAACCTAAAGCTTGATCAGTGTGAGAATGAGAATGCAGAGATTGTCTATCAATGATCCTCTCTTCAAATCCAGCACAAAGAGTTTCTTTCTAAAATAACTGATCTTGAAACCAAACTTCATAAAAGAGGTCAAACAGATCAAACCATTCACATGAACAAACCCAAGGAATTCACATACTTCAACAAGGAATGGGGAATCGGATACAATAACCCACAGTACTTGAAAAAGATTTTAACCAAAAGACCGACTCTTTATCACTTTGGTTTTCTCGGTCTAGACAAAAAGTATCCCGAGTATAAAATCAAATGGACTAGCCCTCTTGAAAAAGAGAAAGAAGAGGAAACTGAGGAATACAAGCGCGCTCACACCACTAAAATGCAACTACCTTTTGTGTATGAGCCTATGAACTACTCGTACAAGAAAAACCCAAAGAAATACCTCTCGAATGACTACTTTGATGGCTATAAGGTTGCGACGCCCAAGGATTCCTCCAAAAACGATGAGGCCCAAGCACCTGAACCCAAAACTGATACGGACGAGTTTAAACTCTATGTTCCTCCTCTCATTTTGGAATCAAAAATAGTCGAATTAGAGGAGACACTCAAGAGGGAAAGAACCAGTTTTCAAAAGGAAAAGCAAGCGCTTATAACAGAACTTGAGAAACTCAAAGCCGTCAAAACCAAACTGTGTCGGATGAGGGACAAGAAATCCTTCGGAAAGAAATTAATCGGCTCACATCAAAACTGTCTGCTTTGGCAACAAAAATAATGAAAGAGCACGTGAGAAACGGTCAACTCCAAGAGCTGCTTGACCTACTCCAAAACAAAAAGAGATTTCAACCGAAACTTCCTCAATCTCTTCTAATACATCTTCGTGCAAAACTTTCATTGGAATCACTTCTTCACAAAACGGTAAATAGTCTTAAGATGATTGTGTTATACATAATCTAAACTCCGATTTTTTCTTAGCTTCTGCACCTGATTCCCCTTATAACACAGACACAAAGTGTTCCTCACCACCCTCGACCAATCCTGGTCCATCAATTCCCGATGTTGATTTTTCTAAATTCATGAATTTCGAGGGTAGTTCAGATGAAGAGTTTGAATCGTTTCCATTTGACAAACCTCTTCCGAGTCACACCGACTTTCTTTCAAACGAGGTAAATCGCCCGGTCAATTTTCTAAAGGGCGAATGTTCTTCAAAACCAAAGACCCCGGCTGTGAACAAGGTTTCTAAAACTGATTCTCGTTCATAAAACCAATCACAGCCGCGGCAAAAGACCGGTCGACAATCTGATAAAATTCTTGTCTACTCAAACTCTGTTGACCATGCCGTTAATGATGTTTCAGATAAAAATGGTCGGGCTAAACAAGGCAAACACAATTGGGTAGCTAAGAAATCTATCAAGAACAAGTCGGTGTCGAAATCATTTAATACTGTTTTTTATCCTAGGAAGAACATTAATGATTGTGCTTTGAATCACAAGAATAATTTTGTTGAACAAAGTGTTAATTTTCCGATTAAACTTTATTCAATTCAGCATTTGATTCAATTATCCTATGATTGTTTATGTTGTTCTAATTGTGGATTGAATGACTTTGACGATATTAGAAATGCATCTAATTGGTTTTTTTTCTTATCATGTTTATCATTCTAAACCTAATCGCAAATCCCGTAAAACCAAAATGAAACCCATTTCAAAACGGGTTCCCCAATCAGAAGTTAAACCTAAACACGAAAGGAAACCCATATCAAAACGGGTTCCCCAATCAGAGGTTAAACCTACACCCAAGAGGAAAGCCACTTAAAAATGGGTTCCTCAGCCAGGTGTTAAACCTAACCCTCTAGGACCCATTTTAAAATGGTACCTAAAATACGTTGATTCTGTTTTTGCAGGACGGTCATGTGTGGTACGTAGACTCATGATGCTCCAAGCACATGACCAGAAGGAGGGAGCTGCTCACGAACTACACCAAAAAATATTGCGGAGATGTAAGATTTGGGAATGATGACAAAGCGCCAATTTTAGGCTACAGCGACATTGTCCAAGACAAGATCACAATCAAGAAGGTACCATACGTTGCGGGAGTGGGACACAATCTGTTCAGCATTGGCCAATTCTGCGATAAAGATCTAGAGGTCAGATTCAAAGCTAAAGATCTACTGGTTTGAACGCGAAAGACCAACCTCTACACCATCGACCTCTCTGCCCTGAAGACCGATGATTATGTTAGCCTGATGTCAAAGGCCAATTCTCAGCAAGCGTGGATTTGGCATCGACGTCTATCGCACCTCAACTACAAGAATATCAACAAGCTGGTGCAAGGCGGGCACGTGAAAGGCATGCCCGAGCTCAAGTTCGTGAAGGACAAACTCTGCGGGGCATGCGAGATGGGTAAAATGAAGCGAGCGCCACAAAAGCCTAAGGCTGCTTCGAGCACGTCCCGGCCCCTCGAACTCATCCTGGTGGATTTGTATGGACCGATACGTGTTCAAAGCATCAACAAGAAGAAGTATGTCCTGGTGATGGTTGATGACTTCTCACGCTACACTTGGGTAAAGTTCCTGCCCTCGAAGGATGAAACCCCGGAACTGATTATCAACCACCTGGAGACAATTCAGCTGAACCTCCGACATCAAGTTCAGACTATCAGGACGGACAATGGGACAGAGTTTAAGAACCAAACTTTCAACGAACACCTGACATCCGTCGATATTTCGCAGAACTTTTCTGCCGTGCGAACTCCTCAACAAAACGGAGTGGTAGAAAGATGAAACCATACCCTTGTTGAAGCCGCTCGCACCATGCTGTCACAATCAAAGCTGCCATTATTTCTCTGGGATGAGGCAGTTCCAACTACTTGCTACATGCAAAACCGCTCCATTGTCAACAAGCGGTTCAACAAAACGCCTTACGAGATCATCAACAATCGCATCCTAAACATCAAATACTTCCACGCGTTCGGATGCACACGCTACATCTTGAACGACAAGGATGACCTCGGGAAGTTCAGTCCGAAGGCAGACGAAGGAGTATTCATCGGATACTCAATGCAGGCTAAGGCTTATCACATTTACAACAAATGGACCAAATCCGTTATAGAAAGCGTAAACGTGACATTTGACGAAGTCGCAGATTTGGCTTCTGAACAACTGTTAGATTTGAAGTTTGTCAACTGAAGTTTGTCAAAAAGCCTAAGTGTTGATATCTGAACTGAAGACTCAGAGTTCTGAGTAGGATACTCAGAAGTTCTGATTGAGAAGTCTTGCAAAGATTACTAAGTGTGAAGTCTGAACAGAAGGCTCAGAGTTCTGAGTAGGAGACTCAGAAGTTCTGATTATGAAGATGAAAATGTCAAGTGCTCAAGTATATGTTCTGAAGTGCTTAATCAGAAGGATGTTCAGAAGTTCTGAACATGTTGTTCAGAACTTATGTCTTTGACATTTTGAGTTATATTCTGTTATTCATTAGAACACGTGTAATTGTTCTATTGGTCTGTCATGTATATGTATTATAGCTTTAGCTTTTCTTTACAGTATATATAGGAGTTAGCAACTGTAAGCTAACTAACATTTCGCATAACTTTTGAATAGCTTTTGTATTAACTTTGTAATCTTTGAGAGACTCTCTCTAGATTTGTAAATCTGTTCTTGAATGAATACGAAGCTTTTGGATCCAATTCTCTATCATTCTACTGTTTGATTGTGTTCTTATTAGACAATTGCATTGTAAGATTGAATCCTGGGTTCTACAATTGGTATTAGAGCTAATCAACAAACAAATTAGGTCAAGATCGCGTTCTTGAAGGTTTCTTGATCGCGTTCTTGAAGATTTCTTGATCAATTCGATAATTGATTTCGCTGCTACTCATAATTCTTAAATTCTTCTTAATTCTTGAATTCGTTCTATTTTTGTTCAAGAAATTCAAATTTGTCTTTCTGTTGAATCGATTCAATTCATCTTACAATCATGTCTTCTAAAGAATTTCTCTCGATGGGGTCTGAGACGAAGCCGCCTGTTCTATCCCTGAAGAATATCAGCAATGGAAAATACGAAATATACAGTTCTTGGATAATATTGATGAGAATCTGATGATTTCAATTCGTGAAGGTCCAATTGAAGTTTATGTTGTTATTGCTGCTACACCTGCAACTAATACTACACCAGAGATTCCTGCTACAAGAATCAGGGAAAGTTTCTCACAATACACTGAAGCACAGAAAAAGAGACAAGCAATAGATAAGAGGGTTGTAACTCTGTTAACTTTGGCAATTCCTAATGACATATTCAACTGAATTGATAGTGGAACATCTGCAAAATAAATGTGGGATGAACTGGAGAAGCAGATGCTTGGCACATCAAAATCAATTCAGGTAAAACTGAATCAATGCATAAATGCATATGAAAGATTCTAGGCTAAGGAAAGTGAGAGTTTAACTCAAACCTACAACAAGTTTTGCACAATCTTAAATGATCTTAAGAGAAATGGGCTGAAGAAGACTAAGTCATAAATCAACTACAAATTTCTGAATTGTCTCAATATAGAATGGTCATCTTATGCAATAAGTCTTCAGTTGAATAAGGATATGTGTGAAGAAGATCTGAATGACTTGTTTTGTGTGTTAAATCAACATGAAGATTCTGTTTAGTTGGTTGTTGAAGAGAAGAAAAATGTTTCAGATCAACTAGCTTTACTTTCTGAAAAAAAACCAAGGTTAACAAAACAACCAAGAAGTCTGGGTTTATTTCTGAAAGTCCAAAGTTAGAGGAGGAACCTGAAAAGGAGGAAGAATCTGATGATGATGTTGATCTCAAGATAATAGCTGAGAAACTAGCTCTGTTGACTAATACCTTCAATAAGAGGTATGGAAAGAAGAAGTTTGAAGGTAAGTTCAGAAGAGAAGCACAAGGGAATTCAGAAGAGAGATATAAGAAGAATGAAGATAGAGAAGAAAATAAGTATGAGAAGAAATAAGAGAAGGAAGATAGGAAAGAGAAGGATATATGCTTTAAATGTGGAAAATCTGGTCATTATGCAAGGGATTGTAGAGTAAAGATTGTTAAAGACTATGAGTATTATGCAAAGAAAGCTCAACTGGCCAAAACTAAAGACAGTGGTATTGCACTCCTTGTAGAACAAGAGAACTGGTTGTACTATTCTTCTGAATAAGAGTACTGCATTCATTTCTCACAGATGCAGAATTACATGGCTAAGATGAATGATGAAGGTGATTCTGACTATGATGATGCAGGTTCTGAATATTTTGCTGAGGTACATTCTGCTCTTGAAATTGATTTAATGACTCAAATTAGGAATATGAATTCTGAATTTGTTAACCTCAGAAAACAGAAAAAAGGTGAAAGAATTCTGGTTAAGAAATTCAGAATCGAGTGCCTTGGTGAATAAGTTTGCAAGCTGGTATTCAGTGGACAAAAAGTACATCTCGATTGTGCCTTGTTCAACATGATGCTTCAGAAAGTGGTAACGGATATCAATATGCTTTGTTTTGCAGTGTTGAACAGGATTTAAAGAGATCGCAATGGCACTCTTTGAATCACATAGGATGCGTATCTTGTATATATTGGAACCGTAGTCCTTTAGCCGAGTTCGCATCCACAGAACCTGGGAGCAACAGCTAGCAGCAGCAACATATTCAGCTTCTACTGTAGATGTCGACACACAATTCTGCTTCTTTGAAGTCCAGCTGACAAGTTTACCACCCAGGAATTGAAAACTCCCAGAGGTGCGTTTTCGGTCAAGCTTGCATCCTCCATAATCTGAATCTGTATAGGCCATAAGATCAAAGCCAAAGTTCTTCGGATACCATAGGCCAAGATTTTTTGTTCCCTTTAGGTATCTGAAGATCCTCTTTACAGCAAGAAGATGGGATTCCTTTGGGTTAGCTTGATATCTTGCACAGAGCCATGTGGCATACATTATACCAGATCTACATGCAGTTAAGTATAAAAGTGTAGAAACCAGGATTCAATCTTACAATCAATTATGAGCAATTAAGAACAATCAAATAGAGAATTGGATCAACGCACTTGTATTCAATCAAGAACATATTACAAATCTAGAGAGAGAATCTCTCAAAGATTACAAAAGCTGAATACAAAGTTATGCGGAAAGTTATGCCAAAGATTAGTTAGCTTATAGTTGCTAACTTCTATATATACTGTAAGGAAATACTAAAGCTACAATACATATGAGAAACAGACTAATAGAACAATTATACGTGTCCTAATTAGTAACAGAATATAACTGAAAATATCCTAAGACATAAGTTCTGAACAACATGTTCAGAACTTCTGAACATCCTTCTAATCAAGCACTTCAGAACTTCCTTCAAACACTTGTGCTATTTTCATCTTCATCATCAGAAGTTCTGAGTCTCCTACTCAGAACTCTGACCCTTCTGTTCAGATTACACACTTGTAATCTTTTCGAGACTTCTCAGATCAGAACTTCTGAGTCTTCTAACTCAGAACTCTGAGTCTTCTATTCAGATCCAATACTTGTAACTTTTGACAAAACTTCAGATCTAACAATCTCCCCCTTTTTGTCAAATAGTCCTGTACTTCTCATCATCATATTCTTTTAGCGATGGAACAATCTTCAAAACTAGTACATTTCTCAGAGTAAGCCTTCTGTTAATCTTTTCTATGATCTCTTGAATCTCTTCAACTTGTTTTCCCTTTTGTAACTTTTTCTCCAGACTGTGTTTGATGAACCTTAAAGTTCCTGAACAATACTTTGCCACTTCTTCTGGTCTGAAGAAAATATTTTCATCTCTATCATTTCTTAAGAAGACTCCCAACTCTGGATATCTTGTAACATTTCCACTTTTCAGAAGGTTCAGATTTTCATTCTCATTATTTGGCTTTGAGAGATATACACAGGGTATTTGTAAATACAGTGCAATCTGAAAATCTGTGTATGCATGCCATCTAAGAATATAAAACATAGCCTCTCTCACTGCAGCCAATGCTCCTCTTTCCTTTTTCAGTTTACTGCAGTCTTTATTTGACAAAAGACTATACAATCTGTACACATCTGTTACTGATATTCTTTCAAAATCTGCTTCAGTAAAATAGTAGACTTTTCCATCTTCTCTTAAGACTTCAAATGAGTAATACTCATGTTTCATGAACTTCTTCTCTTTCAATTCTCTAATCCCTGTGATTAAGAAATCTGAATATACTAATTCTTTTGGTTTTCCTAAGCGCTTTGATATTTCACCACGAAGACATTGATGTATCTCTGTTCTGTCATGATAAACACTTAGAAAGTTGACTTCTCCTGGCAGAAAGAAGTTAGGAAGAGCATACTCCAGAAAGTAACCATTAACATCAACAGGTATTTCTTCTTCATTAACCTCAGACTTTTCTGGTTGATCTGCATCTTTCATTTGAACATCTTGTAAAGACACATCTGGATTATCTTCTTCAACTTCTTCTGAGTAAACACCATTTACTTGATATTCAGCTGGAAAGACAGAATCTCTGTGTAACAACTTCTTTCGATTTACTTCTGAAAGTAACCATTCATTGCAATTTCTGATTTTGTTTCTGAGTTCAAGTCTTTTAGTGACACATCTGATACACTTTTCTCTCACAGAAACTCTGACATCCTCAACATAAGCTTGCATCTTCATTACTGTCTTCTTTAGAGTAGCATCACTATACTTTACTAGATCATTCAATCTGAATAGCATGACTTCGTTGAATTCTGAATGAATGAATCTTTCATTTCCAACTTCTTCACTCAGAAAGCCATCAAAGTTGCTTATTCCTTCAAGAGTTCTGATTGGACTTGTCAAGTTACATTTCTCTTTCCTTGACTCAATTGCCAACTGAAAATCATACAAATATAGATTTCTGACATATATTCCCAGAACTCTTCTGCATTCAAGTTCTATCCAAGCATCTTCAGTACCAACAAAGAATTTCACCAAGAAAATTTGATCTTCCAAGAACAATCTGTGAAAATCAAAACTTGTCATGTTCACCTTTAAGTTTCCTTCTTTCAATACATTCAGATTAACATATCTCAGACCATCAAATTCTTCACTTAGAAAGTCTAACACCTTCACAATTCTTTTCTGAACATGTAGCTTTTCATTAGTCTTTCTTAACCTGTATGAAGCTTCCACATATGTCATCTGAATCCTCTCATCCAAGAATCCATCAATAAAATTCTCAATGTCAACAAACTCATCATCCTTGCAGTAGACAGATTCATAATTGTCTTCAGGGAAAATACTAACATCCAAGTTTCTTGCCAAAGGTGTATCTTCTCTTTCAACAATAAATTCACACAAATGTTCTTCAAGAATGGGTAAATCAATTCTGGGAATCACAATTGGCCTTCTGTAAGTGTAGCAAGGCATAAAGAAGTCTTCAACTTTCACAAAATCTTCTTCTGATACATCTTCAATGAAATATTCTACAATGTCTTTTACAACTGCTTTGTGTATCTTACAGAGTGATCTTCTTCTCCCAACAAGTCAATTGGACTCACCAATCTGATAACTCTTTGAACATTCTGAATGTTAAGAGCTCTGACCAACTCACTATGCATTCTCCTTAACAAAATATCATTCAGTCTTCTCTCTTCATCTTTAGAATTAAGAAGTTCCCTTCTGGTATAAGGAACTATCTCCAAACAAGTGTTAATCTCAGAACTTTCAATCAACCTTTCTTCAGAGATATCTGCCATAGTTATTTCACACCATTCTTCAGAAGAATCTGTCATTTCTTCTAAAACATCATTCTGATCTGTCATAACTTTATCTGATCCAAAAATAACCATCTTTTCAGTCTCATCATTCTGATCAGTATCTGCCATAAGAATTTCAGTTTCATTAGAATTAATCTCCATCTCTGTATTCAAAACCAATTCCTCTGTTTTACTTGAGTTTTCACTTCCCATCTCTTCCATTTCCATCTCTTCCTCAGTATCTGAACTAATAGTCTGAACCTCAACCAACTTCTCAACTTCTGTTGATTTTTCCACTTCTGTTGATTCACCAACTACTTGTATATTTTCTGAATTTTGAACCTCTGCAACTGCTAACTGCATATCAGAAATCTCAAAATCTTCTAAGTCAATATCAGCTGACTTGTCAACCTTTTCTAACTCATCAGTGCTTTGTTCATCAACCTCAGAATTATGCTTTTGCCTTTTCTCCCCCTTTTGATGATCATGAGGATCATTATCATTAAACTTCCTTTTTAATTTCTGAGTTGATTCTGCTTCAAGTTCAGCTACAGACATAGGCATGATGGCTAATGGCTTTGAAACACTAGCCAATGTTGAACTGAAAGCTTGTAACAATGAAGATTTCATATCATTCATATTCCTTACTAACTCCTTCTGAAATTCTGACATACTATCCATGATCTCCTTTTTGTGAGATTCCAAGGACACTTTCATTCTATCCACCTTTTGTTCAACAGATTTTGCTTTCCCTTCCAACAAAATCTTGAGATCTTTCACCTCATTTTTCAAAGAATCCATCGTACTCTCCAATTTTTCAACTTTTTCCCCCAACACCTGATTTTGTTTCTGAATTTTTTCAAATTCAGAAGGTTCTAACTGTGAACCTGAACAACCAGATGGTCCAGTTTTCAAGTGTTCAGAGAACTCTTGGCCTGTAGGTGCCACAAAGACACCATGTACCACAGAGGCACTGTGTAATGAAGCTTTTAAGATGTTCACTTCACCAGGACTTCCATCCAATCCTTGACAACCAATATTAGGAGTGTCTATGGATGTTGATACAGGAATACGAAATTCTTGTGATGTGCTAGTGTTGAAAAAAAAATTAGGCCCAAATTGGATATTACTGGGTAATCCAGACTAAAAGTGTTCAAGAATAGGTTGGGATTTATAACCTCCCTCCAAATGAGTTTGGGATGGTTCCCCTGTTTGTTTTGAAACAGTAGAATGTTGAAATGCTTCTGAGTGGCTAGGGATGGGTTGTTCAAGTTCCACCACTGGGTCCATGGTGTTTTCTTCAACGTTAGTCACCAAGAGTTGTGAACCAACAGTAGATGTGGCTACCCGGATTAATTCAGCTGGATCAGAACCATCTCTTTCTGTTTGAGATTCTGTTAACAATCTCTCATCATCACCACACTCTATCTGTTTTTCAACTACCATACTAACCAATCTCTCTGAATTTTCCCTCTCTATTCTCTCAGAATGTTCTCCCCCTTGAACATTCTCCCCTTCTCTATTTTGATTTGACCCCTCACCTCTCATCTCAGGTTGTTCCCCATGGGTAGGGTCTTGAGGTTGTTCAAGTCCCATTGAGGTGCAATAAGCTTTTAAAATCTCACCGTCCCTTGGAATATACAGCCTAAGAGACCTTGCAAGAAGTCTTTGATTTGGGAAATTCTGATTTTTAGAACTAGAAATCATCTTACCTATATAAAAGACTGGACAATGCTCCTCATTTGCTCTTCTGGGAATATTTCTGTTTTCTCTCATAGCATACCAAATCACAATCTGCCAATACCTTTGATGAGGTATATATGTGAGTGAAATATCCCTTGTCTTCTTTTCTATGGCCTTCTGATTCTTCTCAAAGGTGTTCTTCATATCTTCCCAAAGAATTGCAGTATAATCATAATGTATGTTCTTTACCAACCCATGAAAGATTTGCAGAATTTTCCTTGAGCCTTGATCAAGAGAACTATTCTTCCCAGATAAACATTTATTCATAATGTTGAACAAACAAGCCCAAATTGGTAGTAATTTGTTTCTTCTAAACAAACTTAGGGTCCTCAACTGTTCATTATATCCCAATCTCATAAATTCAACAATTAATTCTTCTGTCAATGGAGAATCTTCAAAATCTAATCTTCCTTTTAAATCATCTTTATCTGGTAAATTCAGCATATCTCTTAAAATTTGTATAGTCAAAGTCAAAGTAACTCCCCCAACTTCAGATACAAATTTATTTCCCTCTAGCCTTAGATGCTTCCACCATTGTTGTATATACTGAACAGGGACCGATTTCTTCTTTGTAAACCACTTTTTGAATGGATGATACTTCAATAATTCAATGATTATCTTATGTTCTTCTTTAAATCTGATTTCATCAAACAATAACACACAATTGTTTTCCAATAGCCTCAAATACTCTCTCTCAGGAACAATCCTTTCACCATGATTAGGTCTTCCTGACATGACTGACCTAACTGCACTATGTTCGTGTTGAATGTTCTCATTTCCCTCATCTGCATTTCCCTCTGATTCATCCATATGTTCATCCCCTGCTTCTCCTCCAACATTTCCTTGTACAATGTTATCTCCTATTACCCCTTCATCTACGAATCTATTTTCAGGTCTTTGAACTTCATCATCATCTGATTCTGAATCAAACAATGATTTTGTTGAATGTAATGAAATGGCTCTATCTCTCCTTGAACCACACATGATCATAATGTGGAATTTTGAAAGAAAACAAGATCAATGAACTCAGGAATTGTGCGTTTCTCAATTTTGAAAGAAAACAAGATCAAATAACTATTTAAAATCCGCGAAGCTGAAAGGATTTAACGGAAAAACGTTGCTTTTGTCAGTGTTATAACGGAGTCAAACACTTTGAAATACCACAAAAGATATTAAATGACACGCGGTAATTTCAATTGAATAAGAAGCTGACATGTGTTATTGCATAGAAATTAACACAAGTTAAATGTTCTGAATAACACGCTCAGAGTTCTCAGAATGCATACTTAGAAGTTCTGAGTACACAGTTCAGAAGAAATTCCCTTAGAACAAAAATTCATTTAAAATCAACTTCTGATTATATAAAAACATTTAATCATCCAGAAGTAGTTTGAACAGATAGAAAATTATTTTATCATCAAATTTCTGTCCTTCTTTTGATGATGATTTGTGATTTCTGAAAAATCATTTAAAATCTAACATCTGAATTTGAAAACTTTTGAAACATTCAGAAGTAGTTTTGAACAAATATAAAAATATTTTATCATTGAAAGCTTGTTCTCCTTAGAATGATTAGTGATAAGAGAAGAATACAAACCTTTTAATCATCTTGGAATGATTTCTGAAGAATATCAATGCTTCCCCCTTGACTTTTGCATATACTCTAACACATATTATAAGGAATATAAAAATAAAACATAAAAAATCTTAACAACATATTGAAATATTTGTAATTTTCAGAAATGTGTTCTGAAAGGTAGTCAGAAGTTCTGATTAACCTATTCAGAAGTAAAGAATTTGAAGTTAGATTTCTGAAGTATTGACTCAGAAGTTCTGAACTCAAGAGTCAGAATTCTGATTAAGAGAGTCAGAGTTCTGAGAACACTACTCAGAAAATCTCACTTAGAAAAATTTTCATTTCTGAAAACTAACAGATATGTTCAATTAGTCAAATTAAGCATTCCTATTTTACATATGAGAAAAGTAAACCTTTTTGTGATCAAGAGGCTTTGTGAACAAGTCAGCCAGTTGATACTTTGTATGCACAAAGTGCATTTCTATAGTTCCCTTTTCAACATAGTCTTTAATAAAATGGTACCTTACATCAATATGCTTGGTCTTTGAGTGCTGAACAGGATTCTGAGTTATTGCAATGGCACTTTCTGAATCACAATATATGGGAATTTTGTTGAGTTGATATCCATAGTCCATGAGTTGTGTTGTCATCCACAAAGTTTGAGAGCAGCAGGCAGCAACAGCAACATACTCTGCTTCAGCAGTGGATGTGGATACACAGTTTTGCTTCTTTGAAGCCCAACTCACAATCTTATCTCCTAAAAAGTGACAAGCACCAGATGTACTTTTCCTGTCCAACCTGCTTCCTGCATGATCAGCATCAGTAAAACCAGTTAATTTGAAATCAATCTCTTTTGGATACCAAAGGCCCAAATCTGGTGAACCTTTCAGATATCTTAAGATCCTCTTAACAGCTAGCAAATGAGATTCTTTTGGATTTGATTGAAATCTAGCACAAAAACAAGTGGCAAACATAATATCTGGTCTACTAGCAGTTAGGTAAAGAAGAGATCCTATCATGCCTCTATAAATCTTGTTATCTGCTGGAACTCCATTGAGATCAGCATCTAACTTGACATTTGTTGCCATTGGTGTTCTCATAGAAGCACAATCAGACATCTTAAACTTCTTTAAAATTTATTTAACATATTTTCCTTGATTTATAAAAATACCAGTTGGTAATTGTTTTACTTGAAGACCAAGGAAAAAGTTCAATTCTCCCATCATGCTCATTTCAAATTCTGATTCCATGACTTTTGAGAATTCAGTACATAACTCTGCACTTGTAGAACCAAATATTATGTCATCTGCATATATTTGAATCAGAATTAAATCATCACCCTTTTTCATTAAGAACAAAGTAGTGTCAATCTTACCTTTCTTGAAACCTGATTTTAATAAGTGTTGAGTAAGAGTGTCATACCAGGCTCTTGGTGCTTGTTTCAGACCATATAATGCTTTATCTAAAACATAAACATGATCTGGAAATTCAGGATCAACAAAACCTTCTGGTTGATTGACATAAACCTCTTCATTAAGTATACCATTTAGAAAAGCTGATTTGACATCCATTTGGTACACTTTGAAGTTCTTATGTGCAGCATATGCCAAGAATATTCTGATTGCTTCTATTCTTGCCACAGGTGCAAATGTCTCGTCATAGTCTATTCCTTCTTGTTGAGAATATCCTTTTGCAACCAATCTTGCCTTGTTTCTGACTATAACACCTGACTCATCTTTCTTGTTTCTGAATACCCATTTAGTTCCAATAACAGATTTTCCTTCAGGTTTTGGAACTAGTCTCCAGACTTTATTTCTTTCAAACTGTAGCAATTCATCTTGCATTGCTAAATTCCAATATGGATCCTCTAGGGCTTAATTGGCATTCTTAGGCTCAATCACACTTAAAAATCCTGCAAACATTGCTTCATTTGCTGTTGCTGATCTGGTCTTAACTCCTACTGATGGATCTCCTATCACTTGATGAATAGGATGGTCTTTAGTCCATTTGTTTGAACTAGGAAGCACATCAATTTCTGAAAATTTGTTGTTTGTATCATTCTCTTCAATGATTGCTTGTAATTCTGATCTGTCCCCTTGTTCTGATACTTGTTGAGGTGAAACATCCAAGTTTGGATTATGAGTAGTAGAGTCAGAATTCTGAATGACTTGTTCAGAGTTCTGAGGCACTTGTTCAGAAATCTGAGTAACTTGGTCAGAATTCTGATTTGCTTGTCCAAAATTCTGAGTACTTGGATCAGAAGTTTCATTACTTGTATTGATCAAAGTTGGACATTCCTCAGATGGACCTGTATCAGAAATTACAGTTGTTTGAACCACTTCTGAAGTTCCCTTTTTCATTTCTTGAACCATTTTTGGATTTTCAAAATCTGCATAAGATTCAGAAGTTAGTTCTAGAAATGCATCCTTAAACAATATATTGAGTTCTGAACAGTTAGGATTAGAAGCTGTTTCAGAAGTCATATTTGTCTTACTTTGTCCGAGTTCTGAACTGTTTTGTTCAAAAGTCTTCATTCTTGACTCATCAAAGGTGACATTGATGCTTTCCATAATTCTCTTGGTTCTTCTATTGTAGATTCTGAATGCTTTGGAAGTAAGTGAATACCCAACAAAGTATCCTTCATCTGCCTTTTTATCAAATTTACCAAGATTTTCTCTATCTTTGAGAACATAGCATCTGCAACCAAAAACATGAAAGAATTTAATCAGTGGTTTTCTCTTGTTAATCAGTTCATAAGCAGTTTGTTGGACAACCTAAGGGGGGGTAAGGTTGTATTTAAAATCTTTTACTTTCAAAAATTCTTTTATAAATAAATACAGTACTGAAACAGTAAAAATAAATCAGAGTATACAAATAATAACGAAGAGTGTAAATATAAACAAATACACAGAGATTATATAAATAAATATAAATGCAAAGCAGTTTATATAAACAAATATAATAAAGCACAGCGGAATAAATAAAGAGATAAGGGATAGAGATACTTGACACAGAGATTTACTGATTTACCACCAACTGTGATAAACCAGCAGCCGAGACACTTCCCGACACGATCCAATAAATGTATTCTTTACGGTAGAATACAAACCAAATACAGAGCAAAGTAAACGGCTCTCAAGCTTTAGCTTATCGAGATATACAGGATCACACACCCGTTATTCAAACACTTACAAGAGGAGTATAACTCACAATGGGTAATCACTCTTGTATAATATCTCACACTTGGATATTTTATAAAAAATGTTTTATAAAATATATATATTATAAATAAGTGAGAGTGAGAGAGCTGAGAGTTTGAATGCTGCTTGTTACTGTTGTGTTGTCTGGTCTACTTATTCTCTTCTCCAGCATGCATGTATATATATCAGGAAGCTCCAACGGCATTGTGCATCCGCGGTATACCGCCAAATGCACGCGGTATACCGCCGTCAGAAAAAGTAACTGACACACCAACGGCTACATGCAAAGTTGACAGGAATTACGTACCCGCGGTATACCGCCGTCAGGAAAAGTAACTTTCAACCAATCAGAATTGCACACGGACTGCCGCGGTATACCGGCTGAACACCCGCGGTATACCGGCAAAAGTGTACCCGCGGTATACCGGGTATTCTCCACGGTATACCGGCGTCAGAAAAGATACTTTCCAGGACTGCAACCAAATCTTGCTGAATCTTCTCAAAACCTTATTAAAAAATAATTGTTGGGTTTTTAGAAATATCCAAGTGGTATATTATTTTAGGGTGTTTATCATTATTAGTTATAAACAATAATGACGACGTAGAAACTTCCGTCTTGAATTCTTCAGATAAAATCTTCGTGTTCTTCAAGAACTGTACACTTGGATAGGATTGTTAGATAAACAATAATACGGTGTGTTTGTAATCATCAAAATAAATATATATAAATATATAGAGATGTGGTACACTTGCACCAACAATCTCCCCCTTTTTGATGATGACAAACACAACCGCTAAGCATGAGCATATGCGGTTTCTCTCCCCCGTTTGTCGAAGCAAAAAAAGGGTTAAGAAAGACGGTATGCTCCCCCTCGAGAGATGCTCCCCCTCAAAATATGCATATAATTGAGAGAGCATAAACTCATGGGTAAAAGAGCTAAAACGCTCCCCCTCAAATTAATAACGATATCAATTTGATTTTATAAAATTTGAGGGATAAAATAAAATGCAAAAAGCAATAGAGACAAAGATATACAAACCAATACGAAACACTTGCACCAAAACGGATCTTAAGGCTTCAATATTCGGTTAATTTTATGTGATAAAAAAACTCACCACGTATTATGACCTCGTCAGGTAACCACGTATTATAACCTCGGCAGGTAACCACGTATTATAACCTCGGCAGGTAACCACGTATTATAACCTCGGCAGGTAACCACGTATTATAACCTCGGCAGGTAACCACGTATTATAACCTCGGCAGGTAACCACGTATTATATCCTCGCCAGGAAACACCTACAAAAGGCAAAGAAAATATTTCGTGGTACCCTTTTCTTATGGGTCCTTTTAACAGTTAGTATAAAACATAAACTGCAAAAAAAAAAAAAAATGTTGTCGACATAAAACAAACACGACAAACATACAAAACCATAAAAATGGTTTAAAACCATAAACGCATTCCACCCGGATTATCAACATTAAACATTCCTTTCGGAATCCATTTTCTAACCATTTTAATTTTACGATCGTATTCATCATAGACGTAAAAAGAAGTATGCGGATTAACATTTTTCTTAGGATTCGCAAACTTATTATTATACATAAACGCATGTGATTTTCTCGACATATAATTCACATAATTCATTTTAGGAACATACGGAGGTTTTTGCGTTTTATTTTTAACAACAAATTTAGGTTTTTCAAAAACCTTTTTAATTGGCATACAATCACATTTTTCAATACACGTATTTGAACCAATGCCTTTTCGGCAATTTATACGATTTGATATATTAAGCATTTTAAGCACTTTATCATTGCTACTATTAAAAGCATTAGCTAACAGATTATTTTTCTCATGCGATTTACATTTAGCATTTAAATATGCAACTTCATTTTCAAGAGACTCGCATTTTGTACATGCAACACTTTCTTTTTTATTTTCACTTAAGCATGCAATTTTATCATTTAAAACAATGCAAGATTTGCAAATATCTTTTTCACTTAATTTATTTTCTAATTTAGTGATAACATCTAAATCATGAGCAGATTTTTGTTTACCGTCATCTATTTCCTTTTTATATGTGGATACGGTTTCTTTTAAATTAGAGATTTCATCTTTATACTTATTTGCAAGAGCGGCCATATCATGAAATGATTTATATAATTCGTCAAGATTATTTTCATCGTCACTATAATAATTATCACAATTATTTTTAGAGGAATATGATGAAGATACCTCATTATCATGGTCGGCCATGAAACAAAAATTTTTGGTCTCATTTATGCTTGCGCTCAACGCGCCTCCAACCAAAGCTTTTGGTGTGTTGATTTGTTTTGCTCGTTTCGGACACACACTTGCATAGTGATCCTTGTCACCACACACATAGCAAAAGCCTTTCTTTTTATTGGCTTTTTCATCGTCGCTAGATTCGTCATATTTGTCTTCACTTTTGTGGACGTTGCGACTTTGGTTTTTACCACCACGACGGTAGTCTTCATTTTCTTGAAACCTATCAATATTGGCAAACTTTTTGTTAGATAGAAGTTTAGAAAGTTTTCTTACCAACTTGACTAAATCGTCAAGATTTTCGGGTTCATCATCGGATGAACTTGCATCTTCCTCCTCTTCCTTTTCTTTTGAGGCAACGACCTTGAGAGCGATGGATTTCTTTTTGACTTGCTCCCGGACTTGATTTCTTTTTAGTGCGATTTCGTGCACTTTAAGATTGCCGATGAGATCATCGAGCTTCATAGTTGCGAGATCTCGGGAGTCTTCCAAGGATGTGATTTTTGCCATCCACTCCGAAGGAAGTGCTCGAAGAATTTTCCTTACATAATCCTCATTAGGATAAGTACGACCTAATCCCTTCAAAGTAGTCATAATGAGGTTAAAACGTTTAAACATTGAGTCGATTGACTCATCTTTTGACATTTCAAATAATTCATAATCATGAACTAAAATGTTTATTTTAGAACTTTTAACTTGAGTATTTCCACGATGAGTGTCACTCAAGCTTTGCCAGATTTGATTAGCAGTTTTACAGGTATATACTCTTTCTATTTCATCGGAAGTTAAAGCAGCATATAATATATTTTTAGCCTCAAAATTTAAACAAAAAAGAGATTCTTCAGCGGGAGTCCAGTCCTTAACAGGTTTATCAACAATAACATTATTTTTTATAATAGTAGG
This sequence comes from Saussurea involucrata, assembly GCA_033807775.1. Classification (NCBI taxonomy): domain Eukaryota; kingdom Viridiplantae; phylum Streptophyta; class Magnoliopsida; order Asterales; family Asteraceae; genus Saussurea; species Saussurea involucrata. Next base: position 116,411,527 of record CM066322.1, read on the forward strand.
GTTAAAATTCCCATTTTCTATAATATCCCAAATTTTTTGACTTTTGCCACGAACGTGACATTCAAATAGCTCGGCCCAAATGCCAAACTTTTCAGTATCTATCAAAGGAGTTTTAGAGAACACAAAATTAGTTTGTTGAGCCATTTAAAAAAAAATTAAAGAAATGACTTTAAAAATTTAAACAGAAAATTTTTGAAAGCCCCGCTCTGATACCAATTGTTGGACAACCTAAGGGGGGGTAAGGTTGTATTTAAAATCTTTTACTTTCAAAAATTCTTTTATAAATAAATACAGTACTGAAACAGTAAAAATAAATCAGAGTATACAAATAATAACGAAGAGTGTAAATATAAACAAATACACAGAGATTATATAAATAAATATAAATGCAAAGCAGTTTATATAAACAAATATAATAAAGCACAGCGGAATAAATAAAGAGATAAGGGATAGAGATACTTGACACAGAGATTTACTGATTTACCACCAACTGTGATAAACCAGCAGCCGAGACACTTCCCGACACGATCCAATAAATGTATTCTTTACGGTAGAATACAAACCAAATACAGAGCAAAGTAAACGGCTCTCAAGCTTTAGCTTATCGAGATATACAGGATCACACACCCGTTATTCAAACACTTACAAGAGGAGTATAACTCACAATGGGTAATCACTCTTGTATAATATCTCACACTTGGATATTTTATAAAAAAATGTTTTATAAAATATATATATTATAAATAAGTGAGAGTGAGAGAGCTGAGAGTTTGAATGCTGCTTGTTACTGTTGTGTTGTCTGGTCTACTTATTCTCTTCTCCAGCATGCATGTATATATATCAGGAAGCTCCAACGGCATTGTGCATCCGCGGTATACCGCCAAATGCACGCGGTATACCGCCGTCAGAAAAAGTAACTGACACACCAACGGCTACATGCAAAGTTGACAGGAATTACGTACCCGCGGTATACCGGCTGGGTCTCGCGGTATACCGCCGTCAGGAAAAGTAACTTTCAACCAATCAGAATTGCACACGGACTGCCGCGGTATACCGGCTGAACACCCGCGGTATACCGGCAAAAGTGTACCCGCGGTATACCGGGTATTCTCCACGGTATACCGGCGTCAGAAAAGATACTTTCCAGGACTGCAACCAAATCTTGCTGAATCTTCTCAAAACCTTATTAAAAAATAATTGTTGGGTTTTTAGAAATATCCAAGTGGTATATTATTTTAGGGTGTTTATCATTATTAGTTATAAACAATAATGACGACGTAGAAACTTCCGTCTTGAATTCTTCAGATAAAATCTTCGTGTTCTTCAAGAACTGTACACTTGGATAGGATTGTTAGATAAACAATAATACGGTGTGTTTGTAATCATCAAAATAAATATATATAAATATATAGAGATGTGGTACACTTGCACCAACACAGTTTATCTAATCTTTTATTGATTAAGGTTCTGTTCTGTGTAAAACAAGCAGTGGCTATTGCTTCAGCCCATAGGAAGGTTGGAAGATTTGAATAAGCCAACATGGTTCTTGCAGCTTCAACTAGAGTTCAGTTCTTCCTTTCAACAACACCATTTTATTGAGGAGTTTTGACAGCTGAAAAGTTATGAGAAATCCCCAGGCTTTGCAAAAAGTTCTAAAGAGTCTCATTTCTGAACTCTGTTCCATTGTCACTTCTGATTTTCTGAACTGGAAGTTGCAAAAGGACTTGAATTCTTTTGATGAAGTTAATCAATGTTTCAGCAGCTTCTGACTTAGCTCTTAAGAATTCAACCCATGTGTATCTTGAATATTCATCCACAATAACTATCATATACTTCTTTCCTCCCATAGATTGGACTGAAATAGGACCACAAAGATCTGTATGTAGCATTTCTAATGGTGATTTGCAAGATGAGTCCATTTTTATCTTATGAGAACTTTTCTTCATCTTGCCCATTTCACATGCTGAACATAATGATTCCTTTTCAAACTTGATCTTTGGTAATCATTTGACTAGATGTTTGCCAACCAGATTGTTCAGATCCTTGAAATTTAAATGAGAACATCTTATGTGCCAAAGCCAACATTCATTAGCAACTGCATTTGATAATAGACAAACAGGGGTTAAAGCTTGATTTTTTGAAAAGTTAACCACAAATAAGTCCATATGTCTTTTGGCCCAGAAGACTTTTATGTCATTCTCAGTTAAAATCATGCAACCTGTTATGCAGAATTTAATCTGACAGAAACTGTCCAAAAACTGACTTATGCTGAACAGATTATGTTGTAAGCCTTCCACATAAAAAAACTTTCTGAATAGTCAGATCCCCTTTTGTTAAATCTGCAAAACCTTTGACTTGTCCTTTGCTGTTGTTCCCAAAATTAACTGCTCCTCCAGCCTTTTCTGTGAAGTTTGTCAGAGAAGACTTATGACCTGTCATGTGTCTTGAAGCTCCAGAATCTAAAAACCACACATGACAGCCCTGCAAAAACAATCAGTTAGATTTAGGTACCCATTCCGGAATGGGTCCATCTTTGTTAGCTTTGGTATCTGATTTAACAAAAGTTCCTTTGACTTTCCATTCAAACTCTTCTTTTAAGCACCACTTTCCTTTTACTTTGATGAAGTCAGAACATTTTCTATTTACAAAGTTGTGTCTTTTCTTTTTGAAAACTTTTGGTTTAGACTGAGAAACATTTTCAGTTTTCTTTTCTTTTGGTTTAGATTGAGAAATATTTTCAATCTTCTTTTCTTTTATTTGAGTCTGAGAAAACAACTTAGTCTTCTTTTCTGAATTCTGATTTGCTTTGTTTATATAGGAAACATAAGTTATTAATATCAGATTTTTCTGAGGGGATTGGAATGAATGACTACCACACTAAACACATTCAAGATTCTTTCTTGCAAGTGGCAATAAATCTGAAACATAAGTCTTTTAATTTTTATTGATATTGTTCAGAGTACAATTGCACTTATTACAAGAATTTCTAGCTTTTGGTTCAGAAGTAGTATTCAACCCAATCTTCACAGAAACTCTTTTCAGATCATCTTTCCTTTTGCTTTCCTCTTTTTCTGAAACATTGAATTTCACAGAATTAGCAGATGATTTGGATGATTCACCATTTTCAATTGTACTTGATTCATCAAAGAATTTCTTATCTTCTTTTAAGGCATTAATCTTGAAAAGATCATATTCAACCTTTAACTTCTCAATCTCTATTATTTTCTGGACATAAGAGTTGTTTTCTTTTAAAACTTGGTCCAGTTTAAAATCTACATCACAATAATCATTTTCAAGATCATCAAAAGTTTTTCTTAAGTCCTCAAGTTCATGACTAACAAGTTTAAATCTCTTTTCAAGTTCTGAAAAGCTTTCTGACGTGAATTGAGAATTATCAGTTGAATCAGAACTTTGACTAACAGTTTCAGAATTCTGACCTTCAGACTCAGAGTTCTGACTTGTGGAGTCAGAATTATGACTAGAAGACTCAGACTTCTGACTGACTGTTTCAGAAACCTTACTTGCATCAAATATACTTTCAATGTCAGGATATGAAAAACTTGGTTGTTTAATTTTGTAACTGACATTCAAAGAATCATATTTGAATTTAGCATCACTATATTTTGGTTTCTCTTCTGTTGGTTTAGAAATCTCTTTCTTAACCTTGTCATCTGAAACTTTTGACTTCTCAGTTTTTGGTTCAGGAATTGTTTCCTTTGCTTTTACAGGACTTGATTTTTGTAGATTATCTGAACTTGTTATAGAACTAGCAGGTCTCACAAAAACTTCAACAATCTCTGGGATTTTTGGTTTAGGAACCTGTAGTTTATCAAAATCATAAAGATTTGTTGGAGCTCTTTTCAAAACAACATTTTCTTACAAATCTAATCCCATTTTAGGATTATAAAATATGGTATCTTTAACCTTGTTAGTGAGAAGATTCAAGGTTTGTTGAGTTTGATCTCTTTTCAAATTAAGGTCTTCCAACTCTTTTGATTTTTGGGTACAACTTCTTTCTTTCCTCAAATAACATATCATATTTAATTTGTAAATCAACCTTTTCATCTTTTATTTCTGCAAATTGAGTTTTTAATTCAGAAATCTTCTTTAAAAGATCAGAATTCTCATTTTTGACTTTTTGTTTCTCAACTTCAGATTCTTCAAACTGTTCTTTAATTATCTCTTTTTCTATTCTGAACTTGTTAACTAGAATTCTTTCACCTTTTATTTGTTTTCTGAGTTTAACAAATTCAGAATTCATATTACCAATTTGAGTCATTAAATCAATTTCAAGTGCAGAATGTACCTCAACAGAAGATTCAGAATCAGCATCTTCATAATCAGAACCATCCTCATTCTTCATCTTGGCCATATAACTTTGCATTTGAGAAAAATGAATGCAATCCTCTTCATCTGAAGTATAATACAGCCAGTTTTCCTGTTCTGCCAACATTGCAATCTCATTATCTCTTTTCTTAGCCAGCTGAGCCTTCTTTGTGTAGTATTCATAATCTTTTACTACTTTCACTCTGCAGTCTCTGGCAAAGTGACCAGGTTTTCCACACTTAAAACACAAATCCTTCTCTTTTCTTTCTTCTCAAACTTACTTTCTTCTCTATCTTTTTTTCTTCTTATATTTCTCTTCTGAACTTACCCTGAAACTTGTTCTTTCTATATCTCTTGTTGAAAGTATTAGTCAACAAGGCCAATTTTCCTGCAATCAGCTTGATATCAGCATCTTCCTCTGATCCTTCCTCCTCATAAGATTCTTCTTCTAACTTTGGTATTTCAGATAAAAATACCGACTTCTTTGCTGTTTTGATCACCTTAGATTTTCTTTCTGAAAGCAAGGCTAGTTGATCAGAAACATTTTTCTTCTCCTCCACTACTTGCTTAACCGAATCCTCATGTTGATTCAGAACACAAAATAGATCATTTAAATCTTCCTCATACATGTCTTTACTCATTTGAAGACTAATTGCAAAAGATGACCATTCTGAATTAAGAGAATTCAGAAATTTGTAATTAATCTCAGACTTTGTCTTTTTCAACCCATTCCTCCTGAGGTCATTCAAAATAGTACAAAACTTTTCATAAGTTTGATTTAAACTTTCACACTCTCATGCTTTGAATCTTTCATAAGCATTGATGCATTGGTTTAACTTTGCTTGAATTGATTTTGCAGTGCCAAGCATTTGCTTTTCAAGTTCATCCCACGTTTCTTTTGCTGATGTTCCACTATCAATTCTATTAAAAACCTCATTGGGAACTGCCAAAGTCAACAGCGTAACAGCTCTTTTGTCAATTGCATGTCTGATTTTCTGTGCTTCTGAGTACTGTGAAAAATTCTTCTTCACCTTAGTAGCAGGATGTTAGCTTTATTAGCCCCTAATTTATATAAATGTTTTATAAAGAATAGTGTCAAGGACTTATTTGTATTTGTTGAGTGTCAAGGGCTAAACTTGTAAATAACCAATTGTTGAGTCTCTATTTCTCCTAGCCTCTATTTTCAATATATTCATACGTACAGAGAAAGAGAGAGTGTTCATCAATCCTATCTTGTAAACTCCTCTAAATCATTCAGTATATTGCTATTATTATTGTTACTTGTTATATCTGGGTTCCTACAATTGGTATCAGAGCCAAAGACAATTTTCGTTGATTCAAAGCAGACCTGATCGATTTTGCTGCTGTATTACTTTGTCAATCGATTTCTGGCTTTCACTCAAAACTCAAAGATTTCACACAACCCTTATCAATCGATTCCAGCAACAAAGACACAGATTCTGCAGAAGATTTCAAACAGCCCCTGTTTGATTTTTACGGATTTTCAGCATACGACTTCTAATACAGGTTTATCAATTTCATACTCTTATGCTTGACCTGTTGTCGTTTTAGATTTTAACTAATCTGACCTGCTGTGTTTTTACCTGCTGTGTTTGAAATCATTTTTTAAGTTCTTAATACTTAATCTGAACTGGGTATTTTGAACCTCTGTTTTTGTATTAATTTCTGTGTTTTTTAATCAATACCATGTTGTCTAACGATCTTTCAAGTAACAATATGTCAAGACTAAGATTTAGTTGTGATGCAGATCATATATACTATTCTAAACTTAGTTCCAACTTTCAAAAAATTATTCCTAATCTTAAGAAAGAGTTGGAGGAAAAGAACAAAAGTATTCTGATTGATTCAGAAAAGATTGTTAAGCTTGAAGAATCGGGTAAACTCCTAAACTATGAAAATCTTGAACTGAGAAGGAATTTATTTGAGTCTGAAAAAGAGAAGAATAGACTTAAACTTAAATGTTTAACATTTTCTAATCTGGTTTCTGATTTTAAAAAGGTTGTGGTCTGTGAAAGAGAAAATTTTGAAAAGAAGAAATCTGTTTTTGAAACAAAGTTTGTGGAGTTTTCTTGCAAAATCTCAGAATTACATAAAACTCTTGAAAAAGAGAGGAAAATGTCTGATTTTGAAAGAAAAGAATCTGAACAGTTGAAGGTTCAAAGATTTCAAGGATTAAGTCAAAAAGATGACTTTGAAAGAGAAAGAAGGATTTTTAAAACCGAAATATCCAAACTGACAAAGAGACTCTCTGATTTGTTAACTAAGATCATGTTGGAGAAGTGATGTAAATCTGATCTCCAAAAGATGTTTGAGGTAAATTTAAAGGAAAAGAATGATTTAGCTAAAAGGCTCAAGGAATTTGACTTTGCAGACTCCAAGTGTTCACTTAAAACAACTTCAAGTTCAATAAACAAGAACAGTTCTTCAAAAGGGTTCATTAAGCCAAATAAGTTTTCAAAAAATCAGATCTCCACTTCTAATTTTTTCCATGATCGTAGGCTAGACAACTCAGTTAATCAAGCTTTTAGAAGAGTGAAAATGGTTTGGATAGTGAAAGGCTCTAAACTTGTTCAAAATGTTCAAAAGCCATTCATTTATGTTGAGTATGATAAGATCAACAAAGCATTTCATGCAAATTCTAACAAAATAGGACCCAATTGGAAATGGGTACCAAAAATTGTTTGATCTGTCTTGCAGGTACGTGGACTCCTTAATACATCTGTTAAGGACTCACACTTCAGTGGATATTGGACTCTTAAACACTCAGTTTAAGACTCATCCTTCAATGGCAATTGATTTATGTGCACAACAGTACAGAACTCAGTCCTAAATGGCTTATTGGATATTTTGCACGTATCTGGATTCAGATCAAGACAGGGTTTTATTGTTCATAACTGTTTATAAATCAATTTGTTGATTTTAAGAAAAAAATTCTCGAAAAAGTTCAGTTTACTGGGGTGTGATCGAACTCATACTTGTAGGTGTTTTTAGTAGAACACATTTCAAGTAACCCTGTAAAATTTCATTGCAAAATTCTGATTTTTGAGCGAGTTATGGTCATTTGAAGTTCTAAAATTTCGAAAATCGCAAAACCCAAGTTGTAAAACTATTTGTTGACTGTTGTTTGCTGTTAAATGTTTTTGTCTGTTGTTTGCTGTTGTAATAACAGATTTAATGTTTCTATAACAATTTATTTGTGCAGACTAACAGATCTTAACAGCTCAAAATTTGTTGATGTCGTTTATGAAGATGATTGGTTTAAACAAAAAGGAGCGCTGCTGTTTTTCCAGAGTCTGAACCAAGGCTGATCCAGAAAAAGACTATGCAGATCAAAAGGCTGTCCAGACCTGCTGTGAAGCAGAAATCAAACAAAATGGTAGTCTGTCCAGATTAAGAAGCTGACTAGTGCTTGATCTGACCAAGACTGTGAAGAAAAAGCTGATTAAAAAGTAGCTCAAAGCTGGAAAGTGACTCTGTCCAGATTAAGACTCTAGAACAGTTTAAGCCACTGTCTGCAGCTCATTAAGCTGTTGAATTTGTTGTTGTCACTTGCTGCTGTGATGAAATGCCAATCCAAAGATTATTCAAAGCTTTCAGAGTTTGATTAAATGTTCAGAGCACGTGCAGAAGTTCATTTGTGCAGAAGGTGTTGTGCTGCTGCTAGTATTCCAGATCTACGGATATGCGAATCTGCTGCATTCAATGTGTAACATAAATATGTTATAAACAGATTTTTGGTGCTGCTATTTGATCCAAAACAGAAAGGTTTCTGTTGATTCAGCCTAGACAGAAAATACAGAATTTTGGTGCTGCTGTGAAATTGAAGCTACTGCTTAATGCTGCTGTTTGAACCAGCTGAAGTGTACCAAAATCTTTATTTGTTCAGAAATGTGCAGAGCTATGTTCTTGGATGTCCAGAGGGAGAACATGGGCTGATCAAGAGATGTCTCACGTGCAAAGGCCATATAGAAGACTTCTATTGTTATGTAGAAGATTAATGCAGAGGTTAACCACAGAGCTTCTGTAAGGACGTGCAGAGCCTCTGCAAGATTGTCCAAAGGACGTCCAACTGATCAAGGGCTCTATACGCGTGCAAATCTTAATCACAGAATCTGCTCGAGATGCAAAGCTCAATCAGAAACATATCAGAACCTCTGCAAGGCTTCACATAGCTTCTGTGCTCGTACAAAGTGTCCATGTTCAGATATTGCATCAGAACTTGCTGCTGTTTGATGTTCATATTTATGGCAGAAGCAAGTCACATAGCTTATCAGAGCCGCTGTCACTTCTCAGCCAAACAAGCCTTGTACAGCGTTTGTCACACTACCTCTGTGAACTTGCACAGAGCCTATGTGAAGTGGTGCAGAGCCTCTGCGGCTATCCAGAAGCAGAAGTCGCCCAAACTGATGATTAAGCCACTGCTGATACAGAAGATTAATCAACTGTTGCTTCAGAGTGTTTCAGAACCGTGATCGTGTCAAGTGTAGCTGCTTTCCAGACTTGTCAAGTGCAGCAGAGGCCTCTGAAGTTGAACTATACAAAACATCATTCACAGAGGTCAATGCAGAGCCTATCTCGTGGTTTATGCTGTGCAGAGGTCAACTACAGAAGCTTTGCGGTTGTGCAGAGCCTCTGTAAGGCAGATCACAGAGGCTAACCACAGAGGTGGTTCATAGTATTCAGAAGCTATTTAGAGTTGGTGCAGAGCCTCCATAAGGCTCTATAGAGGCAGTTGTACACAGAAGCAAAAGACATCATAGAAGCAGCCTCTGTGGGACACCTTTACCAACCTCTGCCGCACGCGACCAACCTCTGCCGCACGCGACCAACGTCTGTGGTACTTGACACGTGTGAATGGTACATGCAAAATAAACCACAGCGGGTTGTAATCTGTCCACAGTGGGCAGCGCAAGTGTACACTGTCCACTATGATCGTCACGGCAAGTAATAGTCGGTAAAATACCGGAATCGTATCCACAGAGACTGGGCTATCAAGAAAATACGGATTTCATGAGCTCCTTTCACGAGTTTCAATTAGAGAGGGAACAATATTTTGAGTTGGTTTGTGAAGAGCTAATTTTGAAATTACAATGATTTAAAAAGAGGGATGCAAGTCGGATTTTCCCTAGATTTTATGCTAAATACTTGATCCTAAGATGATCCTTGTAATTGAGACCGGTCTTTGGAAAAGCCCGGTTACAAAATACTCACAATCTTAGACTAAAAACCAATTTTATTGGTAATTATCATTTTGTCAATGAGTCTCTCAAATGGACTCTTTCGAGCCTCGATGGAATGTGTAGAGACAAATACTCTAAGTGTTTCTAATACACCAACTAGCTTGCCAACTACTCCAGTGGGGAGAGAAGAGCTCACTGTGCTGACCTCACTTTCGTAAGTGTCATAAGAATTCTTTCGAACTCCCTAGCATCATCCAAGCTCGTGTCACTGCGTTCTACTTATTTCTAAGTTAAGAACTAGACTTTAGATCCTTGCAAGTGATCATCTTGTTCGCATCCTTGGGCAAAATCGAGAATGAATGGCCAAAACGATAACTACTTCAAAAATAAAGATTACTCAAGCATTTTTTCTAAAATCCAGGTACTTCTCGTTCCTACATCCCAAAGGGTGTTTAGCCTACCATTACTAAAAATATAAGAACGAAAGATGAAAAAGTTTGCATAAGATAACTAGAAGTGAATTGAAATTATCCTCACAGTGGGGAACGTAAGTTGCCCACTGCTCGAAACTACAACTGAAAGCAATACGTGAATCTAAATTACTGCAGAAAAATAAAAGTTAACTATTAAAAAGCTAGACTGCGAAATTTAGAGTGTTACACTAAGAAGATGGTATTGAAAAGATCTAAGATGATAGATCCAAGAGATGAAGATGATTTTTTCAATGAATGCCCATGGTCTTCTTTTATAGCTGAAATTTGGCATCTTGGGTATTGACTTCTTCTTTGCAAATCTGGAGGTTAAGGGAACACAAAATCCTATGCTTAGCTCCTTAACCCTTGACCTCCATCTTTACCCAATAGTTCTTCCAAAAAGTTGGTCTTTAGGCATGTAGGTTTGATTTGTTTATTCTTTTTGTCATGCTTTTCCTTTGCATGCCTAGATTAAAATATTCCCTTTCTTTTAACCTGCCCCTGAAGCTTCCATGCTTTTGCAACCATGCTTTTCATCAAAATCCTTCTTTTTGTCTTTATCCAGTATCGGCAGTGGGCTGTTGGAGTGGGCACTGTTCATCTCACTGCGAATAAAATGTGAAAACCACCCAAAATCCACCAAATAATTTGTTTGACACTAAAACTCACCTCGTTTGCCCTTTTTATAAAAATATGCCAAGAATGGGGGTTTTTAAGAGTTAGAATGGCTAAATTTGACAAAATAAAATATAAAATTTGAAGAAATAATAACTCTATAAATAGAGTTATCACAACCTCAAACTTAAAACATTACTTGTCCCCAAGTAATAAACAGAAAGAAAAATGAAAAACAAGGCATTTGAACCTTGAGGGACTTACATACTTCTTGACTTGAATGGGCGTTGATCTCCTTCCTTCGATACTTCCTTCGGTCCCAAACTTAAAAACTTCACTTTTGTACTTGACGAAATCTTTCCCTTGTTTACCATTTGATCAATAGGGCTTTCTTGGGTTTTAAGGGTTTATGGCTTTGAATCTTTTCCCAAGGGTTTTGGCAAGAATTTCCAAACATGGATCGAAGATCTCGCTTTGAGATTTTTATTTCAAGAAGTGGATGTTTAGTATTTTGCAATGATAAGTACGTACACTTTCAGGCTTTATTTGGGTATGGCTATTTTTTCTTCTGATGGTCCAGAATGGGCACACCATCTTTTTCTAGGAGTGGGCACTTTGATGGTCCAGAAAAGGCACACCATCAATTTTGACAGTGACACTCCGATTTTCTTCTATTTTTGTGTTTTTCTCTTTGTTTTTTTTTGGGAGGAGGGTATGGCTTACCCGCCTCAAACTTGGACTTCACAGTGTCCCCACTGTGGGCAGACTGGTAGTCACTCTGGAAATCCCCACCTCAAACTTAAGATCTCACAGTGTCCCCACTGTGACATAGAAAAATGGACCGAAGGAGGTGGTTGTGGGTACAAAAAGGGTCGTGTTTGGATGCGAAAAATGGCCTATATCATTTCACGGGACAAGTTGAGATTTGTACTTACAAAAGTGACATTTTTAAGTCGGAAGCCGAAAGTTGTACCTTGAAATGGAAACGAGGTCAAACAAGCATTCAAACAACAAATACGTTAGTACCCAAAAGTACCTACCTACCGGTAGGATTTGCATGCATCGATATTAATAAAATTGTACGAAATTGTCAAAGCCCTAGCCAAAGGCATCACCATACACAAAAAAAAAATTGTTTTTGTGGCAAACCAAAGAGTGAGATTAATGTTTCACAAACCATTCAATGAGTTGGGGTTGCAGGGGATGAACCACCCTCATCATCATCTTCTACCTCGTCTTCACTGTCCATTGTTGGACAAACACCTTCGGGGAAATTTGGGATCTGCGCTGCAAGCAATGGGTCAGCCGCCAAGTACATCTGATTGATCACTTCATCTCGATCGCGCATGTACATCCATACTCTCTCCTGATCACGTGTGGCATGCTGTTGCTGAGCAGTTAACAGATCCACTTTGTATGCAAGTGCTTTGATGGCCTTCAGTATTTGCGATAGTTGGTTGGTTGGGGTTGAACTTGGTCCTGCAGTGGGCTGGCGGGATGGTGTCTCCTTCTTCCCCCCAGTGGGCATGACATTGCCCACTATGTGCTCTTCAGCAATAAACACATTAGGTGGCTGCTCCTCAGGTTCTTCAGACGGGCCTCGGATGGCCCTCCCCATCTTCTTAATCGTTTGCACGCTGATGTTTCGTGTGGAGTTCAACCATTGGTCATCTGCAACAGTGGGCACTCCCGCATCTATTAGTAATGTGGTAATAGTACAAGGGAGTGGAAGAATTACCTTCTTTCGAGTTCGGGCCGTATGGATGGCAGCATGCATAACTATCCCCAAGTTGATTCTTCTACCCGTGAGCACACAGTAGAGCAGAGCACACTTGTGCATTGATAGAGTGGTGTCATGGGTAGTTAGGGACACTGATGCCCGTATGAACTGGAACCAAACCGCAGCTTCTGTTGTGAGGGAGCCAGCCGGCAAACACCTCCTAATACCATCTTTTCCCCATGGTTTTCCTACTGCATCAATCTCCTTTAATATTACCTCCTCATCTCCCTCCGTCATCTTTTCTATAAATTTAGAAAACGCACAAACCTCCGCGGTTGGCCGTCCCAAAACCCTGTTTATTTCACTCGGGGTATACCTCACAATCTTACCCCTTACTCGCACAACGGGATCCTTAGTTTGGGATGCTTCAGCGTAAAATTCCTTAACAAGGGAGGCATTGGCACGCCGATTTGCCGCGGCTATTGTCGACCAATCTTGCGCATCAATCCTCGACCGCACAAAAGGGTTAGCTTCAACAAATTCTGGATCAAACCCCCTCTCTAGGTTCAGTTTGTGACCAGCAATAAAAGTGAAATGCTCGGCAGCACCAGGAGTGGTGAACTGCCGAGGCACCCCACTGGGGGCATGATCTGTCCCCATAGTGGACTGATGGGGGTGCTCAGCTGCAGGTTGCTCACTTTCCAATTCAAAAGATGAATCACTAGAAGAGGGTACAATAGCTTTACTTTTTCCCGAGAGTTTCTTGATAGGCTTCTTGGTGGGTGTTTTTCGCGTTATTCCAGACCGAGTAGTTGCACCTTGACTCCGGAGAGTCCTTAGCCTGGGCTCTTCCCCACTGTGGGCAGAAGTCTGCGTGGGATCGATACTAACCTGGGTTGATTTTCCTACAGTCTGAATCTGCTCCTCTGCCTTGTCCTCCTCTTGCTTCTTTCCAATTTTTTCCTCCACAGCCCTGACCTCTTCTTCGACTTTCTTCTTTTCCTCGATTTCTTTCCTCTCCCTTTCTTGTTTTTCGATGTCCTCCTTTTCTTTCCTTAACCTTTCCTGTTCCTCTTGCTCATTTTGGATTCTCTCCTCCTCCTCTTGTTTCAATCGTTCCTCTTCCTCCCGTCGTACCCTTTCTTCTTCCTCTTTTCGGCGACGTTCGGCTTCCTCTTTTTTGTTCTTTATGGCCGAAAGTTTCATCTGATATTCTTCAGCCAAACGACGCTCCTTCTCGTCAGCTTGCATTGCTTCCTCCTCAAAAAGGTTCGCACTGGAGTCAACACCTTTCGAGGAAGAGACGGCCTTCGGGCTGGGTTGCTTTGACGAGGCAGAATCGGTAGTGTTGGTGTCAAGCAGTGGTTCGTCGGAAAGTGGTGGGGGATCGTTAAGATCGCCGGTGACAACCTCTGGTGGTGGATTTTCGGCAGTCCGACGTCGGATTTGTGGGCGTTGGGGTCCCTCCGGAAAGGTTATCGGTCGTTTGCTTCGTGCCATTAGGGTTTGGGAAGTTGTTCTTGGGTGAAAGACAACCGAGAGAGAGAGTGTTATGAGAGTAAAGACTTGGCTGAAAGATTTTGGAAGAAAAATTGGTGGTTTTGTATGCAATTGGATAAAGAGGAAATCCAAGTGTTTAATTTGGTGTAATTTGAATTAAGGGAGAGAGAGGGAACGGTTATTGAGGGAAAAAGGAAGAAATGATGGTTAAGTCTTGAAAATTGGGGGTGAATGACATGTGGCAGAAAAGTAGGCGGCTATGTGTAAGAGAAAGTGATGGCTTGGTAGTCATTGGGCCCCACCCGAGTCACTTCATTCGTCAGGCAAATGAGTGGGGAACGGAGTGACGAGTGGCTTCCCCACTGCCCCTTTTTCTTGGTTTTCCTGCTAAAAGGGCTGTCACGAGTTCTACACATATCAAAACTAACAACCATGTAGAATTAAAAAGCACTAAAATAACTAAAAATTATCAAAAAGTTAAAATAAAATTATTTACAAAAGATCTCGGACTTTCCTAACCAAAGTGAGATGAGGAGTGGACAAGGATGTGGGCACTCTCATGCAGAAAGTGTTTCACCCTTTGCCCATTAACCTTAAAAGTTTGTCCCGATTGAGGGGATCGCAATTCCACTGTTCCGAATGGGCTCAAACTCACAATGGTGTATGGTCCAGTCCATCTTGACTTGAGCTTACCCGGAAAAAGTTTTAGACGAGAGTTGAACAATAATACCTGCTGTCCTTCAAAAAATTCCCGATGATTGATCCTTCGGTCATGCCACATCTTGGTCTTTTCCTTGTATAACTTTGCATTTTCATATGCGTGATAGCGCATTTCCTCAAGTTCATGCAATTGCAAGGTTCTTTTAATTCCCACGGCATCTTCACTCATGTTGAGTTCTTTTAAAGCCCAAAAGGCTTTATGTTCCAATTCGATTGGTAAATGGCAAGCTTTGCCAAATACCAACTTAAATGGAGACATTCCCAATGGGGTCTTATACGCCGTGCGATACGCCCAAAGAGCGTCATCAAGCTTGATGGACCAATCTTTTCGATGGGGTTTCACCACCTTTTCCAAAATTCCCTTGATCTCTCGGTTTGAGAGTTCCGCCAAACCATTAGTTTGGGGGTGGTAGGCGGTTGCTATCCTATGATGAATATCATATTTAGCAAGAACCGAGCTCATGACTTTGTTAACAAAATGGGATCCTTCATCACTAATTATGGCTCGTGGTGTTCCAAAACGAGTGAAAATATTTTTTTTGCAAAAACTTCACCACAATGTTAGCGTCATTAGTGTGACAAGCAGCAGCTTCTACCCATTTCGAAACATAATCTACCGCCACTAAGATGTAAAAATTGTTGTTGGAATTTGGAAAGGGTCCCATAAAATCTATTCCCCATACATCAAAAATTTCAACCTCAAGGATATTGTTGAGGGGCATTTCATTTCGTTGCGATATATTCCTAGTGCGCTGACACTGCTCACAGTGACGAACAAACTTGTGAGAGTCTTTGAACACAGTGGGCCAAAAGAACCCACTCTGCAAAATTTTCGCAGCAGTGCGTGTTCCTCCGAAATGACCTCCATAGTGGGATGCGTGACAACCCTGGAGTAAATGTTGTTGCTCACTCCCATGAACACATCGCCTCAACACTTGGTCTGTTCCTATCTTGTATAAGAAAGGATCGTCCCAAATGTATTGACGAGTATCATGCAAGAATTTTTTAAAAGGCTGTCCACTCATCCCATGGGGTCGTAATCCACTTGCTAAAAAGTTAGCAATGTCAGCATACCAAGGAATATCATGATGTTGGGCGACTAACAATTGTTCATCAGGAAAATTTTCTTTTACCGGAGTGGGATCTACAGTGCCCACTGTGGGCTCAAGTCTGGAAAGATGATCAGCGATCTGGTTACTTGTTCCTTTTCTATCGACGATCTCAAGGTCGAATTCCTGCAGCAACAGCACCCATCTGATCAACCTTGGTTTAGAGTCAGCTTTGCTGATCAAATACTTGATGGCTGCATGATCGGTGTGTACTATGACCTTTGCTCCAATTAAGTAAGACCTGAAACGATCAAAAGCAAAAACTACTGCAAGTAATTCTTTTTCGGTTACAGTGTAGTTGATTTGAGCTTCGATCAAAGTCTTGCTTGCATAGTATATCGGATGAAAAATCTTATCTTTTCGTTGGCCTAGTACTGCACCTACAGCCCAATCGCTGGCGTCACACATGACTTCAAATGGGAGTGACCAGTCAGGAGTGGTGACTATGGGTGCAGTAACTAAGGCATTTTTGATTATTTCAAATGCGTCTCTACATTCTTTGGTAAAAACAAACTCTCTTTCATGTTGCAGCAGGTTACATAGGGGTTTAGTTATTTTGGAAAAATCTTTTATGAACCTCCTATAAAAACCTACGTGACCTAAAAAACTGCGAATGCCTTTTACCGTTGTGGGCTCGGGAAGGTGAGAGATTACTTCTAATTTTGCCTTGTCAACTTCCAAACCCTTTTTCGACACAAGATGACCCAAAACAATACCCTCTTCGACCATGAAATGACATTTTTCCCAATTAAGTATAAGGTCATGGGTTTCACATCTCACCAAACTTTTTTCTAGATTCCTCAAACAGTTATCAAATGATGTGCCTATCACAGAAAAATCGTCCATAAAAACTTCTATGGTGTCTTCTATCATATCGGTGAAAATGGCCATCATACAACGTTGAAAAGTAGCGGGAGCATTACATAAACCAAAAGGCATTCTCCGGAATGCAAAAGTACCATATGGACAAGTAAAGGTGGTCTTTTCTTGGTCCTCGGGTGCGATGTGGATCTGGTTATATCCGGAGTATCCATCTAGAAAACAATAAAATTCCTTTCCCGCTAATCTATCAAGCATTTGATCAATAAAAGGTAACGGGAAATGGTCTTTCTTTGTTGCTAGATTCAGTTGCCTATAGTCCATGCATATTCTCCATCCCGTAACAGTCCTAGTTGGAATGAGTTCGTTCTTTTCATTTTTGACTACTGTTGTTCCTCCCTTTTTAGGGACACATTGAACGGGGCTCACCCAACTACTACTGGCAATGGGATAGATAATACCAGCATCTAACCACTTCAGAATCTCTTTCTTAACTACTTCCTTCATGATGGGGTTCAACCTTCTTTGAGGTTGGACTTTCCCCGGGTGGTCACTCTCCAAGTTAATCTTATGTTGACATAAAGAGGGGCTAATTCCTCTAATGTCTGCTATGGTCCAACCAATTGCCTTCTTATGCTTCATCAACAATTCGATTAAAAGGTGTTCTTGATTTTCGCTAAGTTTGGATGAGATGATAACAGGAAGTTTGTTATTCTCAGCGAGATAAGCATATTTCAAATGAGGAGGCAATGGTTTAAGCTATAACTCAGGAGGTTGTTCGATGGATGGTGGTTGGATCGTCCTATCCTTAAAGTCCAAAGGCTCATAAGCTGCCACCATTTCGTTACACTCATCCTCAAAAGTGTCATTATTTTCTGAGTCAGAGTGCTCACTCTCACTTCCCACTGTGGACAGTGAGTCGAAACAGTGGGATCCATAAATCGTACTCACAGCAAGGCAGTCCTCGGTGTCTATGTACTTAAGGGATTTGAAAACATTAAACTTTACCTCTTGGTCGTTGACTCTCATGGTGAGTTCTCCTTTATGCACATCAATCAAAGTTCGTCCTGTCGCAAGGAAAGGACGTCCTAGAATGATTGGGATGTCTTTGTCGGCCTCATAGTCTAAAATCAGAAAGTCGGCAGGGAAGATGAATTTTTCTACTTGGACCAAAACATCTTCAATCTTCCCTTTTGGGCAGGCAATGGATCGATCGGCTAATTGTAAGGTCACGGTGGTGGGTCAAGCCTCTCCAATACCTAATCTCTTAAAAATTGACAAAGGCATCAAATTTATACTAGCGCCTAAATCACAAAGTGCTTGACCTACTTCTTGTCCTCTTATCGTGCATGGAATTATGAAACTACCTGGGTCTTTCAACTTAGGGGGAATCTTGCTTGTGAGAAGGGCACTACATTCTTCGGTCAACGCCACAGTTTCAAACTCACCCAACTTTCGTTTTTTGTTCAAAATATCTTTTAAAAACTTAACATAGCTTGGCATTTGCTCAAGAGCTTCTACCAAGGGTATGTTAATGTGAAGCTGTTTAAAAATGTCTAAAAACTTTTTAAATTGAACATCAACATTCTTAGGCTTCATTCTTTCAGGAAAAGGTACACTTTTTGGGTCGATGTGAGTCTGAAGCGGAGTTAACTTTGGAATGGCAGGTTTAGGCAATGGACCAAAAGTGGGGAGTTCAGGGACTTCATTCCCTACTGTGGGGATCACAGTGACTTGAGGAGTGGCCACTGTGGGATGAGGTACAGTGGTGATTTGAGGCGAGTCTTCAGAATCGAAAACGATATCTTTCAGATCCTTTACACTCCTAAGTGTTATGGCTTTGATTTGTTCTGGTCCCTTCCCTATTACCCTAGCATTTTCGGTGTCACTAGGTAATGTCCCCGGTGGTCTATTCTTGACTTCGACGGCTAGTTGTCCTACTTGAGTTTCTATGTTCCTAATGGCCGCTTGAGTTTGGTTCATGAATCCTTTGAGCATTGATTCGAGTGATGGTTGAGCCTCAGCATTATGAGATGGTCGTGGTTGGAACTGTTGGGAGGATTGACCTTGGTGGAAGTTTTGTGGGGAGTGCCCACTGTGATGATGCTTAAATCCAGGGGGGTTATGTGGTCTTTGAGCATGACTCGCCCCGTGGGGTTGGAGTCCTTGGTTTCCAGACCAAGAGAAATTTGGATGATTCCTCCAACCTGGATTATAGGTCTGTGAGTATGGGTTGTTTCGTGGGTTAGTTCCTATGACATTAACAGCCTCTGGATTTGCTGGACAAAAATAAAAAACATGCTCGTCCCCACAGTAAGAGCAGCTCTCAGTGAGATGTGCAGTGCCCACTGTGGGATTAAGTTGTCCTTGATTTTGGTTCAACACTATTTTTGTTAAGGCTACTAACTGTGCATTCATGGTTTTAAGTGCCTCGTTATCAATGTTGGTGGTCTTTGGTGCAGGCGTTCTCGGGTTGGAACAGTCGGTGTTGTTATTGGACATTTTTTCTAAAATCTGATATCCTTCATTATAGGTTTTGCTTGTGAAAGTTCCTCCTGCTGTTGCATCTAAGATGATTTTGTCTGCGTTGGAAAGACCATTGTAAAAGGTCTCCAAATGAATGCAATGTGGGATGCCATGGTGTGGGCACTTTCGGAGTAAATCTTTAAACCGCTCCCATGCATCCGAAACAACCTCATCTTCTTCTTGTCTAAACAAAACAATATCATTTCTCAGCCTCATGTTTTTGGTTGGAGGAAAATACTTTTGTAAAAATTTATCCGCAAGCTCTTGCCACATGGTTATTGAATGAGGTACATGCGCATTTAGCCATGACTTAGCCTTGTCCCTTAAAGTAAAAGGAAAAAGTCTTAGCCTTAAAGCTTCCTCACTCACACCTTGTAGCTGAAAAGAGTCGGTCATTTCCAAAAATGATTTTAAGTGCGAATGTGGATCCTCAGATGGTGATCCTCCAAACTGACCCATGGCTTTGATCATTTGAAACATCACCGGTTTGAGTTCAAAGTGTGGTGTTTGAAGGTTGGGTCTTAGAATCCCGGAGCTTAAATCACTAACTCCAGTAGTTGCATAGTCCCTTATCCCTCGATCTTTGCTATCAGCAATCGTCACTGTGGTTTCCACGAAGGGAGGTGGTGGTGGTTGACCGCCCACTCCTGCCATATTTGTGGTGGGGTTCACAGGGAGTTGTTGATTTTTCTTCTTGTTTTTACGTCTTTTTCGAAAAGTCCTTTCTATTTCAAGATCGATTGGTTCCAAAGGTCCGTGTTGTTGCCTTGGCATACAACACGAACGGTGCTAGAAAAACGAGTTACTCGGGCTCGAACAAAAACTAATGTCTTGAGATTTAAAAATCACGCCAGTCCCCGGCAACGGCGCCAAAAACATGACACGTGTGAATGGTACATGCAAAATAAACCACATCGGGTTGTAATCTGTCCACAGTGGGCAGCGCAAGTGTACACTGTCCACTATGATCGTCACGGCAAGTAATAGTCGGTAAAATACCGGAATCGTATCCACAGAGACTGGGCTATCAAGACAATACGGCTTTCATGAGCTCCTTTCACGAGTTTCAATTAGAGAGGGAACAATATTTTGAGTTGGTTTGTGAAGAGCTAATTTTGAAATTACAATGATTTAAAAAGAGGGATGCAAGTCGGATTTTCCCTAGATTTTATGCTAAATACTTGATCCTAAGATGATCCTTGTAATTGAGACCGGTCTTTGGAAAAGCCCGGTTACAAAATACTCACAATCTTAGACTAAAAACCCATTTTATTGGTAATTATCATTTTGTCAATGAGTCTCTCAAATGGACTCTTTCGAGCCTCGATGGAATGTGTAGAGACAAATACTCTAAGTGTTTTTAATACACCAACTAGCTTGCCAACTACTCCAGTGGGGAGAGAAGAGCTCACTGTGTTGACCTCACTTTCGTAAGTGTCATAAGAATTCTTTCGAACTCCCTAGCATCATCCAAGCTCGTGTCACTGCGTTCTACTTATTTCTATGTTAAGAACCAGACTTTAGATCCTTGCAAGTGATCAGCTTGTTCGCATCCTTGGGCAAAATCGAGAATGAATGACCAAAACGATAACTACTTCAAAAATAAAGATTACTCAAGCATTTTTTCTAAAATCCATGTACTTCTCGTTCCTACATCCCAAAGGGTGTTTAGCCTACCATTACTAAAAATATAAGAACGAAAGATGAAAAAGTTTGCATAAGATAACTAGAAGTGAATTGAAATTATCCTCACAGTGGGGAACGTAAGTTGCCCACTGCTCGAAACTACAACTGAAAGCAATACGTGAATCTAAATTACTGCAGAAAAAGAAAAGTTAACTATTACAAAGCTAGACTGCGAAATTTAGAGTGTTACACTAAGAAGATGGTAATGAAAAGATCTAAGATGATAGATCCAAGAGATGAAGATGATTTTTTCAATGAATGCCCATGGTCTTCTTTTATAGCTGAAATTTGGCATCTTGGGTATTGACTTCTTCTTTGCAAATCTGGAGGTTAAGGGAACACAAAATCCTATGCTTAGCTCCTTAACCCTTGACCTCCATCTTTACCCAATAGTTCTTCCAAAAAGTTGGTCTTTAGGCATGTAGGTTTGATTTGTTTATTCTTTTTGTCATGCTTTTCCTTTGCATGCCTAGATTAAAATATTCCCATTCTTTTAACCTGCCCCTGAAGCTTCCATGCTTTTGCAACCATGCTTTTCATCAAAATCCTTCTTTTTGTCTTTATCCAGTATCGGCAGTGGGCTGTTGGAGTGGGCACTGTTCATCTCACTGCGAATAAAATGTGAAAACCACCCAAAATCCACAAAATAATTTGTTTGACACTAAAACTCACCTCGTTTGCCCTTTTTATAAAAATATGCCAAGAATGGGGGTTTTTAAGAGTTAGAATGGCTAAATTTGACAAAATAAAATATAAAATTTGAAGAAATAATAACTCTATAAATAGAGTTATCAGTACTGTTCACCACAGAGCCTCTGTAAAACCCGACAGAGCCTCTGTGGACTGAACCTCTGCGATCGAACCTCAGCCCGATTTATGTTTACTTGCTATCAGCTTTGCGCTGCTTCAGAAACATGCGCATAACTTTTGACTCGGTACTCCAAATTACTCGATTCCAGTTGCATTGGAAAGATAATTCACAGACGCACGACTTTGATGTTCTGAGTTTTCTCAAATTCAGTGATCTGATATGCCTAATTCACTGTCAAAGTTAGTGGATACTTGCTGGATCGAAAGCAACACTTCACTATCTCCATTGCCATAATCAGATTAGATTGAAGTTGCTTCTATACACATCAGTATAGAACCAGGACTTCAACTGAATGTTGTTTCTACACACAATAGTGTAGGACCAGTACCTCAACAGATCAGACTTTGACTGGTATTTCTAATCTCTAACCCCCAGCACCATGTTTCCTTTTAATTTGAATTAACTGTGCTTTTGATATTCCTAACAAATGAGGAATCATCAAAGATGATTACCAACACCTTTTTATTTTTACAGGATATCTGATTTCAAATTGCGCTTAAATGAGATTTAATGCTCATTTGAGGGGGAGAATGCCAATCTGACCATGTTCGTGTAAAGGTAAATTTTCTAAACCTTTAAACTCATCATCATTTTTAGAGAAAGGCCATCTTTAGAATGATAAAACATGGGATCAAATGGTCAAACCACTTCTAGATGCCAAAATGCTTTTTCAAATATAGAAGTTGGATTTTAAATGCTTTTCTGAGACTACAAGTAGTCAGTGTGTGGAACAATCCAACCTCTAGGACAAAAAGAGCACGGGATCAATGTGTAAGCTTTATAGAACTTCTATGAATCACTTAAACCTGTGTTTCCTACCAAAGAAGTAAACCCTGAGTGTTTGAGAGGTGAAGGGTCTACATCAAAGAGTGGGGGAGATAACTATATGAGTTTTTCTCATTGTGCTTAAGAGGTAAAAATGAAAAGAGAGTTTGGTTAGATGTGAGCTAAATGATAAAAAGAAAGAGGGTGTGAGAACAGAGTCAAAAGAATTATACAACTCTGCACTAACTTTTTCTGAGCCGGGCAATCCACATTACTGATTTGTCACAATTCTTTGGTGATTATCATTGAAACAGGCAGTGAGCCCATGCCAACTCTTGAATTAACCCCACTAGCTACTTATTTCCTTCTCAAGAGGGAAATACTTCACTTTTTCACGGGGAAGCAGCACATATGCTATCTGATCTTTCTTTGGAAGATTGGATATTGAAAAGAAGGAAAGTTGCCCCACCTTCACACTTCACTCATGCACATTGAGTCTGTGGAAACCTGTTATGTCCAAACAGTTTACACACTTTTGAGCTTAATAGATAATATTCTATTTTTCTTCCACACAATATCACGAATCTTTGTGATTCCACATGCATATCTATGTGATATTGCCAGAACAGTTTGAGAAGTTTATTTTTTTAATTTACTTCAATGATAACTGGAAGTCCTGTCAGAGCTTCATCATTGCCAACTCTGAGCATAGGCCACACAATTTTTTATAAATTGTTGTGATAATAGTTGCTATTGTGCTTCTATGTTAGATGATTACCCCTGGTTACTTATTCTTTAATGCAGATTCTCATGAACCGAATATGCTTGCTACTCAACCATCTTATCACTTTATCTACCAACGACTATTACTCAAACTGGTTATACAAGCTTCCGCACTTTAAATCGTTCTCTGATTGTTTGAGTTTAATCTATGGGAGATAACTGGGATCTGAAAAGCAAAGCAACATTCAAGGGGGAGTATGCAACGATCAAGGGGGAGTTAAAGAAGAAATTGAAGCAACTGACATTGTGGAAGATCAGGAAAAGAAGACTCTCACAAGACTTGAAGATTGACACTCCAACGTCTCTAAAGAAAGCAAGGGGGAGACTACAAGATGATGCTTTCTTTATAAAACATTAGGGGGAGATTGTTAGCTTTATTAGCCCCCAATTTATATAAATGTTTTATAAAGAATAGTGTCAAGGACTTATTTGTATTTGTTGATTGTCAAGGGCTAAACTTGTAAATAACCAATTGTTATATTGGTTATAAAGTCTTGTCTTAAAGAATTTTAGGTTAAGCCTCTATTTCTCCTAGCCTCTATTTTCAATATATTCATACGTACAGAGAAAGAGAGAGTGTTCATCAATCCTATCTTGTAAACTCCTCTAAATCATTCAATATATTGCTATTATTATTGTTACATGTTATATCTGGGTTCCTACACAGGAATCTCTGGAGTTGTATCAGTTGCAGGTGTAGCAGCAACATCGACATAAACTTCAATTGGACCTTCTCGTATTGAGATCATCAAATTCTCATCGATATTATCCAAGAATTGTATCATACGAATATTCCATTGCTGGTATTCGTTAGGAATAAGAACAGGAGGTTTCGTCTCAGATCCCATTGAGAGAAATTCTTTCGAAGACATGATTAGTAAAATTGAATTTAATCGATTCAACAGAAAGACAAATCGAATTTCTTGAACAAACGTAAAACGAATTCAAGAATTACAAAGAATTTCAAGAATTGTGAGTAGCAGCGGAATCAATTGACGAATTGATCAAGAAATCTTCAAGAATGCGATCAAGAAACCCTCAAGAACACGATCTTGAACGAATTTGTTTGTTGATTGGCTCTGATACCAATTGTAGAAACCAGGATTCAATCTTACAATCAATTATGAGCAATTAAGAACAATCAAATAGAGAATTGGATCAACGCACTTGTATTCAATCAAGAACAGATTACAAATCTAGAGAGAGAATCTCTCAAAGATTACAAAAGCTGAATACAAAGTTACGCGGAAAGTTATGCCAAATATTAGTTAGCTTACAGTTGCTAACTTCTACACATACTGTAAGGAAATACTAAAGCTACAGTACATATGAGAAACAGACTAATAGAATAATTACACGTGTCCTAATTAGTAACAGAATATAACTGAAAATATCCTAAGACATAAGTTCTGAACAACATGTTCAGAACTTCTGAACAACCTTCTGATCAAGCACTTCAGAACTTCCTTCAAACACTTGTGATATTTTCATCTTCATCATCAGAATTTCTGAGTCTCCTACTCAGAACTCTGACCCTTCTGTTCAAATTCCACACTTGTAATCTTTTCGAGACTTCTCAGATCAGAACTTCTGAGTCTTCTAACTCAGAACTCTGAGTCTTCTATTCAGATCCAATACTTGTAACTTTTGACAAAACTTCAGATCTAACAAAAAGAGACCCAATCATGCCTTTGTAGAGCTTGCACTCTACAGACTTTCCACCTGTATCTGAGTGTAACTTATTTCCAGTTGACATGGGGGTATTCATGACAGAGGCATCAGAGAGATTGAATTTTGAAAGAATGCTAGAGACATATTTAGCTTGATTTATAAAAATTCCCTCTGGTGATTGTTTGACTTGGAGTCCTAGGAAGAAGTTTAATTCTCCCATCATACTCATTTCAAACTCACTCTGCATGAGCTTTTCAAAATCTGTGCAATGTTTTGCATTTGTAGTCCCAAAAATAATGTTGTCCACATAGATCGGTACAAGCAGAATCTCTTCACGTTTTCTTTTATAAAACAAAGTAGTGTCAGCTGTACCTCTTTCGAAATTGTTAACAAGGAGTAAGTTTGAAAGGCATTCGTACCATGCTTTTAGAGCCTGTTTCCGTCCATATAGAGCTTTATCAAGGAAGTAAACGTGGTTTGGGTACTTGGCACTTTCAAAACCTGGTGGCTGCTGGACGTGTACTTCTTCTTGAATTTGACCATTCAGAAAGGCAGATTTTACATCCATTTGAAAAACTTTGAAACCTCTGTGGGCTGCGAAGGCTACGAAGATTCTTATTGCTTCTAGTCGTGCGACAGGGGCAAAAGTCTCATCGTAATCAATGCCTTATGCTTGGCAATATCCCTTGGCCACCAATCTCGCTTTGTTTCTAATGACCACCCCATCCTCATCCTTTTTGTTTCTAAAGACCCATTTAGTCCCTATGGCTTGTTTCCCTCTTGGCAGAGGAACTAGGGTCCAAACTGTAGAAGCTCTTCTTGCATTGCATCTACCCAGTTTGGGTCATCTAGGGCTTCATAAACACGTTTGGGTTCGATCACACTGATAAAATTTATAAAGAAACAAAAGTTAGCAGTGGCCGATCTTGTCTTGACTTTCTCAGAAGGATCGCCGATTATTTGGCTCTGATGATGGCTTTTCGTCCACTTTGTCGTCCTTGGGAGATGGTCATTAGTGCCATCAGGTTGAACTTCTGAGGTTGCACATGGTTGTTCTTGTACAACCCATGTGGTAGAAGGTACTTCAGTGCTTCAGCTTGTGGGGATATTGGGATAAGAGTTGGAATTGATTCCTCTGAGGATATTGAGACCGAATCCTCGTTTTCCTCTGGTATTGGTTCCTCTCTTGTAGCTGGAGATGTTATTTCCAGTCCCTCTGTTGTTGTATCTTTGCTTGTATCATCTTCTGTCCGCTCCCCCTCAGCACTTGCATCTGCATGATTCACAGAAGAGGATGAAGTATTTAATGGACCAGTTAGAGATATTCCTGACTCAGTCTGGTTGGCAAAAGATGTTTCTTCAGAGGCTCTGACGGCTCCAGCAGAGGGATCAATATCATCATGGAACAACTCTTCAAATAGCAGATTTAGGTCTGCTTCTCGTGTCTTTGAGATGCCAGAGGATTCCTTTTTTCAGACCGAGTTCTGAACTGATTTGTTTAGAAGTCTTGTTGGTCCCGAAAGGCCTAAACAAGTTTGTAGAAAGGGGGGGGGTTGAATACAAACACACTATTTTACTTTTCTAAATTGTTTATTGATAAATCATTAACAATTTACAGCTTGTTGCGGAAACAAGATTAAGGATAAACCTAAATCTAAACAAGTTGGAACACTAAGGTTTCTTGCACTAAGAAAGATAAGGAGATTACTAATAAAATCTTATCTTAAGAGAGATTTGAACTTGTCCAGAGTTAGCAAGTTACTTCAAATGAAGTGAGTTCATCTCTTTATATACTGCATGCATTTAATGCAATTCAGTATACACTTTACACGTGTCATCAGCGGATTGGTTGCATGTCATTGACCTTTGTTGACAACCTTAGTAGCCGCATGAATGAACAGTGTAGTATCAGAGTGGTTGTACGATTTCAGATTTTCGGAGGTTCTTTTCTGACATTTCGTACGGTGGCGTGCAAGGGAGGTTAAGACAAAAGTACTTTGTACGGAGGACTTCATGATCAGCTTTCGTTGATTCAGCGATTATCATTTACTATTCAGCGAATGATAAAGTTCAGCGATAGCTAAAGTCTTGTACTTGATACTTCACGTTGAGTGGACAAATCTGAGTCTTCGCTGATCCGCATCACTTCATTAGGAGACTTGTCGCTGGTTCTTGAGCTTGATCTTCGACTTCAGCGTAGAACCTTTGTTGACGTGAATCTTGTCTTCAGGGATCATAAGTAAACAACTAACTTATCAGCGATCACCATAAGGACTGAACAGACTCAGCGATATGGTGAACAGTGTTCGCTGAATGTTTAATCTAAAAGAGCGAGAGTTCCTATCAGCAGTACTGTAAGATCTTAGTACTTATCAGCGATAGTGAAACTCTGATACATATTGTTTACTTACAATTTTCACTAAGTATTTAAGATAGGGTCATTATCAAATCACTGAGGGTTTGGATCAACAATCTCCCCCTATTTGATTATGACATAGCAACAAAGAAAATTGCTATTTAATGAAAAACATAAGGATAAAAAGAACTCATAAAATATTTGTCCCTTTTACTGTTTTCTGGGATCTTTTCAGTACTGATGGAGTAAAGTACATTCGCTGAAAACTTTCTTTAAATCTTTGAATCAGGTTACAATATGAATAAGAAAGATTACAAGTACAAGCGAAATAAATTACAAGTACTGAAGGATGACTGATACAATAGAGAAAGTGGTGATTGTTGTCAGCCTTCAAAGGGTTCTTCCTTAATGAGAAGTTCATCAAGGGTTGTCTTTTCAGTTGGAATCATCCAGTCAGGAACCTTTTCTCCTTTATTCTTTAGCTTCAGAGCAGCTTCAAAAATCAAGGGTTTTAGGTGTCGTGCCTGAATGTCTTTTCTGAAGTCGCACCAGTAGATGAGATCTCTGAGCTGTTCGATTGGAGTGATTGGAAGCTCAGCGATCCGTTGAAAGCATTTACGTCCGTCGTAGTCAAGAAAGAATATTCCATAAGGATTACTGATGACTTTACCAGGGACGAAAAGTTCACATGGTGGCAAAGAGATGTCAAGGGCAGATAGATCAGGATCAGGACCAAGTACTTCAGCGCGAGAGAAACCAATTCCAGTTTCATTTCGTATGACAGGACCTGAGTTTGAATCTTGACGTTTCTTCTTTGGTGAGCCCCTTTTTCTTTTCGGCTTTAGATCAGGAACAGGAGGAATATCCACACAAGAAGATATCAAATCGATCTGTCTGTTTATCAGCTTTTCGAAATGATCCTTGTACTTAGATTGTGATGGTTGGATAGCTAACCTCATCTCCAACCATTCAGAGAGACCATACCTTTTTACAGTGTCAGCACGAAAGGTTTCAGATGAGCCATCTTCTCTGAACAGTTTGATGTTAACAATAGGTACTCCGATGGAGGTTCTTCCAGAGATGAATACCTTGTTGATCTTCGCTGGACGATATCTGAAGTGGATTTTCTCTTTACACCAGATAAGGGTGGTCTGAGAAACTTCAGCTTTCTTTTCCACGATCTTATGGGCTTGTTCCCAAAGCTTTCGTTGGATTTGAATGGGAATACGCTTCAGCTTGGGGTCTTTGACAGATTCTTGAGTGAGCTTGATGGCGTATTCTCTGTCTTTATCTTCAGCTTCCTTCCTTTCAGCGATGAGGCGTTCAGCTCTGAGATGATCCTGGAATTCAGCTTTTGAAATTCTGAACTTAGGAGGAACTGAAGGTAGTTGATCGCGCCTTAGAATGATTCGCTGATCCTCGAATCGCTTTATCATTTCTTCTCTCCTCTTTTGATCTTCTTCACTCATCCTTTGAGGATCTGAGGAAGGTCTGTTTCTGTGCGAGAGAGGTTGTTCTTCTGGTTCATCAGTCTCAGAGATTAAATCTAAGACTGGGATTATGTCTTCAGCGGTAGCTGGAATTATTGGTGAAGTCGCAATAGTAGATCCTTCAGCGATATCCTCAAACAGGGGAGAGGACTAGCTGAAACGCAGCGATCTTACAAATAAGAACTGGGTAGAAGAACTTGGGTAGAAAAGATAGAAAAAATAATGTGGATGTGTATGGTGTTTGTGGAATGGATAACTGATTGTTCAGAGATGATCAGGGAAGGAAAAATAAGTTTAGTGTACCTGACAAATCGGCTTTGCAAGTAGGATCGCCAGATTATCATCTTCAGCGATGCCTTTGTCTTTGCTTTTCTCAGCGCCAGAGGCTGAGTGCTTTGTTTTTGTTTTTGTCTTCTCCCCTGTGGATTCGGTTATCACAATCCCTTTAAGAGCTTTTCGAGGAGCATGTTTGACGACAAAGAATTCGTCATCTTCATCATCATCATCATCATCGTTCCTTGGAGAGGAGGATGGTTCAGCTTCAGGGATGTCGATGTCTTCGTCTTCTTCTGCTTCGGATTCCTCAGCATCTTCTTCGAGTTGCTCCCCCTCAGATACAGAGGCGAGGTTCTCGGTTCCCTCAGGGTTTTCATCTCCCTGAGGTCCAGTAACTAGATCTTCATTACCCTCTCCCCTGATAGATTCATCATGGGAAAGGTCTTCAGCGCTTTTATTTTGATCTTCAGCGCTCTTCTCCTGTTCAGCGCTCTTCTCCCCCTCTTTCTCATGATGGGCGGGGGAGGAATGGGTAGATTCAGCATTGGTGTTGTCTCTGTCTTCTGGGCCAGAGACTTTCACACAACCTTCAAGCTTAGCTATTCTGTCTTCTAGGCCAGAAATAGCAGGCGTGATTTTCTTCAGCTCTTAGCGATCCTCTGCGGTGAATGAGTCCAAAATAGGTGCAGGGGCCGGAGCAGGAGCTGGATTGTTTGCCTTGTTCACCAGCGTCTCGATCATTGTCTTGACATAACTAAGGTCGGTCTTCACTGAGCCCAAGTCGGTCTTGACCACTGACATATCACCTTCGAGCGTACCAACCGATTTCTTCAGCGTTGTAACCTCGCTGGAAACGGTGGAAACTGACGATTTGAGGTTGGTGTAGTCAGTGTAGATGTTGGAGAGCACTTTGGCAAAGTCGGCGAGAGTTTTATCAAGGTCTTTGATGTCATCAGAGGAGGCCTTCTTTTCCACCACAGCAGTCAGCTTCGTCAGATTCTCTCCAGCGTTTGTTACAGCTGTAGAGTTATTTGATAGACCGGTGGTGAGATCTGTAAGTTTCATCTCCATGGACTTCAGAGACTGGTTGATGTCTCCCAAATAAGGACCTGTAACATATAAGTACTTGTGAACAAAGGAAAGCTCAGAAGTTTCAGGTTTAGTTACAGTGTTTAAGGTGGGATCTGTACCTGCAGGAGCGTTGACGAACTCATCAAAGTTTCGAGTCCCTCCATAGTGTTCCATATCTCCCTCAAAAGTTCCGTGAGGAATGGAGATCTCTGCAGATCCTTTCTTCGTCATTCGCTGAGAAGCTTCAACGGCTTCTTGAATGATGGCATCTCCAGCTTTAACTGGAGGAGTGTCCAAAGAAGTAGAGGGAGGATCGAAGGATAAGAATTGGGGTTGGGTTGCAAGTTCAGCGTTGGATTCGCTGAGAAGTACTTCATCAGTCTTTTGAGAGACTGAAGAAGGTAGGGTAGATTCCAAAGTTCTAACCTCAGCGTTTAAGGACGCTGAAGTAGGTTTAGAAGAGATGGCTTGAATTGGTGTGGCAGAGCGTACCACGGAACTTTCCTTCAGCTCTTCAGAATGAGCTGAGGAGTCTTCAGCATGGAGTTGCTGGGGTTGCTCCTTGGTTTTCTTAATCCTTTTGGAATCAAGATGGGTAAGAGATTGTTTCCTTTTCTTAGAAGGAATGGATTTTGTGGCCTGGGAAACAGCGAGGGGTATTGTCGCTGAAGGAGCCACAAAAAGCGGAGAATTAAGTAGAGTGAGAAGGGTAGAGAGACGTACCTCGTTGGCGACAGGCTTGAAGTCGAGAACCTTAGGGCCAATCTGAGAGAGTTTCAGATCACCCTCTTCAGGATAGCTGTCCTTCAGGCCATATTGAAAGATGGCGCTGATGAATCGTGGGTAAGGGACCCATGCTGGTCGGTCAGCGGCAGAATCAACACGTTGAATGAGGTCTTCATAGATGATGGAGGCCCAGTCAATGTTGAGACCTTTCAGCAGTGCGTAACCCATGGCCTGCTGAGGTTGAGCGGCTTGATCAGAAGATCCGGATTTCGCTGTCATGCAGCTGATCAGGTGAGCGAAGATGAAGTTCATCTCGCTGGGCATCTTGGATTTCTTTATCAGCGTCAGCTTCTTCTCAGGTAGCTTGTCTCTTCCAGTCTCCCAGATGTAACCCATCGCATCAAGGAAAGCAATGATTTCTTCCCTGTCAGCGTGCTTCTTGTGGTCAGGTAATGGAATGAAAGGATTTTCTGAGGTAGCGTTAGGGAATTTCAGAGCTTTGCGGATTATTGCGGGGGTTATCTTGATGGTGCCATACTCAGTATCGCTGAGTATGCAGTCGATGGTTTTAGATGGATCTTTGGCGGAGGGTAGGTCGGTGTGTCTGGCAGAGTACTAGAATTGGGATAATAGACGCTGACTGGCAGGAGGTGAGATTGTCAGTGCTGTGTAGATGGGGCTATTCTTCAAAAGATTTACATCGTCGTCTAGATGGGATACCTGCTTCCGAGGAGGAAACTCGAGAAGCGCTGAGAGGTTGTTTGCCTTTGTCCAGTCTAGTTGATCCAACTCAAACTTAACCTGAGGAGCTTTGGTGATTTCCAGTTCCTCAGAATCAGCGGAGATGGACTCAGCGGTAACATTCAGCTTTGAAGTTGCCATTTCACTGTATTATCAGTTCAACCAAAGATGTTAACAAATAAGAATTATCTTAATGTGGAAAGAAAATTTCCATTAAGATTTTTCGAATTTTGTCCATTTCATTTAGACAAAAAAGTCTTAATGAAGATTAGGGTTTTTCTTGTTTTTTTAAAAAAACGAATATAACACCCATAAGCCTTGTATTCCAGTTTCTTAAAAAATAGATACGAAAGAAGAACAAGTTTAAGATTTTAGATTTAAAACATGAAGAACAACCATGAAATGGTTGTGTTTATAAAACCATGAAAGAAAATGATTTTATTTTAGAGTTCTTTTGTTTGATCTTGTGTAAAACAATGATAAGATCGAAAACAAGTTATTCGCATTTGATAATAGATAAGAACATATTAACCTTGAGTTTGATGAAGAAGATGATGAACAGTTCTTGAAGATTGAGAGCACAAAATGCAACAGTGTTCTTTTCTTGCGGAGAAAGATTGATTCGCGTAAAAGAAAAATATAAACTTTGAGAGTGTTTATATAGGAAGAGAGTAGAGAGAGAAAAACTTGAGCGGGAAAGTTTTTCATCATGACACGGACACGTGTTTGCATTTGATTGGATAGACAACGAAACGTGCAAACGTGTGTCAGAAAAAGAGCGTGCCTGGTGTTATCCGTTGCAATGACGTCACAACTGTCCTTTCACATTCTTTCGTTGTCTCTGAGGTTTTGAAAGAAAAACTCAGGGACTCTTTGGAAAATATGAAGCACTGAATAGAAATATCAGTGAGGGTTTTAAGAAATTTCAAAATATCGCTGTTAAGGAAGAGATATTCAGCGATGAAAGAATTTGAAATCTTGCATTTTCATGCGTTTTGTCAGAGAGAGAAAACATACCTTGATATCAGTTTAACCAAATTTATTCAGAGAGAAGATGATGAAATGGATTGAACAAGTTTATTTTATCCGAGAGCCTATACAAGAGTGTATAAACGTATCGCTTATTTAATGTGAACCGCTGAAGATTTAACCTTCAAAGTTCAGCATTCCAAGCTCGCTGATGAGAAAGTTGAATCTTGTCTCATCAAGAGGTTTGGTAAACAAATCAGCTAACTGATAATCAGTTGGGATAAAATGAAGTTCTATATCACCATTCATCACATGATCTCTGATAAAATGATATCTGATTTCTATGTGTTTTATCTTTGAGTGTAGCACTGGATTGTTTGCTATAGCGATGGCACTTGTGCTGTCGCAATAGATTGGAATTTTGGAGAGCTGAAGATCATAGTCTAGTAGTTGATTTCTCATCCACAAGACTTGAGAACAACAGCTTCCAGCGGCTACATACTCAGCTTCAGCTGTGGAAGTGGACACTGAGTTTTGCTTCTTACTTGTCCAACTTACCAGCTTTCCACCCAGGAGCTGACATCCTCCTGTGGTGCTTTTCCTATCCATTTTGCAACCTGCAAAATCACTGTCTGAATAGGCGGTTAGATCGAATCCTGAATCTTTGGGATACCAAAGACCTAGATTCGCTGTACCCTTAAGATATCGAAAGATTCGCTTTACAGCTTTCATATGGGATATCTTAGGTTCAGCTTGATATCGTGCGCACAGACATGTTGCAAACATAATATCGGGTCGGCTAGCTGTAAGATACAGTAGTGAGCCGATCATCCCACGGTACAGCGTGACATTGACAGGAACACCCTTTGTGTCCTTATCAAGTATCAGCGGTTGTGCCATAGGGGTTTTCATAGCTGAACTTTCAGTTAAGTCGAATTTCTTCAGCATATCTTTAACATACTTTCCCTGATTTATAAAAGTTCCTTTTTCAGTTTGCTTAATCTGAAGACCAAGAAAATATGTTAGTTCACCCATCATACTCATTTTATACTCATCTTTCATTCTATCAGCGAAACGAGTACAAAGCTCAGGGTTAGTAGAACCAAATATAATGTCATCAACATATATTTGAACTAAAATGATATGACCTTTTATTTTTCTAAAAAACAAAGTTTTGTCAATCTTACCTCTCTCAAATTTTTCAAGGTGGAGATAAGTAGAAAGAGTGTCATACCATGCACGAGGAGCTTGCTTCAAGCCATAAAGTGCCTTATCCAGCTTATAAACATAACCTGGACGCTTAGGATCTGAGAATCCTGGAGGTTGTTCCACATAAACTTCTTCATTCAGCTTTCCATTTAGAAACGCTGACTTAACATCCATTTGATGTACAGTGAAGTTTTTGTGTACAGCATATGCTAAGAAAAGACGAATAGATTCAAGTCTTGCTACTGGAGCAAAGGTTTCGTCATAATCTATGCCTTCCTCTTGTCTGTATCCCTGAGCAACAAGACGAGCTTTGTTGCGAGTTACAGTACCATGTTCGTCCAACTTGTTTCGATAGACCCACTTAGTGCCTATCACTGTTTTGTCAGTTGGTCTCCGAACAAGTTTCCAAACTTTGTTTCTTTCGAATTCAGTCAGCTCTTCTTGCATAGCGCTGACCCAGTTTGGATCTCTGAGGGCATCATCTATTTTCTTTGGTTCAGTTAGAGAAATAAAGTTAACAAATAAGCAAATATTACCTGCACTTCTACGAGTCTGAATACCAGCGTTGGGATCACCAAGAATTTGATCGATTGGGTGATTTACAGTCCATCGCTGAGCCGGAGCATGCGTCGCTGACTCAGTCTGAACTGGAGAAACTGAAGATGAGGCTTCAGCTACTTCTGGATTATCAGCTAAGAGAGGAATGCTTGCATTTGTCACTTCAATCACTGATTGCTGAGAAATAGATGGAATTTCTGAGACATTTGGATCAACTGCGGGTATAGTGTTTATAGGAACAGCTGAGACCCAAGATGTTTCAGCTTCACTATTCTGCATATTGGGAATGATAGTAGGACCATCATTTTCAGTTGTATGAGCATGAGTAGTGGGAACATCTTCTGAATCACCAAGATGAGAAAACATCCATTGATTCAGTTCTTCTGTATCAGCGTTCGGTTTAGAGTTCGCTGAACGGGATTCGTCAAACGTGACGTGAATAGTTTCTTCTACAGTTTGTCTTCTTCGGTTGAAGACTCTGAAGGCTTTGGAAACTGAGGAGTATCCAAGAAAGATTCCATCATCAGCCTTAGGATCAAACTTTCCAAGGGCATCTCTGTTGTTCAGTATGAAACACTGACAACCAAAGATGTGAAGAAAGCTGATTGAAGGCTTTCTCCCATGAAAAAGTTCATAGGCTGTCTTTTTGAATCTTTTGACTATCAGCGACCTGTTTTGCGTAAAACAAGCCGTGTTGACAGCTTCTGCCCAAAACTGAGTAGGCAGGTGAGAATCGCTGAGCATTGAACGTGCAGCTTCAATAATTGTTCTATTTCTTCTTTCAGCGACTCCGTTTTGTTGTGGTGTTCTCACTGACGAAAAGTTGTGAGAAATACCCTTGCTCTCAAGAAAGGAATCAAGAGAACTGTTTTTGAATTCAGTTCCATGATCACTCCTTATTGAGCGAACAGTCATATTGTTCAGAGTTTCCATCTTCCGAACAAAGGTGATGAGTTCTTCAGGGGTGTCACTCTTAGAACGGAGAAACATTACCCATGTGAAACGAGAGAATTCATCAACTATGACCAGCGTATATTTCTTTCCAGCGATGGATTGTTTGTTAACGGGGCCAAACAAATCCATATGGAGTAGTTGAAGAGGAGATGACACTGAGGAAACTTGCTTGGACTTAAAGCTTGCCTTGGTCTGCTTCCCTTTTTCACACGCTGAACATAAGGATTCTTTGGCGTATGAATGTTGAGGTAGACCAGTGACTAACTCTTTGGATGAAAGAGTATTCAGTGTCTTGAAGTTGAGATGTGAGAGCCTCTTGTGCCATAGCCAGTTGACATCAGAAGATGCCTTTGAGAAGAAACAGGAGTTCTCAGTGGTTGTTGAGTCCATGTTTATAACGTAAACATTTTCCAAACGATAACCGCTGAGAGCTATCTTCTCCTTTTTGTCAGAGACAAAGCAGGATTCCTTAGTGAAAATCACTTTGTTATCCATGTCGCAAAGCTGACTGATGCTCAGAAGATTATGCTTCAGCCCTTCAACATATGCGACTCTTCTGAAGGATGTTGTACCATTTGAAAGTACACCATACCCTCGGGTGTGTCCTTTTCCATTTCCACCGAAAGTCACAGAGGGACCCTTCTCTTCCTTGTATTCAGCGAGCAGGCTTTTCTTTCCAGTCATGTGTCTAGAGCATCCGCTATCGAGATACCAGATACCCTTCTTAACCTGAATGGCAGATGTTGAAGTGGAGGGAATGTCTGAACTTTCTTCCTCTTCTTCAATCTTGGCCATGAGACATTGATTTGCTTCATCATCTTCAGAATCAGATGATGAGGCTTCTTCATCAGAAGCAACCCAATCATAGTCAGCCATCAGGCCTTTTCCTTTCTTCTTAAAGCTTTTCAGCTTTGCATACTTCTCCTTCAGCTTTAAGTATTTGTCGTCTTTATTCCTTGGAACAAAGGATTTCTTTGTAAAAGCTGAAGGTCTCATGATTTTCTTTGACCTGCACTCGTTAGCGAAATGACCTGTCTTTTCGCAGTTGAAACAAGTAGCAGTAGCCTTATCAACAAAAGTTGATGACTTAGGCTTGTCAGCTATAGAAAGAGTTTTGTTCTTTCTAAACATTTTCTTCTTGGCAAATCTCCTGAACTTTTTAGTTAGGAGAGCCAAGGATTCATCATCTGAAGAATCAGAATCTGATGACCTTTCAGAGTTACTTTCTAACTCAGTGATAGTGACCACGGGTCGCTGAGTAGAAGGTTCCTCTGAGATTAAAGCAACAGGGGTGCTTTTGGAATCTTTTACAAGATTCTTCTTAAGATGGCTAGATTGCTCATGATTCAGCAATGTGCCATATAAGGTAGCAAGTGTCATTGATCTTAGATCTTTTGACAGCTTGAGACACATGGAATAATTGTCCCAGCTTTCAGGTAAACATTCTAAAAACTTTGTCAGCACTTCAAAGTTAGAATATTCCTTACCAACCGTTTTTAGATCTATAATTAAGCAATTAAAACATTGATGTACTTCAGAGAGAGTTTCATTCTTACCAGAGATGAAACTTTCGTATTGTCTTACCAGGTTGATCTTTCTTGAATCCTGGACTTCAGACGTTCCTTCATACTGAACACATATTGTGTCCCACATGGCTTTTGAGGATTTCAGGTTCATGACGGAATGGTAGACTTCGTCAGGAAGGGCCATGGATAGTATGGATCTGGCTTTTGTATCTATAGCCACTTTCTTCTTGTCTTCATCGGTCCAATGATGGATTTCCTTTGGAATCAGCCTTTCTGGAATAACAGCTCTAGTTGCGGTGGCTGGAACTGCAGGATCAATTGTTACAGGGATGTGTGGGCCGTTTTCAAGATAGTAAGGTATAGTAGGGTCTACACCTTCTAAGAAGAGTGTCATCCTATTTTTCCATAAGTTGAAGTTATCTCTGGAAAATCTAGGGGGTTTTGCAAGAGAACCATTGTCTATATAGTGAGTGTTTGTGTTTGTGTTGGCCATTTTCAGATAATAGCTAGGAAGAGAAATATCTTAGATTAGATCTTGTTTATGAGATTAAACAAATCTGCTCTGATACCACTTGTTGGTCCCGAAAGGCCTAAACAAGTTTGTAGAAGGGGGGGGGGGGGGGGGGTTGAATACAAACACACTATTTTACTTTTCTAAATTGTTTATTGATAAATCATTAACAATTTACAGCTTGTTGCGGAAACAAGATTAAGGATAAACCTAAATCTAAACAAGTTGGAACACTAAGGTTTCTTGCACTAAGAAAGATAAGGAGATTACTAATAAAATCTTATCTTAAGAGAGATTTGAACTTGTCCAGAGTTAGCAAGTTACTTTAAATGAAGTGAGTTCATCTCTTTATATACTGCATGCATTTAATGCAATTCAGTATACACTTTACACGTGTCATCAGCGGATTGGTTGCATGTCATTGACCTTTGTTGACAACCTTAGTAGCCGCATGAATGAACAGTGTAGTATCAGAGTGGTTGTACGATTTCAGATTTTCGGAGGTTCTTTTCTGACATTTCGTACGGTGGCGTGCAAGGGAGGTTAAGACAAAAGTACTTTGTACGGAGGACTTCATGATCAGCTTTCGTTGATTCAGCGATTATCATTTACTATTCAGCGAATGATAAAGTTCAGCGATAGCTAAAGTCTTGTACTTGATACTTCACGTTGAGTGGACAAATCTGAGTCTTCGCTGATCCGCATCAGTTCATTAGGAGACTTGTCGCTGGTTCTTGAGCTTGATCTTCGACTTCAGTGTAGAACCTTTGTTGACGTGAATCTTGTCTTCAGGGATCATAAGTAAACAACTAACTTATCAGCGATCACCATAAGGACTGAACAGACTCAGCGATATGGTGAACAGTGTTCGCTGAATGTTTAATCTAAAAGAGCGAGAGTTCCTATCAGCAGTACTGTAAGATCTTAGTACTTATCAGCGATAGTGAAACTCTGATACATATTGTTTACTTACAATTTTCACTAAGTATTTAAGATAGGGTCATTATCAAATCACTGAGGGTTTGGATCAACAAGTCTTCTGAAAAGAAACGTCAAAAGTGACATTGATGCTTTCCACAATGGTTCGAGATCGCAGAAGGTAAACTCTCTAAGCGTTTGAGGTGGCAGAGTACCCAATGAACCTTCCTTCGTCTGCTTTCACATCTAAAATTCCTCTAGCTTCTCTGTCATTCAGGAAAAAGCATTTGCATCCAAATACATGGAAGAACTTGATGTTTGGTCGCCTTTGATTGATCAAGTGATAAGGTGTCTTGGCGTGCCTTTTGACTATTGTTGATCGATTTTGGGAATAACATGCGGTAGACATAGCTTCTGCCTAGAAAGATATTGGTAATCCAGATGCTGTCAGCATAGTTCTTGCAGCCTCCATAAGTGTGCGGTTCTTTCGTTCAACCACTCCGTTCTGTTGTGGGGTGTGTGCAGCAGAGAAGTTCTGAGATATGCCTTCTTCTGTGAGGTAGGCTTCAATGACAGAGTTTTTGAATTCTGTGCCATTGTCGCTTCTCAACTTTTGAATCCTGCACTCATATAGAACTTGGATTCTTTTCATTAGGTTTATCAGAATGTTAGAAACATCTGATTTCTTTCTGACAAATTCTACCCATGTATATCTCGAGTATTCATCAATCAACACTAGTATATATTTCTTGCCTCCTAGGCTCTGTGTAGCGATCGGACCGCAGAGGTCAACATGGAGCATATACAGAGGCCTAGGACAAGACACATCAGTCTTGCCTTTGTGGGAAGCTCTTTTGAGCTTACCCATTTCACAGGCTGAGCACAAATGATCTTTACTGAATTTAACATTTGGCAGACCTTTTACAAGATCAAATTTGACAAGCTTATCAAGAGTATGAAAGTTCAGATGGCAGAACATGTTATGCCATAACCAGGCTTCTTCATTTTTACAGGCAACAAGGCAGAGCTTGTCTTTCTTGTTCTGGACACTAAAGTTCATAAGGTACATATCACCTTTTCGTTCAGCCCGCAGAAGTTCGACTCTTGTATCTTCTCCTTGTAAAGAGCAGAAAGTTTTTTTGAACATAACGTTGAACCCAGTATCACAAAGTTGGCTAACACTGAGAAGATTGTGCTTAAGGCCATCCACATATGCAACTTTGCAAACTGTTATGTTTTCCTTTTTGATGACTCCATAGCCTTTTATAGATCCCTTCTTGTTGCCGCCAAAGGTTACTGATCCTCCATCGAGTTTATCTTTGTAAGAAGATAGTAGACCTCTGTCGCCAGTCATGTGCCGCGAGCACCCGGAGTCTAGATACCAGATCGGCACATATTGCTTCTGTAAAAACAATCAGAGATTTTTAGGTACCCATATCCAAATGGGTCCAGTTTTGTCAGAGGTCTTCAAGGTTGCCTTGGCATCCTTGGGTTTGGTTTTAACTTTTGTTGAAGAACCAGTTTGTTTCTTCTTTCCCTTAAATTTTGCATTCTTTTTGGGTAAAGAGACGAAACAGCGTGGACTAGAGAAGTGTTGGTTCAATTGATGCATAAGTTCAAAACAATGACAATAATAGATGTGCGAAGAAATTTGCTTGAACTTTTCATTAAAAACACTGAAACAAGGTACAGAGGATTTATTATTACAATCTACCCTAGCATTTGATTTCCTATTACAAGAAGACCTATGCAGACTAGATTGATGTTTTGAAATTTCTCTATTGAGAGCAGCCTTCTGTGGACCCCTTCCTCTGTGGTGAACTTCTGCAGGTTTCACTGTCACAGAAGAAAAAGATTTGTTATTTTCAACCCACTTACCCTTTTGTTGCCAAGTTAATTTTTCTTGAAAAGGCCTAAAAGGTTTTGATGCTTTTGAACATTTAGAGGATTTTTCCTTTTCTTGTTTAATTTTCTCAAGTTATATAGAGGTTTTGGCTTGTATACGTATGTCCAAAAAGTCCGGACAAATAGGAACACTTGTGATTTTCTCTTTAGGAGGATTGGTTCTGTTAAGAATACCAGAGGGAAGTTTAAATCCCTCTGATGCACAAGGAAGTATTTGTCAAGATTTCCTCAGAGAGATTTTGTTCACCAGAGGATGTACAGAGGTTTTCATAGAAATTGTTTTTGCCAACTTGATGATTCCTATCTGATCTTGTGTTTTCAGATATTCCTTTGGTTTGTAGTCTCCTTTGACAGAGACTGAAGAAGATAGATCTGTGCCTTCAAACCACACATTTATCATCTTTAGAGGTTTCCTCTTGTGAGGTTCCCCATAAACGTTTTGCCTTTTGCTGACAGAGGTTAAATTTGGAAAACCAGGTTTTCTTGTGCTACCAATACAAAATAGAGAGGACAGAGTATAGATCTATATCACAGAAGCCAATTCCCCGTCTCCCTATTTGTGTATTCACCTTTTCATACACCTTCTGTGCATCTTGATATTTCTTAATTAAAAGGTCTCTGCTGAGTAGGTCTTGATGAAGGACTTCTCTTTCTCTTTGAAAATAGTGCTTAAGGGTAAGAATGTTCATTCTGTCACTCTCAACATCCATAAGTTCTTTTGATTTAGCTTTTAAGGCAGAGTTGAGTTCTGAAATCTTTTCTTTCAAAGGAATTAGATGTTTATGCCAATTAGTTTCAATCACTTCCTTTTCTTGAAATATTTTTGCCTTTTCTTGAAATATTTTTGCCTTTTCTTGAGTGAGAAGTCTGGCTTCTCTCTCTAAGAATGCAAGTTTCTTTTGAATACTCTCACAAGTCTTTTTCAGTTCAGTGTATTCAACGGTCAGTTTAAGCAAATCAGCTTCTGCTTCATTATTAGAGCATGAGTCAGAAGTGGATACCTCACTGTCAGACTCTGAGGAGATGACCTCTGCCATCCCGCAGAATAGGGCGTACTTCTTGTCGCCTTAATCAGATGATTCATCGGACAACCAGTTCTCTTGCTCCACCATGAGCGACTTCTGAGCATAATATTCTGCCTTCTTTTTATAGAAAGCAGAATCCCTCTAGGGGCGATTTGGTTTGCTCCTGCACTCAGCAGCATAAAGGCCTGGCTTGCCACAATTGAAGTATCCCTGGTTCTGGGAAGCGTTGCCAGCTCTGTCGCCTGACCTCTGTTGATCACCACCTCTGTCATTTCTGTCATTCGGCCTCTGTTGGTCGTTCGCACCATCTCTTCCCTGGTTTCTTGACTCATACTTCTCTCCTCTATCATCTTGTTCATCACGTTTATAACCAGACTTCTTTCGGTATCCTCCTCTACCAAACTCTTTCGTCAACAGAGCTAAAGATTTAGCTATCGATGCCATTGTTGCCTCCTCCTCCTCTACCAGCTCCTCCTCATCACTATCAACAACCACCACTTTCTTCTTCTTCTCCTTCTTCTCCTCCACAACTTTCTCCTTCTTCGGCTTCTCTTTTGCCTCTGTAGTCTTACCAACAAGAGCAAGGGGCCCAGCAGTTTGAGCTTTTGCCTGGGCGATTTGTGGTTCTTGGGCACCTATTGTTCCATAAAGATCTGATAAGGTCCAGGTGTCTAAGTCCTGATTAGTTTGCAGAGACATAGACAGCTGGAGCCATGCTTCGTTGAGGATCTTTAGGAACATGACGTTGTTCTCTTCAGAAGTTCTGTGGATTCCAAACTTCTTGCACTTGTTTATCAGAGAGTTAAACCTGTCATAGGTTGATTGCAGAGACTCTGTCGGCAGAGCTTTGAATGCGTAGTATTCATTGATGCATTGGGCTCTGCGATTTTTCTGAGTCTTAGCCCCTCCTTCCAATTGTTTCTCCAGTTCCTTCCATAGATCGTATGCAGATTCACACGCATCTAGGGATTGGAAGAGGTCATTGGGGATGGCCTTCTGAGCGATTTCGTATTTCTCCCAGTCAGCTGGAGACCATTTATCTTTTATCTTTGGTTTCTCGTGCTCATGAATCTCTGGAGTATCATCTGTGGCAGGTACACGTGGTACTGTGATC
The DNA here is from genome assembly GCA_033807775.1 of Saussurea involucrata. Classification (NCBI taxonomy): domain Eukaryota; kingdom Viridiplantae; phylum Streptophyta; class Magnoliopsida; order Asterales; family Asteraceae; genus Saussurea; species Saussurea involucrata. The sequence goes on from CM066322.1 coordinate 116,453,661, forward strand.
ATGGGAACGAAAGGAGGATTGCGAATATAAGTCAGAAGTTCTCTGTCAGAGCCCTCGAAGAAGTGAATCATTCGTATCTTCCACTGAGGATACTCATCTTTGAGCAGAGTGGGTGGTTTTGTTAAGGAACCAACAGTGAAGAAGTTGTTGGTGTTCGCCATTTTAAAAAGTTTTGGAAATACCGGAAAACAGAGTATGAACTGAAAACTTTCAGATGATAGGACAGATTTTTCGAAAAGAGCTTAGAAGCTTAAAAACCTTGAACAATGCACTAAAATGGAGAGTTTTAACCGAAGAAACAGGTTCTGTATGTTTACCAAAGTCGAACTGGTCGAGAATGGCAGAAAAACAGAGGCTGTTTGAAATAAACGAAGAACAGGTTAAAATCTATCCAAGTTTCTACCAAAAGAAGTTGAAATCATTGTCAGAGAGGATCTCTTGATATAGAAAATCAAGGATGGCTCTGATACCAATTGTTGATCCCGATATTACTCAACAATGATATAAATATCTATTAGTTCAAACAGATATGAATATGCGGAAGCGTTTTAACGAACTAAAGAGATATTCTAGGTAGAAAAACACACAGAATCAAATACGTGAATAATAATAACACAATAGTTTTATCTCAAAGATTCACTTTGTATTGATTGATTAAGAACACCAAGAACACCGAAGGTATGAATAATATTCTACTCTTATAGGTGTGTATGTTGTGCAAAGTTAATAGAAGAGCTCAACATGAGCCTTCTATTTATACTATTCTACAGGGAACAAGCTTTAGACAAAAAGTACTAATGGTGCAAAGACACGATCGTGGATCTACAACAGGTACAACGTTAATGTAGTGCGCCATTTTCTACTAAGGTTGTAACCCATCAGAGGTTGACACATGGAGTTGGCAGGGCACGCATTGTACGAATGATCTTCAGGATCTTCGTACAGTAGAGGCACGTGAGAGGCACGAGTGTTTTTGTCTTGAACTTCAGATAATCAAAGTCTTCTAAGTCTTCAATATCACAGACGCCCTGTCAATGTTGACAGAGGCTCTGTGGCCTTGTCCTCTGGGAGTGTCTTCTGCAGAGTCTTCTCTCGGATCTTTACTCGGTGTCTTGGCAGAGGCTCTGTCGATGTCTTTATACTTAGCCTATTTTTCAATTCTTCTTTAAACGTAGAAGTTGGAGCTAACAACAATGGTTCTCTTACAAAACCCCCTAGATTTTTCAGAGATAACTTTAATCTGTGGAAAAATAGGATGATACTCTTCTTAGAAGGTGTAGACCCTAATATGCCTTATTACATCGAAAATGGCCCATGTATTACTGTTAGGATTGATCCTGAAGTTCCAGGCACTACTACTAGAGATGCCATTCCCGAAAGAATCATTCCTAAGGAACCTCACAATTGGTTTGATGAAGATAAGAAGAAGGTGGCTATCGACACTAAAGCCAGATGTATCCTCTCTATGGCTCTTCCTGACGAAGTCTACCATTCCGTCATGAACCTGAAAACCTCCAAATCCATGTGGGACACAATCTGTGTTCAATATGAAGGTACGTCTGAAGTCCAGGACTCAAGAAAGATTAACCTGGTAAGACAATACGAAAGCTTCATTTGTGGTAAGAATGAATCTCTCTCTGAAGTACATCAGCGGTTTAACTGTTTAATTATTGATCTGAAACTGTTGGTAAGGAATATTATAACTTTGAAATTCTGACAAAGTTCCTAGAATGTTTACCTGAAAGCTTGGACAGTTATTCAATGTGTCTCAAGCTATCAAAGGATCTAAAATCTATGGCTCTCTCTACCTTATATGGCACTATGCTTAATCATGAGCAGTCGTGTCATCTTAAGAATAATCTTGTAAAAGATTCCAAAAGCACACCTGTTGCTTTACTCTCAGAGTCACATTCCACTTAGCGATCTACTATCACTGTCACTGAGTTGGAAACTAACTCTGAATGCTCATCATATGCTGACTCTTCAGATCCTGATGAATCTATGGCACTCCTATCAAATAAGTTCAGGAGATTCGCCAGAAATAATAATTTCAGAAGGAACAAACCCCTTGCACTCACTGACAAGCCAAAAACATCAACCCCTGTTCATAAGGCTACTGCTACCTGCTTTAACTGTGAGAAAGTAGGACACTTTGCTAGTGAATGCAGGTCAAAGAAAGTCTATAAACCCTCATCTTTCCCCAAGAAATCCTCTAACCCCAGGGCTAGAGATGACACGTATCAAAGGCTGAAAGAAAAGTATGCAAAGCTGAAAAGCTTTAAGAAGAAAGGCAAATGCCTAATGGCTGACTTTGACTGGGCTGCCTCTGATGAAGAAGAATCATCTGACTCTGAAGATGATTATGAGGCAAATATCTGCCTCATGGCCAAAATTGAAGAAGAGGAAGAAAATTCTGACATTCCCTCTACTTCAGCCTCTGCTACTAAGGTATCAACTTCTTTCTTTACAAATATTTCCGATATTGATGAAGCTGATAGTCTTTGGAAAATCGATCTCTTGACTATGAATTTATATTATGCCATGAATGGCAAAACCATCGCTGAAAATCAAAACCTTGATCTCGCTGAACAACTTAAAAATTGTCACCTTCAAATAGAAAAGCTTTCTAAAATTGAAGAAGATTTAAAAGATCAAGTTCACATAAATCAACTAGTCAAAGTCGAACGTGAAGAGGCTATCGCTGCATTAAAAGATGAAAAAGCTACTGTTGAAGGATGGTGCAAATCCTCAACAACAACGATCTTGATTTCTAAAGATAAAGGTGAAGAAAAAGTTTTCAATCAAAAACCTCAGAAGGGTACCTATGTACCAAAGCTGAATGCTTCTAAGGCTTCAGTGACTTATCCCTCTACTTCTAAGAACAAGATCCCTGAATTTATTCAGCAATCTACTCTTAGAATCAGAGTGGATATTATTGGTAAGAAATCCGAAGAACTGATTGTTCCTCCCATTTCCAATGCCAAAGGTATACTTGGTGTTGGCCCTGCTCATTTAAAATTATCTGCTAAGCATGCAAATGGTCCTAAAGCTACTTTTAGCTATAGGAAATGTTATCACTGTGGACTTACCGATCACATTCCTAGTAAGTGCCCCACAGCCACCAAAGCTGAAAAGTTAGCTAAGGTGAAGATAAATGCCCCCAAGGCAAAGAAGACCAATCCTGGTGCAAATCAGGTTAAGGTGAAACAAACCACTGAGGTTAAGAAATTAACTGTTAGCTTCAATCTTCCTAATCGTAGAAGTATTTAGAAGTAGTGAAAAATAGGCCAAGTGAAGAAAGCCTGTTACAGAGGCTCTGCCGAACTTACCGAGAGATCAAGGTCAAGAAGCTACAGAAGCTACAGAGACGTCCTACAGAAGCTCTGTCATACGCGCAAAGAAGACCAAAGACTCGGAATCCAGTAAAGACTGATCTACAAAGGACCATACCGCAGAACCTCTGTAGCACTTTACAGAGCCTCTGCGGTCCTCATTAAAGACTTGGAAGATATTTATAATATCTTGCTACTGTTCCTGGACCTGTTCATCAACTTGCATGGCAACGTACCCTGTCCAGCTTCAACATGTCAAACTCTGAGTGGACTCAACAGGGCTTAGTACATAATATACGTCTGCGACATTAAATGCAATAAAGCACGTTCAACTATTCATGTCGTCCGATCAACAGTAGCTCATGCTTTATGGTCCCCTTGTAGTAGTATATAAGGAAGACTCATGTTGAGTTCTTCCTAATCGAAAATCAAGAGACAAAAACATCACAGGAACACATAGCTTATACACTTTGAGAGTCATATCTGTTTTAAAGCTTTGCTTACACACTGTTCTTAAATCTGTTCTTGATATATATATATTCAGTAAACTTTGAGATATTATTTCCTGTTCACTATTTATTTATATTGTGTTCTAAATCTATCAAACATATCTGTTAGTTCTTCAAATACGCTTCTGCATCAAACTTAAACTTAAACTAATAGATCTGATAATCTGGTTTAAACAAAACGGGAACCAACAATTGGTATCAGAGCTTAGCTTGATTTTCAATATCAAGTGATCCTCGTTTGACAACATTATTGATAGATTTCATTATGTTTTTAACCTACTCTTCATCATAATTAAAAAGGTTTCTGTTTTCCTATCACTCTTCGATTCATTCTGATAGAAACCATTTTTCCAGGTTAGAACACCAGTAAAGTAATTCTGGATATTAGTTATTACCCAGAAATCCTTCCAGATATTCATACTCATAAATCTTTCATCATATTATCCTTTATGAACCCCTGAAAAGCTCTTACAATGACAAATACCAATAACGTTTTCACTGCTGGCTCATTAACCAAACCTCCTACTCTACTTCGAGATGAGTAACCTCAATGGAAGATAAGAATGGTTCATTTCTTTGAGGGTACTGAAAAAACTCTCAAACAATATCTTTACAATCCTCCTCCGGTCCCTATGATAACTATGCCACGTGTACCAGCTACTGCTGAATCTCCTGAAATCCCTGAACATCAAAAACCTAAGCCAAAAGGAGAATGGTCAAATGAAGATAAGGCAGAAGATGAAGTTGCACAGAAAACAAAAAGAATATTGATCATGGCTATCCCCAACGAACTTTTTCAATCCTTAGATGCATGCGAAACAGCGCACGATCTTTGGAAAGAATTAGAAAGACAGTTGGAAGGAGGTGCTAAAACACAGAAGAACCGAAGGGCACAATACATAAACGAATATCATGCCTTCAGAGCCTCTGCAACAGAATCTCTGCAAACAACATACGACCGGTTCAACTCCCTCATAAACAAATGCAGAAAGTCTAGCATTCACAGAACCTCGGAAGAAAATAACGTCATGTTTCTAAAGAGCCTGAATGATGAGTGGCTTCAATTGTCTATGTCTTTACAAACAAACCAAGATCTAGACTCATGGACACTCTCTGATCTCTATGGAACACTAGCTGCACAAGAGCCTCAAATAGCACAGGCTAAAACACTAACCATTGCACCATACGCATTGGTTAGTAAATCAATAGAGGCTACAGAAAGACCGAGAAATGAGAGAGCAACAGAGGAGAAGAAGGAGAAGAAGAAGATAGTGATGGTTGATAGCGAAGAAGACGAGCTGATAGAGGAAGAGATAACTCTTGCGTCATTAGCTAAATCATTGGCTTTATTGACAAGAGAGTTCAGAGGTAACCAAAGGAATTCTGGAAATGACAGATATAGCAGAGACAACCAGAGCGGTGGAAGAGATGATGGAAGAAGAGAAGAATCGAGTGACCGACAGTGGTCAGACTACAGAAATGATGACCAACAGAGGTCGAGCGACAGAAACTACAGAGGAAATGACCGACAGAGGTCAGATGACAAGGTAGGCCACACACAAGAATGCTACAAATGTGGTAAGCCTGGTCATTACGCAAATGAATGTCGAACAGAGAAAGGTGGAGTTCAACAGAAGTCCGATGATCGAACTGGAAACACCTCTCAAGGTTGTTTCAACTACGGCAAGCCGGGCCATTTCGCAAAAGAATGCAGAAGTAGACAAAATCGCCCACAGAAGGACTCAGCTTTTTACAAAAAGAAGGCTGAATATTATGCGCAAAAATCCCTAATGGCGAACAAAGGGCATTCTGAAGCAAACAAGGAGGACTTCGAGTCAGACTCTACCTCTGATGATGAATTCACCACCAATGCCCTGTTCCGTGCCATGGTAGAAGTCGACTCCGGCACTGACACTGAGGTATCCATTTCAAACTCTACCTCTGGTACTAAATCTGTAGATAATGATTCAATTAAACTTAACATTGAACTGATTGAACTAACAGAGATTAATGAAAGCATTCAGAAAAGACTCACCTTTAATGAGAGAGAAGTAAGGCTTCTCACTCAAGAAAAAGCCAAAATTTTTGAAGAAAAGGAAAGAGTAGAAAAATATTGGAGCAAAAATGTAGATCCTTTAAAAAGGCAAATTTCTGAATTAACCTCTTCTTTAAAAATCAAAACAAAAGAGCTTTCAGTTTCTAGGAGTGAAACAACTGACATAAGAGCTCTCAAAGAATACTTTCAAAGAGAGAGATAGGTACTTTGGCAAGATCTTTTAAGAAGAGAAATTTTACTTAAAAACTATAAAGATGCACAGAAGGTGTATGAAAAGGTAAACTCCCAAATAGCAAGACGAGGTATAGGGTACAGTGATATTACCTTAGGTGTTGAAAATAAAAGACTAAAACCTCTGTCCTCTCTATTTGTTTTGGGAAAAACAAATAAACCAAATTTTCCAAACTTACTCTCTGTAAGTAAAAGGGTTAAAATCTCTGCAGAACCTCACTTGAGGAAACATACGAAGATGATCAATATGTGGTTTGAAAACACAGAGTCATCATCTTCAACCTCTGTCAATAGAGGAATCAAACCAAAGAAATATCTGAAAACACAAGATCAGATTGGTATCTTTAAGTTTGGTAAACCAGAGACTCAAACACAGGTCGCTTTTGTCTGTATGATAAATGTCGAAAAGAAATTATCTGCAAAAGCTCATGAGTTTAAACCCATCTTTTCAGAAGAAAAACTTAAAGAATCAATTGAAAAAGAAATTTTGGAAGTTTTTGAATCAAATGTTTTAGAAAATCTTTGTACATCTTCTATAGATCAAATTCTCGCTGAAGAGATCTCATCAGAAACCTCTGCTATCTATGAAAGTTATTCTACAGAGGAAGAAAGCTCGTACGATACATGCTCAGAAAATCCAGCCTCTGTCGAAAGAGATGACTCAACCTCTGTATATGAGGACGATTCATCCTCTGACGACTCAGAGACTGATTCTAAATCAGGGATAGTTCACTGTGACACAGAGGATGTTAAATTCTCCTCTGAGGTTCTTAACAGAACAATTTCTCCAAAAGAGAAAATCACAGAGATACCTATCTGTCCAGATTTTCTCAAAATGTGTATACAAGTCAAAACCTCTACAGAGCTTGATAATCTGAAAAAGGCCTCTGAAAATCCTAAAAGCTCAAAATTTTCAAAACCTTTAAAGCAAATTAAAGAGAATCCCACTTGGCAACAAAAGGGAAAAAGGCCTGAAGCTAACAAATATTTTTCCTCTGTGACAGTGAAGAAAGATGTTCACCACAGAAGAGACTCACAGAAGGCAGGACCTAAACAAGACTTTTGCAAACAACATTCTAGTATTCATAGATCTTCTTGTAATAGGAAATCTAATGTTAAGAAAGAATGCAATGCCTCTGTGGTTCAGTTCAATAAATTCAATGAAAAGTTCAAACAAATCACGTCTCATATTAAATACTGTCATTGCTTTGATCTTATGTTCAAATTGAATAATCACTTCTCAAGTCCAGATTGCTTACTCTCCACTAAAATTCAAACTCCAAAGTCAGAACCTAGAGAGAAACAATCTGATTTTTCTACAAAAGATAAAATGTATTTCAAGAATGCTAAGGCAAACTTGAAAAATTCTAACACTATTGGACCCATATGGATATGGGTACCTAAGTCTCTGTGATTGTCTTACAGAAGCGGTTTGGGCCAATTTGGTATCTTGACTCCGGATGCTCAAGGCACATGACTGGCGACAGAAGTTTACTATCCACGTACAAAGAAACACACGATGGTGGATCTGTAACTTTTGGAGACGACAAGAAGGGACACATCAAAGGCTATGGAGTCATACGGAAGGAAAACGTCTCTGTATACAAAGTTGCATATGTGAATGGACTTAAACACAACCTACTCAGTGTAAGTCAACTCTGTGATACAGGATTCGATGTGTTATTCAAAAGAACTTTCTACTCTCTGCAAAGTGAAGACACAGGAATGGAACTTCTGCGAGCCGAAAGAAGAGGTGATCTGTATCTGATGAATTTTTGTTCCAAGAACAAGGACAAAGTTTGCCTTGTAGCCTGCAAAAGTGAGGAATCCTGGTTATGGCATAACAGGTTCTGTCACTTGAACTTTCACACCTTGGATAAACTGGTCAAACTTGATCTAGTTAAAGGTTTGCCTAATGTTAAATTTAATAAGGATCATTTGTGTTCTGCCTGTGAAATGGGAAAATTCAGAAGAGCTTCTCACAGAGGCAAAACAGATGTGTCTTGCACTAGGCCCCTGTACATGCTTCATGTCGACCTCTGCGGTCCCATTGCCATACAGAGCCTAGGTGGCAAGAAATACATACTTGTCTTAATTGATGAGTATTCGCGATTCACATGGGTTGAATTTGTCCGAAAGAAATCAGATGTTCCAATCATCTTGATTAATCTAATGAAAAGAATCCAAGTTCTTTATGAATGCAGGATACAGAAGTTAAGAAGTGACAATGGCACAGAATTTAAAAACTCTGTCATTGAAGCCTATCTTTCTACAGAAGGAATTTCACAGAACTTCTCTGCCGCACGCACTTCACAGCAGAACGGCGTAGTTGAAAGAAAGAATCGAACGCTCGTGGAGGCCGCAAGAGCTATGCTATCAGCATGCGAATTACCGATGAACTTTTGGGCAGAAGCGATTTCTACCGCTTGTCATACACAGAACCGTTCAACCATTGTGAAAAGACACCTCAAGACTCCTTACGAATTGATCAACAAAAGGCGGCCAAACATCAAAATTTTCCATGTGTTCGGATGTAAATGCTTTGTTTTAAACGACAGAGATTCCAGAGGAAAGTTTGAGGTAAAAGCTGACGAAGGCAAATTCATTGGATACTCTGCCACTTCCAAAGCCTACAGAGCATTCCTTACAAGGTCTCGCAAAATCGTAGAAAGCATCAATGTTTCTTTTGATGATTCATTCCAGAAGACTTCTGAGCAAATCAGTTCAGAACTCGGACTTAAAAGGGAAACGTCTGGCATCTCGCAAACGAAAGAAGACTTAAATCTTCTATTTTTAGAGATGTTCCACGACGACATTGATCCCTCTGTTGGAACAAACAGAGCTTCTGAAGAACCATCTTCCATCGGTCAAAATCCTACAGGTATTACTCTAACTGGTCCAAATAATGCTTCATCTTCTTCTATAAATACTACATATGCAAATGCCGAGGTAGAGACCGCAGAAGATGAAACAACGAGGAAAACGACCACAGAAGCTGCTGAAAATCAAACTTCACAATCCACAGAGGAACCAATTACAGAGGATATAGAGGACCAAGTCTATACGACCTCAGAGGAACAAACTCCACCACCTCTCATACCAATCATTCCACAAGCTGTAGGATCGACTATAAAGGCACACACTACTACAGAGGCTATAAAAGAAGAAGAACAACAACAACAAGAAGCCTCTGAAGAAAGATTCGATGACATTGGTGACCACCTTCCACGCACAACTAAGTGGACAAAAAGCCATCCTCCAAGCCAAATAATCGGCGAACCTTCTGACACAGTAAAAACCAGATCGGCCACTGCTAATTTTTGTTTCTTTACAAATTTTATCAGTATGATAGAACCAAATAAGATTTCTGAAGCCCTAGATGACCCAAACTGGGTAGACGCCATGCAAGAAGAACTTCTGCAGTTTGAGCGTAACAAAGTATGGACTTTAGTACCTCTGCCACGAGGGAAACAGGCCATTGGGACTAAGTGGGTCTACAGAAATAAGAAGGATGAAGATGGAGTGGTCATCAGAAACAAAGCACGATTAGTGGCCAAGGGATATAGACAAGAAGAAGCCATAGACTACGATGAGACTTTTGCCCCTGTCGCACGGCTCGAAGCAATAAGAATATTCTTAGCCTTCGCAGCCCACAGAGGATTTAAAGTTTATCAGATGGACGTAAAATCAGCTTTTCTCAACGGTGAAATCCAAGAAGAGGTTTACGTAAATCAACCACCAGGGTTTGAAAGCTCAAAGTTCCCAAGGCATGTATACTACCTTGAAAAGGCTCTGTACGGACTGAAACAGGCTCCAAGAGCATGGTACGAACGAATTTCTACCTTTCTTCTAGTCAATGGCTACAACAGAGGTACAACAGATACAACCTTATTCTATAAACGTAAAAACAATGAAATAATGCTAGTACAAATCTACGTGGACGACATAATTTTTGGGTCTACTAATACAGAAGAGTGCAAAAGTTTTGAAAAACTCATGCAGAGTGAGTTTGAAATGAGTATGATGGGAGAATTAACATTCTTCCTAGGACTCCAAATCCAACAATCATCAGAAGGAATTTTTATAAATCAGGCCAAATACGTCTCTGACATTCTTTCCAAGTATAGCCTCTCTGATACCTCTGCAATGAAAACTCCAATGGCCACTGGAAATAAGTTATTCTTAGATCCAGATGGCATCTCTGTAGAATGCACTCTTTACAGAGGCATGATTGGATCTCTGTTATACTTAACTGCAAGCAGACCTGACATTATGCATGCCACATGTCTTTGTGCACGTTATCAAGCTAATCCTAAGAAATCACATTATGATGCTGTTAAGAGAATCTTTAGATACCTAAAGGGGACCAAAAATCTTGGTCTCTGGTATCCACAGAACTCTGGTTTTTGTCTTAAAGCCTATACAGATTCAGACTATGGAGGATGCATGCTCGACAGAAAGAGTACCTCTGGGAGTTGTCAATTCCTAGGTGGTAAACTAGTCAATTGGACCTCCAAGAAGCAGAATTGTGTCTCAACATCTACGGCAGAAGCTGAATACGTTGCTGCTGCTAGCTGTTGTTCTCAGGTTCTGTGGATGAAGACTCAGCTAAAAGACTACGGCCACATCCTACTCAAGATACCCATCTTCTGTGATTCCAAAAGTGCCATTGCCATCTCTGCCAATCCCGTGCAACATTCAAAAACCAAGCATATCGATATAAGGTACCACTTCTTGAAACATCATGTTGAATACGGTACAATCGAGATGCATTTCGTGCCCACAGAATATCAACTCGCGGACTTATTCACCAAAGCTTTAGATGAGAAAAGATTCAATTTCTTGGTGGGCATGTTAGGAATGATCAATATGACGTGAAATCCTCTGTAAGTATAGCTTATCTTCTGTAAATGTGTATAAATATATTGCTTTATTTTATTACTTTGATTGATTTCTTTCTGTATGTAAATTCTCAATCTTAAAAATAATTCTTGGAAACACATAACTTCTGTGGGTCTGCTCAGATCCTCTGACGACCCCTACAGAACCTCTGGAAAACATGACCTATGTTCTATGCAAAACTTATCATTCTTTGATCCAAGCATAGGTCAAGGGGGAGCAAAAGGAAATTACTTGATCTACAGAGGTGATTAGATCAAGGGGGAGCAAAAAGGGACCCTGAAATGATCTACAGAGGTAAATCTTTCAAGGGGGAGCCATAGAAGAGTGTCGATGAATCTATATCAACAGAAGTAAGACATCACTGCCGAGAATAGGAGAACCAAAAGGTATGTCTCTCGTACAAAAGATTTTTGAAAATAGTTTTCTAGGACACAAATTGTCAAATATGTCCTAAAAATACTGTGAATAACATGTCAAAAATCAAAAGATCAAAAAGTTTCATAAAATTCGAGTTATGAGAAATTTAAGGTCATAGAGCTTCTGCTGAGCTCAACAGAGGTTCTGCAAGAAATATGCTCTGTGATCGCAAATTTAGCCTCTATCGATCTTTTGAAATGTTATCTCGGAAACCGAATACACACACCATGACCTTCTCGAACAAAACTTTTTTCATAACAGTTTTCTCGGACACCAACTGACAAATATGTCCGAAAAACATCTCTTAAAACAGATCAAAAATTGGATGATCAAAAAGTTTAGTAGAATTTTAGTTATGAGATTTTTTCCCTCACATAGCTTCTGCTGGCCCTGACAGAGCTTCTGCAAGTTCCAACAGAGCCACAAAACCTCAGAGTAAAAATTTCTTCACTAAAATCCTATCGATCCTCTCCAATGCCTTTACAAATGTTTTGGTTAAAGAAGAACCTACAGAGTCATGATAACAATGAGATATGAGGCATGAACTTCAAGTTTTTCAAAATCACAGAGCTTCTGTAAACCACAGAGGTTCTGTCAATCTGCAACTTGGGCATTTCTGTAATAATAACGATTACTTTTACTGAGAGTGAAATTCATGTGGCTAAGAACAACCCCACGCGCCTAGCATTAATGGGCCGCGCACGACGTCCTGTCTCTTTTTCATTGGGCGTACATGGAACGTTTTCTATGGAAAGTTGAACCCGCCGTTCTAACTCGAGTACGGATTCCAAATATTTATCCATTGCCATATATTTTTACTCTTTCGAATTCTACCATTTTACACTCATATAAAACCCAAGCTTACCTTCTCATAAAACCTTTACAAACTCTCATTCTTCTCCGGCGAAACCCTGCAAAAGCTTGCAAGAATCCTATTCTTCTTACCAAATGGCTTCATCTTCTCAAGTTATCTCCCCTGCACACTCTCCGACGAACTCACCAGAACATTCACCTGCTCATTCGGAACATTCAGAAAACCCCCATCTCGCCAAAAATATTGAACAAGAAGATTCCGGCGACACAACTGACTTTGCTCCGACCACACATCTTCAAAACTTTATAGCAAAGGATCATTTCGAAAAGGTACTGCCAATCAAATCAAATAATTGCTACTTGGTCCCCTCACCCACTGCTTTCGGCGAAGCCCATGCCCTTCTTCTAAACATCATGGAAAATCATGTCCTCTTCCGTTTACTTTCAAGAACCCCAAACAAAATACCTGTTAGGTATTTGAACCAGTTTTGGCAAAGTTGTTGATATGATAAAGATGATTCTCTTATCAAAGGGTACATCTCCAAGCCTGACAAATCTGAGCATTTCGAAATCAAGTTTAATAGAACGACGTTCTCACTTGAGTTCAACCTACCAACAAGGGGTCTTCTTGGACTGAAGAGATATGCAGAACAACCAACAGACGACGAGCTCTGTCGTTTTGTAGAAATGCTTGGGTACAACACCCAACCTAGAAAGAGAAATGACTTCCGCAGAGGCAGACTACCACCTCTGTGGAACACCTTGTTTTCGATCCTCAACAGATGTCTGACAGGGAAAATAGGCAGCATTGACCAGAGCTTGCATCAGATCTTAACCATCATGTATGGGGTCTACTACGATCTCCCACTTGATTACTCGACCATCATGATGCAGGAGATAATCAATACGATCGACAGAAAGAACAACACCAGAAGGGTAAAAGAGAACGATCCTAAGTTTCTACCACCTCTGCAATTCCAAAGGATATTGGGAGTCCTGTTCGAACCTCTGTTGATGATACAGAACTGGCCAATTGAAGAGCCGACTCCCAAACAGTTCCCAAGGAACAAAAACATCCCCACCGATCATATAGATGGCTACACCCACTGCAGACCTCTGTCAAAGAAGCTTCTGAGATATGCCACGAACAAAACCCTTAAGTTAGAGTATATACGCGATCATAGGACTCCAAAACCGAGCCCTGTGACACCCCCGCGTTTAGGTGTCCCCCTAGGAACAATGGTTGTAGAACCCCTCTCTACAGAAGCGAAGAAGCAGAAACTAGCAAAACACTTGGCAATCCAACTTAGTTTTATGGCCAAACGTGACGAGCTCATGTCAAAGAAGTTTTCTTCGAAAACCTCTGCCTCTACTCCAAAATCAAAAAGGAGGAAAACTACAGAAGGCACCTCCACAAGCGCTGCAGAAGATCAACCTTCACCTCCTCATGCCACAGAAATTGGCTCCACTGCTCCTCCCTCTTCTCCACAGAGGAAGGGGCACCAAAACCAAAAAGGAGGAAGACCAAAAAGAAGCTTGATAAATTGGTTACCATCGCAGAAGAGGAAACTGCAGAAGAAGGAACTGCAGAAGAAGAGGTCGCCGAAATCCTCTAGAAGAACCTGCAGAAGACGAAACTGCAGAAGAAGAGAATGCAGAAGTAGAAACGGCAGAAGAGGGATATCAATCACCTTATCAATCCCCAGATCGATTCGCTCGTCAAGGAAACTTAAACGATTTCCTTCAACACCCTGACTTTGCTAACACCCTAAATACAGCTGGGTGGAATGCACCACCACTTGACCACCACACCACAGAAGAACAAGACTTCTCTATCTCTGGCATTGACACCAATCTGCAAGAAGATGATCAAACCCCCAAAGATCAACCATCTGAAACCCCTAACAATCTACAGAACCCCTTCATCCAACAGGGACTGGACGTCCACAGAAGGAGTCCAAACCAGGCCTCAGAAGCTGAGTGGAATAGAGATGAGGTTACAGCGGTTTTAGAAAGAATGGGAGGAAAAGAAAAAGAAAAGGAAAAAGATGTCGAAGTTGTAGAGGTCTCAGAGGTAGATTCAGATGAAGAAGAAACTGACCAAATACGAAAAGGTCTCTATCATCCACATATCATGCAATTATACGGCTCTCATCCAATCTACGACTCTTTAGTCACAGAGCCAGGAACTACAACAGGAGTTAGGGAAGAAGCACCAAGCCATAGGATAGCGACAGGGACTGAAATGATAGATAATGAAGTAGTGCTTGGATGCCTAACAGAGGAAGAAACAAGAAAAGATGCCGTAGAAGCAGAAGGCACACATCCCTCACCCCCTCCCAGTGCAACCCACACATCTAACTCCGCAGGTCTAGCTGCAGAAGGAGTTATTGAAAAAGAGTCGCACAACTCGATCCCTACCCAAACCAAACAGCCAGAGGTTATTCTTTCAACCTCTGCGCCCACAGAAACCGGGGAATCCATTCCTAGGGAGTCTCCTCAGAGAGACTCACCTATAGCTCGTGATCAATAGCCCTAGATCACACTAGAACACCCTACAGAGGAATTCGTTTCCTCTGTCACGCACACTTTAGGGCCAAAACTTCTTTCAGAGAGAAATAGTGAGCACAAAGACAAAGAGACTCTAGACAAGTCTCCAAGTCAACGGAAGAACATTTCGATACCCACCTCTGGAGTGGATTTGGACACTGTTCTTCACATAACTTCTGTAGAGATCGAAACTCAGGTTTCTTCTCGAAGATCAGATGGAAATCCTTCCACCCCCATCGTACAAACAAGGGTGAACAAAGGTGTCCCAGGAACAGGGACTCACTCTGGAGAAGGGGTTGTTCCTCCAGAGGTTACACCAGGGACACAAGTATCAAGGGATGAGTTCCAAACCCTTGTCACCTCTGTGAACCAAACCATGAAAGAGTTGCAAAGCTCTTTCACATCTTTTGCAGAGACAACATCAACGGCCTTGCTAAATCTGAACAACAAAATGGACAATCTGTCCACAGAGGTGAAATCCTGTTGGTTCTATATGCTCAAGAATGATTATAAAATAATATTACCGGTAATATATGATCCTATAGGGTCACACCGAATAACAAGTAGACACCGAATTAATATTTATAAGAATTTTGATTCTTGATATATATTATTAATTCTTGATAAATATTGTTAATTATATTATTGAATATGATTTATAATATTAGATGCAAATAATTAATTTTGGTCATATAAAATAATACATGTGATGGATTTATTTTATAACTAAAATTAATAGAGGGACTTGAGGAGAAAAGTTTAAGATAGTTAAAATATAATTTTAACCATCTTAATACTTGGAGGGTTAGAATGTAATATTGCATGGCTAGCTCTTTTGTGATTGGCTTTCTTGGGTGGCAAAAAGAAGGGAGCATGTGCATATAATTTGAACTTGGTCATACATGCAAACCATCAAAAGAAAACAACTAGTTTTTGCTCACTCTCTCCCTCTCCTCTTGGTTTCGGCCGAATTCAAGAACACACACAAGTGTGTGTTCTTCATTTGCTTCTTCTAATATTCAGGTGCAATTGTACACTTGAATTAGAAATTGTTTTTGCATCAAACTTTCAAGAAGGTACTAGCATACTAAAAGGTGTTGGAGCTTGTTGGTGGACTACTCTAGAGGAGCTCTATTTTGGGTTCTACCATCTTCACCAACATCCAACCTCCCGAGAGGATTCAAAGTCTTCAAAGGTTGTAATCTTGAACTCTCTTGGTATGTTTGTTCTTATTTATCTTTTCTTGCATGTAACAAGATCTTTGGTGGGAATAAAATGGTTTTATGTTTTGTTCAAATTTTTGCTTCCGTTGCGTAATATCTTATTTAAAAATGAGTTTTTGAAACCTGTTTTTGAACATAAAATCCCAACAAGTGGTATCAGAGCCTATGTTATAATGCATGATTAGTAAATAAGTTTTTTTTTTGGTAAAAACTTGGTTTTTGGAAGCCATGGATAAAATTTCATTTTTGTATGAAAAGTTCATGCATGGCCTTTTTGGCAACTTGTTTGTGAAAATTTTATATTTTATGTAACAAAATTTTAACATGCATTTTTGTTACATAAAAGTTGCCTAACAAAAACAAAGTATTGTTTTATTTATTTTGTTTTATGAAAAATATGCATAAACAAGCCATGGACCAATATGTTGGTTGTTGTGTTGTTTTTAAATTTTTTATAATTTTTATTATTATTCATGTTGGTTTGTAATAGTAAATAGGTTTTATTATTTCATGTTTCTTTTGTTCATTTTGTAAGTATTAGATTAGTTGTTAGAACTAGTTTTTATTTTATAAAATGTAACAAGAAGAAGGCCAACATGGAACTTGAAGATGGAGCTTGAAGTTTTTTATTTATTTTTGTCCCTTAGGAATGGACTTGACATTTCTTGTTTTGGCTCACAAGAAATGTCATTAGAAATGGCTTTGTTTTATGCACATTCTTTTGCATGCTTATGGTTGATTATGTTCTTTTGATGCGTTAAGATATAGGATGTATGCTAGTAAAGAACATAAAATTGGTTCAAACGCGCTTATTTAAAATTGTTTAAAGTTGAAGCGACAATTTTTAAAATTAGATTTTAAATGAACCAAGTTTAAAATAGAGATTTTATATCAACCAATTTTTAAAATGGAGATTTTAAAATTGATAACATGCAAATTGGTTCAAATACATTTTATGTAAAATTGTTTATTTAAAAATGAATTTTAACTATCTCAAAACTAGAAGGGTTAAATTGAAAGATTGCATGTTATCTCATTGGTCATTTTGGGAGGCAATGTGATGGCATGTGCAAGTATATTTTATTAATATACTTGCTAGACACTTGTTTATAAAAGACACCATTGACCAACTCATTAGTAACTTGGTGTATACATTTTCTACATATTTTATATGTTTATATTCTATGTTGATATTATCATGTATGATTGAAATAGGTTCTAGCATACTAGATAATATTTTGAACATAAAATAAATTATCTTTTGGAGTTTGGCTTTCAAAATAACATTTTAAAAGTAAAATGGTTAAAATGGGTTTTATAAATAAAATGAGTTTTATTCTAAAAACCCATAAAATTTTGAAGTGTCATGTGATATTGGATGCATGCAATAATATGGTACCATGAGTTTTAAAAAAAATTAAAATTGAGATTTTAAATGGAAATTTCAAAACTCATACAAACTCATAGTCTAGTATTAATAAAAATGTTTATTAAGAGACTATAAATGGTTCTTATAGTGCTCAAACTCAAAAATTAATATTTGATATTAAAAATTGATGACACATAGTTAGTTGATAAAATTAAGATTTTATTTAAACTAATAGGAACCATTTAATGAGAAATAAGTTTGTACCATATATTATTAAATGCATGCAATACTAAAATGTTTTTAAAACTAGAATTATAAAACATTATAAATCCCTTTTTCAAAATGCAAGTCTATGTCGTCCTTTTGAAAAACACTCAATACGTCACTATGACACCCTTGTGGGATAAAGGTCACCTAACCACTTGGATTGTCTTAAGATGGATGAGGTGATTCTTATGTCTTTGTGGGATAAAGGTCACCTAACCGCATGGATGTAAGTTTCACACGTTGTTTCAAGTAGGATGACTTGATTGGGAATCTTTTGTGATAAAGGTCACCTAAGCATTAGAGACCCAAGGCATAGATGGGATCAAACATGCCAATTAACAAACAAGTTGTTAAGGATCCCATAACGCTAGGAATTACATTCGATGTAATCGATAAACGTTATCTACCTTGTTGGATTAAATGGACGGGATAAAGGTCACCTAACCGTTTCAGTTGTTTTGCAACGTTGGATCCTAGATTTTTTGCAAATTAATGTTTTTAGAAAACTAAAGGGTAATTAATTTGCTAAAAATTAATATTGAAAATACTATAATAACTTTGTTAAATTTTGTAGATGGCCTAAAATGCAAACACTGCAACTAACACATCCCTAAGACCTTTTCTTTTGGAAGAAAAGTTAACCACTCCGAACTTCCCGATTTGGTTTCACAAATTGAGACACGTTCTCAGACGTGAAAACAAATCATACGCACTTATCGTACCTCGTCCTGAAGAACCTCCTCTTACCTCCATAGAAGCTCACGATACTTGATTGAAACATAATGATGACTCAATCAATATATCACGTCTTATGCTTGAAACCATGGTTCCATCCTTACTAGAAAGAATGAAAACGTTTCCACTGAGGGCATTTGACATGGTAAACCGATTACCAAAATACTACCAAATGTATATGGTCCGTGAACGCTTCGATACAATTGGACAAAGATCAATATGTAAGCTCTCATATTCACAAAATGAGGACGCACCTTGACTATTTGGATAGACTTGCCTATCCTTATTCCAATGGGAAAGCCGTAGATGTGATCCTCAAATTTCTGACCAACGCATTTGATGCTTTTGTCGAGAATCTGAATATAATGATAGATGAGGCAACATTGGTCATAGAAGAGGAGATTGTCCTTCTGAGAAATAAATGTTTTCTAACGAAGGAAAGTCCTTCTGGTATCAATATTTAAGATAGAACTTTTACCTTTCTATCTTACACTTGTGTATTTGATACTAAGTGTAGAACTCACTTTTGTAATATGTTACAAATAATCAAGAAAGGTAAATGACTGAAAGACTAGCAAAATGGTGATCCATATAAGCAAGGAAGCAAGATTGCGTACCAAGCTTATAAGAGATTTTATTAAGAAACCATATGGCTTGTATTGTTAAACAAGTTTGTTTCGAACAATGTTTAAATTTAGTTTGACTAAATTATTATTTTTCAGTCACATGTTTGTTGATTGAATGAAATTCACTTAACCGTTTTGGAAACGATTATATTCATATTCAAAATGAATTATTCTATTTCGAGAAATAGTTCTCTTAATTGAATAATAAAGTGAATCTCAAAAGTCTTCTAAAACATAATTCTATGTAAACACCATAAGACTCAAATGTGATTTGAATCAAATCTACACATGAAATAGTCAACTTAATCAAGAAAATTAAACGCATATCTTATTTTTTCAAAGCTGTAGTATTTTGAAACTAAATATAAATATTTTCATTTGATATATGCGATCTTGATAAAGTTGAATATAGCTCTTTTCTCTAATTCATAGAGAAGAAAAAAAAGTTTTTTTTAGAATTGATACATGTAGATGTATATGGTCTCTCAAAACCAGGTCTAGATATGGTGATAGATAATACCTTCACTGACGATTTCAATTGTTGAAATTTATGGAACATAAAGATGAAGCATTTGATGTAATTCAAGTTGTTTCAAGATTAAGAAAACAACTCAGCAGGACCATTAAAGTCTTTTCTGATATATGAGGATAGTAACTAAACCAAGAACTCGTGGATCATCATAGAAGTTGTATACATCCGAAAGGATGAACCAAACCTTATTAAATATGGTTCGCTCTATGATGAGTAGAAGTATTATTCCTATATCAAATTCGGAATTCTGCCCTAGTTAAAGTAATCCGTACTTTTTTGACACCAACCAAAAGGTAGACAAAACACCTTATAAGATTTCGTATGAAAAGTTTTTTCATCCTTAATCTTAGTTGAAGGCGTGGGTTTATGAAGCTCATGTGAGACAATAAGCTTCAAGTAAACTCGACCCAATATCTACCAAATGCATATGTTGTGGAATATACTATAAATTGTTTTATATACCGATTCTACAAACCCACAAACAATAAAATTGTTTATTGTTCCAAAGCCAAGTTCTTAGAAAGCAAGTTTTTAATGGACAAGGCAAGTGGGAGTGTTAAGGAACTTGAAGGGAATCAAGAACTTCATAACCTAATGCACTTATTGGTTGGCACTAGTTATCAAACAATGGTCGTTGAAAACTGAGCGATTTGATTGATCAGAAACTTAGTAAAAACACCAAGTGTTCGCAAATCTAGTAGAATCATTCAGAAAATTCGAGAGATATCAATCTCTTATAAAGAATGATGTATGACTGGGTTCTAGTAAACCCATCAACTGCTAAAGTGCTATGTCAGATTCTGAATCTGATAAGTGGCTTAGAGTCATGAACACTGAGATACAATCCATTCATGGATCAGTACAAAGTATCTCAAAACTGGAATCTTTATTTTTATAGGAAAATTAAAAGCTTAATTTTCATCAAAATAAAAGATGACTCATGTATTTACTAAAACTAGTGGGAGCGCAGTAAAATTCCTAATCCTGTATGTGCAAGACATACTAGTATTTGGAAATTAACTTTCCGACATAGCAAAACATCATGTTTTGGCTCGGACAGTATTTCCTCAATGAAAGACTTAGAAAGGGCTAATTTTGTTCTTGGAATAAAGATCTTTAGAGATTAGATCAAGACGACTTATAGGTTTAAGTCAAAGTGCACATGTTGACATGATCTTGAAAGGTTCAAGGTGCAAGGCTCTAAAAGTAGTTTATTGCAAATATGATATGTCATTTTTTTGAGCATGTCTCAATATTCTAGCACAAAAGATGAGCTAGATAAAATGATTAGTATTCCATATGCTTCGGCAATTGGATCTATCATATATGCCATGACATGCACAAGATCGAGCGTGTCAAAATGCTTTAGAGCATTAGAAAACGATACCAACGAAAAACGAGGGAATGTCATTAGATGACTATAAAGAACGATTTAAGGTACTTAGAAAGAACCAAGGAAGTGTTCTTTAACTGAGGAATGGAAGAAGATCATAGCAAAATGCTGCACTAATGATAGCTTCCATAAAGATTGGGAAGGTTCTCAATCACAAAAGGGAAATGTCTTCATTGTGAATGAAGAACTAGTTCGTTTGAAAAGGTTCAAGGCGAAGATCAAATTGCATAATACACTACAAATAAGAACACACTGCCGCTTTAGAAGCCGCAAAAGAAAGATGTTTGGATGAAAGAGTTCATTGAAAAGCTAGGTAGACGCCTCCCATTCAGGATCACCTAGAAATCCTTTGTGAGAATGTGGGTGCCATTACGCAAGCTAAAGGACCCTATCTCACAACAGAGTACCAAGCATCTACTCCAAACATTTAACTATATTTGGAATAAAGTTGAAAATGGAGATGTTAGTGTTCACAAAGTTTACTCAAATCAAGTTTCTGGATGAACCCATTCACGAAGCTCCTTTCATAAGCTAAACTTGAAGTGTCATGTTTGAGCTTTAGGACTTCGTTATTCTAGTGATGGGATTTGATTTGAATTTTAGTATTTGGATATTGGAACAAGTAAAGCAACAAGTATAGTATTTAGTTGGATATATAGGATATAATCTTTTCATACTCGTTGTGTTCTATATTAGCATGTTTAAATCCTTGAATAAATTAGTTATTCTAAATGTCCATAGTCGATCATAGTTGTGGGAGCAACTATGAAGTAAGACTAATGTGAATTGGATTGGTTGACTTTTAAAAGTAAAAGTGGCAAAGTGTTGCAACCAAGTTCATAGGTACTTGTTAGGGAACGAGTACTGGACCTGACCCGCTTCAAGATCACTTCATGGATCGTCGTCATAAGTGATTCTTGCAATAAAAGGTAGTATCTTTGTATCCTTCGACCTGAGATACATATTTGGGACTCAAGTGTAGGAACTGTTATGTTTTGATATGGTTAACCGTTGTTCTTGAAAAAGGCAGCTATAAAGGCCATTATCGGGCATAGCATGAACTCCATGAGAGGCGTATGTAGTCAAGATGGGATTTGTTTCTCTAAATATATTAAGAGTGAGACATCTAAGGCGCCTTACCAAAAGTTGAACAACAGATGAGAATGATAGCGATCCATGTCTCACGTTCAACATGATGTCTGAACAAAAGGATAACTGATACAACACCTAATACATCAATTGAAGCTATGAGCTCGTAGGAATTGGATGTTGTTGAATGGCATTTACAGTCATACGTTGCTGGGGGCAGTGAGATGTTGCTAGACGTCCACCACTGTCTATATCATTCTATAATGCAATCTTGAGCAAGTGGGAGATTGTTGGTTCTATATCCTCAAGAATGATTATAAAATAATATTACCGGTAATATATGATCCTATAGGGTCACACCGAATAACAAGTAGACACCGAATTAATATTTATAAGAATTTTGATTCTTGATATATATTATTAATTCTTGATAAATATTGTTAATTATATTATTGAATATGATTTATAATATTAGATGCAAATAATTAATTTTGGTCATATAAAATAATACATGTGATGGATTTATTTTATAACTAAAATTAATAGAGGGACTTGAGGAGAAAAGTTTAAGATAGTTAAAATATAATTTTAACCATCTTAATACTTGGAGGGTTAGAATGTAATATTGCATGGCTAGCTCTTTTGTGATTGGATTTCTTGGGTGGCAAAAAGAAGGGAGCATGTGCATATAATTTGAACTTGGTCATACATGCAAACCATCAAAAGAAAACAACTAGTTTTTGCTCACTCTCTCCCTCTCCTCTTGGTTTCGGCTGAATTCAAGAACACACACAAGTGTGTGTTCTTCATTTGCTTCTTCTAATATTCAAGTGCAATTGTACACTTGAATTAGAAATTGTTTTTGCATCAAACTTTCAAGAAGGTACTAGCATACTAAAAGGTGTTGGAGCTTGTTGGTGGACTACTCTAGAGGAGCTCTATTTTGGGTTCTACCATCTTCACCAACATCCAACCTCCCGATAGGATTCAAAGTCTTCAAAGGTTGTAATCTTGAACTCTCTTGGTATGTTTGTTCTTATTTATCTTTTCTTGCATGTAACAAGATCTTTGGTGGGAATAAAATGGTTTTATGTTTTGTTCAAATTTTTGCTTCCGTTGCGTAATATCTTATTTAAAAATGAGTTTTTGAAACCCGTTTTTTAACATAAAATCCCAACAAATCCGCCATCACAGAGATGAAGTCTTCTACTCAAATAACTGCCACAACTACAGCCACTTCTGCGGCTAAAGATTTCGGAATAGCCGCAACATCTGCATTCAAGGAATCAGTCAAGCATTTCCTTGAACAAATGAACAAGCAATCCAACAAATCAAAGAGCATTACACCTACAGATCTATAGAACGCCCTCAAACACGTACAAGAAGAGGCAATGCACAACACTACATTGATGCAGCCAAAAGACTACATGACTAGAGCACAGCTAACAGAGCTCGGGCAGAATGTCATAAACCAGGTCACAGAAGTCATCATCTCTTTCACTACTGCAAATGCAAACTACGTCAAAGAATTCAGAAAAAGTGTCGGCAGAATGCGCTTCAACACAGAGGCAGAGCTTGCAACTCTAATCGGCCTCTGTGATAATGTATGTGCGAAGTTGATGGCCGCATGAGCAGAACTACCAAAGAAACCCAAAGCTTCCTGCAGAGCAGAGGGTACTTCTGATAAGAGTCAGGATGACTCTGATGATGACCATCCTGGTCCATCAGATCATCCTGAGGGGGAGAATATAAGGGAGAGAGCCACGACTAGAGGACTACAAGCTCCACCAATCGCAGCAGAACCAATCAGCCAAGCCCCTCCACAACAAACCAAAGATCAACAAACTCAACAGACCACAGAGACAACACCCATCTCTGTGGAATCAACCGCTGAAGAAACCCATGTACCAGAAGCTCAAAAGACCACAGAGGCAACACCCACCTCTGTGGAATTCCCTACAATGTTTGGAGTAGATGTTCAACATCTGTCATCCTCCACAGAAGAAGATCTTCCCTCCCAAACTACAAAACCAACAGAAAAACCCCAATCCTTCCCAAGAAGAAAGTCTATTGCCCACAAACCAGAAAGAGCAACGACCTCTGCTTCTTCTGTTCTAAGGAATATGCACAAAACAATGACTGAACGAATGGCGCAGAGAGAAGAAGAAAGGCACAGGTTCACATTAGCTTTCAAAATGGCAAGAAGATTTGATATCGAACCTTCACCAACAGAAACCGAGCTCACAGAAGAAGTCACCAAAGAACCTCCAACAGAGGTTACAGAGCAAATCAAGCCAACAGAACCAACGCCACAAAAGTCCTCTCAAACACAAGTGTCAAAACCTACAGAGGCAACCCCCATCATTCCAACAGAAGCACCAACAACCAAACCTACAGAAGCAACAGGTTCTGCACCTCCAAAAGCCAAAGACAAGGGCAAAGCAATACTGACAGAAGAGCCCAAGAAAAAGAAATCATTACCCAAGCCTTCAGAGAAATTGATGAAGAGCGTCTTTGATGCCTTCCAAACTCCAAAGCCTGAAGAAGAGGACTGGGCATATGGATTGAAGCCTCTGTCAGACATTCCTCTATCAGGAAGAGCTGCAGAAGTTGTTAAAAAAATGGAAAGTCTCAGAAGACAAGTACCACAACCTGGTCCAACACAAGAAGAAATGGAAGAAGTGGTATACAAATACCTCTATAAACAATCCTTTCAGACCAATCATTCAACAGATCCAAAGATCAGAGAAGAATTTGACAACGTCTTCACCAGGACAAAGCCAAGAACCAAAGCAGACATCTTCTCAATCCACAAGATCAAAATGGTAATCTTCTGTAGATACTCCTTCACCAGAACCTATCCAAGGGTCAGGTACAATATTTACAGAGTCAGAAGGGTAAACAATTCAGAAACCACCTTCGCTGATGCTGACCTAAGGAATCTGAATCCCTACGATCTACCTGACCTTCTGTAATGGACGAAGGATAACTACAACACAGAACCAAACACCAGAGCATTTCAAGTGTTGAGAAAAGCAATGAGGGAAAGGCTTCTGATCTACAGTCTGACAGACTTTCAGCTGGGAAAGGAACTTGGTCTCAAACATCTGAACCTACGACCACCAGAGGATCGCTGCCCACCTGACGCCGTGCCCAACTCAATCATTACAGAACCAAGGTTTGGGTTAGTATTTCAAAACCCACAAGGCGAAGTCAAACTTTTTGTGAGCATGGACTGTCAGAAGTACGCAACTAGTACTCTGAACAAGTTAAGAGCAAACTTTGTAAAATACAGAGATATCGAGGAAATGGATAGAGACGCTGCAGATACCTTCATCAGAGAGATTGATGCTACAATACGCTTAAGAGAACTCTGCATCAGTTTCTACAAAGAGATAAGAGAAGTCGGAAGAGACAACAAAAGCTTCAACGATTTCAAAGACGCCAAATTCTGATTCTCAAACAACCAATCTCTGCAAACCATGTTAAAGTTTATTTTTCATTATACTCAAATGTAAAATGCCTCTGGCATATCTTTGAATGAAAGAACTTTCGAGGTATTGTTTAACCTCTGTCTTATCTAACTTAGCCTAACTTAACTTAAGCTCAAATTTTTATTTTTCACTACTTAAGGGGAGATTGTTAGCTTCAATCTTCCTAATCGTAGAAGTATTTAGAAGTAGTGAAAAATAGGCCAAGTGAAGAAACCCTCTTACAGAGGCTCTGATGAACTTACCGAGAGATCAAGGTCAAGAAGCTACAGAAGCTACAGAGACGTCCTACAGAAGCTCTGTCATACGCGCAAAGAAGACCAAAGACTCGGAATCCGGTAAAGACTGATCTACAAAGGACCATACCGCAAAACCTCTGTAACACTTTACAGAGCCTCTGCGGTCCTCATTAAAGACTTGGAAGATATTTATAATATCTTGCTACTGTTCCTGGACCTGTTCATCAACTTGCATGGCAACGTACCTTGTCCAGCTTCAACGTGTCAAACTCTGAGTGGACTTAATAGGGCTTAGTACATAATAGACGTCTGCGGCATTAAATGCAATAAAGCACGTTCAACTATTCATGTCGTCTGATCAACAGTAGCTCATGCTTTATGGTCCCCTTGTAGTAGTATATAAGGAAGACTCATGTTGAGTTCTTCCTAATCGAAAATCAAGAGACAAAAACATCACAAGAACACATAGCTTATACACTTTGAGAGCCATATCTGTTTTAAAGCTTTGCTTACTCACTATTCTTAAATCTGTTCTTGATATATATATATATTCAGTAAACTTTGAGATATTATTTCCTGTTCACTGTTTATTTATATTGTTTTCTAAATCTATTAAACATATTTGTTAGTTCTTCAAATACGCTCCCGCATCAAACTTAAACTTGAACTAATAGATCTGATAATATTGTTTAAACAAAACGGGAACCAACATTAACCAACGTGAAGACAAATTCTGAAGCTGAATCTTCAAATGCTACGAAGATTGTTGAACCTTCCACTTCCTCAACCACCACTAATAAGTGTGGGCCCATGGTAAAATGGGTGCCCAAGTCAAACTAATCTTCCTTTGTTTGCAGGTTCGGAAGGGTATCTGGTATCTCGATAGCGGATGCTCTAGACACATGACCGGAAAGAAAAACCTGCTCACTGAGTATAAGGAAGAGA
The DNA here is from genome assembly GCA_033807775.1 of Saussurea involucrata. Lineage (NCBI taxonomy): Eukaryota > Viridiplantae > Streptophyta > Magnoliopsida > Asterales > Asteraceae > Saussurea > Saussurea involucrata. Next base: position 116,480,380 of record CM066322.1, read on the forward strand.
ACGGTCTCTCAGTGACCTTCGGTGGAAACGGAAAAGGCTATACCCGAGGGTTTGGTGTACTCTCTAATGGTACAACAACCTTCAGAAGAGTCACATATGTTGAAGGACTGAAGCACAATCTTCTAAGCATCAGTCAGCTGTGTGACAAGGATAACAAAATGATTTTCACTAAGGAATCCTGCTTTGTCACTGACAAAAAGGAAAAGATAACTCTCAGCGGATACCGTATGGAAAATGTTTATGTTATAGATATGGACTCTACAACCACTGAGAACTCCTGTTTCTTCTCAAAAGCCTCATCTGACGCCAACTGGCTATGGAATAAGAGGCTCTCTCATCTAAACTTCAAGACACTGAATACTCTTTCCTCTAAAGAGTTGGTTACTAGTCTACATCAACACTCATACGCTAAGGAGTCTCTATGTTCAGCATATGAGAAAGGGAAATAAACTAAAGCAAGCTTCAAATATAAGCAAGTTTCCTCAGTGTCATCTCCTCTACAACTTCTCCATATGGATTTGTTTGGCCCTGTTAACAAACAATCCATCGTTGGAAAGAAATGTTCATTGGTCATAGTTGATGATTTCTCTTGCTATACCTGGGTAATGTTTCTCCGTTCTAAGAGAGACACCCCTGAAGAACTCATCACTTTTGTCAGGAAAATGGAAGTCCTGGACAACATGATTGTTCGCTCAATAAGGAGTGATCATGGGACTGAATTCAAAAACAGCTCTCTTGATTCCTTCTTTGAAAGTAAGGGTATTTCTCACAACTTTTCTTCAGTGAGAACACCACAACAAAATGGAGTCGCTGAAAGAAGAAATCGAACTATCATCAAAGTTGCACGTTCAATGCTCAGCGATTCTCATCTACCTACTCAGTTTTGGGCAGAAGCTGTCAACACTGCTTGTTTTACGCAAAACAGGTAGCTGATAGTCAAAAGATTTAAGAAAACAGCCTATGGACGTTTTCATGGGAGAAAGCCTTCAATTAGCTTTCTTCACATCTTTGGTTGTCAGTGTTTCATACTGAACAACAGATATGCCCTTGGAAAGTTTGATCCTAAGGCTGATGATGGAATCTTTCTTGGATATTCTTCAATCTCCAAAGCCTTCAGAGTCTTCAATTGAAGAAGACAAACTGTAGAAGAAATGATCCACGTCACTTTTGACGAATCCCGTTCAGCAAACTCTAGACCTTCTGCTGATACCGAATAACTGAATCAATGGACGTTTTCTCATCTTGGTGATTCAGAAGACACTCCTACTCCTTCATCTCATACTCATCCCGCTGAAGATAATGATCCTACTATCATCCCAAGCATGCAGACAAGTGAAGCTGAAACATCATGGGTCTCAGTTGTTCCTATTAACACTATGCCTACTTCTGAATCTTCTATCTCAGACATACCATCTACTTCTCATCAATCAGTAAATGAAATGACATCTGAACCTCTTCCTCTCTTGGCTGATATACCAGAAGTTGTTGAAGCCTCATCTTCAGCTCCTTCAGTAGTTCAGGTTGAGCCAGCAACTCATGCTCCGGCTCAGCGATGGACTATAAGTCATCCTATTGATCAAATTCTCGGTGATCCAAACGCTGGTATTCAGACTCGACGAAGTGCAGGTAATATTTGTTTATTTGTTAACTTTATTTCTCTGATTGAACCAAAGAAAATAGATGATGCCCTCAGAGATCCAAACTGGGTCAGTGCTATGCAGGAAGAGGTGACAGAATTCGAAAGAAATAAAGTTTGGAAGCTCGTTCCTAGACCATCCGACAAGTCAGTGATAGGCACTAAATAGGTCTATCGAAACAAGTTGGATGAACATGGAACTGGTACCCGCAACAAAGCTCGACTTGTTGCTCAGGGATACAGACAAGAGGAAGGTATAGATTACGACGAAACATTCACCCCAGTGGCAAGACTAGAAGACATTCGTCTATTCTTAGCTTACGCAGTACACAGAGACTTCAAAGTTTATCAAATGGATGTTAAGTCAGCATTTCTAAATGGAAAGCTGAATGAAGAAGTCTACGTGGAATAACCTCCAGGATTCTCAGATCCTAAGCATCCAGGTTATGTCTATAAACTGGATAAGGCACTTTATGGCTTAAAGCAAGCTCCTCGTGCATGGTATGACACTCTCTCCTCTTATCTCCAAATCAAAAAATTTGAGCGAGGTAAAATTGACAAACCTCTATTTTTAGGAAAGTAAAAGGTCATATTATTCTTGTTCAAATATATGTCGATGATATTATATTTGGTTCCACTAACCCTCACCTTTGTACTCGTTTCGCTGATAGAATTAAAGTTGAATATAAAATGAGTATGATGGGTGAGCTAACATATTTCCTTGGTCTTCAAATCAAACAGAATGAAAAAGGAACTTTCATTCATCAGGGAAATATGTTAAGGATATGCTGAAGAAATTTGATTTAACTCAGAGCTCAGCTGTGAAAACCCCTATGGCACCACTGCTGACACTTAACAAGGATCCTTCTAGAAAACCTGTTAATGTCACGATGTACTGTGGGATGATCGACTCTCTCCTGTATCTTACAGCTAGCCGACTTGATATTATGTACGCAACATGTTTGTGTGCACGATATCATGTTGAACCTAAGGAATCTCATTTGATCGTTGTAAAGCGAATCTTTCGTTACCTTAAGGGTACTCCTAACCTCGGTCTTTGGTATCCCAAAGACTCAGGGTTTGATCTAATCGCCTATTCAGATAGCGATTTTGTAGGATGCAAATTGGATAGGAAAAACACCACAGGAGGCTGTCAGCTCCTGGGTGGAAAGCTGGAGAGTTGGACAAGTAAAAAGCAAAACTCTGTGTCCACCTCAACCGCAGAAGCTGAGTATGTAGCTGTTGGAAGCTGTTGTTCTCAGGTCTTGTGGATGAGAAATCAACTACTGGACTATGACCTTCAGCTCTCAAAAATTTTAATCTATTGCGACAGCACTAGTGCCATCGCTATAGCCAATAATCCAGTGCTACACTCAAAGACCAAACACATCGAAATCAGGTATCATTTTATCAGAGATCATGTGATGAATGGTGATATAGAACTTCATTTTATCCCAACTGACTTTCAGTTAGCTGATCTTTTCACCAAACCTCTTGATGAGAAAATATTTAACTTTCTCATCAGCGAGCTTGGAATGCTGAACTTAGAAGAGTAAAATCTTCAGCGGTTCACATTTGATCGGGGATAAAACAAACTTGTATAACCCTATTTATCACCTTCTCTCTGAACAATTTGATTTGCTGATATTAAGGTATGTTCTCTTTTACTCGCAGACGTTCGCTTAGAACTAAAAGATTTCAAAACAAATTACATCGCTGAATATCTCTTCCTTTTTCAGAGATTCTTTTGAAATTTATAAAACTAACACTGAAATTTCTATTCAGTGCTTCATGTTTTAAAAATGTCCCTGACTCTTTAAAATCCTCAGAGACACCCTAAAATATGAAAGGACGTTTATGACGTCATCATAACAGATAAACCATGGCACGCCTTTTACTCTGACACACGTTTGTCCGTTTCGTTTCTCGACCAATCAAATTCAAGCAACGTGTTCGTGTCATCATGAAAAACTTTCCCGCTCATAGTTTTTCTCTCTCTACTCTCACTATATAAACCCATTTGAGTTTATATTTTTACCTTTTACGCGAACATCATCTCCTTCAAGCAAGAATAACTATTGTATTCAACTTATTTTCTCCACGAACTGTTCATCTTCTTCAACAATCGAAAGGTTAATATTCTTATCATTTACCTTTACAAACTTGTTTTTGATCTTATTCTTGCTTTTACAAGATCAAACAAAAGAACTTTTTAAAAATAAAATCATTTCATTTTCATGATTTTATGACTACAATCTGGAAACAGATTGTTCTTCAAAGTTTAGACTAAAAATTTTAAACTTTGACATCTTAATACGTTTTTCCAGAATCCAATCTTCAAAAGGAAACTGGAAAACATGACATTCACTAGATTTTGTATCTTTGTTCAAAACTAGAAAAACCCTAATTTCTATTTTTTTTCTCTAAATAGAAATTACAAAACCCTAAAAATCCTTATTTTGGACATTTTATCCATTTTAAGAACTTCTGTTCATAATCTTCATGTTTAACCAGAAATAGCATCTACTTAAGCTCCTTCAACTCAGTCTCCTAATGCTCCTCAAAGGACTGAACTGACTCCCGCTCCTCAGGTTGGCTTTAAATACGAGCAAATCAACTTTCAAAGCAACAACCCTTTCGTTCTCTTCAACTTCCCTCAGCGAAAGCAAATCACACATCTAGACGATGTTGTGAATTTTCTCAAAACTTGTCCCCTATCGACAACCTTGACCATCACTCCTCCAGCCAACCGACACCTACTCGCTCAGTTCTGGTACACTGCTAGACGAGCTAAGATCACCTCCACCAAAGACCCCAAAAAGGAAATCGAAGTCATCCTTTTTTAAACTGACCATGGTACATCCAAGATCACACTCGGTACTATCAGGTGTGCCCTAAACCTCCCCGCTGGCACAAAAGAAAAACGCTTTATCCCTCTACCAAATCCTAAGAACCCCACTGACAGAGACGCCATCATTGCATTCTTTGATGCATTGAAGTATGTATGGGAAACAGGGAGAGACGGCCTCCCTAAGAAGAAGCTGACCCTGATTAAGAAATCCAAAATGCCAAGCGAGATGAATTTCACTTTCGCTCATCTGATAAGCTTCATGACAGCTAAAGTTGGTTCTTCTGACCAAGCATCCCAACCCCAGCAGGCTATAGGGTATGCGTTGCTGAAGGGCCTACACATCGATTGGCCCAAAATTATTTTTGACGACATGATCAGAGAGTCGAGGAATCCAAAAGACAAAAGAATGTTCCATATCCTCGATTTCTCAGGGCTCTCTTCCTACAAGGACTTGGGGACAAATACCCGAAAGTGGGAGACCTAAAACTCTCACAGGTTAGCGCAAAGGTCCTCGACTTCACCCCCATGCCAAACGAGGTATGTCTTTCTACTATCTTATCTATTCTCAATCCTCCCACTTCTTCTACTTCTGCAGCTACCTCAGCGGTAACCCCCACTGCTGATACCCAGGCTGCAACTCCCACTCCTCGAAAGAGAAAACACTCTTCCACCTCTCTTGATGCTCAAAGGATCAAAAAAACCAAGGAGCAACCCCCAAGCCTTTCCAGGATGAAGACTCCATGGCTCACTCTTCTCAAGAGTCGTTGGATAGTTCAGTGGTACGCTCTGCCACAGCTGACCAAGCCACCCCTTCCATACCAACTTCAGCGTCTCTAAACGCTGAGGTTATAAACTTGGAACTGAACCCCCCTCCTTCAGACTCTCTAAGGTCTGGAGAAGCAATTCTCAGCGGATCCAACGCTGAACCCCTCACCCAAACCATCTTCTCAACCGTCATTCCTCCTACCATTCCTTTGGTCACTCAATCTATTCTTCCCCCATTCTCTGCAACAAACATCATCCTCCATGATACATCTGCTGAAACTATAAAGGGGATGATGGATAAAAACAAAGGACCTGTAGGCACCTCCAGTCGTTAAGGCACTCTGGAAGACGACATGTAAAGATTCTCAGGTTATCAAAGTTTCGAGAACTTCACCAACCCGCCTGCAGGTATACACAAAACCATACACATTCCTCTCTCAAAATCCCCAACTTTTGAGCTTTCCTTTGTTCATAAGTTATTAACTGTTGCAGGTCCTAATTTGGGAAACATTAATAACTCCCTGAAAAGACTTGGCGTCAAAGGTGGAATCTCTCACCACCACACTATCTGCAAACTCTTCAGCGGTTACAAACCCTGGAGATGCTCTAAAGACGCTGACCACTGAGGTAGAAAAGAAAGCCTCAAGTGCTGATCTGGGGAAGGTGGAAGGAAGCCTATCAGACTTGGCTACTAATGTGGCTACAAACTCCACTTTCGTCAATAATCTCAACTTGACGAACAACACTCTCTCCACAAACTTCACCACCCTGTCCAATGAAGTCACATCATTGAAGACATAGGTTGGAACTCTTAAGGGAGAGGTCTCGACAGTCAAGACAGAGGTCAGCACTGTCAAAAATCTTCTGCAACAAATTCTTGATCGTATGGATGCTCCTACGTGCGCTCCATTACATTTTACTCAGGTTGATCGAGAAGATCTTCAAAGAATCAGTCCTGCTATTTCTGTCCTGTAAGACAGAATAGTAGTGATTGAAACCTTCATGGTAATCACTGGCCTGGATGACAGTGATCCTAAGACTGTTGATGCTGCTGCTACTCTTGTTTCCTCCCCCATCCATCATGTAGAAGAGGGGGAGAAGGATCAAGACCTTCCCCATAATGTTAAGGGGGAGGGTACTATCTCTGCATCTGCCGATAAACCTCAGGAGTTGAAAACCCTGAGGGAACCGAGAAAACTCCCTCTGAATTTGAGGGGGAGCAACTAGATGAGGAACCTGAAGCTGAAGTTGATGTCACCGAACCTTATGCTGTTGAGATCGAATATGAAGAAGAAGCTGAAGACGATGAAGACGTCGATATCGCTGACGAAGAACCATCAGCATCACCTGATCATGGTGATGATGATGACGATGATGATGACTTCAACTTCTTTGTCCAGCCCAAAAAGGCTCCTGCTCAAAAAGGGGTTGTCATCAGAGAATCTTCAGGGGAGGGGACAACGAAAAAGCCTGCAGCGACTGAAGCCGATAAAAGCAAAAACAAAGGCATCGCTGCAGAAGGCAATCTGTCTATCCTACAAAGAATGCCAGTTTGTCAGGTACAACATATTTTCTTCCCTTATACTGCATCCCTCCTCTATCCCTTCTCAACCTCAGTTTTCCTCTCCATAAAATTTCTAAACACTTAACCCTCATTCTTTATCTATCTCCTTCTCCCAAATAATCTTACTTAAACGATCGTTGTGTTTCAGCAAGTCGTCTCCCCTGCTTGAGGATCCAGCTGAAGTTCCTCCTACTGCAACTCCAATAATCCCAGCCACAAGAGCTCAAGAAATAATCTCGGTCTTGGATTTCACCGAGACTGATGAACCTGAAGAACAATTGCTATTTCACAACAAAAGACCTTCCTTAGCTCCTAAAACGCTAAGTGAAGAAGAACTGAAAAGAGAGAAGCAATGATCAAACAACTTGAAGATCAACGAATCATCAATGCTCCTAAGTTCAGACTATCAAGAAAGGAATTCGCTGCACATCTCAAGGTTGAGAAACAACTCGCTGATCGAAGGAAAGCTGAAGAACAAGATAAATCCTTTGCCATCCAGCTTGTCCAACAATCGGTGAAAGACCCCGAACTGAAGAAGACTACCAATGATGTCCAACGTCAATTGTGGAAGGACGCCCAAAATATCATCGAAAAGAAGACCAAGGTATCTGACTCTACCTTGGAATGGTGCAAAGAAACACTGCACTATCGATATCGGGCAGCCAGAATCAACAAGGTAAACATCAGGGGAAGGATATCTTTAAAATTTCCAGTTGTTGAGGTTGATTTATTCAGAGAAAATGGTACCAAGGAAACCATCTACGCCTCTTCAATCAAAAGATACGGTTTCTCTGAGTGGTTGGAGATTAGAATAGCCATTCAGCGATCACGCGCAGCCTTTAGAGACCACGTCGAGAAAACTCTAAATCAACAGATCGACTTGGTTTCATCTGCTGTGGATATTCCTCCTCCTCCTGCTCCTACTCATCGAAGGCCTGTTATAAGGAAAAAGATAATACCTTCAGACTCAGGTCCTCCGATCAGAAACGAAACCGGTATTGGCTTTTCACGAGAAGAAGTACTTGGTCCTGCACCTGACCTCTCAGCTCTAGACACCTCCCTACCCCCTGGTGAACTCTTCATCCCTGAAAAGTCTTAAGCAATCCCTATGGTATCTTCTTTCACGACTACAATGGACGACAACACTTTCAACGCATCTCTGAGCTCCCCATCACTCCCATCGAACAGCTCAGGGATCTCATCTATTGGTGTGGATTCAGAGACGATCTCCTCGGACACTTCATGAAACCCCTGATCTTTACAGAAGCAAAGAATAGACGGGATCTTGGAGAAAAAGTCCCTGACTGGATGATCTCTACCACAAGAACCCTTGATGAACTTCTCGTTAAGGAAGAACCTGAATAGCTGATAGGATCACCTTTTGTAATTCTTCTATCTTTATCAGCTTGTATCTTTTGTACTTGTAAATTTATTTGTTGTACTTATAGTTTTTCCACTTCCCTCTGTAACCTTTACGAAGTTTAAAGAAAAATTTCAACAAATGTACTTTACTCCATCAGTATTGAAAAAGATCCCAGAAAACAGTAAAAGGGACAAATATTTTATGAGTTCTTCTTATCCTTATGTTTTCACACTTAGCAATTTTTCTTCATTGCTATGTCATAATCAAATAGGGGGAGATTGTTGATCTAAACCCTCAGTGATTTGATAATGACTCTCTGAGAAACACTTAGTGAAAATTGTAAGTAGACAATATGTATTAGAGTTTCACTATCGCCGATAAGTACTATGTCTCTACAGTACCGCTGATAGGAAACTCATGCTCTTTAATTTACACATTCCGCAAAACTATTCATCAATAAAGCTCTGAGCCTGTTCAGTCTTGTTGGTGATCGCTGATGATGTTAGTTGTTTACTTATAATCCCTGAAGACAAGTTTCACGTCAACAAATGTTCTACGCTGAAGTCGAAGATCAAGCCAAAGAACCAGCGACAAGTTTACTAATGATCTGAAGCGGATATCAGCGAAGCCAAGACCTGTCCACTCAACGTGAAGTTTCAAGTAGAAGACTTCAGCGACCGCTGAGCTTTGTCACTCGCTGATGAAGTACTGTTCAACGAACGCTGATCATGAAGATTCCTCTACAAGATACTTTTGTCTTATCCCCTTGCACGTCTCCGTACGAACTGTCAGAGCGGACATCCCTTTTGTCAAGAATCGTACAACCAACTCTGATTCTACACTGTTCATCATGCGGCTACTAGGTTGTCTACCAAAGTCAAAACATGCAACCAATCAACTGCTGCCACGTGTAAAGTTGTACTGATATGCATTTAATGCATGCAGTATATAAGAAGAACCCTACTTCAGAATTGAAGTGCTCGTCCATCTTCTTCTCTTTACTACTTAGTGTTAGAATATTATACTTAATATTCTTATCTTCTTTCTTACTTAATTCTAGTGCAAGAAAATCTTAGTGTTCTCTTAACTTGTTTAGATTAGGTTTAATCCTTAATCTTGTTCCGCAACAAGTTGTAAATTGTTTGATAAATATCAATAAACAACTTAGAAAAGTAAAATTTGTGTGTTTGTATTCAACCCCGCCCCCCTTCTACAAACTTGTATAACCCTTTCGGGACCAACACAAGGCTTGCCAGATAAGCTCGTAGTTATCCTTAGACTCTATGCAGATTAATAATCTGTCTCACCACTGTACGTATTCGCCTCGATAGAGGATCGGAGGCTTGGAGTCGATACCGATTGCAAGAGCGTCTCGAGACATATTGATGTGCACTAAAATGATCTTCAGACAACATACGGTTCGATTCAAGGTAGTGACTTAACGCAGGGAACTATGAGTGAGTATCCTAACGCAAAATCTAAAAGTGAAAAGCTACTAATAGGTAAGTTGAATAACCCAGTAGAGTATCCGGATAGGAATCCAGATAGTGGTGTCCGGATCGGAAGTGTCCAGATCCGGAGGTGATTGTGAAGTGTCCGAACAAGAAAATGTTTTCGGATAAACAAGTTACCGGATAAAAGTAATCGGGAAGAAAAATCTTACCGGAAAGTGATTGGTGTCCGGGAAGTGAGAGATCCGGATAGTAATGACTCGGATAGTCGGTATCCGAAAGTTGGTGTCCGGGTAGTGAGATCCGGAAAGTTAATACTTGCCGGAAGAAGTGACCCGGATACGTGAGTAATCCGGAAACTTATCGGATACGTGTGAGATCCGGAAAGAAGAATTACCTGGGAAGTATAGCGATCCGGAGACTGGAATGACCCGGATATGAGTCCAGACAGTATGTTGTCCGGATAGAATTCGAGAAACAAAGAAGTTTCCCAGATAGTGTGGTTGTTCGAAGAAATCAGATCAAGGGACGAATTAGGGTTATCGATTTTGCTCCAGAAAAATTAGTAGATGACCAAAAACACAAAAACAACCAAACCCAATCGATTTCTATCCAAAATAACCGATTTTGATGCAAAAATTGATGATTTTTTCAAGAAAAAAGACTTAAACTCAATAGCACGAATTTTGCAAATAACCACTTCAATACTTCAATTCAAACTCTAAAAACTTGCAGAAATCTAAATAAGCCTAGGAGAAAGCGATTTTGATAATTAAAATCTAACAATTTGGCAAAAATCACAAGAATGAGATTTCTAAGAAAAACTAGCAGTCGATAAAACTTACCAGGATACCTTGAATCGATCGATGTCTGTCTGCTCTGATACCAATTGTGGATCCCAGATTAGTGCTATATGAATAAGATTAATCAACAATCAATAACAAAACAATGATTCAATGTTGTCATCCATACGATTCTCATTCAAAGTAATTCGTTCAGAGAGGTTACACAGTTTAGAATATGAACGATTAACCTAATAACTAGGTTTAAGCAAACTATTTATACCTATTGAAGGTATTTATAAAATACACCCTTGAACTACCATTCAACTAACATTTTGACCCTAACATGGTTACACATAACACAAAACAAAGTAAAATGACCTATATGAGACATTTGTTACCATCAACTAATTCTAACGATGTGAAGTATTTTGGATGCAGCGTTGTAGTATTCATTTGTTTTGAAAGCACCGTTTGTAATATTTATTTTGTTATGGAAACACCTTTTGTAGTATTTATTAGTTTTTATCGGATTAGATTTCATGTATATAATATTTATTTCTTTATGTGACTTTGTATTATATTAATGTTTACTTTTTTTTAGTATGAATGATAAAACTAGAAAAAGTAGAAAACGGGTACCCAGTATTGGAATCGACGGTTCTGGAAGCGGTTCCCAAATATAAAGAACCGATGTAACCGGTTTCGATATTGGATCCGGTTCCTTCAGTCCAGGAACCGCCAGATCGGGTTCTAGGAATTTTTGTCGGGTGCCCACCTTTGCTCACCCCTAGGTGTGATGGTCTAGGGCGGAGCCACCTTAGCACCAGAAGGTGCAGTGGCACCCCCTCACCCATTAATGTTACCCACTTTTTAATGTATTAGCTTATGGTCAACTATTAAAATGTTTAATGGGTTGACCCCTTCTCACCCTAATAAAAATAAGCACAATTTTTGTAATATGTATTCTCCCTCCTCTCATATCCCTCTTCTATAATGAAGATATCATAGATAAGTTCCAAAAAAATGAAAACTCTTTAAAGTCGTGTTAATCTATAATGGTCGAATATCATCAATATAAATATATAGTATCGTTATTTTTGTCTTTTTCATAATGTTAACTTATATTTTTATTCTATTTTTTATGGGCTCCCCATCCTATAAATTTTTGGCTCCGGCCCTACGATGGTCCTGGTCTCGGTCACAGGAGATTGTCGGAGATTGCATCTATGTGTTGTCTTGCGATTACTCACTATGTGTGTGTGTGTGTGTATATATATATATATATATATATATATATATATATATATATAGGGGTGCTATAATTTGCAACCATAAAAAAAGGTTGAAACCCTTGCAACCATCATCTTAGCCATCAAAATCAAAATCAACGGTTCAGATCAAAAGTCATTTTAAATATAATTTTCATTATTTTTCTACTAAAAATAAGGAGCTAAAGGGTATTTCTGGAATTTCATTAGAAAAAAAAATCTATCCAAAATAGGTAACTACTAATCATCATAATCATGTTCCTAAAATCACTCCCTCTCTTTCTAAAAATTACGAAATAACATGTAACCCAAAATCATCATAGCAAATTTCTTCGTGAAACCATCTTTTTGATTCCATCTTCATGAATCCTTCTTCGTGAATCATTCTTCGTGAATCCTTCTCTTCGTGAAACCATCTTTTTTATTCCATCTTCATGATTCCTTCTTCGTGAATCCTTCTTCATGAATACATCTTCTCGGTACCTTCTTCATGAAACCTTCTTCATGAATCCTTCTTCATGAATCCTTCTTGATATCTTCTTCATGAAACCTTCTTCATGAAAAATGTGTACCAAACAGGAAAAGTTCAATTTTTGTTATAATAATCGAAAAAACAATTATTTTGATATAAACATTAAAAAAAACCGAGTTTTGGCTATGGGGGTGGTTGATCGATGGAGATAGAAACAATAAAACGGCAAAGAGAAACAAAATACATCCGGTGACGACGGAGATGAAAGGGAGGAGGTGGATGCGACGACGGCAGTTGTTGTGGTGGTGGTGGTGGGTTTCTTCTTCATGGTTGATGACGGCGGCGGTTGTTGTGGTGGTGGTGGCGGTGGGGTTTCTTTTTCATGGTTGATGATGGTGGCGGTTGTTGTGGTGGTGGTGGTGGTGGGGTTTCTTCTTCATGGATGCGACGGCGGAGGTTGTTGTGGTGGTGGGGTTTCTTCTTCATGTTTGATGACGACGGCGGTTGTTTTGGTGATGGTGGTGGTGGGGTTTCTTCTTCATGGATGCAACGACGGCGGTTGTTGTGGTGGTGGTGGGGGCGGTTCTTCTTCATGGTTGATGACGGCCGCGGTTGTTGTTGTTGTGGTGGTGGTGGGGTTTCTTCTTCATGGTTGATGACGGCAGCGATGGTTGTTGTGGTGATGGGGTTTCTTCTTCATGGTTGATGGGTGTGTTTAAAATATAAACATTAAAATTACAAATCAACTGTTTGAGAAAGAAGATAACTACCATTTTAAAATTCAAATCTAATTAATTCTACTGCCATGATTAACGGGATAATTACAAAATATAAACATTAAAAAACAGAATGGTAATGGACATAAATACCCTTCCAGTTATAAATAAAAAAAGCCAAAAATAAAAATGGAAGATTTATGATATATATATATATATATATATATATATATATATATATATATGTGTGTGTGTGTGTGTGTGTGTGTGTGTGTATAATATAACAAAAAAACTAATTTTAGTTTTTAACACAAAAAATAAAAAAAAGTGTAAAAAGATGAAAGTACCCCTTATATAACTGAGTTTTTAGTGGAGTTAACAACGAGGGATGATTTTCAGAGAAAAATGTAAGCAGTATGGATGTTTATAGTAGTTATTGAAGCCTAGGGCCAACTTTCAAAGCAACGTGTAAATCAGGGACCAAAATTGTAGTTTAGTCTAAAGCAAATTATAGTTTTGGTCCATGTGGTTTATCCAAAGACAATTTTTTTCTTTATAATGGTTGTTCACTAACAATAATACTAACTTTAAGAGCTTTAAGTGTTATGAAATTAAAACATTAAGAGATATCAGTGTACATAATTTATTTTTAAAATCAAATCCAAATTTTGAGTAAAGCACAAACACCACTAGCTAGTGTAATTCACTTATTTTTTATTTAGTCAAATTGTATACCAAGTGAAATATTAATTCTAGAGAGAGATTTTGTTGTAAACATACTTTTGATCATGTGCGACAATTTAATTTTCTTGAGGATGACCTTCTTAAAATTTATTTCGCCAGAACAAAAAAAAAAGTATAGAATTATATAACTAAATAAAAAAACATTCACATAAAAAATAGAATTCAAACCTTGACATTAAAAAGACCCAATGCAACTTTTACAAAGTATCTCACAAGAAATAAATGATTTTACTTAACTCCAATCCTATAAACAAGATAAAATATTTTGTCTCAAATTTTCATACCATATTCCATATTACGAATTGCATTAATACATTTATCAGAAACTATAAATTTCAAATATATACCTTAATTTATTAATTAACAAATAGAAAATGAATGATTTTTTTTTAATATGATATTATCAAGGGAATTTCATTAAAATACCTAAAGTTTGACTTTGACTTACCAAAATACTCATTTTTCTCCCGAATTTGCCAAAATACCCATTAATCCCGCAACGGATCCCGCGATCGCAGGATAGGGCACACGTGGCCCGCTATTATGGCCAAAACGTCCCGCGACACCCCCCAACTATGCCCGTGTTTACGGTTTTGGTCCCTCCCCGCGACCAGCCAAAAAAATGTCATTTTTGGTTCTTTTTGCACGAATCTTTGCATGCTTTTACTTTTTTTTTCCATAATTATTGTACTTTGAAGACCAATTTGTGGTTCAAATTCACTGGCATGTTTGAGATTTCATCCATAAATATCAGTAAAGTGCAATTCATAATTCACACCATTTGATCCTTCTTTCTTGCTTTCTTTCTTGCTTTCTTTCTTTAATAAACAAATGGCATCGTCATCTAACCCATCGTCTACACCTGAAATGCCACCTAAACTCCAGAAGACGATAGCAGAAAGGGAAAAGGAGATAGAACAACTGACAGAAGAGTGGAAACAGATGATCGCCAGGAAGAATGTCCACTTGACAAGGATCGAAGTGGAAGAAAAGGAGACCAAAAGGATCAAAGGGGATATAAAAGATAGGGAGGCTCGTATTCGTCGAGAAAAAGAAGAAATTCACCACATTACGCAAGACTTCGCAATTCTTCAAGCGAAGGTAAACGACAAGCAAAGTTGGATTGATCAAACTAAAGCAATTTGTCAGTAGGTGGTGGTACGGGTGTTGCTTTAGTACTTTGTTGTTTATGTGTTGTTGTTTTGTACTTTTCCAGATCGACATTGTTGTTTCGTTCCTTTCCTGTTTGTATGTTGTTGTTTAATTTGTCATGAATAAAGGTCTTTAATTTATCTTAAAAGTATTGTGTAAGTAGTCTGAAATTGGTCTAAAAAGTGGTTCATATTAAAAATACAAGATTATTTCATAACAAACACATACTAATCAATACAATACAAAATTATCCAAATTTGAGGCTACGGCTAGACGATGGTTTGGTTTTTGACAATCTGGGTCGACTTCTTACATGCTCTGGCGAGACGAGTCTCAAAGTGTTAAGCTCCACTTTCTCGATGTACACTTCAATCACAGTATGGCCGTCAACATACTAGCGTATGTTGGCTACATCTTCGTCGGTACTCAATTCTACCAGTCCAGTCAAGAAGTCTGCATTCGGCATCTTAAAATACAACCTATTATATTTTGGTTCTTCATAGTCCAGCTCTCTCATGATCTGTTCAAGCAGTTGCATAGAAAGATCATCCACATCTAACATGTCAACATAAATTTCTAGACCATGGAAATAATGTCTTTTGGGTGGTTCCGTGAAGTACCCACTGTTAGCTCCAATATTCTGAAATATTAAAAGTATTGAAAAATGGCCAAGTACAGAAGAACTTCCACAGAAGCTCTGCTGAGTGCAACAGAAGCTCTGCAGCGCATCACAGAAGAATCAAAGGAAGTTTGATCAAGAGTGATCAAAGACAGAAGAAACTACAGAAGGACGCTTTCAGAAGACCAAGACCGCAGAACCTCTGTCACCAATAACAGAGCCTCTGCGGACAACATCAGAAGACAAGGAACCCAGTGAAGACTACTCACAAAGGACCAAAGAAGGATCTACAGAAGAATGCTCACCAAGGAACCAACCACAGAACCTCTGTCACCCTTGACATAGCCTATGCGATTCAGGCTGAAGACTTGGAAGATATTTATAATATATTGCTACTGTTCCTGGACCTGTTCATCAACTTGCATGGCAACGTACCTTGTCCAACTTCAACGTGTCAAACTCTGATTGGACTCAATAGGGCTTAGTACATAATAGACGTCTGCAGCATTTAATGCAATAAAGCACGTTCAACTGTTCATGCCGTCCGATCAACAGTAGCTCATGCTTTATGGTCCCCTTGTAGTAGTATAAAAGGAAGACTCATGTTGAGTTCTTCCTAATCAATAATCAAGAATCAAGAATCAAGAGATAAAAACATCACAAGAACACATAGCTTATACACTTTAAGAGTCATATCTATTTTAAATCTTTGCTTACTCACTGTTCTTAAATCTGTTCTTAATATGTATATATATATATATATATATATATATATTCAGTAAACTTTGAGATATTATTTCCTGTTCACTGTTTATTTATATTGTGTTCTAAATCTATCAAACATATCTGTTAGTTCTTCAAATACGCTTCCGCATCAAAACATAAACTTGAACTAATAGATCTGATAATCTTGTTTAAACAAAACGGGAACCAACAATTGGTATCAGAGCCGAGCTTGATTTTTTTTCAAGTGATCCTCGTTTTTACAAGATTTGTGATAGAAATTGTCTATTTTTAACCTGTTTTTCATTCCTTCAAACAGATTCTGTTTTACTGCCATTTTCGATCTATTCGATCTGGTAACATCATAGAAACTGTTTCTTTCGTTAAAAACTTCATTTAAAATATCTAGAATGAAATTTTGTGATGATGCTGATTCAATTTTTTATTCAAAACTCAGCACAAATTTTCGCAAAATAATTCCTTCTCTTGAAAAAGAACTAGATGAAAAGAACAAAAGCCTTTTTATTATTTCTGATAAAATTGCTAAACTTGAAGAATCTGTTAAAATCTTAAACTGTGAAAATCGTGAACTAAAAAGGAACTTATCTATGTCAGATGAAGAAAAGAAAAGACTTGAAATAAAATCTTTAAATTTCTCTAAACTAATTTCCAATTTTGAAAAGATTGTGGTAAATGAAAGAGGAAATTATGAAGAGAAGAAAACTGTTCTTGAAACAAATTCTATAGAGCTTACATGTAGAATCCCAGAATTGCAGAATATCCTTGAAAAAGAAAGGAAAGAATCTGATTCTGAAAGAAAAGAATCTGAACAGTTAAAGGTTCAAAGATTTCAAGATTTAAGTCAAAAGGATGACTTTGAAAAGGAGAGAAGGATTTTTAAAACAGAAATATCCAAACTAACAAAAAGACTCTCTAATTTATCAACTAAAATCATGTTGGAGAAAAAAATGCAAATCTAATCTCCAAAAGATGCTTGAGGAAAAATTAAGGAAAAATAATATTTTTGCTAAACGGATCAAGAAATTTAATTTTAAAGGATCTTTTAAGCCAAATATGTTTTCAAAACTTCAGAACTCAACATCGAAATTGTTGCATGATCATAGGTTGGACAAATTAGTTAATCAAACTTTTTAAAAAGTGAAAAAGGTTTGGATAACGAAAGGCTCTATACCTGTTCAAAATGCTCAAAAAGACAAAAAGCCTTTCATTTCAGGTATGTATGACAAATGCATAAAGGCGTTTCATACAATAGGACCCATACGAATATGGGTACCCAAAACCTCTGTAATTATAACATAGATACTGTATATACTTTGTAAATATTTTTTATTTATTATTTTTGTTTGTAAATTCTTAAATCTTCAATAGTTCTTAAAATCACAGAACTTCTGTAAGGTCTGCTCAGAACCTCTGACGACCTCTACAGAACCTCTGATAATCTTGACCTATGTTCTGTGCACAACTTATCTTATTCTGAACCAAGCATAGGTCAAGGGGGGGCAAAAGAAGATACTTGATCTACAGAGGTTGTTAGATCAAGGGGGGGCGAAAAGGGAGACCTTGCTGAATCTACAGAGATTCATAAGTCAAGGGGGAGCTAAGAATGCGACAGAAGAGATCACATTCGCCGATCAAAAAGAAAAATAGATTGGTATCTCGCACTCACACAATGCTACAGAAGTCATAAGCCGCAGAGTTCTTTCAACCAAAGAACCTCTGTAGATCACTCAAATCATTCAAATGACTTCTGCTGCACAAAATCTTTGAGATTTACAATTTTCTAGGACACCAACTTTCAAATAGGTCCTAAATACATTGTTAAAACCGATCAAAAACTTGGATGATTAAAAATGTTTATAAATTATTAGTTATTAGAAATTTCCTGTCACAGAGCCTCTGCTGGCTCTGACAGAGGTCCAAAAACCTCTGTAGGATAATTTCTCTCTACTAAAGATTTATTGATCCTCCGTGTTTTTCAAACGATTTATTAAAAGTTTTCCAAAATCACAGAGCTTCTGTACCCATAGAGCCTCTGTAAAGATTTCCACTTGGGAATTTCTGTATCTGTAACGGTAACTTTTCTATGGTGAAAGTTTAAACCACGCGCTTTTCATTTAATGTGGCCGCCCACGACGTCTCGTCGTCACTGACACTAATGATGTGTCGAGTTTTCATTGACGTACATATCACGTCGTCCTGGAAACTTGCACCACGCCAAATGAACTCGAGTGCGGACCTGAAATTTTATTAACTTTCTCACATTTTCACCGTTCCGAATTCTATCCGTTACCACAGTATAAAACCTAAGTTAAAATCACTTTCAAAACTTTACTATTCTCTCATCTTCTCCGGAGAACTTGCTTATTTCTTTCTGAAAACCTAGAACTTTCAAACCTACAAATGGCTTCCAGTTCCAAAGCTACTCACGTTTCACCAACGAACTCTCCGCCACTCTTTCCAATACATTATGAGCACTCCCACAACTCACATACCGCCGCCGATGCAAATAGACATGACTCCGGCGACGAGGCATCCTTTGTACCCACTACCCACCTGCAACAATTTTTCTCAAATGACCATTTCGAGCAAACCCTTCCCATTAAATCAAACAATTGCTATCTTGTTCCTTCTCCGACGGCATTTGGCAAAGAACATGCCATCCTGCTAAGCATCCTAGAGAACCACTTTCTTTACCCTCTTCTGAGCAAAACCGTTGAACAAATACCTGTACGTTACCTACATCAGTTTTGGCAATCTTGCCGTTATGACGCTGACACCGATTTGATCAGAGGCTACATTTCTAAACCTGACCAAAGTAAGAGCCTTGAACTGATGTTCAACCGCACCATGTTCTCATTAGAATTTGGCCTTCCAACAAGAGGACTCATGGGAATCAAAAAGTATGCCCCCAACCAACAAATGAAGAACTTGTCGAATTTCTGCACATGTTAGGGTACAACCAACAGTTGAAAAAGAGGAACGATTTCCGTAGAGCAAGACTACCCCCTCTGTGGAATACCTTATTCTCCATCCTAAATCGTTGCCTCACGGGCAAAATCGGGAGCATCGATCAAAGCTCACCTCAAATTCTCTCAATCATGTATGGTATGTACTATGATCTACCCCTAGATTATGCCACCATAATGATGCAAGTGATCATCAACACCATCGATCGCAAAATCGCCTCCCAGAAAGCCAAAATGTCTGATCACAACTGGTTGCCCCCTCTGCAGTTCCAGCGAATCCTCAGTGTACTTTTCGAACCCCTACTCCTTATCCAAAAATGGCCAATGGACGGTCCCAAACCTAAGCAACTTCCCATGTCCAAGAACACCCCTACAGAACATGAGGACGGCTACCCGCACAGCAGGCCACTGTCAAAGGTAATGTTAGGTTATGCTAGTGATGAAGAACTAGTTAGTGAGTACACACGCGTTTCCAGAACTCCTGAACCCAGTTCTGTAACACCCCCGCTTATAGGAATGCCCATAGGAGTTAGTATAATAGAGAAACTTACAGAAGAAGAATGGAAGATAAAGTTGGCTAAATACAAGGCCAACCAGAAGAACTTCAGAAATATAAGGAAAGACCTATATCCTTCAAAAAGGAAGTCTTCTGAAGGATCTAAAGAGAAGAAGAAGAAAAAGGGAAAGAAATCCAAGATCCCTACAGAGGAACCTCTTACCTCTGCTTCTGATATCCAACAACCCCCTGCAGAACCATCTTCTCCACCCTATGCACACCCATCTGCCCCTCCCTCTTCCAAAAGAAAAAGAAAGCCAAAATCTACAGAGGAGGGGGCACCAAAACCGAAGAAAAGGAAATCAAAGAAGAAGAAACCATCTTCTCCTCTGCAATCAATTACAGAGGGAATCAAAAAAGATCAAACTCCACCTCTGCAAACCCCAATCTTCACAGAGGTTCTAGATTCACTTCTGCCAAGACAAGAGACTGCAGAAGAAGAGGTCCAAATAGGTAAATTTACAGAAAATAGGTTAGAGGATAGGTTAGAAACGTCTGGAGGAAAAGAAAATGAAAAAGAAAAAGATGTCAAAGTTGCAGAAGGCACACATCCCTTACCCCCTCCCAGTGCGACCCACACATCTAACTCCACAGGTCTAGCTGCTGAAGGAGTTATTGAAAAAGAGTCGCACAACTCGATCCCCACCCTAACCAGACAGCCAGAGGTTATTCTTTCAACCTCTGCGCCCATAAAAACCGGGGAATCCATTCCAAGGGAGTCTCCTCAGAGAGACTCACCTATAGTTCGTGATTCATCGCCCCAGATCACACTAGAACACCCTACAGAGGAATTCGTTTCCTCTGCCACGCACAATTTAGGGCCAAAACTTCTTTCAGAGAGAAGTAGAGAGCACCAAGACGAAGAGACTCTAGACAAGTCTCCAAGTCAACAGAAGAATATTCCGATACCCACCTCTGGAGTGGATTTGGACACTGTTCTTCACAGAACATTTGTAGAGACTGAAACTCTTGTTTCTTCTCGAAGATCAGATGGAAATCCTTCCACCCCCAACGTACAAACAAGGGTGAAAGAAGGTGTCCCAGGAACAGGGACTCACTCTGGAGAAGGGGTTGTTCCTCTAGAGGTTACCCAAGAGGAACATGTTACGAAGGATGAGTTCCAAGTCTTTGTAACCTCTGTAACTCAAACATTGAATAAGTTGCAAAACTCATTCACGACTTTTACAGATTCGACTTCAGGCGCGCTTATAGGATTAAATACCAAAGTGGATACCTTATCCACAGAGGTTAAAACAGCCCTTGCAGAAATGAAGTCAACTACAGAAACTTCTGCTGCTGCTGTCATCGCCTCTGCCACTAACATTGCCAAAACAACCGCTGTAGAGTTCGAGAAAAGTGCGACCAAAGCCTTCAAGACTTCGATCGCAATCTACCTTGAAACAATGAAGAAACATGCAGCAAGGCAAGCAGCTCAAGACACCTGCAGAACAGAAGTTACTGCTAAAAGAAGGCAGGATGATCCTGATGATGGAGCATCTGGTCATCCTGAGGGGGAGAGAACAAAGAAAACAACAGAGGCTGCTACTGCAAAAACTACAGAGAAAACTGCAGAACCTTCTTCGACAGAAACCCAGAAGGGAACACAACAGAGGCAAAATACCTCTATCTCAGCAGAGGATGCACCAACCACAGAACCTAAGGTAATCACTCTTGAATCATCATCCTCAGAACAAACTCAACCCTCACCCAATGAACCAACACCAACCTCACAACCAATCCCGCGCAAAACTAGAGTCAAATCTATAGCTCGAAAACCCCAAAGACCAAAACGCACTGCAGAGTTCATTCTTCGCAGAATGGAATTTGTATCTGCTTTTCAATCAGCAAAGTGTTTTGACATTCCACCTCCAAGACCCGAAAACGCTTCACCAACAGAGTCCTCACAACCCGAAGTATCAAAACCTTCAGAGGCAACAACCAAAACATCAGAGCATCCAACCTCAAAACCCAAAGAACCTCTCACTGTCAAATCTACAGAGGTTCCACCCACACAAATCCAAAACCCAACCTCTGAAACCTCAAAACCAAAAGATAAAGGCAATGGAAAAATGACAGAAGAAGAGCCAAAGAAGAAAATGCCAGTTGCTACAGAGAAGTTGATGAAAGGTGCCTTTAATGCCTTCGTCACTCCTAAACCCGAAGAGGAAGATTGGGCATTCAACTTGAATCCTCTATCAGAAAACCCAACCCTGGATCCCACAGCTAAGGTAACAGAAGGTAAATTAGCAGATATCACTCGACAAATGGATGAGCCAAGGAGACCAATTCCAAGAACTACTCAAACCATTGAACAAATGAAAGAGCAAGTTTACAGTTATCTCTACAGACAACACTTCCAGAGCGATCTGCTAGCTCATGTCCGAGATCAGAAGCTAAGAGAGGAATTCGATGCCATCTTCACCTCTACAAAGTCAAAACCGGTCAATCAAGTTTACTCCATTCACAAGATCAAGAAGGTAATCTATTGTAAATACTCTAAAATGAGAACCTATCCTCATACGATGTATACAATCTGGAAAGTCAAAAGGTCTGACAGATCAGAGAATCAATTCTCTGATGCTGATATCCGAAACCTCAATCCCTATGACTTATCTGACCTTCTGCAATGGACGAAAGACAACTTCAATGACGACTGCCACCAAAGGTCTTATCGAGTTCTCAGAAAGGCGATGCGTGAAAAGCTCCTAATCTACAACATGCTCGACTTTCAACTAGCCATCGATCTAGGCGTGACTACTTTAAGTATCAGACCTCCAGACGATTTCTGCCCACCCAATGCCATACCTAATACTATCATCAAAAGTCCAAGGTACGGGTTAGTATTCAAGAATCCTGCTGATCAACTTAAACTGTTTGTAACAATGGACTGTCAGAAGTACACAACCCATACTCTGAACATGTTCAGAAAAATTCTAGAGGAGAACAAAGCAACAGAGCTTATGGACGAAGAATCTGCTCTGATGATGATCAAAGAGATTGATGCTACACTAGGCTTAAGAAATCTCTGCCTCAAATTCTATGAAGAATTCAAGGAAGTACGAAAAGACAACAGAAAGTTCGACGACTTCCCAAATGCAAAAATCTGAGTCTCTTCAAAGAACCTCTGTCAACGTTTATTTCTGTTCATTTAATGTACTCAAATGTAAATGCCTCAGGCATAAATTCCAAATGAAAGAAATAATCTTCTGAGGTATTGTTTAACCTCTTTTTATTACTTAGGTCAAAATGCATAAATTCAACCATTTATTTTTCAATACTTAGGGGGAGATTGTTAGCTCCAATATTCTGAAATAATAGAAGTATTGAAAAATGGCCAAGCACAGAAGAACTTCCACATAAGCTCTGCTGAGTGCAACAGAAGCTCTGCAGCGCATCACAGAAGAATCAAAGGAAGTTTGATCAAGAGTGATCAAAGACCGAAGAAACTACAGAAGGACGCTTTCAGAAGACCAAGACCGCAGAACCTCTGTCACCAATAACAGAGCCTCTGCGGACAACATCAGAAGACAATGAACCTAGTGAAGACTACTCACAAAGGACCAAAGAAGGATCTACAGACGAATGCTCACCAAGGAACCAACCACAGAACCTCTGTCACCCTTGACAGAGCCTCTGCGATTCAGGCTGAAGACTTGGAAGATATTTATAATATCTTGCTACTGTTCCTGGACCTGTTCATCAACTTGCATCGCAACGTACCCTGTCCAACTTCAACGTGTCAAACTCTGAGTGGACTCAATAGGGCTTAGTACATAATAGACATCTGCTGCATTTAATGCAATAAAGCACGTTCAACTGTTCATGCCGTCCGATCAACATTAGCTCATGCTTTATGGTCCCCTTGTAGTAGTATAAAAGGAAGACTCATGTTGAGTTCTTCCTAATCAAGAATCAAGAATCAAGAATCAAGAGACAAAAACATCACAAGAACACATAGCTTATACACTTTAAGAGTCATATATGTTTTAAAGCTTTGCTTACTCACTGTTCTTAAATCTGTTCTTAATATATATATATTCAGTAAACTTTGAGATATTATTTCCTGTTCACTGTTTATTTATATTGTGTTCTAAATCTATCAAACATATCTGTTAGTTCTTCAAATACGCTTCCGCATCAAAACATAAACTTGAACTAATAGATATGATAATCTTGTTTAAACAAAACGGGAACCAACACCCACCATGGTGGACTTTCATGGTGAACAATTGTGGATATGCATCTGTTGATGAACATTAATTAATATAGTTAGTTCGTAGAACAACGGTAGTAACAAGCAAAACTCAATGAAACATGCACAATAACCATATAACTCTTTGCCAGTGTCTGAAAGCGATTCAGATAAACGCCTGAAGCACCAAACATGAAGGTTTGAGGATGTCATGTAAGAATACGTTAACGAATAATATGTTCTCGTAAATGTGTTTTATGACTAATCTAGCGTGGGTTATTTATAGGCAAATGTGGACAGGGCCCACTTTTGAAAAATCTTCTCCCGCGATCACGAAGAAAAGTCCCGCTATTGAATGATTTTGATTGTTTTGATTTGCAATTTACACTTTCAGCCCCTATACTTATTTACTTACTTTACTTTATACCTTTTACTTTCATAATTTTAATTTTACATTTAACACATATAATCGTTTATTAACTAAAATACGTTAAAAAAATACGTTTTAATTTTAACAAGTTACACCATAATAATTGTCTCTTCGATACGTTCGAAATGAGCCCCATATTGAATATATGTGTTTATAGATATTGTGAATGGCAATAGGACAAGGTTTCACGAGAATAATATGAAATGGGGTTTTGACAAGTTGGTATCACAAGACTCATTTAAGAATTGTGAAAATGGTGTAACGTCCCAAAAATTACAATAAATTTGAACTTTTAAAAATACCATTTTATTAAATAAAACCATAAGCGTTTGGACCCAAATAAACGTTTCACCAAAAACTGTTAAGTTAAACAACCAACTCCTTAAAAACAGCGGAAATAACATAACTCTAAACGTAGTGTCTCAAAATAAATAAATAGATAAAAGTCTCCTCAACGCGCCAGTGTGTACCGTCACGCCTTGCTGCCACTCGTACCTGAAACAGTAATTTGTAGGGAAAGAGTAAGCACGAAGCTTAGTGAATCCAAACACATACGCAGATAGCAATTATATACACACCACTCCTATCCGCAGATAGTTAGACAACCAACACAAGCAGTTAAATAGTACAAGCAAACTCATGCAAGAACACCCTTGCATGTATCCTTCGGTCTCCTCGAATTCACACAACACCCGTGTAGGCATCCCTCGGTCTCCCCGAGCTCATACAACACCTGTATACAATTCCTCGGTCTCCCCGAGTCCTCGGTCTCCCCGAGATTTACACAACACTCATGGCATTATACTAGACAATAATTCAGATATCCTAAACAGGCCAACTCATGCAAGAACAACTGTATATATATAACCTTCGGTCTCCCCGAATTCATACAACACCGTGTACGTATTCCTCGGTCTCCCCGAGCTTATACGACACCCGTGTACGTATTTCTCGGTCTCCCCGAGTTTTATAAGACACCCAAGGTCCATACTAGACCCTACACATCCTAGTACCACACATAACAAAATTAGCTAGCACACACGAGCTACACTAATGCACATATAACCCCTATCCTACGCAGTGAGAGAACTCACCTCAAAAAGCAAAACAGATATCCACGAACAGCGACAAGGACCCGTCAACTCCAACTCGCTTCTTTCCACCTAAAGAAGTGTTATCAAGTGTCAAAGTGTATTCCCAACCCGAAAATACAACTACAAGTCTAAACGTACATTTTCTGGTTTTTAGTCTAAAACTACAAGTCTGCTCGTGACCTGTTTAGCCCCCCTTAAACCCATCAAACCAGAAATCTTATTCCATAAGTAGAAATTTCTATGTCTTAGGTTTCCAGGGACATATCGTACGCGTTCATACGAGGTTCCTACTAATTTATATGCATTTTACAAAATGGACTACCCGAGCAGTGAAATGCAGACCAGTCTGTACTAAATGCTAATTTGGCCCTAGCTAGAGGCCTTATTAATTTTTCTTCAAAACATAAGAAACATACTAGACTCAAATTGGAAGATTTTGGCGCTGGTTTCACCTCAATCCGAGCTTCCTAGAGTAAACTACGGATTTTACAAAACAGGGACGAAATGAGCGTTTTCACATAAAATGATAACTTAACTTTCGATTCGGGTTCATGCGGTTCGGGTTAAGAGTTTGGCCATCACCACACACTGCCACCTCCGGCAGCGGTAGACGGCAGCGGCAACGGCAGCAGGCACCACCGGCGGTGGTGGTTGTCTGATAAAAGAAACCGACGAGGTTAAAGTGATGATTCGGCTAACGATTCAAGGACCGCACACCCCCACACACGACATAACCACAGAAAACCCGCACCACCCAGCCACCGCAACGGTGGCGCATGGCGGCCACGCACACCGACGGCAGCCATGGCTGCGGCGGCGGCGGTGGTCTTGTGGTGTTTCGATAACGACGAAAGAAAGAACAAGAGAAGGAGTGGAGACTTACAGTTCGACGACAATCCAGCAGCACCCCGACGGGATTCCGATCTCCGGCTCGTCCTCTCTCTCCCTCACTCTCTCGCCGGCAGAAAAACAGCAACTCCAGCAGCAAAACAGTAACGCCGGCAGAAAACAGCAACGCTGGCGCTGGCTTGGGGGTGGTTCGACGGTGGCAGCGGGAAGGGGAAGGAATGTAGGGTTTTGTGGGGTTGCTACTTGCTTGGGACGAAATAAAACGAGAGGGGTCGGTTCTCATGGGCCGACACCCATGCAAATACATACAAGATTTTCATTTTAGTCCCTCTCAATTAATTTCTTTACAACTAAATATAGATTTGCTCAACAGCAACATTTTTGGTCATCCTAGCCAAACCCCGTTAGTAAAAAAAATTGCTACTAGAAGGGTATTAAAGCAATTAAATAAAAATATCCATTCCGGGACACGGGCTATACAACACTCCCCCGCTTGAATTAGACTTCGTCCTCGAAGGCTTTATCCGCGAACAGCTCTGGATAGTTCCCCCGCATCTCAGCCTCGGGTTCCCAAGTCCACTCGGAACCCTTTCGGTGCTGCCACTGGACCTTCACCAAGCCTATTACTTTGTTACGCAAGGTCTTCGTCTTCCTTTCAATAACAGCAATCGGCTTCTCTACGTAGTTAAGCCGCTCGTCGATCTGAACATCCTCAAGAGGAATCACCGCAGACTCATCCACCACACACTTCCGTAGTTGAGACACGTGGAAAGTGTTGTGGATCAAACTCAGCTCGTCCGGTAGCTCTAAGCGGTAAGCTACCTTCCCCACTCGATCAATGACCTTGTAAGGTCCGATGTAACGGGGTCCTAACTTTCCCCGTTTACGAAACCGAATCACCCCTTTCCAGGGCGAAACCTTCAGCAAAACATAATCTCCCACCTGAAACTCCAAGTCTGATCGTCTCTTGTCGGCGTAACTCTTCCGCCGACTCTGTGCAGTCACTAGACGGTCCCGCACCATCTGTATCATCTCAGTCGTCTTCAGCACAATATCGGTGCTCCCCAATACTCGCTGACCAACCTCGCCCCAGCAAATGGGCGTCCTGCACTTCCTACCATAAAACATCTCGTACGGCGGCATGCCATTACTGGAATGGAAGCTGTTGTTGTAGGAAAACTCCGCTAACGGAAGGTACTGATCCCAACTACCTCCAAAATCAATAGCACATGCCCGAAGCATATCCTCGAGTGTCTGAATAGTCTGCTCACTCTGCCCGTCGGTCTGTGGATGAAAAGCCGTGCAAAAATGTAACCGCGTACCCATCTCCACCTGAAACTTCTCCCAAAACCGGGAGGTAAAACGGGTGTCCCTGTCAGAAACAATCGAAACTGGCACCCCATGCCTGGCTACAATCTCTCGCACGAAAATCTATGCGAGCTTCTCCGCCGAGGAGCTCTCCCTGATGGACAAAAAGTGAGCACTCTTAGTCAGACGATCGACGATAACCATATAGCCTCGTTCCCACGTGGAGTCCTTGGGAGTTTCGTAATGAGATCCATCGTGATTTGTTCCCATTTCCACACCGGAATCTCTAAAAGCTGCAACTTCCCATGCGGCCGCTGGTACTCAGCCTTGACTTTCCGAGAAGTCAAGCACACCTCTACACACTTGGCAACATCCCGCTTCATGCCGGGCTAACTATAATTCTCCCGCAGGTCGCGGTACATCTTTGTAGCTCCGGGATGGATAGAAAACTTGGACTTATGCGCCTCGTCCAACAATATCTGACTGTTCTCGCCAGTGAAGGGAACCCAAACTCGACCATACCGGGTCAATAAACCCCGACTATCACGGACAAAATTCGGAATTTCACCCGAAACTCTCTCGCGTTTGGCATTCTCCTCCAGAACTGCCACTTCCTGAGCACTACCTATCGACTCAAGGAGAGGTGCAACCACTATTAACCGTTGACACAAACCCCGAAGTGGCTCACCAACCGGAGGCCGACTGAGTGCGTCCGCAGCCACAATCTCTTTACTCGGGTGGTAAAGTATCTCACAATCATAATCTTTAACTACGTCAAGCCACTTCCTCTAACGCATGTTGAGGTTTTGCTGGTCCATCAAGTATTTCAGGCTTTTATGGTCAGTGTATATCGTACACTTGATGCCATACAAGTAATGCCTCCAAATCTTGAGAGCAAACACCACCGCTCCCAACTCTAGATCATGGGTCGGGTAATTCGCCTCATGAGGCTTCAGTTGCCTCGAAGTGTAAGCTATAACCTTACCGCCTTACCGGGCTGCATGAGCACGGTGCCCAAACCCTGGTGAGAAGTGTCGCAATAAACTACCAAATCCTCCATACCCTCGGGCAAAGTCAACCCCGTAGCCTCGCATAAACGTCTGCGTAGCTCCTCAAAAGCCTTCTGTTGCCCTTCACCCCAACTAAAAGCCACAGTTTTCTTCGTCAGTTGGGTCATAGGTAATGCAATCTTGGAGAAATCCTGAATAAATCTCCGGTAGTACCCTGCTAACCCAAGAAAACTTCGTACTTCAGTGGGAGTCTTCGGCACCTCCCACCGCATCACTGCTGTAATCTTGGCCGGATCGACCATAATACAATCCTGGTTCACGACATGTCCTAGGAATTGGACCTCCCGTAACCAGAACTCACACTTGGAGAACTTAGCACAAAGCTTCTCCCGCCTCAAAACCTCCAAAACTTCTCGCAAGTGCATCTCGTGCTCTTCCTTCGACTTCGAATATACGAAAATATCGTCGATGAACACAATCACCGACCGATCGAGCATCGGGCTACACACCCTGTTCATGAGGTCCATAAATGCTGCTGGTGCATTGGTGAGCCCGAAAGGCATAACCACAAACTCGTAATGGCCATAACGTATACGAAAGGCCGTCTTCTCCGTATCCTCATTCCTCACCCGCATCTGATGATACCCCGATCTTAAGTCAATCTTAGAGAACCACGAGGCTCCCTGTAGCTGGTCGAACAAGACATCGATCCTTTGCAGAGGATAACGGTTCTTCACCGTAAGCTTATTCAACTCACGGTAATCTATACACATCCACTGGGACCCATCCTTCTTCTTCACAAACAGAATTGGGGCTCCCCACGGTGAACAACTCGGCTTGATGAACTCCTTTTCAAGAAGTTCCTGTAACTGAGTGTACAACTCCTTCATTTCCGGTGGAGCCAGGCGGTAAGGTGCCTTGGCCACCGGAGCAGCTCTCGGAATCAAGTCAATGCGGAACTCTACCTGTCGCTCGGGAGGTATCCCCGATAATTCATCGGGAAACACATCAGCAAACTCCCGTACAACTGGAACATCCTCCGCAGTCTTCTTCTTTCCGACGTCGCGCGTGTCTATCACATACGCTAAATATCCTTGACCACTGTGCTGTAAGTATCTCCGAGCCCTCGCAGCCGAACATATTGCTGAGGTCCGCCTGGGCGAGTCGCCCTGAACTAGCAGTTCTCCCCCGCTTGGGGTTCGAACTCGTACTTGTTTGCGACGGCAAACAATCTCAGCATCGAAAGCTGTAACGTCCCAAAAATTACAATAATTTTTAACTTTTATAAATAAACATTTTATTAAATGAAACCTCATTAAATATCCAAAACCGTTTCGTTTGCAACTTAACAATAAATATTCTCATTACAGATAAACAGCGGAATTAGATCGTTTAAATGATAATTCTAAATCTCATAAATATATAATAAACCCCTCGCACGCGCCAGTGTGTACCCGTCACGCCTTCGAGCCACTCGTACCTGAAACAACATTTTATAGGGGAAAGGGTAAGCACGAAGCTTAGTGTATTACATCACATGCGCAGGTAGAAATTATATACACATCACTCCTACCCGCACATGAGCAACAACACCACAGTTACATAATGTAAGTAAACACATACAAGTAATTATGTACCCAACTCCTCGGTCCCACCGAGTTCCCGGTCCCACCGAGTTCACACAACATTTCCATCCACTTCCTCGGTCCCACCGAGTCCTCGGTCCCACCGAGTTGTAATGTAACACACTCGTCCCACCGACTTCCCACAACGTTTCTATCCACTTCCTCGGTCCCACCGAGTTGTAATGTAACACACTCGTCCCACTGAGTTCCCACAACATTTCTATCCACTTCCTCGGTCCCACCGAGTCCTCGGTCCCACTGAGTTGTAATGTAACACACATTTATACTAAGCATTTAGTCCAAGCAAATATTACGCACCACAAACAACTAGTTCACACCACAAGTACAGTAGTACATACAAACTACCATAACATGCATACAATTCCTATCTACACAGTGAGAGAACTCACCTCAACGCAAAGTAGATGTCCTCAACATCAAAACGAGTCGGCCAACACCAACTCACCTTTTTCCACCTAAATAAGTGATATCAAACGTCACAACGAAGTCCTAGCCCAAAGTCACAACTATAAGCTTACACACGAAAAATCCAGCTTTTACTCTAAGATTTACAGGTCTGTTCGGGACCTGTTTAGCCCCTCTTAAACTCATCAACCCAGAATTATTATTCCATAATCAGTTAGTTCCATGACTTAGGGTTCCAGGGACATATCGTACGTGTTCTAACGATTTTCCTACAATTTACTATGAATTTTCTAAAAACGGAACGCGAATCTGCCGAAAACGGACCTGCAGTAAAAACAGCTAAATTACACCTAGTTAGAGACCGAACCAGACTTTCGCTAAAACACGAAAAGTGTGCCCGACACAGAATGTGAACCGTTGGCACCGGTTTCGCCTCAATCCGAGCTACAACGGAAAAGTTATGAACGAAATAAAACAGTGGAAGAAAACGACGTTTTCACCTAAAATGACGATTTATAAAAACGGTTCAAGGTTATTCGATTCGGGTTACGGTTTAGCTAATAAGATTCAGGTTTTAGGTAATCTGGGCTGGGCTGGACTCAACCGCGTACCACCTACTGCCATCTCCGGCAGTGGTGGTCGCCGGCGGCGGCGGCGATGGTGGTGGTTTTTCGGTGACAAAAATAGCAAAACGAAGAGACAAAGGAAAGAGAGATTTACCTCACGACGACGACGACGCCGCAGCAGCCCCTCGGAGGTCCGATCACCGCTGCTCCTCCTCCTTCTCGCTACTGTGTCTCTCTCCCGCTGCTCTCTCTCTCTCTCCCGCTGCTCTCTCTCTCGCCGGCGGCTCTCCCTCTCACTCTCTCGCTGCACTTCTCTTTCTCCGGCAAAATCAGCGGCGGCACGGCGGTGGTTCTGGTGGTTGCACTGCGGCAGCAAGGGGGGGGGGAAAGTTTCGGCGGAGGTAACAGCAGCAAAACGAGAAGGTGTAGGGTTTTTGGTTGCATACGTTTCTTGCCGTGATTAAGAACGAGAGGGAGAGGTGATAGGGTTTTTGAGGTTTGTTGTTTGTGTGAGAAGAAAACGAGAGGAGAAAGGGGTCGGTTCCACATGGGCCGAACCCCATGCAAGGTTTGCCACAAGAACACCTTTAGTCCCTCACTTTCCCACTTCTTACAATATGAAAAAGGATATTCCATAATTAAAATTTTTGGCCAACCGAGCCTAACCCCGTTAAAAAGTTTCGCTAAGAGAAAAAATTAAAACAAAAACTAATTAAAATAAAACATCCGCACCGGGACACGGGCTTTACAACGAAAGCATCCATCCAGTCCATGCCCACAATCACGCACAACTCTCGCATAGCTATAGGAATCAAATCAATCGGGAATCTCACACCAGAGATCTCCAAAATGCACCCCCGGTACACGTTAGTAACCGTCAAGGTCCTGCCATCAGCAACCTCCACCACAGGTGGACAGCTTAACCGTCCTGCACTTCGGCCCAAACGCTCACTAAAAGTGTGCGACACGAGAGAATGAGTAGCCCCGCTATCAAACATCACCACAGCAGGCACTGAGTTAACAAAGAACGTACCTGTCACCACTTTAGGCGTAGCTTGTGCCTCCTCCACTTTCAGTTGATGAACTCTACCTCGGGCCGCCTCGGGTCTAGCTTGACCCATGCCACCACCAGGAATACGCGAGGGGGCAGCCGCAGGAGTTCTTTGACAGAATAGTGCCATCTTCGTGAACTTCCAGTTCATCTCCTTCACGGTCTCCGTATTCTGTGTGGGCTCCAAGAATTCTTTAGCAATCCTCTCCATCTCCACTGGAGGCACATACTCTGCACGAAAACGTACGACGAACTCCTCCCAGGTCAAAGTAGTGCGCTTAGCAAGCGTCAAGGCAGTAGCACACCAGTCTTTCACTCCATCTCGTAACAGGTTCACCGCAAAACGAACCTTCAGGTTCTCAGGACAACCACTAGTAAGGAATGCGCACTCCATATCCGAAATCCAGCGCATACTGACGATCGGGTTCGAGTCTCCCTTGAACTCAGGAGGAGAACAAGCAGATACTGAAACTCTCACCCTCGGGGCTGCCCACCAGCATGGGGTGGAATCGCCGCGATGCGTTCCTCCATCAACACAACTACCTCATTTCGAATAGCGGTAATAATCTCGGGGATCGCCTCCCTAATAGCATGCGTCACCTCAGCCGCAATCATCTCACGAATCTGCTCAGCAGTAAATCCAGTACCAGCATCTGAATCAACAATGTTGTTCCTCCTCGTGATGGCCATTCTCGATAATTAATTACCACGAGTTATTAGCACACATTAAAACATGCTACTACCCTCACGCTCAACTCCTCGGATTCCTCGTGACTTTCCCCGACTCCAGCACGGATCCTGTGCTTCAGATAGTAGGAGCTCTACTACTACCTTCCACACCTATCCTTACTCGTTTCGAGTCCCGTCCCGAAGTGCCCAAGTAGTTCCTTGCCGACGGATAACCCATATGCCCGTACCAGCATATGCAAATACTCTTCCTAGCTCACTAGGAATTTCACCCAATTCCACTACCCTTGCTATAACGAAATCCCCACTAGTCATGACGAGTCGCCTCGTGAATGCACAGTTGCATACAGTGTGAAATCAAATAGACTTTCGAATAAAAGATTATATCCTACAACGGTTGGACTCAAACAAGAGCTGCGTAATAGAACTAAATCCAACATTCTAAGGCTATATGGTTCCTACTGCATACAACTTATAAGGCATTCACTTAACAACCTATCACAACTAGCATAAATTCCTACTAGCAAGTAACGGACATGCAGTACAGTGTAATAAGCACCAAGCAATCTAGCATACATACTCCTATGTTCTAGAAAGCAATAATTTACACTAAGTACTTCACCTTTTCCCTTGGCATCGGCTGACTGTACACACTGCGCCTCCGGTCTCCGTTTCTCAAACGTACTTTTCCTTTCTTCCATTTCTCAAAAATTTTAAAAGGAAAAAGATAATCCCGAGCCGCAAACTTGAGTTCAAACACACCGAAATGTGTTCGATCGCTCAAGCTGTGCTCTGATACCAACTTGTAACGTCCCAAAAATTACAATAAATTTAAACTTTTAAAAATACCATTTTATTAAATAAAACCATAAGCGTTTGGACCCAAATAAACGTTTCATCAAAAACCGTTAAGTTAAACAACCAACTCCTTAAAAACAGCGGAAATAACATAACTCTAAACGTAGTGTCTCAAAATAAATAAATAGATAAAAGTCTCCTCAACGTGCCAGTGTGTACCGTCACGCCTTGCTGCCACTCGTACCTGAAACGGTAATTTGTAGGGAAAGAGTAAGCACGGAGCTTAGTGAATCCAAACACATACGCATATAGCAATTATATACACACCACTCCTATCTGCAGATAGTTAGACAACCAACACAAGCAGTTAAATAGTACAAGCAAACTCATGCAAGAACACCCTTGCATGTATCCTTCGGTCTCCCCGAATTCACACAACACCCGTGTAGGCATCCCTCGGTCTCCCCGAGTTCATACAACACCTGTATACAATTCCTCGGTCTCCCCGAGTCCTCGGTCTCCCCGAGATTTACACAACACTCATGGCATTATACTAGACATTAATTCAGATATCCTAAACAGGCAAACTCGTGCAAGAACAACTGTATATATATAACCATCGGTCTCCCCGAATTCATACAACACCGTGTACGTATTCCTCGGTCTCCCCAATCTTATACGACACCCGTGTACTTATTTCTCGGTCTCCCCAAGTTTTATACGACACCCAAGGTCCATACTAGACCCTACACAGCCTAGTACCACACACAACAAAATTAGCTAGCACACACGAGCTACACTAATGCACATATAACCCCTATCCTACGCAGTGAGAGAACTCACCTCAAAAAGCAAAGCAGATATCCACGAACAGCGACAAGGACCGTCAAATCCAACTCACTTCTTTACACCTAAAGAAGTGTTATCAAGTGTCAAAGTGTATTCCCAACCCGAAAATACAACTACAAGTCTAAACGTACATTTTTCCGGTTTTTAGTCTAAAACTACAGGTCTGCTCGTGACCTGTTTAGCCCCCCTTAAACCCATCAAACCAGAAATCTTATTCCATAAGTAGAAAGTTCTATATCTTAGGTTTCCAGGGACATATCGCACGCGTTCATACGAGGTTCCTACTAATTTATATGCATTTTACAAAATGGACTACCCGAGCAGTGAAATCCGGACCAGTCTGTACTAAATGCTAATTTGGCCCTAGCTAGAGGCCTTATAAATTTTTCTACAAAACATAAGAAACATACTAGACTCAATTTGGAAGATTTTGGCACTGGTTTCACCTCAATCAGAGCTTCCTAGATTAAACT
Organism: Saussurea involucrata; assembly: GCA_033807775.1. Lineage (NCBI taxonomy): Eukaryota > Viridiplantae > Streptophyta > Magnoliopsida > Asterales > Asteraceae > Saussurea > Saussurea involucrata. The sequence goes on from CM066322.1 coordinate 116,515,390, forward strand.
ACGGATTTTACAAAACCGGGACGAAACGAGCGTTTTTCACATAAAATCATAACTTAACTTTCGATTCGGGTTCATACAGTTCGGGTTAAGAGTTTGGCCATTAAGGTTAGGGTTTTAGGTTACTAAGGGCTGGACTACTACCATCACCACCCACTTCCACCTCCGGCAGCGGTAGACGGCGGTGGCGGCGGCAGCAGCCACCGCCGGCGGTGGTGGTTGTTTAATAAAAGAAACCGACGAGGTTAAAGTGATGACTCGGCTAACGATTCAAGGACCGCACACCCCCACACACGACATAACCACAGAAAACCCGCACCACCCAGCCACCGCAACGGTGGCGCATGGCGGCCACGTACACCGACGGCAGCCATGGATGCGGCGGCGGTGGTGGTCTTGTGGTGTTTCGATAACGACGAAAGAAAGAACAAGAAAAGGAGTGGAGACTTATAGTTCGACGACAATCCAGCAGCACCCCGACGGGATTCCGATCTCCGACTCGTCCTCTCTCTCCCTCACTCTCTCACCGGAAGAAAAACAGCAACTCCGGCAGCAAAACAGTAACGCCGGCAGAAAACAGCAACGCCGGCTCTGGCTTGGGGGTGGTTCAACGGTGGCAGCGGGAAGGGGAAGGAATGTAGGGTTTTGTGGGGTTGCTACTTGCTTGGGACGAAATAAAATGAGAGGGGTCAGTTCTCATGGGCCGACACCCATGCAAATACATACAATATTTTCATTTTAGTGCCTCTCAATTAATTTCTTTACAACTAAATATAGATTTGCTCAACAACAACATTTTTGGTCATCCTAGCCAAACGCCGTTAGTAAAACAAATTGCTACGAGAAGGGTATTAAAGCAATTAAATAAAAAAATATCCATATCGGGACACGGGCTTTACAACTGGGTATTTGGCGAATGATGATTCATGTGTGTTTGGAGCTGAAGTATTTGCAGTTACAGAGTATGCACAAAAGGATCGATGTATGTCCATTACAAAGCCTCCGCCAATTAAGAGTACCTAACACAACTTAGGTCCCTGTCAACGCTATCATATGATATAGTTCTATATAACCATTACTATTCTCTCCATTTAGACTACTACCATTATGATCATCATCTCATGTTCTGTTTCAAGTACCTTTCAAAAGATAACTGGTCCCAATCAAGGGAAATCAATGTTCAGATCCACGTACATAAGTTATGTTTGATAAATTACAACGGGCCGATAAAGTAGATAAAATCATGTTATATATCAAAACAAGTGCACTAAACATACAATATTTATCGTCCCAATCAAGGGAAATCAACGTTCAGATCAACGGTATCATATGATATAGTTTTATGTGGCTCAAGCTCCGATGGCCCTGCGTGTTACTTACTTGGCTGACTGAACGTCTACTCCTTGGCACGGTTGAAGAGGCGGGATTTGGACACTCTCCACGAGTATGTCCTACGCATTGGCACCGAGTACATTTTCGCTGTATCGAACCTTCACCACGTGATGGACGTCGGTTGTTCTTTCTCGGTCTCCCGGCTCTGTTCTTATCATTTAATGGTGGATATCATGGTGGAAGGGGGTCGGGTGGATACACCCATGGTTCAGGGGGTCCAGCTAGATTTATTACCTCTGCGTATGTTCTCCGGTAAGTTTCGGACGTGAAGAAACTTTCAGCCAAGTCGCTGCAATATCTACGACCCATATGTCTTGCTGCAGCGATGGCATGGCCGCACAGTAACCCAAATTTTTTACATTGGAAACAGGAACAAACATGGTCGGTCATATGGACAGTCGCGTGAAGATGGTTATCCCGAACCTCGTACCTCCCATACCCGATTTCGCTTACCCTCCATGTCGACGCGTGACGCGCCCTGAAGAGAACTATCTCCTCTGCCGCTGGTGTGAGTCTATTTTGCAGCTCAGATCCTTTTCAGCGTCGAAGTTGGTACCACTCTTGCTGAAAGCTCCGAAAGTAGTCCATAAGAGTAACAATCGGACATCTACGCGCAAAACGGGAGAGTGCATTCACCGACTCTGCACTATTGGAGGTCAGAATGTCATACCGTTGTGCAGGAAAATGGGTCACGGACCACCTCTCCGGTCCAACATCGTCCATGACTTTGGCTACTTTGTGGGCACTAACTCGTAGAAGATTCATGTACTGGTTAAACTCCCGATCCGTATATGCTCTGCATGCCGCCCAGTAGGCATCCTTGTAGGTGGTAATACGTTTGTCATAGGTTTTGGCGTTCATCTCCAAATGTCGACAACATAAGGCGTGAGGGGCGTTTGGGTACATGGCAGAGATTGCGGCGCTTATGGAAGGAGCCCTGTCGGACATAAACACCAACCCTTGCGGGTCTCCGATAACTTGTCTCAACATGGACAGAAATCAAGTCCACTCGTCCCCGGTTTCGGACTTGCCTACTCCGAAAGCTACTGGAACGATGGAGTTATCCCCGTCCATGGCAACCGCCAGGAACATCATACCCAAGTAAGGGCCCTTTAAATGGGCAGCGTCTATTACCAGGACACGACGCAGATTTGCCAGAAATGTGTAGATCTGCAAAAACGTAGGTGGTTTCCCTTTGTAAATGTTATAGTTTATAATGTGTAAACATATGACGTGTTAAAATACGTACCGCGGGTCTAAGGGCCACGAAGCACATCTCAAACCGTCCATGTGAATCGGTCCTTAGCTGGGTGACAGTACCGGGATTCTGCAGCTGCAAATTATATAAATATGCTGGGAGTCGTTCATACGACTCCTCGAACGTGCCTCTCACCAATAGCAGTGCCCTGCATCGCGTACGCCAGGCTTGGTGGTAACCAATCGTGATACCGAACTGCTGGTGTACATCGTCCATGATGTCCTTTGGACGCAATGACCTACTAGCATCAAGAAATTTGCCTTTCAGTATCGCACCCAAAGTCCTTTTGGTGGCTTGTTTGTGGTTGGGATTCAGTTGCGTCCTCGTACAAGTGTGTACGTCGTCCAACTATAGTTTTCTCTCCCGCGGGCCTCGCGTACATCCTCCAATTATAGTTTTCTCTCGCACATTGAACTACGTATCTGCCTTTGTCGGATCTCGGCGTGACACTTTCGAAACCCTCTTCCATGAACTTAATTCCGACCTGACTTGCCAAGTGATCCTTCGAATCAAATATCTGACCTACTTCTAACCTTAAACTACGATTATAAGGTACATGTTCGTAGGTTTGTGTATGGGTATTCTGGTCTGGAAGAATCGGGGGCATATCAAAATAGTCATTTAACTGACTAAATGATTTATTACTAGGGATATATTCTTCGTGATCATCACTATCGGTATCTGATCTGTCTAAATCAACATTACCCATTTTGAAAACACAGGTTTCGTCATCAACAACTCCAGCACAACGTCCTTCTTGTGGTTGTTGTTGTTGCGTCTCCGGAACATAATCAGAAATACAGTCGTTAAGACCATATGCATGATCCAAATGAACTGTTGGGCCGTGGGACGGCTGAAATTGAGAATCAGGATGTACCATTTGGAGGTCTTCGTCATCAGCGTCGTCATCACCTTCGTCGTCACCGTCGTCATCACCGTCGTCGTCACCTTCGTCATCGTTTTCGTTGCACACCGAGGATTCAGCATACACATAAAGTAATTGAGGTCTTTCTGATTCGGCTGCAAAGTGCATAAAACCAGAGATATCCCCATCGTTGCATAACTCCACAAATGACCCATCACCATTCTTGAACGCTAACTTGCAAACAGCAGAAGGGTTGATTTCACATTTTTGCATGGTGTATGCAACAAACTTCTGATAAGAAAAGTTTACTGGCAATTTTACATCATGCTTAGATTTATAAGCAAAATTCCACTCATTGTTTTCTTTCACCCATTCACCATCGTAACAGAAATATAGCCTAGCTTTTGCAACAGATGAACTCATTTTTTTCAGTGGTATCTCAAGAACAAAATACTGAAGAAAGAAAGCAAAAAAGAAGGATGGAATGGGTGTGAGTTATGGATTGCATTCTACTGATATTTATGGATGAAATCTCATTGAGGAAGATGAATTGCAACCACAATTTGAACATTGATGAAACATGCCAGTGAATTTGAACCACAAATTGGTCTTCAAAGTACAATAATTGTGGAAAAAAAAACAGTAAAAGCATGCAAAGATTCGTGCAAAAAGGACCAAAAATGACATTTTTTTGGCTGGTCGCGGGGTTAGTCGAGGGGAGGGACCAAAACCGTAAACGCGGGCATAGTTGGGGGGTGTCGCGGGACTTTTTGGCCATAATAGCGGTCCACGTGCGCCCTATCCCGCGATCGCGGGATCTGTTGCGGGATTAATGGGTATTTTGACAAATTCGAGAGAGAAATAGGTATTTTGGTAAGTCAAAGTCAAATTTTGGGTATTTTAATTAAATTCCCTATTATCAACGTATATTATATATATAGAGTCATAGAGAGAGAATATGTTTGAGGGGAATATACCAAAATGGATAGGGTAAGTATTATCCAAAGGCTTTGAACCAAAGAAAAGGTGAGACAGACCAGACCCGTGGTGGCTAATGGCTGGCTGGCTATGGGTTGGGTTGTGGCTAACTTTCCATCGATCACAGGAGGACTCACCCAAACCACACCCATCTTAGTTGGCAGCCAGCCTTGCAAGAATATTTGTATTTATATATGTGTGTGTCCTCCTCCCATGTGTCCAATTTACTATTTTATTCCAACCTTTTTAGTACTCTAGATTTCACTGCCTACCCTTGTCGGGAATTTCTCATATCCCATCCTCATTTTAATATTCATTTTTTCTCATTATATTTAAAATCATCTACAACAACTGTTTTTAAAATAAATATTTTGTATGAATGACGATTTTCAGATAACAAAAAACATATAAAGTATTTAGTATTTAGAGTAAGAAATATTATTTTAGTTTGTATACTAATACATAGAATATATTATTAATTTTTTTAAAAAGTATATAAAATAATAAATTTATAGACAATTATAATAATATAGTTAATGTTAAAACTTCTAAATAAGGGTAATTATTTTAATATTTCAATCATTGTTTTTTAAGAAAAAGTATTTTTTTTATTGGCAAGAAAAAATATATATTAAACTGTGGAGATGCTCTAACCAACCTTATATATTTCACGACCGTTAACTTTTTTACAACAGTAACACCATCAAGATTAAAAAAAAGTCGTTATTCAACTCGATAAAAGTACAATTTTTGCTTCATGGTCAATTGTCATTTGTGTTAATTTCTAAGGTTGTGCTGTAAGGTGTTTCAATGTGAGATATAAAGCCTCTAAAATCATCGGGCACCAATTATACATGTTTTAAATGTTACTTTGTCATTTTAATACATTTTTGTTGTCTTAATTTGCAAGGATCTTAATAGAATATTTGCTACTAACTCTCATATTTTATTTTATTTATATTGCTCGTCTAATTGATCTACACTTTTTATACAAATGTAATGGTAGCTCCAAAACAACTGCACCGACCTACTAATTTATAGCACGATCGATATGATCATCAAGATTTGAAGAACAAGAAACAAGTACAAGAAATTGTATTTGTTAATTAGTGTTGAGATGATGTTAATTGGAATAAAGAGATATTCAGGCACGCATAATACCGTACTGATGGAATAAATTAAAACACGGAGGGGATAGAAGAAGAAGCAGCTAGCCGATCACTATTGCTTCCACTAAAGAAACTAGACAACTTTAGGTGGAATATTCCAAGATGAATAAATTGTTTCTAAATCAAGTGTGTTTAAATGGAGGAATGGATGCCAATTTGGGAATAAGATATGTGTACCATGGTTAAAAGGCATTGGCATAAAGGAAAAAGGAGCACCATGATTGAAGTGACATAAAAGAAGGATAAACCAATACACAACTTGGACGGATTCATCCATATCATCTTCTACACTATGGAATTTAGTGCAACTTGTTTATGCTTGTCGTGGCTTAATTTCTATCCACCGACCCGACTTCATCTATCCCGAGTTCCGTTCCATTTACAACAATTGATCAATACGTTACCGTGTTAAGTTCTTACAGATTTTTATTTCGATTCTTATATATGTTTTTTGATGAAAACATTCATTAGTTATGTAATTATACTTTGAGAGGCTAAGAAGCTAGGGTTTTGTCTCTCTTGCTCTTTTGACTTGGTATATATGACGTTGATTATCGAGTATGATAGTCAGTTTAGCAACATAAAGGGGGTTGAACAGAAGGCAACAACACGGGTTCAATGTGTGTGTTTGTATATATAGATGAAAAGTTGTGTAATCATGTCAGCTACTAATATGAACTAAACAAGGTAGATGTCATCCTCTATAATGGCCCCACTACACTGGTTCCACGAATATTATTGAAGAGGTAAAATATAGCACTCCTAGTCACAGAAAGTGGTGGTGCTTGTATTTTAATGGGGACCTCCTTTATGGATGCCTACCATCTTATCATTGAGACAACTTGCGAGGAGGATTGAGAAAAGAATATCTATGATTAAAAGAACTATTTCACAAAAAGAAGAATGATTTTATATCAACGTGTGAAAAAGGGACTTTCGTCGCGGCTTCAGGTCTGCATGGCCTTTTCAAGCGTTAATGTAACATCATATATGATTTTGTTGGTTTTCGTGTTATTTTAAGTAGATATTGTTATCGTTTGATTCTCTTCCTCTATATATACATATATGTAAGGAAAAGTTTAATAATCATGTCAGTTAATGTTTGTTTTTAATTTTAAATAAATTAATTAACTAGTATGAACTAAAAATGGATATATGTCACCTTCTAAAACACCTCTCGCACGACCATTATGAAAAAGTAAATAAAGTTTCAATTAGAAATAAGTGGTGGTACCCTAGTTTGAACCCTAGACCTTTAATAGATGCCTATCATCCTACCGCCAAAACAAAATATGTGGGAGATTAAGAAAAGAAGATCTATGATGAAAGGAAGTATTTAAGAGAGAGAATATTTATATTTTAGTCTTTATTAATAAAGTAATATATATAGTATACTTATTCGATCAATTTTACACACAATTTTCAATATTTATTAACCTCGATTTAAAAATAGATGAAATTGCCGTGAATCATGGTTGAATCATTATTGAACTTAGAGATGGCCAAATGGGTCCGGGCCCAAAAAAGCCCGTCGAAAGCCCGAAGCCCAGCCTGTCCAAAGCCCGGTCTAAGCCCCCCGGGCCCTAACAGGCCCTGATTTGGCCAAATTTCTCGGCCCGGCCCGATTTAATTCAAAAAAACTAGCCCTTTTTATTGTTTTATTACCATTTTAGAGCCGTTTTGTTTTGTATTTTTTGCCTCCAAATCACTATAAATAGGTAGTGGATGTTAGAGGTTTGATATCAAGTTATAAAAACGCAAAAAACGCAATTCTCGCTTACAATTCTCGATTTCTCGTTTTCTCGTGTTCGTTTCATACAACTTCTCGTTCTTTCAATTTTTCCATTCTTCACTCAAAATGGCCGGCGGTAGTTCATCAAACAATCAAATTAGAGAAGTTCTTCTCGAACACGGACGAAAATCCGAAGTTTGGAATGATTTCAATATGGTGGTTCTCACCGACGGGAATAAAAAGGCACAATGCAAAAGGTGTGGAGCTCTCCTTGCGCTCTCGGGAAACTCGACCTTAAAGAGGCACACCGAAACCGCATGCAAGGCACTCAAGTCCGGAGGTGATTCAAGTCAACCTATACTTGACAACCAAGGTCAAATATGGTCGTACGATAACATGTTGCCCCGGGAATTAACAACAAAATGTGTTATTCAAATGGGGTTTCCGTTCGGACATTTCCACATTCCGCATATGACGAAAATGATCCAAAAATGTCTACAACCTCGCTACACTCCGGTAAGCCGTCAAACTCTTAGACGTGATGCATTAAAAATGTGGAAAAATGCTAAAAATGAAATGAAAAACATGTTTGAACAAATGTCTAACAACATTTCTTTAACTTGTGATGTATGGAGCGCACCACACAGATTGCCACATTCTTATATATGTATAACGGCACATTGGATGGAGTCGTGGAAAATGGTCAAACGTGTAATAGCGTTTGAAACGTTTGGTTCGCCACATTCGGGTGAACGTAAATTTTCAATTATAAAAAAAAGCACTTGTTTTTTATAATATTTCAAATAAAATCGTTAGCATTTCATTTGAGACGCTAGTAATGACCTCAATGAATTACAAATTTACATTCTTAATGACCTCTTTAATGAATGAGGTGCAAAATGAATCAAGTAAAAAAATCCCGATATGACAGTAATCTCGATGAATTACAAATTTACATGAATACTAATTTCTCGTGGAATACTCGAGTTGATAATTTTGAAGAATTAAACATATTAGCATTTTGGCAAGAAAGAGAACAAACATTTCCGGTTTTGGCATTAATGGCCCGTGATATACTAACAGTCCAAGCTAGTACCGTAGATTCGGAGTCCACTTTTTCTCTTAGTGGCAGGATCATTTCGGCCCGTCGGACAAGATTAACCACGGAGTCAGTAGAAGCTTGCGTTTGTTTGAAGGACTACTTGGATAGTCTTGAAAGAATTCAAGACCGACCGACCCTAGAGGCGGAGCTTGATGGAGTGGAAGAGAATATTGAAGAAAACGAAAGTGCCCAACTAAGTACCCCGCCAAGTACCGATTGTGAAAGTAATGTATCACGTTACGACGACGACGAGATCGACCCTGAAGAACAACTCAATGTTGATGAACTCGATGATCCTACGGCTCTTACTAGACTTCGAACGACCGGAACTCTTGCATACTATCCACCATACGAGGACGAGGATTAAGAGTATTTTTCTTTATAATTCAATAAATGTACTTCTTTAAATGTATTTTTCTTTATAATTTGTATGAAATTAATAGAACGTATTTTTCTTTATATATGAAATTCTAATAGAACGTATTTTTAAGTATGTTTGAGTGACCCAACTAAGTATTTTATAGTGGATACGAATAATATTTACTAAAAATGCAAAAAATACATTTTTTTACAAAGCCCGATTTAGGCCCGGTTTTGGGCCCGGTCCCGGCCCGGCCCCTTAGGCCCGGTCTTTTGAAAAGCCTGATCAGGCCCAGCTCGCAACCACAAAGCCCGGCCCGGCCCAGGCCTGCCCAAAGCCCGGGCTTGTGAACAGTGTTTGGGCCCGCGCCCGCCCAAAGCCCGGTCCGGGCTAGCCTGGCCCGCCCATTTGGACTTGTCTAATTGAAATTGTGATGTTAAAATTACTTGATAAATATTTAATCAGTCAACAACTAGCTTATCATCTACCAGCTAATTTATCAGCTACTTTGCCAAACATAGCCTAAAATTATGATCATCTATTTTCTTAGTTATAAAAAATAATATTTTTGTTATATAATTTAATTTAAAATATTTGAATGTTAAGTGACATAAAAAAAGTTGAGGACAATTATCATCTAATTGTTAACAAATTATAATGAATAGTTTATTTAAATTTAAACTCATAAAATTAACGCAAAAGAAATTTTTATATGCTAATTGTTTGATGGTTAAATGCTAATTGTTTTATGATTTTGATGGTGTTGCTAATGTGATTCATTATATGCTAGGTCTCAAAAAAAATATAGGCTATGATGACATGTTAAAACTTAAATTTAAGTTTTAGTAGTTCAAACATTAGAACGCAAAATTTCAACCCTATCATTAAAAATCATGTATCCATCATCGACTACTTTCCTTGTAAATGTAAGAAACACTAGAAAACTAAAATAGATCAAAAAGGAATTCAATGAGAGAAAACAAACCCAAAAACAAACCAAATGTCAATGAAATTACGAGTTCTCTGTGCGATAACATTTATGAGTGTTGGTTCCCGTTTTGCTTAGACAAGATTAATAGATCTATTAGTTCGAGTTTATGTTTGATGCGGAAGCGTATTTAAAGAACTAACAGATATGTTTGATAGATTTAGAACACATAATATAAAGAAACAGTATTTTAAGAACAAAATGATCTCTTGAAGATTACTGTCGTTCGATATATAATAAGAACACCAAGAACAGATTAAGAACTGTTTGGTGTGTGTGAGAGAGTATAATGCTTAACAGGTTTGACGATATAAAGCATAAGCATGAAACTCAGATTCTTCGTTAAGTCCTTAAGATTGTTAAGGAAGATCTCAACAAGAGACTTCCTTTTATACTACTCTAGGGGACCATAAAGCATGAGCTGCTGTTGATCGGACGGCATGAATAGTTGTACGTGTTGTATTGCATTTAATGCCGTAGACGTCTATATTGTACTAAGCCATATTGAGTCCATTCAGAGCTTGACGCGTGTTGAGGTTTCACAGGGCACGCTACCATGCAAGTTGATTAACGGATCCAGTAACAGTAGCAATATATAAAATATCTTCTAAGTCTTTATCGTAAACCGCAGAGGCTCTGTAAAGGGTTAAGGAGGTTCTGAGGTCTGGTCTTCTGTAGAGCAGTCTTCACCGGGTTCCGAGTCTTTGGTCTTCTTTGTGCGTAAGACAGAGGTTCTGTAGGACACCTCTGTAGCTTCTGTAGCTTCTTGACCTTGATCTTTCGGAAGTGGCAGAGCCTCTGTAAGAGGCTTTCTTCACTTAGCCTATTTTTCACTACTTCTAAATACTTCTACGATTAGGAAGATTGAAGCTAACAATCTCCCCCTAAGTAGTGAAAAATAAAAATTTGACATTGAAGTACTTTAGGCTAAGTTAGATAAGACAAAGGTTAAACAATACCTCGAAAGTTCTTTCATTCAGAAATATGCCAGAGGCATTTTACATTTGAGTATTATGAAAGATAAACTGAAAATGGTTTGCAGAGATTTTGTTTGAGAATCAGATGTTGGCGTCTTTGAAATCGTTGTAGCTTCTGTTGTTTCTTCCGACTTCTCTGATCTCGTTGTAGAAACTGACGCAGAGTTCTCTTAAGCGGATTGTAGCATCAATCTCTCTGATGAAAGCATCTGCAGCGTCTCTATCCATTTGCTCGGTATCTCTGTATTTTACAAGGTTTGCTCTGAATATGTTCAGAGTACTGGTTGCGTACTTCTGACAGTCCATGGTCACAAAAAGTTTGACTTCGCCTTGTGGGTTTTGAAATACTAACCCGAACCTTGGTTCTGTAATGATTGAGTTGGGCACAGCGTCAGGTGGGCAGCGATCCTCTGGTGGTCGAAGGTTCAGATGTTTGAGACCAAGATCCTTTCCTAGCTGAAAGTCTATCAAACTGTAGATCAGAAGCCTTTCCCTCATTGCTTTTCTCAACACTTGATAGGCTCTGGTGTTTGGCTCTGTGTTATAGTTGTCCATCGTCCACTGCAGAAGGTCAGGTAGATCATAGGGATTCAGATTCCTTAGGTCAGCATCAGCGAATGTGGTCTTTGAATTGTTTACCCTTCTGACTCTGTAAAGATTGTACCTGACCCTTGGATAGGTTCTTGTAAAGGAGTACCTACAGAAGATTACCTTTTTGATTTTGTAGATTGAGAAGACGTCTGCTCTGGTTCTTGGCTTTGTTCTGGTGAAGATGTTCTCAAATTCTTCTCTGATCTCTGGATTTGTGACGTGATCTGTTGGATGATTGGTCTGAAAGGGTTGTTTGTAGAGGTATTCGTATACCACTTCTTCCATTTCTTTGTATGTTGGACCAGGTGGTGGTACTTGTCTTCTGAGACTCTCCATCTGTCGAACAACTTCTGCAGCTCTACCTGTTAGTGGAATGTCTGACAGAGGCTTCAATCCATATGCCTAGTCCTCTTCTTCAGGCTTTGGAGTTTGGAAGGCATCCAAGGCGCTCTTCATCAATTTCTCTGTAGGCTTGGGCAATGATTTCTTTTTCTTGGGCTCTTCTGTCAGTTTCGCCTTTCCCTTGTCTTTGGCCTTTGGAGGTTCAGAACCTGTTGACTCTGTAGGTTTGGGTGTTGGCGCTTCCGTTGGAATGATGGGTGTTGCCTCTGTAGGTTTTGACACTTGTGTTTGAGAGGACTTTTGTGGCGTTGGTTCTGTTGGCTTGATTGGCTCTGTAACCTCTGTTGGAGGTTCTTTGGTGACTTCTTCTGTGAGCTCGGTTTCGGTGGGTTGAGGAATGTCGAATCTTCTTGCCATTCGGAAAGATGATGTAAACCTCTGTCTTTCTTCTGCTCTTTTCGCCATTCGTTCAGTCATTGTGTTGTGCATATTTCTTAGAACAGAAGAAGCAGAGGTCGTTGCTCTTTTTGGTTTGTGGGCAATAGACTTTCTTCTTGGGATGGTTTGGGATTTTTCTGTTGGTTTTGTAGTTGGGGAGGGAAGATCTTCTTCTGAAGAGGATGACAGATGTTGAGCATCTACTCCAAACATTGTAGGGAATTCCACAGAGGTGGGTGTTTCCTCTGTGGTCTTTTGAGCTTCTGTTCCTCCGGGTTGTTGGTTTGTTGAAGGACTTTCTTCCAAGATGATTACCACAGGGGTGGTTGTTGCCTCTGTGGACTGTTGAGCAGTTTCTGGTACATGGGTTTCTTCAGCAGTTGATTCCACATAGATGAGTGTTGTCTCTGTGGTCTGTTGAGTTTGTTGTTGTTAGGTTTGTTTTGGAGGGGCTTGGTTGATGGGTTATGCGGCTATTGGTGTAGCTGGAAGTCCTCTGCTCGTAGCTTTCTCCCTTGTATTCTCCCCCTCAGGATGATCTGATGGACCAGGGTGGTCATCATCAGAGTCATCCTGACCCTTATCAGAAGTACCCTCTGCTCTGCAAGAAGCTTTGGGTTTCTTTGGTAGTTCTGCTCCTGCGGCCATCAACTTTGCGCATACATCATCACAGAGGCCGAATAGAGTTGCAAGCTCTGCTTCTGTGTTGAAGCGCATTCTGCCGACACTAGCTCTGAACTCTTTAATGTAGTTGGCATTTGCAGTAGTGAAGGAGACAATGACTTCTGTGACCTGGTTTATCACATTCTGCCCGAGCTCTATTAGATGTGCTCTGGTCATGTAGTCTTTAGGCTGCATCAGCACAGTGTTGCGCATTGCTTCTTCTTGTACGTGTTTCAGGGCGTTCTATAGATCTGTAGGTGTAATGCCCTTTGCTTTGTTGGATTACTTGTTCAGTTGTTCAAGGAAATGTTTGACTGATTCCTTGAACGCAGAAGTTGCGGCTATCCCGAATTCTTTGGCGGCAGAAGTGGTAGTTGTTTCAGCAGAAGACTTCATCTGGATAATGGCGGATTTCACCTCTGTGGACAGATTGTCCATTTTGGTGTTCAGATTTAGTAAGGCCGTCGATGTTGTCTCTGCAATAGATTTGAAAGAGCTTTGCAACTCTTTCATGGTTTGGTTCACAGAGGTGACAAGGGTTTGGAACTCATCCCTTGATACTTGTGTTCCTGTGGTAACCTTTGGAGGAACACATTCGTCTCCAGAGTGAGTCCCTGCTCCTGGGACACCTTCGTTCACCCTTGTTTGTACGTTGGGGGTGGAAGGATTTCCATCTGATCTTCGAGAAGAAATTTGAGTTTCAATCTCTACAGAAGTTCTGCGAAGAACAGTGTCCACCTCCACTCCAGAGGTGGGTATCGGAATGTTCTTCTTTTGACTTGGAGACTTGTCTAGAGTCTCTTCGTATTTGTGCTCACTACTTCTCTCTGAAAGAAGTTTTGGCCCTAAACTGTGCGTGGCAGAGGAAACTAATTCCTCTGTAGGGTGTTCTAGTGTGATCTGGGGCGATGGATCACGAACTATAGGCGAGTCTCTCTGAGGAGACTCTCTAGGAATGGATTCCCCGGTTTCTGTGGGCGCAGAGGTTGAAAGATTAACCTCTGGCTGGATGGGTTGGGTTTGGATCGAGCTGTGCTGCTCTTGTTCAATAACACCTTCTGCAGCTAGACCTGCGGTGTTAGAAGTGTGGGTTGCACTAGGAGGGGTTTGAGGATGTGTGCCTTCTACTTCTACGAAATCTTTTTCTATCCCTTTTTCTTTTTCTCCCGTTCTATCTAAAGCCTCTGTAACCTCATCTCTATTCCACTCAACTTCTGCTTGTAGCCTAATCCTTTCCCTAGTGGTATTATCTGACCTATCGATTTCTTCTATACCTTCTTCTGAAGTTGGGCTTGTACTTCTTCTGTTGACGTTCAATCCCTGTTGGATGAAGGGGTTCTGTAGAATGTTTGGAGTTTCAGCCGGTTGATCTCTGGGGGTTTGGTCATCATCTTGCAGATTTGTGTCAACGCCAGAGATAGAGAAGTCTTGTTCTTTTGTGGTGTGGTGGTCAAGTGGTGGTGCATTTCACCCAACTGTATTTAGGGTGTTAGCAATGTCAGGGTGTTGAAGGAAATTGTTTAAGCTACCTTGATGAGCGAATCGATCTGGGGATTGATAAGTTGATTGATATCCCTCTTCTGCAACTTCTTTTTCTGTATTCTCTTCCTCTGCAGTTTCTTCGACCCGGGTCTCTGCGACCTCTTCTTCAACAACTTCTGTAGTTGCCTCTTCTGCGATGGTAACCATTTGATCAAGTGGTTTCCCATGCTTCTTTTTGGTCTTCCTCCTCATGGGTTTTGGTGCCCCTCCTTCTGTGGGTTTTGATTTCCTTTTCTTCTTTTGTTTTGGAGAAGAGGGAGGAGCAGAGGACCCAACTTCTGTGGCATGAGGAGGTGAAGGTTGAGTTTCTGTAATGCTTGTAGAGGTGCCTTCTGCAGTTTTCCTCTTCTTTGTTTTTGGGGTAGAGGCAGATGCTTTAGAAGAAGACTTCTTTCCGATGAGCTCGGCTAGTTTGGATATAAAACTAAGTTGGATTTCCATGTGTTTTGCCAGTTTCTGCTCCTTCGCTTCTGTAGAGAGGGGTTCTGCAACTATTGTTCCTAGGGGGACACCTAAACGCGGGGGTGTCATAGGGCTCGGTTTTGGAGTCATATGATCGCGTATATACTCTAACTTAAGGGTTTTGTTCTTGGCATAGCTCAGAAGCTTCTTTGACAGAGGTCTGCAGTGGGTGTTGCCATCTACATGATCGGTGGGGATGTTTTTGTTCATTGGGAACTGTTTGGGAGTTGGCCCTTCCATTGGCCAGTTCTGCATCATCAGCAGAGGTTCGAACAGGGCTCCCAATATCCTTTGGAATTGCAGAGGCGGTAGATACTTAGGATCGTTCTCTCTTGCCTTTTTGGTGTTGTTCTTTCTGTCGATCATATTGATGATCTCCTGCAACATGATGGTCGCGTAATCGAGTGGGAGATCGTAGTAGACCCCGTACATGATGGTTAAGATCTGGTGCGAGCTCTGGTCAATGCTGCCTATCTTCCCTGTAAGGCATCTGTTGAGGATCGAAAACAAGGTGTTCCACAGAGGTGGTAGTCTGCCTCTGCGGAAGTCATTTCTCTTCCTTAGGTGGGTGTTGTACCCAAGCATTTCTACAAAACGACAGAGCTCGTCGTCTGTTGGTTGTTCTGCATATGTTTTCAGTCCAAGAAGACCCCTTGTTGGTAGATTGAACTCAAGAGAAAACATTGTTCTATTGAACTTGAGTTCCAAATGGTCAGATTTGTCTGGTTTTGAGATGTACCCTTTGATAAGCGAATCATCTTTATCATATCGGCAACTTTGCCAAAATTGGTTCAAATACCTAACAGGTATTTTCTTTGGGGTTCTTGAGAGTAAAGGAAAGAGAATATGGTTTTCCATGATGTTTAGAGGAAGGGCATGAGCTTCGCCGAAAGCAGTGAGTGAGGGGACCAAATAGCAGTTATTGGATTTGATGGGTAGTACCTTTTCAAAGTGCTCCTTTGCGATAAAGTTTTGGAGATGGGTGGTCGGAGCAAAGTCTGCTGAGTCGCCGGAATCTTCTTGTTCGACATTTTTGGCGAGGTGGGGGTTTTCTGAATGTTCAGAATGAGCAGGGGGGGTGTTCCGGTGAGTTCTCCGGAGAGTGTGCAGGGGAGATAGCTTGAGAAGATGAAGCCATTGGTAATGAGAATAAGGTACTTGCAGGTTTTTGCAGGGTTTCGCCGGAGAAGAATGAGGGTTCGTAAAGATTTTATGAGAGGGTAAGCTTGGGTTTTATAGGTGTGTAAAACGATAGAATTCGAAAGGGTAAAAATATTTGGCAATGGATAAATATTTGGAATCCGTACTTGAGTTAGAACGGCGGGTTCAACTTTCCAAAAAAAAAGTGCCATGTACGCCCAATGAAAATGAGACACGTAGGCCATGTCAGAGGATGACAGGACGTCGTGCGCGGCCCATTAATGCTATGCGCGTGGGGTTGTTCTTAGCCACATGATTTTCACTCTCAGTAAAAGTAACCGTTACTGTTTACAGAAATGCCCAAATACCAAATTCACAGAAGCTCTGTGGTTTACAGAAGATCTGTGATTTTGAAAATCTTGGATTTTCACCATTTTCTCATATATCTCATTGTTATCATGACTCTGTAGGTTCTATTTTGACCAAAACATTTGTAAAATCATTGGAGAGGATTAATAGGATTTTAGTGAAGAAATTTCGTTCACAGAGGTTTTGAGGCTCTATAGGAACTTGCAGAAGCTGTGTCAGGGCCAGCAGAAGCTCTATGAGTGAAAATTTCTCATAACTAAAAATCTATTAACAATTTTGATCATCCAAGTTTTGATTTGCATTAAGAAATGTTTTTCGGACATATTTGAAAGTTGGTGTCCGAGAAAACTGTTTTGGAAAAAGTTTTATGCGAGAAGGTCATGGTGTGTGTATTTGTGCGTATTCGGTTTCCGAGTTAAATTTGCGATTACAGAGCAGTGTTCTGGCAGAACTTCTGTTGAGCTCAGCAGAAGCTCTATGACCTCAAATTTCTCATAACTCAAAAATTATTAAAAGTTTTAATAATTTTATTTTTGAAATGTTATTCCCAGTATTTTTAGGACGTATTTGACAATTTTTGTCCCAGAAAACTGTTTTCAAAAACCTTTTGTACGAGACATACCTTTTGGTTCTTCTTTTCTCGGCAGTGATGTCTGACTTCTGACGATATAGATTCATCGACACTCATCTTTGCCCCCCCCCCCCCCTTGAAAGATTAACCTCTGTAGATCATTTCAAGGTTTCTTTTGCTCCCCGTTGATCTAACCATTTCTGTCGATCAAGTTACTTTCTTTTGTTCCCCCTTGATCTAACCATCTCTGTAGATCAAGTAATTTCCTTTTGCTCCCCCTTGATCTAACCATCTTTGTAGATCAAGTAATTTCCTTCTGCCCGCCCTTGACCTATGCTTGGATCAAAATAGGATAAGTTTTGCATAGTACATAGGTCATGTTTACCAGAGGTTATGTAGGGGTCGTCAGAGGTTCTGTGCAGACCCACAGAAGCTCTGTGAGTTCAAGAACTATTTAAGATTGAGAATTTACATACAGAAATAAATCAATCAAAGCAGTAAATAAAGCAATATATTTTATACACATATTTACAAAAGATAAGCTATACTTACAGAGGATTTTCACGTCAAATTGATCATTCGTAACTTACCCACCAAGAAATTGAATCTTTTCTCGGCTAAAGCTTTGGTGAATAAGTCCGCGAGTTGGTATTCTGTGGGCAGGAAATGCATCTCGATTGTACCGTATTCAACATGATGTTTCAAGAAGTGGTACCTTATATCGATATGCTTGGTTTTTGAATGTTGCACAGGATTGGCAGAGATGGAAATGGCACTTTTGTAATCATAGAAGATGGGTATCTTGAGTAGGATGTGGCCGTAGTCTTTTAGCTGAGTCTTCATCCACAGAACCTGAGAACAACACCTTGCAGCATCAACGTATTCAGCTTCTTCCGTAGATGTTGACACACAATTCTGCTTCTTGGAGGTCCAACTGACTAGCTTACCACCTAGGAATTGACAACTCCCAGAGGTACTCTTTCTGTCGAGCATGCATCCTCCATAGTCTGAATCTGTATAAGCTTTAAAACAAAAGCCAGAGTTCTGTGGATACCAAAGACCAAGATTTTTGGTCCCCTTTAGGTATCTAAAGATTCTCTTAACAGCATCATAATGTGATTTCTTAGGATTAGCTTGATAACGTGCACAAAGACATGTGGCATGCATAATGTCAGGTCTGCTAGCAGTTAAGTATAACAAAGATCCAAACATGCCTCTGTAGAGAGTGCATTCTACAGAGATGCCATCTGGATCTAAGAATAACTTATTTCCAGTGGCCATTGAAGTTTTCATGGCAGAGGTATCAGAGAGGCTATACTTGGAAAGAATGTCAGAGACATATTTGTCCTGATTTATAAAAATTCCCTCTGATGATTGTTTGACTTGGAGTCCGAGGAAGAATGTTAATTCTCCCATCATACTCATTTCAAACTTACTTTCCATGAGTTTTTCAAAACTTTTGCACTCTTCTGTATTAGTAGACCCAAAAATTATGTCGTCCACATAGATTTGTACAAGCATTATTTCACTGTTTTTACGTTTATAGAATAAGGTAGTATCTGTTGTACCTCTGTCGTAGCCATTGACTAGAAGAAAGGTAGAAAGTCGTTCGTACCATGCTCTTGGAGCCTATTTCAGTCCGTACAGAGCCTTTTCAAGGTAGTACGCATGCCTTGGGAACTTTGAGCTTTCAAACCCTGGTGGCTGATTTACGTAAACCTCTTCTTGGATTTCACCGTTGAGAAAAGATGATTTCACGTCCATCTGATAGACTTTGAAACCTCTGTGGGCTGCGAAGGCTAAGAATATTCTTATTGCTTCGAGCCGTGCGACATGGGCAAAAGTCTAATCGTAGTCTATGCCTTCTTCTTGTCTATATCCCTTGGCCACTAATCGTGCTTTGTTTCTGATGACCACTCCATCTTCATCCTTCTTATTTCTGTAGACCCACTTAGTCCCAATGACCTGTTTCCCCCGTGGCAGAGGTACTAGAGTCCAGACTTTGTTGCGCTAAAACTGCAGAAGCTCATCTTGCATGGCGTCTACCCAGTTTGGGTCGTCAAGGGCTTCAGAAATCTTCTTTGGCTCTATCATACTAATAAAGTTCGTAAAGAAACAAAATTAGCAGTGGCAGACCTTATTTTTACCGTGTCAGAGGGTTCACCAATTATTTGGCTTGGAGGGTGGCTTTTTGTCCACTGAGTTGTGCGTGGATGATGGTCACCAATGTCATCGAATTGTTCTTCAGAGGCTTCTTGTTGTTCTTCTTCTTCTTCTTCTGGTGTAGCCTCTATCGTAGTGCGTGCCTTTGTAGTTGATCCTACAGTTTGTGGAATGATTGGTATGAGTGGTGGTGGAGTTTTTTCCTCTGAAGGCGTATAGACTTGGTCCTCTATATCCTCTGTTATTGGTTCCTCTGTGGATTGTGAAGTTTGTTCTTCAGCAGCTTCTGTGGTCGTTTTCCTTTGTGTTTCATTTTCTGTAGACTCTTCCTCAGCATTTGCATCTGTAGCATTTACAGAAGAAGATGAAGCATTATTTGGACCAGTTAGAGTCATGCATGTTGGATTTTGACCGACAGAAGATTGTTTTGCAGAAGCTCTGATTGTTCCAATAGAGGGATCAATGTCGTCGTGGAACATATCTAGAAATAGAAGATTTAAGTCTTCTTTTGTTTGTGAGATGCCAGAGGATTCTCCTTTAAGTCCGAGTTCTGAACTGATTTTCTCAGAAGTCTTTTGGAATGAATCATCAAAAGAAATATTGATGCTTTCTACGATCTTGCGAGACTTTGTAAGGTATACTCTGTAGGCTTTGGAAGTGGCAGAGTATCCAATGAATTTTCCTTCGTCAGCTTTTACCTCAAACTTTCCTCTGGAATCTCTGTCGTTTAAAACAAAGCATTTACATCCAAACACATGGAAAAACTTGATGTTTGGCCGCCTTTTGTTGATCAGTTCGTAAGGAGTCTTGATGTGTCTTTTCACAATGGTTGAACGATTCTGTGTATAACAAGCGGCATAAATCGCTTCTGTCCAAAAGTTCATCGGTAATCCGCATGCTGATAGCATAGTTCTTGCAGCCTCCACGAGCGTTCGATTCTTTCTTTCGACTATGCCGTTCTGCTGTGGAGTGCGTGCGGCAGAGAAGTTCTGTGATATTCCTTCTGTAGAAAGATGGACTTCAATGACAGAGTTTTTAAATTCTGTGCCATTGTCACTTCTTAACTTCTGTATTCTGCATTCATAAAGAACTTGGATTCTTTTCATTAGATTAATCAAGATGATTGGAACATCTGATTTCTTTCGGACAAATTCAACCCATGTGAATCGCGAATACTCATCAATTAAGACAAGTATGTATTTCTTGCCACCTAGGGTCTGTATGGCAATGGGACCGCAGAGGTCGACATGAAGCATGTACAGAGGCCTAGTGCAAGACACATATGTTTTTCCTCTGTGGGAAGATCTTCTGAGTTTTCCCATTTCACAGGCAGAACACAAATGATCCTTATTAAATTTAACATTAGGCAAACCTTTAACTAGATCAAGTTTGACCAGTTTATCCAAGGTGTGAAAGTTCAAGTGACAGAACCTGTTATGCCATAACCAGGCTTCCTCACTTTTGCATGCTACAAGGCAAACTTTGTCCTTGTTCTTGGAACTAAAATTCATCAGATATAGATCACCTCTTCTTTCGGCTCGTAGAAGTTCCATTCCTGTGTCTTCACTTTTCAGAGAGCAAAAAGTTCTTTTGAATAACACATCGAATCCTGTATCACAAAGTTGGCTTACACTGAGTAGGTTGTGTTTAAGGCCATCCACATATGCAACTTTGTATACATAAACGTTTTCCTTCTTTATGACTCCATAGCCTTTGATGTGTCCCTTTTTGTCGTCTACAAAAGTTACAGATCCACCATCGAGTGATTCTTTGTACATGGATAGTATACTTCTGTCGCCAGTCATGTGCCTTGAGCATCCGGAGTCTAGATACCAGATTGGCACATACCGCTTCTCAGTGTCAGTGCCGGAGTTGACTTCTGCCATGCCACAGAATAGGGCATTGGTGGTGTATTCATCGTCAGAGGTAGAGTCTGACTCGAAGTCCTCCTTGTTCGCCTCAGAATGCCCTTTGTTTGCCATTAGGGATTTTTGCGCATAATATTCAGCCTTCTTTTTGTAAAAAGCTGAGTCCTTCTGTGGGAGATTTGGTCTACTTCTGCATTCATTTGCGAAATGGCCTGGCTTCCCGCAGTTGAAACAACCTTGGGAAGTGTTTCCAGCACCATCGTTGGACTTCTGTCGGTCTCCACCTTTCTCCATTCGGCATTCGTTTGCGTAATGACCAGGCTTGCCACACTTGTAGCATTCTTGTTGTGTGTGGCTCACCTTGTCATCTGACCTCTGTCGGTCATTACCTCTGTAGTTTCTATCGCTTGACCTCTGTCGGTCATTTCTATCATCTGACCTCTGTCGGTCACTAGATTCTTCTCTTCTTCCATCATCTCTTCTATCACCTCGGTTGTCTCTGCCATATCGATCAATTTCTGAACCCCTCTGGTTTCCTCTGAACTCTCTTATCAACAGAGCTAAGGATTTAGCTAATGACGCAAGAGTTATCTCTTCTTCTACCAGCTCGTCTTCTTCGCTATCAACTATCACTATCTTCTTCTTCTCCTTCTTCTTCTCCTCTGTTGCTCTCTCATTTCTCGGTCTCTCTGCAGCCTCTGTAGATTTACTAACCAATGCGTATGGTGCAATGGTTAGTATTTTAGCCTGTGCTATTTGAGGCTCCTGTGCAGCTAGTGTTCCATAGAGATCAGAGAGTGTCCAGGAGTCTAGATCTTGGTTTGTTTGTAAAGACATAGACAACTGGAGCCACTCATCATTCAGGCTCTTTAGAAACATGACGTTATTTTCTTCCGAGGTTCTGTGAATGCCAGACTTTCTACATTTGTTTATGAGACAGTTGAACCTGTCGTACGTCGTTTGCAGAGATTCTGTTGCAGAGGCTCTGAAGGCATGATATTCATTTATGTATTGTGCCCTTCGGTTCTTCTGCGTTTTAGCACCCCCTTCCAACTGTCTTTCTAATTCTTTCCAAAGATCGTGCGCTGTTTTGCATGCATCTAAGGATTGAGAAAGTTCGTTGGGGATAGCCATGATCAATATTCTTTTTGTTTTCTGTGCAACTTCATCTTCTGCCCTATCTTCATCTGACCATTCTCCTTTTGGCTTAGGTCTTTGACGTTCAGGGATTTCAAGAGATTCAGCAGTAGCTGGTACTCGTGGTACTATTATCATGGGAACTTGAGGAGGGTTGTAAAGATATTGTACGAGAGTTTTTTCAGTACCCTCAAAGAAATGGATCATTCTTATCTTCCATTGAGGATACTCATCTCGAAGGAGAGTAGGAGGCTTGGTTAGTGAACCAGCAGTGAAAAAGTTATTTGTATTTGTCATTGTAAGAGTTTCGAAGGGTCTGAAAAGATAATATGACGAAAGAGTATAAGTTTGATGATCTGGAAGGTTTTCTGGGTTTTAACAGTTCCCATAGTGCACTTTAATGGAGTTTTAACCTGGAAAAAATAGTTTCTTTTAAGAATACCACTTTCGAATAAATCGAAAAATGATAGGAAAACAGAAACTTTTCAACGAAATGAAGAACATGTTAAAACAGAATGATGTCTATCACAAATCTTGTAACAAAGAGGATCACTTGATATTAAAAATCAAGGAAGGCTCTGATACCATTGTTGGTTCCCGTTTTGCTTAGACAAGATTAATAGATCTATTAGTTCGAGTTTATGTTTGATGCGGAAGCGTATTTAAAGAACTAACAAATATGTTTGATAGATTTAGAACACATAATATAAAGGAACAGTATTTTAAGAACAAAATGATCTCTTGAAGATTACTGTCGTTCGATATATAATAAGAACACCAAGAACAGCTTAAGAACTGTTTGGTGTGTGTGAGAGAGTATAATGCTTAACAGGTTTGACGATATAAAGCATAAGCATGAAACTCAGATTCTTCGTTAAGTCCTTAAGATTGTTAAGGAAGATCTCAACAAGAGACTTCCTTTTATACTACTCTAGGGGACCATAAAGCATGAGCTACTGTTGATCAGACGACATGAATAGTTGTACGTGATGTATTGCATTTAATGCCGCAGACGTCTATATTGTACTAAGCCCTATTGAGTCCATTCAGAGCTTGACGCGTGTTGAGGTTTGACAGGGCACGCTACCATGCAAGTTGATTAACGGATCCAGTAACAGTAGCAATATATAAAATATCTTCTAAGTCTTTATCGTAAACCGCAGAGGCTCTGTAAAGGGTTAAGGAGGTTCTGAGGTCTGGTCTTCTGTAGAGCAGTCTTCACCGGGTTCCGAGTCTTTGGTCTTCTTTATGCGTAAGACAGAGGTTCTGTAGGACACCTCTGTAGCTTCTGTAGCTTCTTGACCTTGATCTTTCGGAAGTGGCAGCGCCTCTGTAAGAGGCTTTCTTCACTTAGCCTATTTTTCACTACTTCTAAATACTTCTACGATTAGGAAGATTGAAGCTAACAATGAGTTTTTGTATCATATTTTCAAAGTGTTTATACTTATAAATTCCTATCATCATCAATTTAGGGATATTGTTGGTCTTGCCTACTTGATTTGTTAATGGCACCGATTCAATCAAACACTTAGTAGAATAGTTTCTTTGATAATAGTAAAGTTGAACACTTGAAGCTCACTCATAAGATTGTAATCAATGTTCATCATCCCTATGTGAAAAGACCACCTATTTGTGAACATTGGTCTTTGTACTTGTACTTTACTTCGTTTCAAGACTATTTACTTTACTTCTTACATTAAGCTTTTTATGGGTTAAGTCGTCTGTCTGGATAATTTTTTTTGTTTGAGGGATGGAGACCAATGGGGTTGAGGGAGGCAAAGAGAGAGAGAGAGAGAGAGAGAGAGAGAGTTGGATTGTTTTTAGGATTTATGGTATTAATTTGTCCGAGGTAGCTTGATGGGGACAAGTAAGGGGTCATGGATTATTCCATATAGACATTTTAGTTCAATGGCTTAACGATTAAGCTGTAAATAAACACTTATATATGGTCGAGTGAATAAATCATTTAGACTATTAAACTCATTAAGTTGTAGGTAAACAACCCCTTAATCGTTATGCGAGTCGAAGATAAGCTAGGACGCCGAACTAGTAACATTTATGTTGTGTTAGTACCACTTCTTTATAATATAAAAAGTAATGAAAAGTTTCAAAGTACAAATGACGAGAGGTGCCTATGAAAGAAAGCCTAGTTGAACTAGAGACTGCTCCAGAACTTAGATAATCCGGAGGACGCTTAATCAGAAGATGACCAAGCGAGCCAGAGCCCTCCAGGCCCTCTCTGATCCAACCTCTGTGTTCAACCATTGTTCAATTCTCTCAAGTGTGGTCTTCCAATCTAAGCCTGACAGCTCACCACTAGAAGCGGTTATCACATTTTTCCCGTGGATCTCATCCATTGGTGTAATAACCAGGATTGTCTTGTAAATAAATAATAAGTTGGTGTGAGAAGTGTGAAAGTTGAAAAGTTGGTGGCTATTGTGTGAAGTTGGGAATTAGGGTTAAAACCCTTAAGCCTCAATTTCCTTACTCATTTTTGTTGGCGGCTGTAGTGTGCAAAATTGGGAAGGAGCAGACTTGATAGCTGGGAGAGAGCATTGGAGAAGAAAAGCTTGAGAGTGTGGATCACCACTTCTTGGAGGCAAATTCCTTCTCCTTAACCCGTTAATCTTTTTTTTTTGGAAAAAGCTTAACCCTTTAATCTGTTGGGTAATGTTTGGTAAATTAGTAAGGACTTTATGTGGGGTTTTGGGATTTCTTGATTGGTATCTCCTCAAGAATGTGAGAATGCAGGGTGTATTGTCCCAACCCAATCGGTATGGGAAATCAGTGTTTAGCTTGTTAAATCGTTAGAAATGTTATCTCCTTGCTTATTGGGGATCAACACCTAACATCGATCTGTGTTGGGGAAGTGGGTAAAGTATTTGGAACGGGATCGCCGATAAAACCCCAATTGTCCGGAACTTGCCTAACTCGGAAACCTTTGGGATTCCGGAATGAGGAGTCCGGAAGTGGTAGCGAAATCCATTATGAGGAGTCCGGAAGTGGTACCGGAATCCAAAATGAGGAGTCCGGAAGTGGGAACCGGAATCCGGTATGAGGAGTCCGGAAGTGGGGGTGGCATCCGGATGAAATCCGGAAGGTACGTCCGGAAGTCTAACACCGGAAAAAGGTAATTCGGATATGTCCAGATTTGGGGTTGCGATAAGGAAGAGTTCGGAATTCGGGTCTTCGTACTCTAGTGGTATTTTATTGAGTGTCTGGATTGGTTACTAAGTGAGTTGTTGAGTGAGTTATCCACTATCGTGTGTTCGGTGTCGATGTAGGTTAGGATAGAGGATAGCAGTTGTGGGTGCGAACATTTAGCGTGGACATCTGGTGAGTCTTTATAAACTGAAGCTTTATCGATACTCGAATTTATTACTTGTACCGATATATTGAATTGCATGATTTACGTTGTTTTAAATATGCATGATCAGAGCGTGTAAATTATATTATGGATATGTGTGGGACATGTGAGGAATTAATATGGATATATGGGGAGTGTGCCCCATGCAAGATATATGAATTCGTTTCATATGATCACTAAGGGCGGGTGTGTTCCCTAACACGTTGTCACAGGTGTGCACGTGACTAAGTGCGATCCGTTAATATGTGTTGTGCATGTACTTAAACTGACAAAGGTGTAACTGTTTATAAATGCTTATAAACTCTCTTTAGTTGATAATTGTGGCGTGGTGTTGGTAGCAAGAGGGATCTCATAGACCTCATGATCTAACCATCGCTTTTCAAAACTAAAACCTTTTCAGGTAAGCAGGTAGCCGAGAGCTCGTTTAGAGGAAATGGCAATATGTGAGTTGGAGCTTGCGTATAGAAGGAGTAGAAGACTTTCCCTTTTTATTTTGTAGTTATGTTCTCAACTGTAGATAGGGTTATTTTCCTCGAACCCAGTTTTGTAATCTTGATAGTGTGACTATGTTGGGCCATTTTTGGCGTTTTGAATTAAAGAAGTAGCTTTTGGCATGCTTGTTTGGTATGGGTTGTTACAGTTGGTATTAGGGTGCTAGTTTATGGGACCTAGGTGACCGGATGGGCCTAAACTTAAACTGTGGAGTAGGAGGACACAACTGAGATATAGGAAGCCTTTAGGGAACACCTTGATCACCGAGTGTTCAGAACGATGGTAGCGATGACTCTCATGTAAGGTAAATTCAAATCACATATGGCCAATGTCATTATGAATTTACAGGTGCATGGGTGTGCTTGATTACTGTTCTTCAGATGGTCGATAGAGGTGGTAGTGTGTAGTGAGTGGTGGTAGTGTGTAGAAAGTGATGGTAGTGTGTAGAGATTGGTGGTAGTGTGTAGAGAGTTCTAACCTTGCCATGGTGGCAATGTTCTAGTGTGTTGTGCGAGATTGTTTATGGTGTGAATGATGATACCTTCTAGAAGGAGTACCGTGTGAGTTGTGGGTGGCCCTAGGTGAGGTAGAACCTCTTGGGTTCATAGAGAAGAATAATTGATTGTAAGTGAGCTCCTAGTTTTTTGGGAGTCTCTACTCTAGGAGTTGTTATGTCGATCAACTGGGATTGTGAAGGCTTCAACTTAAGAATTGAGTAGTAGAGTTGAGCCTTTTGACTCTCTAGTCAGTAGAAGGGCGGCGAGGGTGGTTGAGAAATGATAGTCATGTTGATTGGTAACATGAGGCAATGATAGTATGAAAAAGAAACTATTGTTGGTTAACCTATTTGGGTTATAGTGGAGCCGCATATTTGTGCAAATCAGTTGTCAAGGTGGTAAATATGTAGTTGGTACATGCAAGTATGTGGAGAAGCATCGGTACCAAAGGTTGTTGCAAATGTGAGAAACCTGGGGTTTGGTCGGAAGTAGGGCGCCGGTGTTGAATTGTTGGGAATGCAAACAGTTGACCTTGCTAGGGCGAATAGCCTTCAATGTAAAATGAGTCATGCATTGTGGTTTCAAACAAGATACATGGACCCTTCACGTCAAATGTATGTGTGTGTGTGTGTTTGCCTGGTTACAAATTGAGTTGGCACGTGCAAGCGTGTGTTCGAAGGGAAAAGACAAATTTATTTACGTTGTGTGATAAACTTTGAACTTGGAGAAATAGTGAATGTGTTGGAACCCAGATATAACAAGTAACAACAATAATAGCAATATTCCTTGTATTTTATTGATAAAGATAAGAGTTTACAATATTTGAAATGAAGAACAACTCTCTCTTTTAACTAGCTCTCACTCTTTCCTTTTTTGCTTAAAAAAGCTCTTTCTCTCAATTACGTATATATAGAAAAGAGAAACTTGAATACTTTATCTAAATATCTCTTAAATGAGATATTTTAAGATATTATCTAAAATATCTCTTAAAAGAGATATTAAGAGATATTATCTAAAATATCTCATAAATGAGATATTATAACCAATACAATAATTGGTTGTTTACACATTTAGCCCTTGACACTCAACAAATACAAATAAGTCCTTGAAACTATTTCTTAATAAAACATTCATGTAAATTAGGGGCTAATTAAAGCTGACAATCTCCCCCTAATGTTTTATAAAGAAATCATCATCTTGTAGTCTCCCCCTTACTTTCTTTAGAGGCGTTGGAGTGTCAATCTTCAAGTCTTGTAAGAGTCTTCTTTTCCTGATCTTCCACAATTTCAATTGCTTCAATTCTTTCTTTAACTCCCCCTTGATCGTTGCATACTCCCCCTTGAATGTTGCTTTACTTTTCAGATCCCAGTTATTTCCCATAGATTAAACTCAAACAATCAGAGAACGATTTAAAGTGCGGAAGCTTGTATAACCAGTTTGAGTAAAAATCGTTGGTAGATAAACTGATAAGGTGGTTGAGTAGCAAGCATAGTCAGCTCATGAAGATCTGTTTTCAAAAGACAATAAGTAACCAGGGGTAACAGCTAACATAGAAGCACATAGCAACTGTTATCACAACAATTAAAATAATTGTGTGGCCTATGTTCAGAGTTGACATTTATGAAGCTCTGATAGGACTTCCAGTTATCATAGAAGTAGAATTATAAAATTAAACTTCTCAAACTGTTCTGGCATTATCACATAGATATGCAAGTGGAATCACAAAGATTCGTGATATTGTGTGGAAGAAAAATAGAGTATTGTCTATTAGGCTCAAAAGTGTGTAAACTGTTTGGACAAAACAGGTGTCCACAGACTCAATGTGCATGAGTGAAGTGTGAAGGTAGGGAAAATTTCCTTCTTTTCAATATCCAACCTTCCAAATAAAGATCAGATAGCATATATGCTGCTTCCCCGTGGAAAAGTGAAGTATTTCCC
Source organism: Saussurea involucrata (assembly GCA_033807775.1). NCBI lineage: Eukaryota > Viridiplantae > Streptophyta > Magnoliopsida > Asterales > Asteraceae > Saussurea > Saussurea involucrata. Next base: position 116,543,789 of record CM066322.1, read on the forward strand.
TGTTGAGAAGGAAATAAGTAGCTAGTAGGGTTAATTCAAGAGTTGGCATGGGCTAATTGCCTGTTTCAATGATAATCACCAAAGAGTCGTGATAAATCAGTAATGTGGCTTGCCCGGCTCAGAAAAAGATAGTGAAGAGTTGTATATTTCTTTTGACTCTGTTCTCACACCCTCTTTCTTTTTATCATGTAGCTCACATCTAACCGAACTCTTTCTTTGATGTAGACCCTTCACCTCTCAAAAACACTCAAGGTTTACTTCTTTGGTAGGAAACACCGGTTTAAGTGATCCATAGAAGTTATAAAGATCACACATTGATTCAAAAAAATTTGTCCTAGAGTTTATATTTTTCACACATAAAAAATTAAAATCCAAACTTCTATAGCAGATAAAACATTTTAGCATGTAGAAGTGGTTTGACCAATTAAAAATAGTTTTTTTTTTATTTTAAAGATGGCCTTTCTCTAAAAATGATGAGTTTAAAGGTTTAGAGATTTTACCTTTAGAGCTGAGGTTAAGTCGCAGAGGTTCTGTAGGATTTTACAGAGGTTCTGAGATGAACACTATCACAGAGGGTGGTTGCAAACTTCTGAGCAAAGGTTTATGTTGTCGCCAGAGGTTGATTTTGGATCAACAAAATGATTGTGGCTCGACAAACGCTTGGCAAAGGTTGATCGTTGCTTGGCAGAGGTTTGTTTCTAACCTGTGATCTGAGACTTACCTTTTATTCTTCTCAAAATTTGTTTGAAAAAGCATTGGTAGTGATCGATAGAGTGTTAGCACGAAATTTTCTCCAACAGAGGTTTTGAAGCTCTGTGAAACTCAGCTGAGGTTTTGTGGAAGAAAAATTCTAAAAACTAACGATTCATAAACGTTTTTGATCATCCAAAGTTTTCATCGTTTTAAGCATTGTTTTAGGACAAATTTGAAAGTTTGTGTCCTAAAATATAGAACAATTTTTATTCACAGAGGTTTTTGAGCTCTGTAAAAACTTGCAGAGGCTCTGTGAGTGAAAATTTCTCATAACTAAAGATTCTGAAATTTTTTGATAACCCAAAGTTTATATGTTATTCAAAACTGTTTTTAGGACATATATATGAAATGATGTCCGAGAAAAACTGTTTTAGGAAAGATTTTACGCGAGACATACTTACTTTGGTTTGTCTTTGTTCGACAGAGGTTGGTCACATCCGACAGAGGTTGGTTGCATCCGACAGAGGTTGGTTGCGGCCGTCAGAATCTTTTTCTTCGGATGTACATGGTCAGATTGGCATTCTCCCCCTCAAATTGAGCATTTAAATCTCATTTAGGCTCAATTTGTAATCAGATATCCTGTAAGAATCAAAAAGTGTTGGTAATCATCATCTTTGATGATTCCACATTTGTTAGGAATATCCAAAAACACAGTTAATTCAAATTTAAAAGGAAACATGGTGCTGGGGGTTAGAGATTAGAAATACCACTCAAATTCTGATCTGTTGAGGTACTGGTCCTACACTGATGTGTGTAGAAGCACATTCTGGTGAGGTACTGGTTCTACACTGATTTATGTAGAAACATCGAGAACACCGTTCTTGAAAGCGGAAGGAGCATTAATTAAATGCAATGCTTTCGGTCCAACAATTTACAGCAGACTTTGAAGCTGATTTTGGCATATCAGCACTCATAATTTGAGAAAACTCAGAACTTCAAAGTCGTGCGTCTGTGAAATATCTTTCCAATGCAACTAGAATCGAGTAATTTGGAGCACCGAGTCAAAAGTTATGCGCATGTTTCTGAAGCAGCGCAAAGTTGACAGCAAGTAAACAAAAATCGGGTTCCAAGGTTGAGTCGCAGAGGTTCAGTCCACAGAGGCTCTGTTGGATTTCACAGAGGCTCTGTGGTGAACAGTACCACAGAGGTTGTTCGGCAGAGGTTTGGCGGCAGAGGTTGATCGCAGTGCCAACGGAGCTCTGATGATGATTTTAGTGAAACACAACTTTCTGTCCAGCAGATGTGTACTGACTTTAGCAGAGATTCTGACCAAGAAGAACACTGATTCAGACCAAGATCAAAACACGAAAAGTGTTCATCTATGTCTTAGCAATCCAACGCATCTGAACTCATCAAATTTGGAGCTTCGAGGAGGGAGTTCTGTTGAAAATACGACAGGTGCGCAAAGCTGACAGCAAGAACTAAGACGTTGTGCTATGGGCTCTGAGGTTCGGTTGCAGAGGTTCAGTCCACATAGGCTTTGTCGGGTTTTACAGAGGCTCTGTGGTGAACAGTACCACAGAAGGTGGTCGCAAAAAATCTGATCCATAAGTACGAGTTGTCGGCAGAAGTTGGTCTGAGTGGTCGACAAAAGATGACCGCGGCTTGACAAACGCTTGAGGTTCTGCAGAAGTTTGGTCGCGGCTCTGCAGAAGTTGGTCTCGTGCGGCAGAAGCTTGCTTCTGTGTGCGGCAGAGGCTTGGTCGCGTGCGACAAAAGCTTGCTTCTGTGTGCGGCAGAGGCTGCTTCTGTGTGCGACAGAAGCTTGGTCGCGTGCGGCAGAAGCATAACAGAAGTGTTACACTTACTTTGACATTGATTTAGACCATTTTACCTCTGGATTTTGCAAGAACGCAAAACACAAACATCTTTCATTGGTTTGTTATATGTTCAGATCATCTTGAATCACCTCTTTTCGAGCTCGTACGACAAAGATATGGTTGATTTACCACAGTCGCGCAGATCTGTCCATCAGCTTTCCATCAGCACACTGTTGTCTACTTCAACGATGCATATGACCCTTATAAATTTCGAATCTCTGAATTCTCAAAACATGAAAATTGTTCATCTGTGTCTTTGGAATCCAGGGCTTTTTGAATCGAATCAATAGGTGTCTTAATCAGTGAGATATGATCAATTTACTACGGCATCGCAAATCTGCCACCATGCTGTCATAGTACTTGATTGTTGTGCACCGAAATCAATTGCCTTTGAAGGACGAGTCTTAAACTGAGTGTTTAAGAGTCCATATTGAACTTTGAAGCCTGAGTCCTTAACAGATGTATTAAGGAGTCCAATAGTACCTGCAAAACAGATCAAACAATTTTTGGTACCCATTTCCAAATGGGTCCTATTTTGTTAGGATTAGCATGAAGTGCTTTGTTGATCTTATCATTCACAACTGAGACAGATTGCTTGAGAATATTTTGAACAAGAGAAGAGCCTTTCACTATCCAAACCATTTTTATCTTTTTAAAAGTTTGAATAGCTGATCAATTTATCCTCTGATCATAGAAAAAAGGAGAAGTAAAAATCTGATTTGTTGACAATTTGTTTGGTTTAATGAACTCTTTTGTTTTAACAGAATTTTTTGAATTTATTTTAAAAATTAAAGAATTCCGTTCTTTGTTGCATAGTTCAAACCGTAAAGATAAATCAGATTTTAACTTCTGCTCTTTTCTAATTTCAGCAGATAAGTTGATGAATCTTTTTGTTAGTCTCTTTACTTCAGATCTAAGATTCAATCTCTCTCTTTCAAAATCCTCCTTTTGACTTACTTCTTGAAATCTTTGAACCTTTAACTGTTCAGATTCTTTTCTTTCAAAATCAGATTCGTTCCTCTCTTTTTCAAGAGTTTTCTGTAATTCTGAGATTTTGTAAGAAAGCTCTATAGAATTTGTTTCAAAAGTAGTCTTCTTTTTTTCAATCTTCTCTTTTTCACAAATCATAAGTTTTTCAAAGTTAGAAATTAGTTTAGAAAAACTTAAACACTTAAGTTCAAGTCGTTTCTTTTCTTCATCAAAAATAGTCTTAACTTCGTCAAACTTTGTTTCAGATTCATATAATTTCATCTTAAGATCGATATTTTCATTGGTTAAGAGTTTACCTGCCTCTTCTAGCTTGGTAACCTTGTCTGAATCGATCTGAAGGCTTATCTTCCTTTCTTCTGACTCTTTATCAAGAGTAATAATCACTTTTTGAAAGTTTGAACTGAGTTTAGAGTAGTAGTGAAAATCACTCATCGAACTTAGACACTTTTTCAACATGTTGTTACTTGAAAGAATGATCGTTAATCGGTGTTACTTTGAAGAATAAATCTTGCGGAAGAAAAATCAATCTTTAAATCCGATTGATGATCGTTTTACCCAAAATGTTACTGCACCACGACGAAAATAAAACGAGTACCTTCTGGACCTTAAACGATTAATCCCACCGTTCAGAATGTAGAACTGAGTGTTGTGAAGCTTCTGTCCAAATATCGCAACGATCCGACGGTGCGAACTCCGGGAATAGATAAAACGATTCGCTGCGTTTTCCAGAAAATTCAATACGAAATTTTCTTGCCTTTTCCGCTTCCGTTCGATTTCTTCAAATCACCGAGACGGCTCTGATACCAATTGTTGGAACCCAGATATAACAAGTAACAACAATAATAGCAATATTCGTTGTATTTGATTGATAAAGATAAGAGTTTACAATATTTGAAATGAAGAACAACTCTCTCTTTTAACTAGCTCTCACTCTTTCCTTTTTTGCTTAAAAAAGCTCTTTCTCTCAATTACGTATATATAGAAAAGAGAAACTTGAATACTTTATCTAAATATCTCTTAAATGAGATATTTTAAGATATTATCTAAAATATCTCTTAAAAGAGATATTAAGAGATATTATCTAAAATATCTCATAAATGAGATATTATAACCAATACAATAATTGGTTGTTTACACATTTAGCCCTTGACACTCAACAAATACAAATATGTCCTTGAAACTATTTCTTAATAAAACATTCATGTAAATTAGGGGCTAATTAAAGCTAACAGAATGGTTTCACCTCTTTTACGAGTGAGTTAACCTTTGCTATAAAAAAAAGAAAACAAAATCATAACAACATTTGATCGCATGGTTTTATAAGCAAAATCAGTATGGACACGTTGTTGTCATATCAACGAGTGTGAGAGTCGACCGACTCGCTCAGTGTGAGTAATTTTGAAATATTTTAAAATTTGCACTAAAAGAGTTTTAGTGAATGCACTTTCGATTGATGGACAAGGTGGTGAGATATCATGGGTTGCGTGCGAGCGATCCTTGAGATCGATGTGTGTTTGGCTATTTTTATGGCGATGTCATGTTGTGCATGTCTAACCTTGTTTGCGATGTATTTTCAAATGCGCAAAACGATTTAAATCATTGTGTTGTCAGGCATGAAGGCTATGAACTCGCTAGGTAATAAGAGATATCGTATTTAGGGGTGAAGGAAAGTTTCGAGAGTGGAAATGTGTGGTTGAGTCATCAATGGTCGATTCATGACCTTGGTGTTTCCTTTTTGGGAGGGCGGCGAATAACTGCATTCTCAGTCTTTGACTTTAGAGATGCTTGTATTATGGTAATCCTTGTGCTTGTTTAGTAATTTGACGCATGGGTGACGGCGGGGGGTGTGTCTCGAGAGATTTCGAAGTAGGCAAGATACTTTGAAAGGTAGCGTTGTAGTATGTTGATGAAATGGTATCGGCGTGGAGCCGGAGTTTGAGGTGACCTTGTATTTAGGCTATTTGTAGGGTAAGTCTTGTGCCTCAATCATGGGAGGATTATGGGGCACAAAGTTAGTTATGATGTGTGGGATGAAACATATTACGTTGGTAGTTCTCGTTGTCGGAGGCACCGTTGAAGCATCATCTTCATGTCGGACGTTGATGTTGAAGTCAACGACGGTTTTTGAGATCGTTGTCAGGAGATTGGAATTGGAAAAGGTAACCAGTGTGTGATTATTTTGTCGGGTTTATACGCAGAGATAAGAGGTCGGCTGGGGAAAGGTGTGTATCTGTCAGGAAGCTGGACCACCTTATGTGAGTGTTATGAAAGTATAGAATCGCTAGTTGGATAGGTGATTTTCCTATGTGGTTGATGGTTCGTTTATGAATGAAGTAGTTAGCGCAACTCAGATGGGACACGTGGATTATGTTGGTCTGAGAGGGAGCGTCTTATCGTTTGGTTTATTTGAGCATGTTTCGTGTGGATTCCGAAGAGACGACTGGGGACAAAGACTTGATCGAGTGAAGTAGACGATCATAAGTTGTGGTTTATCTAGGTTTGAGAAAAGACCAGGTCGTGGGATAACTTTATTTCAAATGTATGTTGTGATTAGCATAGAGAAGGCAAGGCCTATTGCGTGATGACCGTGAGGATTTTGCCTCTAGTCTGATGTTGTGGTGTGGTAGTTATGTGGATAAGTTACTGATAGCTTATGCATAGTATACGTGCGAGTCCTTGGCGTGGTAGTGAGTTGCTGTGAGGTTAAGTGGTGGGGCTGTTGTTGTTGTTATGGGATAAGCGTAAGTGGGTATCTTTGCTCAGAGATTGATGTTAAGTTATTCAAGAGTGGGATATATAAGTTTGATGAGATGCATGGATGTTTGGTTGGTGATTTTGTACTGCTAGTTTGAGAATAAAAGAGTGGAGTAGTAGTTGGTGGCTACCTAAAGGAGAAAATTGTGTGCTCTTTGGTCGCGATAAGTGATGGGCGAATTTATCCTGTGCTATTTAACTATTTATGAAGATGTTGGATTGGTTAATTCATGATGGTTCGTAGTAAATACGAAATCCTTGGGGATGCTGAGTTATTCCTTGTCCGTAAAGGAATTCTCGTGTGTGGGTTAATCTCGTTTGAGGAACGAGAAGTGTGTGATGGCTTCGAACATTGGATGTTATTCCGGAATGACTTGGTTGAATTTCTTGTGCGAGATGTGGTGAAACCTTTGGTTGGGCATAGTAACTCTTGAGATTGCGTGTATGGAGTGGTCAATGTTGGACGAGAAATGTTCCATACTAGCTTGAGGGATTGGGGTTGGTATGTTGAAATGAGTGAGTAAACTGGAGGTAGAAAGTGTGGCAAGTGACATAGAAAATGGGAAACAATGTTTTCAGAATGTCATCGTCGGGTACATGAACTCCTAGTGGGAGTATGAGAAAGAGGATTTTACGTGTATGTGATGGCTTAAGGGTCGAAGAAATCCAGCTTGTGTGGTTGGTCGAAAGTGTGCACCTTCTAGTAAGCTGTTCTTTGAGAACATGTTTTATGTTTTGAGAAGGAAGCGGAAGAAGGAAGTTGAATGTAGTGCTCAGAATGAAGGACCATTTGGTTAGACTTAGTGATAGTGTGGGAAATATTCCAAGCTAGCTTGCCGTTCGGTGTTAAGTTAATAGGAATAGTTTTGTGTGAGCATGGACACTCCTTCCTGTTGAGTGGGTGAAACTTGGATTTATTTCTTATATGGATGGATGATTGTTGGATGCAGTAAGAATTTGAATATATGTGTTCAAGATTGGTTCGGTTTGGTTGGTGACTGCTTCAGATGTTGGAGTGTGGAAGTTTCCTACTTTCAGCTAAGTATAGTGTGGGGTGATGATGTGGTGAGAATGTATGAATTGTTTGTCATTGATGAATTGTAGTCAATGCAATTCAGGCAAGGAAGTGTTATCTGCTTTAGACGTATATCGTGTTGGGGAAAACGATTGTAGAATTGTGAGTTATTTGTTGAAGAAGATCATAACTGCGAGTTTAGGTGATCTTCATGGTTGATCTTGTGTTAAGTTGGCGAATTGAGCGTCGTTATTTTAATAAGGGATTCATGTTGTTGTGGCGTTAACCTCTTTAAATTCGTCCTTTTACGGAAGTGAGGTTGTATGTGAAACTCTTAATTTGACGCGTTTTAAAAACCGTGAGTCCAGGTGTGTGGATGATATTGTGTACAGTTGGTACAGTTGGCCTGAGGCATTTTTTTTCATGTTATGCGAAGGTTTTGGGGTAAGAGTTGTAGTTAGCCGAAAGTGTGATAATTCGTTGGTATACGCCCTATTGTTGAAGGTTATGCATAGGGGGAGTGATAGAATCCTTATAGAAGCAAAGAGGTTGGCATGTGCATTTATCTGTGAATCTTCTTAGAATAAAGATGTATTGTGGGAAAGAGGCATTTGGTGAGAACGGAGGTCGCGCGATTGACCGCCGATAAGTCAACCGGATTCGCGAGAAGTTAAGGGTGGCTCAAGACCGCCACAGGGTATGTGAGCAAAAAGGAGGAGATCGATTGGATTTCTAGTGGGTGACAAAGTGATGCCTAAAGTTTCGTCGTGGAAAGGCGTTGTACGTTTAGGAAAGAAAAAGGAGCTAAGGCCTAGGTATGTCGGGCCGTCTGTCATCACCAATTGTGTGGGTGAAGTGGCATATAAGTTAGGGATGCTCGGGGAACTTCGGGGAGTTCATTCGACCTTTCTCGTGTCGAAGTGCTTGGCCGAGGAAAGCATGGCAGTGCCATTAGAAGACATTGGCGTGGACGAGAAGTTGAATTATGTTGACGATCTGTTTCCCTCATTTATCGAAGATGGAATTCCGGGGACATAATTCTTTTGAGGGGAGGATGCTATAATATTCGTGCTTGTCTTGTAAATAAATAATAAGTTGGTGTGAGAAGTGTGAAAGTGTGATAATTCGTTGGTATACGCCATAATGTTGAAGGTTATGCATAGGGGGACTGATAGAATCCCTAGAGAAGCAAAGAGGTTGGCATGTGCGTTTATCTATGAATCTTCTTAGAATAAAGATGTATTGTGGGAAATAGGCATTTGGTGAGAATGGAGGTCGCACGGTTAACCTCCGGTAAGTCAACCAGATTCGCGAGAAGTTAAGGGTGGCTCAAGACCGCCATAGGGTATATGAACAAAAAGGATGAGATCGATTGGATTTCTAGTGGGTGACAAAGTGATCCCTAAAGTTTCGTCGTGGAAAGGCGTTGTGCGTTTAGGAAAGAAAAGAGAGCTAAGGCCTAGGTATGTTGGGCCGTCTGTCATCACCAAGTGTGTGGGTGAAGTGGCGTATAAGTTGGGGATGCTCGGGGAACTTCGGGGAGTTCATCCGGCCTTGCCCGTGTCGAAGTGCTTGGCCGAGGAAAGCATGGCAGTGCCATTAGAAGACATTGGCATGGACGAGAAGTTGAATTATGTTGAGGATCTGTTTCCCTCATTTATTCGAAGATGGAATTCCGGGGACGAAATTCTTTTGAGGGGAGGATGCTGTAATAACCGGGCTTGTCTTGTAAATAAATAATAAGTTGGTGTGAGAAGTGTGAAAGTTGAAAAGTTGGTGGCTATTGTGTGAAGTTCGGAGCTGTGTACAAAATTGGGAAGGAGCAGACTTGATAGCGAGAGAGCATTGGAGAAGAAAAGCTTGAGAGTGTGGATCACCACTTCTTGGAGGTAAACGCCTTCTACTTAACCCGTTAATCTGTTGGGTAATGTTTGGTAAATTAGTAAGGACTTTATGTGGGGTTTTGGGATTTCTTGACTGGTATCTCTTCAAGAATGTAAGAATGCAGGGTGTATTGTCCCCACCCAATCGGTATGGGAAATCAGTGTTTAGCTTGTTTAATCGTGAGAAATGTTATCTCCTTGCTTATTGTGGATTAACACCTAGTATCGATCTGTCTTGGGGAAATGGGTAAAGTATTTGGAACCGAATCGCAGATAAAACCCCAGTTGTCCGGAACTTGCCTAACCCGGAAACCATTGGGATTCCAGAATGAGGAGTCCGGAAGTGGTACCGGAATCCGGTATGAGGAGTCCGAAAGTGGGGGGTGGGATCCGGATGAAATCCGGATGAAATCCGGAAGGTGCGTCCGGAAGTCTAATACTGGAAAAAGGTAATCCGGATATGTCCGGAATTGAGGTTGCGGTATGGAAGAGTCCGGAATCCGGGTCTTCGTACTCTGGTGGTATTTTATTGAGTGTCTGGATTGGTCACTAAGTGAGTTGTTGAGTGACTTATCCACTCTCGTGTGTTGGGTGTCGTGTATGTTCGGATAGAGTGAAAGTCCCGTAATCATCACTGATAATCAAGATTCAATATAGAATGAACATTCAAGATCGTATTCACAGCAACTGGTCATATGATTTATTAACAATCTGTGAATTACAAGATATTACAATGAGTTTCTCTCTAAATGGATTTGTCTATCAAAATCACTGCTTACAAATGAAGCCCAACACACTTATTTATAGTGTCTAATTACATGACATGGGCCCAAGCCCATTTAACTTCCATTAAACTCCCAAAGCCCAAAAGACTAACAAAGCTAATTACAATACATTTGACTTTCATTGACTTTACATGGACTTTATAAAACTTTCTATATAATTGGGGCTTTCTAGACCCAACAATCTCCCCCTAAAGTTTTATAAAGAAAGCATCTTCAAATGATCTCCCCCTTGATTTCTTTGAAAACTTTAGTGTTTCACATCTTCACGCCTTGCAAATCTATCCAAGCTCCCCCTCAATATTTGCTCTTCTTCTTCACAAATTACAACTTTAAAATCGAATCCAATGTGCAATAAGCTCGACTGAAACCACCTCAGTTTATAATAAAGAATTCGTCTTTGAAATGCGAGTTGAATGACCATTAAGCTCAAGAGCTTAATCCATTAAGATCATAGGAGGGAGTGTCTCAATACACTTCAATAACTCAGCTTGGATCCACAAAAATAGAAGATAGAACACCTTTCTGAAAGTTGGGAGAAATTGCATGAAAAACGTTGCTTTCTGTCCAGCATCAGTCCACTGACTTTGACACAGAATCTGACCAATAAGCACATCTATTCAGAACAAACTCAAAACATGAAAAATGTTCATCTGTGTCTTAGGAATCCAGCGCATCTGAAATCGTCAAATTTGAAGCTTCGAGGAGGAAGTTCTGATCAAAATACGACAGGGGCGCAAAGCTGTCGAACAATTCTGAAATTGCACCTTTACTTCAAAATATACTAAGTAAAAGTTCTGAGAAGACCACTCAGAATTCTGAGTAAGTCAATCAGAATTCTGAACGTGAAGAACTTCTGAAAAAAAATTCTAACTCCAAAGTTCTGATTCCACACGATAAAGTTCTGACTATTGGAGTCAGAATTCTGAGTAAGCTTCGAAGACTTAGTTCTGAACCATCATTTGAGCATTGATTTCTGATTAACTTTTGACATTTCACGATCTAACTTCTGAATTCTGAATATCCTCAATAAACATGATCAGAATTCTAAACTTGAACACTTCTGAATGGTCTGAGCAAAACTCTTCTGAATAACATGATCAGAAGTTCTGAATAGTCGTTTGAACAAGTTCTGAGTTGTTTTGAACGAATTTCTGATCACAAACAATCTGATTTTAAGCAGCCGAAAGTATGTCTCAACACAACAATCCCTTAATAACTTTGACACTCTATGATCTGAACTGCTGCACATTAAATCTTACACAAACTCTGAATTGAATTCGAATTTAGCATAACTCTGATTAATCAGATCTTAAACTCGCACATCAGCAACATTTTTGAACTGAAACACCGCATCTTTCTTGAATTGTAGCACACGATTAAGAACAATCTTGAATCACCAAATTTTGAAACTAGATCTTGAAATCTTGAATTGTTGCATAAATGATCGTATCGAATTAAAATTGATTCTCATCTCCATGTGATCAAATCAAATTTCTGTCTTTTTATGACTTTCTGACTTTCTTTTCCCTTTTGAATCAATCAATCATCTTTCATAAATCAGCTTTCATAACATTTCTTTATAAGAACAACAGATCAGTTTCCTTTTCTTCTTCTCCCCCTTAAAATAACATTTCTCTCTTTTGTTGTTTCTGTACAAATCATTTTCTATTTTCTTCTCCCCCTAAAGTTTTGGAAAGCAAAATCATCTTCAAATCATTAGCTCCTCTCCCTTGATTTTCAAAACTTTAGCGATGCTTTTTCTTCGAATGAAGTCTAAGCTTTTTCTCCTCCTTAATGAATAACCTTGCTCCCCCTCAAAATAAGAATTCTGGAGCAATTTGTTTTCTCTCCCTGAAAATATGCATATATTTCATTAAAATTATTCATTTCAAATAGAGTGCTTTAATGAAAACATTTATACAAGGAGAATAAGATTCACTAAACTACACTTGATAACTACTAACATTTGATCATTTGAAAACTTTACAAAAGAAATTCAACTTAATGAAATTTAACAGATATTTCAATCAAATAAAATCAAATGCATGTGTTTGGATTCAAATACAAGTCATCATTGCATATAAAGTTAAAAATGTTCAGTTTCAATCCCTTTATTAAATCTATTTGGTGTGCTTAGCATGCGAAATATGATTAGCTTCAAGCATATGCAATTCTAAAAACATATACGAATACTTTGCTCTACTCACACTATTTGTCAAAAATCAGGATTTTCACAAATTTACAAGTTTATTGCGACTTTGTATTTTCCCAAAGTTTCAAGAGATGTGTGCTCATTGGCATCTTTTAATTTTGTGCTCATTGACATCTTTTAATTTTGTGCACATTGACATCTTTTAATCAAAAAGTTTAGTAAGAATAAGATACATCGTTAAACATGACTTTCTATCTGGTTCTATAGCAGGATTTGGGTCAGCATATCCCAGACCAATTGGTCTTAGGTGCTAGGTGACAAGCACCCCTTGGAACTTAATTTCCCAAACCAGAAAGGCCACATCGATATATCTTAAACCCATTTGTACCAGTAGAACATGGCTTTCTATCTGGTTCTATTGCAGGATTTGGGTCAGCCGATCCCAGACCAATTGAGCTTAGGGACTAGGTGTCGAGCACCCCTTAGGACTTACTCTCCCAAACCAGAAAGGCCACAGGTACAAACTTTCAAACTAAATGATTTTATATATATTTATTTCATCTCAATCACTTGGTTCTAAAACGTAGTACTTCCCCCATATTTTTGTTTCCATCCATCATTCTGACATTTCGACTTTTTTTTTTTTTAGCATTATATTCTATATAAGTCTAAATTTACATAACATTGAGCATTCAACATAATTTCATTCATGTTTTGCTAACCTTTCGATTTATTTCAGAAGTGAAAGTTGAAACAAATATAACTCAGATAATACAAAAATACTTGTAAAATCACCCTTGACACACATTTTATTCATTAAAAAAATTCATCTCATTGAATTAAATTTGTTAAGATTTAAACTTTCAAAGCAATAGAAATAAAACATAATGCAATGTTACCTTTCACCACTTGTTCCTTGAAACATAAAAATATGACAGTTAAGGATATCACCTGAGAAATATGAGTTCTAAACTGATTTGTTTAGAAGTCTTAGTCTCTGAAGTACGGGTCCTGAAATGAATTATTCAGAAGCCATAGTCATTTAAGTACGGGTTTTGAACTGATATGTTCAAAAACCTAAAACGTTGAAGCACGGGTTTTGAACTTTATCTTGAAACAATCAGATCAAATTTTGAGTCAATACTTCCTCTGAAATCAAGATAATCCTGCAAAATCAAGAGATTTTGGTAATCATCTACGATGATTCCTCATTAGATATCAAAAATTCAAATTCTGAGTAGTAGAGTCAGAGTTCTGATTAGAAGAGTCAGAATTCTGAGTAACTTGTTCAAAATTCTAAGTATCAGAGTCAGAATTCTGATTAGTTGAGTCAGAATTCTGAGTAGTAGAGTCAGAACTTCTGAGTAAGAGAGTCACAATTCTGATAAAACTATCCAGAGAAAATTCCTTAGAAAAATGTTTGGATTTTGTGATTTTTGAACATTCTGAACTTCAAATCACCATAACTTGCTCAAAAATCAGAATTTTTCAACCAAAATTTGCAGGGTTGCTCAAAATGTGATTCTGAACACATTCTCTGGAAATGTTTTCTACCAAAAATATCCACAACTATGAGTTCGATAACCCCATAGTAAACAGAACTTTTTCGTAAAAAAATATTCTTCAAAGTCAACAAATTGATCTGTATGAATCAGAAATCCATAATCACATTCAGACCGAGTTTTGGACTGAAGTATCCAAAAGTCAAAATTTTCAATTTAAGCACATCATCTGTTTTCAGTCATGTGTCAGTATGATCATTCAGCTTTACACATGAATAACCTGCAAAACAGATTAAGTTGTCTTTGGTACCCATATGAACTTGGGTCCAGATTTGTTAGGTGCAGTGGCATATGCAGATATTCTATAAGAACCATACCAGTGCTGAATAAAATTCTTTTTCACAAAATCATTAGTCCCACAATATGAACAACAAAGTTTCTTTTGTGCAATTCTGACTAATTGATTTACAGAATAAATCACATCAGGTTTAACAAAAGATTTTCTTTGAAATGTATTGTTCTTCTTGACATTTGAATTACGAACTTTTGATTTTGGCACTACTTTCTTGGAAGTTGTTCCTTTAACTCTCCATTCCATTTTTATCTTTTTAAAAGAACAATTATAATATTCATCAATAGGAGAATCATAAAACAGATTAGAAGAACGAATCTGATCTTTTGAACTATGATTTGATTTGTCAACAACTTTCGTTTCAAATTCTTTAAACTTTTTAACATACAAATCAAACCTTGACTGCAAATCAGATTTGGACTTCCTCTCTATCATGATTTTAGTTGATAAATCATATAATTTCTTAATAAGTCTCCTTATCTCCAAATGAAAAACTTTCTTTTCCTTTTCAAACTCATCTTTTGAGCATTTTTCTTTAAAGCCATTTACCTTCTTCTTTTCAGTCTCTTTCCTTCCATCTTCTAACTCTTTCTCCAACTCATTGATTTTTACAGAAAATTCATTTAACATTCCTGTTTTCTTTTTCTCAAAACCATTCTTTTCTTTTTGAAAAACATTTTTCTTGCATTCAAACTCTTTTCTTTCTTTTGCAAAAATTTTCTCCAAATCAGAAATTTTCAGAGAGAATTCAACAGACTTTGTTTCAAAACCTTTCCTCTCAGTTTGAAAGTCTCTTCTCTCTTTCTCAAATTTCTCTCTTTCAAGTATAAGAACTTGTTCAAAATCAGATATCTGTTTCAAGAGTTGACCATTTTTTATTTCACATGATTTGATTCTATTTTTAGAATCTGTCAACATCTTTCTTTCAAAATTGATTTTCTCTTTCAAATCAACATTCTCTTTTTCTAACAACTTTATGTTTTCTTGAACCTTTTCAAAATCCTTTAGAAAATCAGATTTCTCTTTTTTGCAAAATCTTTATAACTTTTGCATTTTCGTCTTGTTTTGCTTGAAGATTAGCAATCTTGCTTTCAAAATGAACAATCTCAGTTTTTGGTTCAGAAATTGTTTCTTTTGCATTTACAGGACTTAATTTTTGTAAATTGTCTGAACTGGTTATAGAACTTGTAGGTCTCACAAAAACTTCAACAATCTCAGGCATGATGAAATGACAAATTCAGATATCAACTATGAATTATGATAAAAAATGAACGAGGACCAACACAGATTTAGAACATGCAAGAATAGATCAAATCTGTCACAGGCATTTCATCAAACAGTTAGAGTACATGAATTGATAAAATCTTCTTTTCAAAAAAAATTAGAACACTCATCAGAGAAATTACAAAGAATCTTCAAGAATGAATGAATGAATTAATTAATCAAGAATTAAATCATCCAATTGAAAATGATCTTGAAAACTTGAAAATCTTGAAAATTAGTGAAATGCGATCTTTTCAACAATAAAACCCAATAATCTCGATCAAATTGAATTTGAAATCAACATGCAGCGGAAAGAATCACTTTGATCAAGAAACCAATCAAGAAATTCGAAAACATACCTGTGATCTCTGTCTAATTTCGAAAATTAATCAGCAGATCGGAATGTTCTTGATTCTGTAGAGTTCTTGGAATAACTAGGGTTTTTGTTGTTCGGCTCTGATACCAATTGAAAGTCCCGTAATCATCACTGATAATCAAGATTCAATATAGAATGAACATTCAAGATCGTATTCACAGCAACTGGTCATATGATTTATTAACAATCTGTGAATTACAAGATATTACAATGAGTTTCTCTCTAAATGGATTTGTCTATCAAAATCACTGCTTACAAATGAAGCCCAACACACTTATTTATAGTGTCTAATTACATGACATGGGCCCAAGCCCATTTAACTTCCATTAAACTCCCAAAGCCCAAAAGACTAACAAAGCTAATTACAATACATTTGACTTTCATTGACTTTACATGGACTTTATAAAACTTTCTATATAATTGGGGCTTTCTAGACCCAACATAGAGGACAACAGTTGCGGGTGAGAACATTTAGCGTGGACGTCAGGCGAGTTTTTCTAAACTGAAGCTTTATCGATACTCTAATTTATTACTTGTATCGATATATTGAATTGCATGATTTACGTTGTTTTAAATACGCATGATCAGAGCGTGTAAATTATATTATGGATATGTGCGGGACATGTGAGGACTTAATATGGATATATGGGGAGTGTGTCCCATGTAGGATATATGAATTCATTTCATATGATCACTAAGGGCGGGTGTGTGCCCTAACACGTTGTCACAAGTGTGTATGTGCCTAAGTGCGAGCCGTGAATAAGTTTTGTGCGTGTACTTAAACTGACAAAGGTGTAACTGTTTATAAATGCTTATAAACTCTCTTTAGTTGATAATTGCGGCGTGGTGTTGGTAGCAAGAGGGATCTCACTAGACCTCATGGTCTAACCCTCGCTTTTCAAAACTAAAACCTTTTCGGGTAAGCAGGTAGCCGGGAGCTCGTTTAGAGGAATTGGCAAGACGTGAGTTGGAGCTTGCGTATAGAAGGATTAGAAGACTTTCCCTTTTTATTTTGTAGTTATATTCTCAGCTGTAGATAGGGTTATTTTCCGTGAACCCAGTTTTGTAATTTTGATAGTGTAACTATGTTGGGCCATTTTTGGCATTTTGAATTAAAGAAGTAGCTTTTGTCATGTTTGTTTGGCGTGGGTTGTTATAATTGGTCAGTGCATCGACTTAGTGAGATTTAGGCTATAAATAGGAGATCCGTTTGTTGCAATTTGAACCTTTCATGCACTTTCATATCTTCTACCTTTTTGAGAGAAAATCGTGTAAAAAACAACATAGAGAGAGAATTCTAGAGATATTTATCATATAGTATTGTGTGTGATCTTCATGCTATAATCTCCAAAATTCATCAATACTATTAGTGCAAGATTTGTGACAAATCAATATAGAGATGAGTTGTGCTATTTGATCTATATTCTTTACATACTTGTTTCTGGGATCACAAGTGGTATCATGGCTTCAAATTTCAAGAGGAAGTACCTACCTCCTGTATGTTATACTTTATTCAGCATAATCAACCGTTGCATGACTTCTAAACACACCGGGTTGGACAGATGCAATATTTCAGTATTAAGGATGTTCCATGCTATTGCTTACGACCGGAAGATTGACTTTGTCGTCCTCATCTGGAATGAACTCATTGAGGTCGTGACAGATAAAGCTCAACCAACGAAAGCTCGAAAGTTTGTACCGTTTCAACGTTTTCTTCTGATTGTTATTCAAAGTATCCTGAACTCGAATCCTGCTATTCCAAGAAGAGATGGTGTTGTCTTAGGACCAGAACAATGGATGCACTACATCAGAATTCCGTACATAATTAACTTTGACAACATCAAAGTTATTCCGAAATCTGTACTTGCTTACGTTGACCAGGAGTCACCAATTGTGAGTGAGTATAGAGAATAAAATGCATTTATGGTCCAGCCAGAACCGGAGGGACCTACCCAAAGTGCAAACCCATTAGGTGAGCGGAGTGAGGGTATAGAAATAGGCGAGCAAGTTCAGGATACTGGGGTACCTGAACAGGTGGAGTTGAGCGAAAATATTCTTGTGAGGGGTGAAGGAGTTGGGGGTGCTCCTAGTCAAGCGTATGAGGCACAAGAAGAAGAGAGTCTTGATTCATCTGACTCTGAAGAAGATGAGGATGAAATTCTCATAGACATTGATGACCCTGAAGATGAAAGTTTTCATGATGATGATGATAACCAAGATGATGGTTTTCAGGTTGTGGTTAATACTTTTGTAAATCCAAATTCCGAGAACGTTGATTCTCGAGGAGATACAAGGATGGTTGAGGGAGTATTAGTTGAAACAGAAAATGCAATGAGCTTAAGTGAGATGGAAAGAAAAATAACACGGTGAGTGTGAGACAGGATCTGCAAAAGAAACAAATAAAGATCCTTCCCAAACCGTGTCAAGATGGGTAGCCACACCTACTGTCAACGTGTGCATGTCGCTGTTAGACATTGAAATAGACATAGTGGACCCAACTATGCAATGCACAGCCCCACCAAGCCACTCATTGACTTCTTAACAAGTTAATGTTTCACGTCTTCACGGGGATCAAGCACAAAATCTATCGGCAACACAATCGGTGTTTGCTGGTATTGAAACAGATAGGCCTCTGCCCCGGCCATCGACTTCGTTTGAGCGCACATTGACTCTAGAGACTTTAGGAACAACTTCATTTCCTTGGACACAATCGCCAGTCACTCAACCGTTGGTGACACAAAATATTGGACTTCGTGCTCCAATCGGAACACCCTGAGTGTTGTCGCCATTTGTTGGTGCTACATGAGGACCGGGTGAAAGTCCTGTCAATGTTAACACCATGCCAATGTTGAACACATGCCATGCAGTTACATCAACTGTCATGTCAACCAGTAACCTATGTGGTATGGGTGTTAGTCCCTTACGTGCACAACAGATACGAGCTTTGATGGGCCCCCTCCACACTATATGACGGTGAAATTGTTGGAAGTGGCTCTTGGAACTCTGAATACTTCCTACAAGAATCAAACGGTAGAGATGAGAAAGATTGTACATAAATTATCTGAGGAAGTGAGCCGAGCTGTGAAAGGTAAATTTGTGATTGAAATGCCTGTTATTGAAACCGATCCTCAACCTTACCCGAAATCCAAATCCAAACAACCATCTACCCAACCAGAACAAACCATTCCTATACATGAACTAAAATCAAGATTGTTTGCTCAATTGTTAGCTCAACGGGATAAAATAGTGCAAAAGAAGTTGAGCTTGTTTGATTGTTAAGGAGACAAACTGAGCTACAAACCCAATTACCCACCAGATCTGATATCCAAACCCTATAACAATCTATACATGACATGACCCAAGCCATAACCTCTGGTTTCAAATCCATATCTAATAGAATTACGGTTCTTCAGCAAGCCTGTAGCTCTCAAGCCCAAAGTTCAAAGAGAAGACATGATGATCATGATCCAGATCATGATCACCATGAGAGGGAGAGGAGTAAGAGGCAAAGAGTTGGTGAAGCTAGTGGTTCTAGAGTTCATGTTGAAAGTGCTAATGTTGATACAGGGTTGAACACTGAAGGTGTTGCACAAGCTGGGGGTGATGTACAAAATGTTCTTGATGATATCATTCCTACGGCTGAAAAGATTGAATGAAGTGATAAAAGAACGGATGAAGAGATTCTTGCTGATAGTATGATTCAGGATATCATCTATGTGGACTCTGAAGATGAACCAGAGAAAACTGTGGTCAGAATCAAAGAAGAGTTGGATGATGTCTTTGATGCGGTAAATGTTCAGTCAGTTGATTCAAATTTTGATGATGAAATTCCTAAGGGTGATGATCCAGTAATCGGTATTCCAAATATTCCTGATCTTCTAGAAGGGAAAATAAAAGATCCAGTTTCCGAGGTTGAGTTTCGTATGTTCCAACAAATTATTGATAACGAGCCAAATATTGAAAGGAGGTGGCACATGATCATGATTACGTCTACATTCCAAGAAGACATTCGGAGTGATTTTTTCTTGAAGAATGTTCAGCCAATAGACATGATCAAACTGTATTCAATTGAGAAGCTTCCATCCCTACACCAGGTGGAATATCTGCACATAATGAAGAATAAGTATCAGAAAATGAATTGGGTGAAAACTGACAAGGAGATCGTGGAGATAGGGAAGATAGAATCTCAGAAGTTGTTGAACGTCTGGTACCCAAAGTTTACAGTTTATAGAACTGACAGTAAATAGTGGTCATTCACTGAGGCAGACTCCAAACTTCTTTCTAACGAAAACGTTTTCAGATTATATGACATCCTATCTAGAACTTCGAACAAAGACAAGACTTGGTCTGAGGCATATCAGTCGGTAAAGCGGTTTATGAAGAATCTGGTGAAGTTCTCATACTAGACTGATTTTCAAATGACATTGGAGGTCGGACAGATCAGAGTCAACATTTTGAAACCTAACAGGAGATTGTCTTATGCTTAAGGTATTCCTGTGTACACGATTCTTGAAAAACCTGAGTTTGCGATTGTGTACTTCAATGCGGAGAAGAAGAAGAAGTTTCTACGTTTCACTGAAGCCAACAAATATAGTAATGGTACTTTCAAGTTGCTGAAGATTCAACTGAACAGAAAGCTTAGATTGGACGAACAGAAACATGTGCCTCTGACAGCCAAAGAGAAACTGCTGGTCAACAAAGCCCTGGAAGCAATTAACAACAGATTGGAAACAGAAATGCTCTGAGGAGGTTTGAGATTATCTTTGGCATTCAGAAGAAGTATATCCCTCCAGAGCAGTTTGAATAGATTTTGTTTTCAACTTTGGATACAAAGGGGAAGACTGTTAGTGAAAGATTTACATGTTGTATCCAAGTTGAAAGACCATTCTTGTAATATTAGTTCCTAGGTATAAATAGCCTAGAACTTCTCATTTTGTGTTTAAGCATTTCAAGAAACTCTCTCTGTACTTGTAACCTTTGTGACATATTCAATATAGAGATGAGTTGTGCTATTCGATCTATATTCTTTACATACTTGTTTCTGGGATCACAAATACATATGACAATGATGATTTCCTAATCTGGTGATGTTATCCTTTTCATTGTTTATTCTAAATTGATTACAAAATTACTGCTTCCGCTCATATCTTCCAACAACTGGTATCAAATTAGATTGATTAGACATTAATTAAATTGATCCAATCTGTCCAAATTGATTTTTTTGTCAGTCCGTTCTTTGTTGAATCTGCACTTTACATTCTTTAAACTATGTTTGCTAGATTTCGTGACTCTATTAATATTTTTGTGAATTTATTTGGTTGTCTTTAGATTCTAGAAGAAAATAGTGTATTGATTGTTCTTGTTAGGTCAAGTATATTGTATCCGATATCACAAGCCTTGAAGAGTGAAGAGATGAAGATTGATCAAAGCTTAAAGTAAACAAGTTGATAGCAAAACAACCACACGTAAAATGTGCACAACAATGGCGCAAGTATACACCATGTATTGCGTTTGCTTCACAAGTAATATAATGGTAAGAACCCAATATCGTATCCACGGGGATTGGACTACCAAGAATCGGAGATTTCTACGAACTTCCGGTGTAAAGTTAAGGTTTTTAATAATTTGTTTGAGTTTGTTTTAAGTGAGAAAATAATTATAGAATTAACGTGATTAATTAAAAAGCGGGTACGGGTGTAAGTTTTTCCCGAGAGTATGTATTTAATAACTTAAATGGTTAATAAAACCCGTCACATTATGTCCCACACGATTTCCTCCTCACGAAGTTACGTCATAACGGTTGCAATAACGATTTTATTATAAAGTTCCTACACAAGCTAAGTTTCGGTTTACCAACCTTACTAAGTAGATCTCGAAAATCTTAGTCTTTCCGGATGTTGAGAGATGCGCATATCTCTATGGCACACCTACTCGACCGGCGTTTTGACCTTAGATCGGTTATGCAACAACCCATATCTCTATGTGATTATTGAAGATTTTCTCAAACATCCTTGCATCATTCAAGCCGTATTTCGGATCCGCCCCTCTCGAGGTCTAAGATATAATATTAACACGCATACGTGATCAGCTTGTCCGCATTTGAGTTATGTTCTGACTCGAATGACTAAACCGAAAAAATAGCTAAATGTAGTATCACCCAGGTGTTACATTTTTAACCTCTCGGGTTTGGCTTACACCTACACCCAAAAGGGAGTTTAGCTACTCATAAAAACAGTAGAAGAAATATGTGAACTGGAATTGCACTAAATGTAAACGAAAAACGTACCACTATGGCCACACGTACTCCACAGTGGTTTACAGAAAGTAAATACTTGAAGGTAAATTACAAGAATTAAGCTAACTTAAATGTAAAGTCTACAACTAATCTTCAGCTGAGTTTTTGGAGAGAAATATGTTGAGAATAGATGCCTTTGAATGCCAAGCTAAGTGGAAGAGAGAAGAAAAAGGTGAAAGGGACATGAGATGAGAAAGGGACCTCTCATGGGTGTCTTCTTCCAACCTTTTGGCACCATCTCCCTTCTCCTCATTATGCCTCTAAACTTGAACAACGCTCAGCATTGACCCCAACAAGCAGGTCTGCAACTTGCAAATAAATGTTCTCTAAATCTGCAGAAAATCAGATTTATACATTAGCTCACCACAACGACGACGTTGTGGCCACACTGGCGCACCAAACGTAACTTTTTGAACTTTTTGGTTATTTTCAATATTTTGGAACAACTTAGACCATAAGAGATAGAAAGGTTCAAATGCGTACGAAAAAGGTTAATATGGGATTAAAATTGGTGACAAATAACTCTAAAAATTGAGGGACATCACACCCCCAAACTTGAGATATTACTTGTCCTCAAGTAAAAAGAACGAAGAAGAAAATTATGTTGACCGGAATTTTTAGCGAAAAAAAAGAATGGTTGTTTTGCAAAGGTTGAGATGACGATGCATTACCTTGGAAATTTTGCCGGTGCACTTATCTCCTTTGTTGACGCCTTTCCTCGTTTGATCGGTAGGACTTGGATGGGTGAATGTTTGCGGTTTTTTCTTGATTCTTGGGTTTACCCTTTTTCCCCCAAACTTATTCTTTTTTGTGGGGCTTAATCTATAGGAGTGTTTCGAGCATTTTTTTATGTGGCTTTATTTTCCCACTTTTGCTCCTTTGATTTTTGCATAACCAACAATATATATATTTTTTCGAAAATGAACCTATAGGTTTAATTGTTTACAATATATATATATATATATATATATATATATATATATATATAAATATTTGATGTAACAATTGTAAACTTATTTCACTTGAATGTATTTTGGGTTTGTTTGAAGAAAGCCTCCCCCCAAACATAGAATATAACGATGTCCTCATTGCGGGAAGGAGAGATGGGTTGTGTATTGGCTAGGCTACAAGGGTTATGTATGGGCCAAGAATGAAAGATGGCCTACGTCCTTTCAAACGATAAAAACATGCAAACAAAAGATATAAAAGCGCCTGCAATGAATCGGTTTGTACAACAAATAAGGTAACACAAGAAATGACCAAGTATATAATTCACAAAATATGGGTTAAAGTGCGGTCATAAGAGTGTAGAAAAAAACACGCAAAATGTAACCAAAAGCAGTTAATCAAAAAAAAGAGAGAAGACAAAGTAGTTGTTCCAAAAGATTTCAAAAACCAACAAATCATGGATGTGGTGGTTGCCACTGTGGCCGGCCTCAGCATTGGAGTCGACGCCGAAGTACGGGTTGTGTTGGTCGAAGCGTGAGATGCCGGAGGATCCAGGATGGCCGGGAAGGCGGGCATAGCGATATCTGCAAGGAGTAAGTGTCAGGAAAACAAGAGATCACGATCGCGGGTGTGAGCCCAAAAAGCCGCGAAACGTGACTCTAGATGTCCGAGACGTGCATTAATGGACGAGTGGGCATACTGTAAACCCGGGACAACCTATGAGAGAGTCTCAAACTGCAAGGTCATAATCTATAACCACATCTTGGTGTCCTAAACGACATCGGGTACATGACGTGGAGGTGGCGGTGCAGTCGGGGGCACGCGAGAAGTAGAAGCTGTCATGGGGTGTGATTCCAGCTTCCTTCCACTCTCGTAATGAAATGAACGCTTCATGCATATTACGGAGCCTTGATCAATGGTCGAAGAATGGTACGGAAGATCATCATCCGGGTAAACATGTACTGCATTAGCTTGAAACAAACAGGAAAGTAGACCGGGAAAGATAAGACAGACACTAGCACGAGAAACGACCTCTCGAAGCATCGTATACATAACCGAACCCAAATCCACCCGATAGTCCGTAAGGATGCAATACAATAAGATGCAACGACTACGCAAAAGCATACTATAATCAACAGTAGGCATCAAATTGTGACAGAGAAATAAAAACCATAAACTCACCTCGGTTGTCAAATGGCCAGATCGGATAATGGTGTGGTTACGCTCCACGGTCCACCCGAAACCGGGTATAGTAAGCGTGGAAGCGATGGCCTCATCCTCAGCGGGTGTGGTGTGGTATGGTGTGGTGTGTCATGCACACGTATAGGCACTCCGTGGGTGGTGTAAAACCCAAAGCCGCGTTAATAGCGGCACCATCAAAGGCAATGCGAAAACCCCGAACAGTGGCGAAATCGCCAAAAGACCCGGTAATAGCGATGTAAAACTCTCGAACCATAGTAAGATTCACCACGCATGGGTGAGGAATCAAGCTTGACCACCTGTGGGCGGTCAAGTGTGGTTGGATAAAATTGTAGGTCCAGATAAGAGCGGTGTCGAGGCTTCACTCGATTAACGGGGATTTGTGGGCATGCGACACGTGGACATCGGTGTCGGGTAGGTCGAGAGGGCTCCGTGCGATCGATCTCATCCTCCGGGTCAAATGGAATGTCATCTTCCTGATGTGTCCGATTCTGTCCGTGGGTGGACCGAATATCGATCGGGTACTCATTCGAAGAATCGTCGTGAGAAGAGGAGTCAAAACCCGGCTATGATGGGGCAACGGATGTGTCAACACTACCGCCACAGTGACCACCTGGAGCAGCGGTGGCACTACGTGTCATACGACGTGCGGGTGTTGGATGCATGGGCTTCTTTCCTTTGTCTTTTTCGGCCACTTTTTCTGCTGCTTTTTCCACCACCACATCTTTCAGGTTGCCATTCATAAAATACCGAGCGATGTCGGTTTCGTAACCCGGCAACTCCGTGTCCCCCATTTTATTGAAATCAAAGCTTATAACTTCGGGTATTGTTTGGGCAAAATTTCACAGGTCTCGACCACGACCAGAAAAGGTAAGACACATGTTATGAGCTATATCTTGTATTAAGATAAGGCCCCGACAAAGACCCAAAAAACCTTCGTCGTCCCTCCTAAAAGATAAGTCGAGAGTTCCTCACGACACTCGACCTCGACGTCGCCCGTTCCGCACGACCGTCGCACAAGACTGTACGACCTTGACTAACTCAATATACGACTGTTACGTTTGTTCAATGATTAATGCAGGAGTCAAAGTCATTAATGGGCAACGGTCATAACCGACGAAGAGCAATTAGGAAGAGTTACAACTGGCGACCGTTATGGCTGTTATCGAAGCAATCAATGAGCTAATCAAAGTACCCGAAGGTTATAAAAGATCAAGTTAAACTTCAGTTCCAGGGACCGAACACCGAACATCGAACATCGAACAATAGAAGATAAGCATCCCAGCTCAGAAGAACACTACAAGCAAAGAACCCTCACTCGAAGAATCGCTCCCGACGCACGACTTTCACTCTCGACCAACAGTTTACACATTGTTTTCACACACGACGCACACTGTTTTTACATTTCAAACACTTGTACTTTACATTTCGACGTCTTTCCCTTCATTTATATTGTAATCTCTGTACGATCGACACCCGGAACACCAAGGACATCGCCCCTAATTGGCGACCATAGTGCAGCGACGACATCCATTGTCGTCCGCAGGTTTTTTCCTCTTTGAGGTTTTTCCTGCGTCATCAAATCCTCTGTCTCATTTACATTTTTGTCTTTGTCGCACGCCTTTGTCGAACGATTCATTTCTTTAGTTGTTAAAGTCCACATCGACCTTAAGTTGTCCCTTTGGTGCGATTTTTGGCATTAACAGTTTGACGCCATCCGTGGGACCCTATCTAGAGAAAATATTCGACAAACGTGCGTCTTACTTATGTTTTCTTGGAGTTTCTTCTGTTCTCTGTTTCAAGAAAATGGCGAATAATGAACAATCCGTTGACCCAGCACATGAGGGAATCGAAAATGCACAAGATGAACTTAAAGCAGTCAACGATTATCGCCTGGAGGAAGTCATTCTAGATTCAAGCAAGCCTGACCAAAAAGTCTTAATCGGGTCGTCTCTCAATCCTTGCCTCAGGGAAAAGTTAATATCTTTTTTGTAGGAACATGCTGATTGTTTCGCCTGGTCGCATGAAGATATGGTCGGCATAGATCCTCACGTCATCTCTCACAAGCTCAATGTCGACCCATCGTTCAAACCAATCAAGCAGAAGCGACGGAAATTTGCTCTTGAAAGGAATAAGGTGATAAATGACGAAGTCGACAACCTTCTCAAGACAGGGAAGATTCGAGAGGTAAAATACCCCGATTGGCTTGCTAACGTCGTGGTTGTAGCAAAGAAGAATGGAAAGTGGAGGGTCTGTATCGACTTCACAGACCTCAATAAAGCCTGTCCAACCTCATATCGATGCCATGGTCGACGCGACAGCGGGGCACGAACTACTGACGTTCATGGATGCCTATTCCGGATACAATCAAATCTTAATGCACGTCGAGGACCAAGAAAAAATCGCATTTATGATGGACCGAGGTATTTATTGTTATAAAGTTATGCCTTTCGGACTAAAAAATGCAGGATCTACTTACCAGCGCCTGGTGAACAAGATGTTCAAAGACCGTCTTGGCGACACGATGGAAGTATACATCGACGATATGTTGGTCAAGTCAAGGCAAGCTATTGACCACGTCGAGCATTTAAGGCAGTCGTTCGACATCCTTCGAAAATTCAGCATGAAGCTTAACCCGATGAAATGTTCTTTCGGTGTCAGCATTGGGAAATTCCTACGCTATATGGTCACTCGTCGAGGAATTGAAGCTAATCCAGACCAGATCAAGGCGATTATCGAAATTAAATCCCCTAGAAATTTCAAGGAGGTTCAGAAGCTTATTGGTCGAGTAGCTGCCCTGAACAGGTTTATCTCTCGATCCTCAGATAAATGCCATCTGTTTTACAACGTCCTTAGGAAAAACAGAGGCTTCGACTGGACCGACGATCATGAACATGCATTGCAAAAGCTCAAAGAATACATGACGTCACCTCCCTTATTGTCGAAACCTCGCGATCATGAAATCTTGCAACTATATCTGGCTGTTAGTCCAAACGCGGTAAGTGTTGTCCTAACACGAGAAGATGAAAAACAGCAACTGCCAATCTACTATGTAAGTAAATCTCTTCTGGACGCATAAACCAGGTATTCCTCTATGGAAAAATTGCTCTTGTCGCTAGTCACAGCTGCTAAAAAATTACGACACTATTTTGAGTCGCATCCCATTACTGTCGTAACTAACTCCCCTCTTAAGTTTGTCTTAAGAAAACCTGAGTTGACAGGTCGCTTAGCAAAATGGAGCATATATCTCAGCAGCTACGACATTGACTTCAAGCCCACGACCGCGATCAAGTCGCAAGCCTTGGCAGACTTCATTGCTGACATCAGCCCTGAATTGTAGAAAGAAGCAGAGCTCGAGGTATCGACTGTGGCGACTCACGACGACGTGCCCTTGATCTTACACGTCGATGGGTCATCCAACGTTAGAGGCTCAGGACTAGGCGTCGTCTTAAAGTCGCCACAGGGGGCAAGATGGTATACTCAGTTCGATGCGATTTCAAGACTACCAACAACGAAGCTGAATATAAAGCCCTGATCGTGGGAATGAATATGGCCCACGACTCGAGTGCAACCGCGTTGCATTTCAGGAGCGACTCGCTCCTGGTGGTGAACCAGATCAATGGAGAATTTGCAGCCAAAGATTCAAAAATGACAGCATATCTAAAGGTAGCAAAAGAAATTACCGAAAAATTTAAATCTTTTTCGATTGAACAAATTCCAAGGGACCAGAATACTCAAGCCGACGCTTTAGCAAATCTCGGGCCTGCTTTAGTCGAACCCATATTCGACGTTATTCCCATGATCCATCTGGCGACATCGTCTATCGAAAACATCGATGTCGTCCAGATCGAGGACGAAAAAGATGATTGGTCGTGCGACATTCGAAATTTCCTTATGCACGACCAACTCCCAAAAGACAAGATGGAAGCCCGGAAGATCAGATTCGAAGCATCTAAATATACCATAATTGGAGATAAGCTCTATCGACGATCATCGACAGGATTAAACCTAAGATGCGTCCTTAGAAAGAGTCAGGTCCAAAAAATCCTTCACGAGATGCACGACGGCGAATGTGGCAATCATTCCGGTGGCCGCAGTTTGGCTAATCGTATCTCTCGACAAGGGTATTTTTGGCCAACATTGCGACAAGACGCCGTCAAGTACGTCCAGAACTGTGACCCTTGTCAGCGACATGCAGGTATGTCTCATAAACCCACTGAACCCTTGCACTCGACACTTATCCCATGGCCCTTCATGAGGTGGGGAATGGATATTGTCGGCAAGCTACCCCCGGCCACGGGGCAAAAGGTATTCCTCCTCGTAGTCACCAATTATTTTTCCAAGTGGGTTGAAGCGGCTGCTTTTTCCTAAATAAGGGACAAGGAAGTCATCTCTTTTATCCAGACTAACATCATATGCAGATTTGGGATTCCATCCGAAATCGTCTGTGACAACGGATCCCAATTCATAAGCGACAGGACCTAACAATTTTGCAAAGACAGGAGTATCAAGTTAACAACCTCGACTCCCAGATACCCTCAGGCGAACGGACTTGCTGAATCAAATAATAAGACAATTATAGCTTCGATCAAGAAAAGGTTAAAAGCTGCAAAAGGAAGATGGGTCGAAGAACTCCCTTCAGTCCTATGGGCAAATCGCACGACACCGCGCACATCCACAGGACAAACCCCTTTCTCTCTCGTCTACGGTTGCGAAGCAGTCCTTCCAATCGAAGTCCAGCTCCCAACTTCGAAGCATACTTTCGTCGACCACAACATGATTGATTTAAATTATGATATCGACATCCCTCGAGGAGCTTAGAGAATCAGCCTTGATCAGAATGGCATCTCAGAAGCAAGCAGTCGAGCGACATTTCAATAAACACGTCAAAGTCTTTCAAGAAGGCGATTACGTCCTTCGTCGAGTGTTCCAAAACACTCAAGAACTCAATTCCGGCAAGCTTTCTATTAAATGGGAAGGTCCTTACCGCATCTCTGAAGTCGTTGGTAAAGGATCCTATCGACTCCAGACTCTCGACAATCAAGAAATCACACGCAGTTGGAATGCGACGCACTTGAAAAAGTATTTTTTCTAAAATCACCTTCCTCTCATGCAACTTAATTGTTTTATCACAGGGGCACATGATTCAAATTTCATCATGAAATTTGGTTACACGATCATAAGGTTTGAGCGACCTCTCGATCTGAGTCTCTGGATTTAGAAAATTTTTGTACGTTCTAACACGTCAATAACGTATAGTTGAGCCTATCAATACAAGTCAAACGTATGATAATTCAATCGTTATATTGCTATGAATGCCTAAGTCGCACGATTCTTCGCTCGTTCTACACTTAACAAAGTTATACGGTTGACATTACATCTATCTACGACATATGTAAATCGAAATAAAAATTCGACAAAAGGATGAAATTCATTTACGAAACGAACGATTACATAGGAGCGACCGACGGTCGAGTATACAAAGTTAAAATGGCTCGACCACCAACGACCGAGACATGAAAAGACATAAAATCTCCCAAATCTAGAGAGGAGTGTCGATCGTATGCTCAGTCTCGACGTTCGAGTCCTCGTCATACCCAAAAACACGCTAAGAAGCTAATGTAAGGATAAAACGAGTATATTAGGAGTTTTCTGACGCCCTACGCCGCAACACTTTTAGAATGCGGCTCTTAAGATTAATGTTATGGTAAGAGGAAGGAATATGATCTTCTCGACGGTCGACTTCCAGTCCAACATCTTCTCTATCTTCGCGTATCTAACAAAAGAAGATTGAAACGTCTGTAAAATACAAAAGAAGCCTGTTACACAAACATTCA
Source organism: Saussurea involucrata (assembly GCA_033807775.1). NCBI lineage: Eukaryota > Viridiplantae > Streptophyta > Magnoliopsida > Asterales > Asteraceae > Saussurea > Saussurea involucrata. The sequence continues at coordinate 116,573,714 of CM066322.1, forward strand.
GCAAAAACATTAGGAACACGAGTTTTGAAAGAAAAACTCACAAAAAACGCTAGTCCAGCTAAACGCGATCCCATCTCTTCGATAGAGGTCCCTTGAAAACGCTCCTTGAATGATAAGACTTGATATTTCCCCAGATACGAAAATGACTTCGTCCCGTCAAGGACATAGTCAGTCAGGAGAATCGTCGACAATGTAAAGTTAATCATCATGACTTCCTCCTCATCCTCTCATGTCTTTACACCCTTGCCCCTGGTGGCTGACGAAAGGGTCGACAAGAATATAGAGAACATCATCACCAGATGCGCAGGATCCACGAACGTCGCGTCTATCGCAATCCATGCCTTCACCAGCTCAGATATAATTATTCTCGAGGTATCTCTGACTTGAAAAAGATCGAGAAACTAGGCCTTATACAAAATCTTCAAAAAATTTCTGAGCAAAGAATAGCAAGAAATCTCGCTTTAAAAAAAACTTTTCGAAAAGCCATAACAAATGATCCATTCTGATCTCTATTTACGCAAGAAATCGCGTCAGATCGAATCCTTTGATGATCAACACGCGTCCCCGTCTTTTCGTATGACTACACGGATCATCGAACACCTGTCATCAACAGCTGGTAAGAACCATCGTGCGTCGGCATGACGTCACGACTTTATCCTCTCTTCGATTTCCCTCTCTAGTTTGAATTGAACCGATTCAGTTCCAAAACAACCAAGGTAACTTTCGACAAGTGTCATAATCTTATGCGTCCGACTGACAAAATTTAAAATTCGAATTTGCCATCTTACTTTCAAATTTTGGGGGCAAACTGTTTGGGCAAAATTTCACAGGTCTCGACCACGACCAGAAAAGGTAAGACACATGTTATGAACTATATCTTGTATTAAGATAAGGCCCTGACAAAGACCCAAAAAACCTCCGTCGTCCCTCCTAAAAGGTAAGTCGAGAGTTCCTCACGACACTCGACCTCGACGTCGCCCGTTCTGCACGACCGTCGCACAAGACCGTACGACCTTGACCAACTCAATATACGACTGTTACGTTTGTTCAATGATTAATGCAGGAGTCAAAGTCATTAATGGGCAATGGTCATAACCGACAAAGAGCAATTATGAAGAGTTACAACTGGCGACCGTTATGGCTGTTATCGAAGCAATCAATGAGCAAATCAAAGCACCCGAAGGTTATAAAAGATCAAGTTAAACTTCAGTTCCAGGGACCGAACACCGAACATCGAACAATAGAAGTTAAGCATCCCAGCTCAGAAGAACACTACAAGCAAAGAACTCTCACTCGAAGAATCTCTCCCGACGCACGACTTTCACTCTCGACCAATAGTTTACACATTGTTTTCACACACAACGCACACTGTTTTTACATTTCAAACACTTGTACTTTACATTTCGAAGTCTTTCCCTTCATTTATATTGTAATCTCTGTACGATCGACACCCGGAACACCAAGGACATCGCCCCTAATTGGCGACCATAGTGCAGCAACGACATCGATTGTCGTCCGCAGGTTCTTTCCTCGTTGAGGTTTTTCCTGTGTCATCAAATCCTCTGTCTCATTTACATTTTTGTCTTTGTCGAACGATTCCTTTCATTAGTTGTTAAAGTCCACATCGACCTTAAGTTGTCCCTTTGGTGCGATTTTTGGCATTAACAGGTATTGTTTTGGGTGTGGGCTAAATGGGAATGGTGGGTGGGATGTTGTGGGATCGTTTGAGATGATGGTGATGGTGGGTGAAGTGGTAGAAATGGTGGTGAGTAGGAAAGTGGTGAGGTTTGAGTGAAAGTAGGTGATGGTTACATGAGTGTCCTCTTCCGACATAAAGTAGGAAGTATGTGGGTTGGAAGAGGGTGGGTGGGGGGGGGGGGATGGGTTGAGGCGGGTACCTAAAGGTTGAGAAAGGGGAACGGACACACCGGAGACGAAATTGGCGTGGAACGCGTGGAGGCGGCGCTGGCTACGGTGGCGATGGCGGCGGTGGTTGCGTCGTTAATGGCGACAACGGTTGCTCCGGTGGTTTTAATGGTTAAGGGAGCGGTGGTGGTTGTGGCGACTTGCACAGTAAGGGATGGGGCGGCGGTTTGAACGGCGGAGGTAGCGGCGGTTTGAACGACGGAGGTAGCGGCGGTGGCGCTAGGGTTTTCGTCGGCGGTGGTGTCGCGGTCGTCGGTCGTGGGCGACGATCTTTTGGCGGTGGCGGTATGGAGAACGCCCTGGCGGAAAGGGGCCGGATGTGAGCATTTTCCGGCGGGACATGGTGGTGGCGATTGATGGGGTGTTTGTGGAAGAGAAGAAGTGGGAAAAGGGAAGTGTTTGGGGTGAAGATGAAGTGGGTTTCTTGTGGGAGGAGAAAGGTTTAGAGGGAGAAGAAGGGTGGTAGTTTTAACTTTGAGGGAATAGGGATAGTGTAGGGTATGAGTGGGTTTGGAAGAGAGAAAAAAGGTGGGTAGGGTCGTGATGATGGAGACGGTCGCAAGAAGGAGAGGAGAAAAACATTTTTTTTGTTTGCTTATTTTTCTTTTCTGCTTTCTTCTCTTTTGTTTTCTTATTTTTGGTTTTATCTAAAAAAGGAAAGAGGGGTGTATTGGTGAAACCACCAGGTTTTAGAGTGTAAAAGTAGGTTATTTTCTAAACATTAAAAGGGAAGTCAACCTCCTTTTTCACTTATCAGCAATTTACCATAAATTGACTTGAGGGACCCCTTTTATCCAACATGCAAAGCATATGTTGGGGCTTGGACCCTTGGTTCTCCACTCGCCACACCGCAACGACAGTGGGATCACCTGCACCTACAAAACTAAAATCCGAAAATAAAATGCTCAAAATTAAATCCTAATATTTACATGGGTTATTTCTAACCCCACAACTCATATATTCTTCTCAATCTCGTTAGGCACTTCCTCGGGGAGGTAGTGCTTAACACGGTAACCGTTTACCCGAAACGTACTCCCATCTTGTGGATTAATTATATCCACCGTGCCAAAAGAATTGAATTTTGCAATTTTAAATGGTCCGGACCAACGGGATTTGAGCTTTCCCGGAAATAATTTTAAACGGGAATTAAAAAGCAACACTTGTTGACCTTCCAAAAATTCCTTTAATCAATGTGACGATCATGCCAAAGCTTGGTTTTTTCTTTATAAATCTTTGGACTTTCATACGCATTGTGTCAAAATTCCTCAAGTTCAACAAGTTGCAATTTCTGTTTATTTCCCGCAATGTCCTCTGCCATGTTCAATTCTTTCGTGGACCAAAATGCTTTATACTCAAGTTCTAACGGAAGATGACAAGCCTTTCTGAATACTAGCCGATGCGGTGACATGCCCAAGGGTGTTTTGAAAGCGGTGTGGTATGCCCAAAGCGCATCATCCAACTTAAGCGACCAATCCTTACGATGGGGTTTGACGACTTTCTCTAAAATAGTTTTAATTTCGCGGTTAGAAAGTTCCGCAAGCTCGTTCGTATGTGGATGGTAAGCGGTTGCAACTCGATGTTGGATGTTATATTTGCTAAAGACCGCACTTAACATTTTATTTATAAAATGTGTTCCGCCGTCGCTAATTAAAGCTCGAGGTGTTCCAAAATGGGCAAAAATATTTTTATGCAAGAAATTATCACCGTCTTGGCATCATTGTGTGGACAAGCAAGTGTCTCAATCCATTTGGAAACATAATCGACCGAAACCAATATATATTGGTTATTGAACGACATCGGGAACGGTCCCATAAAATCAATGCCTCAAACGTCAAAAAGTTCTGCTTCTAAAATATTATTGAGGGGCATTTCCTTACGTTGAGACACGTTTTCGGTTCGTTGACAACGATCACATTTTTTACAAACTCGAATGAATCTTTAAAAACCTATGGCCAATAAAATCCGCTTTGTAAAATTTGTGTCGCCGTTCATTGGCCACCAAAGTGACCACCGTATGGCGACGCATGGCATTCTAGTAAAACGAATGGTATTTCCGAATCGGAGACACAACGTCTTAGGATTTGATCGGCTCCCAATTAAAAAAGGTGAGGATCGTCCCAAAGGTACTTCCTACTTTCATGAAGAATTTTTTTGAATTGTTGCGAGCTAACATTTTACGGTCGTAGCCCACTAGCAAGGTAGTTGCTATGTCCGCATACCATGGACATTTTCTTCATGCAAGTGTTGAATCGCCAAGATTTGTTCATCGGGAAAAAATTCTTTTATTTCATGGTTTCCCCACTAGAGATCAAACCCTCTTAACGAGAGAGGTGATCCGCCACTTGGTTTTCAACCCCTTTTCGGTCAACAATCTCAATATCAAACTTTTGAAGGAGTAAGACCCAACGAATAAGCCGAGGTTTGGCGTCGGCTTTGGTGATGAGATATTTATATGCGGAGTGGTCGGTATGGATGACAACTTTGGTGCCAATGAGGTAGGACCGAAAACGGTCAAAAGCGAAGACTACGGCAAGTAATTCTCTTTCGGTGGTTGTATGCATCAATTAAAGTTTTACTTGCGTAGTATATTGTATGAAACATTTTTTCTCGCTTTTGTCCGAGGACGGCACCTATGGCCCAAACGCTTACGTCACACATTACCTCAAAAGGTAACGACCAATCCGGGGCTATGACAATTGGGGCCGAAACAAGTCCGGTTTGGATTTTTAAAAAAGCGTGTTTACATTCTTGGTTAAAGTCAAAAATTTGGTCATTATGCAATAAATTACACGATGGTTTCGCAATTTTAGAAAAGTCTTTTATAAACCTTCGATAAAAACCGGCATGACCCAAGAAGCTTCTAATACCCTTGATCGAGGTGGGCTCGGGCAATTGCATTATAACTTCTAATTTTGCTTTATCCACTTCTAAACCTCGTGAGGAAACCAAGTGTCCCAAATCTATTCCTTCTTGGACCATAAAATGACATTTTTCCCAATTTAAAATCAAGTCATGTTTTTCACAACGTTCCAAACTCTTTTTAAGATTATCAAGAGAATTATCAAACGATGTACCAATAACGGAAAAAATAATCCATAAACACTTCCATGGTATCTTCAATCATATCCGAAAATATAGACATCATACACCGTTGGAAAGTGGTGGGCGCATTACATAGACCAAAGGGCATTCGTCGAAAGGCAAATGTACCGTACGAACAAGTGAAAGTTGTTTTTTCTTGATCCTCGGGTGAATGTGAATTTGATTATACCCCGAGAACACATCTAGGAAGCAAAAAAATTGTTTTCCCGCTAACCTATCAAGCATTTGGTCTATAAATGGTAATGGAAAATGATATTTTTTCGTCGCTAAATTCAATTGCCTATAATCCATACAAATACTCCAACTGGTCACGGTCCTAGTTGGGATGAGCTCATTTATTTCATTGTTGATCACCGTGGTGCCACCTTTTTTTTGGAACACATTGGACCGGGCTCACCCAACTACTACTAGAAATCGGATATATTATACCCGCATCTAGCCACTTCAAAATCTCTTTCTTAACCACTTCATTCACAATGGGATTAAGTCTCCTTTGCAGTTGCACCTTGCCAATGCTATTTTCTTCCAAAATAATCTTATGTTGGCAAATCGAAGGACTTATTCCCTTAATGTTGGCTATGGTCCAACCTAGTGCTTTCTTATGCTTTTTCAAAAGTTCTAACAGTTTCTCCTCTTGTTCATCATTTAACTTAGATGAAATGATCACGGGGAGTTTTTCGTCTTCCAAAAGATAAGCACACTTAAGATGACTATGTAATGGTTTTTACCCCAAATCGGGCGGTTGGACTATGGACGGAAGTTAAGTTGTTTTATCCTTAAAATCCAACTGTTCAAAGGCTGCTAAGTCCTCTAAAATTTTGTTGCTAAAGTCCAGGTCGTCCTCCGCTACCACAGTGGATAGGTTGTGGCCACACTGTTCCAGAGTCAAACTTAAATCTTCAATAATGGCTGAACATTCCTCTATCTCTCCATGAAACCTCAAGGATCTAAAAACATTGATGGTCACTTGCTGGTCGTTAACCCTCATAGTGAGCTCTCCATTTTGGACATCGATTAAGGTTCTTCCCGTGGCGAGAAAAGGTCGTCCCAAAATTATGGGGACATTTATGCCGGCTTCATAGTCTAACATCAGAAAATCAGCCGGAAAGATGAATTTGTCAACCTTGACCAAAATGTCTTCAATCTTACCTTTCGGGTACGTGATGGAGCTATCCACCAATTGCAATCTGACGGTGATGGGTCGAACTTCTCATATTCCTAATTTGTTGAAAATGGACAACGACATGAGATTAATGCTTGCTCCTAAGTCACATAAGGCATGTCCTACTTCTTGGCCTCTAATAGAACACGGGATGGTGAAACTTCCCGGGTCCTTGAGTTTAGGTGGGATCTTACACGTGGTAAGGGAACTACACTCTTTGGTCAAAGCTACAGTTTCAAATTCACTTAAACGTATTTTCTAGCTTAGGATGTCCTTAAGAAATTTAACAAAGATTGGCATTAGCTCGAGGGCTTCTACCAAAGGTATGTTTATGTAGAGTTGTTTAAAGATGTCCAAAAACTTCTTAAACTGAGCATCCACATTCTTTTGTTTCATCCTACTAGGAAAGGGAAGGTCTCTAAGGTCAAGCTCCATAGTTTTCTTGGCCTTTGATTTTCTGTCACGGTTTGTGGCCACAATGTCACTTTTGTGGTCAACGATTATTGGCGTGTCTTTAGGAACCGGTGTTTCTAGAGTAACAGGCTCACTTACAACAGGGCTAGAGTGAGTTTATGGCTCTTTTGAGGTTGAAGGAAATAACCCGGGAAAATTACATTGATCAAAGGCGTGGGTTACTTCTTCTTTCTCTTGCAAAACGGGGATGTCCACAAGATCCTTGCAACTTCTTAAAGTGATGGCCTTGACATGCTCTTTACCATTCATCTTAGAGGTTTCGGTGTCGCTTGGTAAGGTACCATGCGGTCGTCCCCTAAGATCGTTTGCAAATTGACCGAGTTGGGTTTCAAAACCTCTTAATGTGGCATTAGTTTGGTTAATGAAACCTTTGAGCATTGATTCCAAAGATCCAATGTTGGTCGGGCCTTGTTTCCTAGAGTTCTTCCCATTGTGATACGAAGATTGTCCATTGTGGTGAGAATGTGGGGACCGCCCACTGTGGTGAAATCCCGAGGGATTTTGCGGTCTGTTCTGTCCAGAATTTACCCTAGGGGGTTGTAGTCCCTGATTTCCAGCCCAAGAAAACTACGGTTGTTTTTCCAATTCGGGTTGTACGTTTGCGAATATGGACTATTTCACGAGTTGTTACCCATGAAATTTGCGAAGGCGGGGTTTCCCATACAGTTTTTATACACATGATTCTCATCACAAAATGCACAATTTTCATTCATCACATTAACGTTCATGGCATGCACATGGTTTTGATCTCCTAAGTTCAAATTATTTTTACCAAGTTTGTTAATGCAACAATTTGAGCATATAAAGCGGTGTGGCGTCTACTTCATGTAATCCCGATGTGCTTTTGGCGGGAGGTGTAGTCGCATTTGAGTTTGACCATTCGGTGTTATTATTTGCAATCTTTTCAAGAATGTCAAAACCCTCGTTATAAGTCTTACCAGTAAATGCACCATCGACCATTGCATCAAGTCCAATTTTTGCAGAATTGGCGAGCCCATTATAAAAGGTTTCCAATTGGATGCAGCAAGGGATTCCATGGTGAGGACATTTCCTAAGAAGGTCCTTGAATCTCTTCCAAGCATCTGAGACTGCTTCGTCATCCCCTTGATGAAACGACCCTTCTGAGCTTAACGTTCCTCGTTGGAGGAAAATATTTTTTTAGATTTTTTTCCGCCAAATCAGTCCATGTTGCTATGGAATAGGGTGGTTGAGAGTTTAGCCAAGATTTAGCTCTATCTCTTAGTGAAAAAGTGAAGAGCATAAGCCTTAAGGCATTTTTATCAACACCTTAAATTTTAAAAGGATCCACAAAATCTAAATATGATTTTAAATGCAAGTGTGGATCTTCCGATGGTAGACCTCCATATTGACCCATCGTGTGGATCATGGAAATCATCAACGGTTTAGGTTCAAAATTCAAAGCCTCAATTTCGGGCACAAGGATTCCTGAATTTAATTGAGCAAATTCGGGGGTAGCGTAGTCCCGTATTCTTCTATCCTTGTCATCGGCATTTCCAACCGTGGTTTGCACCGGGGGCGGTGGTGGTGGTGGATTTTCGGGTCCATCACCAACGTCACCCATAGTGTTGTTTACGGGGGGTTGTCGATTACTTCGTCCTCTTCTACCCCTTCGACGTCTCCTAACGGTTATTTCGATTTCGGGATCTAGAGGCAAAAGTTCACCGTGTTGTAGCCGTGGCATACAACACGGGAAAAACACTAAAGGAACTCGCGACTCGGGCTCGAGTAGAAATCAATATCTTGGGAAAAACACCATGCCAATCCCTGGCAACAACGCCAAAAAATTGATAGGAAAATAACCACACGTAAACTGTGCACAATAATGGCGCAAGTATACACCATGTATTGCGTTCGTTTCACAAGTAATATAATGGTAAGAACCCAATATTGTATCCACGAGGATTAGACTACCAAGAATTGGAGATTTCTACGTACTTCCAGTGCAAAGTTAAGGTTTTTAATAATTTGTTTGAGTTGGTTTTAAGTGAGCAATTAATTTTAAAATTAACCCTGATTAATTAAAAAGCGGGTACGGGTGTAAGTTTTTCCCGATAATATGTATTTAATAACTTAAATGGTTAATAAAACCGGTCACAATATATCCCACACGATTTACTCCTCTCGAAGTTACGTTGTAACGGTTGCAATAACGATTTTATTATAAAGTTCCTACACAAGCTAACTTTCGGTTTACCAACCTTACTAAGTAGATCTCAAAAATCTTAGTGTTTTCGGATGTAGAGAGAAGCGCATATCTCTATGTCACACATACTCGACCGGCGTTTTGACCTTAGCTCGGTTATGCAACAACCCATATCTCTATGTGATTATTGAAGATTTTCTCAAACCTCCTTGCATCATTCAAGCCGTATTTCGAATCCACCCTCTCGATGTCTAAGATCTAATATTATCACACACACGTGATCAACATGTCCTCATTTGATTTATGTTCCGACTCGAATGACTAAACCGAAAAAATAGCTAAATGTAGTAACACTCAAGTATTACATTTTTAACCTCTCGGGTTTGGCTTACACCCGCACCCAAAGGGGGGGTTTAGCTACTCATAAAAATAGAAAACATAATGGAGTAGAAGAAATATGTGAACTGGAATTGCATTATACGTAAACGGAAACGTACCACTGTTGCCACACGTACTCCACAATGGTTGACAGAAAGTAAATACTTGAAAGTAAATTACAAGAATTAAGCTAACTAAAATGTAATGTCTACAACTAATCTTCAGCTAAGTTTTTGGAGAGAAATATGTTGAGAATAGATGCATTTGAATGCCAAGCTAAGCCTCCAATTTATAGTGGAAGCGAGAAGAAAAAGGTGAAAAGGACATGAGAGGAGAAAGGGACCTCTCATGGGTGTCTTCTTCCAACCTTTTGACACCATCTCCCTTGTCCTCATTATGCCTCTAAACTTGAACAAAGCTCAACATTGACCCCAACAAGCAGGTCTGCAACTTGCATAAAAATGTTCTCCAAATCTGCAAAAATCGGATTTATAGAGCAGCTCGCCACAGCGCCGACGTTGTGGCCACACTGGCACGCCAAACGTAACTTTTTGATCTTTTTGGTTATTTTCAATATTTTGGAACAACTTAGACCAAAAGAAATAGAAAGGTTCAAATGGGTACGAAAAAGGTTAATATGGGTTTAAAATTGGTGACAAATAACTCTAAAAATTGAGGGATATCACAAGTCAACTAAACTCAAAGAAAGAGGAGCATCATTGTTTTATTGCTTTATTAGTTGTAGGTATAAATACCTTATAATTGTTAGCTTTGTAAGTAAGCTTCTAATTGTCATATTCGTTCTTAGAGTTTAGAGAGAGAAATTTGATGATTAGGATGATCGTGATAATTAAAAAGGGAGAAAAGACAAAAAATGCTCAGAAAGAATCAATAGTTGTAGATTTGGATCATGATGTTGGAAATGTTCAAAATGGCGTGAGGTGTGGCGTGGCGGCGAGGTCAAGCCTCAAGCCTTACACGCCACGGTGAGGACGTGACTTTTTCAAGGTGTGACATAAGACGGCAAATTTATATGTAGTATATAGAATTATACATATACATATATGTTTTCTATATATCTAATCAAACTAATGATATTAAAAAAAATTGCATTCATATTAAAAGAAGAAAAATCAATATAGACTGTTACTAGAAAAAGCGTTTCTGATTAAATATTTAAAATAGAACTTAGAAAGATAATTTTACAACTTCGTTTTAATTGTAAGTCCATAAATTTTATAAATTTGTGAATATGAGAGTGGTGTGATTAGATAAATATATAAAAGTGTAAAATCTAGAGTTAAAAGTGTGAAAACACAAAAGATAAAAAAAACAACTTTTTTTTCAAAAAAAGTCATGTCTTAGAAAAACGCGCGTTGCGGCATGCCATGGAGCGAGCCACACCTTAGATAAACACTATGGGTCATTTTGTAATGGCGGAGACGTGCCTTACGTCATATCGCGCCAAGGCGCGCCTTTTTGAACACTTGATGTTGGTATGACTGAAAGTTAGGGTGATGGTCAGGGTGAAAAGAATAGTGAAAAAACTCAAGATGATTCTGGTGATGCTGGTATGATTGAAGAGACAAATGTAAATAGTTGTACATAAATAGTAGTAGATAGCTTAGAGTTAATTAAAGACAGAGTAAAACTTCTTTGTTCTAGAGTTAAGTTTCTTTGACTCATTTGTATTTGAAACGTTCAAGAGACATGTGGTATATGGTGTTTTATTACAAAGGTTAAGTGGAAAGTTAGGTGTTCTATTAGGTTGGTCACTTAGTCAATTATGAAAAAATTGAAAAAGTTGTGCTTCCAGAGTAGGAAATTAAAAGATCACTGATTATTCTTTATTTGAAGTTGAAGCCACTTGATGACCAATAGTTGAAGTTCGATTCGGTTGCAAAAGCTATTGGTTATGCAAATGTTTATCCACAAGAAACTTACAAAAATCTATTTTGGAGAAAATAGATAAGCTAAGTTTGTTAGAGCATGAAACTGATGGAGATCTGCCTGGTGAATTACAGATGATGCAATGTGAGAAGATGATGAGGTTGAAAAAGTCTGACAATGAGCTTAATCTAAACAATGATCTGGTAAGAATAGAAGAATTTGAAAATAAGGACTTTGCCATGATGAGATATGTTGTGATTAAGGCCCCGTTTACTAATCACTTATTACCTCTTACTGGGGTAAGAAACACTTACCTGAGTAAGAGGTCTGTTTGTTTACCAAAAAAAAAAAGTGCTGACCGTGTGCTGACTTGGGACAGAGATGAAAAGGAATCTTACCATGGTAAGAGGCTATTATTTCAGTCAGCACTTACCCCAGTCAGACCTCTTACCACAGTCAGCACTTACCAAAAAATTTGGTAAACAGCCCCTAAGACAAATAGGAATGATGGATATGTTGGTAAGTTCACAAGTGTTGGTTTTAGTAGAATGAAACTGAAAGATCAAGTGTTCTTGCTTGATTTTTTTGAAATAGCAGATGAAACATGGATAGAACTGGAGTTAAGAAAAGTGATGGGAATCTATCATAGAAACCTTGTTTTGTATGATCTTCAATTGGCAATTGAATCCAAACTAAACAAGACCAACATGAAAAATCCATTTGCTGATGTTGATTTATATGCAAGAGATCTAAGCAAAAGACAATTTAAGAGTGGTTCAAATTCTGGATACTTGTTCATGCTTGAAGATCAAGTGATGAAGTAGTTAAGATTTTTAGAGATTCTAAAATTCTCTGATGCAACGCTAAAAGGTGTGTTGAAAGATGTAAAGTTTCAAGTTCCAAAGAAATAGGAGTTAAGAGTTGTTCAGAAAGGTTTGATTAAAGCAATAAATGACAGAATTAGTGTAAGAGTGGTAAGAAAGTGTCAGAGTTTGTGCTTGACTAAAGTGAATTCAAAGAAAATCTATAAGCATGATCTGGTTCTTCCTTGTGAATACGGACTTCAACCAGAGATTAATTCGGTTGTAACAGAGATTGAAACAACACTAGAGATGTTCATGGTTCTAGAGAATCAACTAGTTGTTTCAGAGAAAAGTGTTCCAAGTGTGTCCAAATCTAACCAAGAGATGTCTATAGTTGAACCAGAAACTGAAAAGCAATACCTTATTCCAATAACTACAAATGAATGGTTTTTGGAATTTAAGTTTGCTCATTTGTTCAGAAATACTAAGAATTTCATATTTGGATACTTTACATAATAAGCTAGATAGGTATGTACAAAAGTATAAAAGTTCTTTTGGAGAAAGCAGGGAAGATGAGAAATGCAGTATATTCTAATATGAAGAATAATAGACTAAGAGAGGTGTACATCAGAAAGCCAAAAGCCATGGACTATGTAGCATTTGAAGTCATAAGGGAACTTGGAAAGGTGTACGAATTTTCTGAAGCTAATTTCAGAAATTTAAACCTTCATGAATTTCTAGATATTTACAACATTTTTGCTCATTTGGAAGATCATGAAAAAAATACATAATAACTATGGCAACCATTAAAGAAGGGATGTTAAGATCAGTAAGCTAGGAAACTTTGATAGATTTCCAAGTTGGACTTGAATTGTGTAAATGATATGTGAATCTGACATTCCCCAATACCTCACTTCCTGATAATGAAAATATGGTAATTTGAACTATTCTTGAAAGTCCAAAACTTGGATTTGTATTCAGAATCCATGTTACTGATGTGAAGCACTTTTTTAGAGTTTATGAAGTTGCTAAGTGCTCGTTACGTACAATTAGACAAATCTCTAACTCATTGGATGCTAGAATGAATAGAGGGAAGGGTGTCAAACTCTATGAAAGGATAATTCACATAATTCAAGACTAGCTCAGTATGAAAAAGTTGATTATTTTGAAGTTTTTGAATATTTTGAAGTATGACAATGCGGATAAGTACATGACACTCTGAACCAATAGGGAGATTGTAGAAACAAACGTTGGTCTGAATATCGCTAAGTGTTAATCTATGGACTGTGTTTCTAGAGATATTGTTAACACTAGATCTATTAGGTAATCAAGTAATCATCCATTGATCTTGAAGAATCTAGAGAATTACATAAGAATGTGAAAGTTTCTCTCTCTAGATTCTCTCTCTAAAATCTCTCACTTGATATTACCATTATGATCATTCACTAATCACTTGCTTAAGATTTAAGCTAACTAATCCTATTTATACCTAGGATTACAAAATATTAAATCTAAACCACTTTGACGTTACATGACTTTGACTTTTACATTTGACTTTACAAGCTTTGACCATTACAAAACTTTACCATAAATCTTGAATACAATAATGCTCTAACATTCTCCCCCTTTGGATTCAAGATTTAAAAAAATATGACAATAGTCTTCAGCTCTTGATCTTCAATACTTTAACTTTGACCGGTTTAAACTTTAAAGCTCAGATAATCTTCAAACAGCTTTATCTTCACTAGTTCACGGCAAACTATATGCTATGACACTCTTTAAAAACTCAGCTTTGAAGAATTATCAGTCAAACATGAAAAGTCTTCATCTTCTTTCACATTGAAAAGTTAATCTTCATGAATATAATCTTCAACAAATTTTCTTCAAGTCTTGAACGCGAATTTCAGATCTTTGCAGCTTTGATCTTTGAAGCTTTAAAAACTTTGAAGCTTTGAACTTTGAGGCTTTGAAAAACTTTGAAGCTTTGAACTCAAACTTTGAATGATTTCTTGAACTTTGTATTTTCATCTCTTCGATCTTGAAATTGTCTTTGAATAACGAACTTTCTCGAAACACCTCGGAATGTCTTCTTGACTTTAATTCGTCATCTCCCCCTTGATCTGTCATTGACCAATCTCCCTTTTTCTTCAGGGTATTATTTATCACCATGTTCTTCAATATATTATTTCTCCCCCTTTTTGATGATTGTGAGCATCATGATCATCAAAACCTTCATCAATTTTAGCACGCTTTTGGTACACCACAAGTAACATTCTCCTTCTTCTTATCTAATAAACCGTCAATTCCGAAAGATATTTATCCGAATCTTTTCAAATTCAGATAAATAGAGAGTGGTAACCCTGAAACAACAGATGAATCAGTTAAAATGCCTGTAAGTAGCACGGAGCCACTTAGTACAACGGATGTACTTTGTAAAGGAGCTTTTTGATGTTCACTCCCCCAGGGCTTCCATTCAATCATCGAAAATCACAAAGGAAATTCTATGAACGTTATGACAAGAAAACATATTCCTTGTGTGAGCGTGCATTTGTAGAAAGAATAAAGCAACATATGCTTGAATAATAGGCTCAAAGTGTGTAAACTATTGAGACAACAACAATTTTCCACGGACTCAATGTGCATGAATGAAGAGCGAAAGTGGGGCAAACTCCTTCTTTTTCAATATCTAGACCTTCCGAGTGAAGATCAGATAGATTATATGCTGCGTCCCCAAGAAAAATGAAACATTCCTTTGTTAAGAAAGAAATGAGTAGCTGGTGGGGTAAAAGCAAGAGTTGGCATGGGCTAACTGCCTGTTTCAATGATGGTCACCAAAGAATGTGAACCAATCAGTAATGTGGCTTCCCGGCTCAGAAAATGGATGGTGCAGAGTTCTCTTATTCTTTTAACTCTGTTCTCACACCCTCTTTCTGTTTTTAATCCGCTCACTTCTACCCAAACTCTCATTCACATTTTACCTCAGCACAATGAGATACTCAACCGGATGAGATATCTCCCCCACTCTTTGATGTAGACCCCTCACCCCTCAATCACTCAAGGATAACTTATTAGGTAGGAAACACTGGTTAACGTGGATCCATAGAAGTTCTTTATGCTCGCACACTGAACCCATGAAATGTTGTCCTAAAAATTATATGTTGTTCAACAGATTAGCTTGAACAAATATGAATATCGGCATTTGATTAACATTGCCATAAGAATGTATGCTCCTCGGTATTTGAGCATTTGAGCTTTTGAAGAATTCTCAAAACAAGAATATAGAATGAAATGAAATGAATTTGAAAGATTTGTTTGAGAATCTGACAATGTATCAATCAGATCAAATATTATGAATGATGATCATAAAGGATAGGGTATCAAAGAATTGAAATTTGTTTATATGAACAAATATAAACAATCTTTGAATGAAACGTTTAAGTTCTTACGCTGAAAAGATATATGATGCTCAACAAAAGTTGGAATACAAACGGGAGTATTACCATCGAAAAATTGTTTCGTTTTGAGACATGGTAATAACAAAATCAATATGAAGCTGAACCGGTGTGTATGAATACTTGAAAGTATAGAGAAAAGATGATACACAAGTATTAATCTTTAGAAACACACGGTCAAAAATGATGTTACTATAATCCGAGAACTTCATGAAAAACATTTAAAAGCACACTTCTAAAATCATAAAATCTGTTTCAGAATAGAGAAGTGGTTTGAACATTTAAGAAAACGTTTTTCATGCTTGAAAGTCGTTCTTCTTTCAAACAATCTCAGATTAAGTTTAGAAGATACGTACAGTTAGATGTTTAAGCTCCCCCTCAAATCATGATATAATGATTAAAAATAGTTAAGCTCCCCCTTAACTTGTGCAAAAGATCTTTATGTGTACAAAATCTGCGCAAAGAACAAGACTTGGATTAAAGTATCCTTAATCATTAAAACGAGTTCTGAATTACCAGGATTGAAGTAAATTCAGAAGTCATAGTCGTTGAAGAACGGGTTCTAAACTGAGATGTTTAGAATCCATAAATCATATTGAAGTGCGGGTTCTGAACTGATTTATTCAGAAACCATAATGTCTTTGAAATCCGGGTTCTAAACTGCTGTGTTTAGAAACCATTTGTCTTTGTTCCCCCTTAATGGTACAAATATTCTTCAAACAAATTCACCGCTTCTCTTATGTTTTCAGTCATGTGTGTGGTATATATGTAACATTCAGCACAACACATGAAGAACCTACAAAACAGATTAACCAGATTTTGGTACCCAACGGTACTTGGGTCCTAGTTTGTTAGGTGCAGATTTCTTAGAAGAAATTCGGTAAGTACCGTACCAATAAGAAGTATAATCTTTATGCACAAAATCATTTGATCCAGAAAAAGAAGAACATATTTTCTGATGTGCCAACCTAATCAAATGATTTGCGGAATGAATAGGATTAGGTTTAGCAAAAGACTTACCTTTGTGAGCATTGTTCTTTTTGTTCACCGTCGGTGGAGGAACAGATGATTTCGGAACATCTTTCTTAGTAGTAGATCCTTTTACCTTCCATTCCATCTTTACATGCTTAAAGATAGGTGTATCTAAACTTGTAGCATCACGGTTGTATAAAAGATTAGAAGGACGCATCTGATCTCTTGATTTGACAGACTTTGTCGATGAATCAGAAGAATGTTCATGAACAGAACCAGAAGCAATCTTTGATGAACAATCTGAATCAGTTGAACCATCATATGGCTATTGAACATTAGTATCGGCACTAAATTGTTTAGATGTTTTAACTTTGATCTTAATTGCTTCCAATTGCTGAACTTTATCGGACAGAACATTTCGTTCTTGAACGGTCAAATCAAATGCCTTTTGTATATCAGATTTGATCTTCTGCTCTTTCATAACCTTTGTTGCTAAAGCAGATAACCTCCTTGTTAGCTTTAAAATTTCTGCCTTAAAGATGTTTCTTTCTTCTTCAAAATTGTTCTTAGATATTTCTTTGAAAATTTCCATGTTTTTCTTTTGAAAAAACTTCTTTTCATTTTAAAAAATATCTCTCTTTTTAACAAAATCTTTTCTCTCCTTTTCCAACACTATTTCCAACTCATATATTTTCTTTGAAAGCTCACTATTCTCTGTTTCAAAAGACACGCGTTCAGTTTCAAAAATAGCTTTCTCGTTCTCAAACTTTTCACGCTCAAGAATCAAAACTTTCTCAAAATCAGAAATTTGTTTTGAAAGTTTGATACATTTTAGTTCAAGAACTTTCTTTTCATTGAATGATTTCTTTGAAAAACCAGAAAGTTCCTTTTCAAAGCTTGCTTTTTCATTTTGAAAAATTGTTCTTTCTTTTTGAAACTCTTCTTTTTCTTTTCTCATCACTTGTTCAAAATCAAATATTTTTTTTGTCAGCTCAACATTTGTTTCTTCTAAAGAAATCACCATGTTTGATTTTGAATCACTTTCACATTGCTTTAAATCAGCTTGAGTCTTCAGGTCATAAAGTTGTTGCTGAAGATTTTGATTATTCTTCTGTAAAGTATTGATCTTTCTTTTTAATAGCTTTGTTTCATTCTTTTTGTTGATAATAATATTACGGTCTTGCTCTTCTTTAACACGCCTTCTCTCAAGAATAGCCTTCATATTTGAGAATATACTATCAACACATTCGTCGGAAGAAAATTGTGATTCAACTTTTGCTTCAGGTGCTGACACCTTGTCGTTTGGAGTGACTTTTTCTTCTGTATGATACATCTTGATAAGAATTATGAAAATAAACACAAAAAACATTTAGATGAAAAATACCAAAAATACAAAAAAAATAATACCTAATAGAGTGATCGTCAAGAGAAACTTCGCTTAGAAGTTAGAATTAGGTGCACACTCTTAAAAATCAGAAAAACACAATTAAAGTCAGAAAAATTTTCAAAAATAATATTTGAAAAACAAATTATAAATTTGTCTTTCAAAAATTAATTCTGAAAAATTTGCGCGGAAATGTTGGACTTTAATTGATAAACCTACAAAATAAGAGAAAAATATGTCAGATGCGAATAAAAGCAGGCAAAATGACAAAATTCGACACTAAAATGACTCAAAGTGTAAAAATACAAAATATAGGGACTAAAATCAACAAAAATGAAAAATAATACTCAAAGGACTAAAGATGTAAATTCTAAAACTACCAAGTCTAGGGACTGAAAGTGTAAGAAAATAAAACTAAAACTACAAGGACTAAAATTGACAGATTCTAAAACTACTAACTACAGGGACCAAAACTGTCACTTCCTAAAACTATCTAAGACTTAACGAACAACTAACTGAAGGACCAAAAATGTAAGGAAAACTAACGGACACTTAACGGATTCCGTTAAAACACTATTCATCATCTCCCACCTCACGACCAAACCTGTTAACCACGTTATGGAACCAAACCTTTCGACCGACACTCTTCGTTTATGATCCCTTAAGCTCCCTCAACAGATTAGAAGTCGAAACACGCTCCGAATCTCTCGATATTTGCAACCGAATGTTTTCGATAAAAACCAAACGAAAACTTTAAACGTTGATATCTCCTTCGTTTCTCGACGAAAATCGCTGATTTTTGTTGCGTTGAGATCGTTATACGAATACCAATTAGATTCAATCAAAAAATATTGATCATGCGACGATGTTCGAAGACCCACTTGTTTTTCCGGCGAAAAACGTTTTTCCGGTGAGCCTGTTTTCCGGCAAACGAAGGATACGAAATGGGTAGGTTTCGTATCAAGAAGGGTCCGAAATGAGTTGATTTCGTATCAAGAGGATCCGAAACCTTGAAAAGTTAAGCACACATACAGCTCAAGCATGCATACACACTCCATAAAAATTTTCGCATCCGATCCAAAACCATTTTGTTAAGCACACACACAAGCACCTTAAGCACCCAAACACACACCACACTTAACAATGTGATCCGAAACCATGAATTTGTATGCTTTAAACACACACACTTCAAAGAATTATGGTTTCGTATCTTTTTGATCCAAAACCATTTAAACACATAGACACACAGCTAAAAAAAATATGGTTTCGGATGCTTGATGCTTTATGGTTTCTTTGACTCTTCTTCTCAACAATTGCTTCACACACCTGTTAATTTGTTGCACAATAAAACTTCAACAAACAAAATTAATATTTGATTTTAAAGATCAAACAACACTACAAACACATTTTTAAAACATCTCAACAATTATTTTGGATCAAAAAATCAAATTTGAACACTTTTGCTCAAGAACATGAACAACATCATCAACCCAAAAATTTTAAAAAATTATTTTTATGAATTAAAACTTGAAATTTATGATTGAAGCATGTCTAGAAACACTTTTTGAAAACGATTTTGCACAAAAATAAATCAAAACATCACCAAATTGCAAAATCAAATCTCCAAAAATTTCACTGACAACCTTTTTTAAGAACACAAAATTTTCAAAAAATCTTCAAATTGATCAATTCTTGATGTGTTTCTGCGAAATTGATGATGCAAATCTTGTTTTTAATAATGGAGAAACACATTGCAATCAAAATCAAACACAAAAACAATCAAAAATTGCATAACCCATTTGTGATCTTCAAATTCTTAAAAAATGGAGATTTTCTTCAAAAATGGAGATTTTCTTCAAAAATCTTCAAATCTTCATGAATTTGGACGAATTTTGCACATAATTCGATCTCCCAGGCTCTGATACCAATTGTTAACACCAGATCTATTAGGTAATCAAGTAATCATCCATTGATCTTGAAGAATCTAGAGAATTACATAAGAATGTGAAACTTTCTCTCTCTAAAATCTCTCACTTGATATTACCATTATGATCATTCACTAATCACTTGCTTAACATCTAAGCTAAGTAATCTTCTTTATACCTAGGATTACAAAGTATTAAATCTAAACTACTTTGACTTTACATGACTTTGACTTTTACATTTGACTTTACAAGCTTTGACCATTGCAAGACTTTACAATAAATCTTGAATACAATAATGCTCTAACAGATATGAATAAGAGTTCTCAAATTTTGAAGTTGAGAAATATTCTAAGTATAAACTCTAAAGTGTGTGATGAGAGTTTTGGGAAAGAGTCTTCAAAGATCTAAAGAAGTGTTATATTGACTAAGGTCTTGTTTGTTTTTTACTTAATGATCTTAATGACATGTATGGCCTATTCGGTCATCCATATAGAGATGTTTGGTAGTGGCTTAATGAAAAACCTGATGACTTATTCGCTAGGATGAAAAGGGGAAGCTTTATTTGGTCGGACATAAACTTCCCCAATTTACCCCTTACATTAAAGTATATGACTCCCTCCCACAAAACCCTACTATCCACTCTTCACCCGCCTCCTTCCCTCCCTCACACGAAAACCTCTCCATTGGCTGCTTCTTCCACCGGTGCTCTCTAGTGGTGTCTCTTTTTCTAATTTCTTTTCTCCAGCGGCAGCCCAGGTATATAAGTTTTCTCTTTTTCTGATTTCTTGTTTTTTCATTAATCAGTGTTTGGTAAATGAAATGTATTTTTAAAATGTGTTTCTTTTCTCCATTAATCTGATTTCTACAAGTTTAATATGTTTTTTACATACTTGTTTCTAGAAATGTGTATGAAGTATGTTTTTAAAATGTGTTTTTCTTACAGATCTGTGTATGAAATGTGTTTTTAGGATGTGTTATGTGTTATGAAAAGTGTTATGAATATGTGTTTTTAAATGTGGTACGTGTTATGACATGTCTGAGTTTTTACATTGTGATCCCAGAAACAAGTAAACACAATATAGATCAAGAATCACAATTCATCTCTCTTTAATCATCAAGATGTGGTTACAAGGTGTAGAGAGAAAACTCTAAGTGACTTAAAGTAGTAGTATTGAAAGTTATGAACAGTAACTCTATCTAGGCTATTTATACCTAGGCTAGAAATTACAAAGCAAGCCCTTCTACTTGGATACAATTTACATTTTAAGCACCAACACTCTCCCCATTTGTATCCAAGTAAGAAGAATACAAAATTAGACAAGTTGCTCATGAGGAATATACTTCTTCCTATATTCTAGTCTATCTTCAACAGCTTTCAGAGCTCTATTGATCAGCATCTTCTCCTTATCTTTCAAAATCACTATCTTTTGTTCATCCAATATGAGCTTTTCTATCAACCGAATCTTTAACACCCTGAGCGTACCATCACAATACTTGTTGATTTCAATCAACCTCATAAACGTTTTCCTTTTCTGCCCGTTGAAGTAGATAACCCCAAATTCTGGTTTCTTCAACACTGTGTAAACCGAAATGCCTTGAGCATCAGGCAATATTCTATTGGGCCTCAAAAAGTTTACTCTGATTTGACCTCCTTCTAAAGCCATTTGAAAGTCAAGAAAGTAAGTAAACTTTAACAAATTCTTCATAAACCTCTTCACCGCTTGATAAGCCTCAGACCATGTTTTGTTCTTGTTCGGAAGTCTGGCAAGAATGTCGTGTAGTCTGAAAAGGTTTTCACAGTTCAAAGACTTGAAATCTGCTTCGCTGAAAGACCATTCTTTACCATCTGTTCGGTAGACTGTGAATCTTGGATACCAAACGTTCAGAATTTTCTCAGATTCGATCTTTGGAATCTTCACAATCTCCTTATCCGTTCTTACAAACTTCAGCTCACGGTCTTTGTTTTTCATTAGGTGAAGATATTCAATCTGGTGTAAATGCGGTAGCTTTTCAATGGAGTACAGCTTTATCTTGTCGATCGGTTGAACTTTGCTCACGATCAAATCATTTCTGATATCTTCTTGAAATGGAGTGATAATCCTTATTCTATGCCATCTTCTTTCGATTAAGGACTCTCTGTCAATTAGCATCTGAAATACCCTCATTTCTGCTTCGGATAATGGATCTTTTATCTTTCCTTCTGGTAGATCAAGTATGACTGGAACATCAATTACAGGATCAACAGGTTTTGGAACAACATGAATATTTTCATCATCAGAATCCGCTCCTCCTGCTTGTACATTTACCGCATCAAATACATCATCAAGTTCCTCCTTTATCCTGATAACTGTATTCTCGGGTTCATCCTCCGAATCCACATAGATGATATCCTGAATCAGATCATCAGCCTTTCTCTCCTCTTCAGTTCTATTATCACTTCCACCAGGCTTTTCAACCGTAGGAATAATATCATCCAGAACACCAAGTACATCACTATCTTGTACATTTCCACCACCACCACCACTGCTTATACCAATATCCAGAACAACTGTTTCAGTTTGAGTACCCGAACCACTAGTTTCCCCAACTTTATGCCTCTTACTCATCTCCCCCTCATGGTGATTAGGATCAGCATCTTGATCATCATGCTTACGTTTACTGGTTTGTGCTTGAGCACCACAAGATTGTTCTAACACTTTGATACGGTCAGAAAGGGTTGTAAAGCCAAAAGAAATAGCTTCGGTCATGTCAGAGATTGACTTTTGTAGGGTTTGGATATCAGCATGGGTTGGTAGGTTGGTTTGTTGCTTAGTCTGTCGTCTAAGAAGACCAAGTAAATCCACTTTCTCTCCAGAATTATTGTCACCATGTTCTAATAAACAGGTAAATAATTGAGATTTAAGCTCATGTAATGGAAGGTTAGGATATACCTTGCTTGGTGGGATAGGCTGAGATTTTGGATCAGGTTGAGTTTCGGTTGTGGTGGACGGAGTTTCCAGAACTGCTTTCCCTTTCACAGCTCGACTCATTTCAGCAGACAAATTAGAAACTATCTCTTTCAATTATGTAGTCTGAGCTTTGTACAAATTATTCAACGAACTAATTGCTAACTCCAGCAATTTCACAGAAACAAAGTTATGGGGAGGAGGACCCATCAAAGATCCAATATGTTGAGCTCGAACTGGGTTAACACCCAGAACACCTAGGTTACTGGTTTGCATGACAGTCAAAGAGACTGCATGGCCTGTGTTCAACGCTGGCATGGTGTTAACGTTGACAGGACTTCCACCCGATCCTCGTAAAGCACCAACAAATGGCGGCAATACTCTGGGCTTTCCAATTGGAGCACGAAGCATTCCAATAGATTGTGTTACCAACTGTGTTGTGACTGGCGTCGTTTGTGTCCTAGGAAATGAAGTAGTTCCAAAAGGCTCTAGACTCAAAGTGCTTACAAATGAAGTTGGTGGCTGGGGCAACTGCCTACCTGTTTCAATACCAGCAAACACTGATTGTGTTGCCGATAAAGTTTGTGCTAATCTCCTGTGTGAAAGTGAAACACTAACTTGTTGAGATGTTGATGAGTGGAAGAGTGGGGTTGTGCATTGCATAGCTGGGTCCACTATGTCTTTTTCAATGTCTAATGGCGACGAACGCACATTGACAGTAGATGTGGCTACCCGGATAGACTCGGTTTGGATAGGATCAGTAATTAAAACTTTGGTTGATCCTGTCTCACACTCACCATCTGTTTTTTTCTTTCTATCTCACTCAATCTCACTTGTAATTCTGTTTCAACTAAATCTCCCTCAGAACAACTTATTTCCCCTCGAGTACCAGAGTTAAGCTCGGAATTAATAATGATCTCAAAATTATTATGATCATCAGGTTGATCATCATCATCATAATCATCTGAACTATCCTCCTCAGCTTCTCTTCCATCATCAGATTCATTAGAACTAGAACTTGTAGAATAGACATTTGCATGATCATCTATATCGGCAAAAACATCATCAATTTCGTCTTCGAAATCTGAAGATCCAAGGCTTTCTTCATCAAGATTTTCTCGAGATGACTGACCAGGATGACCCCCCTTCTCTAGTTCCCCTTACATTATTTTTACCTCTCAACTCACCCTGTTCAGGTACCCCAGTATCCTGAACTCTCTCTTCTATGGCTATACCCTCATTCCTCTCACCTAATTGGTTGGCACTCTGGGTAGGCCCCTCCGATCCTGGTCGGGCCATAAATGCATTTTATTCTCTATACTCACTCACAAATGGTGACTCCTAGTCAGCGTAAGCAAGTACAACTTCGGGTAATACCATCACACGATCAAAGTGCATATTCTTGGGTAGTCGGAGATAGTTCATCCATTGAGCTGGACCAAGTGGAGCTCCTTGACGTCTCGGTATTTCTTGGTTTGCATCCATAATGTACTGAATCACTATATGAAGAAACCTTTGAAACGGTACAAAGTTCTTTGCCTTGGAAGGTTTAGACTTATCAGTAACAACCTTGATCAGTTCGTTCAAGATAAGAATTGCGAAATCAATCTTCCAATCATAGACAATTGCATGAAACATCCATAGAACATAAATACTGCATCTGTCAAGTCACGTATGTTTAGAAGTCATACACCTATTGATGATGTTGAACAAAGTATAATAGATTGACGACAGATACTTCCTTTTGAAATTAGATGCGCGGACTAGTACACCATCCACAGTATCGTTGTATCCCAGTTTCATAATATCTCAGCACAGATCCTCCTCAGAAATCATATCAGTAAAGTTGGTTGAGAACAGTAGATCCAGAACGATTCTAAGTCTTTTCAATGTAAGCTTTGCATCGAAGTGATCAACTTTGAAAGTAAAATGCTGATTGTTTTCTGAAACCGGCACAAACTGAATAGTGAACCATGTTTGTTGCAGATAGATTGCAAGTACAAACTGTGTCTTTTCAAGAGCAATTCTGAGCGGATGACCCTTCAGAATATCAACAATGATGTGATAGTCCATTCTCACATTCATGTCAAAAGTAAAATTATTATGCTTGATCTCCAAATGGTCTTTTAGAAGAATTAGATCATCATCCGGATTTCTTGCATTCATCAATGGACGTGATGAACGGTGTGATGGGATAACCGTGTTTTCATCATATGAATTGACATCACCATGCTCAAGTACTTGTGCCATTTGAGCTGTTAGATCACTCGGATAAAAGTTGCAAGTAACCACTTTTGAGAAAAATCTCAAAATTTCCTAACTCTGGAATGTTGTCGCACAAAACAGAAATCTAATCGCATGACACTGTCAATCGCACGACACTTGTGAGATGAAAAATGTTATCGCATCAGGCGTGTGAGATTAAGATGAATTATCGAATTGTGCAATAACTATGAATGTTTGAAGACATACGTCGCGCGGCAACGTTGAATACTTCGAAATATTTTGAAGTCCCAACCCAGATTCAAAGAAAAATTGAGTAAAATCGCATAAAAAGCAAAGCCCTATCGTCTATATTCTAAGATGATGCCTATCTTATCATGTTTTAGCTCAGAAACTAACACATAGATTGAATCTGGACAGGAATATGAACAGTTGCCTAAAATATCAACTTTTTCAAACATAAAATCTAACAAAACCAGCAATGTAATGGATGAATCAAACTGAAAATTGTAGAATCACTAACCTCAGATGATTTCTAATCGACATCAACTAACAACAGCAACAAACACGAGATTTCACAAACTCACAGGTTCAAACGTTGTCGCGCTATATATAGAACCTAGGGTTTTGTGACACGTGCACACGATGATTGGTCCAAGGTTTGACCTGCCACCTGTCAACTAATCGCATGAAAGATGTGCGAGTAGTTCATCTTCATCGCATGAAGCTTATGCGATGAAGGATTCAAAGTTATCGGTCAACAAATGTGCGATAAGCAATAATGAACAGTAGTTATCGCATGAAACATGTGCGATAAGCACTTTGATCGCATGACGCTTATGCGATGAACATGAGTTATCGCATGAATCTTGTGCGATGAGGAAGGTTCTCGAACAAGGCTTGTGCGATTAATAAACTTGATTGCATGAGCTATGTGCGATAACTTCCAACATTTAGACATTTTTCAAAAATCTGACTTTTCCAACTTTTCAAAAAATCAACTTTTCCAAGTTAAAAGATGTCCAACTTTTAACTAGTTCTCTCCAACTGTCATTTCAAAAACATTTTGCTCCCCCTACAATGATGCATAAGATTTTCAAAAATAAATTTCCATCAAGTAGAGTTTGCTTGAAAATTTGAATTAGAAGACTTACCTTTGTCTTCAATGACTCACAAATGATTTGAGCAACACATGTATACACATGATTTCATGCGCCCCCTTGACAAATGATCAAATCTTTTATTTTCTCCCCCTAAACACATGCATACACACATCAAACTGCACAAAAACCATGACTATATAAAATTGAGATTAACTAGACAAAAGATAAAAGTTCAAATAAACTTTGTATACTACAAAAAGACATAAACTTTTGAACTAATCATAATAAAGATCCAATAATATGAAAATTAATATTTTTCAATAAAGATATTAAGCTTGAATGAATAGTAGAGATTTTCAACGTATTGAATGAAGATTATGAAAAATCAAACTTTCATGTTCAACATGCCTAACATTGAAATTAAAAATTTGAAACATTTTTCATCCAAAGCTTTAGTATAAAGGTCGACAAGTTGAAATTCAGTAGATACAAAGTAAAGTTCAATTGTACCTTTCTCTACATGGTCTTTGATAAAATGATACCGAATATCAATGTGCTTCGTCTTCGTGTGTTGGACAGGATTCACTGAAATAGCAATCGCAGATTTACTGTCACAATAAATGGGAATTTTGTCATACTTACAGTCAAAATCCATTAGTTGAGTCTTCATCCATAAGACTTGTGAACAACAGCTTGCGGCAACAACGTATTCAGCCTCCGTCGTAGATGTTGAAACACAGTTCTGTTTCTTGGATGCCTAGCTCACTAATTTATCTCCCAAGTCCGGTAGTGCTTTTCCTATCCATTAAACTTCCACCATGATCAGCGTCAGTATAAGATGTTAGCTCGTATCCCGTCCTTTTCGGATACCATAGTCCAAGATAAGTCGTTCATTACAAATATCTGAAGATGTGCTTGACGGCTCCGAGATGAGATTTTTTCGGATCAGCCTGAAATCTTTCACATAAACATGTAGCAAACATAATATCTGGACGACTTGCAGTTAAATACATGAGTGACCCGATCATACCTCGATAAGTCCTTAGATCTACCTTCGTACCATTTAGATCTGGACCAATCTTAGAAGCTGGTGCCATAGGTGTTCCGAATGATGTACAATTCTCCATTTTGAATTTCTTCAAAATATCGAATATGTATTTGGATTGATTGATGAAGATTCCCGTTGAGAATTGCTTCAATTGCAATCCGAGAAAGAAGTTGATCTCTCCCATCATGCTCATCTAGAACCTAGTCACCATGAGGTCAGAAAACCATGTACACAAACCAAGATTAGTCGAACCAAATATAATATCGTCTACATAAATCTGCACAATAATAATGTCACCTTCTTCGCTCTTAATGAATAATGTCGTATTGATTTTACCTTTGTCGAATCCTGACTCAAATAGAAAGGTTGAAAGAACTTCATATCATTCGCGAGGGGCTTGTTTCAGTCCGTACAAGGCTTTATCCAGAATATAGACATTATTTGGATGTTCCTTGTCGACGAAACCTTCTGGTTGAGATACATATACTTCTTCCTTAAGAATGCCATTTAGAAAATCTGTTTTCACATCCATCTGATAGACGGTGAAATTCTAGTAAGCCACAAAAGCTAGAAAAATCCTTATAGCTTCAATTCTTGCGACCGGAGCATATGTCTCATCATAGTCGATGCCCTCTTGCTGACGATCACCTTTTACTACGAGTCTGGCTTTGTTACGAACAATTATTCCATCTTCATCCTTTTTGTTTTTAAAGATCCACTTGGTTCCTATGACGCTTTTATCCGCAAGTCGTGGAATTAGCCTCCAAACTTTTAACGCTTCAAACTGGTTTAGCTCATCTTGCATGGCTAACACCCAATCTGGATCATTCAGTGCCTCGGAAACCGTTAAAGGTTCAATATTGCTAAGAAAGATTGCAAAGAGACACTCATTTGTCGTAGCTTTTAGAGCTGACGAACGCATCTGTACTGGTGAATTCAGATCACCTATTATGTGATGAATAGGATGTGCCTTCGTCCACTTTGTTGAGTGTGGGTGTGGAACATACGATGTTTAAACATTTTCAAGAGAAGCATTTGTCTCTTCATCAGCTAATGGTACATCAACTTCATCACTCGGAATTTCCGGAGGAATAACAGTAGAAGTAATTTTCTCTCTAGAAGATTCAGGTGGTTGTTGAGGTGTAGTTGTAACATTTAATGAAGAATTAACATTATGTGTTGAATCTTCCACATTAATAGGAACATATTGTTGTGGATCATTGACTTTTGGTACAGAAGTTTCTTGAACATGAGTAGAAACATCAACCGTTGTTGATTTAGTTGCATCGTTTTTAATAGTAGGAACGACAGCGGAAATTGTTGTAGACGCAGGTTTCTTCCTGTTAAGAACATTATAAGTATTGTAAGTACCAAAATATTCATCATAGAAATATTCAAATAAAAAATCAAGATTAGTTAAATGAGATTTAGAAGTTGAAGGTTGATCCTGATTCGGTTTTGGAACAGGTTCTGAACTGATATGCCCAGAAGCTAAAATTCCAGTTATAACGGGTTCTGAACTGTTTTGATCACAAGCCATTTCTTCAGTTTCATCAAACTTCACGTTAACGCTCTCAATTATAGTTCTGGACTGCTTCAGATAAATGCGATATGAAGCTGCAGAAAAAGGATAACCGATAAAGATTCCATCAATGGCCTTCGGACTGAACTTATTACGGTTCTCCTTGTCGTTCAACACAAAACATTTGCAACCAAAAACACGAAAATGCTTTATGGTTTTCTTCCGGTTTTTCATGATCTCGTAGGGAGTTTTACCAAACCGACGATGAATAATAGAACAATTCTGAGTGTAGCAGGCAGTTGTGACAGCCTCAACCCAAAGACATAACGGTAGATTCGATTAAGCCAGCATTGTTCTTGCGGATTCAACTAAAATTCTGTTTCGTCTTTCCACAACACCGTTCTGTCCAGGAGTTCTAGCCGCAGAAAATTGTTGAATAATCCCGTTCGATGCATAAAAATTTTCCAAGATTCTATTTTTAATTTCCGTGCCATTGTCCGAACGAACGATCTTAACTGATATTTGCATATTATTCTATGTTGACTGGATGACGTTGATCAAATGGTCTGAAGTCTCATCCTTTGAACGGAGAAACTTGACCCACGTATAGCGTGAAAAATCATCAACAATCACCAATACATATTTTCTACCATTGATACTTTCGGTCCTCATGGGGCCACACAAATCCACATGTATTAATTCCAATACACTCTTTGTCGTAGGTTCAGGTTTTGGCTTATAAGGAAACCTTTTCATTTTACCTTTCTCGCAAGCATCACATAGATTTTTAGCACCAAACTTCAACACTGGAAGACCCCGAACTAAATCACCTAGAACTAACTTCTCGATGTATCGAAAATTCAGATGTGACAACCTTCGGTGCCATAACCAGCTTTGTTGAACTGAAGCCTTTGATAATAGACACACATCACTTTCTGTTTTTACCGCAGACAGATTGATTGTATAAAGATTTGACTTTCGCGTGCCAACTAAGAGTTCTTTCCCTTCATCAGTTCTGACACAACACCTTGTTGCTTTGAAATTAACTTCCAAATCTTTATCACAAAACTGTCAAATACTAAACAAATTGTGTCCTAGCCCTTCAACATAACTGACCTCTTTTATTGTTAACTTGTCTTGCACAATATCACCAAAACCTTTAATTGGAGCAAATTGGTTGTTACCAAATCTCACTCGACTGCAATCCTTCTCAACATAGTTTGATAACATGTCTCTTCGGCCGGTTATATGTTTTGAGCATCCCGAATCTAAATACCATAAATTATTCTTCTGCAAACAACCAGAATAGGCATTTTTAGATACCCATTTGAAGATGGGTCCTTTTTGGTTAGTTGTGCGAGACACCTTTTTGAGAACAGGTGGTCTCTTTTTCTTTGAAACATTGATTTGACTATAAGCATTTGGAATATAGAAAGAAAGAATCAAACCAACAGCAATACGACCGCAAGCAGAACAAAAACATTCCTCATTTGAAAAAGTCAACAATTGTTTGTTTGAATAACGCTTGTAAGAATTTACAAGTTGTCGTTTATCATTCGCAACAAATTGTTTCTTATTTGAAAACTAGTGTTTTTGACATTCTGCTTGGTTGCTAAAGTAGTCTTTTGCTTCACCCGCCATTCTTTCTTCTCATTCACAAAATTATCTGGAAAATCATAAAATCTAGAGTCAGAAGACTTGGAATGATGAGAGGTGTTTTTCTTTGATTTTCTACTCTTCTTTCTTTTCTTTAAGGGTTTTTCTGAAATAGGATCTTTCTTTGTATTTGAACATTCTCCCTTACAGAAAGTACTTGAAGGTATTTCATTTTTCAAAATAAAGTCAGTATGGTCCGGAAGCTTCTTTGAAAAATAAAATGCACAAGCTTTTCCTTTATCACTTACCTCAGGCTTTGAACTCTCTATGGAAACAGG
Source organism: Saussurea involucrata (assembly GCA_033807775.1). Taxonomy (NCBI): domain Eukaryota; kingdom Viridiplantae; phylum Streptophyta; class Magnoliopsida; order Asterales; family Asteraceae; genus Saussurea; species Saussurea involucrata. The sequence continues at coordinate 116,604,121 of CM066322.1, forward strand.
GTTAGATTGAAAATCCTCAAAATCAGAATTAGAAACAACATTATGAACTTCAAAATCTTTTTTAGAAGAAGAATTTTCAGGAGTAAACCACGATTGGGAAGCAAATTCTTTTCTTTCTTTCTCTAAATCAATTTCCAAATCATTTACTTCTTGAGAAAGCTCATTTATATTCTCTTCAAAAGATTGTATTTCAATTTCTAAAGCATTTTCCAACGTTTTTTATTTCCTGAGAAAGCTCACTAATCTTTTCTTCAAAATGTTTGCTTTGTTTTGCAAACTTTGCCTTTTCACTTTCAAATTGATTATGCTTAGAGAGTAAAATTTGCTTAAGATCCGAAACTTTCTTAGAAAGATGGAAACACTTTTGATTAACTTTCTGCTTTTCATCAAAATATTTCTTGAAAGAATCTGAAAACCTTTTAACTAGAGATTTTTCAAGAATGTCCTTCTCGGTTTCATACTTTTTCTCGAATTCAGAAGATAATTCCTTAACACTATTTGTACAAATAGATGTAAGAAAATCCTTTTCTAAATCAAATTTCACTCTTTGTTCCAGAACAGAATCTTCTAATTCACAAATTTCCTTCTAGAATCAAAGGTGGAACATATCTTTTTGCTTCAAAAGGTTTTTCACAATTTGGTTTGACAACACAAATATCAAAATAGTCATTCGAAAGTCTTCCATTTGGATTCTTCCATACAAAATAGAAGTACTTTTCTTTCTTTCTCCAAAGAAAATTCAGTTCTTTCTTTCTCTTGCTTCTCTTTTTCAAGATATAAAACTCTTTCAAAATCAAAGATTTGTTTCAAAAGTTTTATGTATTTCAGTTCAATTGCTTTCTTTTCTTTGAAGAAGGTGACTCTCTTTCACGTTCAGAAAGCTTCTTCTTTAATTCAACGTTTTCACTTTCCAACGTTGTTCCTTTTTCTTGAACTCTTTTTATTTGATCTCGTAAATATGAGTTCCCCTTTTCACTCTCGTTTTCTCTACTCTTTATATCAGCATTTTCACTTTGAAGAGTTGTTACATTCTCTTGAAGTTTCTCGATTTGTTCGTGTAGTCTTGAGTTGTCTTTCTTAGTTTCAAGACCTGCAATATAAACTTCAAGATCAATAATTCTTTTAGAAAGTTTAGCATTTTGTTCTTTTAAAATAAAATTTTCATTTGAAGAAGAAATGTCTGAATTTTGTCTCTTTAGAACATCATTTTCTTCTTCCAATGCATTTATACTCCCTTGAAGCTTTTTTATATTTTCTTGATGAGTTGAGATGTCAAGTGTCTTGTTCTTCTTTTCAAGAACTGCAATCTTGCCAATCAAATATTTCAGCTCGGATTCAAGAGAAGAGACTTTGTCTTCTAATGAAGCTTTCTCAGACTTGAGCTTTGTGTTTTTTCTTGCATCTTCATTAGAATACCTCATGTATTTAGAAACCAAAAATTCAAGACGCTTGATCTCATCTTTAGCTTCAAAAAGAGTCCATTTTCTCTCTTTTAACTCCTCTATGTGATACATCTTGATAAGAATTCTGAAAAAGAGACACAACAAAAATTTAGATGAAAAATACCAAAAATACAAAAAAAATACACTACCTAATAGAGTGATCGTCAAAAGAAACTCCGCTTAGAAGTTACAATTATGTGCACACTCTTAAAAATCAGAAAAACACAATTAAAGTCAGAAAAATTTTCAAAAATAAAATTTGAAAAACAAATTATAAATTTGTCTTCCAAAAAATAATTCTGAAAACTTTGCGCGGAAATGTTGGACTTTAATCGATAACCCTGCAAAATACAAAAAAAAGTTATCAGTTGCAAAAAAAATTGATCTGAAACCTTCAAAATTTAAGCTGATTCGAAATCTTTTAAAAATTTAAGCACAGAGACATATAGCTGAAACACACATAAACACAGCTTAAAAATTTTGTGTTCCGAAACCATTTTGGAAGAAGCATCCGAAACCATTTTGGAAGAAGCATCCGAAACCATCAACATTTAAGCACACACCTTAAAAAAATTTAGAAGGATCCGAATTCTTCAAAACAAAATAAGCACACACACATGCAGCTTATTTAATCTGCATCTGAAACCTTTTTAATAAACATCCGCACACACATCTCAAAATTTAAAAACACATTCAGCATTCAGCATGATCCGAATTCTTCGAAACAGTGACCTGGACACTTCAAATTAACCACAAAACAAATTTTAGCAAAACCACTCAACAAAGATTTGGATCAAAATTCCAGATTTGAAAAATTTATCCAAGAACACTCAAGAACACCTCAAGAACACATTCAATCAAAAAATTTCAAAAATAGAATTTTATACATCAAATCTCGAAATTTATGATTGAAACATGTCTAAAAACACATTTTGGAAATGATTTTGCACAGAAATGGATCAAATTACAAACAGAATGCAAAATCAAACTCCAAAAATTTTCACAGCCCACTTCTTGTCAAGAACACAAAATTTTCAAAAATCTTCAAATTGATCTATTCTTGATGTGTTTTTGCAAAATTGATGATGCAAATCTTGTTTAGAATGATGGAAAAACACTTTGCAATCAAAATCAAATAAAAAACAATCAAAAATTGCATAACCCATTTGTGATTTTCAAGTTCTTCAAAAATGGAGATTTTCTTCAAAAGTCTTCAAAAAATCTTCAACTCTTCATGAACTTGGACGAATTTTGCACATAATTCGATCTCCCAAAGCTCTGATACCAATTGTTAACTCCAGATCTATTAGGTAAACAACAAATCATCCATTGATCTTTAGAAACTCTCTCTAGATTTTCAATTATGCTCATTCACTAATCACTTGCTTAACAACTAAGCTAACTAATCCTATTTATACCTAGGATTACAAAGCATTAAATCTAAACTACTTTGAATTTACATGACTTTGACTTTTACATTTGACTTTACAATGCTTTGACTAATTACAAGACTTTACAATAAATCTTGAATACAATAATGCTCTAACAAATTGCACATTCAGGAATATCTGGCATATCTCAAATATTTAAATTCATACATCGTTGGTATATAAGCAATTTCCTTTGCCAAACATTTAGGATTTTCATAACCAATTCCCCAATATTTGTTGAGAGAACTCACTAACCTTGGTTTGTTCATATGAATAGTTTGCTCAGTTTGATCTCTCAAATAAAGTTTCTTTTCCAAATATTTGATTTTGTCTAACAACTCTGTGTTTTGATTTGTAAAATTGTTCAAAGAAACTTCACTCTCACTATTCTTGTCCTCTAGCTCTTTGATTTTCTTTGTTAGTTCAGAAATTTGAGAATCAAAGAATATCTTTTCTTTTTCAAGCCGTTCTTGTTGATCTTTGAGAGTTTTAATTTCAATATGTTTCTTTTCTCTCTCAAGTTTATCAGTAAGAATAGTCTGATTTAAAACTTCATTTTCTTCTTTATGTTTTCCAACTTAGCTCTTAAGTCTTGACCCCTGGTCTCATGAATTTTAATTCACGATATAAAATAGTTGATTCTTTACGTGAATCTGCTAGTTTATTACATAAATTAGCTAATTCATCATCATCAACCGAGGGAGGTGTAGGAAAGGAATGTACCTCAGAGGCACTGTATGAAGTGTCCTCTTCATCCGAATTAAACTCTGCTTGGCACATGTTGGCTTGTTCCTCATTCTCCGCCTCATCATCGGTCATATCTAGCCAATACTCATCTTCAACTAGTAAAGCCTTTCTCGCTTCTTTCAGTTTGGCTAGCATCATTTTAGTTTTGTAGTAGTCAGAATTCCGTACTACTTTCTTTTGACAGTCTTTAGCATAATGACTAGGTGTGCCACAGTTGTAACACTTCAGAGCGTCAGTTGACTTCTTCTCCTCAAACCTCTTCATACCATCAACTCTATTCTCAAACTTCTTCTCAACATCCTCAAACTTCCTTTCCTCAAATGGCTTTCCCTCAAACCTGTTTTTGTTCTCAAACTTTCTCGAACCAGACGTGTACCTCAGATTGTTCGACGACGGTGTCTTATAAAATAATTTTTGAAAATGCCTTGTGAGTAGAAGCATAGCTTGTTCTAACTCAGCTCCGTAATCTGAAGTATTTCCGTTAGCTTCAATCTTCCTAACCATAGAAGTATTTAGAAGTAGTGAAAAATAGGCTAAGTGAAGAAAGCCTCTTACAGAGGCTCTGCCGGACTTACCGAGGGATCAAGATCAAGAATCTACAGAAGCTAAAGAGGCGCGCTACAGAAGCTCTGTCATACGCGCAAAGAAGACCAAAGACTCGGAATCCGGTGAAGACTGCTCCACAGAGGACCAGACCGCAGAACCTCTGTAACTCATTACAGAGCCTCTGTGGTCCTCACTGAAAGACTTGAAGATATTTATAATATCTTGCTACTGTTACAGGACCCGTTCATCAACTTGCATGGTAGCATGCCCTGTCCAACGTCGACGTGTCAAACTCTGATTGGACTCAGTAGGGCTTAGTACATAATAGACGTCTACTGCATTAAATGCAATACAACACGTCTTACTGTTCATGCCGTTCTTGCAACTGTTCACGACATCCGTTCAACTATTCATCAGTACCGTCTGAATAGTAGCATATGCTTTATGGTCCCCTTTAGAGTAGTATATAAGGAAGACTCATGTTGAGTTCTTCCTTATCATCTAAAAAATCACATAAATCGACCATCTTAAGAACACAAAAAGCTTATTCACCTTAAGAGTCATATCTATTTTGAAGCTTTTCTTACTCATTGTTCTTAAATCTGTTCTTAATATATATTCAGTAAACTTTGAAATATTATTTCCTGTTCATTGTTTATTTATATTTTGGTCTAAATCTATCAAACTTATCTGTTAGTTCTTCAAATACGCTTCCGCATCAAACATTAACTTGAACTAATAGATCTGATAATCTTGTTTAAAGCAAATCGGGAACCAACAATTGGTATCAGAGCAAAGCTTGATTTTCAATATCAAGTGATCCTCGTTTTACAACTTTTTTTTGATAGATTATTTTCTCTCTTCATCACCAGATTTCTGGATATTAGTTGTACCCAGAAAAACTTTCAGATCTTCATACTCATAAATCCTCCATCAGATTATCCTTTTCTCAAAATGACAAATACCAATAACCTTTTTACTGCTGGCTCATTAACTAAACCTCCTACTCTTCTTAGAGATGAGTATCCTCAATGGAAAATAAGAATGGTTCATTTTTTTTAGGGTACTGAAAAAAATCTCAAACAATATCTTTATAATCTTCCTCCGGTTCCTATGATAACTATGCCACGTGTACCAGCTACCAACGAATCTCTTGAAATCCCTGAACATAAGAAACCTAAGCCGAAAGTAGACTGGTCAGATGAAGATAAGGCAGAAGATGAAGTTGCACAGAAAACGAAAAGAATATTAATCCTGGCTATCCCCAACGAAATATTTCAATCTTTAGATGCATGCGAAACAGCGCACGATCTTTGGAAAGAATTAGAAAGACAACTGGAAGGGGGTGCTAAAACACAGAAGAACCGAAGGGCACAATACATAAACGAGTATCATGCCTTCAGAGCCTCTGCAACAGAATCGCTGCAAACAACATACGATCGGTTCAACTCTCTCATAAACAAATGCAGAAAGTCTGGTATTCACAGAACCACGGAAGAAAATAACGTCATGTTTCTAAAGAGCCTGAACGATGAGTGGCTTCAGTTGTCTATGTCTTTACAAACAAATCAAGATCTAGACTCCTGGACACTCTCTGATCTCTATGGAACACTAGCCGTACAAGAGCCTCAAATAGCTCAAGCTAAAACACTAACCATTGTACCATACGCATTGGTTAGTAAATCTACAGAGGCTACGGACAGACCAAGAAATGAGAGATCTACAGAGGAGAAAAAGAAGGAGAAAAAGAAGATGGTAATGATTGATAGCGAAGAAGACGAGCTGAAAGAGGAAGAAATAACTCTTGCGTCATTAGCTAAATCAATGGCTCTATCGACAAGAGAGTTTAGAAATAACCAAAGGAATTCTGGTAGAAGAGATGATGGTAGAAGAGATGAAGGAAGAAGAGAAGAATCAAGTGTTAGGACACTGAAGTTGTCCTTTATAATAGAAAGTTTTGTAAAGCAATAGCTGTGTTAAAGGGCTTATGCTTAATTGTTGTAGCAAGTGATGAAGACTATAAATAGGTCTTTACTTGTAGTTTGTAAGAAGTGAATTCATTAATACAAGATTTAGATCTCTAATCACTTTGTGTTCTCTCTAGGTTAGATTTCCTTTTCAATAAAGTTCTTCATCATCTTGTTACACAATACTTGGATTGTATGAAGATCATGGACCTAACATCAAGTGACCGACAAAGGTCAGACTACATAAATGATGACCAACAGAGGTCGAGCGAAAGAAGCTACAGAGGAAATGACCGACAGAGATCAGATGACAAGGTAGGCCACACACAAGAATGCTACAAATGTGGTAAGCCTGGTCATTACGCAAACGAATGCAGAACAGAGAAAGGTGGAGACCAATAGAAGTCCGAAGATCGAACTGGAAACACCTCCCAAGGTTGTTTCAACTGCGGCAAGCCAGGTCATTTCGCTAAAGAATGCATAAGTAGACAAAATCGCCCACAGAAGGACTCAGCTTTTTACAAAAAGAAGGCTGAGTATTATGCGCAAAAATCCCTAATGGCGAACAAAGGGCATTCTGAGGCAAGCAAGGAGGACTTCGAGTCAGACTCTACCTCTGACGATGAATTCCCCACAAATGCCCTATTCTGTGGCATGGCAGAAGTTGACTCCGGCACTGACACTGAGGTATCCATTTCAAACTCTACCTCAAATACTAATACTGTGGATGATGATTTATTTGAACTTAACAATGAACTGAAAGAAGTAAATAAAAGCATTCAGAAAAGGCTGACCTTTAATGAGAGAGAAGTAAGGCTTCTCACTCAAGAAAAGGCCAAAATCTTTGAAGAAAAAGAAAAAATCGAAAAATATTGGAGCAAAAACGTAGATCCTTTAAAAAGACAAATTTCTGATCTAACCTATGCTTTAAAAATCAAAACAAAAGAACTTTCAGTTTCAAGAAATGAAACAACAGACATAAAAGCTCTCAAAGAATACTTTCAAAAGGAAAGAGAGGTACTTTGGCAAGATCTTTTAAGAAGAGAAGTTTTACTTAAAAACTATAAAGATGCACAGAAGGTGTATGAAAAAGTAAACTCTCAAATAGCAAGACGAGGTATAGGGTACAGTGATATTACCTTAGGAGTTGAAAATAAACAACTAAAACCTCTGTCTTCTCTATTTGTTTTGGGAAAAACTAACAAACCAAACTTTCCAAACTTACTTTCTGTAAGTAAAAGGGTTAAAATCTCTGCAGAACCTCACTTGAGGAAACATACGAAGATGATCAATGTATGGTTTGAAAACACAGATTCATCATCTTCAACCTCTGTCAATAGAGGAATCAAACCAAAGAAATATCTGAAAACACAAGATCAAATTGGTATCTTTAAGTTTGGTAAACCAGAGACTCAAACACAGGTCGCTTTTGTCTGCATGATAAACGATGAAAAGAAATTATCAGCAGAAGCTCCTGAGTTTAAACCCATCTTTTCAGAAGAAAAACTTGAAAAATCTATTGAAAAAGAAATTTTGGAAGTTTTAAAATCAAATGTTTTAGAAAATCTCAGCACATCTTCTATAGATCAAATTCTCGCTGAAAAGATCTCATCAGATACCTCTGCCATCTATGAAAGTCATTCTACAGAGGAAGAAAGCTCGTACGATACTTGCTCAGAAAATCCAGCCTCTATCGAAAGAGATGACTCAACCTCTGTATATGAGGACGATTCATCCTCTGAAGACTCGGAGACTGATTCTAAATCAGGGATAGTTCACTATGACACATAGGATGTTAAAATCTCCTCTGAAGTTCTTAACAAAACTATTTCTCCAAAAGAGAAAATCACAGAGATACCTATCTGCCCAGATTTTCTGAACATATATTTAAAAGTCAAAACCTCTGCTGAGCTTGATATGTTAAAGAAGACCTTTGTAGATCCTAAAAGTTCAAAATTTTCAAAACCTTCAAGGAAAATTAAAGAGAATCTCACTTGGCAACAAAAGGGAAAATGGCCTGAAGCTAACATATACTTTTCCTCTGTGACAGTGAAGAAAGATGTTCACCACAGAAGAGAGTCACAGAAGGCAGGACCTAAACAAGACTTTTGCAAACAACATTCTAGTATTCATAGATCTTCTTGTAATAGGAAATCTAATGTTAAGAAAGAATGTAATGCCTTTGTGGTTCAGTTCAATAAATTCAATGAAAAGTTCAAACAAATCACGTCTCATATTAAATACTGTCATTGCTTTGATCTTATGTTCAAATTGAATAATCACTTCTCAAGTCCAGATTGCTTACTCTCCACTAAAATTCAAACTCGAAAGTCAAAACCTCGAGCGAAACAATCTGATCTTTCTATAAAGGATAAAATGTATTTCAAGAATGCTAAGGCAAACTTGAAAAATTCTAACAATATTGGACCCATATGGTTATGGGTACCTAAGTCTCTGTGATTGTCTTGCAGAAGCAACATGTGCCAATTTGGTATCTTGACTCCGGATGCTCAAGGCACATGACTGGCGACAGAAGATTACTATCCACATACAAAGAAACACATGATGGTGGATCTGTAACTTTTGGAGACAACAAGAAGGGACACATCAAAGGCTATGGAGTCATACAGAAAGAAAATATCTCTGTATACAAAGTTGCATATGTGAATGGCCTCAAACACAACCTACTAAGTGTAAGTCAACTCTGTGATACAAGATTCAATGTGTTATTCAAAAGAACTTTCTGCTCTCTACAAAGTGAAAACACAGGAATGGAACTTCTGCGAGCTGAAAGAAGAGGTGATCTATATCTAATGAATTTTACTTCAAAATCCAAGGACAAAGTTTGCCTAGTAGCCTGCAAAAGTGAAGAAGCGTGGTTATGGCACCACAGGTTCTGTCACTTAAACTTTCATACCCTGGATAAACTAGTAAAACTCGATCTAGTTAAAGGTTTGCCAAATGTTAAATTCAATAAGGATCACTTGTGTTCGGCCTGTGAAATGGGAAAACACAGAAGGGCTTCCCACAAAGGCAAAACAGACTTGTCTTGCACTAGGCCTCTGTACATGCTTCATGTCGACCTCTGTGGTCCCATTGCTGTACAGAGCCTAGGTGGCAAGAAATACATACTTGTCCTAATTGATGAGTATTCACGTTTCACATGGGTTGAATTTATTAGAAAGAAATCAGATGTTCCAATTATACTGATAAATCTAATGAAAAGAATTCAAGTTCTTTATGACTGTAGAATACAGAAGTTAAGAAGTGACAATGGCACAGAATTTAAAAACTCTGTCATTGAAGCCTATCTTTCTACAGAAGGAATATCACAGAACTTCTCTGCCGCTCGAACTCCACAACAGAACGGTGTAGTCGAAAGAAATAATCGAACACTTGTGGAGGCCGCAAGAACTATGCTATCTGCATACGGATTATCAATGAACTTTTGGGCAGAAGCAATTTCTACTGCGTGTTATACACAGAATCGTTCAACCATTGTGAAAAGACAACTCAAGACGCCTTACGAATTACTTCACAAAAGGCGGCCAAACATCAAGTTTTTCCATGTATTCGGATGCAAATGCTTTGTTTTAAACGACAGGGATTCGAGAGGAAAATTTGAAGTAAAAGCTGATGAAGGCAAATTCATTGGATACTCTGCCACTTCCAATGCCTACAGAACCTTCCTCACAAAGTCTCGCAAGATTGTAGAAAGCATTAATGTTTCTTTTGATGATTCATTCCAAATGACTTCTGAACAAATCAGTTCAGAACTCGGAATTAAAGGGAAATCCTCTGACATCTCAAAAACAAAAGAAGATTTGGATCTTCTATTTTTAGAGATGTTCAACAATGACATTGATCCTTCTGTTGGAACCATCAGAATTTCTGAAGAACCATCCTCTGTCGGACAAAATCCTACAGGTATGACTCTAACAGGTCCAAATAATGCTTCATCTTCTTCTATAAATACTACAGATGCAATTGCCGAGGAAGAACATGCAGAAGATGAAACATCAAGAAAAACGACCACAGAAGTTGCTGAAAAAAAAAACTCCACAATCCACAGAAGAACCAAATACAGAGGAAATCGAGGACCAAGACTATACGTCCTCAGAGAAACCAACCCCACCACCACTCATACCAATATTTCCACAAACGGTAGAATCAACTACCAAGACACGAAGAACGAAAGAGGCTACACAAGAAGAAACACAAGAAGCCGCTGACGAAAGGTTCGAGGACATTGATGATCATCTTCAACGCACAACTCAGTGGACAAAAAGCCATCCTCCAAGCCAAATAATCGGAGAACCTTCTGACTCAGTAAAAACCAGGTCTGCCACTGCTAATTTTTGTTTTTTTACTAACTTTATCAGTGTAATAGAACCAAAGAAGATTTCTGAAGCCCTAGATGACCCAAATTGGGTAGACGCCATGCAAGAAGAACTTCTGCAGTTTGAGCGTAACAGAGTATGGACTTTAGTACCTCTGCCACGAGGGAAACAGTCCATTGGGACTAAATGGGTCTACAGAAACAAGAAGGATGAAGATGGAGTGTTCATCAGAAACAAAGCAAGATTAGTAGCAAAGGGATATAGACAAGAAGAAGGCATAGACTACGATGAGACTTTTGCCCCTGTCGCACGACTCGAAGCAATAAGAATATTCTTAGCCTTCGCAGCCCACAGAGGTTTTAAAGTCTATCAGATGGACGTAAAATCAGCTTTTCTAAACGGTGAAATCCAAGAAGAGGTTTACGTAAATCAGCCACCAGGGTTTGAAAGCTCAAAGTTTCCGAGGCATGTATACTACCTTGAAAAAGCTCTATACGGACTGAAACAGGCTCCAAGAGCATGGTACGAACGACTTTCTACCTTCCTTCTAGTCAATGGCTACAACAGAGGTACAACAGATACTACCTTATTCTATAAACATAAAAAGGGTGAGATAATGCTTGTACAAATATATGTGGATGACATAATTTTCGGGTCTACTAATTCAGAAGAGTGTAAAAGTTTTGAAAAACTCATGCAGAGTGAGTTTGAAATGAGTATGATGGGAGAATTAACATTCTTCCTCGGACTTCAAGTCAAATAAACTTCAGAGGGAATTTTTATAAATCAGGCCAAATATGTCTCTGACATTCTTTCCAAGTATAGCCTCTCTGATACCTCTGCAATGAAAACTCCAATGGCTACTGGAAATAAGTTATTCTTAGATCCAAATGGTATATCTGTAGAATGCACTCTCTACAGAGGCATGATTGGATCTCTGTTATACTTAACAGCAAGCAGACCTGACATCATGCATGCCACATGTCTTTGTGCACGTTATCAAGTTAATCCTAAGAAATCACATTATGATGCGGTGAAGAGAATCTTTAGATACCTAAAGGGGACCAAAAATCTCGGTCTCTGGTATCCACAGAACTCTGGTTTTAGTCTTAAAGCTTATACAGATTCAGACTATGGAGGATGCATGCTCGACAGAAAGAGTACCTCTGGGAGTTGCCAATTCCTAGGTGGTAAACTAGTCAGTTGGACCTCCAAGAAGCAGAATTGTGTCTCAACATCCACTGCAGAAGCTGAATACGTTGCTGCTGCTAGCTGTTGTTCTCAGGTTCTATGGATGAAAACTCAACTAAAAGACTACGGCCACATCCTATTCAAAATACCCATCTTCTGTGATTCCAAAAGTGCCATTGCTATCTCTGCCAATCCTGTGCAACACTCGAAAACCAAGCATATCGATATAAGGTACAATTTCTTGAAACATCATGTTGAATACGGTACAATTGAAATGCATTTCGTGCCAACAGAATATCAACTCGCTGACTTATTCACCAAAGCACTAGACGAGAAAAGGTTCAATTTCTTGGTGGGTAAGTTAGGAATGATAAACATGGTGTGACAATCCTCTGTAAGTATAGCTTTATCTTCTGTAAATATGTACAAATTTCCTTTATTTTTGCTTTAAGTGAATTTATTTCTGTTTGTAAGTTCTCAATCTTAAATAGTTCTTAAAATCACAGAGCTTCTGTAAGTCAACTCAGAACCTCTGACGACCCCTACAGAACCTCTGGAAAACATGACCTATGTTCTATGCAAAACTTATCATTCGTTGATCCAAGCATAGGTCAAGGGGTAGCAAAAGGAAATTACTTGATCTACAGAGCTGATTAGATCAAGGGGGAGCAGAAGGGAATCCTGAAATGATCTAAAGAGATAAAACTTTCAAGGGAAAGCCAAAGAAAAATGTCGATGACTCCATATCGACAGAAGTCAGATATCACTGCCGAGAAAAGAAGAACCAAAAGGTATGTCTCTCGCACAAAAGGTTTTTGGAAAACAATTTTCTAGGACAAGAATTGTCAAATATGTCCTAAATATACTGTGAATAACATTTCAAAAATCAAAAGCTCAAAAAGTTTCACAAAATTCGAATTAGGAGAAATTTAATGTCATAGAGCTTCTGCTGAGCTCAACAGAGGTTCTGCAAGAAATATGCTCAGTGATCACAAATTAACCCTCTGTCGATCTTTTGGAATGTTATCTCGGAAACCGAAAACACAGACCATGACCTTCTCGAACAAACCGTTTTCTTTAACAGTTTTCTCGGACACAAACCTTCAAATATGTCCGAAAAACATCTCTTAAACCAAATCAAAAATTGGATGATCAAAAATTTTAATAAAATTTTTGTTAGGAGATTTTTTCCGTCATAGAGCTTCTGCTGGCCCTCACAGAACTTCTGGAAGTTCCAACAGAGCCACAAAACCTCTGCGAAGCAAATTTCTTGACAAAAATCCGATTTTATCCTCTCCAATGCCTTTACAAATGTTTTGGTTAAAGAAGAACCCCACATAAGTCATGATAACAATGAGATATATGAAAGGGATAAACAACAAAGATTTTCAAGTTCACAGAGCTTCTGTAATGTACAGAAGTTCTGGAGTAATAACGGTTACTTTTACTGAGAGTGAATTACATATGGCTAAGAATAACCCCACGCGCCGAGCATTAATGGGCCGCGCACGACGTCCTGTCATCTTCGGACATGGCCTACGTGTCCCATTTTCATTGGGCGTACATGGAACGTTTTCTGTGGAAAGTTGAACCCGCCGTTCTAACTTGAGTTCGGATTCCAAATTTTAATCCATTGCCATATATTTTACTCTTTCGAATTCTACCGTTTTACCCTCCTATAAAAACCAAGCTTACCCTCTCATAAACCTTTTACAAACTCTCATTCTTCTCCGGCGAAACCCTGCAAAAACCTGCAAGTTTCTTATTCTCAGTATCAAATGGCTTCATCTTCTCAAGTTATCTCCCCTGCACACTCTCCGGCGACCTCACCAGAACATTCACCGGCTCATTCTGAACATTCAGAAAACCCCAACCCTGCCCAGAACATTGAACTAGAAGATTCCGGCGACTCAGCAGACTTTGCTCCGACAACACATCTGCAAAACTTCATAGCTAAGGATCACTTCGAAAAGGTACTACCAATCAAATCCAACAACTGCTATTTGGTCCCCTCACCCACCGCTTTCGGCAAAGCCCACACCATTCTTCTGAACATAATGGAAAATCACATCCTCTTCCCTCTACTCTCAAGAACCCCAAAGAAAATACCAGTCAGATATCTGAACCAGTTTTGGCAGAGCTGCCGATTTGATAAAGACCTGACAAATCTGAACATCTTGAAATCAAGTTCAACAGAACAATGTTCTCACTTGAGTTCAACCTACCCACGAGGGGTCTTCTTGGTTTGAAGAAATATGCAGAGCAACCAACAGACGACGAGCTCTGTCGCTTCGTAGAAATGCTTGGGTACAACACACTACTACGGAAGAGAAATGACTTCCGCAGAGGCAGATTACCACCTCTGTGGAAGACCTTGTTCTCTATTCTTAACAGATGACTGACAGGGAAGATAGGCAGCATTGACCAGACCTCGCATCAGATCTTAACCATCATGTATGGGGTGTACTATGATCTTCCACTCGATTACGCGACGATAATGATGCAAGAGATCATCAACACCATCGATAGAAAGAACAACACCAAACGGGTCAAAGAGAACGATCCCAACTTTCTACCACCTCTGCAATTCCAAAGAATATTGGGAGTATTGTTCGAACCTCTGTTGCTGATACGGAAATGGCCGATGGAAGGGCCAATTCCCAAACTGTTTCCAATGAGCAAAAATGTCCCCACTGATCATGTAGATGGCTACACACACTGCAGACCTTTGTCAAGGAAACTTCTGAAGTATGCCTCGAATAAAACCCTTAAGAAAGAGTATATACGCGATCATAGAACTCCTAAACCGAGTCCTATGACACCCCGTGTTTAGGTGTCCCCCTAGGAACAATGATTGCAGAACCTCTTTCCACTCAAGAGGAAAAAGATAACAAATTAGCAAAACACATGGCTATTCAACTTAGCTTCATAGCCAAACATGCAGAGCTCATGGGAAAGAAGTCCTCTTCAAAAACCTCAGCATCTACTCCAACAACAAAGAAAAGAAAAACTGCAGAAGGCACCTCTACAAGCGCTGCAAAAGATCAACCATCACCTCCTCATGCCACAGAAATTGGCTCCTCTGTTCCTCCATCTTCCCCAAAACAGAGGAAGAAAAGAAAATCGAAAATCACAGAGGAAGGGGCACCAAAACCCAAGAGGAGGAAAACCAAAAAGAAGCATGGTAAATCACTTGAAAAGTTGGTTACCATTGCAGAAGAAGAAGAAATCGCAGAAGAAAGAACTGCAGAAGAAGATGCAGAAGAAGGGATGGCAACAGAAGAATATCAATCACCGTATCAATCTTCAGATAGATTTGCTCACCAAGGAGACCTGAACGACTTCCGACAGAACCCCTTCATTCAACAAGGATTGGACGTCCACAGAAAGAGTCCAAGCACATATACAGAAGAAGAAATAGAGGAAATAGACATGTCAGAAGAAGCTATCAAAGAACGGAATCAAAAGAACGCAACAGAGTGGAATAGAGAAAATGTTAAGGAAATCATAGAGAAAATGGGAGAAAAAGAAAAGGGAAAAGAAAAAGATGCCGAAGTTGAAGAAGGCACAAATCCCTCACCCCCTCCCAGTGCAACCCTCATATCTAACTCCGCAGGTCTAGCTGCAGAAGGAGTTATTGAAATAGAGCAGCACAGCTCGATCCAAACCCAACCCAACCAGCCAGAAGTCACTCTTTCGACTTCTGCGCCCACAGAAACCGGGGAATCCATTCCTAGGGAGTCTCCTCAGAGATACTCACCTATAGTTCGTGGTCTATCGCCCCAGATCACAACAAAACACCCTACAGAGGAATTCGTTTCCTCTGCCACACACACACAACTTGGGCCAACACTTCTTTCAGAGAGAAGTAGTGAGCACAACGACGAAGAGACTCTAGACAAGTCTCCGAGTCAACAGAAGGATAATCTAGTACCCACCTCTGAAGTGGATCTAGACAATGTCATTCACAGAACTTCTGTAGAGTCTGAAGCACTAGATGCTTCTGCACAAGGATCAGATGGAAATCCTTCCACCCCCATCGTACAAACAAGGGTGAACGAAGGTGTCCCAGGAACAGGGACTCACTCTGGAGACGAATGTGTTCCTCCAGAGGTTACACAAGGAACACAAGTATCAAGGGATGAGTTCCAAACCCTTGTCACTTCTGTGAACCAAACAATGAAAGAGTTGCAAAGCTCTTTCAAATCTTTTGCAAAGACAACATCGACGACTATCCTGAAACTAAACACCAAAATGGACAATCTGTCCACAGAGGTAAAATCTGCCATCTCAGCGATGAAGTCTTCTGCCGAAACTACTGCCAAAGCAACAGCCACTTCTGCCGCTCAAGAATTCGGAACAACTGCAACTTCTGCGTTCAAGGAATTTGTCAAAAACTTCCTTGAACAAATGAATACGCAATTCAACAGAGCAGAGGGCATTACTCCTGCAGATCTACAGAATGCCCTAAAACAAGTACAAGCATAGGCAATGCGCAACACGACAATGATGCAGCCAAAAGACTACATGACCAGAGCACAGCTAACAGAGCTAGGACAGAACGTCATAAACCAGGTCACAGAATTCATTGTCTCCTTCACAACAGCAAATGCCAACTTTGTCAAAGATTTCAGAAGAAGTGTTGGCAGAATGCGTTTTAAAACAGAGGCAGAGCTTGCGACTCTACTTGGCCTCTGTGATGACGTCTGTGAAAAGTTGATAGCAGCAGGAGCAGAATTACCGAAGAAAACCAAAGCTTCTTGCAGAGCAGAGGGTAGTTCTGATAAGAGTCAGGATGATTCTGATGATGACCATCCTGGTCCATCAGATAATCCTGAGGGGGAGAATACAAGGGAGAAAGCTACGAACAGAGGAATACAAACTCCACCAATCGCAGCAGAACCAATCAGTCAAGTTCCTCCAGAACAAACCCAAGATCAACAACAAACTCAACAGCCCACAGAGACAACACCCATCTCTGTGGAATCAAGTCCTGAAGAAACAAATATTCCAGAAGCTGATCAGCAACCCACAGAGGCAACAACCACCCCTGTGGTAATCATTTTGGAAGAAAGTCCTTCAACAAAATCAACAGAAAAACCCCCAACCATACCAAGAAGAAAGTCAATTGCCACCAAACCAAAAAGAGCAACGACCTCTGCTTCTGACATTCTGAAAAAGATGCACAATACAATGACTGATCGAATGTCACAGAGAGAAGAAGAAAGGCACAGGTTCACACTAGCGTTCAAAATGGCAAGAAGATTCGACATACCTCAATCCACAGAAACCGAGCTTACAGAAGAAGTCACCAAAGAACCTCCTACAGAGGTTACAGAGCAAAGAAAGCCAACAGAACCAACGCCACAAAAGTCCTCTAAAAAACAAGTGTCAAAACCTACAGAGGCAACCCCCATCAAGCCAACAGAAGCACCAACCTCCAAACCTACAGAAGAAACAGGTTCTGCACCTCCAAAAGCCAAAGATAAGGGCAAAGCAATACTGACAGAAGAGCCCAAGAAAAAGAAGTCATTGCCCAAGCCTACAGAAAAATTAATGAAAAGCGCGTTTGATACCTTTCAAACCCCAAAGCCTGAAGAAGTTGACTGGGCATATAGATTGAAGCCTCTGTCAGACATTCTTCTAACTGGTAGAGCTGCAGAAGTTGTTCAAAAGATGGAGAGTCTCAGAAGACAAGTACCACAACCTGGTCCAACACATGAAGAGATGGAAGAAGTGGTATACAAATACCTCTATAAACAATCCTTTCAGACCAATCATCCTATAGATCATGTGACAGATCCAAGGATCAGAGAAGAATTTGAGAACATCTTCACAAGAACAAAGCCAAGAACGAAAGCAGATGTCTTCTCAATCTCCAAGGTCAAAAAGGTAATCTTCTGCAAATTCTCCTTTACAAGAACCTATCCAAGGGTCAGGTACAATCTTTACAAAGTCAGAAGAGAAGACAATTCAGAAACCACCTTCGCTGATGCTGACCTAAGAAATATCAATCCTTATGATCTACCTGATCTTCTGCAATGGACAAAGGACAACTACAACACAGAGGCAAACACCAGAGCCTATCAAGTGTTGAGAAAAGCGATGAGGGAAAAGCTTCTGCTCTACAGCATGATAGATTTCCAGCTGGGAAAGGATCTTTGTCTCAAACATCTGGATTTACGACCACCAGAGGATCGCTGCCCACCGGACGCCGTACCTAACTCAATCATCACAGAACCACGGTTTGGGTTAGTATTTCAAAACCCATAAGGCGAAGTTAAATTGTTTGTGTGCATGGACTGTCAGAAGTACGCAACTAGTACTCTGAACAAGTTCAAAACAAGCCTTGTAAAATACAGAGGTACAGAGAAAATGGAGAGAGATGCTGCAGATACTTTCATCAGAGAGATTGATGCCACAATCCGCCTAAGAGAACTCTGCATCAGTTTCTACAAAGAGATCAGAAAAGTCGGAAGAGACAACAGAAGCTACGACGACTTCAAAAATGCCAAAATCTGATTCTCAGACCTCCAATCCCTGCAAACCAAGTCAAAGTTCATCTTTCATTGTACTCAAATGTAAAATGCCTCTGGCCTATTTCTAAATGAAAGAACCTTCGAGGTATTGTTTAACCTCTGTCTTATCTAACTTAGCCTAACTAAACTCAAAGTTAAATTTTTTATTTTTCACTACTTAGGGGGAGATTGTTAGCTTCAATCTTCCTAATCATAGAAGTATTTAGAAGTAGTGAAAAATAGGCTAAGTGAAGAAAGCCTCTTACAGAGGCTCTGCCGGACTTACCGAGGGATCAAGATCAAGAATCTACAGAAGCTAAAGAGGCGCGCTACAGAAGCTCTGTCATACGCGCAAAGAAGACCAAAGACTCGGAATCCGGTGAAGACTGCTCCACAGAGGACCAGACCGCAGAACCTCTGTAACACATTACAGAGCCTCTGTGGTCCTCACTGAAAGACTTGAAGATATTTATAATATCTTGCTACTGTTACAGGACCCGTTCATCAACTTGCATGGTAGCATGCCCTGTCCAACGTCGACATGTCAAACTCTGATTGGACTCAGTAGGGCTTAGTACATAATAGACGTCTGCTGCATTAAATGCAATACAACACGTCTTACTGTTCATGCCGTTCTTGCAACTGTTCACGACATCCGTTCAACTATTCATCAGTACCGTCTGAATAGTAGCATATGCTTTATGGTCCCCTTTAGAGTAGTATATAAGGAAGACTCATGTTGAGTTCTTCCTTATCATCTAAAAAATCACATAAATCGACCATCTTAAGAACACAAAAAGCTTATTCACCTTAAGAGTCATATCTATTTTGAAGCTTTTCTTACTCATTGTTCTTAAATCTGTTCTTAATATATATTCAGTAAACTTTAAAATATTATTTCTTGTTCATTGTTTATTTATATTTTGGTCTAAATCTATCAAACTTATCTGTTAGTTCTTCAAATACGCTTCCGCATCAAACATTAACTTGAACTAATAGATCCGATAATCTTGTTTAAAGCAAAACGGGAACCAACAATTTCCTTTGTAGCCAGTCTCAAACATATCAGAACCTTTAGTCAAATAATTGTTAGAATGCATATCGGCCATAAGTGCCACCGGATCAGGAACAATCTCCTTCTTCTTCTTGTTTCTTTTCTCCTTGAGTTCTTCCACTTCTTCCTCATCTTGTTGGATTATTTCGAACAATTCATGCAATGGCATTGTAGAAAGTCGTGGATTCTGTTTCATTCGCCTAGACACATTTTCCACTCCGGTTGCAAAATACTCAAAAACTTCACATTGATCTCAATTGTCTCTTTCCTTATCTTATTTTTGCTCAACTCGTTCAGAAGGGTAATAAATCTGTCATAAGTCTGATACAAACTCTCATCTTCCTTCGCCTTGAACTCCTCATATCTATTAATACAAAGAGTTGTTTTCATTTAATTTCCGATTTGAGATCCTTGTAGCATTTTCTCCAATTGAACCCACATATTATGTGTATTATCTTTAAAACTGTCTATCTTGTTAAAGATCTCATTTGGAATTCCCATGATTAAGGGCATGTTTGTTAGCAGCTTAATGAGCTTAATGGGATACATAGCTTATTCAGTCAGCTATACATGACTGTTTGGTAGTGGCTTAATGATATTGAAAGTGACTTATTTATTAAGCTTTTGGGAGGGAGCTTTATGCAGATAGCCAAGTTTTGTCAAAACCAGTCTCTCCCAATTAAAAAACGTGATCCCTCCATCTATGAAAACATCCTCCCAAACAAAAACATTTCCAATCTATATAGACAGATTAATCCACACAGACAACTTTATTCCTATAGGAATTAATGGAAAATCACCAAATAGCCCCTAAGTATGATCTAGCTTTCATATCAGCATCGTATCGTGCCTTCTCTTCAATTGAGTATTCTCCAATTGGTTTCACCTTCTTACTTCCATCTCCTTCTTCACCTTGTGTAACATGAACATCAGTCATAATAGGTTTCATGGGTCCTTCTTTCAGAGACAATAGTAGATTATCTTCGTTTTGTTATCTCTCCATAAAGTCCTCAAATCTCTCTTTCCATTGCTCATACTCGTTTTCAATCAAGATAGGCAGACGAGATTCAGTTCCAAGTGACATCATCACTTTGTTTTTCATCATCTTTTCAAGTTTACCTATTAATGATCTTTAAACAATAGCAAGTTATCGCACAACAAATATGCGATGAACAATACTTAATCGCGCAACACTTGTGCGATGAGGAAAAATGAACAGTAGTTCTCGGGCAAAGTTTGTGCGAGCAAAAAAGTTCTCGGTCGAAAGTTTGTGCGATCAGGGAGGGTTGTCGGTCAACAAAGGACTATGAACAGTACTTCTCGGTCACAACACGTGAGATCAAAACAAGTGAACAGTGGTTCTCACTCAACACTTATGTGACTAAAAAATCTAATCGCTCAAATTTTATGCGACAAGTATGAATAACAGTGCTGTGCGACAACTTTGAATATATGAAGAACTTCTTTGTGAGACTGCTATGAACTCCGAACGAAAATTTCTTCTAAGTCCAAAATTTCACTCAAAAATCCTCCAATTGATACCAAACTTTGCAGTAATGACCGCGATGCTATTCTGAACACTTCTTGGGTAGAACTCGACACCAAAAACTTACTAAATCTACACCTTTCGATCCACAACAGTAACTTTTTAAAAAAGTCCTAAAAATCCATAGAAATCAACTGAAACGAGTTCTTTTGATCAAATTTCTTGCACAGAATACTCCAAATACCTAACTCGAACCCCTCTGAATCACTAATCATGCACAAAACATCCTAAATCTCTCAATTAGATTATAAGTCCAAAATAGTCAAAAATGCCCAAAAATCCTTAAAGTTTTCACCAAAATTGCTTGAATCTACTTCCTTTGATACCACTTGTGATCCCAGAAACAAGTAAACACAATATAGATCAAGAATCACTAGTCATCTATCTTTAATCATCAAGATGTAGTTACAAGGTGTAGAGAGAAAACTCTAAGTGTCTTGAAGTAGTAGTATTGAAAGTCATGAAAAGTAACTCTATCTAGGCTATTTATACCTAGGCTAGAACTTATAAAGCAAGCCCTTCTACTTGGATACAATTTACATTTTAAGCACCAATATACATCATATAGGTTTTACATCAATCTGTGATATGGGTTTATTTATGTTGACATTTGGTAGTTGATTATCACATTAGGTATGGAACAAATTTTCGATTCACAACCCACAAAAAGAACTAGGTGTTGATCCAAACCCTCAGTGATTTGATAATGACCCTCTCTTAAATACTTAGTGAAAATTGTAAGTAAACAATATGTATCAGAGTTTCACTATCGCTGATAAGTACTAAGATCTTACAGTACCGCTGATAGGAACTCTCGCTCTTTTAAATTAAACATTCAGAAAACACTGTTCATCATTAATGCTCTGAGTCTGTTCAGTCATTATGATGATCGCTGATAAGTTAGTTGTTTACTTATGATCCCTGAAGACAAGTTTCACGTCAACAAAGGTTCTACGCTGAAGTCGAAGATCAAGCTCAAGAACCAGCGACAAGTCTCCTAATGAACTGATGCGGACCAGCGAAGACTCAGATTTGTCCACTCAACGTGAAGTATCAAGTACAAGACTTCAGCTATCGCTGAACTTTATCATCTGCTGAATAGTAAATGATAATCGCTGAATCAACGAAAGCTGATCATGAAGTCCTCCGTACAAAGTACTTTTGTCTCAACCACCCTTGCACGACTCCGTACGAATTGTCAGAAAAGAACCTCCGAATATCTGAAATCGTACAACCACTCTGATACTACACTATTCATCCATACGGCTACTAAGGTTGTCAACCAAGGTCAATGACATGCAACCAACCAGCTGATGACACGTGTAAAGTATATACTGACTTGCATTAAATGCATGCAGTATATAAAGGGATGAACTCACTTCTTTTGAAGTAACTTGCTAACTCTGGACAAGTTCAAATCTCTTATCTCAAGATAGGTTATTATTAGTAATTTCCTTATCTTTCTTAGTGCAAGAAACCTTAGTGTTCCAACTTGTTTAGATTTAGGTTTATCCTTAATCTTGTCTCCGCAACAAGCTGTAAATTGTTAATGATTTATCAATAAACAATTTAGAAAAGTAAAATCTGTGTGTTTGTATTCAACCCCCCCTTCTACAAACTTGTATAGGCCTTCAGGACCAACAAGTGGTATCAGAGCGGATTTGTTTAATCTCATAAACAAGATCTGATCTAAGATATTTCTCTTCCTTGCTATTATCTGAAAATGGCCTCCAACACAAACACACATTATATAGACAATGGTTCTCTTGCAAAACCCCCTAGATTTTCCAGAGACAACTTCAACTTATGGAAAAATAGGATGATGCTCTTCTTAGAAGGTGTAGACCCTACTATGACTTACTATCTTGAAAACGGCCCACAAATCCCTGTAACAATTGATCCTTTAGTTCCAGCCACTGCAACTAGAGCTGCTATTCCAGAAAGGCTGATTCCAAAGGAAATACACATGTGGACCGATGAAGATAAAAAGAAAGTGGCTATAGATACAAAAGCCAGATCCATACTATCCATGGCCCTTCCTGACGAAGTCTACCACTCCGTCATGAACCTGAAGTCATCAAAAGCCATGTGGGACACAATATGTGTTCAGTATGAAGGAACGTCTGAAGTCCAGGACTCAAGAAAGATCAACCTAGTAAGACAATACGAAAGCTTCATTTCTGGTAAGAATGAAACTCTCTATGAAGTTCACCAACGTTTTAATTGCTTAATTATAGATCTAAAAACTGTTGGTAAGGAATATTCTAACTTTGAAGTGCTGACAAAGTTTCTAGAATGTTTACCTGAAAGCTGGGACAATTATTCCATGTGTCTCAAGCTGTCAAAGGATCTTAAATCAATGACCCTTTCAACCTTATATGGTACATTGCTGAATCATGAGCAATCTAGCCATCTTAAGAAGAATCTTGTAAAAGATTCCAAAAGCACTCCTGTTGCTTTAATCTCAGAAGAACCTTCTACTCAGCGACCCTCGGTCACTATCACTGAGTTAGAAAGTAACTCTGGAAGGTCATCAGACTCTGATTCTTCAGATGATGATGAATCCTTGGCTCTCCTAACTAAAAAGTTCAGGAGATTCGCCAAGAAGAAAATGTTTAGAAAGAACAAACCTCTTTCCATAACTGACAAGCCTAAATCATCAGCTTTTGTTGATAAGGCTACTGCTACTTGTTTCAACTGCGAAAAGACAGGTCATTTCGCTAATGAGTGCAGGTCAAAGAAAGTCATGAGACCTTCAGCTTTCTCAAAGAAAAACTTTGTTCCAAGGAATAAAGATGACAAATACTCAAAGCTGAAGGAGAAGTATGCAAAGCTGAAAAGTTTTAAGAAGAAAGGAAAAGGCCTGATGGTTGACTATGATTGGGCTGCTTCTGATGAAGAAGCATCATCATCTGACTCTGAAGATGATGAAGCAAATCAATGTCTCATGGCCAAGATTGAAGAAGAGGAAGAAAGTTCAGACATTCCCTCCACTTCAACATCTGCCATTCAGGTATCACCTTCTTTCTTTACCAATATTGCAAATATTGATGAAGCTGATAGTCTCCGTAAGATCGATCTCTTGACTAGAAGTTTATACGAAGCCATGAACGGCAAAGCTGTGGTTGAAAACCAAAATCTTGATCTCGCTGAAAAAGCTTAAAAACTGCCACCTTCAAATAGAAAAGCTTTCTAAAATTGAAGATGACTTTAAAGATCAAGTCTATTTAAATCAGCTAGTCAAAATCGAACGAGCAGAAGCTATCGCTGCATTAAAAGCTGAACAAGCTACGGTTGAAGGATGGTGTAATTCCTCAACAAAGATCACTGAGATAATTAAGGCTCAGATTCCTCTGAGTGATAAACGTGGTCTAGGTTATAAATATGATACTCCAAAACCAACCACTGAACGTTCAATGCTTAAATTTGGAACGTTCGTATCCTCAGTCGCTGACACTTCATCATCTCAATGCTCCTCGTCCATTACACCAATCCCTGAGGAAACTCCTACCTCCTCAAAAGGTAAGGAGAAAATGGTTTATTCAAAACCTACCTCTGTCTCTAAAGACAAAGGTAAAGGAATTGTTATTTATCAAAATCCTCAGAAGGGTACCTTAGTACCAAAGCTGAATGCTTCTAAAGCCTTAGTGACCAACCCCTCTGGATCTAGAAAGCTGATCTCTGGATCTATTCAGCGATCTACTCCTAGACTCAGAGTGGATGTCCTTGGTAAGAAATCTGAAGAACTGGATGTTCGTCCCATTTCTAAAGCCAATAGCTTACTTGGTGCTGGTACTTCTAATTCTAAATTAAAAGCTCAGCATACAAGTGGTGCTAGAACTATTTTTAGTTATAGGAAATGTTATCACTGTGGACTTACCGATCATATTGCTAGTAAGTGCCCCACAGCCACCAAAGCTGAAAAAATAGCTAAGGTGAAGATTGCCCCCAAGGCAAAGAAGACCAACCCCGATGCAAATCAGGTCAAGGTGACTCCTACCACTGAAGTTAAGAAATTAACCAAAGTGAAGAAAGACAAAGCTGAATCTTCAAATGCTGCGAAGACCGCTAAACCTTCTATTCCAACTAGCTACACTGACAAACGTGTATACATGGTTAAGTGGGTACCCAAGCAAAACTAATCTTCCTTTATGAATGCAGGTTAAGAAGGGTATCTGGTATCTCGATAGCGGATGCTCTAGACACATGACTGGAAAGAAAAACCTGCTCGCTGAATACAAGGAAGAGAAGGGTCCCTCTGTGACTTTCGGTGGAAATGGAAAAGGACACACCCGAGGGTATGGTGTACTTTCAAATGGTACAACCTCCTTCAGAAGAGTCGCATATGTTGAAGGGCTGAAGCATAATCTTCTAAGCATCAGTCAGCTTTGCGACATGGATAACAAAGTGATTTTCACTAAAGAATCCTGCTTTGTCTCTGACAAAAAGGAGAAGATAGCTCTCAGCGGTTATCGTTTGGAAAATGTTTATGTAATAAACATGGACTCAACAACCACTGAGAACTCCTGTTTCTTCTCAAAGACATCTTCTGATGTTAACTGGCTATGGCACAAGAGGCTCTCGCATCTAAATTTCAAGACACTGAATACTCTTTCCTCCAAAGAGTTAGTCACTGGTCTACCTCAGCATTCATACGCCAAAGAGTCTCTATGTTCAACGTGTGAAAAAGGGAAGCAGACCAAGGCAAGCTTCAAGTCAAAGCAAGTCTCATCAGTGTCATCTCCTCTACAACTACTCCATATGGATTTGTTTGGCCCTGTTAACAAACAATCCATCGCTGGAAAGAAATATACGCTGGTCATAGTTGATGAATTCTCTCGTTACACATGGGTAATGTTTCTCCGTTCTAAGAGTGACACCCCTGAAGAACTCATCACCTTTGTTCGAAAGATGGAAACTCTGAACAATATGACTGTTCGCTCAATAAGGAGTGATCATGGAACTGAATTCAAAAACAGTTCTCTTGATTCCTTCCTTGAGAGTAAGGGTATTTCTCACAACTTTTCGTCAGTGAGAACACCGCAACAAAATGGAGTCGCTGAAAGAAGAAATGGAACAATTATTGAAGCTGCACGTTCAATGCTCAGCGATTCTCACCTGCCTACTCAGTTTTGGGCAGAAGCTGTCAACACTGCTTGCTTTACGCAAAACATGTCGCTGATAGTTAAAAGATTCAAAAAGACAGCCTATGAACTCTTTCATGGGAGAAAGCCTTCAATCAACTTTCTTCACATCTTTGGATGTCAGTGTTTCATACTGAACAACAGAGATGCCCTTGGAAAGTTTGATCCTAAGGCTGATGATGGAATCTTTCTTGGATACTCCTCAGTCTCCAAAGCCTTCAGAGTCTTCAACCGTAGAAGACAAACTGTAGAAGAAACTATTCACGTCACGTTTGACGAATCCCGTTCAGCGAACTCTAAACCGTCCGCTGATACTGAAGAACTGAATCAATGGATGTTTTCTCATCTTGGTGATTCAGAAGAAGTTCCCACTCCTCATGCTCAAACCGTAGAAAATGATGGTCCTACTATCATTCCAGATATGCAGAATGGTGAAGCTGAAACATCTTGGGTCTCAGCTGTGCCTATAAACACTATACCTGCAGTTGATCTAAATGTCTCAGAAATTCTGTCTATTTCTCAGCAATCAGTGAATGAAATGACAAATGCAAACATTCCTCTCTTAGCTAATAATCCAGAAGTAGCTGAAGCCTCATCTTCAGTTTCTCCAGTTCAGACTGAATCAGCGACGTATGCTCCGGCTCAGCGATGGACTGTAAATCACCCAATCGATCAAATTCTTGGTGATCCTAACGCTGGTATTCAGACTCGTAGAAGTGCAGGTAATATTTGTTTATTTGTTAACTTTATTTCTCTAACTGAACCAAAGAAAATAGATGATGCCCTCAGAGATCCAAACTGGGTCAGCGCTATGCAAGAAGAGCTGACTGAATTCGAAAGAAACAAAGTTTGGAAACTCGTTCGTAGACCAACTGACAAAACGGTAATAGGCAATAAATGTGTCTATCGAAATAAGTTGGACGAACATGGTACTGTAACTCGCAACAAAGCTCGTCTTGTTGCTTAGGGATACAGACAAGAGGAAGGCATAGATTATGACGAAACTTTTGCTCCAGTAGCAAGACTCGAATCTATTCGTCTTTTCTTAGCATATGCTGTACACAAAAACTTCACTGTACATCAGATGGATGTTAAGTCAGCGTTTCTGAATGGAAAGCTAAATGAAGAAGTATATGTGGAACAACCTCCAGGATTCTCAGATCCTAAGCGTCCAGGTTATGTTTATAAACTGGACAAGGCACTTTATGGCTTAAAGCAAGCTCCTCGTGCATGGTATGATACTCTCTCCACTTATCTCCATATTGAACAATTTGAGAGAGGTAAGATTGACAAAACTCTATTTTTTAGAAAAGTGAAAGGTCATATCATTTTAGTTCAAATATATGTTGATGACATTATATTTGGTTCTACTAACCCTGAGCTTTGTACACGTTTTGCTGATAGAATGAAAGATGAGTATAAAATGAGCATGATGGGTGAACTAACATATTTCCTTGGTCTTCAGATTAAGCAAACTGAAAAAGGAACTTTCATTAATCAGGGAAAATATGTTAAAGATATGCTGAAGAAATTCGACTTAACTGAAAGTTCAGCTATGAAAACCCCTATGGCACCACCGCTGACACTTGATAAGGACACAAAGGGTGTTCCTGTCAATGTCACGCTGTACCGTGGGATGATCGGCTCACTATTGTATCTTACAGCTAGCCGACCCGATATTATGTTTGCAACATGCTTGTGTGCACGATATCAAGCTGAACCTAAGATATCTCATATGAAAGCTGTAAAGCGAATCTTTCGATATCTTATGGGTACAACGAATCTAGGGCTTTGGTATCCCAAAGACTCAGGATTCGATCTAACCGCCTATTCAGACAATGATTTTGCAGGTTGCAAAATGGATAGGAAAAGCACCACAGGAGGATGTCAGCTCCTGGGTGGAAAGCTGGTAAGTTGGACAAGTAAGAAGCAAAACTCAGTGTCCACTTCCACAGCTGAAGCTGAATATGTAGCCGCTGGAAGCTGTTGTTCTCAGGTCTTGTGGATGAGAAATCAGCTACTAGACTATGATCTTCAGCTCTCTAAAATTCCAATCTATTGCGACAGCACTAGTGCCGTCGCTATAGCAAACAATCCAGTGCTACACTCAAAGACAAAACACATAGAAATCATATATCATTTTATCAGAGATCATGTGATGAATGGTGATATAGAACTTCATTTTATCCCAACTGATTATCAGTTAGCTGATTTATTTACCAAACCTCTTGATGAGACAAGATTCAACTTTCTCATCAGCGAGCTTGGAATGCTGAACTTTGAAGGGTAAAATCTTCCGTGGTTCACATTAATCAGCGATAGGATAAAATCAACTCGTATAACCTATTCAATCATCTTCTCTCTGAATAAACTTGGTTAAACTGATATCCAGGTATGTTTTTCTCTCTCCGACAAACGCATGAAAATGCAAGATTTCAAAAACAAATGCATCGCTGAATATCTCTTCCTTAACATCGATATTTTGAAAGTTCTTAAAACCTTCACTGATATCTTCTATTCAGTGCTTCATGTTTTTCAAAAGAGTCCCTGAGCTTTCAAAACCTCAGAGACAACCAAGAATATGAAAGGACAATTGTGACGTCATTACAACGGATAACACCAGGCACGATTTCTTTTTGACACACGTTTGCACGTTTCGTTCAAACTTCCAATCAAATGCAAACACGTGTCCGTGTCATGATGAAAACCTTTTCCCGCTCAAGGTTTTCTCTCTCTAAAACTCCCTATATAAACAACTCTTGGTTTATATTTGTCTTTTACGCGAACAATCTTTCTCCGCAAGAAAAGAATTACTGTTGCATTTGTGCTCTCAAATATTCAAAGAACTGTTCATCATCTTCTTCATCAAAACATCAAGGTTAATATGTTCTTATTTTTTTCAAATACAGATAACTTGTTTCTGATCTTATCATTGTTTTAAACAAGATCAAACAAAAGAACTTAAAAATAAAATCATTTTCTTCCATGGTTTTATGAACACAACCATTTCATGGTTGTTCTTCAAGTTTTAAATCTAAATCTTAAACTTGTTCTTCATTCGTATCCAGTTTTTTTTGAAACTGGAATACAAGAATTTATGGGTTTTACATTTCGTTTCAAAATCATGAAAAACCCTAATCTTCATTAAGACATTTATGTCTGAATGAAATGGACAAAATTCGAACCATCTTAATGGAAATTCTTTCCATACTAAGACAATTCTTATTTGTTAACATCTTTGATTGAACTGTTAATACAGAGAAATGGCATCTTCAAAGATCAATGTTACCGCTGAGTCCATCTCCGCTGACTCTGAGGAAGTGGACATCATCAAAGCCCCTCAGGTTAAGTTCAAGCTGGATCAACTAGATTGGACTAAGGTCAACAACCTCTCTGCGCCTCTCGAGTTTCCTCCTCGAAAGCAAGCCACACATCTGGATGATGCTGTGAATTTCCTGAAAAACTGCTGCATTTCAACAGCCCTGACCATCACACCTCCCGCAAGTCAGCTACTACTATCCCAGTTCTGGTACTCTGCCAGACACACTCAGCTACCCTCCGCCAAAGATGCATCCAAAACCATCGATTGCATACTCAGCGATACTGAGTATGGCACAATTAAGATAACCCCCGCTATCATACGAAAAGCCCTGAACTTCCCCAATGCTACCAAAGAAAAACCATTTGTTCCATTCCCTGACCATAAGAAGCATGCTGACAGAGAAGCAATCATTGCTTTCCTCGACGCAATGGGTTACATCTGGGAAACTGGAAGGGACAAGAAGCCCGAGAAGAAGCTGACGCTGATAAAGAAGTCCAAAATGCCCAGCGAGATGAATTTCATCTTCGCACACCTGATCAGCTGCATGACAGCGAAGACCGGCTCCTCTGATCAAGCCGCTCAACCTCAGCAGGCTATGGGATACGCACTGCTGAAAGGTCTACATAATGACTGGGCATCTATCATTTATGATGACCTAGTGCAAAGAGTAGATTCTGCTGCTGACAGACCTGCATGGGTTCCCTACCCCCGTTTCATCAGCGCCATCTTCCAATATGGCCTGAAGGACAGCTATCCTCAAGTGGGTGACCTGAAACTTTCTCAGGTTGGCCCTAAGGTGCTCGATTTCAAACCTGTCGACAATGAGGTACGTCTTTCTACCCTTCTCTCTCTTCTTAACCCCAATTCTTCGACTTCTGTGGCTCCTTCAGCGACAATACCCATCGCTGATACCCCGGCCACACAATCCTCTCCTTCTAAGAAAAGGAAACACTCTCTCACCCAACTTGATTCCAAAAGGATCAAGAAAACCAAGGAGCAACCCCAGCAATCCCATGCTGAAGACTCCTCAGCTCATTCTGAAGATCTGAAGGAAAGTTCTGTGGTACGCTCTGCCACACCCGTTCAAGCCATCCCTCCAATCCAGACTTCAGCGTCTCCAAACGCTGAGGTTAGAAACTTGGAACCTACCCAACCTCCCTCAGTCTCTCAAAAGACTGATGAAGTGATTCTCAGAGATTCCAACGCTGAACTCAGTACCCGAACCCCTTTCTTATCCTTCGCTTCTCCTCCCACTCCCTTGGACACTCCTCCAAAGAACACTGGAGATGCCATCATTCCAGAAGCCACCGCTGACGCTTCTCAACGAATGATGAAGACAGGACCTGCAGAGATCACCATTCCTCACCGAACTTTTGAAGAAGATATGGAACATTATTCAGGAATCCGCAACTTTGACGATTTCGTCAATCCTCCTGCAGGTACAAATCAACCCATATACACAGTAACTAAACCTGAAACTTCTGAGCTTTCCTTTGTTCACAAGTACTTATGTGTTACAGGTCATAATTTGGGAGACATCAACGAGTCTCTGAAGTCCGTGGAAACAAAGCTGACCGGTCTCACCACCACACTCTCCAACAACTCTACAACTGTAACAAACGTTGGAGAGAATTTGACAAAGCTGACTACGGTGGTGGAGAAGAAAGCTTCCACAGATGACTTGAAGCAAGTTTACAAGACTCTCAGCAACTTTGCTAAGGTGCTCACTGATATCTACACAGACTACACCTCACTCAAACAATCAGTTTCCTCCATGTCCGGCGAGGTAACAACGCTGAAGACATCGGTTGGAGCACTAGAGGGTGATATGTCTGCTATGAAGACAAATGTTCAAACTCTGACGACTGACTTAGGCTCTGTAAAGACCGACGTTGGTTCGATGAAAACAATGATTGAAGAGCTGCTCAACAAGGCGAGAACTCCTGCTCCTGAACCTGCCCCTGCCCCTGCTTTGGAAAATTTCACAGCGGCGGATCGCAAAGAGCTGGAAAAGATCAATCCTGCTATATCTGGCCTTAAAGATAGATTAGCAGCGATTGAAAGTTGTATTAAAATCTCTGGCCAAGAAGACAGAGAAAATACAAATGCTGAGTCTACCCATTCCTCCCCCAATCATGAGAAAGAGGGGGAGAAGAGCGCGGAACATACCGCTGAGAAGAGCGCTGAGGATCTTGAAAAGAACGTTGAAGACCTTTCCCATGATGAATCTATCAGGGGAGAGAAGAATGAAGATCTTATCGCTGGACCTCAGGGAGATGAAAACCCTGAGGGAACCGAGAAGCTCGCCTCTGTATCTGAGGGGGAGCAACTCGAAGAAGACGCTTAAGAATCCGAAGCAGAAGATGATGAAGCCGTCGACATCGCTGATGATGAACCATCTTCTTCTCCAAAGAAGAATGATGATGATGATGACGAAGATGACGATGATTTCTTTATCGTCAAACCTGCCCCAAGGATCAAAGCTCTTAAGGGAATTTCAATAATTGAACCAACAGGGGAGCGGAGAAAGACAAAGCCCTCAGCCTCTGGCGCTGAGAAAGGCAAAGGCAAAAGCGTCGCTGAAGATGACAATCTGATGATCTTGCTTGAAAAGCCGGTTTGTCAGGTACACTAAACATCTCTTACTCCATCCCTCCTCCACACTACAAGTTCTACTTCCCTAGCCTACACCTGAACATATTTATCTTTCTCTTTCTACCCAAGTTCTTCTACCCATGTTCTTATTTGTAAGATCGCTGTGTTTCAGCTAGTCCTCTCCCCTGTTTGAGGATGTCGCTGAAGGTTCTACTACTGCGACTACATAAATAAAGCCAGCTGCTGCTGATGAAATAATACCAGTCTTAGATTTGATCTCTGAGACTGATGAACCAGAAGAACAACCTCTCTCGCACAGAAACAGACCTTCCTCAGCTCCTCAAAAGCTGAGTGAAGAGGATCAAAAGAGAAAAGTGGAAATAATAAAGCGATTCGAGGATCAGCGAATTATTCTAAGGCGTGATCAACTGCCTTCAGTTCCTCCAAAGTTCAGAATTTCAAAAGCTGAATACAAGGAACACCTCAGAGCTGAACGCCTCATCGCTGAAAGAAAGGAAGTTGAAGAGAAAGACAGAGAATACGCCATCAAGCTTACTCAACGATCAATCAAAGACCCCAAGCTGAAAAGAGTTCCCATTGATGTTCAACGTCAGCTCTGGGATAATGCTCAATAAATCATTAGAGAAAAGACAAAGGTCTCTGATACAACCTTGGAATGGGCTAATCAAATGCTGACCTATCGATCAAGACCATCCAAGATAATCAAAGCCAACATCAGAGGAAAATTGTTCGTTGATGTTCCTGTTGTTGAAGTGGATATCTACAGAGATGACAAAACCAAGCAAACCTTCTATGCTTCTTCATTAGAAAAGTTTGGTCTCTCTGAATGGTTAGAAACGAAATTAGCCATTCAGGGATCACGCTCAAAATTCAAAAGCCATGTTGAGATGATCTTAAACAAACAGATCGACTTGCTTTCATCTGCTGTGGATATTCCTCCTACTCTTCCTCAACCGAAGAAAGCCTCTGCTAAGAAGAAGAAAGTTTCTGATTCAGGTCCAATCATTCGAAATGAAACAGGTATTGGTTTCTCTCGTGCTGAAGTTCTTGGCCCTGATGCTGATCTTTCAATGCTTGACACCTCCCTACCACCTGGAGAAACCTTCATCCCTGGCACAATGGTAAGTGATCCATATGGTATATTCTTCTTAGACTATGATGGAAATCATCACTTTCAACGTGTCTCTGAGCTCCAAATCGCTCCCATCGAACAACTCAGAGATCTCGTATACTGGTGTGAAGTCAGACGCGACATCAAAGCTAGACACCTGAAGCCCTTGATTTTTGAAGCTGCTCTGAAGTTAAAGAATCAAGGAGTAAATGTCCCTGACTGGATGATCCCCACTAAAAAGACCCTTGATGAACTTCTCATTAAGGAAGAACCCTTTTGAAAACTGATATAATCTCCTTTTTCTCTATTGTATCAGTTATCCTTCTGTACTTGTAAATTATTTCGATTGTACTTGTAATCTTTCTGTTCTTCATTGTAACCTGATTCAATATTTTAAAGAAAGATTTCAGCGAACGTACTTTACTCCATAAGTACTGAAAAGATCCCAGCAAACAGTAAAAGGGACAAATATTTTATGAGTTCTTTTTATCCTTGTGTTTTCATTAAATAGCAATTTTCTTTGTTGCTATGTCATAATCAAATAGGGGGAGATTGTTGATCCAAACCCTCAGTGATTTGATAATGACCCTCTCTTAAATACTTAGTGAAAATTGTAAGTAAACAATATGTATCAGAGTTTCACTATCGCTGATAAGTACTAAGATCTTACATTACCGCTGATAGGAACTCTCGCTCTTTTAAATTAAACATTCAGCGAACACTGTTCATCATTAATGCTCTGAGTCTGTTCAGTCATTATGATGATCGCTGATAAGTTAATTGTTTACTTATGATCCCTGAAGACAAGTTTCACGTCAACAAAGGTTCTACGCTGAAGTCGAAGATCAAGCTCAAGAACCAGCGACAAGTCTCCTAATGAACTGATGCGGATCAGCGAAGACTCAGATTTGTCCACTCAACGTGAAGTATCAAGTACAAGACTTCAGCTATCGCTGAACTTTATCATCTGCTGAATAGTAAATGATAATCGCTGAATCAACGAAAGCTGATCATGAAGTCCTCCGTACAAAGTACTTTTGTCTCAACCACCCTTGCACGACTCCGTACGAATTGTCAGAAAAGAACCTCCAAATATCTGAAATCGTACAACCACTCTGATACTACACTATTCATCCATACGGCTACTAAGGTTGTCAACCAAGGTCAATGACATGCAACCAACCAGCTGATGACACGTGTAAAGTATATACTGACTTGCATTAAATGCAATGCAGTATATAAAGAGATGAACTCACTTCTTTTGAAGTAACTTGCTAACTCTGGACAAGTTCAAATCTCTTATCTCAAGATAGGTTATTATTAGTAATTTCCTTATCTTTCTTAGTGCAAGAAACCTTAGTGTTCCAACTTGTTTAGATTTAGGTTTATCCTTAATCTTGTCTCCGCAACAAGCTGTAAATTGTTAATGATTTATCAATAAACAATTTAGAAAAGTAAAATCTGTGTGTTTGTATTCAACCCCCCCTTCTACAAACTTGTATAGGCTTTCGGGACCAACACTAGGGTCAGCTGGAATAATAACAATGTGGTGAAAACTTTCTTAGAAACATGTATACTCAAGATTGCCTTGTGTTGATCCAAACCCTTCAGTGATTTGATGATGACCCTTAGAATCACTTATTGAAAATTGTAAGTAAATATTATGTATCAGAGTTTCACCATCAAAGAAAAATATACTAAGTCTGTTTAGTATCGCTGATGTGAAACCATTGCTCTTTAAATTAATCATCGGTGATAAATGTACATCAGTGAGACCTGAGCCTGTTCAGTCTTACTAATGATCACTGAAGTGTTCAATCTGTAAATGTTTGCTTATGATCCATGAAGACAAGATTCGTGATAAAGAGTTCAACGCTGAAATCGAAGACCAAGCTGACGAACAAGTGACTAAGTCTACTCATGACCTGATGCGGATATCAGTGAATCCAAGACTTGTCCAAATCACGCGATGTTTCAAGTAGAAGACTTCAGCGAGAACTGACCTTCATCGTCCTCTCTGATGAAGATCAACTCAGCGATCGATGATCATGAAGCTTGTTCTACAAGGAACATTTTTCTTATCCTCTTGCACACTTTTGTACCATTTGTCAGAAGGACATGCCTTTGTCCAGGATCGTACAAACCACTCTGCCAACTACACTGTTCACCATGCGGTCAAGAGCATGTTTGCAAAAGATAGAATCATGCAACCAACCAAGTTTGCTGACACGTGTAAAGTCCTTCTGACATGCATTTAATGCATGCATTATAAATAGGATGAACACCTTCATTCTGAAGGTGGCGAAACCCTGAACTTCTTAGTGCCTTAAGAAAATCTATCCTTAGATTTTTCGTAACTTCTTTCATTATTCTTCTTAGTGCAAGAAATATGTGTGATTCTCATAGTTTGTTTAGAATATGTTTTATACTTAATCTTATTCCGCAACAAACTGTAAATTGTTTGATTTATTAAATAAACAATTTAGAAAGATAAAAACTTGTGTTTATATTCAAACCCCCCCCCCCCCCCCTTCTACAAAATTGTATAACCTTTCGGTACCAACAAGTGGTATCAAAGTAGATTGTTTAATCTCCATAAATAAGATCTTCCTTATACTATCTCTTCTTTGCTATTCTCTAAAATGGCAAACAACACAAATACCAACTACATTGATAATGGCTCTCTTGCTAAACCTCCTCGATTCAGCAAAGATAACTTCAATCTTTGGAAGAATCGAATGATGCTCTTTCTAGAAGGTGTAGATCCCACTATACCTTACTATGTGGAAAATGGACCATATGTTCCTTACATCATAGATCCTGCTGTTCCAGCCACTGCTACCCCACCTGCCGTACCTGAAAGACAAATCGTCAAGGCAGTCTCTCAATGGACTGATGATGATAAGAAGAAGGTGGCCATAGATACAAAGGCAAGATCCATCATCTCTATGGTTCTTCATGATGAAATTTACCATTCCATCATGAATCTCAAGAGCTCAAAAGCCACATGGGACACAATCTGTGTTCAATATGAAGGTACTGCTGATGTACAGGAGTCCAAGAGAATAAACCTGGTACGACAGTATGAAAGTTTCATCTGTGGTAAGAATGAAACTCTCTCTGAAGTTCACCAACGTTTTAACTGTTTAATCATTGATTTAAAAATGGTTGGTAAGACCAATGCTAACTCCGAGATCCTGAAAAAGTTCTTGGAATGTCTTCCTGAAAGTTGGGACAACTATACCATGTGTCTTAAACTCTCAAAGGATCTGAAATTTATGACCCTTAGTACCTTATTTGGCACTATGCTCAATCATGACCAGCCGTGTCTTCTTAAGAACAATCTTATGAAAGATTCCAAAAGCACACCTGTTGCTGTACTCTCTTCATAGTTAATGCCCACTCAACGATCAACTGTCACTATCACTTAGTTGGAATCAGAAGCTGACCCTGTAGAATTTGATGAATCTCTGGCACTCCTAACTAATACTTTCATGAGATTTGCTAGAAAGAGTAACTTCAGATGAAATAAACCTCTCACCATCATTGACAATCCAAAATCATCTCTTATTGATAAGGCTACGGCTACCTGCTCTAATTGTGAAAAAGTAGTACACTTTGCTAGTGAATGTAGGTCAATGAAAGTCCTTAAACCTTCTTCATCCTTCAAGAAATCCTCTACTCCTAGGACTATAGAAAGCTCAATGAAAAAAATGAGAAGCTGAAAAGCTATAAAAAGAAAGGTAAAGGTCTGATCGCTGAAGATCATGACTGGGCTGAATCTGATGAAGAATCAGATTCTGATGAAAACGATGAGTCCAATCTTTGTCTAATGGCCGAAATTCAAGAAGAAGAACTAGAACACACTGAAATTCCCTCTACTTCTACCTCTCAGGTATCACTCTATCATTCTCTTTCTCCTGCTCTCATTGACACTGGTAGACTTCGTGTTATCGATATGCCGACTGTTGATTTATATGATGCCCTGAATGGCAAAACTAAAGTTGAACAACAAAATCTAGATTTATCACAACAACTTAAAAATTGTCACTTAAAAATTCAAGAGCTTTCAAAAATCGAATAAAATTTGAAAGATCAGGTCTATGTAAATCAAGTCATCAGTATCGAACGCGAACATGCTATCGCTGAACTGAGAGTTAAGAAAGCAACTGTTGAAGGATGGTATAAATCCTCAACAAAGATCACTGAGATAATCGGTGCTCAGATCCCTGTCAATGACAGAAGTGGTATTGGTTACAAAGCTATGTTAAAGAACCAACCACTGATCATTTCATGCTTAAGTTTGGAAGATTCGTCTCTTCTATACCTGACACCTCATCATCTTAGTGCTCTTCTTCCAATAATCCAATCCCTGAGGAAAAATCTACTTTTAGCCCCAAACTTAAAGGAAAAGAAAAGGTTGTTTTTCAAAAACCTCATAAGGGTACCAAAGTACCAAAGCTAAAAAATGCTAAACCTTCAGCTAATCTTCCCTCTACTTCAAAGAACAAGATCCCTGAACATGTTCAGCGATCTACTCCAAGAATAAGAGTGGATGTTATTGGCAAGAAATCTGAAGAACCAAAGGTTCCTCCGATCTCTGATGCCAAATGTATTCTTGGTACTAGCCCCGCCCATTTAAAAATTTCAAATACTTATGCCAATGGTCCTAAAGCTACTTTCAGCTATAGGAAATGTTATCGCTGTAGACTTACTGATCATATTGCTAGTAAGTTTCCCATAGCCACCAAAGCTGAGAAATTAGCTAAGGTAAAGACTACTGCCCCCAAGGCAAAGAAGAATATCCCTGGTGAAAATCAAGCCAAGATGAAAAAAACCCATTAAGGTTAAGAAATTAACCAAAGTGAAGATTACCACTGACGTTGAGTCATTAGATGCTGTGAAGACCGCTGATCCTTCTACTTCCTTTACCATTGACAAATGTGGACCCATCGTAAAATGCGTACTTATTTCAAACTAATCTTCCTTTGTTTGCAGGTCTCGAAGGGTATCTGGTATCTCGATAGTGGATGCTCTCGACACATGACTAGAAAGAGAAACTTGCTCACTGAATATTAGGAAGAGAAAGGTCTCTCAGTGGAAATGGTAAAGGATATACCTGAGGGTTTGGTGTACATTCAAATGGTACAACTACCTTCAGAAGAGTCGCATATGTTGAAGGACTGAAGCACGATCTTCTTAGCATCAGTCAGCTATGTGATAAGGACAACAAGGTTTGGTTTACTATGGAAGCATGCTTTGTCACTGATAAGAAAGAGAAGATCGCTCTCAGTGGATATCGTTTGGAAAATGTTTATGTCATAAACATGGACTCAACATCCATTGAGAACATTTGTTTTCTCTCCAAAGCCTCTTCAGATGTCAACTAATTATGGCATAAAAGGCTATCTCATCTCAACTTCAAGACGCTAAATACTCTCTCCTCAAAAAAATTGGTTACTGGCTTGCCTCAACACTCATACGCTAAGGAATCTCTTTGTTCAGCGTGTTAATGGAAGAAAGCAAACGAACGCAAGTTTCAAATCCAAGCAAGTCTCCTCAGTGACAAATCCTCTTCAGCTTCTTCACATGGATTTATTTGGTCCTGTAAACATTCAATCCATCGATGGAAAGAAATACACTCTAGTCATAGTAGATGAATTCTCTCGCTATACCTGGGTTATGTTCCTCCGTGCAAAGAGTGACACCTCAGAAGAACTCATCTCATTTTTTAGGAAAATGGAAGTCCTGAACAATATGACTGTTCGCTCAATAAGGAGTGATCATGGGACTGAATTCAAAAACAGTTCCCTTGATAACTTCTTTGAAACCAAGAGCATTTCTCACAACTTCTCTATAGTGAGAACTCCTCAGCAGAATGGCGTCGCTGTCAACACTGCCTGTTTCACTCAAAATAGGTCGCTGATCGTCAAAAGATTCAACAAAACGGCCTACAAACGTTTCCGTGGAAGAAAGCCATCTATCAGCTTTCTTCACATCTTTGGTTGTCAATGTTTCATCCTAAACAACAGATATGCTCTTGGAAAGTTTGATCCCAAAGCTGACGATGGAATTTTCTTAGGATACTCTTCAGTGTCCAAAGCCTTTAGAGTCTTCAGCAAGAGAAGACAAACTGTAGAAGAAACAATTCATGTCACCTTTGACGAATCCCGTTCAGCGAATTCCAAACCTACTACTGATAACGAAGAACTGAATCAGTGGATAATTTCTCATTTTGGGGAATCAGAAGCTGACATTAACCCTGATCCTCAGTTCAACAATCCTATCGTTGATGATGCTCCTAACATCATTCTTAGCATGGAGACAAGTGAAGCTGAATCATCCTCTTGGGTTTCAGCTATTCCCATTAACACTTTACCTCTTTCTGAACCCTTAACCTCGGAAAACCAATCTACTTCTCAGCAATCAGTGATTGAAATCTCATATGAACTTCAACCTATCTTGCCTTGTATACCTGAATCCTCTGCCGCTAAAGCTTCTTCTTCAGCTCCTCCAGTAGCTCCATCTGTGTCAGTGACTCAAGCTCCGGCTCAACGATAGACCTTAAATCATCCAATTGATCAAATTCTTGGTGATCCAAACTCAAGTGTTCAGACTCGACGAAGTTCAGGTAACATTTGTCTCTTTGTTAATTTTATTTCTCTGACTAAACCAAAGAAAGTTGATGATGCCCTCAAAGATCCAAACTGGGTCAGTGCTATGCAAGAAGAACTGACATAATTTGAAAGAAACAAAGTGTTGGTTCCTATATTGCTTAACAATGATTTAAATACCTATTAGTTCAGACAGATTAGGATGCGGAAGCGTTTTAACGAACTAAAGAGGTAATATTTGATA
Source organism: Saussurea involucrata (assembly GCA_033807775.1). Lineage (NCBI taxonomy): Eukaryota > Viridiplantae > Streptophyta > Magnoliopsida > Asterales > Asteraceae > Saussurea > Saussurea involucrata. Next base: position 116,643,953 of record CM066322.1, read on the forward strand.
GATAAACACACAATGTCAAATACGTGAAGTGCAAATAATCCAGATAATTAACTCAAAGATTCACTGTATTTGATATAATAAGAACACCAAGAACACCGAAGGTATTACAAGAATTCTACTCTAATGGTGTGTGTGGGTGTCGTGCAAAGCTTAATAGAAGAGCTTAACATGAGACTTCTATTTATACTACTTCTACAGGGGACAAGGTGGAGAAAATAAGTACTAAGGTACAAAGGCACTATCGTGGAACAGTGACAGGTACAACGTTGTTGTAGTGCGCCGCACTCTACAAAGGCTGCAACCCATCAGAGGTTGACACGTGGAGGCAGCATGGCAAGCCTTGTACGAATGATCTTCAAGATCTTCGTACAACATTAAACGTGAGAAGCACGATCGTCTTTGTCTTGATCTTCAAGTATTCTTCCAAGTCTCCAGTCTTCATACCACAGAGGCTCTGTCAAGTATGGCAGAGGCTCTGTGGCCTTGTCTTCTGTGAAGCGTCTTCAGATGATTCTTCACTTCGGTCTTCTATCGGTGTTTTGGCAGAACCTCTGTCGGTGTCAACATTTAGCCTATTTTTCAATACTTCTATAAACAGTAGAGGTTGGAGCTAACAATATCCCCCTAAGTATTGAAAAATAAAAATTTGAGAACATGCATGGTTTTCTAGACTAAGAACACGACAAGAGGTATTTGACCTCTGTGAAACATTTTATTTTCATATAAGATTATGCCAGAGGCATTTACATTTGATTACATTGAAGAGAAAAGTAGATTTGCAGAGGAAGGATAGGGATATCAGATTTGGGCGTCTGGGAAGCCGTTGAATGACTTGTTGTCGATCCCTACCTCTATGAGTTCGTGATAGAATTTGATGCAGAGGGTTCTGAAGTTGATGACGGAGTCGATGACCTCTATCAATCTATCGGCAGAGGCTTTATCCATCAATTTCGTTCCTCTGTGCTCCATGAGGTTGGCTCTGAACCCTGTGAGAGTATTTGTTGCGTATTTTTGGCAATCCATCTCCAGAAACAATCTTGATTTTCTCGCAGGATCTTGGTAGAGATACCCAAACTTTGGGGATGTTATGATTGAGTTGGGTATGGCAGAGGATGGGCATTCGTCTTCTGGTGGTCGGAGACTTACGTTTCTTACTCCAAGATCTCGTCCTACGTGGAAGTCGACTAGGCTATATAACAGAAGTTTTTCGCGCATGGCCTTTCTGATCACCCTGTATGCCCTCTGCACAACACTTCCTGTGTTGTAGTTCTTTCTTGTCCAGCTCAGAAGATCGGGCAAGTCGTAGGGGCTTAGGTTCCTCAGATCAGCATCTGAGAATTGGTTCTCGGTTCTGTCCACCCTTTTGACTTTGTAGATGTTGTAGTAGATCTTTATGCTTCTGGTTTGAGAGAACTTACAGTATATGACCTTGTCGATTTTGGAGATTGAGTAGACTTGGTTGACGGGGTTGGGTGTTGTTCTTGTGAAGATGTTTTCGAGCTCAGCACGGAAGTTTAGATCTTGAATGGTTGGTGGTAGAGAATCTCTGATGGTTCTGTTGTAGAGATACCTGTACACTACTTCTTCCATTTGTCGAGGAGGTGCACCAGGTGGAGGGATGGGCCTGCGCAGAGCGTCCATTTGTCTTTTTACCTGGGCGACCCTGTCCTCTGTGACTTTTGCCTTTGTATCCAAGGTAGGGTTGGTTGACAGGGGTTGAGTGTTGAAGGCCCAGTCTTCTTCTTCAGGTTTGGGTGTAACAAAAGCGTCGAAAGCACTCTTCATCAGTTTCTCTGTGGGTTGATGCTTCTGCTTTTTCTTCTTTGGTTCCTCTGTCAGTATTCCCTTGCCTTTGTCCTTTGCCTTCGGCTGTAGATCTTCCTTTTGTACAGAATGGGTTGCCTCTGTCTATTTTTGCGGTTGAGCTTCTGGGGGCTTGGTTGTAGGTTCTTCTGTAGGTTTTGTAGGGGTTGCCTCTATTGGTTTTGACACTTGTGTTTCTGAGGTCTTGGATGGTGAGGTAGGTTTGGTTGGTGAGGCTTCTGTGGTTTTGCTCAGATATTTCCTTTGTTTTTGAGCAATGGTTTTGGTTATTGGTTTGGGAGATAATGGTTTTGTCTTCTCAGCTTCTGGTGTAGGGGATGGTAACTTTGGTTCTTCTGGTGTTTTTGTTTTTGGTGATTGGGATGGTTGATCTTCATCTGATGAGGTAAAGATTTAGACTTGTTCAGTTGTTTTGGGGGTTGGAGATTGTGTATCTATAGAGGTTGTTTCCACAGAGGTGGCTGTTGCCTCTGTAGTCTGTTGCTGATGTTGATCTTGGGTGGTTTCAGGTACTTGGGTTTGGATTGGGATTTTTTCAGGGGTTGTTTCCACAGAGGTGGTTGTTGCCTCTGTGGACTGATGTTGAGTTTGTCCTTGGGTTTGAGTTGGGGGTGCTTGGGATAGAGGTTCTGCTGAAATTGGTGGAGCTAGTAGACCTCTGTTTGCAGCTTTCTCCCTAGTCTTCTCCCCCTCAAGATGATATGATGATCCATCAGAATCATCATCAGAGTCATCCTGACCCTTATCTTTCGTACCCTCTGTTCGGCATGACGTAGGTTTCTTCTGTGGTTGGGAGGCCCCTGCAGCTATCATTTTAGGGCAGAGGTCGTCACATATGCCGAGTAGGTTAGCAACCTCTGCTTCTGTGTTGAATCTTAGTCTGCCCACACTCCTCTGAAAATCTTTCACATAATTTGCATTAGCTGTGGTGAAGGCTCTAATGAAGTCTGTCATTTGATCAAGTATCCCTTGTCCTAGCTCTGTCAGCTGAGCTTTGGTCATGTAATCAGAGGGTTTCATGGCCTGAGTTGCTTCTGTAGTATGCTCTTGAACTTGCTCTAGTGCCTTCTTTAGGTCTTCTGGAGTTAGGCCCGTAGAGGTAAATGTTTGTTCCTTCTACAGTTGGTCAAGGAGATCTCTGACAGAGGCCTGAAATGCACTTGTAGTGGCCTTTTCAAATGCAGAGGCAGTAGTGGCAGCAGAGGTTGATGCAGCTGTTTTCATCTGGGCGTAGGCATTTTTCACCTCTGTGGACAGGTTGTCCACTTTTGTGTGTAGATCAGTAATGGCCCTCTTTGTTGAATCTGCAAAAGAGTCAAGTGAGCTTTTGAACTCCCTCAACGAGTTGGTCACAGAGGTGACAAGGGTTTGGAACTCATCCCTTGAGACATGTGTACCTAGTGTAACCTCTGGGGGAACACATTTGTCCCCAGAGTTTGTCTGTGTTCCTTGGACACCTTCTTTCGCCCCTGTTTGTATGTTGAGGGCGGAAGGATTTCCTTCTGATCCTTGAGCAGAGGTTTTTGAGGCCTCATGCTCTACAGAAGTTCTGGTAAGAATATTGTCCTGATCCATTCCAGAGATGGGTACAGGAATATACTTAGGTTGACTTGGGGACTTGTCTAGAGTTCTTTCGTCTTCATGCACTCTAGGCTCCTCTGAAGAGTCGGTTGGACTTACGTGTGTGCGTGTGGCAGAGGAAACAGATTCCTCTGCAGGGATGTCAGATGTGATCCGGGGCAAGGGATCCTGAACTAAAGGCAAGTCCTTTGGAGAGGACTCCCTTGGAATGGTTTCCCCGGTTTCTAATGGCACAGAGGTGGAAAGAATTTCCTCTGCCCGGTCGGTTTGGGGTGGGGTCGAGCCGTGCTGCTCTTGTTCAATATTACCTTCTGCCACTAGACTGGCGGTAATAGAAATGTGGGTTGCACTGGGAGTTGGTTGGGGTTGTGTGCCTCTCCATCTACGACATCTTTTTGGGCTTCACCCTCTGTCAAACACCCTAACACTATTTCATCCCCAGTGCCCGCAGTATTTACCTCTGTTGCTACTTCTACCCTAGTGCCTTCGGCTTCTATTGCATCTTTTAAAAGTGAGGCGTACATGGGATGGAAAGAAGGTAAGTGTCGTAGATCTGGGTGCAGAGGTCCATCTTTTACTTTGTCACCTTCTTTTGTATTAGAAATCACCATATCTTCTGTGGCTACCTCTTCCTCTGGAATTTTTCTTAGGACATCATATCCTGGATGGAGGAAGGGGTTCTGTAGAACTTCTGGTGTCTGAACCTGAATATCCTTAGGAGTTTGGTCATCTTCATCCAAGTCAGAAGAGATTCTGAAGTCTGGTTCTTCGAGTGACTGATTGGAGAGGGCTTCTGCGTTCCAGCCAGAAGTATCTAGGGGGTCAGCTATATCAGAGCGTTGGAGGAAGGCAGAGAAGTCACCCTGATCTGCATAGTGGATAGGAATAGGTGTTTGCAGAGGTTGTTCACCCTGATCTTCTGTACCAAGAGCTTCTTCCATTTCGGCTTCCTCTGCGATAGTCTGCAGAGGTGAGTGGGGTTTCTTGGTTTTCTTCTTACTCTTCGATTTGGGGGCATCCTCTTCAGAAGATGTTACGTGCGAAATGTGTGTTTTAATCGCAGTGGGTTGCAAACTGTCCACAGTGGGAAGTGCAAGTGTACACTGTCCACTATGATCGTCACAGCAAGTAATAGTTGGTAAAATACCAGAATCGAATCCACATGGACTGGACAATCAAGACAATACGGTTCTCATGAGTTCCTTTTACAAGTTTCAATTATAGAGGAAAATAATACTTTGGTTTGGTTGGTGAAATAGCTACTTTAACGATTTTACTAAATGTTAAAAGGAGGAATGTAGGTTAGATTTTCCCTAGATTTTATATCAAATACTCGATCCTTAGAAGTGATCCTCGTATTCGTGGTGGACATTTTCGCTAGAAAAGCCCGGTTACAAAATACTCACACCGTTTAGATAAAAATCCCATACTTTTAGTACTTATTGTTTCGTCAATGGTGATCTCAAGAATGGACCTTTTCGGGTCTCGATGGAATGTGTAGAGACAAATACTCTAAGTGTTTTTAATACACAAATTAGTTTGCCTACTACTCCAGTGGGTTGAGATTAGCTCACTGTGCCGACCTCACTTTCGTAAGTGTCAAAAGAATTCTTTCGAATCCCCTAGCATCATTCAAGCTCGTGTCACTGCGTTCTACTTATTTCTAAGTTGAGAACTAGACTTTAGATCCTTGCAAGTGATCGGCTTGTTCGCATCCTTGGGTAAATATCGAGAATGAATGACCAAAACAACAAATATTCTAAGTACAAAGATTACTCAAGCATTTTTAATAAAATCCAGGTACTTCTCTTTCCTACATCCCAAAGGGTATTTAGCCTTGCATTTCCGAAGTAAAGAAAACAAAAGATGAAGGTTTGCACATAATAAAACTGAAAGTGACTTGAATTAACTGCTCACAGTGGGGAACGAGAAGTCGTCCCTGCACTGTGTAGTTCGAATTACAATTAAACTAAGAAAGTAAATTACTGAAAATTAAAACTAGTTACTGCAGTAAATAAAAGACTAAAGCTAATGTGGTAGTTGAGAGAATTTAAGACTAAACAAGTATTCAAAGATGATAGCCAAGCATGCATTTAATGGTACCCAAGTGCTCCTTTTTATACTAGGAGAAGGAGTTGGGTATTACACAAAAAAGGTGGGTCTTCCAATGTGTAAAGACTGCTGTGTTGTGGCAGAATTCAGCTCTATGGGTAATCCTTTTACCCAATGGTTCCTTTTCCAAGTCAATCTCCAAGTACAAGGAGGTGTACTTGATGCTATCTCCAATGAAAACTACTTTGTACTTCTCCAGCCATTTCTCTGCCATATGAACCTTCCTCCTCCAGAAAATTAGATCCCAACTAATAGTTTCTTTTTCTCTTCTTTTTGATCTGCTCGAAGAGTGAGGACCCGGAGTGGGCACAACAGTGGTCACTGCAGGATAAAACGTGAAAAACACCCAAATTCTGCCAAATAATTTATTAAAGACCATGGTTCACTCCTTTTGCTCATTGTCGAGAATTATAACAAGAATGGGGGTTTTTAGAAGTGAAATGGCTAAATTTGACGAAATAAAATGGAAAATAAAAGGGAATAATAACTCTAAAAATAGAGTTATCACAACCTCAAACTTAAACCATTACTTGTCTCCAAGTAATAAAAAGAAAGAAATAAAATGAACAAAATGCACTAGAACTTTTAGGGACTTACATACTTTTGACTTGAATGGGTGTTGATCTCCTTCTTTCGATACCTCATTTGGTTCCAAACTTGAAAATTTCACTTTTGTGTTTTACGAAATCTTTCCCTTGTTTTCCATTAATCAATAGGGCTTTCTTGGGTTCGACGGGTTTATGGCTTTGAATATTTTCCCAAGGGTTTTTGGCAAGTATTTCCAAACATGGACCGAAAATCTCGCTTGGAGATTTTTATTTCAAGAAGTGGGTGTTTTGTATTTTGCAAGGGTAAGCACGTACACTTTCAGGCTTTATTTGGGTATGGCTATTTTTTCCTGATGGTCCAGAATAGGCACACCATCTTTTTCTGGGAGTGAGCACTTTGACGGTCCAGAAAAGGCACACCATCAATTTTTGCGTAGTGACACTCCGATTTTCTTTTGTTTTGGGGTTTTTGTGTTTTTTTTTGGAGGTGGGTATGGCTTACCCACCTCAAACTTAGACTTCACAGTGTCCCCACTGTGGGCAAACTGGAAGTCACTCTGGAAGTTCCCACCTCAAACTTAAATCTCACAGTGTCCCCACTGTGATATTGAATTAACGAACAAAGGTGGTGGTTTGGGGTACAAAAAGGATCGTGTTTGGATGCGAAAAACGGCCTATTTTATTTCACGGGACAAGTTGAGATTTGTACTTACAAAAGTGACCTTTTTAAGTCGGAAGCCGAAAGTTGTACCTTGAAATGGAAACGAGATCAACAAGCATTCAAACAACAAATACGTTAGTACCCAAAAGTACCTACCCAGTGGTAGGATTTTCATGCATCAAAACGCAAAAAAAAAGAAATATGTAGCAAACATTGTCAAAGCCTAGCCATAGGCACAAAATATAAAACAAACCGAAATTTAAAATTGTTTTAGGAGCAAACGAGATAAACCATTGTTTTAACAAACCATTCAGTGGGTTGGGGTTGCATCTGGTGAACTGGCGGCGTCATCCTCTTCAAACTCGTCATCACTGCATTGGTTGGGCAAATATCCTCAGGAAAATCTGGGAGCTGAGTAGCTAGCATCGGGTTGGCCTCTTTCATCATCAGGCCCGTCACCTCATCCCGTTCTCTTGTATACATCCAAAATTTCTGCGTGGCCCGGTTCTGATATCGCTGCTCACTTTCCAGCAAGTCGATCCTGTATGTGAGCTTCTTCAAAGCTGCCAAGATTTCTCCCATTTGGTTTCTTGACGATCCGGCCTCGGTTGAATGGAGTGGTGTACGCGGCGTTCTCACAACATGCTCCTCAGCAATGGTCACAGGGGGGTGAACAGTCCCCACTGTGGGGATATCTTCTGTTGGTTCAGCTGGAGGAGTGGCGACGTACCTTCCCATCTTGCGGATGGTTTGTGCGCTGATGTTGCTCGTGGAGTCACACCACTGATCCTCCAGCGCCGAGGGTACACCTGCGTCTATCATTAGTAACGTAATGAGGCAAGGAAGGGGCAAGACTACCTTCTTTCGGTTCCGAGCTTGATCTATGGCCGCATGCATAACAATCCCGACGTTGATCTTTCTTCCAGTGAGGAGGCAGTACAACAAAGCACATTTATGCATAGACAATGTGGTATCGTGCGATGTTGGGGATAAAGAGGCCCGGAGAAATAGGAACCAAACAGCGGCCTCGATAGTGAGGGAGCTAGCGTTTAGGCACCTTCTCTGGCCGTCTTTATTCCACGGCTTCCCTTCGGATGCTATTTCGTGCAAAACGAGATCCTCGTCCGCCGGGGTCATTTTTTTAAAAAACTGGGCAAACTCACACACAGCCGGGCTCCTTCTTCCTAAACCCGGTTAATCGTTCCTGGAGTATAGCTTACTTGTTTACCCCGAACTACCACAGTGGGATCCTTTGCTTGAGAGGCCTCGGCGTAAAATTCACGCACTAACGAGGCATTCGCGCGTCGATTGGCTTCGGCCAAAATCGACCAGTCTTGCGCTACAATCCTATTCTTAACAAATGGGCTGGCCTCAACAAACTCAGGGTCGAAACCCCTCTCTAACTTCAGTTTCTGTGTAGCAATGCACTCATAGTGGGCAGCCACCTCCGGAGTGGTGAACTGCCTGGGCACCCCACTGGGGGCATGCGCAGTGCCCACTGTGGATTGATGTGGGTTTTGGGTTTGAACTTGGTCATCCCCAACGTCAATCTCAACAGAAGATGAACTTAAAGAGGGCTGAAGATTTGTACCTTTCTTTGACGGTTGTTTTGCCGACCTTTTTGTCGGTTTTTTCAGAGCTTTGGTCACCGCAGACCGGGTGACCCCGCCTTTCTTTCTCGTGGCCCGCAGAATTGGGTTCTCCCCACTGTGGGCATCCTTCCTCACTGTCTCTCTTTCAACACTACCTCCAAGCTTGCGGTATTGTTCCTGATAGTCATCATCAACCTTCTTCTGGAACTCCACATCTTCAGCAAAAATCTTTGCCTCAGCCCTTTTACTTTCTTCCTCAAAAATCCTTTCCTTCTCAGCCTTCAACCTTCTTCTTCCATTCGCTTTTCCTCTTCTTCCTTTCTGATTCTTTCTTCTTCCTCTCGACGCCTCCTCTCGACCTCTTCCTTTCTTTTTCTAATGGCTTCCATTTTCTGTTTGAACTCCTCTGCTAACTGCCTCTCTTCTTCTTCGGCTAGAAGTGCCTCGGTCTCGAAATGGGTGACACTTGTGTTTGAGACTCGCGAGGATGAAGTAGCCTTTGGGCTTTTGTGCTTTGAAGAACCCTCATCGGCCGCACCGGAGATGATCGGGTTTTCGTCGGAGACCGGCGGCGGTTCGTTCAGGTCACCGGTGACGGCTTCCGGCGGTTGTTCCTCGGCGGTCTTGCGTCGGACGGCCGCACGTGTGGTTGCATCGGGGTTGGTGTTCATCCTCTTGGTTCTTGCCATTTTTAGGGTTTTAGGAAGGTTTCAGATTTGGTGGGTTTTCTTGGAGAGAAAAAGAGAAGAAAGAGTGTTTTTGAATATTTTGGAAGTGAAAGTGGTTTTTGAGAGGTTAAGGTGGTTTCTGGAATTTTGGAAAAAGGTTTAGGATGGAACCGTTGGTTTCTAGGAGAGAGAGAGAGAGAGAGAAGGACTATGATGGTTTTTCTTGGAACAAAGCAAAAGGGACAAATGGCAGCCAAGGGTGACATTTTGTGTAAGAAAAAGGTGATGTGTGTCAGCCTTGGGCCACCCAAAATTGTCCTTTCATCCGTCAGATGGGGAGTGGGGAGCGCAGGGACTTGAGCCTTCCCCACTGCGAAGCATTTTCTTCCAAAAACGACAATTTCGCCTACACACATAAAAACAAACTACCATGCAGAATTAAAAGGACCAAAAATAATAATCAAGACAGCAAATAACTGAAATAAAATATTTACAAACGATTTGTGACTTTGCTTAACCATAGTGGGGTGGAGAGTGGGCAGGGATGTGGGCACTTTCATTCAGAAAGTGCTTCACCCTTTGCCCATTGACTTTGAAGATTTTTCCGGATTGAGGAGCCCTTAAGTCCAAAGTTCCAAAAGGACTTACCTTGACCACAGTGTAAGGCTCTTTCCATCGAGATTTTAATTTTTCCGGAAACATCTTTAACCATGAATTAAAAAGTAGCACTTTTTGTCCCTCCACAAACTCTCCATGAGTGATTTTTTGGTCAGGCCACCACTTGATCTTCTCCTTGTTGGTTTTTGCATTTATGTAGGAGTGATGACAGAGTTCTTCTAACTCATTGAGGTAGGCATATTTTAAGTGGGAAGGCAATGGCTTCAAATTCAAGTCAGGGGGATTTTTGGATGGTAGTTTGACATGTCTATCTTCGAAATCTAGCTGCTCAAAAGCTGCCAAGATCTCGTTACACTCATCCTCAAAAGTGTTATCACTCTCAGATTCGGAGTGCTCACTCTCACTCCCCACTGTGGGCACTGTGTCAAGACTGTGGGTTCCATTAATCGAACTCAAAGCAAAACAGTCTTCGGTTTCCATATACTTAAGGGCCTTGAAGACATTGAATGTCACCTCTTGGTCATTAACTCTCATCGTGAGTTCTCCTTTGTGCACATCGATCAAGGTACGTCCGGTTGCAAGAAACGGACGCCCTAGGATGATTTGGATTTCTTTATCAGCCTCATAATCTAGAACTAGAAAATCAGCAGGGAAGATAAATTTATCCACTTGGACCAAAACGTCTTCTATTTTTCCTCTTGGGTAGGCAATGGACCGGTCGGCTAGTTGTAATGTCACGGTTGTGGGTCTAGCCTCTCCAATACCTAACTTGTTAAAAATGGACAGCGGCATCAAGTTGACACTAGCTCCTAAATCACAAAGTGCTTGCCCTACTTCTTGTCCTCCTATAATGCATGGAATGGTGAAACTACCCGGGTCTTTCAACTTAGGTGGAATCTTGCTAGTAAGGAGGGCACTACATTCTTCGGTCAAAGCCACAGTCTCAAACTCACCCAACTTTCTCTTTTTGTTCAAAATATCCTTTAAAAATTTAACATAGCTTGGCATTTGCTCGAGAGCTTCTACCAAGGGTATGTTAATATGAAGTTGTTTAAAAATGTCTAAGAATTTTTTAAATTGAACATCGACATTTTTAGGCTTCATTCTTTGAGGAAAAGGGATACTTCGTGGGTCAATTTGAGTTTGCTGAGGTATTGGCTTTGGAACAGTAGGCTTTGGAACAGGTCCAAAAGTGGGAAGGTCAGGGATGTCGGTCCTCACTGTGGGGACCACAGTGACCTGAGGAGTGCCCACTGTGGGAACCACAGTAGGTATTTGAGGCGAATCATCAGATTCAAAAACGATATCTTGCAAATCCTTTCCACTCCTTAGTGTTATGGACTTGATATGTTCAGGTCCTTTTCCTATTACCCTAGCGTGTTCGGTATCACTAGGTAACGTTCCTGGTGGTCTATTCTTAACTTCAATGGCTAACTGTCCTACTTGGGTCTCTATATTCCGAATGGCTGCTTGAGTTTGATTCATAAAGCCCTTGATAATTGATTCAAGTGACAGTTGGGTCTCAGCGGGTTGAGCAGATCGTGGTTGGTATGGTTGTGAGGATTGCCCTTGGTGAAAGTTCTGTGGGTGCTGCCCACTGTGGTGTGAGGATTGCCCACTGTGATGTGATTGAAATCCAGGGGGGTTGTGTGGTCTTTGCTGGATATGACTCGACCCTTGGGGTTGGAGTCCTTGATTACCAGACCAAGAGAAATTCGGATGATTTCTCCAACCTGGATTATAAGTCTGTGAATAAGGGTTGTTCCTCGGGTTGGTCCCTATGACATTAACAGATTCGGGATTTGCTGGACAAAAATCAAAAACATGCTCCTCTCCACAGAGGGAGCAGTTTTCGGCGAGATGGGTTGCAGAATTAACTTGGCCTCTATTTTGGTTCAAAACGATTTTGGTCAAGGCCACTAACTGCGCATTCATGGTTTTAAGTGCTTCGGAATCGATGGTGTTGGTCTTTGGTACTACCGCTCTAGGATTGGACCACTCGGTATTGTTGTTGGACACTTTTTCTAAGATTTGATATCCTTCATTGTAGGTTTACTCGTGAATGTTCCACCGGCTGTTGCATCTAAGATGATTTTGGCTGCATTGGCAAGACCATTGTAAAAGGTCTCCAATTGGATGCAATGTGGGATGACATGATGTGGGCACTTTCGAAGTAAGTCTTTAAATCGTTCCCATGCATCCGAAACAACCTCATCTTCTTCTTGTCTAAACAGAATAATATCATTTCGAAATCTTACATTCCTAGTGGGAGGAAAGTATTTTTGCAAAAATTTATCAGCAAGTTCATCCCAAGTGGTTATCGAATGAGGTGCGTGTGAGTTCAGCCAAGTCTTTGCCTTATCCCTTAATGAAAAAGGAAAAAGTCTTAACCTTAATGCTTCCTCACTCACACCTTATAGTTGAAAGGAATCAGTCATCTCTAAAAATGATTTTAAGTGCGAGTGTGGATCCTCAGATGGTGATCCTCCAAACTGAACCATGGCTTGGATCATTTGAAACATCACCGGTTTGAGTTCAAAGTGATTTGCAACAATATTGGGTCTCAAAATCCCGGAGCTTAAATCACCAACTCCGGAAGTAGCATAGTCCCGTATTTTTCGATCCTTGTTATCGGCAATCGTGATTGTGGTCTCCACTACGGGTGGCGGTACTGCTGCCATGTTTACAGTGGGGATCACGGGAGGTTGTCGATTTTTGTTTTTACGCCTTCTTCTAAAAGTCTTTTCTATTTCAAGATCGATTGGAACCAAATGTTCGAGTTGTCGCCGTGGCATACAGCACGAACAGCTTAGAAAAACGAGTTACTCGGGCTCGAACAAAAACTAATGTCTTGAGATTTAAAAATCACGCCAGTCCCCGGCAACGGCGCCAAAAACTTGTTACGTGCGAAATGTGTGTTTTAATCGCAGTGGGTTGCAAACTGTCCACAGTGGGAAGTGCAAGTGTACACTGTCTACTATGATCGTCACAACAAGTAATAGTTGGTAAAATACCAGAATCGAATCCACAGGGACTGGACAATCAAGACAATACGGTTCTCATGAGTGCCTTTTACAAGTTTCAATTAGAGAGGAAAATAATACTTTGGTTTGGTTGGTGAAATAGCTACTTTAACGATTTTACTAAATGTTAAAAGGAGGAATGTAGGTTAGATTTTCCCTAGATTTTATATCAAATACTCGATCCTTAGAAGTGATCCTCGTATTCGTGGTGGACATTTTCGCTAGAAAAGCCCGGTTACAAAATACTCACACCTTTTAGATAAAAATCCCATACTTTTAGTACTTATTGTTTCGTCAATGGTGATCTCAAGAATGAACCTTTTCGGGTCTCGATGGAATGTGTAGAGACAAATACTCTAAGTGTTTTTAATACACAAATTAGCTTGCCTACTACTCCAGTAGGTTGAGATTAGCTCACTGTGCCGACCTCACTTTCGTAAGTGTCAAAAGAATTCTTTCGAATCCCCTAGCATCATTCAAGCTCGTGTCACTGCGTTCTACTTATTTCTAAGTTGAGAACTAGACTTTAGATCCTTGCAAGTGATCGGCTTTTTCGCATCCTTGGGTAAATATCGAGAATGAATGACCAAAACAACAAATATTCTAAGTACACAGATTACTCAAGCATTTTTAATAAAATCCAGGTACTTCTCTTTCCTACATCCCAAAGGGTATTTAGCCTTGCATTTCCGAAGTAAAGAAAGTATGAAAGCTTCATCTGTGGTAAGAATGAAACTCTCTCTGAAGTTCACCAACGTTTTAACTGTTTAATCATTGATTTAAAAATGGTTGGTAAGACCAATGCTAACTCCGAGATCCTGACAAAGTTCTTGGAATGTCTTCCTGAAAGTTGGGACAACTATACCATGTGTCTTAAGCACTCAAAGGATCTGAAATTTATGACCCTTAGAACCTTATTTTGGCACTATGCTCAATCATGACCAGTCGTGTCTTCTTAAGAAGAATCTTATGAAAGATTCCAAAAGCACACCTGTTGCCTTACTCTCTTCAAAGTTAATGCCCACTCAACGATCGTTTGGGAGATAATGGTTTTGTCTTCACCACTATGCTCAAAGTATGTTCTTGGTTTGGGAGATAATGGTTTTGTATTCTCAGCTTCTGGTGTAGGGGATGGTAACTTTGGTTCTTCTGGTGTTTTTGTTTTTGGTGATTGGGATGGTTGATCTTCATCTGATGAGGTAAAGATTTAGACTTGTTCAGTTGTTTTGGGGGTTGGAGATTGTGTATCTATAGAGGTTGTTTCCACAGAGGTGGTTGTTGCCTCTGTAGTCTGTTGCTGATGTTGATATTGGGTGGTTTCAGGTACTTGGGTTTGGATTGGGATTTATTCAGGGGTTGTTTCCACAGAGGTGGTTGTTGCCTCTTGGACTGATGTTGAGTTTGTCCTTGGGTTTGAGTTGGGGTGCTTGGGATAGAGGTTCTGCTGAAATTGGTGGAGCTAGTAGACCTCTGTTTGCAGCTTTTCTCCTAGTCTTCTCCCCCTCAAGATGATCTGATGATCCATCAGAATCATCATCAGAGTCATCCTGACCCTTATCTTTCGTACCCTCTGTTCGGCATGACGTAGGTTTCTTCTGTGGTTGGGAGGCCCCTGCAGCTATCATTTTAGCGCAGAGGTCATCACATATGCCGAGTAGGTTAACAACCTCTGCTTCTGTGTTGAATCTTAGTCTGTCCACACTCCTCTGAAAATCTTTCACATAATTTGCATTAGCTGTGGTGAAGGCTCTAATGAAGTCTGTCATTTGATCAAGTGTCCCTTGTCCTAGCTCTGTCAGCTGAGCTCTGGTCATGTAATCAGAGGGTTTCATGGCCTGAGTTGCTTCTGTAGTATGCTCTTGAACTTGCTCTAGTGCCTTCTTTAGGTCTTCTGGAGTTAGGCCCGTAGAGGTAAATGTTTGTTCCTTCTTCAGTTGGTCAAGGAGATCTCTGACAGAGGCCTGAAATGCACTTGTAGTGGCCTTTTCAAATGCAGAGGCAGTAGTGGCAGCAGAGGTTGATGCAGCTGTTTTCATCTGGGCGTAGGCATTTTTCACCTCTGTGGACAGGTTGTCCACTTGGGTGTGTAGATCAGTAATGGCCCTCTTTGTTGAATCTGCAAAAGAGTCAAGTGAGCTTTTGAATTCTCTCAACGAGTTGGTCACAGAGGTGACAAGGGTTTGGAACTCATCCCTTGAGACATGTGTACCTAGTGTAACCTCTGGGGGAACACATTTGTCCCCAGAGTTTGTCTGTGTTCCTTGGACACCTTCTTCCGCCCCTGTTTGTATGTTGAGGGCGGAAGGATTTCCTTCTGATCCTTGAGCAGAGGTTTTTGAGGCCTCATGTGTGACAACTGTCAAATTCACATCTCAGGTTAGAATTGTTTTGGAAACCTTATTTTTTTTATGACATAGTTTACACAGTGCAATTTTAGCAGTAAACCCGGTACAATAGGAAAAATTGAGAAATTTTGCCTAAGAAATCCTTGAATTAGGAAATTATCCATAAATCTCATAAAATGCCAACCTAAAATATTTATATACTACAAGTATCTATGTAATTGATAATTTATATATTTCAATTATATTTTATAAATATAAATACTTTACTTTATGCATATATACATGTATTTTGCTTTAAAAAGAAAATACTTGTATTTAGACTTTTATTTTTGTACAAGAAGTGACTAAATACTTAAATGCCACACCACCACCCCCCCCCCCCCATGTGAGGGCCGGCCATCCCCTCCCCTCTCTCTCATTTTGCGTTAATAAATATCTATACTTCACTTGTTAAACCATTCTCTCATTTCACTCTTTCTCTAGTTATCATCCCTCTCTCTCTCCACCTTCAAATCTTCATATCTTCATCTTCAAACCTTCAAACCTTCATCACAACTCCAGCCCCAAAAATCAAAGTCTTCAAGAGTTCAAGATAACCTAAGGTAAACATAAGTGTGTTGGGTAAAAACCACACACATTCTTTCAAGTCTTTTTCATATTCTTGCATTTTTAAAAAAAGTATGATCTTCATCTTTTGTTACACTTTCTTCACATCTTTTAAAATCATCTTTATGGGTCTTAATGTTTGTAGATTTACCATCATAACATCTTTTGTTAGTAAAAGATGGCGAATCCAAAATCAAACCAAAGTTAAGATCAAAGATGAGCATTTTAAACACATGCATGTAGTAATCTTGAAAGATCCATCATTTTTGTTCAAGAGTCTTATGAATGTACCTTTGAAAACCACTAAAAACACATTTAAACCCACATGGATGAGCTCAAAATACTGAATTTTTAGTTGCATGTTGATGTTCTTGGCAAGAACATCAACAATCTTCAAATTGGGTCTTTTGCAAAAGTGTTCAAGTTTGAGTTGATGGTTGTTTTGCATGCATTTTAAATGGATCATAAATATGTTTGGAACTGAAAATATTTGTATGGATGAGAGTCAAATCGGATTTTGCATGCAAAGGAATAAGAATTTTGGTTTAAAAGTCTAGCTGGGTGCACATGCACAAGGAGTTGATTGGACAGCTTGCTGCCGGAAATTACACCTCACTTCCAAGAGTCATATCTGACTCATTTTAACTCCAAATGGAGTGATTATTTTTCTCGAATTCATTTTAGTGTGTTAAGATTCAAACCCAAGTGGTTTCATTTAAAAACTCAAAGATTTCATTTATCAAACAGTCCTCACAAAATCCGGATGCAAACAGCAAAGTATTCTGTCGGATTTTACGTCGTGTATTATTTCATGTACTTATACTTCTCCAAAAATTATGAAACTGTTGTCAAAAGTTTCCTAACTCATTGAACTTAATGGACATAAAAGTTCATGATTTAATTATACCTGGAAGTTACCAAAAGTTGAACACAAAGTGACATCAAATTCTGGACAGTGAAGGACAAATTATTACTATTATTATGGACTATATCTAATCCCATTTCATCATTTTATGATGAAATAGTGGAATATATAAGTATATCTTATATTATTTATGCATTTTATTTATGTCCTTTATTTATGCACTTTATTTTATTATTTATCCCTTTCATCTTTTATGATGAAATTGGGAAAACTCTCTTATATAATATATTTATATATATCCTTGCACTTTATTTATGTATTAATCCTATTTCACCATCTTATGATGAAATAGTAGAGTGTAAATATATACTATACCTATATATTTATACATTTAAATATTGTTATTTCGATTACGACCTACGATTTTATCGTTGTTACGATAAAATCTCGGTTTATATATATATATGTACCATATATATTTATGTTCTTTAAAAACCCTTTTCGTTACCTATTGGGACGAAATTGTAGAATCGTTAATATAATAAGAACAATGCATACGCTTATTACGTTTTAATAATAAAACACGCAAGGCATTTTATGATGATTTGGATAATTAGTACCGAACCTTCGAGATTGAGAACTCACTAGTGACCTTACGTTCATAGGTTTGAAGTAGGATCATCTCGGAGTATTTGTGGGAGATTCCTGGATTCTGTCACGTATCAAGTGAGTTTTCACAGCCCCTTTTTACTAATTTATATGTTTTGGGGTGAAAAGCATGTTACTATTATTTCAACGCAGTGAGTATTCACAGCCCCTTTTTCAATGTTTTACATATTTTGGGGTGAAAAGCATGTGGTTACTACAACTATTTTACACACCGATTATTTCGTTTTCTTGAAAATACGAAGCTTGCTTATTTATGCTCTATGGTATCTATGTTGTTGCAAATGTTGTAAGTTTGAGTTTCTTTTGCTATCATGTATAAAGTCCCCGTTCACGTATACGTTACCCGTTTAACTCACGAGTGTGAGCCGTTGGTAATTATGAATAACGTTATTTGGGTTGACACCCCCACTCACAAGTAGCGCTTGTTTGAGTGCATAATTATTGTTGTATTGCGTATTGTTGGTGATAGAACATGCGCGTATGTGGAATGATTCCACCGTTGTGGTAGGGGGAAATTATGTCGATATAGGTCGGGTAACGGGCTCAATAACGTAGCATTTTACATATGATTACCTCGAGCAAGTGGTTCTTTTAACCGTTTTATTTATCCCTTGTGTGGATCTAAACTATTTTGCAATGGCAAACAAGTGGTTTTTATAACCGTATTATTTATCCCTTGTGTGGATTTGCAACATATTTTGCAATGGCAACAATGTTATACTATTTAAACCTGTGATCTCACCAACTATTCATTAGTTGACACTCTCATTTACATGCTTTTCAGGAGAACGTTCTTAAGGTTGGAATTTAGGAAGGCCACACGTGATGAAGCTTTTCTTTACTATCTTTACATTTCATGTTCATTTCCCTTTCGTAAAGACAATTGTAAAAGACAAGGTTTAACCTCTGAATGTATTTTGATGGTTGTTGTGATCTTGTAACTTTTGCTATGAAACTTGAGCTGCACATTCCGTGTTTCCGCTTTAGCGGGGTGTGACAGATTTGGTATCAGAGCTAAAGGTTATAGAGAATACCGGTTTTCCTTTGGAAAACTGCAACTATAACCAAAAACGGGAATGAACATTTAATTTGCTAAACATGTTGCTAGTATAACTAATTCGGGTATTGCATCATTTGTCTTTAATTAAACAAAGCCTGATCACCTATGTTTAATTAAAGAAAGAGTAATGCGAGACCGGAAATGGATATACTAGGAATATGTGTGTTTTCACACTTGATGCTTCACGTTGTATGCCTAGTAGGAGCGTAGTTATTGCCTATAGTATGCAATAGTATTGTACGCTTAGTCTTTATCTTGCGCGGTAGTAATGTTATACACTCTTACTTCAGTATCACTATGTCAACATCCTCATCACACTCTTACTTCAGCAATACCATGTCGTCATCATCATCGAGCTCGGAACCTTCCTACACGCCATCAAGTGAGCGTACGTCCGACGTGGAACGAGACCCTTATGATGAGCCGAGGATGCCTCCGGTTGTGGCTCCTCCACAACCTATCCCGGTAGTGATGCCACCTAGGGGTCCACGTACGAGGCAAACCGCTAGGAAGAGCGTGCCCATACCTAGACGAGTGTCTTTTAGGTCTGGTCAGCGGGACGCACCGGAACCCTCACGGGTGATCGAGGGAGTGCCGATTAGTCGAGCGCCTAGCATGACTTGGACCGAAGAGCAACGCTTTAGGGCCGTGGCAATGGACTTGCACGGATGTCAAACAAGAGTCAGTCATCAGAGTCAAGTGATAACCGAGCTAGTGGAATTAAGCCACCTTTTGACCAACATGTCATCCGAAGCCGTGAGCGGAGCGAAACTAGCTCGGAGGATATCTTTACGAGCCGAGATAATAAGCATAGTAGTAGTGATGCTGTTGACGCTATTGGTGTTATGGGTTTCGATTGAAGTACATCGGGGCGGATATTGACGTGGACGGTGGAAAAATTTAGAAAATGGAACTTTTTAATTCTATACTGATGTGCGTTACACATCAGAAATTTTGTAAGTAATCGGCTATTATTAATGACTTCAATGAAAAGGCATTTTTATGTTTTAATTATATATGTGAAACGTGCAATACTTATTCAATTATTTTCCCAACACTTCGAAACTTCAAATGTATTCTTTACAAAAACATCCGCCGTTAACTACTCAAAATTTTAATCAACTCGATTTTTGCAATTGTGTTTTAGAAAAATGCCACCACGAAGATCCACACGGCACACGGGAGGAAATCCTGATCCGAACCCCGATATCGCCCAACTCATAGCTCAAGGTATCCAAGAGGCGATACCTAACATCATAGCTCAAGTTACCGCGGGTATTAATGAGAGTCAAAGAAATGTTAATGTAGGAGGAGGAACTCCTAATAACACTCAAGACAATAGGGGATGTAGCTACAAGACATTCATGACTTGTAAGCCCAAGGGGTTTCATGGAACGGAAGGTGCTATAGGACTACTCTCATGGTTTGATAGTATGGAGTTAGTACTTCATATCTGTAAGTGTTCGGAGGATCGCATGGTAGAGTATGCGGCCTGTCAGTTGCAAAAGCGAGCTCTAACTTGGTGGAATATTCAAGTGCAGGCCCGTGGAAGGGAAGATGCATACAAACTGACCTGGACTGAGTTCAAGGAATTGCTTATGGAGGAATACTGTCCCAAGAGCGAAGTTCATAAATTGGAAGCTGAACTTTGGGATCTTACCATGGTTGGTTCGGGGATAGATCGCTACACCGCTCGTTTTCACGAACTTGCGAAGTTAGTACCTCACATGGTCACCCCGGAGAGCAAGTGGATCGACCGATATCTGTATGGATTAACCCCGGAAATCAGAGGAATGGTAAAGTCATCAAGTCCGACCACAATCCAAGCCGCCGTGGCACTAGCAACTAGTTTGACCCATGATGCGGTCAGAGCGAGAACTCTAACTCAGAAAGGTGTCGGTATTAAGAGAAGGCCGGAGAATTATTCGGGAAAAGCAATTGGAAGTAGTTCAAGTGGGAACAAGAAAGTAGTGGAAAATTTTGGGATGAATGCTAAGGAAGTAGGACGTTACAATAGGCCCCACCCAAAGTGTAACCAATGTGGTTCGCATCATGAGGGAGCCTGTCTCATCTGTAGCATTTGTAAGCAAAAGAGTCACTTAGCTCGATTTTGTAAGACGATAAAGAATGTGAAGGAAGAAGGAAGGGTATGCTTTGAGTGCGGAAGTCCGGATCACTTCCGAAATGTGTGCCCAAGGCTGAAAAGAGGACCAAACAATAACAACGCTGGGTATCAAGAAAGGCAAGCCAATCAGGGAAACCAAGGAGGACAAGCTCGAGGAAGGGCATTTGTCATAGGAGCAGAAGAAGCACGTCGAGACCCCAATGTAGTGACAGGTACGTTTCTTCTAAACGATTATTATGCATCCGTATTATTCGACACTGGTGCCGATAAGAGTTTTGTTTCGTTAGATTTTAGGCCTTTGATCAATCTAGAATCTAAGAAAATGCCGAATGCTTATATTGTTGAGGTTGCTAATGGATTTGAATTAGAAGCTAAGGATGTAATCTTAGGTTGTACTTTGAATTTAGCGGATAAACTGTTTAGTGCTGATCTTATTCCAATTGAATTGGGGAGTTTTGATGTAGTAATAGGCATGGATTGGTTGTCTAAGCACCGAGCTGAGGTTAGTTGTTTTGAAAAGACGGTTAGGTTACCATTACAAGGCGGAGAAACCTTAGTCGTTCAAGGAGATAGAGTTGGAAGGAATCTGAAGATAGTATCATGTATGAAGGTCCATAAGTATTTGAGGAAGAAGTATGTTGCGTTCTTGGCGCAAGTAATTGAGAAGAAGTCTGAGGAGAGGCGAGTCCAAGATATTCTTGTGGTGAAGGATCACCCAGAAGTATTTCCAGACGATTTGCCTGGACTTCCACCGTTTAGACAAGTCGAATTTCAGATCGATCTTGTACCTGGAGCAGCGCCTGTAGCCAAGGCCCCGTATCGCCTAGCACCTGCGGAAATGCAAGAGTTATCGAATCAACTTCAAGAACTTTTGGATAAGGGATTTATTCGACCGAGTTCATCACCCTGGGGAGCACCGATTCTTTTTGGTCAAGAAAAAAGATGGAGCATTCCGAATGTGTATCGATTATAGGGAGCTTAATAAGTTAACAATCAAGAACCGATATCCTCTCCCTCGAATAGACGATTTGTTCGACCAGTTGCAAGGTGCAACTTACTTTTCTAAAATTGATCTTCGATCGGGATATCATCAGTTGAGAGTCCGAGAGGAAGATATTCCTAAGACAGCTTTTAGAACTCGCTATGGACACTACGAGTTTTTAGTTATGACATTTGGATTGACGAACGCGCCAGCTGTGTTTATGGATCTAATGAATAGAGTATGTAGGCCATATCTTGATAAGTTCGTGATTGTGTTCATCGATGACATATTAATCTATTCTCAGAGTAAGAAGGATCACGAGCAGCATCTAAAAGTGATTTTAGAGCTTCTTAAGGAACAGAAGTTATATGCCAAATTCTCTAAGTGCAAATTTTGGATTCGGGAAGTACATTTCTTAGGTCACGTAATCGGAGAGAAAGGGATTCACGTGGACCCGGCTAAAGTGGAAGCCATTAAGAAATGGGAAGCCCCAAGGACTCCAACGGAAATTCGCCAATTTCTAGGCTTGGCAGGGTATTATCGACGTTTTATCGAGAATTTCTCTAAGATCGCTAAACCCCTTACCACGTTAACCCAAAAGGAGAAGGAATTCGTTTGGGGAATTCCAGAAGATGAAGCATTTCAACTCCTGAAGAAAAAGTTGTGCAATGCACCGATTTTAGCTTTACCGGAAGGAACGGAAAATTTTGTAGTGTATTGTGACGCATCACATCAAGGATTAGGTTGCATATTGATGCAAAATGATAAGGTGATAGCTTACTCCTCGAGACAATTAAAAGTTCATGAGAAGAACTACACCACGCACGATTTGGAACTCGGAGCTGTGGTATTCGCTTTGAAAATATGGAGACATTATCTATATGGTACCAAGTGTACTACTTTCACCGATCATAAAAGTCTTCAACACATCTTTGATCAAAAGATGCTGAACATGAGGCAAAGAAGATGGGTAGAACTGCTCAGCGATTACGATTGCGAGATACGTTACCACCCAGGTAAGGCCAACGTGGTAGCCGATGCCCTGAGTAGGAAAGAAAGGGTAAAACCTTCACGAGTCCGAGCGTTAGGAGCACTGGTTCAAACAAGTTTGAAAACCCGAATTTTTGAAGCTCAGATCGAAGCATTGAAATCTGAAAACCTGAAGGAAGAGTCTCTTCATGGTTTAGAGTCTAGTTTTGAAACTAAGATTGATGGAGTACGTTACTTTAAAGGCAGAGTATGGATCCCAAAGGCTGATAACCTACGGGAAATGATTTTAGAGGAGGCTCATAAATCGAGGTATTCAATTCACCCAGGAGCGGACAAGACGTATAAGGATTTAAGGGAATACTATTGGTGGCCAGGAATGAAGAAGGATATTGCCATATATGTAGGAAAATGCATAACGTGTGCAAAAGTCAAGGCAGTTTATCAAAAGCCATCGGGACTGTTACAACAACCGGAGATTCCCCAGTGGAAATGGGAACAAATCACTATGGATTTCATAACTAAACTCCCAAGAACTGCCAAAGGGCATGACGCGATTTGGGTTATAGTAGATCGATTTACGAAGTCCGCACATTTCCTACCTATTCGAGAAGATTATAAGATGGAAAAACTTTCTCAGATCTACATCAAGGAGATCGTTACGCGGCATGAAGTTCCAATTTCCATTATATCGGATAGAGATAGTCGTTTTACATCTCGATTTTGGCAATCACACCAAAAAGCATTAGGAACGCAGTTAAACTTAAGCACGACTTATCATCCTCAAACGGATGGTCAGAGTGAGCGAACCATTCAGACGTTGGAGGACATGCTTCGGGCATGTGTATTAGACTTTGGAGGAAGTTGGGATAACCACTTGCCGTTAGTCGAATTTTCATACAATAATAGCTATCATACTAGTATTCAGTGTGCACCATATGAGGCTCTATACGGTCGCAAGTGTCGATCACCTCTTTGTTGGTTGGAAATTGGGGATAGACAACTATCTAGTCCGGACATTGTCCAAGAAACCACCGACAAGATTGCAATCATCAGAGATAGGCTTAAAGCAGCTCAAGATCGTCAAAAGAGTTATGCGGATAATCGAAGAAAGCCTTTATAATTCCAAGTGGGTGACCGAGTCTTTTTAAAAGTATCCCCTTGGAAGGGAACTGTTCGTTTTGGGAAAAGAGGAAAGTTGAGTCCAAGGTATGTTGGACCATTTAAGATCACAGAAAGAATTGGACCGGTAGCTTATAAACTGGATTTGCCAATGGAGTTAAGTTCTATTCACAACACGTTTCACGTATCGAACCTTAAAAAGTGTTTAGCTGATGAAGCAGTAACCGTGCCTTTGGAAGAAGTCCAAATCAACAATAAACTGCACATCGTAGAGGAACCAATGGAAATACTCGATAGGGAAGTCAAGCGTCTTAAGAGAAGCAAAATCCCGATAGTAAAAGTCCATTGGAACACAAGGCGTGGGCCTGAATATACTTGGGAGCGGGAGGATTACATGTTACAAAAGTATCCTCACCTCTTTGCAAGCAAACCTGTTAACGCTAGTAACACTTGAATTTCGGGACAAAATTCTTCTAACCGGGGGAGACTGTGATAACTGTCAAATTCACATCTCAGGTTAGAATTGTTTTGGAAACCTTATTTTTTTTATGACATAGTTTACACAGTGCAATTTTAGCAGTAAACCCGGTACAATAGGAAAAATTGAGAAATTTTGCCTAAGAAATCCTTGAATTAGGAAATTATCCATAAATCTCATAAAATGCCAACCTAAAATATTTATATACTACAAGTATCTATGTAATTGATAATTTATATATTTCAATTATATTTTATATATATAAATACTTTACTTTATGCATATATACATGTATTTTGCTTTAAAAAGAAAATACTTGTATTTAGACTTTTATTTTTGTACAAGAAGTGACTAAATACTTAAATGTCACACCACCACCACCACCCCCCCCATGTGAGGGCCGGCCATCCCCTCCCCTCTCTCTCATTTTGCATTAATACATATATATACTTCACTTGTTAAACCATTCTCTCATTTCACTTTTTCTCTAGTTATCATCCCTCTCTCTCTCCACCTTCAAATCTTCATATCTTCATCTTCAAACCTTCAAACCTTCATCACAACTCCAGCCCCAAAAATCAAAGTCTTCAAGAGTTCAAGATAACCTAAGGTAAACATAAGTGTGTTGGGTAAAAACCACACACATTCTTTCAAGTCTTTTTCATATTCTTGCATTTTAAAAAAAAGTATGATCTTCATCTTTTGTTACACTTTCTTCACATCTTTTAAAATCATCTTTATGGGTCTTAATGTTTGTAGATTTACCATCATACCATCTTTTGTTAGTAAAAGATGGCGAATCCAAAATCAAACCAAAGTTAAGATCAAAGATGAGCATTTTAAACACATGCATGTAGTAATCTTGAAAGATCCATCATTTTTGTTCAAGAGTCTTATGAATGTACCTTTGAAAACCACTAAAAACACATTTAAACCCACATGCATGAGCTCAAAATACTGAATTTTTAGTTGCATGTTGATGTTCTTGGCAAGAACATCAACAATCTTCAAATTGGGTCTTTTGCAAAAGTGTTCAAGTTTGAGTTGATGGTTGTTTTGCATGCATTTTAAATGGATCATAAATATGTTTGGAACTGAAAATATTTGTATGGATGAGAGTCAAATCGGATTTTGCATGCAAAGGAATAAGAATTTTGGTTTAAAAGTCTAGTTGGGTGCACATGCACAAGGTGTTGATTGGACAGCTTGCTGCCAGAAATTACACCTCACTTCCAAGAGTTATATCTCACTCATTTTAACTCCAAATGGAGTGATTCTTTTTCTGGAATTCATTTTAGTGTGTTAAGATTCAAACCCAAGTAGTTTCATTTAAAAACTCAAAGATTTCATTTATCAAACAGTCCTCACAAAATCCGGATGCAAACAGCAAAGTATTCTGTCGGATTTTACGTCGTGTATTATTTCATGTACTTATACTTCTCCAATAATTATGAAACTGGTGTCAAAAGTTTCCTAACTCATTGAACTTAATGGACATAAAATTTCATGATTTAATTATACCTGGAAGTTACCAAAAGTTGAACACAAAGTGACATCAAATTCTGGACAGTGAAGGACAAATTATTTCTATTATTATGGACTATATCTAATCCCATTTCATCATTTTATGATGAAATAGTGGAATATATAAGTATATCTTATATTATTTATGCATTTTATTTATGTCCTTTATTTATGCACTTTATTTTATTATTTATCCCTTTCATCTTTTATGATGAAATTGGGAAAACTCTCTTATATAATATATTTATATATATCCTTGCACTTTATTTATGTATTAATCCTATTTCACCATCTTATGATGAAATAGTAGAGTGTAAATATATACTATACCTATATATTTATACATTTAAATATTGTTATTTCGATTACGACCTACGATTTTATCGTTGTTACGATAAAATCTCGGTTTATATATATATGTACCATATATATTTATGTTCTTTAAAAACCCTTTTCGTTACCTATTGGGACGAAATTGTAGAATCGTTAATATAATAAGAACAATGCATACGCTTATTACGTTTTAATAATAAAACACGCAAGGCATTTTATGATGATTTGGATAATTAGTACCGAACCTTCGAGATTGAGAACTCACTAGTGACCTTACGTTCATAGGTTTGAAGTAGGATCATCTCGGAGTATTTGTGGGAGATTCCTGGATTCTGTCACGTATCAAGTGAGTTTTCACAGCCCCTTTTTACTATTTTATATGTTTTGGGGTGAAAAGCATGTTACTATTATTTCAACGCAGTGAGTATTCACAGCCCCTTTTTCAATGTTTTACATATTTTGGGGTGAAAAGCATGTGGTTACTACAACTATTTTACACACCGATTATTTCGTTTTCTTGAAAATACGAAGCTTGCTTATTTATGCTCTATGGTATCTATGTTGTTGCAAATGTTGTAAGTTTGAGTTTCTTTTGCTATCATGTATAAAGTCCCCGTTCACGTATACGTTACCCGTTTAACTCACGAGTGTGAGCCGTTGATAATTATGAATAACGTTATTTGGGTTGACACCCCCACTCACAAGTAGCGCTTGTTTGAGTGCATAATTATTGTTGTATTGCGTATTGTTGGTGATAGAACATGCGTGTATGTGGAATGATTCCACCGTTGTGGTAGGGGCAAATTATGTCGATATAGGTCGGGTAACGAGCTCAATAACTTAGCATTTTACATATGATTACCTCGAGCAAGTGGTTCTGATAACCGTTTTATTTATCCCTTGTGTGGATCTAAACTATTTTGCAATGGCAAACAAGTGGTTTTTATAACCGTATTATTTATCCCTTGTGTAGATTTGCAACATATTTTGCAATGGCAACAATGTTATACTATTTAAACCTGTGATCTCACCAACTATTCATTAGTTGACACTCTCATTTACATGCTTTTTAGGAGAACGTTCTTAAGGTTGGAATTTAGGAAGGCTACACGTGATGAAGCTTTTCTTTACTATCTTTACATTTCATGTTCATTTCCCTTTCGTAAAGACAATTGTAAAAGACAAGGTTTAACCTCTGAATGTATTTTGATGGTTGTTGTGATCTTGTAACTTTTGCTATGAAACTTGAGCTGCACATTCCGTGTTTCCGCTTTAGCGGGGTGTGACATCATGCTCTACAGAAGTTCTGGTAAGAATATTGTCCTGATCCATTCCAGAGATGGGTACAGGAATATACTTAGGTTGACTTGGGGACTTGTCTAGAGTCCTTTCGTCTTCATGCACTCTAGGCTCCTCTGAAGAGTCGGTTGGACTTACGTGTGTGCGTGTGGCAGAGGAAACAGATTCCTCTGCAGGGATGTCAGATGTGATCCGGGGCGAGGGATCCCGAACTAAAGGCAAGTCCTTTGGAGAGGTCTCCCTTGGAATGGTTTCCCCGGTTTCTAATGGCACAGAGGTGGAAAGAATTTCCTCTGCCCGGTCGGTTTGGGGTGGGGTCGAGCCGTGCTGCTCTTGTTCAATATTACCTTCTGCCACTAGACTGGCGGTAATAGAAATGTGGGTTGCACTGGGAGTTGGTTGGGGTTGTGTGCCTCTTCCATCTACGGCATCTTTTTGGGCTTCACCCTCTGTCAAACACCCTAACACTATTTCATCCCCAGTGCCCGCAGTATTTACCTCTGTTGCTACTTCTACCCTAGTGCCTTCGACTTCTATTGCATCTTTTAAAAGTGAGGCGTACATGGGATGGAAAGAAGGTAAGTGTCGTAGATCTGGGTGTAGAGGTCCATCTTTTACTTTGTCACCTTCTTTTGTATCAGAAATCACCATATCTTCTGTGGCTACCTCTTCCTCTGGAATTTTTCTTAGGACATCATATCCTGGATGGAGGAAGGGGTTCTGTAGAACTTCTGGTGTCTGAACCTGAATATTCTTAGGAGTTTGGTCATCTTCATCCAAGTCAGAAGAGATTCTGAAGTCTGGTTCTTCGAGTGACCGATTGGAGAGGGCTTCTGTGTTCCAGCCAGAAGTATCTAGGGGGTCAGCTATATCAGAGCGTTGGAGGAAGGCAGAGAAGTCACCCTGATCTGCATAGTGGATAGGAATAGGTGTTTGCAGAGGTTGTTCACCCTGATCTTCTATACCAAGAGCTTCTTCCATTTCGGCTTCCTCTGCGATAGTCTGCAGAGGTGAGTGGGGTTTCTTGGTTTTCTTCTAACTCTTCGATTTGGAGGCATCCTCTTTAGAAGATGTTACGTGCGAAATGTGTGTTTTAATCGCAGTGGGTTGCAAACTGTCCACAGTGGGAAGTGCAAGTGTACACTGTCCACTATGATCGTCACATCAAGTAATAATTGGTAAAATACCAGAATCGAATACACAGGGACTGGACAATCAAGACAATACGGTTCTCATGAGTTCCTTTTACAAGTTTCAATTAGAGAGGAAAATAATACTTTGGTTTGGTTGGTGAAATAGCTACTTTAACGATTTTACTAAATGTTAAAAGGAGGAATGTAGGTTAGATTTTCCCTAGATTTTATATCAAATACTCGATCCTTAGAAGTGATCCTCGTATTCGTGGTGGACATTTTCGCTAGAAAAGCCCGGTTACAAAATACTCACACCGTTTAGATAAAAATCCCATACTTTTAGTACTTATTGTTTCGTTAATGGTGATCTCAAGAATGGACCTTTTCGGGTCTCGATGGAATGTGTAGAGACAAATACTCTAAGTGTTTTTAATACACAAATTAGCTTGCCTACTACTCCAGTGGGTTGAGATTAGCTCACTGTGCCGACCTCACTTTCGTAAGTGTCAAAAGAATTCTTTCGAATCCCCTAGCATCATTCAAGCTCGTGTCACTGCGTTCTACTTATTTCTAAGTTGAGAACTAGACTTTAGATCCTTGCAAGTGATCGGCTTGTTCGCATCCTTGGGTAAATATCGAGAATGAATGACCAAAACAACAAATATTCTAAGTACAAAGATTACTCAAGCATTTTTAATAAAATCCAGGTACTTCTCTTTCCTACATCCCAAAGGGTATTTAGCCTTGCATTTCCGAAGTAAAGAAAACAAAAGATGAAGGTTTGCACATAATAAAACTGAAAGTGACATGAATTAACTGCTCACAGTGGGGAACGAGAAGTCGTCCCTGCACTGTGTAGTTCGAATTACAATTAAACTAAGAAAGTAAATTACTGAAAATTAAAACTAGTTACTGCAGTAAATAAAAGACTAAAGCTAATGTGGTAGTTGAGAGAATTTAAGACTAAACAAGTATTCAAAGATGATAGCCAAGCATGCATTTAATGGTACCCAAGTGCTCCTTTTTATACTAGGAGAAGGAGTTGGGTATTACACAAAAGAGGTGGGTCTTCCAATGGGTAAAGACTGCTGTGTTGTGGCAGCATTCAGCTCTATGGGTAATCCTTTTACCCAATGGTTCCTTTTCCAAGTCAATCTCCAAGTACAAGGAGGTGTACTTGATGCTATCTCCAATGAAAACTACTTTGTACTTCTCCAGCCATTTCTCTGCCATATGAACCTTCCTCCTCCAGAAAATTAGATCCCAACTAATAGTTTCTTTTTCTCTTCTTTTTGATCTGCTCGAAGAGTGGGGACCCGGAGTGGGCACAACAGTGGTCACTGCAGGATAAAACGTGAAAAACACCCAAATTCTACCAAATAATTTATTAAAGACCATGGTTGTCTCCTTTTGCTCATTTTCGAGAATTATAACAAGAATGGGGGTTTTTAGAAGTGAAATGGCTAAATTTGACGAAATAAAATGGAAAATAAAAGGGAATAATAACTCTAAAAATAGAGTTATCACAACCTCAAACTTAAACCATTACTTGTCCCCAAGTAATAAAAAGAAAGAAATAAAATGAACAAAATGCACTAGAACTTTTAGGGACTTACATACTTCTTGACTTGAATGGGTGTTGATCTCCTTCCTTCGATACTTCCTGTTGGGAACTGAAGATTTGCTAAGTATGATTAGTACTGCCAGAACAACATTAATACTGCCAGAACTACAATACTACTGCCAGAACAACTTTAATACTGCCAGGGCAAGATTAATACTGCTGAAGCGAAGTTAGTACTGCTTGTCTAGAAGTTAATGTTGCTGAAGCAAAGTTAGTACTGCTTGTCAAGATTAATACTGCTGAAGCAAGGTTAGTACTGCTGAGTCAAGTTAATGCTGCTGGAATGAATTAATGCTGCTGGAGAATATTAGTACTGCTCATGCTGAATGAAGTTAATACTGCTGATGTGATAAGTTTGGTATGCGAAGATATGCTTAAAGAAGATTCAGAAGATCAATTTATTTGTGATAGTTATCTTGTAATTATTGTGTATAAATAGATGTTGATAGATAGCTATTCGAAGAATACGTGAGAGTTTCAGAATACGTTTTGTTTTAGAGAGAATTAACCTCAAGGTTTAGAACCCTATTTCTAGAGAAGTAGAAGTCGTCTTGATTGAGCTTGTTCATCAAGATTGAGGTTTGGTTGTAAGCTTGTGAGTTGAATTAGTGAATACAAACAGCTGTGTGTTTTCTGATATATTGTACTTTGATTGTGTGAATTAAAGTTCTATTCCGCAGATTCTTTAATTCTGAGTTCTAAGTATTATTAGTCTTGTTAAGATTCGATCCTGACAAGTGGTATCAGAGCCTGTGTTTCTTAGAATTCTACAATTATTATGGACAATTCTATTGAATCAAACAGTACTCTTGTTTCTAAGGTTCCCATGCTCAGACCCAATGAGTTTGACATGTGGAAAATTAGAATCAAGCAGTATATTCTGCTTACTGATTATTCCATCTGGGATATCATAGAGAATGGTCCATGTGCTGAAGGAAGAACTGGACCAGATGGCAAAAGACCTCCTCCAAAGACTGATGCAGAGAGAAAAGTCAGACACATAGAGATGAAGGCCTTAAGCACTCTGCTTTTGGCTATCCCCAATGAATATCAGCATCAATTTCATCACTGCACTGATGCTCAGATTCTGTGGAATGCATTGGAAAAGAGATTCACTGGCACCAAAAGCACCAAGAGGAATCAGAAGGCAATTCTTAAGCAGCAGTATGAAAACTTTACTTCTACTAAGAATGAGTCTATGACTCAAACTTTTGATAGATTTAATAAGCTGATTGGAGAATTGGCCACAGTAGGAGTCAAGATGGAGGTTGATGATGTTAACAGAAAGTTCTTAAGATCATTAGGTGAAGAGTGGACAATGTATACTGTGTCCTTCAGACAGAATGACCAATTGGAAGATAAAGAGCTTGATGATCTTTACAATGATCTCAGAGTCTTTGAAGCAGAGGTTGAAGCCAAAAAGAAGCCCTCTGGATATGTACATAATGCTGCACTCCTTTCAGCATCGCCTGATTCTACTGCTAACCCTGAATCAGTTAGTGCTGCTGGAGGAGTCAATCAGGAAAAGACCAATGATTCAGTACTAGAAGCCTTCTTTTCTAGTCATGTTAATTCCTCATTGATTAATGATGACTTAGAACAGATTAATGCTGATGATCTTGAAGAGATGGATATCAAGTGGCAGATGGCTATGCTGTCTATGAGGGTGAAGAGATTCATAAAGAGGACAGGGAGAAACAACTTTTCCCAAAGAAGAGAAGATGGTGCTGGATTTGACAAGTCCAAAGTTGAATGCTACAAGTGTCACAAGATGGGACACTTTGCCAGGGAATGCAGAGGTGGAACATCTCACAACAGCCATCAACAAACTCAGAATGGAAGCTCCAATCAAAACAGAAACTCTATTCAAGCTCTTGTCTCTCAACAAGGAATGGGATTTGATTGGAGTGATCAAGCAGAAGAGGCCATCCAAAATCAAGCACTTATGGCTGAAGTTTCAGATCTTCCCACTGAGGTAAAATCTAATCTCTGTACTCAAGCTTGTATAGACACTGTTAAAAGGTATAGAGATCACAATCAGGGAATGTGTGATGACCTTAAGAGATTAGAAAAGGACAGAAAAGACTATGTAGTAATTGTTGAGAAGTTTGAAGAACACATTAGGGCTTTTCAAGCCAATGAACTTCAACACTCCTATGATACAAACTACTGGAAATGGGAAAAGGATGGTCTAGAGTTCCAGCTTAGAGAATCCAGGGAAGAGTGTGAGAAACTAAAAGGAGAGCTTGAGAAAGTTAAACTTGATGTAGAAAAGTTTAATTGTGCCTCTAAAGTCATGGACAACATAATCAACTCTCAAATCCATAGTAAGTTTAAACCAGGCATAGGGTACAATGCCACACCCCCACCCTACAACAACACCTACATCCCTCTTAAGTCAGACCTGTTAGAAACCATGGATAGGAAGGACTTACCTGAAGGAGCCACTGAAGTAGATCCATTAGATAAAGTAGTTGTTGAGGATAAGACTGAAAAAGAAGGATCTGATGAGGAATGTGTAAGTCCATGTGTTAAGAACAATGAGATGAAAAGGACTGGAAAGGGAAAGGGAGTTCATTATACACAGACCACTGTTGTGAACTCTAATACTCGTGAACATTTTTCTTGCAAGAAATCTCAAGAGAATAAGCCCCAAAAACATGATAAAAGAGGGGAAATCAAAGAAATTGGAATAACCAGTGGGCACAAAAGCAAGGAGTTGATCTGCAAAGGATTAACAGACCAAAACCTTGTTTTATTTGTGGCAAATTGAATCATCTTGCCAAATACTGTTATTTCAATCCTATTAACCAAAAGAAAAGTTTTCAAAGAAGTTTTCAAAAATCTTCTGGTTATAGGAAGCCTGCAAGAAATAATGTGGCTAAGAAACAAGCTGAATCCAAAAGCCACATGAGAAAACATACTGAAAAGGAATGTGTCAATATGTGGGTCCCCAAAAGCACTAATGTTAGTACTGCTACCTCAGATAGTACTGCTGACAAGGATAGTGCTGCTAGAAGCAATACTACTGCCAATACTGCTGCTAGCAGTGTTAGTGCTGCTAACACTGTTAGTGTTGCTACCTCAGATAGTACTACTAACAAGGATAGTGCTGCTAGAAGCAATACTACTGCCAATACTGCTGCTAGCAGTGTTAGTGCTGCTAATACTGTTAGTACTTCTTTTAAAGAGAATGCTGTTGCTAGCAGTGTTAGTGCTGCTAACTCTGTTAGTACCTCTTCTAAGAACAATATTGCTGCTAGCAGTGTTAGTGCTGCTAACACTGTTAGTACTTCTTCTAAGGTTAATACTACTTCTAGTTTTTGTGCTGCTAGACCAATCATATTGACAAAGTTCTCCAGTACTGCAGTACCTAAGTTTGAAAATCTCATCAAAACCCAGTGCAAGTACTTTGATGAGCAAGGGAGACCCAAGACCACTTTGGCTTGGGTTCCCAATAAAAACTAACTGATTTATCTGATGTGCAGGGCAACCAATAGCTCAAGGGGAAGAGCATCTGGCATGTTGATAGTGGTTGCTCCAGGCACATGACAGGTAACATGGCCTGCCTCAAGAATTTCAAAAGAATTGATGGAGGACATGTTGCTTTTGGAAATAATCCTGCAGGAGGTAAGATAAGTGGTAAAGGTGATGTGTCAAAAGGTAAGATGACATTTGAGGATATTTACTATGTTGAGCAATTGAGATACAACCTGTTAAGTGTATCACAGGTCTGTGACAAGAAAAGTAGTATATTATTTACTGATTCTGAATGCATTATTCTTGCTCCTGATTTCAAAATAGTTGATGGAAACATGATACTATTGAGAACTCCTAGAAAGGATAATGTGTATTGTTTAGATTTAGAAAGTGTTTCATCTGATTCATCTCTAAACTGTTTGGTTTCAAAAGCTTCAATAGATGAATAATCTCTTTGGCACAGAAGGATGTGTCACATGAATTTTAAAACAATGAATAAACTTGTTAAAAATAATCTTGTTAGGGGTTTACCATCAAAAGTCTATTCATGTGATGATCATTGTGTTGCATGTCTCAAAGGCAAACAACACAAAACTTCTCATAAGTCCAAAGAGATAAACACTATCTCAAATCCTCTTCAGTTGTTGCATATGGATCTGTTTGGCCCTACAAATGTCATGAGCATTGGCAAGAAGTCATACTGTTTAGTTATTGTTGATGATTACTCTAGATTTACTTGGGTATATTTTCTGAGAACCAAAGATGAGACAAGTGGACTGATCAAATCTTTTATTCTTAGAATTGAAAACCAATCAAATCAAAAAGTGAAAGTCATTAGATCAGATAATGGGACTGAATTTAAAAACTTTGATCTAAACACCTTTTGTGAGGAAAAAGGAATTGAGAGACAATACAGTGCTCCTAG
Organism: Saussurea involucrata; assembly: GCA_033807775.1. NCBI lineage: Eukaryota > Viridiplantae > Streptophyta > Magnoliopsida > Asterales > Asteraceae > Saussurea > Saussurea involucrata. The sequence continues at coordinate 116,678,137 of CM066322.1, forward strand.
GACTCCACAACAGAATGGTGTTGCTGAGAGAATGAATAGGACACTAATTGAGGCTGCTAGATCTCTGTTAGCTGATTCAAAATTACCCACTACTTTTTGGGCAGAAGCAGTTAATACTGCTTGTTATGTTTAAAACAGAGTTTTAGTAATAAAGCCTAAAAACAAGACACCTTATGAGCTTTTTCTGAAAAAGAAACCCTTTATTGGATTTTTCAAACCATTTGGGTGTCCTTGTACAATTCTCAATACCAAATCTCACTTAGGTAAGTTTGATAGCAAAGCAGATGATGGCTTTCTTGTTGGTTACTCATCTCAGAGTAAGGCTTACAGAGTGTTTAATACCTCTTCTAGAATAATTGAAGAAAGTGACAATGTCAAATGCAATGAGAACACACCAAATCCTATTGGTTCAGGTCCTGATTGGCTATTTGACATTGATTCACTCACTAATTCTTTGGGTTTCAGTAGTGATGTAAATGCAGGACAAAGGGATGCACCACCATCAGATAACAGTATTCAGTCTGTGATATTTCCACTCACTACCATTGATCCTGTTGACTTCTGTGAACCAGAAAAGGAAGCTGAACCCATTCAAAGTGAAGAAGAGAGAAGAATAGAGGAAAATCAGACTTCAAGAGAGTCTGAAGTGACTGAAGAAGCTGAAGAAGATCCAGACTTAAATGAGTCAAATCTGGATGGGAACTTAGTTGAGGAACCTGGTCATCCATCAAGAACTCAGAAGAATCATCCTCCTGAGTTGGTTATAGGAGACATTGCTTCTCCCATGATGACTAGGAATCAAAGCAGACTTCAAGAGCTACAAGATCAGCAGAATACAGTTAATAATGTACTTACTTGCTTTCTATCCCAAATTGAGCCCAAAAAGGCTTATGATGCTATGAAAGATCCAAGTTGGATAGAAGCAATGCAAGAGGAGCTGCTACAGTTTAAATTACAGGATGTTTGGGACATGGTGGACCTTCCAAAAGGTCATAGAGCAATTGGCACCAAGTGGATTTTCAGAAACAAGAAGGATGACAGAGGAATTGTAATCAGAAACAAAGCAAGGCTGGTTGCACAAGGGTATACTCAGGAAGAGGGCTTAGACTATGAGGAAGTCTTTGCTCCAGTGGCAAGGATTGAAGCAATTAGGCTATTTCTAGCCTATGCCTCATACATGAAGTTCAAGGTCTACCAAATGGATGTAAAAAGTGCTTTTCTGTATGGAAGTATTGATGAAGAAGTATATGTCTGTCAACCCCCTGGATTTGAGAATCCATTGCACCCTGACAGAGTGTACAAGTTGAAGAAGGCACTTTATGGTTTACATCAAGCCCCAAGAGCATGGTATGACACCCTGTCTACCTATCTCTTGGAAAATGACTTTGAAAGAGGAGTCATTGACAAGACCTTGTTCATTAAGAGGAGAAAGAAAGACACACTACTTGTTCAGATCTATGTGGATGACATCATCTTTGGATCCACAAATGATCACATGTGTAAAGAGTTTGAAGAGTTAATGCACAAGCGCTTCAAGATGAGTTCCATGGGAGAACTTACTTTCTTCCTTGGGCTTCAGGTGAAACAGAGGAAAGATGGGATTTTCATAAGCCAATCCAAATATGTAAAAGACATCCTGGACAAGTATGGTTTAACAGACTCAAAGCCAGCAAGCACACCAATGGAGACACACAAACAGATCACTGCAGATCTTGAGGGGGAGGATGTGGATGTCCATCATTACAGATCTATGATTGGATCACTCATGTATCTCACAGCCTCTAGACCAGACATTATGTTTCCAGTATGTGTTTGTGCCAGATTTCAGGTTACACCTAAGCAATCACACCTGCATGCAGTCAAAAGAAATTTTAGATACCTAAGAGGGCAACCTAGATTAGGTCTTTGGTATCCTTATGAATCTTCATTTGACTTGCTTGCATACTCAGATAGTGACTTAGGTGGAGCTAACATGGATAGAAAGTCTACTTCAGGTGGATGTCAGTTTTTGGGTGCAAGACTTGTATCATGGCAGTGTAAGAAACAAACCACAGTGTCCTTATCTACAACAGAAGTTGAGTATATAGCTGCTGCAAGTTGATGTTCTCAGGTGTTATGGATTCAGAATCAGATGTTGGACTATGGGGTAACATTTCTTCACACTCCAATCTTCATTGACAACAACAGTGCCATTAGCATTGTTAACAATCCTGTCAAGCACTCAAAAACAAAGCACATAGAGATCAGGTATCACTTTATTAGAGACTGTATTGAAAAGAAATTGATTCAAGTTGCTAAAGTCCATACCAATGACCAGTTTGCAGATCTATTCACAAAAGCTTTTGATGTGGGTAGATTCACTTTCTTGGTAGCAAGTGTGGGCTTGATCAACCTTGAATACATTCATGATTTTTAATTTTTTATATACCTGTATTTCTTTGTATATTTGGTGTTACTAACTAACTTTCTCAGAACCTCAGTATGACTCAGATGGACAAGTGCTGCAAAGTGTAAGTATAGTTACTAGTGCCAGTGCAGAGTTACTACTGCTAGTACATATTTTCTACTGCCAATTTGTAGTTAATACTGCTTAGTAGTTAATACTGCTTTGTAGTTAATACTGCTTAGTAGTTAATACTGCATGTATAGTTAATACTGCTTTGTAGTTAATACTGCTTAGTAGTTAATACTGCTTTGTAGTTAATACTGCTTTGTAGTTAATACTGCTTAGTAGTTAATACTGCATGTATAGTTAATACTGCTTTGTAGTTAATACTGCTTAGTAGTTAATACTGCTTTGTAGTTAATACTGCTTTGTAGTTAATACTGCTTAGTAGTTAATACTGCATGTGTAGTTAATACTGCTTTGTAGTTAATACTGCTTAGTAGTTAATACTGCATGTGTAGTTAATACTGCCTTGTTGTTAATAGTGCTTAGTAGTTAATACTGCTTGTGTAGTTAATACTGTTGTGTAGATAATACTGCCTTGCAGTTAATACTGCTCAGTCGTTAATACTGCTAAGTCGTTAATACTGCTTTTAAAGAAAATCAGGGCTAGTACTGCTATAAATACTCTTTCAGCCCGCCAAAGTTCATAACGTCTCTTTGCATTCAATTCATCTCTTTCTCGTTCTAACCTTTTCTCCCTAGAATCTCTGTGTTTTCTATCCAAATCCTCAGGAAGAATGACGACAATGGAGTTTGTCGATGAGCACAATGAGATTGCGATGCTTCAGAAGCCAAAGCAGGCCGCAGGATTTCATGATATTGTGGATTTTCTCAAGTCCACACACATCTCTCATGCCCTAACAGTGTGCCCAACCATATATATCGAGCATCAAAAGCAATTTTGGGAGAATGCCGCTGTTATTTTCGAAGATGGGCAGAAAATCATTCGAACAAGGGTTTGTGACAAACCCTTGAAGGTCACAGAGGAGGTTATTCGCATCACTCTTCACTTAGATGATGCCTCAGGTATAACCTATCTCTCTAATGATGAACTTTTCTCGACCTTACCAAGAATGGGGTATGAAGGTCCCATTGGAATTTTTAAATTCTACAAGTCAAAGTTTTTCACCCAATGGCGATTTCTTGTTCATACTCTTATGCACTGTATTTCAAAGAAAACAACTGGATGGAGTGAGTTTAGCAGTACCATTGCTTATGCCTTGGTCTGCTTAACCACTGCCAGAAAGTTCAATTTTTCAGCAATGATTTTTAATGATCTTGTGGCAAACCTAGAATCCAAAAAGAGATTTTACATGTATCCCAGGTTTGTCCAAGAAGTAATTAACCATGAATTGACGGATTTGCCTCAGTCTGCTGAGCTATATGTGCCAAAACCCCCTAAAGGGAAGGTTTTCTCAAATATGAGAAGAATTCCTAGGGACTCGGAAGGAGTTGACACACCATTGTTCTCTACAATGATGGTTGTGTCCCACACCAGTGAAGGTATGGCATCAGGGTCAAGGCCCTCATTAGACACACCCACTGATGACCAATCCCAACCTTCCATCACCAAAGAAATCCCACAGTCCATTCTTTTAAGACCCACTCCCAAAATCACCAAGAAGTTTGAAAGAAGAAAGGTACACAAGGTTCCTTCCCTTGGTGTATCTCCTAATAGCCCAAAGCCTACAAGCCCTCTATTGGAGCATTCTCCAATAGAGAATATGAAAAGGGTAACCACAGGGGTGTCTCCCAACCCCAAAAAGGTGCTCTCTAAGGAGAAGGATGAGCATGTGGGCTGCAAGGCTGCCACTACTTCTGCTAGCAAAGAGAAGGACAGTGGTAACATCACTAAGACCTTCCCCACGGCAACTCAGAATGTGAAAACATTCAGAGGACCCAGGCGCCAAGAAACCATGGGAGTAGGCAGTGCTTTTGCTAGGCAAAAGACACCTACTAAAACTTCCAATGATCCTGTAAGGAAGGTAAACACTTCTAAACCAGGTGAGGATAGCTATACTTATGAGGAATTAATGGAAACCATTGCCAACATCAACATTGATGTCATGAATCAGCAGAAGGAGATTGATGAGCTTAAGAAGGTGGTTATTTATCAACACACCAAGATAGAGAAGAATAAGAAGATGATTACCAAGCTGCTGCAAAGAAGGAAGAAAGCTCAGTATGTTCTGAAAAGGAGAAGATCAACCACTGATGCTTCCAAAAAGGGGGAGTTAGAAACTGAACTAAACATGGATGATGCAAAGGTTGAGGGGGAGAATGAGCATAAGGTTGAGGGGGAGGCTGAGCAGGTTGCAGAAGTTGCAAAGGAAGCAGAAAGTGAGAAAGCAGCAGTAACTGAAATTGCAGAAAATGAGAAGGAAGCAGTATCTGAGATTGAAGCAGCAGTAGCTGAAATTATGAAGAGTCTTGTTGATGCAGCAGTATCTGAAAGTGAGAAGTAAGCAGTACCTGTATCTACAGTAACTAAATCTGAGATTGAAGCAGAGGTATTTGAGATTGTGAACAATAGTGTTGAAGCAGCAGTATCAAAGATTGTAAAAGAAGAAGTAACAGATAGAGCAGCAGAAATGGTTAATGCTGCTAGGCAAAAAGCAGCAGAAACCATTCAAGCAGCAGAAATGGTTAATGTTGCGGAAAAACATAAGGCAGCAGAAACCATCCCTGAAGTAGCAGAAACAAAGGAAACTGCTGAAACCATTCCTGAAGCTGTTAAATCACTCAAAAGAACCAAGATGGTGTCAAACAAAAGACCAAGAACAAAGTCTATAGCTTCAAAGAAGAAAGTTGTAAAGAAGCCTAGGGTGGAACCCATTGTAGAAGAAGCTAAGGAGGAAGTTGTGAAAGAGAAAGCTGATCAAAAGGTTGCTGAAGAAGAAGTAGCAACTCCATCAGGTCAACCTAGTAATGCTCAATGCGATATGTATATTACTATGGTTGATACTGATCCGATCAAAGTTGACCCATTACGTTCCATGCCTCCTGAGATCATCTTCTGGGATACATTGATAGAGTAGAGAAAGGAGTACATTAGAATCAAAAGAGCAGATGGGAAGTTTGAAGTCTGTTCTACATGGGGAAGACTTATCAGAATATGCTCTAGATCTGACTTAGAGGAGATGTACAAGGTTGGAATGAGGCTGTATGGAAATATGTTGAATGAGAAAGGGATGTCAATCACCAAAATGGTTCTTGAATACCTGTGCCTACTGTTCAAACCAGAAGCAGTTCAGTATATGATAGAAAGAAATTTTCAAGCCATTACCAATTGGATGCTCATTGAAAACTGTGGAGTGTATGTCATCACTCTTGACAATACATACCATGAGTATTATTTGGTGGATGTGGTATACAAACATAGCAAGAAAAGATTGAATGGAATGCTGCATACTAAGTTGGCTTGCAACAAGGATTCTGAAATGGGAAGATACTTGGTGAGAAGGATTCTCAATCAAAGTTTGGGATTGAATCCTGACTTGTGTGTTCAAGATTAAGTTTTGGAAGCATCATCTGAAGAACTTGACTTCTCTTTCTAAAAAGTCAAGTTAGGGGGAGATTGTTGGGAACTGAAGATTTGCTAAGTATGATTAGTACTGCCAGAACAACATTAATACTGCCAGAACTACAATACTACTGCCAGAACAACTTTAATACTGCCAGGGCAAGATTAATACTGCTGAAGCGAAGTTAGTACTGCTTGTCTAGAAGTTAATGCTGCTGAAGCAAAGTTAGTACTGCTTGTCAAGATTAATACTGCTGAAGCAAGGTTAGTACTGCTGAGTCAAGTTAATGCTGCTGGAATGAATTAATGCTGCTGGAGAATATTAGTACTGCTCATGCTGAATGAAGTTAATACTGCTGATGTGATAAGTTTGGTATGCGAAGATATTGGAGATAAAGATGGAATGGATGAAGATATGCTTAAAGAAGATTCAGAAGATCAATTTATTTGTGATAGTTATCTTGTAATTATTGTGTATAAATAGATGTTGATAGATAGCTATTCGAAGAATACGTGAGAGTTTCAGAATACGTTTTGTTTTAGAGAGAATTAACCTCATGGTTTAGAACCCTATTTCTAGAGAAGTAGAAGTCGTCTTGATTGAGCCTGTTCATCAAGATTGAGGTTTGGTTGTAAGCTTGTGAGTTGAATTAGTGAATACAAACAGCTGTGAGTTTTCTGATATATTGTTCTTTGATTGTGTGAATTAAAGTTCTATTCCGCAGATTCTTTAATTCTGAGTTCTAAGTATTATTAGTCTTGTTAAGATTCGATCCTGACACTTCCTTTGGTTCCAAACTTGAAAATTTCACTTTTTTGTTTTACGAAATCTTTCCCTTGTTTTCCATTAATCAATAGGGCTTTCTTGGGTTCGACGGGTTTATGGCTTTGAATATTTTCCCAATGGTTTTTGGCAAGTATTTCCAAACATGGACCGAAAATCTCGCTTGGAGATTTTTATTTCAAGAAGTGGGTGTTTTGTATTGTGCAAGGGTAAGCACGTACACTTTCAGGCTTTATTTGGGTATGGCTATTTTTTCCTGATGGTCCAGAATAGGCACATCATCTTTTTCTGGGAGTGAGCACTTTGACGGTCCTTAAAAGGCACACCATCAATTTTTGCGTAGTGACACTCCGATTTTCTTCTGTTTTTGGGGTTTTTGTGTTTTTTTTGGAGGTGGGTATGGCTTACCCACCTCAAACTTAGACTTCACAGTGTCCCCACTGTGGGCAAACTGGAAGTCACTCTGGAAGTTCCCACCTCAAACTTAAATCTCACAGTGTCCCCACTGTGATATTGAATTAACGAACAAAGGTGGTGGTTTGGGGTACAAAAAGGATCGTGTTTGGATGCGAAAAACGGCCTATTTTATTTCACGGGACAAGTTGAGATTTGTACTTACAAAAGTGACCTTTTTAAGTCGGAAGCCGAAAGTTGTACCTTGAAATGGAAACGAGATCAACAAGCATTCAAACAACAAATACGTTAGTACCCAAAAGTACCTACCCAGTGGTAGGATTTTCATGCATCAAAACGCAAAAAAAAGAAATATGTAGCAAACATTGTCAAAGCCTAGCCATAGGCACAAAATATAAAACAAACCGAAATTTAAAATTGTTTTAGGAGCAAACGAGATAAACCATTGTTTTAACAAACCATTCAGTGGGTTGGGGTTGCATCTGGTGAACTGGAGGCGTCATCCTCTTCAAACTCGTCATCACTGGCATTGCTTGGGCAAATATCCTCAGGAAAATCTTGGAGCTGAGCAGCTAGCATCGGGTTGGCCTCTTTCATCATCAGGCCCGTCACCTCATCCCGTTCTCTTGTATACATCCAAAATTTCTGCGTGGCCCGGTTCTGATATCGCTGCTCACTTTCCAGCAACTCGATCCTGTATGTGAGCTTCTTCAAAGCTGCCAAGATTTCTCCCATTTGGTTGCTTGACGATCCGGCCTCGGTTGAATGGAGTGGTGTACGCGGCGTTCTCACAACATGCTCCTCAGCAATGGTCACAGGGGGGTGAATAGTCCCCACTGTGGGGATATCTTCTGCTGGTTCAGCTGGAGGAGTGGCGACGTACCTTCCCATCTTGCGGATGGTTTGTGCGCTGATGTTGCTCGTGGAGTCACACCACTGATCCTCCAGCGCCGAGGGTACACCTGCGTCTATCATTAGTAACGTAATGAGGCAAGGAAGGGGCAAGACTACCTTCTTTCGGTTCCGAGCTTGATCTATGGCCGCATGCATAACAATCCCGACATTGATCTTTCTTCCAGTGAGGAGGCGGTACAACAAAGCACATTTATGCATAGACAATGTGGTATCGTGCGATGTTGGGGATAAAGAGGCCCGGAGAAATTGGAACCAAACAGCGGCCTCGGTAGTGAGGGAGCTAGCGTTTAGGCACCTTCTCTGGCCGTCTTTATTCCACGGCTTCCCTTCGGCTGCTATTTCGCGTAAAACGAGATCCTCGTCCGCCGGGGTCATTTTTTTTTAAAAACCGGGCAAACTCACACACAGCCGGGCTCCTTCTTCCTAATACCCGGTTAATCGTTCCTGGAGTATAGCTTACTTGTTTACCCCGAACTACCACAGTGGGATCCTTTGCTTGAGAGGCCTCGGCGTAAAATTCACGCACTAACGAGGCATTCGCGCGTCGATTGGCTTCGGCCAAAATCGACCAGTCTTGCGCTACAATCCTATTCTTAACAAATGGGTTGGCCTCAACAAACTCAGGGTCGAAACCCCTCTCTAACTTCAGTTTCTGTGTAGCAATGCACTCATAGTGGGCAGCCACCTCCGGAGTGGTGAACTGCCTGGGCACCCCACTGGGGGCATGCGCAGTGCCCACTGTGGATTGATGTGGGTTTTGGGTTTGAACTTGGTCATCCCCAACATCAATCTCAACAGAAGATGAACTTAAAAAGGGCTGAAGATTTGTACCTTTCTTTGACGGTTGTTTTGTCGGCCTTTTTGTCGGTTTTTTCAGAGCTTTGGTCACCGCAGACCGGGTGACCACGCCTTTCTTTCTCGTGGCCCGCAGAATTAGGTTCTCCCCACTGTGGGCATCCTTCCTCACTGTCTCTCTTTCAACACTACCTCCAAGCTTGCGGTATTGTTCCTGATAGTCATCATCAACCTTCTTCTGGAACTCCACATCTTCAGCAAAAATCTCTGCCTCAGCCCTTTTCCTTTCTTCCTCAAAAATCCTTTCCTTCTCAGCCTTCAACCTTTCTTCTTCCATTCGCTTTTCCTCTTCTTCCTTTCTGATTCTTTCTTCTTCCTCTCGACGCCTCCTCTCGACCTCTTCCTTTCTTTTTCTAATGGCTTCCATTTTCTGTTTGAACTTCTCTGCTAACCGCCTCTCTTCTTCTTCGGCTAGAAGTGCCTCGGTCTCGAAATGGGTGACACTGGTGTCTGAGACTCGCGAGGATGAAGTAGCCTTTGGGCTTTCGTGCTTTGAAGAACCCTCGTCGGCCGCACCGGAGATGATCGGGTTTTCGCCGGAGACCGGCGGCGGTTCGTTCAGGTCACCGGTGACGGCTTCTGGCGGTTGTTCCTCGGCGGTCCTGCGGCGGACGGCCGCACGTGTGGTTGCATCGGGGTTGGTGTTCATCCTCTTGGTTCTTGCCATTTTTAGGGTTTTAGGAAGGTTTCAGATTTGGTGGGTTTTCTTGGAGAGAAAAAGAGAAGAAAGAGTGTTTTTGAATATTTTGGAAGTGAAAGTGGTTTTTGAGAGGTTAAGGTGGTTTCTGGAATTTTGGAAAAAGGTTTAGGATGGAACCGTTGGTTTCTAGGAGAGAGAGAGAGAGAGAGAAGGACTATGATGGTTTTTCTTGGAACAAAGCAAAAGGGACAAATGGCAGCCAAGGGTGACATTTTGTGTAAGAAAAAGGTGATGTGTGTCAGCCTTGGGCCACCCAAAATTGTCCTTTCATCCGTCAGATGGGGAGTGGGGAGCGCAGGGACTTGAGCCTTCCCCACTGCGAAGCATTTTCTTCCAAAAACGACAATTTCGCCTACACACATAAAAACAAACTACCATGCAGAATTAAAAAGACCAAAAATAATAATAAAGACAGCAAATAACTGAAATAAAATATTTACAAACGATTTGTGACTTTGCTTAACCATAGTGGGGTGGAGAGTGGGCAGGGATGTGGGCACTTTCATTCAGAAAGTGCTTCACCCTTTGCCCATTGACTTTGAAGATTTTTCCGGATTGAAGAGCCATTAAGTCCAAATTTCCAAAAGGACTTACCTTGACCACAGTGTAAGGCTCTTTCCATCGAGATTTTAATTTTTCCGGAAACATCTTTAACCATGAATTAAAAAGTAGCACTTTGTGTCCCTCCACAAACTCTCCATGAGTGATTTTTTGGTCAGGCCACCACTTGATCTTCTCCTTGTTGGTTTTTGCATTTATGTAGGAGTGATGACAGAGTTCTTCTAACTCATTGAGGTAGGCATATTTTAAGTGGGAAGGCAATGGCTTCAAATTCAAGTCAGGGGGATTTTTGGATGGTAGTTTGACATGTCTATCTTCGAAATCTAGCTGCTAAAAAACTGCCAAGATCTCGTTACACTCATCCTCAAAAGTGTTATCACTCTCAGATTCGGAGTGCTCACTCTCACTCCCCACTGTGGGCACTGTGTCAAGACTGTGGGTTCCATTAATCGAACTCAAAGCAAAACAGTCTTCGATTTCCATATACTTAAGGGCCTTGAAGACATTGAATGTCACCTCTTGGTCATTAACTCTCATCGTGAGTTCTCCTTTGTGCACATCGATCAAGGTACGTCCGGTTGCAAGAAACGGACGCCCTAAGATGATTGGGATTTCTTTATCAGCCTCATAATCTAGAACTAGAAAATCAGCAGGGAAGATAAATTTATCCACTTGGACCAAAACGTCTTCTATTTTTCCTTTTGGGTAGGCAATGGACCGGTCGGCTAGTTGTAATGTCACGGTTGTGGGTCTAGCCTCTCCAATACCTAACTTGTTAAAAATGGACAGCGGCATCAAGTTGACACTAGCTCCTAAATCACAAAGTGCTTGCCCTACTTCTTGTCCTCCTATAATGCATGGAATGGTGAAACTACCCGGGTCTTTCAACTTAGGTGGAATCTTGCTAGTAAGGAGGGCACTACATTCTTCGGTCAAAGCCACAGTCTCAAACTCACCCAACTTTCTCTTTTTGTTCAAAATATCCTTTAAAAATTTAACAAAGCTTGGCATTTGCTCGAGAGCTTCTACCAAGGGTATGTTAATATGAAGTTGTTTAAAAATGTCTAAGACTTTTTTAAATTGAACATCGACATTTTTAGGCTTCATTCTTTGAGGAAAAGGGATACTTCGTGGGCCAATTTGAGTTTGCTGAGGTATTGGCTTTGGAACAGTAGGCTTTGGAACAGGTCCAGAAGTGGGAAGGTCAGGGATGTCGGTCCTCACTGTGGGGACCACAGTGACCTGAGGAGTGCCCACTGTGGGAACCACAGTGGGTTTTTGAGGCGAATCATCAGATTCGAAAATGATATCTTGCAGATCCTTTCCACTCCTTAGTGTTATGGACTTGATATGTTCAGGTCCTTTTCCTATCACCCTAGCGTGTTCGGTATCACTAGGTAACGTTCCTGGTGGTCTATTCTTAACTTCAACGGCTAACTGTCTTACTTGGGTCTCTATATTCCGAATGGCTGCTTGAGTTTGATTCATAAAACCCTTGAGAATTGATTCAAGTGACAGTTGGGTCTCAGCGGGTTGAGTAGATCGTGGTTGGTATGGTTGTGAGGATTGCCCTTGGTGAAAGTTCTGTGGGTGCTGCCCACTGTGGTGTGAGGATTGCCCACTGTGATGTGATTGAAATCCAGGGGGGTTGTGTGGTCTTTGCTGGATATGACTCGACCCTTGGGGTTGGAGTCCTTGATTACCAGACCAAGAGAAATTCGGATGATTTCTCCAACCTGGATTATAAGTCTGTGAATAAGGGTTGTTCCTCGGGTTGGTCCCTATGACATTAACAGATTCGGGATTTGCTGGACAAAAATCAAAAACATGCTCCTCTCCACAGAGGGAGCAGTTTTCGGCGAGATGGGTTGCGGAATTAACTTGGCCTCTATTTTGGTTCAAAACAATTTTGGTCAAGGCCACTAACTGCGCATTCATGGTTCTAAGTGCTTCGGAATCGATGGTGTTGGTCTTTGGTACTACCGCTCTAGGATTGGACCACTCGGTATTGTTGTTGGACACTTTTTCTAAGATTTGATATCCTTCATTGTAGGTTTTACTCGTGAATGTTCCACCGGCTGTTGCATCTAAGATGATTTTGGCTGCATTGGCAAGACCATTGTAAAAGGTCTCCAATTGGATGCAATGTGGGATGCCATGATGTGGGCACTTTCGAAGTAAGTCTTTAAATCGTTCCCATGCATCCGAAACAGCCTCATCTTCTTCTTGTCTAAACAGAATAATATCATTTCGAAATCTTACATTCCTCGTGGGAGGAAAGTATTTTTGCAAAAATTTATCAGCAAGTTCATCCCAAGTGGTTATCGAATGAGGTGCGTGTGAGTTTAGTCAAGTCTTTGCCTTATCCCTTAATGAAAAAGGAAAAAGTCTTAACCTTAATGCTTCCTCACTCACACCTTGTAGTTGAAAGGAATCAGTCATCTCTAAAAAAGATTTTAAGTGCGAGTGTGGATCCTCAGATGGTGATCCTCCAAACTGACCCATGGCTTGGATCATTTGAAACATCACCGGTTTGAGTTCAAAGTGATTTGCAACAATATTGGGTCTCAAAATCCCGGAGCTTAAATCACCAACTCCGGAAGTAGCATAGTCCCGTATTTTTCGATCCTTGTTATCGGCAATCGTGATTGTGGTCTCCACTACGGGTGGCGGTACTGCTGCCATGTTTACAGTGGGGATCACGGGAGGTTGTCGATTTTTGTTTTTACGCCTTCTTCTAAAAGTCTTTTCTATTTCAAGATCGATTGGAACCAAATGTTTGAGTTGTCGCCGTGGCATACAACACGAACAGCTTAGAAAAACGAGTTACTCGGGCTCGAACAAAAACTAATGTCTTGAGATTTAAAAATCACGCCAGTCCCCGGCAACGGCGCCAAAAACTTGTTACGTGCGAAATGTGTGTTTTAATCGCAGTGGGTTGCAAACTGTCCACAGTGGAAAGTGCAAGTGTACACTGTCCACTATGATCGTCACAACAAGTAATAGTTGATAAAATACCAGAATCGAATCCACAGGGACTGGACAATCAAGACAATACGGTTCTCATGAGTTCCTTTTACAAGTTTCAATTAGAGAGGAAAATAATACTTTGGTTTGGTTGGTGAAATAGCTACTTTAACGATTTTACTAAATGTTAAAAGGAGGAATGTAGGTTAGATTTTCCCTAGATTTTATATCAAATACTCGATCCTTAGAAGTGATCCTCGTATTCGTGGTGGACATTTTCGCTAGAAAAGCCCGGTTACAAAATACTCACACCGTTTAGATAAAAATCCCATACTTTTAGTACTTATTTATTCGTCAATGGTGATCTCAAGAATGGACCTTTTCGGGTCTCGATTGAATGTGTAGAGACAAATACTCTAAGTGTTTTTAATACACAAATTAGCTTGCCTACACAAATTAGTGTCAAAAGAATTCTTTCGAATCCCCTAGCATCATTCAAGCTCGTGTCATTGCGTTCTACTTATTTCTAAGTTGAGAACTAGACTTTAGATCCTTGCAAGTGATCGGCTTGTTCGCATCCTTGGGTAAATATCGAGAATGAATGACCAAAACAACAAATATTCTAAGTACAAAGATTACTCAAGCATTTTTAATAAAATCCAGGTACTTCTCTTTCCTACATCCCAAAGGGTATTTAGCCTTGCATTTCCGAAGTAAAGAAAACAAAAGATGAAGGTTTGCACATAATAAAACTGAAAGTGACTTGAATTAACTGCTCACAGTGGGGAACGAGAAGTCGTCCCTGCACTGTGTAGTTCGAATTACAATTAAACTAAGAAAGTAAATTACTGAAAATTAAAACTAGTTACTGCAGTAAATAAAAGACTAAAGCTAATGTGGTAGTTGATAGAATTTAAGACTAAACAAGTATTCAAAGATGATAGCCAAGCATGCATTTAATGGTACCCAAGTGCTCCTTTTTATACTAGGAGAAGGAGTTGGGTATTACACAAAAGAGGTGGGTCTTCCAATAGGTAAAGACTGCTGTGTTGTGGCAGAATTCAGCTCTATGGGTAATCCTTTTACCCAATGGTTCCTTTTCCAAGTCAATCTCCAAGTACAAGGAGGTGTACTTGATGCTATCTCCAATGAAAACTACTTTGTACTTCTCCAGCCATTTCTCTGCCATGTGAACCTTCCTCCTCCAGAAAATTAGATCCCAACTAATAGTTTCTTTTTCTCTTCTTTTTGATCTGCTCGAAGAGTGGGGACCCGGAGTGGGCACAACAGTGGTCACTGCAGGATACAACGTGAAAAACACCCAAATTCTACCAACTAATTTATTAAAGACCATAGTTCACTCCTTTTGCTCATTTTCGAGAATTATAACAAGAATGGGGGTTTTTAGAAGTGAAATGGCTAAATTTGACGAAATAAAATGGAAAATAAAAGGGAATAATAACTCTAAAAATAGAGTTATCAGAAGACTTATGTTTTCTTTTCTTCTTTTTGTCTTTAGGAGGAGGGGGGAGTGCAGAAGATCCAACCTCAGTTGCATGTGGTGGAGATAGTTGGGTTTGTTGGATGCTTGTAGAAGTGCCCTCTGTTATTTTCTTTGATTTGGGGGCCTTCTTCTTCTTGGGGGTGTGGCAGAGGGTTTTCTCTTGGTAGCAGAAGTCTCTAATTGACTTCTCTGAAGAAGGAAGTTTTCCTGTACTTTGGTGTGTTTAGCAAAGGCCTCTGCCCACTCTTCCTCACTCATTCTTTCAACTATCTCAGTTCCTAAGGGGGCTCCTAGACGCGGAGGTGTCACATGACTCGGTTCTGGAGTCCTGTGATAGCGTATGTAAGCTAGTCTAAGGTCTTCGTCGCTTGCATATGCCAGAAGTTTGGTTGGAAGAGGTCTGCAGAAGTTGTACCCTTCCAAATGCTCTGTTGGGGTGTTCTTTCCCATAGGGTATGTTTTCGCAACAGGGCCCTCCATTGGCGATTTCTCTATTTGAAGCAGAGGTTCTAGTAGGACACCTAGAATCCTCTGATATTGTAGTGGGGGTATGTTAGGTCTATGATCTTCATACAATCCAAGAACTAGTAACAAGAAGATGTAGAAGCTTTATTAGAAAAGTAAATTTAAACTAGAGAGAACACAAAGTGATTAGAAGGGTACATCTTGTATTATGAAAACTTGTTATTACAAACTACATTACATGTCCTATTTATAGTCTACATCTCTTGTTACAATGCTTAAGCATAAGCCCTTTAACACATCTATTGCTTTACAAAACTTTCTAATATAAAGGACAACTTTAGTGTCCTAACATTCGCCCCCTAAAGTTTTGGAAAGCAAATCATCTTCAAATCTTTAGATCCTCTCCCCCTCATGATCATGATCATCGGGATCCTGATCATGCTTTCGTTTCAAACCCTGGGCTTGAGTCTTACAACTCTGATTCAGTAATGCTTTCAACTCATCTATGGATTGCTTCATGTTAGCTTCAATCTTCCTAATCGTAGAAGTATTTAGAAGTAGTGAAAAATAGGCTAAGTGAAGAAAGCCTCTTACAGAGGCTCTGCCACTTCCGAAAGATCAAGGTCAAGAAGCTACAGAAGCTACAGAGATGTTTCTACAGAACCTCTGTCTTACAAAGAAGACCAAGACTCGGAACCCAGTGAAGACTGCTCTACAGAAGACCAGACCTCAGAATCTCTGTAACCCTTTACAGAGCCTCTGCGGTTCAGACTGAAGACTTGGAAGATATTTATAATATCTTGCCACTGTTGAAGAAATATCTTGCTACTGTTCCTAGAACCGTCCATCAACTTGCATGATAGCATGCCCTGTCAACCTTCAACACGTGTCAAACTCTGAGTGGACTCAATAGGGCTTAGTACAACATAGACGTCTGCGCCATTAAATGCAATACAACACGTACAACTGTTCATGCCATCCGTTCTACTATTCATGCCATCCGTTCTAACAGCAGCTAATGCTTTATGGTCCCCTAGAGTAGTATAAAAGGAAGTCTCTTGTTGAGATCTTCCTTAACAATCTTAAGAACTTAACGAAGAATCTGAGTTTCATGCTTATGCTTTATATCGTCAAACCTATTTAGCATTACACTCTCTCACACACACCAAACAGTTCTTAATCTGTTCTTGGTGTTCTTATTATATAACGAACGACAGTAATCTTCAAGATATCATTTTGTTCTTAAAATACTGTTTCTTTATATTGTGTGTTCTAAATCTATCAAACATGTCTGTTAGTTCTTTAAATACGCTTCCGCATCAAACATAAACTCGAACTAATAGATCTGCAAATCTTGTCTAAGCAAAACGGGAACCAACAATTGGTATCAGAGCCTATCCTTGATTTTTAATATCAAGTGATCCTCCTTGTTACAAGATTTGTGATAGACATCGTTCTATTTTAACCTGTTCTTCATTTCGTTGAAAAGTTTCTATTTTCCTATCATTTTTCGATTTATTCGAAAGTGGTATTCTTAAAAGAAACTATTTTTTTCCAGGTTAAAACTCCATTAAAGTACACTCTGGGAACTGTTAAAACCCAGAAAACCTTCCAGATCATCAGACTCATACTCTTTCGTCATATTATCTTTTCAGAACCTTCGAAACTCTTACAATGACAAATACAAATAACTTTTTCACTGCTGGTTCGCTAACCAAGCCTCCTACTCTCCTTCGAGATGAGTATCCTCAATGGAAGATAAGAATAGTCCATTTCTTTGAGGGTACTGAAAAAACCCTCGTACAATATCTTTACAACCCTCCTCGAGTTCCCATGATAATAGTACCACGAGTACCAGCTACTGCTGAATCTCTTGAAATCCTTGAACATCAAAAACCTAAGCCAAAAGGAGAATGGTCAGATGAAGATAGGGCAGAAGATGAAGTTGCACAGAAAACAAAAAGAATATTGATCATGGCAATCCCCAACGAACTTTTTCAATCCTTAGATGCATGTGAAACAGCGCACGATCTTTGGAAAGAATTAGAAAGACAGTTGGAAGGGGATGCTAAAACGCAGAAGAACCGAAGGGCACAATACGTAAATGAATATCATGCCTTCAGAGCCTCTGCAACAGAATCTTGGCAAACGACATACGACAGGTTCAACTCTCTCATAAACAAATGTAGAAAGTCTGGCATTCACAAAACCGCAGAAGAAAATAACGTCATGTTTCTAAAAAGCCTGAACGATGAGTGGCTCCAGTTGTCTATGTCTTTACAAACAAACCAAGATCTAGACTCCTGGACACTCTATGATCTCTATGGAACACTAGCCGCACAGGAGCCTCAAATAGCACAGGCTAAAACACTAACCATTGCACCATACGCATTGGTTAGTAAATCTACAGAGGCTGCAGAGAGACCGAGAAATGAGAGAGCAACAGAGGAGAAGAAGAAGGAGAAGAAGAAGATAGTGATAGTTGATAGCGAAGAAGACGAGCTGATAGAAGAAGAGATAACTCTTGCGTCATTAGCTAAATCGTTAGCTCTGTTGACAAGAGAGTTCAGAGGAAACCAGAGGGGTTCAGGAATTTATCGATGTGGCAGAAACAACCGAGGTGATAGAAGAGATGATGGAAGAAGAGAAGAATCAAGTGACCGACAGAGGTCAAGCGACAGAAACTACATAGGTAATGACCGACAGAGGTCAGATGACAAAGTGAGCCATACACAACAAGAATGCTACAAGTGTGGCAAGCCTGGTCATTACGCAAACGAATGCCGAACGGAGAAAGGTGGAGACCGACAGAAGTCCGACGATCGTGCTGGAAACACTTCCCAAGGTTGTTTCAACTGCGGGAAGCCAGGCCATTTCGCAAATGAATGCAGAAGTAGACCAAATCGCCCACAGAAGGACTCAGCTTTTTACAAAAAGAAGGCTGAATATTATGCGCAAAAATCCCTAATGGAAAACAAAGGGCATTCTGAGGCGAACAAGGAGGACTTGGAGTCAGACTCTACCTCTGACGATGAATACACCACCAATGCCCTATTCTGTGGCATGGCAGAAGTCGACTCCAGCACTGACACTGAGGTATCCACTTCAAACTCTACCTCTTGTACTAATTATGTAGATGATAATATACTTAAACTTAACATTGAACTGATTGAACTAAAAGAGATAAATGAAAGCATTCAAAAAAGACTCACCTTTAATGAGAGAGAAGTAAGGCTTCTCACTCAAGAAAAAGCCAAAAAAATTTAAGAAAAGGAAAGAGTAGAAAAGAATTGGAACAAAAATCTAGATCCTTTAAAAAGGAAAATTTCTGAATTAACCTCTGCTCTAAAAGTCAAAACAAAAGAACTTTCAGTTTCTAGGAGTGAAACAACTGACATAAGAGCTCTCAAAGAATACTTTCAAAGAGAGAGAGAAATACTTTGGCAAGATCTACTCAGAAGAGAAGTTTTACTTAAAAACTATAAAGATGCACAGAAGGTGTATGAGAAAGTAAACTCACAAATAGGAAGACGGGGTATAGGGTACGATGATATTACCCTAGGTGTTGAAGGCAAAAGAATTAAACCTCTGTCTTCTCTGTTTGTGTTAGGAAAAACAAACAAACCAGATTTTCCAAACTAACTCTCTGTAAGTAAAAGGGCTAAAATCTCTGTGGAACCTCACTTGAGGAAACATACGAAGATGATCAATGTGTGGTTTGAAAACACAGATTCATCATCTTCAACCTCTATCAATAGAGGAATCAAACCAAAGAAATATCTGAAAACACAAGATCAGATTGGTATCTTTAAGTTTCGTAAACCAGAGACTCAAACGCAGGTTGCTTTTGTATGTATGATAAATGTCGAAAAGAAATTATCGGCAGAAGCTCCTGAGTTTAAACCCACCTTTTCAGAAGAAAAACTTAAAGAAACAATTGAAAAGGAAATTTTGGAAGTATGGAAAACAAACGTTTTAGAAAACTTCTGTACATCTTCTATAGATAAAATTCTCGCTGAAGAGATCTTATCAGAAACCTCTGCCATCTATGAAAGATATTTTACAGAGGAAGAAAGCTCGTACGATACATGTTCGGAAAATCCAGCCTCTGTCGAAAGAGATGACTCAACCTCTATATATGAGGACGATTCATCTTCTGACGACTCAGAGACAGATGTTACATCAGGGATAGTTCACTATGACACAAAGGATATTAAATTCTACTCTGAAGTTCTTAACAGAACTATTTCTCCAAAAGAGAAAATCACAGAGATACCTATCTGCCCAGATTTTCTAAACTGGTATTTACAAGTCAAAACCTCTGCTGAGCTTGATATGTTAAATCTTAAAAAGAAGACCTCTGTAGATCCTAAAAGTTCAAAATTTTCAAAACCTTTAAAGCAAATTAACGAAAATCCCACTTGGCAACAAAAGGGAAAATGGCCTAAAGTTAACAAATCTTTTTCCTGTGTGACAGTGAAGAAAGATGTTCACCACAGAAGAGACTCACAGAAGGCAGGAACTAAACAAAGCTTTTGCAAACAACATTCTAGTATTCATAGATCTTCTTGTAATAGGAAATCTAGTGTTAAGAAAGAATGTAATGCCTCTGTGGCTCAGTTCAATGAATTCAATGAAAAGTTCAAGCAAATCACATCTCATATTAAATATTGTCATTGCTTTGATCTTATGTTCAAACTAAATAATCACTTCTCCAGTCAAGATTGTTTACTCTCTACTCAAATTCAAAAGTCAAAACCTACAAAGAAACAATCTGATTCTTCTACAAAAGATAAAATGTATCTCAAGAATGCTAAGGCAAACTTGAAAAATTCTAACAACATTGGACCCATGTGGATATGGGTACCTAAGTCTCTATGATTGTCTTGCAGAAGCGGTATGTGCCAATCTGGTATCTAGACTCCGGATGCTCAAGGCACATGACTGGCGACAGAAGTTTACTATCCATGTACAAAGAAACACTCGATGGTGGATCTGTAACTTTTGGAGACGACAAAAAGGGACACATCAAAGGCTATGGAGTCATAAAGAAGGAAAACGTTTATGTATACAAAGTTGCATATGTGGATGGCCTTAAGCACAACCTACTCAGTGTAAGCCAACTTTGTGATACAGGATTCAATGTGTTGTTCAAAAGAACTTTCTGCTCTCTGAAAAGTGAAGACACAGGAATGGAACTTCTGCGAGCCGAAAGAAGAGGTGATCTATATCTAATGAATTTCAGTTCCAAGGACAAGGACAAAGTTTGCCTTGTAGCCTGCAAAAGTGAGGAAGCCTGGTTATGGCATAACAGGTTATGTCACTTGAACTTTCACACCTTGGATAAACTGGTCAAACTTGATCTAGTTAAAGGTTTGCCTAATGTTAAATTTAATAAGGATCACTTGTGTTCTGCCTGTGAAATGGGAAAACTCATAAGAGTTTCCCACAGAGGCAAAACAGATGTGTCTTGCACTAGGCCTCGGTACATGCTTCATGTCGACCTCTGCGGTCCCATTGCCATACAGAGCCTAGGTGGCAAGAAATACATACCTGTCTTAATTGATGAGTATTCGCGATTCACATGGGTTGAATTTGTCCGAAAGAAATCAGATGTTCCAATCATCTTGATTAATCTAATGAAAAGAATCCAAGTTCTTTATGAATGCAGAATACAGAAGTTAAGAAGTGACAATGGCACAGAATTTAAAAACTCTGTCATTGAAGCCTATCTTTCTACAGAAGGAATATCACAGAACTTCTCTGCCGCACGCACTCCACAGCAGAACTATGCTATCTGCATGCGGATTACCGATGAACTTTTGGGCAGAAGCGATTTCTACCGCTTGTTATACACAGAATCGTTCAACCATTGTGAAAAGACACATCAAGACTCCTTACGAACTGATCAACAAAAGGCGGCCAAACATCAAGTTTTTCCAAGTATTTGGATGTAAATGCTTTGTTTTAAACGACAGAGATTCCAGAGGAAAGTTTGAGGTAAAAGCTGACGAAGGAAAATTCATTGGATACTCTGCCACTTCCAAAGCCTACAGAGTATACCTTACAAAGTCTCGCAAGATCGTAGAAAGCCTCAATGTTTCTTTTGATGATTCATTCCAAAAGACTTCTGAGCAAATCAGTTCAGAACTCGGACTTAAAGGGGAATCCTCTGGCATCTCACAAACAAAAGAAGACTTAAATCTTCTATTTCTCGAGATGTTCCACGACGACATTGATCCCTCTGTTGGAACAATCAGAGCTTCTGCAGAACACTCTTCTGTCGGTCAAAATCCTACAGGTATGAC
Organism: Saussurea involucrata; assembly: GCA_033807775.1. NCBI lineage: Eukaryota > Viridiplantae > Streptophyta > Magnoliopsida > Asterales > Asteraceae > Saussurea > Saussurea involucrata. Next base: position 116,699,582 of record CM066322.1, read on the forward strand.
TCTAACTGGTCCAAATAATGCTTCATCTTCTTCTGTAAATGCTACATATACAAATGCTGAGGAAGAGTCTACAGAAGATGAAACACAAAGGAAAACGACCACAGAAGCTGCTGAAGAACAAACTCCACAGTCCACAGAGGAACCAATAACAGAGGATATAGAGGAGCAAGTCTATACGCCTTCAGAGGAACAAACTCCACCACCACTCATACCAATCATTCCACAAACTGTAGGATCAACTACAAAGGCACGCACTACGATAGAGGCTACACCAGAAGAAGAAGAACAACAACAAGAAGCCTCTGAAGAACAATTCGATGACATTGGTCACCATCATCCACGCACAACTCAGTGGACAAAAAGCCATCCTCCAAGCCAAATAATTGGTGAACCCTCTGACACGGTAAAAACAAGGTCTGCCACTGCTAATTTTTGTTTCTTTACGAACTTTATTAGTGTGATAGAGCCAAAGAAGATTTCTGAAGCCCTTGACGACCCAAACTGGGTAGACGCCATGCAAGATGAGCTTCTGTAGTTTGAGCGCAACAAAGTCTGTACTCTAGTACCTCTGCCACGGGGGAAACAGGCCATTGGGACTAAGTGGGTCTACAGAAATAAGAAGGATGAAGATGGAGTGGTCATCAGAAACAAAGCACGATTAGTGGCCAAGGGATATAGATAAGAAGAAGGCATAGACTACGATGAGACTTTTGCCCCTGTCGCACGACTCGAAGCAATAAGAATATTCTTAGCCTTCGCAACCCACAGAGGTTTCAAAGTCTATCAGATGGACGTGAAATCAACTTTTCTCAACGGTGAAATCCCAGAAGAGGTTTACGTAAATCAGCCACCAGGGTTTGAAAGCTCAAAGTTCCCAAGGTATGTGTACTACCTTGAAAAGGCTCTGTACGGACTGAAATAGGCTCCAAGAGCATGGTACGAACGACTTTCTACCTTTCTTCTAGTCAATGGCTACGACAGAGGTACAACAGATACTACCTTATTCTATAAACGAAAAAACAGTGAAATAATGCTTGTACAAATCTATGTGGACGACATAATTTTTGGGTCTACTAATACAGAAGAGTGAAAAAGTTTTGAAAAACTCATCCAAAGTGAGTTTGAAATGAGTATGATGGGAGAATTAACATTCTTCCTCGGACTCCAAGTCAAACGATCATCAGAGGGAATTTTTATAAATCATGCCAAATATGTCTCTGACATTCTTTCCAAGTATAGCTTCTCTGATGCCTCTGCCATGAAAACTCCAATGGCCACTGGAAATAAGTTATTCTTAGATCCAGATGGCATCTCTGTAGAATGCACTCTCTACAGAGGCATGATTGGATCTTTGTTATACTTAACTGCTAGCAGACCTGACATTATGCATTCCACATGTCTTTGTGCACGTTATCAAGCTAAGCCTAAGAAATCACATTATGATGCTGTTAAGAGAATCTTTAGATACCTAAAGGGGACCAAAAATCTTGGTCTCTGGTATCCATAGAACTCTGGCTTTTGTCTTAAAGCCTATACAGATTCAGACTATGGAGGATGCATGCTCGACAGAAAGAGTACCTCTGGGAGTTGTCAATTCCTAGGTGGTAAGCTAGTCAGTTGGACCTCCAAGAAGCAGAATTGTGTGTCAACATCTACGGCAGAAGCTGAATACGTTGCTGCTGCTAGCTGTTGTTCTCAGGTTCTGTGGATGAAGACTCAGCTAAAAGACTACGGCCACATCCTACTCAAGATACCCATCTTCTGTGATTCCAAAAGTGTCATTGCCATCTCTGCCAATCCTGTGCAACATTCAAAAACCAAGCATATTGATATAAGGTACCACTTCTTGAAACATCATGTTGAATACGGTACAATCGAGATGCATTTCGTGCCCACAGAATACCAACTCGCAGACTTATTCACCAAAGCTTTAGACGAGAAAAGATTCAATTTCTTGGTGGGTAAGTTAGGAATGATCAATATGACGTAAAAATCCTCTGTAAGTATAGCTTATCTTCTGTAAATATGTGTATAAATATATTGCTTTATTTATTGCTTTGATTGATTTCTTTATGTATGTAAATTCTCAATCTTAAATAGTTCTTGAAATCACAGAGCTTCTGTGGGTCTGCTCAGAACCTCTGACGACCCCTACAGAACCTCTGGTAAACATGACCTATGTTTTATGCAAAACTTATCCTATTTTGATCCAAGCATAGGTCAAAGGGGGAGCAGAAGGAAATTACTAGATCTACAGAGATGGTTAGATCAAGGGGGAGCAAAATAAACCTTGAAATGAACTACATAGGTTAATCTTTCAAGGGGAAGCCAAAGAAGAGTGTCGATGAATCTATATCGTCAGAAGTCAGACATCACTGCCGAGAAAAGAAGAACCAAAAGGTATGTCTCGTACAAAAGGTTTTTGAAAACAGTTTTCTGGGACAAAAATTGTCAAATACGTCCTAAAAATACTGGGAATAACATTTCAAAAATAAAATTATTAAAACTTTTAATAATTTTTTAGTTATGAGAAATTTGAGGTCATAGAGCTTCTACTGAGCTCAACAGAAGTTCTGCCAGAACACTGCTCTGTAATCGCAAATTTAACTCGGAAACCGAATACGCACAAATACACACACCATGACCTTCTCGGACACCAACTTTCAAATATGTCCGAAAAACATTTCTTAATGCAAATCAAAACTTGGATGATCAAAATTGTTAATAGATTTTTAGTTATGAGAAATTTTCACTCATAGAGCTTCTGCTGGCCCTGACAGAGCTTCTGCAAGTTCCTACAGAGCCTCAAAACCTCTTTGAACGAAATTTCATCACTAAAATCCTATTAATCCTCTCCAATGCTTTTACAAATGTTTTTGTCAAAATAGAACCTACAGAGTCATGATAACAATGAGATATATGAGAAAAGGGTGAAAATCCAAGATTTTCAAAATCACGGATCTTCTGTAAACCACAGAGCTTCTGTGAATTTGGTATTTGGGCATTTCTGTAAACAATAACGGTTACTTTTACTGCGAGTGAAAATCATGTGGCTAAGAACAACCCCACGCGCCTAGCATTAATGGGCCGCGCACGACGTCCTGTCATCCTATGACATGGCCTACGTGTCTCATTTTCATTGGGCGTACATGGCACGTTGTTTTGGAAAGTTGCTACGGATTCCAAATATTTATCCATTGCCACCCTTTCGAATTCTACCGTTTTACCCACCTATAAAACCCAAGCTTACCCTCTCATAAAATCTTTACGAACCCTCATTCTTCTCCGGCGAAACCCTGCAAAAACCTGCAAGTATCTTATTCTCATTACTAATAGCTTCATCTCCTCAAGCTATCTCCCCTGAACACTCTCCGGCGAAATCACCGGAACACTCCCCTGCTCATTCTGAACATTCAGAAAACCCCCACCTCGCCAAAAATGCAGAACAAGAAGATTCCGGCGACTCAGAAGACATTGCTCCGACCACCCATCTCCAAAACTTTATCGCAAAGGAGCACTTTGAAAAAGTACTACCCATCAAATCCAATAACTGCTATTTGGTCCCCTCACTCACTGCTTTCGGCGAAGCCCATGCCCTTCTTCTAAACATCATGGAAACCATATTCTCTTTCCTTTACTCTCAAGAACCCCAAAGAAAATACCTGTTAGGTATTTGAACCAATTTTGGCAAAGTTGCCGATTTGATAAAGATGATTCTCTTATCAAAGGGTACATATCAAAGCCAGACAAATCTGAACATTTGGAACTCAAATTCAATAGAACAATGTTTTCTCTTGAGTTCAATCTACCAACAAGGGGTCTTCTTGGACTGAAAAAATATGCAGAACAACCAACAGACGACGAGCTCTGTCGTTTTGTAGAAATGCTTGGGTACAACACCCACCTAAGGAAGAGAAATGACTTCCGCAGAGGCAGACTACCACCTCTGTGGAACACCTTGTTTTCAATCCTCAACAGATGCCTTACGTAGAAGATAGGCAGCATTGACCAGAGCTCGCACCAGATCTTAACCATCATGTATGGGGTCTACTACGATCTCCCACTCGATTACTCGACCATCATGTTGCAGGAGATCATCAATACGATCGACAGAAAGAACAACACCAAAAAGGCAAGAGAGAACGATCCTAAGTATCTACCGCCTCTGCAATTCCAAAGGATATTGGGAGTCCTGTTCGAACCTCTGCTGATGATGCAGAACTGGCCAATGGAAGGGCCAACTCCCAAACAGTTCCCAATGAACAAAAACATCCCCACCGATCATGTAGATGGCTGCACCCACTGCAGACCTCTGTCAAGGAAGCTTCTGAGCTATGCAAAGAACAAAACCCTTAAGTTAGAGTATATACGCGATCATAGGACTCCAAAACCGAGCCCTGTGACACCCCCGCGTTTAGGTGTCCCCCTAGGAACAGTAGTTGCAGAACCCCTCTCTACAGAAGCGAAGGAGCAGAAACTGGCAAAACACATGGCAATCCAACTTAGTTTTATAGCCAAACGAGCCAAGCTCATGGGAAAGAAGTCTTCTTCTAAAGCCTCTGCCTCTACCCCAAAAACAAAGAAGAGGAAAACTGCAGAAGGCACCTCTACAAGCATTACAGAAGCTCAACCTTCACCTCCTCATGCCACAGAAGTTGGCTCCTCTGCCCCTCCCTCTTCTCCAAAACAAAAGAAGAAAAGGAAATCAAAACCCACAGAAGAAGGGGCACCAAAACCCAAGAGGTTACCATGGGAAACCACTTGATCAAATGGTTACCATCGCAGAAGAGGCAGCTGCAGAAGTTGTTGAAGAAGAGATCGCAGAAACCCGGGTTGAAGAAACTGCAGAAAAAGAGACTGCAGAAAAAGAAGTTGCAGAAGAGGGATATCAATCACCTTATCAACCCCCAGATCGATTCGCTCATCAAGGTAGCTTAAACGATTTCCTTCAGCACCCTGATTTTGCTGACACCCTAAATACAGTTGGGTGGAATGCACCACCACTTGACCACCACACCACAGACGAACAAGACTTCTTTATCTCTGGCGTTGACACAAATCTGCAAGATGATGACCAAACCCCCAGAGTTCAACCGGCTGAAACTCCAAACATTCTACAGAACCCCTTCATCCAACAGGGATTGAACGTCCACAGAAGGAGTCCAAGCCCAGCTTCAGAAGAAGGTATAGAAGAAATAGATATGTCAAATGATGCCACTAGGGAAAGGATTAGGCTACAAGCAGAAGCTGAGTGGAATAGAGATGAGGTTACAGAAGCTTTATATAGAATGGGAGAAAAAGAAAAAGGGATAGAAAAAGATGTCGTAGAAGTAGAAGGCACACATCCTCAAACCCCTCCCAGTGCAACCCACACATCTAACTCCGCAGGTCTAGCTGTAGAAGGAGTTATTGAAAAAGAGTCGCACAACTCGATCCCTACCCAAACCAAACAGCCAGAGGTCACTCTTTCGACTTCTGCGCCCACAGAAACCGGGGAATCCATTCCTAGGGAGTCTCCTCAGAGAGACTCACCTATAGTTCGTGATCCATCGCCCCAGATCACACCAGAACACCCTACAGAGGAATTTGTTTCCTCTGCCACGCAAAATATAGGGCCAAAACTTCTTTCAGAGAGAAGTAGTGAGCACAAAGACGAAGAGACTCTAGACAAGTCTCCGAGTCGACAGAAGAACATTCCGATACCCACCTCTGGAGTGGATTTGGACACTGTTCTTCGCAGAACTTCTGTAGAGATTGAAACTCTTGTTTCTTCTCGAAGATCAGATGGAAATCCTTCCACCCCCAACGTACAAACAAGGGTAAACAAAGGTGTCCCAGGAGCAGGGACTCACTCTAGAGACCAATGTGTTCCTCTAGAGGTTACCACATGAACACAAGTATCAAGGGATGAGTTCCAAACCCTTGTCACCTCTATGAACAAAACCATGAAAGAGTTGCAAAGCTCTTTCAAATCTTTTGCAGAGACAACATCGACGGCCTTACTAAATCTGAACACCAAAATGGACAATCTGTCCACAGAGGTGAAATCCACCATTACCCAGATGAAGTCTTCTGCTGAAACAACTACCACTTCTGCCGCCAAAGAATTCGGGATAGCCGCAACTTCTGCATTCAAGGAATCAGTCAAACATTTCCTTGAACAACTGAACAAGCAATCCACCAAACCAAAGGGAATTACACCTGCAGATCTATAGAACGTCCTGAAACACGTACAAGAAGAAGCAATGCGCAACACTGTGCTGATGCAGCCTAAAGACTACATGACCAGAGCACAGCTAACAGAGCTCGGGCAGAATGTGATAAACCATGTCACAGAAGTCATCGTCTCCTTCACAACTGCAAATGCCAACTACGTTAAAGAGTTCAGAGAAAGTGTCGGCAAAATGCGCTTCAACACAGAAGCAGAACTTGCAACTCTATTCGGCCTCTGTGATGATGTATGCGCAAAGTTGATGGCCGCAGGAGCAGAACTACCAAAGAAACCCAAAGCTTCTTGCAGAGCAGAGGGTACTTCTGATAAGGGTCAGGATGACTCTGATGATGACCACCCTGGTCCATCAGATCATCCTGAGGGGGAGAATACAAGGGCGAAAGCTACGAGCAGAGGACATCCAGTTCCACCAATAGCCGCAGAACCCATCAACCAAGCCCCTCCAAAACAAACCCAAAAACAAACTCAACAGACCACAAAGACAACACCCATCTCTGTGGAATCAACTGCTGAAGAAACCCATGTACCAGAAACTGCTCAAAAGACCACAGAGGCAACAACCACCCCTGTGGTAATCATCTTGGAAGAAAGTCCTTCAACAAACCAACAACCCGGAGGAACAGAAGCTCAAAAGACCACATAGGAAACACCCACCTCTGTGGAATTCCCTACAATGTCTGGAGTAGATGTTCAACATCTGTCATCCTCTTCAGAAGAAGATCTTCCCTCCCCAACTACAAAACCAACAGAAAAACCCTAAACCATCCAAAGAAGAAAGTCTATTGCCCACAAACCAAAAAGAGCAAAGACCTCTGCTTCTTCTGTTCTAAGAAATATGCACAACACAATGACTGAACGAATGGCGCAAAGAGCAGAAGAAAGGCAGAGGTTTACAACGTCTTTCAGAATGGCAAGAAGATTCGACATTCCTCAACCTCCAAAAACCGAGCTCACAGAAGAAGTCACCAAAGAACCTCCAACAGAGGTTACAGAGCCAATAAAGCCAACAGAACCAACGCCACAAAAGTCCTCTCAAACATAAGTGTCAAAACCTATAGAGGCAACACCCATCATTCCAACAGAAGCGCCAACACCCAAACCTACAGAGGCAACAGATTCTGAACCTCCAAAGGACAAAGACAAGGGAAAGGGAAGAACCTATCCAAGGGTCAGGTACAATCTTTATAGAGTCAGAAGGGTAAACAATTCAGAAACCACCTTCGCTGATGCTGACCTAAGGAATCTGAATCCCTATGATCTACCTGATCTCCTGCAATGGACGAAGGACAACTACAACACAGAGCCAAACACCATAGCCTATCAAGTGTTGAGAAAAGCAATGAGGGAAAGGCTTCTGATCTACAGTTTGACAGACTTTCAGCTAGGAAAGGATCTTGGTCTCAAACATCTGAACCTTAGACCACCAGAGGATCGCTGCCCACCTGACGCTGTGCCCAACTCAATCATTACAGAACCAAGGTTTGGGTTAGTATTTCAAAACCCACAAGGCGAAGTCAAACTTTTTGTGACCATGGACTGTCAGAAGTACGCAAGTAGTACTCTGAACATGTTCAGAGCAAACCTTGTAAAATACAGAGATACCGAGTAAATGGATAGAGACGCTGCAGATGCTTTCATCAGAGAGATCGATGCTACAATCCGCTTAAGAGAACTCTGCGTCAGTTTCTACAACGAGATCATAGAAGTCGGAAGAGACAACAAAAGCTACAACGATTTCAAAGACGCCATCATCGGATTCTCAAACAAAATCTCTGCAAACCATTTTCAGTTTATCTTTCATAATACTCAAATGTAAAATGCCTCTGGCATATTTCTGAATGAAAGAACTTTCGAGGTCTTGTTTAACCTCTGTCTTATCTAACTTAGCCTAAAGTACTTCAATGTCAATTTTTTATTTTTCACTACTTAGGGGGAGATTGTTAGCTTCAATCTTCCTAATCGTAGAAGTATTTAGAAGTAGTGAAAAATAGGTTAAGTGAAGAAATCCTCTTACAGAGGCTCTGCCACTTCCGAAAGATCAAGGTCAAGAAGCTACAGAGATGTTTCTACAGAACCTCTGTCTTACAAAGAAGACCAAGACTCGGAACCCGGTGAAGACTGCTCTACAGAAGACCAGACCTCAGAATCTCTGTAACCCTTTACAGAGCCTCTGCGGTTCAGACTGAAGACTTGGAAGATATTTATAATATCTTGCCACTGTTGAAGAAATATATTGCTACTGTTCCTAGAACCGTCCATCAACTTGCATGATAGCATGCCCTGTCCAACTTCAACACGTGTCAAACTCTGAGTGGACTCAATAGGGCTTAGTACAACATAGACGTCTGCGCCATTAAATGCAATACAACACGTACAACTGTTCATGCCATCCGTTCTACTATTCATGCCATCCGTTCTAACAGCAGGTCATGCTTTATGGTCCCCTAGAGTAGTATAAAAGGAAGTCTCTTGTTGAGATCTTCCTTAACAATCTTAAGAACTTAACGAAGAATCTGAGTTTCATGCTTATGCTTTATATCGTCAAACCTGTTTAGCATTACGCTCTCTCACACACACCAAACAGTTCTTAATCTGTTCTTGGTGTTCTTATTATATATCGAACTACAGTAATCTTCAAGATATCATTTTGTTCTTAAAATACTGTTTCTTTATATTGTGTGTTCTAAATCTATCAAACATATCTGTTAGTTCTTTAAATACGCTTCCGCATCAAACATAAACTCGAACTAATAGATCTGCAAATCTTGTCTAAGCAAAACGGGAACCAACACTTCATATCATTCAAAGATTGTACAATTGTTGACTTGAAAGAAGTAAACTCCGTGGATAAGGTTTGGAACTCCGTTGTAACACCCTAAAATCAGGGTCAATTTAAACCTTAAGTTCATCAAGGTTAACTATAGAATCATCCAACTTTCATATATAATTAGAGAATTAACAGTGAGGTTTAATACATACAATTCAAATTCTCCAAAACAACTTATTAATCCAATCTTGTTCACTATGAAAAGATTAAACGAGTTGTCTAAGTCATTCATCAAAACACCCTCATATCAGCCAACTTCTCTTCTTAATATCAACAAGTTGAATACCCATAAGCACCTGTCCCTCTTCCCTTTACTTTCCCTGAGCTAGTACCTGGTAAGAAAAGTTGATTCGAAACGATTAGGCTTACGCCTAGTGAGAACATCCAATTTAAATTAACACATTAACAGCATTGGAATCTTAGATAATCAACGCATATATTCAAACTCGCTTTATCACCGTTCTTACCATGCTCATACTTGCCTCATAATAACATAACCATACTCAAACCCACGAGTATAACTACCATTCATAAAGTCGTATCACCATATCCAATACCCTACTACGAATCCTTACGGATTCTAGCTTATCAATCAATCTTACAGACTTACATTCAAACATCATCCTTTCTCTTTGAAATGGAATACAGAAATAGCACTTATATATATACATTGCCTATTTCAAATCCGTCAAACAACACTTACACTTCATCTAATTCACACTCCCACATCTCAATTATCAATAGCAACTCTCTTTGCCCATTAACTCATTCAACCTGAATAGCAACTATAGTATGCCTATTCAAACATTCAACCTGAATAGCAATTATACTATGCCTATTCAAACATTCAACCTGAATAGCAATTATACTATGCCTATTCCAACATTCAATCTGAATAGCAATTATACTATGCCTATTCCAACATTCAATCTGAATAACAATTATACTATGCCTATTCCAACATTCCGTATGAATAACAATTCTACTTTGTCTATTCAAACATACACACGAACATCAATTCTACCTTGTCTATTCAATCCTACACATGAATAACAATTCTACCTTGTCTATTCAATCATACACATGAATAACAATTCTACCTTGTCTATTTAATCATACACATGAATAACAATTCTACCTTGTCTATTCAATCATACACATGAATAACAATTCTACCTTGTCTATTCAATCATACACATGAATAACAATTCTACCTTGTCTATTCAATCATACACATGAATAACAATTCTACCTTGTCTATTCATCAATCAATGTGAATAGCAATTGTACTTTGCCTATTCAAACATTTCCAAGGATACACGGGAATAGCAATTATACCTCGCCTATTCCTCCTTTTCAAGGATACACGGGAATAGCAATTATACCTCGCCTATTCCTCATTTTCAACAAGAATATCAACTATACTTGCATATTCTATTATTGTAATATAAATAGCAATTCTACTTTGCCTATCCATTACATTCCTCTATAAACAGGAATAGCAATTATACTTTGCCTATCCTACGTTATCCAATATAACTAGTGTTTACAAATCCATTACCCTTATTAACGTATATACATAACAACATATCATGCCACTCTCGTATCATATTCTCAATTCTAAGAATATTAAAAAACCTATCGTGTCCTCATCCTCAATTGTTTCCCCTCCGGTGACTTGACACGAGGGTTCCGCTACCCGGTTAGCGGATGGGGTCAAGGGGCAACGCCCTTGCGGGGTCTGGGGGGCAGCGCCCTTAGAAATTATTTTTAGAAACTAAATCAGATAGCACATCCAGAAACTATATCCAGACATCAGAATTTATCGGAACAACAAAGGTTACCGGATACACACAACTTTTCCGGATACACACAACTTTTCCGGATACACACTACTTTTCCGGATACACACAACTTTTCCGGATACATTAACTTACCGGGTATGTCACTAATCCGGATGACATCCGGAAACCAAAGTAATTCGGATACCATCCGGTAACTCGATTTATCCGGAAACTATAAGAAACTTAAGACTTACCGGATACTTTGCCTTGTCCGGAGACATTCATCACCAGGGTTTCCGGATACGACGTTTCATCCGGAAACCTTCGAACTGCAGCCTAAAATTCAACCTACTTCGATGTCTGTTTGATTCAACTCATTCCAGACCATACCATACAATTCATAACCAGTTTATACATGTGTCTTAACATTTAATTTGACAGAAAGCATGTGTTTAATCAATAGTGAATGAACTCACCTTTAAAGAAGATAACCCACTTCTATTTACAATCTGATTCCAAGCTGTTGTTAATGATTCTAGAAATCAGATTCAACCAACAGATTCGTTCACAACCAAGCATTTTCAACAGATTTTATCTAAATCCAAGATGAATTTCTTACCCAATTTGAAGACCAAATACTTGATTTCCTTCTCTTCTTTCTCTTTTCTTTCTCTCTACCTTTGTTGATCCCATTTTTGAGCAACAATAGAAGAAATATAAAGTCCATATTTAAATATAGAGATAAGATATACATGAAGAACAATCATAAAGAAACTTATCTCATATTAATTGATGATTAAATATGGAGAGGAGAAATGTTGAAGAACACCACACTAAACATGAAACGACTCTCATAAGAAACTAGTCTATGTGTGTTTGTGTATGCTTTCCATATCTCTCACTTCTTAAAAAGACATATGGACACCTCTTATATAGGGTCATATTAGATATTTAAGATATCTAAAATCTAGACAATATCTAAAATATCTATATAAAATATCTAAGTAAATATCTATAAGAAAATATCTAAAACATTAAAATATCTTTATAAAACATTCATTTAATTAGGAGCTAATTAAAGCTAACAATCTCCCCCTAATGTTTTATAAAGAAAGCATCATCTTATAGTCTCCCCTTTGCTTTCTTTAGAACCTTTGATGTTCCGTTCTTCAAGTCTTCAAAGCATCATGTGCTCCCCCTCAAATGTAGGCTCATCCACCGAGCTTTAAACGTGAATAACAGAGGATGGAGTGACATTTAAAATGTGACAAATGTAGCTTGACACCATGAAGAACCGTTGAGAGAACACCGTTCTTGAAAGCGGAAAGAGCATGAGTGAAATGCAATGCTTTCGGTCCAGCACCTTGCAGCAGACTTTGAGGCTGAGTTTGGCATATCAGCACACATAATTTGAGAAAACTCAAAACATCAAAGTCGTGCATCTGTGAATAATCTTTCCAATGCCACTGGAATCGAGTAATTTGGAGCACCGAGTTAAAAGTTATGCACATTTTTCTGAAGCAGCGCAAAGCTGACAACAAGTAAACAAAAATCGGGCTCGGAGGTTCGATCGCAGAGGTTCTGTCCACAGAGGCTCTGTTGGATTTCACAGAGGCTCTGTGATGAACAGTACCACAGAGGTTGTTTGCTGCTCGGCAGAGGTTTGGTCGTTGCTTGGTTGAGGTTGGTCGCCGCTTGGTAGAGGTTTGGCGGCAGAGGTTTCGTCGTGGCTCGACAGAGGTTGTCTCTGCTCGGCAGAGGTTTAGTCGTGGCTGACAGAGGTTTGGTCGCGTGTGGCAGAAGCTTGGTCGCGTGCGGAAGAAGCTTGGTCGTGTGCGGCAGAGGCTTGGTCACGTGCGGCAGAAGCTTGGTCGCGTGCGGCAGAAGCTTGGTCGTGTGTGGCAGAGGCTTGGCAGAAGTGTTTACACTTACTTTGACACTAACTTAGACCATTTTACCTCTGGAGTTTGCAAAAACTCAAAACACAAACAACTTGAATTTGTTTGTTAGCTGTTCAGATCATCTTCAATCATCTCTTTTCGAGCTCGTACGACAAAGATATGGTTGTTTTACCACAGTCGCGCAGATCTGTCCATCAGCTTTCCATCAGCACACTGTTGTCTACTTCAACGATGCATATGACCCTTATAAATTTCGAATCTCTGAATTCTCAAAACACAAAATCTGTTCATCTGTGTCTTAGGAATCCAGGGCCTTTTGAATCGCATCAATCGGTGTTTTTATGAGTGAGATATGATTAGTTTAATACAGCAGCGCAAATCTGTCATTAAATCTGATTTGATGTAAAAGATAAGACGATCTTCATATAATTTTTAAAACCGTGAGTGCAAATAATTCGATCTCTAATTGATCAAGTCAGAAAACTAATTAGAAGAACTCAAAGTTTTTTAAAAAAAACGTTTCAGATCAGACTTTGAACATGTAACAAAACATCAAATCTTTCTCAAACAACTTTCTCAAGACCCAAATGATTTTGTTATCCATATATAAATGTTTATGAGCAGCGGAAGACAAACAAAATCTGGATCAAAGATAGTCCAATCTTGAAAATAAAGGTCAGATCAAACAAAGATCAACAACCTTACTACCAAGATGCAAAAAGAATTGCTATGGACTTAAGCACACACAAGGATGAGATCATAGATCAACCATCTACTTAGTGCTTATCAAATAAAACCAATAAATGAGAAAGAATCAAAACACACACATGAAGTATATCATAAACTAAACCATCTAAAACTTCCATTGTTGCATAGATGATCGATTTTGAAGAAAAGTTTCTTCAATCGGCTCTGATACCAATTGTTGGATCCCGTTTTGGTTTAAACAAGATTATCAGATCTATTAGTTCAGGTTTAAGGTTTGATGCGGAAGCGTATTTAAAGAACTAACAAATAAGTTTGATAGATTTAGAACATACTATAAATAAACAGTGAACAGAATATTATATCTCATGGTTTACTGAATATATATATTAAGAACAGGTTTATAAAAAGCTTTAAAACAGATATGACGTTTAAGGTGAATAAGCTTTTGTGTTCTTGATGTTCGATTGAAGTGTGTTGTTGTGTGATTTTTTGTGTGTTTTTGTGTAAGGAAGAACTCAACATGAGTCTTCCTTATATACTACTCTAAAGGGGACCATAAAGCATATGCTACTATTCAACAGGTACGTATGAATAGTTGAGAGGATGTCGTGAACAGTTGCAAGGATGGCATAAACAGTCAGACGTGCTGTATTGCATTTAATGCAGCAGACGTCTAATGTGTACTAAGCCCTACTTAGTCCAATCAGAGTTTGACACGTCGACGTTGGACAGGGCATGCTACCATGCAAGTTGATGTACGAGTCCTGTAACAGTAGCAAGATATTATAAATATCTTCAAGTCTCAGTGAGGACCACAGAGGCTCTGTAAATGAGTTACAGAGGTTCTGTGGTCTGGTCCTCTGTGGAGCAGTCTTCACCGGATTCCGAGTCTTTGGTCTTCTTTGTGCGTATGACAGAGCTTCTGTAGGAAGCCTCTGCTGCTTCTGTAGCTTCTTGACCTTGATTTCTCGGCAATGTCGGCAGAGCCTCTGCAAGAGGCTTTCTTCACTTAGCCTATTTTTCACTACTTCTAAATACTTCTATGTTTAGGAAGATTGAAGCTAACAATCTCCCCCTAAGTAGTGAAAAATAAAACATTTAACTTTGAGTTTAGTTAGGCTAAGTTGGATAAGACAGAGGTTAAACAATACCTCGAAATTTCTTTCATTTAGAAATATGCCAGAGGCATTTTACATTTGAGTACAATGAAAGATAAACTTTTAACTTTGTTTGCAGAGATTGGAGGTCTGAGAATCAGATTTTGGCATCTTTGAAATCATTGTAGCTTCTGTTGTCTCTTCCAACTTTTCTGATCTCTTTGTAGAATCTGATGCAGAGTTCTCTTAGGCGAATTGTTGCGTCAATCTCTCTTATGATAGTATCTGCAGCATCTTTTTCCATTTTCTTTGAACCTCTATATTTCACAAGGCTTGCTCTGAACTTGTTCAGAGTACTTATTGCATACTTCTGACAGTCCATGCATACAAATAGTTTAGTTTCGCCTTGAGGGTTTTGAAATACTAACCCAAACCGTGGTTCTGTGATGATTGAGTTTGGTACGGCGTCTGGTGGGCAGCGATCCTCTGGTGGTCGTAGATCCAGATGTTTGAGACCAAGATCCTTTCCCAGCTGGAAATCTATCATGCTGTAGAGCAGAAGCTTTTCCCTCATCGCTTTTCTCAACACTTGATAGGCTCTGGTGTTTGCCTCTGTGTTGTAGTTGTCCTTTGTCCATTGCAGAAGGTCAGGTAGATCGTAAGGATTGATGTTTCTTAAGTCAGCATCAGCGAAGGTAGATTCTGAATTGTTCTCTCTTCTAACTTTGTTGAGATTGTACCTGACCCTTGGATAGGTTCTTGTGAAGGAAAATTTGCAGAAGATTACCTTTTTGATTTTGTGGATTGAGAAGACATCTGCTTTGGTTCTTGGCTTTGTTCTTGTGAAGATGTTCTCAAATTCTTCTCTGATCCTTGGATCTGTCACATGATCTGTTGGATAGTTTGTCTGAAAGGATTGTTTGTAGAGGTATTTGTATACCACTTCTTCCATCTCTTCATGTGTTGGACCAGGTCGTGGAATTTGTCTTCTGAGACTCTCCATCTGTTGAACAACTTCTGCAGCTCTACCAGTTAGAGGAATTTCTGACAGAGGCTTCAATCCATGAGCCCAGTCAACTTCTTCGGGTTTTGGGGTTTGAAAGATATCAAATGCACTCTTCATTAGTTTTTCTGTTGGCTTTGGCAATGTTTTCTTCTTTGGATCTTCTGTCAGTATTCCTTTGCCCTTGTCTTTTCCTTTTGGCAGGGCAGAGGCTGTTTCTTCTGTAGGTTTGGAGGTTTGCACTTCTGTAGGCTTGATGGGGATTGCCTCTGTAGGTTTTGACATTTGTGATTTAGAGGACTTTCGTGGCGATGGTTCTTTGATTACTTCTGTTGGCTTGAGTTGCTCTGTAACCTCTGTTGGAGGTTCTTTGATTACTTCTTCTGTGAGCTCAGTTTCTGTTGTTGAAGTTTCGACATCGAATCTTCTTGCCATTTTAAATGCTAGTTTGAACCTGTGCCTTTCTTCTTCTCTCTGCGCCATACGATCACTCATTGTTGTGTGCATCCTTTTCAGAACGTCAGAAGCAGAGGTCGTTGCTCTTTTTGGTTTGGTGGCAATTGACTTTCTTCTTGGTATGGTTTGGGGTGTTTCCACAGAGGTGGGTGTTTTCTCTGTGGTTTGCAGATCTGCTTCTGGAGTTTTAGTTTCGTTTGGAGATGATTCCACAGAGATGGGTGTTGTCTCTGTGGTCTTTTGGGTTCGTTGTTGGGTTTCTTCTGGAGGGGCTTGGCTGATTGGTTCTGCTGCGATTGGTGGACTTTGTATTCCTCTGCTCGTAGCTTTCTCTCTTAGATTCTCCCCCTCAGGATTATCTTATGGACCAGGTTGGTCATCATCAGAATCATCCTGACTTTTATCAGAAGTACCCTCTGCTCTGCAAGAAGTCTTGGGCTTCTTCGGTAATTCAGCTCCTGCTGCCATCAACTTTTCACAGACATCATCGCAGAGGCCAATCAGTGTCGCAAGTTCTGCTTCTGTTTTGAAACGCATTCTGCCGACACTTTTTCTGAAATCCTTGACATAGTTGGCATTTGCAGTTGTGAAGGAGACAATGACTTCTGTGACCTAGTTAATGACGTTCTGTCCAAGCTCTGTAAGCTGTGCTCTGGTCATATAGTCTTTTGGTTGCATCATTGTCGAGTTGCGTATTGCCTCTGCTTGTACTTGTGATAGGGCATTCTGTAAGTCTGCAGGAGTGATGCCCTCTGCTCTGTGGGAGTGCGTATTAATTTGTTCAAGGAAATCTTTGACAGAGTCCCTGAAAGCAGAAGTTGCAGTTGTTCCGAATTCCTGAGCTGCAGAAGTGGTGGTTGTTGCTTTGGCAGAAGTTTCGGTAGAGGACTTCATCTCTGAGATGGCGGTTTTTACCTCTGTGGACAGATCGTCCATTTTGGTGTTCAGATTCAAGATAGCCTTAGATGTTGTCTCTGCAAAGGATTTGAAAGAGCTTTGCAACTCTTTCATTGTTTGGTTCACAGAGGTGACAAGGGTTTGGAACTCATCCCTTGATACTTGTGTTCCTTGTGTAACCTCTGGAGGAACACATTCGTCTCCAGAGTGAGTCCCTGTTCCTGGGACACCTTCGTTCACCCTTGTTTGTACGATGGGGGTGGAAGGATTTCCTTCTGATCCTCGAGAGGAAACCTGAGTTTCGTTCTCTACAGAAGTTCTGTGAAGAACAGAGTCCAAATCCACTCCAGAGGTGGGTATTGGAATGTCCTTCTGTTGACTAGGAGACTTGTCTAGTGTCTCTTCGTCTCTGTGCTCACTACTTCTCTCTAAAAGAAGGTTTGGTCCTAATGTGTGTGTGGCAGAGGAAACGAATTCCTCTGTAGGGTGTTCTTGTGTGATCTGGGGCGATTGATCACGAACATTAGGTGAGTCTCTTTGAGGAGACTCCCTAGGAATGGATTCCCCGGTTTCTGTGGGCACAAAGGTTGAAAGAGTAACCTCTGGCTGGATGGGTAGGGTTGGGATCGAGCTGTGCTGCTCTTTTTCAATAACTCCTTCTGCAGCTAGACCTGCGGAGTTAGAAATGTGGGTTGCACTGGGAGTTGGTTTTGGTTGTGTGCCTCTGTTTATCCAGGCATCTTTTCTTGCTTCTTCCTCTGTTAAGCATCCAAGCTCTACCTCATTGTCTATCATTTCGACCTCTGTAGCTGTCCTACGGCTTGGTGCTTCTTCCTCGGGTTTTGTTGAAGTTTTTTGCTCTGGTCGTAAAAAGTCATACATGTGATGAGATCCGTATAATCTCATGATATCTATCCCTGTGACCCTTGTTTCCAGACAGCCTCTTCTTCATCTGAATCTACCTCTGAGATATCTATCCCTGTGACCCTTGTTTCCTCTACAACCATGGCCTCTGTTACTTCAGTTGTATTCCACTCAGCTTCGGTTTGTTCTGTTTCTTCTGAAGCTGGGTTAGGACTTCTTCTGTGGACGTCCAATCCTTGAATGAAAGGGTTTTGTAAAATCACAGGGGTTTCGGCTGGTTGATTTCTGGGTGTTGTGTCATCTTCTTGTAGATGTGTGTCAATGCCAAAAATGAAGAAATCTTGTTCTTCTGGAGAGTGGTGGTCGAGAGGTTGTGCCGTCCACCCTGCTGTATTTAGGGTATTGGCAATTTCAGGGTTCTGCACGAAGTCGTTCAGGTCTCCTTGGTGAGCAAATCTATCTGGAGATTGATAGGGTGATTGATATCCTTCTTCTGTCATTCCTACTTCTGCATCTTCTTCTTCTTCTGCAGTTTCACCCTCTATGATTTCCTCTTCTGCAATGGTAAACAACTTTTTAAGTGTTTTACCATGCTTCTTTCTGGTTTTCCTCCTTTTTGGTTTTGGTGCCCCTTCCTCTGTTGATTTGGATCTTTTCTTCTTCTGTTTTGGGGAAAGAGGAGCAGAGGAGCCAATCTCTGTGTCATGTGGAGGTGAAGGTCGATCTTCTACAGTGCTTGTTGAGGTGCCTTCTGCAGTTTTTCTCTTCTTTGCTTTTGGAGTAGATGCAGAGGTTTTTGATGAAGACTTATTTCCCATAAGTTCTGCACGTTTGGCTATAAAGCTGAGTTGAATACCCATGTGTTTTGCTAATTTCTGATCCTTTTCTTCTTGAGTGGAAAGAGGTTTTGCTATTCTTGTTCCTAGGGGGACACCTAAACGCGGGGGTGTCATAGGACTCGGTTTAGGAGTTCTATGATCGCGTATATATTCTTTCTTAAGGGATTTGTTCGATGCGTAGCGCATAAGCTTTTTGGACAGAGGTCTACAGTGTGAGTAGCCATCAGCATGATCAGTGGGGTATTCTTGTTCATCGGGAACTGTTTGGGAGTTGGTCCTTCCATTGGCCAGTCTTGGATTAGCAGTAGAGGTTCGAACAGTACTCCCAATATTCTTTGGAATTGCAGAGGTGGTAGAAAGTTGGGATCGTTCTCTTTTACCCTTTTCGAGTTATTCTTTCTGTCGATGGTGTTTATGATCTCTTGCATCATTATGGTCGCATAATCTAGTGGAAGATCATAGTAAACCCCATACATGATGCTCAAGATTTGATGTGAGCTTTGGTCAATACTCCCTATCTTTCCTGTCAGGCATCTGTTAAGAATAGAGAACAAAGTGTTCCACAGAGGTGGTAATCGGCCTCTGCGGAAGTCATTTCTCTTCCGTAGTTGGGTGTTGTACCCAAGCATTTCCACGAATCGACAGAGCTCTTCGTCTGTTGGTTGCTCTGCATAACTTTTCAATCCCAGAAGACCCCTTGTTGGTAGGTTGAATTCAAGTGAGAACATTGTTCTGTTGAACTTGATTTCAAGATGCTCAGATTTATCAGGTCTTGAAATGTACCCTTTGATAAGAGAATCGTCTTTATCAAATCGGCAGCTTTGCCAAAATTGGTTCAAATAACGGACTGGAATTTTGTTCGGGGTTCTTGATAGTAGAGGGAAGAGGACATGATTCTCCATGATGTTCAGAAGTATGGCATGGGCTTCGCCGAAAGTAGTGGGTGAGGGGACCAAATAGCAGTTGTTGGATTTGATAGGAAGAGTGGCTTCGAAATGATCCTTGGCTATAAAGTTTTGCAAGTGTGTCGTCGGAGCAAAGTCTGCGGAGTCCCCAGAATCTTGTTGTTCAATATTTCTTGCAAGGCTGGGGTTTTCAGAATGTTCTGAATGTGCAGGGGAGTGTTCTGGTGAGTTTGCCGGAGAGAGTGCAGAGGATGTAGCTCGAGAAGATGAAGCCATTTGATTTTAAGAATAAGATTTTTTGCAAGCTTTTTGCAGGGTTTTGCCGGAGAAGAAGATAAGAGTTTGTAAAAGGTTTTATGAGAGGGTATTCCTTGGTTTTTATAGGAGGGTAAAACGGTAGAATTCGAAAAAGTAAAATATATGGCAATGGATTAAAGTTTGGAATCCGCACTCGAGTTTGAGCGGCGGGTTCAACTTTCCAAATAAAAACGTTCCATGTACGCCCAATGAAAATGGGACACATAGGCCTTGTCAGAATATGACAGGACGTCGTGCGCGGCCCATTAATGCTAGGCGCGTGAGGTTGATTTTAGCCATATGAGTTTCACTCGCAGTAACATTAACCGTTTTTACCACAGATAACAAAAATGGCAGAGCCTGTGTTTTACAGAAGCTCTGTGATTTTGAAAATCTTAACTTTTAACCTTTTCTCATATATCTCATTGTTATCATGACTTTGAAGGTTCTTCTTTGAACGAAAACGTTTGTAAAGATATTGGAGAGGATTAATAGGATTTTGTCAAGAAATTTTACTCACAGAGATTTTGTAGCTCTGATGGAACTTGCAGAAGCTCTGCGAGAGCCAGCAGAAGCTCTATGAGAGGAAAAATCTTATAACTTGAATTCTATTAACTTTCTGATCATCCAATTTTTGATCTGTGTTAAGAGATGTTTTTCGCATATTCTTGAAGGTTGGTGTCCGAGAAAACTATTTTGATAAACGTTTTGTTCGAGATAACATTCCAAAAGATCGACAGAGGGTTAATTTGTGACCACAGAGCATATTTCCTGCAGAAGCTCTGTTGAGCTCAGCAGAAGCTCTATGACCTTAAATTTCTCCTATTTCGAATTTTGTTAAACCTTTTGAACTTTTGATTTTTGAAATGTTATTCATGGTATATTTAGGACATTTTTGACAATTCTTGTCCTAGAAAACTGTTTTCTAAAAACCTTTCGTGCGAGAGACATACCTTTTGGTTCTTCTGTTCTCGGCAGTTTTGTCTTTCTTCTGTCGATGGAGAATTATCGACATTCTTCTTTGGCTTTCCTTTGAGAGATTTATCTCTGTAGATCATCTCAGGGCCCCTTTTGCTCCCCCTTGATCTAATCACTTCTGTAGATCAAGAATTTTCCTTTTGCTCCCCCTTGATCTATGCTTGGTTCAAAGAATGGTAAGATTTGTATTTAGCATAGATCATGTTTATCAGAGGTTCTGTCAGTTTTATCAGAAGATCTGAGCGCACCCACAGAAGCTCTGTAAACAATTATTTTTGCAGAAAAATACATACTGAAGTAAATTTATCAACGTAATTACTTGGTAACAATAGATATTTATAATTATTTACAGAAGATAAAACTATACTTACTGAGGATTTTCACACCATGTTAATCATTCCTAACTTACCCACCAAGAAGTTGAATCTTTTCTCGTCTAATGCTTTGGTGAATAAGTCAGCGAGTTGATATTCTGTGGGCACGAAATGCATTTCGATTGTACCGTATTCAACATGATGTTTCAAGAAGTGATACCTTATATCGATATGCTTGGTTTTTGAGTGTTGCACAGGGTTGGCAGAGATAGCAATAGCACTTTTGGAATCACAGAAGATGGGTATTTTGAACAGAATGTGGCCGTAGTCTTTTAGCTGAGTCTTCATCCATAGAACCTGAGAACAACAGCTAGCTGTAAAGCCCGTGTCCCGGTATGTTCATATTTTATTTTTTTTTATTTTTTTAACTAATGGCTTTAATATCGTTCCTTTTAGCGAATCTTTACTAACGGGGTTAGCAAGTTGACCAAATGCGTATTAAAGTTTTAAACCGTCTTTTTAGTGACAAATGTTAAGTTTTGAGGGACTAGTCTTGGGTTTGGCCAAAACTTTTGGGCATGGCTTTGGCCCATGCGTGATCCAGTCCGTTATTTGAACCAATTTTGGCAAAGCTGCCGATTTGATAAAGACGATTCTCCATGATGTTCAGAAGTATGGCATGGGCTTCGCCGAAAGTAGTGGGTGAGGGGACCAAATAGCAGTTGTTGGATTTGATAGGAAGAGTGGCTTCGAAATGATCCTTGGCTATAAAGTTTTGCAAGTGTGTCGTCGGAGCAAAGTCTGCGGAGTCCCCAGAATCTTGTTGTTCAATATTTCTTGCAAGGCTGGGGTTTTCAGAATGTTCTGAATGTGCAGGGGAGTGTTCTGGTGAGTTTGCCGGAGAGAGTGCAGAGGATGTAGCTCGAGAAGATGAAGCCATTTGATTTTAAGAATAAGATTTTTTGCAAGCTTTTTGCAGGGTTTTGCCGGAGAAGAAGATAAGAGTTTGTAAAAGGTTTTATGAGAGGGTATTCCTTGGTTTTTATAGGAGGGTAAAACGGTAGAATTCGAAAAAGTAAAATATATGGCAATGGATTAAAGTTTGGAATCCGCACTCGAGTTTGAGCGGCGGGTTCAACTTTCCAAATAAAAACGTTCCATGTACGCCCAATGAAAATGGGACACATAGGCCTTGTCAGAATATGACAGGACGTCGTGCGCGGCCCATTAATGCTAGGCGCGTGAGGTTGATTTTAGCCATATGAGTTTCACTCGCAGTAACATTAACCGTTTTTACCACAGATAACAAAAATGGCAGAGCCTGTGTTTTACAGAAGCTCTGTGATTTTGAAAATCTTAACTTTTAACCTTTTCTCATATATCTCATTGTTATCATGACTTTGAAGGTTCTTCTTTGAACGAAAACGTTTGTAAAGATATTGGAGAGGATTAATAGGATTTTGTCAAGAAATTTTACTCACAGAGATTTTGTAGCTCTGATGGAACTTGCAGAAGCTCTGCGAGAGCCAGCAGAAGCTCTATGAGAGGAAAAATCTTATAACTTGAATTCTATTAACTTTCTGATCATCCAATTTTTGATCTGTGTTAAGAGATGTTTTTCGCATATTCTTGAAGGTTGGTGTCCGAGAAAACTATTTTGATAAACGTTTTGTTCGAGATAACATTCCAAAAGATCGACAGAGGGTTAATTTGTGACCACAGAGCATATTTCCTGCAGAAGCTCTGTTGAGCTCAGCAGAAGCTCTATGACCTTAAATTTCTCCTATTTCGAATTTTGTTAAACCTTTTGAACTTTTGATTTTTGAAATGTTATTCATGGTATATTTAGGACATTTTTGACAATTCTTGTCCTAGAAAACTGTTTTCTAAAAACCTTTCGTGCGAGAGACATACCTTTTGGTTCTTCTGTTCTCGGCAGTTTTGTCTTTCTTCTGTCGATGGAGAATTATCGACATTCTTCTTTGGCTTTCCTTTGAGAGATTTATCTCTGTAGATCATCTCAGGGCCCCTTTTGCTCCCCCTTGATCTAATCACTTCTGTAGATCAAGAATTTTCCTTTTGCTCCCCCTTGATCTATGCTTGGTTCAAAGAATGGTAAGATTTGTATTTAGCATAGATCATGTTTATCAGAGGTTCTGTCAGTTTTATCAGAAGATCTGAGCGCACCCACAGAAGCTCTGTAAACAATTATTTTTGCAGAAAAATACATACTGAAGTAAATTTATCAACGTAATTACTTGGTAACAATAGATATTTATAATTATTTACAGAAGATAAAACTATACTTACTGAGGATTTTCACACCATGTTAATCATTCCTAACTTACCCACCAAGAAGTTGAATCTTTTCTCGTCTAATGCTTTGGTGAATAAGTCAGCGAGTTGATATTCTGTGGGCACGAAATGCATTTCGATTGTACCGTATTCAACATGATGTTTCAAGAAGTGATACCTTATATCGATATGCTTGGTTTTTGAGTGTTGCACAGGGTTGGCAGAGATAGCAATAGCACTTTTGGAATCACAGAAGATGGGTATTTTGAACAGAATGTGGCCGTAGTCTTTTAGCTGAGTCTTCATCCATAGAACCTGAGAACAACAGCTAGCTGTAAAGCCCGTGTCCCGGTATGTTCATATTTTATTTTTTTTTATTTTTTTAACTAATGGCTTTAATATCGTTCCTTTTAGCGAATCTTTACTAACGGGGTTAGCAAGTTGACCAAATGCGTATTAAAGTTTTAAACCGTCTTTTTAGTGACAAATGTTAAGTTTTGAGGGACTAGTCTTGGGTTTGGCCAAAACTTTTGGGCATGGCTTTGGCCCATGCGTGATGTAGGCCGTTTCCCCCCCCCCCCCCCCCCCCCCTTTGCTATATTGTTTTCTTCCTTGCGTAACCCACAAAACCGAGACCCATCTTCTTTTCCTTGTGTTTCAAGCAAAGCCAATCAACCCTAGCGCCCATTCTTAGTTTCTTGTTTTGGCCGTGAGTTTTATCGAGAGAGGGAGAGAGAGGAGTAGAGAAGAACCGGGAGTAAGAAGAGAGAGGAAGCCGCCGGAGTTGCTGCTGCTGTTCGCAGGAGTGCCGCTGCTATTCGCCGGAGTTTTCAAGAGGGGGAGTATCGAGTGCTGTCGCGTGGCGTCGTCGCAAGGTAACACTCCGCCCTTCTCCTTTACTTTTCGTTTGTTCGGCGAGACAACCACCGCCGCACGCCGCCGCTTCGGTGGCTGTGGGTGGACGATGGTGGCAGTGGGTGACACTCGTGGTGGAACCCTAAACACACCTGGCCTAAACTCTAAATCATCGTAGCGTAAATCCCAAACCGTTTAGTATCGTAAATCGTTTTTAGAATCGTCATTTCCTTGTGAATAATTGTTCAGTCACTGTTTTTGCGTCGGCCATAACTTTTCTGTCGTAACTTCGATTGAGCTGAAACTGGCGCCCACGGTTCTAGTTCGGGGTCGGGCACGTTTTCCGTGTTTTAGCGGAAAACTGGTTCGGTCTCTAACTGGGCGAAAAAGTGGTCTCAAGTTCGGTGTTTCGTCATTTCATGTGAAAATTTCTGGAATCTGCCTTGATCTTGCGAAAATCATAACTTTCTGCTCGTAACTCGGTTTGGGGTGAATCTGGTGTCAAAAGTTCCATTTTTGAGTCTACAAACTTTTCTGTGTTTTGTGCAAAACCCAGTTCGGGGCGTAGCGTGGGTCGATTTGTCGTTTTATACTGAAAGGTGCTGAATTTCGCTGTTCCGGAATCTGTTTTTGTAAAATCCGTAGTAAATTGTAGAAAAATCGTTAGGAGGCGTATAATATGTCCTTGGAACCCTAACTCAGAGTACTTTCTGGTAATGAAATAATATTGGGAATTTTCTTGGTTTAAAGGGGTCGAAACAGGTCCCGAACAGGCCTGTTTTGGGTGATCGGAATTTAGTTTTAGTGACGGTTTAAGCGTGCGTCGTGTCATAGGGTCCGGGTCTTGTATTGACACGTTTTAACATGCATTTAGGTGCTGGGAAGTGACCGTAATTGTGAAGCTTGAATTGTGTTATTAAGCTGGGCGCGCATTCGAGGTGAGTTCTCTCACTGTGTAGTTAGGGGTTGTATGCATGTCATAATAGTTTGTATGTACTACTGTCTCTGTGGTGTGAACTAGTTGTTTGTGGTGTGTAATATTTGATTGGGTTGAATGCTTGGTTTAAATGTGTTACATTACAATTCGGTGGGACCGAGGCCTCGATGGTACTGAGGTGTTGGTTACATTATAATTCGGTGGGACCGAGGCCTCGATGGTACTGAGGTGTTGGTTACATTGCAATTCGGTGGGACCGAGGCCTCGATGGTACTGAGGTGTTGGTTACATTACAATTCGGTGGGACCGAGGCCTCGATGGTACTGAGGTGTTGGATACATTACAATTCGGTGGGACCGAGGCCTCGATGGTACTGAGGTGTTGGATACATAATTACTTGTAGGCGTTTACTCGTTTTATGTAACTGTGATGTTGTTGCTTATGTGCGGATAGGGGTGATGTGTATATAATTCCTATCTGCGCATGTGTTGGAATTCACTAAGCTTCGTGCTTACCCTTTCCCAATAAACTGTGGTTTCAGGTCCGAGCGGCTTCAAGGCGTGACAAGTACACACTGGCGCGCGAGGAGAGCTGGTTGTTTTATGGTTTTATTAATTAAACGTTTATTCCGCTGGTTTTTATTATAAAGATATTAATTATGAGTTTGCAAACGAAACGTTGGGATTCATTTAATGAGTTGTTATAAATGAATTGTTTATTTAAAAATTTAAATTTGCTTGTAATTTTTGGGACGTTACAACTTGGTATCAGAGCACAGCTTGAGTGAATCAAACGCACCTCGGTGTGTTTGGTCTCAAGTTGCGGCTGGGAAATTTTCAAATTCTTTATTAAATCTTTTTGGAAACAAAAGAAAAAGTAAAGACCCGTTCGAGGAACGGTGATCGGAGGCGCAGTGTGTACAGTCAGCCGGAGCCAAAGGGGAAAGGTACAGTACTTAGTGTTTTATTGCTTTCTAGATCATAGAGTATGCATGCTAGATTGCCTGTTGTGGACACTATGCTGTATGTTGAACTACTTGCTATTAGGAATTTATGCTAATTATGATAGGTTACTAAGTGGATGCCCTCTAGGTTGTATGCAGTAAGAGATTTATAGCCTTAGAATATTCGATTTAGTTCTATTGCGCAGCTCTTGTTTGAGTCCAACCGTTCTAGGATAGAGTCTTGTATTCGACTGTCTATTTGTTTCGCACTGCATATAATCGGGTATTCGCGAGGTCACCCGTTATAATTAGTAGGGATTCGGTAGTAGCAAGGGTAGTGGGATAAGAGGAAATTCCTTGGGAGCTAGGAAGGGTGGATGTATATATATGCTGGTGCAGGCATATGTTTAATTATATATGTAATTGTTGTTGTATGATCGGGGTGACCGATGGTTTATTAAGTATACATTTGTGGTTGTCTGATCGGGGAGACCGATGGTTTTATATATACAGTAGTTGTATGAGTTGCCTGTTAGGATATGTTCTTGAACTGGCATGTGTGGATAAATTATTTTATGTGTACAGTTTCGGCGAGAAACTACTTGGACCCTCGGGATGAGACTCGGAGCGAGCGATGATAGGTGTGGAAGGTAGTAGTAGAGCTCCTACTACCGGAAGCACAAGATCAATGCTCGAGTCGGGGAAGTCACGAGGAATCCAAGGAGTTGGGCGTGAGTGTTGTTAGTGTGCGTTGTTATGTGCTAATAACGCGTTGTATTATCTACCCTGAATAGCCGTCACGAGGAGAGACAAATATAGTAGATCCACTGGTACATGTGTGTACTTGACTTGCTTTGATGGGATGATCGTTGGGGTAGTGTCGAAGGTTCTAAACTAGCAGTCATTGGAATAGGAAGACGATTATAGTATTAGTCACTTGGAGTGACGATAAGGATGATATTTGTTGTAAGCAGATCATTTCGGGCCAAGATGGAAGATTGTGCTAGAGTCATAGGCTTTTAGAGCCGACTTTGATTTGAGGAAAAATCGTAGGGATTATTTGACGTAATTTTCCATCTTGCCCCAAGAGGCTTAAATGTCCGGAGGACGATAGTGGATTGGAAAGGTAGAGAGGAGCATGAGTCGAGACGTTGAATGTCGACTGAGTCGTGCACAGAGTTTATTTTGAAAATAGGATTGCATTAACTAATCCTTGTGTTTCCAATCCTTATATGGATTGTGTTTTGAAACTTTGGGAAATGTTTAGCACACACACAAGATTTCGAATTATAGTTTGAAAATGCTTGAAACCGTTTTATCACGGGAGTTGAAAACTTTGTAAAAGATTGTTTCATTTGATTATTTTCCAACGGTTCTTTCGGGTACGATAATATCCGTGTTTTGTGGTGGTTAAGATGTTGGGTAAGTGACTACGGCTTGAGACTCTAACATTGGAACTCCTCCACATGTGTTAGAGTTGAGACGGAAAGTTACATTCCACGATGTCTGTTTAAAGGCTATTTTAGTGATTTGTCTAAAATGAGTTTGGAATTCTAGTGTCGCTTAACTTTTCGTTCGAGAGTTTGTGTTACTAAGTGTTTATTTTGCAAATAGTTCAGTGTATGGATTGATTCATGCGTGACATAAGTGATGCATGGAGGAATTTGGTAACATTTCGTAAGGAGTTGTTTAGTGCGCTTTTTAGTCAGCTAAAGGTTTTATTGACATTTTCATGAAAATGCGATTTATCGACTTAGGGGTATGCATACTGGGGTAACCTTTGTTCTCGGCATTTTGATGAACGAGTCGTGCAAGAAAATGTTTTAGTTCCTTTTTGTCGAAATGAAAGACCATTTGATCCAAGGAGTGTTTTAATGTCGTAAACATCATGCATACGATTACAATGTGTTATATTTTGGAAATATAAATGCGTAGATTTTTGACATTCGGTTAATTTAGAATTACCGTTCATTTTTTTTGGGAAATTAAAAACTTTTGCTTTGGAGGAAACGAGTATTTTGAGCATTTTCGATAAATACATTTTTTTTAAACTATAATGTTTTGACATTATATGCCCCAAGTACGAAACTTGAGGAAGTGTTACAAGCTTGCATGCCTGCCCCCAGTTTGAGATTTTACGAGGTTTTTAGTCGATATTTCCAATTATTAGAAGCGGACTGGTTTCTGTCTTCAAGTTTGCAACTTACACGAGACAATTGTGTTTTAACAAAAATATATTTGTAAACTGTGTCATCGTTTTGTGCAACTAGCTGACGCGCGAAAAATTTGTGGCGAACCCTGTGCCACGTCATTTATGATTAAAAAGAGGAATTTTTGAATCAAACGTCGTGAAACTTATTTTGAATTATGTGCACACCTTTGTCGGACCCTGTTTAAGGTCAGCGGTTACCTTAAGTGCATGTCATGAGTCAATCCATACTGGAATCGAGGCGGTTCATTTTAAAGAAATTATTTATTACGCTTTGCTTTTGTGTGAGTAAACCGAACTGCAATGGAACGATTTTCAACGTGATTTTTCCTATGTGGGACGAGCGTGTCCAGTTTTGCGTAACTATCGATCTGGTAATAGTAGTTTTATTGCTTACGATCTTTTTGAGATGAAAATCCTGATGTTGAAAATATTTTGTAAATGATTTTGTAAACCATTTGGGGAAATGTGCTTTTAAGTGTCATTTGTCATTTCGAGAATTTTCAGGGTATGAGTCCTTTTGGAAAACTCTTTTGTTTAACCCGTGTTGAGTCTGAGACTAAGGTTGACTTCAGAGTATTGCTTGCTTAAACTTTGTTTAAACGCATTTTTCGACCGATGGGTCTAGCAAGCGTGGAGCATTTTGCTCGGTTTTGACTTGGAGCTAGTCATGGGCCAATTGCCCGGTTTTAATGGCTCGATGTGGAGTCTAGTTGATGAGTTGTTTTTGTCGCACCGTTTGGCATTCTTTGCACGTTGAGTGTTTACATGTTTGGGTGAGTGAGAAAATCCGGAATAGGCATGTTGTTGGTAGGCTGTTTGCTTTGGATCCTTAGACACGATAGTCAGTCGTTGGTAATGGTCGGTTGGGTGTCTCGGGATGGGACCCTGGTATTCATGTGTTTTAACCTAGACTTTCCAGTAAGTACTAGGAGGATATAGTTGTGGGCACTTACCTGGGAGGTAGTTCCAGTGTGCTGGGTCTTGAGGCGTTACCTGGGAAGTAGACGTCAAGGTGTATCCCCGATACGGTGTGACTTGGCTTCATAGAGCAAGTGTGGATGATACGTCGACGGTGGAAGGTAGGTATTCCACGCGCGTTAGTACTGTAGGCCGAATAGTATCGGTTAAGGGATTGATGCCCTTTATTATTATGAGAATAAATGCGCATCAACCATTTTGAGGTAGGTGGTATATTTAGGTGTCGAATTTTGGGCTTGAGGCCAAACACCTTTAGTATAATCAGAGAGTTGTAGCCGATTTTGAGATAATCATGGTGATGGTAGTAGTAACCCTGAAATGATCACTTGTGATGAATGGTTATGGTGGAATGACCTACGTGTGTGTTAGTTGATTTGGGTGTGGGGGATATCTATTGGTGTTAGTGTCTAGGATAATACCACGCTTATGCTTGTTATTGTGATCGGTTGGACCGATGTTCGGCGGGTGGCCGATGTTTGTTATTGTGATCGATTGGACCGATGTTCGGCGGGTGGCCGATGTTTGTTATTGTAATCGGTTGGACCGATGTTCGGCAGGGGGTCGATGTTTTGTTGATATAATTTATTGAAAATCTTTGGAGTCTATTAGAATTTGTGGTAGTTAATCGACAGTTAAGAGTAGGAATGATCGTAGTCGGGTATCCTGTAGGGTATATTGGTGAGCACCATTAGAAGGGTTAGAGCTTGAAAGTGGTTTGAGTTTGGGATATCATCAAATGCGAGAGAATTATTAGAAACTGTTTGCGGACGTAGACTTCGGGGGCGAAGTCTAATCCAAGCGGGGGAGAGTTGTAAAGCCCGTGTCCCGGTATGTTCATATTTTATTTTTTTTTATTTTTTTAACTAATGGCTTTAATATCGTTCCTTTTAGCGAATCTTTACTAACGGGGTTAGCAAGTTGACCAAATGCGTATTAAAGTTTTAAACCGTCTTTTTAGTGACAAATGTTAAGTTTTGAGGGACTAGTCTTGGGTTTGGCCAAAACTTTTGGGCATGGCTTTGGCCCATGCGTGATGTAGGCCGTTTCCCCCCCCCCCCCCCCCTTTGCTATATTGTTTTCTTCCTTGCGTAACCCACAAAACCGAGACCCATCTTCTTTTCCTTGTGTTTCAAGCAAAGCCAATCAACCCTAGCGCCCATTCTTAGTTTCTTGTTTTGGCCGTGAGTTTTATCGAGAGAGGGAGAGAGAGGAGTAGAGAAGAACCGGGAGTAAGAAGAGAGAGGAAGCCGCCGGAGTTGCTGCTGCTGTTCGCAGGAGTGCCGCTGCTGTTCGCCGGAGTTTTCAAGAGGGGGAGTATCGAGTGCTGTCGCGTGGCGTCGTCGCAAGGTAACACTCCGCCCTTCTCCTTTACTTTTCGTTTGTTCGGCGAGACAACCACCGCCGCACGCCGCCGCTTCGGTGGCTGTGGGTGGACGATGGTGGCAGTGGGTGACACTCGTGGTGGAACCCTAAACACACCTGGCCTAAACTCTAAATCATCGTAGCGTAAATCCCAAACCGTTTAGTATCGTAAATCGTTTTTAGAATCGTCATTTCCTTGTGAATAATTGTTCAGTCACTGTTTTTGCGTCGGCCATAACTTTTCTGTCGTAACTTCGATTGAGCTGAAACTGGCGCCCACGGTTCTAGTTCGGGGTCGGGCACGTTTTCCGTGTTTTAGCGGAAAACTGGTTCTGTCTCTAACTAGGCGAAAAAGTGGTCTCAAGTTCGGTGTTTCGTCATTTCATGTGAAAATTTCTGGAATCTGCCTTGATCTTGCGAAAATCATAACTTTCTGCTCGTAACTCGGTTTGGGGTGAATCTGGTGTCAAAAGTTCCCTTTTTGAGTCTATAAACTTTTCTGTGTTTTGTGCAAAACCCAGTTCGGGGCGTAGCGTGGGTCGATTTGTCGTTTTATACTGAAAGGTGCTGAATTTCGCTGTTCCGGAATCTGTTTTTGTAAAATCCGTAGTAAATTGTAGAAAAATCGTTAGGAGGCGTATAATTTGTCCTTGGAACCCTAACTCAGAGTACTTTCTGGTCATGAAATAATATTGGGAATTTTCTGGGTTTAAAGGGGTCGAAACAGGTCCCGAACAGGCCTGTTTTGGGTGATCGGAATTTAGTTTTAGTGACGGTTTAAGCGTGCGTCGTGTCATAGGGTCCGGGTCTTGTATTGACACGTTTTAACATGCATTTAGGTGCTGGGAAGTGACCGTAATTGTGAAGCTTGAATTGTGTTATTAAGCTGGGCGCGCATTCGAGGTGAGTTCTCTCACTGTGTAGTTAGGGGTTGTATGCATGTCATAATAGTTTGTATGTACTACTGTCTTTGTGGTGTGAACTAGTTGTTTGTGGTGTGTAATATTTGATTGGGTTGAATGCTTGGTTTAAATGTGTTACATTACAATTCGGTGGGACCGAGGCCTCGATGGTACTGAGGTGTTGGTTACATTATAATTCGGTGGGACCGAGGCCTCGATGGTACTGAGGTGTTGGTTACATTGCAATTCGGTGGGACCGAGGCCTCGATGGTACTGAGGTGTTGGTTACATTACAATTCGGTGGGACCGAGGCCTCGATGGTACTGAGGTGTTGGATACATTACAATTCGGTGGGACCGAGGCCTCGATGGTACTGAGGTGTTGGATACATAATTACTTGTAGGCGTTTACTCGTTTTATGTAACTGTGATGTTGTTGCTTATGTGCGGATAGGGGTGATGTGTATATAATTCCTATCTGCGCATGTGTTGGAATTCACTAAGCTTCGTGCTTACCCTTTCCCAATAAACTGTGGTTTCAGGTCCGAGCGGCTTCAAGGCGTGACAAGTACACACTGGCGCGCGAGGAGAGCTGGTTGTTTTATGGTTTTATTAATTAAACGTTTATTCCGCTGGTTTTTATTATAAAGATATTAATTATGAGTTTGCAAACGAAACGTTGGGATTCATTTAATGAGTTGTTATAAATGAATTGTTTATTTAAAAATTTAAATTTGCTTGTAATTTTTGGGACGTTACACTAGCGGCAGCAACGTATTCAGCTTCTGCAGTGGATGTGGAGACACAATTCTGCTTCTTGGAGGTCCAACTGACTAGTTTACCTCCTAGGAATTGACAACTCCCAGAGGTACTCTTTCTGTCGAGCATGCATCCTCCATAGTCTGAATCTGTATAAGCTTTAAGACTAAAACCAGAGTTCTGTGGATACCAGAGACCAAGATTGTTGGTCCCCTTCAGGTATCTAAAGATTCTCTTTACAGCATCATAATGTGATTTCTTTGGATTAGCTTGATAACGTGCACAAAGACATGTGGCATGCATAATGTCAGGTCTGCTTGCTGTTAAGTATAACAGAGATCCAATCATGCCTCTGTAGAGAGTACATTCTACAGAAATACCATTTGGATCTAAGAATAACTTATTTCCAGTGGCCATTGGAGTCTTCATTGCAGAGGTATCAGAGAGATTATATTTTAAAAGTATGTCAGAGACATATTTGGCTTGATTTATAAAAATTCCCTCTGATGAAGAATTTGCACTCTTCTGAATTAACATTCTCCCATCATACTCATTTCAAACTCACTCTGCATGAGTTTTTCAAAAAATTTGCACTCTTCTGAATTTGTAGACCCAAAAATTATGTCATCTACGTATATTTGTACAAGCATTATCTCACTATTTTTGCGTTTATAGAATAAGGTAGTATCTGTTGTACCTCTGTTGTAGCCATTGACTAGAAGGAAGGTAGAAAGTCGTTCGTACCATGCTCTTGGAGCCTGTTTCAGTCCGTATAGAGCCTTTTCAAGGTAGTATACATGTTTTGGAAACTTTGAGCTTTCAAAACCTGGTGGCTGATTTACGTAAACCTCTTCTTGGATTTCACCGTTTAGAAAAGCTGATTTTACGTCCATCTGATAGACTTTAAAACCTCTGAGGGCTGCGAAGGCTAAGAATATTCTTATTGCTTCGAGACGTGCGACAGGGGCAAAAGTCTCATCGTAGTCTATGCCTTCCTCTTGTCTATATCCTTTTGCTACTAATCTTGCTTTGTTTCTGACGACCACTCCATCTTCATCCTTCTTGTTTCTGTAGACCCATTTAGTCCCAATGGCCTGTTTCCCTCTTGGCAGAGGTACTAAAGTCCATACTCTGTTACGCTCAAATTGCAGAAGTTCTTCTTGCATGGCGTCTACCCAGTTTGGGTCATCTAGGGCTTCAGAAATCTTCTTTGGTTCTATAACACTAATAAAATTTGTAAAGAAACAAAAATTAGCAGTGGCAGACCTTGTTTTTACTGAGTCAGAAGGTTCTCCAATTATTTGGCTTGGAGGATGGCTTTTTGTCCACTGAGTTGTGCGTGGAAGATGATCATCAATGTCATCAAAACTTTCTTCAGAGGCTTCTTGTGTTTCTTCTTGTGTAGCCTCGGTTGTTCTTCGTGCCTTGGTAGTTGATTCTATCGTTTGTGGAATGATTGGTACGAGTGGTGGTGGAGTTTGTTCCTCTGAGGACGTATAGTCTTGGTCCCCGATCTCCTCTGTAATTGGTTCTTCTGTGGTTTGTGCAGCTTCTGTGGTCGTTTTTCTTGATGTTTCATCTTCTGCACTTTCTTCTGCTTCGGCAATTGCATCTGTAGTATTTACAGAAGAAGATGAAGCATTATTTGGACCAGTTAGAGTCATACCTGTAGGATTTTGTCCGACAGAGGATGGTTCTTCAGAAACTCTGATGGTTCCGACAGAAGGATCAATGTCATTGTGGAACATCTCCAAAAATAGAAGATTCAAATCTTCTTTTGTTCTTGAGATGTCAGAGGATTTCCCTTTAATTCCGAGTTCTGAACTTATTTGCTCAGAAGTCATTTGGAATGAATCATCAAAAGAAACATTGATGCTTTCTACAATCTTGTGAGACTTTATAAGGAATGTTCTGTAGGCTTTGGAAGTGGCAGAGTATCCAATGAATTTTCCTTCATCTGCTTTTACATCAAACTTTCCTCTTGAATCTCTGTCGTTTAAGACAAAGCATTTGCATCCGAATACATGGAAAATTTTGATGTTTGGCCGCCGTTTGTTAAGCAATTCGTAAGGCGTCTTGAGGTGTCTTTTCACAATGGTTGATCGATTTTGAGTATAACACGCAGTTGAAATTGCTTCTGCCCAAAAGTTCATTGATAATCCGCATGCTGACATCATAGTTCTTGCGGCTTCCACAAGTGTTCGATTCTTTCTTTCGACAACACCGTTCTGTTGTGGAGTGCGAGCTGCAGAGAAGTTCTGTGATATTCCTTCTGTTGAAAGATAGGCTTCAATGACAGAGTTTTTAAATTCTGTGCCATTGTCACTTCTTAACTTCTGTATTCTGCAATCATAAAGAACTTGGATTCTTTTCATTAGATTTATCAATACATTTGGAACATCTGATTTCTTTCTAACGAATTCAACCCATGTGAAACTTGAATACTCATCAATTAGGACAAGTATGTATTTCTTGCCACCTAGGCTCTGTATTGCAATGGGACCGCAGAGGTCGACATGAAGCATGTACAGAGGCCTGGTGCAAGACACATCTGTTTTGCCTTTGTGGGAAGCTCTTTTGAGTTTTCCCATCTCACAGGCAGAACATAAATGATCCTTATTGAATTTAACATTTGGCAAACCTTTAACTAGATCAAGTTTGACCAGTTTTTCCAATGTGTGAAAATTTAAGTGACAGAACCTGTTGTGCCATAACCAGGCTTCTTCACTTTTGCAGGCAACAAGGCAAACTTTGTCCTTGTTCTTTGAGTTGAAATTCATTAGATATAGATCACCTATTCTTTCAGCTCGCAGAAGTTCCATACCTGTTTCTTCACTTTGTAGAGAGCAGAGAGTTCTTTTGAACAACACATTGAATCCTGTATCACAAAGTTGACTTACACTGAGTAGGCTGTGTTTAAGGCCATCCACATATGCAACTTTGTATACAGAAATGTCTTCTTTCCTTATGACTCCATAGCCTTTTATGTGTCCTTTCTTGTTGTCTCCAAAAGTCACAGATCCACCATCTTGTGTTTCTTTGTATGTGGATAGTGCACTTCTGTCACCAGTCATGTGCCTCGAGCATCCGGAGTCTAGATACCAGATTGGCACATACTTCTTCTGCAGGACAATCACAGAGATTTAGGTACCCATATCCATATGGGTCCAATATTGTTAGAGTTTTTTAAGTTTGCCTTGGCATTTTTGAAATACATTTTGTTCTGTGCAGAAAAGTCAGATTGTTTCTTAGTGGGATTTGACTTTTGAATTGGCGTAGAGAGCAAACAATCTTGACTTGAAAAATGATTATTAAGTTTAGACATAAGATCAAAGCAATGACAGTGTTGAATATGAGATGTAATTTGCTTGAACTTTTCATTGAACTTTTTAAACTCAGCCACAGAGGCATTACATTCTTTCTTTACATTTGATTTCCTATTACTAGAAGATCTATGAATACTCGAATGTTGTTTGCAAAAGCTCTGTTTAGGACCTGCCTTCTGTGGGTTGCTTCTGTGGTGAACTTCCTTTATCACTGTCACAGAAGAAAAAGATTTATTAACCTTGGGTTTTGAAAATCCAGAACTTATAGGATCAATAGAGGTCTTCTTTAACATTTTAAGCTCAGCAGAGGTTTTGACATGTAGATTCAAATTTAGAAAATCTTGGCAGATTGGAATCTCTGTGAGTTTCTCTTTTGGAGAAATAGTTCTGTGAGGAACTTCAGAGGAGTATTTAACATCCTCTGTTTCATAGAGAGTTATCCCAGATGTAACATCTGTCTCTGAATCGTCAGAGGATGAGTCGTCCTCGTATACAGAGGTTGAGTCAATTCTTTCAATAGAGGTTGAATTTTCCGAACATGCATCATACAAGCTTTCTTCCTCTGTAGAATAGTTTTCATGGGTTGCAGAGGTTTCTAATAAGATTTCTTCAGTGAGAGTTTTATCTATGGAAGATGTACAGAATTTTTCTAAAACGCTTGATTTCCATATTTCCAAAATCTCTTTTTCAAATAATTTTTTAAAGTTTTCTTCTGAAAAAATGGGTTTAAACTCAGGAGCTTCTGCTGATAATTTCTTTTCAACGTTTATCAAACAGACAAAAGCAACCTGTGTTTGGGTCTCTGGTTTACCAAACTTGAAGATACCAATCTGATCTTGTGTTTTCAGATATTTCTTTGGTTTGATACCTCTATTGTCAGAGGTTGAAGATGATAAGTCTGTGTTTTCAAACCACACGTTAATCATCTTCTTATGTTTCTTCAAGTAAGGATCCACAGAGATTTTCGCCCGTTTGCTTACAGAGATTAGATTTGGAAAATCTGGTTTGTTTGTTTTTCCAATCACAAATAACGAGGACAAAGGTTTGTTTCTTTTGCCTTCAACACCTAGGGTGATATCATCATACCCTATACCTCGTCTCCCTATTTGTGAGTTTATTTTTTCATAAACTTTCTGTGCATCTTTATAGTTTTTAAGCAAAACTTCTCTTCTGAGTAAATCTTGCCATAATACCTCTCTTTCTCTTTGAAAGTATTCTTTAAGAGCTCTTATGTCAGTAGTTTCGCTCCTTGACACTGAAAGTTCTTTTGTTTTATCTTTTAAAGCATGGGTTAATTCAGAAATTTGGTTTTTTAAAGGTTCTAGAGTATTGTCCCATTTCTTTTCTATTCTTTCTTTTTCCTCAAAAATCTTTGCTTTTTCTTGAGTGAGAAGCCGTACTTCTCTCTCATTGAAAGTGAGTCTTTCTGAATACTTTGATTTATCTCTTTCAGTTCAATTAGTTCAATGTTAATTCTAAGTGTATTATCATCTACAGAGGTAATACAAAAGTTGGAATTTGAAGTGGATACCTCAGAGTTAGTGCAGGAGTCGACTTCTGCCATGCCACAGAAGAGGTCATTGGCGGTATGTTCATCGTCAGAAGTAGAGTCTGACTGGAAGTCTTCTGTGTTCTCCTCAGAATGTCCTTTTGCCATTAAGGATTTTTGAGCATAATACTCGGCTTTCTTTTTGTAGAAAGCAGAGTCCCTCTGTGGGCGATTTGATCTGCTTCTGCATTCATTCGAAAAATGGCCTGGTTTTCCGCAGTTAAAGCACCCTTGAGGAGTGTTTCCTGTTCGATCATTGGACTTCTGTAGGTCTCCGCCTTTCTCTAATCTACATTCATTTGCATAGTGACCAGGTTTGCCGCATTTGTAGCATTCTTGCTGCGTGTGGCTTACCGAGTCATCTGACCTCTGTCGGTCATTCCCTCTGTAATTTCTATCGTTTGACCTCTGTCGGCCACTTGATTCTTCTCCTCTTCTGTTGTCTCTTCTGTCATCCTGGTTGTCTCTATCATATCTTTCATTTCCGGAACTTCTTCTGTTTCCTCTGAACTCTTTTGTCAATAAAGCCAAAGATTTAGCTAGTGACGCAAGAGTTATTTCCTTTTCTTCTTGCTCTTCTTCTTCACTGTCAATTATCACCATTTTCTTCTTTTCCTTCTTCTTCTCCTCTGTGGCTTTATCATTTCTTGGTCTCTGTGCATCCTCTTTAGTTTTACTAACCAATTCATATGGTGCAATGGTTAGTGTTTTAGCCTGTGCTATCTGAGGTTCTTGTGCGGCTAATGTTCCGTAAAGATCAGAGAGAGTCCAGGTGTCTAGATCCTGATTTGTCTGTAGGGACATAGACAGCTGGAGCCATTCTTCATTTAGACTTTTTAAAAACATGACATTGTTTTCTTCAGAAGTTCTGTCAATGCCTGATTTTCTGCACTTGTTGATTAGAGAGTTGAATCTGTCGTATGTTGTTTGCAGAGATTCTGTTGAAGAGGCTCTGAATGCATGATATTCATTGATGTATTGTGCTCTTCGGTTTTTTAGTGTTTTAGCACCTTCTTCCAACTGTCTTTCCAGTTCTTTCCATAGATCATGCGCTGTTTCACATGAATCCAAGGATTGAAAGAGTTCGTTGGGGTATTGCCATTATCAATGTCCTCTTGGTTTTCTGAGCAACTTCATCTTCTGCTTTATCTTCGGTTGACCACTCCCCTTTTGGCTTTGGTTTTTGATGTTCAGGGATTTCGGCAGATTCAGCAGTAGCAGGTACACGAGGTACTACTGTCATGGGAATAGGAGGAGGATTGTACAGATATTGTACTAGATTTCTTTCAGTGCCTTCGAAAAAATGGACCATTCTTATTTTCCACTGAGGATACTCATCTCGAAGGAGAGTAGGAGGTTTAGTGAGAGAACCGGTAGTAAAGAAATTATTTTTATTTGTCATTTTTGAAGATTTTAGAAAGAAAGTATGACTAAAAAGTTACTTCGATGAATCTTGAAGATTTTCTGGGTTTAAGCAGTTTCCAGACATAATAATATCTATCACGAATCTTGATAAGTGGATCACTTGATATTGAAAATCAAGGTAGGCTCTGATACCAATTGTTGATCCCATTTTTGAGCAACAATAGAAGAAATATAAAGTCCATATTTAAATATAGAGATAAGATATACATGAAGAACAATCATAAAGAAACTTATCTCATATTAATTGATGATTAAATATGGAGAGGAGAAATGTTGAAGAACACCACACTAAACATGAAACGACTCTCATAAGAAACTAGTCTATGTGTGTTTTTGTAACACCCCGTTTCCCAATTTACGTGATTTAGCTGTCTCTTTTGGGGTTGAGTTAATTTTTGGGTCGTTATGTACGTGTTCAGGAATCTAGGGGCCAGTTTATCAATTTTGTAAGATGAGGGTGTGTTTTGGCATGTATGTAAAGGGGATGGAAACCTAAACACCCTCATTTGCAGCCATTTGTTTCTTTAGCAAAAAAGAGAGAAAAGAGAAAGGGATTTTCGGAGTTCTTGTGAACTGCTGTGAAAGACCGACCGATTCTCCTTCGTTAACCATTGGATCGTCGTGAAATTTGGACAGCGACTTCACGACCCTCTAATCTACATTCTGACCGGAGGGATTTGGCATCGGAGTTCCCAGTAGAGAGAACCAAGTGTCCGAAGTTGCTGTGAAAGGGATTTTCGGAGTTCTTGTGAGCTGCTGTGAAAGATCGACCGATTCTCCTTCGTTAACCGTTGGATCGTCGTGAAATTTGGACAGCGACTTCACGACCCTCTAATCTACATTCTGACCGGAGGGATTTGGCATCGGAGTTCCCAGTAGAGAGAACCAAGTGTCCGAAGTTGCTGTATTTTTCCAGGCGAAAGATTTGGTGATTTTGGAAGATTCAAGTTGTGAAAGGTTCTAGGAGGATTGTTGTTCGCGGTCTAGAATTGCAAGGTATGTGTATTATGTTTAGAAATCAATAGAAATGGGGTGTATGAAATGGGATGTTTGGCAAAGTTTTATGGTATTTGGACTATCCTAGCTATGTCATCTCGGGATGAGAGTTGGGATAGAATTAGAGT
Organism: Saussurea involucrata; assembly: GCA_033807775.1. Lineage (NCBI taxonomy): Eukaryota > Viridiplantae > Streptophyta > Magnoliopsida > Asterales > Asteraceae > Saussurea > Saussurea involucrata. The sequence continues at coordinate 116,739,350 of CM066322.1, forward strand.
TCCATTTTTTGGGCTTGTTATGATATGTGTATGTATGAATGTTATAGGTGGTACGAGGTGATTATTATACACTGTGAAGTACTTGGTAATTGACATCTTGACAAGTGAGTATTCTACCTATATTATGTAAGTTATGTGTACGTAGTTGGATTGCATGTGTGATTATGTGTATGTTGGCTTTGCCAAAGGAAAGAGTACCTATGGTGGTAGTAATACCCCTAGGGAATATGTTATGTAAGAAGAGGTCTGGTACTAGTGTCTAGTTATGACCTTCCTTATTGGCTTTGTGCCTTAAGGAATGGAAGGATGTTACATGTATGTGATTGCTATGTTTATGCGAGTATGCATGCATGATGATATGTGGTACAGGTGCGTGCTCACTAAGCGAAAGCTTACCCCGTTGTTATTCATCTTTTAGTGGCAGGTACATCTTCGAAGAATAAAGGAAAGGCTCCAGCTTGAAGCTTTTGGATTTGCGGCAGCTCAGCAGCTTATATTTTCTTTTGATGAATGATAGTTTTGGATTCTCTAAGCTTTTCAGTTGAATATTGTTTGTCTCAAACTTATTGGTTTTAAGTTGCAAACTTGTACTCTTTTCTATAAGATTATGGGATTTTATCTAAATGTTTTAATTACAAATCATCCGCTGTATTTTAAGGTTACTTTCCGTTAAATGAGTGTTTTAAAGATAAGGGATGTTACAGTTGGTATCAGAGCCTTGGTTTAAGGGATTCGGGCATTCACAAGTGGTGAGTGTTTGAACTTAAACCCAAGTGCTCATGTTTTCAAATAAGTAACCTTTAAAAAAAAGCTGTTTCGTGTAAGAAAATGGTTTATAAGGAAAGGGTGTTTTAAAAGAAAAAGTTTTCGCGGCTGAGCTGCGGTCCAGAGCATCAAGACGGGGGTGAGCACACTATTCCATATTAGGATTTATGATAAAGCATGTTCAGTTTTGTGAAAGACCAGTTTTATAACTGTATTGGATGAGTAATTATGTTTATGTATGCTAGATATGGTCAATGTGACAAGGTTATGATTTCAAGTATGTTTTGTTGATGCATAATGTGAATTAGAATATGATTATAATGTTTATATGATAAGTGGTAGATATGGAAAATGTTGTGATATATATGTTAAAGGTACCAACTAAGCTGGGAATTGGAACCTTAGTGACGGTGTTGAGTCTAAACATGGAGGGTGTAATTATAATGGTATAAGGGCCCATACCATTGCAATTACATTGTACATGCCGGGACTTGATATAGTTGCAAAAGAATTCTATGAACCAGACAAGGTTGAGGGTTGGGTAGTAACATGCTAGAAAGGGATTTTGTTAAGAGAGTATAAGCAGAAGGTTTCTAAGGAGCATGTTAGAAAGAAAGACAACTAAGCTAGGACCTCTGGACTATGCTAGGAGTTTGCTCAGGGGGGGGGGATGTAGATGAATTATTCTAAAGTATCATGTTTATGTATCAGAATGGTGAACACTAGAAGGCAAGGCAAGAGACCGATTATTGAAGAGGATCAGGAAATTCCTGATCTGAGAGGTGTGATCGCTGCTGAGGTCGGGGAGGTTCTTCACGAGTTACTCCCAAGTCTCTTTGAGCAGGTAAAGCAGGAACTGGCTAATGAAATTCGTAGTCAGGTAGAGGCAGCTGTGGCCAGCAGGGCCAGTGGATCAGGGGGCTTGTCAGGCGTACAACCACGGGGGACAAGCTACAGAGATTTCTCGGCCTGTCAGCCGCCACAGTTTGAGGGGCAGAATGACCCCGTAACCAGCACTCGTTGGATAGCTGAGGTGGAGGGTGCTTTCCGCACCAGTTTTTGTACCGAGGAAGTCAAGGTTCGCTACGCATCGAACCTTCTGAGGAAGGCAGCGAAAGACTGGTGGAACCTTATTGTTCGTGCTCGGACGCCAGAACAAGTGGATAGCATGACTTGGGAACAGTTCAAGGAACTGTTCATGGAACAGTATGTGCCCCAAATTGAGGTAGAGAGACTCACAAATGAGTTTCTATTTATGGAGCAAACTACGGAGTCGGTGAACGAGATCACTGACAAGTTTTTGGAGCGGTCCCTTTTCTGTCCTGAGTATGTCAGGAATGAAAAGGCCAAAATGTACAGATATGGGAGAGTTTTGAAACAAGAGATTAGAGAATTTGTTGTTATGGCAAGGTGCACTGATTTTCAGCAGATGCACGAGGCGGCTCGGGCTAGAGAGCTCGAATTCGAGAGCCAAAGAAAGACAAGAAGGGCAGAAACGGTTCAGACTCAACCTCAGCAGACTAAGAGGTTCAAAACTGGGAGTCATAAACCGGAGGTAAAGAAAGAGTTCAAGAGAGAGCATCCCCGCTGTGGGAAGTGTGGACGACAGCATCCGGGAGAATGCCGTATGGGCTCCGGAACCTGTTACAAATGCGGGCAACCGGGTCATATCAGTCGAGACTGCAAGGCGACCGCAAAGATATGTTTTAAGTGCTACAAGCCGGGCCATTTTGCTGACGAGTGCCCAATGAATACCGGGTCGGTCCAGAACTCGGGAACCGCACCGGTGAAGATGCTAGAGGGTGGATTGGGAAAGAAGAACGACGCACCCAGGACTCGGGGGCGAGTGTTCCAGATGACCGTAGATGAAGCAAAGGAGGAGCCAGATGTCGTGACAGGTATTTTTCCTGTTAATGCATCACCTGCCCTTGTCTTATTTGACTCGGGAGCTACTAAATCTTTTGTTTCTTTATCGTTTTGTAAAGACTTTGCTATTGTAAATGACAAGTTAGAGAGTCCGCTAGAAGTAGAAATAGCGGACGAGGAGTTTCGTTTTGTGAGTGATGTGTATAAAGTTATGTAATAGAGATAGCCGGAGTGAAGTTTAGTTTAGATCTTATTCCTATTGCAATGAGGGAAATAAATGTAGTAGTTGGGATAGATTGGCTTAGTCGGAATGGAGCGCGCATTGATTGTGAAAAACAGCAGGTAGTGATTCGAACCCCAAGTGGGGGAGAATTAACTATCTCGAGTGAAGGAAGAAAAGGGGTACCAAAGGTGTGCACTTTGGCCAAAGCTAGAAGATATGTGCACCATGGTGGTAGTAGTTACTTGGCGTATATTGTTGATGAACGGGAGGAGAAAAAGAAGAGAACAGTGGCAGATGTACCAGTGGTCAGCGAGTTTCCGGATGTTTTCCCGGATGACTTGCCTGGCATTCCTCCCGGGAGGCAAGTGGAGTTCCGAATAGAATTGATTCCGGGGGCGGCACCGGTAGCAAAGGCTCCTTACCGTTTGGCACCTCCGGAGATGCATGAACTGTCTAAGCAGCTGGAGGAACTGTTGGATAAGGGTTTCATCCGCCCCAGTAGTTCACCTTGGGGATCCCCTATCCTTTTCGTGAAAAAAAAGGACGGGTCGATGCGGATGTGCATCGACTATAGAGAGCTTAACAAGCTTACGGTGAAGAACAAATACCCGTTGCCGAGGATCGACGATCTCTTCGATCAACTTCAGGGAGCCGTTTGGTTCTCTAAGATAGATCTTCGCTCAGGGTACCACCAGTTGAAGGTCAGGGAAGAGGATGTTCACAAGACAGCGTTCAGAACCAGGTACGGGCATTTCGAGTTCATCGTGATGCCATTTGGACTAACGAACGCACCGGCGGCATTCATGGATCTTATGAATAGAGTTTGCAGACCGATGTTGGATAGGTCAGTCATCGTGTTTATAGACGATATACTGATCTACTCCAAGTCGAAGGAGGATCATATGGAGCATCTACGAGAGGTTTTGGAGATTTTGCGTAAGGAGCAGTTATATGCAATGTTCTCCAAGTGTGATTTCTGGTTACAAGAGGTTCAATTTCTTGGACATCTTGTGAACCGAGAGGGTATCAAGGTAGACCCAGCGAAGGTGGAGGCAGTGATGAAGTGGGAAACCCCGAAGACTCCCACTGAGATTAGGAGTTTCCTTGGATTAGCCGGGTACTACCGCCGGTTCATCCAGGATTTCTCCAAGATAGCAGTTCCGTTGACGAAGCTGACGAGGAAGAACGAACGTTTCGTTTGGGGAGAGGAACAGAAAACAGCGTTCGAAACCTTAAGGAGAAAGTTATGCGAGGCTCCGGTGTTGACACTACCGGAGGGAGTTGAAGACATGACAGTCTACTGTGATGCGTCTTATCACGGGTTAGGCTGCGTTCTTATGCAGAGGGGAAGGGTGATTGCCTATGCGTCTCGTCAACTGAAGACGCATGAGGTGAATTACCCGACTCACGATTTGGAGCTTGCGGCAGTGGTGTTCGCTCTCAAGTTATGGCGGCACTACCTGTATGGGGTGAAGTGTACTATCTATACGGACCACAAGAGTCTTCGTTATTTCATGGATCAACAGAATTTGAACATGAGACAGCGGAGGTGGTTGGATGTGGTGAAGGATTATGATTGCGAGATTCTTTATCACCCGGGGAAGGCAAATGTCGTAGCGGATGCCTTGAGTAGAAGAGCGAGTAGTGTTCTACTTCGGGTACCGTTGATGAGACTAACAGTATCAACGTCGCTTCACGACTTGGTAAGAAGGTCTCAAGAGGAAGCGATCAAGGGTGAGAACCAGAAGAAGGAACGGATAAAGGGACAGGTGGATCAGTTAGTGCCCGACAGTCGAGGTCTATTGACTCGGTACGGTCGGGTATGGGTTCCAGTATCGTGTGAGGCAAGGCAGACACTTCTGGACGAGGCGCATAAGTCAAGGTTCTCTATCCATCCCGGTGCTACTAAGATGTATAGAGATCTGAAGACTGACTACTGGTGGCCGGGGATGAAGAGGGACGTGGCTAAGTACGTGGAGAAATGTTTGACTTGTTTAAGGGTCAAAGTAGAGCATCAGAGACCGCACGGGAAGTTACAGCCATTAGAGATACCAGAGTGGAAGTGGGAGCATATAACAATGGATCTGATTACCAAGTTGCCTCGAACACCTAGGAATCATGATGCCATTTGGGTGGTTGTAGATAGGCTGACAAAGAGTGCCCATTTTGTCGCGATCCGTGAAAGTTCATCTGCAGAAAAGTTAGCTGACATCTATGTCAGTGAAATTGTAGCAAGGCATGGGGTACCGGAAACAGTGATATCAGACAGGGATGTTCGATTTACGTCGCGGTTTTGGGGGAAGTTCCATGAAGATTTGGGTACGAGACTTCAGTTCAGTACAGCCTTTCACCCACAGACGGACGGGCAAAGCGAGAGAACAATTCAGACTCTTGAGGATATGTTGAGAGCCTGTGTTTTGGATTTTGGGGGTAGCTGGGATACGTATTTACCGTTGGCTGAGTTCTCATACAACAACAGTTTCCATGCCAGTATTGGCATGCCTCCGTATGAGATGTTGTACGGGAGAAGATGTAGGACTCCTATCTGTTGGAGAGAGGTAGGCCAGCGGGAGTTAAGCAGCACAGAAGTGGTTCAGAAAACGACGGAAAGTATTGAGATGATTCGGGATAGGCTACGAACCGCACAGAGTCGTCAAAAGAGTTACGCCGACAAGCGAAGGTCGGATCTGGAGTTCAACGTGGGAGATAATGTTTTGTTGAAGGTATCACCTTGGAAAGGGATGATCCGATTCCGGAAGAGGGGCAAGCTAGGCCCTAGGTTTATCGGACCTTTCAAGGTGATAGCACGGGTTGGGAAGGTTGCGTACCGGCTGGAGCTTCCGCCGGAACTCAGTCTGATACACAACACCTTCCACGTATCTCAGTTGAGGAAGTGTTTAGCTGACGAGTCGGCGCATGTCCCTATAGATGACATACAGGTCGACGAACGGTTGAATTATATTGAGAGACCGATAGCAATCTTGGAAAGGAAGACCAAATCCTTGCGAAACAAGGAGATCAGCTTAATGAAAGTTCAGTGGGAACACCGAAAAGGATCAGAATGGACATGGGAACCGGAAGCTGAGATGAGATCGAATTATCCGGAACTCTTCCAAGTCTGATCGATTTCGAGGACGAAATCCTGGTAAGTGGGGGAGAGTTGTAACACCCCGTTTCCCAATTTACGTGATTTAGCTGTCTCTTTTGGGGTTGAGTTAATTTTTGGGTCGTTATGTACGTGTTCAGGAATCTAGGGGCCAGTTTATCAATTTTGTAAGATGAGGGTGTGTTTTGGCATGTATGTAAAGGGGATGGAAACCCTAAACACCCTCATTTGCAGCCATTTGTTTCTTTAGCAAAGAAGAGAGAAAAGAGAAAGGGATTTTCGGAGTTCTTATGAGCTGCTGTGAAACACCGACCGATTCTCCTTCGTTAACCGTTGGATCGTCGTGAAATTTGGACAGCGACTTCACGACCCTCTAATATACATTCTGACCGGAGGGATTTGACATCGGAGTTCCCAGTAGAGAGAACCAAGTGTCCGAAGTTGCTGTGAAAGGGATTTTCGGAGTTCTTGTGAGCTGCTGTGAAAGATCGACCGATTCTCCTTCGTTAACCGTTGGATCGTCGTGAACTTTGGACAGAGACTTCACGACCCTCTAATCTACATTCTGACCGGAGGGATTTGGCATCGGAGTTCCCAGTAGAGAGAACCAAGTGTCCGAAGTTGCTGTATTTTCCAGGCGAAAGATTTGGTGATTTTGGAAGATTCAAGTTGTGAAAGGTTCTAGGAGGATTGTTGTTCGCGGTCTAGAATTGCAAGGTATGTGTATTATGTTTAGAAATCAATAGAAATGGGGTGTATGAAATGGGATGTTTGGCAAAGTTTTATGGTATTTGGACTATCCTAGCTATGTCATCTCGGGATGAGAGTTGGGATAGAATTAGAGTTCCATTTTTTGGGCTTGTTATGATATGTGTATGTATGAATGTTATAGGTGGTACGAGGTGATTATTATACACTGTGAAGTACTTGGTAATTGACATCTTGACAAGTGAGTACTCTACCTATATTATGTAAGTTATGTGTACGTAGTTGGATTGCATGTGTGATTATGTGTATGTTGGCTTTGCCAAAGGAAAGAGTACCTATGGTGGTAGTAATACCCCTAGGGAATATGTTATGTAAGAAGAGGCCTGGTACCAGTGTCTAGTTATGACCTTCCTTATTGGCTTTGTGCCTTAAGGAATGGAAGGATGTTACATGTATGTGATTGCTATGTTTATGCGAGTATGTATGCATGATGATATGTGGTACAGGTGCGTGCTCACTAAGCGAAAGCTTACCCCGTTGTTATTCATCTTTTAGTGGCAGGTACATCTTCGAAGAATAAAGGAAAGGCTCCAGCTTGAAGCTTTTGGATTTGCGGCAGCTCAGCAGCTTATATTTTCTTTTGATGAATGATAGTTTTGGATTCTCTAAGCTTTTCAGTTGAATATTGTTTGTCTCAAACTTATTGGTTTTAAGTTGCAAACTTGTACTCTTTTCTATAAGATTATGGGATTTTATCTAAATGTTTTAATTACAAATCTTCCGCTGTATTTTAAGGTTACTTTCCGTTAAATGAGTGTTTTAAAGATAAGGGATGTTACAGTTTTTGTGTGCTTTCCATATCTCTCACTTCTTAAAAAGACATATGGACACCTCTTATATAGGGCCATATTAGATATTTAAGATATCTAAAATCTAGACAATATCTAAAATATCTATATAAAATATCTAAGTAAATATCTATAAGAAAATATCTAAAACATTAAAATATCTTTATAAAACATTCATTTAATTAGGAGCTAATTAAAGCTAACAACCTTTCTCTCTGCTTTTGCCGACTTCAACAGCTGGGATTGAGATAAAATCTCAATCCAGCTAACCCACTCCTTAAGTCTCTCTAACTTTCCACAATAACAAACCACCCCCTCAAGTTTCATCTTTCTAAACTAATCATCAAACTTTGGTCACTAACTTTTTAACCCCAAAAGTTTATATAATTACTAGGTAGCAAAAAACTTAAACCCAATTACAAAACAACTTCAATTATATTAAAACATAATTGTAACGAAAATTCGGGATGTTACAATACTCCCCAACTTGAAAATGATTTCGTCCTCGAAATCAAGATCAGGTAAACAGATGGGGATATCTATCCTTCATACTTTCTTCCGACTCTAAACTCACATTAGCACCTCGATGGTGTTTCCACTGTACTTTTAACATAACTACTTCCTTGCCATTACGTAGCTTCCTAACCGACCTTTCCAAATTGCTTCTGGTTCGTCCACACATCGACTCTTTTCATCTACCCTTACATCAGCAAGTGGAATCACATCTTCCTTTTCGGCTAGACATTTCCGAAGATAACACACATGAAACGTTTTATGGATCCCTTCCAACTCCGGTGGAAGGTCCAACTGATAAGCCTGCAATCCTATCCTTTTCGTTCTCACTATACGTGTAACTCTATTCCATTACACTATCTCATCCAATACCATGAATAAGGCTGACCATAATTCTATCAGCATATCATGCCTCAGAGCCACACTACGAATCTTCAATGATTCTAGATTAATGCTCTTATCCAATAAATCGCAATTACACATGCCCATTTATCGGAAAGGAAGTAGAGATCACAAGCACTTATGTCAATCTCATTTTCTCCCTTAGAAATTGGGAATAACGATTATTACCACACGCCTATTCCACAATTTCCACACACACTGGAATAACGATTATTACCCAATTCCATGAATATGCCTGACCCACTCCCCAACTTGAAATTTTACGAATCCCTTTGGGGTAACTATACACTTTATCAAATCTTTTATCCAACTAAACTTAATCTTATTTTAACTCAAACATTAAAACATCATTGAACCACAACAGCTAATACAGCTACTTTTTCGATACCGACCAAAATACAAAAGATAAGTTAGCATCATTTACATAATACACATACACCTATGTGTGGAATAAACAAGGACAATATTAAAAACGTATCCATCCATCCCTTAACGTCCTTTATCATCACGTGAAAATTTCAATCTTTTGCTGTTGAGATGTTGGGTTTCTTCCCTTTACTCCCGCTATCTTTCAGCATTGGGCAATCCCTTCGATAATGACCAAGCTTCTTACATTCATAGCAAGTTGGTCCTTGGATGGGACAACTCTCTATTTGATGACCACTCTTTCCACACTTAAAACATTCCCTTGATATCTCCCGACACGACCCAAAATGTTTACTCTTACATTTCGGACACCAATTAGACTCTTGACGCGGCTCTAAATGCGGGCCATCAGAAAAGGGCTTTGATACATACGATGATCCCGATCGAACATCCCCTTTTCTTTTCTCTCCCACCTGTGCTTTCTCTTCTTGGTCCTTAGCATACATTTCTTCTATTACTTTCGCTTCTTCAATAGTTTCTCTTAATGTAGAAGCTCTCGAACTTCGGACCCTTGTCATCATATCTGCCGGTAGACCCTTCAAATAAGCCTTAACTTTATCTTTTTCATTTGGAGCCACATGCCCCACCAAGTTAAGCTTTTCCATAAAAGATTCTGTATACTTTCTCACAACCATATTGCCTTTCTTGAGATTCCGAAACTCTTCCTCGATTCGATCCATTTCAGTTTCGTTACAGTATTCCTCCAGAATCTTTGCTTTGAACTGTTCCCAAGTCATGGCATTCAAAACTGAAGCTAACACGGAAGATGATAACACGTTCCACCAAGACAATGCGTTACCGCGTAGCATTTGCGACCCAAATCTAACTTTCGACTTTTCGTCACGACACTCACAAGCTCGAAAAGCTTGTTCAATTTCTCTTAGCCAATTCATACAGGCTACTGGGCTATCTTCTCCTTTGAATTCCGACGGTTTACAGCTCAAAAAGGTTTTGTAGGAGCAATTCCTATCCACCCTTCTTTCAGTTTCTAGACCTGGGTTACCAGTTGGATTTATCACATTGAAATCAAACCCTGTTCTCCTAGGTTCCGCACTCCGATCATTAAACATTTTCATAAACATTTCCGCTTGTCTTCCCATAGTGGTGTTCATCATTCCAGCTTGCTTTTCCATTGATGCATTCATCAATCTGGTCACATTATCCATTATCCACCCTTCCATGCCTGAATCCGGTGGTGTGTGATCGGCAGTACTGGTACCCCCTCTATGTACCCGATTCCGCATTCCTCCAAGAGAAAGAAAATCTGGTGGCGTCTCATGAACTCCGCCTACTCCAGATGGTCTTTCTCCCGGCTCATCTAACAAGTCCTATCCACAGAAGAATTAGGGGACCTCGGTGGCGTATTCACCATGGTTCTGATATAACACAAAGAAATAACCATAAGAAGTGGTTACACATGTAACATCCCTAGCCCACCGTACACAATATTGTCCGCTTTGCGCATACCCTCTGCATAACAGCATGCCGGTACCGCTCACGATTTTGTTCCTGCCCGCACAGGCATACGCGGGACGCACCCAGACCGCACCTAGTGACAGGTAACAGGCCTCATGCAAGGAAGGTATCCATCCACCCTAATAAGGAGGACTTCATTCCCCTTCATAGCCGATGTGGAATCTCACAACACATAACTAGATATATGAAACGTACTTTACCGCTCATTAGTCACTGTAATAATTTAGAAACAAGTATGCTAGTGTAACAATATATTCATAATAACAGTAGCTAATTGAAATTGTGAATATATCATAAATGAGAATCCTCATCATCATCATTACAATACCAATTTCACTTATTTCCGTCAACTTTAAGACTATCCCATCTTAGTACTTCTACCCATATCTCACGAATCATAACTTAATTCATCTCAGCTTAAGTCTAGGTATCTCACGTAGCATACCTAGTTCACTTAAACTAATGCTCTGATACCATATTGTAACACCCTAAAATCAGGGTCAATTTAAACCTTAAGTTCATCAAGGTTAACTATAGAATCATCCAACTTTCATATATAATTAGAGAATTAATGATGAGGTTTAATACATACAATTCAAATTCTCCAAAACAACTTATTAATCCAATCTTGTTCACTGTGAAAAGATTAAACGAGTTGTCTAAGTCATTCATCAAAACACCCTCACATCAGCCAACTTCTCTTCTTAACATCAACAAGTTGAATACCCATAAGCACCTGTCTCTCTTCCCTTTACTTTCCCTGAGCTAGTACCTGGTAAGAAAAGTTGATTCGAAACGATTAGGCTTACGCCTAGTGAGAACATCCAATTTAAATTAACACATTAACAGCATTGGAATCTTAGATAATCAACGCATATATTCAAACTCGCTTTATCACCGTTCTTACCATGCTCATACTTGTCTCATAAGTCATAATAACATAACCATACTCAAACCCACGAGTATAACTACCATTCATAAAGTCGTATCACCATATCCAATACCCTACTACGAATCCTTACGGATTCTAGCTTATCAATCAATCTTACAGACTTACATTCAAACATCATCCTTTCTCTTTGAAATGGAATACAGAAATAGCACTTATATATATACATTGCCTATTTCAAATCCGTCAAACAACACTTACACTTCATCTAATTCACACTCCCACATCTCAATTATCAATAGCAACTCTCTTTGCCCATTAACTCATTCAACCTGAATAGCAACTATATTATGCCTATTCAAACATTCAACCTGAATAGCAATTATACTATGCCTATTCAAACATTCAACCTGAATAGCAATTATACTATGCCTATTCCAACATTCATTCTGAATAGCAATTATACTATGCCTATTCCAACATTCAATCCGAATAGCAATTATACTATGCCTATTCCAACATTCCGTATGAATAACAATTCTACTTTGTCTATTCAAACATACACACGAACATCAATTCTACCTTGTCTATTCAATCATACACATGAATAACAATTTTACCTTGTCTATTCAATCCTACACATGAATAACAATTCTACCTTGTCTATTCAATTATACACATGAATAACAATTCTACCTTGTCTATTCAATCATACACATGAATAACAATTCTACCTTGTCTATTCAATCATACACATGAATAACAATTCTACCTTATCTATTCAATCATACACATGAATAACAATTTTACCTTGTCTATTCATCAATCAATGTGAATAGCAATTGTACTTTGCCTATTCAAACATTTCCAAGGATACACGGGAATAGCAATTATACCTCGCCTATTCCTCCTTTTCAAGGATACACGGGAATAGCAATTATACCTCGCCTATTCCTCCTTTTCAACAAGAATATCAACTATACTTGCATATTCTATTATTCTAATATGAATAGCAATTCAACTTTGCCTATCCATTACATTCCTCTATAAACAGGAATAGCAATTATACTTTGCCTATCCTACGTTATCTAATATAACTAGTGTTTACAAATCCATTACCCTTATTAACGTATATACATAACAACATATCATGCCACTCTCGTATCATATTCTCAATTCTAAGAATATTAAATAACCTATCGTGTCCTCATCCTCAATTGTTTCCCCTTCGGCGACTTGACACGGGGGTTCCGCTACCCGGTTAGCGGATGGGGTCAAGGGGCAACGCCCTTGCAGGGTCTGGGGGGCAGCGCCCTTAGAAATTATTTTTAGAAACTAAATCAGATAGCACATCCAGAAACTATATCCAGACATCAGAATTTATCGGAACAACAAAGGTTACCGGATACACACAACTTTTCCGGATACACACAACTTTTCCGGATACACACTACTTTTCCGGATACACACAACTTTTCCGGATACATTAACTTACCGGGTATGTCACTAATCAGGATGACATCCGGAAACCAAAGTAATCCGGATACCATCCGGTAACTCAATTTATCCGGAAACTATAAGAAACTTAAGACTTACCGGATACTTTGCCTTGTCCGGAGACATTCATCACCAGGGTTTCCGGATACGACGTTTCATCCGGAAACCTTCGAACTGCAGCCTAAAATTCAACCTACTTCGATGTCTGTTTGATTCAGCTCATTCCAGACCATACCATACAATTCATAACCAGTTTATACACGTGTCTTAACATTTAATTTGACAGAAAGCATGTGTTTAATCAAAAGTGAATGAACTCACCTTTAAAGAAGATAACCCACTTCTCTTTACAATCTGATTCCAAGCTGTTGTTAATGATTCTGGAAATCAGATTCAACCAACAGATTCGTTCACAACCAAGCATTTTCAATAGATTTTATCTAAATCCAAGATGAATTTCTTACCCAATTTGAAGACCAAAAACTTGATTTCCTTCTCTTCTTTCTCTTTTCTTTCTCTATACCTTTCTCTCTTCTTTTGCCGACTTCAACAGCTGGGATTGAGATAAAATCTCAATCCAGCTAACCCACTCCTTAAGTCTCTCTAACTTTCCACAATAACAAACCACCCCCTCAAGTTTCATCTTTCCAAACTAATCATCAAACTTTGGTCACTAACTTTTTAACCCCAAAAGTTTATATAATTACTAGGTAGCACAAAACTTAAACCCAATTACAAAACAACTTCAATTATATTAAAACATAATTGTAACGAAAATTCGGGATGTTACATCTGTGGATGTAACTGTAGATGTAGGTGTAGGTGGAGGTGGTGGTGGAGGTGGTGTAGATTGGAAGTTCTGTAGTAGCGATAATAGAGTTTTACTTTGTTGATCTTCAGGGCTAATGGACATCAGCTTAGCATAAAACAGATCTCTTAACTCATCAATACTTTGATCAACTGGAGGTTGTTGAACTGGAGGAGGCTGAGTTACACGACTTTGTGGAGGCGGAGGCAAGAAAATATCTGGTCGTGGACGTACAACGGGCTCATCAATCACCGGCCCTTTGCCTTTTAGTAACGTCTTAACTCCTTGTAACTCCCGAATGAAAGTATCTTCAATAGCCTTTAGGGCGCCATCGAAAGTTTCCCTTGTCACGAAGACAGGTAAAGTAACACCGGCACCACTTAGGTTCGCCGTTGACACAACAGTTGTTTCAAGTGTGTGACCTACGCTCAGTGTTGGCATAGTGTTAGCACTGGTAGGATTTCCACTATGTCCTTGTAGTCCTGTGAGAGGATCTACTCTGAGTGTTCCGGATGGGTCACGAAGACTTGCATCCGTTGTTCCAGAAAGTGTCCTATTCAAAGAATCAAAAATATTAGCAATAGGTACTAGACGCTCAACATGTGCAGAAATAAAGGTCGAGGACCGGGGAGGAGGTCGCTCTGTTTCAATACCCGAAATATCCAAGGGAGATCCGGATAGATTATGTGCTAAAGCCCCGTGAGAAGATGAGACAGCTTCTTGTTGAGAAGAAGCTGAATGGCTGGCTGAGGTGTGCAATTGCGTTACTGGGCGAGTAACGTCTTTTTCAACACCTGATCCCAACAACTGAGACCCGGTGGTGGATGTGGCTGTCCTTCTGGAATAGAAATGTTTGGTAGCTCTGACACTCTCCATATTTTTTTCTTCATTTTCTCTCACAGACTCACATATATTTTCAACTAATTCTCCCTCGGTTCTCCTTATACCTCCCATTCCTTCACTAACTTGAGAAGACATCAAGGGCATGTCATCAAAGTTGAGCTCTTCCAGAGTAATATTAGCTGACAAATTCATTAGTGGAAACACCAGAATATCAGCAACATCACCAAACATGTTTTCTGCATCAGCACCATCATTTCCATCATTGCCATCATTATTATCATCAGAATCTCCATCATATTGTTCCCCCGCGGGATCAGACGCGTTGTTAGACTCTGTACTATCATCAGAATACTCAACTAAAGGAGCATCCCCAATGTGTTTAGGAACTACTTCTTCAGAATCGTCTTGTACAAGGTCATCTATATGTGTGTCCTCAGACGACGACCCTGCATCTTCAAGTACAGGTGACTGACCCCCACCGGTTCCCCTCTCGGTATTTTCCCTCGACTCTCCCCGTTCAGTAGCCCTTGCATCCTGAACCCTCACAGACTCCTCTCGCCTAGGGGTTGAGTCTTGGGTAGGTCTCTCCGGTTCTGGCCGGACCATAGACTCTCTATAATCAATGAGACACTCAGCGTCCTGATCCGCGTATGAAAGGAACCCTTCCGGTAATGGCATTTCATAGTCATATTTCCTCTTTGGCAGTTGAATATACTGCCTTGGTTTCTCAGGCACAGAAGGATGATTTACTCTTCGTGGAATTTCTCGGTTAGACCGAAGCATACTCTGAATGATGATTTGAAGAAACCTCATGTACGGAATATAAGGCTTTCCCTTGTTTTGACGACGTAGCTCGATCTTTTCGTTCAGTTCATGCCAGAAGATGGCTGCATAATCTACGTGAAGATCATACACCACCGCATGAAACAACTTTAGAAATCCGATACTGGCGCTATCAGTTCCCGAATGTTTGGCAGTTAAGCACCGGTTGAGAATATAAAAGATTGTATAGTACAAATGTGGTAGATTCGCCTTATTAAAACCCTTCACTCGTGTTAAATTCTCGGTATATCCCATTGCGCATATGCCTTCAAACACCTCTTCCTCAGACGGATAAACATCGAATTCAGTCTTTCCTTTTCTAGAATCAGGCTCATGTAGCCTCAGTACAAGTCTTAATCTTTGAAAGTCGAGCTTCATGATAAATTCATCGATCTAAAATACAAAGATCGGTCTGCCGTTCTCCATGGTTGTGGTTATCGTCTTCCAGGCTTGCTGTAAATATAGCATCAGCACATTGACTGTGTGAGTCAATGCGTACGCTAGCAGGTGATTTCTGAGCACTTCTTTTACCACTGGATGAATGTTGATCTTGTCAAAATCAACATGATGGTTGTTTAAGATGATCTGTACATAGTTGATCGGATAAATGATTAAGTGATCGGGATGAACTCCGGCTTGTGATTGGTGTACAAATTGCGTTGATGGTAAAGGAACATCAGGTGTCGGATCGGGTATGCTCGGAACATGTTCACCAAAGCCCTGAACACGGCTTTGTTCTTCCTGATTTGCCATTTGAACTGTTGTTTTGGAACAAAACAGTTCTGAAAAAGGTTATCAGTTTGAAAAAAAAAATTGAAAACATTTCTGAAATTTTCTAAGTGTAGGATTCGGATCACACATACACACACGATGGATTCGGATGGACAAGAATCCGAAACCAAGGATTTCGGACCAAGAAGGACCCGAAACCAAGGGATTTCGGATCAAGAAGAATCCGAAACCAGGGGATTCCGGATCAAGAAGGATCCGAAATCAACACTTCTACACAAAGAAGGATCCGAAACCATGACTTGGTTGATTTCATCATTTTCAAAAAATCTTTTAAAAGATGATTTCGTATCCAAGAGGGACCGAAACCAAGGATTTCGTATCCAATTGGATTCGAAACCAAGGAATTCGTATCCTGATGGATCCGAAACCATGACATTGTGCACAAATCCTTTTCAACAAGAATTGCCCAAGATTTCGTATCATAGAGGATCCGAAATCTGGACTTGACTAATTTTGACATCAAAAAATTTGATCTGAAAAGGATTCGAAACCCTAACAAAAAAACGAAGAACACACAGAAGATTCATGAAGAACATGAACAGTAACCACAATGAGATTTATACAAATAAGCATAACATATGAATGAAATCGATGAAATTGAACCGATGGAAAGATTCATATGATAAATTCGATGCTAATGAGACAAAAATCAGAAGAAATGGTTACCTGATGAGTGTAAACCGAACAGATGAAGTTTGAAGGTTGAAGATGATGAACAGTGCTTTCTTTGAGAGGATTCGAATCATTTGCAATTTTTGAAATAAGTGGGAATTGAGGTTTTGAATTTCTATTTATACTCAAAAATATGACACTTGGCACGATTTTAGAGTATCCCACTTGTGCAAACAGTAAAAAGGCATGTCTGAAAAATAGACATGGCACTAATCATCTGAACATTTTGCATGAACAAAGATGCAAAAAGTTCCAAAAGAATTAGAATCAGATGAAGTTGTGCTTTTTAACAGAATTTTGGTTTCGTACCCTCTTAGATCCGAAACCATATAGTTTCGCATCCTTAAGGGTCCGAAACCATTGGTTTCGTATCCTTAAGGGTTCAAAACCTTTGGTTTCGCATCCTTAAGGGTTCGAAACCTTTGCTTTCGTATCCTTAAGGGTCCGAAACCTTTGGTTTCGCATCCTTAAGGGTCCGAAACCTTTGGTTTCGCATCCTTAAGGGTTCGAAACCATGGATTTCGTATCCTTAAGGGTTCGAAACCTTTGGTTTCGCATTCTTAAGGGTTCGAAACCTCACGGATTTTCAGGAAAAAATGCAACTTTTTTTTAAGTGTTATGGAAATAACAAAGGATTCTTCTTTATATAGTAGGGCCATGACATGTCCATGCCTCTACTAAGAAGAACAGTACAAGATATTAATACTGTCTTGATAGCTACAATAATGCTCTAACAATCTTCCCCTTAGCTATCAAGGCAGAAAGGGTCTTCTTCTTCTTCGAAACCCAAGATGCGTTTCAATTCTTCGCATAGCCATCCTGAAATTCAATCTTTCATCAATCTCTTCAATGGCTCTTGACAAAACTCTTCTAGGTCTTGAAGACATCCAAGTAACTTTTCGTTCAGCATCATGTCTTTTGAGCTTTTCTATCAATTGAAGTCTTACAAGCTTGAGCGTACCGTCAGAATACTTTTCCAACTCATTAAACCGAATGAATATCTTATTTGCACCACTTCTGAACATAACACCAAACTCTGGTTCTCCAATCACAGCAAATAGTGCCATCTTCATTATTCCATGGAAATCTTGATTAGGCCTTAGCAGATTAACTCTTGGTTGATAACTTTCCACGGCCATCTGTAAATCATGACACTGTGTGAACAAGACGTGTCTTCTCAAAAACCTTTTGATGGCATTCAATGCAAGAGTCACATTTTCTCTTCTGATCTGAAGATCTCTGAAATGATGATACATGAACTCAAAAGCTTCCATCGTTAGGTGACAAAAATCAGCTTCAGAGAATCTGTAATCTCTACAATCCTGCCTCTGAACAACAAACTCTGGATACCACATTTTGTAGTATAATCTGGAAGTTACCTCCTTTATAGTCACAATTAACTTCTTGCTCCTCACATCTCTTTTCTTTTTGAACTTGTCTCTCTGAAAGTACATATACTCGAACTTGTATTCGGCTATCTGATCAGTAATTCCCAACACGGCGTAGGGATTCAAACTTCTGATTCTCTGCACAAACAGTCTTCTTTCAGGCTCTTCCAAGAATGGTTCGGTTTCTTCAGGTTTTGGTTCTTTTAAGAATGGATAATGAAAAGATTGTGATTCAGGTTGAATGGGAATGGATTCAGAAGTTGGTTCAGATAATGGTATGGTGGTTTGGGTTGAACTGGGTTGGTTTAGGTTAAAGGATAATGGTGTAACATCAGATTGAACGGGTATTGAGGTACTTGGGATGTGTTCGGGTAAATGTATAGGACTTACTGTTATTTCTTCAGGAGTTTGTGGCCCATAAATTTCAGTTAGTATGTCTACCTCATCTTGTGTGAACCCAACACCTTGATCCTCTGGTTCATAAGTAAGCAATACGAACGGTTCTGCTTCCTCCTTTACTTTCCAATACTGATCATATTCTCTTGCCAGATCATCAGCTTCATCACCAGAACTGATTTAAACCAATTCAACAGATTCCACAAACCTGTCTACCACTTCCCTTATCTCCTCCTCATTTACCTCAGGCTTTTCAACCGTCGGTTCTCCATTCGGATCGACATATAATACGATGTGTTTTCCGCTTTCATCACCCATAGCTCCAGATTCAAACATTTCAGAAATTTTGGCAACAGTTGGATTCTTCTTTTGGCCTTGTGAACTTTCAGACTCAACCCTTCTTTTCTTACTCATCTCCCAAACCATTAGAGTTCTGATTAGAAAGATGCGAAACCTCCACATATTTGAACCTTTAGGTGTAAGCACATTCCGAAACGCTCAGAACTAAGATAACCAAATTCAGCAATATTTCGGACACATGATCCGAAACCATCACTCTGAACAATTCAAATCCATCTAAACCATAAAAAAAATTATGTGAATGATTCGAAATCCATAGTAGCATCCGAAAGCAACAGTAATCAATGAGTGATCCGAAACCAACAGTAATTGATGAGTGATCCGAAACCAACAGTAATTGATAAGTGATCCGAAACCATCTATGAATCATCCGAAACCATGATTAATGATCCGAAACCATCAAGAATGATCCGAAACCAAGCAACAGCATCAAAAAATCACTAAAATCATCATAACTTCTTCAATTCTTGACCAATTTCAGTGATTCTTGCACAGAAAGATTCGCAAAATGATTGTGCACAGATTTGTAGTTGATAACAAGATCAAATTCGAACAATTTGATGGAGTTTTGATCCAAAATAGTAAGTTCGAACTTTTTCGAACAAACAACAAAAAGGATTCGAAATCCGAGCAAAATTGGGCTAAAATCACTTGAATTGATGAGATCCGATGATCATATCGATGAAGAATTCGTCGATTTGGCTTTGATACCATATGTTAGGTCTATGATCTTCAAACAATCCAAGAACTAGTAACAAGAAGATGTTGAAGCTTTATTAGAAAAGTAAATCTAAACTAGAGAGAACACAAAGTGATTAGAAGGCTACATCTTGTATTATGAAAACTTGTTATTACAAACTACATTACATGTCCTATTTATAGTCTACATCTCTTGTTACACTGCTTAAGCATAAGCCCTTTAACACAGCTATTGCTTTACAAAACTTTCTAATATAAAGGACAACTTCAGTGTCCTAACAGGGTAGATTTTCGCTTGAGGGTCCCTTTGCCCTCTGTGATGAGATCTTGTGGTCGATTGTATTGACAATTTCATGCAGCATAAGAGTTCCATAATCCAGGGGCAAGTCATAGTATACCCCGAACATTATAGCCATGATATGGTGGGATGTTTGATCTGGACTACCCGTTTTCCCAGTAAGGCATCTGTTCAGAATGGAGAAGAGAGTGTTCCACAGAGGAGGGAACCTATTCCTTCTGAAGTCATTCCTATTCTTTAATTGGGTGTTGTAGCCCAACATTTCTGCGAATCTGCAGAGGTCAGAATCTGATGGCTCATCTGCGTACTTCTTTAACCCTAGAAGTCCCCTAGTTGGTTGGCCAAATTCAAGGGAGAACATAGTTCTGTTGAACTTGATTTCAAGGTATTCAGATTGGTCAGGTTTAGATATGTATCCCTTGATTTGCCTGGTCTCTGAGTCATAGAAGCAGCTCTGCCAGAACTGATTGAGGTATCTAGCAGGGATCTTCTTCACATTCTTGGTTAATAGAGGGAACAAATAGTGGTTTTCCAGGATATTGAGAAGAATGACATGTGCCTCACCGAAGGCTGTTCTGGAGGGGACAAGATAATGGTTATTGGGTTTTAAGGGAAGAACACGATCAAAATGTTCATGTTCAAGAAAGTTTTGGAGGTGGGTTGTCGGGGTAAAAGCTACTGATTGGCCGGAGTTGTCTTGTTCCAGGTTTCCGGCTATGTTTGAGTTCTGTGAGTGCTCTGAATTGGCTGGGGAGTTCGCCGGAGTGTTTGAAGTGGAAGCCATTGCTTTAATCTTGAAGAATGGAGTAGAAATGGAGAAGTTGCAGGTTTTGCAAAGGTTCGCCGGAGAAGAAAGGAGTAGTAAATTCGTAAAGGGATGAAGAAATAGTTAAACGGGGTTATATAGTGGGTAGAAAAACGGATAGAATCCCACGGTAAAAGGGAATTCAATAAACATTTGGGGTCCGCACTCGAGTTTTACAGCATGGGAAACATTTCAGAAGGATCGTGTGGCATGCACGTCCAATGAAGAGTTGCCACGTCAGAAGTGTCAGAGCACGATTAGACGTCGTGCACGGCCCATTAATGCTTGGCGCGTGGGCGTTTCTACTTGCATAAGTCTGTCACTCGCAGAAGTAACCCGTATGTTACAGAATTTTCCTTAAAAAGTCAAGTGTCAGAATCAACAGAGGCTATGTGGTGGAATGAGCTATGTGATCTGGAACTTGCTTTTTATCTCCTCTATGCTTGCACCTTTACCAAAAATGTTTGAAAGTACTTTGGAGAGAATCGATAGAACTTTAGTACAGAATTTGTACTCACAGAGGCTTTGAGGATCTTTTGGAGCCAGCAGAGGCTCTATGAGTTGAAATTTCTAATAACTAAAGGTTTATAAAACTTTTTAATCATCCAAAGTTGTCACTGTTTTTAGGACATATTTGAAAGTTGGTGTCCGAAAAAACTGTTTTGGAAAAGGAGTTTGTGCGAGACATTCTCCTTTTGGTTTACCTTTGTTCGGTGAACTTCCATACTTCTGTGGTCTTGGCTAACCACAACTCCTCTTTGGTTCCCCCTTGAATTAACAACTTTTGTGGATTAATTCAAGGACTTATCCTGCTCCCCCTTGACCTATGCTTGGATCAAATAAGATAAGTAATGCATGGAACATAGGACTAACTCACAAGAGGCTCTGTGGAGATCGACAGGGGTTCTGAGCGATCTCACAGAAGCTCTATTGGGTATAGAACTCTTGGTGATAAAGAATTTACATGCAGAAGAGTATAAATATGTACATATATACAAGAGGATCAAGTCTTACTTACAAAGGATTCAACTCATGTTTATCATACCCAACTTACTTACCAAGAAAATGAATCTTTTCTCATCTAGTGCCTTGGTAAATAAGTCTGCAAGCTGGTATTCAGTGGACACAAAGTGCATTTCGATTGTGCCTTGTTCAACATGATGCTTCAGAAAGTGGTAACGGATATCGATATGCTTTGTTTTTGAGTGTTGTACTGGATTGGCAGAGATGGCTATGGCACTTTTTGAATCACAGAGGATGGGTATCTTGTATATGGTGTAACCATAGTCTTTTAGCTGGGTTTTCATCCACACAGAACTTGGGAGCAACAGCTAGCAGCAGCAACATATTCAACTTTTGCTGTAGATGTAGACGCACAGTTCTGCTTCTTCAAGGTCCAGCTTACTAGTTTTCCACCCAGGAATTGACAGCTCCCAGAGGTACTTTTTCGATCAAGTTTGCATCCTCCATAATCTGAATCTGTGTATGCCTTAAGACCAAAGCCAGAGTTCTTCGGATACCAGAGCCCAAGATTTTTGGTTCCCTTAAGGTATCTGAAGATCCTCTTTACAGCAATAAGGTGGGATTCCTTTGGGTTAGCTTGGTATCTTGCACAGAGGCATGTGGCATACATTATATCAGGTCTACTTGCAGTTAAGTATAAAAGTGACCCAATCATACCTCTGTAGAGCTTGCACTCTACAGATTTGCCATTTGGATATGAGTATAACTTATTTCCAGTGGCCATTGGGGTCTTCATTACAGAGGCATCAGAGAGGCTGAATTTTGAAAGAATGTCAGAGACATATTTAGCTTGATTTATAAAAATTCCCTCTGATGATTGTTTTACTTGGAGTCATAGGAAGAAGTTTAATTCTCTCATCATACTCATTTCAAACTCACTCTGCATGAGTTTTTCAAAACCTTTGCACTGTTGTGCATTTGTAGACCCAAAAATAATGTCACCCACATAGATCTGTACAAGCAGAATCTCATTACCTTTTCTTTTTGTAAAACAAAGTAGTATCGGTTGTACCTCTGTCGAATACATTATTGAGAAGAAAGGTTGAAAGACGTTCGTACCATGCTCTTGGAGCCTGTTTCAGTCTATACAGAGCTTTGTCGAGATAGTAGACGTAGTTTGGGTACTTGGCACTTTCAAACCCTGGTGGCTGTTGGACGTATACTTCTTCTTGGATTTCACCATTCAGAAAGGCAGATTTTACATCGATTTGAAAAACTTTGAAACCTCTGTGGGCTGCGAAGGCTAAGAAGATTCTTATAGCTTCGAGTCGTGCGACAGGGGCAAAAGTTTCATCGTAATCAATACCTTCTTCTTGGCGATATCCCTTGGCCACCAATCTCGCTTTATTTCTAATAACCACCCCGTCCTCATCCTTCTTGTTTCTTAAGACCCATTTAGTCCCTATTGCTTGTTTTCCCTTCGACAGAGGAACTAGGGTCCATACCTTGTTTCTCTCAAACTGCATAAGCTCTTCTTGCATAGCATCTACCCAATTTGGATCATCTAGGGCTTCAGAAATGCGTTTTGGCTCGATCACGTTGATAAAATTTGTAAAGAAACAAAAATTTGTTGTGGCTGATCTTGTCTTGATTTTATCAGAAGGATCGCCAATGATTTGGCTCTGAGGATGACTCATAGTCCACTTGGTAGTCTTGGGGAGATGGTCATTCGCATCATCAAGTTGAACCTCTATGGTTGCACTTGTCGGTTCTGGCGCAACCTCTGTAGTTGATGGCACTTCCGTGCTTGAACTTGGTTCATCTGCTTGTGGGAGAGTTGGGATAAGAGTTGGAATTTGTTCTTCTGAGGATGTGGAGACTGAATCCTCATTTTCCTCTGGTATTGGTTCCTCTGTGGATGCCGGAGTTGGTATTTCCAGTGCCTCTGTAGTAGAATCTTTGGTTGTTTCATCTTCTGTTGGCTCCCCCTCAACACGTGCATCTGCATGATTTACAGAAGACGATGAAGTATTTAATATAACAGTTAGAGATATACCTGACTCAGTCTGGTTGGCAGAATATGTTTCTCCAGAGGCTCTGGCAGCTCCAGCAGAGGGATCAATATCATCATGGAACATCTCTTCAAATAGCAGATTTAGGTCTGCTTCTCTTGTAGGTGAGATGCCAGAGGATTCCTTTTTGAGACCGAGTTCTGAACTGATTTGTTCAGAAGTCTTTTGAAATTAATCGTCAAAAGATACATTGATGCTTTCCGCAATGGTTCTGGATCGCAGAAGATAAACTCTGTAAGCCTTAGAGGTGTCAGAGTACCCAATGAACTTGCCCTCATCTGCTTTCACCTCAAACTTTCCTCTTACTTCTCTATCATTTAAGATGAAGCACTTGCATCCAAATACATGGAAGAACTTGATATTTGGTCGCCTTTTGTTGATTAAATGATAGGGTGTCTTGGTATGCTTCTTTACTATGATTGATCGATTTTGGGTGTAGCAAGCGGTTTATACTGCTTCTGCCCAGAAAGAGATTGGTAATCCAGATGCTGTCAGCATAGTTCTTGCAGCCTCCACAAGAGTGCGGTTCTTTCGTTCAACCACGCCATTCTGTTGTGGGGTGTGTGCAGCAGAGAAGTTTTGTGATATTCCTTCTTCTGTAAGATAGGCTTCAATGACAGAGTTTTTGAATTCTGTGCCATTGTCGCTTCTTAATTTCTGAATCCGGCACTCATACAGAACTTGGATTCTTTTCATTAAATTTATCAGAATGTTTGCCACATCTGATTTCTTTATGACAAATTCAACCCATGTAAATCTAGAGTATTCATCGATCAACACAAGTATATACTTCTTACCACCTAGGCTCTGTGTAGCGATTTGACCACAGAGGTCAACATGAAGCATGTACAGAGGCCTAGGGCAAGACACATCAGTCTTGCCTTTATGAGAAGCTCTTTTGAGCTTACCCATTTCGCAAGCAGAGCATAAATGATCTTTATTGAATTTGACATTTGGCAGACCTTTGACTAAATCAAGGTTGACAAGCTTATCTAGAGTATGAATGTTTAAGTGGCAGAACTTGTTGTGCCATAACTAGGCTTCTTCGTTTTTACAGGCAACAAAGAAGAGCTTGTCTTCTTTGTTCTTCACACTAAAGTTCATAAGATATAGATCTCCCTTTCGTTCAGCCCGCATGAGTTCGACTCCTGTGTCTTCTCCTTGCAGAGAGCAGAAAGTTCTTTTGAACATTACATCGAAGCCAGTATCGCAAAGTTGGCTAACACTCATAAGATTGTGCTTTAGGCCATCCACATATGCAACTTTGCATACTTCAATCTTTTCATGTTTGATGACTCTGTAGCCTTTAATATAACCCTTCTTGTTGTCCCCAAAGGTTACAGATCCTCCATTGAGTTTTTATTTGTATGAGGATAGTAAACCTCTGTCCCCGGTCATGTGACGCGAGCACCCGAAGTCAAGATACCGGATCGGCACATACTGCTTCTGCAAGACAATTAGAGATTTTTCGGTACCCATATCCAAATGGGTCCCTTTATGTCAGAGGTCTTCAAGGTTGCCTTACCATCCTTGGGTTTCGTTTTAACTTCTGTTGAAGAACCATTTTGTTTCTTCTTTCTCTTGAATTTTGCATTCTTTTTGGGCAAAGAGAGGAAATAGTGAGGACTTGAGAAATGTTGGTTCAATTGAAACATGAGATCTAAACAATGACAATAATGAATTTTCGAAGAGATTTGCTTGAACTTTTCATTGAAAACATTAAACAGGGGTACAAAGGCTTTATTTTTACAATCTATCCTAACATCTGACTTCCTATTATAAGAAGACCTATGTAGACTAGATTGTTGTTTTGAAAATCCTCTGGGGAGAGTAGCCTTCTGTGGACCCCTTCCTCTGTGGTGAACTTCTGCAGGTTTCAATGTCACAGAAGAAAAAGATTTGTTATTTTCAACCCACTTACCCTTCTGTTGCCAGGTTAGCTTTTCTTTAAAAGGCCTAAAAGGTTTAGCTTCTTTTGAACATTGAGGGGACTTTTCCTTTTCAGGTTTGATTTTCTCAAGCTTCAGAGAGGTTTGGGCTTGTATACACTTGTTCACAAAATCCGGGCAAATAGGAGCACTTGTGATTCTCTCCTTAGGAGTAATTGTTCTGTTAAGAATTTTAGAGGGAAGTTTAAGTCCCTCTGCTTCACAATGAACTATTTCTGATTCAATTGAATCAGTCTCAGAATTTACAGAGGTTGAGTCACATAGGCTGGATTTTCTGAGCAAGTCCCATACTCACTTTCTTCCTTTCTTTCAGGAATATCTTCGAAGTCAACAGAACTATTTGTCAAAATTTCCTCAGAGAGATTTTGATCGACATAGGGTGTACATAAGTTTTCATAAAAGTTATTTTTCCCGATTTCCATGAACTCTTTTTTTAGAGATATTTTTAAGTTTTTCTTCTAAAGAGGTAGGCTTTAACTCAGGTGCTTCTGCCGATAGTTTCTTTTCAGAGTCTATCATGCAGACAAAAGCAACCTGTGTTTGAGTCTCGGGGTCACCAAACTTGAAGATTCCTGTCTGATCTTGTATTCTCAGATACTTCTTAGGTTTGGACTCTCTTGTGACAGAGATTGAAGGTGATAAATCTGTGTTTTGATACCACACATTTATCATCTTCAGAGGTTTCCTCTCGTGAGGTTCCCAAAGACTTTTCGCCTTTTACTAACAGAGAGTAGATTTGGAAATCCAGGTTTTCTTGTACTTCGAATATGAAATAGAGAGGACAAAGACTTGTCTCTTTTGGTTCCAGTGTATGGATCTATATCATAGAAGCCAATTCCCCGTCTCCCTATTTGGGTATTAATTTTGTCGTACACCTTCTGTGCATCTTGATATTTCTTAATTAATAGATCTCTTCAGAGTAGATCTTGACAGATGACTTCTCTTTCCTTTTGAAAATAGTGTTTAAGAGCTAGGATATTCATTCTATCGCTCTTAATGTCCACAAGTTCTTTAGATTTAGATTTTAAGGCAGAGTTGAGTTCAGAAATCGTTTCTTTCAAAGGATTTAGGTTTTTGTTCCAATTTGTTTCAATTTCTTCCTTTTCTTGATATATTTTTGCCTTTTCTTGAGTTAGAAGTCTAGCTTCTCTCTCAAATAAGGTGAGTTTCTTCTGAACACTTTCGCAGATCTTTTCGAGTTCCGTGTATTCAATGGTTAGTTTAAGCAAATCAGCTTCTGCTTGATTAGAGTAAGATTCAGAAGTGGATACCTCACTATCAGAGTCGGAGGAGTTGACCTCTGCCATTCCACAGAACAAGGCGTTCTTGTCGCCTTCATCAGATGATTCGTCTGACAGCCAGTTCTTCTGATTCACCATTAGCAACTTCTGAGCATAATATTCCGCTTTCTTTTTGTAGAAAGCAGAATCCCTCTGAGGGCGGTTTGGTTTGCTCCTGCAGTCCGCAGCATAGTGGCCTGGCTTGCCACAATTGAAACATCACTGGTTCTGGGGAGCGTTGCCAGCTCTGTCGTCAGACTTCTGTCGGTCACCACCTCTGTCACTCTTGTCATTTTACCTATGTTGGTCATTTGATCCTTCTCTTCCCTGATTTCTTGAATCACCACGATCATCTCTCCCATTGCGTTCATAACCTGACTTCTTCTGGTATCCTCTGCCTAACTCCCGTGTCAAAAGAGCTAAAGACTTAGCTATTGAGGCCATGGTTGCCTCTTCTTCTTCTACCAATTCCTCCTCTTCACTATCAACGATCGTTACCTTCTTCTTCTTTTCCTTCTTTTCTTCCACAGCTTTCTCCTTCTTTGGCTTCTCTTTAGCTTTTGTAGCCTTACCAACAAGTGCAAGGGGTGCACTGACTTGAGCTTTTGCTTGTGCAATATGAGGTTCTTGGGCTGCCAACGTTCCGTAAAGATCTGACAGAGTCCAACAGTCTAAGTCCTGATTAGTTTGCAGATACATAGACAACTGGAACAATTCTTCATTTAGGCTCTTTAGGAACATGACGTTGTTTTCTTCAGAGGTTCTGTGAATCCCGAACTTCTTGCATTTGTTGATCAGAGAGTTGAAACCGGTCGTATGTTGACTGCATAGATTCTGTCGGCAGAGCTTTGAATGCATAGTATTCATTGATGCATTGGGCTCTGCGGTTCTTCTGAGTTTTGGCCCCTCCTTCCAATTGTTTCTCCAGTTCCTTCCATAGATCGTATGCAGATTCACACGCATCTAGGGATTGGAAGAGGTCATTGGGGATGGCCATTATCAGAAGTCTTTTGGTCTTTTGAGCAACTTCATATTTTGCCCAATCTGGATCGGACCAGTTATCCTTGATCTTTGGTTTCTCGTGCTCAGGAATCTCTGGTGTGTCGTCTGTGGCAGGTACACGAGGTACTGTGATCATTGGAACGAAAGGGGGGGTTGTGAATATAGTGAACGAGTTCTTTGTCGGTACCCTCGAAGAAGTAAATCATTCGTATCTTCCACTGAGGGTACTCGTCTCTGAGTAGAGTGGGTGGCTTGGTTAGAGAACCAGCGGTGAAGAAGTTGTTTGAGTTCGCCATTTTGAAAGAGGTTTGAAAATTACCAGAAAACAGAGTATGAACTGCAAACTTTCAGATGATGAAGTGGAAGCTTCGAAAAGTGTTTGTAAGCTTAAAAACCTTGAGCAATGCACTAAAATGGAGAGTTTTAACCGAGAAAACAGATTCTACAGGTTTACCAACGTCGAACAGGTCGAGAATGGCAGAAAAACAGAGTCTGTTTGAAATATGCGAAGAACAGGTCAAAATCTAACCAAGTTTCTACCAAAAATCATTGTAAGAGAGGATCTCTTGATATATAAAATCAAGGATGGCTCTGATACCAATTGTTGGTTCCTATATTGCTTAACAAGGATTTAAATACCTATTAGCTCAGACAGATTAGGATGCGAAAGCGTTTTAACGAACTAAAGAGGTAATATTTGATAGATAAACACACAATGTCAAATACATGAAGTGGAAATAACACAGATAATTAACTCAAAGATTCACTGTATTTGATATAATAAGAACACCAAGAACACCGAAGGTATTACAAGAATTCTGCTCTAATGGTGTGTGTGTCGTGCAAAGCTTAATAGAAGAGCTTAACATGAGTCTTCTATTTATACTACATCTACAGGGGACAAGGTAGAGACAAGAAGTACTAAGGTACAAAGACACTATCGTGGAACAATGACAGGTACAACGTTGCTGTAGTGCGACGCACTCTACAAAGGCTGCAACCCATCAGAGGTTGACACGTGGAGGCAGTAGGGCGAGCCTTGTACGAGTGATCTTCAAGATCTTCATACAACAGTAAACGTGAGAAGCACGATCGTCTTTGTCTTGATCTTCAAGTATTCTTCCAAGTCTTCAGTCTTCATACCACAGAGGCTCTGTCAAGTATGGCAGAGGCTCTGTGACCTTGTCTTCTGCGAAGCGTCTTCTGATGATTCTTCACTTCGGTCTTCTATCGGTGTTTTGGCAGAACCTCTGACGGTGTCAACACTTAGCCTATTTTTCAATACTTGTATAAACAGTAGAGGTTGGAGCTAACATAAAGTTTGTAATCTTGTTCCCAGACCATCTAACAAATCAGTGATATGCACTAAGTGGGTCTATCGAAACAAGTTAGATGAATTTGAAACTGTAACTCGCAACAAGGCTCGACTAGTTGCTCAGGGATACAAACAAGAGGAAGGCATAGACTAGGATGAAACCTTTGCCCCAGTAGCAAGACTCGAAGCAATTCGACTCCTTCTAGCCTATGCAGTTCACAGGGACTTCAAAGTTAATCAAATGGATGTCAAGTCAACGTTTCTTAATGGAAAGCTGAACGAAGAAGTCTACGTTGAACAACCTCTTGGATTCGTTGATCCTAAGAATCCAGGTTTTGTCTATAAACATGATAAGGCCATCTATGATATGAAACAAGCACCTCGTGCATGGTATGATACTTTATCCTCTTTTCTCTTCACTGAAAAATTTGAACGTGATAAAATTGATAATACTTTGTTTTTCATAAAGGTTAAAGGTCATATTATTCTTGTTCAAATATATGTCGATGATATTTTATTTGGTTCTACTAACCCATCTCTTTGTGATCGTTTCGCTGAACGAATTAAAATTTAATATAAAATGAGCATGATGGGTGAGCTGACATACTTCCTTGGACTCCAAATCAAGCAAAGTGACAAATGCACTTTCATTCACCAAGGTAAGTACGTTAAAGATATGCTGAAGAAATTCGATTTTACTTAAAGTTGAACAATGAAAACTCCTATGACACATCCGCTGACACTTAACAAGGATCCCTCTGGAAAACCTGTTAATGTCACTGCCTATAGAGGACTGATCGTCTCCCTTCTCTATCTTACAGCGAGTCGTCCTGATATTATGTACTCTAATTTTCTTTGGGCACGATATCAATCTGAACCAAAAGAATCACATTTGATCGCTGTAAAGCGAATTTTCAGATATCTGAAGAGTACACCCAACCTAGGTCTTTGGTATCCCAAAGACTCAAGGTTTGATCTAACTGCCTATTCAGATAGTGATTTTGCAGGATGCAAACTGGATAGAAAAGGCACCACAGGAGGCTGTCAGCTCCTGGGTGAAAGCTTGTTAGCACCATAAATGTCCTACATATTAGAAAGATATATAAATAATTATATAGTGCTTAATTAGATTAATTAATTATTGTAAAAGCCTTAATTACATTAATTGGGCTTAGTTTAGGCTTAATGGGCTTAAGCCTTGCTTGTGTAAAGCCTTGGTATATAAGACTTTCCCTAACCTTAGAATTAGGTTAGCAATTGATAGAGATTCATTAGAGCTTAATTGTTTTAGAGAGATATAGTTGATATTTTCATTTAAACCTTTGTAACTATCTTGAATCTTGAATACGAGAGAGATCATGTTGAAATCATCAATTGTTCGTGTTATTTCTTATTGATTTATTGTTACCTGATCAAACTGGGATTCACAATTGGTATCAGAGCCGAATCGGTGATTTTAAGAATAGAAGAAATCGAACGAAAGCAAGAGAAAACAAAGAAAATCGTATACAATTTTCTGGAAAACGCAGCGAGCCGTTTTGCTTATTCCCGGAATTTGAACCGTCGGATCGTCGTGATTTTTGGACAGTAGCTCCACGACATTCTGCTCTACATTCTGTATGGTGGGATTAATCGTTTGAGGTACATAAGGCATCCATATTATTTTCGACAAACTGCAGTTTTTCTTGGATTTAATCGTTTATCAATCGGGTTTGCAAAGTTCTTTCGTTGATTTAATAATTCGTTTGCTATATCTCGATTGTTTAATCGTTTTAATCTGGTGTTTATCTGCGTTTACATCAATTTTCAAAGGTTTTAATCTTTCAACTTAAAAATCAATTCTTGAGTTTTTGATGTTCTTAATTTTTTTGTGGTGATTATTTAAAAATAGGATATATTTTGCTTAGAAATCGATTTGGGTTTGTTTGTTTTTGTGTTTTTGGTCAAAATCTAACCCTACAGAAGTGAAATCAAGCAACCCTATCAATCCGAGATCCGAATTGCTACCACAGCCGCAGTGCCCGGAAGTTTCTCATTGTTACCGGGTAAGTTTCCTATTTCTCACCACTTACCGGATAAATCTCAAGGTTACTGGATAACATTTGTTTAAAAGGTTACCGGATAACAATTTTTTAAGGTTACCAGAAGAATTCAAAGTTACCGGACGTCTCTATCTTTCCGGATGAATTTTTGGTTACCGGATGAACCAATCTTTTGGGTTACCGGATAATGTTTGGTCATTTTCCGGATGAAAGCCGCATGACATCTTTGACCAGTTAGTTTTACTGTTTGACCATCTTTGGTTTACTTCTTTGAAGATACATATATATACCATTGTTGCATGCTCATTTTAATTTTTAAATATTTTTTTTGTGGTGAGTCTCTTCGATAAGCATTAGTTTTTTTTAACAGTGTTGCATGCATACAACCCTCATATCTCAGATAGCATACCTTCATATAATTCTTGCATACATAATTTTTTCTTTGGCTTCGTTGACCATCATGCATCCTAGAATACATACATAGCATACCAACTCACACCATCTTTGTTTCAGTTTTTTTTGTGTTCTAATATTCTTCACTGCATGTTCGATCTCTACATATATATATATATATATATATATATATATATATATATATATATATATCGCGCTAAAACATCGGTTCGATCGTACATTGCAAGGTTCGTTTCTTTTGCATCCGTATTCGCACGAAGTCATCTCAATTTTTGAAAGTTAATTGCACGGATCTGAACGGTACCCGAGTTACAGCACGTCTCGTGATTGAGAATTTTTAACGAAAGTTGCGATTTTTCTGACGATCGATTTGCAATTTTTTTGTGACGTTTGATATTATTTGCGACGATTTGCAATTATTGCGACTATTATCATTTTATGTGATTTTAGTTGACGTCTTTAATCTAACGTGGTTTGTTTTTCTCGCATGTTTCATTCTCGAAGTTTGATTTCGTTCGTTCCGATAATAACCAAATTTTAAATTTTGGAAACAAATTTATTTTTAGATTTGTTTTTCAAATTTAATTTTTGATTTTCATCCGCAAGTTTTATTCTTCAAAGTAACACCGATTAACGATCATAATTTTTTCAGGTAACAAATGACTTATTCATCTCAATCTGCAGCAGCTTGTCAGGTATGTCTACCAGCTCATAACGCTTTAGTTGATAAGATTCAACTGCTTGGTCAAAAGGTAGAGTCCTATGTGTTTTCCTCGAATGAACAACTACTTGAAATTAATTCGCTTAAAGAAAAGCTAGACGTTCAAAAGAGGATAACAGAAAAGCTAAAGTCCGACAATGCAAATCTTAAAGAAAAGTGTGCTAATCTTTCAATAGCACCAAAGGACTTACGGGCCAAAATATCTGATCTGACCTTAAAGCTTGATCAGTGTGAGAATGAGAAAGCAAAAATTGTTTATCAATGTTCTGCTCTTCAAATTCAGCACAAGGAGTTTGTCGCTAAAATACTTGATCTTGAAACAAAACTCCACAAAAGAGGTCAAACTGATCAGACCATCCATATGAATAAACCCAAGGAGTTCACTTATTTTAACAAGGAGTGGGGAATCGGATACGATAATCCACACTATTTGAAAAAGGGTTTTTTCAATACACCTACACTGTATGATTTTGGTTGTTTAGGATTAGACAAAAAGTATCTGGAATATGCGATTAGATGGACTGGTCCTCTTGAACCTGAAAAGGAAGAGAAAACTGCGGAATATAAGCGAAAGAACACGTCTAAAATGTAACTTCCTTTTTGTTATGAGCCTTTAAACTATTATTATGAGAAAAATCAAAAGAAGTACCTCTCGAATGACTATTTTGACTGCTATAAGGTTGTGACGCCCAAGGATTCCTCCAAAAAGGATGAGGTCCAAGCAACCGAACCCAAGATTGAGTCGGATGAGTTTAAACTCTATGTTCCCCCTCTCATCTTGGAAGCAAAAATAGTTGAGTTAGAGGAGTCACTCGAGAAGGAAAGGTCATGTTTTAAAAGGAAAAGCAAGCGCTTGTAACCAAACTTGAGACACTTAAATCCGCTAAAACCGAGTCTGTGTCGAATGAAGGACTGAAATCGATCGGCTCACATCAAAACTGTCTGCCTTGGCGACAGAAGCGATGAAGGAGCATGTGAGAAATGGTCAACTTCAAGAGAAGCTTGACCTACTCCAAGAAGACAAGACGATTTCACCCGAATCTTCCTCGGACTTGTCTGACACATCCTCGTGTAAAGCTTTCATCGGCAAAACATCTTCTTTGAACGGAAAAGGGTCTCAAGATAAGTGTGTTTTAAATAATCTGAACTTTGACTTTTTCTTAGCTTCCGCACCAGATTCACCTAAGCACACGGACACAAAGTGTTCCTCACCTCCCTCGGCCAATCCTAGTCCATCGATTCCGGATATAGATTTTTCCAAAGTTATGAATTTCGAGGGTTGTTCAGATGAAGAGTTTGAATCGTTTCCATTCGACAAATGTAACGCCCTAAAATCAGGGCTAAATTGAACCTCAAATTTCCACAAGTTATGATAAAATAAACTTCAACTTTCATATATATATAGCAAGTGAATTAACTACTAGGAGTATATTTACAAGTACAGAATTCTCCAAATAACCTATTAATCTAATTATGTCACTATAATCAGATTAACTAAGTTATCTAAGCAATCCTTCAAAACTCCTTCTGTTAATTGACTTTTCCGTTATTCCAAAACGCTCGTCCCACAACCCTTTACTTTCCCGAGCTGGTACCTGGTAAGAAAACATCATATGAAACGATTAGGCTAACGCCTAGTGAGAACATTCGTTTCGATAACAATACTTGCAAAATCAATGTAAACAAGTTACAACAACCTGCTTTATCCTTTTCTTACCGTACGTGTAACTCTATTCCATTACACTATTTCATCCAAGACCATGAATATGACTGACAATAATTCTATCAGCATATCATGCCTCAGAGCCACACTACGAATCTTTAATGATTCTAGATTAATGCTCTTATCCAATAAATCGCAATTACACATGCCCATTTATCGGAAAGGAAGTAGAGATTACAAGCACTTATGTCAATCCCATTTTCTTCCTTAGAAATAGGAAATAACGATTATTACCACACGCCTATTCCACAATTTCCACACACACACTGGAATAACGATTATTACCACACGCCTATTCCATGTGATTACCAAACACTAGTGCCTATGGATCCATTACACTTTACTAGCGTATATGCATAACAACATATTACAGCTCATATCATATTCTCAAATCTAAGAATACTAGATAACCTATCGTATCTTCATCCTCAAATACCCCCCCCCCCCCCCCCTTCGGCGACTTAGCAACAGGGGTTTTCGGATACCTTATACTATTTGGACAACAGGGGTTTCCGGATAACTACAACTTACCGGTTAAACCATACTTTCCGGATACCTTCTAATCCGGTCAACACCCGGAAACTAAAGCAACCCGGATACTATCCGGTAACTATTTTATCCGGAAACTTTCCATAAAATCAATACTTACCGGATACTTAATCTCGTCCGGAGACCTTCATCACCATGGTTTCCGGATACATGGTTTTATCCGGAAACCTTCGACATGCAGCTTAAAAATCGACCAAATTCGATGTCTGTTCGATTCAGTTCATTCCCGACCATCCCATACAGTTCATAACCAATTTATACAGCTATTTCAAGGTTTAATTTAACATGAAAACACTGATTTAAGCAAACAACAAATGAACTCACCTATTTGAAGAAAAACCCACTTTAATCTCAAACTGTTGCTCCAATCTGCTGTGACTGATTCTGGAAATCAACCCAATACACAGATTCGTTTACAATTATACCTCTACAACAATTTATCAGAAACTTAGATTAATTTCTTACCAAATTGAGCCAAAACCTTGTTTTTCTTCCTTTTCTCTCTTTCTCCCTTTTCTCTCTATTCTTGCTTTCTTTCTTCTCTTTTCTAAACCGACTCAGCCATCAAGAAATGAAATAATATCTGATTTTCAGATATTTTATCCAAACATACTATCCAAAATGACCAATTACACCTCCAAGTTTCATTATTTCCAAAATAACACCAAACTTTAAACCCTTGTATTTTAACCCTATTGAATTATAAATTACCACAAAATTCAAGGTTTTAAACAAAAATACAAATACATCCCAATCCTCATTAAAGTATTAAATAGAAAATTCAGGATGTTACAACAAACCTCTTCCAAGTCATACCGGCTTTCTTTCAAAAGCGGTAAATCGCCCGGTCAATTTTCAAAAAGGTGAATGTTCTACAAAACCTAAGACCCCGGCTGTGATCAAGGTTCCTAAAACCAATTCTTGTTCTAAAAACAATCATAGCCCCGACAAAAGACCGGTCGATCGACTTATAAACGTCCTGCCTACTCAAACTCCACTGGTCATACATTTAATGGTAATTCAGATAATAATGGCCGAAGAAAAAGGTTCAAACAAGTTTGGGTAGTGAAAAAGTCTAATGAAAGCAAGACGAATACAAAGTCATTTAAGCCAGTTTCGCATGCTAGGACATACAATCACAATCATAATGCGTTTAATTCTCCAACTTCTGTTGAACAAAGAATAAAGTTTCCTTTAAGACTTTATTCAGTTCGACAGCTACTTCAACTTTCTTATGATTGTATCTGTTGTTCTACATGTGGTTCGAATGATTTTGTTGATCATAAATTTGAATCTCATTGGTATGGTACCTATAGTATCCCCGGTCCTCACTATCATAGGGCATCTAACCGTCAATGATCCATCAAAAGGTGGATACCAAAATCTTTTTAATCTGTTCTGCAGGAATGTCATGTGCGGTTTTAATTCCTATTATTCACATCACATGACGAGCATTCAAAGGTTATGCCAATTTTGAAGGGGAGTACTATCTCATGAAAGGTAAGTGAACTTCAACTGAATTCAAAGACCGTGGTAATTCATTCTGGATAACTTACTTGTGTTTGTTATTCTCCAATTTTAAATTCCATGATTACCACGTGTCATTTTTCTTGACTTAGTTATTTCCATGTCTCACATATTTGTTGATTTTTCGATGGAAATACACTCGTTTGAATTCCTAGTTGTTTTCCAAGTTCGCTATTTCTTGCACATGATTCCATTCTTATCTGATATAATAATTGTGACTTGTTTCTTCACAATTAAACATTTTGATCATTGTTTCATTTCTTGCAAATTATTGTGCTTACTGGGTCATTCTGTTTTGCGCTTGATTTTGTTTCTTGAAATTCCGTTATTTCAACCAATGACTTCTGAATAATTCAGTTCAGAACTCGTACTTAATTTTAATGACTTCTGATCATCTCAGATCAGGATTCGTTCTTAAAACAGACATGGACCCAGTGTCGATAACTTGTGGACCCAGTGTCGATAACTCGTGTCACCCCACCCAGCCACTCAAGCATCTCACAACAGATGCTTGTTTCACATACTCACGGAGAATTAGTACATACTCTATCTAATCCTCACTCGGATGTCTTATATATTGAAAAAGGAAGACACCAGCTCCGGTCTCCGAACTTCATATTCTAATCACTGTGTCAATTGATTTTTAACTTGCGTCCCAGGTTAAATCAATATTTGAGCCTAACTGATATTATTTACTTCTTTCACACATGCACGAGTCTTTGTGATTTCAATTGCATATCTTCGTGATATTGCCGGAACAGTTTGAGAAGTAGTTTTTAAAATTTTACTTCCGTGATAACTGGAAGTCCTATCAGAGATTCATCATTGCCAACTCTGAACATAGGCCACACAGTTTTTTAAATTGTTGTGATAACAGTTACTAACGTGTTTCTGTGTTAGATTTTTACCCCATGTTGGTTACTAAGATGTTTTATCTGGATTTTTTGCTACTCGTTACTTTTGTCTTTTAACGTGCATGATGCTTCGGATGCTCCTACTCATCATGAGGGGGAGAAAGGGTACAGATTCAAAGACACTGATTATCAAGTTGAGGGGGAGTTAGCAAAATCCGAGGGGGAGTAACTGTTGAAGCCGAGGGGGAGTAACTGAGTAACTATCCTTGATCACTGAAGTTTGCGTCAGTAAGGTGTTTTTCAAAAACTAAGTTTGTATAACTGATATTTCTTTTCAGTGATATCTTTTGAAATAACATAAAATTCCATCACTAATACTTCTATTCAGAGATCCTTCTTTACACAAAATTATCCCTGATTTTTCAAAACCCTCAAGGATTCCTTTTGAAATTGAAGTGACAGTTTATGTGTGTGACATCATCAAACGGATAATCCATGGCACGACTTTTCGTCTGATACGTTCGTCCTTTTCGAATTCTTGTCCAATAAGCTTCGTGGGTCGTGTCACGTGTCATGATGAGTATTTTTCCGCTCATCATTTCTTCTCTCTCCTCTCACTATATAAACCCTTCATGTTTATATTTTTACCTTTTACGCATTCGAACTCTCTATTACAAGAAATTACCCTAGCATTATGTGTTCTTGGATTATTGTGAAACCTGCTACTAAGTTCTTCAAACATTCATCAACAAACATGTTCACATTTCTTCTCTATTATACATTAAATCTTCTTCAAACTTGTTTTGATCAACTTCTTTTGTTTTCAAAGGTCAAAACACACGTTTTTCTCACATAAAATCATTTTCTTCATGATTTTATGGCCAAAACTTGAAAATATTTTTTTAAAAGTTTTAAACCAAAATCTTAAGCTTGTAATCTTCATACGTTTTTCCAGAATCTTTTCCTTAAAGGGAAACTGGTAAAACTGTTTTCTACCTACTTTTTGTTTTTACAAAACTAGAAAACCAACTTTTTGGTATTCTTTCTCAAAAAGGGAACTGCAAAAACCCTAAAAACTCTTGTTTTTGAACTCTTTCCATAACTAAGAAAGTTTCTCCTTCTCCTTCCTTGCTTTATGTTTTGTTCAGAAATGGCATCTGTTACTGCTCCCAAGCTTGAACCAGATTACCTTTGTTGCAAACAACCCATTAGCCCTGATGGTGTTTCCCAAGAAGAAACCCTGCACCCACCTAACTGATGTTGTGGCTTTCCTGAAACAATCCCCCATCCACACTACTATAAACATCGCTCCTCCTGCACACCGCTATCTTCTACAACAATTTTGGTTCATTGCTGAACAAACCACCCAAACCTCCCAAAAGTCAGGAAAGGAACTGACTATCATTGGCTTTCAAACGGAATTTGGCCAAGGGTACATTTCTTCTTCAACGATCCGCACTACACTAAAGTTGCCCTCTGGTCCTTTCGACCCCATCCCTGAAGATGAAGAACTGACCTCCTTCCTTGATCTCATAAAATATTCATGGGACAAGAAGCCCCGCACTGATGAGGATGACAAGCGCCCGACCAAAATCCTCATGGCGAAGATGCCCGCTGAACTGAACTACCTTTTTGCACATGTCATCTCTTGCATGATAGCGAAGTTTGGTTCCACTGACCAAGCCAGCAAGACCCAACTACAAATGGGGTACTCCTTGCTGACCGGGCGTAAGATCAACTATGCGCAGATCATCTTTGAAGATCTGATGGACATAGTCGAGAGGTATGAGAGGGACATGAAGGTCCCCTATCCTCGCTTCATATCAGCTCTCCTCCAACTCTTCACCGGGGACAAGTACCCAAAACAAGGGGATTACAAGCTCCCTCAGCTAGGGGTCAAAATCATTGACTTTCAGCCCATCGACGACGAGGTAAGTCTTTCTACCCTTCTCTCTCTTCTCTCTACTTATCCTCTTTCCGTGGCAAATTCAGCGGCCATACCCACCGCTGACACCCAAGCCGCACCATCTAAATCCTCTAAAAAAGAGGAAACCTTCTGAAACCCCACTTGGCATCCATAAGACCAAGAATCCCTGAAAAGAGAAGCCCCATCTTTCTCAAGGAGAATCAACGATCGCCTCTTCACATGCATCGATTGCAAAGTTCATGGTACACTCCACCACATCCGTTGAACCATCCTCTCCAACCACTTCAGCGCCTCAGAAATCTGAAGCACTGCTGGTAACTTCCCCAACATCTTCAGTGCCTCAAAGCTATGACGAGATCTTCATCAGCAACACCAGTGCTGAACCTGCCACAATCTTCTCAGTCGCTGCTTCTTCTCCTCCATTGGTCATCACCACTTCTTCTGCACCAGCATTCTATGTCGTTGACACCCATGCCTCCTTGCTTAAGAAACTCATCGAGCAGAACTTTTCAATGTTAGAACCAGAATCTATTAGCTAATCATCATGTCATCTCATTGATCTTGAAAGAATCTGTGAGGCCCATGATCTACAATAATTCAAGTTCAAGTAACAAGATTGAGATAGGAGAGAACTATGTATTTATTGAAATGTAAACCTAATCTAAAGAGAACACAAGATGGTTTGAAGGCTACGTTGTGAATTATGAGAATTGTTACATTCTAAACTACAATACAAGTTTTATTTATACTCCCCCTCCCTTGTTACGCAATTAAGCCCAAGCCCATTAGGCCCAAGGCCTTTGCTTTACAAAACTTTCTAATATAAAATGTTGTAACATTCTCCCCCCTGTTATCCCAATAACAAGTAATCAATAACAAGATGTATGCAAATCACTGGTCATTTCTCATTAGATTGAAGAACTCGATACAAATGTGTAGAGAGAAAATACAGAGAGTTTTCCCAATGTTATCTTTCAAAGTGTTAGTGAGAAATGAGCTAAACTAGGCTATTTATACCTAGACTCAATAGTTACAAAACAACCCCTCAACTTAAATACAACATATAAAATTGACACTAACATTCTCCCCCTTTGTATTCAAGTGAGCCAGGTAAGCTTTAACCATAAAGTTCTTCCGGTGGAATGTATCTCTTTCTGATCCCAAAGATAATTTCAAATCTTCTGAGTGAATTCCGGTAATCTATTCGGTCTTGTATCGCTTTCAAGGCATTGTTGATCAAGACAATCTCCTTCTCTTTCAGAGGCACCTTTTCATCAGTCCAATGAATTTCAAAATCGGGCCAATATCGTGCGTACCTTAAACATTCGAAATTATATACTGTCGGTACTGCAGCGATAGCTTTGGCTCCATATTTTGGACATTCGTAACCAAGTCCCCAATATGTATTGACATTGTTTACATGTCTTGGCTTGTTCATGAAAATTGTTTGAGTAGATTGATCTCTCAAATACAGCTTCTTTTCCAAACTTTTGATTTTGTCTAATAAATCTGAATTCTTATTTGAAAGATTTGTCAAAGAAAAATCACTTTCTTTATTCTTTGACTCTAGATCTTTGATTTGCTTATTCAATTCAGATAATTGAGAATCAAAAACTAACTTTTCTGATTCAAATTGATCATGTTAAGCTTTGAGATTTTTGATTTAAGAACATTTGTCTTTTATCTCAAATTCAACAACATCAACCTGTTGTTTCAACTCACTATTCTTCTTTCTTTCGTTTTGTAGAGTTTTTGTTAACTCTTCAACACATCGTTCCATTACTTCAAATTCATGAAATAAACTAGCATACTCTTTTTCAGAACATGCTAATTTATTTAGTGTGTCATTCAGTTCATTACGCAGATTTATGACTTCTTGATTTACTGATTCAGGTAAAGGAAAAGAATTTACTTGTGAGGATGTGTCAGACTTATCCTCCTCGTCAGAATCGAATTCTGCTTGACACATATTTGCATGCTCTTCCCTTTCACCCTCATCATCAGAATAATCAAGAAAATATTCTTCCTCCACCATAAGAGTTATTCCATCTTCCTTTTGTTATGCAAGAAGCAGCTTTTGTTTGTAGTAATCAGTGTTCTTGACAACCTTCTTTCGACAATCTCTTGCATAGTGACCCGGGGTTCCACAATTGTAGCACTTTTGTATCTCCACATCCTTCTTATCTTCGTACTTTTTCTCCATGTTTTCATACACCTTCTTTCCTTCAGCTTTCTCCGATCTTTGCTCAAATCTTTTATCAGTATTCTCAACTCTTTGCTCTCCAAAAGGTTTCCTTTCATAACTGTTGTTCTCAAACTTTCTCGAACCAGATGTATACCTCAGATTGTTGTTTGATGACGGAGGTTTGTAAAACTTCTTTTGAAAGTGCCTTGTGAGAGGAACTAAAGCTTCATGTAGTTCAACACCATCATCAGAAATATTTCCCCTGAAACCTGTATCAAACATTCCACATTCATCAGATGTAAAGATGTTCGATTGTACCTTGGCTTGTAGTGCAATCGATTCTTGAGATATATCTTTCTTCTTTTTCTTATTCTTCTCCTCTCTTATCTCATCTATTTCTTCCTCATCTTGCAACATCGTCTCATACAATTCATGTAGTGGCATAGTGGAAAGTCTAGGAGCCTGTTTCATTTTTCTAGCCACACTCTTTCACTCGGGTTGTAGTGAACTAAGAAATTTGACATTTAATTCTATCAAATCCTTTTTGATCTTGTTTTTACTCAACTCATTTAGTAAAACCATGAATCTGTCATATGTGTCATGAAGTGACTCATCTTCCTTAGCCTTAAACTCTTTATACCTATTGATGCACATTGTAATTTTCATCTGATTTCCAATCTGAGACCCTTGTAACATCTTCTCTAACTGCATCCACATATTGTGTGCGGTATCTTTGTAGCTATCAATCTTGTTAAACACCTCATTAGGAATCCCCATAATCACATATGATCTTGCCTTCTTGTCAGCATCGTATCTTGCTTTTTCATCAACATTGTACTCGGAAAGAGGAACCAATCTCATATATGCGTTTGGTGCATCCGGTTCACTATAGTCCTTAAGAACAGATTTCATTAGACCATTGTGAAGAGAATCTATCAACTGAACACCATTTGATTGTCGTTCAAGGAAATCTTCAAACCTTTCTTTCCATTGTTCATACTCTTTTTCAATCAAAATTGGAGGTCTAGTATCACCTCCCAAAGAGTTCATTATGTCGTTTCTATTCATCTTGAAAATTACTTGTATTGATCTTTACACAGAAAAATGAATTTGTGAAAAATTTGACAAACTGTCGGGCAACAGTGTACGACTGTCGTATAGAATGTGTACGACAGTAACTCTCGTACAGAACGTGTACGACTTGGATTCAGCAACTGTAACTATCGTACAACAAGTGTGCGACTTGGACCA
Source organism: Saussurea involucrata (assembly GCA_033807775.1). Taxonomy (NCBI): domain Eukaryota; kingdom Viridiplantae; phylum Streptophyta; class Magnoliopsida; order Asterales; family Asteraceae; genus Saussurea; species Saussurea involucrata. Next base: position 116,781,726 of record CM066322.1, read on the forward strand.
ACACTCGTACGAAACTTGTACGACTTGGTTAAATGAACAGTAACTGTCGTATAAGCTGTGTACGACTAAGACCCGTGAACAGTAACTCTCGTACAACACCTGTACGACAAGAAATCTAGTCGGTCAGTAATCGTGCGACAGTTATGATGCTATGAATCACGCAACAGTTATGAACACGAAGAACAGATAAGCGTACGACAGTTATGAGTTTTAACGCGAAATTTTTTCTAAGTGTCCAAAAATTCTCAAATCAACTCCAATTGATTTGAAACTTCGTAGGGTTGTTCACGATCACAGTCTGAGCAACTTTTGTTCAGCATAAACCACCAAGAAACTAATAGAATTCCATCTTCCGATCTGAACAGTAAACTTTTCGAGAAACCTCAAAATCAACTGAAATCCTTCGAAACTTGTTTTCTGATCCTGTTAACTTGCACGAATTGATTTAGTGTATCAATCCGCACAAATCTGTGCTCAAACTCGAACCAAAAACACACTCAAATCACAGAATCCATGAGTAGTCCGAATGTGTCAAAAAATTGCCTAAAAATCTTTAAATTTCTTCATAAATTCGATCTGCTTGGCTTTGATACCACTTGTTATCCCAATAACACGTAATCAATAACAAGATGTATGCAAATGACTGGTCATCTCTTATTAGATTGAAGAACTCAATACAAAAGTGTAGAGATAAAATACAGAGAGTTTTTCCAATGTTATATTTCAAAGTGTTAGTGAGAAATGAGCTAAACTAGGCTATTTATACCTAGACTCAATAGTTACAAAATAACCCCTCAACTTGAATACAACATATAAAATTGACACTAACACCCCCTAAAGTTTTGGACAGCAAAATCATCTTTAAATCTCTAGCTCCTCCCCCCCTTGATTTTCTTGAAAAACTTTAGCGGTGCATTTCTTCAAATGTAGGCTAGCCCCCCCTTGAAAGTAGCTCTTACCCATCATATTTTCAACCTTGAAAAATCATATTCAATGTACGCCATAACCACGACTGAGTGCATGAAAAACATCTCTAAAATGTAGAAACTCGAGCTCGTTCCGATAAGCCCATAAGAATGATAACGAGTGAGTTGTGAGTGACAAACCAAGTGCATTCTCAGTTTAAAACAAAGAATCCGTCGTTAGACCACGAGTTGAGTAGGAATTCGGCTTAAGAGCTTGGTTCAAATTTGCTCGAAGGAGGAACGGTAAGAAGCACACACTACACGGTAGAGGTTTCGAGGAATCGATCAAAAATCGATGTCATGGAGATAGATGTGTGACAAACGAAATGTAGAAGTGATGTCACACGTGTTTCGTAGGCAAAATCCTCGAATTTTGACGAAGCTAACAGAATTTGGACCAAATTTGTTAGGAAACTAACTGGCCACTAACGGACATCGTTATTCACTATTCATCACCATCACCAATTACAAGTTCACGAACTGTTGATTTCTAAATTCAAACTTTTGGCTTTTTCACTTCCAAATCAACTTCATTTCATTTCCATGATGCTTAATAATCATTAAAAAATATTTCTCCATGCAAGTCTAGAGCTCATGCATCGTAAACAAACATTTCCGATGATAACTAATTTTTCCGGCGTCCTAACCAACTTTTTCCGACGAACTTCCAACAACCACAAACAAATTACCAATTCTTGCTGGAATAAACTTCTTATTGTTCCTATATGATTGAAACAAAAAAAGAGAACAAATCTGTGACGGATTTACAGAAAAATTCCGGCGAAAAACTCACATTCCGGCCAACTTGTTTTTCCGGCGATTTCCTCCAAGAATTCTAAAAAATACGATTTCTTGCTGGATTTCACGTCTATTTTTTGCAATATGATAGATATATCAAACGAACAGATCTGAGAATGATAAACATCAAAACACCGACAGAAACTTGATTTTCCGGCCATACCTATTTTTTTGGCGAGGTGACACGTCGTCGATGTTTAAGAACCTAAACTTATTGAATTCTTGTTGGAAATGGATTATAAACTTTAATATATGATCAAAATAGCAAATCGAACAGATCGATCTATGATGCTTTATCAGTGTCAAAGCAAAATCTCCGACGAAGTCATGCAGAATCCGGCGAGATCACGATTTTCCGGCGATCGACCATTCAGATCTGAGATCTAACTCATTTCTTGATGATTTTTGATTCTAAAAGATGTAGAGTGCTCGAAAATAAAAAACTAACAGATATGTGATGGAAAGATTGATCAAATACACTGGAATCTCAAGATCAATTATCACTTTGTGAACTCATCGAAAACACGTACCGTCGACTTGTCGAAATCAAAACTTACTGAATATGATGAGTTTTTTTAGATCTGATCGTTGCAAACATTTCACAATCAATAGAGAAATAGATATGTGTTGCTCTAATCAATTCATGCAACAAAAACGTCCGGATCTTAAGATTTCTCACGAAGAACAGCAAAAAAACTAAAAAATTTCTAAAATCACCAAAAATTATCGAAATTCGATTCAAAAGATTGGAGTTGGTCTGGAATCAAATAACGAGCAGATCTTCAAAAGCATAAGTGATTAGAACACACCAATGGCGCGTAGCTCAGTTGGTTAAGGGGCGAGGAGATGTTTGCTCCAATAAGTGATTAGAACACACTTACATACAGATCGAGCAAATTTCCACTTGAATTGCGAGATCCGATGATCGTATCGAATGAAAATTGATTCGTTAGGCTCTGATACCAATTGTGAGGCCCATGATCTACAACAATTTAAGATCTAGTAACAAGATTGAGATAGGAGAGAACTATGTATTTATTGAAATGTAAATCTAATCTAAAGAGAACACAAGATGGTTTGAAGGCTACATTGTGAATTATGAGAATTCTTACATTCTAAACTACAATATAAGTTCTATTTATACCCCCTCCCTTGTTACACAATTAAGCCCAAACCCATTAGTCATTTAAGCCCATTAGGCCCAAGGCCTTTGCTTTACAAAACTATCTAATATAAAATGTCCTAATAGAATCTTGATTACATAAGATTTATGAACTTTCTCTCTCTAGATTCTCTCTCTAATCACTCTCTAGGTGTTACAATTAAACTTCCTTTGTTCCTTCTAGCTTAACAACAAAGCTAACTGTTAATGCAAGATCTATCAAGATTAGAGAGAAATTCTAGAGAGAGAGAGTAGAGAGAGAAAGTAGATCTATTATGTCGGCTCTCAATGTTACAAGATATGAGTTATGACCAAAAGCTTACAAAGAAAGTCTAAACAAAGCCTTATATACCCTAAGACTTATTAAGGAAATAAGCTAGCTTTGACAACACTAATTATAAAGACTTTGACTTTATACAATGACTTTGACTTTGACTTTCTATATTAAATCTTGAAGACATATTTTAGCCTTAACAATCTCCCCCTTGGATTCAAGATTTAAACATTTGAGAACAGCATTCTTCGGCTTCTTGAATCTTCAAAACTTCGGTCTTTATCAAGGTTTGTCAAAGTCAAATCGTCACAAAATCTTCAGACGGGGAACTGACGGAGATTTTCTTTCTTTGATATGGAGAATTTGTTTCTTCACACAAGGCATTTTGATACAATGTAGCGCAAATCTAAGAAAAAGAGATCTTCTTGAGAAACCAAGATGATCAGTCGATTTTTCCTAAACTCTTGAAGAATTCTCCCCCTTTTTCTTTCTTTGACTTGAGAACTTCAATCTTCAGTAAGGATATTCACCATATAGCACAAGTTTAATAAAAAGAGATCACAAGATGATCAATCGATTTCTCTTAAACTCTTGAAGAAGAAATCTCCCCCTTTCCTTTCTTGAGACGAAGTCTTCTTTAAACATTTCTCCCCCTGTCATGAAATCGAATCTTTGACTTGAAAGCTTTGACATGAAATTGAACTAAACATTTCTCCCCCTTTTTCGATGAAAGTGTTCATCATGATCATCGAAAACCTTCTTCAATTTCAGTCGCGTCTCTGTTTCTCACTAACAATCTCTGTCACACTCCGCTAAAGCGGAAACACGAGATGTAACAGATAGAGTTTCATAGCATTAGGAAATAAACAACACCAACCATACAATTACATAAGGTATTAAATTGTGAAGTTCCAAAAATTACAAGTTACAATCCATTGTTTACAAGCAACCGAGATGGTGTTTTCAACAAAATAGAGCAAAAGAAAAGAGCTTGGTTGATGTCGTCATGCATGCTAAATTTAGACTTTGTCGTTTACCTTCTTAGTCCCTGAAAAGCATGTTTAAAATAAAAGGTCAACTACAAAGAGTTGGTGAGTTCACAGGTTTTCCATATACACAACAGTTTTTCATCCAAAGGTTACTCTCATGAAACGTTTGTTCATGACAAGCCTTAAGTTTAAAAATTTATGAGTACAATTTACAATGAATGACTTTTGCAAGATATATAAGTGTTGAGCCACTACTAAGCCTCCGACAACCTACGCCCCGCGAACTACCTCAGAGGTGGTATGTTGGCCACATGAGTAGAACATTATTAACAGATAAAGTGCACCCCTACTCGTCAGTTAAAGGTGGGTTTGTCAAACCAAATAGCGCTATCCACAAATATCACCGGCTCGTTATGAGTTAATAAGTAGTGTACCTATTGGGGACTTAACATTTTCATTATAACTCAACATATCTTTATCACTTATGTAAATTCGTCCATTCATTAGTACTCATTTCTCAAATCATAAAATCCACAATTTAATATCATGAATCATTTAGCATTTTAAAATCATAACATGCTTTTCACCCCAAACATTAAACAAGTAAAACGGGGCTGTGAATACTCACCTTATAGCGTAGCCGCGAAGTAGTGATAGCTTGTTTGCTTAAACGCTTTACGGGTTCCCTATAATGTCAAACAATCTCTATAAGTCCTTCATATCTAATTCAAGGTTATACTTAACTAATTTAATCCACATCTTGTGTAATGCCCTTGCTTTAGTATTCAAGTTGAAACGAAGAATTTAGCATTGTTCAATATGTTTTAATCATATATATATATAGAGTTATAAGAATAAAATCCCATACTTTTTCAAAATTGCCTAATCTGACAGAAACTTTGTACTTCAAAAATGACTATTGAAAAACACTTTCTAAAATGAAAAATTTACCCATTTTTTTATATGTAGTACTATACTGAGTTAAGGCTATTTTGACCAAATTTCATGAATTTTGGGGGTGTTTATGGGGTCAAAATAATTTTTATAAATCCGTGCAACACAGAGTCTAAAACAGATTGCACCCTTCTTCCATAAAGGCTTTTGGGGGGTCAAAACTTAATATTTTTCAGAGTTTTTACATGTTTTGAAAACCTAACACATAAAGGTATCTCATGGAGAAAGATCCTCAAACTTTTGATAAATTTTGAGTGAGTTATGGACGATTGAAGCTGCATGTGAAATCTGCCAATCTTGGACAGCTTGGCACACTTGACTTGTATAAAATGTTTGAGTGACCAAACCTCCATATTTTTGAATGAAACCAAGTGCATGTGAAACCTAACTCATCTAAGAAATTCCCAGAAGGAAAATGAGTAATTTTGATGGATTCTACAGAGAGTTATAAGCAAAACAAAATGACACTACAATCTGGCCGACCATCTGCTGCACACCAAATTTGTTCTAAGGAGTTGAAGGCTTAAATCTCAATATTTTCTTATGAGACCAGTTGGGTTTGAACCCTAACTCATTATACCTTACTCCAGAAGAAAAATGAGGAATTTTGGACATGATTTGACCAAGATATGGTCGTCCTAAGCATATGCAACAAATCTGCCAGATTCTTAAAACTTTAACATTCTTAAGAAAATCACATTTTTAAGCCTTCTAACATTCATAGATGTGGGTTCCTTTGATAAGGATTTAATCCCAACATCATATGACATGATTTTGCAAGAAAATACCCAAAACATAAAATAAAATGTGCATGCAAAGGTCTACAAACTCAGATTCTAGTACAAGAAGAAAAAGCACGTTTTTTGATGATTTTGCTCATTTTTCTTAAGTTCATTATGGAAGTTCATAGATTTTCACCACTTTATGGACATTTCTCATGTCCTTGGTGTTTTATCTCACTTCTAGAACAAGAAAAAGGGTTCATCCATTTGAACAAGATAAAGGTGTAGAACAATGAAAGAAATAGCATAAAAGGTGCCAAAAAAAATATGAACAACACTAGTTTGAAGTTCTTACCTTGGGAAGATGTTGCAAGTACTTCAAACTTTGAATCTTTTGCTTTGAATACGAGATTTAGGGCTGGAGTTTTTTTTTGCTGGAAGTTGAAGGTGCTAAGATGGAAGTGATGAGGAGAAGAAAGGTTTGAAACACTATAGTGAGAGAGGGAGAGAGAGAGAGAAGAAGATGGATGGTTGCAAGATTTGAAAATGAATCAAATTGCAACAAAGAGTGGGGTTTTGGGGAGGGGGTGGCCGGCCCCTACATGGGCACCCAACCCATTGCATATATTTTTTTTATTTATTTAAATTAAGCCCATAGCCTATTTCTTGTAAAAACCATTTTTAACTAGAAATTTAATTGCAAAAACAAGCTTCTAAAATACCTTCTTGTTTTTATTAAATCTTATAAAAAGGAAAAGTTTATATAGGAAGTAAAATCCTATATTTTTATTTAGGTTACATGTTAATTGAAGCATTTTGGCATTACATAAGGTGTTTCAGTTAGTCGCGGGTCGAAACTGGGTCTTTTCAGCAACTACCGGAAATTCTAACGAATCTTCGCTTTAATTTATCCTGAATGGGTCCTATCAGGGTATTTTCCTTATATTAACATTAGTAAAGGTTTAATGACGCTAACCTAGAAGTTCGACTTTTTGCCGGATGTTACAATCTCCTCCTTAATGAATAACCTTGCTCCCCCTCAAAATAAGAATTCTGGAGCAATTTGTTTTCTCCCCCTGAAAGTATGCATATATTTCATTTACGCACAGTAGTTGAAAATTTTATTCAACGAAAATAAAATTCATTGAACTACATTTTATAATTACTAACATTTGATCATTTGAAAACATTACAAAAGAAATTCAACTTAATGAAATTTAACAGATTTATCAATCAAATGAAATCAAATGCATGTGTTTGGATTCAAATACCAGGCATCATTGCATATCAAGTTAAAAATGTTCAGTTTCAACCCATTTATTAAATCTATTTGTTGTGCTAGCATGCGAAATATGATCAGCAACAAGCATATGCAATTCTAAAACATATCAGAATACTTTGCTCTACTCACACTATTTGTCCAAAATCAGAATTTTCACAAATTTACAGGTTTATCGCGACTTTGTATTTTCCCCAAGTTTCAAGAGATGTGTGCTCATTGGCATCTTTTGATTTTCTGCACATTGGCATCTTTTGATTTTGTGCTCATTGGCATCTTTTGATTTTGTGCTCATTGGCATCTTTTGATCACAAAGTTTATTAAGAATAAGATACACCGTTAAACATGGCTTTCTATCTGGTTCTATAGCAGGATTTGGGTCAGCGGATCCCAAACCAGTTGGCCTTAGGTGCTAGGTGACGAGCACCCCTTAGAACTTACTTTCCCGAACCAGAAATGCCACATCGATATATCTTAAACCCATTTGTACCAGTAGAACATGGCTTTCTATCGGGTTCTATAGCTGGATTTGGGTCAACCAATCCCAGACCAGTTGATCTTAGGGGCTAGGTAACGAGTACCCCTTGGGACTTAATCTCCCAAACCAGAAAGGCCACAGGCACAAACTTTCAAACTAAATGATTAGATATAAAACTTAGAGCATCTCAATCACTTGGTTCTAAAACATAGTGCTTTCCCCATATTTTCGTTTCCATCCATCATTCTAACAAAAAGGCTATTTGAGCATTATATTCTATATAAATCTAGAATCACATAATTTTGAGCATTCAGCATAAGTTCATTCATGTTTTGCTGACCTTTCAATTTATTTCAGAAGTGAAAGATGAAACAGATGTAACTCAGATAATACAAAAACGCTTGTAAAATCACCCTTGACACACATTTCATTCATTGAATGAAAGTTGAAAAAATTTCACTTCATTGAATTAAATTTGTAAAGATTCAAACATTCAAAGCAGTAGAAATAAAACATAATGCAATGTTACCTTTTACCACTTGTTCCTTGAAATAGAAAGATGTGACAGATAAGGATATCACTTGATAAGTATGAGTTCTAAACTGATTTCTTTAGAAGTCTTAGTCTTTGAAGTATGGGTCCTGAACTTAATTGTTCAAAACCCATAGTCGTTGAAGCACGGGTTTTGAACTGATATGTTCAAAAGCCATTAATTGTGAAATCTGGGTTCTAAACTGATGTGTTTAGAAACCATTCTCTTTACTCCCCCTTAATGGCACAAATAACCTTTTTCCGAGAGTTCAACGCTTTGCTTCTAAATCTGCAAAAACAGATTAAGTAGATTTTGGTACCCAACGTGTCTTGGGTCCTGGCTTGTTAAGCAGAGCTCTATAGGAAGGAAAATGATAAGTACCATACCAATATTGAATACTATCATTTGTAACAAAATCATTAGTTCCACAAAAAGAACAGCAAATATTCTTTTGTGGAAACCTGATTAAATTATTTGCTGAATATACTGAATCAGGTTTAGCAAAAGAATTACCTTTCAGTTTAGTGTTCTTGTTGGGAACAGATAATTTTGGTACATCTTTTTGAGGAGTCGTACCTTTTACTCTCCATTGCATGTTGACTTTCTTCTATGAAGTAAGATCAGCATATTTATACTTGGAAGAATTATCCACTGAATGATCATAGAAAAGATTAGACGGTCGAATCGGACTTTCTGAATAGCTTTTGGATTTGTTGAGTGACTTCACTTTGTTTGATAAGTCATTCCGTTCCTTGGTCACGAAATCAAGCTTCTTCTGAATGTCACAATTGACTCTCTTCTCTTTCATGATATCAGTAGATAACACGGCCAAATTCTTTGTGAGCTTTCGTATTTCTTGTTGAAATATCTTCCTTTCAACAGAAAATTCATCGTTGACGCTCCTGTCCTGAAAGTCATCTGTTAAACCAAGATCTATCAAGATTAGAGAGAAATTCTAGAGAGAGAGTAGAGAGAGAAAGTAGATCTTATTATGTCGGCTCTCTGTGTTTACAAGATATGAGTTATGACCAAAAGCTTATGGAATGGTTCTCTCGAGTGTTACAAGATTACCCTAAACAAAGCCTTATATACCCTAAGACTAACTAAGGCATAAAGCTAACTTTGACTTTCTACACAAGACTAAATACATTGACTTTGACTCTATTAATCAAGATTAAATCTTGAAGACATATTTGTCCTAACAATCTCCCCCTTGGATTCAAGATTTAAACATTTGAGAACAGCAGTCTTCGGCTTCTTGAATCTTCAAAATCTTCAGTCTTTATCAGGCTTGTCAAAGTCAAATTATCACAAAATCTTCAGACGGGGAACTGACGGAGATTTTCTTTCTTTGATCTGGAGAATTTGTTTCTTCACACAAGGCATTTTGATACAATGTAGCGCAAATCTAAGAAAAAGAGATCTTCTTGAGAAACCAAGATGATCAATCGATTTTTCCTAAACTCTTGAAGAATTCTCCCCCTTTTCTTTCTTTGACTTGAGAACTTCATCTTCAGTAACGATATTCACCATATAGCACAAGTTTAAGAAAAAGAGATCTTCTTGAAAAAGATGATCAATCAATTTCTCTTAAACTCTTGAAGTAGAAATCTCCCCCTTTCCTTTCTTGAGACGAAGTCTTCTTTAAACATTTCTCCCCTTGTCATGAAATCGAATCTTTGACTTGAAAGCTTTGACATGAAATTGAACTAAACATTTCTCCCCCTTTTTCAATGAAAGTATGCATCATGATCATCGAAAACCTTCTTCTTGAGACGAAGTCTTCTTTAAACATTTCTCCCCCTGTCATGAAATCGAATCTTTGACTTGAAAGCTTTGACATGAAATTGAACTAAACATTTCTCCCCCTTATTCTTTCTTTGACTTGAGAACTTCAATCTTCAGTAAAGATATTCACCATATAGCACAAGTTTTAAGAAAAAGAGATCTCAAGATGATCAATCGATTTATCTTAAACTCTTGAAGAAGAAATCTCCCCCTTTCCCATTTTCTCTACATGCAATAAAATCGATGAACGAGACTCTCCATAGTTCAAAATCAGATTCTTTGAACAACACTGGAAGCCGCTTCATGTTTGAAGAATTAAAAAAAAATTATATAAAACTTTTTCTTGAAAAACTCTTAAAGTGTATGAAATACACTATAGAAAAAATTTCAGTATAAAATTTTTTCTCAAAATACTTGTAATCAGAAGAACTGAAGGTTGCGAAAACTGATGATGAATGTTGCGAAAAGAAGATGAATCTTGCGAAAAGTTCACATCTAGCGAGAACTGATCAGAATCTTCAAAAATCCTCTTAACTCCAAAATTTCTGAGCAAATCTTGTACAGACAGGTTCGAAATCTAAAACCTAACACTTTTTATTCAGATAAGAACCTCTGAAAACCTCTGAAACTGATTCTGAACAGATCGAGAAGAGAACGAACTCGCACAGAACAAATTTCTTGAAATCCTCAAAATTGATGCTGAAAACTTTTGAATTAGACTTCGATCCTTGAACAAAGTATGATCTCCTCAGAAAAAACGAATCCAGAGAGCCAAAACGCAGAACAATTCGATCAAAAATCAGAAAAAAATTGATCAAATTTCAAGAAAATTAGATTTTCTTGATAAATCCAGAAAATCGATCGAATTTTCTTGAAGAATTAACCAAACTTTTCGTGATTGATCACTGAAAATCTCCTCTGAATCTCGAATCCAGCTCTGATACCAAGTGTTAATCCAAGATCTATCAAGATTATAGAGAAATTCTAGAGAGAGAGTAGAGAGAGAAAGTAGATCTTATTATTTTGGCTCTCTTTGTTTTTACAAGATATGAATTATGCTCTAAGTGATATGGAATTGTTCTCTCGAGTGTTACAAGATTACCCTAAACAAAGCCTTATATACCCTAAGACTAACTAAGGCATAAAGCTAACTTTGACTTTGTACACATGACTAAATACATTGACTTTGACTCTATAAATCAAGATTAAATCTTGAAGACATATTTGTCCTAACATCATCTTTCTTTCTCTTTTCCAACTCATGTCTTTCTATATCCAATTCCTTTTGAAGCTCAGATACTTTCTCTGACAATTTCCCATTCTTTGCTTCAAACTCTTTCCTTTTATCTGCAAATTCAACCCTTTCCTTCTCCAATTTTTCTTTTTCAAGAAATAAAACTTTCTCAAAATCTAAGTTTTGTTTAGAAAGTTTTCCGCATTTGAGTTCAAGAGCTTTCTTTTCTTCATTTTCTTTCTTCTCAGAAATTGAAGTCTTTTCAAGTTCAGAAACTTTCTGAGTAAGAGAAAGAATTTGCTTTTCATAGCAATTTTTCTCATTTAACCGATTAGCTCTTTCTTTTCTGAAATCATCTCTTTCTACTTTAAGCAGCTTTTCCATGTCAGACAACTTCTTTGTAAGCTCAATGACCTTTTCCTTAAGATCTTTATTTTCAGCTTCTGACATGTTCTGTTCTGCATCCACTTTTTCAGCTTTCTTTTCTTCTTCCTTTCTCTTAAAAGCAACTTCAGATCCAAGCATTTGCTTTGTTAACTCGTTCCACATAAGCATTGGATTGTTTTTGAAACATTCAACGCGTTTGAAGATGTGTTACAGAAGTTTGTAAAGTGCGAAGATCAAGTTGGATGAAGCTTCCTTGTCAGCTTTCTTTCTTTTAGTCTCTTCTTCTGTAAAATCATTTTCCATTTTATATCTGATCATTGGACCTTCGGATGAAAGATTTTATCATATTTTCTCCATTTTCGCTACTCGCAATAAAGTCGATGAACGAAACACTCCATCGTTCAAAATCAGATTCTTTGAACAGCACTGGAAGCCCCTTCATGTTTGAAGAATTAATCTGAAAAATTCAAACAATTTCTAAGTCAGAAATGCGCAAGTCAAAGAGGCGCAAAGTTCACTTAGAAAAAAATTGAAACTCTAAAACTTTTCTGAAAATAGAGCAATTCGGTAGGAAGCAAGCAAGCAAGTAGCTTAAACTAATTAAGCAAGCAAGTAAGTAGCTTAAACTAATTAAGCAAGCAAACAAGTAGCTGAAATTAATTCAGCAAGCAGGCTAGTAGGTGAAACTAATTCATTTGCGTTATCGAAGCAAGCATGTAGGTGGAATTTTTGTTAAGTCTGTTTCTCGCAAGCCTGATTTGCGAAAAATGGATTTAGTAGCTTTTGAATTCCATAAGCATACACACAGCTGAATTTATGTAGCTTGCGAGAAATGGACTGAAGCAAGTAAGCATGTAGGTGAATATAATTCTAAGTGAGAATCTCGCAAGAAGCAAGCATGCATGTAGGTTGCGCAAAATGGATTTAGTGGCTTGCGCAAATTGGATCAGTGGCTTGCGAATTATTTGTCCAGCAGCTTGCGAATTCTGTTTCTGCAATATCACAAACTCAACAACCAAATTAAATCTCTTGAATTATGAATCAAAACAAGTCACAAACAACTTCTAATCACATCTGAATAACAAGATTGGATCAAAATTTCAGATTTAAAATTTTTATCCAAGAACACTCAAGAACACCTTCAACCCAAAAATTTCAAAAATGAGTTTTATTCATTAAAACTTGAAATCTTTAATTGAAACATGTCTAAAACTTGTTTTTGGAAACAATTTTGCACAAAAATGAATCAAATCGACACAAAATAGCAAAATCAAGTTTCAAAAAATTTGACAGACAAGTTTTCTCAAGAACACCAAATTTCACAAAAACTTCAAATTCCTCAAATCTTGATGTGTTTTTGAAAATCTTTTGATGCAAAACTTGATTAATATGATGGAGAAACACTTTGCAATCAAAATCAAATCAAAAAACAAACTAGAATTGTATAACCCATTTGTGTTCTTCAAATCTTCAAAAATGGTGGATTTCTCCAAAAATCTTCAAATCTTCGAATTAATCAACCAAACTTTGCAGAAATGTTAGAAAATCAGTTTCTAACACGATGATGTGAATCAATTTCGCTGAAAATCACTGAATCAAAATCTGAAAAACTGATCAGACAGTTACGATCGAACCGAACAAAATCTGAAAAATCTTCAAATTGAACTCCAAATCTTTGAAATTAGCTCTCGATCCTTGAACAAGAAATGTTCCTCTATCAAAAACGAATCCAACGAGCTAAGATTTGAACAAATTCGATGAAAAATCACCAAAATTTGATATAATCTCAAGAAAACGAGATTTTCTTGAAAAATTCAAGAAAATCAATCAAATTTGCTTGTGAAATCACCAAATTCGTATGTTTGATCAGTAGAATTCCATCTCTCATTCTTGTTCCAGCTCTGATATTAATTGTTAATCCAAGATCTATCAAGATTAGAGAGAAATTCTAGAGAGAGAGTAGAGAGAGAAAGTAGATCTATTATGTCGGCTCTCAATGTTACAAGATATGAGTTATGACCAAAAGCTTACAAAGAAAGTCTAAACAAAGCCTTATATACCCTAAGACTTATTAAGGAAATAAGCTAGCTTTGACAACACTAATTATAAAGACTTTGACTTTATACAATGACTTTGACTTTGACTTTCTATATTAAATCTTGAAGACATATTTTAGCCTTAACACTAACTAATCTTATTTATACCTAGACATTACAAAGCATTAAAACTAAACTAGTTTGACTTTCTATGACTTTGTTTTTCTTTGACTTTTACATAAATCTTGAATACAATATAATGTCCTAACATTCTCTCCCTTTGGATTCAAGATTTAAAAAAAAATATAACAGCAGTCTTTAGCTCTTGATCTTCAAAACTATAACTCTGACTGCTTTAAACATTGAATCTCTGACAATCTTCAAACAACTGCATCTTCACAACTTCATGTTGAACTAGATGCTTTGACAGTCTTCAAACATTCAGCTTTGAAGAATCTTCAGTTAAATTTCAAAAGTCTTTGTCTTTCTCCTTGTAAAGTCATTCTTCTTGAATATAATCTTCAACAAATTGTCATCAAGTCTTGAACACAAATTCCAGATCTTTGCAACTTTGATTTTCGCAACTTTAAACTTTGAAGCTTTGAACTTAAACTTTGAATGATTTCTTGAACTTTGTATCTTCATTTCTTTGAACTTTGATATGTCTTTGAAGAACGATCTCTCTCGAATCATCTCAAAACATCTTCTTGATTATGACAAACTTTATACTGTTTCTCCCCCTTTATCTATCATTGATATATCTTCACTTTTCTTTAGTATATTATTTCTCCAGCTTTTTGATGATTGTGAGCATCATGATCATCAAAACTCTTTTCAATTTCAGCACTGTCTTTGTTCACCACTGTTAGGACATTTTATATTAGAAAGTTTTGTAAAGCAAAGGCCTTGGGCCTAATAGGCTTAAATGACTAATGGGCTTGGGCTTAATTGTTGTAACAAGGGAGGGGGAGTATAAATAGGACTTATATTGTAGTTTAGAGATTAACAATTCATAATTCAAAATGTAGCCTTCAAATCATCTTGTGTTCTCTCTAGATTAGGTTTACTTTTCAATAAATAAATAGTTCTCTCCTACCTCAATCTTGTTACTAGATCTTGAATTGTTGTAGATCATGGGCCTCACAATTGGTATCAGAGCCAAATCGACGAATATTTCTTCGATACGATCATCGGATCTCGACAATTCAAGTGAAAATTTGCCCAATCTATATGTAAGTGTGTTCTAATCTCTCATTGTTAGGACACTGAAGTTGTCCTTTATAATATAAAGTTTTGTAAAGCAATAGCTGTGTTAAAGGGCTTATGCTTAATTGTTGTAGCAAGTGATGAAGTCTATAAATAGGTCTTTACTTGTAGTTTGTAAGAAGTGAATTCATTAATACAAGATGTAGATCTCTAATCACTTTGTGTTCTCTCTAGGTTAGATTTCCTTTTCAATAATGTTCTTCATCATCTTGTTACACAATACTTGGATTGTATGAAGATCATGGACCTAACAGTCATGCTCTTGAAGATCTGCTCGTTATTCAACTCTAGATCATCTCCACTCTTTTGAATCAAATTTCGACAATTTTTGGTGATTTTCGAGATTTTTTCGGTGTTCTTCGTGAAGATCTTAAGATCCGAATTGTTTTTCGTGTATGATTTGGTTTGAGCTTCACATATCTGTTAGTATATGGTTTTGAAGGGAGAAACACGTTTCAGATCTGAATTTCATCAACAAATAATTGAATTCGATTTTTTCTATTCGGTATGGATTTTAACGGTGTTCATCGATTGATCTTCATTTCTTGGAAGTTTTGATCGATTTATCATCACAGATCTGTTAGTATGTAAATTTCGAGCATTCTACATCTTTTAGAATCGAAATTAGTTAAAAAAATGAGTGAGATATGTGATTTGAAATTTTGCTCGTCGGAAAAACGATGTTCGTCGGAGCTTCGTCGGAAAAACGTTTTTCAGACGGAATTTTGCTGAAAATTTGGTCCAGATATGTTAGTTTACAAGTTTAGAGAAGAAAGCATCTTTCAGATCTGATTTTGGTCGAAAAATCAATATGTTATCAATTCCAAAAGTCGACAGCATGTTACTTCGCCGGAAAAACGGGAGTAACCGGAAAACGCGATTTTTGCCGGATTTTGATGTTTTCCTCACAGATCTGCTCGTTTTGACATTTAGATCCATTTACAACTAAGTTACGAGAATTCCTGCAAGAAATCGAGATTTTTTGGTTGTTGGAAGAACTCGCCGGAAAATGTAGCTACGTCGCCGAAAAAAGTTGTTACATCGCCAGAGTTTAATTGCTACTGTTTTACGCTGCATGTTTCATCTTTTATTTTGGAAAACCATCCTTAATGATCATAGAGGGATAAGAAACCACAAATAAGAAGGAGTTGTTTTCGTCGTGTTGTTTTTTGGGAAGAAGTTTGAAGTTGGTGAAGGTGAAGGTGATGAAAGGTGTTTTATCGATTCCATGGTTCCAATTTTTCTTTTGAAAATCATTTTTATGGTTTTCTAAACCATAATGTAACATTTAAAAGTTGGTTTGGAAGTGGAATTGCAAAAAAAATGATGATGAAATCATCAGTTCGTGGGTGGTGATTAATTTGGAAGATGGTGAATAGTGACTAACGGATTCCGTTAGTGGCCAGTTAGATTTCTAACATTTTTGGTCCAGTTTTCGTTAGTGTGGTTAAAATTTGAGATTTTTGTCGAAACCCGTGTGGCATCACTTCTACATTTAGTTTGTCACACATCTATCTCCACGACATCGATTTGTGATCAATTCCTCGAAACCTCTACCGAGTAGCGCGTGCTTTTTACCGTTCCTCCTTCGAGCAAATTCGGACTAAGCTCTTAAGACGAATTCCTACTCAACTCGGGGTCTAACGATGGATTATTTGTTTTAAACTGAGAATGCACTTGGTTTGTCACTCACAACTCACTCGTTATCATTCTTGTGGGCTTATCGGAACGAACTCGAGTTTCTACATATTAGAGATGTTTTTCGTGCACTCAGTCGAGGTTATGGAGTACATTGAATCTGATTTTTCAAGGTTGAAAATATGATGAGTAAGAGATACTTTCAAGGGGGAGCCAAGCCTACATTTGAAGAAATGCACCGCTAAAGTTTTTCAAGAAAATTAAGGGGGAGAGGAGCTAAAGATTTAAAGTTGATTTTGCTTTCCAAAACTTTAGGGGGAGAATGTTAGGACATTTTATATTAGAAAGTTTTTTAAAACAAAGGCCTTGGGCCTAATGGGATTAAATGACTAATGCGCTTGGGCTTATTTGTTGTTAGGGTCAAAATCAGGTTGAATAGAAGTTCAAGGGCTGAACTGTTATTCCTTAATTTGAGCCTTATTGTGTAACGGGCCATGGGCTTGAATGTCATGGGTCCATGGTATATAATGTTTTGTAAGCCTTAGTTTTTAGGCTAGTTGTCATATTGAACTTTCATACGATTTGTAATTCTCTCTGATTTGATTGAAAGTTATATGGATGACCAATTGAAATCATTCTGATTGCATAATACTTATTGATTTCTACTGTTCGTTGCATTAATCTGGAACTCACAACTGGTATCAGAGCAAACGGACGATTCGAGTCAAAGCTTCTAAAAGGTTTCTGGTAAGAATTCTCATCTATTAGTCGACTACTGTGTTCTTGCTCACTTTGTTCAGATTCAGATTTTGTGAAAATTGATTGTTATCGCTTACTGCATTTTGTTCGTATCATCATAATAATCGATTCTGCAATTTTTCAGTGTCTAATTTGATCATCTTAATCGTTTTTAGCAAAATCTAAATCTCAAGTTTTTGGTCTCTGTTCTTATAAAAATCAAAATTTTATAATCAAAACTTGTTGTTTTGCTTCAAATTCGAGTTGGGTATTGTTATTATTGTGTTTTGTCAAGTTCCTAACCTTTCAGGAACAACGCCAAAGAACCCTAGTCGAATTCCTGCGTTTTTGGAAACCACAGCCGTGATTACCAGACAACATCACTGTGTTACCGGGTAAGTTTCCATATTCATTGCTTGTTACCGGGTAACCTAAAGCTACCGGGTAACTTACCCCTTACCGGTAATCTTCAGTTACCGGACAACCTATCCGGATCAGTTCCCGTATACCGGTAGTCTCACCCGGTAAATCGCATATACCGGACTCGTCCCAGTAATTTGTTACCGGTAAACGCATCCGGTAAGCTTCAGACAAGTATCCGTTAACAGCCATCTCACCCGGTCACTCCTCTTCATCCGGTAAGTCCTTCCACCCGGTAAGCTAGTTATTTGTTTCATTTTGTTATCGGTAAGTTCTTGATTTAGTTTCTTCATCCGGTAAGATTGTCATCCGGTAACATCCAGTCATCCGATAAGCAATTCCACCGGCTAAGTTTAGTTTTGCTTATTATCATTTCATCCGGTAAACTTGTCTCATCCGGTAACCCTCAGTTTTCCGGTAACTCAAGTTTATCTGGTAGCTTCTGCAAATTGACCTGCCTTTCACAATCTGATCCGGATACTTCCAGATCAGACATCTTATATCCGGATTCCTATCCGGTAAGTTCAGTCTAGTCGATTTCTTACTTGTTTTAGCATAAACCACTCTTAGAACCTGTGTTAGGACATCACTCTTAGTGCCTTGCGTTAGGATATCACTTTGAATCGAACCCTTCGTCTGACGATCACATTAGTGCAACGTAAGATGTCTTCGCGTGACACTCTCGCTATCGGCACCGACTCCAAGCCGCCTTGCCTTTACCAAGGTGAATACAGCCAGTGGCGAGATAGATTATTGATCTTTATAGAGTCAAAGGATAACTTCGAGTTCATCTGGAGAGCTCTAACTGACGGGCCAATTCCTAAACCCGTGAAGACTATACCAGCAACTGAAGAAGGTGGTCAAGTTCGTTATGAGGACAAGACATACTCAGACATGACTGCGGACGAAAGAGGCATGATTGAGGGAGAAAAGCATGCCAAGAGATACCTTGTTCAGGCTCTACATAACACGATCTACACAGCCATAGACAGCTACAAAGATACAGCAAAGGGCATGTGGGATCAGGTGGAGAAAATGATGCGCAGGAGCAAAGTCGGGAACCAACTGAAAATCAACAGCTGCATAACCAAGTTTGATGGGGTTAAGCAGTGCACCGGCGAATCCCTCTCCCAGACCTATGAACGATTTTTACTCCTTCTCAACGAGCTTCACAAAAACCACATCACTCGATCAAACACGGAAAATGCGCTCAAGTTCCTCAACAACCTCTTGCCTGAATGGAAAGTATTTGCATCTCACGTCAAGCACAACCACTTGATGGAGAACGTTGGCATACACGAACTCTATGAGATCCTTCTTCAGGACGAAGATGAAGTGATGGAGATTCTGAGCGAAAAGAAGTCTGCGTCCAAGCCACCTGCTGATCCACTAGCTCTTATGTCCTCAAAACGAGGCAAATCTTCCGGCCGTCGCTCCAAATGTGCCCAAGAGACAAGTGAATCTGAGCCAGAACCTGAGGAAGAAGAGGATAGTGGTTCTGATCCTGAGTTAACAGCTGTGAAGAAGGCAATGGCTCTGCTCTCTAGATCCTTCCAGCAAAAGAAGTTCTTTAGGAAGTCGACGTCCAATAATCAGCGCTACTCCACCTCCTCCAACAAGCGCCATGATTATCAGGACAAATATGAAGGAAAGCAGAAAGCAGATGATCACACACAGCCTAACAAGAAGGAGAAGACCGAGAAAGAGGACCGCAAGCCCAAGACAAAGAAGGACGAACCTGCTACTTGCTACAACTGCAGGAAGTTTGGTCATTTTGCCAAAGACTGTAGACAACCTGTAGTGAAGAATGCTCACTACTACAAGGATAAGCTTGCACTGGCTGAACAGAAAGAAGCTGGGGAAGCTCTGTTTGTTGAAGATGACCACTGGCTGGGTCGATCTGACAGTGAAAGCGATTCTGAAGGTGTTGATGCCTTCATGGGCTACAATTCTCCTGCCGAAGAAGAAAAGACAAAGGTGTATCAGGTATGTGAACCTATCTATCAAGATCTTTATAACCGAACACAACCTCTTGTTGAAAGGATAGATTCCTATAAGGCCACCGCTAATGAACAACTGCTTGAGATTAAATCACTATCTGAAAAGCTAGATGTTCAAAAGCGGATAACTGAGAAACACAAGTCCGAAAATGCTAATTTAAAAGAAAAATGCAAAAATCTTTCAATAGCACCTAAGGACTTAATGGCCAAAATATCTGAACTACAGTCACAGCTAGATCAGTGTGAGAATGAGAAAGCAGAAATTGTTTATCAATGTTCTGCTCTTCAAATTTGTTGATCCAAACCCTCAGTGATTTGATAATGACCCTCTCTTAAACACTTAGTGAAAATTGTAAGTAAACAATATGTATTAGAGTTTCACTATCGCTGATAAGTACTAAGACTTTACAGTAACGCTGATAGGAACTCTAGCTCTTTAGATTAGACATTCAACGAACACTGTTCATCCAGTAGCTCTGAGCCTGTTCAGTCTCTGTGATGATCGCTGATATGTTATAATTGTTTACTTATGATCCCTGAAGACAAGTTTCACGTCAACATAGGTTCTACGATGAAGTCGAAGATCAAGCCCAAGAACCAGCAACAAGTCTACTAATGAACTGATGCGGATAACAGCGAAGCAAGACCTGTCCATTCAACGTGAAGTATCAAGTAGAAGACTTCAGCAATCGCTGAGCTTTATCATTCACTGATAAAATACTGATTCAACGAAAGCTGATCATGAAGTCTTCCTCTACAAGTTACTTTTGTCTTACCTCCCTTGCACGTCTCCGTACGAACTGTCAGAATGGACATTCCTTTTGTCTATGATCGTACAACAAACTCTGATTCTACACTGTGCACCATGCAGCTACTAAGGTTGTCTACAATGGTCAATGACATGCAACCACTCAGTTGCTGCCACGTGTAAAGCAAAACTGCCATGCATTAAATGCATGCAGTATATAAGAAGAACCCTACTTCAGAAATGAAGTGCTCGGACCATATTCTTCTTTCTATCTGTGTGTTAGGTTATTACTCGTAATTTCCTTATCTCCTTTCTATCTTTATTCTAGTGCAAGAAACTTAGTGTTCTTAACTTGTTTAGATTAGGTTAATCCTTAATCTTGTTCCGCAACAAGTTGTGAATTGTTTTAAGATTTATCAATAAACAATTTAGAAAAGTAAAAATCGTGTGTTTGTATTCAACCCCCCCCCCCCCTTTCTACAAACTTGTATAACCCTTCGGGACCAACAAGTGGTATCAGAGCAGATTTGATTAATCTAATAAACAAGATCTTATCTATACTAATCTTCTCTTCCTTGCTATTTCTTAAAATGGCTACCAACACTAACTATATTGACAATGGTTCTCTTGCAAAACCCCCTAGATTTTCCAGAGATAACTTTAATCTATGGAAAAATAGGATGATTCTCTTCTTAGAAGGTGTAGATCCTACTATGCCTTACTATCTTGAAAACGGCCCATATATTCCTGTAAGAATTGATCCTAAAGTTCCAGCCGCTGAGAATAGAGCTGCTATTCCAGAAAGGTTGGTTCCCAAGGAAATTCATATGTGGACTGATGAAGATAAGAAGAAAGTGGCTATCGACAGCAAAGCCAGATCCATACTTTCCATGGCTCTTCCTGACGAAGTCTACCATTCCGTCATGAACCTGAAAACCTCTAAAGCCATGTGGGACACAATCTGTGTTCAGTATGAAGGTACGTCTGAAGTCCAGGACTCACGAAAGATCAAACTGGTAAGACAGTACGAAAGCTTCATTTGTGGTAAGAATGAAACTCTCTCTGAAGTACACCAACGTTTTAACTGCTTAATAATAGATCTGAAAACTGTTGGTAAGGAATATTCTAACTTTGAAGTACTGACAAAGTTCTTAGAATGTTTACCTGAAAGCTGGGACAGTTATTCAATGTGTCTCAAGCTGTCAAAAGATCTTAGATCTATGACTCTTTCTACCTTATATGGCACGATGCTTAATCATGAGCAATCTAGTCATCTTAAGAAGAATCTTGTAAAAGATTCCAAAAGCACCCCTGTTGCTTTACTCTCAGAGTTACCTTCTACTCAGCGATCTACTATCACTGTCACTGAGTTGGAAACTAACTCTGAACGTTCATCAGATTCTGACGCTTCAGATGATGATGAAACTCTGGCATTCCTGGATAATAAGTTCAGGAGATTTGCTAGAAAGAGTAATTTCAGAAAGAACAAACCTCTTGCTATTACTAACATGCCAAGATCATCAACCCCTATTGATTAGGCTACTGCTACTTGCTATAACTGTGAAAAGATAGTGTTGGTTCCCGGTTTGTTTAAAGAAGATTATCAGATCTATTAGTTCAAGTTTAAGTATGATGCGGAAGCGTATTTGAAGAACTAACAGATATGTTTGATAGATTTAGAACACAATATAAATAAACAGTGAACAGGAAATAATATCTCAAAGTTTACTGAATATATATATATCAAGAACAGATTCAAGAACAGTGAGTAAGCAAAGCTTTAAAATAGATATGACTCTCAAAGTATATAAGCTATGTGTTCTTGATGTTTTTCTTTTCCAATTCTCGATTAATAAAGAACTCAACATGAGTCATCCTTATATACTACTCTAAGGGGATCATAAAGCATAAGGTACTATTCAGAAAGGACGGTATGAATAGTTGGATGGATGGTATGAATAGTTGGACGTGTTGTATTGCATTTAATGCAGTAGACGTCTATTATGTACTAAGCCCTATTGAATCCAATCAGAGTTTGACACGTTGAAGATGGACAGGGCATGCTACCATGCAAGTTGATGAACAGGCCCAGTAACAGTAGCAAGATATTATAAATATCTTCAAGTCTTTAGAGAGGACCACAGAGGCTCTGTAAAGTGTTACAGAGGTTCTGCGGTCTGGTCCTTTGTAGAGCAGTCTTCACCGGATTCCGAGTCTTTGGTCTTCTTTGCGCGTATGACAGAGCTTCTGTAGGACGCCTCTTTAGCTTCTGTAGCTTCTTGACCTTGATCTCTCGGTAAGTCTGGCAGAGCCTCTGTAAGAGGCTTTCTTCACTTAGCCTATTTTTCACTACTTCTAAATACTTCTATGATTAGGAAGATTGAAGCTAACAGATAGGACATTTTGCTAGTGAGTGCAGGTCAAATAAAGTCTCTAGACCCTCAGCCTTTCCCAAGAAAAATTTTATTCCCAGGACTAGAGATGAAAAATACAAAAAGCTGAAAGAAATGTATTCGAAGCTGAAAACCTTTAAGAAGAAAGGCAAAGGCCTGATGGCTGACTATGATTGGGCTGCCTCTGACAAAAAAGAAACATCTGACTCTGAAGATGATGATGAAGCCAATCTATGTCTCACGGCCAAACTTGAAGATGAGGAAGAAATTCTGACATTCCCTCTACTTCAACCTCTGCTACTAAGGTATCACCTTCCTTCTTTACCAATATTTTGAATAATGATGAAGCTGATAGTCTTCGAAAGATCGATCTCTTGACTAGAAGTTTATATGAAGCCATGAATGGCAAAACTGTAATTGAAAATCAAAACCTTGATCTCGCTGAACAGCTTAAAAACTGTCACCTTCAAATAGAAAAGCTTTCTAAAATTGAAGAAGACTTTAAAGATCAAGTTCATTTAAATCAACTAGTCAAAATCGAACGCGAAGAAGCTATCGCTGCATTAAAAGCTTAAAAAGCTACTGTTGATGGATGGTATAAATCCTCAACAACGATCACTGAGATAATTAAGTCTCAGATTCCTCTGAGTGATAAACGTGGTCTTGGTTACAAAGCTGATACTCTAGAACCAACCACTGATCGTTCCATGCTTAAGTTTGGAATGTTCGTATCCTCTATCCCTGACACTTTCTCATCTCAGTGCTCCTCTTCAAAACCTCCCATCCCTGAGGAAATCTCTACCTTAACTTCTAAAGGTAAAGAGAAAATTGTTTATCCAAAACCTACCTCAGTCTTTAAAAACAGAGGTAAAGGAGTTGCTTTTAACCAAAATCCTCATAAGGGTATCTTTGTACCTAAGCTGAATGCTTCTAAAGCTTTAGTGACTTATCCCTCTGGTTTAAAAAATAAGATCCCTGGATTTATTCAGCGTGGATCTATTCAACGATCTACTCCTAGAATCAAAGTGGATACTATTGGTAAGAATTCCGAAGAACTGAATGTTCCTCCTATTTCAAATACCAAAAGTTTACTTGGTGCTGGTCCTTCTAATTTAAAATCAAAAGCTCAGCATGCAAATGGTCCTAGAACTACTTTTAGTTATAGGAAATATTATCATTGTGGACTTACCAATCATATTGCTAGTAAGTGCCCCACAACCACCCAAGCTGAAAAGATAGCTAAGGTGGAGATCATTGCCCCAACACTCATACGCCAAGGAGTCCTTAGGTTCAGCGTGTGAGAAAGGGAAACAGACCAAATCAAGCTTCAATTCTAAGCAAGTTTCCTCAGTGTCATCTCCTCTACAACTTCTCCATATGGATTTGTTTGGCCCTGTTAACAAACAATCCATCGCTGGAAAGAAATATACACTGGTCATCGTTGATGAATTCTCTCACTATATATGGGTAATGTTTCTCCGTTCTAAGAGTGACACCCCTGAAGAACTTATCACCTTTGTCAGGAAAATGGAAGTCCTGAACAACTTGACCGTTCACTCAATAAGGAGTGATCATGGTACTTAATTCAAAAACAGTTCTCTTGATTCCTTCTTTGAGAGTAAGGGTATTTCTCACAACTTTTCTTCAGTGAGAACACGGCAACAAAATGGAGTCGCTGAAAGAAGAAATAGAACTATTATTGAAGCTGCATGTTCAATGCTCAGCGATTCTCACCTACCTACTCAGTTTTGGGCAGAAGCTGTCAACACTGCTTGTTTTACACAAAACAGGTCGCTGATAGTCAAAAGATTCAACAAGACAGCCTATGAACTTTTCCATGGGAGAAAGCCTTTAATTAGCTTTCTTCACATCTTTGGATGTCAGTGTTTCATACTGAACAACATAGATGCCCTTGGAATGTTTGATCCTAAGGCTGATGATGGAATATTTCTTGGATACTCCTCAGTCTCCAAAGCCTTCAGAGTTTTCAATCGAAGAAGACAAACTGTTGAAGAAACTATTCACGTCACCTTTGACGAATCCCGTTCAGTGAATTCTCGACCTTCTGCTGATACTGAAGAACTAAATCAATGGATGTTTTCTCATCTTGGTGATTCAGAAGATGCTCCCACACCTAATACTCATACTGTTGAAGATGATGGTCCTACTATCATCCCAAACATGCAGACTAGTGAAGCTGAAACATCATGGGTCTCAGCTATTCCTTTAAACACTATGCCTGCTTCTGAACCTCCTACCTCAGACATTCCATCTACTTGTCAGCAATCAGTGAATGTAATGACATCTGCACCTACTCCTTTCTTGGCTGATATTCCAGAAGTTGTTGAAGCCTCATCTTCAGCCCCTCCAGTTCAGGTTGAGTCAGCGATTCATGCTCCAGCTCAGCGATGGACTGTCAATCACCAGATTGAACAAATTCTTGGTGATCCAAACGATGGTGTTCAGACTCGACGAAGTGCAGGTAATATTTGTTTATTTGTTAACTTTATTTCTCTGATTGAACCAAAGAAAATAGATGATGCCCTCAGAGATCCTGTTAGGGCAGGTTTTAATGTTGATTTAAAGTTCAAGGGTTGTTTTGTATTAATTCATTTTGAGCCTTTTTAGTGAATGGGTCGTGGGCTTGCTAGCCACGGGCCCAATGAATTTAATGTTGATTAGCTTGGAAAAACAAGCTAATCATCTCTTTAGCTTTCCAACTCTTATTGTAAAATTCTCTCTGAAAGTTAATGAAAGGGATGACTAGTTGAAATCATTTGTTCTTATTGATTTATCATTACAATTTCTATATTGTTGCACGAATCTGGTAATAACAATTGGTATCAGAGCAGACGGACGGATTCGATTCAAAGCCTCTCTAGTGATTTCTGGTAAGATTTTGACTTTTCCCGTATGTGTTCATCTTGAATTTTTGAAATCGTGATTCTGGCTAAATTGTTCAATTCTGTTTATTGGGTTGTGTTAGCATTATACTTGTGAGTAATTCTGCAAATTTTTGCATTCCAATTCGATCGTTTGAGTGTTTAATTGAGCAATTTAAGATCAAAAGTTTTTGGTAGTGTTCTTGATAAAAATCCGATTTTTAACCATCAAAACTTGTTGTTTTTGCATTGAAATCGATTGGATTAGTGTTGTTTTTGTGTTTGGCATTATTACTAATCTTCCAGGATCGATTTTGGGCAACCCTAATCGAAAATTCGAACGATTTGAGCAAACAGCCGACTTGTCCGGATAAACCAGCCGACGTTTCCGGACAACTTCAAGGTGTCCGGACGTTTGTGTGATTTCCATCTGGGTACCTCCAATTCCATCCGGACTCCTCATTTTTCCGGGTAAGTTCTGCAATCCGGGTAAGTCACTATTCCTTATACTATCCGGATAACATTTGTATCCGGAAACCCAGTGTTTCCGGACATATCTTATCCGGACAATCCATTGTACCCGGAAACTTCAAGGTATCCGGAAACCTATTCTATCCGGAAAGCTTATTATCCGGAACACTATTCCACCCGGTAAGTGTTGCATCCGGAAACTCTTTCACCCGGTAAGCTCAGTTTTCCGGATTCCTCATCCGGAAACCACCCGGATTCCACTGTTTCACTTTGAATCGCAGGAGGGGGACATTTAAGTATCCTTGATACTGTTTCACTTTGAATCGAACCATCGTCTGACGATCACTCCAGTGCAACTTAAGATGTTTCCTGCTGAAGAAGACATGACAAAGCCGTGTCAGGTATGTGAACCTATCTTTTCAGAACTTTATGACCGAATGAAACCTCTTACTGAACGGGTAGATTCCTTTAAGACCACCTCTAATGAACAACTGCTTGAGATTAAATCACTATCTGAAAAGCTAGATGTTCAAAAGAGAATAACTAAAAAATATAGGTCTGAAAATGCTAATCTAAAAGACAAATGCAAAAATCTTTCATTAGCATCTAAGGACTTAAGGGCCAAATTATCTGATCTTCAGTCTAAGTTTGATAAGTGCTTGAATGAGAAAGAAGAAATTATTTATCAATGTTCTTCTCTTCAAATTCAACACAAGGAGTTTGTGACTAAAATCCTTGATCTTGAAAACAAACTTCACAAAAGGGGTCAAACTGATCAAACCATCTTTCTGAATAAACCTAAAGAGTTCACATACTTTAACAAAGAGTGGGGAATCGGATATGATAACCCACACTATTTGAAAAAAGGAAGATGGCATGTACCCACTCTGTATGATTTTGCTTGTTTTGGATTAGATAAAAAGTATCCAGAA
Organism: Saussurea involucrata; assembly: GCA_033807775.1. Lineage (NCBI taxonomy): Eukaryota > Viridiplantae > Streptophyta > Magnoliopsida > Asterales > Asteraceae > Saussurea > Saussurea involucrata. The sequence goes on from CM066322.1 coordinate 116,808,812, forward strand.
TATGCAATCCAATGGACTGGTCCTCTTGAACCTGAAAAGGAAGAGGAAACCGAGGAATATAAGCGCACACACAAACAAGGAATTCAACTTCCATTTTGTTATGAACCTTTAAACTACTCGTATAAAAAGGACAAAAAGTACCTCTCCAATGACTACTTTGACCCCTACAAGGTAGCTACACCCAAGGATTCCTCCAAAAAGGATGAGGACCTAGCACCTGCAACCAAGACTGAGACGGATGAGTTTAAACTCTATGTTCCCTCTCTCATCTTGGAAGCAAAGATAGTCGAGTTGGAGGAGTCAATTGAGAAAGAAAGGTCAATGTTTCAAATGGAAAAGCAAGTCTTAATTACAAAGCTTGAGAATCTACAACCGGTCAAAACCGAAGTTGTGTCTGGTGAAGGACAGGAAATCCTTCGGTGTGAAATCAATCGACTCACATCACAACTGTCTGCCTTGGCAACAGAAAAGATGGAAGAGTACACGAGAAATTGTCAGCTTCAAGAGCAAATTGACCAACTGCTATCTGAAAAGCAGATTTCACCCGAACTTTCCTCAAATTCATCCGACACGTCTTCGTGCAAAGCTTTCTTAGGCAAGATTTCTAGTTCACATGACGGTCAAGATTCTCAAGACGAGAGTGTTTTAAGGAATTTAAACTCTGATAGTTTCTTAGCTTCCGCACCAAATTCCCCGAAACACACTAACACAACAAGTTCCTCGCCTTCCTCGACCAATCCAAGTCCTGCAATTCCGGATGTCAATTTTTCTGAATATATGAACTCCGAAGGCAATTCTGAAGAAGGTTTTGAGTCGTTCCCCTTCGACAAACCTGTTCCGAGTCATACGGATTTTCTGTCACCAGTAGTCAATCGGCCGGTCAATTTTTTAAAGGGTGACATTTCTCAAACAAAGGCCCCAGCTGTGATCAAGATTTCTCAATCAAAACCAACTTCGAAACCTATTTCCAAAAAGCAATCACAGCCTAGGCAAGAGACCGGACCATTGCCTACCAAAAATACTGTTCCTTCTAAAGTCACTGACCGCACTGTCCCTGGTGTTTCGGATAAAACCGGTCGAGCTAAACAAACAAAACCAAAGTGGCCAGCCAAGGAATCTGTCAAAGATGCAGCATCAAAGTCTTTCAATACTGTGTTTTACCCTAGAATGAACAAAAACAATTGTGCTTGGAATCATAGGAATGATTTTGTTAAAAGAGATGTTAATTTTTCGATGAAAATTTATTCCACTCAACAATTGATTCAATTGTCACATGATTGTTTATGTTGCTCTAGTTGTGGTTGGAATGACTTTGATGATATCCATAACAATGATTGGTTTGGGTCATATCACATGTATAATTCGACACCCAAACGCAAACCCTGTAATAACAAAAGAAAATACTATAAACAACGGGGTTTCCAATCAGAGGTTAAACCACAGCGGGAGACCAACCCCATTCAAAAATGGGCTTCTCCCACTGAGGTTAGACCGGCACCTAGGTCGAAATCTGCTACAAAACCTGTTCCTCCAAAAGGTGTAAACGCTGCACCTCAGAAGAAACAAGTGCCAAAACCAGTTCCCTCTAACGATGTCCATCCTACACCTAAAGGGAAAGCTGGGACAAAGCAAGCTTCCCCAAGCGGTGCCAAACCTAACCCTCCTGGACCCAGGCAAATCTGGGTACCAAAGGTCCGCTAAACTTGTTTTGCAGGACGGTCATGTGTGGTTCTTAGACACTGGATGCTCCACATACATGACCGGAAGGAGGGAGCTGCTCACGCTCTACAAGGAACAATATTGCGAAGACGTGAGGTTTGTCTATACATGTGCTTTAACAAGCTGCTCATGTGTTTAGGGGGAGCATAATCAGCTATCAGGTATGTTACTCTACTGTTGAGGGGGAGCATCACACACATTTTTTCTTAAATATGTTAAAAAGTTTTTTATGTGTGTGTGGATACTCTCGTGTGCACTTCACACTATGCGCACATTCTGAGGGGGAGCATATACCCTCATGTTCATCATTTGAGGGGGAGCGACACAATTTTTTAAATGTCAAAAGTTTTTTTTGTGTCGGACTCTCCATTGCACAACTCTGCATCATCCAAGGGGGAGCAAGTTTCTTCCCAAGCTCAATTCGAGGGGGAGCGAGAGAACGCTCATTCTTAACTCTAAACAGTCCTATTTTGGCAAAATGTACAAGGCCAGAGCAATTTTTGTGAAAATCCCAGAGTATCCCGACAGTCCTAACTTGTCCGAAATGCTCAACTTTATCCGGAAACTATCTTGCCATCCGGAAACTGTTGCTGTCCGGACACCTGTTGTCCGGATACAATGGTTTGTCCGGAACCTGTTGTTTTCCAATATGTTGTCCGGACACCTCTGAGTTTGTCAGTTCTGTACCTGTCTTCTCACTGCCAATCCTCAATCTATCTCAGATTGAGCCATTAAATGCAAAGGTACGCGCCATAACTTGTTTATTCGCCTTGTTTACTAACTTTGGATCTTTTTACAGATATTCCATGGCGGATCAACAACCTCAATCCGAGGGGAAGAGTCACATTGTTTTTCTTACAAAGTCTAAATATTTTTTCTTGTGTTGATATCACTCTCACTCCGAGGGGTAGCAAGTCAATCCCCATGTATGTTTTGAGGGGGAGCAAGACAATATCCGTGCTATGCATATGCCTGAAACCCTACCTGTGATAGCATATAGACGAGAGTTAGGGAATCCCATGGTCCAGCCAGAGCTGGAGGGACCTTCCCCGGGACATAGCACATGTAAAAAGGAGGGTGTTAAGGTCGAACGCGAACCAAGAAAGATTGAGCCGTAAAGATAACGAGGCTCTTGAGCGAAACCAGACACGTCATATCCGGGTTGCCACATCTACTACCTCGTCTCATTTGTTGGGACAGGGTATTGAAGAAGCCTCCGTGGACCCAGCGGAGCAATTGCACGACCCCCATATCCACTCATCCGTCTCTCAAAAGACGGATGTTTCAGTCTCACACGGGGATATAGCACAACTTCCACCGGTCTCTTACTCGGAGAGTACTGGTGTTGAAACAAGAGACCAGCAACCCCCGGTCTCGACTTCTTTCAGTGCACCATCGAGTCTAGATCCACTTGTTATTGAAGATTCTTTGACTAGGGCACTTGATGCGGAACAACACCAAGTCGCGGCTCTTAGTGACCTGACCGGAACGTCTGTAGTGTCTCCGTCTGCTGGAACACGAGGATCGGACGGAAATCCTACCACAGCTATTATCACGCCAACTGTGAAAGTAGGTGGCTCTACCCCCGAGGTAGATGTCTCAACAGGTAACCTAAGTGGTCCCGGTGTTAGTAACCCAGACTTTGTGTCACAAGGGTCTGGACAGCACCCTTAAGGCTGTCCGCCAGGATATGGAGCAACACATGCAGCAACATGTAGCCGCAGAACTTGCCAAAGCGATGCGTGCTATAAAAGGTAAAGGCCACCTCGTCGAAACTGAAACCGCTCCTGTACCTCCACCGATTCAACCGCACCCTATCTATTCGGTGGACACCCTGAAGATGATGCTATTGGCCCAACTGCTCCAGGAATCAGACACAACCGCCTCCACTGAAACAGACCCGATCTCACTTCTCCAATCACAGGTCACTGCTCCTTCATCATCTGTTATCACCCGTTTGGAAGCCATTGACTCGACCCTCAAGGACTACAACAAAGCGCTCACCGCGCTGTTTGAGAGGGTCCGCTCGCTCGAAGACACATGTAAGAGTCAAGCTGGAGGTCTGAAACGTAAGCACGATGACCAGGATGATCCTGATCACCGTGAGGGGGAGAAGCGACAACGCCAAACCGAGACCGCCTCCCTGATCCAGTCTGAAGCTACAACTGTGGTTCATCAGGAACCCCCAACTGCGGCAGCTACAATAGAAGCACTTGAAGCCGAGTTACCTTTAGTAGACATGGTTATAGACATGGAGATCTCAGATGAAAAAGACCCGACGGTTGAAAAGCCCGAGGGTTCAACACAGGAACTGATTGATTTTGACTCATCAGATATACCGATTCTGGACATGATAGATCCAGATTGTGAAGCCAACCCGGATACCGAAGATGCATGGTACGAAAAAGCCGCCAATGCCGTAAATCTCCAGGTAAGTTTGGTCTTCCCCACTGATGAGGACGACAACTTTGATTATGATCAGTTCCTGCTCCAAAATTTGTATGGAACATCCCCCGTTCACTATGCTCAAACCGCTGAAACATCATCAACAAGACTCGAGTCTACTACTTCTGATCTTCCGACAAATGCTCTTCCCACGATAGCTTCTGATCTTCCTCCCCCTCCTCAACAGCAACAAATCCGTCGGGGAAGATCATGGTACTTATCCCTCACTTGGAGGAATCTTTGAAGAAGTTGTTCGTACACAAGCTTCGCCCGATCGAGCCGACCTTCTGTCTGGGTATCTACAACCTTGACCCAGAATTTCAACGCCAATATATCAGCACAATGCAGCGGTGTCTTCCAGTCAACCAGGTTAGAACCAAACTTCGAATCACAGAGGTAATCAGTATCTATTCAAGACATATTATGAGGATCATCTACCCAGTTTTCATTGTTCGACGTGAAGATGGGAACGAATGGAAATTTTCAGAAGCTGATTTCAAGAACCTCCGACCACTCGACTTTCTGGTTATTCTGAAAGACTTACGTACAAGAACCATCTGACCGCTAGAGATTACAAAGGCACTCGAAGCTGTTCGTCGATACCTGGTCCGCACCATCATGATGTCTTTGTTGGTTCCCGTTTTTGCTTTAAACAAGATTATCAGATCTATTAGTTCAAGTTAATGTTTGATGCGGAAGCGAATTTAAAGAACTAACAGATAAGTTTGATAGATTTAGACCAAAATATAAATAAACAGTGAACAGAGTATTATATCTTAAAGTTTACTGAATATATAAAATAAGTACAGGTTTAAGAACTGTGAGTAAGAAAAGCTTCAAAACAGATATGACTTTTAAGGTGAATAAGCTTTTGTGTTCTTGTGATGTTCGATTTATATGTTATTAAGGAAGAACTCAACATGAGTCTTCCTTATATACTACTCTAAAGGGGACCATAAAGCATATGCTACTATTCAGACGGTACTGATGAATAGTTGAACGGATGTCGTGAACAGTTGCAAGTGTGGCATGAACAGTCAGACGTGATGTATTGCATTTAATGCAGCAGACGTCTATTATGTACTAAGCCCTATTGAATCCAATAAGAGTTTGACACGTCGACGTTGGACAGGGCATGCTACCATGCAAGTTGATGAACAGGTCCTGTAACAGTAGCAAGATATTGTAAATATCTTTAAGTCTGTTTGTGAGTACCACAGAGGCTCTGTAATGAGTTACAGAGGTTCTGCGGTCTGGTCCTCTGTGGAGCAGTCTTCCCCGGATTCCGAGTTATTATATCTTTTTGCGCGTATGACAGAGCTTCTTTAGCGCACCTCTTTAGCTTCTGTAGATTCTTGATCTTGATCTCTCGGTAAGTCCGGCAGAGCCTCTGTAAGAGGCTTTCTTCACTTAGCCTATTTTTCACTACTTCTAAATACTTCTTTGATTAGGAAGATTGAAGCCAACAATCTCCCCCTAAGTAGTGAAAAATAAAAAATTGAACTTGAGTTTAGTTAGGCTAAGTTAGATAAGACAGAGGTTAAACAATACCTCGAAAGTTCTTTCATTTAGAAATATGCCAGAGGCATTTTACATTTGAGTACAATGAAAGATAAATTTTGACTTGGTTTGCAGAGATTGGAGGTCTGATACTCAGATTTTGGCATATTTGAAATCGTTGTAGCTTCTGTTGTCTCTTCCGACTCTTCTGATCTCTTTGTAGAAACTGATGCAGAGTTCTCTTAGGCGGATTGTGGCATCAATCTCTCTGATGAAAGTATCTGCAGCATCTCTATCTATTTTCTCTGTACCTCTGTATTTTACAAGGCTTGTTCAGAGTACTAGTTGCGTACTTCTGACAGTCCATGCACACAAACAGTTTAACTTCGCCTTGTGGGTTTTGAAATACTAACCCAAACCGTGGTTCTGTGATGATTGAGTTAGGTACGGCGTCCGGTGGGCAGCGATCCTTTGGTGGTCGTAAATCCAGATGTTTGAGACCAAGATCCTTTCCCAGCTGGAAATCTATCATGTTGTAGAGCAGAAGCTTTTCCCTCATCGCTTTTCTTAACACTTGATAGGCTCTGGTGTTTGGCTCTGTGTTGTAGTTGTCTTTTGTCCATTGCAGAAGGTCAGGTAGATCATAAGGATTGATATTTCTTAGGTCAGCATCAGCGAAGGTGGTTTCTGAATTGTTCTCTCTTCTGACTTTGTAAAGATTGTACCTGACCCTTGGATAGGTTCTTGTAAAGGAGAACCTGCAGAAGATTACCTTTTTGATCTTGTGGATTGAGAAGACATCTGCTTTGGTTCTTGGCTTTGTCCTTGTGAAGGTGTTCTCAAATTCTTCTCTGATCCTTGGATCTGTCACATGATCTGTAGGATGATTGGTCTGAAAGGATTGTTTATAGAGGTATTTGTATACCACTTCTTCCATCTCTTCATGTGTTGGACTAGGTTGTGGTATTTGTCTTCTGAGACTCTTCATCTTTTGAACAACTTCTGCAGCTCTACCAGTTAGAAGAATGTCTGACGGGGGCTTCAATCCATATGCCCAGTCCTCTTCTTCAGGCTTTGGAGTTTGGAAGGCATCAAAGGCGCTCTTCATCAATTTCTCTGTAGGCTTGGGCAATGGTTTCTTTTTCTTGGGCTCTTCTGTCAGTATTGATTTGCCCTTATCTTTGGCTTTTGGAGGTGCATAATCTGTTTCTTCTGTAGGTTTGGAGGTTGGTGCTTCTGTTGGCTTGATGGGGGTTGCCTCTGTAGGTTTTGACACTTGTTTTTTATAGGACTTTTGTGGCGTTGGTTCTGTTGGCTTTCTTTGCTCTGTAACCTCTGTAGGAGGTTTTTTGGTGACTTCTTCTGTAAGCTCGGTTTCTGTGGATTGAGGTATGTTGAATCTTCTTGCCATTTTGAAAGCTAGTGTGAACCTGTGCCTTTCTTCTTCTCTCTGTGACATTCGATCAGTCATTGTATTGTGCATCTTTTTCAGAATATCAGAAGCAGAGGTCGTTGCTCTTTTTGGTTTGGTGGCAATTGACTTTCTTCTCGGTATGGTTGGGGGTTTTTCTGTTGATTTTGTTGAAGGACTTTCTTCCAAAATCATTACCACAGGGGTGGTTGTTGCCTCTGTGGGTTGCTGATCAACTTCTGGAATATTTGTTTCTTCAGGACTTGATTCCACAGAGATGGGTGTTGTCTCTGTGGGCTGTTGAGTTTGTTGATCTTGGGTTTGTTCTGGAGGAGCTTGATTGATTGGTTCTGCTGTGATTGGTGGAGTTTGTATTCCTCTGCTCGTAGCTTTCTCCCTTGTATTCTCCCCCTCAGGATTATCTGATGGACCAGGATGGTAATCATCAGAATCATCCTGACTCTTATCAGAACTACCCTCTGCTCTACAAGAAGCTTTGGTTTTCTTCGGTAATTCTGCTCCTGCTGCTATCAATTTTTCACAGACGTCATCACAGAGGCCAAGTAGAGTCGCAAGCTCTGCCTCTGTTTTAAAACGCATTTTGCCAACACTTCTTCTGAAATCCTTGACAAAGTTGCCATTTGCTGTTGTGAAGGAGACAATGAATTATGTGACCTGGTTTATGACGTTCTGTCCTAGCTCTGTTAGCTGTGCTCTGGTCATGTAGTCTTTTGGCTGCATCATTGTCGTGTTGCGCATTGCCTCTGTTTGTACTTGTTATAGGGCATTCTGTAGATCTGCAGGAGTAATGCCCTCTGCTCTGTTGAATTGCATATTCATTTGTTCAAGGAAGTTTTTGACAGAGTCCTTGAATGCAGAAGTTGCAGTTGTTCCGAATTCTTGAGCGGCAGAAGTGGTTGTTGCTTTGGCAGTAGTTTCGGCAGAAGACTTCATCGCTGAGATGGCAGATTTCACCTCTGTGGACAGATTGTCCATTTTGGTGTTTAGTTTCAGGATAGTCGTCGATGTTGTCTCTGCAAAAGATTTGAAAGAGCTTTGCAACTCTTTCATTTTTTGGTTCACAGAGGTGACAAGGGTTTGGAACTCATCCCTTGATACTTGTGTTCCTTGTGTAACCTCTGGAGGAACACATTCGTCTCCAGAGTGAGTCCATGTTCCTGGGACACCTTCGTTCACCCTTGTTTGTACGATGGGGGTGGAAGGATTTCCATCTGATCCTCGAGCAGAAGCATCTAGTGCTTCAGACTCTACAGAAGTTATGTGAGTGACATTGTCTAGATCCACTTCAGAGGTGGGTACTAGATTATAATTAATGTTGTGCGATCTTTTTCAGAAGCATTGTATTCTAGCTGCATGGGATATCTTGATTATCGAGGGTTTGTAGCCGATAGGCACTTTTACCTACGACTTATGAGATACAATAAGGACCTTTTACCTGCATTGAGCTTTTGAGTGCTTTGGAACACTTGACGGAGGACGTAGTCACCTTTTAGCTGTGTCGTTCTTGTTGAAATGTCGCTCGACCGCTTTCCCCTGGGTGTCGAGGTCGTCAGCTTGATGTTGCGGTCTTCACAGAACTGTCGAGTCCTGTCGCTTACGAACTGGGATCCATTGTCGCGGACAATTTTGGATGTCACTCGACCAATTATCTTCTTGGTCTTTCATCTGGACGTCATCGTCATTTTCGATGGACGACATCGCCAGATGTTGTCGAGTAATGGTTCGACCAAAGCATACGCAAGGTTCAAGCATCGACTTGAGTATTCTGGCTCCTTGGAACCATGACAAATGATTGCGAGATTTAATGTACAAGTCATGCATAGGTTATGACTAGCGATCGTGTTAGTCGCTTTTATCGGCGACCAACAATTTTTAGTCTGCGTCTGCCGTGACTTGGTAATCATAAGATAAAAAATGTGAGTCGTCTTTTATGGACGACTATCAATTGCAACCTGCGTTTGCCATCACTGGCGATCGTAAGATTTAAAAAATATGAGTCGTCTTTTATTGACAACTATAAATCATGACCTGCAATGTAAGTCCCAGAGAATTTTGTTTCACACAATATAAATTGTAAGACTTGCGTTTTAAGCCGTAGAGACTTTCGTTTCTCATGATGTAACTCGTAAGACCTGTATTTATAATCTTGCAAGCCTGCAATGTTAAATCGGGGGTGGTCGTTGGTTTTGACCAATGATCTTTTGATGCTTGAATCAACGATCATATATTAGATCAAAATAATTAAACGGGGAAAATATACTTAGAGTATATATATATATATAAAGTTGTTTTGAGTAAGACATCACTGTTACCGTAATATGGAGTCGATAAACGCCTTTTACCAAGGATTTTTAAAATCAAACGTGGTATTTTTTTCAGTTTGTGAAGGGTATTCCGAGCCCCCGAGTCCCTTGGATGATGCGACACATGCGATACTTTTGACGGAGCATTTTTTTCTTTTTTCAGGGCTTGAATCAGGCTTCGAGCCGCATTCAATTCCGATTGGAGTTGAATCATGGGATCTTGATAATTTGCCATTTACCTGAAAAATAAAAGCTTCACAGAAGAAGCTCCAAGAATCCGTTAGTAAGGTGCACGTTCATCGAGGATTTTCTCTAGATGAGGTCCCACGGATGGCGCCAAACTGTTAATGCCAAAAATCGCACCAAAGGGACAACTTAAGGTCGATGTGGACTTAAACAACTAAAGAAAGGATCTTTCGACGAAATGTGCGACGAGGATAAAAATAAAGGAAACAAGGGATTTGATGACGCGGGAAAAACCTCAAAGCGAGGAAAAAACCTGCGGACGACAGTGGGTGTCGTCGCTATACTATGATCGCCAATCAGGGGCGACGTCCTTTGATGCTGGGGTCGATCGTACAATGGTTACAATACAAATGAAGAAAAGTGCTTCAAAATGTAAAGTACAAGTGTTTTTGTATGTAAAACAGTGTTTGTCGTGTGTGAATACAAAGTGTCGTGTGTGATTGTCATGCGTCGAGAGCGATCTTCGAGAGTGAATTCTGCTGCGAATGTTCTTGAGCTCACCGTAGAGAGTTTGTGTGTTGTGTTAGATGTTCAGATGTCTCCAGACGTGGTCTTAGCCTGTTATTTATAGTCTTCGTGTCTTTAACTAGCTCATTAAGTGCTTTGATGATTGTTGTAACGGTCACTGACTTCATTGACGGATTGAATGTTCATAATAGGCTTCATCGGTTATAGCCGTTGTCCTTTAATGGGCTTAATGGTTGGTCTTGTAACCGCTGTCGGGCATTAAATGCTCCTTGAATGTTCGTCCGTTATTGACCGTTTGTGCCACGAATGCTTGTGGACCTGCGTTAATGAACAACAGAAATAGATGTTTGACTATTAACGGTTAGTATAATCGTACGACCGTCTTAAGTCTCGGATGTCAGTCTTATGGAACATACGACCGTTGCTAAAATACAAGACCATTTATATGGCTATAAATGTCTTGTAAGACCTTATCTTAATATAGGAATGGTCTGATGAAAATGTCGTCAGATTAGGTCGATATAAGACTGACGACAGAAGGTTGTCGACGTAAGACCAACGAGTCGTAACTGGCGACACATGACTGGCGACGGATGACTGGTGACTGGCGATGGGTGACTAGCGATGTATATCATACGACGTGCGACGTGTAATGTTCGATATGTGACATGCGATCATGAGATGTAAAGACACTATCTTGGGTAATTATTGACACAAGATGTCTTTCAATAAGCAATTATCGTATGTCGGGGATATGATAATAACGGGTATTATCCTTGTAAGTCGGGGGTAATCAATGTCCATGGGTCGTGTCGAGGGTGTTTCCCAGGTTGGTCGAGGGTGTGATTTTTTACCCAAACATTCATCCAACTTGTTTCGATAGACCCATTTAGGGCCTATCACTGACTTGTCGGATGGACGAGGAACAAGCTTCCATACTTTGTTTCTTTCGAATTCAGTCAGCTCTTCTTGCATAGCGCTGACCCAGTTCGGATCTTGGAGGGCATCATCTGTTTTCTTTGGTTCAATCAGAGAAATAAAGTTAACAAATAAACAAATATTACCTGCACTTCGTCGAGTCTGAACACCAGCGTTTGGATCACCAAGAACTTGATCAATAGGGTGATTTATAGTCCATCGCTGAGCCGGAGCGTGAGTTGATGGCTCAAGCTGAACTTCTGGAGGAGTTGAAGATGAGGCTTCAGCAACTTCTGGTATATCAGCCAATAGAGGACGAGGTTCAGATATCATTTCATTCACTGATTGCTGAGAAGTAGATGGAATATCTGAGAATGAAGTTTCAGAAGCAGGCATAGTGTTAATAGGAACAGCTGAGACCCATGATGTTTCAGCTTCACTTGTCTGCATGTTGGGCATGATAGTAGGATCATCATCTTCAGCGGGATGAGTATGAGATGGAGGATTGGGAATGTCTTCTGAATCACCAAGATGAGAAAACATCCATTGATTCAGTTCTTCAGTATCAGCAGAAGGTTGAGAGTTCGCTGAACGGGATTCATCAAAAGTGACGTGGATTGTTTCTTCTACAGTTTGTCTTCTACGGTTGAAAACTCGGAAGGCTTTAGAAACAGAGGAGTATCAAAGAAAGATTCCATCATCAGCCTTAGGATCAAACTTTCCAAGGGCATCTCTGTTGTTCAATAAACACTGACATCCAAAGATGTGAAGAAAGCTAATTAAAGGCTTTCTCCCATGAAAAAGTACATATGTTGTTTTCTTGAATCTTTTGACTATCAGCGACCTGTTTTGAGTAAAACAAGCAGTGTTGACGGCTTCTGCCCAAAACTGAGTAGGCAGGTGAGAATCGTTGAGCATTGAACATGCGGCTTCAATGATATTTCTATTTCTTCTTTCAACGACTCCATTTTATTGCGGTATTCTCACTGAGGAAAAGTTGTGAGAAATACCTTTAGTTTCAAAGAAGGAATCAAGAGAACTGTTTTTGAATTCAGTCCCATGATCACTCCTTATAGAGCGAACGGTCATGTTGTTCAGGACTTCCATTTTCCTGACAAAGGTGATGAGTTCTTCAGGGGTATCACTCTTAGAACGGAGAAACATTACCCAGGTATAGCGAGAGAATTCGTCAACTATGACCAACGTATATTTCTTTCCAGCGATGGATTGTTTGTTAACAGGGCCAAACAAATCCATATGGTGAAGTTGTAGAGGAGATGACACTGAGGAAACTTGCTTAGACTTGAAGCTTGCTTTGGTCTGTTTCCCTTTCTGACACGCTGAACCTAAGGACTCCTTGGCGTATGAGTGTTGAGGTAGACCAGTGACTAACTCTTTAGAGGAAAGAGTATTCAGTGTCTTGAAGTTGAGATGGGAGAGCCTCTTATGCCATAACCAGTTGGCATCAGATGAGGCTTTTGAGAAGAAACAGGAGTTCTCAGTGGTTGTAGAGTCCATGTTTATTACGTAAACATTTTCCATACGATAACCGCTGAGAGCTATCTTCTCCTTTTTGTCAGTGACAAAGCAGGATTCCTTTGTGAAGATCACTTTGTTATCCTTGTCACATAGCTGACTTATGCTTAGAAGATTATGCTTCAGTCCTTCAATATATGCAACTCTTCCAAAGGTTGTCGTACCATTAGAGAGTACACCGAAACCTCGGGTATAGCCTTTTCCATTTCCACCGAAAGTCACAGAGGGACCTTTCTCTTCCTTATACTCAGTGAGCAGGTTCTTACCAGTCATGTGTCTAGAGCATCCGCTATCGAGATACCAGATACCCTTATTCACCTGCAAACAAAGGAAGATTAGTTTGACTTGGGCACCCATTTCATCATGGGTCCACATTTGTCAGTGGTGGTAGAGGAAGTGGAAGGTTCAGAAATCTTTGCATCATTTGAAGATTCAGCTTTGGTGTCAGTCTTCACTTTGGTTAATTTCTTAACCTCAGTGGTCTTCTTTGCCTTGGGGGCAATAATTTTCACCTTAGCTAACTTTTCAACTTTGGTGGCTGTGGTGCACTTACTAGCAATATGATCAGTAAGTCCACAGTGATAACATTTCCTATAGCTAAAATTAGCTTTAGGACCATTTGCATGCTTACCCTTAAATTTTAAATGAGCAGGGCCAGCACCAAATATACCCTTGGCATTGGAAATAGGAGGAACAATAAGTTCTTTGGATTTCTTACCAATAATATCCACTCTGATTCTAGGAGTAGATCGCTGAATAAATCCAGGGATCTTGTTCTTAGAAGTAGAGGGATAAGTCACTGAAGCTTTAGAAGCATTCAGCTTAGGTACTAAGGTACCCTTCTGAGGTTTTGGATAAACAATTTTCTCTTTACCTTTAGAAGTTAAGGTAGAGAGTTCCTCAGGGATAGGAGTTTTTAAAGAGGAACACTGAGAAGATGAAGTGTCAGGGATAGAGGAGACAAACATTCCAAACTTAAGCATGGAATGGTCAGTGGTTGGTTCTTCAGCGTCAGCTTTGTAACCGAGACCACGTTTGTCACTCAGAGGAATCTGAGACATAATTATCTCAGTGATCGTTGTTGAGGATTTATACCATCCATCAACAGTAGCTTTTTCAGCTTTTAATGCAGCGATAGCTTCTTCTCGTTTGATTTTGACTAACTGATTTATATGAACTTGATCTTTTAAATCTTCTTCAATTTTAGAAAGCTTTTCTATTTGAAGGTGACCGTTTTTAAGCTGTTCAGTAAGATCAAGATTTTGATTTTCAACAACAGTTTGGCCAGTCATGGCATCATATAAACTCATAGTCAGGAGATCGATCTTTCGAAGACTATCAGCTTCATCAATATTTGAAATATTGGTAAAGAAGGACGGTGATACCTTAGTAGCAGAGGTTGAAGTTGAGGGAATGTCAGATTTTTCATCCTCATCTTCAAGTTTGGCCATTAGACAGAGATTGACCTCATCATCATCTTCAGAGTCAGATGATTCTTCTTCATCAGAAGCAGCCCAATCATAGTCTGCCATCAGGCCTTTGCCTTTCTTCTTAATGCCTTTCAGATTTGCGTACCTTTCTTTGAGCTTTTGATACTTGTCATCTCTAGACCTGGGGTTAGAAGATTTCTTGGAGAAAGCTGAGGTTCTTGAAACTTTCTTTGACCTGCACTCGCTAGCAAAATGTCCTATCTTTTCACAGTTATAGCAAGTAGCAGTAGCCTTATCAACAGGGGTTGATGATCTAGGCTTGTCAGTAATAGCAAGAGGTTTGTTCTTTCTGAAATTTTTCTTTTTGGCGAATCTACTAAACTTATTAGATAGGAGATCCATAGATTCATCAAGATCTGAAGAGTCAGGATCTGATGAGCATTCAGAGTTAGTCTCCAACTCAGTGATAGTAATAGTTGATCGCTGAGTGGAAGGTGACTCTGAGATTAAAGCAACAGGGGTGCTTTTGGAATCTTTTACAAGATTATTCTTAAGATGACTCGACTGCTCATGATTGAGCATAGTGTCATATAAGGTAGACAGAGTCATAGATTTTAGATCCTTTGATAGCTTGAGACACATTGAATAACTGTCCCAGCTTTCAGGTAAACATTCTAAGAACCTTGTCAGAATTTCAAAGTTAGAATATTCCTTACCAACAGTTTTCAGATCAATTATTAAGCAGTTAAAGCATTGGTGAACTTCAGAGAGAGTTTCATTCTTACCACAAATGAAACTTTCGTACTGTCTTACCAGGTTGATTTTTCTTGAGTCCTGGACTTCAGATGTACCTTCATATTGAACACAGATTGTGTCCCACATGGATTTGGAGGTTTTCAGGTTCATGACGGAATGGTAGAGTTCGTCAGGAAGTGCCATGGAGAGGATGGATCTGGCTTTGGTGTCGAGAGCCACTTTCTTCTTATCTTCATCCATCCACATATGAATTTCCTTCGGAACCAATCTTTCTGGAATAGCAGCTCTATTCTCAGCGGCTGGAACTTCAGGATCAATTCTGACAGGAATGTATGGACCATTTTTTGAGTTCCTGTAAGATCCTCCGACTGGTTAGATTGATACCTTGGTGGTTCATTCAAGCGATGGTCGAGGTAGTATTACTCCCATGTAGCATTCCACTGATCTTGCTCCTCAGTCGTGAATGAATAATCGACCGCAGTTCGGCCCCATTCTGCCCACTCCTCTATTGTTACCGGTACCGACCAGGTACTCCGGTAAGCTCCATCATTTAATGGTTGGTTGTCATTTTCTCGTGAAGTTCAAGTCCCATTGGTCGACCTTTTCCCTTTGGAGCGTGAACCCCCAGCCATAATAGTGTTACGAATTGGTAGAGAAGGGTTCTAAACGTTGTGGATGGTAGAAAGGTGTTGGTCCTGAAGGGTTATACAAGTTTGTAGAAGGGGGTTGAATACAAACACACGATTTTTACTTTCTAAATTGTTTATTGATATAATCAAACAATTTACAACTTGTTGTGGAACAAGATTAAGGATTAACCTAATCTAAACAAGTTAAGAACACTAAGTTTCTTGCACTAGAAATAAGCTAGAAAGGAGAATAAGGAAATTACGAATAATATCCTAACACAAAGATAGATAAGAGAAGATGGTCGAGCACTTCATGTTGAAGTAGGGTTTCTACTTATATATTGCATGCATTTAATGCATTTCAGTATTACTTTACACGTGGCATCAGCTGATTGGTTGCATGGTTTGACCTTTGTAGACAACCTTAGTAGCCGCATGATGTACAGTGTAGAATCAGAGTTGGTTGTACGATCCTGGACAAAAAGGATGTCCTTTCTGACAGTTCGTACGGAGACGTGCAAGGAGGAAAGACAAAAGTAACTTGTAGAGTAAACATCATGATCAGCGTTCGTTGAACAGTGCTTTATCAGCGAGTGATAAAGCTCAGCGATCGCTGAAGTCTTCTACTTGATACTTCACGTTGAATGGACAGGTCTTGGCTTCGCTGATATCCGCATCGGTTTATTAGTAGACTTTGTCACTGGTTCTTGGGCTTGATCTTCGACTACAGCGTAGAACCTTTGTTGATGTGAAACTTGTCTTCAGGGATCATAAGTAAACAACTAAACTATCAGCGATCACCAATAGGACTGAACAGGCTCAGAGCTTTATTGATGAACAGAGTTCGCTGAATATAAAAATTAAAGAGCATGAGTTTCCTATCAGCGGTACTGTAGAGTCATAGTACTTATCAGCGATAGTGAAACTCTTATACATATTGTTTACTTACAATTTTCACTAAGTGTTTCTTAAAGAGTCATTATCAAATCACTGAGGGTTTGGATCAACAAAAGGATTGCTAGCAACTTGTGAATTACTACTGCATCAGACCACCTACTTATAGTCGTGAAAAGGTAGGTCCGCATTGAAAAGGTAGGTTCGTAATTGCGGACCTAAAAAGGTAGCTTCGTAATTGCGGACCTGAAAATATAGCTTCGTAATTGTGGACCTGAAAAGCTAGGTGCGATGTTGTGGCTATAAATACCGATGTTAATTCCAACTTAAGAGTCACAACACCCATACAACATAATACTCTCGTCTTTCACCAAGCATATGGCTGGAAATGCATCATCTTCAAACCCACAGTCTTCACAAGTAATGCCACCGAGACTGAAAGAAGCGGTACAAAAATGTGAAGCGGAGATCGAGGAATTCACTGTAGAGTGGAATCAGTTGTTGGCTAGGAAGGATGGACACCTGAAAAAGATGGAAGATGAAGAAAAGGAGATAAAAAGGATGAAGAGGGAAATAAAAGATAAGGAGTCCCGTATTCGTCAAGAAAACTTACACGTCCACAACATTGTACAAGAGTTCACAGTTCTTCAAGCGAAGATAAGTGAGAAGCAAGCTTTCATCGATCAATGTAACGCACTTTATCCTTAGGTTATGCTAGTGTTCTTTGGAGTTTCTATGATGTTGTTTTGTACGTTGCAGTTTGTATGTTGTTGTTTCTTGTTGTACTTTGGTTATGAATAAATGGTTTTGGGTTTTTATGGGTTTCCCTAATTAATAGAGAGATATAACATCAAATCATCAGTCCACATGTCCACATGAACAGTACAAAATTATTTAAATGTCAAACTGCGGCTACACGATGCTTGCGTTTTTGACAATCCCCACCGACTTCTTATATGCTCTGGTGAGACGAGTCTGGAAGTGCTAAGCTCCACTTTCTCGCTGTACACTTCAATCACGGTATGTCCGTCAACATAATGACGTATATTGGCTACATCTTCATCGGTAGTCAATTCTACCAGTCCAATCAACAAGTCTGCATTCGGTGGTTTAAAATACAACTTATAATATTTTGGTTCGTCATACTCTAACTCTTTCATTATCTGTTGAAACAATTGCATTGAAAGATCATCCACGTCTAACATCTCAACATAAAATTCTAGACCATGGAAGTAATGTCTTCTAGGTGGTTCCGTGAAGTACCCTTGATGGTGGACTTTCATGGTGAACAATTGTGGATGTGTATCTGTTCATGAAAATTAAAAAAGTTAGCGTTACATTATGTTGTTTCACACAAGCAAAACCTAAACAAACATACATACTAACCGTATAACTCTCTGGCAGTGGCTGGAAGCGATTGAGATAAACACCTAAAGTTCCAGACGTGAAGATTTGGCGATGCCATGTAAGAAGACGTTACTGAATCAATTTGTTCTCGTTTATGTGTTTTACGACTCATCTAACGCGGGGTATTTATTTCAGATTTAAAAAGCTAGGTTCGCAATTGCGGATGTGGATTTGGTCTGCCAAAATCGACTAAAAAGGCCTGCAAGTTCGAATGTGGGTAGGCCTGCAAGTGCGAATGTGGATAGGCCTGCAAGTGCGGATGCGGATGCGGGTAGGTTCGCAAGTGCGGATTCGGATGTGGATAGGTTTGCAAGTGCGAATGCGAATGTGGGTAGCTTCGCCAGTGCGAATACGGATGCGGGTAGGTTCGCAAGTGCGAATGTGGCTTTGTGTGGCTATAAATACTCTCGTGGAGTGGTGGAGAATTCAACGATCACCGAAGCATCGGGTTCATTGGTCTCATGGTAAAGGAGAATTGCTACTTCTTCTTCTTCTAATCAATTGAAAACTCTGAATTATAATAAGAAGAAATAGTCATTGAATTCTTCTTTACCATGAGAACAATGAAGCCTGATGTTTCGGTTATCGTTCAGTATGTACTTTTATGTCTATTCCAGTTGTAGATCACCATGATGAGTATGTACTTTATCGCTTTTTCTAGTTGTAGTATCAAACGATAACCGTTTATGTAGCCTTCATTGTTCACATGGTAAAGGAGAATTCAATGGCTACTTCTTCTAATCAATTGAATAATCTGAATTATAAGAAGAAGTAGCCTTTGAATTCTCCTTTATCATGTGAACAATGAGGCCTGCACAAACGGTTATCGTTTAGTATGTACGTTAATGTGTGTTCAAGATGTATATCAACTCTTTCATAAGTATGTACTCTATCTTTTGGTAATTGTAGTTTTAATTATTTCCTTTTATGTTATTGTGCATTTGGTGTAACTGTTGTGATGTTGATGGGTGTAAAGATATATGTAACTAAAGACCAAGTAACAGAAGATTAATAAAAGTTTAACACTAAATAATAAAAGTTATACAAGTTTTAAAAGTTAAACACTAAATAATAACAAGTTCTAAATATGGTAGAGGTGGAGCTACTGATCCTCCCTGAAGGACCAAAATACTTCTGCCATGTATCTCCGCCAAGCCGGGATATCTGTCGCGTAGTCAGAACGTCGTCCATTACCCAAATCTGTCAAAAATCAGCACGCGTAGGGACCATAATCATCGTGCGCACCAATCTGTTGGGGAACATTTGGTGCAAATCTCCATCTAAACTGCATCGCCGCCTGGTCAGCTCGTGTACGGTCTCCGATGGCAGTGGATACGAATGGGGTAGTTTCCTCGAATGTCTTCATCATCTTCATAATTCTTTCTTTCAAGTGCGGGGCCCGATAACTGTCATATAATGTCATGACCATGGAGTTTAAACAGAACTCCCCGACCAACCAATGAACGTTGATGACGCAAATGGGAAAAAGAACCTGAAAAACATAAAGTTAACATCAGTTTAAAGGTATAAATTCATAATGGTTTCTGTGTTAGAAATATGGAAACAATTTTACATATCGTGGTCACATTCCGTGAACAAGACGGAAATCTATCTGTCGCCAACATTGACCCGCCGACTTGATTAACTAGGGAAGGTACGTCCCGTACCAACATCCACGCCCACCAGCCTGGGAAGACAACCGTCCATTCGCTGGTTGAAGCACGTGAAAAACCATCATTCGAACCCACCCCTCGATATGCTATAAATAAACCATAAAATGATAAGCTTGAGTCATGTGTTTGTAGTATTCAAATTGTAAGACTATAATAACATACTAATGTACTAACCGGCTCTTCAAACCATCTATCGTCTACATGGCCCAATAGTTGCCCCCACCACACAGGTAATATATCACGATGAGGTACACAACTGAGCCTTAGAGCATCGGGCAAGCCGCCATTGAGGTATAGTTGCTCAACTTCACAAGAAGTGGTGGAAGGAGCACTCGTCGATGCAGTCGGCAGCCTACTGGTCCCAGTCGGACGGGGCCTAGTGTGGGTAGTAGGAGGAGGCTGCGTGTACGGAGACATATTCCATCTCAAAGGCTGTCGTATGCGTGCCCCCAGCCAAGGGGCTCCTGCATCTGAGGTGGGGTTGGGTCTACGGCAGGAGTAGTGAACATACCTCCTTGGCCGAACGAGGGTGACATGGCCACGCCAGGTTGATGAAACGACGTTGACATGCCCACGGAAGCCGCATTACGCGGCACTAGCATGGTCATTCCGAATGGATGAAACGGCACATCCATTCCCTGTTTAATGAAATTGTTATAAAGTCAAAAGAATGTCAAACGAGTAAAATAAATAAAACATAATAAACACGTAGATTACCGAGCTGACCACCCCCTCAGATGGGGGCAAGGACCCACTAGGAGATAACAACTCATTAATCCATTCGCTTGTCCCCAAGGTAAAAGGGTGTGGCTGTATTGAAAGCTGCGTACAAGTACCAAAATGTTAAACGGTGTTAATAAGTTTGCATACTAATTACATAAATAAAATGAAATACTTACATGTCACTCATGCATTTGACGGTGCATCTCCTTCATTTGATCGTGAATCCCTGTTACGTCGTTCTTCCAGGTCTGTATCCCCTCAATATCGGTCCAGAGACTAGCAACCTGGCCCTCAACCCTACCAATACGTCCCTCAAGCCCAGTATAAGCATGATGCATCGCACTCACCCGAGCCCAATGCTCTGAATAAGGGTCATTAGGCGGCATCTCCCAAGGGGGAATATCTGAGAAAAGGGGGGGTATTGGAGGCCGAAATTCCTGATGATACTAGGGCCCCTGACCGTATCTCATGTCACCAACATCGTGCTCCATACCATTGTTGTCATCGTCGTCGTCCTCGTCGTCATCATCATCGTCATCGTCATCATCGTCATCGTCGTCGTCGTCAGGGTCACCACCGCCTTGACGACGGAAATACTTGTGGCTTTTCCTATACCACCACATTTCCTCCTCAACAGATGTCGCGACAAATCTCGCGCATGGGTGGTCAGCCTGCTAATATATTCAAGATTTGACGAAATATTATAATTTAAGGGGTTATCTTCATTCATATTTCCAAGTTTCTATAAATACTTACCGCCCTCGCTTCAAAAATATCCATCACATGGGTCCGGTTGAGGACCTGTCTCCTATCCCAATGAATTCCCCTATGGAATACAAAATGTTACGCCTACAAACTCATTAACGAATGTAGAAATATTTAATATTGTGGTCACTAACCTTGAACACATGAATAAAGGTCGTCATCATCATCGTCGACGCTCTATGCAACCTCTCATTTGCTTAAAGGTTGCCTCCCAGACGTGACTTCCCTAAGGAAATCGGTTCTAAGCCCAAAGATTCTCTATCAGGCTAAGGACGGTGGCCGAAACAGGCAAATGATGATGTCGGCCAAGGAAGAACATCTCCGCCATCACCATCAACGACAATCGGACAACATCCTCGTCCGAGTAAGCATCTCTAGTAGGCGCGAGGGATGAAAACACATCATGAACCATGCCAATGGTCACTTTTCTATCCCCAAAAAACCCTATGAATAAAACCCCGACGAGTAACTCCATGGAGGGTCGGCGTCGCGCCAAAAAGGAGTCCCGTGATAAGACAGAACTCCTCCGGACCATACCTAAGAGTATGCCCGTTCCAATTGTAATACAACGCATTCCCTAGGTGACCAGAGGGTACCTCGGTCTGAAAAAAGGTTTGACAAAGAGCAGGGTCCATGGCAAAGTCCACCATATCCACCCACGTACAAAAACAGGTGGTGCAGAAAATATTTACCCTAGCCTCCATCAACGTTTCTTTTCATTCTCTCAACACTTTAAGCTTTGACTTCACAGTCAAAGCACTATAAATTTCCTGCATATATAAATTTTCCAAGTTAAGGGGCCTAAAGTGTCAATTTTCAAAGTTTAGGCACCTAAATCGTCATTTTTCAAACGATGAGGACCAAATTTGTAATTTCTAAATAAACAGAATCAAGGAAATGCATGGGGCTAGTTGCCTATAAAGTTGGCTGAAATTCCAAGTTTAGGGGCCTGAAGTGTCAATTTTCAAAGTTTAGGGACCTAAACCGTCATTTTTCAAACTATGAGGACCAAATATGTAATTTATAAATAAATAGAATCAAGGAAATGCATGGGTCTAGTTGCCTAGAAAGTTGGCCAAAATTCCAAGTTAAGGGGCCTAAAGTGTCAATTTTCGAAGTTTAGGGACCTAAACCGTCATTTGTCAAACTATGAGGACCAAATCTGGGATTTCTAAATAAACAAAATCAAGGAAATGCATGGGGCTAGTTTCCTAGAATTTTGGCCGAAATTCCAAGTTTATGGGCCTAAAGTGTCAATTTTCAAAGTTTAGGGACCTAAACCGTCATTTTACAAACTATGAGGACCAAATATGTTAATTTCTTAATAAAAAGAATCAAGGAAATGCATGGGGCTATATGCTTAGAAAGTTGGCCAAAAATCCAAGTTAAGGGGCCTAAAGTGTCAATTTTCAAAGTTTAGGGACCAAAACCGTCATTTCTCAAACTATGAGGACCAAATCTGTAATTTCTAACATAAAGGAAACAAAAAAAATTGTGGGCTAGTTGCCTAGAAAGTTGGCCGAAATTCCAAGTTTAGGGGCCTAAAGTGTCAATTTTCAAAGTTTAGGGACTTAACCCGTCATTTTTCAAACTATGAGGACCAAATCTGTTAAATTCTAACATAATAAAAACAAACAAATTTGTGGGCTAGTTTATTACAAAGTTGGCCGAAAATCCAAGTTTAGGGGCCTAAAGTGTCAATTTTCAAAGTTTAGGGAC
This sequence comes from Saussurea involucrata, assembly GCA_033807775.1. Classification (NCBI taxonomy): domain Eukaryota; kingdom Viridiplantae; phylum Streptophyta; class Magnoliopsida; order Asterales; family Asteraceae; genus Saussurea; species Saussurea involucrata. The sequence goes on from CM066322.1 coordinate 116,831,375, forward strand.
TTAAACCTTCATTTTTTAAACTATGAGGACCAAATCTGTTAAATTCTAAGATAACATAAACAAACAAATTTATGGGCTAGTTTATTACAAAGTTGGTCGAAAATCCAAATTAGGGGCCTAAAATGTAAATTTTCAAAGTTTAGGGACCTAAAGTGTCAATTTTCGAACTACAAGAACCAAATCTGTACATTTTAACACATGTGAAGGGAAATTTATTTTATAAACTATTGCTATTTTTGGAATAACAATACATAAAACAATAATTACTAAAAAACATAATCATCAAAAACAATTACTTTTCAACACAAATACAAAATACTTAACGGAGACCAAAACTTTGAACTTGAATAACATAATACAAGACCACAATACATACATAAATAAATTACAAACAGCAACAAAAACTAACACAAACGAAAGAATCAACAAAAACTAACAATAACGTCAATATAAGTCTGCAACCGCAACAGATGCGGATGCGGCGCTGGAAAAATTTAGGGTTTAGGGTTTTGTACTGAAACAGTTAAAAAAATACGTTTTTGGTGAGAAAATAACTTACCTCGTCGGCCATTGCGGATGTTTGACGACGTGGAACGAGTTTTCCGCTTGCGTTGACTTCACGTGGATACGAAACCGCAACGAGGCGTGTGGGGTGGGGGGGTCGGTTCTAGAAGGGGTAATAAAAAATTACCAAGTGGGGTTTCAGGTGGGGTTTTTAGGGTTAATATTCTGTTTTTTTTTTGTCATGTCCACACTCGCACTTGTCAGGTCCGCAATCGCACTCGCACATTGCGAGTGCGGGCCTGCCATCTCAGTCCACCTCAGTTTTCTCCTGTTGAGCCACTCCTAGGGTGTTGACACGTGTCCAAGTGCGGTCCGCACTCACCGGGTCGGGTCAGAGTGCGGACCCATTGGCTATTTCGGTGATCCGGGAGAGAAAATGGCCATTTTGTCAAGAGTGTTCGTGGGTTTGGCTATTTGAGTCGATTTCCTATCCTTTTGTCCCTGATGCATTAAGTTAACAATACTTGTCGCTTGTTTGCAAAACACACATTTGTTGATTTTAATCTTTGTTCTGCAAGTCGCGGGTCTTGCTCTCTACTCCTTGGGGTAGAGGCAAGGTTTGTGTACACCCTATCCATGTACCTCTTAAAAGATGTCAGGAACTTATACCCTGAACAGATTTACACAAATCAACTACATAATCGCACTAATATATTAGCATAGAATATTCTTGAACCCTAAAGTTAATATATGTAGAAAACCTTGTCCTACTGCTGAATATAACAACTAAAAGAAAATTAATAAAATGAAATAATACTGGTAAATCTTCTGAATATACAATTAGCATAAAGTGTAACCCTAAATCCATATTCTTCAAGCGTGCTAATATTCATCTTAATGATGTTAAGCCAAAAGGAGTTGTCAATGAGGCAGTAGGGGCAAATTAAGTATGTTGATCATATAATAGTCGGTAGCTGTTACTATCACTTTATCTTTTCCATTGTTGTGGAGTTGTTGTCCAATAAATATCTGAGCTTGTTTCAATATTTCAAGTTTAAAATCTGTAAAATTATTATATAGAGCAGCACATATTTTGTAAGTTGAACATATATTACTTAATACGACCAGATGGATTTTCCGCAGGCTATACTATCATAAGTTATTGAACATATGAAGACATCAATGTTGTTAGTGTATGGAATGGATAAGTGAGTCTGTGTAAAATTTATTTCTTTCCATGTTGTATCCTTGGACTGTCCACGAAGTTGTTAACTTTTTGGTTTCAGTCATTTAATTCTTACATGGTCTGATACTTTGATGTGGTGGTGTCCAAAGTAAATTTGAAGCTTTGTGGTGGCATGGGCATTTTCCAAATGGTTGCTTTTTCCAAATGTTTTGGATAATAGTTTGGGCATTTCCAATTACTTGTTAAGGCTTCCAGGCTTCTCTTAACAAGATTGCAAATAACTGTGAAGATACACTCTATATCAAAGGTAAAAGAAACAAATGCCAGATTGAGAATTAGTTTTATAAAATAGTAGAAAGAAAAGAAAAAGGAAGCACCATGAAACCACCATATAAGATTTTTAACAAACATAAATTCGACCTCATCTGGATTTTAGTATCTAGAGAAATGGTAAACAAGTGGTTGCTATAGAAGGGTATTGCAAAGGTAAATGGATGTTTGTGCCCTTCTATTAGCATTCCCTATATGTCATAGTATTGAGCTTGGACCCCTATGTTTTAGTTGATTTATGAAGTGATTAACAAATTAGAATATCAAGAATAATAGAAGAAACGGTGAACCCTAGAAATGGCACACAGGACAAAAAAAATCAAGCAATTGCAGAAAAAACTAAAATTAACAAGATTTCTGGTAAAATCAACGAACATGCCATTCAGGAAAACTGTGTATGAACCATCCCCCGCAAATTTATCGTGAAATAAACTCAAAGTTAACAAACAAGTAACAGGGATAAAAAATCCTCAAATCCGATTAGGGCAAATTTGCCAGAAAAAAATATCGAAAATGTAAACAACACTTGAGAAAAAGAGGAATAGGGAGGAGACGATGGTGATTGAACCCGGAAAGAAGGAGCAACTCCAATCTCACATATGTGTAACCCTAATAGTGAGATCTTCAAATAACTTTGATCTTGGTGGTCTCACTCTTTCTCCCTTTCACACCGTTTATATACAACGACGCGATGGAGGAGGTAGTGTATGAAATCTTCCATTTCAGGAAGATAGGTATGGCATGAGACGTGAAGTGTAGGAGGAAGGGTCTAAAAACATGGCTGTGTAGTTTAGGTATGGGGCGGTATGGCATGAGACGTGAAGTGTAGGAGGAGAGGTCTGAAAACATGGGTGTGTAGTTTAGGTATGGGCTGGTCCTTTGACTGTGTAAAATAAAAGAGGGTTCACTTGTATATTATGCATAAGAAGTTGTAATTAAGAGTTTTTGAATTTTATGCATAAAATGGTGGTACATAATGCATCAATTGTTGTCTTTAAGACTTTTGGTTAGAACCAATATATAAGTAGTATAAATATAATAAAAAAATAATATATATATATATAGAGGGAGGATCATGTGAGAAGCAAACTGATATGCGAGAAAGCGAGAAGAAATATGAACCACAAAATTCATTAATTAAAAAAATACCATAAATTAAAAATTAAAAATAAATTTAGAGATTTGGATAATTACCATTTTAAATTGAATAAACTCTTACAGTTTCATTATATCTATTAGATTTATTTATATTTTAATTTCAATTAATTCATTATTTTTTTAATTAAGTTTTATGTAATAAAAAATCTGGATACACTTTTAATAAAAAAATCACAATTTAGATCAAATATCACATATGATATCCATAATCAATTCATTATTGCTTTTCACAATTTTTTTCTCTATTTTTTGGATCTTGAATTACATGTGATTAACTTAAGTTAACAAATGATTTATTACGTATCACATATGATTCGCTATATGTTAATTTTTGTACATATCATATTATCACGTGTGATTATGTATATTATCACATGTGATTATGCATATTATCACATATGATTATGTTATATTATCACATGTGATTATTGTAGATATTTTAGTTAATCATATGTGATTATTGCTTTTCACGATTCTTTTCTCTATTTTTTGAATCTTGAATTACATGTGATTAACTTAAGTTAACAAATGATTTATTACGTATCACATATGATTCACTATATGTTAATTTTTGTACATATCATATTATCACATGTGATTATGCATATTATCACATCTGATTATGTATATTATCACATGTGATTATTGTAGATATTTTAGTTAATCATATGTGATTATGTATATTTATATTAGTAGATCTTTTATGATGTAAATATCACCATATGTGATTATACGTCATTTATATTTGGAGGTATATTATCATATGTGATTGTTTGGGTAAAATTTCACCAGTCTCGACCACGATCAAAAAAGGGAAAACATGCATTTACACTTTTTCATAATAAGATAAAATCATAAACACTTTATCGTCTTACCAAAGTTGAAATCGAAAGTTACTCACGACACTCGACCGTCGTAAGGAACCTTACGACCTCGACCGACTAACATACGATGTTACTGTTTGTTAGATCTGAAGTTTTGTCAAAAACACAAGTGTTGACATCTGAGCAGAAGACTCAGAGTTCTGAGTAGGAGACTCAGAACTTCTGAAGGTGAAGATGAAAATGAAAAGTGCTTAAAGGAAGTTCTGAAGTGCTTGATCAGAATAATGTTCAGAAGTTCTGAACTTGTTGTTCAGAACTTAAGTCAGGATATTTTCCTTTATATTCTGTTATCTAATTAGGACACGTGTATTAGTTCTATTGGTTTGTCTCGTATATGTACTGTAGCTTTAGACTTTCCTTACAGTATATATAGAAGTTAGCAACTGTAAGCTAACTAACTTTTGTCATATCTTTGTATTCACTTTGTAATCTTTGAGAGACTCTCTCTCTAGATCTGTAATAAGTTCTTAATCGAATACAAAGTTGTTTGATCCAATTCTCTATCATTTTACTAATTGATTGTTCCTAATTGTTCATAATTGATTGTAAGATTGAATCCTGGTTTCTACAATTGGGGGGGCATTTCGAGAAAGTTGTTGTGATCGATTTGTGTAGCAGATAAAAAAACGGCAGCTTATTCAGAACTGTGCTGAGTGTGATCAGAAGTTCTGATCAAGAGTATTCAGATTTATACTTGGCTTCTCAGAATCAAATTTGATCGTGATCCATTGTGCTCCCAGATTCAAGTACAATCAGAGTTTTGTTCAAGGCAATTCAGATTTTGGTCGTGCTAATTCATAAATTATTGTTCAAATGATGATTCAGAAGTTTATTCTCGTGTTCAGAAGTTGTCAGAGTATTCAGAATTCTGATTGTGAAATCAAAGTTTAAGACATCTTATTCAGAATTTGTTCAACGACCGTTCAGAAGAGTTTACTCAGACCATTCAGAGGTGTTCAAGTTCAAAAATCTGACCGTGTTTAGTCAGAATTCTGATCCAGTTTACTCAGAATTCTGATCAAGGCTACTCAGAAGTTATACTTAGCCTATTTCAGAGCAAAGTCGTTTTTTCAGAATTATTTGACAGCTTTGCGCACATGTCGTATTTTGATCAGAACTCTCTTCTCGAAGCTCCAAATTTGACGAGTCCAGATGCGTTAGATTCCTATGACACAGATGAACATTTTTCATGTTTTGAGTTTGATCTGAATAAGTGTGCTTAATGGTCAAAATCTGTGTTAAAGTCAGAGGACACTTGCTGGACAGAAAGCTGCGTTTTTCACTCTATTTCTCACAACTTTCAGAAAGGTGTTCTATCTTCTATTTTTTGTGGATCCAAGCTGAGTTATTGAAGTGTGTTGAGAAAATCCCTCCTATGATCTTAATGGAATAAGCTCTTGAGCTTAATGGTCATTCAACTCGAATTTCAAGGACGGATTCTTTGTTACAAACTGAGGTACTTTCAGTCGAGCTTATTGCACATTGGATCCGATTTTAAAGTTGAAACTTGTGAAGAATAAGAGCAAATTTTGAGGGGGAGCTTGGATAGATTTGCAAGGCGTGAAGATGTGCAACACTAAAGTTTTCAAAGAAATCAAGGGGGAGATCATTTGAAGATGCTTTCTTTATAAAACTTTAGGGGGAGATTGTTGGGTCTAGAAAGCCCCAATTATATAGAAAGTTTTATAAAGTCCATGTAAAGTCAAGAAAAGTCAAATGTGTTGTAATTAGCTTTGTTAGTCATTTTGGGCTTTGTGAGTTTAATGGGAGTTAAATGGGCTTGGGCCCATGTCATGTAATTAGACACTATAAATAGGTGTCTTGGGCTTCATTTGTCATAAGACACTTTGATAGACAAATTCATTGAGAGAGACTTTAGAGAAATTCATTGTAACGTCTTGTAATTCACAGATTGTTAATAAATCATATGATCAGTTGTTGTGAATACGATCTTGAATGTTCATTCTATATTGAATCTTGATTATCAGTGATGATTGTGAAACCTACATTGTTACGCTTTTACTGTTTAATGCAGGGTCAACACCATTAATGACCAACGGCTATAACCGACGAAGATCATTATGAGCAATAACTTCAGCGACAGTTACGACTGTTACCTGCAGCCTTTAAGGAATCATTCAAGACATTCGAAGGTTATAAATATGAAGGCTCAACATCATATCGCGGGGGGACTGAACTCTAAGGAATACTGACTACAAGAACAAAGAATACTCTCTCTCGAAAGATCGCTCTCGACGCACGAATCCAGCACACGATGCAATTGTTTTTACATTCGATACACTTGTTTACTCTGCATTTAAAGTCTTTCTTCCATTTGTATTGTAACCATTGCACTCTCGACACCTGAAACATAAGGACATCGCCCCTGTTTGGCGAGCATAGTGAAGCGACGACCCTCCTAGTCGTCCGCGGGTTTTTTCCTCGTTGAGGTTTTTCCCGCGTCACCAAATCCCTTGCGTCTCATTTACATTTTTGTCTTTGTCGCATTGCTTTGTCAAAAGATTCCTATCTTTAGTTGTTAAGCTCCACAATCAACCATAAGTTATCCTTCTGGACGATTTTTGGCATTAACAGTTTGGCGCCCACCGTGGGGCCCCATCTAGAGAAAATCTTCGACAAACGTGCGTCTTACTAACGGTTTCTTGGAGTTTCCTCTTCTTTCTGTCTCAGGAAAATGGCAGCCCATGGAAATCAAGAGCAGCTCATTACCCAGATGTATCATGAGCTGGAAGCTGCGCAGAATCAAATCAACGTCCTTGCTGATCAAAGTCGAAGGGCAGCTAAGGAAATCGCGAGACTGAGGAATCAAAATCCGAATGGATCGTTCGGACCGCAGAACGGTTCAAGACCATTCGTTCAGAATCCGGGTCCAGGACCGTTCGTCAAAATCCAGAATCCCCTCCCTTCGTCCAGAATCTAAGTTCGGGCCCATTCGTTCAGAATCCGGGTCCAGGACCATTCGGTCAGAGTCAGCAACAAGTTCCGATCGGTCAGAACCAGCAGCCGGGATCGTTCATCCCAAATCCCCAGTTCGGGCCAGTTCCTCCTCAGCATCTGAGACCTTCACCCATGAACAATGGGTCCCAGCCATACTTTATCCCTTTCAATGGGGACGCCAATGGCTCGTCGTATGGAAACGGCACCAGTTCAGGAGTTAATCCTCAAACCGGTGCGAATCCCGATCCTAACGACCCCGTCGCTCAGCGGTTGAAGATGTTGGAAGACCAGAATGAGTGTGTCCTGTCTTTGCTCGCCAAGCTGCCGGGGGCAGCCGTGCCTGTCGATGTCGAGCCTCGCTCGGGATTTCAGGCGTCGCCTTTCGTTGACACGATTGCGACAGTCGACGTCCCGAAGAAGTATAAAATCCCCTCTTTCATGCCCAAGTATTCAGGAATAACCGATCCAACGGAGCACATTGCGCAGTACAAGTAGCTGATGTGGACGATCTCGATCCCACATATGTACCAGGAAGTTTGCATGTGCAAGAGTTTTGGGGCGACCCTCACAGGACCTGCCCTCCAATGGTTGATTAACCTCAAACCCAAATCCATCGGGTCGTTCGCTGAGTTAGTCAACCAATTCTCCCAGCAGTTCACCAACAGTCGCAAGATGGAGAAGCAGACCAGCGATCTGTGATACGTCATTCAGAAGACCGATGAATCCATCCGGAGTTATTTCAACAGATTCAATGCAGAGATGATCAGTGTCCGTAACGGTGACGTCAAGACTGCGATCGAAGCCTACAAACGTGGTCTAGACGACAGTTCGGGTCTATACACCGATCTGACCAAGTATCCTCCAGAGAATTTCGAAGACGTCCGTGCGAGAACCCTTGCTTGTATGAGGGTGGAAGACGATGCTGCATTTCGTCGAAAGAACACTGACGACAAGAGGTCGCTTGGTGTAAAGAAGCCAGATTTCAAGACGAAGGCAGTATCCAAGTCAGAGCCTGCACGACAAATTTCGAACGTCCGATTCAAGACGAAAGCGGAGTTCAAGACCGCGACCAAATTCCCTCAGTACCCTAAGATATCCTCTTACAGATTCAAAGGGACTACTAAGGACTTGGTTGAGGCCCTGAAGACCGTCCAGGCGACAATCCGGTGGCCGAAGAAGTCCGATAAAGATGACGGTAAGAAAGACAAATCAAAGTGGTGCGACTTCCATGTCGACCACGGTCACCTGACGGACGACTGTATAGCTCTCAAAAAGGATCTTGCATATCATGTCCCTAAGGGTAATCTCAAAAATATCATCGACGACATCACTCTAGCTAACGATGTTCGACCGCCGACTCCCGATCATGCAAAAGTCGTCAACTGCATCACTGGTGGCTCCGACGTGTGCAGTCTGACGTATTCTGCAGCCAAACGTCATGCCAGTCAAGCACCTGACGATTGACCCATTCCTCGTTCATCAAGACCCAAAGGAGATCTGGAGTTAGAAGCCATGAAGATTTCATTCGACCAAGACGACCTCGCGATTCGTATCGAAAGCATCATGACGGGTTGATTATTCAACTCACGATTGGTAATTGTCTAACCCGACGAGTCTTGGTCGATGGAGGCAGTTCAGCAAACGTCATCTTCCTTGATACCATCAAGGCCATGGGAATTGATCGATCGGAAATCACCCGACGCTCGACAACCTTGGTCGGTTTCAATGGAGACGCGACGAGCACCTTTGGAGAGATCACCTTGCCTGTCTATGCCGGAAGAATCAACAAGCAGACCAAGTTCAACGTCATCGACTGTGCGTCGGCCTATAACATCATCTTAGGTCGACCAAGGATCCATGACATGAAATCCGTTCCCTCGACGTATCATCAGACCATGAAGTTACCTACGCCGTGGGGAATCCAGGAGATCAAAAGTGAGCCAAAAGTCGCCCGCGACTGCTATAGGTCGACCCTGAAGCCGCAGAAGCAGGCCATCTAGCAATTACAAGTCCAGGATGCTCCTGGGATAGCCGGCGACTATCGCCTGGAGGAAGTCGTCCTGGACCAGAGCAAGCCTGACCAGAAAGTCTTTATAGGTTCGTCCCTCGATCCCTGCCTTAAAGACAAACTGATATCTTTTTTACAGGAACATGCAGACTGCTTTGCCTGGTCGCACGAAGATATGGTCGGCATAGACCCCAGCATTATTTCCCATAAGCTCAATGTCGACCCGTTATTTAAGCCTATCAAACAAAAGCGGCGGAAATTTGCTTCTGAAAGGAATAAGGTGATAAATGACGAGGTCGACAACCTCCTGAAGACATGGAAGATTCGAGAAGTAAAGTACCCCGACTGGCTTGCTAATGTCGTGGTCGTGGCGAAGAAAAATGGCAAATGGAGGGTATGTATCGACTTCACAGATCTCAACAAAGCTTGTCCAAAGGATCCTTTTCCATTGCCACATATCAATGTCATGGTCGACGCGACTGCATGACATGAACTATTAACGTTCATGGATGCTTATTCTGGATAAAATCAGATCCTGATGCACATCGAGGATCAAGAAAAGACCGCATTCATGACAGATCGAGGTATTTACTACTATAAAGTTATGCCTTTCGGACTAAAAAATGCAGGTTCTACCTACCAGCGCCTGGTGAATAAAATGTTCAAGGATCATCTTGGCGACACGATGGAGGTTTATATCGACGACATGCTCGTCAAGTCGAAGCAAGCAGTCGACCACGTCGACCATTTGAGGCAGTCATTCGACATCCTTTGGAAATATAGTATGAAGCTTAACCGGATGAAGTGCTCCTTTGGTGTCAGTGCCAGGAAATTCCTGGGCTATATGGTCACTCGTCGAGGAATCGAGGCCAACCCCGACCAGATCAAAGCTATCATCGAGATCAAATCTCCAAGAAATTTCAAAGAAGTCCAAAGGCTCACTGGTCGGGTGGCAGCTCTAAACAGGTTTATCTCTCGATCCTCAGATAGATGCCATTTATTTTATAATGTCCTCAGGAAAAATAAAGGCTTCGATTGGACCGATGATCATGAGCAAGCACTGCAAAAACTCAAGGAGTACATGACGTCGCCTCCTTTGCTGTCAAAACCTCACGATCATAAGGTCTTGCAGCTATATTTGGCTGTTAGTCCTAATACAGTAAGTGTCGTCCTAACACGAGAAGATGAAAAGCAGCAACTGTCGATCTACTATGTAAGTAAATCTCTCTTGGACGCAAAAACCAGGTATTCCTCTATGGAAAATTTGCTTTTGTCGCTAGTCACCGCTGCTAAAAAATTGCGACATTATTTTGAATCGCATCCTATTACTGTCGTGACTAATTTTCCTCTTAAGTCTGTCTTGAGGAAACCTGAGTTGACAGGTCGCTTGGCAAAATGGAGCATATATCTCAGCAGTTACGACATCGAGTTCAAACCCAGGACCGCGATCAAATCGCAAGCCTTGGCAGATTTTATTGCTGATTTCAGCCCTGAGCTAGAAAAAGAAGCAGAGCTCGAAGTGTCTACTGTGGCGACTCACGACGACGTACCCTGGACTCTGTATGTCGACGGTTCATCCAACACAAAAGGTTCAGGGCTAGTCATCGTCTTAAAGTCGCCATAGGGGGGCAAGATGGTGTATTCAGTTCGATGCGACTTCAAAACCACCAACAGCGAAGCCGGGTACGAAGCCTTGATCGTGGGAATAAATATGGCCCACAACTCGGGGGCAACCGCGCTATATGTCAAAAGTGATTCTCTTCTGGTCGTGAACCAGATGAATGGGGAATTCGCGGCCAAAGATTCAAAGATGACAGCGTACCTGAAGGTAGCAAAAGAAAAATCCGAAAAATTCAAATCATTTTCCATCGAACAGATTCCGAGGGACCAGAACACCCAAGCCGACGCTTTAGCAAACCTTGGGTCTGCTCTGGTCGAGCCAATATTCAATAGCATTCCTATGATCCATCTGGCGACGTCATCCATCGAAAATCACGATATCGTCCAGGTCGAGGACCAAGAAGATGATTGGTCGTGCGACATCCGGAATTTCCTTATGCACGACCAACTCCTAGAAGATAAGATGGAAGCTCAGAAAATCAGATTCAAAGCATCCAGGTATGTCATGATCGGAGATAGACTCTATCGACGATCATCGACAGGATTAAACCTGAGATGCGTCATCAACAAAAGCCAAGTTCAGAAGATCCTTCAAGAGATGCACGATGGAGAGTGTGGCAATCACTCAGGAGGTCGTAGTCTGGCCAATCGTATCTCTCGACAAGGATATTTTTGGCCAGCATTGCGACAGGACACCATCAGGTATGTCCAGAACTGTGATCCCTGTCAACGACATTCAGGTACGTCCCATAAACCTTATGAACCTTTACACTCGACACTTATCCTATGGCCCTTCATGAGGTGGGGAATGGATATTGTCGGCAAGCTACCGCCTGCCCCAGGGCAAAAGGTATTTCTTCTCGTACTTAAGGATTATTTTTCTAAGTGGGTAGAAGCAGCTGTCTTTTCCCAAGTTCGGGACAAGGAAGTCGTCTCTTTTATCCAGACTAACATCATATGCAGGTTTGGGGTTCCATCCGAAATTGTTTGCGACAATGGATCCCAGTTCATAAGCAACAGGACTCGACAATTCTGTGAAGATCGTAATATCAAGCTGACGACCTCGACCCCCAGGTATCCCCAGGCAAATGGACTTGCTGAGTCGAGCAATAAAACCATCATTGCCTCGATCACGAAAAGGTTAAAGGCTGCAAAAGGAAAGTGGGTCGAAGAACTCCCTTCGGTTCTGTGGGTAAAAAAATCACACCCTCGACCGACCTGGGAAATTCCCTCGACATGACCCATAGACATTGATTACCCCCGACCGGCAAGGATAATACCCATTATTATCATATCCCCGACATACGTTAATAACCACGATAGTTGGTTATTAAAAGACATCTTGCGTCAATAGTCATCTTACATCTTGTGATCGCACGTCATACATCGCTAGTCACACGTCACTAGTCTTATGTCGCCAGTTACGACTCGTCGGTCTTACGTCGACAGTCTCCTATCATCGATGTTAAATCGCTCTGGTTCTACAACAACGTCGCCCTGACATCCTGGTCTTACGATTATACTAACCGTTAAATAGCCAAACATCTGTTTCTTCTGTTTATCAATGCAGGTCTTGACCACGACCAGAAAAGGTAAGACACATGTTATGAAACATATCTTGTATTAAGATAAGGTCCCGACGAAGACCCAGAAAATCTTCGTCGTCCCTCTTGAAAGGTAAGTCGAGAGTTCCTCTCGACACTCGACACTCGACCTCGACGTCGCCCGCTTCGCACTACCGCCGCATACAGACCATGCGACCTCAACCAAGCTAACACATAATATAATTGTTATGTTTGTTAAGTGTTTAATGCAGGAGTCAACGTCATTAATGGACACCGGTCAGTAACGGACGAGTCATCAAAGCGCATTAATGACCCGACAGTGGTTACGAAAACCACTCATCAATGACATTAAAGCTCCCCGGCGGTTACAAGACCAAACCATCAAAGCCTTTAATGAGCTAATTGAAGCTCCCGAAGACTATAAATATCAAATTCAATCATCATTTCAAGGGGACCGGACATCGATCACCGAGCAGAGATCATCTGGAGAACAATACACTACAGACTTCCGAGCTCAGAGAATCTAACACTCAAGCTCAAGAACTACGCTGCGAACTCAAGAACACTCGAAGAGCAGCTCAAGTTATCATTCTCGACGCACGACATCAGCCTTCGACCAACAGTTTACACTTTGTATTCACACACGACGCACACTGTTTAAACACTAAAAACACTTGTACTTTACATTTCGAAGCATTTCCTTCATCTGTATTGTAACCCTTGTACGACCGACGCCAGTACCGAAGGACATCGCCCCTGATTGGCGACCATAGTGCAGCGACGACACCCACTGTCGTCCGCAGGTTTTTTCCTCGATTGAGGTTTTTCCTGCGTCATCAAATCATTTGTCTTATTTATTTTTCCCTCGTCGCACGTCTCGTCGAAAGAGCCTTTCTTTAGTTTATTAAGTCCACATCGACCTTAAGTTGTCCCTTTGGTGCGATTTTTGGCATTAACAGTTTGGCGTCATCCGTGGGACTTCATCTAGAGAAAATCTTCGACGAACGTGCGTTTCTACTAACGATCTTGTAGAGCTTTTTCAGGTATATGGCGAATTATCAAGATCCCATGATTCAACTCCTATCGGAATTGAATGCGGCTCGAAGCCAGATTCAAGCCCTGAAAAAAGATAAAAAAAATGCTCCGTCAAAAGTATCGCATGTGTCGCATCATCCAAGGGACTCGGGGGCTCAGAATACCCTTCACAAACTGAAAAAATACCATGTTTGATTTTGAAAATCCTCGGAAAAAGGCACTTATCGACTCCATGTTACGGCTCGCAAGATTATATAAATACAGGTCTTACGATTTACATCGTAAGAAACGAAGTCTCTACGACTTAAAACGCAAGTTACAATTTATTGTCGTCGATAAAAGACGACTCACAGTTTTAATCTTGTGATCGCCTGTTATGGCCAGCGCAGGTTGCAATTTATTGTCGTCGATAAAAGACGACTCATATTTTTTAAATCTTATGATCTCCAGCTACGGCAAACGCAGGTTACGATTTATAGCCGTCGATAAGAGACGAATCGTATTTTAAATCTTATGATCGCCAGTTATGGCAAAAGTAGGTGGCAATTTGTAGTCGTCGACAAAAGACGAGTCACCCCTTTTTAACCTTATGATCGCTAGTCATGACATATGTCGTCAATAAAGACGACTTGTATATTGAATCTCGCAATCACCAGTCATGGTTCCAAGGGACCAGAATACTCAAGCCGACGCTTTAGCAAACCTTGCGTCTGCTTTGCTCGAACCAATACTCGAGAGCATTCCAATGACCTATCTTGCGACGTCGTCCATCAAAAATGACGATGACATCCAGATGGAAGACCAAGAAGATAATTGGTCAAACGACATCCGAAATTGTCTACGACAATGGATCCTAGTTCGTAAGCCACTCGACAGTTCTGTGAAGACCGCGACATCAAGCTAACGACCCCGACACCCAGAGGCAAGCGGTCGAGCGACAAGAACGTCACATCTAAAGTCTTTCAAGAAGGCGACTACGTCCTCCGTCGAGTGTTCCAAAGCACTTAGTGCAGGTAAACTTTCCAACAAGTGGGAAGATCCTTATCGTACCTCAGTAGTCGTGGGTAAAAGTGCCTATCGGCTCCAAACCCTCGATGATCGAGATATTCTACGCAGCTAGAATGCAACGCATCTGAAAAGCCAACGACCAACCTCTGACATTGTTTTATCGCAGGATCGCACGACATTAGTTACTAAAGTCTATTATATGACTTAAGTCTCGCAGGATCGAACGATATATAAGCCTATCGTACGATCTTAACCTCGCAAGGTCGCACAACATAAGTAATCAGGTCTATGACTTGATCATTCCATCACAGGAACACATGATTCAAAGTTCATCGTATGATCAAATCACACGATCATAAGGTCTAGCGACCCCACAATCTAAGTTCTTCAAAAAACTTCATGTTCTGAATGAATGCTGTAATCGCATGCGCTTATGTTTGCTTATACAATTCAGAAATATGAAAATCTTATGACTTACATTCTAATCGTTGTATTACAATGGATGCCCAAGTCGCACGACTCTTTGTACTTAAAGAATTTTTTACAGTCGACATTACATCTGTCCATGACGTGTAGGAGTCGAAATAATACTCAGGGAGGTAAAACGTTTTACCGATTATCGCTAAAGCAAAACTGACACAACGTAACATAGGTCTCTAACAACCATATCGGCTGTAAGCGCCAGTCCAAAGGTCTATAACGACCATATCGGCTGGGAATGCCAGAACATATGTCTTTAACGACCGTATCGGCTGTGAACGCCAGGACCACGTCGACTAGGAACACCAACCTGACGACATGGACCCTTGTCTCCTCGATAGGAAAATGCTCCCTGAAAGATGGGAGCAAATATTTCCTCAGATGAGGAAACAACGTCGTCACGTCTAGGACACCAACAACGTCGTCCCGTCTAGGACACCATCGGCCGATGACCCATCCCCCTTGTCGGCAGACGCTGGGGACAACACCTTAGACACTAGCTTCGTCACTGTCGCCGGAAGCGCCGAACTTGCTGGTGTCGCGTACATCGCGCCAAAACGGCTGGATGACGCCCTCCCCTCTTTAGGCATGACAACTCTCGACGAAACGTCAGCCTGCGAAGACGGTTCCTTCAGGACTACCGTCCTTGTATTCTTCAAGATTCCTGACCCAGCTGTCGGGGCATTCTTTCTCCTTTCCCGGCCTCGAAGGGCAAGCACAACTTGCGTCACCTTCTTTGGCTGACCAAGTCAGTTTTACTCTGATGGTCTTAGCAAAAGTAACACGTCTCCGTAGCAACGCATTTTACTTTAGTGCGAGATCTGAAATTCTACTGGCTTTGAAATTCAGATCTCGGGGGGCTAACTGTTTGGGTAAAAAATCACACCCTCGACCGACCTGGGAAATTCCCTCGACATGACCCATAGACATTGATTACCCCCGACCGGCAAGGATAATACCCATTATTATCAATTCCCCGACATATGTTAATAACCACGATAGTTGGTTATTAAAAGACATCTTGCGTCAATAGTCATCTTACATCTTGTGATCGCACGTCATACATCGCTAGTCACACGTCACTAGTCTTATGTCGCCAGTTACGACTCGTCGGTCTTACGTCGACAGTCTCCTGCCATCGATGTTAAATCGCTCTGGTCCTACGACAACGTCGTCCTGACATCCTGGTCTTACGACCTGGTCTTACGATTATACTAACCGTTAAAACAGCAAAACATCTGTTTCTTCTGTTTATCAATGCAGGTCTTAACCACGACCAGAAAAGGTAAGACACTTGTTATGAACCATATCTTGTATTAAGATAAGGTCCCGACGAAGACCCAGAAAACCTTCGTCGTCCCTCCTGAAAGGTAAGTCGAGAGTTCCTCGCGACACTCGACACTCGACCTCGACGTCGCCCGCTCCGCACGACCGCCGCATACAGACCATGCGACCTCAACCAAGCTAACACATAATATAACTGTTATGTTTGTTAAGTGTTTAATGCAAGAGTCAACATCATTAATGGACAACGGTCAGTAATGGACGAGTCATCAAAGCGCATTAATGACCCGACAGTGGTTACGAAAACCACTCATCAATGACATTAAAGTTCCCCGGCGGTTACAAGACCAAACCATCAAAGCCTTTAATGAGCTAATTGAAGCTCCCGAAGACTATAAATGTTAGATCTGAAGTTTTGTCAATAAACCAAGTGTTGAAGATCTGATAAGAAGACTCAGATGTTCTGAGTAGAGAAGTCAGAGGTCTGACTGTGAAAGCTCAGAAGTATTGATCAGTGGAAAGAGAAGTCAGATGTCTGAGTTAAGGAGTCAGAAGATCTGAGAAGCTTTATCAGAAGAATGTTCAGAAGTTCTGAACTATCTGTTCAGAACTTATGACGAGATACTTTACTTAGTATTTTATAAACTAATTAGGACACGTGTTATGTTCTTATTAGTCTTTCTTATTTGTACTGTAGCTTTAAGATGTCCGTTGCAGTATAAATAGTAGTTAGCTCTGTGTTGCTAACTAATTGATTTTTCCCGTATAACTTTGTATTCATTCCTTGTAATCTTTGAGATTCTCTCTCTTAGATCTGTAATTCTGTTCATCATTGAATACAATTGGGCTTGATCATACAACTTCTCAATTACTGCTTTCTATATTGATTGTAAGATTAGATCCTGTTCTTTCAATTGGTATCAGAGCCAATCAACAAACAAATTCGTTCAAGATTGTTATCGCGAAGGTCAATTGATCAATTTCTTGAAGATTTCTTGATTCATTCAAAATTCGATTCCGCTGCTAGGGCTAGTTCTTGAATTCTTGGCAATTCTTGAATTTCCTGTTACATTTCGATCAAGAAACTCGAATTTGTCTTTCTGTTGAATTTTCTTACAATCATGTCTTCTAAAGAATATCTAGCCATGGGATCTGAAACCAAACCGCCGGTTCTTATACCAGAAGAGTATCAGCAATGGAAAATTCGTATGATCCAATTCCTAGACAATATTGATGAAAATCTAATGGTCTCTATTCGAGAAGGTCCAATTGAAGTGTACATTGATGTTGCTGCAACCCCTGCTACAGAGACAACTCCAGAAATTCCAGCGACCAGGGTGAAAAAGAGTTATTCTCAATACACAGCTGAACAGAAGAATAGGCATGCTATTGACAAAAGAGCAATTACTTTGATGACTTTGGCTGTCCCAAATGAGGTTCTTAACAGGATTGACAGTGGATCATCAGCTAAAGAAATGTGGGACGAATTGGAAAGGCAAATGTTAGGAACTGTGAGATCTATTCAGGCAAAGTTAAATCAAAGCATAAATGCTTATGAAAGGTTCAAAGCAAAAGAGTCAGAAAGTTTGACACGGACATACAGTAAATTTTGCACTATTCTAAATGACCTGAGAAGAAATGGACTGAAGAAAACGAAGTCAGAAATAAATTACAAATTTCTGAACAGTCTAAATTCAGAATGGTCATCATTTGCCATAAGTCTGCAAATGAACAAGGATATGTGTGAAGAAGACTTAAATGATCTGTTCTGTGTTCTTAATCAACATGAAGATTCTGTCAAGTTAGTTGTGGAAGAGAAGAAAAATGTTGCTGATCAGTTAGCGTTCTTATCAAAGTCCAAAGCAATCAAAGCACCCAAAAAGACTGCATATCTATCAGAGATACCAAATCTGGAAGAATCTGACAAGGAAGAAGGATCAGAAGATGATGAAGATATCAAGATAATGGCTGAGAAACTAGCTTTGTTGACAAATACTTTCAATAAAAGGTATGGGAAGGGTAGATTTCAAGGAAATTATAAGAGAGTTGGGAGTTCAGATTATAAGAAGAAAGAAGACAGAGGAGAAAATAAGTTTGAAAAGAGAGTAGAGAGAAGTGAAGAAAACAATGAAGAGAAGGATGAAAGAAAAGAAAAGAATATGTGTTTCAAGTGTGGAAAATCTGGCCACTATGCTAAGGATTGCAGAGTTAAAATTGTGAAAGACTATGAGTACTACACCAAGAAGGCTCAGCTTGCAAAGAAGAGAGATGATAAAATTGCTTTATTGGCTGAACAAGAGAATTGGTTGTACTATACTTCTGATGAAGATGATCATATTAACTTTCCACAGATGCAGAGCTATATGGCAAAAATGAGGAATGAGGATGATTCTGATTTTGAAGATGCTGATTCTGAGTCATCTGCTGAGGTACATTCTTCACTTGAATTAGAATTAATGACACAGATTGGTGAAATGAAAACTGAATTTGCTAATCTAAGAAAACAGATAAAAGGAGAAAGAAATTTGGTTAACAAATTCAGAATTGAAAAAGAAGTAATAAAAGAACAATATGAAGAATCTGAGGCTGAGAAACAAAAAGTTAAAGATGAAAATTCTGATTTGATGAAAAGGCTTTCTGAACTAAAAGTTGAGTTTTCAAAAATAAAAGATGAAAAAGGTGATTTACAAATAAAATTTGATATGTTATTTGAAGAAAGAAAGAATTTATACACCAAAATTAAAGAATTAGAAGATCTGAAATTGAAAAGGGGTCAGACTCAGCAAACACTAAATCTTTTGTTAAGCAATGTTAAAGATACAAGATTTTACAACCCAAAGAAGGGATTGGGATTGGAAGAAAATGTCACTTTAAAAAGAGCTCCAATCAACTTGTATGAAAAACTTCAAATTTCTAAGCCAAAAATCCCAGAAATTGTTGAAGTTTTCATAAGACCTGCTAGTTCTATAACAAGTTCTGACAATTTGCAAAGACCAAACTCTAAAAAGTCAGATGAGAAAATTTCTGAGTCTAAAACAGAAAAGTCAGTTGATTCAGAAGAAAAGGTTAAGAAAGAAGTTTCTAAACCAACAGATGAGAAGCCAAGATACAATGATACTAAATTCAAGTATGATTCTTTAAATGTCAGCTACAAAAATAAACAACCAAGTTTTTCATATTATGACATTGAGAGCATATTTGACACAAGTAAAAATTCTGAAACAGTCAATCAGAAGTCTGAAACTTCTAGTCAGGATTCTGAACTTTGTAGTCAGAACTCTGAGCCTAAAGATCAGACATCTGAGTCTGTAAATCAGAACTCTGACTCAAGTAGTCAGAAGTCTGATTCAACTGGATCTTCTGAAACAAAATCAGATGAATTTTTGCAACTTGAAAAGAGATTTAATCTTGTGAGTCAAGAACTTGAGGACTTAAGGAAAGCTTATGATGAACTTGAAAATGATTTCTGTGAGGTGGATACTAAACTTGAAGAAGCTTTGAAAGAAAAGAATATTTTTATTCAGAAAATAACAGAGCTTGAAAAACTGAAGACTGAGTATGATCTTTTTAAAATTAATGCTTCAAGAGAAAATGATAAATTCTTTAATGAATCAAGTACATATGAAAAAGGTGAATCATCTAATTCTTCTAACAAAAAGAACTTGAATTTTTCAGAAAAAGAAGAAAGCAAAAGGAAAGATGATCTTGCAAAGTTGAATGATCTGAAAAGGGATCTTGAGAAGCTTAGAATGAAATCTACTTCTGAACTCAAAGCTAGAAATTCTTGTAATAAGGGCAATTGTACTCTGAACAATATCAATAAAAATGAAATGATCTATGTTTCAGATTTATTGTCACTTGCAAAGAAAAATCTTGTTTGTGTTAGATGTAAAAATGATTCATTCCAATATTCTCATAAATGTCAAGTCAAAATAACTTCTGTTTCATACATAAGAAAAGATATTCAGAAAGTTTCTGTTTCTCAAAATACAGAAAAGAAGAAATTTTCTGTTCCTCAGACTCAGAAGAAAGAAAAGATAAAAGAAAAGAAAGTTGAAAATATAGCAAAACCAAAAGTTACAACTCTCAAAAAGAATTTGAACAAGCTTGTAAGCAGAAAATGTTCTGACTTCATAAAAGTTCAAGGAAAGTGGTGTTTGAAGAAAGATTTTGAGTGGAGAGTAAAAGGTACTAATGTTAAATCCAATGACAAAGCTAACAAAGATGGACCCATTCCAAAATGGGTACCTAAACCTAACTGATCCTTTTGCAGGGCTGTCATGTGTGGTTTTTAGATTCAGGAGCTTCAAGACACATGACAGGTCAGAAGTCTTTTCTATCAAACTTCACAGAAAAGGCTGGAGGAGCAGTAAACTTTGGAAATAACAGCAAAGGACAAGTCAAAGGTTATGGAGATTTAACTAAAGGGGATCTGACTATCCAAAAGGTTTTCTATGTTGAAGGATTACAGCATAATCTTTTCAGCATAAGTCAGTTTTTAGACAGTCTTTGTCAAATTAAGTTTCAAATAACAGGTTGCATGATTTTAACTGAAAATGATGTTAAAGTCTTCTGGGCCAAAAGACATATGGACTTATTTGTAGTTAATTTTTCAAAATTGAAAACATTAAATACAGTTTGTCTTTTATCAAAATCAACTGCAAATGAATGTTGGCTTTGGCACAGAAGATGTTCTCATCTGAATTTCAAAGATCTTAATAATCTTGTTGCAAAACATCTGGTTAAAGGCTTACCAAAGCTTAAATTTGAAAAAGAATCATTATGCTCAGCTTGTGAAATGGGCAAGATGAAAAAGAGTTCTCACAAATTAAAAATGGACTCATCTTGCAAAGCACCATTAGAAATGATTCATACTGATCTTTGTGGTCCAATTTCAGTTCAATCTATGGGAGGAAAGAAATATATGCTTGTGATTGTTGATGAATTCTCCAGATACACATGGGTTGAGTTCCTAAGAGCTAAGTCAGAAGCTGCTACTACATTGATAAATTTTATCAAAAGGATTCAAGTTCTCTTACAACTTCCAGTTCAGAAAATCAGAAGTGATAATGGAACAGAGTTCAGAAATGAGACTCTTCAGAATTTTTTAGAAAGTTCTGGGATTTCTCACAATTTTTCTGCTGTCAGAACTCCTCAACAAAATGGTGTTGTTGAAAGGAAGAATAGAACTCTAGTTGAAGCTGCGAGAACAATGCTGGCTTATGCAAATCTTCCTACTTTCCTATGGGCTGAAGCAATTGCAACTGCTTGTTTTACACAGAATAGAACTTTAATCAATAAGAGATTAAATAAGACTGCTTATGAACTTATAAATAAAAGAAAACCATTAATCAAATTCTTTCATGTTTTTGGTTGCAGGTGCAATGTTCTTAGAGACAGAGAAAATCTTGCCAAATTCGATAAAAAGGCAGATGAAGGATACTTTGTGGGTTATTCTTTAACTTCCAAAGCATTCAGAATCTACAATAGAAGAACCAAGAGGATGATGGAGAGCATAAATGTAACTTTTGATGAAGCCAGAATGCGGACTTCTGAACAAGACAGTTCAGAACTCATGCTGAACAAGACAAAAATGACTTCTGATACAGATTCTAATCCTATTTGTTCAGAACTCAATTTACTGTTTAAGGATGCTTTTAGTGAACTAATTTCTGATTCTTATGCAGAATATGAAAACCCAAAGATGGTCAAAGAGATGAAAAATAAGACTCCAGAAATAGTTCAATCAACTGTAATTTCTGACAAAGGTCCATCAGAGGAATGTCCAAATCTAATACATACAAGTGGTGAAAATTCTGAACCTTGTAATCAGAATTCTGATTCTTGTACTCAGAACTCTGAACAAGTCACTCAGAATTCTGACTTCATTAATCAGAACCCAAACTTGGATATGACTCCTATTCATACATCAGAACAAGGGGACAGTTCAGAATTACAAGCAATCATTGATAAGAATGATGCAAACAACAATTATTCAGAGATTGATGTACTTCCTAGTGCAAATAAATGGACTAAAAATCATCCTATTCATCAAGTAATAGGTGATCCTTCAGCAGGAGTAAAAACCAGATCAGCTACAGCAAATGAAGCAATGTTTGCTGGTTTCTTGAGTGTGATTGAACCAAAGAAAGCTAATGAAGCTTTAGAGGATCCAGACTGGATTTCAGCAATGCAAGAGGAATTGCTTCAATTTGAAAGAAATAAAGTCTGGAGACTCATTCCAAAGCCTGAAGGTAAATCTATTATTGGAACTAAATGGGTGTTCAGAAACAAAAAGGATGAATCAGGTGTTGTCAGCAGAAACAAGGCAAGATTGGTTGCTAAGGGATACTGTCAACAAGAGGGAATTGATTATGATGAGACATTTGCACCAGTGGCAAGAATAGAGGCAATCAGAATATTTTTAGCCTATGCTGCACATAAAAATTTCAAGGTGTATCAAATGGATGTCAAATCAGCCTTTCTAAATGGCAAACTTAATGAAGAGGTGTATGTCCATCAACCTGAAGGTTTTGTTGATCCATAATTCCCTGATCATGTTTATATTTTAGACAAAGCTTTATATGGTCTAAAACAAGCACCACGAGCCTGGTATGACACTCTTACTAAACACTTGTTAGGTTCAGGATTCAAGAAAGGTAAGATTGACACAACTTTGTTTTTAAAGAAACAGGGTGATGATTTGATTCTGATTCAGATTTATGTTGATGACATAATATTTGGTTCTACCAGTCCAGAATTATGTGATAATTTTTCAAAAATCATGTCATCTGAATTTGAAATGAGCATGATGGGTGAGCTGAATTTTTTCCTTGGTCTTCAAGTCAAACAATTACCAAAAGGTATTTTTATAAATCAAGGAAAATATGTCAGAGATATTCTGAAAAAGTTCAAAATGTCTGATTGTGCTTCTATGAGAACACCTATGGCAACTAACATAAAGTTAGATGCTGATCTCAAAGGTGTTTCAGCAGATATCAAACTTTATAGAGGCATGATTGGATCATTACTTTATTTGACTGCAAGTAGACCAGATATCATGTTTTCTACCTGTTTCTGTGCTAGATTTCAATCTAACCCGAAAGAATCACATATGTTGGCTGTCAAAAGAATTTTAAGATATCTCAAAGGAACACCTGATCTAGGTTTATGGTATCCAAAAGAAACTGACTTCAAATTGACTGCTTTCACTGATGCTGATCATGCAGGAAGTAGGTTGGACAGAAAGAGTACATCTGGTGCTTGTCACTTTTTGGGAGATAAAATAGTGAGTTGGGCATCAAAGAAGCAGAATTGTGTATCCACTTCAACTGCTGAAGCAGAGTATGTTGCTGCTGCTGCTTCATGCTCTCAAACATTGTGGATGAGAACACAACTCATGGACTATGGATATCAGCTTAACAAGATTCCCATCTATTGTGACTCAGAAAGTGCAATTGCCATTACTCAGAACCCTGTTCAACATTCAAAGACTAAACATATAGATGTGAGGTATCATTTTATAAAGGATTATGTGGAAAAAGGAACTATAGAGATGCACTTTGTGCATACAAAGTATCAATTGGCTGACTTGTTCACAAAGCCTCTTGATCACAAAAGGTTTTCTTTTCTCATATGTAAAATAGGAATGCTTAATCTGCCTAATTGAAAATATTTTTTTTCTTAAAAATGCTAAATTTTTCTAAGTAAAATTGTCTGAGTAGTGTACTCAGAACTCTGAGTCTTAAGATCAGAAATCTGAGTCTTGAGTTCAGAACTTCTGAGTCTTAAGATCAGAAATCTGAGTCTGGAATTCAGAACTTCTGAGTCTTGAGTTCAGAACTTCTGAGTCTTGAGTTCAGAACTTCTGAGTCTTGAGTTCAGAACTTCTGAGTCTTGAGTTCAGAACTTCTGAGTCCTGAGATCAGAACCTCTGAATCTTAAGGTCAGAGATTCTGAGTCAATACTT
This sequence comes from Saussurea involucrata, assembly GCA_033807775.1. Taxonomy (NCBI): domain Eukaryota; kingdom Viridiplantae; phylum Streptophyta; class Magnoliopsida; order Asterales; family Asteraceae; genus Saussurea; species Saussurea involucrata. Next base: position 116,855,364 of record CM066322.1, read on the forward strand.
CAGCAATCTAACTTTCAAAAATTTATTTTTGAGAAATACAAATAACTTCAACTGTATGGATTATGCTTCTTATATTATCTTTTTATCTCATCTTTATGTATCATTAATAGTCAAATGCATGCTCAAGTCAAGGGGGAGCATCAAAATTCTTTTGGAAATCATTTTGTGATGCTTAAAAGATTTGTTTTCATTTCTTATCGCTGATCATTCTAAGAACAAGCTTTTAATAATAAATTTTTTGTTATTCAAACTATATCTGAACTAAAAACTTTTCATATTCAGATATAAGATTTTAAATGATTCTTTTTAAATCATCATAATATGAACAGAGTTTTGATGATAAAAAGTGCTTCTATCTGTTCAAACCTCTTCTGAATAATCAAAACGTTTTATATTAGTCAGAAGTTGATTTTAAATGCAATTTTGGTTACAAGGAAAATTCTTCTGAGTCATGGAATCAGAACATCTGTGCGTGTTATTCAGATCTTTGACTTGAGTCAAAATTCTATCCACTAACACGTGTCAGCTTCATATTTGTTTGACAATGCCACGCATTTCATTTAAATCCTTTGTGGTATTTCACATGTGTTGACTCCGTTATAACATTGATTTCGCGGATTTTAAATAGGTCTTAAAATTCCTATTTCAAATTTCTTTCAAATTCCAGAGCGAAACGTGAGATACGAATCAAATCCAGAGTTCTTTGAGTTTGTGTTCTTCTTAAATCATGTCTGAAATACGAAGAAGTGGTCCAATTTCTCTACATTCTACAAAATCGATAATGGATTCATCCGATTCGGAAAATGATGAAGTACAAAATAGAGTTGCAGAGGAAGGGGCAATAAGAAATGATGAAGAAGATAAACAAATGGATGAATCTGAAGGAAATGCAGATGAGGTAAACGTTGATATTGAACATGAACAGAGTGCTGCAGGTTCTATTATGTCAGATAGATCTATTTTAGTGGAAAGAGTTGTTCCTGAGAGTGAATGGTTGAAATTATCTGAAAATAACTGTGTTATATTGTTTGAGGAAAGTCGTTTTAAGCCTGAACACAGAATTATCATGGAGTTATTCAAACACCATCCGTACAGAAAATGGTTTACAAGAAGTAAAAATGTGCCTGTTCAGTACATACAACAATGGTGGAAACATCTTAGGTTAGAAGATAATAAGTTTGTGTCTGAAATTGGAGGAGTGACATTTGTCTTATCTATTTCTGCACTAAGAGAAATGCTGAATCTACCAGAGAAAGATGATGTACAAAGAAGAACAAATTTTGAGGATTCACCCTTAACAGAGGAATTAATAGCAGAGTTTATGAAGTTGGGATACAATGAAGGATTGAGGACTCTCAGTTTGTTCAGAAGAAACAAATTACCACCTATTTGGGCTTGTTTCTTTCATGTGGTAAATAAATGTGTGTCAGGGAAGAATAGTTCTGCTGATCAAGGTTCTAAACAAATTCTTCAGATATTTCAAGGTTTAGTGAAGAATAGGCATTATGACTATGCTTTAATACTTTGGGAAGATATGAAGAATACATTTGAGAAGAATCAGAAAGCAATTCAGAAGAAAACAAAGGATGCTCCACTAACATACATTCCTTACATAAGGTACTGGCAAATTGTTATTTGGTATGCCATGCAGGAAAACAGAACAATCTCAAGAAGAACAAATGAAGAGCATGGTCCTACATTTTATTTGGGTAAGATGACCTCAGTAACAAGACTTGAAAACTATCCCAATCATAAACTATTGCCAAAATCACTTAGGAGCTATATTCCAAGGGAGAGTGAGATTTTAAAAGCTTATTGCACCTCTATGGGAATTGAATTACCTCAAATCCCTACCCAAGAGGACCAACCTGAGAAGAGAGGTGAGGGGGAGGATGTTCAGATGGGTGAACATTCTGAGAGACTTGAGGGGGAAAATTCTGAGAGCTTGGTTAGATTTGGTGAGGAAAAACAGAATGAGAGTGATGAGGATGAGAGATTGTCAACAGAGGTTCAAACAGAAAGAGATGCCTCTGAACCAGCTAATCTTGACCAGGTAACCACAAATGCTATTGGTTCACATCTCTTGGTGTCCAATATTGAAACAAACACCATGGACCTAGTGGTGGATCTTGAACAACCCATCCATATCCACTCAGAAGCATTTCAACATGCTACTGTTTCACACAAATCCGGGGAACCATCCCAAACTCATTTGGAGGGAGGTGATAAATCCCAATTTATTTTTCAACACATTGAGTCTGAATATCACAGTCCTATTCATATTGAGCCTGAAATTCCTTTTGACACTTGCACAAATCAGGAATTTCGTATTCCTGAAACAACATTCATAGACATACCTAATGTTGGGTGTCGAGGATTGGATGGAAGTCCTGGTGAGGTGAACATTACAAAAGCCTCATTCAAATGTGCATCTGTTGTACAAGATGACTGTGTGTTATCTACGGGCCATGAGCCCTCTGGGCACATGAAAACTGGACCATCTGTTGGTTCAGGTTCACTGTTAGAAACTTCTGAATTTGAAAAGATTCAGAAACAAAACAAGGAGATGGGGGAAAAAGTAGAAAATTTGGAGAAGAGGGTGGAGGATTTGAATGATGAGATGTCAGAGTTGAAAGTTGTGTTGGAGAAAAAGTTGATTTCTGTTGAAACCAAAGTAGATGATGTAAAGAAATCCTTGGATTCTCACAAAAAGGAGATCGTGGATATAATGTCTGGTTTTCAAAAAGATATGTTACAACAAATGCAAGGTATGCAGGAATCTATACTGAAAGCACTGAGTGTGTCTTTGGCTTCTACTTCAAAGCCTCTTGATCCTGTTCCTATTGCAGAAGCTGAACCTGAAGTTGCTTTTAATCAGAACTTGAAAAGAAAGTTTGATGATAATGAGCCTCATGATCATCAAAAGGGGGAGAAAAGACAAAGGTTAAGTTCTGATGATGATATTGGCATAGAAGATTTTGAGATGGCAGATATGCAATTAGCTAGTACAAAAAGTTCAGAAGATCAGACACAGGAAAATTTAAAGGCAATAACTCAGATAGTTCAGATACAGAGGAAATGGAGTTGGAAAGTACAGATGGTGGTGAGTCAGATAAAACAGAGGAATTGAACTTAGACATAGAAATGGAAAGAAACTCAGATGAAACTGAAACTATTGAGGAATATGCATCGAGATCAGAAAAGACAGTGGAAAGTGAAGTGGTCAACATGTGTACAGATATTGTGGTGTATAACAAAGAAAATATGACGGATTCTGAATTAGAAGAAAGGAGGTTAAGTGAAGAGTTGATCAGAAGGATGCATAACAGTTTAGTCAGAGCTTTGAATGTTCAAAAAGTTCAGCAAGGAATAAAAATGATAAGACCTATTGATCTAATGGGAGAAGAAGACAGAACTGTGAATTATACTCAGGATTTTGAAGATGATTTTAGATTTAACTTTTGTGATGAGTTAAATACAGAAGAAGAGTATGTGAAAGTGAAAGACTTCTTTATGCCTTCTGAGTATGTATTCAGAAGACCAATTGAGATCCCAAAGATTAAATTGCAAAGACTAGAAGAACCTGTGTGTGACTTCATTCTAGAGCTAAGTGATGTGCCATTAGCCAGACAATTTCATGATGATATTTTTCCTGAGGAAATATATGATAATCTCTACTACACAGAAGGAGAGTATGAGCCTTTGGAAAGTAACATTGATGGTTTTATGGATGACAGAGCTCAGATGGTCTACTCAGAAGCTTCTAACAGGTTCAGAGTTCCAGACTCAAAACTGCATATTCAGAAAAGAATTGAGAAAGTTCTGATGTTTCAACAAGATGAATTCAATGGTTTAATGTTTGTTAGAATAGAAGTACTGAAAGAAAGAAATACAAAGGTTTCCATGTCTATCTTTGATTTTCACAGATTGACTCTTGATGATCAGATCTTTCTAGTCAAGTTTTTTTCTAGCACTGAAGAAGCCTTGATAGAAATTGAGTGCAGAAGACTTCTGGGTATTTATGTCAGAAATATATACTTGTATGATTTCCAATTGGCTATTGAAGAAAGAAAAGAAAAGTGTAATCTGAGTTCTCCCACAAAGAAAACAGAAGTTGATTATCATGTGAAGGGATTTGTGAATGAAGGAATGGAGACAGAAGGGTTCACATATATAGTTCACGAAAGACTTGAATTGTTCAGATTAAAAGAGTTGGTAAAGTACAGTGATACAACTCTGAATTGGTTGTTGATTAAAATGGAAGCAAGTATGGAAGCTGAAAAGGAGAGTTTAAAGAAGAGATGTATAAACTGTGTGAAGAGAAGGTTGGATCTTAGAAGAAAAATCAGAAACAGCAGTGAATGGTTGCTATCTGAGGTGAATCCCAAAAAGATTCTACATAATGATTTTGTGTTTCCTGCTGAGTATGAAGTGAATGGAATTTTGTCAGATGAAGTTGAAGAAGTGCAGAATACAATATCTCAGAATGTGCAGATAACTAGTTTTGATCAAGCTGAACAGTCTGAACCAAAAGAAGATGAAATATCCATTGATCTAAATGGATACTTTCTTGAATTTGATTTACCTGAGTTCTTCAAACCAAAAGAGGTACAATTCTTGGATGTGTATTATGATAGACCTAAGGAGACTCAGATCTGGTTGGCTGAAAAATTAAGATGTCTTGGCAAAACAAAGCAAGCTGTTTACTCAGATCTTTTAATCACTGGAATCAGAGAGTTGAGGGTTAAGAAATTCAGAAAGATGGAGTACTTATCTTTTGAAGTTCTGAGAGAAGATGGCAAGGTTTATTACTTTACTGATGCAGATTTTGAGAAACTATCAGTAGTTGACTTCTACAGATTACACAGCTTTCTATGCTTCAAAGAGTCGAGCAAAGACAGAAATGAAAGGAAGGCCAGAAGTGTGGTAATTGAGGCCATGTTCTACATCTTAAGGTGGCACTGTTATACAGACTTTCAAATAGCTTTGTACCTACAAAAGTCATGTGTTTATCTGGCAAATCCCAACACAGATCATGAACAGAAAAAGAAGTTAAAGACTGGAAGTGTTCACAAATATCCAGATTTGGGAGTATTTTTGAAAAACAAAAGTGGAAAGATTTTCTTCAGAGCAAAGGAAACCGCAAAATACTGTTCTGGAACTTTAAGAATCATAAAGCATAATTTGGAGAAAAAGATGCTGAAAGTGAAGGAAGCAAACATGACTCAAGAAGCAATCAATCAGCAAGTTGAGATTATTCAAGAAATCATTGACAAAATTGATAAAAGGCTTAATCTGAGAAATGTGCTACTTCAGAAGATTGTTCCTGCTCTGAAAGAACTGGATGATGCAAAGTTTAAGTTTATTTGACAAAAAGGGGGAGATTGTTAGATCTGAAGTTTTGTCAATAAACCAAGTGTTGAAGATCTGATAAGAAGACTCAGATGTTCTGAGTAGAGAAGTCAGAGGTCTGACTGTGAAAGCTCAGAAGTATTGATCAGTGGAAAGAGAAGTCAGATGTCTGAGTTAAGGAGTCAGAAGATCTGAGAAGCTTTATCAGAAGAATGTTCAGAAGTTCTGAACTATCTGTTCAGAACTTATGACGAGATACTTTACTTAGTATTTTATAAACTAATTAGGACACGTGTTATGTTCTTATTAGTCTTTCTTATTTGTACTGTAGCTTTAAGATGTCCGTTGCAGTATAAATAGTAGTTAGCTCTGTGTTGCTAACTAATTGATTTTTCCCGTATAACTTTGTATTCATTCCTTGTAATCTTTGAGATTCTCTCTCTTAGATCTGTAATTTTGTTCATCATTGAATACAATTAGGCTTGATCATACAACTTCTCAATTACTGCTTTCTATATTGATTGTAAGATTAGATCCTGTTCTTTCAATAAATATCAAATTCAATCATCATTTCAAGGGGACCGGACATCGATCACCGAGCAGGGATCATCTGGAGAACAATCCACTACAGACTTCCGAGCTCAGAGAATCTAACACTCAAGCTCAAGAACTACGCTGCGAACTCAAGAACACTCGAAGAGCAGCTCAAGTTATCATTCTCGACGCACGACATCAGCCTTCGACCAATAGTTTACACTTTGTATTCACACACGACGCACACTGTTTAAACACTAAAAACACTTGTACTTTACATTTCGAAGCATTTCCTTCATCTGTATTGTAACCCTTGTACGACCGACGCCAGTACCGAAGGACATCGCCCCTGATTGGCGACCATAGTGCAGCAACGACACCCACTGTCGTCCGCAGGTTTTTTCCTCGATTGAGGTTTTTCCTGCGTCATCAAATCATTTGTCTTATTTATTTTTCCCTCGTCGCACGTCTCGTCGAAAGAGCCTTTCTTTAGTAGATTAAGTCCACATCGACCTTAAGTTGTCCCTTTGGTCCGATTTTTGGCATTAACACGGTCCATCTTGAACTGGTAGGCTGTCAAGACGTCGTTCACATTCATCGGCGACTCCCAATTTGCGGTAAGTCGCTCGATGACCTGGATAACACGCCAAGACTGGGGCATCAGTTGCCCCGACGAGAGGTCAAACTCGCACATGAAAGATTTGGCTAGAGGCGAATAAGGCCATTGGAAGCCTATCTTAAATGGGTACTCGTATATCACGACGTACCCATCAGTACACATCTCCGGTCGAATCTGACCGGCCTTGCTCACTGAAATCCCCGCAGGATTTTTGCTAAACTCCTAAGGTCATCAATATCCTCTTGACTTCGAATGGTACTCTTTGGTTCAGTAGACATTTCCAATCCTATGGGCCAATTGTGCAGATCTTAAAAAACCCCAAAGGTCCCAGTTTTTCCTAGGTTTTTTCGCAATGGACTTATGGTAGGACATTTAAGTTGTCCTAAATAATTACAAAGTTTTGTAAAGTAATGGATTTGGGCCTAATGGGCTTAGACATGTAAATGGGTTTGGGCTTACTTGTTGTAACAAGGGGGAAGGGCTATAAATAGGTCATTTCATGTATGTTTGCAATAACAAGTTCATAAATCACAATGTAGATCTTAAACACTTTTGTGTTCTCTTTCTAGATTAGTTTACTTTTCTAATAATAAATTGTTCTCTCCTTCCTTATCTTGTTACAATTACTTGAAGTATTGAAGATCATGGACTCACGATTGGTATCAGAGCTTTGGGAGATCGAATTATGTGCAAAATTCGTCCAATTTGATGAAAATTTGAAGATTTTTGAAAAAAATCTCCATTTTTGAAGTTCTTGAAGATCACAAATGGGTTATGGATTTTTAGTGTGTTTTTGTGTTTGATTTTGATTGCAAAGTGTTTCTCCATCATTCTAAACAAGTTTTGCATCATCAATTTCGCAAAAACACATCAAGAATTGATCAATTTGAAGATTTTGAAAAAATTTGTGTCCTTGAGAAAAGTGAGCTGAGAAATTTTTTGGAGATTGATTTTGCAATTTGTTGATTTTTGATCTATTTTTGTGCAAAATCGTTTCCAAAAAGTGTTTCTAGACATGTTTCAATCATAAATTTCAAGGTTTAATCCATAAAAATCATTTTTGAAATTTTTGATGTTCATCATGTTCTTGGTGATCTTCAAGTGTTCTTAAGTGAAAATTTTAGATCTTGGTTTTTGATCCAAATTAATTGTTGAGTTGTTGTTAAAATGTGTTGTTGATTAGTTTTGATCTTAAAATTCCAAATCTAATATTGTTTTTGAGGTTTTGATTTTTGCAGAAAATCAACAGAGGAAACAAAGAAAGTCTAAAGAAAGTCATTAAGTGAATGAGCATAATTGTAATATCTAGAGAGAGAATCTAGAGAGAGAAAGCTTGAATTCTTATGTAAAACTCTAGATTCTTGAAGATCAATGGATGATTACATGTTTACCTAATAGATCTGGTGTTTATAATTGGTATCAGAGCTTTGGGAGATCGAATTATGTGCAAAATTCGTCCAAATTCATGAAGATTTGAAGATTTTTTGAAGATTTTTGAAGAAAATCTCCATTTTTGAAGAACTTGAAGATCACAAATGGGTTATGCAATTTTTGTGTGTTTTTTGGTTTGATTTTGATTGCAAAGTGTTTCTCCATCATTCTAAACAAGATTTGCATCATCAATTTCGCAAAAACACATCAAGAATTGATCAATTTGAAGGTTTTTTGAAAATTTTGTGTTCTTGAAAAAAGTTGTCTGTGAAATTTTTGGAGATTTGATTTTGCAATTTGGTGATGTTTTGATCTATTTTTGTGCAAAATCGTTTCCAAAATGTGTTTCTAAACATGTTTCAATCATAAATTTCAAGTTTTAATTCATAAAAATCATTTTTTGAAATTTTTGGTTTGATGATGTTCTTGAGGTGTTCTTCATGTTCTTGAGCAAAAGTGTTCAAATCTGAGATTTTGATCCAAAATATTTGTTGAGTGAGTTTCTATCGAACGATTCGGAGTGAGTTTCGCCTTCCAATCAGTTAAGGAAGCTTAATCGAAGAGTTTCTATCATAAAGAAACACATCCTTCGGTTTTTCGGTATTGTTCGGTTGCAAATATCGAAAGATTCGGATCGAATTTCGACTTCTAATTAGTTGAGGGAGCTTAAGGGATCATAAACGAAGAGTTTCGGTCGAAAAGTTTGGTTCCATAACGTGGTTGACAGGTCTGGTCGTGAGGTGGGAGATGATGAATAGTGTTTTAACAGAATCTGTTAAGTGTCCGTTAGTTTTGTGACATTTTTGGTCCTTTTTCCATTAGTTCTGTTAAATCTCGTTATTTTTGTTAATTTTTCCTTTCATTTTAGTCCTTTTTAGGTTAACTGTCAGTTAGTTAAGTTAGAGTCATTTACTAACGATTTTGTTAATTTTTCTGTTAGTTTCTTAACATTTTTGGTCCTTCCGTTAGTGTTTTAGTTAAGGTTGTTAATAGATTTTAGGTTTTGGCAGATTTGGTCCCTGTAGTAACTATTTTCAGAATCTGTCAAGTTTGGTCCTTGTAGTTAAGTTTTAGGTTTTTACATTTTAAGTCCCTAGACTTGTTAGTTTTTAGAATTTTTACATTTTTAGTCATTGTTTTTTCGTTAAATTTTGTCTTAGTCATTTCTTTGTCAATTTTATCAATTTTTACCTGTAATTGCTCATAACTGATACATTTTTCTTGTATTTTGCAGGTTTGCCAATTAAAGTCCAACATTTCCGCGTAAATTTTTCGGATTTAATTTTTGGAAGACAAATTTATAATTTGTTTTTTCAAATTTTATTTTTTCAAATTTTTCTGACTTTAATTGTGTTTTTCTGATTTTTAAGAGTGTGCACATAATTATAACTTCTAAGCGAAGTTTCTTTTGACGATCACTCTATTAGGTAGTATTATTTTTGGTATTTTTCATCTAATTTTTTTTGTGTTTCTTTTTAGAATTCTTATCAAGATGTATCATCCAGAGGAGATAGAGAAAAAATGGACTCTTCCTGGAGCTAAAGATGAGATTAAGCGTCTTGATCGTTCATTGTTGAGATATCAAGATGAGGCACTTCTTTATAAATGCTTAGCCGAAGATAGAGAAAAAGAAAAAGAAGTAATTAGAATAAAAGTTAAAAAGCTTGAATCTGAAATTACTGACTTGAAGAAGAAATGAGAGATATAAGTGATGAAAATATAGATTGTCAGTTTAAAATTAACATTCTTTCTGAAGAAAGAATAGAAGCTTTTGCAAAGATCAAGCAACTTGAGGATTTAAATTTTAAAAGAGGTCAGACTGAGCAAACTCTTAAATTAATTACTAGTAACCCAAAAGATACTCGATTTTATAATCCAAAAATGGGTCTAGGATTGTCTGATGTTGAGGTTCTAAAGAAAGCACCTGAAAATCTTTACACAATTGAAAAATTGGGTGAAGGTTTGAAGGAAACTCTTAAAAAAGAAATACCTCCAATATCATAAATTTTAGTTAAATCTAGTACTTCAACTCCTGTTTCTAATAAAGCGGAAAACAAGGCGGATAAAGGTTCGGACGAAAAGCCTAGATTCAATACGACAAATTTTAAATACGATGAATTAAATTCCAGTTATAAAACCAAAAAGGTTGAAGTAACTGAATTTAATTTATTGTTTTCAAATGAATCTATGGATAAATCTTCTGATTCTAAAATCAATGAACCTGAATCTGTCAAGTCTGAATCTTGTGAAGAAAAGGAGTCAAACATTAAATCAGATTCTTACAAAAAGGAGTTTGTTCAAGAAACCAATTCTGAATTCCCTGATTTTGATTCTGCTTTACGTAAAATTGTTGATTTAGAAAATCAATTTTCTAAATTGCAATTAAATTTTGAAACATTAGAGGATGATTATGACAATATTGGGGTAAATTTTGATCACAGTCAAAAAGTCAACCTTGATCTTAAGAGTGAGATTCAACGACTTGAATCCCAATTATTCGAATTGTCAAATTCTAAGGTTTCAAAGTTTTGTGAAAAATGTTCAAAACAAAATGAATTCAAAGATCAGGATAAATTTTCAAGTCCGATTGATGTTAAAGCAAAGGATTCTTTCGAAGGAATGAATTTTAAGAAAAAAGATTCTATTTCCAAATCATCATTTGTGTGCTCTGATAATTCCTTGTTTGAATCAAATTCGGACACAAATGAAAAGCTAATGTTGTCAAGAAACTTGTGTTTGACAACACTAATGTTCAAAAGAAAGCCCTTGAAGAAAAGAAAGAAATTGAGCTTAAATATGTAAAACTTTTGAAGCAAGTCTCCGACTGTGAAAAGGTTTTATTTTTAGAAAAAGAAAAGCTCGAAAAAGAAAGAGCTGAATTTAGAATTGAAAGAAAATCTTTTGAGATTAAAAGTTCTAAGCTTTCCGTGAAAATCTCTGAATTAGAAACTGTTTTGGAAAGGGAAAGAAAAGATTTCACGGAAAAGAAAAATCTCTTTGAAAAGGAAAATAAAATTCTTAAAAAGAAAAATATGGAAACTTTCAAAGAGATTACTGATAAAAGAAAGTTTCTGGAAAAAGATTTTGAATCAGAACGCAAATATTTTGAAGATGCGATTCTTAATCTTACCAAAAGATTATCTGGTTTATCAGCGGATATTATGAAGGATCAATTGATCAAATCTGATCTCCAAAAGAAATTTGATCTAATTTTTAAAGAGAAAAATGTTTTGATAAACAAAGTTAAAGAACTTGAAGACATTATTTTTAAAATTGATGTTTCAAAGCAGGTCAGTCCGGATACTATCTTTCAGACTCCATTTGTTGATTCAAATGATTCTGAATGCTCTTTTAAAACTTCTTCAAGTTCGGGTTTTAAAAACATTCATTCTAAACAATGTAATAGATCAAATGATTTCTTTAAAGATCAGATTCGTTCTACAAATCTCTTCTATAATCCTCTGTTTGATAAATCAGATAACAAACCAAATGTGCCTAAAGTTAATACTTCCAATCCTAAAGAAGTTCCAGTCTTCAAAAAGGTGAAGATGGAATGGAGAGTCAAAGGCACAACAATTCCAAAGAAAGATGTGCCAAAATCATCTGCTTCCACATCAAATTCAAAGCGGAACAACGCTCCAAAAGGTAAATCTTCTGTTCCATCTAATCATATTCATTCCGCAAAACATCTGATTAGGTTGGCACATAAGAAAATGTGTTGTTCTTACTGTGGATCAAATGATTTTGTGCATAAAGATTATACTTCTTATTGGTACGGTACTTATAGTATTTCTTCTAAGAAATCTACACCTTTCACATTAGGACCCAAGTACCGTTGGGTACCAAAATCTGCTTAATCTGTTTTGTAGGTTCATCATGTGTTGTGCTGATTTGGAAATATATATCACACACATGACTGAAAAACAGAAGAGAAGCGGTGCAGATTTTTTGAAGAATATATGTGCCATTAAGGGGGAGCAAAAGAGATTATGGATTCTGAATACTTCAGTTCAGAACCCGTACTTCAACGATTTTGACTTCTGATCATATCAGATAAGGACTCGTTCTTCAATGACTATGACTTCTGAATTTACTTCACTCCTGGTAATTCAGAACTCGTTTTAATGATTAAGGATATTTTGATCCAAGTCTTGTTATTTGTGCAGATTTTGTCAAATAAATATCTTTTGCACAAGTTAAGGGGGAGCTTTTATGATTTTAAATCATTATATCATGATTTGAGGGGGAGCTCAAATATTTCTCACTGTACGTATCTTCTGACCTTAATCTCGGATTGTTTAAAAGAAGAACGACTTTCGAACATGAAAAATATTTTTCCTTAAATGTTCAAACCACTTCTCTATTCTCAAACAGATTTTATGAATTCAGAAGTGTGATTTTAAATGTTTTTTCATGGAGATCTCGAACTATTGTGACATCAATTCTGACCGTGTGTTTCCAAAGATTAACACTTGTGTATTATCTTTTCTATATACTTTCAAGTATTCATACACACCGGTCCAGCTTCTTATTGACTTTGTTATTGCCATGTCTCCAAACGAAACAATTTTTCGATGGTAATACTCCCGTTTGTATTTCAATTTTTGTTGAGCATCATATATTTTTCAGCGGAAGAACTTAAGCGTTTCATTCAAAGATTGTTTATATTTGTTCATATAAACAAACTTCAATTCTTTAATACCCTATCCTTTTATGATCATCATTCTTAATATTTGATCTGATTGATACATTGTCAGATTCTCAAACAAGTCATTCGAATTCATTTCATTCATTCTTTATCCTTGTTTTGAGAATTCTTCATCGTTCAAATGCTCAAATACTGAGGAGCATACATTCTGTTGACAATGTCAAAATGCTGAAGTTCATATTTGTTCAAGCTAAACTGTTGAACAACACAAATCATTTTAGGACAATTTCATGGGATCAGTTTGTGAGCATAAAGAACTTCTATGGATTCACGTTAACCAGTGTTTCCTACCCAAGAAGTTATCCTTGAGTGATTGAGGGGTGAAGGGTCTACATCAAAGAGTGGGGGAGATAACTCATCCGGTTGAGTATCTTATTGTGTTGAGGTAAAATGTAAATGAGAGTTTGGGTAGAAGTGAGCGAATTAAAAACAGAAAGAGGGTGTGAGAACAGAGTTAAAAGAATAAGAGAACTCTGCATCATCCATTTTCTGAGCCGGGAAGCCACATTACTGATTGGTTCACATTCTTTGGTGACCATCATTGAAACAGGCAGTTAGCCCATGCCAACTCTTGCATTAACCCTACCAGCTACTCATTTCTTTCTCAACAAAGGAATGTTTCATTTTTCTTGGGGACGCAACATATAATCTATCTGATCTTCACTCAGAAGGTCTAGTTATTGAAAAAGAAGGAAGTTTGCCCCACCTTCGCTCTTCATTCATGCACATTGAGTCCGTGGAAAATTGTTGCTGTCTCACCAGTTTACACATTTTGAGCCTATATTATTCAAGCATATGTTGCTTTATTCATTTCTACACAAGCACGTTCACACAAGGATTATGTTTTCTTGTCATAACATTCATAGAACTTCCTTTATGGTTTTTCGATGATTGAATGGAAGCCCTGGGGGAGTGAACATCAAAAAGCTTCTTTACAAAGTACATCCGTTGTACTAAGTGGCTCCGTGCTACTTACAGGAATTTTAACTGATTCATCCGTTGTTTCAGGGTTTCCACATTCTTTTGTCTGAATTTGAAAAGATTCGGATAAATTCCTTTGGAATTGACGGTTTATCAGATCAAGAAGGAGGAAAATGTTAGTTGTGATGAACAAATTGCGTGCTGAACTTGATAAAGGTTTTGATAATCATGATGCTCACAATCATCAAAAAGGGGGAGAAATAGTATATTGAAGAACAGGGGAAGAAATAAATATACCCTGAAGAAAAGGAAGTTTTGTCAAGAGATTCTACAAATTCTTCTTTCCTTACTTCGTTGTTCAAAGACAAGATTGTAAAGATTATACCTTCAGCGAGGCAGATTTTTGTCATCTTACAATGGACGACTTCGAGTTCATGTATAACTTCTTTCGAAGCTTACAGATCAGAAAAGAGAATGTTCTTATAGCTTTGAATGCCATTAAAAGTTTTTTGCGGAGACACGTCTTGTACACTCAATGTCATGACTTTCAAATGGCATTGGAGAGTAATCAGCCGAGGGTAAATCTCACTCGTCCGAATCATGATAAAAGTGGTCTGATGAGATCACCTCTATATGTTGTTAATAGAAATGGTGTTTTCCTCAGATCTGTGTATCGATATTGCAATCAGTTTGCCATTGTTTTGGTGTAAAATCCAGCATGAAATCACATTTATTTGAGCTGTTGGATGTTTTCTCGCCGGAAATATGTCACCGGAAAAACGTGGTGGCCGGATTCTACATATTCTCGTCGGCGTGAGCTGCTGTTTCGATGCATGATTATTTTTCTGGTTGCTATACATTTCTTGATGATCAATGTAGGCTAAGAAATTGTTTCAAAGGAGTCTTGAACGTGGAAATTAAAAGAAAATTGATGCTAAAATCAACAGATCGTGAAAATTAAAAGAAAGTTGGTGATTTTGGAAGATGGTGAATAGTAACTAACTGTCCGTTAGTGGCCAGTTAGCTTTTCTAACATTTTTGGTCCAAGTTTCGTTAGATTCGTCAAATTTCGTGGATTTTGCAAATGGAACTCGTGTGGCATCACTCCTACATCTCGTTTGTCACAAATCCATCTCCACGACATCGATTTGTATACGATTCCTCGAAATCCCTACCGAGTAGCGCATGTTTTTATCGTTCCTTCTTCGAGCAAATTCGGACCAAGCTCTTAAGCCGAATTCTTATTCAACTCGTGGTCTAACGACAGATTCTCTGTTTTACACTAAATGCATACACTTTGAAGATGACTTTAGTGCATTTAGTCGGGGTTATGGAGTACATTGGATCCGATTTTTCAAAGTTGAAAATATGATGAATAAGAGCAACTTTCAAGGGGGAACCGAGCCTACATTTGAAGAATACACCGCTAAAGTTTTTCAAGAAAATCAAGGGGGAGAGGAGTTAAAGACTTTTAAGTGATTTTACTTTCCAAAACTTTAGGGGGAGAATGTTAGGACATTTAAGTTGTCCTAAATAATTAGAAAGTTTTGTAAAGTAATGGATTTGGGCCTAATGGGCTTAGACCTGTAAATGGGCTTGGGCTTACTTGTTGTAACAAGGGGGAAGAGCTATAAATAGGTCATTTCATGTATGTTTGTAATAACAAGTTCATAAATCACAATGTAGATCTTAAACACTTTTGTGTTCTCTCTCTAGATTAGTTTACTTTTCTAATAATAAATTGTTCTCTCCTTCCTTATCTTGTTACAATTACTTGAAGTATTGAAGATCATGGACTCACAACTTACGACACATACAAAGACTGAGAAGTCGTACCTTATATAGGCGCTCTAATCCTCGAGAACTCTAAAAATCGACTTAAGATTTTTGCAGGATTTTGGAAAGGATTCGCTGAAGAAAGGCAAGGAATCGAGAAGGAATCTCACTCTAAAAACTATCTGAAAGCGTAAAATGGAAACGATCCACCGAGGGTCTCTATTTATATAAACGATTGCGTCAGGCCGAGTCACTCGATGATCGACACGTGTCCATGTCTCCTCGAATGCACGAACGGATCGTCGACACTTGGCGTTTACAGCTGTTAGGCATGATCGCACATCAGCGTGACGTCACGATCTTATCGCCTTCTCAACTTCCATAGTTCAAATCGAACCGATTCAGTTCCCAAACCAACGACTTTCGACACGTGTCATGACCCTAGACATCCGATTGACAAAATTTAAAATTTGAATTTGCCACTCTATTTTTAAATTTTGGGGGCAAACTGTTTGGGTAAAATTTCACCAGTCTCGACCACGATCAAAAAAGGGAAAACATTTATTTACACTTTTCCATAATAAGATAAAATCATAAACATTTTATCGTCTGACCAAAGTTGAAATCGAAAGTTACTCACGACACTCGACCGTCGTAAGGAACCTTACGACCTCGACCGACTAACATACGATGTTACTGTTACGCTTTTACTGTTTAATGCAGGGTCAACACCATTAATGACCAACGGCTATAACCGACGAAGATCATTATGAGCAATAACTTCAGTGACAGTTACGACTGTTACCTGCAGCCTTTAAGGAATCATTCAAGACATTCGAAGGTTATAAATATGAAGGCTCAACATCATATCGCGGGGGACTGAACTCTAAGGAATACTGACTGCAATAACAAAGAATACTCTCTCTCGAAAGATCGCTCTCGACGCACGAATCCAGCACACGACGCACTTGTTTTTACATTCGATACACTTGTTTACTCTGCATTTAAAGTCTTTCTTCCATTTGTATTGTAACCATTGTACTCTCGACACCTGAAACATAAGGACATCACCCCTGTTTGGCGACCATAGTGCAACGACGACCCTCCTAGTCGTCCGCGGGTTTTTTCCTTGTTGAGGTTTTTCCCGCGTCACCAAATCCCTTGCGTTCCATTTACATTTTTGTCTTTGTCGCATTGCTTTGTCAAAAGATTTCTATCTTTAGTTGTTAAGCTCCACAATCAACCTTAAGTTATCATTCTGGACGATTTTTGGCATTAACAGTGATATATACAAAAATTCACATACTGGATCATATGTGATACATAACAGATGATATATTAAACGAAGTTAATCACATGTGATTAAAAACGTGGATCAAGAAACTAGATATAAAATGATGAAAAAGATAATAAATTGATAGTGGAACTCACATGTGATATTTGATGAAAATTATGATTTTTTAATCAAAAGTGTATCCAGAAAAATAAATATAAAAGTTGATAAAAATATGAATTTATTAAAATTAAAAAATAAATAAATTTAAAAGATATATGAGATATTTAAGGATTTATCCAATTTAAAATGATAATTATCCTAATTTCTAAAATATTTTTTATTTTTTATGTTTTTTTTTAAATAATGAAGTATGTGGCCCACATTCTTTCTCGTCTTCTCGCAAATGAGCTGTTTTCTCGTTTGAACCTGCCCATATATATATATATATATATATAGCCTTCGGTTCTTTTGAGAAGTGCTAAATATATGAGAAGTAGAGAAGTAGTCTTGGCCATTTATTCGGTCAAGGTCAGTTTTAATTGGTCAAAAGTTGCGGCTCTAACTGGTCAAAAATTGCGGCTGTTCCAAAAATAGAAGGATAGTTTCGTAACTTTTACAAAAACATGGGACGAGTTCACATATGAACTATCTGTTCATATATGAACCCATGTAATTCACATATGAAGTCTTTTTAACTAATTTATATATGAACCTTTGTGTTTGATATATGAAACTAATTAACTGTATATGAATTAGTGAACCAATTAACTGATCCATATATGAACTTTTGTGTTTCATATATGAAACTAATTAACTGTAGGTTTATATATGAATCAGTTGAACCAATTAACTGATTCATATATAAACCTTTGTGATTCATATATGAAATTTTTTAACTAATTCTCATATGAACTAATTAACTGATTCATAAATGAACACAAAGGTTCATATATGAATTAGTTAAAAAGAGTTCATATGTGAATTACAAAGGTTCATATATGAACGTATAATTCATATGTGAATCACACAGATTCATATATGAACTCGTCCCACGTATTTTTACGAAACTATCCATCTATCTTGTGTAGACCATACGCATACCACGCGAGGAATTATCCGCTGCTTCTCGGTCAAAGCCGCCGATCTTGACCGAATGAATGGCTAAGATCACTTCTTTATTTCTCATATATTTAGCACTTCTCAAATGAACCTCTCCTTATATATATATATATGTATGGCGGTCGGTTTGGTCCAAACCGTCCGAAAAAACTTTCAAACCGCATACTGGACCGGACCATCCGATTTGAAAATTTTTCAAAATAAACCGGACCACCAAACCGCTCAAACCACTAAAAACGATCCGATTTAACTTGGTTTGAACGGTCCAACGATATTTTGAACACCCCTGATTTGTACGTCAAACGCCAATTTGAAAAGAGGGCCTTTATCGTGAATTAAATCTTCATTGCTCCTCGACTTGACTCGGCCGGCTCGGCTCATGGAAATCACTCAACCAGTCAACCTCCTCTGATTCTCATCATCGACAGAAGACGACAAATCAGGCTCCCTCCGGAGTCCGGCCTATCTCATCAGTCATCTCTATTCCATGACGATACCCTGACCGACACAGCGCCAAATCAGCCTCCTCCTCCTCCCTCATCTCTAATCGACTACGACTCTGCTCACTGCTGGCCGTACAAAGTAGGTTTAATTTAATTCCATTTAAACTTGTTGATACCTTAGTTAGATCTTATAGTTACTCTTTTAACATCAAATAGCTTGATGTTTGTTGGTTTTAGTGATTGTGTCTTATACTAAAAGGAATGAAGATTTAATTGTTCCTTACTTTTGTTCGTTTAGCATCTAGGTTTCTATCGAAACCCTAAAACCCCATTTAAGTGGAACTTTTTTATTGTTATGCCTGACATGGCTTCCACTTAGAGGGTGTTTGGATTGCTTTTTTAGTCCAAAAGTGCTTTTGGCTAAAAGTGCTTATTGACTTATTGCTTTTGGAAAATGAGTTTTTAAAAAAGTGTTTGGATTAGCTTTTGTGGTAGAAAAAATCAATAAGTCAATAAGTTATTTTTTAAAAAGTGTTTGGCTTAGATGTAAAATGACCAAAAAGGACATCTCTATTTTTAGACAAAAAAAATATTTTTTTTAACAAATATTTTTTTTACAAATATATAATATAATAAAATTTATTATATAAAAAAATATAATAAAAAAGAAGGTTATTTTTGTAATTTTGAACTCAATAAGCTGTTTTCAAATCCAAAAGTCAAGAATTCCTGACTTTTGTAATTTTGCAAGGGTTTTGAAAAGGAGTTTCAAAAGCACTTTTGAATTTGCCAAACACCATTTTTAACTTATTGGCTTCTTGAGAAGCCAATAAGTCAATAAGCACTTTTAAAACACACTCCCAAACACCCTCTTAATGGACTATTAATCTTGATTTTTGTTGTCGATGTAGCCTGTTCCATGGTATACCTGAAAGAATAAAGTATTGATGGTGTTTGCAACCACTTACTGGCACACATGCACATGCGAGTTATATATATTTTATGTAAATCTTTTTCTGTGATACCATTGGGGTTTAGAATCCTTAGTTGCTTTCTTGATTGTTGTTACCGGCTCATTTTCAGCAAATCAATGAATATGAAGGAGGCAAACGACGACGACAGTTCAAACAATGAGGCTTCTTGTAATGACAACTCAGAAGATGGTATGAATTTGCTGTTGCACGTTTACTTTATGATATGCATGTTAGCTTATGGTCTTGATTGTTTGATTATCGCTATAATTTTATAAACCTGGTACATGATGTTAGTGGCTTTCAAAGAAAATGAATTACTGGGTGGCTTGTTTGCAACCTAGCTCATCATTGAATATTATTTTGTTTTAAATACTTAGGAATGCAAGGGTTTCGAAAGTACATAGAACGAGGTTGTTGTTGCTGGTGGTGCATCTGGATACATCTTTAGCCCCACTTGTGAACAGGTTGCTACTTTCTACGAAGCCCACAAACAATTTAACAAGCTAGTAATCTCCGGGGAGTCATGTGTAGAACTTATATGCGCTCATTTATGGGAAACCTCAAAAAGATTCGCACTTTAACCCCTTAAGATTTTGTTCTTTCCTAGTTTCCTTGCCAAGCAACTAGGCTCATACCTACTCACTTCAATCACGTTAACACTTCCGTGCATACTCACTATAATCTCCAAGTCGAAAGATCACTTTATCTTTTGTAGGTCATCATCTTATAACCTTGCTGTGTCTATTTACACCGTTATAGGCACACAAGTATAACCACACAGAGCTTATATCGCAAAAGGCATAGCACATTTCACTTGAACAATACACATAATAAGTCATAGGGTTGTGGGGGTATATATGGAAATTTTGCGATGATACATAACATACCTATTCTCCTCTTCGCACACTTTTAGGTAGAGATTAGGTTTGCATATATCTTACCTCTCCCAAACCCCACCTTCAATACCGGGCTAGTTTGGTTTGGTTTACATAACACACCTATTCTCCTTTTGCTACATAGAGCACCACCAAAGACTCATCAAGTTTTTTTGCATCAATTTGGGTTAATTCTTAGCAAAGTACTTGAACATGAAAATACAAGTAAAATATTCAGAGTAACATGAAAAGGAGCTGTGGAGAACAAGATATATTAATATATCTTTTCTGTTAACATCATTTAGCTGTTGTATTGGTGACAAAAGTTGACAGTAGAAATTATGAAGTGGCAACCAAACATCAGTAACACTGACAATACTAGTCGACTTTATAGGAGACGTGCACAACTCATTGTAGTGATAAGCATGACGGCACATATGTGATATGACAAACACTCATTGTGGCTATATACGAGGGATAGGGTTAGTATCTAGTGCCGCATTTTCTATCTTATACTAGCAGAGGGAAAGGATCAAGAAAAGTGTATCTGTATCGTTGGGAAATGTGCTAATATATAGATTACATGTATGGGTGAATGGGGCGAAACATGAATAAGAGAATTGCTAAATGTAATATGTATCAAACCACGTTTGTAGTCAATGAACAAATTAGAAGATAGATAACAACATAATTAACTTAAGGAGTACACTTGTGCCAATGTCTATTAAACCAAAGTAGAATTTCTAGATTTACGACAAGTTTCTATATTTTAGGTGTTGGCATGCAGCCATGCACCAAAATCATGTGAGAGAGCCTTCTAGTGGGTCAGTAATCACACGACCACACGACATTGTACTGGTTGAACAAGTATCTTAGGCTTTAGTTATCTATTACTCTTCTAGTACATTCTGAAGTCGTGGTTTCTTATGATGATGATTTTAGTCCAAACAAAAGTGAAGAAATAGGTGACATATGTGGCTTAAGACTAGTGAAATAAAATAATATTAATCAAGAGTATTATTTATCTTTCTATGTCATATCTACTGTTCTATACTTCTATGTGCTTTCACGTTTAAAAATAACAAACACAATTAGCATCTGGTTCTTGTATTTTTTGTGTTTATTTATGAGTGTGGTAAGGGAAGGGGGTTGCACTCCATTTTTTGAGCTTGCTCAAGAAAGGTAGAGTCCTTCACCACCAGGGTATCAGCCTGGTTCAGTTAGCTGATTCTTAGCATAGGAAAGTGACCTGTTTATTATTCTTTAGTAGTATGCTTACATGGGGTAGTGGCTTTCAACTTACAAGAAATTCGTTGGCATACTTTGTCATAAGTTTTCATTTCTTCTATTCTAAACTTTGTTTTTTTTACACTCTCTCTTTTCTCTTGACTGGTGTTGTGGGAATCAGCAGACTGGGAAGCTGTAGCAGATCGTGCTCCAGATGAGTTGCTGACTTCACAGTGCTTACCAGATGTATCCAAACTCGAGATTGAAGATAAAAAAGATCAAACTCCTATAAGACGTGGGAGGGGCACATTTTCTTACCAAAAACATGGCTTGTATAGTGATCAACAATCTGGTGGGCTTGTTGAGGATCATTCAATAGATGAAGCTGTGTTCCCTAGTTCTGAAGGACATGAACAGACACGAGACTGTACGTTCTTTTCGCTTAAAGTTTGTGGGCTTCGTCTTTCATTTGTTGTTGCCTTCTTCTTCTGCTGAATGGAGTAATTCATCTCAAAATTCTAAACCCTTAAGACCATGAAAATTGCAATGTTTGACTAGGCATATAGTTTTGTACAAGTGTTTCTTTTAGCCAAATGTCTTGAATACCATTCAGTAATGACACGAGAATCTAATAGAACCATATCTAAAGATAATGATAAAACATTTAATTTCAGCTGAAATATTCAGCAAAAACAGAAATGATGCAATTTTCATGGGAAATCTCAAATTGGAACTCGGTTAAATTTTTGTGGGATGGAGGGAATATGTATAGTTCTTATGAACATACAAATGCAATTGAATTTAGCCATTTTTGAACATGTGTAAAGTGTGGATATGAATATTTAATGACAGACACACCCGAATACAACTTTATGCATAGAGATCTACCCAAATATGTTGATATTGGATATATGACATACAAATGCGTCGACTTGTGTCTGTTTGATTTTACATGTGACACAACAACAATTGTTATTTCGTTCTTTTAATTTGCAAATGTTAAGTTAGTGACACGATAACTTTGTGGACGACATCTTTAGGTTGCAGTTTTGATCATGACAATCCTGTTTATGTTATTAATTTATGATATTAATCCTCCTACGACGATTCTTAATCTTATTCATCTGCTAGTTAAGCTTATAATAATGTTTGGGAGCAACACTATCTGCTTCCGTGAAGCTGTTATGAGATTTTGATATATTATAGCCTTGTTTATTCACATGGGTCATGGTATCTTGCATATATACAAAAAGTTTTTTATTTCAACAAGGCCATCTAAAATTACTCCAAATCCCATTTTACAACAGAAATGAAAAATGTTGGAAACTAAAACTGAATGGCCTGGTAATTTTGACTAAAAAGTTGCACCCCGGTTGTTCTTTGAGGTAGCGTTTGGTATGCATACATGATTGGACTAGACAGGAGGACAAATTGTTTGGTACGACTAGGACCGGATAGAACAGGTCTAGCAAGTTGCCCCTAACAGTTGTTTGATGATTTTATGTATCATATAATAGTTATTTATGACACAAATAAAGTAAATATTTAAATAACTTAATTTATAAAACAATTTTCATATACATAAATACAAACATACATAGTAGTAAGAAATTTGAATGAAGAATCTGATATAATTGATGGTAGTTCACTCACTGCTGTAATGCATAACAAGCAAGATTTGAGATTTTTTTTTCTTTTTTTGTGATTTCAGTAAAATATGGCACACGCCATGCTCTTGTTCTGGAAGACTTCCAACCAAGTATGACTACAAGTGGGCTAGAGAATATGTTGGAGAAGTATAACTATCATGATGTTGTGATACGATGGGTCGATGATACCACTGCACTTGCCGTGTTTAGAACACCATCCGTTGGTAACTTCATGTTCGACATTTTAGTTGATGCTTTTGGTTTTAATTAGTTGTCGTATTAGAGGAAGATAAGCACAAAGTATCAAATTTCAATATGTTATAATAGAAAATTGATATATTAGCTCATGCCATCCACTTAGTCAATGATATGTTATTGACTTGGTGGGAAGTGATATTTGATGGCATTGCCCAATATGTATAAAGGACAGAGAATGGTATCATGTCGAATTATTTCCTTTAATTTGCTTTGTGTATTTCGACTGTTTCAAAAGAAAATAAGTTTTGAATTGCTCGACTCATTCTGTGTACCATCATAGTATGAAGAGGTAAAAAGGACTCATTCTGTGTACCATCATAGTATGAAGAGGTAAAAAGGAGAAAATGCAAGGTATACATGATGTTAGACAAAAAATGACATTATCAAAGTGTGCAAAATGCAAGTAGTGGTGAACATATCCCATCTTGTGCACTAGTGCACACACTCATATATATGCTATATTTAAATGTGGAACTCTAAATAAGATTGTGCGTCTTTTACATAGTGCTATATGATTAGATTAAATTGGGGTAGTGTTTGTTTTTGATGATATTCCAATCTTGTTGTGCAGCTCTTGAGGCATGTAACTCAATCAAGTGGCCATTTACGGTTCGTGTACTTGATGAGAAAGATGTACTTTTAAGCTCCATTCCAGAAAGAGGTAATATGCCTTCATCTTCATTCATAAAATATCTTCTTCTTCCACCCATCCCTGTTCCTAGGATACTTGTCGACAAGATCATGTTTAAATTCCAAATATATGAATTCTCGGCCATGCCACTTGGATTGACCAGGCATATTTGTGATTTTGTCTATACTTCGCATGTGTGACACTTTTTTCTTTTTACTTTCTTCTTTGTTGACGAGTTTTATTAAGAAGAGAGACAGAGAGCGCATAAACCAGCATACTATTTCTACAAGGAGTAAAATGGTGAGTTGTGATGGTTGGAATAGATGTGCTATTTTCTTTATCCGTATATGTATTTGTTTATAATAACATGGATATATAACTTATTGACTTGGAGGTAGAATAGGCTCTGTTAACTATCTTCATATATACGTTGGTGTATTACTGAGGAAGAGCATTTCTGAATGAATCATGTGGAATAGTTAGCCTGAAGATGCCAAATATCACTGGTGAAAGAAATATATGCGGTTGATTTATCTTTAAGCCTTTTAGCGGCTTTACATCTTTGTGATGATGATGTTCATTTCTGGTTCAGAATTCTAAGATACTTGTTTGTTGACAGATTTGGAGCCGCCTCGACAACGGCCAAAAACATCAGCAAGGACTGCCCAAAGGTTGATTGCTCATGGAATGGGAATGAAGTTGCCTTCCACAAGTTTTGGGCAAAAAGAACTTAAGGAACAAGAAGCATCCCGAAAGCAGCGAATTGTTTCAAGACAGAGTTTGAAAGACGATGCTTGGGGAGACTGAATGCTTCGTATTTTTACTGACTTCCAAGCATCTTTGGACTTGCGAGCCTGCTTGCAACTACTTGAAAAACTGGTAGACATATTGGTGTTTGGAAAACGATTAATAGTGATGTAACGATTGATCATTTGAATGCTACGACTGTCGTGTTACTTAACAGGTGCTACTGTTTCAAGATAATAATTGGGATGTGGCCCTCAGTTCAAGTTGACGGACTTCCCAAATGACAATAGTATTTATGAATTTTTTAATTAATGGGCAAAATACGTAAAATAGGTTTATTTTCTTATTATAGCATTGTACTTTCAATTTTTTTTATTAGGGCATTGTATTTTAAAGTATTTACTCATTATAGCATTATGCTTTAAGTGGGTGTTTGGGATTGCTTATTTAAAACAACTTATGTTTATTTTTAAAAGTGCTTATCAACTTATGTCATGATAAAAAGGAGTTGTGGGTAAAAATGTAATTTAGACAAATAAGTTATAAGCACTTTCAAATAAGTTAAAATGAATTAACTTATCAAAAACAACTTATTTGTGGTGGGGAAAAGTCATAAGCACTTTTCTTTTTTTCAATCCAAACACTAAAAATAACTTATTTGCGGTGAGGAAAAGCAATAAGCAAATAAGTCAAAAAAATAAGCAATCCCAAACACCCCGTAAGTCAAAAAATTTACTTACTACACCAGGTTTTCATGCCACCTCATTGTCCACGTGTACTATGGTGCTGATGTGGCATTTCTCATCACGGCATTGTACTTTCAAAATTATTTCTTATCATCTTGTTTTATTACTCCAGTTCCAATTATAACATAATCAAACATGTTTACCAAAAATTATAATTTCAGAAATTAAACATGTTTACAAAAGATTGCTATTACATGAATAAAAATGTTCACAAAAGATCATTGGTTCATCGAGAATTTCATGACGTATTTTGTAATGCCAAAAACTAAACAAGTGGAACATCTTTAAAAAAAACCCATCCCAATCACAGTTTGTCTAATTACAATGATATTTAATCTAGTTGAATCGAGTTGTCACTTGGCCTTTTTTTTGGGATGAGCTTTAGTCGGATTCTATTTGAGACGACTCCTATTCAAATAAATGTACAAATTAGTATGGGATTAATACATAAAATGAGTATGCAACTTGAAGATTTCACATTACCTTTCTACCAAAATTAGTTCTAGGCTTGCCCGGTGGCTAGACATCTTTCAATGGTGCATCTCTTCTCTCATTCTTACATGATCTACTGTTATGGCCTGTTTCATTACACTTTGTACATGTCATTTTTCTTCCTTGTCTTCCAATCTTCTCGGTTAAAGTCAATAATCTTTCAACTGCATCCCTTTTTCTTTTTAGTTTTGGTCTTCCAGGCATTCTCCTTGGCAATGGGCTGATGTGATTGGTCTTCGGCCACATTTTGATTTCTTTTAAAGGTCTTAAATAGTGATTGTATGCCTGAATAAACATGGTTTTTCTGAAACAAACTGGAACATAACTTTATGGAATCTTGTTTACGTACAAGATCGCAGCCATAGCATGGACCCAAGGCAAACCCGATAATTGCCACATCCTACAAGCACATGATCTTTCATCTACATCAACTATGAAAGCATCCAAGCCACTTTTAACCTCAAAAAGATCACCCCCTCATGGAAGTACATGCCAAAATCTACATGAAAATGAGAAGTAAGTGAGTTTATTAACAATGAGTACTAAAGTATACAAGTGACAAAGAAGTACCTTTGTTGTTCCTTTAAATGCTCAAGTTTTTTTTTCTAATAGTAGGGCATATATCATCCACCCATTTCCCGGCTCTCTCCCTCATTTTCTCCATTCTTTCAGTCATTATCACTCTAATAGCTTTAGGCAATGTAAGGATTGACTTTCTTCTAGCATTTACCAATAGTGAGTTAAAACACACACTAATCCCATTTTCGACAGCATCACAAGCTCTATGCATCTTAAAAAATCCACACGACCAAGTATGAGGCGCTTTCTCCATAAGGTACAAATATGCATCAAGGTTTGCCACTTTCATTTCACATGGAAAAAATCATAAAGTAAATATGAATTATATATGTAGAGCAAAAACAGCAAAAAAAAAAACAGCAAAAACAGCAAAATAAAACAGCAAAATAAAACAGCAAAACAGCCTTAAAAACGTCCTAAAAACAGCTAAAAACGCCTAAAAACTGCAGAAAACAACTAAAAACAGCAAAAAACTGCCTAAAACCAGCCTAAAACCAGCCTTAAAAACAGCTTAAAACAGACTAAAACAGCAAAATGAAACAGCAAAATGAAACAGCAAAAACAGCTAAAAACGCCTAAAAACTGCAGAAAACAGCTAAAAACTGCAAAAAATCAGCCTTAAAATCAGCTTAAAACATCCTAAAAACAGACTAAAAACAACAAAAATAACATCTAAAAACGCCTAAAACATATTATAATAGCTTATATAAAACAACCTCTAAAATTTAATTACCTTTGATTTCAGCCATCTCCTCTTCAAATTGTTTGTTCATATGACGCTTTAGAGGCTGCCCAAAAAAGGTTTCTAAATTGTACACCACTAAACTTTTTCCTAAAATTTGCATAGATGTGTCTAGCACGTTGTCTGTGTTCGGCCACGGGGAGCACGTCCTTGACAGCCTCAATCAGCCCCCGATTCATAAAAAACAAAATTAAAAATAATTATAAAGGGAAAAAACACTTGAAAAAGATGTACCTTATGTTGATATGATATCAAAGTCGTACCCGCACCATCATTCAAAGATAGGTCATCTTTCAACAAGTCAATGAACCACGCCCAATTTTCTTTGTTTTCAATATTCACCACATCCCAAACAATTGGGAATATCTGATTATTCCCATCTCGACCAACAGCCGAAAGCAACTCTCCTTTGCATATTGTCTTCAAAAAGCACCCATCAAGCCCAATTACTCTTCTACAACCATTAATCCAACCTTCTTTCAATCCTTATAAACATATATAGAAGCCTTGAAAATAAGTCTTCCCATCGGGGTTGACTTCAACACTCATTTTTACTATAGATCCAGGATTGGTTCTTCTAACTTCTTCACCGTACTCCCAAAATTTATCATAATGTTTCGTCATACCTTGCTCAAATTCACTAATCACATGCGTCCTAGCCCTAGCACATTGGTTGATGCTCACTACACACTTGTATTTCTTCATCACTACAGATTGCAAGTCCACTAATTTCATATCAGGATTTTCTCTCAATCGATTAGCAAACTTCTTAGCAATAAACTTATAGTTCATCAATGAACCAAATTTAAAGTTTCTTGCACACATATGATCATCCACATAAGATTTCACTTGGAACGATCTCTCACTAGTCATCCAAGTTGCCCATAATCTCCAAGGGCATTTCGGTTGATCATCACTAACTTCCCTTCCACATCTTGCTAATAGTTTAGTGGGGTCATTCCTTTCGAACCATATTTGGTAACCATTTGCAAATGCGTAATTTGTTAGGCATTTTGTAACACCCCAAAAATTAGGATACTGAAATTGGAGTTGCGGACGTCCGCATGGGCCAAGGGCCGGACGTCCGCGATGTGCGGAAGTCCGCGGGTCATCCGCGGAAGCAACAGAGAAAAATGGGAATTCGGATCAGGTTGAGTCGGACGTCCGCGAAGGACCATGCGGACGTCCGCGATGCATCTGATGAGATATTTTGGTTTCCTTTTAAGACTTCTCCCTCTCTCATTCCTCATTTCATCCCCAACCCTAAATCAGTTTCTCTCTCTCTCTCTCTCTCTCTAAAACCGATCTCTCTCTCTAGTAAACCCTAAATCCCTTCTCTTCTTCTTCATCTTCTCCACTCAAACTAAACCCACTTCCACCATTGTTGAAGATGTGGAAGCTTGAAGCTTTTGGGGAGTCTAGGAGCTTTCTTTTGGAGGATTCAAGTGGTGAAGGTAATCTCTCCCTACCCAAAAGTTAGATTGTTGTTGTTTTCACTTTCTCTTCCATATGGGATATTTTTGGGTGATTTTGGTGGTGTTGGTTAAGGTAATCTTCTATTATCTTCACCTATGAAATTAGGGTTTTGGTATAAGTTGAGATCTTGAAGTAAAATGGTTGGGGAATGATTCTTTTTGTTTGGATGTGAATAATTATGGTTGGAAAATTATGGATCTAGGTTTTTGGAGGATTTGGCTTGAAGATACAAGTTTCTTCAAAGGAGCTTACGTTTGGGGAAAAATCTAGATTTAGCCTAACTCTAGCAAGATGAGTTCAAGTTGCTTTACGAAAACGTTGTACATGCAAAAAATGTTATTTTCTATGTAATTGTGTCTTTTACTTAAAAGTATGAATTGTTGAGTTATTTGATAAGTTTAACCCTTTTTAAGTGTTTAACTTTATAAATTGTGTAAAACAACCATATTTGGGGATTTTGGGATATTTTGATATGTAGAAATCATAAACATGCCCTTAAATGATTTATTGCTCAATTAGAGCTTATTCAATGGTTTAATTATGATTGGTATAATTGATTTTCATAAACCATTTGGGAACAATACACGTTTTCGGGTTATGAGTCATTTTGAGAACTATATGAGTATGAGTCCATTTTGGGAAACCCATTTGCATTAATCCGTGATGAGTTTTGGGTAAATGACGATTTGTGGTATATGTTTACCTAAACAATGTTTAAATGAATTTCATATTTTGAGGACCGTTATTTATGGGTCTAATGGGTTTTGAGCATTTGCTCGGTTTTGACTTGAGGAAGTCTTGGGGACTTTTTGTCCGGTTTTGATGGCTCAATGTGGAGTCTATTTATGGTTTGCATTTATTGCAACTTATTGCATATTATTGCACGTTATTGATATTTACATGCTTGGGTGCATTAGTCATTCCGGGATAGGCATGTTATTGTAGACTGTGTTGCATTGGATTCATAGGCACGTAAGTCAGTCTTTATTTGATGGTCTATTGGGTGTCGCGGGATTTGACCAGGCCCCATGTTATATGACCTTTACTTTTCAAGGATACGATAGGAGGGCTGAGTCCGGTTGAGCTGTCAGGTTGATTGACGGGCGTTTATGACCTTCGCCATGTCGGGGCAATGCCATGGTTGTATCCCCGCTTGTGCCGAGCCTTTGGCGGTATTCTTAGTAATATTTCGCTATGGTCAGTTGTCTCTTTGGGCGTAACTTGAAAGGCGTCGTATGGGACACTTGGGCTTTTATGCAGTGGAGTGTCGTACGATTAACATTGTATGACTGACGTACTTTTGTGTTCATCCACTCTCAATGGATACGAGTCTCCCCCGTCGTTGGCCAACCTTACTTGGGATTTTATAATGTCCATGTTTTATTATTGTTGGTCTTGTACGATTGACTGCGATTGGATGACTTTAATATTGGATTCCCCTCAATGTGTATTAAAGTTTAAAGGAAGCAGGTCATTTACATGTTTATGGCATTTGGACTTCATTACATTTTACGTTCGCGTGAGTATTGGTTCGTATTATGTTTTCGATGAAGTATTATATTTAAATGGATGGTTTTCCATGGTTTATGGGTTGAGTATTCTGTCGTCAACCGTATTTGAAGGTTTTGCATAATATAGATTTATTCATGTGTTGAGTGAGTTGGATTGGAATTCATTTTGGAAAACGCTTTATACCTTTTAGGAACTTTTCTCAATGATTTTGGGTGCGTTGGAAAATGAGTCATTTATATCCTTTTCGTAAACTCTTTTGGAAACCATAATCTATGTCGAAAACTTTCATTTAAAGAATTATTTAAATCATGCTATAAACTCTTGAACTCATTAGGCGTTAGCCTAACCCTTTTTGTTTGTCGGCATGTGCAACAGGTTCAGGTTGAGAGTAGTTCTAGTGACACGTGTGAAAGGTAGTGTGCTAGAAATGTGCTCGAGAGGTGAATTGACTAAGTGATGTCTTCTGCATTTACCCTTGGGAATAGCACCTTGTGTTTTGGGTTAAGTAATACCCGAAACGAGTTTAGTCTTTGTAATAAGACTTGAATTTATTTATTGTTGAGGTTGACTATAGATTTAATTTGAGGTGTTTCACCTATTGAATTATAGGAAGAAATCCTATTATTTCAGTTGTATTATCGAAATTTTTATTTAGTCGCTCTTTCCCAATTCGAGGGTGTTACAAGTTGGTATCAGAGCATAAGTTTGAGAGAATTAGGTGTTGATTTTGGATACCTAGTGTAAAGCCCCGTACCCCGGTATGTTTATTTCTTTTATGTTAAATCTTTTCTCTTAACATTGCTTGTTAACGGGGTTAGGCGACAAGGACTTTAATTGTTAAAAAGTTTGGGTTTTGGGGCTTAAGTTGAAAATTATCTTCAGGGACCATTGTTGTAATTTCTTAAAACTTGCATGGGGTTCGGCCCATGTGGAACCGACCCCCCTCTTCCCTCTCATTTTCTTCTCACGCAAACAACAACCTCAAACCCTAGCACCTCCCTCTTCTCGTTCTAGTTCACGGCGCAAACAACAAACCACAACCCTAAATCCCCCCCCCCATCGTTCTTTGCTGTTGCCGCCGGAGCACACCCACACAGCCGGCGCTGTGTTCTTGCCGGCGAGAGAGAGAGAGTGCAGCGAGAGAGGGGGAGATCGAGAGAGAAGGAAGTGCCGGAGTTTGGTGCCGCTGCTGTGTCGTCATCATCGAGGTAAGGCTCTTCACTTCGTTTTCTTTCTTTCGTCGCCATCTAAACAACTCAAGACCATCGCCGCCGTCGCAGCCATGGCTGCCGTGTAACGTCCCAAAAATTACAAGGAATTTAAAATTTTAAAAATAATGCATTTCGTTACAATCAAACCATAAGTTAACAAATCCCATTACAATAAAAATAAACGTCGTTATATAAAACCGTCAAATGAAATTTAAGTAGCGGAAAAGTTATATAATTAAATCCCCATTTAAAAAGTTAAACTTAAACAGCCTTCGCCTTGCGCCCGTGTGTACCGTCATGCCCGACTGCTACTCGCACCTGAAATCATAAGATATTGGGAAGGGGTAAGCACGAAGCTTAGTGAATTCCATCACATGCGCAGATAGGAATTATATACGCATCACCCCTATCCGCACATAAGCAACAACATCACAGTTACATAAAACGAGTAAACATCTACAAGTAATGTAACACACTCGTCCCACCGAGTTGTAATGTAACACACTCGTCACACCGAGTTCCCACAACGTTTCTTTCCACTTCCTCGGTCCCACCGAGCCCTCGGTCCCACCGAGTTGTAAAGTAACACACTCGTCACACCGAGTTCCCACAACGTTTCTTTCCACTTCCTCGGTCCCTCCGAGCCCTCGGTCCCACCGAGTTGTAATGTAACACACTCGTCACACCGAGTTCCCACAACGTTTCTTTCCACTTCCTCGGTCCCACCGAGTTGTAATGTAACACATTTATACTAAGCATTTAAACCAATCAAATATTACACACCACAAACAACTAGTTCACACCACAAAGACAGTAGTACATACAAACTACTATGACATGCATACAACCCCTAACTACACAGTGAGAGAACTCACCTTAAAGCAACGCGAGTATCCGCAACCGCAATCACAAGCCGGCCAACTTCACTCACCTTCTCCCACCTAATTACGTGTTAACAAATGTCAAAGTGACGCCCCAACCCAAAACCACGACTACTAAATTATAACATACACATTCCAGCTTTTACTCTAAAAACACAAGTCTGTTCGGGACCTGTTTAACCCCTTATAAACTGATAAATCCAAAAATATTAATCCATACTCACAAAGTCCCATGTCTTAGGGTTCCAGGGACATATCGCACGCGCTCTAACGATTTTTCTACAATTTACTATGAATTTTCTAAAAACGGGACACGAATCTGTCACGTGCAGACCTGATGTGAAAACAGCCAATTTACGCCTAGCTAGAGGCCGAACCAGACTTCCACTAAAACACGAAAAGTGTGCCCGGCACAGAATGTGAACGTGGGCACCGGATTCGCCTCAATCCGAGCTACGACGGAAAAGTTATGGCCGTCGCAAAACAGGGACAGAAAAACGTTTTCACATAAAATGACAACTATAGCTAATTAACTCATTAAGTCATGGCTTAATTCAAACAGACCCGGAAAGCCTACCAGATTACTGGAAAAAGGTCATACTAAGCTGTACAACAGCCGTGCACCACCCCCTGCCGCCTCCGGCGGCGGTGGTGGTTGGCGGCGGCGACGAGGGTTACGGTAACACCCTCCGGCGAGACCTCCCAACGTCACCCACTCCCGACTCCTCCGCAACTTCACACCCGCACACATCCACACACCCATACGCACCCCCTGCCGCCACCACAGCGGCGTGCAGCGGCGGTCCCACCGCCGGCAGCCGTGGCTGCGGCGGTGGTGGTGGCGGTTTTTGACAATTAACAAACGAAAGGTTTACGAACTACCTCGACGCAACGTTTTCTCGTCCTCTAATCCGACCGAACTCGCCGGCGATCACCTTCTTCCTCCTCTCTCCTCGTCGCCGGCAGCACCCTCTTTCTCTCTCTCGGCTTCTCTCTTTCCCTCTCTCTCTCTTTTTCTCTTCTCGGCCGAACACAACAAACGGAAAAATGGGAAGATGAGCCGTAGGGTTTTTGGTTTTGCTAATCTCATTCTTTCTTTTCTTGTGAATCACGACAACAACAATAAAAAACAATATGGGTTTCGGTTCTACTTGCATGGGCCGAAACCCAAGGTGTGTTTTTGGCCCTTGACACAAAAGGTCCCTCAACTTAAACCTTCTCGCAACTAACCAAAATTCCGACATTTTTAACGATTAGGTCCAACTCGACTAACCCCGTTAACGGAAACCACATTAAATCAAACTTAAAAGAAAAGAATTGATAAAAGAAATTACATACCGGGATACGGGCTTTACATGCCGACGGCATGGCGCCGCCGCCGTACACCACGGTCAGTGGTTGTCACGTGCCGATCGGTGGTTAGTCGTGCGTGGGTGTATGTACGATCGAGTTTGTTTGGTGAGATCGTTTCCTTTAGCCTCATCGGTTCGTTTTACCGAAACCGCCACCACCGCCAGTGGCCGCTGCCGCCGCCAACCACCACTGCCGGAGGTGGCAGTGGGTGGTGCTGGTATTGGTCCAGCCCATATTACCTAAACCCTAAGCTTAATCGCGAAAACATTAAACCGTTTCAAAATCGCCATTTTATGTGAGAATCCCATTCTGTCCCTGTTTTGCATCGGCCATAACTTTTCCGTCGTAGCTCGGTTTGAGGCAAAACTGGTGCCCACGGTTCACATTCTGTGTCGGGCACATTTTTCGTGTTTTAGCGAAAAGCTGGTTAGGCCTCTAGGTAGGTGCAAAAGGGCCGTTTTTGCAGCAGGTCCGAATCTGCCAGCCTTACGTTTCGATCTTAGAATAATCGTATAAAATCGTTAGAATGCGTATAATATGTCCCTGGAAAGCTAAGACCTAGACCCTCCTGTTTGTGGGATTTAATTCCTGGATTAGTGGGTCTAGGGAGGGCGAAGCAGGTCCCGAACAGACCTGCAGTTTAGGCCGAAAAGATGAAATGTCCTTCGTTTAATCTTATGTTTATGATTGAGGGTTGGGGCTTCGCGTTGACACTTTGTAACACTTCTTTAGGTGACGAGAAGTGATCTTGGAGTTGGCAAGTTTGTGTGGTCAGTTGGGAACTTCTGCAACGCTTTCGAGGTGAGTTCTCTCACTGCGTAGAATAGGGATTACATGTACATCGCGGTAGTTTCTGTGTACTAACTGAATTTTTGTGTGTACTGGCTGAATTGTGGTGCGTAGTACTAGGTTGAATTAATGTCTGGCATAAATGAGTGTTATATACATATCGATGGGACCGAGGGCTCGGTGGGACCGAGGAGTGGTGTACAAGTGTTGCGTGATCTCGGTGGGACCGAGGGCTCGGTGGGACCGAGGAATTGTGTACAAGCGTGGTATGAACTCGGGGAGACCGAGGGAAGCCTACACGAGTGTTGTGTGAATTCGGGGAGCCGAAGGATACATGTGAAGGTGTTCTTGCATATGTTTGCTTGTACCTTTTAACTGCTTGTGTTGGTTGCGTATGTGCGGATAGGAGTGGTGTGTATATAATTGCTATCTGCGTATGTGTTTGAATTCACTAAGCTTCGTGCTTACCCTTTCCCTATAAACTGTGGTTTCAGGTACTAGTGGCTCTAAGGCGTGACGGTACACACTGGCGCGTACGAAGGGCTCTTTGCAGTCATGAGATTTAATTTATACTTAAAAATAATTTAATTCCGCTGTTTAGTTTTAATGAGAACGTTTATTATTTAAATTTGCAAACGAAACGGTTATTTGGATTATTAACGGTGTCTTATGCAATTAAATGATTATTTTTAAAAGTTCAAATTTATTGTAATTTTTGGGACGTTACAAGTTGGTATCAGAGCACAGCTTGAGCGAATTAAACACATCTCGGTGTGTTTGAACTCAAGTTTGCGGCTATGAAATTTTCTTTTAAGGTTTTTGAAATAAAAGAAAGGGAAAAATACGTTTGAGAAACGGTGATCGAAGGCGCAGTGTGTACAGTCAGCCGAAGCCAAGGGAAAAGGTATAGTACTTAGTGTATTTATTGCTTTCTAGAACATAGGAGTATGTATGCTAGATTGCCTGTGCTATTTACACTATACTGCATGTTTGTTGCTTGCTAGTAGGAATTTATGCTAATCATGGTAAGTTGTTAAGTGAATGCCCTATAGGTTGTATGCAGTAAGAATCACATAGCCTTAGAATATTTGATTTAGTTCTATTGCGCAGCTCTTGTTTGAGTCCAACCGTTCTAGGATAGAATTTTGTATTCGAATGTCTATTTGACTTCACGCTGCATGTGACTGGGTATTCGCGAGGCGACTCGTCATGGCTAGTAGGAATTTCGTCGTAGCAAGGGTAGTGATTTGGGGTGAAATTCCTAGGGAGCTAGGAAGAGTGTGTACATATGATGGTACGGGCATATGGGTGTAATTATCGGCGAGAAACCACTTAGACACTTCGAGATGGGACTCGGAACGAGTGATGATAGGTGTGGAAGGTAGTAATAGAGCTCCTACTATCGGAAGCACAAGATCAATGCTCGAGTCGGGGAAAGTCACGGAGAATCCGAGGAGTTGAGCGTGAGCGTAGTTAGCAGGTTTAGTGTGTGCTAATAGCTCGTTAAGGAGGAACAACAATACTGACTCAGATTCTGGTACCGGAGTTACCACTGAGCAGATTCAAGAGATGATTACGGCTGAGGTGACGCACGCTACTGGGGAGGCGATCCCCGAGATTGTATCGCCATTCGTAATGAGGTAGTAGTGTTGGTAGAGGAACGCATCGCGGCGATTCCACCCCCTGCCGGTGGGCAGCCCCGAGCGAGAGAGTTGTATTATCGGGATCGGATTGGAGTGCGCATTCCTTACCAGTGGTTGTCCTGAGAAATTGAAGGTTCGCTTCACGGTGAATCTGTTACGAGACGGAGCGAAAGACTGGTGTGCTACTGCTTGGACGCTTAGCGAGCGCACTACTTTGACCTGGGAGGAGTTCGTCGTACGTTTTCGGGCAGAGTTTGTGCCTCCAGTGGAGATGGAGAGGATTGCTAAAGAGTTCTTGGAGCTCTCTCAGACTGCGGAGACTGTAAAGGAGATGAACCGAGAGTTCACGGAAATGGCATTTTTCTGTCCTTAGTATGCTGCTTCTGCGGACATGAAGAGGACGCGGTACAAGAATATGTTACGTATCGAGATCAGGGAGTTCGTAAGTACTGCGCAGTATGCTTCACTTACTGCGGTGATGGGGGCGGCCTGAGGTAGAGTTCATCAACTGAGAGTGGAAGAGGCACAAGCTACGCATAGGGTGGTGACAAGTACGTTCTTAGTTAAATCGGTGCCTGCTGTGGTGATGTTTGATAGCGGGGCTACTCATCCTTTCGTGTCTCACACTGTTAGTGAGCGTTTTGGGGCCGAGTTGTAGGACGGTAGGCTGTCCGCTTGTGGTTGAGGTTGCTGATGACATGACCTTGATGGTTTCTGGAGTGTACCGGGGGTGCACTTTGGAAATCTCTGGTGTGAGATTCCCTGGTGATTTGGTTCCGATCACTATGCGAGAGTTGTGCGTAATTATGGGCATGGATTGGATGGATGCCTTCGATGCGGAGATTGTTTGTCGTCACAAACAAGTACGAGTTCGAACCCCAAGCGGGGGAGAACTGCTGGTGCAGGGCGACTCGCCCAGGCGGACCTCAGCGATATGTTCGGCTGCGAGGGCTCGGAGGTACTTACAGCAGTGGCCAGGGGTATCTAGCGTATGTGATAGACACGCGCGTCGACGGAGAGAAGAAGACCGCGGAGGATGTGCCAGTTGTACGGGAGTTTGCTGACGTGTTTCCCGATGATTTACCGGGGATACCTCCCGAGCGACAGGTGGAGTTTCGCATTGATTTGATTCCGGGTGCTGCTCCGGTAGCCAAGGCACCTTACCGCCTGGCTCCACCGGAACTGAAGGAGTCGTACGCTCAGTTGTAGGAACTTCGCGAAAAGGAGTTCATTAAGCCGAGCTGTTCACCGTGGGGAGCCCTGATTTTATTCGTGAAGAAGAAGGACGGGTCTCAACGGATGTGTATAGACTACCGCGAGCTGGATAAGCTTATGGTGAAAAATCGTTATCCGGTGCCAAGGATTTACGATTTGTTCGACCAGCTTTAGGGAGCCTCGTGGTTCTCTAAGATTGATTTGAGATCGGGGTATCATCAGATGCGGGTAAGGAGTGAGGATACGGAGAAGACGGCCTTTCGTACGCGTTATGGCCATTACGAGTTTGTGGTGATGCCTTTCAGACTCACCAATGCACCAGCGGCATTCATGGACCTAATGAACAGGGTGTGTAGTCCGATGCTAGATCGGTCGGTGATTGTGTTCATCGACGATATTCTTGTGTATTCGAAGTCAAAGGAAGAGCACGAGATACATTTGCGGGAAATTTTGGAGGTTTTGAGGCGGGAGAAGCTTTATGCTAAGTTCTCCAAGTGTGAATTCTGGTTACGAGAGGTCCAATTCCTTGGACATGTCGTGAATCAGAATGGTATTATGGTCGATCCGGCCAAGATTTCAGCAGTGATGCGATGGGAAGTGCCGAAAACTCCCACCAAGGTACGAAGTTTCCTAGGGTTAGCAGGGTACTATCGGAGATTTATCCAAGATTTCTCCAAGATTGCGTTGCCTATGACCCGATTGACGAAGAAATCTGCTGCTTTTAGCTGGGGAGAAGAGCGACAGAGGGCTTTTGAGGAGCTACGCAGACGTTTATGCGAGGCTCCGGCGTTGACCTTGCCCGGGGGCATGGAGGGTTTGGTGGTGTACTGTGACGCCTCTCACCAAGGTTTGGGTGCCGTGCTCATGCAGCGCGGTAAGGTTATAGCTTATGCTT
This sequence comes from Saussurea involucrata, assembly GCA_033807775.1. Classification (NCBI taxonomy): domain Eukaryota; kingdom Viridiplantae; phylum Streptophyta; class Magnoliopsida; order Asterales; family Asteraceae; genus Saussurea; species Saussurea involucrata. The sequence goes on from CM066322.1 coordinate 116,893,438, forward strand.
CGAGGCAGTTGAAGCCTCATGAGGCGAACTACCCGACTCATGACCTAGAGATGGGGGCGGTGGTGTTTGCTCTCAAGATTTGGAGGCATTATCTGTATGGTGTCAAGTGTACGATTTACACTGATCATAAGAGCCTAAAATAGCTGATGGATCAGCAGAACCTCAACATGCGTCAGAGGAGGTGGCTCGATGTGGTCAAAGGCTATGATTGTGAGATACTTTACCATCTGGGTAAAGCGAATGTGGTTGCGGACGCACTTAGTCGACATCCGGTTGGTGAGCCACTACGGGGTTTGTGTCAACGGTTAACAGTGGTTGCACCTCTTCTCGAGTCGATAAGTAGTGCTCAGGAAGTGGCGGTTCTAGATGAGAATGCCAAACGCAAGAGGGTTTCGGGGGAGATTCAGAATTTTGTCCGTGATAGTCGAGGTTTATTGACTCGGTACGGTAGAATTTGGGTTCCCTTCACTGGTGGGAACATGCAAATATTGTTGGACGAGGCGCATAAGTACAAGTTTTCTATCCATCCCGGAGCTACAAAGATGTACCGAGACCTGCGGGAGGATTACTGGTGGCCCGACATGAAGCGGGATGTCGCCAAATGTGTAGAGGTGTGCATGACTTGTCGAAAAGTCAAGGCGGAGCACCAATGACCGCATGGGAAACTGCAGCCTTTAGAGAATCCGGCATGGAAGTGGGAATAGATCACGATGGATTTCATCACTAAACTCCCCAGGACTCTACGCGGGAATGATGCTATCTGGGTGATTGTCGATCGTCTGACTAAGAGAGCTCACTTTTTGGCCATCAGAGAAAGCTCCTCGGCGGAGAAGCTCGTGGAGATTTTCATCAGAGAGATTGTGACCAGGCACGGGGTGCCAGTTTCAATTGTCTCTGATCGGGATACTCGTTTTACCTCCCGGTTTTGGGAGAAGTTTTAGGGTGAGATGGGTACACGGTTACATTTTAGTACGGCGTTTCAACCTCAGACCGACGGGCAGAGTGAGCGTACTATTCAGACACTCGAAGACATGCCGCGGGCATGTATTATTGACTTTGGGGGTAGTTGGGATCAGTATCTTCCGTTAGCTGAGTTCTCCTACAACAACAGCTACCATTCCAGTATCGGCAGACCGCCTTACGAGGTGTTATATGGTAGGAAGTGCAGGTCACCTATTTGCTGGGGCGAGGTTGGTCATCGAGTTTTGGGAAGTACCGATGTTGTGTTGAAGACGACTGAGATGATTCAGATGGTCCGGGATAGATTAGTTACTGCACAAAGCCGGCAGAAGAGCTACGCCGACAAGAGACGATCGGATTTGGAATTTCAGGTCGAGGATTATGTTCTTCTGAAGGTGTCACCCTGGAAAGGGGTGATCCGGTTTCGCAAGCGGGGAGAGTTAGGGCCCCGTTACATTGGACCTTACAAGGTCATAGCGCGTGTGGGGAAGGTAGCTTACCGTTTGGAGTTACCGGGTGAGCTGAGCCTGATTCACAACACTTTTCACGTTTCTCAATTGCGGAAGTGTGTGATGGATGAGTCTGTAGTGATTCCTCTAGAAGATATTCAGATCGACGAGCGACTTAATTACGTTGAGAAACAGATCGCCATTGTTGACAGGAAGACGAGGACCTCGCGCAACAAGGTAATTGGCTTGGTGAAGGTCCAGTGGAAGCACCGAAAGGGTTCCGAGTGGACTTGGGAACCCGAGACCGAGATGAGGAAGGACTATCCAGAGCTATTTGCGGGCGTAGACTTCGGGGACGAAGTCTAATTCAAGCGGGGGAGAGTTGTAAAGCCCGTACCCCGGTATGTTTATTTCTTTTATGTTAAATCTTTTCTCTTAACGTTGCTTGTTAACGGGGTTAGGCGACAAGGACTTTAATTGTTAAAAAGTTTGGGTTTTGGGGCTTAAGTTGAAAATTATCTTCAGCGACCATTGTTGTAATTTCTTAAAACTTGCATGGGGTTCGGCCCATGTGGAACCGACCCCCCCTCTTCCCTCTCGTTTTCTTCTCACGCAAACAACAACCTCAAACCCTAGCACCTCCCTCTTCTCGTTCTAGTTCACGGCGCAAACAACAAACCACAACCCTAAACCCCCCCCCCCCCCCCCCCCAACCGTTCTTTGCTGCTGCCGCTGGAGCACACCCACACAGCCGGCGCTGTGTTCTTGCCGGCGAGAGAGAGAGAGAGAGTGCAGCGAGAGAGGGAGAGATCGAGAGAGAAGGAAGTGCCGGAGTTTGGTGCCGCTGCTGTGTCGTCATCATCGAGGTAAGGCTCTTCCCTTCGTTTTCTTTCTTTCGTCGCCATCGAAACAACTCAAGACCATCGCCGCCGTCGCAGCCATGGCTGCCGACGGCATGGCGCCGCCGCCGTACACCACGGTCAGTGGTTGTCACGTGCTGATCGGTGGTTAGTCGTGCGTGGGTGTAGGTACGATCGAGTTTGTTTGGTGAGATCGTTTCCTTTAGCCTCATCGGTTCGTTTTACCGAAACCGCCACCACCGCCGGTGGCCGCCGCTGCCGCCAACCACCACTGCCGGAGGTGGCAGTGGGTGGTGCTGGTATTGTTCCAGCCCAGATTACCTAAACCCTAAGCTTAATCGCGAAAACTTTAAACCGTTTCAAAATCGTCATTTTATGTGAGAATTCCATTCTGTCCCTGTTTTGTATCGGCCATAACGTTTCCGTCGTAGCTCGGTTTGAGACGAAACTGATGCCCACGGTTCACATTCTGTGTCGGGCCCATTTTTCGTGTTTTAGAGAAAACCTTGTTAGGCCTCTAGCTAGGTGCAAAAGGGACGTTTTTGCAGCAGGTCCGAATCTGCCAGCCTTACGTTTCGATCTTAGAATAATCGTATAAAATCGTAGGAAAATCGTTAGAACGCGTATAATATGTCCCTGGAAAGCTAAGACCTAGACCCTCCTGTTTGTGGGATTTAATTCCTGGATTAGTGGGTCTAGGGAGGGCGAAGCAGGTCCCGAACAGACCTGCAGTTTAGGCCGAAAAGATGAAATGTCCTTCGTTTAATCTTATGTTTATGATTGAGGGTTGGGGCTTCGCGTTGACACTTTGTAACACTTCTTTAGGTGACGAGAAGTGATCTTGGAGTTGGCAAGTTTGTGTGGTCAGTTGGGAACTTCTGCAACGCTTTCGAGGTGAGTTCTCTCACTGCGTAGAATAGGGATTACATGTACATCGCGGTAGTTTCTGTGTACTAACTGAATTGTTGTGTGTACTGGCTGAATTGTGGTGCGTAGTACTAGGTTGAATTAATGTCTGGCATAAATGAGTGTTATATACATCTCGGTGGGACCGAGGAATTGTGTACAAGTGTGGTATGAACTCGGGGAGACCGAGGGAAGCCTACACGAGTGTTGTGTGAATTCGGGGAGCCGAAGGATACATGTGAAGGTGTTCTTGCATATGTTTGCTTGTACCTTTTAACTGCTTGTGTTGGTTGTGTATGTGCGGATAGGAGTGGTGTGTATATAATTGCTATCTGCGTATGTGTTTGAATTCACTAAGCTTCGTGCTTACCCTTTCCCTATAAACTGTGGTTTCAGGTACTAGTGGCTCTAAGGCGTGACGGTAAACACTGGTGCGTACGAAGGGCTCTTTGCAGTCATGAGATTTAATTTATACTTAAAAATAATTTAATTCCACTGTTTAGTTTTAATGAGAACGTTTATTATTTAAATTTGCAAACGAAACGGTTATTTGGATTATTAACGGTGTCTTATGCAATTAAATGATTATTTTTAAAAGTTCAAATTTATTGTAATTTTTGGGACGTTACACCTAGACTCAAACTAGCGTTCTTTTAAGTAAATGAGAGTGAATATCACCATTAGGCACTTTAAGCTAGGATGTTTTGAGGTCGATGGAGTCACTAGAAACGAGAATCACGTCGAGAGTAGCAAGGATAATCATGTACGGTGCATTCATAATGACACCTGACCAATGTCATGGTGAACCTACTAGTTACATGTGCATACTTGAACTACTTTAATATGATGACCGTTTGGGTAGTGAAGAAATTTCTAGCGAATAGTCGTTGGAAAAGATTGACGATTTTAGTATTAGTCACCTAGGGTGACAGTAAGCATGATATTTGCTTTAACTGGACCGTTTTGGGTCGAGATTGATGGTTGGATTAGAACCATAGACTTATTGAACCGACTTTGATTCGAGGAAAAACCGTAAGGTTAATCGATGTAATTCCCAACTTTGCCTTAAGAGGTTTGAGCATCCGGATGACAATAGTGGACCGGAGGGATTTGGAGGAGTATGGTTTGAGACGTTGAGTGCCGACTAAGTTCATGCACAAAATTTATTTTAAAAATAAATTGCATCAGTTATTTCTTGTTTTTTAAATCCCTATGTGGATTGTGTTACAAAATCTCGGAAAACGTTTAGCACACACAAGATTTTAAGTCATGGCTTTGAACATGCATGAAATTATTTTATTGCGGGAGTTGCAAACTCCGTCGGGACTTGTTTTATTTTATTATTGTCCAACGTTACTTTCGAATACAGTGATATCCATATTTTTTATGACGTTTAAGATGTTGGGCAAGTAACTACGGCTTATGACTTTAACATTGGATCTCCTCCACATATGTTAAAGTTTGGATGAAAAGTTATTTTCCATTATGTCTATGTAAAGCTATTTTGGAGACTTGGTTTAATGCAAGTTTGTTGATCAATGTTGTTTATATGGTATTACAATAAGAAGGGGATTTTTGGAATTTTGGCGTTTTAGTCATGATTTTGCTTATTGCAATTCGACTTTTGGAAGCAAAATGTTTGGTGCCGTTTTATTGACTTGAGGTCATTGAGCCCATTGAATTTCATGGAGTTTTGCTTTACGACGTTTTGTGCCGTGTGAGTACAATTTTACAATGTGCATACTCCATTTATATATGTGAAAATTTATGAGTTATATTGGGCATTTTGTCCCACTCGGGCTTTGTTAAGAAATATTATTTTATGCCATAAGACGACCGAAAGGGTTGAGTTTTGAGACTTTGATGTCGCGTGATTTCGCTTTCAAAAATTTGTGTTAGCATATTTCGCTGCAATTTGTTCGGTGTATGGATTGATTTATACGTGACGTAAGTAATGCATGAGAGAACATCTTGATAGCATTTCATAACAATTTGCTTATTGCGCTTTCGGTTAATTGATTGTTTTGTTACCATTTCGTGCAAATGCATTATATCGACCTAGGGGTATGCATAGCTTGGTAACCATTACTTCTCAACACTTTGATAAATGGATCGTGAGTGAAAATGTTTTATTAACTCATTGCACTAGAGGAAGGCCATTTGGTCAAAGTATGTTTTAGTGTTGTGGGGATCATGCATGGTTTACGATACGTTATATTTTGAAAACCCGAATGTGTGAGTCGTTGACATTTGGTTAATTTTGGTTCATGAACATTTTGGGAAGTTGTAAACCTTTTGGCTTTGGAGAAAATGTGTATTTTGGGTGTTTTTAACGAACAAACTTTTAAGCATCGACGATTTAACGTTTTATATTACTAGTGTGAGACTTTTGATGTAAATGCTCCGTGATGAGGATTTTGGAAAATTATTTGCCTAAACCTAGGGTGCGTGGAATTTCTTATGTTTTTGAACATTGATGCACACTGTTGGTGCAATTCGAGATTTGAAGTCGATTTGAACCCTTTTTGGTGTCAACCATTTACTAGCACTTATTTTTTCCTAAGTTTTGGGAAAACACATTGACGTGTGTGAGCCTTGTCAGAAATGTTTTACTCATGTGTCATTATATGACGATACGAGAAAATTTTGGAAATTGATTTAAAGAAGTTTATCTTTTGAAAATTTGTCGTGAACTATTTAATGCATGTCATTTCATTTCAAGAAAGCTACTAGGAAAGTGTTACAAGCTTGCATGCATACTCCAATTTGAGATTTCCCTCATGATGTTTTAGTCGATATCTTTAAATGATGAAAACGTATTGATCTTGTCTTTAAATTTGGAACTTACACAAGTCATTTTATGTTTTGACCAAAGTGTATTTATGGATCGTTTCATCGTTTTTGTAAAATAAACTAACGCGCGCAAATTTTGTTGGTGAACCTTGTTCCATGCCATTTTATGGTTAAAAAGGAATTTTGGAGTCAAATGCCGTTTGAACTTCTTTTGAAGTACGTGCGAAACTTTTTGTTGGACACCATTTAAAGTGGACAGTTACTTTACGTGCATGTCATGAATCAATCTATACTAGGACCGTAGCGGTTTATTTCAAAGAAGTTGTTTATTTCGCTTTTGCGTTTTGTTTATAATCTACGCTACGATAAATAGTTTCAATATGATTTTCATATGTGGGACGAGTGTGTCCATTTTTGCACAACTACCGAACTGATAGTAGTAGTTTCTATGCGTACGGTTAAATTGATATGAAAATCTTTGTGTTAAACATTTCTATAAAAAGTTTTGATTGTCATATTTATTAAATATTTCGTCTAGTACCACTTGCCATTCTGTAGATTCAAACAAAATTAATACACACATAAGCACATACCCTATATAACAAGGTATTCTGGTTCAAACATGTACCTGTAAGATCATGATTACACTGGCCAGGCGTAATTTGAAATTACCTTACATGATGTTCCTTCTTCCCTTTATGTAATAAACATGGACTCAACAACCACTGAGAACTCCTGTTTCTTCTCAAAAGCCTCATCTGATGTCAACTGGCTATGGCATAAGAGGCTCTCTCATCTAAACTTCAAGACACTGAACAGTCTTTCTTCAAAAGAGTTAGTCACTGGTCTACCTCAACACTCATACTGTTGGTTTTATATGCTCAAGAATGATTATAAAATAATATTACCGGTAATATATGATCCTATAGGGTCACACCGAACAACAAGTAGACACCGAATTGATATTTATAAGAACTTGATTCTTGATAAATATTAATTAATTCTTGAAAATATTTATAAATATGATTTATAATATTAGATGCAAATAATATATTTATTGGTTAAATAAAATAATACATATGATGGATTCATTTTATATAACTAAAAAGAAAGGAGGGATTTCAAGAGGAAGTTTAAGATACTTAAACCTTGATTTTAAACATCTTAAATCTAGAGGGTTTGTTTTGTAATATTGCATGTGTTTTGGTTGGACCTTCTTTTGGTAACCAATAGAGATGACCTTGGTAATAATAAAACTAGAGATTTTTTGAAGAAGAAAAAAAACACACTTGAATTTGGCTCTCTCTCTCTCCCTCTCCCTCTCCCCTACCTTCGGTCGAAACACACACACATAGTGTGCGTGTGTTTTGTTTTCATCTCTTTCAAGTTCTATAGTAGAGATTGTTAGAGTTCTTGCATCAAGATAGAAGAAGAACTAGCATTCCGGAAGGTGTCATTTGCTTGTGGTGGATACCGCTAGAGGAGCTCGATTTTGGGTTCTACCATCTTCATCAACTTCCAACCTCCCAAGAGGATTCAAAGTCTACAAAGGTTGTATTGTCTAAACTCTCTTGGTATGTTCTTATTTATCTTTTCTTGCATGTAACAAGATCCTTGGTGGGAGTAAAATGGTTTTATGTTTTTGTTCAAATTTTTGCTTCCATTGCGTAATATTTTTTACCTCTTATGAGTTTTTGAAACCCAAGTTTTGAACATAAAATCCTAACAAGTGGTATCAGAGCCTATGTTATAATGCATGATTAGATAATAAGTTTTATTTGGATAAAACTTGGTTTTTGGAAGCCATGGATAAATTTCATTTTTTATATGAAAAGTTCATACATGGCTTTTAGGCAACTAGTTTGTATTTTTTTATATATATTTTATGTAACAAAATTTCAACATGCATTTTTGTTACATAAAAGTTGCCTAACAAAAACAAAGTGTTGTTTTATGTTATTTATGAAAAATATGTGCATCAACAAAGCAAGCTTTAAATCAAAGCAAGTCTCCTCAGTGTCATCTCCTCTACAACTTCTCTATATGGATTTGTTTGGCCCTGTTAACAAACAATCCATCGCTGGAAAGAAATATACGCTGGTCATAGTTGATGAATTCTCTCGATATACATGGGTTATGTTTCTCCGTTCTAAGAGTGACACCCCTGAAGAACTCATGACCTTTGTTCGGAAGATGGAAACCCTGAACAACTTGACCATTCGCTCAATAAGGAGTGATCATGGGACTGAATTCAAAAACAGTTCTCTTGATTCCTTCTTTGAGAGTAAGGGTATTTCTCACAACTTTTCTTCAGTGAGAACACCGCAACAAAACGGAGTCGCTGAAAGAAGAAATAGAACAATTATTGAAGCTGCACGTTCAATGCTCAACGATTCTCACCTGCCTACTCAGTTTTGGGCAGAAGCTGTCAACACTGCTTGTTTTACGCAAAACAGGTCGCTGATAGTCAAAAGATTCAATAAGACAGCCTATGAACTTTTTCATGGGAGAAAGCCTTCAATTAGCTTTCTTCACATCTTTGGATGTCAGTGTTTCATACTGAACAATAGAGATGCCCTTGGAAAGTTTGATCCTAAGGCTGATGATGGAATCTTTCTTGGATATTCTTCAATCTCCAAAGCCTTCAGAGTCTTCAATCGAAGAAGAGAAAATGTAGAAGAAACTATTCACGTCACTTTTGACGAATCCCGTTCAGCAAACTCTAAACCGTCTGCTGATAATGAAGAACTGAATCAATGGATGTTTTCTCATCTTGGTGATTCAGAAGATATTCCCACTCCTCATACTCATAGAGTTGAAGATGATAGTCCTACTATCATCCCAAACATGCAGAATAGTGAAGCTGAAACATCATGGGTCTCAGCTATTCCTTTAAACACTATACCTGCTTCTGAACCAAATGTCTCAGACATTCCATCTACTTCTCAGCAATCAGTGAATATAATGACAACTGCACCCACTCCTCTCTTGGCTGATATTCCAGAAGTTGCTGAAGCTTCATCTTCAGCTCCTCCAGTTCCATTTGCGTCAGCGACTTATGCTCCTGCTCAGCGATGGACTGTAAATCACCTAATTGATCAAATTCTTGGTGATCCAAACGCTGGTGTTCAGACTCGACGAAGTGCAGGTAATATTTTTTTATTTGTTAACTTTATTTCTCTGATTGAACCAAAGAAAATAGATGATGCCCTCAAAGATCCAAACTGGGTCAGCGCCATGCAAGAATAGCTGACTGAATTCGAAAGAAACAAAGTTTGGAAACTTGTTCGAAGACCAACTGACAAGACAGTGATAGGCACTAAATGGGTCTATCGAAACAAGTTGGACGAACATGGAACTGTAACCCGCAACAAGGCCCGTCGTGTTGCTCAGGGATACAGACAAGAGGAAGGCATAGATTACGACGAAACATTTGCTCCAGTAGCAAGACTAGAATCTATTCGTCTATTCTTAGCATACGCTGTACACAAAGACTTCAAAGTATATCAGATGGATGTTAAGTCAGCGTTTCTAAATGGAAAGCGGAATGAAGAAGTCTATGTAGAACAACCTCCAGGATTCTCAGATCCTAAGCGTCCAGGTTATGTTTATAAACTGGATAAGGCACTTTATGGCTTAAAGCAAGCTCCACGTGCATGGTATGACACTCTCTCTACTTATCTCCATATTGAACAATTTGAGCGTGGTAAAATCGATAAGACTCTATTCTTCAGGAAAGTAAAAGGTCATATTATTCTTGTTCAGATATATGTTGATGACATTATATTAGGTTCTACTAACCCTGACCTTTGTACTCGTTTCGCTGATAGAATGAAAGATGAATATAAAATGAGCATGATGGGTGAGCTAACATATTTCCTTGGTCTTCAGATAAAGCAAAATGAAAAAGGAACTTTCATTAATCAGGGAAAGTATGTTAAAGATATGCTGAAGAAATTTGATTTAACTCAGAGTTCAGCTATGAAAACCCCTATGGCACCACCGCTGACACTAGACAAGGATTCAAATGGAATACCTGTTAATGTCACGCTGTACCGTGGGATGATCGGCTCTCTCTTGTATCTTACAGCTAGCCGACCCGATATTATGTACGCAACCTGTTTGTGTGCACGATATCAAGATGAACCTAAGGAATCTCATATGACCGCTGTAAAGAGAATTTTTCGATACCTTAAGGGTACTGCGAATCTAGGTCTTTGGTATCCCAAAGACTCAGGGTTCGATCTAATCGCCTATTCAGATAGTGATTTTGCAGGTTGCAAATTGGATAGGAAAAGCACCACAGGAGGCTGTCAGCTCCTGGGTGGAAAGCTGGTGAGTTGGACAAGTTAAAAGCAAAACTCAGTGTCCACCTCCACTGCTGAAGCTGAGTATGTAGCCGCTGGAAGCTGTTGTTCTCAGGTCTTGTGGATGAGAAATCAACTACTAGACTATGACCTTTAGCTCTCGAAAATTCCAATCTACTGCGACAGCACAAGTGCCATCGTTATAGCCAACAATCCAGTGCTACACTCAAAGACAAAGCACATCGAAATCAGGTATCATTTTATCAGAGATCATGTGATGAATGGTGATATAGAACTTCACTTTATCTCAACTGATTATCAGTTAGCTGATCTGTTCACCAAACCTCTTGATGAGACAAGATTCGACTTTCTCATCAGCGAGCTTGGAATGCTGAACTTTGAAGAGTAAAATCTTCAGCGGTTCACATTTGATCAGCGATAGGATAAAATCAACTTGTATAACCCATTCTATCATTCTCTCTCTGAACATAATTGATTCGCTGATATCAAGGTATGTTTTTTCTCGCTGACAATCGCATGTAAATGCAAGATTTCAAGACAAATTGCATCGCTAAAAATCTCTTCCTTAATCAGCGATACTTTGAAATTTCTAAAACCAACACTGTTATTTCTATTCAGTGCTTCAGGTTTTCAAAAGTGTCCATGAGCTTTCAAAACCTCAGAGACATCCTAAAATATGAAAGGACATCCGTGACATCATCGCAACGGATAAGCCCTGGCACGTTCTTTTTCTGACACACGATTGCACGTTTCGTTTACCTTCCAATCAAATGCAAACACGTGTCCGTGTCATGATGAAAATCTTTTCCCGCTCAAGATTTTCCTCTCTCTATTCTCACTATATAAACACATTTTGGGTTTATATTTTTCCTTTACGCGAACAACTTCTTCCTCAAGAAAACTACTGTTGCATTTTTGCTCTCAAGTTTTTAAGAACTGTTCATCTTCTTCTTCTTCAACGAACCAGGTTAATATTTCTTTTATTTACCTGTTTCTTAAAACTTGTTAATGATCTTCTCATTATTTTTAGAAGATCAAACAAAAGAACTTTTTCAAAAATGAAATCATTTCTTTCATGGTTTTATGAACACAACCTTTCATGGTTGTTCTTCAAGTTTAATCGCAAATATCTTAAACTTGTTCTTCATACGTTTTTCCAGAATCCTAATCCTCAAAAGGAAACTGGAAAACAAGACTTTTTATTGGGTTTGCATTTCTTTTTCAAAAACAAGAAAACCCTAATCTTCATTAAGACATTTTTGTCTGAATGAAATGGACAAAATTCGAACCATCTTATTGGAAAATCTTTCCACATTAAGATTATTCTTATTTGTTATATCTTTGGTTGAACTGATAATACAGCAATGGCATCTACTGATATTCCTACTGCTGAGAACACTGCTGCTGCTGAGGAACTGGAAATCACCAAGGCTCCTCAGGTCAAGTTCACGCTTGAGGAACTTGATTGGACAAAAACAAACAATCTCTATGCGCTTTTCGAGTTTCCTCCTCGAAAGCAAGCCACACATCTGAATGATGCTGTGAATTTCCTCAAAACCTGTTGCCTCTCTACAACCCTGACCATAACACCCCCTGCACATCAGTTACTACTATCTCAGTTCTGGTATTCTGCCAGACACACTCAGCTCACATCGACTAAAGACCCCACGAAGAAAATCGATTGCATCCTCTGGGACACTGATTTTGGCACCATAAAAATCACCCCTGCCATTATCCGAAAAGCACTGAGCCTTCCCTTCACCACAAAAGAAAAACCTTTTGTTTCTCTCCCTGACCATAAGAAACATGCTGATAGGGAAGCCATCACTGCATTCTTTGATGAAATGGGTTATGTATGGGCAACTGGGAGGGACAAGAAGCCTGAGAAGAAGCTGACCCTCATCAAGAAATCCAAATGCCCAGTGAGATGGACTTCATCTTCGCATACTTGATAAGCTGCATGACTGCAAAGACCGGCTCTTCTGATCAAGCCGCTCAACCTCAGCAAGCAATGGGCTATGCATTGCTGAAGGGTCTTCATGTTGACTGGGCCTCGATAATCTGCTGACCGACCATCATGGGTTCCATATCCTAGATTCATCAGCGCCGTCTTCCTCAAAGGACTTGAGGACAACTACCCAAAAAAGGGTGACCTGAAACTCTCTCAGGTTGGCCCTAAGGTACTCGACTTCAAGCCAATGCCAAATAAGGTACGTCTCTCTACTCTCTTAACTATTCTCAATCCTCCTTCTTCTACTTTTGCAGCTCATTTAGTGGAAAAACCCACCGCTGATACCCCAGCTGCAACCTCCACTCCTTCTTGAAAAAGGAAACACTTATCTACCCAACTTGGTTCCAAAAGGACTAAGAAAACCAAGGAGCAACCCCAGCAATCTCATGCTGAAGACTCCTCAGCTCATCTTGAAGAGCTTATGGAAAGTTCTGTGGTACCCTCTGCCACGGCTGAACAAGCCACCCCTTCCATCCCAGCTTCAGCGTCTCTAAACGCTGAAGTTATAAACTTGGAATCTACCCAACCTCCTTCAGTCTCTCATAGGACTGAAGAAGTGATTCTCAGTGGATCCAACAATGAATCTGCTCCACATCAAACCTTCTCAACCTTCGCTTCTCTCTCTACTCCATTGGACTCTAATCCAGTTTTCACCACGATCACTGGAGCACCCGTCATTCTTCGAGAAGCTAAAGCTGATACTTTTCAAGGAATGATGGATGCAGGACCTGCAGAAATGTCCATGCGTACACGCACTCTAGATGACGACATGGAACTTTTTTCAGGACACATAAGTTTTGATGACTTCACCAGCCCTCCTGCAGGTATACACCAACCCATATATACTGTAACTAAACCCCAAACTTCTGAGATTTCCTTTGTTCATAAGTACTTATATGTTACATGTCCAAATTTGGGAGACATCAACGCCTCTCTGAAGAACCTGGATACAAAGATGACGGGTCTCACCACTACTCTCTCAGACAACTCTTCAGCTGTAACAAACGCTGGAGAGAATCTCAACAAGCTGACAAAAGTGGTTGAACAGAAAGTCTCCAAAGCTGATTTAGAGAAGGTTGATGGTACTCTTGGTGACTTTGCCAAAGTTCTTGCTGACATCTACACAGACTACACCTCTCTCAAAACAACAGTTCAAACCATGTCCAGCGAGGTCATAACGCTAAAGACATCGGTTGGAAATCTTCAGGGAGATATGTCTGCTGTAAAGACTGACGTGAGTTCAGTAAAGACTGACGTAAGTTCAGTGAAGACGATGGTAAATCAGATCCTGAATCACATGACCGCCCCTGCCCCTGCACCTTCGCATTTTACTCCGGCAGATCATGCTGAACTTTTCAAGATCACTCCTGCTATTACTGGCCTAGAAGACAGAGTAGCAGCGATTGAAAACTATATTGGGATCCCTGGCCAAGAAGACAGGGAACCAGCACCATCTGCTGAGTCATCGCATTCCTCCCCCACTCATCATGAGGAAGGGGGGGGGGGGGGAGAAGAACTCTGAAGACCTTCCCCATGATGAATCTATCGAGGGGGAGAAGACTGAAAACCTTTCCCTTACTGAAGAGGGGGAGAAGACAAATGAAGAAACAACTGCTGGACCTCAGGGAGATGAAAACCCTGAGGGAATCGAGAAGCTTACCTCTGTATCTGAGGGGGAGCAACTCGAAGAAGTTGCTGAAGAATCTGAATCTGAAGCTGAAGATGAAGAAGCCGTCGACATCTCTGATGATGAACCATCATCCAGTGATAAGGGTGATGATGACGATGATGATGATGATGACTCCTTTATCGTCAAACCTGTTCAAAAGACTACAGCTCTTAAAGGGATCTTGATAAACGAACCTTCAGGGGAGCGGACCAAGACAAAGCCTTCAGCGTCTGAAGCTGACAAGGGCAAAGGAAAAGGTGTCGCTGAAGACAATGAAAATCTGATGATCTTGCTTCAAAAGCCAGTTCATCAGGTACACTACATCTTACTTCCTTACACTGCATCCCTCCTCTATCTATACACATTATCAGCTCCACTCTCCACAAAAAGCCTATACACTTAAACCCATTTCTTTTCTCTGTTCTACCCAAGTTCTTATTCGTAAGATCGCTATGTTTCAGCTAGTCCTCTACCCTGCTTGAGGATTCTGAAGTACAACCAGCTGCTGCTGAAGAAATAATCCCAGTCTAGGATTTAATCACCGAGACTGATGAACCTGAAGAACAGACGCTCTCTCACAAAAACAGACCTTCCTTGGCTCCTCAAAAGCAGAGTGAAGAGGATCAAGAAAAGAGAGATGCAATGATCAAGAGATTCGAAGATCAGCGAATCATCCTGAAGCGTGATCAACTTCCTTCTATTCCTCCAAAGTTCAGACTTTCACAAAAGGAATACCAGGATCACCTCAGAGCTGAAAGGTTAATCGCTGAAAGAAGGGAAGCTAAAGAAAAACACAGAGAACTCGCCATCCAGCTTACTCAACAATCGGTGAAAGACCCCTCGCTGAAAAGAACTCTAATCGAAGTTCAACGTCAGCTATGGGAAGACGCCAAGAAGATCGTTGAAGAAAAGAGAACTGTGTCTCAATCTACTTTAATCTGTTGCAAAGAAAAGGTACACTTCAGATATCGACCTGCCAGAATCAACAAGGTACATTTCACTGGAAAATCAACCCTCAAAGTTTCAATCGCTGAAATCGAGATATTCAGAGAAAACGGACAGTACGAAAAATTCTATGCTGAAGCCATCACCAAGTACGGTCTCTCTGAATGGTTGGAGATCAGATTAGCCATCCAGAAGTCTCAATCTAAGTACAAGGATCATGTCGAAAAGCTGATAAATCAACAAATAGACTTAGTATCTTCTTGTGTGGATATTCCTCCTCCCCCTCCTCTCACAAATCAGAAAAGAAGGGCCTCTGCAAAGAAAAAGTCTAAACCTTCAGACTCAGGTCCTCTTATACGGAATGAAACAGGTATTGGTTTTTCTCGTGCTGAAGTTCTTGGTCCAGAACCTGACCTTTCCGCACTTGACACATCTCTTCCTCCTGGTGAGACTTTCATCCCTGGAAAAGTCATAAGCAAACCCTATGGGATATTCTTTATTGACTGTGGTGGACGACAATGTTTTCAACGTATCTCTGAGCTTCCCATCACTCCCATCGAACAGCTGAAAGATCTCATCTACTGGTGTGATTTCAAACGCGACATTCAGGCACGACATCTTAAACCCTTGATTTTTGAAGAAGCTCTGAACAAAAAGAATCAAGGAGTAACGGTTCCTGACTGGATGACTCCCACATCAAAGACCCTTGATGAACTTCTCATTAATGAAGAACCTCTATAAGCTGATAAGATCGCCTTATTCTTCTATTTTATCAGTTATTCTTTTGTACTTGTAATTTATTTCGCTTGTACTTATAATCTTGCCACTTCCCTTTGTAATCTGATACGAAGTTTAAAAAAAGATTTCAGCAAAAGTGCTTTACTCCATCAGTACAGAAAAGATCCCAGAAAACAGTAAAAGGGATAAATATTTTATGAGTTCTTTTTATCCTTATGTTTTCATTAAATAGTAATTTTCTCTGTTGCTATGTCATAATCAAATAGGGGGAGATTGTTGATCCAAACCCTCAGTGATTTGATAATGACCCTCTCTTAAATACTTAGTAAAAATTTTAAGTAAACAATATGTATCAGAGTTTCACTATCGCTGATAAGTACTAAGACTTTACAGTACCGCTGATAGGAACTCTCGCTCTTTAGATTAAACATTCAGTGAACACTGTTCACCATAATGCTCTGAGCCTGTTCAGTCCTTATGGTGATCGCTGATAAGTTAGTTGTTTACTTATGATCCCTGAAGACAAGTTTCACGTCAACATAGGTTCTACGCTGAAGTCGAAGATCAAGCTCAAGAACCAGCGACAAGTCTCCTAATGAACTGATGTGGATCAGCGAAGACTCAGATTTGTCCACTCAACGTGAAGTATCAAGTACAAGACTTCTGCTATCGCTGAACTTTGTCATTTACTGATATAGAATGATATAGCGTTGAATCAACGAAAGCTGATCATGAAGTCCTCCGTACAAAGTACTTTTGTCTTAACCACCCTTTCACGTCTCCGTACGATATGTCAGAAAAGAACCTCCTTATTGTCTGAAATCGTACAACCACTCTGATGCTACACTGTTCAAACATGCGGCTACTAAGGTTGTCTACAAAGGTCAATGACATACAACCAATCAGCTGCTGCCACGTGTAAAGTATAAACTGCCATGCATTAAATGCATGCAGTATATAAGAAGGACTCCAGCTTCATTTTTGAAGCACTTGCTAACTCTGGTCAAGTCATCTTTCTTATCTTGAGATAGGTTATTATTAGTAATTTCCTTCTCTTTCTTAGTGCAAGAAACTTAGTGTTCCAACTTGTTTAGATTTAGGTTTATCCTTAATCTTGTTCCGCAACAAGCTGTAAATTGTTAATGATTTATCAATAAACAATTTAGAAAAGTAAAATCTGTGTGTTTGTATTCAACCCCCCCCCACTTTCTACAAACTTGTATAGCCCTTCGGGACCAACACATATTTCTTACCATTGATACTTTGAGTGTTCATTGGTCCACACAAGTCAACATGTATTAACTCCAAGACACGCTTTGTTGTAGGTTCAGGCTTTGGCTTGTAAGGAACTCTCTTCATTTTCCTCTTCTCACACGCATCATACAGATTATCCGTGCCAAACTTCAACAGAGGTAGACCTCGAACTAACTCCCCCTTTACTAATTTCTGCATGTATCTGAAATTCAAATGAGATAGTCTTCGGTGCCACAACCAACTCTGTTGAACATAAGATTTCGAAAGAATACACACAACCCCTTCTGGTGTAACTGCCAACAGATTGATTGTGTAAAGATTGGATTTCCTTGTGCCAACCAAAAGTTCTTTAACTTCTTCGGTTCTCACACAATATCGTTTCGCCTTGAAGTTCACCTCCAAATCTTTATCACAAAACTGTCTGATTCTAAAGAGATTGTGTCCAAGACTTTCAACATAGCTAACCTTCTTAATTGTAAGGTTATCTTGCACATGTCACCATAACCTATAATAGGTGCGAACTGATTGTTGCCAAATCGGACTCGACCACCGTTTTTCACTTTATAATTTTTCAAAATATATTTTCGGCCGGTCATGTGTTTAGAACACCATGAGTCTAAGTACCATAAATTATTGGTCTGCAATCAATCAGATCAAGCAGTTTTAGGTACCCATTAGAAGATGGGTCCTTTGTGGTTAGTTGTGCTAGAAACCTTTTTAGAAATTGGTCTTCTATTTTTCTTTGAAAAATTCTGTTTGAAATTAGCAGAAGGAATATAATATGAACTATACCAGCAACATGAACCAGGTTTAGCAGAAAAATCATTTCGACCACAAGCAGAGCAAAACCATTCAGCATTTGCAAAACCAAATAATTGCTTATTTGAATACTTCTTGTAAGAATTTACAAGTTTTTGTTTATCATTTGCAACTGGTTTTGAAACATTCGAAAAAGAACTAGTTTTCTCATTCTGCTTGTTCGGTAAAGCTGACTTTTGCTTCACCCTCCATTCTTGCTTCACTCCCTTCTTTCTTACAAAAATATCTGAAAACCAGAATATTTAGAATAAGATGATTTAGAATTGGGAGAATTTTTCTTCTTTGACTTTCGCTTCCTTCGTCTTTTCTGTGATGGGTTTTCAAACTTAGGGGGTGTTTGGTTCATTTCAAGGAATGAGAATGAAAATGAAAATGGGAATGTAGGAGAATGAGAATATGAATGAGCATGTCATTGATGTTGTTTGGTTAAACCAGTATAATTAATAAAAAATGTTTTATATAATACTTTTATTACAAATATGTGACGTCCAACATTAAAAAAAAATTCATTCAACATCGAGAAATGAAGGGATACATGAGAAAAAATGACTGAGCGGGAATAAAATTTCCATTCCCCCCAATTTGGTCAGGAATGGAAATTAATGGATTTGGGGTAATGAGTCCATCATATTATATCAAACCAAACAACAGTTTTCATTATCATTTTCACTCCTTACCCCTCAATACCCCCAACCAAACACCCCCTTAGAATCATCATTGTTTGTATTTGAACACTCACCTTAACATAAAATACTTGGGGGTTCGTCATCATTTAAACCAAAGTCCTTATGGTCCAGAAGCTTTACAGAGAAATCAAATACACAAGCTTTTCCTTTATCACAAACCTCAGGTTTTGGTTTCTCCTTAGAAGCAAATTCAGATTCAAAAGCGACTTTAAAATCTTTATTAACATAAAATTCGTAGTTTCAAAACCGGCTTCATAAAGAACAAAGTTTTCATTAGAATCAAACGAATGAACTTCAAAGTCTTTTTCAGAAAAATTATTTTCAAAAAAGAAATCTCCCACAAATGCCTTGCATGAAGATTCATCCGAATCAGTTGATTCAGGTGTTTCCACATGTTTGGTATCAACTTCAGTTTTGGTACAAGAGAAAACAGTTGAAAGAACTTCCTTTTCAATACCAAAGGATATTTGTTGTTCACAAAGTGCTTCCTTAAAACTATTTGTGAAAACAGTAGAAAGAATGTCCTTTTCCATTTCAAACCTTATCCTTTGATCAAGAATAGAATCCTCAAGATCCTTTATTCTATATTCCAAAACTAAAGGTGGAACATATCGTTTGGCTTCAAACGGTTGTTCACAACTTGGTTTAACAGAATATATATCAAAGTAATCATTTGAAAGTGAATCTTTCAGATTCTTTTCATATTTTCTATTTTCTTTTGAATAGCAAAACGAAAGTTACATTTTTGTGGTAGTTTCTCTATTAACTTTTTCAAGTTCATCGGTCTCTTCTGAATTCAACCATTGGATAGCACAATCAGGAAAACATCTAGCGTATTTTAAAAACTTAAAGTCATATAAAGTCGGAACATGCGCATTTGCCTTGGCTAGATATCTCGGATTTTTGTATCCAATATCCCAATATTTGTTGAAAAAATTCATTTCCCTCGATCTGTTCAAATAGATAGTTTGATCAGTCTGACCTCTCATATACAACTTCTTTTCGAAAACTTTAATTTTGTCAGAAAAATTTGCATTTTGAGTGTTAAGATTTAGCAAATAATATTCACTCTCACTTTTCTTATCTTTTAGATCTTTAACCTTCTTGGTTAATTCAGATATTTGAAAATAAAAATTTTGCTTATCCTTATCAAACTTCTCATTTTGATCTTCGAGAGATTTAATTTTATCATTGTTTTTGCCCCTCTCGAGGTTAATATCAAAAAGAGTTTGGCTTAGATTTGCATTTTCTTCTTTTGTGACTTTCAGTTTGTTTCTTAACCCTTCGAGTGCAAGTTCAGTTGACTTATAAAGTAACATGAAGAGTTAGAGCTTACCTCGTATCCACAGTCTAAGTTACTCTCGTCATCGGAAACGTCTTCAGCTAGACACATGTTGGCCTGTTTTTCATTTTTAGCTTCATCGTCTGTACAATACAACCAGAATTCATCTTCTACCAACATCGCTATACCAGCCTCTTTCTGCTTAGCTAATATCAACTTGGTCTTGTAATAATCCGAGTTGCGAACTACTTTCTTACGTTATTTTTTCGCAAAGTGACCAGGTGTTCTACAGTTGTAGCATTTAGGGGGTTCCACAGACTTATTCTCTTCAAATCTTTTCTTTCCTTCATCCTTTGTCTCCTCAAACTTTCTCTCATCAACCTTTCTTTCTTCATACTTCCTCTCATCACTTCTTTTTCCCTCAATTCTGTTTGCCTTATTCATTCCTTCATAACTCCTTGATCCAGATGAGTGGCTCTGCTTATTCGAACTGGGTTTCCAATAAAACTTCTTCTGAAAGTGCCTTGTCAATATGATCATCACTTGTTCTAACTCCGCACCATCATCTAAAATATTCCCCATGTACTCAGCTTCAACACTGTTAGGAAACTCATTCATATAACTTTTTGAATGTTTGTCGGCCACAAGAGCAACTGGATCATGAATTGCCCTTTTCTTCTTCCTATTCTTCTTTTCTTTGATCTCTTCAACTTCTTCTTCATCTTGCTGTAAGGTCTCAAATAGCTCATGTAGAGGCATCGTAGATAATCTTGGATTCTGTTTCATTCGGCGACTAACATTTTTCCATTCTGGTTGAAGAACACTTAAGAACCGGACATTATTCTCAACCACGTTCTTGTTTATCTTCTTTTTGCTTAACTCATTCAGCAAAGAAACAAACCTATCAGATGTCTGTGCCAAATTCTCATCTTCTTTTGCTATAAATTCCTCATATCTATTGATGCATAAAGTCATTTTCATCTGGTTTCCTATCTGACAACCTTGCATCATTTTCTCTAACTGGTCCCACATCATCTTTGCACTTTCTTTACAACTATCGATTTTGCTATAAATCCCATTTGGAATACTCATTATCAAATAAGATCTAGCTTTCTTATCTTCTTCGAGTCTTAGGTTTTCTTCGGGAGTATATTCTTCATACGGTTTCCAATCTTCATAATCCGCTCTACCTTGTTGAGCAGGAACTCTAGTTCTAAGTCTTTGCATTGGTCCTTCTTTCAAAGATATAACCAGATTCTTTCCATTTGTCTGTCTTTCGATGAAATCTAAAAATCTATCCTTCCACTGTTCATATTCTCCCTCGAATAGAACAGGAGGTCTAGTGTCGGAACCAAGAGATAGCATGACTTCATTTTTCGTCATCTTTACAAACAAATACTTGTTTATGATCTTTATACAAAGTCAAGAAAAATCACACTAAGTATGAAAGGTTATCGCACAAAAGCTATGCGATGAGGACAAGTGAACAGTAGTTATCGGTCAGGCCTTGGGCGATCAGAAAGTTCTCGGTCAAAAGCTATGCGACTAAGTCAAGTTATCGGTCGAAACACGTGCGATGAGCAGAAGTTATCGGTCAGTACTTATGCGATGAGGAACTCTAATCGCACAAGGCTTGTGCGATGAACAGTGCTTGTCGGTCAAAGCTTGTGCGATCAAAAACCACGCGTAACTTTGTCGCACAAACTTTGTGCGATGAAGATGAATTTCTTCACCGTGCGACAACTTTGAAGATATGAATATCTTCCTTGTGCGATCAAGATGAACTTCGAACAAAATTTTCTTCTAAGTCCAAAAACCAACGAAATCAAGTCCAATCGACTTGAAACTTTGTACGATGGTTCGCACAACTAATCTGAACAACTTTCGTGAATGCCCAAACACCAAAAATTATCAAATTCTGTGATTTTGATCCTAAACATAAAGTAGTGGTTTTCGAACAAAAAACACCAAAAAATTCACTGAATTCAGGTAAACTCGATCTTTTGACTAATTGCACAGATCTCTTCACCTAACAGAAACGAACCACTCTGGTCCAAAATTTATCCAGAAAACATCCTGGATAGTCAAATTCGATCTCTAGTCCGAAAGTGCCAAAAATGTCTAAAAATCCTCAAATTTTGCACGAATTTTGCTTGAAATTGCTTGCTCTGATACCACTTGTGATCCCAGAAACAACTAAGTAAAGATGTGCTCAATTACCACAAGTCATCTCTCATTAGATTGAACTTCAATGTTTACAAGTAGAGAGAGAATGTTACAAGTGATATGACATGAATGCTTACAACATGTAGAAACCAGGATTCAATCTTACAATCAATTATGAACAATTGAACAGTAAATGATAGAGAATTAGATCCAAAAGTTTTATATTCGATTAAGAACAGATTACAAATCTAGAGAGAGGGTCTCTCAAAGATTACAGGTGAATACAAAGATATGCACTAAAAGTTTGTTAGCTTAACAGTGCTAACTTCTATATATACTGTAAGGAAAGGCTAAAGCTACAGTACATATACAAGACAAACCAATAGAACTAATACACGCATCCTAATTAGTTAACATAATACAAAGGAAAATATCCTGTCTTAAGTTCTGAACAACATGTTCAGAACATCTGAACATTCTTCTGATAAAGCACTTCAGAACATTTGTCTTCATCTTCAGAAGTTCTGAGTCTCCTACTCAGAACTCTGAACCTTCTATTCAGACTTCACACTTAGCAAACTTTGCAGTACAAAACTTCTGAGTCTTCTTACTCTGAACTCTGAGTCTTCACTTCAGATCTCAACACTTGTGTTTTTGACAAAACTCTAGATCTAACAATCTCCCCCTTTTTGTCAAATAGTTTTGTACTTTACATCATTGAATTCTTTAAGTGCAGGAACAATCTTCAGAAGAATCACATTTCTCAAAGCAAGCCTTCTATCAATCACTTCAATTAGATCTTTTGTCTTTTCAACTTTTCCATCTTTAATTCCTTTTTGTAACTTCTTGGTCAAATTATTCTTGATAAATCTGAGGGTTCCAGAGCATTATTTGGCAGCTTCACTAGCTCTGAAGTAGATCTTTTGCTTGTGATTGCTTTTCATTACAATTCCCAATTCTGGAAATTCACTGACATATGCAGTCTTCATATCATCTAGCTGTACATGTTCATTGTTTGGCTTGGAGAGATACACACAAGGTCTACCCACATATAGAGCGATTTGAAAATCTGTATATGCATGCCATCTCAGAATGTAAAACATAGCACTTCTCACTGTTGCTAGTGCTCCTCTTTCCTTTTTGTACTTGCTGCAATCTTTATTCTCCAAAAGACAATATAATCTGTAGAAATCAAAAATTGAGATCTCATCAAAGTCAGCTTCAGTGAAATAATAGACTTTTCCATCTTTTCTCCGAACTTCAAATCCATAATACTCATGTTTCTTGAACTGTCTGACAACCAATTCTCTGATTCCACTGATCATGAAATCAGAATATACAGACTTCTTTTTCTTTCCTACAATCCTTTTCATTTCAGCACGAAGCCATTTAGAGAATTCTGGCCTATCATGATATACACTCCGAAAGTTCACTTCTCTTGGTTGAAAGAAGTTTGGCAAAGTAAATTCCAAGAACATAGCACTCAGATCAGTGGGTATCTCTTCTTCATTAGCTTCAGATTTTTCTGCTTGTTCAGCTTCTTGCATCTGAACATCTTGTGAAGACACAACATCTGGAATATCTTCTTCAACATCATCTGAATAAATACCAATCACTTGTATTCAGTTGGAAAGATAAAATCAATATGCAATAGCTTCTTAGGATTTTCTTCTGAAAGCATCCATTCACTGCAATTTCTAACTTTATTTCTGAGCTCCAATCTTTCATTAATACACCTGATACACTTTTCTTTCACAGAAGCTCTGATATTTTCAACATAAGCTTTCATATTTGATAATGTCATCTTCAGAGTGACATCACTGTATTTTACTAAGTCTTTTAATCTGAATAAAATACCTTGATTGAATTCTGCATGAATGATCTTTCATTTCTAACTTCTTCACTGACAAACCCATCAAAGTTGTTTATTACCTCCAGAGTTCTGATTGGACACATCAAGTTGCACTTCTCTTTTCTTGACTCAATAGCCAACTGAAAATCATACAAGTACATATTTCTGACATATATTCCCAAAATCCTTCTGCATTCAAGTTCTACCCAAGTCTCTTCAGTGCAAGCAAAGAACTTCACCAAGAAAATTTGATCATCCAAAAACAATCTGTGGAAGTCAAAACTAGTTATGCTCACTTTCAGATTCCCTTCTTTCAGAACTTCCATACTTACATATTTCAGGCCATCAAACTCTTCAGTTTTAAACTCCAGTACCTTTTCTATTCTTTTCTGAACATGTAACCTTTCGTCAGGTTTTCTCAGTCCGTTTGAAGCTTCTACATATGTCATCTGTACCTTTTCATCCAAGAACCCATCAATGAAATTCTCAATGTCAACATACTCATCTTCATTGCAGTATACATACTCATAGTTTTCTTCAGGATATACATTACCATAGAAGTTTCTTGTCAGTGGTGTATCTTCTCTTCCAACAATAAAGTCACACAATGGTTCTTCAAGAACTGGAAAATCAATTCTGGGAATGATAATTGGATTTCTGTATGTGTAGAAAGGAAAGAAGAAATCTATAACTTTTACAAGATCTTCTTCTGACACATCTTTAAAGAAATATTCGGCAATATCTTTTTCAAAACTCCTTGAATATCTGACTGTGTAATCCAAATCACCCATTAAATCAATTGGTCTCACACTTCTGATACATCTTAAAGCATTCTGATTATTTAGAGCTCTCATCAACTCACTATGCATCCTCCTTATCAGAACCTCATTCATCCTTCTTTCTTCAATCTCAGAGTTAAGAAGCTCGACTCTGGTATAAGGAACAATTTCTAAGCATGTACTCGCCTCAGATCTTTTCATTAAGCTTTCTTTAGAAACATCTGCCATACTTATCTCATAACCTTCTTCAGAATAATCAGTCATCATTTCCTCTTCTGCCATAACATTTTCATCATTCAAAGTAGCTTCATCAGATCCAAAGATACTCACTGTCTTAACATTTTGATCTGCCATGACTACATCATCTGTCACAATATTCTCATCTGCCATAATTACATATGTTTCATCATAATTCACTTCTACTTCAGTATTTATCTCCAATTCATCTGTTTTATCAGTACCACCTTCAGAAGACTTTTCATGCACCACTTTTTCTGATTCTATAGCATCTTCAATTTCAGAACTGATTGTAACAACTGCTAACTTTTCAACGTCTGACTTCTCAATATCTTCTAACTCGGTACTTTGTTTCTGCCTTTTCTCTCCCTTTTGATGATGATGAGGTTCATTATCATCAAATTTTCTCTTTAAGGACTGAGTTGATTCTGATTCTGGATCTGCTACAGACAAAGGCATGATGGCAAGAGGCTTTGAGACATTAGCAAGATTTGAACTGAATGCTGGTAGTAGTGAAGACTTCATATCATCCATATTTTTCAGAAGCTCTTTTTGAAATTTTGACAATTCATCCTTGATCTCCTTTTTATGAGACTCCAAGGATTCTTTCACTCCATCCACCTTTAATTCAACAGATTTAGCTTTGCCCTCCAACAATGTTCTGAGATCTTTGATTTCATCTTTCAAGAAATCAACAGTTTTCTCCAATTTCTCCACTTTTACACCAAGATCATGATTTTGTTTATGAATCTTTTCAAATTCAGAAGAGTCTAACTGTGAACTTGGATCAACAAATGACCCAGTTTTCATGTGTTCAGAGAACTCATGGCCTGTAGGTGTCACAAAGTCACCATGTACAACAGATGCACTGTGTAAGGAAGCTTTTAATATGTTCACTTCCCCAGGACTTCCATCCAATCCTTGACAACCAATAATAGGAATGTCTATGGATGTTGATACAGGAATACGAAATTCTTGTGATGTGCATGTGTTCAAATAAATTTCAGGCTCAAATTGGATGTTACTGTGTAATCCAGACTCTATGTGTTGAAGAATATATTGGGATTTATCATCACCCTCCAAATGATTATGGGATGGTTCCCCTGTATGAAGTGAAACAGTAGCATGTTTGAATGCTTCTGAGTGGCTAGGTATGGGTTGTTCAAGTTCCACCACGGGCACCATGGTGTTTTCTTCAATATTGGTCACCAAGGGTTGTGAACCAATAGTAGACGTGGTTGCCCAGATTAATTCAGTTGGATCAGAATTCTATCTTTCTGTTTCTAATTCTGTTAACATTCTCTCATCCTCACCTTTCTCTTTCTGTTTTTCACTTTCCATTCTAACCAATCTCTCTGAATTTTCCCTCTCAATTATCTCAGAATGTTCTCCCTCCTGAACATTCTCCCCCTCTTTAACTACACTAGACCCCTCACCTCTCCTCTCAGGGTTGTCCTCATGGGTAGGGATCTGAGGTTGTTCAAATCCCATAGAGGTGCAATATGCTTTTAATATCTCACTCTCCCCTGGAATATATTGCCTAAGTGACCATGGAAGAGGTCTGTGATTTGGAAAATTCTCAAGTTTAAGAGCATAAATCATTTTACCCATGTAGAAGATTGTCCCATGCTCCTCATTTGATCTTCTTGGAATGTTTCTTTCTTGATCCATTGCATACCAGATTACCAACTGCCAATACCTCTGATAAGGTATATATGTAAGTGGCTTATCCCTTGTTTTTCCCTCTAATGTTTTCTGATTCCTCTCAAAAGTATTCTTCATATCTTCCCATAAGATAGAAGCATAATCATAATGCCTATTCTTCACTAACCCATGAATGATCTGCAAGATTTGCCTTGAACCTTGATCCAGTGAACTGTTTTTCCCAGATAAACACTTGTTGATAATGTTGAAGAAACAAGCCCAGCTTGGTGGTAATTTGTTCCTTCTAAATGAACTTAGATTCTTCAACTCCTCATTGTACCCTAATCTTCTGAATTCAGCTATTAATTCCTCTGTCAATGGAAAATCTTCAAAATCTAATCTCCCCTGTAAATCATCTTTTTATGGTAGCCTCAGCATTGTTCTCATAAATTGTACAGTCAAAGTTACAGTAACTCCCCCTATTTCAGATACAAATTTGTTACCTTGTAACTCCAAATGCTTCCACCACTGTTGAATATACTGTATTGGAACACTCTTCTTCATTGTAAACCACTTCTTGAATGGATGGTACTTCAACAACTCTACGATTATCATGTGTTCTTCCTTAAATCTGGTTTCATCAAGCACTAATACACAATTATTTTCAACTAACTCCAAATACTCACTCTCAGGTACAACTCTCTCCAAAGAATTTGATCTTCCAGACATTACAGACCTAACTGCACTCTGTTCATGTTGTATATTTTCATTTCCCCCATCTGCGTTTCCTTCTGATTCAGCCATATTCTCATCCCCTGCATCTTCTTCAACATTTCCTCCTAAAACAATGTTTTCAGGACAGAAGTTCTGAGTATACAGTTAAGAAGAAATTCCCTTGAAACACAAAATTCATTTAAATCTCAACTTCTGATTATATAAAGCATTTAATCATCCAGAAGTAGTTTGAACAGATAGAAAATTATTTTATCATCAAAATTCTGTCCATCTTTTGATGATATGAGATTTCTGAAAATCATTTAAAATCTAACAGCTTACCTTGAAAATCGTATGAAGATTCAGAAGTAGTTTGAACAAGTGAAAATTTTGTCATTTAAAGCTTGTTCCCCTTAAAATGATTAATGATAAGAACGAAAATACAAACCTTATAAGCACCTCAGAATGATTTCTGAAAGATATCAATGCCCCCCCTTGACTTTAGCATATACTCAAACACATATTAGATATAAGGAATTTGAAACTATATCATAGAAAATATATAATCAAAAAAAATTGAAACACTTGTATTTTCAGAAATGAGTTCTGACAGGTAATCAGAAGTTCTGATTAACCTATTCAGAAAGAAAATCTAAAGTCAGAATTCTGATCAAGAGAGTCAGAGTTCTGAACTCAAGAGTCAGAGTTCTGATCAAGAGAGTCAGAGTTCTGATTACACTACTCATAAAATCTTACTTAGTAAAATATTCATTTCTGAAAAATAACAAATATACTGAATTAGTTAGATTAAGCATTCCTATTTTACATATGAGAAAAGTGAACCTTTTGTGATCAAGAGGCTTTGTGAACAAGTCAGCCAATTGATACTTTGTATGCACAAAGTGCATTTCTATAGTTCCCTTTTCCACATAGTCCTTTATAAAATGATACCTTACATCAATATGCTTGGTTTTTGAGTGCTGAACAGGATTCTGAGTAATAGCAATGGCACTTTCTGAATCACAATATATGGGAATTTTATTGAGTTGATAGCTATAATCCATGAGTTGTGTTATCATCCCTAGAGTTTGAGAACAGCAAGCAGCCGCAACTACATACTCTGCCTCAGCAGTTGATGTGGAAACACAATTTTGCTTCTTTGAAGCCCAACTCACTATCTTGTCTCCCAAAAAGTGACAAGCACCAGAAGTACTTTTCCTGTCCAACCTGCTTCCTGCATGATCAGCATCAGTAAAAGCAGTTAATTTAAAGTCAGTTTCTTTTGGATACCAAAGGCCCAAATCAGGTGAACCTTTGAGGTAACTTAAGATCCTTTTTACAGCAAGCAAATGAGATTCTTTTGGATTAGATTGAAATATAGCATAGAAACATGTAGCAAACATGATATCTGGCCTACTTGCAGTCAGATAAAGCAAAGAGCCAATCATGCCTCTATAAACCTTATTATCTACTGAAACTCCAGAGAGATCAGCATCTAACTTGACATTTTTTGCCATAGGTGTTCTCATAGCAACATAATCATACATCTTAAACTTTTTCAAAATATCTTTGACATATTTTCCTTGATTTATGAAAATTCCATTTGACAATTGTTTTACTTGAAGACCAAGGATAAAGTTCAATTCTCCCATCATGCTCATTTCAAATTCTGATTCCATGACTTTTGAGAATTCATTACATAAATCTGCATTTGTAGAACCAAATATTATATCATCTACATATATCTGAATCAAAATTAAATCATCACCTTTTTTCTTTAAGAACAAAGTTGTATCAATTTTACCTTTCTTGAAGTCAGATTTTAATAAGTGTTGAGTTAGAGTGTTATACCAGGCTCTTGGTGCTTGTTTCAGACCATACAATGCTTTATCTAAAACATAAACATGATCTGGAAACTCAGGATCAATAAAACCTTCTGGTTGATAGACATAAACCTCTTCATTAAGTATACCATTCAAAAATGTTGTTTTGACATCCATTTGGTATACTTTGAAGTTCTTATGTGCATATGCCAAAAATATTCTGATTGCTTCAATTCTGGCAACTGGTGCAAATGTCTCATCATAATCAATTCCTTCTTGTTGTGAGTATCCCTTAGCAACCAATCTAGCTTTATTTCTAACTACAACACCTGACTCAACTTTCTTGTTTCTGAACACCCATTTTGTTCCAATTACTGATTTTCCTTCAGGTTTTGGAATGAGTCTCCAGACTTTGTTTCTTTCAAACTGTAGCAATTCATCTTGCATTGCTAAAATCCAGTCTGGATCCTCTAGGGCTTCAGTGGCTTTCTTAGGTTCCATCATACTTAGAAATCCTGCAAACATTGCTTCATTTGCTGTTGCTGACCTTGTCTGATCTCCCACTGATGGATCTCCTATCACTTGATGAATAGGATGGTCTTTTGTCCATTTGTTTGAACTTGGAAGCAAATCAATATCTGATAGATTGTTGTTTGTATCATTCTCATCTGTAACAGCAAGTAATTCTGAACCATTTCTCTTTGGTGTGACATTCAAGTATGGATTTTGAGTAGTAGAGTCAGAATTCTGAATAACTTGTTCAGAGTTCTGAGTACCTTGTTCAGAATTCTGATTGACTTGTCCAGAATTCTGAGTACCTTGTCCAGAATTCTGAGTACTAGGCTCAGAAATTTCATCACTTGTATTGATTAAATTTGGACATTCCTCAGATGGACCTCTATCAGAAATTACTATTGTTTGAACCTCTGAACTTCCCTTTTTCATTTCTTGAATCATTTTTGGATTTTCAAAATCTGCATAAGATTCAAAAGTTAGTTCCAGAAATGCATCCTTAAACAATAAATTGAGTTCTGAACAGTTAGGATTAGAATCTGATTCAGAAGTCATTTTTGTCTTATCCTGTTTGAGTTCTGAACTGTTTTGTTCAGAAGTCTTCATTCTTGACTCATCAAATGTTACATTTATGCTTTCCATTATCCTCTTGGTTCTTCTGTTGTAGAGTCTGAATGCTTTGGAAGTTAGTGAATAACCAAAGTATCATTAATCTGCCTTTTTATCAAATTTACCAAGATTCTCTCTGTCTTTGAGAACATAGCATCTGCAACCAAAAACATGAAAGAATTTAATCAGTGGTTTTCTTTTGTTTATCAGTTCATAAGCAGTTTTATTCAATCTTTTATTAATTAAAGTTCCGTTCTGTGTAAAACAAGCAGTGGCTATTTGCTTCAGCCCATAGGAAGGTTGGAAGATTTGAATAGGCCAACATGGTTCTTGCAGCTTCAACTAGAGTTCTGTTTTTCCTTTCAACAACACCATTTTGTTGAGGAGTTCTGACAACAGAAAAATTATGAGAAATCCCAGAACTTTGCAAAAAGTTCTAAAGAGTCTCATTTCTGAACTCTGTTCCATTGTCACTCATTAATTTCTGAACTCTGTTCCTTCTTCAACAATTCCAGAATTAAACGAAGATGTTGCGCGTGCTCTTCTTTGGATCAGGTGTAGATAAGGATATCATCGATAAACACAATAACAAATTTATCGAGATATGGCTTACATACTCGGTTCATTAGATCCATAAAAGCAGCTGGAACGTTCGTCAGTCCAAACGGCATTACAAGGAATTCAGAGTGACCATACCGTGTGCGAAAAGCAGTTTTTAGTACGTCTTCTTCTTTAACCTTCAGCTGATGATAACCATATCTTAGATCAATCTTGGAGAAATAGCAAGCTCCAACTAGTTGATCAAAGAGGTCATCAATTCTAGGAAGCGGATATTTGTTCTTGATCGTGCGCTTATTCAGTTCCCGATAATCAATACACATTCTCATCGAACCATCCTTCTTTTTCACAAACAAGACTAGTGCACCCCACGACGAAGAACTGGGTCTGATGAATCCTTTATCGGAAAGATCTTGTAGTTGCGTCATCATTTCTTTCATATCTGGTGGCGCTAAACGATACGGTGCACGAGCAATAGGAGCGGCTCCAGGAATCAGATCTATACCAAACTCTACTTGTCTAACGGGCGGAAGACTATTCAAGTCTTCAGGGAATACTTCTGGAAATTCACTAACAATAGGAATATCTTCCAACTTATTCTTTTCTAGCTTAGTATCTATCACATAAGCTAAAT
Source organism: Saussurea involucrata (assembly GCA_033807775.1). Taxonomy (NCBI): domain Eukaryota; kingdom Viridiplantae; phylum Streptophyta; class Magnoliopsida; order Asterales; family Asteraceae; genus Saussurea; species Saussurea involucrata. The sequence continues at coordinate 116,924,667 of CM066322.1, forward strand.
AACTCTGGCAGCCTTTGTTAACACTCTTCCGAGCTTTCATCATAGAAATAAGGCAAGACTGACTATTTTTACGATCACCATAAATCACTACCGGTCCCCTCTCAAGCAAGACAACATAGATTAATTTCTTATCACAAACTATGTTAGCCTGATTCTCGGCTAACCAATCCATCCCTACTACTACATCAAACTCTATCAAAGCTATAGGAAATAACTGAATCGGTACTCCGCTCCCTTCTATATTTATCACACAACTATCAAAAACTTCATTAACCGACACTTGTTTATCATTTGCAGTATCAACCATTAAAGTATGATCTAACACTTTAGGCTTTAAACGCAGATAAGCAGCCAATGAAGGAGACACGAACGATCGGTTTGCACAGGAGTCAAATAACACTTTAGCACATGTAGAGTTTATTAAAAATGTACCTGTAACCACATCCGGAGTTTCCTCCGCTTCTTGTGCTGTCATCGGAAATGCACGACCCCTTGTTCTTGGTGGCTCTAGTCTTGGTACTACCGGTCTGACAACCGCTGGTTTCCCTGATGTACCACCTTGCTGTATTCTTCCCCTTGGACAATCAGACTGAATGTGATCCGGAGAATTACATGAGAAACAAAACCGCGTCACTCGACAGTCTTTAACAACATGTCCGGTCTTCCTACACCTAAAACAAACCCGAGGATCAACTTGACAATTTCCTTGGTGGATACGGTTGCATTTCGGACAAGGTCTTTCCGCTGGTCGGAAAGGTGGACGGTTATCAAATCGCTGAAACCTGGACTTCTTCGGATCATACTGCGGTCCTTCCCACTTTCTTTTCCCCGTACCTTTATCACTAATACTTCTCCCTTTATCTTGCTCCAAGGTTTCCGCGGCGTCTACTGCGGCGGAGAAAGTTTCTGGTCCTTTAGCAATCACAAAACTTCTAACTTCTGCATTCAATCCGAAGATAAACCTTTCAATCTTCATTGCCTCCGTGGCAACGTAGTATTCCGCGAAATGAGACTTTTCCAGAAAACGAGCGTTGTAGTCCTGAACAAACAAATTCCCCTGCTGCAAGTTCATAAACTCCCTTCCAATTGTCAGACCCTCCCGAAGAAATATGAGCTTCCCACCAGTATAAAGCATCGCCTTTCAACATTGCGGTTCCATAAATTACTCTATCCTCTTCAACACATTTACTAGTCTTGAAGATAGCTTCTATTTCTTTCAGCCACCTCATAGCTTTCACGGGGTCCCTGTCTCCTGCGTAGGTCGGAGGCTTGCAAATTAGGAACATTTTATAATCACATTTCTTCACCACTGGTACAACAGTAGGTGTAATGGGCATCTCCTCTTCATGAGTAGGATCTGGTCTTTCTGTCTCAGTATTATGAGTTTGGTTGAACATAGCTTGGATATTGGCTTGTAATCTTCCCATTTCTGCTGCTAAGTCGTCTCTGGTAACAAATTTCGTGCCGCGCCCCTGAACTCTGCCTCCAGTTCTGCCTCTACCTCTTTCTCCCCCTCTTCCCTTGCCCCAACTGTTGGATTTGTTCTATTAGGATTTCCTCCTCCCCGATTCGTTTGTCTAGTACCGCTTGCCATTCTGTAGATTCAAACAAGGTTAACATACACATAAGCACATGCCCCATATAACAAGGTATTCCAGTTCAACATGTACCTGTAAGATCACAATTACACTGGCCAGGTGTAAATCTGAAATTACCTTATATGATGTTCCTTCTACCTTTTTAAATTTAACATCCCAAGGTTCTAAAATAGTAGGGACATCCTACTTCACATGCAGTTTAAGTCTAGGTACAGATACTAATACCTAAATCCCTTAAACTAGGGCTCTGATACCATATGTAACAACCCGGTTTCCAAATAGATAACAATTAACATACATTGCCTAACATCGTTACATAACAAAGATACATCATATATCAAATACGGTCCTTTAGTCTTTACAACCAAAATATGGTATTTCGTTACAGCTTTTCGCTAGTTACATACACGATATTTAGTAATGAAACTATAACTACAAAACACATCTTAGTCTTCAAATCATAAGCCTTCACAAAAGCTATCCACTTCTTTATTTCTCTTACTTGCTCTTATCCGATCCACGCCCTGGAATACATATTTAAAACAAAATGAGGGTTAAACCTAAAGGTCTAGTGAGAAAATCCCTGTTTCTTTGAAAATCCTTTGCACACCACCATTCACATAATACAAACACAATTACCAGTTATGACTCAATCATCATGTATTTTCCAATCTCATTCTCTTGGCCATATTAGTTGGTTGCAAGCCAACTAATAAATTAACTTCGTTGTACGACAATTACAGCCAACAACGCTGTACGAATATTACAACCAACAACGCTGTACGAATATTACAGCCAACACACCGGTCCTAAGTCCGACCAACGTATTCTCGTATAGTAGAATACTCATGTAAATACAATATCTCAATATATTATATTTCAGGCATAAACACATAATCACACCATCTATTAGATTCCCAATCCACACATAAATGTATACCAGTTTAAAAACGTTTTAAAGTAAAACTCACCTGTTTGCTTATCAAAAACTCTTTCCAGTCTTTTCCACAAAGAATTCTGCTTTCACCTTCGATTCACAGTATCTGAAACAAATAGATACATATATCTTTTTACCAAATAGAACACATAAGTCTTACTAAAGCTAGGAACTCTAAAGAACTCCAATCCTCAAATGTTCCCCCCAAACTCGAACTTAAGTCGAGTCCACAGTACATTTAGTATTCATTCACTCCCTGTCCAATAACTAACAATACATAGGTTACTGGAAAGTCAAAAGCATCTAAACTCTCAAAATTGACCAAACAGCTAAAGTTCCCGGACACCCCAAACTTCCCAGATAACACAGACTATCCGGACAAAACAACTATCCGGTAAACATCAAATTTCCGGATAACATAACCAATCCGGATAACACAACTATCCGGACAGCGTGAACAATCCGGGTAACATTCGGACTCCAAAGCAATCCGGACACTATCCAGTATCTCATGTCAACCGGAAACTTAATGAAAAGAGAAACTTACCGGGTGAGACTCATCCGGACACCATCGAAAAGGGACTACCCGGACACTAGCAACAAGATTACTCGGACACATTCGACTTATCCAGAAACTACTGACTGTTCATCACTTTTTACCTAGAAATCGACTGGAATTACTACCAGAAGTGAAATCGATGATTCTAATCCTATAGGAACTATCTACATGCAATTACCAACATAAAATACAAAGCAACATACCTTAATTCCTCTTCCATGTACATCAATTTGAGCTTTAACCTAAGTTTCCTTCTTTTCTCCTTCTTGCTCTCTCAAAAACACCCACACACACACTGGAATGATTCTGGATATTTGCAGATAATGAAAATATCTGAATATCCTAAGGATATTTTCTAACCATATTTACCCTCTAAACCTTAAGCTTTCCATTAATGACCCAAAACACCGTTAACTCCTAAATTAACCCAAACTTACCCTAAACATCAATTATAAAGTTAAATAAATTTAACGAAACTAACATTTAACTAACGAACTTACCCGGGGTATTACATCATCTCCCCCTTAAAAGAATTTCGTCCCGGAATTCGGTTAGGCAAAAAGATACGGGTACTTAGTTCTCATTTCTGATTCCGATTCCCAAGGAGCATCCTGACCCCTATGGTGTCGCCACTGAACCTTCACTTGTCTGATTTCCTTATTCCGCAAAACCTTGAATTTACGGTCAACAATGGCTTCAGGTTCTTCTACATAATTCAACTTTTCATCAACTTGTATGTCGGGTAGAGAAACTGTCTGATCTGGTGTAACCAAACACTTTTGAAAGTTTGATATATGAAACGCGTTGTGAATCCTGCTTAACTCTGGCGGAAGATCCAACCTGTATGCTACTTCACCGATCCTTTCTGTATTTACAAACGGTCCAATGTACCTCGGGCTCAGTTTACCTTGTTTCCCAAATCGGATGACTCCTTTCCAAGGCGAGACTTTTAACATCACAAAATCTCCAACTTGGAATTCTAACGGCTTTCGGCGTCGGTCGGCGTAGATTTTCTGTCTGTCTTGAGCCACTTTAAATCTTTCCCGAATCTGAGTAATTTTATCCGCGGTTAACTGAACTATATCTGGCCCCGCTAGCCGTTTCTCTCCCACTTCGTTCCAACACAAAGGAGTTCAACATTTTCTACCATACAAAACTTCAAACGGTGCCGCTTGAATGCTGGAATGATAACTGTTATTGTAGGCAAATTTGATCAATGGTAAATGCTTATCCCACGATCCCCCAAAATCAACAATGCAAGCCCGAAGCATATCTTCTAATGTCTGAATCGTTCGTTCACTCTAACCGTCAGTTTGAGGATGATATGATGTGCTTAACTTTATCTGCGTCCCCATTTCCTTTTGAAAACTTCTCCAGAATCTTGAAGTAAAAAACGACTATCACGATCAGAAATGATCGAGATTGGAACTCCATGTCGAGTTACTATTTCGTCAATGTACAATTTAGCTAATCGTTCCAATGAATCAGTTTCCTTTATCGGTAAAAAGTGTGCAGACTTCGTCAACCTGTCGACTATCACCCAAATAGAATCAAATCCCTTCGGAGTCCTTGGTAGCTTTGTGATGAAATCTGTAGTAATCTGATCCCATTTCTACATCGGTATTTCTAATCGTTGTAACTGACCAAACGACTTTTGATGTTCAATCTTTACCTTCTTACAAGTAGTACAACCTTCCACATGTTGAGCAATGCTTCTTTTTATTCCCGGCCACCAAAAGAATTGTTTTAGGTCTTTGTACATCTTATTCGTACCTGGATGAATAGATAATCGAGATTGATGAGCTTCTTGTAGTACACGTACACGATCACGTAAACCACCCAAATGAGGCACCCAAATTCTGTTCCCCAGACACAATAACCCACGATCATCTTTCATTAGCAATGCTGATAACCCCACTAACCGTTCTGATTTCAAATATTCTTCCTGATAGGCTTCTACTTGACACTTCTTCAGTTCGTCGAAAATGTTAGGTAGAAGCTCAGTTCGTAGTGCAATAGCTTTTATTGTTCCACTTCTTTCTTGACGACTCAGCGCATCAGCTACCACGTTCGCCTTTCCCGGATGATAAAGGATTTCACAGTCATAATCATTCACCAATTCTAGCCATCTTCTTTGCCTCATATTTAATTCCTTATGATCAAAAAGATGTTGGAGACTCTTATGATCGGTTTAAATTTGACATTTAGAGCCGTAAAGATAATGTCTCCAAATCTTCAACGCGAATATAACTGCTTCCAGTTCCATGTCGTGTGTAGGATACTGTCTTTCATGATCTTTTAACTGACGAGAAGCATAAGCAATAACCTTTCCACGCTGCATAAGTACACATCCCAATCCCAGTTTGGAAGCATCACTATAAACAACAAAGTCTTCGAAACCTTCCGGTAGTGACAAAATCGGTGTGCTACAAAGTCTTTCTTTCAAAATTCTGAATGCTTCATCCTGTTCCGCTTTCCATTCAAACTTTATATTCTTTCGAGTCAGCTTGGTCAACGGCGTAGCGATACGAGAGAAGTCCTTTATAAACTTTCGATAGTAGCCGGCTAAACCCAGAAAACTACGTACTTCGGTTGGCGTTCTCGGCGGTTCCCCCTTTTCAATCGCTTCCACTTTCATCGGATCAACTTGAATGCCTTTCTCGGAAACTACATGTCCGAGAAACTGAACTTCCCGTAGCCATAATTCACATTTAGAGAACTTAGCGTATAACTGTTCCTTCTTCAATGTGATCCCAGAATATCATCAAAAATTCAAGTAATTTAGAGAGAGATCGAGATGCGGAAGTCATCCTCATATTAGATTTTGATCATGTAAGTACAAAGGATAACTCTCTCACTCTCTCACAATTAAGCTCCCTACATTGTGCCTCACAATTACAAATGACCTTGCCACCTCTATTTATAGGGACACAAGTCATAACAAGGTTTACACAAGCTTTACACAAGCTTTACAAAACTTTCATATAATTAGTACATAATTAGTACATTTTTGGTACTAACATTCAACAATTCCAGAATTAAATGAAGATGTTGCGCGTGCTCTTCTTTGGATCGGGTGTAGATAAGGATATCATCGATAAACACAATAACAAATTTATCGAGATATGGCTTACATACTCGGTTCATTAGATCCATAAAAGCAGCTGGAACGTTCGTCAGTCCAAACGGCATTACAAGGAATTCATAGTGACCATACCGTGTGCGAAAAGCAGTTTTCAGTACGTCTTCTTCTTTAACCTTCAGCTGATGATAACCAGATCTTAGATCAATCTTGGAGAAATAGCAAGCTCCAACTAGTTGATCAAAGAGGTCATCAATTCTAGGAAGCGGATATTTGTTCTTGATCGTGCACTTATTCAGTTCCCGATAATCAATACACATTCTCATCGAACCATCCTTCTTTTTCACAAACAAGACTGGTGCACCCCACGGCGAAGAACTGGGTCTGATGAATCCTTTATCGGAAAGATCTTGTAGTTGCGTCATCATTTCTTTCATCTCTGGTGGCGCTAAACGATACGGTGCACGAGCAATAGGAGCGGCTCCAGGAATCAGATCTATACCAAACTCTACTTGTCTAACGGGCAGAAGACTATTCAAGTCTTCAGGGAATACTTCTGGAAATTCACTAACAATAGGAATATCTTCCAACTTATTCTTTTCTAGCTTAGTATCTATCACAAAGCTAAATAACTCTAGCAGCCTTTGCTAACACTCTTCCGAGCTTTCATCATAGAAATAAGGCAAGACTGACTATTTTTACGATCACCATAAATCACTACCGGTCCCCTCTCAGGCAAGACAACATTGATTAATTTCTTATGACAAACTATGTTAGCCTGATTCTCGCCTAACCAATCCATCCCCACTACTACAGCAAACTCTATCAAAGCTATAGGAAATAACTGAATCGGTACTCCACACCCTTCTATATTTATCACACAACTATCAAAAACTTCATTAACCGACACTTGTTTATCATTTACAGTATCTACCATTAAAGTATGATCTAACACTTTAGGCTTTAAACGCAGATAAGCAGCAAATGAAGGAGACACTAACGATCGGTTTGCACCGGAGTCAAATAACACTTTAGCACGTGTAGAGTTTATTAAAAATGTACCTGTAACCACATCCGAAGTTTCCTCCGCTTCTTGTGCTGTCATCTGAAATGCACGACCCCTTGTTCTTGGTGGCTCTAGTCTTGGTACTACCGGTCTGACAACCGCTGGTTTCCCTGATGTACCCCTTGCTGTATTCTTCCCCTTGGACAATCAGACTGAATGTGATCCGGAGAATTACATGAGAAACAAAACCGCGTCACTCGACAGTCTTTAACAACATGTCCGGTCTTCCCACACTTAAAACAAACCCGAGGATCAACATGACAATTTCCTTGGTGGATACGGTTGCATTTCGGACAAGGTATTTCCGCTGGTCGGAAAGGTGGACGGTTATCAAATCGCTGAAACCTGGACTTCTTCGGATCATACTGCGGTCCTTCCCACTTTCTTTTCCCCGCACCTTTATCACTAATACTTCTCCCTTTATCTTGCTCCAAGGTTTCCGCGACGTCTACTGCGGTGGAGAAAGTTTCTGGTCCTATAGCAATCACAAAACTTCTAACTTCTGCATTCAATCCGAAGATAAACCTTTCAATCTTCATTGCCTCCGTGGCAACGTAGTATTCCACGAAACGAGACTTTTCCAGAAAACGAGCGGTGTAGTCCCGAACTGACAAATTCCCCTGCTGCAAGTTCATAAACTCCCCTTCCAATTGTTTTACTGCTGCTTGAGGACAAAACTGTTTCTTAAAAGCTATAACGAATTCTTCCCAAGAGAAGGTAGAATATATGTCAGACCCTCCCGAAGAAATATGAGCTTCCCACCAGTATAAAACATCGCCTTTCAACATTGCGGTTCCATAAAGTACTCTATCCTCTTCAACACATTCACTAGTCTTGAAGATAGTTTCTATTTCTTTCAGCCACCTCATAGCTTTCACGGGGTCCCTGTCTCCTGCGTAGGTCGGAGGCTTACAAGTTAGGAACATTTTATAATCACATTTCTTCACCACTGGTACAACAATAGGTGTAATGGGCATCTCCTCTTCATTAGTAGGATCTGGTCCTTCTGTCTCAGTATTATGAGTTTGGTTGAACATAGCTTGGATATTGGCTTGTAATCTTCCCATTTCAGCTGCTAAGTCGTCTCTGGTAACAAATTCCGTGCCGCGCCCCTGAACTCTGCCTCCAGTTCTGCCTCTACCTCTTTCTCCCCCTCTTCCCCTTGCCCCAACTGTTGGATTTGTTCTATTAGGATTTCCTCCTCCCCGATTCGTTTGTCTAGTACCGCTTGCCATTCTGTAGATTCAAACAAGGTTAACATACACATAAGCACATACCCCATATAACAAGGTATTCCAGTTCAACATGTACCTGTAAGATCACAATTACACTGTCCAGGTGTAAATCTAAAAATTACCTTACATGATGTTCCTTCTACCTTTTTATATTTAACATCCCAAGGTTCTACAATAATACGGACATCCTACTTCACATGCAGTTTAAGTCTAGGTACAGATACTAATACCTAAATCCCTTAAACTAGGGCTCCGATACCATCTGTAACAACCCGGTTTCCAAATAGATAACAATTAACATACATTGCCTAACATCGTTACCTAACAAAGATACATCATATATCAAATACGGTCCTTTAGTCTTTACAACCAAAATATGGTATTTCGTTACAACTTTTCGCATGTTACATACACGATATTTAGTAATGAAACTATAACTACAAAACACATCTTAGTCTTCAAATCATAAGTCTTCACAAAAGCTATCCACTTCTTTATTTCTCTTACTTGCTCTTATCCGATCCATGCCCTGGAATACATATTTAAAACAAAATGAGGGTTAGACCTAAAGGTCTAGTGAGAAAATCCCTGTTTCTTTGAAAATCCTTTGCACACCACCATTCACATAATACAAACACAATTACCAGTTATGAATCAATCATCATGTATTTTCCCATCTCATTCCCTTGGCCATATTAGTTGGTTGCAAGCCAACCAATAAATTAACTTCGCTGTACGACAATTACAGCCAACAACGCTATACGAATATTACAGCCAACACACCGGTCCTAAGCCCGGCCAATGTATTCTCGTATAGTAGAATACTCATGTAAATACAATATCTCAATATATTATATTTCAGGCATAAACACATAATCACACCATCTATTAGATTCCCAATCCACACATAAATGTATTCCAGTTTAAAAACATTTTAAAGTAAAACTCACCTGTTTGCTTATCAAAAACTCTTTCCAGTCTTTTCCACAAAGAATTCTGCTTTCACCTTCGATTCACAGTATCTGAAACAAATAGATACAGATATCTTTTTACCAAATAGAACACATAAGTCTTACTAAAGCTAGGAACTCTAAAGAACTCCAATCCTCAAATGTTACCCCCAAACCCGAACTTAAGTCGAGTCCACAGTACATTTAGTCTTCATTCACTCCCTGTCCAATAACTAAGAATACATAGGTTACTGGAAAGTCAAAAGCATCTAAACTCTCAAAATTGACCAAACAGCTAAAGTTCCCGGACAACCCAAACTTCCCGGATAACACAGACTATCCAGACAACACAACTATCCGGTAAACATCAACTTTTCGGATAACATAACCAATCTGGATAACACAACTATCCGGACAGCGTGAACAATCCGGGTAACATCCGGACTCCAAAGCAATACGGACACTATCCGGTATCTCATGTCAACCGGAAACTTAATGAAAAGAGAAACTTACCGGGTGGGACTCGTCCGGACACCATCGAAAAGGGACTACTCGGACACTAGCAACAAGATTACCCGGACACATTCGACTTATCCGGAAACTACTGACTGTTCATCACTTTTTACCCAGAAATCGACTGGAATTACTACCAGAAGTGAAATCGATGATTCTAATCCGATAGGAACTATCTACTAGCAATTACCAACATAAAATACAAAGCAACATACCTTAATTCCTCTTCCAAGTACACCAATTTGAGCTTTAACCTAACTTTCCTTCTTTTCTCCTTCTTGCTCTCTCAAAAACACACACACACACACACACACACACACTGGAATGATTCTGGATATTTGCAGATAATGAAAATATCTGAATATCCTAAGGATATTATCTAACCATATTTACCCTCTAAACCTTAAGCTTTCCATTAATGACCCAAAACACCCTTAACTCCTAAATTAACCCAAACTTACCCTAAACATCAATTATAAAGTTAAATAAATTTAACGGAACTAACATTTAACTAACGAACTTACCTGGGCTATTACAGCCCAAAACAACGTTATTCCATTCTCATTCAGAATTAAACATCCTGTTATGCTGAACTTGATATCACAAAGACTGTCCAAGAACTGACTTATGCTAAACAGATTATGTTGTAAGCCTTCCACATAGAAAACTTTCTGAATGGTCAGATCCCCTTTTGTTAAATCTCCATATCCTCTAACTTGTCCTTTACTATTATTACCAAAGTTAACTGCTCCTCCAGCCTTTTCTGTGAAATTTGTCAGAGAAGACTTATGACCTGGCATGTGTCTTGAAGCTCCAGAATCTAAGAACCACACATGACAACCCTGCAAAAACATTTAGTTAGATTCAGGTACCCATACTGGAATGGGTCCTTCTTTGTTAGCTTTAATCTGAGATTTAACAAAAGTTCCTTTAACTTTCCATTCAAAATCTTCTTTTAAGCACCACTTTCCTTGTACTTTTATGAAATCAGAACATTTTCTGTTCACAAAATTATTTCTTTTCTTCTTGAAAACTTTAGGTTGAGATTGAGAAGCACTTTTATTCTTCTTTCCTTTTGTTTTAGACTGAGAAATGTTTTCAATCTTCTTTCCTTTTATCTGAATTTGAGGAACATTTACAGTCTTCTTTTCTGAATTCTGATTTGCTTTGTTTGTATAAGAAGTCTTAGAAAATGTCTTTGAATTTTGACTTTTCTGAGAAAATTGAAATGAATGACTACCACATTGAACACATTTAATATTCTTTCGTGCAAATGACAACAGATCTGAATCAGAAATCTTTTCACTTTTATTGATAGTATTCAGATTACAGTTGCAACTATTACAAGAATTTCTAGCTTTAGGTTCAGAAGTAGTGTTCAACCCAATCTCCTCATAAATCCTTTTCAGACCATCTTCCCTTTTGTTTTCTTCCTTTTCTGAAACATTCAACTTTTTAGAATTAGCAGATGATTTGTATTATTCACCATTCTCAAATGTACTTGATTCATCAAAGAATTTCTTATCTTCTTTTAAAGCATTAATCTTAAAAAGATCATACTCAGCCTTTAATTTCTCAATCTCTGTTATTTTCTGGACATAAGTTTTGTTTTCCTTTAAACTTGTTCTAGTTTAAAATCAACATCACAGTAATCATTTTCAAGCTCATCAAAAGTTTTCCTCAAGTCCTCAAGTTCTTGGTTAACCAGGTTTAAACCTCTTTTCAAGTTCTAAGAAACTTTCTGATTTAGATTGAGAAATTTCAGTTGATTCAGAATTTTGACCAACAGTCTCAGAGTTCTGACCTTCAGACTAAGACTTCTGACTCATGGAGTCAGAATTCTGACTAGAAGATTCAGAATTCTGACAAACTGTTTCAGAATTCTCCTTGTTTTCAGAAACCTTGCTTGCATTAAATATACTTTCAATGTCAGAATATGAAAATTTTGGTTGTTTATTTTTGTAACTAACATTCAGAGAGTCATATTTGAATTTAGCATCATTATATATTGGTTTCTCTTCTGTTGGTTTTGAAATTTCTTTCTTAACCTTGTCTTCTGAAATTTCTGACTTCTCAGTTTTTGGTTCAGAAATTGTTTCCTTTGCTTTTACAGGACTTGATTTTTGTAAACTATCTGAACTTGTTATAGAACTTGCAGGTCTTACAAAGATTTCAGTAATCATTGGGATTTCTGGTTTAGGAACTTGTAGTTTATCAAAGTCATAAAGATTTATTCGTGCCCTTTTCAAAACAACATTTTCCTCCAACCCTAATCCCATTTTTGGATTATAAAATCTTGTGTCTTTAACATTACTTGTGAGAAGACTCAAGGTTTGTTGAGTTTGACCTCTTTTCAGATTAAGGTCTTCCAACTCTTTGATTTTAGAATATAAATTCTTTCTTTCATCAAGCAACATATCAAATTTAATTTGTAAATCAACCTTTTCATCTTTTACTTCTGAGAGTTCACTTTTTAATTCAGAAATCTTTTTCAAAAGATCAGAATTCTCTTTTCTGACTTTTTGTTTCTCAACCTCAGAATCTTCAAATTGTTCTTTAATTATTTCCTTTTCTGTTCTGAACTTGTTAACCAGAATTCTTTCACCTTTTATCTGTTTTCTGAGTTTAACAAATTCAGCATTCATATTGCCAATCTGAGTCATTAAATCAATTTCAAGGGCAGAATGTACCTCCGTTAAATATTCAGATCCTGCATCTTCATAGTCAGAATCATCTTCGTTTCTCATTTTAGCCATGTAGCTTTGCATTTGAGAAAAATGAATACAGTCCTCTTCATCTGAAGAATAGTACAACCAGTTCTCTTGTTCGGCTAACATTGCAATCCCACTATCTTTAGTTTTTGCCAGTTTGTGACAACCGTCAAAATTGCGTTCAAGTTAGAACTGCACTAAACATATCAGATACAGTTATTTTATGTCACACTGTCTAGTTTTAGCAGTAAACCCGACACAGTAGGGAAAAATTAGAAATTTGCGTCTAAAATCCCTCAAATTCAGAAATTATCCATACACCTCATAAAATGCCTACTAAAAATATTCATACACTTATATATATATATACATGTTTATATATATACGACCTACCAAAAATAAATACTTGCAAATTCAACTAGTTTTATTATTATTACCAATTAAGTTTAATTGTTCAATAATTCAACTAATTAAAAGAAAGAAAAATTAAATTAAAATACTACTTTAAACACAATCATTTTACCTAAAACCACACTTCACCCTCCCCTTTTACCACTCCCAAAACCGGCCCCCTCCCCTCTCTCACTCCATAAATACCCCCTCTATTCATCCATTTTTACTCTTCATTCATTCTCTCTCAAATCACTCTCCAAGAACACTCTCATTTCTCTCTATTTTCTCTCCTTCAAGGCTTCAAAGTCCAGCCCTCAAGAACACCAAAACCCAAGGTAAAAATCTGCTTCTAACATCATTTAATCATCTACATACAAGCATCTTTCATATTTCAAGTTTATCTTCTTAAAACTCTAGTCTTTTCACTTTGTTCTTGCTAAGACAAATCCTTGGCATCCTAATGTTTGTAGATTCATCACCATGACACTTTGCATGTCATTAAAAGTGTGATGAATCCATCATCAAACCCATATTAGTGACCCAAGAAAGTCTTACTTGAATAGTTTCACAAAAACTCAAAAACAACAAGTTTTGAAAATGTCTTAGTTAGATGATTTGTCTAAACCCATTGCATGTAGGTTGTGTAACCAAAAAGCAAGTTTTTCAGCTGAAAATATTAACTTTATGTGTCAAAAATCGTGGCTAAGCAAAAAGAACAATATCTTTAAAGAGCCAATAGAAAAGGAGCATTTATATAAAGAAGCTATTTCCAACAACAATCTGTCAGATTTTTCCACTGACTTTGCATAGCCATATCTCTCTCAAAAATGCTCCAAATGGGGTGATTTTTCTTCTGGAATTTTCTTTTATGAGTTAAGAATCAAACGCAACCGGAATCTTTGAAAAACATAAAGTTTTCGACCTTCAAACAGTTTACACAAAAACAATGCGCATCAGCAACATTTTCTGTCACTGTTTACGTCATGTTTTATTTCATGCACTTATATTACTCTAAAAATCATGGGATTTATGGCAAAAGTTTCGTAACACATGGAAGTACTTAGCCGTAAAATATCAGAACCTAACGATCTCTGAAAGTCATCCGAAAATTTACCGAAAGTGACTACTAATTCTGGACAGCTAACAACTATATCATATTATAGCTATATGCTATCTCTTGAACCCGTTTCATCATTCTTGTGATGAAATTGTGGAATATGTATATATACTATATGATTATGCATTTTACTATAGCTAAAAGCTAACTCTTGAACCCGTTTCATCATTCTTGTGATGAAATTGTGGAATATACCTATATATATATATATATATATATTTACTTACTCATTTTATTTATACTCTAACAATCTAACACCTAACTATTAACCCTTTTCATCATTTTATGAAGGGATTGTGGTATTTATATATATGTAATATATATGACCTAACATCTAACTTTATTTATATACTATACATATGATCCTATTATTAACCCTTTTCGTCATCTTCATGACGAATTTACGGTAATCTCGAACTATCATATGTAACGTTTCATTTTGAATATGAACTATTGATATCAAAGAACTTATAACAACATACAAAATCTCACCAAAGGCATTTTATGATGAATTGGATATTTAAACGACCAAAGTCTAGAACCTAGAATCTTACTAGTGTCCTTACATTCGTAGGATCGGAGTAGGATCGCCTTACGGAACACATTACGCGTTTCTTGGGAAACATCTACGCTATCCATGTGAGTCTTCATAGCCCCTTTTTACTGTTTTATACATTTTTGGGGTGGAAAGCATGTTACAAACTTTATTCGAATTCAACTGTTTTATTACTGAAATACTACGCATGTTTAAACGCTCTCTATGGTACGTGTGCACATGTGAAAGCTTCTAAGTTTGTGCTATCATACAAAAGTCCCCAACTTTTCTTTACATTACCTATTTAACTCACGTGTGTGAGCCATGATAATTATGGATAACGTTATTTGGTTGACCACCCACTTACGGTAAAGTAAGTGCATAATTGTTACAACGCCATGTTAGTGATAGAACATGATGACTCGGGGCAAACTAATACAAGGTCAGAAGGTTTGGGTAATGGCTTAGCTTGCTACCTCTGAGGCATCACATTATATACCATGAGCATGCAAATTCGAAACGACAAACTTTACAACCGGGTGTTGTACTACTTTCTTTGAAAGTGCGGAACTTACCAACTTGCATTAAAAATTTTAGTGCATACAAAACCTATGAACTCACCAACTATTGTTATAGTTGACACTCTCCTTTACATGCTTTTCAGGGAACAACAAGTAAGGATTCATTCTAGAAGGCATCAGATTAGCAACATCCAACTTATTTCATCATGTCAAGTTTATTTTTGTTATTTTGGACAAGTTGTATTTCTAAAAACGCGTTGTATTTGTACTATTTTGATATGATGATTGTGTGTTGTCTTCTACCTATCGCTTTTGAAACATTTAGCTGTGACATCCCGTGTTTCCGCTTTAGTGGGGTGTGACAGAAGTGGTATCAGAGCCAAAGGTTATAGAGAACATCGGTCTTTCATTTGAAAAACCCAACTATAACCGAAAGTCCAAAATTGACATGAACATAACTAAACCTACTACTAGTATAACTAAGTCTATAATGGTATTGACGGACTTTAATTAAACATAACCTGGTCACCTATGTTCGATTAAGGAAAGTTAATGCGAGACTAGAAATGGTTATAGTAGGAGTATGTCGATTTTCACTTGCACTCTTTAGGAACATGCTTAGTGTATAGACATTGCATAGGGTAGACATGCCACTTATGCGATTAGTTACTAAGCACACTTTTGCTTCAGTTTCACTATGTCGTCATCGTCAACACCGTCTTACACTCCCGCTTCGTACTCGGCCGATGCACCGGAATACTCTACCGCACGATCTCAAGAAAACCCGCCTAGCAACCAAGAAGAGGAGAATTACAACAACACGGATTCGGAAACTGAGGTGTCTAGCAAGCGAGACCCTTACGAAGAACCCAGAGTATCACCGACCACGGTGTTACCCCGACCCGCTCCGGTAATTGTGCAACCATCATCCGGAGGGCTTCGCACTCGGCAAACGGCAAGGAAGAGTGTGCCAATCCCGAGAAGAGTCACGCTAACAACTCCTCATCCGGAAGCACCGGAACCATCGAGAGTAGTTCCCGGCGTGCCAATAGGGCGCATAACCGAACTAGCGATGGCAAGGGACAACACATTAGAGCCATGACAACCGAATTACACGGATGTCAAGTTAGAGTAACTCATCAAGCCCAAGTCCTAACAGAACTTGTAGAGCTTACACATCAATTGGCTGTTGTATCAAGTCAAGCTAGAGAAGGCACAAAAATGGCTAGGGAAATGGCCTCAAGATCTCAAGCGGCGAGCTTGGTAGTAGTAATGGGGTTGATGCTGTCGATGTTCTTGCTTGTGCTCGGGGCATACTTGGGGTAGTGTGAATAGATCGGAACGTGTGGAAGGATCTTTTGGAAAAATCATCTTTTATTTCTTGTCATTTTAATTCGCATTGTATATCCGTTTCAACAATATGATACCGGTGTACAATAAACACCGGAAATTTTGTAAACACTCGGCATTTAATGGAAACCCTTTTGGGAAATTTTTAGTCAATCTGTCTATTTACTCTATACTTTACTTTATTGCTCAAATATTCGAATGAAAAATTGTTAATCTTAAACCTTGGAAAAGTTTGAGTTCAAACATTTGTACAAACTTTAACCCAAAACAATTTTTGACAATGTGTCTTAGAATCATGCCTCCAAGAAGGTCTACACGCCACACGGAAGATACCCCCGAAAACCAAACGCCCGACATAGCACAAATCATCGCACAACGCATCCAAGAAGCCATACCTAACATCGTCTCACAAGTAACCGCCGACATCATTGCGATTCCAAGGAATCAAGGAGGTAATGGAGGAGATCCGGGTAGTAATAGTACCGGATGTAACTACAAGTCCTTCATGTCTTGTAAGCCCAAAGAGTTCTACGGAAAGGAAGGCGTCGTAGGATTGCTTTCATGGATTGATAGCATGGAGTTGGTGCTCCATATTAGCAAATGTTCGGAGGACCGCAAGGTGGAATATGCTACATGTCAACTCCAAGGCAGGGCACTAACTTGGTGGAACATCCAGGTTCAAACCCGTGGAAGGGAAGATGCCTACAAGCTCACATGGGAGGAATTCAAAGAGTTGCTCATTGAGGAGTACTGCCCTAAGAGTGAAATACAGAAACTAGAGGTTGAATTTTGGAACCATACTATGATCGGAGCTGACATAGATCGATACACAGCTCGTTTTCACGAACTTGCAAAACTGGTACCTCACATGGTCACTCCCGAGAGAAAGAGAATTGACCGATACTTATGGGGACTAGCACTGGGAATCCGAGGAATGGTTATCTCGGCAAAGCTGGCCACCATCCAAGAAGTTGTAGCCATGTCAACTACCTTAACAAACGATGCTGTGAGAGCAGGAACTCTGTCATCGGGTAGTGCTAGCCATAAGAGGAAGCCAGAGTATCAGTCGGGAAATAAATCTTTTGGTAGTGCAAGCAAGGATAGGAGCGTGGCAAGAAACTTCGGAGTAAGCACACAGGACCCAGGGCAATACAAGGGTTCACTCCCTAAATGCAACAAGTGCAACTATCATCATGGGAGAGCCTGCGTCATTTGTGACAATTGTAAACGACCATGTCACTTCACTAGGTTCTGTAAAAGTGAAAAGGGACCCAATGCAGGTAGAAGGGCATGTTTTGAGTGTGGAAGTCCGGATCACTACCGGAATACATGCGCGAAGTTTGGAAGGAAACCGAACAATAACCACAAGGGGAATCAGGCGAGACAAGTCAATCAGGGAAATCAAGGAGGTCAGGCTCGAGGACGGGCATTTGTCATTGGAGCTGACGAAGCACGTCATGACCCTAATATGGTGACAGGTACGTTTCTCATAAACAACCACTATGCATCAATATTATTTGACACTGGAGCGGATAGAAGTTTTATTTCATTGGAGTTTAGACCACTAATTAACTTGGAATCTAGGAGAATGTCGGATGCTTACATTATTGAGGTTGCTAATGGTCACAAATTTGAGGCTAAGGATGTAATTTTAGATTGTACTTTGAATCTAGCTGATAAGTTGTTTAGCGTTGATCTTATTCCTATCGAATTAAGGAGTTTTGACATAGTTATAGGCATGGATTGGTTATCTAAGAATCGAGCGGAGATTTATTGTTTTGATAAGTCGGTTAGAATACCTTTGCAAGACGGAGAAACCCTAGTAATACAAGGACACAAAGCTGGAAGGAGCTTAGAGGTGGTGTCAAGTATTAAGGTTCATAAGTATTTGAGGAAGAAATGTGTTGCATTTTTGGCACTCATAGTTGAGAAGAAGTCCGAGGAAAGGCGAATCCAAGACATTCCCATGGTAAAGGATCACCCGGAAGTGTTCCCCGACGATTTGCCTGGACTACCCCCGTTTAGACAAGTTGAATTCCAAATTGACCTTATACCCGGAGCAGCACCTGTAGCCAAGGCACCTTATCGCTTAGCACCTGCCGAAATGCAAGAGTTGTCAGGCCAACTCCAGGAACTGTTGGACAAGGACTTTATTAGGCCAAGTTCTTCACCCTGGGGAGCTCCAGTCCTGTTCGTCAAGAAAAAGGATGGATCGCTGCGGATGTGCATCGATTATAGGGAATTGAACAAGTTGACGATCAAGAACCGATATCCTCTACCTCGAATAGACGATTTATTCGACCAGTTGCAAGGTGCAACGTATTTTTCTAAGATTGATCTTCGATCAGGTTATCATCAATTAAGAGTTCCCGAGGAGGACATTCCTAAGACAACCTTTAGGACACGTTATGGACACTACGAGTTTTTGGTTATGCCTTTCGGTTTAACCAATGCACCAACGGTATTCATGGATTTGATGAACAGGGTATGCAGACCATACCTTGACAAGTTTGTGATCGTGTTTATAGACGACATTCTGATTTACTCTCGAAGTAAGGAGAATCACGAGCAGCATTTAAGAGTAATTCTAGAACTTCTTAAGGAACAGAAACTGTACGCCAAATTCTCTAAGTGCGAATTTTGGATTAGAGAAGTACACTTCCTTGGTCACGTGATTGGAGAAAAAGGAATTCACGTAGATCCAGCTAAGCTGGAAGCTGTTAAGAAATGGGAAGCTCCAAAGACCCCAACAAAAATTCGTCAATTTCTGGGTTTGGCAGGCTATTATAGGCGATTTATTGAGAACTTCTCAAAAATTGCTAAACCTCTCACAACACTGACCCAAAAGGATAGTAAATTCATTTGGAGAGAACCACAAGAAGAGGCGTTTCAGTTATTAAAGAAAAAGTTGTGCAATGCACCAAATCTAGCATTACCGGAAGGAACAGACAATTTTGTGGTATATTGTGACGCGTCGCATCAAGGATTAGGTTGTGTGTTGATGCAAAGAGACAAGGTGATAGCATACGCTTCGCGGCAACCGAAAGTTCATGAGAAGAACTATACCACACACGATTCAGA
Source organism: Saussurea involucrata (assembly GCA_033807775.1). Taxonomy (NCBI): domain Eukaryota; kingdom Viridiplantae; phylum Streptophyta; class Magnoliopsida; order Asterales; family Asteraceae; genus Saussurea; species Saussurea involucrata. Next base: position 116,944,315 of record CM066322.1, read on the forward strand.
GCTCGGAGCTGTAGTATTTGCTTTAAAGATTTGGAGACGTTATTTGTACGGCACTAAGTGTACCATCTTCACCGATCATAAAAGTCTTCAGCATATTCTAGACCAGAAAATGCTAAACATGAGACAAAGAAGATGGGTAGAACTACTCAGTGATTACGATTGTGATATTCGTTATCATCCAGGTAAGGCTAATGTAGTGGCTGATGCCTTGAGTAGGAAGGAAAGGACAAAACCTTCACGTGCACGAGCAATGGGAGCACTGGTACAAACAAGCTTAAAGACTCGAATTCTTGAAGCTCAGACCGCAGCAATGAAAACGAAAAACTTGAAGGACGAAACCCTTCACGGTATGGAAAACAGATTCGAAACCAAGGTTGATGGAGTACGTTATTTCAAGAACAGAGTTTGGATTCCAAAAGCAAACGACATATGGGAGATAATCCTGCACGAAGCCCACAAGTCACGATATTCAATTCATCCTGGTGCGGATAAGATGTATAAGGATTTAAGGGAATATTATTGGTGGCCAGGGATGAAGAAGGATATTGCTTTATACGTAGGAAAATGTGTAACTTGCTCAAAAGTCAAAGCTGTACATCAGAAACCATCTAGTTTACTTCAACAACCAGAGATTCCCCAGTGGAAATGGGAACAAATAACCATGGATTTTATAACCAAACTGCCGAGAACTGCCCGAGGGCACGACTCGATTTGGGTTATAGTCGATCGGTTCACGAAATCTGCACATTTCCTACCAATTCGAGAAGACTACAAGATGGAAAAGTTGGCTCAGATCTACATCAAGGAAATTGTTACGCGACATGGAGTCCCGATTTCCATCATATCAGATAGAGATATCCGTTTTACATCTCGATTTTGGCAGTCACTTCAAAGAGCATTGGGGACGCAATTGAATTTAAGTACCGCCTATCATCCCCGAACACACGGCCAAAGCGAGCGAACCATTCAAACGTTGGAAGACATGCTTCGAGCATGCGTGTTAGACTTCGGAGGAAGTTGGGATAACCACTTACCGTTAGTTGAGTTTTCCTACAACAATAGCTATCACACCAGTATCAAGTGTGCGCCATATGAGGCACTGTATGGACGCAAGTGTCGATCACCTCTTTGTTGGTTGGAGATTGGAGATAGACAATTGTCTAGCCCAGACATCGTACATGAAACCACCGACAAAATCGCAATCATCAGGGATAGACTTAAAGCAGCTCAAGATCGTCAAAAGAGCTATGCTGACAACCGTAGGAAACCGTTAGAGTTTCGGATTAGAGATAGAGTTTTTCTAAAAGTATCCCTTTGGAAGGGAACCGTCTGATTTGGAAAACGAGGAAAGTTGAGCCCTCGATACATTGGATCATTCAAAATCACCGAAAGAATCGGACCAGTAGCATACAGGCTGGAATTGCCAACAGAACTAAGTGCTATTCACAACACCTTTCACATATCCAATCTAAAGAAATGCCTAGTCAACGAGGAAATAACCGTGCCTTTGGAAGAAGTCCAAATCAATGATAAACTACACATCATAGAAAAGCCAATCGAAATACTTGACCGAGAGGTCAAGCGTCTTAGGCGAAGCAAGATTCCAATAGTGAAAGTTCACTGGAACACAAGGCGTGGGCCTGAGTACACATGGGAATGAGAGGATTACATGAAACATAAGTATCCTCACTTATTTGCTAAACAACCGGTTACGGACGAAAGTTCTTGAATTTCGGGACGAAATTCTTTTAACCGGGGGAGACTGTGACAATAGTCAAAATTGCGTTCAGGTTAGAACTGCACTAAACATATCAGATACAGTTATTTTATGTCACACTGTCTAGTTTTAGCAGTAAACCCGACACAGTAGGAAAAAATTAGAAATTTGCGTCTAAAATCCCTCAAATTCGGAAATTATCCATACACCTCATAAAATGCCTACTAAAAATATTCATACACTTATATATATATATACATGTTTATATATATACAACCTACCAAAAATAAATACTAGCAAATTCAACTAGTTTTATTATTATTACCAATTAAGTTTAATTGTTCAATAATTCAACTAATTAAAAGAAAGAAAAATTAAATTAACATACTACTTTAAACACAATCATTTTACCTAAAACCACACTTCACCCTCCCCTTTTACCACTCCCAAAACCGCCCCCTCCCCTCTCTCACTCCATAAATACCCCCTCTATTCATCCATTTTTACTCTTCATTCATTCTCTCTCAAATCCCTCTCCAAGAACACTCTCATTTCTCTCTATTTTCTCTCCTTCAAGGCTTCAAAGTCCAGCCCTCAAGAACACCAAAACCCAAGGTAAAAATCTGCTCCTAACATCATTTAATCATCTACATACAAGCATCATTCATATTTCAAGTTTATCTTCTTAAAACTCTAGTCTTTTCACTTTGTTCTTGCTAAGACAAATCCTTGGCATCCTAATGTTTGTAGATTCATCACCATGACACTTTGCATGTCATTAAAAGTGTGATGAATCCATCATCAAACCCATATTAGTGACCCAAGAAAGTCTTACTTGAATAGTTTCACAAAAACTCAAAAACAACAAGTTTTGAAAATGTCTTGGTTAGATGATTTGTCTAAACCCATTGCATGTAGGTTGTGTAAACAAACAGCAACTTTTTCAGCTGAAAATATTAACTTTATGTGTCAAAAAGCGTGGCTAAGCAAAAAGAACAATATCTTTAAAGAGCCAATAGAAAAAGAGCATTTATATAAAGAAGCTATTTCCAACAACAATCTGTCAGATTTTTCCACTTACTTTGCATGGCCATATCTCTTTCACAAATGCTCCAAATGGGGTGATCTTTCTTCTGGAATTTTCTTTTATGAGTTAAGAATCAAACCCAACCGGAATCTTTGAAAAACATTAAGTTTTCGACCTTCAAACAGTTTACACAAAAACAGTGCGCATCAGCAACATTTTCTGTCACTGTTTACGTCATGTTTTATTTCATGCACTTATAATACTCTAAAAATCATGGGATTTATGGCAAAGGTTTCCTAACACATGGAAGTACTTAGCCATAAAATATCAGAACCTAACGATCTCTGGAAGTCATCCGAAAATTTACCGAAAGTGACTACTAGTTCTGGACAGCTAACAACTATATATGCTATCTCTTGAACCCGTTTCATCATTCTTGTGATGAAATTGTGGAATATACCTATATATATTTACTTACTCATTTTATTTATACTCTAACAATCTAACACCTAACTATTAACCCTTTTCATCATTTTATGATGGGATTGTGGTATTTATATATATGTAATATATATGACCTAACATCTAACTTTATTTATATACTATACATATGATCCTATTATTAACCTTTTTCGTCATCTTCATGACGAATTTGCGGTAATCTCGAACTATCATATGTAACGTTTCATTTTGAATATGAACTATTGATATCAAAGAACTTATAACAACATACAAAATCTCACCAAAGGCATTTTATGATGAATTGGATATTTAAACGACCAAAGTCTAGAACCTAGAATGTTACTAGTGTCCTTACATTCGTAGGATCAGAGTAGGATCGCCTTACGGAACACATTACGCGTTTCTTGCATCTACGCTATCCATGTGAGTCTTCATAGCCCCTTTACTGTTTTATACATTTTTGGGGTGGAAAGCATGTTACAAACTTTATTCGAATTCAACTGTTTTATTACTGAAATACTACGCATGTTTAAACGCTCTCTATGGTACGTGTGCACATGTGAAAGCTTCTAAGTTTGCGCTATCATACAAAAGTCCCCAACTTTTCTTTACATTACCTATTTAACTCACGTGTGTGATCCATGATAATTATGGATAACGTTATTTGGTTGACCACCCACTTACGGTAAAGTAAGTGCATAATTGTTACAACGCCATGTTAGTGATAGAACATGATGACTCGGGGCAAACTAATACAAGGTCATGAGGTTTGGGTAATGGCTTAGCTTGCTACCTCTGAGGCATCACATTATATACCATGAGCATGCAAATTCGAAACGACAAACTTTACAACCGGGTGTTGTACTACTTTCTTTGAAAGTGCGAAACTTACCAACTTGCATTAAAAACTTTTAGTGCATACAAAACCTATGAACTCACCAACTATTGTTATAGTTGACACTCTCCTTTACATGCTTTTCAGGGAACAACAAGTAAGGATTCATTCTAGAAGGCATCACATTAGCAACATCCAACTTATTTCATCATGTCAAGTTTATTTTTGTTATTTTGGACAAGTTGTATTTCTAAAAACGCGTTGTATTTGTACTATTTTGATATGATGATTGTGTGTTGTCTTCTACCTATCGCTTTTGAAACATTTAGCTGTGACATCCCGTGTTTCTGCTTTAGTGGGGTGTGACACAGTTGAGCCTTCTTTGTATAGTATTCATAGTCCTTGACAAATTTTACTATGCAGTCCCTTGCATAATGACCAGATTTTCCACCCTTAAAACAAAGATCTTTCTCTTTTCTTTCTTCCTTTTCTTCTTTCTTCTCATACTTACTTTCTTCTCTATCTTCCTTCTTCTTAAATTTCTCTTCCGAACTCCCCTGTTCTCTTCTGCACTTACCCTCAAACCTTTTCTTTACATACCTCCTGTTGAAAGTATTAGTCAATAAAGCTATCTTCTCAGCAATTACCTTGATATCAGCATCTTCTTCAGATCCTTCTTCCTCAGATTCCTCCTTTATCTTTGGTATTTCAGACAAAAACACAGATTTGTTGGATGTTTTGGATGTTTTGTTCATTTTGGATTTTGAAAGCAAAGCTAATTGATCAGAAACACTTTTCTTTTCCTCAACCACTTGCTTAACAGAATCCTCATGCTGATTTAGAACACAAAACAGATCATTCAGATCATCCTCACACATATCCTTGTTCATCTAAAGACTAATTGCAAAAGATGATCATTCTGAATTAAGACAATTCAGAAACTTGTAATTGATCTCTGACTTTGTCTTCTTCAACCCATTCCTTCTGAGATCGTTCAATATTGTGCAAAACTTGCTGTAAGTCTGAGTTAGACTTCCAGATTCCTTTGCTTTGAATCTTTCATATGCATTAATGCTTTGATTCAGTTTTGCTTGAATTGATTTGAGTGTACCCAACATTTGCTTCTTCAGTTCATCCCACATTTCCTTTGCTAATGTTCCACTATCGATTATGTTGAAGACTTCATTTGGAACTGCCAAAGTCAACAAAGTAACAACTCTTTTGTCTATTGCATGTCTCTGTTTCTGTGCTTCATTATATTGTGAAAAAAATTTCTTCACTCTGGTAGCAGGAATCTCTGGTGTAGTATTAGTTGCAGGTGTGGCAGCAACATCAACATAAACTTCAATAGGACCTTCGCGAATTGAGATCATCAAGTTCTCATCAATATTATCCAGAAATTGAATCATACGAAATTTCCATTGCTGATATTCTTCAGGAATAAGAACATGTGGTTTCGTCTCAGATCCCATCTAGAGAAATTCTTTAGAAGACATGATTGTAAGATGATTCAACAGAAATACAAATTCGAATTTCTTGATCGAAAAACAGAACGAATTCAAGAATTACTAAGAATTCAAGAATTACGAGTAGCAGCGGAATCAATTATCGAATTGATCAAGAAATCTTCAAGAACACGATCTATAAATCCTCAAGAACTCGATCTTGAACAAATTTGTTTGTTGATTGGCTCTGATACCAATTGTAGAAACCAGGATTCAATCTTACAATCAATTATGAAAAATTGAACAGTAAATGATAGAGAATTAGATCCAAAAGCTTTGTATTCTCTTAAGAACAGATTACAAATCTAGAGAGAGAGTCTCTCAAAGATTACAGGTGAATACAAAGATATGCGCTAAACGTTTGTTAGCTTAACAGTGCTAACTTCTATATATACTGTAAGGAAAGGCTAAAGCTACAGTACATATACAAGACAAACCAATAAAACTAACACACGTGTCCTAATTAGTTAACAGAATACAACGGAAAATATCTTGTCTTAAGTTCTGAACAACATGTTCAGAACATCTGAACATTCTTCTGATAAAGCACTTCAGAACATTTGTCTTCATCTTCAGAAGTTCTGAGTCTCCTACTCAGAACTCTGAACCTTCTATTCAGACTTCACACTTAGCAAACTTTGCAGTACAAAACTTCTGACTCTTCTTACTCAGAACTCTGAGTCTTCACTTCAGATCTCAACACTTGTGTTTTTTACAAAACTCTAGATCTAACACAACACATAAAGGATCTAGGTTGTTTATACCTAGCATATATATTTACACAATAAGCCCTTCAACTTGGATACAACTACTAAATGTGCACTAACAAATGAATTTAATGAAAAGTTTAAGCAAATTTCTTCTCATGTGCATTATTGTGATTGCTATGAGCTCATGTTTCAATTGAAAAATCATTTCTCTAGTCCTCACTATTTCCTCTCTAGACCCAAACCAAACAATGCAAAATTCAAGGGTTAGAAGAAACAAAATGGTCCTTCTGATAAAGAAGTTAAAGGCAAAACAAAGGCTGCTAAGGCAACCTTAAAGACTCCTAACAAAAAATGGACCCATTTGGAAATGGGTACCGAAATACCTTTATATTGTGTTGCAGAAGCAACATGTGCCCATATGGTACCTAGACTCCGGGTGCTCAAGGCACATGACTGGCGACAAATGGTTACTCTCCTCGTACAAATAGAAATTAGGAGGAGGATCAGTAACCTTTGGGGACAAAAAAAATGGAATCATCAGAGGCTATAGAGTCATTGCAAAAGAAGATGTAAAAGTGTCAAGAGGTGCATATGTGGATGGCCTCAAGCACAACTTGCTAAGTGTAAGCCAACTCTATGACACTGGCTTTGATGTGAAGTTCACCAGAAGATATTCCTCTCTGTTAGGAAAAGATACAGACACAAAATTAATGAGAGCCGACAAAAGAGGTGATTTGTACCTCATGAATTTTAAGGCAAAATGCAAAAATGAAAAACTATGTCTTGTATCAAACAAGAACGAAGAGGCATGGCTCTGGCATAAATGGTTTTCTCACTTAAACTTTCATACTCTTGATAAACTTTTGAAGATTAATCTGGTACGTGGCTTACCAAATTCGATAGAGATCATCTATGTTCTGTTTGTGAGATAGGCAAACTCAAAATAGCTTCCCATAAAACAAAGTCAAATGTGTCGTGTACTAGTCCTTTGCAAATGCTACATGTTGACCTATGCGGACCAATCTCTGTGCAGAGCCTAGGTGGCAAAAAAATACATTCTTGTTTTAATTGATGAATTTTCCAAATACACATGGGTTGATTTATCCGAAAGAAGTCTGAAGTACCTCAAATCATAATCAATCTTATGAGAAAAATCCAGGTTCTGTTTGAGTGCAAAGTGTAGAAGTTGAGGAGCGACAATTGCACAGAGTTCAAGAACTCAACCATAGAAGCCTATGTTACGGCAGAAGGAATATCTCAGAACTTTTCTGCCACATACACTCCACACCAAAATGGCGTTGTAGAAATAAGAAATAGAAGTCCTGTGGAGGCCGCCAGAACTATGTTGAATGCATCAGGATTACCAACTTCCTTTTGGGCAGAAGCAATTTCAACCGCATGCTTCTCACAAAACAGTCGCTAATCGTGAAAAGACACACAAAAACTCCCTACCATTTGATCAACCAAATAAAACCTAACATAAAGCTTCTCCATGTTTTTGGTTGCAGATGTTTTGTTCTTAACGACAGAGAACAATTGGGAAAGTTCGGTAGGAAAGCTGATGAAGCAAAATTCATTGGATATTCATCAACATCCAAAGCCTACAAAGTCTATGTCATAAAATCAAGAACAATAGTGGAAAGTATCAATGTATCTATTGATTATTCATTTCAATAGACTTCTGAGCAAATCAGCTCAGAACTCGGACTAAAGAAGCAAGCCTCTGGCGTATCATTGTCTCGAGAAGCATAACTGAATCTACTATTTGAAGAGATATTTGATGATGATGAATCCTCAGCGAATGGTCACAGAGCCTCTGGAACCCAAACTCTGCAGACCAAGTACCACAAGGTATATCGTTAACTGGTCCCTCAAATCATTCACCCTCTTAAACTACTTGTGTAGATCCTATGGTTGAGGGGGAGCATGCAGAAAACTCAACAAGAGTACACGCAGAAGATGTGGATCAAGATAATACAGAGACTTCGACACCTGAACAAGCAGAAAATCAGACACCTGTGACCACAGAGGTTTCCCCACCAGAGCACGAAGAGAACCCTACTCCAATACCTATAGTGGTCTCAACTCCAACTCATACCAAAGACACAACTCCTGTGTTAAGCACAAATGATAACATTCCTACCACTACAGAGGTGGTGCCTGAACAAACAGACATTTCGACAGAAGTTAACCTTGATGATGCAAACGACCATCTTCAAACAATGACCAAGTGGATACAAAGTCATCCACAGAGCCAAATAATTGGCAGTCCTTCTGACGGCGTAAAGACTAGGTCTTCCACTGCTAAATTTTGTTTCTTCACAAACTTAATTAGTGTGATAGAACCTAAGAAGATATCTGAGGCCCTAGAAGATCCAAACTGGGTAGAAGCTATGCAAGAGGACCTTCTGCAGTTTGAGCATAATAAAGTCCGGTCCCTTGTACCTATGCCGATAGGCAAATCTGCAATAGGGACCAAATGGATGTTCATAAATAAGAAGGACGAATATGGGGTCGTTATCAGAAATAAAGCAAGATTGGTGGCCAAAGGATATTTCAAAGAGGAATAAATAGACTACGAAGAAACCTTTGCCCCTGTAGCACGCTTGGAGGCCATAAGAATTTTTCTAGCCTTTGCAGCCCACAGAGGTTTTAAGGTATATCAAATGGATGTTAAGTCTTCCTTTCTCAATGGCCAAATACAAGAAGAAGTATATGTTTAACAACGACGAGGATTTGAGTGCTCCAAGTACCCAAAGCATGTTTATTTTTTGGACAAGGCCCTCTACGGGTTAAAACATGCCCCCAGAGCTTGGTATGAACGACTCTCTAATTTATTGCTTGTAAATCATTTTGAAAGAGGTACTACCGATACTACTTTGTTTTATAAGAAGAAGAATGGTGAGATTTTGCTTGTACAAATATATGTAGATGACATCGTATTTGGCTGTACAAACGACAAGTACTGAAAGAAGTTTGAAAAACTCGTGAGGAGTGAGTTTGAAATGAGAATAACGGAGAACTTAACTTCTTCCTCGGGCTTCAGGTCAAACAAACAACATATGGTATTTTTATAGATCAACCAAAATATGTTTTTGCCATTTTGTCAAAATACAAACTCTCTGAATCCTCATCTATGAAAACCCCACCCCTATGGCTAATGGATCTAAGTTACATTCAGTTCCATAGGGCAAAACTGTGGAGTGTAAACTCTATAGAGGTATGATATGGTCTCTTCTGTACTTAACATCATGTAGACCAGATATTATATATGCTACATATCTCTATGCAAGATATCAAGCAAATACCAAATAATCTCACCTTTATGTAGTGAAGATGATCTTTAGATACCTCAAAAGGACCAAAAATCTTGGCCTCTGGTATCCAAAGAACTCTGGTTTTGAACTAATGACTTACACAGACTTAGATTATAGAGGATGTGATAAATCCCAAATCTAGTAAATCATGTAGAGAGAGAATCTAGAGAGATGATTTGTCATTCATTGATTGTAAAAGTGTAAAGTACGAATGACACAAAAGGTTGTGAAATTCATGAAGGGACTTTCTTTATATAGTAAGGGTATGACATGCCCATACCTCATACTGGAAAGCATGATACAGTACAAAATGCTATCTACCTGATAACTACAATATAGCTCTAACAATCCCCCTTAGTTATCAAGGCAGCCCCGGTTGTCTTCTTCTGAATCCCAAATAAGATTCAATTCTCCTCCTTGTAATTCTGAAGTAGATTCTATCGTTGATCTCATTTATAGCATTCACCAACAAGGTTCTTGCACGTGAAGACATCCAAGTGATCTTCCTCTCTTTGTCATGTCGTTTCAGTCTTTCTTGCAACTGCAATAGTACCACCTTCAGTGTCCCATCAGAATACTTGGCCAGCTCAGAAATTCGAATAAAGATTTTAGGCCCTCTATCATTTTTGAATGCAATCCCAAAATCCAGATTATCAATAACAGCATATAGAGGCATTCTCATCAGACCTCTCATTTCTTGATTCGGACGAATAAGATTTACCATCGGTTGACCACTCTCCAATCCCATTTGGAAGTCATGGCATTGAGTATACAAAACATGTCTCCTTAAGAACCTCTTGATGGCGTTCAAGGCAATAAGAACATTTTCTTTTCTGATCTGTAAGTCTCGGAAGTAGTTGTACATGAACTCGAAGTCATCCATTGTGAGATGGCAAAAATCAGCTTCCCTGAAGGTGTAATTTCGACAATCTTGTCTTTGCACCACGAAGTATGGAAAGAACAACTTATAAAACTTTTGGACATAAATCTCCTTGATTGTCACGATTAGCTTTTTACTTTTAACGAATCTTTCTTTTTGACAATTACCTCTCAAGAAGTAAATATATTCGAACTTGTACGCATCCGACTGATCATTAACCCCCAAGACTGTGTAGGGATTTAGCCTCCTCAATCTGTGTACAAACAACCGTCTTTCAATGTCCTCCATAAACGGTGTTCTCAGCCTTGACTGTCTCAATCTTTCCTCTGCCTCTTGTATTGTATCTGTATTAGCACCAGAAGGAGGTTTGATGTAGAAGCGTTTGAGGGTCCATCTTGATCAGCTGAAGTGTTAAAGGTTGGTATCATGGGTGGTTCGGGTACTTCAGGTTTGACTTCTTCAGAGAAAGGATCAGGTGAGACTGGTGAATCAGGTTTTGTATAAGTTGGTTCAGGTGAAGGAATTTTGGTTTAATCAAGGTTTGGTTTGTTAAGGTTGATGTTAAGATTTATGGTTTCAGGCTGGGTTGGGAATAATGTAGAAGAAATGGGTTCAGGTGACTGAATAGGACTCATAGTGATATCCTCTGGTGTTTTCGGCCCAAATATCTTAGATAAAAAGTCAACCTCATCAACACTGAAATCAACATCTATTTCTGCCATTCCATCATCAACCATCAAAATGTTCTCTTCCTCTTCTTTCTTTACTTTCCAAAAATTTATCATACTTGTTTCCCTTTTCATCACCTTCCTCGTCTGAACTGACATCAATGACATCCATAAACATTTCACTTTCATTCGCCTTTCTTATTTCCTCCTCATCTACCTCGGGCTTTTCAACCATCGGTTCCACGTTCGGATCTATATATAGAACAATCTGCTTCCCGCTTTCCTCTCCCATCTCACCGGATTCAAACATACCAAAAATTTCAGAAGCAGACATGTTTTTCTTTTCACCTTTGGATGACTCAATCTAAGCCCGTCTCTTCTTATTCATCTCCCCCTCATGATCATGATCATCGGAATCTTGATCATGCTTACGTTTAGTACCCTGGGCTTGAGATTTGCACGACTGACTGAACATTTCTTTCATGTTATCAATCATCTTCTTCATATCACTAAGGTTTTGCATGACCTCAGTTTTAAACTCTCGAAAATCGGTTGAAGTAACAGTATTTGGTACGGGTTGAGGTGTGGGTGGAGGTGGAGGTGGTTGTGGATTGGATTGGAAGTTCTCGAGCAATGATAACAAAGTTTTGCTTTGCTGATCGTCAGAACTGATGGATAATAACTTGGCGTAGAATAGGTCCTTTAATTCTTCTACTGATAACCCTTGCGGAGGCACAGTAGATTGTGGAGGCGGAGTTACACGAACTTGAGAAGGCGGAGGCATATATATTTTCGGACGTGGACACATCACGGGCTAATCAATAACCGGCCCTTTACCTTTCAAAAATGCCTCAACAGCCTTTAGGGCGCCGTCGAGCTCTTCCCTTGTCACAAAGACGGGTAATCAAACTCCGGTACCACTTAGGTGTTCCGTTGACATAGCAGTTGAATCAACTGTGTGACCTACCTTCAGTGTTGGCGTGGTGTTAGCACTGGTAGGATTTCCACTATGTCCTCGTAGTCCTAAAGAAGGATCTACTCTGAGTGTTCTGGATGGGTCACGAAGACTCTCATAAGATGTTCCAATAAGTGTCCTACGCAAAGAAGATAATATATTAGCAACTGGTACTAGACTCTGTACTTGTGCAAAAATGAAGGTCAAGGACCGGGGAGGGAGTCGCTCTGTTTCAATACCCGGACTCTCCAAGTGAGAGCCGGATAGATTATGTGCTAAAACCCCGGGAGAAAGTGAGACAACTTCTTGTTGAGAAGAAGCTGAATGGATGGCTGAGGTGTGCAATTGCGTTAGTAGGCTACTAACTAATTTTTCAACACCGGATCCCAACACATGACATCTGGTGGTGGATGTGGCTGCCCGTCTGGTATAGTAAGTCATTGTAGCACTCACACTCTCCGTATTTTTTTTCTTCAGTTTCTCTCACAGGCTTACTGACATCTTCGACTATATCTCCGTCGATTCTCCTTGTACCTCCCATTTCCTCAACATTTTGAGGAGTCGTCACAGGCATATCTTCAAAATTAAATTCCTCCACATTAATGTTAGCTAAATTATGCATTTGTGGAAAGTCTAGAATATCAGCTACATTACCAAAAGCATTATCCGAATCAGCACCATCATCATTATCATTGTCATCAGAATCGTCATCTTTATCTTCTTGTTCCTCCGCGGGATCAGACGCATTGTCAGACCCTGTACCATCACTAGAAAACTCAACCAGAGGAGATCTTCCAACATGTAAAAGAATCAACTCATCGGTGTTTTGTCATACACGGTCATCTAGATGTGTGTCCTCAGACGACAACCGCGTATCTTCAAGTACAGGTGACTGACCCCCACCAGTTCCCCTCTCGGTATTTTCCCTCGACTCACCCCGTTCAGTAGCCCTTGCATCCTGAACCCTTACCGACTCCTCTCGCCTAGGGTTTGAGTCCTGGTAGGTCCCTCCGGGGTTGGCCGGACCATAGACTCTCTATACTCAATAATGCACTCGGCATCCTGATCCGTGTATTCAAGGAACCCTTCTGGAAGTGACATCTCATAATCAAATTGTTTCCTTGGTAATTGGAGATACCGCATTCACTTTTCAGGCACTGAAGGATTATTGACTTTCCTCGGAATGTCTCTATTTGAACGTAACATGCTGTGCACAATCAGTTGTAAGAACCGCATGTATGGAATGTATGGTTTGACCTTGTTCTTCTGTCTTTCATCCACTTTCTCGTGCAGTTCATGTGTTGATCCAAACCCTCGGTGATTTGATAATGACCCTTTAAGAATCACTTAGTGAAAATTGTAAGTAGACAATATGTATTAATGTTTTGTCATCCAAGAAAATACTAAGTCTGTTTAGTATCGCTGATAAAACATATTCTTTAAAATACACATTCAGCGACACTGTTCATCAACAAGCCCTGAGCCTGTTTAGTCTTATTGATTATCGCTAATAAACTTAGTTGTTTACTTATGATCCCTCAAGACAAGTTTCACGTCTAGTATGTTCTACGCTGAAGTCGAAGATCAAGCCAAAGAACCAGCGACAAGTCTACTAATGAACTGATGCGGATATCAGCAAAGCCAAGACATGTCCATTCAACGTGAAGTTTCAAGTAGAAGACTTCAGCGAACGCTGAACTTTATCACTCGCTGATAAAGAACTATTCAGCGAACGCAGATCATGAAGTCTTCCTTTACAAGTTACTTTTGTCTTTCCCCTTGCACGCCTCCGTACGAAAATGTCAGCATAGGACATCCCTTCTGTCCATTATCGTACAACCAACTCTGATTCTACACTATTCATCATGCGGCTACTAGGTTGTCTACAAAGGTCAAACCATGCTACCAATCAGCTGCTGCCACGTGTAAAGTGATACTGTTGTGCATTAAATGCATGCGGTATATAAAGGAAACCCTACTTCAGAAATGAAGTGCTCAGCCAACTCCTTCTTCCTTGCTCTGTGTGTTAGAATTTTAGTCTTTAATATTCTTATCTCCTTTCTATCTTATTTCTAGTGCAAGAAATCTTAGTGATTCTCTTAACTTGTTTAGATTAGGTTTATTCTTGTTAGAGCATTATTGTATTCAAGATTTACTGTAAAGTCAATGTACTGCATTAGTTCATAATGCCTTTATACCTTGTATGTTATGGGTATAACTAGGCATGTCAAGTTCTTAGTTAGAAATGAATCTAGAACTCTAGTAACACTTGTAGCATTTGTCATTTACACTCTAAAGATCAATACATGGATGACTTGTGCACTCTAGATTTTCTCTCTACATATTCTTGCTAGATTCTGGGTTTCACATTTGGTATCAGAGCTAAATAGAAAATTCAAGCAGATCAAAGACCAAATTGAAGATTTTTTACACTGAAGCTTGGTTTCGGACCCTTCATTGTTCACTGTTCATCATGATTTCGAACCCTTAAGGATACGAAACCAAGGATTTCGAACCCTTAAGGATACGAAACCAAGGATTTCGAACCCTTCTTGGTCCGAATCCTTTGGTTTCGAACCCTTCTTGGTCCGAATCCATTGATTTCGAATCCTTCTTGATCCGAATTCGTGTTGTTTAAAAAAAATAAAAAATAAAAAATAAAAAAATTTGAGAAATTTTTTTATTCCGAAATTTTTTCTATAGTGTTTTTCATACACTTTAAGAGCTTTTCAAAAAAAATTATATATTTTTTAGTGTATTTCATACACTTTCTCCTTGATTTTCTGAAAGATCAATATCTAGCAATTCCAAACAAAGAAATGGCTTTGAAGCAAAATATTATAATAGAAATACCTCCAACTCCACAAGTTGTTGTTAAGACAAATAATGAAATTTTGCAACAAGTTCTTATAACAGAAATACCTTCAACACCACAAACTTTTGTTAATTCTAATAACGAAAGTTTGAAGCAAACTATTGTTAAATCCAGTGGTGAAGGTTTGAAGCAAAATTTTGTTAAACCTAATACTACAAATCCTTCATTTCCTGTTTTAAATAAAGCATTGGAGGAAGAAATGTTGATCTAAAGAGACAAATTTTAGACATTTCTTCTTCAAATGCTAAACTTACTAAAAGAATTACTGATCTTGAAGTATATGTTGCAGGTCTTGAAACAAAGAAAGACGACTCAAGTCTGCACGATCAAATCAAGAAACTTCAAGAGAAAGTAACAACTCTTCAAAATGAAAATGTTGATATGAAGAGTAGAGAAATCGAGAGAGAAAAGGGGAACTCATATCTACAAGATCAAATAAAAAGAGTTCAAGAGAAAAGAACAACGTTGGAAAGTGAAAACGTTGAATTGAAGAAGAAGCTTTCTGAACGTGAAAATAGAGTCTTCTTCTTCAAAGAAAGTTCTTAAAGAAAATGACGCATTTGAACTGAGAAGTATAAAACTTTCAAAACAAGTTTCTGACTTTGAGAAAGTTTTATTTTTTGAAAAAGAGAAGCTTGAGAAAGAAAGAGCTAAATTTGAAACTGAACGAAAATCTTTTGAGATTAAAAGTTCTGAGCTTTCCGTGAAAATCTCTGAATTGGAAAATGTTTTGGAAAAGGAAAGAAAAGATTTTGCGAAAAAGAAAAATCTCTTTGAAAAGGAAAGTAAAACCCTTAAAAAGAAAAATATGGAAATTTTCAAAGAGATTACTGATAAAAAATGTTTTTGGAAAAAGATTTTGAATCGGAACGCGAATATTTTGAAGATGCGATTCTTAATCTTACCAAAAGATTATCTGGTTTATCAACTGATATTATGAAGGATCAGTTGATCAAATATGATCTCCAAAAGAAATTTGATCTAATCTTTAAAGAGAAAAATGTTTTGATAAACAAAATCAAAGAACTTGAAGACATCATTTTTAAATTCGATGTCTCAAAGCAGCCCAATCATGATACTATCTTTCAGACTCCATTTGTTAAATCTAATGATTCTGAATACTCTTTTAAAACTGCTTCAAATTCAAGCTTTAAAAACATTCCTTCTAAACAATTTAATAGATCAACTGATTTCTCAAAAGACCAGATTCGTTCAACAAATATCTTCTATAATCCCCTGCTTGACAAATCAGATAACAAATCAAAAGTGCCTAAAGTTAATACTTCCAAACCTGAAGAAGTTCCAGTCTTCAAAAAGGTGAAGATGGAATGGAGAGTCAAAGGCACAACGATTCCAAAGAAAGATGTACCAAAATCATCTGCTTCCACATCAAATGCCAAGAGGAACAATTATGCGAAAGGTAAATCTTCTGTTCCACCTAATCTTGTTTATTCCACAAATCATCTGATTAGGTTGGCACATAGGAAAATCTATTGTTCTTACTATACATAAGGATTATACTTCTTATTGGTACGGTACTTACAGTATTCCTTTTAAGAAATCTACACCTAACACACTAGGACCCAAGTGCCGTTGGGTACCAAAATCTGCTTAATCTGTTTTGTAGGTTCATCATGTGTTGTGCTGATTTGGAAATATATATACCACTTACATGACTGAAAACAGAAGAGAAGCGGTGAATCTTTTTTGAAGAGTACGTACTTGTGCCATTAAGGGAGAGCAAAATTATTGGTTTCTGAATACATCAGTTCAGGACCCGTGTTTCAACGTTTTAGGTTTTTGAACATATCAGTTCAAAACCCGTGCTTCAACGACTATGGCTTCTGAACAATTCAGTTCAGGACCCGTACTTCAAAGTCTAAGACTTCTAAACAAATCAGTTTTAGAACTCATACTTCTCAGGTGATATCCTTAACTGTTACATCTTTCTGTTTCAAGGAACAAGTGGTGAAAGGTAACATTGCACTATGTTTTATTTCTACTGCTTTGAATGTTTGAACCTTCACAATTTAATTCAATGAAGTGAAAATTTTCAATTTTCATTCAATGAATGAAATGTGTGTCAAGGGTGTTTTTGTTTTATCTGAGTTATATTTGTTTCATCTTTCACTTCTGAAATTAATCGAAAGGTCAGCAAAACATGAATGAAATTATGCTGAATGCTCGAAGTTATGTGATTCTGGACTTATATAGAATATAATGCTCAAAAAGCCTATTTGTCAAAATGATGGATGGAAACGAAAATACGGGGGAAGCATTATGTTTTTAGAACCAAGTGATTGCGATGCATCAAATAAACAAATAAAAATCATTTAGTTTGAAAGTTTGTACCTGTGGCTGTTGGTTCCCGTTTAGTTTAAACAAGATTAACAAATCTATTCGTTCGAGTTTATGTTTGATGCGGAAACGTATTTGAAGAACTAACAGATAAGTTTGTGTATAAACAATACAGAATATAAAGAAACAGTGATCAGAATATGATATCTCAAAGATTACTGAGTTTCAATAAACATCAAGAACATATTAAGAACTGTTTGGTGAAAGTGTAATGCTTAACAGGTTTGACGATATAAAGTGTAAGCATGAAACTTAGATTCTTAGATAAGTCCTTAAGATTATTAAGGAAGATCTCAACAAGAGACTTCCTTTTATACTACTCTAGGGGACCATAAAGTATGAGTTGCTGTTAGAACGGATGGCATGAATAGTAGAACGGATGGCATGAACAGTTGTACGTGATGTATTGCATTTAAGGGTGCAGACGTCTATGTTGTACTAAGCCCTATTAAGTCCACTCAGATTTTGACACGTGTTGAAGTTGGACAGGGCATGCTATCATGCAAGTTGATGAACAGGTCCTAGTAGCAAGATATTTCTTCAACAGTGGCAAGATATTATAAATATCTTCCAAGTCTTCAGTCTGAACCACAGAGGCTCTGTAAAGAGTTACAGAGGTTCTGAGGTCTGGTCTTCTGTAGAGCAGTCTTCACCGGGTTCCGAGTCTTGGTCTTCTTTGTGCATAAGACAGAGGTTCTGTAGGACACCTCTGTAACTTCTGTAGCTTCTTGACCTTGATCTTTCGGAAGTGGCAGAGCCTCTGTAAGAGGCTTTCTTCACTTAGCCTATTTTTCACTACTTCTAAATAATTCTATAATGAGGAAGATTAAAGCTAACAATCTCCCCCTAAGTAGTGAAAAATAAAAATTTGACATTTAAGTACTTTAGGCTAAGTTTGATAAGACAGAGGTTAAACAATACCTCGAAAGTTCTTTCATTCAGAAATATGCCAGAGGCATTTTACATTTGAGTATTATGAAAGATAAACTGAAAATGGTTTGCAGAGATTTTGTTTGAGAATCAGATGTTGGCGTCTTTGAAATCGTTGTAGCTTTTGTTGTCTCTTCCGACTTCTCTGATCTCGTTGTAGAAACTGACGCAGAGTTCTCTTAAGCGGATTGTAGCATCAATCTCTCTGATGAAAGCATCTGCAGCTTCTCTATCCATTTGCTCGGTATCTCTGTATTTTACAAGGTTTGCTCTGAACATATTCAGAGTATTGGTTGCGTACTTCTGACAGTCCATGGTCACAAAAAGTTTGACTTCGCCTTGTGGGTTTTGAAATAGTAACCCGAACCTTGGTTCTCTAATGATTGAGTTGGGCACTGCGTCAGGTGGGCAGCGATCCTCTGGTGGCCGAAGGTTCAGATGTTTGAGATCAAGATCCTTTCCTACCTGAAAGTATGTCAAACTGTAGATCAGAAGCCTTTCCCTCATTGCTTTTCTCAACACTTGATAGGCTCTGGTGTTTGGCTCTGTGTTGTAGTTGTCCTTCGTCCATTGTAGAAGTTCAGGTAGATCATAGGGATTCAGATTCCTTAGGTCAGCATCAGCGAAGGTGGTTTCTGAATTGTCTACCCTTTTGACTCTGTAAGATTGTACGTGACCCTTGGATAGGTTCTTGTAAAGGAGTACCTACAGAAGATTACCTTTTTTATTTTGTGGATTGAGAAGACTTCTGCTCTGGCTCTTGGCTTTGTTCTGGTGAAGATGTTCTCAAATTCTTCTCTGATCTTTGGATATGTGACGTGATCTGTTGGATGATTGGTCTGAAAGGGTTGTTTGTAGAGGTATTTGTATACCACTTCTTCCATTTCTTCGTATGTTGGACCAGGAGGTGGTGCTTGTCTTCTGAGACTCTCCATCTGTCGAACAACTTCTGCAGCTCTACCTGTTAGTGGAATGTCTGACAGAGGCTTCAATCCATATGCCCAGTCCTCTTCTTCAGGCTTTGGAGTTTGGAAGGCATCAAAGGCGCTCTTCATCAATTTCTCTGTAGGTTTAGGCAATGATTTCTTTTTCTTGGGCTCTTCTGTCAGTTTTGCCTTTCTCTTATCTTTGGCCTTTGGATGCTCAGAACCTGTTGCCTCTGTAGGTTTGGGTGTTGGTGCTTCTGTTGGAATGATGGGTGTTGCCTCTGTAGGTTTTGACACTTGTGTTTTAGAGGACTTTTGTGGCGTTGGTTCTGTTGGCTTGATTGGCTCTGTAACCTCTGTTGGAGGTTCTTTGGTGACTTCTTCCGTGAGCTCGGTTTCTGTGGTTTGAGGAATGTCGAATCTTCTTGCCATTCGGAAAGATGTTGTAAACCTCCGTCTTTCTTCTGCTCTTTGCTCCATTCGTTCAGTCATTGTGTTGTGCATATTTCTTAGAACAGAAGAAGCAGAGGTTTTTGCTCTTTTTGGTTTGTGGGCAATAGACTTTATTCTTGGGATGGATTGGGGTTTTTCTGTTGGTTTTGTAGTTGGGGAGGGAAGTTCTTCTTTTGAGGAGGATGACAGATGTTGAACATCTACTCCATACATTGTAGGGAATTCCACAGAGGTGGGTGTTTCCTCTGTGGTCTTTTGAGCTTCTGTTCCTCCGGGTTGTTGGTTTGTTGGACTTTCTTCCAAGATGATTACCACAGGGGTGGTTGTTGCCTCTGTGGTCTTTTTAGCAGTTTCTTGTACATGGGTTTCTTCAGCAGTTGATTCCACAGAGATGGGTGTTGTCTCTGTGGTCTGTTGAGTTTGTTGTTGTTGGGTTTGTTCTGGAGGGGCTTGGTTGATGGGTTCTGCGGCTATTGGTGCTTCTGGAAGTCCTCTGCTAGTAGCTTTCTCCCTTGTATTCTCCCCCTCAGGATGATCAGATGGACCAGGGTGGTCATCATCAGAGTCATCCTGACCCTTATCAGAAGTACCCTCTGCTCTGCAAGAAGCTTTGGGTTTCTTTGGTAGTTCTGCTCTTACGGCCATTAACTTTGCGCATACATCATCACAGAGGCCGAATAGAGTTGCAAGCTCTGCTTCTGTGTTGAAGCGCATTCTGCCGACACTTGCTCTGAACTCTTTAACGTAGTTGGCATTTGCAGTAGTGAAGGAGACGATGACTTCTGTGACCTGCTTTATCACATTTTCCCCTAGCTCTGTTAGCTGTGCTCTGGTCATGTAGTCTTTAGGCTGCATCAGCACAGTGTTGCGCATTGCTTCTTCTTGTACGTGTTTCAGGGCGTTCTGTAGATCTGCAGGTGTAATGCCCTTTGCTTTGTCGGATTTCTTGTTCAGTTGTTCAAGGAAATGTTTGACTGATTCCTTGAATGCAGAAGTTGCGGCTATCCCGAATTCTTTGGCGGCAGAAGTGGTAGTTGTTTCAGCAAAAGACTTCATCTGAGTAATGGCGGATTTCACCTCTGTGGACAGATTGTCCATTTTCGTGTTCAGGTTTAGTAAGGCCGTCGATGTTGTCTCTGCAAAAGATTTGAAAGAGCTTTGCAACTCTTTCATGGTTTGGTTCACAGAGGTGACAAGGGTTTGGAACTCATCCCTTTATACTTGTGTTCCTGTGGTAACCTCTGGAGGAACACATTCGTCTCCAGAGTGAGTCCCTGCTCCTAGGACACCTTCGTTCACCATTATTTGTACGTTGGGGTGGAAGGATTTCCTTCTGATGTTCGAGAAGAAACAAGAGTTTCAATCTCTACAGAAGTTCTGCGAAGAACAGTGTCCAAATCCACTCCAGAGGTGGGTATCGGAATGTTCTTCTGTTGACTCGGAGACTTGTCTAGAGTCTCTTCGTCTTTGTGCTACCTACTTCTCTCTGAAAGAAGTTTTGGCCCTAAATTGTGCGTGGCAGAGGAAACGAATTCCTCTGTAGGGTGTTCTAGTGTGATCTGGGGCGATTGATCACGAACTATAGGTGTGTCTCTCTGAGGAGACTCCCTAGGAATGGATTCCCCGGTTTCTGTGGGCGCAGAGGTTGAAAGAATAACCTCTGGTTGGATGGGTTGGCTTTGGATCGAGCTGTGCTGCTCTTGTTCAATAACACCTTCTGCAGCTAGACCTGCGGTGTTAGAAGTGTGGGTTGCACTGGGAGGGGTTTGAGGATGTGTGCCTTCTACTTCTACGGCATCTTTTTCTCTTTCTTTTTCTTTTCCTCCCATTTTATCTAAAGCTTCTGTAACCTCATCTTTATTCCACTGAGCTTCTGCTTGTAGCCTAATCCTTTCCCTAGTTGCATCATCTGACATATCGATTTCTTCTATGCCTTCTTCTGCAACTTCTTCTGTGGTGTGGTGGTCAAGAGGTGGTGCATTCCACCCAGCTGTATTTAGGGTGTTAGCAATGCCAGGGTGTTGAAGAAAATCATTTAAGCTACCTTGATGAGCGAATCGATCAGGGGATTGATTTGGTGATTGATATCCCTCTTCTGCAACTTCTTCTTCTGCAGTCTCTTCCTCTGCAGTTTCTTCGACCCGAGTCTCTGCAACCTCTTCTTCAACAACTTCTTCTGCTGCCTCTTCTGCGATGGTAACCATTTGATCAAGTGGTTTCCCATGCTTCTTTTTGGTCTTCCTCCTCTTGGGTTTTGGTGCCCCTTCTCTTGTGGGTTTTGATTTCCTTTTCTTCATTTGTTTTGGAGAAGAGGGAGGAGCAGAGGAGCCAACTTCCGTGGCATGAGGAGGTGAAGGTTGAGTTTCTGTAATGCTTGTAGAGGTGCCTACTGCAGTTTTCCTCTTCTTTGTTTTTGGGGTAGAGGCAAAGGCTTTTGAAGAAGACTTCTCTCCCATGAGCTCGGCTCGTTTGGCTATAAAACTAAGTTGGATAGCCATGTGTTTTGCCTGTTTCTGCTTCTTCGCTTCTGTAGAGAGGGGTTCTGCAACTATTGTTCCTAGGGGGACACCTAAACGCGGGGGTGTCACAGGGCTCGGTTTTGGAGTCCTATGATCGTGTATATACTCTAACTTAAGGGTTTTGTTCTTGGCATACTTCAGAAGCTTCTGTGACAGAGGTCTGCAGTGGGTGTAGCCATCTACATGATCGGTGGGGATGTTTTTGTTCATTGGGAACTGTTTGGGAGTTGGCCCTTCCATTGGCCAGTTCTGCATCATTAGCAGAGGTTCGAACAGGACTCCCAATATCCTTTGGAATTGCAGAGGTGGTAGATACTTAGGATCGTTCTCTCTTGTCTTTTTGGTGTTGTTCTTTCTGTCGATCGTATTGATGATCTCCTGCAGCATAATGGTCGAGTAATCGAGTGGGAGATCGTAGTAGACCCCGTACATGATGGTTAAGATCTGGTGCGAGCTCTGGTCAATGTATCTTCCCTGTAAGGCATCTGTTTAGGATCGAAAACAAGGTGTTCCACAGAGGTGGTAGTCTGCCTCTGCGGAAGTCATTTCTCTTCCTTAGGTGGGTGTTGTACCCAAGCATTTCTACAAAACGACAGATCTCGTCGTCTGTTGGTTGTTCTGCATATTTTTTCATTCCAAGAAGACCCCTTGTTGGTAGATTGAACTCCAGAGAAAACATTGTTCTATTGAATTTGAATTCCAAATGTTCAGATTTGTCTGGCTTTGAGATGTACCCTTTGATAAGAGAATCATCTTTATCATATCGGCAACTTTGCCAAAATTGGTTCAAATACCTAACAGGTATTTTCTTTGGGGTTCTTGAGAGTAAAGGAAAGAGAATATGGTTTTCCACGATGTGTAAAAGAAGGGCATGGGCTTCGCCGAAAGCAGTTGGTGAGGGGACCAAGTAGCAGTTATTTGACTTTATGGGTAGTACCTTGTCAAAATGTTCTTGAGCAATGAAGTTCTGGAGATGGGTGGTCGGAGAAAATTCTGCTGAGTCGCCGAAATCTTCTTGTTCGGCGTTTTTGGCGAGATAGGGGTTTTCTGAGTGTTCAGACTGAGAAGGGGAGTGTTCTTGAGAGTTTGCCGGAGAGTGTGCAGGGGAGATAGCTTGAGAAGATGAAGCCATTTGTAATGAGAATAAGATACTTGCAGTTTTTTGCAGGGTTTCGCCGGAGAAGAATGAGGGTTCGTAAAGATTTTATGAGAGGGTAAGCTTGGGTTTTATAGGTGAGTAAAACGGTAGAATTCGAAAGGGTAAAGATATTTGTCAATGGATAAATATTTGGAATCCGTACTTGAGTTAGAACGGCGGGTTCAACTTTCCATACAAAAACGTGCCATGTACGCCCAATGAAAATGAGACACGTAGGCCATGTCAGAGGATGACAGGACGTCGTGTGCGGCCCATTAATGCTAGGCGCGTAGGGTTGTTCTTAGCCACATGATTTTCACTCTCAGTAAAAGTAACCGTTACTGTTACAGAAATGCCCAATTACCAAATTCACAGAAGCTCTGTGGTTTACAGAAGATCTGTGATTTTGACAATCTTGGATTTTCACCCTTTTCTCATATATCTCATTGTTATCATGACTCTGTAGGTTCTATTTTGACCAAAACATTTGAAAAAGCATTGGAGAGGTTTATTAGGATTTTAGTGAAGAAATTTCGTTCATAGAGGTTTTGAGGCTCTGTAGGAACTTGCAGAAGCTCTGTCAGGGCCAACAGAAGCTCTATGAGTGAAAATTTCTCATAACTAAAAATCTATTAACAATTTTGATCATCCAAGTTTTGATTTGTATTACGAAATGGTTTTCGGATATATTTGAAAGTTGGTGTCCGAGAAAACTGTTTTGGAAAAAGTTTTGTGCGAGAAGGTCATGGTGTGTGTATTTGTGCGTAATCGGTTTCCGAGTTAAATTTGTGATTACAGAGCCGTGTTCTGGCAGAACTTCTGTTGAGCTCAGCAGAAGCTCTATGACCTTAAATTTCTCATAACTCAAAAATTATTAAAAGTTTTAATAATTTTATTTTTGAAATGTTATTCCCAGTATTTTTAGGACGTTTTTGACAAATTTTGTCCCAGAAAACTGTTTTCAAAAACCTTTTGTTCGAGACATACCTTTTGGTTCTTCTTTTCTTGGCAGTGATGTCTGACTTCTGACGATATAGATTCATCGACACTCTTCTTTGGCTTCCCTTTGAAAGATTAACCTCTGTAGGTCATTTCAAGGTTTCTTTTGCTCCCCCTTGATCTAACCATTTCTGTAGATCAAGTAATTTCCTTCTGCTCCCCCTTGACCTATGCTTGGATCAAAATAGGATAAGTTTTGCATAGTACATAGGTCATGTTTACCAGAGGTTCTGTAGAGGTCGTTAGAGGTTCTGAGCAGACCCACAGAAGCTCTGTGATTTCAAGAACCATTTGAGATTGAGAATTTACATATAGAAAGAAATCAATCAAAGCAATAAATAAAGCAATATATTTATACACATATTTACAGAAGATAAGCTATACTTACAGGGGATTTTCACGTCATATTGATCATTCCTAACTTACCCACCAAGAAATTGAATCTTTTCTCGTCTAAAGCTTTGGTGAATAAGTCCGCGAGTTGGTATTCTGTGGGCACGAAATGCATCTCGATTGTACCGTATTCAACATGATGTTTCAAGAAGTGGTACCTTATATCGATATGCTTGGTTTTTGAATGTTGCACAGGGTTGGCAGAGATGGCAATGACACTTTTGGAATCACAGAAGATGGGTATCTTGAATAGGATGTGGCCGTAGTCTTTTAGCTGAGTCTTCATCCACAGAACCTGAGAACAACAGCTAGCAGCAGCAACGTATCCAGCTTCTGCCGTAGATGTTGACACACAATTCTGCTTCTTGGAGGTCCAACTGACTAGCTTACCACCTAGGAATTGACAACTCCCAGAGGTACTCTTTCTGTCGAGCATGCATCCTCCATAGTCTGAATCTGTATAAGCTTTAAGACAAAAGCCAGAGTTCTGTGGATACCAGAGACCAAGATTTTTGGTCCCCTTTAGGTATCTAAAGATTCACTTATCAGCATCATAATGTGATTTCTTAGGATTAGCTTGATAACGTGCACAAAGACATGTGGCATGCATAATGTCAGGTCTGCTAGCAGTTAAGTATAACAAAGATCCAATCATGCCTCTGTAGAGAGTGCATTCTACAGAGATGCCATCTGGATCTAAGAATAACTTATTTCCAGTGGCCATTGGAGTTTTCATGGCAAAGGTATCAGAGAGGCTATATTTGGAAAGAATGTCAGAGACATATTTGGCCTGATTTATAAAAATTCCCTCTGATGTTTGTTTGACTTGGAGTCCGAGGAAGAATGTTAATTCTCCCATCATACTCATTTCAAACTCACTTTGCATGAGTTTTTCAAAACTTTTGCATTCTTCTGTATTAGTAGACCCAAAAATTATGTCGTCCACATAGATATGTACAAACATTATTTCACTATTTTTACGTTTATAGAATAAGGTAGTATCTGTTGTACCTCTGTCGTAGCCATTGACTAGAAAAAATGTAGAAAGTCGTTCGTACCATTCTCTTGGAGCCTGTTTCAGTCCGTACAGAGCCTTTTCAAGGTAGTACACATGCCTTGGGAACTTTGAGCTTTCAAACCCTGGTGGCTGATTTACGTAAACCTCTTCTTGGATTTCACAGTTGAGAAAAGCTGATTTTACGTCCATCTGATAGACTTTGAAACCTCTGTGGGCTGCGAAGGCTAAGAATATTCTTATTGCTTCGAGCCGTGCGACAGGGGCAAAAGTCTCATCGTAGTCTATGCCTTCTTCTTGTCTATATCCCTTGGCCACTAATCGTGCTTTGTTTCTGATGACCACTCCATCTTCATCCTTCTTATTTCTGTAGACCCACTTAGTCCCAATGGCCCGTTTCCCCCGTGGCAGAGGTACTAGAGTCCATACTTTGTTGCGCTCGAACTGCAGAAGCTCATCTAGCATGGCGTCTACCCATTTTGGGTCGTCAAGGGCTTCGGAAATCTTCTTTGGCTCTATCACACTAATAAAGTTCATAAAGAAACAAAAATTAGTAGTGGCAGACCTTGTTTTTACCTTGTCAGAGGGTTCACCAATTATTTGGCTTGGAGGATGGCTTTTTGTCCACTGAGTTATGCGTGGATGATGGTTACCAATGTCATCGAATTGTTCTTCAGAGGCTTCTTGTTGTTGTTGTTCTTCTTCTTCTTCTGGTGTAGCCTCTATCATTGTGCGTGTCTTCGTTGTTGATCCTACAGTTTGCAGAATGATTGGTATGAGTGGTGGTGGAGTTTGTTCCTCTGAAGGCGTATAGACTTGGTCCTCTATATCCTCTGTTATTGGTTCTTCTGTGGATTGTGGAGTTTGTTCTTCAGCAGCTTCTGTGGTCGTTTTCCTTTGTGTTTCATCTTATGTAGGATTTTGACCGACAGAAGATTGTTTTGCAGAAGCTCTGATTGTTCCAACAGAGGGATCAATGTCGTCGTGAAACATCTCTAGAAATAGAAGATTTAATTCTTCTTTTGTTTGTGAGATGCCAGAGGATTCCCCTTTAAGTCCGAGTTCTGAACTGATTTGCTCAGAAGTCTTCTGGAATGAATCATCAAAAGAAACATTGATGCTTTCTACGATCTTGCGAGACATTGTAAGGTATACTCTGTAGGCTTTGAAAGTGGCAAAGTATCCAATGAATTTTCCTTCGTCAGCTTTTACCTCAAACTTTCCTCTGGAATCTCTGTCGTTTAAAACAAAGCATTTACATCCAAACACATGGAAAAACTTGATGTTTGGCCACCTTTTGTTGATCAGTTCGTAAGGAGTCTTGATGTGTCTTTTCACAATGGTTGAACGATTCTGTGTATAACAAGCGGTAGAAATCGCTTCTGCCCAAAAGTTCATCGGTAATCCGCATGCTGATAGCATAGTTCATGCGGCCTCCACGAGCGTTCGATTCTTTCTTTTGACTACGCCGTTCTGCTGTAGAGTGCGTGCGGCAGAGAACTTCTGTGATATTCCTTCTGTAGAAAGATAGGCTTCAATGACAGAGTTTTTAAATTCTGTGCCATTGTCACTTCTTAACTTCTGTATTCTGCATTCGTAAAGAACTTGGATTCTTTTCATTAGATTAATCAAGATGATTGGAACATCTGATTTCTTTCGGACAAATTCAACCCATGTGAATCGCGAATACTCATCAATTAAGACAAGTATGTATTTCTTGCCACCTAAGCTCTATAAGGCAATGGGACCGCAGAGGTCGACATGAAGCATGTACAGAGGCATAGTGCAAGACACATCTGTTTTGCCTCTGTGGGAAGCTCTTCTGAGTTTTCCCATTTCACAGGCAGAGCACAAATGATCCTTATTAAATTTAACATTAGGCAAACCTTTAACTAGATCAAGTTTGACCAGTTTATCCAAGGTGTGAAAGTTCAAGTGACAGAACCTGTTATGCCATAACCAGGCTTCCTCACTTTTGTAGGCTACAAGGCAAACTTTGTCCTTCTTCTTGGAACTGAAATTCATTAGATATAGATCACCTCTTCTTTCGGCTCGCAGAAGTTCTATTCATGTGTCTTCATTTTTCAGAGAGCAGAAAGTTCTTTTGAATAACACATCGAATCCTGTATCACAAGTTGGCTTACACTAAGTAGGTTGTGTTTAAGGCCATCGACATATGCAACTTTGTATACATAAACGTTTTCTTTCTTTATGACTCCATAGCCTTTCATGTGTCCCTTCTTGTCGTCTCCAAAAGTTACAGATCCACTATCGAGTGTTTCTTTGTACGTGGATAGTAAACTTCTGTCGCCAGTCATGTGCCTTGAGCATCCGGAGTCTAGATACCAGATTGGCACATACCGCTTCTACAAGACAATCATAGAGACTTAGGTACCCATATCCACATGGGTCCAATATTGTTAGAATTTTTCAAGTTTGCCTTAGCATTCTTGAAATATTTTTTATCTTTAGAAGAATCAGATTGTTTCTTTGTAGGTTTTGACTTTTGAATCTGAGTAGAGAGTAAACAATCTTGACTGGAGAAGTGATTATTTAGTTTGAACATAAGATCAAAGCAATGACAATATTGAATATGAGACGTGATTTGCTTGAACTTTTCATTGAATTCATTGAACTGAGCCACAGAGGCATTACATTCTTTCTTAACAGTAGATTTCCTATTACAAGAAGATCTATGAATACTATAATGTTGTTTGCAAAAGCTTTGTTTAGTTCCTGCCTTCTGTGAGTCTCTTCTGTGGTGAACATCTTTCTTCACTGTCACAGAGGAAAAAGATTTGTTAACTTTAGGCCATTTTCCCTTTTGTTGCCAAGTGGGATTTTCGTTAATTTGCCTTAAAGGTTTTGAAAATTTTGTACTTTTATGATCTACAGAGGTCTTCTTTTTAAGATTTAACATATCAAGCTCAGTAGAGGTTTTGACTTGTAGATACAAGTGTAGAAAATCTGGGCAGATAGGTATCTCTATGATTTTCTCTTTTGGAGAAATAGTTCTGTTAAGAACTTCAGAGGAGAATTTAACATCCTTTGTGTCATAGTGAACTATCCCTGATGTAACATCTGTCTCTGAGTTGTCAGAAGATGAATCGTCCTCATATACAGAGGTTGAGTCATTTCTTTCGACAGAGGCTGGATTTTCCGAGCATGTATCGTACGAGCTTTCTTCCTCTGTAGAATAACTTTCATAGACAGCAGAGGTTTCTGATAAGATCTCTTCAGCGAGAATTTTATCTACAGAAGATGTACATAAGTTTTCTAAAACGTTTGTTTTCCATACTTCCAAAATTTCCTTTTCAATTGTTTCTTTATGTTTTTCTTCTGAAAAGGTGGGTTTAAACTCAGGAGCTTCTGCCGATAATTTCTTTTCGACATTTATCATACAGACAAAAGCAACCTGCGTTTGAGTCTCTGGTTTACCAAACTTAAAGATACCAATATGATCTTTTATTTTTAGATATTTCTTTGGTTTGATTCCTCTATTGATAGAGGTTGAAGATGATGAATCTGTGTTTTCAAACCACACATTGATCATCTTCGTATGTTTCCTTAAGTGAGGTTCCACAGAGATTTTAGCCTTTTTACTTACAGAGAGTAAGTTTTGAAAATTTAGTTTGTTCGTTTTTCCTAACACAAACAGAGAAGACAGAGGTTTAATTCTTTTGCCTTCAACACCTAGGGTAACATCATCGTACCCTATACCCTGTCTTCCTATTTGTGAGTTTACTTTCTCAAACACCTTCTGTGCATCTTTATAGTTTTTAAGTAAAACATCTCTTCTGAGTAGATCTTGCCAGAGTATCTCTCTCTCTCTCTCTTTGAAAGTATTCTTTGAGAGCTCTTATGTCTGTTGTTTCACTCCTAGAAACTGAAAGTTCTTTTGTTTTGACTTTAAGAGCAGAGGTTAATTCAGAAATTTGCCTTTTTAAAGGATCTAGATTTTTGTTCCAATTCTTTTTTACTCTTTCCTTTTCTTCAAAAATTCTGCCTTTTTCTTGAGTGAGAAGCCTTACTTCTCTCTCATTAAAGGTGAGTCTTTTCGGAATGCTTTCATTCAACTCTTTTAGTTCAATCAGTTCAATGTTAAGTGTAAGTGAATTATCATCTACAGAATTAGTACAAGAGGTAAAGTTTGAAGTGGATACCTCAGTGTCAGTGCCGGAGTCGACATCTGCCATGCCACAGAATAGGGCATTGGTGGTGTATTCATCGTCAGAGGTAGAGTCTGACTCGAAGTCCTCCTTGTTTGCCTCAGAATGCCCTTTGTTCGCCATTAGGGATTTTTGCGCATAATACTCAGCCTTCTTTTTGTAAAAAGCTGAGTCCTTCTGAGGGCGATTTGGTCTACTTCTGCATTCATTTGCGAAATGGCCTGGCTTCCCGCAGTTGAAGCAACCTTGGGAAGTGTTTCCAGCACGATCGTCGGACTTCTGTCGGTCTCCACCTTTATCCGTTCGGCATTCGTTTGCATAATGACCAGGCTTGCCACACTTGTAGCATTCTTGTTGTGTGTGGCTCACCTTGTCATCTGACCTCTGTCGTTCATTACCTCTGTAGTTTTTGTCGCTTGACCTCTGTCGGTCACTTGATTCTTCTCTTCTTCCATCATCTCTTCTATCACCTCGGTTGTCTCTGCCATATCGATCAATTCCTGAACCCATTTGGTTTCCTCTGAACTCTCTTGTCAACAGAGCTAAGGATTTAGCTAATGACGCAAGAGTTATCTCTTCTTCTATCAGCTCGTCTTCTTCACTGTCAACTATCACTATCTTCTTTTTCTCCTTCTTCTTCTCCTCTGTTGCTCTCTCATTTCTCGGTCTCTCTGCATCCTCTGTAGATTTACTAACCAATGCGTATGGTGCAATGGTTAGTGTTTTAGCCTGTGCTATTTGAGGCTCCTGTGCGGCTAGTGTTCCATAGAGATCAGAGAGTGTCCAGGAGTCTAGATCTTGGTTTGTTTGTAAAGACATAGACAACTGGAGCCACTCATCATCCAGGCATTTTAGAAACATGACGTTATTTTCTTCCGAGGTTCTGTGAATGCCAGACTTTCTACATTTGTTTATGAGAGAGTTGAACCTGTCGTACATCGTTTGCAGAGATTCTGTTGTAGAGGCTCTGAAGGCATGATATTCATTTATGTATTGTGCCCTTCGCTTCTTCTGCATTTTAGCACCCCTTCCAACTGTCTTTCTAATTCTTTCCAAAGATCGTGCGCTGTTTCGCATGCATCTAAGGATTGAAAAAGTTCATTGGGGATAGCCATGATCAATAATCTTTTTGTTTTCTGTGCAACTTCATCTTCTGCCCTATCTTCATCTGACCATTCTCCTTTTGGCTTAGGTTTTTGATGTTCAGGGATTTCAAGAGATTCAGCAGTAGCTGGTACTCGTGGGACTATTGTCATGGGAACTTGAGGAGGGTTGTAAAGATATTGTAAGAGAGCTTTTTCAGTACCCTCAAAGAAATGGATCATTCTTATCTTCCATTGAGGATACTCATCTCGAAGGAGAGTAGGAGGCTTGGTTAGTGAACCAGCAGTGAAAAAGTTATATGTATTTGTCATTGTAAGAGTTTCGAAGGTTCTGAAAAGATAATATGACGAAAGAGTATGAGTCTGATGATCTGGAAGGTATTCTGGGTTTTAACAGTCCCCAGAGTGTACTTTAAAGGAGTTTTAACCTGGAAAAAATTGTTTCTTTTAAGAATACCACTTTCGAATAAATAAAGAAATGAAGAACAGGTTAAAACGGAATGATGTCTATCACAAATCTTGTAACAAAGAGGATCACTTGATATTAACAATCAAGGATAGCTCTGATACCAATTGGTGGTTCCCGTTTAGTTTAAAAAAGATTAACAAATCTATTAGTTCGAGTTTATGTTTGATGCGGAAGCGTATTTGAAGAACTAACAGATAAGTTTGTGTAGAAACAATACAGAATATAAAGAAACAGTGATCAGAATATGATATATCAAAGATTACTGAGTTTCAATATATAATAAGAACATCAAGAACAGATTAAGAACTGTTTGGTGAAAGTGTAATGCTTAACAGGTTTGACAATATAAAGTGTAAGCATGAAACTTAGATTCTTAGATAAGTCCTTAAGATTGTTAAGGAAGATCTCAACAAGAGACTTCCTTTTATACTACTCTAGGGGACCATAAAGTATGAGCTGCTGTTAGAACGGATGGCATGAATAGTAGAACGGATGGCATGAACAGTTGTACGTGCTGTATTGCATTTAATGGTGCAGACGTCTATGTTGTACTAAGCCCTATTGAGTCTACTCAGATTTTGACACGTGTTGAAGTTGGACAGGGCATGCTATCATGCAAGTTGATGAACAGGTCCTAGTAGCAAGATATTTCTTCAACAGTGGCAAGATATTATAAATATCTTCCAAGTCTTCAGTCTGAACCGCAGAGGCTCTGTAAAGACTTACAGAGGTTCTGAGGTCTGGTCTTCTGTAGAGCAGTCTTCACCGGGTTCCGAGTCTTGGTCTTCTTTGTGCGTAAGACAGAGGTTCTGTAGGACACCTCTGTAACTTCTGTAGCTTCTTGACCTTGATCTTTCGGAAATGGCAGAGCCTCTGTAAGAGGCTTTCTTCACTTAGCCTATTTTTCACTACTTCTAAATACTTCTATAATGAGGTAGATTGAAGCTAACAGTGGCTTTTCTGGTTTGGGAGAGTAAGTCCTAAGGGGTGCTAGACACCTAGTCCCTAAGATCAACTGGTCTGGGATCGGCTTACCCAAATCCTGCTATAGAATCAGATAGAAAGCCATGTTCTACTGGAACAAATGGGTTTAAGGTATATCGATGTGGCCTTTCTGGTTTGGGAAATTAAGTTCTAAGGGGTGCTCGACACCTAGCACCTAAGGCCAACTGGTCTGGGATCTGCTAACCCAAATCCTGCTATAGAACCAGGTAGAAAGCCATGTTTAACGGTGTATCTTATTCTTACTAAACTTTTTGATTAAAAGATGCCAATGAGCACAATATCAAAAGATGCCAATGAGCACAAAATCAAAATATGCCAATGTGCACAAAATCAAAAGATGCCAATGCGCACACATCTCTTGAAACTTGGAGATAATACAAAGTCGCGATAAACTCGTAAATTTGTGAAAATCCTGATTTTGGACAAAGAGTGTGAGTAGAGCAAAGTATTCTTATATGTTTTAGAATTGCATATGCTTGTTGCTAATCATATTTCGCATGCTAGCACACCAAATAGATTTAATAAAGGGGTTGAAACTGAACAATTTTAACTTGATATGCAATGATGTCTTGTTTTTGAATCCAAACACATGCATTTGATTTCATTTGATTGAAAAATTTGGTATACTTCATTAAGTTGGATTTCTTTTGTAAAGTTTTCAAATGATCAAATGTTAGTAGTTATAAAAATGTGGTTCAATGAATTTTATATTCCTTGTATAAATGTTTTCATCAATGCACTGTATTTGAAATGAATATTTTTAATGAAATATATGCATACTTTCAGGGGGAGAAAACAAATTGCTCCAGAATTCTTATTTTGAGGGGGAGCAAGGTTATTCATAAAGGAGGAGATTGTTAGTAATACTCAGAGACACGACTAATTTTGAAAATGGTTTTTGATGATCATGATGCTCACATTCATCAAAAGGGGGAGAAATGTTTAATTCAATTTCATGTCGAAGACAATTCAAGGTCAAACAGATGAAGATTGTATTGAAGAAGATTGACTTTACATTGTGAAAGACAAAGATGTTTTCGAATCACTCATATATGGATTTAGATTGCTCAAAGTTGAAGTTTTCGGATCATGTGAAGTCTGAAATGTTGTTGAATTTGGTTATCTTAGTTCTGAGCGTTTCGGAATGTGCTTACACCTAAAAGTTCAACAATATAGATGATTTCACATCCTTCTATCCTTCTGATTCAAATTAGTATGGTTTCGCACTTGCCTTGGTACGAATCCTCATGGTTTGGTATCCTTATTGATACGACTTCCATGGTTTCGGACTCAACTTGATTCGACTTCCGTTGGTTTCGTACTTGCCTTGATCCGGATTCCTTGAATTCGCACTCTACATGATTCGAATCCCATGATTTCGAACCCTTCTTGGTCCGAATCCCCATAGTTTCGAACCCTTCTACATCCGGAATCCATGGTTTCGTATCCAACTTAATACGAAACGGATGGTTTCGCACCCTCTTACATCCGAATCCTTATGGTTTCGCACCCTCTTACATCCGAATCCTTATGGTTTCGCACCCTCTTGAATCCGAATTCTTATGGTTTCGCATCCTTCTTACATCCGAATCCATGGTTTCGAATCTGTCTACATCCGATTTCTATTGGTTTCTGATCTATCTACATTCAAATTAATGGTTTCGGATCCTTTTAATATGAGAAAATTAATATGAGAACTAAGGTTCTTGCATCAAGAAGGATACGAGAAGTTACTGTTTGTCAAAGACTGATAATGCTACAAAGATATGTTTTTCATGTACAAGACTTGAAGATGGTTTGATAGAGTGTCTGTTGGGGAAGATTGACTTTACAAAGAGCTGAAGACTGCTGTCATATTCTTTAAATCTTGAATCCAAAGGGGGAGATTGTTAGAGCATTATTGTATTCAAGATTTACTGTAAAGTCAATGTACTGCATTAGTTCATAATGCCTTTATACCTTGTATGTTATGGGTATAAATAGGCATGTCAAGTTCTTAGTTAGAAATGAATCTAGAACTCTAGTAACACTTGTAGCATTTGTCATTTACACTCTAAAGATCAATACATGGATGACTTGTGCACTCTAGATTTTCTCTCTACATATTCTTGCTAGATTTCGGGTTTCACAATTCTTAATCTTGTTCCGCAACAAGTTGTAAATTGTTTGATACATATCAATAAACAGTTTAGAAAAGTAAAATATGTGTGTTTGTATTCAACCCCCCCCCCCCCCTTCTACAAACTTGTATAACCCCTCCGGGACCAACAAGTGGTATCAGAGCAGATTGTTTAATCTCATAAACAAGATCTTGCTTATACTAATCTTCTCTTCCTTACTATTTTCTAAAAATGGCTAACAACACAAACACAAACTATATTGACAACGGTTCTCTTGCAAAACCCCCTAGATTTTCCAGAGATAACTTTAATCTGTGGAAAAAAAGGATGATACTCTTCTTAGAAGGTGTAGACCCTACTATGCCCCATTACATCGAAAATGGTCCATATATTCCTGTTAGAATTGATCCTGAAGTTCCAGGCACTACTACGAGAGCTGCCATTCCTGAAAGAATCATTCCTAAGGAAATTCACAACTGGTCTGATCCATTGTTTCCATGGCTCTTCCTGACAAAGTCTACCATTCCGTCATGAACCTGAAAACCTCCAAAGCCATGTGGGACACGATCTGTTTTCAATATGAAGGTGCGTCTGAAGTCCATGACTCAAGAAAGATCAACCTGGTAAGACAGTACGAAAGCTTCATTTGTGGTAAGAATGAATCTCTCTCTGAAGTACATCAGCTGTTTAACTGTTTAATCATTGATCTAAAAACCGTTGGTAAGAAATATTCTAACATTGAGATCCTGACAAAGTTCCTATAATGTTAACCTGAAAGCTGGGACAGTTATTCAATATGTCTCAAGCTATCAAAGGATCTAAAATCTATGACTCTCTACCTTATTTGGCACTATGCTCAATCATGAGCAGTCGTGTCATCTTAAGAAGAATCTTGTAAAAGATTCCAAGAGCACACCTGTTACTTTACTCTCAGAGTCACCTTCCACTCAGCGATCATCTATCACTGTCACTGAGTTGGAGACTAACTCTGAATGCACATCAGATGCTTAGTCTTCAGATCTTGATGAATCTCTGGCACTCCTGGCTAATAAGTTCAGGAGATTCACTAGAAAGAGTAATTTCAGAAGGAACAAACCCCTTGCACTCACTGACAAGCCAAAATCATCAACCCCTGTTGGTAAGGCTACTGCTTCCTCCTTTAACTGTGAGAAAGTAGGACACTTTGCTAGTGAATGCAGGTCAAAGAAAGTCTTTAAACCTTTAGCTTTCTCCAAGAAATCCTCTAACCCCAAGGCTAGAGATGACAAGTATAAAAAGCTGAAAGAAAAGTATGCAAAGCTGAAAAGCTTTAAGAAGAAAGGAAAAGGCCTGATGGCTGATTTTGACTGGGCTGCCTCTGATGAACAAGAATCATCTGACTCTGAAGATGACGATGAGGCCAATCTCTGCCTCATGGAAAAAATCGAAGAAGAGGAAGAACAAACTGAATTTCCCTCTGCTTCATCTTCTACCTCTATGGTATCAACTTCTTTCTTTACTAATATTTCAGATATTAATGAAGCTGATAGTCTTCGAAAAATTGAACTCCTGACTATAAATTTATATGATGCCATGAATGGCAAGACCATAGTTGAAAATAAAAATCTTGATCTCGCTGAACAGCTTAAAAACTGTCACCTTCAAATAAAAAAGCTTTCTAAAATTGAAGAAGATTTAAAAGACCAGGTCCATATAAATCAGATAGTCAAAATCAAACATGAAGAAGCTATCGTTGCATTAAGGGATGAAAAGGCTACTGTTGAAGGATGGTGTAAATCCTCAAAAACGATCACTGAGATAATAAAGTCTCAGATTCCCTTGAGTGACAAACGTGGTATTGGTTAAAAAGCTGATACTCTAGAACCAAACACTGATCATTCCATGCTTAAGTTTAGAATGTTCGTGTCCTCTATCCCTGACACTTCTTCATCTCAGTGTTCTTCTTCTAAAAATCCCATCCCTGAGGAAAAACCTACCTTTATTCCTAAAGGTAAAGGCAAAGAAAAAGTTTTCAACCAAAAATCTCAAAAGGGTACCTCTGTACCTAAGCTGAATGCTTCTAAAGCTTCAGTGACCTATCCCTCTACATCTAAGAACAAGATCCCTGGATTTATTCAGCGATCTACTCCTAGAATCAGAGTGGATATTATTGGTAAGAAATCTGAAGAACTGATTGTTTCTCCCATTTCCAATGCCAAAGGTATACTTGGTGCTGGCCCCGCTCATTTAAAATTAACGGCTCAGCATGCAAATGGTCCTAATGCTACTTTTTGTTATAGGAAATGTTATCACTGTGGACTTTCAAATCATATTGCTAGTAAGTGCCCCACAGCCACCAAAGCTGAAAAATTAGCTAAGGTGATTTTCATTAAAGAATCCTGCTTTGTCACTGACAAAAAGGATAAGATAGCTCTCAGCGGATACCGTATGGGAAATGTTTACGTTATAAACATGGACACTACAACCACTGAGAACTCCTGTTTCTTCTCAAAAGACTCATCTGATGTCAACTGGCTTTGGCATAAGAGGCTCTCTCATCTAAACTTCAAGACACTGAATACTCTTTCTTCAAAAGAGTTGGTCACTGGTCTACCTCAACACTCATACGCTAAGGAATCTCTATGTGAGAAAGGGAAACAAACAAAAGCTAGTTTCAAATCTAAGCAAGTTTCCTCAGTGTCATCTCCTCTACAACCTCTCCATATGGATTTGTTTGGCCTGTTAACAAACAATCCATCTCTAGAAAGAAATATACTTTGGTCATAGTTGATGAATTCTCTCACTATACCTGGGTAATGTTTCTCCGTTCTAAGAGTGACACCCCTAAAGAACTCATCACTTTTGTCAGGAAAATGGAAGTCCTGAATAACATGACCGTTCGCTCAATAAGGAGTGATCATGGAACTGAATTCAAAAACAGTTCTCTTGATTCCTTCTTTGAGAGCAAGGGTATTTCTCACAACTTTTCCTCAGTGAGAACACCGCAACAAAATGGAGTCGCTAAAAGAAGAAATCGAACTATCATCGAAGCTGCACGTTCAATGCTCAGCGATTCTCACCCGCCTACTCAATTTTGGGCAGAAGCTGCCAACACTGCTTGTTTTACTCAAAATAGGTCACTGATAGTCAAAAGATTCAAGAAGACAACCTATGAACTTTTCCATGGGAGAAAGCCTTCAATTAGCTTTTTCTTCACATCTTTAGATGTCAGTGTTTCATACTAAACAACAGAGACGCCCTTGGAAAGTTTGATCCTAAGGCTGATGATGGAATCTTTCTTGGATATTCTTCAGTATCCAAAGCCTTCAAAGTCTTCCATCGAAGAAGACAAACTGTAGAAGAAACCATCCACGTCACTTTTGACGAATCCCGTTTCGCGAACTCTAGACCCTCTGCTGATACTGAAGAACTGAATCAATGGATGTTTTCTCATCTTGGTGATTCAGAAGATATTCCCACTCCTCCATCTCATACTCATATCGCTGAAGATGATGATTCTACTATCATCCCAAGCATGCAGACAAGTGAAGCTGAAACATCATGGGTCTCAGTTGTTCCTCTAAACACTATGCCTGCTTCTAAACCTTCTATATCAGATATACCATCTACTTCTCAGCAATCAGTGAATGAAATGACATTTGAACCTCTTCCTCTCTTGGTTGATATACCAGAAGTTGCTGAAGCCTCATCTTCAGCTCCTCAAGTTCAAAATGAGTCAGTGACTTATGCTCCGGCTCAGCGATGGACTATAAATCACCCTATTGAACAAATGCTTGGTGATCCAAATGCTGGTGTTCAGACTCAATGAAGTGTAGGTAACATTTATTTATTTGTTAACTTTATTTCTATGATTGAACCAAAGAAAACAAATGATGCCCTCAGAGATCCAGACGGGGTCAGCGCTATGCAAGAAGAGCTGACAGAATTTGAAAGAAACAAAGTTTGGAATCTCGTTACGACGAAACATTTGCTCCAGTGGCAAGACTCGAAGCCATTCGTCTATTCTTAGCTTACGCAGTACACCGAGACATCAAGGTTTATCAAATGGATGTTAAATCAGTGTTCCTCAATGGAAAGCTGAATGAAGAAGTCTACGTGGAACAACCTCCAGGATTCTCAGATCCTAAGCATCCAGGTTATGTTTATAAACTGGATAAGGAACTTTACGTCCTAAAGCAAGCTCCTCGTGCATGATATGACACTCTCTCTTCTTATCTCCACATTGAAAAATTTGAGCGAGGTAAAATCGATACAACTCTATTTTTCAGGAAAGTAAAAGGTCATATTATTCTTGTTCAAATATATGTCGATGATATTATATTTTGTTCCACTAACCCTGACCTTTGTACTTGTTTTGCTGAAAGAATGAAAGCTGAATATAAAATGAGTATGATGGGTGAGCTAACATATTTCCTAGGTCTTTAAATCAAACAGAGTGAAAAAGGAACTTTCATTCACAAAGTAAAATATGTTAAAGATATGCAGAAGAAATTTGATTTAACTCAAAGTTCAGCTATGAAAACCCCTATGGCACCACCGCTGACACTAAACAAGGATCCTTCTAGAAAACCTGTTAATGTCACAGCGTACCGTGGGATGATCAACTCTCTTCTGTATCTTACAGCTAGCCGACCTAATATTATGTACGCAACCTGTTTGTGTGTACGATATCAAGCTGAACCTAAGGAATCTCATTTGATCACTGTAAAGCGAATCTTTCGTTACCTTAAGGGTACTCCTAACCCAGGTCTTTGGTATTCCAAAGACTCAGGGTTTGATCTAATCACCTATTCAGATAGTGATTTTGCAGGTTGAAAAGTGGATAGGAAAAGCAGCATAGGAGGCTGTCAGCTCCTGGGTGGAAAGTTGGTGAGTTGGACAAGTAAAAAGCAAAACTCAGTGTCCACCTCAACCGCTGAAGCTGAATACGTAGCCACTGGAAGCTGTTGTTCTCAGGTCTTATGGATGAGAAATCAACTACTGGACTATGATCTTCAGCTCTCAAAAATTCCAATCTATTGCGACTGCACTAGTGCCATCGCTATAGCCAACAATCCAGTGCTACATTCAAAGACCAAACACATCGAAATCAGGTATCATTTTATCAGAGATCATGTGATGAATGGAGATATAGAACTTCATTTTATCCCAAATGACTTTCAGTTAGCTGATCTGTTCACCAAACCCCTTGATGAGACAAGATTCAACTTCCTCATCAGCGAGCTTGGAATGTTGAACTTAGAAGAGTAAAATCTTCAGTGGTTCAAATTTGATCAGCGATTATAAAATGAATTTGTATAACCCTATTAATCACCTACTCTCTGAAAAAAAATTGATTCGCTAATATCAAGGTATGTTCTCTCTTACTCACTGACATTCGCCAATGAATGCAAGATTTCAAAACAAATTGCATCGCTGAATATCTCTTCCTTTTAGTGATACATTGAAATTTCAAAACTTAACACTGATATTTCTAATCACTGCTTCATGTTTTCAAAATGTCCCTGAGTTTTCAAAATCCTCAAAGACATCCTAAAATAGGAAAGGACGTTTGTGACATCATCACAACAGATAGACCATGACACACTTTTTCTCTGACACGTTCGCCCGTTTCGTTTTCCTTGACCAATCAAAATCAAGGGACGTGTCTGTGTCATCATGAAAAACTTTCCCGCTCATAGTTTTTCTCTCTCTACTCTCACTATATAAACCGATTTGAGTTTATATTTTTACCTTTACGCGAACAATCATCTCCTTCAAGCAAGAACAACTGTTGCATTTGGACTCTTTTTCTCCAGAAACTGTTCATCTTCATCTTCATCTTCTTCAACATCAAAGGTTAATATTCTTATTATTTACCTTTACAAACTTGTTTTCGATCTTATTCTTGTTTTAAAAGATCAAACAAAAGAACTTCTTAAAATGAAATCATTTTCTTTTCATGATTTTATGAACACAATCTAGAAGCAGATTGTTCTTCAAGTTTGAAACAAAAATCTTAAACTTACATTTCTATATGTTTTTCCAGGATCTCTTCTTTAAAAAGGAAACTGGAAAACAAGATTATTCACTATGTTTTGTGTTCTTTTTCAAAACTAGAAAAACCCTAATCTCCATTAAGATATCTTTTGTCTGAATGGAATGTGCAAAACCCAAAAACATCTTATTTTGGAAAATCTTTCCACATTAAGACATTACTTTTCATCTTCTTCATGTTTATATGTGATAAACAGAAATGGCATCTACTGAAGCAACTACTCCTCCGTCTCGTACTTCATCCTCTGAGAAGGTCGAACTCATCAAAGCTCCTCAAGTCGATTTTGCACTCGAGAAAGTTACCTTTCCAGGAAACAATCCCTATGCCCTCTTCAACTTTCCTGCTAAGAAGAAGATTACACACCTGAACGAAGTTGTTGTCTTCCTCCACACTTGTCCTCTATCAATAGCCCTGACTGTCAATCCCCTTGCTCCCAAACATCTACTCGCTCAGTTCTGGTATACTGCCAGAAGAGCTGTGATCACCTCCTCCAAAGACCCCAACAAGAAATTCGATGTCATTCTCTTTGACACCGAACATGGTTCCTCCAAAATTACCCCTGGCTCTCTCAGGTTTGCTCTCAACCTCGCTGGTAGTTCCAAAGAAAAACGCTTCGTCCCCCTGCCAAATCCAAAGAACCCCGCTGATAGGGAAGCCCTCATTGCATTCTTCGATGCAATGTAGTACGTATGGGAAACAGGGAGAGACAAACTCCGTGAGAACAAGCTGATTGCCATCAAGAAGTCAAAGATTCCCAGCGA
The DNA here is from genome assembly GCA_033807775.1 of Saussurea involucrata. Lineage (NCBI taxonomy): Eukaryota > Viridiplantae > Streptophyta > Magnoliopsida > Asterales > Asteraceae > Saussurea > Saussurea involucrata. The sequence continues at coordinate 116,985,661 of CM066322.1, forward strand.
GATGAACTTCATCTTCTCTCACTTTATCAGTTGCATGACAGCGAAGGTTGGTTCTACTGACCAAGCCTCAAAACCCCAGCAAGCTATGGGGTACTCACTACTAAAGGGCCTTTATATTGATTGGGCAAAGATCATCTTTGATGATATGCTGCTCAGGGTGGATGCAACAGAGAGATCAACAACTATTCCATATCCTTGCTTTATGAGTGCTCTCTTCCTACAAGGACTCAGGGACAAATACCCGAAGGTGGGCGACCTGAAACTCTCTCAGGTTGGCGTTAAGGTTCTTGACTTCAAGCCCATGCCAAACGAGGTACGTCTTACTACTCTCAACCCCACTTCTTCTACTTCTGCAGCTACCTCCACGGTAATCCCTACCGCTGGCACCCAGGCTCCAACATCCACTCCTCGAAAGAGAAAACACTCTTCAACCACTCTTGGTGCTCCTAAGCCAAAGAAAACCAAGGAGCAACCCCCAAGCCTTCCCAGGCTGAAGACTCCGCGGCTCTCTCTTCACAAGAGCCGTTGGAAAGTTCAGTACGCTTTGCCACAGCTGATCAAACCAACCCTTCCATACCAACTTCAGCGTCTCTTAACGCTGAGGTTATTAACTTGGAACAGAACCTCCCTCCCTCAGGACCTCTAAGTACTACGGAAGTAATTCTCAGTGGATCCAACGTTGAACCTCTTACCATATCCCTCTTCTCAACCATCATTCCTCCCACTCTATCTTTGGACACTCCACCTATTTTCCCCCCATTCTCTTCTTCAAACATCATTCTCCAAGATACATCTGCTGAGGCTCTACAACAGATGATGGCTAAAAACACAGGACCTGTGGGCACTTCTCAGCGTAAAGGTACACTGGAAAACGACATGGAAACATTGACAGGTCATCGAGATTTCGAGGACTTATCTACCATCCCGCAGGTATACACAAAATTCCAAACACTCCTTTCTCAAAATCCCCAACTTTTGAGTTTTCCTTTGTTCATATGTTCTCAACTTCTTTTAGGTCCTAATCTGGGCGACATCAACAACTCGCTCAAGGATCTAACTACAAAGGTGGAATCTCTCACCACCACTCTCTCCTTAAACTCTTCAGTGGTTACAAACGCTGGAGAGGCTCTCAAGCAACTCACTGATGAGGTGAAAGGCAAACCGTCCAGTGCTGATCTGGAAAAGGTGGAAGGTAGCCTCGGTCAACTTGCTACTACTCTCGCTGGAAACTCCACCGCCAACAACACTCTCTCCACAAACTTCTCAGCCCTGTCCAACGAAGTCACATCGTTGAAGACAGTGGTTGGAAATCTTAAGGGAGAGGGGTCTACTCTAAAGATAGATGTCAGCACTGCAACCAATCTTTTGCAGCAAATCCTTGATCGTCTGAATGCTGCCACATGTGCTCCTTCACATTTCACTCAAGTTGATCGAGAGGATCTTCAAAAGATCGGTCCTGCAATTTCTGGCCTTGAAGACAGAATTGCAAGGATTGAAACTTGCGTTGGGATCACTGGCCTGGAAGACAGTGACCCAAAGCATGCTGACATTGCTGCTGCTGCTGTTGTTTCCTCCCCCACACATCATGTATAAGAGGGGGAGATGAATATAGAAGACCTTCCCCATAATGTTGAGGGGGAGAAGAAAACTCAAGAAGACCTTCCCTAGAACTCTGAGGGGGAGGGTATTATTTCTGATGCTGCTGACAAACCTCAGGGAGTTGAAAACCCTGAGGGAACCGAGAAACCTCCCTCTGAATTTGAGGGGGGCAACTCTAAGAGGAAGATGAACCTGAAGCTGAAGCTGATGTCACGGAACCTTATGCTGATGAGGAAGAATCTGAAGAAGAAGAAGAAGACTATGAAGACGTCGATATCGCTGATGATGAACCATCATCATCCCCTAAAGATGATGATGATGATGACGATGATGAAGATATCGACTGCTCCTTCCAGCCGATCAAAAGAACCCCCGCTCTCAAAGGGATAGTCTTCACAGACACTTCAGGGGAGGGGACCAAGAAAAAGCCTGCAGCGACTGAAGCCAACAAAGGCAAAAACAAAGGCATCGATGCAGAAGACAATCTGACGATCTTGCTTCGAAAACCAGTTTGTCAGGTACAATATATTTTCATCCCTTACACTGCATCCCTCCTTTATCCTTTCTCAACTTCAATTCTCCTCTCCATAAAACCTCTATACACTTAACCTCATTCTTTTCTCTATCTCTTTCTTTCCTAAATGATCTTACTTAAACGATCGATGTGTTTCAGCTTGTCCCCTCCCCTGCTTGAGGATCCAGCTGAAGTTCCTCCTGCTGCAACTCCAATAATCCCAGCCCCAAGTGCTGATGAAATAATCCCGGTCTTAGACTTCGCTGAGACCGATGACATTTTTGAAGAAGAAGAATAAGAGCTGCTCACACACGATAAAAGACCTTCCTTGGTTCCTCAAACGCCAAGTGAAGATGTTAGGTCTATGATCTTCATACAATCCAGGAACTAGTAACAAGAAGATGTAGAAGCTTTATTAGAAAAGTAAATCTAAACTAGAGAGAACACAAAGTGATTAGAGAGCTACATCTTGAATTATGAAACTTGTTATTACAAACTACATTACATGTCCTATTTATAGTCTACATCCCTTGTTACACTGCTTAAGTACAAGCCCTTTAACACAGCAATTGCTTTTCAAAACTTTCTAATATAAAGGACAACTTCAGTGTCCTAACATTCTCCCCCTAAAGTTTTGGAAAGCAAACCATCTTCAAATCTTTAGATCCTCTCCCCCTTGATTTACTTGTAAAAACTTTAGCAGTGCATTTTTCAAATATAGGCTCGGCTCCCCCTTGAAAGTTGCTCTTACTCATCATATTTTCAACCTTGAACAAAGTCAGATTCAATGTACTCCATAACTTCGACTAAGTGCACTAAAATCATATTCAAAGTATATGCATCTTAGTATAAAACATAGAATCCGTCATTGGACCATGAGTTGAGTAAGAATTCAGCTTAAGAGCTTGGTCCAAATTTGCTCGAAGGAGGAACGGTAAAAAGCACACGCTACTCGGTAGGGATGAGACGACCCAAGCAAATAACATTGTTCAGCAACTGTAGAGAAATGCTCATCTTCAAGATACTTCAAACCACTGAATGAAGATAATCCAGAACTTCAATCTTCAAGAAATAGGTGGATGATTATAAGCACTCAAAAGTCTGAATCACAACCAAAGCACCAAAACAATGATTGCAAGCTCTCACAATTCTGGTTGATCAGGTCAGAAGAATGATTAAGAGCATTCAACGGTCTAGCATCGTCAACAAAACTTCAGAATAATGATTGCAAATGCTCAAGCGTCTCTTCCAATCCAACCAAAGACTGAACTCCAACAATCAACTTCTGAAAATCTTGAAAGACCAGAGCCCTTTTAAACTTTGACAGTCGCTAAATGTATGTGGCAAGCTGAATATCAGAATGATGTCACACACGCGTTATGCTAAAGTTCATGAACAATGTCCCCCTCCTGAGACTTAGCACGGGGGTTCCGCTAAATGAGAAATATTTTTCTCATCCGAAGCTGAAGACCAGAGCCATTTTTTTTAATGAGAAATATTTTTCAATAAATTTCTTGGATCCGAAACCATCAGAATTCGGATGTAGTTAGATTCGAAACCATGGATTCGAATGTAAGAAGGATGCGAAACCATATGATTTCGGATGTAGTTGGGTGCGAAACCATGAATTCGGACCAAGAAGGGTGCGAAACCATGGGGATTCGAATCATGAAGGGTTCGAAACCATGGGGATTCGAATCATGAAGGGTTCGAAATCATAAGGATTCGTATCATGAAGGGTTCGAAATCATAAGGATTCGTATCATGAAGGGTTCGAAATCATAAGGATTCGAATCGTGAAGGGTGCGAAACCGTGCCTATCTTGAATAAATGGAATCCGAAACCATTTAGAATTAGGATTAGAAAGATGCAAAGCCATCCATACCATTGAACTTTTAGGTGAAAGCATATTCCGAAACTCAGAACTAAGATGACCAAATTCAGCAACATTTCTGACTTCACAAGATTCGAAACCATTAACTCAGAACAATTCGAAACCATCTAAGCCATCAAAACAATAGAAGCATCCGAAACCATGATGAACAGTAAAACATGAAGGATCCGAAACCCTCAATGAACAGTTAATGATGAAGCATCCGAAACCAACTATGAATGATTCGAAACCATGATGAATGATCCGAAACCATGTAACAGCATCCGAAAATCACTAAAATCATCATAACTTCTTCAATTCTTGACCAATTTCAGTGATTCTTGCTCTGACAGATTCGCAAAATGATTGTGCATAGATTTCTAGTTGATCACAAGATCAAATTCGAACAATTTGATGGAGTTTTGATCCAAAACAGTGAGTTCGAACTTTTTGAACAGTAACAGATCAAGGATTCGAAATCTGAGCAAAATATGGCTAAAAACACTTGAATTGATGAGATCCGATGATCGTATCGATGAAAAATTCTTCGATTTGGCTCTGATACCACTTGTTAGGTCTATGATCTTCATACAATCCAAGAACTAGTAACAAGAAGATGTAGAAGCTTTATTAGAAAAGTAAATCTAAACTAGAGAGAACAAAAAGTGATTAGAGAGCTACATCTTGAATTATGAAACTTGTTATTACAAACTATATTACATGTCCTATTTATAGTCTACATCTCTTGTTACACTGCTTTAAGCACAAGCCCTTTAACACAGCTATTGCTTTACAAAACTTTCTAATATAAAGGACAACTTCAGTGTCCTAACAGAAGAAGAAATGAAAAGAAGAGCAGCTATGATTCAACAGCTAGAGGGTCAGCGACTTGTTCCTACTCATCTCAACAATCTTTCAAAAGATGAAGTCATGGAATCCTTCAAAGCTGAAAAACTCTTCGCTGAAAGAAAGAAGGCTGAAGAAAAAGACAGGGAATATGCCATAGAGCTCGTTCAACGTTCTTTCGAGGATCCAGACTTAAGAAGATTTCCTGTTGCTGTCCAAAAGAAACTGATGAAGGACGCACAAAAGACTCACCAAGAAAAGACCAAAGTCAGTGGCACCACACTCGAATGGTGTAAGAAGATATTCTACTACAGACAACATCCCTCAAGGATAAAAGCTGTAAACGTTAGAGGAAGATATGCCTTGAAAAATAACATAAAGGTACCGATCGTTCATGTCCAAATCGTTCATCCCTGAACACTTTTGGTCTTGCTGAATGGTTGGAGTTGAGAATAGCAGTTCAAAGATCCCGCTCAACTTTCAAAACCTATGTCGAAAAAGAAATAAATAAACAGATCAAGTTAGTTTCCTCAGCGGTTGATATTCCTCGTCCTCCACAAATTCAGAAGAAGCGAGCTGCTCCAAAGAAGAAGACCCCCTTCTTCTCCAGGCCCGATGATAAGAAACGAGACAGGGATTGAATTCTCTCATGACGCAGTTCTTGGCCCTGCCCCTGATCTCTCTGGACTTGACGTATCCCTACCTCCTGCTGAAACTTTCTTCCCTGGCAGAGTACTCAGAAATCCTTATGGCATCTTCTTCTATGACTTCAATGGTCGTGAATGCTTTCAACGCATCTCTGAGTTATACAAAACTCCAATTGAATAACTCAGAGATTTACTTTAGTGGTGTGAGTAAAAACAAAGTGTCCTCAAACAACTCCTGAAACACCACATCTATCGTGAAGCAAAGAAAAGAAGGGAACAGGGAGGTACAGTCCCTGACTGGTTGATTCCAGAGACTCATACTCTTGATGATCTAGTCAAGAAAGAACCTGGTTAGCTAATAGGATTTCAGTGTAATTCTTCTATCTTTATCAGCTTATATCCTCTGTACTTGTAAATTTATTTGATGTACTTGTAATTTTTCCACTTCCCTTTGTAACTTATACGAAGTTTAATGAAAAATTTCAGCGAATGTACTTTACTCCATCAGTACTGAAAAGATCCCAAAAAACAGTAAAAGGGACAAATATTTTATAAGTTCTTTTTATCCTTATGTTTTCATACTTAGCAATTTTCTTTTGTTGCTATGTCATAATCGAATATGGGGAGATTGTTGATCCAAACCCTCAGTGATTTGATAATGACTCTTTAAGAATCACTTAGTGAAAATTGAAAGTAGACAATATGTATTAATGTTTTGTCATCCAAGAAAATACTAAGTCTGTTTAGTATCGCTGATAAAACATATGCTTTAAAATACACATTCAGCGACACTGTTCATCAACAAGCCCTGAGCCTGTTCAGTCTTATTGATGATCGCTAATAAACTTAGTTGTTTACTTATGATCCCTGAAGACAAGTTTCACGTCAACAATGTTCTACGCGGAAGTCGAAGATCAAGCCAAACAACCAGCGACAAGTCTACTAATGAACTGATGCGGATATCAGCGAAGCCAAGACTTGTTCACTCAATGTGAAGTTTCAAGTAGAAGACTTCAGTGAACGCTGAACTTTTTCACTCGCTGATAAAGAACTATTCAGCGAACGCTGATCATGAAGTCTTCCTCTACAAGTTACTTTTGTCTTTCCTCTTGCACGCCTCCGTACGAAAATGTCAGAATAGGACATCCCTTATGTCCATTATCGTACAACCAACTCTGATTCTACACTGTTCATCATGCGGCTACTAGGTTGTCTACAAAGGTCAAACCATGCAACCAATCAGTTGCTGCCACATGTAAAATGATACTGTTGTGCATTAAATGCATGCAGTATATAAAGGAAACCCTACTTCAGAAATGAAGTGCTCGGCCATCTCCTTCTTCCTTACTCTGTGTGTTAGAATACTAGTCTTTAATATTCTTATCTCCTTTCTATCGTATTTCTAGTGAAAGAAATCTTAGTGATTCTCTTAACTTGTTTATATTAGGTTTATTCTTAATCTTGTTCCGCAACAAGTTGTAAATTGTTTGATCCATATCAATAAACAATTTAGAAAAGTAAAATATGTGTGTTTGTATTCAACCCCCCTTCTACAAACTTGTATAACCCCTCCGGACCAACATCATGCTAGAAGATGGATGCATAATCTACATGTAGATCATACACCACCGCATGAAACAGTTTTAGAATACCAATGCTAGCACTGTCAGTTCCAGAATGCTTTGAAGTTAAGCATCGGTTGATCACAGAGAAAATGGTGTAATAAATTGGAGATAGATTATTCTTCGAGAATTCTTTAATCTGGTTCAGCTCGCCCGTATATCCCATCACTTTAATTCCATCAAATACTTCTGACTCTGAAGGATAAGGATCGAATTCTGTCTTTCCGGGTCTTGATGAAGGACCAGGCAATTTCAGAATGAGCCTCAATCTGTGATAGTCGAGCTTTGTGATGTATTCGTCAATCTGGATTTCGAATATTGGCCGTTTGTTCTCAATGGTGGGTGTGATCGTCTTCAATGCTTGTTGTAGGTACAACATAGGCACATTGACTGTGTGTGTCAATGCGTATGCCAATGGATGGTTGCGGAGTACTTCTTTCACCACTGGAAGAATGTTGATCTGATCAAAATCAACATGGTGATTGTTGAATTTGATCTCGACGTAGTTTGTCGTATAAATGATAGCATGATCTGGATTGCCTTCGGTGTAAGATGGATGGACAGATCGAGTTGATGGTAATGGAATATCTGGTGTTGCCTCAGGAATTAGTGGCACATGGTCACCAAATCCCTGAACTCTGCTTTGTTCCTCTTGGTGTTCCATTTGAACTGTTGGTTTGAGAAAAACAGTTCTGAATTGTTAAGATTTACAAAAAGCAGTTTTGAAAAATTTTCTAAGTGTTGAATTCGGATCAGACTGACATGACCTGGAATTCGGATTAAACATGAAAAATAGGCAAAGGATTCGGATGAATGAGGATCCAAAATCTGAACAGTTCGGAATAAGAAGATCCAAAATCCTCACTACTCGGATCAAGAGGATCTGAAACCTATTCTTTTCGGAACAAGAAGAGTCCGAAATCAAAACTTCTCGGATTGAGAAGGATCCGAAACCAAATAAACTCGAATTACAAGGATCCGAGTTCAAGACTAGGAAAATTTTCATATTTGAAAGACTTTTTGCAAGAAACAAAGTTAAGGAATTCGGAACAATAATGATCCGAAATCTTAACTTCATAAACTTTTTAGCACAAAACACTTTTCGGATTGAATGATCCGAAAACTGAACTTGAAAAAACTTTGGACTTTAAAAACTTTTCGGATCATTCATGTTTTCCCATAATTAAGATGAACATAGATTTAACAAAAATCGATTAAAATCGATGATGAAGATCACAAAGAACACACAGACATACTCGAAAACATATATCCACAACAAATTTACAACAGATTTTGACATTGAAGCCGTAAATCGACTAAATCAACGCAGACCCACATGTATATGAAGACCTTTATGAATACAGATTCAAGAACACATTCAAAATCCACAAAGATGAAATCTGAATTATGTTAAACAACCATAGATGAAGTCGAGTAACATATGGAAGCATGAGTATACAGATTAACCATGAAAACGATGACAGTGATGAACTCATAATATGAACAGTCATATCGTACAAAATGTGAACAAAATCAGCATGCTTAAACAATGATAATCGAAAATCACATGGATGAAAATGTTCAGAATGTAAAATCGAATCCAAAGAAACAAAAATCGAATAAAATGGTTACCTGATGAAGAAGATATGAATAGTTGAAGATGAAGAACTCGAAGATGACGATGAACAGTCCTAAGAAGTTTATGTCTTGGTTTGCAAGTTTTGGAAAAAGTGGGACCTAAGGATTTGAATTCTTTTTATACTCTAAAAAATGTGACACATGGCACGATTTTTGAGGACCCCACTTGTGCAAACAGTAGAAAATACATGTCTGAAAAATAGACATGGCACTGTTCATCCAACTTTTCGCATGAACAAGGATGCGAAAAGTTGAAGTTTGTAAAAGTTTTCGGAACAAACTGAGATCCATGAAAAACATTTCGTATCCTCTTGGATCCGAAACAGATGGTTTCGCATCCTTAAGGATCCGAAACGGATGGTTACGCGTCCTTAAGGATCCGAAACGGATGGTTTCGTATCCTTAAGGATCCGAAACGGATTGGTTTCGCATCCTAAGTATCCGAAATCTCAGTGTTTTTAAAAAAAAATGCAACTTTTTCAGAAAAAATTCAAACTGTTCAAAAATCTCACATCAGATTAAAACAGTTTAAGCTTCTTCCTTTGAAAAATGTTCCCCTCTCTCTAAAAATTATTATTATTACTATTAATTTTTTTTAACAGAAAGTACTGAAAGTAAAACTGTACTAAAAGAAAAACTATATTATATACCATACTTACAGACTTATGCCATCTTGCCCCCCTAAATAGATGCATATTCAGTTGTCTCAACATCAGATAATCTGCAAGTACAAATGAAAATCTTGGTACTCATTGAACATGAGTCCAGAATGAGTCCAGAATGGTTAGTGTATCTCTGTTAGATATCCTCGCTCCCCCTCAAAAGTAGAATATAATTAAATAAACAAACACATACGCTCCCCCTCAATGTTTTAAAGAAATCAGAGAAATGCCTAAGTGTTTAACTTCCCTAGTTTGCTGATTAAGAAATTAAACCTTTTTTTTCTTCTAAAGGTTTAGTGAATAAGTCAGCAAGTTCTAGTTCACTAGGCACGAAATGCATTTCAATGGTTCTTTTCTCAACATTGTCTTTTATAAAATGGTACCTTACATCAATGTGCTTTGTTTTTGAATGTTGAACAGGATTTACAGTGATTGCTATTGTGCTTTTGGAATCGCAATAGATCGGGATCTTGTTGATGGTGTATCCATAATCTTTCAACTGAGTCTTCATCCAAAGCACTTGAGAGCAACAGCTTGCCGCGGCCACGTATTCCGCTTCCGCAGTAGATGTTGACACGCAATTTTGCTTCTTAGAAGACCAGCTCACAAGCTTATCCTCTAGAAATTGGCATGCACCAGATGTGCTTTTCCTGTCAATTCTATTTCCGACATGATCTGCATCTGTAAATGCGATTAGCTCAAACCCCGAATCCTTTGGATACCAAAGGCCCAAATTTCTCGTGCCTTTGAGATACCGAAGGATCCGTTTAACGACAATCAGGTGTGACTCTTTAGGATTAGCTTGAAAACGAGCACAAAAAGATGTTGCGAACATAATATATGGCCTACTTGCCGTGAGATATATTAAAGAACCAATCATGCTACGGTATAGTTTTCGATCGACTAATTTACCGGATAAAACAGCGTCTAAAAGTCGACCAGTAGCCATCGGTGTTTTCATGATGGAGGTTGAATTTGAATCAAACTTTTTGAGCATATCATCTATGTATTTTGATTGGTTTATAAAAATGCCCTCTTTTGATTGTGTTACTTGTAGACCAAGATTTTTTTTTAATTCCCCCATCATACTCATTTGAAAACGTGTTTTCATGACGTTTTCAAAATCAATACACATATTAGGGTTTGTTGAGCCAAATATGATGTCATCAACATATATTTGTACAAGTAATAAATCATCACCTGTCTTTTTGAGAAAAAGAGTTGTATCTATTGTACCTTTGGTGTATCCGAATTTAAGCAAGTGGATAGTTAGAGTTTCATACCATGCCCGTGGAGCTTGTTTAAGTCCATAAAGAGCTTTGTCCAAGACATAGACATGGTTTGGGTATTTCGGATCTACAAAACCTTCAGGCTGACTCACATACACTTCTTCATGAAGAATCCCGTTAAGAAACGCAGACTTTACGTCCATCTGGAAGACCTTCATGTTTTTGTGAGCGGCATATGCGTGAAAAATCCTGATGGCTTCAATCTGTGCAACTGGTGCGTAGGTTTCGTCATAATCGATGCCTTCTTGCTGATTATAACCTTTTGCGACCAATCTGGCTTTGTTTCTAACAATAATCCCCGCTTCATCCTTCTTGTTCCTAAAGACCCATTTTGTACCAATGATGGTCTTGTCCTTAGGACGCTTCACCAAATGCCAAACATCGTTGCTCTTAAACTCATTTAACTCATCTTGCATGGCATTTATCCAGTCTGGATCTTCTAATGCTTCTTATGCCTTTTTGGGTTCTAATGAGCTCAGGAAATTGACATCCAAACACGCGTTTGTTGTCGCAGATCGTGTCTTTACACCGTCCTTGATGTCACCAATGATATTTATAGGAGGATGTGCCTTCGTCCATTTGAGTGTACTCGGGAGAGTTTGAATATCCGTGCGAGTGTTAGAAACATCATTTTCGTCTATGACTGCAAAAATATCTTCTGTCGATTCAGCTGAAGGAACTTGTGTCGGTGTTGGTAGCTCAACTTCTTGTACTATTGAATCAGGTGTAGATACATCTGATGTTGTGTTTTCAGTAACCCGGTCATCACTTGAAGAAGATGGTTCAGAATTAATAATAGGAGTAGGTGCAGTCGGATGTTCATCTGTAGCACTAGAAGTAGCAACACCGTTTGCTTCAGAAGGACCAGAAATATTGACACTCGTCTGAGGTAGATTTTCATTTACGGATACAGAAGGTTGTTCCATATCTGCAGAGATAGCCATAAATGCATCAAAAAATAACAAATCTAAATCAATATTATTATTATTATTATTTAATACATAATTAGAAAAGTGTTGTTGTGCAGGTTCTACTCCTTTTTGAGTAGAAGCTTCAGTTTGAAGTCCGAGTCCTGAACCGTGTTGTCCAGAAGTCAACGACACATTTTCGTCTAAGGTAACATTGATGCTTTCAATGACTGACTTCGTGCGTTTGTTGTAGATTCTATATGACTTTGATTGCAAGGATTAACCAATAAACACGTCTTCATCAGCTTTGACTTGGAATTTTATAAGATTTTGTCTATCTTTAAGGACAAAACACCTGCATCCAAATAGACGCAAAACTTTTATGTTAGGTTTGCGATTATTGATTAATTCATATGCAGTTTTATTAAAGCGTTTATTTAAAATTGTCCTGTTTTGTGTAAAGCATGCTGTGGATACGGCTTCAGCCCATAAGCTTGGTAGAAATCCCGAATAAGCGAGCATTGTTCGAGCTGCTTCTACAAGCGTTCGATTCTTTCTCTCAACCACTCCATTTTGCTGAGGAGTCATTGGTGCAGAGAATTTGTGCGGAATTCCAACCGAGTCAAGAAAAGATTGCAAAGTAGCATTCTTGAACTCTGTTCCATTATCGCTTCTTATATTTTGAACTGAACGTTGTAGGAGAATCTGAATTTTCTTGATGAATTTGATTATCAGCTCAGGTGCTTCAGATTTGAGACGAAGAAATTCCAACCAAGTGTAGCGCGAGTACTCATCAATCATAACGAAGATGTACTTCTTTCCTCCCATTGATTGAGTCTTCATCGGGCCACATAGATCCATGTGAATTAGTTCCAGACCATTATTACAGTTAGACAAAGTTTTGGACTTGTGAGAAACGTGTTTCAACTTCCCCATTTCACAAGCCGGACAAATAAAAGCTTTGTCGATCTTCAAATCAAGGAGTCCTGTAAATAATCCATCAATCCTCTGTTTGTTGATGCTTCGAAAGTTTTAGTGAGATAGTTTTCTATGCCACAACCAACATTCGCCTTGAGAAGCATTTGACACAAGACATAGTTGTTTTAAAGCAACTAAAGTCGCAAAGTCAGTTATGTATAGATCTCCGCATCTGTTGCCCTGAAGATTTCTGACCCGTTTTCATCCACAACATGACAGAACGTTTTATCAAATATGACCTTACAATCCTTATCACATAACTGACTTATGCTGAAAAGATTATGTCCTAAACCTTCTACATACAGAACCTTTTCCACAGAAATCGAATCATTCTTCAATGTGCCATGACCTCGAACATACCATTTTGAAATGTGTCACAACCACTTCTTTCACTATCAGAATAAATGGTGATCATCATGACTTCTTCCGAGGCAGGAGAGGTCTCAGGCAAGGTGACCCCCTATATCCCTATCTTTTAACTCTGGTTAAGGAGGTCTCACTCTGATGGTGAAAAGAAGAATCAAGGAAGATGAGAACTTCAAATACCACCCAAAGTGTGAAAGACTTGGTGTCTCTCATCTGTGTTTTGCAGATGATCTGCTTATGTTCTGCCATGGAGATGCTGATTCTGTCAGAGTTTTAAAAGAAGCACTATTAGAGTTCAGTGAAGTTTCTGGGTTGATTCCAAGTTTGGAAAAAAGCACCTCCTTTTTGGGAAATGTTATTGGTCATAACAGGGAGGAGATTTTAAAAATCTTGCCATTTAAATTGGGAAGTCTTCCTATGAGATATTTAGGGGTGCCTTTAATTTCTACTAAATTGTTCCATAGGGATTGCTTGGGGCTGGTTGACAAAGTCAAAAAGAGAATCTTTGACTGGAAAAACAAATGGCTTTTTTTGGGGGAAGGCTGCTTATTAATTCAGTTTTATCCTCAATTAGTGTTTATTGGGCCTCATTATTTCTGCTCCCATATAAGTGGTGAATGAAATTGGTAAGATGCTTAGAAGCTTTCTATGGAGTAATGGTGAGGCCATCAAAGGGAAAGCTAAGGTAGCCTGGAAAACTGTCTGTTTGCCAAGAGAAAATGGAGGTCTGGGAGTCAAAGATTTGAAGAAATGGAATAAAGTCCTTTTGGCTAAGGAGATCTGGAAAATCATTGTGAATAATGAATCTCTTTGGGTCAAATGGATACATATGCATAGACTGAAAGGCAGGAATTTTTGGGAAGTTGGAGATGTTCATGACACTTCTTGGTTCTGGAGGAAAGCTGTAAGGATAAGAAGAATGTTTAGGGGGCAGATTTTGCATATCATTGGAAATGGCAGGTCTACCTCTTTATGGTTTGACTCTTGGATTCCAGTTGGTCCCCTTTGCTTAATTATATCCAATAGAGACATCTACAATGCTAAGCTTAGTCTGGATATGAGAGTGAGTGACATTTTTGCTTATGGGATGTGGTTATGGCCCATGGAAATCTGGTGCAAATATGAGAATATCCTTATTCAGCATCTTCCTACTATCAGATCTAATGTAGAAGATAGAGTAATGTGGAAAGCTAAAAATGGGAAGCTTGTGGATTTTTCAACTGGTGTGATTTGGTTTGATCAATTTGTGGATTCTCCTAAGGTCAATTGGGCAAAATTTGTCTGGTTTTCACATGGCATCCCCAGACATTTTTTATTTTGTGGACTGCTATACTTGGAAGATTTAGAACCTTGGATAGGCTGGGAGAGTGGAGAATTGCTGAAAATACACTGTGTGTTCTCTGTCATAATGAAGTTGAGTCACATGATCATTTGCTTGTCCAGTGCAGCTATACAAAGGAAGTCTGGAAGTGCTTAGAGGGTTTGTCTGGTGTCTACAATATCATCCAGAACCTGGAGGGTGAATCTGATGTTTGGAATCAACTTATTAACAGGCTTGCTGTTGTTCCCTGTAGCAGATCAATATGGAGCATAATTCATAGAATTCTATTTGCTTCTATTGTCTATTTCTTGTGGACTGAGAGGAACAATAGAATACATATGGGTAAAGATAGAATTGCTGTGGTTCTGGCCTGTCAAGTCATTGGAGTGGTGAAATTGAAGCTTCTGGGTTTGAAAGTCAGACCAAATGATCATGTTAGAAGGGCTGCTTTCAATTGGGGTCTAGGTGTTGGCAATGATGAATTCTGTCAAATTATTCAATAATGGTGCTGCCTTGGAGTATTAACAGGATGGAGAAGAGACAATATAAAGAATGGAGTTGGTGGATTGTGTTTTCTTTGCATCTTGAGAGAGCCTTTGATGATGTAGAAAAGCTTGGAGAGAGCTTAATTTCTGCTTTGAGGATCCCTTGGGGTGGGAATATTTATGGGGGGGATTGGGAAATTCATGTTGATCTTGGGTGTTTGGGGTGGGATTACAGGGAAGAAGATATAAGGTGGAGAAGGGTAGAGGAGGATAGGTTTTTGCTTTTGTACTTGAGTAATAAGGAGGTTTTTTGGGAGGTTTGGCTGAACTATATGGAGAACTGGTATTTGGTGTACAGGGGTGGATAAAGGACATTCTTTTTGATTTTTTGAGGCTGTGGTGGAGTAGGGTAGAGGACACTAGGATTTTTCCTTTTCTTGCTTTGACTGTCTTGAAGGGGAAACAACTCTTTGGGTTCTCTTTCAAGTCGGATTCTTTGATTAGGGACAGTTATCATCTATTTGGTCTAACTCTTGGGAGGATTTTATCCTTTGCTAACATGTATCTATGTTCATGTGACAAATTCAAAATGCTTGGGAGGTGGCTGTTTAGGTCTATGATGTTGTTAAGGAGTTGCAGACTTATCTGGGCTCTTATTTTTGGCTGGCAGTCCTATTGTCTGATGCTAAAATGCCACTGGTATGCCATTCTTTCTGTTGATATCACCGAGAAAATATATGGGTCCCATCTGATGTTGTTCAATGTTTTTTGGTCCCATTCTGTCTGGCCTATATTTAATGTGCATTCCATGCTCTCCTTTGTGTGTGTGAGTTTTGGTCTCCCCCCCCCCTCGCTCTTGGTCTTTAATTTGGGTAGCTAAGGTTAGGCTGGTCATTGATCCCTTCCATGCCTCTTTGGAAGTATGATGTTCTGGTGGCTGGTCACTGACCCTGCTAGTGCATGCATGCTTTTGGAGTATTCTTGGTTGTTAAGAGCTTGATGCACCTTAGACTCTACCTTGGGAGATATAAGGATGGTTTTTTGCTGGAATTGTTTTGTCATTTCCAGCCATTGCTTCTTTCTTTTCTTTGGTCTGAACCTCAAGTACATAGATTTTAACTATTTGGTCCATCTCTTTGTGAGTAGATTTTTTGGAGATGTTGAAAATTTAGGTGTCAAATACACATATAGATTTTGGACTCAACAGAGGATTTTATATTCTGCTGAGTTGATAAGGATAGTGATTGGAGTTGAGGGAAGCTATATTGAGTTTTATTTCCTTTGTTTGAGTTGGATGCCAATGGCCAAGGGCCAAATTGGCTACCTCAGTTGGTATTTTTGGCTAAATTTGGGGATCTTAATATGGAGTGATAAGGAGATAATTTGCCTTTTTAGATCTTCATGCTTACCTTTTTTATCCACACTTCTAAACCTGTTGGAAGCTAATCTGGTTTCTCAACATTTTGCTTCTATTTTAATTTTTGGTCTGAAAATTTTGCATACTGCCATTTTCATCCCCCTTAATTTTGGGACTGTTTGGACTACGAGGGGCTCTTCTGATGCTAAGAATGGAACTAAAAGGAGCTTGATTGGTATAAGTTTGGATAATGGAACTGGGAACACAAAGAATAAAAGAAAAAAGTGAGGATGAAAAAAGGTTGAGGATTATGCTATTAGGATTGTAAGGAGAATTAATTATGGAGGACTTAATTGGTTATTATATCTGGGCCATAATAAAAATATTGTGGGGAAAAGTATTATGGGCTGGAAGGCAGCAAAAGAAAAAAGGGCCATGATGATATTCTTAAATGACGATTGGGCCTTGGAGAAGGATACTAATAAAAATAAGTTTGTAAGAGGTCCCCAAATGAATACGATGGTACTTATGGGTTGGATCTCTAATGATATTAAAATGATTCGGCTTGGGCTTTATTTTGTTTCACCCTGGAAAATGGATTGGGTTTTAATGCTAAAGTTGGTTGTTACTTATGGGCTGGAGTACAATCAAATTTGGGCCGAAGACATATGCTACTAGATCTCCACCAGTTTGCTGGATTGGGTGCGGAATTATATGGGCTCGGTTTTTGGTTTTGCCCCATCCTTAAATTCGGAGAAGGCCAATAACCGGTTGGGGATTACCGTGCAGACTTCCATGGTGGGCTACAAGTTGATATGGGCCTTCTCTAGAAGTAGAGGTGTCTTTTGGGATTTCTCTTTGTGTAGTTGGTGGTTATTCTTACCATGTTTGGTGCTTAGGCCTAGATTTATTCCATGGTATCTCCCCAAGCACATCTTGAGTTCCATTTTGTATTCCTTGGGGTATGCCCCTCGTAGTTTTGTCATTGTCCTTTTTATTTGAATAAAATTTTCGTGGGGTTCCGTCCCCTTTTCCAAAAATAAAAAAACCAACCGACCCGCCTGGATGTACATTAAAATCGTGCAGTAAATGCTTTTACCCCGTCATGTGTCTCGAAGCTCCCGAATCTATGACCCACACATGACGGTCCTGAAAATACAAATTACCTTTATCTTAGGTACCCATATCAGTATGGGTCCTTTTGTGTTAGTACGGATCAGGTTATTTATTTCAGTTGAGGAACCTTGAATTTTGCCTTTAAACTTTAGTTCCTTTGGTGAACTTGGTTTATTAACTTCTTCTTTAGGAATCCATTTCCAAACCATGTTCATTTCAACTGTTTTAATATCTTTCTTTTTATTTTTCTTTTTCACTCCAAAACCAAACATTCTTGCGGAATGATTAGCTGAAGATTTTGAAGAAGAAATCGAAGTATTAGCATTTTTAAACTTGTTATCTTTAGAAGCGTTGCGATTTAACTTGAAATAGTTGTCCCAACAGTGAGCACAATGTATTCTTCTCTTTGCTTGTGTCAACAATTTAAATTTTGAAATCACTGTATTTTTATTGACACTCGCATTGTAAACATTACATGAATGCGTACAATTTTTATTAAAAGATGTACATTTCTCAATGTTGGACTTTGTAACGTCCCAAAAATTTCAATAAATTTGAAATTTTAAAATACAATAATTTATTTAATTAGACCATATCATTAATTCCCAAAATAATTGTTCAGCTGAAATCTCGTTAAGTATTCAACCACAAAAGTCTAAACACCGGAAGATAATAATTAATTCAATTATAAAGTTTGACATCATAAATACGGGAAGTCTCTCGCATGCGCCAATGTGTACCGTCCCGCCTTCGAGCCACTCGTACCTGAAACAACATCGTAAAGGGAAGGGGTAAGCACGAAGCTTAGTGAATTCAATCACATACGCAGGTAGCAATTATATACACACCACTCCTATCCACACATAGATAGACGACTACCACAAGCAGTTACATTTTATACAAGCAAACTCATGCAAAACACCCTCGCATGTATCCTTCGGTCTCCCCGAAATCACACAACACTCGTGTAGGCATCCCTCGGTCTCCCCGAGTTCATTCCACACTTGTACACAACTCCTCGGTCCCACCGAGTACTCGGTCCCACCGAGTTCACACAACACTTGTACACAATTCCTCGGTCCCACCGAGCCCTCAGTCCCATCGAGATGTATATAACATTCATTTATACTAGGCATTAATTCAACCTAGTACTACGCACCACAATTCAGCTAGTACACACAACGATTCAGCTACTACACACAAACTACCGCGATGTACATATAACCCCTATTCTACGCAGTGAGAGAACTCACCTCGAAAAGCAAAGCAGGAGTCCTCGGATGACCACAAGAGCTTTCCAACTCCAAAATCACTTCTCGTCACCTAAAGAAGTGTTAAAACTTGTCAACATGACGCCCCGACCCTCAAATATAACGTAAGACTAAACGAGCGACATTTCAGATTTTCGGTCTAAACTGCAGGTCTGTTCGGGACGTGCTTATCCCCCTCTAGACCCACTAATCCAGAGATTGAGTCCCACAAACAGGAGGGCCTAGGTCTTAGCTTTCCAAGGACATATTATACGCGTTCTAACGATTTTTCTACAATTTTATACAATTATTCTAAGATTGAAACGTAAAGCTGGCAGATTCGGACCTGCTGCTAAAACGCCCACTTTGTACCTAGTTAGAGGCCTAACCAGGTTTTCGCCAAAACACGAAAAATGTGTCCGACACAGAATGTGAAACGTGGGCACCAAGTTCGTCTCAAACCGAGTTACGACGGAAACGTTATGGCCGATACAAAACAGCGGCAGAAAGGACGTTTTCACATAAAATGATAACTTTATAAAAACGGTTTACGCGTTCGGTTTACCCGATTCGGGTTTGCAACTAGGGTTCACTCTAAAAGGGTTTTAGGTCACAAAGTCTGGGCTCAACCGCGCACCACCCACTGCCACCTCCGGCATTGGTGGTCTCTGGCGGCGGCGGCGGCGGTTTACGAAAATCCGGCGAGACAAAATTAAAACGGAACCCTTATTCAATCCCGACTTCCCTACACACACACCCATCCGGCTCACCATCCCCGACCACGCACAACGCCACCACCACGCTGGTGGTGCACGTTGGTGGCCACACCACCGGCAGCCAAGGCTGCAGTGGCGGCGGTGGTGGTTTGCGGTTGACGGCGTCGAAAGAAAACTAGAAGAAAATAAAAAAAGGAGGGGGTCTTACCTCTCGACGAACAGCGTAGCAACACCCTCTTTCTCGCTGCACCGGTGGTCTCTTCCTCTCTCTCGCTGCACTCTCCCTCTTGTCGGCGTGAACAACAGCGCCGGTGCTGGCGGTGGTCCTGGGTGAAACAGCAGCAGCAGCGGCAAGGAGGGAGGGGGGTCGGCGATGAAGGCAAGAAAGGAGAAGAAGGGAAGGATTAGGGTTTGGGGTTTGATATTTGCGTGGGATGAAAGTAACGAGAAGAGAAGGGAAGGGAGGTCGGTTTCCTTATGGGCCGATCTCCATGCAGGTTACAACAAGTACACAAACAACCCCTGGAGTTTGAGCTTTCACACTAGACCCCTTAACCACAACCTTTAACATTTTGGCTTTTCCGTCAAATCCCGTTAACAAAACAACATTAAAAGAAAATTAAATTAATAAAATAAATCATACCGGGATACGGGCTTTACAACTCTCCCCCGCTTGAATTAGACTTCGTCCTCGAAGTCTACGTCCATAAATAGCTCCGGATAATTCTCCCGCATCTTAGCATCGGGTTCCCAAGTCCACTCGGAACCCTTTCGGTGCTGCCACTGGACCTTCACTAAGCCAATTACCTTGTTACGCAAGGTCTTCGTCTTCCTCTCCACAATGGCAATCGGCTTCTCCACGTAATTAAGCCGCTCGTGGATCTGGATATCCTCGAGAGGAATCACCGCAGACTCATCCACCACACACTTCCGCAATTGAGAAACGTGAAAAGTGTTGTGAATCAGACTCAGCTCATTCGGTAACTCCAAACGGTAAGCTACCTTCCCCACACGCGCAATGACCTTGTAAGGCCCAATGTAACGGGGTCCCAACTTTCCCCGTTTCCGGAACCGAATCACCCCTCTCCAGGGTGACACCTTCAGAAGAACATAATCCCCGACCTGAAATTCCAAATCCGATCGTCTCTTGTCGGCGTAGCTCTTCTGTCGGCTTTGTGTAGTAACCAAACGGTCCCGGACCATCTGAATCATTTTAGTCGTCTTCAACACAACATCGGTGCTTCCCAAAACTCTATGACCAACCTCGCTCCAGCAAATCGGCGTCCTGCACTTTCTACCATATAACACCTCGTAAGGCGGTCTGCCGATACTGGAATGGTAGCTGCTGTTGTAGGAGAACTCAGCTAACGGAAGATACTGATCCCAACTACCCCCAAAGTCAATAACACATGCCCGCAACATATCCTTGAGTGTCTGCATAGTACGCTTACTCTGCCCGTCGGTCTGAGGATGAAACGCCGTACTAAAATGTAACCGTGTACCCATCTCACCCTGAAACGTCTCCCAAAACCGTGAGGTAAAACGAGTATCCCGATCCGAGACAATCGAGACTGGCACCCCGTGCCTAGTCACGATCTCCCGAATGAAAATCTCCGCGAGCTTCTCCGCTGAGGAACTCTCTCTGATAGCCAAGAAGTGAGCGCTCTTAGTCAGACGATCCACAATTACCCAGATAGCATCATTCCCTCGCGAAGTCCTGGGAAGTTTAGTGATGAAATCCATCGTAATCTATTCCCATTTCCACACCGGAATCTCCAAATGCTGTAACTTCCCATGCGGTCGTTGATGTTCCGCCTTGACCTTCCGACAGGTCATGCATACCTCTACACCTTTGGAGACATACCGTTTCATGTCGGGCCACCAGTAATCCTCCCGCAAGTCTCGGTACATCTTGGTAGCTCCCGGATGAATCGAAAACTTGGACTTGTGCGCCTCGTCCAACAGTATCTGTCGGTTCCCACCAGTGAAGGGAACCCAAACCCTACCATACCGAGTCAACAACCCCCAACTATCACGGACAAATTTTGGGATTTCTCCCGTAACCCTCTCACGTTTTGCATTTTCCTCCAAAACTACCACCTCCTGAGCACTACCTATTGACTCGAGAAGAGGTGCAACCACTGTCAATCGTTGACACAAACCTCTCAGTGGTTTACTAACCGGACGTCGACTAAGTGCGTCCGCGACCACATTAGCTTTACCCGGGTGGTAAAGTATCTCGCAATCATAATCTTTGACCACGTCGAGCCATCTTCTCTGACGCATATTGAGATTCTGCTGATCCATCAGATACTTGAGGCTCTTATGGTCAGTGTAGATCGTACACTTGATGCCATATAGATAATGTCTCCAGATTTTTAGGGCAAACACCACTGCTCCCAACTCCAGGTCATGAGTCGGATAGTTCGCCTCATGAGGCTTCAGCTGCATCGAAGCGTAAGCTATAACCTTGCCGCGTTGCATAAGCAGGGTACCCAAACCCTGGTGTGAAGCGTCACAGTACACTACCAAATCCTCCATGCCCTCGGGTAAGGTCAACACCGGAGCCTCGCATAAACGTCTGTGTAGCTCCTCAAAAGCCCTTTGTTGCTCTTCTCCCCAGCTAAAAGCAGCAGATTTCTTCGTCAATCGGGTCATAGGCGACGCAATCTTGGAGAAATCTTGGATAAATCTCCGATAGTACCCTGCTAACCCTAGGAAACTTCGTACCTCGGTGGGAGTTTTCGGCACTTCCCACCGCATCACTGCTGAAATCTTGGCCAGATCGACCATAATACCATTCTGATTCACGACATGTCCTAAGAATTGGACCTCTCGTAACCAGAATTCACACTTGGAGAACTTCGCATAAAGCTTCTCCCGTCTCAAAACCTCCAAAACTTCTCGCAAATGTATCTCGTGCTCTTCCTTCGTCTTCGAATATACGAGAATATCGGCAATGAACACAATCACCGACCGATCCAGCATCGGGCTACACACCATGTTCATAAGATCCATGAACGCTGCTGGTGCATTAGTGAGCCCGAAAGGCATCACCACAAACTCGTAATGGCCATATGGTGTACGAAATGCCGTCTTCTCCGTATCCTCACTCCTCACACGCATCTGATGATACCCCGATCTCAAATCAATCTTAGAGAACCACGAGGCTCCCTGAAGCTGATCGAACAAGTCATCAATCCTTGGCAGAAGATAACGATTCTTCACCGTAAGCTTATTCAGCTCGCGGTAGTCTATACACATTCGTTGAGACCCGTCCTTCTTCTTTACAAATAAAATCGGAGCTCCCCACGGTGAACAGCTCGGCTTAATGAACTACTTTTCGAGAAGTTCGTGCAACTGAGCGTACAGCTCTTTCATTTCCGGTGGAGCCAGGCGGTAAGGTGCCTTGGCCACCGGAGCAGCTCCCGGAATCAAGTCAATGCGGAACTCCACCTGTCGCTCGAGAGGTATCCCCGGTAACTCATCGGGAAATACGTCAGCAAACTCCCGTACAACTGGCACATCCTCCGCAGACTTCTTCTCTCCGTCGACGCGCGTGTCGATCACATATACCAAAAATCCCCGACCACTGTGCTGTAAGTACCTCCGCGCCCTCGCAGCCGAACATATCGCTGAGGTCCGCCTGGGCGAGTCTCCCTGAACTAACAGTTCTCCCCCGCTTTGGGTTTGAACTCGCACTTGTTTGTGACGACAAACAATCTCCGCATCGAAAGCATCCATCCAGTCCATGCCCACAACTCACGCATAGCGATCGGACTCAGATCAATGGGAAATCTCACACCATAGATTTCCAAAGTGCATCCCCGATACACGTCTGTAACAGTCAAGGTCCTGTCATCAGCAACCTCATCCACAAGTGGACACCCTAACTGTCCTACATCTCGGCCCAAACACTCACTAACAGTGTAAGACACGAAAGGATGAGTAGCCCCGCTATCACACATCACCACAGCAGGCGTCGAGTTAACTAAGAACGTACATGTCACCACTTTATGCGTAGCTTGTGCCTCCTCCACTCTCAGTTGATGAACTCTACCTCGGGCCGCCTCCATCAACACTACTACCTCATCGCGAATGGCGGTAATAAATTCGGGGATCGCCTCCCCAGTAGGATGCGTCACCTCAGCCGCAAACATCTCGCGAATCCGTTCAGCAGTAATTCCAGCACCAGCATCTGGATCAACATTGTTGTTCCTCCTTAACGAGCTATTAGCATACATTGAAACCTACTAACTACGCTCACGCTCAACCCCTCGGATTCCCCGTGACTTTCCCCGACTCGAGCATTGATCCCGTGCTTCCGGTAGTAGGAGCTCTACTACTACCTTCCACACCTATCATTGCTCGTTTCGAGTCCCATCCCGAAGTGCCCAAGTAGTTTCTCACCGATAACTATACCCATATGCCCGCACTAACATATGTACACACTCTTCCTAGCTCCCTAGGAATTCCACCCCAAAACACTACCCTTGCTACAACGAAATCCCTACTAGCCATAACGAGTTGCCTCGCGAATACCCCGTCACATGCAGCGTGAAACAAATAAACATTCGAATACAAGATTCTATCCTAGAACGGTTGGACTCAAACAAGAGCTGCGCAATAGAACTAAATCAAATATTCTATGGCTATGCGATTCTTACTGCATACAACCTATAGGTCATTCACTTAACAACCTACCATGACTAGCATAAATTCCTACTAGCAAGCAATGAACATGCAGTACAGTGTAAATAGCACAAGCAATCTAGCATGCATACTCCTATGATCTAGAAAGCAATAAATACACTAAGTACTATACCTTTTCCCTTGGCTCCGGCTGACTGTACACACTGCGCCCTCGATCACCGTTTCTCAAACGCATTTTCCTTTCTTTTATTTTCCAAAAACTTTAAAGATATTTTTTTTGCCGCAAACTTGAGATCAAACACACCGAGATGTGTTTGATTCACTCAAGCTGTGCTCTGATACCAACTTGTAACGTCCCAAAAATTTCAATAAATTTGAAATTTTAAAATACAATAATTTATTTAATTAGACCATATCATTAATTCCCAAAATAACCGTTCAACTGAAATCTCGTTAAGTATTCAACCACAAAAGTCTAAACAGCGGAAGATAATAATTAATTCAATTATAAAGTTTGACATCATAAATACGGGAAGTCTCTCGCATGCGCCAATGTGTACCGTCACGCCTTCGAGCCACTCGTACCTGAAACAACATCGTAAAGGGAAGGGGTAAGCACGAAGCTTAGTGAATTCAATCACATACGCAGATAGCAATTATATACACACCACTCCTATCCACACATAGATAGACGACTACCACAAGCAGTTACATTTTATACAAGCAAACTCATGCAAAACACCCTCGCATGTATCCTTCGGTCTCCCCAAAATCACACAACACTCGTGTAGGCATCCCTCGGTCTCCCCGAGTTCATGCCACACTTGTACACAACTCCTCGGTCCCACCGAATTCACACAACACTTGTACACAATTCCTCGGTCCCACCGAGCCCTCGGTCCCACCGAGATGTATATAACATTCATTTATACTAGGCATTAATTCAACCTAGTACTACGCACCACAAATCAGCTAGTACACACAACGATTCAGCTACTACACACAAACTACCGCGATGTACATATAACCCCTATTCTACGCAGTGAGAGAACTCACCTCGAAAAGCAAAGCAGGAGTCCTCGGATGACCACAAGAGCTTGCCAACTCCAAAATCACTTCTCGTCACCTAAAGAAGTGCTACAACGTGTCAACACGACGCCCCGGCCCTCAAATATAACGTAAGACTAAACGAGCGACATTTCAGATTTTCGGTCTAAACTGCAGGTCTGTTCGGGACCTGCTTATCTCCCTCTAGACCCACTAATCCAGAGATTAAGTCCCACAAACAAGAGGGTCTAGATCTTAGCTTTCCAAGGACATATTATACGAGTTCTAACGATTTTTCTACAATATTATACAATTATTCTAGGATTGAAACGTAAAGCTGGCAGATTCGGACCTGCTGCTAAAACGCCCACTTTGCACCTAGTTAGAGGCCTAACCAGGTTTTCGCCAAAACACGAAAAATGTGTCCGACACAGAATGTGAACCGTGGGCACCAAATTCGTCTCAAACCGAGTTACGAAGGAAAAGTTATGGCCAATACAAAACAGCGGCATAAAGGACGTTTTCACATAAAATGATAACTTTATAAAAACGGTTTATGCGTTCGGTTTACCCGATTCGGGTTTGCATCTGGGGTTCACTCTAAAAGGGTTTTAGGTCACAAAGGCTGGGCTCAACCACGCACCACCCACTGCCACCTCCGGCAGTGGTGGTCGCCGGCGGCGGCGGCGGCGGTTTACGAAAATCCGGCGAGACAAAATTAAAACGGAACCCTTATTCTATCCCGACTTCCCTATACACACACACCCATCCGGCTCACCATCCCCGACCACGCACAATGCCACCACCACGCTGGTGGTGCACGTTGGTGGCCACACCGCCGGCAGCCAAGGCTGCAGCGGCGGCGGCGGTGGTTTGCGGTTGACGGCGTCGAAAGAAAACTAGAAGAAAATAAAAAAAAGGAGGGGGTCTTACCTCTCGACGAACAGCGTAGCAACACCCTCTTTCTCGCTGCACCGGTGGTCTCTTCCTCTCTCTCGCTGCACTCTCCCTCTCGCCGGCGTGAACAGTAGCGTCGGTGCTGGCGGTGGTCCTGGGTGAAACAGCAGCAGCAGCGGTAAGGAGGGAGGGGGGGGGGGTCGGCGATGAAGGCAAGAAAGGAGAAGAAGGGAAGGATTAGGGTTTGGGGTTTGATATTTGCGTGGGACGAAAGTAACGAGAAGAGAAGGGAAGGGAGGTCGGTTTCCTTATGGGCCGATCTCCATGCAGGTTACAACAAGTACACAAACAACCCCTGGAGTTTGAGCTTTCACACTAGACCCCTTAACCACAACCTTTAACATTTTGGCTTTTCCGTCAAATCCCGTTAACAAAACAACATTAAAAGAAAATTAAATTAATAAAATAAATCATACCGGGATACGGGCTTTACAGACTTTCTATTCCCGATAAGATCACTTGGCCTCTTCAGATCCATGAGCTTTTTTTCATCCATTTCTGAGAATGAAGAAGAAGAAATGTTAGAATACATAGAATTAGGAGATTCATTTAAACAAGAATTAGGTTTGTTTCCGGATGACTCTCCTTTCTCATTAGTACTGTATTCTTTTTCATTCGAATCTGAATTAGATTCAAACAAGGAATTATCAAAGCATACAAATGATGATTTATTTATAGAGATAGAGCCTTTTGTCTTAAGATTGATTCCTTCGAAAGAACATTTCTGTTTTGCATTGACCGAACTTGATGATGTACTCTGATATGTTGATTCACATTGATTTGAACTCTTTTTACAAGTATTTGAATATTTAGATTTTGATAATTCAAATAATTGGGATTCTAGACGTCGAATCTCAATCCAAAGATCAGAATTGAATTTTAGACTTTGATCTAATTCCATCCCAATATTTTCATTATCATCGTTTAATTTTTCAACTTGTAATTTTAACTCAGAAACGTGATTCTCTAAGTTAACAATCTTAGTCAATGCCGAATCCAGATCAGAAAATTCAGAATTGGTTTCTTGAACAAACTCTTTTTTGTTAGAATCTTATTTAATGTTTGACTCCTTTTCGTCACAAGATTCAGATTTGACAGATTCAGGTTCATTGATTTTAGAATCATAAGTTTTATCCATAGATTCATTTGAAAATAATAAATTAAGTTCAGTTAGTTCAACCTTCTTGGTTTTGTAACTAGAATTTAATTCATCATATTTAAAGTTTGTCGTATAGAATCTAGGCTTTTCTTCCGAACCTTTCTCTATCTTGTCTTCCCCTTTATCAGAAACAGGAGTTGAACAACTAGGTTTAACAAAAGTTTGTGATATTGGAGGTATTTCCGTTTTAATAGTTTCCTTCAAACCTTCACCCAAATTTTCAATTGTGTAAAGATTTTTAGGTGCTTTGTTTAAAACCTCAGCATCAGATAAGCCTAGTCCCATTTTTGGATTATAAAATCGAGTATCTTTTGGGTTACTGGTTAATAATTTTAGAGTTTGTTCAATCTTCAAGTTGCTTGATCTTTGCATAAGTTTCTATTCTTTCGTCAGAAAGAATCTTAATTTTAAACTGGAAATATATATTTCCATCACTTATATCTCTCATTTTCTTCTTCAATTCAGAAATTTTAGATTCAAGCTCTTGATTTTTAATTTTAATGACTTCTTTTTCTTTTTCTTTTTCTCTATCTTCAGCTAAGCATTTATAAAGAAGTGTCTCGTCTTGATATCTCAACAATGAACTTTTCTCAGTATCAAGGTTCTTTTGAACTTTGTCAAAATCCTTTTTCGGTTTATTAAAATCAGATATCAAGAGTTGCATTTCTTAATTTTCAGAACATTCAGTGTTAGCATCATTATCAGAATCATCAGAAGAAGTAAGAGATTGTACCTCGGATTCCTGGTCTTCCTCATTCATTTTAGCCTTTAAGCTGTACTTTACTTCGGTAAAGTGAGCTTCTTCATCATTTGAGGAATCAACAAGCCAAATTTCTTCTTCGGCATTGATCGGCTTTCTAGTTTCTTTTGCCTTTGCCAAGTGCGCTTTTCTTCGATAGTACTCAAAGTTCTTGTTAGCTTCAATCTTCCTAATCATAGAAGTATTTAGAAGTAGTGAAAAATAGGCTAAGTGAAGAAAGCCTCTTACAGAGGCTCTGCCAGACTTACCGAGAGATCAAGGTCAAGAAGCTATAGAAGCTAAAGAGGCGTCCTACAGAAGCTCTGTCATACACGCAAAGAAGACCAAAGACTCGGAATCCGGTGAAGACTGCTCTACAAAGGACCAGACCGCAGAACCTCTGTAACACTTTACAGAGCCTCTGTGGTTCTCTCTAAAGACTTGAAGATATTTATAATATCTTGCTACTGTTACTGGACCTGTTCATCAACTTGCATGGTAGCATGCCCTGTCCATCTTCAACGTGTCAAACTCTGATTGGATTCAATAGGGCTTAGTACATAATAGACGTCTGCTGCATTAAATGCAATACATCACGTCCAACTGTTCATACCATCCATCCAACTATTCATACCGTCCTTTCTGAATAGTACCTTATGCTTTATGGTCCCCTTAGAGTAGTATATAAGGATGACTCATGTTGAGTTCTTTATTATCGAGAATTGAGAAAGAAAAACATCAAGAACACATAGCTTATATACTTTGAGAGTCATACCTATTTTAAAGCTTTGCTTACTCACTGTTCTTGAATCTGTTCTTGATATATATATATTCAGTAAACTTTGAGATATTATTTCCTGTTCACTGTTTATTTATATTGTGTTCTAAATCTATCAAACAAATCTGTTAGTTCTTCAAATACGCTTCCGCATCATACTTAAACTTGAACTAATAGATCTGATAATCTTGTTTAAACAAAACGGGAACCAACAATTGGTATCAGAGCCTACCTTGATTTTCAATATCAAGTGATCCTCTTTGTTACAAGATTGGTGATAGACATCATTCCTTTTTAACCTATTCCTCATTTCTAGGTTAAACCTCCATTAAAGTGTACTCTGGGAACTGTTCAAACCTAGAAAACTTTCCAGATCATCAGACTCACACTCTTTAGTAATACTATCTTTTCAGAACCTTTACAATGACAAATACAAATAGCTTCTTCACTGCTGGTTCACTCACCAAGCCTCCAACTCTCCTTCGAGATGAGTATCCTCAATGGAAAATAAGAATGGTCCATTTCTTTGAGGGTACTGAAAAAAATCTAGTACAATATCTTTACAACCTTCCTCCTGTTCCCATGATAGTAGTACCACGAGTACCAGCTACTGCTGAATCTCCTGAAATCCCTGAACATCAAAAACCGAAGCCAAAAGAAGAATGGTCAAATGAAGATAAGGCAGAAGATGAAGTTGCACATAAAACGAAAAGAATCTTGATAATGGCTATCCCCAACGAACTTTTTCAATCCTTAGATGCATGCGAAACTGCGCATGATCTTTGGAAAGAATTAGAAAGACAGTTGGAAGGGGGTGCTAAAACACAGAAGAACCGAAGGGCACAATACATAAATGAATATCATGCATTCAAAGCCTCTGCAACAGAATCTCTGCAAACGACATACGACAGGTTCAACTCTCTCATAAACAAATGTAAAAAGTCTGGCATTCACAGAACCTCAGAAGAAAATAATGTCATGTTTCTAAAAAGCCTGAATGATGAATGGCTCCAGCTGTCTATGTCCTTGCAAACAAACCAAGATCTAGACTCCTGGACTCTCTCTGATCTCTATGGAACACTAGTCGCACAAGAACCTCAAATAGCACAGGCTAAAACACTAACCATTGCACCATATGCATTGGTTAGTAAATCTACAGAGGCTACAGAGAGACCAAGAAATGAGAAAGCAACATAGGTAAAGAAAAAGGAAAAGAAGAAGATAGTGATGATTGATAGCGAAGAAGACGAGCTGATAGAAGAAGAAATAAATCTTGCGTCATTAGCTAAATCCTTAGCTCTATTGACAAGAGAGTTCAGAGGAAACCAAAGAGGTTCAAGAAATGATCGATATGGCAGAGACAACCAAGGTGACAGAAGAGATAACGAAAGAAGAGAAGAATCAAGTGACCGACAGATGTCAGATGATAGAAGTGACCGACAGAGGTCAAGCGACAGAAACTACAGAAGTAGTGACCGACAGATGACAGATGACAAGATGAGCCACATACAACAAGAATGCTACAAATGTGGCAAGCTTGGTCATTACGCAAACGATTGCCGAACAGATAAACGTAGAGACCAACAGAAGTTCGACGATCGAACTGGAAACACCTCCCAATGTTGCTTCAATTGCGGCAAGCCAGGCCATTTCGCAAAAGAATGCATAAGTAGACAAAATCGCCCACAGAAGGACTCATCTTTTTACAAAAAGAAGGCTGAATATTATGCACAAAAATACCTAATGGCGAACAAAGGGCATTCTGAGGTGAACAAAGAGGACTTCGAGTCAGACTCTACCTCTGATGAAGAATACACAACCAATGCCCTATTATGTGGCATGGCAGAAGTCGACTCCGGCACTAACACAGAGGTATCCACTTCAAACTCTACCTCTTGTACTAATTCTGTAGATGTTGATTCACTTAAACTTATTGAACTAATTGAATTAAAAGAATTAAATGAAGGCATTCAGAAAAGACTCACCTTTAATGAGAGAGAAGTACGGCTTCTCACTCAAGAAAAAGCCAAAATTTTTGAAGAAAAGGAGAGAATAGAAAAGAATTGGAACAAAAATCTAGATCCTTTAAAAAACCAAATTTCTGAATTAACCTCTGAGTTAAAAATCAAAACAAAAGAACTTTCAGTTTCCAGGAGTGAAACTACTGACATAAGAGCTCTCAAGGAATACTTTCAAAGAGAGAGAGGTACTTTGGCAAGATCTACTCAGAAGAGAAGTTTTACTCAAAAACTATAAAGATGCACAGAAGGTTTATGAAAAGTAAACTCACAAATAGGAAGACGAGGTATAGGGTACGATGATATTACC
Organism: Saussurea involucrata; assembly: GCA_033807775.1. Classification (NCBI taxonomy): domain Eukaryota; kingdom Viridiplantae; phylum Streptophyta; class Magnoliopsida; order Asterales; family Asteraceae; genus Saussurea; species Saussurea involucrata. The sequence continues at coordinate 117,016,509 of CM066322.1, forward strand.
CTAGGTGTTGAAGGCAAAAGAATTAAACCTCTGTCTTCTCTGTGTGTGTTGGGAAAAACAAACAAACCAGATTTTCCAAACTTACTCTCTGTAAGTAAAAGGGCTAAAATCTCTGTGGAACTTCACTTGAGGAAACATACGAAGATGATCAATGTGTGGTTTGAAAACACAGATTCATCATCTTCAACCTCTGTCAATAGAGGAATCAAACCAAAGAAATATCTGAAAACACAAGATCAGATTGGTATCTTTAAGTTTGGTAAACCAGAGACTCAAACGCAGGTTGCTTTTGTCTGTATGATAAATGTTGAAAAAAATTATCAGCAGAAGCTCCTGAGTTTACACCCACTTTTTCAGAAGAAAAACTTATAGAAACAATTGAAAAGGAAACTGTGGAAGTATGGAAAACAAGCATTTTAGAAAACTTCTGTACATCTTCTGTAGATAAACTTCTCGCTGAAGAGATCTTATCAGAAACCTCTGCCGTCTATGAAAATTATTTTACAGAGGAAGAAAGCTCGTATGATACATGCTCGGAAACTCCAGCCTCTGTCAAAGGAGATGAATCAACCTCTGTATATGAGGACGATTCATCTTCTGACGACTCAGAGACTGATGTTTCATCAAAGATAGTTCACTATGACACAGAGGATGTTAAATTCTCCTCTGAAGTTCTTAACAGAACTATTTCTCCAAAAGAGAAAATCACAGAGATACCTATCTGCCCAGATTTTCTGAACATGTATTTAAAAGTCAAAACCTCTGTTGAGCTTGATATGTTAGAGAAGACCTCTGTAGATCCTAAAAGTTCAAAATTTTCAAAACCTTTAAGGCGAATTAACAAAAATCCCACTTGGCAACAAAAGGGAACATGGCCTAAAGTTAACAAATCTTTTTCCTCTGTGACAGTGAAGAAAGATGTTCACCACAGAAGAGACTCACAGAAGGCAAGAACTAAACAAAGCTTTTGCAATCAACATTCTAGTACTCATAGATCTTCTTGTAATAGGAAATCTTATGTTAAGGAAGAATGTAATGCCTCTGTGGCTCAGTTCAATAAATTCAATGAAAAGTTCAAGCAAATCACGTCTCATATTCAATACTGTCATTGCTTTGATCTTATGTTCAAATTAAATAATCACTTCTCAAGTCCAGATTGCTTTCTCTTCACTAAAATTAAAATTCCAAAGTCAGAACCTAGAAAGAAACAATCAGATTCTTCTACAAAAAATAAAATGTATTTCAAGAATGCTAAGGCAAACTTGAAAAATTCTAACAATATTGGACCCATGTGGATATGGGTACCTAAGTCTCTGTGATTATTTTACAGAAGCAGTTTGTGCCAATTTGGTATCTTGACTCCGGATGCTCAAGGCACATGACTGGCGACAGAAGTCTACTATCCACGTACAAAGAAACACACGATGGTGGATCTGTAACTTTTGGAGACAACAAGAAGGGACACATCAAAGGCTATGGAGTCATAAAGAAGGAAAACGTCTCTGTATACAAAGTTGCATATGTGAATGGCCTTAAACACAACCTACTCAGTGTAAGTCAACTCTGTGATACAGGATTTGATGTCTTATTCAAAAGAACTTTCTGCTCTCTGCAAAGTGAAGAAACAGGAATGGAACTTCTGCGAGCCGAAAGAAGAGGTGATCTGTATCTAATGAATTTCAGTTCCAAGAACAAGGACAAAGTTTGCCTTGTAGCCTGCAAAAGTGAGGAAGCCTGGTTATGGCATAACATGTTCTGTCACTTGAACTTTCACACCTTGGATAAACTGGTCAAACTTGATCTAGTTAAAGGTTTGCCTAATGTTAAATTTAATAAGGATCACTTATGTTCTGCCTGTGAAATGGGAAAACTCAGAAGAGCTTCCCACAGAGGCAAAACAGATGTGTCTTGCACTAGACCTCTGTACATGCTTCATGTTGACCTCTGCGGTCCCATTGCCATACAGAGCCTAGGTGGCAAGAAATACATACTTGTCTTAATTGTCGAGTATTCACGTTTCACATGGGTTGAATTTGTTCGAAAGAAATCAGATGTTCCAATCATCTTGATAAATCTAATGAAAAGAATCCAAGTTCTTTATGAATGCAGAATACAGAAGTTAAGAAGTGACAATGGCACAGAATTTAAAAACTCTGTCATTGAAGCCTATCTTTCTACAGAAGGAATATCACAGAACTTCTCTGCCGCACGCACTCCACAGTAGAATGGCGTAGTCGAAAGAAAGAATCGAACGCTTGTGGAGGCCGCAAGAGCTATGCTATCAGCATACGGATTGCCAATGAACTTTTGGGCAGAAGCGATTTCTACTGCTTGTTATACACATAATCGTTCAACCATTGTGAAAAGACACCTCAAGACTCCTTACGAATTAATCAACAAAAGGCGGCCAAACATCAAATTTTTCCATGTGTTTGGATGTAAATGCTTTGTTTTAAACGACAAAGATTCCAGAGGAAAGTTTGAGGTAAAAGCTGACGAAGGCAAATTCATTGGATACTCTGCCACTTCCAAAGCCTACAGAGCATTCCTTACGAGGTCTCGCAAAATTGTTGAAAGCATCAATGTTTCTTTTGATGATTCATTCCAAAAGACTTCTGAACAAATCAGTTCAGAACTCGGACTTAAAGGGGAATCCTCTGGCATCTCACAAACAAAAGAAGACTTAAATCATCTATTTTTTGAGATGTTCCACGATGACATTGATCCCTCTGTTGGAACAATCAGAGCTTCTGAAGAACCATCTTCCATCGGTCAAAATCCAACAGGTATGACTCTAACTGGACCAATGCTTCATCTTCTTCTGTAAATACTACAGATGCAAATGCCGAGGTAGAGATCACGGAAGATGAAACAACAAAGAAAACGACCACAGAAGCTGCTGAAAATCAAACTTCACAATCCACAGAGGAACCAATTACAGAGGATATAGAGGACCAAGTCTATACGTCCTCAGAGGAACAAACTCCACCACCTCTCATACCAATCATTCCACAAGCTGTAGGATCAACTACAAAGGCACGCACAACAACAGAGGCTATACAAGAAGAAGAAGAACAAGAAGCCTCTGAAGAAAGATTCGATGACATTGATGATGTAACGTCCCAAAAATTACAAGCAAATTTTTTTTTAAATAAACAATTCATTTATAACAACTCATTAAATGATCCCAACGTTTCGTTTGCAAACTCATAATTAATATCTTTATAATAAAAACCAGCGGAATAAACGTTTAATTATTAAACCATAAAACAACCAGCTCTCCTCGCGCGCCAGTGTGTACTCGTCACGCCTTGGAGACGCCCGTACCTGAAACCACAATCTATTGGGAAAGGGTAAGCACGAAGCTTAGTGAATTCAAACACCATAAATAACACAGTTATTTCCACACCACCATAAACAGATAATTGCACATAAACATCATACAAGTCTTCGAACAAATCATAGACGTGCATACTCACACCAACCCACCTAATAGGCAAACGTCGGTCCCACCGACCACACGACAACCGTGCAAACGCAACCCGTCACCCCCGGGTTCATACGCTGCTCGCGTATACAACCTTCGCAACCCGGCACCCCCGGGTTCATACGCCACCCGCGTATACAACCTTTGGCCCCGCCAAGTCACTATGCTACCCGCGTATAAAATCTCCGGCCCCGCCGGATCCTCGGTCCCACCAAGTTAACGTAACAACATAGTATCAACTAGACACCCCACTATCTGGTTTCACAACACAATCACATAAAGCTACCACACACGTACTATAGCGATGATAAAACAACCGTTATTAGATCCGACTAGACACCCCACGATTTAACCCCACACCACAAGCAAATAGAACTACCACACATACACACAACGTATTGTAAAAATAACCGACATTAGTTATAGTGAGAGAACTCACCTCAAATGCGCGCGTAGCTTAACAACACAAAACAAGCTTCACAATTACGGTCCCTTCCCAGCACCTAAACGCATGTTAAAACGTGTCAATACGAGACCCGGACCCTATGACACGACACACGCTTAAACCGTCACTAAAACCAATTTCCGTTCTCATAAAACAGGTCTGTTCGGGACTTGATGCGACCCCTTAAAACCCAGAAAATTCCCAATATTATTTCATGACCAGAATTTCCTCTGAGTTAGGGTTCCAAGGACATATTATACGCTTCCTAACGATTTTTCTACAATTTATTATGAATTAAATACGAACGATTACCAAAACTGCCAGTTTTCGGTCCAGCCTGCACAAACAGCCCAATACAGCCTAGCTACGGGCTTAATCAGACTTTCGGCAAAACACAAAAAACCTTCCCAATTCGATTTGGGAACTTTGGGCACCAATTTCACCTCAAAACGAGTTACGAGCAGAAAATTATGGTCTACACAAAACAGTGGCAGATTCCAGAATTTTACACATAAAATGACGAATCACCGAACTTGCGACCACTTTTTCGCCCAGTTAGAGACCGAACCAGTTTTCCGCTAAAACACAGAAAACGTGCCCGACCCCGAACTTGAACCGTGGACGCCAGTTTCGACTCAAACGGAGTTACGACAGAAAAGTTACGATCACACGAAAACTGGACAGCACACTTAGAATTTCATAAAATCACGATTTATAAAAACGGTTCAAGGCTTAACAGTTCGGGTTACAACTAGGGCTGGACACCCCACGCACCACCCACTGCCACCTCCGGCAGTGGTGGTCGGCGGCGGCGGCGGCCACCGCCGGTGGTGGTTTCACGGCGACATCAAAGAAACAACAAGGGGGGGGGGGAAACACTTACCTACGACGACGTCTCACCACCACGACCACACCTCTCTCTCTCGATCTCCGACGAAACCAGGTTGGTGGCGCCCTCCGTCGACAGCAGCAGCGGCGGCGACGGCTGCCGTTGTGGTCTTTCTTCTCGTCTCTCTCTTTCTCTCGATCGCTCTCTCTCCCTTTTCTTTCACTTACGGCCGCACCACACACCAAGGAAACTAGGAGAATGAATTGTAGGGTTGGAGATTGTTGGCTTGCTTGAAACACAAGGAAAAAGAAAAACGGGAATGGGTTCCAGCCATGGGCCGAGACCCATGCAACATATTTCCAAGATTTGCACAAAGGCCCCTCCATTACGTCTTAACTCACAATCTACACAAAAAGACACTCAAGCTAACATTTTGGTCCCTTTTGACACCAAACCACTAACCAAAAACAATTAAAGGTAAACACTTTAAAATGGTTTAAAGATTTATTACGCATTTGGTCAAACTTGCTAACCCCGTTAGTAAAGATTCGCTAAAAGAACGATATTAAAGCAATTAATTAAAATATATATAAACATACCGGGACACGGGCTTTACAACTCTCCCCCACTTGGATTAGACTTCGCCCTCGAAGTCTCTGCCTACGAATAGCTCCGGATAGTTCTCCCACATCTCAACCTCAGGTTCCTAAGTCCACTTGAAACCCCTACTAAACTTCTCGAATACTATTCTTACTAACGTACTCTTTCTAAGACACTGGGATTATGATCGGTAGAACACCCCGACAATTGAAATCATTCCTAGCCAAGCGACTACGGTTGTCCCCCAACCTTAGATATTCCATACATCCCGAGTCAAATCTCAAGCTCTAACCACTCTAAAGCTGCTCACCAGTACACTCCACAGGATACTCGATTACGATCCCTCCTATCATTAATTGACGATTAACTTCTACGAATTCTAATAGACTCCAAAGATTTTCAATAACTTATATTAACAAAACATCGACCCCCTGCCGAACATCGGTCCAACCGATTACAATAACAAACATCGGCCACCCGCCGAACATCGGTCCAACCGATTACAATAACAAACGTCGGCCACCCGCCGAACATCGGTCCAACCGATTACAATAACAAACATCGGCCACCCGCCGAACATCGGTCCAACCGAATACAATAACTCACATCGGCCACCCGTCGAACATCGGTCCAACCGATTTCAATAACTCACATCGGCCACCCGCCGAACATCGGTGCAACCGATTACAATAACAAACATCGGCCACCCGCCGAACATCGGTCCAACCGATTACAATAACAAACATCGGCCACCCGCCGAACATCGGTCCAACCGATTACAATAACTCACATCGGCCACCCGCCGAACATCGGTCCAACCGATTACAATAACTCACATAAGCGTGGTATTATCCTAGACACTAACACAAATAGATATCCCCCACAACCAAATCAACTAACACACACGTAGGTCATTCCACCATAACCATCCATCACAAGTGGTCATTTCAGGGTTACTACTACCGTCACCATGATTATCTTAAAATCGGATACAACTCTCCGATTATACTAAAGGTGTTTGGCCTCAAGCCCAAAAGTCGACACCTAAATATACCACCTACCTCAAAATGGTTGATGCGCATTTATTCTCTTAATAACAAAGGGCATCAATCCCTTAACCGATACTATTCGGCCTACAGTACTAACGCACGTGGAATATCTACCTTCCACCGTCGACGTATCATCCACACTTGCTCTACGAAGCCAAGTCACACCGTATCGAGGATACACCTTGACGTCTACCTCCCAGGTAACGCCTCAAGACCCAGCACATCGGAACTACCTCCCAGGTAAGTGCCCACAACTATATCCTCCTAGTACCTACTGGAAAGTCTAGGTTAAAACACATGAATACCGGGGTCCCACCCCGAGATACCCAACCGACCATTACCAACGACTGACTAACGTGCCTAAGGATCCAAAGCAAAACAGCCTACCCACGAGTGCCTATCCCGGATTGTCTCCCTCACCCAAACGTGTAAATACTCGACGTGCAATGAATGCCAAACGGTGCGACAAAACAATTCATCAACAAGACTCCACCCCGAGTCATTAAAACCGGGCAATTAGCCCACGACTAACTCCAAGTCAAAACCGAGCAAAATGCTCCACGCTTGCTAGTCCCATAAGTCGTCAAAAACGCGTTTAAGTAAAGTCTAAGCAAGCAATACTCTAAAATCAACATTAGTCCCAAACTCAACATGGGTTAAACAACAGAGTTTTCCAAAAGGACTCACACCCTTACAATTCTCAAAATGACACATAACACTTAAAAGCGCATTTCCCAAATGGTTTACAAAAATGTTTTCAACGTCAAGATTTTTTTTTCATTTCAAAAAGACCGTAAGCAATAAAACTACTATTACTAGGTCGGTAGTTACGCAAAATGGACACGCTCGTCCCACAAATGAAAATCTTGTCGAAAATCATTTCATTGCAGCTTAGTTTACTCACAAAACGTAAAGCAAAATAAATAATTCCTTTGAAAATGAACCGTCACGGTTCTAGTATGAATTGACTCATGACATGTATTTAAAGTAACCGCTCGACCTTACACCGGGTGCGACAAAAGCGTGCACATAGTTTCAAAATCAGTCCCACGACGTTTGACCCCAAAATTCCTCTTTTTCAACATAAAATGTCGTGGCACAGGGTTCACTAACAAATCTTATGCACGTCGGCTAGTCATACAAATCGATAAAACGGTTTACAAATATATTTTTGTTAAAACACAACTGTCTCGTGTAAGTTTCAAACTTAAGATAAAAAACCAATCCGTTTCCACCATTTGAAAATATCGACTAAAACCTCATAAAATCTCAAAAGGTGGGGTTCTTTAAATTGATTTCCAAGATTTCCCCAAATGGTCACATAAACAAATAAGATATGCACCACGTGAAATTAAACCCACACGACTCAACATGCCGTAAAACAGAACTTATCTTAACCAACTCACTCAAATAGCTTTATACAGACATCATGGAATGTAACTTTCCGTCTCAACTCTAACATATGTGGAGGAGTTCCAATGTTAGAGTCTCAATCCGTAGTCACTTACCCAACATCTTAACCACCACCAAAACACGGATAACATCGTACCCGAAAGAACCGTTGGAAAAATAACGAAAACGAGACAAATTCTAACAAAGTTTGCATTCCCGTGATAAAACGATTTCATACACTTTCAAAACCATATTTCAAAATCTTGTGCGTGTGCTGAGCAGTTCCCAAAATTCCAAAACACCGTCCATACAAAGGTTTGAAACACAAGAATTTGTTAATGCAATCTTATTTTCAAAATAACTTCGTGCACGACTCATTCGGCATTCAACGTCTCGACCCCTACTACTCCGAAACTCTCCGGTCTACTATTGTCATCCAGACATTTAAACCTCTTAAGGCAAGTTGGGAAATCACATCAAATCATCTTACGGGTTTTCCTCAAATCAAAGTCGGCTCTATGAGCCTATGACCCTAGCACAATCTTCCATCTTGGCCCGAAATGATCTGCTTACAACAAATATCATCCTTATCGTCACTCCAAGTGACTAATATTAGAATCGTCTTTCTATTCCAACGACTACTAGTTTAGGACCTTCATCACTACCCCCAACGATCATCACCTCAAAACACTTCGAGTACACACCTGTACTAGTAGGTTTACTATAGTTGTTCCTCCTTGTGATGGCTATTCTGGGTAGACAATACAACGCGTTATTAGCACATAATAACTCATACTAACAACACTCACGCTCAACTCCTTGGATTCCTTGTGACTTCCCCGACTCGAGCATTGATCCTGTGCTTCCGGTAGTAGGAGCTCTACTACTACCATCCACACCTATCATCGCCCGTTCCGAGTTCCATCCCAAGGGGTCCAAGTAGTTTCTCGCCGAAACTATACACATATGCCCGCACCGGCATATGTACACACTCTTCCTAGCTCCCTAGGAATCCCATCCAAACCACTACCCTTGCTACTGCCAAATCCCTAATAGCAAGCAGCAGACATGCAATACAGTGTAATAAGCACCAAGCAATTTAGCATACATACTCCTATGTTCTAGAAAGCAATCTAGCACACGTACTCATACATAAACACCCTTCCCAGCTCTCTAGGAACTTCCTCTTATCCAACTACCCTTGCTACTACCGAATCCCTACTAATTATAACGGGTGACCTCGCGAATACCCGATTATATGCAGTGCGAAACAAATAGACAGTCGAATACAAGACTCTATCCTAGAACGGTTGGACTCAAAGAAGAGCTGCGCAATAGAACTAAATCGAATATTCTAAGGCTATAAATTTCTTACTGCATACAACCTAGAGGGCATCCACTTAGTAACCTATCATAATTAGCATAAATTCCTAATAGCAAGTAGCTCAACATACAGCATAGTGTCCACAACAGGCAATCTAGCATGCATACTCTATGATCTAGAAAGCAATAAAACACTAAGTGCTGTACCTTTTCCCCTGGCTCCGGCTGACTGTACACACTGCGCCATCGATCACCGTTTCTCAAACGGGTTTTCCTTTCTTTTATTTTCCAAAAATTTTAAAGAAAATTTTATAGCCGCAAACTTGAGATCAAACACACCGAGGTGCATTTGATTCACTCAAGCTGTGCTCTGATACCAAGTTGTAACGTCCCAAAAATTACAAGCAAATTTAATTTTTTTTTAAATAAACAATTCATTTATAACAACTCATTAAATGATCCCAACGTTTCGTTTGCAAACTCATAATTAATATCTTTATAATTAATATCTTTATAATAAAAACCAGCGGAATAAATGTTTAATTATTAAACCATAAAACAACCAGCTCTCCTCGCGCGCCAGTGTGTACTCGTCACGCCTTGGAGCCGCCCGTACCTGAAACCACAATCTATTGGGAAAGGGTAAGCACGAAGCTTAGTGAATTCAAACACCATAAATAACACAGTTATTTCCACACCACCATAAACAGATAATTGCACATAAACAGCATACAAGTCTTCGAACAAATCATAGACGTGCATACTCACACCAACCCACCTAATAGGTAAACGTCGGTCCCACCGACCACACGACAACCGTGCAAACGCAACCCGGCACCCCCGGGTTCATACGCCGCTCGCGTTTACAACCTTCGCAACCCGGCACCCCCGGGTTCATACGCCACCCGCGTATACAACCTTTGGCCCCGCCAAGTCACTACGCTACCCGCGTATAAAATCTCCGGCCCCGCCGGATCCTCGGTCCCACCAAGTTAACGTAACAACATAGTATCAACTAGACACCCCACTATCTGGTTTCACAACACAATCACATAAAGTTACCACACACGTACTATAGCAATGATAAAACAACCGTTATTAGATCCGACTAGACACCCCACGATTTAACCCCACACCACAAGCAAATAGAACTACCACACATACACACAACGTAATGTAAAAATAACCGACATTAGTTATAGTGAGAGAACTCACCTCAAATGCGCGCCTAGCTTAACAACACAAAACAAGCTTCACAATTACGGTCACTTCCCAGCACCTAAACGCATGTTAAAACGTGTCAATACGAGACCCGTACCCTATGACACGACACACCTCTTAAACCGTCACTAAAACCAATTTCCGTTCTCATAAAACAGGTCTGTTCGGGACCTGATTCGACCCCTTAAAACCCAGAAAATTCCCAATATTATTTCATGACCAGAAATTCCTCTGAGTTAGGGTTCCAAGGACATATTATACGCTTCCTAACGATTTTTCGACAATTTATTATGAATTAAATACGAACGATTACCAAAACTGCCAGTTTTCGGTCCAGCCTGCACAAACAGCCCAATACAGCCTAGCTACGGGCTTAATCAGACTTTCGGCAAAACACGAAAAACCTTCCCAATTCGATTTGGGAACTTTGGGCACCAATTTCACCTCAAAACGAGTTACGAGCAGAAAATTATGGTCTACACAAAACAGTGGCAGATTCCAGAATTTTACACATAAAATGACGAATCACCGAACTTGCGACCACTTTTTCGCCCAGTTAGAGACCGAACCAGTTTTCCGCTAAAACACAGAAAACGTGCCCGACCCCGAACTTGAACCGTGGACGCCAGTTTCGACTCAAACGGAGTTACGACAGAAAAGTTACGATCACACGAAAACTGGACAGCACACTTAGAATTTTCATAAAATCACGATTTATAAAAACGGTTCAAGGCTTAACAGTTCGGGTTACAACTAGGGCTGGACACCCCACGCACCACCCACTGCCACCTCCGGCAGTGGTGGTCGGCGGCGGCGGCGGCCACCGCCGGTGGTGGTTTCACGGCGACATCAAAGAAACAACAAGGGGGGGGGGGGGAAACACTTACCTACGACGACGTCTCACCACCACGACCACACCTCTCTCTCTCGATCTCCGACGAAACCAGGTTGGTGGCGCCCTCCGGCGACAGCAGCAGCGGCGGCGACGGCTGCCGCTGTGGTCTTTCTTCTCGTCTCTCTCTTTCTCTCGATCGCTCTCTCTCCCTTTTCTTTCACTTACGGCCGCACCACACACCAAGGAAACTAGGAGAATGAATTGTAGGGTTGGAGATTGTTGGCTTGCTTGAAACACAAGGAAAAAGAAAAACGGGAATGGGTTCCAGCCATGGGCCGAGACCCATGCAACATATTTCCAAGATTTGCACAAAGGCCCCTCCATTACGTCTTAACTCACAATCTACACAAAAAGACACTCAAGCTAACATTTTGGTCCCTTTTGACACCAAACCACTAACCAAAAACAATTAAAGGTAAACACTTTAAAATGGTTTAAAGATTTATTACGCATTTGGTCAAACTTGCTAACCCCGTTAGTAAAGATTCGCTAAAAGAACGATATTAAAGCAATTAATTAAAATATATATAAACATACCGGGACACGGGCTTTACAGATGACCACCTTCCACGCACAACTAAGTGGACAAAAAGCCATCCTCCAAGCCAAATAATCGGCGAACCTTCTGACACGGTAAAAACCAGGTCTGCCACTGCTAATTTTTGTTTCTTTACAAATTTTATTAGTGTGATAGAACCAAAGAAGATTTCTGAAGCCGTAGATGACCCAAACTACGTAGACGCCATGCAAGAAGAGCTTTTGCAGTTTGAGCATAACAGAGTATGGACTTTAGTACCTCTGCCACGAGGGAAACAGGCCATTGGAACTAAGTGGGTCTACAGAAATAAGAAGGATGAAGATGGAGTAGTCATCAGAAACAAAGCACGATTGGTGGCCAAGGGTTATAGACAAGAAGAAGGCATAGATTACGATGAGACTTTTGCTCCTGTTGCACGGCTCGAAGCAATAAGAATATTCTTAGCCTTCGCAGCTCACAGAGGTTTTAAAGTCTATCAGATGGACGTAAAATCAGCTTTTCTCAAAGGTGAAATCCAAGAAGAGGTTTACGTAAATCAGCCACCAGGGTTTGAAAGTTCAAAATTCCCAAGGCATGTATACTACCTTGAAAAGGCTCTGTACGGACTGAAACAGGCTCCAAGAGCATGGTACGAACGACTTTCTACCTTTCTTCTAGTAAATGGCTACAACAGAGGTACAACATATACTACCTTATTCTATAAACGTAAAAACAGTGAAATAATGCTTGTACAAATCTATGTGGACGACATAATTTTTGGGTCTACTAATACAGAATAGTGCAAAAGTTTTGAAAAACTCATGCAGAGTGAGTTTGAAATGAGTTTGATGGGAGAATTAACATTCTTCCTCGGACTCCAAGTCAAACAAACATCAGAGGGAATTTTTATAAATCAAGCCAAATATGTCTCTGACATTCTTTTCAAGTATAGCCTTTCTGATACCTCTGCAATGAAAACTCCAATGGCCACTGGAAATAAGTTATCCTTAGATCCAGATGGCATCTCTGTAGAATGCACTCTCTACAGAGGCATGATTGGATCTCTGTTATACTTAACAGCAAGAAGACTTGACATTATGCATTCCACATGTCTTTGTGCACGTTATCAAGCTAATTCTAAGATATCACATTATGATGCTGTTAAAAGAATTTTTAGATACCTAAAGGGGACCAAAAATCTTGCTGCTGCTAGCTGTTGTTCTCAGGTTCTGTGGATGAAGACTCAGCTAAAAGACTACGGCCACATTCTATTCAAAATACCCATCTTCTGTGATTCCAAAAGTTCCATTGCCATCTCTGCCAATCCTGTGCAACATTCCAAAACCAAGCATATCGATATAAGGTACCACTTCTTGAAACATCATGTTGAACACGGTACAATCGAGATGCATTTCGTGCCAACAGAATATCAACTTGCAGACTTTTTCACCAAAGCCTTAGACGAGAAAAGATTTAATTTCTTGGTGGGTAAGTTAGGAATGATTAATATGACGTGAAATCCTCTGTAAGTATAGCTTTATCTTCTCTAAATAAGTATATATTTCTATTTTACTTAACTTATTGCTTTGATTGATTTATTTCTGTATGTAAATTCTCAATCTTAAATAGTTCTTGATATCACAGAGCTTCTGTAAGTCTGCTCAGAACCTCTGACGACCTCCACAGAACCTCTGGAAAAACAAGACCTATGTTCTATGCAAAACTTATCATTTTTTTATCCAAGCATAGGTCGAGGGGGAGCAAAAGGAAATTACTTGATCTACATAGGTGATTAGATCAAGGGGGAGCAAAAAGGGACCCTGAAATGATCTACAGAGGTAAAACTTTCAAGGGGAAGCCAAAGAAGAATGTCGATGAATCTATATCGACAGAAGTCAGACATCACTGCCGAGAAAAGAAGAACCAAAAGGTATGTCTCTCGCACAAAAGGTTTTTGAAAACAGCTTTCTAGGACACAAATTGTCAAATATGTCCTAAATATACTGTGAATAACATTTCAAAAATCAAAAGCTCAAAAAGTTTCACAAAATTCGAATAAGGAGAAATTTAAGATCATAGAGCTTATGCTGAGCTCAACAGAGGTTCTGCCAGAAATGCTCTGTGATCACAAATTAACCCTCTATCGATCTTTTGGAATGTTATCTCGGAAACCGAATACATACACCATGACCTTCACGAACAAAACTTTTTCCATAACAGTTTTCTCGGACACCAACTTTCAAATATGTCCGAAAAACATCTCTTAAAACAGATCAAAAATTGGATGATCAGAAAATTTAATAGAATTTTTGTTATAAGAAATTTTCTTTCATAGAGCTTCTGCAAGTTCCCACAGAGCCACAAAACCTCTGCGAGTAAAAATTCTTAACTAAAAATCCTATTGATCCTCTACAGTGCCTTTGCAAACGTTTTGGTTAAAGAAGAACCCATAGAAGTCATGATAACAATAAGATATATGAGAAAGGGATAAACATCAAGATTTTCAAAATCACAGAGCTTCTGTAAACCACAGAAGTTCTGTCAATCTGTTACTTGGGCATTTCTGTAGTAATAACGGTTACTTTTACTGAGAGTGAATCTCATGTGGCTAAGAACAACCCCACGCGCCTAGCATTAATGGGCCGCGCACGACGTCCTGTCATCCTCTAACATGGCCTACGTGTCCCATTTTTATTGGGCGTACATGGAACGTTTTCTGTGGAAAGTTGAACCCGCCGTTCTAACTTGAGTACGGATTCCAAATTTTAATCCATTGCCATATATTTTACTCTATCGAATTCTACCAGTTTACCCTTCTATAAAAACCAAGCTTACCCTCTCATAAACTTTTTACAAACCCTCATTCTTCTCCGACGAAACCCTGCAAAAACCTGCAAGTATCTTATTCTCATTACCAATGGCTTCATCTTCTCAAGCTATCTCCCCTGCACACTCTCCGGCGAACTCACCAGAACATTCACCTGCTCATTCTGAACATTCAGAAAACCCCCACCTCGCCAAAAATTTCGAACAAGATGATTCCGGTGACTCAGCAGACTTTGCTCCGACCACACATCTTCAAAACATTATAGCAAAGGATCATTTCGAAAAGGTACTACCAATCAAATCCAACAATTGCTATTTGGTCCCCTCACCCACTGCTTTCGGCGAAGCCCATGCCATTCTTCTAAACATAATGGAAAATCATATCCTCTTCCCTCTACTCTCAAGAACCCCAAACAATATTCCAGTTAGATATTTAAACCAGTTTTGGCAAAGTTGCCGATTTGATAAAGATGATTCTCTTATCAAAGGGTACATTTCAAGACCTGACAAATCTGAACATCTGGAAATCAAGTTCAATAGAACAATGTTCTCACTTGAATTCAACCTACCAACAAGGGGTCTTCTTGGATTGAAGAAATATGCAGAGCAACCAACAGACGACGAGATCTGTCGTTTCATAGAAATGCTTGGGTACAACACCCAACTGAGGAAGAGAAATGACTTCCACGGAGGCAGATTACCACCTCTGTGGAACACCTTGTTCTCAATTCTTAAAAGATGCCTGACAGGGAAGATAGGCAGTATTGACCAGAGCTCACATCAGATATTAACCATCATGTATGGGGTTTACTATGATCTCCCACTGGATTACGCGACCATAATGATGCAAGAGATCATCAACACCATCGACAGAAAGAACAACGCCAGAAGGGTCAAAGAGAACGATCCTAACTTTCTACCACCTCTGCAATTCCAAAGAATACTGGGAGTTTTGTTCGAACCTCTGTTGCTGATACAGAACTGGCCAATGGAAGGGCCAATTCCCAAACAGTTCCCAGTGAACAAAAATACCCCCACTGATCATGTAGATGGCTACACATACTGCAGACCTTTGTCAAAGAACCTTCTGAGGTATGCCACGAATAAAACCCTTAAGAAAGAGTACATACGCGATCATAGAACTCCAAAACCGAGTCATATGACACCCCCGCGTTTAGGTGTCCCCCTAGGAACAATGATTGCAGAACCTCTTTCCACTCAAGAAGAAAAAGATCACAAACTAGCAAAACACATGGCTATTCAACTTAGCTTCTTAGCCAAACGTGCAGAGCTCATGGGAAAGAAGTCCTCTTCGAAATCTTCTGCCTCTACTCCAAAATCAAAGAAGAGGAAAACTGAAGAAGGCACCTCCACAAGCGCTGCAGAAGATCAACCTTCACCTCCTCATGCCACAGAAATTGGCTCCTCTGCTCCTCCCTCTTCTCCAAAACAGAAGAAGAAAAGAAAATCGAAAACCACAGAGGAAGGGGCACCAAAACCTAAGAGGAGGAAAACCAAAAAGAAGCATAGGAAATCACTTGAAAAATTGGTTACCATAGAAGAAGAAGCAATCGCAGAAGAAAGAACTGCAGAAGAAGAAGATGCAGAAGTAGAAATGACAGAAGAGGGATATCAATCACCCTATCAATCCCCAGATCGATTTGCTCACCAAGGAAACTTAAACGATTTCCTACAGAACCCTGACACGGCACAACCACTCGACCACCACTCCCCAGAAGAACAATACTTCTCTATTTCTGGCATTGACACACATCTGCAAGAAGATGATCAAACACCCAGAGATCAATCAGCTGAGACACCTGTTATTCTACAGAACCCCTTCATTCAACAAGGATTGGACGTCCACAGAAGGAGTCCAAGCCCAACTTCAGAAGAAATAAAACAAACAGAAGCTGAGTGGAATAGAGATGAAGTAACAGAGGCTTTAGAGAAAATAATAGAAAAAGGAAAAGAGGCCGAAGTTGTACAAGAAGAGGGTTTTGAAACAAGGGAGACAAGAATGGAGGTCTCAGAGGTAGATTCAGATGAAGAAGAAGCTGTCTGGATACGAAAAGGTCTCTATCATCCACATGTCATGAGATTATACGGCTCTCATCAAATGTACGACTTCTTAGGCACAGAGCAAGGAACTTCAACAGAAGCTAGGGAAGAAGCACCAAGCCATCGGATAGCTATAGAAGCTGAAATGGTAGAAAATGATGTAGTGCTTGGATGCTTAACAGAGGAAGAAACAAGAAAAGATGCTTGGATTAATAGAGGCACACAACCAAAACCAACTCCCAGTGCAACCCACACATCTAACTCCGCAGGTCTAGCTGCAGAAGGAGTTATTGAAAAAAAGCAGCACAACTCGATCCAAACCCAACCCATCCAGCCAGAAGTCACTCTTTCGACTTCTGCGCCCACAGAAACCGGGGAATCCATTCCTAGGGAGTCTCCTCAAAGAGACTCACCTATTGTTCGTGATCAATCGCCCCAGATCACACTAGAACACCCTACAGAGGAATTCGTTTCCCCTGCCACGCACGAAATAGGGCCAACACTTCTTTCAGAGAGAAGTAGTGAGCACAAAGACAAAGAGACTCTAGACAAATCTCCGAGTCAACAGAAGAACATTCCGACACCCACCTCTGGAGTGGGATTGGACACTGTTCTTCACAGAACTTCTGTAGAGTCTGAAGCACTAGATGCTTCTGCTCGAAGATCAGATGGAAATCCTTCCACCCCCATCGTACAAACAAGGGTGAACGAAGGTGTCCCAGGAGCAGGGACTCACTCTGGAGACGAATGTGTTCCTCCAGAGGTTACACCAGGGACACAAGTATCAAGGGATGAGTTCCAAACCCTTGTCACCTCTGTGAACCAAACCATGAAAGAGTTGCAAAGCTCTTTCACATCTTTTGTAGAGAAAACATCAACGGCCTGGCTAAATCTGAACACCAAAATGGACAATCTGTCCCCAGAGGTGAAAACGGCCATCACAGAGTTGAAATCTTCTGCTCAAACAACTGCCACAACTACAGCCACTTCTGCTGCTAAAGATTTTGGAATAGCTGCAACATCTGCATTCAAGGAATCAGTCAAACATTTCCTTGAACAAATGAACAAGCAATCCAACAAATCACAGAGCATCACACCTGCAGAACTACAGAAGGCTCTGCAAAATGTTCAAGAAGAGGCAATGCGTAACACTACAATGATGCAGCCAAAAGATTACATGACCAGAGCACAGCTGACAGAGCTCGGGCAGAATGTCATAAACCAGGTCACAGAAGTCATTGTCTCCTTCACTACTGCAAATGCCAACTACGTCAAAGAGTTCAGAAAAAGTGTCGGCAGAATGTGCTTCAACACAGAAGCAGAGCTTGCAACTCTAATCGGCCTCTGTGATGATGTATGTGCAAAGTTGATGGCCGCAGTAGCAGAACTACCAAAGAAACCCGAAGC
Source organism: Saussurea involucrata (assembly GCA_033807775.1). NCBI lineage: Eukaryota > Viridiplantae > Streptophyta > Magnoliopsida > Asterales > Asteraceae > Saussurea > Saussurea involucrata. Next base: position 117,034,561 of record CM066322.1, read on the forward strand.
TTCCTGCAGAGCAGAGGGTACTTCTGATAAGAGTCAGGATGACTCTGATGATGACCATCCTGGTCCATCAGATCATCCTGAGGGGGAGAATTTAAGGGAGAAAGCTACGACCAGAGGATTACAAGCTCCACCAATCGCAGCAGAACCAATCAGTCAAGCCCCTCCAGAACAAACCCAAGATCAACAAGATCAAAAGACCACAGAGACAACACCCATCTCTGTGGAATCAACTCATGAAGAAATCCCTGAACAAGAAACAGATCAACAAACCACAGAGGCAACAACCACCCCTGTGGTAATCAACTTGGAAGAAACTCCTCCAACAAACCAACAACCTGGAGAAAAAGATCAAAAGACCACAGAGAAAACACCCACCTCTGTGGAAATTCCTACAATGTTTGAAGAATATGCTCAACATCTGTCATCCTCTTCAGAAGAAAAACTTCACTCTTCAACTACAAAATCAACAGAAAAACCCCAAACCATACCAAGAAGAAAGTCTATTGCCCACAAACCAAAAAGGGCAACGACCTCTGCTTCTTCTGTTCTAAGAAAAATGCACAAAACAATGACTGATCGAATGTCGCAGAGAGAAGAAGAAAGGCACAGGTTCACTTTAGCTTTCTGAATGGCAAGAAGATTCGACATACCTCAATCCACAGAAACCAAGCTCACAGAAGAAGTCACAAAAGAACCTCCCACAGAGGTTACAGAGCAAAACAACCCAACAGAACCAACGCCACAGAAGTCCTCTCAAACACAAGTGTCAAAACCTACAGAGGCAACTCCCATCATTCCAACAGAAGCACAAACAACCAAACCCACAGAAGCAACAGGTTCTGCACCTCCAAAAGCCAAAGACAAGGGCAAAGCAATACTGACAGAAGAGCCCAAGAAAAAGAAATCATTGCCCAAGCCTACAGAGAAATTGATGAAAAGCACTTTTGATGCCTTTCAAACTCCAAAGCCTGAAGAAGAGGACTGGGCATACGGATTGAAGCCTCTGTCAGACATTCCTCTATCAGGAAGAGCTGCAGAAGTTGTTCAAAAGATGGAGAGTCTCAGAAGACAAGTACCACAACCTCGTCCAACACATGAAGAGATGGAAGAAGTGGTATACAAATACCTCTATAAACAAACCTATCAAACCAATCACCCAACAGATCATGTGACAGATCCAAGGATCAGAGAAGAATTTGAGAACATCTTCACAAGGACAAAGCCAAGAACCAAAGCAGACGTCTTCTCAATCCACAAGATCAAAAAGGTAATCTTCTGCAGGTTCTCCTTTACAAGAACCTATCCAAGGGTCAGGTACAATCTTTACAGGGTCAGAAGAGAAGACAATTCAGAAACCACCTTCGCTGATGCTGACCTAAGAAATATCAATCCTTATGATCTACCTGACCTTCTGCAATGGACAAAGGACAACTACAATACAGAGCCAAACTCCAGAGCCTATCAAGTGTTGAGAAAAGCAATGAGGGAAAAGCTTCTGATCTACAGTGTGATAGATTTTCAACTGGGAAAGGATCTTGGTCTCAAACATCTGAATTTACGACAACCAGAGGATCGCTGCCCACCCGACGCCGTGCCCAACTCAATCATTACAGAACCAAGATTCGGGTTAGTATTTCAAAACCCACAAGGCGAAGTCAAACTGTTTGTGTGCATAGACTGTCAGAAGTACGCAACTAGTACTCTGAACAAGTTCAGAGCAAGCCTTGTAAAATACAGAGATACAGAGAAAATGAATAGAGATGCTGCAGATACTTTCATCAGAGAGATTGATGCCACAATCCGCCTAAGAGAACTTTGCATCAGTTTCTACAAAGAGATCAGAAGAATCGGAAGACACAACAGAAGCTTCAACGATTTCAAAGACGCCAAAATCTGATTCTCAAACAACCAATCTCTGCAAAACATGTTAAAGTTTATCTTTCATTGTACTCAAATGTAAAATGCCTCTGGCATACTTCTAAATGAAAAGAACTTTCGAGGTATTGTTTAACCTCTGTTTTATCTAACTTAGCCTAACTTAACTCAAGTTCAAATTTTTATTTTTCACTACTTAGGGGAAGATTGTTAGCTTCAATCTTCCTAATCATAGAAGTATTTAGAAGTAGTGAAAAATAGGCTAAGTGAAGAAAGCCTCTTACAGAGGCTCTGCCAGACTTACCGAGAGATCAAGGTCAAGAAGCTACAGAAGCTAAAGAGGCGTCCTACAGAAGCTCTGTCATACGCGCAAAGAAGACCAAAGACTCGGAATCCAGTGAAGACTGCTCTACAAAGGACCAGACCGCAGAACCTCTGTAACACTTTATAGAGCTTCTGTGGTCCTCTCTAAAGACTTGAAGATATTTATAATATCTTGCTACTGTTACTGGACCTGTTCATCAACTTGCATGGTAGCATGCCCTGTCCATCTTCAACGTGTCAAACTCTGATTGGATTCAATAGGGCTTAGTACATAATAGACGTCTGCTGCATTAAATGCAATACAGCACGTCCAACTGTTCATACCATCCATCCAACTATTCATACCGTCCTTTCTGAATAGTACCTTATGCTTTATGGTCCCCTTAGAGTAGTATATAAGGATGACTCATGTTGAGTTCTTTATTATCGAGAATTGAGAAAGAAAAACATCAAGAACACATAGCTTATATACTTTGAGAGTCATATCTATTTTAAAGCTTTGCTTACTCACTGTTCTTGAATCTGTTCTTGATATATATATATATATATATTCAGTAAACTTTGAGATATTATTTCCTGTTCACTGTTTATTTATATTGTGTTCTAAATCTATCAAACATATTTGTTAGTTCTTCAAATACGCTTCCGCATCATACTTAAACTTGAACTAATAGATCTGATAATCTTGTTTAAACAAAATGGGAACCAACAGTTCTTTACTTTCTAGTGTTTGCACTCTCGGGCAAAATGACCAGGCTTACCACAATTGAAACAGTTCTTCTCATCTCTATCCTTCTTCTCCTCTTTTTCCTTTTTCTCCTCTTTCTCTTCTTTCTCTTCCTCTTTGTCCTCATACCTTTTCTCAGATCTCTTGTATTTATCAGCTTTGTTATATTCAGGTTTAGACTTTGAATAGAATTTCTTTCTACTAAACCTCTTTTGAAATCTATTAGTTAACAAAACTAATATTTCAGCGAAATCATACATCTCATCTCCAGAACCTTCACTTTCCTTATCATCAGAACATTTCATTTTCTTACTCATATCAAAAATTAAAGCCTTTGCCTTCAAACCCCCGCTTTTCTTGTGCTCACTCAGAAGAGCCAGGGATTCTTCCACCTTCTTGTTCTTATCTTTGAACTCCTTTACCTTGTCTTCATGTTGACCAAGGATGCTAAAAATGTCAGTCAGCTTTTCATCATCCATATCTCTTGACATTTAAAGCTGTACAGAGTAAGAACCCTACTCAGGCAAGAGTATCTTGACAAACTTGTAATTAATTTCCGATTCAGATTTATCAACACCATTCCTTCTTAGATCGTTCAGAATGATGTTATACCGATTATAAGTTTCCTTCAATGATTCACCATCTTTTGCTTTAAAACTTTCATAGGCATTAATGCTTTGGTTTCTTTTGGTCCTCAGCGATTTTTGTGAACCCTCAAATTGCCTTTCAAGTTCTTCCTAAATTTCCTTCGCTGAGTCACGACTATCTACACGGTTGTAGATATCGTTGGGAATAGCTGTTGACTTTATTTTTATATTGTATTCTGTAATACCCCGGGTAAATCCGTTAGTTAAAAATCTAATTCCGTTAAGTTTATTTAACTTTAAAGTTTCTATTTAGGGAAAGTTTGGATAAGTTTATAAGTTAAGGGTGTTTGGGTCATTGTTGAATAGTTTAAGGGCTAAAAGGTAAATAGGGTTAGATATTATCTCTTTAGACTTCAGATATTTTCATTATTCAGATTTCAAGTGTGTGTTTGTGTGTGTTTTGAGAGAATAGAGAGAAAGAGGAAGAAAGTTAGGTTAAGGCATCATTTGGTGAGTTTGGAAGAGATTACAGGTATGTTTCCTTTGCAATTTATGTTTGTAATGGTTGGTAAATGGTTTATGTCGGATTAGAATCAATAGAATCGAACTGGTATGAATTTCTGTCGATTTCTGGGTAAAATAGGAAGAACCGACAGAGGTGTCCGGACACAGTATGAATGTGTCCGGATAGTCCTGTTGGGGGTGTTCGGGTGGTTATGTCGATGGTTGTCCAGATAGTTCTGTTTTGTCCGGATACTTTAGCTGTTTTGGTCACTTTTAAGGATTTGAGTTATCTAGAGTCCTTGGTCTTCTAGTATTTTATGTGATCAGTTGGTAAGGGGATATTTGTATTTAATCTGTTTGCAGACTCTGTGGATTGGGATTGATAGACTGAATCTTTGGAAAAGGCTTGGAAGAGTTGTAATAAGCATTCAGGTGAGTTTTGCTTTAAAACGTTTTTGAACTGGGATACATATATATGTGTATATATATATGAGATGATTATGTGGTAGGAATATGATTATGTGTATATAAATGACAATATGATGTAATGAGATATATATTGTATTTATATAAGCTTTGCACTACACGAGTGCACTTGTTGCCGGGTTCCGGTGAGCGGACCGGTGTGTAGCCGGGTTCCGGTGTGCGGACCGGTGAGTAGTCGGGTTCCGGTGAGCGGACCGGTTGTTGATTTATTAGTTGGCTTGCTACCAACTAATATGGCCATTTGTGGAGGAATAAGGTGAATGATATGTACACGATGCACGAGTCTGGATTGGTATTTAAATACGTGTGGTATGTTTATATTTTACGAAAGAATTACCAAAGGTTTATCTAAACTATTTTGATACAAAGGATTTACATAAAAGGATTTATAATGATTTTGGAAAGGACCGGGATTAACTCACTAGACCCGTTTGGTCTAACCCTCATTTTGTTTTCAAAAATATGTTTTCCAGGTTAAGGATCGGCAGGAGAGGATGAAGTGTAGGAAGCTTTTGATGGATGTTGATTAGGAGGCTTTTATATATATTTTGTAATTTATGAGACCGAAGGGACCGTACTTGGTTTGTTATGTAACTTTTGTTGTAAATCAATGATATGTATGCAATGTATGTTATTTGAAGCATGTTTGGGAAACCGGGTTGTTACAAATGGTATCAGAGCCATAGTTTAAGGGATTTAGGTATTTGTACCCGTACCTAGACTTAAACTGCATGTGAAGTAGGATGTCCTTGATATATTAGAACCTTGGGATGCTAAGTATAAAAGGTAGAAGGAACATCATGTAAGGTAATTTCAGATTACACCTGGCCAGTGTAATTGTGATCTTACAGGTGCATGTTTGGACTGGAATACCTTATTATATGGGGTATGTGCTTATGTGTATATTAACTCTATAAAAATCAACAGAGTGGCAGATTGGACTCGACGTATGGATAGATATGAAGACAGGTATATTTCTATAAACTCTATACGTGCTAAGGTGTTATCTGACTTCGGTGCAAACCGATTTTTTTTGTGTGTTTTCAATTTTATTATTTGTGTTAGAAAAATATTTGATAATTGTGTTAGAGATATAGAAGGGTGTGTTTAATTATTGTTGTTTTAATTTGTTAGTGTATGGAGTGTGATGGCTTGAGTGTAAAGAATAATAGCAGTATGTAGAACGTGACGATTATGTGTAGAGAGTAACGGTAATGTGTGAAGTCTTGACCTTGTCATGAAGGCGACGGTTTAGTATGTTGTGAAGATTATACTTAATGTGATTGTTGACGCTATCAAGAAAGGTAATGTTTAAATGTGTGGGGTGATGTGGATAAGATGGTGGCAGTTTATAATTAGTGAATGTGCGAGGTGTAGTAGTAATGAATTTCGTGAGATTAAGTGGTGGATTTGTGATGATATGGGGTGAGTATAAGTGGAAACCTCTACTCGGAATTTTGTTTGTAAGTTGTGTAGAGGTGCCAAAAGTATGTGGGGAGAGGTATGGATGTCTAAGGCGGTGTGTAGTAGTGTTATTCAAGAATAAGAGAATGGAGTGACAGTAGATGGTTAGCTAAAGAATGGAGTATTACCGTTTGAGAAATGGAAAATGTGTAGTTGTTTCGAGCATTGAGTGTGATTTCAGATTGACTCGATTAAGTTCCTGATATGAGGTATGGTGAAATTGTTAGTAAAGTATAGTAGTTGTTGAAATTGCGTACGTGCGATTGATTTGGAGGTGAAAGAAAGCTAGCTCATAGGACCCGTTAAGAGTGAGTACCTTCTAGTGTGCTATCCTTGGAGAAAACGAGTTTTATGTTGAGAAGAGAGTGGGAGAAAGTAGTCGAATGTAATGATCAGAGTAAAGGACCATTGGATAGGACGTGATAAGTAGTTACCCTCGTTTATTGCTTAACCGAATTCCGGGACAGAATTCTTTTAAGGGGGAGATAATGTAATACCCCGGGTAAATCCGTAGTTAAAAATCTAATTCCGTTAAGTTTATTTAACTTTAAAGTTTCTATTTAGGGAAAGTTTAGATAAGTTTATAAGTTAAGGGTGTTTGGGTCATTGTTGAATAGTTTAAGGGCTAAAAGGTAAATAGGGTTAGATATTATCTCTTTAGACTTTAGATATTTTCATTATTCAGATTTCAAGTGTGTGTTTGTGTGTGTTTTGAGAGAATAGAGAGAAAAAGGAAGAAAGCTAGGTTAAGGCATCATTTGGTGAGTTTGGAAGAGATTACAGGTATGTTTCCTTTGCAATTTATGTTTGTAATGGTTGGTAAATGGTTTATGTCGGATTAGAATCAATAGAATCGAACTGGTATGAATTTCTGTCGATTTCTGGGTAAAATAGGAAGAACCGACAGAGGTGTCCGGACACAGTATGAATGTGTCCGGATAGTCCTGTTGGGGGTGTCCGGGTGGTTATGTCGATGGTTGTCCGGATAGTTCTGTTTTGTCCGGATACTTTAGCTGTTTTGGTCACTTTTGAGGATTTGAGTTATCTAGAGTCCTTGGTCTTCTAGTATGTTTTATGTGATCAACTGGTAAGGGGATATTTGTATTTAATCTATTTGCAGACTCTGTGGATTGGGATTGATAGACTGAATCTTTGGAAAAGGCTTGGAAGAGTTGTAATAAGCATTCAGGTGAGTTTTGCTTTAAAACGTTTTTGAACTGGGATACATATATATGTGAATATATATATATATATATATATGAGATGATTATGTGGTAGGAATATGATTAGGTGTATATAAATGACAATATGATGTAATGAGATATATATTGTATTTATATAAGCTTTGCACTACACGAGTGCACTTGTTGTCGGGTTCCGGTGAGCAGACCGGTGTGTAGCCGGGTTCCGGTGTGCGGACCGGTGAGTAGTCGGGTTCCGGTGTGCGGACCGACGGGTAGCCGGGTTCCGGTGAGCGGACCGGTTGTTGATTTATTAGTTGGCTGGCTACCAACTAATATGGCCATTTGTGGAGGAATAAGGTGAATGAGATGTACACGATGCACGAGTCTGGATTGGTATTTAAATACGTGTGGTATGTTTATATTTTACGAAAGAATTACCAAAGGTTTATCTAAACTATTTTGATACAAAGGATTTACATAAAAGGTTTTATAATGATTTTGGAAAGGACCGGGATTAACTCACTAGACCCGTTTGGTCTAACCCTCATTTTGTTTTCAAAAATATGTTTTCCAGGTTAAGGATCGGCAGGAGAGGATGAAGTGTAGGAAGCTTTTGATGGATGTTGATTAGGAGGCTATTATATATATTTTGTAATTATGAGACCGAAGGGACCGTACTTGGTTTGTTATGTAACTTTTGTTGTAAATCAATGATATGTATGCAATGTATGTTATTTGAAGCATGTTTGGGAAACCGGGTTGTTACATATTCAAAATTACTTGCTTAAATTATAAAAGCCCAAATTGTATTTGCTTAAATTGTAAAAGCCCAAATTGTATTTGTGGGCTTTAGTGGCTTATGGGCTTAGGCCTTAAAACCTAAGTATTTAATGTCTAATTTGTTAGAGTTTTAGGTTAAGCCTCAAAAAGTCTCCTAGCCTCCATCTTGTAAGAGTCATACGTATAGAGAGAAAGAGAGCTTCAAAGAGAGAGTGTTCTTAATTCCTATCTTGTAAACTCCTCTCTTTATTAGTCAATATACAAAGATTGTTGCTATTATTATTGTTAGTTGTTGTATCTGGGATCCTACAATTGGTATCAGAGCCAAACAGATTCGAATTTGTGCTTCAATCCATTGATTTTTATCAATTTTTGAGAGATTATTGTGTTTTTGTGCAAAGTTGAGAGTTCTTCAAGTTCTTCATCTTTTTGGTTGTTTTGGCCATTAGAGTTCTTCTACTGGTTTAGAATCGATCAAGGGTTGTTAGTAGATAATACCTGAGTATTTTATTTCGCAAAATCACTAGGTTTGTATCTCAGTTTGTTCATTTACTCAATTTTCGGAGTTTTAAACTTTTATTTTTCTGCACTCTGTTTTGTTTCGGAAAACCATTTTCTGTTAGTTTTTGGACAAAACACCAAGCATTAAAGTTTCTCAAAATAGTGTCACGAACCCGTGTACCAAATTTCAGCTCAATCTGATCATTTTTAAAAAAATTAGACTCAAGAACATTTGAATCTTCATCCTTAACTTTTATTTGCTGCACACGTTTTTGCTTAGAAAAACCATTTTCTGTTGATTTTTGGACAAAACTCGAAGAATTAAAGTTGTCTAAAATCTTCTCGTGCACCTACCTACCAAATTTCAGCTCAATCCAACAAGATTTGGGCTAAGACAGGTTAGTGCATTGAGACAAAAGACTGTGTAACAAATAATTCTTCTTCGCACAAAGTATCTGTTAACGATCTTTCAAGTAACAATATGTCAAGACTAAGATTTAGTGCTGATGCTGATGCTCATTATTATTCTAAACTCAGTACTAATTTTCGCAAAATTATTCCTAATCTTGAGAAAGAGTTGGAGGAAAAGAACAAAAGCATTCTGATTGACTCAGAAAAGATTGCTAAGCTTGAAGAATCAGGTAAACTCTTAACCTGTGAAAATCTCGATCTTAAGAGAAAATTATGTGAGTCTGAAAAGATTTTTGAAAAAGAGAAGAAAAGACTTGAACTTAAATGTTTAAAATTTTCTAATCTAATTTCTAATTTTGAAAAGCTTGTAATTTGTGAAAAAGAGAACTTTGAAAATGAAAGAAAATCTATTGAAGCAAAGTTTGTTAAGCTTTCTAACAAATTATCTGACTTAGAAAAGACTCTTGAAAAGGAGAGGAGAGAGCATGATTTTGAAAGAAAAGAGTCTGAAAAGGTGAAGGTTGAAAGATTTCAAACAAAGTGTTTGAAAGATGATTTTGAGAGAGAAAAAAAGGTTTTTAAAGCTGAAATGTCCAAATTGACAAAAAGACTATCTGTTTTGTCAACCAAGATTATGTTGGAGAATATGTATAAATCAGATCTTCTAAAGAAGTTTGATTTGAATCTTAAAGAAAAAGATGTTTTAGCTAAAAGGCTTAAGGACTTTGACATAGCAAATTCTTGTGCTGATAATATAGATAATCTTATTTTCAAAAGAGTGAAAATGGTTTGGAAAGTCAAATGCTCTACTCCTGTAAAAAATGCTCCAAAGCCATCTGTTTTTGTTAAACATTCATCTCTTCATTCTCATAACTGTAAATGTTTTGATCTTATGTTTAAATTAAAGAACCATTTCTCTAATTCAAACTGTGTTCATAATGGGTCATTTCAAAAGAAAAATTCAAAGACCCATAGTATGAGATTTCATAGGAAGGAACCTGGCAAACCAGAGGACCTGAAGACAGCTCCAAATCCTAACAAAATAGGACCCATTTGGAAATGGGTACCAAAAGTTCTTTGATCTGTCTTGCAGGTAAATGGACTCTTTAATACATCTGTTAAGGACTCACACTTCAGTGGATAATGGACTCTTAAACACTCAGTTTAAGACTCATCCTTCAAAGGCAATTGATTTCTGTGCACAACAATACAGAACTCAAGTACTATGACAGCATGCTGACATATTTGCGATGCTGTAGTAAATTTATCATATCTCACTGATCAAGACACCAGTTGATGCGATTCAAAAGGCCATGAATTTAAAACACATTGATGAACAGCTTTCATGTTTTGAGAATTCACAAATTCCAAATTTAGAAGGGTCATAGGCATCGTTGAAGTAGACAACAGTGTGCTGATACAAAGTTGTTGGACAGATCTGCGCGACTGTGGTAAATCAACCATATATTTTTCGTCCGAGCTCCAAAAGAGGTGATTCTAGATGCTCTGAAAATATAACAAAACAATTCACACTCTTTATGTTTTGAGTTTTTGCAAACTCCAGAGCTATCATGGTCTAAATCAGTGTCAAAGTTAGTGTAACATTTCTGTTACGCTGCTGCCGAGCAGCGACCAAACCTCTGTCGGCCACGACCAAACCTCTGCCGAGCAGCGACCAACCTCTGCCGAGCCGCGACCAGACCGCTGTCATGCCTTGCCAAGGCTTTCCAAACCTCCGCCGAGCCTTTTTCAAGCGTCTGTCAAGCCGTGATCATTCTTTGTCGACCACTCAGACCAACTTCTGGCGACAACGCAAGCTTTGGCTCAGACTTTTGTGACCACCCACTGTGCTACTATTCACCACAGAGCCTCTGTGAAATCTGACAGAGCCTCTGTGGACTGGACCTCTGCGACTGAACCTCAGAGCCCGTAGCCCAACTTCTGAGTACTTGTTGTCAGCTTTGCGCACCTGTCGTATTTTCAACATAACTCCCTCCTCGAAGCTCCAAATGTGATGACTCCAGATGCGTTGGATTCCTAAGACAAAGATGAACAATTTTCGTGTTTTGAGCTTGGTCTGAATCAGTGTTCGTCTTGGTCAGAATCTCTGTTAAAGTCACGACAAACCTCTGCTGAGCTGCGATAAACCTCTGCTGACCAACCTCTGCCGTCAAACCTCTGCCGACCAACCTCTGCCGACCAACCTCTGCCGCCAAACCTCTGCCGAGCGTTTTCAGTTCAGAGTTTTTACTGGATATCTGATTTCAAAGTGAGCTTAAATGAGATTTAATGCTCAATTTGAGGGGGAGAATGCAAATCTGACCATGTACATCCAAAGGTAAATTTCTAAATCTTTAGACTCATTATTTTTAAAGAAGACTAACTTTAAAATGATAAAACCTTTCTAAAATGGTCAAACCACTTCTAGATGCTAAATGCTTTTTCTGATATAGAAGTTGGATTTTAAATGCTTTTCTGAGACTAAAAATAGTCAGTGTGTGGAACAATACAATCTTTAGGACAACAATTTCATGGGTTCAATGTGTGAGCTTTATAGTACTTCTATGGATCACTTAAACCTGTGTTTCCTACCTAAGAAGTAAACCTTGAGTGTTTGAGAGGTGAATGGTCTACATCAAAGAGTGGGGGAGATAACTCATCTGAGTTTTTCTCTTTGTGCTTAAGAGGTAAAAATTGAAAAGAGAGTTTGGTTAGATGTGAGCTACATGATAAAAAGAAAGAGAGTGTAAGAACAGAGTCAAAAGAATTATACAACTCTGCACCAACCACTTTCTGAGCCGGGCAGCCACATTACTGATTGGTTCACATTCTTTGGTGACCATCATTGAAACAGGTAATTAGCCCATGCCAACTCTTGCATTAAACCCCACCAGCTACTCATTTCTTTCTCAATAAAGAAATGTTTCACTTTTCCACGGGGAAGCAGCATATATGCTATCTGATCTTTATTTGGAAGGTTGGATATTGAAAAGAAGGAAATTTGCCCCACCTTCACACTTCACTCATGCACATTGAGTCTGTAGACACCTGTTATGTCCAAACAGTTTACACACTTTTGAGCCTAATAGATAATATTCTATTTTTCTTCCACACAATATCACGAATCTTTGTGATTCCACATGCATATCTATGTGATATTGCCAGAACAGTTTGAGAAGTTTAATTTTATAATTCTACTCCTATGATAACTGGAAGTCCTATTAGAGCTTCATATTTGTCAACTATGAACATAGGCCACACAATTATTTTAATTGTTGTGATAACAGTTGCTATGTGCTTTTGTGTTAGATGATTACCCTTGGTTACTTATTCTTTAATGCAGATTCTCATGAGCCGAATGTGTTCGCTACTCTTCATCTCCTAGTTGTTTATCTACCATCGGTTATTACTCAAACTGGTAATACAAGCTTTCGCACATAAAATCGTTCTCTGATTGTTTGAGTTTAATCTTTGGGAGACAACCGAGATAAAAAAAGGTAAAGCAACAGTCAAGGGGGAGTATGCAACGATCAAGGGGGAGTTAAAGAAGGAATTGAAGCAACTGACTTTGTGGAAGATCGGGCTATTTTTAATCTTGAATACAAAGGGGGAGATTGTTGACTCTATTTTTATATTGTATTCAAGATTACTTGCTTAAATTATAAAAGCCCAAATTGTATTTGCTTAAATTGTAAAAGCCCAAATTGTATTTGTGGGCGTTAGTGGCTTATAGGCTTAGGCCTTAAAACCTAAGTATTTAATGTCTAATTTGTTAGAGTTTTAGGTTAAGCCTCAAAAAGTCTCCTAGCCTCCATCTTGAAAGAATCATACATATAGAGAGAAAGAGAGCTTCAAAGAGAGAGTGTTCTTAATTCCTATCTTGTAAACTCCTCTTTATTAGTCAATATACAAAGATTGTTGCTATTATTATTGTTACTTGTTGTATCTGGGATCCTATAATAGCCATAGTCAAATACGTCAACGCTTGTTCATCAATAGCCACCCTTTCCTTATCTCTTTTACTGAAGAATCGATACTCCTTTTAAATTTTTCTTCGGGCAACGTATTGATTTGTGGCTGTTTCTTCAATAGGGTTAGTTTCCATTCATGGTCTGTGAGGTCCTTCGGTGATTGATATCATGAGATCTCTGTTCTGATGGTTCAAGAACTGAATCATCCCCTTTTTCCATTGAGGATATTCATAGATCTGAAGAACAGGAGGTTTTGATTTCGAACCCATGCTAAGTAAATCTCGAGACATTTTCAGATTTTACTAGAAACTGGATCTTTCAGAGAACAAGCAGAAAGTGTATACATACACTTCAAAAATTTTAAAGAAAATTCTTGCTGTTTAACAAACTTTTCGGAATCAACTGTTAGTCATCAAACTTTTCGGATAAAGCTTGATCCGAATCCCCAAGTTTTCGGACAAAAGAGATCCGAAACCAAAACTTTTCGGAACAATAAGGAACCGAAATCCGTATTTCTCGATTGAACTTGATCCGAAATTTGTACTTCTCGGAATAAACGTGATCTGAGATTTGTGCTTCTCGGATTAAACTAATCTGAAATACGTAATTCTCGGACTAAATGAGATCCGAATCCTTCACTTGTCAAAACAAACACACTTTTTAAGACAAGTTGATCTGAAACCTTGAAACTTTTCGGAATCAAAGCGATCCGAAATCCTATTTTCTCGGATTAACCAGTTCCGATTTCTATGGATTTCGGATTTAACACAATCCGAAACCAATACTTAACAAATTTTAGTACAATCCGACTATACACCAGATGAATGATCTGAATTCCTGCTTGAATGATCCGAAATCTTGTTGAATGATCCGAATCCTTCTATGAATGATCCGAAACCTTTAAGAACATCCGAAAATCACTAAAATCGCCATAACTCTTTCAATTGTTGATCAAATTCAGTCATTCTTGCACAGACAGATTCGCAGGATGAATGTGCACAAATTTCTAGTTGATTGCAAGTTCTAATTCCTTCGATTTGATAGAGTTTTGATCCAAAAAGGTGAGTTCGAACATTTTTAGTAAAAGTCCGAGATCTAATGATCAAAACTGATCCGAAATCTGATGAAACAGTGTAAAAATCTTCTAATTTGGTTCTGAATCTGCTTGAATCTCTGTTTGTGCTCTGATACTAAATGATAAATCCTAAATCTAGCAAATCATGTAGAGAGATAATCTAGAGAGATGATTTTTCATTCATTGATTGTAAAAGTGTAAAGTACAAATGACACAAAAGGTTGTGAAATTCATGAAGGGACATTCCTTATATAATAAGGGTATGACATGCCCATACCTCATACTGGAAATCATGAGACAGTACAAAATGCTATCTGCCTGATAACTACAATATAGCTCTAACAGGATGCAAACTAGACAGGAAAAGTACCTTTGGAAGTTGCCAATTTCAAGGAGGAAAACTAGTAAGATGGACATCCAAGAAGCAAAATTGTGTGTCTACTTATACGACAGAAGCATAATATGTTGCTGCTGCTAGCTGTTGCTCACAAGTTCGGTGGATGAAAACCCAGCTCAGAGACTATGGTCTAGATATCAATAAGATACCCATCCTCTATGACTCAAAGAATGCTATTGCCTTCTCTGCAAATCCAGTTCAACACTCCAAAACAAAGCATATCGATATAAGGTACCACTTTCTGAAGCATCATGTCAAAAAAGCCACCATTGAGATGTAATTTGTGCCCACAGAGTATCAACTTGCCGTCCTTTTCACCAAATCCTTAGATTATAAGAGATTCCTATTTTTGGTTGGCAACTTGGGAATGCTAAACATGAGTTGACCTACAAAGCCTCTGCACCTTGGTACAGATCCCCTCTTGTAAATATTTACCTTGATTTCATTTTTGTATGTAAAATTGTTTCTTCTTTTAAGAATTTCATGCATCATAGCTTCTGTGACATTTCACAGAGCCTTGGGCCCTAGTCACAAAACCTCTTCGGGTTGTTTGATCTATGTCTTGTGCACTACTTATCATACTTGACCCAAGCATAGATCAAGGGGGAGCAGAAGAAGACATCTAATCGAAGGAGAGCCAAAGAATAAGTGCTAGTTCAAGTGGGAGCGAAAAATGCTCGGTGTTCGAGTAAAATAATTGACGAAGATGATCATTCAAGGGGGAGCATGCTATTTTTAGTAAATTCTGTGCACAAACCAAATCTCAAAAACACTTTTCTCGGACAAACTTTCCAAATATGTCCCAATTTACCTATTTAAGAAAATCAAAACTTTGATTGGTCAAATTCTTTTGAGAACTTTCCTTTATTAGAAAATTTGGGTCAAAGAGCCTCTGGGAACCATTCACAGAGCTTATGTGCCACAGACTCTCTAAGACCACAAATTTCTTAGAGGGGACTTTTTCGACCAATTGAATGATTTTCAAATGATTTAGGTAATGAAAAGGTGTAATCAATGGGCGAGGTAAAACCGACCCCAACTCACAGAAGTTCTCTCATCCACAGAGCCTCTGACCCTTTCCTACACTAGTGTGTTTATGAAACTTCTTCTGTCGCATTTCAGGATAGAACTGCACTGAACGTTTCAGTTATTCACATTATAGGTCACACAATTCAATTTTAGCAATAAACCCAGTACAGTAGGAAAAATCTGAGGATTTTTGCCTAGAACCCCTCAAACTAGGGAATTATCCATAAATCTCATAAAATTCCAATATAAAATACTTTAAATATATTTGTATATATATATATATATATATATATATATATATATATATATATATATATATATACCTTGCATTGTAAATGCTAGTAAATAAAACAAGTACCTTTGTTTATATAAATAGTATTAATTAACAAATTAAAAATAAATCAAAAATCAAAATTTGTCAATAATTCAAACCCAATACCACTCTCCATCTCACCCTCTCTCCCTTCCCAAAACCGTCCACCCTCTCTCTCCCTACCCCTTTTAATTATTTCCACTTCTCAATACAACCTCATTTGCATATTACACATCTCTCTCTAGTTCTCACTCTAGATTTCCTCTTTACTTTTCTCTCTTTTCCTCTCAAGAACATCTTCAAAAACTCATCACATTTCAGCCCCTAACACATCCATCTCCAAGAAGATTCAAGTGTTTAAGGTAAATGCATTGGTGTTGGATGAAATCCACACACCCTTTTCTTTCTTTTTGCTTTTCTTAAGTAATTTTTCTTCTCCTTCTACTCTTTCTTTAAAACTTTTGTTAAGAACCATCTACTTATATCTTAATGTTTGTAGATTTGCCACCATAACACTTGCATGTTATTAAAAAGGTGGTAAATCCATAATCAAACCTATGTTAAGATCAAAGATGGGCTCATAACTTGCATGCATGTAGTTTTCTTAAAATATCTACACTTTTGATTCCAAAAGTTGTATGAAAAGCTCTTTGATTTCCCTAAAAACATGTTTTAATCAACATGCATGTGCCAAAAAGTCACTATGTTAAGTTGCATGAAGAAGTTCTTGGCATAAACACCCAAGAATCTTCAAAAAGACCCATTTTCAAATTTTTACAAAAGATGAGTTTGGTAGATAGCATGCATGTGGTTTAAATGACTTAAAAATATGTTTTAGAACTGAAAATATTTGAATTGGGATGAGTCAAGTCGGATTGCATGCAAGAAGAATAAGATTTTTTTTAATAAAAAGACAAAAGGGTTGCACATGCATAAAGTTTAGTTTTGACAGCATGCTGCCAGATTTTACCTCTCTCTTCAAAAAGTCATATCTCACTCAATAATACTCCAAATGAGGTGATTCTTTTCTGGAACTTACTTTTATGAGTTAGGATTCAAACCCAACTGGAATTATTGAAAAATATTAAGATTTCGACCTTCAAACATATTTCACAAAAACAATGCGCGAACAGCAACGTTTTCTGTAGCAGTTTACGTCAAGTATTATTTTATGTACATAAACTCCTCTAAAAATTATGAATCTTATGTCAAAAGTTTCCTAACAAATTGTGTTATCTGGACAAGAAATATCATAACTTAAATGTCTCTGGAAGATATCCAAAAACGAACCAAAAGTGACAACAAATTCTGGACAGCAAGATTAACTTTCTGCCTTGGTTAAAAACCAATTCTTAGACCCTTTTCATCACTTCTTGTGATGAAATTGTGGTGATTCTAACATGTTCATACTAATATAACTTACATACGATATGTATACGTATTTTACATATTTTTAACCTTTCATTTTGAACCATTTTCATCATCTTTATGATGAAATTGTGGTATATGCATATATGTACTATATATGACTTCTAACTTTATATATACTATATATATAACTCCTAACTTTAAACCCTTTTCGTCGCTCGTCATGACGAAATTACGGTAACCTCATTCTATCATATGTAGTGTATTAAATATTGGTTACTAATATCGGTAAATTTCTTATAACATACAAACTTAACCTCAACAAAGGCATTTTATGATGATTTGGATAACTAAGCGAAATCAAGGACTAAGGTTTAGAACATATAATCTTACTAGTGTCCTTACGTTTGTAGGATCGAAGTAGGATCGTGTGACGGTTTGCATTACGCACCTCTTAGGAATATCTTCGCTTACCACCGTGAGTTTTCACAACCCCTTTTTACCATTTTATACATTTTGGGGTGAAAAGCATGTTACGATTTATTTCGCACCGATTGTACTGTTTACTCAAAATGCTGAATATTTTTCCGTATACTTATGCGCTACGGTATGTATGCTTATGTTAGTTGATTCTGAGTTTTGTTATTAAGTCCCCGGTTACTCTACATTACCCATTAACTCACGTTTTGAGCCGTTAGTATTATGGATAACATTATTTGGTTGACACCCACTGTTAGGACACTGAAGTTGTCCTTTATATTAGAAAGTTTTGTAAAGCAATAAGCTGTGTGAAAGGGCTAATGCTTAACTGTTGTACTGTGTCTGTTCTATCATATGTAGTGTATTAAATATTGGTTACTAATATCGGTAAATTTCTTATAGCATTTTATGTACATAAACTCCTCTAAAAATTATAAATCTTATGTCAAAAGTTTCCTAACACATTGTGTTATCTGGACATGAAATATCATAACTTAAATGTGTGACAACCGTCAAAATTGCGTTCAGGTTAGAACTGCACTAAATATATCAGATACAGTTATTTTATGTCACATTGTCTAGTTTTAGCAGTAAACCCGATACAGTAGGGAAAAATTAAAATTTGTGTCTAAAATCCCTCAAATTAGGAAATTATCCATACATCTCATAAAATGTCAACTAAAAACATTTTATACACTTATATATGTATAAGTTTATATATATATAACCTACAAAAAAATAAAATAATAAATACTAGCAAATTCAACTAATTTTATTATTAATACCAATTAAGTTCAATAATTCAACTAATTAAAAGAAATAAAAATTAATTACAATTTAAAATTATATAAAACACCATCATTTTAACCAAACCCACACTCCTCACTCTCTCTTTTCCCTCTCCCAAAAACCGGCCCCCTCCCCCATATATACCCCCTCACCCTCTTCACTTCAACACTTTGCCATTCACTCTATTCCTCTCAACTCTCTCCAAGAGTTTCCTCCTCCTTCTCTCCATTTTGCTCTCCATCAAACTCCAAAGTCCAGCCCTCAAGAACATCAAGAACAAAGGTAAAACTCTTCTTTTAAAAACACTCATACTTCTACATACAACAATCTTGCATATTTCAAAGTTTCACCTTCATATACTCTAGTTTTTCACTCTATTCTTGCTAAATACATTCCTTGGCATCCTAATGTTTGTAGATTCATCACCATGACACTTTGCATGTCATTAAAAGTGTGATGAATCCATCATCAAACCAATATTAGTGATCTAAGAATGTTTTACTTGAATGTTTTCTCAAAAAAACTCAAGAACAACAAGTTTTGAAAATGTTTTGGCAAGATGATTTGTCTAAACCCATTGCATGTAGATTGTGTAAACAAAAAGCAAGTTTTTCAGCTGAAAATATTAATTTTATGTGTCAAAAATCGTGGCTAAGCAAAAAGAACAAGATCTTTAAAGAGCCAATAGAAAAAGAGCATTTATATAAAGAAGCTATTTCCAACAACAATCTGTCAGATTTTTCCACTGACTTTGCATGGCCATATCTCTCTCAAACATACTCCAAATGGAGTGATTTCATTTCTGGAACTTTATTTTATGAGTTAAGAATCAAACCCAACTGGAATCTTTTAAAAACATTGAGTGTTTGACCTTCAAACAGTATACACAAAAACAGTGCGCATCAGCAACGTTTTCTGTCACTGTTTACGTCAAATATTTTTTAATGCACTTATATTACTCTAAAAATCATGGGACTTATGGCAAAAGTTTCCTAACACATGGAAGCACTTGGCCATAAAATACCATAACCAAATGATCTCTGGAAGTTATCCAAACAGTAACCAAAAGTGACTACTAATTCTGACTAC
Source organism: Saussurea involucrata (assembly GCA_033807775.1). NCBI lineage: Eukaryota > Viridiplantae > Streptophyta > Magnoliopsida > Asterales > Asteraceae > Saussurea > Saussurea involucrata. The sequence goes on from CM066322.1 coordinate 117,053,915, forward strand.
TAACAACTATATTGTATTATAGCTATATGCTATCTCTTGACCCTTTTTCTCACCTTTGGTGAAGAAGTTGTGGTATATTTATATATAAGTACTATATATACATATTTACTTATCCTAACCTTACCCGTTTCACCATTTGCATGGTGGAATCGTGGAATATATCTATACTTACTTACGCATTTTACTTATACTCTAACAATCTAACATATAATTATTAACCCTTTTCATCATTTTATGATGGAATTGTGGTATTTATATATGTATTGCATATAACCTAACTTCTAACTTTATTTACATACTATGCATATGATCCTAATTATTAACCCTTTTCTTCATTTTCATGACGAAATTGTGGTAATCTCAAACTATCATATGTAACGTTTCATTTTGAATATGAACTATTAAAATCAAGGAACTTATAAACAACATACAAACTTAATCTCATCAAGGGCATTTTATGTTGATTGGATAATTAAACGACCACAGTTTAGAGCCTAGAATCTTACTAGTGTCCTTACATTCGTAGGATCGAAGTAGGATCGCCTTACGGATCACATTACGCATCTCTTGGGAAACATCTACGCTATCCACCGTGAGTCTTCATAGCCCCATCTTACTGTTTTATACGTTTTGGGGTGGAAAGCATGTTACAAACTTTATTCGAATTCAAGTGTTTTATTACTGAAATACTACGCATGTTTAAACGCTCTCTATGGTACGTGTGCACATGTGAAAGCTTCTAAGTTTGCGCTATCATACAAAAGTCCCCAACTTTTCTTTACATTACCTATTTAACTCACGTGTGTGAGCCATGATAATTATGGATAACGTTATTTGGTTGACCACCCACTTACGGTAAAGTAAGTGCATAATTGTTACAATGCCATGTTAGTGATAGAACATGATGACTCGGGCAACTAACACAAGGTCGAGAGGTTTGGGTAATGGCTTAGCTTGCTATCTCTGAGGCATTACATTGTTTATACCATGAGCATGCAAAACGAAAATGAAACTTTACAACCAAGAGTTGTACCGCGTTTTTTTTAAGTACGAAACTTTCAACTTGCATTAAAACTTTTAGTGCACACGAAAACCTATGAACTCACCAACTATTTTTATAGTTGACACTCTCCTTTACATGCTTTTCAGGAAACAACAAGTAAGGATGCATTCTAGAAGGCACCACATTAACGACATTCAACTTTATTTCATCATGTTAAGTTCTTTTGTTATTTTGGACAAGATGTATTTCTAAAAACACGTTGTAATTGTACTCTTTTGATATGATGATTGTGTGTTTCCTTCTACCTTATGCTTTTGAAACATTTAGCTGTGACATCCCGTGTTTCCGCTTTAGCGGGGTGTGACAGAAGTGGTATCAGAGCTAAAGGTTATAGAGAACATCGGTCTTTCATTAGAAAAACCCAACTATAACCAAAAGTCCAAAACTGACATGAAAATAACTAAACCTACTACTAGTATAACTAAGTCTAGAATGGCATTAACAGACTTTAATTAAACATAGCCTGATCACCTATGTTCGATTAAGGAAGGTTAATGCGAGACTAGAAATGGTTATAGTAGGAGTATGTCGATTTTTACTTGCACTCTCTAGGAGCATGCTTAGTGTATAGACATTGCATAGGGTAGACATGCCACTCATGCGATTAGTTACTAAGTACACTTTTGCTTCAGTTTCACTATGTCGTCGTCGTCATCACCGTCTTACACTCCTGCGTCGTACTCGGCCGATGCATCGGGATACTTCACGGGACGACCACTAGACAACCCGCCTAGCAACCAAGAAGAAGAGGAGAATTACAGCAGCACGGACTCGGAAACGGAGGTGTCTAGCGAGCGAGACCCTTACGAAGGACCTAAAGTATTACCAACCACGGTGTTACCCCGACCCACTCCGGTGATTGTGCAACCATCATCCGGAGGACTTCGCATTCGACAAACGGCAAGGAAGAGTGTGCCAATCCCAAGGAGAGTCACACTATCAACCCCTCGTCCGGAGGCACCGGAACCATCGAGAGTGCAATTGGGCGCATGACTGAACTAGCTATGGCAATGGATCAACACATCAGGTCCATGACAACCGAGTTGCATGGGTGTCAAGTTAGAGTAACCCATCAAGCTCAAGTCTTAACGGAACTAGTACAACTAACGCACCAACTAGCTATCGTATCAAGCCAAGCTAGAGACGGCGCGAGAATGGCTAGGGAAATGGCATCAAGGTCTCAAGCGGCGAGCTTGGTGGTAGGAATGGTGTTGCTGATGTTGATGTTTTTGCTTGTGCTCGGGGCATATTTGGGGTAGTACGGATGGGTCATGGCATGGAAAAGGATCTTTTAAGAACCGTCTTTTATTACTTTTCTTTTTAATTCATGTGTTTCTAAGTTGTACTTCCGTTTAAAAAGATACCGATGTATGATAAACACCGGAAATTTTGTAAACCTCGACAATTAATGAAAACCCTTTGGGAAGTTTTTAGTCAACCTGTCTATTTACTTTATACTTTACTTTATTGTTCAAATATTTGAATGAAAAATTGTTAATCTTAAACCTTTGGGAAAAATATGAGTTCAAAAATATGTACAAACTTTAACCAAAACAATTTTTGAAAATGTGTTTTAGAATCATGCCTCCAAGAAGGTCTGCACGCCACACGGAAGATACCCCCGGAAACCAAACGCCCGACATAGCACAAATCATCGCACAACGCATCCAAGAAGCCATACCTAACATCGTCTCACAAGTAACCGCCGGCATCAATACGATCCCAAGGAATCAAGGAGGTAGTGGAGGAGATCCGGGTAATAACAGTACCGGATGTAACTACAAGACTTTCATGTCCTGTAAGCCCAACGAGTTCTACGGAAAGGAAAGTGTCGTAGGATTGCTTTCGTGGATCGATAGCATGGAGTCGGTGCTCCATATTAGCAAATGCTCGGAGGACCGCAAGGTGGAATATGCTACATGTCAACTCCAAGGTAGGGCACTAACTTGGTGGAACATCCAGGTTCAGACCCGTGGAAGGGAAGATGCATACAAGCTCACATGGGAGGAGTTCAAAGAGTTGCTCATTGAGGAGTACTGCCCTAAGAGTGAAATCCAGAAGCTAGAGGTTGAATTCTAGAACCATACTATGATCGGAGCTGACATAGATCGATACACAGCTCGTTTCCACGAACTTGCAAAACTGGTACCTCACATGGTCACTCCCGAGAGTAAGAGAATTGACCGATACTTATGGGGATTAGCACCGGGAATCCGAGGAATGCTTACCTCGGCAAAGCTTACCGCAACCCAAGAGGTTGTAGCCATGGCAACTACCTTAACGAACGATGCTGTGAGAGCAGGAACTCTGTCATCGGGTAGTGCTAGCCATAAAAGGAAGCCGGAGTATCAGTCAGGAAAGAAACCCTTTGGTAGTGCAAGCAAGGACAGGAGCGTCACAAGAAACTTTGGAGTAAAGACCCAGGACCCAGGGCAATACAAGGGTTCACTCCCTAAATGCAACAAGTGCAACTATCATCATGAGGGATCCTGCGTCATTTGTGACAATTGTAAACGACCAGGTCACTTCACCAGGTTCTGTAAAAGTGAAAAAGGACCCAATGAAGGAAGAAGGGCATGTTTTAAGTGCGGAAGTCCGGATCACTACCGGAATACGTGCCCGAAGTTTGGAAGGAAACCGAACAATAACAACAATGGGAATCAGGCAAGACAAGCCACTCAGGGAAATCAAGGAGGACAGGCTCGAGGACGGGCATTTGTCATTGGAGCTGACGAAGCACGTCGCGACCCTAATGTGGTGACAGGTACGTTTCTCATAAACAACCACTATGCATCAGTATTATTTGACACTGGAGCGGATAGAAGTTTTATTTCATTGGAGTTTAGACCACTAATTAACTTGGAATCTAAGATAATGTCAGATGCTTATATTATTGAGGTCGCTAATGGTCATAAATTTGAGGCTAAGGATGTAATTTTAGATTGTACTTTGAATCTAGCCGATAAATTGTTTAGCGTTGATCTTATTCCTATCGAATTGGGGAGTTTTGACATAGTTATAGGCATGGATTGGTTATCCAAGAATCGAGCGGAGATTTGTTGTTTTGATAAGTCGGTTAGAATACCTTTGCAAGATGGAGAAACCCTAGTCATACAAGGAAACAAAATCGGAAGAAGCCTAGAGATAGTATCAAGTATTAAGGTTCAAAAGTATTTGAGGAAGAAATGTGTTGCATTTTTGGCACTCATAGATGAGAAGAAGTCCAAAGAAAGGCGAATTCAAGACATTCCCTTGGTAAAGGATCACCCGGAAGTGTTTCCCGACGATTTGCATGGACTGCCCCCGTTTAGACAAGTTGAATTCCCAATTGACCTCATACCCGGAGCAGCACCTGTAGCTAAGGCACCTTATCGCTTAGCACCTGCCGAAATGCAAGAGTTGTCAAGTCAACTCCAGGAACTGTTGGACAAGGACTTTATCAGGCCAAGTTCTTCACCTTGGAGAGCTCCAGTCCTGTTTGATAAGAAAAAGGATGGATCGTTTCGAATGTGCATCGACTATAGGGAATTGAACAAGTTGACGATCAAGAATCGATATCCTCTTCCTCGAATAGACGATTTATTCGACCAATTGCAAGGTGCAACGTATTTCTCTAAGATTGATCTTCGATCAGGTTATCATCAGTTAAGAGTTCGTGAGAAGGACATTCCTAAGACAGCTTTTAGGACACGTTATGGACACTACGAGTTTTTGGTTATGCCTTTCGGTTTAACCAATGCACCAACTGTATTCATGGATTTAATGAACAGGGTATGCAGACCATACCTTGACAAGTTTGTGATCGTGTTTATAGATGACATTCTGATTTACTCTCAAAGTAAGGAAGATCACGAGCAGCACTTAAGGGTAATTCTAGAACTTCTTAAGGAACAGAAACTGTACGCCAAATTCTCTAAGTGCGAATTTTGGATTAGAGAAATACACTTTCTTGGTCACGTGATTGGAGAAAAAGGAATTCACGTAGATCCAGCTAAGGTGGAAGCCATTAAGAAATGGGAAGCTCCAAAGACCCCAACAGAAATTCGTCAATTTCTGGGTTTGGCAGGTTATTATAGGCGATTTATCGAGAACTTCTCAAAGATTGCTAAACCACTCACAACACTGACCCAAAAGGATAGTAAATTCATTTGGGGAGAACCACAAGAAGAGGCGTTTCAGCTATTGAAGAAAAAGCTATGCAATGCACCAATTCTGGCGTTACCGGAAGGAACCGATAACTTTGTGGTATATTGTGACGCGTCGCATCAAGGATTAGGTTGTGTGTTGATGCAAAGAGACAAGGTGATAGCATACGCCTCGCGACAACTAAAGGTTCATGAGAATAACTATACCACGCACGATTTGGAGCTCGGAGCTGTAGTTTTTGCTCTAAAAATTTAGAGACATTATTTGTACGGCACAAAATGCACCATTTTTACCGATCATAAAAGTCTTCAGCATATTCTAGACCAGAAAATGCTAAACATGAGACAAAGAAGATGGGTAGAACTACTCAGTGATTACGATTGTGATATTCGTTATCATCCAGGTAAGGCCAATGTAGTGGTTGATGCCCTGAGTAGGAAGGAAAGGACAAAACCTTCACGTGTACGAGCAATGGGAGCGATTGTGCAAACAAGCTTAAAGACTCAAATTCTTGAAGCTCAGACCGAAGCCATGAGGACCGAAAACTTGAAGGACGAAACCCTTCACGGTATAGAAAGCAGATTTGAAACTAAGGTTGATGGAGTACGTTATTTCAAGGATAGAGTTTGGATTCCAAAAGCTAGCAATGTACGGGAGACAATCCTGCATGAAGCCCACAAGTCACGATATTCAATTCATCCTGGTGCGGATAAAATGTATAAGGATTTAAGGGAATATTATTGGTGGCCAGGAATGAAGAAGGATATTGCCCAAGACGTAGGAAAGTGTGTAACATGCTCAAAGGTTAAAGCTGTATATATCAGAAACTATCTGCTTTGCTTCAACAACCAGAGATTCCCCAGTGGAAATGGGAACAAATAACAATGGATTTTTTAACCAAATTGCCAAGAACTGCCCGAGGGCACGACTCGATTTGGGTTATAGTAGATAGATTCACGAAATCTGCACATTTCCTACCAATTCGAGAAGATTACAAAATGGAAAAACTGGCTCAGGTCTACATCAAGGAAATTGTTACGCGACATGGAGTCCCGATTTCCGTCATATCAGATAGAGATAGTCGTTTCACATCTCGGTTTTGGCAGTCACTTCAAAGAGCATTGGGGACGCAATTGAATTTAAGTACCGCCTATCATCCCCAAACAGACGGCCAAAGCGAACGAACCATTCAAACGTTGGAAGACATGCTTCGGGCATGTGTGCTAGATTTCGGAGGAAGTTGGGATAACCACCTACCGTTAGTTGAGTTTTCCTACAACAATAGCTATCACACCAGTATCAAGTGTGCGCCATATGAAGCACTGTATGGACGCAAATGTCGATCACCTCTTTGTTGGTTGGAGATTGGAGATTGTCTAGCCCAGACATCATACAAGAAACCACCGACAAAATCGCAATCATCAGGGATAGACTTAAAGCAGCACAAGATCGTCAAAAGAGCTATGCGGACAACCGTAGGAAACCATTAGAGTTTCAGATTGGAGATAGAGTTTTTCTAAAAGTATCCCCTTGGAAGGGAACCGTCCGATTTGGAAAATGAGGAAAGTTGAGCCCTCGATATATTGGACCATTCAAGATCACCGAAAGAATCAGACCAGTAGCATACAGGCTGGAATTGCCAACAGAACTAAGTGCTATTCACAACACCTTTCACGTATGCAATCTGAAGAAATGCCTAGTCAACGAGGAAATAACCGTACCTTTGGAAGAAGTCCAAATCAATGATAAGCTACACATCATAGATAAGCCAATCAAAATACTTGACCGAGAGGTCAAGCGTCTTAGGCGAAGCAAGATTCCAATAGTGAAAGTTCACTGGAACACAAGGCGTGGGCCTGAGTACACATGGGAACGAGAGGATTACATGAAACATAAGTATCCTCACCTATTCGATAAACAACCGGTTACAGACGAAAGTTCTTGAATTTCGGGACGAAATTCTTTTAACCGGGGGAGACTGTGACAACCGTCAAAATTGCGTTCAGGTTAGAACTGCACTAAATATATCAGATACAGTTATTTTATGTCACACTGTCTAGTTTTAGCAGTAAACCCGACACAGTAGGGAAAAATTATAATTTGTGTCTAAAATCCCTCAAATTAGGAAATTATCCATACATCTCATAAAATGCCAACTAAAAACATTTTATACACTTATATATGTATAAGTTTATATATATATAACCTACAAAAAAATAATAATAAATACTAGCAAATTCAACTAATTTTAATATTAATACCAATTAAGTTCAATAATTCAACTAATTAAAAGAAATTAAAATTAATTAAAATTTAAAATTATATAAAACACCATCATTTTAACCAAACCCACACTCCTCACTCTCTCTTTTCCCTCTCCCAAAAACCGGCCCCCTCCCCCATATATACCCCCTCACCCTCTTCACTTCAACACTTTGCCATTCACTCTATTCCTCTCAACTCTCTCCAAGAGTTTCCTCCTCCTTCTCTCCATTTTGCTCTCCATCAAACTCCAAAGTCCAGCCCTCAAGAACATCAAGAACAAAGGTAAAACTCTTCTTTTAACAACACTCATACTTCTACATACAACAATCTTGCATATTTCAAAGTTTCACCTTCATATACTCTAGTTTTTCACTCTATTCTTGCTAAATACATTCCTTGGCATCCTAATGTTTGTAGATTCATCACCATGACACTTTGCATGTCATTAAAAGTGTGATGAATCCATCATCAAACCAATATTAGTGATATAAGAATGTTTTACTTGAATGTTTTCTCAAAAAAACTCAAGAACAACAAGTTTTGAAAATGTTTTGGCAAGATGATTTGTCTAAACCCATTGCATGTATATTGTGTAAACAAAAAGCAAGTTTTTCAGCTGAAAATATTAATTTTATGTGTCAAAAATCGTGGCTAAGCAAAAAGAACAAGATCTTTAAAGAGCCAATAGAAAAAGAGCATTTATATAAAGAAGCTATTTCCATCAACAATCTGTCAGATTTTTCCACTGACTTTGCATGGCCATATCTCTCTCAAAAATACTCCAAATGGAGTAATTTCTTTTCTGGAACTTTATTTTATGAGTTAAGAATCAAACCCAACTGGAATCTTTTAAAAACATTGAGTGTTTGACCTTCAAACAGTATACACAAAAACAGTGCGCATCAGCAACGTTTTCTGTCACAGTTTACGTCAAATATTTTTTCATGCACTTATATTACTCTAAAAATCATGGGACTTATGGAAAAAGTTTCCTAACACATGGAAGCACTTGGCCATAAAATACCAGAACCAAATGATCTCTGGAAGTTATCCAAACAGTAACCAAAAGTGACTACTAATTCTGACTACTAACAACTATATTGTATTATAGCTATATGCTATCTCTTGACCCTTTTTCTCACCTTTGGTGAAGAAGTTGTGGTATATTTATATATATGTACTATATATACATATTTACTTATCCTAACCTTACCCGTTTCACCATTTGCATGGTGGAATCGTGGAATATATCTATACTTACTTACGCATTTTACTTATACTCTAACAATCTAACATATAATTATTAACCCTTTTCATCATTTTATGATGGAATTGTGGTATTTATATATGTATTGCATATAACCTAACTTCTAACTTTATTTACATACTATGCATATGATCCTAATTATTAACCCTTTTCTTCATTTTCATGACGAAATTGTGGTAATCTCAAACTATCATATGTAACGTTTCATTTTGAATATGAACTATTAAAATCAAGGAACTTATAAACAACATACAAACTTAATCTCATCAAGGGCATTTTATGTTGATTGGATAATTAAACGACCACAGTTTAGAGCCTAGAATCTTACTAGTGTCCTTACATTCGTAGGATCGAAGTAGGATCGCCTTACGGATCACATTACGCATCTCTTGGGAAACATCTACGCTATCCACCGTGAGTCTTCATAGCCCCTTTTTACTGTTTTATACGTTTTGGGGTGGAAAGCATGTTACAAACTTTATTCGAATTCAACTGTTTTATTACTGAAATAGTACGCATGTTTAAACGCTCTCTATGGTACGTGTGCACATGTGAAAGCTTCTAAGTTTGCGCTATCATACAAAAGTCCCCAACTTTTCTTTACATTACCTATTTAACTCACGTGTGTGAGCCATGATAATTATGGATAACGTTATTTGGTTGACCACCCACTTACGGTAAAGTAAGTGCATAATTGTTACAACGCCATGTTAGTGATAGAACATGATAACTCGGGGCAACTAATACAAGGTCGAGAGGTTTGGGTAATGGCTTAGCTTGCTACCTCTGAGGCATTACATTGTTTATACCATGAGCATGCAAAACGAAAACGAAACTTTACATCCAAGAGTTGTACCGCGTTTTTTTTTAAAGTACGAAACTTTCAACTTGCATTAAAACTTTTAGTGCACACGGAAACCTATGAACTCACCAACTATTTTTATAGTTGACACTCTCCTTTACATGCTTTTCAGGAAACAACAAGTAAGGATGCATTCTAGAAGGCACCACATTAACGACATTCAACTTTATTTCATCATGTCAAGTTCTTTTGTTATTTTGGACAAGATGTATTTCTAAAAACACGTTGTAATTGTACTCTTTTGATATGACGATTGTGTGTTGTCTTCTACCTTATGCTTTTGAAACATTTAGCTGTGACATCCCGTGTTTCCGCTTTAGCGAGGTGTGACAAAATGTCTCTGGAAGATATCCAAAAACGAACCAAAAGTGACAACAAATTCTCGACAGCAAGATTAACTTTCTGCCTTGGTTAAAAACCAATTCTTAGACCATTTTCATCACTTCTTGTGATGAAATTGTGGTGATTCTGTTAGCTTCAATCTTCCTAATCATAGAAGTATTTAGAAGTAGTAAAAAATAGGCTAAGTGAAGAAAGCCTCTTACAGAGGCTCTGCCAGACTTACCGAGAGATCAAGGTCAAGAAGCTACAGAAGCTAAAGAGGCGTCCTACAGAAGCTCTGTCATACGCGCAAAGAAGACCAAAGACTCGGAATCCGGTGAAGACTGCTCTACAAAGGACCAGACCGCAGAACCTCTGTAACACTTTACAGAGCCTCTGTGGTCCTCTCTAAAGACTTGAAGATATTTATAATATCTTGCTACTGTTACTGGACCTGTTCATCAACTTGCATGGTAGCATGCCCTGTCCATCTTCAACGTGTCAAACTCTGATTGGATTCAATAGGGCTTAGTACGTAATAGACATATGCTGCATTAAATGCAATACAACACGTCCAACTATTCATACCGTCCTTTCTGAATAGTACCTTATGCTTTATGGTCCCCTTAGAGTAGTATATAAGGATGACTCATGTTGAGTTCTTTATTATCGAGAATTGAGAAAGAAAAACATCAAGAACACATAGCTTATATACTTTGAGAGTCATATCTATTTTAAAGCTTTGCTTACTCACTGTTCTTGAATCTGTTCTTGATATATATATATATATATATATATATATATTCAGTAAACTTTGAGATATTATTTCCTGTTCACTGTTTATTTATATTGTGTTCTAAATCTATCAAATATATCTGTTAGTTCTTCAAATACGCTTCCGCATCATACTTAAACTTGAACTAATAGATCTGATAATCTTGTTTAAACAAAACGGGAACCAACAGATTCTAACATGTTCATACTAATATAACTTACATACGATATGTATACGCATTTTACATATTTTTAACCTTTCATTTTGAACCCTTTTTATCACCTTTATGATGAAATTGCGGTATATGCATATATGTACTATATATGACTTCTAACTTTATATATACTATATATATATATAACTCCTAACTTTAGACCCTTTTCGTCGCTCGTCATGACGAAATTGCGGTAACCTCATTCTATCATATGTAGTGTATTAAATATTGGTTACTAATATCGGTAAATTTCTTATAACATACAAACTTAACCTCAACAAAGGCATTTTATGATGATTTGGATAACTAAGCGAAATCAAGGACTAAGGTTTAGAACATAGAATCTTACTAGTGTCCTTACGTTTGTAGAATCGAAGTAGGATCGTGTGACGGTTTGCATTACGCACCTCTTGGGAATATCTTCGCTTACCACCGTGAGTTTTCACAGCCCCTTTTTACTATTTTATACATTTTGGGGGTGAAAAGCATGTTACGATTTATTTCGCACCGATTGTACTATTTACTGAAAATGCTGAATATTTTTCCGTATACTTATGCGCTACGGTATGTATGCTTATGTTAGTTGATTCTGAGTTTTGCTATTAAGTCCCCGGTTACTCTACATTACCCATTAACTCACGTTTTGAGCCGTTAGTATTATGGATAACGTTATTTGGTTGACACCCACTCACCTCGCGAGTGCATAATTACTATCTTTCGTAATTCCGTAATTCCGTAATTCCGTAAGCATGTTGGCGATGGAACATGCAGTTTGGGGCATTCCGTAATTAGGTTTGGGTAGTGGGCTCATTTCTTAACATATAATTGCATACGATACTATACCTTGCGCATGTTGACAAACGAACTCATAATCCGTTGTGCGGATTTACAAAAGTGTTTTTACAACCGGTTGACTTATCCACTTGTGTGGATTAAAACTGTTTCTATGACAAACTTATATCCACTTGTGCGGATTAAAACTGTTTCTATGACAAACTTTGCTGTACTCATAAAACCTGTGAACTCACCAACTATTCAATAATTGACCCTCTCATTTACATGCTTTTCAGGAAATAGCATGTAAGATTGGAACTTTAGAAGGCACCACAAGTAGATGCATCCTTATCATGTCAATTTTTGTTTTGGACATTTTGTATTTTTGAACAAGATGTAACTTTTGTAAACCTTTTAAGCTATGATGATTGTGTGTTGTCTTCCACCTTATGCAATGAAACCTTGAACTGTGACATCCTGTATTTCCGCTTTAGCGAGGTGTGACATAAATGGTATCAGAACCGAAGGTTATAGAGAATACCGGTCTTTCATTGGAAAACCCCAACTATAACCAAAATCCAAAATTGACATGAAAGCAACTGAACCTACTACTTGTATAACTAAGTCTAGAATGGTATTAACAGACTTTAATTAAAGATAGCCTGATCACCTATGTTCGATTAAGGAAGGTTAATGCGAGACTAGAAATGGTTATAGTAGGAGTATGTCGATTTTTACTTGCACTCTCTAGTAGCATGAATAGTACGTAGACATTGCGTAGGAGAGACACTACACTTATGCGATTAGTAACTAAGTACACTTTTGCCTCAGTTTCACCATGTCATCATCATTATCCCACTCTCTCTCTTCTTACTCAGCCGATGAGTCGGGTTATGTCACCGGTCGTCCCCAAGTCAATTCGTCTAGTATCCGGCAGGATGAGGACCCCAGAAACATTGAATTGAATCTTGAAGTATCGAATAAGCGAGCTACCAACAATGGACCGAGAGTGTCACCGACCTCGGTACTACCCCGACCGACCCCAATAATTGTCCAACCGAACCCTAGAAGGCCCCATATTAGGCAAACGGCGAGAAAAAGCGTCCCGATCCCGAGACGAGTAACGCTTAGGACAGAACGTCCGGAGGCGCCGGAGCCGCCGCGTATAATCACTGGCATGCCAATCGAACGAATGTCCGGAATGCCCTGGTAGAAGAGCAGCACTTAAGGGCAATGACGACCAAACTACACGACTGTCAGGTGAGGGTAACTTACCAAGGACAAGTCTTAACAGAACTGGTGGAGCTAACACACCTATTGTCCAATATTTCGACCCAGGTTTTGGAAAGCGTTAAGACGGTTAGGCGGACCGCGATGAGGGCGGAGCTTGCATGAGTGATTGGTGGAGTAGTACTCGCTATGCTTGTGTTGATGATCTTGATAGTTGTGTAGTTGGGATGGTTTTGATTAGGATGATTGATAGTTTGGAAGCTTTTGGGTAATTTTAAGTGATTGGATGTATTAGATTCAAAACTTTAGTATTGATGTAGGATGAACCTCGAAATTTTGGTATTAGTGTCATTATCAAAAAAAAGGAATGAATTTTTATATTGATGTTATCTGGATCACGGATTGGAAGGTAGTGAGAAATTCGGAGTAAAGGCTCAGGACTCTAGGTAGTTCAATGGTCCACATCCAAAGTGTAACAAATGTAACAACTATCATGAAGGAGCCTGCCCTGTTTGTGGCAATTGTAAACGAGTGGGTCATTACACCAAATTCTGTAGGATGGGAAAAGGGTCTCAATGAACGGAGAAGGGCATGCTTCGAGTGCGGAAGTCAAGATCACTTCCGGAATACGTGCCCGAGATTGGGTAGGAGGCCAAGCAATAACAATAAGGGGAATCAGGCCAATCAAGGAAATCAAGGAAGTCAAGCTCAAGGACGTGCATTTGTCACTGGAGCTGACGAAGCACGTCGCGACCCCAATGTGGTGACATGTACATTTCTTCTAAACAACCACTAGGTATCAGTATTATTTGACACTGGAGCGGATAGGAGTTTTGTTTCGTTAGAATTTAGGCCACTAATTAACTTGGAATCTAGGAGAATGACAGATGCTTATATTATTGAGGTTGCTAATGGTCATAAAATTGAGGCTAAGGATGTAATTATAGATTGTACCTTGAATCTAGCAGATAAATTGTTTAGCGTTGATCTTATACCTATTGAGTTGGGGAGTTTTGACGTAGTAATAGGCATGGATTGGTTATCCGAGAATCGAGCGGAGATCTGTTGTTTTGATAAGACGATTAGAGTACCGTTGCAAGACGGAGAAACCCTCGTTATACAAGGAAACAAAGTTGGAAGAAGCCTAGAGATAGTGTCAAGTGTGAAAGTACATAAGTATTTGAGGAAGGAGTGCGTTAAATTTTTGGCATTCATAGTTGAGAAGATGTCCGAGGAAAGGCGAATACAAGACATTCCGGTGGTGAAGAATCACCCGGAGGTGTTCCCCGACGATTTGCCTGGACTTCCCCCGTTTAGACAAGTGGAATTTTAAATTGACCTCATACCTGGAGCAGCACCTGTAGCTAAGGCACCGTACCGCTTAGCACCTGCCGAAATGCAAGAGTTGTCAAGCTAACTCCAAGAACTTCTGGACAAGGACTTTATTAGGCCAAGTTCCTCACCTGGGGGAGCCCCAGTCCTGTTTGTCAAGAAGAAGGATGGATCATTTCGAATGTGCATCGATTAGGGAGCTAAATAAGTTGACAATCAAGAACCGATATTCTCTCCCGCGAATAGGCGATTTGTTCGACCAGTTGCACGGTGCAACTTACTTCTCGAAAATTGACCTTCGATCAGAATACCATCAGTTGAGAGTCCGTGAGGAGGACATTCCTAAAACAGCGTTTAGGACTCGCTATGGACACTATGAGTTTTTAGTCACGCCATTCGGATTGACGAGCGTGCCATCTGTGTTTATGGATCTAATGAATAGGGTATGTAGACCATATCTTGATAAGTTTGTAATTGTATTCATCGACGATATATTGATCTACTCTCGGAGTAAGAAGGATCACGAGCAGCATCTAAAAGTGATTCTAGAACTTCTCAAGGAGCAGAAACTGTATGCCAAATTCTCTAAGTGCGAATTTTGGATTCGAGAAGTACACTTCATAGGTCACGTGATTGGGAGAAAGGGATTCACGTGGACCCGGCTAAGGTGGAAGCCATTCGGAAATGGGAAGCCCAAAGACTCCAACGAAAATTCGCCAATTTCTAGGTTTGGCAGGTTATTTTCGGCGTTTCATCGAGAATTTCTCTAAGATTGCTAAACCCCTCACCGCGTTAACACAAAAGGATAGGAAATTCGCTTGGGGAGTTTCGCAAGAGGAAGCGTTTCAACCTTTGAAGAAGAAGTTGTGCAATGCACCGATCTTAGCTTTACCGGAAGGAACGGAAAATTTTGTGGTGTATTGTGATGCATCACATCAGGGATTAGGTTGCGTATTCATGCAAAATGATAAGGTGATAACATACGTCAAGAGACAATTAAAAGTTCATGAGAAGAACTATACCACACACGATTTAGAGCTTGGAGCTGTGGTGTTCGCGTTAAAGATTTGGAGACATTATTTGTACGGCACTAAATGCACCATCTTCACCGATCATAAGAGTCTTCAGCATATCCTAGACCATAAAATGCTCAACATGAGACAAAGGAGATGGGTAGAACTACTCAGCAATTACGATTATGAAATTCGCTATCATCCATGCAAGGCCAATGTAGTAGCTGATGCCCTGAGTCGGAAGGAAAGGGTAAAACCTTCACGTGTACGAGCAATGGGAGCGCTTGTACAAACGAGTTTAAAGACTCGAATTCTTGAAGCTCAGACCGAAGCAATGAAAACGGAAAACTTGAAGGACGAAACCCTTCACGTCATAGAAAGTAGATTTGAAGCTAAGGTTGATGGAGTACGTTATTTCAAGGACAGAGTTTGGATTCCAGAAACTAACAACATACGGGAAACGATTTTGAATGAAGCCCACAAGTCTAGATATTCAATTCATCCGGGAGCGGATAAGATGTATAAGGACTTAAGGGAAAAATTATTGGTGACCAGGAATAAAGAAAGATATCGCCTTGTACGTTGGGAAATGTTTAACTTGATCAAAGGTCAAAGCTGTATATCATAAACCATCTGGTCTGTTACAACAACCAGAGATTTCCCAGTGGAAATGGGAACAAATAACCATGGATTTTATAACCAAGCTTCCGAGAACTGCCAAAGGGCACGACTCGATTTGGGTTATAGTAGATCGATTTACGAAGTCTGCACATTTCTTGCGTATTCTGGAAGGCTATAAGATGGAGAAGCTTGCTCAAATCTACATCAAGGAAATCGTCACGCGACATGGAGTCCCAATTTCCATCATATCAGATAGAGATAGCCGCTTCACATCACGATTTTGGCAGTCACTTCAAAGAGTGTTAGGTACGCAGTTGAATTTGAGCACTGCCTATCATCCTCAAACGCATGGCCAGAGTGAGCAAACCATTCAGATTTTGGAGGACATGCTACGGGCATGTGTGATAGACTTCGGAGGAAGTTGGGATAACCACTTGCGTTTGGTCGAGTTTTCTTATAACAATAGCTATCACACCAGTATTCAGTGTGCGCCATTTGAAGCTTTGTATGGACGCAAGTGTCTTTCACCCCTTTGTGGGTTAGAAATTGGAGATAGACAGCTATCTAGACCCGATATTGTACAGGAAATTACCGACAAGATTGCAACCATTTGAGATCTCCGAAAGGATTGGTCCAGTAGCGTATAGACTCAATTTGCCTAAGGAGCAAACTGTTATCCATGATACGCTTCATGTGTCAAACCTCAAGAAATGTCTAGTTGACGAATCATTAATCATACCTCTAGAAGAAGTTCAAATTAATGATAAGTTGCATATCATAGAAGAACCAAGTAAGGTCCTCGGTAGAGAAGATAAGTGTCTTAGGCGAAGTAAAATTCCGATTGTGAAAGTTCATCGGAACACAAGGCGTGGGTCTGAGTATACATGGGAAGGAGAGGATTACATGATGCATAAGTATCCTCACCTCTTTGCTAACAAACCGGATAAGGACGGAAGTTCTTGAATTTCGGGACAAAATTCTTTTAACCGGGGGAGACTGTGACAACCGTCAATTTTGCGTTTCAGGAAAGAACTGCACTGAACGTTTCAGTTATTCACATTATAGGTCACACAGTTCAATTTTAGCAATAAATCCAGTACAGTAGGAAAAATCTGAGTATTTTTTCCTAGAACCCCTCAAACTAGGGAATTATCCATAAATCTCATAAAATGCCAATATAAAATACTTTAAATATATTTGTATATATATATACCTTGCATTGTAAATGATAGTAAATAAAACAAGTACCTTTATTTATATAAACTAGTATTAATTAACAAATTAAAAATAAAATCAAAATAAATCAAAAATCAAACTTTGTCAATAATTCAAACCCAAAACCACTCTCCATCTCACCCTCTCTCTCCCTTCCCAAAACCATCCACCCTCTCTCTCCCTACCCCTTTTTATTATTTCCACTTCTCAATACAACCTCATTTGCATATTACACATCTCTCTCTAGTTCTCACTCTAGATTTCCTCTTTACTTTTCTCTCTTTTCCTCTCAAGAACATCTTCAAAAACTCATCACATTTCAGCCCCTAACACATCCATCTCCAAGAAGATTCAAGTGTTTAAGGTAAATGCATGGGTGTTGGATGAAATCCACACACCCTTTTCTTACTCTTTTTGCTTTTCTTAAGTAATTTTTCTTCTCCTTCTACTCTTTCTTTAAAACTTTTGTAAAGAACCATCTACTTACATCTTAATGTTTGTAGATTTGCCACCATAACACTTGCATGTTATTAAAAAGGTGGTAAATCCATAATCAAGCCTATGTTAAGATCAAAGATGGGCTCATAACTTGCATGCATGTAGTTTTCTTAAAATATCGACACTTTTGATTCCAAATGTTGTATGAAAAGCTCTTTGATTTCACTAAAAACTTGTTTTAATCAACATGCATGTGCCAAAAAGTCACTATGTTAAGTTGCATGAAGAAGTTCTTGGCATAAACACCCAAGAATCTTCAAAAAGACCCATTTTCAAATTTCTACAAAAGATGAGTTTGGTAGATAGCATGCATGTGGTTTAAATGACTTAAAAATATGTTTTAGAACTGAAAATATTTGAATTGGGATGAGTCAAGTTGGATTGCATGCAAGAAGAATAAGATTTTTTTTAATAAAAAGACAAAAGGGTTGCACATGCATAAAGTTTAGTTTTGACAGCATGCTGCCAGATTTTACCTCTCTCTTCAAAAAGTCATATCTCACTCAATAATACTACAAATGAGGTGATTCTTTTCTGGAACTTACTTTTATGAGTTAGGATTCAAACCCAACTGGAATTATTGAAAAATATTAAGATTTCGACCTTCAAACATATTTCACAAAAACAATGCGCGAACAGCAACGTTTTCTGTAGCAGTTTACGTCAAGTATTATTTTATGTACATAAACTCCTCTAAAAATTATGAATCTTATGTCAAAAGTTTCCTAACAAATTGTGTTATCTGGACATGAAATATCATAACTTAAATGTCTCTGGAAGATATCCAAAAACGAACCAAAAGTGACAACAAATTCTGGACAGCAAGATTAACTTTCTGCCTTGGTTAAAAACCAATTCTTAGACCCTTTTCATCACTTCTTGTGATGAAATTGTGGTGATTCTAACATGTTCATACTAATATAACTTACATACGATATGTATACGTATTTTACATATTTTTAACCTTTCATTTTGAACCATTTTCATCATCTTTATGATGAAATTGCGGTATATGCATATATGTACTATATATGACTTCTAACTTTATATATACTATATATATATAACTCCTAACTTTAAACCCTTTTCGTCGCTCGTCATGACGAAATTACGGTAACTCATTCTATCATATGTAGTGTATTAAATATTGGTTACTAATATCGGTAAATTTCTTATAACATACAAACTTAACCTCAACAAAGGCATTTTATGATGATTTGGATAACTAAGCGAAATCAAGGACTAAGGTTTAGATCATAGAATCTTACTAGTGTCCTTACGTTTGTAGGATCGAAGTAGGATCGTGTGACGGTTTGCATTACGCACCTCTTGGGAATATCTTCGCTTACCACCGTGAGTTTTCACAACCCCTTTTTACCATTTTATACATTTTGGGGTGAAAAGCATGTTACGATTTATTTCGCACCGATTGTACTGTTTACTCAAAATGCTGAATATTTTTCCGTATACTTAAGCGCTACGGTATGTATGCTTATGTTAGTTGATTCTGAGTTTTGTTATTAAGTCCTCGGTTACTCTACATTACCCATTAACTCACGTTTTGAGCCGTTAGTATTATGGATAACATTATTTGGTTGACACCCACTGTTAGGACACTGAAGTTGTCCTTTATATTAGAAAGTTTTGTAAAGCAATAAGCTGTGTTAAAGGGCTAATGCTTAACTGTTGTAACAAGAGATGTAGACTATAAATAGGACTTTACATGTAATATTGTAAAGTGAAGTTTCATAATTCAAGATGTAGCTCTCTAATCACATTGTGTTCTCTCTAGATTAGATTTACTTTTCTAATAAAGCTTCTACATCTTCTTGTTACTAGTTCTTGGATTGTTGAAGATCATAGACCTAACAGTTTATCTTCGGGTTAAAGTCAGAAATCCGAAGTCTAGTGATTGCAAAGGGACCAGAAACCTTCTCAGCCGCAGTAGATGCCGCGGAAGATGTGGAACGGGATAGAAGAAGAGATGTTGGTGATAAGAGTACTGGAAAGAGAAAATGGGAAGGACCACAGTATGATCCAAAGAAGTCTAGATTCCAGAGATTTGATAGTCGTACACCTTTCAGACCAGCTGAAAGACATTCTCCAAAGTGCAATCGTATTCATCAAGGAAATTGCCAAGTTGATCCTCGAGTTTGCTACAGGTGTGGAAAGACCGGCCATATTGCTAAAGAATGTCGGGTAACTAGATTTTGTTTCTCATGCAATTCTCCTGATCACATTCAGTCTGATTATCCATGGGGGAGAATACAACAGGGTGGTACTTCAGTGAGACCATCGGGTGTAAGATCGGTAGTACCAAGGCCAGAGTTACCAAGAGCTAGGGGTCGTGCCTTTCAGATGACGGCACAAGAAGCGGAGGAAACTCCTAATGTGGTTACAGGTACATTCTTACTAAACTCTACACGTGCTAAAGTGTTATTTGACTCCGGTGCAAACCGATCATTCGTGTCTCCTTCATTTGCTGCTTATATGCATTTAAAGCCTAAAGTGTTAGATCATGTTTTAATGGTAGATACTGCAAATGATAATCAAGTATCGGTTAAAGAGGTATTTGATAGTTGTGTGATAAATATAGATGGGTGTGGAGTGCCTATCCAGTTGTTTCCTATAGCTCTAATTAAGTTTGATGTGGTAGTGGGAATAGATTGGTTAGCCGAGAATCAGGCTAGTATAGTTTGTGATAAAAAGTTGATTAATGTTGTCTTACCTGAGAAGGGACCGGTAGTGATTTACGGTGACCGTAGAAATCATCAGTCTTGCCTTATCTCTTTGATGAAAGCTCGTAAGTGTGTTAATAAAGGATGCCCGAGTTACATAGCTTATGTGATAGATTCTAAGCTAGAAAAGAATAAGTTGGTAGATATTTCGGTTGTTTGTGAATTTCCGGAAGTTTTCCCAGAAGACTTGAATAGTCTTCCGCCAGTTAGACAAGTGGAGTTTGGTATAGATCTGATTTCTGGAGCCGTTCCTGTTGCCTGTACACCGTATCGTTTGGCACCTTTAGAAATGAAAGAGATGATGACGCAACTGCAAGATCTTTCAGATAAGGGCTTCATCAGACCTAGTACTTCACCATGGGGAGCACCGGTTTTGTTTGTAAAGAAGAAGGATGGTTCGATGAGAATGTGTATTGATTATCGGGAACTGAATAAGCGCACGATTAAGAATAAGTATCCGCTTCCCAGAATTGATGACCTCTTCGGTCAATTAGTTGGAGCTTGCTATTTCTCCAAGATTGATCTAAGATCTGGTTATCACCAACTGAAGGTCAAAGAAGAAGACGTTCTGAAAACTTCTTTCCGCACAAGATATGGTCACTATGAATTCCTAGTGATGCCCTTCAGCCTAACGAACGCCCCAGCTGCTTTTATGGATTTAATGAATCAGGTATGTAAGCCATATCTCGATAAATTTGTTATTGTGTTTATCGATGATATCCTTATCTACTCCCGATCCAAAGAAGAGCACGCACAACATCTTCGTTTGATCCTGGAATTGTTGAAAAAGGAATAGTTGTATGCTAAATTTTCTAAATGTGAATTCTGGCTACGGGAAGTTCAATTTCTTGGGCACGTAGTTTCCGAGAAAGGCATTCAAGTTGATCCGACGAAAGTAGAAGCAATTGAAAAGTGGGAACCGCCGAGAACGCCAACCGAAGTACGAAGTTTTCTGGGCTTATCCGGCTACTATCGAAAGTTTATACAAGATTTCTTCCGTATCGCTATGCCTTTGACCAAGCTGACCCGAAAGAATATAAAGTTCGACTGGAAAGCAGAATAGGATGTAGCATTCCGAATATTGAAAGAGAAACTCTGTAGTGCGCCGATATTGTCACTACCTGAAGGTTCCAACGACTTCGTTGTTTACAGTGATGCTTCCAAACTAGGATTGGGATGTGTATTAATGCAGCGTGGGAAAGTTATCACTTATGCTTCTCGTCAACTGAAGGATCATGAACGGCAGTATCCTACACATGACATGGAACTTGCAGCAGTTGTTTTCGTGCTAAAGATTTGGAGACATTATCTTTACGATTCTAAATGTCAAATTTTCACCGATCATAAGAGTCTCCAACATCTCTTCGATCAACGAGAATTGAATATGAGGCAAAGAAGGTGGTTAGAATTGTTGAATGATTACGACTGCGAAATTCTTTATCATCCGGGGAAAGCAAATGTGGTAGCTGATGCACTGAGTCGCCAAGAGAGAAGCGGAACAATAAAGGAAATTGCACTACGAGCTGAACTTCTACCTAATATCTTTGACGAATTGAAGAAGTGTCAAGTAGAAGCTTTCCAAGAGGAACAATTGAAACCAGAACGGTTAGTGGGGATATCAGCATTGCTTATAAAGGATGATCGTGGTTTACTGTGTTTGGATAGCAGGATTTGGGTGCCTCGTTTGGGTGGTTTACGTGACCGGGTACTACAAGAAGCTCATCAATCTCGTTTCTCTATTCATCCAGGTACGAATAAGATGTATAAGACAATTTTACTGGTGGCCGGGAATGAAAAGAAGTGTTGCTCAATATGTGGAAGGTTGTTCTATTTGTAAGAAAGTGAATATTGAACATCAAAAGCCTTTTGGGCAGTTACAGCGTTTAGAAATACCTATGTGGAAATTGGATCAGATTACTACAGATTTCATCATGAAGCTACCAAGGACTCCGAAAGGGTTTCATGCCATTTGGGTGATCGTTGATAGGTTGACAAAGTCTGCTCACTTTTTGCCAATAAAAGAAACCTATCCGTTAGAAAGATTAGCCAAATTGTACATCGACGAAGTAGTAACTCGACATGGAGTTCCAATATCAATTATTTCTAATCGTGATAGTCGTTTTACTTCAAGGTTCTGGAGAAGTTTTCAAAGAGAAATGGGGACGCAAATAAAGTTAACTACAGCGTATCATCCTCAAACTGACGGTCAAAGTGAACGAACGATTCAGACTTTGGAAGACATGCTACGGGCCTGCATTGTTGATTTTGGGGGATCATGGAATAAGCATTTGCCATTGATTGAATTTGCCTACAATAACAGTTATCATTCCAGCATACAAGCGGCACCGTTTGAAGTTCTGTATGGTAGAAAATGCCGAACGCCTCTGTGTTGGAATGAAGTGGGAGAAAAGCAATTAGCAGGGCCAGATATAGTTCAGTTAACCGCGGATAAGATTACTCAGATTCGGGAACGATTGAAAGTGGCTCAAGACAGACAGAAAAGCTACGCTGACCGACGCCCAAAACCGTTAGAATTCCAAGTTGGAGATTTCGTGATGTTAAAAGTCTCGCCTTGGAAAGGAGTCATTCGATTTGGAAAGCAAGGTAAACTCAGTCCAAGGTACATCGGACCGTTTGCAATAACAGAAAGAATCGGTGAAGTAGCTTACCGGTTAGAACTTCTGCCGGAGTTAAGCGGAGTCCATAATGCTTTTCATGTTTCGAATCTACGAAAGTGTTTGGTTACACCAGATCAAGTAGTTTCTCTACCAGATATTCAGGTTGATGAAAGAGTGAATTTTAGGGAGGAACCTGAAGCCATAGTTGACCATAAAGTTAAAGTGTTGCGGAATGGAAATGAGACCAAGCAAGTAAAAGTGCAGTGGAGACACCATAGAGGTCAGGATGCTACTTGGGAAGCGGAATCAGAAATGAGAACTAAGTACCCGCACCTCTTTGCCTAACCGAATTCCGGGACTGAATTCTTTTAAGGGGGAGATGTTGTAATACCCCGGGTAAGTTCGTTAGTTAAATTCTATTTCCGTTAAATTTAGTTAACATTAAAATAGGATGTTTAGGGTAAGTTTGAGTTAATTTAAAAGTATAGGGGTGTTTGGGTCATTGTTGGATAGTTTAAGCACAAATGGTAATTTAAGTTTAATATTATCTCTTATCATTCAGATATTTTCATTAATCAGAAAAATATCCAAATAGTGTGTGTGTGTGTGTGTGTGTGTGTGTGTGTGTGTGTGTGTGTGTGTGTGTGTGTATGTTTTGAGACCAAAAAGAAGAAAAAGAAGAGAAGAAAGGTTAAGGATTCAAATTGTATTGTTGGAAGTGAAATTGAGGTGTGTTTCATTGCATTTTATGTTTGTTATTGCTAGTAGATAGTTTCCATCGGGGTAGAATCACCGATTTCATATCTGGTATTAAATTCTGTCGATTCTAGGTAGAAAATAGGTAAACCGACAGAGGTTTCTGGACACAGTTTGAATGTGTCCGGTAGTTTTTGTTGGTGGTGTCCGATAGTTCTTCCTTGCAGGTATCCGGTAGTTAAAGTATCCGGGTATGTTCTCTTTTCTATAAGTTTCCGGTTAAAATGAGATACCGGATAGTGTCCGGATTGCTTTGGTGTCCGGATGTTACCCGGATTGTTTAGGCTGTCCTAAAAGTTATGTTGTCCGGATTGTTTGGGTTGTCCGGATAGTCATGTAGTGTCCGGAAACTTTAGCTGTTTGGTCATTTTTGAGATTTCTGATACTTTTGAGTATCCAGTAGCATGGTGTTTTGTTGACTCTTGAATAGGATATGAATGAGGACTGAATATATGATTGGGTTTGGGGGAAACAATTGAGGATAAGAGTTAGATAGGTTTATCTCAAGTTCTTAGCTCTAGTAAGTATTATGGGTTCCATTTGGTAAATGGGTATTTGTATCTATTTGTTTTAGAATCTGTGAATTTGGAGTGAAAGCTGAATCTGTTGGGAAAAGCTTGAAAGCATTTTAATAAGCAATCAGGTGAGTTTTACTTTAAAACATTTTAAACTGGAATACATATATATATGTGGAATGAGAATGTGATAACTAGTGTAATAATGTGCATATTATGTTTATATGAGTATTACACTACATGAGTACAAGTTGGCCGGGCATAGGACCGGTGGAGTTGGCTGTACGGAGGGACAACGGTGTTGGCTGTAATTTCAGTACAGCGGAGTAAATTTATTAGTTGGCTCGCAACCATCTAATATGGCCATGGAAATGAGACAGGAAAGTACACGTTGCATGAGTTATAATTGGTATTCATATTTGTGTTATGTACATGGTGTTTGTGCAAATGATTTCAAACTAACAGAAATTTTCTCACTTAGACCATTAGGTCTAACCCTCATTTTGTTTTAAAAAATATGTATTCCAGGTCGTGGATCGGGTAAGAGAAAGTGAATAGAGTAATCGGTGGCTAACTTTTGGGAAGACTTATATTTTGAAGACTATGACGTGTTTTACTATTATAACCTCGTTATTAGATATTATGTATTTGGTTAGCAAAAAGTTTGTAACGAAATACCTTATGTTGGATTGTAAAGACTAAGGGACCGTACTTGTTATATGATGTATCTTTGTTATGTAACGATGTTATGCAATATATGATATTTGATGTATGTTTGAGACCTGGGTCGTTACAGTTACTGATAAAATTCTGGAAAGTACTTCTGAATTGGATATAAATTCTGATGAAACTGATGTAATTATGTCAGATGAGATGGTTAGAGCAGATGAGAAAGTTATGGCAGATGAGATGAGTATTTTTGGAACAGATGAGTTAGTTATGGAAGATGAAACAATTATGGCATATGAGATAGTTATGGCTGATGAAATGGTTATGGCTGGTGAAATGGTTATGGTAGATGATATGATAATTGGTTCTGAAATGAATACAAAGGTTTCATGCTTAGATATTGTTCCTTACACTGGAGGTGATCATAGCTCTGAGGTTGAAGAAAGGAGGTTGAATGATGTTCTGATAAGGAGAATGCACAGTGAATTGGTGAGGGTTCTTAATGTTCAGAATGTTCAAAGTTGTATCAGAATGGTGAGGCCTATTGATTTGATGGGAGAAGAGGATCACTCAGTTGGATATTCACGTAAGTTTCAAGATGATTTTGAACTACATTTTTTGGATGAGTTGGCAGCTATTGATGAAGTGTATGACAGAGTTGAAAATTACTTCATGCCTTTGGAATATGTGTTCAGAAGACCAATTATGATTCCAAGACTTGAATTGCCAATACTGGAAGAACCATTATGTGATTTCATCATTGAACAGAGTTGTTGGTTCCCGTTTTGTTTAAACAAGATTATCAGATCTATTAGTTCAAGTTTAAGTATGATGCGGAAGCGTATTTGAAGAACTAACAGATATGTTTGATAGATTTAGAACAAATATAAATAAACAGTGAACAGGAAATAATATCTCAAAGTTTACTGAATATATATATATATATATCAAGAATAGATTCAAGAAGAGTGAGTAAGCGAAGCTTTAAAACAGATATGACTCTCAAAGTGTATAAGCTATGTGTTCTTGTGATGTTTTTATCTCTTGATTTCTCGATCTGGAATAACTCAACATGAGTCTTCCTTATATACTACTCTAAGGGGACCATAAAGCATAAGCTACTATTCATAATGGATGGTATGAATAGTTGGAAGGATGGCATGAACAGTTGGACGTGCTGTATTGCATTTAATGCAGCAGGCGTCTATTATGTACTAAGCCCTATTGAATCCAATCAGAGTTTGACACGTTGAAGTTGGACAGGGCATGCTACCATGCAAGTTGATGAACAGGTTCAGAAACAGTAGCAAGATATTATAAATATCTTTGAAGTCTTTGTTGAAGACCGCAGAGGCTCTGTGAAGTGTCACAGAGGTTCTGCGGTTTGGTCCTTTGTAGAGCAGTCTTCACCGGATTCCGAGTCTTTGGTCTTCTTTGCGCGTATGACAGAGCTTCTGTAGGACGCCTCTTTAGCTTCTGTAGCTTCTTGACCTTGATCTCTCGGTAAGTTCGGCAGAGCCTCTGTAAGAGGCTTTCTTCACTTGGCCTATTTTTCACTACTTCTAAATACTTCTATGATTAGGAAGATTGAAGCTAACAATCTCCCCCTAAGTAGTGAAAAATAAAAAATTGAACTTGAGTTTAGTTAGGCTAAGTTAGATAAGAAAGAGGTTAAACAATACCTCGAAAGTTCTTTCATTCAGAAATATGCCAGAGGCATTTTACATTTGAGTATAATGAAAGATAGACTTTGACTTAGTTTGCAGAGATTTGAGGTTTGAGAATCAGATTTTGGCATCTCTGAAATCGTTGTAGCTTCTGTTGTCTCTTCCGTTGGGCACGACGTCGGGTGGGCAGCGATCCTCTGGTGGTCGTAAATTCAGATGTTTGAGACCAAGATCCTTTCCCAGTTGAAAATCTATCATACTGTAGATCAGAAGCTTTTCCCTCATTGCTTTTCTCAACACTTGATAGGCTTTGGTGTTTGGCTCTGTGTTGTAGTTGTCCTTTGTCCATTGCAGAAGGTCAGGTAGATCATAAGGATTGATATTTCTTAGGTCAGCATCAGCGAAGGTGGTTTCTGAATTGTCTTCTCTTCTGACTCTGTAAAGATTGTACCTGACCCTTGGATAGGTTCTTGTAAAGGAGAACCTGCAGAAGATTACCTTTTTAATCTTGTGGATTGAGAAGACGTCTGCTTTGGTTCTTGGCTTTGTCCTTGTGAAGATGTTCTCAAATTCTTCTCTGATCCTTGGATCTGTCACATGATCTGTTGGGTGATTGGTCTGAAAGGTTTGTTTATAGAGGTATTTGTATACCACTTCTTCCATCTCTTCATGTGTTGGACCAGGTTGTGGTACTTGTCTTCTGAGACTCTCCATCTTTTGAACAACTTCTGCACCTCTTCCTGATAGAGGAATGTCTGACAGAGGCTTCAATCCATATGCCCAATCCTCTTCTTCAGGCTTTGGAGTTTGAAAGGCATTAAAAGCGCTTTTCATCAATTTCTCTGTAGGCTTGGGCAATGATTTCTTTTTCTTGGGCTCTTCTGTCAGTATTGCTTTGCCCTTGTCTTTAGCTTTTGGAGGTGCAAAACCTGTTGCTTCTGTAGGTTTGGTTGTTGGTGCTTCTGTTGTACTGATTGGGGTTGCCTCTGTAGGTTTTAACACTTGTGTTTGAGAGGACTTTTGTGGCGTTGGTTCTGTTGGCTTTCTTTGCTCTGTAACCTCTGTTGGAGGTTCTTTGGTGACTTCTTCTGTGAGCTCGGTTTTTGTTGGTGAAGGTTGGATATCGAATTTTCTTGCCATTTGAAAGCTAATGTGAACTTGTGCCTTTCTTCTTCTCTCTGGGCCATTCGTTCAGTCATTGTATTGTGCATCTTTCTCAGAATAGAAGAAGCAGAGGTCGTTGCTCTTTTTGGTTTGGTGGCAATCGACTTTCTTCTTGGTATGGTTTAGGGGTTTTCTGTTGATTCTGTTGAAGGACTTTCTTCCAAGTTGATTACCACAGGGGTGATTGTTGCCTCTGTGGTTTGCTGATCAGCTTCTGGAATATTGGTTTCTTCAGAAGTTGATTCCACAGAAATGGGTGTTGTCTCTGTGGTCTGCTGATTTTATTGTTGATCTTGGGTTTGTTCTGGAGGGGCTTGACTGATTGGTTCTGCTGCGATTGGTGGAGCTTGTAATCCTCTGGTCGTAGATTTCTCCCTTAAATTCTCTCCCTCAGGATGATCTGATGGACCAGGATGGTCATCATCAGAATCATCCTGACTTTTATCAGAAGTACCCTCTGCTCTGCAAGAAGCTTTGGGCTTCTTTGGTAATTCTGCTCCTGCTGCCATTAATTTTGCGCATACATCATCACAGAGGCCGAATAGAGTCGCAAGCTCTGCTTCTGTTTTAAAACGCATTCTGCCAACACTTTTCTGAAATCTTTGACATAGTTGGCATTTGCTGTAGTGAAAGAGACGATGACTTCTGTGACCTGGTTTATGACATTCTGTCCGAGCTCTGTTAGCTGTGCTCTGGTCATGTAGTCTATTGGCTGCATCATTGTAGTGTTGCGCATTGCCTCTTCTTGAACGTTTTGCAGAGCCTTCTGTAGTTCTGCAAGTGTGATGCTCTGTGATTTGTTGGATTGCATGTTCATTTGTTCAAGGAAATGCTTGACTGATTCCTTAAATGCAGATGTTGCATCTATTCCAAAATCTTTAGCAGCAGAAGTGGTTGTAGTTGTGCCAGTTGTTTGAGCAGAATATTTCATCTCTGTGATGGCCGTTTTCACCTCTGTGGACAGATTGTCCATTTTGGTGTTCAGATTTAGCAAGGTCGTTGATGTTTTCTCTGCAAAAGATGTGAAAGAGCTTTGCAACTCTTTCATGGTTTGGTTCACAGAGGTGACAAGGGTTTGGAACTCATCCCTTGATACTTGTGTCCCTGGTGTAACCTCTGAAGGAACATATTTGTCTCCAGAGTGAGTCCCTGCTCCTGGGACACCTTCGTTCACCCTTGTTTGTACGTTGGGGTGGAAGGATTTCCCTCTGATCTTTGAGAGGAAACCTGAGTTTCAATCTCTACAGAAGTTCTGTGAAGAACAGTGTCCAATCCCACTCCAGAGGTGGGTGTCGGAATGTTCTTCTGTTGACTCGGAGACTTGTCTAGAGTCTCTTCGTCTTTGTGCTCACTACTTCTCTCTGAAAGAAGTGTTGGCCCTATTTCGTGCATGGCAGAGGAAACGAATTCCTATGTAGGGTGTTCTAGTGTGATCTGGGGCGATTGATCACGAACAATAGGTGAGTCTCTTTGAGGAGACTCCCTAAGAATGGATTCCCCGGTTTCTGTGGGCGCAGAAGTCGAAAGAGTGACTTCTGGCTGGATGGGTTGGGTTTGGATCGAGCTGTACTGCTCTTTTTCAATAACTCCTTCTGCAGCTAGACCTTCGGAGTTAGATGTGTGGGTTGCACTGGGAGTTGGTTTTGGTTGTGTGCCTCTATTAATCCAGGCATCTTTTCTTGTTTCTTCCTCTGTTAAGCATCCAAGCACTACATCATTTTCTACCATTTCAGCTTCTGTAGCTATCCGATGGCTTGGTGCTTCTTCCCTAGCTTCTGTTGAAGTTCCTTGCTCTGTGCCTAAGAAGTCGTACATTTGATGAGAGTCGTATAATCTCATGACATGTGGATGATAGAGACCTTTTCGTACCCAGACAGCTTCTTCTTCATCTGAATCTACCTCTGAGACCTCCATTCTTGTCTCCCTTGTTTCAAAACCCTCTTCTTGTACAACTTCGGCCTCTTTTCCTTTTTCTATTATTTTCTCTAAAGCCTCTGTTACTTCATCTCTATTCCACTCAGCTTCTGTTTGTTTTATTTCTTCTGAAGATGGGCTTGGACTCCTTCTGTGGACGTCCAATCCTTGTTGAATGAAAGGGTTCTGTAGAATAACAGGTGTCTCAGCTGATTGATCTCTGGGTGTTTGATCATCTTCTTGCAGATGTGTGTCAATGCCAGAAATAGAGAAGTATTGTTCTTCTGGGGAGTGGTGGTCGAGTGGTTGTGCCGTCCACCCTGCTGTATTTAGAGTGTGGGCAATGTCAGGGTTCTGTAGGAAATCGTTTAAGTTTTCTTGGTGAGCAAATCGATCTGGGGATTGATAGGGTGATTGATATCCCTCTCTGTCATTTCTACTTCTGCATCTTCTTCTTCTGTAGTTCTTTCTTCTGCGATTGCTTCTTCTTCTATGGTAACCAATTTTTCAAGTGATTTCTCATGCTTCTTTTTGGTTTTCCTCCTCTTAGGTTTTGGTGCCCCTTCCTCTGTGGTTTTCGATTTTCTTTTCTTCTTCTGTTTTGGAGAAGAGGGAGGAGCAGAGGAGCCAATTTCTGTGGCATGAGGAGGTGAAGGTTGATCTTCTGCAGCGCTTGTGGAGGTGCCTTCTTCAGTTTTCCTCTTCTTTGATTTTGGAGTAGAGGCAGAAGATTTCGAAGAGGACTTCTTTCCCATGAGCTCTGCACGTTTGGCTAAGAAGCTAAGTTGAATAGCCATGTGTTTTGCTAGTTTGTGATCTTTTTCTTCTTGAGTGGAAAGAGGTTCTGCAATCATTGTTCCTAGGGGGACACCTAAACGCGGGGGTGTCATAGGACTCGGTTTTGGAGTTCTATGATCGCGTATGTACTCTTTCTTAAGGGTTTTATTCGTGGCATACCTCAGAAGGTTCTTTGACAAAGGTCTGCAGTGTGTGTAGCCATCTACATGATCAGTGGGGGTATTTTTGTTCATTGGGAACTGTTTGGGAATTGGCCCTTCCATTGGCCAGTTCTGTATCAGCAACAGAGGTTCGAACAAAACTCCCAGTATTCTTTGGAATTGCAGAGGTGGTAGAAAGTTAGGATCGTTCTCTTTGACCCTTCTGGTGTTGTTCTTTCTGTCGATGGTATTGATGACCTCTTGCATCATTATGGTCGCGTAATCCAGTGGGAGATCATAGTAAAGCCCATACATGATGGTTAATATCTGATGTGAGCTCTGGTCAATACTGCCTATCTTTCCTGTCAGGCATCTATTAAGAATTGAGAACAAGGTGTTCCACAGAGGTGGTAATCTGCCTCTGCGGAAGTCATTTCTCTTCCTCAGTTGGGTGTTGTACCCAAGCATTTCTACGAAACGACAGATCTCGTCGTCTGTTGGTTGCTCTGCATATTTCTTCAATCCAAGAAGACCCCTTGTTGGTAGGTTGAATTCAAGTGAGAACATTGTTCTATTGAACTTGATTTCCAGATGTTCAGATTTGTCAGGTCTTGAAATGTACCCTTTGATAAGAGAATCATCTTTATCAAATCGGCAACTTTGCCAAAACTGGTTCAAATATCTAACTGGAATTTTGTTTGGGGTTCTTGAGAGTAGAGGGAAGAGGATATGATTTTCCATTATGTTTAGAAGAATGGCATGGGCTTCGCCGAAAGCAGTGGGTGAGGGGACCAAATAGCAATTGTTGGATTTGATTGGTAGTACCTTTTCGAAATGATCCTTTGCTATGAAGTTTTGAAGATGTGTGGTCGGAGCAAATTCTGCTGAATCACCGGAATCTTCTAGTTCAATACTTTTGGCAAGGTGTGGGTTTTCTGAATGTTCAGAATGAGCAGGTGAATGTTCTGGTGAGTTCGTCGGAGAGTGTGCAGGGGAGATAGCTTGAGAAGATGAAGCCATTGGTAATGAGAATAAGATACTTGCAGGTTTTTGCAGGGTTTCGCCGGAGAAGAATGAGGGTTTGTAAAAAGTTTATGAGAGGGTAAGCTTGGTTTTTATAGAAGGGTAAAACGGTAGAATTCGAAAGAGTAAAATATATGGCAATGGATTAAAATTTGGAATCCGTACTCAAGTTAGAACGGCGGGTTCAACTTTCCACAGAAAATGTTCCATGTACGCCCAATAAAAATGGGACACGTAGGCCATGTCAGAGGATGACAGGACGTCGTGCGCGGCCCATTAATGCTAGGCGTGTTGGGTTGTTCTTAGCCACATGAGATTCACTCTTAGTAAAAGTAACCATTATTACTACAGAAATGCCCAAGTAACAGATTGACAGAACTTCTGTGGTTTACAGAAGCTCTGTGATTTTGAAAATCTTGATGTTTATCCCTTTCTCATATATCTTATTGTTATCATGACTTCTGTGGGTTCTTCTTTAACCAAAACGTTTGCAAAGGCACTGGAGAGGATCAATAGGATTTTTAGTTAAGAATTTTTACTCGCAGAGGTTTTGTGGCTCTGTGGGAACTTGCAGAAGCTCTGTGAGGGCCAGCAGAAGCTTTATGAGGGAAACAATCTCATAACAAAAATTCTATTAAATTTTCTGATCATCCAATTTTTGATCTGTTTTAAGAGATGTTTTTCGGACATATTTGAAAGTTGGTGTCCGAGAAAACTGTTACGGAAAAAGTTTTGTTCGTGAAGGTCATGGTGTATGTATTCGGTTTCCGAGATAACATTCCAAAAGATCGATAGAGGGTTAATTTGTGATCACAGAGCATATTTCTGGCAGAACCTCTGTTGAGCTCAGCAGAAGCTCTATGATCTTAAATTTCTCCTAATTCGAATTTTGTGAAACTTTTTGAGCTTTTGATTTTTGAAATGTTATTCACAGTATATTTAGGACATATTTGACAATTTGTGTCCTAGAAAACTGTTTTCAAAAACCTTTTGTGCGAGAGACATACCTTTTGGTTCTTCTTTTCTCGGCAGTGATGTCTGACTTCTGTCGATATAGATTCATCGACATTCTTCTTTGGCTTCCGCTTGAAAGTTTTACCTCTGTAGATCATTTCAGGGTCCCTTTTTGCTCCCCCTTGATCTAATCACCTCTGTAGATCAGGAATTTTCCTTTTGCTCCCCCTTGATCTATGCTTGGATCAAAGAGTGATAAGATTTGTATTGAGCATAGGTCATGTTTACCAGAGGTTCTGTAAGGGTCGTCAGAAGATCTGAGCGGACCCACAGAAGCTCTGTGTTCCCAAGAATTATTTTTGCTTAGAGAATTTACATACAGAAAAAAATTAATCAAAGAAATAAGTTAAATAAATAAAAATAAAAATAGAAATATATACTTATTTACAGAAGATAAAGCTATACTTATAGAGGATTTTCACATCATATTAATCATTCCTAACTTACCCACCAAGAAGTTGAATCTTTTCTCGTCTAGAGCTTTGGTGAATAAGTCAGCGAGTTGATATTCTGTGGGCACGAAATGCATCTCGATTGTACCGTATTCAACATGATGTTTCAAGAAATGGTATATTATATCGATATGCTTGGTTTTTTAGTGTTGCACAGGATTGGCAGAGATAGCAATGGCACTCTTGGAATCACAAAAGATGGGTATTTTGAATAGGATGTGGCCGTAGTCTTTTAGCTGAGTCTTCATCCATAGAACCTGAGAACAACAGCTAGCAGCAGCAACGTATTCAGCTTCTGCAGTGGATGTTGAGACACAATTTTGCTTCTTGGAGGTCCAACTGACTAGTTTACCACCTAGGAATTGACAACTCCCAGAGGTACTCTTTCTGTCGAGCATGCATCCTCCATAGTCTGAATCTGTATAAGCTTTAAGACTAAAACCAGAGTTCTGTGGATACCAGAGACCGAGATTTTTGGTCCCCTTTAGATATCTAAAGATTCTTTTCACAACATCATAATGTGATTTCTTAGGATTAGCTTGATAACGTGCACAAAGACATGTGCCATGCATAATGTCAGGTCTGCTTGCTGTTAAGTATAACAGAGATCCAATCATGCCTCTGTAGAGAGTGCATTCTACAGAGATGCCATCTGGATCTAAGGATAACTTATTTCCAGTGGCCATTGGAGTTTTCATTGCAAAGGTATCAGAGAGGCTATACTTGAAAAGAATGTCAGAGACATATTTGGCCTGATTTATAAAAATTCCCTCTGATGTTTGTTTGACTTGGAGTCCGAGGAAGAATGTTAATTCTCCCATCATACTCATTTCAAACTCACTCTGCATGAGTTTTTCAAAACTTTTGCACTCTTCTGTATTAGTAGACCCAAAAATTATGTCGTCCACATAGATTTGTACAAGCATTATTTCACCGTTTTACGTTTATAGAATAAGGTAGTATCTGTTGTACCTCTGTTGTTGCCATTTACTAGAAGAAAGGTAGAAAGTCGTTCGTACCATGCTCTTGGAGCCTGTTTCAGTCCGTACAGAGCCTTTTCAAGGTAGTATACATGCCTTGGGAATTTTGAGCTTTAAAACCCTGGTGGCTGATTTACGTAAACCTCTTCTTGGATTTCACCGTTGAGAAAAGCTGATTTTACGTCCATCTGATAGACTTTAAAACCTCTGTGAGCTGCGAAGGCTAAGAATATTCTTATTGCTTTGAGCCGTGCAACATGAGCAAAAGTCTCATCGTAATCTATGCCTTCTTCTTGTCTATAACCCTTGGCCACCAATCGTGCTTTGTTTCTGATGACCACTCCATCTTCATCCTTCTTATTTCTGTAGACCCACTTAGTCCCAATGGCCTGTTTCCCTCGTGGCAGAGGTACTAAAGTCCATACTCTGTTACGCTCAAACTGCAGAAGTTCTTCTTGCATGGCGTCTACCCAGTTTGGGTCATCTAGGGCTTCAGAAATCTTCTTTGGTTCTATCACACTAATAAAATTTGTAAAGAAACAAAAATTAGCAGTGGCAGACCTGGTTTTTACTGAGTCAGAAGGTTCTCCAATTATTTGGCTTGGAGGATGGCTTTTTGTCCACTGAGTGGTGCGTGGAAGATGGTCATCAATGTCATCGAACCTTTCTTCAGAAGCTTCTTGTGGATCTTCTTCTTGTGTAGCCTATGTCGTTCTTCTTGCCTTGGTAGTTGATTCTACCATTTGTGGAATGATTGGTATGAGTGGTGGTGGAGTTTGTTCCTCTGAGGACGTATAGTCTTGGTCCTCAATTTCCTCTGTAATTGGTTCTTCTGTGGATTGTGGAGTTTGTTTTTCAGCAGCTTCTGTGGTCGTTTTTCTTGATGTTTCATCTTCAGCATTTTCTTCTTCGGCATTTGCATCTGTAGTATTTACAGAAGAAGATGAAGCATTTTTTGGACCAGTTAGAGTCATACCTGTAGGGTTTTGTCCGACAGAGGATGGTTCTTCAGAAACTCTGATGGTTCCAACAGAAGGATCAATGTCATCGTGGAACATCTCTAAAAATAGAAGATTTAAGTCTTCTTTCGTTTGCGAGATGTCAGAGGTTTCCCTTTTAAGTTCGAGTTCTGAACTGATTTGCTCAAAAGTCATTTGGAATGAATCATCAAAAGAAACATTGATACTTTCTACGATTTTGCGAGATCTTGTAAGGAATGCTCTGTAGGCTTTGGAAGTGGCAGAGTATCCAATGAATTTGCCTTCGTCAGCTTTTACCTCAAACTTTCCTCTTGATTCTCTGTCGTTTAAAACAAAGCATTTACATCCGAACACATGGAAAAATTTGATGTTTGGCCGTCTTTTGTTGATCAATTCGTAAGGAGTCTTGAGGTGTCTTTTCACAATGGTTGACCGATTTTGTGTATAACATGCGGTAGAAATCGCTTCTGCCCAAAAGTTCATCGGTAATCCGCATGCTGATAGCATAGCTCTTGCTGCCTCCACGAGCGTTCGATTCTTCCTTTCGACTACGCCGTTCTGCTGTGGAGTGCGTGCTGCAGAGAAGTTCTGTGATATTCCTTCTGTAGAAAGATAGGCTTCAATGACAGAGTTTTTAAATTATGTGCCATTGTCACTTCTTAACTTCTGTATTCTGCATTCATAAAGAACTTGGATTCTTTTCATTAGATTAATCAAGATGATTGGAACAACCGATTTCTTTCGAATAAATTCAACCCATGTGAAACGCGAATACTCATCAATTAAGACAAGTATGTATTTCTTGCCACCTAGGCTCTGTATGGCAATGGGACCGCAGAGGTCAACATGAAGCATGTACAGAGGTCTAGTGCAAGACACATCTGTTTTGCCTCTGTGGGAAGCTTTTCTGAGTTTTCCCATTTCACAGGCAGAACACAAGTGATCCTTATTAAATTTAACATTAGGCAAACCTTTAACTAGATCAAGTTTTACCAGTTTATCTAATGTGTGAAAGTTCAAGTGACAGAACATGTTATGCCATAACCAGGCTTCTTTACTTTCGCAAGCTACAAGGCAAACTTTGTCCTTGGTTGTTGAACAAAAATTCATCAGATACAGATCACCTTTTCTTTCGGCTCGCAGAAGTTCCATTCTTGTGTCTTCACTTTGCAGAGAGCAGAAAGTTCTTTTGAACAAGACATCAAATCCTGTATCACAGAGTTGACTTACACTGAGTAGGTTGTGTTTAAGGCCATTCACATATGCAACTTTGTATACAGAGACGTTCTCCTTCTGTATGACTCCATAGCCTTTGATGTGTCCCTTCTTGTTGTCTCCAAAAGTTACAGATCCACCATCGTGTGTTTCTTTGTACGTGGATAGTAAACTTCTGTCGCCAGTCATGTGCCTTGAGCATCCGGAGTCAAGATACCAAATTGGCACAAACCGCTCCTGTAAGACAATCACAGAGACTTAGGTACCCATATCCATATGGGTCCAATATTGTTAGAATTTTTCAAGTTTGCCTTAGCATTCTTGAAATACATTTTATCTTTTGTAAAAAAATCAGATTGTTTCTCTCTAGGTTTTGACTTTGGAGTTTGAATTTTAGTGGAGAGTAAGCAATCTGGACTTGAGAAGTGATTTTTCAATTTGAACATAAGATCAAAACAATGACAGTATTTAATATGAGACGTGATTTGTTTGAACTTTTCATTGAATTCGTTGAACTGAGCCACAGAGGCATTACATTCTTTCTTAACATTAGATTTCCTTTTACAAGAAGATCTATGAATACTAGAATATGGTTTGCAAAAATCTTGTTTAGGTCCTGCCTTCTGTGAGTCTCTTCTGTGGTGAACATCTGTCTTCACTGTCACGGAGGAAAAATATTTGTTAGCTTCAGACCTTAAAGGTTTTGAAAATTTTGAGCTTTTAGGATTTTTAGAGGCCTTTTTCAGATTATTAAGCTCTGTAGAGGTTTTGACTTGTATACACATTTTGAGAAAATCTGGACAGATAGGTATCTCTGTGATTTTCTCTTTTGGAGAAATTGTTCTGTTAAGAACTTCAGAGGAGAATTTAACATCCTCTGTGTCACAGTGAATTATCCCTGATTTAGAATCAGTCTCTGAGTCGTCAGATGATGAATCGTCCTCATATACAGAGGTTGAGTCATCTCTTTCGACAGAGGCTGGATTTTCTGAGCATGTATTGTACGAGCTTTCTTCCTCTGTAGAAAAACTTTCATAGATGGCAGAGGTTTCTGATGAGATCTCTTCAACGAGATTTTGATCTATAGAAGATGTACAGATATTTTCTAAAACATTTGATTTCAAAACTTCCAAAATTTCCTTTTCAATTGATCTTTTAAGTTTTTCTTCTGAAAAGATGGGTTTAAACTCAGGAGCTTTTGCAGATAATTTCTTTTCGACATCTATCATACAGACAAAAGCGACCTGTGTTTGAGTCTATGGTTTACCAAACTTAAAGATACCAATCTGATCTTGTGTTTTCAGATATTTCTTTGGTTTGATTCCTCTATCGACAGAGGTTGAAGATGATGAATCTGTGTTTTCAAACCACACATTGATCATCTTCGTATGTTTCCTCAAGTGAGGTTCTGCAGAGATTTTAACCCTTTTACTTACAGAGAGTAAGTTTGGAAAAATTGGTTTATTTGTTTTTCCTATCACAAACAGAGAAGACAGAGGTTTAAGTCTTTTGCCTTCAACACCTAGAGTAATATCATCGCACCCTATACCTCGTCTTCCTATTTGTGAGTTTACTTTCTCATACACCTTCTGTGCATCTTTATAGTTTTTAAGTAAAACTTCTCTTCTGAGTAGATCTTGCCAAAGTACCTCTCTCTCTTTTTGAAAGTATTCTTTGAGAGCTCTTATGTCAGTTGTTTCACTCCTAGAAACTGAAAGCTCTTTTGTTTTGATTTTTAAAGCAGAGGTTAATTCAGAAATTTGCCTTTTTAAAGGATCTATATTTTTGCTCCAATATTTTTCTACTCTTTCCTTTTCTTCAAAAATTTTGGCTTTTTCTTGAGTGAGAAGCCTTACTTCTCTCTCATTAAAGGTGAGTCTTTTCTGAATGCTTTCATTTATTTCTTTTAGTTCAATCAGTTCAATGTTAAGTTTAATTGAATCATTATCTACAGTTTTAATACAAGAGGTAGAGTTTGAAATGGATACCTCATTGTCAGTGCCGGAGTCGACTTCTGCCATGCCACAAAACAGGGCATTGGTGGTGAATTCATCATCAGATGTAGATTCTGACTCGAAGTCCTCCTTATTTGCTTCAGAATGCCCTTTGTTCGCCATTAGGGATTTTTATGCATAATATTCAGCATTCTTTTTGTAAAAAGCTGAGTCCTTCTGTGGGCGATTTTGTCTACTTCTGCATTATTTTGCGAAATGGCCTGGCTTGCCGTAGTTGAAGCAACCTTGGGAGGTGTTTCCAGTTCGATCGTCGGACTTCTGTTGGTCTCCACCTTTATCTGTTCGGCAATCGTTTGCGTAATGACCAGGCTTACCACATTTGTAGCATTCTTGTGTGTGGCCTACCTTGTCATCTGACCTCTGTCGGTCATTTCCTCTGTAGTTTCTGTCGCTCGACCTCTGTTGGTCACAATTTCTGTAGTCTGACCTCTGTCGGTCACTTGATTCTTCTCTTCTTCCATCATCTCTTCTATCCCTCTGGTTGTCTCTGCTATATCTGTCATTTCCAAAATTTCTTTGGTTACCTCTGAACTCTCTTGTCAATAGAGCCAATGATTTAGCTAATGACGCAAGAGTTATTTCTTCCTCTATCAGCTCGTCTTCTTCGCTATCAACCATCACCATTTTCTTCTTCTCCTTCTTCTTCTCCTCTGTTTCTCTCTCATTTCTCGGTCTTTCTGTAGCCTCTGTTGATTTACTAACCAATGCGTATGGTGCAATGGTTATTGTTTTAGCCTGTGCTATTTGAGGCTCTTGTGCAGCTAGTGTTCCATAGAGATCAGAGAGTGTCCATGAGTCTAGATCTTGGTTTGTTTGTAAAGACATAGACAATTGAAGCCACTCATCATTCAGGCTCTTTAGAAACATGACGTTATTTTCTTCCGAGGTTCTGTGAATGCCAGACTTTCTGCATTTGTTTATGAGAGAGTTGAACCGGTCGTATGTTGTTTGCAGAGATTTTGTTGCAGAGGCTCTGAAGGCATGATATTCATTTATGTATTGTGCCCTTCGGTTCTTCTGAGTTTTAGCACCCCCTTCCAAATGTCTTTCTAATTCTTTCCAAAGATCGTGCGCTGTTTCGCATGCATCTAAGGATTGAAAAAGTTCGTTGGGGATAGCCATGATCAGTATTCTTTTTGTTTTCTGTGCAACTTCATCTTCTGCCTTATCTTCATTTGACCATTCTTCTTTTGGCTTAGGTTTTTGATGTTCATGGATTTCAGGAGATTCAGCAGTAGCTGGTACACGTGGCATAGTTATCATAGGGACCGGAGGAAGATTGTAAAGATATTGTTTGAGAGTTTTTTCAGTACCCTCAAAGAAATGAACCATTCTTATCTTCCATTGAGGATACTCATCTCGAAGGAGAGTAGGAGGTTTGGTTAATGAGCCAACAGTGAAAAAGTTATTGGTATTTGTCATTTTAAGAGCTTTTAAGGGGTTTCAGAAAGTATATATGAAGATCTGGAAGGATTTTTGGGTAAAAAAAACTGATATCCAGAATTGTTTAATGGTGTTCTAACCTGGTAAAATGATTTCTATCAGATTGAGTCGAAGAGTAATAGGAAAACAGAAACCTTTTTAACAGAATGAAATCTATCAATAATGTTGTCAAACGAGGATCACTTGATATTGAAAATCAAGCTTTGCTCTGATACCAATTGTTGGTTCCCGTTTTGTTTAAACAAGATTATCAGATCTATTAGTTCAAGTTTAAGTATGATGCGGAAGCGTATTTGAAGAACTAACAGATATGTTTGATAGATTTAGAACACAATATAAATAAACAGTGAACAGGAAATAATATCTCAAAGTTTACTGAATATATATATATATATCAAGAACAGATAATGGATGGTATGAATAGTTGGAAGGATGGCATGAACAGTTGGACGTGCTGTATTGCATTTAATGCAGCAGACGTCTATTATGTACTAAGCCCTATTGAATCCAATCAGAGTTTGACACGTTGAAGTTGGACAGGGCATGCTACCATGCAAGTTGATGAACAGGTTCAGAAACAGTAGCAAGATATTATAAATATCTATGAAGTCTTTGTTGAAGACCGCAGAGGCTCTGTGAAGTGTCACAGAGGTTCTGCGGTTTGGTCCTTTTGTAGAGCAGTCTTCACCGGATTCCGAGTCTTTGGTCTTCTTTGCGCGTATGACAGAGCTTCTGTAGGACGCCTCTTTAGCTTCTTGACCTTGATCTCTCGGTAAGTTCGGCAGAGCCTCTGTAAGAGGCTTTCCTCACTTGGCCTATTTTTCACTACTTCTAAATACTTCTATGATTAGGAAGATTGAAGCTAACAAGAGTCATACTTCACTTGCCAGGCAATTTCATCGTGATATCTTTCCAGAAAAAATCTATGAGCATCTCTACTGCAAAGAAGATGAGTATGTTGATATTGAGAACTTTATTGATGGTTTTATGGATGAAAAAGTACAAATGATATATGTAGAAGCTTCAAACAGATTGAGAAAACCTGATGAAAGGTTACATGTTCAGAAAAGAATTGAGAAGGTGTTGGAATTTCAAACTGAAGAGTTTGATGGTCTGAAGTATGTAAGTATGGAAGTTCTGAAGGAAGGAAACTTGAAAGTAAATCTGACTATTTTTGACTTTCATAGATTGTTCCTTGATGATCAAATCTTTCTGGTAAAGTTCTTTGCAAGCACAAAAGAAACTTGGATGGAAATTGAATGCAGAAGGATTTTGGGAATATATGTTAGAAACATGCATGTCTATGACTTTCAACTGGCCATTGAATCAGGAAAAGATAAATGCAATTTAAGTTGTCCATTCAGAAAGCCTCACAATGAAAACTGTGTTCGTGGATTTGTGATTGAAGGATTTGAAAATGAAGGTTTCTTCTACATAGTTTCTGGTGTACCAATGTTTTTCAGACTGAATGATCTTGTAAAGTACAGTGATGCTACACTACAATGGTTGTTGATAGAGATGTAAGTAACTTGTGAAGGTGAGAAATCAATTCTGAGGGATAAATGTACAAAGCATATCAAAGAAAGGTTGGATCTCAGAACAAGAATCAAATAGTGCAGTGATTGTATGCTTTCAGAAGAAAATCCAAAGAAGTTGCTACATATTGATTTTGTATTTCTTGTTGAATACCAAGTTAATGGTGTTTACACTGATGATGTTGATGAAGGTATTCCAGATGTATTATCTTCACACGATGTTCAGATGCAAGAGGCTGAACAAGCAGAAAAATTTGAAGCCAATGAAGAAGAAATACCTGTTGATCTAAATGCCATATTCTTGGAATATACTTTACCAAATTTCTTTCAGCCAAGAGAAGTGAATTTCCTAAGTGTGTATCATGATAAATCAGAATTCACTCAATGGTTTCGTGCTGAATTGACAAGATATGTGGGAAAGAAAAAGCAGTCTGTATATTCTGCTTTCATGATCACTAGAATCAGAGAGCTTTGTGTCAAGAAACTTAAGAAGAATGAATACTATGGTTTTGAAGTTCTGAGAGAGGATGGAAAAGTCTACTACTTCACTGAAGATGACTTTGATAGGATCTCAGTGACAGATTTCTACAGATTGTATTGTCTTCTACAAAATAAAGATTGTAGCAAGTACAAAGTAGAAAGAGGAGCATTGGCTGTAGTGAGAGAAGCAATGTTCTACATTCTAAGATGGTATGTATATACTGATTTTCAAGTTGCTCTATATGTGCATAGACCATGTGTGTATCTCTCCAAGCCAAATAATGATCATGTTCAACTAGATGTTATGAAGACTAGATATGTTAGTGAATGGCCAGAATTGGGAGTTGTACTGAAAAATAATCAAAAACAAAAGATCTTTTTCAGAGCTAGTGAAGCTGCCAAATACTGCTCTGGAACTCTCAGATTTATCAAGAACAGTTTGAATAAAAAGGTACAAAAAGGAGTTCAAGTTGAAAAGTGTGTTTTGAAGTACTTAATCAGAAGGATGTTCAGAAGTTCTGAACATGTTGTTCAGAACTTATGTCTTAGACATTTTCAGTTATATTCAGTTACTAATTAGAACACGTGTTATTGTTCTATTGGTTTGTCATGTATATGTACTGTATCTTTAGCTTTCCTTTACAGTATATATAGAAGTTAGCAACTGTAAGCTAACTAACTTTCGCATAACTTTGTATTCACTTTGTAATCTTTGAGAGATTCTCTCTCTAGATTTGGAATCTGTTCTTGAATGAATACGAAGCTTTTTGATCCAATTCTCTACCATTTTACTGTTCGATTGTTATTGGTTGTTCTTAATTGATTGTAAGATCGAATCCTGTTTTCTACACAGGTGTTAAACCTAACCCTCTAGGACCCATTTTCAAATGGGTACCTAAAATCCGTTAATCTCGTTTTTGCAGGACGGTCATGTGTGGTACTTAGACTCAGGATGCTCCAAGCACATGACAGGAAGGATGGAGTTGCTTACGAACTACAAAGAGAAATATGGTGGAGACGTGAGATTTGGTAACAACGAAAAATCACCGATTTTGGGCTACGGTGTGTAATACCCCGGGTAAGTTCGTTAGTTAAAATCCTCTTTTCCGTTAATTTAGCTAACTTTAAAGTTTAAGGTTTAGGGTAAGTTTGGTTAATTTAGAGGTTTAAAGGTGTTTTAGTCATTTTGATTAGTTCAAGGTCTAAATGGTAATTATGGTTAGATAATACCCTTATGACTATTCAGATACTTCAAAAACTAAAAATCAGTAAGTGTGTGTGTGTGTGTTTGAGAAGAAAGGAAGGAAAAGAAGAAAAGAAAGCTAGGGATTCAAACTTGGTATATTTGGAAGTGATTTCAGGTATGTTCCTTTACAATTTATGTGTGTAATTGCTAGTAGATGGTTTCTATCGGAGTAGAATTGTTGACTTCATGTCTAGGCTTGAATTCTGTCGATTTCTGGGTAAAATGGGACAAACCGACAGCAGTTTCCGGACACAATATGAATGTGTCCGGGTAGTTTGTTTGATGGTGTCCGATAGATTTTTAGTGGTGTCCGGTAGTTTTCCTAGCAGGTATCCGGTAGTCGAAGTATCCGGGTAAGTTACTTTTCCTTAAGTTTCTGATTAAATTAAGATACCGGATGGTGTCCGGATTGCTTTGGTGTCCGGGTGTTATCCGGGTTATTCATGTTGTCCGGAAAGTTATGCTATCCGGATTGAATGAGCTATCCGGAAAGATGTGTTGTCCGGATAGTTTGGGTTGTCCGGAAAGTTCTGATTGTATCTGGAATACTTTAGCTGATTTGATCATTTTGAGAGTTTAGGTACTTTTGAGTATCCAGTAACCTGTATTTTGTTAACCCTTAGATAGGGAATGAATGAGAACTGACTATTCTGTGGACTAGACTTAAGTTCGAGCTTGGGGGTAACATTTGAAGGAATTAAGCTATCTAGAGTTCTTAGCTTTAGTAAGTCGTATGTGTTCTATTTTGTAAAAAGATATTGTATCTGATTGTTACAGATTCTGTGAATTCTGGGTAAAGGACTGAACCTGTTAAGAAGGCTTGGAAACGTGTTGATAAACAAACAGGTGAGTTTTACTTCAAAATGTTTTCAAACTGCAATACATATAATATAATATATTGATAGATGATATGATTATGTGTTTATGTCTGAAATATAATATATTGAGATATTGTATTTATATGAGTATTCTACTATACGAGAATACGTTGGCCGGGCTTAGGACCGGTGTGTTGGCTGTAATATTCGTACAGCGTTGTTGGCTGTAATTGTCATACATCGAAGTTAATTTATTAGTTGGCTTGCAACCAACTAATATGGCCATGGGAATGAGACAGGGAAGTACATAATGCATGATTCCTAATTGGTATTTATACTTGTGATATGTATATGGTGTTTGTGCAAATGGTTTCAAACTAACCGGGATTTTCTCACTTAGACCGCTAGGTCTAACCCTCATTTTCTTTTAAAAAAATA
This sequence comes from Saussurea involucrata, assembly GCA_033807775.1. Classification (NCBI taxonomy): domain Eukaryota; kingdom Viridiplantae; phylum Streptophyta; class Magnoliopsida; order Asterales; family Asteraceae; genus Saussurea; species Saussurea involucrata. Next base: position 117,098,129 of record CM066322.1, read on the forward strand.
TGTATTCCAGGTCATGGATCGGGTAAGAACAAGTGAATAGAGTATTCGGTGGCTAGCTTTTGGGAAGACTTATATGTTGAAGACTATGATGTGTTTTGCACTTACAACCTTGTTATTAGATATAATGTATTTAATTAGCGAAAAGTTGTAATGGAATACCTTATTTTGGATTGTAAAGATAACGGGATCGTATTTATTATATAATGTATCTTTGTTATGTAACGATGTTAGGCAATGTATGTTATTTGTTATCTATTTGGAAACCGGGTTGTTACAGATGGTATCAGAGCCCTAGTTTAAGGGATTTATGTATTAGTATCTGTACCAAGACTTAAACTGCATGTGAAGTAGGATGTCCCTATTATTGTAGAACCTTGGGGTGTTAAATATAAAAAGGTAGAAGGAACATCATGTAAGGTAATTTCAGATTTACACCTGGCCAGTGTAATTGTGATCTTACAGGTACATGTTTGAACTGGAATACCTTGTTATATGGGGTATGTGCTTATGTGTATATTAACCTTGTCTGAATCAACAGAATGGCAAGTGGTACTAGACAAACGAATCGGGAAGGAGGAAGAAATCCGAATAGAACAAACCCAACAGCCGGAGGAAGGGGAAGAGGGGGAGAAAGAGGTGGAGGCAGAACAGAAGGCAGAATTGGAGGAAGAATTGGGGGGTAGAACAGGGGGTGGAGCTCCGCCGCGAGGTAATGAATTTGTTACTAGGGACGATTTAACAGTCGAAATGGGAAGACTGCAGGCCAGTATACAAGCCATGTTTGATCGAACTCGTCATAATGAAGCTGATACACCAAATCCTGGTCGGGAAGACGAGATGCCTATTACACCTACAATCACACCAGTACTAAGGAAGTGTGACTATAAAATGTTCTTAAGTTGTAAGCCTCCAACTTACTCAGGAGATCGGGATCCAGTGAAAGCTATGAAGTGGCTGAAGGAAATAGAAGCTATCTTCAAGACTAGTAAATGCGCTGAAGAGGATAGAGTACTTTATGGAACCGCAATGTTAAAAGGCAATGCTTTATACTGGTGGGAAGCCCATATTTCTTCGGGATGGTCTGACATATATTCTACCTTCTCTTGGGAAGAATTTGTTATAGCTTTCAGGAAACAGTTTTGTCCTCAAGCCGCAGTTAAACAATTGGAAGGGGAGTTTATGAACTTGCAGCAAGGGAATTTGTCAGTTCGGGACTACACCGCTCGTTTCCTGGAAAAGTCTCGTTTTGCGGAATACTACGTTGCTACAGAGGCCATGAAGATTGAAAGGTTTATCTTTGGATTGAATGCAGAAGTCAGAAGTTTTGTGATTGCTAAAGGACCAGAAACTTTCTCCGCCACAGTAGACGTCGCGGAAACCGTGGAACAAGATAAAGGGAGAAGTACTAGTGATAAGAATGTGGGGAAAAGAAAGTGGGAATGACCGCAATATGATCCGAAGATGTCCAGGTTTCAGCGATTTGATAACCGTCCACCTTTCCGACCAGCGGAAAGACCTTGTCCGAAATGCAACCGTATCCACCAAGGAAATTGTCAAGTTGATCCTCGGGTTTGTTTTAGGTGTGGGAAGACCGGACATGTTGTTAAAGACTGTCGAGTGACGCGGTTTTGTTTCTCATGTAATTCTCCGGATCACATTCAGTCTGATTGTCCGAGGGGAAGAATACAGCAAGGGTGTACATCAGGGAAATCAGCGGTTGTCAGACCGGTAGTACCAAGACTAGAGCCACCAAGAACAATGGGTCGCGCATTTCAGATGACAGCACAAGAAGCGGAGGAAACTCCGTATGTGGTTATAGGTACATTTTTAATAAACTCTCCACGTGCTAAAGTGTTATTTGACTCTGGTGCAAACCGATCGTTCGTGTCTCCTTCATTTGCTGCTTATCTGCGTTTAAAGCCTAAAGTGTTAGATCATACTTTAATGGTAGATACTGCAAATGATAAACAAGTGTCGGTTAATGATGTTTTTGATAGTTGTGTGATAAATATAGAAGGGTGCGGAGTACCGATTCAGTTATTTCCTATAGCTTTGATAGAGTTTGATGTAGTAGTGGGGATGGATTGGTTAGCCGAGAATCAGAGTTTGTGATAAGAAATTAATCAATGTTGTCTTTCCTGAGAGGGGACCGGTAGTGATTTATGGTGATCGTAAAAATAGTCAGTTTTGCCTTATTTCTATGATGAAAGCTCGGAAGAGTGTTAGCAAAGGATGCCGGAGTTATTTAGCTTATGTGATAGATACTAAGCTAGAAAAGAATAAGTTGAAAGATATTCCTATTGTTAGTGAATTTCCAGAAGTATTCCCTGAAGACTTGAATAATCTTCCGCCCGTTAGACAAGTAGAGTTTGGTATAGATCTGATTCCTGGAGACGCTCCTATTGCTCGTGCACCGTATAGTTTAGCGCCACCAGAGATGAAAGAAATGATGACGCAACTACAAGATCTTTCCGATAAGGGCTTCATCAGACCCAGTTCTTCGCCGTGGGGTGCACCAGTCTTGTTTGTGAAAAAGAAGGATGGTTCGATAAGAATGTGTATTGATTATCGAGAACTGAATAAGCGCACGATCAAGAACAAATATCTGCTTCCTAGAATTGATGACCTCTTTGATCAACTAGTTGGAGCTTGCTATTTCTCCAAGATTGATCTAAGATCTGGTTATCATCAGCTGAAGGTTAAAGAAGAAGACGTACTGAAAACTGCTTTTCGCACACGGTATGGTCACTATGAATTCCTGGTGATGCCATTCGGACTGACGAACGCTCCAGCTGCTTTTATGGATTTAATGAATCGGGTATGTAGGCCGTATCTCGATAAATTTGTTATTGTATTTATCGATGATATACTTATCTATTCACGGTCCAAAGAGGAGCACGCACCACATCTTCGTTTGATCCTGGAGTTGCTGAGGAAAGAGAAGTTGTAGGCTAAATTTTCCAAATGTGAATTCTGGTTACGAGAAGTTCAATTCTGGGGCACGTAGTTTCCGAGAAGGGTATTCGAGTTGATCCAGCGAAAATAGAGGCAATTGAAAAGTGGGAACCGCCGAGAACGCCAACCGAAGTACGTAGTTTTCTGGGTTTAGCCGACTACTATCGAAAGTTTATAAAGGACTTCTCTCGTATCGCTACGCCGTTGACCAAGCTGACTCGAAAGAATATAAAGTTTGAATGGAAAGCGGAACAGGATGAAGCATTCCGAATTTTGAAAGAAAGACTTTGAAGCACACCGATTTTGTCACTACCGAAAGGTTCCGAAGACCTTGTTGTTTATAGTGATGCTTCCAAACTGGGATTGGGATGTGTACTTATGCAGCGTGGAAAGGTTATTGTTTATGCTTCTCGTCAGTTAAAAGATCATGAAAGACAGTGTCCTACACACGACATGGAACTGGCAGCAGTTGTATTCGCGTTGAAGATTTGGAGACATTATCTTTACGGCTCTAAATGTCAAATTTATACCGATCATAAGAGTCTCCAACATCTTTTTGATCAGAAGGAATTAAATATGAGGCAAAGAAGATGGCTAGATTTGGTGAATGATTATGACTGTGAAATCCTTTATCATCCGGGAAAGGCGAATGTGGTAGCTGATGAACTAAGTCGTCAAGAAAGGAGTGGAACAATAAAAGTTATTTCACTACGAGCTGAACTCCTACCTAACATCTTTGACGAATTGCAGAAGTGTCAAATAGAAGCTTTTCAAGAAGAACACTTGAAACCAGAATGGTTAGTGGGTATATCAGCATTGCTTGTAAAAGATGATCGTCGGTTGTTGTGTTTGGGAAACAGAATCTGGGTGCCTCATTTGGGTGGTTTACGTGATCGGGTATTACAAGAAACTCATCAATCTCATTTTTCTAATCACCCAGGTACGAATAAGATGTATAAAGACCTGAAACAATTTTATTGGTAGCCTGGAATAAAAAGAAGCATTGCTCAGCATGTGGAAGGTTGTACTACTTGTAAGAAGGTAAAGATTGAACATCAAAAGCCGTTTGGTCAGTTGCAACGGTTAGAAATACCTATGTGGAAATGGGATCAGATTACTACAGATTTTATCACGAAGCTACCAAGGACTCCGAAAGGGTTTCATGACATTTGGGTGATCGTTGACAGATTGACGAAGTCTGCTCACTTCCTACCAATAAAAGAAACTGATTCGTTGGAACGATTAGCCAAGTTGTACATCAATGAAATAGTAACTCGACATGGGGTTCCAATCTAGATTATTTCTGATCGTGATAGTCGTTTTACTTCAAGATTCTGGATAAGTTTTCAAAAGGAAATGGGGACGCAGATAAAATTAAGCACAGCATATCATCCTCAAACTGACGGTCAGAGTGAACGAACAATTCAGACATTAGAAGATATGCTACGGGCTTGCATTGTTGACTTTGGGGGATCGTGGGATAAGCATTTACCATTGATCGAATTTGCCTACAATAACAGTTATCATTCCAGCATTCAAGCGGCACCGTTTGAAGTTTTGTATGGTAGAAAATGTCGAACTCCTTTGTGTTGGAACGAAGTGGGAGAGAAACAGCTAGCGGGGCCAGATATAGTTCAGTTAACCGCGGATAAAATTACTCAGATTCGGGAAAGATTGAAAGTGGCTCAGGACGGACAGAAAAGCTACGCCTACCAACGCCGAAAGCCGTTAGAATTCCAAGTTGGAGATTTTGTGATGTTAAAAGTCTCGCCTTGGAAAGGAGTCATCCGATTTGGGAAACAAGGTAAACTGAGCCCGAGGTACATTGGACCATTTGCAATTACATAAAGGATTGGTGAAGTATCCTACAGGTTAGATCTTCCGCCAGAGTTAAGCAGGATTCACAATGCGTTCCACGTTTCAAATTTTTGAAAGTGTTTGGTTACTCCAGATCAGGCAGTTTCTCTACCAGATATACAAGTTGATGAAAAGCTTAATTATGTGGAGGATCTTGGAGCCATAGTTGACCACAAAGTTAAAGTGCTGCGGAACAAAGTAATCAGACAAGTGAAAGTTCAGTGGAGACATCATAGGGGTCAGGATGCTACTTGGGAATCAGAATCCAAAATGAGAACTAAATACCGGTACCTTTTTGCCTAACCGAATTCCGGGACGGAATTCTTTTAAGGGGGAGATGATGTAATACCCCGGGTAAGTTCATTAGTTAAAATCCTCTTTTCCGTTAATTTAGCTAACTTTAAAGTTTAAGGTTTAGGGTAAGTTTGGTTAATTTAGAGGTTTAAAGGTGTTTTAGTCATTTTGATTAGTTCAAGGTCTAAATGGTAATTATGGTTAGATATTACCCTTAGGACTATTCAGATATTTCAAAAACTAAAAATCAGTAAGTGTGTGTGTGTGTGTTTGAGAAGAAAGGAAGCAAAAGAATAAAAGAAAGCTAGGGATTCAAACTTGGTATATTTGGAAGTGATTTCAGGTATGTTCCTTTACAATTTATGTGTGTAATTGCTAGTAGATGGTTTCTATCGGAGTAGAATTGTTGACTTCATGTCTAGGCTTGAATTCTGTCGATTTCTGGGTAAAATGGGACAAACCGACAGCAGTTTCCGGACACAATATGAATGTGTCCGGGTAGTTTGTTTGATGGTGTCCGGTAGATTTTTAGTGGTGTCCGATAGTTTTCCTTGCAGGTATCCGGTAGTTGAAGTATCCAGGTAAGTTATTTTTCCTTAAGTTTCTGATTAAATTAAGATACCGGATGGTGTCCGGATTGCTTTGGTGTCCGGGTGTTATCCGGATTATTCATGTTGTCCGGAAAGTTATGCTATCCGGATTGAATGAGCTATCCGGAAAGATGTGTTGTCCGGATAGTTTGGGTTGTCCGGAAAGTTCTGATTGTATCCGGAATACTTTAGCTGATTTGATCATTTTGAGAGTTTAGGTACTTTTGAGTATCCAGTAACCTGTATTTTGTTAACCCTTAGATAGGGAATGAATGAGAACTGACAATTCTGTGGACTAGACTTAAGTTCGAGCTTGGGGGTAACATTTGAAGGAATTGGGCTATCTAGAATTCTTAGCTTTAGTAAGTCGTATGTGTTCTATTTTGTAAAAATATATTGTATCTGATTGTTACAGATCCTGTGAATTTTGGGTAAAGGACTGAACCTGTTAAGAAGGCTTGGAAACGTGTTGATAAACAAACAGGTGAGTTTTACTTCAAAATGTTTTCAAACTGGAATACATATATGTGTATAATAGATATGTGATAAATGATATGATTATGTGTTTATGTCTGAAATATAATATATTGAGATATTGTATTTACATGAGTATTCTACTATACGAGAATACGTTGGCCGGGCTTAGGACCGGTGTGTTGGCTGTAATATTCGTACAACGTTGTTGGCTGTAATTGTCGTACAGCGAAGTTAATTTATTAGTTGGCTTGCAACCAACTAATATGGCCATGGGAATGAGACAGGGAAGTACATAATGCATGAGTCCTAATTTTTATTTATACTTGTGATATGTATATGGTGTTTGTGCAAATGGTTTCAAACTAACCGGGATTTTCTCACTTAGACCGCTAGGTCTAACCCTCATTTTGTTTTAAAAATATGTATTCCAGGTCATGGATCGGGTAAGAACAAGTGAATAGAGTATTCGGTGGCTAGCTTTTGGGAAGACTTATATGTTGAAGACTATGATGTGTTTTTCACTTACAACCTTGTTATTAGATATACTGTATTTAATTAGCGAAAAGTTGTAATGGAATACCTTATTTTGGATTGTAAAGATTACGGGACCGTATTTATTATATAATGTATCTTTGTTATGTAACGATGTTAGGCAATGTATGTTATTTGTTATCTATTTGGAAACCGGGTTGTTACATGGTGATATTGTACAAGATAAGATCACAATAAATAAGGTATCATACGTCGCGGGATTGGGACACAATCTGTTCAGCATCGGCCAATTCTGCGATAAAGATCTCGAGGTCAGATTCAAAGCTATACGGTGTAGCGTCCGCACTGATGACAGAAAGGAGCAGCTTGTTGGAACTCGGAAGACCAACCTCTACACCATAGACCTTGCAGCCCTAAAGACCGATGATACTGTCTGCCTAACGTCAAAGGCCAACTCACAACAAACATGGATTTGGCACCGACGTCTCTCGCACCTCAACTTCAAGAATATCAACAAGCTGGTGCTAGGAGGACACGTGAAAGGCATGCCCGAGCTCATGTTCGAGAAGGAAAAACTCTGCGGGGCATGCGAGATGGGTAAAATGCAGCGGGCGACTCACAATCCGAAGTCCACTCCGAGCATGTCCCGGTCCCTCGAACTCATCCACATGGATTTGTGCGGACCGATGCGTGTTCAGAGTATCAACAAGAAGAAGTATGTCCTGGTAATGGTTGACGACTTCTCGCGCTACACATGGGTGACGTTCCTGCGTTCAAAAGATGAAACCCCGGAACTCATCATCAACCATCTGAAGACCATTCAACTGAACCTCCGACAGCAAGTTCAGACTATATGGACGGACAACGGGATGGAGTTCAAGAACCAAACGGTGAACGAATATCTAACATCCGTCGGTATCTCGCAAAATTTCTCTGCCGCGCGAACTCCTCAGCAAAACGATGTGGTAGAAAGACGAAACCGTACCCTAGTCGAATCCGCTCACCATGCTGTCGCAATCAAAGCTGCCATTATTTCTCTGGGCTGAAGCGGTTGCAACTGCCTGCTACACGCAAAACCGCTCCATCATCAACAAGCGGTTCAACAAAACACCGTACGAGATCATCAACAACCGCATCCCAAACATCAAGTACTTCCACGCGTTCGGGTGCACGTGCTACGCCTTGAACGACAAGGATGACCTCGGAAAATTCAGTCCGAAGGCAGACGAAGGAGTATTCATTGGATACTCCATGCAAGCTAAGGCTTATCGCGTTTACAACAAATGGACAAAATCCGTCGTCGAAAGCGTAAACGTGACATTTGACGTGTAACGACCCGGATCCCAGACATACAACAAATAACATACATTGCATAACATCGTTACTTCCAAAATATATATCAAAATACACATTCGGTCCCTTAGTCTTTACACCCATAATACACATTTCATTACAAACTTTTTTACTAACTAAATACATGATATCTGATAACTAAGTTAAAACTACAAAACATGTCAGAGTCTTCAAAATATAAGTCTTCACAAAAGCTAGCCACCGTTTACTCTATTCACTTGCCCTTACCCGATCCACAACCTGGAATACATATTTTAAAACAAAATGAGGGTTACACCTAGCGGTCTAAGTGAGAAAATCCCTGTTAGTTTTAAAACCATTTGCACAACCATCATATACATAACACAAATACAAATACCAGTTATGACTCATGCATCATATACTTTCCTGTCTCATTCTCTTGGCCATATTAATTGGTTGCATGCCAACTAATAAATTAACTCCGTTGTACGACAATTACAGCCAACACCGTTGTACGAATATTACAGCCAACACCACCGGTCCTAAGCCCGGCCAACGTATTCTCGTATAGTGTAATGCTCATGTAAATACAATATCTCAATATAATATATTTCAAACATAAACACATAATCACACCATCTATCACATTCCCAATCCACACATATATGTATTCCAGTTTAAAAATGTTTTAAAGTAAAACTCACCTGTTTGCTTATCAAAATGCTTCCAATCCTTTCTCAAAAACAGTTCAGCTTTCACCCCAAATCCACAGAATCTGAAACAATTAGATACAAGTATTCTTTACCATATACAACACATAAGACTTACTAGGACTAAGAACTTTAGATACATCTATCTAACTCTTATCCTCAAATATTTCCCCCAAACCCGAACTTAAGTCGAGTCCACAGAATAGTCAGTCCTCATTCATTCCCTATCCAATAGTCAACAAAACACAGGTTCCTGGATACTCAAAAGTATCTCAACTCTCAAAAGTGACCAAACAGTTCCAAGTTTCCGGATAACCCAAACTATCCGGACAGCACAGACAATCCGGACAGCATGACTTTCCGGACAACCTCAATAATCCGGACAGCCCAACTACCCGGATACTATCCGGTAACTCATTTCATCCGGAAACTAGAGAAAATAGAACTTACCCGGTTAATAGATTCGTCCGGATACCTGCAAGGAAGAACTACCGGACACTAACAACAAAACTACCGGACACTATCAACATTATCCGGAAACCTCTGTCGGTTTGTTCAAATTTTACCCATAATCGACTGAAATTGCTACCAGCTACGAAATCAACTATTCTAATCCGATAGGAACCATCTAATAGCAATTACAAACATAAATTACAAAGCAACATACCTCAATTTCACTTCCAAATGCACCAATTTGAATCCCTAGCTTTATATTTCTTCTTTCTCTCTTTGTCTCAAAAACACACACTTACACACACTGAATTTCTGCTTTTATGAAAATATCTGGACTCAAAATGGTAATATCAAACCAACTTTACCATTTAGACCCTAACCTATTCAATAATGACCCAAACACCCTTTAAACTTATAAATTCACCTAAACTTACCTTAAACTTCCGTTGTAAAGTTAATTAAAATTTAACGGACATAGACTTTAACTAACGAACTTACCCGGGGTATTACATGACGAAGCCGCAGATTTGGCTTCTGAACAACTCAGTTCAGAACCCGGTTTAACTGGCATGTTAGCTTCCGAACTTTCACGTTCGGGATCTACACAAACCCCAGTAAATCCAAATCATGCATCTACGTCAAATTCACATATTTTTTATATAGATTTATTGTTTCAACATTTTTATGATGATTTCTTTAACTTACCTAACCCTCGTGTGTCTGTACAACCCAGAATTGAAGCTGCTCAAATCGAGAACTCGGGGAATCTTTCCGGTCCGCCGCCTTCGACGAGCACTCCAGCAATCACACTGGAATCCCCACACCGCTCAACAGAGACAACGACGAATGACACGACAATTCCCCCGGAGGAACCTGTACCAACCCCGGTAATCACTCCTAAAGATTTGTCCTCCACTACACTCAATGACTAACTTCTAAATTTCCTGGAACCGGAAGTTGCTCAACTGTCGACGAATCCTGTCACATCTCCTCCGAAAAGCCGACCTTCAACACTTGAAGCTGTTCAAGACCTTCCAGCCGGTGGGTATGTGGATCCGGACACCTCTCACGTGACTCAACAACCGCTTCCGCACACCACCAAATGGACCAAAGCTCATCCTCTTCACCAGATAATCGGCGATCCTTCTACTCCCATTCGAACGCGAGGCAAATCAGCCAACTTCTGCCTGTTCTCCGGATTTCTCAGCAAGATCAAGCCAACAAGCGTCTCTGAAGCACTCGAAGATCCGGACTGGGTCATGGCCATGCAAGAGGAACTCAATCAATTTGAGGCACTCAAGGTATGGCGACTCATCCCACGTCCATCTCACAAGATGGTCATCGACACGAAGTGGATTTTCAAGAACAAGAAGGACGAAGATGGCATCGTCGTTCGTAACAAGCCGTGCCTCGTGGCCAAAGGATACCACCAGCAAGAGGGCATTGATTACGACGAGACATACGCTCTAGTTTCCAGAATCGAGGCGATTCGTATGTTCCTAGCCTACGTCACGCACAAGAACTTCACGGTCTTCTAGATGGATGTCTAGACCGCTTTTCTCAACGGCGAAATCAAGGAAGAGGTGTACGTATCGCAACCGGACAGGTTTGTGGATGACAAAAAGTCTAATCACGTCTACATTCTAGACAAGGCCTTATACGGTTTGAAGAAAGCTCCACGCGCCTGGTATGATGCTTTGTCTAAATTTTTAATAAAATCAGGTTTTTCTAAAGGTAAAATCGATACAACCCTGTTTATTAAAAATGAAGAAGGTCATATTGTTTTAGTTCAAGTGTATATTGATGACATAATTTTCGGTTCCACTAACCCATAGTATTGTAAGAACTTTGCCAAACTAATGGGACAATATTTTCAAATGAGTATGTTGTGTGAGGTGATGTTTTTCCTCGGTCTTCAAGTTAAACAATTGTCGACCGGGATATTCATAAATCAGGCTAAGTACATCCGGGACATTCTTCGAAAGTACCATATGGAACAGTCCTCACCAATGAAAACTCCCATGGCACCCGGTACAAAGTTACACGCCGATCCCAACGGAAAGGATGTGGACACCAAAACGTACCGGGGGATGATTGGTTCTTTTAATGTACTTAACGGCAAGTAGACCGGATAATATGTTTTCGACATTTCTCTACGCCTGTTTTCAGTCAAAACCCAAAGAGTCTCATTTAATTGTTGTTAAACGAATTTTTCGTTACTTAAGAGGTACTGCTGATCTTGGCTTGTGGTACCCGAAAGAGACAGGTTTTGAACTCTCAGCGTACTCAGACGCCGATCACGCGGGTAGCATGTTGGATCGGAAGAGCACATCGGGACATGTGCAGTTCCTGGGCGACAGTTTGGTGAGTTAGGCATCCAAGAAGTAGCAGTGCGTCTCTACATCGACTGCTGAGGCGGAATACGTCGCCGCCGCGAGCTACTGTTTGCAAGTCATCTGGATGCGCACTCAACTCAAAGACTACGTCTTTACATACTCCAACGTGCCCATCTACTACGACTCGAAGAACGTCATCGCCATATCAAGCAATCCAGTCCATCACACGAAGACGAAGCACACAGACGTTCAGTACCACTTTATCAAGGATCACGCGAAAGAGGTACAGTCGAACTCTACTTTGTTAATACTGAACATCAGTTAGCAGACCTCTTTACAAAACCCCTGGACAAAAAACGCTTTAACTATCTTGTGTCCAGGCTTGGTATGCTAAACTTGAAGATTTGATCGAATCGTGCGCCCGATACAAATTCCATACACCTACGAGAAACTGTCTATTCGTCATCTGTTGTCTAACCACCAGATGATTGACTACACACTTTCTCGCATCTGTATTCTACTTGTATCGTACACAGTTTTCTGTTTAAATCTCTGTATTAATTAGGTAGATTTCGTTTGTTTGCTTTCTTTTCGCATGTGTTTCCTATTTTATGTTTATTTACTATTGTCTACTTTATTATTGGATATATCTGTGCTTTCACAACTTGTTCATGTGTTCAGGGGGAGCACATAAGCGTATCAGGTAAGTCTGTCCTACATTTGAGGGGGAGTGTCACACAATTGTTTTTTATCTTCCAAAAGTTTGTTTTGTGTGTGGACACTCCAAAGTATTTCTTCAACAACACCACTTGCACGAACTGAGGGGGAGTAATTTTTCTTTATGTTCATCAGTTGAGGGGGAGCGTCACACTCAAGTTTTTTCTTAACAGTACAAATTTTTTATTGTGTGCGTATGCAACATCCGAGTGGGAGCAAAGAATTCTCCATGCTAAGTTCGAGGGGGAGCGGGAAAATTTATTTTCTCAAAGTCTAAAAGGATTTTTTAATAAGTCTTGAAAAGCACAGGCGCAATTTTGACAAAACCACAAACTATCCGGTAGTGGTTCCCGGATACCCCATATCCGGATAGGTTTCCGGACCGGATAGGTATCCGGTTAAACCCACCCGGTAAGTCGTGCTCATATAAATATCCGGATATTTTTTCATTTTCATTTTTCCGGACCTTAAACCTCAAATAACCCTCTCGAATCACTTTCTCATACGGACTCTCTCGGATCTCCTCTTTTTAGCTCAACTTCGATTCCATCTCACAGGTACGTCTATTTATCGTTTCTCCTATCTGATTCGCACCCACACACCCTCGACTCGATGGTTTAATCGATCCAAACGTCATCGGTTTGGGGTTTTTGGACCCTGACGCGACGGCGGTTCGCATTCCACCCAATCGTCGTTAGTTTTCAGCCGATTGATCGGTTGTTCATTCTTAGTTTATCGATTAAATGCATCTGCAAGGTTTAGAGTTGTGGATTGCTAGTCGATTTGGGCCGATTAGCGTAACCCGGATGCCGTCCGGACACCACCATCGTACCCGGTAACATTCAACCCACCCGGACACATTCATGTTTACCCAGAAACCACCATATGATTTAGATATTTCATCCGGTAACTTCCAAATGTCTACGATATTCATCTGGTAAGACACCTCATCCAGACACCAAGTCATCCGGTAACCCAAGCTGTCCGGGAACTTAATTATTTCCGGTAAGTTCAGTTATCCGGAATGTTCTTGGTTGTCCGGTTTCTTTGACCATCCGGAAAACCCTAGTTGTCCAGAAACCTTATGGTTTCTGGTAAGTTCAACTATCCGGGTGATTCGACTTGTCCGGTACTTTAAGTTTCCGGTATCTAAATTTTGTCCGGTAACCAATACTTTGTCCGGATACCCTGTTTATCCGGATACCCTGGTTGTCCGGATAACTCATTTTGTCCGGTAACTTTGTGTTTCCTGAACGATCTCTGTCCGGACACACTGCCAACAGTCCAGTACCCTGTTTCTCGCTGCCAGTCCTCAATCTACTCCAGATTTAGCCACTATTTGCAAAGATACGCACCGCATATCATTTGATCCGTCCACACACTAACACTGTGTCTTTCAGGTATACTAATGGCGGATCAACAGCCTCCACAAGAGAACATTCCTCCTCAAGAGGAATTCATAGACGAAGAAGCTGACAATGCCTTGGTTTCAGCAGACCATGGCATTGAACTCGAGGCCAATAATCACCATCTCGACGTTGCCGAGTTCCGACCACAACATCGTGTGGTCGTGGACATTCTTCTCAGACACCCTCTTCGCGAGGCACTCGCTGCCACCACTGACGTTCCAGTTCTATATGTTTATCAAATCTGGTGTACGGCTCAAGTGGTCACGGTGCTAAATTCTCAGACGATCACGGCGATGATCGATCAACATCCGTTCGCGCTAACATCAGACTCTTTCACACGTCTACTGTCCTAACCTGAAGCCACTGTCGATGGCCATGCCGCTTACAACCCCGTGGTCGACGATCATGCACTCAGTCGTCCATCCGCCTTCAATCGGAAGTATTTGGCGCCCATCTGGTACACCCTGTTCACGATTCTGAACAGGTGTCTATCCTCCAGATGGAAGGGGATCGACCAGTGTACATGCGACTTCGTACGACTATTTCATGTCGTCTGCTACAACTACCACATCGACTACGCACTAATCATCCAGTGCGAACTAGTTCAGGCAATCCGGCAAATCGGCAAAACAAAGGAGAAGAAGTTCTTTCCTTACCCACAATTCCTATCATTGGCCATCCGTCAGCATATGGACGTGAATCCGAACATACCGCGGTGCATGAACCACCCGGTATGTCCTCCTTTTAACTTGCATTATCTAGTGATTTGTAACTCGTCCAACGCCCAATGCACCGAGTGTGATAGATTATAGACGAGCGTTAGACATAGGTGCTCATGTGGTCCAGCCAGAGCTGGAGGGACCTCCCCAAGGAGTTAGACCCGAGGACTCGTGGAGGAAGAATCTGGGTAGCTGGGGCTCACGGACGTGGTGTGTTGAGAGTACATAAAGGGAGGGGAACAGGCGCGGGCGGTGCATTGGATACGCATGCCAGTACAAGCCATTCTAGCTGACCCGGAACAAGCCAACAACCCCGCATACACACCACCCATACATCTGCTGACGCCGGACCGTCGACATCCCTACATGAGGTCCCGGTCGTCACTGCCCCACATAGACCAATGCTTCATCGCGATCCCGGAACGGACACATCTGAGCCATCTTCACCGCCCAGACAAAACGAAGCATTAGACTCCGAAACAACAGACTCCGATATGGACCGTGCCATCCGCCTTTCTTTAATTCCAACCCGTATCGGAAGTCAACCGCCTTTGACTGAAGAATCTCCTTCTGACTCACCCACACCCCCCCCCCCCCCCAACATTCCTACATCCCAGCCTATTACGAGAGACACGAAGAGAGAGGAGGGAGAATTAGTTAAAGAATTAGAACAAGTGAGGAGGAGAGAATTGAGATCGAAAAAGAATAATGAGAGAGCAAGCCTGAAAAATAAAGAGGCTGATGAGTGAAGCCAAACCAGTGTCGCCCAGGTAACCACATCTGCTATCTCGTCTCATTTGTTGGGACGAGGTATTGAAGAAGCTATCGTGGACCTAGCGACGCAATTGCACAGCCCCACCAGCCACTCAACCAGCTCTCAAAAGTTGGTTGTTTAAAGTTCACACGGGGACATAGCACAAAATCTACCGGTCTCACACTCAGAGAGTATTGGTATTGAAACAAGAGGACAGCCTCCCCCATTTACGACTTCTTTCTGTGCACATTCGAGTCTAGAGCCACTTGATATAGTTACATCTTCTTTGGCTAGGACACAAGACGAGACTGCAAATATCGGTGCTCTTAGTGACCCGATCAGAACTTCCGTAGTATGTCTGCCCTTGAGCGGAATTGTAACAACCCATATCCCATAACATACATCATAAAACATAACATGCATACATATCATTGATTTACAACAAAAGTTACATGACAAACCAAGTACAGTCTCATTAGTCTTGAAACTACAAAATATATAAAAGTTTCTTAAACATCATCGATCAACGGAGGCAGCCTACACCTTATTCTTTCCTTTGCCGCTATCAATTCCTCGACCTGGAAAACATATTTTTGAAAACAAAATGAGGGTTAGACCAAACGGGTCTAGTGAGTTAATCCCAGTCCTTTCCAAAATCATTATAAAACCTTTTATGTAAATCCTTTGTATCAAAATAGTTTAAATAAACCTTTGGTAATCCTTTCGTAAAATATAAACATACCACACGTATTTAAATACCAATCCAGACTCGTGCATCGTGTACATCTCATCCACCTTATTCCTCCACAAATGGCCTTATTAGTTGGTAGCAAGCCAACTAATAAATCAACAACCGGTCCGCACACCGGAACCCGGCTACCCGTCGGTCCGCACACCGGAACCCGGCTACCCGTCGGTCCGCACACCGGAACCCGACTACTCACCGATCCGCTCACCGGAACCCGGCAACAAGTGCACTCGTGTAGTTTAAAGCTTATATAAATACAATATATATCTCATTACATCATATTGTCATTTATATACACATAATCATATTCCTACCACATAATCATCTCATATATATATATACACATATATATGTATCCCAGTTCAAAAACGTTTTAAAGCAAAACTCACCTCGATCGCTTATCCATAAACACTTCCAAGCTTTTCTCCAAAAGATTCAGGCTTTCAATCCAAATCCACAGAATCTGTAACAGATTAAATACAAATATCGTCTTACTAGTCAAACACATAAAGCCTACTAAAATCTTTTCCTCAACAGTTCTCCCTTCAGCAACTTATCACGGGGGTTCCGCTACCCGGATAGCGGATGGGGTCAATGGGCAACGCCCTTGCGGGGTCTGCCCCCCCCCCCCCAGGAAGTTTTCGGAGCAACTTAATCCAAAAATACAATCAGAAACTATATCCAGACACTACCCAAAACTATCTGAACTCCACACAGTACCGGGACTACACAGTACCGGAACTCTACAGTACCGGGACTCCACAATACCGGTACTTCGCACTACCGGTACTCCACACTACCTGTACTCCGCACTACCGGTACTCCGCACTACCGGTACTCAATGAAATATACCGGTACTCTCAAGAACACAGTCGGTTCCATTTTACCCAGATCCAAATTAAACCTATACAACTACAATTTAAACATTCTAATCCGATAGAAGTCTAATACTACTGATTATAAACATAGAACATAAAGGACTTACCTCAAAATCGCTTCCAACCAAGCCAATTAAAGCCCTAACCGTACGAACTCTTCTTCTGCTTCTTCTCGTCTCCAAACACACACTCACACACTGATATTTCTGCTGAATGAAATATTTGAGATCCTAAAGGGATAATATCAAATCCCATTTTACCATTTAAACCTTGCACTATTCACTAATAGCTAAAACACCCCTAAACTTATAATTTAACCCAAACTCACCCTAAATTAAAATACTACCATTTAATTAAACCAATAACATACCCGGTTATTACAACATCTCCCCCTTAAAAGAATTGTTGATCCAAACCCTCAGTGATTTGATAATGACCCTCTCTTAAATACTTAGTGAAAATTGTAAGTAAACAATATGTATCAGAGTTTCACTATCGTTGATAAGTACTAAGATCTTACAGTACCGCTGATAGGAACTCTCGTTCTTTTAAATTAAACATTCAGCGAACACTGTTCATCATTAATGCTCTGAGTCTGTTCAGACATTATGATGATCGCTGATAAGTTAGTTGTTTACTTATGATCCCTGAAGACAAGTTTCACGTCAACAAAGGTTCTACGCTGAAGTCGAAGATCAAGCTCAAGAACCAGCAACAAGTCTCCTAATGAACTGATGCGGATCAGCGAAGACTCAGATTTGTCCACTCAACGTGAAGTATCAAGTACAAAGACTTCAGCTATCGCTGAACTTTATCATCTGCTGAATAGTAAATGATAATCGATGAATCAACGAAAGCTGATCATGAAGTCCTCCGTACTAAGTACTTTTGTCTCTACCACCCTTGCACGACTCCGTACGAATTGTCAGAAAAGAACCTCCGAATATCTGAAATCGTACAACCACTCTGATACTACACTATTCATCCATACGGCTACTATGGTTGTCAACCAAGGTCAATGACATGCAACCAACCAGCTGATGACATGTGTAAAGTATATACTGACTTGCATTAAATGCATGCAGTATATAAAGAGATGAACTCACTTCTTTTGAAGTAACTTGCTAACTCTGGACAAGTTCAAATCTCTTATCTCAAGATAGGTTATTATTAGTAATTTCCTTATCTTTCTTAGTGCAAGAAACCTTAGTGTTCCAACTTGTTTAGATTTAGGTTTATCCTTAATCTTGTCTCTGCAACAAGCTGTAAATTGTTAATGATTTATCAATAAACAATTTAGAAAAGTAAAATCTGTGTGTTTGTATTCAACCCCCCCCCCCCCCCCCTTCTACAAACTTGTATAGGCCTTCGGGACCAACAAGTGGTATCAGAGCAGATTTGTTTAATCTCATAAACAAGATCTGATCTAAGATATTTCTCTTCCTTGCTATTATCTGAAAATGGCCTCCAACACAAACACACATTATATAGACAATGGTTCTCTTGCAAAACCCCCTAGATTTTCCAGAGACAACTTCAACTTATGGAAAAATAGGATGATGCTCTTCTTAGAAGGTGTAGACCCTACTATGACTTACTATCTTGAAAACGGCCCACACATCCCTGTAACAATTGATCCTTTAGTTCCAGCCACTGCAACTAGAGCTGCTATTCCAGAAAGGCTGATTCCAAAGGAAATACACATGTGGACCGATGAAGATAAGAAGAAAGTGGCTATAGATACAAAAGCCAGATCCATACTATCCATGGCCCTTCCTGACGAAGTCTACCATTCCGTCATGAACCTGAAGTCATCAAAAGCCATGTGGGACACAATATGTGTTCAGTATGAAGGAACGTCTGAAGTCCAGGACTCAAGAAAGATCAACCTGGTAAGACAATACGAAAGCTTCATTTCTGGTAAGAATGAAACTCTCTCTGAAGTTCACCAACGTTTTAATTGCTTAATTATAGATCTAAAAACTGTTGGTAAGGAATATTCTAACTTTGAAGTGCTGACAAAGTTTCTAGAATGTTTACCTGAAAGCTGGGACAATTATTCAATGTGTCTCAAGCTGTCAAAGGATCTTAAATCAATGACCCTTTCAACCTTATATGGTACATTGCTGAATCATGAGCAATCTAGCCATCTTAAGAAGAATCTTGTAAAAGATTCCAAAAGCACTCCTGTTGCTTTAATCTCAGAAGAACCTTCTACTCAGCGACCCTCGGTCACTATCACTGAGTTAGGAAGTAACTCTGAAAGGTCATCAGACTCTGATTCTTCAGATGATGATGAATCCTTGGCTCTCCTGACTAAAAAGTTCAGGATATTCGCCAAGAAGAAAATGTTTAGAAAGAACAAACCTCTTTCCATAACTGACAAGCCTAAATCATCAGCTTTTGTTGATAAGGCTACTGCTACTTGTTTCAACTGCGAAAAGACAGGTCATTTCGCTAATGAGTGCAGGTCAAAGAAAGTCATGAGACCTTCAGCTTTCTCAAAGAAAAACTTTGTTCCAAGGAATAAAGATGACAAATACTCAAAGCTGAAGGAGAAGTATGCAAAGCTGAAAAGTTTTAAGAAGAAAGGAAAAGGCCTGATGGCTGACTATGATTGGGCTGCTTCTGATGAAGAAGCATCATCATCTGACTCTGAAGATGATGAAGCAAATCAATGTCTCATGGCCAAGATTGAAGAAGAGGAAGAAAGTTCAGACATTCCCTCCACTTCAACATCTGCCATTCAGGTATCACCTTCTTTCTTTACCAATATTGAAAATATTGATGAAGCTGATAGTCTCCGTAAGATCGATCTCTTGACTAGAAGTTTATACGAAGCCATGAACGGCAAAGATGTGGTTGAAAACCAAAATCTTGATCTCGCTGAAAAGCTTAAAAACTGCTACCTTCAAATAGAAAAGCTTTCTAAAATTGAAGATGATTTTAAAGATCAAGTCTATTTAAATCAGCTAGTCAAAATCGAACGAGCAGAAGCTATCGCTGCATTAAAAGCTGAACAAGCTACTGTTGAAGGATGGTGTAATTCCTCAACAAAGATCACTGAGATAATTAAGGCTCAGATTCCTCTGAGTGATAAACGTGGTCTGGGTTATAAATATGATACTCCAAAACCAACCACTGAACGTACAATGCTTAAATTTGGAACGTTCGTATCCTCAGTCGCTGACACTTCATCATCTCAGTGCTCCTCGTCCATTACACCAATCCCTGAGGAAACTCCTACCTCCTCAAAAGGTAAGGAGAAAATGGTTTATTCAAAACCTACCTCTGTCTCTAAAGACAAAGGTAAAGGAATTGTCATTTATCAAAATCCTCATAAGGGTACCTTAGTACCAAAGCTGAATGCTTCTAAAGCCTCAGTGACCAACCCCTCTGGATCTAGAAAGCTGATCTCTGGATCTAGAAAGCTGATCTCTGGATCTATTCAGCGATCTACTCCTAGACTCAGAGTGGATGTCCTTGGTAAGAAATCTGAAGAACTGAATGTTCGTCCCATTTCTAAAGCCAATAGCTTACTTGGTGCTGGTACTTCTAATTCTAAATTAAAAGCTCAGCATACAAGTGGTCCTAGAACTATTTTTAGTTATAGGAAATGTTATCACTGTGGACTTACCGATCATATTGCTAGTAAGTGCCCCACAGCCACCAAAGCTGAAAAAATAGCTAAGGTGAAGATTGCCCCCAAGGCAAAGAAGACCAACCCCGATGCAAATCAGGTCAAGGTGACTCCTACCACTGAAGTTAAGAAATTAACCAAAGTGAAGAAAGACAAAGCTGAATCTTCAAATGCTGCGAAGACCGCTGAACCTTCTATTCGAACTAGCTCCACTGACAAACGTGTATACATGGTTAAGTGGGTACCCAAGCAAAACTAATCTTCCTTTGTGAATGCAGGTTAAGAAGGGTATCTGGTATCTCGATAGCGGATGCTCTAGACACATGAATGGAAAGAAAAACATGCTCGCTGAATACAAGGAAGAGAAGGGTCCCTCTGTGACTTTCGGTGGAAATGGAAAAGGACACACCCGAGGGTATGGTGTACTTTCAAATGGTACAACCTCCTTCAGAAGAGTCGCATATGTTGAAGGGCTGAAGCATAATCTTCTAAGCATCAGTCAGCTTTGCGACATGGATAACAAAGTGATTTTCACTAAGGAATCCTGCTTTGTCTCTGACAAAAAGGAGAAGATAGCTCTCAGCGGTTATCGTTTGGAAAATGTTTATGTAATAAACATGGACTCAACAACCACTGAGAACTCCTGTTTCTTCTCAAAGGCATCTTCTGATGTTAACTGGCTATGGCACAAGAGGCTCTCGCATCTAAATTTCAAGACACTGAATACTCTTTCCTCCAAAGAGTTAGTCACTGGTCTACCTCAGCATTCATACGCCAAAGAGTCTTTATGTTCAGCGTGTGAAAAAGGGAAGCAGACCAAGGCAAGCTTCAAGTCAAAGCAAGTATCTTCAGTGTCATCTCCTCTACAACTACTCCATATGGATTTGTTTGGCCCTGTTAACAAACAATCCATCGCTGGAAAGAAATATACGCTGGTCATAGTTGATGAATTCTCTCGTTACACATGGGTAATGTTTCTCCGTTCTAAGAGTGACACCCCTGAAGAACTCATCACCTTTGTTCGGAAGATGGAAACTCTGAACAATATGACTGTTCGCTCAATAAGGAGTGATCATGGAACTGAATTCAAAAACAGTTATCTTGATTCCTTCCTTGAAAGTAAGGGTATTTCTCACAACTTTTCGTCAGTGAGAACACCGCAACAAAATGGAGTCGCTGAAAGAAGAAATAGAACAATTATTGAAGCTGCACGTTCAATGCTCAGCGATTCTCACCTGCCTACTCAGTTTTGGGCAGAAGCTGTCAACACTGCTTGCTTTACGCAAAACAGGTCGCTGATAGTTAAAAGATTCAAAAAGACAGCCTATGAACTCTTTCATGGGAGAAAGCCTTCAATCACCTTTCTTCACATCTTTGGATGTCAGTGTTTCATACTGAACAACAGAGATGCCCTTGGAAAGTTTGATCCTAAGGCTGATGATGGAATCTTTCTTGGATACTCCTCAGTCTCCAAAGCCTTCAGAGTCTTCAACCGTAGAAGACAAACTATAGAAGAAACTATTCACGTCACGTTTGACGAATCCCGTTCAGCGAACTCTAAACCGTCCGCTGATACTGAAGAACTGAATCAATGGATGTTTTCTCATCTTGGTGATTCAGAAGAAGTTCCCACTCCTCATGCTCAAACCGTAGAAAATGATGGTCCTACTATCATTCCAGATATGCAGAATAGTGAAGCTGAAACATCTTGGGTCTCAGTTGTGCCTATAAACACTATACCTGCAGTTGATCCAAATATCTTAGAAATTCCATCTATTGGTATCATCAAAGCCCCCCAGGTTAAGTTCAAGTTGGATCAACTAGATTGGACTAAGGTCAACAACCTCTCTGCGCTTCTCGAGTTTCCTCCTCGAAAGCAAGTCACACATCTGGATGATGTTGTGAATTTCCTGAAAAACTGCTGCATTTCAATAGCCCTGACCATCACACCTCCCGCAAGTCAGCTACTACTATCCCAGTTCTGGTACTCTGCCAGACACACTCAGCTACCCTCCGCCAAAGATGCATCCAAAACCATCGATTGCATACTCTGCGATACTGAGTATGGTACAATTAAGATAACCCCCGCTATCATACGAAAAGCCCTGAACTTCCCCAATGCTACCAAAGAAAAACCATTTGTTCCATTCCCTGACCATAAGAAGCATGCTGATAGAGAAGCAATCATTGTTTTCCTCGACGCAATGGGTTACATCTGGGAAACTGGAAGGGACAAGAATCCCGAGAAGAAGCTGACGCTGATAAAGAAGTCCAAAATGCCTAGCGAGATGAATTTCATCTTCGCACACCTGATCAGCTGCATGACAGCGAAGACCGGCTCCTCTGATCAAGCCGCTCAACCTCAGCAGGCTATGGGATACGCACTGCTGAAAGGTCTACATATTGACTGGGTGTCTATCATTTATGATGACCTAGTGCAAAGAGTAGATTTTGCTGTTGATAGACCTGCATGGGTTCCCTACCCCCGTTTCATCAGCGCCATCTTTCAATATGGCCTGAAGGACAGCTATCCTCAAGAGGGTGACCTGAAACTTTCTCAGGTTGGCCCTAAGGTGCTTGATTTCAAACCTGTCGACAATGAGGTACGTCTCTCTACCCTTCTCTCGCTTCTTAACCCCAATTCTTCGACTTCTGTGGCTCCTTCAGCGACAATACCCATCGCTGATACCCCGGCCACACAATCCTCTCCTTCTAAGAAAAGGAAACCCTCTCACACCCAACTTGATTCCAAAAGGATCAAGAAAACCAAGGAGCAACCCCAACAATTCCATGCTGAAGACTCCTCAGCTCATTCTGACGAGCTGAAGGAAAGTTCCGTGGTACGCTCTGCCACACCCGTTCAAGCCATCCCTCCAATCCAGACTTCAGCGTCTCCAAACGCTGAGGTTAGAAACTTGGAACCTACCCAACCTCCCTCAGTCTCTCAAAAGACTGATGAAGTGATTCTCAGCGATTCCAACGCTGAACTCAGTACCCGAACCCCTTTCTTATCCTTCGCTTCTCCTCCCGCTCCCTTGGACACTCCTCCAAAGAACACTGGAGATGCCATCATTCCAGAAGCCACCGCTGACGCTTCTCAACGAATGATGAAGACAGGACCTGCAGAGATCACCATTCCTCACCGAACTTTTGAAGAAGATATGGAACATTATTCAGGAATCCGCAACTTTGACGATTTCGTCAATCCTCCTGCAGGTACAAATCAACCCATATACACTGTAACTAAACCTGAAACTTCTGAGCTTTCCTTTGTTCACAAGTACTTATGTGTTACAGGTCCTAATTTGGGAGACATCAACGAGTGTCTGAAGTCCGTGGAAACAAAGCTGACCGGTCTCACCACCACACTCTCCAACAACTCTACAGCTGTAACAAACGCTGGAGAGAATTTGACAAAGCTGACTACGGTGGTGGAGAAGAAAGCTTCCACAGATGACTTGAAGCAAGTTGATAAGACTCTCAGCGACTTTGCTAAGGTGCTCGATGATATCTACACAGACTACACCTCACTCAAACAATCAGTTTCCTCCATGTCCGGCGAGGTAACAACGCTGAAGACATCGGTTGGAGCACTAGAGGGTGATATGTCTGCTATGAAGACAAATGTTCAAACTCTGACGACTGACTTAGGCTCTGTAAAGACCGACGTTTGTTCGATGAAAACAATGATTGAAGAGCTGCTCAACAAGGCGAGAACTCCTGCTCCTGAACCTGCCCCTGCCCCTGCTTTGGAAACTTTCACAGCGGCGGATCGCAAAGAGCGGAAAAGATCAATCCTGGTATATCTGGCCTTGAAGACAGATTAGCAGCGATTGAAAGTTGTATTAAAATCTCTGGCCAAGAAGACAGAGAAAATACAAATGCTGAGTCTACCCATTCCTCCCCCAATCATGAGAAAGAGGGGGAGAAGAGCGCGGAACATACCGCTGAGAAGAGCGCTGAGGATCTTGAAAAGAGCGTTGAAGACCTTTCCCATGATGAATCTATCAGGGGAGAGAAGAATGAAGATCTTATCGCTGGACCTCAGGGAGATGAAAACCCTGAGGGAACCAAGAAGCTCGCCTCTGTATCTGAGGGGGAGTAACTCGAAGAAGACGCTGAAGAATCCGAAACAGAAGATGATGAAGCCGTCGACATCGCTGATGATGAACCATCTTCTTCTCCAAAGAAGAATGATGATGATGATGACGAAGATGACGATGATTTCTTTATCGTCAAACCTGCCCCAAGGATCAAAGCTCATAAGGGAATTTCAATAATTGAACCAACAGGGGAGCAGACAAAGACAAAGCCCTCAGCCTCTGGCGCTGCGAAAGGCAAAGGCAAAAGCGTCGCTGAAGATGACAATCTGATGATCTTGCTTGAAAAGCCGGTTTGTCAGGTACACTAAACATCTCTTACTCCATCCCTCCTCCACACTACAAGTTCTACTTCCCTAGCCTACACCTGAACATATTTATCTTTCTTTTTCTACCCAAGTTCTTCTACCCATGTTCTTATTTGTAAGATCGCTGTGTTTCAGCTAGTCCTCTCCCCTGTTTGAGGATGTCGCTGAAGGTTCTACTACTGCGACTTCACAAATAAAGCCAGCTGCTGCTGATGAAATAATACCAGTCTTAGATTTGATCTCTGAGACTGATGAACCAGAAGAACAACCTCTCTCGCACAGAAATAGACCTTCCTCAGCTCCTCAAAAGCTGAGTGAAGAGGATCAAAAGAGAAAAGAGGAAATAATAAATCGATTCGAGGATCAGCGAATTATTCTAAGGCGTGATCAACTACCTTCAGTTCCTCCAAAGTTCAGAATTTCAAAAGCTGAATACAAGGAACACCTCAGAGCTGAACGCCTCATCGCTGAAAGAAAGGAAGCTGAAGAGAAAGACAGAGAATACGCCATCAAGCTTACTCAACGATCAATCAAAGACCCCAAGATGAAAAGAGTTCCCATTGATGTTCAACGTAAGCTCTGGGATAATGCTCAAGAAATCGTTAGAGAAAAGACAAAGGTCTCTGATACAACCTTGGAATGGGCTAATCAAATGCTGACCTATCGATCAAGACCATCCAAGATAATCAAAGCCAACATCAGAGGAAAATTGTTCGTTGATGTTCCTGTTGTTGAAGTGGATATCTACAGAGATGACAAAACCAAGCAAACCTTCTATGCTGCTTCATTAGAAAAGTTTGGTCTCTCTGAATGGTTAGAAACGAAATTAGCCATTCAGGGATCACGCTCAAAATTCAAAATCCATGTTGAGATGATCTTAAACAAACAGATCGACTTGCTTTCATCTGCTGTGGATATTCCTCCTACTCTTCCTCAACCGAAGAAAGCCTCTGCTAAGAAGAAGAACGTTTCTGATTCAGGTCCAATCATTCGAAATGAAACAGGTATTGGTTTCTCTCGTGCTGAAGTTCTTGGCCCTGATGCTGATCTTTCAATGCTTGACACCTCCCTACCACCTGGAGAAACCTTCATCCCTGGCACAGTGGTAAGTGATCCATATGGTATATTCTTCTTAGACTATGATGGAAATCATCACTTTCAACGTGTCTCTGAGCTCCAAATCGCTCCCATCGAACAACTCAGAGATCTCGTACACAAGTGTGAAGTCAGACGCGACATCAAAGCTAGACACCTGAAGCCCTTGATTTTTGAAGCTGCTCTGAAGTTAAAGAATCAAGGAGTAAATGTCCCTGACTGGATGATCCCCACTAAAAAGACCCTTGATGAACTTCGCATTAAGGAAGAACCCTTTGAAAACTGATATAATCTCCTTTTTCTCTATTGTATCAGTTATCCTTCTGTACTTGTAAATTATTTCGCTTGTACTTGTAATCTTTCTGTTCTTCATTGTAACCTGATTCAATATTTTAAAGAAAGATTTCAGCGAACGTACTTTACTCCATCAGTACTGAAAAGATCCCAGAAAACAGTAAAAGGGACAAATATTTTATGAGTTCTTTTTATCCTTATGTTTTCATTAAATAGCAATTTTCTTTGTTGCTATGTCATAATCAAATAGGGGGAGATTGTTGATCCAAACCCTCAGTGATTTGATAATGACCCTCTCTTAAATACTTAGTGAAAATTGTAAGTAAACAATATGTATCAGAGTTTCACTATCCCTGATAAGTACTAAGATCTTACACTACCGCTGATAGGAACTCTCGTTCTTTTAAATTAAACATTCAGCGAACATTGTTCATCATTAATGCTCTGAGTCTGTTCAGACATTATGATGATCGCTGATAAGTTAGTTGTTTACTTATGATCCCTGAAGACAAGTTTCACGTCAACAAAGGTTCTACGCTGAAGTCGAAGATCAAGCTCAAGAACCAGCGACAAGTCTCCTAATGAACTGATGTGGATCAGCGAAGACTCAGATTTGTCCACTCAACGTGAAGTATCAAGTACAAAGACTTCAGCTATCGCTGAACTTTATCATCTGTTGAATAGTAAATGATAATCGATGAATCAACGAAAGCTGATCATGAAGTCCTCCGTACTAAGTACTTTTGTCTCTACCACCCTTGCACGACTCCGTACGAATTGTCAGAAAAGAACCTCCGAATATCTGAAATTGTACAACCACTCTGATACTACACTATTCATCCATACGGCTACTATGGTTGTCAACCAAGGTCAATGACATGCAACCAACCAGCTGATGACATGTGTAAAGTATATACTGACTTGCATTGAATGCATGCAGTATATAAAGAGATGAACTCACTTCTTTTGAAGTAACTTGCTAACTCTGAACAAGTTCAAATCTCTTATCTCAAGATAGATTATTATTAGTAATTTCCTTATCTTTCTTAGTGCAAGAAACCTTAGTGTTCCAACTTGTTTAGATTTAGGTTTATCCTTAATCTTGTCTCCGCAACAAGCTGTAAATTGTTAATGATTTATCAATAAACAATTTAGAAAAGTAAAATTTGTGTGTTTGTATTCAACCCCCCCCCCCCCTTCTACAAACTTGTATAGGCCTTCGGGACCAACAAGAATTCTGTCCCGGAATTCAGTCAAATAACCAACGAGGGTAAACAATTACTATAAATTGCTTTCAAACTCATACCACACACTATTCTCAACATTACCAAAAATAATGATAGCCTAAATTTCCGCCCCTTTAATTCCGCACAAAAATTTCCACCCCTTTAAAACAATGATAATCACCAACTTATTAATACCAACTACTTAATTCGAACTTTACACACATCGTCCGCAATTTACTCAACTAATCCATCCCCCATAAATAATGACAGCCTACTTTCTAATAGATCACAGAGTTAACTTGGAGTATTACCTTAACCCGTAGTTAAACTTTTCTCCATAGACCATACCCAACTCCACCGTCACTTCTCTTACCCAAAATACGTCTAAAACAAACAACACTTTCTTGCATTAATTATACCGACCACGAACCCTAGATTACAATTGATTTCCACACTTGTCACAACATCACTCTCGTACTACTACCACATCCTATCCATGGGTCCTTCACCCCGGTCATTACATTTGACTACTTTCTTCCACTCTCTTTTCAACATAAAACACATTTCCCCAAGGATAGCTCGCTAGGAGGTGCTCACTCTAGACCGATCATATGAGCTAGCTTTCTTTCACCTCCAAACCAATCGCACACACCCAATTTCAACAATTACTATACTTAACCAATAATTTCACCACACCTCATATCAGGAACTTAACCAAGTTAATCCGAAATCACACTCAATGCTCGAAACCACCACACACTTCTCATTTCTCAATTAGCATTAACATCTTCTTAACAACATCCGTACATCTTTATTTCACCTCGTGCCTCTTTCAGCACAAAATATCTCATCACGTTCCACACACTACTACTATTCTTTGTAATCTAGCCATCACACTCCCTATATTAACAAGATCAGAACGACAATAATTAAGCACACCCATCTATATTTCTAACATAATTATCAATTATTTTTCTGATGCAGATATACAATAAAAGAATGAAGAGACAATTGATCGGTTTGTACCGAAGTCAAATAGCACTTTAGCACGTGTAGAGTTTATAGAAATATACCTGTCTTCGCCTCTATCCATACATCGAGTCTGACTTGCCACTCTGTTGATTTCAACAAGGTTAATATACACGTAAGCACATATCCAATATAATAAGATATTCCGGTTCAACATGTACTTGTAAGTTCATGCTTACACTGGCCAGGTGTAATTTGAACATACCTTACATGATGTTCCTTCTACCTTTTTATACTTAACATCCCAAGGTTCTAAAATAATAGGGACATCCTACTTCACATGCAGTTTAAGTCTAGGTATAAATCCAAATACCTAAATCTCTTAAACTAGGGCTCTGATACCATTTGTAACAACCCAGATCCCATAACATACATCATATAACATAACATGCATACATATCATTGATTTACAACAAAAGTTACATGACAAACCAAGTACAGTCTCATTAGTCTTGAAACTACAAAATATATAAAAGCTTCTTAAACATCATCGATCAACGGAGGCAGCCTACACCTTATTCTTTCCTTTGCCGCTATCAATTCCTCGACCTGGAAAACATATTTTTGAAAACAAAATGAGGGTTAGACCAAACGGGTCTAGTGAGTTAATCCCAGTCCTTTCCAAAATCATTATAAAACCTTTTATGTAAGTCCTTTGTATCAAAATAGTTTAGATAAACCTTTGGTAATCCTTTCATAAAATATAAACATACCACACGTATTTAAATACCAATCCAGACTCGTGCATCGTGTACATCTCATCCACCTTATTCCTCCATAAATGGCCATATTAGTTGGTAGCAAGCCAACTAATAAATCAACAACCGGTCCGCACACCGGAACCCGACTACTCACCGGTCCGCACACCAGAACACGGCTACCCGTCGGTCCGCACACCGGAACCCGACTACTCACCGGTCCGCTCACCGGAACCCGGCAACAAGTGCACTCGTGTAGTGCAAAGCTTATATAAATACAATATATATCTCATTACATCATATTGTCATTTATATACACATAATTATATTCCTACCACATAATCATCTCATATATATATACACATATATATGTATCCCAGTTCAAAAACGTTTTAAAGCAAAACTCACCTCGATCGCTTATCCATAAACACTTCCAAGCTTTTCTCCAAAAGATTCAGTCTTTCAATCCAAATCCACAGAATCTGTAACAGATTAAATACAAATATCATCTTACTAGTCAAACACATAAAGCCTACTAAAATCTTATCCTCAACAGTTCTCCCTTCAGCGACTTATCACGGGGGTTCCGCTACCCGGATAGCAGATGGGGTCAAGGGGCAACGCCCTTGCGGAGTCTGGGCCCCCCCCCCCCCCCCCCAGGAAGTTTTCGAAGCAACTTAATCCAAAAATACAATCAGAAACTATATCCAGACACTACCCAAAACTATCTGAACTCCACACAGTACCGGGACTCCACCGTACCGGGACTCCACAGTACCGGGACTCCACAATACCGGTACTTCGCACTACCGGTACTCCACACTACCGGTACTCTGCACTACCGGTACTCAATGAAATATACCGGTACTCTCAAGAACACAGTCGGTTCCATTTTA
The DNA here is from genome assembly GCA_033807775.1 of Saussurea involucrata. NCBI lineage: Eukaryota > Viridiplantae > Streptophyta > Magnoliopsida > Asterales > Asteraceae > Saussurea > Saussurea involucrata. Next base: position 117,128,118 of record CM066322.1, read on the forward strand.
CCCAGATCCAAATTAAACCTATACAACTACAATTTAAACATTCTAATCTGATAGAAGTCTAATACTACTGATTATAAACATAAAACATAAAGGACTTACCTCAAAATCGCTTCCAACCAAGCCAATTAAAGCCCTAACCGTACGAACTCTTCTTCTGCTTCTTCTCGTCTCCAAACACACACTCACACACTGATATTTCTGCTGAATGAAATATCTGAGATCCTAAAGGGATAATATCAAATCCCATTTTACCATTTAAACCTTGCACTATTCACTAATAGCTAAAACACCCCTAAACTTATAATTTAACCCAAACTCACCCTAAATTAAAATACTACCATTTAATTAAACCAATAACATACCCGGTTATTACAGGAATACGAGGATCGGAAGGAAATCCTACCATAGTCAACATCACGCCAGCTGTGAACGTAGGTGGTACTTCTGTTGATTCAACAGTCGTGACCTCAGCGGGCAATCTAAGTGATCCCGGCGGTGAGGATTTACCCGACATTTTGTCAAGGGAGTATCTAGACAGCGCCCTAAAGGTTGTCCACGAGTCATTGGAAAAGTAGTTTAGAACGGAGCTAGACAAAGTGAAGAGCCTCATCAAAGGGAAGGGTATAGTGGTCGAAGCCAAAACCAGACCAACACCTCCACCGGCACCTGCTCAGCCAACTTACTCGGTGGATGATTTGAAGACCATGCTCCTTGCCCAGCTGCTCCAACACAACAACACAGACCCCTCGACTGAAGCAGATCTAATCACAGTTCTACGATCGCAATCATCTGCTCAGTCGTCATCAGTAACCGACCGATTGGACCAACTTGACACAACTCTTAAGGACGTTCAGAAGGCCATTACTACCTTGTCTGAAAGAGTCGCCTCACTCGAAGACACCTGCAAGAGTCAAGCTGGCGGACTCAAGCGACGCCACGATGACCAGGATGATCCTGATCACCATGAGGGGGAGAACAAGAGACAAAGATTGACTGAGTCCGACCCAATCATCACTGAAACTACTCCAACAGTTCAACCGGAACCATCAACTGTGGCATAAACCGAAGAACAACCAGAAGCCCAGTTGAGCCTAGCTGAGATGGTAATTGACATGGAAATCTCAGATGATGAAGACCCAACGGTTGAAAAGTCCGAGGGAGATTCAGAGGCACTGATCGTACATACTGCACCGGAAAGGGATGCTCTTGACCTGATAGATCCCGATTCAGAGATCGACTCGGAGACTGAAAACGCATGGTATCAAAAAGCTGCCAGTGCGATGAACTTCGAGGTAAACCTGATCTTTCCCACCGATGCCGATGATGAAATCGACTACGACCAGTTCCTGCTGCAAAACCTATACAGTACACCAACTTATACTTCTCAGATTCCCGAGACTTCTACATCGCTACATCCGACGTCTCCTCAACAACAACAAGCTTCTGATCAACCTCAACCTCCACAGCAACCTGTCCGATGGGAGAAGATTATCATCCTCATTCCTTACCTTGAGGACTCCCTGAAGAAATTATTTGTTCAAAGGTTACGCCCGATCGAGCCAACTTCCTACCTTGGGATATTAAAGTTCGACAAAGATTACCAGAGTCAATATCTAAAGGCAATGAAGAGGTGTCTACCAGTCAGACACGTCAGAACAAAGCACAAAATCACCAAAGTGCTTAACATCCAAACCGGCCGAATTCTTAGAGTTTTGTTTCTAGTATTCACCGTCAGACACGAAGATGGAAATGAATGGAGATTCTCCGAAGCAGACTTTAAGAACCTCAGACTGAATGACTTCCACGCTCTTCTGAAAGACCTTCGAACTCGAACTATCCGACCGATTCATGTCACCAAAGCGCTCGAGGCTGTCAGACGATTCCTGCACTACAAGGTACTGATATCTTACATTACAGATTTTCAGATGGGAGTTGAGCACCGCACAAAGAAGATAAACCTGTTGAAACCGAATCAGAATGCACCCGAGCTGAAGATGTACCCCGAACACTCACTACTTCTTGAACCATAATTTGCAATTGTGTATCTCAACGAGCAAAAAGAAAAGAAGTTTCTCCGATTCAGCCAAGTCGACAGATTCTGCGATGGTACGTTGCTAAAGGTCAGAGACGCACTCAGAGATATCATCACCAAGGAAAAAGATCTTCGAAAAGCGTTTACGGCCAACCTAAATGAATCAAACGCCCGAGAAGCCTTGGAAATAAATTAAGACCGCATCGACTACCGCAAAGCCATTCGAAGCTTCGAGATTCACATCGCACTTCAGAAGAGATATGTTCCAAACTGGCAAGATCTTGAACTTCAATTCAAAGGGGGAGATTGTTAGGACTAAATCTTATTGAATAGAAGTTAAAGGGGATTAATTGTAATTATTGCTTTTGGGCTTAATCATGTAATAGGCCATGGGCCAGAATAGTTTAGGCCTAGGTAAAAATAGGTTTATTTGCCTTAAAAATCAGGTAGGCCAGATTAATCGTTTAATCATTCATATCGTGATTACTGTAAAACTCTCTGAAGGTTTATGCAATATATGGATGACCAGTTGAAATCATTCTGATTAATTCTATTCTATTAATTTCTATTGTGTATGCACTAATCTGGAACTCACACTAACACTTCCCTTCACAAAGTTGTTGCGAAAACTTTGAAATCGACTCTAAGACCCTTGCGAAAACCACTGAAGATCTTGCGAAAACCACTATGAACTTGCGAAAAGTTATGGATCTTGCGAAAACTTCACAAATTTTCGATTTTAGGCCATAACTCTTTCGATACTGAGAATTTCAATCTGAAATTTTGCCGACTTGCTCGAAATGATATTACGAACAACTTTGTAGTTAATTGCAATCACTAAAAACCAAAAATTGAATTACTTTAGATACAATTCAGCAAACTTAAACTTTTGAACTCAAATCCCACAAATTCCTCAAATTCTCCAAAGTTACTGTGAATTAGACTTGATCTAAAACATAAATCGAGTCTAATCCGTGTAGAATTCACTCCAAAATCCCTAAAAACGGAAGAATCCAAAAATGATCACAGTATGGTCCGAAAAAGTTCAAAAATACTCCAAAATCTTCAAGAATTTGCCATGAAATTGATCTGAATTTGTCTGAAATCTCTGATTTAGCTCTGATACCAATTGACAAGTCACAAATTCTAGTGTAAAAATGAGCAATCAAGAATCAAATCTAGAGAGAGAAAGATTATCATTCATAAATCTCATAAGTGTTACAAGTTTCTCAAAAGGTACATGAAAATGACATATGGAGTGCTATTTATAGTAGGTCAAGACATCCCTTTGACTCTACTAAGCACACACTACATAATACAGTTTAAAGCTTAACCAACTACTACAACTTTATTACAACATAAAATACTCTAACAGGGTCATCATGATGGGGAGAAAACCACAGAGCCAAACACCACAGAGCCTCATCCACAAACCAATTCCCCATCCAAAACCCCCCACAAAAGAGCATGGAAGAGGTAGTGCACAAATATCTCTAAAGTGTTCACATGAATGATGTTATCTCAGAGCCTACCCTTCAACCCGACGTAATTGAACAAATGAAATTAGACTTCTACAAATAGAAGGCACAGAAAGCAGAACTGGTATGGTCTAATTCAAAAATCAAAGAGGTATTTGGCATAAAGGTTTTGCACACCCAAATTCTACTATTTCCAATACCATGTTCAAAGGGAAGACATGTCCAAACACGAGTTCACATATGTTGACTTAGGGAACTTGCACCTATATGACCTATCAGAACTTTACGAATGGACTATGAAGAAGGTTGGTTGGAGATAAGAGCACGAGAGAGCCCATCATGCGATTAAAGATGTCATCAGAGAGAAGATCAGAATGTACAGTCTACTCGATTTTCAGATCGATCTGGACCTTGGCGTTAAAAGGATAAAACTAGCCGCACCAGATGACCACTGACCAAACTCTGAGGAAATAATTCCCAAAACCATCATCATAACTCCCAAATTCGGCTACGTCTTCAAAAATGAACAAGGAGAGAAAAGACTATTTGTGAGCTATGACTGCCAAAAATACGCCACAAAGACCCTACTCAAGTTCAGAAAATCAATCATGAAGCGCAGAGGATCAGAGTTTGTCAACGCAGAAGCTGCAGACCAAATGATCACAGATATTGATGCCACTCTGCGATTCACAGACCTTGTCGCTTACTTCTACAGAGAACTCAAGACCAATAGCTTTAGAAAGAAGATAAACGATTTTCCCGATGCCAGAATTTAGCCCACTCTGTAGCCCTTTTGCTTTTCACTGTTTTGTAATTTTTTTCTCTCTGTAATGCATCTGGCAAGTAATTAATTAAAATATCTTTTTACAGAGGTTGAAATTTTTACCTCTTGTCCATTTTAGATTATGTTTCCTTTAAGTTTGTAATCTTTTCTTTTTCAATACTTAGGTGGGGATTGTTAGCTCGACTAAGTATAATGTAAAAGTATTGAAAAAGTGGCTAAGGACAAGACCGCAGAACACCTCTGCCGATCATTCAGCAAGAACTCTCTGCACGAGCCTCAAGCCTCTGTCGATCAACCTTCAATAAATCAAGCCTAACCTAAAAATCATCCTCGGACCACAGAGCCTCAATGAAGTCTCACAGAGCCTTTGTGTGGCCAACTTTTTGAAGAATGGACTTGTGCAATTTCAAGACAATGGAGCTTGTGCCTCTCACATGGGTAAATCGTACGAAGATCCTCATAGTACAACACGATGTATTACTTTCCAGGTGTCACCATTTCATTGGTGGCAACCTTTTCTTTGTACAACCACGACAACCATGCCTCTATATGTAGTGAGCACTACACTGCATTTCAGGTGTGCACACACATAATATGTAGAGAGAGAGAGATAGAGAGAATACTTGGAGAGAAATTCACACACAAGTATGTGTTCTTTGTGTAATGCTATTCTTTATTATTGAATGAGAGATGACATATTGAATGCATTATATCATTAGTTGTTCTTTCTTTTCTGTGTTAAATCTAGCATAAACTCAAACTGATTTGTATTTATTCAAGCTTCCGCACCAGTTCATTTTAGACATTGTTTTGTACATTTGTTTGAGTTCATCATTGTTGAGATAATCTGGGATCAACACCAAAAATAGGAACTGTAGAAAAGTTGAGAGATAATGTAGAAAAAGTGGACGAGATGATTCTTATCATCTCAAAACATGTAGTTTTTAGGTTTTAGAAAATCATGAACGAGATGATTCTTAAAAAAATGTTTGATCTTATTAAGAAAAAGGTTAAGTATCAAATAGTTTGTTTTTGTTGTTTAAGAAAGAAAATACGAAGAAGAAGAAGTTATTAAACCAAACCTTTCGATGGAAGAGTGAAAAATAACTTAGTGTGTGTTCTTGGTGTTTTTGCTTCGAGAGAATCCTTCGCCGTTTAAACTTGATAGAGTTCTAAAATGGAGAAAATTGTACATGTTGATTTGTGTTGCTAAATATTTGGGGCTATGGAGTGTTATATTGTACAATTTGGAAAAGACATTAACATGTGATGTATTTCTATATTATAACCTTGTAAATAGCCTTATATGACTAAACCCGTATGCATGAGTATTTAGATTAAGTGTTGAGATTTGGTATTATATAGGCCAATCTGTGTGCCACTAGAGAGTATACACTAAAGAAAATCGATGTCCTTGAGGTGGAACTCATCTAGATTGGGACAAACACTTTGGTTCATTAAATCCTTGAGGTGTAACTCGATAGAGTAGGCACTTAAGGTAAGAGAGGGTTTGAGGTGATGCTAAGATCGTATGAGCACTAAAACCAAGAACCTGAGGTGTAGTCCCAATAACATCATTTGGTGACTCCATTCACGTGTTCTCATCACATTGACGAAAACAGGCCTCCCCGGTAATTCAAGAGTTACTTTCTGTGCATATGTTCAAGCGTGGAACTTCGTATGAAATTGGAATTATGGTATAGTGCTACCAATACGGACCGCTAACATTTAATTTGTGTATTAACATCTTTTCATGTATAAATGCATTTATGTAAGTGTTGATCCAAACCCTCAGTGATTTGATAATGACCCTGAGAAACACTTAGTGAAAATTGTAAGTAGACAATATGTATTAGAGTTTCACTATCAAAGATATATACTAAGTCTCTTTAGTACCGCTGATAGGAAACTCATGCGCTTTAAATTTACACTTCAGCGAACACTGTACATCAATGAGCCCTGAGCCTATTCAGTCTCACTGGTGATCGCTGATAATTTATGTTGTTTACTTATGATCCCTGAAGACAAGATTCACGTCAACTATGTTCTACGCTGAAGTTGAAGATCAAGCCAAAGAACCAGCGACTAAGTCTACTAGTCACATGATGCGGATATCAGCGAAGCCAAGACTTGTCCACTCAACGTGAAGTTTCAAGTAGAAAACTTCAGCAAACGCTGAACTTTATCATTCGCTGATAAAGAATCATTTAGCGAACGCTGATCATGAAGCCTCCTCTACAAGTAACTTTTGTCTTATCCCCTTGCACGCCCCCGTACGATTTTGTCAGAACGGACATCCCTTTAGTCCAGAATCGTACAACCAACGCTGATTCTACAATGTTCATCATGCGGCCACTAGGTTGTCTACTGAAGTCAAATCATGCAACCAATCAGAGGTTGCCACATGTAAAGGTATAGTGACTTGCATTAAATGCATGCAGTATATAAAGGAAACCCTACTTCATTTTGAAGTGCTCGGCCATTCCGCTCTCGCTGAACTTTCGATGTGAAAGAATACTCTCCTTAGTGTTCTTATTTTCTTTCTCTCTATTTCTAGTGCAAGAAATCTTAGTGTTCTCATAGTTTGTTTAGATTAGGTTTATTCCTTAATCTTATTCCGCAACAAACTGTAAATTGTTTGATACATATCAATAAACAATTTAGAAATATAAAAATCGTGTGTTTGTATTCAACCCCCCCTTCTACAAACTTGTATAACCTCTTTGGGACCAACAAGTGGTATCAGAGCAGATTGTTTAATCTGATAAAAAAGATCTTGCTTATACTATCTATTTCTCTCTTCCTTACTATTCTTCATTATGGCAAACTGTTGGGTCATTGACCAGCATCTCCCTAAATCGAAACGTGGCGCTGCCTGCTACGCTATATGGAAATAAGTTGCGCCTTCTCCACCAGCAATTGCTTTTGGCGTAGTGGTAAGCGCTTGGATCCTAACATGTGGTATCAGAGCAGGTCACGGGTTCGAATCCCATGGAGTGCATTATAATGCCAAAGGCATGTTGTGCAGCCAAGAGTGCTGGCAGATGCTGGGGGGGGGATTGTTGGGTCATTGACCAGCATCTCCCTAAATCGAAACGTGGCGCTGGCTGCTACGCTATATGGAAATAAGTTGCGCCTTCTCCACCAGCAATTGCTTTTGGCGTAGTGGTAAGCGCTTGGATCCTAACATGTTTTTTTTTTTTTTTCAAGAAACTCCATAAATGTAGAATAGAAAATAGGCAAGAAGAACAATTTGTTGAATGATCTCTATTCATATGCTTTACAATACAATGGAGGAGAATTGAAAGTATACGACTCTCTCAAAGTATACTGATCTATCAAATAACTCTCAAAGTCTCTAATGACAATGTAAGCCCAAGACACCTATTTATAGTGTCTAATTACATGACATGGGCCCAAGCCCATTTAACTCCCATTAAACTCCCAAAGCCCAAAAGACTAATAAAGCTAATTACAAAACATTTGACTTTCATTGACTTTACATGGACTTTATAAAACTTTCTATATAATTGGGGCTTTCTAGACCCAACAATCTCCCCCTAAAGTTTTATAAAGAAAGCATCTTCAAATGATCTCCCCCTTGATTTCTTTTAAAACTTTAGTGTTGCATATCTTCACGTCTTACAAATCTATCCAAGCTCCCCCTCAGAATTTGCTATTCTTCTTCACAAATTACAACTTTAAAATCGAATCCAATGTGCAATAAGCTCGACTGAAACAACCTTAGTTTATAATAAAGAATTCGTCCTTGAAATTCGAGTTGTATGATCATTAAGCTCAAGAGCTTAATCCATTAAGATCATAGGATGGCGTGTCTTAATACACTTCAATAACTCAGCTTGGATCCACAAAAATAGAAGATAGAACACCTTTCTGAAAGTTGGGAGAAATATCGTGAAAAACATTGCTTCGGTCCAGCAGCTATACACTGACTTTGACACAGAATCTGACCAATAAGCACATCGATTCAGAACAAACTCAAAACATGAAAAATGTTCATCTGTGTCTTAGGAATCCAGCGCATCTGAAATCGTCAAATTTGGAGCTTCGAGGAGGGTGTTCTGAGCAAAATACGACAGGTGCGCAAAGCTGTTAAACATTTCTGAAATTGCACCTTTACTCCAAAATAAACTAAGTAAAAGTTCTGAGTAGACCAATCAGAATTCTGAGTAAGTCAATCAGAATTCTGAACATGAAGAACTTCTGAAAAAATTCTAACTCTGAAATTCTGATTCCACACGATAAAGTTCTGACTATTGGGGTCAGAATTCTGATAAAGCTTCGAAGACTTAGTTCTGAACCATCATTTGAACATTGATTTCTGATTAACTTTTGACATTCCACAATCTGACTTCTGAGTTCCCTTACTTAAACTTCTGAGGAGTTATTCAAAACTGATTGCACTTGATCAGAATTCTGAATAAATTGGATCAGTTTCCTTTTCCTCTTCTCCCCCTTAAAAATAACATTTCTCTCTTTTGTTGATTCTGTACAAATCATTTTCTATTTTCTTCTCCCCCTTTTGATTATCATAACCATGATCATCAAAATGACAATGATTGTACATTGAATGAACATTCTCCCCCTCTCATTTATGATTTGAGATCATCATGGTCATTGAAAAACTTCTTCAATTTCAGTCGCGTTTCTGAGTATCACTAACAATCTCCTCCTTAATGAATAACCTTGCTCCCCCTCAAAATAAGAATTCTGGAGCAATTTGTTTTCTCCCCCTGAAAGTATGCATATATTTCATCAATCAGTTAGCAAAGTAATGCTAACTACTATTTATACTGCAACTGAAATATTAAAGCTACAGTACAAATATGAAAGACTAATAGGAACAAAACACGTGTCCTAATTAGTTTACAAAACACTAAGTAAAGTATCTTGTCATAAGTTCTGAACAGGTTGTTCAGAACTTCTGAACATTCTTCTGATAGCGCTTCTCAGATCTTCTGACTCTTTATCTCAGATCTCTGACTTCTCTTATCAGACTTTTGTACTTCTGAGCTCTCACAGTCAGAACTCTGACTCTTCTTCTCACAACATCTGAGCTTTCTTATCAGATCTTCAACACTTAGTTTATTGACAAAACTTAGATCTAACAATCTCCCCCTTTTTGTCAAATAAACTCGAACTTTGCATCATCTAGTTCTTTCAGAGCAGGAACAATTTTCTGAAGTAGCACATTCCTCAGATTAAGCCTCTTATCAATTTTGTCAATGATTTCTTGAATAATTTCAACTCGCTGATTTATTGCTTCTTGAGTTATGTTTGCTTCCTTTACTTTCAGCATCTTTTTCTCCAAATTGTGCTTTATGATCCTTAAAGTTCCGGAACAATATTTTGCAGTTTCCTTTGCTCTGAAGAAGATCTTTCCACTTTTGTTTTTCAAAAATACTCCCAAATCTGGATATTTGTGAACACTTCCAGTCTTTAACATCTTTTTCTGCTCATGATCTGTATTGGGATTTGCCAGATAAACACATGACTTTTGTAAATACAGAGCTATTTGGAAATCTGTATAACAGTGCCACCTTAAGATATAGAACATGGCCTCAATCACCACACTTCTTGCCTTCCTTTCATTTCTGTCTTTGCTTGACTCTTTGAAGCATAGAAAGCTGTGTAATCTGTAGAAGTCAACCACTGATAGTTTCTCAAAATCTGCATCAGTAAAATAATAAACCTTGCCATCTTCTCTCAGAACTTCAAAGGATAAGTACTCCATCTTTCTGAATTTCTTAACTTTCAATTCTCTGATTCCAGTAATCAAAAAATCTGAATAAACTTCTTGCTTTAATTTACCAAGACATCTTGATTTTTCAGCCAACCAAGTCTGAGACTCCTTAGGTCTATCATAATACACATCCAGGAATTGTACTTTTTTTGGTTTGAAGAACTCAGGCAGATCAAATTCAAGAAAGTATCCATTCAGATCAATGGATATTTCATCTTCTTTGGGTTCAGACTGTTCAGCTTGGTCAACATTGGTTATCTGCACATTCTGAGGTGTTGTGTCCTGAACTTCTTCAACTTCATCTGACAAAATTTCATTCACTTCATACTCAGCAGGGAACACAAAGTCATTATGTAGAATCTTTTTGGGATTCACCTCAGATAGCAACCATTCACCACAGTTTCTTATTTTTCTTCTAAGATCCAACCTTCTCTTTACAGAGTTCATACATCTCTTCTTTAAACTCTCCTTTTCAGTCTCCCCATTTATTTCCATTTCAATCAATAACCAATTTAGAGTTGCATCACTGTATTTCACCAACTCTTTTGATCTGAACATTTCAAGCCTGCCATGAACTGTATATGTGAACCCTTCTGTCTCCATTCCTTCATTCACAAATCCCTTCAAAATTACACCAATTTCTGTTTTCTTTGTGGGAGAACTCAGATTACACTTTTCTTTTCTTCCTTCAATGGCTAATTGGAAATCATACAAGTGTATATTTCTGACATAGATACCCAGAAGTCTTCTGCATTCAATTTCCATTAAAGTTTCTTCAGTACTAGCAAAGAATTTGACTAGAAAGATCTGATCATCAAGGGTCAATCTGTGAAAGTCAAAAGTAGACATGGAAACCTTTGTATTTTTCTCTTTCAGCACTTCCATTCTAACAAACATTAAACCACTGAATTCTTCTTGTTGAAACATCAGAACTTTCTCAATTCTTTTCTGAATATGCAGTCTTGAGTCAGGAACTCTGAATCTGTTAGAAGCTTCTGCATAGACTATCTGAGCTCTATCATCCATAAAACCATCAATATTACTTTCCAACAGCTCATACTCTCCTTCTGTGTAGTAGAGATTATCATACATCTCCTCAGGAAAAATGGCATCATGAAATTGTCTGGCTAATGGCACATCACTCAATTCTAGAATGAAATCACATACAGGTTCTTCTAATTTCTGCAAATCAATTTTTGGAATCTCAATTGGTTTTCTGAAAACATACTCAGAAGGCATAAAGTAGTCTTTCACTTTCTCATACTCTTCTTTTGTATTTAACTCAATACAAAAATTTAATCTGAACTCATCTTCAAAATTCTGAGTGTAATCAACCGTTCTGTCTTCTTCACCCATCAGATCAATGGGTCTTATCACTTTTATCCCTTTATGAATTTTCTGAACATTCAAAGCTCTGACTACTTCATTATGCATTCTTCTGATCAGTTCTTCATTCAACCTCCTTTCTTCTGATTCAGACTCCATTACATTTTCCCTGTTATAAACCACAATATCAGTACATCTGTTTATCACTGTACTTTCCACTATTTCTTCTGATCTCAATTCAGATTCCTCAATAGCTACAGTTTCATCTGAGTTTCCTTCCATCTCAGTATCCAAGTTCAATTCCTCTGTTTTATCTGATTCATTACTGTCAATACTTCCCAACTCCATTTCTTCTGTATCTGAGCTATCAATCTGTACTATCTGAATCATTTCCTTTAAATTTTTCTGTGTCTGATCTTCTGAACTTTTTGTACTGACCAAATACATATCTGCTATTTCGAAGTCTTCTATGCCAATATCATCATCAGAACTTAATCTCTGTCTTTTCTCCCCCTTTTGATGATCATGAGGTTCATTATCATCAAACTTTCTCTTCAAGTTCTGATTGGATGTACCCTCAGGTTCAGCTTCTGCAACAGGAACAGGTTCAAGAGGCTTTGAAGTAGAAGCCATTGATACACTCAGTGCTTTCAGTATAGATTCCTGCATATCTTGCATTTGTTTTAACATATCTTTTTGCAAACCAGATATTATATCCATGATCTCCTTTTTGTGAGAATCCAAGGATTTCTTTACATCATCTACTTTGGTTTCAACAGAAATCAACTTTTTCTCCAATACAACTTTCAAATCTGACACCTCATCATTCAAATCCTCCACTTTCTTCTCCAAATTTTCTACTTTTTCCCCCATCTCCTTGTTTTGTTTCTGAATCTTTTCAAATTCAGAAGTTTCTAACAGGGAACCTGAACCAACAGATGGCCCAGTTTTCATGTGCCCAGAGGGCTTATGGCCTGTAGATAACACAAAGTCATCTTGTACAACAGATGCACGTTTGCATGAGGCTTTTGTAATGTTCACCTCACCAGGACTTCCATCCAATCCTCGACATCCAACATTAGGTATGTCTATGAATGTTGTTTCAGGAATACGAAACTCCTGATTTGTGCAAGTGTGAGAAGGAATTTCAGGCTCAATATGAATAGGAATGTGATATTCAGACTCAATGTGTTGAAAAATAGGTTGGGATTGATCACCTCCCTCCAAATGAGTTTGGGATGGTTCCCCTGATTTGTGTGAAACAGTAGCATGTTGAAATGCTTCTGAGTGGGTATAGATGGGTTGTTCAAGATCCACCACTAGGTCCATGGTGTTTGTTTCAATATTGGACACCAAGAAATGTGAACCAATAGCAGTTGTGGTTACCTGGCTAAGATTAGCTGGTTCAGAGGCATCTCTTTCTGTTTGAACCTCTGTTAACAATCTCTCATCCTCACCACTCTCATTCTGTTTTTCCTCACTGAGTTTAACCAAGCTCTCAGAATTTTGCCCCTCAATTCTCTCAGAATGTTCATCCATCTGAACATCCTCCCCCTCTCTAATTCGACTAGACCCCTCACCTCTCCTCTCAGGTTGGTCCTCTTGGGTAGGGATTTGAGGTAATTCAATTCCATAGAGGTGCAATAAGCTTTTAAAATATCACTCTCCCTCGGAATATAATTCCTATGTGATTTTGGCAACAATTTATGATTGGGATAGTTTTCAAGTCTTGTTACTGAGGTCATCTTACCCAAATAAAATGTGGGACCTTGCTCTTCATTTGTTCTTCTTGAGATTGTTCTGTTTTCTTGCATGGCATACCAAATAACAATTTGCCAGTACCTGATATAAGGAATGTATGTCAGTGGAGCATCCTTTGTTTTCCTCTGAATTGCTTTCTGATTCTTCTCAAATGTATTCTTCATGTCTTCCCAAAGTATTAAAGTATAGTCATAGTGTCTATTCTTCACTAAGCCCTGAAAGATCTGAAGAATTTGTTTAGAACCCTGATCAGCAGAACTATTCTTCCCTGACAAACATTTATTTACCACATGAAAGAAGCAAGCCCAAATAGGTGGTAATTTGTTTCTTCTGAACAAACTGAGAGTTCTCAATCCTTCATTGTATCCCAATTTCATAAATTCAGCTATTAATTCCTCTGTTAAGGGTGAGTCTTCAAAATCTGTTCTTCTTTGTACATCATCTTTTTCTGGTAGATTCAACATTTCTCTTAATGCAGGGATGGATAGGGCAAAAGTTACTCCTCCAAATTCAGACACAAATTTATTATCCTCTAACCTAAGATGTTTCCACCATTGTTGTATGTACTGAACAGGAACATTTTTACTTCGTGTAAACCATTTTCTGTACGGATGGTGTTTGAATAACTCCATGATAATTTTGTGTTCAGGCTTAAATCGACTTTCCTCAAATACAATAACACAGTTATTTTCAGATAATTTCAACCACTCACTCTCAGGAACAACCCTTTCCACTGAAATAGGTCTATTTGACATAATAGAACCTGCAGCACTTTGTTCATGTTCAATATTTATGTTTACCTCATCTGCATTTCCTTCAGATTCATCCATTTGTTCATCTTCTCCATCATTTCTTATTACCCCTTCCTCTACAGCTCTATTCTGTACTTCATCATTTTCCGAATCAGATGATTCCATTATCGATTTTGAAGAATGTAGAGAAATTAGACCACTTTTTCGAATTCCAGACATGATTTATGAAGAAAACAAACTCAAAGAACTCTTGAATGGTTCGTATCTCACTTTTCGCTCGGGAATTTGAAAAAGTTTGAATTAGGGATTTTAAGATCTATTTAAAATCCGCGAAGTTGAAAGGTTTGACGGAAAAGCGAGTTTAACGTTATAACGGAATCAACACATTTGAAATGCCACAGAAGATTTAAAAGTAAAACGTGGCATAATCAAACAAATATGAAGCTGACACGTGTTAGTGGATAGAAATTTGACTCAAGTCAATGATCTGAATAACACGCTCAGATGGTTTAACATTCCTTTATCAGATATCTGATTGTTCTACAGAGTCTTAATTCCATGATTCAAAATCTTATTTAAGATCAACTTCTCATAGATATAAAACTTTTAGGTATTCAGAAGAGGTTTGAACAGACAAAAAAAAATTTATCATCAAAATTCTGTTCATGTAATGATGTTTTTAAAATCATTTAAAATCTTATATCTGAATTTGAAAATTTATAATTCAGACATAATTTGAACAAGTAGAAAAATTTTATCATTGAAAGCTTGTTCTTCTTTGAATGATCAGAGATAAGAAATGAAAGAAAACCTTTTAAGTATCATTAAAATGATTTTCAAAAGATATTGATGCTCCCCCTTGACTTTAGCATGTATTTGACCATTTTTGATACATAAAGATGAGATAAAAAAAATAGAAAATTTTAATCCACAAAATTGAAGTATTTGATTTTCTCAAAAATAAAATTTTGAAAGTTAAATTTCTGAAGTATTGACTCAGAAGTTCTGAAGTCAAGACTCAGAGGTTCTGAACACAAAATTCAGAAGTTCTGAAGTCAAGACTCAGAAGTTCTGAACTCAAAACTCAGAAGTTCTGAAGTCGAGACTTAGAAGTTCTGATCTCAAGACTCAGACGTTCTGAACTCGAGAGTCAGAAGTTCTGAGTACACTACTCAGAAAATTTTACTTAGACAAATTGATTATTTATAAGAAACGCAAATATTTTCAATTAGTCAGATTAAGCATTCCTATTTTACATATGAGAAAAGAGAACCTTGTGTGATCAAGAGGCTTTGTAAACAAGTCAGCCAATTGATACTTAGTATGCACAAAATGCATCTCTATAGTTCCTTTTTCAACATAGTCCTTTATAAAATGATACCTTACATCTATATGCTTAGTCTTTGAGTGTTGAACAGGATTTTGAGTAATGGCAATTGCACTTTCTGAGTCACAATAGATGGGAATCTTGTTAAGCTGATATCCATAGTCCATCAGTTGTGTTCTCATCCACAATGTTTGAGAACATGAAGCAGCAACAGCAACATATTCTGCTTCAGCAGTTGAAGTGGACACACAATTCTGCTTCTTTGATGCCCAACTCACTATTTTATCTCCCAAAAAGTGACAAGCACCAGATGTACTTTTTCTGTCCAACCTACTTCCTGCATGATCAGCATCAGTGAAGGCAGTTAATTTGAAATCAGTTTCTTTTGGATACCATAAACCTAGATCAGGTGATCCTTTGAGATATCTTAAAATTCTTTTGACAGCCAACATATGTGATTCTTTTGGGTTAGATTGAAATCTAGCACAGAAACAGGTAGAGAACATAATATCAGGCCTACTTGCAGTCAGATAAAGTAATGATCCAATCATGCCTCTATAAAGTTTGATATCTACTGATACACCTTTGAGATCAGCATCTAACTTTATGTTAGTTGCCATAGGTGTTCTCATAGAAGCACAATCAGACATTTTGAACTTTTTCAGAATGTCTCTAACATATTTCCCTTGATTTATAAAAATACCTTTTGGTAATTGTTTGACTTGAAGACCAAGAAAAAAATTCAGCTCACCCATCATGCTCATTTCAAATTCAGATGACATGATTTTTGAAAAATTATCACATAATTCTTGACTGGTAGAACCAAATATTATGTCATCAACATAAATCTGAATCAGAATTAAATCATCACCCTGTTTCTTTAAAAACAAAGTTGTGTCAATCTTACCTTTCTTGAACCCTGACTTTAACAAATGTTGAGTAAGAGTGTCATACCAGGCTCGTGGTGCTTGTTTTACACCATATAAAGCTTTGTCTAAAATATAAACATGATCAGGGAATTCTGGATCAACAAAACCTTCAGGTTGATGAACATACACCTCTTCATTAAGTTTGCCATTTAGAAAGGCTGATTTGACATCCATCTGATACACCTTAAAATTTTTGTGTGCAGCATAGGCCAAAAATATTCTAATTGCCTCTATTCTTGCCACTGGTGCAAATATCTCATCATAATCAATTCCCTCTTGTTGACAGTATCCCTTAGCAACCAATCTTGCCTTGTTTCGGATGACAAGACCCGACTCATCCTTTTTGTTTCTGAACACCCATTTAGTTCCAATAATAGATTTACCTTCAGGCTTTGGAATGAGTCTCCAAACTTTATTTCTTTCAAATTGGAGCAATTCTTCTTGCATTGCTGAAATCCAGTCTGGATCCTCTAGGGCTTCATTTGCTTTCTTTGGTTCAATCACACTTAAGAAACCAGCAAACATTGCTTCATTTGTTGTAGCTGATCTTGTCTTTACTCCTGCTGATAGATCACCTATTACTTGATGAATAGGATGATTTTTAGTCCATTTATTTGCACTAGGGAGTACATCAATCTCTGAATAATTGTTGTTTGCATCATTCTCATCAATGATTGCTTGTAATTCTGAACTGTCCCCTTGTTCTGATGTATGAGTAGGAGTTGTATCCAAGTTTGGGTTCTGAGCAATGAAGTCAGACTTCTGAGTAACTTGACCAGAGTTCTGACTACAAGGTTCAGAGTTCTGATTACATGGTTCAGAATTCTGAATACATGGTTCAGAATTCTCACTACTTGTATTTATCAGATTTGGACATTCCTCAGATGGACCTTTATCAGAAATTACAGTTGATTGAACTATTTCTGGAGTTTTATTTTTCATCTCTTTGATCATCTTTGAGTTTTCATATTCTGCATAAGAATCAGAAATTAGTTCAATAAAAGCATCCTTAAACAATAAATTGAGTTCTGAACAAATAGGATTAGAATTTGTATCAGAAGTCATCTTTGTCTTTTTCTGCATGAGTTCTGAACTGTCTTGTTCAGAAGTCCTCATTCTGGCTTCATCAAAGGTTACATTTATGCTTTCCATCATCCTTTTGGTTCTTCTATTGTAGATTCTGAATGCTTTGGAAGTTAAAGAATAACCAACAAAGTATCCTTCATCTGCCTTTTTATCAAATTTGGCAAGATTTTCTCTGTCTTTAAGGACATAGCATCTGCAACCAAAAACATGAAAGAATTTGATTAATGGTTTTCTTTTGTTTATCAGTTCATAAGCAGTCTTATTTAATCTCTTATTGATTAAAGTTCTATTCTGTGTAAAACAAGCAGTTGCAATTGCTTCAGCCCATAGGAAGATGGGTAGATTTGAATAAGCCAGCATTGTTCTCGCAGCTTCAAGTAGAGTTCTGTTTTTCCTTTCAACAACACCATTTTGTTGAGGAGTTCTTACAGCAGAAAAATTATGAGAAATTCCAGAATTTTCTAAAAAATTCTGAAGAGTCTCATTTCTGAACTCTGTTCCATTATCACTTCTGATTTTCTGAACTTGAAGTTGTAGGAGAACTTGAATTCTTTTGATAAAATTTATCAATGTAATAGCAGCTTCTGACTTGGCTCTTAGGAATTCAACCCATGTGTATCTGGAGTATTCATCAACAATCACAAGCATATATTTCTTTCCTCCCATAGACTGAACTGAAATTGGACCACAAAGATCAGTATGAATCATTTCTAATGGTGCTTTGCAAGATGAATCCATTTTTAATTTGTGAGAACTCTTTTTCATCTTGCCCATTTCACAAGCTGAGCATAATGATTCTTTTTCAAATTTAATCTTTGGTAAACCTTTAACCAGATGTTTTGCAACAAGATTATTTAGATCCTTGAAATTCAGATGAGAACATCTTCTATGCCAAAGCCAGCATTCATTTGCAGTTTGATTTGATAAAAGACAAACAGGATTTAATGTTTGTAATTTTGAAAAGTTAACTACAAATAAGTCCATATGTCTTTTGGCCCAGAAGACTTTAACATCATTTTCAGTTAGAATCATGCAACCTGTTATTTGAAACTTAATTTGACAAAGACTGTCTAAAAACTGACTTATGCTGAAAAGATTATGTTGTAATCCTTCAACATAGAAAACCTTTTGGATAGTCAGATCCCCTTTAGTTAAATCCCCATAACCTTTGACTTGACCTTTGCTATTGTTTCCAAAGTTTACTGCTCCTCCAGCCTTTTCTGTGAAGTTTGATAGAAAAGACTTCTGACCTGTCATGTGTCTTGAAGCTCCTGAATCTAAAAACCACACATGACAGCCCTGCAAAAGGATCAGTTAGTTTTAGGTACCCATTTTGGAATGGGTCCATCTTTGTTAGTTTTGTCATTGGATTTAACATTAGTACCTTTTACTTTCCACTCAAAATCTTTCTTCAAACACCACTTTCCTTGAACTTTTATGAAGTCAGAACATTTTCTGCTTACAAACTTATTCACTTTCTTTTTGAAAGTTGTATCTTTTGATTTTTCAACATTTTCAACTTTCTTTTCTTTTATCTTTTCTTTCTTCTGAGTCTGAGGAACAACAATTTTCTTCTTTTCTGTATTCTGATGAACAGAAACAGTTTTCTTTTCTGAATATTGAATATCTTTTCTTATGTATGAAACAGAAGTTATTTTGACTTGACATTTATGAGAATATTTGAATGAATCATTTTTACATCTAACACAAACAAGATTTTTCTTTACAAGTGACAATAAATCTGAAACATAGATCATTTCATTTTTATTGATACTGTTCAGAGTACAATTGTCCTTATTACAAGAATCTCTAGCTTTGAGTTCAGAAGTAGATTTCATTCTAAGCTTCTCAAGATCCCTTTTCGTATCATTCAACTTTGCAAGATCATCTTTCCTTTTGCTTTCTTCTTTTTCTGAAAAGTTCAAGTCCTTTTTGTTAGACGAATTAGATGATTCACCTTTTTCATATGTACTTGATTCATTAAAGAATTTATCATTTTCTTTTAGAACATTAATTTTAAAAAGATCATACTCAGTCTTCAGTTTTTCAAGCTCTGTTATTTTCTGAATAAAAATATTCTTTTCTTTCAAAGCTTCTTCAAGTTTAGTATCCACCTCACAGAAATCATTTTCAAGTTCATCATAAGCTTTCCTTAAGTCCTCAAGTTCTTGACTCACAAGATTAAATCTCTTTTCAAGTTGTAAAAATTCATCTGACTTTGTTTCAGAAAATTCAGTTGAATCAGACTTCTGACTACCTGAGTTAGAGTTCTGATTTACAGACTCAGATGTCTGATCTTTAGACTCGGAATTCTGACTACAAAGTTCAGAATCCTGACTAGAAGTTTCAGACTTCTGATTGACTGTTTCAGAATTATTACTTGTGTCAAATATGCTTTCAATGTCATGATATGAAAAACTTGGTTGTTTATTTTTGTAGCTGACATTTAAAGAATCATACTTGAATTTAGTATCATTGTATTTTGGCTTCTCATCTGTTGGTTTAGAAACTTCTTTCTTAACCTTTTCTTCTAAAACAACTGACTTTTCTGTTTTAGATTCAGAAATTTTCTCATCTGACTTTTTAGAGTTTGGTCTTTGCAGATTGTCAGAACTTGTTATGGAACTAGCAGGTCTTATGAAAACTTCAACAATTTCTGGGATTTTTGGCTTAGAAACTTGAAGTTTTTCATACAAGTTGATTGGAGCTCTTTTTAAAGTGACATTTTCTTCCAATCCCAATCCCTTCTTTGGGTTGTAAAATCTTGTATCTTTAACATTGCTTAATAAAAGATTTAATGTTTGCTGAGTCTGACCCCTTTTCAAATTCAGATCTTCCAATTCTTTGATTTTCGTGTATAAATTCTTTCTTTCCTCAAATAACATATCAAATTTTATTTGTAAATCACCTTTTTCATCCTTTATTTTTGAAAACTCAACTTTTAGTTCAGAAAGCTTTTTCAACAATTCAGAATTTTCATTTTTAACTTTCTGTTTCTCAGCCTCAGATTCTTCATATTGTTCTTTTATTACTTCTTTTTCAATTCTGAACTTGTTAACCAAGTTTCTTTCTCCTTTTATCTGTTTTCTTAGATTAGCAAATTCATTTTTCATTTCACCAATCTGTGTCATTAACTCTATTTCAAGTGAAGAATGTACCTCAGCAGATGACTCAGAATCAGCATCTTCAAAATCAGAATCATCCTCATTCCTCATTTTTGCTATATAGCTTCGCATCTGTGGAAAGTTGATATGATCATCTTCATCAGAAGTGTAGTACAGCCAATTCTCCTGTTCAGCCAATAACGCACTTTCGTCATCTCTCTTCTTTGCAAGCTGAGCCTTCTTGGTGTAGTATTCATAATCTTTCACAACTTTAACTCTGCAATCCTTGGCATAATGGCCAGATTTTCCACACTTGAAACACAGATTCTTTTCTTTTCTCTCTTCCTTCTCTTCTTTGTTTTCTTCACTTCTCTCTACTCTCTTTTCAATCTTATTTTCTTCTCTGTCTTCTTTCTTCTTATAATCTGAACTTCCAACTCTCTTATAATTTCCTTGAAATCTGCCCTTCCCATACCTTTTGTTGAAAGTATTTGTCAGCAAAGCTAGCTTCTCAGCCATTATCTTGATATCTTCATCGTCTTCTGATCCTTCTTCCTTGTTAGATTCTTCCAGATTAGGTATCTCTGATAGATATGCAGTCTTTTTGGGTGCTTTGATTGCTTTGGATTTTGATAAGAACGCTAACTGATCAGCAACATTTTTCTTCTCTTCCACAACTAATTTGACAGAGTCTTCATGTTGATTAAGAACACAGAACAAATCATTCAAGTCTTCTTCACACATATCCTTGTTCATTTGCAGACTTATGGCAAATGATGACCATTCTGAATTTAGACTGTTCAGAAATTTGTAATTTATTTCTGACTTTGTTTTCTTCAGTCCATTTCTTCTCAAGTCATTTAGAATAGTGCAAAATTTACTGTATGTCTGTGTCAAACTTTCTGACTCTTTTGCTTTGAACCTTTCATAAGCATTTATGCTTTGATTTAATTTTGCCTGAATAGATCTCACAGTTCCTAACATCTGCCTTTCCAATTCGTCCCACATTTCTTTAGCTGATGATCCACTGTCAATCCTGTTAAGAACCTCATTTGGAACAGCCAAAGTCATCAAAGTAATTGCTCTTTTGTCAATAGCATGCCTATTCTTCTGTTCAGCTGTGTATTGGGAATAATTCTTCTTCACTCTGGTGGCTGGAATTTCTGGAGTTGTCTCTGTAGCAGGGGTTGCGGCAACATCGATATACACTTCAATTGGACCTTCTCGAATAGAAATCATAAGATTTTCATCGATGTTGTCTAGGAATTGGATCATACGAGTTTTCCATTGCTGATACTCTTCTGGTATAAGAACAGGCGGTTTGGTTTCGGATCCCATGGCTAGATATTCTTTAGAAGACATGATTGTAAGAAAATTCAACAGAAAGACAAATTTGAGTTTCTTGATCGAAAAGTAACAGGTAATTCAAGAATTGCCAAGAATTCAAGAACTAGCCCTAGCAGCGGAATCGAATTTTGAATGAATCAAGAAATCTTCAAGAAATTGATCAATCGATCTTCGCGATATCAATTTTGAACGAATTTGTTTGTTGATTGGCTCTGATACCACATGTTAGGATCCAAGCGCTTACCACTACGCCAAAAGCAATTGCTGGTGGAGAAGGCGCAACTTATTTCCATATAGCGTAGCAGCCAGCGCCACGTTTCGATTTAGGGAGATGCTGGTCAATGACCCAACAATCCCCCCCCCCCCCCCCCCAGCATCTGCCAGCACTCTTGGCTGCACAGCATGCCTTTGGCATTATAATGCACTCCATGGGATTCGAACCCGTGACCTGCTCTGATACCACATGTTAGGATCCAAGCGCTTACTACTACGCCAAAAGCAATTGCTGGTGGAGAAGGCGCAACTTATTTCCATATAGCGTAGCAGCCAGCGCCACGTTTCGATTTAGGGAGATGCTGGTCAATGACCCAACACAAACTCCACAAATACAAACTATATTGATAATTGCTCTCTTGCAAAACCCCCTATATTTAGCAAAGATAATTTCAATCTTTGGAAAAATAGGATGATGCTCTTCTTGGAAGGTGTAGATCCCACTATACCTCATTATATTGAAAATGGACCATATGTCCCTTTCATGTTAGACCCTGTTGTTCCAGCCACTGCTACTAGAGCTCCCATCCCTAAACGAATCATCCCCAGGGAAGTCACTAACAGGACTGATGAAGACAAGAAGAAAGTGTCCATCGATACTAAGGCCAGATCCATCATCTCAATGGCTCTTCCTGATGAAGTCTACCACTCCGTCATGAACCTGAAGAGTTCTAAAGCAATGTGGGACACTATATGTGTTCAATATGAAGGTACTACTGAGGTCCAAGATTCAAGAAAGATCAACCTGGTAAGGCAGTATGAAAGTTTCATTTGTGGTAAGAATGAAACTCTCTCTAAAGTACATCAACGGTTTAACTGTCTAATTATTGATTTAAAAACTGTTGGTAAGGAATATTCTAACTTTGAGATCCTGACAAAGTTTCTGGAAAGTCTTCCTGAAAGCTGGGACAGTTATTCTATGTGCCTTAAGCTGTTACACCCCGCTAAAGCGGAAACACGAGATGTAACAGTTTAGAGTTTCATAGCATAAGGTACAAGATAACACCAACCATAGTAGTTTAAAGAAGTACAAAAGTTTACAACATGTCTTAAAACAACATTTTTTCAAATGGAAATAACATAGATGAACACATGCAGGATGCTGCTACACGTGGTGCCTTTCTAGATGCCAACCTTACTGACGTACACCTGAAAAGCATGTCAATAAAAGGTCAACTACTGAAATAGTTGGTGAGATCACAATTTTCTGAATGCAAAGAATTTTTGATGCAAAATTTGTTTGAATCCGCACAGTGGATAGATAATCCGGTTGTCAACTTGCCCAAGGTATCTTTGTATGCAAAAATGTTAAAGCAACGAGCCCACTACCCAAACCTAACGACTGAAGGCCCCAAGGTGCATGTTCTATCGCTAACACGCGTATATGAAACAATAATTATGCACTCACGCAATGTAAGTGGGGAGTCAACCAAATAGCGCTATTCATAATTACCAACAGCTCAATAGTTGAGTTAAATGGGTAATGTGAGAGAAAACGGGGACTTAAGGCACGATAGTAATCTCAGAATCAACTAACATAAGCATACATACCATAGTGCATAAGCATTCAGAGCAAGATTTAGCAGTTTCAAGTAAACAGTACAACCGGTGCGTAAAAAGAATTAGTAGCATGCTTTTCCCCCAAAATATACGAAAATGGTAAAAAGGGGTTGTGAAAACTCACTGTGATATGCGATGACGGATTCAATATGTCCACTGAATGCAAACCAATGTCTGATCCTACTTCAATCCTACGAAACGTAAAGATTCTAGTAAGATTTAAGCCTAGATCTTATGGTTTCGGGTAAAGCTTAATTATCTAAAATATCATAAAATGTCTTAAGTATATTTGATTTTTGTTTGAGGTTTCGTTTTTTTGTTAATAAGAAAATTTACAAATTTTAAAGATAAAAACCTTATTAACTTTTCATTATTGTAATTCTTTATAATTTATTATATTTAATATTAACATTTATACATATGTTATGTTTAACTTGTTCCTTTTAACACAAACCTCAAATCTTTAAAATAAAAGAAGAATCTAAAACATTAAGACAATTAAAAATAACCATAAAGTGGCAACAAAGTTTTGGACAGAAAAGAAAATTTAAAACATTAAGAAGTCTTTTTTCTAGCAAAACAAGCTTGAAAATCAAAATAGAAGAAGAAAATGCAAGAAAATGCAAGAAGACTAAACAAAAGATGAATAATCTTTCATCTTTACCTAAGTTTACCTCTATGAACACCTTCAAATGCCTTGGATTTCTTGTTTTAGTGGCTGAAATGTTGATGATGTTTGAGAGAAAATGGAGAGAAAATAGAGAGAGAGAGAGAGAGAGAGAGAGAGAGAAGTTAGAGAGAGAAGTGGATGTGGGTTTGTGTGTGAAATGAGAGAAAGAGAAGAGTGTGTGAGGTTAAGGGGGGTGTGGCCGGCCATAGGGAGTGGGAGAGAGAGGAGAGGAGATGAAGGGTTGTATTGGGTTTGGGTGTAAGCATTATGATTGCATTTCTTGGAATTTTAAGAGGTAGGTTTATTTTATCATTTTGAATTGTTTTACATTAATAATACTTGTTTTAAGATAGTGTATTTTTTTAACATTATACATATATATATATATATGATATTAGAATTGGCATTTTATAAGATTGTTAGATAATTCACTCATCCAAGTAGGAGCTAAGCAAAATTTCTAAATTTTTCTAATAACATTGCTTCTAATTACTTAATCTAGTATGTGACGCGTCTAACGTATAATACTAAGATGTTCAGTCCAGTACTAACCTGAAATGTTATTTTGACGGATGTCACAGTCTCCCCCAATTAAAAGAATTTCGTCCCGAAATTCAACGATTGTCATCTTTGACTGGTTCTTTAGTAAAGAGGTGAGGATACTTGTGCTTCATATAATCCTCACATTCCCATGTGAACTCAGGCCCGCGCCTTGTGTTCCAACGAACTTTTAAGATCGGAATTTTACTTCGTTTAAGTTGCTTAACTTCTCTGTCGAGAACTTCAATTGGTTCTTCTACGATGTGCAACTTATCATTGATCTGAACTTCTTCTAGGGGTACAATTAAGGAGTCATCAGCTAGACACTTCTTGACATTCGGCACATGGAATGTATCATGAATAGCACTTAGCTCTTGAGGTAACTTGAGTTTGTATGCCACTGGACCAATCCTTTCAGTGATCTCGAACGGTCCAATATACCTGGGGCTCAACTTACCTCTCTTCCCGAATCGTACTAATCCTTTCCAGGGTGATACCTTTAAAAGCACTTTATCACCAACTTGAAACTCTAAAGGCTTTCTACGGTTATCCGCATAACTTTTCTGATGATCCCTGGCTGCTTTAAGTCTATCTCTGATGATTGAAATCTTGTCAGTAGTCTCCTGCACAATGTCGGGTCTATTTAATTATCTATCTCCAATTTCTAACCAACAAAGTGGTGAACGACACTTACGCCCATACAAGGCTTTATATGGCGCGCACTGAATACTAGTGTGATAGCTGTTGTTGTAGGAAAACTCGACCAAAGGTAGGTGAGTATCCCAACTCCCTCTGAAATCTATCACACATGCTCGAAGCATATCTTCTAAGGTCTGTATAGTTCGTTGTAGAAACCAGGATTCAATCTTACAATGTAATTGTTTATTAAGAACACAATCAAATAGTAGAATGATAGAGAATTGGATCCAAAAGCTTCGTATTCATTCAAATACAGATTACAGATCTAGAGAGAGAATCTCTCAAAGATTACAAAGTGAATATGAAACCTATTCAAAAGTTATGCGAAAATTAGTTAGCTTACAGTTGCTAACTACTATATATACTGTAAAGAAAAGCTAAAGCTACAGTACATATATATGACAAACCAATAGAACAATTACACGTGTTCAAATGAATAACATAATGTAACTGAAAATGTCCAAGACATAAGTTCTGAACATCCTTCTGATTAAGCACTTCAGAACATACACTTGAGCACTTGACATTTTCATCTTCATATTTAAAACTTATGAGTCTCTTACTCAGAACTCTGAGCCTTCTGTTCAGACTTCACACTTAGTAATCTTTGCAAGACTTCTCAATCAGAACTTCTGAGTCTCCTACTCATAATTCTGAGTCTTCAGTTCAGATATCAACACTTAGGCTTTTTGACAAACTTCAGTTCTAACAATCTCCCCCTTTTGTCAAACAAGCCTGTATTGATCAACATTGAATTCCTTTAAAGCAAGCACAATCTTTAGAAGAATCACATTCCTCAAAGCTAATCTTCTGTCAATTCTTTCAATGATTTATTGTGTCTCTTCAACTTGTTTTCCTCTTGATAGTTTCTTCTGTAAGCTGTGTTTGATAAATCTTGGAGTTCCAGAGCAATACTTAGCAACTTCATTAGCTCTGAAGAAGATCTTTTCACTTCTTTTGTTTTTCAGGAAGACCCCCAATTCTGGCCATTTACTGATATTTCCACTCTTTAGAAGATTTAGTTGCTCGTGATCATTGTTTGGCTTTGAAAGATAAACACATGGTCTATGTATATACAGAGTAACTTGGAAATCAATGTATGCATACCATCTCAGAATGTAAAACATTGCTTCTCTTACTGTTGCTAAGGCTCCTCTTTCCTTCTTGTATTTACTGCAATCTTTATTCTCCAAAAGACAATACAATCGGTAGAAATCAGATACTGAAATCTTATCAAAGTCAGCTTCAGTGAAGTAGTATACTTTCCCATCTTCTCTCAGAACCTCAAACCCATAGTATTCATTTTTCATGAACTTCTTGACACATAATTCTCTGATTCCAGTGATCACAAAATCAGAATATACAGACTGTTTTGGTTTTCCTATGCATCTTGACAATTCAGAACGAAACCTTTGAGAGAACTCTGGCTTATCATGATACACACTCAGAAAATGTACATCTCTTGGTTGAAAGAAGTTTGGCAAATCATATTCCAGAAATAAACCATTTAAGTCAACTGGCACTTCTTCTTCATTGGCACTAGATTTTTCAGCTTGTTCAGCATCTTTTATTTGAACATCTTCTTGTGTAGATGATGCTTCTGGAATAGTTTCTTCAACCTCATCAGAATAGACACCATTGACTTGGTATTCTGAAGGAAATACGAAATCAATGTGTAGGAGTTTCTTTGGATTTTCTTCTGATAACATACACTCACTGCATTCTTTGATTCTTGTTTAGAGATTCAATCTTTCTTTTATGTGCCTTATACACTTGTCCCTCAGTATTGCTTTCTCACCTTCAGCAATTACCTCCATTTCTTCCAACAACCACTGTAGTGTAGCATCACTATACTTTACAAGATCATTCAGTCTGAAGAACATTGGTTTACCAGAAGCTATGTAGAAAAAGCCTTCATTTCCCATTCCTTCATTTACAAACCCACGAACACAGTTATCATGTTTTGGGTTTCTGATTGGACAACTCAGATTGCACTTATCTTTTCCTGATTCAATGGCCAGCTTGAAATCATACACATGCATATTCCTGACATAAATGCCCAATATCCTTCTGCATTCAATCTTCATCCATGTTTCTTCAGTACTTGGAAAGAACTTCACAAGAAAAATCTGATCATCTAGAAATAATCTGTAAAAGTCAAAGCTAGTTAGATTTACTTTTAAGTTTCTTTCCTTCAGAACTTCCATACTTACATACTTCAGACCATCAAACTCTTTTGTTTGAAATTCTAACACCTTCTCAATCCTTTTCTGAACAAGTAACCTTTCATCTGGTTTTCTAAGTCTATTTGAAGCTTCAACATACACCATTTGTACTTTCTCATCCATAAAACCATCAATGAAATTTTCAATGTCAACAAATTCATCTTCTTTGCAGTAGAGATCTTCATAGTTGTCTTCAGGAAATATGTTACAAAAATAATTTCTGGCAAGTGGATTATCACTTTGTTCCACAATGAAGTCACATAAGGGTTCCTCCAGTATTTGCAATTCAAGTCTTGGAATGACAATTGGTCTTCTGTACACATATTCCTGAGGCATGAAGTAATTTTCATCTCTATCATACTCACCATCAAAAACTGTCAACTCATCAAGAAAATGAAATATAAACTCATTTTGAAACTTAACTGAATATCCAACTGAGTAGTCTTCTTCTCCCATCATATCAATTGGTCTCACCATTCTGATACATCTGTGAACATTCTGAACATTTAGAGCACTCACCAACTCACTGTGCATTCTCCTTATCAGAATATCATTCATCCTCCTTTCTTCTGTAAAGCCCGTACCCCGGTATGTAATTTCTTGCATTAATTATTTTCTTTCAAGTTTGATTTATCGTGGTTTTCGTTAACGGGGTTAGTCGAGTTGGGTCTAATCGTTAAATTATCGGAATTTTTGGTTAGTTGCGAGAGGTTTGTAAGTTGAGGGGCTATAAGTGTCAAAGGCCAACCCCCCCCCCCCCCCCCCCCCCCATGGGTTTTGGCCCATGCAGGAGAATTTTTGGAATACTTATGTATTTGTGTGTATTTGTCCATTCACGTGAAGTATCAAGTACAAGACTTCAGCTATCGCTGAACTTTATCATTCGCTGATATAAAATGATAAAGCTCTGATTCAACGAACGCTGATCATGAAGTCCTCCGTACAAAGTACTTTTGTCTTAAAACCACCCTTGCACAACTCCGTACGAAATGTCAGAAAAGAACCTCCGATTATCTGAATTCGTACAACAACTCTGACACTACACTGTTCATACATGCGGCTACAAAGGTTGTCACCAAAGGTCAATGACATGCAACCAACCAGCCGATGACACGTGTAAAGTGTATACTGACTTGCATTAAATGCATGCAGTATATATAGAGATGAACTCACTTCATTTGAAGTAACTTGCTAACTCTGGAAAAGTTCAAATCTCTCTCAAGATAGGATTTTATTAGTAATCTCCTTATCTTTCTTAGTGCAAGAAATCTTAGTGTTCCAACTTGTTTAGATTTAGGTTTATCCTTAATCTTGTTTCCGCAACAAGCTGTAAATTGTTAATGATTTATCAATAAACAATTTAGAAAAGTAAAATAGTGTGTTTGTATTCAACCCCCCCCCCCCCCCCTTCTACAAACTTGTATAGGCCTTTCGGGACCAACAATATGTGTTTTAAGTAGACTGTTTCGGGTCGAGGTTGAGGATTGAGCTAGAATTTTAGGTTTTTGAGCCGACTTTGTTTTTAGGAAAAGCCGTAAGATAATTGGACGTGATTTCCAACTTGCCTTAGAGGTTTAAATGTCCGGATAGCGATTGTGGACCGGAGAGGTTTGGAGTAGTACGGGTCGAGACGTAGAATGCCGACTAAGTCATGCACAAAGTTTGAGTTTGAAAATAAAATTTGCCTTAACTAATCCTTGCGTTTCCTATCCTTATGGGCTGTGTTGTAGAATTTTGAGAGAATATTTTTGGTAGCATTTTACCATGAGTTGTTTGGTGCGCTTTCTAGTCAGCTAAATGTTTTATTGTCAACAAACCGTTTCCTTGTTTTGT
This sequence comes from Saussurea involucrata, assembly GCA_033807775.1. Lineage (NCBI taxonomy): Eukaryota > Viridiplantae > Streptophyta > Magnoliopsida > Asterales > Asteraceae > Saussurea > Saussurea involucrata. The sequence goes on from CM066322.1 coordinate 117,157,608, forward strand.
ATAAATAACTGATGCGCGCAAAATTTTGGTGGGTAAAGCTTCGTGCCATATCATTTTGAATTTTGTAAGTAAACTGAACGGCAATGGAATGATTTTCAACATGATTTTTACTACGTGAGACGAACGTGTTCATTTTTGCGTAATCACCGACCTGGTAATAGTAGTCTATTGCATACGGTCTTTTTGAAGTGAAAAATCTTGACATTTAAAATATTTTGTAAATGATTTGTAATCCATTTGGGAAAAGCGCTTTTAAGTGTTATGTGTCATTTTGAGCATTTACATATTTGGGGGAGTGGGTCATTCCGGGATAGGCATGATTGTTGGTAGACTGTTTACATTAAATCCTTGGTCAGGTTAGTCAGACGTTGGTAACGGTCGGTTGGGTATCTCGGGGTGGGACCCCGGTATCCATGTGTTATGACTTTGACTTTCTAGTAGGCACTAAGAGGATACAGTCTTGGGCACTTACCTGAGAGGTAGTTCCGATGTGCCGGGACTTGAGACGTACCTGGGAGGTAGGCGTTAAGGTGTATCTTGTTACGGTGTAACTAGGTTTCCTAGGGCGGGTAATGGTAGTAGTAACCTTGAGATGCCTACTTGTGATGAATGGTTGTAGTGAAATGACCTTCGTGGGTGATTATAAATTTACTGGTTCGATGATGCGTGTAAGGTAAGTTTTGGGAGTCTATTAGAACTCGTAGGAGTTAATCGACGGTTAATGGTAGGAATGATCGGATCCGAGTATCCAGTTGGGTATACTGGTGGGCAACTTTAGAGTGGTTAGAGCTTGAGATTTGACTCGGGATGTATGGAATATCTAAGGTTGGGGGACAACCGAAGTCGCTTGGCTAGGAATGATTTCAATTGTTGGGGTGTTCTGCCGATCATAATCCCAGTGTCTTAGAAAGAGTACGTTAGTAAGAATAGTATTCGAGAAGTTTTAGAAGGGGTTTCAAGTGGACTTGGGAACTTGAGGTTGAGATGAGGGAGAACTATCCGGAGCTATTCGCCGGTCTAGACTTCGAGGACGAAGTCTAATCCAAGTGGGGGAGAGTTGTAAAGCCCGTACCCCGGTATGTAATTTCTTGTATTAATTATTTTCTTTCAAGTTTGATTTATCGTGGTTTTCGTTAACGGGGTTAGTCGAGTTGGGTCTAATCGTTAAATTATCGGAATTTTTGGTTAGTTGCGAGAGGTTTGTAAGTTGAGGGGCTATAAGTGTCAAAGGCCAACCCCCCCCCCCATGGGTTTCGGCCCATGCAGGAGAATTACGAGACCCATGTGTTTGTAGAGTGTTGGTAGCGTGAAAAGTGAAAACAAAATAAAGAAACCGTAAACCCTACGGCACCCCAAACTGTTTCCTTGTGATCGTCGGCCGGAGGTGGGAACCGAGAGAGAGAGAGAGATCGAAGAGAGAGAAGCCGAGAGAGAGAGAGGGGCTGCTGCCGGCGACGAGGAGAGAGGAGGAAAGAGGCGATCGCCGGCGGGTTCGGTCGGTTTAGAGGGCGAGAAAGCGTTGCATCGAGGTAACCGTGTCGTTTCGTTGTTTTTCTTTGATTTTTGTTCGTCGCAAGGTTACCGCAAACCACCACCACCGCCGCGGTAGCCATGGCCACCGGCGGTGTGGCCACCACCGCACGCCGCCGCTGTGACGGCTGTGGTTGTGTGTGCGGGTGGGTTCGCGTTAGAGCAATCGAAAGAGAGGAGGACGGTGGTGCGAGAGGGTATCGGGGTTATGTACGTGTGTGTGTGTGATCGCCGCCGACCACCACCACCGCCGGAGGCGGCAGGGGGGTGGTGCACGGCTGTTGTCCATCTTGGTATGATCTGTTTCCAGTAGGTTTTAGGCTTCCCGGGGCTGTTTGGGTTAAGCTTTGGCTTAATAGAATTATGATCATTGGTTATCATTTCATGTGAGTTGCTTAGTTTCTGTCCCTGTTTTGTATCGAGCATAACTTCTGTTAGGAATGTCGGATTGGGATTAAACTAGTGCCAAAAGTTCCCATTCTGAGTCTAGTAAGTTTCTTATGTTTTGCGGAAAAACCAGTTCGGACCGTAGCTAGTGTCAAACTGCTGTTTTGTAATGAAAGGTGCTGTTTTTCGCTGTGCAGTTAACCGGTTTTGTAAAATCCATAATAAATTGTAGAAAAATCGTTAGAGAGCGTGCGATATGTCCCTGGAACCCTAAGACATGGGACTTTGTGTTTATGGAAAAATATTTCTGGTTTAATCAGTTTTTGAGGGGTTAAACAGGTCCCGAACAGACCTGTGTGTTGAGAGTAAAAACTGGAAATTATGCATTTTAAAGCTAGTAGTCGTGGCCTTGGTTTGGGGGCGTCATTTTGATAATTGTTAACGTTTGTTTAGGTGGAAAAAGGTGATTGGGTGTTGGCCGGTTCGCGTTGCGGTTAAGGCTATAAGTTTGCGTTCGAGGTGAGTTCTCTCACTATATAGGATGGGGATTATATTTGTGTTGCTATGGTTCGTATGAGATGATTTGACTGTCTGTTGATATTGTTGTGGTATGGAATACTTATGTATTTGTGTGTAAATATTAGACTGTGTTTGATGTGCTTCTTGATGGTGGTTCCAAGTAGCATAATGTTTATTTTATATCTTCTTGAGGGTTGTTCCAAGAAGCTTGAGGCCGCTCCTTGATGGTGGTTCCAAGGAGTGTGTGTTTTAGTTTATCATGGTGTGATTATGTCTTCTTGATGGTGGTTCCAAGGAGCATAATGTTTATTATTATTTGTGATTATGTCTTCTTGATGGTGGTTCCAAGGAGCATAATGTTTATTATTATTTGTGATTATGTCTTCTTGATGGTGGTTCCAAGGAGCATAATGTTTATTATTATTTGTGATATGTTTTCTTGATGGATGTTCCAAGAAATGTATGTGCTGGTATGTTAATGGTGATGCCGATATAATTGCGATCCTATGTAAGGATTGAATTCACTAAGCTTCGTGCTTACCCCTTCCCAAATTCTTATGATTTCAGGTGCGAGTAGCAGTCGGGCGTGACGGTACACACGGGCGCAAGGCGAAGATAGTTTGGTTTGATTTTTTTTAATAAATGGGGGTTTAATTATATAACTTTTCCGCTGCTTAAACTTTGTTGACGGTTTTAAATAACGATGTTTATTCTTATTGTAACGTGATTCGTTAACTCTTGGTTTGATTATAATGAAATGAATTGTTTTTAAAAAATTTAAATTCCCTGAAATTTTTGGGACGTTACAACTTGCTATCAGAGCACAGCTTGAGTAAATCAAACACATCTCGGTGTGTTTGGTCTCAAGTTGCGGCTATGAAGTTTTAAACTCTTTTACTAAAATCTTTGAGAATAAAGGAAAAAGGAAAACCCGTTTGGGAAACGGTGATCGAGGGCGCAGTGTGTACAGTCAGCCGACGCTAAGTGGGAAGGTACGGTACTTAGTGTATTTATCGCTTTCTAGATCATAGGGTATGCATGCTAGATTGCCTATGTTGTTTACACTGTACTGTATGATGATTGTTTGCTAGTAGGAATCAATGCTAGTTATAGTAGGTTGTTAAGTGAAGGCCCTATAGGTTGTATGCAGTAAGAATCATATAGCCTTAGAATATTTGATTTAGTTCTATTGCGCAGCTCTTGTTTGAGCCCAACCGTTCTAGGATAGAATTTTGTATTCGAATGTCTATTTGATTCACGCTGCATGCGACTGGGTATTCGCGAGGCAACTCGTTATGGCTAATAGGGATTCCGTGGTAGCAAGGGTAGTGGGATGAGATGAAATTCCTAGTGAGCTGGGAATAGCGTTTACATATGAGTACGTATGCAAAATTGCTTTCTAGAACATAGGAGTATGTATGCTAGATTGCTTGGTGCTTAATACACTGTATTGTATGGTTGTTACTTGCTATTAGGGACTTATGCTAACTTTGATAGGTTGTTAAGCGAATGCACTATAGGTTGTATGCGGTAGGAACCGAATAGCCTTAGAATGTTGGATTTAGTTCTATTGCGCAGCTCTTGTTTGAGTCCAACCGTTGTAGGATAGAATCTTATATTCGAATGTCTATCTGGTTTCCACTGTATACGACTGTGCGTTTACGAGGCGACTCGTCAGGGTTAGTGGGGATTCCGCCCTAGCAAGGGTAGTGGGGTATTATGTTTATTCCTAGGGAGCTAGGAAGAGTGTGTATATGTGTCAGTATGGACATACGTGTATGGTTTTTGTTTGGGCGAGCAACTACTTGGATACTCGGGATGGGACTCGGAGCGGACAGTGATAGGTGTAGATGGTAGTAGTAGAGCTCCTACTACCGGAAGCACAGGATCAATGTTCGAGTTGGGAAAGTCGCGAGGAATCCAAGGAGTCGAGCGTGAGCGTGGTAGGGTGAGTTATTATGTGCTAATGACTCGTTGTAATTTCTTTTCCTAGAATGGTCAACACTAGAAGAAACGACGCGGCTGAACCGCGGGCTGAGGCCGAGATCACCGAGGAACAGATTAGAGAGATGATTGCTACCGAGGTAGCATACGCGATCGGGGAGGCGATTCCCGAGATTATCACTGCCATCCGAGATGAGGTGGTGGTTCTGATGGAGGAGCGAATTGCAGCGATTCCACCGCCTGCGGGGGGACAGCCCCGTACCCGAGAGTTCCAGTATCGGGACCTCTCCGCCTGTTCTCCACCTGAGTTCAAGGGAGACCCGAACCCGATTATTAGCATGAGGTGGATATCCGACATGGAGTGCGCTTTTCTGACCAGTGGTTGCCCGGACAATCTGAAGGTTCGTTTTTCCGTGAACTTGCTTCGTGGCGAAGCGAAGGATTGGTATGCTACAGCGTTGACGCTTGCCGAGCGCACTACCTTGACTTGGAAGGAGTTCGTCGTCTGTTTTCGCACAGAATATGTACCTCCGGTAGAGATGGAGCGGATCGCCAAGGAGTTTCTGGAGCTCACGCAAACTACAGAGACGGTGAAAGAAATGAACCGTAAGTTCACCGAGATGGCATTGTTTTGTCCCCAGTATGCCGCCTCGGAAGAGATGAAGATGTCGCGGTATAAAGATATGTTGCGTACCGAGATTAGGGAATCCGTGAGCACGGCGCAGTATGCTTCCTTATCTGCGATGATGGATGCGGCCCGGAGGAGGGAACTCGAGTTAGAAACCCAAGCGAAGAAGAGGAAGGCGGCACAGGCGGTGACGCCGATCTCTGCGGTGCCACAGAAGTCGAAGTTCACTGATTCGCGCGCGGGTTCGAGGAGTGGCGGGTTAAAGCCCAGGGATACCGGAATGAGAAGATCTGAAGGGTGTTTTAAGTGTGGACAGTCCGGTCACTTTAGCCGGGACTGTAGAGTGTCGTTAATGGTCTGCTTTAACTGCAAACAGACGGGTCATGTGAAGGCCAACTGTCCGAGTGCGGGGGTAGCAGATGGGAGTGGGGCACAGGGGGCGCCTACGAATGCCCCATTGTGTATTACTGATGGTCGAACGGGTCAGCCGGGGATGGAAGCGGCTCGAGGCAGAGTTCACCAGCTGGCGGTGGAGGAGGCACAGGCTACGCCTAAAGTGGTGGCAGGTATATTTTGCCACTTGTTTCTGTTTTTGATTATCGTATATAGTTGCTTTTTGCTTAAGCTGTGAGATTAAGTGCGTTCTTAGTTAACTCAGTGTCTGCTGTAGTGATGCTTGATAGCGGGGCTACCCATTATTTTCGTGCCTCACACTTGTAGTGAGCGTTTGGGCCGTAGTATAGGACGGCTAGGCTGTCCACTTGTGGTCGAGGTTGCTGTTGTAATATGTGTTGATCCAAACCCTCAGTGATTTGATAATGACCCTCTCTTAAATACTTAGTGAAAATTGTAAGTAAACCATATGTATCAGAGTTTCACTATCGCTGATAAGTACTAAGATCTTACAGTACCGCTGATAGGAACTCTCGCTCTTTAGATTAAACATTCAGCGAAATTGTTCACCATATCGCTGAGTCTGTTCAGTCCTTATGGTGATCGCTGATAAGTTAGTTGTTTACTTATGATCCCTGAAGACAAGTTTCACGTCAACATAGGTTCTACGCTGAAATCGAAGATCAAGCTCAAGAACCAGCGACAAGTCTCCTAATGAACTGATGCGGATCAGCGAAGACTCAGATTTGTCCATTCACGTGAAGTATCAAGTACAAGACTTCAGCTATCGCTGAACTTTATCATTCGCTGATATAAAATGATAAAGCTCTGATTCAACGAACGCTGATCATGAAGTCCTCCGTACAAAGTGCTTTTGTCTTAAAACCACCCTTGCACAACTCCGTACGAAATGTCAGAAAAGAACCTCCGATTATCTGAATTCGTACAACAACTCTGACACTACACTGTTCATACATGCGGCTACAAAGGTTGTCACCAAAGGTCAATGACATGCAACCAACCAGCCGATGACACGTGTAAAGTGTATACTGACTTGCATTAAATGCATGCAGTATATATAGAGATGAACTCACTTCATTTGAAGTAACTTGCTAACTCTGGACAAGTTCAAATCTCTCTCAAGATAGGATTTTATTAGTAATCTCCTTATCTTTCTTAGTGCAAGAAATCTTAGTGTTCCAACTTGTTTAGATTTAGGTTTATCCTTAATCTTGTTTCCGCAACAAGCTGTAAATTGTTAATGATTTATCAATAAACAATTTAGAAAAGTAAAATAGTGTGTTTGTATTCAACCCCCCCCCCCCCCCTTCTACAAACTTGTATAGGCCTTTCGGGACCAACAAGTGGTATCAGAGCAGATTTGTTTAATCTCATAAACAAGATCTAATCTAAGATATTTCTCTTCCTTGCTATTATCTGAAAATGGCCAACACAAACACACTCTATATAGACAATGGTTCTCTTGCAAAACCCCCTAGATTTTCCAGAGATAACTTTAACTTGTGGAAAAATAGGATGATGCTCTTCTTAGAAGGTGTAGACCCTACTATGACCTACTATCTTGAAAACGGCCCACACATCCCTGTAACAATTGATCCTGCAGTTCCAGCGACTGCGAATAGACCTGCTATTCCAGAAAGGCTGATTCCTAAGGAAATCTTTCAGTGGACCGATGAAGATAAGAAGAAAGTGGCTATAGATACAAAAGCCAGATCCATACTATCCATGGCCCTTCCTGACGAAGTCTACCATTCCGTCATGAACCTGAAGTCATCAAAAGCCATGTGGGACACAATATGTGTTCAGTATGAAGGAACGTCTGAAGTCCAGGACTCAAGAAAGATCAACCTGGTAAGACAATACGAAAGCTTCATTTCTGGTAAGAATGAAACTCTCTCTGAAGTTCACCAACGTTTTAATTGTTTAATTATAGATCTAAAAATTGTTGGTAAGGAATATTCTAACTTTGAAGTGCTGACAAAGTTTCTAGAATGTTTACCTGAAAGCTGGGACAATTATTCCATGTGTCTCAAGCTGTCAAAGGATCTTAAATCAATGACCCTTTCAACCTTATATGGTACATTGCTGAATCATGAGCAATCTAACCATCTTAAGAAGAATCTTGTAAAAGATTCCAAAAGCACCCCTGTAGCTTTACTCTCAGAGGAACCTTCTACTCAGCGACCCTCGGTCACTATCACTGAGTTAGAAAGCAACTCTGAAAGGTCATCAGATTCTGATTCTTCAGATGATGATGAATCCTTGGCTCTCCTAACTAAAAAGTTCAGGAGATTCGCCAAGAAGAAAATGTTTAGAAAGAACAAACCTCTTTCAATAACTGACAAGCCTAAATCATCAGCTTTTGTTGATAAGGCTACTGCTACTTGTTTCAACTGCGAAAAGATAGGACATTTCGCTAATGAGTGCAGGTCAAAGAAAATCATGAGACCTTCAGCTTTTACAAAGAAATCCTTTGTTCCAAGGAATAAAGACGACAAATACTCAAAGCTGAAGGAGAAGTATGCAAAGCTGAAAAACTTTAAGAAGAAAGGAAAAGGCCTGATGGCTGACTATGATTGGGCTGCTTCTGATGAAGAAGCCTCATCATCTGATTCTGAAGATGATGAAGCAAATCAATGTCTCATGGCCAAGATTGAAGAAGAGGAAGACAGTTCAGACATTCCCTCCACTTCAACCTCTGCTATTCAGGTATCACCTTCTTTCTTTACAAATATTGCAAATATTGATGAAGCTGATAGTCTCCGTAAAATCGATCTTCTGACTAGAAGTTTATACGAAGCCATGAACGGCAAAGCTGTGGTTGAAAACCAAAATCTTGATCTCGCTGAAAAGCTTAAAAACTGCCACCTTCAAATAGAAAAGCTTTCTAAAATTGAAGATGATTTTAAAGATCAAGTCTATTTAAATCAGCTAGTCAAAATCGAACGAGCAGAAGCTATCGCTGCATTAAAAGCTGAACAAGCTACTGTTGAAGGATGGTGTAATTCTTCAACAAAGATCACTGAGATAATTAAGGCTCAGATTCCTCTGAGTGATAAACGTGGTCTGGGTTATAAGTATGATACTCCAAAACCAACCACTGAACGTTCAATGCTTAAATTTGGAACGTTTGTATCCTCAGTCGCTGACACTTCATCATCTCAGTACTCCTCGTTGATTACACCAATCCCTGAGGAAACTCCTACCTCCACAAAAGGTAAGGAGAAAATGGTTAATTCAAAACCTACTTCTGTCTCTAAAGACAAAGGTAAAGGAATTGTTATTTATCAAAATCCTCAGAAGGGTACCTTAGTACCTAAGCTGAATGCTTCCAAAGCCTTAGTGATTCATTCATCTGGTTCTAGAAATCAGACCTCTGGATCAGTTCAGCGACCTACTCCTAGACTCAGAGTAGATGTCCTTGGTAAGAAATCTGGAGAACTGAATGTTCGTCCTATTTCAAAAACCAATAGTGTACTTGGTGCTGGTACTTCTAATTCCAAATTAAAAGCTCAGCACTCAAGTGGTCCTAGAACTAACTTTAGTTATAGGAAATGTTATCACTGTGGACTTACCGATCATATTGCAAGTAAGTGCCCCACAGCCACCAAAGCTGATAAGATAGCTAAGGTGAAAATAGCACCCAAGTCCAAGAAGACCAAACCAGTTGCAATTCAGGTCAAGGTGACTCCTACCGCTGAGGTCAAGAAATTGACCAAAGTGAAGAAAGACAAAGCTGAATCTTCAAATGCTGCGAAGACTGCTGAACCCATTCCAACTTCTTCCATTGACAAACGCGTATACATGGTGAAATGGGTACCCAAGCAAAGCTAATCTTCCTTTGTAAATGCAGGTTAAGAAGGGTATCTGGTATCTTGATAGCGGATGCTCTAGACATATGACTGGAAAGAAAAACCTGCTCGCTGAATACAAGGAAGAGAAGGGTCCCTCTGTGACTTTCGGTGGAAATGGAAAAGGACACACCCGAGGGTATGGTGTACTTTCAAATGGTACAACATCCTTCAGAAGAGTTGCATACGTTGAAGGGCTGAAGCATAATCTTCTGAGCATCAGTCAGCTTTGCGACATGGATAACAAAGTGATTTTCACTAAGGAATCCTGCTTTGTCACTGACAAAAAGGAGAAGATAGCTCTCAGCGGTTATCGTTTGGAAAATGTTTATGTAATAAACATGGACTCAACAACCACTGAGAACTCTTGTTTCTTCTCAAAGGAATCTTCTGATGTTAACTGGTTATGGCACAAGAGGCTCTCACATCTCAACTTCAAGACGCTGAATACTCTTTCCTCCAAAGAGTTAGTCACTGGTCTACCTCAACATTCATACGCCAAAGAGTCGTTATGTTCAGCGTGTGAAAAAGGGAAGCAGACCAAGGCAAGCTTTAAGTCAAAGCAAGTTTCCTCAGTGTCATCTCCTCTACAATTACTCCATATGGATTTGTTTGGCCCTGTTAACAAACAATCCATTGCTGGAAAGAAATATACGCTGGTCATAGTTGATGAATTCTCTCGTTACACATGGGTAATGTTTCTCCGTTCTAAGAGTGACACCCCTGAAGAACTCATCACCTTTGTTCGGAAGATGGAAACTCTGAACAATATGATTGTTCGCTCAATAAGGAGTGATCATGGGACTGAATTCAAAAACAGTTCTCTTGATTCCTTCCTTGAGAGTAAGGGTATTTCTCTCAACTTTTCGTCAGTGAGAACACCACAACAAAATGGAGTCGCTGAAAGAAGAAATAGAACAATTATTGAAGCTGCACGTTCAATGCTCAGCGATTCTCACCTGCCTACTCAGTTTTGGGCAGAAGCTGTCAACACGGCTTGTTTTACGCAAAACAGGTCGCTGATAGTCAAAAGATTCAAAAAGACAGCCTATGAACTTTTTCATGGGAGAAAGCCTTCAATCAGCTTTCTTCACATCTTTGGTTGTCAGTGTTTCATACTGAACAACAGAGATGCCCTTGGAAAGTTTGATCCTAAGGCTGATGATGGAATCTTTCTTGGATACTCTTCAGTCTCCAAAGCCTTCAGAGTCTTCAACCGTAGAAGACAAACTGTAGAAGAAACTATTCACGTCACGTTTGACGAATCCCGTTCAGCGAACTCTAAACCGTCCACTGATACAGAAGAACTGAATCAATGGATGTTTTCTCATCTTGGTGATTCAGAAGAAGTTCCCATTCCTCATGCTTACACCGTAGAAAATGATGGTCCTACTATCATTCCAGATATGCAAAATAGTGAAGCTGAAACATCTTGGGTCTCAGCTGTTCCTATAAACACTATACCCGCAGTTGATCCAAATGTCTCAGAATTTCCATCTATTTCTCAGCAATCAGTGAATGAAGTGACAAATGCAAGCATTCCTCTCTTAGCTGATAATCCAGAAGTAGCTGAAACCTCATCCTCAGTTTCTCTAGTTCAGACTGAGTCAGCGACGTATGCTCCGGCTCAGCGATGGACTGTAAATCACCCAATCGATCAAATTCTTGGTGATCCAAACGCTGGTATTCAGACTTGTAGAAGTGCAGGTAATATTTGTCTATTTGTTAATTTTATTTCACTAACTGAACCAAAGAAAATAGATAATGCCCTCAGAGATCCAAACTGGGTCAGCGCTATGCAAGAAGAGCTGACTGAATTCGAAAGAAACAATGTTTGGAAACTTGTTCGGAGACCAACTGACAAAACGGTGATAGGCACTAAGTGGGTCTATCGAAACAAGTTGGACGAACATGGTACTGTAACTCGCAACAAAGCTCGTCTTGTTGCTCAGGGATACAGACAAGAGGAAGGCATAGATTATGACGAAACTTTTGCTCCAGTAGCAAGACTTGAATCTATTCGTCTTTTCTTAGCATATGTTGTACACAAAAACTTCACTGTACATCAAATGGATGTTAAGTCAGCGTTTCTAAATGGAAAGCTGAATGAAGAAGTTTATGTGGAACAATCTCCAGGGTTTTCAGACTCTAAGCGTCCAAGTTATGTTTATAAGCTGGATAAGGCACTTTATGGCTTGAAGCAAGCTCCTCGTGCATGGTATGACACTCTTTCTACTTATCTCCACATTGAAAAATTTGAGAGAGGTAAGATTGACAAAACTCTATTCTTTAGAAAAGTAAAAGGTCATATCATTTTAGTTCAAATATATGTTGATGACATTATATTTGGTTCTACTAACCCTGAGCTTTGTACTCGTTTCGCTGATAGGATGAAAGATGAGTATAAAATGAATATGATGGGTGAACTAACATATTTCCTTGGTCTTCAGATTAAGCAAACTGAGAAAGGAACGTTTATAAATCAGGGAAAATGTGTTAGAGATATGCTGAAGAAATTCGACTTAACTGATAGTTCAGCTATGAAAACCCCAATGGCACCTCCGCTGATACTTGATAAGGACACTAAGGGTGTTCCTGTCAATGTCACGCTGTACCGTGGGATGATCGGCTCTTTGTTGTATCTAACAGCTAGCCGACCCGATATTATGTTTGCAACATGTCTATGTGCACGGTATCAAGCTGAACCCAAGATATCTCATATGAAAGTTGTAAAGCGAATTTTTCGATATCTAAAGGGTACAGCGAATCTAGGTCTTTGGTATCCCAAAGATTCAGGATTCGACCTAACCGCCTATTCAGACAGTGATTTTGCAGGTTGCAAAATGGATAGGAAAAGCACCACAGGAGGTTGTCAGCTCCTGGGTGGAAAGCTGGTAAGTTGGACAAGTAAAAAGCAAAATTCAGTGTCCACTTCCACAGCTGAAGCTGAGTATGTAGCCGCTGGAAGCTGTTGTTCCCAAGTCTTATGGATGAGAAATCAACTGCTAGACTATGATCTTCAGCTATCCAAAATTCCAATCTACTGCGACAGCACAAGTGCCATCGCTATAGCAAACAATCCAGTACTACACTTGTAACATTCGGCAAAAATCTAAACTTCCAGGTTAGCATCTGTTAAACCCTCACTAATGTTAGTAGAGGGAATATACCCTAATAGGACCCATTCAGAATATATTAAAGCGGAAGATCGCTAGAATTCCCGGTAGTTGCCTAAAAGACCCGGTTTTGACCCAAGATTAACCGGAACACCTTGTGAAATGCCAAAATACCTTAAATAACATATAACCTATATAAAATATAGGGTTTTACTTTATACTTAAACTTTTCTTTTTATAAGATTTAAAAATAAAACAAGAAGGTATTTTAGAAGCTTGTTTTGCAATTAAAGTGCTAGTTAAAAGTGATTTTTTACAAGAAAATGATTTTGGGCTTATTCTTTTATAAAAAAAATATGTTGCAAAGGGTTGGGGGCCCAAGTGTGGTCGGCCACCCCCTCCCTTAAACCCCCCTCATTGTTTTAGTTTTGATTCATTTCAAACTCTCAAAAAAAAAAGACCATCCATCTTCTTTCTCTCTCTCTCTCTCTTGAAGGTTACTTGTCCTCTCCATCACCTTTATCATTTTAACCTTCAAACTCCAGAAACTTTCAGCCCTTACAAGCATCCAAAAACGAAATCCTAAAGAACTTGAAGTACTTGCATTATCCTCCTAAGGTAAGAACTCCAAACTTGTGATATTTCATACTTTTTGGCACCTTTTTATGCCATTTTTCCTACTTTGTTCTACACTTTTATTTCATCCAAATGGATGAACTCTTTTTCTTGTTCTAGAAGGGAGATAATACACCAAGGACATGAGAAATGTCCATAATGTGGTGAAAATCTATGAACTTCCATCATGAACTTGAGAAAAATGAGCAAAATCATCAAAAATGTGGGTTTTGTTCTTGTATAAGAATCTGGATTTTTGGACTTTGCATGCACATTTTCTTTATAAGTTTAAAGTATTCTCTTTCAAAAACATGTTATATGATGTTGGGATTGAATCCTTAACAAAGGAACCCACATCTATGGATGTTAGAGTGCTTAAATGAGATTTTCTAAAGAATATTAGAGTTTAAGAATCTGGCAGATTGGTTGCATGTACTTAGGACGACCATATCTTGGTCAAATCATGTCCAAAATCCCTCATTTTTCTTCTGGAGTAAGGTTTAATGAGTTAGGGTTCAAACCCAACTGGTCTCATAAGAAAATATTGAGATTTGAGCCTTCTACTCCTTAGAACAAATTTGATGTGCAGCAGATGGTCTGTCAGATTGTTGTGTCACTTGGTTTTGCTTATAACTCTCTGTAAAATGAATAAAAGTTTCTCATTTTTCTTCTGGAAGTTCCTTAGTTGAGTTAGGATCTACATGAAATTGGTTTCATTCAAAAATATGGAGTTTTGGTCACTCAAATATTTTATGCAAGCCAAGTGTGTCAAGCTGTCCAGAATTGGCAGATTGGTACGTGCAACTTCATTCGACCATAACTCACTCAAAACTCATCAAAAATTCGTGAAAAGTTTTCCATAAGATACCTTTATGTGTTAGGTTTTCAAAACATGTAAAAACTCTGAAAAAGATTATGTTTTGACCCTCCAAAAGCCTGTTTCCACAGAAGGGGGCAAACTGTTTTAGGTATTGTGTTGTACTGTTTTATAAAAATTATTTGAACCCCTTAAACACCTCCAAATATTACGAAATTTGGTCAAAACTTCCTTAACTCAGTATAGTACCACATATAAAAAAATGGGTAAATTTGTCATCCTGGAAAGTGTTGTAAAATAGTCACTGTTGTAGTATGAAGTTTCTGTCAGCTTGAGTATTTTGGAAACTGCTGAGTCTTTCTTATAACCATTCATATTGATGATTAAAAACACTTGAACAATGCTAATTTGTGCATTTCAACTTAATTACTAAAGATAAGGCATTTCACAAGACGTGGATTAAGTTAGGTAAGTTTAACTTTGGGGTTAGCTATGAAGGACTCATAGAGATTGTTTGACCTTATAGGGAGCCCGTAAAGAGGATTAAGTGAACAAGCTTTCACTACTTGCGCATCTACGCTAAAAGGTGAGTTTTCACAGCCCCGTTTTACTTGTTTAAATGTTTGGGGTGAAAAGCATGTTATGATTTTAAAATGCTAAATGATCCATGATAGTAAAATTGTGGATATTTATGATTTAAGAAATGAGTACAAATGAATGTACAAATTTACATAAGTGACAAAGATATGTTGAGTGATAATAAAAATGATAAGTCCCCAATAGGTACACTACTTATTAACTCATAACGAGCCGGTGATATTTGTGGATAGCGCTATTTGGTTTGACAAACCCACCTTAAACTGACGAGTAGGGGTGCACTTTATCTGATAATAATGTTCTACTCATGTGGCCATCATACCACCTCTGAGGTAGTCCGCGGGGCGTAAGTTGTCGGAGGCTTAGTAGTGGCTCAACAATCATATATCTTGCGAAAGTCATTTATTGTAAGGTGTACTCATAAGATTTTAAATTTAAGGCTTGTCGTGACAAAAGACTCACAAAAATAATCTTTGGTTGAAAACTGTTTGGATATGAAAAACCTGTGAACTCACCAACTCTTTGTAGTTGACCTTTTCGTTTTAAACATGCTTTTCAGGGAATAAGAAGTAAGTGAAGGCACGTAGGGTGCATTTTGTTTGATGACATCAACATCAAGACTCTTAAAACTTATATTGTTAATTTTTGTATTTGTCGTCTTTCCTTTTTGGAACTTTTTGGGTTAAAGACGTTGTAATGTAATATTTTGTACTATTGTATTAAACTTGTGGTTGGTGTTGTCTTTTACCTTTCGAATGAAACCCTACGCTGTCATACCTCGTGTTTCCGCTTTAGCGGGGTGTGACAGATTTGGTATCAGAGCCTAAGGTTATAGAGAATGCTGGTTTTCTTATAGGAACCACAAACTATAACCCAACCATAACGCAAACTATTTTCAAAACGGTTTTCGAAAGGATTGTCTAAAATCTGGAGTATGTTGCTAATATAACCAAGTCGAATGTCACATTATTATACCTCAATTAAACAAAGCCTGATCACCTATGTTTAATTCGGGTAAATATAATGAGAGACTCGGGTTGGTCATAATGGAAGTATGCTTAAAATAAATTTTCTACTTGAAATGGGAAAACATGATTTTGTGTGTGTCTGCATAAACATTGCATATTTTAGGCACTTACAATAATACACATAATAACAAAGTCTACTATTATCGCAACTCACTATGTCATCCGAACACGACCCATCCGAACACGACCCATCGGAGCACACTCCCTCAGGGCACTCGTACTCGGCCGACCCATCCGGCTGCGTCACTAGCCGACCTAGGGACCGTAGACCTGCTGAAGTGGAAAGAGACCCGTACGATGTCGACCTTGAAATAAACTATGCATCACTCATTCGACCCCATCCGACTACGTTTCGTGGTCCAAGAGTAATAACCACGGCAAGGAAGAGCGTACCATTACATAGATGTGTGAGATTCACAAACCCATCAAGAGACATAGGAGAGTCGTCCCGGCAGGGGGCGCAATCCGGAGCCACCCAAGTGGTAACTGGGGTTCCTGTGGCTCATCCTCCCGGTATGACTGCTCGGGAGAGTCAGTGGGTTCTACTGATGTCACGAGATGTGCAACTTCATAAGGAGAGGTTGGACATACAGCATGAACACCTGAATGCAATAATGGGGGTCTTAAATGCACATGATGAGGTCTCCGATAGAACCATGGAGGTAGTTGATGCCACTAGGAGGGAGATGAGGACCATGTATATGTGCTGGATGTGGGTGATAGGAGCACTGGTGTTGATGATAGGGGTGCTGATTTGGATGATGATGTACTAGAAGACCATTGATTGTGGAACTTTTGGGATTTATTTAAACTTAAACTCGTATTTTTGGGGCATTTAGCCGTTTAAATTTCAAACATTGCATGTTTTGTTAACTGTTTCTTTTGGGGAATTGAATATGTACGGCTTATGAATGAAATGCTTGGTTAATGTGTATATATCTCAAGTACTTCTAATGCATGATTATGAAATTGTGGTATGTTGTTATGACAATACGTGTAGATAATAATGATAGTATGCCTGAAGTAGTACCATAACTTAGAATCACATAACAAGTAGGAAGTTTAATCAAATAACAGTATTAGTGACCATGCGACTAAATCCTTAACTAAGACCATAACTGTAGGACTATGCCTCCAAGAAGAGAGGATCCTGAAGTCGCACGGCTAGTGGCTGAGCAAATTATGGCTGCACTTCCGAACATTGTCAGCCAAGTAGCAGCTGGACTGAATGCTAATCCAAACAATGCGGGAACGGCCGGAAATCGGGAATGCACATACAAGACTTTCAGGGGCTGCAACCCTAAGGAATTCCACGGAACTGAGGGAGCCGTTGGATTATTGGCTTGGGTAGAAGGTATGGAGTCTGTTCTCAATATCAGTAAATGTACTGAAGGAAACAAGGTGGAATATGCCGCTTGCCTTCTGCAAGGACGGGCATTAACATGGTGGAGCACTCAAGTACAAACCCGAGGCCGGGATGTGGCTAATAGACTGACATGGGATGAGTTCAAAAAGATGCTCAAAGAGGAGTACTGCCCAAGGAGTGAGATCCAGAAGCTGGAAGCAGAACTGTGGAACCATGAAATGAACGGAAACGACATAGATTCTTACACTGCCCGTTTCCATGAGCTGGCAAAGCTGGTGCCACACTTGGTGACGCCCGAGGAAAACCGAGTGGATAGATATGTGTGGGGTTTATCTGAAGAAATCAGAGGAGATGTGACTTCAGCTGACCCGAAGACTCTTCAAGAAGCAGTGAATGTAGCAACGAGACTCACCAACAACGCAAACCGTTCGAGAACAACTGGGAATGACAAAGCCGCAGGGAAAAGAAAGATAGAGGAGCCTGCGAGAAGGCAATTTGGGGGAAGATCAGACAAGGGTCAGAGAGTAACAGGAAATTTTGGAATTCAAGCACAGGCCGAGGAGAAAGAAAAAGGGCCATGCCCAAGATGCAGCAAGTGCAATAATCGTCACCTTGGAAGATGCATCATTTGCCTCAAGTGTAACAAAGGAGGCCATGTCGCCAGGGATTGCAAGAGTGGAGGAAAACGAACCTGCCACGAGTGTGGTAGTCCAGATCACTTTCGGAGCGCATGTCCGAGACTGAACCGAAGGCCTAATGCAAATCAAGCGCGACCAGTTAATCAAGGGAATCAAGGAGGTCAGGCACGGGGTCGAGTATTTGAGATTGGGGCCGATGAAGCAAGACGGAACCCGGATGTAGTCACAGGTACGTTTCTCTTGAACAACCATCGTGCATCTGTGTTATTTGATTCTGGATTTTGTATCGTTAGACTTTAGGTTGAAATTAAACTCGAGAACCCGAAAGTTGGAAGAGATATATGTTATTGAATTTGCTAATGGGCAGGAAGTTAGGGCCAGAGATGTAATTAATAATTGTACCCTAAAACTGGCGGGAAAAGATTTTAGCATAGATTTAATCCCAATCAAACTAGGAAGCTTCGATATAGTAGTAGGTATGGATTGGTTATCGAAAAATCGCGCTGAAATCGTTTGCTCCGAAAAGATCGTCCGAATACCACAACCGGAAGGAAGAGTACTTGAAATACAGGGAGAAAACTCCGGGAGAAAATTCAAAATGGTGTCGAGTATGAAGATGCGAAAGTATTTGCGGAAAAATTGTGTTGCGTTTCTGACACACGTGGTGGATAAGGAGATCAAGGAGAAGAATATTCAAGACTTTCCAATAGTACGAGATTTTCCCGAAGTATTCCCAGATGAATTACCTGGATTACCCCCACCAAGACAAGTGGAATTTCATATTGACTTAATTCCGGGAGCGGCACCCGTGGCGAAATCACCTTACCGGTTAGCACCTTCAGAAATGCAGGAGTTGTCAGAACAACTTAAGGAGCTACTCAATAAAGGATTCATCAGACCCAGCTCTTCACCCTGGGGAGCTCCAGTTTTATTCGTTAAAAAGAAAGATGGTTCGTTTCGTATGTGCATCGACTACAGGGAACTTAATAAGCTGACCATCAAGAACCGATATCCCATTCCTCGAATCGATGACCTGTTCGACCAACTTCAAGGCGCTACGTACTTTTCAAAGATTGACCTTCGGTCTGGATACCATCAAATGAGGGTTCGTGAGGAGGACATTCCTAAGACAGCGTTTAGGACTCGATATGGACATTATGAGTTCCTAGTCATGCCTTTTGGACTGACAAACGCTCCAGCAGTCTTTATGGACCTAATGAACAGAGTATGTCGACCGTACTTGGACAAATTCGTAATTGTGTTCATAGATGATATATTAATTTATTCGCAAAGCAAGAAGGAACATGAGCAACATTTAAAGCAAATACTAGAACTGCTCAGAGACCAGAAGCTGTATGCTAAACTTTCCAAATGCGAATTTTGGATTCGTGAAGTGCAATTTCTTGGGCATATAGTTAATAAAGATGGAATTCATGTCGATCCGGCCAAGATAGAAGCCATCAAGAAGTGGGAAGCCCCAAAGACTCCGACTGAAATTCGTTCGTTTCTCGGTTTAGCTGGTTACTATCGGCGTTTCATTGCAAATTTCTCCAAAATTGCGCAACCATTAACGGCATTAACCCAGAAGGATACGAAGTTCGATTGGGGAGAGAAACAAGAAGAAGCCTTCCAGACGCTTAAGCATAAGCTTTGCAATGCACCGATCTTATCTTTACCAGAGGGTGCAGACAATTTTGTTGTTTACTGCGATGCCTCACACCAAGGGTTGGGGTGTGTGCTAATGCAAAAAGACAAGGTTATTGCATACGCATCAAGGCAACTTAAAGTTCACGAGAAGAATTATACCACCCATGATTTGGAACTAGGAGCCGTAGTGTTCGCACTCAAGATTTGGAGACATTACCTCTACGGCACTAAATGTACCGTCTTTACCGACCACAAGAGCCTACAACACATTTTCGATCAGAAAATGCTGAATATGAGGCAACGGAGATGGGTTGAACTGCTTAGCGATTACGATTGCGAGATAAAGTACCACCCAGGCAAGGCTAATGTAGTAGCCGATGCGTTGAGCCGAAAGGAAAGAGTGAAGCCATCGAGGGCAAGAGCCATGGGAACGATGGTCCGGACGAGTCTTAAGAACCAAATTCTCGAAGCCCAAGAGGAAGCATTAAAAGAGGAGAATTTGAAAAACGAAACCCTACATCAATTGGAAGAGGAATTCGAAACACAACCAGACGGGGTGCGTTACTTCCAAAATAAAGTTTGGGTACCTAAGGTTGTAAAACTGTGAGCAGTAATCTTGGATGAAGCTCATAAATCAAGATATTCAATTCACTCGGGGCCGATAAAATGTACAAGGATCTGAAGGAATACTATTGGTGGCCAGGGATGAAGAAAGATGTTGCTTGTTATGTAAGCAAGTGCCAAACTTGTGCACTGGTTAAGGCTGAACATCAGAAACCATCAGGTCTTCTTCAACAACCTGAGATTCCCGAGTGGAAATGGGAGCAAATAAGTATGGATTTCATAACTAAGTTACCCAGGACAAGGAAAGGGCATGATTCAATCTGGGTTATAGTGGATCGACTTACGAAATTTGCACATTTTCTGCCTATCCGAGAGGACTTCAAGACGGAAAAGCTTGCTCAGATATACATCAACGAGATTGTGATGCGTCATGGAGTACCTACTTCCATTATCTCGGACAGAGATAGCCGTTTTACGTCACGCCTTTGGCAATCAGTCCAGAAAGCGTTGGGCACACGTTTGGACTTGAGCACTGCCTACCACCCGCAGACGGACGGTCAGACAGAAAGAACTATACAAACACTGGAAGACATGCTGCGAGCCTGTGTATTAGATTTTGGGGGAAATTGGGATACTCATTTACCGCTGGTCGAATTCTCTTACAACAATAGCTACCATACCAGCTTAAAGTGCGCACCGTACGAAGCCTTATATGGACGTAAGTGTAGATCTCCACTCAGCTGGTTGGAGGTTGGTGACAGACAACTGATAAGACCCGACATAATTCAGGAGACCACGGACAAGATCGTAACCATTCAGGAAAGACTGAAAGTAGCCAGAACTCGTCAAAAGAGTTATGCAGATAATCGCAGGAAGCCATTGGAATTTCAGGTAGGCGATAAGGTACTATTAAAGGTATCTCCATGGAAAGGATTTGTACGATTTGGGAAAAAGGGCAAGTTGAGTCCAAGATATATCGGCCCATTTGAGATACTGGAAAAGATTGGACCAGTTGCTTACAAACTCAATCTACCACAAGAGTTAAGCGCTATTCACGACACATTCCATGTGTCGAATCTGAAGAAATGCCTATCGGATGAATCATTGGTTCTACCATTGGAAGATATACAAGTGAGCGAGCAGTTACGCATTGTAGAAGAACCCGTGGAGATACTTGACCGAGATGTTAAGCGGTTAAGACGTAGCAAGATTCCGATCGTAAAAGTTCGATGGAGTGCAAGGCATGGACCAGAATACACTTGGGAACGGGAGGATTTTATGAGGAGTAAATATCCTCAGCTGTTCGACAAGGAACCAACTGAGAATGCAAGTCATTAAATTTCGGGACGAAATTTCTCTAACAGGGGAAAACTGTAACATTCGGCAAAAATCTAAACTTCCAGGTTAGCATCTGTTAAACCCTCACTAATGTTAGTAGAGGGAATATACCCTAATAGGACCCATTCAGAATATATTAAAGCGGAAGATCGCTAGAATTCCCGGTAGTTGCCTAAAAGACCCGGTTTTGACCCAAGATTAACCGGAACACCTTGTGAAATGCCAAAATACCTTAAATAACATATAACCTATATAAAATATAGGGTTTTACTTTATACTTAAACTTTTCTTTTTATAAGATTTAAAAATAAAACAAGAAGGTATTTTAGAAGTTTGTTTTGCAATTAAAGTGCTAGTTAAAAGTGATTTTTTACAAGAAAATGATTTTGGGCTTATTCTTTTATAAAAAAAAAATGTTGCAAAGGGTTGGGGGCCCAAGTGTGACCGGCCACCCCCTCCCTTAAACCCCCCTCATTGTTTTAGTTTTGATTCATTTCAAACTCTCAAAAAAAAAGACCATCCATCTTCTTTCTCTCTCTCTCTCTTGAAGGTTACTTGTCCTCTCCATCACCTTCATCATTTTAACCTTCAAACTCCAGAAACTTTCAGCCCTTACAAGCATCCAAAAACAAAATCCTAAAGAACTTGAAGTACTTGCATTATCCTCCTAAGGTAAGAACTCCAAACTTGTGATATTTCATACTTTTTGGCACCTTTTTATGCCATTTTTCCTACTTTGTTCTACACTTTTATTTCATCCAAATGGATGAACTCTTTTTCTTGTTCTAGAAGGGAGATAAAACACCAAGGACATGAGAAATGTCCATAATGTGGTGAAAATCTATGAACTTCCATCATGAACTTGAGAAAAATGAGCAAAATCATCAAAAATGTGGGTTTTGTTCTTGTATAAGAATCTGGATTTTTGGACTTTGCATGCACATTTTCTTTATAAGTTTAAAGTATTCTCTTTCAAAAACATGTTATATGATGTTGGGATTGAATCCTTAACAAAGGAACCCACATCTATGGATGTTAGAGTGCTTAAATGAGATTTTCTAAAGAATATTAGAGTTTAAGAATCTGGCAGATTGGTTGCATGTACTTAGGACGACCATATCTTGGTCAAATCATGTCCAAAATCCCTCATTTTTCTTCTGGAGTAAGGTTTAATGAGTTAGGGTTCAAACCCAACTGGTCTCATAAGAAAATATTGAGATTTGAGCCTTCTACTCCTTAGAACAAATTTGATGTGCAGCAGATGGTCTGTCAGATTGTTGTGTCACTTGGTTTTGCTTATAACTCTCTGTAAAATGAATAAAAGTTTCTCATTTTTCTTCTGGAAGTTCCTTAGTTGAGTTAGGATCTACATGAAATTGGTTTCATTCAAAAATATGGAGTTTTGGTCACTCAAATATTTTATGCAAGCCAAGTGTGTCAAGCTGTCCAGAATTGGCAGATTGGTACGTGCAACTTCATTCGACCATAACTCACTCAAAACTCATCAAAAATTCGTGAAAAGTTTTCCATAAGATACCTTTATGTGTTAGGTTTTCAAAACATGTAAAAACTCTGAAAAAGATTATGTTTTGACCCTCCAAAAGCCTGTTTCCACAGAAGGGGGCAAACTGTTTTAGGTATTGTGTTGTACTGTTTTATAAAAATTATTTGAACCCCTTAAACACCTCCAAATATTACGAAATTTGGTCAAAACTTCCTTAACTCAGTATAGTACCACATATAAAAAAATGGGTAAATTTGTCATCCTGGAAAGTGTTGTAAAATAGTCACTGTTGTAGTATGAAGTTTCTGTCAGCTTGAGTATTTTGGAAACTGCTGAGTCTTTCTTATAACCATTCATATTGATGATTAAAAACACTTGAACAATGCTAATTTGTGCATTTCAACTTAATTACTAAAGATAAGGCATTTCACAAGACGTGGATTAAGTTAGGTAAGTTTAACTTTGGGGTTAGCTATGAAGGACTCATAGAGATTGTTTGACCTTATAGGGAGTCCGTAAAGAGGATTAAGTGAACAAGCTTTCACTACTTGCGCATCTACGCTAAAAGGTGAGTTTTCACTGCCCCGTTTTACTTGTTTAAATGTTTGGGGTGAAAAGCATGTTATGATTTTAAAATGCTAAATGATCCATGATAGTAAAATTGTGGATATTTATGATTTAAGAAATGAGTACAAATGAATGTACAAATTTACATAAGTGACAAAGATATGTTGAGTGATAATAAAAATGATAAGTCCCCAATAGGTACACTACTTATTAACTCATAACGAGCCGGTGATATTTGTGGATAGTGCTATTTGGTTTGACAAACCCACCTTAAACTGACGAGTAGGGGTGCACTTTATCTGATAATAATGTTCTACTCATGTGGCCATCATACCACCTCTGAGGTAGTCCGCGGGGCGTAAGTTGTCGGAGGCTTAGTAGTGGCTCAACAATCATATATCTTGCGAAAGTCATTTATTGTAAGGTGTACTCATAAGATTTTAAATTTAAGGCTTGTCGTGACAAAAGACTCACGAAAATAATCTTTGGTTGAAAACTGTTTGGATATGAAAAACCTGTGAACTCACCAACTCTTTGTAGTTGACCTTTTCGTTTTAAACATGCTTTTCAGGGAATAAGAAGTAAGTGAAGGCACGTAGGGTGCATTTTGTTTGATGACATCAACATCAAGACTCTTAAAACTTATATTGTTAATTTTTGTATTTGTCGTCTTTCCTTTTTGGAACTTTTTGGGTTAAAGACGTTGTAATGTAATATTTTGTACTACTGTATTAAACTTGTGGTTGGTGTTGTCTGTTACCTTTCGAATGAAACCCTACGCTGTCATACCTCGTGTTTCCGCTTTAGCGGGGTGTGACAACACTCAAAGACAAAACACATCGAAATCAGATATCATTTTATCAGAGATCATGTGATGAATGGTGAAATAGAACTTCATTTTATCCCAACTGATTATCAGTTAGCTGATCTTTTTACCAAACCTCTTGATGAGACAAGATTCAACTTTCTCATCAGCGAGCTTGGAATGCTGAACTTTGAAGGATAAAATCTTCAGAGGTTCACATTTGATCAGCGATAAGATTATACAAACTTGTATAGGCTCTCGGATAAAATAAACTTGTACAATCC
The DNA here is from genome assembly GCA_033807775.1 of Saussurea involucrata. Lineage (NCBI taxonomy): Eukaryota > Viridiplantae > Streptophyta > Magnoliopsida > Asterales > Asteraceae > Saussurea > Saussurea involucrata. The sequence continues at coordinate 117,181,767 of CM066322.1, forward strand.
ATTCTCATCTTCTCTCTGAATAAACCTGGTTAGCTGATATTCAGGTATGTTTCTCTCACTCTGACAAAACGCATGAAAATGCAAGATTTCAAATTTTTCACATCGCTGAATATCTCTTCCTTAACAGCGATACTTTGAAAGTTCTTAAAACCCTCACTGATATTTCTATTCAGTGCTTCATTTTCCAAAGAGTCCCTGAGTTTTTCAAAACATCAGAGACAACGAAAGAATGTGAAAGGACAGTTGTGACGTCATTGCAACGGATAACACCAGGCACGCCCTTTTTTCTGACACACGTTTGCACGTTTCGTTGTCTATCCAATCAAATGCAAACACGTGTCCGTGTCATGATGAAAAACTTTCCCGCTCAAGTTTTTCTCTCTCTACTCTCTTCCTATATAAACACTCTCAAAGTTTATATTTGTCTTTTACGCGATCAAATCTTCCTACGCAAGAAAGAATCCTCTGTTGCATTTGTGCTCTCAAAAACCTTAAGAACTGTTCATCATCTTCTTCATCAAAACATCAAGGTTAATATGTTCTTATCTATTATGAAATGCGAATAACTTGTTTTCGATCTTATCATTGTTTTACACAAGATCAAACAAAAGAACTCAAAATAAAATCATTTTCTTTCATGGTTTTATAAACACAACCATTTCATGGTTGTTCTTCAAGTTTTAAATCCAAATCTTAAACTTGTTCTTCATTCGTATCCAGTTTTTCAAAACGGGGATACAAGACTTTATGGGTTTTACATTTCGTTTTTTTTCAAATCAAGAAAAACCGTAATCTTCATTAAGACATTCTGTCTGAATGAAATGGACAAAATTCGAACCATCTTAATGGAAATTTCTTTCCACATTAAGATAATTCTTATTTGTTAACATCTTTGGTTGAACTGATAATACAGTGAAATGGCAACTTCAAAGCTGAATGTTACCGCTGAGTCCATCTCCGCTGATTCTGAGGAACTGGAAATCACTAAAGCTCCTCAGGTTAAGTTCGAACTGGATCAACTAGACTGGACAAAGGCAAACAACCTCTCAGCGCTTCTCGAGTTTCCTCCTCGGAAGCAGGTATCCCATCTAGACGACGCTGTAAATCTTTTGAAGAATAGCCCCATCTACACAGCGCTGACAACCTCCTGCCAGTCAGCGTCTCTTATCCCAGTTCTGGTACTCTGCCAGACACACCGAGCTACCATCTGCCAAAGATCCATCCAAAACCATCGACTGCATACTCAGCGATACTGAGTATGGCACCATCAAGATAACCCCCGCCATAATCCGCAAAGCCCTGAAATTCCCCAACGCTACCCAAGAAAATCCCTTCGTTCCATTCCCTGACCACAAGAAGCACGCTGACATGGAAGAAATCATTGCTTTCCTTGATGCAATGGGTTACATCTGGGAGACTGGAAGAGACAAAATGCCTGAGAAGAAGCTGACGCTGATAAAGAAATCCAAGATGCCCAGCGAGATGAACTTCATCTTCGCTCACCTGATCAGTTGCATGACAGTGAAATCCGGATCTTCTGATCAAGCCGCACAACCTCAGCAGGCCATGGGTTACGCACTGCTGAAAGGTCTCAACATTGACTGGGCCTCCATCATCTATGAAGACCTCATTCAACGTGTTGATTCTGCCGCTGACCGACCAGCATGGGTTCCTTACCCACGATTCATCAGCGCCATCTTTCAATATGGCCTGAAGGACAGCTATCCTGAGGGTGATCTGAAACTCTCTCAGGTTGGCCCTAAAGTTCTCGACTTCAAGCCTGTCGCCAACGAGGTACGTCTCTCTACTCTTCTCACTCTTCTTAATTCTCCGCTTTCTGTGGCTCCTTCAGCGACAATACCCCTCGCTGATTCCCAGGCCACAAAATCCATTCCTTATAAGAAAAGGAAACAATCTCTTACCCCTCTTGATTCCAAAAGGATCAAGAAAACCAAGGAGCAACCCCAACACTCCAATGCTGAAGACTCCTCAGCTCATTCTGAAGGGCTGAAGGAAAGTTCCGTGGTACGCTCTGCCACACACGTGCAAGCCATCCCTCCAATCCAGGCTTCAGCGTCTTTAAACGCTGAGGTTAGAACTTTGGAATCTACCCAACCTTCTTCAGTCTCTCAAAAGACTGATGAAGTACTTCTCAGCGAATCCAACGCTGAACTTGAAACCCAACCCCAATTCTTATCCTTCGATCCTCCCTCCATTTCTTTGGACACTCCTCCAGCTAAAACTGGAGATGCCATCATTCAAGAAGCCGCTGAAGCTTCTCAGCGAATGACGAAGAAAGGACCTGCAGAGATCTCCATCCCTCACGGAACTTTTGAGGGAGATATGGAACACTATGCAGGGACTCGAAACTTTGATGATTTCGTCAACGCTACAGGTACAAATCCCCCCTTAAACACTGTAACTAAACCTGAAACTTCTGAGCTTTCCTTTGTTCACAAGTACTTATCTGTTACAGGTCCTAATTTGGGAGACATCAACTCCTCACTGAAGTCCGTGGAGATAAAGCTTACAGATCTCACCACCACTCTATCAAATAACTCTACAGCTGTAACAAACGCTGGAGAGAATCTGACGAAGCTGACTACTGTGGTGAAAAAGAAGGCCTCCTCTGATGACATCAAGGGCCTTGACAAGACTCTCGCCGATTTTGCCAAAGTGCTCTCCGACATCTACACTGACTACACCAACCTCAAATCGTCAGTTTCCACCATTTCCAGCAAGGTTACAACGCTGAAGAAATTGGTTGGTACACTCGAAGGTGATATGTCAGTGGTTAAGACCGACTTGGGCTCAGTGAAGACCGACCTTGGTTCTGTCAAGACAATGATCGAGACACTGGTGAACAAGGCAAACAATCCAGCTCCTGCTCCGGCCCCTGCACCTATTTTGGACTCATTCACAGCAGAGGGTCGCCAAGAGCTGAAGAAGATCACGCCTGCTATTTCTGGCCTAGAAGACAGAATAGCTAAGCTTGAGGGTTGTGTGAAAATCTCTGGCCCAGAAGACAGAGATAACACCAATGCTGAGTCTACCCATTCCTCCCCCGCCCATCATGAGAAAGAGGGGGAGAAGAGCGCTGAACGGGAGAAGAGCGTTGAACAGGAGAAGAGCGTTAAACAAGAAAAGAGCGCTGAAGATCAAAATAAAAGCGCTGAAAACCTTTCCCATGATGAATCTATCAGGGGAGAGGGTAATGAAGATCTGGTTACTGGACCTCAGGGAGATGAAAACCCTGAGGGAACCGAGAAGCTCGCCTCTGTATCTGAGGGGGAGCAACTCGAAGAAGATGCTGAGGATTCTGAAGCAGAAGAAGACGAAGACATCGACATCCCTGAAGCTGAACCATCCTCCTCTCCAAGGAACGATGATGATAATGATGAAGATGACGAATTCTTTGTCGTCAAACCTGCTCCTCGAAAAGCTCTTAAAGGGATCGTGATAACCGAATCCACAGGGGAGAAGACAAAAACAAAGACAAAGCACTCAGCCTCTGGCGCTGAGAAAAGCAAAGGCAAAGGCCTCGATGAAGATGAAAATCTGGCGATCTTGCTTGAAAAGCCGGTTTGTCAGGTACACTAAACTTTACTTATATTCCTTCCCTGAACATCTCTGAACAATCAGTTATCCATTCCACAAACACCATACACATCCACATTATTTTTTCTATCTTTTCTACCCAAGTTCTTCTACCCAGTTCTTATTTGTAAGATCGCTGCGTTTCAGCTAGTCCTCTCCCCTGTTTGAGGATATCGCTGAAGGCTCTACTATTGCAACTTCACCAATAATACCAGCTGCCGCTGAAGACATAATCCCAGTCTTGGATTTGATCTCTGAGACTGATGAACCAGAAGAACAACCTCTCTCGCACAGAAACAGACCTTCCTCAGCTCCTCAAAAGCTGAGTGAAGAAGATCAAAAGAGAAGAGAAGAAATGATAAAGCGATTCGAGGATCAGCGAATCATTCTAAGGCGTGATCAACTGCCTTCAGTTCCTCCAAAGTTCAGAATTTCAAAAGCTGAATACCAGGAACACTTCAGAGCTGAACGCCTCATCGCTGAAAGGAAGGAAGCTGAAGATAAAGACAGAGAATACGCCATAAAGCTCACTCAAGAATCTGTCAAAGACCCCAAGCTGAAGCGTGTTCCCATTCAAATCCAACGAAAGCTTTGGGAACAAGCCCAGAAGGTCGTGGAAAAGAAAGTTGAAGTTTCTCAGACCACCCTGATCTGGTGTAAAGAGAAAATCCACTTCAGATATCGTCCAGCGAAGATCAACAAGGTATTCATCTCTGGAAGAACCTCTATCGGAGTACCTATTGTTGACATCAAACTATTCAGAGAAGATGGCACATCTGAAACCTTTCGCGCTGACACTGTAAAAAGGTATGGTCTCTCTGAATGGCTGGAGATGAGGTTAGCTATCCATCCGTCACAATCTAAGTACAAGGATCATTTCGAAAAGCTGATAAACAGACAGATCGACTTGATATCTTCTTGTGTGGATATTCCTCCTATTCCTGATCTAAAGCCGAAAAGAAAAAGGGGCTCTCCAAAGAAGAAACGTCAAGATTCAAACTCAGGTCCTGTCATACGAAATGAAACTGGAATTGGTTTCTCTCGCGCTGAAGTACTTGGTCCTGATCCTGATCTATCTGCCCTTGACATCTCTTTGCCACCATGTGAACTTTTCGTCCCTGGTAAAGTCATCAGTAATCCTTATGGAATATTCTTTCTTGACTACGACGGACGTAAATGCTTTCAACGGATCGCTGAGCTTCCAATCACTCCAATCGAACAGCTCAGAGATCTCATCTACTGGTGTGACTTCAGAAAAGACATTCAGGCACAACACCTAAAACCATTGATCTTTGAAGAAGCGCTGAACAAAAGAAAACGAGGCGTAACGGTTCCTGACTGGATGATCCCCGCTGAAAAGACGACCCTTGATGAACTTCTCATTAAGGAAGAACCTTTTGAAAACTGATATAATCTCCTTTTTCTCTATTGTATCAGTTATCCTTCTGTACTTGTAATTTAATTCGCTTGTACTTGTAATCTTTCTTATTCAAATTGTAACCTGATTCAAAGATTTAAAGAAAGATTTCAGCGAATGTACTTTACTCCATCAGTACTGAAAAGATCCCAGAAAACAATAAAAGGGACAAATATTTTATGAGTTCTTTTTATCCTTATGTTTTCATTTAATAGCAATTTTCTTTGTTGCTATGTCATAATCAAATAGGGGGAGATTGTTGATCCAAACCCTCAGTGATTTGATAATGACCCTCTCTTAAATACTTAGTGAAAATTGTAAGTAAACAATATGTATCAGAGTTTCACTATCGCTGATAAGTACTAAGATCTTACAGTACCGCTGATAGGAACTCTCGCTCTTTAGATTAAACATTCAGCGAAACTGTTCACCATATCGCTGAGTCTGTTCAGTCCTTATGGTGATCGCTGATAAGTTAGTTGTTTACTTATGATCCCTGAAAACAAGTTTCACGTCAACATAGGTTCTACGCTGAAATCGAAGATCAAGCTCAAGAACCAGCGACAAGTCTCCTAATGAACTGATGCGGATCAGCGAAGACTCAGATTTGTCCATTCACGTGAAGTATCAAGTACAAGACTTCAGCTATCGCTGAACTTTATCATTCGCTGATATAAAATGATAAAGCTCTGATTCAACGAACGCTGATCATGAAGTCCTCCGTACAAAGTACTTTTGTCTTAAAACCACCCTTGCACAACTCCGTACGAAATGTCAGAAAAGAACCTCCGATTATCTGAATTCGTACAACAACTCTGACACTACACTGTTCATACATGCGGCTACAAAGGTTGTCACCAAAGGTCAATGACATGCAACCAACCAGCCGATGACACGTGTAAAGTGTATACTGACTTGCATTAAATGCATGCAGTATATATAGAGATGAACTCACTTCATTTGAAGTAACTTGCTAACTCTGGAAAAGTTCAAATCTCTCTCAAGATAGGATTTTATTAGTAATCTCCTTATCTTTCTTAGTGCAAGAAATCTTAGTGTTCCAACTTGTTTAGATTTAGGTTTATCCTTAATCTTGTTTCCGCAACAAGCTGTAAATTGTTAATGATTTATCAATAAACAATTTAGAAAAGTAAAATAGTGTGTTTGTATTCAACCCCCCCCCCCCTTCTACAAACTTGTATAGGCCTTTCGGGACCAACAATATGTGTTTTAAGTAGACTGTTTCGGGTCGAGGTTGAGGATTGAGCTAGAATTTTAGGTTTTTGAGCCGACTTTGTTTTTAGGAAAAGCCGTAAGATAATTGGACGTGATTTCCAACTTGCCTTAGAGGTTTAAATGTCCGGATAGCGATTGTGGACCGGAGAGGTTTGGAGTAGTACGGGTCGAGACGTAGAATGCCGACTAAGTCATGCACAAAGTTTGAGTTTGAAAATAAAATTTGCCTTAACTAATCCTTGCGTTTCCTATCCTTATGGGCTGTGTTGTAGAATTTTGAGAGAATATTTTTGGTAGCATTTTACCATGAGTTGTTTGGTGCGCTTTCTAGTCAGCTAAATGTTTTATTGTCAACAAACCGTTTCCTTGTTTTGTATAAATAACTGATGCGCGCAAAATTTTGGTGGGTAAAGCTTCGTGCCATATCATTTTGAATTTTGTAAGTAAACTGAACGGCAATGGAATGATTTTCAACATGATTTTTACTACGTGAGACGAACGTGTTCATTTTTGCGTAATCACCGACCTGGTAATAGTAGTCTATTGCATACGGTCTTTTTGAAGTGAAAAATCTTGACATTTAAAATATTTTGTAAATGATTTGTAATCCATTTGGGAAAAGCGCTTTTAAGTGTTATGTGTCATTTTGAGCATTTACATATTTGGGGGAGTGGGTCATTCCGGGATAGGCATGATTGTTGGTAGACTGTTTACATTAAATCCTTGGTCAGGTTAGTCAGACGTTGGTAACGGTCGGTTGGGTATCTCGGGGTGGGACCCCGGTATCCATGTGTTATGACTTTGACTTTCTAGTAGGCACTAAGAGGATACAGTCTTGGGCACTTACCTGAGAGGTAGTTCCGATGTGCCGGGACTTGAGACGTACCTGGGAGGTAGGCGTTAAGGTGTATCTTGTTACGGTGTAACTAGGTTTCCTAGGGCGGGTAATGGTAGTAGTAACCTTGAGATGCCTACTTGTGATGAATGGTTGTAGTGAAATGACCTTCGTGGGTGATTATAAATTTACTGGTTCGATGATGCGTGTAAGGTAAGTTTTGGGAGTCTATTAGAACTCGTAGGAGTTAATCGACGGTTAATGGTAGGAATGATCGGATCCGAGTATCCAGTTGGGTATACTGGTGGGCAACTTTAGAGTGGTTAGAGCTTGAGATTTGACTCGGGATGTATGGAATATCTAAGGTTGGGGGACAACCGAAGTCGCTTGGCTAGGAATGATTTCAATTGTTGGGGTGTTCTGCCGATCATAATCCCAGTGTCTTAGAAAGAGTACGTTAGTAAGAATAGTATTCGAGAAGTTTTAGAAGGGGTTTCAAGTGGACTTGGGAACTTGAGGTTGAGATGAGGGAGAACTATCCGGAGCTATTCGCCGGTCTAGACTTCGAGGACGAAGTCTAATCCAAGTGGGGGAGAGTTGTAAAGCCCGTACCCCGGTATGTAATTTCTTGTATTAATTATTTTCTTTCAAGTTTGATTTATCGTGGTTTTCGTTAACGGGGTTAGTCGAGTTGGGTCTAATCGTTAAATTATCGGAATTTTTGGTTAGTTGCGAGAGGTTTGTAAGTTGAGGGGCTATAAGTGTCAAAGGCCAACCCCCCCCCCCCCCCCCCCATGGGTTTCGGCCCATGCAGGAGAATTACGAGACCCATGTGTTTGTAGAGTGTTGGTAGCGTGAAAAGTGAAAACAAAATAAAGAAACCGTAAACCCTACGGCACCCCAAACTGTTTCCTTGTGATCGTCGGCCGGAGGTGGGAACCGAGAGAGAGAGAGAGATCGAAGAGAGAGAAGCCGAGAGAGAGAGAGGGGCTGCTGCCGGCGACGAGGAGAGAGGAGGAAAGAGGCGATCGCCGGCGGGTTCGGTCGGTTTAGAGGGCGAGAAAGCGTTGCATCGAGGTAACCGTGTCGTTTCGTTGTTTTTCTTTGATTTTTGTTCGTCGCAAGGTTACCGCAAACCACCACCACCGCCGCGGTAGCCATGGCCACCGGCGGTGTGGCCACCACCGCACGCCGCCGCTGTGACGGCTGTGGTTGTGTGTGCGGGTGGGTTCGCGTTAGAGCAATCGAAAGAGAGGAGGACGGTGGTGCGAGAGGGTATCGGGGTTATGTACGTGTGTGTGTGATCGCCGCCGACTACCACCACCGCCGGAGGCGGCAGGGGGGTGGTGCACGGCTGTTGTCCATCTTGGTATGATCTGTTTCCAGTAGGTTTTAGGCTTCCCGGGGCTGTTTGGGTTAAGCTTTGGCTTAATAGAATTATGATCATTGGTTATCATTTCATGTGAGTTGCTTAGTTTCTGTCCCTGTTTTGTATCGAGCATAACTTCTGTTAGGAATGTCGGATTGGGATTAAACTAGTGCCAAAAGTTCCCATTCTGAGTCTAGTAAGTTTCTTATGTTTTGCGGAAAAACCAGTTCGGACCGTAGCTAGTGTCAAACTGCTGTTTTGTAATGAAAGGTGCTGTTTTTCGCTGTGCAGTTAACCGGTTTTGTAAAATCCATAATAAATTGTAGAAAAATCGTTAGAGAGCGTGCGATATGTCCCTGGAACCCTAAGACATGGGACTTTGTGTTTATGGAAAAATATTTCTGGTTTAATCAGTTTTTGAGGGGTTAAACAGGTCCCGAACAGACCTGCGTGTTGAGAGTAAAAACTGGAAATTATGCATTTTAAAGCTAGTAGTCGTGGCCTTGGTTTGGGGGCGTCATTTTGATAATTGTTAACGTTTGTTTAGGTGGAAAAAGGTGATTGGGTGTTGGCCGGTTCGCGTTGCGGTTAAGGCTATAAGTTTGCGTTCGAGGTGAGTTCTCTCACTATATAGGATGGGGATTATATTTGTGTTGCTATGGTTCGTATGAGATGATTTGACTGTCTGTTGATATTGTTGTGGTATGGAATACTTATGTATTTGTGTGTAAATATTAGACCGTGTTTGATGTGCTTCTTGATGGTGGTTCCAAGTAGCATAATGTTTATTTTATATCTTCTTGAGGGTTGTTCCAAGAAACTTGAGGCCGCTCCTTGATGGTGGTTCCAAGGAGTGTGTGTTTTAGTTTATCATGGTGTGATTATGTCTTCTTGATGGTGGTTCCAAGGAGCATAATGTTTATTATTATTTGTGATTATGTCTTCTTGATGGTGGTTCCAAGGAGCATAATGTTTATTATTATTTGTGATTATGTCTTCTTGATGGTGGTTCCAAGGAGCATAATGTTTATTATTATTTGTGATATGTTTTCTTGATGGATGTTCCAAGAAATGTATGTGCTGGTATGTTAATGGTGATGCCGATATAATTGCGATCCTATGTAAGGATTGAATTCACTAAGCTTCGTGCTTACCCCTTCCCAAATTCTTATGATTTCAGGTGCGAGTAGCAGTCGGGCGTGACGGTACACACGGGCGCAAGGCAAAGATAGTTTGGTTTGATTTTTTTTAATAAATGGGGGTTTAATTATATTACTTTTCCGCTGCTTAAACTTTGTTGACGGTTTTAAATAACGATGTTTATTCTTATTGTAACGTGATTCGTTAACTCTTGGTTTGATTATAATGAAATGAATTGTTTTTAAAAAATTTAAATTCCCTGAAATTTTTGGGACGTTACATCTCCAAACTCAGAGATAAGATCACCTCCAGTGTAAGGAATAATATCTGAACAAGTAACCACTTTATCCATTCCAGAACTTTCTGCTAACTCTACTTCAGAGATATCCACCATAGAAGTATCTGCCATAACCATTTCAGAACTCTCCAATACATCCATTTCAGAACTTTCCAGAGCCATACCAGTAACCAATTCAGAAGACTTATCAAGTATCACTTCTTCTGACTCCATATCCTCAGAACTTTGCTTTTCAGAACTAGAATTTTGAACAACTATCAACTCAGTATTTTGCTTCTGTCTTTTCTCCCCCTTTTGATGATCATGAGGATCATTATCATCAAATTTTCTTTTTAATGACTGAGTTGAGCAGGCTTGTGTTTCAGCAACTGATAAAGGTACAACTTCCAACGGTTTTGAAATAACTTCCAACTGTGAACTGAGAGCCTTAAACAAAGAAGTCTTTAAATCATCCATACCCTTCAGAATCTCCTTTTGAAAATCTGATAACCCATCTTTGATCTCCTTTTTGTGAGATTCCAAAGACTCTTTGACCTCATCTACCTTTTGTTCAACAGACTTAACTTTGCTCTCTAACATTGTTCTGAGACTCTTAACTTCATCTTTCAAAGAAGTTACTGGGTTTTCCAATTTCTGAACCTTTTCACCCAAATTATGATTTTGTTTCTGAATCGTTTCAAATTCAGAAGGTGCTAACGATAATCCTGGAACAACTGATGAACCAGTTTTCATATGTTCAGAAAACACATGGCCTGTAGGTGTCACAGAGTCACCATGTACAACAGATGCACTGTGTAAAGAGGCCTTTAAAATGTTCACCTCCCCAGGGCTTCTATCCAATCCTTGACACCCAATATTAGGTATGTCTATGGATGTTGATACAGGAAAACGAATTCCCTGTGATGTGCTTGTGTGAAATGAAAATTCAGGCCCAAATAGGATGTTACTGTGCGATCCTGACTCAATGTGATGAATAATATGTTGGGATTTATCACCAAACTCCAAATGAGTAGGCAATGGTTCCCCTGTTTGAAATGAAACAGTAGCATGTTGAAATGCTTCTGAGTGGATGGGATTGGGTATTTCAAATTCTACCATGGGCTCAATGGTATTTTCTTCAATATTGGTCACCAAGGGTTGTGAACCAATAGCAGATGTGGATGCCCAATTTAGATCAGTTGGTTCAGAATTATCTCTATTTTCGAATTCTGGTGAGATTCTCTCATCCTCGCCTCTCTTTGTCTATTTTTCAGACTCACTTCTAACCAATCTCTCATAATTTTCCCTCTCATTTCTCTCAGAATGTTCTCCCACCTGAACATTCTCCCCCTCTCTTACTGCATCTGACCCCTCACCTCTCCTCTCAGAATTTTCCTCATGGGTAGTGACATGAGGTTGTTTAAGTCTCATTGAGGTGCAATAAGCTTTTAAAATCTGACTATCCCTTGGTATGTAAGACCTAAGTGCCCTTGTTAATGGTTTATGATTAGGAAAATTCACAAGTTTAAGAGATGATGTCATTTTACCCATGTAGAATACTAGCCCATGCTCTTCATCAGCTCTCCTTGGAATTTGATTATCTTGCCTCATTGCATACCAAATCACCATCTGCCAGTATCTCTGATTAGGTATATATGTCAAAGGATTCTCTCTTGTTTCTCCCCTTAATGCCTTCTGGTGTCTTTCAACAGTGTTCTTCATTTCTTCCCATAAGATTGAAGCATAGTCATAATGCCTATTCTTCACTAACCCATGAAAAATCTGCATGATTTGTCTTGATCCTTGATCTGGAGAACTGTGCTTCCCAGATAAACATTTGTTGACAATTGTGAAGAAGCATGCCCATATTTGTGGTAGTTTATTTCTTCTGAAAGAGCTAAGATTCCTCAATTCATCATTGTATCCCAATCTTCTGAATTCAGCTATCATCTCCTCTGTTAAAGGTGAATCCTCAAAATCTGACCTTCCCTCCAAATCATCTTTCTCTGGCAACCTCAACATGATTCTTAAGAAACTAACAGTCAAAGTTAAATACACTCCCCCTACATTTGACACAAATTTATTCCCTTGCAATTCCAAATTCTTCCACCACTGTTGAATGTACTGAATCAGTACAGTCTTTTTCAGAGTAAACCACTTTTTGAAAGGATGATACTTCAACAACTTTATTATAATTCTATGTTCTTCCTTGAAATTCGTTTCATCAAGCACTAAGACACAATTGTTTTCTAATAAAGACAAATATTCATCCTCTGGTACTGACCTTTCCATTAAAATATGTCTAGAAGACATTGCAGACCTTACAGCACTTTGTTGATGTTCAATATTTGCATTTCCCTCCTCTGCATTGCCCTCTGATTCAGCCATTTTGTTAGTGCATAAAATGTATTCAAGATTTAGTGTTTAATGGTAAATAGTCAAAGCATTGTAAAGGTCAAAGTCAAGGCAATTAGAGTGGAAAGTCAATGTGTATATATAGTAAGCTTGTAATAGAATTAGAGAGAGCTCTTAAGAAGTCATTCATACGTGTGATTCATAATTGTAAGAGAGGGATGACTTCCTAGAGAGAGAGTTTAGAGAGAGAAAGTAGATCTCATTCACAATCTTGTATTCTTTCTCTATTCTAATGAAGATCTCTTGAGTTTATCATTGTTACTTGATTAGATCTGGGATCACAAGTGGTATCAAAGCAAGATCAGATCGAATTATGCACAAATTGAAGAATTTTTTGTCAATTTTTGAAGAAATTGATGAGTTTTTGAGATTTTTCTTAAAAAATCTTCAAAAATAGGAATTTGTTTATGTTTTGATCTATTTGCATTCACTAATCAATGTTATTGTTGTTCGAGAACAGATATTATCATTCAGAATAGATTTACAACCATGCATCAGAAGAATTCAAGATCTGAAATTCGTCAGTTTATGTGTCTATTCGAAGTTCATATTGCATTGAAGATGAATCACAGATTTATTTGAGATTTGGTCGTGGAAAACATCTCAGATCGATTTGTTTTCAAGCTTCGAACATACAGCAAGTTTTTGTTTCGAAAAAGAGCAAGAAATCATCCAGTTTGAGGTGTTACAGGTCAACAACAAAGACTCGCCGGAGTTCGTCAATTTCATAGAAAGTTGTTGCTCGATTCACATTTGTTTATGTGTTTTTGATCGATTTGCTGCTACAGATTGATTCGTTGTTTGTTTTTTATCATCTTACAAGTTTCAGTATCACAAAAGTCGCAGAAATTAGCAAGATACGTGAGTTGAAAGAGTTCACCGGAGCTCTCGCCGAATTCTGGAATTTTGTTGCCGGAAAACGCATAACTGTCGGACAACTCTATGAATCATAACTCTCGCACACTTCATAACTGTCGTACGCTATTACAACACCAACAGTCGCACAACACTAAACTCTCGTACGAATTCTAGTCAGACGAACTGTCGGAGTCGTACATATTCTTTAGTCGGACAACTCTCGGACGAATCTCTAGTCGGACGACCTTCTTAGTCGTACAGATCTCTAGTCGTACAAACGTTCTAGTCGGACAACTTTTGTAGTCGTACACATTCAAGTCGGACTGGAACACACCTACGTCGATGAACTGCAAATTGTCGATGAAGTTGATGATGAACGGTAGTCATTCTTTTAGTGTTTGTCAAATTTGGTCCCTGTAGTATAGGATTAAGTTTCTTACATTTTTTGTCCTTTTTAGTTAGTTTGTTGTTATTCCCGTTAAATCATTAGAGGGTTTTAGGTCTTGGCAGATTTGACCCCTGTAGTTGAAGTTTAGCATTTTAGCATTTTTAGTCCTTTTACTTAGTATTTTCTAGATTTTTACAATTTTAATCCCTAGACTTCTAAGTGTTTTAGATTTTTACATTTTTTAGTCCTTTCAGTCTTAAGTTTTAAGTCCTTCCAGTCTTAAGTTTTAAGTCCTTATCTTTTATAAGTCTTAGCATTTTACACTTTTAGTTCATATTTTTCGTTTTAGTTTCGTATTTTGTCATTTTTAGTATTTTTTATTTTTTGTCTGGTTTATCAATTTTTACCTGCTTTTGCTCGAGACTGATATATTTTTTCTTATCTTTTGCAGGTTTGCCGATTTAAAGTCAAGTATTCCGCATTAATTTTTCGGAATTAATTTTTGAACAACAAATTTTATAATTTGTTTTTCAAAATTTAACTTTGAAAATTTTTCTGATTTTAATCGATTTTTCTCTGATTATCGTGTGTGCATAATTCTACTTCTCACGAAGTATCTGACTACGATCAATTTTAATCTTTTACAGGTAACAATGACTGAATTTCAACATTGGTGGTCTGATTCACAAAGGTTATGCCATTTACAAAAGCAACATGAAGAACTCACACATCGTCTTGAGATGTTTAAAAGTTGTCTTACAACGTCTCACAATGATCTTCAAAAATAGAAATTTCAAACATCTGAATGTTCTGTGAAACTTGACAAATCTGAGGAAAAAGCAAAGATCTTGGAAACTGAAAACATTGAGCTGAAAAAGAGGATCTCTGAATTGTCATCACGAGGTGTTTTCAAGAAGATTGAGGAAAAAACAAATTCTTTGGAAGCTGAAAATGTTATTCTAAAAGAAAAGCATAATGAGAGCGAACTTTCTTTGAAAAATATAACCTCTCAAAACACAGAATTTTTAGACAAAATCAAAGATTTGGAAAAGAAGCTTTATTTGAGAGATCAAACAGAACAAACAATTTACATGAACAAGCCAAGGTTTGTGAGTTCTGTTAACAAATATTGGGGACTTGGTTACGAAAATCCAAAATGTCTAACCAAAGTTATCGCTGCAGTACCGACAGTATATAATTTCGAATGTTTAAGGTACGCACGATATTGGCCCGATTTTGAAATTCATTGGACTGATGAAAAGGAAACACAAAGAGAGGAACATAGAAAAAGAGCTTTAACAACTCATATCCAACTTCCATTTTGCTATACTAATGAGACGTTGAAGATTCTCAACAATCTAGATAAACCACTTCCAAACAATTATTTTGACATAAATGCTACAAAGCCAGTTACTAACAATCAAGTTGTTGAAACAAAGAAATATGTTCCTACATTAGTTCTTGAAGGGAAATTGTTGAATTGGAAATCTCTCTTGTTGAACAAAGGATCAAAAATGATTATGAAAATGATCTCCTTTTAACTATTTTCTCAACTACTTTTAAGGAAATATCTTCTAGTTTCAATGACGAGGTGGAAAAGGAAACTGGTAGAATTGAACATTCTTTGATCAAAAAGTTTTCTGAATAAACAAAGAACATCTTTGATGGAAAACAAAAGATAGATCAAAAATGTCTCAAACTTTCAAAGAAAGTGGTAGATCTTGAGAATATTCTTCTCTCTGAGCATAACCAATTTGAAAGTGAAAAAGTAAATTTTGCAACTGAATGCAAATCTTTTGAAGCAAAGATAAGTGCGCTTTCCAAGAAAGTCATTGACTTGGAAAATGTTTTGGAAATAGAAAGAAAAGAATTTGCAATGAATAAGTGGGTTATTTTTGAAAATTCTTCTTTTGAAAAAGATTTTGATGGTGATTTTCAGTCTAATCTTTTTTCCAATGAGAATTCAAAGCCTGAAGTTTGTGACAAAGGAACAACTTGTGAATTTGATGTCTCAAAGAATCTTCCTGGCCATAATGCTTTGATTGATGAAAAGATAATTGTTTTGGAAAACGAAAAGAAAGCTCTTGAACTTAGATGCATAAATTTTTCAAAACAAGTTTCTGATTTTGAGAAGGTGTTATTTTTAGAAAAGGAAAAGCTTGAAAAAGAAAGAGCAGATTTTGGAAGTGAAAGAAAAGTTTTTAAATCAAAGAATAGTGAACTTTCAAAGACAATATCTGACTTGGAAAAAGTTTTGGAAGAAGAGAGAAAAGAGTTTGGTGAAAAGAAAAATGTTTTTGAAAAGGAGAAGAATTTTGAAGAGGAGAGAAACATCTTTAAGGCTGAAATTTTAAAGCTAACAAGGAGGTTATCTGCTTTAGCAACGGAGGCTATGAAAGAGCAGAAGATCAAATCTGATCTACAGAAGAAAATTGAACTGACTGTTCAAGAAAGGAATGTTTTGTCCGATAAAGTTCAGAATTTGGAAGCAACTAAGATTCATGTTAAATCATCTGAACAATCGCCGAATGATGGTTCAACTGGTTTGTCAAAGACTGCTTCTGGTTTTGTTCATGAACGTTCTTCTGTTTCTTCAAGAACGTCTGTCAAATCAAAAGATCAGATGCGACCTTCTAATCTTTTCTACAACCGTGATGCTACAAGTTCTGATATACCTATCTACAAGCCTGTAAAGATGGAATGGAAGGTAAAGGGTTCTACACCTATGAACGATGCAACAAAATCATCTGTTCCTCCACCTACGGTGAACAAAAAGAACAATGCTCATAAAGGTAAATCTTTCGCTAAACCTAATCCTAGATATTCTGCAAATCATCTGATTAGGTTGGCACAAAAGAAACTTTGTTGTTCTTTTTGTGGAACTAATGATTTCATTAAGCAAGAAAATGTTCAATTTTGGTATGGTACTTATAATATTCCTTCAAAAAGAAAAGCACCTAACAAACCAGGACCCAAGTCCCATTGGGTACCAAAATCTGCTTAATATGTTTTGCAGGTTCATCATGTGTTGTGCTGAATGTTACATATATATCACACACATGACTGAAAACAGAAGAGAAGCGGGGCAAAATTTTGAAGAAGTATATGTGCCATTAAGGGGGAGCAAAGAAATAATGGTTTCTAAACACGTCAGTTTAGAACCCGAGCATAAAAGATTGTGGTTTCTAAACACATCAGTTTAGAACCCGGATTTCAAAGAATTATTGGTTTCTAAACACCTCAGTTTAGGACCCGTACTTCAAAGTGTTTGACTTCTAAACACATCAGTTTAGAACTCGTACTTCATTGTTTTATACTTTAACTGTTTCATATACTGATTTTGTTTACTTAAGATCTTTTGCAGATTTTGAGGGGGAGCTTATCTGATTTTTAATCAGTCTATCATGATTTGAGGGGGAGCTTAAACGTTTAACTGTACGTATCTTCTGAACTTAATCTGAGAATTGTTTGAAAGAAGAACGACTTTCAAGCATGAAAAACATTTTATTAAATGTTCAAACCACTTCTCGATTCTCAAACAAATTTTATGAATTTAGAAGTGTGATTTTAAAGGTTTTTCCTATATATATATATATATATATATAGATCTCGGATTCTCGTTACATCATTTCTGACCGTGTGTTTCTAAAGATTAATACTTGTGTATTATCTTTTCTATACTTTCAAGTATTCACACACACCGGTTCAGCTTCTTATTGACTTTGTTATTACCATGTCTCAAAATGAAACATTTTTCGATGGTAATACTCCCGTTTGATTTTCAAATTTTGTTGAGCATCATACATTCTTTCAGCGTTAGAACTTAAGCGTTTCATTCAAAGATTGTTTATATTTGTTCATATAAACAAATTTCAATTCTTTGATACCCTAAACCTTAAATGATTATCCTTCATGATTATCATTCATGTTTGATCTGATTGATACATTGCCAGATTCTCAAACAATTCTTTCGAATTCATTTCATTCTTTCAATATTCTTGTTTTGAGAAATTTCAAAGATCAAATGCTCAAATCTTCATGATATTATTGAAGAGCATACTTTCTGATGGCAATGTTAATCAAATGCCGATGTTCTTAATTGTTCAAAATAAACTGTTGAACAACACATCATTTTAGGACAAAATTTCATGGGAATCGGTGTGTGATTTTAAAAGAACTTCTATGGATCCACGTTAACCAGTGTTTCCTACCCAAGAAGTTATCCTTGAGTGATTGAGGGGTGAGGGGTCAAAATCAAAGAGTGGGGGAGATTACTCATACGGTTGAGTATCTCATTGAGCTGAGGTAAAATGTAAATGAGAGTTTGGTTAGAAGTGAGCGGATTAAAAACAGAAAGAGGGTGAGAGAACAGAGTTAAAAGAATAAGAGAACTCTGGACTATCCACTTTTTGAGCCGGGCAGCCACATTACTGATTGGTTCACATTCTTTTGTGACCATCATTGAAATAGGCAACTAGCCCATGCCAACTCTTGAATTTAACCTCACTAGCTACTCATTTCTTTCTTAACAAATAAATGTTTCATATTTCTTGGGGACGCAGCATATCATCTATCTGATCTTCACTCGGAAGGTCTGGATATTGAAAAAGAAGGAAGTTTGCCCCACCTTCGCTCTTCATTCATGCACATTGAGTCCGTGGAAAACTTGTTGCTGTGTCAACAGTTTACACAATTTGAGCCTAATTTTCAAGCATAAGTTGCTTCAATCATTTCTACATAAGCACGTACACACAAGGAATATGTTTTCTTGTCATAACGTTCATAGAATTTCCTTTGTGTTTTTCGATGATTGAATGGAAGCCCTGGAGGAGTGAACATCAAAAAGCTCCTTTCCAAAGTGCATTCGTTGTACTAAGTGGCTCCGTGCAACTTACAGGCATTATAACTAATTCATTCGTTGTTTCAGGGTTACCACGTAACTATTGTCTGAATTTGAAAAGATTCGGATAAATATTCTTGGAATTGACGGGTATTCAGATCAGAAGGAGGAGATTGTTTTTGGTATTTTCAAAGACTGCTGAAATTGATGTTGAAGTTTTGATGATCATGATACTCACAATCATCAAAAAGGGGGAGATGATATGAAAGTTTCAATTTCAAGATAAAGAGAATTTTTGTTGAAGTCAAGAAGCTCGAGATAAAGTGTCAAGATGTTTTCAAGACGTTTCGAGATGATTCGACAAAGGTTCAAAGTTCAAAGATTGTTCATTGTTCAAGAGATGAAGATACGCAGTTAAAGATGTTCGAAAAGCTCAAAACCCCGTAAAAGCTCAAAAGCCATTTCATGTTCAAAGACCGAAGATATATTTCAAAGCTCAAAGATGCAAAGATCGGTGCTACAACGATTCAATGATCAGTGATGTGAAGATTCAAGAAGATGAAGTTTTTGTTTGAAGACTTTGACCAACACCGCAAAGATGTGAAGTTTGTGATTCGAGACTTTGATGATTATTTGATTTTGAAGATCCAGTTAAAGACTAAAGCAGTCAAATTGGATTTCTGAAGACAACGCCTACTTGAAGATTCTTCAGAGTTATTTTTCGAAGATTGATCTTCCTTCAAAGCGAAGAGGGAGATTGTTCAAGTGCTAAAGTGTTGAAGATCTGAAGATCACAAAGAGTTGAAGACTATCGTTATCAATTTTTTAAATCTTGAATCCATAGGGGGTGATTGTTAATGCATAAAATGTATTCAAGATTTAGTGTTTAATGGTATATAGTCAAAGCATTGTAAAGGTCAAAGTCAAGGCAAATAGAGTGGAAAGTCAATGTGTATATATAGTGAGCTTATAATAGAATTAGAGAGAGCTCTTAAGAAATCATTCATACGTGTGATTCATAATTGTAAGAGAGGGATGACTTCCTAGAGAGAGAGTTTAGAGAGAGAAAGTAGATCTCATTCACAATCTTGTATTCTTTCTATATTCTAATGAAGATCTCTTGAGTTTATCATTGTTACTTGATTAGATCTGGGATCACACATTTGTTCATCCTCTGCATTTCTTCCAACATATCCTCCTAAAAGATTTCCTCCTATTGCCTCTTCTTCTGCGACTATATTATCAAGCATTCTAACTTCATCATCTGAACCCGAAGATGATTCCATTAAGGTTTTCGTTGAATGTAATGAATGAACAACATTCCTTCTTGATCCAGACATGATGACAATATAGAAATATGAAAGAAACAGAATCGAAGAACTCAGGAATTTCGCGTATCTCACTTTTCACTCTTAGGATTTGAATGAATTTGAAAGAGGGATTCTAAGTTATATTTAAAATCCGCGAAGCTGAAAGGATTTAAACGGTGAAAAGTTGCTTTATGTCAGAGTTATAACGGTTTCAAACACTGTGAAATACCACAAAAGATATTAATTGAAACGTGGTATAATCAAATGAATAAGATGCTGACACGTGTTATTTGATAGAAATCAACACAAGTTAAAGTTCTGAATAGCACGTTCAGAATTCTGAGAATGCATACTCAAAGTTCTGAGTACACAATTCAGAAGAAATTCCCTTATAATCAAAATTCATTTAAATCAACTTCTGATAATATAAAACATTTAATCACCCAGAAGTAGTTTGAACAGATAGAAGATTCTTTTATCATCAAAATTTTGTCCCTCTTTTGATGATTTGAGATTTCTGAAAATCATTTAAAATCTAACCTCTGACCTTGAAAATCTTTTTAAGAATTCAGAAGTAGTTTGAACAAGTGAAAAAAAATATTATTGAAAGCTTGTTCCCCTTAGAATGATTTGAGAAAAGAAAGAAATACAAACCTTGTAGGCACCTCAGAATGATTTCTAAAAGATATGAATGCTCCCCCTTGACTTAAGCATATACTCAAACACATATTAGACATAAAGGAATATGAAAAGGATAAAACAGAAAGAAACTTAACAACTAATTGAAACATTTGTAATTTTCAGAAATGAGTTCTGAAAGGTACAGTCAGAAGATCTGAGTAACCTATTCAGAAAAAAATTATTAAGTCAGATTTCTGAAGTATTGACTCGGAAGTTCTGAACTCAAGACTCAGAACATCTGAGTAAGCGAGTCAGAATTCTGAGTACACTACTCAGAAAATCTTACTTAGAAAAAAATTATTTCTGAAAAATAACAAACATGATCAATTAGTCAAATTAAGCATTCCTATCTTACATATGAGAAAAGTGAACCTTTTGTGATCAAGAGGCTTTGTGAACAAATCAGCCAATTGATACTTTGTGTGCACAAAATGCATTTCTATAGTTCCCTTTTCAACATAATCCTTAATAAAGTGATACCTTACATCGGAAAAATCTGACAGATTGTTGTTGGAAATAGCTTCTTTATATAAATGCTCTTTTTCTATTGGCTCTTTAAAGATATTGTTCTTTTTGCTTAGCCACGATTTTTGACACATAAAGTTAATATTTTCAGCTGAAAAACTTTCTTTTTGTTTACACAACCTACATGCAATGGGTTTAGACAAATCATCTAACCAAGACATTTTCAAAACTTGTTGTTTTTGAGTTTTTGTGAAACTATTCAAGTAAGACTTTCTTGGGTCACTAATATGGGTTTGATGATGGATTCATCACACTTTTAATGACATGCAAAGTGTCATGGTGATGAATCTACAAACATTAGGATGCCAAGGATTTGTCTTAGCAAGAACAAAGTGAAAAGACTAGAGTTTTAAGAAGATAAACTTGAAATATGAAAGATGCTTGTATGTAGATGATTAAATGATGTTAGGAGCAGATTTTTACCTTGAGTTTTGGTGTTCTTGAGGGCTGGACTTTGAAGCCTTGAAGGAGAGAAAATAGAGAGAAATGAGAGTGTTCTTGGAGAGGGATTTGAGAGAGAATGAATGAAGAGTAAAATGGATGAATAGAGGGGGTATTTATGGAGTGAGAGAGGGGAGGGGGCCGGTTTTGGGAGTGGTAAAAGGGGAGGGTGAAGTGTGGTTTTAGGTAAAATGATTGTGTTTAAAGTAGTATTTTAATTTAATTTTTCTTTCTTTTAATTAGTTGAATTATTGAACAATTAAACTTAATTGGTAATAATAATAAAACTAGTTGAATTTGCTAGTATTTATTTTTGGTAGGTTGTATATATATAAACATATATATATATATATATATATATAAGTGTATGAATATTTTTAGTAGGCATTTTATGAGGTGTATGGATAATTTCCGAATTTGAGGGATTTTAGACGCAAATTTCTAATTTTTCCCTACTGTGTCGGGTTTACTGCTAAAACTAGACAGTGTGACATAAAATAACTGTATCTGATATGTTTAGTGCAGTTCTAACCTGAACGCAATTTTGACGGTTGTCACATTAAAACCCTTTTCGTTACTTAATGTGACGAAATTGCGGAAACTTTAATCTAACAAGAACAACGTATACGTTTATTACGTTATAATATTAAAACACAACAAGGCATTTTATGACGATTTGGATAGTTAGTATCGAACCTTCGAGATTGAAAACTCACTAGTGACCTTACGTTCATAGGTTTGAAGTAGGATCATCTCGGAGTACTTGTGGGAGATTCCCGGATTCTATCGCTTATCATGTGAGTTATCACAGCCCCTTTTTCAATATTTTACATATTTTGGGGTGAAAAGCATGTCGTTACTACAACTATTTTACGCACCGGTTATCTCGTTTTCTTGGAAATACGAAACTTGCTATACTTGTTTATGCTCTATGGTATCTATGTTTTCGCAAATGTTGTAAGTTTGAGTTTTCTTTTGCTATCGTTCAAAAGTCCCCGTTTATTTTTACGTTACCCGTTTAACTTATGTATTGAGCCGTTGGTAATTATGGATAACGTTATTTGGTTTGACACCCCACTCACAAGTAGCGCTTGTTTGAGTGCATAGTTATTGTTTGTATTTGCGCATTGTTGGCGATAGAACATGCGTCGGGGCGATTCTGTCGGTATAGGTCGGGTAACGGGCTCATAACTTAAACATTTTACATACGATTACCTTGAGCAAGTGGTTTTTTTATAACCGATTTATTTATCCCTTGTGTGGATTTAAACTAATTTGCTATGGCAAACAATGTTATACTCATTAAACCTGTGATCTCACCAACTAGTGCATTAGTTGACACTCTCATTTAAATGCTTTTCAGGGGAACATCCTTTGTGAAATCCTAGATCTCTAGCAATAAGATATGAATGTAGTGAGAGAGAATCTAGAGAGCAAATATGTCATCCATGTATTGATCTCAAAGGATTACAAAAGGTTTCTAAAAGATTACAAAAGCTTACAAACAAATGAACTAGACAAGCCTATTTATACCCATGACATACAAGGTATAAAGGCATTCACAATACTGTATAGACTCATACAGTACATTGACTTTACAGTAAATCTTGAATACAATAATGCTCTAACAATCTCCCCCTTTGGATTCAAGATTTAAAAATTTGACAGCAGTCTTCAGCTCTTTGTAAAGTCAATCTTCTTCAACAGACACTTTATCAAACTATCTTCAAGTCTTGTACATGAAAACAGATCTTTACAGCTTTATCAGTCTTTAACAAACAGTAACTTCTCGTATCCTTCTTGATGCAAGAACCTTAGTTCTCATATTAACTTTAAGAATCCGAAATCATCAATTCGGATGTAGGCAGATCCGAAACCATCAATTCGGATGCTAGAGGATGCGAAATCAGCTCAATTCGGATCAAGTAGGATTCGAATTCAAGAAGTTGGAACAAGAAGGGTCCGAAATCAGGGCAATTCGAATCATGAAGGATGCGAAACCATCTATATTTTTGAACTTTTAGGTGTAAGCGCATTCCGAGAACCACTCAGAACTAAGATAACCAAATTCAGCAATATTTAGACTTCACATGATCCTTCTCCCCTGATCTTCAGTCTTTGTTCACGAATCATTGACTTGAAAGCTCTTTGACATGAAATATCTTTGACTATAAACTTGAAAGCTCTTTGACATGAAATTGAATTAAACATTTCTCCCCCTTTTTCGATGAAAGTGAGCATCATTATCATCGAAAACCTTCTTCAATTTCAGTCGTGTCTCTGAGTATTACTAACAATCTCCTCCTTAGTGGATAAACTTGCTCCCCCTCAAAATAAGAATTCTGGAGCAATTTGTTTTCTCCCCCTGAAAGTATGCATATATTTCAATAACGTATTCATTTCAAATACAGTGCATTAATGAAAACATTTATACTAGGAATATAAAATTCATTGAACAACATTTTATAACTACTAACATTTGATCATTTGAAAACTTTACAAAAGAAATCCAACTTAATAAAATTTAACAGATTTTTCAATCAAATGAAATCAAATGCATGTGTTTGGATTCAAATACAAGATATCATTGCATATCAAGTTAAACATGTTCAGTTTCAACCCCTTTATTAAATCTATTTGGTGTGCTAGCATGCGAAATATGATTAGCAACAAGCATATGCAATTCTAAAACATATAAGAATACTTTGATCTACTCACACTATTTGTCCAAAATCAGGATTTTCACAAATTTACGGGTTTATCGCGACTTTGTATTTTCACCAAGTTTCAAGAGATGTGTGCTCTTTGGCATCTTTTGATTTTGTGCACATTTGAATCTTTTGATTTTGTGCGCATTGGCATCTTTTGATTTTGTGCTCATTGGCATCTTTTGATTTTGTGCTCATTGGCATCTTTTGATCAAAAAGTTTAGTAAGAATAAGATATACCGTTAAACATGACTTTCTATCTGGTTCTATAGAAGGATTTGGGTTAGCATATCCCAGACCAGTTGGCCTTAGGTGCTAGGTGACAAGCACCCCTTAGAACTTAATTTCCCAAACCAGAAAGGCCACATCGATATATCTTAAACCCATTTGTACCAGTAGAACGTGGCTTTCTATCTGGTTCTATTGCAGGATTTGGGTCAGCCGATCCCAGACCAGTTGATCTTAGGGACTAGGTGTCGAGCACCCCTTAGGACTTACTCTCCCAAACCAGAAAGGCCACATGCACAAACTTTCAAACTAAATGATAGTGCAACAATTTTATCTCAATCACTTGGTTCTAAAACATAGTGCTTTGCCCATATTTTCATTTCCGTCCATCATTCTGACATATAGGCTTTTTGAGCATTATATTCTATATATATCCAGATTCACATGACTTTGAGCATTCAGCATAATTTCATTCATGTTTTGCTGACCTTTCGATTTATTTTAGAGGTGAAAATTGAAGCAAATCTAACTCAGATAGTACAAAGTTTCTTGTAAAATCATCTTTTAGCACACATTTAATTCATTGAATGAAAATTGAAAATTTCATCTTATTGAATTAAATTTGTAAAGTTTCAAGTTTTCAAATCAGTAGAAACAAATATAATCCAATGTTACCTTTCACTTGTTCCTTGAAACAAAAATATATAGCAGTTAAGGATATTACCTGAGAAGTGTGAGTTCTAAACTGATTTGTTTAGAAGTCTTAGTCTTTAAAGTACGGGTCCTGAACTGAGTTGTTCAGAAGCCATTGTCGTTGAAACACGGGTTTTGAACTGATATGTTCAAAAGCCAAAAACATTGAAGTACGGGTCCTAAACTGATATGTTTAGAAACCATAGATCTTGCTTTCCCTTAATGATACAAATATTCTTAAAAAAATACGCCGCTTCTCTTCTGTTTTCAGTCATGTGTGTGGTATGTATCTACAAATCAGTACAACACATGATGTACCTACAAAACAGTTTAAGCAGATTTTGGTACCCAATGGCACTTGGGTCCTAGTGGGTTAGGTGTAGATTTCTTACAAGGAATACTGTAAGTACCGTACCAAAAGCAAGTATAATCTTTATGCACAAAATCATTTGAACCACAGTAAGAACAACAGATTTTCTTATGTGCCAACCTAATCAGATGATTTACGAAATGAATAGGATTAGGTTTAGCAGAAGATTTACCTTTTGGCGCATTGTTCTTCTTTGCATTTGATGTGGATACAGATGATTTTGGCACATCTTTCTTTGGAACTGTTGTGCCTTTGATTCTCCATTCCATCTTCACCCTCTTGAAGACTGGAACTTCTTCAGATTTGGAAGTATTAATTTTAGGCACCTTAAGAATATCATCCGATTTATCAAACAGAGGATTATAGAAAAGATTAGAAGAACGAATCTGACCTTTTGAGAAATCTGTTGATCTATTAAATTGTTTAGAAGGAATGTTTTTAAAACTTGAACTTGAAGCAGTTTTAAAAGAACATTCAGAATCATTTGAATCAACAAATGGAGTCTGAAAGATAGAATTATGACTGGCCTGCTTTGAGACATCAAATTTAAAAATGACGTCTTCAAGTTCTTTGACTTTGTTTATTAAAACATTTTTCTCTTTAGAAATTAGATCAAATTTCTTTTGGAGATCATATTTGATCAACTGATCCTTCATAATATCAGCTGATAAACCAGATAATCTTTTGGTAAGATTAACAATCACATCTTCAAAATATTCACGTTCCGATTCAAAATCTTTTTCCAAAAACTTTCTTTTATCAGTAATCTCTTTGAAAACTTCCATATTTTTCTTTTTAAGGGTTTTACTTTCCTTTTCAAAGAGATTTTTCTTTTCCGTGAAATCTTTTCTTTCCTTTTCCAAAAGATTTTCTAATTCAGAGATTTTCACGGAAAGTTCAGAACTTTTAATCTCAAAAGATTTTCGTTCAGTTTCAAATTTAGTTCTTTCTTTTTCGAGCTTGTCTTTTTCTAAAAATAAAACTTTCTCAAAGTCTGAAACTTGTTTTGAAAGTTTTATACATTTCAGCTCAGTCTCTTTCTTTTCTTCAAAAACTTTCTTTTCTTCAAAAGAAAAATTAGACAGTTTTCTCTTTAGATCGGCATTTTCACTGTCCAAAATTTTCCCTATATCTTTAACTTCTTTTAATTGAGCATGTAACTTTAAGTTCCACTTCACTCTCTTTTCTTCTCTACTCTTCAAATCGGCATTTTCTTTTTGAAGAGTTGTTACTTTCTCTTGAAGATTCTCGATTTGATCGTGCAGACTTGAGTTGTCTTTCTTTGCTTCAAGATCTGCAATATAAACTTCAAGATCAGTTATTCTTTTAGTAAGTTTAGCATTTGAAGAAGAAATGTCTAAAATTTGTCTTTTCAGATCAACATTTTCTTCTTCCAATGCTTTATTTAAAATAGGAGTTGAAGAATTTGAAGCATTGTCTTTAGAAGGAGTTTTTGATTTTAAGGATGATTCTGTTAAAATGACTTGTTGCAACACTACATTATTTGGTTTAACAGAAACATGTGGTTTAGAAGGTGTTTCTGTTATAATAACTTGTTGCAACATTTTATTATTTGGTTTAACAAAAACTTTTGCAATTGGAGGAATCTCCTTTTTCAAAGTTTGCTTCAAATCTTCACCACTGCTTTTAACAATAACTTGTTGTAAAACCATTTTGAAAATTGCTAGAAATTGATCGTTCAGAAGATCAAGCAGACAGTGTATGAAAATACACTTTACAAAAAAATTTATATAAATTTTTTTCTTGAAAAGCTCTTACAATGTATGAAATACACTATGAAATTTTTTTTTTTTTAATTCACAAGAATTCGGATGAATAAGGATTCGAAATCAATGAATTCGAATGAAGAAGGGTTCGAATTCAATGAATTCGGATGAAGGAGGGTTCGAATTCAATGAATTCGGATGCTGAAGGGTTCGAATTCACTCAATTCGGACTTAACTTGGTTCGAATTCACTCAATTCGAATGTAACTGGATTCGAATTCACTCAATTCGAATGTAACTTGGTTCGAATTCACTCAATTCGAACTTAACAGGGTTCGAATTCTATACTTGGAAAATCAAATTCAACTCAGATGAATCCACAACTTCTCAATTCGAATCTAACAGGGTTCGAATTCACCTCAATTCGAATCTAACAGAGTTCGAATTCACCTCAATTCGAATGTAGCAGGGTTCGAATTCTATGAATTCGAATGCTTCTTGAGTCGAATTCTATACTTGTGATTCCAAGAACAATCCGAATTCTCTATGAATGTTCCGAATTCTCTTTGAATGATCCGAATTCACCAAGAATGATCCGAATTCTGCACTTCGAACTTCAAAATCACTTAATCTGCCATAACTTCTTCAATTCTTGATCAATTGTGATGAATCTTATATCAAATTGTTCGTAATTGAAATCCGCACACTTTTTCTGTTGATTGCAATTCATAATTCGATCAATTTGAACAGATTAAGATCAAAACAGTGAATTTTTGGTTTTCGAACAAAATCTTAAAAATTGATCAAATCAGATGATTCTGTGCAGTTTTTGATGTTGATCCAAGAATTAAAGATGATCAGTAATCAATTACGAGTTCAGTGATGCAAGAAATTGATTCAAAAGATCAAAATTTAAAAAAACTCAGATGAATAGTGATGAACACCCAATCCGAATTCTTCAGCTTTAGTGTAAAAATTCTTCAATTTGGTCTTCGATCTGCTTGAATCTTCTGTTTAGCTCTGATACCAATTGTGAAATCCCAGATCTCTAGCAATAAGATATGAATGTAGTGAGAGAGAATCTAGAGAGCAAATATGTCATCCATGTATTGATCTCAAAGGATTACAAAAGGTTTCTAAAAGATTACAAAAGCTTACAAACAAATGAACTAGACAAGCCTATTTATACCCATGACATACAAGGTATAAAGGCATTCACAATACTGTATAGACTCATACAGTACATTGACTTTACAGTAAATCTTGAATACAATAATGCTCTAACATCCTTAAGGTTGGAATTTAGGAAGGCTACACGTGATGAAGCTTTCTTTACTATCTTTAATTTTATGTTCATTTCCCTTTTGTAAAAACGGTTGTAAAAGACAAGGTTTTAACCTTTTGAATGTATTTCAATGGTTGATGTGATCTTGTAACTTTTGCTATGAAACTTGAGTTGTGCATTCCGTGTTTCCGCTTTAGCGGGGTGTTACACCTATATACCTTGTTATCTACTGATACTCCAGAGAGATCAGCATCTAACTTAACAGTAGTAGCCATTGGAGTTCTCATAGCAGCACAATCAGACATCTTAAACTTTTACAAAATATCTTTTACATATTTTCCTTGATTGATAAAAATCCCATTTGGTAATTGTTTCACTTGAAGACCAAGGAAGAAACTTAATTCTCCCATCATACTCATTTCAAATTTGGATTTCATGATGTCTGAAAATTCTGCACATAAATATGCATTTGTAGAGCCAAATATGATATCATCTACATATATCTGAATTAAGATTAAATCCTCACCTTCTTTCTTTAAGAATAAGGTTGTATCAATTTTACCTTTCTTGATGCCAGATTCTAACAAATATTGAGTTAGAGTGTCAGACCAGGCTCTTGGCTCTTGTTTCAGACCATACAAAGCTTTATCTAATACATACACATGGTATGGATACTCAGGATCAACAAATCCTTATGGTTGATAGACATAGATGTTGGTTCTTGTTTTCTTAACAATGATCTTAACTTTCAGTTAGTTCAGATTTAGATATGGTGCGGAAGCGTATTTAAGAACTGAAAGATAATGTAAAGGTAGAAGAACACACAATATCAGATAAACAGTATGTAAAGAACAGATGAGTATCTCCAAGATTACTGTTTGATATATATCAAGAACACCAAGAACATAACAAGAATTCTGCTGGTGTGTGTGTGTTTGTGCGTAGCTTAATTCTGATTCTTCTTAATGTTAATGTTGTTCAAGTTGATAGAAGAACTCAACATGAGTCTTCTATTTATACTACTACAAAGGGGACATACTTTAGACAATAAGGACTGATCTACAGTAGACAAGATCGTATGAACAGTAGCAGGTACGATGTTCATTTAATGCGCATGTTCCAATTCTGACAGAGCCCTATCAGAGTTTGACACGTGTAGTTGATGTCAGGGCACGCCTAGAACAAGTAGATGAACGGATCCTGGAACAGTAGAAAGATATTTGTAAATCTTCTAAGTCTTCAGTATAAACCGCAGAGGCTCTGTCAAGGGTGACAGAGGTTCTGCGGCTCGGTCCTCTGTGAGCAGTCTTCTGCTGATTCTTGCCTTCGGTATTCTTGGGTTCTTCTGCAGAGCCTCTGTGGGTTACTTCTGTACTTAGACTATTTTCACTACTTTCACAAACAGAAAGATTGGAGCTAACAATATACTTCCTCATTAAGTATACCATTCAGAAATGCTGATTTGACATCCATTTGGTACACCTTGAAATTCTTGTGTGCAGCATATGCCAAAAATATTCTGGTAGCCTCAATTAGTGCAACTGGTGCAAATGTCTCATCATAAATAATACCTTCTTGTTGTGAGTATCCCTTTGCAACCAACCTAGCCTTATTTCTAACCATAATACATGCCTCATCTTTCTTATTTCTAAAAAAATCCATTTTGTTCCAATGATTGATTTACCTTCAGGCCTTGGAATCAGTCTCCAAACTTTATTTCTTGTAAACTGTAGCAACTCATCTTGCATTGCTAAAATCCACTATGGATCCTCTAGGGCTTCAGTGGCTTTCTTAGGTTCAATCATACTTAGGAATCCTGCAAATATAGCCTTATTTGTTGTTGTTGATCTAGTCTGCACTCCAACTGAGGGGTCTCCTATCACTTGATGTATAGGATGGTCTTTTGTCCATTTATTTGAACTTGGAAGCACATCAATATCTGAAAGATTATTATTTGTATTATTCTCATCCATAACAACTTGTAATTCTGAACTTCCTCTTTCCTCTGAAAATTGTTGAGGTGTGGCATCTAAGTCCAAATTCTGAGTAGTAGAGTCAAAATTATGAGTAACTTGTTCAGAATTCTGAGTACCTTGTTCAGAATTCTGAGTACCCTGTTCAGAATTCTGAGTACCAGACTCAGATAATTCACCACTTGTGTTTATTAAAGTTGGACATTCTTCTAATGGACTAGAATCAGAAATTACAGTTGTTGCTTGGACCTCTGAACTTCTTTCTTTCATCTCTTGAATCATTTTAGGATTTTCATAATCTGCATAAGATTCAGAAGTTAGTTCCAGAAAAGCATCCTTAAACAATAAACTGAGTTCTGAACAGTTAGGATTAGAGTTTGATTCAGAAGTCTTTGTTTTTGTCTTATTCTAATTGAGTTCTGAACTGTCTTGATCAGAAATCTTTGCCTTTGACTCATCAAATGTAACATTGATGCTTTCCATAATTCTCTTGGTTCTTTTGTTGTAGATTCTGAAAGCTTTGGAGGTCAAAGAGTAACCAACAAAGTATCCTTCATCTGCTTTCTTGTCAAATTTACCAAGATTTTCTCTATCCTTGAGAACATAACATCTGCAGCCAAAAACATGAAAAAAAAATTATTAGTGGCTTTCTGTTATTAATCAATTCATATGCAGTTTTATTTAGTCTTTTATTGATCAAAGTCCTGTTCTGAGTAAAACATGCAGTGGCAATTGCTTCAGCCCATAAGAAGGATGGAAGATTTGAATATGCCAACATGGTTCTGGCAGCTTCAACTAATGTCCTGTTCTTTCTTTCAACAACTCCATTTTGTTGAGGAGTTTTGACAGCAGAAAAGTTATGAGAAATCCCAGTGCTTTGAAAAAAGTTCTGAAGAGTCTCATTTCTGAATTCTGTTCCATTGTCACTCCTAATCTTCTGAACTGGAAGTTGCAAAAATATTTGAATCCTTTTGATGAAGTTAATCAATACTTTTGCAGTCTCAGATTTTGCTTTTAAGAATTCAACCCATATGTATCTAGAATATTCATCAACAATGACAAACATGTACTTCTTCCCACCCATTGACTGAACTGCTATAGGACCACATAAGTCTATGTGTATCATCTCTAATGGTGATTTGCATGAAGAATCCATTTTCAACTTATGAGAACTTTTCTTCATTTTGCCCATCTCACATGCTGGACACAAAGACTCCTTTTCAAACTTAATCTTTGGCAGTCCTTTAACCAACTGTTTGCCAACTAAATTGCTTAACTCCTTAAAGTTCAAGTGAGAACATCTTCTGTGCCATAACCAACATTCATTGGCAGTTGCATTTGACAGTAGACATACAAGAGTTAATGCTTCAATTTTTGAAAAATTGACCACAAATAAATCCATGTGTCTTTTAGCCTAAAACACCTTTATCCCATTTTCACTCAGAATTAAACATCCTCTTATGCTGAACTTGATCTCACAAAGACTATCCAAGATCTGACTAATACTGAACAGATTATGCTGCAATCCTTCCACATAGAAAACCTTTTGAATGGTTAAATCTCCTTTTGTTAAATCACCATATCCTCTAACATGCCCTTTACTATTATTACCAAAATTAACTGTTCCTCCAGCTTTTTCTGTGAAATTTGTCAATGAAGACTTGTGACCTGTCATGTGTCTTGATGCTCCTGAATCTAAAAACCACACATGACAGCCCTATAAAAACAGTTAGTTAGATTTAGGTACCCATATCAGAATGGGTCCTTTTTTGTTAGCTTCAATAACAGATTTAACAAAAGTACCTTTAACTCTCCATTCATAATTTTCTTTTAAGCACCACTTTCCTTGTATTTTTATGAAATCAGAATATCTTTTCTTTGAAAACCCATTTCTTTTCATCTTGAAAACTTTAGGTTGGGATTGAGAAACATTAACAGTCTTTTTGTTTAAATTCTGTTTTGCTTTAGATTTGAAAGATGTTTTTGAATTTTGAGTCTTATGAGTAAGTTGAAATGATTGATTACCACATTGAATGCATTTAAGATTCTTTCTTGCAAGAGACAATAAATCTGAATGAAAAGACTTTTTACTTTTATTGATAGTATTTAGATTACAATTACATTTATTACAAGAACTACTTATTTTGTGGTCAGAAGTAGTATTCAATGAAATCTTCTCAGAATTCTTTTTCAAGTCATCTTTCCCTTTGCATTCTTCCTTTTCTGAAGCATTTAACTTTGCAGAATTAGTAGATACTCTAGATGATTCACCATGCTCAAAAGTTCTTGTTTCATTAAAGAATTCCTTATTTTCCTCTAAGGCTTTAATCTTAAAAAGATCATACTCAGATTTTAACTTCTCAAGCCCTTCTATTTCCAAGATATAAGTTTTGTTTTCTTTTAAAACTTCTCAAAGTTTAAAGTCAACATCACAAAAATCATTTTCAAGTTCATCAAAACTTTTTCTTAGTTCTTCAAGCTCTTGATTAACCAGCTTAAACCTATTTTCAAGTTCTGAAAAGCTTTCTGACTTTGAGTTCTGAATAGTTTCTTCAGAATTTTGAACTGACTCAGAATTCTGACTAACAGACTCAGAATTCTGGCTGATAGACTCAGAATTCTGACTAACTGTTTCAGAATTTTCTTTGTTTTCAGAAACCTTAAATGCTTCATTAAAGAGTACATTCTCAATGTCAGTATAGGAAAAACTTGGTTGTTTATCTTTATAACTAACATTCAGAGAATCATACTTGAATTTAGCAGTATTGTACCTTGGTTTCTCTTCAGTAGGTTTTGAAATTTCTTTCTTAACCTTGTCTTCTGAACTTTCTGATTTTTCAACTTTTGGTTCAGAAATATTTTCCTTTACTTTTTCAAAACTTGATTTCTTTAAATTGTCAGAACTTGTTATTGAACTTGCTGGTCTCACAAAAACTTCAACTAAATCTTGGATTTCTGGTTTAGGACCTTTTAATTCCTCAAAATCATAAAGATTTATTGGAGCCTTTTTCAAAATAGTATTTTCTTCTAAACCCAATCCCATTTTTGGATTATAAAACCTTGTATCTTTAACATTGCTTGTGAGAAGACTTAAAGTCTGTTGAGTTTGACCTCTTTTTAGATTAAGATCTTCCAATTCTTTAATTTTTGTATACAAATTCTTTCTTTCATTGAGCAACATTTCCACTTTAATGGACAAATCACCTTTTTCTCCTTTTACTTCTGAAAGTTCATTTTGTAAATCATATATCTTTTTCAAAAGATCAGAGTTCTCTTTTCTGACTTCCTGTTTCTCAACCTCAGTTTCCTCAATTCTTATTTTAAACATTTCTTTTTCTTGTCTGAATTTGTTAACCAGAATTCTTTCACCTTTAATCTGTTTTCTGAGGTTAACAAATTCAGATTTCGTGTTTCTAATTTGAATCATTAAGTCAATTTCAAGACTAGAGTGTACCTCAGCAGAAGACTCAGAACTTGCTTCTTCATAGTCTGAGTCATTCTCATCATTCATTTTGGCCATGTAACTCTGCATTTGTGAAAAATGAATGCAGTCTTCTTCATCAAATGAGTAGTATAGCCAATTTTCCTGTTCAGCCAAAAGAGCAATCCCACTATCCTTTGGTTTGGCTAATTGTGCTTTCTTGGCGTAGTACTCATAGTCTTTGACTACCTTTACCTTACACTCTCCTGCATAACGACCAGGTTTCTTACACTTGAAACACAAATCCTTTTCTTTCTTCTCTTCCTTCTCTTCTCTTTTCTCATACCTATTGTCTTCTCTATCATCCTTCTTTTTGTATCTCTCTTCTGAATTCCCCTGTCCATTCCTTCTGAATTTACCTTCTTCATACTTATTCTTTCCAAATCTCTTGTTGAAAGTCTTGGTTAACAAAGCCAACTTTTCTGCTATCATATTCATATCAGCATCCTCATCAGATCCTTCTTCCTTTTCTGATTCCACTTCTACATTTGGAATTTCAGAAAGAAACACAGATTTCTTGTTTGTCTTTTAGACAAAAAAACCAACTGTTCTGAAACAGTCTTCTTTTCTTCAACATTTTGTTTTACAAAATCTTCATGCTGATTTAAAATGCAAAACAAGTCATTTAAATCTTCCTCACACGTATTTTTATTCATCTGCAAACTTATGGCATAAGTCGACCATTCTGCATTAAGACTATTCATAAACTTGTAATTGATTTCTGGCTTGGTTTTCTTCAAACCATTCCTTCTGAGTTCATTCAAAATTGTACAGAACTTATTGTATGTTTGTGTCAGACTTTCACATTCCTTGGCTGTGAATTTTTCATATGCATGGATGCACTGATTCAGCTTTGTCTGAATGGATTTAGTTGTACCAAGCATCTGCTTCTCCAATTCATCCCACATTTCCTTAGAAGAAGTTCTACTATTAATTCTGTTGAAGATGTCATTTGGAATAGCCAAAGTTAACAGAGTAACAACTCTTTTATCTATTGCATGTCTTTTCTTCTGTGCTTCTGTATATTGTGATACCAATTTCTTTACTCTTGAAGCAGGGATCTCAGGTGTTGTATCTGTTGCAGGAGTAGCAGCGACTTCAACATAAACTTCAATCGGTCCTTCACGGATTGAGATCATAAGATTTTCATCAATATTATCCAAAAATTGAATAATCCTGATCTTCCATTGTTGATATTCTTCAGGAATGAGAACTGGTGGTTTTGTTTCAGATCCCATAGAGAGAAATTCCTTGGATGACATGATTGTAAGACAATTTAAATCGATTCAACAAAAATCAACTTCAAATTTCTTGATCAACGAACACAAAGAATTCAAGAATTCAACGAATTCAAGAATTACGAGTAGCAGCGGAAATCAAATTTTATCAAACAGATCAAGAAATCTTCAAGAACAGTAGATTGACTCGAATCTTCACAAATCTTGAATGAATTTGTTGTTGATTGGCTCTGATACCAATTGTAGGAACCAGGATTGATCTTACAATCAATTAACAATCAAGAACACAATCAAATCATACAAATATAGAGAGAATTGATGCCAAATGCTTTGTATTCATTAGAGAACAAAGTACAGATCTAGAGAGAGAAATCTCTCAAAGATTACAAGACTAAATACGAAAGTTAGTTAGCTTACAGTTTGCTAACAACTATATATACTGTATGGAAATACTAAAGCTACAGTACATATACAAAACAGACCATTAGAATAATGACACATGTTCTAATACGGTAACTAATAACATAATTACAAAGATAGAAAATGTCTAAGTCATAAGTTTTGAACCACTTGTTCAGAACTTCTGAACACTATTCTGATAAAGCATACTCAGAACTTAACACTTGAGCGTAGGAACATCTTCTTCTTCAGAACTTCTGAGTTCTCCTTCTCAGAAGTCTGAGTCTTCTCATCAGATATGAACACAGCACTTGACAAATACTTTTCATCCAGAACTTCTGAGTCTTCTTTCTCAGAAGTCTGAGTCTTCTCTTTAGACTTTAACACTTAGGTTTTTGACAAATTTCAGATCTAACAATGTAAATAAATATGACAATCATAGGTTTGTATTTCGCTAAATGATTTTCCCATTCATGTTTTGAATAATGCCGTTAATACAAATTTTTGATGTTTTAACATACATCAATACCAAAGTTTTTAAATTCCAATACAGCCAAACATTTAAAATTACCAAAATATGTAGTTCATAACAACCACAAGAAAATGTTTTCCTTTAAACCAAAAGTTTTATCAAAAGCTACCAAACTATCAACTATCCTAATCAAAACCATCTCTGATACGCAACCGCCAAGAGCAACAATACCAACGTAGCCAGCACAACTCCTCCAACCAATTGACACAAAAGCTCCATCCTCCTCACGATCCGTCTAGCTACACGGGCGTTCTCCCATGCCCGGGTCGAGTAGTCATATAAGAGGTGTGTCAGCTCTGCCAGGTTGGTCATGACCTGCTCCTGGTGGGCCACCCTCGTTTGGCAGTTACGCAGCTCAGCTGCCATGGCCTATACTCGTTGCGCCTCTTCCCGAGTCATACCGGGAACACGCCCTACTGGTATCCCGGTGACCACTCGGGGTGTCTTTGTCATCTCCTGACGCGACATCCCTAGCACCACTCCCCTGGGAATCGGGACGCTCTTTCAGGCCGTCTGCCGGATGCGCGGTCCTCGGTGAATCGGTTGGGGAAGTATTGGGGCGGATGGGATAACACTGAAGTTGACGACACTCTCGGACCGTCACTAGTAGCTCTCTCGCTAGTCACCTCAAGCTTCGAATCGGTGTCTATGGGGGGTTCCTCCTCCTGAATGCTGGGTGGGTTGTCTCGGGGACGACCAGTAACGTAACCCGACTCATCGGCCGAGTAGGCAGTGCGGGAAAACGACGATGATGACGACATAGTAATACTAAGGTAAGAGTGTACTTAGTTACTAAATGTACAGGTGTAAATGTCTATGGTATGCAATGACTACACACACAATGCATGCTACTCGAAGGTTTAAGTAAAAATCAACTTAGACATACTTCTACTATAACCATTTCTAGTCTCGCATTAATCTTTCCTTAATTAAACATAGGTGATCAGGCTTTGTTTAATTGAGGTCCGATTATGCAATACCCGACTTAGTTATACTAGTAATATGTTCAGTAGTTTGAAAGTTATTTCCAGCTTTCGGCTATAGTTTGGGTCTTCCAAAGGAAACCCTGTATTCTCTATAACTTGCGGCTCTGATACCAAATCTGTCACACCCCACTAAAGCGGAAACACGAGATGTAACAGTTAAGGGTTTCACAACATAAGGTACAAGATAACACCAACCATAGTAGTTTAAAGAAGTACAAAAGTTTACAACATGTCTTAAAACAACAATTTTTCAAATGGAAATAACATAGATGAACACATGCAGGATGCTGCTACACGTGGTGCCTTTCTAGATGCCAACCTTACTGACGTACACCTGAAAAGCATGCCAATAAAAGGTCAACTACTGAAATAGTTGGTGAGATCACAGGTTTTCTGAATGCAAAGAATTTTTTATGCAAAAGTTGTTTGAATCCGCACAGTGGATAGATAATCCGGTTGTCAACTTGCCCAAGGTATCTTTGTATGCAAAAATGTTAAAGCAACGAGCCCACTACCCAAACCTAACGACTGAACGCCCCAAGGTGCATGTTCTATCGCTAACACGCGTATATGAAACAATAATTATGCACTCACGCAATGTAAGTGGGGAGTCAACCAAATAGCGCTATTCATAATTACCAACGGCTCAATAGTTGAGTTAAATGGGTAATGTGAGAGAAAACGGGGACTTAAGGCACGATAGTAAACTCAGAATCAACTAACATAAGCATACATACCATAGTCCATAAGCATTCAGAGCAAGATTTAGCAGTTTCAAGTAAACAGTACAACTGGTGCGTAAAAAGAATTAGCAGCATGCTTTTCCCCCAAAATATATGAAAATGGTAAAAATGGGCTGTGAAAACTCACTGTGATATGCGATGACGGATTCAAGATGTCCATTGAATGCAAACCAATGTCTGATCCTACTTCAATCCTACGAAACGTAAAGATGCTAGTAAGATTTAAGCCTAGATCTTATGGTTTCGGGTAAAGCTTAATTATCTAAAATATCATAAAATGCCTCAAGTATATTTGATTTTTGTTTGAGGTTTCGTTTTTGTGTTAATAAGAAAATTTACAAATTTTAAAGATAAAAACCTTATTAACTTTTCATTATTGTAATTCTTTATAATTTATTATATTTAATATTAACATTTATACATATGTTATGTTTAACTTGTTCCTTTTAACACAAACCTCAAATCTATAAAATAAAATGGTAAAAGGGTTTTAAAAATTTTGATTTTTAAAACTAAGTTTTAAATTTTCTTTTTTGTCCAAAACTTTGTTGCCACTTTATGGTTATTTTTAATTGTCTTCCATAATTCTTTTAGTCAGAGACTTTTTACCCAAGTTAACATATTGTGTTAGGAAACTTTTGACATAAAAATCATAATTTTTGAAGATAGTTAGATCCTTCAAGTCATCCTTGTATTAGCAACTATCACAGAAAGTATAGCTGTTTGCACACTTGTTTTATAACGACTGTTTGGAGGTCGAAAGCTTAGTGTTTTTAAGTGAGACAACTTGGGTTTGAAAGCTAACACACAGATCTAAGTTGCAGAAGAAATTTCACCTCATTTGGTTAAGAATTGAGAGAGTTATGGTCTTTCAAAGTCAGGTGTTGCAATCTGCCAGATTGCTGTACGAAAATGAGCTCAAGAAAACGTGTTCAAACTCTTGTTTCTTCCAATGACTGTAGTTTCTTTTGCATAGATTATGATTTATCAACATAATACCAAGAGTATTCTTATGAGAAACTTGTTTTTAACCATCAATAGTTGCATGCACTCAAGCTAAGCAAAGTTAACTTGCAAAAACCTTAGAAATGACCAATATAAGTTCTTATTGAGAAATCCTTTGAAATCCAAGCTTTGAGCTCGATTTTTGGCACATGAAATATGAAGTTTAATCACATGCATGAAGTTTAAAGTAGGTATTTGATGAGTAAAGAACGTTTTTATACAACATTTTTAGAATCTAAAAGGTAGAAGTTTGAATAAAACACTTGGATGCTAGTTAGAACTTTCAAAAGTTCTTTCTTTGATCTTAACTTTGGTTTGATCATTGATTTATCACCCTTTAAGAACATGAAACATGTTTTGGGGAAAAATCAACAAACATTAAGAATCAAGAAGTCATTTTTCTAGCAAAACAAGCTTGAAAATCAAAATAGAA
Organism: Saussurea involucrata; assembly: GCA_033807775.1. NCBI lineage: Eukaryota > Viridiplantae > Streptophyta > Magnoliopsida > Asterales > Asteraceae > Saussurea > Saussurea involucrata. Next base: position 117,220,896 of record CM066322.1, read on the forward strand.
GAAGAAAACTCAAGAAAATGCAAGAAGACTAAACAAAAGATGAATAATCTTTCATCTTTACCTAAGTTTACCTCTATGAACACCTTCAAATGCCTTGGATTTCTTGTTTTGGTGGCTGAAATGTTGATGATGTTTGAGAGAAAATGGAGAGAAAATAGAGAGAGAAGCGAGAGAGAAGTTAGAGAGAGAAGTGGAGGTGGGTTTGTGTGTGAAATGAGAGAAAGAGAAGAGTGTGTGAGGTTAAGGGGGGGTTGTGGCCGGCTATAGGGAGTGGGAGAGAGAGGAGAGGAGATGAAGGGTTGTATTGGGTTTTGGTGTAAGCATTATGATTGCATTTCTTGGAATTTTAAGAGGTAGGTTTATTTTATCATTTTGAATTGTTTTACATTAATAATACTTATTTTAAACTAGTGTATTTTTTTAACATTGTACATATATATATATATATATATATATATATATGATATTAGAATTGGCATTTTATAAGATTGTTAGATAATTCACTCATCCAAGTAGAAGCTAAGCAAAATTTCTAAATTTTTCTAATAACATTGCTTCTAATTACTAAATCTAGTATGTGACACGTCTAACGTATAATACTATGATGTTCAGTCCAGTACTAACTGAAATGTTATTTTGACGGATGTCATATCAGCTCTCAAAGGATCTGAAATTAATGACCCCCTCTACCTTATTTGGCACTATGCTTAATCATGAGCAGTCGTGTCAACTTAAGAAGAATCTTTAAAAGATTCCAAAAGCACACATGTTGCTTTACTCTCTTCAGAGTTGGTACCCACTCATCGTTCTACTGTCACTATCACTGAGTTGGAATCTAACTCTGATGATTCATCAGAATCTGATCATTCAGAACTTGATGAATCTCTGGCACTTCTGACCAATACTTTCAAAAGATTCGCCAGAAAGAGTAACTTCATAAGAAATAAACCTCTTTCCCGCACTGACAAGCCAAAATCAACACCTGTTGATAAAGCCACTGCTACCTGCTTTAATTGTGAAAAAGTAGGACATTTTGCTAGTGAATGCAGGTCAAAGAAAGTCTACAAACCTTCTTCCTCTTCTTTCAAGAAATCCTCTAACCCCAAGGCTAGAGATGACAAGTATCAAAAGTTGAAAGAAAATATGCAAAGCTGAAAAGCTTTAAGAAGAAAGGTAAAGGCATGATCGCTGAAGATCATGATTGGGCTGCATCAGACGAAGAATCATCTGACTCTGATGATGATGAGGCAAATCTCTGTCTCATGGCTCAAATTGAAGATGAGGAAGAAAAAGCTGAAATTCCCTATACTTCTTACCTCTACCTCTCAAGTATCAAATTCTCTCACTGACACTTCCACTTCAACCTTTAATGACGTTGATAGATGACGGACCATCGATCTTTTGACTATTGATTTATATGATGCCATGAATGGCAAGACCAAAGCTGAAAACAAAATATTGATCTCGTTGAACAGCTTAAAATTGTCATTTGCAAGTTCAAAAGCTTTCTAAAATAGAAGAAAATTTGAAAGATCAGGTCGGCATAAATCAAATCATTAGTATTGAGCGAGAAGAAGCTATCGCTGCATTAAAAGCTGAAAAGGCTACTATTGAAGGATGGTGTAAATCCTTAACAATGACCACTGAGATATTAAGTGCTCAGATTCCCCTCAGTGACAAACGTGGTCTTGGTTACAAAGCTGATGTTGAAGAACCAACCACTGATCGTTCCATGCTTAAGTTTGGAATGTTCGTGTCATCTATCCCAGACACCTCTTCGTCTCAGTGTTCTTCTTCAAATACTCCCATTCCTGAGAAAAAAATCTACCTTTATTTCTAAAGGTAAAGAAAAAGTTTTTAATCAAAAACCTCAGAAGGGTACCAATGTACCTAAGCTGAAAGTCTCAAAACCTTCAGCAAGTCATCCCTCTACTTCTAAGAACAAGATCCCTGAATTTGTTCAGCAATCTACTCCTAGAATCAGAGTGAATGCAATTGGTAAGAAATCCGAAGAACTGATAGTTCCTCCAATTTCCAATGCCAAAGGTATTCTTGGTGCTGGCCCTGCTTATTTAAAATTATCTGCTAAACATGCAAATGGTCCTAAAGCTACTTTTAGCTATAGGAAATGTTACCACTGTTGACTTAGCGATCATATTGCTAGTAAGTGCCCCACAGCCACCAAAGCTGAGAAGTTAGCAAAGGTGAAGATCACTGCCCCCAAGGCAAAGAAGACCAATCCTGGTGCAAATCAGGTTAAGGTGAAGACAACCACTGAAGTTAAGAAATTAACCAAAGTGAAGACTAGTCTTGAAGCTGAATCTTCAAATGTTGCGAAGATTGCTGAACCTTCCACTTCCTCTACCACCACTGGAAAATGTAGACCCATAGTAAAATGGGTGCCCAAATCAAACTAATCTACCTTTGTTTGCAGGTCCTGAAGGGTATCTGGTATCTTGATAGCGGATGCTCTAGACATATGACTGGCAAAATGAACCTGCTCGTTGAATATAAGGAAGAGAAAGGTCCCTCTGTGACCTTTGGTGGAAATGGAAAATGGTATACCCGAGGGTTTGGTGTACTTTCTAATTATACAACAACCTTCAGAAGAGTCGCATACGTCGAAGGGCTGAAGCATAATCTTCTGAGCATCAGTCAGCTATGCGACAAGGACTACAAAGTATGATTCACTAAGGAATCCTGCTTTGTCACTGACAAAAAGGAGAAAGTCGCTCTCAGCGGATACCGTTTGGAAAATGTTTATGTTATAAACATGGACTCGACAACCACTGAGAATTCATGTTTCTTCTCCAAAGCTTCATCTGATGTCAATTGGCTATGGCATAAGAGGCTCTCTCATCTCAACTTCAAGACACTGAATACTCTTTCTTCAAAAGAGTTAGTCACTGGTCTTCCTCAACATTCATACGCTAAAGAATATTTATGTTCAGCGTGTGAGAAAGGGAAACAAACCAAAGCAAGCTTTAAGTAAAAGCAAGTTTCCTCAGTGTCATCTCCTCTTCAACTTCTTCACATGGATTTGTTTGGCCCTGTCAACAAACAATCCATCGCTGGAAAGAAATATACATTGGTCATTGTTGATGAATTCTCTCGCTACACCTGGGTTATGTTCCTCCGTTCTAAGAGTGAAACCCCTGAAGAACTCATCTCTTTCGTCAGGAAAATGGAAGTCCTGAATAATATGACCGTTCGCTCAATAAGGAGTGATCATGGGACTGAATTCAAAAACAGTTCCATTGAAAACTTCTTTGAGAGTAAGGGTATTTCTCACAACTTTTCTTCAGTGAGAACATCGCAACAAAATGGAGTCGCTGAAAGAAGAAATCGAATGATCATCGAAGCTGCACGTTCAATGCTCAGTGATTCTCATCTACCTACTCAGTTCTGAGCAGAAGCTGTCAACACTGCGTGTTTTACTCAAAACAGGTCGCTGATTGTCAATAGATTCAAGAAAACAGCCTACGAACTTTTCCATGGGAGAAAGCCTTCAATTAGCTTTCTTCACATCTTTGGATGTCAGTGTTTCATACTGAACAACAGAGATGCCCTTGGAAAGTTTGACCCTAAGGCTGATGATGAAATATTTCTTAGATACTCTTCAATCTCTAAAGCCTTCAGAGTCTTCAATCGCCGACGAATCATGTTCAGCGAATTCAAGACCTTCTTTGGGGACTCGGAAAGCATTCCCAATCCTCAGGTCAACATCCCTACCGATGATGATGATCCTACCATCATTTCAAGCATGCAGGAAAGTGAAGCTGAATCGTCATGGGTTTCAGTTGTTCCTCTCAACACTATGCCTGCTTCTGAACCATCTACCTCAGATATCCCATCTACTTCTCATCAATCAGTGAATGAAATGTCATCTGACCCTCTTCCTATTCTGCCTGAAATACCTGAAGTTGTTGAAGCTTCTTCTTCAGCTCCTCCAGAAGTTCAAATTGAGTCAGCGAATCATGTTCTGGCTCAGTGATGGACTATCAATCACCCCATTGATCAGATTCTTGGTGATCCAAACGCTGGTGTTCAGACTCGATGAGGTTCAGGTAACATTTGATTATTTGTTAACTTTATTTCTCTGATTGAACCAAAGAAAACAAATGATGCCCTCAGAGATCCAAACTGGGTCAGCGCTATGCAAGAAGAGCTGACAGAATTTTAAAGAAACAAAGTTTGGAATCTCGTTCCAAGACCATCCGACAAGTCAGTGATAGGCACTAAGTGGGTCTATCGAAACAAGTTGGATGAACATGGAACTGTAACTCGCAACAAGGCTCGTCTTGTTGCTCAGGGATACAGACAAGAGGAAGGCATAGACTACGACGAAACATTTGCCCCAGTGGCAAGAATCAAAGTTATTCGTCTATTCTTAGCATACGCTGTTCACAAAGACTTCAAAGTATATCAAATGGATGTGAAATCAGCATTCCTTAACGGAAGGCTGAATAAAGAAGTCTATGTTGAGCAACCTCCAGGATTCACTGATCCTAAGCATCCAGGCTATGTATATAAGCTGGATAAGGCACTTTATGGCTTAAAGCAAGATCCTCATGCATGGTATGACACTCTCTCAACTTATCTCCATATTGAAAAATTTGAGCGTGGTAAAATCGATAAAACTCTATTTTTCAGGAAAGTAAAAGGTTATATCATTCTTGTTCAAATATATGTCGATGATATTAAATTTGGTTCTACTAACCCTGAATTGTGTACTCGTTTCGCTGAAAGAATGAAAGCTGAATATAAAATGAGTATAATGGGTGAACTGACATATTTCCTTGGTCTTCAAATCAAGCAGAATGAAAAAGGCACTTTCATTCACCAAGGTAAGTATGTTAAAGATATGCTGAAAAAGTTTGATTTAACTCAAAGCTCAGCTATGAAAACCCCAATGGCACCACCGCTGACACTTAACAAAGATCCTTCAGGAAGCCTGTTAATGTCATAGCGTACCGTGGGATGATCGGCTCTCTTCTGTATCTTACAGCTAGTCGTCCTGATATTATGTATGCAACTTGTTTATGTGCACGATATCAATCTGAACCTAAGGAATCTCATTTGATCGTTGTAAAGCGTATTTTTCGATACCTTAAGGGTACTCCTAACCTAGTCTTTGGTATCCCAAAGACTCAGGGTTTGATCTAATCGCCTATTAAGATAGTGATTTTGCAGGATGCAAATTGGATAAGAAAAGCACCACATGAGGCTGTCAACTCCTGGGTGGAAATATGGTGAGTTGGACAAGTAAAAAGCAAAATTCAGTGTCCACCTCAATCGCTGAAGCTGAGTACGTAGCCGCTGGAAGCTGTTGCTCTCAGGTCTTATGGATAAGAAAACAACTATTGGACTATGACCTTCAGCTCTCCAAAATTCCAATCTATTGCGACAGCACTAGTGTCATCGCTATAGCAAACAATCCAGTGTTACATTCAAAGACCAAACACATAGAGATCAGGTATCATTTTATCAGAGATCATGTGATGAATGGTGATATAGAACTTCGTTTTATCCCAACTGACTTTCAGTTAGCTGATCTGTTCACCAAACCTCTTGATGAGACAAGATTCAACTTTTTCATCAGCGAGCTTGGAATGCTGAACCTAGAAGAGTAAAATCTTCAACGGTTAGCATTAGATCAGTGATAATATGAACTTTATACCCCTATTAATCATCTAATCTCTGAACAAATTGATTCGCTGATATCATGGTACGTTCTATCTCTTAAACGCTGAAGTTTACTTCAGCATGCAGAATTTCAAAATAAATTACATCGCTGAATATCTCTTCCTTCAGTGATTCTTTTGAAAATCTAAAATCTCACTGATATTTCCAATCAGTGCTTCTCAAATATTTTAAAATGTCCCTGAGTTTTTCTAAAAACCCTCATAGATAACTTAAAAAGTGAAAGGACGTTTGTGACATCATACAATAGATAACCCTTGGCACGACCTTTCATCTGACACGTTCGCCCGTTTCGTTTCCTTGTCCAATAAGATTCAAGGGACGTGTCACGTGTCATCATGAGAAACTTTTCCCGCTCTTAGTTTCTCTCTCTACTCTCACTATATAAACCCTTCCAGTTTATATTTTTACCTTTTACGCGATCATACTCTCTTAAAGCAGTAGAACTCACTTGATTCCCTTGCATTCGGATTATTTTCTCAAGAACTTGTGCTCATCATCTTCTACTTCAACAGAACAGGTTCCTTTTTCTCTCATTAATTTCTCAAAAACTTGTTTTTTATCTTCTTCTTGTTTTTAAAAGATCAAACAAAAGAACTTTCTAACAAAAATGAAATCATTTTATTCATGGTTTCATGAACTCAACTTGCTTACAAGTTGTTCTTTAAGTTTAAAAATATAAATCTTAACTTATGCATTTCATACGTTTTTCCAGAATCCCTTCCATAAAAGGAAACTGGTAAAACAAGACTTTTCACTAGTTTTGTACTTCTTTTCAAAACTAAAAACCCTAGTTTACCATTTCTTTTTCTAAATGGAAACTAAAAAACCCTAAAAATCTTATTGTGGAATCTCTTTCCATTTTAAGACATTTTCTTTATCTTCTTCATCCGTTTTGTGTTCTGAACAGAAATGGCAACTGACAATGCTGCATCTCCTGCTTCTGACATCGCTGAACTCCCAAAAGCAGCGAACATGAAACACTCCCTGGACCAGATCCAGTTCCAGTTCCAGTCAAACAATCCCTACGCCCTCTTGGAATTCCCCAAGAAGAAGATGGTTACCCATCTTGATGATGTTGTCAACTTCATCAAGACCTGTCCTCTGGCGATAGCCCTGACCATCAAACCCCCTGCTCACAAAAACCTACTTGCTCAGTTCTAGTATACCGCACACCGAACCGTTGCCACCTCAACCAAAAACCTAAAACGTCAACATGACGTCATTGCTTTTGAAACCGAACTCGGAGAAGCCCAAATCACCCCTGGTGCTATACGATCAGCCCTGAATCTCCCAGGAAGCTCAAAGACTCATCGTTTCGTCCCATTCCCTGACCCTAACACCACTCCAGGAAAGGCGGAACTTATCGCCTTCTTGGACATGATGCGTTACAACTGGAACCCTGATTGTTAGCTCCAATCTTTATGATAAATAGAAGTATTGGAAAAATAGACTAAGTATCGACACCAACAGAAGCTCTGCCGAGTAACCGAGAAGACAGAAGTCTCCGACAGAGGCTCTACCGGGTTAGCCAAGAAAACCGAAGTAAAGAAGCAACAGAAGACTCTTCTATGCGGACAAGGCCACAGAGCTTCTGTCATACTTGACAGAGCCTCTGTGGTAAAAAGAAGATCTACGCAAAAGATCTATACAAGGACAATAGTACTTCACACGATTTCTGCCATTCGAAGGTTCTGAAGATCACTCGTACAAAGGCGTGACCTGACAACTCCACGTGTCAAACTCTGATAGGTTTCAGCCTAAAGCAGAATACGGAGCATTTAATGAACGTTGTATCTGCAACAGTTCCAGAATAGTGTTTTGTACCTTCCAGCAACTGTTCCAAGCAGTGTATTAGTACCTACCATCCTTAGTATCTAGATCTTGTCCCCTTTAGAAGTAGTATAAATAGAAGGTTCATGTGAACTCTTCTATTAAGCTTTTTACACAACACACACACCTTTTGAGCAGTTTCTTGTCAAACCTTTCGGTGTTCTTGGTGTTCTTATTATATCAAATACAGTGAATCATTGAGCTATTTATCTGTCTTATTTACACTTCTTGTATTTGATATTGTGTGTTATTCTACCTCATAATATTTGTTAGTTCGTTAAAACGCTTCCGCATTATATATTGTTTGAACTAATTAGATAGAATCATCATTGTTAAGCAAAACAGGAACCAACAATTGGTATCAGAGCCTGCCTTGATTTTCTATATCAAGTGATCCACTCTTGCAATGATTTTTGGTAGAAACTTGCACTGATATTAACCTGTACTTCATTCCTTCTGTTTTTCTGCCACTCTCGACCTGTTCGACTTTGGTATACTTACAGAACCTGTTACTACAGTTAAATCTCCATTTTAGTACACTGCTCAAAGCTTTCAGAAAGCTTACCCTATTTTCTGGAATTATCACTCTCTCACAATGACAAATTCAAATAACTTCTTCACCGCTGGTTCCTTAACCAAGCCACCCACACTACTCAGAGATGAGTACCCTCAGTGGAAGATACGAATGATTCACTTCTTCGAGGGTACTAACAAAGAACTCATGCACTTTATCAACAATCCTCCTTACGTTCCCATGGTCACAGTACCACGTATTCCTGCCACAGGTGACACTCCTGAGGTTCCTGCGTACGAGAAACCAAAGACCAAGGAAAAGTGGTCTGAACCTGATTGGGCAAAATATGAGGTTGCTCAGAAAACAAAGAGACTTCTGATAATGGCCATACCCAATGACCTTTTTTAATCCCTAGATGCGTGTGACTCTGCATACGATCTGTGGAAGGAACTGGAAAAACAACTGGAGGGTGGGGCCAAAACTCAGAAGAACCGCAGAGCCCAATGCATAAATGAATACTATGCATTCAAAGCTCTGTCGACTGAATCTCTGCAGACGACATATGATCGGTTTAACTCTCTAATCAACAAGTGCAAAAAGTTCGGGATTCACAGAACTTCTGAAGAAAACAACGTCATGTTCCTAAAGAGCCTAAATGAAGAATGGCTCCAGTTGTCCATGTCTCTGCAACAAATCAGGACTTAGACTCCTGGACTCTGTCAGATCTCTATGGAACATTGGCAGCCCAAGAGCCTCAAATCACACAAGCAAAAGCACAAATCAGTGCACCTCTTGCACTGGTCGGTAAGACCACAGAAGCTAGAGAGAAGCCAAAGGAGAAAGCTGCAGAGGTAAAGAAGGAGAAGAAAAAGAAAATCTTGATCGTTGATAGTGAAGATGAGGAGGTGGTGGAAGAAGAAGAGACATCAATGGCCTCTATTGCCAAATCGTTAGCCCTTTTAACAAGGGAATTCAGAAGAGGTTACTAGAAGAAGTCTGACAATGAACGCTATGGAAGAGATGATCGAGGAAGAGAAGGGTCAAATGAAAGGAACGACAGAGGTAGCGACCAACAGAGGTCGACTGACAGAGGTGATGACCGACAGAGGTCAGACGATAAAGTTGGCAACACTCCACAGAACCAAGTATGTTACAACTGTGGTAAGCCAGGCCACTACGCCAATGAATGCAGAACTAAAAGAGGTGGTGACCGACAGAGGTCAGACGACAGAGCAAACAACGGTTCCCAGAACCAAGGATGTTTTAACTGTGGCAAGTCAGGTCATTATGCCGCTGACTGCAGAAGCAAATCAAACCGGCCACAGAGGGACTCTGCTTACTACAAAAAGAAAGCGGAGTTTTATGCTCAGAAGTCGCTAATGGTGAATCAGGAGAACTGGCTGTCAGACGAATCATCTGATGAAGGCGACAAAAATGCCTTGTTTTGTGGAATGGCAGAGGTCAGCTCATCCGACTTCGATAGTGAGGTATCCACTTCTGACTCTAACTCTAGTCAAGCAGAAGCTGATTTGCTCAAACTAAACATTGAATACACAGAACTTAAAAAGACCTGCGAAAGTATTCAAAAGAAGCTTACCTTCTTTGAGAGAGAAGCTAGACTTCTCACTCAAGAAAAGGCTAAAATCTTTCAAGAAAAGGAAGAAATTGAAACAAATTGGAATAAACACCTAAATCCTTTGAAAGAAAAGATTTATGAACTTAACTCTGCATTAAAAACAAAATCTAAAGAACTAATGGACGTTGAGACCGACAGAATGAACATTCTAGCTCTTAAACATTATTTTCAAAAGGAAAGAGAAGTCCTCTGTCAAGATTTACTCAGAAGAGATCTTTTAATTAATAAATACCAATATGCACAGAAGGTGTACGAAAAAATTAACACACAAATAGGGAGACGGGGAATTGGCTTCTGTGATATAGATCCATACACCGGAAACAAAAGAAACAAATCTCTGTCATCTCTATTTCTCACTGGAAGTACAAGAAAACATGGTTTTCCAAATCTACTCTCTGTTAGCAAAAGGCAAAAAGTCTCTGGGGAACCTCACATAAGGAAACCTCTGAAGATGACAAATGTGTGGTTTGAAAACACAGATTTGTCACCTTCAATCTCTGTCAAAAGAGAATCTAAACCTAAGAAATATCTGAAAACTCAAGATCAGATAGGAATCTTCAAGTTTAGTAAACCCGAGACTCAAACACAGGTTGCCTTTGTCTGCATGATAAACTCTGAAAAGAAATTATCGGCAGAGGCTCCTGAGTTCAAGTCTAACGTTTCAGATGAAAAAGAGTTGATAGAAATTGGGAAAAACAACTTTTTCGAAAACTTCTGTACACCTTCTGTCGATCAAAATCTCTCTGAAGAAACCTTATCGGATACTTCTGTTGACTTAGAAGATAGTCCCTTAGAAAAGGAAGAAAGTGGGTATGGCACATGCTCTGAAAGTCCAGCCTCTATCGAAAGAGAACTAAGTGACTCAACCTCTGTATATGAGGATGATTCATCCTCTGACGAACCTGAGACTAACTCTAAGTCAGAGATAGGACCTTGTGACACAGAGGATTTTAAACTACCCTCTGGAGTTCTTAACAGAACTATTCCTCCCAAGGAGAAAATCACAAGAGTTCCTATCTGTCCAGACTTTTTGGACATGTGTATACAAGCCAAAACCTCTCTTGAGCTTGAGAAAATTAAACAACAAAAGAAAAAATGGGCTAAAAATGACAAATCTTTTTCTTCTATGACAGTGAAACATGCAGAAGTTCACCACAGAAGGGTCCACAGAAGGCTGCTCTCAACAAAGGATTTTGCAAACAACAATCTAGCCTACATAGGTCTTCTTGTAGTAGGAAGTCAAATGTTAGGGTAGAATGTAATGCCTTTGTGCCCCCATTTAATGTTTTCAATGAAAAGTTCAAGCAAATCTCTTCACACACTCATTATTGTCATTTCTTTGATCTCATGCATAAATTAAGCCAACACTTCTCAAGTCCACATTGTTTACTCTCGGTACCCAACAAGAATGCCAAATTCAAGGGTAAGAAGAAACAGAATGTTTCTTCAACAGAAGCTAAAGCAAAGTCCAAGAATGCTAAGGCAAACTTGAAAACCCCTAACAAAGCTGGACCCATTTGGATATGGGTACCTAAAACTCTCTGATTGTCTTGCAGAAGCAGTATGTGCCGATCTGGTATCTAGACTCCGGATGCTCGCGGCACATGACTGGCGACAGAGTTCTACTATCCACATACAAAGAAAAACCTGATGGTGGATCTGTGACCTTTGGAGACAACAAAAAGGGGTACATTAAACTCTACGGAGTCATCAAGAAGGAGAACATATCCGTATGCAAAGTTGCATATGTGGATGGCCTTAAAAACAATCTTCTCAGTGTTAGCCAACTCTGCGATACGGGTTTCGACGTGATGTTCAAAAGAACCTTCTGTTCTCTACAAGGTGAGGACACAGGAGTCGAACTTCTGCGAGCCGAACGAAGAGGAGATCTCTACCTAATGAACTTCTGTGCCAAGAACAAGGAAGACAAGCTCTGCCTTGTGGCCTGTAAAAGCGAAGAGGCATGGTTATGGCACAACAGGTTCTGCCACCTAAACTTTCATACTCTAGATAAGCTTGTTAAACTTGATCTAGTCAAAGGTCTGCCAAATGTTAAGTTTAATAAAGATCACTTGTGCTCTGCCTGTGAAATGGGAAAACTCAAAAGAGCTTCCCATAAAGGCAAAACTGATATATCTTGCACTAGGCCTCTGTACATGCTTCATGTCGACCTCTGCGGTCCAATCGCTACACAGAGCCTAGGTGGCAAGAAATATATACTTGTTTTGATCGATGAATACTCAAGATTTACATGGGTTGAATTTGTCAGAGAGAAATCAGATGTTCCAAACATTCTGATAAATTTAATGAAAGGAATTCAAGTTCTGTATGAGTGCAGGATTCAGAAACTAAGAAGCGACAATGACACAGAGTTCAAAAACTCTGTCATTGAAACCTATCTTACAGAAGAAGGCATATCACATAACTTCTCTGTTGCACGCACCCCACAACAAAATGGCGTGGTTGAACGAAAGAACCGCACGCTTGTGGAGGCTGCAAGAACTATGCTAACAGCATATGGATTACCAATGTCTATTTGGGCAGAAGCAGTATCAACCGCATGCTACACCCAAAATCGATCAACCATTGTAAAGAGGCACATCAAAACACCTTATCATTTGATCAGCAAAAGGCGACCAAATATCAAATTCTTTCATTTATTTGGATGCAAGTGCTTTGTCTTAATTGATAGAGAAGCAAGAGGAAAGTTTGAGGTGAAAGCAGATGAAGGAAAGTTCATAGGATACTCTGCCACTTCAAAAGCTTACAGAGTGTACCTTCTGAAGTCTCGATCCATCGTAGAAAGCATCAATGTATCTTTTGACGATTCCTTTCAAAAGACTTCTGAACAAATCAGTTCAGAACTCGGTCTAAAGAAGGAATCCTCTGGCATCTCAAAGACAAGAGAAGAAGACTTAAATCTTCTATTTGAAGAGATGTTCCATGATGATATTGATCCCTCTGCTGGAGAAGTCAGAGCCACTGAAGAAACATCTTCTGCAAACCAGACTGAGTCAGGTATATCTCTAACTGGTCCATTAAATACTTCATCCTCTTCTGTGAATCATACAGATGCACATACTGAGGGGGAGCGAACAGAAGCTGAAGATAACACAACCAAGGACTCAACCACAGAGGCTCCTGAAATACCTACTCCAGCGACTACAGAGGAATCAATACCAGAGGAAAACGAAGACTCAGTCTCTACTTCCTCAGAGGAACAAATTCTAACTCTCATTCCTGAAGAACCAAGCATAAGCACAGAAGAACCATCAACAACAGAGGTTGCACCAGAACCGCAGTGTGCAACCACAGAAGTTAATCTTGATGACTCAAATGACCATCTTCCAAGAACAACACAGTGGACGAAAAGCCATCCTCCAAGTCTTATAATTGGCGACCCTTCTGAAAAGGTCAAGACAAGATCAGCCACTGCTAATTTTTGTTTCTTTACAAATTTTATCAGTGTGATCGAGCCAAAAAGAATCTCTGAAGCCCTAGATGATCCAAACTGGGTAGATGCTATGCAAGAAGAGCTTCTACAATTTAAGAGAAACAAAGTATGGACCCTAGAACCTCTGCCATGAGGGAAACAAGCAATAGGGACAAAATGGGTCTTCAGAAACAAGAAAGACGAGGATGGGGTGGTCATTAGAAACAAAGCAAGATTGGTGGCCAAGGGATATCGCCAAGAAGAAGGCATTGATTACGATGAAACTTTTGCCCTTGTCGCACGGCTCGAGGCTATAAGAATATTTTTAGCCTTTGCAGCCCACAGAGGTTTCAAAGTATTTCAAATGGATGTAAAATCGGCCTTTCTAAATGGCGAAATCCAAGAAGAAGTCTATGTCCAGCAGCCACCAGGGTTTGAAAGCTCCAAGTACCCAAAATACGTGTATTACCTTGACAAAGCTCTGTATGGACTGAAACAGGCTCCAAGAGCATGGTACGAAAGACTTTCAACCTTTCTTCTCGATAACAATTATGAAAGAGGTACAACCGATACTACTTTATTTTACAAAAGAAAAGGTTATGAGATTTTGCTTGTACAGATTTATGTGGATGACATTATTTTTGGGTCTAAAAATGCACAACAGTGCAAAGATTTCGAAAAACTCATGCAGAGTGAGTTTGAAATGAGTATGATGGGAGAATTAACTTTCTTCCTCGGACTCCAAGTAAAACAATCATCAGAGGGAATTTTTATAAATCAAGCAAAATATGTCTCTGACATACTTTCAAAATACAGTCTCTCTGATGCCTCTGTAATGAAGGCCCCAATGGCCACTGGAAATAAATTATTCTCAGATCCAAATGACACATCTATAGAGTGCAAACTCTACAGAGGTATGATTGGGTCTCTTTTATACTTAACCGCAAGTAGACCTGACATAATGTATGCCACATGCCTCTGTGCAAGATATCAAGCTAACCCAAAGGAATCCCACTATATTGCTGTAAAGAGGATCTTCAGATACCTTAAAGGGACCTAAAATCTTGGACTCTGGTATCCGAAGAACTCTGGTTTTGGTCTTAAAGCATACATAGATTCAGATTATGGAGGATGCAAGCTTGATCGAAAGAGCACCTCTGGGAGTTGTCAATTCCTGGGAGGTAATCTAGTTAGCTGGACTTCGAAGAAGCAGAACTGTGTATCTACATCTACAGCAGAAGCAGAATATGTAGCTGCTGCTAGTTGTTGCTCTCAAGTTATGTGGATGAAAACTCAGCTCAAAGACTATGGGTACAACATATACAAGATTCCCATCCTCTGTGATTCCAAAAGTGCCATAGCAATCTCTGCCAATCCAGTACAGCACTCGAAAACAAAGCATATCGATATTCGTTATCACTTTCTGAAGCATCATGTTGAATTTGGCACAATCGAAATGCACTTTGTGCCCACTGAATACCAGCTTGCAGACTTATTCACCAAGGCACTAGATGAGAAAAGATTCCTTTTCTTGGTGGGTAAGTTGGGAATGATAAACATGAGTTGAACCCTCTGTAAGTACGATTTGATCTTCTAGTAAATATGTATATATTTAAACTCTTCTGTATGTAAATTCTTAATCATCAAAAGTTATGTAACCAACAGAGCTTCTGTGGGATTGCTCAGAGTATGACAATCACCACAGAACCTCTGATAACTTTGACCTATGTTCTGTGCACAACTTATCTCATTTGATCCAAGCATAGGTCAAGGGGGAGCAGAAGGAGACCTTGAAGTCAGGTGTTTTTACCAAACAAAGAAGAACCAAAAGTGAGTAACTCGTACAAATCCTTTTTGAAAACAATTTTCTAGGACACAAATTTCAAAATACGTCCTATAAACACTTTTTAAGACATTCCAAACAAGAAATGATCAAAAAGATTTTCGAGCCTTCCGTTATGGGAAATTTAAGGTCATAGAGCTTCTGCTGAGCTCAACAGAGCCTCTGTAAGCCGGATCCTCTAGAACTGCAAATTTCATACGGAAACTCTGTCGATCAAACTTAAATGTCTTCTTTAAGGATTTGTACGTACAAATGCACACACAAGGATACTGAAAGAAAGTCTTGTGGGCAAAGAGCTCACTCCACAAAAAGAGTCTCTGTCACCCAAACTAGACACTCTAAGAGTATTTCTCGAACAAAATCCATTTCCAAAACAGTTTTCCAGGACACAAATTTCCAAATATGTCCTAAAAACAGTGTTTAACACAATGAAAAACTTGGATGATCAAATAGTTCTCTAAATTTTTAGTTATAAGAAATTTTCACTCTCAGAGCCTCTGCTGGCCTCAACAGAGCCTCAAAGCCTCTGTGAATGAAAACTTTATACTAAAGATCTATCGATCCTCTCCAATGATCTTTCAAACGTTTTTTGGTAAAGGTACAAGCATCAGAGGAGACAAAAAGACAAGTTTCAGATCACAGAGCTCACTCCACCACAGAGCCTCTGTTGACTCTGACACTTGGCCTTTTATGGATATTCTGTAAAAGAATGGGTTATCTACTGCGAGTGACAGTCTTCTGAAAATAGAAAAGCTCACGCGCCAAGCATTAATGGGCCGCATACGCCATCTAATCGTGCTCTGACATTAATGACGTGGCATCTTCTGATTGGACGTATGTGGCACACGTTCTCCTGGAAAGTTGAACCAGCCGTATGTACTCAATTACGGATCCCAAATTTTATTCACTTTCAAATATTTACCCTTTCAGATTCTACCATCTCTTCAGTATAAAACCAAACTTACCACAACCTCTAAACGTTTACGAACTTCCTCTCTTTATCTTCTCCGGCGAACCTTGCAATAACCTGCAACTTCCATTTCCACTCTCTTTCTTCAAAGAAAATCACAATGGCTTCCACCTCCAACGCTCCGGTGAACTCCCCATCTCATTCTGAGAACTCACAAAACCAAGAAATCGCTAGAAACATAGAACAAGACCACTCCGGCGATGAAGCAGATTTTGCTCCGACCACCCATCTTCAAAACTTCATTGCCCATGAACACTCTGAACGTGTTCTTCCTTTGAAACCAAACAACTACTACCTTGTTTCCTCAAAAACCGCTTTTGGGGAAGCACATGCCATCCTTCTTCACATTATGGAGAATCATTATCTTTACCCCCTGTTATCCAAAACTGTCAATAAAATACCTGCCAGATATCTCAATCAATTCTGGCAAAGCAGCAGATTTGACCCCGAAGATAGACAAATCAAGGGCTACATCTCCAAACCAGACAAATCCGAGCACCTCAAACTCAAATTCAACAGAACCATGTTCTCACTGGAATTCAGCCTACCCACCAGAGGACTACTAGGGATAAAGGCATACGCAGAGAAACCAACAAACGAAGAGCTCTGCCGTTTTGTTGAAATGTTGGGGTATAACACAACCCTAAGAAAAAGAAATGATTTCAGAAGAAATCGCCTTCCTCCTCTGTGGAATACGCTCTTCTCAATCCTAAATCGGTGCCTAACAGGGAAGGTGGTAGTCCAGACCAAACTTCTCACCAAATCTTGACCATAATGTACGGGGTATATTATGATCTACCTCTGGACTACTCCACCATCATGATGCAAGAAATGGTCAACACCATTGACAGAAGGATCTCCTCTCAGAAAGCCAAAGGACGAAAGCCCGAAACTCTACCTCCTCTGCAATATCAAAGAATTCTGGGTGTCCTACTAGAGCCTCTGCTACGTCTACAAAAATGGCCAATGGAGGGACCAACGGCCAGAATGTACCCCCTGAACTAAAACACCCCAACAGAGCACGAAGATGAATACCCTTTCTGCAAACCTCTGCCAAAGAAACTTCTGGGATACGCTACAGACAAGACCCTTAAGTTAGAATACATACGCGATCATAGGACTCCAGAACCGAGTCCTGTGACACCCCCGCGTCTAGGAGCCCCATTAGGAACTAGGGTTGTCGATAAAATGTCAGATGAGCAATGGGCTGCAGCTTTGGCCAAACATCAGCTTGTACAGGCCAACTTTCAAGCTCAGAGGGAAGCGATTCTCTCCCCTTCAACTAAGAGCAAAACCTCTGCCACCACTCCCAATAAAAAGAAGAAGAAAGCACACAAGAGAAAAACGACAGAGGGAACCTCTACCTCTGCTGCTCAACTATCCCCTCCTCATACAAAAGAAGCTGGATCCTCTGCACCTCCCCCTCCTCCAAAAGAAAAGAAGAAAAGAAAACATAAGTCCTCAGAGGAGGGTGCCCCAAAGCCAAAAAGGAAAAAGAGCAAGAAGAAGACCAAGAAACCTCACACCCCTCTGCGGACCATCGCAGAGGATGCAGAAATGGGCGAAGAAACCAATGAGCAACCTCTGCAATCCCCTTCACCCATCAACTATGCAGAAGATCAGGGTGATTTTTCTATCTTCCTCCAACAACCCAGGATTGCACACTCTTTAGACCCCTCTGGATGGACTGCAGAAGCTCTATCTCATCATTCAATAGAAGCACCAGACTTCAGAATCTCTTCTGACTTGGAAGATGATGACCAAACCCCACAGAATAATCAGTCTAAAACTCCAGAAGTACTACAGAACCCCTTCACCTAACCCGGATTTGATGTGCAAAGGTCAAGCCCAGAAGAAGAGGTAGCTGCAGAAGACCATCAGATGGACACCATGATAGGCGATCCAACATAGGAGATGGTTGAAACTAGAGGTACTAGGGTAGAAGTCTCAGAGGTTGATTCTGATGAAGAGGAAGCAGACCAAATAAGAAAAGGTCTTTATCATCCACATATCATGCAACTAATTGGGACTCATTCTTGCTATGATGACCTAGGGAAAAGCCCAGAAGTCAGGGTAGAAGCACCAAGCCAAAGGGTAGCAACAGAGGTTGAGACCATAGATGGAGAAGAAGTGCTTGGATGCTCCACAGAAGCAGAAGCAAGAAAGGATGCCTGGAATAGTAGAGGCACACAACCCCAACCAAATCCCAGTGCAACCCACATATCTATTACCGCCAGTCTAGTGGCAGAAGGTAATATTGAACAAGAGCAGCACGGCTCGACCCCAACCCAAACAAACCGGGCAGAGGTAACTCTTTCTACCTCTGTGCCAATCTTAGTCGGGGAAACCATTCCAGGGGAGTCCTCTCAAAAGGACTTACCCTTAGTTCGTGGTCCATCGCCCCAGACCGCAATTGCCAACCTTACAGATGAATTTGTTTCCTCTACCACGCACACTACTATAGGTCCAAACAGCTCTTCAGAGGAGCTTAGAGTGCACAAAGACGGAGAGACTCTAGACAAGTCTTCGAGTCAACAGAAGGATACTCTTATCCCCACCTCTGGAGTGGATCAAGACAATGTCCTTCTCAGAACCTCTATAGAGTCTGAAGCTGATAAAGCCTCTGCTCAAGGATTAGAGGGAAATCCTTCCGTCCTCAACATCAATACAGGGACGAAAGAAGGTGTTCCAGGAACGGGAACTCACTCTGGGGACGAATGTGTTCCCCCAGAGGTTACACCAAGTCCACATGTATCAAGGGATGAGTTCCAAACCCTTGTCACCTCTGTGGACAATACATTAAAAGAGTTGAAAAGCTCTTTTGTCTACATCAATTTCATGTCAAAGAAAGTTTAAAATCAAAGATTCGTTTTAATGTCAACGGGGAGATTTGTAGAAAGAAGACGTCGTTTCAAGAAATGATAGGGGGAGTTTTATTCTTCAAGAGTTTTTAAGAAATCGATTGATCATTTCAGTGATCTCTTTCTTTTGAACTCGCGCGTTTATGAAGATCGACACTGAAGAATGAAATTCTCAAGTCAATGGAAATGGGGAGAATTCTTCAAGAGTTTGAGGAAAATCGATTGATCATTTTGTGATCTCTTTTTCTTGAACTTGTGCTTATTTGTATTCAAAAGCTTTGTGTGAAGATTCTTATTCTCCTGCTCGAAGAAAGAAGTTCGTTATTTGCCGTTTGAAGATTGGATGACGTTTTGAATTTGACAAGCTTTGATGAAGACCGAAGATTCAAGAAAGCTAAAGCTTGCTGATCGCATTTGTTTAAACCTTGAATCCAAGGGGGAGATTGTTAATGCAATATGTCTTCAAGGTTTAAATATAGAAAGGTCAAAGTCAAAGTCAATGTATTGAGTTGTATTGTGTTGTTTACACCTTGTAATGTGTTTAGTATAAATAGGTTTAGTTGTGTGTTAGTTGTGGCAGTTGCGAATTTCCGAAGCTAGAATCCTGAAGTTCGCAACTAAGGGTTGCGAGATTCACACTTAACTCTTGAAACTTTTCTGGAAAAAAAAAACGCAATTAGTTAGTAAGCAAGCAAGCAAGTAGCTTAAACTAATTAAGCAAGCAAGCAAGAAGGTGAAACTAATTCAAGCAACCAAGCATGTAGGTGAAAAAATACAAGTCTGAATTTCGCAACTTCAGGATGCGCAAAACAAGAAATTCGCAAGAAGCAAGCATGCAGGTTGCGAATTCCTTAAGCATACACACAGCTTAATATCTTGCGAATTTCTTAAGCATACACACAGCTGAAAATTAATTGAAGCAAGCAATCATGTAGGACAAATAACTCGCAAGTCATGGATGCGCAATACTGCATTAGTTGCTTGCGAAATTTATGGAAACACACACACAGATACCTCTTGCGATTAATTTTCTGCAAAATCACAAACTTAACCAACAAAATTAATATCACCAATTAATAATCGAACTAAGCAACAAACAACTTTTATCAACATCTCATTAACAGAAACGGATCAAAAACTCAGATCTGAATCATTTTACCAAGAACATCTCAAGAACATGAAGAACACCAAAAATTCAAAATTTCTAAAAATGAGATTTAGACATCAAGACTTGAATTTTATGGATGATTCATGTCCAAAAACAATTTTTAGGAAGGATTTTGCACAAAAACGAATCAAAACACCAACAAATTGCAATATCACAATCAAAAAAAATTCACAGTGAACTTTTCTCAAGAACACAAAATTTTCTAAATTTTCTAAATCTTCAAATTGACTCTCAAAAACTTGAAATTAATCAACCAAAAATTGAAGATATGTTAGAAAACAAGTTTCTAACACGATGATGTGAACCAATTTCTCTGAAAATCGTTGAATCAAAATCCGATAAACTGATCAGACTGAAAATGACGAACTGATCAGAAACTGAAAAATCTTCAAATTAATCCTCAAAACTGAGAAATTAGCCTTCGATCCTTGAACAAAAAGTGTTCCTCTATCAAAAACGAATCCAACGAACTAAATCTTGATCAAATTCGACCAAGAATCACACAAATTTGACAAAAATCCAAGAAAACGATATTTTCTTGAAAAATCAAGAAAATCGATCAAATTTCCTTGAGAATTCCACAAATTTGATGTGTTAGATCAGTAGAAATTCTCCTCTAAATCTTGAATCTGCTCTGATACCAATTGTTAAACCAATATCTAATCAAGATAGAGAAGATATGAATTCGTCATCTCATTCATCAATAACATTGTATACAAGATATGAGTTTCGCACTTTCTCTCTCTAAGATATGAATGTGAATTCAGAGAATGTTTCTAAGAGTCCTTTTCTAAACTAACCTACACAAAGGCTATTTATACAAAACACATTACAAGGTGTAAACAACACAATACAACTCAATACATTGACTTTGACTTTGACCTTTCTATATTTAAACCTTGAAGACATATTGCACTAACAATTTTTAATTCTTTTGCAGATACTACATCCAGGGCACTCACAAACCTGAACACCAAAATGGACAACCTGTCCATAGAGGTGAAAAATGCCTTAGCCCAGATGAGAACAACTGATGATACCTCTGCTGCATATGTTGCCACTGAATTCGGGAAAGCCGCAACCTCTGCCTTCAAAGATTTTGTCAAACATTTTCTTGAAAAACTGAAGAGAGAGCAATCCTCAAATTCTAAGGGCCTTACTCCAGAAGATCTAAAGAAGGCCTTAGAACAAGTCCAAGAGCACGCAACCCGCGAAACTCAAGCCATAAAGCCTTCCGACTATATGACAAGAGCACAACTAATAGAGCTCGGGCAGGGGATCCTCGACCAGATGACCGACTTCATCAAGGCATTTACAATCGCCAATCACAACTATGTTAAGGACTTTCAGACGAGCGTCGGCAGAATGCGCTTCAACACAGAGGTAGAGCTCGAAACTCTTCTTGGTCTCTGTGATGATGCTTGTGCAAAACTGATAGCCGCAGGTGCTACTCCACCGAAGAAACCTGAAGCTTCATGCAGAGCAGAGGGTACGAAAGATAAGGGTCAGGATGACTCTGATGATGACTCTGACGATTTATCAGATCATCCTGAGGGGGAGAAACAAAGGGAAGAAGCTGCGAACAGAGGTCTACCAGAACCACCATTATCAGCAGAACCCCTAAACCAAATTCCCCCAACTCAAACCCAAGGAAGAAACCAACAACAGACCACAGGGGCAACAACCACCTCTATGGAAATACCCTCTAAAGAAACCCCAATCGCAACCCAAATACATAAAACCAACCAAGATCAACAACAGAAGACCACAGAGGCAACACCCACCTCTGTGGAAACAACCTCTGTATTCGGAGCAAATGTCACAACCCATGAAGAATTCCAAATTCTATCATCCTTCGAAAAAGATCAACCATCCCAATCACCAAAAGAACTCCCCTCTCCAACACCAAAATCACCAGAAGCTGCAACAATAAAACCTCTATCTCCCACACCCAAAACAAGAACCAAGACCATTGCTCACAAAAGAAAACATCTAAGCAAAACAACAGAAGCCTCACCAACAAAACCCACATCACCAACCAAGTCCTCAGAAACACAAATGCCAAAACCTACAGAGGCAACCCCCAGAACTACAGAGACACCCTCAGAAATCCAAAAGGCAAATCCCACAGAGGCAACCCCATCTCTACAATAAGATCTTCAGCCGAAGGCAAAAGACAAAGGCAAGGGGATAATGACAGAGGAACCCAAGAAGAAGAAACATAAGCATCAACCAACAGAGAAACTCATGAAAAGCTCCTTCGATGCTTATGTTACACCAAGACCAGAAGAAGAAGATTGGCTTTAGGTGCCACCCCTCTGTCAAACATACCTGTTCTGTATCCAAAGAAAAAGCTCACAGAGGATCGAGTGGCAGAAATTAAGAAGAAAATGGATGCTCTACGCAGACCCATGCCTCCAGTTGGTGCACCTCCACCTCAAATGGAAGAAGTGGTGTACAGGTATCTCTACAACAAAACTGCCAGATATCCAATGCCACCAATGGTCTAAGATCCCGAACTTCGTGTTGACCTCGAAAACATCTTCACAAGAACAAAACCCAAGCCAAAACACGAAGTCTTCTCAATCGAAAAAATCGACAAGGTCATATACTGTAAGTTTTCTCAAACCAGAACTACACCTAAGGTTTCCTATAATATATACAAGGTCAAAAGGGAGAACAGAACCATGAATCAATTCTCAGATGTTGATCTGAGAAATCTAAATCCCTACGACCTACCCGACCTTCTGCTCTGGACAAAAGAGAACTTCACAACAGATGCACATCGAAGGGCATACAGGGTAATAAGGAAAGCCATGAGTGAGAAACTTCTGCTATACAGCCTTGTCGACTTCCAATTAGCATGAGATCTCGGAGTAAGAAACCTCGCTCTCCAACCACCAGAAGACGATTGCCCATCCTCTGCCATACCAAACTCGATTATTACATCTCCAAGAGTTAGGCTAGTTTATCAAGATCCTGCTGGGAAGTCAAGATTGTTCGTAGAAATGGACTGTCAGAAGTATGCAACAAGTACTTTGACAGAGTTCAGAGCAAGCCTCGTGGAGCACAGAGGAACAGAGCAAATGGATCGGGTTAATGCAGATAGACTGATAGAAGTCATCGATTCAACAATCAACTTCCGAAACCTCTGCATCAGCTTCTATCACGAGCTTAAGGAATTAGGATTCGACAACAGAAGTTTCAACGACTTCAAAGATGCCAAAGTCTGATATCCTCTACCAACCTCTGTTACTTTTACTTTCATCATGTAATCAAATGTAAGTGTCTCTGGCACATCTTTTATGAAAGAAATTTATCAACAGAGGTGAAATACCTCCTGTCGTGTTCTTAGTCAACAAAACCTTGCATGTTTCACATTTTTTTTTCAATACTTAGGGGGAGATTGTTAGCTCCAATCTTTATGATAAATAGAAGTATTGGAAAAATAGACTAAGTATCGACACCAACAGAAGCTCTGCCGAGTAGCCGAGTAACCGAGAAGACAGAAGTCTCTGACAGAGGCTCTGCCGGGTTAGCCAAGAAAACTGAAGTAAAGAAGCAACAGAAGACTCTTCTATGCGGACAAGGCCACAGAGCTTCTGTCATACTTGACAGAGCCTCTGTGGTAAAAAGAAGATCTACGCAAAAGATCTATACAAGGACAATAGTACTTCACACGATTTCTGCCATTCGAAGGTTCTGAAGATCACTCGTACAAAGGCGTGACCTGACAACTCCACGTGTCAAACTCTGATAGGTTTCAGCCTAAAGCAGAATACGGAGCATTTAATGAACGTTGTATCTGCAACAGTTCCAGAATAGTGTTTTGTACCTTCCAGCAACTGTTCCAAGCAGTGTATTAGTACCTACCATCCTTAGTATCTAGATCTTGTCCCCTTTAGAAGTAGTATAAATAGAAGGTTCATGTGAACTCTTCTATTAAGCTTTTTACACAACACACACACCTTTTGAGCAGTTTCTTGTCAAACCTTTCGGTGTTCTTGGTGTTCTTGGTGTTCTTATTATATCAAATATAGTGAATCATTGAGCTATTTATCTATCTTATTTATACTTCTTGTATTTGATACTGTGTGTTATTCTACCTCATAATATCGGTTAGTTCGTTAAAACGCTTCCGTATTATATATTGTTTGAACTAATTAGATAGAATCATCATTGTTAAGCAAAACAGGAACCAACACTGATCGTGAAGGAAACCCTGAGAAGAAGATAACCATTGTGCTTAAGAGCAAGATGCCCAGGAGATCAACTTCATCTTTGCTCACATCATAAGTTGCATGTCTGCAAAGACGGGGTCAACTGATCATGCCTCAAAGACCCAGACTGCCATGGGATATGCCCTTCTCAAAGGTCTTCATGTGGACTGGGCTAGTCTGATCTTCGAAGATCTGATGGAGCGCGTGGAAGTGCTAGATCATCCAGCGGTGGTTCCGTATCCCCGTTTTCTCAGTGCTCTCTTCATGCACGGCCTGAAAGATAAGTATCCCATAGATGGAACCTGAAACTCTCTCAGGTTGGCCCGAAGGTGCTCGACTACAAGCCCATCCTCAACGAGGTACGTCTCTCTACTCTCCTTACTCTTCTTCGCTCTCCTTCTTCTACTTCTACAGCTACCTCAACGGCAGCGGTCGACCCAACCACTGATACCTAGGCTGCAACCACCACCTCTTCCAAAAAGAGGAAACATTCTGAATATCCCCTTGGCATCCATAAGACCAAGAAGACCTCAAATGAGCAACCAAAGCCTTCCCAGGCTGAAGACTCCACGTCGGTCCCTTTACAGACGACGCTGGAAAGATTCGTGGTACACTCCGCCACATCCGCTGAACCATCCACTTCAATACCCGTTTTAGTGCCTCAGTTCACTGAAATTTTCATGGATGAGAACCCCCAATCCTCAGTGCCTCAAAGCGCTGCGGAGGCTATTTCCAGCGGATCCAATGCTGAATCTGCTACCCACAACCTTTGATCCTCCCTCTAATTCTTTGGTCTCTTCACAATTCATCTTCCCTACTGCATCAACGACAAACGTCATCCATCTAGATGACAATGCTGCTGTAACATCCCAGTTTCCATATATACAAATAACATACATTTCACAACATAATTTCATCAAAAATATACATCATATTTCATATTCGGTCCCGTAGTCTTACTAAACATAATACGTAATTCAGTACAAACTTTTTGACTAAATAATTTACATTATGACTAACAACAAAGCCATAAGTACAAAAACACTTCATGATCTTCATAACACAAGTCTTCCCAAAAGCTAAGCAACGACTATCCTTCTTATTTGCCCTTACTTGATCCACGACCTGGAATACATATTTTTAAAACAAAATGAGGGTTAGACCTAGCGGTCTAAGTGAGAAAATCCCTGTCATTTCACAATCATTATAAAACCCATTTATATAAAATCCTTTATATAAACACACATATATCACACTTACTTAAATACCAATCAAGACTCGTGCATTGTGTTCAACTCATCCTCTTTCTCAGTCTCATTTCTCCTGGCCATGTTAGTTGGTTGCGTGCCAACTAATCCACTGTACAACAACTACAGCTAACACCGCTGTACAACAACTACAGCAACACCGATGTACAACAACTACAGCAAACACCGCCGACTATAGTTTCGGCTAACGTATACTCGTGTAGTGTAATGCACATATAAATACAATATATATCTCAATATATCATATTGTCATTTATGAACATCTAATCACATTATCTATCACCTTTTCAATCTACACGTATATGTATTCCAGTTTAAAAACATTTTGAAGTAAAACTCACCTGTTTGTCTTATCAAAACGTTCTCCAAGCTTTTCTCAAACAATTCAGCTTCACTTCAAATTCAGAGTATATGTACAAATCAAATACACATACTTCTTTACCACAAGCACACACATAAAGCTTACTTTATAGTTTAAAAACTTAAAGTAACTTAATTCCTCAAACATCTCCCCCAAACCCGAACTTAAGTCGAGTCTATAATATTTTAGTCCTCATTCATCAACTAATCATAGTTCAATAATATACATTGTTATCAGACCCCTAACAGTGTTAGAAATCTCAGAATTGACTAACAGCTTAAGTATCCGGACACGACAGAGTTTTCCGGACAACACAACTTTTCCGGACAGCGTGACTTTTCCGGACAACCTATACAGTCCGAACAACGTTCGGACACCAGAGTAATCCGGATGCTATCCGGTATCCAATTCTATCCGGAAAACAGAGGAAAAAGAAACTTACCCGGATAAAGAACCCGTCCGGACACCTTTATAATATCATCCGGACACTATCAAAGAAACTACCCGGAAACCTTCAATCTATCCGAAAACTATTGTCGGTTTGCATACTTTTTACCCAGATTCGACAGAAATTATTACCAGATATGATTTCGACTATTCTACTCCGATAGGAACCATTGAATAGCAATTACAAACATAAATTACAAAGCCACATACCTTAATTTCACTTCCAATTGCACCAAATTGAATCCCTAGCCTTTTATCTTCCTTTTTCTTCTTTTGGTCTCAAAACACCCACACACTACACACGCTGATTTTCTGAGTTATGATAATATCTGTTTTTTTTTAGATAATATCCACTCACATTTACCATTTCAGCCCCTAAACTCTTCACTAATGACTAAAACACCCCTAACTTATAATTTAACCCAATTTTTTACCCTAAACACACTATTATAAAGTTAACTAATTTTAACAAAAAGGGGTTTTGTAACACCCTAAAAACAGGGCTAATTTAAACCTTAAAATTTTCACAAGTTATGATCATAGAACTTCAAACTTTGATAACCTGAGGATCAAATGTAAAGGTTTTATATATACAACACATCTAGCTCAAATAACCTATTAATCTAATCATACATCATAAACAGATTAACTAAGTTATCTAGTCCTTTGTCCCAAAAGCATCAAAAGAATAGCTAGATCCTCCGTCATTTCTAAGTTTGAATCTTTCCAAAAGTCCTCATCACACATCCCCGCTTACTTCCCGAAGCTTGTACCTGGTAAGAAGATTCAACTTGAACAATTAGGCTTTCGCCTAGTGAGGATATTCAAATCAAATTAAAATTAACAAATAAAATATCAACAGATAAATCAAACCTGTTCTCGCCCATCTTACCGTACAACAACTCCTTTCAACACTGGGAATCTACCCCACTCCCATACTTATGACCAATTCATCTAGTCATAATAATACTATCAAGAGTTTACTATAAATCATCCCAGATTCAAAGTCAATACTCTTATCCAAGAAATTACAAGTCAAAACCTGCCTATTTCTTAATCCGGAAGTAGAGATTACAAATTACTTTATGCCTATCTCTAATCTTCCTTTCACAACTGGGAAATCTCCGATCTTCCCTAAAAATGGAAATCTCCGATCTTCCATTCGAAATGGGAATTACAAATCAAAATCTGCCTATTCCACATTTCCAGCCCTCACCACCTCAGAATCACTGACCCCAATGGGATTAATATATCGCGATACACAACCGGGGCCCTCACGATGATTCAAGGTACTCTCATTTGCTAGAAATTACATCCCTTGGTCAAATAGCGAGTACTCGGTTCCCAATAGACCGTACCCAGGTGCTTTACGATGACCGGATGCCTATTTTTAGCAACCGCAACACAATACATAAGTATTATAACTCTTAATATTATATGTGCATAACATACAATATATTTATCTCAAAACATATTCTATATATATACATCTATAAAGAATATTACTCTCTCGACACCGCGACTTCTCAACTATCCCCTCTTTGCTATTTAGCACGGGGATCAACATAACATAACTCATAGTCATTTATTGGACTCATTACTGATTAAGACAAGTCCTTACAGCTATCGATTATTCATGGTAAAAAATCAGTTTTGTAACAGCAGGAGAATTGCGCAACCAACTGTCACGAAATACTCCACTTCTCGCAACCCACAGTGGAGAAATGCTCACTTATCGCAACCAACAGTAGCGAGTTTCATACTTCTTGCAATCCACAGTAGCGAGATTCTCACTTCACTCCAAAGAGCCTTGCGAGTTTCTCAAAATGCGCAACCCACGGTTGCGAGTTTCTCACTTTGCGCAGACACTGTTCATCGTCTTCTTCATTTAGCCAGTTTATAAAAACTTCTAAACAAGCCAACTAATTTCCAATTAATTCATACCAAAGCATTCAGACATAGTTTAAAACATATCTATATCAATTTCAATGGCTAATTTTAAAGAGAAGTGAATAAACTCACATTAACCTTAGCACAACGATACACGCTCCGGGACACACTTTAGCTCAACCCGGACACCTGAATTGGCGCCATAAGAATGATGTTAAACCATCTAATTATGTCCCAAATCCATTCCTAATAAGCCCCAAAAACAACCCTTAGGTGATACCACAAACATATCCTCAAACCGCACGCGAAACGAAACCCGAAAACGCGAAACAGTGCCCGGCGCCACTTCCCGCGCTAGTTAACTAGCACCAAACTAGCGCGGAGCACCTGCATTTCCATTTCAGCCGAAAATGACCTTTTCTCAAACCCAATTCATCCCAAAACGATTTTTAAGCCTCCAAATTGAAATTATGGATGTTCTAAACCTTTCCCCACAATTACCAATCATCAAAGTATCATTTAATCTAGTGAAACTCATTCAATGATTCATGATTCAAACCCAAAATTATCATATCTTTCTAAAACTACCAAAACCCACTTCACAATTCATATAAAACCTAATACACATAGAAGAGAAGATTGTATGGATTAATACCTTTGTTTTTCTTGATGTGAATCCTAAACCCAACTGCAATAATCAGTTTTTCCTTCTTGATCTTGACCCTTCTTCTTCATTTTCACTTTCTTTTCTCTCTTTCTCTCTTTCTCTCTATTTCTTTCTCTCTGCCGACTCAAAGAACCAAAAATGAGATATTTTCTCATCTCAGCTGATTTATCCATACACACATTCAATAAATGACCAATTACACCCTCTAGTTCCAACTTTCCAACAATTGACACCAAAACTTAATCCCTTGTATTTTAACCTTATTGAATTATAAAATACAATATAATTCAAGGTTTTTGAAACCAAAATACAATTAGATCCCAATTCTCATTAAATTACTATTATTGAAAATTCAGGATGTTACAATACTCCCCAACTTGAAAATGATTTCGTCCTTGAAATCAAGATCAGATAAACAGATGGGGATACCTATCCTTCATATTCTCTTCCGACTCTAAAGTCACATTAGCACCTCGATGGTGCTTTCACTGTACTTTCAACATAACTACTTCCTTGCCATTACGTAGCTTTCTAACCGATCTTTCCACAATTGCCTATGGTTCTTCCACCCAACAATTCTTCTCATCCACTCTTATTTTAGTAAAAGAAATCACATCATACCAACATGAAATATTTTGCACATCTCTTCCCTTTAAGCCTTACGTACTTAATCACAATTAAAAGTCCAGAAAGAACAAGAATTCATCCTTTCATACTTTCTGAACCTTAACTCTTTCATTAGCATCCGCTCCCCAACTTGGATTTACAAACCTCCTTAGAGTCACTGTTCATCACCAAATCTTTACCCAAGTATTTCTTGGTCTACCATACCGACATTAATCGTAACTCGATCTCCGGGTCTCAAAATAACATTACCATCTACTGCTTGAAAATCTATACTCACCTTAAATTGAGTATACTCACCACTTTTGAATACTCCGATAAATACGACAAACCTTTGTTACATCCATGACTCACACGTTTCTTTAGTACGAAGTGCTACCATTTCCTCACACCACTATTGCAACCAAATACTAAAGTGTTGTATAACAAGGGTGATAATTCCATTGAACCTGTAGTATAACTACATTCTTAGGTCCGATCTTTTTATCAATAATTCTTACGTTAGCATGGAGTACTATCCTCCAAACATTACTTGTCTCCTCCTCCCAACTTTTCCACATACTGATAACATTTTCTCATTACTATACATAACAAAACAGTTGTACCAAAATTCTAACTTAAGGCAATCAACTAAGTTATCTTGAAACGACATACCGTCCCAAGTTACTACACATTCTTTAATCTGCAACTAATACTTCCTCGGACAATCCTTTCATACAAAAGAAGCAACTCGTCTTTCTTAAGGATTTTGCATCTTTTACATCACATTTTGACTAACATATCCATCATCTTCGTTAACTTCCAATGATTCAAGAACATAAACTTACCTAGCGACTCACACAACCAACATCGCTTTGGATAAACACCCACTACTTTTCCGCCCTTCTATTCAGATATTAGCCATATCACTACACCATCTTACAAACCACATACTCCAACAATTTTATTGACAAAATCGTACTCTTTATCTGAAATCCCCGAAAAGACTTCCATCGGATGCTTCCTTTTTCTAACTTCACATTACATACTAGTTGACACATTTATCTTGGCAATTGATGCCACTACTCGTTCGTACCTTCTCCACCCATAACATCTCACAACAGACCAGGTCTCTCATGGTCATTTGTACACAATTCAAACGTACATTCATATTCTCCCGCATGATTAATTGAGTCTATTTCACTATTATAATCCTCTCCAACTTTAGTTGGACCACCACTCGTGGTTTCTAATTAATTTCAACTTACTTGATTTCTGCTAGCTCTTCGTGATTCCAAACCAACACATAGACAGGGCACAATCCCTCACGGATCGGCATAGTCTATCCACTCGCTTATTTCGTGCCTAATACTTCACCCTTTATAAACCATCCACACCGTAAGAAAACGCTTATCTAAAACAACAGCCCTTCACTATCCTAACACCCCTATACGGTGGTCCTTTTAACTTTTAATCTTCTGATTCCAGGCTTAATATTCATACATGATCTCAGAAATAACCAATGTATTCATCTCATGTAAACTTTAATTATAATATAATTCATATAATTCCAACCCCAAGCCTACGTCGAGCTTATTTAAACCAGACGAATGCTCCCAATACTCAACCGAGTCCAAAACCGAGCCATCCGCTCAAAGGATCCAATGATTCTTTATCAACATCTACTCATGCAATTAAATACATCTAACTCACATCATGCAACACACGCTCTGAGGCGTGATAATCTCACAACCCCTTCATTGCTACTTTCCCAATGAAGTCAATCCATATATGTATCTATATGTACACGTGTATACAACTTCTTTTATACCCAACAATATATATATATATATATATATATATATATATATATATATATATATATATATATTTATATATATATATATATATATATATTTATATATATACCTTACCAAAGTTCATTAGTACCAAAGGTACTAAGAATACAAGATCATCAAACGGTCCTCACACATAAGACCAATACTTAAAACGACATTTATTAAATTAAATGCAATTAAGCACATAACACAACGTAATTATTGCACATCCACGATAAACTCTAAAAACGTATTTTGACCACATAGATTTCACTGATGCAATAATTTAACCAAAACCTCTTTCACCCGTGATTTATTCGTTAATCACTTAAAAATCCCCAGTCCACCGTACACGATATTGTCCGCTTTGCGCATACCCTCTGCATAACAGCATGCCGGTACCGCTCACGGTTTTGTTCCTGCCCGCACACGCATACGCGGGACGCACCCAGACCGCACCTTGTGACAGGCAAAAGGCCTCATACATCTTAAACAACTATTGACTTCAACGTCAAAAGTCGTCTATCGATACTTTCTTAATCAATTCTTTAACAAGGGTCCTCAACTAAGCCTAATCCTTACAACATATCATAATCCAATTCACATCCCATCGTCTTCCTCTCAAATTTATTCGTGCAACGTTAATATCACAAGATCACCATAAATTCTTATTTAATCTCAAGGATATTTTCCTTTCTGTCTCACCACACTACTCATAGCGAGTTGCTAATTCCATCACCTTAATGACTACTAATCCTTCCTCCGGACGCAACCGTCCCTTGCCAACTGTATTTCTAATTATCAAACAAGGGTACAGACCTTCTTACAACCGACACTAAAGTCTACTTTCGATCCTCTCACTATTCACCTCTCCTTTTGAACACAAATACTAAAACTATAAACATTCTCCCATGATTTATCCCACACCTCTCCACTCTTGGAGTTCTTTCTTAGCTTATAATGTAATACTCTACGACCTAGTGAGTTCATAGCCTTCATGCATGACAACGTGATAAATAAATCATTTCACACATTTTCTCATCTTAACGAACGATGCTTGAAACAACTTGGGCACACATGACCCTAACATTCTCATAACTTCAATGTACTGCACAACGATCTCGAGAACCGTTTACATACAACTTTACTCGCAAATGAAGGCTACTCACTCAAACAAGGTCAATCGTTTTACTCACATTACTTATCATTAACACTCTACTTCCGACTAGTGGTCGTCCTATTGACCTTGTAACACTTGCTATCCATGCGTTCCACGGCCCACTTACTCAATCATTTCATATTATTTTCTTTTTGATCAATCATCTTTCATTCTATCTCTACACATTTCCATCCACCTATTTTAGGGTTGCCTCAGCGGGCTTTCATGAGTCCTGCCACTTCCCGGTTGTCTTTCCAACCTCCAATCATTTACTGATCTAATCTCCAAAGAATTGAAGGGCCTTGGTGGCGTACCCACCATCGTTCTACTATAACACAAAGAGATAGCCATAAAAATGGTTATACGAGTATAGACATGCAAAACGTACTTTACCGATCATTAGTCACTGTGACAATTTAGAAACAAGTATGCTCGTGTAACTCATATTCATAATAACAGTAGCTAATTGAAATTGCGAACATACTTTACATGAGAATTCTCGTTGCCATTGCTACAGTACTAAATTCACGTATTTCTGTTGACTCTAAGACTATCCCGTCTTAGTACTTCTACCCCTTTCTCACATATCATAACTTAATTCATCTCAGCTTAAGTCTAAGTACCTCCTCAGCATACTTAGTTACTATTGCTCTGATACCATATTGTAACACCCTAAAAACTGGGCTAATTTAAACCTTACAAATTTCACAAGTTATGATCATAGAACTTCAAACTTTGATAACCTGAGGATCAAATGTAAAGGTTTTATATATACAACACATCTAACTCAAATAACCTATTAATCTAATCATACATCATAAACAGATTAACTAAGTTATCTAGTCCTTTGTCCCAAAAGCATCAAAAGAATAGCTAGATCCTCCGTCATTTCTAAGTTTGAATCTTTCCAAAAGTCCTCATCACACATCCCCGCTTACTTCCCGAAGCTTGTACCTGGTAAGAAGATTCAACTTGAACAATTAGGCTTTCGCCTAGTGAGGATATTCAAATCAAATTAAAATTAACAAATAAAATATCAACAGATAAATCAAACCTGTTCTCGCCCATCTTACCGTACAACAACTCCTTTCAACACTGGGAATCTACCCCACTCCCATACTTATGACCAATTCATCTAGTCATAATAATACTACCAAGAGTTTACTATAAATCATCCCAGATTCAAAGTCAATACTCTTATCCAAGAAATTACAAGTCAAAACCTGCCTATTTCTTAATCCGGAAGTAGAGATTACAAATTACTTTATGCCTATCTCTAATCTTCCTTTCACAACTGGGAAATCTCCGATCTTCCATTCGAAATGGGAATTACAAATAAAAATCTGCCTATTCCACATTTCCAGTCCTCACCACCTCAGAATCACTGACCCCAAAGGGATTAATATATCGCGATACACAACCGGGGCCCTCACGATGATTCAAGGTACTCTCATTTGCTAGAAATTACATTCCTTGGTCAAATAGCGAGTACTCGGTTCCCATTAGACCGTACCCAAGTGCTTTACGATGACCGGATGCCTATTTTTAGCAACCGCAACACAATACATAAGTATTATAACTCTTAATATTATATGTGCATAACATACAATATATTTATCTCAAAACATATTCTATA
Source organism: Saussurea involucrata (assembly GCA_033807775.1). Lineage (NCBI taxonomy): Eukaryota > Viridiplantae > Streptophyta > Magnoliopsida > Asterales > Asteraceae > Saussurea > Saussurea involucrata. The sequence goes on from CM066322.1 coordinate 117,254,946, forward strand.
TATATACAACTATAAAGAATATTACTCTCTCGACACCGCGACTTCTCAACTATCCCCTCTTTGCTATTTAGCACGGGGATCAACATAGCATAACTCATAGTCATTTATTGGACTCATTACTGATTAAGACAAGTCCTTACAGCTATCGATTATTCATGGTAAAAAATCAGTTTTGTAACAGCAGGAGAATTGCGCAACCAACTGTCACGAAATACTCCACTTCTCGCAACCTACAGTGGCGAAATGCTCACTTCTCGCAACCAACAGTAGCGAGTTTCATACTTCTCGCAATCCACAGTAGCGAGGTTCTCACTTCACTCCAAAGAGCCTTGCGAGTTTCTCAAAATGCGCAACCCACGGTTGCGAGTTTCTCACTTTGCGCAGACACTGTTCATCGTCTTCTTCATTTAGCCAGTTTATAAAAACTTCTAAACAAGCCTAATAATTTCCAATTAATTCATACCAAAGCATTCAGACATAGTTTAAAACATGTCTATATCAATTTCAATGGCTAGTTTTAAAGAGAAGTGAATAAACTCACCTTAACCTTAGCACAACGATACACGCTCCGGGACACACTTTAGCTCAACCCGGACACCTGAATTGGCGCCATAAGAATGATGTTAAACCATCTAATTATGTCCCAAATCCATTCCTAATAAGCCCCAAAAACAACCCTTAGGTGATACCACGAACATATCCTCAAACCGCACGCGAAACGAAACCCGAAAACGCGAAACAGTGCCCGGCGCCACTTCCCGCGCTAGTTAACTAGCACCAAACTAGCGCGGAGCACCTGCATTTCCATTTCAGCCGAAAATGGCCTTTTCTCAAACCCAATTCATCCCAAAACGATTTTTAAGCCTCCAAATTGAAATTATGGATGTTCTAAACCTTTCCCCACAATTACCAATCATCAAAGTATCATTTAATCTAGTGAAACTCATTCAATGATTCATGATTCAAACCCAAAATTATCATATCTTTCTAAAACTACCAAAACCCACTTCACAATTCATATAAAACCTAATACACATAGAAGAGAAGATTGTATGGATTAATACCTTTGTTTTTCTTGATGTGAATCCTAAACCCAACTGCAATAATCAGTTTTTCCTTCTTGATCTTGACCCTTCTTCTTCATTTTCACTTTCTTTTCTCTCTTTCTCTCTTTCTCTCTATTTCTTTCTCTCTGCCGACTCAAAGAACCAAAAATGAGATATTTTCTCATCTCAGCTGATTTATCCATACACACATTCAATAAATGACCAATTACACCCTCTAGTTCCAACTTTCCAACAATTGACACCAAACCTTAATCCCTTGTATTTTAACCTTATTGAATTATAAATTACAATATAATTCAAGGTTTTAAAACCAAAATACAATTAGATCCCAATTCTCATTAAATTACTATTATTGAAAATCCAGGATGTTACAGGTTTTACTAACGAACTTACCTGGGGTATTACATCATCTCCCCCTCAAAAGAATTATGTCCCGGAATTCGGTTAGGCAAAAAGGTGAGGGTATTTGGTTCTCATTTCTGATTCTGATTCCCAAGTAGCATCCTGCCCTCTATGATGTCTCCACTGAACTTTCACTTGTCTGATCTCTTTATTCCGCAACACTTTAACTTTGTGGTCAACTATGGCTTCCGGTTCCTCCACATAATTCAGCTTTTCATCCACTTGTATATCTGGTAGAGAGACGGCCTGATCTGGCGTAACCAAACATTTCCAAAAATTCGAAACATGAAATGCGTTATGAATCCTGCTTAACTCTGGCGGAAGATCCAACCTGTATGCTACTTCACCGATTCTTTCCGTAATTGCAAACGGTCCGATGTACCTTGGACTAAGTTTACCTTGCTTTCCAAATCAAATGACTCCTTTCCAAGGTGAGACTTTTAACATCACAAAATCTCCAACTTGGAACTCTAATGGTTTTCGGCGTCGGTCGGCGTAGCTTTTCTGTCTGTCTTGTGCTACTTTCAAACGTTCCCGAATCTGAGAAATCTTATCCGCGGTCAACTGAACTATATCTGGTCCTGCTAACTGTTTCTCTCCCACTTCGTTCCAACACAGAGGCGTTCGGCATTTTCTACCATATAGAACTTCAAACGGTGCCGCTTGAATGCTGGAATGATAACTGTTGTTGTAGGCAAATTCAATCAATGGTAAGTGCTTATCCCACGATCCCCCAAAATCAACAATGCAAGCCCAGAGCATGTCTTCTAAAGTCTGAATCGTCCGTTCACTCTGACCGTCAGTTTGAGGATGATACGATGTACTTAGATTTATCTGCGTCCCCATTTCCTTCTGAAAACTTCTCCAGAATCTTAAAGTAAAACGACTATCACGATAAAAAATGATCGAGATTGGAACTCCATGTCGAGTTACTATTTCGTCAATGTATAACTTAGCTAATCGCTCAATCGAATCAGCTTCCTTTATTGGTAAGAAGTGAGCAGACTTCGTCAATCTATCGACAATCACCCAAATAGCATCAAATCCATTCGAGGTCCTTGGTAGCTTCGTGATGAAATCTGTAGTAATCTGATCCTATTTCCACATCGGTATTTCCAATCGTTGTAACTGACCAAACGGCTTTTGATGTTCAATCTTTACCTTCTTGCAAGTAGTACAATCTTCCACATGCTTAGCAATGCTTCTTTTTATTCTTGGCCACCAATAAAATTGTTTTAGATCCTTGTACATCTTATTCGTACCTGGATAGGCTTCTATTTGACACTTTAGCAATTCATCAAAGATGTTAGGTAGAAGTTCAGTTCGTAGTACAATGGCTTTTATTGTCCCGCTTCTTTCTTGATGACTCAGTGCATCAGCTACCATGTGTTGCCTTTCCCGGATGATAAAGAATTTCACAGTCGTAATCATTCACCAGTTCTAGCCATCTTCTTTGCCTCATATTTAGTTCCTTTTGATCGAAGAGGTGTTGGAGACTCTTATGATCGGTATAAATTTGACATTTGGAACCATAAAGATAATGTCTCCAAATCTTCAATGCGAAGACCACTGCTGCAAGCTCCATGTCGAGCGTAGGATACTGTCTTTCATGATCTTTTAGTTGACGAGAAGCATAAGCAATAACCTTTCCACGCTGCATAAGTACACAACCCAATCCCAGTTTGGAAGCATCACTGTAATCAACAAAGTCTTCGGAACCTTCAGGTAATGACAAAATCGGCGCGCTACAAAGTTTCTCTTTCAATATCCGGAATGCTTCATCTTGTTCTGCTTTCCATTCGAACTTTAAATTCTTTCGGGTCAGCTTAGTCAAAGGCGTCGCGATACGATAGAAGTATTTTATAAACTTTCGATAATAGCCGGCTAAACCCATAAAACTACGTACTTCGGTTGGCGTTCTCGGCGGTTCCCACTTTTAATTCGCTTCCACATTCATCGGATCCACTTGAATGCCTTTCTCGGAAACTACATGCCCCAGAAACTGAACTTCTCGTAGCCAGAATTCACATTTCGAAAATTTAGCATACAACTTTTCTTTCTTTAGTAACTCCAGAATCAGACGAAGATGTTGCGCGTGCTCTTCCTTGGATCGAGAATAGATAAGTATATCATCGATAAATACAATTACAAATTTATCGAGATATGGCTTACATACCCGATTCATTAAATCCATAAAAGCAGCTGGAGCGTTCGTCAATCCAAACGGCATCACTAAGAATTCATGATGACCATACCTTGTGCGAAAAGCAGTTTTCAGAACATCTTCTTCTTTCACCTTCAGCTGATGGTAACCAGACCTTAGATCAATTTTGGAGAAATAACAAGCTCCAACTAACTGATCGAAGAGGTCATCAATTCTGGGTAGCGGATACTTGTTCTTGATCGTGCGCTTATTCAATTCCCGGTAGTCAATACACATCCTCATCGAACCATCCTTCTTTTTCAAAAACAGAACTGGTGCTCCCCACGGCGAAGAACTAGGTCTGATGAAGCCTTTATCGGATAAGTCTTGTAGTTGTGCCATCATCTCTTTCATCTCTGGTGGCGCTAAACGATACGGTGCACGAGCAATAGGAGCGGCTCCAGGAATCAGATCTATACCAAACTCTACTTGTCTAACGGGCGTAAGACTATTCAAGTCTTCAGGGAATACTTCTGGAAATTCACTAACAATCGGAATATCTTCCAACTTATTCTTTTCTGGTTTAATATCTATCACATAAGCTAAATAACTCAGACAACCCTTATTAACACACTTACGGGCTTTTATCATAGATATAAGGCAAGACTGATGATTGCTACGATCACCATGAATTACTACCGGTCCTCTCTCAGGTAAGACAACATTAATTATTTTCTTATCACAAACTATGTTAGCCTGATTCTCAGCTAACCAATCCATCCCCACTACCACATCGAATTCGATCAAAGCTATAGGAAATAATTGTATCGGTACTCCACACCCTTCTATATTTATCACACAGCTATCAAAGACTTCTTTAACCGACACTTGATTATCATTTGCAGTATCTACCATTAAAGCATGATCTAACACTTTGGGCTTTAAATGCATATAAGCAGCAAATGAAGGAGACACAAACGATCGGTTTGCACCAGAGTCAAATAACACTTTAGCACGTGTATAGTTTATTAAGAATGTATCTGTAACCACGTCCGGGGCTTCCTCCGCTTCCTTTGCTGTCATCTGAAATGAACGACCTCTTGTTCTTGGTGGTTCTAGTCTTGGCACTACTGGTCTAACAACCGCTGGTCTCCCTGATGTACCACCCTGCTGTATTCTTCCCCGCGGACAATCCGACTGAATGTGATCCGGAGAATTACACAAGAAACAAAGTCGCGTTACTGGACAGTTTTTAGCAATATGCTCGGTATTCCCACACTTATAACAAATCCGAGGGTCAACTTGACAATTTCCTTGGTGAACACGATTGCACTTCGAACAAGGTTTTTCTGTTGGTCGAAACGGCGGGCGGTTATCGTATCTCTGAAACCTGGACTTCTTCGGGTCATACTGTGGTCCTTCCCACTTTCTCTTCCCCATACCTTTATCACCAGCATCCCTCCTATTATCCCGCTCCACATCTTCCGTGGCATCTACTGCGGCTGAGAAGGTAACGGGTCCTTTTGCAGTTACTAGCTTTCTGACATCTGAATTTAACCCGAAGATAAACTTTTCCGTCTTCATTGCCTCCGTGGCCACGTAGTATTCCGCGAAACGAGATTTTTCTAGAAAACTAGCGGTGTAGTCCCGAACTGATAAGTTCCCTTGTTGTAAGTTCATGAATTCCCCTTCCAATTGTTTAATCGCTGCATGAGGACAAAATTGTTTCCTGAAAGCTATAACAAATTCCTCCCAAGAGAAGGTAGAGTATATGTCAGGCTCTCCTGATGACATATGAGCTTCCCACCAGTATAAAGCATCGCCCTTCAACATCGCGGTTCCATAAAGTACTCTGTCTTCCTCAGCACACTTACTAGTTTTGAAGATAGCTTCTATTTCCTTCAGCCATCTCATCGCTTTCACTGGGTCCCGGTCTCCTAAGTAAATAGGAGGCTTACAACTAAGAAACATTTTATAGTCACACTTTTTAAGCACTTGTGCGACAGTAGGTGTAATGGGCATCTCTCCTTCCAAACCAGGATCTGGTATTTCGGTTTCATGGTGATGAGTTTGGTTAAACATGGCTTGAATATTTGCTTGTAACCTTCCCATTTCGGCCGCTAGATCATCCCTGGTTACGAATTCAGTACCTCGCGGCTGAGTTCTGCCGCCTGCTCTACCTCTACCTCTTTATCCCCTCTTCCCCTTGCCCCGACAATTGGATTCGTTCTTTCGGGATCTCCTCTTCCCCCTCGATTCGTTTGCCTAGTACCACTTGCCATTATGTTGACTCAAACAAGGTTAATATACACATAAGCACATACCCCATACAACAAGGTATTCCAGTTCAAACATGTACCTGTAAGATCACAATTACACTGGCCAGGTGTAAAATGAAATTACCTTACATGATGTTCCTTCTACCTTTTTATATTTAACATCCCAAGGTTCTACAATAATAGGGACATCCTACTTCACATGCAGTTTAAGTCTAGGTACAGATACTAATACCTAAATCCCTTAAACTAGGGCTCTGATACCATCTGTAACATCCCGGTTTCCATATATACAAATAACATACATTTCACAACATAATTTCATCAAAAAGATACATCATATTTCATATTCGGTCCCATAGTCTTACTAAACATAATACGTAATTCAGTACAAACTTTTTGACTAAATAATTTACATTATGACTAACAACAAAGCCATAAGTACAAAAACACTTCATGATCTTCATAACACAAGTCTTCCCAAAAGCTAAGCAACGACTATCCTTCTTATTTGCCCTTACTTGATCCACGACCTGGAATACATATTTTTAAAACAAAATGAGGGTTAGACCTAGCGGTCTAAGTGAGAAAATCCCTGTCATTTCACAATCATTATAAAACCCATTTATATAAAATCATTTATATAAACACACATATATCACACTTACTTAAATACCAATCAAGACTCGTGCACTGTGTTCAACTCATCCTCTTTCTTATTCTCATTTCTCCTGGCCATGTTAGTTGGTTGCGAGCCAACTAATCCACTGTACAACAACTACAGCTAACACCGATGTACAACAACTACAGCAAACACCGCCGACTATAGTTTCGGCTAACGTATACTCGTGTAGTGTAATGCACATATAAATACAATATATATCTCAATATATCATATTGTCATTTATGAACATCTAATCACATTATCTATCACCTTTTCAATCTACACGTATATGTATTCCAGTTTAAAAACATTTTGAAGTAAAACTCACATGTTTGTCTTATCAAAACGTTCTCCAAGCTTTTCTCAAACAATTCAGCTTCACTTCAAATTCACAGTATCTGTACAAATCAAATACACATACTTCTTTACCACAAGCACACACATAAAGCTTACTTTATAGTTTAAAAACTTAAAGTAACTTAATTCCTCAAACATCTCCCCCAAACCCGAACTTAAGTCGAGTCTATAATATTTTAGTCCTCATTCATCAACTAATCATAGTTCAATAATATACATTGTTATCAAACCCCTAACAGTGTTAGAAATCTCAGAATTGACTAACAGCTTAAGTATCCGGACACAACAGAGTTTTCTGAACAACACAACTTTTCCGGACAGCGTGACTTTTCCGGACAACCTATACAGTCCGGACAACTTTCGGACACCAGAGTAATCCGGATGTTATCCAGTATCCAATTCTATCCGAAAAACATAGGAAAAAGAAACTTACCCGTATAAAGAACCCGTCCCGGACACCTTTATAATATCATCCGGACACTATCAAAGAAACTACCCGGAAACCTTCAATCTATCCGAAAACTACTGTCGGTTTGCATACTTTTTACCCAGATTCGACAGAAATTATTACCAGATATGATTTCGACTATTCTACTCCGATAGGAACCATTGAATAGCAATTACAAACATAAATTACAAAGCCACATACCTTAATTTCACTTCCAATTGCACCAAATTGAATCCCTAGCCTTTTATCTTCCTTTTTCTTCTTTTGGTCTCAAAACACCCACACACTGATTTTCTGAGTTATGATAATATCTGATTTTTCTTTAGATAATATCCACTCACATTTACCATTTCAGCCCCTAAACTCTTCACTAATGACTAAAACACCCCTAACTTATAATTTAACCCAATTTTTTTACCCTAAACACACTATTATAAAGTTAACTAATTTTAACAAAAAAGGGTTTTACTAACGAACTTACCCGGGGTATTACTGCTGCTGCTGAACTACAGCGACTGATGCAGCTGAACCAAGGACCTGCAGGTGCTTCTAAACAATCTTCGTTGAATAATGACATGGCCTATTACTCAGGTCATCCATATTTCAACAACTTCTCCAACCCACCTACATGTATCCTAAACACTCCTCTCTATGGACCCCCAACTTCTGAGCTTTCCTTCGTTAACAAGTTTTCTACTTTTACAGGTCCTAACTTGGGCACTATTAGCAACTCCCTCATGGAGATCGCTAATAAGGTGGAAAGTCTCACCTCCACCATCACCAACAACTCCTCAGTGGTTACAAACGCTGGGGAGACGCTGAAGAAATTGGCCGACACTATGAACGACAAGGCTACAACCGCTGACGTCTCAAAACTTGAAGGCGGTTTATCCAGTGTCGTTGAAGCCATCACCAACAACTCTTCCACCCTCAGTGCTCTCAACGCCGACCTCTCCACTAACTTCAAAGCCCTGTCCAGCGAAGTCACAACGCTGAAGACAGAGGTCTCTAATCTTCAGGGAGAGGGGGTGTCTCTGAAGACTGCGATGAGCGATCTAGCTCACAAGGTTGGCTCCTCCAATGATCTACTCAGCCAACTCCTCGATTGGCTCAACGCTCCCACTGTTCCTTTGTCCCATTTTTCTCAAATCGACCGGGAAAATTTGGAAAAGACAGTGGAGCACATTATCAAGACAACCCCTGCTATATATGGCCTTGAAGACAGATCAGCAGCGGTTGAAAACCGTTCAAGTCTCCCTGGCCACGAAGACAAGGGTCCTGAACAGGTATTTGCAGCTACAACCGACGCTGCTACCTCCCCCATCCAACATGAGGAAGAGGGGGAGAAGGACAAAGATGAAGGCCTTCCCCATGTTTATGAAGGGTAGGAAAATGATGAAGAACCTCAGGGAGATAAGAACCCTGAGGGAACCAAAAGAAGTCCCTCTCATTCTGAGGGGGAGCATATCGAAGAACAGGCCAACTCTCCGTTACTTGTTGAATCCTCAGAGGACGACGAGGAAGCTGACGCTGAAGACGAAGACCTTGACTTGAAGGATGACGAACCATCTTCATAACCAAAAGATGATGATGATGACGATGATGGCTGCGTTTTCCAGCAAAAGCAACCAAGGATCCCTGCTCTGAAGGGAGTCGTCATAAAAGAGCAAGGGGAGGGGACCAAAACCAAATCTCCAGCGAAAGCGGCCAATCAAGGAAAAAATAAAGGCCTCGTTGAGGACAACTTGGCTATTCTTCTCAAGAAGACAGATTGTCAGGTATGTTACATCCTATTCCCTTACACTGCATCCCTCTATCCTACTCACTCTTAAACCTCTAAACACTTAACTCACCCTTTCTCTATCTCTTTTCCCTATGATCTAATCCATTGATCATTTTGTTTCAGCTAGTCCTCTCCCCTGCTTGAGGGTCAAGCTGAAGCTCCTCTCAACAACCTCACAATAATCCCAGCCTCCAGAGCTGATGATCAAGAAATAATCCCGGTCCTGAATTCGACCGCTGACATTTTTGAAGAAGAAGAGCTGCTCTCGCACCGGAAAATACCTTCCTTGGTTCCCCAAAGACCAAGTGAAGATATAAAAAGAAAAAGAGCAGCGATGATTCAAAAACTGGAAGATCAGCGGATTGTCCCTCCTCACCTAAATATCTTATCTACTTGATAAATCGCTGAGTCTCTCAAAGTTGAACAACTCCTTGCCGAACGAAAGAAGGCTGAAGAAAAAGATAAAGAATATGCCATTGAACTCGTTCAACGTTCGGTAAAGGATCCAAGCCTGAAGAAGGTTCCTATCTTTGTTCAGCGAAAGCTCTCGAATGACGCCAAAAAGATCAAAGAAGAGAAAACCAAGGTCTCTGATTCCACTGTAGCTTGGTGCAAGGAGAAATGTCATTACCGACATCATGGATCCAGAATTAAAACGGTCAACATCAGGGGAAGGACACTCAACGACGTTCCTACCATCGACATTCAGATTATCAGAGAGAATGGTCACAAGGCAGCCATCTACACATCATGGCTTAACCATCTTGGTTTTTCTGAATGGTTGGAGATGCGGATAGCCATTCAGCGGTCGCGACCAAATTACAAATCCTTTGTCGAGAAAGCTCTGAACAAGCAGATCGACTTGGTAACATCAGTCGTTGATATCCCTCCTCTTCCTCCAGTTCAACATAGAAGGCCTGCTGCAAAGAAAAAGAAGAAATCCCCAGCTTCAGGTCCTCCTATCCGAAATGAAACCTGCATCAATTTCTCACGAGAAGCTTTCCTTGATCCTGATCCTGATCTATCAGCTCTCGATGTTTCCCTACCCCCTGAAGACTTTATCCCTGGAAAGGTTGTCAGCGAACCTTATGGCATTTTCTTCATTGACTGCACTGGATGCAAGTGCTTTCAACGCATCTCTGAGCTAACCATTACCCCTATCGAACAACTCAGAGATCTCATCTACTGATGTAGATTCAGAGAATACCTGCTCGGACATTTCATGAAGCCCTTGATCTACAAAGAAGCCAAGGAAAGAAGGGAACAGGGAGTGAAAGTCCCTGATTGGATAGTTCCTGAAACAAATATTCATGATGAACTTCTTGCCAAGAAAGAACCTGAATAGCTGATAGGATCTCCTTTTGTAATTCTTCTATCTTTAACAGCTTGTAACTTTTTGTACTTGTAATTTTTATTCGTTGTACTTAAAATATTTCCACTTCCCCTTGTAATCTTTACGAAGTTAATGAAAATTTTCAGTGAATGTACTTTACTCCATAAGTACTAGAAAAGATCCCTGAAAATAGTAAATAGGACACGCATTTTACGAGTTCTTTGTATCCTTGTGTTTTCTTACTTAGCAATTTTCCTTCATTGCTATGTCATCATCAAATAGGGGGAGATTGTTGATCCAAACCCTCAGTGATTTGATAATGACCCTGAGAAACACTTAGTGAAAATTGTAAGTAGACAATATGTATTAGAGTTTCACTATCGCTGATAAATACTAAGGGGGTGTTTACTTGGAGCTTAATGGGCTTAATGAGCTATTCGGCTTATTCGCGCAGCTCTTTTTGCTTGTTTACTTGTGACTTATTCGGACAGATGATGTCTTATTCGGACAGATGGGAATGGGGTGTTGTCCCCAGTCAGCCAAAAAAAGACGACTCATACCCCTATTTTCTGGTTCGATTCTTCTCCCTGGTTCGATTCTTCTCCACCCTTATTTTCTACTGCTTCAACCATCAACCTTAGATTTCTTCTCCATGGATGCTCCCTGGTTCGATTCTTCTCCATGGTTATGCTCCCTAGTTCGATTCTTCTCCACCCTCGTCTCTCTCGACTTCAATCGAAAACCCCAAATCGAACCCCCTGTAACACCGAGAAGAAAACCCCAAATCGAAACCCTAATTTCACCATGGTTCCCTGGTTCGATTCTTCTCCATGGATGCTCCCTGGTTCGATTCTCTCTCGTCTCTCTCTTCTTTCATCTGCGTTTCGACTTCTGCCATGGTTAATCACCTGTGTTCTTCACTGAAATTTGTTTCTACAGTTTGTTGTTTCTATTGTTTAGCTTTTTGTGATCACGAGATAACATCGTGAATCAGAAATTGTTTCTATTGTTTAGCTTTTTGTGAGACACGTACCATATGTATTAGGGTTAAAATAGTCATTTTCATCGTTAAGACGGTTGATTCAGAAAGAAAAGTAAACATCATCACATTTTTATCCGGACAGACAAATTTATCCAAACAGACAAATTTATCCATACAGGACTTAATAGAAAATTTGGTAAACAGCCCCTAAGTCTGTTTAGTACCGCTGATAGGAAGCTCTCGCTCTTTAATTTATGTTTCAGTGATACCTGTACATCAGTGAGCCTTGGGCCTGTTCAGTCTCACTGATGATCGCTGATACCTTATGTTGTTTACTTATGATCCGTAAAGACAAGATTCACGTCAACCGTGTTCTACGCTGAAGTCGAAGATCAAGCCAAAGAACCAGCGACTAAGTCTACTAATGAACTGATGCGGATATCAGCGAAGCCAAGACTTGTCCACTCAACATAAAGTTTCAAGTAGAAGACTTATGCGAATGCTGAACTTTATCATTCGCTGATAAAGAATCATTCAGCGAACGCTAATCATGAAGCCTCGTTTACAAGTAACTTTTTTCTTATCCCTTTGCACGCCCCCGTACGATTTTGTCAGAACGGACATCCCTTTTATCCAGAATCGTACAACCAACTCTGATTCTACACTGTTCATCATGCGACCACTAGGTTGTCTACTGAAGTCAAATCATGCAACCAATCAGAGGCTACCACGTGTAAAGGTATACTGACTTGCATTAAATGCATGCAGTATATAAAGGAAACCCTACTTCATTTTGAAGTGCTCGGCCATTCCTCTCTCGATGAACTTTCTGTGTGAAAGAATACTCTCCTTAGTGTTCTTATTTTCTTTCTCTCTATTTCTAGTGCAAGAAATCTTAGTGTTCTCATAGTTTGTTTAGATTAGGTTTATTCCTTAATCTTGTTCCGCAACAAACTGTAAATTGTTTGATACATATCAATATACAATTTAGAAAGATAAAAAATCGTGTGTTTGTATTCAACCCCCCTTCTACAAACTTGTATAACCTCTTTGAGACCAACAGTAAGATCTCACTAGGCTTCTAGCCTGTATATATAGGTTTATAGGTCCCGCTAGCGACGAGTCTAGGACTGGTTAAGTTGTCGACCGATGCGGTTAAGAGCACGTAAAGAGTCGGGCTATTTTGGGGTCATTGTGAAGAGCGACATTTTTGGATGACATAGTGACACCCATTTTAATCTAGTTGTTACTAATCTAGATTAAGTAGGTTGTTATTATTATGTCTCATTACACTGATACTATCGGTTGTACAAACTTCCCCATCATTGGGTTATAGTTGTCTTGATGTTGGAAGTTTTATTTTATCCGTTTTCGAAAGTTCTCTATTTTAAACTTCCCCATCATTGGGTTATACACCCTTATCCTCTTCTTCATGTCCCCTCCTCCTTCCCCGATGCTCCTATTTGATTTTCTCCAATGAACAATAGAACAACCACCTCACACTCAATGTTAAAACCGCCTCCACCACCGCCACCCTCAATTGGTATGCATTTAATGTATAATAATAGAGTTGGGTTCCGGTGAGAAGTTGAGGTTAACATGGGAAACGTAAGAAGTGGTTATCAACCGTTGGATGAGAAATTGGCACACATTAGGATGAGATGCATCAAATCAATTCTCTTCTAAATCACAATTCATGGGAGGACATTTGATTAAAAGTGATCAATGGCTCTGTTAGCCACAAGTATCTGTTATGTGAAAGTATTGAAAATAGTTTAAGTCAGAAGACCAACAGAGATCAGACAGAAGACTTGGAAGAGGTTCATCAAGAAGACCAACAGAGCTCAACAGAGCTCTGTCAGATCCAACAGAGCTCAACAGAGCTCTGTCGAAGACTTCCAACAGAAGAACAAGTATTCAACAGAAGACCAACAGAGCTCTTTCAACAGAGCTATGGTGAAGTAAAGACCTCTGTCAGCCTAAGTCTCGAAGGAAATCCCAAGTGTTAGACAAGTGTCCATACTTTCCACGTATGCCCTAAAATAGAAGACATACTTTCCACGTGTCATTCTAGGGTACGATAGTACACTGTCTATGCTTTTTCAGGGCTATATATAGTGAGGTAGTGGAACAAACAATTGTAAGCTTTGGGAAGAGTAGTTTTTCCACAATTGTTTAACCACACACTGCAGCAATCCCGATCACTACCTCCGTACGATATTATTGTCCTATGAGATTTCCGAACACACTTTAACATGTTCTTGGTGTGTTTCATTACCAATATATGAGCAGCTTTTATATCTGATCTTGTTATCATTTTACTGTTCAATATTTGATTCTCATAGTTCATTTATCGATTATACAATCACTCATGTTAATGGCTTTATTCAATATGCTTCCGCTGTCTATTTTACTACCATTAATATGATACAACGTGAATCTGGGAACCTACAATTGGTATCAGAGCTTCTTTGGTTTTCTTAAACCAAACGATCCAATCTACCAAGGTTGACTCACTGTTGTTGATTGTGTCTGTGTGACTTTAAAAGCTTCATTATATACTCTGTTTTTACTGCTTTCTAGTCTAAACAAGCTTTCAGAGCTCATATAACTGTGTTTAAAGCTTTCTAGTGTAGTTCAAACGTTTTCTCTCAAAAGTTACTGTTCCATTGATTACTGTTTAAACTCATCTTCTTGTTGAAAATCTTTTTGCAACAACTGTACTCTGTTTTTCTCAAAATGGCGAACAACGGTATAAATGCTATCTATACTGCTGGTTCTTTAACAAAACCTCCTACCCTTCTGAGAGATGAATATGTTCAGTGGAAGATCAGGATGGTTAATTTTTTCGATGGTATGGATAAAGACTTAATGTGATCTGTCACGGATGGACCATTCCAACCCATGGTTTTTGTCCCTCGTGTACCCGCAACAGGAACTACTGCTGAGATTCCAGCTCATTATGAGATTAAAACCACAGGTTTTACTGATGAGGAAAATCTAAAATTGGAAAATGATCTTAAAGCAGTTAGACTACTGATAATGGCCATTCCAAACGAAATATTTCAAGAACTAGATTCATGTGTTACTGCTAAGGAAATCTGGGATCAACTTCTTAACCAACTTGAGGGTGGTATCAAGACCCAAAAGAACAGAAGGACCCAATGTATTAATGAATACAACGATTTCAAAGCACTTCCTGAGGAAACCTTACAACAAACCTACAACAGATTTAATGTGTTGATCAACAAATGTAAAAAATGTGGGGTTATTAGGTCGAAGGAAGATAACAATGTTCTGTTTTTGAAAAGTTTGAATGATGAATGGTTAAATCTGTCCATGTCTTTACAAGCTAACCAGGACTTAGATGCATGGTCTCTAACAGATGTGTATGGCACTTTGGCCGCACAAGAGAAGGATGTTGTCAAGCATAAAGGCAAATCCACCATTGCAGGCCCAATAGCTTTAGTTTCTGATTCTAAGAAAACCACTTCAGAAAAGTTCAAAAGAGAGAGTTCAAACAGAGAGAAAAAGAAAGATAAGTCGGTTAAAAACAAAGGAAAGAAGAGTTTAGTTGCAGAGAGTGATACAGAGGAAAGCTCATCAGAAGATGATGACATTCAAGCTTTTGCTCAATCTCTTACTCTGATAACTCAGCAATTTAACAAGAGATTTGGCAATAAGTTTGACAGAAGAGGTAGATATGAGAGAAAAGAAGACAGAAGGGAATACGCTGCACCAGAACAGAGTAACAACAGAGTTACCACAGAACAAAGACAACCTCCACAACACAGAAGAGAAAATCCACCAGCACAACAGAAGGTCGATGCTGCTCAACCCATCAATCAGAATGATGGACGTTGCTTCAGATGCGGCAAACCTGGGCACTTCTCTGTAAATTGTAGAGGCAAACTGGTAAAAGACCAGGACTACTACAAGAACAAGTACAAGTACAACTACAGAGAAAGAAGCTACGTGGCTGAAATGGAGAACTGGGTTTCTGATTCATCCTCTGACGTTGAACCAGAACAAGCCAACTTCTGTGGAGTTGCTGTGGATGATGAAAGCCTAGAAGAAGTTGTTGACTGGATGACTGGAGAACCAGAAATAACGAAGGGAACAACAGAAGAAGAAGATCTAGCTCATGCATTTGCTCTCACCACGACAGAGTCTGACGACAGAACGCTGGAGACAACCAGACCCACTGCAAAGGTATGTTGATCTGAATCCAAGTCTGACTCAGAATTAGAAATGCATGTTTCTATGCTGAATGAGGAATTTCAACTTCTTAAACAAAAACTTTCTGAAGAAAAAGAGCTGAGAAAACTAGCTCAGAAGGATCTATCCTTTTACAAGAGAGAGAAAACTCTCTTGGAACAAGAAAAGAAAGAAATCTTCAAAGAAAAATCTGAATTAGAAATCTTACAAAAGAAGAAAGAAAGCATGTTTTCAGATAAGATTAAAGATTATGAAAATGCTTTGAAAAAGAAGTCTGAAGAAATGAAAAAGTCTGAAACAGAGAGACTTAACTCTGTTGCTCTAACTGATTATTTTCAAAGAGAAAGGGAAGTTCTGCATCAATCCCTACAGAGAAAAGAAATTCAGATCAAAAGGTACCAAGATGCACAAGATGTGCACATCAAGATAAATTCACAGATGGATACGCAAGGTCTTGGTTTCTCTGACCTTGCTCCCTATGACAAAAGAAAGAAGACATCTTTGTCCTCTGTCTTTTGTATTGGGAAAATCCAAGAGGATGTGATATCTGGTAATGCTGTTTTTAAAAGAACCAAAATCTCAGATAGTTTCTCAAAACCAAGGCGTCTTAACTTTAGGAATGTCAGCTATGACTCCTCTGATCATAAGAAGATTTTAAAACCATCAGAGTTTATTCTTGATCAAGGAAGAGCTAGAATCATACTTCCTAACTCTGTCAAGAACTTGGATACAAAAGAGATTTTCAACTTCAACTCATTCTTAGGACAGAAGTCTGTTACTTCTGTGACAAAGCCCTCTGTTGAAATATCACAGGGCAAGCTAAATCCAGAAGCCCCAGCCTTCTCTCCTACCTCTGAATCTATAAGAACATCTTTCGAGGAGGACTTGTTGAAAGTTATCGAAGAAAATGTTGTTTCAGATTCCTTAAAACCCAAGTTGAGAAGGTTCAGAACTCTTAAGCCAAAGGTCTCGGATATACCTATCGAGACTAATACCTCCACCAGAGCCACCAGAGACTTTCTAGCCTCTGACTGTGACTCTGACTCCGAGGTAGATGAACAGATCTTTTGTGGTCAAAAGAAAATTTTACACAAATTAAAGCAGATACCGATAGAATCTACGGATTTAAAACATGATGTTTCTTTCTTCAAGAAACAATCAAGGTTTATACCGGTAACTGAGTTTAACAACAAAGGTTTTAAGATTCTTGCTTCTAATGCAGTAGAAGTAGAGAAAAGAGAGAAAAACAAAAGTGTTTTTGTAAACCAAAATGTTCCTCTTGCTTTCAAACCTGTAAAGTTCACACCAGAACAGAAGGGAAAATGGATAGCAAACAACAGATCTATTCCAAATTCTGGTATAAATCAAAGAGGAAATTATGTCTGGTCAAAAGAGTCAAATTCAAAGAACTTCAAATCAACAGAGTCTGTTTCAAATAAACAAAATCAGGACAAATTGTATGCAAAGACATCTGGTCCTAAAATCTTTCAGAGTCAAGCTCCATTCAAACAGTTTTTGAACAACAATGTGCATCAGTCATGCTCCATAAACTGCAATTGCATTCAGCTGTTACTTAAATTGCAAAACCATCTGAATGGTCCCCAATGTGTTCTGAATAAGTCGGTTCAAAAGAAAAATCATAAGACTGTTCGGAATACACAGAGGAAAACCTCTGGCACATCATCTCAGTATGAAAAATCCCAAGGAAAGTCTGTTAATCCACCTAAACCTAACAGAAAAGGACCCATTATGCAATGGGTACCTAAAAGGAATTAATCTGTCTTGCAAAATCCTCATGTGCAGATCTGGTATTTGGATTCTGGATGCTCCAGGCACATGACGTGGAATAAGGAGCTGTTAACTTCTTTTAAGAACAAGATGGGAAGTGCAGTAACCTTCGGAGGAGATAATGGCGGACAGATTAAGGGTTATGGCACTTTAGTAAATGGTGGTGTTTCAGTTTCTGATGTTGCTTATGTTGAAGGATTAAACCATAATCTTCTCAGTATAAGTCAACTCTGTGATCAGGGATTTGATGTCAATTTCAGGAAGAAGTATTGTTCATTGTTACTTTCAGAGTCTGGTCAAGAACTTTTAAGAGCCGACAGAAAAGGCAACCTTTATAAAATGAATTTTAAACCAAACCAAAACTCTACAACAGAGAAACTTTGTTTAGTGTCTTTGAAAAATGAAGATGTCTGGCTCTGGCATAAAAGATTTGCCCGTTTGAACTTTCAAAACCTTGACAAGCTCGTGAAATTGAAATTAGTAAAAGGACTACCTTCTCTGAAGTTTGACAAAGACCATCTATGTTCTGCTTGTGAGCTGGGTAAGATGAAAAGATCTTCACACAGAACAAAGAGTGATCATAGTTGTCCCAGACCTTTGCATATGCTTCATGTAGATCTATGTGGTCCAATCTCTGTGCAAAGTCTGTCGGGCAAGAAGTATATTCTTGTTTTAATTGATGAATATTCTAGATATACCTGGATTGAGTTCATCAGAGTAAAATCTGATGTCCCAGAGATTCTGATAAGTTTGTTGAAAAGGATACAGGTTCTGTTAGATATGAAGATACAGAAGTTGAGAAGTGATAATGGGACAGAATTCAAAAATGTCAAAATTGATGCCTACCTAACAGAGGAAGGTATCTCCCAAAACTTCTCAGCAGCAAGAACTCCACAACAAAATGGAGTTGTGGAGAGAAAGAACAGAACTCTGGTAGAAGCCGCCAGAACCATGTTAGCGGGCTTTGTCCTTCCAATGAACTTCTGGGCAGAAGCAGTCTCAACAGCATGTTTTACCCAAAACAGAGCTGTAATAGTAAAAATATTTAAGAAGACTCCTTATCAACTCATCAACAAAAGAAGACCAAATGTGAAATTCTTTCATGTTTTTGGCTGCAAATGTTACATATTGAATGACAGAGATCAACTGGGAAAGTTTGATAAGAAAGCAGACGAAGGAATCTTTATTGGTTATTCCTTAACCTCTAAAGCCTACAGAGTCTACAACTCCAGATGTCGGGTCATTCAAGAAAGTGTAAATGTGTCCTTTGATGAAAGCACATCAAGATTCTCTGATCGAAAATCAACAGAGGGGACACAAACAAAGCAGAAGAAGACAAGTTCTTCAAAAACAAGGGAAGAAGACATAAATCTTATGTTCAACGATTTTTTCAATGATGATGATTCCTCTGATAACGTCAACAGAGGAGATCAAGCTCAGAACTCAACAGAACAAAATCTGACAGGTACATCTCTCACTGGTCCCTCCAATATTTCACCAACTACTTCTCTGTCTACAGGAGTGATACAAAGAAATGAGGAACCACCTCAGAGCGAAAGAGAACCTGAACAAGAGCCATCATCACCTCTGCTAACTAATATTGGCAAAGACTCCTTGTTTGAAAGCTCACCTTCACAGAGCCCTGTTAATGACTCTCAGAGCAATGAGGCCACTCTCTAGAGTCGTGTGCCACAGAGCTCTGATCCCAATCAACAGAGCTCTGACGCTGAAGATCGTCTTTTCACATCAGAAGCACAAAGTCCACCTATTGTCCATGCTACCATGACGCGATGGACAAAGGATCACCCTCATCATCTGATTATTGGTGCTGCTGAAGATGGTGTGAAGACTAGATCGGCCACAATCAATGAAGCTTTCTTTGTGAAATTTTTAAGCATGATTGAGCCGAAGAAGACTTCTGAAGCTCTAGAGGACCCAAATTGGATAGAAGCTATGCAAGAAGAGCTTCTGGAATTCGAGAGAAATAAAGTCTGGTCCTTGGTTCCACTCCCAAAAGGCAAAACGGCCATTGGAACCAAGTGGGTGTTTAGAAACAAAAAGGATGAAGATGGAATAATCATCAGAAACAAAGCCCGTCTAGTTGCAAAGGGATACAGACAGGAAGAAGGAATTGACTATGACGAAACCTTTGCAATTGTGGCTAGGCTAGAAGCTATCAGAATCTTTCTAGCCTATGCTGCTCATAAAGGTTTTAAGGTCTACCAAATGGATGTCAAGTCTGCCTTTCTGAATGGCAAACTGCAAGAAGAAGTTTATGTCCAGCAACCACCTGGTTTTGAATGTTCAGAGTTTCCAGACCACGTTTACAAGTTAGACAAAGCTCTCTATGGCCTTAAGCAAGCTCCCAGAGCCTGGTATGAAACTCTGTCCAAATTTCTGTTGATCAATCACTTCAAGAAAGGTACAGTCGATAAAACTATATTCTTTAGGAGGTATAAGAATGATATACTTCTGGTACAAATATATGTTGATGATATTATTTTCGGGTCTACAAGGCAGGAGTACTGTGACAAGTTTGAGAGTTTAATGAAAAGTGAATTTAAAATGAGCATGATGGGAGAACTTTCCTTCTTCCTTGGTTTACAAGTTAAACAATCAGACATAGGGACTTTTATAAGTCAGTCCAAATACATCTCTGACATGTTGAAGAAATATAAGCTCAATGATTCAAAACCTAAGAAAACTCCTATTGCCACTGGAGTTAAACTTGACGTAGATCTTAATGGTGAACTAACAGATGTCAAGTACTACAGAGGCATGATAGGGTCACTTCTATACTTGACTGCCAGCAGACCTGGTATAATGTTTGCAACCTGTCTCTGTGCCAGATTTCAGGCTAATCCAAAAGAGACTCATTTAACTGCTGTCAAACATATTTTTAAATATCTGAAAGGGACTCAATTTTTGGGTCTCTGGTATCCTCTTAACTCTGGTTTCGAGCTTGTAGCATATACAGATTCAGACTATGGAGGATGCAAGAATGACAGAAAGAGTACTTCTGGTAGCTGCCAACTACTTGGAGAAAAGTTGGTGAGTTGGACATCCAAGAAACAGAACTGTGTTTCAACCTCTACAGCAGAAGCATAATATGTTGCTGCTGCTAGCTGTTGCTCTCAAGTAATTTGGATGAAAACGCAACTCAAAGATTATGGTCTGGAGTATGGTAAAATTCCAATTCTATGCGACTCCAAGAGTGCCATTGCCATAACTGCAAATCCAGTTCAGCACTCAAAGACTAAGCATATCGACATAAGGTATCACTTCATAAAGGATCATGTTGAAAAAGGAACTATTGAAATGTACTTTGTTTCAACAGACTTCCAGCTTGCTGACTTGTTTACAAAAGCCCTTGATGAAAGGAGATTTAACTTCCTAATCAGCAAACTGGGTATGCTGAACTTATCTTCCTAACTCTGTTCAAAATCAACAGAGGCTCTGATGTTCCTACCAGAGCTCTGTCAAATAGTTGGGTAGGCTAGTTCAACAGAACTCTGTTGTTCACCAGAGCTCTGTCAAGCATATTTTTTCAACACGCTCTGTGAACATTCTGTTTGTATATAATTTTGATTGTACAAAAAGTTTTTTTTTGGCTCATTTTTCAAGGGGGAGTTTTATAAAATAAAAAAAATAATAATAATTTTGCATGGTTTTAGGGGGAGAAAGTCAGTACTCAAGCGTTCAAATCCAATTGACTGCTTCTTGATCTTCATTGACAAATATCCTTGAAGAAAGGAGGAAAATCTGTTCTGATGAAAATCTTTATGATAAAGAATCTGCCAGAACTCTGACCTCACACCAGAACCTCTGTTGTTTCTCATCAGAGCTCTGTTGTTTGTCAGTTCTCGGTTCCTTTCACATCAGGACAGAATTTTAAATGTTGTGAAGGTAAAGGAACAACATCTTGGGTCACTCAATAGAAGCAACTTGACAAAGCTCCATCAGAGCTCTGTCAGTTTGTTCTGCCACGTCATCAGAGGTGCGGGTTATTTCTAAACGTCAACCACTTGTTACCCACACATCTCTAACCGCGACGGTTTACTTGCACAAAAGTGGTCAGAACAAATCCACGTGGCAATCTCTAATTGAAAGCTAAACCACTAGCTGTCCCCACGATACTTATTCCAGGCCACTCCACCTTCTGACACTCGAGTGCCTACAGTATCTGCGGCGATTTCCCGGCCACAAGCTCTGACTATAAATATCCAAAACCTTGACCCATTTCTTTTCTAAACTTCCCAACCCTTTCACCTTTCCCTCTTTTATTTAAATCCTCAGTATTCTTCAAGAAAACCCATACCTGCAACAATGGCGGAACCCAAAAACTCTGCTGATTCAAGCCGAATAGAACCCACAGATGATATCATTGTTCTTCTATACGAGTTTGCTGACAACAACTACAGATTCGATCCCACTCCAGGACTCTATCTACCCCTATATCACATTTTCATTGAGTTCTTTAGAAACTCTGACATCTTCAGAGCCCTAACAGAGTTCGATGACCACCTTCCAGCGATCTATGTTCAACAATGGTGGACCACATGCCAATACATCGAAGAACAAGACGGGATAATAGGGAGCGTCAACGCGAGCAATGGAGGAGGGGGAACAATCCGCATTAGAGCAAGTACCTTCAGAAGAATCTTCCGAATGAAAACCAAGAGACAACTAGGAATAGACGCCTATGAGAAACCACCAAAAACAGCTGCTCTTCTTGACTTTATGAAGTTTCTGGGTTACAACAAGGATCTGAATAGGATTGGAGAGTTCAAGCGACAGAATCTACCCACTATGTGGAATTTCATGTTCTCCACATTAAATAGAACCCTTACCAGCAAATCGGGTAGTCAAGACCAAGCCACAACAGAAATCCTACAAATCATGTATGGATTATTCTTCAATCGAAACTTTGACTACGCCAGCATTCTCTACAAGATCTTCTTTCAGCTGTCAACACAAAAACCTCATCCATCGCAAGAGGAGGAGTCGTTGGATCTCACAAGTTCCTGAAGATGATCAAGTTTCCACGCTTTATAAGTCTGGTGATCAGAAGAGCTTTCGACAGACTTGAACTAACTCATCAGGGTCGTTCAACACCTGTTTGGACATTGTCAAAATTCCACCCCACCACTTCTGGCGAATACCCCTTCATAAGAAGAATTCCAGGTACAATGCTTGCTCTTATCACCCCTGGCCATATCTCTATCCAAAACTATCAGAGTGCTGCTCAACCTCAAGAACCTGAGGTGAGAACCCCAACATACTTAGGATCTGAGCCTTCTTTGGAGAGCGTGAGTGAGGAGATTGGTGAGGAAATTAACAGAACAGAGGCAAGAGTACCCGAAGTGGGGTCTTCCTCTAGAAGAGAGGAATTAGAGAACGGAGCATCTCCTAGAGAGGTTGTTCATGAGGAAGTACAAGAAACACCAGAGGTAGAAACTATCTCCTCTGATAGTGATGAGCAGGAGGGAAACATCAGAGAGAATCCAGAGAGTTCTACAGCCATAGGAGCCGAGGAAAATGAGAGAATAGAAAAAGATGCTCGACAGAGCACATCTGAGGGTAACCTTCACCAAAATCCCAATGCTTCCACACAATCTAATCCTGGTGATCAAGACCAAAGGATTA
The DNA here is from genome assembly GCA_033807775.1 of Saussurea involucrata. Lineage (NCBI taxonomy): Eukaryota > Viridiplantae > Streptophyta > Magnoliopsida > Asterales > Asteraceae > Saussurea > Saussurea involucrata. The sequence goes on from CM066322.1 coordinate 117,278,053, forward strand.
TTGAAACAGAGGTGCACACCTCGAACCCCAACCAGCCTATACCATCAGAGGCACCTCTTGATGCCTCTGATATGCACGAAGCCAGGGAAACCATCTTTGCTAGTGATGTTCATTCGCCCCAGAACATCAATAGGTCACCTCCACACGATGATGCCTCTGTGGCTCATTTAGAGTCCACACAAAATAGACCAGAGATCTTTGTAATCTCACGTAGTATCTGTCCGACTCAGGGACAATGAGAGACCATAGTAGAACAAGGGAAGACATTGCTTGATCCAAATGCTTCCCATCACACCAGATTTCCTTCTTCAGAACCTGAGCTGGAAGAGGAAACTTTGGTCAGAAAACCTGTAGTTGTTTCCCCTCAAAGGGAACATCAAGGATCGGGTGGAAGTCCTCCAAGAGCCAACATTAACACAACTCTTGATGGAGGCGCCTCTGAACTCGAGGCAGAATTGGATCCATGTGTTGGAACCAAGGAAACCCCCGTTGACACTGTCACAAGAGCAGAGTTCGAAAGCTTCTGTGATAGTATCAACAACTCTTTGAACGAGTATAAACTTATCAATGAACAAAAGGAGGAGCTGATCCGTAAGGAAAATGCTTCTCTTAGGGAAGAACTGCTGAACATCTCAAACAAGCATGATGAACTAACTCGAAAATATGCCGAAGCTGAAGCAATCAGAACAGAGTCTGAACGGGTCAGAGGAGAAGAGATTGCGAAGCTGACAACAGAGATAGCCGATCTAAGATCAGTCAGATCAGAGGAAGTTCAAAAGACTTCATCAAATCTTGCAGACCTAAAGCGACTCATAACAGAGAACCATACAACGCAGATGAACAGAACCCTTCCCATTCCCACGGTTATTCTTTCAGAATCAAATGTCAGAACCTTGACAGAGATAATCACCAACTCTGTTAAGGAATCCATAAAAGAAGCAACCACCTCATCTTCTACTCCACTCAACATCTCCAACCCTAACCCAAATGACCTACCCATGACAGTTGGACAAATGGGAGACTTCAGAAAATCAGTTCTCAGCCGAATGATGACGATCTCATCAAAGTTTGTAATGAAAGCTAAGGCAACAGAACAACATGTGAAAGCGTCTCTTGATACTCACAAGGTCAACTTTGAGGCTCAAGTAGAAGAAATCAGAGTTGCTGCAACAGAGGTAGAAGATGTGATGACAAAGGCAGCCTCAAATTTTACTAATATTATTTTACAGGCTACCTCTACATCAAAAAGACCTGCAGAAGAAGCACCCATAGAGGAACCCTCAAGAAGGAGACACAAAGCTGGTCTGAAGTTTGTTGTTCCGTCCTCACCAAAAGCTCGAATTGACGCCTCTGACGATGATGATGATTTTGAAGATGCTCAAGAAGGTCAGTCAGACGATCAACTGGGTGAGTCCTCAGAACAACAAAAGGGGGGAGAAGAAGGAAAAGGAGAAGGAGGAGGAAAAGGAGAGAGAGAAGACGAAAGAGGCAGAGAAGGAGAAAGAGGTTGAAAAAGAAAGAGAAGCCAAGGGTAAAGGGAAAATCACAGAAGCAACTGAGGCAGAGACTACAGAAGGAGAAAAGGGGATGACAGATATGACTGAAGTGGCATTTGACTACATGTTCAAGAACAGAGTCATCAAACCGACAGAAGAGTCAACACAAGAACCACCAGAGATCATCTGCCTAGATACCCCTCCTACTTTTCCAACAAAAGAACCAGAGAGGACAGACCCATCCTCTGCTGAAGGACAAATAAGTCCAGCCCAATCTGCTCACATCGACATTCTTATGGCAGAAACCCATGAAGACCCAAACCCAACGGTAACAGAACAGAACCCAGAAGCCTCTACCTCTCATACCGAAAAACCTGCCTTAGAAACGGTATTTGCATTTCTATATGCTGACAGAGACATCATCCCTGTAAATGCCGTACCCATTAACCCTTACCTCAACCCTATCAGAATAAACACCATTTCTGATGCAAGGCTAAAGTTCATCCAAACCAAGTCAAATCAGAACAGAGCCATCAATATAAACTTCGGTATCCGCAGAATTCTGGACATCAAGCACAAGAAGTTTCAACACGACAGGGTCACATACCATGAGTATACTGTGGAATCAACAGAAGGCAGAAATGAAATCTTCAATGACAATGATCTTGTCCTTCTGAACCCATATGATCTGATCTTACTCCACGCATATTGCTTGAACTTCTCAGAAAGATACACACCGGCCAGAACTGCACTACCAGAAGTCAGATTCGCTATGCAAGACACATCAATCTCAGAATACAGATTGATTATCAACTTGGCATAGAGTTTGAAGTAGAGAAACTAGCGATTGCACCTCCAAATGAAGACCTTGAGGGCTATGGCCATCACAGAACTGGAATCGTAGTGGAAGATCCTCCAGTCTTTGTCTGCAGACAGAAGGGCATAAAGAAGGCCATCAGAGCAGCTGAAGCCCACAAGTACTCAAGTGAGTCGTTAGTATACCTCAAGAATATAATCCAAGATCTCCCAAGAAACAAGTGTCCAGAAGAACAGCAGAAACTCTTCATTGAACAGATTGATCTGATGCTGGACTTCCGTACTCTAATCAGAAGATTCGACAGAATTCTAAGGGGAGATAATTTTGCTTAAATGTACTAGTCTTTTAATCTTCTTGTAACATTCCAAAAGATTAGTGCAAGGTTTCGACAGAGGTAAAAGTTCTCTGTTCTTTTGTTTAAATCTCTGTCAAATGTAAATTTTTATTTTCAATACTTAGGGGGAGATTGTTAGCCCCAAGTATCTGTTATGTGAAAGTATTGAAAATAGTTTAAGTCAGAAGACCAACAGAGATCAGACAGAAGACTTGGAAGAGGTTCATCAAGAAGACCAACAGAGCTCAACAGAGCTCTGTCAGATCCAACAGAGCTCAACAGAGCTCTATCGAAGACTTCCAACAGAAGAACAAGTATTCAACAGAAGACCAACAGAGCTCTTTCAACAGAGCTCTGGTGAAGTAAAGACCTCTGTCAGCCTAAGTCTCGAAGGAAATCCCAAGTGTTAGACAAGTGTCCATACTTTCCACGTATGCCCTAAAATAGAAGACATACTTTCCACGTGTCATTCTAGGGTACGATAGTACACTGTCTATGCTTTTTCAGGGCTATATATAGTAAGGTAGTGGAACAAACAATTGTAAGCTTTGGGAAGAGTAGTTTTTCCACAATTGTTTAAGCACACACTGCAGCAATCCCGATCACTACCTCCGTACGATATTATTGTCCTATGAGATTTCCGAACACACTTTAACATGTTCTTGGTGTGTTTCATTACCAATATATGAGCAGCTTTTATATCTGATCTTGTTATCATTTTACTGTTCAATATTTGATTCTCATAGTTCATTTATCGATTATACAATCACTCATGTTAATGGCTTTATTCAATATGCTTCCGCTGTCTATTTTACTACCATTAATATGATACAACGTGAATCTGGGAACCTACAGGCTCAGATTCACTTCTCACGTTAACCTCAATTTCTCACACGATCTTTCACGTGTAATAATTAATATATATATAATATTAGAACGTATTACAACTTTGGTCTTCTAATAAAAGACAAAAAAAAGTTAAAAGGCGAAAATACCTTTCGGCTCACATAACCTTTTTGACTTGGTTAAAGGAAAGAACTTGGAGCGTGCTTCTTTGCATAGGACAAGTACTTAAAACATAAGAGCATCTCCAACAGCTTCTCCAAAATGGAGAAAATGGGGATTTTAGGCTAATATTGTGCTCCAACAGCTTCCCTAAAACTATCCTCAAAATGGAGAAAGTTGGAGAGAGAAGATTTTTTTCTCCAAATATGGAGATCACTCCAAAAATGATTACCAAGTGAGATGACCAATAGGAAGCTTTGAAAATAAATATGTAGAGAGAAATAATATTTTAATAGATAAATGAAATATTTTAATATTTTAATTAATGTTGGATTCTCCAAAATAAGGAAGCTGTTGGAAATGAATGTATATTTTTTTTGGGATTTTGACTTTTGGTTTCCCATTTTGGAGAAATTATGGGGAAGCTCTTGGAGATGCTCCACATTCCCCAAAATTTCTCCAAAATGGAGAAGCAAAAGTTAAAATCTCATATTCCCCATTTTGGAGATAAAATCATTGATTATAATATTTTAAAATATTACATTCACCTATTAAAATATTATTTATCTCTCTAAATAATTTTTCCAAAGAGTTCTATTGGTGCTTTTATTTAGTAATCATTTTTTGGGTTATCTCTATATTTGGAGAAAAACTCTCTCTCTCTCTCTCTCCTACTTTCTCTATTTTGAAGATAGTTTTAGAAAAGATGTTGGAAAAAAAACAACTCAAAATCTTTATATTATCTATTTTCTTCAAAATAAAAAAGCTGTTGAAATGATTACTTCAAAATTTTGAAAAGAGAAAAGAAAGTACTTTTTTATATATAATTTAGATTATGGCACGGTCAGTGTTAAACACAAGATTGGTACCGTCAGTGTTGCCTATCTAATTTACACTCACAAAACCCATAAATATACTTGTACAACAAAAACTCCATCCTCTCCATCACTCTCAAACCCTCACCGCACTTTTTTCTCTCTCTCTCTAGAAAAGGTCCTTGGACGGAGGACAAACTTTAGGGTTCTTACTCTTCTGTTCTTCATATCACTTAGGTAAAATTTTGTTGGTTTTTTCATGCTTCTTCTCTGTTTCTTGAAGAATATTTCTTTAATTAGCTATAATTGCTTATATCTATCTTTTTGGCGTTTTTTCTTGGTTGAAAACCCTAAAATCAAAGCAATGTTGGTAGGTTTTGGGGTAAATCGGCTAGCTTTAATCAAATTTTCTTTTGAGTCTTTTTTTACATGATGATATTTTACCATGTTAGTGAAGTGTTACTTATTCGAGTTTTTAGAACTGCTTGCGTTGTTCTCTCTCTGGCTTTTTGTTTATGTTAAATTTTCTGGTTGATGATCCTTTTATACAAACAAGGGTTTCTTAGGATTTTGGGTAAAATCGGTGTTATTTCTCATTTTGTTTTTTCTCATGCATGTACGGGTTCGGTTGATTCCATCAAAGTTGTTGTTCTAGCTTGGTTTTGATTTTACTGTTTTACAGTTTGAAGAGATTTACCACTTTCAGGATCTCTAGAAGTACATTATTTTTTGTTCCATTTTCAGTTTCTTCTGCTCTTTTTTATTTATTTTTTCTTTTCAAAAGAGGGTTTTCAGAAATGGGCTTTGTATTCTGTGTATTTTAGCATTTTTTCAAGTTTGGTGGAAAAATACACTTAGTATTCTGGTTTTTGAAGACACTAAATTATTTTCCTTAAAAAAACATTAAATTATTTATGTGCATCTTTTTTTTTGGTTGATTCAGAAGAGGGTTATAGGATTTGTCTTCTGAATGATCTGATTGTTCAGGAATTTTGGTGTTATTTTGTGGATTTAGGATTGTAGACTTCTAGATTCCTTTTTTGAGTTTTTATTTTAATTTTCTTGTGGGTTAAGTTTTGATTTTTTCTATTATTTATTTATTTTGTAGCTGATTCTGAAATAATTTTCTGATCCATGCTCTGCATATGTCATCTCTTTATCTTCTTTTAGCTCTTTTTTGCCGCAACAATGCGATGGACAGGGTTTTATTTGTTTATACATATATATATATATATATCTTTTACTTTACTATATTATTATACATCAAAAGAAAAAAAATCCAAAATCAGTTCCAAATGTTGATTTTTGCTGAGACCATTTTTTGGGTTTGTTTCGATACAAACTCGGCCTATCTTTTTATTAGCCCTACTGCAAACAATCACATCCACACACATGAACTCAGAAGGATGTGTACAGATTTGACCCGTTTTGGTTCTTGAATTTGTTAGGTGTCCTTTTCTGAGGTAGTTTACTATTTTGTTTTTAACTGTTTTATTAATCTTTTAACATGGTAATGTTATCTTTTTGGTTAATCTTTTGGTTGAGTTGCACATAACCTTTGAAAAATGCAGCCTTTGGTGGTCCATGGTTGGGTCAGTTTATCTGTTTTTTACCTGTTTTATTTTATCTTTTAACTTGGTCATGGTCATGCTCAGCTTGTCTTTTTGGTCACTCTTTGGGTTAGAGTTGAACCCAATTGGTTACCTACTTTTTATCTTTTTTGTTCGAACTGCAACTGTTCTTTTTTGAGGTCCATAGCATGTCAGTAAAATGTAATTTAATTATGTGGGCTATATGGTTTGAATTACTATCCTCCTGCCTTCTTTGAAACTTATGCTGCTTGCATGCAATGTTTATCTTTTCCTTCCGCAAATAGATCTCAAATACAAGTGTTAAAAGAATTTAGGAGTTGTCCTGAGTTGCTTGTAGTTCCAAAAAAAATTCGAACGTTTTGATGATTCTTGGATTTTATGAATTGGAAAATTTTATTTCTTCTGGTTTCTCCTTCTGCTGCATTGACTTCCTTTTACACTAGAAGTTCAAGATTTTTAGTTGCTTCAAGTTTGAATAATTTCGTTCATGTGAATCTGCTGAAACCCAGATAGCATATGTACTATATTGTGCTATGTATAGCTTGCCTTCTAGTTGCTTCTCCAAATTTAAGCAGATATTAATTGTGTTTGACTGTTTGGTGGTGCTTATACAGGATTTGGTGATGGATTCGCATGAAAACGATGGCAATGGTGTAGCGGAGGCTCTGCCACCTCCTCCACCTGTTCCGGAAAATGTGGTCCCGCTCATAGCAGAGGCTGAACAAGCTATTGAACCCATCAAGAAAAAGGTGTTGCGTGTGCCAATGGCTAGACGTGGCTTGGCCACCAAGGGTCAGAAAATCCAGCTCTTGACCAACCACTTCAAAGTCAATGTGTCTAACGTTGAAGGACACTTCTTTCACTACAGCGTATGTTGTTCATTCATTCATTCTCATAGGTTGTTGTTATAGACTTATAGTAATAATAATAATAATAATCATAATAATAATAATAATAATAATGTTACAACAACTCATTTGTGCTTTGCATGGAACAGGTTGCACTTTTCTATGAAGATGGTCGACCAGTGGATGGAAAAGGGGTAGGAAGGAAAGTGCTTGATAGAGTTCATGAAACATATGATAGTGAGTTGGCTGGAAAAGAGTTTGCTTATGATGGTGAGAAGAGTTTGTTCACTGTTGGTGCACTTCCAAGAAACAAACTTGAGTTCACTGTTGTGTTGGAGGATGTTACTTCAAGCCGGTATGATATGTTACTACTTGTTTCCATTCTGTATTCAGTTATGGATCTATGTTTTTTTTATACTTGTTTCCATTCTGTATTCAGTTATGGATCTATGTTTTTTTTAACAAGTTTAAATGTGCAGAAACAATGGAAATGCCAGTCCTGGAAGTCCTGGTGAGAAGGACAGGAAGAGGATGCGGCGCCAGTATCAATCCAAAACTTTTAAAGTTGAGTTGAGTTTTGCTGCCAAGATTCCGATGCAGGCAATTGCACAAGCTTTACGTGGTCAGGAATCAGAGAACTCTCAAGAAGCGTTAAGGGTTCTTGACATTATCCTCAGGCAACATGCTGCCAAACAGTAAGTTATATAGTTATTTGAAATAAAAGTATTTGTTGAATATTTGTATGTATCTTTTGGCTAACTTCCATCTAAACTGTATGACAGGGGTTGTCTGCTTGTTCGCCAATCGTTTTTCCACAATGATGTGAAGAACTTTGCTGATGTTGGTGGTGGCGTTCTTGGTTGTCGTGGATTCCATTCAAGTTTTCGTACATCTCAAGGGGGTCTTTCCCTAAATATCGGTAATGTCTGCATGTTTATCTTGTCAAACTTCACTGCGGGTTTTTGTGGTTAACTGTTTGTTGCCATTAACAGATGTATCTACCACCATGATCATCCAGCCTGGACCAGTGGTGGATTTTCTAATTAGCAATCAAAATGTGAAAGATCCTTTTTCTATTGACTGGGCAAAGGTAATAGATATCTTGATCGCTGCTTGTTGTTTCCATGGTACATACAGTAGTATCACATTGCAAGTTTCTATCTTTTCATCAGGCGAAGCGGACCCTAAAGAACCTTAGGGTGAAGACCAGCCCGACTAATACTGAATACAAGATAACTGGGCTGAGTGAGAAGCGTTGCAGCGAACAGATGTAAGTATTTTTATTGGTTATTTTGTATGCAGTAATCAAATATCAGTTGATTTCATGTTGATTGGGTGAATCTTGTAGGTTTTCATTGAAGCAGAAAAGCAAAGATGAGAATGGGGAAGCTGAAATGTTGGAAGTCACAGTTTATGATTATTTTGTGAACTACCGTAAGATTGACTTGCGCTATTCTGCTGACTTACCTTGCATCAATGTTGGGAGGCCGAAACGGCCAACATACTTTCCCCTTGAGGTAGAGTGATGGAGCTTGCAGAAGAAGAAATTTGCAGATAATTTCTTTTTTTTTGCACTTGTGTGTTTATGGTTATTTGGACACTTGCAGCTTTGTTCGTTGGTTTCGTTACAACGATATACAAAGGCACTCTCTACACTGCAACGCTCCTCGCTGGTTGAGAAATCACGACAGAAACCTCAAGAGCGGATGCGAGTTTTGAGTGATGTAGGTTTTGGTTTCCTGAATTTTATGGTTTTTTTATGTTTGAAAACAAAACAAAATATTAATATTGTTTTGTGTATTTAAAAGGCATTGAAGCTCAACAACTATGATGCTGAACCATTGTTGCGCTCTTGTGGCATATCGATAAACAGTAGCTTTACACAGGTTGAAGGCCGTGTTCTGCCAGCCCCGAAGGTACTTTTATAATATAATCTGATTTGAGCGATGTTTATGTTTGCTGTTTTATTATTTATGTTCGTTTATGCTTATTATTGGCTTTGATCTTATCCAAGTTGAAAGTGGGCAATGGAGAAGACTTCTTTCCCCGAAATGGACGGTGGAATTTCAACAACAAGGTGCCTTTCAGTTCCTCTTTCTTTGTTTCTTTCTACATCATAAGTTCCGGTTTTCCATGGCCGTGGCTGATTATAAGAATTTGATATGATAATGTAGAAACTTGTGGATCCCACAAAGATCGAAAAGTGGGCTGTCGTTAACTTCTCAGCTCGTTGTGACATTCGCAACCTTGTTAAGGATTTGATCAAATGCGGGGGGCTGAAAGGAATTGTATGTTTTGATTTCTTGTATTTTTTTATGTTTGCTGTGCTAAATACTTTCTCTAACTAACCGTGGTATTCGACACCTTTGGGATACTTATGGTTGATGAGCTTCTTGAAAATATGTAGCGAATTGATGAGCCTTTCGATTGTTTCGAAGAAAGTCCACAGAACAGGCGGGCCCCGCCTCTTGTTAGGGTGGAGAAAATGTTTGAAAATATACAGTCGAAACTTCCTGGTGCCCCACAGTTCCTTCTTTGCTTGCTACCCGAGAGAAAGAACTCTGACCTTTATGGTTCGTAGTACTTTCATCTACTTTTATGCATATTGTTAATTCTTGGTTTTTGTTAACAAAACCTCTTACGAATTTTTGAAGGTCCGTGGAAGCGCAAGTGTCTTGCAGATTACGGGATTGTCACCCAGTGTATTGCTCCGATGCGAGTCAATGATCAATATTTAACGAATGTTCTTCTTAAGATCAATGCCAAGGTGATATTTGCTATAACAGTTGAATGAATTCTAATTTGTTGGAAGAGAATAAAAAAAGGTAAAAACCAAAAAGTTCTGAGAAATAAGTGTTGATTGCAGCTTGGAGGGTTGAATTCTATGTTGGCAGTTGAGCATTCACCATCTATTCCCTTGGTATCTAAAGCTCCCACAATCATTCTTGGAATGGATGTCTCACATGGTTCTCCGGGTCAATCTGATATCCCGTCTATTGCTGCGGTAACTCACTTCTGCTTTGTAATCTTCAAATGAAAATGGGTGAGAAATTAAATGGCTAACTTCATGTGTTATTATTGCTTTTCAGGTGGTTAGTTCAAGGCATTGGCCTTTGATCTCTCGCTATAGAGCCTCAGTGCGCACTCAATCTCCCAAAGTGGAGATGATCGACTCTCTGTTTAAGAAAGTTTCAGATACCGAAGATGAAGGCATCATGAGGTGGGGATTCTTTCTTTTTCCAGAGTTGTGCAATTTACACGTGTTCATGGTTTTGTGCATGAATTTATTGAGATATTAGAGAAGTCAGTTGCATTTTACTTCCAGTGTAACATGTTCTCATGAATATTTACTTTGTGGCAGAGAATTGCTTCTTGATTTCTATGTGAGTTCACAAAAACGAAAGCCAGATCAAATAATCATCTTCAGGTAAAATCTGTCTACTTGAGAAGCATTTGACATTTGAGCTATTTTATTCACTTGATTTGTACCATTTTCTTCAGGGATGGTGTGAGTGAGTCCCAGTTTAATCAAGTTCTGAACATTGAGCTGGACCAGATCATTGAGGTTTGGTTATTTTTGTAGCTCTGTTCATTTTTAATAAGACAGCTTTGGTATGTGATAATGTTTTTATTTGTAATGGTGCAGGCCTGCAAGTTTCTAGATGACAAATGGTGCCCAAAGTTCCTAGTGATTATTGCACAGAAAAATCATCACACCAAATTCTTCCAGCCAGGGTCTCCAGACAACGTTCCACCTGGTAATTTCAAGTAGATATTAGTTATTCTAATAGCATGGAGGCCGTGAGCTAAATCATGAATTTGTTGAACCATGTTGTAACAGGTACTGTGATCGATAACAAAGTTTGCCATCCTCGGAACAATGACTTCTATATGTGTGCACATGCTGGAATGATAGTGAGCATCTTTTACCTTTTACTTCCCTTTCCAAAAGGGGGGTTTTGTGGTGTATTGTATATGTATTTTTGGAAATCTAGAAAGAAGGCATTGGGTAATTGTGATTGAATGAATGAAACAGGGGACAACAAGACCTACACATTACCATGTTTTGTATGATGAAATTGGGTTCTCAGCAGATGACCTCCAGGAGCTTGTGCATTCCTTGTCTTATGTGTAAGTTTCTTTGGACCATTTTTATTTATATAATCAATAGTATGTGATGTTGATGTTAATGTTAATGTTAATCTTAATCTTAATCTTAATGGTGTGCGTGTTTACAGTTACCAGCGTAGTACCACTGCCATTTCTGTTGGTAAGCTAGCTATATTTATATTCAAATGTCTTTGTGCTTACTTAGTGAATTATAATAATAATTAAAGACTAGTTTTGATAAAATGATTGATGGATGATGATGGTACAGTTGCTCCGATATGCTATGCCCACCTTGCTGCAACTCAGGTGGGGCAGTTTATGAAATTTGAGGACCATTCTGAAACGAGCTCAAGTCATGGGGGCACGGGAGTTACTTCGGCTGGAGCAGTGCCTGTTCCTCAGCTCCCGAAACTGCAGGAGAATGTGTGCAACTCCATGTTTTTCTGTTGAATGTGTAATCAGTTTGCTGTTGCTAATGGCTTTCCTTCCTTCCTAACTTCCTTTCTCTGTGGAGGGAGGGAGGGAGGGAGGGAGTTGATTAAGGCCCCCAATCAAAACTTTTACTTTTAGGTGTTCCTTTTTTGGTACTTATGGTGTGGTTAATGTATACGTTTAGGGTTTCTGGAATGTGAATGTTTAGGATGATGTTTGCTTCTTCTATACTTCCTGTTTGTTTGTGTTGTGTTGTTTCCTGCATTATTTATGTTTGTTCGTGTTGCAAATAGGATTTGATGCTCTTACTGATGTTTCAAAAGTAAGTATGATCTGGTTATTGAAACACTGGTCCGTTGTTTCTTGCTATGACACCTATGATGATGGAATGGAAGCAAGAGTCGTCATCAAATGTACAAAAGGCATGCACAACCTTAATGGAAATGATTAATGACTAAATATAGTGGAAATAAATATATTATTATATTATATGTAAGTAAAGGAAATGTAACATGCCGAAAGAATTCATGAATCAAAACACACATTTAGCATGAAGCCAAAACCCAAATACTCACACTCGTGCATTAGATCTAAGGGCATCTCCAACCTAACCACTAAAAATGTAACACTAAAACCTTAAAAATGGTGGGTTCGTTGAACATTAAAAAAAGCTAACTCCAACCGCACACTAAAAAGTAAAAATGAACACTAAAACGTCTTTAATGTTATAATAGTAATACCATTTAATGTATTAAACTATTGGGGAAGGATATTATGCAATCCTCAAAGAAGTTACAACCTTTGCAACCTAGGGTAGATTAGGGATTTGTAGGGGGTGAACATGGTATGGTACCATACTTTTTTTCTCAATACCGTGTACCAACTAATTATAAATGGTACAAAAATTATACCGTGTACCAACCAACTCTACTTGGTACCAACTTAATTGGTACCAACATTTTTCGGTTGGTACATATTGGTACGGTTTTGTACCATCTCAAACGTTTGAAATTACAATTAAAGATATTAATACAAATTGATGATACAAACCAATTGATTGTCCAAATAACGTGTTGTTCATCATTGCGTTTGTGAATATAAGAGATTTAAGGAGTTAATGTTGCGTTACGTAGTTGCATTGAGAAGAAACGACAAAAGAGTTAGGAGATTAGAGGCTTAGGAAGAGAAATTCAAAGGTGACGTTTAGTGAGTTATAAGTCAATATAATCCATCTTTGAGGCTCATAAAAAAACAATCGGATCAATATTTTATATATACATTAAATCATAATAAATATATATTTCATTTCATTTCCTATTTAATAAATAACTAAAAATAATATATATATATATATATATATATATATATATATATATATATATATATAAGTCGGTACAGTACGGTATTACCATGGTACACGAGTTTCCACATACCAACCAAATTTGTGAAGTTAGTACAGTATTACCAACCAACTTAATTGGTACCAACTTAGTTGATACCATTTCAATTGATACGGTTGGTATTGAGTTGGTTAATTTGTCAATGGTACAAATTTAACACCCCTAGGGATTTGGTTAATAATTTTTATTTTGTTTAACTTTTGTTTCTATTTCTTCATTTAAGTAACACGGATTTTTTTGGAAGTTGTTTAATTTTTATTGCATTTTATTTATGGCATTTATCTTTTTGAGATAATTATTAGAATCATCTTGTTCATGGGTTTACAATCCACCATTTTTTTCATTGATCGTAATACACCATTTTTTTTGTAATTGAATATAGTTTAATCGAAATGAAGTTTTAACTTTGAATAAATTTCGGCATTCTCCAACGGATTCATACATTCCAGATCCATCTAGTTCATCACGTTCCGCATCCATCGAGTTCATTGACCCATATCCTTTGTTTGGATTTATCTTTTTTCTCATAATTTTAAAATTATTTTTAAATCATTTCAACACATTAAATGCTAAAGCTTTTCATTTCTTTTTTAATTTAAATTAAAAATCATTTGTGCTTTTATTTGTAAACTAACAATGATTATAAATTAAAACTTTTATCAAATTTTCTAATTTTTATTTAATTTTTATAAATTAGACTTAAATTACTATTTGTTTTTTTTTAATTTACATGATCCATAACTTAATAGGCAAAACTAACAATGTTTATAAATATAAATTTTTATTGAGTAAGCTAACAATAATAATAAATAAAATATTTTATTTCGATTTTTGTATTTTCTTACTAAGCTAACAATGTTTATAAATCAAAAATTTATTAATTTAGTCTTTTTTTAGTAAGGTAACAATGTTTATAAATAAAAATACCAATTTTTTTTAGTAAGGTAACAATGGTTATAAATCAAAAAATTTATTTAAAAAAACCAGTTGTGTCATTCAATAACACATGTTTGTTTATATCTATCTATTATATATTAAGAAACAATCACATCCAATGGTGAACGGTGTAGTAGGAATTGATCAAATAATTGTGGATTGGCTAAAAAAATAACAAGAAATGACGTGGTGGTTTCTTATATATAAAGTGAAATACTGGTTCTTATTAGTTTAATATCTAATATGTAAATGTTTTTCAAGAAAAATATCTAATACATAAAGGATCAAACCACTTAACGTGCTACAAAGAAAATCGAAAAATGTTTATCGTCACCGCGCAACGCGCGATGCACAACACCAGTAAAAACAATAAATTATAATCTCTTAAACGACCCTTAGACCATCTCCAATGAACTCTCTATTTTACTCTCTATCTTTATTTTACTCTCTATATCCTCTCCAATGAACTCTATATAGAGAGTTACTATTCACTACTCTCTGTTTTTTTTCTAACTTTTGATAATTACAAAATGACCCTTTTATTTTTTAGATTCTTGTATTTTTATTTTATTTGTTGTCTAATACCAATTTTAATAGACTAGAATTATATTTATCTTTAAGTTTTAAATTAATTTAAATTTATCCAACTAAATATGAATTATAACGTTGTTAAAATAATATGATAAAGTTAATAAATATAAGGGTATTGTGAAAATAAAAAATATAAGGATGCAATTTATAAAGTTAATAAATATAAGGATATTATTGAAAATATATGTAATCAAAATAAAAGAGAATATACTTGGAATATTCTCTTTTAGAGAGTAAAATAGAGTAATACATTGGAGAAGATTTAACAAACTCTATATTTTACTCTCTATAATAGAGAGTAATGTTAGGGTCAAGTTGTGTTGAATAGAAGTTAAAGGGTTTATATTGTAAAAGTTGTATTTGGGCTTAATTGTTTATATGGGCCATGGGCTTGATAGATTAGGCCCTAAGTATAAATAGCTTATTTTGTTTAGAAAATAGGTTAATCATCATTATCATCTTTATCATTCATATTGTAATTTTCTGAAGATTAATCAAAGTGATATGGATGACCAGTTGAAATCATTCTGATTGTTTCTACTTTATTGATTTCATTGATTGTATGCACTAATCTGGAACTCACAATTGGTATCAGAGCATACGGACGATTCGATTCAAGGTGATTCATAAGGTTTCTGGTAAGATTTATTGTGTTTAAGTCGACTGTGTTCTTGGCTCTATATTTCATATTTTGATTCTGGTAAAATTGCTAGATTTCGTTTATTGCATTCGATTCACATCATCATTATAAACGTTTCTGCAATTTTTCGTCTCCTAATTCAATCATCTGATTTGTTTTAAGCAAAATCAAGTTCTTTGGTTTTTGGTCTCTGTTCATACCAAAAATTCAATTTTTTCATCAAAATCATGTTGTTTTGCTTCAAAATCATTTAGGGTATTGTTAGTTTTGTGTTTTGTTAGATTTCTAATCTTTCGGGAACGATTTTAGCAACCCTAGTTGAAGTTCTATCGAATTTGGAAACCACAGCCGCAGTTTCCGGACACCACAGTCGTGCTTTCCGGAACTTCCTTATACTTCCCGGGTAAGTTCATTCTTTTCACTACTTTTCGGGTAACTCAAAGTATCCGGTAACTTTCCGGATACCGGTAGTCTCCAAACACACATCACCCGGTAACTCAAGGTTTTCGGGTACCCTGGTCATTCCGGATATCTATCCGAATTCATCTGTTCCCGGTAAGCTCATTCATTCGGTAACCTCAGCTTTCCGGTAAGTCTTTATTATTCGGTAACTTTTTACTTTCCGGTAAGTATTTTATTCGGTAACTTTCGTTTATCCGGAAACTACATCCTACCCGGTAAGCTCATTTTACCCGGTAACCTAGTTTCTTTCGGTAAGCTCATTTTACTCGGACACTTCTGCTATCCAGACACTGCACTCACATCTGATCCGGACACTTCCAGATCAGACACTTTTTCAGCCGGATTCCTATCCGGTAAGTTCTGTTTTAGCTAGTTTCTTACCAGTTTTAGTCTACATCACTCGTAGAACCTGCGTTAGGACATCACTCTTAGTGACTTGCGTTAGGATTCCACTTTGAATCGAACAAACGTTTGACGATCACATTAGTGCTATCACCAAAGATGTCTCGCGACGCTCTTGCTATCGGCACCGATTCCAATCCACCGATCCTTTACCAGGGAGAATATAGCCAATGGCAGGACAGATTCCTCATATTCATCGAGTCGAAGGACAACTACGAGTACATCTGGAGTGCTCTATCTGATGTTCCACAAGCTAAACCCATGAATGTCATTCCAACACAAGAAGAAGGTGGTCAAGTTCGATATGAGGCCAAGAAGTACTTGGAGATGAGCGAAGACGAAAAGGGCATGTATGATGGCGAAAAACATGCCAAGAGATATTTGGTCCAGGCTCTACCTAATCCGATCTACACAGCCATTGACATCTACAAGCATACTGCAAAGGGCATGTGGGATCAGGTAGAAAAGATGATGAGTGGGAGCAAAGTCGGCAACCAACTGAAGATTAACAGGTGCATAACCAAGTTTGATGGCTTTAAGCAGCGCACTGGCGAATCCCTCTCTCAAACCTATGAACGTTTTTGCCTCCTTCTGAACGAGCTACAAAAAAACCATATCAATCGATCAAACACGGAGAATGCGCTCAAGTTTCTCAACAACCTATTGCCTGAATGGAAAGTATTCGCTTCTCACATCAAGCACAACCACCTGATGGAGAACGTTGCTATCCATGAACTCTACGAGATGCTTCTACATGATGAGGATGAAGTCATGGAGATTCTAAGCTGCCATAAGTCCGCCTCCAAGTCAAATGTTGATCCACTCGCTCTTGTTTCTTCAAAACGAGGCAAATCTTCCAGCCGTCGATCCAAACGAGTCCAAGAGCCGAGTGAATCCGAACCGGAATCTGAGGAAGAAGAAGAAAGTGATTCTGATCCTGAACTGACTGCTGTGAATAAAGCAATGGCCTTTATTTCAAATTCTTTCCAGCAAAAGAAGTTCTTCAAGAAACCTTCATCTAATAATCAGCGCTACTCCACTTCCTCCAACAAGCACCATGATTATCAGGACAAATATGAAGGAAAGAAGAAGGCAGATGATCATAAACAGCCTGACAAGAAGGAGAAGAGTGAGAAGGAAGACCGCAAGCCCGAGACAAAGAAGAAGGACGAATCTGTCACTTGCTACAACTGCGGGAAATTGGGTCACTTTGCAAAGGATTGTAGAAAGCCTATCGTAAAGAACGCACACTACTACAAGGCCAAACTTCTTCTAGCAGAACAGAAAGAGGCAGTAGAAGCTCTATTTGTTGAACATGACCACTGGCTGGCTCGTTCTGACAGTGAAAGCGATTCTGAAGATGATGATGCTTTCATGGGCTACCACTCACATTCGGAAGAAAAGGCAAAGTTGTGTCAGGTATGTGAACCTATTCATCAAAGCTTAATCGAACAGATGCAACCTATTGTTGAATGGATAGATTCTTATAAGGCCACCACTAATGAACAACTGCTTGAAATTAAATCTTTAACTGAAAAGCTAGATGTTCAAAAGCGCATAACTGAGAAATACAAGTCCAAAAATGCTAATTTAAAAGAAAAATGTACAAATCTTTCAATAGCATCTAAGGACTTAAGGGCCAAGATATCTGAATTAACCATTAAGCTTGATCAGTGTGAGAATGGGAAAGCAGAGATTGTCTATCAATGCTCCTCTTTGCAAATCAAACACAAGGAGTTTGTTTCTAAAATAACGGATCTTGAAACCAAACTTCACAAAAGAGGTCAAACTGATCAGACCATACACATGAACAAACCCAAGGAATTCACATACTTCAACAAGAAATGGGGGATCAGATACGATAACCTACGGTACTTGAAAAAGATTTTGACAAAAAGACCGACTCTTTATCACTTTGGTTTTCTCGGTCTGGACAAAAAGTATACTGAATATAAAATAAAATGGACTGGTCCTCTTGAACCTGAGAAATAAGAGGAAACTGAGGAATACAAGCGTGCACACACCACTAAGATGCAACTTCCTTTTTGCTACGAACCAATAAACTACATGTATAAGAAGAATCCAAAGAAATACCTCTCGAATGACTACTTTGATGGCTATAAGGTTGCAACGCCCAAGGATTCCTCCAAAAAGGATGAGGTCCAATCACCTGAACCCAAAACTGAGACGGACGAGTGTAAACTCTATGTCCCTCCTCTTGTTTTGGAAGCAAAAATAGTCGAATTAGAGGAGTCACTCGAGAAGAAAAGATCATGTTTTCAAAAGGAAAAGCAAGCGCTTATGACAGAACTTGAGAATCTTAAATCCGTAAAAACCGAATCTGTGTCGGATGAGGGACAGGAAATCCTTCGGAACGAAATCAATCGGCTCACATCAAAACTGTCTGCTTTGGCAACATAAGCGATGAAAGAGCACGTGAGAAATGGTCAACTTCAAGAGAAGATAGACCTACTCCAAAACGAAAAGATGATTTCCCCCGAACTTTCCTCGGACTCGTCTGATACATCTTCGTGTAAAGCTTTCATTAGAAAAACATCTCCACGAAACGGTAAAGAGTCTCAAGATGAGTGTGTTTTGAAGAATCTAAACTCTGATTTTTTCTTAGCTTCCGCACCAGATTCTCCAAAAAACACAAGCACAAAGTGTTCCTCACCTCCCTCGACTAATCCTAGTCCATCGATTCCGGATATCGATTTTTCAAAATTCATGAATTCTGAGGGCAGTTCAGATGAAGAGTTTGAATCATTTCCATTTGACAAACCTCTTCCGAGCCACACCGACTTTCTTTCAAAAGCGGTAAATCGCCCGGTCAATTTTCTAAAAGGCGAATGTTCTTCAAGATCTCACGCTAATCCCATGAATTTTGTCCTAAAAATATGTGTTGTTCAATAGTTTAGCTTCAACAAAGTAGCACCATTATTCAGAATGAATTCAGCTTAGAATTATCAACAATGTGTGAGCTTTTGAACTTTGAAGATTTCTCAAGACAATGATATTGAATGAATGAAATGAACTCGAAAGACTTGTTTGAGAATCTAACAATGTATCAGAAAGATCAAATATTATGTATGATAAGCATGAAATACTAATATTCAAAATAATTGAATGATGTTTATATGAACAAATAGAAAAAAGTATGAAAGAAACTCTCAGGTTGAAAGAATTTATGATGCTCAACAAACTTCGAATACAAACGAAAGTATTGTCATCGAAAAAAAATCATGTTTGTTAGTGCAGAAATTGTATTCAAGATTTACCCTTTGTAATAGTAATAGTCAAAGCATTGTATAGTTAGTTAAATAAGATTTGTGCATCAATCGAAGAAAATTCAATGGATTTTTGAAGATTTTTGAAAGTTTTTGGGTTTTTGTCGATTTTCTTGAAAATTCTCAAGAATTTGATCATTTTGGATTGAATTCGTGTTTGTTTTTGGTGATTTAATCTGTAGTAAATCATTTGTTATCTTTTTGACAATCAAATTCACAGGTTTGAAGCAATTTTCTGATCAAAATTCACATTTTTGGAAAATTGTGTTTTTGAAAAGATTTTGATCGATTTTGTATATCAATTGTGTTTGGATCAAATCTTTTTCACAGATCAATTCGTTTTTGGTATTGAAATAATTAACAATTTTCAGATTTGTTTTTCATTAACAAAATCGTGATTTTGAATTTCTTTTCATATCTACAGTAGCCTTCAAGTTCTCATGGAAGTTTTTCATGAAAAATGGTGGTTGATCTTCATTTTTGGTTGTGAGTTGATCATTTTTATTCTCACATATCATTTCAGTTTATGTTTTTAAACAAACCATAAGATTCAGAATTGAATTTCAGCCACAAAACAGAAGTGTTTCTGAAAATCTAGGTCGATATTAAGAGTTTCGGATGTTTGTGAGTTTGTTCATTGATGGTGATCGATCCATGAACTTAGTTGTGTTTTTAATCGGTTTTGATTCCACACATCACTTTACTTTGTGATTTGGAACATTTTACATTAGTTAGAATCGAATTCCGACAACAAATCCATGATTTTCGAGTTCTTGCACGCCGACAAAAGTTGTTCGAAGATATTCACGATTTGATTATCGATTTCAGTTTTGATCAAGATTCGATCTATTTTGATATCACAGATGTGTCTTTCTGTTGATTTCGATCAAAGTAGCAAGTTTTAGAACCGAAAAACCTTCAAGAAATATGATGTTTTGAACTACTGCAAGTCGTCGCCGGAAAAACGAAGTTCATTGGAGTTCATCCCCGGTTGTCGAAATTCATCGTGTTCATTCTTATCGATGTAAGCGAAAACTGTTCATACTTGTCACATGACATGGTGTCGTCCTTGTCGCACGATGCGTGAGCGACAAAACCAAGAGTTTTATCGCCTGAAGGTTACCCACCAAAACTTGTCGCCTGAAAAACGAGTTTGTCGTCGGGGGTTCGTGAGACAGAAACTCTTGTCGCATGTCTTGCGGCTCTTGCCTCTCATTCTTATCGCATGACTCGTCATCTTGTTGACTGAAGCTACTTCGATCAAACAGTAGCCAACTAACACTTTGTCACCGGAAATCGAGTTCTCGCTGGAGTTTTTTTTAATTCATTGCAGATTTGTTCCTAGTGCATGCTTTAGTTTTTCCTCGTGAAAAACATTGTTTGATGTTCTAAGATCGTAAAAGAACCAAAAGAAACATATTAGGACGTATGAAATCGAAGTTGAAATTTGAGAATCGATGTAAGGTTGAAGATGGACAGTACTAACGGAGTTTCGTTAGTACTCCGTTAATTTTGTTACATTTTGGTCCTTTTCTGTTAACTTCGCCAGAGTCAGTTAGCATTGTTTCGTTAGTTTAGTTAGGGGCTGTTTGTTTACCTTTTAATGTAACCATTATGTTGATCCAAACCCTCAGTGATTTGATAATGACCCTCTCTTAAATACTTAGTGAAAATTGTAAGTAAACAATATGTATCAGAGTTTCACTATCGCTGATAAGTACTAAGATCTTACAGTACCGCTGATAGGAACTCTAGCTCTTTAAAATAAACATTCAGCGAACACTGTTCACCACAAAGCGCTGAGTCTGTTCAATCCTTTTGGTGATCGCTGATAAGTTAGTTGTTTACTTATGATCCCTGAAGACAAGTTTCACGTCAACAAAGGTTCTACGCTGAAGTCGAAGATCAAGCTCAAGAACCAGCGACAAGTCTCCTAATGAACTGATGCGGATCAGCGAAGACTCAGATTTGTCCACTCAACGTGAAGTATCAAGTACAAGACTTCAGCTATCGCTGAACTTTATCATCTGCTGAATAGTATATGATAATCGCTGAATCAACGAAAGCTGATCATGAAGTCCTCCGTACAAAGTACTTTTGTCTTAACCACCCTTGCACGCCTCCGTACGAATTGTCAGAAAAGAACCTCCGAATATCTGAAATCGTACAACCACTCTGATACTACACTGTTCATCCTTACGGCTACTAAGGTTGTCAACCAAGGTCAATGACATGCAACCAACCAGCTGATGACACGTGTAAAGTTGTTAGGGCAAGTTTTATGTGTTGATTTAAAGTTCAAGGGTGTAATTTGTATTTCCTTAAACATAGTCCATAGTGAACGGGCCGTGGGCTTGTTACCACGGGCCCAGCATATATAATGTGCAACTAGATTAGAAAAATAGTTAGTTGTCTCATTTAGCTTTCAGCATTGTAACGATTATTCTCTGATCAAATAGCTAAGTGGGCAGCCTTTGTGATTACTTTATTCGTTCATATCTTTATTCACATAAACACGATTGTTGCACGGATCTGGATCCTACAATTGGTATCAGAGCAGACGGACGAATTGATTCTAAGGTTTGAATTCATCAAATACTGGTTAGTTTGACTTTCACTCGTCTGACTTTTCTTGAATTCTTGATATTTTTGATTCAATCGAAATCAGTTGTTTTTGCTTATTGGGTTGTGTTAGCATTATCATTCTAAGAGTTTCTGCAAAATTTCACATCCTAATTCGTTCGTTTGATTGGTCAATTTTGCAAATCAAGTTCAAAACTTTTGGTTGTGTTCTTACTCAAAAATCCGATTTTTGCTACCAAAAAGTGTTGTTTTTGCTCTAAAATCGATTGGGTTAGTGTTGTTTTGTGCTTGGTGTTGTTTCTAATCTTTCAGGAACACATTAGAGTAACCCTAGTCGAGTTTCGATCGAATTTAGCAAAAACAGCCGACTTTTCCGGACAAAACAGCCGCGTTTTCCGGACAGATCAAGGTGTCCGGACGTTTGTGGTTCCATCCGGACAAGTCAGTCATCCGGACAAGCCAGTCATCCGGGTAAGTCAATCATCCGGGTAATTTTTTCAAATCTCAATCTTTCCGGGTAATCTAGTTCCGGACAACTCAAAGTTTCCGGAATTCGTTTTATCCGGAAATCCTTATTTACCCGGAATCATCATAGTATCCGGACACATCATTCTTTCCGGAAACTTCAAAGTACCCGGAAATTCCTTAATTTTCCGGACTCTATTGTATCCGGTAAAGTCTTGCTTATCCGGTTAATTCCATCCGGTATCTTTAGAGCATCCGGTAACCTTGGTTATCCGGACAACTCAAAATATCCGGACTCTCTAATCTCTCCGGACAACTCAAGTTATCTAGACTCTTTCATTTTCCCGGACTCTTTATCCGGAAACCACCCGGATTCTATAATCCGGGAGCTGTTTTGAACCCTCATTTTTCAAAATTTTCTAGGGGCCAGCCCCCAGACCCCGCAAGGGCGTTGCCCCTTGACCGTGCTAAGTCGCAGGAGGGGGACTTTTAAGTATTCGTGAATATGTGCCATCCGGATTCGTTGTTTTACCCGGACACTTTGTGATTTATTGAACTGTTCTTAATTGATCTGATTCGGACACTTCCTGATCAGACCCTTACTTGGATTCCTATCCAGTAAGATCACTCTTAGTTCATACCAGTCATAGAACCTGCGTTAGGATTCCACTATTAGTGCCTTGCGTTAGGTTTACACTTTGAATCAATCTACACGTCTGACGATCACTCCAGTGCAACTGAAGATGTCTCATGCTGAAGATTCTGATAGTGAAGTAAACGACTTCATGAAAGCCATTGCCCTCCTGACAAAGACCTTCAAGCAACAACAGTTTTACAAGAAACCAACGTCTAATGGTCAGCGCTACTCCACTTCTGCCAACAAGCGTCATGACTACAAAGACAAATATGAAGGTAAGAAGAAGGTCGATGAGCAAGATCAGACTGAGAAGAAGGACAAGACTGAGAAAGTTGACCGCAAGAAGAAAGATGAGCCCGTGAAATGCTATAATTGCGGGAAACTTGGTCACTTTGCCAAAGATTGCCGCCAGCCTACAGTGAAGAATGTCCACTACTACGAGGCCAAGCTAGCTTTAGCAAAACAAAAGGCGACTGGAGAAGCAATGTTCGCTGAGGATGATTACTGGCTGCAAAGATCTGACAATGAAGATGAAGATGAAGTTGCTAATGCTTTCATGGGATATCATTCCTCCACTGATGAGGAAACCACAACTGCACTTGCAAATCAGGTATGTGAATCTTGTCAACCAGATTTTTTGAATGTTATGAAATCATTTTATAGTCAGGCAGAATCCTTTAAGGCCACTTCTAAAGAACAAAAGCTTGAAATTAAAACTCTAACAGAAAAGCTTAATGTTCAAATAAAGTTAACTGAGAAGTATAAGTCTGAAAATGCTGATTTAAAGGATAAATGCAAAATCCTTTCATTAGCACCCAAAGACTTAAGGGCCAGAATATCTGAACTTCAGCGTCAGCTTGATCAGTGCTTGAATGAGAAAGAAGACATTATTTATCAATGTTCTTCCCTTCAAGTTCAACACAAGGAGTATGTGGCTAAAATCCTAAACCTTGAAACCAAACTCCACCAAAGGGGACAAACAGATCAAACCATTTTCCTGAACAAACCCAAAGAGTTCACATATTTTAACAAAGAGTGGGGAATCGGATATGATAATCCCCACTATTTGAAAAAGGGAAGATGGCATGTACCCATTCTGTATGACTTTGCCTGCTATGGTTTATCTACAAAGTACCCGGAGTACAAAATCAAGTGGACTGGTCCTCTAGAACCTGAAAAGGAGGAGGAAACAGAGGAATATAAGCGCACACACAAACGAGGAATACAACTTCCATTTTGTTATGAGCCTTTAAATTATTCTTATCAGAAAAATCCAAAGAAGTACCTCTCGAATGACTACTTCGACCCCTACAAAGTGCCAACACCCAAGGATTCCTCCAAAAAGGATGAGGATGTAGCACCAGCAACCAAGACTGAGACGGATGAGTTTAAACTCTATGTTCCCCCTCTCATCTTGGAAGCAAAGATAGTAGAGTTGGAGGAGTTATTGGAAAGAGAACGGCTGGTTTTTCAAAATGAGAAGAACGATTTAAACAAAGCTCTTGAGAAACTCAAAGTTGAGATAACCGATGGTATGACAAGTGAAGCAAAGGAAAATTTTCTGTGGGAAATCAATACGCTTTCATCTAAATTGTCTGAAATGACAAAAGAAAAGCAAGCTTTACTTGACAAACTTGAGAAACAACAACCGGTCAAAACCGAAGCTGTGTCTGATGAAGGACAGGAGATCCTTCGGAGTGAAATCCATCGACTTACATCACAACTGTCTGCTTTGGCAACAGAAAAGATGGAAGAATATGCGAGAAATGGTCAGCTTCAAGAGCAAATTGACCAACTCCAATCTGAAAAGGAGATTTCACTCGAACCTTCCTCAAATTCATCCGACAAGTCTTCGTGCAAAGCTTACTTAGGCAAGATTTCTAGTTTACAAACCGGTCAAGATTCTCAAGACGAGAGTGATTTTAGGGAATTTGAACTCTGATTTTTTCTTAGCTTCCGCACCAAATTCCCCAAAGCACACAAGCACAAAGTGTTCCTCGCCTTCCTCGACCGATCCAAGTCCAGTAATTCCGGATGTCGATTTTTCCAAATACATGAACTCCGAAGGTAATTCTGATAGAGAGTTTGAGTCGTTCCCTTTCGAAAAACCTCTTCCAAGTCATTCTGACTTTTTGTCTCCAGTGGTTAATCGTCCGGTCAATTTTCAAAAGGGCGACTGTTCTCAATCCAAGACTCCGCCTGTGATCAAGATTCTTAAAAATGCTTCAAATTCTCAAAAACAATCACAGCCGAAGCAAAAGACCGGTCAACCACCTGCTAAAAATCCTACTCCTTCGAAAGTCACTGACCGCACTGTCCCTGTTGGTTCTGATAAAACCGGTCGCGCTAAACCAGACAAACCAAAGTGGCCAGCCAAGGAATCTGTCAAGGATGATGCATCAAAGTCGTTCAATACCGTCTTTCATCCTAGGAAGAACAAAAACGACTGTGCCTGGAATCATAGGAATAATTTTGTTCATAGAGATGTTAATTTTCCGATGAAAATTTATTCCATTCAGCAATTGATTCAATTATCACACGATCGTTTGTGTTGTTCTAGTTGTGGTTGGAATGACTTTGATGACATTAACAATAATGATTGGTTTGGGTCATATCACATGTATAATCATACACCCAAACACAGACCCCGTAAGAACAAAAAGAAGTCCAAATCCAAACGGGGTCCCCAATCAGAGGTGAAACCAAAGGAAGTGAGGAAACCTAATTCCAAACAGGTTCCTCCTACTGAGGCAAAACCAACACCCAAGAGGCAACCTGCTTCAAAACAGGTTCCTCCGAAAGGTGTAAAACCTAACCCTCCGGGACCCAGGCAGATCTGGGTACCCAAAGTCCGCTAAATTTGTTTTGCAGGACGGTCATGTGTGATTCTCAGACTCTGGATGCTCCACACACATGACCGAAAGGAGGGAGCTGCTCACGATCTACAAGGAACAATATTACGAAGACGTGAGGTTTGTCTATACCTGTGCTTTAACAAGCTGCTCACGTGTTTAGGGGGAGCATGATCAGCTATCAGGTATGTTACTCTACTGTTGAGGGGGAGCGTCACACACACTTTTTCCTTAAATATGTTAAAAGTTTTTTAGTGTGTGGATACTCCCGTGTGCACTTCACTCTACGCGCACATTCTGAGGGGGAGCAAAGCTATCCCCATGCTCAGTTTGAGGGGGAGAGAGAGAAGGCTCAATTTTAAATCTACATAGTCCTATTTCTGCAAAATCAACAAGGACATGAAAAGTTTTTTTTAAAATCCAGAGTTTCCGGAAAGGTATCCGGAAACCAAATCTGTCCGGATGAGCTTCCGGACCGGGTCCCTATCCGAAAAAATACAACTCGTCTGGAATCCTCAACATTATCCGGAATCTATCATGCCATCCGAAAACTGTTGCTGTCCGGACACCTTTTGTCCGGATACAATGGTTTGTCCGGAAACTATTGTTTTCCAACATGTTGTCCGGACACCCCCTATTCCGTCTATTCAGTACCTGGTTTCCTATTGCCAGTCCTCAATCTGTCTCAGATTGATCCATTTACAGCAACGGTACGCGCTGATACTTGTTAATCCGTCTTGTTTACTAACCTTGGGTCCTTTTACAGATATTCCATGGCGGATCAACAACCTCAATCCGAGGGGAAGAATCACACTGTTTTTTCTTAAAAGTCTAAATATTCTTCTTGTGTTGATATCACTCTCACTCCGAGGGGGAGCAAGTCAATCCCCATGTATGTTTTGAGGGGGAGCAGGATAATATCCGCACTATGCATATGCCTGAAACCCTACCTGTGATAGCATATAGACGAGAGTTAGGGAATCCCATGGTCCAGCCAGAGCCGGAGGGACCTTCCACAGGACATAGAACATGTAAGAAGGAGGGAGTTAAGGTCGAAAGCGCACCAAGAAAGATCGAGCCGTAAAGATAACGAGGCTCAAGAGCTACCCACACCGAGTGTTATCCGGGTTGCCACATCTGCTATCCTGTCTCATCCGTTGGGACGGGGTATTGAAGAAGCCTCCGTGGACCCAGCGGAGCAATTGCACACCCCCCTTAGCCACTCATCCATCTCAAAACAGACGGATGTTTCAATATTACACGGGGAACAAGCACAACTTCCACCGGTCTCTCATTCAGAGAGTGCTAGTGTTGAAATAAGAGACCAGCAGCCCCCGGTCTCGACTTCTTTGTGTGCACCATCGAGTCTAGAGCCAATTGTTACTGAACATTCTTCGCCTAGGACACTTGATGCGGAACAACACCACGTCGCGGCTCTTAGTGACCCGACCGGAACGTCTATAGTGTCTCCGACTGCCGGAACACGAGGATTGGACGGAAATCCTACCACAGTCATCATCACGCCAGCTGTGAACGTAGGTGGCTCTACCCCAGTGGTAGATGCCTCAACGGGTCCTCTAAGTGAGCCCGGAGTTACGTTACCCGACTTTGTGTCAAAAGGGTCTCTGGACAGCACCCTTGAGGCTGTCCGACAGGTTATGGAGCACCAAATGCAGGAACATGTAGCCGCTGATATTGCCAAAGCGACGCATGCTTTCAAAGGAAAGGGCCCTCTCGTCAGCACTGAATCTGTCTCCGTGCACCCACCGCCTCAACCGCAACCTACTTACTCGGTGGATACTCTAAAGACGATGCTCTTAGCCCAGCTGCTCCAGGAATCCGGCACTGCCGCATCTGCTGAAGCAGACCTGATCTCCGTTCTCCGATCACAGGTCACTGCCTCTTCTTCGTCCATCACATCACGCCTTGACGCCATTGACTCGACCCTCAACGACTACAACAAAGCGCTTGCCACACTGTGTGAGAGGGTCCGCTCCCTAGAAGACACTTGTAAGAGTCAAGCCGGCGGTCTCAAACGCAATCACGATGACCAAGAGGATCCTGATCACCGTGAGGGGGAGTAGCGACAACGTCTAACCGAGACCGCCTCCCTGCTCCACACTGAAGGTACATATGCGGTTCATCAGGAACCCCCAACTGCGGCAGCTACAACAGCCGAACCTGAAGCCGAGTTGCCTCTAGCCCAGATGGTCATTGATATGGACATCTCAGATGATGAAGCCCCAACGGTTGAAAAGCCCGAGGGTACAAGACAGGAATTGGTCACTGAAGAACCATCAGACATGCCTTCGCTCACCTTGAGAGATCCAGCATGTGACACAAACCCGGAAACTGAAGACGTATGGTACGAAAAAGCTGCCAGAGCCGTCAACTTCGAGGTAAATTTGGTGTTTCCTACTGATGAAGACGACAACATAGACTACGACCAATTTCTGCTTCAGAACTACTATGGTGCGCCTCCCGTTCACTCGACTCCACCCGCCACGACTTCAGATCAACCCGACAACTACAATGCAGAAATCCCGACATCTCCTCTACAAACGACAGCTCCTGATCTTCCTCCCCCTCCTCAGCAACAAAACTGTTGGGAGAAGATCAAGATCCTCATCCCTCATCTGGAGGAATCCCTGAAGAAGCTATTCGTTCACCGAATTCGCCCGATCGAGTCGACCTTCTGCCTTGGCATCTACAGTCCTGAACCAGCACGTCAACTCCGATACGTAGAAGCCATGAAGCGGTGTCTTCCGAGAGATCAGGTTCGAACCAAATATAAAATTTCAGAGGTGCTAAAGATTCAGTCAAACAAAATTATGAAGATCGTCTTTCCCGTTTTCACTGTTCGACGTGAAGACGGAAAAGAATGGATTTTTTCTGAGGCTGACTTTAAGCATCTCCATCCGTTCCACCTCCTGGTCCTTTTGAAAGACCTTCGCACCAGAACCATCCGACCGCTTGCTGTAACAAAGGCGCTCGAAGCGGTTCGACGATTCCTCGTCCGTTCTATTATGATGTCTTATCTTACGGACTTTCAAATGGCAATCGAGAACCGATCAAAGAAGGTAAATCTGCTCAAACCGAATCTGAAAGCTCCTGAACTGTCGATGTATCCCGAGAACGCAATGCTGCTTCAACCGGAATTTGGGATCGTCTTCCTCAACGCTCAGAAAGAAAAGAAGTTTATGAGGTTCAGTCAGGTAGATCGATTTTGCGACGGCACACTGCTCAAGGTTCAAGACGCTCTTCGGAAGATCATCAAGCACGAATCAGAAAATCCAAAGGTATCCTATGTTCCAAATCTGAATGAAAGAACTGCACAGAATGCTTTGGATATTGTTGAAGATCGTCTTGACTACCGCCGCGCCATCAGATTCTTCGAGGTTCATTTTGCACTACGCAAACGGTATGTCTTCAACTGGCAAGAGATAGAGCGCGAATTTGAACTTCAAATCAAAGGGGGAGATTGTTAGGGCAAGTTTTATGTGTTGATTTAAAGTTCAAGGGTGTAATTTGTATTTCCTTAAACATAGTCCATAGTGAACGGGCCGTGGGCTTGTTACCACAGGCCCAGCATATATAATGTGCAACTAGCTTAGAAAAATAGTTAGTTGTCTCATTTAGCTTTCAGCATTGTAACGATTATTCTCTGATCAAATAGCTAAGTGGGCAGCCTTTGTGATTACTTTATTCGTTCATATCTTTATTCACATAAACACGATTGTTGCACGGATCTGGATCCTACAAAAGTATATACTGACTTGCATTAAATGCATGCAGTATATAAAGAGATGAACTCACTTCATTTGAAGTAACTTGCTAACTCTGGACAAGTTCAAATCTCTCTCAAGATAGGATTTTATTAGTAATCTCCTTATCTTTCTTAGTGCAAGAAACCTTAGTGTTCCAACTTGTTTAGATTTAGGTTTATCCTTAATCTTGTTTCCGCAACAAGCTGTAAATTGTTAATGATTTATCAATAAACAATTTAGAAAAGTAAAATAGTGTGTTTGTATTCAACCCCCCCCCCCCCCCCCCCCCCATTCTACAAACTTGTATAGGCCTTTCGGGACCAACAAGTGGTATCAGAGCAGATTTGTTTAATCTCATAAACAAGATCTAATCTAAGATATTTCTCTTCCTTGCTATTATCTGAAAATGGCCAACACAAACACACACTATATAGACAATGGTTCTCTTGCAAAACCCCCTAGATTTTCCAGAGATAACTTCAACTTATGGAAAAATAGGATGATGCTCTTCTTAGAAGGTGTAGACCCTACTATGACCTACTATCTTGAAAACGGCCCACACATCCCTGTAACAATTGATCCTGCAGTTCCAGCGACTGCGAATAGACATGCTATTCCAGAAAGGCTGATTCCTAAGGAAATCTTTCAGTGGACCGATGAAGATAAGAAGAAAGTGGCTATAGATACAAAAGCCAGATCCATACTATCCATGGCCCTTCCTGACGAAGTCTACCATTCCGTCATGAACCTGAAGTCATCAAAAGCCATGTGGGACACAATATGTGTTCAGTATGAAGGAACGTCTGAAGTCCAGGACTCAAGAAAGATCAACCTGGTAAGACAATACGAAAGCTTCATTTCTGGTAAGAATGAAACTCTCTCTGAAGTTCACCAACATTTTAATTGCTTAATTATAGATCTAAAAACTGTTGGTAAGGAATATTCTAACTTTGAAGTGCTGACAAAGTTTCTAGAATGTTTACCTGAAAGCTGGGACAATTATTCCATGTGTCTCAAGCTGTCAAAGGATCTTAAATCAATGACCCTTTCAACCTTATATGATACATTGCTGAATCATGAGCAATCTAGCCATCTTAAGAAGAATCTTGTAAAAGATTCCAAAAGCACCCCTGTTGCTTTACTCTCAGAGGAACCTTCTACTCAGCGACCCTCGGTCACTATCACTGAGTTAGGAAGCAACTCTGAAAGGTCATCAGATTCTGATTCTTCAGATGATGATGAATCCTTGGCTCTCCTAACTAAAAAGTTCAGGAGATTCGCCAAGAAGAAAATGTTTAGAAAGAACAAACCTCTTTCAATAACTGACAAGCCTAAATCATCAGCTTTTGTTGATAAGGCTACTGCTACTTGTTTCAACTGCGAAAAGATAGGACATTTCGCTAATGAGTGCAGGTCAAAGAAAATCATGAGACCTTCAGCTTTTACAAAGAAATCCTTTGTTCCAAGGAATAAAGACGATAAATACTCAAAGCTGAAGGAGAAGTATGCAAAGCTGAAAAGCTTTAAGAAGAACGGAAAAGGCCTGATGGCTGACTATGATTGGGCTGCTTCTGATGAAGAAGTCTCATCATCTGATTCTGAAGATGATGAAGCAAATAAATGTCTCATGGCCAAGATTGAAGAAGAGGAAGAAAGTTCAGACATTCCCTCCACTTCAACATCTGCCATTCAGGTATCACCTTCTTTCTTTACAAATATTGCAAATATTGATGAAGCTGATAATCTCCGTAAAATCGATCTTCTGACTAGAAGTTTATACGAATCCATGAACGGCAAAGCTGTGGTTGAAAACCAAAATCTTGATCTCGCTGAAAAGCTTAAAAACTGCCACCTTCAAATAGAAAAGCTTTCTAAAATTGAAGATGATTTTAAAGATCAAGTCTATTTAAATCAGCTAGTCAAAATCGAACGAGCAGAAGCTATCGCTGCATTAAAAGCTGAACAAGCTACTGTTGAAGGATGGTGTAATTCTTCAACAAAGATCACTGAGATAATTAAGGCTCAGATTCCTCTGAATGATAAATGTGGTCTGGGTTATAAGTATGATACTCCAAAACCAACCACTGAACGTTCAATGCTTAAATTTGGAACGTTCGTATCCTCAGTCGCTGACACTTCATCATCTCAGTACTCCTCGTCGGTTACACCAATCCCTGAGGAAACTCCTACCTCCTCAAAAGGTAAGGAGAAAATGGTTTATTCAAAACCTACCTCTGTCTCTAAAGACAAAGGTAAAGGAATTGTTATTTATCAAAATCCTCAGAAGGGTACCTTAGTACCTAAGCTGAATGCTTCCAAAGCCTTAGTGATTCATTCATCTGGTTCTAGAAATCAGACCTCTGGATCAGTTCAACGACCTACTCCTAGACTCAGAGTAGATGTCCTTGGTAAGAAATCTGAAGAACTGAATGTTCGTCCTATTTCAAAAACCAATAGTGTACTTGGTGCTAGTACTTCTAATTCCAAATTAAAAGCTCAGCACTCAAGTGGTCCTAGAACTAATTTTAGTTATAGGAAATGTTATCACAGTGGACTTACCGATCATATTGCAAGTAAGTGCCCCACAGCCACCAAAGCTGATAAGATAGCTAAGGTGAAAATAGCACCCAAGTCCAAGAAGACCAAACCAGTTGCAATTCAGGTCAAGGTGACTCCTACCGCTGAGGTCAAGAAATTGACCAAAGTGAAGAAAGACAAAGCTGAATCTTCAAATGCTGCGAAGACTGCTGAACCCATTCCAACTTCTTCCACTGACAAACGCGTATACATGGTGAAATGGGTACCCAAGCAAAACTAATCTTCCTTTGTATTGCAGGTTAAGAAGGGTATCTGGTATCTCGATAGCGGATGCTCTAGACACATGACTGGAAAGAAAAACCTGCTCGCTGAGTACAAGGAAGAGAAGGGTCCCTCTGTGACTTTCGGTGGAAATGGAAAAGGACACACCCGAGGGTATGGTGTACTTTCAAATGGTACAACATCCTTCAGAAGAGTCGCATATGTTGAAGGGCTGAAACATAATCTTCTGAGCATCAGTCAGCTTTGCGATATGGATAACAAAGAGATTTTCACTAAGGAATCCTGCTTTGTCTCTGACAAAAAGGAGAAGATAGCTCTCAGCGGTTATCGTTTGGAAAATGTTTATGTAATAAACATGGACTCAACAACCACTGAGAACTCCTGTTTCTTCTCAAAGGCATCTTCTGATGTCAACTGGCTATGGCACAAAAGGCTCTCACATCTCAACTTCAAGACGCTGAATACTCTTTCCTCCAAAGAGTTAGTCACTGGTCTACCTCAACATTCATACGCCAAAGAGTCTTTATGTTCAGCGTGTGAAAAAGGGAAGCAGACCAAGGCAAGCTTTAAGTCAAAGCAAGTTTCCTCAGTGTCATCTCCTCTACAATTACTCCATATGGATTTGTTTGGCCCTGTTAACAAACAATCCATCGCTGGAAAGAAATATACGCTGGTCATAGTTGATGAATTCTCTCGTTACACATGGGTAATGTTTCTCCGTTCTAAGAGTGACACCCCTGAAGAACTCATCACCTTTGTTCGAAAGATGGAAACTCTGAACAATATGACTGTTCGCTCAATAAGGAGTGATCATGGAACTGAATTCAAAAACAGTTCTCTTGATTCCTTCCTTGAGAGTAAAGGTATTTCTCACAACTTTTCATCAGTGAG
Organism: Saussurea involucrata; assembly: GCA_033807775.1. Lineage (NCBI taxonomy): Eukaryota > Viridiplantae > Streptophyta > Magnoliopsida > Asterales > Asteraceae > Saussurea > Saussurea involucrata. The sequence goes on from CM066322.1 coordinate 117,311,235, forward strand.
AACACCGCAACAAAATGGAGTCGCTGAAAGAAGAAATAGAACAATTATTGAAGCTGCACGTTCAATGCTCAGCGATTCTCACCTGCCTACTCAGTTTTGGGCAGAAGCTGTCAACACTACTTGTTTTACGCAAAACAGGTCGCTGATAGTTAAAAGATTCAAAAAGACAGCCTATGAACTCTTTCATGGGAGAAAGCCTTCAATCAGCTTTCTTCACATCTTTGGATGTCAGTGTTTCATACTGAACAACAGAGATGCCCTTGGAAAGTTTGATCCTAAGGCTGATGATGGAATCTTTCTTGGATACTCTTCAGTCTCCAAAGCCTTCAGAGTCTTCAACCGTAGAAGACAAACTGTAGAAGAAACTATTCACGTCACGTTTGACGAATCCCGTTCAGCGAACTCTAAACCAAACGCTGATACAGAAGAACTGAATCAATGGATGTTTTCTCATCTTGGTGATTCAAAAGATATTCCCACTCCTCATGCTCACACCGTAGAAAATGATGGTCCTACTATCATTCCAGATATGCAGAATAGTGAAGCTGAAACATCTTGGGTCTCAGCTGTTCCTATAAACACTATACCCGCAGTTGATCCAAATGTCTCAGAAATTCCATCTATTTCTCAGCAATCAGTGAATGAAGTGACAAATGCGAACATTCCTCTCTTAGCTGATAATCCAGAAGTAGCTGAAGCCTCATCTTTAGTTTCCCCAGTTCAGACTGAGTCAGCGACGTATGCTCCGGCTCAGCGATGGACTGTAAATCATCCAATCGATCAAATTCTTGGTGATCCCAACGCTGGTATTCAGACTCGTAGAAGTGCAGGTAATATTTGTTTATTTGTTAACTTTATTTCTCTAACTGAACCAAAGAAAATAGATGATGCCCTCAGAGATCCAAACTGGGTCAGCGCTATGCAAGAAGAGCTGACTGAATTCGAAAGAAACAAAGTTTGGAAACTCGTTCGTAGACCAACTGACAAAACGGTGATAGGCACTAAATGGGTCTATCGAAACAAGTTGGACGAACATGGAACTGTAACTCGCAACAAAGCTCGTCTTGTTGCTCAGGGATACAGACAAGAGGAAGGCATAGATTATGACGAAACTTTTGCTCCAGTAGCAAGACTTGAATCTATTCGTCTTTTCTTAGCATATGTTGTACACAAAAACTTCACTGTACATCAAATGGATGTTAAGTCAGCGTTTCTAAATGGAAAGCTGAATGAAGAAGTGTATGTGGAACAACCTCCAGGATTCTCAGATCCTAAGCGTCCAGGTTATGTCTATAAACTGGACAAGGCACTTTACGGCTTAAAACAAGCTCCTCGTGCATGGTATGATACTCTCTCTACTTATCTCCATATTGAAAAATTTGAGCGAGGTAAGATTGACAAAACTTTGTTTTTTAGAAAAGTGAAAGGTCATATCATTTTAGTTCAAATATATGTTGATGACATTATATTTGGTTCTACTAACCCTGAGCTTTGTACTCGTTTCGCTGATAGAATGAAAGATGAGTATAAAATGAGCATGATGGGTGAACTAACATATTTCCTTGGTCTTCAGATTAAGCAAACCGAAAAAGGAACTTTCATAAATCAGGGAAAGTATGTTAAAGATATGCTGAAAAAATTCGACTTAACTGAAAGTTCAGCTATGAAAACCCCTATGGCACCACCGCTGACACTTGATAAGGACACAAAGGGTGTTCCTGTCAATGTCACGCTGTACCGTGGGATGATCAGCTCACTACTGTATCTGACAGCTAGCCGACCCGATATCATGTTTGCAACATGCTTGTGTGCACGATATCAAGCTGAACCTAAGATATCTCATATGAAAGCTGTAAAGCGAATCTTTCGATATCTTAAGGGTACAACGAATCTAGGTCTTTGGTATCCCAAAGACTCAGGATTCGATCTAACCGCCTATTCAGACAGTGATTTTGCAGGTTGCAAAATGGATAGGAAAAACACCACAGGAGGATGTCAGCTCCTAGGTGGAAAGCTGGTAAGTTGGACAAGTAAAAAGCAAAACTCAGTGTCCACTTCCACAGCTGAAGCTGAATATGTAGCCGCTGGAAGCTGTTGTTCTCAGGTCTTGTGGATGAGAAATCAGCTACTAGACTATGATCTTCAGCTCTCCAAAATTCCAATCTATTGCGACAGCACTAGTGCCATCGCTATAGCAAACAATCCAGTGCTACACTCAAAGACAAAACACATAGAAATCAGATATCATTTTATCAGAGATCATGTGATGAATGGTGATATAGAACTTCATTTTATTCCAATTGATTATCAGTTAGCTGATTTATTTACCAAACCTCTTGATGAGACAAGATTCAACTTTCTCATCAGCGAGCTTGGAATGCTGAACTTTGAAGGGTAAAATCTTCAGCGGTTCACATTTGATCAGCGATACGTTTATACAAACTTGTATAGCCTTCGGAATAAAATCAACTCCTATAATCCATTTCATCATCTTCTCTCTTAATAAATTTGGTTAAACTGATATCCAGGTATGTTTTCTCTCTCTGACAATCGCATGTAAATGCAAGATTTCAAAATAATTTACATCGCTGAATATCTCTTCCTTAACAGCGATATTTTGAAAGTTCTTTAAACCTTAACTGATATTTTCTATTCAGTGCTTCATGTTTTCAAAAGAGTCCATGAGTTTTCAAAACCTCAGAGACAACCAAAAGAATGTAAAGGACAGTTGTGACGTCATTGCAACGGATAACACCCGGCACGATTTCTTTCTGACACACGTTTGCACGTTATTGTTCAAACTTCCAATCAAATGCAAATACGTGTCCGTGTCATGATGAAAACCTTTTCCCGCTCAAGGTTTTCTCTCTCTAAAATTCCCTATATAAACAACTCTTGGTTTATATTTGTCTTTTACGCGATCAAATCTTCCTCCGCAAGAAAGAATCCTCTGTTGCATTTGTGCTCTCAAAAATCTCAAGAACTGTTCATCATCTTCTTCATCAAAACATCAAGGTTAATATGTTCTTATCTATTATCAAATGCGAATAACTTGTTTTCGATCTTATCATTGTTTTACACAAGATCAAACAAAAGAACTCAAAAATAAAATCATTTTCTTTCATGGTTTTATGAACACAACCATTTCATGGTTGTTCTTCAAGTTTTAAATCCAAATCTTACACTTGTTCTTCATTCGTATCCAGTTTCTTTTAACTGGAATACAAGACTTAATGGGTGTGAAATTCGTTTTTCAAAAACAAGAAAAACCCTAATCTTCATTAAGACATTTTTGTCTGAATGAAATGGACAAAATTCGAAAAATCTTAATGGAAATTTATTTCCACATTAAGATAATTCTTATTAACATATTTGGTTGAACTGATAATACAGTGAAATGGAAACTTCAAAGCTGAATGTTACCGCTGAGTCCATCTCCGCTGACTCTGAGGAAATGGACATCTTCAGAGCTCCTCAGGTTAAGTTCGAGCTGGATCAACTAGATTGGACTAAGGCCAACAACCTCTCAGCTCTTCTCGAGTTTCCTCCTCGGAAGCAAGTATCACATCTGGACGATGATGTGAGTTTTCTGAAAAACAGCCCCATCTACACAGCCCTGACCATAACACCTCCTGCCAGTCAGCGGCTCTTATCCCAGTTATGGTACTCTGCCAGACACACTGAGCTACCCTCTGCCAAAGATCCATCCAAAACCATCGACTGCATACTCAGCGATACTGAGTATGGTACCATCAAGATAACCCCCGCCATAATCCGAAAAGCCCTGAACTTCCCAAATGCCACCAAAGAAAAACCATTCGTTCCACTCCCTGACCATAAGAAGCATGCTGACAGAGAAGAAATAATTGCTTTTCTCGATGCAATGGGTTACATCTGGGAAACTGGAAGGGACAAGAAGCCTGAGAAGAAACTGACGCAGATAAAGAAATCCAAGATGCCCAACGAGATGAACTTCATCTTCGCTCACCTGATCAGCTGCATGACAGCGAAATCCGGATCTTCTGATCAAGCCGCCCAACCTCAGCAATCCATGGGTTACGCACTGCTGAAAGGTCTAAACATTGACTGGGCCTCCATTATTTATGAAGACCTGATTCAACGTGTCGATTCTGCCGCTGACAGACCAGCATGGGTTCCTTACCCACGATTCATCAGCGCCATCTTCCAATATGGCCTGAAGGAAAGCTATCCTCAAGAGGGTGACCTGAAACTTTCTCAGGTTGGCCCTAAGGTTCTCGATTTCAAGCCTGTCGCCAACGAGGTACGTCTCTCTACTCTTCTCACTCTTCTAAATTCTCCGCTTTCTGTGGCTCCTTCAGCGACAATACCCCTCGCTGATTCCCAGGCCACAAAATCCACTCCTTCTAACAAAAGGAAACACTCACTTACCCAACTTGATTCCAAAAGGATCAAGAAAACCAAGGAGCAACCCCAGCAATTCCATGCTGAAGACTCCTCAGCTCATTCTGAAGAGCTGAAGGAAAGTTCCGTGGTACGCTCTGCCACACCCGTACAAGCCATCCCTTTTAACCAACCTTCAGCGTCTCTAAACGCTGAGGTTAGAAACTTGGAAACTACCCAACCTCCCTCAGTCTCTCAAAAGACTGATGAAGTGATTGTCAGCGATTCCAACGCTGAACTCAGAATCCGAACCCCAATCTTAACCTTCGCTTCTCCCTCCACTCACTTGGACACTCCTCCAAAGAACACTGGAGATGCCATCATTCCAGAAGCCACCGCTGACGCTTCTTAACAAATGATGAAGAAAGGACCTGCAGCGATCACCATTCCTCACCGAACTTTCGAAGAGGATATGGAACATTATTCAGGCACTTGCAACTTTGACGAGTTCATCAATCCTCCTGCAGGTACAAATCCCACCTTAAACACTGTAACTAAACCTGAAACTTCTGAGCTTTCCTTTGTTCACAAGTACTTATATGTTACAGGTCCTAATTTGGGAGATATCAACTCCTCACTGAAGTCCGTGGAGATAAAGCTTACAGATCTCACCACCACTCTATCAAATAACTCTACAACTGTATCAAACGCTGGAGAGAATTTGACAAAGCTGACAACGGTGGTGGAAAAGAAGGCTTCCACTGAAGACATCAAGGGCCTTGACAAGACTCTCGCCGATTTTGCCAAAGTGCTCTCCGACATCTACATTGACTACACCAGCCTCAAGACGTCAGTTTCCACCGTGTCCAGCGAGGTTACAACGCTGAAGACATCGGTTGGAAAACTCGAAGGTGATATGTCAGTGGTCAAGACCGACTTGGGCTCTGTGAAGACCGACCTTGGTTCTGTCAAGACAATGATCGAGACACTGGTGAACAAGGCAAACAATCCAGCTCCTGCTCCGTCCCCTGCACCTATTTTGGACTCATTCACAACGGCGGATCGCACAGAGCTGAAGAAAATCACGCCTGCTATTTCTGGCCTAGAAGACAGAATAGCAAGGCTTGAAGGTTGTGTGAAAATCTCTGGCCCAGAAGACAGAGATAACACCAATGCTGAATCTACTCATTCCTCCCCCAGTCATCATGAAAAAGAGGGGGAGAAGAGCGCTGAAGATCGGGAGAAGAGCGCTGAACATTCCGGTGAGAAGAGCGCTGAAAATCTGAACAAGAGCGCTGAAGACCTTTCCCATGATGAATCTATCAGGGGAGAGAGGAATGAAGATCTGAACGCTGGACCTCAGGGAGATGAAAACCCTGAGGGAACCGAGAAGCTCGCCTCTGTATCTGAGGGGGAGCAACTCGAAGAAGATGCTGAGGAATCCGAAGCAGAAGAAGACGAAGACTTTGACATCCCTGAAGCTGAACCATCCTCCTCTCCAAGGAACGATGATGATGATGATGAAGATGACGATGATTTCTTTATCGTCAAACCTGCCCCAAGGATCAAAGCTCTTAAAGGAATCTCAATAAAAGAACCATCAGGGGAGAAGACAAAGACAAAGCCCTCAGCCTCTGGCGCTGAGAAAAGCAAAGGCAAAGGCCTCGCTGAAGATGAAAATCTGGCGATCCTGCTTGCAAAGCCGATTTGTCAGGTACACTGAACTTTACTTATATTCCTTCCCTGAACATCTCTGAACAATCAGTTATCCATTCCACAAACACCATACACATCCACATTATTTTTTCTATCTTTTCTACCCAAGTTCTTCTACCCAGTTCTTATTTGTAAGATCGCTGCGTTTCAGCTAGTCCTCTCCCCTGTTTGAGGATATCGCTGAAGGCTCTACTATTGCGACTTCACCAATAATTCCAGCTGCCGCTGAAGACATAATCCCAGTCTTGGATTTGATCTCTGAGACTGATGAACCAGAAGAACAACCTCTCTCGCACAGAAACAGACCTTCCTCAGCTCCTCAAAAGCTGAGTGAAGAGGATCAAAAGAGAAGAGAAGAAATGATAAAGCAATTCGAGGATCCGCGAATCATTCTAAGGCGTGATCAACTGCCTTCAGTTCCTCCTAAGTTCAGAATTTCAAAAGCTGAATACCAGGAACACCTCAGAGCTGAACGCCTCATCGCTGAAAGAAAGGAAGCTGAAGATAAAGACAGAGAATACGCCATCAAGCTTACTCAAGAATCTGTCAAAGACCCCAAACTGAAGCGTGTTCCCATTCAAATCCAACGAAAGCTTTAAGAACAAGCCTAGAAGATCGTGGAAAATAAAACTGAAGTTTCTCAGACCACCCTGATCTGGTGTAAAGAGAAAATCCACTTCAGATATCGTCCAGCGAAGATCAACAAGGTATTCATCTCTGGAAGAACCTCTATCGGAGTACCTATTGTTGACATCAAACTATTCAGAGAAGATGGCAAAACTGAAACTTTTCGCGCTGACATTGTAAAAAGGTATGGTCTCTCTGAATGGATGGAGATGAGGTTAGCTATCCATTCGTCACAATCTAAGTACAAGGATCATTTCGAAAAGCTGATAAACAGACAGATCGATTTGATATCTTCTTGTGTGGATATTCCTCATGTTCCTGATCTAAAGCTGAAAAGAAAAAGGGGCTCTCCAAAGAAGAAACGTCAAGATTCAAACTCAGGTCCTGTCATACGAAATGAAACTGGAATTGGTTTCTCTCGCGCTGAAGTACTTGGTCCTGATCCTGATCTATCTGCCCTTGACATCTCTTTGCCACCATGTGAACTTTTTGTCCCTGGTAAAGTCATCAGTAATCCTTATGGAATATTCTTTCTTGACTACGACGGACGTAAATTCTTTCAACGGATCGCTGAGCTTCCAATCACTCCAATCGAACAGCTCAAAGATCTCATCTACTGGTGTGACTTCAGAAAAGACATTCAGGCACGACACCTAAAACCCTTGATCTTTGAAGAAGCGCTGAACAAAAGAAAACGAGGTGTAACGGTTCCTGACTGGATGATCCCCACTGAAAAGACGACCCTTGATGAACTTCTCATTAAGGAAGAACCCTTTGAAGGCTGATAACAATCACCTTATTCTCTATTGTATCAGTCATCCTTCTGTACTTGTAATTTATTTCGCTTGTACTTGTAATCTTTCTATTCTTCATTGTAACCTGATTCAATACTTTAAAGAAAGATTTCAGCGAACGTACTTTACTCCATCAGTACTGAAAAGATCCCAGAAAACAGTAAAAGGGACAAATATTTTATGAGTTCTTTTTATCCTTATGTTTTCATTAAATAGCAATTTTCCTTGTTGCTATGTCATAATCAAATAGGGGGAGATTGTTGATCCAAACCCTCAGTGATTTGATAATGACCCTCTCTTAAATATTTAGTGAAAATTGTAAGTAAACAATATGTATCAGAGTTTCACTATCGCTGATAAGTACTAAGATCTTACAGTACCGCTGATAGGAACTCTTGCTCTTTAAAATAAACATTCAGCGAACACTGTTCACCACAAAGCGCTGAGTCTGTTCAGTCCTTTTGGTGATCGCTGATAAGTTAGTTGTTTACTTATGATCCCTGAAGACAAGTTTCACGTCAACAAAGGTTCTACGCTGAAGTCGAAGATCAAGCTCAAGAACCAGCGACAAGTCTCCTAATGAACTGATGCGGATCAGCGAAGACTCAGATTTGTCCACTTAACGTGAAGTATCAAGTACAAGACTTCAGCTATCGCTGAACTTTATCATCTGCTGAATAGTATATGATAATCGCTGAATCAACGAAAGCTGATCATGAAGTCCTCCGTACAAAGTACTTTTGTCTTAACCACCCTTGCACGCCTCCGTACGAATTGTCAGAAAAATACCTCCGAATATCTGAAATCGTACAACCACTCTGATACTACACTATTCATCCTTACGGCTACTAAGGTTGTCAACCAAGGTCAATGACATGCAACCAACCAGCTGATGACACGTGTAAAGTATATACTGACTTGCATTAAATGCATGCAGTATATAAAGAGATGAACTCACTTCATTTGAAGTAACTTGCTAACTCTGGACAAGTTCAAATCTCTCTCAAGATAGGATTTTATTAGTAATCTCCTTATCTTTCTTAGTGCAAGAAACCTTAGTGTTCCAACTTGTTTAGATTTAGGTTTATCCTTAATCTTGTTTCCGCAACAAGCTGTAAATTGTTAATGATTTATCAATAAACAATTTAGAAAAGTAAAATAGTGTGTTTGTATTCAACCCCCCCCCCTTCTACAAACTTGTATAGGCCTTTCGGGACCAACACATTAAGAGGTCACCTCTGACCGATTCAGAGGTGGAAGGTGTTTGGTAAAAAAAAACATCCTCTGAATGGTGACAATCTCCTCTGAGCCATTTTGCATCTCATACCAAGCTCAACCATTCAGAGATGGTTTTCTTCCATTTTGGCCCTCTGATACCGTCTCTCTTCTCTCGCATCTCTTCTCTTCCTCTCGTCTCTCTTCTCTCGCATCTCTTCTCTGTCTCTCGCATCTCTTCTCGTCTCTCTTCTCTCGCCTCGGTCTCTCGCTCGTCTCTCTTCTCTGTAAATCGATTTTGGTTCGATTTAGGTATTGTAAATCGATTTTGTAAATCGACTTTGGTTCGATTTTGGTATTGTAAATCGATTTTGGTTCGATGTCGTCATCTGTGGTTCAATTTCTGTTGAATTCAGATATTGGTTCGATAAGATTTTGGGACAGAACAATTGAAATGGCAAGAGCTCAGTTTGTGAAATCGATTTTGGTAAAATTGCAGAGGCTGCAATTAGGGTTTATGAAATTGGTTAATAAATTTTTTTTTGTTGGAGAGGGTTAAAATGGTAATTTGTTGTTATTCAGACCCACCATTCAGAACAATTACCAAACAACCAAATTTCATTCTGCACTCAACCATACAGAGCCTCTCAACCATTCTGACCTCTCAACCATTATGCTCTTAACCATTCTGCAATTGCCAAACAGCCCCTTAGTTTTGTAACATTTTAAGTCATTTTTCGTTAAGTGTCAGTTGGTTAGTTTGTTAGTGTCTTTTTATTAACGGACCGTAATTTTTTCCGTTAGTTTTCTTGCATTTTTAGTCCATCCGTTAGGTTTTTCCGTTAAGTCAATTAGAAGTTTTTTATAATTATTTTAAAGTTTTAGTCCTTGTAATTTTAGTTTCATTTTTTGTTACTTTTAGTCCCTATAGTTTGTGTTTTAGCATTTTTACAATTTTAGCCCCTATAGTTAGAATTTAGGATTCTGTCATGTTTAGTTCTTATAATTTAAGTTTCTGTTTTTGTCATTTTTTGTCCCTTTAGTTTTAATTTTTTAGGATTTGTCATTTTTAGTCTCAGTCTTTGTTAAGTTTTAATGTTTGTCACTTTGAGTCCTTGTTTTTCATTTTAGTTTCATAAGTTATCATTTTCAGTCACTATGCTTCGTAATTTTTAATTTTTGTCAATTTTAGTCCTTATTTTTTAATTTTCACTTGTGTCAGTATTAGTCCTTATTTCTCTTATTTTCTTTTTGTGTCAAGTTTAGTCCTTATATTTTTCTTATTTTCGCATATTTTTCTGGTTTTAAATTTTTGAGCGCACAAATCTCACTTCTAATTGAAGTATCTGTTAACGTTCCTTCATTTTAATCTTTCAGGTAGTGATGGATTCTGTCACACTAGACTATATGGGTTGGAATGACTCATCTAGTGACAGAGCAAATAGAGTGAAAATCAAAGATCTTGAAGAAAAAAAAAGAAAATATAAGAGAACAATTAAAAATTTAAAAGAAAAGATGGATATGTACATTCAAAGTTATAAATCATTCTCTTAAGTGAACAAAGATTTGACTAAGAAATTGAGTGTGTTAGAGAATTCAACAAGTGGTCAAGATTTTAAAAGTAAGGATGTTGAGATCAGTGGCCTGAAGGAAAGCAAACAAGATCTTCAACAATAAATCTCTAAGATGAAAACAAAGACTATTTTAAAACATTGTGATTGTGATTCCAAATCAACTCTGTTAAAACTACCCTTATCCTCACAATAGAATAACCACCTCACACTCACTGTTAAAACTGCCTCCACCACCGCCACCCTCATTGGTATGCATTTAATGTATATTAATAGAGTTGGGTTCCGGTGAGAAGTTGAGGTTAATATGAGAACCGTAAGAGGTGATTATCAACCGTTGGATGAGAAATGGACACACATTAGGAAGAGATGCACCAAATCAATTTTCTTCTAAGTCGCAATTCATGGAAGGACATTTGATTAACAAGGATCAATGGCTCAAGTCCACTTCTTACGTTAACCTCAAATTTTCACACGATCTTTCGCCTGTAATAGTAATAATAATGAAATATATATAATATTAGAATGTATTACAATTTTGGTCTTGTAATAAAAGACAAAAAAGTTAAAAAGCGGAAATACCCCTTGTTCTTAACTGGACTCACATAACCTTTTTGATTCTGTTAGAGCATCTCCAATGGCTGATTTAATGACTTGGAGAATGGCTTGATCATTGGAGTAAAGACTTGATGATGGGTTTACTTCTCAAAGGCTTGAGCTTTCTCAAGTCTTTGAAGTTATGTATGTGAGAGGCAAGTCTCAAGTCTTTCAAGTCTTTGATGGGCCTCACATATTTTTTTATTTTTTTATTATTCTCAAGTCTTTCATAAAAGCTTGATGATTGTGGATGCCCTTAGTGGAAAGAACTTGGAGCATGCTTCTTCGCATAGCACAAGTACTGAAAATATAACAAACGTATTGTGAAGACCATAATAAGGCCATCCGTACCCCATCCCTTCTATCTTTCAAAGATTCCCCTCCACATCAGCGCCACATCAGCTTTTCTTCCATCCCTCACTCCATCCCTAACGATCCCTAAACATCCGTACCCCATTCCCTCAAACCCCTTTGCCACCTCATTTATTTTAATTCTTTTATTTATACATTTAATTATTTAACAAAATAAAAATATTTATATATATTTTTAATAAATAAAAATAAGATAAATAATAAAAATAAAAATTGTTGCGATATTGTTGGTGATATTGTTGGGGAAATTGTTGGGGAAATTGTGGCGGAAATTGTTGCGGAAATTGTTGCGAGAATTGTGGCGGAAATTGTTGCGAGAATTGCGGATGATAACCTTGTTGTGTAAACGCTTGGAAACCAAGCTCTTGATCTTCTTGCGATTGTGGTGTATTCGGTCGGTTACGACGGGATGTAGGTGTTCTGTTTGGATTCATGATGAGAGAGGTGTGAAAAATAAGAGGTTGAGAGAATTTAAGAGAGTTTGAGAGGTGTGAGATTGAGAGAATTTGATAGTGTGAAAAATAAGAGGTGTGAGAAATAAGAGGTTGAGAGGTGTGAGAAATAAGAAATAAGAGGTTGAGAGGTGTGAGAAATAAGAGGTTGAGGGTTAAATATATAGTGAGATTAAATTGAGATTTTTTTTTTTATTTTAAGAAAGAGCCGTTCAACGGTAATTTTTTTAAAAGTTTAATTAAATTTTTTTTTTTTAAAAACCCTCGGGATGGATCGGGATCCCATCCCCGAAAACCATCCCTTCCCGCATTCGATCCCGCCCCGTACCCCATCCCCGCAGCCATCCCGCTGCCACCTCCCCATCCCGAGCCCCTTCCCCGCTATGGCTACGGAAGGCCTAATACATATCAACATACGGCATGGACTTGAAATGTAATTTACTCAAATAAATCTGAAATGATTACTTCAAAATTTTGAAATTTTGAAAAGAGAAATGGAAGTACTTTTTTATATACAATTTAGATTATGGCACGCACGGTCAGTGTTAAACACAAGATTATGGTACCGTCAGTGTTGCCTATCTAATTTACTCTCACAATAAATATACCTGTACAACAAAAACTCCTTCCTCTCCATCACTCTCACCTCACTTCCTTTCTCTCTCTCTCTAGAAAAGGTCCTTGGACGGAGGACAAATTTTAGGGTTCTTCATATCACTTAGGTAAAAAATTTGTGGGTTTTCTCATGCTTCTTTCTCTGTTTCCTGAAGAATCTTTCTTTAATTAGCCATAATTGCTTAAATCTATCTTTTGGCGTTTTTTCATGGTTGAAAACCCTAAAATCAAAGCAATGTTGGTAGGTTTTGGGGTAAATCGGCGAGCTTTAATTAATTTTTCTTTGGAGTCTTTTTCCTTATGATGATATTTTACCATGTTAGTGAAGTGTCCCTTATTCGAGTTTTTAGAACTGCTTGCGTTGTTCTCTCTCTCTCTCTCTCTCTCTCTCTCGCTTTTTGTTTATATTAAATTTTCTGGTTGATGATCCTTTTATACAAACAAGGGTTTCTCAGGATTTTGGGTAAAATCGGTGTTATTTCTCATTTTGTTTCTTCTCATGCATGTACGGGTTCGGTTGATTCCATCAAAACTGTTGTTCTAGCTTGGTTTTGATTTTACTGTTTTACAGTTTGAAGAGATTTACCACTTTCAGGATCTCTGGAAGTACATTATTTTTTGTTCCATTTTCAGTTTCTTCTGCTCTTTTTTTTTTCTTCAAAAGAGGGTTTTCAGAAGTGGGCTTTGTATTCTGTGTATTTTAGCATTTTTTCAAGTTTGGTGAAAAATACACCTAGTATTCTGGTTTTTGAAGACACTAAATTATTTTCCCTTACAAAAAACCTAAATTATTTATATGCATTTTTTTTGGTTGATTCAGAAGAGGGTTATAGGATTTGTCTTCGGAATGATCTGATTGTTCAGGAGCTTTGGTGTTATTTTGTGGATTTAGGATTGTAGACTTCTCGATTCCTTTTTTGTGTTTTTGTTTTAATTTTCTTTTGTGGGTTAAGTTTGATTTTTTCTATTATTTATTTATTTCGTTGCTGGTTCTGAAATATTTTTCTGATTCATGCTCTGCATATGTCATCTCTTTATCTTCTTTTAGCTCTTTTTTGCCGCAACAATGCGATGGGCAGGGTTTTATTTGTTTATACATATATATCTTTTACTTCAGTATATTATTAACATAAAAAAAACCTAAAATCGGCTCTAAATGTTGATGTTTTGCAAAACCATTTTTTGGGTTTGTTTTGATACGAACTCGGCCTATCTTTTTATCAGCCCTACTGCAAACAATCACATCCACACACATGAACTCAGAAGGATGTCTACAGTTTTGACCCGTTTTGGTTCTTGAATTTGTTATGTGTCCTTTTATGAGGTAGTTTACTCTTTTGTTTTACTGTTTTATTCATCTTTGTAACTTGGTAATTTTATCTCTTTGGTTAATCTATTGGTTGAGTTGCACATAACCTTGGCAAAATGGAGCCTTTGGTGGTCAGTTTATCTGTTCTTTTTTTACCTGTTTTTATTTTATCTTTCAACTTGGTCATGTTCATCTTGTCTTTTTTGTCACTCTTTGGGTTAGAGTTGAACCCAATTGGCTACTTACTTCTATCTTTTTGTTAGAACTGCAAATGTTCTTTTTTTGAGGTCCATGGCTATGTGGTTTGAAGTACTATCCTTTGAAACCTATGCTGCATGCAAACTTTATCTTTTCCTTCCGCAAATAGATCCCAAATACAAGTGTTAAAAGAATTTAGTCCTGAGTTGCTTGTAGTTCTAAAAAAATGGAACATTTTGATGATTCGTGAATTTTATGAATTGGAAAATTTCAATTCTTCTGGTTTCTCCTTCTGCTGCATTGACTTCCTTTTACACTAGAAGTTCAAGATTTTTAGTTGCTTCAAGTTTGAATAATTTCGTTCATGTGAATCTGCTGAAACCCAGATAGCATATGTACTATATTGTGCTTTGTATAGCTTGCCTTCTAGTCGCTTCTCCAAATTTAAGCCGATATTAATTGTGTTTGACTGTTTGGTGGTGCTTATACAGGATTTGGTGATGGATTCACATGAAAACGATGGCAATGGTGTAGCAAACGATGGCAATGGAGTAGCGGAGGCTCTGCCACCTCCTCCACCTGTTCCGGAAAATGTGGTCCCGATCATAGCAGAGGCTGAACAAGCTATTGAACCCATCAAGAAAAAGGTGTTGCGTGTGCCAATGGCTAGACGTGGCTTGGCCACCAAGGGTCAGAAAATCCAGCTCTTGACCAACCACTTCAAAGTCAACGTGTCTAACGTTGAAGGACACTTCTTTCACTACAGCGTATGTTGTTCATTCATTCATTCTCATAGGCTGTTGTTATAGTAATAATAATAATAATAATAATAATAATAATAATAATAATGTTACAACAACTCATTTGTGCTTTGCATGGAACAGGTTGCACTTTTCTATGAAGATGGTCGACCAGTGGATGGAAAAGGGGTAGGAAGGAAAGTGCTTGATAGAGTTCATGAAACATATGATAGTGAGTTGGCTGGAAAAGAGTTTGCTTATGATGGTGAAAAGAGTTTGTTCACTGTTGGTGCACTTCCAAGAAACAAACTTGAGTTCACTGTTGTGTTGGAGGATGTTACTTCAAGCCGGTATGATATGTTACTACTTGTTTCCATTCTGTATTCAGTTATGGATCTATGTTTTTTTAACAAGTTTAAGTGTGCAGAAACAATGGAAATGCCAGTCCTGGAAGTCCTGGTGAGAAGGACAGGAAGAGGATGCGGCGCCAGTATCAATCCAAAACTTTTAAAGTTGAGTTGAGTTTTGCTGCCAAGATTCCGATGCAGGCAATTGCACAAGCTTTACGTGGTCAGGAATCAGAGAACTCTCAAGAAGCGTTAAGGGTTCTTGACATTATCCTCAGGCAACATGCTGCCAAACAGTAAGTTATATAGTTATTTGAAATAAAAGTATTTGTTGAATATTTGTATGTATCTTTTGGCTAACTTACTTCCATCTAATCTGTATGACAGGGGGTGTCTACTTGTTCGCCAATCGTTCTTCCACAATGATGTGAAGAACTTTGCTGATGTTGGTGGTGGCGTTCTTGGTTGTCGTGGATTCCATTCAAGTTTTCGTACATCTCAAGGGGGTCTTTCCCTAAATATCGGTAATGTCTGCATGTTTATCTTGTCAAACTTCACTGCCGGTTTTTGTGGTTAACTGTTTGTTGCCATTAACAGATGTATCTACCACCATGATCATCCAGCCTGGACCAGTGGTGGATTTTCTAATTAGCAATCAAAATGTGAAAGATCCTTTTTCTATTGACTGGGCAAAGGTAATAAATATCTTGATCGCTGCTTGTTGTTTCCATGGTACATACAGTAGTATCACATTGCAAGTTTCTATCTTTTCATCAGGCGAAGCGGACCCTAAAGAACCTTAGGGTGAAGACCAGCCCGACTAATACTGAATACAAGATAACTGGGCTGAGTGAGAAGCGTTGCAGCGAACAGATGTAAGTATTTTTATTGGTTATTTTGTATGCAGTAATCAAATATCAGTTGATTTCATGTTGATTGGGTGAATCTTGTAGGTTTTCATTGAAGCAGAAAAGCAAAGATGAGAATGGGGAAGCTGAAATGTTGGAAGTCACAGTTTATGATTATTTTGTGAACTACCGTAAGATTGACTTGCGCTATTCTGCTGACTTACCTTGCATCAATGTTGGGAGGCCGAAACGGCCAACATACTTTCCCCTTGAGGTAGAGTGATGGAGCTTGCAGAAGAAGAAATTTGCAGATAATTTCTTTTTTTTGCACTTGTGTGTTTATGGTTATTTGGACACTTGCAGCTATGTTCGTTGGTTTCGTTACAACGATATACAAAGGCACTCTCTACACTGCAACGCTCCTCGCTGGTTGAGAAATCACGACAGAAACCTCAAGAGCGGATGCGAGTTTTGAGTGATGTAGGTTTTGGTTTCCTGAATTTTATGGTTTTTTTATGTTTGAAAACAAAACAAAATATTAATATTGTTTTGTGTATTTAAAAGGCATTGAAGCTCAACAACTATGATGCTGAACCATTGTTGCGCTCTTGTGGCATATCGATAAACAGTAGCTTTACACAGGTTGAAGGCCGTGTTCTGCCAGCCCCGAAGGTACTTTTATGATATAATCTGATTTGGGCGATGTTTATGTTTGCTGTTTTATTATTTATGTTCGTTTATGCTTATTATTGGCTTTGATCTTGTCAAAGTTGAAAGTGGGCAATGGAGAAGACTTCTTTCCCCGAAATGGACGGTGGAATTTCAACAACAAGGTGCCTTTCAGTTCCTCTTTCTTTGTTTCTTTCTACATCATAAGTTCCGGTTTTCCATGGCCATGGCTGATTATAAGAATTTGATATGATAATGTAGAAACTTGTGGATCCCACAAAGATCGAAAAGTGGGCTGTCGTTAACTTCTCAGCTCGTTGTGACATTCGCAACCTTGTTAAGGATTTGATCAAATGCGGGGGGCTGAAAGGAATTGTATGTTTTGATTTCTTGTATTTTTTTATGTTTGCTGTGCTAAATACTTTCTCCAACTAACCGTGGTATTCGACACCTTTGGGATACTTATGGTTGATGAGCTTCTTGAAAATATGTAGCGAATTGATGAGCCTTTCGATTGTTTCGAAGAAAGTCCACAGAACAGGCGGGCCCCGCCTCTTGTTAGGGTGGAGAAAATGTTTGAAAATATACAGTCGAAACTTCCTGGTGCCCCACAGTTCCTTCTTTGCTTGCTACCCGAGAGAAAGAACTCTGACCTTTATGGTTCGTAGTACTTTCATCTACTTTTATGCATATTGTTAATTCTTGGTTTTTGTTAACAAAACCTCTTATGAATTTTTGAAGGTCCGTGGAAGCGCAAGTGTCTTGCAGATTACGGGATTGTCACCCAGTGTATTGCTCCGATGCGAGTCAATGATCAATATTTAACGAATGTTCTTCTTAAGATCAATGCCAAGGTGGTATTTGCTATAACAGTTGAATGAATTATAATTTGTTGGAAGAGAATAAAAAAAAGGTAAAAACCAAAAAGTTCTGAGAAATAAGTGTTGATTGCAGCTTGGAGGGTTGAATTCTATGTTGGCAGTTGAGCATTCACCATCTATTCCCTTGGTATCTAAAGCTCCCACAATCATTCTTGGAATGGATGTCTCACATGGTTCTCCGGGTCAATCTGATATCCCGTCTATTGCTGCGGTAACTCACTTCTGCTTTGTAATCTTCAAATGAAAATGGGTGAGAAATTAAATGGCTAACTTCATGTGTTATTATTGCTTTTCAGGTGGTTAGTTCAAGGCATTGGCCTTTGATCTCTCGCTATAGAGCTTCAGTGCGCACTCAATCTCCCAAAGTGGAGATGATCGACTCTCTGTTTAAGAAAGTTTCAGATACCGAAGATGAAGGCATCATGAGGTGGGGGATTCTTTCTTTTTCCAGAGATGTGCAATTTACACGTGTTCATGGTTTTGTGCACGAGTTTATTGAGATATTAGAGAAACCAGTTGCATTTTACTTGCAGTGTAACATGTTCTCATGAATATTTACTTTGTGGCAGAGAATTGCTTCTTGATTTCTATGTGAGTTCACAAAAACGAAAGCCAGATCAAATAATCATCTTCAGGTAAAATCTGCCTACTTGAGAAGCATTTGACATTTGAGCTATTTTATTCACTTGATTTGTACCATTTTCTTCAGGGATGGTGTGAGTGAGTCCCAGTTTAATCAAGTTCTGAACATTGAGCTGGACCAGATCATTGAGGTTTGGTTATTTTTGTAGCTCCGTTCATTTTTAACAAGACAGCTTTGGTATGTAATAATGTTTTTATTTGTAATGGTGCAGGCCTGCAAGTTTCTAGATGACAAATGGTGCCCAAAGTTCCTAGTGATTATTGCACAGAAAAATCATCACACCAAATTCTTCCAGCCAGGGTCTCCAGACAACGTTCCACCTGGTAATTTCAAGTAGATATTAGTTATTCTAATAGCATGGAGGCCGTGAGCTAAATCATGAATTTGTCGAACCATGTTGTAACAGGTACTGTGATCGATAACAAAGTTTGCCATCCTCGGAACAATGACTTCTATATGTGTGCACATGCTGGAATGATAGTGAGCATCTTTTACCTTTTACTTCCCTTTCCAGAAGGGGGGTTTTGTGGTGTATTGTATATGTATTTTTGGAAATCTAGAAAGAAAGCATTGGGTAATTGTGATTGAATGAATGAAACAGGGGACAACAAGACCTACACATTACCATGTTTTGTATGATGAAATTGGGTTCTCAGCAGATGACCTCCAGGAGCTTGTGCATTCCTTGTCTTATGTGTAAGTTTCTTTGGACCATTTTTATTTATATAATCAATAGTATGTGATGTTGATGTTAATGTTAATGTTAATCTTAATCTTAATGGTGTGCGTGTTTACAGTTACCAGCGTAGTACCACTGCCATTTCTGTTGGTAAGCTAGCTATATTTATATTCAAATGTCTTTGTGCTTACTTAGTGAATTATAATAATAATTAAAGACTAGTTTTGATAAAATGATTGATGGATGATGATGGTACAGTTGCTCCGATATGCTATGCCCACCTTGCTGCAACTCAGGTGGGGCAGTTTATGAAATTTGAGGACCATTCTGAAACGAGCTCAAGTCATGGGGGCACGGGAGTTACTTCGGCTGGAGCAGTGCCTGTTCCTCAGCTCCCGAAACTGCAGGAGAATGTGTGCAACTCCATGTTTTTCTGTTGAATGTGTAATCAGTTTGCTGTTCCTAACTTCCTTTATCTGTGGAGGGAGGGAGGGAGGGATCAAAACTTTTACTTTTAGGTGTCGTTTTTGGTACTTATGTAGTGGTTAATGTGGATGTTTAGGATTTCTGGTATGTGAATGTTTAGGATGATGTTTGCTTCTTCTATACTTCCTGTTTGTTTGTGTTGTTTCCTGCATTATTCATGTTTGTTTGTGTTGCAACTAGTATTTGATGCTCTCCTGTTTCTACAGTATGATCTAGTTATTGAAACACCTGTTTTTTTTGTTGCTATCGGCCCATGATGATGCAAGCAAGAGTTCTTTATTACTATTTTAGTTTGTCTCCAAAATATATTAACTTTTCAATAGTAAGAAGTAAGTGAAAAAATTTCTAATTAAAGAAGTGTAATAGTTACTGTTCTATTTTCATTGCAAGTGGGAGTAATAATAATAGTAATATTTACCTTCTCCAACATAGTAATACATTAATACTTTTAACATATTAAGTAATATTATTTTATTCATAATTTTAATATTAAAGATGTTTCTAGTGTTTTGTTAGTGCGTGGTTGGAGTTGGTCTTTTAAACGAATCTAAATAAATCCGAGGGTGTTTAAAATATTACCTTTTTAGATGTGATGTACGTTATGACATATAACGCATATAAACTAAAGTATGTTAACTCTAGCGTTGATCCACACGAACACACTTTGTCCTCCACACGGTGCAATCCTAAAACCCTAAGGTGTCGTTTGTTTTTTAAGAGGTCTAAAGTCTGAAGTCTTATTTCACTTCTTTTTTATAAGAGATGGTGCTGAAGTCTGAAATCTAAATTATAAGATTGTTTGTTTTTGTAACGTCTGAAGTCTGAATCTGAATTAAATTATACTACATATATTTTTATTATTAATAAACTTAAAAGAAAATTAAACATGAAGCCCAAATTGGAAGGCCTGAAACAGTACCATAACTCAAAATGGGCTCTAAAAACCCTAAAAAAACCCACTACAAATTCCCCATTTCAGCAAATAGGGTTTCTTGTTGTTTTCATTTTTAACAACCGCTACGAAAGAAGCAACAATGGCAGATTCACCTGCTCTGTTCATCTTCCCCTAAGAAAGAAGCAACAACGGTAGATTCATTGGTTTGGGTCACCGCAAATCGACAACTCCGACATGATTGTCACCTCTTCCCGTGACAAATGGGTCATCGTATGGCGTCTAACTAAGGAAGACAAAACCTACGCTATAGCCCAACGCCGTCTCACCGGCCACTCTCACTTTGTCCTTGACGGCGTCCTCTCCTCCGACGACCAGTTTGCTCCGTCTATGGGATCTCAACACCGGAACCACCGCCCAGCGATTCGTCGGTCACACCAATGACGTTCTCTCCGTCGCATTCTCCATCGCGTCGGTCTAGAATATCGGCGACAAAATGAGAAGCTAGGGCTTTCAGAGGTTTTAAGATTATGGTTTTCCTCTTGTGAAATAAGAGGAAGTCAGAGCTTTTCAGCTCTTGTTTGGAGAGAAAAATCAAACGGTCTTAATGACCCATTGTCTGACCGAATCAGATTTCAGAAGATTTCAGAGTTTTTTTTAGAAAACAAACAGACCCTAAATCTGGTATGTGTTTAACAAGAAAAAGAAAAAGGTTTAGTTTACGTTTTTTTTTCTCTAAAAGTTTCTATAATCCAACAGGATTAATTCCTTATAGGCACTAGGCTATTATCTTATTTATAGGTGGTTTCTTGAATTACTGATAAATTATAACTTAAATAAGGTTTTACCACTCTCTCTCTCTCTCTCTCTATATATATATATAGCCTTAGGTTTATTTGAGAAGTGCTAAATATATGAGAAGTAAAGAAGTAATCTTGGCCATTTATTCGGTCAAGATCGACTTTAATTGGTCAAAAGTTATGGCTGTTCCAAAAATAGAAGGACAGTTTCGTAACTTTTACAAAAACACGGGACAAGTTCATATGAACTGTGTGATTCACATATGAACTATCTGTTCATATGTGAACCCATGTAATTCACATATGAAATCTTTTTAACTAATTCATATATGAACCTTTGTGATTCATATATGAACTCTGGACCAAATATCTCTTGGCATGTTTTCACCATCGAATCTGCTCTTTTCCTCTTCGGTCATATCCATGTATTTCTTCGGCTTCGGTATAGCTGCCTCACCTGTTGCTTGCTCTGGTATGGTCACCATTGGAGTTTCTTGTGGGCATTCAGAGAGAGCTTGCCAGATATATTCAAAGATGTCTTTAGCTTCGATGAAGATGAGGAATCTGTCTCGCCATTGGCTATATTCGCCCTGATAGAGGGTCGATGGCTTGGCATCGGTGCCGATAGCTAGCGCGTCGCGAGACATCTTTGATGTTTGCACTAAGGTGATCGTCAGACGATAGGTTTGATTCAAAGTGAAATCCTAACGCAAGGCACTACGAGTGAAAGTCCTAACGCCGGTTCTAAGAATGACTTAAAGTGAACTGGTAAGAGATTAAGCTAATCAGGACTTATCGGATAGGAATCCGGATGAAAAGTGTCTGATCAGGAAGTGTCCGGATTAGATATGTGTGTGAAGTGTTCAGATAGCAAAAGTATCCGGATCAGATGAAGTTACCGGATAACTGAGAGTTACCGGATAAAAAGAATTTACCGGAAAGTTTAGAAGATACCGGATAACTGGTAGTTACCGGGTAAAGCAATAAAACAAACTTACCGAGTAAAAATTAGAAAAAACTTAACAGAAACTGAAGTGACCGAACAAGATGTGTCCGGAAAGATTAAGTTACCGGATAGAGACGTCCAGATACAACTATAGTCAGGATAAAGTTCCGAGAACTGTTGTCGTCCGGAAACTTACCGGATATGAGTCTTTTACCGAGAACTCGAAGCAATCCGGACGAGATCATCCGGATAGATGGGTCTATTGGATAGTCTCGTCCGGAAAGTGTCTGGAATAAGGAAACTTACCTGGAAATAAAGCTAATGTCCGGTAACTGCGGTTGTGGTAAGCAATTCGATTGGGATGCGATTAGGGTTGCCCAAAATAGTTCCTGAAAGATTAGAAACCTTCCAAAACACAAAACTAACAACACCCTAAACAATTTTCAAGCAAAACACTATGATTTTGATGAAAAAATTGAAGCTTTTTCAAGAACAGAGACAACTTTAAGAAATCTTGATATTGACAGAAAATGCTTCAAACGATTGAATTGGGTTATGAAAAATTGCAGAAACGCTAATGGTAACACTACTAAATGAATGGAATAAGCAGAAACTTGCAATTTTATCAGAACCAAACAATGGTAATATGAACTCAAGAACACAGTCGATTGAAAACTTAAGAAACCTTACCAGAAACCTTTTGAATGCTTTGAATCGAATCGTCCGTATGCTCTGATACCAATTGTGGATCCCAGATTAGTGCATACAAATAAAAAATCAATAGAATAGAACAACGATCCGTATGATTTCAACTTGTCATCCATATAACTTTGATAAACCTTTCAGAGAGTTTACAAAGTGTTTGCAATTCAGAATAATGATGACTAAGCAATAATGAATGATTAACCTATTTTCTAAGGCTAAGTAAACTATTTATATCTAGGCCTAATCTAATCAAGCCCATGGCCCATTATAATAATTAAACCCAAATACAATTTACATTTAATCCCTTGAACTTCTATTCAATTGGATTTTATTCCCAATAACTTTGTTGTCTGAATTTCCGGAACGATCTGTCTAGTGTTGAATATTCATTTGAAATCATGTCTAGAGATATGTTAAGCATGGGTTCGAAATCTAAGCCACCAGTACTCCAAATTGATGAATATCCTTAATGGAGGAAGCGGACGATTCAGTTCCTCAATAACCAAAATAGAGATTTGACGACTTCTATAATCAGAGGACCTCACAGATCATACATCACTGTTCCTTATATCCCAACCACTCAAATGACTTCGTTTGTTCCTGAGCGAATCGTCTACAAGGAATATCAGTACTTCAATGATCAAGACAAACTCCTGATTGCCATTGATGAACAGACACTGACGTTTTTTACTATGGCTATTCCAAATGATATCTACAACCGAGTAGATAGTAGAGACTATGCGAAGGAAATTTGGGAGGAGTTAGAGAGGTAACTTGAGAGATCTCAAAAATCCCTAGGGACAAAGAGGAACCAGAGCATAAATGCATATGAGGGTTTTAAGGCAAAAGAGGGTGAGACTCTACATGATTCTTACAACAGTTTCAACATCATCTTAAATGATTTGAGAATAAATGGGGCCAACCTGAAATCAATTCACCTATTATACCTGATTTTCCTGAAAAACCAAAACATGAAGAACCTGAATTTCCTACCTTTCCAACCTTTAACCCTATTACTGACCAATCTGGTCCATCCAACCCTTCTACTTCACAACAACCTGTCCCTTCTACCTCAAGACAACCTAATCTAAACTAAGCCGAATATAGACTCAGAACATTAAGAATGAGAACACCATTCTTGGAGGACTCTGAAAGGAGACTGTTTGCTCACTACATAAGAAGATTAAACCCATATGCAGTTTTAGGGATCACTGATCAGTCAGATGAGTTCAAGTTTAAGTATCTGTACTTCATGAGGGCTAAGTGTCAGAAGGTTCAATATGTCAGGAGTAAGAATCTGATTGTTACAATAAAGGAGGTGTATGCCAAACAGTTCTACAGACTTTGGTATCCGGTATTTAAGGTTCAGAGGTAAGATTGTAAAACTTATACTTTCTCGGAAGCCAATTTCTGCCATCTTGTTGGTCCCGAAAGGCCTATACAAGTTTGTAGAAGGGGGGGGGGGGGTTGAATACAAACACACTATTTTACTTTTCTAAATTGTTTATTGATAAATCATTAACAATTTACAGCTTGTTGCGGAAACAAGATTAAGGATAAACCTAAATCTAAACAAGTTGGAACACTAAGATTTCTTGCACTAAGAAAGATAAGGAGATTACTAATAAAATCCTATCTTGAGAGAGATTTAAACTTGTCCAGAGTTAGCAAGTTACTTCAAATGAAGTGAGTTCATCTCTTTATATACTGCATGCATTTAATGCAAGTCAGTGTATACTTTACACGTGTCATCAGCTGGTTGGTTGCATGTCATTGACCTTTGGTGACAACCTTTGTAGCCGTAAGGATGAACAGTGTAGTATCAGAGTGGTTGTACGATTTCAGATATTCGGAGGTTCTTTTCTGACAATTCGTACGGAGGCATGCAAGGGAGGTTAAGACAAAAGTACTTTGTACGGAGAACTTCATGATCAGCTTTCGTTGATTCAGCGATTATCATTTACTATTCAGCAGATGATAAAGTTCAGCGATAGCTGAAGTCTTGTACTTGATACTTCACGTTGAGTGGACAAATCTGAGTCTTCGCTGATCCGCATCAGTTCATTAGGAGACTTGTCGCTGGTTCTTGAGCTTGATCTTCGATTTCAGCGTAGAACCTATGTTGACGTGAAACTTGTCTTCAGGGATCATAAGTAAACAACTAACTTATCAGCGATCACCATAAGGACTGAACAGACTCAGCGATATGGTGAACAGTTTCGCTGAATGTTTATCTTAAAGAGCGAGAGTTCCTATCAGCGGTACTGTAAGATCTTAGTACTTATCAGCGATAGTGAAACTCTGATACATATTGTTTACTTACAATTTTCACTAAGTATTTAAGAGAGGGTCATTATCAAATCACTGAGGGTCTACACCTTCTAAGAAGAGCATCATCCTATTTTTCCATAAGTTGAAGTTATCTCTGGAAAATCTAGGGGGTTTTGCAAGAGAACCATTGTCTATATAGTATGTGTTTGTGTTGGCCATTTTCAGATAATAGCAAGGAAGAGAAATATCTTAGATTAGATCTTGTTTATGAGATTAAACAAATCTGCTCTGATACCACTTGTTGGTCCCGAAAGGCCTATACAAGTTTGTAGAAGGGGGGGGGGGGGGGGGGTTGAATACAAACACACTATTTTACTTTTCTAAATTGTTTATTGATAAATCATTAATAATTTACAGCTTGTTGCGGAAACAAGATTAAGGATAAACCTAAATCTAAACAAGTTGGAACACTAAGGTTTCTTGCACTAAGAAAGATAAGGAGATTACTAATAAAATCCTATCTTGAGAGAGATTTGAACTTGTCCAGAGTTAGCAAGTTACTTCAAATGAAGTGAGTTCATCTCTTTATATACTGCATGCATTTAATGCAAGTCAGTATATACTTTACACGTGTCATCAGCTAGTTGGTTGCATGTCATTGACCTTGGTTGACAACCTTAGTAGCCGTAAGGATGAACAGTGTAGTATCAGAGTGGTTGTACGATTTCAGATATTCGGAGGTTCTTTTCTGACAATTCGTACGAAGGCGTGCAAGGGTGGTTAAGACAAAAGTACTTTGTACGGAGGACTTCATGATCAGCTTTCGTTGATTCAGCGATTATCATATACTATTCAGCAGATGATAAAGTTCAGCGATAGCTGAAGTCTTGTACTTGATACTTCACGTTGAGTGGACAAATCTGAGTCTTCGCTGATCCGCATCAGTTCATTAGGAGACTTGTCGCTGGTTCTTGAGCTTGATCTTCGACTTCAGCGTAGAACCTTTGTTGACGTGAAACTTGTCTTCAGGGATCATAAGTAAACAACTAACTTATCAGCGATCTCCAAAAGTACTGAACAGACTCAGCGCTTTGTGGTGAACAGTGTTCGCTGAATGTTTATTTTAAAGAGCGAGAGTTCCTATCAGCGGTACTGTAAGATCTTAGTACTTATCAGCGAGAGTGAAACTCTGATACATATTGTTTACTTACAATTTTCACTAAGTATTTAAGAGAGGGTTATTATCAAATCACTGAGGGTTTGGATCAACATAATGGTTACATTAAAAGGTAAACAAACAGCCCCTAACTAAACTAACGAAACAATGCTAACTGACTCTGGCGAAGTTAACAGAAAAGGACCAAAATGTAACAAAATTAACGGAGTACTAACGAAACTCCGTTAGTACTGTCCATCTTCAACCTTACATCGATTCTCAAATTTCAACTTCGATTTCATACGTCCAAATATGTTTCTTTTGGTTCTTTTACGATCTTAGAACATCAAACAATGTTTTTCACGAGGAAAAACTAAAGCATGCACTAGGAACAAATCTGCAATGAATTAAAAAAAACTCCAGCGAGAACTCGATTTCCGGTGACAAAGTGTTAGTTGGCTACTGTTTGATCGAAGTAGCTTCAGTCAACAAGATGACGAGTCATGCGATAAGAATGAGAGGCAAGAGCCGCAAGACATGCGACAAGAGTTTCTGTCTCACGAACCCCCGGCGACAAACTCGTTTTTCAGGCGACAAGTTTTGGTGGGTAACCTTCAGGCGATAAAACTCTTGGTTTTGTCGCTCACGCATCGTGCGACAAGGACGACACCATTTCATGTGACAAGTATGAACAGTTGTCGCTTACATCGATAAGAATGAACACGATGAATTTCGACAACCGGGGATGAACTCCAATGAACTTCGTTTTTCCGGCGACGACTTGCAGTAGTTCAAAACATCATATTTCTTGAAGGTTTTTCGGTTCTAAAACTTGCTACTTTGATCGAAATCAACAGAAAGACACATCTGTGATATCAAAATAGATCGAATCTTGATCAAAACTGAAATCGATAATCAAATCGTGAATATCTTCGAACAACTTTTGTCGGCGTGCAAGAACTCGAAAATCATGGATTTGTTGTCGGAATTCGATTCTAACTAATGTAAAATGTTCCAAATCACAAAGTAAAGTGATGTGTGGAATCAAAACCGATTAAAAACACCACTAAGTTCATGGATCGATCACCATCAATGAACAAACTCACAAACATCCGAAACTCTTAATATCGACCTAGATTTTCAGAAACACTTCTGTTTTGTGGCTGAAATTCAATTCTGAATCTTATGGTTTGTTTAAAAACATAAACTGAAATGATATGTGAGAATAAAAATGATCAACTCACAACCAAAAATGAAGATCAACCACCATTTTTCATGAAAAACTTCCATGAGAACTTGAAGGCTACTGTAGATATGAAAAGAAATTCAAAATCACGATTTTGTTAATGAAAAACAAATCTGAAAATTGTTAATTATTTCAATACCAAAAACGAATTGATCTGTGAAAAAGATTTGATCCAAACACAATTGATATACAAAATCGATCAAAATCTTTTCAAAAACACAATTTTCCAAAAATGTGAATTTTGATCAGAAAATTGCTTCAAACCTGTGAATTTGATTGTCAAAAAGATAACAAATGATTTACTACAGATTAAATCACCAAAAACAAACACGAATTCAATCCAAAATGATCAAATTCTTGAGAATTTTCAAGAAAATCGACAAAAACCCAAAAACTTTCAAAAATCTTCAAAAATCCATTGAATTTTCTTCGATTGATGCACAAATCTTATTTGTTAGACTCTGATACCAATTGTGAAGTAAAGTAACAATGGATTTGCAATGAGATCTTGTATTGACTGAGAGAAAGTTACAAGATTAAAATTGACATCTACTTTTTTTTTCTCTCTCTCTCTCTCTAGAATCTATCTCTTCCTATTACAAATGACATTCTAGCTACACGTCTCTTCCACACTCCTCTAAGACTTAACTATATATACCTTTGACTTTCTACATGACTTTACATTGAGTTTGACTCTTCATACAATACTCCCGACTTTAACTAACTATACAATGCTTTGACTATTACTATTACAAAGGGTAAATCTTGAATACAATTTCTGCACTAACAAACATGATTTTTTTTCGATGACAATACTTTCGTTTGTATTCGAAGTTTGTTGAGCATCATAAATTCTTTCAACCTGAGAGTTTCTTTCATACTTTTTTCTATTTGTTCATATAAACATCATTCAATTATTTTGAATATTAGTATTTCATGCTTATCATACATAATATTTGATCTTTCTGATACATTGTTAGATTCTCAAACAAGTCTTTCGAGTTCATTTCATTCATTCAATATCATTGTCTTGAGAAATCTTCAAAGTTCAAAAGCTCACACATTGTTGATAATTCTAAGCAGAATTCATTCTGAATAATGGTGCTACTTTGTTGAAGCTAAACTATTGAACAACACATATTTTTAGGACAAAATTCATGGGATTAGCGTGAGATCTTGAAGAACATTCGCCTTTTAGAAAATTGACCGGGCGATTTACCGCTTTTGAAAGAAAGTCGGTGTGGCTC
Source organism: Saussurea involucrata (assembly GCA_033807775.1). Lineage (NCBI taxonomy): Eukaryota > Viridiplantae > Streptophyta > Magnoliopsida > Asterales > Asteraceae > Saussurea > Saussurea involucrata. Next base: position 117,339,619 of record CM066322.1, read on the forward strand.
GGAAGAGGTTTGTCAAATGGAAATGATTCAAACTCTTCATCTGAACTGCCCTCAGAATTCATGAATTTTGAAAAATCGATATCCGGAATCGATGGACTAGGATTAGTCGAGGGAGGTGAGGAACACTTTGTGCCTGTGTTTTTTGGAGAATCTGGTGCGGAAGCTAAGAAAAAATCAGAGTTTAGATTCTTCAAAACACACTCATCTTGAGACTCTTTACCGTTTCGTGGAGATGTTTTTCTAATGAAAGCTTTACACGAAGATGTATCAGACGAGTCCGAGGAAAGTTCGGGGGAAATCATCTTTTCGTTTTGGAGTAGGTCTATCTTCTCTTGAAGTTGACCATTTCTCACGTGCTCTTTCATCGCTTCTGTTGCCAAAGCAGACAGTTTTGATGTGAGCCGATTGATTTCGTTCCGAAGGATTTCCTGTCCCTCATCCGACACAGATTCGGTTTTTACGGATTTAAGATTCTCAAGTTCTGTCATAAGCGCTTGCTTTTCCTTTTGAAAACATGATCTTTTCTTCTCGAGTGACTCCTCTAATTCGACTATTTTTGCTTCCAAAACAAGAGGAGGGACATAGAGTTTACACTCGTCCTTCTCAGTTTTGGGTTCAGGTGATTGGACCTCATCCTTTTTGGAGGAATCCTTGGGCGTTGCAACCTTATAGCCATCAAAGTAGTCATTCGAGAGGTATTTCTTTGGATTCTTCTTATACATGTAGTTTATTGGTTCGTAGCAAAAAGGAAGTTGCATCTTAGTGGTGTGTGCACGCTTGTATTCCTCAGTTTCCTCTTATTTCTCAGGTTCAAGAGGACCAGTCCATTTTATTTTATATTCAATATACTTTTTGTCCAGACCGAGAAAACCAAAGTGATAAAGAGTCGGTCTTTTTGTCAAAATCTTTTTCAAGTACCGTAGGTTATCGTATCTGATCCCCCATTTCTTGTTGAAGTATGTGAATTCCTTGGGTTTGTTCATGTGTATGGTCTGATCATTTTGACCTCTTTTGTGAAGTTTGGTTTCAAGATCCGTTATTTTAGAAACAAACTCCTTGTGTTTGATTTGCAAAGAGGAGCATTGATAGACAATCTCTGCTTTCCCATTCTCACACTGATCAAGCTTAATGGTTAATTCAGATATCTTGGCCCTTAAGTCCTTAGATGCTATTGAAAGATTTGTACATTTTTCTTTTAAATTAGCATTTTTGGACTTGTATTTCTCAGTTATGCGCTTTTGAACATCTAGCTTTTCAGTTAAAGATTTAATTTCAAGCAGTTGTTCATTAGTGGTGGCCTTATAAGAATCTATCCATTCAACAATAGGTTGCATCTGTTCGATTAAGCTTTGATGAATAGGTTCACATACCTGACACAACTTTGCCTTTTCTTCCGAAGGTGAGTGGTAGCCCATGAAAGCATCATCATCTTCAGAATCGCTTTCACTGTCAGAACGAGCCAGCCAGTGGTCATGTTCAACAAATAGAGCTTCTACTGCCTCTTTCTGTTCTGCTAGAAGAAGTTTGGCCTTGTAGTAGTGTGCGTTCTTTACGATAGGCTTTCTACAATCCTTTGCAAAGTGACCCAATTTCCCGCAATTGTAGCAAGTGACAGATTCGTCCTTCTTCTTTGTCTCGGGCTTGCGGTCTTCCTTCTCACTCTTCTCCTTCTTTTCAGGCTGTTTATGATCATCTGCCTTCTTCTTTCCTTCATATTTGTCCTGATAATCATGGTGCTTGTTGGAGGAAGTGGAGTAGCGCTGATTATTAGATGAAGGTTTCTTGAAGAACTTCTTTTGCTGGAAAGAATTTGAAATAAAGGCCATTGCTTTATTCACAGCAGTCAGTTCAGGATTAGAATCACTTTCTTCTTCTTCCTCAGATTCCGGTTCGGATTCACTCGGCTCTTGGACTCGTTTGGATCGACGGCTGGAAGATTTGCCTCGTTTTGAAGAAACAAGAGCGAGTGGATCAACATTTGACTTGGAGGCGGACTTATGGCAGCTTAGAATCTCCATGACTTCATCCTCATCCTGTAGAAGCATCTCGTAGAGTTCATGGATAGCAACGTTCTCCATCAGGTGGTTGTGCTTGATGTGAGAAGCGAATACTTTCCATTCAGGCAATAGGTTGTTGAGAAACTTGAGCGCATTCTCCGTGTTTGATCGGTTGATATGGTTTTTTTGGAGCTCGTTCAGAAGGAGGCAAAAACGTTCATAGGTTTGAGAGAGGGATTCGCCAGTGCGCTGCTTAAAGCCATCAAACTTGGTTATGCACCTGTTGATCTTCAGTTGGTTGCCGACTTTGCTCCCACTCATCATCTTTTCTACCTGATCCCACATGCCCTTTGCAGTATGCTTGTAGATGTCAATGGCTGTGTAGATCGGATTAGGTAGAGCCTGGACCAAATATCTCTTGGCATGTTTTTCGCCATCATACATGCCCTTTTCGTCTTCGCTCATCTCCAAGTACTTCTTGGCCTCATATCGAACTTGACCACCTTCTTCTTGTGTTGGAATGACATTCATGGGTTTAGCTTGTGGACCATCAGATAGATCACGCCAGATGTACTCGTAGTTGTCCTTCGACTCGATGAATATGAGGAATCTGTCCTGCCATTGGCTATATTCTCCCTGGTAAAGGATCGGTGGATTGGAATCGGTGCCGATAGCAAGAGCATCGCGAGACATCTTTGGTGATAGCACTAATGTGATCGTCAAACGTTTGTTCGATTCAAAGTGGAATCCTAACGCAAGTCACTAAGAGTGATGTCCTAACGCAGGTTCTACGAGTGATGTAGACTAAAACTGGTAAGAAACTAGCTAAAACAGAACTTACCGGATAGGAATCCGGCTGAAAAAGTGTCTGATCTGGAAGTGTCCGGATCAGATGTGAGTGCAGTGTCTGGATAGCAGAAGTGTCCGAGTAAAATGAGCTTACCGAAAGAAACTAGGTTACCGGGTAAAATGAGCTTACCGGGTAGGATGTAGTTTCCGAATAAACGAAAGTTACCGAATAAAATACTTACCGGAAAGTAAAAAGTTACCGAATAATAAAGACTTACCGGAAAGCTGAGGTTACCGAATGAATGAGCTTACCGGGAACAGATGAATTCGGATAGATATCCGGAATGACCAGGGTACCCGAAAACCTTGAGTTACCGGGTGATGTGTGTTTGGAGACTACCGGTATCCGGAAAGTTACCGGATACTTTGAGTTACCCGAAAAGTAGTGAAAAGAATGAACTTACCCGGGAAGTATAAGGAAGTTCCGGAAAGCACGACTGTGGTGTCCGGAAACTGCGGCTGTGGTTTCCAAATTCGATAGAACTTCAACTAGGGTTGCTAAAATCGTTCCCGAAAGATTAGAAATCTAACAAAACACAAAACTAACAATACCCTAAATGATTTTGAAGCAAAACAACATGATTTTGATGAAAAAATTGAATTTTTGGTATGAACAGAGACCAAAAACCAAAGAACTTGATTTTGCTTAAAACAAATCAGATGATTGAATTAGGAGACGAAAAATTGCAGAAACGTTTATAATGATGATGTGAATCGAATGCAATAAACGAAATCTAGCAATTTTACCAGAATCAAAATATGAAATATAGAGCCAAGAACACAGTCGACTTAAACACAATAAATCTTACCAGAAACCTTATGAATCACCTTGAATCGAATCGTCCGTATGCTCTGATACCAATTGTGAGTTCCAGATTAGTGCATACAATCAATGAAATCAATAAAGTAGAAACAATCAGAATGATTTCAACTGGTCATCCATATCACTTTGATTAATCTTCAGAAAATTACAATATGAATGATAAAGATGATAATGATGATTAACCTATTTTCTAAACAAAATAAGCTATTTATACTTAGGGCCTAATCTATCAAGCCCATGGCCCATATAAACAATTAAGCCCAAATACAACTTTTACAATATAAACCCTTTAACTTCTATTCAACACAACTTGACCCTAACATTACTCTCTATTATAGAGAGTAAAATATAGAGTTTGTTAAATCTTCTCCAATGTATTACTCTATTTTACTCTCTAAAAGAGAATATTCCAAGTATATTCTCTTTTATTTTGATTACATATATTTTCAATAATATCCTTATATTTATTAACTTTATAAATTGCATCCTTATATTTTTTATTTTCACAATACCCTTATATTTATTAACTTTATCATATTATTTTAACAACGTTATAATTCATATTTAGTTGGATAAATTTAAATTAATTTAAAACTTAAAGATAAATATAATTCTAGTCTATTAAAATTGGTATTAGACAACAAATAAAATAAAAATACAAGAATCTAAAAAATAAAAGGGTCATTTTGTAATTATCAAAAGTTAGAAAAAAAAACAGAGAGTAGTGAATAGTAACTCTCTATATAGAGTTCATTGGAGAGGATATAGAGAGTAAAATAAAGATAGAGAGTAAAATAGAGAGTTCATTGGAGATGGTCTAAGGGTCGTTTAAGAGATTATAATTTATTGTTTTTACTGGTGTTGTGCATCGCGCGTTGCGCGGTGACGATAAACATTTTTCGATTTTCTTTGTAGCACGTTAAGTGGTTTGATCCTTTATGTATTAGATATTTTTCTTGAAAAACATTTACATATTAGATATTAAACTAATAAGAACCAGTATTTCACTTTATATATAAGAAACCACCACGTCATTTCTTGTTATTTTTTTAGCCAATCCACAATTATTTGATCAATTCCTACTACACCGTTCACCATTGGATGTGATTGTTTCTTAATATATAATAGATAGATATAAACAAACATGTGTTATTGAATGACACAACTGGTTTTTTTAAATAAATTTTTTGATTTATAACCATTGTTACCTTACTAAAAAAAATTGGTATTTTTATTTATAAACATTGTTACCTTACTAAAAAAAGACTAAATTAATAAATTTTTGATTTATAAACATTGTTAGCTTAGTAAGAAAATACAAAAATCGAAATAAAATATTTTATTTATTATTATTGTTAGCTTACTCAATAAAAATTTATATTTATAAACATTGTTAGTTTTGCCTATTAAGTTATGGATCATGTAAATTAAAAAAAAACAAATAGTAATTTAAGTCTAATTTATAAAAATTAAATAAAAATTAGAAAATTTGATAAAAGTTTTAATTTATAATCATTGTTAGTTTACAAATAAAAGCACAAATGATTTTTAATTTAAATTAAAAAAGAAATGAAAAGCTTTAGCATTTAATGTGTTGAAATGATTTAAAAATAATTTTAAAATTATGAGAAAAAAGATAAATCCAAACAAAGGATATGGGTCAATGAACTCGATGGATGCGGAACGTGATGAACTAGATGGATCTGGAATGTATGAATCCGTTGGAGAATGCCGAAATTTATTCAAAGTTAAAACTTCATTTCGATTAAACTATATTCAATTACAAAAAAAATGGTGTATTACGATCAATGAAAAAAATGGTGGATTGTAAACCCATGAACAAGATGATTCTAATAATTATCTCAAAAAGATAAATGCCATAAATAAAATGCAATAAAAATTAAACAACTTCCAAAAAAATCCGTGTTACTTAAATGAAGAAATAGAAACAAAAGTTAAACAAAATAAAAATTATTAACCAAATCCCTAGGGGTGTTAAATTTGTACCATTGACAAATTAACCAACTCAATACCAACCGTATCAATTGAAATGGTATCAACTAAGTTGGTACCAATTAAGTTGGTTGGTAATACTGTACTAACTTCACAAATTTGGTTGGTATGTGGAAACTCGTGTACCATGGTAATACCGTACTGTACCGACTTTTATATATATATATATATATATATATATATATATATATATTATTTTTAGTTATTTATTAAATAGGAAATGAAATGAAATATATATTTATTATGATTTAATGTATATATAAAATATTGATCCGATTGTTTTTTTATGAGCCTCAAAGATGGATTATATTGACTTATAACTCACTAAACGTCACCTTTGAATTTCTCTTCCTAAGCCTCTAATCTCCTAACTCTTTTGTCGTTTCTTCTCAATGCAACTACGTAACGCAACATTAACTCCTTAAATCTCTTATATTCACAAACGCAATGATGAACAACACGTTATTTGGACAATCAATTGGTTTGTATCATCAATTTGTATTAATATCTTTAATTGTAATTTCAAACGTTTGAGATGGTACAAAACCGTACCAATATGTACCAACCGAAAAATGTTGGTACCAATTAAGTTGGTACCAAGTAGAGTTGGTTGGTACACGGTATAATTTTTGTACCATTTATAATTAGTTGGTACACGGTATTGAGAAAAAAAGCATGGTACCATACCATGTTCACCCCCTACAAATCCCTAATCTACCCTAGGTTGCAATGGTTGTAACTTCTTTGAGGATTGCATAATATCCTTCCCCAATAGTTTAATACATTAAATGGTATTACTATTATAACATTAAAGACGTTTTAGTGTTCATTTTTACTTTTTAGTGTGCGGTTGGAGTTAGCTTTTTTTAATGTTCAACGAACCCACCATTTTTAAGGTTTTAGTGTTACATTTTTAGTGGTTAGGTTGGAGATGCCCTTAGATCTAATGCACGAGTGTGAGTATTTGGGTTTTGGCTTCATGCTAAATGTGTGTTTTGATTCATGAATTCTTTCGGCATGTTACATTTCCTTTACTTACATATAATATAATAATATATTTATTTCCACTATATTTAGTCATTAATCATTTCCATTAAGGTTGTGCATGCCTTTTGTACATTTGATGACGACTCTTGCTTCCATTCCATCATCATAGGTGTCATAGCAAGAAACAACGGACCAGTGTTTCAATAACCAGATCATACTTACTTTTGAAACATCAGTAAGAGCATCAAATCCTATTTGCAACACGAACAAACATAAATAATGCAGGAAACAACACAAACATAAATAATGCAGGAAACAACACAACACAAACAAACAGGAAGTATAGAAGAAGCAAACATCATCCTAAACATTCACATTCCAGAAACCCTAAACGTATACATTAACCACACCATAAGTACCAAAAAAGGAACACCTAAAAGTAAAAGTTTTGATTGGGGGCCTTAATCAACTCCCTCCCTCCCTCCCTCCCTCCCTCCACAGAGAAAGGAAGTTAGGAAGGAAGGAAAGCCATTAGCAACAGCAAACTGATTACACATTCAACAGAAAAACATGGAGTTGCACACATTCTCCTGCAGTTTCGGGAGCTGAGGAACAGGCACTGCTCCAGCCGAAGTAACTCCCGTGCCCCCATGACTTGAGCTCGTTTCAGAATGGTGGCAAAGGGGTTTGAGGGAATGGGGTACGGATGTTTAGGGATCGTTAGGGATGGAGTGAGGGATGGAAGAAAAGCTGATGTGGCGCTGATGTGGAGGGGAATCTTTGAAAGATAGAAGGGATGGGGTACGGATGGCCTTATTATGGTCTTCACAATACGTTTGTTATATTTTCAGTACTTGTGCTATGCGAAGAAGCATGCTCCAAGTTCTTTCCACTAAGGGCATCCACAATCATCAAGCTTTTATGAAAGACTTGAGAATAATAAAAAAATAAAAAAATATGTGAGGCCCATCAAAGACTTGAAAGACTTGAGACTTGCCTCTCACATACATAACTTCAAAGACTTGAGAAAGCTCAAGCCTTTGAGAAGTAAACCCATCATCAAGTCTTTACTCCAATGATCAAGTCATTCTCAAGCCATTCTCCAAGTCATTAAATCAGCCATTGGAGATGCTCTAACAGAATCAAAAAGGTTATGTGAGTCCAGTTAAGAACAAGGGGTATTTCCGCTTTTTAACTTTTTTTTGTCTTTTATTACAAGACCAAAATTGTAATACATTCTAATATTATATATATTTCATTATTATTACTATTACAGGCGAAAGATCGTGTGAAAATTTGAGGTTAACGTAAGAAGTGGACTTGAGCCATTGATCCTTGTTAATCAAATGTCCTCCCATGAATTGCGACTTAGAAGAGAATTGATTTGGTGCATCTCTTCCTAATGTGTGTCCATTTCTCATCCAACGGTTGATAACCACCTCTTACGGTTCTCATATTAACCTCAACTTCTCACCGGAACCCAACTCTATTATTATACATTAAATGCATACCAATGAGGGTGGCGGTGGTGGAGGCAGTTTTAACAGTGAGTGTGAGGTGGTTATTCTATTGTGAGGATAAGGGTAGTTTTAACAGAGTTGATTTGGAATCACAATCACAATGTTTTAAAATAGTCTTTGTTTTCATCTTAGAGATTTATTGTTGAAGATCTTGTTTGCTTTCCTTCAGGCCACTGATCTCAACATCCTTACTTTTAAGATCTTGACCACTTGTTGAATTCTCTAACACACTCAATTTCTTAGTCAAATCTTTGTTCACTTAAGAGAATGATTTATAACTTTGAATGTACATATCCATCTTTTCTTTTAAATTTTTAATTGTTCTCTTATATTTTCTTTTTTTTTCTTCAAGATCTTTGATTTTCACTCTATTTGCTCTGTCACTAGATGAGTCATTCCAACCCATATAGTCTAGTGTGACAGAATCCATCACTACCTGAAAGATTAAAATGAAGGAACGTTAACAGATACTTCAATTAGAAGTGAGATTTGTGCGCTCAAAAATTTAAAACCAGAAAAATATGCGAAAATAAGAAAAATATAAGGACTAAACTTGACACAAAAAGAAAATAAGAGAAATAAGGACTAATACTGACACAAGTGAAAATTAAAAAATAAGGACTAAAATTGACAAAAATTAAAAATTACGAAGCATAGTGACTGAAAATGATAACTTATGAAACTAAAATGAAAAACAAGGACTCAAAGTGACAAACATTAAAACTTAACAAAGACTAAGACTAAAAATGACAAATCCTAAAAAATTAAAACTAAAGGGACAAAAAATGACAAAAACAGAAACTTAAATTATAAGAACTAAACATGACAGAATCCTAAATTCTAACTATAGGGGCTAAAATTGTAAAAATGCTAAAACACAAACTATAGGGACTAAAAGTAACAAAAAATGAAACTAAAATTACAAGGACTAAAACTTTAAAATAAATATAAAAAAACTTCTAATTGACTTAACGGAAAAACCTAACGGATGGACTAAAAATGCAAGAAAACTAACGGAAAAAATTACGGTCCGTTAATAAAAAGACACTAACAAGCTAACCAACTGACACTTAACGAAAAATGACTTAAAATGTTACAAAACTAAGGGGCTGTTTGGCAATTGCAGAATGGTTAAGAGCATAATGGTTGAGAGGTCAGAATGGTTGAGAGGCTCTGTATGGTTGAGTGCAGAATGAAATTTGGTTGTTTGGTAATTGTTCTGAATGGTGGGTCTGAATAACAACAAATTACCATTTTAACCCTCTCCAATAAAAAAAATTTATTAACCAATTTCATAAACCCTAATTGCAGCCTCTGCAATTTTACCAAAATCGATTTCACAAACTGAGCTCTTGCCATTTCAATTGTTCTGTCCCAAAATCTTATCGAACCAATATCTGAATTCAACAGAAATTGAACCACAGATGACGACATCGAACCAAAATCGATTTACAATACCAAAATCGAACCAAAGTCGATTTACAAAATCGATTTACAATACCTAAATAGAACCAAAATCGATTTACAGAGAAGAGAGACGAGCGAGAGACCGAGGCGAGAGAAGAGAGACGAGAAGAGATGCGAGAGACAGAGAAGAGATGCGAGAGAAGAGAGACGAGAGGAAGAGAAGAGATGCGAGAGAAGAGAGACGGTATCAGAGGGCAAAAATGGAAGAAAACCATCTCTGAATGGTTGAGCTTGGTATGAGATGCAAAATGGCTCAGAGGAGATTGTCACCATTCAGAGGATGTTTTTTTTTACCAAACACCTTCCACCTCTGAATCGGTCAGAGGTGACCTCTTAATGTGTTGGTCCCGAAAGGCCTATACAAGTTTGTAGAAGGGGGGGGGGGGGGGTTGAATACAAACACACTATTTTACTTTTCTAAATTGTTTATTGATAAATCATTAACAATTTACAGCTTGTTGCGGAAACAAGATTAAGGATAAACCTAAATCTAAACAAGTTGGAACACTAAGGTTTCTTGCACTAAGAAAGATAAGGAGATTACTAATAAAATCCTATCTTGAGAGAGATTTGAACTTGTCCAGAGTTAGCAAGTTACTTCAAATGAAGTGAGTTCATCTCTTTATATACTGCATGCATTTAATGCAAGTCAGTATATACTTTACACGTGTCATCAGCTGGTTGGTGGCATGTCATTGACCTTGGTTGACAACCTTAGTAGCCGTAAGGATGAATAGTGTAGTATCAGAGTGGTTGTACGATTTCAGATATTCGGAGGTTCTTTTCTGACAATTCGTACGGAGGCGTGCAAGGGTGGTTAAGACAAAAGTACTTTGTACGGAGGACTTCATGATCAGCTTTCGTTGATTCAGCGATTATCATATACTATTCAGCAGATGATAAAGTTCAGCGATAGCTGAAGTCTTGTACTTGATACTTCACGTTGAGTGGACAAATCTGAGTCTTCGCTAATCCGCATCAGTTCATTAGGAGACTTGTCGCTGGTTCTTGAGCTTGATCTTCGACTTCAGCGTAGAACCTTTGTTGACGTGAAACTTGTCTTCAGGGATCATAAGTAAACAACTAACTTATCAGCGATCACCGAAAGGACTGAACAGACTCAGCGCTTTGTGGTGAACAGTGTTCGCTGAATGTTTATTTTAAAGAGCGAGAGTTCCTATCAGCGGTACTGTAAGATCTTAGTACTTATCAGCGATAGTGAAACTCTGATACATATTGTTTACTTACAATTTTCACTAAGTATTTAAGAGAGGGTCATTATCAAATCACTGAGGGTTTGGATCAACAATCTCCCCCTATTTGATTATGACATAGCAACAAGGAAAATTGCTATTTAATGAAAACATAAGGATAAAAAGAACTCATAAAATATTTGTCCCTTTTACTGTTTTCTGGGATCTTTTCAGTACTGATGGAGTAAAGTACGTTCGCTGAAATCTTTCTTTAAAGTATTGAATCAGGTTACAATGAAGAATAGAAAGATTACAAGTACAAGCGAAATAAATTACAAGTACAGAAGGATGACTGATACAATAGAGAATAAGGTGATTGTTATCAGCCTTCAAAGGGTTTTCCTTAATGAGAAGTTCATCAAGGGTCGTCTTTTCAGTAGGGATCATCCAGTCAGGAACCGTTACACCTCGTTTTCTTTTGTTCAGCGCTTCTTCAAAAATCAAGGGTTTTAGGTGTCGTGCCTGAATGTCTTTTCTGAAGTCACACCAGTAGATGAGATCTTTGAGCTGTTCGATTGGAGTGATTGGAAGCTCAGCGATCCGTTGAAAGCATTTACGTCCGTCGTAGTCAAGAAAGAATATTCCATAAGGATTACTGATGACTTTACCAGGGACAAAAAGTTCACATGGTGGCAAAGAGATGTCAAGGGCAGATAGATCAGGATCAGGACCAAGTACTTCAGCGCGAGAGAAACCAATTCCAGTTTCATTTCGTATGACAGGACCTGAGTTTGAATCTTGACGTTTCTTCTTTGGAGAGCCCCTTTTTCTTTTCAGCTTTAGATAAGGAACATGAGGAATATCCACACAAGAAGATATCAAATCGATCTGTCTGTTTACCAGCTTTTCGAAATGATCCTTGTACTTAGATTGTGACGAATGGATAGCTAACCTCATCTCCATCCATTCAGAGAGACCATACCTTTTTACAATGTCAGCGCGAAAAGTTTCAGTTTTGCCATCTTCTCTGAATAGTTTGATGTCAACAATAGGTACTCCGATAGAGGTTCTTCCAGAGATGAATACCTTGTTGATCTTCGCTGGACGATATCTGAAGTGGATTTTCTCTTTACACCAGATCAGGGTGGTCTGAGAAACTTCAGTTTTATTTTCCACGATCTTCTGGGCTTGTTCCCAAAGCTTTCGTTGGATTTGAATGGGAACACGCTTCAGTTTGGGGTCTTTGACAGATTCTTGAGTAAGCTTGATGGCGTATTCTCTGTCTTTATCTTCAGCTTCCTTTCTTTCAGCGATGAGGCGTTCAGCTCTGAGGTGTTCCTGGTATTCAGCTTTTGAAATTCTGAACTTAGGAGGAACTGAAGGCAGTTGATCACGCCTTAGAATGATTCGCTGATCCTCGAATTGCTTTATCATTTCTTCTCTTCTCTTTTGATCCTCTTCACTCAGCTTTTGAGGAGCTGAGGAAGGTCTGTTTCTGTGCGAGAGAGGTTGTTCTTCTGGTTCATCAGTCTCAGAGATCAAATCCAAGACTGGGATTATGTCTTCAGCGGCAGCTGGAATTATTTGTGAAGTCGCAATAGTAGAGCCTTCAGCGATATCCTCAAACAGGGGAGAGGACTAGCTGAAACGCAGCGATCTTACAAATAAGAACTGGGTAGAAGAACTTGGGTAGAAAAGATAGAAAAAATAATGTGGATGTGTATGGTGTTTGTGGAATGGATAACTGATTGTTCAGAGATGTTCAGGGAAGGAATATAAGTAAAGTTCAGTGTACCTGACAAATCTGCTTTGCAAGCAGGATCGCCAGATTTTCATCTTCAGCGAGGCCTTTGCCTTTGCTTTTCTCAGCGCCGGAGGCTGAGGGCTTTGTCTTTGTCTTCTCCCCTGATGGTTCTTTTATTGAGATTCCTTTAAGATCTTTGATCCTTGGGGCATGTTTGACGATAAAGAAATCATCGTCATCTTCATCATCATCATCATCATCGTTCCTTGGAGAGGAGGATGGTTCAGCTTCAGGGATGTCAAAGTCTTCGTCTTCTTCTGCTTTGGATTCCTCAGCATCTTCTTCGAGTTGCTCCCCCTCAGATACAGAGGCGAGCTTCTCGGTTCCCTCAGGGTTTTCATCTCCCTGAGGTCCAACGTTCAGATCTTCATTCCTCTCTCCCCTGATAGATTCATCATGGGAAAGGTCTTCAGCGCTCTTGTTCAGATTTTCAGCGCTCTTCTCACCGGAATGTTCAGCGCTCTTCTCCCGATCTTCAGCGCTCTTCTCCCCCTCTTTTTCATGATGACTGGGGGAGGAATGAGTAGATTCAGCATTGGTGTTATCTCTGTCTTCTGGGCCAGAGATTTTCACACAACCTTCAAGCCTTGCTATTCTGTCTTCTAGGCCAGAAATAGCAGGCGTGATTTTCTTCAGCTCTGTGCGATCCGCCGTTGTGAATGAGTCCAAAATAGGTGCAAGGTACGGAGCAGGAGCTGGATTGTTTGCCTTGTTCACCAGTGTCTCGATCATTGTCTTGACAGAACCAAGGTCGGTCTTCACAGAGCCCAAGTCGGTCTTGACCACTGACATATCACCTTCGAGTTTTCCAACCGATGTCTTCAGCGTTGTAACCTCGCTGGACACGGTGGAAACTGACGTCTTGAGGCTGGTGTAGTCAATGTAGATGTCGGAGAGCACTTTGGCAAAATCGGCGAGAGTCTTGTCAAGGCCCTTGATGTCTTCAGTGGAAGCCTTCTTTTCCACCACCGTTGTCAGCTTTGTCAAATTCTCTCCAGCGTTTGATACAGCTGTAGAGTTATTTGATAGAGTGGTGGTGAGATCTGTAAGCTTTATCTCCACGGACTTCAGTGAGGAGTTGATATCTCCCAAATTAGGACCTGTAACATATAAGTACTTGTGAACAAAGGAAAGCTCAGAAGTTTCAGGTTTAGTTACAGTGTTTAAGGTGGGATTTGTACCTGCAGGAGGATTGATGAACTCGTCAAAGTTGCAAGTGCCTGAATAATGTTCCATATCCTCTTCGAAAGTTCGGTGAGGAATGGTGATCGCTGCAGGTCCTTTCTTCATCATTTGTTAAGAAGCGTCAGCGGTGGCTTCTGGAATGATGGCATCTCCAGTGTTCTTTGGAGGAGTGTCCAAGTGAGTGGAGGGAGAAGCGAAGGTTAAGATTGGGGTTCGGGTTCTGAGTTCAGCGTTGGAATCGCTGACAATCACTTCATCAGTCTTTTGAGAGACTGAGGGAGGTTGGGTAGTTTCCAAGTTTCTAACCTCAGCGTTTAGAGACGCTGAAGGTTGGTTAAAAGGGATGGCTTGTACGGGTGTGGCAGAGCGTACCACGGAACTTTCCTTCAGCTCTTCAGAATGAGCTGAGGAGTCTTCAGCATGGAATTGCTGGGGTTGCTCCTTGGTTTTCTTGATCCTTTTGGAATCAAGTTGGGTAAGTGAGTGTTTCCTTTTGTTAGAAGGAGTGGATTTTGTGGCCTGGGAATCAGCGAGGGGTATTGTCGCTGAAGGAGCCACAGAAAGCGGAGAATTTAGAAGAGTGAGAAGAGTAGAGAGACGTACCTCGTTGGCGACAGGCTTGAAATCGAGAACCTTAGGGCCAACCTGAGAAAGTTTCAGGTCACCCTCTTGAGGATAGCTTTCCTTCAGGCCATATTGGAAGATGGCGCTGATGAATCGTGGGTAAGGAACCCATGCTGGTCTGTCAGCGGCAGAATCGACACGTTGAATCAGGTCTTCATAAATAATGGAGGCCCAGTCAATGTTTAGACCTTTCAGCAGTGCGTAACCCATGGATTGCTGAGGTTGGGCGGCTTGATCAGAAGATCCGGATTTCGCTGTCATGCAGCTGATCAGGTGAGCGAAGATGAAGTTCATCTCGCTGGGCATCTTGGATTTCTTTATCTGCGTCAGTTTCTTCTCAGGCTTCTTGTCCCTTCCAGTTTCCCAGATGTAACCCATTGCATCGAGAAAAGCAATTATTTCTTCTCTGTCAGCATGCTTCTTATGGTCAGGGAGTGGAACGAAGGGTTTTTCTTTGGTGGCATTTGGGAAGTTCAGTGCTTTTCGGATTATGGCGGGGGTTATCTTGATGGTGCCATACTCACTATCGCTGAGTATGCAGTCGATGGTTTTGGATGGATCTTTGGCAGAGGGTAGCTCAGTGTGTCTGGCAGAGTACCATAACTGGGATAAGAGCCGCTGACTGGCAGGAGGTGTTATGGTCAGGGCTGTGTAGATGGGGCTGTTTTTCAGAAAACTCACATCATCGTCCAGATGTGATACTTGCTTCCGAGGAGGAAACTCGAGAAGAGCTGAGAGGTTGTTGGCCTTAGTCCAATCTAGTTGATCCAGCTCGAACTTAACCTGAGGAGCTCTGAAGATGTCCATTTCCTCAGAGTCAGCGGAGATGGACTCAGCGGTAACATTCAGCTTTGAAGTTGCCATTTCACTGTATTACCAGTTCAACCAAATATGTTAATAAGAATTATCTTAATGTGGAAATAAAATTCCATTAAGATTTTTCGAATTTTGTCCATTTCATTCAGACAAAAATGTCTTAATGAAGATTAGGGTTTTTCTTGTTTTTGAAAAACGAATTTCACACCCATTAAGTCTTGTATTCCAGTTAAAAGAAACTGGATACGAATGAAGAACAAGTGTAAGATTTGGATTTAAAACTTGAAGAACAACCATGAAATGGTTGTGTTCATAAAACCATGAAAGAAAATGATTTTATTTTTGAGTTCTTTTGTTTGATCTTGTGTAAAACAATGATAAGATCGAAAACAAGTTATTCGCATTTGATAATAGATAAGAACATATTAACCTTGATGTTTTGATGAAGAAGATGATGAACAGTTCTTGAGGTTTTTGAGAGCACAAATGCAACAGAGGATTCTTTCTTGCGGAGGAAGATTTGATCGCGTAAAAGACAAATATAAACTTTGAGAGTGTTTATATAGGAAGAGAGTAGAGAGAGAAAAACTTGAGCGGGAAAGTTTTTCATCATGACACGGACACGTGTTTGCATTTGATTGGATAGACAACGAAACGTGCAAACGTGTGTCAGAAAAAGGGCGTGCCTGGTGTTATCCGTTGCAATGACGTCACAACTGTCCTTTCACATTCTTTCGTTGTCTCTGATGTTTTGAAAAACTCAGGGACTCTTTGGAAAATATGAAGCACTGAATAGAAATATCAGTGAGGGTTTTAAGAACTTTCAAAGTATCGCTGTTAAGGAAGAGATATTCAGCGATGTGAAAAATTTGAAATCTTGCATTTTCATGCGTTTTGTCAGAGTGAGAGAAACATACCTGAATATCAGCTAACCAGGTTTATTCAGAGAGAAGATGAGAATGGATTGTACAAGTTTATTTTATCCGAGAGCCTATACAAGTTTGTATAATCTTATCGCTGATCAAATGTGAACCTCTGAAGATTTTATCCTTCAAAGTTCAGCATTCCAAGCTCGCTGATGAGAAAGTTGAATCTTGTCTCATCAAGAGGTTTGGTAAAAAGATCAGCTAACTGATAATCAGTTGGGATAAAATGAAGTTCTATTTCACCATTCATCACATGATCTCTGATAAAATGATATCTGATTTCGATGTGTTTTGTCTTTGAGTGTAGTACTGGATTGTTTGCTATAGCGATGGCACTTGTGCTGTCGCAGTAGATTGGAATTTTGGATAGCTGAAGATCATAGTCTAGCAGCTGATTTCTCATCCATAAGACTTGGGAACAACAGCTTCTAGCGGCTACATACTCAGCTTCAGCTGTGGAAGTGGACACTGAATTTTGCTTTTTACTTGTCCAACTTACCAGCTTTCCACCCAGGAGCTGACAACCTCCTGTGGTGCTTTTCCTATCCATTTTGCAACCTGCAAAATCACTGTCTGAATAGGCGGTTAGGTCGAATCCTGAATCTTTGGGATACCAAAGACCTAGATTCGCTGTACCCTTTAGATATCGAAAAATTCGCTTTACAGCTTTCATATGAGATATCTTGGGTTCAGCTTGATACCGTGCACATAGACATGTTGCAAACATAATATCGGGTCGGCTAGCTGTTAGATATAACAAAGAGCCGATCATCCCACGGTACAGCGTGACATTGACAGGAACACCCTTAGTGTCCTTATCAAGTATCAGCGGAGGTGCCATTGGGGTTTTCATAGCTGAACTATCAGTTAAGTTGAATTTCTTCAGCATATCTCTAACATATTTTCCCTGATTTATAAACGTTCCTTTCTCAGTTTGCTTAATCTGAAGACCAAGGAAATATGTTAGTTCACCCATCATACTCATTTTATACTCATCTTTCATCCTATCAGCGAAACGAGTACAAAGCTCAGGGTTAGTAGAACCAAATATAATGTCATCAACATATATTTGAACTAAAATGATATGACCTTTTACTTTTCTAAAGAATAGAGTTTTGTCAATCTTACCTCTCTCAAATTTTTCAATGTGGAGATAAGTAGAAAGAGTGTCATACCATGCACGAGGAGCTTGCTTCAAGCCATAAAGTGCCTTATCCAGCTTATAAACATAACCTGGACGCTCAGAGTCTGAAAACCCTGGAGGTTGTTCCACATAAACTTCTTCATTCAGCTTTCCATTTAGAAACGCTGACTTAACATCCATTTGATGTACAGTGAAGTTTTTGTGTACAGCATATGCTAAGAAAAGACGAATAGATTCAAGTCTTGCTACTGGAGCAAAAGTTTCGTCATAATCTATGCCTTCCTCTTGTCTGTATCCCTGAGCAACAAGACGAGCTTTGTTGCGAGTTGCAGTACCATGTTCGTCCAACTTGTTTCGATAGACCCACTTAGTGCCTATCACCGTTTTGTCAGTTGGTCTCCGAACAAGTTTCCAAACTTTGTTTCTTTCGAATTCAGTCAGCTCTTCTTGCATAGTGCTGACCCAGTTTGGATCTCTGAGGGCATCATCTATTTTCTTTGGTTCAGTTAGTGAAATAAAATTAACAAATAGACAAATATTACCTGCACTTCTACGAGTCTGAATACCAGCGTTTGGATCACCAAGAATTTGATCGATTGGGTGATATACAGTCCATCGCTGAGCCGGAGCATACGTCGCTGACTCAGTCTGAACTGGAGAAACTGAGGATGAGGCTTCAGCTACTTCTGGATTATCAGCTAAGAGAGGAATGCTTGCATTTGTCACTTCATTCACTGATTGCTGAGAAATAGATGGAAATTCTGAGACATTTGGATCAACTGCGGGTATAGTGTTTATAGGAACAGCTGAGACCCAAGATGTTTCAGCTTCACTATTTTGCATATCTGGAATGATAGTAGGACCATCATTTTCTACGGTGTGAGCATGAGGAGTGGGAACTTCTTCTGAATCACCAAGATGAGAAAACATCCATTGATTCAGTTCTTCTGTATCAGCGGACAGTTTAGAGTTCGCTGAACGGGATTCGTCAAACGTGACGTGAATAGTTTCTTCTACAGTTTGTCTTCTACGGTTGAAGACTCTGAAGGCTTTGGAGACTGAAGAGTATCCAAGAAAGACTCCATCATCAGCCTTAGGATCAAACTTTCCAAGGGCATCTCTGTTGTTTAGTATGAAACACTGACAACCAAAGATGTGAAGAAAGCTGATTGAAGGCTTTCTCCCATGAAAAAGTTCATAGGCTGTCTTTTTGAATCTTTTGACTATCAGCGACCTGTTTTGCGTAAAACAAGCCGTGTTGACAGCTTCTGCTCAAAACTGAGTAGGCAGGTGAGAATCGCTGAGCATTGAACGTGCAGCTTCAATAATTGTTCTATTTCTTCTTTCAGCGACTCCATTTTGTTGCGGTGTTTTCACTGACGAAATGTTGTGAGAAATACCCTTACTCTCAAGGAAGGAATCAAGAGAACTGTTTTTGAATTCAGTCCCATGATCACTCCTTATTGAGCGAACAGTCATATTGTTCAGAGTTTCCATCTTCCGAACAAAGGTGATGAGTTCTTCAGGGGTGTCACTCTTAGAATGGAGAAACATTACCCATGTGTAACGAGAGAATTCATCAACTATGACCAGCGTATATTTCTTTCCAGCGATGGATTGTTTGTTAACAGGGCCAAACAAATCCATATGGAGTAATTGTAGAGGAGATGACACTGAGGAAACTTGCTTTGACTTAAAGCTTGCCTTGGTCTGCTTCCCTTTTTCACACGCTGAACATAACGACTCTTTGGCGTATGAATGTTGAGGTAGACCAGTGACTAACTCTTTGGAGGAAAGAGTATTCAGCGTCTTGAAGTTGAGATGTGAGAGCCTCTTGTGCCATAACCAGTTAACATCAGAAGATGCCTTTGAGAAGAAACAGGAGTTCTCAGTGGTTGTTGAGTCCATGTTTATTACATAAACATTTTCCAAACGATAACCGCTGAGAGCTATCTTCTCCTTTTTGTCAGTGACAAAGCAGGATTCCTTAGTGAAAATCACTTTGTTATCCATGTCGCAAAGCTGACTGATGCTCAGAAGATTATGCTTCATCCCTTCAACGTATGCAACTCTTCTGAAGGATGTTGTACCATTTGAAAGTACACCATACCCTCGGGTGTGTCCTTTTCCATTTCCACCGAAAGTCACAGAGGGACCCTTCTCTTCCTTGTATTCAGCGAGCAGGTTTTTCTTTCCAGTCATATGTCTAGAGCATCCGCTATCAAGATACAAGATACCCTTCTTAACCTGAATAGCAGAGGTTGAAGTGGAGGGAATGTCTGAACTGTCTTCCTCTTCTTCAATCTTGGCCATGAGACATTGATTTGCTTCATCATCTTCAGAATCAGATGATGAGGCTTCTTCATCAGAAGCAGCCCAATCATAGTCAGCCATCAGGCCTTTTCCTTTCTTCTTAAAGCTTTTCAGCTTTGCATACTTCTCCTTCAGCTTTGAGTATTTGTCGTCTTTATTCCTTGGAACAAAGGATTTCTTTGTAAAAGCTGAAGGTCTCATGATTTTCTTTGACCTGCACTCATTAGCGAAATGTCCTATCTTTTCGCAGTTGAAACAAGTAGCAGTAGCCTTATCAACAAAAGCTGATGATTTAGGTTTGTCAGTTATTGAAAGAGGTTTGTTCTTTCTAAACATTTTCTTCTTGGCGAATCTCCTGAACTTTTTAGTTAGGAGAGCCAAGGATTTATCATCATCTGAAGAATCAGAATCTGATGACCTTTCAGAGTTGCTTTCTAACTCAGTGATAGTGACCGAGGGTCGCTGAGTAGAAGGTTCCTCTGAGAGTAAAGCAACAGGGGTGCTTTTGGAATCTTTTACAAGATTCTTCTTAAGATGGCTAGATTGCTCATGATTCAGCAATGTACCATATAAGGTGGAAAGGGTCATTGATTTAAGATCCTTTGACAGCTTGAGACACATGGAATAATTGTCCCAGCTTTCAGGTAAACATTCTAGAAACTTTGTCAGCACTTCAAAGTTAGAATATTCCTTACCAACAGTTTTTAGATCTATAATTAAGCAATTAAAACGTTGGTGAACTTCAGAGAGAGTTTCATTCTTACCAGAAATGAAGCTTTCATATTGTCTTACCAGGTTGATCTTTCTTGAGTCCTGGACTTCAGACGTTCCTTCATACTGAACACATATTGTGTCCCACATGGCTTTTGATGACTTCAGGTTCATGACGGAATGGTAGACTTCGTCAGGAAGGGCCATGGATAGTATGGATCTGGCTTTTGTATCTATAGCCACTTTCTTCTTATCTTCATCGGTCCACTGAAAGATTTCCTTAGGAATCAGCCTTTCTGGAATAGCAGGTCTATTCGCAGTCGCTGGAACTGCAGGATCAATTGTTACAGGGATGTGTGGGCCATTTTCAAGATAGTAGGTCATAGTAGGGTCTACACCTTCTAAGAAGAGCATCATCCTATTTTTCCATAAGTTAAAGTTATCTCTGGAAAATCTAGGGGGTTTTGCAAGAGAACCATTGTCTATATAGTGTGTGTTTGTGTTGGCCATTTTCAGATAATAGCAAGGAAGAGAAATATCTTAGATTAGATCTTGTTTATGAGTTTAATCAAATCTTCTCTGATACCACTTGTTGGTCCCGAAAGGCCTATACAAGTTTGTAGAAGGGGGGGGGGGGGGGTTTGAATACAAACACACTATTTTACTTTTCTAAATCGTTTATTGATAAATCATTAACAATTTACAGCTTGTTGCGGAAACAAGATTAAGGATAAACCTAAATCTAAACAAGTTGGAACACTAAGATTTCTTGCACTAAGAAAGATAAGGAGATTACTAATAAAATCCTATCTTGAGAGAGATTTGAACTTGTCCAGAGTTAGCAAGTTACTTCAAATGAAGTGAGTTCATCTCTTTATATACTGCATGCATTTAATGCAAGTCAGTGTATACTTTACACGTGTCATCAGCTGGTTGGTTGCATGTCATTGACCTTTGGTGACAACCTTAGTAGCCGTAAGGATGAACAATGTAGTATCAGAGTGGTTGTACGATTTCAGATATTCGGAGGTTCTTTTCTGACAATTCGTACGGAGGCATGCAAGGGAGGTTAAGACAAAAGTACTTTGTACGGAGGACTTCATGATCAGCTTTCGTTGATTCAACGATTATCATTTACTATTCAGTAGATGATAAAGTTCAGCGATAGCTGAAGTCTTGTACTTGATACTTCACGTTGAGTGGACAAATCTGAGTCTTCGCTGATCCGCATCAGTTCATTAGGAGACTTTTCGCTGGTTCTTGAGCTTGATCTTCGATTTCAGCGTACAACCTATGTTGACGTGAAACTTGTCTTCAGGGATCATAAGTAAACAACTAACTTATCAGCGATCACCATAAGGACTGAACAGACTCAGCGATATGGTGAACAGTTTCGCTGAATGTTTATCTTAAAGAGCGAGAGTTCCTATCAGCGGTACTGTAAGATCTTAGTACTTATCAGCGATAGTGAAACTCTGATACATATTGTTTACTTACAATTTTCACTAAGTATTTAAGAGAGGGTCATTATCAAATCACTGAGGGTTTGGATCAACACATCTATTGATTGAAGACTTTGAATTCATGTACAACTACTTCATAGATCTTCCAATCATAAGAGAGAATATCACAATTGCCCTGAATGCCATCAAGAGGTTTATGAGAAGACACATCCTCTATGTTCAGTGTTTTGACTTTCAACTGGGTTTTGAAAGTGATCAACCAATCATTAATATGCTGAGACCAAATCAAAGAATTCCTGCTGGATCAATGAACCAGAGTTTGGGGTGGTGTACATGAATGAAAGAGGAGATAAGAGATTCCTGAGGTTCAGTGAAATAGCAAAATATTCAGAGGGGACATTGAAAGTGTTGAGACTACAGTTGGAGAACAGATTGAAAAAGAATGATCAAGAAAGAGGAGAGAATAGTTAGCCGTCTACTGCAAGGATTTTGTTGATCAGAGCTATTGATGAGATAAATGAAAGAATAACTTTCAGAAGAGCTATAAGGAGAATTGAAACCTACCTTGGAGCTAGAAGAAGAAGAAGACCACCACTGCCTTGATTCCAAAGGGGGAGAATGTTGGAGTATTATTTCATGTTGTAATCAAGTAATAGTTAATCATTATGTTCTTAAACTGTGTCATCCTTTGTAATGACTAGTAAAGGCATGGGCTTGTCATGTCTTACTATTTGCATGTAACTTTCACATTTTGAGAAACTTGTAACCTTTGAAGTAATAGATGGATGACAAGTTTTCTATCTCTCTCTAGATTGTGCTTATTGATCATATTCTCTCACTAGATTCTGTGACATAACAACACAGTTTTAATTCATGGATGTCTAACTCACTAACTTATCTCCAAGTAATTGACAGCTACCAGAAGTACTCTTTCTGTCATTCCTGCATCCTCCATAGTTTGAATCTGTGTATGCTACAAGCTAAAAGCTAGAGTTAAGAGGATACCAGAGACCCAAGAATTGAGACCCTTTGAGATATTTGAAAATTCTTTTGACTGCAGACAAATGAGATTCCTTTGGATTAGCTTGGAATCTAGCATAGAGACAGGTTGCAAACATAATATCAGGTTTGCTTGCTGTTAAGTATAAAAGTGAACCTATCATGCCTCTGTAGGTCTTGACATCCACAGATTGACCATCTGGATCATGGTCAAGTTTAACCCTAGTGGCAATAGATGTTTTCATAGGAGTTGAGTTGTTGAGCTTATATTTTCTTAAAATATCAGAGACATATTTGGATTGACTTATAAAAGTTCCTCTAACAGTTTGTTTGACTTTTAAACCTAGGAAGAATGAAAGTTCTCCCATCATGCTCATTTTGAATTCACTTTTCATCAATTCTGAAAACCTGTCACAATACTTTTGATTTGTAGACCCAAAGATAATGTCATCAACATATATCTGTACCAAAAGAAGCTCATGTATGTATCTCTTAATGAACAAGGTAGTATCCGCAGTACCTTTCTCAAAGTGGTTATTTAACAGAAAAGTTGATAGAGTTTCATACCAGGCTCTGGGGGCTTGTTTAAGGCCATACAGAGATTTGTCAAGTAGATACACATGGTCTAGAAACTCTGAGCTTTCAAATCTAGGTGGTTGCTGGACATATACTTCTTCATGCAATTTTCCATTCAGAAAGAAAAATTTGACATCCATTTGATAAACTTTGAACCCTTTGTGGGCTGCATAGGCTAGAAATATTCTGATTGCTTCTAGCCTAGCAACTAGATCAAAGGTTTCATCATAATCAATGCCTTCTTTTTGGCAGTATCCTTTTGCAACCATTCTAGCCTTGTTTCTGACGATGATTCCATCTTCATCTTTCTTGTTTCTAAACACCCACTTGGTTCCAATGGCAGATTTGTCTTTGGGTAAAGGAACCAATGACCAAACTTTATTTCCTTCAAATTCCAGAAGCTCTTCTTGCATTGCTTCTATCCAGTTTGGATCATCAAGGGCTTCAGAGACCTTCTTTGGCTCTATCATACTTTAACAAGTTTACAAAGAAAGCCTCATTGATTGTGGCTGATCTAGTCTTCACACCATCTTCAGGAGCACCAATGATTTGATGATGGGGGTGATCCTTTGTCCATCTTGTCATTGGAGCATGGACATGAGGTGGTGTCTGTGCTTCTAAAGGAAATTGATGTAAGACATATTCAGACCTTTGAGGAATGGTACCAGGGATCTGAGGCACACTGCTCTGTAGAGTGGCTTCATTGCTCTTTAAGGTACCAACATGGCTCTATGAAGGTGAACTGGTGTATATGTAATTTCTTCCAATGTTGGTCATCAATGGTGATGATGGTTCTGGTTCAGGTTCTTCTTCCTCTGACCGTTGTCTTGAAATTTCTCTTTGTATTGGACCTGTAGTCAAGGAAGTAGATGGTGAAGTATTTGAAGGACCATACAGAAATATACCTGATTGTTGTTGTCCTTCAGAACCTTTGTTGGTCCCGAAGGGTTATACGAGTTTATAGAAGGGGGGGGGGGGGGGGGTGAATACAAACACATATTTTTATCTTTAAAATTGTTTATTGATATATATCAAACAATTTACAATTTGTTGCGGAATAAGATCAAGTATAAAACCAAATCTAAACAAACTAGAGAATCACACAGATTTCTTGCACTAGAAAAGATAGAGAGAAAATAAGAAAACCTAAGGAAAGGTTTTCTTGCACTAAGTAATTCAGCGAGAGGAAGCTCTTTCACGAATGAAGTAGGGTTTCCTATTTATACTGCATGCGTTAAATGCAAGTCAATACAACTTTACACGTGACAGCGTCTGGTTGGTTGTATGAATTTGACTTTAGCAAACATCCCTTTTGGCCGCATGATGAACAGTGTAGTTGTAGAGTGGTTTGTACGATCCTGGACAAAGGGATGTCCTTCTGACACAATCGTACAAAAGGCGTGCAAGGAGATAAGACAAAAGTTACTTGTAGAACAGGCTTCATGATCAACGTTCGCTGAATAGATCTTTATCAACGAATGATAAAGTTTAGCGTTCGCTGAAGTCTTCTACTTGAAACTTCGTGTGAAATGGACAAGTCTTGGCTTCACTGATATCCGCATCAGGTCACTAGTAGACTTGGGGGCTGTTTGGCAGATGCATAATGGTTAAGAGCAGAATGGTTGAGAGGTCAGAAAGGTTGAGAGGCTCTGTATGGTTGAGTGCAGAATGAAATTTGGTTGTTTGGTAACTGTTCTGAATGGTGGGTCTGAATAACAACAAATTACCATTTTAACCCTCTCCAAATCACCAAACCCTAATTGCAGACTGTGCATTGCCCTAAACCAAAATCGATTGCTAAACCAAAATCGATAAATCTGATCCCTAAACCAAAATCGATTTCTAATCCAATATCAAATACATAATCCAAAACCTAAATCAATGAGCCATAAGAAACCAAATCGATACATAATCCAATATCAAATACATAATCGAAGGAACCAAAATCGATTTACAAAATCGATTACTGGTTCGATTTACAAAATCGATTAGTTCGTCGGCGATTACAAAATCGATTACTGGTTCGATTTACAAAATCGAGCGAGAGACGAGATGGGACCGAGGAGTAGTTCGCCGACGATGGAACCACCACAGATTGAGTCACAGAGAGCGAGATGGACCGAGGGAATAGTTCAGCGGAGATGGACCGAGGGAGTAGTTCGCCGGAGATGGACCGAGAGCAGAGAGAGAGACGAGAGAAGAGAGACTGGCGTCAAGAGGGCAAAATGGGAAGAAATACATCTCTAAATGGTTGAGCATGGTGTGAGATACAAAATGGTTAAGAGGTTCTTGTAACCATTAAGAGGTGAATTTTTTTTGCCAAACACCTCTGACCTCTTAGCGATTCAGAGGTAGGCTCTTAATGTAACCATTAAGAGCCGAACAAACAGCCCCTTGGTCACTCGTTCGTCAGCTTGGTCTTCGATTTCAGCTTTAAACTCAGTTGTCACAAATATTGTTTTCAGGGATCATAAGCAAACAATTATAAATGAGGCTTTCAGCGATCATCAGTGAGACTGAACATGCTCAGGGCTTACTGATGTACATGTATCGCTGAAGCATAAATTTAAAGCGTATTTTTCCATCAGCGATACTAAACAGACTTATTATATTTTTCTTTGATGGCAAAACATTAATACATATTGTTTACTTACAATTTTCACTAAGTAATTCTCAGGGTCATTATCAAATCACCGAAAGGTTTGGATCAACAATCTCCCCCTATTTGATGATGACAAAGCAATAAAGGAAAATTGCTAAGTTAAAAACATAAGAATAAAAAGGACTCATAAAATATTTGTCCCATTTACTGTTTTCAGGGATCTTTTCTAGTACTGATGGAGTAAAGTACTTCATTGAAATTTTTCATTAACTTCATAAATCAGATTACAAGGGAAGTGGAAAAATTATAAGTCCAATGAAAATAATCACAAGTACAAAAAGTTTACAAGCTGATAAAACAGAAGAATACAAGGTGATCCTATCAGCTATTCGGGTTCTTCCTTGAAGAGAAGTTCATCAAGGGTGTAAGTCTTTGGAATCATCCAATCAGGGACTTTTATTCCCTGTTCCCGTTTTCGTTTGGCTTCGCGGTAGATATGGGGTTTTATGAACTTTCCAAGGAAGGAGCGATCACACCAGTACAATAGGGCTCTGAGTTGTTCGATAGGAGCGACGGGTAACTCAGACAAGCGTTGGAAGCACTTACGACCATAGTAATCAAGAAAGAATATGCCATAAGGTTCACTGACTACCTTTCCAGCTTCAAATTCTTCAGCAGGTGGCAGTGAGATGTCGAGGCCTGAAAGATCAGCATCTGGACCGAGTACAGCTTCATGAGAGAAGTCAACACCAGTCTCGTTCCGTATAACAGGGCCTGAAGATGGCACAACTTTTTTCTTTGGAGCACTTCATTTTTGTTGGATGGCTAGAGGAATAGGAAAATCAACAGCTGAAGAGACTTGGTCGATTATCTTGTTAACAACATTTTCGACACAAGGCTTGTAGCTTGATCGAGATCACTGAGTTGCGACCCAAATTTCCAACCATTCGTTAAGACCAAGTTTCTCCAACTCTGAGAGATATCAGGTTCTCGACACTCCATTTTCCCTGATAATCTGGACATCGACTATAGCAGAACCTCTGACAGTCCTCCCCTTCAGGTATTCTTGCTGGTAAACTTCTGAAGTGGAGTTTCTTCTTACACCAGGCAAGGGTGTTGTCGCTGACCTTCCTTTTCTCTTCTTTCTTCTTACCAACATCTTTAAGCAGCTGTTGCTGGACTTTGAGAGGAAATTTCTTCAGCTGGGGATCCTTTACTGAACGTTGAGCGAGTTCAAGAGCAAAGGATTTATCAGTAAGCTCAGCTTTCTTTTGTTTAACGAGGATCTTCTCTGCTTTAAGAGCTTCAGCGATTTCCCTGGGAGTCAGGCAGATGAGGTGAGCAGGGATGAGTGGCTGACTTTCGATCTTCTGAATCATCGCTACTTTCCTTCTTCGTTCATCTTCATATGACCTTTGAGGAGGCATAGAAAGTGTTCTGGGATTGCAAAATCTTCAGCTCTGGTAGCTGGAATTATTTGTTGAGCAGAGGGAGCTTCAGCTGCATCCTCAAGCAGGGGACTAGCTGAAACAAAATGATCATTAGAGCAGAAGGAGAGGACTAGCTGAAACAAAATGATCATTAGAGTTAGATCTTTTTAGGGTAGAAGAGAGAAAGAATAGGCTAAGTGTTTAGAGGTTTTAGGAGGAGTAGGGTAGAAGTTGAGAAGGGGTAGAGAAGTGAGGCAGTGTATGGAAAGAAGAAATAACATACCTGACAAGTTGGCTTCTTGAGGAGGATAGCCAAGTTGTCATCAACGAGGCCTTTATTTTTGCCTTGCTACATCTTCTTGGCAGGAGACTTTGCAGCGGTCCCCTCCTCTGGTTCGTTGATGGAGACACCCTTTAGAGCAGGGGACTTTATTGTACATGGCTCAAACCAGAAGGGGTCATCATCATCTTCATCGTCATCGTCCTTTGGAGAAGGACGGGATGCAGGTTCATCATCAGCTATTTCTAGCTGTTCTTCCTCTTCCTCTTTTTCTTCATTCTCAGAGAGGATTTCGGTATTCCCCTTTTCAGCTACAGGAGAGGAAGGGTCATCGCCTTGCTCCCCCTCAGAAGGAGAGGGATCTTCAGCTTCCCTCAGGATGATCAAATTCCTGAGGGTCTTCTTTTTCATTTTCTTCCCCCCCCCTCAACAATTCGGGGGAAGTTTTTATCGGCAATATTCTCCCCCTATTCCACTAAATGGGGGGAGGTAGCAGCATTGTCAACAACAGTAGCAACATGTGCCTTAGGGACCCTGTCTTCCAGGCCAGGGTGCCCTGAAGCTGAGTCCGTTAACACCTCAACAATCTCTAACATGGTTTCCAAGTCAGAGATGCGAGATGTAGCCAAGATGACAAAGTCTGTTGTCTTCCCCAAAAGCTTTCGATCATTTTGAGAGAAGTGGGAGACAGGGGCTGTCGAGTTACAATCCTTTACCTTTGAGGAAAGGCCACTCACCTCACCTTGGAGGTTTGTAACTGTGGTATTCAGGGACCGAACATCACCACTGAGACTGGTGAATTGGGTGGAGAGCCGCTTTTGGTCGATTCTGATTTGAGACCCTGAAGCACAGAGGTGTTGTTGTTAATAGCGAGCTCCAGGTATTTCACTTCCATTTGCAGATTAGAGATATCAGCAGAGGTGGCTTTCTCTGCAAGGGTAGTGGATACTATCTTCAGTGTTTCCCTAGTATCAGTGATCGCTGAGGTGTTTGTGGAGAGTTGGTGGAGAGATTCTTCACCTTATTAGCAATGTCCGTGAGGGATGAGCTGATTGTTCCTAGATTAGGACCTGAAAAAGAAGATAACTTGTGAACAAAGGAAATCTCAAAAGTTGGGGTTTCAGAGAAGGATGAGGAATCTGTTTGGATACCTGTAGGATTCGAGTTGGAGAACATACTGAAATCGCGAGTTCCTCCATAGTGTTCCTAGTCGTCCTCGAATGAACGAACATGGATTGTTATTGTAGATCCTACAGGTCTTGTAGAATTTCGCTGGATCATGCTTCAGAGCATTGCAACGCTTGTATCCATCGGTGTGAGTTCCAGATTAGTGCATACACGATGAAATCAACAGAATAGATAACAGATCAATATGATTTCAACTGGTCATCCCTATCACTTTGATTAACTTGAGAGAATTACAATACGAGTGATAAAGATAATAATGGCGATTAACCTATAATTCTAAACAATATAGGCTATTTATATCTAGGCCTAAAACATTAAGGCCAATGGCCCATTACACCAATTGGGCTCAAAATAAACAATTACAATATCAACCCTTGAACTTCTATTCAACATGATTTTATCCCTAACAATCTCCCCCTTTGAATTGAAGTTCGTGTTCGCGCCAGTTTTCAACATATCTCTTTCGGAGCGCAAAGTGGATCTCGAAACTTTGGATGGCTCGGCGGTAGTCGATGCGGTCTTCAATCACTTCTAAGGCTTTTTGAGCGTTTATCTCATTTGAGTTATAGACAAACAACGACTTTCGATTTTCTGACTCTTTGGTTATGATGTTTCGAAGTGCATCTCTGACTTTCAGGAGCGTACCATCGCAGAATCTGTCGACCTGGCTGACGCGGAGAAACCTCTATTGAGGTAAACGATCCCAAACTCTGGTTCTAGGAGCAGGGAGTTCTCGGGATACATCTTCAGCTCGGGTACTTTTAGGTTCGGTTTCAACAGGTTTATCTTCTTGGTTCTGTGCTCGACTCCCATTTGAAAATCTATGATGTAAGAAATTAATACCTTGTGGCTTGTAGTGCAGGAATCGACAGACAGCCTCGAGCGCTTTGGTAACGTGAAGTGGTCGGATGGTTCTGGTTCGGAGGTCTTTCAGTAGCGCATGGAAGTCAAACAGTTTAAGGTTCTTAAAGTCTGCTTCAGAGAATCTCCATTCATTTCCGTCTTTGCGTCAGACGGTGAATACTGGAAACAGGACTCTAAGAATTTAGCCGGTTTGTATGTTGAGCACTTCAGTAATTTTGTGCTTTGTTTGGACTTGGCTGACTGGAAGACACCAGTTCATTACCTTTATGTACTGGATTTGGTATTCCTTGTCGAACATGGAAATCCCAAGGCAGAAAGTCAGCTCGATTGAGCGTAACCTGTGAACATAGAGCTTCTTCAGAGATTCCTCCAGATGAGGAATGAGGATCATGATCGTCTCCCATCGGATTTGTTGCTATGGAGGTGGAGGTTGATCAGAAGTTGTCAGTTGTTGAGGAGATGTCGGAGATATAGCAGTAGAAGTCTCGGGGGCCTGAGTAGTGTAAGCTGGTGTACCATAAAGATTTTGCAGCAGGAACTGGTCGTAGTCGATTTCGTCGTCGGCATCGGTGGGAAATGCAAGATTTACCTCGAAGTTTATCGCAGTGGTGGATTTTTGATACCATGCGTTCTCGGCTTCTGGGTCAATCTCTGAATCGGGATCTATCAAGTTAAGAGCATCCCCTTTCGGTGCAGTATATACGATCAGTGCCTGTGAATCTCCCTCGGGCTTTTCAACCGTCGGGTCTTTGTCGTCTGAGATATCCATGTCGATCTCCATCTCAGCAAAACATAATTGGGCTTCAGGTAGGTGTTCGGTTACGGTTTATCCTACAGTTGATGGTTCCGGTTGAACTGTTGTTGTTTTGGTGAGGATTGGCTCGGACTCAGACAATCTTTGTCTCTTATTCTCCCCCTCACGGTGGTCAGGATCATCCTGGTCATCGTGTCGTCTCTTGAGTCCGCCATCCTGACTCTTGCATGTGTCTTCGAGTGAGGTGACTCTTTCGGACATAATGTTTAAGGCTTTCTGAACGTTCTTAAGAGTCGAATCAAGCTGGTCTAAGCGGCTATTCATGGATGACGACGGAGCAGATACCTGGAAGTGTAGAACTGATACCAGGTCTGCTTCTGTCGAGGCGTCAGTGTCAGTGTGTTGGAGCAGTTGAGCCAGAAGCATTGTCTTGAGAGTGTCCAACGAATAAGATGGCTGAACGGGAGCCGATGGAGGTGTTGGTGCGGTTTCAGGTTCGACTATCTTCTCCTTCCCTTTGATCAAGCTCTTTATTTTGTCGAGCTCTGTGGTGAACAGCTGCTCCATTGCCTCACGGACTCTACCTCCACGAGTCCTTGGACCCTTACGCCTCTCAGGTCTATGTCCCTGGGGAGGTCCCTCTGGCTCTGGCTGGACCATGGGAGCTCCTAATACTCTCCTATATTCTAACACACTCGGTGCATTGGGGTCCGTATGTGCAGTAGGGCTTCAGGTAAGGGCATTGGTTGGGCGTTGGCCGGGTTACGAATCTCCAGATAACGTAAATGAAAAGAAGGACATACCAGATGGGTTGTTCGCCGCGGTATGTTGAGATTTGCGTCCATATGCTGACGGACGGCCAGTGAAAGGAATATGGGATATAGAAGGAACTTCTTCTGCTTTGATCCGCCGACATGCCGGATGGATTGAACTAGTTCGCGCCAGATGATAAGCACGAAGTCTACGTGGCGGTTGTAGCAGACGGCATGGAAGAGCCGTAGGAAGTCGCCGGTGCATTGATCAATTCCCTTCCATCTCGTTGAAAGACACCTGTTCAGAATAGTGAACAACGTGTACCAGATGGGAGCTAGGTACTTGTGGTTGAATGCGGATGGTCGGTCGAGGGCGTGGTTGTAGCCGAGTGCTAGGATTTCGGCACATAGAGTGGTGTCGTTGACCGCGGGGTCGTAAGTTGCACGTCCGCCGGCGGTGGCTTCAGGTAAAGAGAGAAGGCATCTGGATGACTCTGGTGTGAGCGTGAAAGGTTGATTGTCGATCTGCGCTGTGATTGTCTGAGAGTTGGCAGCCGTGATAACTTGAGCTGAAAGCCAGACTTGATAGACATAGAGAACAGAAACGTCGGCCGTTGCGGTGAGTGCCTCACGGAGAGGGTGACCAAGAAGAATGTCCATGACCATACGATTTTGTGCTCGGAACTCGGCAACGTCAAGTTGATGATTGTTGGCCTCGATTTCAATGCCATGGTCCGGTTGTACCAAAGCATTGTAAGCTTCCTCGTCGATGAATTCCGCTTGAGGAGGAATGTTCTCTTGTGGAGGTTGTTGTTCTTGATCCGCCATTAGAATACCTGAAATACCCAACGTTAGTGAGTGGACGGATCAAATTACAGTCGATGCGTACCTTTGCGAAATATCGGCTCAATCTGAATCTGATTGAGGACTAGCATATACAAACAAGGTACTGGACTGTTGGAAGTGTCCGGACAAAAATCATATGGAACACCAAAGTTTCCGGACAAACAGGGTGTCCGGACAAGACAATTGTTTCCAGATAATGTATAGGTTTCCGGACAAGAGATATCCGGACAAACCATAAGTTACCGGACAGAAGGTATCCGGGCAAACCATAAGTTACCGGACAAAAGGTATCCGGACAAATCGAATGGTTTCCGGACAACTATGAGTTACCGGATGAAAAAGGTTACCGGACAACAAGCACAACCCGGATAGTTAAACTTACCGGAAACCCTAAGGTTTCCGGACAACTAGGGTTACCGGGTGTTACGAGTGTCCGGATAAAATATCTAAATTTGATAGTGTCCGGGTAAAACTTGAATGTGTCCGGATAGTTTGAAAACTATCCGGACGACTGTAACATCCCAGACCAACCGTACCAGATATTGTCCGCTTTGTCCACACACCTGGACTCACGGTTTTAAAACGCGTCTGATAGGGGAGGTATCAAGTCCCTCTTATAAGGCAACCTTAGTTCTCCTCCCCAACCAATGTGGGATCTTACAGTCCACCCCCCTCGGGAGCCCAGCGTCCTCGCTGGCACACCAGTCCGGTTCCCGACTCTGATACCATCTGTAACATCCCAGACCAACCGTACCAGATATTGTCCGCTTTGTCCACACACCTGGACTCACGGTTTTAAAACGCGTCTGATAGGGGAGGTATCAAGTCCCTCTTATAAGGCAACCTTAGTTCTCCTCCCCAACCAATGTGGGATCTTACAACGACATTCATGAAAATTAAATCGACCACAAACTTATTCCAATCACAGATCTGGGTATTCCAGGTGCGACTAATCACTAATATCAGTAAATAGCACCAAAGAAATTGATCGAAAACAATACAACACGGACCGAATGCTAATTGACTTTGAGTCGGGGTCGGTAAACCCTTTTTCGATCCAGAAATTGAACACAATGAATGATGTACATGCGTGTGAGTGTGCGAGAATGAGTAGAAGATAAATGTAAAGCATACCTGTGATTTGGAGTTCGAAAACGAAAAATATAGCGATTGGTGAGGGTTTCCGATTGAGAGAGAAAAGCCAAAGGGGTTTTTGTGGTATCCGGAAAAAGTGAGTAGATGGAGTCCGGATGTCTTATATATAGGTTGTAGCTTTCCGGGTGGGTCATCCGGATACCCATCCGGTCCGGAAACCTATCCGGATAGATGGGTTTCCGGGAACCAGTCCCGAAACTTTGTGAAATTTGCAAAACTTCCCCTGTACTGTCAAATTTCTTAAAAAATTTCCCTTTTTGGCTTTGACATAAATTTTTTCCGCTCCCCCTCGAACTTAGCATGTGACTGAGTTGTAAAGGACGACCACACATAAGAAATTTTGATACGTTTGTTGATCCAAACCCTCAGTGATTTGATAATGACCCTCTCTTATATACTTAGTGAAAATTGTAAGTAAACAATATGTATCAGAGTTTCACTATCGCTGATAAGTACTAAGATCTTCCAGTACCGCTGATAGGAACTCTCGCTCTTTAGATTAAACATTCAGCGAAACTGTTCACCATAATTGTCTGAGTCTGTTCAGTACTTATGGTGATCACTGATAAGTTAGTTGTTTACTTATGATCCCTGAAGACAAGTTTCACGTCAACATAGGTTCTACGCTGAAGTCGAAGATGAAGCTCAAGAACCAGCGACAAGTCTCCTAATGAACTGATGCGGATCAGCGAAGACTCAGATTTGTCCAATCAACGTGAAGTATCAAGTACAAGACTTTAGCTATCGCTGAACTCTATCATTCGCTGATATGAAATGATAGATCGCTGAAACATCGAAAAACTGATCATGAAGTCTTCCGTACAAAGTACTTTTGTCTCAACCACCCTTGCACGCCTCCGTACGATATGTCAGAATAGAACCTCCTTATTGTCTGAATTCGTACAACAAATCTGATACTACACTGTTCATACATGCGGCTACTTAGGTTGTCAACAAAGGTCAATGACATGCAACCTATCAGCTGCTGCGACGTGTAAAGTATAAACTGCAATGCATTAAATGCATGCAGTATATAAGAAGACGAACTCACTTCATTTTGAAGTAACTTGCTAACTCTGGACAAGTTCATCCTTCTTATTCTTGAGATAGGTTATTATTAGTAATTTCCTTCTCGTTCTTAGTGCAATAAACTTAGTGTTCCAACTTGTTTAGATTTAGGATTTATCCTTAATCTTGTTTCCGCAACAAGGTGTAAATTGTTAATGATTTATCAATAAACAATTTAGAAAAGTAAAATCTGTGTGTTTGTATTCAACCCCCTCCCTTCTACAAACTTGTATAGCCCTTCGGGACCAACAAGTGGTATCAGAACGAATTTGTTTAATCTCATAAACAAGATCTAATCTATACTAAGATTTCTCTTCCTTGCTATTTCTGAAAATGGCCACCAACACAAACACAAACTATATAGACAATGGTTCTCTTGCAAAACCCCCTAGATTCTCCAGAGATAATTTTAATCTATGGAAAAATAGGATGACTCTCTTCCTAGAAGGTGTAGACCCTACTATGCCTTATTATCTTGAAAACGGCCCATTTATTCCTGTAAGAATTGATGCCGCTGTACCTGCTGCTGAGAATAGACCTGCTATTCCAGAATGGCTGGTACCCAAAGATGTTCATACTTGGACTGACGAAGATAAGAAGAAAGTGGCTATCGACACAAAAGCCAGATCCATACTATCCATGGCTCTTCCTGACGAAGTCTACCATTCCGTCATGAACCTGAAATCCTCAAAAGCCATGTGGGACACAATATGTGTTCAGTATGAAGGTACTGCTGAAGTCCAGGACTCTCGATAATCAGTTGGGATAAAGTGAAGTTCTATATCACCATTCATCACATGATCTCTGATAAAGTGATACCTGATTTCGATGTGTTTTGTCTTTGAGTGTAGTACTGGATTATTTGCTATAGCGATGGCACTTGTGCTGTCGCAATAGATTGGAATATTTGAGAGCTGAAGGCCATAGTCCAGTAGTTGATTTCTCATCTACAAGACCTGAGAACAACAGCTTCCAGCGGCTACATACTCAGCTTCAGCTGTGGAGGTGGACACTGAGTTTTGCTTTTTGCTTGTCCAACTCACCAGCTTTCCACCCAGGAGCTGACATCCTCTTGTGGTGCTTTTCCTATCCAATTTGCAACCTGCAAAATCACTATCTGAATAGGCGATTAGATCGAATCCTGAGTCTTTGGGATACCAAAGACCTAGATTCGCAGTACCCTTAAGGTATCGAAAAATTCGCTTTACAGCGGTCATATGAGATATCTTAGGTTCAGCTTGATATCGTGCACACAAACAGGTTGCGTACATAATATCGGGTCGGCTAGCTGTAAGATACAAGAGAGAGCCGATCATCCCACGGTACAACGTGACATTAACAGGAATACCCTTAGTATCCTTATCTAGTGTCAGCGGTGGTGCCATAGGGGTTTTCATAGCTAAACTTTGGGTTAAATCGAATTTCTTCAGCATATCTTTAACATACTTTCCCTGATTAATGAAAGTTCCTTTTTCATTTTGCTTTATCTGAAGACCAAGGAAATATGTTAGTTCACCCATCATGCTCATTTTATACTCATCTTTCATTCTATCAGCGAAACGAGTTCAAAGATCAGGGTTAGTAGAGCCAAATACAATGTCATCAACATATATCTGAACAAGAATGATATGATCTTTTACTTTCCTGAAAAATAGAGTTTTGTCGATTTTACCTCGCTCAAATTGTTCAATATGGAGATAAGTAGATAGAGTGTCATACCATGCACGTGGAGCTTGCTTCAAGCCATAAAGTGCCTTATCCAGTTTATAAACATAACCTGGACGCTTAGGATCTGAGAATCCTGGAGGTTGTTCCACATAGACTTCTTCATTCAGCTTACCATTTAGAAACGCTGACTTAACATCCATCTGATATACTTTGAAGTCTTTGTGTACAACGTATGCTAAGAATAGACGAATAGATTCTAGTCTTGCTACTGGAGCAAATGTTTCGTCGTAATCTATGCCTTCCTCTTGTCTGTATCCCTGAGCAACAAGACGAGCCTTGTTGCGGGTTACAGTTCCATGTTCATCCAACTTGTTTCAATAGACCCATTTAGTGCCTATCACTGTCTTACCAGTTGGTCTTCGAACAAGTTTCCAAACTTTGTTTCTTTCGAATTCAGTCAGCTCTTCTTGCATGGCGCTGACCCAGTTTGGATCTTTGAGGGCATCATCTACTTTCTTTGGTTCAGTCAGAGAAATTAAGTTAACAAATAAACAAATATTACCTGCACTTCGTCGAGTCTGAATACCAGCGTTTGGATCACCTAGAATTTGACCGATTGGATGATTTACAGTCCATCGCTGAGCCGGAGCGTGAGACGTTGACTCAACGTGAACTGAAGTAGCTGAAGATGAAGCTTCAGCGACGTCTGGAGTATCAACCAAGAGAGGAATGGGTGCAGTTGTCATTATATTCACTGATTGCTGAGAAGTAGATGGAATGTCTGAGACATTGGGTTCAGAAGCAGGTATAGTGTTTAA
Organism: Saussurea involucrata; assembly: GCA_033807775.1. Classification (NCBI taxonomy): domain Eukaryota; kingdom Viridiplantae; phylum Streptophyta; class Magnoliopsida; order Asterales; family Asteraceae; genus Saussurea; species Saussurea involucrata. The sequence continues at coordinate 117,376,454 of CM066322.1, forward strand.
AGGAACAGTTGAGACCCATGATGTTTCAGCTTCACTATTCTGCATTTTTGAGATGTTAGTAGGACTATCATCTTCAACTGTATGAGTATGAGTGGGAATTTCTTCTGAATCACCAAGATGAGAAAACATCCATTGATTCAGTTCTTCAGTATCAGCGGACGGTTTAGAGTTCGCTGAACGGGATTCATCAAACGTGACGTGAATAGTTTCTTCCACAGTTTGTCTTCTTCGATTGAAGACTCTGAAGGCTTTGGAGATTGAAGAATATCCAAGAAAGATTCCATCATCAGCCTTAGGATCAAACTTTCCAAGGGCATCTCTGTTGTTCAGTATGAAACACTGACATCCAAAGATGTGAAGAAAGCTGATTGAAGGCTTTCTCCCATGAAAAAGTTTATAGGCTGTTTTATTGAATCTTTTGACTATCAGCGACCTGTTTTGCGTAAAACAAGCAGTGTTGATAGCTTCTGCCCAAAACTGAGTAGGCAGGTGAGAATCGCTAAGCATTGAACGTGCAGGTTCAATAATTGTTCTATTTCTTCTTTCAGCGACTCCATTTTGTTGCGGTGTTCTCACTGATGAAAAGTTGTGAGAAATACCCTTACTCTCAAAGAAGGAATCAAGAGAACTGTTTTTGAATTCAGTCCCATGATCACTCCTTATTGAGCGAACGGTCAAATTGTTCAGGGTTTCCATCTTCCAAACAAAGGTGATGAGTTCTTCAGGGGTGTCACTCTTGGAATGGAGAAACATAACCCATGTATAACGAGAGAATTCATCAACTATGACTAGTGTATATTTCTTTCCAGCGATGGATTGTTTGTTAACAGGGCCAAACAAATCCATATGGAGAAGTTGCAGAGGAGATGAAACTGAGGAGACTTGCTTTGACTTAAAGCTGGCTTTGGTCTGCTTCCCTTTCTCACACGCTGAACATAAAGACTCTTTGGCGTATGAGTGCTGAGGTAGACCAGTGACTAACTCTTTTGAAGAAAGAGTGTTCAGTGTCTTGAAATTCAGATTAGAGAGCCTCTTATGCCATAGCCAGTTGACATCAGATGAGGCTTTTGAGAAGAAACATGAGTTCTCAGTGGTTATTGAGTCCATGTTTATTACTGTTGATCCAAACCCTCAGTGATTTGATAATGACCCTCTCTTAAATACTTAGTGAAAATTATAAGTAAACAATATGTATCAGAGTTTCACTATCGCTGATAAGTACTAAGATCTTACAGTACTGCTGATAGGAACTCTCGCTCTTTTAAATTAAACATTCAGCGAACACTGTTCACCATATCGCCGAGTCTGTTCAGTCCTTATGGTGATCGCTGATAAGTTAGTTGTTTACTTATGATCCCTGAAGACAAGTTTCACGTCAACAAAGGTTCTACGCTGAAGTCGAAGATCAAGCTCAAGAACCAGCGACAAGTCTCCTAATGAACTGATGCGGATCAGCGAAGACTCAGATTTGTCCACTCAACGTGAAGTATCAAGTACAAGACTTCAGCTATCGCTGAACTTTATCATCTGCTGAATAGTAAATGATAATCGCTGAATCAACGAAAGCTGATCATGAAGTCCTCCGTACAAAGTACTTTTGTCTTAACCTCCCTTGCATGCCTCCGTACGAATTGTCAGAAAAGAACCTCCGAATATCTGAAATCGTACAAACCACTCTGATACTACACTGTTCATCCTTACGGCTACAAAGGTTGTCAACCAAAGGTCAATGACATGCAACCAACCAGCCGATGACACGTGTAAAGTGTATACTGACTTGCATTAAATGCATGCAGTATATATAGAGATGAACTCACTTCATTTGAAGTAACTTGCTAACTCTGGACAAGTTCAAATATCTCTCAAGATAGGATTTTATTAGTAATCTCCTTATCTTTCTTAGTGCAAGAAAACCTTAGTGTTCCAACTTCTTTAGATTTAGGTTTATCCTTAATCTTGTTTCCGCAACAAGCTGTAAATTGTTAATGATTTATCAATAAACAATTTAGAAAAGTAAAATAGTGTGTTTGTATTCAACCCCCCCTTCTACAAACTTGTATAGGCCTTTCAGGACCAACAAGTGGTATCAGAGCAGATTTTTTTAATATCATAAACAAGATCTAATCTAAGATATTTCTCTTCCTTGCTATTATCTGAAAATGGCCAACACAAACACACACTATATAGACAATGGTTCTCTTGCAAAACCCCCTAGATTTTCCAGAGATAACTTTAACTTATGGAAAAATAGGATGATGCTCTTCTTAGAAGGTGTAGACCCTACTATGACCTACTATCTTGAAAACGGCCCACACATCCTTGTAACAATTGATCCTGCAGTTCCAGCCACTGCAACTAGAGCTGTTATTCCAGAAAGGCTGATTCCTAAGGAAATCTTTCAGTGGACCGATGAAGATAAGAAGAAAGTGGCTATAGATACAAAAGCCAGATCCATACTATCCATGGCCCTTCCTGACGAAGTCTACCATTCCGTCATGAACCTGAAGTCATCAAAAGCCATGTGGGACACAATATGTGTTCAGTATGAAGGAACGTCTAAAGTCCAGGACTCAAGAAAGATCAACCTGGTAAGACAATATGAAAGCTTCATTTCTGGTAAGAATGAAACTCTCTCTGAAGTTCACCAACGTTTTAATTTCTTAATTATAGATCTAAAAACTGTTGGTAAGGAATATTCTAACTTTGAAGTGCTGACAAAGTTTCTAGAATGTTTACCTGAAAGCTGGGACAATTATTCCATGTGTCTCAAGCTGTCAAAGGATCTTAAATCAATGACCCTTTCAACCTTATATGGTACATTGCTGAATCATGAGCAATCTAGCCATCTTAAGAAGAATCTTGTAAAAGATTCCAAAAGCACCCCTGTTGCTTTACTCTCAGAGGAACCTTCTACTCAGCGACCCTCGGTCACTATTACTGAGTTAGAAAGCAACTCTGAAAGGTCATCAGATTCTGATTCTTCAGATGATGATGAATCCTTGGCTCTCCTAACTAAAAAGTTCAGGAGATTCTCCAAGAAGAAAATGTTTAGAAAGAACAAACCTCTTTCAATAACTGACAAGCCTAAATCATCAGCTTTTGTTGATAAGGCTACTGCTACTTGTTTCAACTGCGAAAAGATAGGACATTTCGCTAATGAGTGCAGGTCAAAGAAAATCATGAGACCTTCAGCTTTTACAAAGAAATCCTTTGTTCCAAGGAATAAAGACGACAAATACTCAAAGCTGAAGGAGAAGTATGCAAAGCTGAAAAGCTTTAAGAAGAAAGGAAAAGGCCTGATGGCTGACTATGATTGGGCTGCTTCTGATGAAGAAGCCTCATCATCTGATTCTGAAGATGATGAAGCAAATCAATGTCTCATGGCCAAGATTGAAGAAGAGGAAGAAAGTTCAGACATTCCCTACACTTCAACATCTGCTATTCAGGTATCACCTTCTTTCTTTACAAATATTGCAAATATTGATGAAGCTGATAGTCTCCGTAAAATAGATCTTCTGACTAGAAGTTTATACGAAGCCATGAACGGCAAAGCTGTGGTTGAAAACCAAAATCTTGATCTCGCTGAAAAGCTTAAAAACTGCCACCTTCAAATAGAAAAGCTTTCTAAAATTGAAGATGATTTTAAAGATCAAGTCTATTTAAATCAGCTAGTCAAAATCGAACGAGCAGAAGCTATCGCTGCATTAAAAGCTGAACAAGCTACTGTTGAAGGATGGTGTAATTCTTCAACAAAGATCACTGAGATAATTAAGGCTCAGATTCCTCTGAGTGATAAACGTGGTCTGGGTTATAAGTATGATACTCCAAAACCAACCACTGAACGTTCAATGCTTAAATTTGGAACGTTTGTATCCTCAGTCGCTAACACTTCATCATCTCAGTACTCCTCGTTGATTACACCAATCCCTGAGGAAACTCCTACCTCCTCAAAAGGTAAAGAGAAAATGGTTTATTCAAAACCTACCCCTGTCTCTAAAGACAAAGGTAAAGGAATTGTTATTTATCAAAATCCTCAGAAGGGTACCTTAGTACCTAAGCTGAATGCTTCCAAAGCCTTAGTGATTCATTCATCTGGTTCTAAAAATCAGACCTCTGGATCAGTTCAGCGACCTACTCCTAGACTCAGAGTAGATGTCCTTGGTAAGAAATCTGAAGAAGTGATTGTTCGTCCTATTTCAAAAACCAATAGTGTACTTGGTGCTGGTACTTCTAATTCCAAATTAAAAGCTCAGCACTCAAGTGGTCCTAGAACTAATTTTAGTTATAGGAAATGTTATCACTGTGGATTTACCGATCACATTGCAAGTAAGTGCCCCACAGCCACCAAAGCTGATAAGATAGCTAAGGTGAAAATAGCACCCAAGTCCAAGAAGACCAAACCAGTTGCAATTCAAGTCAAGGTGACTCCTACCGCTGAGGTCAAGAAATTGACCAAAGTGAAGAAAGACAAAGCTGAATCTTCAAATGCTGCGAAGACTGCTGAACCCATTCCAACTTCTTCCACTGACAAACGCGTATACATGGTGAAATGGGTACCCAAGCAAAACTAATCTTCCTTTGTAAATGCAGGTTAAGAAGGGTATCTGGTATCTTGATAGCGGATGCTCTAGACATATGACTGGAAAGAAAAACCTGCTCGCTGAATACAAGGAAGAGAAGGGTCCTTCTGTGACTTTCGGTGGAAATGGAAAAGGACACACCCGAGGGTATGGTGTACTTTCAAATGGTACAACTTCCTTCAGAAGAGTCGCATATGTTGAAGGGCTGAAGCATAATCTTCTGAGCATCAGTCAGCTTTGCGACATGGATAACAAAGTGATTTTCACTAAGGAATCCTGCTTTGTCTCTGACAAAAAGGAGAAGATAGCTCTCAGCGGTTATCGTTTGGAAAATGTTTATGTAATAAACATGGACTCAACAACCACTGAGAACTCCTGTTTCTTCTCAAAGGCATCTTCTGATGTTAACTGGCTATGGCACAAGAGGCTCTCACATCTCAACTTCAAGACGCTGAATACTCTTTCCTCCAAAGAATTAGTCACTGGTCTACCTCAACATTCATACGCCAAAGAGTCTTTATGTTCAGCGTGTGAAAAAGGGAAGCAGACCAAGGCAAGCTTTAAGTCAAAGCAAGTTTCCTCAGTGTCATCTCCTCTACAATTACTCCATATGGATTTGTTTGGCCCTGTTAACAAACAACCCATCGCTGGAAAGAAATATACGCTGGTCATAGTTGATGAATTCTCTCGTTACACATGGGTAATGTTTCTCCGTTCTAAGAGTGACACCCCTGAAGAACTCATCACCTTTGTTCGGAAGATGGAAACTCTGAACAATATGACTGTTCGCTCAATAAGGAGTGATCATGGGACTGAATTCAAAAACAGTTCTCTTGATTCCTTCCTTGAGAGTAAGGGTATTTCTCACAACTTTTCGTCAGTGAGAACACCACAACAAAATGGAGTCGCTGAAAGAAGAAATAGAACAATTATTGAAGCTGCACGTTCAATGCTCAGCGATTCTCACCTGCCTACTCAGTTTTGGGCAGAAGCTGTCAACACGGCTTGTTTTACGCAAAACAGGTCGCTGATAGTCAAAAGATTCAAAAAGACAGCCTATGAACTTTTTCATGGGAGAAAGCCTTCAATCAACTTTCTTCACATCTTTGGTTGTCAGTGTTTCATACTGAACAACAGAGATGCCCTTGGAAAGTTTGATCCTAAGGCTGATGATGGAATCTTTCTTGGATACTCTTCAGTCTCCAAAGCCTTCAGAGTCTTCAACCGTAGAAGACAAACTGTAGAAGAAACTATTCACGTCACGTTTGACGAATCCCGTTCAGCGAACTCCAAACCAAACGCTGATACAGAAGAACTGAATCAATGGATGTATTCTCATCTTGGTGATTCAGAAGAAGTTCCCACTCCTCATACTCACACCGTAGAAAATGATGGTCCTACTATCATTCCAGATATGCAGAATAGTGAAGCTGAAACATCTTGGGTCTCAGCTGTTCCTATAAACACTATACCCGCAGTTGATCCAAATGTCTCAGAAATTCCATCTATTTCTCAGCAATCAGTGAATGAAGTGACGAATGCAAGCATTCCTCTCTTAGCTGATAATCCAGAAGTAGCTGAAGCCTCATCCTCAGTTTCTCCAGTTCAGACTGAGTCAGCGACGTATGCTCCGGCTCAGCGATGGACTGTAAATCACCCAATCGATCAAATTCTTGGTGATCCAAACGCTGGTATTCAGACTCGTAGAAGTACATGTAATATTTGTCTATTTGTTAATTTTATTTCACTAACTGAACCAAAGAAAATAGATGATGCCCTCAGAGATCCAAACTGGGTCAGCGCTATGCAAGAAGAGCTGACTGAATTCGAAAGAAACAAAGTTTGGAAACTTGTTCGGAGACCAACTGACAAAACGGTGATAGGCACTAAGTGGGTCTATCGAAACAAGTTGGACGAACATGGTACTGTAACTCGCAACAAAGCTCGTCTTGTTGCTCAGGGATACAGACAAGAGGAAGGCATAGATTATGACGAAACTTTTGCTCCAGTAGCAAGAATTGAATCTATTCGTCTTTTCTTAGCATATGCTGTACACAAAAACTTCAATGTACATCAAATGGATGTTAAGTCAGCGTTTCTAAATGGAAAGCTGAATGAAGAAGTTTATGTGGAACAACCTCCAGGGTTTTCAGACTCTAAGCGTCCAGGTTATGTTTATAAGCTGGATAAGGCACTTTATGGCTTGAAGCAAGCTCCTCGTGCATGGTATGACACTCTTTCTACTTATCTCCACATTGAAAAATTTGAGAGAGGTAAGATTGACAAAACTCTATTCTTTAGAAAAGTAAAAGGTCATATCATTTTAGTTCAAATATACGTTGATGACATTATATTTGGTTCTACTAACCCTGAGCTTTGTACTCGTTTCGCTGATAGGATGAAAGATGAGTATAAAATGAGTATGATGGGTGAACTAACATATTTCCTTGGTCTTCAGATTAAGCAAACTGAAAAAGGAACTTTCATAAATCAGGGAAAATATGTTAGAGATATGCTGAAGAAATTCGACTTAACTGATAGTTCAGCTATGAAAACCCCAATGGCACCTCCGCTGATACTTGATAAGGACACTAAGGGTATTCCTGTCAATGTCACGCTGTACCGTGGGATGATCGGCTCTTTGTTGTATCTAACAGCTAGCCGACCCGATATTATGTTTGCAACATGTCTATGTGCACGGTATCAAGCTGAACCCAAGATATCTCATATGAAAGCTGTAAAACGAATTTTTCGATATCTAAAGGGTACAACGAATCTAGGTCTTTGGTATCCCAAAGATTCAGGATTCGACCTAACCGCCTATTCAGACAGTGATTTTGTAGGTTGCAAAATGGATAGGAAAAGCACCACAGGAGGTTGTCAGCTCCTAGGTGGAAAGCTGGTAAGTTGGACAAGTAAAAAGCAAAATTCAGTGTCCACTTCCACAGCTGAAGCTGAGTATGTTGCCGCTGGAAGCTGTTGTTCTCAGGTCTTGTGGATGAGAAATCAGCTACTAGACTATGATCTTCAGCTCTCCAAAATTCCAATCTATTGCGACAGCACCAGTGCCATCGCTATAGCAAACAATCCAGTGCTACACTCAAAGACAAAACACATCGAAATCAGATATCATTTTATCAGAGATCATGTGATGAATGGTGAAATAGAACTTCATTTTATCCCAACTGATTATCAGTTAGCTGATCTTTTTACCAAACCTCTTGATGAGACAAGATTCAACTTTCTCATCAGCGAGCTTGGAATGATGAACTTTGAAGGATAAAATCTTCAGAGGTTCACATTTGATCAGCGATAAGATTATACAAACTTGTATAGGCTCTCGGATAAAATAAACTTGTACAATCCATTCTCATCTTCTCTCTGAATAAACCTGGTTAGCTGATATTCAGGTATGTTTCTCTCACTCTGACAAAACGCATGAAAATGCAAGATTTCAAATTTTTCACATCGCTGAATATCTCTTCCTTAACAGCGATACTTTGAAAGTTCTTAAAACCCTCACTGATATTTCTATTCAGTGCTTCATATTTTCCAAAGAGTCCCTGAGTTTTTCAAAAACCTCAGAGACAACGAAAGAATGTGAAAGGACAGTTGTGACGTCATTGCAACGGATAACACCAGGCACGCCCTTTTTCTGACACACGTTTGCACGTTTCGTTGTCTATCCAATCAAATGCAAACACGTGTCCGTGTCATGATGAAAAACGTTCCCGCTCAAGTTTTTATCTCTCTACTCTCTTCCTATATAAACACTCTCAAAGTTTATATTTGTCTTTTACGCGAACAAATCTTCCTCCGCAAGAAAGAATCCTCTGTTGCATTTTGTGCTCTCAATCTTCAAGAACTGTTCATCATCTTCTTCATCAAACTCAAGGTTAATATGTTCTTATCTATTATCAAATGCGAATAACTTGTTTTCGATCTTATCATTGTTTTACACAAGATCAAACAAAAGAACTCAAAAATAAAATCATTTTCTTTCATGGTTTTAAAAACACAACCATTTCATGGTTGTTCTTCAAGTTTTCAATCCAAATCTTAAACTTGTTCTTCATTCGTATCCAGTTTTTCAAAACGGGGATACAAGACTTTATGGGTTTTACATTTCATTTTTCAAATCTAGAAAAACCCTAATCTTCATTAAGACTTTTTTTTTGTCTGAATGAAATGGACAAAATTCGAAAAATCTTAATGGAAATTTTCTTTCCACATTAAGATAATTCTTATCTGTTAACATCTTTGGTTGAACTGATAATACAGTGAAATGGCAACTTCAAAGCTGAATGTTACCGCTGAGTCCATCTCCGCTGATTCTGAGGAACTGGAAATCACTAAAGCTCCTCAGGTTAAGTTCGAGCTGGATCAACTAGACTGGACAAAGGCAAACAACCTCTCAGCGCTTCTCGAGTTTCCTCTTCGGAAGCAGGTATCCCATCTAGACGACGCTGTAAATCTTTTGAAGAATAGCCCCATCTACACAGCACTGACAATCACACCTCCTGCTAGTCAGCGTCTCTTATCCCAATTCTGGTACTCTGCCAGACACACCGAGCTACTCTCTGCCAAAGATCCATCAAAAACCATCGACTGCATACTCAGCGATACTGAGTATGGTACCATCAAGATAACCCCCGCAATAATCCGCAAAGCCCTGAAATTCCCCAACGCTACCCAAGAAAATCCTTTCGTTCCATTACCTGACCACAAGAAGCACGCTGACAGGGAAGAAATCATTGCTTTCCTTGATGCAATGGGTTACATCTGGGAGACTGGAAGAGACAAGCTACCTGAGAAGAAGCTGACGCTGATAAAGAAATCCAAGATGCCCAGCGAGATGAACTTCATCTTCGCTCATCTGATCAGCTGCATGACAGCGAAATCCGGATCTTCTGATCAAGCCACACAACCTCAGCAGGCCATGGGTTACGCACTGCTGAAAGGTCTCAACATTGACTGGGCCTCCATCATCTATGAAGACCTCATTCAACGTGTTGATTCTGCCGCTGACCGACCAGCATGGGTTCCTTACCCACGATTCATCAGCGCCATCTTTCAATATGGCCTGAAGGACAGCTATCCTGAGGGTGATCTGAAACTTTCTCAGATTGGCCCTAAAGTTCTCGACTTCAAGCCTGTCGCCAATGAGGTACGTCTCTCTACCCTTCTCACTCTACTTAATTCTCCGCTTTCTGTGGCTCCTTCAGCGACTATACCCCTCGCTGATTCCCAGGCCACAAAATCCATTCCTTCTAAGAAAAGGAAACAATCTCTTACCCCTCTTGATTCCAAAAGGATCAAGAAAACCAAGGAGCAACCCCAGCACTCCAATGCTGAAGACTCCTCAGCTCATTCTGAAGAGCTGAAGGAAAGTTCCGTGGTACGCTCTGCCACACCGATTCAAGCCATCCCTTCTAAACCTACTTCAGCGTCTTTAAACGCTGAGGTTAGAACTTTGGAATCTACCCAACCTTCTTCAGTCTCTCAAAAGACTGATGAAGTACTTCTCAGCGATTCCAACGCTGAACTCAGAACCCAACACCAATTCTTATCCTTCGATCCTCCCTCCATTTCTTTGGACACTCCTCCAGCTAAAACTGGAGATGCCATCATTCAAGAAGCCACTGAAGCTTCTCAGCGAATGACGAAGAAAGGACCTGCAGAGATCTCCATCCCTCACGGAACTTTTGAGGGAGATATGGAACACTATGGAGGGACTCGAAACTTTGATGATTTCGTCAACGCTCCTGCAGGTACAGATCCCACCTTAAACACTGTAACTAAACCTGAAACTTCTGAGCTTTCCTTTGTTCACAAGTACTTATATGTTACAGGTCCTTATTTAGGAGACATCAACCAGTCTCTGAAGTCCATGGAGACGAAACTTACATATCTCACCACCGGTCTATCGAATAACTCTACAGCTGTAACAAACGCTGGAGAGAATCTGACGAAGCTGACTACTGTGGTGGAAAAGAAGGCCTCCTCTGCTGACATCAAAGGCCTTGATAAAACTCTCGCCGACTTTGCCAAAGTGCTCTCCGACATCTACACTGACTACACCAACCTCAAATCGTCAGTTTCAACCGTTTCCAGCGAGGATACAACGCTGAAGAAATCGGTTGGTACACTCGAAGGTGATATGTCAGTGGTCAAGACCGACTTGGGCTCAGTGAAGACCGACCTTGGTTCTGTCAAGACTATGATCGAGACACTGGTGAACAAGGCAAACAATCCAGCTCCTGCTCCGGCCCCTGCACCTATTTTGGACTCATTCACAGCAGAGGATCTCCAAGAGCTGAAGAAGATCACGCCTGCTATTTCTGGCCTAGAAGACAGAATAGCTAAGCTTGAAGGTTGTGTGAAAATCTCTGGCCCAGAAGACAGAGATAACACCAACGCTGAATCTACCCATTCCTCCCCCGCCCATCATGAGAAAGAGGGGGAGAAGAGCGTTGAACAAGAAAAGAGCGCTGAAGATCATAATAAGAGCGCTGAAGACCTTTCCCATGATGAATCTATCAGGGGAGAGGGTAATGAAGATCTGGTTACTGGACCTCAGGGAGATGAAAACCCTGAGGGAACCGAGAAGCTCGCCTCTGTATCTGAGGGGGAGCAACTCGAAGAAGATGCTGAGGATTCTGAAGCAGAAGAAGACGAAGACATCGACATCCCTGAAGCTGAACCATCCTCCTCTCCAAGGAACGATGATGATGATGATGAAGATGACAAATTCTTTGTCGTCAAACCTGCTCCTCGAAAAGCTCTTAAAGGGATCGTGATAACTGAATCCACAGGGGAGAAGACAAAAACAAAGACAAAGCACTCAGCCTCTGGCGCTGAGAAAAGCAAAGACAAAGGCCTCGCTGAAGATGATAATCTGGCGATCTTGCTTGCAAAGCCGATTTGTCAGGTACACTAAACTTACTTTTCCTTCCCTGAACATCTCTGAACAATCAGTTATCCATTCCACAAACACCATACACATCCACATTATTTTTTTCTATCTTTTCTACCCAAATTCTTCTACCCAGTTCTTATTTGTAAGATCGCTGCGTTTCAGCTAGTCCTCTCCCCTGTTTGAGGATTTCGCTGAAGGCTCAACAACTGCGATCTCTCCAATAAAGCCAGCTGCTGCTGATGAAATAATCCCAGTCTTGGATTTAATCTCTGAGACTGATGAACCAGAAGAACAAACTCTCTCACACAGAAACAGACCTTCCTCAGCTCCTCAAAAGCTGAGTGAAGAGGATCAAAAGAGAAGAGAAGAAATGATAAAGCGATTTGAGGATCAGCGAATCATTCTAAAGCGTGACCAACTGCCTTCAGTTCCTCCTAAGTTCAGAATTTCAAAAGCTGAATACCAGGAACACCTCAGAGCTGAACGCCTCATCGCTGAAAGGAAGGAAGCTGAAGATAAAGACAGAGAATACGCTATCAAGCTCACTCAAGAATCTGTCAAAGACCCCAAGCTGAAGCGTGTTCCCATTCAAATCCAACGAAAGCTTTGGGAACAAGCCCAGAAGGTCGTGGAAAAGAAAGCTGAAGTTTCTCAGACCACCCTGATCTGGTGTAAAGAGAAAATCCACTTCAGATATCGTCCAGCGAAGATCAACAAGGTATTCATCTCTGGAAGAACCTCTATCGGAGTACCTATTGTTGACATCAAACTGTTCAGAGAAGATGGCACATCTGAAACCTTTCGCGCTGACACTGTAAAAAGGTATGGTCTCTCTGAATGGCTGGAGATGAGGTTAGCTATCCAACCATCACAATCTAAGTACAAGGATCATTTCGAAAAGCTGATAAACAGACAGATCGACTTGATATCTTCTTGTGTGGATATTCCTCCTGTTCCTGATCTAAAGCCGAAAAGAAAAAGGGGCTCTCCAAAGAAGAAACGTCAAGATTCAAACTCAGGTCCTGTCATACGAAATGAAACTGGAATTGGTTTCTCTCGCGCTGAAGTACTTGGTCCTGATCCTGATCTATCTGCCCTTGACATCTCTTTGCCACCATGTGAACTTTTCGTCCCTGGTAAAGTCATCAGTAATCCTTATGGAATATTCTTTCTTGACTACGACGGACATAAATGCTTTCAACGGATCGCTGAGCTTCCAATCACTCCAATCGAACAGCTCAGAGATCTTATCTACTGGTGTGACTTCAGAAAAGACATTCAGGCACGACACCTAAAACCCTTGATTTTTGAAGCTGCTCTGAAGCTAAAGAATAAAGGAGAAAAGGTTCCTGACTGGATGATTCCAACTGAAAAGACAACCCTTGATGAACTTCTCATTAAGGAAGAACCCTTTGAAGGCTGACAACAATCACCTCATTCTCTATTGTATCAGTCATCCTTCAGTTCTTGTAATTTATTTCGCTTGTACTTGTAATCTTTCTTATTCAAATTGTAACCTGATTCAAAGATTTAAAGAAAGATTTCAGCGAATGTACTTTACTCCATCAGTACTGAAAAGATCCCAGAAAACAGTAAAAGGGACAAATATTTTATGAGTTCTTTTTATCCTTATATTTTCATTAAATAGCAATCTTCTTTGTTGCTATGTCATAATCAAATAGGGGGAGATTGTTGATCCAAATCCTCAGTGATTTGATAATGACCCTCTCTTAAATACTTAGTGAAAATTATAAGTAAACAATATGTATCAGAGTTTCACTATCGCTGATAAGTTCTAAGATCTTACAGTACTGCTGATAGGAACTCTCGCTCTTTTAAATTAAACATTCAGCGAACACTGTTCACCATATCGCTGAGTCTGTTCAGTCCTTATGGTGATCGCTGATAAGTTAGTTGTTTACTTATGATCCCTGAAGACAAGTTTCACGTCAACAAAGGTTCTACGCTGAAGTCGAAGATCAAGCTCAAGAACCAGCGACAAGTCTCCTAATGAACTGATGCGGATCAACGAAGACTCAGATTTGTCCACTCAACGTGAAGTATCAAGTACAAGACTTCAGCTATCGCTGAACTTTATCATCTGCTGAATAGTTAATGATAATCGCTGAATCAACGAAAGCTGATCATGAAGTCCTCCGTACAAAGTACTTTTGTCTTAACCTCCCTTGCATGCCTCCGTACGAATTGTCAGAAAAGAACCTCCGAATATCTGAAATCGTACAAACCACTCTGATACTACACTGTTCATCCTTACGGCTACAAAGGTTGTCAACCAAAGGTCAATGACATGCAACCAACCAGCCGATGACACGTATAAAGTGTATACTGACTTGCATTAAATGCATGCAGTATATATAGAGATGAACTCACTTCATTTGAAGTAACTTGCTAACTCTGGACAAGTTCAAATATCTCTCAAGATAGGATTTTATTAGTAATCTCCTTATCTTTCTTAGTGCAAGAAAACCTTAGTGTTCCAACTTGTTAAGATTTAGGTTTATCCTTAATCTTGTTTCCGCAACAAGCTGTAAATTGTTAATGATTTATCAATAAACAATTTAGAAAAGTAAAATAGTGTGTTTGTATTCAACCCCCCCCCCCTTCTACAAACTTGTATAGGCCTTTCGGGACCAACAATTACATAAACATTTTCCAAACGATAACCGCTGAGAGCTATCTTCTCCTTTTTGTCAGTGACAAGGCAGGATTCCTTGGTAAAGATTACCTTGTTATCCTTGTCGCAAAGCTGACTGATGCTTAAAAGATTATGCTTCATCTCTTCAACATATGCGACTCTTCTGAAGGTTGTTGTACCATTAGAGAGTACACCAAATCCTCGGGTATGTCCTTTTCCATTTCCTCCGAAAGTCACAGAGGGACCCTTCTCTTCCTTGTATTCAGCGAGCAGGCTTTTCTTTCCATTCATGTGTCTAGAGCATCCGCTATCGAGATACCAGATACCCTTCTTAACCTGAATAGCAGAGGTTGAAGTAGAGGGAATGTCTGAACTTTCTTCCTCATCTTCAATCTTTGCCATAAGACAGAGATTGGCTTCATCATCTTCAGAGTCTGATGATGATTCTTCTTCATCAGAGGCAGCCCAATCATAAGCCATCAGGCCTTTGCCTTTCTTCTTAAAGCTTTTCAGCTTCGCATACTTTTCTTTCAGCTTAGCGTATTTGTCATCTTTATTCCTGGGAATAAATGATTTCTTGGGAGACGCTGAGTTTCTCGAAACATTCTTAGACCTGCACTCGTTAGCGAAATGTCCAATCTTTTCGCAGTTAAAACAAGTAGCAGTAGTGTTGGTTCCCGTTTTGTTTAAACAAGATTATCAGATCTATTAGTTCAGGTTTAAGGTTTGATGCGGAAGCGTATTTAAAGAACTAACAGATAAGTTTGATAGATTTAGAACAAACTATAAATAAACAGTGAACAGAATATTATATCTCAAAGTTTACTGAATATATATCAAGAACAGGTTTATGAACCGTGAGTAAGAAAAAGCTTTAAAACATATATGACTCTTAAGGTGAATAAGCTTTTGTGTTCTTAATGTTGTTGTGTTGTGTATTTGTGTGTGAGGAAGAACTCAACATGAGTCTTCCTTATATACTACTCTAAAGGGGACCATAAAGCATATGCTACTATTCAAAAGGTACGTATGAATAGTAGAGAGGATGTCGTGAATAGTTGCAAGGATGGCATGAACAGTCAGACGTGCTGAATTGCATTTAATGCAGCAGACGTCTAATATGTACTAAGCCCTACTGAGTCCAATCAGAGTTTGACACGTCGACGTTGGACAGGGCATGCTACCATGCAAGTTGATGTACGAGTCCTGTAACAGTAGCAAGATATTATAAATATCTTCAAGTCTTAGTGAGGACCACAGAGGCTCTGTAATGAGTTACAGAGGTTCTGCGGTCTGGTCCTCTGTGGAGCAGTCTTCGCCGGATTCCGAGTCTTTGGTCTTCTTTGTGCGTATGACAGAGCTTCTGTAGGAAGCCTCTGCTGCTTCTGTAGCTTCTTGACCTTGATTTCTCGATAATGTCGGCAGAGCCTCTGTAAGAGGCTTTCTTCACTTAGCCTATTTTTCACTACTTCTAAATACTTCTATGATTAGGAAGATTGAAGCTAACAATCTCCCCCTAAGTAGTGAAAAATAAAAAATTTGAACTTGAGTTAAGTTTGGCTAAGTTAGATAAGACAGAGGTTAAACAATACCTCGAAATTTCTTTCATTTAGAAATATGCCAGAGGCATTTTACATTTGAGTACAATGAAAGATAAACTTTAACTTTGTTTGCAGAGATTGGAGGTCTGAGAATCAGATTTTGGCATCTTTGAAATCGTTGTAGCTTCTGTTGTCTCTTCCGACTTTTCTGATCTCTTTGTAGAATCTGATGCAGAGTTCTCTTAGGCGAATTGTTGCGTCAATCTCTCTCATGATAGTATCTACAACATCTTTATCCATTTTCTTTGAACCTCTGTATTTCACAAGGCTTGCTCTGAACTTGTTCAGAGTACTTGTTGCGTACTTCTGACAGTCCATGCATACAAATAGTTTAGTTTCGCTTTGAGGGTTTTGAAATACTAACCCAAACCGTGGTTCTGTGATGATTGAGTTAGGTACGGCGTCCGGTGGGCAGCGATCCTCTGGTGGTCGTAAATCCAGATGCTTGAGACCAAGATCCTTTCCCAGCTGGAAATCTATCATGCTGTAGAGCAGAAGCTTTTCCCTCATCGCTTTTCTCAACACTTGATAGGCTCTGGTGTTTGCCTCTGGGTTGTAGTTGTCCTTTGTCCATTGCAGAAGGTCAGGTAGATCATATGGATTGATATTTCTTAAATCAGCATCAGCGAAGGTAGTTTCTGAATTGTTTTCTCTTCTGACTTTGTAAAGATTCTACCTGACCCTTGGATAGGTTCTTGTGAAGGAGAATTTGCAGAAGATTACCTTTTTGATCTTGTGGATTGAGAAGACATCTGCTTTGGTTCTTGGCTTTGTCCTTGTGAAGATGTTCTCAAATTCTTTCTGATCCTTGGATCTGTCACATGATTTGTCTGAAAGGATTGTTTATAGAGGTATTTGTATACCACTTCTTCCATTTCTTCATATGTTGGACCTGGTTGTGGTACTTGTCTTCTGAGACTCTCCATCTGTTGAACAACTTCTGCGGCTCTACCAGTTAGAGGAATGTCTGACAGAGGCTTCAATCCATGTGCCCAGTCAACTTCTTCAGGCTTTGGGGTTTGAAAGGCATCAAACGCACTCTTCATTAGTTTCTCTATTGGCTTTGGCAATGTTTTCTTCTTAGGCTCTTCTGTCAGTATACCTTTGCCCTTATCTTTGGCTTTTGGCGGGGCAGAAACTGTTGCTTCTTTAAGTTTGGAGGTTGGCACTTCTGTTGGCTTGATGGGGGTTGCCTCTGTGGGTTTTGACATTTGTGATTTAGAGGACTTTTGTGGCGATGGTTCTGTTGGCTTGAGTTGCTCTGTAACCTCTGTTGGAGGTTGTTTGTTGACTTCTTCTGTGAGCTCAGTTTCTGTTGATGAAGTATTGACATCGAATCTTTTTGCCATTTTGAAAGCTAAAGTGAACCTGTGCCTTTCTTCTTCTCTCTGCGTCATACGATCACTCATTGTTGTGTGCATCCTTTTCAGAACGTCAGAAGCAGAGGTCGTTGCTCTTTTTGGTTTGGTGGCAATCGACTTTCTTCTCGGTATGATTTGGGGTGTTTCCACAGAGGTGGGTGTTTTCTCTGTGGTTTGTTCATCTGTTTCTTCCAAAATGATTACCTCAGGGGCGGTTGTTGCCTCTGTGGTTTGCTGATCTGCTTCTGGAGTTTTGGTTTCGTCAGGAGATGATTCCATAGAGATGGGTGTTGTCTCTGTGGTCTTTTGTTGTTGGGTTTCTTCTGGAGGGGCTTGGTTGATTGGTTCTGCTGTGATTGGTGGACTTTGTATTCCTCTGCTCGTAGCTTTCTCTCTTAGATTCTCCCCCTCAGGATTATCTGATGGACCAGGTTGGTCATCATCAGAATCATCCTGACTTTTACCAGAAGTACCCTCTGCTCTGCAAGAAGTGTTGGGCTTCTTTGGTAATTCAGCTCCTGCTGCCATCAACTTTTCACAGACATCATCGCAGAGGCCAATCAATGTCGTAAGCTCTGCTTCTGTTTTGAAACGCATTCTGCCGACACTCTTTCTGAAATCCTTGACATAGTTGGCATTTGCAGTTGTGAAGGAGACAATGACTTCTGTGACCTGGTTAATGACGTTCTGTCCGAGCTCTGGTCATATAGTCTTTTGGTTGCATCATTGTCGAGTTGCGTATTGCCTCTGCTTGTACTTGTGATAGGGCATTCTGTAAGTCTGCAGGAGTGATGCCCTCTGCTCTGTTGGATTGCGTATTCATTTGTTCAAGGAAATCTTTGACAGAGTCCCTGAAAGCAGAAGTTGCAATTGTTCCGAATTCCTGAGCTGCAGAAGTGGCTGTTGCTTTGGCAGTAGTTTCGGCTGAAGACTTCATCTCTGAGATGGCGGTTTTTACCTTTGTGGACAGATTGTCCATTTTGGTGTTCAGATTCAGGATAGCCGTAGATGTTGTCTCTGTAAAGGATTTGAAAGAGCTTTGCAACTCTTTCATTGTTTGGTTCACAGAGGTGACAAGGGTTTGGAACTCATCCCTTGATACTTGTGTTCCTTGTGTAACCTCTGGAGGAACACATTCGTCTCCAGAGTGAGTCCCTGTTCCTGGGACACCTTCGTTCACCCTTGTTTGTACGATAGGGGTGGAAGGATTTCCTTCTGATCCTCGAGAAGAAACCTGAGTTTCGATCTCTACAGAAGTTCTGTGAAGAACAGTGTCCAAATCCACTCCAGAGGTGGTTATTGGAATGTTCTTCTGTTGACTGGGAGACTTGTCTAGAGTCTCTTCGTCTCTGTGCTCACTACTTCTCTCTGAAAGAAGTTTTGGTCCTAATGTGCGCGTGGCAGAGGAAACGAATTCCTCTGTAGGGTGTTCTAGGGGGATCTGGGGCGACTGATCATGAACAATAGGTGAGTCTCTTTGAGGAGACTCCCTAGGAATGGATTCCCCGGTTTCTGTGGGCACAGACGTTGAAAGAGTAACCTCTGGCTGGATGGGTTGGGTTAGGATCGAGCTGTGCTGCTCTTTTTCAATAACTCCTTCTGCAGCTAGACCTGCGGAGTTAGAAATGTGGGTTGCACTGGGAGTTGGTTTTGGTTGTGTGCCTCTATTTATCCAGGCATCTTTTCTTGCTTCTTCCTCTGTTAAGCATCCAAGCACTACTTCATTGTCTATCATATCATCCTCTGTAACTATCCTATGGCTTGGTGCTTCTTCCCTAAGTTCTGTTGAAGTTCCTTGCTCTGGTCGTAAGAAGTCATACATTTGATGAGATCCGAATAATCTCATGACATGTGGATGATAAAGACCCTTACGTATCCAGACAACTTCTTCTTCATCTGAATCTGTCTCTAAGATCTCTATTTCTGTCTCTGTTGTTGCTAATGCCTCTTTTTGTACAACTTCGGCCCCTTTTTCTTTTTCTTCTTCCATCATATTCTCAGAAGCCTCTGTAATTTCACCTCTGTTCCATTCAGCTTCTGTTTGTTCTATTTCTTCTGAAGCTGGTTTTGGACTTCTTCTGTGGACGTCCAATCCTTGAATGAAAGGGTTTTGTAAAATAACATGGGTGTCGGCTGGTTGATTTTTGGGTGTTGTGTCATCTTCTTGCAGATGTGTGTCAATGCCAGAAATGAAGAAATCTTGTTCTTCTGGAGAGTGGTGGTCGAGAG
Source organism: Saussurea involucrata (assembly GCA_033807775.1). Taxonomy (NCBI): domain Eukaryota; kingdom Viridiplantae; phylum Streptophyta; class Magnoliopsida; order Asterales; family Asteraceae; genus Saussurea; species Saussurea involucrata. Next base: position 117,395,800 of record CM066322.1, read on the forward strand.
GTTGTGCCGTCCACCCTGCTGTATTTAGGGTGTTGGCAATTTCAGGGTTCTGTAAGAAGTCGTTCAGGTCTCCTTGGTGAGCAAATCTATCTGGAGATTGATAGGGTGATTGATACTTTTCTGTAGCCATTTCTTCTTCTGCAACTTCTTCTTCAGCAGTTTCCTCTTCTGCAATGGTAACCAACTTTGCAAGTGATTTACCTTGCTTCTTTTTGGTTTTCCTCCTCTTAGGATTTGGTGCCCCTTCCTCTGTTGATTTCGATCTTCTTTTCTTCTTCATTTTTGGGGAAGAGGGAGGAGCAGAGGAGCCAATTTCTGTGGCATGAGGAGGTGAAGGTTGATCTTCTGCAGCGCTTGTTGAGGTGCCTTCTGCAGTTTTTCTCTTCTTAGCTTTTGGAGTAGAAGCAGAGGTTCTTGATGAAGACTTCTTTCCCATAAGTTCTGCACGTTTGGCTATAAAGCTGAGTTGAATAGCCATGTGCTTTGCTAACTTCTGATCCTTTTCTTCTTGAGTGGAAAGAGGTGTTAGCTTCAATCTTCCTAATCATAGAAGTATTTAGAAGTAGTGAAAAATAGGCTAAGTGAAGAAAGCCTCTTACAGAGGCTCTGCCGACATTACCGAGAAATCAAGGTCAAGAAGCTACAAAAGCAGCAGAGGCTTCCTACAGAAGCTCTGTCATACGCACAAAGAAGACCAAAGACTCGGAATCCGGCGAAGACTGCTCCACAGAGGACCAGACCGCAGAACCTCTGTAACTCATTACAGAGCCTCTGTGGTCCTCACTAAGACTTGAAGATATTTATAATATCTTGCTACTGTTACAGGACTCGTACATCAACTTGCATGGTAGCATGCCCTGTCCAACGTCGACGTGTCAAACTCTGATTGGACTCAGTAGGGCTTAGTACATATTAGACGTCTGCTGCATTAAATGCAATACAGCACGTCTGACTGTTCATGCCATCCTTGCAACTGTTCACGACATCCTCTCAACTATTCATACGTACCTCTTGAATAGTAGCATATGCTTTATGGTCCCCTTTAGAGTAGTATATAAGGAAGACTCATGTTGAGTTCTTCCTTACACACATATACACAACACAACAACATCAAGAACAAAAAAGCTTATTCACCTTAAGAGTCATATCTGTTTTAAAGCTTTTTCTTACTCACGGTTCATAAACCTGTTCTTGATATATATTCAGTAAACTTTGAGATATAATATTCTGTTCACTGTTTATTTATAGTTTGTTCTAAATCTATCAAACTTATCTGTTAGTTCTTTAAATACGCTTCCGCATCAAACCTTAAACCTGAACTAATAGATCTGATAATCTTGTTTAACCAAAACGGGAACCAACAATTGGTATCAAAGCCTGCCTTGATTCTCAATATCAAGTGATCCACTTATCAAGATTCGTGATAGATATTATTCAGCAATAACCTATTCTTTTCAGGTCAAAACTCCATTAAAATTGTGTCTGGAAACTGCTTAAACCCAGAAAATCTTCAAGTTCATCGAAGTAACTCTTTAGTCATACTTTCTTTCTAAAATCTTCAAAAATGACAAATACAAATAATTTCTTTACTACTGGTTCTCTCACTAAACCTCCTACTCTCCTTCGAGATGAGTATCCTCAGTGAAAAATAAGAATGGTCCATTTTTTCGAGGGCACTGAAAGAAATCTAGTACAATATCTGTACAATCCTCCTCCTGTTCCCATGACAGTAGTACCTCGTGTACCTGCTACTGCTGAATCTGCCGAAATCCCCGAACATCAAAAACCAAATCCAAAAGGGGAGTGGTCAACCGAAGATAAAGCAGAAGATGAAGTTGCTCAGAAAACCAAGAGGACATTGATTATGGCAATACCCAACGAACTCTTTCAATCCTTGGATTCATGTGAAACAGCGCATGATCTGTGGAAAGAACTGGAAAGACAGTTGGAAGGAGGTGCTAAAACACAAAAAAACCGAAGAGCATAGTACATCAATGAATATCATGCATTCATAGACTCTGCAACAGAATATCTGCAAACAACATACGACAAATTCAACTCTCTAATCAACAAGTGCAGAAAATCAGGCATTAACAGAACTTCTGAAGAAAACAATGTCATGTTTTTAAAGAGTCTAAATGAAGAATGGCTCCAGCTGTCTATGTCCCTACAGACAAATCAGGATCTAGACACCTGGACTCTCTCTGATCTTTACGGAACATTAGCCGCACAAGAACCTCAGATAGCACAGGCTAAAACACTAACCATTGCACCATATGCATTGGTTAGTAAAACTAAAGAGGATGCACAGAGACCAAGAAATGATAAAGCCACAGAGGAGAAGAAGAAGGAGAAGAAGAAGATGGTGATAATTGACAGTGAAGAAGAAGAGCAAGCAGAAAAGGAAATAACTCTTGCGTCACTAGCTAAATCTTTAGCTCTATTGACAAAAGAGTTCATAGGAAACAGAAGAGGTTCCGGAAGTGAAAGATATGGTAGAGACAACCAGGATGACAGAAGAGACAACAGAAGAGATGACAGAAGAGGAGAAGAATCAAGTGGCCGACAGAGGTCAAGCGATAGAAATTACAGAGGGAATGACCGACAGAGGTCAGATGACTCGGTAAGCCACACGCAACAAGAATGCTACAAGTGCGGCAAACCTGGTCACTATGCAAATGAATGTAGATCAGAGAAAGGCGGAGACCTACAGAAGTCCAATGATCGAACATGAAACACTCCTCAAGGGTGTTTTAACTGCGGAAAGCCAGGCCATTTTGCGAATGAATGCAGAAGCAGATCAAATCGCCCACAGAGGGACTCTGCTTTCTACAAAAAGAAAGCCGAGTATTATGCTCAAAAATCCTTAATGGCAAAAGGACATTATGAGGAGAACACAGAAGACTTCCAGTCAGACTCTACTTCTGACGATGAACATACCGCCAATGCCCTCTTCTGTGGCATGGCAGAAGTCGACTCCTGCACTGACTCTGAGGTATCTACTTCAAATTCCAACTCTTGTATTACCTCTGTAGATGATAATACACTTAGAATTAACATTGAATTAATTGAACTGAAAGAGATAAATCAAAGTGTTCAGAAAAGACTCACTTTCAATGAGAGAGAAGTACGGCTTCTCACTCAAGAAGAAGCAAAGATTTTTGAGGAAAAAGAGAGAATAGAAAAGAAATGGAACAAAACTCTAGATCCTTAAAAAAAACAAATTTCTGACATAACCCATACTTTAAAAGATAAAACAAAAGAACTTTCAGTTTCAAGGAGCGAAACTACTGACATAAGAGCTCTTAAAGAATACTTTCAAAGAGAAAGAGAGGTATTATGGCAAGATTTACTCAGAAGAGAAGTTTTGCTTAAAAACTATAAAGATGCACAGAAAGTTTATGAAAAAATAAACTCACAAATAGGGAGACGAGGTATAGGGTATGATGATATCACCCTAGGTGTTGAAGGCAAAAGAAACAAACCTCTGTCCTCGTTATTTGTGATTGGAAAAACGAACAAACCAGATTTTCCAAATCTAATCTCTGTAAGCAAAAGGGCGAAAATCTCTGTGGATCCTTACTTGAAGAAACATAAGAAGATGATTAACGTGTGGTTTGAAAACACAGACTCATCATCTTCAACCTCTGTCAATAAAGGTATCAAACCAAAGAAATATCTGAAAACACAAGATCAGATTGGTATCTTCAAGTTTGGTAAACCAGAGACCCAAACACAGGTTGCTTTTGTCTGTTTGATAAACGTTGAAAAGAAGTTATCAGCAGAAGCTCCTGAGTTTAAACCCATTTTTTCAGAAGAAAACTTTAAAAATTTAATTGAAAAAGAAATTTTGGAAATATGGAAATCAAGCGTTTTAGAAAAATTCTGTACATCTTCTATAGATAAAACTCTCACTGAAGAAATCTTATTAGAAACCTCTGCAATCTATGAAAACTATTCTACAGAGGAAGAAAGCTTGTATGATGCATGTTCGGAAAATTCAACCTCTATTGAAAGAATTGACTCAACCTCTGTATACGAGGACGACTCATCTTCTGACGATTCAGAGACTGATGTTACATCTGGGATAACTCTCTATGACACAAAGGATGTTAAATACTCCTCTGAAGTTCCTCACAGAACTATTTCTCCAAAAGAGAAACTCACAGAGATTCCAATCTGCCAAGATTTTCTAAATTTGAATCTACATGTCAAAACCTCTGCTGAGCTTAAAATGTTACAGAAGACCTCTATTGATCCTATAAGTTCTAGATTTTCAAAACCCAAGGTTAATAAATCTTTTTCTTCTGTGACAGTGATAAAGGAAGTTCACCACAGAAGCAACCCACAGAAGGCAGGTCCTAAACAGAGCTTTTGCAAACAACATTCGAGTATTCATAGATCTTCTAGTAATAGGAAATCTAATGTAAAGAAAGAATGTAATGCCTCTGTGGCTGAGTTTAAAAAGTTCAATGAAAAGTTCAAACAAATTACATCTCATATTCAATACTGTCGTTGCTTTGATCTTATGTCTAAACTTAATAATCATTTTTCAAATCAAGACTGTTTACTCTCTACGCCAATTCAAAAGTCAAATCCCACAAAGAAACAATCTGACTTTTCTGCAGAAAACAAAATGTATTTCAAGGATGCCAAGGCAAACTTGAAAAACTCTAACAATATTGGACCCATATGGATATGGGTACCTAAATCTCTGTGATTGTCCTGCAGAAGAAGTATGTGCCAATCTGGTATCTAGACTCCGGATGCTCAAGGCACATGACTGGTGACAGAAGTGCACTATCCACGTACAAAGAAACACAAGATGGTGGATCTGTGACTTTTGGAGACAACAAGAAAGGACACATAAAAGGCTATGGAGTCATAAGGAAAGAAGACGTTTCTGTATACAAAGTTGCATATGTGGATGGCCTTAAGCACAACCTACTCAGTGTAAGTCAACTTTGTGATACAGGATTCAATGTGTTGTTCAAAAGAACTTCCTGCTCTCTACAAAGTGAAGAAACAAGTATGGAACTTCTGCGAGCTGAAAGAATAGGTGATCTATATCTTATGAATTTCAACTCAAAGAACAAGGACAAAGTTTGCCTTGTTGCCTGCAAAAGTGAAGAAGCCTGGTTATGGCACAACAGGTTCTGTCACTTGAATTTTCACACATTGGAAAAACTGGTCAAACTTGATCTAGTTAAAGGTTTGCCTAATGTTAAATTCAATAAGGATCATTTATGTTTTGCCTGTGAGATGGGAAAACTCAAAAGAGCTTGCCACAAAGGCAAAACAGATGTGTCTTGCACCAGGCCTCTGTACATGCTTCATGTCGACCTCTGCGGTCCCATTGCAATACAGAGCCTAGGTGGCAAGAAATATATACTTGTCTTAGTTGATGAGTATTCACGTTTCACATGGGTTGAATTTGTTAGAAAGAAATCAGATGTTCCAAATGTATTGATAAATCTAATGAAAAGAATCCAAGTTCTTTATGATTGCAGAATACAGAAGTTAAGAAGTGACAATGGCACAGAATTTAAAAACTCTGTCATTGAAGCCTATCTTTCAACAGAAGGAATATCACAGAACTTCTCTGCAGCTCGCACTCCACAACAGAACGGTGTTGTCGAAAGAAAGAATCGAACACTTGTGGAAGCCGCAAGAACTATGATGTCAGCATGCGGATTATCAATGAACTTTTGGGCAGAAGCAATTTCTACTGCGTGTTATACTCAAAATCGATCAACCGTTGTGAAAAGACACCTCAAGACGCCTTACGAATTTCTTAACAAAAGGCGGCCAAACATCAAATTTTTCCATGTATTCGGATGCAAATGCTTTGTCTTAAACGACAGAGATCAAGAGGAAAGTTTGATGTAAAAGCAGATGAAGGCAAATTCATTGGATACTCTGCCACTTCCAAAGCCTACAGAACGTTCCTTACAAAGTCTCACAAGATTGTAGAAAGCATCAATGTTTCTTTTGATGATTCATTCCTGATGACTTCTGAGCAAATAAGTTCAGAACTCGGAATTAAAGGGAAATCCTCTGACATCTCAAGAACAAAAGAAGATTTGGATCTTCTATTTTTGGAGATGTTCCACAATGACATTGATCCTTCTGTCGGAACCATCAGAGTTTCTGAAGAACCATCCTCTGTCGGACAAAATTCTACAGGTATGACTCTAACTGGTCCAAATAATGCTTCATCTTCTTCTGTAAATACTACAGATGCAATTGCCGAAGCAGAAGAAAGTGCAGAAGATGAAACATCAAGAAAAACGACCACAGAAGCTGCACAAACCATGGAAGAACCAATTACAGAAGAGATCGAGGACCAAGACTATACGTCCTCAGAGGAACAAACTCCACCACCACTCATACCAATCATTCCACAAACGGTAGAATCAACTACCAAGGCACGAAGAACAACAGAGGCTACACAAGAAGAAACACAAGAAGCCTCTGAAGAAAGTTTTGATGATATTGATGATCATCTTCCACGCACAACTCAGTGGACGAAAAGCCATCCTCCAAGCCAAATAATTGGAGAACCTTCTGACTCAGTAAAAACAAGGTCCGCCACTGCTAATTTTTGTTTCTTTACAAATTTTATTAGTGTTATAGAACCAAAGAAGATTTCTGAAGCCCTAGATGACCCAAACTGGGTAGACGCCATGCAAGAAGAACTTCTGCAATTTGAGCGTAACAGAGTATGGACTTTAGTACCTCTGCCAAGAGGGAAACAGGCCATTGGGACTAAATGGGTCTACAGAAACAAGAAGGATGAAGATGGAGTGGTCGTCAGAAACAAAGCAAGATTAGTAGCAAAAGGATATAGACAAGAAGAAGGCAGAGACTACGATGAGACTTTTGCCCCTGTCGCACGTCTCGAAGCAATAAGAATATTCTTAGCCTTCGCAGCCCACAGAGGTTTTAAAGTCTATCAGATGGACGTAAAATCAGCTTTTCTAAACGGTGAAATCCAAGAAGAGGTTTACGTAAATCAGCCACCAGGTTTTGAAAGCTCAAAGTTTCCAAGGCATGTATACTACCTTGAAAAGGCTCTATACGGACTGAAACAGGCTCCAAGAGCATGGTACGAACTACTTTCTAGCTTCAATGACAGAGTTTTTAAATTCTGTGCCATTGTCACTTCTTAACTTCTGTATTCTGCAATCATAAAGAACTTGGATTCTTTTCATTAGATTTATCAATACATTTGGAACATCTGATTTCTTTCTAACGAATTCAACCCATGTGAAACGTGAATACTCATCAATTAGGACAAGTATGTATTTCTTGCCACCTAGGCTCTGTATGGCAATGGGACCGTAGAGGTCGACATGAAGCATGTACAGAGGTCTAGTGCAAGACACGTCAGTTTTGCCTTTGTGGGAAGCCCTTCTGTGTTTTCCCATTTCACAGGCCGAACACAAGTGATCCTTATTGAATTTAACATTTGGCAAACCTTTAACTAGATTGAGTTTTACTAGTTTATCCAAGGTGTGAAAGTTTAAGTGACAGAACCTGTTGTGCCATAACCACGCTTCTTCACTTTTGCAGGCTACTAGGCAAACTTTGTCCTTGGATTTTAAAGTAAAATTCATTAGGTATAGATCACCTCTTCTTTCAGCTCGCAGAAGTTCCATTCCTGTGTTTTCACTCTGTAGAGAGCAGAAAGTTCTTTTGAATAACACATCGAATCCTGTATCACAGAGTTGACTTACGCTTAGTAGGTTGTGTTTGAGGCCATTCACATATGCAACTTTGTATACAGAGACATTTTCTTTCTGTATGACTCCATAGCCTTTGATGTGTCCCTTCATGTTGTCTCCAAAGGTTACAGATCCACCATCGTGTGTTTCTTTGTATGTGGATAGTAATCTTCTGTTGCCAGTCATGTGTCTTGAGCATCCGGAGTCAAGATACCAAATTGGCACATGTTGCTTCTGTAAGACAATCATAGAGATTTAGGTACCCATATCCACATGGGTCCAATATTGTTAGAATTTTTCAAGTTTGCCTTAGCATTCTTGAAATACATTTTATCTTTTGTAGAAGAATCAGATTGTTTCTCTTTTGGTTCTGACTTTCGAATTTCAGTGGTGAGAAAGCAATCTGGACTTGAGAAGTGTTTATTCAATTTAAACATAAGATCAAAACAATGACAGTATTGAATATGAGATGTGATTTGTTTGAACTTTTCATTGAATTTTCTGAACTGAGCCACAGAGACATTACACTCTTTCTTTACATTAGATTTCCTATTACAAGAAGATCTATGAATACTAGAATGTTGTTTGCAAAAGTCTTGTTTAGTTCCTGCCTTCTGTGACTCTCTTCTGTGGTGAACATCTTTCTTCACTGTCACAGAGGAAAAATATTTGTTAGCTTCAGGCCATTTTCCCTTTTGTTGCCAAGTGGGATTCTCTTTGATTTTTCTTAAAGGTTTTGAAAATTTTAAGCTTTTTGGATTTTCAGAGGCCTTTTTCAGATTTTCAAGCTCTGTAGAGGTTTTGACTTGTATACACATTTTGAGAAAATCTGGATGGATAGGTATCTCTGTGATTTTCTCTTTTGGAGAAATTGTTCTGTTAAGAACTTCAGAGGAGAATTTGACATCCTCTGTGTCACAGTGAATTATCCCTGATTTGAAATCAGTCTCTGAGTCGTCAGAGGATGAATCGTCCTCATATGCAGATGTTGAGTCATTTCTTTCGACAGAGGATGGATTTTCTGGGCATGTATCATACGAGCTTTCTTCCTCTGTAGAAAAACTTTCGTAGTTGGCAGAGGTTTCTAATGAGATCTCTTCAGCGAGTTTTTGATTTATAGAAGATGTACAGAGATTTTCTAAAATATTTGATTTCAAAACTTCCAAAATTTCTTTTTCAATAGATTCTTCAAGTTTTTCTTCTGAAAAGATGGGTTTAAACTCAGGAGCTTCTGCTGACAATTTCTTTTCAACATTTATCATACAGACAAAAGCGACCTGTGTTTGAGTCTCTGGTTTACCAAACTTAAAGATACCAATCTGATCTTGTGTTTTCAGATATTTCTTTGGTTTGATTTCTCTTTTGACAGAGGTTGAAGATGATGAATCTGTGTTTTCAAACCACACATTGATCATCTTTGTATGTTTCCTCAAGTGAGGTTCTGCAGAGATTTTAACCCTTTTACTTACAGAGAGTAAGTTTGGAAAGTTTGGTTTGTTAGTTTTTCCCAAAACAAATAGAGAGGACAGAGGTTTTAGTCGTTTATTTTCAACTCCTAAGGTAATGTCACTGTACCCTATACCTCGTCTTGCTATTTGAGTGTTTACCTTTTCATACACCTTCTGTGCATCTTTATAGTTTTTAATTAAAACTTCTCTTCTTAAAAGATCTTGCCAAAGTACTGTCTTTCCTTTTGAAAGTATTATTTGAGAGCTCTTATGTCTGTAGTTTCACTTCTTGAAACTGAAAGTTCTTTTGTTTTGATTTTTAAAGCATAGGTTAAATCAGAAATTTGCCTTTTTAAAGGATCTATATTTTTGCTCCAATATTTTTCGACTTTTCCTTTTTCTTCAAAGATTTTGGCTTTTTCTTGAGTGAGAAGCCTTACTTCTCTCTCATTAAAGGTCAGCTTTTTCTGAATGCTTTCAATTATATCTTTCAGTTCAATGTTAAGTTTAAATAAATCACCATCTACAGAATTAGTACTTGAGATAGAGTTTGAAATGGATACCTCATTGTTAGTGCCGGAGTCAACTTCTGCCATGCCACATAACAGGGCATTTGTGGGAAATTCATCGTCAGAGGTAGAGTCTGACTCGAATTCTTCTTTGTTTGCCTCAGAATGCCCTTTGTTCGCCATTAGGGATTTTTGTGCGTAATACTCGGCCTTCTTTTTGTAAAAAGCTGAGTCCTTCTGTGGGCGATTTGGTCTACTTCTGCATTCGTTTGCGAAATGACCTGGCTTGCCGCAGTTGAAACAACCTTGGGAGATGTTTCCAGTTCGGTCGTCGGACTTCTGTAGGTCTCCACCTTTCTCTGTTCGGCATTCGTTTGCGTAATGACCGGGTTTACCACATTTGTAGCATTCTTGTGTGTGGCCTATCTTGTCATCTGATCTCTGTCGATCATTTCCTCTGTAGCTTCTGTCGCTCGACCTCTATAGGTCATCATTTCTGTAGTCTGACCTCTGTCGGTCACTTGATTCTTCTCTTCTTCCATCATCTCTTCTACCAGAGATCCTTTGGTTATTTCTAAACTCTCTTGTCAATAGAGCCATTGATTTAGCTAATGATGCAAGAGTTATCTCTTCCTCTATCAACTCGTCTTCTTCGCTATCAACCATTACCATCTTCTTTTTCTCCTTCTTTTTCTCCTCTGTAGATCTCTCATTTCTTGGTTTGTCTGCAGCCTCTGTAGATTTACTAACCAATGCGTATGGCACAGTGGTTAGTGTTTTAGCTTGAGCTATTTGAGGCTCTTGTGCAGCAAGTGTTCCATAGAGATCAGAGAGTGTCCAGGAGTCTAGATCTTGATTTGTTTGTAAAGACATAGACAACTGAAGCCACTCATCGTTCAGGCTCTTTAGAAACATGACGTTATTTTCTTCCGTGGTTCTGTGAATACCAGAATTTTTGCATTTGTTTATGAGAGAGTTGAACCGGTCGTATGTTGTTTGCAGAGATTCTGTTGCAGAGGCTCTGAAAGCATGATATTCATTTATGTATTGTGCCCTTCGGTTCTTCTGAGTTTTAGCACCCCCTTCCAACCGTCTTTCTAATTCTTTCCAGAGATCGTGCGCTGTTTCGCATGCATCTAAGGATTGAAAAAGTTCGCTGGGGATTGCCATGATCAATATTCTCTTTGTTTTCTGTGCAACTTCATCTTCTGCCTTATCTTCATTTGACCATTCTTCTCTTGGCTTAGGTTTTTGATGTTCAGGGATTTCAGCAGATTCAGCAGTAGCTGGTACACGTGGCATAGTTATCATCGGAACTGGAGGAGGATTGTAAAGATATTGTTTGAGAGTTTTTTCAGTACCCTCAAAGAAATGAACCATTCTTATTTTCCATTGAGGATACTCATCTCTAAGAAGAGTAGGAGGTTTGGTTAGTGATCCAGCAGTGAAAAAGTTATTTGTATTTGTCATTTTGAGGAGAGGATAATCTGATGGAGGATTTCTAAGTATGAAGATCTGGAAGGTTTTCTGGGTACGACTAATATTTAGAAATATTGTGATGAAGAGAGAAAATAATCTATCAAATAAAAGTTGTAAAACGAGGATCACTTGATATTGAAAATCAAGCTAGGCTCTGATACCAATTGTTGGTTCCCGTTTTGTTTAAACAAGATTATTAGATCTATTAGTTAAGGTTTAAGGTTTGATGCGGAAGCGTATTTAAAGAACTAACAGATAAGTTTGATAGATTTAGAACAAACTATAAATAAACAGTGAACAGAATATTATATCTCAAAGTTTACTGAATATATATCAAGAACAGGTTTATGAACCGTGAGTAAGAAAAAGCTTTAAAACAGATATGACTCTTAAGGTGAATAAGCTTTTGTGTTCTTAATGTTGTTGTGTTGTGTATTTGTGTGTGAGGAAGAACTCAACATGAGTCTTCCTTATATACTACTCTAAAGGGGACCATAAAGCATATGCTACTATTCAAAAGGTACGTATGAATAGTAGAGAGGATGTCGTGAACAGTTGCAAGGATGGCATGAACAGTCAGACGTGCTGTATTGCATTTAATGCATCAGACGTCTAATATGTACTAAGCCCTACTGAGTCCAATCAGAGTTTGACACGTCGACGTTGGACAGGGCATGCTACCATGCAAGTTGATGTATGAGTCCTGTAACAGTAGCAAGATATTATAAATATCTTCAAGTCTTAGTGAGGACCACAGAGGCTCTGTAATGAGTTACAGAGGTTCTGCGGTCTGGTCCTCTGTGGAGCAGTCTTCGCCGGATTCCGAGTCTTTGGTCTTCTTTGTGCGTATGACAGAGCTTCTGTAGGAAGCCTCTGCTGCTTCTGTAGCTTCTTGACCTTGATTTCTCGGTAATGTCGGCAGAGCCTCTGTAAGAGGCTTTCTTCACTTAGCCTATTTTTCACTACTTCTAAATACTTCTATGATTAGGAAGATTGAAGCTAACAAGTAGCCTTATCAACAGGAGATGATGATCTTGGCTTGTCAGTAATGGAAAGGGGTTTATTCTTTCTGAACATTTTCTTTTTGGCGAATCTCCTGAACTTTTTAGTTAGGAGAGCCAAAGATTCATCATCATCTGAAGAGTCAGAATCTGATGACCTTTCAGAGTTACTTTCTAACTCAGTGATAGTGACTGAGGGTCGCTGAGTAGAAGGTTCCTCTGAGATTAAAGCAACATGGGTGCTTTTGGAATCTTTTACAAGATTCTTCTTAAGATGACTCAATTGCTCATGATTCAGCATCGTGCCATATAAGGTAGCAAGGGTCATTGATCTTAGATCCTTTGATAGCTTGAGACACATAGAATAACTGTCCCAGCTTTCAGGTAAACATTCTAGAAACTTTGTCAGCACTTCAAAGTTAGAATATTCCTTACCAACAGTTTTCAGATCTATTATTAAGCAATTAAAACGTTGGTGAACTTCAGAGAGAGTTTCATTCTTACCACAAATGAAACTTTCGTATTGTCTTACCAGGTTGATCTTTCGAGAGTCCTGGACTTCAGCCGTACCTTCATACTGAACACAAATTGTGTCCCACATGGCTTTTGAGGTTTTCAGATTCATGACGGAATGGTAGACTTCGTCAGGAAGAGCCATGGATAGTATGGATCTGGCTTTGGTGTCGATAGCCACTTTCTTCTTATCTTCGTCAGTCCACATATGAACTTCCTTGGGTATCAGCCTTTCTGGAATAGCAGGTCTATTCTCAGCGGCTGGTACTGCAGCATCGATTCTTACAGGAATATATGGGCCGTTTTCAAGATAGTGAACGACACTTGCGTCCATACAAGGCTTCAAATGGCGCACACTGAATACTGGTGTGATAGCTATTGTTGTAAGAAAATTCGACCAAAGGAAGTGATTATCCCAACTTCCTCCGAAGTCTAACACGCATGCCCGAAGCATGTCTTCCAACGTTTGAATAGTTCGTTCACTTTGCCCATCCGTTTGAGGATGATAGGCAGTGCTCAAATTCAATTGCGTACCCAATGCTTTTTGAAGCGACTGCCAAAACCGTGACGTGAAACGGCTATCTCTATCTGAAATGATGGAAACTGGTATTCCATGACGCATAACAATTTCCTTGATGTAGATCTGAGCAAGCTTCTCCATCTTGTAGTCTTCCCGAATTGGTAGGAAACGTGCAGATTTCGTGAATCTATCTACTATAACCCAAATTGAGTCGTGCCCTTTGGCTGTTCTCGGAAGTTTGGTTATAAAATCCATGGTTATTTGTTCCCATTTCCACTGGGGAATCTCCGGTTGTTGTAGAAATCCAGATGGTTTTTGATATACAGCTTTGACATTTGAACAAGTTAAACATTGCCCTACGTACAAGGCAATATCTTTCTTCATTCCTGGCCACCAATAATATTCCCTTAAATCCTTGTACATCTTATCCGCTCCCGGGTGAATTGAATATCTGGATTTGTGTGCTTCATCCAGAACCGTTTCCCGTACGTTGTTAGCTTTTGGAATCCAAACCCTGTCCTTGAAATAACGTACTCCATCAACCTTAGTTTCAAATCTACTTTCTATACCATGAAGGGTTTCGTCCTTCAAGTTTTCCGTTTTCATTGCTTCGGCCTGAGCTTCAAGAATCGAGTCTTTAAACTCGTTTGCACAAGCGCTCCCATAGCCTCAAACAAGCTCTTGAAGGCTTAACTCATACTAGCATGAAAAACTTATGGAACCGGAGTCCGGACATATTAACACATAAGCTCGGTTAATACATTTACACCGTTTCACCCAATTTCACAACAAAAATGGAAATCTTTAACAAAACCCAAAATTTTGCTTGTCACTAACAATTGTTAACTAAACAATTACGTATTTAGAAAACAATTTGACCACAATCTATTTCCATACAATTGATCAAAAAGCATGAAAACTAATTTTATAAACATTAAACTTAGAAATTGGACGAATAATCAAAATAAAGTTGGATTCCATCATCTCAAACAACCCTATAAATTCGAAATTGCAAAAGTAAACAACCCAAAGTCAAATCCTAAAGAAAATTAACCACACATGGCTAATTTGAAACAAGAACTAAGAAAATGGTAAGAAAGTTAACCTAATTTCTTTAATTGAAGAACTTGAGATGAAGAATCCTCCCCAAAATCACCTCTTGTTGCCCCCTTCTCTCTCCCAAATCGACTTCTGAATGTGTTCCCCTTTAAATGACGGATTTCCCTTCATTTTTTACCAAGCGATTGGAAGAAACCGCTCCAAAATTGAGAAACTCCCGAATCAGCCTCCCGCGGAAGACGACGCGATTGCTGCTGTACGAGAGGCTGCGCCGGTGCTGATTTGTTTCGAATTGCCGTTGCTGCGTTTCACGCGAACGACGAAGAAGACGCACTGCTGTGATTCTCTTTCCTTTCTGGGCTATGCGCTGCTACTTGGGCCTTCATGTCTTATTTTATTTTCTTTTTGCTTTTGGGCCTGCTAAGTGACCGCACACAAGGACCAAATTAAGTCTTCTTCTTTTTTTCTCCCATTCTTCTGTGTCACGTGAAGCCACACAAACATAAGATATATATATATATATATATATATATATATTTCTTTTTCTTTAATCTACCTAATAATATAAATTATGAGTTTTTTTTGCTTTTCTTTATTTTTTTTTCTTTTTCACTTAAGTATGTTTACAAACAATAAAAACTAAAACTTAATTTAATTAGGGCACTTTAGACATCTAATGGACACTAAGTTTAGGGAATTTTTGACGTAAAAGTATATAATTCGACACTTATCAGGTTTGCATTTGATCTCTCCCCTATATATATATTTTTACATATAAAACTATGTATATATTTGCACATACATTGATTATTCTAATAGAATAACAATTAATTATCACCATGCTATCTTTTGGGTTTCCGATTATTCAGTCACCGAATTGAGGCATACACATTTCGTCTGTGTGACTCTATAGGTTACATAAATCGACACATGACGTAGACATATAAAAACATACATTTTCCCACTAGCTTGCACACGACACACAGTAATCCAGACGATGGTTAGCGTTTAGCAAAACGCAGCGCCCCAAGGTTACATAAATGTTCTTTCCGAAGCAATTCAGTCAATCAACCATATCATAAAATCATTAATTATCCCTTTGTCAGACAATATTTTAATTTGAACTTAAGACATAGTTTTGGCTCATCTTTTAATGTTCAAGAATATGTTTTTCTCGATTATAACAAAATTAATCAAAAAAGTGCTATTAGTTCTACTAATCAACTTGTGGATGTTCATGCATATATATATATATATATAGGGATAATAAATTGTAAACCGCTAAATGTGTGTAAACTTGTAAACTTTTGGATTTCATAGGTTTCTTGATGAAATTATTTTATGAAATTGTTTATTTTGATAAAAATGTTTCATATCATTCATTTCTTAATGAAATTGTTTCATATATTTGTGTTTTTTATGTAAAACGAAAAAGTTTCATCAAGTTTCATAGGAATGAATAAAAATATACGAAACTACATAAAAAACACAAATATATGAAACAATTTCATCAAGAAATGAATGATATGAAACATTTTCATCAAAATAAACAATTTCATGAAAAAATTTCATTAAAAAACCTATGAAATTCAAAGTTTACACGAAAAAAGTTTACAAAATAGTGAGCCTATATATATATATATATATATATATATATATATATCTCAAAATATGTTATCGAGGAGTGTCACTCTTAGATTTGAGAAACATCACCCATGTATAATGTGTGTACTCATCTACTATTACTAGAGTGTATTTCTTTCCAGCAATGTTTTGTATATTAATAAGGCCAAATAAATCCATATGGAGTAGATGACGAGGTGTTGTCACTGATGACACTTGTTTTGACTTGAAACTAGCTTTAGTCTGCTTTCCTTTTTCATATGTTGAACATAAAGATTTCTTGGCGTATGAATGTTGAAGTAAGCCAGTGACTAGTTCATGTGTTGAGAGAGTATTTAGAGTCTTGAAGTGGAGATGAGAGGGCCTTTTATGCCATAGCCGATTGACATCTGAGGAGGATTTAGACAGAAAACAGATGTTCTCAATGTTTGTGGAGTCCATGTTAATAGCATATACATTTTCCAAGAGATAACTAGTGAGAGCAAGTTTTCCTTCCTTGTCAGTGACTATACATGCTTTCTTTGTAAAGCATACTTTGTAGTGTTTATCACATAGTTGTCTGATGCTAAGAAGATTGTGCTTCAGTACTTCTACATGAGCGACTCTTCGGAAGGTAGTTGTACCATTTGTTAGTACACCAAACTTTCTCGTATAGCCTTTTCCATTTCCACCAAAGGTCACCGAGAGACCTTTTTCTTCCTTGTATTCAGAGAGCAGGTTCTTTTGACCAGTCATGTGTCTAGAGCACCCACTATCGAGATACCAGATACCCTTCGAGACCTGCAATCATAAGGAAGATGAAGTTTGAATTGGTACCCACTTTACAATGGGTCCACAAGAGTTAGTGAAGATGGAAGGTTCATCGATCTTCATGGCATCTGATGTTTTACCTTCAGTGGTAACCTTCACCTCGGTTAATTTCTTAACCTTAGTGGTATTTTTTACTTTGGCAGATTTTTCATCTCTCATGACCTTCTTTGCCTTGGTGGCATTCACTTTCACTTTCGCTGATTTCTCAACTTTGGTGGCTGTGGGGCACTTAGCAATATGGTCAGTAAGTCCACAGTGATAGCATTTCCTATAGCATAAGGTAGCTTTAGGATCGTAAGCATAAGCATTAGAAAGCTTTAAATGAGCAGGGCCTGTCCCAAGAATTCCCTTAGCTTCAGATATCGTAGGAACCTTTGGTTCTTCAGATTTCTTAGGCTTAACATAAACCTTTATCCTTGGAGTAAATCTCTAAACATGTTTAGAGGTCTTAGCTTTCGAGGATGAGGGTTGGATAGCTGAAGGTTTAGGAGTCTTCTTCAGCTTTGGTACCTTAGTACTCTTCTGAGGAGCATGGGATATTCCATTTCTCCAAGAGTTTGGAACTCTTAGGAGTTTCCTCAAGAATAGGAACATAAGAAGAAGAGCACTGAGATGAAGAAGTGCCAGGGATAGAAGAGACAAACATTCCAAATTTAAGCATAAAACGATCTCTGCTATATAGGTTCATCTTTGTTAGATTCAAAACCAAGACTACTCTTATCTTGGATTGGAATATGAGCACTAATTATCTCAGTGATCTTTGCTTAGGACTTGCACTATCTTTCGACAGTGGTTTTCTCAGCTTTCAACTCAGCGATTGCTTGTTCGCGTTCGATGTTGATTAGTTCATTTATATATACCTGGTCCTTTAAACTTTCTTCTATATTAGATAGTTCTTGAATCTTTAAATGACATTTTTAAGTTGTTCAGTTAAATCTAGATTTTGTTGTTCAACTTGAGTTTTGCCATTCAGGGCATCGTATAAATCAGCTGTCAGGGAATCGATAACGACATATGTCAGCTTCAGTGAGAACTGTATCAGAAGAGATTGATACCTGAGAAGAAGTGGAGGTAGAAGAAGTATCAAGGCTTCTTCTTTTACTTCTGAGATCTAGGACATTAGACAAAGGTTGGCCATATCTTCTTTATCAGAATATGATTCTTCTTCAGATTACCCAATCATGTTCTTTAGCGATTAGACCTTTACCTTTTTGCTTGTAGTTTTTCAACTTCAGATATTTTTCTTTCAGCTTTAGGTATTTGTCATCTCTGGGCTTAGAGTAGGAAGAAGGTTTGGAGACTTTCTTTGACTTGCATTCACTGGTAAAATGTCCTTTCTTTTCGCAGTTATAGCAAGTGACAGTTGGCTTATCAACAAGGGTTGATCTTGGCTTGTCAGTGATAGCAAGAGGTTTATTTCTTATGAAATTGCTCTTTCTTGCAAATCTCCTAAAGGAGTTTGTCAATCAAATTATGAAAGATCAGTTTCTGATAAGTTATCTGAGTCAGATTCCAACTCAGTGATAGTGACAAAGGATCGCTGAGATGAAATCATCTCTGAAGATACTAAAGCAATGTGTTTTTGGAATCTTTTGAATCTTTAACAAGATTCTTCTTAAGCTGACATGATTCCTCATGATTGAGCAAAATGTCATAAAGAGTACTTAAGGAAATCTTTTTGAGATCCTTTGAGAGCTTGAGACACATTGAATAACTATCCTAATTTTCAGGAAGATATTCCAAGAATTTTGTCAGAGTCTCAGAGTTTGAGTAGGTCCTACCAACAATCCTTAAATCAATTAATAAGCAGTTAAAGCGTTGGTGTACTTCAGAAAAAGATTCATTCTTACCACAAATGAAACTTTCATATTGTCTTACCAAATTTATCTTTTTGGACTCTTGTACTTCAGATGTACCTTTATATTGAACACATATAGTGTCCCACATGGCTTTAGCAGTTTTGAGGTTCATAACAGAGTGATAAACCTCATCAGGGAGTGCCATAGAGATTATGGTTCTAACTTTTGCATCTAGAGCCACTTTCTTCTTGTCTTCATCAGTCCATCGATGAATCTCTTTGGTCACTTCCCTTTCAGGAATTGCTGCAGTTGTGGCAGTGGCAGGAACAACAACAACGATGATAAATGGAACAAAGGGTCCATTTTCAACGTAGTAAGGTATAGTAGGGTCTACACCTTCAAGAAAAAGAGTCATACGATTTTTCCAAAGAGAAAAATTATCTTTGTTAAAATGAGGAGGTTTTACAAAGAGAACCATTCTGTTAGCTCCAATCTTTATGTGTAAAGAAGTATTGAAAAATAGGCTAAGTATAGACATCGTCAAGGCCTCTGCCAAGACACTGAGAGAAGGTCCAAGTGAAGATTCAACAGAAGACATTCACAGAGGGAAAGGCCACAGAGCATCTGTCATACTTGACAGAGCCTCTGTGGTATGAAGACTGAAGACTTAGAAGATAATCTGAAGATCAAGACAAAGACACTCATGCCTCTCACGTGCCTCTGCTGTACGAAGATCCTGAAGATCATTCGTACAAGGCGTGCCCTGCACATTCCACGTGTCATCCTCTGATGGGTTACAGCCTTTGCAGATAGCGACACACTACATTAACGTTGTACCTGTAGCAGTCCCACGATCGTGTCTTTGTACCCTTAGTCCTTATTGTCTAAAGCTTGTCTCCTGATGAATAGTATAAATAGAAGGCTCATGTTGAGCTCTTCTATTAACTTTGCACAACACACACACCTTAGAGGAGAATTCTCATTATACTTTCGGTGTTCTTGGTGTTCTTATTTAAATCAATACAAAGTGAATCTTTGAGATAATCTCGTGTTTATTTATACTCTGTTTACTTGGTTTAGTGTGTTTTTCTACCATAGAATATCCTTTAGTTCGTTAAAAACGCTTCCGCACCATTACTTGTTTGAACTAATAGATATAAATATCATTGTTGAGTAAAATCGGGATCAACACATTCTCATAATAATTTGTATTTGTGTTAAGTGTCATTTTGAGAATAGCAAAGAAGAGAGATTCCAACAAGATCTTGTTTTTGAGATTAAACAATATGCTTTGATACCACTTGTTGGTCCTGATAAGGTTCTACAAGGGTTTAAGTTTGTAGAAGGGGGGGGGGGGGGTGAATACAAACACAATTTCTAGTTTTAAATTTATTTATTGATTATTGAGAAAATCAAAAACACAATTTACAGTTTGTTGCAGAAATAGATAAGGTAAACCTAATCTAAATGTAAGTACAGGATCTAATCTTACAATCAATATAGAAAGCAGTAATTGAGAAGTTGTTTGATCAAGCTCAATTGTATTCAATGATGAACAGAATTACAGATCTAAGAGAGAGAGAGAGAGAGAATCTCAAAGATTACAAAGAATGAATACAAAGATATACGGGAAAATCAATCAGTTAGCAACGTAGTGCTAACCACTCTATTTATACTGCAACGGACATGTTAAAGCTACAGTACAAATAAGAAAGACTAATAAGAACATAACACGTGTCCTAATTAGTTTACTAAATACTAAGTAAAGTATATAGTCATAAGTTCTGAACAGGTTGTTCAGAACTTCTGAACATTCTTCTGATAACGCTTCTCAGAGCTTCTGACTCTTTCTCTCAGAACTCTGACTTCTCTTCTCAGATCTCTGACTCCTCTACTCAGAACATCTGAGTCTTCTTATCAGATCTTCAACACTTGGTTTATTGACAAAACTTCAGATCTAACAATCTCCCCCTTTTTGTCAAATAAACTTGAATTTTGTATCATCTAGTTCTTTCAGAGCAGGAACAATTTTCTGAAGTAGCACATTTCTCAGATTAAGCCTCTTGTCAATTTTGACAATGATTTCTTGAATAATTTCAACTTGCTGATTGATTACTTCTTGAGTTATGTTTGCTTCCTTTACTTTCAGCATCTTTTTCTCCAAATTATGCTTTATGATCCTTAAAGTTCCAGAACAGTATTTTGCAGTTTCCTTTGCTCTGAAGAAGATCTTTCCACTTTTGTTTTTCAAAAACACTCCCAAATCTGGAAATTTGTGAACACTTCCAGTCTTTAACACCTTTTTCTGCTCATGATCTGTGTTTGGATTTGCCAGATAAACACATGGCTTTTGTAAGTACAGAGCTATTTGGAAATCTGTATAACAGTGCCACCTTAAGATATAGAACATGGCCTCAATCACCACACTTCTTGCCTTCCTTTCATTTCTGTCTTTGCTTGACTCTTTGAAGCATTGAAAGCTGTGTAATCTGTAGAAGTCAACCACTGATAGTTTCTCAAAATCTGCATCAGTAAAGTAATAAACCTTGCCATCTTCTCTCAGAACTTCAAAGGATAAGTACTCCATCTTTCTGAATTTCTTAACCTTTAATTCTCTGATTCCAGTGATTAGAAAATCTGAGTAAACATCTTGCTTTGTTTTGCTAAGACATCTTGATTTTTCAGCCAACCAGATCTGAGTCTCCTTAGGTCTATCATAATACACATCCAAGAATTGTACTTCTATGGGTTTGAAGAACTCAGGCAGATCAAATTCAAGAAAGTATCCATTTAGATCAATGGATATTTCATCTTCTTTGGGTTCAGACTGTTCAGCTTGATCAAAACTAGTTATCTGCACATTCTGAGGTGTTGTGTCCTGAACTTCTTCAACTTTATCTGACAAAATTTCATTCACTTCATACTCAGCTGGAAACACAAAGTCATTATGTAGAATCTTTTTGGGATTCACCTCAGATAACAACCATTCACTACAGTTTCTGATTTTTCTTCTAAGATTCAACCTTCTCTTCACAGAGTTCATACATCTCTTCTTTAAACTCTTTCTTTCAGTTTCCACACTTACTTCCATTTCAATCAATAACCAATTTAGAGTTGCATCACTGTACTTCACTAACTCTTTTAATCTGAACATTTCAAGCCTTCCGTGAACTGTATATGTGAACCCTTCTGTTTCCATTCCTTCATTCAAAAATCCCTTTAGATCTATACCAGTTTCTGTTTTCTTTGTGGGAGAACTCAGATTACACTTCTCTTTTCTTTCTTCAATGGCTAATTGGAAGTCATACACGTGTATATTTCTGACATAGATACCCAGAAGTCTTCTGCATTCAATTTCCATCAAGGCTTCTTCAGTACTGGCAAAGAACTTGACTAGAAAGATCTGATCATCAAGAGTCAATCTGTGAAAATCAAAAGTAGACATGGAAACCTTTGTATTTCTTTCTTTCAGCACTTCCATTCTAACAAACATTAAACCATTGAATTCTTTTTGTTGAAACATCAGAACTTTCTCAATTCTTTTCTGGATATGCAGTTTTGAGTCAGGAACTCTGAATCTGTTAGAAGCTTCTGAGTAGACTATCTGTGCCCTGTCATCCATAAAACCATCAATGTTACTTTCCAAAAGCTCATACTCTCCTTCTGTGTAGTAGAGATTATCATACATTTCCTCAGGAAAAATATCATCATGAAATTGTCTGGCTAATGGCACATCACTTAACTCTAGGATGAAATCACATACAGGTTCTTCTAGTCTCTGCAAGTTAATCTTTGGGATCTCAATTGGTTTTCTGAATACATACTCAGAAGGCATAAAGTAGTCTTTCACTTTCACATACTCTTCTTCTGTATTTAACTCATCACAAAAGTTAAATCTAAACTCATCTTCAAAATCCTGAGTATAATTCACCGTTCTGTCTTCTTCTCCCATTAGATCAATAGGTCTTACCATTTTTATTCCTTGCTGAACTTTTTGAACATTCAAAGCTCTGACTAAATTATTATGCATCCTTCTGATCAACTCTTCACTTAACCTCCTTTCTTCTGATTCAGTACTTATCAATTCTTCACTTATCCTTCTTTTGTTATAAACAATGATATCTGTACACCTGTTTACCACTGCACTTTCCACTGTTTCTTCTGATCTCAATATAGATTCTTCAACAGTTTCAGTTTCAACAGAATTTCCTTCCATTTCTGTATCCAAGTTTAATTCCTCTGTTTTATCTGAATCACCACCATCTGTATTTTCCAACTCCATTTCCTCTGTATCTGAGCTATCAATCTTAACTATCTGAATCATTTCCTTTAAATTTTCCTGTGTCTGATCTTCTGAACTTTTTGTACTGGCTAAGTGCATATCTGCTATCTCAAAATCTTCTATGCCAATGTCATCATCAGAACTTAACCTCTGTCTTTTCTCCCCCTTTTGATGATCATGAGGCTCATTATCATCAAACTTTCTCTTCAAGTTCTGATTAGAAGTACCTTCAGGTCCAGCTTCTGCAATATGAACAGGATCAAGAGGCTTTGAAGTAGAAGCCAGTGATACACTCAGTGCTTTCAGAATAGATTCCTGCATACCTTGCATTTGTTTTAACATATCTTTTTGAAAACCAGACATTATATCCATGATCTCCTTTTTGTGAGAATCCAAGGATTTCTTTACATCATCTACTTTGGTTTCAACAGAAATCAACTTTTTCTCCAACACAACTTTCAAATCTGACACCTCATCATTCAAATCCTCCACCTTCTTCTCCAAATTTTCTACCTTTTCCCCCATCTCCTTGTTTTGTTTCTGAATCTTTTCAAATTCAGAAGTTTCTAACAGTGAACCTGAACCAACAGATGGTCCAGTTTTCATGTGCCCAGAGGGCTCATGGCCTGTAGATAACACAAAGTCATCTTGTACAACAGATGCACGTTTGAATGAGGCTTTTGTAATGTTCACCTCACCAGGACTTCCATCCAATCCTCGACACCCAACATTAGGTATGTCTATGAATGTTGTTTCAGGAATACGAAATTCCTGATTTGTGCAAGTGTCAGAAGGAATTTCAGGCTCAATATGAATAGGACTGTGATATTCAGACTCAATGTGTTGAAAAATAGATTAGGATTTATCACCTCCCTCCAAATGAGTTTGGGATGGTTCCCTGGATTTGTGTGAAACAATAGCATGTTGAAATGCTTCTGAGTGGGTATGGATGGGTTGTTCAAGATCCACCACTAGGTCCATGGTGTTTGTTTCAATATTGGACACCAAGAGATGTGAACCAATAGCATTTGTGGTTACATGGCCAAGATTAGCTGGTTCAGAGGCATCTCTTTCTGTTTGAACCTCTGTTGACAATCTCTCATCCTCACCACTCTCATTCTGTTTTTCCTCACCAAGTCTAACCAAGCTCTCAAAATTTCCCCCCTCCAGTCTCTCAGAATGTTCATCCATCTGAACATCCTCCCCTCTCTAATTCGACTAGACCCCTCACCTCTCTTCTCAGGTTGGTCCTCTTGGGTAGGGATTTGAGGTAATTCAATTCCCATAGAGGTGCAATAAGCTTTTAAAATCTCACTCTCCCTTGGAATATAATTCCTAAGTGATTTTGGCAACAATTTATGATTGGGATAGTTTTCAAGTCTTGTTACTGAGGTCATCTTACCCAAATAAAATGTGGGACCATGCTCTTCATTTGTTCTTCTTGAAATTGTTCTGTTTTCCTGCATGGCATACCAAATAACAATTTTCCAGTACCTTATATAAGGAATGTATGTCAGTGAAGTATCCTTTGTTTTCCTCTGAATTGCTTTCTGATTCTTCTCAAATGTATTCTTCATGTCTTCCCAAAGTATTAAAGTATAGTCTTAATGCCTATTCTTCACTAAGCCCTGAAAGATCTGAAGAATTTGTTTAGAACCTTGATCAGCAGAACTATTCTTCCCTGACAAACATTTATTTACCACATGAAAGAAGCAAGCCCAAATAGGTGGTAATTTGTTTCTTCTGAAAAAACTGAGAGTCCTCAATCCTTCATTGTATCCCAATTTCATAAATTCAGCTATTAATTCATCTGTTAGGGGTGAATCTTCAAAATCTGTCCTTCTTTGTACATCATCTTTCTCTGGTAGATTCAGCATTTCTCTTAGTGCAGAGATAGATAAGGCAAATGTCACTCCTCCAATTTCAGACACAAATTTATTATCCTCTAACCTAAGATGTTTCCACCATTGTTGTATGTACTGAACAGGAACATTTTTACTTCGTGTAAACCATTTTCTGTACGGATGGTGTTTGAATAACTCCATGATAATTCTGTGTTCAGGCTTAAATCGACTTTCCTCAAATAAGATAACACAGTTTTTTTCAGATAATTTCAGCCATTCACTCTCAGGAACAGCTCTTTCCACGAAAATAGGTCTATCTGACATAATCGACCATGCAGCACTCTGTTCATGTTCAATATTAATGTTTACCTCATCTGCATTTCCTTCTGATTCATCCATTTGTTCATCTTCTTCATCATTTCTTATTACCTCTTCCTCTGCAGCTCTATTCTGTACTTCATCATTATCCGAATCAGATGAATCCATTATCGATTTTGTAGAATGTAACGAAATTGGACCACTCCTTCGTATTCCAGACATGATTTAAGAAGAAAACAAACTCAAAGAACTCTTGATTTGATTCGTATCTCACTTTTCGCTCTGGAATTTGCAAAAAAAATTTGAAATAGGGATTTTAAGACCTATTTAAAATCCGGGAAGTTGAAAGGTTTGACGGAAAAACGAAGTCAAAGTTATAACGGAGTCAACACATTTGAAATGCCACAGAGGATTTAAATGAAATGCGTGGCATAATCAAACAAATATGAAGCTGACACGTGTTAGTGGATAGAAATTTGACTCAAGTCAGAGATCTGAACAACACACTCTGATGTTTTGACTTTCTTTTATCAGATATAGGATTGTTCTACTCAGAGTTCTGATTCCATAACTCAGAAGAATTCTGCCTTATAACCGAAATGTCATTTAAAATCAACTTCTGACAAATATAAAGCATCTTGATTATTCAGAAGAGGTTTGAACAGATAGAAACACTTTTTATCATCAAAATTCTGTTCATATTATGATGATTTTTTTTTTAAAAAATCATTTAAAATCTTATATCTGAATATGAATTTTTTTTAATTCAGATATAGTTTGAACAACAAAAAATTTATCATTAAAAGCGTGTTCTTCTTAGAATGATCAGAGATAAGAAATGAAAGCAAACCTTTTAAGCAACACAAAATAATTTCCAAACAAAAAATTTGATGCTCCCCCTTGACTTGAGCATGCATTTGACTATTTATGATACATAAAGATGAGATAAAAAGATAATAGAAGAAGCATAATCCATACAGTTGAAGTATTTGTATTTCTCAAAAATAAAATTTTGAAAGTTAGATTGCTGAAGTATTGACTCAGAATCTCTGACCTTAAGACTCAGAAGTTCTGAACTCAAGACTCAGAAGTTCTGAACTCAAGACTCAGAAGTTCTGATCTCAAGACTCAGAGTTCTGAGTACACTACTCAGACAATTTTACTTAGAAAAATTTAGCATTTTTAAGAAAGACAAATATTTTCAATTAGTCAGATTAAGCATTCCTATTTTACATATGAGAAAAGAGAACCTTTTGTGATCAAGAGGCTTTGTGAATAAGTCAGCCAATTGATACTTTGTATGCACAAAGTGCATCTCTATAGTTCCTTTTTCCACATAGTCCTTTATAAAATGATACCTCACATCTATATGCTTAGTCTTTGAATGTTGAACAGGGTTCTGAGTAATGGCAATTGCACTTTCTGAGTCACAATAGATGGGAATCTTGTTAAGCTGATATCCATAGTCCATGAGTTGTGTTCTCATCCACAATGTTTGAGAGCATGAAGCAGCAGCAGCTACATACTCTGCTTCAGCAGTTGAAGTGGACACACAATTCTGCTTCTTTGATGCCTAACTCACTATTTTATCTCCCAAAAAGTGACAAGCACCAGATGTACTCTTTCTGTCCAACCTACTTCCTGCATGATCAGCATCAGTGAAAGCAGTCAATTTGAAATCAGTTTCTTTTGGATACCATAAACCTAGATCAGGTGTTCCTTTGAGATATCTTAAAATCCTTTTGACAGCCAACATATGTGATTCTTTTGGGTTAGATTGAAATCTAGCACAGAAACAGATAGAAAACGTGATATCTGGTCTACTTGCAGTCAGATAAAGTAATGATCCAATCATGCCTCTATAGAGTTTGATATCTGCTGAAACACCTTTGAGATCAGCATCTAACTTTATGTTAGTTGCCATGGGTGTTCTCATAGAAGCACAATCAGACATTTTGAACTTTTTCAGAATGTCTCTGACATATTTTCCTTGATTTATAAAAATACCTTTTGGTAATTGTTTGACTTGAAGACCAAGGAAAAAATTCAGCTCACCCATCATGCT
Source organism: Saussurea involucrata (assembly GCA_033807775.1). NCBI lineage: Eukaryota > Viridiplantae > Streptophyta > Magnoliopsida > Asterales > Asteraceae > Saussurea > Saussurea involucrata. The sequence continues at coordinate 117,422,797 of CM066322.1, forward strand.
CATTTCAAATTCAGATGACATGATTTTTGAAAAATTATCACATAATTCTGGACTGGTAGAACCAAATATTATGTCATCAACATAAATCTGAATCAGAATTAAATCATCACCCTGTTTCTTTAAAAACAAAGTTGTGTCAATCTTACCTTTCTTGAACCCTGAACCTAACAAGTGTTTAGTAAGAGTGTCATACCAGGCTCGTGGTGCTTGTTTTAGACCATATAAAGCTTTGTCTAAAATATAAACATGATCAGGGAATTCTGGATCAACAAAACCTTCAGGTTGATGAACATACACCTCTTCATTAAGTTTGACATTTAGAAAGGCTGATTTGACATCCATCTGATACACCTTGAAGTTTTTGTGTGCAGCATAGGCCAAAAATATTCTGATTGCCTCTATTCTTGCCACTGGTGCAAATGTCTCATCATAATCAATTCCCTCTTGTTGACAGTATCCTTTAGCAACCAATCTTGCCTTGTTTCTGATGACAACACCTGACTCATCCTTTTTGTTTCTGAACACCCATTTAGTTCCAATAATAGATTTACCTTCAGGCTTTGGAATGAGTCTCCAAACTTTATTTCTTTCAAATTGAAGCAATTCCTCTTGCATTGCTGAAATCCAGTCTGGATCCTCTAGGGCTTCATTAGCTTTCTTTGGTTCAATCACACTTAAGAAACCAGCAAACATTGCTTCATTTGCTGTAGCTGATCTGGTCTTTACTCCTGCTGATGGATCACCTATTACTTGATGAATAGGATGATTTTTAGTCCATTTATTTGCACTAGGGAGTACATCAATCTCTGAATAATTGTTGTTTGCATCATTCTCATCAATGATTGCTTGTAATTCTGAACTGTCCCCTTGTTCTGATATATGTATGGAATTTCCATGTGTGTTTGTATTCTGATTAATGAAGTCAGACTTCTGAGTAACTTGACCAAAGTTCTGACTACAAGGTTCAGAATTCTGATTACAAGGTTCAGAATTCTGAATACATGGTTCAGAATTCTCACTACTTGTATTTATCAGATTTGGACATTCCTCAGATGGACCTTTATCAGAAATTACAGTTGATTGAACTATTTCTGGAGTCTTATTTTTCATCTCTTTGACCATCTTTGGGTTTTCATATTCTGCATAAGAATCAGACATTAGTTCAATAAAAGCATCCTTAAATAGTAAATTGAGTTCTGAACAAATAGGATTAGAATTTGTATCAGAAGTCATTTTTGTCTTGTTCTGCATGAGTTCTGAACTGTCTTGTTCAGAAGTCCTCATTCTGGCTTCATCAAAAGTTACATTTACACTCTCCATCATCCTCTTGGTTCTTCTATTGTAGATTCTGAATGCTTTGGAAGTTAAAGAATAACCCACAAAGTATCCTTCATCTGCCTTTTTATCAAATTTAGCAAGATTTTCTCTGTCTTTAAGAACATAGCACCTGCAACCAAAAACATGAAAGAATTTGATTAATGGTTTTCTTTTATTTATCAGTTCATAAGCAGTCTTATTTAATCTCTTATTGATTAAAGTTCTATTCTGTGTAAAACACGCAGTTGCAATTGCTTCAGCCCATAGGAAGGTAGGAAGATTTGAATACGCCAGCATTGTTCTCGCAGCTTCAACTAGAGTTCTGTTTTTCCTTTCAACAACACCATTTTGTTGAGGAGTTTTGACAGCAGAAAAATTGTGAGAAATTCCAGAACTTTCTAAAAAATTCTGAAGAGTCTCATTTCTGAACTCTGTTCCATTATCACTTATGATTTTCTGAACTTGAAGTTGTAGGAGAACTTGAATCCTTTTGATAAAATTTATCAATGTAGTAGCAGCTTCTGACTTAGCTCTTAGGAATTCAACCCATGTGTATCTAGAGTATTCATCAACAATCACAAGCATATATTTCTTTCCTCCCATAGACTGAACTGAAATAGGACCACAAAGATCAGTATGAATCATTTCTAATGGTGCTTTGCAAGATGAGTCCATTTTTAATTTGTGAGAACTCTTTTTCATCTTACCCATTTCACAAGCTGAGCATAACGATTCTTTTTCAAATTTAATCTTTGGTAAACCTTTAACCAGATGTTTTGCAACAAGATTATTAAGATCTTTGAAATTCAGATGAGAACATCTTCTGTGCCAAAGCCAGCATTCATTTGCAGTTGAGTTTGATAAAAGACAAACTGTGTTTAATGTTTTCAATTTTGAAAAATTAACCACAAATAAGTCCATATGTCTTTTAGCCCAGAAGACTTTAACATCATTTTCAGTTAAAATCATGCAACCTGTTATTTGAAACTTGATTTGACAAAGACTGTCTAAAAACTGACTTATGCTGAAGAGATTATGTTGTAATCCTTCAACATAGAAAACCTTTTGGATAGTCAGATCTCCTTTAGTTAAATCCCCATAACCTTTAACTTGACCTTTGCTATTATTTCCAAAGTTTACTGTTCCTCCAGCCTTTTCTGTGAAGTTTGACTTCTGACCTGTCATGTGTCTTGAAGCTCCTGAATCTAAAAACCACACATGACAGCCCTGCAAAAGGATCAGTTAGTTTTAGGTACCCATTTTGGAATGGGTCCATCTTTGTTAGCTTTGTCATTGGATTTAACATTAGTACCTTTTACTTTCCACTCAAAATCTTTCTTCAAACACCACTTTCCTTGAACTTTTATGAAGTCAGAACATTTTCTGCTTACAAACTTGTTTAATTTCTTTTTGAAAGTTGTAACTTTTGATTTTGCAACATTTTCAACTTTCTTTTCTTTTATCTTTTCTTTCTTCTGAGTCTGAGGAACATAAACTTTCTCCTTTTCTGTATTCTGAGGAATAGAAACATTCTTCTTTTCTGTTTTCTTAGGAACAGAAACATTCTTCTTTTCTGTTTTCTGAATATCTTTTCTTATGAAAGAAACAGATGTTATTGTGATTGGACATTTCTGAGAATATTGAAAAGAATTACTTTTACATTGAACACAACTAAGATTTTTCTTTGCAAGCAACAACAGATCTGTACCATAAGCTTTTTCATTTTTATTGCTGTTTTTCAAAGTACAAGTACATTTATCACAATAACTATGTGCTTTTGGTACAGTTGCAGGAACCTCTTCATTCATCTCAGAAATTCTTTTCACACCATCTTTCCTTTTGCTTTCTTCTTTTTCTGAAAAATTCAACTCCTTTTTGTTACAAGAATTAGATGATTCACCTTTTTCATATGTACTTGATTCATTAAAGAATTTATCATTTTCTTTTAGAGCATTAATTTTAAAAAGATCATACTCAGTCTTCAGTTTTTCAAGCTCTGTTATTTTCTGAATAAAAATATTCTTTTCTTTCAAAGCTTCTTCAAGTTTAATATCCACCTCACAGTAATCATTTTCAAGTTCATCATAAGCTTTCCTTAAGTCCTCAAGTTCTTGACTTACAAGATTAAACCTCTTTTCAAGTTCTAAAAATTCATCTGACTTTGTTTCAGAAAATCCAGTTGAATCAGACTTCTGACTACCTGAGTCAGAGTTCTGATTTACAGACTCAGATGTCTGATCTTTAGACTCAGAATTCTGACCACAAAGTTCAGAATTCTGACTAGAAGTATCAGACTTCTGATTGACTGTTTCAGAATTTTTACTTGTGTCAAATATGTTCTCAATGTCATGATATGAAAAACTTGGTTGTTTATTTTTGTAGCTGACATTTAAAGAATCATACTTGAATTTAGTATCATTGTACTTTGGCTTCTCATCTGTTGGTTTAGAAACTTCTTTCTTAACCTTTTCTTCTGTAACTACTGACTTTTCTGTTTTAGACTCATAAATTTTCTCATCTGACTTTTTAGAGTTTGGTCTTTGCAAATTGTCAGAACTTGTTATAGAACTAGCAGGTCTTATGAAAACTTCAACAATTTCTGGGATTTTTGGCTTAGGAGCTTGAAGTTTTTCATACAAGTTGATTGGAGCTCTTTTTAAAGTGACATTTTCTTCCAATCCCAATCCCTTCTTTGGGTTGTAAAATCTTGTATCTTTAACATTGCTTATTAAAAGATTTAATGTTTGCTGAGTCTGACCCCTTTTCAAATTCAGATCTTCCAATTCTTTGATTTTGGTGTATAAATTCTTTCTTTCCTCAAATAACATGTCAAATTTTATTTGTAAATCACCTTTTTCATCCTTTATTTTTGAAAACTCAACTTTTAGTTCAGAAAGCTTTTTCAACAATTCAGAATTTTCATCTTTAACTTTCTGTTTCTCAGCCTCAGATTCTTTATATTGTTCTTTTATTACTTCTTTTTCAATTCTGAACTTGTTAACCAAATTTCTTTCTCCTTTTATTTGTTTTCTTAGCTTAGCAAATTCAGTTTTCATTTCACCAATCTGTGTCATTAACTCTATTTCAAGTGAAGAATGTACCTCAGCAGATGACTCAGAATCAGCATCTTCAAAATCAGAATCATCCTCATTCCTCATTTTTGCCATATAGCTTTGCATCTGTGGAAAGTTGATATGATCATCTTCATCAGAAGTGTAGTACAACCAATTCTCCTGTTCAGCCAATAAAGCAATTTTGTCACCTCTCTTCTTTGCAAGCCGAGCCTTCTTGGTGTAGTACTCATAGTCTTTCACAATTTTAACTCTGCAATCCTTAGCATAGTGGCCAGATTTTCCACACTTGAAACACAGATTCTTTTCTTTTCTCTCTTCCTTCTCTTCTTTGTTTTCTTCACTTCTCTCTTCTCTCTTTTCAAACTTATTTTCTTCTCTGTCTTCTTTCTTCTTATAATCTGAACTCCCAACTTTCTTATAATTTCTTGAAATCTACCCTTCCCATACCTCTTGTTGAAAGTATTTGTCAGCAAAGCTAGCTTCTCAGCCATTATCTTGATATCTTCATCATCTTCTGATCCTTCTTCCTTGTCAGATTCTTCCAGATTAGGTATCTCTGATAGATATGCAGTCTTTTTGGGTGCTTTGATTGCTTTGGACTTTGATAAGAACGCTAACTGATCAGCAACATTTTTCTTCTCTTCCACAACTAACTTGACAGAGTCTTCATGTTGATTAAGAACACAGAACAGATCATTTAAGTCTTCTTCACACATATCCTTGTTCATTTGAAGACTTATGGCAAATGATGACCATTCTGAATTTAGACTGTTCAGAAATTTGTAATTTATTTCTGACTTCATTTTCTTCAGTCCATTTCTTCTCAAATCATTTAGAATAGTACAAAATTTACTGTATGTCTGTGTCAAACTTTCTGACTCTTTTGCTTTGAACCTTTCATAGGCATTTATGCTTTGATTTAACTTTGCCTGAATAGATCTCACAGTTCCTAACATCTGCCTTTCCAATTCGTCCCACATTTCTTTAGCTGATGATCCACTGTCAATCCTGTCAAGAACCTCATTTGGGACAGCCAAAGTCATCAAAGTAATTGCTCTTTTGTCGATTGCATGCCTATTCTTCTGTTCAGCTGTGTATTGGGAATAATTCTTCTTCACCCTTGTCGCTGGAATTTCTGGAGTTGTCTCTGTAGCAGGGGTTGCAGCAACATCGATATACACTTCAATTGGACCTTCTCGAATAGAGATCATAAGATTTTCATCAATGTTGTCTAGGAATTGGATCATACGAATTTTCCATTGCTGATACTCTTCTGGTATAAGAACAGGCGGTTTGGTTTCAGATCCCATGGCTAGATATTCTTTAGAAGACATGATTGTAAGAAAATTCAACAGAAAGACAAATTCGAGTTTCTTGATCGAAATGTAATAGGAAATTCAAGAATTGCCAAGAATTCAAGAATTAGCCCTAGCAGCGGAATCAATTTTTGAACGAATCAAGAACTTTTCAAGAAATTGATCAATTGATCTTCGCAATCACAATCTTGAACGAATTTGTTTGTTGATTAGCTCTAATACCAATTGTAAGTACAGGATCTAATCTTACAATCAATATAGAAAGCAGTAATTGAGAAGTTGTTTGATCAAGCTCAATTGTATTCAATGATGAACAGAATTACAGATCTAAGAGAGAGATAATCTCAAAGATTACAAAGAATGAATACAAAGATATACGGGAAAATCAATCAGTTAGCAACGTAGTGCTAACCACTCTATTTATACTGCAACGGACATGTTAAAGCTACAGTACAAATAAGAAAGACTAATAAGAACATAACACGTGTCCTAATTAGTTTACTAAATACTAAGTAAAGTATATAGTCATAAGTTCTGAACAGGTTGTTCAGAACTTCTGAACATTCTTCTGATAACGCTTCTCAGAGCTTCTGACTCTTTCTCTCAGAACTCTGACTTCTCTTCTCAGATCTCTGACTCCTCTACTCAGAACATCTGAGTCTTCTTATCAGATCTTCAACACTTGGTTTATTGACAAAACTTCAGATCTAACACTAAACAAACTAAGAAATCACTAAGGTTTCTTGCACTTAGAAGTGAGGATAAGAATGTTTGTTGAAAAAGGAGTTTCTACAAAGCACAATTGGGCAGATTAAGGACCCTTCAAAATGAAGGGCATCACTCCTATTTATACCCCATGCATTTAATGCAAGTCAGAGGGTACTTTATACGTGTCCATTTTGTATTGGGTGCATGCTTTTGTCCTTTACGAAAGACATGCTTGTGGCTGCATGATGAATAGTGTAGTGGCAAAGTGGTTGTATGATTATGGACAAAGGAAACTTTGATTTTGTATCTTCGTACTATTTGTGCAAGGGATAAGACAACAATTCTTGAACCGCAAGCTTCATGATCAACTATCGATGTGTCGTCTTTCTTCAGTGATTACTGATGAAAGTCTCAGCTATCGCTGAAGCTTTGTTCTTGAGTTGTCACACATTGTAGACTTGTCTTGGTTTCACTGAATGTCGCTTCAAATCATGAGTAGACTTGTCCTGTTCACCAGCTTGGTCTTCGATTTCTATGGTGAGTTTCTTTTCAGCGTGAAGCTTATCTTCAAAGATTACATAAACTTTTTACAAAAGAAGCACTCAACGATCACTGAACAGACTCAGTGAATGATCGATGATGCTAAAACATTTTATACATAAAACAGTTAATGTAATTTTCACTAAGTATAATGGGTCATCATCAAATCACTAAGAGAGTTTGGATCAACACATACGAATTTCATCTACTAAAATGTCTTGTTTGATCAAGGACTAACTAGGATGATTATCGTCATGTTCATAGGGTTCAATTAAAATAAACATTATGTCACTACAAAAAATGGTATTTTAGAACGCCCAGCTGTCTTGATCATCTTAATGTGATTATAGGTTTATAAGATCTAGAACTGTTTGTCCTGTGTGTCCCATATCTAAGGGCCTGTTTGTTTTTGGCTTAATGAGCTTAATGGCCTGTATGGCTTATTCGGTCAGCCATACAGGGGTGTTTGGTAGTGGCTTAATTAAAAATGAAGTGTCTGACCGAATAAGTTATTGAGGGTTCCCTTTATCTGGTCAGCCATGATAATTCCAATTTTACTCCTTAAACCTAAAAAGACTTTTCTATCAAACCCCTACCAATCTCTCATTTCCTTTTCATTTATCGCCTCCCACCACCAAGAAACCCCCTACAGCAGCGGCGACAACTTCCACACGCTTCTTTCAGCCGGCGCTTCCACTGGTGGCTTCCTTCTTCTCCGGCCTTCTTCTCCAGCGTTCAGGTATATTTCTTCTGATTATTTTCTTATTTAGTTTTTTGATTTAATTTACTGAAATGTGTCTGATTTTTATTATGATTGGGACATGAAATGTGTGTTTTAATTTTCTCATTTCTATTATGCTTGGGACATGAAATGTGTGTTTTCATTTTCTGATTTCTGAAATGTTTTATGAAAAGTGTTATGAAATGTTTTCTAAAATGTGTTTGTCTGTTTTTAAAATGTGTTTTTTTTACAGATCTGTGATAAATGTGTTATGAGATGTGTTATGGAAAGTCTTATGAAATGTGATAAATGTATATAAAAAATGTTATAAATGTGTTATAAAATGTGTATAAAAAGTGTTATAAATGTATATAAAAAGTGTTATAAATGTGTATAAAAAGTGTTATGAAATGTGTTATAAAAATGTTATAAATCTGTTATAAAATGTGTAGAACTATGTTATAAAATGTGTATAAAAAGTGTTATAAATGTGTTATGAAAAGTGTGTATCATATGGGTTTGACATTTGGGTAGTTTATGATAACATTAGGTATGGAACAAACTGTCGATTCACAACATACAAAAAGAACTAGGGTCAGTTGGAAGAATAACAATGTGGTGAAAACGTTCTTAGAAACGTGTATACTTGAGATTGCTTTGAATGGGAAAGAAGGTGGAAGCTTGAAATCACTTTCGTGGAAGAAAGTGTCGGAAACTCTAAAAGACGTACACAACTTTATTGTTGATCGTAAACAAATGATAAATCATTTTGACTACTTGAAAGGAAAATACGGCGCATGGTTGAAATTGAAAAATAAACCGGCAATGTGTATGATCCTTCAACAAACTCTTTTAACTTGACACCTGAGCAATGGGAGTTGGAGATTCAGGTCATTCTCTTGCTTTAATTTTCATTTCACTTAAAATTTGATTTATTTAATTACTTATAGTTATATTTTTTTTAACACAGTCTAATAGATATGTGGCGTCGTTAAGGACCACGACTCTCCCATTTCCCGAGTTGTGTGCTCAATTGTTTGAGGGCGGACTTTCCACGGGTGTTGGAAGCTTCGGACCATCATCCAACGATGCCGAGCCAACTACCGAGCCCTTTCATGTTCACAACATTGAGGAAGTGGAGGTTGTGTCTTCACGACCGTTATCTTCAAATGTTCCATCTTCATCTCGTACTACCGTAAGAAACAACCGAAGAGCCACACAACCATCCTCCCAAATAGATGATGATATCATGATTGTTTTGAAGAGTTTGGTGGGTAAGCATGAGAACCCTCAAATCTTAGAGATCCCGTCATACAACACATGTCTCAAAAAGCTAAATGAACTTGGATGGGACAAAGAAGATCCACTATTTCTCATTGCAATGGCCGTTCTTGGAGACAAGGACAATAGGGAAGTGTGGATGGCTATACCAACCGAGTTTGCAAAGGAATGGGTTAGGATAGTTGGGGACAAACAAGGTTACAAGTAGTTTGTTTGATGCTTGGTTGATCTTTTGGTGATCTTTTGGTGAATAGATATGTATAATGCCCATGTGACATTTTTTGGCTATCTTTTGGTTATCTTTTGGTGTTGGTTATTGAAAACTTGATGTATATGCCCATGGTGACATTTTATTTGATGATGTATGGTTGATATTTTGGTACTTGAAAATTTATTAATGGTATTTTGCAAGTTTATTAATAGTGTGTTGCAAGTTTATTAATAGTATTTATAATGTTATTATTTGAATAGATATGTTGACTCGTCGGGAAGAACTTGTGTTCATAATTCTATTGTATTGGTATATAAGACGGCGAAGGAATGCGTCAACAAGAATCGAAAGGGTATGTGACAACTCTTCGGCAATGAGTGGACATGCATACACACAAGAGTTATTGCATGGACCTAGTATACAATGCCAAGAGTTGATGCGTATGTCTCGTGATGCATATGTATTACTATGCAATCACTTCAAACAAAAAGAATGGGTGAAAGATGGTAGACATGTAAGTGTTGAGGAAAAGATGGCAATGTTTTTGACAATGCTTGGACATAATGAACGATATAGAGTTATTAAACGTAGATTTCAACGATCGACGGAAACTATTCACAATTGTTTCCATGAAGTTCTAAGAGGTATGATGAAATTTGCAAGAGAAATTATATGTCCTACAAGCTCGGATACAACCAACGCGAATATGTCAACTCAACAAAGACGCTTGAGAGAAATATTTCCGGTAAATATTGTTATTTTTATTTTATAATTCGTTTTACATATTTTTTTTTAAATCTAGACTTTATTTTTCAATGAAGGGTGCAATAGGTGCGCTAGACGGGACTCTTGTACATGCAATCATACCTGCTAGTCATCAAACTGCTTACCGAGGAAGAGGAGGTGGACGATGTTATCAGAATGTTTTAGGAATATGCGATTTCAATATGATGTTCACATTTGTTTGGGCCGGATGGGAAGGCATAGCACATGATTCTAGGGTCCTAAATGAAGTCGCATTTAACCCAACATCCGGTTTCCCTTTTCCACCGGAAGGTATGCACCATTTTTAATAATTTTAGAAAGTTTTTTTTTATTAAATAATGTTTTTATGTTTGCAGGAAAATATTATCTTTGTGATGCTGCATATTCCAATGCTCGTGGATTTTTGGCTCCATACCGTAACACAAGGTATTGGTTAGCAGATTTTCGACGCCGGCGTGCTCTAACTAAGGAGGAGCGGTTCAATCATGCACACACGCAACTAAGGAACGTTATTGAATGTGCTTACGGTGTATTGAAAGCAAGATTTCCAATCTTAAAGCAAATGGCCCCTTTTCCGTTTACAAAACAAAGGAATGTGGTAATTGCTTGTTTTGCGATACATAATTTTATAAGAAAATGCAATATTAATGATCCACTATTTATGGAGGCCAACGAAGACACAATGTTTAACAATGAAGAAGAAGGTGTTGGAAGTGGAGAAGCGGCATTAGATGGGACACAATGGGGCGCTAATAGCACGCGATATATGGCTACTTTGCGTGACGAAATTTCAAATGGATTACTATCTAATTCTTAAAATTATGGAATTAGTATTGATATCGTATCATTTTGTTTGATATGTACTTATTATTTTTGTTGCAAATGGACTTGTATCCAAACTATGGTTTCTTGTATTTTAATTATAAGTACTTATTAAATTTTGTTGTGATTATCTTATTGAATTCATATAATATGTTTGATGAAGTTTTTTAATTTTAAAATTTTTTTAATTGATAATATTTATTGTTAAGAATAAACCATTCAGCACATTTACCAAACAGTTATGTTAATCAGTGCTTAATACACAATAAGGGTAAAAATAGTCATTTCTGACATTATGCTCATTTGTTCAGCACGCCAAACAAACAGCAAGATATCAGAATCCAGACAGACAGACAAATCCAGAGAGACATCTATATCCACACATGACTTAATGAAAAACCAACCAAACAGCCCCTAAGGGTGTTACAATAAGTTATTAGGGTGAAATTATGCAGCTTTTCAAGTTCTATAGATGAAGTTGGATAAACTAACTGCACATAATGTATTATTCAAAAGTGTCCTACTTCCCCTTCATTTTATAAATGACTGTTGGTGCCGCAGGGTTATAAAAGTACAAGAGTTTGTAGAAGGGGGAGGGTTGAATACAAACACAATTTTTTGGTTTTCTAAATTGTTTATTGATAAATCAAATTACAATTTACAGTTTGTTGCAGAATAAGATTAAGTAAAATCTAATCTAAACAAACTTGAGAAGCACTAAGTGTTCTTTCACTAAGAAGATAGAGAGAAACAAAGATGTAGAAAACAAAGGTTTTCTATGTACTAAGTAGTTCAGGTGAGATCCTTAAAAAATGAAGGGGTATTGCTCCTATTTGTACCCTATGCATGGCAGGAGCACTTTACACGTGTCAGCATCTAGTTGGGCGCATGCTTCTGACTTTTATCAAGACATGTTTTGGGCCGCATGGTGAATAATGTAGATGTCAGAGTGGTTGTACGATCTTGGACAAAAGCAAACTTTCTACTGTTCATCCGTACTATGTGTGCAAGAGGATAAGACAAACAAATCTTGAATTACAAGCTTCATGATCAGCGATCGCTGATAAGTTCTTCCATCAGTGAGTGCTGATGAAAGTCATGTTGATCCAAACCTTCAATGATTTGATAATGACTCTCTAAGAATCACTTAGTGAAAATTGTAAGTAAACATTATGTATAAGTGTTTCTCTATCGCTGATAAGTACTAAGTCTATTTCAGTACCGCTGATAAGAAACTCAAGTTATTTATTTTATACATTTAGCGAAATTGTACATCAGTAAGCCCTGAGCCTGTTCAGCCTCACTGATGATCGCTGATAAAATATGCAGTTTACTTATGATCCCCGAAGATAAGTTTCACGTCAACTATGTTCTATGCTGAAGTCGAAGATCAAGCCAAAGAACCATCGACAAGTCTACTAATGAACTGATGCGGATATCAGCGAAGCCAAGACCTGTCCACTCAACGTGAAGTTTCAAGTAGAAGACTTCAGCGAACGCTGAACTTTATCACTCGCTGATAAAGAACTATTCAGCAAACGCTGATCATGAAGTTTCCTCTACAAGTTACTTTTGTCTTATCCCCTTGCACGTCTCCGTACGATCTGTCAGAACGGACATCTCTTTTGTCCAGAATCGTACAACCAACTCTGATTCTAAACTGTTCATCATGCGGCCACTGTTTTGTCGACTGAAATCAAATCATGCAACCAACCAGCTGCTGCCACGTGTAAAGTGATACTATTGTGCATTAAATGCATGTAGTATATAAAGGAAACCCTACTTCAGAAATGAAGAGCTCGGCCATTTCCTTCTTCTTACTATTATGTGTGTTAGAATATTATCCTTAGTATTCTTATCTCCTCTCTATCTTAATTCTAGTGCAAGAAATCGTAGTGATTCTCTTAACTTGTTTAGATTAGGTTTATTCCTTAATCTTGTTCCGCAACAAGTTGTAAATTGTTTGATACATATCAATAAACAATTTAGAAAAGTAAAAATTGTGTGTTTGTATTCAACCCCCCCCCCCTTCTACAAACTTGTATAACCCTTTCGGGACTAACAAGTGGTATCAGAGCAGATTGTTTAATCCTATAAACAAGATATTGCTTATACTAATTTCTTTTCTCTTCCTTGCTATTTTCTAAAATGGCTAACACCATAAACACAAACTATATCGACAATGGTTCTCTTGCAAAACCCCCTAGATTTTCCAGAGATAACTTCAATCTGTGGAAAAATAGAATGATGCTCTTCTTGGAAGGTGTAGACCCTACTATGCCTTATTATATCGAAAATGGTCCATATGTTCCTGTTAGAATTGATCCTGAAGTTCCAGGCACTGCTACTAGAGTTGCCATCCCTGAAAGAATCATTCCCAAGGAACCTCATACATGGGCTGATGAAGATAAGAAGATGGTGGCTATCGACACTAAAGCCAGATCCATCCTTACTATGGCTCTTCCTGACGAAGTCTACCATTCCATCATGAACCTGAAAACCTCCAAATCCATGTGGGACACAATCTGTGTTCAATATGAAGGTACATCTGAAGTCCAAGACTCGAGGAAGATCAACCTGGTAAGACAGTACGAAAGCTTCATTTATGGTAAGAATGAATCTCTCTCTGAAGTGCATCAGCGGTTTAACTGTTTAACTATTGACCTAAAAACCGTTGGTAAGGAAAATTCTAACTTTGAGATCCTGACAAAGTTTCTAGAATGTCTACCTGAAAGTTGGGAAAGTTATTCAATGTGTCTCAAGCTATAAAAGGATCTAAAATCTACGACCCTCTCTAGCTTATATGGCACTATGCTCAATCATGAGCAGTCATGTCATCTTAAGAAGAATCTTGTAAAAGATTCCAAAAGCACACCTGTTGCTTTTCTCTCAGAGTCACCTTCCACTCAGCGATCAACTATCACTATCACTGAGTTGGAAACTAACTCTGAATGCTCATCAGATGTTGATCCTTCAGATCTTGATGAATCTCTGGCACTCCTGACTAATACATTCAGGAGACTCTCCAGAAAGAGTAACTTCAGAAGAAACAAACCTCTCGCACTCACTGACAAGCCAAAATCATCAACCCCTATTGATAAGGCAACTGCCACTTGCTATAACTGTGAAAAGATAGGTCACTTTGCTAATGAGTGCAGGTCAAAGAAAGTCTTTAAACCCTCAACTTCCTTCTCCAAGAAATCCTCTAACCCCAGGGCTAGAGATGACAAATACAAGAAGCTGAAAGAAAAATATTAAAAGCTGAAAAGCTTTAAGAAGAAAGGCAAATGCTTGGTCGCTGACTTCGACTGGGCTGCCTCTGACACTGAAGAATCATCTGACTCTGAAGAATCATCTGACTCTGAAGATGATGACGAAGCCAATCTCTGCCTCATGGCAAAAATAGAAGACTAGGAAGAAAATTCTGACATTCCCTCTACTTCAACTTCTACCTCTAAGAAAAGTCTGACATTCCCTCCTTGATGAAGCTGATAGTCTTCGGAAAATCGATCTTCTGACTATGAATTTATATGATGCCATGAATGGCAAGACCATAGTTGAAAATCAAAACCTTGATCTAGCTGAACAGCTTAAAAACTATCACCTTCAAATAGAAAAGCTTTCTAAAATTGAAGAAGATTTAAAAGATCAAGTCCATATAAATCAGATAGTCAAAATCAAGCGTGAAGAAGCTATCGCTGCATTAAAAGCTAAAAAGGCTACTGTTAAAGGATGGTGTAAATCCTCAACAATGATCACTGAGATTATAAGGTCTTAAATTCCCCTGAGTGATAAGAGTGGACTTGGTTATAAAGCTGATACTCTAGAACCAACCACTGATCGTTCCATGCTCAAGTTTGGAACGTTCGTATCCTCAATCCCTAACACCTCCTCATCTCAGTGTTCCTCTTCTGAAACTGCCATCCCTGTGGAAAAATCTTCCTTAATCTCTAAAGGAAAAGGTAAAGAAAAAGTTTTCAACCAAAAACCTCAGAAGGGTACCTTTGTACCTAAGCTGAATGCTTCTAAAGCTTCAGTAACTTATCCCTCTACCTCTAAGAACAAGATCCCTGGATTTATTCAGCGATCTACTCCTAGAATCAGAGTGGATATTATTGGTAAGAAATCTGAAGAACTGATTGTTCCTCCCATTTCCAATGCCAAAGGTATACTTGGTGCTGGCCCTGCTCATTTAAAAATCTCGGCTAAGCATGCAAATGGTCCTAAAGCTACTTTTAGCTATAGAAAATGTTATCACTGTTGACTTACCGATCATATTGCTAGTAAGTGTCCCACAGCCACCAAAGCTGAAAAGCTAGCGAAGGTGAAGATCACTGCCCCCAAGGCAAAGAAGACCAATCCTGGTGCAAATCAGGTTAAGGTGAAACAAACTGTTGGTTTCTATTTTACTCAACAATGATATAAATACCTATTAGTTCAAATAGATTAGAGTGCGGAAGCATTTTAGCGAACTAAATAGATATTCTTAAGTAGAAATAACACACAATCAAATACGTGATATAATAATAACACAACAGATTAACTCAAGAAATCACTGTATATTGATTATCCAAGAACACCAAGAACACCGAAGGTATAACAAGAATTTTGCTCTAAAGGGTGTGTGTGTCGTGCAAAGTTAATAGAAGAGCTCAACATAAGCCTTCTATTTATACTGTTCATCAGGGGACAAGCTTTAGACAATAAGGACTAAGGGTACAAAGACACGATCGTAGGACTGCTACATGTACAACGTTAATGTAGTACGCCATTTTCTGCAAAGGCTGAAACCCATCAGAGGTTGACACGTGGAATCTGCAGGGCACACCTTGTACGAATGATCTCCAGGATCTTCGTACAGCAGAAAACGTGAGAGGCACGATCGTCTTTGTTTTAATCTTCAAATAATCTTCTAAGTCTTCAGTCTTTATACCACAGAGGCTCTGTCAAGTATGACAGAGGCTCTGTGGCCTTGTCTTCTATGAATGTCTTCTGAAGAGTCTTCACTTGGATTTTCTATCGGTGTCTTGGCAGAGGCTCTGTCGATGTCTTTACATTTAGCCTATTTTTCATTACTTCTTGACATAGAAGTTGGAGCTAACAATCTCCCCCTAAGTATTGAAAAATAAAAAACTGAAAAATGCATGATTTTCTAGGCTAAGTACACGACAAGAGGTATTTGACCTCTGTTGAAAGTTTACTTTTCATATAAAGTTATGCCTGAGGCACTTACATTTGATTACATTATGATACGAAAAGTAAGCAGAGGAAGGTTGAGGAAGTCAGATTCTGGCATTTGGGAAGTCGTCGACTTTGTGTCCTCCGATTCCTCCACCTTTGAGCTCACGGTATATTTTGATGCAGAGGTTTCTGAAGTTGATGACGGAGTCAATGACCTCTATCAATCTGTCTGCGAGAGCTTGATCCATGAACTCAGTTCCTCTATGCTCCAAGAGGTTGGCTCTGAATTCCACCAGAGTACTTGTTGCATATTTTTGGCAGTCAACCTCTAGGAATAACTTTGACTTTCCAGCTGGATCTTGATAGACATACCCAATCCTTGGAAAAGTGATGATAGAGTTTGGTTTGGCAGAGGATGGGCAATCATCTTATGGTGGTGGGATACTCAAACCTCTTACTCCAAGGTCGAGTCCTAGTTGGAAGTCGGTCATGCTATACATCAGAAGTCTTTTGCGTAAGGCCATCCTAATTTCACGGTAAGCTTCTTGGACTTCCAGTCTGTGGCTGTAGTTCTGCGTTGCCCAACTCAAAAGATCAGGTAGATCATAGAGGTTCAGATTTCTCAGATCTGCATATGAGAATGTGGTCTCGGATCTGTCTACCCTCTTGACTCTGTAGAGGTTGTAGTAAACCTCTTTTCCGTTGGTATGGGACAACTTGCAGTAGATTTCCTTGTCTATCTTAGAGTTTGAGAAGACTTGGTTGACTAGTTTGGCTTTCTTTCTATAGAATTGATCTCTTAGCTCTTTAAGAAAGTCAGGGTGCAGTTTAGATGGTGGCAGAGGATCGTTGACTGCTCTGCTGTATAAGTATTTGTGCACCACCTCTTCCATTTTCCTTTGCTGAACAGGAGGTGGTGGCATAGGTTTCCGCAGAGCATCAAGATATTTGATTACTTGGGCCACTCGATCTTCTGTTGGCTTAGCCTTTGGATCTAGTATTGGCTTGTTTGACAGAGTGTCGAACCCGAAAGCCCAGTTTTCTTCTTCAAGCTTCGGGGTGACAAAGGCGTCGAATGCGCTTTTCATCAGTTTCTCTGTGGGTTGATGCTTTGGCTTCTTCTTTTTCGGTTCCTCTGTCATTATTCCCTTTCCCTTGTCTTTTGCCTTAGGTTGTTTCGCTTGTTGAGATCGGGTTGCCTCTGTAGGTTTTGTCTTTAGGATTTCTGAGGGCTTAGGTGGGAGTGCTTCTGTAGTTGTAGGGGTTGCCTCTGTTGGTTTTGGCACTTGTGCTTCTGAGGGCTTTGTTGAAAGTGCTTCTTCATTTGTTTTTGTAGGAGATGGGGTTGAAGATTCTTCTGCTGGAAACTTGGTATTAACAAACTGATGCACCTTTAGGCTTGCTGTGAATTGGTGTCTGTCTGCTGCTCTGTGTACTTCTCTTTCTTTTGTTCTTTGTTGCAGCTGATCCAGAACCTCTTCAGTTGTTGGTGTGGGTTTCTTCAGGTAGGTTATGGGTTTTCGAGCAATAGTTTTTGTTCTTGTGATGCTCTTGGATTTTTCAGTTGTTTTGGGTGTGGGAGATGGAGGTTTTGTCTTTTCAGCTTCTGGTGTAGGGGATGGTAACTTGGGTTCTTCTGGGGTTTTTGGTGTTGGGGAAGGTAGTTTGTCTTCTGTTGGTTTTGTTGATTGGGATGGTTGGTCTTCTTCAGAAGATGTAAGGATTTGAACAAGCTCAGCTGTAGTCTTTGGGAGATTCTCCTCTTGAGTAGTTTCCGCAAGGGTGGGTATTTCCTCTGTGGTTTGTGTCTGTTGTTGAGCTTCAGGGGTTGAAGGTAGTTGGGTTTGGATTTCTTCTGTTATGAGGGTTGTTTCCACAGAGGTAGGTATTGCCTCTGTGTTCTTCTGTTGGGTTCCTCCTTGGGTGTCAGTTGGGGGTGCTTGGTTTAGGGGTTCTGCTGATATTGGTGGTGCAGGTAAACCTCTGTTTGCAGCTTTGTCCTGTCTCCTTTTCTCCCCCTTAGGATGACCTGATGATCCATCAGAATCATCACCAGAGTCATCCTGACCTTTTTCTCTTGTACCCTCTGCTCTGCATGTTGCTTCTGGCCTTTTAGGTTGTGAGGCACCTGCGGCTAACATCTTAGCACACAAGTCATCGCAGATGCCTAGAAGGTAAGCAACTTCTGCCTCTGAGTTGAACCTTAGACGTCCCACACTTGCCTGAAACTCCTTCACATAATTTTCATTAGCTGTGGTGAAGGCTCTGATAAATTCGGTCATTTGATCTAGTACCCCTTGCCCAAGATCTGTAAGTTGTGCTCTGGTCATGTAGTCGGAGGGCTTCATGGCCTGAGTTTCTTTTGTGGTTTGCTCTAGGACTTGGTCTAGGGCATTCTTTAAGTCTTCTAGAGTTAGGCCCATAGAGGTAGGGGTTTGTTCCTTCTTCAGTTGCGCAAGGAGATCTCTGACAGAAGCTTGAAATGCAGAGGTTGTGGCTTTCTCGAATTCACAAGTGGCAGATGCAGCAGAGGTTGTTGCAGTTGTTTTCATTTGGGCACAAGTAGTTCTCATCTCTGTGGACAGGTTGTCCACTTTGGTAGTCAGTTCAGAGAGTACCCTTTTTGTAGAATCTGCAAAAGAGTCAAAAGAGCTTTTAAACTCTTTCAACGTGTTGTCCACATAGGTGACAAGGGTTTGGAACTCATCCCTTGAGATATGTGAACTAGGTGTAACCTCTGGGGGAACACATTCTTCCCCAGAGTTTGTCCTTGTTCCTTGGACACCTTCTTTCGTCCTTGTATTGAGGTTGAGGATGGAAGCATTTCCCTCTAATCCTTGACCAGAGGCTTTATTGGCCTCAAACTCTATAGAGGTTCTGTCAAGAACATTGTCCTGATCCACTCCAGAGATGGGTACAAGAATATTCTGAGGGTGTGAAACACCCTAAAAACAGGGTCAATTTAAACCTTAAAAATTACCACAAGTTATGATAAAAAACTTCAAACTTATATAACCTGAGGATCAAATGTAAGGTTTCTATGTACAAACGACATTACTTAAATAACTTATTAATCTATTCACATCATAACAATCAGATTAATCAAGTTATCTAAACAACTGTCCCAAAAGCTTCAAAGAATAACTAGATCCTTCGTTATCTCTAAGTCTGAATCTTTTCAAAAGTTCTCTTCTCTCATCCCTGTTTACTTCCCGGAGCTTGTACCTGGTAAGAAGATTCAACTTGAAACATTAGGCTTTCGCCTAGTGAGAATACTCAAATCAAAGTAAATTTAATAATTTAAAACCTGAACAGATAACTCAAACCTGTTCTCACCCATCTTACCGTACGAAAACTCCTTTCCAAATCGGGGAATCTACCCCACTCCCATACTTACGACTAACTCATCTAATCATAACAAAAAATTAAAGAGTTTACTATGAATCATCCCAGATTCACAGTTAATACTCTTTACACAAGAAATTACAAGTCAAAACCTGCCTATTTCTTAATCAGGAAGTAGAGATTACAAATTACTTTATGCCTATCTCTAATCTTCCTCTCATCACTGGGAAATCTCCGATCTTCCCTAAAACAATGGAAATCTCCGATCTTCCAAATCGAAATGGGAATTACAAATCAAAATCTGCCTATTCCACATTCCACCTCAGAATCAATGGTCCCAATGGGATTATAATATCGCGATACTCAACCGGGACACCCAATGATTCAAGGTACACCCAATTACTAAAAATTACATCCCTTTTTGTCAATGGCAAGTAATCGGTTCCCATTATACCGTACCCAGGTGCCCCCGATGACCGGATGCCTATTTTTAGTAAAAGCACATAATATATATATATATATATATATAATAATCGATACTACTATATGTGTCCGGCATACAATATATCATTTCTCAATCATATTCTATATATACAAAAATAAAGAATTTTATTAGCTCCTCATCCCAATCTCTTAACTATCCCCTCTTTGTAATCTAGCACTGGAGTTAATCATCTCAAATGTTAATCTATATTTTCGGACTCATAGATAGGTCCTTAATAATTTATCTTAACATGGATTCAACTCGTATTTAGAGTTCATAAACATGTAACAAATTGCATATAGCAGATGATCATACTTTACATATAAGAATATTAATAAGTACCAGTTCATCAACTTCATAGTTATCCCCTCTTAGCAATTTTAGCATGGGGATCAACATAACACAACTTTTAGTCGCCCTCTTGGGCTTATCTCTGACTGAATTTTGAAGAGAGTTGAATAAACTCACCTGATGCGTTATCACTTATTTTAATCCTTTTTAACTTGTAAGGGACTCCTTTCTTCACTACCACAGTTTACTGTAATATTCAATTTACAGATATACTGATATTAACATCTAAAACAGAACCCTCCACAACTAAGAATCCTTAATCTCTAAAAACCACATCTTAAATCGCAGTGCACTAAGCCAAGTCGCAACCAACTGTTGCGATTCCAACTCCAAATCGCAACTCACCATTGCGATTCCAACCCAAGTCGCAGTCTTCTATTGCGATTTCGACACCAAGTCGCAATCAACGGTTGCGTCTACAGTGCCAAATCGCAATCCTCTATTGCGATTTCAACCCAAGTCACAATACACGGTTGCGATTCCAATGCCAAGTCGCAGTCAACTGTGGCGACTCTAACTCCAAGTCGCAACGGTCTACTGCGACTTCACTACTGAGTCACAATTGTCTATTGCGACAAGCATGAATGTCGCAACTCAAGGTTGCGACTTCCATGATATTCATCGAAGTCTCAGTCTACTAAGTTCATCCAAAAACCCAGATTTTGCAGTTTTTCACCATGAATGTTTCTGATAAAGTGCAGATATGTTTAAGGTTATAAACCAAACCTACTCATGTATTCAAATTCCCCAAAACATCTATATTTCATAACAACCCATTTCTAAACTTATCTAACAATTATGAACATAAAAGTAAGAATAGTTTACCTTTTGATTTCTTTAATTACTTCAAAACTCAACTGAAATCTTTGTTTCCCTTTTTCTTCTCCTTCTTCTCAATTCCTTTCTCTCTCTCGGTTTTTCTTTCTCTCAAACCGTAACACACACAATTATCGCACACTCACACTTAACCAATTAGTCTATAATGACTAAGAGGTTGACACCTCCTCCTTAATTAACATGAGTCACTTTACATTTTACCAAATAAACCCTCAACTTCAACTAGTTGTCACAATAAACCTTCAAACTTTAAATGAATGACACTACAACCCTCATAATGAAAAATCTATTTCAACCAACATCTTTTAAACAATTACAATCTTAACCCAAGCTAACTTGTAATTCACAAAAACAATACAACGAAAAATTTGGGATGTTACAATACTCCCCAACTTGAAAATGATTTCGTCCCCGAAATCAAAATCAGGTAAACAAATGAGGATACCTATCCCTCATACTCTCTTCTGACTCTAGAGTTACATTAGTACCTCTATGGTGTTTCCACTGTACTTTCAACATAGCTATTTCTTTACCACTACGTAGCTTTCTAACCGATCTTTCCAAAATTGCCTCTGGTTCTTCTACACAACGGCTCTTTTCATCTATTCTCACATCGGTGAGTGGAATCACACCTTCCTCTTCAGCCAAACACTTCCGAAGATAACATACGTGGAAAGTATTATGAACCCCTTCCAACTCTGGTGGAAGATCTAACTTGTAAGCTTGTAATCCAATTCTCTCAATAATGGTGAAAGGTCCTAGAAAACGAGGACTCAACTTCCCACGCTTTCCAAATCTTATCACACCTTTCCATGGGGATACTTTGAGCATCACGCGCTCCCCAACTTGAAATTCCTTTGGTCTCCGTTTCGGGTCAGCATAACTTTTCTGTCTATCTTGGGCTGCTTTCATATGCTGCCGAATTTCTTTCACTTTATCCGCTGTTTGCTGTACCAACTCTGGACCAGCAAACTGTTTCTCTCCGGCTTCTAACCAACATACCGGAGTTCTACACTTTCGACCATACAACGCTTCGAAGGGTGCTCTCCCGATACTTGAATGATAACTATTGTTATACGCAAATTCTATTAACGGTAGATGCGTATCCCAGTTACCACCAAAATCTAAAACACAACATCTGAGCATATCTTCCAAAGTTTGAATGGTCCTATCACTCTGTCCATCTGTTTGTGGATGAAAAGCAGTACTCAAATTAACTTTAGTACCCAATTCTTCTTGCAGTGATCGCCAAAATCTAGAAGTAAACCGACTATCACGATCTGACACTACCGACACCGGTATACCATGCCTTGACACCACTTCATCAATATACAGCTTTGCCAATTTCTCAATTGGTGATGCCTCTTTCATTTCTAGAAAATGAGCACTCTTAGTTATTCTATCCACGATTACCCATATTGTATCGTTACCTTTTTGCGTCTTTGGTAACTTCGTCACAAAGTCCATGGTAATCTTCTCCCGCTTCCATTCCGGAATTTCCAAGGATTGGAAACTTCCGTAAGGTTTCTGATGTTCAGCTTTCACCAACGAACATGTTGTACATATTTCTACCTTTTGAGCCACATCTACTTTCATCGACGGCCACCAATAATGCAATTTCAGATCTCGATACATCTTCGTACTCCCAGGGTGAATGGAATACTTAGATCTATGAGCGTCTTCGAGAATCAACTCTCGATTTCCTCCGATTTTAGGCACCCAAACTCTTCCTTGAAATAACTTAATTCCACGACCATCTTCAGTCAACTGAAGATGTTGTTTGCCCATCACTTCCTCTTTCAAAATTTCCTCTCGCAAAGCCTCCACTTGTGCTTCTTTTATCTTTTCCATCAAACTTGATGTCACATCAACTCTAGCATTTATTGATTTCAAACACCCACCATATTCTTTTCTACTTAAGGCATTAGCTACGACAATTGCTTTACCAGGATGGTAATGCAATTCGCAGTCATAATCCTTAAGTAATTCTAACCAGCGTCGTTGCCTCGTGTTCAACTCTTTTTGATCAAAAACATGTTGTAAACGTTTATGATCAGTATAAAGAGTGCACCTTGTTCCATACAAATAATGTCGCCACAGCTTCAAAGCAAACACAACCGCTGCTAACTCTAAATCATGGGTAGGATAATTCTTTTCATGCTCTTTAAGCTGTCTTGAAGCATAGGCAATCACTTTGCCCCTTTGCATTAGTACACATCCTAAACCCATCTTTGAAGCATCACTATAAACAACAAAATCTTCTGTTCCCTCTGGTAGGGCAAGAATAGGTGCTACACACAATTTTTGACGTAAAGTTCTGAAAGCTGTTTCCTGTTTCTCCGTCCAAACAAACTTCTCATTCTTTCTAGTTAATAAAGTCAAAGCAGACGTAATCTTCGAAAAATCCTTTATGAACCTTCTATAGTAACCTGCTAATCCCAAGAAACTCCTAATTTCAGATGCACTTCTAGGTGTCTCCCAATTTGTCATTGCTTCAATTTTTGATGGATCTACTTTAACTCCCTCAGAAGTAATTACATGACCTAGAAACTGCACCTCCTTCAACCAAAACTCACACTTCGAAAACTTTGCGTATAGTTTCCCCCTTCTTAAAACTTCTAAGACTTCACGAAGATGTTGTTCATGATCTTCTTCGGTCTTTGAATAGATAAGTATGTCATCAATAAACACAATGACGAACTTATCCAAAAATGGTCGACACACTCTGTTCATTAAGTCCATAAATACAGCAGGAGCATTCGTCAACCCGAATGGCATTACAAGAAACTCATAATGCCCATATCTGGTTCTAAACGCCGTTTTCAAAACATCTTCATCTCTTACTCGTACTTGATGATATCCTGATCTTAAATCTATCTTTGAAAAGCATCCCGCACCTTGGAGTTGATCAAATAAATCATCAATCCTCGGAAGCGGATACTTGTTCTTAATGGTTACCTTATTTAACTCCCGGTAATCAATACACATTCTCATGGTACCATCTTTCTTCTTAACGAATAAAACTGGAGCTCCCCAAGGTGAGGAACTCGGTCTTACGAAACCCTTATCTAATAACTCCTGAAGCTGAGTCATCATCTCTTTCATTTCAGCAGGTGCTAAACGATAAGGTGCTCGTGCAATCGGTGACGATCCAGGAATAATGTCGATACGAAACTCCACTTGTCTTTCAACTGGTAAACCTGGAAGATCATCCGGGAATACATCCGGAAATTTACGCACCACGTTGATATCTTGAACATTTTTCTTTTCTAACTTTGTATCAATGACATAGGCTAAATAAGACCAACACCCTTTCGATAAGCATTTACGCGCCTTCATCACTGAAATCAAAGGAACATCTCCTTCCTGTTTCTCTCCAAATACGAATACATCGTCTTTATCACCCATTGGAATTCGGATCAGCTTCTTTGCACACATAATTTCTGCCTGGTTATTGCTCAACCAGTCCATCCCTACAACAATATCAAAACTCCCAATTTCCATTAACAACAAGTTAATAGGAAATTATGTCCCCTCTATCACAATTTTACAATCGACCAGGCTTTCCTTAACCAAAGACTGGACTCCATTAGCTATTTCAACTACTAGGGCATCTCCTAAAGTAGTGATAGGCATAGCTAACTTACGTTGAAACAACTTGGATACGAAAGAATAGTTTGCGCCACTATCAAACAACACACGTGCAGGAATAGAGTTTATAAGAAATGTACCCGAGACCACGTCTTTTGATCCTTTCGCTTCATCAGCAGTCATTTGAAATGCACGACCGGTTGGCTTGGGAATAACCAACTTTCTTCCCTGATCTCCTCCTCTTTTCAACTTCGGACAATCTTTCCGAAAATGACCCGGTTGCTGGCATTCAAAACAAACTGACCCCGGCATTGTACAATTTGTTGCCATATGCCCTATCTTTCCACATTTGAAACACTGATTTCCGACCACTCGGCATTGGCCAAAATGTTTACTTTTGCATTTTGAACACCAACTCGGTTCCCTACGGGAATCATTACGAATGTTCTTTCCGAATAACCTTAATTTCTGAGAAGGTTCTGAACGACCCTCCCACTTTCTCTTTTCTCCAACTTGCGCTTTCTCCTCCTTGTCTTTCACATACATTTCTTCTATCACCTTTGTTTCTTCATTCGTCTCCCTCAAAGTGGCAGATTTCGAACTGCGAACCCTTGTCATCATATCTGCCGGTAGACCTTTCAGGTAATATTTAATCTTATCTTTCTCCGTTGGAGCCATGTGCCCCACAAGATTCAGCTTTTCCATAAAGACTTCGGTATATTTCCTCACCGTCATATTACCCTTCTTGATATTCCAGAACTCTTCTTCAATTCGGTCCATCTCGTGTTCGTTACAATATTCTTCTAAAATCTTTGCTTTAAACTGATTCCAAGTGACTGAGTTTAGAGCTGCTTCCGTCACAGTTGATGACAACACATTCCACCACTGCAACGCCTTTCCACGCAACATTTGCGACCCAAATCTAACCTTGGATCTTTCATCATTACATTCACAAGCTCGAAAAGCTTGCTCGATCTCTCTTATCCAGTTTATACAAGCCACTGGATTATCGTCCCCCTTGAATTCTGGCGGTTTACAACTTAGAAACGTTTTGTAGGAACAATTTCTTTCAACCCTCCTTTCTGTCTCTGCTCCTGGATTTACAATCGGATTTATCACATTAGTATCCACCACTGTTCGTCTTGGTTCCACATTGCGATCATTGAACATCTTTGTAAACATCTCTCCCTGTCTCCCCATCACAGTATTCATCATCTCTGCTTGCCTTTCCATTGAAGCATTCATCAATCGAGTCACATTATCCATTATTCGTCCTTCCATACCTGAATCTGACGACGTTTGATCAGCCGCACTGGTACCTCCTGGATGTACTCGATTTCGCATTCCTCCTAAGGAAAGAAAATCTGTTGGCGTATCAGGAACTCCGCCTAATCCAGTTTGTCTCTCTCCAGCATCGTCTAACCAATTCCTATTCATCGAAGAATTTGGAGACCTCGGGGGTGTATTTACCATTGTTCTGATGGAGCACAAAAGAATACTCATCATTTAATGGTTTATACAACTAAACATACAATACATACTTTACCGCTAATCAGTCACTGTAACAATTTAGAAACAAGTATGCTTGTGTAACAATATATTCATAATAACAGTAGCTAATTGAAATTATGAACATATCATACATGAGAATTCTCATTACCATTGTTACAGTACCAACTTCGCGTATTTATGTCGACTCTAAGACTACCCAATCTTAGTACTTCTACCCATATCTCGCGGATCATAACTTATTTCATCTCAGCTTAAGTCTAGGTATCTCAAATTCATACCTAGTTCGCTTAAACTAAAGCTCTGATACCATATTGAAACACCCTAAAAACAGGGTCAATTTAAACCTTAAAAATTACCACAAGTTATGATCAAAAACTTCAAACTTATATAACCTGAGGATCAAATGTCAGGTTTCTATGTACAAACGACATTACTTAAATAACTTATTAATCTATTCACATCATAACAATCAGATTAATCAAGTTATCTAAACAACTGTCCCAAAAGCTTCAAAGAATAACTAGATCCTTCGTTATCTCTAAGTCTGAATCTTTTCAAAAGTTCTCTTCTCTCATCCCTGTTTACTTCCCGGAGCTTGTACCTGGTAAGAAGATTCAACTTGAAACATTAGGCTTTCGCCTAGTGAGAATACTCAAATCAAAGTAAAATTTAATAATTTAAAACCTGAACAGATAACTCAAACCTGTTCTCACCCATCTTACCGTACAACAACTCCTTTCCAAATCGGGGAATCTACCCCACTCCCATACTTACGACTAACTCATCTAATCATAACAACAAATTAAAGAGTTTACTATGAATCATCCCAGATTCACAGTTAATACTCTTTACACAAGAAATTACAAGTCAAAACCTGCCTATTTCTTAATCAGGAAGTAGAGATTACAAATTACTTTATGCCTATCTCTAATCTTCCTCTCATCACTGGGAAATCTCCGATCTTTCCTAAAACAATGGAAATCTCCGATCTTCCAAATCGAAATGGGAATTACAAATCAAAATCTGCCTATTCCACATTCCACCTCAGAATCAATGGTCCCAATGGGATTATAATATCACGATACTCAACCGGGACACCTAATGATTCAAGGTACACCCAATTACTAAAAATTACATCCCTTTTTGTCAATGGCAAGTAATCGGTTCCTATTATACCGTACCCAGGTGCCCCCGATGACCGGATGCCTATTTTTAGTAAAAGCACATAATATATATATATATATATATATAATAATCGATACTACTATATGCGTCCGACATAAAATATATCATTTCTCAATCATATTCTATATATACAAAATAAAGAATTTTATTAGCTCCTCATCCCAATCTCTTAACTATCCCCTCTTTGTAATCTAGCACTGGAGTTAATCATCTCAAATGTTAATCTATATTTTCGGACTCATAGATAGGTCCTTAATAATTTATCTTAACATGGCTTCAACTCGTATTTAGAGTTCATAAACATGTAACAAATTGCATATAGCAGATGATCATACTTTACATATAAGAATATTAATAAGTACCCGTTCATCAACTTCATAGTTATCCCCTCTTAGCAATTTTAGCATGGGGATCAACATAGCATAACTTTTAATCGCCCTCTTGGGATTATCTCTGACTTAATCAAGTCCATATAAACATATCCATGCATACATATAAAACATCTATTTCAATATTAATTACTGAATTTTAAAGAGAGTTGAATAAACTCACCTGATGCGTTATCACTTATTTTAATCCTTTTTAACTTGTAAGGGACTCCTTTCTTCACAACCACAGTTTACTGTAATATTCAATTTACAGATATACTGATATTAACATCTAAAACAGAACCCTCCACAACTAAGAATCCTTAATCTCTAAAAACCACATCTTAAATCGCAGTGCACTAAGCCAAGTCGCAACCAACTGTTGCGATTCCAACTCCAAATCGCAACTCACCATTGCGATTCCAACCCAAGTCGCAGTCTTCTATTGCGATTTCGACACCAAGTCGCAATCAACGATTGCGTCTACAGTGCCAAATTGCAATCCTCTATTGCGATTTCAACCCAAGTCGCAATACACGGTTGCGATTCCAATGCCAAGTCGCAGTCAACTGTTGCGACTCTAACTCCAAGTCGCAACGGTCTACTGTGACTTCACTACTGATTCGCAATTGTCTATTGCGACAAGCATGAATGTCGCAACTCAAGGTTGCGACTTCCATGATATTCATCGAAGTCTCAGTCTACTAAGTTCATCCAAAAACCCAGATTTTGCAGTTTTTCACCATGAATGTTTCTGATAAAGTGCAGATATGTTTAAGGTTATAAACCAAACCTACTCATGTATTCAAATTCCCCAAATCATCTATATTTCATAACAACCCATTTCTAAACTTATCTAACAATTATGAACATAAAAGTAAGAATAGTTTACCTTTTGATTTCTTTAATTACTTCAAAACTCAACTGAAATCTTTGTTTCCCTTTTTCTTCTCCTTCTTCTCGATTCCTTTCTCTCTCTCGGTTTTTCTTTCTCTCAAACCGTAACACACACAATTATCACACACTCACACTTAACCAATTAGTCTATAATGACTAAGAGGTTGACACCTCCTCCTTAATTAACACGAGTCACTTTACATTTTACCAAATAAACCCTCAACTTCAACTAGTTGTCACAATAAACCTTCAAACTTTAAATGAATGACACTACAACCCTCATAATGAAAAATCTATTTCAACCAACATCTTTTAAACAATTACAATCTTAACCCAAGCTAACTTGTAATTCACAAAAACAATACCACGAAAAATTTGGGATGTTACAGGGTGACTTGGGGACTTGTCTAGAGTCCCTTCGTCTTTGTGCGTACTATGCTCCTCTGAAGAGCCTTGGGGTCCTAATTCTGTGCGTGTAGCAGAGGAAACAAATTCCTCTGCGGGGATTTCTATTGTGATCTGGGGCGAAGGATCACGAACTAAAGGTGAGCCCTTTGGAGAGGACTCCCTTGGAATGGTTTCCCCGGTTTCTAATGGCACAGAGGTAGAAAGAGTTTCCTATGCCCGATTAGTTTGGGTTGGGTTCGAGTCGTGCTGCTCTTGTTCAATAATACCTTCTGCCACTAGACTGGCGGTATTAGAAATGTGGGTTGTACTGGGAGTTGGTTTGGGTTGTGTGCCTCTACTATCTTCTGCATCGTTTTGAGCTTCTTCTGCAGTCATGCATCCTAACCTAATGGGCTATGTGCTAGCATCTATTTCTGCCCAATTAGTTTCAGCTTCTACCATATCCTCTAGGCTTTTTCGTAGGACATCATAGCAGGGGTGAGAGCCAAGTAAGGATTGTACGTCGGGATGCAAGAGTCCTTCTGGAGTATTTCCCTGAATATCCTCAGGGGTTTGGTCATCGTCCTCCATGTCAGAATCAACCTCTGAGACTGTTGTTGTTGGGTTTGAGGTCCACTTTATAATGGCTTCTGCGGTCCATCCAAAGGTATCTAAGGAATCTGCAATGTCAGGTCGTTGGAGGAAGGCAGAGAAATCACCCTGATCTGCGTAGTTGATAGGAGTTGGGGATTGCAGAGGTTGTTCATGTGTTTCTTCGACCATTTCAGTTTCCTCTGCGATAGTTTGCAGAGGTGTGTGAGGCTTTTTGGTTTTCTTCTTGCTCTTCTTTCTTTTTGGTTTAGGGGCACCCTCCTCAGAAGACTTGTGTTTTCTCTTCTTCTTTTTGTCTTTAGGAGGAGGGGAAGGTACAGAAGATCCAACCATGGTTTCATGAGGTGGTGATTGTTGGGTTTGTGCAGCACTGGCAGAGGTTCCCTCAGTAGTTTTCTTTGCCTTGGTGGCCTTCTTCGGTTTGGGGGGAGTGGCAGAGGTTTTGCTCTTGGAAGCAGAGGTTTCTAGTTGGCTTCTCTGAAGATGGAATTGTTCCTGTACTTGTTGGTGTTTTGCATAGGCCGCTGCCCACTCCTCATCGCTCATCCAAATAACTACTTGGGTTCCTATAGGGACTCCTAAACGCGGGGGTGTCACAAAACTCGGTTCTAGAGTCCTATGATCACGTATGTATTCTAACCTAAGTTGCTCATCAGAAGCATATGTCAGAAGGGCGGTTGGTAGAGGTTTGCAAAAGTTGTATCCTTCCAAGTGCTCTGTTGGGGAGTTCTTTGCCATGGGATAGGTTTTCACAACTGGTCCCTCCATTGGCCATTTTTTGATGAGGAGCAGGGGTTCTAGAAGTACACCTAGGATCCTCTGATATTGTAGTGGAGGAAGATCTTTGGTGTTGGGTCCCTTTGCCCTCTGTGATGAGATTCTGTGGTCGATGGTGTTGACTATCTCATGCAGCATAAGGGTGCCATAGTCCAGAGGCAAATCATAGTACACCCCGTACATGATTGCCATGATCTGGTCAGATGATTGGTCTGGACTACCTACTTTCCCAGTCAGGCACCTGTTCAGGATAGAGAAGAGGGTATTCCACAGAGGGGGGAATCTATTCCTTCTAAAGCCGTTTCTCTTTTTCAGCTTGGTGTTCTACCCCAACATCTCTGCAAAGTCACAGAGGTCTTTGTCCGAAGGTTCCTCTGCGTACTTTTTGATTCCCAAAAGTCCTCTTGTTGGTAGGCCAAATTCAAGGGAGAACATAGTTCTGTTGAACTTGATTTCAAGGTATTCAGATTTGCCAGGTTTGGAAATGTAGCCCTTGATTTGCCTATTGTCTTGGTCATAAAAGCAGCTCTACCAGAACTGGTTGAGGTATCTGGCAGGGATCCTTTTAACGTTCTTTGTTAGCAGAGGGAAGAGGTTGTGGTTTTCCAGAATGTTTAATAAGATGGCGTGTTCTTCCCTAAATGCAGTTCTTGAGGAAACAAGGAAGTGATTATTGGGTTTCAGGGGAAGAACACGTTCAAAGTGTTAATGTTCCAGAAAGTTTTGAAGGTGGGTTGTCGGAGAAAAGGCTATTGATTCACCTGAGTTGTCCTGTTCTAAGTTTCCGGCCATTGTTGGGTTCTGTGAGTGCTCAGAATAGGCTGGGGAGTTTGCCGGAGAGTTGGAGGTGGAAGCCATTGCTTTAATCTTGAAGAATGTGAGAAGAGAGTAGAAGTTGCAGGTTTTGCAAGGTTCGCCGGAGAAGAAGGTAGTAAGAGATTCGTAAAAGGAATGGGAATGAAGGTAAAAGGGGTTATATAGTGGGGTAGAAACGGATAGAATTCCATGGGTAAAAAGTGAATTCAATGTTGGCTTGGGGTCCGCACTCGAGTTCTACAGCTGGAGCAACGTTTCAGAGGAACGTGTGGCATGCACGTCCAATGAAAATATGCCACGTCATAGGTGTCAGAGCACGATTAGACGTCGTGCGCGGCCCATTAATGCTTGGCGCGTGGGCGTTTCTACATCTGGATGACGGTCAATTTCATAAATAACCCGCATGTTACAGAATTTCCATTAAAAGCCAAGTATCAGAATCGACAGAAGCTCTGTGGTGGAATGAGCTTTGTGGTCTGAAACCTACTTTTTTATCTCCTCTGCGCTTGCACCTTTACCAAAAACGTTTGAAAATACATTGGAATGATCAATAGAACTTTAGTATTAAATTTGCATTCGCAAAGGCTTTGAGGCTCTGTTGAAGCCAGCAGAGGCTCTATGAGTGGAAATTTCTAATAACTAAAAATTCATAAAACTTTTTGATCATCCAAAGTTTTCATCGTCTTATATACTGTTTTTAGGACATATTTGGAAATTGGTGTCCTAGAAAACTGTTTTGTAAAAGGTTTTGTGCAAGATACTCATGTCTTGATTCACCTTTGTTCGGCAAAATACCTGACTTCTGTGGATTTGGCTGACCACGACTCCTCTTTGGCTCCCCCTTGAATTAACAACTTCTGTGGTTTAATTCAAGTTCTCCTTCTGCTCCCCCTTGACCTATGCTTGGATCAAATAAGATAAGTAATGCATAGAACATAGGTCAAAGTCACCAGAGGTTCTGTGGAGATCGACAGAGGCTCTGAGCAGTTCCACAGAAGCTCTGTTGGGTACAAAACTCTTGGTGATAAAGAATTTACATACTGAAGAGTATAAATATGTACATAAATACAAGAGGACTGTAACAACCCGATTTCCCAAAACATTATTCAAATAACATATATTGCATCACGTCGTTACATTCATAAAGAAAATACAAATAATTCAAGTACGGTCCCAGATCAGTCTCGAAACGATACAACAAAGAACATGAACAGTTCCTAATCTTTGCTAGCTATCAACCTCGCCTTATACTTTGATTCTTCACTTTCGCTAACAAACGATCTTCAACCTGGAATACATATTTTTAAAACAAAAAATGAGGGTTAGACCTAAAGGTCTAGTGAGAAAATCCCTGTCATTTGCAAATCGTTAGAAAATCCATTTATATAAAATCTTTTATATAAACACAGATATATCACACATAATTAAATACCAACCGAGACTCGTGCATCGAGTACCATTCATTTCAACCATAAATATATTTTTCACATTTTCTTTTATAATTACGTTACCACAATCCAACCACGTATACACCTCAATATGAACACATTATCACATCAGGTATGATAATTATATAAATACTTCCATATACTCCACGTATATAATTACTACTCAAACTCGTGCATCAAATACCTTTCATTCCACCTTATTCCTCCACAATGGCCATATTAGTTGGTAGCAAGCCAACTAATAAACGTCAACTAATAAATTAATTAACGCTACCGGTCCGCACACCGGAACCCGGCTACTCTGCAATCGTGTTAGTGAAATTCACGTAACCATATAAACACCGTATATATATGTACCAATATATCATATTGATATTTATAACATCTTCCATCAAATTCCAACCATGTACATATATAGATGTATATCTCTTAATGTAAACACATTATCACACCATTTATCACCTTCCAAATCATACCTCAATATCTGATATTTTCATTTATAAATACGTCATCACATTCCAACCATTTATATATATACACATATATATATATATATGTAATCCAGTTTATTACCCATTACTTATTCAATCACACATAACCAACTCATATATATCTGTACACATATATATGTATTCCGGTTGAAAACATTTTAAAGTAAAACTCACCTGGTTAGCTTATATCCGAAAGCCCTTCCAAGATTATTAAACGAGCGCCTGATCCTTCGATCCCAAATTCACAGAAGCTGTACCAATGAACACGAGTACATGTTTTAAAAACAAGCCAAGCGACTCGCAAACACACACCTCAAACTCAAGCTCGCAAGCACACACCTCAAGCTCGCAAACACACACCTCAAAATCCCTCGCAACTAACTAAGCTAGCAAGCACACACCTCAAGCTCGCAAGCTCGCAAGCACACACCTCAAAATCCCTCGCAACTAACTAAGCTAGCAAGCACACACCTCAAGCTCGCAAGCACACACCTCAAAATCCCTCGCAACTAACTAAGCTAGCAAGCACACACCTCAATCAAAATCCCTCGCAGCCTTCTCTAAAAATCCCTCACAGCCTTCTCTAAAAATCCCTCGCAGCCTAAGGCTGCGAGCCTAATCAATCCCTCGCAATCAACCATTGCGAGCCGGATGAACATCAAACAAAAACCCAGTTCATGTTCGTCTAAAACCCCACGATTTACAAGTTCTAAGGCTCAGATTACTATGAAAATTTGCAGGAATGTACACTACTACTACTAGAACACTTACCCAAGATCAAAATACACTTCTACATCTAAAAATACCAAAACCCACTAAATATCCTAAAAAGCTTAAAATATACAAAATGGAAGATTAAAATAGGAAATCTTTACCTTACGATTTTCTCGATGTTGAATCTAACCCCAAGCAGCAAAACCCTTCTTCTTTCTCTCCTTCCACCAAGAATCACATTCAAGTTTCACTCCTAAACTCCCTTTCTCTTTCTCTGCCGAAAACAACCAAGCACACACACACACTTGGAAAATTGCTAGACATTTCACCTAATCTATCTCATCCCTTTCTCTCTTTCTCTATAAATGCATGCCACACTCATGAGTCACACACACATATCTATATTTTAATTATATTTACCAACCAAACCCCCAACTCCTCTTAATTGGCAAAACACATCTTTAAACTTCCAAATAAAAATAAAACTTATCCCTTAACTTTTAAATTCCAAAATTTAATAAAATTAAAGACTTATAAAATAAATAAATAAAATACCTGGTTATTACAACATCTCCCCCTTAAAAGAATTCCGTCCCGGAATTCATACAAGCAACGAACTAGGGTAACTACCACCGAATTGATATCAAAATCTATGAACACAACAAAGTGTTTACGGAACCCTCAAAGGACTTTTACTAGACCACCCGCTTTACTGTTTCTAGTTTACCATTTGCTCTTGCTTCAATACTTCAACCTAAAACATCAAGAGTTTTAATTTCTCACAAGAAATCCGCCCCCTTAAAATAACGATAAACACTCAATACTCAAATATCACGAAAGTCCAAATTAACTCGAAATTCACTTATACTCATAACATTACCACGCTAATTACTACTTTTAACTTCCCCGACCTTTTACTACAAACATCTTGTCCTATACTTTCACAATACTAACTCAAAAACATAATCCTATGCTTCCAATATAAAACTCGGTTAGCAATTATAACTTATTTCTCATACTCTTTCATGGAATACAATATACTCAACAAAATCATTTATATCACAGATAATCTCTTAATTTTATCAAACCCGCAAACTTCATCCTACTATCTCCGTTTCCCATGAAAGCATAGCATAATCACTATAATCACACAACCATACTTAATTGCACTTGTCATCAATTCATTCACCAAATTAAAATAGAGTCTAAATAGCAACTTAATTTCTCGAATATCAGCAAAACACAATCTCGAACATTTCAATTATCACAATAACCTCACCACCATAATTCACCCCGACTTCCAACCAATTATCAACACCACTTCATCCCTTAATAAAATAACAATCTCGTTATCACATCAATTCCTTACATCTCCAACTTAGCATAAAAATACTAACGCAAATCTTTAAACATTCGTTTCACTTAAACCACTCCACAATTGAAATTATCAACACCGATCTCACTTTACCCAACTAATAATTACCGAATCATCATATAATAATTTCACTACATACTAGGCCGAAAAGAATTCATCACCACTCCTAAAAGAAGGTTCATCACACGACCATCAAATTATTTATTGAGTATTGCTTTCTTCTCTTTAATCATAACACTTAATATAAATCTCTTTTACAACTTAAATTTTCCAATCTAAGGGAAGTACTAGATAAACATTCAACTCACTGAACCATTTTTCTATATCAAGAAAATTCTCAAGCATCAATTTTCTTATACTTTAATATCATAACATTCATATTATCTCTCAGGTTAAGTCTAGGTTATCAGCAACCTAGTTTCTCAACTTGCGACCTAATATCGCTAACGCTTCCCCCACATCAACCCACATTTGATCCAATCCGGTGTTTTCTAACACCTTACTTGCTTCGGCTAAGCCCTTCCGCAGAATCAACATAGGAAAGGCCGAATGAACTCTCACTAGGCGTAACCCCTCAATACCAAGGCGCATACCAATAATTTAGTACCCTTCTAACTACAACAACTCATTCTCCCAGAAGAAAACCCACGATAAAAACAAGGTATAATATCCCAGATCAATCATACCAATATCATTCACACATCTAGACACCAGGTCCACCTCATCCTACTACCCTAGCTATGACGGAATCTCCACTAGCCATAACGAGTTGCTTCGCGAATGCACAGTCGTATACAGTGTGAAATCAGATAGACATTCGAAACAAGGATTCTATCCCATAACGGTTAGACTCAAACAAGAGCTGCGCAATAGAACTAAATCAAACATTCTAAGTCTATTTAGTTCCCACTGTACCACTTATAAAGCATTCACTTAACATCGTATCAGGACTAGCATAAATTCCTACTAGCAAGTAATAGTCATACAGCAAGCGATAAGCACCAGGCAATCTAGCATACATACTCTTATGTTCTAGAATGCAATCAATTACACCAAATACTCTACTCTTTTCTCAACATAAAACACGTTTTCTCAAGGATAGCTCATTAGGAGGTCCTTACTCTAGACCGATCCTGTGAGCTAGCTTTCTTTCACCTCTAAACCAATAACACACACCAAATTTCAACGATTACCATTTTTAACCAACAATTTCCCACACTTCATACCAGGAACTTAACTGAGTTAAACCGAAATCACACCCATTGCTCGAAACAACCACACACTTTTTCCATTTTTCAAATATCGTTAACATATTATTTCAAAACAATAATAAACAAATTGGGTTCACACTATTCACCCAACCCCAAAAATATAACAACCATAAAAACATCTTATTAACAGAATCAGTACATCTTTATTTCTCCTCGTGCCTCTTTCAGCACCATTTATGCTATCGTACCTCTTTTAATCATACCATATTGAACCGTGCCCTTTTTCAGCACAAAAGATCTCAGCATGCCTCTTTCAACACCCAATATATATATATAATCATATATATCACAAATCATTTAGCACATTTGAAAATTCATCCATAACATACACTTCAACATTTAAAGACATTTCCAACGTTTGAAAGAAATACTGAATTATACATAACGCCACCTTCTATACTTCCACAAAATCTCTCCATAATTCTATCATGCACTTTCAATTTGAAAATTGCTAACAATTGCAAATGTTAGATTATTCATCCCAAATTAAACTACCAACCACTTTCGTTCTCATACAATAAATTTTCACTACCACTTTGCTAAAACTTTCAAATCCAAACACATAAGATAACGGGTTAACACCTTGATCACTAACAGCTTTTCCTTACTAATCATCCTCAAAAGCACTCCTCGCTTTCTAGTTCCAATTATCCTTGCTTTCTCGCTTAGATTGATCCCAAGCAAAAACATAATGAATAAACATGCTAATTTCAATATCATCCAAAACATTTGTTACACTCTTACCAAATTAGAACCAATCTCTTTTCACACCGAATGCTTCCAAACCTACTCGCTTACTAAGCCTTATCAAAGTAATTCATATATCTTTAAATATAAAGTTTGTTAACAAATGAAACTTTAAATCAAACACCCGACAATCCCTTCTTTCATCATAACCACTTATTCCAATATATACCGAATTACTGAGGATCACTTCATCATTACCTACTCGACAATTTCAACAAAAATCTAGTTCCAACACCATACTATACTCACTACTATCTCAAATTCCAATAAGATTATCAAGAATCACTTAATAGGCACTCCACTTCTATCTATACCACCAACACCATTATCAAATTCTTTTCTTATGCAATTAAGCAACAAAAGATTAACAACACCAATAATCGGTTTACACCGAAATCAATTAGCACTTTAGCACGTGTAAAGTTTATATGAGTATACCTGTCTTCGTCTTCGTCCATGTATCAAATCTGATTTGCCACTCTGTTAACTCATACAAGGTCAATATACACACAAGCACATACCCCATATAAAAAGGTGTTCCGGTTCAAACATGTACTTGTAAGTTCACAATTACACCGGCCAAATGTAATCTGAAAGTACCTTACATGATGTTCCTTCTTCCTTTTTATACTTAACATCCCAAGGTTCTATAATAATGGGGACATCCTACTTCACATGCAGTTTAAGTCTAGGTACAGATACTAATACCTAAATCCCTTAAACTAAGGCTCTGATACCAACTGTAACAACCCGATTTCCCAAAACATTATTCAAATAACATATA
The DNA here is from genome assembly GCA_033807775.1 of Saussurea involucrata. NCBI lineage: Eukaryota > Viridiplantae > Streptophyta > Magnoliopsida > Asterales > Asteraceae > Saussurea > Saussurea involucrata. The sequence continues at coordinate 117,460,725 of CM066322.1, forward strand.
TTGCATCACGTCGTTACATTCATAAAGAAAATACAAATAATTCAAGTACGGTCCCAGATCAGTCTCGAAACGATACAACAAAGAACATGAACAATTCCTAATCTTTGCTAGCTATCAACCTCGCCTTATACTTTAATTCTTCACTTTCGCTAACAAACGATCTTCAACCTGGAATACATATTTTTAAAACAGAAAATGAGGGTTAGACCTAAAGGTCTAGTGAGAAAATCCCTGTCATTTGCAAATCGTTAGAAAATCCATTTATATAAAATCTTTTATATAAACACAGATATATCACACAGAATTAAATACCAACCGAGACTCGTGCATCGAGTACCATTCATTTCAACCATAAATATATTTTTCACATTTTCTTTTATAATTACGTTACCACAATCCAACCACGTATACACCTCAATATGAACACATTATCACATCAGGTATGATAATTATATAAATACTTCCATATACTCCACGTATATAATTACTACTCAAACTCGTGCATCAAATACCTTTCATTCCACCTTATTCCTCCACAATGGCCATATTAGTTGGTAGCAAGCCAACTAATAAACGTCAACTAATAAATTAATTAACGCTACCGGTCCGCACACCGGAACCCGGCTACTCTGCAATCGTGTTAGTGAAATTCACGTAACCATATAAACACCGTATATATATGTACCAATATATCATATTGATATTTATAACATCTTCCATCAAATTCCAACCATGTACATATATAGATGTATATCTCTTAATGTAAACACATTATCACACCATTTATCACCTTCCAAATCATACCTCAATATCTGATATTTTCATTTATAAATACGTCATCACATTCCAACCATTTATATATATACACATATATATATATATGTAATCCAGTTTATTACCCATTACTTATTCAATCACACATAACCAACTCATATATATCTGTACACATATATATGTATTCCGGTTGAAAACATTTTAAAGTAAAACTCACCTGGTTAGCTTATATCCGAAAGCCCTTCCAAGATTATTAAACGAGCGCCTGATCCTTCGATCCCAAATTCACAGAAGCTGTACCAATGAACACGAGTACATGTTTTAAAAACAAGCCAAGCGACTCGCAAACACACACCTCAAACTCAAGCTCGCAAGCACACACCTCAAGCTCGCAAACACACACCTCAAAATCCCTCGCAACTAACTAAGCTAGCAAGCACACACCTCAAGCTCGCAAGCACACACCTCAAAATCCCTCGCAACTAACTAAGCTAGCAAGCACACACCTCAATCAAAATCCCTCGCAGCCTTCTCTAAAAATCCCTCGCAGCCTTCTCTAAAAATCCCTCGCAGCCTAAGGCTGCGAGCCTAATCAATCCCTCGCAATCAACCATTGCGAGCCGGATGAACACCAAACAAAAACCCAGTTCCTGTTCGTCTAAAACCCCACGATTTACAAGTTCTAAGGCTCAGATTACTATGAAAATTTGCAGGAATGTACACTACTACTACTAGAACACTTACCCAAGATCAAAATACACTTCTACATCTAAAAATACCAAAACCCACTAAATTTCCTAAAAAGCTTAAAATATACAAAATGGAAGATTAAAATAGGAAATCTTTACCTTACGATTTTCTCGATGTTGAATCTAACCCCAAGCAGCAAAACCCTTCTTCTTTCTCTCCTTCCACCAAGAATCACATTCAAGTTTCACTCCTAAACTCCCTTTCTCTTTCTCTGCCGAAAACAACCAAGCACACACACACACTTGGAAAATTGCTAGACATTTCACCTAATCTATCTCATCCCTTTCTCTCTTTCTCTATAAATGCACGCCACACTCATGAGTCACACACACATATCTATATTTTAATTATATTTACCAACCAAACCCCCAACTCCTCTTAATTGGCAAAACACATCTTTAAACTTCCAAATAAAAATAAAACTTATCCCTTAACTTTTAAATTCCAAAATTTAATAAAATTAAAGACTTATAAAATAAATAAATAAAATACCTGGTTATTACAATCAAGTCTCACTTACAGAGATCAACTCATGTTTATCATACCTAACTTACCCACCAAGAAAAGGAATATTTTCTCATCAAGTGCCTTGGTGAATAGGTCTGCAAGCTGAAATTCTGTTGACACAAAGTACATCTCAATTGTGCCTAGTTCAACATGATGCTTCAGAAAGTGGTCACATATATCGATATGCTTTGTTTTGATGTGTTGTACAGGGTTTGCAGAGATCGCTATGGCACTCTTTGAATCACAGAGGATGGGTATCTTGTATATGTTGTACCCGTAGTCCTCTAGCTGAGTTCGCATCCACAGAACTTGGGAGCAACAGCTAGCAGCATCAACATATTCAGCTTCTGCCGTAGATGTCGACACGCAGTTCTGCTTCTTTGAAGTCCAGCTGACTAGTTTCCCACCCAAGAATTGACAACTCCCAGAGGTACTTTTTCGGTCAAGCTTGCATCCTCCATAATCTGAATCTGTGAAGGCCTTAAGATCAAAGCCAGAGTTCTTCGGATACCAGAGCCTAAGATTTTTGGTTCCCTTAAGGTATCTGAAGATCATCTTGACAGCAAGAAGGTGGGATTCCTTTGGGTTAGCTTGATATCTTGCGCAGAGGCATGTGGCATACATTATATCAGGTCTACTTGCGGTTATGTATAAAAGAGACCCAATCATGCCTCTGTTGAGTTTGCACTCTACAGATTTACCACATGGATCTGAGTGTAACTTATTTCCAGTGGACATGGGGGTTTTCATTACAGAGGCATCAGAGAGCCTAAATTTTGAAAGAATGTCAGAGACATATTTCACTTGATTTATGAAAATGCCCTCTGATGATTGTATGACTTGGAGTCCTAGGAAGAAGTTTAATTCTCCCATCATACTCATTTCAAACTCACTCTGCATGAGTTTCTCAAAATCTGTGCATTGTTGTGCATTTGTAGAACCAAAAATAATGTCGTCCACATAAATCTGTACAAGTAGAATCTCATCACCTTTTCTTTTGTAAAACAAAGTAGTATCGGTTGTACCTCTATCGAAATCATTATTGAGAAGAAAGGTTGAAAGTCGTTCGTACCATGCTCTTAGAGCCTGTTTCAGTCCGTACAGAGCTTTGTCAAGATAATAGACGTAGTTTGGGTACTTGGCACTTTCAAACCCTGGTGGCTGCTGGACGTATACTTCTTTTTGGATTTGAGCATTCAGAAAGGCATATTTTACATCCATTTGAAACTAAGAAGATTCTTATTGCTTCAAGCCGTGCGACAGGGGCAAAAGTCTCATCATAGTCAATGCCTTCTGCTTGGCAATATCCCTTGGCCACCAATCTCGCTTTATTTCTAATGACCACTCCATCGTCATCCTTTTTGTTTCTGAAGACCCATTTAGTCCCTATTGCTTGTTTCCCTTTTGGGAGAGGAACTAGGGTCCATACCTTGTTTCTCTCAAATTGTAGAAGCTCTTCTTGCATTGCATCTACCCAGTTTGGATCATCTAGGGCTTCAGAGACACGTTTTGGCTCGATCACACTGATAAAATTTATAAAGAAACAAAAGTTAGCAGTGGCTGATCTTGTCTTGATCTTTTCAGAGGGATCGCCAATTATTAGGCTTAGAGGATGGCTCTTCGTCCACTTTGTTGTTCTTGGAAGATGGTCATTAGCATCATCTAGTTAAACCTCTGTGGTTGAACATGTTGGTTCTTGTGCAACCTCTGTAGTGGATGGTACTTCTGCGCTTGAACTTGGTTCTTCAGCTTGTGGATTTATTGGGATAAGAGTTGGAATTGGTTCCTCCGAGGAAGTAGAGACTGATTCCTAATTTTCCTCTGGTACTGCTTCCTCTGTAGTTGCTGGAGTGGGTATTTCCAGTGCCTCTGTAGTAGAATTCTTGGTTGTATCATCTTCTGTTCGCTCCCCCTCAGCACTTGCATCTACACGATTTACAGAAGAGGATGAAGTATTTAATGGACCAGTTAGAGATATACCTGACTCAGTCTGGTTTGCAGAAGATGTTTCTCCAAAGGCTCTGACGGCTCCGGCAGAGGGATCAATATCATCGTGGAACATCTCTTCCAATAGCAGATTTAGTTCTACTTCTCTTGTGGGTGAGATGCTAGAGGATTCCTTTTTGAGACTGAGTTCTGAACTGATTTGTATAGAAGTCTTCTGAAAAGAATCGTCAAAAGAGACATTTATACTTTCCACAATAGATCGAGACCGCATAATATAAACTCTGTAGGCCTTTGAAGTGGCAGAGTATCTTATGAACTTTCATTCATCTGCTTTCACATCGAACTTCCCTCTAGCTTCTCTATCATTTAGGACAAAACACTTGCATCCAAATACATGGAAGAACTTGATGTTTGGTCGTCGTTTGTTGTTCAAGTGATAAGGTGTCTTGATGTGCCTTTTTACTATGGTTGATCGATTTTGGGTGTAGCAAGCGGTTGATACTGCTTCTGCCCAGAAAGAGATGGGTAATCCAGATGCTGTCAACATAGTTCTGGCAGCCTCCACAAGCGTTCGATTCTGTAAAGCCCGTATCCCGGTATGTAATTTATTAGTATTAATTCTTTTTAAAAGTTTCATTTAATGTGGTTTCCGTTAACGGGGTTAGACGAATCGGACCCAATCGTTAAAAATGTCGAAATTTCGTTTAGTTGCGAGAAGGTTTTTAGTTGAGGGGCCATTTGTGTCAAGGGCCAAAACATACATAGTTTCGGCCCATGCTTTTGTAAACCGAAATCCATATGTATTTGTTGGTGGGTGTTTGTAGCGCGGGGCAAACAAGTGAAACAAAAAAAAAGAGATAAACAAACCCTACGGCTCATCCCCCTCCCCTTTCCTTGTCGCCGGCCGGAACAAAGAGATTAGAACCGTGAGTTAGAGAGAGAGAGTCGCCGAAGTAAGAGAAGAGAGAGTCGCCGGAGGGAGAGGGAGAAAGTTCGCCGGAAAGAGGGGAGAATCGCCGTCGTTTTGCTGCCGGAAAGAGGAGGAAGAAGGGTTCGTCGAGGTAAGTGTAATTCCCTTCTCGTTAGTGCCGTTTGTCTTTTCTGCCGAGAACCACCCCACCACCGCCGCAGCCATGGCTGCCGGTGGTGTGGCTGCCGCCGTACGCCGCCGCTGTGTCGGCCGAAGGGGTACGTGCGGGTGTGTGCACGTGTATGCGGGTGTGCGTGTGGGTAAGTCGGGGTGTGTGTTTTGGGTGTGATTTCGCCGGAAGTTTTTAACCACCGTCGCCGCCGCCAACCACCACCGCCGCCGGAGGCGGCAGGGGGTGGTGCACGGTTGTTGTCCAGCGTAGTACAGCCCTTTCCAGTAAGCTTGTAGGCTGTTCGGGTCTGTTTGGGTTAAGCTATGTCTTAATGGGTTTATAAACAATATTTGTCATTTCATGTGAAAACGTTTGTCTGCCACTGTTTTGCGACGACCATAACTTTTCCGTCGTAGCTCGGATTGAGGCGAATCCGGTGCCCACGGTTCACATTCTGTGCCGGGCACACTTTTCATGTTTTAGAGGAAGTCCGGTTCGGCCTCTAGCTAGGCGTAATTTGGCTGTTTATACAGCAGGTCCGGATTTGTCAGTTCGCGTTCCGTTTTAAAAGTCACAGTTTCTGCCACTGTTTTGGGAAAGCCATAACTTTTTATAGGAACGTCGTATTGGGATGAAACCAGCGCCAAACGTTCCCATTTTGAGTCTAGAAAGTTTCTTATGTTTTGCGGAAAAACCAGTTCGGACTGTAGCTAGTGTCAAACTGCTGTTTTGTAATGAAAGGTACTGTTTTTCGCTGTGCAGCCAACCGGTTTTGTAAAATCAATAGTAAATTGTAGAAAAATCGTTAGGACGCGTGTAATACGTCCCTGGAAATCTAAGACCTGGACCTAGCGTTTAGTTTATTTTAATTGAGGATTTTCTGGGTTTAAGGAGGTCGAAACAGGTCCCGAACAGACCTGGTTTTCTAAGCCAAAAAGTCGTTTTAGCGACAGTTTAATCGTGCGTCATGTTTTAGGGTCCGGGCCTCGTGTTGATACGTTTTAACGTTCGTTTAGGTGTCGGGAAGTGATCTTGGATTTGTGGAGCTTGAATTATTGTTTGTGAGCTAGGCGCGCTTACGAGGTGAGTTCTCTCACTATTTTTAATATCGGTTACTTTTACATTACGGTAGCACGTGTGTGGTAGCTTTATTTAATTGTGATGTGGGACTAGATAGTGGGGTGTCTAGTGGGACCTTTATTGTCATGTATACGCGGGTGGCGTAGGAACTCGATGGGGCCGAAGTATGTATACGCGGGTGGCGTAGGAACTCGGTGGGCCGGAGTTTGTATACGCGGGTGGCGTAGGAACTCGGTGGGGCCGAAGTTTGTATACGCGGGTGGCGTAGGAACTCGGTGGGGCCGAAATTGTATACGCGGGTGGCGTAGAAACTCGGTGGGACCGGGTAATGCTTGAACGGTTATCGTGTGGTCGGTGGGACCGACGTATGCCTTTTGGGTGGGATGGTGTAGGTATGCATGTTTATGATTTGTTCGTAGACTTGTATGCTTGTTTATATGCAACTATATGTTTTAGGGGTAATGTGGAATAACTGTGTTAATTATGGTGGTTGAATTCACTAAGCTTCGTGCTTACCCTTTCCCAATATCTTATGATTTCAGGTGTGAGTAGCAGTCGGGCATGACGGTACACACGGGCGCAAGGCGAAGGCTATTTAAGTTAAACTTTTTAAATGGGGATTTAATTATATAACTTTTCCGCTGCTTAAATCTCATTTGACGGTTTAAATTAACGACGTTTATTTTCATTGTAATGGGATTTGTTAACTTATGGTTTGATTTTAATGAAAGGTATTACTTTTAAAATTTTAAATTCCTTGTAATTTTTGGGACGTTACAACTTGGTATCAGAGCACAACTTGAGTGAATCAGACACATCTCGGTGTGTTTGGTCTCAAGTTGCGGCTATGAAATTTCAATTTCTTTTACTAAAACCTTTTGAATGAAAGAAAAAGAAAAAAAACCCGTTTGGGAAACGGTGATGGAGGGCGCAGTGTGTACAGTCAGCCGACGCTAAGTGGGAAAGTACAGTACTTAGTGTATTTATTGCTTTCTAAATCCCTGGGTATGCATGCTGGATTGCTTATGTGGTTTACACTGTACTGTATGATGCTTGCTTGCTAGTAGGAATCAATGCTAGTTATAGTAGGTTGTTAAGTGAAGGCCTTATAGGTTGTATGCAGTAAGAATCATATAGCCTTAGAATATTTGATTTGGTTCTATTGCGCAGTTCTTGTTTGAGTCCAACCGTTCTAGGATAGAATCTTGCATTCGAATGTCTATTTGATTCACGCTGCATGCGACTGGGTATTCGCGAGGCAACTCGTTATGGCTAACAGGGATTCCGTTGTAGCAAGGGTAGTGGGATGAGATGAAATTCCTAGTGAGCTGGGAAGAGTGTTTACATATGAGTATGTATGCTAGATTGCTTTCTAGAACATAAGAGTACGTGTGCTGGATTGTTTGGTGCTTATTACACTGTACTGCATGTTTGTTGTTTGCTAATAGGAGTTCATGCTAGCCTTGATAAGTTGTTAAGTGAATGCACTATAGGTTGTATGCGGTAGGAACAAAATAGCCTTAGAATGTCGGATTTAGTTCTATTGCGCAACTCTTGTTTGAGTCCAACCGTTGTAGGATAGAATCTTATATTCGAATGTCTATCTGGTTTTACACTGTGTGCGACTGTGCATTCGCGAGGCGACTCGTCATGACTAGTGGGGATTTCGTCATAGCAAGGGTAGTGGAGTTGGGTGGAATTCCTAGGGAGCTAGGAGAAGTGTGTACATATGCCGGTGCGGGCATATGTGTGGAGTTATCGGCGAGAAACTACTTGGACCCATCGGATGGAACTCGGAACGAGTGTTGATAGGTGTGGAAGGTAGTAGTAGAGCTCCTACTATCGGAAACACATGATCAATGCTCGAGTCGGGGAAAGTCACGAGGAATCCAAGGAGTTGAGCATAAGCATTGTTAGTGTGAATTATTATGTGCTAATAACTCGTTGTAATATCTACCCAGAATAGCCATCACAAGGAGGAACCACAATAGTGAACCTACTAGTACAGGTGTGTACTTGATTTGCTTGAGGAGATGATCGTTGGGGTAGTGATGAAGGTTCTAAACTAGTAGTCGTTGGAATAGAAGGACGATTCTAGTATAAATCACTTGGAGTGACGATAAGGATGAAGTTTGTTTTAAGTAGGCCATTTCGGGCCAAGATGGATGATTGTGCTAGAATCATAGGCTTATAGAGCCGACCTTGAATTGAGGAAAAATCGTAGGGATTATTTGACGTAATTTCCCAACTTGCCTAAGAGGTTTAAATGTCCGGATGACGTTAGTGGACCGGAGAGATTTAGAGGAGTAAGGGTCGAGGCGTAGAATGCCGACTAAGTCATGCACAAAGTTTGATTTTGAAATAGATTGCATTAACAAATTCTTGTGTTTCAAATCATTTTATGGGTGGTGTTTTGGAATTTTGGGAAATGTTCAGCACACACACAAGATTTTGAAATATGGTTTTGGAAGTGTATGAAATCGTTTTATCATGGGAGTGCAAACTTTGTTAGAATTTGTCTCATTTCGTTATTTTTCCAACGGTTCTTTCGGGTAAGATCATATCCGTGTTTTGTGGTGTTTAAAATGTTGGGCAAGTGACTACGGCTTGTGACTTTAACATTTGAACTCCTCCACATATGTTAGAGTTGAGACGAAAAGTTACATTCCACGATGTCTGTATAAAGCTATTTGAGTGATTTGGTTAAAATAAGTCTTGTTTTACGGCATGTTGAGTCGTGTGAGTTTAATTTCACGAGGTGCATATCTTATTTGTTTATGTGACCAATTGGGGAAATCTTGGAAATCAATTTAAAGAACCCCACCTTTTGGAGATTTTATGAGGTTTTAGTCGATATTTTCAAATGATGGAAACGGATTGGTTTTTATCTTAAGTTTGAAACTTACACGAAACAGTTGTGTTTTAACAAAAATATATTTGTAAACCGTTTTATCGTTTTGTATGACTAGCCGACGCGCGTAAGATTTGTTGGTGAACCCTGTGCGACGACATTTTATGTTGAAAAAGAAGAAATTTTGGGGTCAAATGTCGTGGAACCGATTTTGAAATTATGTGCACACTTTTGTCGCACCCGGTGTAAGGTCGAGCGGTTATTTTAAATACATGTCATGAGTCAATTTATACTAGAACCGTGACGGTTCATTTTCAAAGAAAACAATTATTTCGCTTTACGTTTTGTGAGTAAACTAAGCTGCAATGAAATGATTTTCGACATGATTTTCATATGTGGGACGAGCGTGTCCATTTTTGCGTAACTACCGACCTGGTAATAGTAGTTTTATTGCTTACGGTCTTTTTGAAATGAAAAAAAATCTTGACGTTGAAAATATTTTGTAAATGATTTTGTAAACCATTTGGGAAGTGCGCTTATAAGTGTTATGTGTCATTTTGAGAATTTTAAGGGTGTGAGTCCTTTTGGAAAACTCTTTGTTTAACCCGTGTCGAGTTTGAGACTAATGTTGATTTTAGAGTATTGCTTGCTTAAACCTTATTTAAACGCGTTTTTGACCGACTTATGGGTCTAGCAAGCGTGGAGCATTTTTCTCGGTTTTGACTTTGAGATAGTCATGGGTCAATTGCACGGTTTTAATGGCTCGATGGGGAGTCTTGTTGATGGGTTGTTTTGTTGCACAGTTTTGCATTTATTGCACGTTGAGTATTTACATGTTTGGGTGAGTGAGTCATTCCGGGATAGGCATATTGTTGGTAGACTGTTTTGCATTGGATCCTTGGTCACGTCAGTCGGTCGTTGGTAATGGTCGGTTGGGTATCTCGGGGTGGGACCCCGGTATTCATGTGTTATGACCTTGACTTTCCAGTAGGCACTGGGAGGATATAGTCTTGGGCACTTACCTGGGAGGTAGTTCCGATGTGCCGGGCCTTGAGACGTACCTGGGAGGTAGACGTTAAGGTGTATCTTGATACAGTGTAACTAGGCTTAGTAGAGTGAGTGTGGAGGATAAGTAGACGGTGGAAGGTTGGGTATTCCACGCGTGTTGGTACTGTAGGCTGAATAGTATCGGTTAAGGGAATGATGCCCTTTGTAATTAAGAGCATAAATGCGCAGTAACCTTTTTGAGGTAAGTAGTATATTTAGGTGTCGACTTTTGGGCTTGAGGCCAAACACCTTTAGTGTAATCGGAGAATTGTAGCCGATTTTATGGTAATTATGGTGATAGTAGTAGTAACCCTGAGATGCTTACTTGTGATGAATGGTTATGGTGGAATGACCTTCGTGGGTGATCATAAATTTACTGGTTTGATGATTCGTGTGAAATAAATTTTGGGAGTCTATTAGAACTCGTGGAAGTTAATCGACAGTTAATGGTAGGAATGACCGGATTCGAGTATCCAGTAGGGTGTATTAGTAAGCAACTCTAGAATGGTTAGAGCTTGAGATTTGATTCGGAATGTATGGAACATCTAAGGTTGGGAGACAACCGAAGTCGCTTGGCTAGGAATGATTCCAATTGTTGGGGTGTCCTGCCGATCATAATCCCAGTGTCCTAGAAGGAGTACGTTAGTAAGAAAAGTATTCGAGAAGTTTTAGAAGGGGTTTCAAGTGGACTTGGGAACCTGAGGTTGAGATGAGGGAGAACTATCCGGAGCTATTCGTAGGCAGAGACTTCGAGAACGAAGTGTAACCCAAGTGGGGGAGAGTTGTAAAGCCCGTATCCCGGTATGTAAATTATTAGTATTAATTCTTTTTAAAAGTTTCATTTAATGTGGTTTCCGTTAACGGGGTTAGACGAATCGGACCCAATCGTTAAAAATGTCGAAATTTCGATTAGTTGCGAGAAGGTTTTTAGTTGAGGGGCCATTTGTGTCATGGGCCAAAACAGACATAGTTTCGGCCCATGCTTTTTTAAACCGAGATCCATATGTATTTGTTGGTGGGTGTTTGTGGCGTGGGGCAAACAAGTGTAACAAAAAAAAAAGATAAACAAACCCTACGGCTCATCCCCCTCCCCTTTCCTTGTCGCCGACCGGAACAAAGAGATTAGAACCGTGAGTTAGAGAGAGAGAGTCGCCGAAGTAAGAGAAGAGAGAGTCGCCGGAGGGAGAGGGAGAAAGTTCGCCGGAAAGAGGGGAGAATCGCCGTCGTTTTGCTGCCGGAAAGAAGAGGAAGAAGGGTTCGTCGAGGTAAGTGTAATTCCCTTCTCGTTAGTGCCGTTTGTCTTTTCTGCCGAGAACCACCCCACCACCGCCGCAGCCATGGCTGCCGGCGGTGTGGATGCCGCCGTACGCCGCCGCTGTGTCGGCCGAAGTGGTACGTGTGGGTGTGTGCACGTGTATGCGGGTGTGCGTGTGGGTAAGTCGGGGTGTGTGTTTTGGGTGTGATTTCGCCGGAAGTTTTTAACCACCGTCGCCGCCGCCAACCACCACCGCCGCCGGAGGCGGCAGGGGGTGGTGCACGGTTGTTGTCCAGCGTAGTACAGCCCTTTCCAGTAAGCTTGTAGGCTGTTCGGGTCTGTTTGGGTTAAGCTATGTCTTAATGGGTTTATAAACAATATTTGTCATTTCATGTGAAAACGTTTGTCTGCCACTGTTTTGCGACGGCCATAACGTTTCCGTCGTAGCTCGGATTGAGGCGAATCCGGTGCCCACGGTTCACATTCTATGCCGGGCACACTTTTCATGTTTTAGCGGAAGTCCGGTTCGGCCTCTAGCTAGGCGTAATTTGGCTGTTTATACAGCAGGTCCGGATTTGTCAGTTCGCGTTCCGTTTTAAAAGTCACAGTTTCTGCCACTGTTTTGGGAAAGCCATAACTTTTTATAGGAACGTCGTATTGTGATGAAACCAGTGCCAAAAGTTCCCATTCCGAGTCTAGAAAGTTTCTTATGTTTTGCGGAAAAACCAGTTCGGACCGTAGCTAGTGTCAAACTGCTGTTTTGTAATGAAAGGTACTGTTTTTCGATGTGCAGCCAACCGGTTTTGTAAAATCAATAGTAAATTGTAGAAAAATCGTTAGGACGCATGTAATACGTCCCTGGAAAGCTAAGACCTGGACCTAGCGGTTAGTTAATTTTAATTGAGGATTTTCTGGGTTTAAGGAGGTCGAAACAGGTCCCGAACAGACCTGGTTTTCTAAGCCAAAAAGTCGTTTTAGCGACAGTTTAATCGTGCGTCATGTTTTAGGGTCCGGGCCTCGTGTTAATACGTTTTAACGTTCGTTTAGGTGTCGGGAAGTGATCTTGGATTTGTGGAGCTTGAATTATTGTTTGTGAGCTAGGCGCGCTTACGAGGTGAGTTCTCTCACTATTTTTAATATCGGTTACTTTTACATTACGGTAGCACGTGTGTGGTAGCTTTATTTAATTGTGAAGTGGGACTAGATAGTGGAGTGTCTAGTGGGACCTTTATTGTCATGTATACGCGGGTGGCGTAGGAACTCGGTGGGGCCGAAGTATGTATACGCGGGTGGCGTAGGAACTCGGTGGGCCGGAGTTTGTATACGCGGGTGGCGTAGGAACTCGGTGGGGCCGAAGTTTGTATACGCGGGTGGCGTAGGAACTCGGTGGGGCCAAAATTGTATACGCGGGTGGCGTAGAAACTCGGTGGGACCGGGTAATGCTTGCACGATTATCGTGTGGTCGGTGGGACCGACGTATGCCTTTTGGGTGGGATGGTGTAGGTATGCATGTTTATGATTTGTTCGTAGACTTGTATGCTTGTTTATATGCAACTATCTGTTTTAGGGGTAGTGTGGAATAACTGTGTTAATTATGGTGGTTGAATTCACTAAGCTTCGTGCTTACCCTTTCCCAATATCTTATGATTTCAGGTGCGAGTAGCAGTCGGGCATGACGGTACACACGGGCGCAAGGCGAAGGCTGTTTAAGTTAAACTTTTTAAATGGGGATTTAATTATATAACTTTTCCGCTGCTTAAATCTCGTTTGACGGTTTAAATTAACGACATTTATTTTCAATGTAATGGGATTTGTTAACTTATGGTTTGATTTTAATGAAAGGTATTACTTTTAAAATTTTAAATTCCTTGTAATTTTTGGGACGTTACAGATTCTTTCGTTCAACAACGCCGTTTTGTTGTGGAGTGCATGCTGCTGAGAAATTCTGGGAGATGCCTTCTTTTGTGAGGTAGGCTTCAATGACAGAGTTTTTGAATTCTGTGCCATTGTCGCTTCTCAACTTCTGAATTTTGCACTCGTACAGAACCTGGATCCTTTTTATTAGGTTTATCAGAATGTTAGGAATATCTGATTTCTTTCTGACCAATTCTACCCATGTGTATCTTGAGTATTCACCGATCACCACTAGTATGTATTTCTTGCCTCCTAGGCTCTGCATAGGTCAACATGAAGCATGTACACAAGACACATCAGTCTTTCCTTTGTGGGAAGCTCTCTTAAGCTTACCCTTTTCACATGCTGAGCACAAATGATCTTTGCTGAATTTGACGTTTGGCAGACCTTTAACTAGATCAAGTTTTACAAGCTTGTCTAGAGTGTGGAAGTTCAGATGGCAGAACCTGTTATGCCATAGCCAGTCTTCTTCGGTTTTGCAGGCTACAAGGCAGAGCTTGTCTTTCTTGTTCTTGACGCTAAAGTTCATGAGATACATATCTCCCTTTCGTTCAGCCCGCAGAAGTTCTACTCCTGTATCTTCTCCTTGCAGAGAGCAGAAAGTCCTTTTGAACATTACATCGAAACCGGTATCGCAAAGTTGGCTAACACTTAGAAGATTGTGCTTAAGGCCATCCACATAAGCAACTTTGCAAACTGATATGTTTTCCTTTTTGATGACTCCGTAGCCTTTAATATATCCATTCTTGTTGTCACCAAAGGTTACTGATCCTCCATCGAGTTTATCTTTGTAAGAGGATAGTAGACCTCTGTCGCCAGTCATGTACCACGAGCACCCGGAGTCAAGATACCAGATCGGCACATACTGCTTCTGTAAAATAATCAGAGATTTTTAGGTACCCATATCCAAATGGGTCCCTTTTTGTCAGAGGTCTTCAAGGTTGCCTTAGCATCCTTGGGTTTGGTTTTAACTTCTGTTGAAGAACCATTTTGTTTCTTCTTTCCCTTGAATTTAGCATTCTTTTTGGGCAAAGAGAGGAAACAATGTGGGCTAGAGAAGTATTTATTCAATTGATGCATAAGTTCAAAACAATGACAATAATGAATATGCGAAGAAATTTGCTTGAACTTTTCATTAAAAACGCTTAAACAGGGTATAAAGGCTTTATTATAGTCTATTCTAACATTTGACTTCCTATTACAAGAAGACCTATGTAGACTAGTGTTGGTTCCTGTTTTGCTTAACAATGATGATTCTATCTAATAGTTCAAACAAGATATATTACGGAAGCGTTTTTAACGAACTAAAAGATATAATAAGGTAGAAGAACACGCAATATCAAATACGTGAAGTGTAAATAATACAGATAAATAACTCAATGATTCACTGTATTTGATATAAATAATAACACCAAGAACACCGATGGTTTAACAAGAATTATGTTCTAATGGTGTGTGTGTTGTGCAAAGCTTAATAGAAGAACTCAACATGAGTCTTCTATTTATACTACTTCTAAAAGGGACAAGCTCTAGACAAAAAGGACTGAAGGTACAAAGATACTATTCAGGTACTGTTGTAGGTATAACGTTAATTAAGTGTGCCGACTTCTTCTAAGGCTAAGACCCATCAGACTTTGACATGTGGAGTTGTCAGGTCACGCCTTGTACGAATGATCTTCAGGATCTCCGTACAGCAGAAATCGTGAGAAGCACGATTGTCCTTGTATAGAGCTTTAGTCTTTTATACCACAGAGGTTCTGTCAAGTATGACAGAGGCTCTGCGGCCTTGTCTGCATTGAAGAGTCTTCAGGCTATTCTTCACTTCGGTTTTCTTGGTTACTCGACAGAGCCTCTGTCGAAGACTTCTATGCTTCGGTCTTCTCGGTGACTCGGCGGAGCCTCTGTCGAAGACTTATATACTTAGCCTATTTTTCAATACGTTTATAAACATAAGGATTGGAGCTAACAATCTCTCCCTAAGTATTGAAAAAAATAAAAAATTGAAAAGTGTAAGGTTTTCTAGGCTAAGTACATGACAAGAGGTGAAATAAAATACCTCAAAAGATTTTACTTTTCTTTCATACAGAATTATGCCAGAGGCACTTACATTTGATTACATTATGAAAGGAAAGATTTGCAGAGGTTGGTAGAGGATATCAGACGTTGGCGTCTTTGAAGTCGTTGAAACTTATGTTGTCGAATCCTAATTCTCTAAGCTCTTGATAGAAACTGATTCAGAGGGTTCTGAAGTTGATTACTTGGTCGATTACATCTATCAGTCTATCTGTGAGAGCTTGATTCATGAGTTCCGTTCCTCTATGCTCCACGAGGCTTGCTCTGAACTCTGTCAAAGTATTTGTTGCATACTTCTGACAATCCATCTCTACGAACAATCTGGACTTCCCAGTAGGATCTTGATAAACTAACCTAACTCTTGGAGATGTAATGATCGAGTAAGGTATGGCAGAGGATGGGCAATCATTTTCTGGTGGTCGGAGATTTAGGTTTCTTACTCCGAGATCTCGTCCTAATTGGAAGTCGACAAGGCTGTATAGCAGAAGTTTCTCACGCATGGCTTTTCTTATCACCCTGTATGCCCTTCGATGTGCATCTGTTGTGTAGTTCTCTTTCATCCAGTTGAGAAGGTCGGGTAGGTCGTAGGGACTTAGATTTCTCAGATCAGCATCTGAGAATTGGGTCACGCTTCCGTCCTCCCTTTTGACTTTATAGATGTTATAGGAAACCATAGGTGTGGTTCTGGTTTGAGAAAACTTACAGTATATGACCTTGTCGATTTTGGACTCTGAGAAGACTTGGTGTTTTGGCTTGGGTGTTGTTCTTGTGAAGATATTTTCGAGGTCAGCACGAAAGTCTGGATCTTGAATGGATGGTGGCAGAGGATCTCTGGCAGTTCTGTTGTATAGATATCTGTACACCACCTCTTCCATCTGTGGTGGAGGTGCACTGGGTGGAGGCATGGGCCTACGCAGAGCATCCATTTGTTTCGTAATTTGAGCCACTCGATCCTCTATGAGTTTTGCCTTTGGATCCAGAACAGGTATATTTGACAGAGGGGTAGCACCGAAAGCCCAATCTTCTTCTTCTGGCTTTGGTGTCACATAGGTGTCGAATGAGCTTTTCATCAATTTCTCTGTTGGTTGATGGTTTGGCTTCTGTTTCTTGGGTTCCTCTGTCATTATCCCCTTGCCTTTGTCTTTTGCCTTCGGCTGTAGATCTTCTTGTAGAGATGGGGTTGCCTCTGTAGGTTTTGTCTTTTGGGGTTCTGAGGGCTTTGAAAGAGATGTGGGTTTGGTTGTTGATGCTTCTGTTGGTTTTGTGGGGGTTGCCTCTGTTGGTTTTGACACTTGTGTTTCTGAGGTCTTGGATGGTGAGGATGTTGGTGAGGCTTCTGTAGACTTGTTCAAATATTTTCTTTTGTGAGTAATCGACTTGGTTCTGGTTTTGGGTGTGGGAGATGGAGATTTTGTCTTCTCGGCTGGTGTTTTTGGTGTTGGAGAGGGGAGTTCTTCTGGTGATTTTGGTTTTGGTGATTGGGATGGTTAATCTTCTTCGGAGGATGTTAGGATTTGGAATTCTTCACGGGTTGGGATTTCTTCTCCGAATACAGAGGTTGTTTCCACAGAGGTGGGTGTTGCCTCTATGGTCTTCTGTTGTTGATCTTGATTGGTTTCAGGTACTTGGGTTATGATTGGGGTTTCTTCAGAGGGTATTTCCACAGAGGTGGTTGTTGCCTCTGTGGTTTGTTGTTGGTTTCCTCCTTGGGTTTGAGTTGGGGGAACTTGGTTTAGGGGTTCTGCTGATACTGGTGGAGCTGGTAGACCTCTGCTTACAGCTTTCTCCCTTTGTTTCTCCCCTTCAGGATGATCTGATGAATCTTTAGAGTCATCATCAGAGCCATCCTGACCCTTGTCTTTGGTACCCTGTGCTCTGTACGATGCTTCAGGCTTTTTCGGTGGAGTTGCACTTGCGGCTATTAGTTTTGCGCATACGTCATCACAGAGGCCGAGAAGGGTATGGACCTCTGCTTCTGTGTTGAAGCGCATTTTGCCCACACTTGTCCTGAATTCTTTGACATAGTTTGCGTTGGCAGCAGTGAAGGCTCTGATAAACTCTGTCACTTGGTCGATCACCCCTTGGCCAAGTTCTGTGAGCTGAGCTCTGGTCATGTAGTCGGACGGCTTCATGGCCAAAGTTTCCCTTGTCGTTTGCTCTTGAACTTGCTCTAAGGCCTTTTTCAAGTCTTCTGGTGTAAGGCCAGCGGGGGTTGATGATTGTTCTTTCAGCTTTTCCAGTAAGTCTTTGACAAAGCTTTGGAATGCAGAGCTTGTGGCTTTCTCAAACTCAGCAGCAGCAGAGGTGGCAGAGGTTGTAGCAGTTGACTTCATCTGGGCTAAGGCATTTTGCACCTCTGTGGATAGATTGTCCATTTTGGTGTTCAGATCAGTAATGGCCTGGAAGTTGTATCTGCAAAAGAATCAAAGGAGTTTTCAACTCCTTCAATGTATTGTCCATAGAGGTGACAAGGGTTTGGAACTCATCCCTTAATACATGTGGACTTGGTGTAACCTCTGGGGGAATACATTCATCCCCAGAGTGAGTCCCTGTTCCTTGGATACCTTCGTTCGTACCTGTATTGACGTTGAGGATGGAAGGATTTCCCTCTAATCCTCGAGCAGAGGCTTTATCAGCTTCAGACTCTATAGAGGTTCTGTTAAGGACATTGTCCTGATCCACTCCAGAGGTGGGTACAGGAGTATCCTTAAGTTGACTCGGGGACTTGTCTAGAATCACTTCGTCTTCGTGCACTCTAGGCCCTTCTGAAGGGCCGGTTGGACTTACGTGTGTGCGTGTGGCAGAGGAAACTAATTCCTCTGCAGGGATGTTTGTTGTGATCAGGGGTGAAGGATCACGAACTAAAGGTAAGTCCTTTTGAGAGGACTCCCCTGGAATGGTTTCCCCGGCTATTAGTGGCACAAAGGTGGAAGGAATTTCCTTTGCTCGGTCAGTTTGGGGTGGGTTCGAGCTGTGCTGCTCTTGTTCAATATTACCTTCTGCCACTAGACTGGCGGTAATAGACATGTGGGTTGAACTGGGAGTTGGTTGTGGTTGTGTGCCTCTTCTATTCCAGGCATCAGTTCTGGATTCTTTCTCTGTTGGGCATCCTATCACTTCTTCACCATCAATTGTCTCAGCCTCTTTTTCTACTCTATGGCTCACGACTTCTGTTCTAGCTTCTGGGCTTTTTCCTAGAGAGTCAAAGCAGGGATGAGTCCCAACTAATTGCTGTACATGGGGATGGTATGAGGACAAATGCCTACGATCTGGGTGTAGGTTTCCTTGGTTTGCCTGATCATCTTCTTCTTCCTCAGAATCCACCTCTGAGACTATGACGGATGGGATTTTGGTGGTAGCTTTAGCCAGATCTTCTGGGCTTTCTCTGAGGACATCATATCCGGGTTGGGTGAAGGGGTTATGCAGTACTTCTGGAGTCGCAGACTGAATATTCTGTGGGGTTTGGTCATCATCATCCGAGTCAGAAGAGATTATGAAGTCTGGTGCTTCTGTTGAATGATGAGACAAGGCTTCTGCGGTCCATCCAGAAGGATCTAAAGAGTGTGAAATCCCAGGTTGTTGGAGGAAGGCAGAAAAATCACCGTGATCTTCTGCATAATGGATTGGAGTTGGGGATTGCAGAGGCTGTTCTCGAGTTTCTTCAAGCATGTCAGTTTCCTCTGCGATAGTCTGCAGAGGAGTGTGAGGTTTCTTGGATTTCTTCTTGCTCTTTTTCCGTTTGGGTTTAAGGGCACCCTCTTCCGGAGACTTGTGTTTTTTTCTTCTTTTTCTTTTCTTTCGGAGGAGAGGGAGGTGCAGATGATCCAACCTCTGTTGCATGAGGTGGGGATAATTGGGTTTGGGCAACACTGGTAGAGGTGCCCTCTGTCGTTTTCTTCTTGTGTGCTTTCTTCTTCTTCTTGGGAGTGGTGGCAGAGGATTTTTGCCTAGAGACAGAGTGTTCGAGCTGGCTCCTCTGTTGATGGAATCGAGACTGTATCTGCTCATGCTTTGCCCAGGCCACTACCCACTTCTCATCACTCATTCTTTCCACTACCTGGTCTCCTATTTGGGCTCCTAGACGCGGGGGTGTCACATGACTTGGTTCTGGAGTCCTGTGATCGCGTATGTACGCTAATCTAAGTGATTCATCAGTTGCATACCCCAGAAGTTTGGTTGGCAGAGGTCTGCAGAAAGGGTATTTTTCTTTGTGCTCTGTTGGGGTGTTTTTGGTCATGGGATACATTCTGGCCGTTGGTCCATCCATTGGCCATTTTTGTAGTAGGAGCAGAGGCTCTAGAAGGACACCCAGAATACGCTGATATTGTAGAGGAGGTAGAGCATCGGTCTTGCGTCCTTTGGCCTTCTGGGAAGAGATTCTGCGGTCAATGGTGTTGACCATTTCCTTAATCATTAGGGTGGCGTAGTTCAGAGGTAGATCGTAGTACACCCCGTACATAATTGCCAAGATTTAGTGAGAAGATTGGTCTGGACTACCCACTTTCCCAGTTAGGCCCCTGTTGAGAATGGAGAAGAGAGTATTCCATAGAGGGGGAAGTCGATTTCTTCTGAAATCATTTCTCTTCCTTAGGGTTGTGTTGTACCCCAACATTTCAACAAATCTGCAGAGCTCGGTGTCTGTGGGTTCCTCTGCGTATGCCTTTATCCCTAGAAGACCTCTTGTGGGTAGACTGAACTCAAGTGAGAACATGGTTCTGTTGAACTTGAGTTCAAGGTGCTCGGATTTGTCTGGTTTGAGATGTAGCCCTTTATCTATCTATCTTCTGGGTCAAATCTGCTGCTTTGCCAGAATTGATTGAGATATCTGGCAGGGATTTTGTTGACAGTTTTGGTTAATAGGGGGTTGAGGTAATGTTTTTCCAGAATGTGAAGAAGAATGGCATGTTCTTCCCCAAATGTTGTTTTTGAGGGAACCAAGTAGCAGTTATTGGGTTTTTGGGGAAGAACACTTTCAAAGTGTTCATGAGCGATGAAGTTTAGAAGGTGGGTTGTCGGAGAAAAATCTGCTATGTCACCGGAGTTGTCTTGTTCGAGGTTTTCGACTATTTCTGGGTTCTGAGAATGCTCAGAATGGGATGGGTAGTTCACCGGAGAGTTGGAGGTGGATGCCATTTCGATAATCCTGAAGAAAGAGAGTAGAAAATAGAAGTTGCAGGTTATTGCAAGGTTCGACGGAGAAGATGAAGAGAGCAAGTTCGTAAAAGGATTAAGAAGTGATGGGAACGGGGTTATATAGTGAGAGTAGAAACGGATAGAATTCCACTGTAAAAGTGAATTCAATAAACATTTGGGTCCGCACTTGAGTTTTACAGCGGGGCACAAGTTTCAGAAGAAACGTGTTGCACACACGTCCAATGAAAATCTGCCACATCGGATGTGTCAGAGCACGATTAGACGTCGTGCGCGGCTCATTAATGCTTGGCGCGTGGGTATTTTTTCTGTGTGGGGTCTGTCACTCGCGGTAAATAACTTCCTTTTACAGAATTTCCATAAAGAGTAAAGTGTCAGAATCAACAAAGGCTCTGTAGTGGAATGAGCTCTGTGATTCTGAAACCTACCTTTAATGTCTCCTCTTTGCTTGCACATTTACCAAAAATGTTTGAAAAATCATTGGAGAGGATCGATAGAACTTTAGTGCAAAATTTGCATTCACAGAGGCTTTGAGGCTCTGTTGGAGCCAGCAGAGGCTCTATGAGTGAGAATTTCTCATAACTAAAGATTTATAAAGTATTTTGATTATCCAAAGTTTTAATTGTTTTAAACATTGTTTTTAGGACATATTTGGAAATTAGTGTCCTAGAAAACTGTTTTGGAGAAGATTTTGTGCGAGATACTCCTTTTTGAGTGTCTAGGTTGGGCGACAGAGACTCTTTGGTGGAGTGAGCTCTTCGACCATAAGACTTTCTTTCAGTATCTCTGTGTGTGCATTTGTACGTGCGAATCCTTAAGGAAGACATTGAAGTTGTTCGATAGAGTTCCAGTTATGGAATTTGCAGTCATATAGGATCCGGCTTACAGAAGCTCTGTTGAGCTCAGCAGAGGCTCTATGACCTTAAATTTCTCATAACGGAGGGCTTGAAAATCTTTTTGATCATTTCTTGTTTGGAATGTCTTAAACAGTGTTTCTAGGACGTATTTGGAAATTGGTGTCCTAGAAAAATGTTTTCAAAAAGGATTTGTACTAGATACCCATCTTTGGCTCTCCTTTGTTCGGCAAAAATGCCTGACTTCTGTGGATATGGTTGATCACCATTCTTTTTTGACTCCACCTTGAATAATCAACCTCTGTAGATCTATTCAAGGTCTCCTTCTGCTCCCCCTTGACCTATGCTTGGATCAAATGAAATAAGTGGTGCACAGAACATAAGTCAAGCTCATTAGAGGTTCTGTGGAGATTGTCAAAGGCTCTGAGAAATTCCACATAAGCTTTGTTGGGTACAGAACTTTAGATAATTAAGAATTTACATACAAAAGAGTTTAAATATGTACATATGTACAAGAGGATCAGATCTTACTTACAGAGAATTCAACTCATGTTAATCATTCCCAACTTACCCACCAAGAAAAGAAATCTTTTCTCATCTAGCGCCTTGGTGAATAAGTCTGCAAGCTGATATTCAGTGGACACAAAATGCATTTCGATTGTGCCATGTTCAACATGATGCTTCAGAAAGTGGTAACAGATATCGATATGCTTTGTTTTTGAGTGCTGAACTGGATTGGCAGATGTAACGACCCGTCTATCCCATAACATACATAATATATAACAATTAACATTTCATACACAACGTCGTTACTTTCATAACAAAATACATAATAATTCACATTCGGTCTCAAAGTCTCAAAACTATACAATACAGAAATGTAAACATATCCTAATCTTCATCAGCTAGCAATCGCCTCCTATGCTTTTTTCTTCCCTTTGTTAACTAAAGATCCTTGACCTGGAATACATATTTTTGAAAGGAAAATGAGGGTTAGACCTAATGGTCCAGTGAGATAATCCCTGTCATTTCAAAATCATTATAAGACCATTTCACATAATACTTTGTATCAAGATAGTTTACATAAAACCTTTCGTATAAGCACGCATATACCACACGTATATAAATACCACATTAG
This sequence comes from Saussurea involucrata, assembly GCA_033807775.1. NCBI lineage: Eukaryota > Viridiplantae > Streptophyta > Magnoliopsida > Asterales > Asteraceae > Saussurea > Saussurea involucrata. Next base: position 117,483,148 of record CM066322.1, read on the forward strand.
GACTCGTTCACCGTGTATCTCTCCTCATCTCATCTTCTTTCCCTTGGCCACATTAGTCGGTAGCAAGCCAACTAATTATCGTCACTGTACAATACAGTCAACTCCACTGAAATTACATACAGCCCCGCTGCAATTACCTATACTCGTTTCGTGCAATATAAATACAATATATATCTCAATATATCATATTGTCATTTATAAACCTTTTATCATTTTTCCAACCATATATATATAAATATACATATATCTTTTTAATATAAACATATAATCACACCTTGACACGTATCCGTCTTATATACATAAACACATATATATATTTCACACATACTCACACACATATATAAACACATATATGTATTCCAGTTGAAAACGTTTTAAAGTAAAACTCACCTCGATTGCTTATCAAAAACACTTGCAAGCTCCTTTCAAAAAGATCCTATCCTTTACCTCGACTCCACAGAATCTGAAACCATTTAAGATACATATATCGCTTTACTAGCCAAACACATAAAGCCTACTAAGTTCCGACCCTCCAATGTTTCACTTATACTCTTACCCTTCTGACTTAACAACAAAACATAACAAGGTACCGGGACTACCAAGAGTACCGGGAGACAACACTACCGGGACTTCATGGTACCGGGACTCCATGGTACCGGGACTCCATGGTACCGGGAGTCGGCCATACCGGGACTCGACATCACCGGGAGTTGATACTACCGGGAGTCTCAAGAACACAGTCGGTCGCTTTTCCAATCCAAAACCCAAATCAAATCTATACAGCTATGATTTAAACTTTCTAATCCGATAGAAACTGTCTATTGATGATTACAAACATAAAACCTAAAGGATACATACCTTAAAATCGACTCAAACCCGTTCAATCGATGCTCAAACCGAGCCTTTCCACTTCTGCTCCTTTTCGCCTCACGAACACGCACACACACTGTCTTTCTATTTTTAGGTTTATGAAGGGATAACTGAAGTGTGAGAGATATTTATATCTCCATTTACACTTTTGGCACAAACTACTCACTAATGACCAACCCACCCCAAATCTTATAACTTATCTCAAACTTCCCCTTAATATCAAAATCCCTTAGTTAAATAAATTTAACGGACTTACCCGGATATTACATTATCTCCCTCTTAAAAGAATTCTGTCCCGGAATTCGGTTAAGCAAAAAGGTACAGATACTTATCACTACTACCTCGAACTCAATCAAAACCATAAAAACTAACTGAATAGCCACCCCACACCCACCTATGTCTCTAACACAGATCAGCAATATAAGCACAGAAATACCAGGAACCACTTATTACCGAAGTCAGATAACACCTTAGCACGTATAGAGTTTATTAGATATGTACCTGTATCCTCATCCGGAATTTCCTCCTCATCTTGCGTTGTCATTTGGAATACTCGTCCCTTTGCTTAAGGTTCCTCAGACCCTTGTATCTCTCCCGTCCTGACGCTTATTGGTTTCCCCGTCGTACTACCCTGTTGTATTTTCCTTTGTGGACAGTCTGACTGAATATGATCAGGGGAATTACAAACGAAACAGAATCGATTTGCGCGACAATTCTTAGCGACGTGTCCAGCTCTTCCACATCTGTAACAACTTCTAGGATCAACATAACAATTTCCTTGATGTACACGGTTGCATTTTGGACATAGTCTTTCATTTGATCTAAAAGGTAGGCGACTATCAAACCTCGTAACCTCGTACTCCGTTGAGTCATGCGTCATCTCTTCCAATTTTCTTTTCCCCACGCTTTTATCACTAGCATCTCTCTTAATATCTCGTTCCACATTTTCCGCGGCATTTACTGCGGCTGAGAAGGTATCAGGTCCTGTTGCAGTCACTAACTTTCTGACTTCCGAATTTAACCCGAAAATAAACCTTTCTGTCTTCATTGCCTCCGTGGCCACGTAGTATTCCGCGAAACGTGACTTTTCCAGAAAACGGGCAGTATAGTCCCTAACTGATAAATTTCCTTGCCTCAAATTCATAAACTCTCCTTCCAATTGTTTAACTGCGGCTTGGGGACAAAACTGTTTCTTAAATGCTATAACGAATTCTTCCCAAGAAAAAGTGGAGTATATATCGGATCCTCCAGAATGAATATAAGCTTCCCACCAGTATAATGCATCCCCCTTTAACATTGCTGCTCCATATAATACTTTATCTTCTTCGGCGCACTTGCTCGTCTTAAAGATAGCTTCTATCTCCTTCAACCATTTCATCGCGTTCACGGGATCCCTGTCTCTAGAGTATTACAAGAAGACCTATGTAGGCTAGATTGTTGTTTGCAAAATCCATTGTTGAGAGTAGCCTTCTGTGGACCCCTTCTGTGGTGAACTTCTGCAAGTTTCACTGTCACAGAAGAAAAAGATTTGTTATTTTCAGCCCATTTACCTTTCTGTTGCCATGTTAGTTTTTCTTTAATAGGCTTTAAGGGTTTTGAAGTCTTTGAACTTGTTGGATTTTGAGAGGACGTTTTCTTTTGTTGTTTGATTTTCTCAAGCTCAAGAGAGGTTTTGGCTTGTATACACATGTCCAAAAAATCTGGACAGATAGGAACTCTTGTGATTTTCTCCTTGGGAGGAATAGTTCTGTTAAGAACTCCAGAGGGTAGTTTAAAATCCCTTGAGTCACAAGGTACTATCTCTGACTTAGAGTCAGTCTCAGATTCGTCAGAGGATGAATCGTCCTCATATACAGAGGTTGAGTCACTCAGTTCTCTTTCGACAGAGGTTGGATTTTCAGAGCATGTGTCATACTCGCTTTTATCCTTTTCTTTGAGATTATTTTCTAAGTCAGCAGAAGTATCTATTAAGGTTTCATCAGAGAGATTTTGATCGATAGAGGGTGTATAGAAGTTTTCGTAAAAGTTGTTTTCACCGATTTCCAATAATTCCTTTTCAAAAATATGAGTCAGTTTTTCTTCTGTTGAAGCAGGCAAGAACTCAGGTGCCTCTGCCAATAGTTTCTTCTCAGAATCTACAGTGCAGACAAAGCAACCTGTGATTGAGTTTCGGGTTCACCAAACTTAAAGATTCCTATCTGATATTGTGTTTTCAGATACTTCTTAGGTTTGGAGGCTCTTTTGACAGAGATTGAAGGTGACAAATCTGTGTTTTCAAACCACACATTTATCATCTTCAGAGGTTTCCTCTGTGAGGTTCCCCAGAGACTTTTCGCCTTTTGCTTATAGAGAGTAAGTTTGGAAATCCAGGTTTTCTTGTACTTCCAATATGAAATAGAGAGGACAAAGACTTGTTTCTTTTGTTTCCAGTGTATGGATCTATATCACAGAAGCCAATTCCCCGTCTCCCTATATGTGTATTAATTTTCTCGTACACCTTCTGTGCATCTTGATATTTCTTAATTAAAAGATCTCTTTTGAGTAAATCTTGATTGAGGACTTCTCTTTCCTTTTGAAAATAATGTTTAAGAGCTAGGATATTCATTCTGTCTCTCTCAACGTCCATAAGTTCTTTAGATTTTGCTTCTAAGGCTGAGTTAAGTTCAGAAATATTTTCTTTTAAAGGATTTAGGTGTTTGTTCCAGTTTGTTTCAATTTCTTCATTTTCTTGAAAGATTTTAGCCTTTTCTTGAGTGAGAAGTCTAGTTTCTCTCTCAAAGAAGGTAAGCTTCTTCTGAACACTTTCGCAGGTCTTTTTAAGTTCTGTGTATTCAATGTTCAGTTTAAGAAAATCAACTTCTGCTTGATTAGTGTAAGAGTCAGAAGTGGATACCTCACTTTCGGAGTCGGAGCTGACCTCTGCCATGCCACATAACAGGGCATTCTTCTTTTCTCCTTCGTCAGAGGATGTATCTGACTGCCAGTTTTCTTGATTCACCATGAGTGACTTCTGAGCATAATATTCTGCTTTCTTTTTGTAGAAGGCAGAATCCCTCTGAGGGCGGTTTGATTTGCTCCTGCATTCATTGGCATAGTGGCCTGGCTTACCACAATTGTAACATCCTTGGTTCTGTGGAGCGTTGCCAGCTTTGTCGTCTGACCTCTGTCGGTTACTACCTCCGTCATTCCTATCATTCGACCTCTGTTGGTCGACACCTCTGTCGTTCTTGTCGTTTGACCCTTCTCTTCCGTAGCGTTCATTACCAGACTTCTTCTGATATCCTCTGCTGAATTCCCTTGTCAAAAGAGCTAACGATTTAGGTATAGAGGCCATAGTTGCCTCCTCTTCTTCCACCACCTCCTTCTCTTCACTATCAACGATCAAGATCTTCTTCTTCTTCTCCTTCTTTTCTTCCACAGCTTTCTCCTTCTTTGGCTTCTCTTTAGCTTCTGTAGCCTTACCAACCAGCGCAAGAGGTGCACTGATTTGAGCTTTTGCTTGTGCAATCTGAGGCTCTTCGGCTGCCAACGTTCCATAGAAATCTGACAGAGTCCAGGAGTCTAAGTCCTGATTTGTTTGCAGAGACATAGACAACTGGAGCCATTCTTCATTGAGACTCTTTAGGAACATGACATTTTTCTCCTTAGAAGTTCTGTGGATTCCGAACTTCTTGCACTTTTTGATTAGAGAGTTAAATCGATCATATGTTGACTGTAGATATTCTGTCGGTTTGAATGCGTAGTACTCGTTGATGCATTGAGCTCTGTGGTTCTTCTGAGTTTTGGCCCCACCCTCCAGTTGTTTTTCCAGTTCCTTCCACAGATCGTATGCAGATTCACATGCATCTAGGGATTGGAAGAGGTCCTTTGGGATGGACATAATCAGAAGTCTCTTAGTCTTCTGAGAAACTTCAAACTTTGCCCAATCAGGTGCTGACCACTTGTCCTTGGTCTTTGGTTTCTCGTGCTCAGGGATTTCTGGAGTGTCGTTTGTGGCAGGTACATGGGATACTGTGATCAATGGTACGAAAGGAGGATTGTTGATATAGTAGATGAGTTCTTTGTCAGTACCCTCGAAGAAGTGAATCATTCGTATCTTCCACTGAGGGTACTCATCTCTAAGTAGTGTGGGTGGCTTGGTTAAAGAACCAGCGGTGGAGAAGTTGTTTGTGTTTGTCATTTTGAAAGAGGTTGAGAAATTCAGAAAATAGGGTATGAATAGTAAACTTTCAGAAGATGAAGTGGATGTTTTGAATGGTGTTTATAAACTTAAAACCTTTGAACAATGCACTAAAATGGAGATTTAATCGAAGTAACAGAGTGTAAGTTTACCAAAGTCGAACAGGTCGAGAATGGCAGAAAAAACATAGGTTGTTTTGAAATAAGTGAAGAATAGGTTAAAATTACTCCAGGTTTCTACCAAAAATCATTGTAAGTGAGGATCTCTTGATATAGAAAATCAAGAACCGCTCTGATACCAATTGTTGGTTCCTGTTTTGCTTAACAATGATGATTCTATCTAATAGTTCAAACAAGATATAATGCGAAAGCGTTTTTAACGAACTAAAAGATATAATAAGGTAGAAGAACACACAATATCAAATACGTGAAGTGTAAATAATACAGATAAATAACTCAATGATTCACTGTATTTGATATAAATAATAACACCAAGAACACCGATGGTTTAACAAGAATTATGTTCTAATGGTGTGTGTGTTATGCAAATCTTAATAGAAGAACTCAACATGAGTCTTCTATTTATACTACTTCTAAAGGGGACAAGCTCTAGACAAAAAGGACTGAAGGTACAAATATACTATTCAGGTACTGTTGCAGGTAGAACGTTAATTAAATGCGCTTACTTCTACTAAGGCTAAGACCCATCAAAGTTTGACACGTGGAGTTGTCAGGTCAGGCCTTGTATGAATGATCTTCAGGATCTCCGTACAGCAGAAATCGTGAGAAGCACGATTGTCCTTGTATATAGCTTTAGTCTTTTATACCACAGAGGTTCTGTCAAGTATGACAGAGGCTCTGTGGCCTTGTCTGCATTGAAGAGTCTTCAGGCTATTCTTCACTTCGGTTTTCTCGGTTACTCGGCAGATCTTCTGTCGAAGACTTCTATGCTTCGGTCTTCTCGGTGACTCGGCGGAGCCTCTGTCGAAGACTTCTATACTTAGCCTATTTTTCAATACTTTTATAAACATAAGTATTGGAGCTAACAACTAGATTGTTTGTTTGAAAAATCTATGTGGAGAGTAGCCTTCTGTGGACCCCTTCCTCTGTGGTGAACTTCTACAGGTTTCATTGTGACAGAAGAAAAAGATTTGTTATTTTCAACCCACTTACCCTTTTGTTGCCAAGTTAATTTTTCTTTAAGAGGTCTTAAGGGTTTTGAAGATTTTGAACTCGTTGGATTTTGAGAAGACATTTCCTTCTGTTGTTTGATTTTCTCAAACTCAGGAGAGGTTTTGGCTTGTATACACATGTCCAAAAAATGTCCGGGCAAGTAGGAACACTTGTGCTTTTCTCCATAGGAGGAATGGTTCTGTTAAGAATTCCAGAGGGAAGTTTGATTCCCTCTGAAGCACAAGGAACTACTTCTGACTCTTTTGAGTCAGTCTCAGATTCGTCAGAGGAAGAGTCTTCCTCATTTACAGAGGTTGAGTCACTAAGATCTCTGTCGACAGAGGCTGGACTTTCAAAGCATGTGCCATACTCACTTTCTTCCTTTTCTTTGGGACTATCTTCCAAATCAGCAGAAGTATTTATCAAGATTTCCTCAGAGAGATTTTGGTCAACAGAGGATGTACAAAGGTTTTCATAAAAATTGTTTTTACCGATTTATACTAACTCACTTTCAGAAATATGATTAAGTTTTTCTTCTGAAGAAGCGGGCAAGAATTCAGGTGCCTCTGCCGATAATTTCTTTTCAGAGTCTATCATACAGACAAAGGCAGCCTGTGTTTGAGTCTCGGGGTCACCAAACTTGAAGATTCCTATCTGATCTTGAGTTTTCAGATATTTCTTAGGTTTAGATTCTCTTTTGACAGAGGTTGAAGGTGATAAATATGTGTTTTGATACCACACATTATCATTTTCAGAGGTTTCCTCTTGTGAGGTTCCCCAGAGACATTTTGCCTTTTGCTAACAGAGAGTAAGTTTGGAAATCCAGGTTTTCTTATATATTCTATACAAAACAAAGATGACAGAGACTTGTCTCTTTTGGTTCCAGTGTATGGATCTATATCACATAAGCCAATTCCCCGTCTCCCTATTTGTGTATTTATCTTTTCATATACCATCTGTGCATCTTGATATTTTTTCGTTGAAAGGTCTCTTCTGAGTAGGTCTTGATGAAGGACTTCTCTTTTCTTTTGAAAATAGTGTTTAAGAGCAAGAATATTCATTCTGTCGCTCTCAACATCCTTAAGTTCTTTAGATTTAGCTTTTAAGGATGAGTTGAGTTCTGAAATCTTTTCTTTTAAAGGATTTAGATGTTTGTGCCAATTTGTTTCAATCTCTTCCTTTTCTTGAAATATTTTCGCCTTTTCTTGAGTGAGAAGTCTAGCTTCTCTCTCAAAGAATGCAAGCTTCTTCTGGACATTTTCGCAGGTCTTTTTAAGTTCAGTGTATTCAATGGTTAGTTTAAGCAAATCTGCTTCTGCTTGATTAGAGTAGGAGTCAGAAGTGGATACCTCACTATCAGAGTCGGAGGAGCTGACTTCTGCCATCCCGCAGAACAGGGCGTTCTTCTTTTCTCCTTCGTCAGAGGATGTATCTGACTGCCAGTTTTCCTGCTCTACCATGAGCGACTTCTGAGCATAAAATTATGCCCTCTTTTTGTAGAAAGCAGAATCCCTTTGAGGGCAGTTTGGTTTGCTCCTGTAGTCAGCAGCATAGTGGCCTGACTTGCCACAATTGAAACATCCCTGGTTCAGGGAAGCGTTGCCAGCTCTGTCATCTGACCTCTGTCGGTCACCACCTCTGTCTCCTCTGTCATTCGACCTTTGTTGGTCGTTCGAACCATCTCTTCCCTGGTTTCTTGACTCGTGTGGTCAGGGAGAGGAACAAAAGGTTTTTCTTTTGTGGCGATGGGAAGGCTCAGTGCTTTTCGGATAATGGCAGGGGTGATTTTTATGGTGCCAAAATCAGTGTCACAGAGGATGCAATCGATTTTCTTTTTGGGGTCTTTGGTCAATGGTAGTTGAGTGTGTCTGGCAGAATACCAGAATTGAGATAATAGTAACTGATGTGCAGGAGGTGTTATGGTCAGGGCTGTAGAGAGGCAACATGTTTTGAGGAAATTCACAGCATCATTCAGATGTGTGACTTGCTTTCGAGGAGGAAACTCGAAAAGCGCATAGAGATTGTTTGTCTTTGTCCAATCAAGTTCCTCAAGAGTGAACTTGACTTGAGGAGCCTTATGATTTCCAGTTCCTCAGCAGCAGCAGTGTTCTCAGCAGTAGGAATATCAGCAGATGCCATTGCTGTATTATCAGTTCAACCAAAGATACAACAAATAAGAATAATCTTAATGTGGAAAGATTTTCCAATAAGATGGTTCGTATTTTGTCCATTTCATTCAGACAAAAATGTCTTAATGAAGATTAGGGTTTTTCTTGTTTTTGAAAAAGAAATGCAAACTCAATAAAAAGATCTTGTTTTCCAGTTTGCTTTGAGGATTAGGATTCTGGAAAAACGTATGAAGAACAAGTTTAAGATATTTGTGATTAAACTTGAAGAACAACCATGAAAGATTGTGTTCATAAAACCATGAAAGAAATGATTTCATTTTTGAAAAGGTTCTTTTGTTTGATCTTGTAAAAACAATGAGAAGATCATTAACAAGTTTTGAGAAACAGGTAAATAAAAGAAATATTAACCTGGTTCGTTGAAGAAGAAGAATTTCTTGAGAAACTTGAGAGCAAAATGCAACAGTAGTTTTCTTGAGGAAGAAGTTGTTCGCGTAAAGGAAAAATATAAACCCAAAATGTGTTTATATAGTGAGATTAGAGAGAAAGAAAAACTCGAGCGGGAAAGTTTTTCATCATGACAAGGACACGTGTTTGCATTTGATTGGAAGGTAAACGAAACGTGCAAACGTGTGTCAGAAAAAGAACGTGCCGGGGCTTATCCGTTGCGATGACGTCACGGATGTCCTTTCATATTTTAGGATGTCTCTGAGGTTTTGAAAGCTCAGGGACTCTTTTGGAAACATGAAGCACTGAATAGAAATATCAGTGTTGGTTTTAGAAATTTCAAAGTATCGCTGATTAAGGAAGAGATATTCAGCGATGCAATTTGTCTTGAAATCTTGCATTTACATGCGATTGTCAGCGAAAGAAAAACATACCTTGATATCAGCGAATCAATTATGTTCAGAGAGAGAATGATAGAATGGGTTATACAAGTTGATTTTATCCTATCGCTGATCAAATGTGAACCGTTGAAGATTTTACTCTTCAAAGTTCAGCATTCCAAGCTCGCTGATGAGAAAGTTGAATCTTGTCTCATCAAGAGGTTTGGTGAACAGATCAGCTAACTGATAATCAGTTGGGATAAAGTGAAGTTCTATATCACCATTCATCACATGATCTCTGATAAAATGATACATGATTTTGATGTGTTTTGTCTTTGAGTGTAGCACTGGATTGTTGGCTATAGCGATGGCAATTGTGCTGTCGCAATAGATTGGAATTTTCGAGAGCTGAAGGTCATAGTCTAGTAGTTGATTTCTCATCCACAAGACCTGAGAACAACAGCTTCCAGCGGCTACATATTCAGCTTCAGTTGTGGAGGTGGACACTGAGTTTTACTTTTTACTTGTCCAACTCACCAGCTTTCCACCCAGGAGCAGACAGCCTCCTGTGGTGCTTTTCCTATCCAATTTGCAACCTGCAAAATCACTATCTGAATAGACGATTAGATTGAATCTTGAGTCTTTGGGATACCAAAGACCTAGGTTCACAGTACCCTTAAGGTATCGAAAAATTTGCTTTACAGCGGTCATATGAGATTCCTTAGGTTCAGCTTGATATCGTGCACACAAACAGGTTGCGTACATAATATCGGGTCGGCTAGCTGTAAGATACAAAAGAGAACCGATCATCCCACGGTACAGCGTGACATTAACAAGTATTCCATTTGAATCCTTGTTTAGTGTCAGCGGTGGTGCCATAGGGGTTTTCATTGCTGAACTCTGAGTTAAATAGAATTTTTTCAACATATCTTTAACATACTTTCCCTGATTAATGAAAGTTCCTTTTTCATTTTGCTTTATCTGAAGACCAAGGAAATATGTTAGCTCACCCATCATGCTTATTTTATACTCTTCTTTCATTCTATCAGCGAAACGAGTACAAAGATCAGGGTTAGTAGAACCAAATATAATGTCATCAACATATATCTGAACAAGAATGATATGAACTTTCACTATTATGAAAAATAGAGTTTTGTCGATTTTACCTCGCTCAAATTTTTCGATATGGAGATAAGTAGAGAGAGTGTCATACCATGCACGTGGAGCTTGCTTTAAGCCATAAAGTGCCTTATCCAGTTTATAAACATAACCCGGACGCTTAGGATCTGAGAATCCTGGAGGTTGTTCCACATAGACTTCTTCATTCAGCTTTCCATTTAGAAACGCTGACTTAACATCCATCTGATATACTTTGAAGTCTTTGTGTACAACGTATGCTAAGAATAGACGAATAGATTCTAGTCTTGCTACTGGAGCAAATGTTTCGTCGTAATCTATGCCTTCCTCTTGTCTGTATCCCTGAATAACAAGACGAGCCTTATTGCGGGTTACAGTTCCATGTTCGTCCAACTTGTTTCGATAGACCCATTTAGTGCCTATCACTGTCTTGTCAGTTGGTCTTCGAACAAGTTTCCAAACTTTGTTTCTTTCGTTGAGTCTGAGCACCAGCATTTGGATCACCAAGAATTTGATCAATTGGGTGATTTACAGTCCATCGCTGAGCCGGAGCGTGAGACGCTGACTCAACCTGAACTGGAGGAGCTGAAGATGAAGCTTCAGCGACTTCTGGAATATCAGCCAAGAGAGGAGTAGGTGCAGATGTCATTTCATTCACTGATTGCTGAGAAGTAGATGGAATGTCTGAGACATTTGGTTCAGAAGCAGGTATAGTGTTTAAAGGAACAGCTGAGACCCATGATATTTCAGCTTCACTATTCTGCATATTTGGGATGATAGTAGGACTAGCATCTTCAACTGTATGAGTATGAGGAGTGGGAGTATCTTCTGAATCCCCAAGATGAGAAAACATCCATTGATTCAGTTCTTCAGTATCAGCGGACGGTTTAGAGTTCGCTGAACGGGATTCGACAAACGTGACGTGAATAGTTTCTTCTACAGTTTGTCTTCTTCGATTGAAGACTCTGAAGGCTTTGGAGATTGAAGAATATCCAAGAAAGATTCCATCATCAACCTTAGGATCAAACTTTCCAAGGGTATCTCTGTTATTCAGTATGAAACACTGACATCCAAAGATGTGAAGAAAGCTAAATGAAGGCTTTCTCCCATGAAAAAGTTCATAGGCTGTTTTATTGAATCTTTTGACTATCAGCGACCTGTTTTATATAAAACAATCAGTGTTGACTGCTTCTGCCCAAAACTGAGTAGGCAGGTGAGAATCGCTGAGCATTGAACGTGCATCTTCAATAATTGTTCTATTTCTTCTTTCAGCGGCTCCGTTTTGTTGCGGTGTTCTCACTGAAGAAAAGTTGTGAGAAATACCCTTACTCTCAAAGAAGGAATCAAGAGAACTGTTTTTGAATTCAGTCCCATGATCACTCCTTATTGAGCGAACGGTTAAGTTGTTCAGGGTTTCCATCTTCCGAACAAAGGTGATGAGTTCTTCAGGGGTGTCACTCTTAGAACGGAGAAACATTACCCATGTATAGCGAGAGAATTCATCAACTATGACCAGTGTATATTTCTTTCCAGCAATGGATTGTTTGTTAACAGGGCCAAACAAATCCATATGGAGAAGTTGTAGAGGAGATGACACTGAGGAGACTTGTTTTGACTTAAATCTTGCTTTGGTCTGCTTCCCTTTCGCACACGCTGAGCATAAAGACTCTTTGGCGTATGAGTGTTGAGGTAGACCAGTGACTAACTCTTTTGAAGAAAGAGTATTCCGTGTCTTGAAATTTAGATGAGAGAGCCTCTTATGCCATAGCCAGTTGACATCAGATGAGGCTTTTGAGAAGAAATAGGAGTTCTCAGTGGTTGTTGAGTCCATTTTTCAAACGATAACCGCTGAGAGCTATCTTCTCCTTTTTGTCAGCGACAAAGCAGGATTCCTTAGTAAAGATTACTTTGTTATCCATGTCGCAAAGCTGACTGATGCTTAGAAGATTATGCTTCAGCCCTTCAACATATGCGACTCTTCTGAAGGTTGTTATACCATTAGATAGTACAACAAACCCTCGGGTATGTCCTTTTCCATTTCCACCAAAAGTCACAGAGGGACCCTTCTCTTCCTTGTATTCAGCGAGCAGGCTTTTCTTTCCAGTCATGTGTCTAGAGCATCCGCTATCGAGATACCAGATACCCTTCTTAACCTGCATTACAAAGGAAGATTAGTTTTTCTTGGGTACCCACTTAACCATGTGTACACACTTGTCAGTGGAAGTAGTTGGAATGGAAGGTTCAGCAGTCTTCGCAAAATTTGAAGATTCAGCTTTGTCAGTCTTCACTTTAGTTAATTTCTTAACCTCAGTGGTCTTCTTTGCCTTGGGGGAAATGATCTTCACCTTAGCTATCTTTTCAGCTTTGGTGGCTGTGGGGCACTTAATAGCAATATGATCAGTAAGTCCACAGTGATAACATTTCCTATAATTAAAAATAGTTCTAGGACCATTTGAATGTTGAGCTTTTGATTTTGAATTAGAAGGACCAACACCAAATAAGCTATTGGCTTTTGAAATGGGAGGAACATTCAGTTCTTCGGATTTCTTACCAAAGACATCCACTCTGATTCTAGGAGTGGATCACTGAATAGATCCACGCTGAGTAGATCCAGAGATCTGATTCCTTGATCCAGAGGGATAGGTCACTGAAGCTTTAGAAGCATTCAGCTTAGGTATACAGATACCCTTCTGAGGATTTTGGTTAAAAGCAATTCATTTACCTTTATCTTTAAAGACAGAGGTAGGTTTTGGATAAACCATTTTCTCTTTACCTTTTGAAGAGGTAGAGATTTCTTCAGGGATAGGCGGTTGAGAAGAGGAACACTGAGAGGATGAAGTATCAGCGATTGAGGATACGAAAGTTCCAAATAAGAGCATGGAACGATCAGTGGTTGGTTCTTGAGTATCAGCTTTGTAACCAAGACCACGTTTATCACTCAGGGGAATCTGAAACTTAATTATCTCAGTGATCTTTGTTGAGGAATTATACCATCCATCAACAATAGCTTTTTCAGCTCTTAATGCAGCGATAGCTTCTTCGCGCTCGATTTTGACTAGCTGATTTAGGTGAACTTGATCTATAAAATCTTCTTCAATTTTAGAAAGATTTTCTATTTGAAGGTGACAGTTTTTAAGCTGTTCAGCGAGATCAAGGTTTTGATTTTCAACTACAGTTTTGCCATTCATGGCTTCATATAAACTTCTAGTCAAGAGATCGATCTTTCGAAGACTATCATCTTCATCAATATTTGCAATATTGGTAAAGAAGGAAGGTGATACCTGAGTTGCAGAGGTTGAAGTAGAGGGAATGTCAGAATTGTCTTCCTCATCTTCAAGTTTGGCCATAAGACAAAGATTGGCTTCATCATCTTCAGAGTCAGATGTTTCTTCCTCATCAGAGTCAGCCCAATCATAGTCAGCCATCAGGCCTTTGCCTTTCTTCTTAAAGCTTTTCAGCTTCGCATACCTTTCTTTCAGCTTGGCGTATTTGTCATCTCTATTCCTGGGAATAAAGGATTTCTTGGGAAACGCTGAGTTTCTCGAAACTTTCTTTGACCTGCACTCGTTAGCGAAATGTCCTATCTTTTCGCAGTTAAAACAAGTAGCAATAGCCTTATCAACAGGAGCTGATGATCTTGGCTTGTCAGTAATGGAAAGAGGTTTATTCTTTCTGAACATTTTCTTTTTGGCGAATCTCCTGAACTTTTTAGTGAGGAGAGCCAAAGATTTATCAAGATCTGAAGAGTCAGAATCTGATGACCTTTCAGAGTTACTCTCCAACTTAGTGATAGTGACCGAGGGTCGCTGAGTGGAAGGTTCCTCTGAGATTAAAGCAACATGGGTGCTTTTGGAATCTTTTATAAGATTCTTCTTAAGATGACTCGATTGCTCATGATTCAACATCGTGCCATATAAGGTAGAAATGGTCATTGATTTTAAATCCTTTGACAGCTTGAGACACATAGAATAACGGTCCCAGCTTTCAGGTAAACATTCTAAGAACTTTGTCAGCACTTCAAAGTTAGAATATTCCTTACCAACAGTTTTCAGATCTATTATTAAACAGTTAAAACGTTGGTGTACTTCAGAGAGAGTTTCATTCTTACCACAAATGAAGCTTTCGTACTGTCTTACCAGGTTGATCTTTCGAGAGTCCTGGACTTCAGAAGTACCTTCATACTGAACACAGATTGTGTCCCACATAGCTTTTGAGGTTTTCAGGTTCATGACGGAATGGTAGACTTCATCAGGAAGAGCCATGGAGAGTATGGATCTGGCTTTGGTGTCGATAGCCACTTTCTTCTTATCTTCATCAGTCCACATATGAACTTCCTTAGGAATCAGCCTTTCTGAAATAGCAGGTCTATTCTCAGCGGCTGGAACTGCAGCATCAATTTTTACAGGAATATATGGGCCGTTTTCAAGATAATAAGGCATAGTAGGGTCTACACTTTCTAAGAAGAGAATCATCCTATTTTTCCATAGATTAAAATTATCTCTGGAGAATCTAGGGGGTTTTGCAAGAGAACCATTGTCAATATAGTTTATGTTTGTGTTGGTAGCCATTTTCAGATCTTGTTTATGAGATTAAACAAATCTGCTCTGATACCACTTGTTGGTCCCGAAGGGCTATACAAGTTTGTGGAAGGGGTTGAATACAAACACACAGATTTTACTTTCTAAATTGTTTATTGATAAATCATTAACAATTTACAGCTTGTTGCGTAACAAGACTAAGGATAAACCTAAATCTAAACAAGTTGGAACACTAAGTTTCTTGCACTAAGAAAGAGAAGGAAATTACTAATAATAACTTATCTCAAGATAAGAAAGATGACTTGACCAGAGTTAGCAAGTGACTCGTCCAGAGTTTTCGAGTACTTAAAAAATGAAGTTGGAGTCCTTCTTATATACTGCATGCATTTAGTGCATTACAGTTTATACTTTACACGTGGCAGCAGCTGATTGGTTGTATGTCATTGACCTTTGTAGACAACCTTAGTTGCCGCATGTTTGAACAGTGTAGTATCAGAGTGGTTGTACGATTTCAGATAATAAGGAGGTTCTTTTCTGACATATCGTACAGAGTCGTGCAAGGGTGGTTAAGACAAAAGTACTTTGTACGGAGGACTTCATGATCATCTTACGTTGATTCAGCGCTTTACCAATGTTTATCAGCGAATGATAAAGTTCAGCGATAGCTGAAGTCTTGTACTTGATACTTCACGTTGAGTGAAAAAATCTGAGTCTTCGCTGATCCGCATCAGTTCATTAGGAGACTTGTCGCTGGTTATTGAGCTTGATCTTCGACTTCAACGTAGAACCTATGTTGACGTGAAACTTGTCTTCAGGGATCATAAGTAAACAACTAATTTATCAGCGATCATCATAAGGACTGAACAGGCTCAGAGCATTATGATGAACAGTGTTCGCTGAATGTTTAATCTAAAGAGCGAGAGTTCCTATCAGCGGTACTGTAAGGTCTTAGTACTTATCAGCGATAGTGAAACTCTGATACATATTGTTTACTTACAATTTTCACTAAGTATTTAAGAGAGGGTCATTATCAAATCACTGAGGGTTTGGATCAACACGGTTCTATAAGTTTACCAAAGTCGAACTGGCCGAGAATGGCAGAAAAACAGAGTCTGTTTGAAGAATATGAAGAACAGGTTAAAGACAGACCAACTTTCTACCATAAATTATTGTAAGAGAGGATCTCTTGATATAGAAAATCAAGGATGGCTCCGATACCAATTGTTGGTTCCTATTTTACTCAACAATGATATAAATACCTATTAGTTCAAACAGATTGGAGTGCGGAAGCGTTTTAGCGAACTAAATAGATATCCTTAAGTAGAAATAACACACAATCAAATACGTGATATAATAATAACACAAGAGATTAACTCAAGAAATCACTGTATATTGATTATCCAAGAACATCAAGAACACCGAAGGTATAACAAGAATTCTGCTCTATAGGGTGTGTGTGTCGTGCAAAGTTAATAGAAGAGCTCAACATGAGCCTTCTATTTATACTGTTCATCAGGGGACAATCTTTAGACAATAAGGACTAAGGGTACAAAGACACGATCGTAGGACTGCTACAGGTACAACGTTAATGTAGTGCGCCGTTTTCTACAAAGGCTGAAACCCATCAGAGGTTGACACGTGGAATGTGCAGGGCACGCCTTGTACGAATGATCTTCAGGATCTTCGTACAGCAGAAAACGTGAGAGGCACGATCGTCTTGGTTTTGATCTTCAAATAATCTTCTAAGTCTTCAGTCTTTATACCACAGAGGCTCTGTCAAGTATGACAGGGGCTCTGTAGCCTTGTCTTCTGTGAATGTCTTCTGAAGAGTCTTCACTTGGATCTTCTATCGGTGTCTTGGCAGAGGCTCTGTCGATGTCTTTACACTTAGCCTATTTTTCAATACTTCTTTACATAAAAGTTGGAGCTAACACAAACCACTGAGGTTAAGAAATTAACCAAAGTGAAGACTAGTCCTAAAGCTGAATCTTCAAATGCTGCGAAGATTGTTGAACCTTCCACTTCCTCTACCACCACTGACAAGTGTGGGCCCATGGTGAAATGGGTGCCCAAGTCAAGCTAATCTTCCTTGTTTGCAGGTCATGAAGGGTATCTGGTATCTTGATAGCGGATGCTCTAGACACATGACTGGAAAGAAGAACCTGCTCACTGAATATAAGGAAGAAAAGGGTCCCTCAGTGACCTTCGGTGGAAACGAAAAAGGCTATACCCGAGGGTTTGGTGTACTCTCTAATGGTACAACAACCTTCAGAAGAGTCGCATATGTTGAAGGACTGAAGCATAATCTTCTAAGCATCAGTCAGCTGTGTGACAAGGATAACAAAGTGATTTTCACTAAGGAATCCTGCTTTGTCACTGACAAAAAGGAGAAGATAGCTCTCAGTGGATACCGTATGGAAAATGTTTTTGTTATAAACATGGACTCTACAACCACTGAGAACTCTTGTTTCTTCTCAAAAGCCTCATCTGATGTCAACTGGCTATGGCATAAGAGGCTCTCTCATCTCAACTTCAAGACACTGAATACTCTTTCTTCTCAAGAGTTGGTTATTGGTCTACCACAACACTCATACGCTAAGGAGTCTCTATGTTCAGCGTGTGAGAAAGGGAAACAAACCAAGGCAAGCTTCAAGTCTAAACAAGTTTCCGCAGTATCATCTCCTCTACAACTTCACCATATGGATTTGTTTGGCCCTGTTAACAAACAATCCCTCGCTGGAAAGAAATACACATTGGTCATAGTGTAAAGCCCGTGTCCCGGTATGGTTATTTCTTGATTAATTATTGTTTAATATTTTTTCTCGTAGTGAAATGTTTATTAGCGGGGTTAACGGAATTGTCAAAATGTTAAAAATCCTAGGTTAGGTCAAGAAGAGGAATTATCTTATAAACCTAGGGACTAAAGGTGGTTTTTCTTTTCAAGATTTCATGGAGCGTTTTGTTGTTTTGCTTAAAGAACCGAACCTCAATTCTTTTGTGTAACTCTCGTTCTCTTTCACACTCTCGCAAACAAACAACCTAATCGACATCTCTCCTTCTCGTTTTTTTCCCACGGCGCAATCAAACCCTAACCTCATCCTCTTTGTGTGTTGAGTGCTGCTGCCGTGAACCCCCCCCCCCCCCCCCCCCCACCACCACACCAGCGCCGCTGCTGGTGTTGGCCGGAGAGAGAGAGAGATCAATGCGAGAGAGGGAGGTAGAGGGAGAGTGAGCAGCAGAGAGAGAGTGCGGGAGAGAGAGAGAGAGAGAGTGCGAGAGAGAGGGTAACCGAGAAGAGAAAGAGAGGGAGAAGGACGACGAGAAGAAGAAGAACCCGACGATTCAGTTCCGTTGCTACGTTTTACCGAGAAGTAAGTTTTCCTTTCGTTCGTTTTCCTTGTCGTCGCTGCGTCGCCGGAAAAACGGCCGGCGGCCGCCGCCGGCGACCACCCCTGCCGTAGGTGGCAGTGAGTGGTGCCGTGTGTGGTTCAGTTTCCGTTAAACCGTGATAGCTAAACCCTAACCCGAAACCTTAACCGTTTAAGCCGTTTCGTTAAAACCGTCGTTTTTATAATCATCAATTCATGTGGAAAATGGTGCAGCCACTGTTTTGCGATGGCTATAACTTTTCCGTCGTAACTCCGTTTGAGCCGAAACTGGCGCCCACGGTTCAAGTTCGGGGTCGGGCACGTTTTCTGTGTTTTAGCGGAAAACTGGTTCGGTCTCTAGCTGGGCGATAAAGTGGTCGCAAGTTCGGTGATTCGTCATTTCATGTGAAAATTTCTGGAATCTGCCTTAATCTTGCGAAAGCCTTAACATTTTACTCGTAACTCTTTTTGGGGTGAAATTGGTGCCCAGAGTTCCCTAATCGAGTTGGGAAGGTTTTTTGAGTTTTGCCGAAAGTCCGATTAAGCCTGTAGCTAGGCTGTATTGGGCTGTTTGTGCAGACTGGACCGAAAACTGGCAGCTTTGGTAGTCGTTCGTATTTAATTCATAATAAATTGTAGAAAAATCGTTAGGAGGCGTATAATATTTCCTTGAAACCCTATCTCAGAGTACTTTCTAACCATGAAATGATATTGGGAATTTTCTGGGTTTAAAGGGGCCGAAACAGGTCCCGAACAGACCTGTTTGGCGAGAACGGGAAATAATTTTAGTGACGGTGTAAGCGTGTGTCGTGTCATAGGGTCCGGGTCTCGTATTGACACGTTTTAACATGCGTTTAGGTGCTGGTAAGTGACCGAGATTGTGAAGCTTGAATTGTGTTGTTAACCTAGGCGCGCTTTCGAGGTGAGTTCTCTCACTATAACTAATGTCGGTTATTTTTACATTACGTTGTGTATGTGTGTGGTAGTTTTATTTGCTTTTAATGCGGGGTTAAATAGTGGGGTGTCTAGTCGGACCTTTATTGTTGTGACTACGCGGGTGGCGTAGGAGTTCGGCGGGGCCGAGGGTCACATACGCGGGTGGCGTAGTAATTCGGTGGGACCGAAGGTTGTATACGCGGGTGGCGTATGAACCCGGGGGTGTCGGGTTGCTTTTACACGATGGTCGTGTGGTCGGTGGGACCGACGTATGCCTATTAGGTGGGTTGGTGTGAGTATGCAGGTTTATGATTTGTTCGTAGACTTGAATGCTGTTTATGTGCAATTATCTGTTTATGGTGGTGTGGAAATAACTGTGTTATTTATGGTGTTTGAATTCACTAAGCTTCGTGCTTACCCTTTCCCAATAAACTGTGGTTTCAGGTACGGGCGGCTCCCAGGCGTGACGAGTACACACTGGCGCGCGAGGAGAGCTGGTTACTGTATGGTTTTTAATAATTAAACGTTTATTCCACTGGTTTTCATTATGAAGATATTAATTATGAGTTTGCAAACGAAACGTTGGGATCATTTAATGAGTTGTTATAAATGAAATGTTTATTTAAAAATTTAAATTTGCTTGTAATTTTTGGGACGTTACAACTTGGTATCAGAGCACAGCTTGAGTGAATCAAATGCACCTCGGTGTGTTTGATCTAATGTTTGCGGCTATAAAATTTTCTTTAAATTTTTTGGAAAATAAAAGAAAGGAAAACCCGTTTGAGAAACGGTGATCGATGGCGCAGTGTGTACAGTCAGCCGGAGCCAGGGGAAAAGGTACATTACTTAGTGTTTTATTGCTTTCTAGATCGTAGAGTATGCATGCTAGATTGCCTGTTGTGGACACTATGCTGTATGTTGAACTACTTGCTATTAGGAATTTATGCTAATTATGATAGGTTACTAAGTGGATGCCCTCTAAGTTGTATGCAGTAAGAGATTTATAGCCTTAGAATATTCGATTTAGTTCTATTGCGCAGCTCTTGTTTGAGTCCAACCATTCTAGGATAGAGTCTTGTATTCGACTGTCTATTTGTTTCGCACTGCATATAATCGGGTATTCGCGAGGTCACCCGTTATAATTAGTAGGGATTCGGTAGTAGCAAGGGTAGTGGGATAAGAGGAAGTTCCTAGAGAGCTGGGAAGGGTGTTTATGTATGAGTACGTGTGCTAGATTGCTTTCTAGAACATAGGAGTATGTATGCTAAATTGCTTGGTTCTTATTACACTGTATTGCATGTCTGCTGCTTGCTATTAGGGATTTGGCAGTAGCAAGGGTAGTGGTTTGGATGGAATTCCTAGGGAGCTAGGAAGAGTGTGTACATATGCCGGTGCGGGCATATGTGTATAGTTTCGGCGAGAAACTACTTGGACCCCTTGGGATGGAACTCGGAACGGGCGATGATAGGTGTAGATGGTAGTAGTAGAGCTCCTACTACCGGAAGCACAGGATCAATGCCCGAGTCGGGGAAGTCACGAGGAATCCAAGGAGTTAAGCGTGAGTGTTGTTAGTATGAGTTATTATGTGCTAATAACGCGTTGTATTGTCTACCCAGAATAGCCATCACAAGGAGTAACAACTATAGTAAACCTACTAGTACAGGTGTGTACTCGAAGTGTTTTGAGGTGATGATCGTTGGGGGTAGTGATGAAGGTCCTAAACTAGTAGTCGTTGGAATAGAAAGACGATTCTAATATTAGTCACTTGGAGTGACGATAAGGATGATATTTGTTGTAAGCAGATCATTTCGGGCCAAGATGGAAGATTGTGCTAGGGTCATAGGCTCATAGAGCCGACTTTGATTTGAGGAAAACCCGTAAGATGATTTGATGTGATTTCCCAACTTGCCTTAAGAGGTTTAAATGTCTGGATGACAATAGTAGACCGGAGAGTTTCGGAGTAGTAGGGGTCAAGACGTTGAATGCCGAATGAGTCATGCACGAAGTTATTTTGAAAATAAGATTGCATTAACAAATTCTTGTGTTTCAAATCATTTTTATGGATGGTGTTTTGAAATTTTGGGAAGTGTTTAGCACACGCACAAGATTTCGAAATATGGTTTTGAAAGTGTATGAAATCGTTTTATCACGGGAGTGCAAACTTTGTTAGAATTTGTCTCTTTTCGTTATTTTTCCAACGGTTCTTTCGGGTAAGATAATATACGTGTTTTGTGGTGTTTAAAATGTTGGGCAAGTGACTACGGCTTGAGACTTTAACATTGGAACTCCTCCACATATGTTAGAGTTGAGACGGAAAGTTACATTCCACGATGTCTGTATAAAGCTATTTGAGTGATTTGGTTAAAATAAGTTTTGTTTTACGGCATGTTGAGTCGTGTGAGTTTAATTTCACGAGGTGCATATATATATTTGTAAGCCGTTTCATCGTTTTGTATGACTAGTCGACGCGCGAAAAATTTGTTGGTAAACCCTGTGCCACGACATTTTATGTTTAAAAAGAGAAATGTTGGGGTCAAACGTCGTGGGACTGATTTTGAAATTATGTGCACGCTTTTGTCGCACCCGGTGTAAGGTCGAGCGGGTACTTTAAATACATGTCATGAGTCAATGCATGCTAGGACCGTGAAGGTTCATTTTCAAAGAAATTATTTATTTCGCTTTACGTTTTGTGAGTAAACTAAGATGCATTGAAATAATTTTCAACATGATTTTCATATGTGGGACGAGCGTGTCCATTTTTGCGTAACTACCAACCTGGTAATAGTAGTTTTATTGCTTACGGTCTTTTTGAAATGAAAAATCTTGACGTTGAAAACAATCTTTGGTAAATGATTTTGTAAACCATTTGGGAAATGCGCTTTTAAGTGTTATGTGTCATTTTGAAAATTTTGAGGGTGTGAGTCCTTTTGGAAAACTCTTTTGTTTAACCCGTGTTGAGTTTGGGACTAATGTTGATTTAAGAGTATTGCTTGCTTAAGCTTTATTTAAACGCGTTTTTGACCGACTTATGGGTCTAGCAAGCGTGGAGCATTTTGCTCGGTTTTGACTTGGAATTAGTCATGGGCTAATTGCCCGGTTTTAATGACTCAAGGTGGAGTCTTGTTGATGATTTGTTTTGTCGCACCGTTTGGCATTCATTGCACGTCGAGTATTTACACGTTTGGGTGAGGGAGACAATCCGAAATAGGCACTTGTGGGTAGGCTGTTTTGCTCTAGGTCCTTAGGCACGTTAGTCAGTCGCTGGTAGTGGTCGGTTGGGTATCTCGGGGTGAGGCCCCGGTGTTCAGGTGTTATAGCCTAGGCTTTCTAGTAGGTGCTAGGAGGATATAGTTGTGGGCACTTACCTGAGAGGTAATTCCGATGTGCGGGGCCCTGAGGCGTTACCTGAGAGGTAGGCGTCAGGGTGTATCATCGGTTCAGATAAATTAGCTTTGTAGAGCGTGTGTGGGGGATACGTCGACGGTGGGAGGTTGGATATTCCACGCGTGTTGGTAATGTAGGCCGGGTAGTATCGGTTAAGGGAATGACCTACGTGTGTGTTAGTTGACTTGATTGTAGGGGATATCTATTTGTGTTAGTGTCAAGGATAATACCACGCTTATGTGATTCATGGTAATCGGTTGGACCGATGTTCGGCGGGTGGCCGATGTTTGTTATGGTAATCGGTTGGACCGATGTTCTGCGGGTGGCCGATGTTTGTTATGGTAATCGGTTGGACCGATGTTCGGCGGGTGGCCGATGTTTGTTATGGTAATCGGTTGGACCGATGTTCGGCGGGTGGCCGATGTTTGTTATGGTAATCGGTTGGACCGATGTTCGGCGGGTGGCCGATGTTTGTTATGGTAATCGGTTGGACCGATGTTCGGCGGGTGGCCGATGTTTGTTATTGTAATCGGTTGGACCGATGTTCGGCGGGTGACCGATGTTTGTTATTGTAATCGGTTGGACCGATGTTCGGCAGGGGGTCGATGTTTTGTTAATATAAGTTATTGAAAATCTTTGGAGTCGATTAGAACTCGTAGGAGATAATCGATGGTTAATGGTAGGAATGATCGGATCCGAGTATCCTGTAAGGTATATTGGTGAGCAACTTTAGGAGGGTTAGAGCTTGAAATTGAATCGGGATGTATACAATATCTAAGGTTGGGAGACAACCAAAGCCGTTTGACTAGGAATGATTCCAGTTGTTAGAGTGTTCTTCTGATCATAATTTCAGTGTTCTTGAAGGAGTGTGGTTGGTAGAAATGTATTCGAGAAATTTTTAAGACGGTGTGAGAAATTTAGATTCTAGTTGAGGAGAGTCCAATGGCAACACAGAAAGGGCTCCGAGTGGACTTGGGAACCCGAGGTTGAGATGTGGTGAAACTATCCAGAGTTGTTTGCGGACGTAGACTTCGAGGACGAAGTCTAATCCAAGTGGGGGAGAGTTGTAAAGCCCGTGTCCCGATATGGTTATTTCTTGATTAATTATTGTTTAATATTTTTTCTCGTAGCGAAATGTTTATTAGCGGGGTTAACGGAATTGTCAAAATGTTAAAAATCCTAGGTTAGGTCAAGAAGAGGAATTATCTTATAAACCTAGGGCCTAAAGGTGGTTTTTCTTTTCAAGATTTCATGGAGCGTTTTGTTGTTTTGCTTAAAGAACCGAACCTCAATTCTTTTGTGTAACTCTCGTTCTCTTTCACACTCTCGCAAACAAACAACCTAATCGACATATCTCCTTCTCGTTTTTTTCCCACGGCGCAATCAAACCCTAACCTCATCCTCTTTGTGTGTTGAGTGCTGCTGCCGTGAAACCCCCCCCCCCCCCACCACCACCACACCAGCGCCGCTGCTGGTGTTGGCCGGAGAGAGAGAGAGAGATCAATGCGAGAGAGGGAGGTAGAGGGAGAGTGAGCAGCAGAGAGAGAGTGCGGGAGAGAGAGAGAGAGAGTGCGAGAGAGAGGGTAACCGAGAAGAGAAAGAGAGGGAGAAGGACGACGAGAAGAAGAAGAAGCCGACGATTCAGTTCCGTTGCTACGTTTTACCGAGAAGTAAGTTTTCCTTTCGTTCGTTTTCCTTGTCGTCGCTGCGTCACCGGAAAAACGGCCGGCGGCCGCCGCCGGCGACCACCCCTGCCGTAGGTGGCAGTGAGTGGTGCCGTGTGTGGTTCAGTTTCCGTTAAACCGTGATAGCTAAACCCTAACCCGAAACCTTAATCGTTTAAGCCGTTTCGTTAAAACCGTCGTTTTTATAATCATCAATTCATGTGGAAAATGGTGCAGCCACTGTTTTTGCGACGGCTATAACTTTTCCGTCGTAACTCCGTTTGAGCCGAAACTGGCGCCCACGGTTCAAGTTCGGGGTCGGGCACGTTTTCTGTGTTTTAGCAGAAAATTGGTTCGGTCTCTAGCTGGGCGATAAAGTGGTCGCAAGTTCGGTGATTCGTCATTTCATGTGAAAATTTCTGGAATCTGCCTTACTCTTGCGAAAGCCTTACCTTTTTACTCGTAACTCGTTTTGGGGTGAAATTGGTGCCCAGAGTTCCCTAATCGAGTTGGGAAGGTTTTTCGTGTTTTGCCGAAAGTCCGATTAAGCCCGTAGCTAGGCTGTATTGGGCTGTTTGTGCAGACTGGACCGAAAACTGGCAGCTTTGGTAGTCGTTCGTATTTAATTCATAATAAATTGTAGAAAAATCGTTAGGAGGCGTATAATATGTCCTTGAAACCCTATTTCAGAGTACTTTCTAACCATGAAATGATATTGGGAATTTTCTGGGTTTAAAGGGGCCGAAACAGGTCCCGAACAGACCTGTTTGGCGAGAACGGGAAATAGTTTTAGTGACGGTATAAGCGTGTGTCGTGTCATAGGGTCCGGGTCTCGTATTGACACGTTTTAACATGCGTTTAGGTGCTGGTAAGTGACCGAGATTGTGAAGCTTGAATTGTGTTGTTAAGCTAGGCGCGCTTTCGAGGTGAGTTCTCTCACTATAACTAATGTCGGTTATTTTTACATTACGTTGTGTATGTGTGTGGTAGTTTTATTTGCTTTTGATGCGGGGTTAAATAGTGGGGTGTCTAGTCGGACCTTTATTGTTGTGACTACGCGGGTGGCGTAGGAGTTCGGCGGGGCCGAGGGTCACATTCGCGGGTGGCGTAGTAATTCGGTGGGACCGAAGGTTGTATACGCGGGTGGCGTATGAACCCGGGGGTGCCGGGTTGCGTTTACACGATGGTCGTGTGGTCGGTGGGACCGACGTATGCCTATTAGGTGGGTTGGTGTGAGTATGCAGGTTTATGATTTGTTCGTAGACTTGAATGTTGTTTATGTGCAATTATCTGTTTATGGTGGTGTGGAAATAACTGTGTTATTTATGGTGTTTGAATTCACTAAGCTTCGTGCTTACCCTTTCCCAATAAACTGTGGTTTCAGGTACGGGCGGCTCCCAGGCGTGACGAGTACACACTGGCGCGCGAGGAGAGCTGGTTACTGTATGGTTTTTAATAATTAAACGTTTATTCCACTGGTTTTCATTATGAAGATATTAATTATGAGTTTGCAAACGAAACGTTGGGATCATTTAATGAGTTGTTATAAATGAAATGTTTATTTAAAAATTTAAATTTGCTTGTAATTTTTGGGACGTTACAACTTGGTATCAGAGCACAGCTTGAGTGAATCAAATGCACCTCGGTGTGTTTGATCTAAAGTTTGCGGCTATAAAATTTTCTTTAAATTTTTTGGAAAATAAAAGAAAGGAAAACCCGTTTGAGAAACGGTGATCGATGGCGCAGTGTGTACAGTCAGCCGGAGCCAGGGGAAAAGGTACAGTACTTAGTGTTTTATTGCTTTCTAGATCGTAGAGTATGCATGCTAGATTGCTTGTTGTGGACACTATGTTGTATGTTGAACTACTTGCTATTAGGAATTTATGCTAATTATGATAGGTTACTAAGTGGATGCCCTCTAAGTTGTATGCAGTAAGAGATTTATAGCCTTAGAATATTCGATTTAGTTCTATTGCGCAGCTCTTGTTTGAGTCCAACCGTTCTAGGATAGAGTCTTGTATTCGACTGTCTATTTGTTTCGCACTGCATATAATCGGGTATTCGCGAGGTCACCCGTTATAATTAGTAGGGATTCGGTAGTAGCAAGGGTAGTGGGATAAGAGGAAATTCCTAGAGAGCTGGGAAGGGTGTTTATGTATGAGTACGTGTGCTAGATTGCTTTCTAGAACATAGGAGTATGTATGCTAAATTGCTTGGTTCTTATTACACTGTATTGCATGTCTGCTGTTTGCTATTAGGGATTTGGCAGTAGCAAGGGTAGTGGTTTGGATGGAATTCCTAGGGAGCTAGGAAGAGTGTGTACATATGCCGGTGCGGGCATATGTGTATAGTTTCGGCGAGAAACTACTTGGACCCCTTGGGATGGAACTCGGAACGGGCGATGATAGGTGTAGATGGTAGTAGTAGAGCTCCTACTACCGGAAGCACAAGATCAATGCTCGAGTCGGGGAAGTCACGAGGAATACAAGGAGTTGAGCGTGAGTGTTGTTAGTATGAGTTATTATGTGCTAATAACGCGTTGTATTGTCTACCCAGAATAGCCATCACAAGGAGGAACAACTATAGTAAACCTACTAGTACAGGTGTGTACTCGAAGTGTTTTGAGGTGATGATCGTTGGGGGTAGTGATGAAGGTCCTAAACTAGTAGTCGTTGGAATAGAAAGACGATTCTAATATTAGTCACTTGGAGTGACGATAAGGATGATATTTGTTGTAAGCAGATCATTTCGGGCCAAGATGGAAGATTGTGCTAGGGTCATAGGCTCATAGAGCCGACTTTGATTTGAGGAAAACCCGTAAGATGATTTGATGTGATTTCCCAACTTTCCTTAAGAGGTTTAAATGTCTGGATGACAATAGTAGACCGGAGAGTTTCGGAGTAGTAGGGGTCGAGACGTTGAATGCCGAATGAGTCATGCACGAAGTTATTTTGAAAATAAGATTGCATTAACAAATTCTTGTGTTTCAAATCATTTTTATGGATGGTGTTTTGAAATTTTGGGAAGTGTTTAGCACACGCACAAGATTTCGAAATATGGTTTTGAAAGTGTATGAAATCGTTTTTTCACGGGAGTGCAAACTTTGTTAGAATTTGTCTCTTTTCGTTATTTTTCCAACGGTTCTTTCGGGTAAGATAATATACGTGTTTTGTGGTGTTTAAAATGTTGGGCAAGTGACTACGGCTTGAGACTTTAACATTGGAACTCCTCCACATATGTTAGAGTTGAGACGGAAAGTTACATTCCACGATGTCTGTATAAAGCTATTTGAGTGATTTGGTTAAAATAAGTTTTGTTTTACGGCATGTTGAGTCGTGTGAGTTTAATTTCACGAGGCGCATATATATTTGTAAGCCGTTTCATCGTTTTGTATGACTAGCCGACGCGCGAAAAATTTGTTGGTAAACCCTGTGCCACGACATTTTATGTTTAAAAAGAGAAATGTTGGGGTCAAACGTCGTGGGACTGATTTTGAAATTATGTGCACGCTTTTGTCGCACCCGGTGTAAGGTCGAGCGGGTACTTTAAATACATGTCATGAGTCAATGCATGCTAGGACCGTGAAGGTTCATTTTCAAAGAAATTATTTATTTCGCTTTACGTTTTGTGAGTAAACTAAGATGCATTGAAATAATTTTCAACATGATTTTCATATGTGGGACGAGCGTGTCCATTTTTGCGTAACTACCAACCTGGTAATAGTAGTTTTATTGCTTACGGTCTTTTTGAAATGAAAAATATTGACGTTGAAAACAATTTTTGGTAAATGATTTTGTAAACCATTTGGGAAATGCGCTTTTAAGTGTTATGTGTCATTTTGAAAATTTTGAGGGTGTGAGTCCTTTTGGAAAACTCTTTTGTTTAATCCGTGTTGAGTTTGGGACTAATGTTGATTTAAGAGTATTGCTTGCTTAATCTTTATTTAAATGCGTTTTTGACCGACTTATGGGTCTAGCAAGCGTGGAGCATTTTGCTCGGTTTTGACTTGGAATTAGTCATGGGCTAATTGCCCGGTTTTAATGACTCAAGGTGGAGTCTTGTTGATGATTTGTTTTGTCACACCGTTTGGCATTCATTGCACGTCGAGTATTTACACGTTTGGGTGAGGGAGACAATCCGAAATAGGCACTTGTGGGTAGGCTGTTTTGCTCTGGGTCCTTAGGCACGTTAGTCAGTCGCTGGTAGTGGTCGGTTGGGTATCTCGGGGTGAGGCCCCGGTGTTCAGTTGTTATAGCCTAGGCTTTCTAGTAGGTGCTAGGAGGATATAGTTGTGGGCACTTAACTGAGAGGTAATTCCGATGTGCGGGGCCCTGAGGCGTTACCTGAGAGGTAGGCGTCAGGGTGTATCCTCGGTTCAGATAAATTAGCTTTGTAGAGCGTGTGTGGGGGATACGTCGACGGTGGGAGGCTGGATATTCCACGCGTGTTGGTAATGTAGGCCGGGTAGTATCGGTTAAGGGAATGACCTACGTGTGTGTTAGTTGACTTGATTGTAGGGGATATCTATTTGTGTTAGTGTCAAGGATAATACCACGCTTATGTGATTCATGGTAATCGGTTGGACCGATGTTCGGCGGGTGGCCGATGTTTGTTATGGTAATCGGTTGGACCGATGTTCCGCGGGTGGCCGATGTTTGTTATGGTAATCGGTTGGACCGATGTTCGGCGGGTGGCCGATGTTTGTTATGGTAATCGGTTGGACCGATGTTCGGCGGGTGGCCGATGTTTGTTATGGTAATCGGTTGGACCGATGTTCGGCGGGTGGCCGATGTTTGTTATTGTAATCGGTTGGACCGATGTTCGGCGGGTGGCCGATGTTTTTTATTGTAATCGGTTGGACCGATGTTCGGCAGGGGGTCGATGTTTTGTTAATATAAGTTATTGAAAATCTTTGGAGTCGATTAGAACTCGTAGGAGATAATCGATGGTTAATGGTAGGAATGATCGGATCCGAGTATCCTGTAAGGTATATTGGTGTGCAACTTTAGGAGGGTTAGAGCTTGAAATTGAATCGGGATGTATAGAATATCTAAGGTTGGGAGACAACCAAAGCCGTTTGACTAGGAATGATTCCAGTTGTTAGAGTGTTCTTCTGATCATAATTTCAATGTTCTTGAAGGAGTGTGGTTGGTAGAAATGTATTCGAGAAATTTTTAAGACGGTGTGAGAAATTTAGATTCTAGTTGAGGAGAGTCCAGTGGCAACACAGAAAGGGCTCCGAGTGGACTTGGGAACCCGAGGTTGAGATGTGGTGAAACTATCCAGAGTTGTTTGCGGACGTAGACTTCGAGGACGAAGTCTAATCCAAGTGGGGGAGAGTTGTAAAGCCCGTGTCCCGGTATGGTTATTTCTTGATTAATTATGGTTTAATATTTTTTCTCGTAATGAAATGTTTATTAGCGGGGTTAACGGAATTGTCAAAATGTTAAAAATCCTAGGTTAGGTCAAGAAGAGGAATTATCTTATAAACCTAGGGACTAAAGGTGGTTTTTCTTTTCAAGATTTCATGGAGCGTTTTGTTGTTTTGCTTAAAGAACCGAACCTCAATTCTTTTGTGTAACTCTCGTTCTCTTTCACACTCTCGCAAACAAACAACCTAATCGACATCTCTCCTTCTCGTTTTTTTTCCCACGGCGCAATCAAACCCTAACCTCATCCTCTTTGTGTGTTGAGTGCTGCTGCCGTGAAACCCCCCCCCCCCCCACCACCACACCAGCGCCGCTGCTGGTGTTGGCCGGAGAGAGAGAGAGATCAATGCGAGAGAGGGAGGTAGAGGGAGAGTGAGCAGCAGAGAGAGAGTGCGGGAGAGAGAGAGAGAGAGTGCGAGAGAGAGGGTAACCGAGAAGAGAAAGAGAGGGAGAAGGACGACGAGAAGAATAAGAAGCCGACGATTCAGTTCCGTTGCTACGTTTTACCGAGAAGTAAGTTTTCCTTTCGTTCGTTTTCCTTGTCGTCGTTGCGTCGCCGGAAAAACGGCCGGCGGCCGCCGCCGGCGACCACCCCTGCCGTAGGTGGCAGTGAGTGGTGCCGTGTGTGGTTCAGTTTCCGTTAAACCGTGATAGCTAAACCCTAACCCGAAACCTTAATCGTTTAAGCCGTTTCGTTAAAACCGTCGTTTTTATAATCATCAATTCATGTGGAAAATGGTGCAGCCACTGTTTTTGCGACGGCTATAACTTTTCCTTCGTAACACCGTTTGAGCCGAAACTGGCGCCCACGGTTCAAGTTCGGGGTCGGGCACGTTTTCTGTGTTTTAGCGGAAAACTGGTTCGGTCTCTAGCTGGGCGATAAAGTGGTCGCAAGTTCGGTGATTCGTCATTTAAGGTGAAAATTTCTGGAATCTGCCTTAATCTTGCGAAAGCCTTAACATTTTACTCGTAACTCGTTTTGGGGTGAAATTGGTGCCCAGAGTTCCCTAATCGAGTTGGGAAGGTTTTTTGTGTTTTGCTGAAAGTCCGATTAAGCCCGTAGCTAGGCTGTATTGGGCTGTTTGTGCAGACTGGACCGAAAACTGGCAGCTTTGGTAGTCGTTCGTATTTAATTCATAATAAATTGTAGAAAAATCGTTAGGAGGCGTATAATATGTCCTTGAAACCCTATCTCAGAGTACTTTCTAACCATGAAATGATATTGGGAATTTTCTGGGTTTAAAGGGGCCGAAACAGGTCCCGAACAGACCTGTTTGGCGAGAACGGGAAATAGTTTTAGTGACGGTATAAGCGTGTGTCGTGTCATAGGGTCCGGGTCTCGTATTGACACGTTTTAACATGCGTTTAGGTGCTGGTAAGTGACCGAGATTGTGAAGCTTGAATTGTGTTGTTAAGCTATGCGCGCTTTCGAGGTGAGTTCTCTCACTATAACTAATGTCGGTTATTTTTACATTACGTTGTGTATGTGTGTGGTAGTTTTATTTGCTTTTGATGCGGGGTTAAATAGTGGGGTGTCTAGTCGGACCTTTATTGTTGTGACTACGCGGGTGGCGTAGGAGTTCGGCGGGGCCGAGGGTCAAATACGCGGGTGGCGTAGTAATTCGGTGGGACCGAAGGTTGTATACGCGGGTGGCGTATGAACCCGGGGGTGCCGGGTTGCGTTTACACGATGGTCGTGTGGTCGGTGGGACGGACGTATGCCTATTAGGTGGGTTGGTGTGAGTATGCAGGTTTATGATTTGTTCGTAGACTTGAATGCTGTTTATGTGCAATTATCTGTTTATGGTGGTGTGGAAATAACTGTGTTATTTATGGTGTTTGAATTCACTAAGCTTCATGCTTACCCTTTCCCAATAAACTGTGGTTTCAGGTACGGGCGGCTCCCAGGCGTGACCAGTACACACTGGCGCGCGAGGAGAGCTGGTTACTGTATGGTTTTTAATAATTAAACGTTTATTCCGCTGGTTTTCATTATGAAGATATTAATTATGAGTTTGCAAACGAAACGTTGGGATCATTTAATGAGTTGTTATAAATGAAATGTTTATTTAAAAATTTAAATTTGCTTGTAATTTTTGGGACGTTACAACTTGGTATCAGAGCACAGCTTGAGTGAATCAAATGCACCTCGGTGTGTTTGATCTCAAGTTTGCGGCTATAAAATTTTCTTTAAATTTTTTGGAAAATAAAAGAAAGGAAAACCCGTTTGAGAAACGGTGATCGATGGCGCAGTGTGTACAGTCAGCCGGAGCCAGGGGAAAAGGTACAGTACTTAGTGTTTTATTGCTTTCTAGATCGTAGAGTATGCATGCTAGATTGCCTGTTGTGGACACTATGCTGTATGTTGAACTACTTGCTATTAGGAATTTATGCTAATTATGATAGGTTACTAAGTGGATGCCCTCTAGGTTGTATGCAGTAAGAGATTTATAGCCTTAGAATATTCGATTTAGTTCTATTGCGCAGCTCTTGTTTGAGTCCAACCGTTCTAGGATAGAGTCTTGTATTCGACTGTCTATTTGTTTCGCACTGCATATAATCGGGTATTCGCGAGGTCACCCGTTATAATTAGTAGGGATTCGGTAGTAGCAAGGGTAGTGGGATAAGAGGAAGTTCCTAGAGAGCTGGGAAGGGTGTTTATGTATGAGTACATGTGCTAGATTGCTTTCTAGAACATAGGAGTATGTATGCTAAATTGCTTGGTTCTTATTACACTGTATTGCATGTCTGCTGCTTGCTATTAGGGATTTGGCAGTAGCAAGGGTAGTGGTTTGGATGGAATTCCTAGGGAGCTAGGAAGAGTGTGTACATATGCCGGTGCGGGCATATGTGTATAGTTTCGGCGAGAAACTTCTTGGACCCCTTGGGATGGAACTCGGAACGGGCGATGATAGGTGTAGATGGTAGTATTAGAGCTCCTACTACCAGAAGCACATGATCAATGCTCGAGTCGGGGAAGTCACGAGGAATCCAAGGAGTTGAGCGTGAGTGTTGTTAGTATGAGTTATTATGTGCTAATAACGCGTTGTATTGTCTACCCAGAATAGCCATCATAAGGAGGAACAACTATAGTAAACCTACTAGTACAGGTGTGTACTCGAAGTGTTTTGAGGTGATGATCGTTGGGGGTAGTGATGAAGGTCCTAAACTAGTAGTCGTTGGAATAGAAAGACGATTCTAATATTAGTCACTTGGAGTGACGATAAGGATGATATTTGTTGTAAGCAGATCATTTCGGGCCAAGATGGAAGATTGTGCTAGGGTCATAGGCTCATAGAGCCGACTTTGATTTGAGGAAAACCCGTAAGATGATTTGATGTGATTTCCCAACTTGCCTTAAGAGGTTTAAATGTCTGGATGACAATAGTAGACCGGAGAGTTTCGGAGTAGTAGGGGTCGAGACGTTGAATGCCGAATGAGTCATGCACGAAGTTATTTTGAAAATAAGATTGCATTAACAAATTCTTGTGTTTCAAATCATTTTTATGGATGGTGTTTTGAAATTTTGGGAAGTGTTTAGCACACGCACAAGATTTCGAAATATGGTTTTGAAAGTGTATGAAATCGTTTTATCACGGGAGTGCAAACTTTGTTAGAATTTGTCTCTTTTCGTTATTTTTCCAACGGTTCTTTCGGGTAAGATAATATACGTGTTTTGTGGTGTTTAAAATGTTGGGCAAGTGACTAAGGCTTGAGACTTTAACATTGGAACTCCTCCACATATGTTAGAGTTGAGACGGAAAGTTACATTCCACGATGTCTGTATAAAGCTATTTGAGTGATTTGGTTAAAATAAGTTTTATTTTACGGCATGTTGAGTCGTGTGAGTTTAATTTCACGAGGTGCATATATATATATTTGTAAGTCGTTTCATCGTTTTGTATGACTAGCCGACGCGCGAAAAAATTGTTGGTAAACCCTGTGCCACGACATTTTATGTTTAAAAAGAGAAATGTTGGGGTCAAACGTCGTGGGACTGATTTTGAAATTATGTGCACGCTTTTGTCGCACCCGGTGTAAGGTCGAGCGGGTACTTTAAATACATGTCATGAGTCAATGCATGCTAGGACCGTGAAGGTTCATTTTCAAAGAAATTATTTATTTCGCTTTACGTTTTGTGAGTAAACTAAGCTGCATTGAAATAATTTTCAACATGATTTTCATATGTGGGACGAGCGTGTCCATTTTTGCGTAACTACCGACCTGGTAATAGTAGTTTTATTGCTTACGGTCTTTTTGAAATGAAAAATCTTGACGTTGAAAACAATCTTTGGTAAATGATTTTGTAAACCATTTGGGAAATGCGCTTTTAAGTGTTATGTGTCATTTTGAAAATTTTGAGGGTGTGAGTCCTTTTGGAAAACTCTTTTGTTTAACCCGTGTTGAGTTTGGGACTAATGTTGATTTAAGAGTATTGCTTGCTTAAGCTTTATTTAAACGCGTTTTTGACCGACTTATGGGTCTAGCAAGCGTGGAGCATTTTGCTCGATTTTGACTTGGAATTAGTCATGGGCTAATTGCCCGGTTTTAATGACTCAAGGTGGAGTCTTGTTGATGATTTGTTTTGTCGCACCGTTTGTGTAAAGCCCGTGTCCCGGTAGGGTTTTTAAAATTCTTAATGTAATTATTTTATTGACGTTTAAAGCGAGTCTTGTTAACGAAAGTTGTCAAAGGGGACCTTGAATGTTATGTGTGGCAAACCTTACTCCCTTTTGCAATAATATAGAAATTCAGGGACCAAAAGTGTCAAAGGGATTGAGCCTAGGGGTCAAAGGTGGACAATGGAGGTGTTTGGGTGGTTGAACGGCCAAGGGAAGGGGAACCGACCCCCCCCCCCCCCCCCCCTCTTCCTCTTCTCGGCGGTTTCCAAATTGCACCAACATATAGTTTTCTTTTGTTATTTGCTTATTTTGGCTCCATAGTTTTTGATTTGCCGAGAGGGTGATCGTGAGTGTGAGAAGCCGAGAGAGGAAGAAAAAGAGAGAGAGAGAGGTCACTGGAGAAACGCCGTCGCCGGAAAACCACCGGTGTCAACGTCCTTCGTCGGAGAGGTCGAGAAGAAGGGATTGCAGGCACGGTTGCGAGTCGTCGTTGTAAGGTATGGCTCTCGTTACGTTTCTGTTTTTGCGACGGCCATAACTTTTCCGTCGTAACTCCGATTGAGCCGAAACTGGTACCCACGGTTCAAGTTCGAGGTCGACCACGTTTTCCGTGTTTTAGCGGAAAACCGATTCAGCTTCTAGCTAGGTGAAAAAGTGGTCGCAAATTTGGTGATTTGTCATTTTATGTGAATGACGATTTTTCTGCCACTGTTTTGTCGTGGCCGTAACTTTTTACTCGTAGCTCGGATTGAAATTAAATCGGTGGCCGAAGTTCACTAATCGAGTCAGGAAAGTTTTTCGTGTTTTGCCGAGAGTCTGGTTAAGCCTGTAGCTGGGCCGTATGGGGCTGTTTATACAGCCTGGTCCGAAAAACTTCCAGCTTTCTGTCCCTGTTTTGTTTTATGAATAACTTTTGCTTGAAATGTCGGATTGGGATGAAACTGGTGCCAAAAGCTCCCATTCTGAGTCTAGTAACTTTTATATGTTTTGTGGAAAAACCAGTTCGGGCCATAGCTAGTGTCAAATTGCCATTTTATACTGACAGGTCCTGTTTTAGCTGCACTGCGAGATGTTTTTGTAAAATTCGTATAGAGTGCTAGGAATATCGTTAGGACGCGTGCGATACGTCCCTGGAACCATAAGACATTGAACTTCCTGGATGTGGAATTAAGTTTTTGGTTTGATCAGTTTAGCAGGGGTAAAATGGGTCCCGAACAGACCTGCGTTTTTAGTATAAAAGCTGGAATTTTAGTTTTGCTAAACTAGTAAAAGTGTCGTGAGTTGGGACTTCCCGTTGACGTTTTAGTGCGTATTTAGGTGGGAAAAAGTGAGGAAGGTTGACGTGCTGGTGTTGCGGCTCGGGAGCGCGTCGGTTTGCTTTGAGGTGAGTTCTCTCACCGTGTAGTTAGGAATTTCATGTATACCGCTGTTTTTGTGCTATGTGTTATTACGTGTTTACGTGGACCAATTTGGATGGGATGATTTAGCTGTGATTGTTGAAATTATATGTCGATTATTTGTGCTTGCGTACACCTCAGTGGGACTGGGGGGCTCGGTGGGACTGAGCTAGTACATCTATTTACCTTTACTCGGTGGGACCGAGGGCTCGGTGGGACTGAGCTAGTACAACTATTTACCTTTACTCGGTGGGACCGGGGGCTCGGTGGGACTGAGCTGGTATTGCTATATCTTTGTATACTCGGTGGGACCGAGGTTTGTATGTATGCATGAATCATTATGTGGCTTCGTATTCATGGTAGTGGTGATGTTTCCTACTTGCGAGTAGGGGCGATATGCGTGGGGTTGCTACCTACGTGTGTGGTTGAATTCACTAAGCATTATAGCTTACCCCTTCCCAATATGTTGTTATTTCAGGTGCGGGCGGCAGTCGGGCGTGACCGTACACACATCAAGCGCAGAGTACCAAAGATTGTTAAACTTTCACTTTCGAACCCTTTGAATTTAATTATATAATTTTCCGCTGCATAAACTTTGTTGACGGTTTGAGTCAACGACGTTAATTTCACTTAAGACGTGAATTATTGAATTATGGTTGTTTTATAATGAAATGTATGTTTTAAAAATTTTAAATTTCCTTGTAATTTTTGGGACGTTACAACTTGGTATCAGAGCACAACTTGAGTGAATCAAACACATCTCGGTGTGTTTGGTCTCAAGTTGCGGCTATGAAGTTTTTAAACTCTCTTATTAAAATCTTTGAAAATAAATGAACGGAGAAAGCCCGTTTGGGAAACGGTGATCGTGGGCGCAGTGTGTACAATCAGCCGATGCCAATTGGGAAGGTACAACACTTAGTGTATTTATTGCTTTCTAGGCATAGGGTATGCATGCTAGATTGCCGAGGTTGTTTACACTGTGCTGTACGATGACTGCTTGCTAGTAGGAATCAATGCTAGTTATAGTAGGATGTCAAGTGAAGGCCCTATAGGTTGCATGCAGTAAGAATCATATAGCCTTAGAATATTTGATTTAGTTCTATTGCGCAGCTCTTGTTTGAGTCCAACCGTTCTAGGATAGAATCTAGTATTCGAATGTCTATTTGATTCACGCTGCGTGCGGCTGGGTATTCGCGAGGCAACTCGTTATGGCTAACATGGATTCCGTTGTAGCAAGAGTAGTAGGATGAGATAAAATTCCTAGTGAGCTGGGAATAGCGTTTACATATGAGTACGTATGCTAGATTGCTTTCTAGAACATAGGAGTATGTATGCTAGATTGCTTACGTGAATTTTGTGGTACTGTATACTTGTTACTTGCTATTAGGAACTCATGCTAGCCTTGATAGGTTGTTATGTGAATGCACCTTAGGTTGTATACAGTAGGAACTGAATAGCCTTAGAATGTTGGATTTAGTTCTATTGCGCAGCTCTTGTTTGAGTCCAACCGTTGTAGGATAGAATCTTATATTCGAATGTCTATCTGGTTTCACTGTATACGACTGTGCGTTTACGAGGCGACTCGTCAGGGCTAGTGGGGGTTCCATTCTAGCAAGGGTGGTGGGGTATTACGACTTTTCTAGGGAGCTAGGAAAAGTGTTTGCATATGCCGGAATGGGCATATGTGTTTGTTTGTGGTAAGCAACTACTTGGACGTCCCGGGACAGGACTCGAAACGAGTAAGGATAGGTGTGAAGGGTAGTCGCAGAGCTCCTACTATCTGAAGCACAAGATCCGTGCTCGAGTCGGGGAAAGTCACGGAGAATCCGAAGAGTTGAGTGTGAGCGTAGTTAGCAGGTTTTAATGTGTGTTAGTAGCTCGTTAAGGAGAAACAACAATGTTGATCCAGATGCTGATGCTGGAATTATTGCTGATCAGATTCGTGAGATGTTTGCGGTCGAGGTGACGCATATTTTGAGGAGGCGATCCCCGATATTATTACCGCCATTCGTGATGAGGTAATAGTGTCGATGGAGGAGCGCATCGCGGCGATTCCACCCCCTGCGGGTGGGCAGCCCCGAACAAGAGGGTCGGGATCGGTTATAGAGTGCACATTCCTTACCGGTGGTTGTCCTGCGAACTAGAAGGTTCGCTTCGCGGTGAATCTGTTACGAGACGGAGCGAAGGACTGGTGTGCTATTGCTTTGACGCTTAACGGGCTCACTACTTGACCTGGGAGGAGTTCGTCGTATGTTTCGTGTAGAGCATGTGCCTCTAGTGGAGATGGAGAGGAGTGCCAAAGAGTTCTTGGAGCTCTATCAGACTACGGAGGCCATAAAGGAGGTGAACCGAAAGTTTACGAAAATGACATTATTCTATCCTTAGCATGCTGCTTTTGAGGACATGAAGAGGACACGGTGCAAGGATATGTTACGTACCAAGATCAGGGAGTTCGTGAGTACCGCGCAGTATGCTTCACTTGCTGTAGTGATGGAGGCGGCCTGAGGTAGAGTTCGTCAACTGGGAGTGGAGGAGGCACAACCTACGTATAAAGTGGTGACAGGTACGTTCTTGGTTAACCCGGTGCTTGCTGTGGTGACGATTGATAGCGGGGCTACTCATCCTTCCGTGTCTCACATAGTCAGTGAGTGTTTGGGGCCGAGTTGTAGGACGGTTAGGCTGTCCACTTGTGGTTGCAGTTGCTGAAGACAGGACCTTGACGGTTACTGACGTGTACCCGGGGTGCACTTTGGAGATCTCTGGTGTGAGGTTCCCGATTGATTTGATTCCGATCGCTATGCGGGAGTTGTGCGTGACTGTGGGCATGGATTGGATGGATGCGTATGATGCGGAGATTGTTTGTCGTCGCAAACAAGTACGAGTTCGAACCCCAAGCGGGGGAGAAATGCTAGTTCAGGGCGGCTTGCCCAGGCGGACCTCAGCGATATGTTCGGCTGCAAGGGCTCGGAGGTACATGCAGCACAGTGGTCAGGGATTTTTGGCGTATGTGATCGACACGCGCGACGACGGAGAGAAGAAGTCTGTGGAGGATGTGCCAATTGTACGGGAGTTTGCTGACGTATTTTCCCGAGGAGTTACCGGGGATACCTCCCGAGCGACAGGTAGAGTTCCACGTTGATTTGATTCCGGATGCTGCTCCGGTGGCCAAGGCACCTTATCGCCTGGCTCCATCGGAAATGAAGGAGTTGTACACTCGTTGCAGGAACTTATCGAAAAGGAGTTCATCAAGCCGAGTTGTTCACCGTGGGGAGCCCCGATTCTGTTTGTGAAAAAGAAAGACGGGTCCCAACGGATGTGTATAGACTACCGTGAGTTGAATAAGCTTACGGTGAAGAATCGTTATCCTCCGCCAAGGATCGATGACTTGTTCGATCAGCTTCAGGGAGCCTCGTGGTTCTCTAAGGTTGATTTGAGATCGGGGTATCATTGGATGCGGGTGAGGAGAGAGGATACGGAGTAGACGGCCTTTCGTTCACGTCATGGCCATTTACAAGTTGTGGTGATGCCTCTCGGGCTCACCAATGCACCCGCAACGTTCATGGACCTCATGAACCGGGTATGTAGCCCTATGTGGGATCGATCGGTGATCGTGTTCATCGACGATATTCTTGTGTAATCGAAGTTGAAGGAAGAGCATGAGATGCATTTGCGAGAAGTTTTGGAAGTTTTGAGGCGGGAGAAGCTGTATGCTAAGCTCTCCAAGTGTGAGTTCTGGTTACGAGAGGACCACTTTCGAGAGCATGTCGTGAACCAGAATGGTATTATGGTGGACCCGGCCAAGATTACGGCTGTGAAGCGGTGGAAAATGCCAATCGTGAGAGAGTTTCGGGGGAAAATTCCGAATTTTGTCCGTGATAGTCATGGGTCAATTTCTCGGTCTTAATGGAAGGTTGGGTATCCCACGCGTGTGGGTACTGTAGGCCGAATATTATCGGTTAGGGAATGCTGCCCTTTGTAATAAAGAGGATAAATGCGTAGAATTTTTGAGGTAAATAGTATACTTAGGTGTCGACTTTTGGGCTTGAGGCCAAATGCCTTAGTGTAATTGGGGAATTGTAGCCGATTTTAAGGAAATTATGTTGATGATAGTAGTAATCATGAGATGTTTGCTTGTGGTGGAATGACCTTCGTGGATGATTATAAATTTACTAGTTTGATAATTCATGTGGAGTAAATTGTGGGAGTCTATTATAACTCGTGAAAGTTAATCGACAGTTAATGATAGGAATGATCGAATTCGAGTATCCTGTAGGGTATATTGGTGAGCAACTTTAGAATGGTTAGAGCTTGAAATTTGAATCGGGATGTTTGGACAATCTATGGTTGGGAGACAACCGAAGTCGTTTGACCAGGAATGAATCCAGTTGTTGGAATGTTCCTCTGATCATACTTGCGGTGTACTTGAAGGAGTTTTGTGGTAAGAAAAGTATTCGAGAGATTTTTAGGTGGTGTGGGAAATCTTAAATTCCTGTTAGTGAAGGTCTAGTGGAAACACCGGAAGTGCTCCGAGTAAACTTGGGAACCTGAAGCGAAGATGCGAGAGAATTATCCGGAGCTGTGTGCGGGTGTAGACTTCGGGGACGAAGTCTAACTCAAGCGGGGGAGAGTTGTAAAGCCCGTGTCCCGGTAGGGTTTTTAAAATTCTTAATGTAATTATTTTATTGACGTTTAAAGCGAGTCTTGTTAACGAAAGTTGTCAAAGGGGACCTTGAATGTTATGTGTGGCAAACCTTACTCCCTTTTGCAATAATATAGAAATTCAGGGACCAAAAGTGTCAAAGGGATTGAGCCTAGGGGTCAAAGGTGGACAATGGAGGTGTTTGGGTGGTTGAACGGCCAAGGGAAGGGGAACCGACCCCCCCCCCTCTTCCTCTTCTCGGCGGTTTCCAAATTGCACCAACATATAGTTTTCTTTTGTTATTTGCTTATTTTGGCTCCATAGTTTTTGATTTGCCGAGAGGGTGATCGTGAGTGTGAGAAGCCGAGAGAGGAAGAAAAAGAGAGAGAGAGAGAGGTCGCTGGAGAAACGCCGTCGCCGGAAAACCACCGGTGTCAACGTCCTTCGTCGGAGAGGTCGAGAAGAAGGGATTGCAGGCACGGTTGCGAGTCGTCGTTGTAAGGTATGGCTCTCGTTACGTTTCTGTTTTTGCGACGGCCATAACTTTTCCGTCGTAACTCCGATTGAGCCGAAACTGGTACCCACGGTTCAAGTTCGAGGTCGACCACGTTTTCCGTGTTTTAGCGGAAAACCGATTCAGCTTCTAGCTAGGTGAAAAAGTGGTCGCAAATTTGGTGATTTGTCATTTTATGTGAATGACGATTTTTCTGCCACTGTTTTGTCGTGGCCGTAACTTTTTACTCGTAGCTCGGATTGAAATGAAATCGGTGGCCGAAGTTCACTAATCGAGTCAGGAAAGTTTTTCGTGTTTTGCCGAGAATCTGGTTAAGCCTGTAGCTGGGCCGTATGGGGCTGTTTATACAGCCTGGTCCGAAAAACTTCCAGCTTTCTGTCCCTGTTTTGTTTTATGCATAACTTTTGCTTGGAATGTCGGATTGGGATGAAACTGGTGCCAAAAGTTCCCATTCTGAGTCTAGTAACTTTTATATGTTTTGTGGAAAAACCAGTTCGGGCCATAGCTAGTGTCAAATTGCCATTTTATACTGACAGGTCCTGTTTTAGCTGCACTGCGAGATGTTTTTGTAAAATTCGTATAGAGTGCTAGGAATATCGTTAGGACGCGTGCGATACGTCCCTGGAACCATAAGACATTGAACTTCCTGGATGTGGAATTAAGTTTTTGGTTTGATCAGTTTAGCAGGGGTAAAATGGGTCCCGAACAGACCTGCCTTTTTAGTATAAAAGCTGGAATTTTAGTTTTGCTAAACTAGTAAAAGTGTCGTGAGTTGGGACTTCCCGTTGACGTTTTAGTGCGTATTTAGGTGGGAAAAAGTGAGGAAGGTTGACGTGCTGGTGTTGCGGCTCGGGAGCGCGTCGGTTTGCTTTGAGGTGAGTTCTCTCACCGCGTAGTTAGGAATTTCATGTATACCGCTGTTTTTGTGCTATGTGTTATTACGTGTTTACGTGGACCAATTTGGATGGGATGATTTAGCTGTGATTGTTGAAATTATATGTCGATTATTTGTGCTTGCGTACACCTCAGTGGGACTGGGGGGCTCGGTGGGACCGAGGGCTCGGTGGGACTGAGCTAGTACATCTATTTACCTTTACTCGGTGGGACCGAGGGCTCGGTGGGACTGAGCTAGTACAACTATTTACCTTTACTCGGTGGGACCGGGGGCTCAGTGGGACTGAGCTGGTATTGCTATATCTTTGTATACTCGGTGGGACCGAGGTTTGTATGTATGCATGAATCATTATGTGGCTTCGTATTCATGGTAGTGGTGATGTTTCCTACTTGCGAGTAGGGGCGATATGCGTGGGGTTGCTACCTACGTGTGTGGTTGAATTCACTAAGCATTATAGCTTACCCCTTCCCAATATGTTGTTATTTCAGGTGCGGGCGGCAGTCGGGCGTGACCGTACACACATCAAGCGCAGAGTATCAAAGATTGTTAAACTTTCACTTTCGAACCCTTTGAATTTAATTATATAATTTTCCGCTGCATAAACTTTGTTGACGGTTTGAGTCAACGACGTTAATTTCACTTAAGACGTGAATTATTGAATTATGGTTGTTTTATAATGAAATGTATGTTTTAAAAATTTTAAATTTCCTTGTAATTTTTGGGACGTTACAGTTTGGCATTCATTGCACGTCGAGTATTTACACGTTTGGGTGAGGGAGACAATCCGAAATAGGCACTTGTGGGTAGGCTGTTTTGCTCTGGGTCCTTAGGCACGTTAGTCAGTCGCTGGTAGTGGTCGGTTGGGTATCTCGGGGTGAGGCCCCGGTGTTCAGGTGTTATAGCCTAGGCTTTCTAGTAGGTGCTATGAGGATATAGTTGTGGGCACTTACCTGAGAGGTAATTCCGATGTGCGGAGCCCTGAGGCGTTACCTGAGAGGTAGGCGTCAGGGTGTATCCTCGGTTCAGATAAATTAGCTTTGTAGAGCGTGTGTGAGGGATACGTCGACAGTGGGAGGTTGGATATTCCACGCGTGTTGGTAATGTAGGCCGGGTAGTATCGGTTAAGGGAATGACCTACGTGTGTGTTAGTTGACTTGATTGTAGGGGATATCTATTTGTGTTAGTGTCAAGGATAATACCACGGTTGGACCGATGTTCGGCGGGTGGCCGATGTTTGTTATGGTAATCGGTTGGACCGATGTTCCGCGGGTGGCCGATGTTTGTTATGGTAATCGGTTGGACCGATGTTCGGCGGGTGGCCGATGTTTGTTATGGTAATCGGTTGGACCGATGTTCGGCGGGTGGCCGATGTTTGTTATGGTAATCGGTTGGACCGATGTTCGGCGGGTGGCCGATGTTTGTTATTGTAATCGGTTGGACCGATGTTCGGCGGGTGGCCGATGTTTGTTATTGTAATTGGTTGGACCGATGTTCGGCAGGGAGTCGATGTTTTGTTAATATAAGTTATTGAAAATCTTTGGAGTCGATTAGAACTCGTAGGAGATAATCGATGGTTAATGGTAGGAATGATCGGATCCGAGTATCCTGTAAGGTATATTGGTGAGCAACTTTAGGAGGGTTAGAGCTTGAAATTGAATCGGGATGTATAGAATATCTAAGGTTGGGAGACAACCAAAGCCGTTTGACTAGGAATGATTCCAGTTGTTAGAGTGTTCTTCTGATCATAATTTCAGTGTTCTTGAAGGAGTGTGGTTGGTAGAAATGTATTCGAGAAATTTTTAAGACGGTGTGAGAAATTTAGATTCTAGTTGAGGAGAGTCCAGTGGCAACACAGAAAGGGCTCCGAGTGGACTTGGGAACCCGAGGTTGAGATGTGGTGAAACTATCCAGAGTTGTTTGCGGACGTAGACTTCGAGGACG
The DNA here is from genome assembly GCA_033807775.1 of Saussurea involucrata. Classification (NCBI taxonomy): domain Eukaryota; kingdom Viridiplantae; phylum Streptophyta; class Magnoliopsida; order Asterales; family Asteraceae; genus Saussurea; species Saussurea involucrata. Next base: position 117,526,787 of record CM066322.1, read on the forward strand.
AAGTCTAATCCAAGTGGGGGAGAGTTGTAAAGCCCGTGTCCCGGTATGGTTATTTCTTGATTAATTATTGTTTAATATTTTTTTCTCGTAGCGAAATGTTTATTAGCGGGGTTAACGGAATTGTCAAAATGTTAAAAATCCTAGGTTAGGTCCAGAAGAGGAATTATCTTATAAACCTAGGGACTAAAGGTGGTTTTTCTTTTCAAGATTTCATGGAGCGTTTTGTTGTTTTGCTTAAAGAACCGAACCTCAATTCTTTTGTGTAACTCTCGTTCTCTTTCACACTCTCGCAAACAAACAACCTAATCGACATCTCTCCTTCTCGTTTTTTTTCCCACGGCGCAATCAAACCCTAACCTCATCCTCTTTGTGTGTTGAGTGCTGCTGCCGTGAAACCCCCCCCCCCCACCACCACACCAGCGCCGCTGCTGGTGTTGGCCGGAGAGAGAGAGAGATCAATGCGAGAGAGGGAGGTAGAGGGAGAGTGAGCAGCAGAGAGAGAGTGCGGGAGAGAGAGAGAGAGAGTACGAGAGAGAGGGTAACCGAGAAGAGAAAGAGAGGGAGAAGGACGACGAGAAGAAGAAGAAGCCGACGATTCAGTTCCGTTGCTACGTTTTACCGAGAAGTAAGTTTTCCTTTCGTTCGTTTTCCTTGTCGTCGTTGCGTCGCCGGAAAAACGGCCGGCGGCCGCCGCCGGCGACCACCCCTGCCGTAGGTGGCAGTGAGTGGTGCCGTGTGTGGTTCAGTTTCCGTTAAACCGTGATAGCTAAACCCTAACCCGAAACCTTAATCGTTTAAGCCGTTTCGTTAAAACCGTCGTTTTTATAATCATCAATTCATGTGGAAAATGGTGCAGCCACTGTTTTTGCGACGGCTATCACTTTTCCGTCGTAACTCCGTTTGAGCGGGGCCGAGGGTCACATACGCGGGTGGCGTAGTAATTCGGTGGGACCGAAGGTTGTATACGCGGGTGGCGTATGAACCCGGGGGTGCCGGGTTGCGTTTACACGATGGTCGTGTGGTCGGTGAGACCGACGTATGCCTATTAGGTGGGTTGGTGTGAGTATGCAGGTTTATGATTTGTTCGTAGACTTGAATGCTGTTTATGTGCAATTATCTGTTTATGGTGGTGTGGAAATAACTGTGTTATTTATGGTGTTTGAATTCACTAAGCTTCGTGCTTACCCTTTCCCAATAAACTGTGGTTTCAGGTACGGGCGGCTCCCAGGCGTGACGAGTACACACTGGCGCGCGAGGAGAGCTGGTTACTGTATGGTTTTTAATAATTAAACGTTTATTCCGCTGATTTTTATTATGAAGATATTAATTATGAGTTTGCAAACGAAACGTTGGGATCATTTAATGAGTTGTTATAAATGAAATGTTTATTTAAAAATTTAAATTTGCTTGTAATTTTTGGGACGTTACACATAGTTGATGAATTCTCTCTCTATACCTGGGTAATGTTTCTCCGTTCTAAAAGTGACACCCCTGAAGAACTCATCACTTTTGTCAGGAATATGGAAGTCGTGAACAACATGACCGTTCGCTCTATAAGGTGTGATCATGGGACTGAATTCAAAAACAGTTCTCTTGATTCCTTCTTTGAAAGCAAGGGCATTTCTCACAACTATTCTTCAGTGAGAACACCGCAACAAAATGGAGTCACTGAAAGAAGAAATCGATATATCATCGAAGTTGCACGTTCAATGCTCAGCGATTCTCATCTACCTACTCAGTTTTGGGCAGAAGCTGTCAACACTGCTTGTTTTACGTGCTTGTGTGTAGCTGTCAACACTGCTTGTTTTGGGCAGAAGCTGTCAACACTGTCAACGAAATTGAAAACATATTCTTTGTGTGTACGTGCTTGTGTAGAAAGAATAAAGCAACTTATGCTTTGAATAATAGGCTCAAAGTGTGTAAACTGTTGAGACAACAACAATTTTCCATGGACTCAATGTGCATGAATGAAGAGCGAAGGTGGGGCAAACTTCCTTCTTTTTCAATATCCAAACTTTCCAAATGAAGATTAGATAGATTATATGCTGCGTCCCCAAGAAAAATGAAACATTCCTTTGTTAAGAAAGAAATGAGTGGCTGGTGGGGTTAAAGCAAGAGTTGGCATGTGCTAACTGTCTGTTTCAATGATGGTAATGTGAACCAATCAGAAATGTGGCTTCCCGGCTCAAAAAATGGATGGTGCAGAGTTCTCTTATTCTTTTAACTCTGTTCTCACACCCTCTTTCTATTTTTAATCCGCTCACTTCTACCCAAACTCTCATTTACATTTTACCTCACCACAATGAGATACTCAACCGGATGAGTAATCTCCCCCACTCTTTGATTTAGACCCCTCACCCCTCAATCACTCAAGGATAACTTCTTGGGTAGGAAACACTAGTTAACGTGGATCTATAGAAGTTTTGTAAAATCCTCACACTGATTCCCATGAAATTGTCCTAAAAGGTTTTGTGGTGTTCATCAGTTTAACTTGAACATTTATGAATATCGGCATTTGATTAACATTGCCATCAGAATGTATGCTCCTCAATAATATCATGAAATATTTGAGCATTTGAACTTTGAAGAATTCTCAAAACAAGAGTAATGAATGAATGAAATGAAATATATTCATCATCGGTAAGGGTATCAAAGAAATTGAAATTTGTTTATATAAACAAATATAAACAATCTTTGAATGAAATGCTTAAGTTCTCACGCTGAAATGAATATGATGCTCAACAAAAGTTGAAATACAAATGGGAGTATTACCATCGAAAAATTGTTTCATTTTGAGACATGGTAATAACAAAGTCAATATGAAGCTGAACCGGTGTGTATGAATAAACAAGTTTCCTCAGTATCATCTCCTCTACAACATCACCATATGGATTTGTTTGGCCCTGTTAACAAACAATCCCTCGCTGGAAAGAAATACACATGGGTCATAGTTGATGAATTCTCTCTCTATACCTGGGTAATGTTTCTCTGTTCTAAAAGTGACACCCCTGAAGAACTCATCACTTTTGTCAGGTAAATGGAAGTCGTGAACAACATGACCATTCGCTCTATAAGGTGTGATCATGGGACTGAATTCAAAAACAGTTCTCTTGATTCCTTCTTTGAAAGCAAGGGCATTTCTCACAACTATTCTTCAGTGAGAACACCGCAACAAAATGGAGTCACTGAAAGAAGAAATTGAACTATCATCGAAGTTGCACGTTCAATGCTCAGCGATTCTCATCTACCTACTCGGTTTTGGGCAGAAGCTGTCAACACTGCTTGTTTTACTCAAAATCGGTCACTGATAGTCAAAAGATTCAAGAAGACAACCTATGAATCTTTCCATGGGAGAAAGCCTTCAATTAGCTTTCTTCACAATTTTGGATGTCAGTGTTTCATATTGAACAACAGAGATGCCCTTGGAAAGTTTGATCCTAAGGCTGATGATGGAATCTTTCTTGGATATTCTTTAGTCTCCTAAGCCTTCAGGGTCTTCAATCGAAGAAGACAAATTGTAGAAGAAACAATCCACGTCACTTTTGACGAATCCCGTTCAACGAACTCTAGACCTTCTGCTGATACTGAAGAACTGAATCAATGGATGTTTTCTCATCTTGATGATTCAGAAGATGCTCCTATCCCTCAAACTCATACTCATACCGCTGAAGATGACGATCTTACTATCATCCCAAGCATGCAGACAAGTGAAGTTGAATCCTCATGGGTCTCAGTTGTTCCTCTTAACACTATGCCTGCTTCTGAACCTTCTATCTCAGACATACCATCTACTTCTCAACCATCAGTGAATGAAATGACATCTGAACCTCTTCCTCTCTTGGCTGATATACCAGAAGTTGCTGAAGCCTCATCTTCAGCTCCTCCAAAAGTTCAGATTGAGTCAGCGACTTATGCTCAGGCTCAGCGATGGACTATTAATCACCCTATTGAACAAATTCTTGGTGATCCAAATGCTGGTATTCAGACTCGACGAAGTGCAGGTAACATTTGTTTATTTGTTAACTTTATTTCTCTGATTGAACCAAAGAAAACAGATGATGCCCTCAGAGATCCAAACTGGATCAGCGCTATGCAAGAAGAACTGACAGAATTCGAAAGAAACAAAGTTTGGAATCTCGTTCCAAGACCATCTGACAAGTCAGTGATAGGCACTAAATGGGTCTATCGAAACAAGTTGGATGAACATGGAACTGTAACCCGCAACAAGGCTCGTCTTGTTGCTCAGGGATACAGACAAGAGGAAGGTATAGATTACGACGAGACATTTGCTCCAGTGGGAAGACTCGAAGCCATTCGTCTATTCTTAGCTTACGTTGTACACAAAGACTTCAAGGTTTATCAGATGGATGTTAAATCAGCGTTCCTCAATGGAAAGCTGAATGAAGAAGTCTACGTGGAACAACCTCCAGGACTCCCAGATCCTAAGCATCCAGGTTATGTTTATAAACTGGATAAGGCACTTTATGGCTTAAAGAAAGCTCCTCGTGCATGGTATGACACTCTCTCTTCTTATCTCCACATTGAAAAATTTGAGCGAGGTAAAATCGATAAAACTCTATTTTTTAGGAAAGTAAAAGGTCATATTATTCTTGTTCAAATATATGTCGATGATATTATAAAAGGTCATAAAACTCTTATGTATCTTACAGCTAGCCGACCTGATATTATGTACGCAACCTGTTTGTGTGCACGATATCAAGCTGAACCTAAGGAATCTCATTTGATCGCTGTAAAGTGAATCTTTCGATACCTTAAGGATACTCCTAACCTAGGTCGTTTGTATCCCAAAGACTCAGGGTTTGATCTAATCGCCTATTCAGATAGTGATTTTGCAGGTTGCAAATTGTGAAGGAAAAGCACCACGGGAGGCTGTCAGCTCCTGTGTGGAAAGCTGGTGAGTTGGACAAGTAAAAAGCAAAACTTAGTGTCCACCTCAACCGCTGAAGCTGAGTATGTAGCCGCTAGAATCTGTTGTTCTCAGGTCTTGTGGATGAGAAATCAACTACTGGACTATGACCTTCAGCTCTCCAAAATTCCAATCTATTGCGATAGCACAAGTGTCATCGCTATAGCAAACAATCCAGTGCTACACTCAAAGACCAAACACATCGAAATCAGGTATCATTTTATCAGATATCATGTGATGAATGGTGATATAGAACTTCATTTTATCCCAACTGATTTTCAGTTAGCTGATCTATTCACCAAACCTCTTGATGAGACAACATTTAACTTTCTCATCAGTGAGCTTGGAATGCTGAACTTAGAAGAGTAAAATCTTCAGTGGTTTACATTTGATCAGTGATATAAATGAATTTGTATAACCCTATTAGTCATCTACTGTTAACACCAGATCTATTAGGTAAACGAGTAATCTTCCATTGATCTTCAAGAATCTAGAATTTACATAAGAATTCCAAGCTTTCTCTGTCTAGATTCTCTCTCTAGAATATTACAATTAAGATCATTCACTAATGACTTTCTTAACAACTAAGCTAACTAATCCTATTTATACCTAGGATTACAAGGCATTAAATCTAAACTACTTTCACTTTACATGACTTTGACTTTTACATTTGACTTTACAATGTTTGACCATTACAAGACTTTACAATAAATCTTGAATACAATAATGCTCTAACATTCTCCCCCTTTGGATTCAAGATTTAAAAAAATATGACAGCAGTCTTCAGCTCCTGATCTTCAAAACTTTAACTTTGACCGCTATAAACTTTGAAGCTCAGATAATCTTCAAACAACTTTATCTTCACTAGTTCACGGCGAACTATATGCTTTGACACTCTTTAAAAACTCAGCTTTGAAGAATCTTTAGTCAAACATGAAAAGTATTTGTCTTTCACAATGTACTCTTCAACAAATTGTCTTCAAGTCTTGAACGCAAATTTCAGATCTTTGCATCTTTGAATTTTGCAACTTTAAACTTTGAAGCTTTGAAAACATTGAAGCTTTGAACTTTGAGGCTTTGAAAACTTTGAAGCTTTGAACTCAAACTTTGAATGATTTCTTGAACTTTGTATCTTCATCTCTTTGACCTTGAATCGTCTTCGAACAACGAACTCTCTTGAATCATCTCGGAATGTCTTCTTGACTTTGAGAAATCATTTCTCCCCTTTAATCTTTCAATGACAAATCTTCCTTTTCTTCAGGGTATTATTTCTCCCCCTGTTGTTCAGTATACTATTTCTCCCCCTTTTTGATGATTGTGAGCATCATGATCATCAAAACTTTTATCAAATCCAGATATGATAAACCGTCAATTCCAAAAGAATTTATCCGAATCTTTTCAAATTCAGACAAAAGAATGTGGTAACCCTGAAACAATGGATGAATCAGTTAAAATACCTGTAAGTAGCACGGAGCCACTTAGTACAACGGATGCACTTTGGAAAGGAGCTTTTTATTGTTCACTCCCCCAGGGCTTCCATTCAATCATCGAAAAACCCCAAAGGAAATTTTATGAACGTTATGACAAGAAAACATATTCCTTGTGTGTACGTGCTTTGTGTAGAAAGAATAAAGCAACTTATGCTTTGAATAATAGGCTCAAGGTGTGTAAACTGTTGAGACAACAACAATTTTCCACGGACTCAATGTGCATGAATAAAGAGCGAAGGTGGGGCAAACTTCCTTCTTTTTCAATATCCAAACTTTCCAAATGAAGATTAGATAGATTATATGCTGCGTCCCCAAGAAAAATGAAACATTCCTTTGTTAAGAAAGAAATGAGTGGCTGGTGGGGTTAAAGCAAGAGTTGGCATGGGCTAACTGCCCGTTTCAATGATGGTCACCAACGAATGTGAACCAATCAGAAATGTGGCTTCCCGGCTCAGAAAATGGATGGTGCAGAGTTCTCTTATTCTTTTAACTCTGTTCTCACACTCTCTTTCTGTTTTTAATCCGCTCACTTCTACCCAAACTCTCATTTACATTTTACCTCACCACAATGAGATACTCAACCGGATGAGTAATCTCCCCCACTCTTTGATTTAGACCCCTCACCCCTCAATCACTCAAGGATAACTTCTTGGGTAGGAAACACTGGTTAACGTGGATCTATAGAAGTTTTGTAAAATCCTCACACTGATTCCCATGAAATTGTCCTAAAAGGTTTTGTGGTGTTCATCAGTTTAACTTGAACATTTATGAATATCGGCATTTGATTAACATTGCCATCAGAATGTATGCTCCTCAATAATATCATGAAATATTTGAGCATGTGAACTTTGAAGAATTCTCAAAACAAGAGTAATGAATGAATGAAATGAAATATATTCATCATCGGTAAGGGTATCAAAGAAATTGAAATTTGTTTATATGAACAAATATAAACAATCTTTGAATGAAATGCTTAAGTTCTCACGCTGAAATAAATATGATGCTCAACAAAAGTTGAAATACAAACGGGAGTATTACCATCGAAAAATTGTTTCATTTTGAGACATGGTAATAACAAAGTCAATATGAAGCTGAACCGGTGTGTTTCATTTTCACAAAATTTTGAAAACTCAGAATTTGACAATTCGAATAATTGGGATTCAAGTCGTTTAATCTCACTCTTAAGATCAACATTGGCTTTTTGACTGTGATCAAAATTTACCCCAATATTGTCATAATCATCCTCTAATTTTTCCAAATTCAATTGCAATTTAGAAATTTGATTTTCTAAGTTAACAATTTTACGTAATGCAGAATCCAAGTCAGGAAATTCAAAAGAGGTTTCTTGAACAAACTCCTTTTTGTTAGAATCTGATTTAATATTTGACTCCTTTTCGTCACAAGATTCAGTCTTAATAGATTCAGGTTCATCAATTTTAGAATTAGAAGATTTATCCTTAGATTCATTTGAAAACAATAAATTAAATTCAGTTAGTTCAACCTTTTTGGTTTTATAACTGGAATTTAATTCATCGTATTTAAAATTGTTGTATTGAATCTAGGCTTTTCGTCCGAACCTTTATCTGTCTTGACTTTCTCTTTATTTGAAACAGGAGCTGGAGGATTTGAAGTATTAGATTTAACAGAAGTTTGTGATATTGAAGATGTTTCTGTTATAAGAGTTTGCTTCAAGCTTTCATTATTAGATTTAACAAAAGTTTGTGATATTGGAGGTATTTTTGTTTTAAGAGTTTGCTTCAAACCTTCAGTCTTTGATTTTGGAGGTATTTCTGTTTTAAGAGTTTCCTTCAGACCTTCACCCAATTTTTCAATTGTGTAAAGATTTTCAGGTGCTTTCTTTAGAACCTCAACATCAGATAATCCTAGTCCCATTTTTGGATTATAAAATCGAGTATCTTTTGGGTAACTAGTAATTAATTTTAGAGTTTGCTCAGTTTGACCTCTTTTATAATTTAAATCCTCAAGTTGCTTGATCTTTGCAAAAGCTTCTTTTCTTTCTTCAGAAAGAATCTTGATTTTAAATTGACAATCTATGTTTTCATCACTTATATCTCTCATTTTCTCCTTCAATTCAGAAATTTCAGTTTCAAGCTTTTTAACTTTTGTTCTAATGACTTCTTTTTCTTTTTCTCTATCTTCGGCTAAGCATTTATAAAGAAGTGCCTCATCTTGATATCTTAACAGTGAACGATCAAGACGCTTGATCTCATCTTTAGCTTCAGAAAGAGTCCATTTTTCTACTCTCTGAACAAAATTGATTCGCTAATATCAAGGTATGTTCTTTTTTACTCGCTGACGTTCGCCTATGAATGCAAGATTTCAAAACAAACTGCATCGCTGAAAATCTCTTCCTTTCAGTGATATTTTGAAATTTGAAAACTCTCACTGATATTTCTAATTAGTGCTTCGTGTTTTTAAAATGTCCCTGAGTTTTACGAAATGACGTTTGTGACGTCATCACAACGGATAAACCATGGCACGCCTTTTCTCTGACACGTTTGCCCGTTTCGTTTCCTTGTCCAATCAAATTCAAGGGACGTGTCCGTGTCATCATGAAAAACTTTCCCGCTCATAGTTTTTCTCTCTCTACTCTCACTATATAAACCTCTTGCGTTTATATTTTTACCTTTTACGCAAACTCAAAACTCTGTCAAGCAAGAACACTGTTGCATTTGAACTAATTTCTCCAGAAACTGTTCATCTTCATCTTCAACGCAAAAGGTTAATATTCTTGTTATTTTCCTTTAAATAAACTTGTTTTTGATCTTATTCTTGGTTTCAAAAGATCAAACAAAAGAACTTTTTCAAAATGAAATCACTTCTCTTCATGATTTTATAAATGCAATCTGTTCCTCAGATTGTTCTTCAAGTTTAAACTAAAAATCTTAAACTTGACCATGTGATACGTTTTTCCAGAATCTCTTCTTTAAAAGGAAAACTGGAAAACAAGAACATTCAGTATGTTTTGTATTTTTGTTCAAAACTAGAAAAACCCTAATTTATATTTCTTTCTCTAAATGACAATTACAAAACCCTAAAACCCCATATTTTAGACTTTTATCCATTTTAAGAACTTCTTTTCATATTCTTCATACTTATATAACATAAATGGCATCCTCTGAAGCTCCCACTGCTCAATCTTCTACTGCTTCGGAAAGCATTGAACTCATCAAAGCCCCTCATGTCAACTTTGAAATCGAGCAAGTCACATTCCAAGAAAACAATCCTTATGCCCTCTTAAACTTTCCTCCAAAGAAGAAAATCACACACCTGGACTACGCTGTAGTCTTCCTCCAAACCTGTCCTCTATCGACAGCCCTAACCATCCGACCTCCTACTCACAAGAACCTACTAGCTCAGTTCTGGTATACTGCCATAAGAGCTCAGATAACCTCCACCAAAGACCCCAACAAAAAGATCGATGTCATCCTCTTCGACACCGAACATGGTACTTCAAAGATCACTCCCGGCGCTATCCGATGTTCCCTAAACCTCCCTGGTAGTTCTAAGGAAAAACGCTTCGTTCCTCTACTAAATCCCAAGAACCCCGCTGATAGAGAAGCACTTATTGCATTCTTTGATGCAATGAAGTATGTTTGGGGAATAGGGAGAGACGGTCTCCCTGAGAAGAAGCTTACCACGATCTAGAAATCCAAAATGCCCAGCGAGATGAATTTCATCTTCGCTCATCTGATAAGCTGCATGACAGCTAAGGTTGGTTCCACTGACCAAGCCTCCAAACCCCAGCAGGATATGGGGTACGCACTGTTGGAGGGCCTTCACATCGATTGGGCCAAAATCATCTTCGATGACATGATGCTTAGAGTCGACGAAACAAAGAGGCCACATACTGTTCCACATCCCTGGTTTGTCAGCGCTCTCTTCAGACAACGGCTCGAGGACAAATACCTGAAGGTGGGCGACCTGAAACTCTCACAGGTTGGCTCTAAGGTTCTCGACTATACGCCCATGCCAAACGAGGTACGTCTTTCTACTCTCTTATCTCTTCTCAGACCTCTTACTTCTTCTACTTCTACAGCTACCACATCGGCAGCGGTAATCCCAACCGCTGATACCCAGGCTGCAACCTCCACTCCTTCTCGAAAGAGAAAACACTCTGACACCCACCTTGGTGGTAATAAGCCCAAGAAGTTCACCAAGGAGCAACCCTCTAAGCCTTCCCAGGATGAAGACTCCACGTCTCTCTCTACACAAGAGCCGTTGGAAAGTTCAGTGGTACGCTCTACCACAGATGCTGAATCCACCCCTTTTATACCCGCTCCAGTGTCTCTAAACGCTGCGGTTGTCTTGGAACAGAACATGCTTCCCAATCCCTCTTCTCAAGTCTTACTCCTCCCTCTATTTCTTTGGTCACTCCACCTCTTTTCCCCCCACTCTCTACAACAAACATCATCCTCAGTGATACATCTGCTGAAGCTCTACAGCGGATGATGGATCAAAACATAGGACCTGCGGGCACCTCTATGCGTCAAGGCTCTCTGGAAGATGACATGGAAACATATTCAGGTTATCGAAACTTCGATGACTTCGTCAACCAACCCGCAGGTATACACAACACCTTAAACACTCCTCTCTCAAAACCCCCAACTTCTGAGCTTTCCTTTGTTCATAAGTTTTTATCTTCTACATGTTCTAATTTGGGAGATATCGACACCTCCTTAAAGGATTTAACTACAAAGGTGGAATCTCTCACCACCACTCTCTCTGCCAACTCTTCAGCGGTTACAAACGCTGGAGAGGCTCTCAAGACACTCACCACAGAGGTGAAAGACAAAGCGTCCAGTGCTGATCTGGATAGGTGGAAGGAAGTCTTTCCAACATTCCTCAGGCTCTCGCTGACTACTCCACCTCCATCAACACCCTGAACGCTACCAACAACACCCTTTCCACAAACATCACCACCCTGTCTAACAAAGTCACATCGTTGACGATAGTGGTTGGTAATCTTCAGGGGGAGGTGACTACAATAAAATCAGAGGTGAGCACTACGACAACTCTACTGCAGCAAATCCTCGATCGCCTGAACGCACCAACTTGTACTCCCTCACACTTCACTCAGGCTGATCGGGAGACTCTACAAAAGATCAACCCTGCTATTTCTGGTCTAGAAGACAGAATAGCAAGGGTTGAAATATGTGTTGGGATCACTAGCCTAGAAGACAGTGACCCAAAGCATACTGATGTTGCTGCTGCTGCTGCTACTGTATCCTCCCCCATCCGTCATGTGGAAGAGGGGGGGATGAATCAAGAAGACCTTCCCCATAACTTTGAGGGGGAGGGTATTATTTCTGCTGATGACAAACCTCAGGGAGATGAAAACCCTGAGGGAACTGAGTAACCTCCCTCTGAATCTGAGGGGGAGTAACTCGAAGAGGACAATGATGTTGAAGTCCTAGAACCAACTGCTGACGACGACAAGGAAGAAGAAGCTGAGGAAGAAGAAGAAAACCTCGATCTTGAAGACGACGAACCATCAGCATCACCTAACATTGATGATGATGATGATGATGTCGATGATGATGGTGTCGACTTCACCTTCCAACCCAGAAGAACCCTTGCTCTCAAAGGGGTAGTTCTAAACGAACCATCAGGGGAGGGGACAAAGAAAAAGCCTGCAGCAACTGAAGCCGACAAGGGCAAAAATAAAGGCATCACTGAAGATAATCTGACTATCTTGCTTCGAAAGCCAGTTTGTCAGGTACAATGTATTTTCTTCCCTTACACTGCATCCCTCCTCTATCCTTTCTCAACCTCAGTTCTCCTCTCCATAAAACCTCTATACACTTAAACCTCATTCTTTTCTCTATCTCTTCTCCTAAATGATCTTACTCAAACGATCATTATGTTTCAGCTAGTCCTCTCCCCTGCTTGAGGATCTAGTTGCTGAAGAAATAATCCCAGTCTTAGATTTCGCTGAGACTGATGAACTAGAAGAAGAATTGCTCTCTCATAACAAACGACCTTCCTTGGCTCCTCAAACGCTAAGTGTAGAAGAATTTAAAAAGAGAGAAGCAATGATCAAACAGCTTGAAGATCAGCGAATCATCTATGCCCCTCGATTCAAAATAACAAGAAAAGAAGTCGCTGAACACTTCAAAGCTGAAGAACAACCCGCCGAACAAAAAAGAGCAGAAGAAAGAGATAAAGCTTATGCTATCGAGCTCGTCTAACATTTGGTGGAAGATCCTGCACTGAAGAAGACTCCCATCGATGTTCAACGTCAATTGTGGAAGGACGCCAAAAAGATCGTCGAGAAGAAGACCAAGGTATCTGAGTCTACTTTGGAATGGTGCAAATAAAGACTGCACTATCGATATCGGGCCCCCAGAATCAACAAGGTGAACATCAGGGGAAGGATATCAATAAACGTTCTAGTTGTTGACGTCGACATATACAGAGAAAATGGTAGTAATGAAACCATCTACGCTTCATCGATCTGCAAGTACGGTCTCTCCGAGTGGTTGGAGATGTTAATAGCCATTCAGCGATCACGCTCAACCTTTAAAGACCATGTCGAGATAGTTTTAAATAAACAGATCGACTTGGTTACATCTGTTGTGGATATTCCTCCTCCTCCTCCAGTTCAACGAAGAAGGGCCTCTGCAAAGAAAAAGATAACATCTTCAGACTCAGGTCCTCCTATTCGAAATGAAACCAGAATTGGCTTTTCATGCGCTGAAGTTCTTGGTCCTGAACCTGATCTCTCAGCTCTCGACATCTCCCTGCCCCCTGGTGAACGCTTCATCCTTGGAAATGTCTTAAGCGATCCCTATGGTATCTTCTTCAGAGACTACGATGGACGAGAATGCTTTCAACGCATCTCTGAGCTACCCATCACTCCTATCGAACAACTCAGGGATCTCGTCTATTGGTGCGGTTTCAGAGATGATCTTCTCAGACACTTCATGAAGCCCCTGATCTTCAAAAAAGCAAAGCATAGACGGGAACTTGGAGAAAAAGTCCCTAATTGGATGATCCCTACCACAAACTCCCTTGATGAACTTCTCATTAAGGATGAACCTGTATAGCTGATAGGATTCCCTGTAATTCTTCTATCTTTATCAGTTTATATCTTTTGTACTTGTAATTTTTATTTGTTGTACTTGTAATTTTTCTACTTCCCTCTGTAACTTATACGAAGTTTAAAGAAAAATTCCAGCGAATGTACTTTACTCCATCAGTACTTAAAAGATCCCCAAAAACAGTAAATTGGACAAATACTTTATGAGTCCTCTTTATCCTTATGTTTTCATACTTAGCACTTTTCTTTTATTGATATGTCATAATCAAATAGGGGGAGATTGTTGATCCAAACCCTCAATGATTTGATAATGACTCTCTAAGAATCACTTAGTGAAAATTGTAAGTAAACATTCTGTATAAGTGTTTCTCTATCGCTGATAAGTACTAAGTCTATTTCAGTACCGCTGATAAGAAACTCAAGTTATTTATTTTATACATTCAGCAAAACTGTACATCAGTAAGCCCTGATCCTGTCCAGCCTCACTGATGATCGCTGATAAAATATGCTGTTTACTTATGATCCCTAAAGACAAGTTTCACGTCAACTATGTTCTACGATGAAGTCGAAGATCAAGCCAAAGAACCAACGACAAGTCTACTAATGAACTGATGCGGATATCAGCGAAGCCAAGACCTGTCCACTCAACGTGAAGTTTTAAGTAGAAGACTTCAGCGAACGCTGAACTTTATCACTCGCTGATAAAGAACAATTCAGCGAATGTTGATCATGAAGTTTCCTCTATAAGTTACTTTTGTCTTATCCCCTTGCACGTCTCAATACGATATGTCAGAACGGACATCCCTGTTATCCAGAGTCGTACAACCAACTCTGATTCTACATTGTTCATCATGCGGCCACTATTTTGTCGACTGAAGTCAAATCATGCAACCAACCAGCTGCTGCCACGTGTAAACTGATACTGTTGTGCATTAAATGCATGCAATATATAAAGGAAACCCTACTTCAGAAATGAAGAGCTCGCCTATTTCCTTCTTCTTACTATTCTATGTGTTAGAATATTATCCTTAGTATTCTTATTTCCTCTCTATCTTAATTCTAGTGCAAGAAATCTTAGTGATTCTCTTAACATGTTTAGATTAGGTTTATTCCTTAATCTTGTTCAGCAACAAGTTGTAAATTGTTTAATACATATCAATAAACAATTTAGAAAATTACAAATTGTGTGTTTGTATTCAACCCCCCCCCCTTTCTACAAACTTGTATAACCCTTTCGAGACCAACAAGTCAGCTATCGCTGAAGCTTCAATCTTGATTTTTCGCACCTGTAGACTTGTCTTGGTTTCACTGATGTCCTCATCAGATCATGAGTACACTTGTCCTTGTTCATCAACTTTGTCTTCGATGTCAGCGATGAACTCCTTAGTCGCGAGGCTTGTCTTCAGGGATTACAATCAACACTGCTACATTTGAGATCATCAGCGATAATGAATAGACTTATGTTATCGCTGATAATGAAACATTGTTACACATGTTATCGCTGATGGGGAAACATTAACACATATAAATGCTAATTGCAATTTTCACTAAGTACTCAAAGGGTTGTCATCAAATCACTGAGAGAGTTTGGGCCAACAATGTCCCCCTATTTTATGATGACAAAGCAACATAGGAAATTGCTAAGTATTAAAACGTAAAGATAAAGAGGACTCATAGTTGCATGTCCCAATTACTGTTCTAAGGGATCTTTTCTAGTAATGATGGAGTAAAGTACTTTCACTGAAAACTTTTATTAAATCGTAATAAGTTTACAAAGAGAAGTTGAAAGTTTACATGTACAAGTGAAAGAATTATGAAAGTACTAAAAGGAATACTGACAAATTACAAAAGATACAAGTAGAGAATCTGTCAGCTATTCTGGTTCACCTTGAAAATCATTTCGTTATATGAGTCTCCTTCTGTGATCATCCAGTCAGGTACTTTCTCCCCCTATTGTTTTCTGAGCTTTGCTTCCTTGAGGACATGGGCTTTGAGAAAGATACCTGGTCTTAACAAGTTACTCTAGTGGAGAAGATCTCTGAGTTGTTGAATTAGGCAGATGGGAATCTTTGAATTTCTTTGAAAGCGCAAGATGCCATTACAATCAAGGAAGATGATTCCGTAAGGGTCGCCTAACACTTGAACAGGTTTGAAGGGACCTCCTGGTGGCAGTGAAAGATCGAGAGCTGATAAGCCAGGTGGTGGTCTAAGTACTGCTTCTCTTGAGAATTCAATACATGTTTCATTTCGATGAGGAGGTTCATCAGAGGTTGAAGCTCGCTTTGATGTTCTTTTTGCTGGTCCTTGGTTCTGAAGAAGAACAGGATGAGGTAATTCCATTCTCGCTGAGACCTTGTTAATGAGTAAGTTCAAGAACTTCTCTACATAGGATTTGTACTTGGACTTGGATTTTTGAATTGCATTTATGATCTCTAGCCATTCATCAGATCCGAAGAGCTCTAGCTTAGACATATACAGTGTTTGCGAAGAGTCGTTTTCTCTAATAACTTGGATTGTTACCAACACTGTTTTCTTTTTGCTCGAACTCGTTACGTTTACACCAGTGATTATGCTTGGATGGTATTTGTAATCGATCTTCTCTCTACACCAATCTAACTGGGAGTCTCTGACAGCTTTTTCTTCTCGGGCTTCCTTCTCAACTTCCTTCAGCAGTTGTTCTTGGAATCTGATTGGATTCTTTTTCAGCTTCTTATCAGAGACTGAGTTTTGCGCTACCATAAGGGCAAGTTTAGCATCCTTTTGGTAGGCAACATACAATTCCTCAGCTCTGATGGATTCTTCATGTTCCTCTAGGGTTAGAAATCCAAGACTGTCAGTGGTAGCACATTGTTGAGAAGGGATCTTGAGCCATTGGCTCTCTAGCTTATGAAGGATTGTTGATCTTCTTCTTTGTAGTTCATCCTTAGACCTTTGGATTGGTCGTGAGGGTCTATTTGGTAGGGGGTGCTCACTGGTTGGGTTGATCGGGTTGAAGGCATTTCGACACATCAACCCACTGTTGGCGGTTTGAAAAAATTTCAACCCAACTTAACCCAAACAAAGGTACAACCCAACCCAACCCGCTCGGGTTGGTCGGGTTGGTCGGGTTATGTTTAAACAAGATAAATCAAAACTAGAAATATAAAAATAAAGGAAAATGTCTTTAAAATACAACAAATAATTCAGACAATATTTAGATACTACATATAAAATGTCTAAACCACATATGATCAAATAGCTTGACGTCTCCAATTTGCATATTTCTTAAATCTTAAACATATCGTCATCAACCGTTTTTCTCAATTTGCATATATATGTTAACATTTAATATATATATATATATATATATATATATATATATATATATATATATGTGTGTGTGTGTGTGTGAGTGAGTGTGTGTGAAGGAGTTATATAGAGATGGATAAGAGACTGAATATGTATATGTATATGTATATATATATATATATATATATATATATATATATATATATATATATATATATATATCAGGTTCATCGGGTTGGGTTGGGTTCATATTATCGTAACCCGATATCAACCCAATACATTCGGTTTGAAGATTTTACAACTCGATTGGACATCGGGTTGCTTCGGGATGGGTTATTTCACGTCGGGTTGGGTTGGGTTGATTGGGTTGGTCGGGTTTTTGAGCACCCCTACTGTTTGGGTGACTCCCCAATTCTTATTCTTCTTCTTTCTCATCAGTCTACAAGACAGAGACTGGGATTATTTCATCAGTAGTAGTCGCTGGGATTATTTGTTGCTGATCTTCAGCTCGTCCCTCAAGCAGGGGAGAGAACTAGCTGGATTAAAAGAAGACCGAGTTTGGTTTGGGAAGAAAAGATAGATAAAGAGGTTAAGTGTATAGCAGGGGTCGAAGGTGAGCATGAGTAGAAGCAGAGAAAGGATTGATGGAGAGGCATACCTGAGAAGGTTGCCCCTCAGATATGATGCATATCTTCAGGTTTCCCTTGGCAGCGATTTGATTTTGTTTGCCTTGGGAAGATTTCTTCGTTAGGGTCTTCTTAGATCTCCCCCCTGCTTCATTTATTGTAACTCCTTTTAGAGGAGGAGCGCTGATGGGTTTGGGGTTGAACCACATAATGGATTCTTCATCATCATCGTCGTCGTCAGCGAACCCAGAGTTCTTTTTAGAGTCTTCTAACTCCAACTGTTCATCCTTCTCCTCTTCTTCTTCTTCTTCTTCTTCTTCATCCTCTTCATCAGAGGAAATAAGTACAGTTTCAGCATTATAAGAAGAAGGAAGGGTTTGGGTTTCTTTATTTAAATCCTTCCCCTGATCATGAGGGAGGTCTTCTTTATTTTCTTTCTCCTTCTCCCCCTCTTTATCATCGTCATGTAGAGGAGTGCTGAGAGGAGCAGCTTCAGCAATGTCCACTATGTCTTCTAGGCTAGGGATGCCTGCTGAGGTGGAAGGAGAATCAGCTTCCAGCTTATCCACCCTGGCTTCTAGGCCAGGGATGGCCTTCTTCGCGTCAAGCACAAAATCAGCGACCATGCCCAATTAGGTGATGTTGCTGGATGTGAAGGAGGGAGTAGGAGCATGAACTGGTTCCTTCAGCTTGGCCAAAATTTCAACGAGTAGGTCGTTGTTTGCTTCGACCTTGTTGCTAAGGTCGGTGACAGAAGAGGTGAGTGGGCTGATGGTGTTGCTCAGCGAATGTATGGAAGAGGTGTTTGCAGCAACATCCGTCTGTATTTGGGTCACCTCCTCTGTGAGAGCTGATAGCTGGGAGTTCTCAGCTTTAGAGTAAAGAGAGGAGGCGAGTTGGGTCAGCGAAGAGTCGGTAGCATTCACAATGGTGGTGTTGGCGTCGACAGCTATGGAGAGCGAAGCGACGTGATCGCTGACCTCCTTGATGGAGGCATTCAAGGTCTCCAAAGTAGGACCTGTAACAGAAAAAGAAGGTTGAGCACTCACATGCTCGGGCTTAGATATTTTAGAAGAGATGGGTAGGGAAATTGATGTATCTAATGGTGTGGGGAAGAAATCAAATTGATTCCCTCAGAAAAACTCTATGTAACGCTCGAGAGGAGTATGGGACACAGGTATATCCTGAAAGTCATCGTGAGAATGACCATTAGGTCCTACATTTTGTTGCATCAAATCCCTGAGAAGGGATGCTCTTGAGTCAGCGACCGAAGTCAGTGGTGCAGTTGTCATGTAGACAAGAGAAATGGTGGGTTGAGAAGCGATGGAGGTGAAGATGGAAGTGCTTCATGGCAGAGTGGCACTGGTGTTGCCAAAAACTAACTCTTCAATGCTTTGAGGAACTGAGAGTGGTGGGGTAGATACCAATGTAGATTCAGCGGTTGTTGGGATCGCTGAAGCAATTGAGTCGGATGCAGAGATGGTGGAGCATACCATGAAGGTTTCCAGAGTTGCTTGTGAAGAGGCAACACCTGATGTTGTTGTTGGTGATTGCTGGTGGGGCTTCTCCTTTGTGGATCTCTTGGTCTTTTTAGATTGACTAAGAGGGGTAGTGGAGGGTTTCCTCTTGGAAGAGGTGGAGGTTGCAGCGTGGGAAACCACAAAGGGTTGAGCCGTGAGCATTGCTGCAGAAGAAGAAGAAGTGGAGTAGAGGCGGTGTTTGAGTTCAGTGATACTTACCTCGTTATCAACCCGGTCAACGTCAAGGATGTGAACCCCTAGTTTCGAGAGTTGATAATCACCCTCGGTCGGGTAGAGCTTCTGAAGAAAGTGTTGCATGAGTGCTGAGACGAAGCGCACATAAGGGACTTTGAGTTCCCTGTCAGGTTTCTCGACTTTGGCCATCAGATCGTCGAAGATGATCATGGCATAGTCGATGTTGTGATCAGCGATGACCGAGTAGCCGAGCTGTAAAGTTGGCCAGTTGTCCTGGTCTATAGAACCAGTCTTTCCACCCATGGACTGGATGAATTGGGTGAAGAGATAGTTGAGCTCAGAAGACATTTTGGCCTTAAGAACATTGGTCAACCTTGTTGGTTCCTGTTTTGCTTGAACAATGATCTTAACTTTCAGTTAGTTCAGATTTAGATATGGTGCGGAAGCGTATTTAAGAACTGAAAGATAATGTAAGGTAGAAGAACACACAATATCAAATAAACAGTATGTGAGAACAGATGAATATATCCAAGATTACTGTATTTGATATATATTAAGAACACCAAGAACTTCAAAGGATTAACAAGAAATCTGCAGTTAATGGTGTGTGTGAGAAGTGCAAAGCAATAAGAAATATGATTTCAACTGGTCATCCCTGTCATTCACTTTCAGAGAGAATAATACAATACTGTTTGGAAAGTAAAAGGATGATTAGCTTGTTTTTCCAAGCTAATCTTACATTAAATACAATGGGCCCGTGGTTAACAAGCCCACGGCCCATTCACTAACAAGCTCTATTTTAAACAAATACAATTCAACCCTTGAACTTTAAATCAACTATAAAACCTGCCCTAACAATCTCCCCCTTTGATTTGAAGTTCGAGTTGGTGCTCTAGATCTCTCCAGTTGAAGACGTATCTTTTGCGGAGCTCGAAGTGTACCTCGAACAATCTGATGGCGCGGCGATGGTCGATGCGATCTTCAATCATTTCCAAGGCATTTCGAGCAGTTACTTCATTTGGATTCGGAACATAAGAATACCTTGGATTTTCAGACTCGTGCTGAATAATCTTTTGAAGAGCATATCTGACCTTTAAGAGTGTGCCGTCACAGAATCTTTCCACCTGACTGAAGCGCATGAACTTCTTCTCTTTTTTGCTCGTTGAGGTAAACAATCCCGAATTCTGGTTCTAGAAGCATAGCGTTCTCGGGATACATGTTTAACTCAGGTGCTTTCAGATTCGGCTTGATCAGATTTACCTTTTTCGTCTTGTTCTCGATAGCCATTTGGAAGTCCGTTAGATAAGACATCATGATAGTGCGGACCATGTATCGACGAACAGCTTCGAGCGCCTTC
Organism: Saussurea involucrata; assembly: GCA_033807775.1. NCBI lineage: Eukaryota > Viridiplantae > Streptophyta > Magnoliopsida > Asterales > Asteraceae > Saussurea > Saussurea involucrata. Next base: position 117,547,253 of record CM066322.1, read on the forward strand.
GTAATCTCTAGCGGTCGGATGGTTCTTGTACGTAAGTCTTTCAGAATAACCAGAAAGTCGAGTGGTCAGAGGTTCTTGAAGTCAGCTTCTGAAAATTTCCATTCGTTCCCATCTTCACGTCGAACAATGAAAACTGGGTAGACGATCCTCATAATACGTCTTGAATAGATACTGATTACCTCTGTGATTCGAAGTATGGTTCTGACCTGGTTGACTGGAAGACACCGCTGCATTGTGCTGATATATCGGCGTTGAAATTTTGGGTCAAGGTTGTAAATACCCAGACAGAAGGTCGGCTCGATCGGGCGAAGCTTGTGTACCATGATCTTCTCCCAACGGATGTGTTGCTGTTGAGGAGGGGAAGGAAGATCAGAAGCTGTCGTGGGAGGAGCAGTTGTCTGAAGATCGGAAGTAGTAGACTCGGGTCTTGTTGATGATGTTCCGGCGGGTTGAGCATAGTGAACGGGGGATGTTCCATACAAATTTTGGAGCAGGAACTGATCATAATCAATGTTGTCGTCCTCATCAGTGGGGAAGACCAAATTTACCTGGAGATTTACGGCACTGGCGGCTTTTTCGTACCATGCATCTTCGGTCTCCGGGTTGGCTTCACAATCTGGATCTATCATGTCCAGAATCGGTCTGTCTGATGAGTCAAGGTCGATCAGTTCCTGTGTTGAACCCTTGGGCTTTTCAACCGTCGGGTCTTCATCATTTGATATATCCATATCAATCACCATTTCTGCTAAAGGTAACTCGGCTTCAGGATTTGTTTCGGTTGTAGTAGCCATAGTTGAAGGTTCCAGTTGAACCACAGTTGTAGTTTCAGCAGTGAGGATCTGGGCGGTCTCGGTTAGGCGTTGTCGTTTCTCCCCCTCACGGTGATCAGGATCATCCTGGTCATCGTGCTTACGTTTCAGACCGCCTGCTTGACACTTACAGGTTTCTTCGAGCGAGCGGACCGTCTCAGATAGCGTGGTGAGCGCTTTGTTGTAGTCCTTGAGGGTTGAGTCAATGGCGTCTAAACGAGTGATGATAGATGATGAAGGAGCAGTGACCTGGGATTTCAGAACGGAGATCAGGTCTGCTTCGGTAGAGGCGGTTGTGTCTGATTCCTGGAGCAGTTGGGCCAATAGCATCGTCTTCAGGGTGTCCACCGAATAGATAGGTTGCGGTTTAATCGGTGGAGGTACAGGGGCGGTTTCAGTTTCGACGAGGTGGCCTTTACCTTTGATAGCGCGCATCGCTTTGGCAAGTTCAGCGGCCACATGTTGTTGCATCTGTTGCTCCATATCCTGGCGGACAGCCTTAAGGGTGCTGTCCAGGGACCCTGGTGACACAAAGTATGGGTTACTAACTCCGGGACCACTTAGGTTACCCGTTGAGGCATCTACCGCGGGGGTAGAGCCACCTACGTTCACAGTTGGTGTGATAATAGCTGTGGTAGGATTTCCGTCCGATCCTCGTGTTCCGGAAGACGGAGACACTACAGACGTTCCGGTCGGGTCACAAAGAGCCGCGACTTGGTGTTGTTCCGCATCAAGTGTCCTAGTCAAAGAATCTTTAATAACAAGTGGATCTAGACTCGATGGTGCACTGAAAGAAGTCGAGACCGGGGGTTGCAGGTCTCTTGTTTCAACACCAGTACTCTCCGAGTGAGAGACCAGTGGAAGTTGTGCTATATCCCCGTGTGAGACTGAAACATCCGTGTTTTGAGAGACGGATGAGTGGCTGAGGGGGTCGTGCAATTGCTCCGCTGGGTCCACGGAGGCTACTTCAATACCCTATCCCAACTCATGAGACAAGATAGCAGATGTGGCTAACCGGATGTCACTCGTTTGGGGTCGCTCATGAGCCTCGTTATCTTTACGGCTCCATCTTTCCTGGTTCGCTTTCGACCTTAACTCCCTCCTTCTCACATGTTCTATGTCTCGAGGAAGGTCCCTCTGGCGCTGGCTGGACCATGGGATTCCCTAACTCTCATCTATATGCTATCTCAGGTAGGGCTTCAGAAATATTCAAAGCACTGATATTATCCTGCTACCCCTCAAAACATACATGGAGATTGACTTGCTTCATCTTAGAGTGAGAGTGTTACTTACTTGGGAGTGATCAACACAAAAAAAATTAGACTTTCAAGAAAAACAGGGTGAAGCTTCCCCTCGGATTTTGTTGAGGTGGTTGATCCGCCATGGAATATCTGTAAAAGATCCAAAGTTAGTAAACAAGACGGATAAACAAGTTCTGGCGCATACCTTTGCTGTAAATGGATCAATCTGAGACAAATTGAGTACAGGCAGTGTGATGGCAGGTGCTGAATTGACAAATACACAGGAGTCCGGACATAATGAAGATATGTAGAACATCCCGGACAGACCATACTTCCCGGACAAATAGAGTTTCCGGACAAACATGGTATCCGGATGAAAGAGGACGGAATGGCAAACCTTTCGGGTCTAAACAAAGTATCCGGACAAAGGGTGTTTCCGGACAGAGTAGGGATTCCGGATAGTCCTACCCGGATACCCATCCGGTCCGGAAAGTCATCCGGACTGATGGGTGTCCGGACACTTTTACACTTTAAAGAATAATTCTATTTTTCAAAGAGATGAAACCTGTAGAATTTTGAAAAGATGGATCTCTCGCTCCCCCTCAAACTGAGAATGGGGAAAACTTGCTCCCCTTCGGATAGTGTATAGGGATGTTCAATGGAGAGTTTGACACACAAAAACTTTAGACATTTAAAGAAAAATTTGTGTCGCTCCCCCTCAAATGATGAGCATTAGATGACATGCCCCCCCTCAGAACGTGTGCGTAGAGTGAAGTGCACATGGGAGTATCCACACACAAAAAAAACTTTTTAACATATTTAAGAAAAAGTGTGTGTGACGTTCCCCCTCAACAGTAGAGTAACATACCTGATAGCTGATTATGCTCCTTCTAAACACATGAGCAGCTTGTTAAAGCACAGGTATAGACAAACCTCACGTCTTCTTAATATTGTTCCTTGTAGATCGTGAGCAGCTCCCTCCTTGCGGTCATGTGTGTGGAGCATCCAGTGTCTAAGGACCACACATGACCGTCCTGCAAAACAAGTTTAGCGGACCTTCAGTACCCAGATTTGCCTGGGTCCGGGAGGGTTAGGTTTGGCACCCTTTTGAGGAACTTGCTTTGACACAGCTTTCCCCTTAAGTGTAGGTTTTACACCGTTTGTGGGAACTGGTTTAGGCACAGGTTGCCTCCTAGGTGTAGATTTTACACCCTTTGGAGGAACAGTTTTGGCAGCAGGTTTACTCTTTGGTGCCGGCTTAACCTCAGTAGGAGCAACCCATCTAGGAGCAGGTTTGGTCTCCCGCTGTGGTTTAACCGCTGATTGGTAACCCCGTTTTTGATAGTGTTTTTGCTGGTTATTACGGGGTTTGCGCTTATGAAATAGGTTACCAACAAAGTAAGGTGCATACCAATCATTATTGTGAATATCAGCAAACTCATTCCAACCACAATTAGAACAACATAAACAATCATGCGATAACTGTCGGAATTGATTGAGAGAGTTAACTTTAACGGGAAAAGAAACATCAAAATGGTTCCAATGATTCCAAGCATAATTGTCTTTGTCTATTCTAGAATTGAAAACAGGCAGGGAAGACTTTGACGCATCCTTCTTGACAGATTCCCTCTTTAGCCACGTTGGTGTTTCTTTATTAGCGCGACCATTTTTATCTGAAACAGCAGGGATAGTATGATCAGTGACATTTGAAGAAATAGGGGTCTTAGTGGTCGGTCGTTCGGTCTTTTGCTTCAGCTGTGATTGTGTTTGAGAAGCTGAGGTATTTTTAAGAATCTTGACCACAACCGAAGTCTTGGATTGAGAACAGTCGCCCTTTAGAAAATTGACCGAACGATTAACCACTAGAGACAAAAAATCAGGTTGACTTGGAGAAATAGTGGTGTTGGCAGTCAATGGTCCGGTCGTTTGCCTTAGCTGTGATTGCCTTTTGGAAACAAGTTTTGAGGTTGGTTTTGACCGAGAAATCTTGATTACAGCTGGGGCCTTTGTTTGAGAACAACTATCTTTTAAAGAATTAACCGGATGATTAACTACGGGGGATAGAAAATCAGTGTGAATTGGAAGAGGTTTGTCGAAGGGAAATGAATCAAACTCTTCTTCACTGTTACCTTCGGAGTTCATAACAAAATGGAAGTTGAATTCCTAGTTTTTGTGTGTGTTTATGTTCCTCGGTTTCCTCCTCCTTTTCTGGTTCAAGAGGACCAGTCCATTGAATTGCGTATTCTGGGTACTTTTTATCTAACCCATAGCACGCAAAATCATATAGGGTTGGAACTTGATATCTTCCCTTTTGTAAGTAGTGTGGGTTATCATATCCGTTTCCCCACTCTTTGTTGAAGTACATGAACTCTTTGGGTTTGTTAAAAAATGGTTTGATCAGTTTGACCCCTTTTGTGGAGTTTGATTTCGAGGTCAAGAATTTTAGTAACAAGCTCTTTGTGCTGAATTTGAAGATAAGAACATTGATAAACAATTTCTTCTTTCTCATTCATGCACTGATCAAACTGACGCTGAAGATCAGATAATTTGGCTCTTAAGTCTTTAGGTGCTAATGACAAAATTTTGCATCTATCAGTTAAATTAGCACAATCAGACTTATATTTCTCTGTTTTTCTCTTTTGAACATCAAGCTTTTCATTTAGTGACCTAATTTCAAGCTTTTGTTGTTTAGAGGTGGCCTGGAAGGAATTTTCCTGATCAGTAAATGCTTGCATTTTATTCAAGAATTCGGGTTGGCAAGAATCACATACCTGACTTGTAGGATCCGTTTCTTCTTCGGCTGAGGAGTGATATCCCATGAAGGCATCAGCAACATCAAAATTGCCTTCATCATCAGATCTTTCCAACCAGTAGTCGTTTTCAGCAAACATAGCTTCTCCAACCTCCTTCTGACGAGACAATGCAAGCTTGGCCTCGTAGTAGTGAGATTTCTTTACTGTTGGTTGGCGACAATCCTTCGCAAAATGACCCAGTTTCCCGCAGTTGTAACACTTTACGGGTTCATCTCTCTTCTTCCCTTCTTCTTTCTCTGACTTTCTCTTCTTCTCAGACTTGTCGTGCTCACTGACCTTCTTCTTTCCTTCGTATCGATCTTTGTAGTCATGGCGCTTGTTGGAGGAGGTGGAGTAGCGTTGACTATTGGATGAGGGCTTCTTGTAGTACCTTTGTTGTTCGAAGGATTTGGTAAGCAAAGCTATGGCCTTTTTGAATTCGGCAACCTTTTAATCATCAAAATCGTCGTCTTGCTTATCTTTAGCTTCTGACTCAGAATAACTTTGCTTTGGAGCACGTCTGGAGTGACTTCCCGATGATTTTCCTTGCTTTGAGGAAATGAGAGCAATAGGATCAGCAGATGGCTTTGGTTCAGTCTTTTTCTCGCCTAGGAGCTCATTAACTTCATCTTCGTCTTGAAGAAGTGTCTCATACAGTTCGTTGATGCTGATATTCTCAATCAAATTGTTGTGCTTGACATGAGAAGCAAACACCTTCCATTCAGGTAGCAGATTGTTGAGAAACTTGAGCGCATTTTCCATATTAGAACGAACAATCTTGTTCTTGTTCAGTTCTTTGAGAAGTAGGCAAAACCGTTCATAGGTCTGGGTGAGGGATTCACCGTTGCGCTGCTTGAACCCATCGAACTTCGTTATCGCGCTATTTATCTTCAGCTGATTTCCTACAACGCTCCCACGCATCATTCTGGCTACTTGGTCCCACATGCCCTTAGCCGTCTCTTTGTAACTATCTATGGCAGTGTAGATGGAATTAGGAAGAGCTTGAATCAGATATCTCTTTGCATGCTTTTCTTCTTCAATCATGCCTCTTTCAAATTATGTCATCTCAGCCAGAGTCTTTTCCTCACGTCGAGCTACTGCAGTTGAAGTTGCAGCTATGTCCTTCATTGGCTTGGGAATTGGGCCATTATCCAGAGCTCTCTTGATGTACTCATAGTTGTCCTTGGACTCTATGAAGATCATGAACCTATCTCGCCATTGGTTGTACTCGTTCGGATAGAGACACAGTGGCTTGGTGTCAGTGCCAATTGCGAGAGCATCACGAGAAGTAGACATCTTCGGTTGCAACGGAGTGATAGTCAGACGTGTAGATTGATTCAAAGGGTAAACCTAACGCAAGGCACTAAGAGTGAAATCCTAACGCAGGGTCTACGAGTGATTTGACTAACCTGAACTTACTGGATAGGAATCCAAAATAAGTGATCTGATTTGGAAGTGTCCGGATTAGATTTGATGCAAATTGATCAATAAACAAAAACAGAAGTATCCGGATAAGAGAAGATACCGGATACTTGAATTGTCCGGATAACTGAAAGAGTCTGGATATCAGAAAGAATCTGGACAGAGTAAGCTTTCCGGATAACATATACCACACACTTTCCGGATAACTGAGGTTACCGGATGTGAAATGATTCCGGATACACTGAAGTTTCCGGGTACAATGGAGTGTCCGGATAAGATATGTCCGGAAACACTGGGTTTCCGGATACAAATGTTACCCGGATTGAATAAGGAAAAATGACTTACCCGGATTGCAGAACTTACCCGGAAAAATGAGGAGTCCGGATGGAATTGGAGATGTCCGGATGGATTTCACACAAACGTCCGGACACTATCAACTTGTCCGGAAACCGCGGTTGGTTTATCCGGACTCTGCGGCTGTTAGCTTAAATCGATCGACTTTTCGATTAGGGTTGCCCAAAATCGATTCTGGAAGATTAGTAACAATGCAAAACACAAAAATAACACTAATCCAATCGATTTCAATGCAAAAGTAACAAGTTTTGTGGTTAAAAATCGAATCTTTTATCAAGAACACTACCAAAAACTCTTGACCTTAATTTGCTAAATTAATCACTCAAACGATTGAATTGGAATGCGAAAATTTGCAGAATTACTCACAAGTATAATGCTAACACAACCCAATAAATAGAATTGAACAATTTGGCCAGAATCAAGATTTCGAAAAAGTCAAGATGAACACATACGGGAAAAGTCAAAATCTTACCAGAAATCACTAGAGAAGCTTTGAATCGAATCCGTCCGTCTGCTCTGATACCAATTGTAGAATCCAGATCCGTGCAACAGTTTAGAAATCGAATATGATAAAGCAATAAGAAATATGATTTCAAATGGTCATCCCTGTCATTCACTTTCAGAGAGAATAATACAATACTGTTTGGAAAGTAAAAGGATGGTTAGCTTGTTTTTCCAAGCTAATCTTACATTAAATACAATGGGCCCGTGGTTAACAAGCCCACGGCCCGTTCACTAACAAGCTCTATTTTAAACAAATACAATTCAACCCTTGAACTTTAAATCAACTATAAAACCTGCCCTAACAATATATGTGTATTTTCGTGGTATTAAGCTTAATAGAAGAGCTTACATGAGCCTTCTATTTATACTACTTCTAAAGGAGACAATAAAGACTGAAGGTACAAAGACACTGTTGAGGCATAGTAGCTGTGTTGATCCAAACCCTCAGTGATTTGATAATGACCCTCTCTTATATACTTAGTGAAAATTGTAAGTAAACAATATGTATTAGAGTTTCACTATCGCTGATAAGTACTAAGATCTTACAGTACCGCTAATAGGAACTCTCGCTCTTTAAATTAAACATTCAGCGAACACAGTTCATCATTAATGCTCTGAGTCTGTTCAGTCATTATGATGATCGCTGATAAGTTAGTTGTTTACTTATGATCCCTGAAGACAAGTTTCACGTCAACAAAGGTTCTACGCTGAAGTCGAAGATCAAGCTCAAGAACCAGCGACAAGTCTCCTAATGAACTGATGCGGATTAGCGAAGACTCAGATTTGTCCACTCAACGTGAAGTATCAAGTACAAGACTTCAGCTATCGCTGAACTTTATCATTCGTTGAATAGATAATGATAAAGCTCTGAATCAACGAAAGCTGATCATGAAGTCCTCCGTACAAAGTACTTTTGTCTTAACCACCCTTGCACGACTCCGTACGAAATGTCAGAAAAGAACCTCCGACTGTCTGAAATCGTACAACCATTCTGATACTACACTGTTCATCCATGCGGCTACTAAGGTTGTCAACAAAGGTCAATGACATGCAACCAACCAGCTGATGACATGTGTAAAGTGTATACTGACTTGCATTAAATGCATGCAGTATATAAAGAGATGAATCCACTTCATTTGAAGTAACTTGCTAACTCTGGACAAGTTCAATCTCTTATATCAAGATAGGTTATTATTAGTAATTTCCTTATCTCTCTTAGTGCAAGAAACCTTAGTGTTCCAACTTGTTTAGATTTAGGTTTATCCTTAATCTTGTTTCCGCAACATGCTGTAAATTGTTAATGATTTATCAATAAACAATTTAGAAAAGTAAAATCTGTGTGTTTGTATTCAACCCCCCCTTCTACAAACTTGTATAGGCCTTCGGGACCAACAAGTGGTATCAGAGCAAATTTGTTTAATCTCATAAACAAGATCTAATCTAAGATATTTCTCTTCCTTGCTATTATCTGAAAATGGCCACCAACACAAACACAAATTATATAGACAATGGTTCTCTTGCTAAACCCCCTAGATTTTCCAGAGATAACTTCAACTTATGGAAAAATAGGATGACACTCTTCTTAGAAGGTATAGACCCTACTATGCCTTACTATATCGAGAATGGTCCATTCATCCCTGTAAGAATTGATGCTGCTGTTCCAGCCGCTGAGAATAGACCTGCTATTCCAGAAAGGTTGGTCCCTAAGGAAATCTTTCAATGGGCTGACGAAGATAAGAAGAAAGTGGCTATAGATACAAAAGCCAGATCCATACTATCCATGGCTCTTCTTGACGAAGTCTACCATTCCGTCATGAATCTGAAAACATCAAAAGCCATGTGGGACACAATATGTGTTCAGTATGAAAGAACGTCTGAAGTCCAGGACTCAAGAAAGATCAACCTGGTAAGACAATACGAAAGCTTCATTTCTGGTAAGAATGAATCTCTCTCTAAAGTTCACCAACGTTTTAATTGTTTAATTATAGATCTGAAAACTGTTGGTAAGGAATATTCTAACTTTGAAGTTCTGACAAAGTTTCTAGAATGTTTACCTGAAAGCTGGGACAATTATTCTATGTGTCTCAAGCTGTCAAAGGATCTAAAATCACTGACCCTTTCAACCTTATATGGCACGTTGCTGAATCATGAGCAATCGAGCCATCTTAAGAAGAATCTTGTAAAAGATTCCAAAAGCACCCCTGTTGTTTTAATCTCAGAGGAACCTTCTACTCAGCGACCCTCGACCACTATCACTGAGTTAGAAAGTAACTCTGAAAGGTCATCAGATTCTGATTCTTCAGATGAAAAGCCTAGATCATCAGCTTTTGTTGATAAGGCAACTGCTACTTGTTTTAACTGCGAAAAGACAGGACATTTCGCTAACGAGTGCAGGTCTAAGAAAGTTTCTAGACCCTCAGCTTTTACAAAGAAATCCTTTGTTCCAAGGAATAAAGATGAAAAATATTCAAAGCTGAAAGAAAAATATGCTAAGCTGAAAAGCTTTAAGAAGAAGAATAAAGGCCTGATGGCTAACTATGATTGGGTTGCTTCTGATGAAGAAGCATCATCATCTGATTCTGAAGATGATGAAGCAAATCTATGTCTTATGGCCAAGATTGAAGAAGAGGAAGAAAGTTCAGACATTCCCTCCACTTCAACCTCTGCTATTCAGGTATCACCTTCCTTCTTTACCAATATTGCAAATAGTGATGAAGCTGATAGTCTCCGTAAGATCGATCTCTTGACTAGAAGTTTATACGAAGCCATGAACTGCAAAACTGTGGTTGAAAACCAAAACCTTGATCTCGCTGAAAAGCTTAAAAACTGCCACCTTCAAATAGAAAAGCTTTCTACAATTGAAGAAGATTTTAAAGATCAAATATATTTAAATCAGCTAGTCAAAATCGAACGAGCAGAAGCTATCGCTGCATTAAAAGCTGAAAAAGCTACTGTTGAAGGATGGTGTAATTCTTCAACAAAGATCACTGAGATAATAAAGTCTCAGATTCCCCTAAGTGATAAACGTGGTCTGGGTTTCAAATATGATACTCCAAAACCAACCACTGAGCGTTCAATGCTTAAATTTGGAACGTCCGTATCCTCAGTCGCTGATACTTCATCTTCTCAGTGCTCCTCGTCCAATACACCAATCCTTGAGGAAACTCCTACCTCCTCAAAAGGCAAGGAGAAAATGGTTTATTCAAAACCTACCTCTGTCTCTAAAGACGAAGGTAAAGGAATTGTTATTTACCAGAATCCTCAGAAGGGTACCTTAGTACCAAAGCTGAATGCTTCTAAAGCTTCAGTGACTCATCCCTCTGGATCAAGGAAGCAGATCTCTGGATCTATTCAGCGATCTACTCCTAGACTCAGAGTGGATGTCCTTGGTAAGAAATCTGAAGAACTGAATGTTCGTCCCATTTCTAAAGCCAATAGTTTACTTGGTGCTGGCACTTCTAATTCGAAATCAAAAGCTCAACATTCAAATGGTCCTAGAACTATTTTTAGTTATAGGAAATGTTATCACTGTGGACTTACCGATCATATTGCTAGTAAGTGCCCCACAGCCACCAAAGTTGAAAAGATAGCTAAGGTGAAGATTGCCCCCAAGGCAAAGAAGACCAACCCTGGTGCTAATCAGGTCAAGGTGAATCCTACCACTGAAGTTAAGAAATTAACCAAAGTGAAGAAAGACAAAGCTGAATCTTCAAATGCTGCGAAGAATGCTGAATCTTCCATTCCAACTACTTCCACTGACAAATGTGTATACATGGTCAAGTGGGTACCCAATAAAAACTAATCTTCCTTTGTATTGCAGGTTAAGAAGGGTATCTGGTATCTCGATAGCGGATGCTCTAGATACATGACTGGAAAGAAAAGCCTGCTCGCTGAATACAAGGAAGAGAAGGGTCCCTCTGTAACTTTCGGTGGAAATGGAAAAGGAAATACCCGAGGGTATGGTGTACTTTCAAATGGTACAACCTCCTTCAGAAGATTCGCATATGTTGAAGGGCTGAAGCATAATCTTCTAAGCATCAGTCAGCTTTGCGACATGGATAACAAAGTAATCTTTACTAAGGAATCCTGCTTTGTCACTGACAAAAAGGAGAAGATAGCTTTCAGCGGTTATCGTTTGGAAAATGTTTATGTAATAAACATGGACTCAACAACCACTGAGAACTCCTGTTTCTTCTCAAAGGCCTCATCTGATGTCAACTGGCAATGGCATAAGAGGCTATCTCATCTAAATTTCAAGACACTGAACACTCTTTCTTCAAAAGAGTTAGACACTGGTCTACCTCAGCATTCATACGCCAAAGAGTCTTTATGTTCAGCGTATGAAAAAGGGAAGCAGACCAAAGCAAGCTTTAAATCAAAGCAAGTTTCTTCAGTGTCATCTCCTCTACAACTACTCCATATGGATTTGTTTGGCCCTGTTAACAAACAATCTATCGTTGGAAAGAAATATACGCTGGTCATAGTTGATGAATTCTCTCGCTTCACTTGGGTAATGTTTCTCCGTTCTAAGAGTGACACCCCTGAAGAACTCATCACCTTTGTTCGGAAGATGGAAACCCTAAACAATCTGACCGTTCGCTCAATAAGGAGTGATCATGGGACTGAATTCAAAAACAGATCTCTTGATTCCTTCCTTGAGAGTAAGGGTATTTCTCACAACTTCTCTTCAGTAAGAACACCACAACAAAATGGAGTCGCTGAAAGAAGAAATAGAACAATTATTGAAGCTGCACGTTCAATGCTCAGCGATTCTCACCTGCCTACTCAGTTTTGGGCAGAAGCTGTCAACACTGCTTGTTTTACGCAAAACAGGTCGCTGATAGTTAAAAGATTCAAAAAGACAGACTATGAACTCTTTCATGGGAGAAAGCCTTCAATCAGCTTTCTTCACATCTTTGGATGTTAGTGTTTCATACTGAACAACAGAGATGCTCTTGGAAAGTTTGATCCTAAGGCTGATGATGGAATCTTTCATGGATACTCCTCAGTTTCCAAAGCCTTCGGAGTCTTCAATCGTAGAAGACAAATTGTAGAAGAAACTATTCACGTCACGTTTGACGAATCCCGTTCAGCGAACTCTAAACCGTCCGCTGATACTGAAGAACTGAATCAATGGATGTTTTCTCATCTTGGTGATTCAGAAGATATTCCCACTCCTCATGCTCATCCAGTAGAAGATGATAGTCCTCCTATCATTCCAAACATGCAGAATAGTGAAGCTGAAACATCATGGGTCTCAGCTGTTCCTATAAACGCTATACCTACCGCTGAACCAAATACCTCAGACTTTCCATCTATCTCTCAGCAATCAGTAAATGAAATGACAAATGCAAGTATTCCTCTCTTAGCTGAAACTCCAGAAGTAGCTGAAGCCTCATCTTCAGCTCCTCCAGTTCAAGATGAGTCAGCGACTTATGCTCCGGCTCAGCGATGGACCGTAAATCACCCAATTGATCAAATTCTTGGTGATCCAAAAGCTGGTGTTCAGACTCGACGAAGTGCAGGTAATATTTGTTTATTTGTTAACTTTATTTCTCTAACTGAACCAAAGAAAATAGATGATGCCCTCAAAGATCCAAACTGGGTCAGCGCCATGCAATAAGAGCTGACTGAATTCGAAAGAAACAAAGTTTGGAAACTTGTTCGGAGACCAACTGATAAAACAGTAATAGGCACTAAATGGGTCTATCGAAACAAGTTGGACGAACATGGTACTGTAACCCGCAACAAAGCTCGTCTTGTTGCTCAGGGATACAGACAAGGGGAAGGTATAGATTATGACGAAACATTTGCTCCAGTAGCAAGACTTGAATCTATTCGTCTATTCTTAGCATATGCTGTACACAAAAACTTCAAAGTACATCAGATGGATGTTAAGTCAGCGTTTCTGAATGGAAAGCTGAATGAAGAAGTGTATGTGGAACAACCTCCAGGATTCTCAGATTCTAAGCATCCAGGTTATGTTTATAAACTGGATAAGGCACTTTATGGCTTGAAGCAAGCTCCTCGTGCATGGTATGACACTCTTTCTACTTATCTCCATATTGAAAATTTTGAGCGAGGTAAGATTGACAAAACTCTATTTTTTAGAAAAGTGAAAGATCATATCATTCTAGTTCAAATATATGTTGATGACATTATATTTGGTTCTACTAACCCTGAGCTTTGTACTCGTTTCGCCGATAGAATGAAAGATGAGTATAAAATGAGCATGATGGGTGAACTAACATATTTCCGTGGTCTTCAGATTAAGCAAACCGAAAAAGGAACGTTTATTAATCAGGGAAAGTATGTTAAAGATATGTTGAAGAAATTTGATTTAACTCATAGTTCAGCTATGAAAACCCCTATGGCACCACCGCTGACACTTGACAAGGATTCAAAGGGAATACCTGTTAATGTCACGCTGTACCGTGGGATGATCGGCTCTCTCTTGTATCTTACAGCTAGCCGACCCGATATTATGTATGCAACATGTTTGTGTGCACGATATCAAGCTGAACCTATGCTATCTCATTCGAAAGCTGTAAAGTGAATCTTTCGATACCTTAAGGGTACAGCGAACCTAGGTCTTTGGTATCCCAAAGATTCAGGATTCGATCTAACCGCCTATTTAGATAGTCATTTTGCAGGTTGCAAAATGGATAGGAAAAGCACCATAGGAGGATGTCAGCTCCTGGGTGGAAAGCTGGTAAGTTGGACAAGTAAAAAGCAAAATTCAGTGTCCACTTCCACAGCTGAAGCTGAATATGTAGCTGCTGGAAGTTGTTGTTCTCAAGTCTTGTGGATGAGAAATCAGCTACTAGACTATGATCTTCAGCTCTCCAAAATTCCAATCTATTGCGACAGCACAAGTGCCATCGCCATAGCAAACAATCCAGTACTACATTTAAAGACCAAACACATAGAAATCAGATATCATTTTATCAGAGATCATGTGATGAATGGTGATATAGAACTTCATTTTATCCCAACTGATTATCAGTTAGCTGATTTATTTACCAAACCTCTTGATGAGACAAGATTCAACTTTCTCATCAGCGAGCTTGGAATGCTGAACTTTGAAGGGTAAAATCCTTAACGGTTCATATTTGTAACACCCTAAAATTCAGGGCCAATTTAAACCTCAAAATATACATGTTATGATCATCAAAATATCAGACTTTTATAAACCGAATGGTCATAAGTAAATTTCTATATATACACAAAGTCGTCTAACTTAAATAGTCTGATCAATCTAATTATACATCACAATAAGATCAACTAGATTATCTAAGGCTCGTCCCAAAAGTCCTCAAAAGAATATCTTGATCCTTCGTTATCGCCGAGTCTGATTCCTTTCAACTGAAATCTCACTTCCCAAACTATATCCCAGAGCCAGTACCTGGTAAGACAGTTTAATTTGAAACATTAGGCTTTCGCCTAGTGAGATTATCCAAATCAAATTAAAATTAATCAACAAAAATATTAACAGATATACCAAACCTGTTATCAACAATCTTACCATACCAAGCTCTTATCGACCAATGGAATCCACTTATTCCCTTACTCATGACTAATTCATCTAGTCATCATACTATCAACGAGAATTACTATAAATCCCACCGGACTTATAAATAACTCTAACTCCCAGAAATTACAGTTTCCAAACCTGCTTCTTTCTGAATTAGGATGTCAAATCCTCAACAATAAAGATATCTCATCTTTCGCTTGAAATGGGAATTACAACTCCGAGTCTGCCATTCCTCATTTCATTTCCTCCCCATCTTGAATCACTGGTCTCAAATGAGATTTCCTTTTTATCGCGATCAACAACCACCAGAGACCCTCACAGATGATTCAAGATTCACTCCAACAACTAGAATTACATCCTAACGGTCCCCAGCTAGTAAACGGTTCTCATTATACCGTACTATATGCCCACTAGACCAGATGTAGATTTCTAGCCAACGCCACACAATAACTGTGTATCATCACTCATTCTATTGTATACTAAAGCTATACAATTCAACATATATTCTATATCTCTATGTACAGAATATTAATTTCAACGATTATCCCTACTTTGCCATTTAGCATCGGGGATCAACATCTCAATATTTAACCACAGCTCCGGACTCATAAATAAGTCCTTACATTTTAACATAGCATGGTTTTTACATCAACAACAGAGTTATAAACATATAACAAATAGCATTTACATATCAGATTGTATGTCACATAACAGCCTCAAAGTACTACTGAAAGTCAACAACTTTTCGCAAGCTACTGTAGCAAAAACTACACTTTTCGCAAGCAAAAGCAGCAAAAACTTCCACTTTTCGCAACCCACTATTGCGAAAACCTCACTTCTCGCAACCCTCTATTGCGAAAACCTCAGAACTCGCAACCCTTGGTTGCGAAAACCTCACTTTTCGTAACCCACTGTTGCGAAAAGTCACTTTTCATCGTCTTCTCTACAGATTCAGTTCTTTATTTAACTCAATAGGCTTACCAGTTTCATAATTAAACCACACCACTGAGATTATATGCAAGTATAACATATCTCTAATCACTTTTAATTGCTTAATTTCAATAAGAATGAATAACTCACCTGGGTATTCTTGAACACAGTGTTCTTCCAAAATCAAAGGCTTAATCAACAGCTTAATCAAATCTGGACAGAATACTATAATTAAAATCTGTGGAGATGAATGATACAAACAGAGAAATTAAATTCTTAACACAAAAATCACCAAACGATTTCCTTTCCCAAAAATCTATCTCTCTCTCTGCTTCGTTCTATCTCCCTCTCGCTATTCCTCTGATTTTCTTTTCTTTTTCTTTTAGAAAACCAACCACAGAAAATCAGTATTATCAAATACTGATTTACTCCTAAGGTGACACCTCACATAAAGCCTGAGTCATTAACCCATTTTCCAATTTATACCTCAAACTTCCAAATAATTGTCAATCAACCCTCCAAGTTAATTTTCTCCTAACTAAATTGTACCAAAAATACAATTTATATCATATTAATTTACAATGGAAATTACGGGGTGTTACAACATTGATCAGCGATAGGATAAAATCAACTCGTATAACCTATTCAATCATCTTCTCTCTGAATAAAACTTGGTTAAGCTGATATCAAGGTATGTTTTCTCTCTCTGACAAACGCATGAAAATGCAAGATTTCAAAACAAAATGCATCGCTGAATATCTCTTCCTTAACAACGATATTTTGAAAATTCTTAAAACCATCACTGATATTTTCATTCAGTGCTTCACGTTTGTAAAAAGAGTCCCTGAGCTTTCAAAACCTCAGAGACATCCTAAAAGAATATGAAAGGACAGTTGTGACGTCATCGCAACGGATAAACCCCAGCACGTTTCTCTTTCTGACACACGTTTGCACGTCTCGTTCAAACTTCCAATCAAATGCAAACACGTGTCCGTGTCATGATGAAAATCTTTTCCCGCTCAAGATTTTCTATCTCTAATCTCTCTATATAAACAAACTCGCGGTTTATATTTTTCTTTTACGCGAACAATCTTCCTCCGCAAGAAAGAATTCACTGTTGCATTTGTGCTTTCTAAAACTTCAAGAACTGTTCATCATCTTCTTCATCAAACATCAAGGTTAATATGTTCTTATTTATTACCGAATGCGTATAACTTGTTTCCGATCTTTTCATTGTTTTAACAAGATCAAACAAAAGAACTTCTTAAAATGAAATCATTTTTTTCATGGTTTTATGAACACAACCATTTCATGGTTGTTCTTCAAGTTTAATTGCAAAAATCTTAAACTTGTTCTTCATTCGTTTCCAGAATCTATTTCTTCATAGAAAACTGGATAACAAGAATAAATGGGTTTTTACATTTCATTTCTTAAAATCAAGAAAAACCCTAATCTTCATTAAGACATTTGTGTCTGAATGAAATGGATAAAATATGAACCATCTTAATGGAAAATCTTTCCACATTAAGATTATTCTTATTTGTTAACATCTTTGGTTGAACTGATAATACAGAGAAATGGCATCGTCTGACATTCCTGCTACCGCTGAGAACTTCTCCGCTGATTCTGAGGAAGTGGAAATTATCAAGGCTCCTCAGGTTAAGTTCACTCTGGATCAACTAGATTGGACCAAAACGAACAACCTTTCTGCGCTTCTCGAGTTTCCTCCTCGAAAGCAAGTCACACATCTGAAAGATGCTGTGAATTTCCTAAAGAATTGCTGCATTTCAACAGCCCTGACCATCTCACCTCCTGCAAGTCAGCTACTACTATCCCAGTTCTGGTACTCTGCCAGACATTCTCAGTTACCATCCGCCAAAGATCCCTCCAAAACAATTTATTGTATCCTCAGCGATACTGAGTATGGCACAATAAAGATCACACCTGCCATCATTCGCAAAGCTCTGAACTTTCCCAACGCTACAAAAGAAAAGACTTTTGTTCCTTTCCCTGACCATAAGAAACTCGCTGACAAAGAAGCTCTTATTGCATTTTTCGATGCAATGGGCTATGTATGGGAAATTGGCAGAGACAAGAAGCCCGAGAAGAAGCTGACCCTGCTAAAGAAGTCGAAAATGTCCAGCGAGATGAACTTCATCTTCGCTCACTTAATCAGCTGCATGACTGCCAAGACCGGCTCCTCTGACCAAGCCGCTCAACCTCAGCAAGCAATGGGATACGCTCTGCTGAAAGGTCTACACATTAACTGGGCATCTCTTATCTATGATGACTTGGTGCAAATAGTAGACTCTGCCGCTGACAGACCTCCATGGGTTCCTTACCCCGATTCATCAGCGCCATCTTCCAATATGGCCTGAAGGACAGCTACCCGCAAGAGGGTGACCTGAAACTCTCTCAGGTTGGCCCTAAGGTACTTGACTTCAAACCAATTTGTAAGTTTCAGGATACACTCTTGCAATCAAATATGAACAATTAAGATCGTATTAACAGCAACTGGTCATATGATCTATTAACAATCTGTGAATTGCAAGATATTACAATAAATTTCTCTAAATGGATTCACCAAAGATTATATCAAAGATTCTCTCCAAGATTCTGTTAGCTACAGTTGCTAACTCCTATATATACTGTAGAGAATAGCTAAAGCTACAGTACATATGAGAAACAGACTTATAGAACAATTACACGTGTCCTAATTAGTAACTGAATATAACAGAGAATATCCCAAGATATGAATTCTGAACATACTTCTGAATAAGCGCTTCAGAACATTTGTCTTCATAGTCAGAAGTTCTGAGTCTCCTACTCAGAACTCTGAACCTTCTAATTCTGAACTTCTGAGTCTTCTGAGCAACTTCCATACTTGTAATCTTTTCATTATTCTCTGATCAGAACTTCTAAGTCTTCTTACTCAGAACTCTGATTCTTCAGATCAGATCTTAACAGTTGTGTTTTTGACAAAACTCTAGATCTAACACAATTGAAAATGAGGAACGTCTTTCTACCCTTTTAACTCTTCTCAACCCTTCTTCTTCTAATTCTGTGGCTCCTTCAGCGACAATACCCATCGCTGATACCCTGGCCACAAAATCCTCTCCTTCTAAGAAAAGGAAACAATCATCTACCCCACTTGGTTCTAAAAGGATCAAGAAAACAAAGGAGCTACCCCAGCAATCTAATGCTGAAGACTCCTCAGCTCTTTCTGCAGAGCTGAAGGAACGTTCAGTGGTACGCTCTGCCACACCTGAACAACCCATCCATTCCATCCCAACTTCAGCGTCTCTAAACGCTGAGGTTACAAACTTGGAACCTACCCAACCTCCTTCAGTCTCTCAAAAGACTGATGAAGTGCTTCTCAGCGAATCCAACGCAGAACTCAGAACCCAACCTCCATTCTTATCCTTCGCTCCTCCCTCTACTCATTTGGTCTCTCCTCCAGTTCTCGCTGGAGCTGCCATCATTTCTACGGAAACTAACGCTGATACTCCAGAAATGATGAAGACAGGACCTGCAGGACAAACCATGGGCACTTTTGAAGATGACATGGAACATTTTTCAGGAACCCGTAATTTTGACGAGTTCATCAATCCTCCTGCAGGTACACACCAACCCATAAACACTGTCACTAAACCCCAAACTTCTGAGCTTTCCTATGTTCACAAGTTCTTATATGTTACAGGTCCTAATTTAAGAGACATCAACGCCTCTCTGAAGTCCGTGGAGACAAAGCTGACAGGTCTCACCACTACTCTTTCAAATAACTCTACAGCTGTAACAAACGCTGTAGAGAATCTTATAAAGCTGACAACGGTGGTGGAGAAGAAGGCTTCCACAGATGACATGAAGCAGGTTGATAAAACTCTCAGCGACTTCGCCAAGGTGCTCGCTGACATCTACACAGACTACACCTCTCTCAAAAATCCAGTTTCATCCATGTCCAGCGAGGTCACAACGCTGAAGACATCGGTTGGACAACTAGAGGGAGATATGTCTACTGTAAAGACTGACTTAGGCTCTGTAAAGACCGATGTTAGTTCGATGAAATCGATGATCGAGCAGCTGTACACAAAGCGAATACTCTTGCTCCTGCCCCTGCCCCTGTCCCTGCATCTGACAATTTCACAGCGGCGGATCGCACTGAGCTGGAGAAGATCAATCCTGCTATTTCTGGCCTTCAAGACAGAATAGCAAAGATTGAAGGATGTATAGGTATATCTGGCAAAGAAGACAGAGAACCTACCAACGCTGCTGAGTCAACCCATTCCTCCCCCACTTATCATGAGAAAGAGGGGGAGAAGAGCGCTGAAGATCTCTCCAAGAGCGCTGAAGACCTTTCCCATGATGAATCTATCAGGGGAGAGAAGAAGGATGCTGAAGAAACCACCGCTGGACCTCAGGGAGATGAAAACTCTGAGGAAACCGAGAAGCTCGCCCTTGTATCTGAGGGGGAGCAACTCGAAGAAGCTGATAAAACCGAATCCGAAGCAGAAGATGATGAAGCCGTCGACATCCCTGATAATGAACCATCCTCTTCTCCAAAGAATGATGATGATGATGATGATGATGACGATGACTTCTTTATCGTCAAACCTGCTCCGAGGATCAAAGTTCTTAATGGAATCTCGATAAATGAACCTTCAGGGGAGCGGACAAAGACAAAGCCCTCAACCTTTGGAGCTGAGAAAGGCAAAGGCAAAAGCGTCGCTGAAGATGACAATCTGACGATCTTGCTTGAAAAGTTGGTTTGTCAGGTACACTAAACATCTCTCACTCCATCCCTCCTCTATCATACACTATCAGTTCTACTACCCAAGCCTATACACTTGAACAAATTTTCTCTCTCTGATTCTACCCAAGTTCTTACTTGTAAGATCGCTGTGTTTCAGCTAGTCCTCTCCCCTGTTTGAGGATATCGCTGAAGGTTCCACAACTGCGACTTCACCAATAATACCAGCTGCTGCTGAAGAAATAATCCCAGTCTTAGATTTGAACTCTGAGACTGATGAGCCAGAAGAACAGCTACTCTCGCACAGACACAGACCTTCCTTAGCTCCTCAAAAGCTAAGTGAAGAGGATCAGAAAAGAAGAGAGGAGATTATAAAGCAATTCGAGGATCAACCAATCATTCTGAGGCGTGATCAACTTCCTTCAGTTCCTCCAAAGTTCAGAATTTCCAAAAAGGAATACAAGGATCACCTCAGAGCTGAAAGATTAATCGCTGAAAGAAAGGAAGCTGAAGAAAAGGATAGAGAATACGCCATCCAGCTTTCTAAACGATCAATAAAAGACCCCAAGCTGAAAAGAGTTCCCATTGATGTTCAACGTCAGCTCTGGGAAAACGCCAAGAAGATAACTGAAGAAAAGAGAACTGTGTCTCAGTCCACTTTAGCCTGGTGCAAAGAAAAGGTCAACTACAGACTCTCTCCTGCCAAAATCAACAAGGTATTCATCTCTGGAAGAACAACCCTTGTTTCAATCGCTGAAGTCGAGATATTCACAGAAGATAAGAAATACGAAAAATTCTATGCTGAAGCCATAACGAAGTACAGTCTCTCTGAATGGTTGGAGATCAGGTTAGCCATCCAGAAGTCCAAGTCGAAGTACAAGGAACATGTTGAAAAGCTGATCAACAAACAAATCGACTTAGTCTACTCCTGTGTGGATATTCCTCCTCCTCCTCCTCTTGAAAGTCAGAAAAGAAAGGCCTCAGCGAAGAAGAAGAAATCTAAATCTTCAATTGATGGCCCTGTCATACGAAATGAAACAGGTATTGGTTTTTCATGTGCTGAAGTCCTTGGTCCTGATCCTGATCTTTCCATGCTTGACACATCTCTTCCTCCTGGTGAGACTTTCATCCCTGCAAAGTCATAAGCGAACCCTACGTGATATTTTTCCTTGACTACGATGGTGGAAAGCATTTTCAACGCATCTCTGAACTTCACATCACTCCCATCGAACAACTGAGAGATCTCATCTACTGGTGTGACTTCAGGAATGACCCTCAGGCACGACATCTGAAACCGTTGATTTTTTAAGAAGCGCTGATAAAAAGAAAACAAGGTGTAACCGTTCCTGACTGGATGATTCCCACCACATCAATAACCCTTGATGAACTTCTCATTAAGGAAGAACCCTTTACAAACTGATATGATCGCCTATTTCTCTATTGTATCAGTTATTCTTTTGTACTTGTAATTTATTTCGCTTGTACTTGTAATCTTTCCATTTCTCTTTGTAACCTGATTCAAAGTTTTAAAGAAAGATTTTAGCGAACGTACTTTACTCCATCAGTACTGAAAAGATCCCAGAAAACAGTAAAAGGGACAAATATTTTATGAGTTCTTTTTATCCTTATGTTTTCATTAAATAGCAATTTTCTTTGTTGCTATGTCATAATCAAATAGGGGGAGATTGTTGATCCAAACCCTCAGTGATTTGATAATGACCCTCTCTTATATACTTAGTGAAAATTGTAAGTAAACAATATGTATCAGAGTTTCACTATCGCTGATAAGTACTAAGATCTTACAGTACCGCTGATAGGAACTCTCGCTCTTTAAATTAAACATTCAGCGAACACTGTTCATCATTAATGCTCTGAGTCTGTTCAGTCATTATGATGATCGCTGATAAGTTAGTTGTTTACTTATGATCCCTGAAGACAAGTTTCACGTCAACAAAGGTTCTACGCTGAAGTAGAAGATCAAGCTCAAGAACCAGCGACAAGTCTCCTAATGAACTGATGCGGATCAGCGAAGACTCAGATTTGTCCACTCAACGTGAAGTATCAAGTACAAGACTTCAGCTATCGCTGAACTTTATCATTCGCTGAATAGATAATGATAAAGCTCTGAATCAACGAAAGTTGATCATGAAGTCCTCCGTACAAAGTACTTTTGTCTTAACCACCCTTGCACGACTCCGTACGAAATGTCAGAAAAGAACCTCCGACTGTCTGAAATCGTACAACCATTCTGATACTACACTGTTCATCCATGCGGCTACTAAGGTTGTCAACAAAGGTCAATGACATGCAACCAACCAGCTGATGACACGTGTAAAGTGTATACTGACTTGCATTAAATGCATGCAGTATATAAAGAGATGAATCCACTTCATTTGAAGTAACTTGCTAACTCTGGACAAGTTCAATCTCTTATCTCAAGATAGGTTATTATTAGTAATTTCCTTATCTCTCTTAGTGCAAGAAACCTTAGTGTTCCAACTTGTTTAGATTTAGGTTTATCCTTAATCTTGTTTCCGCAACAAGCTGTAAATTGTTAATGATTTATCAATAAACAATTTAGAAAAGTAAAATCTGTGTGTTTGTATTCGACCCCCCCCCCCCCCCCTTCTATAAACTTGTTTAGGCCTTCGGGACCAACAAGCTGGAAGGTACAAAACACTATTCTGGAACTGTTGCAGATACAACGTTCATTAAATGCTCCATATTCAGCTTTAGGCGGAAACCTATCAAAGTTTGACACGTGGAGTTGTCAGGTCACGCCTTTGTACGATTGATCTTTAGAACCTTCGAATGGTAGATATTGTAAGAAGCATGTTCCTCCTTGTTAAGATCTTTTACGTAGATCTTCTTTTTACCACAGAAGCTCTGTCAAGTATGACAGAAGCTCTGTGGTCTTGTCCGCTTAGAAGTGTCTTCTGTTGCTTCTTTACTTCGGTCTTCTTGGTTAACCCGACAGAGCCTCTGTCGAAGACTTCTGTCTTCTCGGTTACTCGGCTACTCGGCAGAGCCTCTATCGAACACTTCTATACTTAGCCTATTTTTCACTACTTTCATAAACTGAAAGATTGGAGCTAACAATCTCCCCCTAAGTAGTGAAAAATGAAAAATTGAAAAGTACATGGATTTTTAGGCTAAGTACATACTAAGAACACTTTTCTTTTCACATTTGATTATGCAGAGGCATTTACATACGATTGTATTGAAAAGAAAATATTACAGAGGATCTGTTTGACTGACTCAGACGTTGGCATCGTTGAAGTCATTGAAACTTCTGCGATCGAGTCCTTCTTATATGAGTTCATGATAGAAGTTGATGCATAGAGTTCGGAAGTTGATTGTTGCATCGATAACCTCTATCAGTCTGTCGGCAAGACTTTGATTCATGAGTTTTGTTCCTCTGTGCTCCACTAGTATCGCTCTAAACTCTGTCAAAGTACTTGTTGCGTACTTCTGACAGTCCATCTCTACGAACAACTTTGATTTACCAGAAGGATCTAGAAATACTAACCCGACCCTTGGATTTGTGATGATTGAGTTTGGTGTAGCAGAGGGAGGGCAGTAGTCTTCTGGTGGCTGAACGTTTAAGCTTTTTACTCCAAGATCTCGAGCCAATTGGAAATCTACCATGCTGTATAGCAGAAGCTTTTCGCGTATGGCCTTTCTAATCACCCTGTAGGCTCTGCGAACTTCGTCGGTTGTGAAGTTCTCTTTCGTCCATTCCAGAAGATCAGGTAGATCATAAGGATTGAGATTCCTAAGATCTACATCTGCAAATTGGTTCTCTGATCTGTCCTCTCTTTTGACCTTGTAGATGTTGTAAGAGAGTTTAGGCCAGGTTCTGGTTCTTGAGAACTTACAATATAGGATTTTGACGATCTTGGATGTTGAGAAGACTTCGTGTTTAGGCTTGGGTTTTGTTCTGGTGAAGAGGTTTTCGAGGTCAGCATGGAAGTCAGGGTCTTGAATGGTTGGTTCTGATTGATCCATTATGCCCATTCTGCTGTATAAGTACCTGTATACCACTTCTTCCATTTGTGGTGGTGGTGGTTGAGGTAAGGTTATGCGCAAAGCATCTAATTGGTTCTTGACTTCTGCCACTCGATCTTCTGAAGGTTTTGTCTTTGGATCCAGAACAGGAATATTTGACAGAGGTGTAGTGCCGAAAGCCCAGTCTTCTTCTTCAGGCTTTGGTGTCTTATACGCATCGAAAGAGCTCTTCATCAGTTTTTCTGTCGAAGGTTGATGCTTGGGCTTTTTCTTCTGCGGTTCTTCTGTCATAATCCCTTTTCCCTTGTCTTTTGCCTTCGTCTGTTCTGCTTGTTGAGATGGGGTTGCCTCTGTAGGTTTTGACCCTTGGGTCTTAGAGGGCTTTGTTGTTGATGTTTCTGTTGCTTTGGGGATTGCCTCTGTTGGTTTTGACACTTGAGTTTCAGAGGGCTTGATTGATGATTTGGGTTCTGTTAGATAGGTTTAAGTTGTTTTGCTCAGATAGTTTCTTTTGTGACCAATGGTTTTGGTTCTTGGGTTGGTTTTGGGTGTTGGGGAAGGTAGTTCGTCTTCGGAGGATGTCAGAAGTTTGACCTCTTCTTGGATTTGGACATCTTCTCCAAATACAGAAGGAAATTCCACAGAGGTGGGTGTTGCCTCTGTGGTCTTCTGTTGAAGAACCTGGGTTGTTTCAGGTATTTGGGTTTCTTTAGGAATGGATTCCACAGAGATGGTTGTTGTCTCTGTGTTTTTGTTTCTGCTTTGGGTTTCAGGTGTTTGGGTTGTAGCAGGGGTTTCTTTAGAGACCATTTCCACATAGGCTGTTGTTGCCTCTGTGGACTGTTGTGTTCTTTGTTGGGTTTGAGTTGGGGGTGCAGAGGATATTGGTTCTGCGGATACCGGTGGAACGGGTAGTCCACTGCTTGCAGCTATTTCCCTTTGTTTCTCCCCTCAATTCTCCCCCTCAGGATGATCTGATGAATCGTCAGAATCATCATCAGAGTCATCCTGTCCCTTATTTGTTGTACCCTTTGCCCTGCAAGATGTATCTGGTTTCTTTGGTGGAGTTGCACCTGCGGCTATTAATTTTGCGCATACATCATCACAGAGTCCAAGAAGAGTTTGGAGCTCTGCTTCTGTGTTATAGCGCATTCTGCCGACGCTTTCTCTGAAGTCTTTCACGTAATTTATGTTGGCAGTAGTGAAGGCAACGATTACTTCTGTCACTTGGTTGATTACCCCTTGTCCAAGCTCTGTCAGCTGAGCTCTGGTCATGTAGTCAGAAGACTGCATGGTCTGAGTGTTTCTGATAGTTTGCTCTTGGACCTCTTCTAAGGCCTTCTTTAGTTCTTCAAGTGTAAGGCCCTTAGAAGTAGAGGATTGTTGTTTTAGTTGTTGAAGGAAGTGCTTGACAGATTCTTTGAATGCAGAAGTTGCGGCTTTTCCAAATTCAGTTGCTGCAGAGGTAGTAGTGGTGGTAGCAGTTGACTTCATCTGGGTTACGGAATTTTGCACCTTTGTGGACAGTTTGTCCATTTTGGTGTCCAGATCAAGAATTTCCCTGGATGATGTTTCTGCAAAAGATTTGAAAGAGCTTTGCAACTCCTTCAAAGTATTGTTCACAGAGGTGACACGGGTTTGGAACTCATCCCTTGATACATGTGAACTAGTTGTAACCTCTGGGGGAACACATTCGTCCCCAGAGTGAGTCTCTGTTCCTGAGACACCTTCTTTCGTCCCTGTTTTGATGTTGAGGACGGAAGGATTTCCTTATGATCTTCGAGCAGAAGCATCTAGTGCTTCAGACTCTACAGAAGTTCTGAGAATGACATTGTCTAGATCCACTCCAGAGGTGGGTACTAGATTATCCTTCTGTTGACTTGGAGACTTGTCTAGAGTCTCTCTGTCTTTGTGCACTCTAATATCCTCTGAAGAGATGTTTGGATCTAGTTTTGTGCGTGTGGCAGAAGAAACAAATTCCTCTGCAAGGATTTCTGTTGTGATCCGGGGCAATAGATCACTTACTACGGATGAATCCTTTAGAGAGGATTCCCCTGGAATGGTTTCCCCGGTTATTAATGGTACAGAGGATGAAAGAATTTCCTCTGTCCGGATGGTTTGGTGTAACATCCGGCAAAAATCGAAACTTTCAGGTTAGCGTCTATTAAATCCTCACTGATGTTAATATAGGGAATATACCTTGCTAGGACCCATTCAGAAAATATTAAAGCGAAGATTCGCTAGAATTCCCGGTAGTTGCCTAAAAGACCCGGTTTTGATCCATGATTAACCGAAACATCTCGTGAAATGCCAAAATACCCTAACTAACATATAACCTATATAAAATATAGGGTTTTACTTTTATACATAAACTTTTCTTTTTATAAGATTTAATAAAAACAAGAAGGTATTTTAGAAGCTTGTTTTTGCAATTAAATTTCTAGTTAAAAATGGTTTTTACAAGAAATAGTTTATGGGCTTAATTTAAATAAAAAAAAAAAATTGAAAACGGTTGGGGGCCCATGTATGGCCGGCCCTCCCCTCCCCCCTATACCCTCCAAATTGTTTCATTTTTGCTCATTTCAAACTTTGAAAGAAAAAAAAACCATCCATCTTCCTTCTCTCTCTCTCTCTTGAAATCCCATCCTTTTCTCTTCATCATCTTCATCATTTCAACCTTAAAAAAAAACTCCAGCAACTTTCCAGCCCTAAATTAAGTATCCAAGGCAAAGAATTAAGAGTTTAAAAGTGTTGGAATCATCTCTCAAAGGTAAGAGTTCTAAACTAGTCATCTTCTTCATTTTGAAGCACTTTCTTTGATATTATTTGTACTTCTTGCACTTCTACTTCATTCAAATAAATGAACTCTTTTTCTTATTCTAGAAGTGAGATAAAACACCAATGACATGAGAAATGTCAATAAAGTGGTGAAAATCTATGAACTTCCATCATGAACATGAGAAAAATGAGCAAAATCATCAAAAACGTGGGTTTTGTTCTTGTACTAGAATCTGGATTTTTGACCTTTGCATGCACATTTTTCTTGTAAGTTTTAAGTATTTTTCCTTTAAAAACATGCCATATGATGTTGGGATTGAGTCCTTATCAAAGGAATCCACATCTATGGATGTTAGAATGCTTAAAATGTGGGTTTTCTTGAGAATCCTCGAGTTCCAAATCTGGCAGAATTGTTGCATGTGTTTTGGACGACCATATCTTGGTCAAATCAGGTCCAAATACCTTTATTTTTCTTCTGGAGTAAGGCTTAATGAGTTAGGGTTCAAACCCAACTGGTCTCATAAGAAAACATTGAGATTTAGACCTTCAACTTCTTAGAAAAATTTGGGTGTGCAGCAGATGGTCAGCCAGATTGTTGTGTCACTTTGTTTTGCATATAACTTTCTTTAGAATGCATAAACGTTTCTCATTCTTCTTCTGGAAGTTCCTTAGTTGAGTTAGGTTTCACATGCAATTAGTTCCCTTCAAAAATATGGAGTTTTGATCACTCAAACAGTTTTTATAAGCCAGGTGTGCAAAGCTGTCCAAGATTGGCAGATTGGTACATACAACTTCAATCAGCCATAACTCTCTCAAAACTTATCAAACGTCTGTGGATCTTTTTCCATGAGACACCTTTATGTGTTAGGTTTCCAAAGAATGTAAAACCTCCGAAAAATATTAAGTTTTGACACCCCAAAAGCCCATTATGGCAAAAGGGTGCAATCTGTTTTAGACTCTGTGTTGCACGGATTTATAAAAATTATTTTGACCCCTTAAACACCCCCAAAATTCATGAAATTTTGTCAAAATAGCCTTAACTCAGTATAGTACTACATATAAAAAAATGGGTAAATTTGTCATTTTAGAAAGTGTTTTTCAATAGTCATTTTTGAAGTACAAAGTTTCTGTCAGATTAAGCATTTTGAAAAAGTATGGGATTTTATTCTTATAACTCTATATATATATGATTAAAACATATTGAACAATGCTAAATTCTTCGTTTCAACTTGAATACTAAAGCAAGGGCATTACACAAGATGTGGATTAAATTAGTTAAGTATAACCTTGAATTAGATATGAAGGACTTATAGAGATTGTTTGACATTATAGGGAACCCGTAAAGCGTTTAAGCAAACAAGCTATCACTACTTCGCGACTACGCTATAAGGTGAGTATTCACAGCCCCGTTTTACTTGTTTAATGTTTGGGGTGAAAAGCATGTTATGATTTTAAAATGCTAAATGATTCATGATATTATATTGTGGATATTTATGATTTGAGAAATGAGTACTAATGAATGGACGAATTTACATAAGTGATAAAGATATGTTGAGTTATAATGAAAATGTTAAGTCCCCAATAGGTACACTACTTATTAACTCATTACGATCCGGTGATATTTGTGGATAGCGCTATTTGGTTTTACAAACCCACCTTTGACTGACGAGTAGGGGTGCACTTTATCTGTTAATAATGTTCTACTCATGTGGCCAACATACCACCTCTGAGGTAGTTCGAGGGGCGTAGGTTGTCGGAGGCTTAGTAGTGGCTCAACACTTATATATCTTGCAAAAGTCATTCATTGTAAATTGTACTCATAAATTTTTAAATTTAAATCTTGTCATGAACAAACGTTTCATGAGAGTAACCTTTGGATGAAAAACTGTTGTGTATATGGAAAACCTGTGAACTCACCAACTCTTTGTAGTTGACCTTTTATTTTAAACATGCTTTTTAGGGACTAAGAAGGTAAACGACAAAGTCTAAATTTAGCATGCATGACGACATCAACCAAGCTCTTTTCTTTTGCTCTATTTTGTTAAAAACACCATCTCGGTTGCTTGTAAAAAATGGATTGTAACTTGTAATTTTTGGAACTTCAAAATTTAAAACTTATGTAATTGTATGGTTGGTGTTGTTTTATTTCCTAATGCTATGAAGCTTTAGCTGTTACATCTCGTGTTTCCGCTTTAGCGGGGTGTGACATTTGGGTTGGGGTCGAGCCGTGCTGCTCTTTTTCAATATTGCCCTCTGCCACTAGACTGGCGGCAATAGAAGTGTGGGTTACACTGGGAGTTGGTTTTGGTTGCGTGCCTCTATTAATCCAGGCATCTTTTCTTGCTTCTTCTTCTGTGAAGCGTCCAACCACTTATTCTCCATCTATGGTCTCAACCTCTGTTGCTACCATATGGGTTGAGACTTCTACCCTAGTCTCCCCTTCTTATGTTACCTCTTCTTCCCTTGGACCTAGGGAGTCGTACATAGGATGAGTACTAAAAAGTTGTTGTACTTGGGGGTGCATAACCTATGTACCATCAAAGGCAAAGATTACTTGCTATGGGCTTCTTCTGTGAATATCAAGGCCAGGTTAAAGGAAGGGATTCTGCAGTACCTATGGGGTCTCAGCCGGATTATCCTTTGGAGTTTGATCATCATCATCAAGATCAGAATCAACTCCAGAGATTGTGAAATCTGGATCTTCTGTGGCTTCTTCGTTTTCATGTGACAGAGCTTCTGCAGTCCACCGTGCAGTGTCAAGGGTGTTGGCAAATTCAGGGCGTTGAAGGAAGTCAGAGAAATTTCCATGATGTGCATAATTGAGCGGATTTGGGGATTGCAGAGGGGATTCTTGTGCTACTTCTGCTGTTACCTGTTCCTCTACGTCTTTTGCTACTCCTTCCTCTGCAATTGTTTGCATAGGAGACAGATGTTTCCCAGTTTTCTTCTTGCTCTTTCTCCTCTTGGGTTTTGGTGCCCCTTCCTCTGAGGCTTTGGATTTTCTCTTTTTTTGTGCTTTGGATGAGAGGGAGGTGCAGATGATCCAACCTCTGTTGCATGAGGTGGAGATTGTTGAGCTTCGACAGCAGAAGTTGAAGTACCCTCTGTGGTTTTCCTTTTCTTTGTTTTCCTTTTAGGAGTTGAGGCAGAGAGGATGGATTTCCTCTGAGCAAGGAACTTGGTTTGAACTTCTGCATGCTTCTGGAAAGCCTTAGCCCATTCTTCATCTGTCATTCTTTCAACTACCCTAGTTTCTAAAGGCACACCTAAACGCGAGGGTGTCACAGGGCTCGGTTCTGGAGTCCTATGATCGCGTATGTAAGCTAAACTTAGGGTTTCATCTGTAGCATATCCCATAAGTTTTGATGGCAGAGGTCTTCAGAAAGGATATCCATCGACGTGCTCAGTTGGAACGTTTTTTTGTCATGGCATATATTTTGGCAGTTGGACCTTCTAAAGACCATTTTTCTAGAAGGAGTAGGGGCTCCAGAAGTACTCCAAGAATTCGCTGATACTGCAGAGGAGGTAGAGATGGTTTTGAGCGTTCTTTGGCTTTCTGGGTGGATATTTTTCTGTCAATGGTATTTATCATTTCTTGCATCATCAAGGTCGAGTAGTCCAGAGGCAGATCATAATATACCCCGTACATTATGGATAGAATCTGATGGGAGGTTTGATCTGGACTACCGATTTTTCCAGTGAGGCATCTGTTTAGAATTGAGAAGAGGGTATTCCACAGAGGGGGTAATCGACCTCTTCTGAAGTCATTCCTTTTTCTTAGGGTTGTGTTGTACCCTAACATTTCAACAAATCTACAGAGTTCTTCGTCTGTAGGTGCTTCAGCGTAATTCTTTATACCTAGCAGACCTTTGGTTGGAAGACTGAACTCAAGTGAGAACATCGTTATATTGAACTTGAGTTCCATGTGTTGGGTTTTATTAGGTTTAGAAATGTAGCCCTTGATATGTCGGCCCGCTTGGTCAAATCTGCTGCTTTGCCAAAATTGTTTAGATATCTTGCTGGTATTTTGCTGACGGTTTTTGTCAACATGGGGAAGAGGTAATGTTTCTCCAAAATGTGAAGGAGAATGGCATGAGATTCCCCAAAAGTGGTTCTTGAAGGAACAAGATAATAGTTGTTGGGTTTGAGAGGAAGAACACTTTCAAAGTGTTCATTTGCGATGAAGTTTTTCTCGTGTGTGGTTGGAGAGAAATTAGCTTCATCGCCGGAGTTGTCTTTTTCCAGGTCTGCGGCCATATTTGGGTTTTGGGAATGCTCAGATTGAGCAGGTGAGTTTTCTTGAACATGGGAGTCTTCAGGAATGTTGGAGGATGATTCCATTGTTGTTTATCTTGAAGAAATAGAATGAAAAATAGGTAGGTTGCAGGTTTTGCAAGGTTCGTCGGAGAAGAAGATGAGAGTTCGTAAAGGTTTATGAGGAGTGGTAACTTGGGTTTTATAGTGAGAGGTAATCGGTAGAATCTGAAGAGGTAAATATATGGAAGTGGATAATTTTTGGGGTCCGTACTTGAGTGTGAACGGCGGGTTCAACTTTCCAGGAGAACGTGTGCCGTGTACGTCCAATGAAAATGTGACACGTCAGCAGTGTTAGAGCACGACTTGACGTCGTGCGCGACCTATTAATGCTTGGCGCGTGTGTTTCTTTTCCTCCACATAATTTTTACTCGCAGTAAAATAGCCGTTACTGTTGCAGAATTTCCCAAGTTTGAAAATAATGACAGAAGCTCAATTGTTTGAAAACTCTCTTTGTATCCTCTGTTGCTTGCACCTTTACCAAAAACGTTTGAAAAAGCATTGGAGAGGATCGATAGGTTTTTAGAGAAGAAATTGCATTCACAGAGGTTTTGGAGCTCTGTCAGAGCTAGCAGAAGCTCTATGAGATGGGATTTCTCATAACTAAAAATTTATAATACACTAGTGTGGCCACCGCGCGTTGCGCGGTAGCGATACAATATTTAAGAAAGTATTGGACCGAATTAAGATATAACGTGAATCGGTTAATAACTATTGAGATACAATGTAAAACAATTAATAAGTATGTATCATTTGTATTGTAATACTATTTAGGAGTCAAACCAATAATCATATCGCTATCAACGTTACAAATTGTTTGAAGAACTTTCTTCTAAGAAAGGTACCATAAAATTAGAATTGATCGACAAAAATCATCATTTCCATTATCTCTGTTTGTCAATAAATCATCGCATCTTCTTACTAATATGGAATAACCAAACTCACCATATTTTAAGATTTAATAAATACTTCATTCTCGTGAAAGGTACCTCATTACTTATGTTTGCTACTTTAATAATAAAAAAATTAATATAGTATTTTTTTAATATAATATCCAATTTTTCCAGAATTATCTAAAAATTAATGCTTAAAAAGGTCAAGACTCCATCGGTAGATGTTGAATGATGAAGAGTAGAAGTTCTGTGACTTTCATTCTTTTCATGATCCTCGGATGACACAAACTAATTGATAAGCAAGGTGGTGTTTCGATCTTGTTTTATTCATTCGATATTGACATAATGACTTCAAGTGTAATATTGAAACGTCAAACTAATTGATAAGCAATGTTGTAATACTTTAAGGTATTTGAGCTTGATCCTTCCATAAAACACTCCAATATTGGAGGTTGAAGACAACCACTGTGATATTAAAACGTAAATTAATCCCCCTAACATGAAAAAAATATATATATTTGAAGTCAAAAAACACAAAGACATTGATATCACATATAAAAAAACCTTAAAACCCACAATATCCTTTGAAAAAATGAGTGATTGCCAAGGTACTTGACTTTCATTGCGATCAAATCAATACTTTTCTATTGCCTTCAAATTATCGTTCTTACAATTTGAACATTTTACAAAACCAAAAATTCCGAAAATTTCTATGAGAAATGAATCCTCTTCTAAGAGCGTGCCACGTCGACGTCATTGCCCGTGGTTTTTGCTTATATGTATGTATGTATGTATGTATGTATATATATATATATATAGGGTTGGGTTCACGTGAGACAAACCAGTTTTCGTGAGACCAAGAAATTAACACTAAACCTCACAGTGATTCATTGTGAAGGTAAAAAAACAACAAACCTTCACAGCCAAAACACTGTGAAGGTTTACCATCACAGTACCTTCACAGTCTTTTGTTGTGAAGGTTTAGTGTTAATTTTTTGGTCTCACGGTCTCACGAAAATAGTCTCGTCTTCCAAGATTTCAAGTCTATATATATATATATATATATATAAACACGTTTGGAGTTATGTAGCTTTAAATAAGAAGAGATCAATAGTTGGAGGAGATGAATGGTTTAGAGTTATGTTAGTTTGTTAGGAAATACGTAAAGATGAAACATAATTTCCTAATAAATTGTAATATAAAACAATGGTTGTATTAAGGTGTTTTTGATGCAATTTATTTTCATTGATACTAGTCTTTGGCTCGCGCGTTGCGCGACGGTTAATTTGTGTTTTATGTTAATTATTTGATGTTTAATAGTTGTTGAATAACTTTGAGACATGTACAATAGTCGATAAAAAGAAAACAAAAACTCCATAAAAAATGAATATTACCTTGAAGATAAAAATATCTCTATTAAGTTTGATACCTATTAAATGTCATTACTAAATGAATAAAATTATCAAACAAATACAAAATAATTAACTATTCAAAGTTCAAATGAAATTTAAATACATTCAAAATTATTGATGTTTTTTAGAACAAAGGTATCCACATAATGGATCAAGAATGTGCAATGTTATTGAAACCAACATCGATCTTTAATTATGATTTTAAATTTTGAATTAACAACCCTACAACTTTCCAAACACGCAACAACTTTAAATAATTTTGCATTGCTTTAACAAATGCTTGACTTTGAACACCATATTCCTCATTATTGTTGTAGCCATTAGGGTTACTTTAAAAAAAGTGAAAAATGAAGTAAGTCACTATAAACTCATTATATATAATATTTGTAATTTAAACTTTTGACTGTATATTGATTCATGTTACAAACACAAACATGTGTTAACATCTAATAATCATTTACATCTTTCAAATCTTTCAACTTTACATAATTAATTGGCAAAAAAATAAAATATAAACAATAAAACCTCTCTATTTCTCTATAAATACACCTCGCTTCATATAAATAAACAACATAATTTTCTTCAAAAAATAAAAAAATAAATGGTGACAACAATTGTAATAAATGGTGTTTATGAACGTAAGTTAGATAATCAAAGAAAAACCTGAGTGAAAATACATAATGAAATAAAGTTTGTTTTAATGTGATAAGTTACCTACATATTGTCAATAAACATAAATAATTCAAACACACATATCATGGAGATGGGTAAAGTGAACATGATCATGACTTACGTTTGGCTAAACAAAACATCCTCAAAAAGTGCCAACTTAACTTTGTAAATAATGACAATATTATGGTTGTCAAAGCCTTTAATACACGAAAGTTTTAGTTGTTAACTTGAAACAAAAAAAAACGCCCACCTCATCAAGATAAAATCATAATACATGGTTCATGATGCAACTAAAACACAAAATCAATAGAAAAAACATTTCAACATTCATCAAATAAAATGAACCTAACACCATGATTCATCAAAAACATAAACTACAGTTTCTAATTTATCAAAAGAACAAAATCCACTACAACAAATGTAGTCTATTGCGACGACAAAAATCGTTGCTAAAGATCAATATTGATATTTAGCGACGACAAAAGTCGTTGCTAAAGATCAATATTGATCTTAGCAACGACAAAAGTCGTCGCAATAGACTACATTTGTTGTAGAGATCTTGAAGAATGTTGTTAAAGTCCCTAGCATGTATTTTTGAAGGTCATCAAAGCCTTTACTATGCATATATTTTGGTTACTAATTCCAAACAAACAAAAACAATCAACTCATAGTATTATAAAAAATAATAATACACATGATCCAACTAAAACATAAAAATTAATAGAAAAACATATCAATTTTTATCAAATAAAACAAACCCATGATCATGATTTGTCAAAATAATAAACTACAATTTATAATTGTACACGACTCCTTTGCTAGAAACAATGTAATACTTGAAAAAACAATACACAAATATTCTTTTAACTTGTGGGTTATGCTCCTGATAAAATATTTAGAAATGAGAGTTAAGGTAATAATACATAATGAAATTTTAAAATAGACAACATCAAAATAGATTGAAATGGATGAGTAGTTGAATGAAAGCCTTACTTGTAGTATATGTGTACCATGATGATGAAGCTTTACACATTTGATGATGTTTAGAGCTTGTTTCTGCTTGTGTCACTTACTACAAACAAAAACATAAAGATCATATGAAATCAACACAATATCAAAGAACTTAACTATAAACAAAAGTCCATATCCTATATCGATCTTTTAATGAGAGATAATGTGTTAGAAAGGAAGGAATGGGAGGTAGGTTATTGTATAACAAAGAAAAAAAACCAATAACATATCAAAAAATTTGTGCTTAAATAAGAGAAAATGAGTGATTAATAAAATAAGTGAGGGAATATGAATGGTTAATAACATAAAGAAGTGGAAATAAATGATTTATTAACATAAATTGCAATAAAACAAATAATTAATATAGGAAGATGGATGGTTTAGGTAATCAAAGTTATATAAATTGGTGCCAAAATTACCAAAATACCCTCCTTTAAGTAAAAATGACATTTTTCATAGAAGGGCATTAAGGTCTTTAACATATCAAATATTTTAAAAAATCAAAAATCTAAGAAAAAAGAAAAGTAGACATATAGTGTTTAGGAGATGCCACATCATTGGCTTTGGTTTTTGTTTTAATATATATATTGATTTTTATTATCCAAAGTTTTCACTGCTTTATAAACTGTTTTAGGACATATTTGAAAATATTTGTCCTAGAAAACTATTCTGGAAAGGTTTTTGTGCGTGACGCTCCTTTTTGAGTGTCTAGATTAGTCGATAGAGACTTTTTGATGGAACGAGCTCTTTGTCCCAAAAGACCTTCTTCTGTAACCTTTTGTTCGAGTAAATCCTTAAAGAGAACATTTGAGTTTGATTGGTAGAGTTCTTGTATGAGATTTGTAGTTTATAGAGGATTCTGCATACAGAAGCTCTGTTGAGCTCAGCAGAAGCTCTATTACACTAAAAATCTCATAACATAAGTCTCGTAAATCTTTTTGATCAAAACTTGTTTGGTATATTTTAAACAATGTTTCTAGGACATATTTAGAAATGTTTGTCCTAGAAAACTATTTTAAAAAAGGATTTGTTTCGAGATACTTATCTTTTGGCTCTCTCTTGCTTGGTATAATACCTGATTTTTGTGAATCATGAGTGATCACTTCTCTTCTTTGGCTCCCCTTTGAATGATCAACTTCTGTAGATCATTTCAAGGTCTCCTTCTGCTCCCCCTTGATCTATGCTTGGGTCAAAATTTGATAAGTAATGCTTAGGGCATAGATCAAGTTTCACAGAGGTTCTGAGCAATTCTACAGAAGCTTTGTTTTTGTGTAGAACATTCGGTGTTTGAGAATTTACATGTAGAAATGAAATAAAACAACAGAAACATGTATATACATATTTACAGAAGTTTAAGTTATTCACAGATCCACCATCTTGTTTTTCTTTGTATGTGGATAGAAGACCTCTGTCGCCAGTCATGTACCTCAAGCATCCGGAGTCTGGATACCAGATTGGCACATACTGCTTCTGTAAGACAATCAAAGAGTTTTTGGTACCCATATCCAAATGGGTCCAGGTTTGTCAGGGGTCTTTGTTTTAGCTTCTTTTGAAGAAACATTTTGTTTCTTCTTATCCTTGGATTTATCTTTTGCTTTGGGTACAGAGAGATGACAGTGTGGACTTTTGAAGTTTTGGTTTAATTTAAACATAAGATCAAAGCAATGACAGTATTGAATGTGCGAAGAGATTTGCTTGAACTTTTCATTAAATACATTAAATGGGGGCACAGAGGCATTACAGTCTATCCTAACATTAGACTTTCTATAACAAGAAGGTTTATGTAGGCTAGATTGTTGTTTGCAAAATCCTTTGTTGAGTGCGGCCTTCTGTATACCCCTTCTGTGGTGAACTTCTGCAGGTTTTACTGTCACAGAAGAAAAAGATTTATTATTTTTGGTCCATTTACCCTTCTGTTGCCATGTTAATTTTTCTTTAACAGGTTTTAAGGGCTTCAAAATCTTTGAACTTGTTGGAGTTTGAGTGGACATTAACTTCTTTTGTTTGAATTTCTCAAGCTCTAAAGAGGTTTTCGTTTGTATGCACATATCCACAAAGTCTGGACAGATAGGAACTCTAGTGATTTTCTCCTTGGGAGGAATAGTTCTGTTAAGAACTTCAGAGGTTTGTCTAAAATCCTCTGTGTCACTAGGTTCGATCTCTGACTTAGAGTCAGTCTCAGATTCGTCAGAGGATGAATCGTCCTCATATACAGAGGTTGAGTCACTTGGTTCTCTTTCGACAGAGGTTGGACTTTCAGAACATGTGCCATAATCACTTTCTTCCCTTTCTAAGGAACTATTTTCCAAGTCAACAGAGGTATCTGTTAAGTCTTCTTCAGAGAGATTTTGATCACAGGTAGGTGTACAGAGGTTTTCTTCAGAGATACCAAGTTTTTCTTCTGTAAGTTTTGGTTTGAACTCAGGTGCCTCTGCAGATAATTTCTTTTCAGAATTCATCATACAGACAAATGCAACTTGAGTTTGAGTCTCGGGGTCACCAAACTTGAAGATTCATATCTGATTTTGAGTTTTCAGATACTTCTTAGGTTTGGATTCTCTTTTGACAGAGATTGAAGGTGACAAATCTGTGTTTTCAAACCACACATTTGTCATCTTCAGAGGTTTCCTCTTGTGAGGTTCCCCAGAGACTTTTTTCCTTTTACTTACAGAGAGAAGATTTGGAAATCCAGGTTTTCTTGTATCTCCAATGTGAAATAAAGAGGACAGAGACTTGTTTCTTTTGGTTCCGGTATAAGGATCTATATCATAGAAGC
Organism: Saussurea involucrata; assembly: GCA_033807775.1. NCBI lineage: Eukaryota > Viridiplantae > Streptophyta > Magnoliopsida > Asterales > Asteraceae > Saussurea > Saussurea involucrata. Next base: position 117,585,450 of record CM066322.1, read on the forward strand.
CAATTCCTCGTCTCCCTATTTGTGTGTTTATTTTTTCGTACACCTTCTGAGCATCTTGAATTTTTTTAATTTGAAGATCTCTTTTGAGTAAATCTTGACAGAGGACTTCTCTTTCCTTTGAAAATAATTTTTAAGAGCGAAGATGTTCATTCTGTCGCACTCAACGTCCATTAGTTCTTTAGACTTTGTTTTCAAGGACGAATTAAGTTCAGAAATCTTTTCTTTTAAAGTATTTAACTTTTTGTTCCAGTCCATTTCAATTTCTTCTTTTTCTTGAAAAATCTTAGCTTTTTCTTGAGTGAGAAGTCTAGCTTCTCTCTCATAGAAGGTGAGCTTTTTCTGAATACTTTCGCATGTCTTTTTCATTTCATTGTATTCAATGTTAAGTTTGAGCAAATCAGCTTCTGCTGTATTAGATTTTGAGTTGGAAGTGGATACCTTACTATCAGAGCCAGAGCTGACTTCTGCCATGTCACAGAACAGGGCGTTCTTTGTTTCTCCTCCTTCTGAGGATGTATCTGATAGCCAGTTTTCTTGATTCACCATTAAGGATTTCTGAGCTTAAAAGATTTAAACAGTGCACTTAAATGGAGTTTTAACCAAAGAAGCAGATTCTATAAGTTTACCAAGGTTCGAATGGATCGAAAATGATAGAAAAACAGAAGCTATTTGAATAATGTGAAAAACATGTTAAAAGTCCAAGTTTCTACCAAAAATCATTGTTTAGAGTGGATCCCTTGATATTGAAAATCAAAGTTTGCTCTGATACCAATTGTTGGTTCCTGTTTTGCTTAAACAATGATCTTAACTTTCAGTTAGTTCAGATTTAGATATGGTGTAGAAGCGTATTTAAGAACTGGAAGATAATGTAAGGTAGAAGAACACACAATATCAAATAAACAGTATGTAAGAACAGATGAATATCTCCAAGATTACTGTATTTGATATAAATTAAGAACACCAAGAACTTCAAAGGATTAACAAGAAATCTGCAGTTAATGGTGTGTGTGAGAAGTGCAAAGCTTAATGATATATGTGTATTTTCGTGGTATTAAGCTTAATAGAAGAGCTATCATGAGCCTTCTATTTATACTACTTCTAAAGGGGACAATAAGGACTGAAGGTACAAAGACACTGTTGAGGCATAGTAGCTGGAAGGTACAAAACACTATTCTGGAACTGTTGCAGATACAACGTTCATTAAATGCTCCGTATTCAGCTTTAGGCGGAAACCTATCAGAGTTTGACAAGTGGAGTTTTCAGGTCACGCCTTTGTACGATTGATCTTTAGAACCTTCGAATGGTAGATATTGTAAGAAGCGTGTTCGTCCTTGTTAAGATCTTTTGCGTAGATCTTCTTTTTACAACAGAAGCTCTGTCAAGTATGACAGAAGCTCTGTGGTCTTGTCCGCTTAGAAGTGTCTTCTGTTGCTTCTTTACTTCGGTCTTCTTGGTTAACCCGGCAGAGCCTCTGTCGAAGACTTCTGTCTTCTCGGTTACTCGGCTACTCGGTAGAGCCTCTGTCGAACACTTCTATACTTAGCCTATTTTTCACTACTTTCATAAACTGAAAGATTGGAGGTAACAAACCTTTTGTCAGCGGCCTTGTACTTCCTCTCCCATTCGTATTCCAGCAGGTCTAGGAACCTGATCAGTTCGTCATCAGAAGGAACGCCTTCAAAGGGTCTGGTAGTGGGTAGTCTGAGGCATGTGCGAATACCATTGGGGTTATGCTTCCCTCACCATATTCGGTTTGGAAGGAGATTACAGTGACACTCTTCCCTGATGGAAGAGTCTTCTCTGCTCATTCAACAGTATACTAGAACTGCTGCAAGAGGTGTTTGTGGGTCGAAAGAGAGACCGTTAGGGGGTAGTGGATGGGAAATTTTTTTAGCAGGTTCACTGCTTCTGCCAGATGTAGGGAAGGTTTCTTCTCGGGGAATGTCAGCAATGCATGATGATTGTTTCCAATGAACTGGACAACTGACATTTTGAACTTTACATTCTTTGATTTCACGAACGCAGATGCTTGTGAGGCCATTCCTGGAAAGTTAGAAGAACAAAAGAAAAGAAGAAATTTCTTAGAATGGAAAGAAGTTCCAAAAAGAAAAATAAGGTTTTACCAGTTTCCTTTTTTGGAAAGAGACTTGTAAAATAGGGTTATCTAGTTTCAAATAAGATGAAAATGGTAAAGAAGTGTATTTTACCAGTTTTCTTTTTGTGAAATAACTGGGAAATTAAATTTAAGAAGAGAGAGAAAAGTTTAAAAACAATTTTAATCCTTAAAAACCTTTTGGTTTTTGAAAAAAATCATGAAAAAGATGATTTTTAGAAGAAAAATAGGTTTTTGATCTTTATTAGCAAAGATTTAAGATCAAAACAAGGTTTTTGATCACAATGTGCATAAGTTTTAAAGAATAAGAACTTGGAAAGTTGACGGTTTTGAGGTTCGAGTTCTTAAGTTCTTTAGTACTTGTATGCCTTGAATGTTCTTGCCTTGAGTGAGATTTTGTACGCGTAAAGAGGAAAAATATAGGAACGTCCCACGAAGTTAATTGGTCAAGAAGTGTAACGGACGAACGTGTGTCAGAGAAAATGCGTGCCATGGGTTATCTCTTAGAATGACGTCACACAAAAAGTGTCTTTTCATTTTTCAAAAGATATCACTGATAAGAAATGTCAGTGATAGATTTTCGTGTTTAGAAGAATCGCCGATCAGAAATATCAGCGATGAGTTTTTATTTTTTCAAAGGGATCACTGATAGAAGATGTTAGTGATCGATTTTTTTTGAAAAACATCTCACTGAAGAAACATCAGTGAGTTAGGATAGAGAACATACTTAAGTATCAAAGAACATTTACTCATAGATAAGGTGATGTGTATCAGATATAGAACCTTATTGCTGACATAATGTTTGACCATTGAAGAGTTTATTCTTCAAGGTTTAGCATTCGAAGTTCGCTGATGAGAAAGTTGAACCTTGTCTCATCAAGAGGTTTGGTAAAAAAATCAGCTAGCTGATAGTCAGTTGAAATAAAACGAAGTTCTATGTCTCCATTCATCACATGATCTCTGATAAAATGATATCTGATTTCGATGTGTTTGGTCTTTGAGTGTAGCACATGATTGTTTGCTATAGCGATGGCACTAGTGTTGTCGCAATAGATAGGAATCTTTGATAGTTGAAGGTCATAGTCTAAGAGCTGATTTCTCATCCATAAGACTTGAGCACAACAACTACCAACTGCCATACTCAGCTTCAGCAGTTGAGGTGAACACTAAATTTTGCTTTTTACTTGTCCAACTCACCATCTTTCCACCAAGGAGTTGACAGCCTCCTATGGTGCTCTTTTTATCCAGTTGCAACCTGAAAAATCACTATCTGAATGGCAGTTAGATCGAACCCTGAGTCTTTGGGATACCAAAGACCTAGGTTGGGTGTACCCTTAAGATATCTGAATATTCGCTTTACAGTGATCAGATGTGTTTCTTTGGGTTCAGATTGATATCATGCACAAAGACACGTAAAATACATGATATCGGGTCGACCACTGTAAGATACAAAAGAGAGTCGATCATTCCTCTATAGATAGTGACATTAACAGGTTTTCCATTTGCATCTTTGTTAAGTGTCAGCGGAGGCGCTATACGAGTTTTCATAGCTGAGCTTTGAGTGAGATCAAACTTTTTCAGCAAATCTTAAACGTACTTACCTTGGTGAATAAACGTACCTTTATCGTTCTGCTTGATCTGAAGTCCAAGGAAGTATCTTAGTTCACCCATCATACTCACCTTATATTCTTTCTTCATTCGTTCATCGAATCGAGTACATAAGGATGGGTTAGTAGATCCAAATATAATGTCATCAACATATATCTGAACAAGAATAGTATGACCTTTAACCTTTCTAAAAAATAAAGTGTTAAGAATTTTTCCACGTTCAAAATTTTCAGCAATAAGGTAAGAAGATAAAGTGTCATACCATTCACAAGGTGCTTGTTTTAAACCATTAAGTGCCTTATCCAATTTATAAACATATTCTGGATGCTTAGGATCAGCGAACCCTGGAGGTTGTTCAACAAACACTTCTTCATCCAACTTTCCGTTGAGGAATGCTGATTTAACATCCATTTGGTTAACCTTGAAGTCTTTACGAACTGGATAGGCTAAGAAAAGTCGAATTGCTTAGAGTCTTGCCACTGGGGAAAAGGTTTCATCATAGTCTATGCCTTCCTCTTGTCTGTATCCCTGAGCAACTAGTCTAGCTTTGTTGCGAGTTACAGTTCCAAATTCATCTAACTTATTTCGATACACCCACTTGGTGCCAATTACAGTTTTGTCCAAACTTTGTTCCTTTCAAACTCTGTCAGCTCTTCTTGCATAGCGTTGACCCAGTTTGGATCTCTGAGGGCATCATTGGTCCTTTTTGGTTCAATTAGTGAAATAAAATTTACAAAGAGAAAGATATTACCTGAAATTCGTCGAGTCTAAACACCTGCATTTGGATCACCTAGGATTTGCTCAATTGGGTGTTTCACTGTCCATCTCTGAGATGGATCTTGAAATTCTGGCTCTGAGTGGACTTCTAGAAGTGATTATGAAGAGGCTTCAGCATAGGTGTTGTTTGGTTTGTTAGGCAATAATTGTTGAGGTTCAAATTGTATTTCATTTACTGATTGCTGAGGAGAAGTGGATGGGTTTTCAAAAATTAAGGGTTCAGAAGGAGGCAAAGTGTTTATGGGAACAACTGATACCCATGAGGAGGATTCAACTTCAATTGTTTTCTTGCTGAGAATGATGATATGATCATCATCAGTGATTGGGTTATTGACCTGAGGATCAAAATTGAAATAACCTTCTGGTTCCCCATAATGAGAAAACATCCATTGATTCAATTCTTCTTTCTCAGCAATAGGTTTAGAATTTGCTGAGCGGGATTCATCAAAGGTGACATGGATGGTTTTTTTAACAGTTTGTCTTCTTTTGTTGAATACTCTGAAAACTTTGGATACAAAAGAGTATCTAAGAAATATTCCATCGTCAGCTTTGGGGTCAAATTTTCCAAGGCTATCTCTGTTGTTTAGGATGAAACACTGACTACCAAAGATATGAAGAAAGTTGATGAATGGCTTTCTCCCATGGAATGGTTCGTAGGCATTTTTTTAGAATCTTTTGACAATCAGCGACCTATTTTGAGTGAAACAGGCAGTGTTGACAGCTTCTGCCAAGAATTGAGTAGGAAGAAAAAAATCGTTGAGCATAGATCGAGCATCTTCGATGATCGTTCTGTTTCTTCTTTCAGCGACTCCATTTTGCTGAGGTGTTCTCACTGCTAAGAAGTTGTGAGAAATACCCTTACTCTCAAAGAAGTTATCAAGAGAACTATTTTTGAATTCAGTTCCATGATCACTCCTTATTGAGCGAACCGTCATACTATTCAGGACTTCCATTTTTCTTACAAATGAAATGATTTCATATGGAGTGTCACTCTTAGATCGGAGAAACATCACCCAGGTATAGCGAGAGAATTCATCTACTATGACGAGACTTTCCAGTGATGGATTGTATGTTGACAGGGCTAAATAAATCCATATGGATGAGTTGAAGAGGATTTGTCACTGATGACACATGCTTTGATTTGAAACTAGCTTTAGTTTGCTTTCCATTTTCACATGCTGAGCAAAGAGATTCATTAGCATATGAGTTCTGAGGTAAGCCAGTGACTAGTTCCTTTGAAGATAAAGTGTTCAGCGTTTTCAAGTTGAGATGAGAGAGCCTCTTATGGCATAGCCAGTTGACATTAGACGAGGCTTTGGATAGAAAACAATTGTTTTCAGTGGTTGATGGGTCTATGTTTATGACATAAACATTTTCCAATCAATAACCGCTAAGAGAAACCTTTTCTTTCTTATCAGTGACAAAACATGATTTCTTAGTAAAACATACTTTGTGGTCTTTATCACATAGCTGACTGATGCTAAGAAGATTGTGCTTCAGTCCTTTTACGTAAGAGACTCTTCTAAAGGTAGTTGTACCATTTGAAAGTACATAAAACCCTCTGGTATATCCTTTTCCATTTCCACCAAAGGTCACTGAGGGACCTTTCTCTTCCTTGTATTCAGATAGCAGATTATTTTCTCCAGTCATGTGTCGAGAGCATCCACTATCAAGATACCAGATAACCTTTGAGACCTTCAGTCACAAGGAAGATTAAGTTTAAATTGGTACCCACTTTACTATGGGTCCACAATTGTCAGTGGAAGAGGAAGTGGAAGGATCAACGATCTTCACAGCATCTGATGTTTCAACGTCAGTGGTAACCTTCACTTTGGTTAATTTCTTAGCCTTAGTGGTATTTTTCACCTTGGCATGTTTTTCATCTTTGGTGATCTTCTTTGCCTTGGAGGCAGTCATCTTCACCGTAGCTGATTTCTCAGCTTTGGTGGTTGTGGGACACTTACTAGCAGTATAATCAGTAAGTCCACACTGATAGCATTTCCTATAGCTTAAAGTAGCTTTAGGACCGTAGGCATAATTATTTGAAATCTTTAAATGAGCAGGGCCTGTACCAAGAATGCCTTTAGCATCAGATATCAGAGGAAACTTAGGTTCTTCAGATTTCCTAGATTTTACATCAACCTTTATTCTAGGGGTTGATCGCTGAACATGTTAAGGGATCTTAATATTTGAAGTGGAAGGTTGATTAGCTGAAGGCTTTGATTTATTCTTCTTCAGCTTTTGCACATTGGTACCCTTCTGAGGATTTTGAATAATAGATTTTCCGTTATCCTTGAGTTTGGGACTTATAGAAGATTCCTCATTGATAGGAGTAGAGGAAGAGCATTGAGATGATGAGGTGTCCGGGATGGAAGAAACGAACATTCCAAACTTAAGCATGGAACGATCTTTTCTTGGTTCTTCGTGGTCAGCACAAAAACCAATACCACTTCTGTCATGGACAGGGATCTGAGCATCGATTATCTTAGTGATCTTTGCTTAGGATTTACACCATCCTTCAACAATAGCTTTCTCAGCTTTCAGTTCAGCGATAGCTTGTTCGCGTTCAATGCTGATTAGTTGATTTACATAAACCTGATCTTTTAAACTTTCTTCTATATTAGATAGTTCTTGGATCTTTAAATGACATTTTTGAAGCTGTTCAACTAAATCAAGATTTTGTTGTTCAGCTTGTGTTTTGCCATTTAGGGCATTATATAGATCAACTGTCAATGAATCGATAATACGAAGTCTACCAGCGTCAATGAGAGATGGATTAGAGGAGATAGATACCTGAGAAGTGGAGGAGGTAGAGGAAACATCAACGGTTTCTTCCTTCACTTCTTGGATATCGGCCATTAGACAGAGGTTGACCTCATCTTCTTCATCAGAATCTGATTCTCCATCAAAATCAGCCCAATTATGTTCTTCAGCGATTAGACCTTTACCTTTCTTTTTGAAGTTTTTCGACTTCGAATATTTTTCTTTCAGTTTAAGGTATTTGTCATCTCTAGATTTGGAGGTTGAAGAATTTTCGAAGGATGAAGAAGGTTTGAAGACTTTCTTTGACCTGTATTCACTAGCAAAGTTTCCTTTCTTTTTATACTTATAGCAAGTAGCAGCAACCTTATCAATAGGAGTTGATTTTGGATTGTCAGTAATAGCAAGAGGTTTGTTTCTTCTGAAGTTACTCTTTCTTGCAAATCTCCTGAAGGAGTTTGTCAAGAGTGCCAGTGATTCATCAAGATCTGACATGTCAGTTCCTGATGAATCATCAGAGTTGGATTCCATCTCAGTGATAGTAACGGAAGATCGCTGAGAGGGCATCATCTCTAAGCAGAGTAAAGCAACATGTGTGCTTTTAGAGTCTTTTGAATCTTTTACAAGATTCTTCTTAAGCTGACATGATTGCTCATGATTGAGCAAAATGCCATAAAGAGTTCTTAAGGATATATCTTTGAGATCCTTTGAGAGTTTAAGACACATGGTATAATTTTCCCAACTTTCAGGAAGACATTCCAAGAATTTTGTCAGGGTCTCAGAATTAGAGTAGGTCCTACCAACATTTCTTAAATCAACTAATAGACAGTGAAAACGTTGGTGCACCTCAGATAAAGATTCATTCTCACCACAAATGAAGCTTTCATATTGTCTTACCAAATTTATATTTTTGGATTCTTGTACTTCAGAAGTACCTTCATATTGAACATAGATTGTGTCCCATATGGCCTTAGACGTTTTGAGGTTCATAACAGAATGATAAACCTCATCAGGTAAAGCCATATATATTATAGATCTAGCTTTGGTATCAATGGCTACCTTCTTCTTGTCTTCATCAGTCCATCTAGAGACTGCTTTTAAGATCTCTCTTTCAAGTATGGCAGGAGTAGTTGCAGTGCCAGGAACCACATGATATATGACAGATGGATAGGGTCCATTTTCAACGTAGTAAGGCATAATGGGATCTACATCTTCAAGAAAAAAACATCATTCGATTCTTCCAGAGATTGAAGTTATCTCTACTAAATCGAGGAGGTTTTGCAAGAGAACCATTGTCAATATAGTTTGTGTTAGTGTTGAGTGCCTTTTAAAGAATAGTAAGGAAGAGAAAAGTATAAGCAAGATCTTGTTTATTAGATTAAACAATCTGCTCTGATACCATTTGTTGTTCCCGTAGGGTTATACAAGTACAAGAGTTTGTAGAAGGGGGGTTGAATATAAACAAAAAATTTTGGTTTTCTATATTGTTTATTGATAAATCAAATTACAATTTACTGTTTGTTGCGGAATAAGATTAAGTAAAACCTAATCTAAACAAACTTGAGAATCACTAAGTGTTCTTGCACTAAGAAGATAGAGAGAACCGAAGATGGAGAAAACAAAGGTTTTCTACGCACTAAGTAGTTCAAGAGAGATTTTTGAAGGGGTATTGCTTCTATTTATACCTTATGCATTAAATGCATGGCAGGAACACTTTACACGTGTCAGCATCTGGTTGGGCGTATGTTTTTGACTTTTATCAAGACATGTTTTGGGCAACATGGTGAACATTGTAGATGTCAGAGTGGTTGCACGATATTGGACAAAATCAAACTTTCTTTTGTTCATCCGTACTATGTGTGTAAAAGGATAAGACAAACAAATCTTGAATTACAAGCTTCATGATCAGCGATCGTTGATAAGTTCTTCCATCAGTGGGTGCTGATGAAAGTCAGCTATCGCTGAAGCTTCAATCTTGATTTGTCGCGTGTTTAGACTTATTTTGGTTTCACTGATGTCCACATCAGATCATGAGTAGACTTGTCCTTGTTCATCAACTTTGTCTTTGATGTCAGCGATGAACTCCTTAGTCGAGAGACTTGTCTTCAGGGATTACAATCAACACTGTTACATTTGAGATCATCAGCGATAATGAACAGAGTCAAGTTATAGCTGATAATGAAACATTATTACACATGTTATCGCCGATGGCAAAACATTAATACATAGACATGCTAATTGCAATTTTCACTAAGTATTCTAAGGGTCGTCATCAAATCACTGAGAGAGGTTGGATCAACAATGACAGTTTTCAAAATATCATTTAAAAAATATCGATGGGGTGAGGTAGTTTTGTGTCCTATTAAGTTAATTACCTGACTTCATAGTTAGAACTCTTAAAGTCATTTAACTTCTTAACAACAAATTGTAATTCACTTAAATATGACACCACTTTTTGTTCCTATGGATTTAGGCCATGTTTGGTAGTGGCTTAATTGGCTTAATAAACATGTATGGCTTATTCGCTAAGCCATTCATGGATGTTTGTTAGCAATTTATTGATTTGCTCTATGACTTATTCGCTAAGCTTTGAGCAATATGTTGTATGCATTCTGTCACATCTATCCCTAAAATGCCATTCCCCTTCCCCTCACTTCACACTTCACAGAGAAAAAAAACCCAACGACAAATTTTTGGTGCCCTTCCCCTTCCCCTCACTTCACACTTCACACTCAAATGTTTGGTCAAGATTTGTTTTTTGAGTGCAATTCTAGTGCTTTATGTGTCGATTTTTTCTTCACTTTACTTTCCAGAACTTCGATTCTTTTATCTGAGTCTTCCGATTTTGAATTCTTGTTTTTAGGGTTTCATTTGCGCCACTCTTTGTTCTTCATTTTCCCTAAACTAATCAATGTAATTGACTAATTGTGCTGCATGTTGTGCGTAATTTACTAATTTGATTATTTTTCTCTTAAGAAATCCAATTAATTTTTGTGGTTTTTTTTATTTGTCAAAATTGAAATACCCTTTTGGGTGTTGAAATTTGAGGTTGAATTAATTTGGGGTTAATTGGTGGTATGGAGTATCAAGATAGAAGATTTGTTATATGTTGGCTATTAAGGATGAAGATGACGTTCTAGTTTTTTTTTTTCAAATCTGAGGGTTCTCGAAAGGGACATTCTTGAAGTTGATGATGATGTTCTCTGGTTTATATCACCCCCTCCAATCTTTTGTATGTTCTCTGGTTTTTTGTAGAGATTCAATTTCTTGTATTTTCTTGAAGAGAAGATGATAAGATGATGGTGTCTCCAAGATGAATGTTTTATCCTCAATCTTCTATTTTTTTATTTAAATTTGATCTTTTGAATTTTTTTATTGAGATTTGATCTTCTGAATTTTTCATTGCTAGTGATCTATGCTTCAATAGACTAAAAATAGGTAGAAGGTTAAAATTGTCCTTTTCATCGATCGGATAGTTTATTCCACAGAACAAACAAACAACAATTTATAAAATTTATACAGTCAACTTTATTCATAAGACTTAACGAAAAACCAACCAAAAAGCCCATTGGTGTCCCACCCCTTAGTGTCCCATTTAAGTATTCAATCATGACCCATGTGCCACCTAAAAAACTCATTTTGATGTAGTCTGTGTACTACAATGCAATGTATTAATTTTAATTTTGATCTGCCTTCTTCTCAAGCCTTTAAAATCATCACAACTACGGATATCTTCGAGATTTTGATCAATAGAGTTTTCATTTTTTTTTCCCAAAACCAAAGAAACAAAAAGAATCGAAACGAATACCAACCTCAATTTGTTCATATCATATACAATTCATTCACGAACAAAAAATATTTCACGTTGTTAGAAGATAAAGAGGCATACAAGGAGAATTGTTCCATACATTCGAATGCAATTTCAGGATTTCTCTTGATTTCTTCTTCAAGTAAGGCGCATAGTCGACTTGAAGCACCATGCAAAGCTTCGAAACAGCCCCAACCCTCATCATTTCCGCTACAACCTCATCCGTTGCCGAAAACTTCCCAATTAAACAAAGTATGTGCACAGCCCGATCATCGGTCCCTGGAGAAACCCTAAACATTCTCTTAGCCACCACTGCAATGCCACCTGCATGCTTGATCAATTGTGCTCTTCCATCAGCACACGAACACAACTGAGCCAAGAGGGTAAACACTAACTCAGATGTATTTCTTTCGACCCCATCTATCTCTAGCTCGATAAGCTCGAACACCCCACCAGCTTCAACAATTTTCATACGGTTTCTTGCCCAAGGGCACACATAGATTAACATTCTTATGGCTGCTTTCACTGCTTGTGGTGATACTCTTTTCTTTATCACGTTTATGGTTTGTTTAAAGAACACGAACTTCAGTCTCTCTAAAACACTCGTAGCCACAACTTGCATGGCCATACCAAGGATCGAAACTACTAGGGTTTGGACCTCAATCGTAAGATCATCTTGGACCATGTTGTCGGATGATCCTAAAATCCATAATAAAGAATCAAGAAACTCGTGATCTTCTTTAGGAATAATTAGTTTCGTCTCAGGGATAGTTGGCCAAGTAAGATGGAGAATTCTCAGTGCTTGACCGAGGCCGACAATATCCGTGATGAGACGTTCCTTTGATAACTTTTTTATCAAAGAAAACATCGCACCAGTTGTGCCGGATTCAATCAAACACCGTCTATGCTTCTCATTCTCACTCGCTAACAAATACAACCTGTCTAACGAGTCCATGTAAAGCTCTGGCGACTTTAGGTTACGAAGGAGTTTTACAACATGGGATTTGCATAGAGGGGGTTTTGGGGTGGGAATTCGATCGATGCCATGATTAGCATTGGTGACACACCATGCTTGGATGAGACGACGAAGTGTGTGGTTTGGAGTCAAGCCGGAATCTTTTGGCAATGGTTGTTTGGTTACAGGGCAAAGCACAACATCCGACGTGGATAACCAGTATTCTATGGTGTCACGGTCGTATGTTATTCCGGTGACCGCCGTAACAGGGTCTTTCATGATCTGAAGTGATATGGGGCAGATAAAGTAATGGGGTACTTCTATCGTTTCATCTTCCATCAGTTTAGTGTATCTTGAAACAACAATATAATTGAGTAATCTGTTCTTTAGAGAGAGAAAGACAGAAAGAGAGGGTTGTTTCTCAATATTCAAAGAAATATAAAATGGTTCTATAAATATGCATGCGCAAGGGTTTGAATTCAATAATAGAAATGGTGAATGGTGGCTGCAACGTTTGAAAAATCTAGATATATATATTAGCCGTTTCATTATTTTGGTCATTAGTTATTAATATACATTATATAAAGCAGTCAAATCCTGATAAACGTTCTGATTGCAACGGTGGTCAAACACAAAAAAAAACCAAGTGAATACCAAGAAAAGTCGTGTGTTTGACTTTTCAACTCGAGTAGATATGATCCAGTTGGGGTGGCAGGTCTACTGTGGCTGGTATTTTTCTAGGCGACCATGGAAAACTTTGGTCGATTAAATTGACGTTCGGATGGAATCCAAATATATCTATACATATATGTCAAACAATTAAATCATATTGTAAGAAAATGACGTTCAATAGAATATATAGAAGTTAATATATATATTGTTACACAACGAGATCAAGGATGGGTTGTTTTGATGATGCCAAGATCTTTGGCCAAAATTTATTGCGAATTATATCAAAGAAATATAAAAACTGTTGTTTAAAAATTAATATTGATAAATCTTGAGAAAATAAAATGTATTACGTTGGCATCAAACTAATTGAGTTGATATGAACCTAACTTTTGTGTCTATATACATGTTGGGTGATATATAGTTTACTAAAATAAATGAGGATGTTATTTTATGATCACAATAATGATATTGTGTTTGTCGAATATTATCATTTTTTATATTGAAAATTACTAAATTAAACAAGGATATATGTTATTTTATTTGTCGAATATTATTTGTTGAACAACCATGTATCTTAATAACCATTAAAATGGTCACATATAGAAGCCCATTGCATAATATTAATAGATCATTGATGATGGAGTTAATTCACGATGGATGGCACTACAAAAATCGTACTTTATAATAGGTAGGTTTCGTAACAGTTTGACCAAAATCAAAGTATATTTCTGTCAGCAAAAAGATATCAACCAACATCGGGGAAAGATAGTCATGCAATTACGATCTATTTATCGTCAATTATTTTATATTACGGGCGGTTTCGATATTGTGTCGGCATTGCTAATTACCCGAGACTTCTTTCTAAGCTAAGAGTAGGTGTGGACAGACTTCGCGCTTCGCCCGCCCTATTTATCTGTGCGCTGGCAGGTAGGCCTTATCTATGTGATTCGTTGCGCTTGCTTACGTAGAGTCATCTTTCCCCTTTTTGTCTATTTTTTTAGGCAGTGAACCCCACCGCTCCGTGGTCTTTTCACACTTAGGCGCACTACGTGCCTTTGGTAATGATTCTACCCTAACACGTATCCAGGGAAAATATCCTGCTCAGGGCTAGGCTAACTCAACCGCTTACTTCTAGTAGCGCTAAATATAGCCTTTTCTTTTTAAAATAACCATCTTGAGTGTGACACTTCATTCCCGACTTTTCTTTCGACCAAATAAGATTGGGGTTACAGCTTCATATGCGCTGATAACTCTGGTCTAAGGACCTTCCCCAGACAGCCATCCCTCATCAGGCTGCTAGCATTGCTAAATGCCTAAACCCTAAACCCTAAAACCTAAACTAGAGTTCATGTGTTTGTAGTGTGGCTTCATTTGTTATATCTTATTAACAATAGAACTCTATTGCATGTATGAAAGTTGTGCTTTTAAGGGGTTCAATTTGAGGGATTATGGTCTATTGCTTTGAGCTTGGGAGTGTTAAAGAAGACGTGTCTTTATTATTATTATCACACTTTGATGATCATAATAATAATTCTTTACTCAAAGGAGATCTCAAATGTTCTATTTTAATAGATTACCATTCTAAAGATATGAGACTAATATTTATAACTTCAAAGTAAAAGTCAAAGAATGTCCAATAAACATGTTCCACGTATAAAATATCACGAACTATGGACAGAAACAGTTGGTCTTCAATTCTTCAAGTCTCTAAAATAGTAGAACTGTTGAATGTCACTAGAAGATAGAGTCAGAGGATGATTGAGTTCTATTTGCCTAAATCAGAGGTTGTTTTGCTTTCTGGTTTTACTAATTAAAGCCTTTAATCTCTTTTGGATAAGCATACTGTTGATCCCAGTTTATCTCAATAATGATATATTCAAACTAAATGTATAAAACAGAGTATGTTCTTTAATGAGTGCGGAAGCTCGAAATAAACACAAATAGTTTGAACAATGGTAGATTTAAACACAGATAATGATAGGAAATAACACAGAAAGAGTGAATACTCAACAAGTCATCTCATTAATCATTAACAGAAACTGAAATACACCAAGAACACACACTACTGTGTGAATTACTCTCCAAGGTTTTTCTCTCACTCTAGAATCTGGAATCTGTGTGTGCGTGCCTATTATGGCAGTGTAGTGCTCACTACATATAGTGAAGGTGAGACCTGAATATCTCAAAAGAAAAGGTTGTCACCAATAAGAAGGTGACACCTGGAAATTTTACAACGTACTGTACTATATTGATCTTCAAAATCTTCGTACATTTGAAGCATGTGAGAGGCACGAGCTTGTTTTGTCTTGAAATGCATAAGTCTTGATCTTCAAGAAGTTTGGCCACACAGAGGCTCTGTAGAGTTTCACAGAGGCTATGTGGTCCGATAATGATCTTCAGGTTTGGCTTGAGTTCTTCATAGTTGATCGACATAGGCTTGAGACTTGTGCGGAGAGGTCTTCTGCGATCTTGTCCTTAGCAAACTTTTTCAATACTTCTAATTCTATTCTAATGTAGCTAACAATCTTCCCTTAAGTATTGAAAAAGCAATGTTGACAAAAGTAAAATAAAACTTAAGCTAAATATTGGACAAGAGGTGTAAATTTCAACCGCTGTAAAAAGATACTTTCATTTAGTTACATGCCAGAGGCATTACAGAGATGAAAAGAAATTACATGATAATTGAAAAGCAAAAAGGGGTTACAGAGTTTGCTATATTTTGGCATCTGGGAAATCATTTATTTTCTTGCCAAAGACACTTTCTTCAGTTCTCTGTAGAAGTAGGCAACTAGGTCTCTGAAACCAAGAGTGCCATCAATGTCCTTTCATTTGATTTGCAGCCTCTGCGTTGACAAACTATGTGCCTCTGCGCTCTGTGAGCGATTTCGTGAACTCTAGAAGAGTCTTTGTAGCATATTTTTGGCAATCATAACTCACAAAGAGTTTATTCTGTCCCTGTTCATTCAGATAGACATATCCATATCTGGGATATGTGATGATGGTTTCGGGGAGGATTTCGGCATAGGATGGGCAATGGTCATCGGGGGCAGTCAGCTTTATCTTGTTAACACCCAAGTCCAGAGCAATCTGAAAATCGAGTAGACTGTAGAACTTGATCTTTTCCCTGATGACCTCTTTGATTGTAAGATGCGCTTTCTGGTTTTCTTTCCTCCATCCAAATCTCTGCTCTGTCCAGTCATAGAGTTATGCAAGATCATATGGATGCAACTCTTGATTTCATGGACCCCCATGGCGTTGGGAAGTTAATCGTCTGATGATACGTCGAAGGTACAAATTTCATGTCTTGAATCCAAGGTCGACACAAGAGGATGTTATAGGCTGATGAGTAATCGATCACATTAAACTTGGTTTGCCTGTTGACTTCTTTTTAGTATATATAGGAAGAATAATCTCCCCGATAGTGCTTGTCGAGTAACCGTTGAATCCGACCAAGATTGTCGAGCGACGAGTGATATCTGACTTGTCGATTCCCACCGCTTTGATTATGTTGAGGAAAATGATGTTTGCTGAACTGCCCCCATCGATCAAAACTCTTTTGGTCGAGCAGTTACCCTCCGTCAACTGGATTATCAGTCCATCTTAGTGCTTTTGCCAAAGCTGTTGGAGATTGCTTTGGTCGAACGTTACTGGCATAACTTCCAACTCCAATCCTGCTTCGACCTTGATGATCGCGAGATACGATGATCGTCTGGTCCTTAGCTGGCGTGTCTTTTTGCTGCCGAATAGGTCAGTCCGCATACGTCAGATCCTCCGGTTATGCAGTTTACGACTTTAGCGTGGACTGGAGATGGAGGTCGTGCATTATGCATTGTTGTCGCATCCTTGTTGATCAGTCTTTGGAGATGTCCTTTCGGGACGAGCCATGCTAGTTCCTTTCGTAGGGCCAAACAATCTTCCGTGATATGACCGTAATCGTCGTGGAAGTCGCAGCACTTAGATTTGTCTTTCTTGTCATCGTATTTATCGCTCCTCTTGGGCCATTAGATGGTCGACTCTACGTTATTCAGAGCCTCGACCAGGTCTTTAGCAGTTCCCTTGAATCCATACGACCAGATCTTGGGATACTGAGCAAATTTAGTAGTCGGGGTGTTCTTCTTTTTCTTGTATCTGACGTGCGGCTTCCATCTGGGCGATGACTTTGGATTTGAAATCAGGCTTCTTCACGCTCATTGATCTCTTATCACCTGAGTGCATTTGACGAAATGATGCGTCGTCCTCGACCCTCGTGTAGGCCAACGTTCTGGCCCGAACATCTTCAAATTTTTCTGTTGGATACTTTGTCAGGCCGGTGTACAGTCCAGAAGTGTCGTCTAGATCTCGCTTATATGCCTCAATTACGGTCTTGACATGACAGTTACAGACACTGATCATCTTCGCATTGAAGCGATTGAAGTAACTTCGGATGGACACTCCGGCCTTCTGTGTGACGTAATACAAGTCACTGGTTTGTTTCTCCATGCTGGCGAGTTGACGAGAGATGGTTGACCAATTCAGCGAAGTTGCCAATGGACGTGGGTTTGAGATTGATCAACCACTGAAGGGCTGCACCGGTGAGAGTCGCACCAAAGCTTTTCCACATACACACCTCTTGATATTGATGCGGTATGAACACGATCCACATCAATTGCTTGAATTGAGCAATATGTTCAGTTGGGTCTGTGATCCCCGAATATTTGGGCCTGGAGGTGTAGATGTTGTACTTCTTTGGGACGTTGATTGTGGCCATCTCGTCGATAAAGGGGGATGCTTGGAATCCAGAGTGCGGCATGACGTCAACAGGTACAACAGCACCGGGTAACTTAGAAAATAACGACATCATCCTTTTGTTTTGTTCCTCCAGGAGCTTTAGGTGTCAAGAGACTGGGTCGTCCTGATTAGACCCTCCGTTCGTTGCGGGAATAGAGCTCTTATCTTGTGTTGTCTTGCCCATTATCGCCTGTAAGCTATTTCGATGCGTCGAGTCGGCAGCTTCCCTATACAGTGGAAAAGTGAACGATGAAGGCATGGTTGGAGGAGGCATCGTTAGGATGGCCATCTTCGGGATCGGGACGAAGGGAGTCTGGAATGGGATCGTATGAAATGTCGCCGTCAACGTGGGTATCGTCTGATTCTGGAACAACGGGGGTGGCCTGCGATGCTGCGGTGGAAGAGGATTCTACGTGGCAGCCCTGAAGAGCGGTCTCGGGCCATTCTGCGGACCAAAGAAATTTTCCGCGTTCTGATTCAGACCGTTCTGAGGACCAAAAAAGTTTCCTGGATTCTAGTTTGGACCGTTCTGAGTACCAAAAAAGTTTATTGGATTCTGGTTTGGACCATTCTGAGGACCAAAGAAGTTTCCAACATTCTGATGTGTCTCGTTTTAGTTTCCCTGTCCCGACATTTCCTGAAAAATGGAGGAATCTCAAGAAACGATTAGTAGGACGTATGTTTTGTCAGAGATGTTTTCTAGTTGGGGCCCACGGTGGGCGCCAAATTGTTAATGCTAAAAATCATCCGAATGAAGATTTAAAGTCGGTGTGGAGCTTTAACAACTAATGGAAGGTATCTCGCGACAAATCGTACGACAGAAAATAAAAACAAAAAGAGACAATAGAATTTGGTGACACAGAAAACCCCGTCGAGGGTAAAAATCGCGGTCGACTATAGAAGTCGACGGTGCACTATGGTTGTCAAACATGGACGACGTCGTTTAGTAACAAGTGTCGTGAGTACAATTATTACAATAATAGAAGAAATAAACTTAATCGTAAAGTTCTATCGTGCGTCGTGAGTGGAAATGCTTCGTCGTGAGTTTCTACGAAGGAAAATACGAATGATCGCTTGAATGCTTCGAGAATGCTTCTGGAAATTCTTGTGTTTTGTCGAAAACAGTGTGTTGTCGAATGATTCTTCAAGCTTGAGTTATATAGGTTTCCATGTCATTAATGTCCTTCACAAATGTAGAAAATGATCTTTGTCATTGTATGCGCTTGATTGCGGTCTTCAGTTATGACTGTTGTCCTTTAATGTGCTTGACATGCATTAAATAGGCACAAAGAAAACGCTTGTCGAGAGTTAATTAGTTACAATCGAGAGTAATCTTACGACAATCGAGAAGTTATATCGAAGGTCTTGGTCCTAGATCATGCGCACGTTACAACCTGTATACGACGACCATGGGTATCGTCGTACGCTATTTACAGGACCTCATCTTAATACAAGACCTGTCGTGTAATGTACATCCATTGGTTTCATCCGTCGGTCATGAGGTGTGGTTTTTTACCCAAAAGAAACTTCTTTGGTCCCAAAACGGTTGTTGGGACTAAATAACGTTGAATAGAAGTTGAAGGTTTAGTTTGTAATTAATCTTTTGGGCTCAATTGATGTAATGGGCCATGGGCCTTGATAGTTTAGGCCTACGTATAAATAGATTAATATGCCTTAGAAAATAGGCTAATCGTTATTATTATCTCTTGATCATCTGTAAAGAAACTCTCTGAAAAGTTAATCAAAGTTATATGGATGACAAGTTGAAATCATTCTGATTGATTCTATTATATTGATTTCATTGTGTATGCACTAATCTGGAACTCTCAATTGGTATCAGAGCATACAGACGGTTCGATTCAAAGCAATCTAAAGCTTTCTTGTAAGTTTCTTTTCACTTTTGTCGACTGTGTTCTTGACACTCAAAAACTCATATTTTGATTCTGATAAAATTGCTTGATTTCGCATATACGTGAATATTATTCCAACTCAAGAAGGAGGTGGGGAAGCTCGAACTGAACCCAAGAAGTACTTGGAGATGACCGAAGAGGAAAAGGGCATGTTTGATGGCGAAAAGCATGCCAAGAGATATCTGGTTCAAGCTCTACCTAATCAGATCTACACAACCATAGACAGCTACAAGCACACATCAAAGGGCATGTGGGATCAGGTAGAAAAGATGATGAGCGGGAGCAAAGTCGGCAACCAACTGAAGATCAACAACTCCATAACCAAGTTTGATGGCTTTAAGCAACGCACCGGCGAATCCCTCTCACGGGCCTATGAACGATTTTGCATCCTACTGAACGAGCTCCACAAGAACAAGATCAATCGATCAAACACGGAGAATGCGCTTAAGTTTCTAAACAACCTCTTGTTTGAATGGAAAGTGTTCGCTTCCCACATCAAGCACAACCACCTGATGGAGAACGTTCCAATCCATGAGCTCTACGAGATGCTTCTACAGGATGAGGATAAAGTCATGGAGATACTGGGCAGTCAGAAGTCTGCTTCCAAGTCACATGCTGATCCACTCTCTCTTGTTTCTTCAAAATGAGGCAAATCCTCCAGCCGTCGATCCAAACGAGCCCAAGAGCCAAGTGAATCTGAACCAGTATCTAATGAAGAAGAAGAAAGTGATTCTGATCCTGAATTGACTGCTGTAAAGAAAGCAATGGCCTTACACTCTAGATCTTTCCAGCAAAAGAAGTTTTTCAAGAAACCTTCATCCAATAATCAACGCTACTCCACTTCTTCCAACTAGCGCCATGATTATCAAGATAAATATGAAGGAAAGAAGAAGGCAGATGAGCACAAGCAAGCTGACCACAAGGAGAAGAATGAGAAGGAAGATCGCAAGCCCGAGCCTAAGAAGAAGGACAAACACGTCACTTGCTACAATTGCAGGAAATTGGGTCATTTTGCCAAGGATTGTAGAAAGCCCGTCGTGAAAAACGTACACTACTACAAAGCCAAACTTCTGCTAGCAGAACATAAAGCAGCAGGAGAAGCTCTATTTGTTTAAGATGACCACTGGCTGGCTCGTTCCGATAGTGAAAGCGATTCTGAAGATGCTGATGCTTTCATGGGCTACCATTCTCCTCCATCAGAAAAGACAAATCTGTGCCAGGTATGTGAACCTATTCATCAAAGCTTAATCGAACAGATGGAACCACTTGTTGAACGTATAGATTCTTATAAGGCCACCACTAATGAACAACTTCTAGAAATTAACTCGTTAAAAGAAAAGCTAGATGTTCAAAAACGCATAACTGAAAAGTACAAGTCCGATAATGCTAATTTAAAAGAAAAATGTACAATTCTTTCAATAACACCTAAGGACTTAAGGGGCAAAATATCTGAACTGACCTTAAAGCTTGATCAGAGTGAGAATGAGAAAGCAGAGATTGTCTATCAATGCTCCTCTCTCCAAATCCAACATAAGGAGTTTATCTCTAAAACAACTGATCTTGAAACCAAACTCCACAAAAGAGGTCAAACTGATCAGACCATTCACATGAACAAACCCAAGGAATTCACATACTTTAACAAGGAATGGGGAATCGGATACGATAACCCACAATACTTGAAAAAGGTGTTGACCATGAGACCGACCCTTTATCACTTTGGTTTTCTCGGTCTAGACAAAAAGTATCCCGAGTATAAAATCAAATGGACTGGTCCTCTTGAAAAAGAGAAAGAAGAGGAAACTGAGGAATACAAGCGCGCACACACTTCTAAAATGCAACTACCTTTTGTGTATGAGACTATGAACTACTCGTACAAGAAAAACCCAAAGAAATACCTCTCGAATGACTACTTTGACGGCTATAAGGTTGCAAAGCCCAAGGATTCCTCCAAAAAGGATGAGGCCCAAGCTCCTGAACCCAAAACTGAGACGGACGAGTTTAAACTCTATGTTACTCCTCTCGTTTTAGAATAAAAAATTGATGAGCTAGAGGAGACACTCGAGACGGAAAGAACCAATTTTCAAAAGAAAAAGCAAGCGCTTATAACAGAACTTGAGAAACTCAAATCCGTCAAAACCGAATCTGTGTCAGATGTGGGATAGGAAATCCTTCGGAACGAAATCAATCGGCTTACATCAAAACTGTCTGCTTTGGCAACATAATTGATGAAAGAGCATGTGAGCAACGGTCAACTCCAAGAGGAGCTTGACCTACTCCATAACAAAAAGCAGATTTCAACTGAAACTTCCTCAATCTCTTCCGACACATTTTCGTGCAAAGCTTTCATTGGAAAAACTTCTTCACGAAACGGTAAAGAGTCTCAAGATGAGAGTGTTATAAAGAATCTAAACTCTGATTTTTTCTTAGCTTCTGCACCAGATTCTCCTTATAACACAGACACAAAGTGTTCCTTACCTCCCTCGACCAATCCTAGTCCATCGATTCCCGATGTTGATTTTCTACATTCATGAATTCCGAGGGTAGTTCAGATGAAGAGTTTGAATCGTTTCCATTTGAGAAACCTCTTTCGAGTCACATCGACTTTCTTTCAAAAGCGGTAAATCACCCTGTCAATTTTCAAAAAGGCGAATGCTCTTCAAAACCCAAGTCCCCGGCTGTGAAAAACGTTTCTAAAACTGATTCTCATTCTCAAAATCAATCACAGTCGCGACAAAAGACCGATCGATCAATCGATAAAAATCCTGCTGACCATGCCATTAATGATGTTTCAGATAAAAATGGTAGTGCTAAACAAGGCAAACAAAAGTGGGTAGCCAAGGAATCTATCGAGAACAAGTCGGCGTCGAAGTCATTTAATACTGTTTTTTGTCCTATGAAGAACATTAATGACTGTGATTTGAATCATTCGAATAATTTTGTTGAACAAAGTGTTAATTTTCCAATTAGACTTTATTCAATTCAGCATTTGATTCAGTTATCCCATGATTGTTTGTGTTGTTCTAATTGTGGATTGAATGACTTTGACGATATTAGAAATGCATCTGATTGGTTTGGTTCTTATCATGTTTATCATTCTAAACCTAAACGCAAATCTCATAAAACCAAAAGGAAGCCCATTTCAAAATGGGTTCCCCAATCAGAGGTTAAACCTACACCCAAGAGAAAACCTATTTCAAAACAGGTTCCTCAGTCAGGTGTTAAACCAAACCCTCCATGACCCATTTTCAAATGGGTACCTAAAATCCCTTAATCTCGTTTTTGCAGGACGATCATGTGTGGTACTTAGACTCAGGATTCTCCAAGCACATGACCGGAAGGAGGGAGCTGCTCACGAACTACACCGAGAAATACTGCGGAGACGTGAGATTTGGGAATGACGAGAAGGCGCCGATTTTGGGCTATGGCAACATTGTCCAAGACAAGATCACTATCAAGAAGGTATCATACGTCACGGATTGGGACACAATCTGATCAGCATAGGCCAATTCTGCGATAAAGATCTTGAGGTCAGATTCAAAGCTAAACGGTGTAGCTTCCGCACTGACGACGGAACGGAGCTACTGGTTGGAACGCGAAAGACCAACCTCTACACCATCGACCTCTCTGCCCTGAAGACCGATGATTCAGTCTGCCTGATGATTCAGTCAGCAAGCGTGGATTTGACACCGACGTCTCTCGCACCTCAACTTCAAGAATATCAACAAGCCGGTGCTAGGCGGACACGTGAAAGGCATGCCCGAACTCAAATTCGAGAAAGACAAACTCTGTGGGGCATGCGAGATGGGAAAGATGAAGCGAGCGACACACAAGCCGAAGGCAGCTCCGAGCACGTCCTGGTCCCTCGACCTCATCCATATGGATTTGTGCGGACCGATGCGTGTTCAAAGCATCAAGAAGAAGAAGTATGTCCTGGTGATGGTTGACGACTTCTCACGCTACACTTGGGTGAAGTTCCTGTGCTCGAAGGACGAAACCCTGGAACTGATAATCAACCACCTGAAGACCATTCAACTGAACCTTCGACAGTAAGTTCAGACTATCAGGATGGACAATGGGACGGAGTTCAAGAACCAAACGGGGAACGAATACCTGACATCCGTCGGTATCTCACAAAATTTCTCAGCCACGCGAACTCCTCAACAAAACGGCGTGGTAGAAAGACGAAACCGTACCCTTGTCGAAGCCGCTTGCACGATGCTGTCACAGTCAAAGCTGCCATTATTTCTTTGGGCTGAGGCGGTTGCAGCTGCCTGCTACACGCAAAATCGCTCCATCATCAACAAGCGGTTCAACAAGACGCCCTACGAGATCATCAACAACCGCATCCCGAACATCAAGTACTTCCACGCGTTCTGATGCACGTGCTACGTCTTGAACGACAAGGATGATCTCGGGATGTTCAGTCCGAAGGCAGACAAAGGAGTATTCATCGGATACTCCATGCAGGATAAGGTTTATCGCGTTTACAACAAACGGACAAAATCCGTTGTCGAAAGTGTAAACGTGACATTTGACGAAGCCGCAGATTTGGCTTCTGAACACCTCAGTTTAGAACCCGGTTTAACTGGCGTGTTAGCTTTCGAACTTTCACGTTCGGGATCTACACGATCCTCAGTAAATCCAAATCATGCATCTACATCAAATTCTCATCTTTCTGATTTTGATTTACTGTTTCAACATTTTTATAATGATTTCTTTAACCCTCGTGTGTCTGTGTAACCCAGAATTGAAGCTGCTCAAATCGAGAACTCGACGAATCTTTCTGCTCCGCCGCCTTCGACGAGCACTCCAACAATCACTCTGGAATCCCCTCAGACCTCAAAAGACATATCAACGACTGATACGACTATTCCCCCGGAGGAACCTATACCTAACCCGGAGATCGCTCCTAA
The DNA here is from genome assembly GCA_033807775.1 of Saussurea involucrata. Lineage (NCBI taxonomy): Eukaryota > Viridiplantae > Streptophyta > Magnoliopsida > Asterales > Asteraceae > Saussurea > Saussurea involucrata. The sequence goes on from CM066322.1 coordinate 117,609,733, forward strand.
AGATTCTTCATCAACAACACTCAATGACCAACCTCTAAATTTTCCGAAACCAGAAGTTGCTCAACCTTCGACGAATCCCGCTACGTCTCCTCCGAAAAACCGACCATCATCACTTGAAGTTGTTCAAGACCTTTCGACCGGTGGCTATGTGGATCCAGACACCTCTCACGCGACTCAACAGCCGCTTCCACACACCACCAAATGGACTAAGGCTCATCCTCTTCACCAAATAATTGGCGATCCTTCAACTCCGGTTCGAACGCGAGGCGTATCGGCCAACTTTTGCCTGTTCTCCAGCTTTCTCAGCAAGATCGAGCCAACAACCATCTACGAAGCACTCGATGATCCGAACTGGGTCATGGCCATGCAAGAGGAACTCAATCAATTTGAGGACCTGAAGGTATGGCGACTCGTCCCACGTCCATCTCACAACACGGTTATCGGCACGAAGTGGATTTTCAAGAACAAGAAGGACGAAGATGGCATCGTCGTTCGTAACAAGGCGTGCCTCGTGGCCAAAGGATACCACCAGTAAGAGGGCATTGACTACGACAACACATACGCTCCGGTTGCAACAATCGAGGCGATTCGTATGTTCCTTGCATACACCGCACACAAGAACTTCACGGTCTTCCAGATGGATGTGAAGACCACAGTTCTCAACGACGAGATCAAGGAAGAGGTGTACGTATCACAACTGGACGGGTTCGTGGACGATAAGAAGCCTAATCACGTCTACATACTAGACAAGGCTTTATACGGTTTGAAGCAATCTCCTCGTGCCTGGTATGACGCTCTGTCCAAGTTTTTAATAAAATCAGGATTTTCAAAAGGTAAAATCGATAAAACCCTGTTTATTAAAAATGAAGATGGTCACATAGTGTTAGTTCAAGTGTATGTTAACGACATAATTTTCGGTTCCACTAACCCACAGTATTGTAAGAACTTTGCCAAACTAATGGGACAATATTTTCAAATGAGTATGTTGTGTGAGATGAATTTTTTCCTCGGTCTTCAAGTTAAACAACTGTCGACCGGGATATTCATAAATCTGGCTAAGTACATCCGGGACATTCTTCGAAAGTACCAGATGGAACAGTCCTCACCAATGAAAACTCCCATGGCACCCGGTACAAAGTTACACGCCGATCCTAACGGAAAGGATGTGGACACCAAAACGTACCGGGGGATGATTGGTTCTTTAATGTACTTAACGACAAGTAGACCGGACATTATGTTCTCAACATTTCTTTGCGCCCGTTTTCAGTCAAAGCCCAAAGAGTCTCATTTAATTGCTGTTAAACGAATCTTTCGTTACTTAAGAGGTACTGCTGATCTTGGCTTGTGGTACCCGAAAGAGATAGGTTTTGAACTCTCAGCGTACTCATACGTCGATCACGCGGGTAGCATGTTGGATCGGAAGAGCACATCGGGCCATGTGCAGTTCTTGGGCGACAGTTTGGTGAGTTGGGCATCCAAGAAGCAGCAGTGCGTCTCTACATCGACTGCTGAGGCAGAATACGTCGCCGCCGCGAGCTGCTGTTCGCAAGTCATCTGGATGCGCACACAACTCAAAGACTACGGCTTCACATAATCCAACGTGCGCATCTACTGCGACTCGAAGAGCGCCATTGCAATACCAGGCAATCCGGTCCAGCACACGAAAATGAAGCACATAGACGTTCGGTACCACTTTTTCAAGGATCACGTAGAACGAGGTACAGTCGAACTCTACTTTGTTAATACTGAACATCAGTTAGCAGACCTGTTTACAAAACCCCTGGACGAAAAACGTTTTAACTATCTTGTGTCCAGGCTTGGTATGCTAAACCTGAAGATTTGACCTAATCGTGCGCCCGATACAAGTTTCATACATCTACGAGAAATTGGCTATTCATCATCTGTTGTTTATACTCTAGATGATTGAGTACACCTTTCTCGCATCTGTATTCTACTTGTATTGTACACACCTTTCTATTTAAAACTCTATATTAATTAAGTAGTTTTCGTTTGTTTACTTTCGTTTAGCGTGTGTTTCCTTTTATGTTCATTTACTGTCGTCTGCTTTATTCTTGGATATATCTGTGCTCTCACAATTTGTTCATGTGTTCAGCGGGAGCACAAAAGAGTATCAGGTAAGTATGTTCTATTTTTGAAGGGGAGTGTCACACAATTGTTCTCCAACTTCCAAATGTTTTTTTTGTGTGGCCATTCCCAAGTGTTCTTCATATCACACCACTTGCACAATCTGAGGGGGAGCAATTTTCTACTTGCTCATCAGTTGAAGGGGAGCAATTTTCTACTTGTTTATCAGTTGAGGGGGAGCGACACACAGTTTTTATTTACAAGTGTCAAAAGTTTTTTATGTGTGGTTGTTTCTTAAAATCACTCACGTGCACGATCTGCGAGGGAGAAAAAGTTTTTTTCCTATTCTTCTTTTGAGGGGGAGCGGTAAATTTACCTTCTAAACGCTCAAAAGACCTTTTTTGCAAGACGTTTGAAAGTATAGGGGCCAAATTTTTAAGAAACACAAAACTGTCCGGATAAAGTTTCCGGATACCTACCTATCCGGATAGGTTTCCAGACCAGGCACCTATCCGGACCGGATAGGTATCCGGACGACCCATCCGGTAAGCCACGACCCCTATAAAACAACCCAAGCACCACACATTTCAACTTTTCCTGGATACCATAAACCCTCCAAAACCTCTCGTTTTTCTCTCTCGACCGGAAACTCTCGGCTTGATGAACTTCATCTTCGCTCACTTGATCAGTTGCATGACAGCTAAGGTTGGCTCCACTGACCAAGCATCCAAACCCCAGTAGGCTATGGGGTACGCACTGCTGAAGGGCCTTCACATTGATTGGGCAAAAACCATATTTGATGATATACTGCTCAGGGTGGATGCAGCAGAGAGACCAACAGTTGTTCCATATCCTCGCTTCATGAGTGCTCTCTTTCTACAAGGACTCGGGGACGAATACCCGAAGGTGGGCGAACTCTCACAGGTTGGCACTAAAGTTCTCAACTTGAAGCCCCTGCCAAACGAGGTACGCCTCTCTACTCTTTTACCTCTTCTTAGACCTCCCACTTCTTCTACTTCTGCAACTACCTCCACGGTAATCCCAACCGCTGGCACCCAGGCTGCAACATCCACTCCTCGAAAGAGAAAACACTCCTCAACCACTCTTGGTGCTCCTAAGCCCAAGAAAACCAAGGAGCAACCCCCAAGCCTTTCCAGACTGAAGACTCCACGGTTCTCTCTTCACAGGAGACGTTGGAAAGTTCAGTGGTATGCTCTGCCACAGTCGCTGAAACCTTCCCTTCGATTCCCACTTCAGCGTCTCTAAACGCTGAGGTTATTAACTTGGAACAGAACCTCCCTCCCTCAGTACCTCCAAGTACTACGGAAGTAATTCTCAGCGAATCCAACGCTGAACCTCTTACCAAATCCCTTTTCTCAACCATCATTCCTCCTACTTCTTTGGTCACTCAACCTCTATTACCCCCATTCTCTTCAACAACAATCACTCTAAATGATACATCTGCTGAAGCTCTACAACAGATGATGGAGAAAAACATAGGACATGCGGGCACTTCTCAGCGAAAAGGCTCTCTGGAAGGCGACATGGAAACCTTTTCAGGCTTTCGTGATTTCGAGGACTTCGTCAACCATCCCGCAGGTATACACAAAACTCCAAACACTCCTCTCTCAAAATCCCCAACTTCTGAGCTTTCCTTTGTTCATAAGTTTTCAACTTTTACAGGTCCTAATTTGGGCGACATCAACACATCGCTCAAGGATTTGTACAACAAGGTGGAATCTCTCACCACCACTCTCTCTGCAAAATCTGCAGTGGTTACAAACGCTGGAGATGCTCTCAAAACACTCACCACTGAGGTGAAAGGCAAAGCGTCCAGTGCTGATCTGGAAAAGGTGGAAGGTAGTGTCTCAACTCTTGCTACTACTCTCGCTGAGAACTACACTTCCATCAACAATCTCAACTTCACCAACAGCACCCTCTCCACCAACTTTACAACGCTGTCTAACAAAGTCACATCGTTGAAGACAGTGGTTGGCAATCTTTAGGGATAGGTGTCTACTTTATGGACAAATGTCAGCACTACGACCAATCTACTACAGCAAATTCTCGACTGCCTGAATGCTCCGACTTGCACTCCATCCCACTTTACTCAGGTTGATCGAGAGCATCTCCAAAAGATCAGTCCTGCTATTTCTGGTTTGTTAGACAGAATAGCAAAGATTGAAACTTGCGTTGGAATCACTGACCAAGAAGATAGTGACCCAAAGCATACTGATGCTGCTGCTGTTGTTGTTTCCTCCCCCATCCATCATGTGGAAGAGGGGGAGATGAAGAACTTAGAAGACCTTCCCCATAATGTTGAGGGGGAGATGAAAAATCTGGAAGACCTTCCCCATAACTCTAAGGGGGAGGATATTATTTCTGATGCTGCTAAAAAACCTCAGGGAGTTGAAAACCCCGAGGAAACCAATAAACCTCCCTCTGAATTTGAGGGGGAGCAACTCGATGAGGAAACTGAAGCTAAAGCTGATGTCACATAACATTTTACTGATGAGGTCGAATCTAAAGAAGAAGAAGAAGACGACGAAGACGTCGATATCGCTGACGATGAACCATCATCATCCCCTAAAGATGATGATGATGATGACGATGATGAACATATCGACTGCTCCTTCTAGCCGATCAAAAGAACCCCTGCTCTCAAAGGGGTAGTCTTCAAAGACACTTCAGGGGAGGGGACCAAGAAAAAGCCTGCAACGACCGAAGCCGACAAGGGAAAAAACAAAGGCGTCGCTACAGAAGGCAATCTGACGATACTGCTTCGAAAGCCAATTTGTCACGTACAATATATTTTCTTCCCTTACACTGAATCCCTCCTCTACCCCTTCTCAACCTCAGTTCTCCTCTCCATAAAACCTCTATACACTTAACCTCATTCTTTTCTCTATCTCCTTCTTTCCCAAATGATCTTACTTAAACGATTGCTGTGTTTCAGCTAGTCCTCTCCCCTGCTTGAGGATCTGACGATATTGCTTCGAATGCCAATTTGTCAGGTACAATATATTTTCTTCCCTTACACTGCATCCCTCCTCTAGCCCTTCTCAACCTCAGTTCTCCTCTCCATAAAACCTCTATACACTTAACCTCGTTCTTTTCTCTATCTCCTTCTTTCCCAAATGATCTTACTTAAACGATTGCTGTGTTTCATCTAGTCCTCTCCCCTGCTTGAGGATCCAGCTGAAGTTCCTCCTGCTGCAACTCCAATAATCCCAGCCCCAAGTGCTGAAGAAATAATCCCAGTCTTAGACTTCACCGAGACTGATGAACCTGAAGAACAATTGCTCTCTCACAAAAACAGAACTTCCTTAGTTCCTCAAAAGCTAAGTGAAGAGGAAAAGAAAAGGAGAGAATCAGTGATGAAACAACTTGAAGATCAGCGAATCATCCGTGCTTCTCGATACAGACTATCAAGAAAGGAACTCGCTGAACACTTCGAAGCTGAAAAACAACTCGTCGATCGTAGAAGAGCTGAAGAAAGAGATAAAGCTTATGCTCGGTGAAAGACCCTGATCTAAAGAAGACTCCCATTAATGTTCAACGTCAACTATGGAAAGACGCCAAAAAGATCATCGAGAAGAAAACCAAGGTGTTTGACTCTACTCTGGAATGGTGCAAAGAACGAACTAACTTTCGATTCCATGTCTCTAGAATCAACAAAGTGAACATCAGGGGAAGAACGTCCATAAAAGTAATGGTACCAAGGAGACCATCTATGCTACTACGATCAAGAAGTACGGTTTCTCTGAGTGGTTGGAGACGCGAATAGCCATTCAGCGATCTCGCTCAACGTTTAAAAGCCATGTCGAGAAAATTATAAATTCACAGATCAACTTGGTTACATCTGTCGTGGATGTTCCTCCTCCTCCTCCTGATCAAGTTCAACGAAGAAGGGCCTCTGCAAAGAAAAAGATAATTCCTTCAGACTCAGGTCCTCCTATCAGAAACGAAACCGAAATAGGATTTCCACGCGAAGAAGTCCTTGGTCCTGAACCTGATCTTTCAGTTCTCGACATCTCCCTGCCCCCTGGTGAACGTTTGTCCCTGGTAAAGTCTTAAGCGAACCTTATGGTATCTTCTTCAGAGACTACGATGGACGAGAATGTTTTCAAAGAGTCTCTGAGCTACCCATTGCCACTATCGAACAGCTCAGAGATCTCGTCTATTGGTGCGGATTCAGAGAAGACCTGCTCGGACACTTCTTCAAGCCTCTGATCTTTACAGAATCTAAGCGAAGACGGGATCTTGGACAAAAAGTCCCTGACTGGATGATCCCTACAACAAAGTCCCTTGATGAACTTCTCATTAAGGATGAACCTGAATAGCTGATAGGATTCCTTGTAATTCTTCTATCTTTGTCTGCTTATATCTTTTGTACTTGTAAATTTATTTGTTGTACTTGTAATTTTTCTACTTCCCTCTGTAACTTATACGAAGTTTAAAGAAAAATTTCAGCGAATGTACTTTACTCCATCAGTACTTAAAAGATTCCAGAAAACAGTAAAAGGGACAAATATTTTATGAGTTCTTTTTATCCTCATGTTTTCATACTTAGCAATTTTCTTTTGTTGCTATGTCATAATCAAATAGGGGGAGATTGTTGATCCAAACCCTCAGTGATTTGATAATGACCCTGAGAAACACTTAGTGAAAATTGTAAGTAGAAAATATGTATTAGTTTCACTATCGCTGATAAATACTATATCTCTACAGTACCGCTGATAGGAAACTCATGTTCTTTAGATTATACATTCAGCGAACACTGTTCATCAGCAAGCCCTGAGCCTGTTCAGTCTTTTTGATGATCGCTAATAGTTTTAGTTGTTTTCTTATGATCCCTGAAGACAAGTTTCACGTAAACTATGTTCTACGCTAAGTCAAAGATCAAGCCAAAGAACTAGCGACAAGTCTACTAATGAACTGATGAAGATATCAGCGAAGCCAAGATTTGTCCACTCCACGTGAAGTTTCAAGTAGAAGACTTCAGGGAACGCTAAACTTTATCACTCGCTGATAAAGAACTATTCAGTGAACGCTGATCATGAAGTTTCCTCTACAAGTTACTTTTGTCTTACCCCCTTGCACGCCCCCGTACGAAATATCAGAAAGGACATCCTTTTTGTCCAGGATCGTACTACCAACTCTGATTCTACACTGTACATCATGCGGCTACTAAGGTTGCCTACAAAGGTCAAACCATGCAACCAATCAGCTGCTACCACGTGTAAAGTTGTGCTGTTGTGCATTAAATGCATGCAGTATATAAAGGAAACCCTACTTCAGAAATGAAGTGCTCGGCCATCTCCTTCTTCCTTACTCTATGTGTTAGAATATTTATCTTTAATATTCTTATATTCTTTCTATCTTATTTCTAGTGCAAGAAAATCTTAGTGATTCTTTTAACTTGTTTAGATTAGGTTTATTCCTTAATCTTGGTCCGCAACAAGTTGTAAATTGTTTGATACATATCAATAAACAATTTAGAAAAGTAAAATCTGTGTGTTTGTGTTCAACCCCCTCCCTTCTACAAACTTGAAGCCACTGCCGACTCATTCAGACGACTACTGTCCTTACCTGAAGCCACTGCCGGCGACCACGCTGCTTACGACCCCGCAGTCAATGACGACACTCTATGTGCCGACATCCATGCTCTCGGCTACAACCACGGGCTCAACCGCCCATCTGCCTTCAATCGAAAGTATATGGCGCCCATCTGGTACACCCTGTTCACAATTCTGAACAGGTGTCTGTCATCCAGATGGAAGGGCATCGACCAGTGCACCGGCGACTTCCTACGGCTCTTCCACGCCATCTGCTACAACCGACATATTGACTTCGTACTGATCATCTGGCGCGAGCTAGTTCAGGCCATCCAGTAGATCGGCGGAACGAAGGGGAAGAAGTTCCTTCCATATCCGAGATTCCTTTCGTTGGCCATCCGTCAACATATAGCGGTGAATCCAAACATAACACGACGCATAAACCACCCGATATGTCCTCCATTTAATTTACACTATCTTGTGATTCGTAACCCGTCCAACGCCCAAGCCATGCCTTTACCAGAAGCCCTACTGGCACACGCGGACCCCAATGCACTGAGTGTGATAGATTATAGACGAGCGTTAGGCGTGGGTTCTCCTGTGGTCCAACCAGAGCCGGAGGGACCTCCCCAAGGAGATAGACCTGAGAGACATGAGGGTCCAAGGACTCGTGGAGGTAGAGTCCGGGTAGCTGGGGCTCCCGGACGAGGTGTGTTGAGAGTATATCATGGGAGGGGAACAGGCGCGGGTGATGCATTGGATACACGTGCCGGTACAAGCCATTCTTGCTGACCCGGAACAAGCCAACAACCCCGCATACACACCACCCGTACCACAACTGATGATGCCAGACCGTCGACATCCCTACACGAGGTCCCGATCGTCACTGACACACAAAGACCAATGCTTCATCGCGATCCTGGAACGAACACATCTGAGCCACCTTCATCGCCCAGACATACCGAAGCATTGGATTCCGAGACAACCGACTCCGATACGGAATGCACAATCCGCATTTCCTTAATACCAAACCGTATCGGAAGTCAGCCACCGCTGACTGAAGGGTCTCCTTCCTACTCACCCACACCCTCCAACATCCCTACATCCCAACGAACTTCGGGAGACATAAGGAGAGAGGAGGGAGAATTAGTTGAAAATCTAGAACAAGTGAGGAGGAGAGAACTGAGATCGAAAAAGAATAATGAGCGACCGAGTGTACATAATAGAGAGGAAAATGAGCGACTCCGAGCCCGTGTTGCCCAGGTAGCCACATCTGCTATCTCGTCTCATCCGTTGGGATGAGGTATTGAAGAGGCCGTCTTGGACCTAGCGGCGCAATCGCACACCCTCCCTAGCCACTCACCCATCTCTCAACAGATGGGTGTTTCACATTCTCATGGGGATATAGCACATAATCTACCATTCTCTCACTCGGAGAGTATCGGTATTGAAACAAGAGAACAGCGTCCCCCGTTCTCGACTTCTTTCAGTGCATATTTGAGTCTAGAGACACTTGGTATAGTTACATCTTCTTTGGCTTGGACACAGGACGACACTGCTACTATCGGTGCTCTTAGTGACCCGATCAGAACTTCCGTAGTATCTCTGCCTTTGAGTGGTATACGAGGATCGGAAGGAAATCCTACCACGGCCACCCAGTTGCCATCCGTGAACGTAGGTGGTACTACCTCTACGGTAGTTACCTTAACGGGTAATCTAAGTGATCCCGGAAGTGATTTACCTGACATTTTGTCAAGGAAATATCTGGACGGCGCCTTAAAGGCTGTCCACGAGTTATTGGATAGGCAGTTCACAACAGAGCTCGACAAAGTAAAGAGCCTGATCAAAGGGAAGGAAAAAGTGATCGAAACTGAAACCGCACCAACACCTCCACCGGCGCCTCCTCATCCCAACTACTCGGTGGATGTTCTGAAGACCATGCTCATTGCCCAACTGCTTCAACACGACAACACAGACTCCTCGACGGAAGCATACCTCACCATTTTTCTACGATCCCAAACTTCTGCTCCGTCGTCATCCATATCCAGGAGATTGGACCAGCTTGATACGACTCTTAAGGATGTTCAAAAAGCCATAACTATCTTGTCCGAAAGAGTCTCCTCACTTGAAGACACTTGCAAGAATCAAGCTGGCGGACTCAAATGACGCCACGATGACCAGGATGATCCTGATCACCGTGTGGGGGAGAACAAGAGGCAAAGACTGACAGAGTCCAATCCAATCCTCACCGAAACTACAACAACGGTTCAACCGGAACCATCAACTGTGGCACAAACCGAAGAACAACCTGAAGCCCAGTTGAGCTTAGCTGAGATGGTTAATTACATGGAAATCTCAGTTGATGAAGACCCAACGGTTGAAAAGCCCGAGGGAGATTAGAGACACTGATCGTACATACTGCACCGGAAAGGGATACATTTGACCTGATAGATCCCGATTCTGAAATCGACCTGGAGACCGAAAACGCATGGTATCAAAAAGCCGCCAGTGCGATAAACTTTGAGGTAAATCTGATCTTTCCCACCGATGCCGATGATGAAATCGACTACGACCAGTTCCTGTTGCAAAATCTTTACAGTACACCGGTCTATTCTAATCAGGCCCCCGAGACTTCTACTACTATTCCTCCGACATCTCCTCAGCAACCGGCTGCTTCTGATCAACCTCCACCTCCACCGCAACACATCCAATGGGAGAAAATCATGATCCTCATTCCTCACCTTGAGGAATCTCTGAAGAAGATGTATGTTCACAGGTTATGCCCTATTGAGTCGACTTTCTGTCTTAGGATTTCAATGTTTGACAACGAATACCAAAGCCAATATGTAAAGGAAATGAAGAGGTGTCTACCAGTCAGCCATGTTAGAACAAAGCATAAAATCACCGAATGTCACACCCCGCTAAAGCGGAAATACGGGATGTCACAGCTAAAGATTTCATTGCGTAAGGTAGAAGACAACACACAATCGTCATAGCATAAAAAATTTACAAAAGATACATCTTGTTCCAAAAATATAAAGTTTGTCCAAAACACAATTCGACATGATAGGGAAAAACGTGTTGAATGCAGCTACTTGAGGTGCCTTCTAAAGTTCCAAATCTTACTTGCTATTTCCTGCAAAGCATGTAAATGAGAGGGTCAACTATTGAATAGTTGGTGAGTTCACAGGTTTTATGAGTACATCAAAGTTTGTCATAGAAACAGTTTTAATCCGCACAAGTGGATATAAGTTTGTCGTAGAAAACAGTTTTAATCCGCACAAGTGGATATAAGTTTTCGGTTGTAGTTTAAATACACCTATGTAAATCCGCACAATGGATTTAGTAATCGGTTGTAGTTTCAAAGCATCTTTGTGAATCCGCAAAATGGATAAAGATTTCAGTTGTAGTTTCAATACACCATTGTAAATCCGCACAATGGATTGAGTAATCAGTTGTAGTTTCAAAGCATCTTTGTGAATCCGCACAATGGATAAAGATTTCAGTTGTCAACATGCGCAAGGTATAGTATCGTATGCAATTATATGTTAAAGTAATGAGCCCACTACCCAAACCTAATCACGGAATGCCCCAAACTGCATGTTCCTCACAAACATGCTTACGGAAATACGGAATTACGGAATTACGGAATTACGGAAGATAGTAATTATGCACTCGCGAGGTGAGTGGGTGTCAACCAAATAACGTTATCCACAATACTAACGGCTGAAAATGTGAGTTAATGGGTAATGTAGAGTAAACGGGGACTTAAGAGCAAAACTCAGAATCAACTAACATAAGCATACATACCATAGCGCATAAGTATACGGAGAAAATATTCAGTATTTTGAGTAAACAGTGAAATCGATGCGTAATAAAACCGTGACATGCTTTTCACCCCAAAACGTACAAAATAGTAAAAAGGGGCTGCGAAAACTCACTGTGATAAGCGAAAGTGTTTCCAAGTTGCTCACAAGCTCACTTGTACTTTGATCCTACTCCGATCCTACGAATCGTAAAGACACTAGTAAGATTCTATGCTTAAGCCTTAGTCTTTGATTTCGCTTAGTTATCCAAATCATCATAAAATGCCTTTGTTGAGATTAAGTTTGTACGTTATAAGAGATTTGTCGATATTAGTAATCAATATCTAAAACATTACATATGATAGTTTGATATTACCGCAATTTCGTCATAACGGTGACGAAAAGGGTCTATAATTAGGAGTCATATATAGTATATATGATGTTAGCAGTTAGGGTATATAAGGTACATATATATATATATATATATATATATACCGCAATTCCATCATAAATGATGAAAAGGGTTCAAAATGAAAAGTTAGGAGTTAGAGTATAAACAAAATGCGTATGTAAATATATAAGTATATTCCACAATTTCATCATATAAATGATGGAACGGGTAAAGTTAAGATAAATATTGGCGTATATATAGTATATATATATTCCACAATTTCATCACCAAAGGTGAGGAAAAGGGTCAAGAGTTAGCTTATAGCTATAATAGGATATAGTCATTTGCTGTCCAGAATATGTAGTCGCTTTTGGTTCGTTTTTGGATAACTTCCAGAGACATTTAGGTTATGATATTTTATGACCAGTTTGCTAAATGTGTTAGGAAACGTTTGACATAAGATTCATAATTTTTAGAGATGTTTAAGTACATGAAATAATACTTGACGTAAACTGCTACAGAAAATGTTACTGTTTGCGCATTGTTTTTGTGAAAACTGTTTTAAGGTCGAAAACTTAATATGTTTCAATGATTCCAGTTGGGTTTGAATCCTAACTCATAAAAGTGAATTCCAGAAAAAGAATCACTTAAGTTGGAGTATTATTGAGTGAGATATGGCTTTTTGAAGAGAGAAGAAAAATCTGGCAGCATGCTGTCAAAACTAAACTTTATGCATGTGCACTCCCTTTTGTCTTTTTACCAATATTTTTAATGTTCTTGCATGCAATCCGATTTGACACATCCCCATACAAATATTTTCAGTTTTAAAACATATTTTTAAGCCACTAGAATTACATGCATGCTTATTAAATAAAACAATCTTTTCAAAATCTCAAAAGTGACCATCTTGCTTTCTTTTTGAAGATTTCTTTGTTAACCAAGCCTAGAGCTTGTTTTTACCATGTAAAATACAAAGTTTACTCCACATGCATGGAAATTTAAGTAAATATTTGATGTTATAAAGAGTTTTTCATAAAATTTCTTAGAGATTAAGGGGTTGGTTTTGATGAAGAACACATGCATGTTTGTTAGAACATTATAAAAGTTCTTCTTTGGTCTTAACATGGGTTTGGTCATGGATTCATCCCCTTTTTAATAACACATAAGATGTTATGGTGATGAATCTCCCAAACATCAAGATCCAAAGATATAGATAAAGCAAAACAACATGCAACTAGTGTAGAGGTAGAAGAAGAAAACTTAAAGAAAAATGAAGGAACAATAACAAAGAAAAGTGTAGGCTTTGCACTACATATAATTTTTACCTTTGTGATGACTTGAACACTTGATGTTCTTGAGTGAAAATGGCTGGACTTTTGGAGGTTAATAGAGAGAAAGAGGAGAGAAAAGAGTAGAAACTCTTAGAGAGAAAAGAGAGGAAGTGAGAGATGGAAGAAATGAAGTGTGTGAAGTTGGTTAAAAGAAAAAGGGTGTGGGGTTTAAGAGAGAGAGGGGGCCGGTTTTGGGAGAGGGAAGAGAGAGAGTGAGGAGTGTTTAAATGTATAAAATGATGATGTCTTGCTTTTATTTATTTACCCTTTTTATTTTATTTTTAATTTGTTAACTAATAACTATTTTATATAAATGATAATACTTGTTTAATTTACTAGTATTTACTTTGTGAAGTACATACACACACACATATATATATATATATATATATATATATATATATGTATACAATTGTATTTAGGGTATTTTAGATTGGCATTTTATGAGATTTATGGATAAATTCCTTATTAGGGCAAATGCTAGGCAAAATTCTCCAGTTTTCCTAACACTATTGTTTCTGCTGCTAAATTCGACTGTGCTGTCTAAAATATAAATAACTGAGACGTTCAGTATAATTCTAACCTGAAACGTAAACTTGACGGTTGTCACAGTCTCCCCCGGTTAAAAGAATTTCGTCCCGAAATTCAAGAACTTCCGTCCTTAACCGGTTTGTTAGCAAAAATGTGAGGATACTTGTGTTTCATGTAATCCTCTCGTTCCCATGTATATTCAGGCCCACGCCTTGTGTTCCAATGAACTTTCACAATTGGGATTTTCTTCCGTTTCAGACATTTAACTTCTCTATCGAGAATCTTGGTTGGTTCCTCTATAATGTGTAGCTTATCGTCAATTTGAACTTCTTCCAGAGGAATGATTAGTGAGTCATCAATTAAACGTTTCATGAGGTTCGACACATGAAACGTGTCGTAGATTTGCACTTAGGTCCTTAGGCAAATTGAGTCTATATGCCACCGGACCAATTCTTTCAGTGATCTTAAATGGTCCGACATATCTTGGGCTCAACTTTCCTCTTTTCCAATCGTACTATTCCTTTCCATGGTGATACCTTTAGAAGTACTCTATCACCAACTTGAAATTCTAAGGGCTTCCTACGATTATTCGCATAACTTTTCTAACGATATCTGGATGTTTTACATCTATCTCTAATTTCTAACCAACAAAGAAGTGATCGACACTTGCGTCCATATAGGGCTTCATACGGCGCACACTTAATACTTGTGTGGTAGCTATTGCTATAAGAAAACTCGACCAAAGGTAAGTGATTATCCCAACTTCCTCCGAAGTCTAATACGCATGCCCGAAGCATGTCTTCTAACGTTTGAATAGTTCGTTCACTTTGGCCATCCGTTTGAGGATGATAGGCAGTGCTCAAATTCGATTGCATACCCAATGCTTACTGAAGCGATTGCCAAAACTGTGATGTGAAATGGCTATCTCTATCTGATATGATGGAACTAGGTCTCCATGTCGCGTGACAATTTCCTTTATGTATATCTGAGCAAGCTTTTCCATCTTATAATCTTCTCGAATCGGTAGGAAATGTGCAGATTTCATGAATCGATCTACTATAACCCAAATCGAGTCGTGCCCTTTGGTAGTTCTCGGAAGTTTGGTTATGAAATCCATGGTTATTTGTTCCCATTCCCACTAGGGAATCTCTGGTTATTGTAGCAAACCAGATGGCTTTTGATATACAGCTTTGACCTTTGAACACGTTAGACATTTCCCCACGTATAAGGCAATATCTTTCTTCATTCCTGGCCACCAATAATATTCCCTTAAATCCTTGTACATCTTATTCGCTCCTGGATGAACTGAATATCTAGACTTGTGGGCGTCATCCAGAATTGTCTCCCGTACGTTGTTAGCTTTTGGAATTCAAACTCTGTCCTTGAAGTAACGCACTCCATCATTCTTAGTTTCAAGTCTACTTTCTATACTGTGAAGGGTTTCGTCCTTCAAGTTTTCCGTTTTCATTGCTTCGATCTGAGCTTCAAGAATTCGAGTCTTTAAACTCGTTTGTACAAGTGCTCCCATTGCTCGTACACGTGAAGGTTTTACCCTTTCCTTTCTACTCAGGGCATCAGCCACTACATTGGCCTTACCTGGTGATAACGAATTTCACAATCGTAGTCGTTGAGTAGTTCTACCCATCTCTTTTGTCTCATGTTGAGCATTTTCTGGTCTAGGATATACTGAAGACTCTTATGATCGGTGAAGATAGTGCATTTAGTGTCGTACAAATAATGTCTCAAAATCTCTAACGCGAACACCACAGCTCCAAGCTCTAAATCGTGTGTGGTATAGTTCTTCTCATGAACTTTTAATTGTCTCGAGACGTATGCTATCACCTTATCATTTTGCATTACTACGCAACCTAATCCCTGACGTGATGCATCACAATACACCACAAAATTTTCCGTTCCTTCTGGTAATGCTAGAATTGGTGCATTGCACAACTTTCTCTTCAATAGCTGGAACGCCTCCTCTTGCGGTTCTCCCCAAATGAATTTCCTATCCCTTTTGGGTCAGTGTTGTGAGTGGTTTAGCAATTCTTGAGAAGTTCTCGATAAGTTGCCTATAATAACCCGCCAAACCCAGAAATTGACGAATTTATGTTGGGGTTTTTGGAGCTTCCCATTTCTTAATGGTTTCCACTTTAGCCGGGTCCACGTTAATTCCTTTCTCTCCAATCACATGACCAAGAAAGTGTACTTCTCTAATCCAAAATTCGCACTTAGAGAATTTGGCGTACAATTTATGTTCCTTAAGAAGTTCTAGAATTAATCTTAAGTGTTGCTCGTGATCCTCCTTACTTCGAGAGTAGATCAAAATGTCATCGATAAACACGATCACAAACTTGTCAAGGTATGGTCTGCATACCCTGTTCCTTAAATCCATGAACACAGCTGGTGCATTTGTTAATCCGAAAGGCATAACTAAAAACTCGTAGTGTCCATATCGTGTCCTAAAAGCTGTCTTAGGAATGTCCTCCTCACGGACTCTTAACTAGTGAAAACCTGATCGAAGATCAATCTTTGAGAAATAAGTTGCACCTTGCAACTGGTCGAATAAATCATCTATTCGAGGAAGAGGATATCGATTCTTGATCGTCAACTTGTTCAATTCCCTATAGTCGATGCACATTCGAAACGATCCATCCTTTTTCTTAACGAACAGGACTGGAGCTCCCCAAGGTTAGGAACTTGGCCTAATAAAGTCCTTGTCCAGAAGTTCTTGGAGTTGACTTGACAACTCTTGCATTTCGGCAGGTGCTAAGCGGTACGGTGCTTTAGCTACAGGTGCTGCTTCAGGTATGAGGTCAATTTGAAATTCAACTTGTCTAAACGGGGGCAGTCCATGCAAATCGTCGGGGAATACCTTCGGGTGATCCTTCACCACCGGAATGTCTTGGATTCGCCTTTCCTCGGACTTCTTCTCAACTATGAGTGCCAAAAATGTAACGCACTTCTTCCTCAAATACTTATGTACTTTCACACTTGATACTATCTCTAGGCTTCTTCCGACTTTGTTTCCTTGTATGACTAGGGTTTCTCTGTCTTGCAAAGGTACTCTAATCGTCTTATCAAAACAACGGATCTCCGCTCGATTCTTGGATAACCAATCCATGTCTATTACTACGTTAAAACTCCCCAATTCAATAGGAATAAGATCAACGCTAAACAATTTATCTGCTAGATTCAAGGTACAGTCTATAATTACACCCTTAGTCTCAAATTCATATCTATAGCAACCTCAACAATATAAGCATTCAACATCTTCTTAGATTTTAGATTGATCAAAGGACTAAATTCTAACGAAACAAAGCTCCTATCAGCTCCAGTGTCAAATAATACCGATGTATAATTGTCGTTTAGGAGAAACACACGTGTCACCATATTATGGTCGCGACGTGCTTCGTCAGCTCCGATGACAAATACCCATCCTCAAGCTTGGCCTCCTTGGTTTCCCTGATTGGTTTACCTAGCATGATCCTCACTGTTGCTATTGCTTGGCCTTTTACCCAATCTCGGGCACTTATTCCAGAAGTGATCTTGACTTCCTCACTCGAAACATACCCTTCTCCCATCAATGACACCCCTTTCCATCCAACAGTACTTGGTGTAATGACCCGCTCGCTTACAATTGCTACGAACAGGGCAAGCTCCCTCATGATGATAGTTGCACTTGTTACACTTTGGGTGTGGACCATTGAACTGCCTAGAGTCTTGAGCCTTTTCTCCGATATTCTCACTATCTTCCTATCCGTGATCCAGATAACATCAATATAAAAATTCATTCCTATTTTTAGATAATGCCACCAATACCAAAATTTCGAGGTTCATCCTACATCAATACTAAAGTTTTTAGATCTAATACAATCAATCACTTAAAATTACCCAAAATACTTAGTTTATAATAACCACAAGAAAATGTTTTCCTCTGAACCTAAAAGGCTTATCAAAAGCTGCCAAACTATCAATCATCCTAATCAAAACCATCCCAAATACACAACTATCAAAATTATCGACACCAGCATAGCGAGTACTACTCCTCCAATCACTCATGCAAGTTCCGCCCTCATCGCGGTCCGCCTAACCGTCTTAACGCTCTCCAAAACCTGGGTCGAAACATTGGACAATAGGTGTGTTAGCTCCACCAGTTCTGTTAAGACCTGTCCTTGGTAAGTTACCCTCACCTGACAGCCTTGTAGTTCGGTCGTCATTGCCCTTAAGTGCTGCTCTTCCGCCCAAGGCATTCCGGACACTCGTCCGATTAGCATGCCGGTGATTATACGCGGCGGCTCCGGCGGCTCCGGACGTTCTGACCTAAGCGCTACTCGTATCGGGATCGGGACACTTTTTCTCGATGTTTGCCTAATATGGGGCCCTCTAGGGTTCGGTTGGATAATTATTGGGGTCAGTCGGGGTAGTACCGGGGTTGGCGACACCCTCGGTCCATCGTAAGGATCTCGCTCGCTCGACACTTCCTGTTCTGATTCAGTGCTCCTAGGATTCTCATCTTCCCGGATGCTCGGGTGGGTTGACTCGAGGTCGACCAGTGACGTAACCCGACACATCGGCCGAGTAAGAGAGAGAGAGTGAGAGAATGATGATGAAGACATAGTGAAACTGAGGCAAAAGTGTACTTAGTCACTAATCGTATAAGTGTAGTGTCTCTCCTACGCAATGTCTACGCACTAAGCATGCTTCTAGAGAGTGAAAGTAAAAATTGACATACTCCTACTATAACCATTTCTAGTCTCGCATTAACCCACCTTAATCGAACACAGGTGATCAGGCTATGTTTAATTAAAGTCTGTTAATACCATTCTAGACTTAGTTATACTAGTAGTAGGTTCAGTTATTTTCATGTCAGTTTTGGATTTTGGTTATAGTTGGGTTTTCCAATGAAAGACCGGTATTCTCTATAACCTTTGGCTCTGATACCATTTCTGTCACACCCCGTTAAAGCGGAAATACGGGATGTCACAGCTAAAGATTTCATTGCGTAAGGTAGAAGACAACACACAATCGTCATAGCATAAAAAGTTTACAAAAGATACATCGTGTTCCAAAAATATAAAGTTTGTCCAAAACACAATTCGACATGATAGGGAAAAACGTGTTGAATGCAACTACTTGAGGTGCCTTCTAAAGTTCCAAATCTTACTTGCTATTTCCTGAAAAACATGTAAATGAGAGGGTCAACTATTGAATAGTTGGTGAGTTCACAGGTTATATGAGTACATCAAAGTTTGTCATAGAAACAGTTTTAATCCGCACAGGTGGATATAAGTTTGTCATAGAAAACAGTTTTAATCCGCACAAGTGGATATAAGTTTTCGGTTGTAGTTTAAATACACCATTGTAAATCCGCACAATGGATTTAGTAATCGGTTGTAGTTTCAAAGAATCTTTGTGAATCCGCACAATGGATAAAGATTTCAGTTGTAGTTTCAATACACCATTGTAAATCCGCACAATGGATTGAGTAATCGGTTGTAGTTTCAAAGCATCTTTGTGAATCCGCACAATGGATAAAGATTTCAGTTGTCAACATGTGCAAGGTATAGTATCGTATGCAATTATATGTTAAAGTAATGAGCCCACTACCCAAACCTAATCACGGAATGCCCCAAACTGCATGTTCCTCACAAATTATGCACTCGCGAGGTGAGTGGGTGTCAACCAAATAACGTTATCCACAATACTAACGGCTCAAAACGTGAGTTAATGGGTAATGTAGAGTAAACGGGGACTTAATAGCAAAACTCAGAATCAACTAACATAAGCATACATACCATAGCGCATAAGTATACGGAGAAAATATTCAGTATTTTGAGTAAACAGTGAAATCGATGCGTAATAAAACCGTGACATGCTTTTCACCCCAAAACATACAAAATAGTAAAAAGGGGCTGCGAAAACTCACTGTGATAAGCGAAGGTGTTTCCGAGTTGCTCACAAGCTCACTTGTACTTTGATCCTACTCCGATCCTACGAATCGTAAAGACACTAGTAAGATTCTATGCTTAAGCCTTTGTCTTTGATTTCGCTTAGTTATCCAAATCATCATAAAATGCCTTTGTTGAGATTAAGTTTGTACGTTATAAGAGATTTGTCGATATTAGTAATCAATATCTAAAACATTACATATGATAGTTTGATATTACCGCAATTTCGTCATAACGGTGACGAAAAGGGTCTATAATTAGGAGTCATATATAGTATATATGAAGTTAGCAGTTAGGGTATATAAGGTACATATATATATATATATACCGCAATTCCATCATAAATGATGAAAAGGGTTCAAAATGAAAAGTCAGGAGTTAGAGTATAAACAAAATGCGTATGTAAATATATAAGTATATTCCACAATTTTCATCATATAAATGATGGAACGGGTAAAGTTAAGATAAATACTGGCGTATATATAGTATATATATATATTCCACAATTTCATCACCAAAGGTGAGGAAAAGGGTCAAGAGTTAGCTTATTGTAAAGCCCGTGTCCTGGTATGATTTATGTTGTTAATCTAAATTTTTTTTTCTCTTAACGAATGTTTTAACGGGAGTTAGCGAGAATGACCTTAAATGTAATTTATCGCAAAACCGAAATTTGTTTGTAAGGGCTTAGTAGTGCAAGGGCTAAAGTTGTTTATTGGGTAAAGTAGTGCATAGGGGTTCGGCCCATGCATTGTATAAACCGAGCCCATGCATTTTGTTTTGTTGGGGTTTTAGTAGTGAGCAAATGTGAGGAAAGAAAGAAAACAAAAAAAAAAAAAAAAAAAAAAACCTAAGCTTTCTCCCTCTCGTTTCCTTTCACGCTGGCAACACAACAACCCTTGCTGCCGCCGCACCACCACCAGCAGCGCCCAGCCGCCGCCGCTGTTCCAGCCGGAGAAAGAGAGAGGTGTAGCGAGAGAGAGTTCAGCGAGAAAAGGTGTCGGGTTTGTGCGCCGCTGCTAGTCGTCACGAGGTAAGGTTCCGTTTCCGTTTCGTTTTCTTTTCGTCGCCTTCAACCGTGGGTGGTGCGTGGCCATGTCTTATTAATAATCATTGTTGAACCCATTAAGCCGTGACTTAATCGCTTAAGCCAAATCGATCGAACCGTTGTTTTTAGAGTCGTCATTTCTTGTGAGTAATTGTTCAGCCATTGTTTTTGCGACGGTCATAACTTTTCTGTCGTAACTCCGTTTGAGCCGAAACTGGCGCCCACGGTTCAAGTTCGGGGTCGGGCACGTTTTCCGTGTTTTAGCGGAAAACTGGTTCGGTCTCTAGCTGGGCGAAAAAGTGGTCGCAAGTTCGGTGTTTCGTCATTTCATGTGGAAAACTCTGGAATCTGCCACTGTTTTGTGTAGACCATAACTTTCTACTCGTAACTCGGTTTGGGGTGAAACCGGTGTCAAAAGTTCCCTTTTTGAGTCTAGAAACGTTTCTGTGTTTTGTGCAAAACCCAGTTCGGGACGTAGCATGGGTCGATTTGTCGTTTTATACTTAAAGGTGCTGATTTTCGCTGTTCCGGAATCTGTTTTTGTAAAATCCGTAGTAAATTGTAGAAAAATCGTTAGGAGGCGTATAATATGTCCTTGGAACCCTAACTCAGAGTACTTTCTGGTAATGAAATAATATTGGGAATTTTCTGGGTTTAAAGGGGTCGAAACAGGTCCCGAACAGACCTGTTTAGTGAGAACGGAAAATAGTTTTAGTGACGGTTTAAGCGTGTGTCGTGTCATAGGGTCCGGGTCTTGTATTGACACGTTTTAACATGCATTTAGGTGCTGGGAAGTGACCGTAATTGTGAAGCTTGAATTGTGTTATTAAGCTGGGCGCGCATTCGAGGTGAGTTCTCTCACTGTGTAGTTATGGGTTGTATGCATGTCATAATAGTTTGTATGTACTACTGTCTTTGTGGTGTGAACTAGTTGTTTGTGGTGTGTAATATTTGTTTGGTTTGAATGCTTGGTATAAATGTGTTACATTACAATTCGGTGGGACCGAGGCCTCGATGGTACTGAGGTGTTGGTTACATTACAATTCGGTGGGACCGAGGCCTCGATGGTACTGAGGTGTTGGTTACATTACAATTCGGTGGGACCGAGGCCTCGATGGTACTGAGGTGTTGGATACATTACAATTCGGTGGGACCGAGGCCTCGATGGTACTGAGGTGTTGGATACATTACAATTCGGTGGGACCGAGGCCTCGATGGTACTGAGGTGTTGGATACATAATTACTTGTAGGCGTTTACTCGTTTTATGTAATTGTGATGTTGTTGCTTATGTGCGGATAGGGGTGATGTGTATATAATTCCTATCTGCGCATGTGTTGGAATTCACTAAGCTTCGTGCTTACCCTTTCCCAATAAACTGTGGTTTAAGGTCCGAGCGGCTTCAAGGCGTGACGAGTACACACTGGCGCGCGAGAAGAGCTGGTCGCTTTATGATTTTGATAATTAAACGTTTACTCCGCTGGTTTTTATTTTATAAAGATATTAATTATGTGTTTGCAAACGAAACGTTGGGATCATTTAATGAGTTGTTATCAATGAATTGTTAATTTAAAATTTTAAATTTGCTTGTAATTTTCGGGACGTTACAACTTGGTATCAGAGCACAGCTTGAGTGAATCAAACGCACCTCGGTGTGTTTGGTCTCAAGTTGCGGCTGGGAAATTTTCAAATTCTTTATTAAATCTTTTTGGAAAATAAAAGAAAGGAAAACCCGTTTGAGAAACGGTGATCGATGGCGCAGTGTGTACAGTCAGCCGGAGCCAAGGGAAAAGGTACAGTACTTAGTGTTTTATTGCTTTCTAGATCATAGAGTATGCATGCTAGATTGCCTGTTGTGGACACTATGCTGTATGTTGTACTGCTTGCTATTAGGAATTTATGCTAATTATGATAGGTTACTAAGTGGATGCCCTCTAGGTTGTATGCAGTAAGAGATTTATAGCCTTAGAATATTCAATTTAGTTCTATTGCGCAGCTCTTGTTTGAGTCCAACCGTTCTAGGATAGAATCTTGTATCCGACTGTCTATTTATTTCGCACTGCATATAACCGGGTATTCGCGAGGTCACCCGTTATAATTAGTAGGGATTCGATAGTAGCAAGGGTAGTGGGATAAGAGGAAGTTCCTAGAGAGCTGGGAAGGGTGTTTATGTATGAGAACGTGTGCTAGATTGCTTTCTAGAACATAGGAGTATGTATGCTAAATTGCTTGGTGCTTGTTACACTGTATTGCATGTCTGCTGCTTGCTATTAGGGATTTGGCAATAGCAAGGGTAGTGGTTTGGATGGAATTCCTAGGGAGCTAGGAAGAGTGTGTACATATGCCGGTGCGGGCATATGTGTATAGTTTCGGCAAGAAACTACTTGGACCCCTTGGGATGGAACTCGGAACGGGCGATGATAGGTGTGGATGGTAGTAGTAGAGCTCCTACTACCGGAAGCACATGATCAATGCTCGAGTCGGGGAAGTCACGAGGAATCCAAGGAGTTGGGCGTGAGTGTTGTTAGTGTGCGTTGTTATGTGCTAATAACGCGTTGTATTATCTACCCTGAATAGCCGTCACGAGGAGAGACAAATATAGTAGATCCACTGGTACATGTGTGTACTTGACTTGCTTTGATGGGATGATCGCTGGGGTAGTGTCGAAGGTTCTAAACTAGCAGTCATTGGAATAGGAAGACGATTATAGTATTAGTCACTTGGAGTGACGATAAGGATGATATTTGTTGTAAGCAGATCATTTCGGGCCAAGATGGAAGATTGTGCTAGAGTCATAGGCTTTTAGAGCTGACTTTGATTTGAGGAAAAATCGTAGGGATTATTTGACGTAATTTTCCATCTTGCCCCAAGAGGCTTAAATGTCCGGAGGACGATAGTGGATTGGAAAGGTAGAGAGGAGCATGAGTCGAGACGTTGAATGTCGACTGAGTCGTGCACAGAGTTTATTTTGAAAATAGGATTGCATTAACTAATCCTTGTGTTTCCAATCCTTATATGGATTGTGTTTTGAAACTTTGGGAAATGTTTAGCACACACACAAGATTTCGAATTATAGTTTGAAAATGCTTGAAACCGTTTTATCACGGGAGTTGAAAACTTTGTAAAAGATTGTTTCATTTGATTATTTTCCAACGGTTCTTTCGGGTACGATAATATCCGTGTTTTGTGATGGTTAAGATGTTGGGTAAGTGACTACGGCTTGAGACTCTAACATTGGAACTCCTCCACATGTGTTAGAGTTGAGACGGAAAGTTACATTCCACGATGTCTGTTTAAAGGCTATTTTAGTGATTTGTCTAAAATGAGTTTGGAATTCTAGTGTCGCTTAACTTTTCGTTCGAGAGTTTGTGTTACTAAGTGTTTATTTTGCAAATAGTTCAGTGTGTGGATTGATTCATGCGTGACATAAGTGATGCATGGAGGAATTTGGTAACATTTCATAAGGAGTTGTTTAGTGCGCTTTTTAGTGAGCTAAAGGTTTTATTGACATTTTCATGAAAATGCGATTTATCGACTTAGGGGTATGCATACTGGGGTAACCTTTGTTCTCGGCATTTTGATGAACGAGTCGTGCAAGAAAATGCTTTAGTTCCTTTTTGTCGAAATGAAAGACCATTTGATCCAAGGAGTGTTTTAATGTTGTAAACATCATGCATACTATTACAATGTGTTATATTTTGGAAATATAAATGCGTAGATTTTTGACATTCGGTTAATTTAGAATTACCGTTCATTTTTTTTTGGGAAATTAAAAACTTTTGCTTTAGAGGAAACGAGTATTTTGAGCATTTTCGATAAATACATTTTTTAAACTATAATGTTTTGACATTATATGCCCCAAGTACGAAACTTGAGGAAGTGTTACAAGCTTGCATGCCTGCCCCCAGTTTGAGATTTTACGAGGTTTTTAGTCGATATTTCCAATTATTAGAAGCGGACTGGTTTCTGTCTTCAAGTTTGCAACTTACACGAGACAATTGTGTTTTAACAAAAATATATTTGTAAACCGTGTCATCGTTTTGTGTGACTAGCTGACGCGCGAAAAATTTATGGCGAACCCTGTGCCACGTCATTTATGATTAAAAAGAGGAATTTTTGAATCAAACGTCGGGAAACTTATTTTGAGTTATGTGCACACCTTTGTCGGACCCTGTTGAAGGTCAGCGGTTACCTTAAGTGCATGTCATGAGTCAATCCATACTAGAATCGAGGCGGTTCATTTTAAAGAAATTATTTATTACGCTTTGCTTTTGTGTGACTAAACCGAACTGCAATGGAACGATTTTCAACGTGATTTTTCCTATGTGGGACGAGCGTGTCCAGTTTTGCGTAACTATCGATCTGGTAATAGTAGTTTTATTGCTTACGATCTTTTTGAGATGAAAATCCTGATGTTGAAAATATTTTGTAAATGATTTTGTAAACCATTTGGGGAAATGTGCTTTTAAGTGTCATGTGTCATTTCGAGAATTTTCAGGGTATGAGTCCTTTTGGAAAACTCTTTTGTTTAACCCGTGTTGAATCTGAGACTAAGGTTGACTTCAGAGTATTGCTTGCTTAAACTTTGTTTAAACGCATTTTCCGACCGATGGGTCTAGCAAGCGTGGAGCATTTTGCTCGGTTTTGACTTGGAGTTAGTCATGGGCCAATTGCCCGGTTTTAATGGCTCGATGTGGAGTCTAGTTGATGAGTTGTTTTTGTCGCACCGTTTGGCATTCTTTGCACATTGAGTGTTTACATGTTTGGGTGAGTGAGTCAATCCGGAATAGGCATGTTGTTGGTACGCTGTTTGCTTTGGATCCCTAGACACGTTAGTCAGTCGTTGGTAATGGTCGGTTGGGTATCTCGGGGTGGGACCCCGGTATTCATGTGTTTTAACCTAGACTTTCCAGTAGGTACTAGGAGGATATAGTTGTGGGCACTTACCTGGGAGGTAGTTCCGGTGTGCTGGGTCTTGAGGCGTTACCTGGGAGGTAGACGTCAAGGTGTATCCTCGATACGGTGTGACTTGGCTTCGTAGAGCAAGTGTGGATGATACGTCGAAGGTGGAAGGTAGGTATTCCACGCGCGTTAGTACTGTAGGCCGAATAGTATCGGTTAAGGGATTGATGCCCTTTGTTATTAAGAGAATAAATGCGCATCAACCATTTCGAGGTAGGTGGTATATTTAGGTGTCGACTTTTGGGCTTGAGGCCAAACACCTTTAGTATAATCGGAGAGTTGTAGCCGATTTTAAGATAATCATGGTGACGGTAGTAGTAAACCTGAAATGATCACTTGTGATGAATGGTTATGGTGGAATGACCTACGTGTGTGTTAGTTGATTTGGTTGTGGGGGATATCTATTTGTGTTAGTGTCTAGGATAATACCACGCTTATGTGAGTTATTGTAATCGGTTGGACCGATGTTCGGCGGGTGGCCGATGTTTGTTATTGTAATCGGTTGGACCGATGTTCGGCGGGTGGCCGATGGTGGTTATTGTAATCGGTTGGACCGATGTTCGGCGGGTGGCCGATGTTTGTTATTGTAATCGGTTGGACCGATGTTCGGCGGGTGGCCGATGTTTGTTACGGTAATCGGTTGGACCGATGTTCGGCGGGTGGCCGATGATTGTTACGGTAATCGGTTGGACCGATGTTCGGCGGGTGGCCGATGTTTGTTATTGTAATCGGTGGGACCGATGTTCGGCAAGGGGTCGATGTTTTGTTAATATAAGTTATTGAAAATCTTTGGAGTCTATTAGAATTCGTAGAAGTTAATCGTCAGTTAATGGTAGGAATGATCGGATCCGAGTATCCAGTTGGGTATATTGGTGAGCATCTTTAGAATGGTTAAAGCTTGAAAAATTTCATCGGGAGGTATAAATCATCTAAGGTTGGGAGACAATCGAAGTCGTTAACTAGGAACGATTCCGATTGTTGGAGTGTTCTTCCAATCGCGTTTTCTGTGTGCTTGAAGGAGTGTTATTAGTAAGGAAGTATTCGGGAGATTCTTAGACGGTGTGAGAAATTAGGTTCCAGTTAGTGAAAGTCCAGTGGCAACTCAGGAAGGGTTCTGAGAGGACTTGGGAACCTGAGGCTGAGATGAGGGAGAGCTATCCAGAGCTATTCACGGGCTTAGACTTCGAGGACGAAGTCTAAATCAAGTGGGGGAGAGTTGTAAAGCCCGTGTCCTGGTATGATTTATGTTGTTAATCTAAATTTTTTTTTCTCTTAACGAATGTTTTAACGGGAGTTAGCGAGAATGACCTTAAATGTAATTTATCGCAAAACCGAAATTTGTTTGTAAGGGCTTAGTAGTGCAAGGGCTAAAGTTGTTTATTGGGTAAAGTAGTGCATAGGGGTTCGGCCCATGCATTGTATAAACCGAGCCCATGCATTTTGTTTTGTTGGGGTTTTAGTAGTGAGCAAATGTGAGGAAAGAAAGAAAACAAAAAAAAAAGAAAAAAAAAACCTAAGCTTTCTCCCTCTCGTTTCCTTTCACGCTGGCAACACAACAACCCTTGCTGCCGCCGCACCACCACCAGCAGCGCCCAGCCGCCGCCGCTGTTCCAGCCGGAGAAAGAGAGAGGTGTAGCGAGAGAGAGTTCAGCGAGAAAAGGTGTCGGGTTTGTGCG
The DNA here is from genome assembly GCA_033807775.1 of Saussurea involucrata. Classification (NCBI taxonomy): domain Eukaryota; kingdom Viridiplantae; phylum Streptophyta; class Magnoliopsida; order Asterales; family Asteraceae; genus Saussurea; species Saussurea involucrata. The sequence goes on from CM066322.1 coordinate 117,637,064, forward strand.
CCGCTGCTAGTCGTCACGAGGTAAGGTTCCGTTTCCGTTTCGTTTTCTTTTCGTCGCCTTCAACCGTTAAACCGCCGCCGGCCGCCACCGGCGACCACCACCGCCGGAGGGCAGTGGGTGGTGCGTGGCCATGTCTTATTAATAATCATTGTTGAACCCATTAAGCCGTGACTTAATCGCTTAAGCCAAATCGATCGAACCGTTGTTTTTAGAGTCGTCATTTCTTGTGAGTAATTGTTCAGCCATTGTTTTTGCGACGGTCATAACTTTTCTGTCGTAACTCCGTTTGAGCCGAAACTGGCGCCCACGGTTCAAGTTCGGGGTCGGGCACGTTTTCCGTGTTTTAGCGGAAAACTGGTTCGGTCTCTAGCTGGGCGAAAAAGTGGTCGCAAGTTCGGTGTTTCGTCATTTCATGTGGAAAACTCTGGAATCTGCCACTGTTTTGTGTAGACCATAACTTTCTACTCGTAACTCGGTTTGGGGTGAAACCGGTGTCAAAAGTTCCCTTTTTGAGTCTAGAAACTTTTCTCTGTTTTGTGCAAAACCCAGTTCGGGACGTAGCATGGGTCGATTTGTCGTTTTATACTTAAAGGTGCTGATTTTCGCTGTTCCGGAATCTGTTTTTGTAAAATCCGTAGTAAATTGTAGAAAAATCGTTAGGAGGCGTATAATATGTCCTTGGAACCCTAACTCAGAGTACTTTCTGGTCATGAAATAATATTGGGAATTTTCTGGGTTTAAAGGGGTCGAAACAGGTCCCGAACAGACCTGTTTAGTGAGAACGGAAAATAGTTTTAGTGACGGTTTAAGCGTGTGTCGTGTCATAGGGTCCGGGTCTTGTATTGACACGTTTTAACATGCATTTAGGTGCTGGGAAGTGACCGTAATTGTGAAGCTTGAATTGTGTTATTAAGCTGGGCGCGCATTCGAGGTGAGTTCTCTCACTGTGTAGTTAGGGGTTGTATGCATGTCATAATAGTTTGTATGTACTACTGTCTTTGTGGTGTGAACTAGTTGTTTGTGGTGTGTAATATTTGTTTGGTTTGAATGCTTGGTGTTAGATCTGAAGTTTTGTCAATAAACCAAGTGTTGAAGATCTGATAAGAAGATTCAGAAGTTCTGAGAAGAAGAGTCAGAAGTTCTGAGAAGAAGAGTCAGAGATCTGAGAAAGAGAAGTCAGAAGTTCTGAGAAGCGTGATCAGAAGAATGTTCAGAAGTTCTGAACTACCTGTTCAGAACTTATGACGAGTTTCGTTATTTAGTAATGTGTAAACTAATTAGGACACGTGTTATGTTCCTATTAGTCTTTCTTATTTGTACTGTAGCTTTAAGATGTTTGTTGCAGTATAAATAGAGTGGTTAGCACTACGTTGCTAACTGATTGATTTTCCCATATTACTTGTATTCTTTCCTTGTAATCTTTGAGGTGATCTCTCTCTTAGATCTGTAATTCTGTGCATCATTGAATACAATTGGGCTTGATCATACAATTTCTCAATTACTTCTTTCTATATTGATTGTAAGAATAGATCCTGCACTTTCAATTGGTATCAGAGCTAATCAACAAACAAATTCGTTCAAGATTGTGATTGCGAAGATCGATTGATCAATTTCTTGAAGATTTCTTGATTCATTCAAAATTCGATTCCGCTGCTAGGGCTAGTTCTTGAATTCTTAGCAATTCTTGAATTACCTGCTACTTTTCGATCAAGAAAATCAAATTTGTCTTTCTGTTGAATTTTCTTACAATCATGTCTTCTAAAGAATATCTAGCCATGGGATCCGAAACCAAACCGCCTGTTCTTATACCAGAAGAGTATCAGCAATGGAAAACTCGTATGATCCAATTCCTTGACAACATCGATGAAAATCTTATGATTTCTATACGAGAAGGTCCAATCGAAGTATATATCGATGTCGCCGCAACCCCTGCTACGGAGACAACTCCAGAAATTCCAGCGACCAGAGTAAAGAAGAATTATTCCCAATACACTGCTGAACAGAAAAATAGGCATGCTATTGACAAAAGAGCAATTACTTTGATGACTTTGGCTGTCCCGAATGAGGTTCTTAACAGGATTGACAGTGGATCATCAGCTAAAGAAATGTGGGACGAATTGGAAAGGCAAATGTTAGGAACTGTGAGATCTATTCAGGCAAAGTTAAATCAAAGCATAAATGCTTATGAAAGGTTCAAAGCAAAAGAGTCAGAAAGTTTGACACAGACATACAATAAATTTTGCACTATTCTAAATGACTTGAGAAGAAATGGACTGAAGAAAACAAAATCAGAAATAAATTACAAATTTCTGAACAGTCTAAATTCAGAATGGTCATCATTTGCCATAAGTCTGCAAATGAACAAAGATATGTGTGAAGAAGACTTAAATGATTTGTTCTGTGTTCTTAATCAACATGAAGACTCTGTCAAGTTAGTTGTGGAAGAAAAGAAAAATGTTGCTGATCAGTTAGCGTTCTTATCAAAGTCCAAAGCAATCAAAGCACCCAAAAAGACTGCATATCTATCAGAAATACCGAGTCTGGAGGAATCTGACAAAGAAGAAGGATCAGAAGATGATGAAGATATCAAGATAATGGCTGAAAAGCTAGCTTTGCTGACAAATACTTTCAACAAAAGGTATGGGAAGGGCAGATTTCAAGGAAATTATAAGAGAGCTGGAAGTTCAGATTATAAGAAGAAAGATGACAGAGAAGAAAATAAGATTGAAAAGAGAATAGAGAGAAGTGAAGAAAACAAGGAAGAGAAGGAAGAGAGAAAAGAAAAGAATCTGTGTTTCAAGTGTGGAAAATCTGGCCATTATGCCAAGGATTGCAGAGTTAAAGTTGTGAACGATTATGAATACTACACGAAGAAGGCTCAGCTTGCAAAGAAGAGAGATGACGAGATTGCGCTATTGGCTGAACAGGAGAATTGGCTGTACTACACTTCTGATGAAGATGATCATATCAACTTTCCACAGATGCGAAGCTATATGGCAAAAATGAGGAATGAGGATGATTCTGATTTTGAAGATGCTGATTCTGAGTCATCTGCTGAGGTACATTCTTCACTTGAATTAGAGTTAATGACACAGATTGGTGTAATGAAAACTGAATTTGCTAACCTAAGAAAACAGATAAAAGGAGAAAGAACTTTGGTTAACAAATTCAGAATTGAAAAAGAAGTAATAAACGAACAATATGAAGAATCTGAGGCTGAGAAACAGAAAGTTAAAGATGAAAATTCTGAATTGATGAAAAGGCTTTCTGAACTAAAAGTTGAGTTTTCAAAAATAAAGGATGAAAAAGGTGATTTACAAATAAAATTTGATATGTTATTTGAAGAAAGAAAGAATTTATACTCCAAAATCAAAGAATTGGAAGATTTGAATTTGAAAAGAGGTCAAACTCAGCAAACATTAAATCTTTTATTAAGCAATGTTAAAGATACAAGATTTTACAATCCAAAGAAGGGATTGGGATTGGAAGAAAATGTCATTTTAAAAAGAGCTCCAATACTTCAAGTTTCTAAGCCAAAAATCCCAGAAATTGTTGAAGTTTTCATAAGACCTGCTAGTTCTATAACAAGTTCTGACAATTTGCAAAGACCAAACTCTAAAAAGTCAGATGAGACAATTTCTGAGTCTAAAACAGAAAAGTCAGTTGGTTCAGAAGAAAAGGTTAAGAAAGAAGTTTCTAAACCAACAGATGAAAAGCCAAGATACAATGATACTAAATTCAAGTATGATTCCTTAAATGTCAGCTACAAAAATAAACAACCAAGTTTTTCATATCATGACATTGAGAGCATATTTGATACAAGTAAAAATTCTGAAACAGTCAATCAGAAGTCTGAAACTTCTAGTCAGGATTCTGAACTTTGTAGTCAGAATTCTGAGTCTAAAGATCAGACATCTGAGTCTGTAAATCAGAACTCTGACTCAGGTAGTCAGAAGTCTGATTCAACTGGATTTTCTGAAACAAAATCAGATGAATTTTTGCAACTTGAAAAGAGATTTAATCTTGTGAGTCAAGAACTTGAGGATTTAAGGAAAACTTATGATGAACTTGAAAATGATTTCTGTGAGGTGGATATTAAACTTGAAGAAGCTTTGAAAGAAAAGAATATTTTTATTCAGAAAATAACAGAGCTTGAAAAACTGAAGACTGAGTATGATCTTTTTAAAATTAATGCTTCAAGAGAAAATGATAAATTCTTTAATGAATCAAGTACATATGAAAAAGGTGAATCATCTAATTCTTCTAACAAAAAGAACTTGAATTTTTCAGAAAAAGAAGAAAGCAAAAGGAAAGATGATCTTGCAAAGTTGAACGATCTGAAAAGGGAACTTGAGAAGCTTAGAATGAAATCTACTTCTGAACTAAACGCTAGAAATTCTTGTAATAAGGGCAATTGTACTCTGAACAGTATAAATAAAAATGAAATGATCTATGTTTCAGATTTATTGTCACTTGCAAAGAAAAATCTTGTTTGTGTTAGATGTAAAAATGATTCATTCCAATATTCTCACAAATGTCAAGTCAAAATAACTTCTGTTTCATACATAAGAAAAGATATTCAGAAAGTTTCTGTTTCTCAAAATACAGAAAAGAAGAAAATTTTTGTTCCTCAGACTCAGAAGAAAGAAAAGATAAAAGAAAAGAAACTTGAAAACATAGCAAAACCAAAAGTTACAACTCTCAAAAAGAATTTGAACAAACTTGTAAGCAGAAAATGTTCTGACTTCATAAAAGTTCAAGGAAAGTGGTGTTTGAAGAAAGATTTTGAGTGGAGAGTAAAAGGTACTGATGTTAAATCCAATGACAAAGCTAACAAAGATGGACCCATTCCAAAATGGGTACCTAAACCTAACTGATCTTTTTGCAGGGCTGTCATGTGTGGTTTTTAGATTCAGGAGCTTCAAGACACATGACAGGTCAGAAGTCTTTTCTATCAAACTTCACAGAAAAGGCTGGAGGAGCAGTAAACTTTGGAAACAATAGCAAAGGTCAAGTCAAAGGTTATGGGGATTTAACTAAAGGGGATCTAACTATCCAAAAGGTTTTCTATGTTGAAGGATTACAACACAATCTTTTCAGCATAAGTCAGTTTTTAGACAGTCTTTGTCAAATTAAGTTTCAAATAACAGGTTGCATGATTCTAACTGAAAATGATGTCAAAGTCTTCTGGGCCAAAAGACATATGGACTTATTTGTAGTTAATTTTTCAAAATTGAAAATATTAAATACAGTTTGTCTTTTATCAAAATCAACTGCAAATGAATGCTGGCTTTGGCACAGAAGATGTTCTCATCTGAATTTCAAAGATCTTAATAATCTTGTTGCAAAACAGTTGGTTAAAGGCTTACCAAAGCTTAAATTTGAAAAAGAATCATTATGCTCAGCTTGTGAAATGGGCAAGATGAAAAAGAGTTCTCACAAATTAAAAATGGACTCATCTTGCAAAGCACCATTAGAAATGATTCATACTGATCTTTGTGGTCCAATTTCAGTTCAGTCGATGGGAGGAAAGAAATATATGCTTGTGATTGTTGATGAATTATCCAGATACACGTGGGTTGAGTTCCTAAGAGCTAAGTCAGAAGCTGCTACTACATTGATAAATTTTATCAAAAGGATTCAAGTTCTCTTACAACTTCAAGTTCAGAAAATCAGAAGTGATAATGGAACGGAGTTCAGAAATGAGACTCTTCAGAATTTTCTAGAAAGTTCTGGGATTTCTCACAATTTTTCTGCTGTCAGAACTCCTCAACAAAATGGTGTTGTTGAAAGGAAGAATAGAACTCTAGTTGAGGCTGCGAGAACAATGTTGGCTTATGCAAATCTTCCTACTTTCCTATGGGCTGAAGCAATTGCAACTGCTTGTTTTACACAAAATAGAACTTTAATCAATAAGAGATTAAATAAGACTGCTTATGAACTGATAAATAAAAGAAAACCATTAATCAAATTCTTTCATATTTTTGGTTGCAGATGCTACGTTCTCAGAGACAGAGAAAATCTTGCCAAATTCGATAAAAAGGCAGATGAAGGATACTTTGTGGGTTATTCTTTAACTTCCAAAGCATTCAGAATCTACAATAGAAGAACCAAGAGGATGATGGAGAGCATAAATGTAACTTTTGATGAAGCCAGAATGCGGACTTCTGAACAAGACAGTTCAGAACTCATGCTGAACAAGACAAAAATGACTTCTGATACAAATTCTAATCCTATTTGTTCAGAACTCAATTTACTGTTTAAGGATGCTTTTAGTGAACTAATTTCTGATTCTTATGCAGAATATGAAAACCCAAAGATGGTCAAAGAGATGAAAAATAAGACTCCAGAAATAGTTCAATCAACTGTAATTTCTGACAAAGGTCCATCAGAGGAGTGCCCAAATCTAATAAATACAAGTGGTGAAAACTCTGAACCTTGTAATCAGAATTCTGATTCTTGTACTCAGAACTCTGAACAAGTCAATCAGAACTCTGACTTCATTAATCAGAACTCAAACTTGGATGCAACTCCTACTCATACGTCAGAACAAGGTGACAGTTCAGAATTACAAGCAATCATTGATGAGAATGATGCAAACAACAATTATTCAGAGATTGATGTACTCCCTAGTGCTAACAAATGGACTAAAAATCACCCTATTCATCAAGTAATAGGTGATCCATCAGCAGGAGTAAAGACAAGATCAGCTACAGCAAATGAAGTAATGTTTGCTGGTTTCTTAAGTGTAATTGAACCAAAGAAAGCTAATGAAGCCCTAGAGGATCCAGACTGGATTTCAGCAATGCAAGAGGAATTGCTTCAATTTGAAAGAAATAAAGTTTGGAGACTCATTCCAAAGCCTGAAGGTAAATCTATAATTGGAACTAAATGGGTGTTCAGAAACAAAAAGGATGAATCAGGTGTTGTCATCAGAAACAAGGCAAGATTGGTTGCTAAGGGATACTGTCAACAAGAGGGAATTGATTATGATGAGACATTTGCACCAGTGGCAAGAATAGAGGCAATCAGAATATTTTTAGCCTATGCTGCACATAAAAACTTCAAGGTGTATCAAATGGATGTCAAATCAGCCTTTCTAAATGGCAAACTTAATGAAGAGGTGTATGTCCATCAACCTGAAGGTTTTGTTGATCCAGAATTCCCTGATCATGTTTATATTTTAGACAAAGCTTTATATGGTCTAAAACAAGCACCACGAGCCTGGTATGACACTCTTACTAAACACCTGTTAGGTTCAGGATTCAAGAAAGGTAAGATTGACACAACTTTGTTTTTAAAGAAACAGGGTAATGATTTGATTCTGATTCAGATTTATGTTGATGACATAATATTTGGTTCTACCAGTCCAGAATTATGTGATAATTTTTCAAAAGTCATGTCATCTGAATTTGAAATGAGCATGATGGGTGAACTGAATTTTTTCCTTGGTCTTCAAGTCAAACAACTACCAAAAGGTATTTTCATAAATCAAGGAAAATATGTCAGAGATATTCTGAAAAAGTTCAAAATGTCTGATTGTGCTTCTATGAGAACACCTATGGCAACTAACATAAAGTTAGATGCTGATCTCAAAGGTGTTTCAGCAGATATCAAACTTTATAGAGGCATGATTGGATCATTACTTTATTTGACTGCAAGTAGACCAGATATCATGTTTTCTACCTGTTTCTGTGCTAGATTTCAATCTAACCCGAAAGAATCACATATGTTGGCTGTCAAAAGGATTTTAAGATATCTCAAAGGAACACCTGATCTAGGTTTATGGTATCCAAAAGAAACTGACTTCAAATTGACTGCTTTCACTGATGCTGATCATGCAGGAAGTAGGTTGGACAGAAAGAGTACATCTGGTGCTTGTCACTTTTTGGGAGATAAAATAGTGAGTTGGGCATCAAAGAAACAGAATTGTGTATCCACTTCAACTGCTGAAGCAGAGTATGTTGCTGCTGCTGATTCATGCTCTCAAACATTGTGGATGAGAACACAACTCATGGACTATGGATATCAGCTTAATAAGATTCCCATCTATTGTGACTCAGAAAGTGCAATTGCTATTACTCAGAACCCTGTTCAACATTCGAAGACTAAGCATATAGACGTGAGGTATCATTTTATAAAGGACTATGTGGAAAAAGGAACTATAGAGATGCACTTTGTGCATACAAAGTATCAATTGGCTGACTTGTTCACAAAGCCTCTTGATCACAAAAGGTTTTCTTTTCTCATATGTAAAATAGGAATGCTTAATCTGCCTAGTTGAAAATATTTTTTTTCTTAAAAATGCTAAATTTTTCTAAGTGAAGTTGTCTGAGTAGTGTACTCAGAACTTCTGAGTCTTGAGTTCAGAACTTCTGAGTCTTGAGTTCAGAACTTCTGAGTCTTGAGTTCGGAACTTCTGAGTCTTGAGTTCAGAACTTCTGAGTCTTGAGATCAGAACCTCTAAATCTTAAGGTCAGAAATTCTGAGTCAATACTTCAGCAATCTAACTTTCAAAAATTTATTTTTGAGAAATACAAATAACTTCAACTGTATGGATTATGCTTCTTCGATTATCTTGTTATCTCATCTTTATGTATCATTAATACTCAAATGCATGCTCAAGTCAAGGGGGAGCATCAAAATTCTTTTGAAAATCATTTTGTGATGCTTAAAAGATTTGTTTTCATTTCTTATCTGTTCAAACCTCTTCTGAATAATCAAAATGTTTTATATTGGTCAGAAGTTGATTTTAAAAGACATTTTGGTTACAAGGCAAAATTCTTCTGAGTCATGGAATCAGAACATCTGCGCGTGTTATTCAGATCTTTGACTTGAGTCAAAATTCTATCCACTAACACGTGTCAGCTTCATATTTGTTTGACAATGCCACGTATTTCATTTAAATCCTTTGTGGTATTTCACGTGTGTTGACTCCGTTATAACATTGATTTCGCTTTTCCGTTAAACCTTTCAACTTCGCGGATTTTAAATAGGTCTTAAAATCCCTATTTCAAAGTTCTTTCAAATTCCAGAGCGAAACGTGAGATACGAATCAAATCCAGAGTTCTTTGAATCTGTTTTCTTCTTAAATCATGTCTGAAATACGAAGAAGTGGTCCAATTTCTCTACATTCTACAAAATCGATAATGGATTCATCTGATTCGGAAAGTGATGAAGTACAAAATAGAGTTGCAGAGGAAGGGGCAATAAGAAATGATGAAGAAGATGAACAAATGGATGAATCTGAAGGAAATGCGGATGAGGTAAATGTTAATATTGAACATGATCAGAGTGCTGCAGGTTCTATTATGTCAGATAGATCTATTCTAGTGGAAAGAGTTGTTCCTGAGAGTGAATGGTTGAAATTATCTGAAAATAACTGTGTTATATTGTTTGAGGAAAGTCGTTTTAAGCCTGAACACAGAATTATCATGGAGTTATTCAAACATCATCCGTACAGAAAATGGTTTACAAGAAGTAAAAATGTGCCTGTTCAGTACATACAACAATGGTGGAAATATCTTAGGTTAGAAGATAATAAGTTTGTGTCTGAAATTGGAGGAGTGACATTTGTCTTATCTATCTCTGTACTAAGAGAGATGCTGAATCTACCAGAGAAAGATGATGTACAAAGAAGAACAGATTTTGAGGATTTACCCCTAACAGAGGAATTAATAGCAGAGTTTATGAAGTTGGGATACAATGAAGGATTGAGGACTCTCAGTTTGTTCAGAAGAAACAAATTACCACCTATTTGGGCTTGCTTCTTTCATGTGGTAAATAAATGTTTGTCAGGGAAAAATAGTTCTGCTGATCAAGGTTCTAAACAAATTCTTCAGATATTTCAAGGTTTAGTGAAGAATAGGCATTATGACTATACTTTAATACTTTGGGAAGATATGAAGAATACATTTGAGAAGAATCAGAAAGCAATTCAGAAGAAGACAAAGGATGCTCCACTGACATACATTCCCTACATAAGGTACTGGCAAATTGTTATTTGGTATGCCATGCAGGAAAACAGAACAATCTCAAGAAGAACAAATGAAGAGCATGGTCCTACATTTTATTTGGGTAAGATGACCTCAGTAACAAGACTTGAAAATTATCCCAATCATAAACTGTTGCCAAAATCACTTAGGAACTATATTCCAAGGGAGAGTGAGATTTTAAAAGCTTATTGCACCTCTATGGGAATTGAATTACCTCAAATCCCTACCCAAGAGGACCAACCTGAGAAGAGAGGTGAGGGGTCTAGTCGAATTAGAGAGGGGGAGGATGTTCAGATGGGTGAACATTCTGAGAGACTTGAGGGGGAAAATTCTGAGAGCTTGGTTAGACTCAGTGAGGAAAAACAGAATGAGAGTGGTGAGGATGAGAGATTGTTAACAGAGGTTCAAACAGAAAGAGATGCCTCTGAACCAGCTAATCTTGACCAGGTAACCACACATGCTATTGGTTCACATCTCTTGGTGTCCAATATTGAAACAAACACCATGGACCTAGTGGTGGATCTTGAACAACCCATCCATACCCACTCAGAAGCATTTCAACATGCTACTGTTTCACACAAATCCGGGGAACCATCCCAAACTCATTTGGAGGGAGGTGATAAATCCCAACTTATTTTTCAACACATTGAGTCTGAATATCACAGTCCTATTCATATTGAGCCTGAAATTCCTTTTGACACTTGCACAGATCAGGAATTTCGTACTCCTGAAACAACATTCATAGACATGCCTAATGTTGGGTGTCGAGGATTGGATGGAAGTCCTGGTGAGGTGAACATTACAAAAGCCTCATTCAAACGTGCATCTGTTGTACAAGATGACTGTGTGTTATCTACAGGCCATGAGCTCTCTGGGCACATGAAAACTGGACCATCTGTTGGTTCAGGTTCACTGTTAGAAACTTCTGAATTTGAAAAGATTCAGAAACAAAACAAGGAGATGGGGGAAAAAGTAGAAAATTTGGAGAAGAGGATGGAGGATCTGAATGATGAGGTATCAGATTTGAAAGTTGTGTTAGAGAAAAAGTTAATTTCTGTTGAAACCAAGGTAGATGATGTAAAGAAATCCTTGGATTCTCACAAAAAGGAGATCATGGATATAATGTCTGGTTTTCAAAAAGATATGTTAAAACAGATGCAGGGTATGCAGGAATCTATATTGAAAGCACTGAGTGTATCTTTGGCTTCTACTTCAAAGCCTCTTGATCCTGTTCCTATTGCAGAAGCTGAACCTGAAGTTGCTTTTAATCAGAACTTGAAAAGGAAGTTTGATGATAATGATCCTCATAATCATCAAAAGGGGGAGAAAAGACAAAGGTTAAGTTCTGATGATGATATTGGCATAGAAGATTTTGAGATAGCAGACATGCACTTAGCCAATACAAAAAGTACAGAAGATCAGACACAGGAAAATTTAAAGGAGATGATTCAGATAGTACAGCTTGACAGTTCAGATACAGAAGAAATGGAGTTGGGAAGTATTGATAGTAATGAATCAGATAAAACAGAGGAATTGAACTTGGATACTGAGATGGAAGGAAACTCAGATGAAACTGTAGCTATTGAGGAATCTGATTTGAGAATGGAAGAAATAGTGGAAAGTACAGTGGTAAACAGGTGTACAGATATTGTGGTTTATAACAGTGAAAGGGCAATGGAGTCTGAATCAGAAGAAAGGAGGTTGAATGAAGAATTGATCAGAAGAATGCATAATGAAGTAGTCAGAGCTTTGAGTGTTCAGAAAATTCATAAAGGAATAAAAGTGATAAGACCCATTGATCTAATGGGAGAAGAAGACAGAACTGTAGATTATACTCAGGATTTTAAAGATGATTTTAGGTTTAACTTTTGTGATGAGTTAAATACAGAAGAAGAGTATGTGAAAGTGAAAGACTTCTTTATGCCTTCTGAATATGTATTCAGAAAACCAATCGAGATTCCAAAGATTAAATTGCAAAGACTAGAAGAACCTTTGTGTGACTTCATTCTAGAGTTAAGTGATGTACCTTTAGCCAGACAACTTCATGATGATATTTTTCCTGAGGAAATATATGATAATCTCTACTACACAGAAGGAGAGTATGAGCTTTTGGAAAGTAACATTGATGGTTTTATGGATGACAGAGCTCAGATGGTCTACTCAGAAGCTTCTAATATGTTCAGAGTTCCTGACTCAAAACTGCATATTCAGAAAAGAATCGAGAAAGTTCTGATGTTTCAACAAGATGAATTCAATGGTTTAATGTTCGTTAGAATGGAAACACTGAAAGAAAGAAATACAAAGGTTTCCATGTCTACATTTGATTTTCACAGATTGACTCTTGATGATCAGATCTTTCTAGTCAAGTTCTTTGCTAGCACTGAAGAAGCCTTGATAGAAATTGAATGCAGAAGACTTCTGGGTATTTATGTCAGAAATACATACTTGTATGACTTCCAGTTGGCTATAGAAGAAAGAAAAGAAAAGTGCAATCTGAGTTCTCCCACAAAGAAAACAGAAGTTGATCTGCATGTGAAGGGTTTTGTGAATGAAGGAATGGAGGCAGAAGGGTTCACATATATGGTTCACGAAAGACTTGAATTGTTCAGATTAAAAGAGTTGGTGAAGTACAGTGATGCAACTCTGAATTGGCTGTTGATTAGAATGGAAGTAAGTATGGATGCTGAAAAAGAGAGTTTAAAGAAGAGATGCATAAACTGTGTGAAGAGGAGGTTGGATTTTAGAAGAAAAATCAGAAACAGTAGTGAATGGTTGTTATCTGAGGTGAATCCCAAAAAGATTCTACATAATGATTTTGTGTTCCCAGCTGAGTATGAAGTGAATGAAATTTTGTCAGATGAGGCTGAAGAAGTTCAGGACACAACACCTCAGAATGTGCAGATAACTAATATTGATCAAGCTGAACAGTCTGAACCCAAAGAAGATGAAATATTCATTGATCTGAATGGATACTTTCTTGAATTTGATCTGCCTGAGTTCTTCAAACCAAAAGAGGTACAATTCTTGGATGTGTATTATGATAGGTCTAAGGAGACTCAGATCTGGTTGGCTGAAAAATCAAGATGTCTTGGCAAAACAAAGCAAGCCGTTTACTCAGATTTTCTAATCACTGGAATCAGAGAATTGAAGGTTAAGAAATTCAGAAAGATGGAGTACTTATCCTTTGAAGTTTTGAGAGAAGATGGCAAGGTTTATTATTTCACTGATGCAGATTTTGAGAAACTGTCAGTGGTTGACTTCTACAGATTACACAGCTTTCTATGTTTTAAAGAGTCAAGTAAAGATAGAAATGAAAGGAAGGCAAGAAGTGTGGTGATTGAGGCCATGTTCTATATCTTAAGGTGGCATTGCTATACAGATTTCCAAATAGCTCTGTATTTGCAAAAGTCATGTGTTTATCTGGAAAATCCCAATACAGATCATGAGCAGAAAAAGGTGTTAAAGACTGGAAGTGTTCACAGATATCCAGAGTTGGGAGTATTTTTGAAGAACAAAAGTGGAAAGATCTTCTTCAGAGCAAAGGAAACTGCAAAATATTGTTCTGGAACTTTAAGGATCATAAAGCACAATTTGGAGAAAAAGATGCTGAAAGTGAAGGAAGCAAACATGATTCAAGAAGTAATTAATCAGCAAGTTGAGATTATTCAAGAAATTATTGACAAGATTGATAAGAGGCTTAATCTGAGGAATGTGCTACTTCAGAAAATTGTTCCTGCTCTGAAAGAATTAGATGATGCAAAGTTTAAGTTTATTTGACAAAAAGGGGGAGATTGTTAGATCTGAAGTTTTGTCAATAAACCAAGTGTTGAAGATCTGATAAGAAGATTCAGAAGTTCTGAGAAGAAGAGTCAGAAGTTCTGAGAAGAAGAGTCAGAGATCTGAGAAAGAGAAGTCAGAAGTTCTGAGAAGCGTGATCAGAAGAATGTTCAGAAGTTCTGAACTACCTGTTCAGAACTTATGACGAGTTTCGTTATTTAGTAATGTGTAAACTAATTAGGACACGTGTTATGTTCTTATTAGTCTTTCTTATTTGTACTGTAGCTTTAAGATGTTTGTTGCAGTATAAATAGAGTGGTTAGCACTACGTTGCTAACTGATTGATTTTCCCATATTACTTGTATTCTTTCCTTGTAATCTTTGAGGTGATCTCTCTCTTAGATCTGTAATTCTGTGCATCATTGAATACAATTGGGCTTGATCATACAATTTCTCAATTACTTCTTTCTATATTGATTGTAAGAATAGATCCTGCACTTTCACTTGGTATAAATGTGTTACATTACAATTCGGTGGGACCGAGGCCTCGATGGTACTGAGGTGTTGGATACATTACAATTCGGTGGGACCGAGGCCTCGATGGTACTGAGGTGTTGGATACATTACAATTCGGTGGGACCGAGGCCTCGATGGTACTGAGGTGTTGGATACATAATTACTTGTAGGCGTTTACTCGTTTTATGTAACTGTGATGTTGTTGCTTATGTGCGGATAGGGGTGATGTGTATATAATTCCTATCTGCGCATGTGTTGGAATTCACTAAGCTTCGTGCTTACCCTTTCCCAATAAACTGTGGTTTCAGGTCCGAGCGGCTTCAAGGCGTGACGAGTACACACTGGCGCGCGAGGAGAGCTGGTCGCTTTATGATTTTGATAATTAAACGTTTACTCCGCTGGTTTTTATTTTATAAAGATATTAATTATGTGTTTGCAAACGAAACGTTGGGATCATTTAATGAGTTGTTATCAATGAAGTGTTAATTTAAAATTTTAAATTTGCTTGTAATTTTCGGGACGTTACACTTATAGCTATAATAGGATATAGTCATTTGCTGTCCAGAATATGTAGTAGCTTTCGGTTCGTTTTTGGATAACTTCCAGACACATTTAGGTTATGATATTTTATGACCAGTTTGTTAAATGTGTTAGGAAACTTTTGACATAAGATTCATAATTTTTAGAGATGTTTAAGTACATGAAATAATACTTGACGTAAACTGCTACATAAAATGTTACTGTTTGCGCACTGTTTGAAAGTCGAAAACTTAATATGTTTCAATGATTCCAGTTGGGTTTGAATCCTAACTCATAAAAGTGAATTCCAGAAAAAGAATCACTTAAGTTGGAGTATTATTGAGTGAGATATGGCTTTTTGAAGAGAGAAGAAAAATCTGGCAGCATGCTGTCAAAACTAAACTTTATGCATGTGCACTCCTTTTTGTCTTTTTACCAATATTCTTATTCTTCTTGCATGCAATCCGATTTGACACATCCCCATACAAATATTTTCAGTTTTAAAACATATTTTTAAGCCACTTGAATTACATGCATGCTTATTAAATAAAACAATCTTTTCAAAATCTCAAAAGTGACCATCTTGCTTTCTTTTTGAAGATTTCTTTGTTAACCAAGCCTAGAGCTTGTTTTTACCATGTAAAATACAAAGTTTACTCCACATGCATGGAGATTTAAGTATGTATTTGATGTTATAAAGAGTTTTTCATAAAATTTCTTAGAGATTAAGGGGTTGGTTTTGATGAAGAACACATGCATGTTTGTTAAAACATTGTAAAAGTTCTTCTTTGGTCTTAACATGGGTTTGGTCATGGATTCATCCCCTTTTTAATAACACACAAGATGTTATGGTGATGAATCTCCCAAACATCAAGATCCAAAGATATAGATAAAGCAAAACAACATGCAACTAGTGTAGAGGTAGAAGAAGAAAACTTAAAGAAAAATAAGGAACAATAACAAAGAAAAGTGTAGGCTTTGCACTACATATAATTTTTACCTTTGTGATGACTTGAACACTTGATGTTCTTGAGTGAAAATGGATGGACTTTTGGAGGTTAATCGAGAGAAAGAGGAGAGAAAAGAGAGGAAGTGAGAGATGGAAGAAATGAAGTGTGTGAAGTTGGTTAAAAGAAAAAGGGTGTGGGGTTTAAGAGAGAGAGGGGGCCGGTTTTGGGAGAGGGAAGAGAGAGAGAGTGAGGAGTGTTTAAATGTATAAAATGACGATGTCTTGCTTTTATTTATTTACCCTTTTTATTTTATTTTTAATTTGTTAACTAATAACTATTTTATATAAATGATAATACTTGTTTAATTTACTAGTATTTACTTTGTGAAGTACATATATATATATATGTATATATATGTATACAATTGTATTTAGGGTATTTTAGATTGTCATTTTATGAGATTTATGGATAAATTCCTTATTAGGGCAAATGCTAGGCAAAATTCTCCAGTTTTCCTAACACTATTGTTTTTGCTGCTAAATTCGACTGTGCTGTCTAAAATATAAATATATGAGACGTTCAGTATAATTCTAACCTGAAACGTAAACTTGACGGTTGTCACACCGAAGTGGTGAACATCGAGACCGGCCGAATTCTTAAAGTCTTATTTTTCAGTATTCACCGTCAGACGCGAAGACGGAAATGAATGGAGATTCTCCGAAGCAGACTTTAAGAATCTCAGACTGAATGACTTCCATGCCCTTCTGAAAGACCTCCGAACCCGAACCATCCGACCGCTACACGTTACCAAAGTGCTCGAAGTTGTCAGACGGTTCCTACACTACAAGGTACTGATATCTTACATTACATATTTTCAGAAGGGTGTCGAGCATCGAACAAAGAAGATCAACCTGTTGAAACCGAACCTGAAAGCACCCGTGTTAGGACACTGAAGTTGTCCTTTATAATAGAAAGTTTTGTAAAGCAATAGCTGTGTTAAAGGGCTTATGCTTAATTGTTGTAGCAAGTGATGAAGACTATAAATAGGTCTTTACTTGTAGTTTGTAAGAAGTGAATTCATTAATACAAGATGTAGATCTCTAATCACTTTGTGTTCTCTCTAGGTTAGATTTCCTTTTCAATAATGTTCTTCATCATCTTGTTACACAATACTTGGATTGTATGAACATCATGGACCTAACAACCCGAGCTGAAGATGTACCCCGAACACTCACTACTCCTTGAACCAGAGTTTGAAATTGTATACCTCAATGAACAGAAAGAAAAGAGGTTTCTCCGCTTCATCCAAGTTGACAGATTTTGCGATGGTACGCTCCTGAAAGTCAGAGATGCACTTCGAAATATAATCACCAAAGAAACCGAACTTCGAAAGTCGTTTGTTTCCAGCCTAAACGAGATAAATGCTCGAGAAGCCTTAGAATTGGTTGAAGACCGCATCGACTACCGAAGAGCCATCCGAAGCTTCGAGATCCATTTCGCACTCCGCAAGAGGTACGTTCCAAACTGGCGCGACATCGAACTTCAATTCAAAGGGGGAGATTGTTGGGACTAAATAATGTTGAATAGAAGTTGAAGGTTTAGTTTGTAATTAATCTTTTGGGCTCAATTGATGTAATAGTTTAGGCCTACGTATAAATAGATTAATATGCCTTTGAAAATAGGCTAATCGTTATTATTATCTCGTGATCATCCGTAAAGAAACTCTCTGAAAAGTTAATCAAAGTTATATGGATGACAAGTTGAAATAATTTTGATTGATTCTATTCTATTGATTTCATTGTGTATGCACTAATCTGGAACTCTCAACGGTCCAAACCATAATCCAATATACTTTTTTGGTCCTCAGAATGGTCCGAATCAGAACATTGTAAATTTCTTTGGTCCACAGAATGGCCCAATACTATTCCTCAGGGTACCCATACAGAATCCTCTTCCACCACAACATCTTAGGCCACCCCCATTGTTTCAGAATCATACGGTGCCCAAGTCATTGATAACATTTCACACGATCCCATTCCAGACTCCCTTCGTGCTGATCTCGACGATGAGTATCCCGACGATGACTCCGCCAACCATGCCCGCATCGTTCACTTTTCCACCGCACGGGGAAGCTGCTGACTCGACGCACCGAAATGGCTTCCAGGCGACGATGGGATGATGATGCAAGATACAGGCTCTATTCCCGAAACAAACGAAGGATCCATTCAGGACAACCCGGTCGCTCAACGCCTAAAGCTCCTGGAGAAACAAAACAAAAGAATGTTGTCATTACTGTTTAGGTAGAAAACTACACCTCACGACCGACGCAAG
The DNA here is from genome assembly GCA_033807775.1 of Saussurea involucrata. Taxonomy (NCBI): domain Eukaryota; kingdom Viridiplantae; phylum Streptophyta; class Magnoliopsida; order Asterales; family Asteraceae; genus Saussurea; species Saussurea involucrata. The sequence continues at coordinate 117,655,152 of CM066322.1, forward strand.
AAACCAAGCATCTTATTTCATACGACAATTCTTGTATTAAGGTAAGGTCCTGTAATCTACATATGACCATGACTGTAGTCGTTGCTTAAATGTATCGGTCGTAATATATCCACGACTTACGAACAAGACCCATGTCAGAGTGCACGACCGTCATAAGATTATCCTCGACCGTAATTTGCTAACATTCGACAAGTGTTATCTTTGTGTCCCAGTAATGCAGGTCAAGTGCATTAAAGAGGAACATTCATAACTGAAGACCGCAATCAAGCACACTTATTATTCGAAGTCGTTACCTGCATTTTGGAAGACATTAAAGACATCAAAGCATATATAAATCATTCTCGAAGCCACACTCAAGAACAAGTTTTTAGACAAAAGATTCTCCCACAAGAATTTCCAGAAGCTCTCTCGAAGCACTCAAGCGATCACTTGTATTTTCTTTCGAATAAACTCCAAACGAAGCAGTTTCACTCATGACGCACGATAGATTGTTATAATTAAGTTTTTTCTTCTATCATTGTAATCTATTGTACTCACGTCACCTGTTAATAAAAGGACGTCATCCCTGTTTGACGACCATAGTGAACCGTCGAATTCTATTGTCGACCGCAGTTTTTACCCTCGACGGGTTTTTTGCATCACCAAATTCTGTTCTCTCTCGTTATTTTTTTACCCTTCGTACGATTTGTCGCGAGATATATTTCTTTAGTTGTTAAAGCTCCACACCGACTTTAAATCTTTTGTTGGATGATTTTTATCATTAACATTTTGGCGCCCACCGTGGGGCCCCATCTATAGAAAATCTCCGACAAACGTACGTCCTACTAATGTCGGGTCAAGGAAACCATAATGTGTCGCATCAGAACGCTGGAAACTTCTCCGGTTTCCAGAACGGGACAAATCAAAATCCAGGGAACCTTTTTGGTCCTCAGAGCGGTCTGAATCAGAATGCTGGAAATTTCTTTGGTCCACAGAATGGCCCGATACAGTTCTTCGGGGTGCCCGTGCAGAATGCTCCTTCACCCCAACATCTCAAGCCACGTCCTCTATTCCAAGGTTTGACGATAACCCTGCTACTTCATAATCAAACGATGTCCATGTTGTCGGCCACATTTCATACGATCCTGTTCCAAACTCCCTTCATCCTGATCCCAATGATGGCCATTCTGACGATGTCTACTCCAACCATGCCCGTGTCGTTACTTTTCCATAATATGGGGAAGTTGCCGACTCAGTGTCCGTAATTGTGACATCAAGACTGCGATCGAGGCTTACAAACGAGGTCTGGACGACACTTCTGGACTCTACACTGATTTGAAAAAGTATCCGCCAAAGAACTTTCAAGACATCCGAGCAAGTACATTGGCGTATATGTGGGTCGAGGATGATGCAGCATTTCGTCGGAAGCATTCAGGACACAATAAGTCATTGAGCGTGAAGAAACCCTACTTCAAGACCAAAGCCGTTGCCAAAATAGAACCTGCACGCCAGATCTCAAATGCCGGATACGAGAAAAAGAAGAATGTCCCCACCTCTAAGTTTGCTCAGTACCCAAAGATCTCGTCTTATGGGTTCAAAGGAACCGCCAAAGACTTGGTTGAAGCTCTAAGGACTGTAGATTCGACCATTCGATGGCCCAAGAAAAGCGACAAACACAACGATAAGAAAGACAAGTCCAAGTGGTGCGATTTCTGCGGCGATCATGGTCACACGATAGAGGATTGTCTGGCCTTATGAAAGGAACTTTCATGGCTCGTCTCGAAAGGACATCTTCAAGGGCTAATCGACAAGGATGCGACGGAAGTGCATAACATGCGAGCTCCTTCCCCAGTCCATGTTAAGGTCGTCAATTGCATAATTGGAGGATCTGAGGTATGCAGATTCACATATTCAACAGCCAAAAGACACGCGAGTTGAGGACCCAACGATCATCCTAGGCAACTGTTCGACCAGAAGAGTCTTGGTCGACAGAAGAAGTTATGCGAATGTCATTTTTCTTATCATGATCAATGCAATAGGGATCAACACGTTGGAGATCACCAGACGATCAGTAGTCTTGGTGGGGTTCAACGGAGTCTCGACAAGAACTGTCGGAGAGATCACTCTTCCCGTATACGCTAAAAGAGCCAACAAGCATACCAAGTTCAACGTGATCGATTGCCCTTCAGCCTAGAATGTTATTTTGGGCCGACCATGGATCCACGACATGAAGGCTATGCCCTCGACGTATCACCAGATGATAAAGTTTCCAATGCCATAGGGAGTTCAGGAGATCAAGAGAGAGCAGAAGATATCCCGTGAATGCTACAAGACAACGATGAAACCCTTGAAAAAGACATCTAGCTATTACAGGTCCAGGACATCCCCGAGTCTATCGACGAATATCGATAGAAGAAGTCATCCTCGATAAGGACAAGCCTCGCATGATCGTCTTCGTCAGATCATCGCTGGCTCCCACCATCAAAGAAAAACTAATTTCTTTTTTGCAGGAACATGCTGATTGTTTCGCTTGGATGCATGAAGATATGGTCGGCATTGATCCAAATGTCATTTCCCATAAATTGAATGTTGATCCATCGTATAACCTGTAAAGAAGAAACGACGCAGGTTCACCCTAGAGGGGAACAGAGTGATTAACGAAGAGGTCGACAACCTGGTCAAGACCAGAAAAATCAGAGAGGTGAAATACCCCGACTGGCTGGCTAACGTCGTAGTCGTACAAAAGAAAAACGGGAAGTGGAGGGTGTGCATCGACTTCATGGAACTCAACAAGGTCTGTCCAAAAGAACTCTTTCCACTACCACACATCGACGCGATGGTCGACGCGACCGCTGGTTATGAACTTCTGACGTTCATGGACGCGTATTCTGAATATAACCAGATACTAATGCATACTGCCAAGCAAGAAAAAACCGACTTCATGACGGATAAAGGTATTTACTGCTACAAAGTTATGTTATTTGGTCTGAATAATGCAGGGTTGACGTATCAAAAATTGGTCAACAAAATGTTCAAAGACTATGTTGGCAACACGATGGAAGTGTACATAGATGACATGCGAACGATCATATCGATCATCTGAATAAGTCGTTCGACGTGCTCATGGAATACAAGATGAAACTAAATCCTACGAAATGTTCCTTCGGCGTAAGCGCTGGGAAATTTCTGGGATACATGGTGACACGACGCGAGATTGAGGCTAACCCAGACCAGATAAAGGCGATCGTCGACATCAAGTCGCCTAGAAATTTCAAAGAAGTCCAGCGACATACTGGTCGTATATCCGCGTTAAACAAGTTTATCTATCGGTCCTCAGATAAATGCCACCAATTCTATAATGTCTTGGGGAAAAACAGGGGGCTTCGAGTGGACGGACTACCACGAGCAAGCGTTGCAGAAGCTAAAGTAATACATAGCGTCACCACCCTTGTTGTAAAAAACTAAAGACAATGAGATCCTATACATGTACCTGGTAGTCAGTTCTAACTCGGTAAGTGTTGCCCTAACCTGAGAGGACGACAAACGCCAGATCCCGATTTACTACATAAGTAAGTCTTTACTGGATGCTGAAACCAGGTACTCATCCATGGAAAAACTGTTGTTAACATTAATTAGTGCTGCCAAAAAGCATCGACATTACTTTGAACCACATCCCATAACTGTCGTTACTAATTATCCTCTTAAGCCTGTCTTAAAAAAACCAGAGCTGATAGGTCGACTAGAGAAGTGAAACGTCTACCTTAGTTGTTACGACGTAGACTTTAAGCCCAGGAAAAAAATCAAATCACGAGTCCTAGCAGATTTCGTCGCTGACTTCAGCCCAAAATTAGACACAAACGTCCAGACAGATATTATGACGACTCTCAACGATACGCCTTGGGTACTTCACGTCGACGAATCATCCAACATCGGGGGCGGGGGGGGGGGGGCAGGATTAGGCATCGCCTTAAAGTCGCCATAGGGGGACAAGATGGTGTACTCCATACGATGCAATTTTAAAGCCACCAACAACGAAGTTGAGTACAAAGCACTGATCGTATGCATGCGTATGGCACGAGACTTGGGGGCAACCCGGACTACATGTCAAAAGTGATTCCCTCCTCGTCGTAAATCAAATGAACGGAGAATTCGCGACAAAAGATTTCAAAATAACGGCATACCTTAAAGCAGCCAGCTCAAAACCTGTAGAGTTCAAACCCTTCTCGATCGAGCAACTTCTAAGAGACAAAAACGCACAAGTTGATGCCTTAGCCAATCTTGGGTCGACACTTGGTAAACCGTTGTTCGACAATATCCCCATGTACCACCTAGCAACTCCATCTATCGAGAGTAATGAGGGCGTCCATGTTCTTGATGAAGAAAATGATTGGTCGCGTGATATCAAGAATTACCTTATACACGACCAATTACCGGATAACCGAATGGAAGCACGCAAGATTAGGTTCAAAGCTTCCACGTACCTTATGATCGAAGAGAGGCTCTATCGATGGTCATCGACAGGTTTGAACTTGCGATGTATCGCCAGCAATGATCAAGTGCAAACCATTCTGAAAGAAATGCACGACAGAGAATGTGGCAATCGTTCAGGAGGTCGTAGTCTAGCGAATCGACCCTACGACAAGACGTAATCAGCAGTGGTTTGGATAAAGAAGTCGTCTCTTTTATGCAGAACAACATTTTCTGTAGGTTCGAAACCTCATCCAAAATCTTATGCAACAATGGCTCGCAGTTCATAAGTGATCGCACTCAGCAGTTTTGCGAGGATCGTAATATCAAACTTATAACTTCGACACCACGATACCCTCAGTCGAATGGACTCGCTGAATCGAGCAACAAAGTCATAATTAACTCGATAAGAAAAAGATTAAAATCCGCAAAAAGGGGGATAGGTCGAAGAACTTCTGTCCTTTATATGGGCCAATCGCACGAAACCGCGCACTTCTATAGGTCAAACCTCGTTCCCCCTAGTCTATGGATATGAAGTGGTCTTGCCTGTCGAGGCCCAACTACCAACCTCAAGACATACCTCGGTCGACCATAACTTGGTAGACCTAAGTTATGACCTTGATGCCCTAGAGGAACTATGAGTGGCTTCTCTCATCAAGATGACATCCCAAAGATAAGTGGTCGAACGACAATTCAATAAAAATGTCAACTCAAAGTCTTTCAAGAAGGAGACTTCGTCCTTCGACAATCTTTTCAAAACACCAAGGAATTGAATGCAGGTAAGTTATCGACTAAGTGGGAGGGACCCTATCACATAGCTGAAGTCGTAGGAAAAGTTTCTTATAGGCTTCAAACTCTCGACAACCAAGATGTCCCACGAAGTTGGAATCCGGTACACAGTTAAAATGTTTCTTTTAAGTTGTTTTTTCCTTTACGATTTATTCATCATGATGACTATGGACTTAAGCATCGGATGGTCGTTGGCTAAGACAACGACCAACCTTTAACACTTTATATATCGCAGGGTCGCACGATCGCTTAAACGCAAGTCAGTAACGACCCTCAATACAATGGAACAAAACATCTTACGGTTCAAGTCTTACGATCTCAGATCTAGACTTAGAAACTTTATCAATAGTGACATAGCGGCATGATAATTATAGAAGATCTTAAAGTCATATGCTCATTTATAAAGTGCCTTGGTCGCATGTTTTGAATTTTATCAAAGCCTTAGTCGTAGGATTTATATTATCTTGCATGTCTTGATTGTTAAGATCTTGTTGATACTCTTTATACGATAAATAAGGTATTCGACAGAGTAAAACACTTGTATTAGAAGGTCAAAATTTTACACGTGTTAGGCAGGACCACCAAAGGTCGGCCCAAGAAAAGGTACAAAAGCCTAAAAATTATAAAAATCAGGACTGAGGAGGTTGCAATGGACCATGGGCAACTCCCACGTCGTCGCCACTATCTTCCTTCTCGCCACCCTCGATGTCGACATCTGAGGGTTGCCATCCTCAATCTCGTCTTCTTGATCAAGGTCTTTTTCATCCCCGATCTGTTCGAGATAAGTGGCAACTTCCCCTTCAACACCGACCATAGGGTTCTTTCCGTGCAAATGACGACGCATGAGCGCCACTCGAACCCTAAGACGCGTAAGCACCTCAAGAAAGAGGAGTTTCTTTTCTAGAGCAGCTACTTGCTCCTCCCAGCCTTGACGAACAACCTAAGTTCCTCGACCTGTTTTTCGCGCACGATCAAGAAGGCCTTAGTCGTCGTGACCTCTGCCTCAGACGCAGAGGCCTTATCGAGGGTCGTCTTCAGACGGCATTGGAGGTCGCCTTACTCTCTCGACAAAGCTTCTAGGAGGTCCTGAGCTTCGTTAAGCCTTGCCGAGAAAGACTTGGCCTTCGCCTCTTTCGTCAGCACCCGTTCCCGTGCCTTTCGTTCTCCGTCTTGCGCTTTACGCATCTCCTCCAAGGTATGAGAGGCAACCATCTGGACCTCATCCAACTGGTTGTATAGGCACAGGGATTCCTAAAACAGGACAAACAAGTTAGAACATACGGAATAAGTCGAAAGCATAAAAACTATAGTTGATGAACTTACCATGAAGGACAACCTCGTGACGTGTGACCCCGTCTCGTTGAACGACACTCCTTTGTAGCGATCCGGATGACAGGATCAAATATTTATGTTGATCCAAACCCTCAGTGATTTGATAATGACTCTGAGAAACACTTAAAATTAAATTTGATATATTGCTTGATGAAAGAAAGAATTTATATACTAAAATCAAAGAGTTAGAAGATCTTAATCTGAAAAGAGGGCAAACTAAACAAACTTTAAGTCTTCTCACAAGCAATGTAAAAGACACAAGGTTTTACAATCCAAAAATGGGATTAGGTTTGGAAGAAAATGCTATTTTGAAAAAGGCTCCAATAAATCTTTATGATATTTAGGAACTAAAAGGACCTAAACCAGAAATCCCAGATATAGTTGAAATTTTTGTAAGACCTGCAAGTTCAATAACAAGTTATGATAATCTACAAAAAATCAAGTTCTAAAAAAGCAAAGGAAATCATTTCTGAACCAAAGGTTGAAAAATCAGAAATTTCAGAAGGCAAGGTTAAGAAAGAAATTTCAAAACCAACAGAAGAGAAACCAAGATACAATGGTGCTAAATTCAAGTATGATTCTCTGAATGTTAGTTACAAATATCAACAACCAAGTTTCTCCTATACTGACATTGAGAATATATTTGAAGGAAGCAACGTTTCTGAAAACAAGGAGAATTCTGAAACAGTTAGTCAGAATTCTGAGTCCTCTAGTCAGAATTCTGAGTCCATAGTCAGAATTCTGATTCTGTTAGTCAGAACTCTGAGTCAACTGAAAATTCTGAATCTAATTCAGAAAGTTTCTCAGAACTTGAAAAGAGGTTTAAACTTGTTAATCAAGAACTTGAAGGGTTAAGGAAAAGTTTTGATGAACATGAAAATGACTTTTGTGATGTTGATTTTAAACTTGAAGAAGTTTTAAAAGAAAACAAAACTTATGTTCAGAAAATAGAAATGCTTGAGAAATTAAAGACTGAGTATGATCTTTTTAAGATTAAAGCATTAGAAGAAAATAATAAATTCTTTGATGAATCAAGTACATTTGAGCATGGTGAATCATCTGGATCATCTACTAATTCTGAAAAGTTGAATGTTTTAGAAAAAGAGGAAAGCAAAAGGAAAGATGATCTGAAAAAGATTTCTGAGATCTTATTGAATACTACTTCTGAACTCAAAGCTAAACAGAAGATTCAAGCAGATCAAGAACCATTTTGAATAATTTTTACACTGTTCTGAAGATTTCGGATCCTTCATCACTTACTGTTCTTGATGATTTATGATACTTCTTCGATCACTGTTCATCCAGATTTCACATTTCTACCTATTTTTGATCTTTTTGATTGATTCTTGCCATCACTACACTCGATTTACATCCCTGATCATCATTAATTCTTGGATTACTACCAAATTCTGCACAGAATTCATCAAATTTGATCTTTTTACACTTTCTGTTCGAAAACCCTAAACTTACTGTTTTTGGATCAAAATTCGATTAAACTGATCGAATTAGAGTTTGTACTCAACAAGAAAATTGTGCGGAATTTGATTTCGAACAAATCAGTCCAAGTTTCGTGTTCATTGATCAAGAATAGAAGAAGTTATGGCTGAATCAATGATTTTTGGGTTTAAAGTGAAGGTTTCGGATTGTTCATAAGGATTTCGGATCATTCATAGGGATTTCGGATCATTCATAGGATAATACAAGAGGATTTCGGATTTGTCTAGCTTGGTTTCGGATCTCAAAGTGAAAAGAGACACTTTCACAAGTCGGGGTTTCGGATCCTTCAGCATACGAAATCCGGTGTTTCGGATCCTTCAGCATACGAATTCCTTGGTTTCGGATCCTTATACATCTGAATTCCTTGGTTTCGGATCCTTATACATCCGAATTCGTGTTGATTAAAAAAAATTCCCGTGGTTTCGCATCCAACTTGAGAAAATTTTTTAATCCGAATTTTTTTCTATAGTGTATTTTATACACTTTAAGGGCTTTTCAAGAAAAAAAATTATATAAATTTTTTTCTATAGTGTATTTCATACACTTTCTGCTTGATTTTCTGAAAAATCAACTTCTAGCAATACCAAAGAGAGAAATGGGTTTGAAGCAAACTATTAAATCAAACAATGAAAGTTTGAAGCAAACTCTTACAAAGGAGATACCTCAAATCTCACAAACTTTTGTTAAATCAAATAATGAAAGTTTGAAACACACTTTTGTCAAAGATAATGTTTCAAATCCTTCAACTCCTGTTTCAAATAAAGAGGAAGAAAATACTGATTTGAAGAGACAGATTTTAGACATTTATTCTTCAAATGAAAAATCTATTTTGAAAGAACAAAATGCTATACTTACTAAAAGAATTACTGATCTTGAAGTTTATATTGCAGATCTTGAAGCAAAGAGAGACAACTCGAGTCTGCTAAATGTTCAAACCACTTCTCGATTCTCAAACACATTTTATGAATTTAGAAGTGTGATTTTAAGTGTTTTTCCTATACATATATACATATATAGATCTCGGATTCTCGTTACATCATTATTTCTGACCGTGTGTTTCTAAAGATCAATACTTGTGTATTATCTTTTCTATATTTTCAAGTATTCATACACACCGGTTCAGCTTCATATTGAATTTGTTATTACCATGTCTCAAAACGAAACAATTTTTCGATGGTAATACTCCCGTTTGCATTTCAAACTTTGTTGAGCATCATACATTCATTTCAGCGTAAGAACTTAAATGTTTCATTCAAAGATTGTTTATATTTGTTCATATAAACAATTTTCAATTCTTTGATACCCTAAACCTTACATGATCATCATTCATAATATTTGATCCAATTGATACATTGTCAGATTCTCAAACAAGTCTTTCGAATTCATTTCATTCGTTCAAATATCCTTGTTTTGAGAAATTTTTCATCGATCAAATGCTCAAATATTGAGAAGCATACATTCTGATGACAATGTCATTCAAATGCTGAAGTTTATTTGTTCACGCTAAACTGTTGAACAACACAAATCATTTTAGGACAATTTCATGGGATCAGTGTGTGAGTATAAAGAACTTCTATGGATCCACGTTAACCAGTGTTTCCTACCCAAGAAGTTATCCTTGAGTGATTGAGGGGTGAGGGGTCGAAATCAAAGAGTGGGGAGATTACTCATTTGGTTGAGTATCTCATTGTGCTGAGGTAAAATGTAAATGAGAGTTTGGGTAGAAGTGAGCGAATTAAAAATAGAAAGAGGGTGTGAGAACAGAGTTAAAAGAATAAGAGAATTCTGCACCATCCATTTTCTGAGCCGGGAAGCCACATTACTGATTGGTTCACATTCTTTGGTGACCATCATTGAAACAGGCAGTTAGCCCATGCCAACTCTGGAAATTAACCCCACCAACCACTCATTTCTTTCTTAACAAAGGAATGTTTCATTTTTCTTGGGGACGCAGCATATAATCTATCTGATCTTCACTCGGAAGGTCTAGATATTGAAAAAGAAGGAAGTTTGCCCCACCTTCGCTCTTCATTCATGCACATTGAGTCCGTGGAAAATTGTTGTTGTCTCAACAGTTTACACATTTTGAGCCTATATTATTCAAGCATATGTTGCTTTATTCTTTCTACACATGCACATTCACACAAGGAATATGTTTTCTTGTCATAACATTCATAGAAATTCCTTTGTGTTTTTCGATGATTGAATGGAAGCCCTGGGGGAGTGAACATCAAAAAAGCTACTTTACAAAGTACATCCGTTGTACTAAGTGGCTCCGTGCTACTTACATGCATTTTAATTGATTCATCCGTTGTTTCAGGGTTACCACTCTCTATTTATCTGAATTTGAAAAGATTCGGATAAATATCTTTCGGAATTAACGGTTTATCAGATCATAAAGGAGGAGAATGTTTCTTGTGGTGAACAAAGTGCGTGCTAAAATTGATAAAGGTTTTGATGATCATGATGCTCACAATCATCAAAAAGGGGGAGAAATAGTATATTGAAGAACAAGGGAGAAATAATACCCTGAAGAAAAGAGAGATTGGTCAATGACAGATTAAGAGGGAGAAATGATTTGCTAGAGTCAAGAAGACATTCTGAGATGTTTCAAGAGAGTTCGTTATTCAAAGACAATTTCAAGGTCAAAGAAGATAAAGATACAGTTCAAGAAATCATTCAAAATTTGAGTTCAAAGCTTCAAAGATTTCAAAGCCTCAAAGTTCAAAGCTTCAATGTTTTTCAAAGCTTCAAAGTTCAAAGCTGCAAAGATCTGAAATTCACGTTCAAGACTTGAAGACAATTTGTTGAAGATTGTATTGAAGAAGATTGACTTTACATTGTGAAAGACAAAGATTTTTCATATTTGACTGATGACTGATCAAAGACGAGAGTTTGAAGACTATCAAAGCATCAAAGTTCAACGTGAACTTGTGAAGATTCAACTGTTTGAAGAGTGCCAAAGCTTCAACGTTCAAAGCGGTCAAAGTTAAAGTTTTGAAGATCAAGAGCTGAAGACTGTTGCCATATTTTTAAATCTTGAATCCAAAGGGGGAGAATGTTAGAGCATTATTGTATTCAAGATTTATTGTAAAGTCTTGTAATGGTCAAACATTGTAAAGTCAAATGTAAAAGTCAAAGTCATGTAAAGTCAAAGTAGTTTAGATTTAATGCTTTGTAATCCTAGGTATAAATAGGATTAGTTTGCTTAGTTGTTAAGCAAGTCTTAAGAAAGTCATTAGTGAATGATCTTAATTGTAATATTCTAGAGAGAGAATCTAGAGAGAGAACGATTGGAATTCTTATGTAAATTCTAGATTCTTGAAGATCAATGGAAGATTTAATGTTTACCTAATACATCTGGTGTTTACAGATGCAATTGTAATCTGAATACTATCAATAAAAGCAAAAAGTCTTTTGATTCAGATTTGTTGTCTCTTGCAAGAAAGAATCTTAAATGTGTTCATTGTGGTAGTCAATCATTTCAACTTTCTCAGAAGAAGATAACTCAAAAGTCTAAATCATCTTTTAAGACTAAAGCAAAACAGAATTCAGATAAGAAGACTGAAATGGTTTCTCAAACTCAGACAAAAGGAAAGAAGATTGAAAACTTGTTTCAATCTAAAACAAAAGAGAAAAGGACTGAAAATATGTTTAAATCCAAGTCAAAAGGAAAGAAAACTAAAAATGTTTCTAAATCTCAACCAAAAGTTGTCAAAGAGAGAAGAAATAATTTTGTAAACAGAAAATGTTCTGATTTCATAAAAGTACAAAGAAAGTGGTGCTTAAAAGAAGATTTTGAATGGAAAGTTAAAGGAACTTTTGTTAAATCTGATATTAAAGCTAACAAAGAAGGACCCATTCCAGTATGGGTACCTAAATCTAACTAAATGTTTTTGCAGGGCTGTCATGTGTGGTTTTTAGATTCTGGAGCTTCAAGACACATGACATGTCATAAGTCTTCTCTGATTAATTTAACAAAAAAGGCTGGAGGAGTAGTTAACTTTGGCAATAACAGTAAAGGGCAAGAGGCTATGGGGATTTAACAAAGGGAGATTTAACCATTCAGAAAGTATTCTATGTGGAAGGATTACAACACAATCTATTCAGTATAAGTCAGTTCTTGGACAGTTTTTGTCAGATCAAGTTTAGCATAACAGGTTGCTTAATTTTGACTGAGAATGACATAAAAGTGTTCTGGGCTAAAAGACACATGGACTTATTTGTAGTTAATTTTTCAAAGATTGAAGCTTTAACTCCAGTATGTCTACTTTCAAATGCAACTGAAAATGAATGTTGGTTATGGCACAGAAGATGTTCTCACTTGAACTTCTAGGAATTAAGAAATCTTGTTAGCAAACATTTGGTTAAAGGATTGCCAAAGATTAAGTTTGAAAAGGAATCATTGTGTTCAGCATGTGAGATGGGCAAGATGAAGAAAAGTTCTCATAAGTTGAAAATGGATTCTTCATGCATGTCACCATTAGAGATGATACACACTGATTTATGTGGTCCAATGGCAATTCAATCAATGGGTGGGAAGAAATATATGCTTGTCATTGTTGATGAGTATTCAAGATATACATGGGTTGAATTCTTAAGAGAAAAATCTGAGGCTGCTGAAACATTGATTAACTTCATCAAAAGAATTCAAGTCTAATTGCAACTTCCAGTTCAGAAGATAAGGAGTGACAATGGAACAGAATTCAGAAATCAAACTCTTTAGAACTTTCTACATAATTTTTCTGCTGTTAGAACTCCTCAACAAAATGGTGTTGTTGAAAGAAAGAACAGGACTCTAGTTGAAGCTGCAAGAACCATGTTGGCCTATTCAAATCTTCCAACCTTCTTATGGGCTGAAGCAATTGCCACTGCTTGTTTTACTCAGAACAAAACTTTGATTAATAAAAGATTAGATAAAACTGCTTATGAACTGATTAATAAGAGAAAACTACTGATTAAATTCTTTCATGTTTTTGGATGCAGATGTTATGTTCTCAAGGATAGAGAAAGTCTTGGTAAATTTGACAAAAAGGCAGATGAAGGATACTTTGTTGGTTATTCATTAACTTCCAAAGCATTCATAATCTACAATAGAAGAACCAAGAGGATAATAGAAAGCATCAATGTTACATTTGATGAGTCAAGATTAAAGACTTCTGAACAAAACAGTTCAGGCCTCAATCAGGATAAGACAAAAATATTGACTTCTGAATCAAATTCTAATCCTAATTGTTCAAAACTCAATATATTGTTTAAGGATGCATTTCTGGAACTAACTTCTGAATCTTATGTAGATTTTGTAAATCCTAAAATGTTTCAAGAAATGAAAAAGGGATGTTCGAAGGTTCAAACAACTGTGATTTCTGTTTCTGGTCCATCCGAGGAATGTCCAATTTTAGTAAAGACAAGTGATTTTTCTGAGTCTGGCACTCAGAATTCTGAACAGGATATTCAGAATTCTGGACAAGGTTCTCAGAATTCTGAACAAGAAACTCAGAATTCTGAACAAGGTACTCAGAACTCTGAACAAGGTGTTCAGAATTCTGACTCTACTACTCAGAATCCAGACTTAAATGTCACACCTCAGAGGAATAGTTCATAATTACATGCAGTTACAGATGAGAATGATACAAATAAAAATCTATCGGATATTAATGTGCTTCCAAGTTCAAATAAATGGACAAAAGACCATCCTATTCATCAAGTAATAGGAGATCCACCAGTGGAAGTTTAGACAAGATCAGCAACAGCAAATGAAGCAATGTTTGCAGGATTTCTTAGTATAAGTGAACCTAAGAAAGCCACTAAAGTCCTAGATGATCCAGAATGGATTTTAGCAATGCAAGATGAATTGCTACAGTTTGAAAGAAACAAAGTCTGGAGACTCATTCGAATACCTGAAGGAAAATCAATTATTGGAACAAAATGGGTGTTCAGAAACAAGAAAGATGAGTCAGGTGTTGTAGTAAAAAATAAGGCTAGATTGGTTGCTAAGGGATATTCACAACAAGAAGGAATTGATTATGATGAGACATTTGCACCAGTTGCCAGAATTGAAGCAATCAGGATATTCTTGGCATATGTTGCACATAAGAACTTCAAAGTATACCAAATGGGTGTCAAATTAGCATTCTTGAATGGTATACTCAATGAAGAAGTTTATGTCTATCAACCTGAAAGGTTTGTTGATCCTGAATTTCCAGATCATGTGTATGTTTTAGATAAAGCATTGTATGGTCTGAAACAAGCACCAAGAGCCTAGTATGACACTCTAACTCAATACTTATTAGAAAATGGCTTCAAGAAAGGTAAAATAGATACTACCTTATTTTTAAAGAAAGAAGGTGATGATTTAATTATGATTCAGATATATGTTGATGATATAATATTTGGTTCTACAAATGTAGAATTATGTGATGAATTCTCAAATATCATGAAATCAAAATTTGAAATGAGTATGATGGGAGAATTGAACTTTTTCCTTGGTCTTCAAGTAAAACAGTTACCAAATGGAATTTTTATAAATCAAGGAAAATATGTAAAAGATATTCTAAAAAAGTTTAAGATGTCTGATTGTGCTGCTATGAGAACACCAATGGCTACAAATGTCAAGTTAGATGCTGATCTCTTTGGAGTTTCAGTAGATAACAAGGTTTATAGGGGCATGATTGGTTCTTTACTTTATCTGACTGCAAGTAGGCCAGATATCACGTTTGCTACATGTTTCTGTGCTAGATTTCAATCAAATCCAAAAGAATCTCATTTACTTGCTGTTAAAAGGATCTTAAGATATCTCAAAGGTTCGCCTGATTTGGGCCTTTGGTATCCAAAAGAAACTTATTTCAAATTAAGTGCATTTATTGATGCTGATCATGCAGGAAGCAGGTTGGACAGGAAAATTTCTTCTGGTGCTTGTCACTTTTTGGGAGATAAAATAGTAAGTTGGGCTTCAAAGAAGCAAAATTGTGTGTCCACATCAACTGCTGAGGCAGAATATGTAGCTGCTGCTGCTTGCTGTTCTCAAACTATGTGGATGAAAACACAACTCATGGATTATGGCTATCAACTCAACAAGATTCCCATTTATTGTGATTCAGAAAGTGCCATTGACATCACTCAGAATCCTGTTCAACACTCAAAAACCAAACATATTGATGTAAGGTATCATTTTATTAAGGATTATATGGAAAAGGGAACTATAGAAATGCACTTTGTGCACACAAAGTATCAATTGGCTGACATGTTTACAAAGCCTCTTGATCACAAAAGGTTTACTTTTCTCATATGTAAGATAGGAATGCTTAATCTGACTAATTGAGTATATTTGTTATTTTCAAAAATGAATTTTGTTTAAGTAAGATTTTCTGAGTAGTGTACTCAGAATTCTGACTCTCTTACTCAGATGTTCTGAGTCTTGAGTTCAGAACTTCTGAGTCAATACTTCAGAAATCTGACTTAATAATTTTTTATCTGACTAGGTTACTCAGATCTTCTGACTGTACCTTTCAGAACTTATTTCTAGAAATTTACAAGTATTTCAATTTGTTGTTAAGTTCTTTCTGTTTTATCCTTTTTCATATTCTTTTAAGTCTAATATGTGTTTGAGTATATGCTTAAGTCAAGGGGGAGCATTGATATCTTTCAGAAATCATTCTGAGATGTTTACAAAGTTTGTATTCTTTTCTGTTCTCAAATCATTCAAAAGGAGAACAAGCTTTTAATGATAAATCATTTCTTACTTCTTCAAACTACTTCTGAATTCTAAAAAAGATTTTCAAGGTCAGAAGTTAGATTTTAAATGATTTTCAGAAATCTCAAATCATCAAAAGATGGACAGAATTTTGATGATAAAACAATCTTCTATTTGTTCAAACTACTTCTGGGTGATTAAAAGATTTATAATGTAAGAAGTTGAAATTTAAATGAATTTTAGTTACAAGGGACTTTCTTCTGAATTGTGTACTCAGAACTTCTGAGTATGCACTCTCAGAACTCTGAACGTGTTATTCAGAACTTTCTTGTGTTAATTTGTATCAAATAACATGTGTCAGCATCTTATTCATTTGATAATACCACGTTTCATTTAAACTCTTTTGTGGTATTTCACAGTGTTAGAAACCGTTATAACTCTGACATAAAGCAGTTTTTCACCGTTTGAATCCTTTCATCTTCGCGGATTTTAAATAGACCTTAAAATCCCTCTTTCAAATTCATTCAAATCCTAAGAGTGAAAAGTGAGATACGCAAAATTCCTGAGTTCGTCGATTCTGTTTTCTTTCATATTTCTTGAGTGATAATCATGTCTTCTGCACGAAGAAGTGTTACTCAATCTTTGCACACTGCAAAAACTTTAATGTCATCTTCGGATTCAGATAATGAAGAAGTTCGAATGCCTGAGAATATTGTCGCAGAAGATGAGGCGATAGGAGGAAATGTTTTGGAAAATCAGGGTATTGAAGGAAATGCAGAGGATGAAAATATGGTTGAGTCTGAGGGAAATGCAAAGGAAGGAAATGCAAATATTGAACACCAACAGGGTGCTGTGAGGTCAGTAATATCTTCTAGACCTATTTCTTTGGAGAGGATCGTACCTGAGAATGAATATCTGGATTTGGTAGAAAATAACTGTGTCTTAGTGCTTGATGAAACCAATTTCAAGGAAGAACATAGGATTATAATAGAATTGTTGAAGTATTATCCTTTCAAAAAGTGGTTTACTCTGAAAAAGACTGTTCCAATTCAGTATATTCAACAGTGGTGGAAGAATTTGGAATTGCAAGGAAATAAGTTCGTATCCAATATAGGGGGAGTTTCTATAACTCTAACTGTTAGTTTCTTAAGAATTATGTTAAGGTTGCCAGAGAAAGGTGATTTGAAAAGGAGAACAGATTTTGAGGATTCACCTTTAACAGTGGAGATGATAGCTGAGTTCAGAAGATTGGCATACAATGATGAGTTGAGTAATCTTAGTTATTTCAGAAGGAACAAACTACCAGCAATATGGGTATGCTTCTTCACAATTGTTAACAAATGTTTATGTTGGTTCCCGTTTTGCTTAGACAAGATTAACAGATCTATTAGTTCGAGTTTATGTTTGATGCGGAAGCGTATTTAAAGAACTAACAGATATGTTTGATAGATTTAGAACACACAATATAAAGAAACAGTATTTTAAGAACAAAATGATATCTTGAAGATTACTGTCGTTCGATATATAATAAGAACACCAAGAACATATTAAGAACTGTTTGGTGTGTGTGAGAGAGTGTAATGCTTAACAGGTTTGACGATATAAAGCATACGCATGAAACTCAGATTCTTCGTTAAGTCCTTAAGATTGTTAAGAAAATTAAGGAAGATCTCAACAAGAGACTTCCTTTTATACTACTCTAGGGGACCATAAATAAAGAGCTACTGTTGATCGGACGACATGAATAGTTGTACGTGCTGTATTGCATTTAATGCCGCATACGTCTATATTGTACTAAGCCCTATTGAGTCCATTCAGAGCTTGACGCGTGTTGAGGTTTGACAGGGCACGCTACCATGCAAGTTGATTAACGGATCCAGTAACAGTAGCAAGATATAAAATATCTTCTAAGTCTTTATCGTAAACCGCAGAGGCTCTGTAAAGGGTGACAGACATTCTGAGGTCTGGTCTTCTGTAGAGCAGTCTTCACCGGGTTCCGAGTCTTTGTTCTTCTTTGTGCATAAGACAGAGGTTCTGTAGGACACCTCTGTAGCTTCTTGACCTTGATCTTTCGGAAGTGGCAGAGCCTCTGTAAGAGGCTTTCTTCACTTAGCCTATTTTTCACTACTTCTAAATGTTTCTATGATTAGGAAGATTGAAGCTAACAATCTCCCCCTAAGTAGTGAAAACTAAAATTTTGACATTGAAGTACTTTAGGCTAAGTTAGATAAGACAGAGTTTAAACAATACCTCGAAAGTTCTTTCATTCAGAAATATGCCAGAGGCATTTTACATTTGAGTATTATGAAAGATAAACTGATAATGGTTTGCAGAGATTTTGTTTGAGAATCAGATGTTGGCGTCTTCGAAATCGTTGTAGCTTCTGTTGTCTCTTCCGAATTCTCTGATCTCGTTGTAGAAATTGACGCAGAGTTCTCTTAAGCGGATTGTAGCATCAATCTCTCTGATGAAAGCATCTGCAGCGTCTCTATCCATTTGCTCGGTATCTCTGTATTTTACAAGGTTTGCTCTAAACATGTTCAGAGTACTGGTTGCGTACTTCTGACAGTCCATGGTCACAAAAAGTTTGACTTCGCCTTGTGGTTTTGAAATACTAACCCGAACCTTGGTTCTGTAATGATTGAGTTGGGCACAACGTCAGGTAGGCAGCGATCCTCTGGTGGTCGAAGGTTCAGATGTTTGGGACCAAGATCCTTTCCTAGCTGAAAGTCTGTCAAACTGTAGATCAGAAGTATTTCCCTCATTGCTTTTCTCAACACTTGATAGGCTCTGGTGTTTGGCTCTGGGTTGTAGTTGTCCTTCGTCCATTGCAGAAGGTCAGGTAGATCATAGGGATTCAAATTCCTTAGGTCAGCATCAGCGAAGGTTGTTTCTGAATTATTTACCCCTCGGACTCTGTAAAGATTGTACCTGACCCTTGGATAGGTTTTTGTAAAGGAGTACCTACAGAAGATTACCTTTTTGATTTTGTGAATGGAGAAGACGTCTGCTCTGGTTCTTGGCTTTGTTCTGTTGAAGATGTTCTCAAATTCTTCTCCGATCTTTGGATATATGACGTGATCTGTTGGATGATTGGTCTGAAAGGGTTGTTTATAGAGGTATTTGTATATCACTTCTTCCATTTCTTCGTATGTTGGACCAGGTGGTGGTACTTGTCTTCTGAGACTCTCCATCTGTCGAACAACTTCTGCAGCTCTACCTGTTAGTGGAATGTCTGACAGAGGCTTCAATCCATATGCCCAGTCCTCTTCTTCAAGCTTTGGAGTTTGGAAGGCATCAAAGGCGCTCTTCATCAATTTCTCTGTAGGCTTGGGTAATGATTTCTTTGTCTTGGGCTCTTCTGTCAGTTTCGCCTTTCCCTTGTCTTTGGCCTTTGGAGGTTCAGAACCTGTTTCCTCTTTAGGTTTGGGTGTTGGCGCTTCTGTTGGAATGATGGGTGTTGCCTCTGTTGGTTTTGACACTTGTGATTGAGAGGAATTTTGTGGCGTTGGTTCTGTTGGCTTGATTGGCTCTGTAACCTCTGTTGGAGGTTCTTTGGTGACTTCTTCTGTGAGATCGGTTTCTGTGTATTGAGGAATGTTGAATCTTCTGGCCATTCGGAAAGATGTGGTAAACCTCTGTCTTTTTCTGCTCTTTGCGCCATTCGTTCAGTCATTGTGTTGTGCATATTTCTTAGAACAGAAGAAGCAGAGGTCTTTGCTCTTTTTGGTTTGTGGGCAATAGACTTTGTTCTTGGGATGGTTTGGGGTTTTTCTGTTGGTTTTGTAGTTGGGGAGGGAAGATCTTCTTCTGAAGAGGATGACAGATGTTGAGCATCTACTCCAAACATTTTAGGGAAGTTCACAGAGGTGGGTGTTTCCTCTGTGGTCTTTTGAGCTTCTGTTCCTCCGGGTTGTTGGTTTGTTGAAGGACTTTCTTCCAAGATGATTACCACAGGGGTGGTCGTTGCCTCTGTGGTCTGTTGAGCAGTTTCTGGTACATGGGTTTCTTCATCAGTTGATTCCACAGAGATGGGTGTTGTCTCTATGGTCTGTTGAGTTTGTGTTGTTGGGTTTGTTTTGGAGGGGATTGGTTGATGGGTTATGTGGCTATTGGTGGAGCTGGAAGTCCTGTGCTCGTAGCTTTCTCCCTTGTATTCTCCCCCTCAGGATGATCTGATGGACCAGGGTGGTCATCATCAGAGTCATCCTGACCCTTATCAGAAGTACCCTCTGCTCTGCAAGAAGCTTTGGGTTTCTTTGGTAGTTCTGCTCCTGCGGCCATCAACTTTGCGCATACATCATCACAGAGGCCGGATAGAGTTGCAAGCTCTGCTTCTGTGTTGAAGCGCATTCTGCCGACACTTGCTCTGAACTCTTTAACGTAGTTGGCATTTGCATTAGTGAAGGAGACGATGACTTCTGTGACCTGGTTTATCACATTCTGCCCGAGCTCTGTTAACTGTGCTCTGGTCATGTAGTCTTTAGGCTGCATCAGCACAGTGTTGCGCATTGCTTCTTCTTGTACGTCTTTCAGGGCCTTCTGTAGATCTGCAGGTGTAATGCCCTTTGCTTTGTTGGATTACTTGTTCAGTTGTTCAAGGAAATGTTTGACTGATTCCTTGAACGCAGAAGTTGCGGCTATACCGAATTCTTTGGCGGCAGAAGTGGCAGTTGTTTCAGCAGAAGACTTCATCTGGGTAATGGCGGATTTCACCTCTGTGGACAGATTGTCCATTTTGGTGTTCAGATTTAGTAAGTCCATCGATGTTGTCTCTGCAAAAGATTTGAAAGAGCTTTGCAACTCTTTCATGGTTTTGTTCACAGAGGTGACAAGGGTTTGGAACTCATCCCTTGATACTTGTGTTCCTGTGGTAACCTCTGGAGGAACACATTCGTCTCCAGAGTGAGTCCCTGCTACTGGGACACCTTCGTTCACCCTTGTTTGTACGTTGGGGGTGGAAGGATTTCCATCTGATCTTTGAGAAGAAATTTGAGTTTCAATCTCTACAGAAGTTCTGCGAAGAACAGTGTCCAAATCCACTCCAGAGGTGGGTATCGGAATGTTCTTCTTTTGACTTGGAGACTTGTCTAGAGTCTCTTCGTCTTTGTGCTCACTACTTCTCTCTGAAAGAAGTTTTGGCCCTAAATTGTGCGTGGCAGAGGAAACGAATTCCTCTGTAGGGTGTTCTAGTGTGATCCGGGGCGATGGATCATGAACTATAGGTGAGTCTCTCTGAGGAGACTCCCTAGGAATGGATTCCCCGGTTTCTGTGGGCGCAGAGGTTGAAAGAATAACCTCTGGCTGGATGGGTTGGGTTTGGATCGAGTTGTGCTGCTCTTGTTCAATAACACCTTCTGCAGCTAGACCTGCGGTGTTAGAAGTGTGGGTTGCACTGGGAGGGGTTTGAGGATGTGTGCCTTCTACTTCTACGGCATCTTTTTCTATCTCTTTTTCTTTTTCTCCCATTCTATCTAAAGCCTCTGTAACCTCATCTCTATTCCACTCAGCTTCTGCTTGTAGCCTAATCCTTTCCCTAGTGGCATCATCTGACATATCTATTTCTTCTATACCTTCTTCTGAAGCTTGACTTAGACTCCTTCTGTGGACGTTCAGTCCCTGTTGGATGAAGGGGTTCTGTAGAATGTTTGGAGTTTCAGCCGGTTGAACTCTGGGGGTTTGGTCATCATCTTGCAGATTTGTGTCAACGCCAGAGATAGAGAAGTCTTGTTCTTCTGTGGTGTGGTGGTCAAGTGGTGGTTCATTCCACCCAGCTGTATTTAGGGTGTTAGCAATGTCAGGGTGTTGAAGGAAATCGTTTAACCTACCTTGATGAGCGAATCGATCTGGGGATTGATAAGGTGATTGATATCCCTCTTCTGCAACTTCTTTTTCTGCAGTCTCTTCCTCTGCAGTTTCTTCGACCCGTGTCTCTGCGACCTCTTCTTCAACAACTTCTGCAGCTGCCTCTTCTGCGATGGTAACCATTTGTTCAAGTGGTTTCCCATGCTTCTTTTTGGTCTTCCTCCTCTTGGGTTTTGGTGCCCCACCTTCTGTGGGTTTTGATTTCCTTTTCTTCTTTTGTTTTGGAGAAGAGGAAGGAGCAGAGGAGCCAGCTTCTGTGGCATGAGGAGGTGAAGGTTGAGTTTCTGTAATGCTTGTAGAGGTGGCTTCTGCAATTTTCCTCTTCTTTGTTTTTGGGGTAGAGGCAGAGGCTTTAGAAGAAGACTTCTTTCCCATGAGCTCGGCTCGTTTGGCTATAAAACTAACTTGGATTGCCATGTGTTTTGCCAGTTTCTGCTCCTTCGCTTCTGTAGAGAGGGGTTCTGCAACTATTGTTCCTAGGGGGACACCTAAACGTGGGGGTGTCACAGGGCTCGGTTTTGGAGTTCTAGGATCGCGTATATACTCTAACTTCAGGGTTTTGTTCTTGGCATAGCTCAGAAGCTTCTTTGACAGAGGTCTGCAGTGGGTGTAGCCATCTATATGATCGGTGGGGATGTTTTTGTTCATTGGGAACTGTTTGGGAGTTGGCCCTTCCATTGGCCAGTTCTGCATCATTAGCAGAGGTTCGAACAGGACTCCCAATATCCTTTGGAATTGCAGAGGCGGTAGATACTTAGGATCGTTCTCTCTTGCCTTTTTGGTGTTGTTCTTTCTGTCGATCGTATTGATGATCTCCTGCAACATGATGGTCGCGTAAACGAGTGGGAGATCGTAGTAGACCCCGTACATGATGGTTAAGATCTGGTGCGAGCTCTGGTCAATGCTGCCTATCTACCCTGTAAGGCATATGTTGAGGATCGAAAACAAGGTGTTCCACAGAGGTGGTAGTCTGCCTCTGCGGAAGTCATTTCTCTTCCTTAGGTGGGTGTTGTACCCAAGCATTTCTACAAAACGACAGAGCTCGTCGTCTGTTGGTTGTTTTGCATATGTTTTCAGTCCAAGAAGACCCCTTGTTGGTAGATTGAACTCAAGAGAACACATTGTTCTATTGAACTTGAGTTCCAAATGTTCAAATTTGTCTGCCTTTGAGATGTACCCTTTGATAAGAGAATCATCTTTATCATATCGGCAACTTTGCCAAAATTGGTTCAAATACCTAACAGGTATTTTCTTTGGGGTTCTTGAGAGTAAAGGAAAGAGAATATGGTTTTCCATGACGTTTAGAAGAAGGGCATGGGCTTCGCCGAAAGCAGTGAGTGAGGGGACCAAATAGCAGTTATTGGATTTGATGGGTAGTACCTTTTCAAAGTGCTCCTTTGCGATAAAGTTTTGGAGATGGGTGGTCGGAGCAAAGTCTGCTCTGTCGCCGGAATCTTCTTGTTCGGCATTTTTAGCGAGGTGGGGGTTTTCTGAATGTTCAGAATGAGCAGGGGAGTGTTCCGGTGAGTTCGCCGGAGAGTGTGCAGGGGAGATAGCTTGAGAAGATGAAGCCATTGGTAATGAGAATAAGATACTTGTAGGTTTTTGCAGGGTTTCGCCGGAGAAGAATGAGGGTTCGTAAAGATTTTACGAGAGGGTAAGCTTGGGTTTTCTAGGTGGGTAAAACGGTAGAATTCGAAAGGGTGAAAATATTTGGCAATGGATAAATATTTGGAATCCGTACTTGAGTTAGAACGGCGGGTTCAACTTTCCAAAAAAAACGTGCCTGTTAGTACACTGAAGTTGTCCTTTATAATAGAAAGTTTTGTAAAGCAATAGCTGTGTTAAAGGGCTTATGCTTAATTGTTGTAGCAAGTGATGAAGACTATAAATAGGTCTTTACTTGTAGTTTGTAAAAAGTGAATTCATTAATACAAGATGCAGATGAATGATTCGAATTCTATACTTGGGTATTTTTTTAATTTTTTTTTCAAGTTTTTTTTCTTCAAAGAGTAATCTTGTCAGAACTGATATCTTCTTTATCAGATGGTTAATCAGGAAGAACAAAGTCACATTCAAGGCTTTGATGATTATATTCCGAGTCTACCCGAACCGACACACGATGTACCTTTACCGTCAACACGATCAGTACATCAATCCCAAGCCGGAATTCATCCAGATCATTCTATCATTCATCCGGTCAACTATATTGCGATCATTCCCAACAATCATCACATTGATTTTGATCACATCAACATTCATCCGGTGATAAAGGAAGTGCTCAGGAATCATCCGCTAGCATACGCATTAACGAATACTGTCGTTGTGCCTATGTTATATTTACAGCAAGCATGGAAGACAATAACAACAACTATAGAAGATGGAAGACCAATTTTTGTATTCCAAATAGACAACTTCATCACAAAGCTTGATTTCCAAAGACTAAGACTGATTCTGAGGCTACCTGAACCTGATTCACGAGAAGGAAAGACTGAGTTTGATCCTTTTCCATCTGAAGAAGAAACGTTTGAAGGAATACGAGCTATGGGATACACTGGAAACTTAACTTGGGTGAAGGAATTCCATAAGGCGAACCTACCACCGTTATACTATACAATCTTCTCCATTATTAATCGATGCTTATCTGCTAAACATGCCGGAACAGACAGTGCCAGCGTCGGATTTCTGAAGCTATTTCATGCAGTAGTGTATGATCTTCATGTAGATTATGCAGCTATCTTCTGGCATGAACTGAATGAGAAGATAGATCTTCGCCGACAAAACAAGGGAAAGCCTTACATTCCATATATGAGGTTTCTTCAGATTATCATTCATAGCATGCTTCGTTCTAACAGAGAAATTCCAAGACGAGCAAATCATCCTTCTGTGCCCGAGAAAGCTATGCAGTATCTTCAGTTTCGCAAAACTGAATTTGATTATGAGATGCCGTTACCTGAAGGATTTCTTCGATACGCGGATCAGGACGCTGAGTGCATTATCGAGTATAGAGAGTCTATGGTCCAGCCAGAACCGGAGGGACCTACCCCAGACTCAACCCCTAGGCGAGAGGAGTCGGTGAGTGTTCAGGATGCACGGGCTACTGAACGGGGAGAGTCCAGGGAAAACACCGAGAGGGGAACTGGTGGGGATCATACATCTGTACTTGAAGATACAGGGTCATCGTCCGAGGACACTCATACAGATGACCTTGTACAACACGATTCTGAGGGAGAAATTCCTAAACACATTGGGGATCCTCCTTTAGTTGAGTACTCTAGTGATAGTACAGAGTCTGATAATGCGTCTGATCCAGTGGAGGAACATCGTGATGATGATGAAGATGACAACGATGATAATGATGATAATCAAGGGAATGCTGGAAATATTGGTGCTGATGCTACTACTGAAGAAAACTGGTTTGGTAACATTTATGATATCTTTGAATTTCCACAATTGAATATGTCAGATAATGTTAATGTGGAAAGCTTAAACTTTGATGACATGCCTTTAATGTCGACTCAAGTTAGTGAAGGAACGGAAGGTATAAGGAGAACCGAGGGAGTATCAGTTGAAAATATATGTGAGTCTGTGAGAGAAACTGAAGAAAAGAATATGGAGAGTGTGAGAGATATCCAGACTGTCTATTCCAGAAGGGCAGCCATATCTACCACCAGATCTCATTTGTTGGGATCAGGTGTTGAACAAGACGTTACTCGCCCAGTAACGCAATTGCACACCTCTGCCAGCTATTCAGCTTCTTCTTCACAAGAAACTGTCTCATTTTCTCACGGGGTTTTAGCACAAACACTATCTGGATCTCGTTCGGAGATTCCGGATATTGAAACAGAGCGACTTCCTCCCCAGTCCTCGACCTTCTTTCCTGCACAAAGTTCGAGTCTAGTGCCTGTTACTAACATATTTGATTCTTTGAATAGGACACTTTCAGGAACATCTGATGCGCGTCTTGGTGACCCATCCGGAATACTCAGAGTAGATTCTTTTACAAGACTACAAGGACAGAGTGGAAATCCTACCAGTGCTAACACTATGCCAACACTGAGCGTAGGTCACATAGTTGCAACAACTGTTGTGTCAACGGCAAACCTAAGTGGTGCCGGTGTTACTTTACCAGTCTTTGTGACAAGGGAAAACTTCGATGGCGCCCTAAAGGATATTGAAACTATGTTCATCCGGGAGTTACAAGGTGTGAAGAATCAGTTGAAGGGAAAAGAACCGATGACTTATGAGCCAGCTGTACGTCCTCGTCCAGAAATCTATCTGGCTCCGCCTCGAGTACCTCAGCATTCTCCTATGCAACAACCACTAGTGAATCAAAGTGTTGATGAATTAAGGGATTTATTCTATGCCAAACTGATGTCTATGAGTCATGAAGATCAGCAAAGTAAAACCTTGTTGTCTCTACTTCAGAATTTCCAATCTACACCAAATCCATCTCCACCTACACCTTCAGTTACACCCATGCAGCTTCAAGTATTAACTACCGAGTTATCTACGTTCAAATCTGAAGTTGTGAAGTCTTTAAGTGATATGAAGCAGTCAATTGCTGAGTTGAAAACATTGATGGAACAGTCGTGTAAGACTCAAGCTCAGGGTACTAAGAGAAGACATGATCAGGATCCCGATGATCATGATCATGAGGGGGAGATGAGTAAGAAGAGAAGAGCTGAGTCAGAAAGCTCTCAAGTCCAGAAAAAGAATCCGACTGTTGCTGAAATATCTGAGATGTTTGAATCAGGTGCTATGGGTGATCAAAGCGGAAAACAGATCGTATTATATGTTGATCCGAATATAGAACCAACGGTTGAAAAGCCTGAGGTAAATGAGGAGGAGATAAGAGAAGTGGTTGATCGATTCGTGCAATCTGTGGAGTTGATTGAAATTAGTTCTGATGATGAAGAAGCTGATGAAAGTGCAAGAGCTTATGATCGGTATTGGAAAGTTAAGGAGGAAGAAGAACCACTTTTGGTATTTACTTATGAACCAGAAGATCAAGGTGTTGGATTTAATGAAGAAGAGGTTGATATTTTGTCAGAGATATATGGGCCACAAACTCCTGAAGAAATAATCTTTAGCCCTGTACACTCACCCGAACATATCTCAACCACTTTGATGTCAGAACAACCTTCTGTTACACCTATAACCATCAACCTTAACCAATCTACTTCAGCTCAAACCACTATACCAGTATCTGAACCACATCATTCTCATGATCCATTACCTAAAGAGCCAAAACCTGAAGAGACTGATCCTCAATCCACTACATCTTTAGTACCTCCTATCATTCCTAGTCATGATGAAGTTGGTCCTTCTAATCCAGCTGATCAACCTGGTCCTTCATCCTCGCGGAGCAGAAAATTAACTGAACTTGAACAACGACAAAGAACTTTGTATTTGAGAACACCTTTCCTAGAAGAAGAAGAAAGAAGACTGTTTGTGCACAGAATCAGAACTTTGAATCCTTACGCCGTGTTGGGTATTACAAATCAAACAGCCGAATACAAGTTCGAGTATATGTACTTTCTAAGGGACAAGTGTCAAAAGAAAAAAGACGTGAGGAGCAAGAAATTGATTGTGACTATAAAGGAGGTAACTGCCAGATTATACTACAAATTGTGGTATCCAGAGTTTCTTGTTCAAAGGCAAGATTGCAGAGATTATAGATTTACTGAAGCAGATTTTTGTCACCTAACGATAGAAGATTTTGAGTTCATGTATCATCATTTCCGAGATCTTCAGATCAGAAGGGAAAATGTGTCTCTTGCTTTGAATGCCATTAAGAGATTTCTGAGAAGACACGTTTTGTTCACACAGTGTCATGATTTGCAGATGGGTGTGGAAAGCTATCAACCAAGAATAAATCTGTTAAGACCAAATCAAGAATTGACTGGATTGATGAGGATGCCTTTATATTGTGTGATTGCAGATCCAGAGTTTGGTGTTGTGTTCAGTAATGGTGCAAACAAGATATTCATTCGGTTTAATGAGTTGGAAAATATTTTGATGGTACGCTTAAAATTGTAAGACTTCAGTTAGTCGAAAAGCTCAAGAGACATGAAGCTGAAAGAAAGATTAATTTGGATGTCTTCAAGACCTAGAAGAGTCTTATCCAGAGCCATTGAAGAGATTGATGAAAGATTGAACTTCAGAATGGTTATGAGAAGAATTGAAACCTATCTTGGTTTCTGAAGAAGAAGAAGACCCTTCCTGCCTTGATAGCTAAGGGGGAGATTGTTAGAGCACTATTTGTAGCTATCAAGTCAGTATTAAATCTTTGTACTGTTTCTCCTTGGTAGAGGCATGGGCTTGTCATGTCCTACTATATAAAGGAGTTCCTTTGTTATTTTGTATAACCTCTTGACCATTTTGTCATTTACACTTTAGAGATCAATATATGGATGACAAGTTCTCTTTAGATTCTCTCTCTACATCATTCTTGATTACTTGCTAGATTTGGGATTTCACAGTGCCATGTACGCCCAATGAAAAGGAGACACGTAGGCCATGTCAGAGGATGACAGGACGTCTAGCACGGCCCATTAATGCTAGGCGCGTGGGGTTGTTCTTAGCCACATGATTTTCACTCTCAGTAAAAGTAACAGTTACTGTTTACATAAATACCCAAATTCCAAATTCACAGAAGCTCTGTGGTTTACAGAAGATCTGTGAATTTGAAAATCTTGGATTTTCACCCTTTTCTCATATATCTCATTGTTATCATGACTCTGTAGGTTCTATTTTGACCAAAAACATTTGTAAAAGCATTGGAGAGGATTAATAGGATTTTAGTGAAAAATTTTCGTTCACAGAGGTTTTGAGGCTCTGTAGGAACTTGCAGAAGCTCTGTCAGGGCCAACAGAAGCTCTATGAGTGAAAATTTCTCATAACTAAAAATCTATTAACAATTTTGATCATCCAAGTTTTGATTTGCATTAAGAAATGTTTTTCGGACATATTTGAAAGTTGGTGTCCGAGAAAACTGTTTTGGAAAAAGTTTTGTACGAGAAGGTCATGGTGTGTGTATTTGTGTGTATTCGGTTTCTGAGTTAAATTTGCGATTACAGAGCAGTGTTCTGGCAGAACTTCTGTTGAGCTCAGCAGAAGCTCTATGACCTCAAATTTCTCATAACTCAAAAATTATTAAAAGTTTTAATAATTTTGTTTTTGAAATGTTATTCCCAGTATTTTTAGGACGTATTTGACAATTTTGTCCCAGAAAACTGTTTTCAAAAACCTTTTGTACGAGACATACCTTTTGGTTCTTCTTTTCTCGGCAGTGATGTCTGACTTCTGACGATATAGATTCATCGACACTCTTCTTTGGCTTCCCCTTGAAAGATTAACCTCTGTATATCATTTCAAGGTTTCTTTTGCTCCCCCTTGATATAACCATTTCTGTCGATCAGGTTACTTTCTTTTGCTCCCCCTTGATCTAACCATCTCTGTAGATCAAGTAATTTCCTTTTGCTCCCCCTTGACCTATGCTTGGATCAAAATAGGATAAGTTTTGCATAGTACATAGGTCACGTTTACCAGAGGTTCTGTAGGGGTCGTCAGAGGTTCTGAGCAGACCCACAGAAGCACTGTGATTTCAAGAACTATTTAAGATTGAGAATTTACATACAGAAAGAAATCAATCAAAGAAATAAATAAAGCAATATATTTATGCACATATTTACAGAAGATAAGCTACACTTACAGAGGATTTTTACGTCATATTGATCATTCCTAACTTACCCACCAAGAAATTGAATATTTTCTCGTCTAAAGCTTTGGTAAATAAGTCCGCGAGTTGGTATTCTGTGGGCACGAAATGCATCTCGATTGTACCGTATTCAACATGATGTTTTAAGAAGTGGTACCTTATGTCGATATGCTTGGTTTTTGAATGTTGCACAGGATTGGCAGAGATGGCAATGGCACTTTTGGAATCACAGAAGATGGGTATCTTGAATAGGATGTGGCCGTAGTCGTTTAGCTGAGTCTTCATCCACAGAACCTGAGAACAACAGCTAGCAGCAGCAACGTATTCAGCTTCTGCCGTAGATGTTGACACACAATTCTGCTTCTTGGAGGTCCAACTGACTAGCTTACCACCTAGGAATTGACAACTCCCATAGGTACTCTTTCTGTCGAGCATGCATCCTCCATAGTCTGAATCTGTATAAGCTTTAAGACAAAATCCAGAGTTCTGTGGATACCAGAGACCAAGATTTTTGGTCCCCTTTAGGTATCTAAAGATTCTCTTAACAGCATCGTAATGTGATTTCTTAGGATTAGCTTGATAACGTGCACAAAGACATGTGGCATGCATAATGTCAGGTCTGCTAGCAGTTAAGTATAACAGAGATCCAATCATGCCTCTGTAGAGAGTGCATTCTACAGAGATGCCATCTGGATCTAAGAATAACTTATTTCCAGTGGCCATTGGAGTTTTCATGACAGAGGTATCAGAGAGGCTATACTTGGAAAGAATGTAAGAGACATATTTGGCCTGATTTATAAAAATTCCCTCTGATGATTGTTTGACTTGGAGTCCGAGGAAGAATGTTAATTCTCCCGTCATACTCATTTCAAACTCACTTTGCATAAGTTTTTCAAAACTTTTGCACTCTTCTGTATTAGTAGACCCAAAAATTATGTCGTCCACATAGATTTGTACAAGCATTATTTCACTGTTTTTACGTTTATAGAATAAGGTAGTATCTGTTGTACCTCTGTCGTAGCCATTGACTAGAAGAAAGGTAGAAAGTCGTTCGTACCATGCTCTTGGAACCTGTTTCAGTCCGTACAGAGCCTTTTCAAGGTAGTACACATGCCTTGGGAACTTTGAGCTTTCAAACCCTGGTGGCTGATTTACGTAAACCTCTTCTTGGATTTCACCGTTGAGAAAAGCTGATTTCACGTCCATCTGATAGACTTTGAAACCTCTGTGGGCTGCGAAGGCTAAGAATATTCTTATTGCTTCGAGCCGTGCGACAGGGGCAAAAGTCTCATCGTAGTCTATGCCTTCTTCTTGTCTATATCCCTTGGCCACTAATCGTGCTTTGTTTCTGATGACCACTCCATCTTCATCCTTCTTATTTCTGTAGACCCATTTAGTCCCGATGGCCTGTTTCCCCCGTGGCAGAGGTACTAGAGTCCAGACTTTGTTGCGCTCAAACTGCAGAAGCTCATCTTGCATGGCGTCTACCCAGTTTGGGTCGTCAAGGGCTTCAGAAATCTTTTTTGGCTCTATCACACTAATAAAGTTCGTAAAGAAACAAAAATTAAGAGTGGCAGACCTTGGTTTTACCGTGTCAGAGGGTTCACCAATTATTTGGCTTGGAGGATGGCTTTGTGTCCACTGAGTTGTGCGTGGATCATGGTCACCAATGTCATCGAATTGTTCTTCAGAGGCTTCTTGTTGTTGTTGTTCTTCTTCTTCTTCTGGTGTAGCCTCTATCGTAGTGCGTGCCTTTGTAGTTGATCCTACAGTTTGTGGAATGATTGGCATGAGTGGTGGTGGAGTCTGTTCCTCTGAAGGCGTATAGACTTGGTCCTCAATATCCTATGTTATTGGTTCCTCTGTGGATTGTGGAGTTTGTTCTTCAGCAGCTTCTGTGGTCGTTTTCCTTTGTGTTTCATCTTCTGTAGACTCTTCCTCAGCATTTGCATCTGTAGCATTTACAGAAGAAGATGAAGCATTATTTGGACCAGTTAGAGTCATACCTGTAGGATTTTGACCGACAGAAGATTGTTCTGCAGAAGCTCTGATTGTTCCAACAGAGGGATCAATGTCGTCGTGGAACATCTCTAGAAATAGAAGATTTAAGTCTTCTTTTGTTTGTGAGATGCCAGAGGATTCCCCTTTAAGTCCGAGTTCTGAACTAATTTGCTCAGAAGTCTTCTGGAATGAATCATCAAAAGAAACATTGATGCTTTCTACGATCTTGCGAGACTTTGTAATGTATACTCTGTAGGCTTTGGAAGTGGCAGAGTATCCAATGAATTTTCCTTCGTCAGCTTTTACCTCAAACTTTCCTCTGGAATCTCTGTCGTTTAAAACAAAGCATTTACATCCAAACACATGGAAAAACTTGATGTTTGGCCGCCTTTTGTTGATCAATTCGTAAGGAGTCTTGATGTGTCTTTTCACAATGGTTGAACGATTTTGTGTATAACAAGTGGTAGAAATCGCTTCTGCCCAAAAGTTCATCGGTAATCCGCATGCAGATAGCATAGTTCTTGCGGCCTCCACGAGCGTTCGATTCTTTCTTTCGACTACGCCGTTCTGATGTGGAGTGCGTGCGGCAGAGAAGTTCTGTGATATTCCTTCTGTAGAAAGATAGGCTTCAATGACAGAGTTTTTAATGTTTGTGCCATTGTGACTTCTTAACTTCTGTATTCCGCATTCATAAAGAACTTGGATTCTTTTCATTAGATTAATCAAGATGATTGGAACATCTGATTTCTTTCGGACAAATTCAACCCATGTGAATCGTGAATACTCATCAATTAAGACAAGTATGTATTTCTTCCCACCTAGGCTCTGTATGGCAATGGGACCGCAGAGGTCGACATGAAGCATGTACAGAGGCCTAGTGCAAGACACATCTGTTTTGCCTCTGTGGGAAGCTCTTCTGAGTTTTCCCATTTCACAGGCAGAACACAAATGATCCTTGTTAAATTTAACATTAGGCAAACCTTTAACTAGATCAAGTTTGACCAGTTTATCCAAGGTGTGAAAGTTCAAGTGACAGAACCTGTTATGCCATAACCAGGCTTCCTCACTTTTGCAGGCTACAAGGCAAACTTTGTCCTTGTTCTTGGAACTGAAATTCATCAGATATAGATCACCTCTTCTTTCGGCTCGCATAAGTTCCATTCCTGTGTCTTCACTTTTCAGAGAGCAGAAAGTTCTTTTGAATAACACATGAATCCTGTATCACAAAGTTGGCTTACACTGAGTAGGTTGTGTTTAAGGCCATCCACATATGCAAATTTGTATACAGAAACGCTTTCCTTATTTATGACTCCATAGCCTTTGATGTGTCCCTTTTTGTCGTCTCCAAAAGTTACAGATCCACCATCGAGTGTTTCTTTGTACGTGGATAGTAAACTTCTGTCGCCAGTCATGTGCCTTGAGCATCCGGAGTCTAGATACCAGGTTGGCACATACCGCTTCTGCAAGACAATCACAGAGACTTAGGTACCCATATCCATATGGGTCCAATATTGTTAGAATTTTTCAAGTTTGCCTTAGCATTCTTGAAATACATTTTATCTTTTGTAGAAGAATCAGATTGTTTCTTTGTAGGTTTTGACTTTTGAATTTGAGTAGAGAGTAAACAATCTTGACTGGAGAAGTGATTATTTAGTTTGAACATAAGATGAAAGCAATGACAAAATTGAATATGAGACGTGATTTGCTTGAACTTTTCATTGAATTCATTGAACTGAGCCACAGAGGCATTACATTCTTTCTTAACACTAGATTTTCTATTACAAGAAGATCTATGAATACTAGAATGTTGTTTGCAAAAGCTTTGTTTAGTTCCTGCCTTCTGTGAGTCTCTTCTGTGGTGAACATCTTTCTTCACTGTCACAGAGGAAAAAGATTTGTTAACTTTAGGCCATTTTCCCTTTTGTTGCCAAGTGGGATTTTCATTAATTTGCCTTAAAGGTTTTGAAAATTTTGAACTTTTAGGATCTACAGAGGTCTTCTTTTTAAGATTTAACATATCAAGCTCAGCAGAGGTTTTGACTTGTAAATACAAGTTTAGAAAATCTGGGCAGATAGGTATCTCTGTGATTTTCTCTTTTGGAGAAATAGTTCTGTTAAGAACTTCAGAGGAGAATTTAACATCCTCTGTGTCATAGTGAACTATCCCTGATGTAACATCTGTCTCTGAGTCGTCAGAAGATGAATCGTCCTCATATACAGAGGTTGAGTCATCTCTTTCGACAGAGGTTGGATTTTCCGAACATGTATCGTACGAGCTTTCTGCCTCTGTAGAATAACTTTCATAGACGGCAGAGGTTTCTGATAAGATCTCTTCAGCGAGAATTTTATCTACAGAAGATGTACATAAGTTTTCTAAAACGTTTGTTTTCCATACTTCCAAAATTTCCTTTTCAATTGTTTCTTTAAGTTTTTCTTCTGAAAAGATGGGTTTAAACTCAGGAGCTTCTGCCGAAAATTTCTTTTCGACATTTATCATACAGACAAAAGCAACCTGCGTTTGAGTCTCTGGTTTACCAAACTTAAAGATACCAATCTGATCTTGTTTTTTCAGATATTTCTTTGGTTTGATTCCTCTATTGATAGAGGTTGAAGATGATGAATCTGTGTTTTCAAACCACACATTGATCATCTTCGTATGTTTCCTCAAGTGAGATTCCACAGAGATTTTAGCCCTTTTACTTAGAGAGCGTAAGTTTGGAAAATCTGGTTTGTTCGTTTTTCCTAACACAAACAGAAAAGACAGAGGTTTAATTCTTTTGCCTTCAACACCTAAGGTAATATCATCGTACCCTTTACCCTGTCTTCCTATTTGTGAGTTTACTTTCTCATACACCTTCTGTGCATCTTTATAGTTTTTAAGTAAAACATCTCTTCTGAGTAGATCTTGCCAAAGTATCTCTCTCTCTCTCTCTCTTTGAAAGTATTCTTTGAGAGCTCTTATGTCTGTTGTTTCACTCCTAGAAACTGAAAGTTCTTTTGTTTTGACTTTTAGAGCAGAGGTTAATTCAGAAATTTTCCTTTTTAAAGGATCTAGATTTTTGTTCCAATTCTTTTCTACTCTTTCCTTTTCTTCAAAATTTTTGGCTTTTTCTTGAGTGAGAAGCCTTACTTCTCTCTCATTAAAGGTGAGTCTTTTCTGAATGCTTTCATTTATCTCTTTTAGTTCAATCAGTTCAATGTTAAGTTTAAGTAAATTATCATCTATAGAATTAGTACAAGAGGTAGAGTTTGAAGTGGATACCTCAGTGTCAGTGCCGGAGTCGACTTCTGCCATGCCATAGAATAGGGCATTGGTGGTGTATTCATCGTCAGAGGTAGAGTCTGACTCGAAGTCCTCCTTGTTCGCCTCAGAATGCCCTTTGTTCGCCATTAGGGATTTTTGTGCATAATACTCAGCCTTCTTTTTGTAAAAAGCTGAGTCCTTCTGTGGGCGATTTGGTCTACTTCTGCATTCATTTGCGAAATGGCCTGGCTTCCCGCAGTTGAAACAACCTTGGGAAGTGTTTCCAGCACGATCGTCGGACTTCTGTCGGTCTCCACCTTTCTCCGTTCGGCATTCGTTTGTGTAATGACCAAGCTTGCCACACTTGTAGCATTCTTGTTGTGTGTGGCTCACCTTGTCATCTGACCTCTGTCGGTCATTACCTCTGTAGTTTCTGTCGCTTGACCTCTGTCGGTCATTTCCATTATCTGACCTCTGTCGGTCACTCTATTCTTCTCTTCTTTCATCATCTCTTCTATCACCTCTGTTGTCTCTGCCATATCGATCAATTCCTGAACCCCTCTGGTTTCCTCTGAACTCTCTTGTCAACAGAGCTAAGGATTTAGCTAATGACGCAAGAGTTATCTCTTCTTCTACCAGCTCGTCTTCTTCGCTATCAACTATCACTATTTTCTTCTTCTCCTTCTTCTTCTCCTCTGTTGCTCTCTCATTTCTCGGTCTTTCTGCAGCCTCTGTAGATTTGCTAACCAATGCGTATGGTGCAATGGTTAGTGTTTTAGCCTATGCTATTTGAGGCTCCTGTGCAGCTAGAGTTCCATAGAGATCTGTAACATCCAAGCAATCATCATTCAGGCTCTTTAGAAACATGACGTTATTTTCTTTCGAGGTTCTGTGAATGCCAGACTTTCTACATTTGTTTATGAGAGAGTTGAACCTGTCGTACGTCGTTTGCAGAGATTCTTTTGCAGAGGCTCTGAAGGCATGATATTCATTTATGTATTGTGCCCTTCAGTTCTTCTGCGTTATAGCACCCCCTTCCAACTGTCTTTCTAATTCTTTCCAAAGATCGTGCGCTGTTTCACATGCATCTAAGGATTGAAAAAGTTCGTTGGGGATAGCCATGATCAATATTCTTTTTATTTTATGTGCAACTTCACCTTCTGCCCTATCTGCATCTGACCATTCTCCTTTTGGCTTAGGTTTTTGATGTTCAGGGATTTCAAGAGATTCAGTTGTAGCTGGTACTCGTGGTACTATTATCATGGGAACTTGAGGAGGGTTGTAAAGATATTGTACGAGAGTTTTTTCAGTATCCTCAAAGAAATGGATCATTCTTATCTTCCATTGAGGATACTCATCTCGAAGGAGAGTAGGAGGTTTGGTTAGTGAACCAGCAGTGAAAAAGTTATTTGTATTTGTCATTGTAAGAGTTTCGTAGGTTCTGAAAAGATAATATGACGAAAGAGTATGAGTCTGATGATCTGGAAGGTTTTCTGGGTTTTAACAGTTCCCAGAGTGCACTTTAATGGAGTTTTAACCTAAAAAAATTCTTTTAAGAATACCACTTTCGAATAAATCGAAAAAAATGATAGGAAAACAGAAACTTTTCAACGAAATGAAGAACAGGTTAAAACAGAATGATGTCTATCACAAATCTTGTAACAAAGAAGATCACTTGATATTAAAAATCAAGGAAGGCTCTGATACCAATTGTTGGTTCCCGTTTTGCTTAGACAAGATTAACAGATCTATTAGTTCGAGTTTATGTTTGATGCGGAAGCGTATTTAAAGAACTAACAGATATGTTTGATAGATTTAGAACACACAATATAAAGAAACAGTATTTTAAGAACAAAATGATATCTTGAAGATTACTGTCGTTCAATATATAATAAGAACACCAAGAACAGATTAAGAACTGTTTGGTGTGTGTGAGAGAGTGTAATGCTTAACAGGTTTGACGATATAAAGCATACGCATGAAACTCAGATTCTTCGTTAAGTCCTTAAGATTGTTAAGAAAATTAAGGAAGATCTCAACAAGAGACTTCCTTTTATACTACTCTAGGGGACCATAAAGCATGAGCTACTGTTGATCGGACGACATGAATAGTTGTACGTGTTGTATTGCATTTAATGCCGCAGACGTCTATATTGTACTAAGCCCTATTGAGTCCATTCAGAGCTTGACGCGTGTTGAGGTTTGACAGGGCACGCTACCATGCAAGTTGATTAACGGATCCAGTAATAGTAGCAAGATATAAAATATCTTCTAAGTCTTTATCGTAAACCGCAGAGGCTCTGTAAAGGGTTACAGACATTCTGAGGTCTGGTCTTCTGTAGAGCAGTCTTCACTGGGTTCCGAGTCTTTGGTCTTCTTTGTACGTAAGACAGAGGTTCTGTAGGACACCTCTGTAGCTTCTGTAGCTTCTTGACCTTGATCTTTCGGAAGTGGCAGAGCCTCTGTAAGAGGCTTTCTTCACTTAGCCTATTTTTCACTACTTCTAAATGTTTCTATGATTAGGAAGATTGAAGCTAACAGTTTATCTGGGAAGCACAGTTCTCCAGATCAAGGATCAAGAAAAATCATGCAGATTTTTCATGGGTTTATGAAAAACAGACATTATGATTATGCTTCAATCTTATGGGAAGAAATGAAGAACACTTTTGAAAGGAATCAGAAGGCATTAAGGGGAGAAACAAGGGATAATCCTCTGACTTATATTCCTTATCAAAGGTATTGGCAGATGGTAATTTGGTATGCAATGAGGCAAGATCCTAATATTCCAAGAAGAACAAATGAGGAGCATGGGCCAATTTTATATATGGGTAAAATGATCTCATCCCTTAAACTTGAGAATTTTACTAATCACAGACCATTGCCAAGGTCACTTAGGGCTTATATACCAGGGGAGAGTGAGATTTTAAAAGCTTATTGCACCTCTATGGGACTTGTACAACCTCATGTCCCTACCTATAAGGACAACCCTGAGATGAGAGGTGAGGGGTCAAATGCAGTAAGAGAGGGGGAGGATGTTCAGGTGGGAGAACATTCTGAAAGAATTGAGAGGCAAAATTCTGAGAGCTTGGTTAGAAGTGAGCCTGAAAAACAGACAGAAAGAGGTAAGGATGAGAGAATGTCACCAGAATTAGAAAACAGAGATAATTCTGAACCAGCTGATCTAATCTGGGCATCCACATCTACTATTGGTTCACAACCCTTGGTGACCAATATTGAAGAAAACACCATTGAGCCCATGGTGGAACATGAACAAACCAATCCCATCCACTCAGAAGCATTTCAACATGCTACTATTTCATTCCAAACAGGGGAACCATTACCTACTCATTTGGAGTTTGGTGATAAATCCCAACATATTATTCATCACACTGAGTCAGGATTACACAGTAACATCCTATTTGGGCCTGAATTTTCATTTCCCACAAGCACATCACAGGAATTTCGTATTCCTGTATCAACATCCATAAACATACCTAATATTGGGTGTCAAGGATTGGACGGAAGCCCTGGGTAGGTGAACATTTTAAAAGCCTCTTTACACGGTACATCTGTTGTACATGGTGACTCTGTGACACCTACAGGCCATGAGTTCTCTGAACACATGAAAACTGGTTCATCAGTTGTTCCAGGAATACCGTTAGCATCTTCTGAATTTGAAAAGATTCAGAAACAAAATGATCATTTGAGTGAGAAGGTTCAGAAATTGGAAAACTCAGTAACTTCTTTGAAAGATGAAGTTAAGAATCTCAGAACATCATTGGAGAGCAAAGTCAAGTCTGTTGAACAAAAAGCTGATGAGGTCAAAGAGTCCGTGGAATCTCACAAAAAGGAGATCAAAGATGGATTATCAGATTTTAAAAAGGAGATTCTGAAGGGGATGGATGATTTACAGACTGTAAAACCAGTTTCTATTAGGTAATCATCAAATCATCCATTGATCTTGAACATAATAGAGATTACATATGATTGATGCACTTTCTCTCTCTAGAATGCTCTCACTTCTCTCTCTAGAATATTACAATTAAGATCATTAACCTTGCTTAACAACTAAGCTAAAGCTATTTATATCTCCTAATTACAAAGCTTTAAACACTAAAGCTAGTTTGACTATACATGACTTTGACTATTTTGACTAATACTTTGACTTTACAATGTTTGACATTATACAAGACTTTACAATAAATATTGAATACAATAATGCTCTAACATTCTCCCCCTTTGGATTCAAGATTTAAAAAAATATGGTAGCAGTCTTCAACACTTGATCTTCAAAACTTTAACTTTGACCGCTTTAAACGTTGAAGCTTTGGCACTCTTCAAACAGTTGAATCTTCACAAGTTCACGTACCTCAGAATTCGTATCATAAGGATGCAAAACCTTCACATTTTTGAACATTTAGGTGTAAGCACAATCCGAGTCTCTCAGATCTAAGAAAACCATATTCAAAAACACTTCAGACTTCACATGATCCGAAATCTTCAACATTGAGCAATCTGAATCCATATATGAGTGATCCGAAAAATCTTTGTCTTTCACAATGTAAAGTCAATCTTCTTCAATACAATCTTCAACACATTGTTTTCAAGACTTGAATGCGAATTTTAGATCTTTACAGCTTTGAACTCAAACTTTGAATAATTTCTTGAACTTAGTATCTTCATCTCTTTGACCTCGAATTGTCTTCGATATGAAATTGAATTAAACATTTCTCCCCCTTTTTTGATGATAGTAAGCATCATGATCATCAAAAACTTTTTTCAATTTCAGTCGCGTCTCTGAGTATCACTAACAATCTCCTCCTTAATGAATAACCTTGCTCCCCCTCAAAATAAGAATTCTTGAGCAATTTGTTTTCTCCCCCTGAAAGTATGCATATATTTCATTAAAGAATTATTCATTTCAAATACAGTGCTTTAATGAAAACATTTATACAAGGAAAAAAAATTCATTGAACTACATTTTATAACTACTAACATTTGATCATTTGAAAGTTTTACAAAAGAAATCCAACTTAATGAAGTATACCAGATTTTTCAATCAAATGAAAACAAATGCATGTGTTTGGATTAAAAAACAAGACATCATTGCATATCAAGTTAAAAATGTCCAGTTTCAACCCCTTATTAAATCTATTTGGTTAGCTAGCATGCGAAATATGATTAGCATAAAGCATATGCAATTCTAAAACATATATGAATACTTTGCTATACTCACACTATTTGTCCAAAATCAGGATTTTCACAAATTTACGGGTTTATCGCGACTTTGTATTTTCCCCAAGTTTCAAGAGATGTGTGCTCATTGGCATCTTTTATTTTGTGCACATTGGCATCTTTTAATTTGTGCACATTGGCATCTTTTAATTTTGAGCTCATTGGCATCTTTTAATAAAAAAGTTTAGTAAGAATAATATACACCGTTAAACATGACTTTCTATCTGGTTCTATAACAGGATTTGGGTTAGCAGATCCCAGACCAGTTGGCCTTAGGTGCTAGGTGTCGAGCACCCCTTAGAACTTAATTTCCCAAACCAGAAAGGCCACATCGATATATCTTAAACCCATTTGTACCAGTAGAACATGGCTTTCTTTCTGTTTCTATAGCAGGATTTGGGTCAGCCGATCCCATACCAGTTGGCCTTAGGGACTAGGTGTCTAGCACCCCTTAGGACTTACTCTCCCAAACTAGAAAGGCCACAGGTACAAACTTTCAAACTAAATGATAGTGCATAATTTTATCTCAATCACTTGGTTCTAAAACATAGTGCTTCCCCCATATTTTCGTTTCCATCCATCATTTTGACGAATAGACTTTTTGAACATTATATTCTATATAAGTCCAGATTTCCATAATTTTGAGCATTCAGCATAATTTCATTCATGTTTTGCTGACCTTTCGATTTATTTCAGAAGTGAAAGATGAAACAAATATAACTCATATAATACAAAAACACTTGTAAAATCACATTGACACACATTTCATTCATTGAATGAAAATTAAAAAATTTCATCTCATTGAATTAAATTTGTTAAGACTCAAACATTCAAAGCAGTAGAAATAAAACATAATGCAATGTTACCTTTCACCACTTGTTCCTTGAAACAGAAATATGTGACAGTTAAGGATATCACCTGAGTAGTATGAGTTCTAAACTGATTTGTTTAGAAGTCTTAGACTTTGAAGTACGGGTCCTGAACTGAATTGTTCAGAAGCCATAGTCGTTGAAGCACGGGTTTTGAACTGATATGTTCAAAAGCCAAAAACGTTGAAGCACGGGTCCTGAACTGATGTATTCAGAAACCAATAATTTTGCTCTCCCTTAATGGCACAAGTACTCTTCTTAAAAAAATTCACCGCTTCTCTTCTGTTTTCAGTCATGTGTGTGGTATATATATTTCCAAATCAGCACAACACATGATGAACCTGCAAAACAGATTAAGCAGATTTTGGTACCCAACGGCACTTGGGTCCTAGTGTGTTAGGTTTAGATTTCTTAAAAGGAATACTGTAAGTACCGTACCAATAAGAAGTATAATCTTTATGTACAAAATCATTTGATCCACAGTAAGAACAACAACTTTTCTTATGTGCTAACCTGACTAATTGATTTACGGAGTAAACTAAATCATGTTTGACAAAAGATTTACCTTGAAATGTATTGCTCTTCTTGGCATTTGAAGTGGGAACCTTTGATTTTGGCACTTCTTTCTTCGGAGCTGTTGGGCCTTTAACTCTCCATTCCATCTTCACTTTCTTGAAGACTGGAACTTATTTAAGATTGGAAGTATTAACTTTAGGCACTTTTGAATCCTTATCCGATTTATCAAGCAAATGATTATTGAAGAGATTTGTAGAACGAATCTGACCTTTTGAGAAATCAGTTGATCTATTAAATTGTTTAGAAGAAATGTTTTTAAAACTCGAACTTGAAGCAGTTTTAAAAGAGCATTTAGAATCATTTGAATCAACAAATGGAGTCTGAAAGATAGTATCATGACTGGCCTGCTTTGAGACATCAAATTTAAAAATGATGTATTCAAGTTCTTTGACTTTGTTTATCAAAACATTTTTCTCTTTAAAAATTAGATCAAATTTCTTTTGGAGATCAGATTTGATCAATTGATCCTTCATAATGTCTGTTGATAAACTCGATAATCTTTTGGTAAGATTAAGAATCGCATCTTCAAAATGTTTTTCCGTGAAAATCTCTGAATTAGAAAATCTTTTGGAAAAGGAAAGAAAAGATTTCACGGAAAAGAAAAATCTCTTTGAACAGGAAAATAAAGTCCTTAAAAATAAAAATATGGAAACTTTCAAAGAGATTACTGATAAAAGAAAATATTTGGAAAAAGATTTTGAATCGGAACGCAAACATTTTGAAGATGTGATTCTTAATCTTACCAAAAGATTATCTGGTTTATCAGCCAATATTATGAAGGATCAATTGATCAAATCTGATCTCCAAAAGAAATTTGATCTAATTTTTAAAGAGAAAAATGTTTTGATAAACAAAGTTAAGGAACTTGAAGACGTCATTTTTAAATTTGATGTCTCAAAGCAGGTTAGTCCTGATATTATCTTTCAGACTCCATTTGTTGATTCAAATGATTCTGA
This sequence comes from Saussurea involucrata, assembly GCA_033807775.1. Lineage (NCBI taxonomy): Eukaryota > Viridiplantae > Streptophyta > Magnoliopsida > Asterales > Asteraceae > Saussurea > Saussurea involucrata. The sequence goes on from CM066322.1 coordinate 117,697,378, forward strand.
ATGCTCTTTTAAAACTGCTTCAAGTTCAAGCTTTAAAAACATTTCTTCTAAACAATTTAATAGATCAACTGATTTCTCAAAAGGTCAGATTCGTTCTACAAATCTCTTCTATAATTCTTTGTTTGATAAATCAGATAATAAACCAACAGTGCCTAAAGTTAATACTTCCAAACCTGAAGAAGTTCTAGTCTTCAAAAAGATGAAGATGGAATGGAGAGTCAAAGGCACAACACCTCCAAAGAAAAATATACCAAAATCATTTGTTCCTCCACCAACGGTGACAAAAAGGAACAATGCGCCGAAAGGTAAATCTTCTGTTCAACCTAATCCTATTCATTCTGTAAATCATCTGATTTGGTTGGCACATAAGAATATCTGTTGTTCTTACTGTGGATCAAATGATTTTGTGCATAAAAATTATACTTCTTATTAAGAAATCTACACCTAACACACTAGGACCCAAGTTCCGTTGGGTACCAAAATCTGCTTAATCTGTTTTGTAGGTTCTTCATGTGTTGTGCTGAATATTACATTTATACCACACACATGATTGAAAACAGAAGAGAAGCGGTAAAATTTTTGAAGAGGATATGTACCATTAAGGGGGAGCAAAGATTTTTGGCTTATTGAACATATCAGTTCAAAACCCGCGCTTCAACGAATATGGCTTCTGAACAATTCAGTTCAGGACCCGTACTACAAAGACTAAGACTTCTAAACAAATCAGTTTAGAACTCATACTTCTCAGGTGATATCCTTAACTGTCACATCTTTCTGTTTCAAGGAACAAGTGGTGAAAGGTAATATTGCATTATGTTTTATTTCTATTGAATTTGAAAGTTTGAACCTTCACAAATTTAATTCATTGAGATGAAATTTTCAATTTTTCATTCAATGAATAAAATGTGTGTCAAGGGTGATTTTACAAGTATTTTTGTATTATCTGAGTTATATTTGTTTCAACTTTCACTTCTGAAAGAAATCGAAAGGTTAGCAAAACATGAATGAAATTTATGCTGAATGCTCAAAATTATGGAAATCTAGACTTATATAGAATATAATGCTCAAAAAGCCTATTTGTCAAAATGATGGATGGAAACGAAAATATGGGGGAAACACTATGTTTTAGAACCAAGTGATTGAGATAAAAAAAACATTTAGTTTGAAAGTTTGTACCTGTGGCCTTTCTGGTTTGGGAGAGTAAGTCCTAAGGGGTGCTCGACACCTAGTCCCTAAGGCCAACTGGTCTGGGATCGGCTGACCCAAATCCTTCTATAGAACCAGATAGAAAGCCATGTTTTACTGGTACAAATGGGTTTAAGATATATCGATGTGGCCTTTCTGGTTTGGGAGAGTATGTTCCTAGGGGTGCTCGATACCTAGCACCTAAGGCCAACTGGTCTGGGATCGGCTGACCCAAATCCTGCTATAGAACCAGATAGAAAGCCATGTTTAACGGTGTATCTTATTCTTACTAAACTTTTTGATTAAAAGATGCCAATGTGCACAAAATAAAAGATGCCAATGAGCACATCTCTTGAAACTTGGGAAAAATACAAAGTCGCGATAAACCTGTAAATTTGTAAAAATCCTGATTTTGGACAAATAGTGTGAGTAGAGCAAAGTATTCTTATATGTTTTAGAATTGCCTATGCTTGTAGCTAATCATATTTCGCATGCTAGCACACCAAATAGATTTAGTAAAGGGGTTGAAACTGAGCATTTTTTAACTTGATATGCAATGATGACTTGTATTTGAATCCAAACACATGCATTTGATTTCATTTGATTGAAAAATCTGTTATATTTCATTAAGTTGGATTTCTTTTGTAAAGTTTTCAAATGATCAAATGTTAGTAGTAATAAAATGTAGTTCAATGAATTTTATTTTCCTTGTATAAATGTTTTCATTAAAGCACTGTATTTGAAATAAATAACTTTTAATGAAATATATGCATACTTTCAGGGGGAGAAAACAAATTGCCCCAAAATTCTTATTTTGAGGGGGAGCAAGGTTATTCATTAAGTAGGAGATTGTTAGTAATATTCAGAGACGCGACTGAAATTGAAAAAGGTTTTCGATGATCATGATGCTCACTATCATCGAAAAAGGGGGATAAATGTTTAATTCAATTTCATGTCGAAGATAATTCAAAATCAAAGGGATGAAGATACTAAGTTCAAGAAATCATTCAAAATACAAGAAGTCCAAAATTCGCATACTGGATTTGGATTGTTCAAAATTGCATTGGTTTCGGATCATGTGGAGTCTGAAATGTTGCTGAATTTGGTTATCTTAGTTCTGAGCGTTTCGGAATATGCTTACACATAAAAGTTCAACAATATAGATGATTTCGCATCCTTCTGATCCAAATTCTGATGGTTTCGCATTCAACTTGATACGAATTCCTATGGTTTCGTATTCAACTTCATCCGAATCGACATGGTTTCGCATCCAACTGATCCGAATTCATATGGTTTCGCATCCTTCTTGTTCCGAATTCTCTTGGTTTCGGATCTGTCTACATCCGAATTCTATTGGTTTCTGATCTGCCTACATCCGAATTGATGGTTTCGGATCCTTTTAATATGAGAAAATTAATATGAGAACTATGGTTCTTGCATCAAGAAGGATACGAGAAGTTACTGTTTGTCAAATACTGATAAAGCTGCAAAGATCTGTTTTTCATGTACTAGAGTTGAAGATGGTTTGATAGTGTTTGTTGGAGAAAATTGACTTTACAAAGAGCTGAAGACTGCTGTCATATTTTTTAAATCTTGAATCCAAAGGGGGAGATTGTTAGAGCGTTATTGTATTCAAGATTTACTGTAAAGTCAATGTACTGTAATGAGTCTATCCTGCATTGCTCTGCCTTTATACCTTGTATGTTATGGGTATAAATAGGCATGTCTAGTTCATTAGCTAGCAACAATCTAAGAACACTTCATGCTAATGTCATTTGTAATCTTTGTTCAATATATGGATGACACATTTGCTCTCTAGATTCTCTCTATATTTGTTCATATCATATTGCTAGATTCTGGGTTTATCACCTATATTAATTATTATTTATTAACTATTATTATAAATAAATATTAATTATTAAAATTATTAATTAATAATATTAAGTAATAAAGTATTAAATTAAATTTTAACTATATATTAATATTAAATTCTAAATATTTTTAATCATATCATTTGTTTTTACACATTTTTTTAATATTAATCGATATATTTTAATTATTAATTACTATTTTTTTATTATTATTTTTCATATTATATGTAACATATCTAAAATCATTGTTTAATATATATTTTTACTAAAATTTATTTTTAACGAATTCAAAACTTACGTATATATATAATAATAAATTTTAAATTCTTTTAATTAACATGTTATATTATTTAATTTTTTTTATTACCTTGTTTGTATTAATTAACATATTATATTTGCTATAAAATTGTTTTAAATATATTATTAAATATGTAATTGATAATTTTTTACGATGTCTTTTTTGGTCATTTTACATATTTATAAGCTAGTTTTTGTCAACCGTGATCATCAGTTAGCTTATCAGTTACCAGCTAGCTTATAAATAATCAGCTACCAGTTAGGTTATAAGGCTATGTTTGGCAAACTAGTTGATAATGTAACGACCCGATATCCCATAACATACATAATATATATAACAATTAACATTTCATACACAACGTCGTTACTTTCATAACAAAATACATGATAATTCACATTCGGTCCCAAAGTCTCAAAACTATACAATACAGAAATGTAAACATATCCTAATCTTCATCAGCTAGCAATCGCCTCCTATGCTTTATTCTTCCCTTTGCTAACAAAAGATCCTTGACCTGGAATACATATTTTTAAAAGGAAAATGAGGGTTAGACCAAACGGTCTAGTGAGAAAATCCCTGTCAGTTTAGAAATCCATTTCATAAAACACACTTATACCACAAAGACTTAAATACCAAATAAGACTCGTGCATCGTGTACCACTCATCCTTCACATCATTCACATCATTCCCATGGCCATATTAGTTGGTTGCGAGCCAACAACAACGATGTACAACAACTACAACACCGTTGTACAACATCTACAGCACCGCTGTACAACAACTACAGCAAACATCCGCCGGCATAGTTCGGCAAGTGCTCTCGTGTAGTGTAATGCACATAAAAAAAAACAATATATATATGTACCAATATACAATATTGTCATTTATAAAACCTTTCATCACATTTTCTTTTATAAAAATGTTACCACATTCCAACCACATATACTTCTCAATATGAACACATAATCTCAATCCGTACATATCCATCTCATATATATCACATATATATGTATCCTAGTTGAAAATGTTTTAAAAGTAAAACTCACCTTGAATGCTTAAAAATACGCTTCCAAGACTTTCTCCGAGCTATCCGATCCTTTATCCAAAATTCTCATAATCTGAAACCATTTACATACAAATATCTCCTTACCAACTTATGTATAAGACTTACTAGCAGACTATGGACTCTAAATACATCTATATAACTCTTATCCTCAAATAATGACCAAACAGCCAAAATATCCGGAAACCACAAAAGTATCCGGACAACTTTCCGGACAACACAAAGAATCCAGACAACATGAGGAATCCGGACACCAAAGGAATCCGGATGCCATCCGGTATCTAAATCATCCGGAAACCATCAAATGAATCATCCAGACACTAACAAAAGGGACTACTGGACACCACCTAAGAATCTACCCGGACACATTCATTGTATCCGGAAACCTTCGTCTGTTCATGAGTTTTCTACCCAGAAATCGACTGATTCAATACCAGCAGTGAATTCAACTATTCTAATCCGATAGAAACCTTCTAATAGCAATTACATACATAAAATACAAAGGAACATACCTCAGATACACTTCCAAACATACCAATTTGAAGTCCTAGCCTTAATCTCCTTCTTTTTCTTCCTTTGTCTCCAACACACACATACACACACACCTAAATTGGATATTTCTAAGTTGTGAATAATATTTGAAGTCTAAAATGATAATTTCAAACTTAATTTACCACTTTGGTCCTTGAACTTCTCAATAATGACACCAAATGCCTTTAACTTATAATTTAACCCAACTTATCCTAAACATTAATTATATAGTTAACTTTATTTAACGGAAGGATATTTTTAACTAAAGAACTCACCCGGGATATTACAGATAAGCTAGTTGATGACTTATAAACTAGCTGATAGCTGATAAGTTAGCTGTTAACTAATAAGCTAGCTGATGAAAAAGTCACGTTTGGTAAAAACTAGCTTATAAGTATGTAAAATGAACAAAAATGACATCTTCAGGAAATTATCTATTACAATATTTAATTATATAATTAAAACAATTTTATAGAAATATAATATGTTACTTAATACAACCAATGTTGTAAATAAAATTAAATAATATCAAATATTAATTAAAGAATTTAAAATTTATTATTACATATATACTATAAATTTTGAATTTGTTAAAATAAGTTGTAAAAAAATAAATATTAACTTATGATTTTAAATAACGGTTATATATAACATAAAAAAGATAATCAAATAATAATTAAAAAAGGTAACAGTAATTGATAATTAAAATATATTGAGTAATATTAAAAATATATAAAATTATATAAAAATAATTTATATGATTAACAATAATTAAAAATAATTAAAAATTAATATCAATGTATAATTAATACTTAACTTAATAATTTTCGGTTAATATTTATTAACTAATAATATTTAAATTTAAAAAATTATTATTTATTTATAATAATAGTTAATAAATAATACTTAATATTAATGAGGGTATAATTGGAGTATTCACAAAAAGCTACTCCAATTAGCTTATCAAAAAACTAGTTATAAGGTAGTTTATGGGTATTCTAACATGTATCCAAAAAATAAGCTAGTTTATAAGCTAGTTTTTTTTGTCAAACAATGTCTAAGTCAACAGTTTGCTTATCATGAACGGTGGGTCCCATGAACGCTAAAAAATTCAACTCCAACCACACACTAAAAACATCTTTAATGTTATAATAACAATAAAATAATACTACTTAATGTATTAAACTATTAAAATTTATATGTATAATTATAAAAGTTGATCAGGGTCGGCCCTGGGCCCAGGCCAGTGGGGCGACGGCCCACAGTATCAAAACTTCAATGGGCAGCAAAATTTTAGTCAAATTTTATTATAGCAGGCTCAGTTAATCAGCTTTTGGGCCTAAAAAAATAGCCGTTAAAGCCCAACCTGCTTCAAGAAAAGAAAAGGGAACGATCCAATAAATCAATAATCCAATCATCTATCGGGTTTCAGTCTCGCCTCTAATCCAATCGGCTATATGATGCTCTTACTCAGTCCCGCCTCTGCCCTCTGCCCTCTGACCTCTCGAATGTAACTATCGATCGTCATTTCATATTCGTGAAAGCGATTGATCTTCATCGCCTCTGACCTCTTGAAAGCCATCAGTTCTGTGGTTGTGCCGTTGTGGGGCTGTTGATAACGCCATTTTGGCGTTATTTTAGCACCACTTTCCGTGATTAAATTTCTTGAATTCCAAACAAACGAAGCGTATTTCACGGTTTATTCATGAGTTTTTCTGGAATACATGTTTCGAGAATAAACGAAGAATTCGGTGCGAAAGAAGCTAATTATAGATGAGAATGAAGTACCCGACGAGTTAATGGCAAATGGAGGAGGTACGAGTCAATTCGTGGGTCAAAACCCGAAGAGATGCGTTAAAGAAACTCAAAAGGTGCCACCGAGACTTGTCAAGTTGGGCCGGCAAGAAAATGGGAAATCTTAATTGTTGCAAAACAGTGACTACCGGTACTTGTGTCGGTACTTTAGTCTCGGCGCAACTATCGACAGTGCCTCCCGAGACTTCTGTCGGTACTTAACTCTCGGTGTAAGTATCGATGACGAGCTGATACGTTTTTAACCCTTTTTCACCTAGGGTTTGGGACATTCTTGGCCATATCGACTAGAGAGAGGCAAGGGACGATTTTGGGGCAACTTAGGGCGATTTTCCATAGATTTTAACGCCGATTAACGCTACGAAATCATCGGGGAAAGATCAATTCCTTGTCCGTGTGTATTGCGATTCAACAAAAAGGGAGTTTATTCATACATCGATTTCTTGTTCAAGAGACCATGTCTACTCTACTTTTGATCCTTTTTGCTTTGTGTTTTAACACCCCCAACATGAACTAATCTTAGATTGTTCGGGGTTAGATAAACTTTGGTTTGTAAGCATATGAACACGCAACCTTGTGATTCTTATCAGTTTTTCTAATCAATGAAGCATATGAATTTGGTTTTTATGCTTTTGTGAGTTTGATCACCTTGCAAATTGATTTAGTTGTTAGGAATCCGATTCGAGAGAACGGTTCCATAACTTGACTTGAATTTGTATGCCTAGGGTGAGAAATTGGATAGAGATATACCAAGTAAACCTTAGTACTTCTTTTACAATATTGTTCTTAATGAATTTCTTAATTACTAGATTGAGATCGAGAGATGAAACCTAGTTTTCTAGAAACAACTCTGTTGTTGCTCGAGAGAGAATATAGTTATTTACGTGATTGTGTATTCATTTGATTGGTTTAGTCTGATAATTATCATAAGTTGAGTGTTCTTTGTGAAACCATTGGGATTCCAACCCGCAACTAATTTTCTCCCAAAAAATCCAAATCTGTTCTTTGCTTTTACTCTAAAGTTTAATTAGTTAATTTTGTTTTTAATCGATTAATCACCCATTCATCAAATCAGATCGTTCAGTTAATAGTGATTATAGTCATAGTGATACTCAAATTCTAGTTCACTTGGTTCGATACTCGTACTTCCAAGTACATATTACTTGATTCGACCCGTACACTTGCGGTTAAATTAGGAGGGTGTAAACCCGACTATCAAGTTTTTAGCGCCGTTGCCGCGGAACTAGTTTGCACTGATAGCACTACCAGCTATAAGCGCTATTATATTGAACATTTTTTCTTTTATTTTGTTTTTATTATAGTTATTATTCAGTTTTAGGGTTGCTAATTTTTATACTTTAATTTTCAGGTACCAATTGGTTTATGCCAAGGGGAACCCGGCGGAAAAGCATAGAACCTATCGATCCTGAGATTGAACGCACCACCCATCAGTTACGGAAAGCATCTAAGGTCAGAAAGCAACTGAGAATGGGTGACGAAGTTCCGAGAAATAACCCACCACCTCCTCCTCCGGTGAGAGTTCCTATGCGGTCATTTGCCAATCCCAATGTGGCAGCTGCACGCATAGGTGTGCAACCTCCCACAACAACAGCGAACTATTTTGAGATAAAGCTGAGCACAATTGTCATGATACAACAACATCAGTTTGGGGGAGCACCGACAGAAGATCCTCATGGACATCTTCGTACATTTGAGCGGATCTGCAATACTTTCAAGATTAATGGGGTATCCGAGGATGCAATCAAACTGAGATTGTTCAACTTCTCACTGAAGGGAAGAGCCAAAAATTAGGAAGAAAGTATACCAACTGATCAAATCAATACTTGGCCAGATTTGAAATCTGCATTTCTTCAGAAGTTCTTTCCACCGGGTAGGACAGCCCAGCTTATGGCTGACATTACCCATTTTTCTCAGTGGGATCAGGAGACACTGTACGAGGCATGGGAGAGGTACAATGACATGTTGAAAAAATATCCTCATCATGGGTTACATGGCTGGGTCATCATCCAGACATTCTTTGGTGGCCTTCACCCACAATTTAAGAATGACATCACGACTGCAGCGGGAGGAGCTCTCATGGATAAAACATACTAGGAAGCAGTTGAGTTGATCGAAAACCTGGCCGAACACAATTATTCCACTCCGAGAACAACAATTAGAAGAGTTGCTAGTGTACAAGAGAATGATGAGTTGAAAGCAATCAAGGCTCATTTGGGCGCACTCACTAATCAGTTGAAAGGGTCTTCAATTCAACCAACACTTATGGTTGAAGAGGGTATGCCGGATATGTTCCCACCATCGAACGGACCCGAACAAGTTCAGTTCTTACCGAACCAGAACAACCGCCCAAGGAATGACCCATTTTCCAATACGTATAATAAGGGTTGGAAGCGACACCTGAACTTCTCATGGGCACAACACCAAGGTCAACTAAAGAAAACAATGGGACAACAACAACAACAGCAGCAATACGGTAATCATTCTAACTTTTCCAATTCTTCTCAATCTAACAATGTTTATCGTCCTCCAGGTTTCAGCCAAAGGAAGTTTGGTGAAGGACAATCCGGGGAAAAGAAATCGGGGCTAGAGGACATGATGATGAAGTTCATGTCTAAGATGGATAGCACTGTTGAAGGATTAGCCGGTACGGTAAGTACGGTAAAGGCAGCTACCGATCAAAACACAGCCTCGATAAAACTCCTTGAAAGGCAAGTGGGGAAAATATCTGAAGCCCTACAAAATCGAGCTCCCGGACAGTTTCCTACTCAAACCGAAAGGAAACTCCAGGAGGACTACAAGGCCATTCATTTGAGAAGCGGTAAGGAGTTGATTGAAGATCCTACACGAGAGTCGTTGTCAAAAGAGATTGATACCAAAGTGCAAGGTGTTGATCCTATAGAGGTGGAGATGGAATCTAATGAAGAGATAGTGATAGAGGAGTCAAAGAGTGAGGAGCAAAAGAAAAAGCAACCAAGTGCTCCTAAGCAACCGCTAGCTAAGCCTGTCACACCGAAAGTACCATATCAGAGCAGACTTAAAGCCCACAGGTATGATATTAATGTTTTCAAATTTCTTGAAGTTTTTAAGAAATTACACATTAACATCCCTTTCGCAGATGCTTTGGCACAAATGCCCTCTTATGTGAAGTTCTTGAAAGATATCCTTTCTAACAAAAGGAAGATTGAGGAGCATGCGATGGTTGCACTTACTGAAGAGTGCATTGCGATAATCCAGCACAAGCTTCCCCTGAAGCTTAAGGATCCAGGTAGTTTTACCATCCCTGTTCATATAGGAAATTCTGAATTTAGTAAGGCTTTGTGTGATCTTGGAGCGAGTATTAACTTAATGCCTTTGTCTATTTTCAGGAAACTCGGACTTGGAGAAGTGCAGCCGACTAACGTGACATTGCAGCTTGCCGACAGATCCACCAAGTATCCATATGGCGTGATTGAAGATGTGTTGATCAAGGTGGACAAGTTTTATTTCCCGATTGACTTCGTGGTCCTCGACATGGATGAAGACAAAGAGATACCGTTAATTCTTGGCCGACCTTTCTTAGCCACTGGAGCAGCATTGATAGATGTAAAGGGAGGCAAGCTAACTCTCCAAGTGGGTGATGAAGAGGTAGTCTTCAATGTTTTTCGGGCAGCTAAACACAGAATGGAATCAGATGAGTGTTACCGAGTAGATGTGATGGATTCCGTGATTAGAGAGACATGCGGCCTGCAAGTTTTCGAAGACCAATTGAAGAATGTTTTGACTGGTACCAATAATGATCTGGAAAGCGAACATGTGATGAAATTAAATGCATTACCATTATATAAGGGGTTTCGATGACCCGTGGTTGAGGATTTTGGGACACCTATTCCAAAGTCTCAACCATCATCACATACACCACCACAACTTGAGCTCAAATCGTTGCCATCACATCTAGAGTATGCGTACTTGGGAGACAAGGAAACACTACCGGTGATTATCTCATCCAAATTGAGTCCCGAGAAGAAAGAGAAGCTACTTCGAGTTCTGATAGAGCATCAAGATGCAATTGGATGGACAATAGTCGATCTAAAGGTTTGAGTCCAACTTTTTGTACACATCGAATCAATCTTAAGGAAGGGCATCGACCAGTAGTTCAACATCAACGCCGACTCAACCCGAACATGAAAGAAGTGGTCCGCAAAGAGGTCTTGAAACTTCTTGATGATGGAATTATCTATCCGGTTCCGGATAGCCCGTGGGTGAGTCCAGTCTAAGTCGTACCAAAGAAGGGGGTATCACTGTTCTCCGGAACAATAAAAACAAGCTCATTCCTTCCTGGACGGTTACGGGGTGGAGAGTATGCATTGATTATAGGAAACTGAATGATGCCACTCGAAAAGACAACTTTCCACTCCCATTCATTGATCAGATGTTAGAGTGACTGGTGGGGCATGAGAATTACTGTTTCTTAGACGGATATTCGGGGTATAACCAGATACCCATAGCTCGTGAGGATCAAGATAAGACGACCTTTACATGACCTTATGGTACTTTCGCTTACCGGAGAATGTCCTTCGGTTTATGTAACGCTCCAGCAACCTTCCAGAGATGGTAGAGCGGACTATTGAGATCTTTATGGACGACTTTTCAGTGTTCGGACCTTCATTCGATACATGCCTAGAGCACTTGGAAGTCGTCATGCAAAGATGTAAAGAGACAAGCCTCGTATTGAATTGGGAGAAGTGTCACTTCATGGTGACCGAAGGAATCGTGCTTGGTCACAAAGTATCGAAAGCGGGGATTGAAGTGGACAAGGCAAAGGTGGCGGTCATCGAGAATCTTCCATATCCGAATTCCGTCAAGGGAGGTCGGAGCTTCTTGGGACACATCGGGTTCTACCGGCGATTCATTAAGGATTTCTCAAAAATTACTAAACCTTTGTGTTCTTTACTTCTTAAAGATGTAAAATTTGAATTCAGTAATGATTGCATTCTTGCTTTTGACAGGTTGAAGAAAAAACTGACCTTGGCACCTATTCTCACGACACCTGATTGGAATCTTCTGTTTGTTCTCATGTGTGATGCAAGTGACACGGCAGTTGGAGCGGTTTTGGCCCAAAGAAAAGATAAGCGAATGCACGTGATCTATTATGCCAGCTAGACATTAGACGATGCTCAGATCAATTATGCGACCACCGAGAAAGAGCTACTAGTTGTTGTATACGCTTGCGAGAAATTCCGATCCTATTTAGTCGGTGCCAAGGTAATCGTGTATACCAGTCATTCCGCCTTGAAGTATTTGATGACCAAGAAAGTTGTAAAGCCGAGACTCATTTGGTGGGTACTTTTACTCCAAGAGTTTGACTTGGAAATCTTGGATAAGAGAGGTTCGGAGAACACGGCAGCGTACCATTTGTCACGGCTAGAGGAGAATGAAGAACATGCTAAGGACAAATTCATGATTAATGACTCATTTCCAGACGAGAAGTTATTCAAAGTTAATCATTCGGAGCCTCAGTATGCAGACTTGGTGAACTTTTTGGCCGGAGCGGTGATCCCTCATGGTATGAACTCACATCAGAAGAAAAAGTTCCTTTCTGATGCGAAAAGGTACTTTTGGGATGAACCATACTTGTACAAACATTGCGCTGATGGGATGATCAGAAGATGTATTTCAGAAGAAGAGAAAGCAGATATCTTGAATCATTGTCATACTTTAGAGTGTGGCGGTCACTTCAGTACGGATAGAACGGTGGCTAAGGTACTACAGTCAGGATTCTTTTGGCCATCCATGTTCAGAGAAGCTAGAGAGTTTATATCCCGTTGCGACCGTTGTCAGAGGGTCGGGAACATCACAAAGAGAGATGAGATGCCCATGAAGATCTTTGTGGAAGTTGAATTATTTGACGTATGGGGGATCGACTTCATGGGACCGTTCCCGAACCAATTCTGTAATGAGTACATATTAGTAGCGGTGGACTACGTGTTTAAGTGGGTAGAAGTGATCACAACTCCTATAAATGATTCTAAAGTAGTGATCAACTTCTTACGGAATAATATCTTTTCAAGGTTAGGAGTTCTGAAAGCACTGATTAGCGATGGCGGCAGTCACTTCTACAACCTGTATTTGGAAGCATTTCTAAAGAAATATTCGGTTAAGCATAAAGTCACTACACCATACCATCCACAAGCCAACGGCCTAGATGATGTAACACCCCGGATATTGAAATACGGGATTTGGACTTGCGGACGTCTGCATGGGCCAAGGGCCGGACGTCCGCAATGCGCGGAAGTCCGCGGGTCATCTGCGGAAGCAACAGAGAAATTTTGGGGATTTCAGCCAAGGCAAGCCGAACGCCCGCGTGATGGTCAATCCGGACGTCCGCGATGCATCTGATGAGATATTTTGTGTTTTTAAGATCTTTTCCCTCTCTCTTCCCTCATTTCATTTTCCTTCACAACAACTCAGCTCTCTCTCTCTCTCTCTCAAACCGATCTCTCTCTCTAGAAAACCCTAAATCCTTTCTCTTCTTCTTCATCTTCTCCACTCAAACTAAACCCACTCCTACCATTGTTGAAGATATGGAATCTTGAAGCTTTTGGGGAGACTATGAGCTTTCTTTTGGAGGATTCAAGTGGTGAAGGTAATCTCTCACTACCCAAATGCTAGATTGTTGTTGTTTTCACCTTCTCTTCCATTTTGGGGTATTATTGGGTGATTTTGGTTATGTTTGGTTAAAGTAATCTTCTTCTTCTTCATCCATGAAAATTAGGGTTTTGGTATGAGTTGAGATTTGGATGTAAAATGTTTGGGGAATGATTCTATGTGTTGGATTTGAATATTTAAGGTTGGAAACTTATGGATCTAGGTTTTTGGAGGTTTTGGCTTGAAGATGCAAGTTTCTTCAAAGGAGCTTACGTTTGGGGAAAATCTAGATTTAGCCTAAATTTAGCAAGGTGAGTTCAAGTTGATTTGTGAAAACTTTGTACATGCCAAAAACGTTATTTTCCAAATACTTGTGTGTTTTACTTGAAATTATCAACTATTAAGTTATTTGATGGGTTTAACCCTTTTGAAGTGTTTAACTTTATAAAGTTGTAAAACACCCATATTTGGGATTTTTGGATATTTTGATGTGTAGAAATCATAATATGTCCTTAAAAGATTTATTGCTCAAAATTAAGTTTATTTGATGGTTTAATCATATTGGAGTAATTGATTTTATAAACCATTTGAGAAATACACAATTTAGTGTCAAGAGTCATTTTGAGAATTATAAGGATATGAGTCCTTTTGGGAAAACCCTTATGTTTAACCCGTGTCGAGTTTTGGGTTAGTGATGATTTTGTGGTACTTGTTTACCTAAACGATGTTTAAATGCATTTTATGCTATGATGACCGTTATTTATGGGTCTAATGAGTTTTGAGCATTTTGCTCGGTTTTAACTTTAAAGAAGTCTTGGGGACATTTTGTCCAGTTTTGATGGCTCGATGTGGAGTCTTATTTATGGTTTGCATTTATTGCATCATATCACATGTTATTGTGTATTATTGATATTTACATGTTCGGTTGCGTTAGTCATTCCAGGATGGGCATATTATTATAGACTGTGTTGCATTGGATCCATTGGCACTTAAGTTAGTCTTTATTTGATGGTCTACTGGGTGTCGCGGGATTTGACCGGGCCCCATGTTTTATGACCTTTTACTTTTCAAGGGTACACTAGGAGGGATGAGTCCGGTTGAGCTGTCAGGTTGATTGACGGGCGTTTATGACCTTCGCCATGTTGGGGCAATGTTGTGGTTGTATCCCCGCTTGTGCTGAGCCTTTGTGGTATTCTTAGTAATATTCCGCTAAGGTCAGCTGTCTCTTTGGGTGTGTCTTGAAAGGCGTCGTATGGGACACTTGGGCCTTTATGCAGTGAAGTGTCGTACGATTAACATTGTTTGAGTGCCATACTTTTGTGTTCATCCACTCTCAATGGATACGGGTCTCCCCCGTCGTGGGCCAGCCTTACTTGGGATTTGATAATGTACATGTTTTATTATCGTTGGTCTTATATGATTGACTGCAATTGGATGATTTTAATATTGGATTCCCCTCCATGTATATTAAAGTTTAAATGAAGCAGGTCATTTCCATATTTGTGGTATTTGGACTTCATTACAGTTTACGTTCGTGTGAGTATTGGTTTGTATCATGTTTTCGATGAAGTATTATATTTAAATGGATTGTTCTTCCATGATTTATGGGTTGAGCATTTTGTCGTCAACCGTATTTGAAGGTTTTGCATAATATATAATTATTCACGTGTTGCGTGAGTTTGGATTGGAATTCATTTTGGAAAACTCTTTATACCTTTTGGGAACTTTTCTCATAGATTTTGTGTGCGTTGGAAAATGAGTCGTTTATATCCATTTTGTAAACTCTTTTGGAAATCATAATCTATGTTGCAAACTTTCATTTAAAGAATTATTTAAATCATGCTATAAACTCTTGAACTCGCTAGGCGTTATCCTAACCCTTTTTATTTGTCGGCATGTGCAACAGGTTCAGGTTGGGAGTAGTTCTAGTGACACTGTGAAAGGTCGTTTGCTGGTAAAGTGCTCGGGAGGTGAATAGCTTAAGTGAAGTTTTTCGCATTCATCTTTGGGATTAGCAACTTGTACTTGGGTTAAGTAACAACCGATGTGGTTTTAATCTTTGTAATAAGACTTGAATTATATATTGTTAGAGGTTAACCATAGATTGTAATTTGAGGTATTTTACCTATTGGATTATAGGAAGAAATCCTATTATCTCGGATGTATTATAGAACATTTTATTTAGTTGCTCTTTCCTAATTCGAGGGTGTTACAGTTGAGGTCTCTAATCGGGAATTAAAGCAGATCCTGGAGGAAACCGTGAACGCATCAAGAAAGGATTGGTCGACCAAGTTGGATGATGCATTGTGGGCATATCGGACAACATACAAAACCCCTCTCGGGACCACTCCCTACCGCTTAGTATTTGGCAAAGCATGTCACTTGTCGGTCGAGCTCGAGCACAAGGCTTATTGGGCAATCAAGCGCTTGAATATGAATCTTACTGCAACCGGCTAGCATAGATTTTTCAATTGAATGAACTAGATGAGATCATACAAGATGCATACAAAAATACGACCATCTACAAGGAAAGGACCAAGGGATTCTATGACAAAAGACTGCATCCAAAGGTAATTCTTCCGGGCATGCAAGTTTTACTATTTAACTCTCGTCTTCGTCTTTTTCCAGGTAAGTTGAAGTCCAAATGGTCTAGTCCATTGACAGTCAAGGAAGTCTTCCCACATGGCGCGATCGAGTTACAAGGCAAAGATGGGGAGACTTTTAAAGTTAATGGCCAAAGAGTGAAGCAATATCTCAGAGAGGAAACGATGGTAGCGGACACCACGTTCCTACAAGAACCAAACCAGTGATCGCCGCGAAAAGTCGTGCCACGACTCTAAATAAGGCGCTAGGTGGGAGGCAACCCACCAGGTTTGTTTAGATTATTTTTTTGTAATTTTCGTGGATAAATTTTTCGTTTTGTGCCTTTTATTTTCATTCGTTAAACCCTCTTGTCGAGTAGTCGAGTTGGAAAAGATCCCTAAGTCGAGCGCGTTGGTTTTGGTATGTTTGATATGAGCTTAAAAATCAAGTTTTGAAATTTTGGTCTTCGAGAGTTTCACCGGTAGTCAACCCCCGGTACAAGTACCGGTGAGCTCTGGAATGTGTTGAAATTTTTGATCTTCGAGAGTTTCACCGGTAGTCAACTCTCGGTACAAGTACCGAGGGGCTCTGGAATTTCTGAGGATTTTTTTTACCTTTGAGAGTTATGTCGGGACTATTTCTCTCGCCAATTCTACCGTTGAAGACTGTGCACATGAGGTAAGTTTTTATTTTATTGTAGTTATTCAAAAAAAGGTAAAATAGAAAAGACAAAACAAACTAAATGTTATGTTAATTGATTTAAATTTTATTTCTTCTTTCGTTAAATAAAGAAAAACCAAATAAATAAATAATCAAGTTTCCTTTTAGTTTATTGTTATTTATTATTGTCTATAAAAAGAAAAAAATTAATATATATATATATATATATATATATATATATTGTATAATAATCAAAATAAATAACTTTTTGATTTTTAAAAATAAGTTTTTAGTTTTTATTTATAATTTATAATTTAAAATAGGTTTTTGTTTTAATTTGATTTTTTAACTTTTTTTTCAAAAAAATAAAACAAGTGTTTAGGAGATGTGGATAGGTTACGAGACTTTTGTTTCGGTAGAAATCCCGATAGGGGCTGTTTTGTTTTCTAAAAACTAACTCTCGGTGCCCTTTCTCTCTACCACTACTCTCGCTAAGCTAGGTTTGTGGTTCCGGTTTTTGTTCTATTTGTGATCACACATCTTTTGTTTTGCATAGCACATGGTCACGACTACTTGCACCACGGGTACACATAACGCCTATTCATATATTCTTGGTGTCTTACTTGTTGGTAATTCAAACCTAGGTTGACACCTAGGTTTGGGGTAGGCAATTTTGGGTGAACATCTTAATACCGTAACATGAGCCCAACCTAGGCCTTGGCCTAGGTTTGGGGTGGCCGATTGGCATGCACAAGGTTCAAACCTAGACAAAGGTCTAGGTTTGGGGTTCATTCTCCTATGCTACAGTTACTAATGCACTTACCGTTGCTTTTTCAGGAAATGGGAAGGACAAAATCGACCACCACCACCTTGTGATGGCCGGAATATGACAAGCTCACACCGGCATAAAAACTTCAGGAACGCCAAAGGCCGAATAGAGACATCATCCGACGATCCAAATTGATGGCTAAAAGGAAAGTTTGGTCGGAGCGTGGAATCAGCCTTCAGAGACTCCCACCATCCGCCCATATTGCTAGCACCATCCAACGCTACCGATGGGCTTAGTTCGGGAATTCTATGCCTCCTTACATGTCGGTATCTTCAACGGGTTTGGTGAAGTGATGGTTCGAGGCTGTAAAGTCACGCTAATGGTATCCGACATCTACGAATACTATGGCCTTCCACGAATTGACCCGACAAGATTCGTAGGTGGATACCTCCTATTCCGGGGGTAGACCCACGGGTGGAGTATAGCAGTGAGATCGTCGGCACTTTGAGGCGAAATGAGGACTCTTTCTGGAATTACGATCACAAGCTCAAAAAGAGTCAACTTCACATCGACACAGCCTTTTGGATGGTGACGGACAGCCTTCTACCCTCGACACACAACAATGAGGCGACTTTTAGCGTGACAAAAAATCTATATTGCATCCAATAATCGATGATCATTGACGTTGCTCGCATTATCCACCTCGAGATCATCGACACAGCTTCAGATCAAGACAAAGGTGTTCTTCCATTCCCTTGCCTAATCACTAACTTTTGTTTGCGACCAGGTATTCAGTCTCAATTACCGAACGACGCACCCCGTGACTTGGATATTCGAACATACACGTACCAAGTCACATACTTAAAGAAGGAAGAAGTTGTGGCCACTTATCACCATGATCTCTTAGAACTCCCAAAGGCGGTGGATGCGATAGAGGCGGCCGATACACTATTGGATGAGGAGGATGAGGACTATGTCCCCACCAACAGAGCGGGATCCATCTCCAATGCACCATCATTGAGCCAAATACGTAATCAGTTGAACCGGATGGAAGGAAAGATAGACAAAGTTGTGGCACAATCGGCCGATGCACTATCACTGGCGAGAGAGACGCACGCGATCATTCTACATATCATGCCACAATCGGAGAACCCAAGTCTTGGGCAAGAGCAACCACATGGTCAGGCACGTAAGAAGCGAAAGCGCGCTGGCCCATCTCATTGAGATCACCTCTTCTTATTTTCTTTGGCTATCTGGTACACTTTATTTTTCAGACACACGGATGACTGTCCTAACTGATATTACTGGTATACTCATTCTCTTGTCATGATGTAATTGCTCATGTTTCGTCTGCATTTTCTTTATGTAATTACTCAAAACCAAGTTGACACATTGGGGTCAATGTGTTGGTAAGGTTTGGGGTTGTTGGCATGGGCATACTTATGTAGGCACGGTACCGTTTTTGGGTCAAGTTTTAAAAATCTATGTAGGATGAAGACACACGAATTTATGTAAAGCACAGTTTTCACGAGGTTATATTGTCTTGCGAATCTGAAAACGATGATATAGTCTGGATTAACGACTAGGAGATTACATTATTATGAGACATTAGTAGAGACCACCCGTGAGATTTTGAGCCCTATAAAAGACCGATTCGTTTCCGAGAGATGTGACACATAAAATCTATATACATAGATGTTATTCTTTCATCGTGATTATAGTCTGATCTCACTATAAGTTGCATTAAGTAGCAAAGACTTCCATCAGGATATTGAGTAAAGGTTTAGTCACCTCATCGTGTGGACCTTCAGACATGATTCCAGGCATTGTGTGTAATTTTTTGCATCTTTTTAGCTTTCGTTCCTTTGATTATCTGTGTGCACCTAAGCCCCTTTGCAGCCATACACTTAAATGAATTTTCTTTTCGAACCCCACTATTTAACCCCAGCCTAAACACTATCCGACCCTTGTCCTAAGATATGTCAGTCACAAGCGGCAAGGATCATGGTGATGGATGAAATGAAAGAAGAAATAAAAGGGGAGTGAGAAAGGAAAAGCAGACCTAATCGAATCAGTGAGCTGCTAATAAAAGAGGGCCAATGGTTGCCCCATAAAAACAAGAAAAAAATTGGTCAATTACCCGGGCTAAGAGTAAAAGCCAAAGAGCAATATGATACCAAAGGGTGTAGTGCCAAAAGAAAAGAACAAAAAGATAGTTACACCAAAAGGGTGTAGTGGTGGGAGAAGAAAAAGAAGAAGAAAGAAGAAGAAAGAAGAAAAGTTGGGAAAGTAAGGCGGAAACGTCTAAGAACCGCACAAAGATTGATACATCTAGGCTTTTGTTCCCTTTTACCCTTCGTTTCTTAGCCATAACCCCCAGCCCCATTACAACCCAATAAAAGACTTGGATGATGAAAATGTGATAAAGGTAGACTACTTTTACTAATATTCCTTGCCTTGCTACTTGATTCCTTCCTGATATCATTTTCATTTGAACATTAGTGCATCTTTCATTTTCAGTAATCATGTAAATTCTTGGGTATTATTGTACATAACTTTTAAATACATGACAACATGTGTGACAGCCTAGGATCCGACTTGTAACACCCTCAAATTTGGAACGAGCAACTACCTTTAAAATTCAATAAATTAACCAAAGTGTATAAAATCATTTCTACAATTCCTTCATCAAAATACCTCGGGAATTAAAACATCATAATTTCTACAGTTAATAACTTAAGACGGAGTTACTTAAAACAACACAAGTTGCTAGTCCAAACGAATGCGGAAAACTTCACTAATCAAGTCACCTCTCGTGCACTCTACTAGAACTCGCCACTTCACAATGTAGCTAGAGCTACCCCAACCTGAGCCTGTTGCACATGCCGACAAATAAAAAGGGTTAGGCTTACGCCTAGTGAGTTCACGCATTTTATCATGACTATATAAAATCATAAATAGGAAGTTAGCAGTTTTAGTCATGATTCAATAAATCTTTAATGAAAGTTTGCGACAAAGGTTATCATTTCCAAAGAGTTCCTAAAACGGACATAAATGACTCCTTTTCCAACACACCCAAAATCCATGGGAATCCTCCCCAAAATGTAAAAATGTTGGTTCCCGTTTTGGTTAAACAAGATTATCAGATCTATTAGTTCAGGTTTAAGGTTTAATGCGGAAGCGTATTTAAAGAACTAACAGATAAGTTTGATAGATTTAGAACAAACTATAAATAAACAGTGAACAGAATATTATATCTCAAAGTTTACTGAATATATATATCAAGAACAGGTTTATGAACCGTGAGAAAAAAAGCTTTAAAACAGATATGACTCTTAAGGTGAATAAGCTTTTGTGTTCTTGATGTTGTTGTGTTATGTATTGTGTTTTTTTGCGTAAGGAAGAACTCAACATGAGTCTTCCTTATATACTACTCTAAGGGGACCATAAAGCATATGCTACTATTCAAAAGGTACGTATGAATAGTAGAGAGGATGTCGTGAACAGTTGCAAAGATGGCATAAACACTCAGACGTGCTGTATTGCATTTAATGAAGCAGACGTCTAATATGTACTAAGCCCTACTGAGTCCAATCAGAGTTTGACACGTCGACGTTGGACAGGGCATGCTACCATGCAAGTTGATGTACGAGTCCTGTAACAGTAGCAAGATATTATAAATATCTTCAAGTCTAAGTGAGGACCACAGAGGCTCTGTAATGAGTTACAGAGGTTCTGCGGTCTGGTCCTCTGTGGAGCAGTCTTCACCGGATTCCGAGTCTTTGGTCTTCTTTGTGCGTACAACAGAGCTTCTGTAGGAAGCCTCTGCTGCTTCTGTAGCTTCTTAACCTTGATTTCTCGGTAATGTCGGCAGAGCCTCTATAAGAGGCTTTCTTCACTTAGCCTATTTTTCACTACTTCTAAATACTTCTATGATTAGGAAGATTGAAGCTAACAATCTCCCCCTAAGTAGTGAAAAATAAAAAATTTGAACTTGAGTTACGTTTGGCTAAGTTAGATAAGACAGAGGTTAAACAATACCTCGAAATTTCTTTCATTTAGAAATATGCCAGAGGCATTTTACATTTGAGTACAATGAAAGATAAACTTTAACTTTGTTTGCAGAGATTGGAGGTCTGAGAATCAGATTTTGGCATCTTTGAAATCGTTGTAGCTTCTGTTGTCTCTTCCGACTTTTCTGATCTCTTCGTAGAATCTGATGCAGAGTTATCTTAGGCGAATTGTTGCGTCAATCTCTCTTATGATAGTATCTGCAGCATCTTTATCCATTTTCTTTGAACCTCTGTATTTCACAAGGCTTGCTCTGAACTTGTTCAGAGTACTTGTTGCGTACTTCTGACAGTCCATGCATACAAATAGTTTAGTTTCGCCTTGAGGGTTTTGAAATACTAACCCAAACCGTGGTTCTGTGATGATTGAGTTAGGTACGGCGTCCGGTGGGCAGCGATCCTCTGGTGGTCGTAAATCCAGATGCTTGAGACCAAGATCCTTTCCCAGCTGGAAATCTATCATGCTGTAGAGCAGAAGCTTTTCCCTCATAGCTTTTCTCAACACTTGATAGGCTCTGGTGTTTGCCTCTGTGTTGTAGTTGTCCTTTGTCCATTGCAGAAGGTCAGGTAGATCATATGGATTGATATTTCTTAAATCAGCATCAGCGAAGGTAGTTTCTGAATTGTTTTCTCTTCTGACTTTGTAAAGATTGTACCTGACCCTTGGATAGGTTCTTGTGAAGGAGAATTTGCAGAAGATTACCTTTTTGATCTTGTGGATTGAGAAGACATCTGCTTTGGTTCTTGGCTTTGTCCTTGTGAAGATGTTCTCAAATTCTTCTCTGATCCTTGGATCTGTCACATGATCTGTTGGATAGTTGGTCTGAAAGGATTGTTTGTAGAGGTATTTGTATACCACTTCTTCCATTTCTTCATATGTTGGACCTGGCTGTGGTACTTGTCTTCTGAGACTCTCCATCTGTTGAACAACTTCTGCGGCTCTACCAGTTAGAGGAATGTCTGACAGAGGCTTCAATCCATGTGCCCAGTCAACTTCTTCAGGCTTTGGGGTTTGAAAGGCATCAAACGCACTCTTCATTAGTTTCTCTGTTGGCTTTGGCAATGTTTTCTTCTTAGGCTCTTCTGTCAGTATTCCTTTGCCCTTATCTTTTGGTGGGGCAGAAACTGTTGCTTCTGTAAGTTTGGAGGTTGGCACTTCTGTTGGCTTGATGGGGGTTGCCTCTGTGGGTTTTGACATTTGTGATTTAGAGGACTTTTGTGGCGATGGTTCTGTTGGCTTGAGTTGCTCTGTAACCTCTGTTGGAGGTTGTTTGTTGACTTCTTCTGTGAGCTCAGTTTCTTGTGATGAAGTATTGACATCGAATCTTTTTGTCATTTTGAAAGCTAAAGTGAACCTGTGCCTTTCTTCTTCTCTCTTTGTCATTCGATCACTCATTGTTGTGTGCATCCTTTTCAGAACGTCAGAAGCAGAGGTCGTTGCTCTTTTTGGTTTGGTGGCGATCGACTTTCTTCTGGGTATGGTTTGGGGTGTTTCCACAGAGGTGGGTGTTTTCTCTGTGGTTTGTTCATCTGTTTCTTCCAAAATGATTACCTCAGGGGCGGTTGTTGCCTCTGTGGTTTGCAGATCTGCTTCTGGAGTTTTGGTTTCGTTAGGAGATGATTCCACAGAGATGGGTGTTGTCTCTGTGGTCTTTTGGGTTTGTTGTTGGGTTTCTTCTGGAGGGGCTTGGTTGATTGGTTCTGCTGCGATTGGTGGACTTTGTATTCCTCTGCTCGTAGCTTTCTCTCTTAGATTCTCCCCCTCAGGATTATCTGATGGACCAGGTTGGTCATCATCAGAATCATCCTGACTCTTATCAGAAGTACCCTCTGCTCTGCAAGGAGTGTTGGGCTTCTTTGGTAATTCAGCTCCTGCTGCCATCAACTTTTCACAGACATCATCGCAGAGGCCAATCAATGTCGCAAGCTCTGCTTCTGTTTTGAAACGCATTCTGCCGACACTCTTTCTGAAATCCTTGACATAGTTGGCATTTGCAGTTGTGAAGGAGACAATGACTTCTGTGACCTGGTTAATGACGTTCTGTCCGAGCTCTGTAAGCTGTGCTCTGGTCATATAGTCTTTTGGTTGCATCATTGTCGAGTTGCGTATTGCCTCTGCTTGTACTTGTGATAGGGCATTCTGTAAGTCTGCAGGAGTGATGCCCTCTGCTCTGTTGGATTGCGTATTCATTTGTTCAAGGAAATCTTTGACAGAGTCCCTGAAAGCAGAAGTTGCAGTTGTTCCGAATTCCTGAGCTGCAGAAGTGGTTGTTGTTTTGGCAGAAGTTTCGGCAGAAGACTTCATCTCTGAGATGGCGGTTTTTACCTCTGTGGACAGATTGTCCATTTTGGTGTTCAGTTTCAGGATAGCCGTAGATGTTGTCTCTGTAAAGGATTTGAAAGAGCTTTGCAACTCTTTCATTGTTTGGTTCACAGAGGTGACAAGGGTTTGGAACTCATCCCTTGATACTTGTGTTCCTTGTGTAACCTCTGGAGGAACACATTCGTCTCCAGAGTGAGTCCCTGTTCCTGGGACACCTTCGTTCACCCTTGTTTGTACGATGGGGGTGGAAGGATTTCCTTCTGATCCTCGAGAAGAAACCTGAGTTTCGATCTCTACAGAAGTTCTGTGAAGAACAGTGTCCAAATCCACTCCAGAGGTGGATATTGGAATGTCCTTCTGTTGACTGGGAGACTTGTCTAGAGTCTCTTCGTCTCTGTGCTCACTACTTCTCTCTGAAAGAAGTTTTGGTCCTAATGTGTGCGTGGCAGAGGAAACGAATTCCTCTGTAGGATGTTCTAGGGTGATCTGGGGCGACTGATCACGAACAATAGGTGAGTCTCTTTGAGGAGACTCCCTAGGAATGGATTCCCCGGTTTCTGTGGGCACAGAGGTTGAAAGAGTAACCTCTGACTGGATGGTTTGGGTTAGGATCGAGCTGTGCTGCTCTTTTTCAATAACTCCTTCTGCAGCTAGACCTGCGGAGTTAGAAATGTGGGTTGCACTGGGAGTTGGTTTTGGTTGTGTGCCTCTATTTATCCAGGAATCTTTTCTTGCTTCTTCCTCTGTTAAGCATCCAAGCACTACTTCATTTTCTATCATATCATCCTCTGTAACTTTCCTATGGCTTGGTGCTTCTTCCCTAAGTTCTGTTGAAGTTCCTTTCTCTGGTCGTAAGAAGTCATACATTTGATGAGATCCGAATAATCTCATGACATGTGGATGATAAAGACCCTTACGTATCCAGACAGCTTCTTCTTCATATGAATCTGTCTCTAAGATCTCTATTTCTGTCTCTGTTGTTGCTAATCCCTCTTTTTGTACAACTTCGGCCCCTTTTTCTTTCTCTTCTTCCATCATATTCTCATAAGCCTCTGTAATTTCACCTCTCTTCCATTCAGCTTTTGTTTGTTCTGTTTCTTCTGAAGCGGGGTTTGGACTTCTTCTGTGGACGTCCAATCCTTGAATGAAAGGGTTTTGTAAAATAACAGGGGTGTCGGCTGGATGATTTTTGGGTGTCGTGTCATCTTCTTGCAGATGTGTGTCAATGCCAGAAATGAAGAAATCTTGTTCTTCTGGAGAGTGGTGGTCGAGAGGTTGTGCCGTCCACCCTGCTGTATTTAGGGTGTTGGCAATTTCAGGGTTCTGTAAGAAGTCGTTCAGGTCTCCTTGGTGAGCAAATCTATCTGGAGATTGATAGGGTGATTGATACCTTTCTGTATCCATTTCTTCTTCTGCAACTTCTTCTTCAGCAGTTTCCTCTTCTGCAATGGTAACCAACTTTGCAAGTGACTTACCTTGCTTCTTTTTGGTTTTCCTCCTCTTAGGATTTGGTGCCCCTTCCTCTGTTGATTTCGATCTTCTTTTCTTCTTCATTTTTGGGGAAGAGGGAGGAGCAGAGGAGCCAATTTCTGTGGCATGAGGAGGTGAAGGTTGTTCTTCTGCAACGCTTGTTGAGGTGCCTTCTGCAGTTTTTCTCTTCTTAGCTTTTGGAGTAGAAGCAGAGGTTCTTGATGAAGACTTCTTTCCCATAAGTTCTGCACGTTTGGCTATAAAGCTGAGTTGAATAGCCATGTGTTTTGCTAACTTCTGATCCTTTTCTGCTTGAGTGGAAAGAGGTTTTGCTATCATTGTTCCTAGGGGGACACCTAAACGCGGGGGTGTCATAGAACTCGGTTTAGGAGTTCTATGATCGCGTATATACTCTTTCTTAAGGGATTTATTCGATACGTAGCGCAGAAGCTTCTTTGACAGAGGTCTGCAGTGTGAGTAGCCATCAGTATGATCAGTGGGGGTATTCTTGTTCATCGGGAACTGTTTGGGAGTTGGTCCTTCCATTGGCCAGTTTTGGATTAGCAGTAGAGGTTCGAACAGTACTCCCAATATTCTTTGGAATTGCAGAGGTGGTTGAAAGTTGGGATCGTTCTCTTTGAGCCTTTTCGTGATGTTCTTTCTGTCGATGGTGTTTATGATCTCTTGCATCATTATGGTCGCATAATCTAGTGGAAGATCATAGTAAACCCCATACATGATGCTCAAGATTTGATGTGAGCTCTGGTCAATACTCCCTATTTTCCCTGTGAGGCATCTGTTAAGAATAGAGAACAAAGTGTTCCACAGAGGTGGTAATCTTCCTCTGCGAAAGTCATTTCTCTTTCGTAGTTGGGTGTTGTACCCAAGCATTTCTACGAAGCGACAGAGCTCTTCGTTTTATGGTTGCTCTGCATAACTCTTCAATCCCAGAAGACCCCTTGTTGGTAGGTTGAATTCAAGTGAGAACATTGTTCTGTTGAACTTGATTTCAAGATGCTCAGATTTATCAGGTTTTGAAATGTACCCTTTGATAAGAGAATCGTCTATATCAAATCGGAAGCTTTGCCAAAATTGGTTCAAATAACGGGCTGGAATTTTGTTTGGGGTTCTTGAGAGTAGAGGGAAGAGGATGTGATTTTCCATTATGTTCAGAAGAATAGCATGGGCTTCGCCGAAAGCAGTGGGTGAGGGGACCAAATAGCAGTTGTTGGATTTGATGGGAAGTATGGTTTCGAAGTGATCTCTTGCTATGAAGTTTTGCAAGTGTGTTGTCGGAGCAAATTCTGCTGAGTCCCCGGAATCTTGTTGTTCAATAGCTCTTGCAAGGTTGGGGTTTTCTGAATGTTCAGAATGGGCAGGGGAGTGTTCCGGTGAGTTCGCCGGAGAGAGTTCAGAGGATGTAGCTCGAGAAGATGAAGCCATTTGATTTTAAGAACAAGGTTTTTTTGCAAGCTTTTGCAGGGTTTCGCCTGAGAAGAAGATAAGAGTTTGTAAAAGGTTTTATGAGAGGGTATTGCTTGGTTTTTATAGGAGGGTAAAACGGTAGTACTCGAAAGAGTAAAATATATGGCAATGGATTAAAATTTGGAATCCGTACTCGAGTTTGAGCGGCGGGTTCAAGTTTCCAAATAAAAACGTTCCATGTACGCCCAATGAAAATGGGACACGTATGCCTTGTCAGAATATGACAGGACGTCGTGCGCGGCCCATTAATGCTAGGCGCGTGAGGTTGTTTTTAGCCATATGAGTTTCCCTCGCAGTAACAGTAACCGCTATTACCACAGATAACAAAATGGCAGAGCTTTTGTTTTACAGAAGCTCTGTGATTTTGAAAATCTTGATTTTTAACCTCTTCTCATATATCTCATTGTTGTCATGACTCTGAAGGTTCTTCTTTGAACGAAAACGTTTGTAAAGACATTGGAGAGGATTAATAGGATTTTGTCAAGAAATTTTACTCACAGAGGTTTTGTAGCTCTGATGGAACTTGCAGAAGCTCTGTGAGAGCCAGCAGAAGCTCTATGAGAGAAAAAAATCTTATAACTTGAATTCTATTAACTTTCTTATCATCCAATTTTTGATCTGTGTTAAGAGATGTTTTCGCACATTATTGAAAGTTGGTGTCCGAGAAAACTATTTTGATAAACGTTTTGTTCGAGAAGGTCATGGTGTGTGTTGTCGGTTTCCGAGATAACATTCCAAAAGATCGACAGAGGGTTAATTTGGGATTACAGAGCATATTTCCTGCAGAACCTCTGTTGAGCTCAACAGAAGCTCTATGACCTTAAATTTCTCCTATTTCGAATTTTGTTAAACTTTTTGAACTTTTGATTTTTGAAATGTTATTCATAGTATATTTAGGACATATTTGCCAATTCTTGTCCTAGTTAACTATTTTTCAAAAACCTTTTGTGCGAGAGACAAACCTTTTGGTTCTTCTGTTTTCGGCAGTTTTGTCTTACTTCTGTCGATGGAGAATTATCGACATTCTTCTTTGGCTTTCCTTTGACAGATTTACCTCTGTAGATCATTTCAGAGCCCCTTTTGCTCCCCCTTGATCTAATCACTTCTGTAGATCAAGAATTTTCCTTTTGCTCCCCATTGATCTATGCTTGGTTCAAAGAATGGTAAGATTTGTATTGAGCATAGATCATGTTTACCAGAGGTTCTGTAAGGTTTATCAGAAGATCTGAGCGGACCCACAGAAGCTCTGTAACCAAGAATTATTTTAGCATAAGAAAGACATACAGAAATAAATTTATCAATGTAGTAACTTGTAATAATAGATATTTATATTTATTCACAGAAGATAAAGCTATTCTTACAGAGGATTTTCACACCATGTTAATCATTCCTAACTTACCCACCAAGAAGTTGAATCTTTTCTCGTCTAGTGCTTTGGTGAATAAGTCAGCGAGTTGATATTCTGTGGGCACGAAATGCATTTCGATTGTACGTATTCAACATGATGTTTCAAGAAATGATACCTTATATCGATATGCTTGGTTTTTGAGTGTTGCACAGGGTTGGCAGAGATAGCAATGGCACTTTTGGAATCACAGAGGATGGGTATTTTGAACAGGATATGGCCGTAGTCTTTTAGCTGAGTCTTCCTCCATAGAACCTGAGAACAACAGCTAGCGGCAGCAACGTATTCAGCTTCTGCAGTGGATGTGGAGACACAATTCTGCTTTTTGGAGGTCCAACTGACTAGTTTACCACCTAGGAATTGACAACTCCCATAGGTACTCTTTCTGTCGAGCATGCATCCTCCATAGTCTGAATCTGTATAAGCTTTAAGACTAAAACCAGAGTTCTGTGGATACCAGAGACCAAGATTGTTGGTCCCCTTCAGGTATCTAAAGATTCTCTTTACAGCATCATAATGTGATTTCTTTGGATTAGCTTGATAACGTGCACAAAGACATGTGGCATGCATAATGTCAGGTCTGCTTGCTGTTAAGTATAACAGAGATCCAATCATGCCTCTGTAGAGAGTACATTCTACAGAAATACCATTTGGATCTAAGAATAACTTATTTCCAGTGGCCATTGGAGTCTTCATTGCAGAGGTATCAGAGAGATTATATTTTAAAAGCATGTCAGAGACATATTTGGATTGATTTATAAAAATTCCCTCTGAAGATTGTTTGACTTGAAGTCCGAGGAAGAAAGTTAATTCTCCCATCATATTCATTTCAAACTCACTCTGCATGAGTTTTTCAAAAAATTTGCACTCTTCTGAATTTGTAGACCCAAAAATTATGTCATCTACGTATATTTGTACAAGCATTATCTACCTACTTTTGCGTTTATAGAATAAGGTAGTATCTGTTGTACCTCTGTTGTAGCCATTGACTAGAAGGAAGGTAGAAAGTCGTTCGTACCATGCTCTTGGAGCCTGTTTCAGTCCGTATAGAGCCTTTTCAAGGTAGTATACATGCCTTGGAAACTTTGAGCTTTCAAAACCTGGTGGCTGATTTACGTAAACCTCTTCTTGAATTTCACCGTTTAGAAAAGCTGATTTTACGTCCATCTGATAGACTTTAAAACCTCTGTGGGCTGCGAAGGCTAAGAATATTCTTATTGCTTCGAGACGTGCGACAGGGGCAAAAGTCTCATCGTAGTCTATGCCTTCTTCTTGTCTATATCCTTTTGCTACTAATCTTGCTTTGTTTCTGACGACCACTCCATCTTCATCCTTCTTGTTTCTGTAGACCCATTTAGTCCCAATGGCCTGTTTCCCTCTTGGCAGAGGTACTAAAGTCCATACTCTGTTACGCTCAAATTGCAGAAGTTCTTCTTGCATGGCGTCTACCCAGTTTGGGTCATCTAGGGCTTCAGAAATCTTCTTTGGTTCTATAACACTAATAAAATTTGTAAAGAAACAAAAATTAGCAGTGGCAGACCTTGTTTTTACTGAGTCAGAAGGTTCTCCAATTATTTGGCTTGGAGGATGGCTTTTTGTCCACTGAGTTGTGCGTGGAAGATGATCATCAATGTCATCAAAACTTTCTTCAGAGGCTTCTTGTGTTTCTTCTTGTGTAGCCTCTGTTGTTCTTCGTGCCTTGGTTGTTGATTCTACCGTTTGTGGAATGATTGGTATGAGTGGTGGTGGAGTTTGTTCCTCTGAGGACGTATAGTCTTGGTCCTCGATCTCTTCTGTAATTGGTTCTTCTGCGGTTTGTGCAGCTTCTGTGGTCGTTTTTCTTGATGTTTCATCTTCTGCATTTTCTTCTGCTTCGGCAATTGCATCTGTAGTATTTATAGAAGAAGATGAAGCATTATTTGGACCAGTTAGAGTCATACCTGTAGGAT
Organism: Saussurea involucrata; assembly: GCA_033807775.1. Lineage (NCBI taxonomy): Eukaryota > Viridiplantae > Streptophyta > Magnoliopsida > Asterales > Asteraceae > Saussurea > Saussurea involucrata. Next base: position 117,727,497 of record CM066322.1, read on the forward strand.
TTTGTCCGATAGAGGATGGTTATTCAGAAACCCTGATTGTTCCGACAGAAGGATCAATGTCATTGTGGAACATCTCCAAAAATAGAAGATCCAAATCTTATTTTTTTCTTGAGATGTCAGAAGATTTCCCTTTAATTCCGAGTTCTGAACTTATTTGCTCAGAAGTCATTTGGAATGAATCATCAAAAGAAACATTGATGCTTTCTACAATCTTGTGAGACTTTGTAAGGAATGTTCTGTAGGCTTTGGAAGTGGCAGAGTATCCAATGAATTTGCCTTCATCTGATTTTACATCAAACTTTCCTCTTGAATCTCTGTCGTTTAAGACAAAGCATTTGCATCCGAATACATGGAAAAATTTGATGTTTGGCCGCCTTTTGTTAAGCAATTCATAAGGCGTCTTGAGGTGTCTTTTCACAATGGTTGATCGATTTTGAGTATAACACGCAGTAGAAATTGCTTATGCCCAAAAGTTCATTGATAATCCGCATGCTGACATCATAGTTCTTGCGGCTTCCACAAGTGTTCGATTCTTTCTTTCGACAACACCGTTCTGTTGTGGAGTGCGAGCTGCAGAGAAGTTCTGTGAAATTCCTTCTGTTGAAAGATAAGTTTCAATGACACAGTTTTTGAATTCTGTGCCGTTGTCACTTCTTAACTTCTGTATTCTGCAGTCATAAAGAACTTGGATTCTTTTCATTAGATTTATCAATATAATTGGAACATCTGATTTCTTTCTAATAAATTCAACCCATGTGAAACGTGAATACTCATCAACTAAGACAAGTATATATTTCTTGCCACCTAGGCTCTGTATTGCAATGGGACCGCAGAGGTCGACATGAAGCATGTACAGAGGCCTGGTGCAAGACACATCTGTTTTGCCTTTGTGGGAAGCTCTTTTGAGTTTTCCCATCTCACAGGCAGAACATAAATGATCCTTATTGAATTTAACATTTGGCAAACCTTTAACTAGATCAAGTTTGACCAGTTTTTCCAATGTGGGAAAATTCAAGTGACAGAACCTGTTGTGCCATAACCAGGCTTCTTCACTTTTGAAGGCAACAAGGCAAACTTTGTCCTTGTTCTTTGAGTTGAAGTTCATTAGATATAGATCACCTATTCTTTCAGCTCGCAGAAGTTCCATACTTGTTTCTTCACTTTGTAGAGAGCAGAAAGTTCTTTTGAACAACACATTGAATCCTGTATCACAAAGTTGACTTACACTGAGTAGGTTGTGCTTAAGGCCATCCACATATGCAACTTTGTATACAGAAACGTCTTCTTTCCTTATGACTCCATAGCCTTTTATGTGTCCTTTCTTGTTGTCTCCAAAAGTCACAGATCCACCATCTTGTGTTTCTTTGTACGTGGATAGTGCACTTCTGTCACCAGTCATGTGCCTTGAGCATCCGGAGTCTAGATACCAGATTGGCACATACTTCTTCTGCAGGACAATCACAGAGATTTAGGTACCCATATCCATATGGGTCCAATATTGTTAGAGTTTTTCAAGTTTGCTTTGGCATTTTTGAAATACATTTTGTTTTCTGCAGAAAAGTCAGATTGTTTCTTTGTGGGATTTGACTTTTGAATTGGCGTAGAGAGTAGACAGTCTTGATTTGAAAAATGATTATTAAGTTTAGACATAAGATCAAAGCAACGACAGTATTGAATATGAGATGTAATTTGCTTGAACTTTTCATTGAACTTTTTAAACTCAGCCACAGAGGCATTACATTCTTTCTTTACATTAGATTTCCTATTACTAGAAGATCTATGAATACTCGAATGTTGTTTGCAAAAGCTCTGTTTAGGACCTGCCTTCTGTGGGTTGCTTCTGTGGTGAACTTCCTTTATCACTGTCACAGAAGAAAAAGATTTATTAACCTTGGGTTTTGAAAATCTAGAACTTATAGGATCAATAGAGGTCTTCTGTAACATTTTAAGCTCAGCAGAGGTTTTGACATGTAGATTCAAATTTAGAAAATCTTGGCAGATTGGAATCTCTGTGAGTTTCTCTTTTGGAGAAATAGTTCTGTGAGGAACTTCAGAGGAGTATTTAACATCCTCTGTCTCATAGAGAGTTATCCCAGATGTAACATCTGTCTCTGAATCGTCAGAAGATGAGTCGTCCTCGTATACAGAGGTTGAGTCAATTCTTTCAATAGAGGTTGAATTTTCCGAACATGCATCATACAAGCTTTCTTCCTCTGTAGAATAGTTTTCATAGATTGCAGAGGTTTCTAATAAAATTTCTTCAGTGAGAGTTTTATCTATAGAAGATGTACAAAATTTTTCTAAAACGCTTGATTTCCATATTTCCAAAATTTCTTTTTCAATTAAGTTTTTAAAGTTTTCTTCTGAAAAAGTGGGTTTAAACTCAGGAGCTTCTGTTGATAGCTTCTTTTCAACGTTTATCAAACAGACAAAAGCAACCTGTGTTTGGGTCTCTGGTTTACCAAACTTGAAGATACCAATCTGATCTTGTGTTTTCAGATATTTCTTTGGTTTGATACCTCTATTGACAGAGGTTGAAGATGATGAGTCTGTGTTTTCAAACCACACGTTAATCATCTTCTTATGTTTCTTCAAGTAAGGATCCACAGAGATTTTCGCCTGTTTGCTTACAGAGATTAGATTTGGAAAATCTGGTTTGTATGTTTTTCCAATCACAAATAACGAGGACAGAGGTTTGTTTCTTTTGCCTTCAACACCTAGGGTGATATCATCATACCCTATACCTCGTCTCCCTATTTGTGAGTTTATTTTTTCATAAACTTTCTGTGCATCTTTATAGTTTTTAAGCAAAACTTCTCTTCTGAGTAAATCTTGCCATAATACCTCTCTTTCTCTTTGAAAGTATTCTTTAAGAGCTCTTATGTCAGTAGTTTCGCTCCTTGAAACTGAAAGTTCTTTTGTTTTATCTTTTAAAGTATGGGTTAATTCAGAAATTTGTTTTTTTAAAGGATCTAGAGTTTTGTTCCATTTCTTTTCTATTCTCTCTTTTTCCTCAAAAATCTTTGCCTTTTCTTGAGTGAGAAGCCGTACTTCTCTCTCATTGAAAGTGAGTCTTTTCTGAATACTTTGATTTATCTCTTTCAGTTCAATTAATTCAATGTTATTTCTAAGTGTATTATCATCTACAGAGGTAATACAAGAGTTGGAATTTGAAGTAGATACCTCAGACGTCTAATATGTACTAAGCCCTACTGAGTCCAATCAGAGTTTGACACGTCGACGTTGGACAGGGCATGCTACCATGCAAGTTGATGTACGAGTCCTGTAACAGTAGCAAGATATTATAAATATCTTCAAGTCTAAGTGAGGACCACAGAGGCTCTGTAATGAGTTACAGAGGTTCTGCGGTCTGGTCCTCTGTGGAGCAGTCTTCACCGGATTCCGAGTATTTGGTCTTCTTTGTGCGTACAACAGAGCTTCTGTAGGAAGCCTCTGCTGCTTCTGTAGCTTCTTAACCTTGATTTCTCGGTAATGTCGGCAGAGCCTCTGTAAGAGGCTTTCTTCACTTAGCCTATTTTTCACTACTTCTAAATACTTCTATGATTAGGAAGATTGAAGCTAACAAAAACGTTTTCCAAAAATGAGTTATGAATCCCAACTCACTCAAATACAAGAATAAATCTAGTTTTAGGCAAAAACCTTTAAATACGGTCGACAACACATACTCAACCCGTAAAACATGGAAACCATCCATCTAAATATAATCATTCATTGGAAACATAATACGAAGCAAAGCTCACGCAAACGTAAAATGTATAAAAATTTAAATACCATAAACGGGGGAGACCCGTATCCATTGAAGGTGGAGGTAACACATAAGTGTACCACCCATACAACGTTTATCGTACAAACGGAAGTAGAGATTACAAGTTACGTTATGCCTATCTCTGTCCTCCCATCGAATTCGGGAATTACAACATACGTCTTGCCTATTCCACGACTCTGCTCTACGAAACCGAGGTACACCGTAATTGAGGATACACCTTGACGTCTACCCACTCGGTAACGCCCCAAGGCCCAGCACACTTAGGATCACCTCCAAGGCACCCTCTATTAGCGGCGTGGATCTCTACACACCTCCAAGGTCTGTGCCTGAGAGTTGGAATTTGAAGTAGATACCTCAGAGTCAGTGCAGGAGTTGACTTCTACCATGCCACAGAAGAGGGCGTTGGCGGTATGTTCATCGTCAGAAGTAGAGTCTGACTGGAAGTCTTCTGTGTTCTCCTCAGAATGTCCTTTTGCCATTAAGGATTTTTTAGCATAATACTCGGCTTTCTTTTTGTAGAAAGCAGAGTCCCTCTGTGGGCGATTTGATCTGCTTCTGCATTCATTCGCAAAATGGCCTGGTTTTCCGCAGTTAAAACACCCTTGAGGAGTGTTTCTTGTTCGATCATTGGACTTCTGTAGGTCTCCGCCTTTCTCTGATCTACATTCATTTGCATAGTGACCAGGTTTGCCGCACTTGTAGCATTCTTGCTGCGTGTGGCTTACCGAGTCATCTGACCTCTGTCGGTCATTTCCTCTGTAATTTCTATCGCTTGACCTCTGTCGTCCACTTGATTCTTCTCCTCTTCTGTCATCTCTTCTGTTGTCTCTTCTGTCATCCTGGTTGTCTCTATCATATCTTTCACTTCCGGAACCTCTTCTGTTTCCTCTGAACTCTTTTGTCAATAGAGCTAAAGATTTAGCTAGTGACGCAAGAGTTATTTCCTTTTCTGCTTGCTCTTCTTCTTCACTGTCAATTATCACCATCTTCTTCTTCTCCTTCTTCTTCTCCTCTGTGGCTTTATCATTTCTTGGTCTCTGTGCATCCTCTTTAGTTTTACTAACCAATGCATATGGTGCAATGGTTAGTGTTTTAGCCTGTGCTATCTGAGGTTCTTGTGCGGCTAATGTTCCGTAAAGATCAGAGAGAGTCCAGGTGTCTAGATCCTGATTTGTCTGTAGGGACATAGACAGCTGGAGCCATTCTTCATTTAGACTTTTTAAAAACATGACATTGTTTTCTTCAGAAGTTATGTCAATGCCTGATTTTCTGCAGTTGTTGATTAGAGAGTTGAATCTGTCGTATGTTGTTTGCAGAGATTATGTTGCAGAGGCTCTGAATGCATGATATTCATTGATGTACTGTGCTCTTCGGTTTTTTTGTGTTTTAGCACCTCCTTCCAACTGTCTTTCCAGTTCTTTCCACAGATCATGCGCTGTTTCACATGAATCCAAGGATTGAAAGAGTTCGTTGGGTATTGCCATAATCAATGTCCTCTTGGTTTTCTGAGCAACTTCATCTTCTGCTTTATCTTCGGTTGACCACTCCCCTTTTGGCTTTGGTTTTTGATGTTCGGGGATTTCGGCAGATTCAGCAGTAGCAGGTACACGAGGTACTACTGTCATGGGAATAGGAGGAGGATTGTACAGATATTGTACTAGATTTCTTTCAGTGCCCTCGAAAAAATGGACCATTCTTATTTTCCACTGAGGATACTCATCTCGAAGGAGAGTAGGAGGTTTAGTGAGAGAACCAGTAGTAAAGAAATTATTTGTATTTGTCATTTTTGAAGATTTTAGAAAGTATGACTAAAGAGTTACTTCGATGAACTTGAAGATTTTCTGGGTTTAAGCAGTTTCCAGACACAATTTTATTGCTGAATAATATCTATCACGAATCTTGATAAGTGGATCACTTGATATTGAAAATCAAGGCAGGCTCTGATACCAATTGTTGGTTCTCGTTTTGGTTAAACAAGATTATCAGATCTATTAGTTCAGGTTTAAGGTTTGATGCGGAAGCGTATTTAAAGAACTAACAGATAAGTTTGATAGATTTAGAACAAACTATAAATAAACAGTGAACAGAATATTATATCTCAAAGTTTACTGAATATATATATCAAGAACAGGTTTATGAACCGTGAGAAAAAAAGCTTTAAAACAGATATGACTCTTAAGGTGAATAAGCTTTTGTGTTCTTGATGTTGTTGTGTTATGTATTGTGTTTTTTTGCGTAAGGAAGAACTCAACATGAGTCTTCCTTATATACTACTCTAAGGGGACCATAAAGCATATGCTACTATTCAAAAGGTACGTATGAATAGTAGAGAGGATGTCGTGAACAGTTGCAAAGATGGCATAAACAGTCAGACGTGCTGTATTGCATTTAATGCAGCAGACGTCTAATATGTACTAAGCCCTACTGAGTCCAATCAGAGTTTGACACGTCGACGTTGGACAGGGCATGCTACCATGCAAGTTGATGTACGAGTCCTGTAACAGTAGCAAGATATTATAAATATCTTCAAGTCTAAGTGAGGACCACAGAGGCTCTGTAATGAGTTACAGAGGTTCTGCGGTCTGGTCCTCTGTGGAGCAGTCTTAACCGGATTCCGAGTCTTTGGTCTTTTTTGTGCGTACAACAGAGCTTCTGTAGGAAGCCTCTGCTGCTTCTGTAGCTTCTTAACCTTGATTTCTCGGTAATGTCGGCAGAGCCTCTGTAAGAGGCTTTCTTCACTTAGCCTATTTTTCACTACTTCTAAATACTTCTATGATTAGGAAGATTGAAGCTAACAAAAACGTTTTCCAAAAATGAGTTATGAATCCCAACTCACTCAAATACAAGAATAAATCTAGTTTTAGGCAAAAACCTTTAAATACGGTCGACAACACATACTCAACCCGTAAAACATGGAAACCATCCATCTAAATATAATCATTCATTGGAAACATAATACGAAGCAAAGCTCACGCAAACGTAAAATGTATAAAAATTTAAATACCATAAACGGGGGAGACCCGTATCCATTGAAGGTGGAGGTAACACATAAGTGTACCACCCATACAACGTTTATCGTACAACCGGAAGTAGAGATTACAAGTTACGTTATGCCGATCTCTGTCCTCCCATCGAATTCGGGAATTACAACATACGTCTTGCCTATTCCACGACTCTGCTCTACGAAACCGAGGTACACCGTAATTGAGGATACACCTTGACGTCTACCCACTCGGTAACGCCCCAAGGCCCAGCACACTTAGGATCACCTCCAAGGCACCCTCTATTAGCGGCGTGGATCTCTACACACCTCCAAGGTCTGTGCCCAAGACTATATCCTCCTAATGCCTACTCGTAAAGTTAAGGTCATAAAACATGAGTTCCGAGGTTCGGCCTCAAGATACCCAATCGACCATTACCAACGACTGAATAACATGCCTATGGATCCAATGCAACACAGTCTACAACAACATGCCTATCCCGGAATGACTAACTCACCCAAGCATGTAAATATCCAAACGTGCAATAAATGCAAAATGGTGCAATAAAAGCAACCCATAACAAGGCTCCATATTGAGCCCTTTAAACCGGACAAATGTCCCATGACTATCTCAAAGTCAAAAACCGCGCAAAGTGCTCCACGCTTGCTAGAAACATAAATGTCGGTCATCATCGCATAAACGCGCTTAGACATTGTTTAGGTAAACAAGTACCACAAAACCATCATTAACCCCAAACTCAACACGGGTTAAAAACAAAAGGGTTTTCCTAAAGGACTCACGCCCTTAATATTCTCAAAATGACCCATAACACTAAAAGTGCATTTTCCCAAATGGTTTATTAAAATCATTTACACTAACATGATTAAACCATCTAACAAACCTCATTTTGATAAATTAATCTTTTAAAGACAAAATATGGTTTCTAACCATCCAAATAACCAAAAGCCCCAAATATGGGTGTTTTACACATTTATGAAGATAAACACTTCCAAAAGAGTTAAATTTATCCAAATAACTCAACCACATATATTTTCAAGTAAAACACACAAATATTTGGAAAATACTATTTTTGGCATGTACAAAGTTTTCGCAAAGTAACTTGAACTCACCTTGCTAGATTTAAGCTAAATCTAGAGTTTCTCCAAACGTAAGCTCCTTTGATGAAGTTTGCATCCTCAAGCCAAAACTTCCAAAACCTAGATCCAAAGTTCCAACCACGGATATTTAGATCTAACCATAAGGAAATTATCCTCCAACCATTTCATACCCAAAAACACCAAAAATATCAAAACCCTAGCTTCTTAGATGAAGAAAAGTGAGAAGCTTACCTCAACCACCACCAAATACTCTTGGATCATTCATGATACTTCAAAACTCTTTCTAGATCCTTGAATAGCGCCCAAAAACGAAACCATAGCAACTTGAATCACTCAAATCGGAGTTGGAATGCAAAAGTTATGAAGAAATGAAGTTTGAGGGTTTGAGATTCGCGACTTAAAGCTCCAGATCACTCCCGCGGTTTGTCCCGCGGTTTTGAAGTCGTGTGGAATGTCACGCGCCTCCCCAAGGCTGGACTCCAGAGGCTTACGTGGCTTGGGCCACGGCCCAAGGTCGCGCACTAGGCCGCGCGACCTCCTGTTGGGTCGGATACTGTTTCGGCCGTAACTTCTTCGTTATAGCTCCGTTTACGCTCCGGAAAGAACCGTTGGACTCGTATTCGGATTCCCCATCCAACAAGACCATAAAATCTAAGATTTAAACCAAAATCATATTTTTCATATTTTTCTTAAAAGACCGGTTTCACACTGCTTATCCGGAAATTACAGGTGTTACAATCCTCCTAACTTTAGAATTATTTCGTCCTCGAAATTTAGTTCTCACATGATCCATGGCTACCGCGCCCAACACATTCCAAGTTCCTTTTGTTTCAACCAGATTCGAATCTTAATCCCCACCGAATTGCACAAACAACTTCTTGGTGTTACTCACAACGAGTCCCTGCTTAGGCATAATACACATACATCCAATTGAAAGCCTAATCTACTATAGTGGCTTCCGACTACCAGACTTAAGTTGTCTCCCTACCTTAAGGGTGCGTTTGGTACGCAGACTAGATGGGACGGGACGGGACAAAAAAAATAGTACCATGTTTGGTACGCCATGGGACAAAAAAGACATGGGACAACATGGGACAATTTTGTAAAATCATGGGACAAAACATGAGAATTCTTGTTCCACCAAAAAAGGTGGAACAAGATGGGACTAAAGTTAAAAATTACCAATTTAGCCTTATAACAACTGATCATATAAACCCTAGCTAAAAATCGTGAGCCTCCATTCTCCATCTCGCCTTCATCCCCTCTGCTCCATCTCGCAAGAACACTCCATCTCGCCTTCATCCCCTCTGCAGCTCTGCTCCATCTCGTCTTCTCCATCAGCAACACCAACAGGTACAATTTACCCATCGTCTTCTTCATCCCCTCTGCAGCTCTGCTCCATCTTGTTGACCAACACCCACACAGAAACATGTTCTTTCTTTCTTTCGAAATTGTTGAGGAATATTAACTATTACTCCATCTCGTCACAGGAATATTAACTATTACTCCAGCGAAACCTGTTCTTTCTTTTCTTGATGTATGTATATATATATATATATATATATATATATATATATATATATATATATATATATATATATATATATATATATATATATATATATATATATATATATATATATATATATATGCGACTGATATATATAGAAATAGAAATTTCCTGTGAGATTGAAACAGTATATGTATGCAACCCATCCATGTAGAGATCGAAACTTGTTCTTGTTAAAAACCTGTTCTTGTTGACCTGTTCTTGGTGTTACCCCCTTCCCAGAAATAAACATACAGAACATAAACATGTCCATCATCTTGGTGTATACAACCCATCCATGTAGAGAATTTTTTGATCATCAATTGTTTAGTTGTTCCTTATTCGAATTCTTAAATGTTCTTGGTTAATAATATCTTTACAAATAAGAGAGACCAAGAATAATGACATATAGTTTGATATATATAGAAATAGAAATTTCCTGTGAGATTGAAACAGTATATGTATGCGACTGTATATAAATCATGTATATATATTTAAAAAATAGCGTAAATATTATAGGTAAAGTTATTTAAATAATTTTTTGTTGATTTGTGTTATTTATAATCATTATATGATATAAAATAACATTAGACATCGCTTAAGGGCAATCTGGTCATTTTAACAGTTTTGTCCTGTCCTGTCCAGTTTACCAAACGCAAAACAGACAATTAGTCCTGTCCTGTTCTAGTCGTACCAAACGTAGGACAGACAATTAGTCCTGTTATGTCCTGTCCTGTCCCGTCCCGTCCTGTCCAGTCTGCGTACCAAACGCTACCTAAGTGATCCATACTATCCCAACGACAGATTCGAGCTCCCCAATCACTCCACATCCACATGTTCTTAAATTTTCTATCTAAACCAACCCGACGTTCAATCACTACCAACATCAACCAAAACTTCGGAATCCCCAACTAATCCCGCTAATGAACTAGCATTTACTCTCAACGGATTCCATCAATTTAACACAAACGGTCATCACTGACCAATCAGTTACACAATCCCAAGGATGTGTCCAAATATCAAACATCAAGTTGATAGTTTCTCTTACCACACAAGGAAAGTCATTTCCCTAAATCCTCTTATCACAAAGAGCATCTTAAGATTACTACTACCATCACCATCATTCCTTTAAAATCGGACTACAATCCCCCAATTACACTAAAGGCGTTTGGCCTCAAGCCCAAAAGTCGACACCTAAATATACCACCTACCTCAATGTAGGTTACTGCGAATTTATTCTCTTAAGTACAAAGAGCATCATCCCCTCAACCGATACCATTCGGCTTACCGTACTATCACGCGTGGAATACTCAACCTTCCACCGTCGAAGTGCTACATGCACTTACTCTTAACCGGGTTTGTTAGCTTTAATTAGCCCCTAATTTACATGAATGTTTTATTAAGAAATCATGTCAAGGACTTATTTGTATTTGTTGAGTGTCAAAAGCTAAAATTGTAAATAACCAATTGTTGTATTGGTTATAAAGTCTTGTTTAAGAGATTTTTTAGAAAATATCTCTTAATATCTTGTTTAAGAGATATTTTAGAAAATATCTCTTAATATCTCATTTAAGAGATATTTTAGAAAATATCTCTTAATATCTCTTTTTAAGCTTATATATACGTATTGAGAGAGAGAGCTTTTTTTAAGCAAGTAGAAAGAGTTGTAAGAAAGAGTTGTTCTTAATTCATATATTGTAAACTATTCTCATATATTGTAAACTCCTCTTTATCAATCATATATTGTTACTTGTTATATCTGGGTTCCAACAATTGGTATCAGAGCCATCTCGGTGATTTGAAGAAATCGAACGAAAGCGGAAAAGGCAAGAAATTTCGTATTGAATTTTCTAGAAAACGCAGCGAACCGTTTTATCTATTCCCGGAGTTCGCACCGTCGTATCGTCGCGATATTTGGACAGAAGCTTTACAACACTCTGTTCTACATTCTGAACGGTGGGATTAATCGTTTAAGGTCCAGAAGGTACTCGTTTTATTTTCGTCGTAGTGCAGTAACATTTTGGGTAAAACGATCATCAATCGGATTTAATTTTTGATTTTTCTTCCGCAAGATTTATTCTTCAAAGTAACACCGATTAACGATCATTCTTTCAAGTAACAACATGTTGAAAAAGTGTCTAAGTTCGATGGCTGATTTTCACTACTACTCTAAACTCAGTACTAACTTTCGCAATGTGATTATCACTCTTGACAAAGAGTCGGAGGAAAGGAAGATAACCCTTCTGATCGATTCAAAAAAAATTACCAAGCTAGAAGAGGCAGGTAAACTCTTAACCAATGAGAATATTGAACTGAAAAGGAATTTTTTTGAGTCTGAAGAAGAGAAGAAAAGCCTTGAACTTAAGTGTCTAAACTTTTCTAATCTGATTTCTAATTTTGAAAAGCTTGTAATCAGTGAAAGAGAGAAATTTAAAAAGGAGTGGAAAGAGCATGATTTTGAAAGAAAAGAGTCTGAAAAGTTGAAGGTTGAAGGATTTCAAACAAAATGTTTGAAAGATGTTTTTGAGAGAGAAAGAAATGTTTTTAAAGCTGAAATGTCCAAATTAACAAAAAGACTATCTGATTTGTCAACCAAGATTATGTTGGAGAAGAAGTATAAATCAGATCTTCTAAAAAGGTTTGATTTAAATCTTAAAGAAAAAGATGTTTTAGCTAAAAGGCTTAAGGACTTTGACTTAGCAAACTCTCGTGTTGATAATACAGATAACCTTGTTTTCAAAAGAATGAAAATGGTTTGGAAAGTCAAAAGCTCTACTCCTATCAAAAATGCCCCAAAGCCATTTGTTTCTGATAAGCATTCATCTCTTCATTCTCATTACTGTAAATGCTTTGATCTTATGTTTAAATTAAAGAACCATTTCTCTAATTCAAACTGTGTTCATAGTGGGTCATTTCAAAAAGAAAATTCAAAGACCCATAGTATGAGATTTCATAGGAAGGAACCTGGCAAACCAGAGGACCTGAAGACAGCTCCAAATCCTAACAAAATAGGACCCATTTAGAAATGGGTACCAAAAGTTCTTTGATCTGTCTTGTAGGTAAATGGACTCCTTAATACATCTGTTAAGGACTCACACTTCACTGGACATTGGACTCTTAAACACTCAGTTTAAGACTCATCCTTCAAAGGCAATTGATTTCGGTGCACAACAATCAAGTACTATGACAGCATGCTGGCAGATTTGCGATGCCGTAGTAAATTGATCATATCTCACTGATTAAGACACCGATTGATACGATTCAAAAGGCCATGGATTCCTAAGACACAGATGAACAATTTTCGTGTTTTGGGAATTCAGATATTCAAAATTTATAAGGGTCATATGCATCATTGAAGTAGACAACAGTATGCTGATGGAAAGCTGATGGACAGATCTGCACGACTGTGGTAAATCAACCATATCTTTGTCGTACGAGCTCGAAAAGAGGTGATTCAAGATGATCTAAATATATAACAAACAAATAAAAAATGTTTGTCTTTTGAGTTCTTGCAAAATCCAGAGGTAAAATGGTCTAAATCAGTGTCAAAGTAAGTGTAACACTTCTGTTAAGCTTCTGCCGGGCGGCGACCAAGCCTCTGCCGCACGCGACCAAGCCTCTGCCGCACACGAACAAACCTCTGCCGCACGCGACCAACCTCTGCCGAGCAGCGACAACCTCTGTCGAGTCGCGACCAAACCTCTGCAGAGCCTTTGTCAAGCGTTTGTCAAGCCACGATCATTTTTTTTGTCGACCACTCAGACCAACTTCTGGCGACAACTCATACTTTGGCTCAGATTTTTGCGACCACCCTCTGTGGTACTGTTCACCACAGAGCCTCTATGAAACCCGACAGAGCCTCTGTGGACTGAACCTCTGCGACCGAACCTCAGACCCCGTAGCCCAACGTCTTAGTACTTGCTGTCAGCTTTGCGCACCTGTCGTATTTTTAACAGAACTCCCTCCTCGAAGCTCCAAATTTGATGAGTCCAGATGCGTTGGATTCCTAAGACACAGATGAACAATTCTCGTGTTTTGAGATTTCTCTGAATCGGTGTTCTTCTTGGTCAGAACCTCTGATAAAGTCAGTATACATCTGCTGGACAGAAAGTTGTGTTTCACTAAAATCATCATCAGATCTCCGTCGGCACTACGATCAACCTCTGCCGCCAAACCTCTGCCGACCAACCTCTGTGGTACTGTTCACCACAGAGCCTCTATGAAATCCGACAGAGCCTCTGTGGACTGAACCTCTGCGACTCAACCTCAGAGCCCGATTTTTGTTTACTTGTTGTCAGCTTTGCGCTGCTTTAGAAACATGCGCATAACTTTTGACTCGGTGCTCCAAATTACTCGATTCCAGTTGCATTGGAAAGATATTTCATAGACGCACGACTTTAATGTTCTGAGTTTTCTCAAATTATGAGTGCTGATATGCCAAAATCAGCTTCAAAGTCTGCTGTAAGGTGTTGGACCGAAAGCATTGCATTTAATTAATGCTCCTTCCGCTTTCAAGAACGGTGTTCTCGATGTTTCTACATAAATCAGTGTAGAACCAGTACCTCACCAGAATGTGCTTCTACACACATCAGTGTAGGACCAGTACCTCAACAGATCAGACTTTGACTGGTATTTCTAATCTCTAACCCCCAGCACCATGTTTCCTTTTAATTTGAATTAACTGTGCTTCTGGATACTCCTAACAAATGTGGAATCATCAAAGATGATGATTACCAACACTTTTTTATTCTTACAGGATATCTGATTACAAATTGAGCCTAAATGAGATTTATTGCTCAATTGGAGGGGGAGGATGCCAATATGACCATGTACATCCGAAGGTAAATTTCTAAATCTTTAAACTCATCATTTTTTAAAGAAGACTAACTTTAAATTGATAAAACCTTTCTAAAATGGTCAAACCACTTCTAGATGCTAAATGTTTTTTCTGATATAGAAGTTGGATTTTAAATACTTTTCTGAGACTAAAAATAGTCAGTGTGTGGAACAATACAATCTTTAGGACAACAATTTCATGGGATCAATGTGTGAGCTTTATAGTACTTCTATGGATCACTTAAACCTGTGTTTCCTACCTAAGAAGTAAACCTTGAGTGTTTGAGAGGTGAAGGGTCTACATCAAAGAGTGGGGGAGATAACTATATGAGTTTTTCTCATTGTGCTTAAGAGGTAAAATTTAAAAAGAGAGTTTGGTTAGATGTGAGCTACATGATAAAAAGAAAGAGGGTGTGAGAACAGAGTCAAAAGAAATATACAACTCTGCACTATCTTTTTCTGAGCCGGGCAAGCCACATTAATGATTTATCACGACTCTTTGGTGATTATCATTGAAACAGGCAATTAGCCCATGCCAACTCTTGAATTAACCCCACTAGCGACTTATTTCCATCTCAACAGGGAAATTGTTCACTTTTCCACGGGGAAGCAGCATATATGCTATCTGATCTTTATTTGGAAGGTTGGATATTGAAAAGAAGGAAATTTGCCCCACCTTCACACTTCATTCATGCACATTGAGTCTGTGGACATCTGTTATGTCCAAACAGTTTACACACTTTTGAGCCTAATAGATAATATTCTATTTTTCTTCCACACAATATCACGAATCTTTGTGATTCCACATGCATATCTATGTGATAATGCCAGAACAGTTTGAGAAGTTTAAATTTTATAATTCTACTTCTATGATAACTGGAAGTCCTATCAGAGCTTCATATTTGTCAACTCTGAACATAGGCCACACAATTATTTTAATTGTTGTGATAACAGTTGCTATGTGCTTTTGTGTTAGATGATTACCCCTGGTTACTTATTCTTTAATGCAGATTCTCATGAGCCGAATGTGTTCGCTACTCTTCATCTCCTAGCTGTTTATCTACCATCAGTTATTACTCAAACTGGTTATACAAGCTTCCGCACATCAAATCGTTCTCTGATTGTTTGAGTTTAATCTATGGGAGATAACTGGGATCAGAAAAGTAAAGCAACATTCAAGGGGGAGTAGGCAAAGATCAAGGGGGAGTTAAGGATGAACTAAAGCAACTGACATTGTGGAAGATCAGGAAAAGAAGACTCACAAGACTTGAATATTGACACACCAACGCCTCTAAAGAAAGCAAGGGGAAGACTACAAGATGATGCTTTCTTTATAAAACATTAGGGGGAGATTGTTAGCTTTAATTAGCCCCTAATTTACATGAATGTTTTATTAAGAAATCATGTCAAGGACTTATTTGTATTTGTTGAGTGTCAAAAGCTAAAATTGTAAATAACCAATTGTTGTATTGGTTATAAAGTCTTGTTTAAGAGATTTTTTAGAAAATATCTCTTAATATCTTGTTTAAGAGATATTTTAGAAAATATCTCTTAATATCTCATTTAAGAGATATTTTAGAAAATATCTCTTAATATCTCTTTTTAAGCTTATATATACGTATTGAGAGAGAGAGCTTTTTTTAAGCAAGTAGAAAGAGTTGTAAGAAAGAGTTGTTCTTAATTCATATATTGTAAACTCTTCTCATATATTGTAAACTCCTCTTTATCAATCATATATTGTTACTTGTTATATCTGGGTTCCAACAGGGTTACTTAACCTTTCCAAGGTCCTAATGAGTTCAAGGCTTTCAAGTACGTTATTTATCAAATATGCCAATAAACCAATCTTTTCACACAAAAAAACTTTCAACACAAAGATTTTCATATCAAAATAATCGTACGCATAAAAACTACTACTATCAATTTGGTAGTTACGCAAAACGGACACGCTCGTCCCACATATGAAAATCATGTTGAAAATTATTTCATTGCAGTTCAGTTTACCCACAAAACGCAAAAACGTAATAACCAATTTCTTTATAAATGAACCGCCACGGTTCTAGTATGGATTTACTCATGACATGCACGTAAAGTAACTGCTCGACTTTAAACGGGGTGCAACAAAAGGTGTGCACGTATTTCAAAAGAAGTCCAACGACATTTGACTCCAAAATTTCCTTGTTACCCATAAAATGGCGTGGTACAAGGTTCACCAATCAAAATTTTACGCGCGTCAGTTTATTATACAAAGCGATGAAACGGTTTACAAATATACTTTAGTTAAGTTCCAAAGTGACTTGTGTAAGTTCCAAACTTAAAGACAAAAACCAATCCGCTTCCATCATTGAAAATAGCGACTAAAACATCATAAAACTTCACATTGGGGTAGGCATGCAAGCTCGTAACACTTTCTTAGAAATTTCTTGTAATGACACACACACACCAAATTTCGAGAGATAAAATCCTTTAAATTGATTTCCCAAAATTTCTCATCCAATCCTATAATGACCTTTGAATAAAACGTTTTTGGCAAACTTACACACAACAATGCGTTCTTCCAAAACATATAAGGAAATAAGTGTTAATAATTTGTTGACACCAAAAAGGGTTCATACCTATTTTCAAATCCCAAATTGCACCAACGGTGTGCGTACATGTTCAAAACACATGAAATTCCACGTACTATAGTTTTATACAAACAATTTTTCTAAAATCTTTATCACGAAGCACTTTCCTCAAAATTTCGTACTTGGAACGTAAAACGTCAAAACGTCGTTGCTTAAAATGTATTTGTCAAAAATACTCAAAATACACATTTCCTCCAAACCAAAAGGTTTTCCAATTTTCCAAAAATATTTGGTAAATCAAAATTGACCAATGTCAACAACTCATACATTTGTGTTTTTTTCAAATATCACGTATTGTAAACCATCTATGATCCCCACACCACTAAAACATGCTTTGACCAAATGGTCTCTCATTTAAACAAGGAGTTAATAAAATGATTTCGCTCACGATTCGTTTAACAAAGTGTCAAGAAACAATGGTAACCAAGCTATGCATACCCCTAAGTCGATATAACGCATTTACATGAAAATGACAATAAAACATTTAACTGACCGAAAGCGCGCCTAGCAATTTATTATGAAATATCACCAAAATGTCCTTTCATGCATCACTTAAGCCACGTATAAATCAATTCATACACTGAACTAATTGCAATGCAATACTTACTAACACAAACTTTTGAAAGAAAGGTCACGTGACACTAGAGTTCCAAACTCATCTCTTTTTAGTCGCCTTATGGCATAAAATTTACATTTCTCAACAGAACTCGAGTGGGACCAAATGCCCAACATAACTTATAAACCTTTCACATAAGTAATTAAAGTACGCACATTGTAAAAATTTTACCCACACGACACAAAACATCGTACAACAAAACTCCATGAAATTCCACGAACTCAATGACTCCAAGTCAACAAAATAGCACCACACATTGTGTTTCCAAAGTCAAATTGCATTAAGCAAAATCGTGGCTAAAATGCCAAATTCCAAAACTCTCTTCCATGGTAATACCATATAACAACATTGTTTAACAACTCACATTAAACAAATTATCCAAAATATTTTTTACACAGACATCATGGAATATAACTTTCCGTCCAAACTCTAACATACGTGGAGGAGATCCAATGTTAAAGTCACAAGCCGTAGTTACTTGCCCAACATCTTAAACATCATAAAAATATGATTATCATTATATCCGAAACCAATGTTGAACGATAATGAAATAAAGCAAAACAAATCCCGGCGGAGTTTGCAACTCTCGCAATAAAATGGTTTCATGCACGTTCAAAACCATGATTTAAAATCTTGTGTGTGTGCTAAACATTTCCCAAAATTGTAACACAATCCATTTATGGATTCGAAACACAAGAAATAATTAATGCAATTTATTTTCAAAAATAAACTTTGTGCATAACTTAGTCGGCACTCAACGTCTCAAATCATGCTCCTCTGAATCCCTCTGGTCCACTATTGTCATCCGGAAGCTCAACACATCTTAAGGCAAAATGGGAATTCACATCGATTATCCTTACAATTCTTTTCCGAATTA
Source organism: Saussurea involucrata (assembly GCA_033807775.1). Lineage (NCBI taxonomy): Eukaryota > Viridiplantae > Streptophyta > Magnoliopsida > Asterales > Asteraceae > Saussurea > Saussurea involucrata. Next base: position 117,745,888 of record CM066322.1, read on the forward strand.
AAATCAATTCGGTAAGCCTATGGTTCTAATCCAACCATTAACTTCGACCCGAAATTGTTCACTTAAAGCAATTATCATGCTTATCGTCACTCCACGTGACTAATGCTAAAATCGTCAATTTCTTTCAACGACTACTTGCTTAGAAACTCTTTACTACCCCAACGGTCATCACATTGAAGTAGTTCAAGCATGCATATTTAACTAGCAGGTTCACCATAACACTGGCCAGGTGTCATTATGAACGCACCAAACATGCTTATCCTTGCTACTCTCGACATGATTCTCGTTTCTAGCAACTCCATCCACCTCAAAACATCCTATCTCAAAGTGCCTAATGGTGAATTTCACTCTCATTTACTTAAAAGAACGCTAGTTTATGTCTAGGTATTCAAAATCAACACCTAATTCTCTCAAACTTATGCTCTGATACCAACTTGTAACACCCTCAAATTTGGAACGAGCAACTATCTTTAAAATTCAATAAATTAACCAAAGTGTATAAAATCATTTCTACAATTCCTTCATCAAAATACCTCGGGAATTAAAACATCATAATTTCTATAGTTAATAACTTAAGACGGAGTCACTTAATACAACACAAGTTGCAAGTCCAAACGAATGCGAAAAACTTCACTAATCAAGTCACCTCTCGTGCACTCTACTAGCACTCGCCACTTCACAATGTAGATAGAGCTACCCCAACCTGAGCCTGTTGCACATGTCGGCAAATAAAAAGGGTTAGGCTTACGCCTAGTGAGTTCAAACATTTTATCATGACTATATAAAATCATAAATCGGAAGTTAGCAGTTTTAGTCATGATTCAATAAATCTTTAATGAAAGTTTGCGACAAAGGTTATCATTTCCAAAGAGTTCCCAAAACAGACATAAATGACTCATTTTCTAATGCACCCAAAATCCATGGGAATCCTCCCCAAAATGTAAAGCGTTTTCCAAAAATGAGTTACGAATCCCAACTCACTCAAATACATGAATAAATCTAGTTTTAGGCAAAACCTTTAAATACGGTCGACAATACATACTCAACCCATAAAACATGGAAACCATCCATCTAAATAAAATCATTCATTGGAAACATAATACGAAGCAAAACTCACGCAAACGTAAAATGTATAAAAATTCAAATACCATAAATGGGGGAGACCCGTATCCGTTGAATGTGGAGGTAACACATAATTATACCACCCATACAACGTTTATCGTACAACCGGAAGTAGAGATTACAAGTTACGTTATGCCTATCTCTGTCCTCCCATCGAAATCGGGAATTACAACATACGTCTTGCCTATTCCACGACTCTGCTCTACGAAACTGAGTTACACCGTAATTGAGGATACACCTTGACGTCTACCCACTTGGTAACGCCCCAAGGCCCGGCACACTTAGGATCACCTCCAAGGCACCCTCTATAAGTGGCGTGGATCTCTACACACCTCCATGGTTTGTGCCCAAGACTATATCCTCCTAATGCCTACTCGTAAAGTTAAGGTCATAAAACATGAGTTCCAAGGTTCGGCCTCAAGATACCTAATCGACCATTACCAACGACTGAATAACATGCCTATGGATCCAATGCAACACAGTCTACAACAACATGCCTATCCCGGAATGACTCACTCACCCAAGCATGTAAATATCCAAACGTGCAATAAATGCAAAATGGTGCAATAAAAGCAACCCATAACAAGGCTCCACATTGAGCCCTTTAAACCGGAGAAATGTCCCATGACTATCTCAAAGTCAAAAACCGCGCAAAGTGCTCCAAGCTTGCTAGACCCATAAATGTCGGTCATCATCGCATAAACGCGCTTAGACACTGTTTAGGTAAACAAGTACCACAAAACCATCATTAACCCCAAACTCAACACGGGTTAAAAACAAAAGGGTTTTCCCAAAGGACTCACACCCTTAATATTCTCAAAATGACCCATAACACTTAAAGTGCATTTTCCCAAATGGTTTATTAAAATCATTTACACTAACATGATTAAACCATCAAATAAACCTTCTTTTGAGAAATTAATCTTTTAAAGACAAAATATGGTTTCTAACCATCCAAATAACCAAAAGCCCCAAATATGGGTGTTTTACACATTTATGAAGATAAACACTTCCAAAAGAGTTAAACTTATCCAAATAACTCAACCACATATATTTTCAAGTAAAACACACAAATATTTGGAAAATACTATTTTTGGCATGTACAAAGTTTTCGCAAAGTAACTTGAACTCGCCTTGCTAGATTTAAGCTAAATCTAGTGTTTCTCCAAACGTAAGCTCCTTTGATGAAGTTTGCATCCTCAAGCCAAAACTTCCAAAACCTAGATCCAAAGTTCCAACCACAGAAATTTAGATCTAACCATAAGGAAATTATCCTCCAACCATTCCATACCCAAAAACACCAAAAATATCAAAACCCTAGCTTCTTAGATGAAGAAAGGTGACAAGCTTACCTCAACCACCACCAAATACTCTTGGATCATTCATGATACTTCAAAAATCTTTCTATATCCTTGAATATCTCCCAAAAACGAAATCATAGCAACTTGAATCACTCAAATCGGAGTTGGGATGCAAAAGTTATGAAGAAATGAAGTTTGAGGGTTTGAGATTCGCGACTTAAAGCTCCAGATCACTCCCGCGGTTTGTCCCGTGGTTTTGAAGTCGCGTGGAATGTCGCGCGCCTCCCCAAGGCTGGACTCCAGAGGCTTACACAGCTTGGTCCGCGGCCCAAGGTCGCGCACCAGGCCGTGCGGCCTCCTATTGGGTCGGATACTGTTTCGGCTGTAACTTCTTCGTTATAGCTCCGTTTTCGCTGCGGAAAGAACCGTTGGACTCGTATTCGGATTCCCCATCCAACAAGACCATAAAATCTAAGATTTAAACCAAAATCCTATTTTTCATATTTTTCTTAAAAGACCGGTTTCACACTGCTTTGAAATTGTACTTATCCGGAAATTACGGGTGTTACACGAGTGAATTGATAGCATCCCATGAGGTAGGGTCGAGGCGAAATCCTCTCCTAAAATGTGATCGAATAGTTGTAATTCAGTATGGTGTCATCGTTTTCTGGTTCAATTTTCAATGTTTATTTTGTGTTACTGTGTTGTGATTAAAGTCTAACTGTCTTTTCCTCATGTTGCATCACTTCTTGACACAAGAATATACCCAGTTCAAGATTAGTATACCAGTGAGCCATCTTTGCAGAATCAGCTTGCTTTTGACCTGTTCTTTTCTCTCTTTGTCTCTAATTTGCTTGGGGACAATCAACGCTCGCTTTGGGGTTGTTGATAACACCATTTTTGGCGTTATTTTAGCACCACTTTCCGTGATTAAATTACTTGAATTCCAAACAAACGAAGCATATTTCATGGTTTATTCATGAGTTTTTCAGGAATCCATGTTTCGAGAATAAACGAAGATTTCGGTGCGAAAGAAGCAAATTATAGATGAGAATGAAGTACTCGGCGAGTTAATGTCAAATGGAGGAGGTACGAGTCAATTCGTGGGTCAAAGCCCGAAGAGACGCGTTAAAGAAACTCAAAAGGTGCCACCGAGACTTGTCAAGTTAGGCAAAGAAAATGGGAAATCTTAATTGTTGCAAAACAGTGACTACCGGTACTTGTGTCGGTACTTAAGTCTCGGCGCAACTATCGACAGCCTGAATTTTACAAAACAGTGCCTACCGAGACTTTTGTCGGTACTTAACTCTCGGTGTAAGTACCGACGACGAGCTGATACGTTTTTAACCCTTTTTCACCTAGGGTTTGGGACATTCTTGACCATATCGACTAGAGAGAGGCAATGGACGATTTTGGGGCAACTTAGGGCGATTTTCCATAGATTTTAACGCCGATTAACGATACAAAATCATCGAGGAACGCCAGATTAACGAAGATCAATTCCTTGTTCGTAGGTATTGCGATTCAACAAAGAGGAAGTTTATTCATACATCGATTTATTGTTCAAGAGACCATGTCTACTCTACTTTTCTTCCTTTTTGCTTTTTGTTTTAACACCTCCAACATGAACTAATTTTAGATTGTTAGGGGTTGGATGAACTTTGGTTTGTAAACATATGAACACGAAACCTTGTGATTCTTATCAGTTTTTCTAATCAATGAAGCATATGAATTTGGTTTTAATGCTTTTATGAGTTTGTTCACCTTGCAAATTGATTTAGTTGTTAGGAATCCGATTCAAGAGAACAGTTCCATAACTTGACTTGAATTTCTATGCCTTGGGTGAGAAATTGGATAGAGATATACCAAGTAAACCTTAGTACTTCTTTTACACTCTTGTTCTTAATGAATTTCTTAATTACTAGGTTGAGATCGAGAGATGAAACCTACGTTTTCTAGAAACAACTCTGTTGTTGCTCGATAGAGAATAATAGTTATTTACGTGATTGTGTATTCATTCGATTGGTTTAGTCTGATAAGTATCATAAGTAGAGTGTTCTTTGTGAAACCATTGGGATTCCAACCCTCAACTACTTTTCTCCCAAAAATCCAAATATGTTCTTTGCTTTTACTCTAAAGTTTAGTTAGTTAATTTCGTTTTTAACCGATTAATCACCCATTCATCAAATCAGATCGTTCAGTTAATAGTGATTATAGTCATTGTGATACTCAGTTTCTAGTTCACTTGGTTCGATACTCGTACTTCCAAGTACATATTACTTGATTCGACCCGTACACTTGCGGTTAGATTAGGAGGGTGTAAACCCGACTATCAGCTGTCACCTGTCGGCTATGGGCAGTCGATTTGTGATCTTGTGGGTTTGTCAAAGTGTCAATTGTGGATTTGACCGATTTATGGTAACTTGTCTTACTAAGTTTCTATTTCAACAGTTTAAGCTTAATGTTTTATATTAATATTAGGTTTATTTTATGATTTTTCATGTTTAGATTGATTAGGGATTTAGCCATTTATGGTTTATTGGTTATTTGTTTAGTTTAGATTAGTGGTATGTTATTTTGGGATGGTTGTTAACTTGTTATTTGTTAATCATTGCAGAAACTAGATTAATTCAAGATTTCAAGTATTCAACTTCTAAGTTTCAACAAGTTTGGCAATTTCACGAACCACGACTAAATCAGGTGTTATCCTTCTAATCTCTACTACTCTATATCGTATCACTTGTGTAGTTGTTTAAGATATGTATCCTCGATCACAACCCTAGTTGCTAAAAACAGAAAACGAAAAAAAGACAAGAAGAAATTGCTCAATCTATGCGGGGTTCATTAAATAAGTTTATTGTTAGACAACCAAGTACTTGTGATCATAACGAGAACTTAGTTGATGAAAATGTTTGTGATGCAAATGCTTGTGATACAAATGCTTTTGATGCGAATGCTTGTGTTGATAATGTTTTTAATGAAGACCCGGCGTAGGAATGAGCCGCCTAGCTTCACTAGGTTCCAAACCCCGTTAAATTGTTTATCGTTTCCGAAATATAGGGGCATCTTTTTTGTCTTTCTCCATAGGCATCCGAAATCTCAAGACCAGCCCTGAAGTTGATATATATTATTATTTGAGTTTTAGAGGCCTACTTTATTGGCCTTTTAAATATAGATGTCATCTTTATTGACCTCCATATTTTTAGTGTTTTATTGTTTAATAGGAGATGAAAACACCTCCATTTTTGTGTGTTTAGTGTTGGGTTGGAGATGGTCTTCTAAATATACCAAAAAATGCCCAATAGATATGTCCATCCCACTAACAGAAATATACTAAAAGTTATGTTGTTTGCAATAACAAGACGATACTTAATTTAAAGTAAGAATATCATCAACCGTATGACTTTCATGTAAACCATCAACCAAATGAATGAAATACATACCTATAAAGGACTTAACTTTTAGTGTATTCCTATTAGTGGGATGAACATATACTTTGGACATTTTTTTGATATATTTGTAAAAGGATAGGCAGTTTTTGATATATTTTGTGAGAAGAGTGGGCATTATTTTGGTATATTTTGTGAAATGGGTATATATAGTTTTTCTATGTATCTATTTATGTTTTAGAGATAACTTTTGAATGTTTCGGAATTAGTAATTAAAATAGTATCACTTTCTCTGTTTAATTGGTTTTTTTGTTGTCGGTGAGAAGATTTGTATATTTTTTGTCCATAAGTCTTTTCAAAAAAGGTTTCGGATTTATTTGTTCAAAACTAAGTTCATGATTTTGTTTCTTCAAAAAAGGTCAGGTTTTATTTGTTAAAGTTCAAAAATATATTTGGTAAAAAAAAGGTTTAGAGATGTATTTGTTAAAAAAATTCAAGGACTTACTCATTCAAAATCATATAGTTTGTTGGGTTTTTCTTTAGACTTTTCCCAAATTTTTGTCACATTAACCAGGTTACAAGAATGTATCAGTCGATTTTAAAAAGTTTAAGGGCTTTATCATTCAAAAAATAGTTTAAGAACTTAGGGGGTGTTTGAGATTGCTTATTTAAAGTGTTTATTAACTTATTCTGGTGTGGTACCGGTAGTAAGCAGTTTTTAGTGCTTGGATGAGAAAAAAAGAAAACTGTTTATACCGGTTTAGCACCGGCGATAAGGAGTTTTTGATAAGTCTACCCATTCTCACATATTAACTTATTTGAAATAACTTATCAATATTTTAGTTATTTTACATGTATAAGCAATCCTAAACACCCTTAAATAACAACTTATTAGCTTATTACGTTTTGATACCACAATAAGCTAATCCAAACACTTTTTATAAAACTCTGGTTTGACACCACAAAAGTTAATAAGCACTTTTACAGGAAATACATAAGGTATTTTAAAAAAGCAATCCCAAACCCTTAATCATTCAAAATCAGATAGTTTGTTAGGTTTTTTCAAACTTTTCCCTTTTTCTATACGTAGTAATTAACAAATTATATTTTTAGAAACTTGTTTTAATTATATTACTCCATCTGTCCCAAGATAGGTGTCTACATTAATATTTTAGCTTGTCTCAAAATAAATGTCTACTTTCAAAAGTAATAATCTACTTTCTTATTATATCCTTAATTATGTGATGGAGAACAATCATCTCTCTACAGTTAAGGGTAAAATTGTACTTTAATTAATTAAAATGTGTAAAAGTTACATAATTCTAAAACTGTAACCTAACTTATTCGTTATTAGTTAACTTATCAGTTACAAAGATATCATTTAGCAAAAATAAGTTAGAAGCTAGCTTATTTTTTGGGTACATGTTTGTTTGGATAGACACAAACTAGCTTTTTGATACGCTACTTAAAGTGGTTTATGAGGAGCTTTTTTAAAAAAATCAATTATGCTCTCATTAATATTAATTATTAACAATTAATTATAAATAAATATTAATTGTTAAAATTTAATTAATATTAATTAATTAATATTGATTAATATTAACTAAAAATTACTAATTATACATTGATATTAATTTTTAATTATTTTTAATTATTGTTACTCATATCAATTGTTTTTATATAGATTTTTAATATTAATCAATATATTTTAGTTATCAATTACTATAATTGTTTTAGCTAATATTAGATTTTTATATTATATGTAAAGATCATTTAAAATCATAAGTTAATATAATTTTTTCTAAAATGTGTTTTAATAAATTCAAAATATATAATGCATGTATATAATAATAATAAAAAAATTGAAGTTTTTTAATTAATATATTATATTATTTAATTTTTTTAATATTTTGTTTGTATTAATTAACATATTATATTACTATAACTTTGTTTTAATTATATTACTAATATATTATGATTGATTATTTTTTCAAATTATCTTTTTGAATATTTTATATGTTTATACGCTAATTTTAATCAAACATGATTCATCAATTAATTTATAAGTCATCAGATAGTTTGTCAAACATAAGACCATATCCAATGAACTCTTTATTTTACTCTCTAAAATAGAAAATTGAATAGTAACTCTCTATATAGAGAGTTACTATTCACTACTCTCTATTTTTTTCTAACTTTTGATAATTACAAAATGACCCTTCTATTTTTTAAATTCTTGTATTTTTATTTTATTTGTTGTCTAATACCAATTTTAATAAACTAGAATTATATTTATCTTTAAGTTTTAAATTAATTTAAATTTATCCAACTAATTTTAAAAACGAGTGAATTACAGTTTTGGTCCCTCGTCTATGCCCGGATTTCACTTTTGGTACCCCCAAATCCGAAAGTACACTAACAGTCCCTAAAACGCAGTTTCGGAGCCCAAGTTGTTCCCTCTCACTAACACCGTTAGTGGAGGCTCCGTTAAGTTGGTCATGTGCCCCTCACGTGAGGGGTAATTTGGTCACTTTATGCTTCTTCCTCCCATCTCCTTCCTCACCAAGAACACCATCCATGGAAGAATGAAACTTGCTTTTATTGTTCAGATTGGTTCAGATTTGGAGCTTGGTTCAGATTTGGTTGTCATAGTTTTGTCATAGCAGGCTAAGAATTCCAGATAATTCTATCTAACTCTTATCCTCAAATGTTTCCCCCAAACCCGAACTTAAATTGAGTCCACAGTATTTCCAGTCCTCATTCATACTCTATCCAAGAGTCAACTAAACACAAAGTTAAAGGTTAACATTAAAGTTAAATAAACAAAACCACCAAAACTGGGTTGTACAGGACAACACAGTTACACCTCTGTTTGTTTTTTTTTATCTGAACAGAAAACTTAAACTCAACAGAATTGTTAATTTCTTTAAGACATTTTATCAATCACCTTGTGAGCATCAATTCATGGAGCTCAAACCCATTTCAATGGTTTCATTCCTTTTTCCACTTTTGATACCAAACTTCTAGTTTATGAATTCTAATACAGGAACATAATTAATTCATGATTTCACCATGAAATACTTCAAGAATTTATTTAATCATAAACAACTAAAACTCATATATCTATAACACAATTATCAAATACTTTTCTAATGCAGATAAACGGCAATTAAGGAGTCACACTTAATCAATTGCATCGGAATCAATTAGCACTTTAGCACTTATAGAGTTTATAGAAATATACATGTCTTCGTTTCTATCTATACGTCACGCCCGACTTGCCACTCTGTTGATTTCAACAAGGTTAATATACACATAAGCACATACCCAATATAATAAGGTATTCCAGTTCAAACATGTACATGTAAGTTCACAATTACACTGGCCAAATGTAATTTGAAATTACCTTACATGATGTTCTTTCTACCTTTTTATACTTAACATCCCAAGGTTCTAAAATAATAGGAACATCCTACTTCACATGCAGTTTAAGTCTAGGTATAAATCCAAATACCTAAATCCCTTAAACTAGGGCTCTGATACCATCTGTAACGACCCGGTTTCCCAATCATGCTTCAAATAACATATATTCCATAACTTCATTACATTCATAACAGAAATACATAAAAATCACGTACGGTCCCAAAGTCTCGAAACTATACAATACAAAACATATTCAATTCCTAATCCTCATCAGCTATCAACCACGTCCTACACTTTATTCTTCCCTTTGCTAATAAACGATCCTCGACCTGGAATACATATTTTTGAAAAGAAAATGAGGGTTAGACCAAACGGTCTAGTGAGATAATCCCTGTCATTTCAAAATCGTTATAAAACCAATTTATATAAAATATTTTATATAAATACACATATATCACAAATACTTAAATACCAAATAAGACTCGTGCATCGTGTACCACTCATCCTTCACATCCTTCACATCATTCCCATGGCCATATTAGTTGGTAGCAAGCCAACTAATAAACAACGTTGTACGACAACTACAACCAAACAACACTGTACAACATCTACAGCCAACAACACTGTACAACAACTACAGCCAACAACTCCGCCGGTCCGAAACCCGGCTCACGTGCTCTCGTGTAGTGTATGCTCTTATAAATAAAATACATATCTCAATATATTATATTTTCATTTATAAACCTTTCATCACATTCCAACCATATATATATATATATATATTTATATATATCTCTTAACGTAAACACATAATCACACCATATATCATATTCTCAATCCATACATATCCATCTCATATATATATATATATATATATATATATATATATATATATATATATATATGTATGTATCCCAGTTGAAAACGTTTTAAAGTAAAACTCACCTCGATTGCTTATCCAAAAACACTTCCAAGCCTTTCTTGAGAAATCCAATCTTTCACCCAAAGTTTACCAAATCTGGAACAATTAAAATACAAATATTTCTTAAAGTCTAAAAATCTTAAATAATCTAAAATCCTCGACTGAAGTCGCAACTAACTAAAATGATATCCCCAAGTCGTAACCAACTACTGCGACATGGCCCCCAAGTCGCAACCAACTGTTGAGACTTGACACTATTCAATGTCTCAACCAACTGTTGAGACTTGGCACTATTCAAAGTCTCAACTAACTGAAAACGTAAAAACCCAGAAATCTCTAGTTTTATACCATGAATGTTTCTATAAACTTGTAGATATGTTTAAGACCATAATTAATAACTATCCATAAACTTAGTTTTCCAAAACCATCCATAATTCACCAAGACCCATTTATAAAACCATAGAAAACTTCTCTATAATTAATTATCCATAACAACAAATATAAATAGAATCATACCTTGATCCTCCACAAATTGTTTCCTACAATTCAGTTGATATGAATCTATCTCCTTCTTTTTTTTCTTCTTTCTCGATCTCTCTCTCTTGATGTGAAGAACACACACACACACACACATATACTAAAAATAAATATCTAACTCTCTTTTACTCTCTTTCTCTTTGCCGTGACAAACCCACCCACACACACACATTTGATATTTGTTCAAAATGGTTAAGGATGAGACACCTCATCCTTATTAAAAGAAAAGGTGGCGGTTTGTGTGATTTAATAAATCACACTTACCAATCAAACCCCAAACTTCTCCTAGTTGGCAAAACACACCCTTAAACTTCCAATTAAAAATTAAAGTCTAACCCTTAACTTATAATTCCATAAAACTAATCCCAAATTTACCTTAAAACCAAAATAATAAAATTAAATAAACCAACAACGTACCCGGTTATTACACTTGGCCATATTAATTGGTTGTGAGCCAATTAATTAATTTGCACCACTGTACTAAATACAGTCAACACCACTGTCCCTCTGTACATCCAACTTTCACCGGTCCTAAGCCCGGCCAACTAGCACCCATGCAGTGTAACACTCATATAAACATAATATGCACATTATTACACTCATTCACATATATGTATTCCAGTTAGAAAACATTTTAAGTAAAAACTCACTTGTTTGCTTATCCAAAACTCCTTCCACAAAGAACTCAGCTTTCACCTTCGATTCACCGCATCTGAAACAAATAGAAGCAGATATCTCTTTACCATACAAAACACATAAGGCTTACTATAGCTAAGTACTCTAGATAACTCTAATCCTCAATTGTTACCCCCAAACCCGAACTTAAGTCAAGTCCATAATGCATTCAGTCCTCATTTATTCCCTATCCAATAACTAACAAAACACAGGTTACTGGATACTTAAAAGCATCTAAACTCACCAAATTGACCAAATAGCAAAAGTATCCGGACAACACAACCTTTCCGAACAGCATAACCAATCCGGATAACATAACTTATCCGGACAACACAACAATCTGGACATTGTCCGGTAAATCATTTCATCCGGAAACTAAAGAAAATAGGACTTACCCGGTTAATCGATTCATCCGGATACCTGCAAGAAAACTACCGGACACTAACAACACATTATCCGGACACTACCCAAGAAACTACCGGACACATTCATATCATCCGGAAACCACTGACTGTTTATCCCATTTTCACCCAGAAATCGACTGAATCATTAACAGTTATGTAATTGACTATTCTAATACGATAGAAACTACTTAATAGAAATTACACACATAAATTGTAAAGGAAATATACCTGAAATCACTTCCAAGTGTACCAATTTGAATCCCTAGCCCCAAAACCTTCTTTCTTCCTCTTTTCTTCTCCAAACATACACACACTCAACACAATTCTGGATATTTTCTGTTATGAAATATCTTATTCCATTAAGGGATAATATCTATCCATATTTACCACTTAAGTCCTTTAACTACCCACTAAAGACCAAAATACCCCTAAACTTATAATTTAACCCAAACTTACCCTAAACATCAATTATAAAGTTAAATAAATTTAACAGAACTAACTTTTAACTAACGAACTTACCCGGGGTATTACATCATCTCCCCCTTAAAAGAATTCCGTCCCGGAATTCGGTTTAGGCAAAAAGGTGCGGGTACTTAGTTCTCATTTCTGATTCCGATTCCCAAGTAGCATCCTGACCCCTATGATGTCTCCACTGAACTTTCACTTGTCTGATTACTTTGTTCCGCAACACTTTAACTTTGTGGTCAACTATGGATTCAGGTTCCTCCACATAATTCATCTTTTCATCAACTTGTATATCTGGTAGAGAAGTTGCCTGATCCGGTGTAACCAAACACTTTCGTAAATTCGATACATGAAATGCGTTATGAATTCTGCTTAACTCTGGTGGAAGATCTAACCTGTAGGCTACTTCGCCGATCCTTTCTATGATTGCAAATGGTCCAATGTACCTCGGGCTCAGCTTACCTTGTTTCCCAAATCGGATGACTCCTTTCCAAGGCGATACTTTTAACATCACAAAATCTCCAACTTGGAACTCTAATGGTTTTCGGCGTCGGTCGGCGTAGCTTTTCTGTCTGTCTTGAGCTACTTTCAAACGTTCCCGAATCTGCGTAATTTTATCTGCGGTCAACTGGACTATATCTGGCCCTGCTAACTGTTTCTCTCCCACTTCGTTCCAACACAGAGGTGTTCGACATTTTCTACTATACAGTACTTCAAACGGTGCCGCTTGTATGCTGGAATGATAACTGTTATTGTAAGCAAATTCAATCAATGGTAAATGCTTATCCCATGATCCCCCAAAATCAACAATGCAAGCCCGGAGCATGTCTTCTAAAGTCTGAATCGTCCGTTCACTCTGACAGTCAGTTTGAGGATGATACGTCGTACTTAACTTTATCTGCGTTCCCATTTCCTTTTGAAAACTTCTCTAGAATCTTGAGGTAAAACGGCTATCACGATCAGAGATAATCGAAATTGGAACTCCATGTCTTGTTACTATTTCATTGATATACAGTTTGGCTAGTCTTTCCAATAAATAGGTTTCCTTTATTGGTAGGAAGTGAGCAGACTTTGTCAACCTGTCAACGATCACCCAAATAGCATCAAACCCTTTCGGAGTCCTTGGTAACTTCGTGATGAAATCTGTAGTAATCTGATCCCATTTCCACATCGGTATTTCTAAACGCTGTAATTGCCCAAACGACTTCTGATGTTCAATCTTCACCTTCTTACAAGTAGTACAACCTTCCACATACTGGGCAATACTCCTTTTTATTCCAGGCCACCAATAAAATTGTTTCAGGTCTTTATACATCTTATTCGTACCTGGGTGAATAGAAAAACGAGATTGATGAGCTTCTTGTAGTACCCGATCACGTAAACCACCCAAACGAGGCACCCAGATTCTGTTTCCCAAACACAACAACCCACGATCATCTTTTACAAGCAATGCTGATATACCCACTAACCGTTCTGGTTTCAAGTATTCTTCTTGAAAAGCTTCTATTTGACACTTCTGCAATTCGTCAAAGATGTTAGGTAGGAGTTCAGCTCGTAGTGAAATAGCTTTTATTGTTCCACTCTTTTCTTGACGACTTAGTGCATCAGCTACCACATTCGCCTTTCCCGGATGATAAAGAATTTCATAGTCGTAATCATTCACCAATTCTAGCCATCTTCTTTGCCTCATATTTAGTTCCTTCTGATCGAAAAGGTGTTGGAGACTCTTATGATCAATATAAATTTGACATTTAGAGTCATAAAGGTAATGTCTCCAAATCTTCAATGCGAATACAACTGTTTCCAGTTCCATGTCGTGTGTAGGATACTGTCTTTCATGATCTTTTAACTGACGAGAAGCATAAGCAATAACCTTTCCACGCTGCATAAGTACACATCCTAATCCCAGTTTGGAAGCATCACTGTAAACAACAAAATCATCGAAACCTTCAGGTGATGCTAGTATCGGTGCGCTACAGAGTTTCTCTTTCAATATTCGGAATGCTTCATCCTGTTCTGCTTTCCATTCAAACTTTAGGTTCTTCCGACTTAGCTTAGTGAGAGGCGTAGCGATACGAGAGAAATCTTTTATAAACTTTCGGTAGTAACCGGCTAAACCCAGAAAACTTCGTACTTCCATTAGCGTCTTCGGCGGTTCCCATTTTTCAATTGCTTCTACGTTCGTCGGATCAACTTGAATACCTTTCTCGGAAACTACATGCCCAAGAAACTGAACTTCCCGTAGCCAGAATTCACATTTAGAGAACTTAGCGTATAACTGTTCCTTCTTTAACAATTCCAGAATTAAATGAAGATGTTGGGCGTGCTCTTCTTTGGACCGGGAGTAGATAAGGATATCATCGATAAACACAATAACGAATTTATCGAGATATGGATTACATACTCGGTTCATTAGATCCATAAAAGCAGCTGGAGCGTTCGTCAATCCAAAAGGCATTACTAGGAATTCATAGTGACCATACCGTGTGCGAAAAGCAGTTTTCAGAACGTCTTCTTCTCTAACCTTCAGTTGATGGTAACCAGATCTCAGATCAATCTTGGAGAAATAGCAAGCTCCAACTAGTTGATCAAAGAGGTCATCAATTCTAGGAAGCGGATATTTGTTCTTGATTGTGCGCTTATTCAGTTCCCGATAATCAATACACATTCTCATCGAACCATCCTTCTTTTTCACAAACAGAACCGGTGCTCCCCACGGCGAAGAACTGGGTCTGATGAAGCCTTTATCGAAAAGATCCTGCAGTTGAATCATCATCTCTTTCATCTCTGAAGGTGCCAAACGATACGGTGCTCGGGCAACAGGAGCGGCTCCAGGAATCAGATCTATACCAAACTCTACTTGTCTAACGGGCGGAAGGCTAGTCAGATCTTCTAGAAAAACTTCCGGAAATTCACGAACAACCGGGATATCTCCCAGCTTATTCTTTTCTAGCTTAATATCTATCACATAAGCTAAGTAACTTGAGCAGCCTTTATTGATACACTTACGAGCTTTCAACAAAGAGATAAGGCAAGACTGATGATTTCTACGGTCACCATAAATCACTACTGGTCCCTTCTCAGGTAAGACAACATTTATCAACTTCTTATCACAAACTATATTAGCCTGATTCTCGGCTAACCAATCCATTCCCACTACCACATCAAACTCGATCAAGGCTATAGGAAATAACTGAATAGGCACTCCACACCCATCTATGTTTATCACACAACTATCAAATACCTCACTAACCGGTACTTGATTATTATTAGCCGTATCTACCATTAACGCATGATCTAACACTTTAAGCTTTAAATGCATATAGGCAGCAAAAGAAGGCGACACAAACGATCGGTTTGCACCGGAATCAAATAACACTTTAGCACGTGTAGAATTTATTAAGAATGTACCTGTAACCACATCAGGAGTCTCATCTGCTTCTTGATCTGTCATCTGGAAAGCACGGCCCCTTGCTCTTGGTACTTCTGGCCTTGGTACTACCGGTCTAACACCCGTTGGTCTTACTGACGTACCACCCGATTGTATCCTCCCCAGTGGACAATCGGACTGAAGGTGGTCAGGAGAATTGCACGCGTAACAAAATCTAACTACTCGACAGTCTTTAGCAATATGGCCGATCTTTCCACACTTATAACAGTTTCTAGGATCCACTTGACAACATCCTTGATGAAAACGGTGGCACTTTGGGCAAGGTCTTTCAACTGGTCGGAAAGGTGGACGGTTATCAAATCTTTGAAACCTGGACTTCTTCGGATCATACTGTGGTCCTTCCCACTTTCTTTTCCTTACATTCTTATCACTAGTACTTCTCCCTTTATCTTGTTCCACGGTTTCCGCGGCGTCTACTGCGGCAGAGAAAGTTTCTGGTCCTTTAGCAATCACAAAACTTCTGACTTCTGCATTCAATCCAAAGACAAACCTTTCAATCTTCATGGCCTCCGTAGCAACGTAGTATTCCGCAAAATGAGACTTTTCCAAAAAGCTAGCGGTGTAGTCCCGAACTGACAAATTCCCTTGCTGTAAGTTCATAAACTCCCCTTCCAATTGTTTAACTGCGGCTTGAGGACAAAACTGTTTCCTAAAAGCTATCACGAATTCTTCCCAAGAGTAGGTAGAATATATATCAGATCCTCCCGAGGACATATGTGCTTCCTACCAGTATAGGGCATCGCCTTTCAACATTGCAGTTCCATAGAGTACTCTATCCTCTTCAATGCATTTACTAGTCTTGAAGATGGCTTATATTTCCTTCAGCCACTTCATAGCTTTTACCGGATCCCGATCTCCTGAGTAAGTTGGAGGCTTACAACTTAAGAACATTTTATAGTCACACTTTCTTAGTACTGGTGTGATTGTAGGTGTAATAGGCATCTCGTCTTCCTGACCAGGATCTGGTGTATCAGCTTCATTATGACGATTTCGATCAAACATGGCTTGTATACTGGCCTGCAGTCTTCCCATTTCGGCTGTTAAATCATCCCTAGTAACAAATTCATTACCTCGTAGTGGAGTTCCACTCCCAGTTCTACCCCCAATTCTGCCTCCAACTCTGCCTCCACCTCTTTCTCCCCCTCTTCCCCTTCCTCCGACTGTTGGGTTTGTTCTATTCGGATTTCCTCCTCCTTCCCGATTCGTTTGTCTAGTACCACTTGCCATTCTGTTGATTCAGACAAGGTTAATATACACATAAGCACATACCCCATATAACAAGGTATTCCAGTTCTAACATGTACCTGTAAGATCACAATTACACTGGCCAGGTGTAAAAATGAAATTACCTTACATGATGTTCCTTCTACCTTTTTATATTTAACACCCCAAGGTTCTACAATAATAGGGACATCTTACTTCACATGCAGTTTAAGTCTAGGTACAGATACTAATACCTAAATCCCTTAAACTAGGGCTCTGATACCATCTGTAACGACCCGAAATCCCATACATAGTTCAAATAGCATACATTGCATAACGTCGTTAAAACAAGAGATACATTATATAACAAATACGGTCCCTTAGTCTTTTACAAACATTCAGTACATCATTACAAATGTTTACATAATAAATTACATCATTACTAACAACATGCTATATCTACTAAACACAACATAGTCTTCCACTACATAGTCCTCCAAAAGCTATTCACGGTTTAACCTTCTTATTTGCCCTTACTCGATCCACGACCTGGAATACATATTTTTAAAACAAAAATGAGGGTTAGACCTTGAGGTCTAGTGAGAACATCCCCGTTAGTTAAAAAACCATTTGCACAACATCATACACATAATTCACATAGGAATACCAATAAAACTCATGCATCATGTATCTTTCCATCTCATTCTCTTGGCCGTATTAATTGCTTGCGAGCCAATTAATTAATTTGCACCACTAAACTAAATACAGCCAACACCACTGTCCCTCTGTACAGCCAACTTTCACCGGTCCTAAGCCCGACCAACTAGCACCCATGCAATGTAATACTCATATAAACATAATATGCACATTATTACACTCATTCACATATATGTATTCCAGTTAGAAAACATTTTAAGTAAAAACTCACTTGTTTGCTTATCCAAAACTCCTTCCACAAAGAACTCAGCTTTCACCTTCGATTCACCGCATCTGACACAAATAGAAGCAGATATCTCTTTACCATACAAAACACATAAGGCTTACTATAGCTAAGTACTCTAGATAACTCTTATCCTCAATTGTTACCCCCAAACCCGAACTTAAGTCAAGTCCATAATGCATTCAGTCCTCATTTATTCCCTATCCAATAACTAACAAAACACAGGTTACTGGATACTTAAAAGCATCTAAACTCACCAAATTGACCAAATAGCAAAAGTATCCGGACAACACAACCTTTCCGAACAGCATAACCAATCCGGATAACATAACTTATCCGGACAACACAACAATCTGGACATTGTCCGGTAAATCATTTCATCCGGAAACTAAAGAAAATAGGACTTACCCGGTTAATCGATTCATCCGGATACCTGCAAGAAAACTACCGGACACTAACAACACATTATCCGGACACTACCCAAGAAACTACCGGACACATTCATATCATCCGGAAACCACTGACTGTTTATCCCATTTTCACCCAGAAATCGACTGAATCATTAACAGTTATGTAATTGACTATTCTAATCCGATAGAAACTACCTAATAGAAATTACACACATAAATTGTAAAGGAAATATATCTAAAATCACTTCCAAGTGTACCAATTTGAATCCCTAGCCCCAAAATATTCTTTCTTCCTCTTTTCTTCTCCAAACATGTAATAACCAGGTAATTCATCTAAATTAAATTTGGAATTTTATAAGTCTTCATTTAGTATTTTATGGAGTTAGGAGTTAAGGGGTAAGTTTTAAGTTTTATTTGGAAGATTGGGGGTAAGTTTTGCCAATTTGTTTGAGTGTGGGGTTTGTTTGGTGAGAGTGGAGATATTATCCACCCCCACCACCCTGTTCTCTATAGACACCAAGAGGTGTCACCTTTAGACACTCTTTAGATAATACAAAGTCCTTGTGTGTGTGTGTGTTTCGTTTTGGTAAGAAAAGGAAAGAAATCGAGAAATCTTAAAGGAAGAAGAAGAGGATCGAATTCAAGAGGTTACTGCAGAGATTTAAAGATTTAACTGAAGCTATTAAGGTAACAAATCCATTACTCAATTGTGTTTTAATTCATAGAAGTGTTCTTGAACCTACTAGTTAAAGTTCTTAGTGGGTTTTGCTAAAAATGGATGTTTTGGGAGGTTTAAGCTTAAGGTTAGGTTGTATACTTGGTCTTAATCATAAACTGCATCTTTATAGCATCATGCATAGCTTAAAAGTACAAATTCTGGGTTTTAGGATGAAACAGTGAACTGTGACATTCATCGAAGTCGCAATAGAGGACTGCGACATTCAACGAAGTCGCAATGGTCGATTGCGACTTGGGCTTGAAGTCGCAATGGTCGATTGCGATTTGGATTGGAATCGCAGTAGTTGATTGCGATTTGGGTTTGGAATCGCAGTAGTTGATTGCGATTTGGGTTTGGAATCGCAGTAGTTGATTGCGACTTAGGATGGAGTCGCAATAGTGGGTTGCGATTTCGGGGTGAAGTCGCAGTAAGAGGTTGCGACTTTGTACTGTTCATCACGGTTGCGACTTGAACTGTTCATTGCGATTTCATGTTATTTTGGGTTGCGACTTGAACTGTTCACTGGAATACAAGAGGTGATTAATAAATGTTTGATAATGTGTATGAATATGTCATACGTGAGTAATTATAATATATTGAGATATTATAATTACGTGAGTATTATATGAAAATATAATACGTGGCCGGGCTTTGGACCGGTGTGTTAAATTGGCTCGCAACCAATTGTTATTGGCCATTGGTGGAGGGATAAGGTGGAATGAGACAGGTATGTTGTGTAAATTGTAATTGGTATTAAGTTGTGTGTGAAGTGTGTATTTATATAAATGAATTTAATGATTTTCAAATATCATGGATTTACTCACTAGACCCTTAGGTCTAACCCTCATTTTTGTTTTAAAAATCTGTATTCCAGGTGGTGGTACCAGTAAGAGTAAGTGATTAGATTACTTGGTGGATAGCTATGTGGAATGATGATCATTATGAAGTCGATGATACTTTTGTACTTAAATTTCAGTTATTAGCTATTATCAGATCTAAATGGGATCAAGTTTGTACTGAATTTTATATTGGTTAGATCAGACTTTGGGACCAAATGTGTAATGTGAATGATTTTGTTGAAACCCTGTTATGAATTATATGTTATATGTATGTTTAGTTTTGCGGGATGTTACAAAACACACGCACACTCAACACAATTCTGGATATTTTCTGTTATGAAATATCTGATTCCATTAAGGGATAATATCTATCCATATTTACCACTTAAGTCCTTTAACTATCCACTAATGACCAAAATACCCCTAAACTTATAATTTAACCCAAACTTACCCTAAACATCAATTATAAAGTTAAATAAATTTAACGGAACTAACTTTTAACTAACGAACTTACCCGGGGTATTACAAACAGTTCCAAGAGAACAAAAATTCGAAGAAGATGAAGATGAATTTCGAAGTTGTTGGTAGTGGTGGTCGATGATGACGGTGAGTGGTGAATGGTGGTGGGCGGGGGTTTGGGATGACGGTGGTTGGTGATGGTGGTGGTGGTGGTGGGTGGAGGTTTGGGATGATGGTAATTCACTCTTTTAAAAACTAATAAACTTTAACAATTTACAACATAACATATTTAATTAAAACACGCCATTAGCACATATTTTAACATAAAAGCATTACAAATGATAAAGATAAAAATACATAACGACGACCGTAATAAAAGCATACGTAAGCGAAAAACGGTTTTTGAATAACATTGATACTAATTTAATAGTCGGGTAAAACGGATCCAGATCCTCCAAGATCATAAAAATATTCTCCAAACGGCGTAGATGCATGAGGAGCTTGTTGATAATGTTGTTGTTCAGTCCTCTTTTGTAGAATACGCGCTTGTTCGGCCTAAACATATGCTCGTATATTGGGATCTTGTATTGCATTCAAGTCCCGAAACAATATTTTGTTTTTCTCCTTGCGTGTTATTGCATCCACGTAACATTGTCTCTGTTCAGATGTCTTTTTTTATTGCTCTAAAAGTTGTCTATTTTCTTCTTTGATTGTGTTGACAATAGTTGAGGTATGCTCATCCATTTTTCTTTTCAGTTTGGATTTCTTCACCCCAACTGGCCGTTATAGACACAAATTAAGGATAAAAAAGCTCACTTTGCACTTCGGGATGTGTTAGTTGATCATTTATGGGAAATATTTTTTAATTCCGATTAAATGCGTTAGTTGTTATGTATTTTTATTTTAGATGTGTGTTAAAAATGTAACATTTTTATTTAATGAAATTTGGTTTTTGATAATTTAATGCGAAATTAAATATGAATTATAACGTTGTTAAATAATATGATAAAGTTAATAAATATAAGGGTGTTGTGAAAATAAAAAATATGAGGATGCAATTTATAAAGTTAATAAATATAGAAGGGTATTATTAAAAATATATGTAATCAAAATAAAAGAGAATATACTCTGAATATTCTCTTTTACAAAGTAATATAGAGTAATACATTGGAGAAGATTTAACCCACTCTATTTTACTCTCTATAATAGAGAGTAAAATAGAGAAATACATTGGAGATGCCTTAACCTAACTAGTTTATTAGCTACCTTGCCAAACATAATCTTAAGGTTTTCCACTCTTTTAATTCCTTATGTTTAAAAATAGAAATTAATTAAAGAACAATTTTTTTTTACTATTTTAATTCCTTAAACTATAAACCATAATGATAACAATCATATTATTTAAATCAATTAAAGGAAAATCGAAAATTAACAAACAGCGAAAATCGTATTTGTTTCTATTTTTTGAAACACGCACTCTGTTTAACAAATGAACGTCTCCCGCTACCAAAAAATGCTTCAAATTATGTAAAGAAAAAAAAAAGAGAATTATTCCACTAACCCAAAAAAGGTAGACACGACTCTCGAAGCCGTCAACCGTATCAATTCTAGAGCCATATCACGATGCCCATACTCAAACCTCATGAAACTGAAATAGTATTCATAGATCAACGGGGATAGCAATAATTTTGATTATAATTGTCTATACTATTGATGCAGCCGAGTCTAACCGTTTTTGATTAGATCTTGGCCGTTTAAACTAATTCAACTTTTAATCTTGACCCTTTAAACTCATTTTAATAATAACTAGTCATCGTACCCGCGCGATGCAGCTGGATGCAATTCGATTCTGAAACCAAATACTCAAATGCTCAATCTTGCTACCTGCTTTGTATTATTTCTTCAAATAGGCATTAACTAAATATGTCTCAAAAAATTCAATTGATGCAGGTCTCATTAGAGCTCACTTCTCAATCGAAGAGGAATAACTAAAAGATGAAGATATGTAGAAATACAGAAAACAAAATATCAAGCAAACATTTGTTATTTTCCAGTATTCAACTCAGAATCCTGCTAATTTATGCATGAAAATCTTAATTTGCATTACTTCTCAAATCTATGGGACATGTGAAATACCATCTCCATCACATTTGCTACTTGTTGCTGATCTGTCATGTGACCTAGTGAAGGCTAATGCTTGGTTAAGTGGGTATCACTGCAGAGTTTCTTGCATGAGGGAATTTCTGGTTCTAATGATCAAATTGATTTTTCCATTCCAATTGTTTTTCAAGTTTAGGAATTGTTGAATTTCCAATTTCCAGAACAATTGAACCATGAACGATCTGCAAACATGATGTTATCTTCTGAAGCATTGAAGTTGACATGATATAAGCTTAAATCATAGTAAACTGTATTTATGCATGCGGGTTTGAGTGATTACAACCCAAAAAAATCATTAATGATTTGTGTTCTAAGGAAGCTTCTTCAATCAAAAGATGCAGTTATCAAATACTTTTGGTTATTTAAAATAATGACGTCAAAATCATGTATTTTCCGTCAAACAATAATTGGCTTGAAACAAATAGTGCAGCAATGAATATCAAACATGTATTTTCCATCAACCTCAATTACCATATCAGATAACATTAAGCACCAATCAGTTATCAGTGTTCTCCCTCACCAAATAAGATTTTTGGTTCTTGATATGCTCACCAGGTAAGCTACTACTGACATCTCTAAACATCCTCTAAAATGGCCCAAAACAGTCTTGAAACAACATCCAAACAGTCCTTATTGCTACTGATTTTTTTAGCCACAAAACAGCCCCTTTAGCTACTGATTTTTACCTACAAAACAGCCCTTTTAGCTGCTGATTTTTACCCACAAAACAGCCCCTTTAGCTGCTGATTTTTACCTACAAAACAACCCCTTTAGCTGCTGATTTTTACCCACAAAACAGCCCCTTTAGCTGCTGATTTTCAACGACAAAAAATTCCCTTGGGTGCTGATTTCGAGCCTACACAGTCCATGAACCATGGCTGCACCCTGCTGCTGTTTCGTGGACTCAAAACAGAACACAAACAGTTCCAAATGGACTTACATACCTGATTACAACAGTGCAAAGTTGTTGCAGCCCATGAGCTTTAGTAAGAACC
This sequence comes from Saussurea involucrata, assembly GCA_033807775.1. Classification (NCBI taxonomy): domain Eukaryota; kingdom Viridiplantae; phylum Streptophyta; class Magnoliopsida; order Asterales; family Asteraceae; genus Saussurea; species Saussurea involucrata. Next base: position 117,769,301 of record CM066322.1, read on the forward strand.
ACAAAACAATCCTTGATGGACCTATTGGACATAACTTAAACATCTTATGGTCTAAAGCAGCCGCCTCCTGGATGGTGTCATCTTTAGTAGCAGCTAGGGATCTCATGCATCTCGATTACTAAGGAAGCATATTTGAAAGAGAATTCAACCCAAGCGACATTGAATAAATAGATTGTAATTGGGCAAAAATCGAACACCCCCTATATCTTCAAAAACATATATGCAACGTCAAGGCTAGGCAAACATTAAGAGACTTTGTTCACTTGAGTATGGAGACCACCGGATCAGCCTCTCCATGTTTCTTTTCCAAATCAGCAGGTGAAGACCTTCGCACCTATTTTTTCAAAGTAGATCAAACTTGAAATGAAATTAGACAAAGTAAACCCCAGAGCAGAAAAGCCAAAATAAGAGCATTTACACAATATTATAAGGAGTTAAGGATGGTATACACCCTCCGTACCAGATCGCATAAATATAGAAACAAAGTCAGGTGTCGTCGCATTGGAGCTACAATATCTTCCTTTTTGGTTTTCATCAATATGTGTACCACGGACCAGAAACAATAATTTGATACTCTGCTTCTACCTACCATTGAAAACAATCAACAATTCGGTCGTCCAAGTCGAACAGGGAACAAATATCAAAGCTCCAAACAGGCCAGACATGTCACAAAGAAAATTCTTCAGCATGCAATCTATAACAACTCCGCACAGGTTTGCGGTTCATTTTATTAAATTAAATCCAGATGTTAAATGTTGAAATATAGAACAACAATGCCTAATCTAATTTTCATTTAAACTCGTGCACAGAAAAGGCTAGAAATTTAATATCCAATGAGAGTGTATACAACAAAAAATAGTCAGCATTTAGTTTCTAATTCCCTCCATTGCAACTACCATTGGTTTTGCTATGCTAAGTTCAGAGAACATGCACATAGTACAGAACCATAAGATTATCCTTGTTACCATAACATTCTACAAAATTTCATCATGTGCCAAAATTTTCTCTTTGCTTTCCTATTTCATTCAACTTTTTGATACAATCAGGAGTGATACAAATGTTTCAGCCACCATGTACAGCTAAAGGCAATATATCACGAACACTATAAACAAAAATATTAAGCACTCAATTCAGCTAAAGACACCCGATCAGGTGGGTTCCATTTAGAAGCGTTGCGCTGCTGTTTGCGAGAAATTATTATAATTTGACTATGAGAATGAAATATGTTAAAAAATACCTCTTCACTTAGTTCACGAGCAAATTGGGATTGGTAAGGTTCAAATGCTTGACCACACGAGACTACTTCGACACTTAAAGTGTCGTCCTTTGAAGAATCAAGACCATCTGTTCCGTTAACGCGTTTCGCCATTTATATGCACTTCAATCTGTTAAAAACATTATGTTAAATTACAAGTTAACATACAGAAGCTTTTATGATTCCATTTCATCCATTATTGCTTCAGTTGGTATCTTTCATCCATAATAAAGCATGTTATATGTTTTGATATCCATCTAAAAATCATATAATTTAATTAAACCATGTACACAAGTTCAATATTTATACTGATAAATATGAAATCCTTTTGTAAGTCCAGTTTGTGAAACTTATTTTATGATTCCATTTCATCCATTATTGCTTCAGTTGGTATCTTTCATCCATAAACATGCCTTGCAGAAATTATGTACACAGGGGGTAGTAAGCGGGAGATTCATTACTTTGTGGCAAATAAGACAGCAGAATTCTGCAGTAGAAAATATTTCATGAAATTAACATTTGACATATTTCAAGAAATTGACATATAGCACTCAATTTGATAAAGCATGGACCTTTTAGAAGTCGTTCCCTCACAGACATCATGTGTGTATTCCGGCGGACTTTCTTTGTAGTTGTGCCAACCTCACCATCCCTACTGTCTGCGTGTTTTCTACTTCCAGGTGGAGGGATTTTCCATAACCAACAAGCTTTCTCCTCATGCACAGTAGAAATGAAAAATAAAAAACTGATTCATAATAACAAGAAAACATGTAAATAGAAAGCCACAAATAAAATAAATCCACTCCCAAATATATAGCACTACACTGAAAGCATACTTCATGTTAAAATAATAAGTTGCAATATCTTACATCATAGTCCCAAAAAGGAGAGCTCTTTCTGTCTGTTACATCAGTTGCATCCTTCAGCTCCTTAACTGTGGGCAAAGGCCTTGGACGATCCCCATTTTCATCACTGTAGAATTGCGTTCAAAACTAAATAACTCAGATTTATGATCAGATATCAAATGCAAGAAAATACACCAATCATAATAGCAATGACAAACCTTGTCCATGGAGCAGGATCATTATCACAACGAACAAAAAGATACCGGCATACCTTGTATCCCTATAAGAATCTAAATGTCAGCCAACTGGTATACCCCTAATATTAGCGTATAAATGAGGTGGGAGTAGTAGAGGATCATTCTAGAAGGTTCTAAAGGTAGCAAGGGGGGAGGCTAGTTTGGGCGGGAAATTCTGTTAGACTTGTGGAGGGATATAAATAAATGAGGGTAGGGGAGTGAGGAGTATTCTGTTTTGTATGTTCATTTTAGGCAAGAGCCTTTGGGAGAGTACTGGCCTCTCGAATGCCAGAATACTATCTGTAACCTTTCAATTTCCCCAATAATCATTAGATTACAATTGCAATTAATTCATATTCCGTTAGGTGTTCTCTAATTTGATCTGGTATACACAAAATGGTATCAGAGCTGTTCTATTCCGGGAGAATGACGATCCAAAATGAATTATCTCAAAGCGAGGAGTTGGAGAGCAGTGAAGATCTGGAGTATGTTGAGGCGAAATTAGAGAAAATTCAGAAACATTTTGGTTCTATAAACAAATATTTGCAAACAATGATGAAGAAGTTGGATCAACTTATCAAATTACAAGATGACAATTTGAAGAAGATGAGTCCAGATGATTCGAATTCGAATTCAGGCCGTGGAAGGAAGGAGGTGATTCAAAATGACCGATTTTATGCAAGCAAAAGTCCAGATCCGATAATGATTGCAAAGTCAAATCCAAATCCAGATCTGTATTTGAATTCAAATCCGAATCCAGATTCGTATCCAAATCTAAATCTGAGTCCAGATCCAAATCCGAGTCCATATCCAAATCCGAAAATGAATCCAAATCTGTATCTCAATCCAGATTCAAAATTGGATCCAAAATCAGATCGAAACCTAAATCCAAAATTAGATCTGAGTTTTGAGTCTGGATTGGCCATGGATGAGGAAGCAAGCGAGGATGAGAGAAAAGAGAAGAAAGAAGAAAATAGAAGAAAAATCACACGTGAGAGAGATGAAGATCGTTCAGACGGAAATCTGGGGCGAGCGACATCGCTACTGCCGATTTCACTATCATCGCTGTCAAGGGCCTCTCCACCATCACCGCCGCCCTCTCTGCCATCAAAGCCACCGTCTTCTTCCTTTCAGCAATCACCGACGCCGCTGCTGCTGCCATTGTCGCAGCTTTCTCCATCGTTGGATCATACGAAGGCCACAAAAAAAGAAGGGACTCAGTTTGAAAGAGAAGCGGAAAGGTTAGTCAAGCCCATTCTAGGGAATCTGTTATGGGCCTTGTGGCCCAACACCTATGCAGATGTTTTGTTTTGGCCCAAGCCTGGGTTAAACTTAATGCGTCCATTCAATTTTGCGACGTACATGGTGGTAATGGTCATGATTAACAGCCCTGGTGGGGTAAGCGATGATCTTTCGAAACCGCCACAACCACGACTGCCACCACTGCCGACGTCAACACCACAGTTACTGCCGCAACCGGTAATTCTTGATACAAAAAGTTGGAATCGGTTGTTTCATTTATTTCCACCTTGAGGACAAGGTGTGTGTTGAGGGGCGGGTATTGTTATACCCTGGGTCAAGAGGTCCTAATAGCGGTCAATAAGTCAGTAGTATGGTCAATAGTAGGTTTGGTATAAATAGGGGAAGAGATTAGAGGGAAGGCATTCTATTCTGTTTTGTGAGTTCTTTAGGGCGGGAAACCGTTTCTGGGAGAGAACCAGGTCTCTCGAAAGCCTGTGTAGATTGTAACCTTTCGATTCATTCAATAATTCAACTGATTTTGACATCAGTGTATACCAAATGGTATCAGAGCAGTGACGTTTGTTGATCCAAACCCTCAGTGATTTGATAATGACCCTCTCTTAAATACTTAGTGAAAATTGTAAGTAAACAATATGTATCAGAGTTTCACTATCGTTGATAAGTACTAAGATCTTACAGTACCGCTGATAGGAACTCTCGCTCTTTTAAATTAAACATTCAGCGAACACTGTTCATCATTAATGCTCTGAGTCTGTTCAGTCATTATGATGATCGCTGATAAGTTAGTTGTTTACTTATGATCCCTGAAGACAAGTTTCACGTCAACAAAGGTTCTACGCTGAAGTCGAAGATCAAGCTCAAGAACCAGCGACAAGTCTCCTAATGAACTGATGCGGATCAGCGAAGACTCAGATTTGTCCACTCAACGTGAAGTATCAAGTACAAGACTTCAGCTATCGCTGAAATTTATCATCTGCTGAATAGTAAATGATAATCGCTGAATCAACGAAAGCTGATCATGAAGTCCTCCGTACAAAGTACTTTTATCTCAACCACCCTTGCACGACTCCGTACGAATTGTCAGAAAAGAACCTCCGAATATCTGAAATTGTACAACCACTCTGATACTACACTATTCATCCATACGGCTACTAAGGTTGTCAACCAAGGTCAATGACATGCAACCAACCAGCTGATGACACGTGTAAAGTATATACTGACCTGCATTAAATGCATGCAGTATATAAAGAGATGAACTCACTTCTTTTGAAGTAACTTGCTAACTCTGGACAAGTTCAAATCTCTTATCTCAAGATAGGTTATTATTAGTAATTTCCTTATCTTTCTTAGTGCAAGAAACCTTAGTGTTCCAACTTGTTTAGATTTAGGTTTATCCTTAATCTTGTCTCCGCAACAAGCTGTAAATTGTTAATGATTTATCAATAAACAATTTAGAAAAGTAAAATCTGTGTGTTTGTATTCAAACCCCCCCCCCCCCTTCTACAAACTTGTATAGGCCTTCGGGACCAACAAGTGGTATCAGAGCAGATTTGTTTAATCTCATAAACAAGATCTAATCTAAGATATTTCTCTTCCTTGCTATTATCTGAAAATGGCCAACACAAACACACATTATATAGACAATGGTTCTCTTGCAAAACCCCCTAGATTTTCCAGAGACAACTTCAACTTGTGGAAAAATAGGATGACACTCTTCTTAGAAGGTGTAGACCCTACTATGACTTACTATCTTGAAAACGGCCCACACATCCCTGTAACAATTGATCCTTTAGTTCCAGCCACTGCAACTAGAGCTGCTATTCCAGAAAGGCTGATTCCAAAGGAAATACACATGTGGACCGATGAAGATAAGAGAAAGTGGCTATAGATACAAAAGCCAGATCCATACTATCCATGGCCCTTCCTGACGAAGTCTACCATTCCCTCATGAACCTGAAGTCATCAAAAGCCATGTGGGACACAATATGTGTTCAGTATGAAGGAACGTCTGAAGTCCAGGACTCAAGAAAGATCAACCTGGTAAGACAATACGAAAGCTTCATTTCTGGTAAGAATGAAACTCTCTCTAAAGTTCACCAACGTTTTAATTGCTTAATTATAGATCTAAAAACTGTTGGTAAGGAATATTCCAACTTTGAAGTGCTGACAAAGTTTCTAGAATGTTTACCTGAAAGCTGGGACAATTATTCCATGTGTCTCAAGCTGTCAAAGGATCTTAAATCAATGACCCTTTCAACCTAATATGGTACATTGCTGAATCATGAGCAATCTAGCCATCTTAAGAAGAATCTTGTAAAAGATTCCAAAAGCACTCCTGTTGCTTTAATCTCAGAAGAACCTTCTACTCAGCGACCCTCGGTCACTATCACTGAGTTAGAAAGTAACTCTGAAAGGTCATCAGACTCTGATTCTTCAGATGATGATGAATCCTTGGCTCTCCTAACTAAAAAGTTCAGGAGATTCGCCAAGAAGAAAATGTTTAGAAAGAACAAACCTCTTTCCATAACTGACAAGCCTAAATCATCAGCTTTTGTTGATAAGGCTACTGCTACTTGTTTCAACTGCGAAAAGACATGTCATTTCGCTAATGAGTGCAGGTCAAAGAAAGTCATGAGACCTTCAGCTTTCTCAAAGAAAAACTTTGTTCCAAGGAATAAAGATGACAAATACTCAAAGCTGAAGGAGAAGTATGCAAAGCTGAAAAGTTTTAAGAAGAAAGGAAAAGGCCTGATGGCTGACTATGATTGGGCTGCTTCTGATGAAGAAGCATCATCATCTGACTCTGAAGATGATGAAGCAAATCAATGTCTCATGGCCAAGATTGAAGAAGAGGAAGAAAGTTCAGACATTCCCTCCACTTCAACATCTGCCATTCAGGTATCACCTTCTTTCTTTACCAATATTGCAAATATTGATGAAGCTGATAGTCTCCGTAAGATCGATCTCTTGACTAGAAGTTTATACGAAGCCATGAACGGCAAAACTGTGGTTGAAAACCAAAATCTTGATCTCGCTGAAAAGCTTAAAAACTGCCACCTTCAAATAGAAAAGCTTTCTAAAATTGAAGATGATTTTAAAGATCAAGTCTATTTAAATCAGCTAGTCAAAATCGAACGAGCAGAAGCTATCGCTGCATTAAAAGCTGAACAAGCTACTGTTGAAGGATGGTGTAATTCTTCAACAAAGATCACTAAGATAATTAAGGCTCAGATTCCTCTGAGTGATAAACGTGGTCTGGGTTATAAATATGATACTCCAAAACCAACCACTGAACGTTCAAGGCTTAAATTTGGAACGTTCGTATCCTCAGTCGCTGACACTTCATCATCTCAGTGCTCCTCGTCCATTACACCAATCCCTGAGGAAACTCCTACCTCCTCAAAAGGTAAGGAGAAAATGGTTTATTCAAAACCTACCTATGTCTCTAAAGACAAAGGTAAAGGAATTGTTATTTATCAAAATCCTCAGAAGGGTACCTTAGTACCAAAGCTGAATGCTTCTAAAGCCTCAGTGACCAACCCCTCTGGATCTAGAAAGCTGATCTCTGGATCTATTCAGCGATCTACTCCTAGACTCAGAGTGGATGTCCTTGGTAAGAAATCTGAAGAACTAAATGTTCGTCCCATTTCTAAAGCCTATAGTTTACTTGGTGCTGGCACTTCTAATTCGAAATTAAAAGCTCAGCATACAAGTGGTCCTAGAACTATTTTTAGTTATAGGAAATGTTATCACTGTAGACTTACCGATCATATTGCTAGTAAGTGTCCCACAGCCACCAAAGCTGAAAAAATAGCTAAGGTGAAGATTGCCCCCAAGGCAAAGAAGACCAACACCGATGCAAATCAGGTCAAGGTGACTCCTACCACTGAAGTTAAGAAATTAACCAAAGTGAAGAAAGACAAAGCTGAATCTTCAAATGCTGCGAAGACCGCTGAACCTTCTATTCCATCTAGCTCCACTGACAAACGTGTATACATGGTTAAGTGGGTACCCAAGCAAAACTAATCTTCCTTTGTAAATGCAGGTTAAGAAGGGTATCTGGTATCTCGATAGCGGATGCTCTAGACACATGACTGGAAAGAAAAACCTGCTCGCTGAATACAAGGAAGAGAAGGGTCCCTCTGTGACTTTCGGTGGAAATGGAAAAGGACACACCCGAGGGTATGGTGTACTTTCAAATGGTACAACCTCCTTCAGAAGAGTCGCATATGTTGAAGGGCTGAAGCATAATCTTCTGAGCATCAGTCAGCTTTGCGACATGGATAACAAAGTGATTTTCACTAAGGAATCCTGCTTTGTCTCTGACAAAAAGGAGAAGATAGCTCTCAGCGGTTATCGTTTGGAAAATGTTTATGTAATAAACATGGACTCAACAACCACTGAGAACTCCTGTTTCTTCTCAAAGGCATCTTCTGATGTTAATTGGCTATGGCACAAGAGGCTCTCGCATCTAAATTTCAAGACACTGAATACTCTTTCCTCCAAAGAATTAGTCACTGGTCTACCTCAGCATTCATACGCCAAAGAGTCTTTATGTTCAGCGTGTGAAAAAGGGAAGCAGACCAAGGCAAGCTTCAAGTCAAAGCAAGCCTCATCAGTGTCATCTCCTCTACAACTACTCCATATGGATTTGTTTGGCCCTGTTAACAAACAATCCATCGCTGGAAAGAAATATACGCTGGTCATAGTTGATGAATTCTCTCGTTACACATGGGTAATGTTTCTCCGTTCTAAGAGTGACACCCCTGAAGAACTCATCACCTTTGTTCGGAAGATGGAAACTCTGAACAATATGACTGTTCGCTCAATAAGGAGTGATCATGGAACTGAATTCAAAAACAGTTCTCTTGATTCCTTCCTTGAGAGTAAGGGTATTTCTCACAACTTTTCGTCAGTGAGAACACCGCAACAAAATGGAGTCGCTGAAAGAAGAAATAGAACAATTATTGAAGCTGCACGTTCAATGCTCAGCGATTCTCACCTGCCTACTTAGTTTTGGGCAGAAGCTGTCAACACTGCTTGCTTTACGCAAAACAGGTCGCTGATAGTTAAAAGATTCAAAAAGACAGCCTATGAACTCTTTCATGGGAGAAAGCCTTCAATCACCTTTCTTCACATCTTTGGATGTCAGTGTTTCATACTGAACAACAGAGATGCCCTTGGAAAGTTTGATCCTAAGGCTGATGATGGAATCTTTCTTGGATACTCCTCAGTCTCCAAAGCCTTCAGAGTCTTCAACCGTAGAAGACAAACTGTAGAAGAAACTATTCACGTCACGTTTGACGAATCCCGTTCAGCGAACTCTAAACCGTCCGCTGATACTGAAGAACTGAATCAATGGATGTTTTCTCATCTTGGTGATTCAGAAGAAGTTCCCACTCCTCATGCTCAAATCGTAGAAAATGATGGTCCTACTATCATTCCAGAAATGCAGAATAGTGAAGCTGAAACATCTTGGGTCTCAGCTGTGCCTATAAACACAATACCTGCAGTTGATCCAAATGTCTCAGAAATTCCGTCTATTTCTCAGCAATCAGTGAATGAAGTGACAAATGCAAACATTCCTCTCTTAGCTGATAATCCAGAAGTAGCTGAAGCCTCATCTTCAGTTTCTCCAGTTCAGACTGAATCAGCGACGTATGCTCCGGCTCAGCGATGGACTGTAAATCACCCAATCGATCAAATTCTTGGTAATCCTAACGCTGGTATTCAGACTCGTAGAAGTGCAGGTAATATTTGTTTATTTGTTAACTTTATTTCTCTAACTGAACCAAAGAAAATAGATGATGCCCTTAGAGATCCAAACTGGGTCAGCGCTATGCAAGAAGAGCTGACTGAATTCGAAAGAAACAAAGTTTGGAAACTCGTTCGTAGACCAACTGACAAAACGGTGATAGGCACTAAATGGGTCTATCGAAATAAGTTGGACGAACATGGTACTGTAACTCGCAACAAAGCTCGTCTTGTTGCTCAGGGATACAGACAAGAGGAAGGCATAGATTATGACGAAACTTTTGCTCTAGTAGCAAGACTCGAATCTATTCATCTTTTCTTAGCATATGATGTACACAAAAACTTCACTGTACATCAGATGGATGTTAAGTCAGTGTTTGTGAATGGAAAGCGGAATGAAGAAGTGTATGTGGAACAACCTCCAGGATTCTCAGATCCTAAGCGTCCAGGTTATGTTTATAAACTGGACAAGGCACTTTATGGCTTAAAGCAAGCTCCTCGTGCATGGTATGATACTCTCTCTACTTATCTCTATATTGAACAATTTGAGAGAGGTAAGATTGACAAAACTCTATTTTTTAGAAAAGTGAAAGGTCATATCATTTTAGTTCAAATATATGTTGATGACATTATATTTGGTTCTACTAACCCTGAGCTTTGTACTCGTTTCGCTGATAGAATGAAAGATGAGTATAAAATGAGCATGATGGGTGAACTAACATATTTCCTTGGTCTTCAGATTAAGCAAACTGAAAAAGGAACTTTCATTAATCAGGGAAAATATGTTAAAGATATGCTGAAGAAATTCGACTTAACTGAAAGTTCAGCTATGAAAACCCCTATGGCACCACCGCTGACACTTGATAAGGACACAAAGGGTGTTCCTGTCAATGTCACGCTGTACCGTGGGATGATCGGCTCACTATTGTATCTTACAACTAGCCGACCCGATATTATGTTTGCAACATGCTTGTGTGCACGATATCAAGCTGAACCTAAGATATCTCATATGAAAGCTGTAAAGCGAATCTTTCGATATCTTAAGGGTACAGCGAATCTAGGCCTTTGGTATCCCAAAGACTCAGGATTCGATCTAACCGCCTATTCAGACAGTGATTTTGCAGGTTGCAAAATGGATAGGAAAAGCACCACAGGAGGATGTCAGCTCCTGGGTGGAAAGCTGGTAAGTTGGACAAGTAAGAAGCAAAACTCAGTGTCCACTTCCACAGCTGAAGCTGAATATGTAGCCGCTGGAAGCTGTTGTTCTCAGGTCTTGTGGATGAGAAATCAGCTACTAGACTATGATCTTCAGCTCTCTAAAATTCCAATCTATTGCGACAGCACTAGTGCCATCGCTATAGCAAACAATCCAGTGCTACACTCAAAGACAAAACACATAGAAATCAGATATCATTTTATCAGAGATCATGTGATGAATGGTGATATAGAACTTCATTTTATCCCAACTGATTATCAGTTAGCTGATTTATTTACCAAACCTCTTGATGAGACAAGATTCAACTTTCTCATCAGCGAGCTTGGAATGCTGAACTTTGAAGGGTAAAATCTTCAGCGGTTCACATTAATCAGCGATAGGATAAAATCAACTCGTATAACCTATTCAATCATCTTCTCTCTGAATAAACTTGGTTAAACTGATATCCAGGTATGTTTTCTCTCTCTGACAAACGCACGAAAATGCAAGATTTCAAAAACAAATGCATCGCTGAATATCTCTTCCTTAACAGCGATATTTTGAAAGTTCTTAAAACCTTCACTGATATCTTCTATTCAGTGCTTCATGTTTTTCACAAGAGTCCCTGCGCTTTCAAAACCTCAGAGACAACCAAGAATATGAAAGGACAGTTGTGACGTCATTACAACGGATAACACTAGGCACGATTTCTTTCTGACACACGTTTGCACGTTTCGTTCAAACTTCCAATCAAATGCAAACACGTGTTCGTGTCATGATGAAAACCTTTTCCCGCTCAAGGTTTTCTCTCTCTAAAACTCCCTATATAAACAACTCTTGGTTTATATTTGTCTTTTACGCGAACAATCTTTCTCCGCAAGAAAAGAATTACTGTTGCATTTGTGCTCTCAAATCTTCAAAGAACTGTTCATCATCTTCTTCATCAAAACATCAAGGTTAATATGTTCTTATTTTTTCAAATACAGATAACTTGTTTCTGATCTTATCATTGTTTTAAACAAGATCAAACAAAAGAACTTAAAAATAAAATCATTTTCTTCCATGGTTTTATGAACACAACCATTTCATGGTTGTTCTTCAAGTTTTAAATCTAAATCTTAAACTTGTTCTTCATTCGTATCCAGTTTTTTTTTGAAACTGGAATACAAGAATTTATGGGTTTTACATTTCGTTTCAAAATCATGAAAAACCCTAATCTTCATTAAGACATTTATGTCTGAATGAAATGGACAAAATTCGAACCATCTTAATGGAAATTCTTTCCATACTAAGACAATTCTTATTTGTTAACATCTTTGGTTGAACTGATAATACAGAGAAATGGCATCTTCAAAGATCAATGTTATCGCTGAGTCCATCTCCGCTGACTCTGAGGAAGTGGACATCATCAAAGCCCCTCAGGTTAAGTTCAAGCTGGATCAACTAGATTGGACTAAGGTCAACAACCTCTCTGCGCTTCTCGAGTTTCCTCCTCGAAAGCAAGTCACACATCTGGATGATGTTGTGAATTTCCTGAAAAACTGCTGCATTTCAACAGCCCTGACCGTCACACCTCCCGCAAGTCAGCTACTACTATCCCATTTCTGGTACTCTGCCAGACACACTCAGCTACCCTCCGCCAAAGATGCATCCAAAACCATCGATTGCATACTCAGCGATACTGAGTATGGCACAATTAAGATAACCCCCGCTATCATACGAAAAGCCCTGAACTTCCCCAATGCTACCAAAGAAAAACCATTTGTTCCATTCCCTGACCATAAGAAGCATGCTGACAGAGAAGCAATCATTGCTTTCCTCGACGCAATGGGTTACATCTGGGAAACTGGAAGGGACAAGAAGCCCGAGAAGAAGTTGACGCTGATAAAAAAAGTCCAAAATGCCCAGCGAGATGAATTTCATCTTCGCACACCTGATCAGCTGCATGACAGTGAAGACCGGCTCCTCTGATCAAGCCGCTCAACCTCAGCAGGCTATGGGATACGCACTGCTGAAAGGTCTACATATTGACTGGGCATCTATCATTTATGATGACCTAGTGCAAAGAGTAGATTCTGCTGCTGACAGACCTGCATGGGTTCCCTACCCCCGTTTCATCAGCGCCATCTTTCAATATGGCCTGAAGGACAGCTATTCTCAAGAGGGTGACCTGAAACTTTCTCAGGTTGGCCCTAAGGTGCTCGATTTCAAACCTGTCGATAATGAGGTACGTCTCTCTACCCTTCTCTCTCTTCTTAACCCCAATTCTTCGACTTCTGTGGCTCCTTCAGCGACAATACCCATCGCTGATGCCCCGGCCACACAATCCTCTCCTTCTAAGAAAAGGAAACACTCTAACACCCAACTTGATTCCAAAAGGATCAAGAAAACCAAGGAGCAACCCCAGCATTTCCATGCTGACGACTCCTCAGCTCATTCTGACGAGCTGAAGGAAAGTTCCGTGGTACGCTCTGCCACACCCGTTCAAGCCATCCCTTCAATCCAGACTTCAGCGTCTCCAAACGCTGAGGTTAGAAACTTGGAACCTACCCAACCTCCCTCAGTCTCTCAAAAGACTGATGAAGTGATTCTCAGCGATTCCAACGCTGAACTCAGTACCCGAACCCCTATAACCTTCGCTTCTCCTCCCACTCCCTTGGACTCTCCTCCAAAGAACACTGGAGATGCCATCATTCCATAAGCCACCGCTGACGCTTCTCAACGAATGATGAAGACAGGACCTGCAGAGATCACCATACCTCACCGAACTTTTGAGGAAGATATGGAACATTTTTCAGGAATCCGCAACTTTGACGATTTCGTCAATCCTCCTACAGGTACAAATCAACCCATATACACTGTAACTAAACCTGAAAATTCTGAGCTTTCCTTTGTTCACAAGTACTTATGTGTTACAGGTCCTAATTTGGGAGACATCAACGAGTCTCTGAAGTCCGTGGAAACAAAGCTGACCGGTCTCACCACCACACTCTCCAACAACTCTACAGCTGTAACAAACGCTGAAGAGAATTTGACAAAGCTGACTACGGTGGTGGAGAAGAAAGCTTCCACAGATGACTTGAAGCAAGTTGATAAGACTCTCAGCGACTTTGCTAAGGTGCTCGCTGATATCTACACAGACTACACCTCACTCAAACAATCAGTTTCCTCCATGTCCGGCGAGGTAACAACGCTGAAGACATCGGTTGGAGCACTAGAGGGTGATATGTCTGCTATAAAAACAAATGTTCAAACTCTAACGACTGACTTAGGCTCTGTAAAGACCGACATTGGTTCGATGAAAACAATGCTTGAAGAGCTGCTCAACAAGGCGAGAACTCCTGCTCCTGAACCTGCCCCTGTATTGGAAACTTTCACAGCGGCGGATCGCAAAGAGCTGGAAAAGATCAATCCTGCTATATCTGGCCTTGAAGATAGATTAGCAGCGATTGAAAGTTGTATTAAAATCTCTGGCCAAGAAGACAGAGAAAATACAAATGCTGGGTCTACCCATTCCTCCCCCAATCATGAGAAAGAGGGGGAGAAGAGCGCGGAACATACCGCTGAGAAGAGCGCTGAGGATCTTGAAAAGAGCGCTGAAGACCTTTCCCATGATGAATCTATCAGGGGAGAGAAGAATGAAGATCTTATCGCTGGACCTCAGGGAGATGAAAACCCTGAGGGAACCGAGAAGCTCGCCTCTGTATCTGAGGGGGAGCAACTCGAAGAAGACGCTGAAGAATCCGAAGCAGAAGATGATGAAGCCATCGACATCGCTGATGATGAACCATCTTCTTCTCCAAAGAAGAATGATGATGATGATGACGAAGATGACGATGATTTCTTTATCGTCAAACCTGCCCCAAGGATCAAAGCTCTTAAGGGAATTTCAATAATTGAACCAACAGGGGAGCGGACAAAGACAAAGCCCTCAGCCTCTGGCGCTGAGAAAGGCAAAGGCAAAAGCGTCGCTGAAGATGACAATCTGATGATCTTGCTTGAAAAGCCGGTTTTTCAGGTACACTAAACATCTCTTACTCCATCCCTCCTCCACACTACAAGTTCTACTTCCCTAGCCTACACCTGAACATATTTATCTTTCTCTTTCTACCCAAGTTCTTCTACCCATGTTCTTATTTGTAAGATCGCTGTGTTTCAGCTAGTCCTCTCCCCTGTTTGAGGATGTCGCTGAAGGTTCTACTACTGCGACTTCACAAATAAAGCCAGCTGCTGCTGATGAAATAATACCAGTCTTAGATTTGATCTCTGAGACTGATGAACCAGAAGAACAACCTCTCTCGCACAGAAACAGACCTTCCTCAGCTCCTCAAAAGCTGAGTGAAGAGGATCAAAAGAGAAAAGAGGAAATAATAAAGCGATTCGAGGATCATCGAATTATTCTAAGGCGTGATCAACTGCCTTCAGTTCCTCCAAAGTTCCGAATTTCAAAAGCTGAATACAAGGAACACCTCAGAGCTGAACGCCTCATCGCTGAAAGAAAGGAAGCTGAAGAGAAAGACAGAGAATACGCCATCAAGCTTACTCAACGATCAATCAAAGACCCCAAGCTGAAAAGAGTTCCCATTGATGTTCAACGTCAGCTCTGGGATAATGCTCAAGAAATCGTTAGAGAAAAGACAACGGTCTCTGATACAACCTTGGAATGGGCTAATCAAATGCTGACCTATCGATCAAGACCATCCAAGATAATCAAAGCCAACATCAGAGGAAAATTGTTCGTTGATGTTCCTGTTGTTGAAGTGGATATCTACAGAGATGACAAAACCAAGCAAACCTTCTATGCTGCTTCATTAGAAAATTTTGGTCTCTCTGAATGGTTAGAAACGAAATTAGCCATTCAGGGATCACGCTCAAAATTCAAAAGCCATGTTGAGATGATCTTAAACAAACAGATCGACTTGCTTTCATCTGCTGTGGATATTCCTCCTACTCTTCCTCAACCGAAGAAGGCCTCTGCTAAGAAGAAGAAAGTTTCTGATTCAGGTCCAATCATTCGAAATGAAACAGGTATAGGTTTCTCTCGTGCTGAAGTTCTTGGCCCTGATGCTGATCTTTCAATGCTTGACACCTCCCTACCACCTGGAGAAACCTTCATCCCTGGCACAGTGGTAAGTGATCCATATGGTATATTCTTCTTAGACTATGATGGAAATCATCACTTTCAACGTGTCTCTGAGCTCCAAATCGCTCCCATCGAACAACTCAGAGATCTCGTACACTGGTGTGAAGTCAGACGCGACATCAAAGCTAGACACCTGAAGCCCTTGATTTTTGAAGTTGCTCTGAAGTTAAAGAATCAAGGAGTAAATGTCCCTGACTGGATGATCCCCACTAAAAAGACCCTTGATGAACTTCTCATTAAGGAAGAACCCTATGAAAACTGATATAATCTCCTTTTTCTCTATTGTATCAGTTATCCTTCTGTACTTGTAAATTATTTCTCTTGTACTTGTAATCTTTCTGTTCTTCATTGTAACCTGATTCAATATTTTAAAGAAAGATTTCAGCGAACGTACTTTACTCCATCAGTACTGAAAAGATCCCAGAAAACAGAAAAAGGGACAAATATTTTATGAGTTCTTTTTATCCTTATGTTTTCATTAAATAGCAATTTTCTTTGTTGCTATGTCATAATCAAATAGGGGGAGATTGTTGATCCAAACCCTCAGTGATTTGATAATGACCCTCTCTTAAATACTTAGTGAAAATTGTAAGTAAACAATATGTATCAGAGTTTCACTATCGTTGATAAGTACTAAGATCTTACAGTACCGCTGATAGGAACTCTCGCTCTTTTAAATTAAACATTCAGCGAACACTGTTCATCATTAATGCTCTGAGTCTGTTCAGTCATTATGATGATCGCTGATAAGTTAGTTGTTTACTTATGATCCCTGAAGACAAGTTTCACGTCAACAAAGGTTCTACGCTGAAGTCGAAGATCAAGCTCAAGAACCAGCGACAAGTCTCCTAATGAACTGATGCGGATCAGCGAAGACTCAGATTTGTCCACTCAACGTGAAGTATCAAGTACAAGACTTCAGCTATCGCTGAACTTTATCATCTGCTGAATAGTAAATGATAATCGCTGAATCAACGAAAGCTGATCATGAAGTCCTCCGTACAAAGTACTTTTGTCTCAACCACCCTTGCACGACTCCGTACGAATTGTCAGAAAAGAACCTCCGAATATCTGAAATTGTACAACCACTCTGATACTACACTATTCATCCATACGGCTACTAAGGTTGTCAACCAAGGTCAATGACATGCAACCAACCAGCTGATGACACGTGTAAAGTATATACTGACCTGCATTAAATGCATGCAGTATATAAAGAGATGAACTCACTTCTTTTGAAGTAACTTGCTAACTCTGGACAAGTTCGAATCTCTTATCTCAAGATAGGTTATTATTAGTAATTTCCTTATCTTTCTTAGTGCAAGAAACCTTAGTGTTCCAACTTGTTTAGATTTAGGTTTATCCTTAATCTTGTCTCCGCAACAAGCTGTAAATTGTTAATGATTTATCAATAAACAATTTAGAAAAGTAAAATCTGTGTGTTTGTATTCAACCCCCCCTTTCTACAAACTTGTATAGGCCTTCGGGACCAACAACGTTACAGGGTGATTGGCGAATCGAAGTATGGCGAAGAGAGTGGACGATCTGGAGGGTAGCGTCGCATCAATCGAGAAAGGTTTGCAGACGATTTTGCAACAGATGAAGAACATTATCAAACAACAGGATGAAGTGTTGAATAAATTGAATTCAATTCCATCGAAGGAGGGAGAGGACACGTCTGGATCGAGTGGGAGAAGAAGAAAAGGAGGAGAAGGTCACAATCTTAATCGTATACTGGTATTGGAAGACAACAAATGAAACATTCCAACTTTCAATGGCAATAATCCCGAAGAGTGGATTTTATTAGCCGAGAAGCACTTTGCCTTGAAATGTTTGAACAACGAAGAACAACTGGAAGTCGCGGTGAGTTCATTTGAAGGAGTTACTTTGCGATGGTTTCAAAGGGAGAATCATAGGAGACCTATTAGACGATGGGTGGATCTGAAGTGGATGATTTTACGTCAATTTTGTTCAATAACCGAGTGTTTATCCGGTAAACTGTTTTTAACCCTAAAACAGGGTGTGGCCATGGAGAGTGACGATACAGAGAAGAATTCGAAGAAGAAGATCACCACGTCGGAGATAGAAAATGATTCAGAGAAGGATCTAAAAAAGGAAAACGGAAAAATAAGTACAGAGGAAAAGGAGGAAGAACGTGCAGATCTGGAGGGGCAACCACCACTCTCGATCTTCTCTTTGTTGAAACTTCAGGTTACACTCCTGAGAGAACGCCGAAATCGACTAAAATCGAAGTTATTGAAGAGTCACTACCGCTTCGGCGACCTCTGAAATCACCGATACCACGGTTGTCGTCACCATCACTCCCGCTAATGTTTTTCCTTCAATTGTCGAACGGTTCCAAAGCAGGATCAATAGGGAGAATGCAGTCCAGTAAGGAAAAAACGTGGATATCATCAAAAGCCAATCCAGTGGTTTCGATAGGGCCCAAGTCCAGTCCGATTAATACAATTCGGCCCAAGTCTTTGCCAAACTTAAGATGGATTATCTTCTTGTCGATAGAAGCTGTGTCATGTGCTGTCTATGGGATAATTGGGTTGTACAATCGACAGAAACTATCGCCACCGAAACGACACCCACCGTTACTGCCATCGCTGCCACCACCTCCACCATTGCCTCCGCTGCTACCGCGTCCACAACTGCCGTCGCCGCTAACCGTTCCAACACATGGTTCCGTCTATTGGAAGAACGGCAGTGAGACAACCCTAATTAAATATCGATCTTCAAATTGCCTCGGGAATCCATACTTCTATAATCAACTTTATTGCTGTTATTCTTCTCATTTGATGAAGCAATATCATCGACATACGAGGATATGCATCATTCTTCTACTTTCCCTCTCTGTCTATGCCCCAATTCTGTTGTTATACAAATCGAAGGGATTCTTCGAAGACTTGTCGAGTTTTAAAGACAAGAAGGAGTTGCTGAAGGTGAATCTAGTAAAGCAGAAGGAAGGTGAGGGCTTAAGAGCACCCATCTTAAAGGTGTACAAAGAGGTAAATGATGATCCTCTTGTCACTTCACGATCCTCTGGTGTGGGTATTAAGTTTGATGATATTAGAGGCCTTGAAAATAATGATTTAGCAGAAAGAAATGGGCGAGATCATCATGCAAGAGGAAGTGCTAACATTCAAGGGTTGGAAGGATTGACAAAGCCCAACCTGATCCGAGTATTAGAGCGACAGTGGCAATTTGAAAATTGCAATTGGCACTTCTCGGTTTCACCATTGAGGAAAAGAAGATTGTTGGAAAAGAGAAACACAGGAACAGAACACAGAAATGAGGTTGTGCTGCTTAGTTTGATGACCAATACGTCCTACGACAACACAGAAATCTTTGTACGAGAACTGATTAGCAACTCTTCTAATGTGTTGGTTAAGGACCGATTTGAGAGCTTTTCAGGCAAAAGCAAGCATGATGCGCCACAACAGTTGAAAATCATATGGCTAGTTTATGGTAAGGTTAAGGAATTCTGGGAGGCACTTGAGACTGATGTAGATGTGAGCATGAGTGGTCTGTTGGATGTGGGTTTTTATGGGGTCAATCTTGTTGCTAAGATGGTGAACGTCATCACTAAACACAATGATGAAGAGCCATATGCTTGGGAATCTCAAGTTGGTGGCATACATGGTGTAAACGAGGCGGGAATAGAGTTTGAGGAACTAATTCACTTTCTGCGAAAGATAGAATGCTTTAAAAAGGGTTTCGAGGGAGATGAAGAGATTCCAAAGAGCTTCCCTTTTGATCGTGGAAGGGAAGAGAGATATGAACAACAACAATCTCTTAGAGTGTGGTTATCATGCTTTGATGGGTATAAGACAGTACAAGATAACTGGGAGAATTCAATGGCCTTTGGAGTTGGCTTTGAGGAACTTAATGAGAAGAATATGGATTGCAATCGACCAGGTCTTTTGGTTTTGAAAGCTTCTGGGCATGAACGTTTGTATGGAGTTATAATAATGTACCCTCAACATTCCTCTACAAGCACAACTAGCCACAACCAACGGATGGAGTTAGTGGTTTTGAAGAGTTTACTCGCTATTGAAGCTTATGGGATAGAAAGGGTATGGTGGCTGAATCAATTTCTGTTCTTTTTCTTTCCACTTTGAGGACAAGGTGGAAGTTTGAGGGGCGGGTATTGGTATACCCCTAATATTAGCGTATAAATGAGGTTGGAGTAGTAGAGGATCATTCTAGAAGGTTCTAAAGGTAGCAAGGGGGAAGGCTAGTTTGGGCGGGAAATTATGTTAGACTTGTGGAGGGATATAAATAAATGAGGGTAGGGGAGTGAGGAGTATTCTGTTTTGTATGTTCATTTTAGGCAAGAGCCTTTGGGAGAGTACTGGCCTCTCGAATGCCAGAATACTATCTGTAACCTTTCAATTTCCCCAATAATCATTAGATTACAATTGCAATTAATTCATATTCCGTTAGGTGTTCTCTAATTTGATCCGGTGTACACCACCAGCCTTTCTGGGAAGAGTTAAAAGAGTTATATAAAATAAACCATGGTGTCATATCCTACTTGAATTCCAGGTTTCCTCCAGCATTTCTCAATCCTGTATATTCCATCATACCTCACTCCTTTCTCTGGTGCATAAGCATAACGCTTTTCCTGTGTGACCTGTCCATAATTAGAAATATGTTTTAAGACATTCATTTAATTGTCACACACGCACACTAAACCAAAGCAAAGATGAATTATTATACAAACAAGAGTGAATTTGGGTATGTAGAAAGACAAAAACTTGATAAGTAGATTCATAATAGGGTCAGCATATACAAATGTCATAAGAACATACCTCACAACACGTACTGGGTAGCCTTTATCAAACTTCTGATCAAATGATTGTGTCTTGTTTGTCCTTTTGTTTCCACTGAAATCTCTTCCACCACTGTCGGTAACAAATGAAAAGGATGTAAAAAAACATACTAAATATTTCAACAAATAGTGCACCTGGCATCAAAACCACATTTCCCAATACATATCATACCAAACATCAAAAAAGAACACCGTAAGTTGCTACTCAACAAAAACTTTTATCAGTGTCAATCATCACATACCTTCCTTTGTTTAAAGAGTTGAGGTTATGCATAATAAACAGCCAAATAAATGAGAGTTCTACTTGGGAAAAAAAAGATGAATCACCTTCCCTTTGTTTAAACTGGTAGTGACAACCTAAATATCTCAATCAACTTTAAGAAAAGATCCAACACGTGACTTAATCAACCAAAAAAGAACAAGTTTTGTTAATCCAATACCAAGCAAATTCAAACAGAAATAGTTAATACATGACAATAAAATAAAGCAAAGGAAAAACCCAAAATCCAATTGACAAATTTATTTACCATTTTGCAGGGAAAAACCCAAGAAAATAAAGCATTTACAGTTCTCGAGAAAACCCAACTCAAATTTCATGCCATTTATCCCAAATTCACAACTACCATCCCATTTCACCCACACAAATTATACTCACATACATGGATTTTAGGTTATCTGATCGGTTGAATCCATATGCTTAGCTGTCAAACACAAAGATAAACAGAAGTTCATTCAAACGATAGCATAAAATAGAAGATAAAAAACCCAGAAACGATATAAACCTGATGGAACAAATCAAAAGTAAAATAAACACTATGAAACTTGAAAAACTACGAGTGTGAGCTCAAATCATAAGCTAGAACCAAAAGAAAAATCAAATCAAAACTACCAACAAACCAAAACCCAACAGATCTGAAAACCATTTGATTTCTTCAACAAAAACACTAAAAGCAAACATCAGTAGATCCATAATACAAACACGATTCTAGAAAATTAAACTAAACTTACAGATTTGATGGCGTTCGATGTAGTGCAATCGAGGTAACCTCCCAAAAACTCTAATTTTAAATAGAGAAACACATATATTCATGTGATACCAGAATCTTGAAACCAGCATTAACCCTAAAAAACCAAGGGATTTCAAAACAAGAACCAGGAAGGAAAATGGAGAGAAGGGAAAGAATATATCGTGATCAAAGAAGCAATCTGAGCATTCGAAGTAGCGCAATCGAGGTAGCAGTGAGCCATCGAAGGGAAAAGTCTGAGAAGAAATCGAGAGGGAGGCGAGACACTATTCGAATTACCATCGATCATAACATCTGGATTTCTTGCTTTATAGCCGTTGAGGGAGAGGTCGTCGTGGGGAAGAGAAAGGGGGGAGAAGAACGTGGCTAAGAAAAACTATAGTGTTGAAATAACTGCCTCTTGAAAAAAACCCGACTCTTAGCCAATTCATAGAGTATTATAGATAAGATAACTGCTCATTTGACTGGCCCGTTCATTAACCAACCCACTCTCTGTCCTCCATAATCGGCCCACTCCTCTCTAACCCTCTCACACGACGCTTAAACCTGCACACGAATTTATCTCAACTCTCTCCACGTTCCTGGCACCCTCCCACGTTCCCAATCTCCCCACGATGCATACCATCGACGAAGCTTTGAAGCTTTTACCTATAAATATGCAAACGAACTCCATTTGGTAAGCTTTGAAGGTCGTTTGATATGAGGCTCCATTCAGAAAACATAACCTCCAAAAAAAATCGAGGGGCTCATATTCTGGTAACCCGGTCTCAGTACTCACTCGTCTTCGTTCGCAGTGGCTCTCCGTCAAGGTTGCACCGCCCACATGAACCTATCCAATCTGCGGACCAAAATTCTTCAACCTTATCTGGAGCATCCCCTAATCTTCTTTGATTCCTCAATCTTCTTCCAAGTCTCCGGTTTTCACACAGAATTGAATGGAGGCACGCCCATGTTATGTTCAATGTTAATAGGTCATCTCGATGGTGTGTGAAAGCATGGCTGAGGCATGTATACGGCCATTAAATCTTCCTAAATCTTCAATTAACAGTTTAATTCTGCAAATTATCATATTATTCATGTTTCTTAAGGGTTTATTTTAGGGTTTTCTATCGATTTAATTTCCCATGATATTTTTGTGATAAAAACAGAGGGTTTTGTATGATCATGGTTGTGTTAATCCACAAAAAAAGACAATAATTATAAATGATCTTTGGCTGAGGCCAAAAATATGTAAAAATATATTAAAATTCAAACATTTGATCTCCATATCTTCATGCTTTCCTAGTTAATAAATCTTGATTAATTGTTTATAATGCTACATTCATGTAGTTTTTATTTTGGTAATTTGAGGATTAGCCATTTTTAAGATGAAAAAAAAAATCCAAATCTGTATGTTAATCCAATGTCGCTATTATGATCAAGTGTTCATTTTGTGGATTGATGATGTTTATGTAGTGAATGAATTCAGGATTTTGTTAAAGCATTTGATACAAGTTCTTGATTTTGGGGTTTTATAAATACGAATGGAAGATATCTTGCCAAAGATGTGCATCAATTGATTGTACATTTAGGGGCCGTTTACATAATCACTTACCCGGGTAAGTGCCTACCGGTAAAATTCAACACTATCACTTACTTTCCGGGTAAGATTTTAGTCCACCAAAATGGCATCGTATGCAACAATTTAGCCGGTAAGCACTAACCGTGGTAAGAGTCGTCGCACTCACTTACCGGGTAAGACTCTCGGACCTTGCTTTCGACTCTCGGTCTTTGCTTCCGCTCTTACCGGGTAAGATTCTTGGTCCTTGCGATATTCATCCGGTAAGCTAATGTGACTTGGTAAGCACTTACCCGAGTAAGCATTTTGTAAACGGTCCTTTAGGGTATCAGGATGTACAGATAAGGATAGAATGGGAAATTTAGAGGGATAGATTTGTGGTTGTATAAAAGGAAAATTTCATGCTTTGACTGTGGTTAAAGTTGTTCTCACATTGGTCCGTTCCATTATTTCTGATAATATTAAAAATTTACTATGGCAATTTCTTTGCAATGTTACAGTATGCACTAGACAGTTTGTGGCAATGACTCAATGGAATGCACAGGTGTGTGCAATGCTTATGTATCCAGTCAACAAAAACCTTAAGGTCACTGTTAAAAGAACAAGTACGTAATGCCATTCATTCTGCAATTTTGTCTTTATGCTTTTTGATCAGATAACCACCTTTTTATCATAGTTTAATAGTGTCCTGATACTATAGTTGTCTGAATTTGTTACAAGTTAACAAACATATAGACGTTTTTTTGCAAATCTGTTTTTGATCTTTTTCGTCCGTTCTGTTATTGGTATAAGATTGGATTAGGCTGTATTTTTTTTTTGCTATTTGGAATCTCTATGGGACAATTTTGAGGGGTTTGTTATTTGGGATCTACATATGACTAGACTGTGGTTCTGTTTTGGTTCCATATGGATTATTTTGCTCAATCATGTCTAAATGATTTTTTTTGGTTGATGGTTGATTCAATTGGTAGATTGTGGATATGTAGATTTGTCCTCAAACTGTTTTTAACTTATTTGGGTTCCAAGTTTTCTAATATTTTTGGACTATGCTTGAATTTAATACATGAGAAATAAGTTGTATTGGAGCTAGGAAGCTTTTGGCTGAGATTAAAAATAGGGATTGGGATATGAAATGATGGATGTGATCATTTTTGTTGGTAATGTGCAGGTTTGCTTTATAACAGTGAGAAATTTGGTCAATGTGACTCTTTCTAGCGACCCGGGTATTTGGTCACACTTTCACAACCCACGTTTGGGTACTGATGGTAAGTGAGGGTGAAGACTCTTACAAAGGTTAGTGCTTCTTGAGAAAATTGTTGCAAATTTGGAAGTTTTTGAAATACTGAGTTGCAGTTTGCGCCGCCCCTTTGGTGTCGATGATCGGAATTTCTACCACCTTAAGAATTTCCTCCGACCATCGGTATCAATTTCAAATTCTTTTATTGTTTTTTGGTTTTGATTTGACTTTCTGTTAACGTACCTTGGGAATTGCGCCGGGATTGAGTTTGTTGAGGACATTGCAGAGGATGAGGCCGTTGCGAAGTGAGAGACATAAGTGTTCCTCGGAGGATTGGATGGGGAGTACCTCCGCCGCACCATGGTCCATTTGTCTTAGCCATTCCATTCCGCGCCTGGTTCCTTAACAATTTGTTTTAGCAGTTGGTTATCTATAGATTTTTATATCAAGATCTTTTTGTTGTTGTTGTTGTTGTATATACAAAGATGACCGTTTGATATCAAGATTCTTTGTTGTTGCTGTATATACAAAGTTGACCGTTGGTAGTCAAAATCCCATCCCGATAATTACTAAATTTCTAATTATATCTTTAATTGTGATCAACAAATGTTTTAAAGTTGATTGAAAAACACACCAATTACATTTGTAAAAAGTGCATTTGATACTCGGAAATTTATTAATAATGGAATATCATTTAATCAAATCCACTTATCAAATTCACGAGAGGAGATGAGGTTTTATTTTATAATGGAATTTCAATTAAATAAAGTCATGTCGTATACCCGATCAACAGACGGGTATAACACTAGTTACAATTATTCCACCAACCAGCCCATCAAAAGAAAGGGAGGGAGGTAGTATAAGATTAGGAAACAACTGTAATTTTTATAAAGACAAAAATAAATATACTAGTTTCTAATACATCAATAATTTATTTATATAACATCAGATAAGAGGATAACTTGTTCCTTTTCTTTCAAATTCAAGAAAATGGTTCAGCAGTCATTTTCTTGCTCCCTGAATGTAAATATAACTATTATATATATATATATATATATATATATATATATATATATATATATATATTATGGTAGTAAAAAAAAGAAGAAGCCATATCTAATATAATTACCCATAAAATAAAATAAAAAAAGACAGATTCCAGAAATAAGAACCAGTTAGTTCTAGGCGGAGATATCTGACCATCTTTATTCCAACTAACTAGTTGTACCAAATGGGTGCATCCTGCTTCGGAACTGTGTAATTAGCCGATTGCATCACATTAAACGGAGAACCAAACATCATCTTAAATCCGTCTTGATGAATTCCATTGTTGAACGATGGATTATTATTCACAGCTTTGCACGATGGATCAAATTGGTGTGAAATCGTTTCGAAATTATGGTAAAGAATGTTGTTTCCTTGAAACTCAACATTTGGATGCCGGAAAAATGAATCATTTGAAGGTGAATCGTTTCTGGGGTCAGCTCTGGTGGTGCTTTCTTCAACATTATTATCGTAAAACGACATAAGATCGCCAATCATCTTCTGCCCGTCTTCAGGAACACCAAGAACGGATAGATCATAAGGTGTGGGTGATTCAGAAACCAGCGAGCCTGAAGCTTGTTTTGGCTGAATAAAAGCTTGAGAAAATGGAATCGCGGGTTTGACTTCATGAGTCAAACCAAAGTTAGGAACCACGATGAACGGAGATGAATCAGTGTTCCTATATGGACAGTTTAGTTGATGATTATCCCGTGAGATCCGATCAAGAAAACCGTGAAACTGTTGACTATAAGCGCATTTCTGAAACTCACATGTATAAATCTTGTGATCCATGGCTTCGTTATTTGGATCTGGAGGCGATTTTCGCTTCCTGTCGGTTGAAACCGAGTCAGCTCGTTGATAATTTAACAGACTGAGATTGTTCGGTTTGATATCTTGGAGATCAAAGTTTGACTCGAGTTGACCAACTTCGACATCATATTCACCAGCCTCATCGTTAACAGCAAACGATCCACTCCAGCCTGATGACGGAATGAGCTGGCATCGTTCTGGGTGAAGTTCTCTAGCCAACGATTCCTCGTGGTTGATCACAGCCAGCCACGTAGCACTCTCTTTGGCAGTCATTTTATCTTGTAAGCATTTCGATTGTCTCACAAGTTTCCGAATCTTGGCGATATCAGGAAACATATGTTTGATAACTGCAGTCAAAACGCCAACTTTCCACGCTTTTTTCAAATCATGAGGTTTCTTGTAAGGCGGCGGGCCGGATTGATCCTTCGGTAACCCTAACTGCGGCCACCATTCTTCGTTTCCGATGGGCCACCACGGCGGTGGGAACCCTTTTTCCAACGGGAACCGCCGTTGTGGCGGGTCGCAATGCTGCATTAGAGCCGATAATAATGAGCCAAGAGTCGTGTCTTGAAGTTCTTGTAACGTGTGTGGTGTAGGCCCGATTGAAGTTGTGGGCCCGTTGTCGCCAGAAATGGAATTATCCGCTTGAAACTTTGCAACGGCGGCTGGCCCGTTACGATCAAACCGGACTTTATCTTTCCACCATTCTCGGAGATTATCGGAAGCTCCGCTCACGGGCTTCCCTTTTTCGGGGATGATTCCATAAACAAAACCTTGAGCTTTGCAAACCTCCATCATCTTCAACATGTATTTTAAGATCCCATCTTGGGCTCTTGACATCTTCTTTCTCCTAGCTTGCTCCTGAGATTGGCGTTGTTTGGTGGAATCGACGTTTTCTTTGATCTGAGACGATTCTTTGAGCTTTTTGAGTTTCATTTTATCCCTCCACATTCGTCTTTCGAGCTCATCAACGTCAATTTCTTCGTCTGTTAAATCATCATCCACGTTTTCAGTTGGCAACGAAGTCATCTCTCCTTGTTCATTTTGAGCACAAAAAACACTAAGTTGTTCACAAAATCCCATATCATCAAACATAAGCATAGCCAAAAGCAAGATCCACAAACCACCCTATCCTATCCTCAATCTGAAATCAAAATTGCACCCAAAATTAACCAACATCTGAAATGAGTATATCGAACCCCAAATTAATTATCAATTTTGCCAATAATAAGAGATTGATGATGAAATTTAACACCCAAGTTGTAATAAAAGATTTAAAGGCTCTTAATTTCTGTATTAATTAATTGTTTCAAATCATCATTACCACAAGATCTAGTTCTGATCATTAAAACAAAGAGGTCCCAATACATACTAGAATACATCTGAAGAACAAGTAAAATAAGGTAATTATGAGTGAAAATATGCTACCAGATCTTAAACCATCTTGATAAAGA
This sequence comes from Saussurea involucrata, assembly GCA_033807775.1. Taxonomy (NCBI): domain Eukaryota; kingdom Viridiplantae; phylum Streptophyta; class Magnoliopsida; order Asterales; family Asteraceae; genus Saussurea; species Saussurea involucrata. The sequence continues at coordinate 117,796,960 of CM066322.1, forward strand.
AGAAACATAATCATAGTAATTCTTTACAGCATACAAATAACCGATCATAATTCCAATTGAATAACATCGACCATTTGATCAATTCATTCAACAGAAACCTAATACACAAATGACACCGCAAAAACTGACAGAAGAATCCAACTTCCAACATATTTGATCAATCCCACCATTCAAATTTCAATCAATTAGAAACCCAATCGAACGGATTGAATTAAAGGCTGTACCTGAAAGAGGGTTTCCTATTTTCTGAAAAGTCTTGACAGTTTATGGAGGGAGGGAATGAATTGAGGGTTCTTGTAGTTTGTAGTTTGTAGAGAGAGAGAGAGAGAGAGAGAGAGAGAGAGATGTGTGTGTGGAAGCATTAATTAATTAATTAATTAAATAATTAAATAATTAATTAATATAGGGAAGTGAAAAGTGTCGGCTGTGGCTAAAGTAAAGGAAGATGAAACAGATGGAAGAGGGAGGGGACAAGATAATATTATTTATTGTTGAAGAGGGGCCAGATTAATCCAATTTGGAGTGTGAAACCAAACTCCACCGTGTGTAAAAACTGGTTGGTGTTGGGGTCATGTTCATGTATGTAGTATTTATAGTATTCAAGTATTGTATCGTCATAACATAAAATGGGGGCATTGGAGTAAACAAGGGAAATAATTGTCTATTTTTTTACTACACTTTCTTTCTTGTAAAGATACTCAAAAATATATGGATCCATTTTCAAAGTCAACTAGTTAACAAATGTTTTAATTTTTAATTTTATTTCAAGTATATATATAAATGAAATAGAAAGCAAAAGATACTTGTATTTTCGTATAGTATACTACTAGTCATACGATAGGGAAACATCTTTTCTAAACCAAGAAATATGGTCATCATGGATATGCAAAATCCTAATAGAGGTTTCTTTTATTCTGAATTATATGTTATGCAAACGTAATAACATGGAGAGCATAAAAAGGAATACGTAACGAGCAATTAGATAGCATTTGAAAGAGGAAGACAAGTTATTAAAAGGAAATTTGAATGTGTTGATGGTGAAGCAAAATCTATATCTATACTTCTATACTATATTATAAAAGAGTTATTACGGCTATTTTCAAGGCCGACCCTAGCCACGTGCAGCCCGTGCAACCGCACACGGCATCAAAGCTCAAGGGGGCATCAAGTTGGCATCTAATACTAATTTTGGGTTTAATAGTTTGGAAATTGGAAAACTGAGTTTTAACTATAAAACAGACCAAGGTCTGGTAGTGATGGATGTTGAATGCGCATCGTGAGTCGATGAAAGCCCAACATTTCAACAACTCAAATGAATTTCTATTTAGCATCTTTACGGACAAACACGAACAAACAAATTTTCTTAATGCACGAATCAGATCACAAAAAAACTCATTCGTTTACGTTCGTTTGTTTAGCATCTTAACGAACGAACATTAACAAACACATTTTCTTTACAAATGAATAAGAATACCAAAAACTTTGTTTGTTTACCATTCATGTTCGCCCGGTTAAATTAAACGAACGAACAAGGACACAAAAACTTTCGTTCATTTACCATCCATATTTGTTTGTTTAGTTAAGTTAAACGGATGAACACAAACAAGTCTCTGTTCGTGTTCGTTCAGTTCGTTTTGCTTATTGACACTTTGCAATCCACATGAGCATATCACTATATTTGCATAGTTGGAGAACGCTGCACATCAATAACCACATATCATGATATTGTCTTATTGGACAGTTGTTCTTTGAAATGCATAATAACATAGATTATGAATTTTACAATTTTTATCATTGTTCTTTTGACTTTTGTTTACTTTGAGGTTTGGAACTACCATATAAGATTTAGAATTTGGTCTTAGACCCGTAGATTTATGAGTTTTACTATTTTCTTACTATGACATTAACTTCCTTGTAATTTACTATTTTAAGTTAAAGCTAGTTATATTTTCTCCTTATCTTTTAGTTTTAAGCTCCATATATTGAAGTAATGTTCTATTGTGCTAATTTCAATTTGGAAAAGTAAAAACTGGAAATCACAATCTTAATTTAGATTTTATTCTTTTATCATTCGATATTTTATAATTTGGGGTTTTGGTTATTTTGTGCCCCTATGTATTTTCTTTTTAATTTTAATTAATAAATATCAATTTGAAGATGAGTCACCTAGCTTGACTAATTTTTAAACCCTTTAAAAAGTCGCATGTTTCACTGTTTCATTTGCTTAAAAAATAGGCATAGAGGCTTTTTTTTGCATATTTGCACGGTGCATCAAAAATCATAGGTTACACTTAATACTTTTATAATTAGTTATTTGGAAGATTATAAAAGGTACACACTTTATAGAAGAATGTGCAACTTATTAAGCCATGCACAAACCTTCACATCCACTTCTCAAATTTCTCAACTTTCCAATTTTTTCGTTTTAATTCATAAGTTACACTTAATACTTTTATAATTAGTTATTAAATTTACTTTTAATCTCTTACATTTTCATTTTTCATTTTTCATTTTTCATTTTTCATTTTATACTCTTATCATATTAACATAAATAATTGTATGTGAACTAAAATGTATTAAAAATACATTTATTTTTACAAATTATACCATTGTAATCGTCACGTCGATACCTTCGAAATGGGCCAAAAGTATTGAATATTTTTCGATTTAATCGTACTATTAAATATCATGAATATACACGAATTAATTTGTTTTATATTTCTTACGTTTTCATTTTTCATTTTACACCCTTATCAAATGAAAAATTAAAATACATTTTAAAATGTATTTTTTACAAATTATACCATTATAATCTTCTGATCAATGATTTCAAAACAAGTTTATTATTGAATATCTTTTAGTTTAATAATATTGTAAAAAATATTATAAATGTGTATCTAGATTTTTCAATAATGATGTATCGAGATTTCTGTAAACTTGTAAATTTTACACTCTTATTATATTTATCTATCTATACTTCTTTAAAAAATTCTATTTACGGTTATTCTTGAATTTTTAAGAGGTACACATCTCAATTATACCATGTACACGTTTCAAAGTTTCAAAATCTCCACGTTCAACGTGATAATTAAATATAATTATTTTTTTTACCGATTGACCACATTGACCTTGAATTTATATGCGATTTTAAAATACATAAACCATAACAATGGCATCATGTGATTGAAAATATATCTGAACATTAAACAATATTATCTCTTTCGAGTTCTCGGCTTTAGATTGAAAATGATACGTGTCGCATCGCGTGCGGATACGTATTTAGTGTATAATAATGAAAATTAATCAAGTTAAGGTGTGATATAATTGGTATCCTTACAGAAATATTCGTCCACTTGTTCTTGTTGTTGGGTTAATGGATAAGTTTCCTTTCTTGGCTATATAATCTAATATCTACAAACAATACATTGACGTTATGATATCAAACAAATAGTAACACTAGCAATAATGTGAAATTGATGCTAGATCTCAAATGCGTTCTACAAAAACCAACCACTAGAGCAATAATAATTCAACACAATGTAATGGAGATATAAATACACAAAGAAAGAGATAAGATGATGATTTAAGTGGTTCACTATTGGGGCTATAGTAGTGTGCGTCCATGGGAACAAATGATTATTCATACATTCAAAAAACATGTTGATTCAAACTCTCTCAGTGATTTAATGATGACTCATCCTACTTAGTGAGATTACACTAATTGTATTGTTCTTAAAAGTTAATCAGTGTCAACAATCATACTGAGTCTGTTCAATGATTGCTGAAACATTTTCCTTTGTAAACAGGTTATGTAATATCTGAAGACAAGCATAACGCTGAACTAAACTCTAAGCTGAAGTCGAAGACCAAGCAAATGAAGAAGATAAGTTTCATGCTCTGATGTGGAAATCAGTGAAAACAAGACAAGTCTACAATGCGCGACAAATCAGTGATCAAGCTTCAGCTATAGCTGAAACCACTATCAGTGAAACACTGAGAAAGGTCATCAGTGATAGTTGATCATGAAGTTTGCCTATTAAGATTTTTCTGTCTTATCTACTTGCATAAAAGTACGAAGGTACAAGAGTAAACCTACTTTTGTCCATAACCATACATCAACTCTTCTGCTACACTGTTCATCATACTGCCCAAAGCATGTATGGGATAAAGACAAAAGCATGCACCCAATATCCTTTGGATACTGGGTATAAATATGAATGAAATCCTTCACTTTGAAGGATCTCCTCTCCTAATTGAAACTTTATGGAAACTCTCTTTTCTACAAACTCTCTTCTCTAGTTCTTCTAAGTGCAAGAATCCTTAGTGATTTCTTAGTATGTTTAGATTAGGTTTACCTTATCTATTTCCGCAACAAACTGTAAATTGTGTTTTTCATTTTCTCAATAATCAATAAACAAATTAGATTTATAAAATTGTGTTTGTATTCACCCTCACCCCTTCTACAAACTAAACCCTTGTAGAACCCCTTTCGGGACCAACAAGTGGTATCAGAGCAAATTGTTTAATCAATAAACAAGATCTTGCTTATATATCTCTTCCTTGCTATTCAAATATGGCAGCTAATACTAACGTAAATTATTATGATAATGGTTCTCTTGCAAAACCTCCTCGATTCAGCAGAGACAACTTTGATAACTGGAAAAATCGGATAACTCTCTTTTTAGAAGGTGTAGACCCTATTATAGCTCATATGTTGAAAATAGACCCTTTGTTCCATTTATTATCGTTGTTGTTGTTCCTGCCACTGCCACAACTGCGGCAATCCCTGAAAGGGAAGTGACCAAGGAGTATCATCAATGGACTGATGAAGATAAAAAGAAAGTGTCTCTAGATGCTAAAGCTAGAACCATAATCTCTATGGCACTCTCTGATGAGGTTTATCACTCTGTTATGAACCTTATAACTTCAAATGCCATGTGGGACACTGTTAGACAACCTAGGGGGGGTAAGGTTGTATTTAAAATCTTTTACTTTCAAAAATTCTTTTTATAAATAAATACGGTATAAAAGACAGTACAAATACAACAGAGTATAAAAGAATAAATATACAACAATTATATAAACAGATATAATTAAATGCACAGCGGTAAAAATAAAGAGATAAAGGAAAGAGAATACTTGACACCGATATTTTAAAGTGGTTCACCAATCACGTGGTTGGCTAGTCCACCTCGAGAAAACACTTCTCGGAGATCCAATAAGAACGTGTTCTTTACGGTAGAACACAAACCTTAATACAAAAAATAATCACGGATATCTCTACTTCAGTTGATGAGTGTTGGACAACCTAGGGGGGGGGGGAAGGTTGTATTTTAAATCTTTTACTTTCAAAAAATTCTTTTGACAAATAAATACAGAATAAATAAAGCAGAGAATAAATAAATAAGTATACAACAATTATATAAACAGATATAATTTAAATGCACAGAGATTATATAAATAAATATAAATGCAAAGCAGTTTATATAAATAAATATAATAAAGCACAGCGGAATAAATAAAGAGATAAGGGATAGAGATACTTGACACAGAGATTTACTGATTTACCACCAACTGTGATAAACCAGCAGCCGAGACACTTCTCGACACGATCCAATAAATGTATTCTTTACGGTAGAAATACAAACCAAGTACAAAGGTATTTGTAATAGTTTCTCAAGCCTCTGCTATGAGATAAACAGGATCACACACCCGTTATTCAAATACTTACAAGAGGAGTATAACTCACAATGGGTAATCACTCTTGTATAATATCTCACACTTGGATATTTTATAAAAGAGTTTTATAAAATATATATTATAAATAGATGAGAGAGCTGAGAGTTGAGAGTTTGAATGCTGCTTGTTACTGTTGTGTTGTCTAAGGTCTTCATCATCAACAGCTTCTTTATATATCAGCATCTCCAACGGCATTGTGCATCCGCGGTATACCGCCAAATGCATGCGGTATACCGCCGTCAGAAAAGGTGACTGACACACCAACGGCTACATGCAAAGTTGGCAAGAATTACGTACCCGCGGTATACCGGCTTGTTCTCGCGGTATACCGCCGTCAGGAAAAGGTTCTTTCAACCAATCAGAAATGCACACGACCTGCCGCGGTATACCGGCTGAACACCTGCGGTATACCGGCAAAAGTGTACCCGCGGTATACCGGCTGTACCGCCGCGGTATACCGCCGTCAGGAAAAGTCAGCTTCCAGGACTGCAACCAAATCTTGCTGAATCTTCTCAAAACCTTATTAAAATTAATTGTTGGGTTTTTAGAAATATCCAAGTGGTATATTATTTTAGGGTGTTTATCATTATTAGTTATAAACAATAATGACGACGTAAACACTTCCGTCTTGAACCCTTCAGATTAAATCTTCGTGTTTTTCAACAACTGCACACTTGGATTAAATTGTTAGATAAACAATAATGCGGTGTGTTTGTAATCATCAAAATAAATATATATAAATATAGAGATGTGGTACACTTGCACCAACAATCTCCCCCTTTTTGATGATGACAAACACAACCGCTAAGCAAGAGCATGTGCGGTTTCTCTCCCCCGTTTGTCGAAACAAAAAGGGTCAAGAAAGACGGTATGCTTCCCCTCGAGAGATGCTCCCCCTCAAAATATGCATATAATTGAGGTAGCATAAACTCATGGGTAAAAGAGCTAAAACGCTCCCCCTCAAATTAATAACGATATCAAATTGATTTTATAAAATTTGAGGGATAAAATAAAATGCAAAAAGCAATAGAGACAAAGATATACAAACCAATACGAAACACTTGCACCAAAACGGATCTTAAGGCTTCAATATTCGGTTAATTTTTATGTGATAAAAAAATCACCACGTATTATGACCTCGTCAGGTAACCACGTATTATAACCTCGGCAGGTAACCACGTATTATAACCTCGGCAGGTAACACCTACAAAAGGCAAAGAAAATATTTCGTGGTACCCTTTTCTTATGGGTCCTTTTAACAGTTAGTATAAAACATAAACTGAAAAAAAATATGTTGTCGACATAAAACAAACACGACAAACATACAAAGCCATATAAATGGTTTAAAACCACAAACGCATCCCACCGGGATTATCAACATTAAACATTCCTTTCGGAATCCATTTTCTAACCATCTTAATTTTACGATCGTATTCATCATAGACGTAAAAAGAAGTATGCGGATTAACATTTTTCTTAGGATTCGCAAACTTATTATTATACATAAACGCATGTGATTTTCTCGACATATAATTCACATAATTCATTTTAGGAACATACGGAGGTTTTTGCGTTTTATTTTTAACAACAAATTTAGGTTTTTCAAAAAACTTTTTAATTGGCATACAATCACATTTTTCAATACACGTATTTGAACCAATGCCTTTTCGGCAATTTATACGATTTGATATATTTAGCATTTTAAGCACTTTATCATTGCTACTATTAAAAGCATTTGCTAATAAGTCATTTTTCTCATGCGATTTACATTTAGCATTTAAACATGCAATTTCATTTTCAAGAATCTCGCATTTTGTACATGTAATATCTTCATGTGTCTTTTTATTTAAGCATGCAATTTTATCATTTAAAACAATGCATGATTTGCAAATATCTTTTTCACTTAATTTATTTTCTAATTTAGTGATAACATCTAAATCATGAGCAGATTTTTGTTTACCGTCATCTATTTCCTTTTTATATGCGGATACGGTTTCTTTTAAATTAGAGATTTCATCTTTATACTTATTTGCAAGAGCGGCCATATCATGAAATGATTTATATAATTCGTCAAGATTATTTTCATCGTCACTATAATAATTATCACAATTATTTTTAGAGGAATATGATGAAGATACCTCATTATCATGGTCGGCCATGAAACAAAAATTTTTGGTCTCATTTATGCTTGCGTTCAACGCGCCTCCAACCAAAGCTTTTGGTGTGTTGATTTGTTTTGCTCGATTCGGACACACACTTGCATAGTGATCCTTGTCACCACACACATAGCAAAAGCCTTTCTTTTTATTGGCTTTTTCATCGTCGCTAGATTCGTCATAATTGTCTTCACTTTTGTGGACGTTGCGACTTTGGTTTTTACCACCACGACGGTAGTCTTCATTTTCTTGAAACCTATCAATATTGGCAAACTTTTTGTTAGAAAGAAGTTTAGAAAGTTTTCTTACCAACTTGACTAAATCGTCAAGATTTTCGGGTTCATCATCGGATGAACTTGCATCTTCCTCCTCTTCCTTTTCTTTTGAGGCAACGACCTTGAGAGCGATGGATTTCTTTTTGACTTGCTCCCGGACTTGATTTCTTCTTAGTGCAATTTCGTGCACTTTAAGATTGCCGATGAGATCATCGAGCTTCATAGTTGCGAGATCTCGGGAGTCTTCCAAGGATGTGATTTTTGCCATCCACTCCGAAGGAAGTGCTCGAAGAATTTTCCTTACATAGTCTTCGTTAGGATAAGTGCGACCTAATCCCTTCAAAGTAGTCATGATGAGGTTAAAACGTTTAAACATTGAGTCGATTGACTCATCTTTTGACATTTCAAATAATTCATAATCATGAACTAAAATGTTTATTTTAGAACTTTTAACTTGAGTATTTCCACGATGAGTGTCACTCAAGCTTTGCCAGATTTGATTAGCAGTTTTACAGGTATATACTCTTTCTATTTCATCGGAAGTTAAAGCAGCATATAATATATTTTTAGCCTCAAAATTTAAACAAAAAAGAGATTCTTCAGCGGGAGTCCAGTCTTTAACAGGTTTTTCAACAATAACATTATTTTTTATGATGGTAGGATTAAAATTCCCATTTTCTATAATATCCCAAATTTTTTGACTTTTGCCACGAACGTGACATTCAAATAGCTCGGCCCAAATGCCAAACTTTTCAGTATCTATAATAGGAGGTTTTGAAAACAAAACAGTTTGTTGAGCCATTATATAAAAGATATAACTTTTAAAAATTTAAACAGAAAATTTTTGAAAGCTCCGCTCTGATACCAAATGTTGGACAACCTAGGGGGGGGGGGAAGGTTGTATTTTAAATCTTTTACTTTCAAAAAATTCTTTTGACAAATAAATACAGAATAAATAAAGCAGAGTATAAATAAATAAGTATACAACAATTATATAAACAGATATAATTTAAATGCACAGAGATTATATAAATAAATATAAATGCAAAGCAGTTTATATAAATAAATATAATAAAGCACAACGGAATAAATAAAGAGATAAGGGATAGAGATACTTGACACAGAGATTTACTGATTTACCACCAACTGTGATAAACCAGCAGCCGAGACACTTCTCGACACGATCCAATAAATGTATTCTTTACGGTAGAAATACAAACCAAGTACAAAGGTATTTGTAATAGTTTCTCAAGCCTCTGCTATGAGATAAACAGGATCACACACCCGTTATTCAAATACTTACAAGAGGAGTATAACTCACAATGGGTAATCACTCTTGTATAATATCTCACACTTGGATATTTTATAAAAGAGTTTTATAAAATATATATTATAAATAGATGAGAGAGCTGAGAGTTGAGAGTTTGAATGCTGCTTGTTACTGTTGTGTTGTCTAAGGTCTTCATCATCAACAGCTTCTTTATATATCAGCATCTCCAACGGCATTGTGCATCCGCGGTATACCGCCAAATGCATGCGGTATACCGCCGTCAGAAAAGGTGACTGACACACCAACGGCTACATGCAAAGTTGGCAAGAATTACGTACCCGCGGTATACCGGCTTGTTCTCGCGGTATACCGCCGTCAGGAAAAGGTTCTTTCAACCAATCAGAAATGCACACGACCTGCCGCGGTATACCGGCTGAACACCTGCGGTATACCGGCAAAAGTGTACCCGCGGTATACCGGCTGTACCGCCGCGGTATACCGCCGTCAGGAAAAGTCAGCTTCCAGGACTGCAACCAAATCTTGCTGAATCTTCTCAAAACCTTATTAAAATTAATTGTTGGGTTTTTAGAAATATCCAAGTGGTATATTATTTTAGGGTGTTTATCATTATTAGTTATAAACAATAATGACGACGTAAACACTTCCGTCTTGAACCCTTCAGATTAAATCTTCGTGTTTTTCAACAACTGCACACTTGGATTAAATTGTTAGATAAACAATAATGCGGTGTGTTTGTAATCATCAAAATAAATATATATAAATATAGAGATGTGGTACACTTGCACCAACAATGAGATTTCTATGGATCACTCACTCTATTCAAACACTTACAAGAGGTGTATAATTTTAATATTGATAATCACTCTTGTATAATGTTTATCACTTGGATATTTTTAGAGAGTTTGATCACTTGAGTTGTGTTGCTGATTCAACTAATCGAGAGATTTTAATCTGCTATCAACTCAAGATTTCTTGCTCCAAAAATATTTTATAAATTTTAATAAGTGATTAAGAGAGAAAAGAGGCAGCAGAGTATTGATCAAATGCTGGGATTAAATGTTGTGAATTGGTGAATTTTTTTTTTAAAAGTATCACGTCCCTGCATGTTATTTATAGGAGAAATGGGAATGCTATGGAAAACTTTCAACCAATAGGAAGCTCACAACAAAGGCTATGGCTTATAGAATAAATCTTCACAATTTGTTGTTGACAGCTAGTTGTGTTGGGAAGCAGGAGATGGAGCTAGATAGCATTTGACTTCCAAAGGGTTTTTGTATATTTTAAAAATATATTAGGTTTTAGAAATATCCAAGTGGTATATTATTTTAGGGTGTTTATCATTTTAAAATTAAAACGACGTAAATCTTCAGACTTGGATTCTTCAGATAAATTTATCGAGATCATTTAAAATAGCTGCACACTCAGATAAAATATTAGATAACAAAGAATGCGGTGTGTTTTGTAATCATCAAAATAAATATGGAGATGTGATTTTATGTGTACCAAAAAATATATCACAATATTAAAAGCTGGGTACACTTGCACCAACAATCTCCCCCTTTTTGATGATGACAAACACAACGCTAAACAGGAGAGCATACTCGGTTTCTCTCCCCCTTTTGTCAAAGCAAAAAGGGTTAGGAAAGACGCTATGCTCCCCCTTGAAAGATGCTCCCCCTCAAAATATGAAGTATTTGAGAGTTAGCATTTTCTCAAGGGTTATACTCAAGCATGCCTAAACCAAGTCTTAATTTAAAGAAAGCCTTTTTGTTAAGAGCTTTAGTAAAAATATCGGCCAAATTATCTTCCGAATCAACCTTTTCAAGCACGATTTGGCCTTTTTGAACATTATCTCGTAAAAAGTGATGTCTCAATTCAATATGTTTGGTACGAGAATGTAACACGGGATTTTTGCTTAAGTTAATGGCACTTGAGTTATCACACATAATTGGAATTTTGGTTAGGTGTACCTCAAAATCGGTAAGTGTGTGTTTCATCCAAAGGACTTGAGCACATGCTCTTGCGGCGGCTACATATTCCGCTTCGGTGGTAGACAAAGCTACGGATTGTTGTTTCTTAGAGAACCAGGATACAAGTGAGAGACCTATAAAGGCACATACCCCACTAGTACTTTTTCGGTCAACAATAGAACCACCAAGATCGGAATCGGTGAAACACGTTACTTCTAACTCGGGTTTCTTTGCATACCATAAGCCAAGATTAGTAGTACCTCGTAAATATCGAAAAATACGCTTGACAGCTTCATAGTGAGTTTGTTTAGGTGAAGATTGAAAACGAGCACATAAACATACACTAAACATAATATCAGGTCTACTAGAAGTTAAATATAATAAACTACCAATCATACCACGATAAATCTTTTCATTAAAATCGTTTCCCTCCTCGTCACGAGATAATTGTAAGTTTGTGGTCATTGGAGTTTCAACGGGTTTGACATTTTCAAAGTTAAACTTTTTCAACATATCTTTACAATATTTAGATTGACTAATAAAAATATCAGTTTCACATTGTTTGATTTGCAATCCTAAGAAGTATTTTAACTCTCCCATCATGCTCATTTCAAACTCGCTTGTCATTTTCGCAGAAAATTCATTACACAGTTTTTCATTAGTGGAACCAAAAATAATATCATCAACATATACTTGCACAACTACAATATCATTTTGATCATATTTCACAAATAAAGTATTATCTATTTTACCCATAATATAACCACTTACAATTAAAAAGGTTTTTAATCTATCATACCACGCACGCGGAGCTTGCTTTAAACCATAAAGCGCCTTTTTCAATTTATAAACATGTGTCGGATTTTCAAAATTTTCAAAACCGGGAGGTTGAGAAACGTATACCTCCTCATTTATAATACCATTTAAGAAAGCACTTTTAACATCCATTTGAAATAATTTAAAATCTTTAGCATTTGCAAAAGCGAGAAGCATTCGAATAGACTCCAACCTTGCAACCGGTGCAAAGGTTTCATCATAATCTATACCTTCTTGTTGATTGTACCCCTTGGCAACTAAACGTGCCTTGTTTCGTGTGACTCCACCGTTCTCGTCTACCTTGTTACGGAAGACCCATCTTGTGCCAATAATGGTTTGACTACTAGGGCAAGGAACTAAGTCCCACACATCATTTCTAGAAAATTGGTTTAACTCTTCTTGCATGGCCATTATCCAATCCTCATCTCCTAAAGCTTCCTCTATGGTTTTAGGTTCTATGGTTGAGATAAAGGCATGGAAAGCACAATGGGTATGGATTTGTGATCTAGTTGTCCTTTGGTTTAGGTCACCTATAATTTGATCTACGGGATGGCCTCGAGCGGTTCTAAGGTTAGGATCATCTACACCTTGCGGAATAAAACACGGAGGGGCATCACTAGATTCAATATTATTTGTGGAAGGTTGGGTACCTAAATCCAAGGTACTAAGTTGTTGGGCTAAGACTTCTCCCTCACGGATATTGTCATTTGCTAAGGGTGCACTCGGTTTGGGAGGACTCTCGTCAAAGCTAACATTTAGGGATTCTTCTACAACCATGGTCTCCTTATTTAGGATTCTATAGGCTTTGCTATTCCAAGAATAACCTAGGAACACTCCCTCATAGGCTTTGGCATCGAATTTGGTTAGATAGGATTTGGTGTTTAAAATGAAACATTTACATCCAAAAACTTTTAGGTGGGCTAAGGAAGGTTTTCTACCACGGTAAAGCTCATAGGGTGTCTTATTTAGGATACTTCTAATTAGGACACGGTTAAGCACATAGGTCGCGGTAGCAACGGCATCACACCAAAACTTTTGGGGAACTTGATGTTCGTTTAGCATGGTTCTACTCATTTCTTGTAACGTTCTATTTTTCCTTTCAACAACCCCGTTAGATTGAGGTGTTCGAGGAGCCGAAAAATTATGAGTTATACCATGTTTATCACAAAAGGCACCAAATTGGACATCATTATCGAATTCACGTCCATGGTCCGTACGTATGGAAACAATCGTACAACCTTGTTGGTTTTGAATTCGTTTTCCCAAAATTTTAAACTTTTCAAAAGCCTCATTTTTATGTCTCAAAAATAAAGTCCAAGTATAACGGGAATAATCATCCTCAATAACCAAAGTGTAAAAATTTCCTCCAAAACTTTGAATCGCCATAGGGCCAAAAAGATCCATATGTAAAAGTTCTAAAACTCTTCGAGTTGAAATCACATTTTTTGATTTATGAGAAACGTGATGTTGTTTGCCGACACGACAAGCATCACAAAAATGATTATCAAACTTTAATTTTGGAAGGTCACTCACAAGCTCCTTATTTTTTAAGTTTTGAATTAATCTAAGATTAGCGTGACCCAAACGTCTATGCCATAAAGTAGAATTATCATAAAGGGACGATAAACAAACATTTTTATTTACAAGAGTTTTACAAATGTATAAATTTCCTTTTACAAGACCCGTTAAAAGAACTTTGCCATTTTTCAAGATTTTACAAGAATCGTCTTCGAAGATAACGATTATACCATTTTTACAAAGTTGACGAACACTTAGCAAGTTAAATTTTAAATTATCAACATGATTAACATCAAGAAATTTAACATTATTGCAAGAAACTGTACCTCTCCCAATTATCTCTTCTTTGGAATTTCCTCCAAAAATTACCTGTCCACCATCACATGACTCATATGATGAAAAGAGATTGCTATTTCCGGTCATGTGACGTGTGCAACCACTATCGAGAATCCAATCCATATCAAGGTTTATCTACAATAATAAGGATGTAACTTTTATGGTCCCCATTTCTCGTGGGTCCTTCTTAATTAGTTTCAAGATGACAACAACAAAAATATATAAATGACTTAGAGTCTTTTATATATATAAGTAAGACAAAAGAATTGAATAGAATATATATAAATATATGTATGATATACGTATATATGAGGTATATATATATAAGTAAATAGAAAGTCAAACCTAATATATAAACAATAAAAAATTTAAACAAAACAAATATATATTTATATGTAGTACGTATGTATGTATATATAAACAAAAAGTACATACAAAAGTATATTATTTATATATAATACATATAAGAAAATATATTATATATAGAATTAAAAAGAACTGCATATATATGTAACATATTTAAAACCATAAACGCATACCACCGGGATTATCATTATTAAACATTCCTTTTGGAATCCATTTATTTACCATTTTAATTTTGCGATTGTATTTATCATACACATAAAAAGAAGCATTTATATTCGCATTATTTTTCGGTCTAGAATATTTATCATGGTACATGCGAGCATACGGTTTTCTCGGTATATATTTTACATTATTCATTTTAGGTACATACGGAGGTTTTTGCACATATCGATTTCTTGTATTTACTTTAGGTGATTCAAAATATCTTTTAATTGGCATACAAGAACATTTTTCTTTGCAAGCATCGGAACCAATACCTTTTCTACATTTTATACGGTTAGACATATTTAGCATGTTAAGAACTTTTTCATTACTACTTTGAAATGCTTTAGCTAATAGATTGTCCTTTTCATATGAATCACATTTAGCTTTTAAACATGCATTTTCATTTTTAAGAATATCACATTTTGTACATATAATATCTTCATGTGTCTTTTTATTTAAACATGCAATTTTTTTATTTAGAATATCACAAGATTTACAAAAATCCTTTTCACCTAATTTAGTTTCTAATTTAGCAATTATATCCATATCATTTGCAGATTTTTGTTTACCGTCATTAATTTTTTTTTCACATGCAGATACGGTTTCTTTTAATTTTGAGATTTCATCTTGATACCTATTTGCAAGAGCGGCCATGTCATGGAATGATTCATATAATTCGTCAAGATTATTTTCATCTTCATTTTCATAATCACTAGCGTAATCTGAGTAACAAGATTTTACCTCGTCGTCGCTTTCGGCCATAAGACAAATAGCTTGATATTCGTCTTCTTCTTCGCTTCCACTCCACGAGCCTCCAACGAAGGCTTTATCCTTTTTATTTTGAAATTTGTTCTTTTTAGGACATTCGTTGGCATAGTGGTCTTTATCACCACATGAGTAACAATAACCTCTCTTTGGTTTGGCTTTTTCGTCGTCACTTGAGTCGTCATTTTTCTTCACTTTATCTTCTCTTTTATGGAAGTTGCGACTCCGGTTTTCACCGCCACGACGGTAGTTACCGTTTCTTTGAAATCTGCTATTTTTAGAAAATTTATTGTTAGTAAAAAATTTAGAGAAGTTTCTTACCAACATAGCGACTTCGTTGAGTTTATCGGATTGATCTTTTGAAGTGCTAGCTTCCTCCTTTTTCTTTTTGTCATTCGGAGTTGAGACATTAAGAGCGATCGACTTCTTTTTGACTTGCTCCCGATCTTTGTTTCTTTTAAGTGCAATTTCGTGTACTTTAAGATTGCCGACGAGATCGTCGAGCTTCATTAGGGAGAGATCACGGGAGTCTTCTAATGATGTAATCTTTGCCATCCACTCCGAAGGAAGTGCTCGGAGGATTTTCCTTACGTAATCTTCATTAGGATAAGTGCGACCTAATCCTTTCAAAGTAGTCATAATGAGGTTAAAACGTTTAAACATTGAGTCGATTGACTCATCTTTTGACATTTCAAATAATTCATAATCATGAACTAAAATGTTTATTTTAGAACTTTTAACTTGTGTGTTTCCACGATGAGTGTTGTTTAAACTTTCCCAGATTTGATTAGCAGTTTTATATGTATACACTCTTTCAATTTCATCAGTAGTTAAAGCAGCATATAATATATTCTTAGCTTCAAAATTTAAACAGACATGAGATTTGTTCAGCGGGAGTCCATTCTTTTAAAGGTTTATCAACAATAAGATCATCTTTTACAATAGTAGGATTAAAATTCCCATTTTCTATAATATCCCAAATTCTTTGATTTTTGCCACGAACGTGACATTCAAATAGTTCGGCCCAAATGCCAAACTTTTCAGTATCTATCATAGGAGGTTTTGAAAACATAATATTAGTTTGTTGAGCCATTAAAAAATATTTAAGCAGAAAATTTTGAAAGCCCTGCTCTGATACCAATTGTTAGACAACCTAGGGGGGGGGGGTAAGGTTGTATTTAAAATCTTTTACTTTCAAAAATTCTTTTTATAAATAAATACGGTATAAAAGACAGTACAAATACAACAGAGTATAAAAGAATAAATATACAACAATTATATAAACAGATATAATTAAATGCACAGCGGTAAAAATAAAGAGATAAAGGAAAGAGAATACTTGACACCGATATTTTAAAGTGGTTCACCAATCACGTGGTTGGCTAGTCCACCTCGAGAAAACACTTCTCGGATATCCAATAAGAACGTGTTCTTTACGGTAGAACACAAACCTTAATACAAAAAATAATCACGGATATCTCTACTTCAGTTGATGAGATTTCTATGGATCACTCACTCTATTCAAACACTTACAAGAGGTGTATAATTTTAATATTGATAATCACTCTTGTATAATGTTTATCACTTGGATATTTTTAGAGAGTTTGATCACTTGAGTTGTGTTGCTGATTCAACTAATCGAGAGATTTTAATCTACTATCAACTCAAGATTTCTTGCTCAAAAAATATTTTATAAATTTTAATAAGTGATTAAGAGAGAAAAGAGGCAGCAGAGTATTGATCAAATGCTGGGATTAAATGTTGTGAATTGGTGAATTTTTTTTTTTAAAAAGTATCACGTCCCTGCATGTTATTTATAGGAGAAATGGGAATGCTATGGAAAACTTTCAACCAATAGGAAGCTCACAACAAAGGCTATGGCTTATAGAATAAATCTTCACAATTTGTTGTTGACAACTAGTTGTGTTGGGAAGCAGGAGATGGAGCTAGATAGCATTTGACTTCCAAAGGGTTTTTGTATATTTTAAAAATATATTAGGTTTTAGAAATATCCAAGTGGTATATTATTTTAGGGTGTTTATCATTTTAAAATTAAAACGACGTAAATCTTCAGACTTGGATTCTTCAGATAAATTTATCGAGATCATTTAAAATAGCTGCACACTCAGATAAAATATTAGATAACAAAGAATGCGGTGTGTTTTGTAATCATCAAAATAAATATGGAGATGTGATTTTATGTGTACCAAAAAATATATCACAATATTAAAAGCTGGGTACACTTGCACCGAGACTCTAACAAAATTCTAACAAAATTCTCTAACTCCGAGAATGTCTTCCTGAAAGCTAGGACATACTCTAACTCCGAGACTCTAACAAAATTCTTGGAATGTCTTCCTGAAAGCTGGGACATTATTCAATGTGTCTCAAGCTATCTAAGGATCTCAAAAATCTTTCTTTAAGCACTCTTTATGGAATTCTGCTCAAGCATGAGCAATCTTGTCAACTTAAGAAGAATCTATTCAAAGATTCAAAGGATTCCAAAAGCACACCTGTTGATGTAGTATCTTCAGAGATTATTCCATCTCAGCGAACCTCTTCTTTCACTATCACTGAGTTGCAATTTGACTCAGATGACTTATCAGACACTGATCTTTCAGAATTTGTTGAGTCTGTAGCACTCTTGACAAACTCCTTTAGGATATTTGCAAGAAAGAGTAATTTCAGGAGAAATAAACCTCTTGCTATCACTGATAAGCCAAAGTCAACTCTGATGGACAAGGCAACTGCCACTTGCTATAACTGTGAAAAGAAAGGACATTTAGCCAGTGAGTGCAGGTCAAAGAAAGTCTTCAAACCTTCTTCATCCTCGAGACCCAAAAATGAGAAATACCTAAAGCTGAAAAACTACAAGAGAAAAGGCAAAGGTCTAATCACTGAAGAACATGACTGGGCTGAATCTGAAGAAGAATCAGATTCTAATGAAAAAGATGCGGCCAACATATGTTTGATGGCCAAGATCTCAGAAGTAATGGAAAAAGCCGTTGATACTTCCTCCACCTCTATTACTTCTCAGGTATCAATCAATTCTGATCCGGTTCTCACCGAAGTTGATGGACATCGTGTTATTGATTCTCTGACTGATGATTTATATAACGCCTTAAATGGTAAAACTGAAGCTGAACAACAAAATCTAGATTATATGAACAACTTAAAATTTTCCATTTAAAAATCCAAGAAGTGTCTAATATAGAAGAAAATTTAAAGGATCAGGTATATGTAAATGAACTGATCAGCATCGAACGTGAACAAGCTATCGTTGAGCTGAAAGCTGAAAAAGCCACTATCGAAGGATGGTGCAAGTCCTCAACTAAGATCATTGAGATAATTAGTGCTCAAATTCCTATTCATGATAATACTGGTCTAGGCTACGAATCTGAAAAAGGTGAACCTAGTAGAGATCGTTCCATGCTTAAATTCGAAATGTTCGTCTCTTCTATCCCTGAGACCCTATCATCTCACTCTTCTTCTTCTATTCCTATTCCCGAGGAAACACCTAAAAGTCCCAAACTTTTGGAGAAAGGTAAATCCATACCTCACATTCCTCACAAGAGTACAAAAGTTTCTAACATGAAGAAGATTCCTTCTAAGCCTTCAGTGAGTCATCCTTCATCCTCCAAGGCTATGACCTCTGGACATGTTCAGATATCTACTCCTTGGATAAAGGTTGATCTCAAGCATAAGAAATATGAAGAACCAAAGGTTCCTCTGAAATCTGATGCTAAAGGCATTTTTGGAGCTGACCCTGCTCGTTTAAAGCTTTCTAATGCTTATGCTTTTGGTCCTAACGCTACCTTCAGCTATAGGAAATGTTATCCCTGTGGACTTATTAACCATGTTGCTATTAAGTGCCCCACGACCACCAAAGCTGAGAAATCAGCTAGAGTGAAGATGAATGCCAACAAGGCAAATAAGGTCACCAAAGATGCAAAATATGCCAAGGTGAAAAATACCACTAAGGTTAAGAAATTAACCAAAGTAAAGGTTACCACTGAAGCTGAATCATCAGGTGATGTGAAAATCATTGAACCTTCCATCTCCACTAACACTTGCGAACCCATTGTAAAGTGGGTACCAATTCAATCTTAATATTCCTTATGATTGGAGGACTCGAAGGGTATCTGGTATCTCGACAGTGGATGCTCTAGACACATAACTGGCAAAAAGATCCTGCTCTATGAAAACAAGGAAGAGAAAGGTCTCTCAGTGACCTTTGGTGGAAATGGAAAAGGCTATACTAGAGGGTTTGGTGTACTCACAAATGGTACAACTACCTTCTGAAGAGTCGCTTACGTAGAAGGATTGAAGCACATTCTTCTTAACATCAGTCAACTATGTGAAAAAGACTATAAAGTATGTTTTACAAAGAAAGCATGTTCTGTCACTAACAAAGAAGGAAAACTTGCTCTAAGTGGTTATCGTATGGAAAATGTCTATGTTATAAACATGGCTTCCTTAAACACTGAGAACATCGGTTTTCTATCAAAAGCCTCATCAGATATCAACTAGCTATGGCATAAGAAGCTCTCTCATCTCAACATCAAGACACTGAACAATCTTTCAAGCAAGAACTAGTCAATGTCTTACCTCAACACTCATACGATAAGAAATCTCTCTGTTCAGCGTGTGAAAAAGGAAAGCAAACCAAAGCTAGTTTCAAGTCAAAACAAGTGTCATCAGTGACAACACCTCTTCATCTACTCCGTATGGATTTATTTGGACCTGTCAATATACAATCCATCGCTGGAAAGAAGTATATTCTAGTTATTATAGATGAGTACCTACGTTATACCTGGGTGATGTTTCTCAGATCTAAGAGTGACACTCCAGATGAGATAATTTCATTTGTGAGAAAAATGGAAGTTCTGAATAACATGACAGTTCGCTCAATAAGGAGTGATCATGGAACTGAATTCAAAAACAGTTCTCTTGATAACTTCTCTGAGAGCAAGAGTATCTCTCACAACTTCTCAGCTGTGAGAACACTACAACAAAATTGAGTCGTTGAAAGAAGAAATCGAACAATCATTAAAGATGCTCGATCTATGCTCAGCGAATCACATCTACCTACTCATTTCTGGGCAGAAGTTCTGGGCAGAAGCTGTCAACACTGCATGTTTTACTCAAAATCGATCTTTGGTCGTTAAGAGATTTAAGAAGACAACATACGAACTCTTCCATGGGAAAAAGCCAACTCTCAACTTTCTTCATATCTTTTGTTGTCAGTGTTACTTTCTAAACTATAGAGACAATCTGCGAAAGTTTGATCCCAAAGATGACGATAGAATCTTCCTAGGATACTCTTCAGTGTCCAAGGCTTTCAGAGTCTTCAACAAAAGAAGACAAACCGTAGAAGAAATTATTCATGTCATATTTGATGAATCTCGTACAACAAATTCAAGACCTATTCTTGAAAATGAGGAGCCGAATCAATGGATGTTCTCTTACTTTTGAGAACCTAAAGCATATTTCAACCATAATTCTCAAGCTGACTCACATAACGTTGATGATGACCCCTATCGTCATTCCCAACATGCAGACAAGTGGAACTGAATCCATGTCACGGATCTCAGCTACTCCCATCAATACAATACCACAATCTAAACCTTCAACCTCTGAGCAACAATCAGTAAATCAAGTTCATTCCTCCACGGTACTAGATCGTCCAGTTATGGCATCAAATATGGAATCTCAATTTCCATCTCAGAGATGGACAAGAAATCATCCTATAGAATAAATACTTGGTGATCCAAACACATGTATTCAGACTCGACGCAGTTCAGACAATATCGGTTTATTTGTTAATTTCATCTCTCTTTTTTAATCTAAAAAGACTGATAATGCTCTCAGAGATCCAAACTGGGTCAGCGCTATGCAAGAAGAGCTGGCTGAGTTTAAAAGAAATAAAGTTTTAATCTCGTTCCCACACCATCTAACAAGACTGTTATTGGCACAAAATAGGTGTATCGTAACAAGTTAGATGAACATGGGACTGTAACCCGTAACAAGGCTAGACTTGTTGCTCCGGGATACGGACAAGAGGAAGACATAGACTATGATGAAACGTTTGCCTGTGTAGCCATGCTTGAAGCTATTCGATGATTCTTAGCACATGTAGTTCACAAAGACTTTAAGGTACATCAGATGGTTGTCAAGTCAGCATTCCTAAATGAAAAGCTGAAAGTGGAAGTCTTCGTTGAAAAACCCCCAGGGTTCTCAGACCCTAAGCATCCAGATTATGTCTACAAACTGGATAAGGCTCTTTATGTGTTAAAACATGCTCATCGTGGTTGGTGTGATACCGTTTCCTCTTATCTTATCGCTGAAAAGTTTGAACGTGGAAAAATTGGTAACAATTTGTTTTTCAGAAAAGTCAAGGGTCATATTATCCTTGTTCAGATATATGGCGATGACATTATATTTGGATCCACTAACCCATCGTTGTGTATTCGATTCGCTGAACGTATGAAGAAAGAATATAAGATGAGTATGATGCGTGAACTAACATATTTCCTTGGTCTTCAGATTAAGCAAACTGATAAAGGTACATTTATTCATCAGGGTAAGTATGTTAAAGATATGCTGAAGAAGTTTGATCTTACTCAAAGCTCAGCTATGAAAACTCCTATGGCTCCTCCACTAACACTAAACATGGACCCAAATGGGAAACCAGTTAATGTGACAATCTATAGAGGAATGATTGGCTCTCTGGTTAATCTGACATCTAATCGACCAGATATGATGTACTCCACTTGCTTATGTGCACGATATCAATTTGAACCTAAAGAATCACATCTGATCGTTGTAAAGCGAATCTTCAAATATCTGAAGGGTACTCCCAACCTAGGTCTTTGGTATCCTAAAGACTCTGGATTCGATCTAATTGCCTACTAAAATAGTGATTTTGCAAGTTGCAAACTGGATATAAAAAGCACCACTAGAGGTTGTCAACTTCTAGGCGGAAAGTTGGTGATTTGGATAAGCAAGAAGCAAATCTCAGTGTCCACATCAACACTTGAAGCTGAGTACATAGCCGTTGGTAGTTGTTGTGCTCAGGTCTTACGGATGAGAAATCAACTTATAAACTATGAACTTCAGCTATCAACGATTCCAATTTATTGTTATAGCACTAGTGCCATCGCAATAGCCAACAATCCAGTGTTACACTCAAAGACCAAGCACACTGAAATCAGATATCATTTTATCAGATAACATGTGATGAATGGAGATATTGAACTTCATTTTATTCCCACTGATTACCAAATCGCTGGTATTTTTACTAAACCTCTTGATGAGACAAGATTTAACTTTCTTATCAGCAA
Organism: Saussurea involucrata; assembly: GCA_033807775.1. Classification (NCBI taxonomy): domain Eukaryota; kingdom Viridiplantae; phylum Streptophyta; class Magnoliopsida; order Asterales; family Asteraceae; genus Saussurea; species Saussurea involucrata. Next base: position 117,819,739 of record CM066322.1, read on the forward strand.
ACTTGGAATGCTGAACCTTGAAGAATAATTCCTCAAGGTTAAGCATTACATCAGTGATTGAAATGCATCTTCAGTGTTTCTCTTTAACCTTATAATCTCCGACTCAAATGTATCATATGTTCAAGCATGATTCTCTCTCTTCTCATTGATGGTTTCCTCAGTGAGATGTTTCTCCAAAATAAAATATCATTACTGACTTTCACACCAATGATTTTTTTCAAAACTCTAACCTTAGGGTTAGCTGTTAAAATCTTTTAAAAATGAAGAGACAGTCTCTAATTATGACGTCACAATTTTTAGATAATCGTTGGCACAATTTTTCTGACACACGACGCTCTTTCGATTCCTGTCCAATCACACTCGTGCATCGTGTCCGTGTAATCATCACACTCTCTCTCCTATCTCATATATAAACTTCTTTCTCTCTCAAATTCAAACTTTATACGCACAAATCACTCTAAACGGCAAGAACTCTCTCGAGCAAAAACACCAAGAACACCAAAACACACACTAAGTTTAACATTTAATCCTCAATCCAAAGGTTTGTTTTTAATAATTTTCTTGGTATTTCTCTTCTTAAAATCATATGTTTGATACTTAAATGTTTTCTAAAGTAAGATCAAATAGTGCATTTTTTTGTAAAATCATCTCCTTCATGATTTTCTAAACCCTAAAAACTTGCTAGTTTTTAGATGATAGTGTAGTTGTATTTACTATATTGTTCTAAACTTTCCTTCTTCTACATTTCTTCTCTGCTTAAACATATTCAAAGTTTCCATTTATGGAAACTCCTCAAAAACCCTAATTTCTTCAATAAGGGTATTTTGTTTGCTAACTTCTGTTGATTATTTATACCAGCAAAAATGACTTCTCCGGCATCTCAGGCAATGAACACCTCCTCCAACGCTGAAGTTCCCCATATCCTCATCACCCCTTCCCCTGTGATGAAATACCCATTGAAAGCCATCGATTTCAAACCCAACAATCACTTGGCACTTCTGGATTTTCCTGCGAAGAAGACTGCCAGCCATCTGACCATGACTGCTTAGTTCCTGAAGGCAAGCCCTATCATCTTTGTCATTCAAGCCAACCCTCCAGCCTTGAAGCACATAATAAAGCAGTTCTGGCTCACTGCTTACGTAACTGAGAAAACCAGACCCAATGGACCACTCATGACAGTCATTGCATTCAACACTGACTTAATCCAAGGAAGTTTTGGCCTCCCCTATCTGAGAACCGTTCTGGAACTACCTATATACAAGCCTTATGTCCCAAAACCATTTGAAGAAGAACCCATCAGCTTTCTGAATGAGATAAACTATGTCTGGAAAGAGGACGCTGCCACTGGTGAACCTCAAAGATCTCTAGGCCATCACTTGCCCCAAAATGCCTACAGAGGTCAGCTACCTGTTCGCTCCCTTCATCCAGTGCATGGGCAGCAAGATTGGTAGTATGCAACAAGCAAGTCGCATCGCTCTGGATGTAGGCTTCTCATTGATGAAAAAGAGGCACATAGACTTTGCCAAAATCATCTTTGATGATCTGGTCACCCTCCTCTCTAAAGAACACTAGAAAATTGTTCTATACGTCAGGTTCATCTCCCTGATGCTCAAACACCTGATGAAGGAGAACTATCCCACTGAAGGGGGTTTTCAGTTTTCACGGATTGGCGATCGCATTGCCAATCGTATTTTCAACCTGATGAGGTATGTCTATCTTCCCTTATCTCTGATCTTCCCCCTCTGCTTATTTGCCTTCTACTATGGCTATGACTCAGTCACACCCAACTCAGTCTTCCCAAGTCACAAAACCCTCTTTTCCCAAGAGAAAACCCTCTGCATCCCCCTCTAAGTCTTCCAAAAAGACTAAGAGACGGCCTAAGAGAAAACCCATTTTACTGCATCAGTGATGGACTCTCTACAGTCCTCACTCGATATGTTTATCGTACGCTCCACAACATCTGATGCAACCACCTTTGCCACTTCAGTGATCCCATTAAGCGCTGAAGAATCGCTGGGACCTACCCCATATAGTCCAGTGACTCAAATCACTAAAATTGCAGCTTCGATCAATGTCAGTGCTCCTCCGCATCACTGCACAACCCTCTTCTTCTCCAACATTGCTTCTACCAATCCTTCCTTGGTCTCAACCACAAGGCCTAATGAATCAGTCGGTTTTGTCCCCACCACTAAAGAAGCTCAATTCCTACAAAAAGCTAATCAACAAGGATACTTTCACGGGACCTGAGGTTTCTCCTCACGGGACATCTTAGCTACCACCAAACACCAGCTCTCTCGGCGGTGATTTCGATCAATTCTTCGATGGAAATTGTTGGTCCCGAAGGGGTTATACAAGTAAACAGTTTGTAGAAGGGGGGGGTTGAATACAAAAACAAGATTTTGGTTTTCTAAATAGTTTATTGATAAATCAAACACAGTTTATAGTTGTTGCGGAATAAGATTAAGTAAAACCTAATTTAAACAAACTTGAGAATCACTAAGTGTTCTTGCACAACAAATAGAGAGAAAGGGAAGTACAAAAAGATATATTTTTCTAAGCACTAAGCAGATGAGGGAGAGACCACCTTCAAACTGAAGGGGCATTCCTCTTATGTATATCCGATGCATTTAATGCATGGCAGGAGGACTTTACACGTGTCATCATACGGTTGGGTGCATGCTTCTGACTTTTTGCACAACATGCTTTGGGCCGTATGGTGAATAGTGTAGTGGCATAGTAGTTTTACAATCCTGGACAAAGGGCATGCCCCTTTTGACAAATCATATGGAGTGTGCAAGTAGATAAGACAAACATTTCTTGAAGTAGAAGCTTCATGATCAGCGATCGCTGAGTAGGTCTCTCATCAGAGAAGAGCTGATGTAAGTCGGTTATCGCTGAAGTCTTCTTTTTGAAATGTCGCGTGTGTGGACTTGTCTTGGTTTCACTGATGTCCGCATCAGATCATTAGTAGACTTGTCACTTGTTCATCAGCTTTGTCTTCGATGTTAGCGATGAACTCTTTGTCGCGAAACTAGTCTTCAAGGATTACAAATAACATTGCTTATATATGAAACTATGAGCTATCATCAGTGATAAGTGAACAGACTCATGTTATCACTGATGGACATTCATCGCTGAGTTTATGAAGTTAAAACAGTGAGTACTATCAACGATATGAACAGGCTCAGTATGTTATTCCTGATGGTGAAACACTAGTACATACATATGCTATTTGTAGTTTTCACTAAGTTATTCTAAGGGTCATTATCAAATCACTGAGAGCGTTTGGATCAACAATCTCCCCCTATTTGATGATGACAAAGCAACAAAAGAAAATTGCTAAGTATTAAAAACATAAGGATAAATGTGACTCATAGATGTGTGTCCCATTTACTATTTTCAGGGATCTTTTCTAGTACTGAATGGAGTAAAGTACTTTCACTGAAAATTTAATTTACTTCGTAAAAAGATTACAAGGGAAGTTGAAAATTACAAGTACAAGTGAAAGAACCACAAGGGTTGTGGCATACTGGTTAAAGCCCTCGGGGATGTGGTGAAATATCCCATCTACCTAGGGTTCTAATCCAGGCGTACACAACAATTGTGGCCACTGAGGTTTAATCAGGGCTGATGTCTTACAGTCATAATTTGCGAAGGGATTAGTTGTAACGCTGATAACGCCACCTTTTGGCGTTATTTTCAGTCCTCAAACCAATGAGATTGGCTTGTGTTCTAGCAAAAAGGCGGAATTTTATGTTTTATCGAGTGAAATGTCCAGGTAATCTAAAAGGCGGCAATCATCGAGAAAAGAAGCGAAAAAGAGCCCAAAACGAGTACAAAATGAAGCCCAACGGAAGCCCGAGATCCAAGCCCAAGACCCGTGCCTGAACCATGAACCGAACCTGACCCGAAGCACTTTAGAAAACCGTGCGGTTTATCCCGCGGTTTACAAGTCACGGCCTAAACCGCGCACCCCTCTGTTCCAACTTCATATTTGGTGTTTTCCGGATTTTAGGTCATCATTCACACGCAGACGACGGTAGACGGCTGGAGGGCGATTTTTAGAGGTTTTTCAGAGACTTTGGAGCCACGATAGAGGATCGATCGAGGAGGACTTCACGAAGATAATCAGATTAGAGCCGCGAGAAGGGAGTCCATCATTACATTCATCACGTCCACAATCATTATGTTTGCCCACACTAGTTTCCTTCCTTTTCTTGTGTTTTTATCCACCACCAACATGAACTAATCTTTAGATGTTGGGGGTTGGAATGAATTTGGTTTAAGTGTAGGAACATGTAACTCGAGAATTTTATCAGTTTTTCCTAGTTAATGAAGCATGTGATTTGGGTTTTAATGCTTTTGTGAGTTTGGCCAACTTCCAATTGTTTTGTTTGTTTTCAATTAAGTTCGAGAGAATTATTTGTTAACCAGAACTAGAAATTGCATGCCTAGGGTGAGAAATTGGATAGAGATATACCAAGTATGCCTTAGTCCCATTACAATCTTGAGTTTAATGTGTTTTTAGTTCCATAGGTTGAGATCGAGAGATAAAACTTATGCTTTCAAAATAAAACCCGTTGTTGCTTGAGAAAGAACAACGATGATTTTAGAGATTGGGTATTCATTAAAGGGATTAGATGGTAATTGTTTTGAGTCAAGTGTTTGTATGCGAAAACCTTATGATTTCAACCCTCAACTGTTTTCTCAATCCGATGTTTCCTTAAGTTGTTTACTGCCCCGTTCGTGATTTATTTTGCTTGCAATTAATTAGTTTAATATAAACCACTCAAATTTGCGACCGTTCTGTTAATAGATCTTATAGTCATTGTGATACTTAGTTCCTAGTTCCCTGTGTTCGATACTCGTACTTTTAGTACTATTACTTGATTCGACCGGTACACTTGCGGTAAGATTTAGGGGGGGGGGTGTAACCCACCTATCAAGTTTTTGGCACCGTTGCCGGGGAACTAGTTGCAATTGATAGCACTACCAGCTATAAGCGCTATTATATTGAACATTTTTTTTAATTTTATTATTTTATTTCATCACTTTTAGTTTTGGATTGCTAATTTTGTCTACTTTCCGTTTCAGGTACTAATTGGTTTATGCCAAGGAAAACCCGAGGGGAGAAAATCGAACCACTCGATCCAGAGATTGAAAGAACCGCCCGTCAGATTCGAAAAACATCTAAAGCTCAAAGACAATTGAAGATGGGTGACGAGAGACCTCCTCGCAATGACCCACCTCCACCACCTCCGGAAAGACGTCCTATGCGGTCGTTTGCCGACCCGAACGTGGCAGCCGAACGCATAGGAGTCCAAGCACCTACCATTGCGGAAAATTACTTCGAGATCAAATCGGGTACCATCGTGATGGTACAGCAGAACCAGTTTCGGGGAGCGCCAACTGAAGACCCCCATGCACATCTTCGTGCCTTTGAACGGATTTGCAACACATTCAAGATCAATGGGGTGAACGAGGACGCCATCAAGCTAAGACTGCTCAGCTTTTCACTCAAGGGTAGAGCTGAAGTATGGATAGAGGGCCTACCAGCGGATTAGATCACTACATGGGCAACCCTGAAGGCTGCGTTCCTTCAGAAATTCTTTCCACCGGGAAGAACCGCTCAACTAATGGCCGACATTACCCACTTCGCTCAATGGGACCAAGAGACTCTATACGAGGCATGGGAGCGATATAAAGACATGTTGAAAAAGTGCCCGCATCATGGGCTACACGGTTGGGTGATTATCCAAACGTTCTTTGGAGGCCTTCACCCGCAGTTCAAGAATGACATCACTGCTGCAGCGGGTGGAGCCCTTATGAATAAGACGTATGTAGAAGTAGTTGACTTAATTGAGAACTTAGCCGAACATAGCTATGCCACCCCACGATCTTCTATCAGACGGGTAGCTAGTGTTCAGGAATCGGATGAGCTGAAGGTGATAAAAGCTCAACTAGCTGCTATCACAAACCATTTGAAGGGAGGTAGTCCGGAAGTGTTTCCCGCTGCTCAAGAACCTAAATAGGTTCAGTTCTTACAGAACCGCAATAACCAGCCGAGAAACGACCCTTTCTCGAACACATATAACGAGGGGTGGAAGAAACATCCTAACTTTTCATGGAGTCAACCCGGCCAACAACAACAAGGTAGTCATTCCAATTTTTCTAACTCGCCTAATTCTAACAATGTTTATCGTCCTCCATGTTTCAATCAAAGGAAATTCGACGAAGGACCATCTGGGGAGAAGAAACCCGGGTTAGAGGACATGATGATGAAGTTCATGACCAAGATGGATAGCACGGTGAGTACAGTGAAAGCAGCAACTGATCAGAACACCGCATCCATCAAGATCCTTGAAAGACAAGTGGGGCAAATTTCTGAAATCTTACAAAACCGAGCCCCAGGAACGTTTCTGAGTCAGACTGAAAGGAAACCAAGAGAAGAATGTAATGCCATTCATCTGAGAAGTGGCAAGGAGATAATCAAGGAGGCGAATGTTGGGATGAAGGATGAGCGTTCTAGTGATATGATTGATCGAGAGAAGCCGAAGGAAAAAGAGGTGACACCTTCATCGAAGCCGGTAGTCAAACCGTTTGTACCACCGCTACCATTTCCGAATCGGGTGAAGGCACATAAAGATGAGGAACAGTTCAAGAAATTCCTTGACATCTTCAAGAAGCTACACATCAACATCCCATTCGCAGAAGCGCTAGCCCAAATGCCAACATATCTTAAGTTCATGAAAGAGATCTTATCCAAGAAGAGGGCAATCGAACACCAGTCTACCATTGCACTTACTGAAGAGTGCAGTGCGATCATTCAAAACAAGCTTCCCCTGAAGCTTAAGGATCCAGGGAGTTTTTCGATCCCTATTCAAATTGGGAATCTTAATTTTGATTAGGTGTTATGTGACTTAGGAGCCAGTATTAATCTAATGCCTTTATCTGTTTTCAAAAAAACTTGGCTTGGGTGAAGTGAAGCCAACATACATGACACTTTAGCTCGCGGATAGATCTATAGTGTATCCATATGGAGTGATAGAGGATGTTCTCATCAAGGTTGACAAGTTCTACTTTCCGGTGGATTTCGTGGTGCTGGATATCGATGAAGATGTAGAGGTCCCGCTGATACTGGGAAGACCTTTTTTGTCCACGAGCAAAGCACTGATCGATGTGGAAGAAGGCCAGATGACCTTAAGGGTCGGTGATGAAAAGGCAGTGTTCAAGATGTTCGAGAGTGAAAGAGGTAGAAGTGAAGAGGAACCCGGTGATCAAGGAAAGCCGAAGGAGTGATCAGAAGGAAGGCCAAGCCATGACCGAAACTAAGGCGATAGGTGGGAGGCTACCCACCGAGGTTTGATTTTTTTTATGCGCTTTTTTGAGTGTTTTTTTTATTTAATTTTTTTTTGGAATAGAGACTTATGCGGTTTTGGCCGCGCGCCAAACTGCGGGTGTCTCTAACTGATTCTGCGAAACAGAGACTTACGCGGGATGCCACAGGGGATTAGGCCGCGGCCCAAACCGCGCGGCTCTCTTGTGGCGTCTGGCTGTTTCTCGTTCAGTGTTTTTCTTTTTCTTGCTTTGTGTCGTTTCCTTTCTTTGCTTTCTTTCTTCTTTTGCTTTCATTTCTTTTGTTTCTGCGCTCTCTCTCCCTCTTCTCCGATGTCTCTCAATGGGTCGCTCCAACTTTTCAAGAGAATCTCCTCCGTCCGGGCAAACAGGTATGTTCTAACTCTGTATTTTAACGAGTGGTGTATGATGTTTTGTTTCCATTTAGTTAAACGAGATGCAACAAACCTAAGTTTCACTTAGGTTTGGGGTGCCTCGCCTTTCAACATCTACACACTCGTTTTTTAATCCTGTGCAAACCTCGGTTTTGCCGAGGTTTGGGGTTGACTTTATTTGACAAACCTAGGCTACGGCCTAGGTTTGGGGTGGCCATTTTTTTTGAAAAGTAGACTAGGTCTTTGATGTTTCGTGTGAATATTGTGCCTTGCCTGTCTGATAACTGCAATAACCGCACAACGATACTTGTTCATTTTGTATCGCCTGCACCGACACTTACACATTGGGGACAATGTGTGGGTAAGGTTTGGGGTTGCCCAATCGGGCCCACGTTTATGCACGTAGATTTCCTGCACTTCTGAATATCTTGATCACAGTAGCTAAATTTTTGTTTTGAATGATTGAGACCGACTATTGTGGGAAGAATCTTGTGATAGTAACGTGACCATTAGGGAAGGACCGGGAAAATACATGACTAGGGACATTAGTGAAGACCACCCAATAGCGAGATTTGAGCCTAAAAGACGTATTTCATTTCGAGGGATTTAAACACCTAAGTCGTATATACTTTTTCGAATTCCTTGTCGTGATTATAGAGTGATCTCGCTATAATATTGCATTGAGTAGCAAAGACAACCATCGGGATATTGGGTAAGGGTGTAGTAGACCATATCGTGTGGACCTTAAGAGATTATTCCAGGCATTGTGTGCACTTTTAACCCGTTTTTGTCTAACGTACCTTTTGACCCATTATGTGTGTACCCAAAACCACCTTCGTAGCCAAACACTCACCCTTGTTCATTTCAGACCCACCATTAAACCCTAGCCAACAGCCTTAGCCAACCCTTATCCAAAAGTGTGTCAATCAGAAGCGGTAACGAATAGCAGAAGATAAAGCGGAAAAGAAAGAGTACAGGCCAGTCATGAAAAATATATAGAAAAGAGGGCCAATGCAGTCCCAATCAAATAAAGAGGACCAATGAAGTTCCAACTTAAAAAAAATAAAAAAAAATAAAAATAAAAAATAAATACAGTTGTTTAGATAGTTTTACAGCAGCTAAATAAGAGAGTCAAAGCGACTCCAGTAGTGACAAATAGGGCCAAGTGATAGTAAATGAAGTCAAGAAGTTCACAACTGCTAAAAATTGACATACCAAGGATTTTTTATCGGTTACCCTTCGTTTCTTAGCCATAACCCCAGCCCCGTTACAACCCTTGTAAAGACCTGGATGATCTTCTGGAAAATGTGATTAGGGTATACGACCACCTTTACCAATATTCCCTGTCTTGCTACTTGATTCCTTTCTGAGATCGACTTTTTGGACATTTGTGCGTCTTTCATTAGAGTTGTCATGTAATTTTCGAGTATTCTTGTACATAAATTCCTTATACATGACAAATAGGGCCAAGTGATAGTAAATGAAGTCAAGAAGTTCACAACTGCTAAAAATTGACACACCAAGGATTTTTGATCGGTTACCCTTCGTTTCTTAGCCATAACCCCAGCCCCGTTACAACCCTTGTAAAGACCTGGATGATCTTCTGGAAAATGTGATTAGGGTATATGACCACCTTTACCAATATTCCCTGTCTTGCTACTTGATTCCTTTCTGAGATCGACTTTTTGGACATTTGCGCGTCTTTCATTAGAGTTGTCATGTAATTTTCGAGTATTCTTGTACATAAATTCCTTATACATGACAACATGTGCGACAACCTAGGTTCGAGTGAAATGAGAGTATCCCGTGAGGTAGGGTCGAGGCGAAATGTTTTCCCTATTATGTTTGGACCTAGTACAACCTTAATGCAATCGGAGCAGTCACGAGTTCAACTCACAATGGAAGGCCATAGACGAAACAAAATAAGGATGAGGCGAGAGTGAGATAGGCATTCACGGGTATGAGAAATCACCAGTGCATTACGTGGTACCAATTGGGAGTTGTGCAGTTATTATTTTGCTGGTGTGTGCTTTTATTCTATTTTATCGCTAATTTGCTTAAGGACAAGCAACACTCGGTTTGGGGTTGTTGATAACGCCACTTTTTGGCGTTATTTTCAGTCCTTAAACCAATGAGATTGGCTTGTGTTCTAGCAAAAAGGCGGAATTTTATGTTTTATCGAGTGAAATGTGCAGGTAATCTAAAAGGCGACAATCATCGAGAAAAGAAGCAAAAAAGAGCCCAAAACGAGAACAAAATGAAGCCCAACGGAAGCCCGAGATCCAAGCCCAAGACCCGTGCCTGAACCATGAACCGAACCTGACCCGGAGCACTTTAGAAAACCGCTCGGTTTATCCCGCGGTTTACAAGTCGCGGCCTAAACCGCGCACCCCTATGTTCCAGCTTCATATTTGGCGTTTTCCGGATTTTAGGTCATCATTCACACACGGACGACGGTAGACGGCTGGAGGGTGATTTTTAGAGGTTTTTCAGAGACTTTGGAGCCACGATAGAGGATCGATCGAGGAGGAGTTCACGAAGATAATCGAATTAGAGCCGCGAGAAGGGAGTCCATCATTACATTCATCACGTCCACAATCATTATGTTTGCACACACTAGTTTCCTTCATTTTCTTGTGTTTTTATCCACCACCAACATGAACTAATCTTTAGATGTTGGGGGTTGGAATGAATTTGGTTTAAGTGTATGAACATGTAACTTTAGACTTTTATCAGTTTTTCCTAGTTAATGAAGCATGTGATTTGGGTTTTAATGCTTTTGTGAGTTTGTCCAACTTCCAATTGTTTTGTTTGTTTTCAATTAAGTTTGAGAGAATTATTTGTTAACCAGAACTAGAAATTGCATGCCTAGGGTGAGAAATTGGATAGAGATATACCAAGTAAGCCTTAGTCCCATTACAATCTTGAGTTTAATGTGTTTTGAGTTCCATAGGTTGAGATCGAGAGATAAAATTTTAGCTTTCAAAATAAAACCCGTTGTTGCTTGAGAAAGAACAACGGTGATTTTAGAGATTGGGTATTCATTAAAGGGATTAGCTGGTAATTGTTTTGAGTCAAGTGTTTGTATGCGAAAACCTTATGTTTTCCAACCCTCAACTATTTTCTCAATCCGAAGTTTCCTTAAGTTGTTTACTGCCCCGTTTGTGATTCATTTTGCTTGCAGATTATTAGTTTAATATAAACCACTCAAATTTGCGACCGTTCAGTTAATAGATCTTATAATCATTGTGATACTTAGTTCCTAGTTCCCTGTGTTCGATACTCGTACTTTTAGTACTATTACTTGATTCGACCCGTACACTTGCGGTTAGATTTAGGGGGGGGGTGTAACCCACCTATCAAACGCCCTAAAAGTCAGGGCCAATTTAAACCTTAAAATTCAACAGGGTTATTCATAATATCATCCAAACTTTTATACATAAACAGAGAATTAACTATGAGGATTCATATTCACATTTCGAATTCTCAAAACAACCTATTAATCTAATCCTGTCAACTACGATTAGATTAAATTGGTTGTCTATGCCATTCATAAAAAAACATCCTTGCATAAGCTAACTTCTCCACTTAGCACTAAAAGTCGAATACCAAAACACTCGTCCCTCTTCTCGCTACTTCCCTGAGCTCGTACCTGGTAAGAAAATTTAATTTGAAACGATTAGGCTTACGCCTAGTGAGAACATCCATTTTCAAATTAAAACATTATCAGCTTTGGAAACTCAATTATTCAAAGCGTATAAACAAACCTGGTTTGCTACCATTCTTACCGCACTCATACTCATCTTGCGATGACGGGAACATACCCGATTCCATGCGTATGACTAACATTCAGGAAGTCATATGATCACATTCGAGAGCCTACTACGAATCATTACAGATTCTAGATCATCGCTCATATCCAAGAAATTACAAGTTACTTTATGCCTATTTCTTGGAGTGGAAGTAGAGATTACAATTTACTTTATGCTTATCTCTTACCTTCCCATATAAATCAGGAATTACAATTTACTTTATGCCTATTCCCCAATCTCTACTCACAACACGAAATGGGAATTACAATTTACTTTATCCCCATTCCTCATTTCTCATCACCTTACTAAATAGGAATTACAAGTTACTTTATGCCTATTCCTCATTTCAGGTCAACGGGAATTACAAGTTGCTTTATGCCTATTCCACGTAACAAATGCTACCAGTGCCTATGGATCCATTACACTTACTAGTGTATGTGTATAATAACATATCACGCCACATCTCGTAACACATACTCAATTCTAAGAATAATAGATAACCTATCGTATCCTTATCCTCAATTGTTCCCCCTTCGGCGACTTAGCACGGGGGTTCTGCTACCCGGTTAGCGGATGTGTTCAAGGGGCAACGCCATTGCGGGGTATGGGGGCAGCGCCCCCAGAAAATTTTCAGAAAAGCTTAACCAAATAACACATCCGGAAACTATACCCGGACAAATCCCTTATCCGAAACCTATACCCGGACTGTTCGAAAACTCATCCGGAAAAGTAATCCGGACTCAAAGTCCGGAACCATTCGGGATTCATTTCCATGTCCGGAACTCAAGTCGAAACCGGATCCTATACCGGATCCCAAACTGGAACCGGATCCCAATACCAGATCCCCAATTCCGGATCCCAATACCGGATTCTCAATTCCGAATTCTCAAATACCAGATCATACCCAATTCCGGATCCATTCCGGATCACAGCACATTTCGGATCCATTCCGGATCACATACCGGATTTCACATAACAGATTTCACCCAATCCGGAACCGATACCGGATCCTATGAAACCAGGACGTCGAACTGTACATCAATTTTATCTATAAAAACTCTTCTATGTTCAAATTACTGGTGTATTCAGTCTCAATACATATTTACCAAGTCATTCAGACAGTTTACTACAAATATCTTACTCCATTTCAATTAAAAATCGTTTGGAAGTAGATGAACTCACCTGTATGAACTTTAAACCACTTCTTCTGCACAATCAAAGATTCAAATCCAATACTCCAATCAGGTTGTACCAAGATGGAATCAGATTAGCTTGTAGATACAATCTCACAGCTTGAAATCAAGTTTTGCATAATCCAATCTATTTCTTACCCAAAATAGATTGCTTTCTTTCTTTTTCTCTTCTTCTTTCTCTCCCTGCTTCTTGACCGACTCCAGTACAAATGATTGAGATGTTTTCTCAATTTTCAGACTTCCTCACCTTATCTAACCCAACTATCAAGAATAGCCAAACACCCCCTTCAAGTTCCAAATTTCCATAAATAGCTTTAAACTTTGGTCACTTGAATTTTAACCCCTTTGAGTTATGTATTTTATAAAAAGTCCCGAAAGCTTAAACTTAAATACACTTAGACCCCATTTATATTAATTAAAATAAAATGGAAATTCGAGGTGTTACATTAGTCTAGGCTTTGCCTAGGAGACCCTTCCCCCCCAAAAAAAAGTGAAAGAAAAATTTACAAGTACCAAAAGTAACTACTGATAAATAACAAGAGATTACAAAAGGGAGATCTATCAGCTATAGAAGTTCGTCCTTAAAGAGAATTTCGTCGAAAATGTCAGTTTCAGGGATCATCCAGTCAGGTACCTTCTGTCCTTGTTGTCTTCTGAGTTTTGCTTCGCTGAGCACGTGAGTTTTAAGAAAGAGGCTTGGTCTTGATTTATTGCACCAGTGGACTAGATATTTGAGTTGTTACACTGGGCAGATAGGTATTTCTGAAAATCGTTTAAAGCGCATTATACCATCCTAATCAGGGAAGACGATACCATAAGGGTCACTTATCACTTGGCCAGGTTTGAAGGGTCCTCCTGGTGGCAGTGATAAGTTGAGTGTTGAAAGATCAGGTGGGGGTCCGAGCACTGCCTCTCTTGTGAATTCTATGCTTGTTTCATTTGGAATGGCAGGCCCACCAGAGGTTGAAGCTCGTTTTCTCTTAGCCGGCGCATGTCTTTGATTTTGAAGAAGAGCTGGAGCAGGAGACAAATCCATTCTAGATGTGACTTTGTTGATTTGCAGGTTCAAGAACTTCTCCCCATGGGATTTGAACTTGGACTTGGACTTTTGGATTGCACTCCTGACTTCAAACCATTCATCGAGACCAAAGAGTTCAACTTTGAGATGTAGAAAGTTTGAGACAGGTCATTCTCCCTGAATATGGTGATTTCCACCAGTAATGTCTTCTTTACACTTCTTCCTTTTAGGTTTGCAACGATGATTCGGCTTGGATGGTATCTGTGATCTACCTTGTCTGACTGCTCTTTCTTTTCGGGTTTCCTTCTCAACATTTTTTAGGAGTTGTTCCTGAACCCTGATCGGATGCTTCTTCAGTTTCTCTCTAGAGGCTGAGATCTGCGCTACCTTAAGGGTAAATTTTACATCCTCTTGGCATGCAATGAGTAGTTGCTCAACTCAGATGGATTCTTCTAGTTCTTCCGGCGTTAGGAATTCGAGACCTGATTGAGGAGGGACTCTGAGGCGTTGATTCTCTAGATGACAAATCATTGCTGATATTCTTTTTCGTTTTTGATCCTCAGATCTTTGAGGTGGTCATGAGGGTCAGTTTGGGTGACTCAGCAATTCCTCTTCTTGTTCTTGTTCATCAGTCTCCAATACCGAGACTGAGATTATATGCAGTTCATCAGTAGTAGATGCTGGGATTATAGGATGTTGTTGTTGTTGTTGTTGTTGTTGTTTATCTTGCCCCTTAAGCAGGGGAGAGGACTAGCTGAATATAAGAAGTTAGGTTTGAGGGTAAGAAAAGATAGAGAAATGTTTAAGTGTATAGTGGAGATTTGAGGTGAGAGAGGATAGAAGCAGAGTAAGGAATAATAGAGAGGCATACCTGAGAAGGTTGCTCCCTCTCAGCGGCAAAGTAGATTTTCAAATTACCAGAAGCAACGATCTCTTTCTGCTTTCCCTATGAAGACTTCTTTGTGGGAGTCTTAGAAGTCTTTTCCCCTGCTTCAGTGATGACTACACCCTTTTGAGCTGGAACCTTGATGGAGACAGGTTTAAACCAGAGGCCTGCTTCATCATTATCATCATCGTCGTCATCATCTCCACCAGGGTTGGTGTTAGAACTGGAGTTTGTCAAAAAGCTAAGTATTGATATCTGATCTGAAGACTCAGAGTTCTGAGTAGGAGACTCAGAAGTTCTGATGGAGAAGTCTAAGCAAAGATTACTGTGTGAAGTCTGAACAGAAGGCTCAGAGTTCTGAGTTGGAGACTCAGAACTTCTGAAGGTGAAGACGAAAATGTCCAAGTGTTTAAAGTGTGTTCTGAAGTGCTTAATCAGAAGGATGTTCAGAAGTTCTGAACATGTTGTTCAGAACTTATGTCTTAGACATTTTCAGTTATATTCAGTTACTAATTAGAACACACGTATTCGTTCCGTCGGTTTGTCATATATATGTACTATAGCTTTAGCTTTCCTTTACAGTATATATAGAAGTTAGGAACTGTAAGCTAACTAACTTTCGTCATATCTTTTGAATAGCTTTTGTATTCACATTGTAATCTTTGAGAGATTCTCTCTCTAGATCTGGAATATGTTCTTGAATGAATACAAGCTTTTGGTTCTAATTCTCTATTCAATTACTGTTCAATTGTGTTCTTGATTGTATAAATCATTGTAAGATTGAATCCTGGTTTCTACAATTGGTATTAGAGCTAATCAACAAAAAAATTAGGTCAAGATCGCGTTTCTTGGAGGTTTCTTGATCGTGTTCTTGAAGAATTCTTGATTAATTCGATAATTGATTCCGCTGCTACTCATAATTCTTGAATTCGTTCTGTTTTTGTTCAAGAAATTCGAATTTGTCTTTCTGTTGAATCGATTCAATTCATCCTACAATCATGTCTTCTAAAGAATTTCTCTCTATGGGATCTGAGACAAAGCCACCTGTTCTTATTCCTGAAGAGTATCAACAATGGAAGATTCGAATTATTCAATTCTTGGATAATATTGATGAGAATTTGATGATCTCAATCCGAGAAGGTCCTATTGAAGTTCATGTTGATGTTGCTTCTACACCTGCAACTAATACAACACCATAGATTCCTGCTACCAGAGTGAAAAAGCTTTTCTCACAATATACTGAAGCGCAGAAACAGAGACATGCAATTGACAAAAGAGCTGTTACTTTGTTAACTTTGGCTATTCCTAATGAGGTCTTCAATAGAATTGATAGTGGAACATCTGCAAAAGAGACGTGGGATGAGCTTGAGAAGCAAATGCTTGGCACTACCAAATCAATTCAAGAAAAATTAAATCAATGCATCAATGCTTATGAAAGATTCAAAGCAAAGGAATCTGAAAGTTTAACTCAGACTTATAACAAGTTTTGCACAATATTGAATGATCTTAGGAGAAATGGGCTGAAGAAGACTAAGTCAGAGATTAACTACAAATTTCTGAATTGTCTTAATTCAAAATGGTCATCTTTTGCAATTAGTCTTCAAATGAATAAGGATATGTGTGAAGAAGATCTGAATGATTTGTTTTGTGTTCTTAATCAGCATGAGGATTCTGTTAAGCAAGTGGTTGAGGAAAAGAAAAGTTTTTCTGATCAATTAGCTTTGCTTTCAGAAAGGAAAACCAAGGTTACCAATACATCCAAGAAATCTGTGTTTTTGTCTAAAATACCAAATTTAGAGGAGGAATCTGAGAAGGAAGAAGGATCTGAGGAAGATGATGATATCATGTTAATTGCTGAGAAACTAGCATTGTTGATAAATACTTTTAATAAAAGGTATGGAAACAAGAAATTTGAAGGTAAGTACAGAAGAAGTGGACAGGGGAGTCCAGATGAGAGATACAAGAAGAAGGATGATAGAGAAGAAAATAAGTATGAAAAGAAATAAGAGAATAAATATGAGAAGAAAGAAGAGAAGGAAGCGAGAAGAGAAAAGGATTTGTGTTTCAAGTGTGGGAAACCTGGTCATTTTGCAAGGGATTTGTTGGTTCCCGTATTTGATTAACAAAGATTATCTTATCTATTAGTTCAAATAAGATGTGTTGCGGAAGCGTATTTGAAGAACTAACAGATATGTTTGTATAGAAACAACACAAAATATCAAATAAACAGTATATGAAGAACAGATGAATATCTCAAAGTTTACTGTATTTGATGAAGAATACTAACAATAGATTTGACGTTAATTGTGTGTGTGTGTTTTCTTGTATTAAACTTGTAAGGAAGAACTCAACATGAGTCTTCCTTTTATACTACTACAAAAGAACTATTCTAGACAAAAGGACTATTGCTACAGGAAAGAATGGATGGCATGAACAGTTGAAACCTGCATGCATTAAATGCACTAATATCAACTTGTAAGGATGCCTATCGGAGTTTGACACGTGTTTTTGTTAGACCATGCTTTGTACAAGTTGATGAACGAACCCTGGAACAGTAGCAAGATATTTCTGTAACAGTGGTAAGATATTTCTGCAACAGTGGCAAGATATTATAAATATCTTCCAAGTCTACAGTCTGAACCGCAGAGGCTCTGTCAAGGGTGACAGAGGTTCTGCGGCACGGTCCTTGGTGAGCATTCTTCTGTAGATCCTTCTTTGGTCCTTTGTAAGTAGTCTTCTGTAGATTCTTCTTGGGACTTGGTGAGTCATGAATGATCTTGTTTGCTTCGGCAGAGCTTCTGTGGCACTCCGCAGAGCTTCTGTGGAAGTCTTCTTTACTTGGCCTATTTTTCAATACTTCTAATATTATGAATATTTGGAGCTAACAGGATTGCAGAGTAAAAGTTGTTAAAGACTGAGTATTATGCAAAGAAAGCTCAGTTGGCCAAAACTAAAGACAGTGGGATTGCATTACTAGCAGAACAAGAGAATTGGCTGTATTATTCTTCTGATGAAGAGGATTGCATTCATTTCTCGCAAATGCAAAGCTACATGGCCAAAATGGGTGATGAAGATGATTCAGATTATGAAGAAGGATGTTCTGAATCTTCAACTGAGGGACACTCTAGTCTTGAAATTGATTTAATGATTCAAATAGGAAATATAAAATCTGAATTTGTTAAACTCAGAAAACAGATAAAAGGTGAAAGGATTCTGCTTAACAAATTCAGAACAGAAAAAGAA
Organism: Saussurea involucrata; assembly: GCA_033807775.1. Taxonomy (NCBI): domain Eukaryota; kingdom Viridiplantae; phylum Streptophyta; class Magnoliopsida; order Asterales; family Asteraceae; genus Saussurea; species Saussurea involucrata. The sequence goes on from CM066322.1 coordinate 117,837,621, forward strand.
ATAATTAAAGAACAATTTGAAGAATCTGAGGTTGAGAAACAAAAAGTCCGAAAAGAAAATTCTGATCTTTTGAAAAAGATTTCTGAATTGAAAGATGAACTCTCAGAAGTAAAAGATGAAAACGCTGATTTGCAAATTAAATTTGATATGTTGCTTGATGAAAGAAAGAAGTTATATTCAAAAATCAAAGAGTTGGAAGATCTTAATCTGAAAAGAGGTCAAACTCAACAAACCTCGAGTCTTCTCACAAGCAATGTTAAAGACACAAGATTTTATAATCCAAAAATGGGATTAGGTTTGGAGGAAAATGTTATTTTACAAATGGCTCCAATAAACCTTTATGATTTTGAGAATCTACATGTTCCTAAACCAGAAATCCCAGATTTAGTTGAACTTTTTATAAGGCCTGCAAGTTCAATAACAAGTGCTGACAGTTTACAAAAATGAAAAAGCAAGGAAATCATTTCTGAACCAAAATCTGAGAAGTCAGAAGTTTCAGAAGACAAAGTTAAGAAAGAAATTTCAAAACCAACAGAAGAGAAACCAAGATATAATGATGCTAAATTCAAATATGACTCTCTGAATGTAAGTTACAAAAATAAAAAATCAAGTTTTTCTTACACAGCAATTGAGAGTATATTTGATGCAAGCAAGGTTTCTGAAAACAAGGAGAATTCTGAAACAGTTAGTCAGAATTCTGAATCTTCTAGTCAGAATTCTGAGTCTGTAGGTCAGAACTCTAAGACTGTTAGTCAAAATTATGAATCAACTGAAAATTCTGAATCTAATTCAGAAAGTTTCTCAGAACTTGAGAAGAGGTTTAAACTTGTTAATCAAGAACTTGAAGAGTTAAGGAAAAGTTTTGATGAACTTGAAAATGATTTCTGTGATGTAGATTTTAAACTTGAAGAAGCCTTAAAAGAAAATAAATCATATGTCTTAAAAATAGAAGTGCTTGAGAAGTTAAAGGTTGAGTATGATCTTTTTAAGATTAATGCTTTAGAACAGAATAAGAAATTCTTTAATGAATCAAGTACTTATGAACATGGTGAATCATCTGAATCATCTGCTAATTCTAAAAAGTTGAATGTTTCAGAAAAGGAAGATTGCAAAAGGAAAGATGATCTGAAAAAGATTTATGAGAAGATTGGATTGAATACTACTTCTGAACCAAAAGCTAGTAATTCTTGTAATAGATGCAAATGTAATCTGAATGCTATAAATAAAAATGAAAATTCTTTTCATTCAGATTTGTTGTCTCATGCAAGAAATCATCTACAATGTGTTCAATGTGGTAGTCATTCATTTCAATTCTCTCAGAAAAGTCAAAATTATAAAGCATCTTCTAAAACATCTTATAAAATCAAAGCAAATCAGAATTCAGAAAAGAAGATTGTTTTGGTTTCTCAAACTCAGAAAAAAAGGAAAGAAGATTGAAAACATCTCTCAATATAAATCAAAAGGAAAGAAGAATGAAAACTTGTTTCAATCTAAAGAAAAGAAGACTGAAAATGTTTCTCATTCTCAACCTAAAGTTTTCAAGAAGAAAAGAAATAATTTTGTAAACAGAAAATGTTCTGATTTCATAAAAGTACAAGGAAAGTGGTGCTTAAAAGAAGATTTTGAATGGAAAGTTAAAGGAACTTTTGTTAAATATGTGAAAGAAGCTAACAAAGAAGGACCCATTCCAGTATGGGTACCTAAATCTAACTAAATATTTTTGCAGGGCTGTCATGTGTGGTTTTTAGATTCTGGAGCATCAAGACACATGACAGGTCATAAGTCTTCTCTGACAAATTTCACAGAAAAGGCTGGAGGAGCAGTTAACTTTGGCAATAACAGTAAAGGACAAGTTAAAGGATATGGAGATTTAACAAAGGGGGATCTAACCATTCAGAAAGTATTTTACGTGGAAGGCTTACAACACAATCTGTTCAGCACAAGTCAGTTTTTGGATAGTCTTTGTGAGATCAAGTTCAGTATAACAGGATGCTTAATTCTAAGAGAGGATAAGATAAAGGTGTTCTGGGCCAAAAGACATATGGACTTATTTGTGGTTAACTTCTAAAAAATTCAAGCTTTAACTCCTGTATGTCTATTGTCAAATGCCACTGCAAATGAATGTTGGTTATGGCACAGAAGGTGTTCTCACTTGAATTGTAAGGATCTGAACAATCTTGTTAGCAAGGATTTGGTTAAAGGATTACCAAAGATCAAGTTTGAAAAGGACACATTATGTTCATCATGTGAAATGGGCAAGATGAAGAAGAGTTCTCAGAAGTTGAAAATGGACTCATCATGCATGTCACCATTAGAGATGCTACATACTGACTTGTGTGGTCCTATTTTAGTTCAATCAAGGGGAGGAAAGAAGTATATACTTGTTATTGTTGATGAGTATTCAAGATACACATGGGTTGAATTCTTAAGAGCAAAATCTGAGGCTACTGAAACATTGATAAATTTCATCAAAGGAATTCAAGTGTTCTTACAACTTCCAGTTCAGAAAATCAGGAGTGACAATGGAACTGAATTCAGAAATGAGACCCTTCAGAACTTTTTACAAAGCTCTGGGATTTCTCATAATTTTTCTGCTGTCAGAACTCCTCAACAAAATGGTGTTGTTGAAAGAAATAACAGGACTCTTGTAGAAGCTGCAAGAACCATGTTGGCTTATTCAAATCTTCCAACCTTCCTATGGGCTGAAGCAATTTCCACTGTTTGTTTTACTCAGAACAAAACTTTGATTAATAAAAGATTAGATAAAACTTCTTATGAACTGATTAATAAAAGGAAACCACTGATCAAATTCTTTCATGTTTTTGGCTGCAGATGCTATGTTCTCAAGGATAGAGAAAATCTTGGGAAATTTGACAAAAAGGCAGATGAAGGATACTTTGTTGGTTATTCATTAACTTCCAAAGCATTCAGAATCTACAACAGAAGAACCAAGAGGATTATGGAAAGCATAAATGTTACATTTGATGAGTCAAGATTAAAGACTTCTGAACAAAACAGTTCAGAACTCAATCAGGATAAGACAAAAATGACTTATGATTCAATTTCTAATCCTAATTGTTCAGAACTCAATATATTGTTTAAGGATGCATTTCTGGAACTAACTTCTGAATCTTATGCAGAGTTTGAAAATCCTAAAATGGTTCATGAAATGAAAAGGGAAGTTCAGAGGTTCAAACAACTGTAATTTTTGATTCTGGTCCATCTGAGGAATGTCCAATGTTGATCAATACAAGTGATGAAATTTCTGAGCCTAGTAATCAAAATTCTGGACAAGGTACTCAGAATTCTGGACAAGTCAATCAGAATTCTGGACAAGGTACTCAGACTTCTAGGCAAGATACTCAGAACTCTGAACAAGTTATTCAGAACTCTGACTCTACTACTCAGAATCCAGACTTGAATGTCACACCTCAAAGGGATAGTTCAGAATTACATGCTGTTACAAATGAGAATGATACAAACAACAATCTATCTGATATTGAATTTCTTCCAAGTTCAAACAAATGGACAAAAGACCATCCTATTCATCAAGTGATAGGAGATCCATCAGTGGGAGTTCAAACAAGATCAGTAACAGCAAATGAAGTAATGTTTGCAGGATTTCTAAGTATAATTGAACCTCAGAAAGCCACTGAAGCCCTAGAGGATCCAGATTGGATTTTAGTAATGCAAGACGAGTTGCTACAGTTTGAAAGAAATAAAGTCTGGAGACTCATTCCAAGGCCTGAAGGAATATCAATAATTGGAACAAAATGGGTGTTCAGAAATAAGAAAGATGAGTCAGGTGTTGTAGTCAGAAATAAGGCTAGATTGGTTGCTAAGGGATATTCACAACAAGAAGAAATAAGGCTAGATTGGTTGCTAAGGGATATTCACAACAAGAAGAAATAAGCCTCAAAACCTCTGTGGATGAAAATTTGTATGCTAAAGATCTATCGATCCTCTCCAATGTATTTTCAAACTTTTCTGGTAAAGGTGCAAGCTAAGAGGAGACAAAAAGAGCAGGTTTCAGACCACAGAGCTCATTCCACTACAGAGCCTCTGTTGATTCTGACACTTGACACTTTGTGGCAATTCTGTAAAAGAAAGATATTTACTGCGAGTGACAGACCCCAGACAGAAGAAATGCCCACGCGCCAAGCATTAATGGGCCGCGCATGACGTCTAATCGTGCTCTGACACATCTGACGTGGCAGATTTTCATTGACCGTGCACACCACACGATCCTTCTGAAACGTTTCCCCGGCTATAGAACTCGAGTGTGGACCCCAAATGTTTATTGAATTCACTTTTACCATGGAATTCTATCCGTTTTCTACCCCATTATATAACCCTGTTTACCTCTACTCCTCATTCCTTTACGAATTTACTCTTCATTTCTACTATTCTTCTCCGGCGAAACCGGCAAATAACCTGCAACTTTACCAATTCCTACTCATTTCTTCAAAGAAATCACCAATGGCTTCCACTTTAAGATCTCCGGCGAACTCCCCAGCCCATTCTGAGCACTCACAAAATCCAGAAATAGCCGGTACCTTAGAACAAGATAACTCCGGTGAGTCAGTAGCTTTTACTCCGACCACCCACCTGCAAAACTTCTTGGCACATGATCACTTTGAACGAAACCTTCCCCTAAAACCTAATAACCATTACCTTGTTCCCTCCAGAACTGCATTTGGGGAGAAACATGCCATTCTTCTGAACATTCTGGAAAACCATTACTTGTTCCCCCTATTAGCCAAGAATGTGAAGAAGATACCTGCCAGATACCTTTATCAATTCTGGCAGAGTTGCCATTTTGACTCAGAGGATAGGCAAATCAAGGGTTATATTTCCATACCTGACCAATCTGAATACCTAGAACTCAAGTTCAACAGAACAATGTTCTCCCTTGAGTTTGCTCTACCTACCAGAGGTCTTCTGGGTATAAAGAAGTATGCATAGGATCCATCAGATGATGACCTCTGCAGATTTGCAGAAATGTTGGGGTACAACACACAGCTGAAGAAATGAAACGACTTCAGAAGAAACGGGTTCCCACCTCTGTGGTATACTATTTCTCCATTCTCAACAGATGTCTAACTGGGAAGGTGGGCAGTCCAGACCAAACTTCTCACCAAGTCATGGCTATAATGTATGGGGTGTACTACGATCTACCTCTGGATTACGCCACCCTAATGATGCAGGAAATGATTAACACCATTGACCGCAGAATCTCCTCCCAACGAGCCAAAGGACCCACAACCGAAGTTCTTCCCCCACTTCAATTTCTGAGGATTCTAGATGTCCTACTAGAACCTCTGCTACTCTTGGAAAAATGGCCAATGGAGGGACCAACTGTAAAAACTTACCCTTTGGCAAGAAATGCTCCAACAGAGCACGTGGATGGATACAACTTCTGCAGACCTCTGCCAACCAAACTTGTGGGATATGCAATCGATGAGCCACTTAGATTAGCGTACATACGCGATCACAGGACTCCATAACCGAGTCCTGTGACACCCCCGCGTTTAGAAGCCCCCTTAGAATCGGAGATAGTTGAAAGGATGAGTGATGAGAAATGGGCAGAGGCCTTTGCAAAACACCAGCAAATACAAGACCAATTCCTTCTCAAAAGAAGCCAACTAGAAACTTCTGCTTCTAAGAGAAAATCCTCTGCCACACCCCCAAGAAGAAGAAGGCCCCCAAATCAAAGAAGACAACAGAGAGCACTTCTACAAGCATCCAGCAAACCCCACAATCCCCACCACATGCCACAGTGGTCGAATCTTCTGCACCTCCTCCTCCTAAAGACAAGAAAAAGAAAAGAAAGCACAAGTCTTCTGAGGAGGGTGCCCCCAAACCCAAGAGGAAAAATAGCAAGAAGAAATCAAAGAAGTCTCACACTCCTCTGCAGACTATCGCAGAGGAAACTGAAATGCTTGAAGAAACCCGAGAACAACCTCTGCAATCCCCAACTCCTATCCACTACGCAGAACAGGGTGACTTCAATGACTTCCTCCAACGCCCTGATGTTGCAGACACTCTAGACACTTCTGGCTGGAACGCAGAAGCCCTCTCCACTCAGTCAACAGAAGAACCAGAGTTCAGAATCTCTGTAATTGATTCCAACGTGAATTGTAAGTCCAGGATTCAATCTTACAATCAAATATGAACAATCAAATAGTAAATGATAGAGAATTGGATCAAACAAAGTTGTATTCAATCAGGAACAGGTTACAGATCTAGAGAGAGAATCTCTCTAAGATTACAAAAGTGAATACAAAGTTATGCGGGAAAGTTAGTTAGCTTATCAGTGCTAACTTCTATATATACTGTAAGGAAATGCTAAAGCTACAGTACATATAACTGAAAGACTAATAGAACTATTACACGTGTCCTATTTAACTAACATAATATAAAGGAAAATATCCTGTCATAAGTTCTGAACATGTTGTTCAGAACTTCTGAACATTCTTCTGACTAAGCACATCAGAACTTCCTTCAAGCACTTGGACGTTTTCCAACTTCATCTTCAGAGGTTCTGAGTCTCCTACTCAGAACTCTGATCCTTCTGTTCAGACTTTCACACTTGTAATCTTTTCAAGACTTATCAGCCAGAGCTTCTGAGTCAGAACTCTGAGTCTTCTATCCAGATCCAACACTTGTAACTTTTGACAAAACTTCAGATCTAACATGAATTAAGATGAACAAACCCCACAGAACATTCATGTTGCGACTCCAGAAGTACTACAGAACCCCTTTCTCCATCCCGGATATGATCTCCTGAGAAAAAGTCCTGAGGAAGCAATTACCTCAGAGGAAATGGTGAATTCTAAGGAAGATGAACAGGTAAACTACGGCTCTCTGCATCCTGATCTTAGACATTTGTCCTCTTTCCATCCCATGTATGCCTCACTTGAACAAGAGGCAATAGAAGCCGAAGCTACTAGGGTAGGAGTAGTGACAGAGGGTGAAACAGAAAAAGATGCCGTAGTTGAAGAAGGCACACATCTCCAACCAACTCCCAGTGCAACCCACATGTCTATTACCGCCAGTCTAGTGGCAGAAGGTAATATTGAAAAACAGCAGCACGACTCGACCCCAACCCAAACTAACCGGGCAGAGGTGAGTCTTTCTACCTCTGTACCAATCTTAGCCGGGGAAATCATTCCGAGGGAGTCCTCTCAAAAGGACTCACCTTTAGTTCGTGATCCATCGCCCCAGATCATATCTGATAAATCTACAGAGGAATTTGTTTCCTCTGACACGCACACACAACTAGGTCCAAACAGCTCTTTAGAGGAGCTTAGAGTGCACAATGACGAAGGGACTCTAGGCAAGTCCCCAAGTCAACTTAAGGATACTCTTGTACCCACCTCTGGAGTGGATCAAGACGATGTCCTTAACAGAACCTCTATAGAGTCTGAGTCTCAAAAGGCCCCTACTCAAGGATTAGAGGGAAGTCCTTCCGCTCTCAACGTAAAAACATGAGCGAAAGAAGGCGTCTCAGGAACAGAGACTCACTCTGGTGATAGATCTGTTCACCCAGAGGTTACACCTAGTCCACATGTATCAAGGGATGAGTTCCAAACCCTTGTCACCTCTGTGGACAATACGTTAAAAGAGTTAAAAAGCTCTTTTGATTCTTTTGCAGATACCATATCAAGGGCCTTTACTGATATGAACACTAAAGTGGACAACCTGTCCACTGAGGTGAAAAATGCCTTAGCCCAGATGAAAACAACTGCATCAACCTCTGCTACCTCTGCTGCTGCTGAGTTCGAGAAAGCCACATCCTCTGCCTTCCAAAGCTCTGTCAAAGACTTGATTGAAAAGCTAAAGAAAGAGCTATCCTCTACCTCTAAGGGCCTAACTCCAGAAGACCTAAAGAAGGCCTTAGAGCAAGTCCAAGAGCAAACTACAAAAGAAACTCTAGCCATGAAGCCTTCTGACTACATGACCAGAGCACAACTCACAGAGCTTGGGCAAGGGATACTTGATCAGGTCACAGAGTTCATCAGAGCCTTCACTGCTGCCAACGCCAACTACGTCAAAGACTTTCGCAGAAGTGTCAGCAAATTTTGATTCAACACAGAGGCAGAGGTCCACAACCTTCTTGGCCTCTGCGATGACTTATGCGCAAAGATGATAGCCGCAGGTGGCACTCCTCCAAAGAAACCAGAAGCATCATGCAGGGCAGAGGGTACCAAAGACAAGGGTCAGGATGACTCTGATGATGATTATGATAATTCATCAGATCATCCTGAGGGGGAGAAGACAAGGGGGAAAACTGCAACCAGATGTCTACCAGCTCCACCAATTTCAGCAGAACCTGTTTCCCAAGCTCCTCCAACTCAAACCCAAGGAAGAAATCAACAATAGACCACAGAAGCAAAAACCACCTCTGTAGAAACATCCCCCGAGAAATACAAATCCAAACCCAAGTACCTGAAACCAATCAAGATCAACAACAGAAGACCACAGAGGTAACACCCACCTCTGTGGAAACAACCTCTATATTCGGAGAAGATGTGCCAACCAGTAAACAATTTCAAATCCTCACATCTTCCGAAGAAGATCAACCAACACCAACAACACCCAAACCAACAGAAGACAAACCCCCTACACCAAAAACACCAGAGGAACCAAAACTACCATCCCCTACACCAGAAGCTGAAACAACAAAACCCCCATCTCCCACACCCAAAACTAGAACCAAGACTTTGGCTTACAAAAGAAAATATTTGAGCAAGTCTACAGAAGCCTCGCCAACCTCCTCACCAACCAAGACCCCTGTAAAATCAACAGAGGCAACCCCCACAAAACCTACAGAAGCACCAACAACCAAGCCCTCAGAAGCTCAACCGCAAAAACAAACAGAGGCAACCCATTCAGAACAGAAGAAAGATCTCCAGCCGAAGGCAAAAGACAAAGGCAAGGGAATATTGACAGAGGAACCACAACATAAAAAGCCAAAGCATCAACCCACAGAGAAGCTGATGAAAAGTGCCTTCGATGCATATGTGACACCAAAGCCATAAGAAGAAGACTGGGCTTTCGGTGTTACCCCTCTGTCAAACATACAAGTTCTGGATCCGAAGGCAAAGACCACAGAAGATCGAGTGAAACAAATTAAGAAGCAAATGGATGCTCTACGCAGACCCATGCCTCCACCTGGTGCACCTCCACGACAAATGAAAGAAGTGGTGTACATGTACCTTTACAACAGAACTATCAAAGATCCTCTGCCACCATCCATTGAAGACCCCGACTTCTGTGCTGAGCTCGAAAACATCTTCACCAGAACAACTCCCAAGCCTGTCAACCAAGTCTACTCAATCTCTAAGATCGACCAGGTCATATACTGTAAGTTCTTTCATACCAGAAGCACACCTAAGGTTTCCTACAACATATATAAGGTCAAAAGAGTGGACAGAACCATGAACCAATTCTCAGATGCTGACCTTAGAAATCTAAGCCCCTACGACCTACTCGACCTTCTGAACTGGACAAAACAGAACTTCACTACAGGAGATGCTATTCGAAGGGCATACAGGGTGATCAGAAAGGCCATGCACGAGAAACTTCTGCTATATAGCCTAGTCGACTTCCAAGTAGGACGAGATCTCGGAGTGAGAAACCTAAGCCTTAGACCACCAGAAGATGACTGCTCATCTTCTGCCATACCAAACACAATCATAACATTCCCAAAGTTTGGGTATGTCTACCAAGACACTGCGGGAAAATCAAGACTGTTTCTGGAGATGGACTGCCAAAAGTACGCAATAAGTACTCTCACAGAGTTCAGAGCCAATCTCATGGAGCATAGAGGAATGAAATTGATGGATAAAGTCTCCTTCGATAGACTGATAGAGGTCATCGACTCAGTAATAAACTTCAGAACCCTCTGCATCAGAATCTATCATGAGCTCAAAGAAGTAGGACTCGACAACAGAAGTTTTAACGACTTCCAAAACGCCAACGTCTGAGTTAGTCTACAAATCTCTGCTACTTTTTCTTTCATTAATCAAATGTAAGTGCCTCTGGCATAATCTTATTTGAAAGAAGAGTTTTAACAGAGGTCAAATACCTCTTGTCGTGTTCTTAGTCTAGAAAATCATGCATGTTTTAAATTTTTATTTTTCAATACTTAGGGGGAGATTGTTAGCTCCAATCTTTATGTTTATAGAAGTATTGAAAAATAGGCTTAGTATTGACACCGACAGAGGTTCTTCCAAGACACCGATAGAAGAACAAGTGAACTTAACTGAAGATATTCACAGAAGACAAGGCCACTGAGCCTCTGCCAAAATTGACAGAGCCTCTGTGGTATGAAGACTGAAGACTTAGAAGAATCCCGAAGATCAAGACAAAGACACTCGTGCTTCTCACGTGCCTCTGCTGTACAAAGATCCCAAAGATCATTCGTACAAGGGGTGCCTTGACAATTCCACGTGTCAAACTCTGATGGGTTTCAGCCTTTGCAAAATTACGGCGCACTATGTTAACGTTGTACCAATAGCAGTTCCACGATCGTGTCTTGTACCTTTAGTCCTTTATGTCTAGAACTTGTCCCCTGATGAATAGTATAAATAGAAGACTCATGTTGAGCTCTTCTATTAAGCTTTGCACAACACACACACCTTAGAGCATAATTCTTTTTAATACTCTCGGTGTTCTTGGTGTTCTATTTATATCAATATACAGTGGGTTATTGAGTTAAAACTTATGTTATTTACATCTCATGTATTTGATATAGTGTGTTCTTCTACCTTAAATATCTTATTAGTTCTCTAAAATGCTTCCGCACGTCATTCTGTTTTGAACTAATAGATATAATCATCATTGTTAAGTAAAAACGGAAGCAACAAGTATCAATTGGCTGACTTGTTCACAAAGCCTCTTGATCACAAAAGGTTTACTTTTCTCATATGTAAGATAGGGATGCTTAATCTGACTAATTGATTATATTTGTTATTTCTCAGAAATGAATTTTTCTTTAAGTAAGATTTTCTGAGTAGTGTACTCAGAATTCTGACTCTCTTACTCAGAGGTTCTGAGTCTTGAGTTCAGAACTTCTGAGTGGCTACTTCAGAAATCTGACTTAATTTTTTTCTTCTGAATAGGTAACTCAGATCTTCTGACTACCTTTCAGAACTCATTTCTAAAATTTGCAAGTGTTTCAATTTGTTGTTTAGTTCTTTCTGTTTTAATTTTTTTTTATTCTTTTATATCTAACATGTGTTTGAGTATATGCTTAAGTCAAGGGGTGCATTCATATCTTTCTGAAATAACTCTTACGATGTTTTCAAGGTTTGTATTCTTCTCTGATCTCAAATCATCTCAAGAAGGACAGACTTTTGATGATAAAAATAACTTTTCATCTGTTCAAACTACTTCTGTATGATTAAAATCTTTACATTCTCAGAAGTTTTTTTTAAATGAATTTTGGTTTCAAGGGAGTTTCTTCTGAACTGTGTACTCAGAAATTCTGAGTATGCATTCTCAGACTTCTGAACGTGTTATTCAGAATCTTTAACTTATGTTAATTTCTATCAAATAACACGTGTCAGCATCTTATTCTTTTGAACATACCACGTTTTATTTAATATCTTTTGTGGTATTTTACAGTGTTAGAAACCGTTATAACTCTGACAAAAAGCAACTTTTCACCGTTTAAATCCTTTCAGCTTCGCGGATTTTAAATAGACATTAAAATCCCTCTTTCAAATTTATTCGAATTCTAAGAGTGAAAAGTGAGATAAACAAAATTTCAGAGTTCTTCGATTCTGTTTTCTTTCAATCTTCCATAGTGTAATCATGTATGATACAAGAAGAAGTAGAACTGTATCATTACACAAAACAACAACTTTCATAGAATCGTCTTCCGATTCAGATAATGATGAAGTTCGAATGCCAGAAAATATAGCCGGAGAAGAAGGGGCTATAGGTGGGAATATTGGGGGTAATGCAGAGGAAGAACAAATGGCTGAATCTGAGGGAAATGCAGAGGAAGGAAATGCAAACATTGAACACGAACAAAGTGCTATAAGGTTGGTAATGTCTTCTAGACCTATTTCTTTGGAGAGAATTGTGCCTGAGAGTGAATATCTGGATTTGGTAGAAAATAAATGTGTCTTAGTGCTTGATGAAACCAATTTCAAGGAAGAACATAGGATTATCATAGAATTATTGAAGTATCATCCTTTCAAGAAGTGGTTTACTCTGAAGAAAACAGTTCCAATCCAATATATTCAACAGTTGTGGAAGAATTTGGAGTTACATGGAAATAAGTTTGTAACTAATGTAGGGGGAGTTTCTTTAACTTTGACTGTTGATTTCATAAGAATCATGTTGAAGTTACCAGAGATCAGATTTTGAAGATTCACCTTTAACAAAAGAGATGACAGCTGAATTTAAAAGATTAGGATATAATGATGATTTGAAGAATCTTTTCTCATTCAGAAGAAATCAACTACCACCAATCTGGGCATGTTTCTTCAACATTATTAACAAGTGTTTATCTGGGAAGCACAGTTCTCTAGATCAAGGTTCAAGACAAATCTTGCAGATCTTTCACGGGTTAGTGAAGAATAGGCACTATGATTATGCTTCTATCTTATGGGAAGATATGAAGAACACTTTTGAGAGGAATCAGAAGGCATTAGAAGGAAAAACAAGAGATAATCCTTTTACATATATACCTTATCAGAGGTATTGGCAGATGGTGATCTGGTATGCAATGAGACAAGATTCAAACATTCCAAGAAGAGCAAACGAGGAACATTGTCCAATTTTCTATATGGGTAAAATGATCTCATCTCTTAAACATGAAAATTTTCCTAATCACAGGCCATTGTCAAGAGCACTTAGGGCATACATTCTAAGGGAGAGTGATGTTTTAAAAGCTTATTACACCTCTGTGGGACTTGAACAATCTCAGGTCCCTACCCATGAGGAAAACCCTGAGAGGAGAGGTGAGGGGTCTAGTGCAAATAGAGAGGGGGAGAATGTTCAGGTGGGAGAACATTCTGAGAGAATTGAGAGGCAAAATTCTGAGAGCTTGGTTAGAAGTGAGCCTGAAAAACAGATAGAGAGAGGTGAGGATGAGAGAATGTCACCAGAATTAGAAAACAGAGATACTTCTGAACCAACTGATCTAATCCGGGAAACCACATCTACTATTGGTTCACAACCCTTGGTGACCAATATTGAAGAAAACACCATTCAGCCCATGGTGGAACTTGAACAACCCATTCCCAGCCACTCAGAAGCATTTCAACATGCTAATGTTTTATTTCAAACAGGGGAACCATCACATACTCATTTGGAGTTTGGTGATAAATCCCAACATGTTCTTCATCACATTGAGTCTGGATTGCACAGTGATATCCAATTTTGGCCTGAAATTCTTTTAAACACAAGCACATCACAGGAATTTTGTATTCCTGTATCAACATCCATAGATATACCTATTACTGGTAGTCAAGGATTGGATGGAAGTCCTGGGGAAGTGAACATCTTAAAAGCTTCCTTACACAGTGCATTTGTTGTACATGGTTACTCTGTGACACCTACAGGCCATGTGTTCCATGAACACATGAAAACTGGGTCATTTGTTGATCTAAGATTAATGTTAGAACATTCTGAATTTGAAAAGATTCAGAAACAAAATCATGATCTGGGAGTAAAGGTTCAGAACTTGGAGAACACTGTCTCTAATTTGAAAGATGAAGTAAAGAATCTGAAAACAATGTTGGAGTTAAAAGCAAAGTCTGTTGAACAAAAGGTTGATAATGTCAAAGAATCTTTGGAATCTCACAAAAGGAGATCAAAGATGGGTTATCTGATTTTCAAAAAGAGCTTCTGAAGAACATGAGTGATATGAAGACTTCTATGATTCAAGCAATTAGTTCAAATATGGCTAATGTTTCAAAGCCTCTTGCCATCATGCCTTTGTCTGTTGCAGTACCAGAATCCGAGTCAACATAGTCTTTGAAGACGAAGTTTGATGATAATGACTCTCATCATCATCAAAAGGGGGAGAAAAAGCAGAAGCAAAGCACTGAGTTAGCAGATGTTCAAACAATAAGCTCTGAATCTGAAGATGTTATGGACTCAGAAAATGTGGTACTTGAAAATACTTCTGAAGAAGTCACTGATAAAGTTATGGAAAGTACTTCTGAATTGGAGATTAATTCTGATGAAACTGAAGTGATTATGACAGATGATGTAGTTTTGACAAATGAGATGAGTATTTTTGGAGCAGATGAGATAATTATGGAAGATGAGACAGTTATGGCTGATGAAATGGTTATGGCAGATGATATGGTAATTGGATCTGAGATAGTTATGATAGATTCTTCTGAAGCAAATATGACAGAAAATTCTGAAATGAATACAGAGGTCTCATGTTCAGATATTGTTCTGTACACTGGAGGTAGTTTTATCTTTGAGGATGAAGAAAGGAGGATGAATGGTGTTCTGATAAGGAGAATGCACAGTGAGTTGGTGAAAGATCTTAATGTTCAAAATGTGTACAGATGTTTCAGAATGGTAAGGCCAATCGATTTAATGGGGGAATTGGATTGTTCAGTCAGATATTCAAGAAATTTTGAAAAATAAATTGCAGATTATTTCTTTGAAGATGTGTCAGAAGAAGATCTTGTAAAAGTTGTAGAATTCTTCTTGCCTTCATACACATACAAAAATCCAATTGTCATTCCCAGAATTGTTTTGCCTGTACTTGAAGAACCACTTTGTGATTTCCTTGTTGAAAGAGAAGATACACCATTGGCTATAAATTATTATGTTGATGTATGCCCTAAAGACAATTATAAAGATGTCTACTGCAAAGAAGATGAGTTTGTGGATATTGAAAACTTCATTGATGGGTTCATAGATGAGAAACTTCAGATGGTATATGTAGAAGCTTCAAACAGATTAAGAAAACCTGATGAAAGGTTACTTGCTCAGAAAAGAATTGAGAAGGTGTTGGAGTTTCAGATTGAAGAATTTGATGGTATGAAATATGTCAACATGATAGTTCTGAAAGAAGGGAATTTGAAAGTAAGTATGGCTAGCTTTGACTTCCACAGATTGTTTTTGGATGATCAAATTTTCATGGTAAAGTTCTTTGCAAGCACTGAAGAAACTTGGGTAGAACTTGAATGCAGAAGGATTGTGGGGATATATGTTAGAAATATGCACTTGTATGATTTTCAGTTGGCAATTGAGTCAAGAAAAGAGGAGTGTAAGTTGATGTGTCCAATCAGAACTCTGGATGTAATAAACAGCTTTGATGGGTTTGTCAGTGAAGAAGTTGGTAATGAAAGATTTATTCATTCAGAATACAATCAAGTTATTCTATTCAGATTGAAGGACTTAGTGAAATACAGTGATGCTACTTTGAAGATGACAGTAACAAAGATGAAAGCTTATGTTGAAAAAGTCATAACTTATGTGAAAGAAAAGTGTATCAGATGTGTTAATGAAAGACTAGAGCTCAGAAACAAAGTCAGAAATTGTCATGAATGGATGCTTTCAAAAGAAAATCTAAAGAAGTTGCTTCACATTGACTTTGTATTTCCTTCAGAATACCAAGTTAATGGTGTTTACTCTGATAATATTGAAGAATCTATACCAGAAGTGTTAGATGCACAAGAAGATGTTCAAATGAAGATACTGAACAAGCTGAAAAGTCTAGTGCCAATGAAGAAGATGTACCAATTGACTTAAATGGTTTACTTTTGGAATATGATCGGCCAAACTTCTTTCAACCAAGAGATGTTCAGTTTTTGAGTGTGTATCATGATAAGTCAGAGTTCTCTAGATGGCTTCGTGCTGAATTGACAAACGTTGTGGGAAAGAAAAAGCAATCTGTATATTCTGATTTCTTGATCACTGGAACCAGAGAATTAGTTGTCAAGAAATTCAAGAAACATGAATACTATATATTTGAGGTTCTAAGAGTAGATGGAAAAGTCTACTACTTCATTGAAGCTGACTTTGATAAGATATCAGTATTTGATTTCTACAGGTTGTATTGTCTTTTGGAGAATAAAGATTGTAGCAAGTACAAAAAGGAAAGAGGAGCATTGGCAACAGTAAGAGAAGCTATGTTTTACATTCTGAGATGGTATGCATATATTGACTTTCAAATTGCTCTGTATGTGCATAGACCATGTGTTTATCTCTCTAAGCCAAACAATGATCATGAGAAACTATGTACTCTGAAGACTGGATACATCTGTACATGGCCAGAGTTGTGAGTCATACTGAAAAATAAACAAAAACAAAAGATCTTCTTCAGAGTTAGTGAAGCTGCCAAGTACTGCTCTGGAACTCTCTGATTTATCAAGACAAGTTTGCAGAAAAAGATTCAAAGAGGAACTCAAGTCAAAGAGGTACAAGAAATTATCGAAAAGATTGATAGAAGACTTGCTATAAGAAATGTAATTCTTCTGAAGATTGTCCCTGCTCTAAAGGAATTTAATGTTGATCAATATAGACTTCTTTGACAAAAAGGAGAGATTGTTAGAACTGGAGTTTGTCAAAAAGCTCAGTATTGATATCTGTTCTGAAGACTCAGAGTTCTGATGGAGAAGTCTAAGATAAGATTACTGTGTGAAGTCTGAACATAAGGCTTAGAGTTCTGAGTTGGAGACTCAGAACTTCTGAAGGTGAAGACGAAAATGTCCAGTGTTTAAATGTGTTCTGAAGTGCTTAATCAGAAGGATGTTCAGAAGTTCTGATCATGTTGTTCAGAACTTATGTCTTAGACATTTTTAGTTATACTCAGTTACTAATTAGAACACGTGTATTCGTTCTATTGGTTTGTGATATATATGTACTGTAGCTTTAGCTTTCCTTTACAGTATATATAGAAGTTAGCAACTGTAAGCTAACTAACTTTCGTCATATCTTTTGAATAGCTTTTGTATTCACATTGTAATCTTTGAGAGATTCTCTCTCTAGATCTGGAATCTGTTCTTAAATGAATACAAGCTTTTGGTTCTAATTCTCTATTCAATTACTGTTCAATTGTGTTCTTGATTGTATAAATCATTGTAAGATTGAATCCTGAATATCCAAATCCTCCTCCTCTTCTTCTTCTTCATCCTCATCAGAGGGAATATTTACAGTTTCATTCCATGGAGAAGAAGGAGGGGTTTAGATCTTATCTTTCTCCCCTTCAGATTGAGGAGGGTCTTCCGCATTTCCCTCCCACTCAGCATGAGGAGGGTCATCTTTTTCATTCTCCCTCTCTTTGTCATCAACATTGCGGGATAGGGGGGGGGGAGTGGAGAGTTCAGTATTGGCAGCAGCATAACCCTCAACATTCCTATCTTCTTGGCTAGGATTCGCTGAGGCTGAAGCAAGGGTTGCCTCTAGTTTTTCCACCCTGGCTTCTAGGCCAGGGATCGCTGCGGTGGCTTGCAGAACAAAATCAGCCACCATCCCCAACTTTAAACGATCATCAGCTGTGAAGGATCAGGCGGGAGCCACTGGTTCATTCATCCTTTGAAGGATGTCTTTGAGGAAGGTGTTGGTGGTGTCAACCTTAGAGTTCAGGTCGAAGACAGATCCTTGCTGGGAGCCAACTGCAGTGTTGAGAGTTGAGACTATGGAAGTCAGTGACTGCAGGGATAAGGAGTTAGACTCCACATCCTTCTTCAAATTTGTTACCTCTTCCTTCAAGGCAGAGAGCTGAGCATTATCAGCCTTGGAGGAATTAGTCTCCACATCCTTCTTCAAATTTGTTACCTCTTCCTTCAAGGCAGAGAGCTAAGCTTTATCAGGCTTGGTGATGAGAGAGTCTACCCAATCACTGACCTCCTTGATTGAGGTGGTGATCGTGCCCAAATTAGGACCTGTAAGAAAAGAGGAACTTTGAGCAAAGGAAAGCTCAAAATTAGGAAGGGTTTGAGAAGAGAAGGCTAGGGAAGGTGGAGTACCTGATGGTTGAGAGAAGTGGTCAAAATGACTACTCCTGCCATAATAAAGCATGTCATGCTCCAAAAGAGACAATGACGTTTGTGGCATACTCTGAGAGCCCCCTAGAGGGAGACCTTCAGGTCCTCTAGCATTGTTGCGGATGAGATCCTGTAGCAGCGTTTCTTATGGGTCAGCGACCGTTGTCCCTGGTGCGGTAGATGTGTTGGCCAAAGAAATAGTAGGAGAAGCAAGAGGTGAAGAGAAGGTCGTGCAGTGTTGTGGGGCGGCACTGACATTGCCGAAATCAAACTCGTCAGTGCTTTAAGGCATTAAGAGTGGTGGGGTAGTTGTCAGCGAAACCTCAGCGATTGAGAAGCTCGCTGATGTGGTTGTTGTAGAGGTGTCAAGTATGGTGGAGCGTACCATGAAGGTTTCAAGAGTCGCCTGTGAAGAGACGACCCCTATTGTTGTTGCTGAAGATGGGGGTGTTTTCTTCTTAGAAACTGTCTTGGTCATTTTGAAAAGGCCAAGTGTGGTTGCAGATTGTTTCCTTTTCAGTGAGGATGTGGATGTGGCAACGTGGGAAGCTGCAGGGGGTTGAATCGCATGCATGGTTGCCTGAGAAGAAGAAGAAGTGGGAGAGAGAAGGAGTTTCAGGGCAGAGAGACTTTACTTATTGGCGGTCTGCTCCATAGGATTCTGACCCCTAGCCGTGGGATCTGGTAATCACCCTATGTCGGGTATCCCTTTTTCAGGAAGAAGTGAAGGAGCGCTGAGATGAAGCGTACATATGGTACCTTCATCTTTCTTTTATCTTTCTCTACTTTGACCATCATGTCGTCAACGATCATCCTGGCGTAGTCGATCTTACGCCCAGTGATGAGGTTGTACCCCATCTACAGCTGGTAGCGGTTGGCCTGATCCAACGATTCTGTTTTCCCACTCATGGAATAGATGATGTGGGAGAAGAGGAAGTTCAGCTTTGAAGGCATTTTGGCCTTCAGGGTATTTGTAAGTTTCTTGTCAGGGAGGTCGGTGCGGGGCTTCAGATCCCATGTTTAGCCCATGAGATCAAGGAAATTAATGAGTTCTTCATCTGTAGGTGGGGCATCAAATGGTCCCACTGGCAGGTGTAGGGCGGATCGAATACCGTTGGCAGTGATACTTCCTTGTCCAAGTTCAGTTTGGAAGGCAATCACAGTGACCACCTTCTTTGATTTTAGCATAACCTTAGTATGCTCAGCAATGTACCAGAACTGCTGGAGTAGTGCAAGTCCAGGATTGTCACTTATAGAATGAACAATCAAGATCGTATTCACAGCAACTGGTCATATGATTTATTAACAATCTGTGAATTGCAAGATATTACAATGAGTTTCTCTCTCAAAAGATATGCGTGAAGAGTTATCTCAAAGATTAGTTAGCTAACTGTTGCTAACTCCTATATATACTGAAAGGTAAAGCTAAAGCTACAGTACATATGAGAAACAGACTAATAGAACAATGACACGTGTCCTAATTAGTAACTGAATATAACAGAAAGTTTCCAAGACATAAGTTCTGAACAACATGTTCAGAACTTCTGAACATTCTTCTGATTAAGCACTTCAGAACATTTATCTTCATAGTCAGAAGTTCTGAGTCTCCTACTCAGAACTCTGAACCTTCTAGTCAGAATCCAACACTTGGAATCTCTTTGAGATTTCTCACTCAGAACTTCTGAGTCTTCTACTCAGAACTTCTGAGTCTTCTGAGTCTTCTTTAGTCTTCTTACTCAGGACTCAACACTTGTGTTTTTGACAAAACTCTAGACCTAACAAGTAGATTACGATGAGCTGGGGGTGAGACAGTCAAGGCATAGAAGATGGGCAAGCTACAGAGGATGTAACAGTGTCAGCGAGATGAAGGTAGGGTGGTACGTGCGAAATATGTGTTTAATTGCAGTGGGATGCAAGCTGTCCACGGTGGGAAGCGCAAGTATACACTGGCCACTATGATCGTCACAACAAGTAATAGTTGGTAAAATATTAGAATCGTATCCACATGGACTGAGCAATCA
The DNA here is from genome assembly GCA_033807775.1 of Saussurea involucrata. NCBI lineage: Eukaryota > Viridiplantae > Streptophyta > Magnoliopsida > Asterales > Asteraceae > Saussurea > Saussurea involucrata. Next base: position 117,857,620 of record CM066322.1, read on the forward strand.
AGACAATATCGTTCTCATGAGCTTCCTTTTACAAGTTTCAATTAGAGAGGAAGCAATAAGTTGGTTATTTTGTTGAATGCTATTTTTAACGAGTTACTTAAGATTTAAAAGTTTCATGGCCTGAGTTTCTTTTACAAGTTTCATGGCCTGAGTTTCTTTTGTAGTGTGCTCTTAGACTTGCTCTAGGGCCTTCTTTAGGTCTTCTGGAGTTAGGATCGTAGAGGTATTGGTCTGTTCCTTCTTTAGTTGGTCAAGGAGGTCTCTGACAGAGGCCTGAAATGCACTTGTAGTGGCCTTTTCAAATTCAGAGGCAGTGGTGGCAGCAGAGGTTGTTGCAGTTGACTTCATTTGAGCGCAAGTCTGTTTTACCTCTGTGGATAGGTTATCCACTTTGGTGGTCAGTTGAGATATGGCCTTAGTTGTGGATTCTGCAAGAGAGTCAAGAGAGCTTTTCAACTCTCCCAACGAGGTGGTCACAGAGGTGACAAGGGTTTGTAACTCATCTCTTGTGACATGTGGTCTAGGTGTAACCTCTGGGTGAACAGATCTATCACCAGAGTGAGTCTCTATTCCTGAGACGCCTTCTTTCGCTCATGTTTGTACGTTGAGAGCGGAAGGACTTCCCTTCGATCCTAGAGCAAAGGCCTTTTGAGCTTCAGACTCTACGAAGGTTCTGTCAAGGACCTTGTTCTGATCCACTCCAGAGGTGGGGACAGAAGTATCCTTGAGTTGACTTGGAGACTTGTCTAGAGTCCCTTTGTCGTTGTGCACTCTAAGCTCCTCTAAAGAGCTTTTTGAACCTAGATGTGTGTGCATGTCAGAGAAAACAAATTCCTCTGTTGGGATTTCGAATGTGATCTGGGGCAATTGATCACTTACTGAGGGTAAGCCCTTTAGAGAGGACTCCCCTGGAATGGTTTCCCCAGTTTCTAACGGCACAGAGGTAGAAAGAATTTCCTCTGCCCGGTCAGTTTGGGGTGGGGTCTAGCTGTGCTGCTCTTTTTCAATAACACTCTCTGCCATTAGATTGGCAGTGTTAGAAATGTGGGTTGCGCTGGGAGTTGGTTGGGGTTGTGTGCCTCTTCCAACTTCGGCATCTGTTTGGGCCTCAGCCTCTGTCATACACCCTAACCTAACGGTTCCTCTGCTAGTTTCTATCTCATCAAAATCAACCACTAGGGTTTCTATCCTAGTTACTAGAGAATCATAACATGGATGAGAACCAATTAGGCTTTGGACAAGTGGATGCAGAGGTCCTGGTATTTGTGTCTGGATACCTTCTGAGGTTCTGTTAATGGCCCCTATCTCAGAATCTACCATATCCTCTGCGGCTACCTCTTCCTCTGGACTCTTTCTTAGGACGTCATATCCGGGATGGAGGAAGGGGTTCTGTAGTACTGCTGGTGTCGCAACCTGAATATCCTTAGGGGTTTGGTCATCTTCATTCAAGTCAGAAGAGATTCTGAAGTCGGGTTCTTCTATTGATTGGTTGGAGAGAGCTTATGCGTTCCAGCCAGAAGTGTCTAACGAGTCAGCTATATCAGAGCGTTGAAGGAAGGCGGAGAAGTCACCCTGATCTGCATAGTGGATAGGAATTGGGGATTGCAGAGGTTGTTCACGGATTTCTTCGATCAGTTCAGTTTCCTCTACGATGGTTTGCAGAGGAGTGTGAGGCTTTTTGGTTTTCTTCTTGCTCTTCTTTCTTTTTGGTTTAGGGGCACCCTCTTCAGAAGACTTGTGTTTTCACTTTTTCTTTTTATCTTTCGGAGGAGGGGGAGGAGCAGAAGATCCAACCACGGTTTCATCTGGTGGAGAGTGTTGGGTTTGTGCAGCACTGGTAGAAGTACCCTCTGTAGTTTTCTTTGTTTTGAGGGCCTTTTTCTTCTTGGGAGTAGTTGCAGAGGGTTTTTTCTTCGTAGCAGAGGTTTCTAGCTGGCTTCTTTAAAGATGGAAATTGTCCTGTATTTGTTCGTGTTTTTCATAGGCCACTGCCCACTCTTCATCGCTCATTCTCTCTACTACTTGGTCACTTATAGAGGCTCTTAGATGCGGGGGTGTCACTGGACTCGGTTCAGGAGTCCTGTGATCGTGTAAATATGCTATCTTAAGGTTTTCGTCACTTGCATATGCCAGAAGTTTGGTTGGTAGAGGTCTGCAGAAATCGTACCCAGCCTCATGTTCTATTGAGGTATTCTTTGACATAGGGTATGTTTTTACAACTGGGCCCTCCATTGGCCATTTCTCTAATCGAAGCAGAGGTTCTAGTAGGACCCCTAGAATTCTCTGATATTGGAGTGGGGGAAGATCTTTGTTTGAGGTTCCCTTTGCCCTCTGTGTTGAGATTTTGTGGTCTATTGTGTTGACAATCTCCTGCATCAAGAGAGTGCCATAGTCCAGAGGCAAATCATAGTACACCCCGTACATGATTGCCATGATTTGATGAGAAGTTTGATCTGGACTACCTTTTTTCCCAGTAAGGCACCTGTTCAGAATGGAAAAGAGAGTGTTCCACAGAGGGGGGAACCTATTCCTTCTGAAGTCGTTCCTCTTCTTTAGTTTGGAGTTGTACCCCAACATCTCTGCGAATCTGCAGAGTTCTTCATCTGAGGGTTCCTCTGCGTACATCTTGATTCCCAGAAGTACTCTTGTTGGTAGGCTAAATTCAAGGGAAAACATGGTTCTGTTGAACTTTATTTCCATATAGTCTGATTGGCCAGGTTTGGATATGTATCCCTTGATTTGCCTGTTATCTTGGTCATAGAAGCAGCTCTGCCAGAATTGGTTGAGGTATCTGGCAGGGATCATTTTAACGTTCTTAGTTAGTAGAGGGTTAACGTAATATGCAGTTCTTGAGGGAACTAGGAAGTGGTTATTTGGTTTCAAGGGAAGAACATGTTCAAAATGGTCGTGCTCCAGAAAAATTTGAAGGTGGGTTGTCGGAGTAAAGGCCATTGATTATCCTGAGTTGTCTTGTTCTAAGTTTCCGGCTACGTCTGGGTTCTGTGAGTGCTCTGAATGGGCTGGAGATTTCACTGGAGTGTTTGAAGTAGAGGCCATGTATGATTCTTTCAAAGAATGGAGTAAAAATGGAGAAGTTGCAGGTTTTGCAAAGGTTCGCCGGAGAAGAAAGAGTGAAGTAAATTCGTAAAAGGAATAGGAAATGAGGTAAACGGGGTTATATAGTGGGGTAGAAACGGATAGAATTCTGTGGTAAAAAGGGAATTCAATAAACATTTAGGGTCCGCACTCGAGTTCTACAGCTGGTGAGACGTTTCAGAAAATCGTGTGGCATGCACGTCCAATGAAAACATGCCACGTCAGAGGTGTCAGAGCACGATTAGACGTCGTGCGCGGCCCATTAATGCTTGGCGCGTGGGAGTTTCTACTTGCACATGTCTGTCACTCGCAGAAGTAACCCGTATGTTACAGAATTTCCATAAAGAGTCAAGTGTCAGAATCAACAGAGCATCTGTAGTGGAATGAGCTCTGTGGACTGAAACCTACTCTTTTTCTCCTCTTATGCTTGCACCTTTACCAGAAATGTTTGAAAATGCATTGGAGAGGATCGATAGATCTTTAGTGCAGAATTTCTATTCACAGATGCTTTGAGGCTCTGTTGAAGCCAACAGAGGCTCTTTGAGTGCAAATTTCTAATAACTAAAGATTTATGAAACTTTTTGATCATCCAAGGTTTTCATTGTTTTAAACACTGTTTTTAGGACATATTTGAAAGTTTGTGTCCTGGTAAACTGTTTTGGAAAAATGTTTTGTGCGAGACACTCATCTTTTGATTCTCCTTTGCTTGGCAAACTACATGACTTTTGTGGATATGAATGACCATGACTCCTCTTTTGCTCCCCCTTGAATTAACAACTTCTGTGGATTAATTCAAGGTCTCCTTCTGCTCCCCCTTGACCTATGCTTAGATCAAATAAGATAAGTAATGCATAGAACATAGGTCAAACTCACCAGAGGTTCTGTGGATATCGTCAGAGGCTCTGAGCAATAGAGGCTCTGAGCAATCCCGTAGAAGCTCTGTAGGGTGCTGAACTTTTGGTGATAAAAGAATTTACATGCTGAAGAATATATATATACATATATACAAGAGGATCAAGTCTTACTTACAGAGGATTCAACTCATGTTTATCATACCCAACTTACTTACCAAGAAAATAAATCTTTTCTCATCAAGTGCCTTGGTAAATAAGTCTGCAAGCTGGTATTCAGTGGACACAAAGTGCATATCGATTGTGCAATGTTCAACTTGATGCTTCGGAAAGTGGCAATGGATATCGATATGCTTTGTTTTTGAGTGCTGTACAGGGTTGGCAGAGATAGCAATGGCACTTTTTGAATCACAGAGGATGGGTATCTTGTATATGGTGTACCCGTAGTCCTTTAGCTGAGTTTTCATCCACAGAACTTGGGAGCAACAGCTATCAGCAACAACATATTCAGCTTCTGCTGTAGATGTAGACACACAGTTCTGCTTCTTCGAAGTTCAGCTGACTAGTTTACCTCCTAGGAATTGAAAACTCCCAGAGGTACTTTTTCGATCAAGCTTGCATCCTCCGTAATCTGAATCTATGTATGCCTTAAGACCAAAGCCAGAGTTCTTCGGATACCAGAGTCCAAGATTTTTAGTCCCTTTAAGGTATCTGAAGATTCTTTTTACAACAATAAGGTGGGATTCCTTTGGGTTAGCTTGATATCTTGCACAGAGGCATGTGGCATACATTATATCTGGTCTACTTGCTGTTAAGTATAAAAGGGACCCAATCATGGCTCTGTAGAGCTTGCACTCTACAGATTTGCCATTTGGATCTGAGTATAACTTACTTCCAGTGGCCATGGGGGTCTTCATTACAGAGGCATCAGAGAGACTGAATTTTGAAAGAATGTTAGAGACATATTTAGCTTGATTTATAAAAATTCCCTCTGATGATGGTTTTACTTGGATTCATAGAAAGAAGTTTAATTCTCCCATCATACTCATTTCAAACTTACTTTGCATGAGTTTTTCAAAATCTTTGCACTGTTGTGCATTTGTAGAGCCAAAAATAATGTCGTCCACATAGACTATACAAGTAGAATCTCATTACCTTTTCTTTTGTAAAACAAAGTAGTATCTGTTGTACCTCTGTCGAAATCATTATCGAGAAGAAAGGTTGAAAGACGTTCGTACCATGCTCTTGGAGCCTGTTTCAGTCCATACAGAGCCTTGTAAAGATAATAGACGTAGTTTGGGTACTTGGCACTTTCAAACCCTGGTGGTTGCTGGACATAGGCTTCTTCTTGAAATTCACCATTTAGAAAGGCAGATTTTACATCCGTTTGACAGACTTTGAAACCTCTGTGGGCTGCGAAGGCTAAGAAAATTCTTATTGCTTCGAGTCGTGCGACAGGGGCAAACGTTTCATCGTAATCAATGCCTTCTTCTTGGCGATATCCTTTGGCCACCAATCTCGCTTTATTTCTAATGACCACCCCGTCCTCATCCTTCTTGTTTCTGAAGACCCATTTAGTCCCTATTGCTTATTTTCCCTTTGGCAGAGGAACTAGGGTCCATACCTTGTTTCTCTCAAACTGTAGAAGCTCTTGTTGCATAGCATCTACCCAGTTTGGATCATCTAGTGCTTCAGAAATGCATTTTGGCTGGATCACATTCATAAAATTTATAAAGAAACAAAAATTAGCAGTGGATGATCTTGTCTTGACTTTCTCAGAAGGATCACCAGTGATTTGGCTTGGAAGATGGCTCATCGTCCAGTTTGTTGTTCTGGGGAGATGGTCATTGGCATCATCTAGTTGAACTTCTAAGGTTGCAATTATTGGTTCTTGCGCAACCTCTGTAGTGGAGGGTACTTCTGTGCTTGAACTTGGTTCAACATCTTTTGGGGGTATTGGGATAAGAGTTGGAATCGGTTCCTCTGAGGAAGTTGAGACTGAATCCTCATTTTCCTCTGGTATTTGTTCTTCTGTGGTTGCTGGAATTGGTGTTTCCAGTGCCTCGGTAGTAGAGTCCTTGGTAGTATCATCTTCTGTTCGCTCCCCCTCGGCATTAGCATCTGCATGATTCACAGAAGAGGATGAAGTATTTAATGGACCAGTTAGAGATATACCTGACTCGGTCTGGTTGGCAAAATATGTTTCTCCAGAGGATTCCTTTTTCAGACCGAGTTCTGAATTGATTTATTCAGAAGTCTTTTGAAAGGAATCGTCAAAAGAGACATTAATACTCTCCACAATGGTTCGTGACCGTAGAAGGTAAACTCTGTAGGCCTTTGAGGTGGCAGAGTATCCTATGAACTTTCCTTCATCTACTTTCACATGGAACTTCCCTCTCGCTTCTCTGTCGTTTAAGAGGAAGCACTTGCATCCAAAGACATGGAAGAACTTGATGTTAGGTCGCCTCTGATTGATCAATTGATAAGGAGTCTTGATGTGTCTTTTGACTATAGATGATCGATTTTGGGTATAGCAAGCTGTTGATATAGCTTCTGCCCAAAAAGAGATCGGCATTCCAGACGCTGTTAGCATAGTTCTAGCAGCCTCCATAAGCGTTCGGTTCTTTCGTTCAACAACGCCATTTTGTTGTGGAGTGCGTGCTGCAGAGAAATTCTGCGAGATGCCTTCTTCTGTGAGGTAAGCTTCAATGATGGAGTTTTCGAATTTTGTGCCATTGTCGCTTCTCAATTTCTGAATTTTGCACTCGTACAGAACCTGGATCCTCTTCATTAGTGTAGATTACAAGATCAATGAAGAAGAAAGTGAATTTGATAGAGAGAAAATGTAGAAATTGTATATCTCTGATATTAGCAAAAGTTGTACAAAACAAGGAAGGAAAAGGTATTTATACCCATGACTTAGAAAGTCAAACTAACTAAAAGAAAGCTACAAGCTTACTTAAATACACATTGATTACAACATAAAATGTTCTAACAATCTCCCCCTTTGTAATCAATGGCGCTGGAACAGAGTTCTTTGATGATTTAATCCAATTATAACTTCCAAGCGTCTTAGAGTTCTTCTGAACTCCAATCTGGTTTCAAGAGTCTCAAAAACTCTTCGAAGAAGAGAGATCCTTGGAGTTTCAGTTCCGTATCTTTGTTGAGCATCCGAGAGTGTCTTCAAGGAATCATTCAGACGACGTTCTACTTGCAACCGAATAACCTTCAAAGTACCGTCCGAATATTTGCCGATCTCATCGAATCTCAAGAAAAGACGTTCTCTTTGCTGATTTTGATAAACTATCCCATAAGGATCTTCAACGATCGTGAACAGAGGAATGACATCGAGGTTGGGAAAACGTCGATTTGGACGAGTAACATTAACCACAGGTTGATGGCTTTCCAAGGCCATCTGGAAATCAAATACTCGATAGAACCGAATAAGACGCCTAATAAATCTTCTTAGTGCATCCATCGCCCTGAGTGTGTCGTTGTTCCGAATCGGCATCTCCCGAAATTGTTGAAACATGACTTCAATATCATCAATGTTCAGATCATCTAGATCAGCTTCGCTGAATTGATATGTCTTGCAGTCACGTCTTTCCACAAAGAAAACCGGATAGAATATCCTAACAAATGTACGCATCTCGACTCTTAATATTCTAACAATACCATGCTTAGAATATGTAGCAAGTCTACCTTGACGAAGATGCCTGATGAACATAAAGAATTCATATTGAAACCATTCCTTTTCTTTTTCAACTCCAAGAATGGCAAAGAGATTCACGTGTCTTCTTTTCCTGACAAAGAATTTGAGTTCAGAATCTTCAAGAAAAGCAGAACGGATTCTTGTAGCTTGATGCCTAGCTTCTAACTGTTCAAGTCGATCTACACGATCCAAACCAAGACCAGGATGAAGAATTCGAGGAGCGATACCAGAAAGATCAAGAACTTCTGCAGCTGCACTTTGTCTAGCTCTTTCCCAAGCTTCAGATCTAGAAGATTTTCTACGAGGTCTCGATGACTCTCCACTTTCGAAAGTACTCGGAGGAACAATGGAAGTCGGAGCATCAGAAGAAGGATCAACAGAAGGAGTAGCCGTTTCAGGCACTTCAGGAACTTCTGTATAAGCAGGAGCTTCAAAGGAGGCAGGTACCGTAGATTCAGGAATAGGATATCTAGGAATAGACAGATCAGGAAGATCTTCATAAAGAAATTCTGATTTCTCTAAATCTTTCTGATCCACAAAAGACTCACTTTGATCAGAATCTTCAGAATCTGAAATGACCACAATGTCATCTAAATCTTCTTCTTTTACTTTCCAAGCTTTCTCAAACTTTGTATTGTCATCATCATCCGAATTGATCTCTATGAAGTTAGCAAAGAAACTCCGCATTTCTTCTCTAGATTCATTATCTGTCGCTTCAGGAACTTCCATAGAAATTGGCTCAGTATCTGGATTTAAATGAATAACCATCTGAAGATGATTAACATTTTCTGGTTCAGTATAGTTTAGCTGAGAAGCTAAGATAGCCGGATCAATCCTATTCATCATTTCTTCAAGAATAAGCTCTGGATGTGCTTCTCGTTGTCTTTCTACTTCAGCTTCGTCCTGACTACTAACAACACAGTCCAGAAGTATATCAAGCATATCATTTACAATTTCAAATACATCATCATCTTCTACTCCAAATTCATCAATATCATCATCTTCAACAACAGCAACAGATTCAACAACATCAGCCTGCTCAGCATCGGTTCTTTCTCTTTCTTGAGTAGCTTGAACAGCAGAATCAACAATAACTTCAGCAATAGTTACACTTTCTACTCTTTGTCTCTTTGAGCTCTCCCCCTCATGGCCTTGATGATCCGGGTCATCACGGTCATGTCGCCGTTTAAGAGACGAAATAGCAGCAGTCTGACAGGTTTCTTCATGCTTTGCTACGCGATCAGAAAGCGACGATAGCGCGTCTGTCATTAAAGAAATTCCCTTTTCGATGCTGGAAAGACTTTGCTGAATAGTAGACGTGAAAGTATGAAATTCAGTAGAAAGAGAATCAACTCGAGCTTCAAGACGCGAAAAGCTAGTTTCTGAAGGAGGCGGAGGTGGAGGCGGAGGCTGAGTTTGATGAGGCTGAAAATTTCTCAGTAGAGACATAAGATCTAAATCTTGCTGATCTGGCGGAGAAACAGATAATAATCTGGCATAAAATGCATCTGATAGCTCTGTGAGAGAAGAATCTTCAAGAAACATACCTTGAGTACCGTGAGGAGCTGACTGATCTCTGAGAGAAGGGCGAACAGACATAGAAGGCGGAGGCTGACTGACTGGAGGTGGAGTGGAAATAACAGGACGACCCGACGGCTGATCAGATGGTTCTCGGATAATAACCCCTGTCGGACGTCTGAAAGGAGGCACAACTGGAATGTTCTGAGCCTCAGATAGCTTACCTTTACCTTTCAAGAAGGCTCTTGCCTTAGCTAACTGATCCTGCTTTTCCTTTTCCATTTGTTCTTCCATTTGTCTAACAATATCTGCCCCAGATATCATATCAGTACCTTCGATATTATCAATCACTTGCTGTATATTTTCCCTTGGAGAAGCCACAGAAGCAGTAACATGTGCAGAAGCAATACCCGTTTCCTGAGCTGCCCGAATATCAAGTTCATCCACTTCTAAGTGACCAACATGAGAATCTATGGGTATCGTTTCGGAAGACTCACCAGTATGAGTTACTGAAATCCCTTCTACAATAGGTTCTCTAAAAGAATAATCTCCAGTATCCATCCTATTTCCCCCATGTCCTTCATCATCATCACCACCATCATCATCATTACCCTCAGAACCATCACCATTATCATCTGTGTCTTCTTCATCTGCACTATCTGACTCAGAGCTACTAGACTCAGCATGTTCATCTTCAGCTGGATGCTCTTGCTCTGCTTCTTCATTCACATCTTGAGCAACTCTAGATGGAATCACAATCCCGTGCTCTTCACAATAAGATTCAACAGCATCATCTTCTGGATCAGCGTAATTCTGAATAAGTGCAGGAGGAATAGGCATACAAACATCAAACGATCGCTTCAGCTTTTGTATATAAGCCATTCTATAGTCTGGTGCAATGGGCCAATTGTTTCTGCGAGGAATCTCTCTGTTGCTTCTAAGCATACTCCTCACAATTAAGGACAAGAATCTGATGTTTGGTAAGAAATTTCTGGACTTGTTAGTCACCTTCCAATGAACTATCTCACTGAGCTCGGTCCAAAAAATGATGGCGTAATCAACATGAAGATCATAGATGACAGCATGAAATAAACGAAGAAAATGCAAGCTTGCATTATCTGTACCCGTAGCCTTGGCTGTCAAACATCTAATGATCACAGAGAAAAGCGTGTACCATGGAAGTGGTAATTTGTTCTTCCTGAAATGACTAACCATAGATAACTCTCCGTCATACCCCAATGCTCTAATCCCAGCTAGAACTTCTTCCTCAGGTGGATACTCTTGAAATCCCGTCATTCCTGCTCTGGAATTTGCTTCTGGAAGATTAAGTATCAGACGAAGACGTGCGTAATCCAGATATGTCGTGAACTGGTCAATCTCAATGCTAAATCTGGGAGGCGAGACATTCACAATCTTCGTAATTGAATTCCATGCCTGTTGAACATAAACTTCCGGTACGTCGCATCGAGCCGATAAAGCATATGAAAGAGGATGCCCTAGAAGAATCGAACGAATGATCGGATGAATATCTATCCGATCAAGTTCCACATAATGATTGTTCGGAAGATAGTTGATGTAATTATCTCTTGGAAAAACATCATTCGGAGTACTTCTTATGGAAGAAAGATCAGCACCAGAAGATCTTTGAGAAGGAAGAGGTCTCTCCCTCGAAATTTGTTCTGAAGGATCATGCTCTTCTTCCTGAACCTCCTGTTCATGTTCTTGAACATCATCAGAAGCCATCAAATCTGTGAAAGATATTCATTTAAGACAAGAAATATTAGTAAAAACAGATAAAAGAAACAAAGTGTAAAACAAATTGCCTAAAAAATAAAAATAAAAATCTGAAAAGAAAAAAAAAACAAGAAAAATTTCCTAAGTGTAGGTTTTCGCAGTGCACTGTGGCGAAAAGAGAAGTTTTCGCAAGCAACTGTTGCGAAAAATAGAGGTTTTCGCAAGTAACTATTGCGAAAGTGAGGTTTGCGTAGTGAACTACTGCGAAAACTTAGACATAGAAAAAAATTCAACACACACACAAGGAATTCGCAAAGGACTATTGCGAAAAGTTAAGTTATCGTAATTGACTGTTGCGAAAAGTTAAGTTTTCGCAGCAAGTCATTGTGAAAAGTTAACTTTTCGTAAGTGACTATTGCGAGTTCTTGCGAAGAATGTTACGAAAAGAATACTAACAGATCAAAAATCGAAAATTATCCTAAAATTAAAGAAGTACACAGATCGAAAACTGAAAGTTTCAGGATACACTCTTACAATCAAATATGAACAATTAAGATCGTATTAATAGCAACTGGTCATATGATCTATTAAAGATATTACAATGAATTTCTCTCTCAATAGATCTAACAATTTATGCGTAAAGAGTTATCCAAAAGGTTAGCCAAAAGATACAGTTAGCTACAGTTGCTAACTCCTATATATACTGTAGATAATAGCTAAAGCTACAGTACATATGAGAAACAGACTAATAGAACAATTACACGTGTCCTAATTAGTAACTGAATATAACAGATAATATCCCAAGATATAAATTCTGAACATACTTCTGAATAAGCGCTTCAGAACATTTGTCTTCATAGTCAGAAGTTCTGAGTCTCCTACTCAGAACTCTGAACCTTCTAGTCAGAATCCAACACTTAGAATCTTTTTGAGTCTTCTACTCAGAACTTCTGAGTCTTCTACTCAGAACTTCTGAGTCTTCTACTCAGAACTTCTGAGTCTTCTGAGTCTTCTTTAGTCTTCTTACTCAGAACTCAACACTTGTGTTTTTGACAAAACTCTAGACCTAACAATCTCCCCCTTTTTGTCAAACACACTTGTACTTTTCATCATCAAATTCTTAGAGCAGGAACAATCTTCAGAAGGAGCTCTTCTGAATGCTTTGACAACTTTTGCTCAGAATTCTGAATAATCTGAGTTAACAACTTTTGGTCAGTCTTTAATCAGCAGCAGCAACGATTTCCAAATTGATTTCTGTTATATATTTGCTTTTTCTTTGCTCCCCCTTGAAATGACAATTCTCATCTTCATTCCAGCTTTCATAAGATTTCTTTATAAGAAACAACAGATCAGTTTTCTTTTCCTCTTCTCCTTCTTAAAATAACATTTCTCTCTTTTGTTATTTCTGTACAAAAACCATATCAATCTTCAAAATCTTTAGCTTTTCTCCCCCTAAAGTTTTGGAAAGCAAATTCATCTTCAAAATCTTTAGCTTTTCTCCCCCTTGTTTTTCAAAACTTTAGCGATGCTTTTTCTTCGAATGAAGTCTATGCTTTTTCTCCTCCTTAATGAATAACCTTGCTCCCCCTCAAAATAAGAATTATGGAGCAATTTGTTTTCTCCCCCTGAAAGTATACATATATTTCATTAAAATTATTCATTTCAAATATAGTGCTTTAATGAAAACATTTATACAAGGAGAATAAGATTTACTGAACTACACTTGATAACTACTAACATTTGATCATTTGAAAACTTTAAAAAAGAAATCTAACTTAATGAAATTTATCAGATTTTTCAATCAAATGAAATCAAATGCATGTGTTTGGATTCAAATACAAGTCATCATTGCATATCGAGTTAAAAATGTTCAATTTCAATCTCTTTATTAAATCTATTTGGTGTGCTTAGCATCCGAAATATGATTAGCTTCAAGAATATGCAATTCTAAAACATATAAGAATACTTTGCTCTACTTACACTATTTGTCCAAAAACAGGATTTTCACAAATTTACAGGTTTATTGCGACTTTGAATTTTCCCAAAGTTTCAAGAGATGTGTGCTCATTGGTATCTTTTAATTTTGTGCTCATTGACATCTTTTAATTTTTTGCACATTGGCATCTTTTAATCAAAAAAGTTTAGTAAGAATAAGATACATCGTTAAACATGACTTTCTATTTGGTTCTATAGCAGGATTTGGGTCAGCATATCCCAGACCAGTTGGTCTTAGGTGCTAGGTGACAAGCACCCCTTGGAACTTAATTTCCCAAACCAGAAAGGCCACATCAATATATCTTAAACCCATCTGTACTAGTAGAACATGGCTTTCATCTGTACTAGAAAGGCCACATCAATATATCATGATTTTAGTTGATAAATCAGATAATTTCTTAATAAGCCTCCTTATCTCCAAATGAAAAACTTTCTTTTCCTTCTCAAACTCATCTTTTAAGCATTTTTCTTTAAAGCCATTTACCTTCTTCTTTTCAGTCTCTTTCCTTCCATCTTCTAACTCTTTCTCCAACTCATTGATTTTTACAGAAAACTCATTTAACATTCCTGTTTTCTTTTTTTTAAAACCAATCTTTTCTTTTTGAAAAACATTTTTCTTGCATTCAAACTCTTTTCTTTCTTTTGCAAGAATTTTCTCCAAATCAGAAATTTTCAAAGATAATTCAACAGACTTTGTTTCAAAACCTTTCCTCTCAGTTTGAAAGTCTCTTCTCTCTTTCTCAAATTTCACTCTTTCAAGTATAAGAACTTGTTCAAAATCATAGATCTGTTTCAAGAGTTGACAATTTTTCATTTCACATGATTTGATTCTATTTTCAGACTCTGTCAACATCTTTCTTCTAAAATTGCCTTTCTCTTTCAAATCAACATTCTCTTTTTCTAACAACTTTATGTTTTCTTGAACCTTTTCAAAATCCTTTAGAAAATCAGATTTCTCTTTTTGCAAAATCTTTATAACTTTTGCATATTCGTCTTGTTTTGCTTGAAGATTAGCAATCTTGCTTTCAAAATGAACAATCTCAGTTTTTGGTTCAGAAATTGTTTCTTTTGCTTTTACAGGACTTAATTTTTGTAAATTGTCTGAACTGGTTATAGAAATTGCAGGTCTCACAAAAATTTCAATAATCTCAGGCATGATGAAATGACAAATTCGAATATCAACTATGAATTATGATAAAAAATGAGAATCAACACAAATCTAGAACATGCAAGAATTAATCAAATCTGTCACATGCATTTCATCAAACAGTTAGAGTACATGAATTAATGAAATCTTCTTTTCAACAAAAAATTTGAATACTAATCAACATGCAGCAGATATAATCATTTTGATCCAGAAACCAATCAAGAATTTCGAAAACATACCTGTGATCTCTGTTTAATTTCGAGAATTAATCAGCATAGAGAGAAAATCTTTGGATAACTTGATTGTAAGATATCGATTCAACAGAAAGACAAATTCAAATTTCTTGAATCAATGATAGAAACGAATTCAAGAATTGTTAGGAATTCAAGAATTGTTAGCAGCAGCGGAATCAATTGTCGAATTGATCAAGAAACTTCAAGAACGCGATCAAACACACTCTTGGTCGAATTTGTTTGTTGATTGGCTCTGATACCAATTGAAAGTTTCAGGATACACTCTTACAATCAAATATGAACAATTAAGATCGTATTAATAGCAACTGGTCATATGATCTATTAAAGATATTACAATGAATTTCTCTCTCAATAGATCTAACAATTTATGCGTAAAGAGTTATCCAAAAGGTTAGCCAAAAGATACAGTTAGCTACAGTTGCTAACTCCTATATATACTGTAGATAATAGCTAAAGCTACAGTACATATGAGAAACAGACTAATAGAACAATTACACGTGTCCTAATTAGTAACTGAATATAACAGATAATATCCCAAGATATAAATTCTGAACATACTTCTGAATAAGCGCTTCAGAACATTTGTCTTCATAGTCAGAAGTTCTGAGTCTCCTACTCAGAACTCTGAACCTTCTAGTCAGAATCCAACACTTAGAATCTTTTTGAGTCTTCTACTCAGAACTTCTGAGTCTTCTACTCAGAACTTCTGAGTCTTCTACTCAGAACTTCTGAGTCTTCTGAGTCTTCTTTAGTCTTCTTACTCAGAACTCAACACTTGTGTTTTTGACAAAACTCTAGACCTAACAAAAACTATTCTAAATACTTTTAATCACTTAAACGATCATTAACACATACTATAACGCATCTAATTTGAGTTAAACCTAGAAACAGAAAATCGATCATGCGAACAGACGATAAAACGAATTTTAATTGGATGAAATTAAACAAGAAATCGAACATATACGGATATAATATCAAGGATTAAAGGTTCGAAATCTTACCTGATAAGATGCACTCACTAAATCACACTGAAGAGAGGAAGTCAGAGACGAAATCGCAAGAAATGGAGAAGATGAACAGTGTCAATTTCAAAAACCGGGAAATGAAAGTCAAAATTAGTCAAACTCCCTTATAAACCCTTTTTCTAAAAAAAATCATTATTTTATAAAATACCAAAATACAATTATATTTATAATTTTTAGTATTTCAAATAAAAATAAATTTTCTTATTTAAAGAAAACTTATTAATGTTCAAAACATCAAAAAATATTAATATATTTGATTTTGAAATCTTATCTGAAAATAATGACTATGTTCAATAAAATATCTTTTTACCTGTTTTCTCCCCCTACACAAATGCATTAAAATTTTACAAATAACATCTGCGTTTAGAAAAACATACCTGACTGATATCTCAGAGATTTATACCTGAATTGATATTTGACGATGAAAAAAAAATTATCAGATATAAATCAGATATCCAGATTCTCTCCCCCTCAAATGAAGAACTATTCTCTTCTTCTTTCAGTTTCAGATGCAAAGAAGTCTCTCCCCCTCAAAATTTTCTTATCAAAACAATCTGTGTTCTCCCCCTCGAATAAAGCAGAGACTCCACACATGACAGTTAATTACTTCAAATAAAAGAGTCAACTATGATCAAAGAAATACAAAGATTTATATTTAATATCTACTGAATAAAAATGTTTGAACACTTAACAAATGAAATTCAAATCAGTGAAAATAATCATATTTTTCAATCACAGATGATATCAAATACATGCTTCCAGATTGAAAACCAAGTCATGCTTGCATACCAAGATGATATAAGTTCACTTTCAATCCCCTTAGATAATCTAATTGGTGGGTTAGCATGTGAATTAAGATTAGCAACAAGCAAATGCATTTCATAGACATAAAAGATTACTCTGCTCAGACTCACACTATTTATCTGAAAAACTGAATTTCCACAAATTTATAAGTTTATCGTGACATTGTAATTTTCCCAAAGCTTATAGAGATGTGTGCTCTTTGGCATCTTTTATTGTGTGCACATTGGCATCTTTTAATCACAAGGTTTATTAAAATCCAGATACATCGTAATCGTAACTTTCTATCTGGTCCTATAGCAGGATTTGGGTCAGCCGATCCCAGACCAGTTGGTCTTAGGGGCTAGATGACAAGCACCCCTTGGGACATACTCTCCCGAACCAGAAAGGATACATCAATATGTCTAAATTCCATCTGTACCAGTAGAACATGGCTTTCTACCTGGTTCTATAGCAGGATTTGGGTCAGCCAATCCCATACCAGTTGGCCTTAGGGGCTAGGTGACAAGCACCCCTTGGAACTTAATCTCCCAAACCAGATAGGCCACAGGTACAGACTTTCAAACCAAATGATGTTTTTTTTTTATATATTGCATCTCTTTTCACTTGGTTCAAACACTCTGTGCTTGGCTTATATCTTCATTTCCATTCAATTAACAAATTCATAGGCTTTTTGAGCATTATAATCTTAAAACATCTAGATTTACACAAAATTGCGCTTATATCTATGTTTCAAGCATGTGTCACTGACCTTTCGATTTGTCTTAGAAGCGAAATATGGAACATAATATATCTCAAAATATCACAAGACTACTTGACGAACAATCCTTAACATATATTTTATTCACTGAATTGAAAATAGATAAATTTTCACTTCTTTGAATAAAATTTGTTAAAGTTCAAACTTTAAAATTCAACATGCCGATCTTTGAAAGTAGAAAATTGAACCTCTTTTCATCCAAAGCTTTGGTGAAAAGATCAGCAAGTTGATATTCAGTAGGTACAAAATATAACTCTATTGTACCTTTTTCCACATGATCCTTTATGAAGTGATAACGCATGTCAATGTGCTTTGTCTTGGTGTGTTGGACCGGATTCACGGAAATAGCGATCGCCGACTTGCTGTCACAGTATATCGGAATCGTTTTGTAAAACAAGCCGTAATCCTTCAATTGTGTTTTCATCCATAGAACTTGAGAGCAGCAACTAGCCGCGGCAACATACTCCGCTTCGGCAGTTGAAATGGATACACAATTTTGTTTCTTGGAAGCCCAGCTAATTAATCTATCTCCGAGAAACTGGATATGGCCTGAAGTGCTTTTCCGATCCAATTGACTTCCTCCATAATCTGCATCAGAATAAGCAGTTAGTTTGTAATCAGAACTCTTAGGATACCATAAGCCTAAGTACGAAGTTCCTTTTAAATATTTGAAAATCCTCGTCACTGCTGATCGATGCGATTCTTTGGGATTTGCCTGAAAACGCGCACATAAGCATGTAGCAAACATTATGTCCGGTCTACTTGCTGTAAGATACATTAGTAAACCGATCATGCCTCGATATGAGCGAACATCCACAACTTTACCATCCGGGTCTAAACCAATCTTCGATCCATGAGACATCGGCGTTCGCATAGTCGTGCTTTTGTCCATCTTGAATTTCTTCAAAATGTCAAATACGTACTTGGATTGATTGATAAAGATGCCATCCGGAAGCTGTTTTACTTGAAGTCCAAGGAAGAAATTAATTTCTCTCATCATGCTCATTTTAAACCTTGAAGACATAAGATCTGAAAACCAATCAGATAAAGCTTTGTCAGTAGCACCAAATATAATATCATCTACATAAATTTGTACTAAGCAAATATCAAGATTTTTACGAAAAGTGAACAAAGTAGTATCAATTTCTCCCTTGGTAAAACCATTTGTCAACAAGAAGGTTGACAATTCATCATACCACGCCCGTGGTGCTTGTTTCAAACCATATAGAGCCTTATCGAGAACGTAGACGTAATTTGATTTGTTTGGATCGACAAACCCTTCAGGTTGAGATACGTAAACCTCTTCCTTGAGTGCTCCATATAGAAACGCGGTTTTGACATCCATTTGAAATACTTTGAAGTTCCGAAAGGCAGCAAAAGCAAGAAACATCCGAATAGCTTCAAGGCGAGCCACTGGCGCGTATGTCTCATCATAATCGATACCTTCTTGTTGTCTATAGCCTTTTGCAACAAGACGAGCTTTATTACGAACCACAATACCATCCTTGTCCTTATTGTTCTTGAATATCCACTTAGTGCCTATGATACTCTTTCCCTTTGGCTTAGGCACAAGTCTCCACACCTTTAAGGCTTCAAACTGATTGAGTTCCTCTTGCATCGCAATTATCCAATCCGGATCCATGAGAGCTTCTGAGACTGTAGATGGTTCTATGTTACTCAGAAAACATGCAAACAAACATTCGTTTGGTGTCGCGGATTTGGATCTAGTTGAAACACTAGCCGATGGTTCCCCAATAATCTGATGAACAGGATGAGCTTTTGTCCATTTGGCCGTGTGAGGAAGAGGATCAATTGTTTCTTGAATACTTTCTAAAATCTGAGGTGGAGGATCTGGAATGTCACCTTCGGAAGAAGAAATAGACACGATTTCTGTTATCGGAGGAGAAATCTCATTAATACTCCCTGATTCTGATATTTCGACTAAAGGAGGATCAACAGATGTAAGTGGAACAACAACTTCAGATTGTTGAACAACTTCAGTTTGTTCTTCTTCTTGAACAAGTGGTGACTGGATGTCATCATTTGTCACCGGTGATTCAACCTCAGATACAACGAGATGTGGTGTTTCAGAAACCACATTTTGTACTTCTATAACTGGTGCCTCTTGTTCAGGAACAGGTGGAACAACATCTTCTGTTGATTGAGTTGCAGCGGAAGTGTTTGTAGATGTGTTCACATTTTCTTGATTCATCAAGTTAGAATCATTATTAGATTTAGGCACATCATCATAGAAAATTTCAAATAATAAATAAAGATCAGTAAGAATAACAGAGTTAGAAAGATGATCCTGATTTGACATTTGAGAAGCATGTTCTGAACTGACTTGTTCAGAAGCTAAAACCCCTGAAAGATCGGGTTCCGGTCCTGATTGGCCGGAAGCCATTGCTTCAGATTCATCGAAATGAATATTAACGCTTTCAATCACTTTTCTTGGATCTAAAAGGAACACACGATATGACGCAGAATTTGAAGAATATCCCAAAAAGATTCCCTCATCAGCTTTCGGACCAAACTTGTTTAGATTGTCCCGATCATTCAACACAAAGCACTTGCAACCAAAAGCCCTAAAATATTTCACGTTTGGCTTTATCCCATTCATGATCTCATACGGAGTCTTGTTGAAGCGCCTATGAATGATTGACCGGTTCTGAGTATGACATGCCGTGGAAACTGCTTCAGCCCAGAGAGATAGAGGAAGTCCCAAATAAGCAAGCATCGTTCTGGCCGATTCTACAAGTGTTCTATTCCGTCTCTCCACGATCCCATTTTGCTGAGGAGTTCTCGCGGCAGAGAATTGCTGAGTAATTCCATTTTCTTCATAGAACTCTTGTAGAACACTGTTCTTGAATTCTGTACCGTTGTCAGAACGGACAGTCTTAACCGGTTTCTGCTTATTGGTTTGAATAGTCTTGATAAGAGTGATGAGAATCTCCGGGGTTTCATCTTTAGATTTGAGAAATTTGACCCACGTGTAACGAGAATAGTCATCAACTACCACCAAAACATATCTTTTCTTCCCAATGCTCCTAGTCTTCATCGGTCCGCACAAGTCAACATGTAAAATATCAAGTATGTCCTTTGTGCAAAAATCAGGATTCGGTTTGTGGGAGGCTTTCTTCATCTTTCCTTTTTCACAGTCATGACATAAATGATCCTTTTGGAATTTCAAAGACGGAAGACCTCGAACCATATTACCTCTTGCAAGTCTGTCCATATAATTGAAGTTGAGATGAGCTAGTCGTCGATGCCAAAGCCAACTTTGATAAACAGAAGCTTTCGAGAGAAGACAAATATCTGATGGAGAGTTCACCATATTTAGATCTATCGTATACAAATTGCATCTCCTCTTTCCAACAAGAAGTTCCTTGCCATCTTCATTCTTTACAGCAACTCTCTGTTTCTTGAAGCTCACTTCCAGGTCTTTATCACAAAACTGACCAATGCTAAAAAGATTGTACTTCAGCCCGTCGACATAGTTTACTCTCTTGACAGTAACATTCCCTTGCACAATGTCTCCGTATCCAAGAATTTGTGATGTTTCACAATTACCAAATCTTACCTTTCCACATGCCTTTTCCTTAAAATTAGATAACAGAGATCTATTGCCAGTCATATGTTTGGTGCATCCAGAATCCAGATACCACAAACGACTTGGCTGCATATAAGCACATCAAACAAGTTTAGGTACCCATATAGATTTGGGTCCCTTTTTGTTAGTCCTTTTCTTTCTGTTATCTTTGTTCAAGTAATAATAGGCATCAGTCATATTTAAATCTCCATGATTAACTTTAATGTCGTTTTTAGAAAGATAACCGTTAGAATGACAACACTCCGAGCAACACATACCAACATTTGCAATATGAATCATTTGCTTTATTGAATATCTGACAAGACTATTACAATCTTTATTCATACAAGCAAATGTATTCTTGTTCCAAATGTCAGATTCTATGTCACTACAAGAAGAAGTTGATGATTCCATCGGTTTGCATTTGGGAATCCACATAGGCTTTCCTTTCTCTTTTAAAGCCCTATCTGAAAAAGAAGAAGTAGAAGAGTCAGATATATTTCCAAAATTAGAAACTTGAGCCTTTGACCTTTTCTTTGATCTTCTTCTTTTACGACGCTTTTTAATATGAATATTTGAATTTGTCGTAAATGAATCGTCTAAAATTTCAAATTTAATCTCTGACATTGAAGACAAACTATCATCGGTAGAATCAAACTTCACATTAGTTTCCTTTAAACTTTCCTTGGAGTTATTCTGTTTTGAAAAATCAGATAAATCGGACTCAGAAGTAGTTTCAAAAATAAAATCAGAAGAAACTTCCTTAAAATCATATTCAGAAACCACATGTACATTTCTTTTATTTTCCAAATCCTCTAACTTAGATTCCAAATCCTTGATTTTATTTTCAAGACAAACTATCTTAGTTTCTAACACTAACGGAGGAATATACCTTTTAGTATCATACAATACTTCAGATTTATCCTTACTGTCAGTGTTAGTCACATAAGTATCAAAGTAATCATTGGATAAGAAATCTTTATTAGAATCTTTTGGTTTCGAAATGTACTTTGCGTTTTCTCTTGTATACACAAATGGAAGTTGCATTTTGGTAGTAAAATATCTTTTCTCCTTTTCTACTTCCAAAGCTTCCTCTTCATTTGTCCAATTTATTTTAAATTGGGGGGCATATCTTCCTAGATGTAGAAAATCAAAATCGTAAAGCGTTGGAACTTTTTCTTTCGAATCATCTAGAAAATGCGGATTTTCAAAACCTAAACCCCATTTTTCTTTAATAGCATTATAACTCCTCGGTTTGTTCAAATAAACAGTTTGTTCCGTTTGACCCCGAACATACAGTTTTTCCTCAAGTTCATTGATCTTATCTGAAAATTCATCTTTTTGGTTGGTCATAAGTCTCAAAGATTCCTCTTTCATTTTTATGATATATTCTGAATCTTCTATTTTCTTTTTAAACATATTTTCCATGTTAATCAAAATTATTTTATTATCTTCGATTTGAACATTAAGCGATTTGATTAACTTTGATTGATCATGAATAATGTCTTTTTCAGATAGTCTTTTAGATCGGAGAATCCGGATAGCTTTAACGACATTTTCCATTTGAGATGATATGAAGTTATAATCAAAATTAGAATGTACCTCAGATTCATCTGATGAAGTATCATCCTCCTGCTTTTCATCATCTGAAGCATCATCTCCCACAAAGCACATAGCGGCCGTCTCCTCATTGTTAGATTCATCATCAGAGAAATCAAGAAAGTACTCTTCTTCCACAAGCAGAATGTTTCCATTTTCTTTCTTCTCAACAAGATCCAATTTCTTCTTGTAGTACTGAGAATCTCTGACAACTTTGACTCTACAGTCTTTGGCCATGTGCCCAGTCTTACCACATTTGAAGCAAGTGATGATTGGCTTCTTCAATTCTTCAGCCTTTGGAATATACTTCTTTGGAGGATCAGCTTGAGGAGTGTAGGAAGAGCTTTCATTGAACTGTTTTCTTGGCCCTGAAGAGAAACGTTGATTATTGTTGCCTGACTTGTATTTCTTCTGAAAGTGTTGTGTCAACAATATCATTGCCTTTTCCAACTCTTCTCCGTCATCATCCACATTTCCATCAAAAGCATTTTCTACCAACGACTTCTCAGCAAGTTGCTTGGCCAGCAAAGCAATCGGATCTTCTGTTTTACCTTTAGCTTTCTTATCAATCTTTGCCTTCTTCATTAGAACCAAATCCTCATCCACCATCAGTAATTCATACAGCTCTTGAATCTGCATCTTAGAAATCCCAACATCATTTCTTAACCTATGACATGTCTTACTCCATTCCGGTTGAAGAGAATTCAGAAACTTCAGATTGACTTCCAATTCTGATTTAACCACCTTGATCTTGTACAGATTATTGATGACTCCCCAAAATCTATCAAATGTGCTCTTTAACGACTCATTCTCCAATGCTTTGAAACTTTCAAAACTGTTCATGTAACGAGTTTGTCGCAACTGAGTAGAAACGACAGATCCCAACATTATCTTCTCTAATTGAGCCCACATCAAAGTAATGTTATTTCGATAGCAGTCAATCCTGTTGTATATGAAATTTGGTAAAGAAAGGATCAGGTATGACTTGGCATCTTTATCTGCTTGATGTCTAAGGATTTCCTCCGGTGTGTAATCAGTCTCTTTCTTTTCTTCACGAGTTGCCGGAGTAGTAGCTGTAGCAGGAATCTCAACAACAGGTTTAACAAACGGGCCTTCCATCAAAGACTTCATTATATTCACACCGTTGCTTTGAAACTCGATAAAGTTGAGAAATCTATCACGCCATTGAGAAAACTCGTTTTCATTTATGAGCACCGGTGGCCGAGTGTTAGAGCCCAAAGTCATCATTATGTCATTCTTGAACATCATATCTTGATTTGCCATTGTAAAACAGAGGTTTGGGTTAGAAACGAAAGGATTCGGAAAAAATGACAAAGGAACAGTTTCGCAACCAACTAATGCGAAAACCACAAAGTTTTCGTAAGCAAAGGACACGAAAAGTCGAAGTTTTCGCAATTGACAGATGCGAAAACTAGACTTAGAAAGAAATTGAAGATCACTGAGGTTTTCGGGACAAAGGATTGCGAGAAGTGACAGTTTTCGTGACAAAGGAATGCGAAAAGATACTGTTTTCGTGAAAACGGAATGCGAGAAGTCACTGTTTTCGTAACAGTGGCTTGCGAAAAGATACTAATTGCTTAACAGTGGCTTACGAAAAGTTACACTTGGTTCCTGAAGAAGATCACGGATGATGAACTTGCGAGAACCTGATGAATCTTGCGAAAACCTGATGAATCTTGCGAAAACCTGAGATCTTGCGAAAACCGAACGAAAAATCCCAAACACATCTGAAATCTGAACGGATTAGCACGAAAATTCACATATATGCTCGAAAATGCAATCTAATCACTTACTCTCTTTTACACAAACTCTGAAAACCTCTGAATCAATAATACGCAGATCGAACAGAAGCCAAAAACGATAAACCAAAATCTGATGAAATCTTCAAAATTGAAGATCAAAAACACGATTAATCGAGAAACTTCCTTCACAAACAATGTTCTATATCTGAATCCGAATCAAATGAACCTAATCCCCAAGCAATTCGATCAGAAAATCGGATTTTTGAAAAAAAATCTCAAGAAAACGAGATTTCTTGATGAAAATCAAGAAATCAATCAAATTTCCTTGACAAATCTCTGCAAAAATTGATCACTGATAATCAAATACACTCTCGATTCTTCACACTGCTCTGATACCAATTGTAGATTACAAGATCAATGAAGAAGAAAGTGAATTTGATAGAGAGAAAATGTAGAAATTGTATATCTCTGATATTAGCAAAAGTTGTACAAAACAAGGAAGGAAAGGGTATTTATACCCATGACTTAGAAAGTCAAACTAACTAAAAGAAAGCTACAAGCTTACTTAAATACACATTGATTACAACATAAAATGTTCTAACAATTAGGTTTATCAGAATGTTAGCAACATCTGATTTCTTTCTGATAAACTCCACCCATGTGTATCTTGAGTATTCGTCGATCACCACAGGTATGTATTTCTTGCCTCCTAGGCTCTGCATAGCGATTGGACCGTAGAGGTCGACATGAACCATGTACAGAGGCCTAGGACAAGACACATCAGTCTTTCCTTTGTGGGAAGCCCTCTTAAGCTTGCCCATCTCACATGCTGAGCACAAATGATCTTTACTGAATTTGACGTTCGGCAGACCTTTAACAAAATCAAGTTTCACAAGCTTGTCAAGAGTATGGAAGTTCAGATGGCAGAACCTGTTGTGCCATAACCAGACTTCTTCGTTTTTACAAGCAACAAAGCAGAGATTGTCTTCTTTGTTCCTGATACTAGAGTTCATAAGATATAAATCTCCTCTTTGTTCAGCCCGCATAAGTTCGACTCCAGTATCTTCTCCTTGCATAGAGCAAAAGGTTCTTTTGAACATAACGTCGAAACCAGTATCACAGAGTTGGCTAACACTTAGGAGATTGTGCTTTAGGCCATCCACATATGAAACTTTGCATACTGATATGTTCTTCTTTTTTATGACTCCATAGCCTTTATAATATCCCTTCTTATTGTCGCCAAATGTTACAGATCCTCCATCGAGTTTGTCTTTGTAAGAGGACAGTAGACCTCTGTCGCCAGTCATGTGCCGCGAGCACCCGGAGTCAAGATACAAGATCGACACATACTGCTTCTGTAAAACAATCAGAGATTTTTAGGTACCCATATCCAAATGGGTCCCTTTTTGTCAGAGGTCTTCAAGGTTGCCTTAGCATCCTTGGGTTTGGTTTTAACTTCTGTTGAAGAACCATTTTGTTTCTTCTTTCCCTTGAATTTAGCATTCTTTTTGGGCAAAGAGAGGAAACAGTGTGGGCTTGAGAAGTGTTGATTCAATTGATACATGAGATCAAAGCAATGACAGTAATGAATATGTGAAGAGATTTGCTTAAAATTTTCATTGAAAACATTAAATAGGGGTACAGAGGCTTTATTACAAATTTACAATTTATCCTAGCATTTGACTTCCTATTACAAGAAGACCTATGTAGACTAGATTGTTGTTTTGAAAATTCTTCGTAGGGAGTAGCCTTCTGTGGACCCCTTCCTCTGTGGTGAACTTCTTCAGGTTTCACTGTCACAGAAGCAAAAGATTTGTTATTTTCAACCCATTTACCCTTCTGTTGCCAAGTTAATATTTCTTTAAAAAGCCTTGAGGGTTTTTAAGTTTTAGAGCTCATTGGATTTTGAGAAGTCACTTTCTTCTATTGTTTGATACTCTCAAGCTCAAGAGAGGTTTTGGCTTGTATACACATGTTCAAAAGGTCCGGACAAATAGGAACACTTATGCTTTTCTCCTTAGGGAAAATGGTTCTGTTAAGAATACCAGAAGGAAGTTTAAATCCCTCTGAAGCACAAGGAACTATTTCTGACTCATTTGAGTCAGTCTCAAATTCGTCAGAGGATGAATCATCCTCATATACAGAGGTTGAGTCACTCAGATCTCTGTCGACAGAGGTTGGACTTTCAGAGCATGTGCCATACTCACTTACTTCCTTTTCTTTGGGACTATTTTCCATGTCAACAGAGGTATTTATCAAGTTTTCCTCAGATAGTTTTTGGTCGTCAGAGGATGTACAGAGGTTTTCATAAAAGTTGTTTTTCCCGATTTCTATTAACTCTATTTCAGAAATATTTTTGATTTTTTCTTCTAAAGAAGCAGGCATGTACTCAGGTGCCTCTGCAGATAGTTTCTTTTCAGAGTTTATCATACAGACAAAAGCGACCTGTGTTTGAGTCTCAGGGTTACCAAACTTGAAGATTCCTATCTGATCTTGAGTTTTCAGATACTTCTTGGGTTTGGATTCTCTTTTGACAGAGATTGAAGGTGATAAATCTGTGTTCTCATACCACACATTTATCATCTTCAGAGGCTTCCTTTTGTGAGGTTCCCCAGAGACTTTTCGCCTTTTGCTAACAGAGAGTAAGTTTGGAAATCCGGGTTTTCTTGTATCACCTATACAGAACAGAGACGACAGAGACTTGTCTCTTTTGGTTCTAGTGTATGGATCTATATCACAGAAGCCAATTCCCCGTCTCCCTATTTGTGTATTTCTCTTTTCATATACCATCTGTGCATCTTGATATTTTTTTTAAAGGATCTCGTCTGAGTAGGTCTTGACGAATGACTTCTCTTTCCTTTTGAAAATAGTGTTTGAGAGCAAGAATATTCATTCTGTCGCTCTCAACATCCATAAGTTCTTTAGATTTAGCTCTTAAGGCCGAGTTGAGTTCTGAAATATTTTCTTTTAAAGGATTTAGATGTTTGTGCCAATTAGTTTCAATCTCTTCCTTTTCTTGAAATATTTTAGCCTTTTCTTGAGTGAGAAGTCTAACTTCTCTTTCAAAAAATGCAAGCTTTTTCTGAACACTTTCGCAAGTCTTTTTGAGTTCAGTGTATTCAATGGTTAGTTTAAGCAAATCATCTTCTGCTTGATTAGAGTAAGAGTCAGAAGTGGATACCTCACTATCAGAGTCGGAGGAGCTGACCTCTGCCATCGCACAGAACAAGGCGTTCTTCTTGTCGCCTTCGTCAGAGGATGTATCTGACTGCCAGTTTTCCTGCTACACCATGAGCGACTTCTGAGCATAAAATTCTGCCTTCTTTTTATAGAAAGCAGAATCCCTCTGAGGGCGGTTTAGCTTGCTTCTGCAGTCAGTAGCATAGTGGCCTGGCTTGCCACAAATGAAACACCCCTGCTTCTGCAGTCAGTAGCATCTGTCGTCTGACCTCTGTCGGTCACCACCTCTGTCGTTCCTGTCATTCGACCTCTGTTGGTCATTCGAACCTTCTCTTCCCTGATTTCTTGACTCGTACTTCTATCCTCTATCATCCCTTCCATCACGTTCATAACCTTTCTTCCTGTATCCTCCTCTTCCAAATTCTTTCGTCAACAGAGCTAAAGATTTAGCTATCGTGGCCATCGTTGCCTCTACCTCTTATACCAATTCCTCCTCAGAACTATCAACCATCACCACTTTCTTCTTCTTCTCCTTCTTCTCCTCCACAGCTTTCTCCTTCTTAGGCTTTTCTTTTGCCTCTGTAGTCTTCCCAACAAGTGCCAGAGGCCTTGCAGTTTGAGTTTTTGTCTGGGCGATTTGGGGTTCTTGGGCTGCCAGAGTTCCATAAAGATCTGATAAACTCCAGGTGTCTAAGTCCTGATTAGCTTGAAGGGACATAGACAGCTGGAGCCATTCTTTGTTGAGGCTCTTTAGGAGCATGACATTGTTCTCTTCAGAGGTTCTGTGGATCCCAAACTTTCTGCACTTGTTTATCAAAGAGTTAAACCAATCATAAGTTGCCTGCAGAGACTCTGTTGGCAGAGCTTTGAAAGAGTAATATTCATTGATACATTGGGCTCTGCGATTTCTGAGTCTTAGCCCCTCCTTCCAATTGTTTGTCCAATTCCTTCCATAAATCGTATGCAGATTCACACGCATATAGGGATTGGAAGAGGTCATTGGGGATGGCCATTATCAGAAGTCTTTTGGCCTTCTGAGAAAGTTCGTATTGCTCCCAGTCAGGTGTAGACCATTTATCTTTTGTCTTAGGTTTCTCGTGCTCAAGAATTTCTGGAGTGTCGTCTGTCATAGGTGCACGTGGTACTGTGATCATAGGAACGAGGGGATGATTGTAAACATATTTCAGAACTTCTTTATCAGAGCCCTCGAAGAAGTGAATCATTCGTATCATCCACTAAGGGTACTCATCTCTGAGCAAAGTGGGTGGTTTTGTTAAGGAACCGGCAGAAAAGTAGTTGTTGGTGTTCGTCATTTTAATTGGTTTTGGAAAATACCAGAAAACAGAGTATGAACTGAAACTTGCAGATGATGGGTCAGATTTTTAGAAAAGAGCTTATGAGTGTATAAACCTTGAACAATGCACTAAAATGGAAAGTTTTAACCGAGAATACAGATTCTGTAGGTTTACCAAAGTCGAACTGGTCGAGAATGGCAGAAAAACAGAGTCTGTTTGAAATAAACTAAGAGCAGGTTAAAATCAAGCCAAATTTCTACCAAAAATCATTGTAAGAGAGGATCTCTTGATATAGAAAATTAAGGATGGCTCTGATACCAATTGTTGATCCCGATTTTACTCAACAATGATATAAATATCTAATAGTTCAAACAAATAGAGTGTGCGGAAGCGTTTTAACGAACTATGAAGATATTTAGGGTAGAAAGACACACAATCAAATACGTGAAAATAGTAATAACACAAGAACTTTATCTCAAAGATTCACTGTATATTGATTTAAATAAGGACACCAAGAACACCGAAGGTTAAAAAGAATTTTGTTCTAAAGAGTGTGTGTGTCGTGCAAAGCTTGATAGAAGAGCTCAACATGAGCCTTCTATTTATACTATTCACCAGGGGACAAGTTCTAGACAATAAGGACTAAAGGGTACAAGACACGATCGTGAGACTGCTACAGGTACAACGTTAATGTAGTGCACCATTTTCGTCAAAGGCTGTAACCCATCATAGGTTGACACGTGGAGTGTGCAGGGCACGCCTTGTACGAATGATCTTCGGGATCTTCCTACAGCAGAGAACGTGAGAAGCACGATTGTCTTTGTCTTGATCTTCAAGTATTCTTCTAAGTCCAGTCTTCATACCACAGAGGCTGTGTCAAGTATGACAAAGGCTCTGTGGCCTTGTCTTCTGTGAAGGCCTTCTGCTGAGTCTTCACTTGAATCTTCTATCGGTGTTTTGGCAGAAGTTATGTCGGTGTCTTTACACTTAGCCTATTTTTCAATACTTCTATTAATAATAGGAATTGGAGCTAACAATCTCCCCCTAAGTATTGACAAATAAAAATTGAAAAGTGTATGGTTTTCTAGGCAAAGAACACGACATAAGGTATTTGACCTCTGTTGAAAGTTTACTCTTCATATAAGATCATGCCAGAGGCATTTACATATGATTACAGTGCATGATATGAAAAGTAAGCAGAGGTGAGTTATGGATGTCAGATTCTGGCATTTGGGAAGTCGTCAACTTTGTGTCCTCCGAGTCCTCCGTCTTTTAGCTCATGGTAGATTCTGATGCAGAGGTTTCTGAAGTTGATGACAGAATCAATGACCTCTATCAATCTGTCTGCTAGAGCTTGATCCATGAACTCTGTTCCTCTGTGCTCCATGAGGTTGCTTCTGAATTCGATCAGAGTCTGTGTAGCATATTTTTGGCAGTCAACCTCTAGGAACAACTTTGATTTTCCTGCTGGATCCTGAAAGACATACCCGATCCTTGGAAAAGTGATGATAGAGTTTGGTCTTGCAGAGGGTGGGCAATCATCTTCTGGTGCAGGGATTCTCAAGCCTCTTACTCCAAGATCGAGTCCTAGCTGGAAGTCAGTCATGCTATACATCAGAAGTCTTTCTCGCATGGCCACTCTGATTTCTCTGTAAGCACTTTGTACTTCGAGTCTGTGGCCGTAGTTCTATCTTGCCCATTGCAGAAGATCAGGCAGATCATAGAGGTTTAGATTTCTCAGATCTGCATCTGAGAAAGTAGTTTCTGATCTGTCTACCCTCTTGACTCTATAGAGGTTGTAGTGAACCTCTCCTCTGTGGGTATGGGACATTTTACAGTAGATGACCTTGTCGATTTTGGAGTTTGAGAAGATCTCTTTCACTGGTTTGGTTTTCTTACTGAAGAATTGCCTTTTTAGCTCTTTTTAAATGTAAGGGTGCAGTTTGGATGGTAGCAGAGGGCTTCTGCGTTCCAGCCAGAAGTGTCTAAGGAGTCTGCAATATCAGAGCGTTGGATAGGAATTGGGGAGTGCAGAGGTTGTTCACGGGTTTCTTCTGCCATTTCTTCTTCTATTTCAACTCCCTCTGCGATTGTTTGCAGAGGAGAGCGAGGCTTCTTTGTTTTCTTCTTGCTTTTCTTTCTTTTGGGTTTGGGGGCACCCTCCTCAGAAGACTTATGTTTTCTTTACTTCTTTTCGTCTTTAGGAGGAGGTGCAGAAGATCCAACCACTGTTTCTGCAGGTGGAGACTGTTGGGTTTGTGCAACACTGGTAGAGGTGCCCTCTGTTGATTTCTTTGCTTTGGTGATCTTCTTCTTATTGGGGGGGTGTGGCAGAGGGTTTCCTCTTAGAAGCAGAAGTCTCTAATTGGCTTCTCCGAAGAA
Organism: Saussurea involucrata; assembly: GCA_033807775.1. NCBI lineage: Eukaryota > Viridiplantae > Streptophyta > Magnoliopsida > Asterales > Asteraceae > Saussurea > Saussurea involucrata. The sequence goes on from CM066322.1 coordinate 117,888,321, forward strand.
GAAAATTTCCCTGTATTTGTTCATGTTTTGCATAGGCCGCTGCCCACTCCTCATCGCTCATTCTCTCTACTACCTGGTCAGTTATAGAGGCTCCTGGATGCGGGGGTGTCACTGGACTCGGTTCAGGAGTCCTGTGATCGCGTATATATGCTATCTTAAGGTCTTCGTCGCTTTCATATGCCAGAAGTTTGGTTGGTAGGGGTCTGCAGAAGTTGTAGCTATCCATGTGCTCTGTTGGAGTGTTCTTCGCCATAGGGTAGGTTTTCACAGTTGGTCCCTCCATTGGCCATTTTTCCAAGAGTAGCAGAGGTTCTAGAAGAACACCTAGGATCCTCTGATATTGCAGTGGGGGAAGATCTTTGGTTGTGGGTCCTTTTTCCCTCTGAGTGAAGATTCTGTGGTCTATGGTGTTGACAATCTCCTATTTTCCCCGTAAGGCATCTGTTTAGAATAGAGAATAGAGTGTTCCACAGAGGGGGGAACCTTTTCCTTCTGAAGTCATTCCTCTTCTTCAATGTTGTGTTGTACCCCAACATCTCTGCGAACCTGCAGAGGTCTGAATCTGATGGTTCCTCTGCATATTTCTTTATCCCTAGATGACCCCTGGTTGGTAGGCCAAATTCAAAGGAGAACATAGTTATGTTGAATTTTATTTCAAGGTATTCTGGTTGGTCGGGTTTGGATATGTATCCTTTGATTTGCCTAGTCTCTTGGTCATAAAAATAGCTCTGCCAGAACTGATTGAGGTATCTGGCAGGGATCTTCTTCACATTCTTGGTTAACAGAGGGAACAAATAGCGGTTTTCCAGAATGTTTAAAAGAATGGCATGTTCCTCCCCGAAGGTTGTTCTGGAGGGAACAAGATAGTGGTTATTGGGTTTTAAGGGAAGAACACGATCAAAGTGTTCATGTTCAAGAAAGTTTTGGACGTGGGTTGTCGGAGTGAAGTCCACTGAATCACCGGAGTTGTCTTGTTCTAGGTTTCTGACCAAGTTTGGGTTCTGTGAGTGCTCTGAGTGGACTGGAGAGTTCACCGGAGTGTTGGAGGTGGAAGCCATTGTGTTAATCTTGAAGAACGGATTAGAAATGGAGAAGTTGCAGGTTTGCAATGTTCGCCGGAGAAGAAGGTATCAGTAAATTAGTAACAGGAATGAGAAATGAGATGAACGGGGTTATATAGTGGGGTAGAAATGGATTGAATTCTGTGGTAAAAAGTGAATTCAATAAACATTTGGGGCCCGCACTTGTGTTTTACAGCTGGTAAGACGTTTTAGAAGATCGTGTGGCCTGCACGTCCAATGAAAATATGCCACGTCAGATGTGTCAGAGCACGATTAGACGTCATGTGCGGCCCATTAATGCTTGGCGCGTGGGCGTGTCCACTTGCAAATGTTTGTCACTCGCAGAATTAACCCGTATGTTACTGAATTTCCATAAAGAGCCAAGTGTCAGAATCAGCAGAGGCTCTGTAGTGTAACGACCTCTGTGATCTGAAACATTCTCTTCACCTTCTTCTGATGCCTGTACCTTTACCAAAAAAGTTTGAAAATCCATAGGAGAGGATCGATAGAACTTTAGTACAAAATTTATATCCACAGAGGCTTTGAGGCTCTGTTGAAGCCAACAGAGGCTCTATGAGTGCAAATTTCTAATAACTAGAGATTTATGAAACCTTTTGATCATCCAAGGTTTACATTGTTTTAAACACTGTTTTAGGACATATTTGAAAGTTTGTGTCTTAGAAAATTGTTTTGGAAAAAGTTTTGTGCGAGGCACTCATCTTTTGATTCTCCTTTGCTTGGCAAACTACCTCACTTCTATGGATATGATTGACTATGACTCCTCTTTTGCTCCCCTTGAATTAACAACTTCTGTGGATTAATTCACGGTCTCCTTCTGCTCCCTCTTGACCTATGCTTGGATCATATAAGATAAGTAATGAATTAACAGTATAAATTTAAGCTTTCATAAGATTTCTTTATAAGAAACAACCGATCAGTTTTCTTTTCCTCTTCTCCTTCTTAAAATAACATTTCTCTCTTTTGTTATTTCTGTACAAAAACCATATCAATCTTCAAAATCTTTAGCTTTTCTCCCCCTAAAGTTTTGGAAAGCAAAATCATCTTCAAAATCTTTAGCTTTTCTCCCCCTAAAGTTTTGGAAAGCAAAATCATCTTCAAAATCTTTAGCTTTTACAGGACTTAATTTTTGTAAATTGTCTGAACTGGTTATAGAAATTGCAGGTCTCACAAAAACTTCAATAATCTCAGGCATGATGAAATGACAAATTCGAATATCAACTATGAATTATGATAAAAAATGAGAAACAACACAAATCTAGAACATGCAAGAATTAATCAAATCTGTCACATGCATTTCATCAAACAGTTAGAGTACATGAATTAATGAAATCTTCTTTTCAACAAAAAATTTGAATACTAATCAACATGCAACAGATATAATCACCTTGATCAAGAAACCAATCAAGAATTTCGAAAACATACCTGTGATCTCTGTTTAATTTTGAGAATTAATCAGCATAGAGAGAAAATCTTTGGATGACTTGATTGTAAGATATCGATTCAACAGAAAGACAAATTCAAATTTCTTGAATCAATGATAGAAATGAATTCAAGAATTGTAAGGAATTCAAGAATTGTTAGCAGCAGCGGAATCAATTGTCGAATTGATCAAGAAACTTCAAGAACGCGATCAAACACACTCTTGGACGAATTTGTTTGTTGATTGGCTCTGATACCAATTGTAAGTTTCATAATCGTCACTTATAATCAAGATTCAATATAGAATGAACATTCAAGATCGTATTCACAGCAACTGGTCATATGATTTATTAACAATCTGTGAATTGCAAGATATTACAATGAGTTTCTCTCTCAAAAGATATGCGTGAAAAGTTATGTGAAAGATTAGCCAAAGATCTTTTAGCATAGAGTTGCTAACTCCTATATATACTGTTTAAGGAAAGACTAAAGCTACAGTACATAAAAGAAACAGACTAATAGAACAATTACACGTGTCCTAATTAGTAACTGAATATAACAGAGAATATCCCAAGATATGAATTCTGAACATACTTCTGAATAAGCGCTTCAGAACAATTGTCTTCATAGTCAGAAGTTCTGAGTCTCCTACTCAGAACTCTGAACCTTCTAGTCAGAATCCAACACTTAGAATCTTTTTGAGATTTCTCACTCAGAACTTCTGAGTCTTCTACTCAGAACTTCTGAGTCTTCTGAGTCTTCTTTAGTCTTCTTACTCAGAACTCAACACTTGTGTTTTTGACAAAACTCTAGACCTAACAATAGAACATAGGTCAAACTCACCAGAGGTTCTATGGATATCGTCAGAGGCTCTAAGCAATAGAGGTTATGAGCAATCCCACAGAAGCTCTGTAGGGTGCTGAACTTTTGGTGATAAAAGAATTTACATGCTGAAGGATATATATACATATATACAAGAGGATCAAGTCTTACTTACAGAGGATTCAACTCATGTTTATCATACCCAACTTACTTACCAAGAAAAGGAAAATTTTCTCATCAAGTGCCTTGGTAAATAAGTCTACAAGCTAGTATTCAGTGGACACAAAGTACATCTCGATTGTGCCATGTTCAACATGATGCTTCAGAAAGTGGTAACGAATATCGATATGCTTTGTTTTTGAGTGTTGTACTGGATTGGCAGATATAGCTATGGCACTTTTTGAATCACAGAGGATGGGAATTCTGTATATGGTGTAACCGTAGTCCTTTAGCTGAGTCTTCATCCACAGAACTTGGGAGCAACAGCTAGCAGCAACAACATATTCAGCTTATGCAGTAGATGTCGACACACAATTCTGCTTCTTTGACGTCCAACTGACTAGTTTACCACCAAGGAATTGACAACTCCCAGAGGTGCTCTTTCAGCCTAGTTTGCATCCTCCATAATCTGAGTCTGTGTATGCCTTAAGATCAAAGCCAGAGTTCTTTGGATACCAGAGTCTGAGATTTTTAGTCCCTTTAAGGTATATGAAGATCCTCTTTATAGCAATAAGGTGGGATTCCTTTGGGTTAGCTTGATATCTTGCACAGAGGCATGTGGCATATATTATATCAGGTCTACTTGCTGTTAAGTATAAAAGGGACCCAATCATGCCTCTGTAGAGCTTTCACTCTACATATTTGCCATTTAGATCTGAGTATAACTTATTTCCAGTGGCCATGGGGTCTTCATTACAGAGGCATCAGAGAGACTGAATTTTGAAAGAATGTTAGAGACATATTTAGCTTGATTTATAAAAATGCCCTCTGATGATTGTTTTACTTGGAGTCCTAGGAAGAAGTTTAATTCTCCCATCATACTCATTTCAAACTCACTCTGCATGAGATTTTCAAAATCCTTGCACTGTTGTGCATTTGTAGAACCAAATATAATGTCATCCACATAGATCTGTACAAGCAGAATCTCATCACCTTTTCTGTTATAAAACAAAGTAGTATCAGTTGTACCTCTGTCGAACTCATTATTGAAAAGAAATGCTGAAAGACGTTCATACCATGCTCTTGGAGCCTGTTTCAGTCCAAACATAGCTTTATCAAGATAATAGACGTATTTTAGGTACTTGGCACTTTCAAACCCTAGTGGCTGCTGGACATAGACTTCTTCTTGAATTTCACCATTTAGAAAGGCAGATTTTACATCCATTTGAAAGACTTTGAAACCTCTGTGGGCTGTGAAGGCTAAGAAATTTCTTATTGCATCGAGCCGTGCGACAGGGGCAAAAGTTTCATCGTAATCAATGTCTTCTTCTTGGCGACATCCCTTGGCCACCAATCTCGCTTTGTTTCTAATGACCACCCCATCCTCATCCTTTTTGTTTCTGAAGACCCATTTAGTCCCTATTGCTTGTTTCCCTTTAGGCAGAGGAACTAGGGTCCATACCTTGTTTCTCTCAAACTGTAGAAGCTCTTCTTGCATGGCATCTACCCAGTTTGGATCTTCTAGGGCTTCAGAAATGCGTTTTGGCTCGATCACACTAATAAAATTTGTAAAGAAACAAAAATTAGCTGTGGCTGATCTTGTCTTTACTTTCTCAGAAGGATCACCAATAATTTGGCTCGTAGGATGGCTCATCGTCCACTTTGTTGTTCTGGGGAGATGGTCATTGGCATCATCTAGTTGAACTTCAGAGGCTGCAATTGTTGGTTCTTGTGCATCCTCTGTCGTGGAGGGTACTTCTGTGCTTGAACTTGGTTCTGCAGCTTGTGGGGGTATTCGAAGAAGAGTTGGAATCGGTTCCTCTGAGGAAGTTGAGACTGAATCCTCATTTTCCTCTGGTATTGGTTCCTCTGTTGTAGCTGGAGTTGGTATGTCCAGTGCCTCTGTTGTAGAATCTTTGGTTGTTTCATCTTCTGTTGGCTCCCCCTCGACACGTGCATCTGCATGATTCACAGAAGAGGATGAAGTATTTAATGGACCAGTTAGAGATATACCTGACTCAGTCTGGTTGGCAGAAGATGTTTCTCCAGAGGCTCTAGCAGCTCCAACAGAGGGATCAATATCATCATGGAACATCTCTTCAAATAGCAGATTTAAATCTGCTTCTCTTGTCTTTGAGATGCTAGAGGATTCCTTTTTTAGACCGAGTTCTGAACTGATTTGTTCAGAAGTCTTCTGAAAAGAATCGTTAAAAGAGACATTTATGCTTTCCACTATAGATCGAAACCGCAGAAGACATACTCTGTAAGCCTTTGAAGTAGCAGAGTATCCTACGAACTTCCCTTCATCTGCTTTCGCATCGAACTTCCCTCTAGCTTCTCTGTCATTTAAGACGAAGCACTTGCATCCAAACACATGAAATAACTTGATGTTGGGTCGCCTCTGATTGATCAATTGATAAGGAGTCTTGATGTGCCTTTTGACTATGGATGATCGATTTTGGGTATAACATGCTGTTGATATAGCTTTTGCCCAGAAAGAAATCGGCAATCCAGACGCTGTTAGCATAGTTCTGGCAGCCTCCACAAGCGTTCGGTTCTTTCGTTCAACAACGCCATTTTGTTGTGGAGTGCGTGATGCAGAGAAGTTCTGCGAGATGCCTTCTTTTGTGAGGTTGGCTTCAATGACAGTGTTTTTGAATTCTGTGCCATTGTCGCTTCTCAACTTCTGAATTTTGCACTCGTACAGAACCTGGATCCTCTTCATTAGGTTTATCAGAATATTAGGAACATCTGATTTCTTTCTGACAAGCTCCACCCATGTATATCTTGAGTATTCGTCGATCACCACCAGTATGTATTTCTTCCTTCCTAGGCTCTGTGTAGCAATTGGACTACAGAGGTCGACATGAAGCATGTACAGAGGCCTAGGACAAGACACATCAGTCTTTCCTTTGTGGGAAGCCCTCTTTAGCTTGCCCAGTTCACATGCTGAGCACAAATGATTCTTGTTGAATTTGTCGTTTGGCAGACCTTTCACGAGATCAAGTTTCACAAGCTTGTCTAGAGTATGGAAGTTCAGATGGCAGACCTGTTGTGCCATAACCAGGCTTCTTCGTTTTTACAAGCAACAAAGCAGAGCTTGTCTTCTTTGTTCTTGACACTGAAGTTCATAAGATATAGATCTCCTCTTCGTTCAGCCCGCATAAGTTCGACTCCAGTATCTTCTCCTTCCAGAGAGCAGAAAGTTCTTTTGAACATAACGTCTAAACTAATATCGCATAGTTGGTTAACACTTAGAAGATTGTGCTTTAGGCCATCCACATATTTAACTTTGCATACTGATATGTTCTTCTTTTTGATGACTCTGTAGCCTTTAATATATCTCTTCTTGTTGTCGTCAAAGATTACAGATCCTCCATCAAGTTTGTCTTTGTAAGAGGATAGTAGACCTCTATCGCCAGTCATGTGCGCACCCGGAGTCAAGATACCAGATCGGCACACACTGCTTCTGCAAGACAATCAAAGATTTTTAGGTACCCATATCCAAATGGGTGCTTTTTTGTCAGAGGTCTTCAAGGGTGCCTTAGCATCCTTGGGTTTGGTTTTAACTTCTGTTGAAGAACCATTTTGTTTCTTCTTTCCCTTGAATTTAGCATTCCTTTTGGGCAAAGAGAGGAAACAGCGAGGGCTTGAGAAGTGCTGATTAAGTTGATACATGAGATCAAAGCAATGACAGTAATTAATATGCGAAGAAATTTACTTGAACTTTTCATTAAAAACATTGAAACAGGGTACAGAGGCTTTATTTTTACAATCTATCCTGGCACTAGACTTCCTATTACAAGAAGACCTATGTAGTCTAGATTGTTGTTTAAAAAATTCTCCTTTGGGAGTAGCCTTCTGTTGACCCCTTCCTCTGTGGTGAACTTCTGCAGGTTTCACTGCCACAGAAGAGAAAGATTTGTTATTTTCAACCCACTTACCCTTCTGTTGCCAAGTTAATTTTTCTTTAAAAGGCCTTAAGGGTTTTGAATTTTTAGAACTCGTTGGATTTTGAGAGGACACTTCCTTCTGTTGTTTGATTTTCTCAAGCTCAAGAGAGGTTTTGGCTTGTATACACATGTCCAAAAAGTTCGGACAAATAGGAACACTTGTGATTTTCTCCTTGGGAGGAATAGTTCTGTTAAGAACTCCAGAGGGTAGCTTAAATTCCTCTGAGTCACAAGGTACTAACATCTTTGACTTAGAGTCAGTCTCAGATTCGTCAGAGGATGAGTCGTCCTCATATACAGAGGTTGAATCACTTAGTTCTCTTTCAACAGAGGCAGGACTTTCAGAGCATGTGCCATACTCGCTTTCTTTCTTTTCTATCGGACTAACTTCCAAGTCAATGGAAGTATCTAATAAAATTTCATCAGAGAGATTTTGATTGACAGAGGATGTACAAAAGTTTTCATAAAAGTTATTTTCCCGATTTCCATCAACTCTTTTTAAGGGATATTTTCAAGTTCTTCTTCTAAATTGGTAGTCTTGAACTCAGGTGCCTCTGCCGATAGTTTTTTTTCAGAGTCTATCATGCAGACAAAAGCAACTTGTGTTTGAGTCTCGGGGTCACCAAACTTGAAGATTCCTATCTGATCTTGAGTTTTCAGATATTTTTTAGGTTTGGATTCTCTTTTGACAGAGATTGAAGGTGACAAATCGGTGTATTGAAACCACATATTTATCATCTTCAGAGGTTTCCTCTCGTGAGGTTCCCCAGAGACTTTTCGCCTTTTACTTACAGAGAGTAGGTTTGGAAATCCAGGTTTTCTTGTACTTCCAATATGAAATAGAGAGGACAGAGACTTGTCTCTTTTGGTTCCAGTGTATGGATCTATATCACAGAAGCCAATTCCCTGTCTCCCTATTTGTGTATTGATTTTCTCGTACACGATCTGTGCATCTTGATATTTCTTAATTAGGAGATCTCTTCTGAGTAGATCTTGACAGAGGACTTCTCTTTCCTTTTGAAAATGGTGTTTAAGAGCTAGGATATTCATTTTGTCGCTCTCAACGTCCATAAGTTCTTTAGATTTTTCTTTTAAGGCAGAGTTGAGTTCATAAATCTTTTCTTTCAAAGAATTTAGGTGTTTGTTCCAATTTGTTTCAATTTCTTTCTTTTCTTGAAAAATTTAGACCTTTTCTTGAGTGAGAAGTCTAGCTTCTCTCTCAAAGAAGGTGAGCTTCTTCTGAACACTTTCGCAGGTCTTTTTAAGTTCTGCGTATTGAATGGTCAGTTTAAGCAAATCAGCTTTTGCTTGATTAGAGTAAGAGTCAGAAGTGGATACCTCACTATCAGAGTCGGATAAGCTGACCTCTGCCATTCCACAGAACAAGGCATTTTTGTCGCCTTCATCAGATGATTCATCTGACAGCCAGTTCTCCTGATTAACCATTAGCGACTTCTGAGCATAATATTCCGCTTTCTTTTGGTAGAAAGCAGAATCCCTCTAAGGGCGGTTTGGTTTGGTCCTGCAGTCAGCAGCATAGTGGCCTGGCTTGCCACAATTGGAACACCCCTGGTTCTGGGAATCATTGCCAGCTCTGTCGTCCGACCTCTATCGGTCACCACCTCTATCTCCTCATTCGAACCATCTCTTCCTTGGTTCCTTGTCTCATACTTCTCTCCTCTGTCATCCCCTCCACCATGTTCATACCCTTTCTTCTTGTATCCTCCTCTACCAAATTCTTTCGTCAACAGAGCTAAAGATTTAGCTATCGAGACCATCGTTGCCTCCTCCTCTTCTACCAATTCCTCCTCAGAACTATCAACCATCACCACTTTCTTCTTCTTCTCCTTCTTCTCCTTCTCAGCTTTCTCCTTCTTAGGCTTCTCTTTTGCCTCTGTAGCCTTGCCAACAAGTGTCAGAGGCCCAACAGTTTGAGTTTTTGCCTGGGCGATTTGGGGTTCTTGGGCTGCCAAAGTTCCATAAAGATCTGATAGACTCCAGGTATCTAAGTCCTGATTTGTTTGAAGGGACATAGATAGCTGGAGCCATTCTTCGTTGAGGCTCTTTAGGAGCATGACATTGTTCTCTTCAGAGGTTATGTGGATTCCAAACTTCCTGCACTTATTTATCATAGCATTAAACCTGTCATATATTGCCTGCAGACACTCTGTCGGCAGAGCTTTGAAAGAGTAAACCAATCATGCCTCTATAAAGTTTGATATCTGCTGAAACACCTTTGAGATCAGCATCTAACTTTATGTTAGTTGCCATAGGTGTTCTCATAGAAGCACAATCAGACATTTTGAACTTTTTCAGAATATCTCTGACATATTTTCCTTGATTTATGAAAATACCTTTTGGTAGTTGTTTGACTTGAAGACCAAGGAAAAAATTCAGTTCACCCATCATGCTCATTTCAAATTCAGATGACATGATTTTTGAAAAATTATCACATAATTCTGGACTGGTAGAACCAAATATTATGTCATCAACATAAATCTGAATCAGAATCAAATCATTACCCTGTTTCTTTAAAAACAAAGTTGTGTCAATCTTACCTTTCTTGAATCCTGAACCTAACAGGTGTTTAGTAAGAGTGTCATACCAGGCTCGTGGTGCTTGTTTTAGACCATATAAAGCTTTGTCTAAAATATAAACATGATCAGGGAATTCTGGATCAACAAAACCTTCAGGTTGATGGACATACACCTCTTCATTAAGTTTGCCATTTAGAAAGGCTGATTTGACATCCATTTGATACACCTTGAAGTTTTTATGTGCAGCATAGGCTAAAAATATTCTGATTGCCTCTATTCTTGCCACTGGTGCAAATGTCTCATCATAATCAATTCCCTCTTGTTGACAGTATCCCTTTGCAACCAATCTTGCCTTGTTTCTGATGACAACACCTGATTCATCCTTTTTGTTTCTGAACACCCATTTAGTTCCAATAATAGATTTACCTTCAGGCTTTGGAATGAGTCTCCAGACTTTATTTCTTTCAAATTGAAGCAATTCCTCTTGCATTGCTGAAATCCAGTCTGGATCCTCTAAGGCTTCATTAGCTTTCTTTGGTTCAATCACACTCAAGAAACCAGCAAACATTGCTTCATTTGCTGTAGCTGATCTGGTTTTTACTCCTGCTGAAGGATCACCTATTACTTGATGAATAGGATGATTTTTAGTCCATTTATTTGCACTAGGAAGTACATCAATCTCTGAATAATTGTTGTTTGCATCATTCTCATCAATGATTGATTGTAATTCTGAACTGTCCCCTTGTTCTGATGTATGAATAGGAGTCATATCCAAGTTTGGGTTCTGATTAATTAAGTCATAATTCAGAGTGACTTGTTCAGAGTTCTGAGTACAAGAATCAGAATTCTGATTACAAGGTTCAGAATTTTCACCACTTGTATGTATTAGATTTGGACATTCCTCTGATGGACCTTTGTCAGAAATTACAGTTGATTGAACTATTTCTGGAGTCTTATTTTTCATCTCTTTGACCATCTTTGGGTTTTCATATTCTGCATAAGATTCAGAAATTAGTTCACTAAAAGCATCCTTAAATAGTAAATTGAGTTCTGAACAAATAGGATTAGAATTTGTATCAGAAGTCATTTTTGTCTTGTTCAGCATGAGTTCTGAACTGTCTTGTTCAGAAGTCCGCATTCTGGCTTCATCAAAAGTTACATTTATGCTCTCCATCATCCTCTTGGTTCTTCTATTGTAGATTCTGAATGCTTTGGAAGTTAAAGAATAACCCACAAAGTATCCTTCATCTGCCTTTTTATCGAATTTGGCAAGATTTTCTCTGTCTCTGAGAACATAGCACCTGCAACCAAAAACATGAAAGAATTTGATTAATGGTTTTCTTTTATTTATCAGTTCATAAGCAGTCTTATTTAATCTCTTATTGATTAAAGTTCTATTTTGTGTAAAACAAGCAGTTGCAATTGCTTCAGCCCATAGGAAAGTAGGAAGATTTGCATAAGCCAGCATTGTTCTCGCAGCTTCAACTAGAGTTCTATTCTTCCTTTCAACAACACCATTTTGTTGAGGAGTTCTGACAGCAGAAAAATTGTGAGAAATCCCAGAACTTTCTAAAAAATTCTGAAGAGTCTCATTTCTGAACTCTGTTCCATTATCACTTCTGATTTTCTGAACTTGAAGTTGTAAGAGAACTTGAATCCTTTTGATAAAATTTATCAATGTAGTAGCAGCTTCTGACTTAGCTCTTAGGAACTCAACCCACGTGTATCTGGATAATTCATCAACAATCACAAGCATATATTTCTTTCCTCCCATCGATTGAACTGAAATTGGACCACAAAGATCAGTATGAATCATTTCTAATGGTGCTTTGCAAGATGAGTCCATTTTTAATTTGTGAGAACTCTTTTTCATCTTGCCCATTTCACAAGCTGAGCATAATGATTCTTTTTCAAATTTAAGCTTTGGTAAGCCTTTAACCAAATGTTTTGCAACAAGATTATTAAGATCTTTGAAATTCAGATGAGAACATCTTCTGTGCCAAAGCCAGCATTCATTTGCAGTTGATTTTGATAAAAGACAAACTGTATTTAATGTTTTCAATTTTGAAAAATTAACTACAAATAAGTCCATATGTCTTTTGGCCCAGAAGACTTTAACATCATTTTCAGTTAAAATCATGCAACCTGTTATTTGAAACTTAATTTGACAAAGACTGTCTAAAAACTGACTTATACTGAAAAGATTATGCTGTAATCCTTCAACATAGAAAACCTTTTGGATAGTCAGATCCCCTTTAGTTAAATCCCCATAACCTTTGACTTGTCTTTTGCTGTTATTTCCAAAGTTTACTGCTCCTACAGCCTTTTCTGTGAAGTTTGATAGAAAAGATTTCTGACCTGTCATGTGTCTTGAGGCTCCTGAATCTAAAAACCACACATGACAGCCCTGCAAAAGGATCAGTTAGGTTTAGGTACCCATTTTGGAATGGGTCCATCTTTGTTAGCTTTGTCATTGGATTTAACATTAGTACCTTTTACTCTCCACTCAAAATCTTTCTTCAAACACCACTTTCCTTGAACTTTTATGAAGTCAGAACATTTTCTGCTTACAAGCTTGTTCAAATTCTTTTTGAGAGTTGTAACTTTTGGTTTTGCTATATTTTCAACTTTCTTTTCTTTTATCTTTTCTTTCTTCTGAGTCTGAGGAACAGAAATTTTCTTCTTTTCTGTATTTTGAGAAACAGAAACTTTCTGAATATCTTTTCTTATGTATGAAACAGAAGTTATTTTGACTTGACATTTATGAGAATATTGGAATGAATCATTTTTACATCTAACACAAACAAGATTTTTCTTTGCAAGTGACAATAAATCTGAAACATAGATCATTTCATTTTTATTTATACTGTTCAGAGTACAATTGCCCTTATTACAAGAATTTCTAGCGTTTAGTTCAGAAGTAGATTTCATTCTAAGCTTCTCAAGTTCCCTTTTCAGATCATTCAACTTTGCAAGATCATCTTTCCTTTTGCTTTCTTCTTTTTCTGAAAAATTCAAGTTCTTTTTGTTAGAAGAATTAGATGATTCACCTTTTTCATATGTACTTGATTCATTAAAGAATTTATCATTTTCTCTTGAAGCATTAATTTTAAAAAGATCATACTCAGTCTTCAGTTTTTCAAGCTCTGTTATTTTCTGAATAAAAATATTCTTTTCTTTCAAAACTTCTTCAAGTTTAATATCCACCTCACAGAAATCATTTTCAAGTTCATCATAAGCTTTCCTTAAATCCTCAAGTTCTTGACTCACAAGATCAAATCTCTTTTCAAGTTTCAAAAATTCATCTGATTTTGTTTCAGAAAATCCAGTTGAATCAGACTTCTGACTACCTGAGTCAGAGTTCTGATTTACAGACTCAAATGTCTGATCTTTAGACTCAGAATTCTGACTACAAAGTTCAGAATCCTGACTAGAAGTTTTAGACTTCTGATTGACTGTTTCAGAATTTTTACTTGTGTCAAATATGCTCTCAATGTCATGATATGAAAAACTTGGTTGTTTATTTTTGTAGCTGACATTTAAGGAATCATACTTGAATTTAGTATCATTGTATCTTGGCTTTTCATCTGTTGGTTTAGAAACTTCTTTCTTAACCTTTTCTTCTGAACCAACTGACTTTTCTGTTTTAAACTCAGAAATTGTCTCATCTGACTTTTTAGAGTTTGGTCTTTGCAAATTGTCAGAACTTGTTATAGAACTAGCAGGTCTTATGAAAACTTCAACAATTTCTGGGATTTTTGGCTTAGAAACTTGAAGTTTTTCATACAAGTTAATTGGAGCTCTTTTTAAAGTGACATTTTCTTCCAATCCCAATCCCTTCTTTGGGTTGTAAAATCTTGTATCTTTAACATTGCTTAATAAAAGATTTAGTGTTTGCTGAGTCTGACCCCTTTTCAAATTCAGATCTTCTAATTCTTTAATTTTGGTGTATAAATTCTTTCTTTCTTCAAATAACATATCAAATTTTATTTGTAAATCACCTTTTTCATCCTTTATTTTTGAAAACTCAACTTTTAGTTCAGAAAGCTTTTTCATCAATTCAGAATTTTCATCTTTAACTTTCTGTTTCTCAGCCTCAGATTCTTCATATTGTTCTTTTATTACTTCTTTTTCAATTCTGAATTTGTTAACCAAAGTTCTTTCTCCTTTTATCTGTTTTCTTAGATTAGCAAATTCAGTTTTCATTTCACCAATCTGTGTCATTAACTCTAATTCAAGTGAAGAATGTACCTCAGCAGATGACTCAGAATCAGCATCTTCAAAATCAGAATCATCCTCATTCCTCATTTTTGCCATATAGCTCTGCATCTGTGGAAAGTTGATGTGATCATCTTCATCAGAAGTATAGTACAACCAATTCTCCTGTTCAGCCAACAAAGCAATTTTATCATCTCTCTTCTTTGCAAGCTGAGCCTTCTTGGTGTAGTACTCATAGTCTTTCACAATTTTAACTCTGCAATCCTTAGCATAGTGGCCAGATTTTCCACATTTGAAACACAGATTCTTTTCTTTTCTTTCATCCTTCTCTTCATTGTTTTCTTCACTTCTCTCTACTCTCTTTTCAAACTTATTTTCTTCTCTGTCTTCTTTCTTCTTATAGTCTGAACTCCCAACTCTCTTATAATTTCCTTGAAATCTACCCTTCCCATACCTTTTATTGAAAGTATTTGTCAACAAAGCTAGTTTCTCAGCCATTATCTTGATATCTTCATCATCTTCTGATCCTTCTTCCTTGTCAGATTCTTCCAGATTAGGTATCTCTGATAGATATGCAGTCTTTTTGGGTGCTTTGATTGCTTTGGACTTTGATAAGAACGCTAACTGATCAGCAACATTTTTCTTCTCTTCCACAACTAACTTGACAGAGTCTTCATGTTGATTAAGAACACAGAATAGATCATTTAAGTCTTCTTCACACATATCCTTGTTCATTTGCAGACTTATGGCAAATGATGACCATTCTGAATTTAGACTGTTCAGAAATTTGTAATTTATTTCTGATTTTGTTTTCTTCAGTCCATTTCTTCTCAAGTCATTTAGAATAGTGCAAAATTTACTGTATGTCTGTGTCAAACTTTCTGACTCTTTTGCTTTGAACCTTTCATAAGCATTTATGCTTTGATTTAACTTTGCCTGAATAGATCTCACAGTTCCTAACATTTGCCTTTCCAATTCGTCCCACATTTCTTTAGCTGATGATCCACTGTCAATCCTGTTAAGAACCTCATTTGGGACAGCCAAAGTCATCAAAGTAATTGCTCTTTTGTCAATAGCATGCCTATTTTTCTGTTCAGCTGTGTATTGGGAATAACTCTTTTTCACCCTGGTCGCTGGAATTTCTGGAGTTGTCTCTGTAGCAGGGGTTGCAGCAACATCGATGTATACTTCAATTGGGCCTTCTCGAATAGAAATCATAAGGTTTTCATCAATGTTGTCTAAGAATTGGATCATTCGGATTTTCCATTGCTGATACTCTTCTGGTATAAGAACAGGCGGTTTGGTTTCAGATCCCATGGCTAGATATTCTTTAGAAGACATGATTGTAAGAAAATTCAACAGAAAGACAAATTCGAGTTTCTTGATCGAAATTTAACAGGTAATTCAAGAATTGACAAGAATTCAAGAACTAGCCCTAGCAGCGGAATTGAATTTTGAATGAATCAAGAACTCTTCAAGAAATTTATCAATTGATCTTCGCGATAACAATCTTGAACGAATTTGTTTGTTGATTGGCTCTGATACCAATTGAAAGAACAGGATCTAATCTCACAATCAATATAGAAAGCAGTAATTGAGAAGTTGTATGATCAAACCCAATTGTATTCAATGATGAACAGAAATACAGATCTATGAGAGAGAGAATCTCAAAGATTACAGAGAATGAATACAAAGTTATACGGGAAAAATCAATCAGTTAGCAACATAGAGCTAACTACTATTTATACTGCAACAAACATCTTAAAGCTACAGTACAAATAAGAAAGACTAATAAGAACATAACACGTGTCCTAATTAGTTTATAAAATCCTAAGTAAAGTATCTTGTCATAAGTTCTGAACAGGTAGTTCAGAACTTCTGAACATTCTTCTGATAAAGCTTCTCAGATCTTCTGACTGCTCTACTCAGATTATCTGAGTCTTTTACTCAGACCATCTGACTCTTCTTATCAGACATCTGACTTCTCTACTCAGAACATCTGAGTCCTCTTATCAGATCTTCAACACTTGGTTTATTGACAAAACTTCAGATCTAACAATCACTCCAAACGTGCTCAAAAGCAAAATCTTTCTGAGTCAGAACCTGAAGAAAAGGATGATAGTGAGTCTGATGATGAAGTATCTGATTTCAAGAAAGCGATAGCCCTTCTTACCTAATCATTTCAACAACAAAAGTTCTATAAGAAGCCATCGTCCAATAATCAGCACTACTCCACCTCCTCCAACAAGCGCCACGATTATAAGGACAGGTATGAAGGAAAGAAGAAAGCCGATGAGCAAGAAAAGTCTGAGAAGAAGGAGAAGACGGAGAAAGATGACCGAAAGAAGAAAGATGAACCCGTGACTTGCTACAACTGCGGGAAACTTGGCCACTTTGCAAAAGATTGCCGCCAGCCTACGGTAAAGAATGTTCACTACTACAAAGCGAAGCTCGCATTGGCTGAGCAAAAGGAGGCTGGAGAAGCTATGTTCATTGAAAACGAATACTGGTTGGGAAAATCTGACGATGAAAGCGAATTTGATGGTGCTAATGCTTTCATGGGATATCACTCTCCAGCCGATGAGGAAAAGGCAACATCAAGTCAGGTATGTGATTCTAACCAACAACATTTCTTGGATCAAATGCAATCACTTGTTGAACAGGCTGATTCCTTTAAGGCCACCTCTAAAGAACAACAGCTTGAGATTAGGTCTCTAACTGAAAAGCTAGATGTTCAAAAGAGACTAATTGAAAAATATAAGTCTGAAATTGCTAATTTAAAAGACAAATGCACAAATCTTTCAATAGCACCTAAAGACTTAAGGGTCAAATTATCTGAACTTCAGTCTCAGTTTGATCAGTGTATGAATGAGAAAGCAGAAATTGTTTATCAATGTTCTGCTCTTCAAATTCAGGACAAGGAATATGTTGCTAAAATCCTTGACCTTGAAACCAAACTCCATAAAAGAGGTCAAACTGATCAGACTATCCACATGAATAAACCAAAGGAGTTCACGTATTTCAACAAGGACTGGAGAATCGGATACGATAACCTACACTACCTGAAAAAGGGTATAGCCAAAAGACCTATATTGTATGATTTCAGTTGTCTTGGAATAGCCAAAGATTATCCAGAATATGCAATTAAATGGACTGGTCCTCTTGAACCTGAAAAGGAAGAGGAAACTGAGGAATACAAGCGCACACGCACATCCAAAATGCAACTCCCATTTTGTTATGGATCTTTAAATTATTCCTATAAGAAAGAAAAGAAGTACCTCTCGAATGACTACTTCGACGGCTATAAGGTTGCTACACCCAAGGATTCTTCTAAAAAGGATGAGGTCCAAACAACTGAAACCAAGACTGAGACGGATGAGTTTAAACTCTACGTTCCCCCTATCGTCTTGGAAGAAAAGATTGTCGCGTTGGAGGAGTCACTCGAGCAAGAATGGTCGAATTTTCAAAAGGATAAGCAAGCGCTAATCACTGAACTTGAGAATCTCAAATCCGAGAAAACCAAAGCTGTGTCGGATGAGGAAAAGGAAACACTTCAGTGTGAAATCGATAAGCTCTCATCGAAACTGTCTGACATGACAAGAGAAACTATAAAAGAGCATATGATAAATGGTCAACTCCAAGTGCAGATTGACCTGCTCCAAACTGCGAAGTAGATTTCACCCGAACACTCCTCTACCTCATCGGACACATCCTCGTGTAAAGCTTTCATAGGATATATCTCTTCTCAAGAAAGTAAAGATTCTCCAGATGAGTGTGTTAAAAGGAATTTAAACTCTGATTTTTCAAACGCTTCCGCACCGAATTCCCCAAAGCACACTAACACAAAGTGTTCCTCGCCTTCCTCACCGGACCCAAGTCCTGAAATTCCGGAGATAGATTTTTCTGAATACATGAACTCCGAAGGTAACACTGATGGAGAGTTTGAGTCCTTCCCTTTCGACAAACCTCTTCCGAATCACACTGATTTTCTGTCTCTAGTGGTAAATCGTCCGGTCAATTTTCTAAAGGGTACATGTTCTAACATCAAGGCCCCAGCTGTGATTGAGATCTCAAAATCTAAACCTGTTTCTCAAAACCAATTACAGCCGCGGCAAAAGACCGAGCGATTGCCTATAAAAAATCATGTTCCTTCAAAAGTCACTGACCATTTTGTCCCTGTTGTTTCAGATAAAAATGGTCGCGCAAAACAAGAAAAACCCAAGTGGCTAAACAAGGAACCTGTCAAGGATGCAGCATCAAAGTCCTTCCCTACTGCTTTTAATTTTAGAATAAACAAAGACAATTGTGTTAGGAATCATTGGAATCGTTTTGAAGTTTCTTATCCAATTAAACTTAATTCAGTTCATCAATTGATTCAGTTATCGCGTGATTGTTTATGTTGTTCTAGATGTGGTTGGAATGATTTTGATGAAATTAACATAAATGATTGGTTTGGGTCATATCACATGTATAATTCGCCACCCAAACGCAAACGCCGTAATAACAACAGAAAATACTATAAACAACGGGGTTTCCAATCAGAGGTTAAACCACAGCGGGAGACCAAACCCATTCCAAAACGGTCGTCCCCTACTGAGGTTAGACCGGCACCCAAGAGGCAACCTGCTACAAAACATGTTCCTCCAAAAGGTGGGAATTCTACACCTAAGAGGCAACATGTGCCAAAACCAGTTACTCCAAACGGTGTACAATCAACACCTAAGGGGAAGTCTGTGTCAAAGCAAGTTCCTCCAAGAGGTGCCAAACCTAACCCTCCAGGACCCAAGCAAATTTGGGTACCTAAAAACCGTTAAACCTGTTTTTGCAACGCGGTCATGTGTGGTACTTAGACTCTGGATGCTCCAAGCACATGACCGGAAGGAAGGAGCTTCCCACGAACTACAAGGAAGAATACGGTGGAGATGTGAGATTTGGGAATGACAACAAGGCGCCGATCGTGGGCTACGGAGGCATTGTTCAAGACAAGATCACTATTAAGAAGGTATCACACGTCGCGGGATTGGGACACAATCTGTTCAACATCGGCCAATTCTGCGACAAAGATCTCAAGGTTCGGTTTAACGCTAAAAAGTGTAGAATACTCAATGACAACGGAGACGAGCTACTGGATTTGGCATCGGATACCTGTCTGCCTCATGTCAAAGGCTAATTCCGACCAAGCTTGGATTTAGCATCGGAGACTATCGCACCTCAACTTCCAGAGTATCAACAAGATGGTGCTGGGCGGACACGTAAAAGGCATGCCCGATCTTCAATTCGTGAAGGATCGTCTCTGCGGGGCATGCGAGATGGGAAAGATGAAACGAGCACCGCATCAGCCGAAGGCAGCTCCGAGCACGTCCCGGTCCCTCGAGCTTATCCATATGGATTTGTGTGGACCGATGCGTGTTCAAAGCATCAACAAACGGAATTATGTTCTGGTAATGGTGGACGACTTCTCGCGCTACACCTAGGTCAAGTTGCTTCGCTCGAAAGACGAAACTCCGGAGCTGATCCTTAACCACTTGAAGATGATTCAGTTAAATCTTCAAAGTTAAGTCCAGACCATCAGGACCGACAACGGGACGGAATTCAAGAACCAACCGGTGAACGATTATCTAACTTCTGTTGGAATTTCGCAAACCTTCTCAGCCGCACGCACTCCTCAGCAAAACGGAGTGGTGGAAAGGCGCAACCATACCCTCGTCGAAGAGGCGCGCACCATGCTTTCCCATTCCAAACTGCCGCTATTTCTCTAGGCCGAAGCGGTGTCTACTGCTTGCTATACGCAAAACCGCTCCATCATCCACAAGCGGTTCAACAAGACGCCGTATGAGATCATCAACAAACGCATTCCGAATATCAAGTACTTCCATGCATTCAGATGCACGTGCTACGTCTTAAACGGCAAGGACGATCTCGGCAAATTCAACCCCAAGGCGGACAAAGAAGTTTTCATCGGATACTCCATGCAGGCTCAAGCGTATCACGTTTACATCAAACGAAATAAAACCGTTGTCGAGAGTGTAAATGTGACATTCGACGAAGCCGTAGATTTGGCTTCTAAACAAAGCAGTTCAGAACCCGGTTTAACTGGCGTGCTAGCTTCTGGACCTCCAAGTTCGGGATCTGCACAAGCAACAGTAAATCCAAATCATGCATCTTCATCGAATGCTGATTCTTCTGATTTAGATTTATTGTTTAAGTATTTTTATGATGACATATTTAACGCTTCTACTCCTGTCTCAGCACAACCTCGACTTGAAGCTGCTCGTAATGAGGACTCGGCAAATCTATCCGGTCCGCCGCCTTCTACGAGCACGCCGTCCATCACTGTGGAGACAGCTCAACCGTCACCATCAACTTCTACTACCTCTACTGATACTGTTATCCCCCCGGAGGAACCAATTCCTAACACGGAGATCGCTCCTACCGATTCATCATCCACTACAATCGACGCTCAACCTCTGAACTCTTCGGAACCAGAAGTTGTTCAACCACCGACGAATCCCCCCCCCACCACCTCCAAGAAACCAGCCTGCTACACTTGAAGCAGTTCAAGACCTACTATTTGGTTCGTATGTGGATCCGGACGCTTCTCATTCCACTCAACAGCCGCTTCCACACACCACAAAATGGACAAGAGATCATCCCCTTCATCAGATCATCAGTGATCCCTCCACTCCTGTTCAAACGCGAGTCGCTTTAGCCAACTTCTGTCTCTTCTCCGGCTTCTTAAGCAAGATCGAGTCGACGAACGTACGTGAAGCACTTGAAGATCCGGACTGGATCATAGCCATGCAAGAAGAGCTCAATCAATTCAAATCTTTAAAGGTATGGCGACTGGTCCCACGTCCTAAACATAAGACCGTGATCGGCACCAAGTGGATTTTCAAGAATAAGAAGGACGAGGACGGCATTGTTGTCCGCAACAAGGCGCGTCTCGTGGCCAAGGAGTACTGTCAGCAAGAGGGGATCGATTATGACAAGACCTACGCTCTGGTGGCAAGAATCGAATCCATACGCATGTTCCTCGCATACGCCGTGCACAAAAACTTCACGGTCTTCCAGATGGATGTGAAGACCGCGTTCCTCTACGGCGATATCAAGGAAGAAGTGTACGTCTCTCAGCCGGATGGATTCATGGATGATTCAAAGCCTGATCATGTCTACATCCTAGACAAGGCGCTTTACGGTCTAAAGCAAGCTCTGCGAGCCTGGTACAACACTCTGTCCGATGTCTTGCTTAAATCTGAGTTCACTCGAGGTAAGATCGACTCTACTTTGTTCATAAAGAATGAAAAAGGTCATATAGTCTTAGTACAAGTATATGTCGATGACATAATTTTCGGGTCTACTAATCCTCAATATGCAAAGAATTTTGCCAATCTTATGGGACAATTTTTTAAAATGAGTATGCTTTGTGAGATGAATTTCTTTCTTGGTCTTCAAGTTAAACAACAGTCGACCGGAATATTCATAAACCAGTCTAAGTACATCCGGGATATTCTTCGGAAATTCCAGATGGAACAGTCCTCCCCAATGAAAACTCCCATGGCAACCAACACAAAGCTTTACACCGATCCTCATGGAAAGGATGTGAACACTAAATTGTATCGGGGAATGATCGGTTCTTTGATGTATCTAACCGCCAGTAGACCGGATATTATGTTTTCAACTTTTCTATGCGCCCGGTTTCAATCAAAACCAAAAGAGTCTCACTTAACTGCTGTAAAAATGTATTTTTCGTTATTTACGTGGTACCGCTGATCTTAGCTTGTGGTACCCGAAAGAGACAGGTTTTGAATTATCCGCTTATTCCGATGCGGATCACGCGGGCAGCATGATGGACCGGAAAAGCACCTCGGGACATATCCAGTTTTTGGGAGATAGCCTGGTGAGTTGGGCGTCCAAGAAGCAGCAATGGGTGTCTACGTCGACTGCCGAAGCGGAATACGTGGCTGTCGTGAGCTGCTGCTCTCAAGTAATCTGGATGCGGACGCAACTCAAATACTACGGTTTCACATATGTCAAAGTCCCCATTTACTGTGACTCGAAGAGCGCCATTGCCATATCAAGCAACCCGGTCCAACACACCAAGACGAAGCACATCGACGTTCGGTATCACTTCATCAAGGATCACGTTGGAAGAGGTATAGTCGAACTCTACTTCGTAAATACTGAGCATCAATTAGTAGACCTTTTTACAAAACCCTTGGACGCAAAATATTTTAATATTCTGATGTCCAAGTTAGGTATGCTCAATCTGAAGACTTAATCCGATTATGTGCCCGTTACAAGTTCCATACATCTACGAGTAACTGTCTACTCATCATCCGATGTTTACACTCCTGATGATTGAGCATACACTTTCTCGAACTTGTATTCTACTTGTTTTAGTTACATAGTTAGATTTAGTCTCTGTATTTATTTCGTAGATTTTGTTTGTATCCTTTCTTTCTTCGTGTGTTTCTTTTCTTTCATACTGTCGTCAACTCTTATATGTCTATATTTGTGCTTTCACGAGGTGTTCATGTGTTTAGGGGGAGCACAATGCAGTATTAGGTAAGTTTACTCACTTGTTGAGGGGAAGCGTCACACACAGTTTTTCTTAAATATGTTAACAAGTTTTTTGTGTGTGTGGGAACTCCTGTGTGGATTTCAACTTATGTTCATCATTTGAGGGGGAGCGACACAGTGTTTTTCTTTAAAATGATCAAAAGTTTTTTTGTGTGTCGGACTCTCCATTGCACAATTCTGCAATTTCCGAGGGGGAGCAAGTTTTTCCCCATGCTCAGTTTGAGGGGGAGCGAGAGAACAATCTGTCAAAATCCGAAGGGGTTCAATTTCATTGAAAAATGGAATTTCTTAAATTGTCAAAGTGTCCGGACAGGTCACCGGATACCCTTGAATCCGGATAGCTTTCCGGACTGGATGGGTATCCGGGTAGACCCATCCGGATAACATTGTCAGTATTTAAAGCATCCAGAAAACCTTTTGATTCATTATCCGGATATCTCGTTCAAAAGCCCTAAACCCTTTCGCGACTCTCTCTCATTCGGACTCTTCTCACATTCTCGATTTTCACTCGTTTTCGCTCCAATCTTCAGGTATGTGTATCGATTACTCATCTCGACTACGATTCCGTATGTTTAGGACTTTGTCTAGCACCAAACGACCATCGATTAGGTCCATTGAATGCGTCTGCAACCCATCTTTGAGTTTTCTCAAACTCGGGTCGATTCCGTAGTGCTTAGATCGATTTAAATGCCTTTGTGTGGTTATTGGCTCATGTCGACACGACCTTCATGTTTTACAAAGTGATTGGGTCAATGTGGTGTTCAACTGGTTGATTTAGGATTCGTCCGGACACCTTCGTCGTGTCCGGACACGTTCAAAATTTTGATGTTCTATTTGGGAAGTTACATACACATAGATAGTTTGTCCGAATATACATAACTCCCGAAAACCTAGTTTTCCGGAAACCGCAGGGTTTTCGGTAAGTTCAACTACCGGTCAGTTGTGGTTTCCGGACCTCTATTTGTCCGGTATCATCTATCATCCGGAATCCCTTTTGTCCGGACACCATTTGTCCGGACACCATTTGTCCGGACACCATTTGTCCGGATACTTTGAGCTGTCCGGAAAGTTTTGTTTTTCCCAAATTTTGTCCGGACACCTCTGTGTTGTCTATCCAGTACCTATTTTGACACTGCCAGTCCTCAACCTGTCTCAGATTGAGCCATCAAATGCAAAGGTACGCTCCTGAACTTGCTTATTCGCCTTCATTACTAACTTGGATTCTTTTACAGATATTCAATGGCGGATCAACAACAAAATCCACAAAACCCCGAAGAGCAAAATCCTCCGCAAGAGGAATTTATAGATGAGGCAGCTGATAACGCCTTGGTCGACCCTGACCATGGAACTGAATTGGAGGCGAACAACCATCATCTGGACCCGGCACTATTTAGACCACAACCACAACATTGAGTGATTGTGGACATCCTTATGCGTCACCCTCTCCATGAGGCCCTCACCGCCACTGCCGACGTCCCGTTATTGTACGTACTCCAAGTATGGTTCTTCGCACAAGTTCGCACGGCCGGTAACTCACAAACGATCACTACTCAGATCGATAATCAACAGTTCACGCTCACACCGAACTCCTTCTGCCGCCTACTTTCACTTCCTGAAGCCAACGCCGACGGACATCAAGGCTATGACCCCGCGGTCAACGACGACACTCTCTGCGCCCAAGTCCGTGCTCTCGGATACAACCACGATCTCAACCAGCCTTCCGCGTTCAATCGAAAATACCTGGCCCCCATCTGGTACACTCTGTTCACGATTCTGAACAGGTGCCTTTCATCCAGATGGAAAGGTATCGATCAATGCACCGACGACTTCCTGAGAATTTTTCACGCCGTGTGTTACAACCGCCACATCGACGATGCTATGATCTTGTGGCGGGAATTAGTTACCACTCTTCGTCATATTGGAGGAACAAAGCAAAAGAAGTTCCTCCCCTACCCTCATTTCCTATCTCTGGCGGTGCGCCAACATTTGGACGCAAATCCAGCCATACTGCGACGTCTTAACCATTCGGTATGTCCTCCTCATCACTTACAATATATGGTTATTCGCAACCCGTCCAACGCAGTAGCCATGCCCATCCCGAAACCTTACTGGCTCACGCCGATCCCACTGCACCGGGTGTTATAGCTTATAGGGAAGCGTTAGGAAATCCCATGATTCAGCCAGTGCCGGAGGGACCTGCCCAGGGACCTAGACCAGAGGGACGTGAGAGTCCAAGAATGAGAGGAGGAAGGGCCCGGGCAGCTGGGGCTCCCATGCGGGGTGTATTGAGAATCCGTGGGAGGGGAGTTCATATGAGTGGTGCAGTGGAATCGCGTCCCGGTTCTAGCCAACAACCCATTATCCCTATCATCCGACCGACAGGCGAAGCCGGAGCATCGTCCTCACGACCGATGCTTCAACATGACTCTGAACCATATCTTTCCGACCCGCCTTCACCACGCCTACATGTTGAAAACGTGGAATCTGACTCCACGGACTCTGATTCAGACCGTACCATCCGCCTGAAAATCATACCTCACGGTATCGGACCCAACCCGGACTTCACCGAAGGAATCCCAATTGACTAACCTACCTCTACTCCCCAACATGTTATGGGAGATACTAGGATACCCGAGGGAACTATAGGTGACGAGTTAGATCATGTGAGAAGGAGAGAACTGCGTTCGAAAGCGAACCAGGAAAGATTGAGCCGTAAAGATAACGAGGCTCTTGAGCGACCCCAACCGAGCGATATTCGGGTAGCCACATCTGCTATCCCGTCTCATACGTTGGGATGGGGTATTGAAGAAGCCTCCGTGGACCCAGCGGAGCAATTGCACAACCCCCTTATCCACTCATCTGTCTCTCAAAAGACGGATGTTTCAGTCTCACACGGGGATAAAGCACAACTTCCACCGGTCTCTCACTCGGAGAGTACTGGTGTTGAAATAAGAGACCAGCAACCCTCGGTCTCGACTTCTTTCAGTGCATAGTTGAGTCTAGAGCCAATTGATATTATACATTCTTCGGCTAGGACACATGATGAGGAACACCAAATCGAGACTCTTCGTGACTCGATCGGAACATCTGTAGTGTCTCCGTCTGGCGGAACACGAGGATCGGACGAAAATCCTACCATAACTACCGAATTGCCAACTGTGAACGTAGGTGGCTCTGCCTCTAAGGTAGATGCCTTAACAGGTGTTCTAAGTGACCCCGGTGTTATTTTCCCCGACTTTGTGTCACCAGGGTCCCTGGACAACACCCTTAAGGCTGTCCGCGAGGCGATGGAGAAGCACGTCGCCGCCAAGATCGACACCGTCAAACGCTTAATCAAAGGTAAAGGGCATATCGTCGACACTGACTCCGCACCTACACCTCCACCGGTCCCAATTCAACCTACCTATTCGGTGGACACCCTAAAGACGATGCTTCTAGCCCAACTGCTCCAAGAATCCGAAACCAACGCCTCTACCGAAGCAGACCTGATAACCGTTCTGAAAGCACTGGTAACTGCTCCTTCATCATCCATTACCACTCGATTGGATAACATTGACTCGACTCTCAAGGACTTCCAACAAGCGATGACAACGCTGTCCGAGAGAGTCCGTTCACTCGAAGATACCTGCAAGAGTCAAGCAGGCGGTCTAAAGAGCAAGCACGATGACCAGGATGATCCTGATCACCGTAAGGGGGAGAAACGACTAAGACCTACCGAGACCGCCTCTATCCTCACTGAAATGACAACTATGGTTCATCTGGAACCAGCAACTGCGGCAACAACAACCGACGCCGAACCTGAAGCCGAATTGCCTCTAGCCGAGATGGTAATAGATATGGATATTTCAGACGATGAAGACCCGACGGTTGAAAAGCCTGACGGTTCAACACAGGAACTGGTTAATCTTGAATCAACAGATATGCCGATACTGGATATGATTGATCCACACTGCGAGACCAACCCGGAGACCGAATATGCATGGTATGAAAAAGCCGCCAGTGCCGTAAATTTCCATGTCAATTTGGTCTTCCCTACTGATGAAGATGATAACGTAGACTACGACCAGTTTTTGCTATAGAATTTATATGGAACCCCCGTTCACCCTGTTCAAACCCGCTGAAACTTCAACAAGACCCGAGACCATAACTGCCGATATTCCGACATCTCCTCAGCAACCGACAGCTTCTGATCTCCCTCCTCAACAACAACAGCAACAAATCCGTTGGGAGAAGATCCCGATCTTTATTCCTCACCTGGAGGAATCCATGAAGAAGTTGTTCGTCCACAAGCTTCGCCCAATCGAGCCGACCTTTTGCCTTGGTATTTACAGCCTCAACCCCAAATACCAATGCCGGTACATCAGCGCAATGAAGCAGTGTCTTCCAGTCAGTCAAGTCAGAACCAAGCATCAGATCACAGAGGTACTCAACATACAGTCAAGCCGCATTATGAAAATCGTTTATCCTGTATTCACTGTGCGACGTGAAGATGGGAATGAATGGAAATTTTCCGAAGCTGACTTCCAGCACCTCCGACCGTTCGACTTCCTGGCAATTCTGAAAGACCTTCGTACAAGAACCATCGGACCACCACCAGTCACAAAGGAACTCGGAGTTGTTCGTCAATTCCCGGTCCGTACTATTATGATGTCATATCTCACAGATTTCCAAATGGCAATCGAGAACAGGGCAAAGAAGTTAAATCTGATAAAGCCGAATCTGAATGCCCCTGAGTTGAAGATGTATTCCAAGAACGCTCTGCTTCTACAACCGGAATTTGGGATAGTCTTCATCAATGAACAGAAAGAGAAAAAAATTATGCGCTTCAGTCAGGTCGACAGATTCTGCGACGACACGCTCTTCAAAGTTAAAAATGCTCTTCGCAAAATCATTTCTTATGAATCGGAAAATCCGAAGGTTTCGTATGTTCCTAACTTGAATGAGATAACTGCCCGAAACGCTTTAGAAGTGGTTGAAGAACACATCAACTATCGCCGTGCTATCAGAATGTTCGAGGTACACTTTGCGCTCTGTAAAAGATATGTTTATAACTGGCAAGAACTAGAGCGCGAACTCGAACTTCAAATCAAAGGGGGAGATTGTTAGGGTCAATTTATGTTGATTAGAAGTTCAAGGGTCTGTATTGTAATTCTTTAATTTGAGCCTTGTAGTGAACGGGCCGTGGGCTTGTTAACCACGGGCCCGTCATATATAATGTTAGCTTAGCCTTAGAAAATAGGCTAGTTGTTCATTTTGCTTTCCTTCACTTAATTGTAATTCTCTCTCAATTGAAAGCAATATATGGATGACTAGTTGAAATCATAAACTTTATTTGTTCAATCTATTGATTTAATTGTTCGTTGCACGGATCTGGAACTAACAGCTAACACTAAGAAGATTGTGCTTAAGGCCATCCACATATGCAACTTTGCATACGGTTATATTTTCCTTTTTGACGACTCCATAGCCTTTTATATACCCCTTCTTGTTGTCGCCAAAGGTCACATATCCTCCATCAAGTTTATCTTTGTAAGAGGATTGTAGACCTCTGTCGCCAGTCATGTGCCGCGAGCACCCGGAGTCTAGATACCAGATCGGCACATACTGCTGCTGTAACACAATTAAAGAGTTTTAGGTACCCATATCCAAATGGGTCCGACTCTGTTAGGGGTCTTCAAGGTTGCCTTAGCATCCTTGGGTTTGGTTTTAACTTCAGATGAAGAACCAGTTTGTTTCTTCTTACCCTTGAATTTAGCATTCTTTTTGGGTCTAGAGAGGAGACAGTGCGGACTAGAGAAATGTTGGTTCAATTGATGCATAAGTTCAAAACAATTGCAATAATGAATATGCGAAGTAATTTGCTTGAACTTTTCATTAAAAACATTGAATAGGGGTACAGAGGCTTTATTTTTACAATCTACCCTAGCATTTGACTTCCTATTACAAGAAGACCTATGTAGACTAGATTGATGTTTTGAAAATTCTCTGTGGAGAGTACCTTCTGTGGACCCCTTCCTCTATGGTGGACTTCTGCAGGTTTCACTGTCACAGAAGAGAAAGATTTGTTATTTTTAACCCACTTACCCTTTTGTTGCCAAGTTAGTTTTTCTTGAAAAGGCCTTAAGGGTTTTGATGTTTTTGGACTTGTTAGATTTTGAGAAGACATTTCTCTTTGTTGTTTAATTTTCTCAATCTTAAGAGAGGTTTTGGCTTGTATACACATGTCCAAAAAGTCTGGACAGATAGGAATCCTTGTGATTTTCTCCTTAGGAGGAATGGTTCTGTTAAAAATTCCAGAGGGAGGTTTAAATCCCTCTGAATCACAAGGTACTATCTCTGACTCACTTGAGTCAGTCTCAGATTCGTCAGAGGATGAATCGCCCTCATATACAGAGGTTGAGTCACTAAGATCTCTATCGACAGAGGCTGGACTTTCTGAGCATGTGCCATACTCGCTTTCTTCCTTTTCTTTGGGACTATCTTCCAAGTCAACAGAAGTATTTATCAAGATTTCCTCAGAGATTTTTGATCTTCAGAAGATGTACAGAGGTTCTCATAAAAATTATTTTTACCGATTTCCACTAACTCATTTTCAGAAATGTTTTTCAGTTTTTCTTCTGAAGAAGCAGGCATGAACTCAGGTGCCTCTACAGATAGTTTTGTCTCAGTATCTACGGTGCAGACAAAAGCAACCTGTGTTTGAGTCTCGGGGTCACCAAACTTGAAGATTCCTATCTGATCTTGTGTTTTCAGATATCTTTTAGGTTTGGAGTCTCTTTTGACAGAGGCTGAAGGTAATAGATCTATGTTTTCAAACCACACATTTATCATCTTCAGAGGTTTCCTCTTGTGAGGTTCCCTAGAGACTTTTTGCCTTTTGCTATCAGAGGTTAAGTTTGGAAAACCTGGTTTTCTTGTGTTTCCAATACGAAACAGAGAAGACATGGATTTGTCTCTTTTGGTTCCAGTGTATGGATCTATATCACAGAAGCCAATTCCCCTTCTTCCTCTTTGTGTATTGATTTTCTCGTACACCTTCTGTGCATCTTGATATTTCTTAATTAAAAGGTCTCTGCTGAGTAAGTCTTGATGTAGGACTTCCCTTTCCTTTTGAAAAAAGTTCTTTAGAGCAAGGATGTTCATTCTGTCTCTCTCATTGTCCAAAAGTTCCCTTGTTTTAGCTTTAAGGGCAGAATTAAGTTCTAAAATCTTTACTTTTAAAGGATTTAGATATTTATGCCAATTAGTTTCAATTTCTTCCTTTTCTTGAAATATTTTTGCCTTTTCTTGAGTGAGAAGTCTGGCTTCTCTCTCAAATAATGCAAGCTTTTTTTTAATACTTTCACAAGTCTTTTTAAGTTCAGTGTATTCAACAGTCAGTTTAAGCAAATCAGCTTCTGTTTCATTAGAGGAAGAGTCAGAAGTGGATACCTTACTGTCAGATGCAGAGGAGCTGACTTCTGCCATCCCGTAGAACAGGGCGTTCTTCTTTTCACCTTCGTCAGAAGATTCATCTGACTGCCATTTCTCTTGCTCCACCATGAGCGACTTTTGAGCATAGTATTCTGCTTTCTTTTGGTAGAAAGCAGAGTCCCTCTGAGGGCGGTTTGGTTTGCTCATGCAGTCTGCAGCATAGTGACCTGGCTTGCCACAGTTGAAACGTCCTTGATTCTGGGGTGCATTCCCAGCTCTGTCGCCTGACCTCTGTTGGTCACCACCTCTATCACCTCTGTTATTCTTGTCACTTGACCTCTGATGGTCATTTCCATCTTCTCTTCCCTGATTCCTTGGCTCATACTTCCCGCCACGATCATCTCTCTCATTGTTTTCATATTCTGACTTCTTCTGGTACCCTCTGCTGAACTCTCTTGTCAATATAGCTAACGATTTAGCTATTGAGGCCATTGTTGCCTCCTCTTCTTCACTATCAACGACCAACACCTTCTTCTTTTTCTCTTTCTTCTCCTCCACATACTTCTCCTTTTTTGGTTTTTCCTTTGCTTCTGTAGCCTTACCAACAAGTGCAAGAGGCCCACCAGTTTGAGATTTTGCTTATGCAATCTGAGGTTCTTGGGCAACCAATGTTCCGTAAAGATCTGACAGAGTCCAGGTGTCTAAGTCCTGATTAGTTTGCAGAGACATAGACAACTGTAGCCATTCTTCATTTAGACTCTTTAGGAACATGCCGTTGTTCTCTTCAGAACTTCTGTTAATTCCAAACTTCATGCATTTGTTGATAAGAGAGTTGAACTTATCGTATGTTGACTGTAGAGATTCCGTCGATAGAGCTTTGAATGTGTATTATTCGTTGATGCATTGGGCTCTGCGGTTCTTCTAAGTCTTGGCCTCTCCCTCCAATTGTTTCTTCAGTTCCTTCCATAGAACGTATGCAGATTCACACACATCTAGGGATTGGAAGAGGTCATTGGGTATGGCCATTATCAGAAGTCTCTTGGTCTTCTGAGCGATTTCGTATTTCGCCCAGTCTGTGGTAGACCATTTATCCTTTGTCTTTGGTTTCTCGTACTCAGCAACCTCTAGAGTATCATCTGTGGCATGTACTTTTGGTATTGTGACCATTGGAATATAAGGTGGATTTCGGATATAAGTGAGGAGATCTTTGTCAGTACCCTTGAAAGAAGTGAATCATTCGTATCTTCCATTGAGGGTACTATCTCTGAGTAGAGTGGGTGGCTTGGTTAAAGAACCAGCAGTGAAGAAGTTGTTCATGTTTGCCATTTTGAAAATAGTTTGAAGGGTACCAGAAAACAGAGTGTGAACAGAAAATTTTCTGATGATGGGATTATGAGCTTAAAAACCTTGAACAATGCACTAAAATGGAAAGATTTAACCACAAAAACAGATTCTGTTAGTTTACTAAAGTCGAACTAGTCGAGAATAGCAGAAAAACAGAGGCTGTTTGAAATAAATGAAGAACAGGTTAAAATCAGTCAAAGTTTCTACCGAAAAGAGTTGAAATCATTGTCAGAGTGGATCTCTTGATATAGAAAATCAAGGAAGGCTCTGATACCAATTATTGATCCCAATATTACTCAACAATGATATTAATCTCTATTAGTTCGAACAAAAGAGTATGCAGAAGCGTTTTAAAGAACTAAAGAGATGCTCGGTAGAAAAACACACAAATCAAATACGTGAAATAATAACACAAATGTTTAACCCAATGATTCACTGTATATTGAATAATCAAGAACACCCAGAACACCGAAGGTATGAAAAATATTCTTCTCTAAACAAGTGTGTGTATGTGTGTGTGTGTGTGTGTGTGTGTGTGTGTGTTGTGCATAGTTAATAGAAGAGCTCAACAAGAGCCTTCTATTTATACTATTCTACAGGGGAGAAGATTTAGACAAGAAGTACTAAGGGTACAAAGACACGATCATGGGACTGCATCAGGTACAACGTTAATGTAGTGCGCCATTTTCTACTAAGGATGTAACCCATCAGAGGTTGACATGTGGAGTTGGCAGGGCACGCCTTATACGAATGATCTTCAGGATCTTCGTACAACAGAGGCACGTGAGAGGCACGAATGTCTTTGTCTTGATCTTCATTCTTCAAAGTCTTCTAAGTCTTCAATACCACAGAGGCTCTGTCAAGGGTGACAGAGGCTCTGTGGCCTTGTCCTCTGAGAACGTCTTCTATTGGATCTTCACTCGGTGACTTGGCAGAGGATCTGTCGATGTCTTTACACTTAGCCTATTTTTCAATACTTCTTTAAACATAGAAGTTGGAGCTAACAAAAACATTAAAGGTTACCTCTTGGTCATGGACTCTCATAGTGAGTTCTCCTTTGTGCACGTCAATCAAAGTACGCCCGGTTGCAAGAAACAGATGCCCTAAGATGATTGGGAAATCTTTATCATCCTCATAATCTAAGATTAGAAAGTCGACGGGAAAGATAAATTTATCCACTTGGACCAAAATGTCTTCTATTTTTCCCTTGGGATAGGCTATGGACCGGGCGGCTAGCTGTAATATCATGGTTGTGGGTCTAGCCTCTACAATACCTAACTTGGTGAATATAGACAACGACATAAAGTTTATACTAGCTCCCAAATCACAAAGTTCTTGACCTACTTCTTGTCCTCCTATTGTGCATGGAATGGTGAAACTACTTGGGTCTTTCAACTTAGGTGGAATCTTGCTAATAAGGAGGGCACTACATTCCTTAGTGAATGCCACAGTCTCAAACTCACCCAACTTTCTCTTTTTGTTCAAAATATCTTTCAAAAACTTAACATAGCTTGGCATTTGCTCAAGAGCCTCTACCAAGGGTATGTTAATGTGAAGTTGTTTAAAAATGTCTAAGAATTTTTTAAATTGAACATCAACATTTTTACTCTTTATTCTTTCAGGAAATAGAACATTTCGTGGGTCAATTTGAGTTTGTTGTGGTACTGTTGGTTCCTGTTTTGCTTAAACAATGATCTTAACTTTCAGTTAGTTCTGATTTAGATATGGTGCGGAAGCGTATTTAAGAACTGAAAGATAATGTAAGGTAGAAGAACACACAATATCAAATAAACAGTATATAAGAACAGATGAATATCTTCAAGATTACTGTATTTGATATATATTAAGAACACCAAGAACATAACAAGAAAGAACTGCTGGTGTCTGTGTTTGTGCGTAGCTTAATGTGTAAAAATGTTCTTGTTAATAGAAGAACTCAACATGAGTCTTCTATTTATACAATTACAAAGGGGACATACTTTAGACAATAAGGCCTGATTTACAGTAGACAAGATCGTATGAACAGTAGCAGGTACGATGTTCATTTAATGCGCATGTTCTAATTCTGACAGAGACCTATCAGAGTTTGAGACGTGTAGTTGATGTTAGGGCACGCCTGGAACAAGTGGATGAACGGATCCTGGAACAGTAGAAAGATATTTGAAAATCTTCCAAGTCTTCAGTATAAACCGCAGAGGCTCTGTCAAGGGTGACAGAGGTTCTGCGGCTTAGTCCTCTGCGAGCAGTCTTCTACTGATTTTTGCCTTCGGTATTTTTGGGGACTCTGCAGGGCTTCTTTCGAAGACTGTTTCTATCTTCTGTTGGTGTCTTGGCAGAACCTCTATCAGAGATTCCTATACTTAGCCTATTTTTCAATACTTCTATAATCAGAAAGATTGGAGCTAACAATCTCCCCCTAAGTATTGAAAAATAAAAATTTGAATCGTGCAAGATTGTCTAGGCTAAGTATATTACAAAGTAAACTAAAGTCCTTTCATTACAGAAATATGCCAGAGGCACTTACATTGTATTACATTATGAAAGGAAAGACTTGCAGAGGTTCGTAGCAGATTCAGACGTTGGCGTCTTTGAAGTCGTTGAAACTTCTGTTGTCGAATCCTACGTCTTTGAGCTCATGATAGTACTTGATGCAAAGGTCTCTGAAGTTGATTACAGAGTCGATTTCCCCTATCAGTATATCAGCGATAGCCTGATCCATTTGCTCTGTTCCTCTGTGCTCCACTAGAATTTCTCTGAACTCTTTCAAAGTATTTGGTGCATACTTCTGAGAGTCCGTTTGAATGAACAACCTTAACTCCCCATCATGATCTTGAAAGACTAACCCAACTCTTGGGGATGTGATGATCGAGTTTGGTATTGCAGAGGTTTGGCAGCCATCTTCTAGTGGTCGAAGATTCAATTTCCTTACTCCAAGATCTCTGGCCAGTTGAAAGTCAGATATGCTATAGTGCAGAAGTTTCTCGCACATGGCTCTTTTGATCACTCTGTATGCCCTTCGATGTGCATCAGTTGTGAAATACTTTTTTGTCCAGTCCAGAAGATCAGGTAGGTCATAGGGAATTAGGTTTCTTAGATCAGCATCCGAGAATTGGTGCTCGGTTCTGTCTGCCCTTTTGACCGTGTATATGTTATAGTGGATCCTTATGTTTCTGGTGCGAGAGAACTTACAGTATATTACTTTGTCGATGTTCGAGATGGAGTAGACTTGATAAGCAGGCTTGGGAGTTGTTCTGTAGAAGGTGTTCTGCATTTTGTGCACGAAACGTAGGATCTTGAATGGTTGGATGCAGAGGATCTATGGCAGATGTGTTGTACAGATATCTGTGTATAACTTCTTCCATCTTTCGTGGAGGTGCGCCAGGTGTAGGCATTGGTCTGCGCATATCATCCATTTTCTTCTTGATCTCTGCCACTCGATCCCCTGTGAGTTGAGCCGTTGGATCCAGAATTGGTATGTATGACAGAGGTTTCACACCAAAGGCCCAATCTTCTTTTTCAGGCTTTGGAGTTATGTAGGCATCGAAAGAGCTTTTCATCAGTTTCTCTGTAGGTTGATGCTTTGGCTTCTTTTGTTTGGGTTCCTCTGTTATTATTGTTTTGCCCTTGTCTTTTGCCTTCGGCTCTTCTGCTCTTTCTGTTGGGGTTGCCTCTATAGGTTTTGAATTTTGAGGTTCTGAGGACTTTATTGGTGGAGAGGTTGGTGAGGCTTCTGTAGTCGTGCTCAAATGTTTTCCTTTGTGAGCAATCGACTTTATTCTGGCTTTGGGTGTGGAGGATGGATATTTTGGTTCTGTTGGTGTTTTTGGTGTTGGGGAAGGGAGGTCTTCTTCGGAGGAAGATAGGATTTGTATATGTTCATGTGTTGGTTGATCTTCTCCGAAGACAGTAGTTTCCACAGAAGTGGGTTTTGCCTCTGTGGATTGTTGTTGTGCAGTTTCTTGGGTTTGAGTTGGGGGAACTTGGGAGATGGGTTCTGCTGGTATTGGCGTTGGTGCAGATCGACCTCTGTCAGTTTCTTTCTCCCTTGATTTCTCCCCCTCAGGATGATCTAATGAATCGTCAGAGTCATCATCAGAGTTATCCTGACCCTTATCTTTCGTGCCCTCTGCTCTGCACGATGTTTTTGCCTTTTTAGGTGGTGCTGCACCGGCTGCTATCATCTTTGCGCAAAGGTCATCACAGAGGCCAAGCAGTGTTTGGACCTCTTCTTGTATGTTGAAGCGCATTTTGCCTACGCTCTTCTGAAATTTTTTCACGTAGTTAGCGTTGGCAGTGGTGAAGGCCTTGATGAATTCGGTGATTTGGTCGAGAACTCCTTGCCCTAGTTCTGTAAGTTGAGCTCTGGTCATGTAGTTAGTGGGCTTCATGGCCAGAATGGCTTCTGGCGTTTGCTCTTGAACTTGCTCGAGGGCCTTCTTTAAGTCTGCAGAAGTAAGGCCCTGAGGGGTTGCAGATTGTGCTTTCATCTTTTCAATAAGCTTTTCAACAGAGCTTTGGAAGGCAGAGGAGGTTGCTCGCTCGAAATCAGCAGTAGTTGCGGCAGAGGTAGTGGCAGTGGACTTCAGCTGGGCTAAGGTAGTTTGCACCTCTGTGGACAGGTTGTCCATTTTGGTGTTCAGTTGTCTGAGCGCCTTCGATGTAGTTTCTGCAAAAGTATCAAAAGAGCTTTTCAACTCTTTTAATATATTATGCACAGAGGTGACAAGGGTTTGGAATTCATCCCTTGAGACATGTGGACTTTGGGTAACCTCTGGGTGAACACATTCGTCCCCAGAGTGAGTCCTTATTCCTTGGACACCTTCTGTCGCCCTTGTTTGTATGTTGGAGGCGGAAGGATTTCCTTCTGATCCTCGAGCAGAGGTTTTTAAGGCCTCAGACTCTACAGAAGTTCTGAGAAGAACATTGTCTTGATCCACTCCAGAGGTGGGTACAAGAGTATCCTTCTGTTGACTAGGGGACTTGTCTTGAGTCCCTTCATGTATGTGCACTCTAAGCTCCTCTGAAGAGCTTTTTGGTCCTATTTGTGTGTGCGTGGCAGAGGAAACAAATTCCTCTATTAGAATGTCTATTGTGGTCTGGGGTGATTGACCACGAACTAAGGGTGACTCCTTTTGAGAGGACTCCCCTGGAAAGGTTTCCCCGGATATGATTGGCACAGAGGTGGAAGTAATTTCCTCTGCCCGATCAGTTTTGGGTAGGTTCGAGCTGTGCGGCTCTTTTTCAATATTACCTTCTGCCACTAGACTGGCGGTAATAGAAGTGTGGGTTGCACTGGGAGTTGGTTAGGGAAGTTGTTGTGCCTCTTCTTCTGTAGAACACCCTAACCTAACAGTGTCACCTCTGTCCTCTAACTCGTTAAAATCCCCCAAATGCTCTGCGGTGTCCCCTTCCTCTGGGCTTTTGCGTTGTACATCATATTCAAGTTGGAGGAAGGGGTTCTGTAGAACTTCTGGGGTCTTTCTTTGAAAGCTCTGTGGGGTTTGATCATCCTCCTCCAAGTCAGAAGAGATTATAAAATCTCGTTCTTCTGCTGATTGATTGGAGAGGGGTTATGCGGTCCACCCGGCTGTGTTCAGAGTATGGGCGAACTCTTGTTGTTCGATGAAAGTGTTGAAGTCACCCTGAGCTTTTGCATATTGTATGGGTGAAGGAGATAGCAGAGGTTGTTACTGAGTTTCTTCTAGCAGATATGCTTCCTCTGCAATTGATTGCATAGGAGTGTTGGTTCTCTTGGATTTCTTCTTGCTCCTCTTTGATTTGGGGGCACCCTCAGACGGCTTATGTTTTCTCTTTTTCTCTTTAGGAGGGGGAAGAGCAGAAGATCCAACCTCTGTTGCATGAGGAGGAGACTCTTGGGGTTCTGTAGAGGTGCCTTCTGAAGCTTTCCTTCTGTGCTCTTTCTTCTTGGGTGTGATGGCAGAGGTTTTGGATTTAGAGACAGAGGAGAGAATAGACTGCCGTTGTGCATGAAAATTTGTTTGAATTACGTCAAGCTTGGCAAATGCTCCTGCCCATTCTTCCTCTGTCATTCTCTATACTACTTGGGTTCCTATGGGGGCTCTTAGACGCGGGGGTGTCACAGGACTCGGTTCTGGAGTCCTATGATCGCGTATGTATCTAGATCTAAGGGATCTATTTGTAGCATATCCCAACATTTTTTATGACAGAGGCCTGCAGTATTTGTATCCATCCTTGTGCTTTGTCGGTGTATTCTTTGTCATAGGATACATCTTGGGCGTGGGACCTTCCATTGGCCATTGTTCACATAAGAGCAGAGGTTCGAGCAGGACACCCAAAAATCGTTGATACTGCAGAGGAGGAACAGTTGGTTTAGCCTTCTGGGAGAGGTTCTTTCGCTCAATGGTGTTGACCATTTCTTGCATCATGAGCTTGGCATTGTCCAGAGGCAGATCATAATATACTCCGTACATTATGACCAGGATTTGGTGCGAAGTTTGGTCTGGACTGCCCACTTTCCCTGTTAGGCATCTGTTGAGAATATAGAATAGGGTATTCCACAGATGAGGAAGTTGATTTCTTCTGAAATCGTTCCTTTTTATTAGGGTTGTGTTATACCCCAACATCTCTATGAACCTACCGAGCTCTTCATCTGTGGGTTCCTCTGCATACCTTTTTATGCCTAATAGGCCTCTGGTTGGTAGATTGAACTCAAGTGAGAACATTGTTCTGTTGAACTTGAGTTCAATGTGCTCTGTTTTGTCAGGTTTGGAGATGTATCCTTTGATCTGTCGATCCTCTGGGTCAAATCTGCAGCTTTGCCAGAACTGGTAGAGATATCTGGCAGGGATTTTCTGCACTGTTGTGGATAAGAGGGGGTAAAGGTAATGGTTTTCAAGAATATCGAGGAGAATGGCATTTGATTCCCTAAATGCGGTTCTTGAGGGAACCAGATGGTAATTGTTATGTTTTGAAGGAAGAACACTTTCAAAGTGTTCATTTGCTATGAAGTTTTGGAGATGGGTGGTCGGAGCAAATTCTGTTGTGTTGCCGAAGTTATCTTTCTCGTGGTCTTCGACCAAAGCTTGGTTATGGGATTGCTCAGAATGTGAATGGGAGTTCACTGGAGAGTTGGATGTGGATGCCATTTGATGATTTTTGAAGAAAAGAGTAGAAATTTGACGTTTGCAGGTTTTTGCAATGTTCGCCGGAGAAGATGAAGTGTAAGAGTTCGTAAACGTTTGAATGAAGTGGTAAGGTTGGTTTTATACTGAAGAGGTAATGGTAATCTGAAGAGGTAAATTGGTGAAAGTGAATAAAATTTGGGGTCCACACTTGAGTACAGACGGTTGGATTCAACTTCCCATAAGAACGTGTGCCATGTACGTCCAAACAGATTGTGCCACGTCATGTGTGTCAGAGCACAATTTGATGGCGTGCGCGGCCCATTAATGCTAGGCGCGTGGGACTTTCTACTTTCAGATTACTGTTACGCGCAGTAGAAATGACAGAAGCTCTGTAGTGGAATGAGCTATGTGGTCTAAAAACTGCTTTGTCTCCTCTGAAGGTTGCACCTTTACCAAAAACGTTTTGACAAAATTCATTGGAGAGGATCGATAAATCATAGTGCAGAGATTTCGTTCACAGAGGTTTTGGAGCTCTGTCAGAGCCAGCAAAAGCTCTGTGAGTTGGAATTTCTCATAACTAAAAATTTAAAAAACTTTTTGATCATCCAAGGTTTTAATTGTTTTTAACAATGTTTTTAGGACCTATTTGGAAGTTGGTGTCCAAGAAAATTGTTTTAAATAAGGTTTTGTGCGAGTAGTGAACTCTTTGATTTGAGACCTTCTTTCAGTATCTTGGTCTGTGTATTTGTACGTGCAAATTCTTAATTAAGACATTTTATTTGATCGACAGAGTTTCCGTATGAAGTTTGCAGTTGCAGAGGCTCTGGCTTACAGAAGCTCTGTTGAGCTCAACACAAACTCTATGACCTTAAATTTCTCATAACGGAAGACTCAAAAATCTTTTTGATTATTAATTGTTTGGAATGTCTTAAGCAATGTTTCTAGGACGTATTTGGAAAGTGGTGTCCTAGAAAATTGTTTTGGAAAAGGATTTGTACGAGATACATACCTTTTGGCTCTTTTTAGTTCAGCAATTCTCTTTACTTCTGTAAGTTTCATCGATGGCATCTCTTCTTTTGCTCCCCCTTGAATGATCAACCTCTGTAGATCATTTCAAGGTCTCCTTCTGCTCCCCCTTGAATGATCAACCTCTGTAGATCAGTTCAAGGTCTCCTTCTTCTCCCCCTTGACCTATGCTTGGATCAAATGAGATAAGTAGTGCATAGTACATAGGTCAAGTTTCTCAGATTGTCAGAGGTTCTGAGCAATCCTACAGAAGCTTTGTTTTTGTGCAGAACATTCGGTGATTGAGAATTTACATATAAAAATGAAATAAAACAACAGAAACATTTATATACATATTTACAGAAGTTTAAGTTATTCACAGATCCACCATCTTGTTTTTCTTTGTATGTGGATAGAAGACCTCTGTCGCCAGTCATGTGCCTCGAGCATCCGGAGTCTGGATACCAGATTGGCACATACTGCTTCTGTAAGACCATCAAAGAGTTTTTGGTACCCATATCCAAATGGGTCCAGGTTTGTCAGGGTCTTTGTTTTAGCTTCTTTTGAAGAAACATTTTGCTTCTTCTTACCCTTGGATTTATTTTTTGCTTACGGTACAGAGAGATGACAGTGTGGACTTTTGAAGTGTTGGTTTAATTTAAACATAAGATCAAAGCAATGACAGTATTGAATGTGCGAAGAGATTTGCTTGAA
The DNA here is from genome assembly GCA_033807775.1 of Saussurea involucrata. Lineage (NCBI taxonomy): Eukaryota > Viridiplantae > Streptophyta > Magnoliopsida > Asterales > Asteraceae > Saussurea > Saussurea involucrata. Next base: position 117,928,673 of record CM066322.1, read on the forward strand.
CTTTTCATTAAATACATTAAATGGGGTCACAGAGGCATTACAATCTATCCTAACATTAGACTTTCTATTACAAGAAGGTTTATGTAGGATAGATTGTTGTTTGCAAAATCATTTGTTAAGTGCGGCCTTCTGTATACCCCTTCCGTGGTGAACTTCTGTAGGTTTTACTATCACAGAAGAAAAATATTTATTATTTTTGGTCCATTTACCCTTCTGTTGCCATGTTAATTTTTCTTTAACAGGTTTTAAGGGCTTCAAAATCTTTGAATTTGTTGGAGTTTGAGTGGACATTAACTTCTTTTGTTTGAATTTCTCAAGCTCTAGAGAGGTTTTCGCTTGTATGCACATATCCACAAAGTCTGGACAGATAGGAACTCTAGTGATTTTCTCCCTGGGAGGAATAGTTCTGTTAAGAACTTCAGAGGTTTGTCTAAAATCCTCTGTGTCACTAGGTCCGATCTCTGACTTAGAGTCAGTCTCAGATTCGTTAGAGGATGAATCGTCCTCTTATACAGAGGTTGAGTCACTTGGTTCCCTTTCGACAGAGGCTGGACTTTCAGAACATGTGCCATAATCACTTTCTTCCCTTTCTAAGGAACTATTTCCAAGTCAACAGAGGTATCTGTTAAGTCTTCTTCAGAGAGATTTTGATCATAGGTAGGTGTACATAGGTTTTCTTCAGAGATACCAAGTTTTTCTTCTGTAAGTTTTGGTTTGAACTCAGGTGCTTCTGCAGATAACTTCTTTTCAGAATTCATCATACAGACAAATGCAACTTGAGTTTGAGTCTCGGGGTCACCAAACTTAAAGATTCCTATCTGATTTTGAGTTTTCAGATACTTCTTAGGTTTGTATTCTCTTTTGACAGAGATTGAAGGTGACAAATCTGTGTTTTCAAACCACACATTTGTCATCTTCAGAGGTTTCCTCTTGTGAGGTTCCCCAGAGACTTTTTGCCTTTTACTTACAGAGAGAAGATTTGGAAATCCAGGTTTTCTTGTATCTCCAATGTGAAATAACGAGGACAGAGACTTGTTTCTTTTGGTTCCGGTATAAGGATCTATATTACAGAAGCCAATTCCCCGTCTCCCTATTTGTGTGTTTATTTTTTCGTACACCTTCTGAGCATCTTGAATTTTTTTAATTTGAAGATCTCTTCTGAGTAAATCTTGACAGAGGACTTCTCTTTCCTTTTGAAAATAATTTTTAAAAGCTAAGATGTTCATTTTGTCGCACTCAACGTCCATTAGTTCTTTAGACTTTGTTTTCAAGGAAGAATTGAGTTCATAAATCTTTTCTTTTAAAGGATTTAACTTTTTGTTCCAGTCCATTTCAATTTCTTATTTTTCTTGAAAAATCTTAGCTTTTTCTTGAGTGAGAAGTCTAGCTTCTCTCTCATAGAAGGTGAGCTTTTTCTGAATACTTTCGCATGTCTTTTTCATTTCATTGTATTCAATGTTAAGTTTGAGCAAATCAGCTTCTGCTGTAATAGATTTAGAGTTGGAAGTGGATACCTTATTATCAGAGCCATAGCAGACTTCTGCCATGTCACAAAACAGGGCGTTCTTTGTTTCTCCTCCTTCTGAGGATGTATCTGATAGCCAGTTTTCTTGATTCACCATTAAGGATTTCTGAGCTTAAAATATTTAAACAGTGCACTTAAATGGAGTTTTAACCAAAGAAGCAGATTCTATAAGTTTACCCAGGTTCGAATGGATCGAAAATGATAGAAAAACAGAAGCTATTTGAATAATATGAAGAACAGGTTAAAAGTCCAAGTTTCTACCAAAAATCATTGTTTAGAGTGGATCCCTTGATATTAAAAATCAAGGTTTGCTCGTATACCAATTGTTGGTTCCTGTTTTGCTTAAACAATGATCTTAACTCTCAGTTAGTTCAGATTTAGATATGGTGCGGAAGCGTATTTAAGAACTGAAAGATAATGTAAGGTAGAAGAACACACAATATCAAATAAACAGTATGTAAGAACAGATGAATATCTCCAAGATTACTGTATTTGATATATATTAAGAACACCAAGAACATAACAAGAAAGAACTGCTGGTGTGTGTGTTTGTGCGTAGCTTAATGTGTAAAAATGTTCTTGTTAATAGAAGAACTCAACATGAGTCTTTTATTTATACAATTACAAAGGGGACATACTTTAGACAATAAGGACTGATCTACAGTAGACAAGATCGTATGAACAGTAGCAGGTACGATGTTCATTTAATGCGCATGTAACGTCCCAAAAATTACAAGGAATTTAAAATTTTTAAAGTAACATTTCATTAATAAAAACTCATTTAATAATTCAATCATTTCATTTGCAAACTCGTAATTAATAATCTCACGAACAATAAACAGCGGAATAAATGTCTAAAATTAAAATCATAAAACTAATCAACTCTTCCCACGCGCCAGTGTGTACTCGTCACGCCTTGGAGCCACTCGCACCTGAAACCACAATTTTATTGGGAAAGGGTAAGCACGAAGTTTAGTGAATTCAGACACCATAAATAACACAGTTACTTCCACACCACCTCTAAACAGCTAATTGCACATAAACAGCATACAAGTCTACGAACAAATCATAAACATGCATACCTACACCATCCCACCCAAAGGCATAAGCTGGTCCACCCGACCACACAATAACCGTGCAAGCATTACCCGGCTCCCCCGGGTTCCTACGCCACCCGCGTATATAAACCTCGGCCCCGCCGAGTCACTACGCCACCCGCGTATATAAACCTCGGCCCCGCCGAGTCACTACGCCACCCACGTATATAAACCTCGGCCCCACCGAACTCCTACGCCACCCGCGTAGTCATAACAATAAAGGTCCGACTAGACGCCCCACTATTTAGTCCCGCATCACAAACATTTAAAACTACCACACACGTACAAATCGTAATGTAAAAAGTAACCGACATTAGTTATAGTGAGAGAACTCACCTCGTAAGCGCGCCTGGCTCATAAACAATAATTCAAGCTTCACAAATCCAAGATCACTTACCAACACCTAAAAAATCGTTACAATGTATTAACACGAGACCCGGACCCTAAAACACGACGCACCCTTAAATCGTCACTAAAACGACTTTTCGGTCTAACTAAACAGGTCTGTTCGGGACCTGTTCCGACCTCCATAAACCCAGAAAGTCCTCAAATAAATTTCATAACCAGAAAGTGCTCAGAGTTAGGGTTCCAAGGACATATTATACACCTCCTAACGATTTTTCTACAATTTAATACAGATTTTACAAATTTGGCTAACTGCACAGCGAAAAACAGCACCTTTCGCTATAAAACAGCAGTTTGACACTAGCTACGGTCCGAACTGGTTTTTCCACAAAACATAAGAAACTTACTAGACTCAGAATGGGAACTTTTGGGACTGGTTTCATCCCAATCCGACATTCCTAACAGTAGTTATGGCTTTCCCAAAACAGTGGCAGAAACTGTGACTTTTAAAAACGGAACGCGATCTACCACATCCGGACCTGCTGTATAAACAGCCAATTTACGCCTAGCTAGAGGCCGAACCGGACTTCCGCTAAAACACGAAAAGTGTGCCCGGCACAGAATGTGAACTGCGGGCACCGGATTCGCCTCAATCCGAGCTATGAAGGAAATGTTATGGCCGTCGCGAAACAGTGGCAGACAAACGTTTTCACATAAAATGATAACTAAAGGTTATAATCCCATTAAGTCAAAGCTTAATCCAAACAGCCCCGGGAAGCCTAAAACCTACTGGAAGCAGATCATACAAAGATGGACAACAGCCGTGCACCACCCCCCTGCCGCCTCCGGCGGCGGTGGTGGTCGGCGACGGCGACGAGGGTTACGGTAACACCCTCCGGCGAGACCTCCCAATGTCACCCACTCCCGACTCCCCCGCAACGACACACCCGCACGAACCCACACACCCACGCACCCACTGCCGCCACCACAGCGGCGTGTAGCGGCGGCCCCACCGCCGGCAGCCGTGGCTGCGGCGGTGGTGGTGGTTTGCGGTACACTTGCGACGAACAAAACCAAAGAAAACGACGAAACGACAACACGGTTACCTCGATGCAGCCCCTCCTTCTCTCCGGTCGCTTGCTCCTCCTCTCCCTGGCGTCCCTCTCTCTCCGGCGAACACTCTCTCTCTCTACCCTCGTCGGCGTCGAACTCTCTCTCTCCCTCGGTTCTTCTTCCCGGCCGACCACAACAAAAACAACAAGACAAAGTGGAGCCGTCAGGTTCTTTTTCTTCTTTCTTTGTTTCCCTTTACGTTACCAACACCCTCCACAACCATATGGACTTTGATAGTCTACTGCATGGGCCGAAACCCATGAGGGGTTTTGGCTTTTGACACAATTAGCCCCTCAACTTACAACCCTCTCGCAACTAACCAAGAATTCCGACACTTCAACGATTCGACCCAACTCGACTAACCCCGTTAACGGAAACCGCAATAAATCAAACTTGAAGGAAAAGAATTAAAGAAAGAAATTACATACCGGAATACGGGCTTTACAACGCATGTTCCAATTCTGACAGAGCCCTATCAGAGTTTGACACGTGTAGTTGATGTCAGGGCACGCCTGGAACAAGTGGATGAACGGATCCTGGAACAGTAGTGTTAGCTTCAATCTTCCTAATCATAGAAGTATTTAGAAGTAGTGAAAAATAGGCTAAGTGAAGAAAATAGCCTCTTACAGAGGCTCTGCCGAACTTACCGAGAGATCAAGGTCAAGAAGCTACAGAAGCTAAAGAGGCGTCCTACAGAAGCTCTGTCATACGCGCAAAGAAGACCAAAGACTCGGAATCCGGTGAAGACTGCTCTACAAAGGACCAAACCGCAGAACCTCAGTGACACTTCACAGAGCCTCTGCGGTCTTCAACAAAGACTTCAAAGATATTTATAATATCTTGCTACTGTTCCTGGACCTGTTCATCAACTTGCATGGCAACGTACCCTGTCCAACTTCAACGTGTCAAAATCTGAGTGGATTCAATAGGGCTTAGTACATAATAGACGTCTGATGCATTAAATGCAATACAGCACATCCAACTGTTCATGCCATCCTTCCACGCTTGCTAGACCCATAAGTCAGTCAAAAACGCGTTTAAATAAAGTTTAAGCAAGTAATACTCTAAATTCAACATTAGTCTCAAACTCGACACGGGTCAAACAAAAGAGTCTTCCAAAAGGACTCACACCCTTAAAATTCTCAAAATGACACATAACACCTATAAGTGCACTTCCCAAATGGTTTACAAAATCATTTACAAAATATTTTCAACGTCAAGATTTTTCATTTCAAAAAGACCGTAAGCAATAAAACTACTATTACCAGGTCGGTAGTTACGCAAAAATGGATAGTAGCTCACGCTTTATGGTCCCCTTTGTGTAGTATAAAAGGAAGACTCATGTTGAGTTCTTCCTAATCAAGAATCGAGAATTAAAAAGAGAAAAACTTCAAGAACACATAGCTTATATACTTTGAGAGTCATATCTGTTTTAAAGCTTTGCTTACTCACTGTTCTTGAATCTGTTCTTGATATATATATATTCAGTAAACTTTGAGATATTATTTCCTGTTCACTGTTTATTTATATTGTGTTCTAAATCTATCAAACATATCTGTTAGTTCTTCAAATACGCTTCCGCATCAAACATAAACTCGAACTAATAGATCTGACAATCTTGTATAAGCAAAACAGGAACCAATAAGTAGAAAGATATTTGTAAATCTTCCAAGTCTTCAGTATAAACCGCAGAGGCTCTGTCAAGGGTGACAGAGGTTCTGCGGCTTGGTCCTCTGCGAGCAGTCTTCTGCTGATTCTTGCCTTCGGTATTCTTGGGGACTCTGCAGGGCTTCTGTCGAAGACGGTTTCTATCTTCTGTTGGTGTCTTGGCAGAACCTCTATCAGAGATTCATATACTTAGCCTATTTTTTAGTACTTCTATAATCAGAAAGATTGGAGCTAACAGGTACTTGCTTTTGAACAGTGGGTTTCTGAGTGGTCGTTAGACTGGGATGCTTAGGGACATGGGTACTCACTTCATCAGATGATGTGGGTTTGTTAGTGACCTTAGGAGTGGGAATTGCGGTTTTAGGGGCAGTGGGCTCTTTTGGTGGTTCTTCGGATTCAATGATGACATTATTTAAACCCTTTCCACTCCTAAGTGTTATGGACTTGACTTGTTCTTTTCCTATTACCTTAGCGTGTTTGGTGTCACTGGGTAAAATCCTTAGTGGTATATTCTTAACCTCAACGGCTAGTTGTCTTACTTGGGTCTGTATGTTCCTTATGGTTGCTTGAGTTTGATTCATGAAACCTTTCAGTATTGATTCGAGTGACGGTGGTGTCTCATTTGGGTGGTTTTGTCGTGGCTGAAACTGCTATGAGGACTGCCCCTGGTGAAAGTTTTGTGGGGGGTGCCCACTGTGATGTTGGTGAAATCCATGGGGGTTTGGTGGTCTTTATTGTCCATTACTCGCCCCATGGGGTTGGAGTCCTTGATTTCCAGACCAGGAGAAATTTGGGTGATTTCTCCAGCCAGGATTATAGGTCTGCGAAAATGGGTTGTTCCAAGGGTTGGTTCCTATAACATTAACGGCTTCGGGATTTGCAGGACAATAGTCAAAGACATGTTCCTCTCCACAAAGGGAATAGTTCTCAGGGAGTTGTGGGGTGGCCACTGCCGAATTGACATGTCCTCTATTCTGATTCAAAACCAATTTAGTTAAGGCTACCAATTGTGCATTCATGGTTTTAAGTGCTTCTGAGTCGATGGTGTTGGTTTTTGGTACGGTGGCCCTAGGATTTGACCATTCAGTGTTGTTGTTGGACACTTTCTCTAAGATTTGATACCCTTCATTGTAGGTTTTACCTGTGAAAGCTCCACCTGCTGTTGCATCTAAGATGATTTTGGCTGCATTGGAAAGACCATTGTAAAAGGTCTCCAATTGGATGCAATGTGGGATGCCGTAGTGTGGGCACTTTCGTAACAGCTCCTTAAAACGTTCCCACGCATCCGAAACAGCCTCATCTTCGCCTTGCTGAAACAAAATAATATCATTTCGAAACTTTACATTCCTTGTGGGAGGAAAGTATTTTTGTAAAAATTTGTCATCAAGTTCTTTCCATGTGGTTATTGAATTAGGTTCGTGTGAATTCAGCCAAGCTTTCGCCTTATCCCTTAATGTGAAAGGGAAGAGTTCCAGCCTTAAGGCTTCATCAGTCACTCCTTGCAGTTGAAAAGAATCAGTAATTTCCACAAAAGATTTTAAGTGTGAGTGAGGATCCTCACACTAGTACCAAAATGGGCTTTTGCCACGGTTTTGAAAATTGAAGTTGGTCACGGTTGGGTTTAGAACCGTAGCTAAAAGTCATAAATAAAGTTTGAGTATTGGATTAGCCACGACTTAACTCAAAAACCATGACCATTACAAAAAGTGTTTAAACATAGTGCCATGGTTTAGATAAAACCGTGACTAAATGGTTCTTTACGGCCACATTTTTTTCCCGTGGCAAGTAACGACTAAAAATCGTGGCCATATACAGACATATAGTCATGGGTTTTGTCTAAACCATGGTTTTATATTGTGACGGTTATTATCAGTGGCCATAGACTGGCATATGGCCACATCAAGCCAAATTTCCGTGACCAAAAGAATGTATATATAGCCACAAAAATATGGAAATTGTGGCCAAAAGGCACGGTTGTTATAGCCAAGGTTTTTATTATTTTGTGTGGTCAAAAGGTAATCAGTAGTTACTGTTATAAATATTAAGTGTAACTACATGTGATGATTTTGCCACAGTTAATATGAAATACGTGTAACTATATGTCTTTAATTGACCACTACTTTATTATTTTGTGTAACCAAAACGTAACTTATAGCCACGTTTCTAAAAATTAAGTATAACTATAAGTCATGAATTTGGCTATGGTATTTAATATTTTTTTTGTGACCAAAGGGTAACTGGTAGTCATAATCCACATATTAAGCGTAGTTGTATGCCGTGAATTAGCCACAATTTTCTATTATTTTGTGTGACCAAAAGGTAACCTGTAGTCACGTTTCTTAAAATTAAGCGTAACTATATGTCATGAATTTGGCTACGGTTTTTTTATATTTTTTGTGACCAAATGGTAACATATATAGCCACATTTCTAAAAATTAAACGTAACTATATGTCATGAATTTTGCTATGGTTTTAATATTTTGTGTGACCAAAAGATAACGTATAGCCACGTTTCTAAAAATTAAACATAACTATATGTCATGAATTTGGCTATGACTTTTAATATTTTTTGTGACCATATGGTAACTGATAACCATAATTCTACAAATTAAGCCTAACTGAATGTCGTGAATTAACAATGATTTTCTATTATATTGTGTGACCAAAAGCTAACCACTAGTCATAGTTATAAAAACTAAGCGTAACTATGTATCATGAGCTACAGAAGCTGAAGTATAGGAGGAGCAACTTTAATAAGCAAAATCTAATATACTAGAGAGCTAGTAGGGATAAGTTTCTCATTGGTATTTTATTCCTTATTCATATGAACATTTAATTGTTGAATTAATTATTATGTTAAACTTTTTTAAATATTTTATTATTATTTTGACACGCATTAATGAAATCGTTGACAAAGATTATTATTGTCAACCTCTTCTATGACTATATGATATTTAATTTAAACCGTGACTGCAGGTAGTATATGGCCACAGTTCAGTTATTTCGTGTGACCGAAAGACAACTAATAGTCATGTTCTACAATTTTAAGAACCCATATATCAAGAATTGGTTACAGTGGATATAAAATTTGTGTGACTGTAAATAGTTTATTGTCGTAGATTTTGTTATTTCGTGTGACAAAAAACAACAAATAGTCATGGTTATTATAATCAACGTAATCATACACCATGAACACTACTAAATAAAGGGACAATTATGACATAAATTATTTATTTATTTTAAATACTATATAGTCACGGTTTTAACAATTTCTTGCAACCAAAAGGCTACCAATAGCCACATATTTTAACAATTCAACGTAACTATATGTCATGAAATGACCACGATTAATGTAACATTTGTGTGGGTATAAGTAGTTTATGGTCACGGTTTTAATTAACTCATGTGACCAAAACTCAATCAATAGTCACATTTCCTACAATTCAGTGTAACCAAATTTTATGATTTGACAACGGTTAATCAGAAGTCTGTGTGGAGATAACTGGTTTATCGCTACGGTTTTAGTTATTTAATATGACCAAAATATAATCAATAGCCATGATTCAAACAATTTAGTGTAACCATATGTCATTAATTTACCACGGTTAATATGAAGTTTCATGGATATAAGTTGTTTATGGCTACATTTTTAGTTATTTATTATGACTAAAAGACAACCATTAGCCACGGTTCTAACATTTATGGTAACCATGTCATGAATTAGTCACAGTTATTATAAAATTTGTGTGACCATAAGTAGTTTATAGCCACGGTTATAGCAAAAATGCCCCAATACCATAAAAGTTGGATACGTTTATGGCCATGGTTTTTAGGTTTTGGCTACGGTTTATCATGTGATATGGTGACGCATTTTAATTGTGGCCACAAGGGTATCAAAAGTCACGGTAGAATAGGCTACGGTTTGATTGAAAAAAAACCGTGGCTAAAGGCCTATGGCCACGGTTTTTAACCGTGGTCATTGTGAGTTTTTGTACTAGTGTCAGATTGTAATCCTCCACTACCCATGGCTTGGATCATTTGAAACATCACTGCTTTGAGTTCAAAGTGTTGTGCAATAATGTTGGACCTTAGAATCCCGGAGCTTAAATCACTAACTCCCGGAGTAGCATAGTCCCGTATCTTTCGATCTTTGCTATCGACAATCGTCACTATGGTCTCCACTATCGGTGGGTTGATGGGTACTTCACCTCCCACACCTGCCATGTTTACAGTGGGGTTCACAGGGGGTTGTCGATTTGTATTTTTATTTTTAAATCTTCTTCGAAAGGTTTTTTCTATTTCAAGATCGATTGGTACCAAAGGTCCGTGTTGTTGCCTTGGCATGCAACACGAAAGGCTTAGAAAAACGAGTTACTTGGGCTCGAATAAAAACTAATGTCTTGAGATTTAAAATCACGCCAGTCCCCGGCAACGACGCCAAAAACTTGGTACGTGCGAAATATGTGTTTAATCGCAGTGGGATGCAAACTATCCACAGTAGGAAGCGTAAGTGTACACTGGCCACAATGATCGTCACAGCAAGTAATAGTTGGTAAAATACCAGAATCGTATCCACAGGGACTGGGCAATCAAGACAATATCGTTCTCATGAGCTTCCTTTTACAGGTTTCAATTAGAGAGGAAGCAATAAGTTGGTTGTTTTGTTGGAATGCTATTTTTAACGAGTTACTTACGATTTAAAAGGAGGAATGTAGGTTAGATTTTCCCCAGATTTTATATTAAATACTTGATCCAGAAGAGTGCTCACTGCACTTGTGCAGAGTGGGCACTCCTGTTAAAGAAGCCCGGTTACACAAACACTCACACCTCCTAGTCAGAATCCCATACTTTTAGTCCTTATTATTTTTTCAATGGGAATCTCAGAATGAACCTTTTCAGGTCTCGATGGAATGTGTAGAGACAAATACTCTAAGTGTTTTTAAGTACACAAACTAGTTTGCCTACTACTCCAGTGGGTTGAGATTATCTTACTGTACAGACCCCACTTTCGTGAGTGTCATAAGAACTATTTCGAATTCCCTAGCATCATCCAAGCTCGTGTCACTGCGTTCTACTCATTTCTGAGTTGAGAACTAGACTTTAGATCCTCTCAAGTGATCGACTTGTTCCCATCATTTGGCAATAATCGAGAGTGAATGACCAAAACAATAAATATTCAAAGTATGAAGATTACTCAAGCATTTTACATAAAATCTAGGTACTTTTCCTTCCTACATCCCAAAGGATGCTTAGCTCATATTTAAAGAAGTAAAGAAAACAAGAGATGAAAAGTTGTAAACAAACATACTAAAATACAAACTTTGATTAAAATCTGCAGTGGGCACTGCAGGAACAGCACAACTACAAAGTAGTAAATTGCTTCAAACTAAAAGCTACACTAGGAATTAAAATGCATAAATTTAAGACTAACTTCAGTGAATACTAGAGCTAAACTAATGACTAAGTGCACTAAATGTGTGGTAGATGATTGTGAATTAAATGAACCAAGTCCTCTTTATATACTTAGAGGAAAAGGTAGACAAAACAAAAGTGAGACGATTGCCTAAAGGCTAAGGCCCCAAGTGGAAGATATTAGATTAATTCTATTGAGTAAAGCTTTCTTCCAAGAGTTTGTAGGTAATATCCCATGGTCACTTCACCTTTTCCAAAAAGCTACTTTCAAGTACACCTTGGTTTCATTAAAATAATACAAATACCATCCTTTGGGGAACATGCTTCTTACTTTTCCACCCATGCTTTCTGCTGTCATCGATGCTTCCATTCTCCATAATTGACTTCAAGCTGATTTTTGAAATTTATTTGTCTTCTTCTTGGCACGTCAGTGGGAATCCGGAGTGGGCACTCCTAGAGTCACTGCAGAATTTACGTGAAAGTGCAGCAAAAACCTACTAAATGGTTTATAAAAACTGTAATTCACTCTTTTTGCTCAATTTTGGGAATAAGACCAAGAATGGGTGATTTAAGAAGCAAAATGGCTAAAATTTGACAAAAGAATATCAAAATAAAAGGAAATAATAACTCTAAAAATAGAGTTATCACAGGGTTTCTTCTCAGGGAAGTGAAGTAGTGCGAGGTGGTTGTTTGCAATAAATTGCACTTGGTTCAGCTCGAACCTGACGTTCTTTGATTTCACCATTGTTACAGCTTGGGCCATTTTTGAAAAAAATAGAACAAAGGAGAAGTGGAACAGACAGACTTTCTTAGTTAGGAAAGATTTCCAAAAATAAGAAATTAGTGTTTTACCAGTTTCCGTTTAAGGAAAGAAACTTGTAAAAGAAGATTTTCCAGTTTGAAGAATACTAAAACTAGTAGAAAACTATGTTTTACCAGTTTCCTTTTAAGGAAGGAATCTGGAAATCGTATTTAAAAAGAGAGAGAAAGTTTAAAGAATGTTTTTAAACTTAAGAAAACTTGTTAAGCTTTTCAAGATAAAATCATGAAAGAAGATGACCTTTTAAGAATAAAAACACATTTTGATATTTGTAAACAAAGATTTAAGATTAAAAAAAAGAAGAGTTTTTGTTATCCAAAAAGCATTAAGGAATAGCAGTAGGAACCTCTTTGTCTTAAAAGTTTGAGGATCATAGTCTTAGGTTCAAAGTTCGTTCGAATGCAAATGATTTTTCTTACCTTGAGAGTATTTTGTGCATGTAATGAGGAAAAATATAAATGAGTTTTTTATATAGGAATGAGAGAGGAGAGAGAAAGGGTGATGAGCGGGAAAATACGCATCATGACACAGACACGTCCCACGAATATGATTGGACAGAAAGTGTAACGGACGAACGTGTCAGACAAAAAGGCATGCCAATGTTTATCCTCTTTTGATGACGTCACAAGAAACCGTCGTTTCAGTTTTCAAAAAGCATCCCTGATTGTTTGAAAGTATCAGGGTTGGATTGATTTTTGAAGAATCACTGATGAGAAATATCAGTGATGAGTTTATCTTTTTCAAAAAGGATCACCGATAGAGAAATGTCAGTGATTGAGTTTTCTTTTGAAAGACATCTTACTGAAGAGAACCTCAGTGATTTAGGATAGAGAATATACCTTAGTATCAGAGAACATTTATTCAAAGATTATAAGATGAACAAAACAGATAGAACCTTATTACTAACATAATGCTTAAACGCTGAAGAATTACACTTCTAGGTTCAGCATTCCAAGTTCGCTAATGAGAAAGTTAAATCTTGTCTCATCTTAAGGTTTGATAAATAGATCAGCTAACTGATATCCAGTTGGAATAAAATGATGTTCTATATCTCTATTCGTCACATGATCTCTGATAAAATGATATCTGATTTCGATGTGTTTAGTCTTTGAGTGTAGCACTGGGTTGTTTGCTATAGCGATGGCACTGTGCTATCGCAATAGACAGGGATCTTTGATATCTGAAGGTCATAGTCTAATAGTTGATTTCTCATCCATAAGACCTGAGTACAACAACTACCAGCGGCTACATACTCAGCTTAAGCGGTTGAGGTGGACACTGCGTTTTGCTTTTTACTTGTCCAACTCACCATCTTCCCACCCAGGAGCTGACAACCTCCTGTGGTGATTTTTCTATCCAGTTTGCAACCTACAAAATCACTATCTGAATAGGCAGTTAGATCAAACCCTGAGTCTTTGGGATACCAAAGACCTAGGTTGGGTGTACCCTTCAGATATCTGAAAATTCGCTTCACAACGTCAGATGTGATTCTTTGGGTTCAGATTGATATCGTGCACAAAGACAAGTAGAATACATGATATTAGGACGAATCGCTGTAAGATAGAGAAGAGAGCCGATCATTCCTCTATAGGCAGTGACATTAATAGGTTTTCCAGAGGGATCCTTGTTAAGTGTCAGCGGAGGTGACATAGGAGTTTTCATAGCTGAAATTTGAGTAAGATCGAATTTCTTCAGCATATCTTTAACGTACTTACCTTGGTGGATAAATGTACCTTTATCGCTCTGCTTGATTTGAAGTCTAAGGAAGTATGTTAGTTCACCCATCATACTCATATTATATTCATTTTTCATTCCTTCAGCAAATCGAGTATATAGAGATGGGTTAGTAGAACCAAATATAATATCATCGACATATATTTGAACAAGAATAATACGACCTTTAACTTTTCTGAAAAATAAAGCGTTATCGATTTTACCACGTTCAAAATTTTCAGCAATAAGAAAGGAAGATAAAATGTCATACCATGTACGAGGTGCTTGTTTTAAGCCATAGAGGGCCTTATCCAGCTTATAGATATATTCTGGATGCTTAGGATCAGCGAATCCTGGGGGTTGTTCAACGTAAACTTCTTCATTCAGCTCTCCTTTAGGAATGCTGACTTGACATCCATTTGATGAACTTTGAAGTCTCTGTGAACTGCATAAGCTAGAAAAAGTCAAATTGCTTCGAGTCTTCCCACTCGGGCAAAGGTTTCATCATAGTCTATGCCTTCCTCTTGTCTGTATCCCTGAGTAACTAGTCGAGCTTTGTTGCGGGTTATAGTTCCAAATTTATCTAACTTGTTTCGTACACCCACTTGGTGCCTATAACAGTTTTGTTAGATTGTCTAGGGAAAAGATTCCAAACTTTGTTTCTTTCAAATTCAGTCAGCTCTTCTTGCATAGCATTGACCCAATTTGGATCTCTGAGGGCATCATCAGTTTTCTTTGGTTCAATCAGCGAAATAAAGTTAACAAATAAACAGATATTACCTGAACTTCGTCGAGTCTGAACATATGCGATTGGATCACCTAGAATTTGATCGATTGGATGATTCAATGTCCATCGTTGAGCAGGAGCTTGAATCTCTAGCCCAGAATGGATTTCTAGAGGTGCTGTTGATCCAAACCCTCAGTGATTTGATAATGACCCTCTCTTATACTTAGTGAAAATTGTAAGTAAACAATATGTATTAGAGTTTCACTATCGCTGATAAGTACTAAGATCTTACAGTACCGCTGATAGGAACTCTCGCTCTTTAAATTAAACATTCAGCGAACACTGTTCAACATAAATGCTCTGAGTCTGTTCAGTCATTATGATGATCGCTGATAAGTTAGTTGTTACTTATGATCCCTGAAGACAAGTTTCACGTCAACAAAGGTTCTACGCTGAAGTTGAAGATCAAGCTCAAGAACCAGCGACAAGTCTCCTAATGAACTGATGCGGATCAGCGAAGACTCAGATTTGTCCACTCAACGTGAAGTATCAAGTACAAGACTTCAGCTATCGCTGAACTTTATCATTCGCTGAATAGAAAATGATAATGCTCTGAATCAACGAAAGCTGATCATGAAGTCCTCCGTACAAAGTACTTTTTTCTTAACCCCCTTGCACGACTCCGTACGAAATGTCAGAAAAGAACCTCCGACTGTCTGAAATCGTACAACCACTCTGATATTACACTGTTCATCCATGCGGCTACTAAGGTTGTCAACCAAGGTCAATGACATGCAACCAACCAGCTGATGACACGTGTAAAGTGTATACTGACTTTCATTAAATGCATGCAGTATATAAAGAGATGAACCCACTTCATTTGAAGTAACTTGCTAACTCTGGACAAGTTCAATCTCTTATCTCAAGATAGGTTATTATTAGTAATTTCCTTATCTCTCTTAGTGCAAGAAACCTTAGTGTTCCAACTTGTTTAGATTTAGGTTTATCCTTAATCTTGTTTCCGCAAAAACTGTAAATTGTTAATGATTTATCAATAAACAATTTAGAAAAGTAAAATCTGTGTGTTTGTATTCAACCCCCCCTTCTACAAACTTGTATAGGCTTTCGGGACCAACAAGTGGTATCAGAGCAGATTTGTTTAATCTCATAAACAAGATATAATCTAAGATATTTCTCTTCCTTGCTATTATCTGAAAATGGCCACCAACATAAACACAAATTATATAGACAATGGTTCTCTTGCTAAACCCCCTAGATTTTCCAAAGATAACTTCAACTTATGGAAAAATAGGATGACACTCTTCTTAGAAGGTGTAGACCCTACTATGCCTTACTATCTCGAGAATGGTCCATTCATCCCTGTAAGAATTGATGCTGCTGTTCCAGCCGCTGAGAATAGACCTGCTATTCCAGAAAGGTTGGTACCTAAGGAAATCTTTGAATCGACTGACGAAGATAAGAAGAAAGTGGCTATAGATACAAAAGCCAGATCCATACTATCCATGGCTCTTCCTGACGAAGTCTACCATTCCGTCATGAATCTGAAAACATCAAAAGCCATGTGGGACACAATATGTGTTCAGTATGAAGGAACGTCTGAAGTCCAGGACTTAAGAAAGATCAACCTGGTAAGACAATACGAAAGCTTCTTTTCTGGTAAGAATGAATCTCTCTCTGAAGTTCACCAACGTTTTAATTGTTTAATTATAGATCTGAAAACTGTTGGTAAGGAATATTCTAACTTTGAAGTACTGACAAAGTTTCTAGAATGTTTACCTGAAAGCTGGGACAATTATTCTATGTGTCTCAAGCTGTCAAAGGATCTAAAATCAATGACCCTTTCAACCTTATATGGCACGTTGCTGAATCATGAGCAATCGAGCCATCTTAAGAAGAATCTTGTAAAAGATTCCAAAAGCACCCCTGTTGCTTTAATCTCAGAGGAACCTTCTACTCAGCGACCCTCGGTCACTATCACTGAGTTAGAAAGTAACTCTGAAAGGTCATCAGATTCTGATTATTCAGATGATGATGAATCTTTGGCTCTCCTAACTAAGAAGTTCATGAGATTTGCCAAAAAGAAAATGTTTAGAAAGAACAAACCTCTTTCCATAACTAACAAGCCTAGATCATCAGCTTTTGTTGATAAGGCTACTGCTACTTGTTTTAACTGCAAAAAGACAGGACATTTCGCTAACGAGTGCAGGTCTAAGAAAGTTTCTAGACCCTCAGCTTTTACAAAGAAATCCTTTGTTCCAAGGAATAAAGATGACAAATTTTCAAAGCTGAAAGAAAAATATGCTAAGCTAAAAAGCTTTAAGAAGAAGAGTAAAGGCCTGATGGCTAACTATGATTGGGCTGCTTATGATGAAGAAGCATCATCATCTGACTCTGAAGATGATGAAGCAAATCTATGTCTTATGGCCAAGATTGAAGAAGAGGAAGAAAGTTCAGACATTCCCTCCACTTCAACATCTGCTATTCAGGTATCACCTTCTTTCTTTACCAATATTGCAAATATTGATGAAGCTGATAGTCTCCGTAAGATCGATCTCTTGACTAGAAGTTTATACGAAGCCATGAACGGCAAAACTGTGGTTGAAAACCAAAACCTTGATCTCGCTGAAAAGCTTAAAAACTGCCACCTTCAAATAGAAAAGCTTTCTAAAATTGAAGATGATTTTAAAGATCAAGTATATTTAAATCAGCTAGTCAAAATCGAACGCGCAGAAGCTATCGCTGCATTAAAAGCTGAAAAAGCTACTGTTGAAGGATGGTGTAATTCTTCAACAAAGATCACTGAGATAATAAAGTCTCAGATTCCCCTAAGTGATAAACGTGGTTTGGGTTACAAATATGATACTCCAAAACCAACCACTGAGCGTTCAATGCTTAAATTTGGAACGTTCGTATCCTCAGTCGCTGATACTTCATCTTCTCAGTGCTCCTCGTCCATTACACCAATCCCTGAGGAAACTCCTACCTCCTCAAAATGCAAGGAGAAAATGGTTTATTCAAAACCTACCTCTGTCTCTAAAGACAAAGGTAAAGGAATTGTTATTTACCAGAATCCTCAGAAGGGTACCTTAGTACCAAAGCTGAATGCTTCTAAAGCTTCAGTGGCTCATTCCTCTGGATCAAGGAAGTAGATCTCTGGATCTATTCAGCGATCTACTCCTAGACTCAGAGTGGATGTCCTTGGTAAGAAATCTGAAGAACTGAATGTTCGTCCCATTTCTAAAGCCAATAGTTTACTTGGTGCTGGCACTTCTATTTCGAAATCAAAAGCTCAGCATTCAAATGGTCCTAGAACTATTTTTAGTTATAGGAATTGTTATCACTGTGGACTTACCGGTCATATTGCTAGTAAGTGTCCCACAGCCACCAAAGCTGAAAAGATAGCTAAGGTGAAGATTGCCCCCAAGGCAAAGAAGACCAACCCTGGTGCAAATCAGGTCAAGGTGAATCCTACCACTGAAGTTAAGAAATTAACCAAAGTGAAGAAAGACAAAGCTGAATCTTCAAATGCTGCGAAGACTGCTGAATCTTCCATTCCAACTACTTCCACTGACAAATGTGTATACATGGTCAAGTGGGTACCCAAGAAAAACTAATCTTCCTTTGTATTGCAGGTTAAGAAGGGTATCTGGTATCTCGATAGCGGATGCTCTAGACACATGACTGGAAAGAAAAGCCTGCTCGCTGAATACAAGGAAGAGAAGGGTCCCTCTGTGACTTTCGGTGGAAATGGAAAAGGACATACCCGAGGGTAAGGTGTACTTTCAAATGGTACAACCTCCTTCAGAAGAGTCGCATATGTTGAAGGGCTGAAGCATAATCTTCTAAGCATCAGTCAGCTTTGCGACATGGATTACAAAGTAATCTTTACTAAGGAATCCTGCTTTGTCGCTGACAAAAAGGAGAAGATAGCTCTCAGCGGTTATCGTTTGGAAAATGTTTATGTAATAAACATGGACTCAACAACCACTGAGAACTCCTGTTTCTTCTTAAAGGCCTCATCTGATGTCAACTGGCTATGGCATAAGAGGCTATCTCATCTAAATTTCAAGACACTGAACACTCTTTCTTCAAAAGCGTTAGTCACTGGTCTACCTCAGCATTCATACGCCAAAGAGTCTTTATGTTCAGCGTGTGAAAAAGGGAAGCAGACCAAAGCAAGCTTTAAATCTAAGCAAGTTTCCTCAGTGTCATCTCCTCTACAACTACTCCATATGGATTTGTTTGGCCCTGTTAACAAACAATCCATCGCTGGAAAGAAATATACGCTGGTCATAGTTGATGAATTCTCTAGCTTCACTTGCGTAATGTTTCTCCGTTCTAAGAGTGACACCCCTGAAGAACTCATCACCTTTGTTCGGAAGATGGAAACCCTGAACAATCTGACCGTTCGCTCAATAAGGAGTGATCATGGGACTGAATTCAAAAACAGTTCTCTTGATTCCTTCCTTGAGAGTAAGGGTATTTCTCACAACTTCTCTTCAGTGAGAACACCGCAACAAAATGGAGTCGCTGAAAGAAGAAATAGAACAATTATTGAAGCTGCACGTTCAATGCTCAGCGATTCTCACCTGCCTACTCAGTTTTGGGTAGAAGCTGTCAACACTGCTTGTTTTACGCAAAATAGGTCGCTGATAGTTAAAAGATTCAAAAAGACAGCCTATGAACTCTTTCATGGAAGAAAGCCTTCAATCAGCTTTCTTCACATCTTTGGATGTCAGTGTTTCATACTGAACAACATAGATGTTCTTGGAAAGTTTGATCCTAAGGCTGATGATGGAATCTTTCTTGGATACTCCTCAGTTTCCAAAGCCTTCAGAGTCTTCAATCGTAGAATACAAACTATAGAAGAAACTATTCACGTCACGTTTGACGAATCCCGTTCAGCGAACTCTAAACCGTCCGCTGATACTGAAGAACTGAATCAATGGATGTTTTCTCATCTTGGTGACTCAGAAGATATTCCCACTCATGCTCATCCAGTAGAAGATGATAGTCCTATCATTCCAAACATGCAGAATAGTGAAGCTGAAACATCATGGGTCTCAGCTGTTCCTATAAACACTATACCTACCGCTGAACCAAATGCCTCAGACATTCCATCTATCTCTCAGCCATCAGTAAATGAAATGACAAATGCAAGTATTCCTCTCTTAACTGAAACTCCAAAAGTAGCTGAAGCCTCATCTTCAGCTCCTCCAGTTCAAGATGAGTCAGCGACTTATGCTCCGGCTCAACGATGGACCGTAAATCACCCAATTGATCAAATTCTTGGTGATCCAAACGCTGGTGTTCAGACTCGACGAAGTGCAGGTAATGTTTGTTTATTTGTTAACTTTATTTCTCTAACTGAACCAAAGAAAATAGATGATGCCCTCAAAGATCCAAACTGGGTCAGCGCAATGCAAGAAGAGCTGACTGAATTCGAAAGAAACAAAGTTTGGAAACTTGTTCGGAGACCAACTGATAAAACAGTAATAGGCACTAAATGGGTCTATCGAAACAAGTTGGACGAACATGGTACTGTAACCCGCAACAAAGCTCGTCTTGTTGCTCCGGGATACAGACAAGAGGAAGGTATAGATTATGACGAAACATTTGCTCCAGTAGCAAGACTTGAATCTATTCGTCTATTCTTAGCATATGCTGTACACAAAAACTTCAAAGTACATCAGATGGATGTTAAGTCAGCGTTTCTGAATGGAAAGCTGAATGAAGAAGTGTATGTGGAACAACCTCCAGGATTCTCAGATTCTAAGCGTCCAGGTTATGTTTATAAACTGGATAAGGCACTTTATGGCTTGAAGCAAGCTCCTCGTGCATGGTATGACACTCTTTCTACTTATCTCCATATTGAAAAATTTGAGCGAGGTAAGATTGACAAAACTCTATTTTTTAGAAAAGTGAAAGGTCATATCATTCTAGTTCAAATATATGTTGATGACATTATATTTGGTTCTACTAACCCTGAGCTTTGTACTCGTTTCGCTGATAGAGTGAAAGATGAGTATAAAATGAGCATGATGGGTGAACTAACATATTTCCTTGGTCTTCAGATTAAGCAAACTGAAAAAGGAACTTTTATTAATCAGGGAAAGTATGTTAAAGATATGCTGAAGAAATTTGATTTAACTCATAGTTCAGCTATGAAAACCCCTATGGCACCACTGCTGACACTTGACAAGGATTCAAAGGGAATACCTGTTAATGTCACCCTGTACCGTGGGATGATCGGCTCTCTCTTGTATCTTACAGCTAGCCGACCCAATATTATGTATGCAACATGTTTGTGTGCACGATATCAAGCTGAACCTATGCTATCTCATATGAAAGCTGTAAAGCGAATCTTTCGATACCTTATGGGTACAACGAACCTAGGTCTTTGGTATCCCAAAGATTCAGGATTCGATCTAACCGCCTATTCAGATAGTGATTTTGCAGGTTGCAAAATGGATAGGAAAAGCACCACAGGAGGATGTCAGCTCCTGGGTTGAAAGCTGGTAAGTTGGACTAGTAAAAAGCAAAATTCAGTGTCCACTTCCACAGCTGAAGCTGAATATGTAGCTGCTGGAAGCTGTTGTTCTCAAGTCTTGTGGATGAGAAATCAGCCACTAGACTATGATCTTCAGCTCTCCAAAATTCCAATCTATTGCGACAGCACAAGTGCCATCACTATAGCAAACAATCCAGTACTACATTCAAAGACCAAACATATAGAAATCAGATATCATTTTATCAGAGATCATGTGATGAATGGTGATATAGAACTTCATTTTATCCCAACTGTTATCAATTAGCTGATTTATTTACCAAACCTCATGATGAGACAAGATTCAACTTTCTCATCAGCGAGCTTGGAATGCTGAACTTTGAAGGGTAAAATCCTCAACGGTTCACATTTATCAGCGATAGGATAAAATCAACTCATATAACCTATTCAATCATCTTCTCTCTGAATAAAACTTGGTTAAGCTGATATCAAGGTATGTTTTCTCACTCTGACAATCGCATGAAAATGCAAGATTTCAAAACAAAATGCATCGCTGAATATCTCTTCCTTAACAACGATATTTTGAAAATTCTTAAAACCATCACTTATATTTTCATTCAGTGCTTGATGTTTATAAAAGAGTCCCTGAGTTTTCAAAACCTCAGAGACATCCTAAAAGAATATGAAAGGACAGT
This sequence comes from Saussurea involucrata, assembly GCA_033807775.1. Taxonomy (NCBI): domain Eukaryota; kingdom Viridiplantae; phylum Streptophyta; class Magnoliopsida; order Asterales; family Asteraceae; genus Saussurea; species Saussurea involucrata. Next base: position 117,950,317 of record CM066322.1, read on the forward strand.
TGTGACGTCATTGCAACGGATAAACCCCGGCACGTTTTCTCTTTCTGACACACGTTTGCACGTCTCGTTCAAACTTCCAATCAAATGCAAACACGTGTCCGTGTCATGATGAAAATCTTTTCCCGCTCAAGATTTTCTCTCTCTAATCCCTCTATATAAACAAACTCGTGGTTTATATTTTTCTTTTACGCGATCAATCTTCCTCCGCAAGAAAGAATTCACTGTTGCATTTGTGCTTTCTAAAACTTCAAAGAACTGTTCATCATCTTCTTCATCAAACATCAAGTTTAATATGTTCTTATTTATTACCAAATGCGTATAACGTGTTTCTGATCTTTTCCTTGTTTTAACAAAATCAAACAAAAGAACTTCTTAAAACGAAATCATTTTCTTTCATGGTTTTATGAACACAACCATTTCATGGTTGTTCTTCAAGTTTAAATGCGAAAATCTTAAACTTGTTCTTCATTCGATTCCAGAATCTAATTCTTCATAGAAAACTGGATAACAAGAATAAATGGGTTTTACATTTTGTTTCTTAAAATCAAGAAAAACCCTAATCTTCATTAAGACATTTATGTCTGAATGAAATGGATAAAATTTGAACCATCTTAATGGAAAATCTTTCCACATTAAGATAATTCTTATTTGTTAACATCTTTGGTTAAACTGATAATACAGAGAAATGGCATCGTTTGACATTCCTGCTACAGCTGAGAACATCTTCGCTGATTCTGAGGAAGTGGACATCCTCAAGGCTCCTCAAGTCAAGTTTTCCCTTGACAAACTGGATTGGACTAAGGTGAACAACCTCTATGCGCTTCTCGAGTTTCCTCCTCGAAAGCAAATCACACATCTAGATGATGCTGTGAAATTCCTAAAGAATTGCTGCATCTCCACAGCCCTGACCATAACACCTCCTGCACATCAGCTTTTGCTCTCACAATTCTGGTACTCAGCCAGACACTCTCAACTACCTTCAGCCAAAGACCCCTCTAAAACAATCGATTGCATCCTCTGCGATATCGAATATGGCACCATGAAGATCACCCCTGCCATTATTCGCAAAGCTCTCAGCCTTCCCATCGCTACCAAGGAAAAACCATTTGTTCCCCTCCCTGACCCGAAGAAAAACTCAGACAGGGAAGTCATCATTGCATTTTTCGATGCAATGGGCTATGTATGGGAAATCGGCAGAGACATGAAGGCCGAGAAGAAGCTGGCGAATATCAAGAAATCGAAAATCCCAGCGAGATGAATTTCATCTTCGCTCATCTAATCAGCTGCATGACTGCAAAGAGCGGCTCCCCTGACCAAGCCGCTAAACCTCAGCAAGCAATGGGATATGCACTGTTGAAAGGTCTCAACATAGACTGGGCATCGATTATCTATGATGACCTAGTTCTAAGAGTGGACACCGTCGCTGACAGACCTCCATGGGTTCCTTACCCCCGATTCATCAGCGCCATCTTCCAATATGGCCTGAAGGAGAGCTACCCAACTAATGGTGACCTGAAACTCTCTCAGGTCGGCCCAAAGATACTCAACTTCAAACCAATGGTGAATGAGGTACGTCTTTCTACACTCTTGACTCTTCCCAACCCTTCTTCTTCTAATTCTGTGGCTCCTTCAGCGACAATACCCATCGCTGATACCCTGGCCACAAAATCCTCTCCTTCTAAGAAAAGGAAACATTCATCTACCCCACTTGTTTCTAAAAGGATCAAGAAAACAAAGGAGCAACCACAGCAATTTCATGCTGAAGACTCCTCAGCTCTTTCTGCAGAGCTGAATGAACGTTCAGTGGTACGCTCTGCCACACCTGAACAACCCATCCATTCCATCCCAACTTCAGCGTCTCTAAACGCTGAGGTTACTAACTTGGAACCTACCCAACCTCCTTCAGTCTCTCAAAAGACTGATGAAGTGATTGTCAGCGAATCCAACGCTGAACTCAGAACCCAACCCCCATTCTCATCCTTCGCTCCTCCCTCTACTCATTTGGTCTCTCCTCCAGATCTCGCTGGAGCTGCCATCATTTCTACGGAACCTAAAGCTGATTCTCCAGGAATGATGAAGACAGGACCTGCAGGACAATCCATGGGCACTTTTGAAGATGACATGGAACACTTTTCAGGAACCCGTAATTTTGACGAGTTCATCAATCCTCCTACAGGTACACACCAACCCATAAACACTGTCACTAAACCCCAAACTTCTGAGCTTTCCTATGTTCACAAGTTCTTATATGTTACAGGTCCTAATTTGGGAGACATCAACGCCTCTCTGAAAGTTGTGGAGACAACGCTGACAGATCTCACCACTACTCTTTCTAATAACTCTACAGCTGTAACAAACGCTGGAGAGAATCTGAATAACCTGACAACGGTGGTGGAGAAGAAGGCTTCCACAGATGACATGAAGCAAGTTTATAACACTCTCAGCGACTTCGCCAAAGTGCTCGCTGACATCTACACAAACTACACCTCTCTCAAAAATCCAATCTCATCCATGTCCAGCGAGGTCACAACGCTGAAGACATCGGTTGGACAACTAGAGGGAGATATGTCTACTGTAAAGACTGACTTAGGCTCTGTAAAGACCGATGTTAGTTCGATGAAAACGATGATCGAGTAGCTCCTACACAAAGCGAATACTCCTGCTCCTGCCCCTGTCCCTGCATCTGACAATTTCACAGCGGCGGATCGCACTGAGCTGGAGAAGATCAATCCTGCTATTTCTGGCCTTCAAGACAGAATAGCAAAGATTGAAGGTTGTATAGGTATCTCTGGGCAAGAAGACAGAGAACCTACCAAAGCTCCTGAATCAACCCATTCATCCCCCAGTCATCATGAAAAAGAGGGGGAGAAGAGCGCTGAAGATCTCTCCAAAAGCGCTAAAGACCTTTCCCATGATGAATCTATCAAGGGAGAGAAGGATGCTGAAGAAACCACCGCTGGACCTCAGGGAGATGAAAACCCTGAGGAAACCTAGAAGCTTGCCTCTGTATCTGAGGGGGAGCAACTCGAAGAAGAAGCTGATAAAACCGAATCCGAAGCAGAAGATGATGAAGCCGTCAACATCCCTGATGATGAACCATCCTCTTCTCCAAAGAATGATGATGATGATGACGAAGATGACGATGACTTCTTTATCGTCAAACCTGCTCCGAAGATCAAAGTTCTTAAGGGAATCTCGATAAATGAACCTTCAGGGGAGCGGACAAAGACAAAGCCCTCAGCCTCTGGAGCTGAGAAAGGCAAAGGCAAAAGCGTCGCTGAAGATGACAATCTGACGATCTTGCTTGAAAAGCCGGTTTGTCAGGTACACTAAACATCTCTCACTCCATCCCTCCTCTATCATACACTATCAGTTCTACTACCCAATCCTATACACTTGAACCAATTCTCTCTATCTGATTCTACCTAAGTTCTTACTCGTAAGATCGCTGTGTTTCAGCTAGTCCTCTCCCCGGTTTGAGGATATCGCTGAAGGCTCCACAACTGCGACTTCACCAATAATACCAGCTGCTGCTGAAGAAATAATCCCAGTCTTAGATTTGAACTCTGAGACTGATGAACCAGAAGAACAGCTACTCTCGCACAGACACAGACCTTCCTTAGCTCCTCAAAAGCTAAGTGAAGAAGATCAGAAAAGAAGAGAGGAGATAATAAAGCGATTCGAGGATCAGCGAATCATTCTGAGGCGTGATCAACTTCCTTCAGTTCCTCCAAAGTTCAGAATTTCCAAAAAGGAATAAAAGGATCACCTCAGAGCTGAAAGATTAATCGCCGAGAGAAAGGAAGCTGAAGAAAAGGACAGAGAATACGCCATCCAGCTTTCTAAACGATCAATAAAAGACCCCAAGCTGAAAAGAGTTCCCATTGATGTTCAACGTCAGCTATGGGATGATGCTCAAGAGATCGTTAGAGAAAAGACTAAGGTCTCTGATACGACTTTGGAATGGGCTAAACAAATACTGACCTATCGATCTAGACCATCCAAAATCATCAAGGCAAACATCAGAGGAAGACTGTACGATGAAATTCATGTTGTTGAAGTGGATGTCTACAGAGATGCCAAAACCAAGCAAACCTTCTATGCTGCTACCTTAGAAAAGTTTGGTCTCTCTGAATGGTTAGAAACAAAATTAGCCATTCAGGGATCGCGCTCAAAGTTCAAAAGCCATGTCGAGAAGATCTTAAACAAACAGATCGACCTGTTTCATCTGCTGTGGATATTCCTCCTACTCTTCCTCAACCAAGAAAAGTCTCTGATAAGAAAAAGAAAGTCTCTGGTTCAGGTCCTCCTATTTGGAATGAAACGGGCATTGGTTTCTCTCGTGCTGAAGTTCTTGGCCCTGATGCCGATCTCTCAATGCTTGACACCTCCCTACCACCTGGCACAGTTGTAAGTGATCCCTATGGTATATTCTTTTTAGACTACTATGGAAATCATCACTTTCAACGTATCTCTGAGCTCCACATTGCTCCCATCGAACAACTCAGAGATCTCGTATACTGGTGTGAAGTCAGACGCGACATCAAATCTAGACACCTGAAGCCCTTGATTTTTGAAGCAGCTCTGATCAAAAGAAAACAAGGTGTAACTGTCCCTGACTGGATGATTCCCACATCAAAGACCCTTGATGAACTTCTCATCAAGGAAGAACCCTTTACAAGCTGATATGATCGCCCTTTTCTCTATTGTATCAGTTATTCTTCTGTACTTGTAATTTATTTCGCTTGTACTTGTAATCTTTCCATTTCTCTTTGTAACCTGATTCAAAGTTTTAAAGAAAGATTTCAGCGAATGTACTTTACTCCATCAGTACTGAAAAGATCCCAGAAAACAGTAAAAGGGACAAATATTTTATGAGTTCTTTTTATCCTTATGTTTTCATTAAATAGCAATTTTCTTTGTTGCTATGTCATAATCAAATAGGGAGAGATTGTTGATCCAAACCCTCAGTGATTTGATAATGACCCTCTCTTATACTTAGTGAAAATTATAAGTAAACAATATGTATTAGAGTTTCACTATCGCTGATAAGTACTAAGATCTTACAGTACCGCTGATAGGAACTCTCGCTCTTTAAATTAAACATTCAGCGAACATTGTTCACCATAAATGCTATGAGTCTGTTCAGTCATTATGATGATCGCTGATAAGTTAGTTGTTTACTTATGATCCCTGAAGACAAGTTTCACGTCAACAAAGGTTCTACGCTGAAGTCGAAGATCAAGCTCAAGAACCAGCGACAAGTCTCCTAATGAACTGATGCGGATCAGCGAAGACTCAAATTTGTCCACTCAACGTGAAGTATCAAGTACAAGACTTCAGCTATCGCTGAACTTTATCATTCGCTGAATAGAAAATGATAATGCTCTGAATCAACGAAAGCTGATCATGAAGTCCTCCGTACAAAGTACTTTTGTCTTAACCCCCCTTGCACGACTCCGTACGAAATGTCAGAAAAGAACCTCCGACTGTCTGAAATCGTACAACCACTCTGATACTACACTGTTCATCCATGCGGCTACTAAGGTTGTCAACCAAGGTCAATGACATGCAACCAACCAGCTGATGACACGTGTAAAGTGTATACTGACTTGCATTAAATGCATGCAATATATAAAGAGATGAACCCACTTCATTTGAAGTAACTTGCTAACTCTGGACAAGTTCAATCTCTTATCTCAAGATAGGTTATTATTAGTAATTTCCTTATCTCTCTTAGTGCAAGAAACCTTAGTGTTCCAACTTGTTTAGATTTAGGTTTATCCTTAATCTTGTTTCCGCAACAAGCAGTAAATTGTTAATGATTTATCAATAAACAATTTAGAAAAGTAAAATCTGTGTGTTTGTATTCAACCCCCCCCCCCCCCTCCTTCTACAAACTTGTATAGGCCTTCGGGACCAACAAGTGCTAAAGAAGAGGCTTCAGCAGTGATTGTGTCAGGTATACCAGGCAATAGTTTCTGAGGTTCAGATGATATGTCATTTACTATTTGTTGATTATAAGTTGATAGATTTTCAGAGGTTGGGGTTCATAAGGAGGCAAAGTGTTTATGGGAATAACTGAGACCCAAGAAGAGGATTCAGCTTCACTTGTTTGCACGATAGAAATGATGATAGGGTCATCATCAGCGATTGGGTTGTTGACCTGAGGGTCAAGGTTGAAGTTAGCTTTTGGTTCCCCATAATGAGAAAACATCAACTGATTCAGTTCTTCGTTTTCATCATTTGGTTTTGAATTTGCTGAACGAGATTCATCAAAGGTGACATGAATAGTTTCTTCAACGGTTTGTCTTCTCCTATTGAAGACTCTGAAGGCTTTGGATACTGAAGAGAATCCCAGAAATATTCCATCGTCAGCTTTGGGATCGAACTTTCCAAGTGAATGTCGGTTGTTTAAGATGAAGAGCTGACAACCAAAGATATGAAGAAAACTGATAGATGATTTTCTCCCATGGAAAAGTTCATAGGCAGTTTTGTTGAGTCTTTTAACGATCAACGACATATTTTGAGTAAAACAGGCCGTGTTGACAGCTTATGCCCAAAATTGAGTTGGAAGATGAGAATCGTTGAGCATAGATCGAGCAACTTCGATGATCGTCCTGTTTCTACTTTTAGCGAATCCATTTTGCTAAGGTGTGCTCACCGCTAATAAATTTGAGAAATGCCTTTTCTCTCAAAGAAGTTATCAAGAAAACTATTTTTGAATTCAGTCCCATGATCACTCCTGATTGAGCGAACAGTTATATTGTTCAGGACTTCCATTTTCCTGACAAAAGAGATGAGTTCTTCTGGGGTGTCACTCTTAGCATGGAGAAACATTACCCAGGTATAGTGAGATAACTCATCTACTATTTCTAGTATTGATCCAAACCCTCAATGATTTGATAATGACTGTCTAAGAATCACTTAGTGAAAATTGTTATTAGACAATATGTATGTGTTTCACTATCGCTGATAAAGTAATAAGTCTATTTCAGTACCGCTGATAGGAAACTTATGTTATTTGTTACATTCAGCGATACTGTTCATCAACAAGCCCTGAGCCTGCTCAGTCTTGTTGATGATCGCGGATAATCTTAGTTGTTTACTTATGATCCCCGAAGACAAGTTTCACGTCAACAATGTTCTACGCTGAAGTCGAAGATCAAGCCAAAGAACCAGCGACAAGTCTACTAATGAACTGATGCGGATATCATCGAAGCCAAGATTTGTCCACTCAACGTGAAGTTTCAAGTAGAAGACTTCAGCTTACACTGAACTTTATCACTCGCTGATAAAGAACTATTCAGCGAAAGATGATCATGAAGTCTTCCTCTACAAGTTACTTTTGTCTTACCCCCTTGCACGCCTCCGTACAATAATGTCAGAATGGACATCCCTTTTGTCAAGAATCGTACAACCAACTCTGATTCTACAATGTTCATCATGCGGCTACTAGGTTGTCTACAAAGGTCAAACCATGCAACCAATCAGCTGCTGCCACGTGTAAAGTGATACTGATATACATTAAATGCATGCAATATATAAAGGAAACCCTACTTCAAAAATGAAGTGCTCGGCCATCTCCTTCTTACTATTTCGGTGTGTTAGAATATTAGTCATTAATTTTCTTATCTCATTTCTATCTTATTTCTAGTGTAAGAAAATCTTAGTGATTCTCTTAACTTGTTTAGATTCGGTTTACTCCTTAATCTTGTTTCGCAACAAGTTGTAAATTGTTTGATAAATATCAATAAACAATTTAGAAAACTAAAATCTGTTTGTTTGTATTCAACCCCCCCCCCCCTTCTACAAACTTGTATAACCCTCCGGGACCAACAAGTGGTATCAGAGCAGATTGTTTAATCTCATAAACAAGATCTTGATTATACTAATCTTTTTTCTTCCTTGCTATTTCTCATAATGGCTAATAACACAAACACAAACTACATTGATAATGGTTCTTTTGCAAAACCCCCTAGATTTTCCAGAGATAACTTTAATCTGTGGAAAAATAGGATGATACTCTTCTTAGAAGGTGTAGACCCTACTATGCCCCATTACATCGAAAATGGTCCATATATTCATGTTAGGATTGATCCTGAAGTTCTAGGCACTACTACTAGAGTTTCCATTCCTGAAAGAATCATTCCTAAGGAAATTCATAATTGGTCTGATGAAGACAAGAAGAAAGTGGATATTGACACTAAAGCCGGATCCATTCTTTCCATGGCTCTTCCTGATGAAGTCTACCATTCCGCCATGAACCTGAAAACCTCTAAAGCCATGTGGAACACAATCTGTGTTCAATATGAAGGTACGTCTGAAGTCCATGACTCATGAAAGATCAACCTGGTAAGCCAATATGAAAACTTCATTTGTGGTAAGAATGAATCTCTCTAAAGTACATCAGCGGTTTAACTGTCTAATTATTGACCTAAAAACTATTGGTAAGGAATATTCTAACTTTGAGATCCTGACAAAGTTCTTAGAATGTTTACCTGAAAGCTGGGACAGTTATTCAATGTGTCTCAAGCTATCAAAGGATCTAAAATCTATGACTCTCTCTACCTTATTTGGCATTATGCTCAATCATGAGCAGTCGTGTCATCTTAAGAAGAATCTTATAAAATATTCCAAGAGCACACCTGTTGCTTTACTCTCAGAGTCACCTTCTACTCAGCGATCATCTATCACTGAGTTGGAATCTAACTCTGAATACTCATCAGATGCTGATTCTTCAGATCTTGATGAATCTCTGGCACTCCTCTAGCTAATAAGTTCAGGAGATTCTCTAGAAAGAGTAACTTCAGAAGGAACAAACCCCTAGCACTCACTGACAAGCCAAAAACATCAACCCCTGTTGATAAGGCTATTGCTACCTGCTTTAACCGTGAAAAAGTAGGACACTTTGCTAGTGAATGCAGGTCTAAGAAAGTCTTCAAACCCTCATCTTCTTCCTACAAGAAATCCTCTAACCCAGGGCTAGAGATGACAAATACAAGAAGCTGAAAGAAAAATATTCAAAGCAGAAAAGCTTTAAGAAAAAAGGCAAAGGCTTGGTCGCTGACTTCGACTGGGCTGCCTCTGACACTGAAGAATCATCTGACTCTGAAGATGATGATGAGGCCAACCTATGCCTCATGGCAAAAATAGAAGAAGAGGAAGAACAAACTGAAATTCCCTCTACTTCTACTTCTACCTCTAAGGTATCAACTTCTTTCTTTACTAATATTTCAGATATTGATGAGGTTGATAGTCTTCGAAAAATCGATCTTCTGACTATGAATTTATATGATGCCATGAATGGGAAGACCATCGTTGAAAATCAAAATCTTGATCTAGCTGAACAGCCTAAAAACTGTCACCTTCAAATAGAAAAGCTTTCTAAAGTTGAAGAAGATTTAAAAGATCAGGTTCATATAAATCAACTAGTCAAAATCGAACGTGAAGAGGCTATCACTGCATTAAAAGTTGGAAAGGCTACTGTTGAAGGATGGTGTAAATCCTCAACAACGATCACTGAGATAATAAAGTCTCAGATTCCCCTAAGTGACAAACGTGGTCTTGGTTACAAAGCTGACGCTGAAGAACCAACCACTGATCATTCCATGCTTAAATTTGGAATGTTCGTGTCCTCTATCCCTGACACTTCCTCATCTCATTGTTTCTCTTCTAAAACCCCCATCCCTGAGGAAAAACCTACTTTAATCTCTAAAGGTAAAGGAAAAGAAAAAGTTTTCAACCAAAAACCTCAGAAGGGTACCTTTGTACCTAAGCTGAATGCTTCTAAAACTTCAGTGACTTATCCCTTTACTTCTAAGAACAAGATCCCTGGATTCATTCAGCGATCTACTCCTAGAATCAAAGTGGATGTAATTGGTAAGAAATCTGAAGAACTGATTGTTCCTCCCATTTCCAATGCCAAAGGTATACTTGGTGCTGGCCCTGCTCATTTAAAATTAACGGCTAAGCATGCAAATGGTCCTAAAGCTACTTTTAGTTATAGGAAATGTTATCACTGTGGACTTACCGATCACATTGCTAGTAAGTTCCCCACAGCCACCAAAGCTAAAAAGTTAGCTAAGGTGAAGAAGATCAATGCCCCCAAGGCAAAGAAGACCAATCCTGGTGCAAATCAGGTTAAGGTGAAAACCACCACTGAGGTTAACAAATTAACCAAAGTGAAGAATAGTTCAGAATCTGAATCTTCAAATGATGCGAAGAGTGCTGAACCTTCCACTTCCTCTACCACCAGTGACAAGTGTGGGCCCATGGTAAAATGGGTGCCCAAGTGAAACTAATCTTCCTTTGTTTGCAGGTTAAGAAGGGTATCTGGTATCTCGATAGCGGATGCTCTAGACACATGACTGGAAAGAAAAACCTGCTCACTGAATACAAGGAAGAGATGGGTCCCTCAGTGACCTTCTGTGGAAACGGAAGAGGCCATACCCGAGGGTTTGGTGTACTCTCTAATGGTACAACTACCTTCAGAAGAGTTGCATATGTTGAAGGACTGAAGCATAATCTTCTAAGCATCAGTCAGCTGTGTGACAAGGATAACAAAGTGATTTTTGCTAAGGAATCCTGCTTTGTCACTGACAAAAAGGAGAAGATAGCTCTCAGCGGATACCGTATGGAAAATTTTTATGTTATAAACATGGACTCTACAACCACTAAGAACTCCTGTTTCTTCTCAAAAGCCTCATCTGATGTCAACTGGCTATGGCATAAGAGGCTCTCCCATCTAAACTTCAAGACACTGAATACTCTTTCCTCTAAAGAGTTGGTTACTGGTCTACCTCAACAATCATACGCTAAGGAATCTCTATGTTCAGTGTGTGAGAAAGGGAAACAAACCAAGGCAAGCTTCAAATCTAAGCAAGTTTCCTCAGTGTAATCTCCACTACAAGTTCTCCATATGGATTTGTTTGGCCCCGTTAACAAACAATCCATCGCTGAAAAGAAATATACATTGGTCATAGTTGATGAATTCTCTCGCTATACCTAGGTAATGTTTCTCCGTTCAAAGAGTGACACCCCTGAAGAACTCATCACTTTTGTCAGGAAAATGGAAGTCCTGAACAACATGACCGTTCGCTCTATAAGGAGTGATCATGGGACTGAATTCAAAAATAGTTCTCTTGATTCCTTCTTTGAAAGCAAGGGTATTTCTCACATTTTTTCTTCAGTGAGAACACCACAACAAAATGGAGTCGCTGAAAGAAGAAATCGAACTATCATCGAAGCTGCTCGTTCAATGCTCAGCGATTCTCATCTACCTACTCAGTTTTGGGCAGAAGTTGTCAACGCTGTTTATTTTACGCAAAATAGTTCGCTGATTGTCAAAAGATTGAAGATGACTGCCTATGAACCTTTCCATGGGAGAAAGCCTTCAATTAGCTTTCTTCACATCTTTGGATGTCAGTGTTTCACACTGAACAACAGAGATGCCCTTGGAAAGTTTGATCCTAAGGTTGATGACGAAATCTTTCTTGGATATTCTTCAATCTCCAAAGCCTTTAGGGTCATCAATCGTAGAAGACATTGTTGATCCAAACCCTCAGTGATTTGATAATGACCCTCTCGTAAACACTTAGTGAAAATTGTAAGTAAACAATATGTATTAGAGTTTCACTATCGCTGATAAGTACTAAGACTTTACAGGACCACTGATAGGAACTATCACTCTTTAGATTAGATATTCAGCGAACACTGTTCATCATCATATAGCTCTGAGCCTGTTCAGTTCTATTGATGATCGTTGATAGTTTAGTTTGTTTACTTATGATATTTGAAGACAAGTTTCACGTCAACCAAAGTTCTACACTGAAGTCGAAGATCAAGATCAAGAACCAGCGACAAGTCTACTCATGAACTGATGCGGATATCAGCAAAGCAAGACCTATCCATTCAACGTGAAGTATCAAGTAGAAGACTTCAGCAATCGTTGAACTTTATCATTCGCTGATAAAGATCTGACTCAACGAAAGCTGATCATGAAGTCTCCCAGCATGTTACTATTGTCTTACCTCCCTTGCACGTCTCCGTACGAACTGTCAGAACAGACATCCCTTTTGTCTGTAATCGTACAACAACTCTGATTCTACATTGTGCACCATGCGGCTACTATGGTTGTCTACAAAGGTCAATGACATGCAACCACTCAGCTGCTGTCACGTGTAAAGCCATACTGCCATGCATTAAATGCATGCAGTATTGATAACTCTCATTTTGAGCGTTATTTACATTCCGTTTGTGTGTGTTTTTCTTCCATTTTAGTTGTTTTTTTTATTTGTTTGTGTTTCTTCCTTTTATTATTTTATTTTCATTTGGAGATGTTGTTGGTCCCGAAGGGCTATACAAGTTTGTAGAAGGGGGGGGGGGTTGAATACAAACACACAGATTTTACTTTTCTAAATTGTTTATTAATAAATCATTAACAATTTTCATCTTGTTGTGGAACAAGATTAAGGATAAACCTAAATCTAAACAAGTTGGAACACTAAGTTTCTTGCACTAAGAAAGAGAAGGAAATTACTAATAATAACCTATCTCAAGATAAGAAGGATGAACTTGTCCAGAGTTAGCAAGTTACTTCAAAATGAAGTGAGATCTTCTTCTTATATACTACATGCATTTAATGCATGGCAGTTTACACTTTACACGTGGCAGCAGCTCATTGGTTGTATGTCATTGACCTTTGTTGACAACCTTAGTAGCCGCATGTATGAACAGTGTAGTATCAGAGAAGTTGTACGATTTCAGACAATAAGGAGGTTCTTTTTCTGACATATCGTACGGAGTCGTGCAAGGGTGGTTAATACAACAGTACTTTGTACAGAAGACTTCATGATCAGCTTTTCGTTGATTCAGCGGTTTATCATTCTATATCAGCGAATGATAAAGTTCAGCGATAGCTGAAGTCTTGTACTTGATACTTCACGTTGAGTGGATAATTCTGAGTCTTCGCTGATCCGCATCAGTTCATTAGGAGACTTGTCGCTGGTTCTTGAGTTTGATCTTCGACTTCAGCGTAGAACCTATGTTAACGTGAAACTTGTCTTCAGAGATCATAAGTAAACAACTAACTTATCAGCGATCACCATAAAGACTGAACAGACTCAGAGTATTATGGTGAACAGTGTTCGTTGAATGTTTAATCTAAAGAGCGAGAGTTCCTAACAGTGGTACTGTAAGATCTTAGTACTTATCAGCGATAGTGAAACTCTGATACAAATTGTTTACTTACAATTTTCACTAAGTATATAAGAGAGGGTCATTATCAAATCACTGAGGGTTTGGATCAACAATCTCCCCCTATTTGATTATGACATAGCAACAGAGAAAATTTCTATATAATGAAAACATAAGGATAAAAAGAACATATAAAATATTTGTCCCTTTTACTATTTTCTGGGATCTTTTCTGTACTGATGGAGTAAAGTACTTTCACTGAAATCTTTCTTTAAACTTCGAATCAGATTACATAAGTGGTAAGATTACAAGTACAAGCGAAATAAATTACAAGTACAAAAGAATAACTGATACAATAGAAGAATAAGGCGATCCTATCAGTTTATAAAGGTTCTTCCTTAATGAGAAGTTCATCAAGGGTCTTTGATGTGGGGATCATCCAGTCAGGGACATTTACTCCTTGATTCCTTTTGTTCAGCGCTTCTTCAAAAATCAAGGGTTTGAGATGCCGTGCCTGAATGTCGTTTTTGAAATCACACCAGTAGATGAGATCTTTCAGCTGTTCGATGGGAGTGATGGGTAGTTCAGAGATACGTTGAAAATGCTTTCGTCCATCCCAGTCAATGAAGAATATCCCGTAGGGTTTGCTTAAGACTTTCCCAGGGATGAAAGTCTCATCAGGAGGAAGAGATGTGTCAAGTGCAGAAAGGTCAGGTTCTGGACCAAGGACTTCAGCTAGAGAAAAACCAATACCTGTTTCGTTCCGTATCTGAGGACCATCTTCTGAAGATTTAGACTTTTTCTTTGCAGAGGCCCTTCTTTTCTGATTTTCGAGAGGAGGGGGAGGAGGAATATCCACACAGGAATATACTAAGTCGATCTGTTTGTTTATCAGCTTTTCAACATGATCCTTGTACTTAGATTGATACTTCTGGATGGCTAATATGATCTCCAACCATTCAGAGAGACCGTACTTCGTGATAGCTTTAGCATAGAATTTTTCGTACTGCCCATCCTCTCTGAATATCTCGATTTCAGCGATAGAAACTTTGAGGGTTGATCTTCCAGCGATGAGTACCTTGTTGATTCTGCCAGGTCGATATTTGAAGTGAACCTTTTCTTTGCACCAGGCTAAAGTAGATTTAGACACAGTCCTCTTTTCTTCAACGATCTTCTTGGCGTCTTCGCATAGCTGACGTTGAACTTTGATTGGAACTCTCTATCTTTCTCTTCAGCTTCCCTTCTTTTAGCGAGTAGACGTTCAGCTCTGCGGTGATCCTTGTATTCCTTTTGTGAGATTCTGAACTTTGGAGGAATAGTAGGAAGTTGATCACGCTTCAGAATGATTCGCTGATCCTCGAACTTCTTTATTATCTCTTCTCTTCTTTTCTGATCCTCTTCACTTGGTTTTTGAGGAACCAAGGAAGGTCTGTTTGTATGAGAGAGCATCTGTTCTTCGGGTTCATCAGTCTCAGAGATCAAATCTAAGACCGGGATTATTTCTTTAGCTTTGGGAGATGGGATTATTGTTGGCGAAGTCGCAGCTGTAGGAACTTCAGCGATATCCTCAAACAGGGGAGAGGACTAGCTGAAACACAGTGATCGTTCGAGTAAGAACTTGGGTAGAATAGAGAGAGATAAAGAATGTGGTTGTGTATAGAGGTTTATGAAGAGGAGAGCTGATAAAGTGTATAGATAGATAGATGAGGGATGAGTGTAAGGAAGATTTAGTGTACCTGACAAACTGGCTTTGGAAGCGAGATCGTCAGATTGTCATTGTCTTCAGCGACACCTTTTCCTTTGCCCTTGTCATCTTCAGACGCTGAAGGCTTTGATTTGGTCCGCTCCCCTGAAGGTTCGTTTATCACGATCCCTTTAAGAGCTTTAGTCCTCTGAGCAGGCTTTACGATAAAGGAGTCATCATCATCATCATCGTCATCATCATCATTCTTTGGAGAAGACGATGGTTCATCATCAGATAAGTCGATGGCTTCTTCATCTTCAGCTTCAGACTCAGATTCTTCAGCTTCTTCTTCGAGTTGCTCCCCCTCAGATACAAAGGTAAGCTTCTGGGTTCCCTCAGGGTTTTCATCTCCCTGAGGTCCAGCGGTGGTTTCTTCATTTGTCTTCTCACACTCTTCAGAAAGGGTGAGGTCTTCAGTCTTCTCCCCCCTGATAGATTCATCATGGGGAAGGTCTTCAGATATCTTCCCCCCCCCCCTTCCTCATGATGAGTGGGGGAGGAATGGGACGACTCAGCAGTAGGTTTGGTTTCCCTGTCTTCTTGGCCAGGGATCCCCATATAACCTTCAATCTCTGCTACTCTGTCTTCTAGGCCAGTAATAGCAGGACTAATCTTCTCTAGATTATCTCAATCGTCCTGAGTGAATAGAGAAATTGAGGTGGTCAGGTGATCGAGCACTTTCTGAACAATCTCTTTGACCGCAGAGACTTCAGACTTCACTGAATTTACTGAGGTGGTAACTTCAGTCTTTACAGCAGACATCTCTCCTTCTAGTTTACCAACCGATGTCTTCAGCGTTGTGACTTCGCTGGACATGGTGTGAACTGATGTTTTGATGGCGAGGTAGTCTGTATAGATGTCAGCGAGAATTTTGGCGAAGTCACCCAGAGTTTTATCAACCTTCTTCAAGTCAGCTTTGGAGGCTTTCTCTTCCACCACTGTTGTCAGCTTTGTAAGATTCTCTTCCACCACTCCTGTCAGCTTCGTCTCTAGGGTCTTCAGAGAGGCGTTGATGTCTCCCAAATTAGGACCTGTAACATATAAGTACTTGTGAATAGAGGAAATCTCAGAAGTTTGGGGTTCAGTTACAGTGTATATGGGTTGGTGTATACCTACAGGAGGATTGGTGAATTCATCAAAATCCCTGTGTCCTGAGAAGAGTTCCATGTCGTTAGCTAAAGTGCGTGTACGCATGGTCATCTCTGCAGGTCCTACGTCCATCATTCCTTGAGTATCAGCTTTAGCTTCTGGAGGAATGACAGGTGCTTCAGTGACAACTGGATTAGAGTCCAATTGAGTGGAGGGAGGAGCGAAGGTTGAGAATGTTGGTTGGGTGCGGAGTTCAGCGTTGGATCCGCTGAGAATCACTTCTTCAGTCTGTGGAGAGACTGAACGAGGTTGGGTAGGTTCCAAGTTTAAAACCTCAGCGTTTAGAGACGCTGAAGTTGGTATGGAATGGGTGGCTTGTTCAGCTATGGCAGAGCGTACCACTGAACATTCCTTCAGCTCTTCGAGATGAGCTGATGAGTCTTCAGCAAGAGATTGCTGGGGTTGCTCCTTGGTTTTCTTAGTTCTTTAGGAACTAAGTTGGGTAGAAGAATGTTTCCTTTTATGAGAAGGAATGGAGGTTGCGGCTGGGGTATCAACGGTGGGTTTGTCCGCTGAAGGAGTTGCAGAAGTAGAAGAAGTAGGGTTGAGAAGAGTTAAAAGTGTAGAAAGACGTACCTCGTTTTCCACGGGTTTGAAGTCGAGTACCTTAGGGCCAACCAGAGAGAGTTTCAGGTCACCCTCTTTTGGGTAGCTGTCCTTCAGGCCTGTTTGGAAGACGGCGCTGATGAATCGAGGATACGGAACCCATGGAGATCGGTCAGCAGCGAAGTCAACTCTGAGTACCAGATCATCGTAGATTATCGATGCCCAGTCTATATGTAGACCTTTCAGCAAAGCATATCCCATTCCTTGCTGAGGCTGAGCGGCTTGATCAGAGGAGCCGGTCTTTGCAGTCATGCAGCTGATTAAGTGAGCGAAGATGAAGTTCCTCTCGCTGGGCATTTTAGACTTCTTGATGAGTGTCAGCTTCTTCTCAGGCTTCTTGTCCCTCCCAGTTCCCAAACATAGCCCATTGCATCGAAAAATGCAGTGATGGCTTCCCTATCTGAGTGTTTCTTGTGGTCAGGGAGGGGAACAAAAGGTTTTTCTTTGGTTGCGAAGGGAAGGCTCAGGGCTTTGCAGATGATGGTAGGGGTGATCTTCATAGTGCCATAATACGTATCACAAAGGATGCAGTCAATTGTTTTTTAGGAGTCTTTCGTTGATGGTAGCTGAGAGTGTCTGGCAGAGTACCAGAACTGGTATAGCAGTAGCTGATGTGCAGGAGGTGTTATTGTCAGGGTTGTGGATAGACAACATTTTTTCAGGAAGTTCACAGCATCATTCAGATGTGTGACTTGCTTTCGAGGAGGAAACTCGAGAAGCGCATAGAGGTTATTTGACTTAGTACAATCCAGTTCTTCAAGAGAGAACTTAACCTGAGGAGCCTTGATGATTTCCAATTCCTCAGTAGTATCAGCAGCAATGTTCTCAGCGGTGGTGTTCTTGGAAGTGGAAATGTCAGTAGATGCCATTTTCTGTATTATCAGTTCAACCAAAGATTAACAAATAAGAATAATCTTAATGTGGAAAGATTTTCCAATAAGATGGTTCGAATTTTGTCCATTTCATTCAGACAAAAATGTCTTAATGAAGATTAGGGGTTTTCTTGCTTTTGAAAAAAACGAAATGCAAACCCAAAAAAAATCTTGTTTTCCAGTTTCCTTTGAGAATTAGGATTCTGGAAACGAATCTGTGAAGAACAAGTTTAAGATTCTGCGTTTAAACTTGAAGAACAACCATGAAAGGTTGTGTTCATAAAACCATGAAAGAAATGATTTCATTTAAAAAAGTTCTTTTGTTTGATCTTTTAAAAACAATGAGAAGATCATTAACAAATTTAAGAAGTAGGTAAATAATAGAAATATTAACCTGGTTCTTTTGAAGAAGAAGAAGTTCTTGAAAAACTTAAGAGCACAAATGCAACAGTAATTTTTCTTTGCTTGGAGGAGAAATTTTTCGCGTAAAAGTGAAATATAAACCCATGAAGTGTTTATATAGTGAGATTAGAAAGAGAGAAAAACTCGAGCGGGAAAGTTTTTCATCATGACACGGACACGTGTTTGCATTTGATTGGAAGGTAAACGAAACGTGCAAACGTGTGTCAAAAAAAGAACGTGCCGAGGCTTATCCGTTGTAATGACGTCACAACTGTCCTTTCATATTCTAGGATGTCTCTAAGGTTTTGAAAACTTAGGGACACTTTTGAAAACATGAAGCACTGAATAGAAATATCAGTGTTGGTTTTAGAAATTTCAAAGTATCGCTGATTAAGGAAGAGATATTCAGCGATACAATTTGTTTGGAAATCTTGCATTTACATGCGATTGTCAGTGAGAGAAAAACATACCTTGATATCAGCGAATCAAGTTTATTCAGAGAGAAGATGATAAAATAGGTTATACAAGTTGATTTTATCCTATCGCTGATCAACTGAGAACTGCTGAAGATTTTATTCTTCAAAGTTCAGCATTCCAAGCTCGCTGATGAGAAAGTTGAATCTTGTCTAATCAAGAGGTTTGGTGAACAGATCAGCTAACTGATAATCTGTTGGGATAAAATGAAGTTCTATATCACCATTCATCACATGATCTCTGATAAAATGATACCTGATTTCGATGTTTTTGTCTTTGAGTGTAGTACTAGATTATTGGCTATAGCGATGGCACTTGTGCTGTCGCAATAGATTGGAATATTTGAGAGCTGTAGATCATAGTCCAGTAGTTGATTTCTCATCCACAACTACATACTCAGCTTCAGCTGTGGAGGTGGACACTGAGTTTTGCTTTTTACTTGTCCAACTCACCAGCTTTCCACCCAGGAGCTGACATCCTCCTGTGGTGCTTTTCCTATCCAATTTGCAGCCTGCAAAATCAATATCTGAATAGGCGATTAGATCGAACCCTGAGTCTTTGGGAAACCAATGACCTAGATTCACAGTACCCTTAAGGTATCGAAAAATTCGCTTTACAGCGGTCATATGAGATGTTAGGGCAGGATTTATGGTTGATTTAAAGTTCAAGGGTTGAATTGTATTTGTTTAAATTAGAGCTTATTAGTGAACGGGCCGTGGGCTTGCTAACCACGGGCCCATTGTATTTAATGTAAAATTAGCTTGGAAAAACAAGCGAATCATCTCTTAGCTTTCTAATTCGTACTGTAATATTCTCTCTGAATGTTAATGAAAGGGATGACCAGTTGAAATCATATTTCTTATTGCTTTATCATATTCGATTTCTAAACTGTTGCACGGATCTGGATTCAACAATTGGTATCAGAGCAGACGGACGGATTCGATTCAAAGCCTCTCTAGTGATTTCTGGTAAGATTTTGACTTTTCCCGTATGTGTTCATCTTGAATTTTCGAAATCGTGATTCTGGCTAAATTGTTCAATTATGTTTATTGGGGTGTGTTAGCATTATACTTGTGAGTAATTCTGCAAATTTTCGCATTCTAATTCGATCGTTTGAGTGATTAATTTAGCAATTTAAGATCAAAAGTTTTTGGTAGTGTTCTTGATAAAAGATTCGATTTTTAACAATCAAAACTTGTTGTTTTTGCACTGAAATCGATTGGATTAGTATTATTTTGTGTTTGCCATTGTTACTACTCTTCCAGGATCGGTTTTGGGCAACCCTAATCGAAAATTCGAACGATTTGAGCAAAACAGTCGACTTTTCCAGATAAACCAGCCGTGGTTTCCGGACAAGTTGATAGTTCCCGGACATTTGTGTGTTTTCATCCGGACACCTCCAATTCCATCCGGACTCCTCATTTTTCCGGGTAAGTTCTGCAATCCTTAACTCTTCTGCTCCTGTCTCAGCGCAACCGTGACTTGAAGCTGCTCGCAATGAGGATTCGGCCGCTCTATCCGCTCCGCTTCCTTCTACGAGTACGCCGTCAACATCTATAGAGACAACTCAACCTTCATCATCAGATACGCATGCACCTGGTACTGTAACCCCCCCGGAGGAACCCATACTCTCGGAGATCGCTCCTACTGATTCGTCATCTGCTACAACCGATGCTCAACCTCTGAACTCCTCGGAACCAGAAGTTGTTCAACCATCGACGAATCCTCCCCCACTTCCTCCAAGAAATACGACTGCTACTCTTGAACAAGTTCAAGACCTTCCATCAGGTTCGTACGTGGATCCGGACACACCTCACTCTACCCAGCAGCCGCTTCCGCACTCCACCAAATGGACAAAGGCCCATCCCCTACATCAGATCATCGGTGATCCCTTGACTCCTGTTCATACACGAGGTGCTTCCGCCAACTTCTGTCTATTTTCCGGCTTCTTGAGCAAGATTGAGCCGACGAACGTACGCGAAGCGCTCGAATATCAAGACTGCATCATCGCCATGCAAGAAGAGCTAAATCAATTCGAGGCTCTAAAGGTATGGCGACTGGTTCCACGTCCTAAGCACAAGACGGTAATCGGCACCAAATGGATCTTCAAAAATAAAAAGGACGAAGATGGTATCGTTGTTCGCAACAAGGCGCGTCTTGTGGCCAAAGGGTACCGACAACAAGAGGGGATCGACTATGATGAGACCTACACTCCGGTAGCACGCATTGAGGCAATCCGTATGTTTCTCGCTTATGCCGCGCACAAGAACTTCACAGTCTTCCAAATGGATGTGAAGACGGCCTTTCTTTACGGCGACCTCCAAGAAGAAGTTTATGTGTCGCAACCCGACGGATTTGTGGATGACTCGAAGCTTGATCATGTCTACATCTTAGACAAGGCACTATACGGCTTAAAGCAAGCTCTGTGAGCATGGTACAACACACTGTCAAAGTTCTTGTTAGAAGCCGAGTTCACTCGAGGTACCATTGATTCCACACTGTTTATAAAGAACGAAAAGGGCCACATAATTCTAGTCCAGGTATATGTCGATGACATCATTTTCGGTTCTACTAGTCCTTTATATGCAAAGAACTTTGCCATTCTCATGGGGATTTTTTTTTTAAATGAGTATGGTTTGTGAGATGAACTTTTTCCTTGGTCTTCAAGTTAAACAACTGTCGACAAGAATTTTCATAAACCAGTCCAAATACATTCGAGATATTCTTCGGAAATTCCAATTGGACCAGTCCTCACCAATGAAAACTCCCATGGCAACCAATACAAAGCTTGACGCTGATCCTAACGGAAAGGCTGTCAACGCCAAATTGTATCGGGGAATGATCGATTCTTTAATGTACCTAACTGCCAGTAGACCGGACATCATGTTTTCGACATTTCTTTGCGCCCGTTATCAGTCAAACCCTAAAGAGTCTCATTACAATGTTGTTAAACGAATTTTTCGTTATTTACGTGGTACTGCTGATCTTGGCCTTTGGTACCCGAAAGAGACAGGTTTTGGCCTATCCGCTTACTCTGATGCGGATCACGCGGGATGCATGTTGGACCGCAAGAGCACCTCGGGACACATTCAGTTCTTGGGAGATAGCCTGGTAAGTTGGGCTTCGAAGAAACAACAATGTGTTTCAACATCAACTGCTGAGGCGGAGTATGTAGCCGCCGCAAGTTGCTGTTCCCAAGTAATCTGGATGAGGACGCAACTCAAAGACTACGACTTTACGTATGTCAAAGTCCCGATCTACTGTGACTCGAAGAGCGCAATTGCAATATCAAGCAACCCGGTCCAACACACCAAGACGAAGCACATCGACGTTCGGTATCATTTTATTAAGGATCACGTCGAAAGAGGTACAGTCGAACTCTACTTCGTAAATACTGAGCATCAGTTAGCAGACCTATTTACCAAATCCTTGGACGAAAAACGTTTCAAATTTCTTGTGTTCAAGTTAGGTATGCTAAATCTGAAGACTTAATCCGAATGTGTACCTCTTACAAGTTCCATACATCTACGAGTAACTGTATACTCATCATCCGGTGTTCTCACTCCTGATGACTGAGCATACACTTTCTCGCACATGTATTCTACTTGTCTTAGCTACACATTTAGACCATTGTCTCTGTATTTATTAGGTAGATTTCGTGTATTTTTTCTTTCTTCGTGTGTTTCTCTTATTTCATACTGTCGTCTGATTTCCGTTCACTATCTCTGTGCTTTCACCATATGTTCTTGTGGTCAGGGGGAGCACCTTGTGGTATCAGGTAAGATCTCTCATACTTTGAGGGGGAGCGTCACACATAGTTTTTTTTCTTAAATGTCAAAAGTTTTTGTGTGTGTGGGCACTCCTGTCTGCATGTTATGGTCATCGTTTGAGGGGGAGCGGCACAAGTTTTTTTTCTTGAAAAGTCTAAAAGTTTTTGTGTGTCGTACTCCTCCACTACACTCTACTGCACTATCCGAGGAGGAGCGATAAATCCCCATGCTCAGTTTTAGGGGGAGCGAGAGAAAGTCATCTTCCGGTTCAGATTCCTGCAAAATTCCAAGGGAAAGGACCGGTTGGAGTTATCCGGACAGTATCCGGAAACCCCAAGGATTCCGGACAGTATCCGGATCCGGTATGAATCCGGGTCATCCAAGAATCCGGACACCATCCGGCTATATAAGCCACCCGGACTCCCTTTTGTTTTTCTTTATCCGGAAATTCGCCCTAAAACCCTCAAAACCCTCGACGACTTTCTTTCTCGCCCGGACTCGCCCCACTTACTCGATTTGCACTTCGTTTTAGTCCCATATCCAGGTATGCTTCTCAATATCACATCGTGTTAATGTTTACCCATGCTTTAATCACTTAAATGCATGATTTATCCACGCGATTCGTTGATAGAACAGTGTCCAAATACCCATTAAGGGTTTCGTCATTTTTGGCCAAATGTGTGGGGTTTCGAGTTACATCGATGCCCTTATAACCTAATTAGTGACTCTCGACAATATCCGTGGCCTACTACGTACTTGGGATTGCTTGTTCTGTTTTTGGACTGCTTGAGTCATCGTCCGGACACGTTCAAACCGATGCTAGTTTATCCGGACACCTTCAATCACATGTTGATCCATCCGGAAACCAACATCACCCGGAGACCTAGTTGTCCGGATACCTTAGGGTTTCCGGTAAGTTCAACTACCGGGTAGTTTGGTGTCCGGACTCTAATGTTATCCGGAAGAAGAGTGTACTCGGACACCCCTGACACCCAGACTCTCTTGTCCGGAGTCCCCACTTTATCCGGAAACTCCCCTTTTCATCCGGATACCTCCGACATCCGGACACATGTGTTTTCCGGAAACAACTCGGTCCGGAAAACTTGCCTTCCCCATTTTTGTCCGGACACCCCTGTTGCCGTTTCTGTACCTGTTTTGTCACTGGCAGTCCTCGACCTGTCTCAGATGGAACCAATCACAGCAAAAGTATGCGCCAACACTTATTCATCCATCCCAATTTCTAACTGTGTATTTACTTTACAGATTATCTATGGCGGATCAACAACAACCTCTTCCCGAACAACATGGAGACCCACAACCACCTCCTCAAGAGCAAATACCTCAAGAGGAGGATATTATTGACGACGAAGCCGATGTTGCCTTGGTTGACCCTGACCATGGTACTGAACTGGAGGCCAATAATCACCACCTGGACCCGACACTATTCAGGCCCTAGCCACACCATCGGGTCCTTCTGGAAATCCTTATGAATCACCCTCTCCGTGAGGCCCTTACCAGCACTGCCGACGTCCCAGTCCTGTACGTTCTGTAGGTATCGCTCACCGCCCGAGTCATCACAGCCGATAACTCGCAGTCGATCACCGCTCAAATCGATAACCAACCTTTCATGCTCACACCGGACTCATTCCGCCGACTTCTATCTCTTCCGGAGGCCACCGCCAACAATCACGAATGGTACGATTCTGCCGTAAATGATGACACACTGTGCGCTAAAATCCGCGCACTTGGCTACAACCATGACCTCAACCGGCCGTCCACATTCAATCGCAAGTACCTGGCTCCGATACGGTACACTCTCTTTACAATCCTAAACCGCTGTCTTTCCTTGCGATGAAGAGGCATTGATCAGTGCACCGGCGACTTCCTTCGCCTAGTTCATGTTGTGTGCTATAACCGCCACATCGACTTCGCAATGATCATCTGGAGGGAGCTCGTCACCGCTATTCGCCACATCGGAGGGTCCAAACAGAAGAAGTTTCTTCCGTATCCGCGTTTCCTTTCGCTTGCGGTGCGTCAACACATGGACGCGAATCCTGCCATTCCTCGCCTCCTGAACCATCCGATATGTCCCCATCACCACTTACAGTTCATGGTTATACGCAATCCATCTGATGCGGTAGCCATGCTCATCCCAGAACTACTACTAGCCATTGTCGATCCCACTGCACTAGGGGTAGTAGCATACAGGGAAGCGTTAGGAAATCCCATGGTCCACCCAGAGCCGGAGGGACCTGCCCAGGGACTTAGACCCGAGAGACGTGAGGGTCCGAGAGTAAGAGGTGGAAGGGCCCGACAAGCTGGTGCTGTCGGGCGGGGAAGGTTAGTTGTGAGAGGAAGGGAAATGAGAGTAGGTGGTGCAGTGGAATCGCAACCCGGTTCCAGCTCAGCCCAAGCAGGTCCATCCTCTAGGCCGAGACTACATCACTCAACCGAGCCATATATCACCGAACCCCCCTCTCCCAGACCACATGTTGAAGACGTGGAATCTGACTCCACGGACTCCGATATCGACCGAAACGTACGCCTGAGACAAATACCTCACGGTATCGGACCCAACCCTGATTTTACCGTTAGAATCCCACTTGACTCACCTCCACATACTGGAACCGAACCTATTAGGACATCTGAAGGAGAATAAGTAGAAGAGTTAGTACATGCGAGCCGGAAAGAACTGCGTTCAAAGTTGAACCAGGAAAGATTGAGCCGTAAAGATAACGAGGCTCCTGAGCGAATCGAACCGAGTGACATCCGGGTAGCCACATCTGCAATTCCGTCTCATACGTTGGAACGAGGTATTGAAGAAGCCTCCGTGGACCCAGCGGATCAATTGCACGACCCCCTCAGCCACTCATCTGTCTCTCAAAAGACGGATGTTTCAGTCTCACACGGGGATATAGCACAACTTCCACCGGTCTCTCACTCGGAGAGTACTGGTGTTGAAACAAGAGACCAGCAACCCCCGGTCTCGACTTCTTTCAGTGCACCATCGAGTCTAGTTCCACTTGTTATTAAAGATTCTTTGACTAGGACACTTGATGCATGTAACAACCCATCTCCCATATACACAACCATTCACATAATGTAACATAACATTCATATAACAAAAGAAACATCATATTACAAGTTCGGTCCCGCAGTCTTTTACAAATAAAAGAAACCATTCTACTACAAACTTTGTACTATTTACATACATCACATTTAATATTGTGATACAACTGTTAAACAAGCCAAAATATTCATCTTATAATCCTTCACAAAGGCCATCCATTGATTACTCTACTTACTTGCTCTTACTTGATCCACCACCTGGAATACATATTTTAAAACAAAATGAGGGTTAGACCTGATGGTCTAAGTGAGAAATCGTTGTTAGTTTGAAAACCATTTATATAACTCCATTCACATAAATCACGCAACACAATTACATATATCCAATTAAGCTCACATATCATGTACCTTCCCTTCTCATTCCTCCTGGCCATATTAGTTGTAGCAAGCCAACTAATAATATACAACGCTGCACAACATCTACAGCCAAACAACGCTATACGGATTCTATAGCCAAACACACCGGTCCTAGACCCGGCCAACGTATTATAACACATTATAATACTCATGTAAATATAATACCTCACTATATTATAATTCACAAATAAACACATAGTCATCAACTATTTCATTCCCAATCCACACATATACGTATTCCAGTTAAAAACGTTTTTTTAAAGTAAAACTCACCTGATTGCTTATCAACACGTTTCCAAGCCTTCTAAACAGGTTCAGTCCTTTACCCAGAATTCACAGGATTTGTAACACATAGATACAGATATCTTTTTACCACATAAAACACATAAGTCTTACTAAGGCTAAGAACTCTAAAGAACTCAAATCCTCATTAAAAAACTAGTTAAAAATACCAAACAGCTAAAGTATCCGGATACCACAAGTTACCCGGACAACATGGCTTTTCCGGACAACATGGCTTTTCCGGACAACATATACAATCCGGACGTCATCCGGACACCAAGGTAATCCGGATACCATCCGGTATCCAATTCTATCCGGAAATCATAGGAAAAAGGAACTTACCCGGATAAAAGACTCGTCCGGACTCCAACAAAGAACTACCCGGACACCATCAACAAAGCTACCCGGACACATGCAACTTGTCCGGATACCTCTGATGTTCATCCAAATTCTACCCAGAATTCGGCTGAGGTTTACACCAGTTCGTTTATGCTGATTCTAAACCGACAGAAACAATCTAATAGCAGTTATAAACATAATTTGTAAAGACACATACCTTAATTTCACTTCCAAATACCCAATTGATGTCTTAACCTAGCATTCTTCTTTTTCCTTCTCTTTTTGCTCCCAAAACACATACACACCCTTTGATATTTTTGCTGAGTAATTAAGATTATCTGGATATTCTAAGGATAATATCTATCCACATTTACCCTTTTAGCCCTTACACTAATCAATAATAGCCTAAACACCCTTAACTTACAAATTAACCAATTTTTACCCTAAATATATTATTATAAACTTATTCAATTTAACGATAAGAGGGTTTAAATAACGACTTTACCCGGGGTATTACATCATCTCCCCCTTAAAAGAATTCCGTCCCGGAATTCAGTTAGGCAAAAAGGTGAGGGTATTTGGCTCTCATTTCCGATTCAGATTCCCACGTAGCATCTTGACCTTTATGATGTCTCCACTGAACTTTCACTTGTCTGACCTCCTTATTCCGCAGCACTTTAACCTTATGATCAACTATATCTTCTGGCTCTTCTACATAATTCAGTCTTTCGTCGACTTGTATCTCTGGTAGGGAGATTGCCTGATCTTGAGTAACCAGACACTTTCGGAAGTTTGACACGTGAAATGCGTTATGAATCCTTCTCAATTCTAGTGGAAGATCTAATCTGTAAGCTACTTCACCGATCCTTTCTGTGATAGCAAATGGTCCAATATACCTTGGGCTAAGTTTACCTTGTCGACCAAATCTGATGACTCCTTTCCACGGCGAAACCTTCAACATTACGTAATCCCCAACTTGAAATTCCAACGGCTTTCGACGGCGATCAGCGTAACTCTTCTGTCTATCTTGAGCCACTTTCAATCTATCTCGAATCTGGGTAACCTTATCGGCGGTTAATTGAACTATTTCCGGCCCCGCTAGCTGTTTTTCTCCCACTTCGTTCCAGCACAGAGGCGTTCGGCATTTCCTACCATACAGTACTTCGAACGGTGCCGCTTGTATGCTGGAATGATAACTGTTGTTGTAAGCGAATTCGATCAACGGCAAATGCTTATCCCACGATCCCCCAAAATCAACAATACAAGCCCGGAGCATATCTTCTAAGGTCTGAATGGTTCGTTCACTCTGCCCATCTGTTTGAGGATGATACGCCGTACTTAACTTTATCTGAGTCCCCATTTCCCTTTGAAAACTTCTCCAAAATCTTGAAGTAAAACGACTATCACGATCAGAAATGATCGAGATTGGAACTCCATGTCGAGTTACTATTTCATCAATGTACAACTTAGCTAATCGCTCCATTGAATCGGTTTCCTTTATCGGTAGGAAGTGTGCAGACTTTGTCAATCTGTCGACGATCACCCAAATAGAATCGAATCCCTTCGGAGTTCTTGGTAGCTTTGTGATAAAATCTGTGGTAATCTGCTCCCACTTCCATATAGGTATTTCTAGCCGTTGTAGTTGACCAAATGGCTTTTGGTGTTCAATCTTTACTTTCTTACAAGTATCACACCTTTCCACATACTGAACAATCCCTCTTTTTATCCCCGGCCACCAATAGTATTGCTTTAGGTCTTTATACATCTTGTTTGTACCTGGGTGAATAGAGAAACGGGATTGATGAGCTTCTTGTAAAACACGATCACGTAATCCACCCAATCGAGGTACCCACACTCTGTTTCCCAGACACAATAACCCCCGATCATCTTTTACTAGCAATGCTGACATCCCCGCTAACCTTTCTGATTTCAGATGTTCATCATGATAAGCCTCCGCTTGACACTTCTATAATTCATCAAATAAGTTGGGTAGGAGTTCAGTTCGTAGCGAAATAACTTTTATTGTTCCACTCCTTTCTTGACGACTGAGCGCATCTGCCACCACATTCGCCTTTCCCGGGTGATAAAGGAATTCACAGTCGTAATCATTCAGCAATTCCAACCATCTCCTTTGTCTCATATTTAGTTCCTTCTGATCAAAGAGATGTTGAAGACTCTTGTGATCAGTATAAATCTGACATTTGGAACCATATAGATAATGTCTCCAAATCTTTAACGCGAAGACGACTGCAGCAAGCTCCATATCGTGCATAGGATACTGCCGTTCATGATCCTTCAGTTGGCGAGAAGCATAAGCTATAACCTTTACGCGCTGCATAAGCACACAACCCAATCCCAGTTTAGACGCATCACTGTAAACGACAAAGTATTCTGAACCTTCAGGTAGTGATAGAATTGGCGCGCTGCACAGTTTCTCTTTCAATATTCTGAATGCCTCGTCCTGTTCTGCTTTCCATTCGAACTTTAAATTTTTCCGGGTCAGCTTAGTCAAAGGTGTTGCGATACGAGAGAAGTCTTTTATGAATTTCCGATAGTAACCGGCTAAACCCAGAAAACTGCGTACCTCTGTTGCTGTCTTAGGCTGTTCCCACTTTTCAACTGCTTCCACTTTCATCGGATCGACTTGTATACCTTTCTCAGAAATCACGTGCCCCAGAAATTGCACTTTCCGTAGCCGGAATTCACATTTAAAAAATTTTGCATACAACTTTTCCTTCCTCAGTAGTTCTAGAATCAAACGAAGATGTTGCGCGTGCTCTTCCTTGGATCTAGAATAGATAAGGATATCATCGATAAATACAATTACAAATTTATCGAGATACGGCTTACATACCCGATTCATTAAGTCCATAAAGGCAGCTGGAGCGTTCGTCAATCCAAATGGCATTACTAAAAATTCATGATGACCATACCTCGTTCGAAAAGCAGTCTTTAAAACGTCTTCTTCTTTAACTTTCAACTGGTGATAACCGGACCTTAGATCAATCTTGGAGAAA
Organism: Saussurea involucrata; assembly: GCA_033807775.1. Classification (NCBI taxonomy): domain Eukaryota; kingdom Viridiplantae; phylum Streptophyta; class Magnoliopsida; order Asterales; family Asteraceae; genus Saussurea; species Saussurea involucrata. Next base: position 117,979,655 of record CM066322.1, read on the forward strand.
TAGCAATCTCCAACTAACTGATCAAAGAGATCATCAATTCGGGGTAGCGGATACTTGTTCTTTATCGTGCGCTTATTCAATTCTCGGTAGTCAATACACATTCTCATCGACCCATCTTTCTTTTTCACAAATAACACTGGTGCTCCCCACGGCGAAGAACTGGGTCTGATGAAGCCTTTATCGGATAGGTCTTGTAGTTGTGCCATCATTTCTTTCATCTCTGGAGGTGCCAAACGATACGGTGCACGGGCGACAGGAGTGGCTCCAGGAATCAGGTCTATACCGAACTCTACTTGTCTAACAGGCAGAAGACTGTTCAAGTCTACATGGAATACTTCAGGGAATTCACTAACGATAGGAATATCTTCCATCCTATTCTTTTCCGGCTTAATATCTATCACATAGGCCAAGTAACTCTGACAACCCTTATTAACACACCTACGTGTTTTTAATATTGATATAAGACAAGACTGATGATTTCTGCGATCACCATAAATCACTACTGGTCCCCTCCCAGGTAATACAACATTTATTAACTTCTTATCACATACTATATTAGCCTGATTCTCGGCTAACCAGTCCATTCCCACTACTACGTCAAACTCTATCAGAGTTATAGGAAATAATCGTATAGGCACTCCACACCCTTCTATATTAATCGCACAACTATCAAACACTTCACTAACCGACACTTGGTTATCATTTGCAGTATCTACTAATAGAGCATGTTCTAACATTTTAGGTTTCAAACACAGACAAGCAGCAAATGCAGGAGACACAAACGATCGGTTTGCACCGGAATCAAATAACACCTTAGCACGTGTAGAGTTTATCAAAAATGTACCTGTGACCACATCCGGAGTTTCCTCCGCTTCTTTCTCAATCATTTGAAATGCGCGACCCCTGGTTACTGGCGGTTCCAGTCTTGGTACTACTGGTTTAACAATCACTGGCCTGCCCGATGACCCACCTTGCTGTATCCTTCCCCGTGGACAGTTTGACTGAAGATGATCCGGAGAATTGCATAAGAAACATAACCGCGTTACCTTACAATCCTTAATGACGTGTCCGGTCTTCCCGCACTTATAACACGCTCGTAAATCACCTTGGCAGTTTCCTTGGTGGACACGGTTGCACTTCTGACATGGTCTTTCCGCTGGTCGAAACGGCGGACGGCTATCATACCTCTGAAATCGGGACCTCTTCGGATCATGTTGTGGTCCTTCCCACTTTCTCTTCCCGATACTTTTATCACCAGCATCTCTTCTAATATCCCGCTCAACATTCTCCGCGGCATTAACTGCAGCCGAGAAGGTATCGGGTCTTGTTGCAGACACTAACCTTCTAACTTCTGAGTTCAATCCAAAAATAAACCTTTCCGTATTCATCGCCTCCGTAGCAACATAGTATTCTGCAAATCGAGACTTTTCCAGAAAGCTAGCAGTATAATCTCGAACGGATAAGTTTCCTTGTTGCAGATTCATGAATTCTCCTTCCAGTTGTTTGACGGCTGCTTGGGGACAAAATTGTTCCCTGTAGGCTACCACAAATTATTCCCAAGAGAGGGTAGAATAAACATCGGATCCTTTTGAATGAATAAAATATTCCCACCAATACAATGCATCTCCTTTTAACATAGCTACCCCATACAATACTCTATCTTCATCCGCGCACTTGCTTGTTTTGAAAATGGCTTCAATTTCCTTCATCCATCTCATTGCTTTTACTGGATCCCGGTCCCCTGAGTACGTAGGAGGTTTGCAACTAAGAAACATTTTGTAATCACATCTTCTCATTACCGGTAAGACCGTAGGGGTGATTGGCATCTCCTCTTCATGAGTAGGGTCTGGTCCTTCTGTTTCAGTATTATGAGTTTGGTTGAACATAGCTTGAATATTGTCTTGTAGTCTTCCCATTTCTGCCATTAGATCAGCCCTGGTAATGAAATCCGCACTATTTTGTTGGGTTCTGCCTCCGGCTCGACCTCCAGCTCTACCTCCAGTTCTACCCCCGACTCTGCCCCCCGTTCTGCCTCCCCTGTCCCCTGTTCCTACTGACGGATTAGTTCTGTTTGGATTTCTTCCTCCTCCTCGATTCGAATTTCTTGTACCGCTTGCCATTCTGTGGATTTAAACAGGGTTAATATACACATAAGCACATACCCCATATAACAAGGTATTCCAGTACAGACATGTACCTGTAAGATCACAATTACACTGGCCAGGTGTAATATGAAATTACCTTACATGATGTTCCTTCTACCTTTTATACTTAGTATCCCGAGGTTCTACCATAATAGGGACATCTTACTTCACATGCAGTTTAAGTCTAGGTACAAATACTAATACCTAAATCCCTTAAACTAAGGCTCTGATACCATTTGTAACAACCCATCTCCCATATACACAACCATTCACATAATGTAACATAACATTCATATAACAAAAGAAACATCATATTACAAGTTCGGTCCCGCAGTCTTTTACAAATAAAAGAAACCATTCTACTACAAACTTTGTACTATTTACATACATCACATTTAATATTGTGATACAGCTGTTAAACAAGCCAAAATCTTCATCTTATAATCCTTCACAAAAGCCATCCATTGATTACTCTACTTACTTGCTCTTACTTGATCCACCACCTGGAATACATATTTTAAAACAAAATGAGGGTTAGACCTGATGGTCTAAGTGAGAAATCCCTGTTAGTTTGAAAACCATTTATATAACTCCATTCACATAAATCACGCAACACAATTACATATATCCAATTAAGCTCACATATCATGTACCTTCCCTTCTCATTCCTCCTGGCCATATTAGTGGTAGCAAGCCAACTAATAATATACAACGCTGCACAACATCTACAACCAAACAACGCTATACGGATTCTATAGCCAAACACACCGGTCCTAGACCCGGCCAACGTATTATAACACATTATAATACTCATGTAAATATAATACCTCACTATATTATAATTCACATATAAACACATAGTCATCAAGTATTTCATTCCCAATCCACACATATACGTATTCCAGTTAAAAACGTTTTTTAAAGTAAAACTCACCTGATTGCTTATCAACACGTTTCCAAGCCTTCTAAACAGGTTCAGTCCTTTACCCAGAATTCACAGGATCTGTAACACATAGATACAGATATCTTTTTACCACATAAAACACATAAGTCTTACTAAGGCTAAGAACTCTAAAGAACTCAAATCCTCATTCATAAACTAGTTAAAAATAACCAAACAGCTAAAGTATCCGGATACCACAAGTTACCCGGATAACACTACTTTTCCGGACAACATGGCTTTTCCGGACAACATATACAATCCGGACGTCATCCGGACACCAAGGTAATCCGGATACCATCCGGTATCCAATTCTATCCGAAAATCATAGGAAAAAGGAACTTACCCGGATAAAAGACTCGTCCGGACTCCAACAAAGAACTACCCGGACACCTTCAACAAAGCTACCCGGACACATTCAACTTGTCCGGATACCTCTGATGTTCATCCCAATTCTACCCAGAATTCGGCTGAGGTTTACACCAGTTCGTTTTTGCTGATTCTAAACCGACAGAAACAATCTAATAGCAGTTATAAACATAATTTGTAAAGACACATACCTTAATTTCACTTCCAAATACCCAATTAATGTCTTAACCTAGCCTTCTTCTTTTTCCTTCTCTTTTTGCTCCCAAAACACATACATACCCTTTGATATTTTTGCTGAGTAATTAAGATTATCTGGATATTCTAAGGATAATATCTATCCACATTTACCCTTTTAGCCCTTACACTAATCAATAATAGCCTAAATACCCTTAACTTACAAATTAACCAATTTTTACCCTAAATATATTATTATAAACTTATTCAATTTAACGATAAGAGGGTTTAAATAACGACCTTACCCGGGGTATTACAATGCAGAACAACACCAAGCCGCGGCTCTAAGTGACCCGACCGGAACGTCTGTAGTGTCTCCGTCTACCGGAACACGAGGATCGGACGGAAATCCTACCACAGCTAATATCACACCAACTGTGAACGTAGGTGGCTCTACCCCCGTGGTAGATGCCTCAACGGGTAACCTAAGTGGTCCCGGAGTTAGTAACCCAGACTTCGTTGCGCCAGGATATGGAGCAACTGATGCAGTAACACGTAGCCGTTGAACTTGCCAATGCTATGCGCGCTATCAAAGGTAAAGGCCACCTCGTCGATACTGAAACCGCCTCTGTACCTCCACCGATTCAACAGCAACCAATCTATTCGGTGGAGACCCTGAAGACGATGCTATTGGCCCAACTGCTCCATGAATCCGATACCACCATATCTACCGAAGCAGACCTGATCTCTATTCTCCGATCGCAGGTCACTGCTCCGTCTTCTTCCATTACCAATCTCCTCGACTCCATCGACTCGACCCTCAACGAATACAACAAAGCGCTAACCACGCTGTATGAGAGGGTCCGTTCACTAGAAGACACTTGTTAGAGTCAAGTCGGCAGTCTCAAATGCAAGCACGATGACCAGGATGATCCTGATCACCGTGAGGGGGAGAAACGTCTACGCCAAACCGAGACCGCCCAGATCATGACTGCCGAAACTACAACAGTGGTTCAATAGGAACCCCCAACTGCGGAAACTACATCAGAAGCACCCGAAGCTGAGTTGCCACTAGCAGATATGGTCATAGATATGGAGATTTCAGATGAAGAAGACCCGACGGTTGAAAAGCCCGAGGGTTCAACACAGGAACTGGTCGATTTTGACTCTTCAGACAGACCGATACTGGACATGATAGATCCAGAGTGTGAGACCAACCCGGAGACCGAAGACGCATGGTACGAAAAAGCCGCTAGTGCCGTAAATCTCCAGGTAAATTTGGTCTTCCCTACTGATGAGAATGACAATATTGACTACGATCAATTCCTGCTCCAAAATTTATATGGAACAACCCCCGTTCACTATGCTCAACCTTCCGAAACATCATCAACAAGACTTGAGTCTACTACTTCCGATCTTCCGACAACTGCTCCTCCCACGACAGCTTATGATCTTCCTCCCCCTCCTCAACAGCAACAAATCCGTTGGGAGAAGATCATGGTACTAATCCCTCATCTGGAAGAATCTTTGAAAAAGTTGTTCGTCCACAAGCTTCGCCCGATCGAGCCGACTTTCTGTCTGGGTATTTACAACTTTAGCCCAAAATTTCAACGCCGATATATACTAGCAATGCAGCTGTGTCTTTCAGTCAACCAAGTCAGAACCAAACTTCGAATCACAGAGGTAATCAGTATCTATTCAATACGCATTATGAGGATTGTCTACCCAGTTTTCATTGTTCGACGTGAAGATAGGAATGAATGGAAATTTTCAGAAGCTGACTTCAAGAACCTCCGACCACTCGACTTTCTGGTTATTCTGAAAGACTTACGTACAAGAACCATCCGACCGCTAGAGATTACGAAGGCGCTCGAAGCTATTCGTCGATACATGGTCCGCACCATCATGATGTCTTGTCTATCGGACTTCCATATGGCTATCGAGAACAAGGCGAAAAAGGTAAATCTGATCAAGCCGAATCTGAAAGCGCCTGAGTTAAACATGTATCCCGAGAATGCTATGCTTCTAGAACCAGAATTCGGGATTGTTTACCTCAACGAGCAAAAAGAGAAGAAATTCATGCGCTTCAGTCAGGTGGAAAGATTCTGCGACGGCACACTTCTAAAGGTCAGAGATGCTCTTCGAAAGATTATTCAGCACGAGTCTGAGAATCCAAGGTATTCTTATGTTCCGAATCCGAATGAAGTAACTGCTCGGAATGCCTTGGAAATGATAGAAGATCGCATCGACTATCGCCGCGCCATCAGATTGTTCGAGGTACACTTCGCGCTCCGCAAAAGATATGTCTTCAACTGGAGAGATCTAGAGCGCCAACTCGAACTTCAAATCAAAGGGGGAGATTGTTAGGGCAGGTTTTATAGTTGATTTAAAGTTCAAGGGTTGAATTGTATTTGTTTAAATTAGAGCTTATTAGTGAACGGGCCGTGGGCTTGCTAACCACGGGCCCATTGTATTTAATGTAAGATTAGCTTGGAAAAACAAGCGAATCATCTCTTAGCTTTCTAATTCGTACTGTAATATTCTCTCTGAAAGTTAATGAAATGGATGACCAGTTGAAATCATATTTATTATTGCTTTATCATATTCGATTTCTAAACTGTTGCACGGATCTGGATTCAACATGAGATATCTTAGGTTCAGCTTGATATCGTGCACACAAACAGGTTGCGTACATAATATCGGGTCGGCTAGCTATAAGATACAAAAGAGAGCCGATCATCCCACGGTACAGCATGACATCAACAAGAATACCATTAGTATCCTTGTCTAGTGTCAGTGGTGGTGTCATAGGGGTTTTCATAGCTGAACTCTGAGTTAAATCAAATTTCTTCAGCATATCTTTAACATATTTTCCCTGATTAATGAAAGTTCCTTTTTCATTTTGCTTTATCTGAAGACCAAGGAAATATGTTAGCTCACCCATCATGCTCATTTTATACTCATCTTTCATTCTATCAGCGAAACGAGTACAAAGATCAGGGTTAGTAGAACCAAATATAATGTCATCAACATATATCTGAACAAGAATAATATGACCTTTTACTTTCCTGAAAAATAGAGTTTTGTCGATTTTACCACGCTCAAATTGTTCAATATGGAGATAAGTAGATAGAGTGTCATACCATGCACGTGGAGCTTGCTTTAAGCCATAAAGTGCCTTATCCAGTTTATAAACATAACCTGGACGCTTAAGATCTGAGAATCCTGGAGGTTGTTCTACATAGACTTCTTCATTCAGCTTTCCATTTAGAAACGCTGACTTAACATCCATATGATATACTTTGAAGTCTTTGTGTACAACGTATGCTAAGAATAGACGAATAGATTATAGTCTTGCTACAGGAGCAAATGTTTCGTCGTAATCTATGCCTTCCTCTTGTCTGTATCCCTGAGCAACAAGACGAGCCTTGTTGCGGGTTACAGTTCCATGTTCGTCCAACTTGTTTCGATAGACCCATTTAGTGCCTATCACTGTCTTGTCAGTTGGTCTTCGAACAAGTTTCCAAACTTTGTTTCTTTCAAATTCAGTCAGCTCTTCTTGCATGGCGTTGACCCAGTTTGGATCTTTGAGGGCATCATCTACTTTCTTTGGTTCAGTCAGAGAAATAAAGTTAACAAATAAACAAATATTACCTGCACTTCGTTGAGTCTGAACACCAGCGTTTGGATCACCAAGAATTTGATCAATTGGGTGATTTACAGTCCATCGTTGAGCCGGAGTGTGAGACGCTGACTCAACCTGAACTGGAGTAGCTAAAGATGAGGCTTCAGCAACTTCTGGTGTATCAGCTAAGAGAGGAAAGGGTGCAGTTGTCATTATATTCACTGATTGCTGAGAAGTAGATGGAATGTCTGAAACATTTGATTCAGAGGCAGGTATAGTGTTTAAAGGAACAACTGAGACCCTTGATGTTTCAGCTTCACTATTCTACATGTTTGGAATGATAGTAGGACTATCATCTTCAACTGTATGAGTATTAGTGGGAATATCTTCTGAATCACCAAGATGAGAAAACATCCATTGATTCAATTCTTCAGTATCAGCGGACGGTTTAGAGTTCGCTGAACGGGATTCATTAAACGTGACGTGAATAGTTTCTTCTACAGTTTGTCTTCTTCGATTGAAGACTCTGAAGGCTTTGGAGATTGAAGAATATCCAAGAAAGATTCCATCATCAGCCTTAGGATCAAATTTTCCAAGGGCATCTCTGTTGTTCAATATGAAACACTGACATCCAAAGATGTGAAGAAAGCTGATTGAAGGCTTTCTCCCATTAAAAAGTTCATATGCTGTTTTATTGAATCTTTTGACTATCAGCGACCTGTTTTGCGTAAAACAAGCAGTGTTGACAGCTTCTACCCAAAACTGAGTAGGCAGGTGAGAATCACTGAGCATTGAACGTGCAACTTCAATAATTGTTCTATTTCTTCTTTCAGCGACTCCATTTTGTTGCGGTGTTCTCACTGATGAAAAGTTGTGAGAAATACCCTTACTCTCAAAGAAGGAATCAAGAGAACTGTTTTTGAATTCAGTCCCATGATCACTCTTTATTGAGCGAACGGTCAAGTTGTTCAGGGTTTCCATCTTCCGAACAAAGGTGATGAGTTCTTCAGGGGTGTCACTCTTGGAACGGAGAAACATAACCCATGTATAAAGAGAGAATTCATCAACTATAACCAGTGTATATTTCTTTCCAGCGATGGATTGTTTGTTAACAGGGCCAAACAAATCCATATGGAGAAGTTGTAGAGGAGATGACACTGAGGAGACTTACTTTGACTTAAAGCTTGCTTTGGTCTGCTTCCATTTCTCACACGCTGAACATAAGGACTCTTTGGCGTATGAGGGATGAGGTAGACCAGTGACTAACTCTTTTGAAGAAAGAGTGTTCAATGTCTTGAAATTCAGTTGAGAGAGCCTCTTATGCCATAGCCAGTTGACATCGTGTGATGCTTTTGAGAAGAAACAGGAGTTCTCAGTGGTTGTTGAGTCCATGTTTATTACATAAACATTTTCCAAACGATAACCGCTGAGAGCTATCTTCTCCTTTTTGTCAGTGACAAAGCAGGATTCCTTGGTAAAGATTACGTTGTTATCCTTATTGCAAAGCTGACTGATGCTTAAAAGATTATGCTTCAACCCTTCAACATATGCGACTCTTCTGAAGGTTGCTGTACCATTAGAGAGTACACCAAACCCTCGGGTATGTCCTTTTCCATTTCCTCCGAAAGTCACAGAGGGACCCTTCTCTTTCTTGTATTCAGCGAGCAGGCTTTTCTTTCCAGTCATGTGTCTAGAGCATCCGCTATCGAGATACCAGATACCCTTCTTAACCGGCATCACAAAGGAAGAATAGTTTTTCTTGGGTACCCACTTAACCATGTGTATACGTTTGTCAGTGGACGTAGTTGGAATGGAAGGTTCAGCAATCTTCGCAGCATTTGAAGATTTAGCTTTGTCATTCTTCACTTTGGTTAATTTCTTAACCTTAGTTGTCTTCTTTGCCTTGGGGGCAATGATCTTCACCTTAGCTATCTTTTCAGCTTTGGTGGCTGTGGAGCACTTACTAGCAATATGATCAGTAAGTCCACAGTGATAACATTTCCTATAACTAAAAGTTCTAGGACTATTTGAATGCTGAGCTTTAGATTTTAAATTTGAAGTACCAGCACCAAGTAAGCTGATGGCTTTTGAAATAGGAGGAACATTCAGTTCTTCGGATTTCTTACTAGAGACATCCACTCTGATTCTAGGAGTAGATCGCTGAATAGATCCACGCTGAGTAGATCCAGAGATCTGATTCCTTGATCCAGAGGAATGAATCACTAAAGCTTTAGAAGCATTCACCTTAGGTACTAAGGTACCCTTCTGAGGATTTTGGTTAAAATCAATTCCTTTACCTTTATCTTTAAAGACAGAGGTAGGTTTTGGATAAACCATTTTCTCTTTACCTTTTGAAGAGGTAGAAATTTCCTCAGGGATAGGTGGTCTGGAAGAGGAACACTGAGAGGATGAAGTATGAGCGACTAAGGATACGAAAGTTCTAAATAAGAGCATGGAACGATCAGTGGTTGGTTCTATAATATCAGCTTTGTAACCAAGACCACGTTTATCACTCAGGGGAATCTGAGACTTAATTATCTCAGTGATCTTTGTTGAGGAATTATACCATCCATAAACAATAGCTTTTTCATCTCTTAATGCAGCGATAGCTTCTTCGCGCTCGATTTTGACTAGCTGATTTAAGTGCACTTGATCTTTAAAATCTTCTTCAATTTTAGAAAGACTTTCTATTTGAAGGTGACGGTTTTTAAGCTGTTCAGCGAGATCAAGGTTTTGATTTTCAACTACAGTTTTGCCATTCATGGCTTCATATAAACTTCTCGTCAAGAGATCGATTTTACGAAGACTATCAGCTTCATCAATATTTGCAATGTTTGTAAAGAAGGAAGGTGATACCTGAATAGCAGAGGTTGAAGTGGAGGGAATGTCTGAACTTTCTTCCTCATCTTCAATCTTTGCCATAAGACAGAGATTGGCTTCATCATCTTCAGAGTCAGATGATGATTCTTCTTCATCAGAAGCAATCCAATCATAGTTAGCCATCAGGCCTTTGCCTTTCTTCTTAAAGCTTTTTAGCTTCGCATAATTTTTTTTCAGCTTGACGTATTTGTCATCTTTATTCCTGGGAATAAAGGATTTCTTGGGAAACACTGAGTTTCTCGAAACTTTCTTAGACATGCACTCGTTAGTGAAATGTCCTATCTTTTCGCAGTTAAAACAAGTAGCAGTAGCCATATAAACAGGAGTTTATGATCTTGGCTTGTCAGTAATGGAAAGGGGTTTAATCTTTCTGAACATTTTCTTTTTGGCGAATCTCCTGAACTTTTTAGTGAGGAGAGCCAAAGATTCATCATCATCTGAAGAGTCAGAATCTGATGACCTTTCAGAGTTACTTTCCAACTCAGTGATAGTGACCGAGGGTCGCTGAGTGGAAGGTTCCTCTAAGATTAAAGCAACAGTGGTGCTTTTGGAATCTTTTACAAGATTCTTCTTAAGATGACTCGATTGCTCATGATTCAGCATCGTGCCATATAAGGTAGCAAGGGTCATTGATCTTAGATCCTTTGACAGCTTGAGACACATAGAATAACGGTCCCAGCTTTCAGGTAAACATTCTAAAAACTTTGTCAGCACTTCAAAGTTAGAATATTCCTTACCAACAGTTTTCAGATCTATTATTAAACAGTTACAACGTTGGTGAACTTCAGAGAGAGTTTCATTCTTACCACAAATGAAACTTTAGTACTGTCTTACCAGGTTGATCTTTCGAGAGTCCTGGACTTCAGTAGTACCTTCATACTGAACACATATTGTGTCCCACATAGCTTTTGAGGTTTTCAGGTTCGTGACGGAATGGTAGACTTCGTCAGGAAGAGCCATGGATAGTATGGATCTGGCTTTGGTGTCGATAGCCACTTTCTTCTTATCTTCGTCATTCCACATATGAACTTCCTTGGGTATCAGTCTTTCTGGAATAGCAGGTCTATTCTCAGTGGCTAGTACTGCAGCATCAATTCTTACAGGAATATATGGGCCGTTTTCAAGATAGTAAGGCATAGTAGGGTCTACACCTTCTAAGAAGAGAATCATCCTATTTTTCCATAGATTAAAATTATCTCTAGAGAATCTAGGGGGTTTTGCAAGAGAACCATTGTCAATATAGTTTGTGTTTGTGTTGGCAGCCATTTTCAAAAATAGCAAGGAAGAGAATCTTAGTATAGATCAGATCTTGTTTATGAGATTAAACAAATCCGCTCTGATACCACTTGTTGGTCCCGAAGGGCTATACAAGTTTGTAGAAGGGGGGGTTGAATACAAACACACAAATTTTACTTTTCTAAATTGTTTATTGATAAATCATTAACAATTTTCAGCTTGTTGCGAAACAAGATTAAGGATAAACCTAAATCTAAACAAGTTGGAACACTGAGTTTCTTGCACTAAGAAAGAGAAGGAAATTACTAATAATAACCTATCTCAAGATAAGAAGGATGAACTTGTCCAGAGTTAGCAAGTTACTTCAAAATGAAGTGAGTTCTTCTTCTTATATACTGCATGCATTTAATGCATGACATTTTACACTTTACACGTGGCAGCAGCTCATTGGTTGTTTGTCATTGACCTTTATTGACAACCTTAGTAGCCGCATGTATGAACAGTGTACTATCAGAGTGGTTGTACGATTTCAGACAATAAGGAGGTTCTTTTTCTGACATATCGTACGGAGTCGTGCAAGGGTGGTTAAGGCAACAGTACTTTGTACGGAGGACTTCATGATCAGCTTTTCATTGATTCAGCGGTTTATCATTCTATATCAGCGAATGAAAAAGTTCAGCGATAGCTGAAGTCTTGAACTTGATACTTCATGTTGAGTGGAAAATTCTGAGTCTTCGTTGATCCGCATCAGTTCATTAGGAGTCTTGTCGCTGGTTCTTGAGCTTGATCTTCGACTTCAGCGTAGAACCTATGTTAACGTGAAACTTGTCTTCAGAGATCATATGTAAACAACTAACTTATCAGCGATCACCATAAGGACTGAACAGACTCAGAGTATTATGGTGAATAGTGTTCGCTGAATGTTTAATCTAAAGAGCGAGAGTTCCTATCAGTGGTACTGTAAGATCTTAGTACTTATCAGCGATAGTGAAACTCTTATACATATTGTTTACTTACAACTTTCACTAAGTATATAAGAGAGGGTCATTATCAAATCACCGAGGGTTTGGATCAACAGTTGTTGAGGATGTTTTTAGAGTTAAACACATCATTTTGTGTTAAAAATGTCATTGGCGAATTTGTGGGCACCCAGTGCCCACTGTGGGCACTCTTGCAAGTTGTACGCAGTGCAAGTTGTATATGGGCGGTGGAGTTGTTGCTATCCACATGATTTCAAATAGCTTTTGTCCACACAAATAAGGAGAGTCATCACCTTGCATCATCATCAAATGTTCAAGTATAAAAGGAAGCCTTGGGGGACACAATTCAGGACATCAATCCATCCATATTTCTCTGCTTTAGAAGTTTTCAATTCCTTTAGACTTTGCTTTCCAACAAACACCTCAAGCCTTTGGGTTGAGGTGTAGTAGTTTAAATTATGTATTTTAATTCCGTATTTCATTTATCGTATTTAACTTTATGAAATTAGTTACTTTGTATTTCCTTTCTTTTATCATGTCTTTTACTTTTATTTTGAGCTAATCACCCCTTTGGGTGTAGGTGTGAGTCGAACTTGAGACTAGTAGGCGACACTTGGGTGTTACCATCATTGCTATCTCTTAAGCTTGGTCACTTGAGTCGGGACTTAAACTCAACGTAGATAAGCTGATCACCTTGAAGTATTAATATTAGATCTTAGACCTCGAGAAGGGCGGATCTGAAATACGGCTTAAGTGATACACAAAGATTTGAGAAAGTCTTTGATAACCACGTAGAGATACGGGTTCTGCATGATTTACTAAGGTTCGAACTTCGGTCGAGATTTATATCACAAAGAGATTTGGGTGTAAATCTCCATACTGATTGAACTTTGATTTTTGAGTCATACTTAGTTAAATCGGCAAGATTAAGAGTCGGCAATAATAGTGACTTTATGGTCATTTTGTAGGACCGGACTATAAAAATCCACTTTCGAGAGATCGGGCTTTTTATAGACATTCTGTACTATAAAGTAACTAACCATTTCGTCACTACGAAGATCTCAAGAAAAACTTAAACCCATACCCATTTTATTTACTTATTTAGTTTTTGTTGTTAAAAACCCAAAACTCACTCAAAAAATATATTTTCTTCTTCTCTCATTGAAATCAGTGTATTCTCGACTTAGGACTCGAAACTTTGAAATCCAATCCCTGTGGATACGATACTCGGTACTTTTACCATTTTATTACTTGTAACGATCCCAGTATTGGTGTATACTTGCGCCCCCACTGTGGGAACATTTGTGCCCACCTTTTTGAGTACACGATTTCCAGCTACCAAGTTTTTGGCGCCGCTGCCGGGGATTGGCATATTTCCAGAGTTCCTTGAGTTATAAGTTGATTTTTTCATTGATATTTCTTTCACCAAAATGGAAGGTTATAATTGGGATGCCCCCTATTTTAATACTTTCGATTATTCATGGGAACAACATCCTAACTTTTCGACTAATCTTCAAGATGATAGCACAAACACTTCATTTTCACCTCCCTGTCAAGTTTGGAATGACACGTTTATAAATACATTTGACCAATCATTGGAGGGGAATTTTGATTATTTTTATGATTTTCATGGGAGTGATCCTCACCATGGATTCACGTCCTTTGTTTCCAACAACCCACCCGAGAAATTTTTTGAACAGCCCGAACTGTCTCACTCTTTTGAAACTTTTTCCCCAAGCTTAACAGAAAACTTTACAACATTTTTGGGAAATTTCACATCCTCTTTTGAAGCCTTAAACACTAAGATGGGACAACTAGTCGACGAGTTGAAAAATCAAAGTCAAGGTTTCTTACCAAGTAATAATGAAAAATCAAAACGTGTTGGTAAGGATGAGAGTGGTGTCAAGAGAGAGTTGGAGATTTTTGAGGCAAATTTTGAGCACATGAGCAAGCCTTATTTACTTCCTAATAGTGAAGAAGTGCTTCAAGATGCTAAAATTCCTAACGTATTGATTTTTGCTCATTTTGTGCAGCCTTCTTTTTGTGATCACAATGTTCCTATCGGGATCATGCCATGGACCGTTGGGAGGATTTGTGTAATCAAGAGCTTGGGAACTTTGCCTATATCGTGTTCTTTGGGTGGTGGACTTGTTGGAAGACGCTTTGGTATGGTGGAAGTGTCTATTATCTTGAACCCACTCCACTTTTTGAAGATGCACATGTGTGGTGGTGAACCACATCCTACATAACCTTGATGCAAACTTAGCTTCTTACTCTCAACTCCAATTTTGTGTCTTTTATTTTACACTTTTGTGTGTGTGATTTGAGTCTGTTCATTTTCGACTAGTATCAAGAATTTTTGGGATCAAAAACAAAAAAAAAATCTCATACATCTTTTATCCTTAGACTTGAAGTTTCATAGTTTGAATAATCTTTCCACCACTAGCAGATTTCTAGAACTAAGCAACCAATTCCCCTGTATCCATATTGATTAAACTTTGGAATTTTAGAAATGACACGGGCCTTCTTTCTAAACACTTGGTCGATACAATTTTCCTTTGTTGCCTTACCCGGGCCTTTGAGTCTTATTACTCCCTCTACAGTGAAAATATTTAGTATTTTAAGTTTGGAGGAGGAAACTCAAGTGTTGAACAAAAAAGAGTTAAATCCTTCGAAAAATTGGAAGGATAAAAAAAATACAAATAGCTGAGTTTGACACGTTGAGGTAAACAAGTTGGGCAAAACACATCAAATACATAGTTTGAAATATTTTTCTTTGATGTAACCCAAAAAGACAAGTTTAGGGGAAGATGAAAAATGTAAGGATAGTGAGAAGCCTTAAACACCAACCCTTCAAAGTCCTGTGGATCTAAGTTTTCAAAGTCAATTATCATAAGATGGGTGAATTATATCTTAGCCTATGGAAATCAAAATGCAATAAAAAAGAGTGGAAAAATTAGGAGAAACTATGGATGCTTTTAGTTAAAGGGGTTTGAGATGCAAAAAAGAAAAAAAAGAGTAAAATTGAAGGTCCTATTTGTGATACTTAGTCTTCTTATGTATTTTGTATCTTCATTTGTTTTTATTTGTGTCTTTTTAGTTACTTGGGGACAAGTAACAAGTTAAGTTTGGGGGTATGATAACTCTCATTTTGAGCGTTATTTACATTCCGTTTGTGTGTGTTTTTCTTCCATTTTAGTTGTGTTTTCTTTTTATTTGTTTGTGTTTCTTCCTTTTATTATTTTATTTTCATTTGGAGTTGTTGAGGATGTTTTTAGAGTTAAACACATCATTTTGTGTTAAAAATGTCATTGGCGAATTTGTGGGCACCCAGTACCCACTGTGGGCACTCTTGCAAGTTGTACGCAGTGCAAGTTGTATATGGGCGGTGGAGTTGTTGTTGTCCACATGATTTCAAATAGCTTTTGTCCACACAAATAAAGAGAGTCATCACCTTGCATCATCATCAAATGTTCAAGTATAAAAGGAAGCCTTGGGGGACACAATTCAGGGCATGAATCCATCCATATTTCTCTGCTTTAGAAGTTTTCAATTCCTTTAGACTTTGCTTTCCAACAAACACCTCAAGCCTTTGGGTTGAGGTGTAGTAGTTTAAATTATGTATTTTAATTCCGTATTTCATTTCTCGTATTTAACTTTATGAAATTAGTTACTTTGTATTTCCTTTCTTTTATCATGTCTTTTACTTTTATTTTGAGCTAATCACCCCTTTGGGTGTAGGTGTGAGTCGAACTTGAGACTAGTAGGCGACACTTGGGTGTTACCATCATTGCTAGCTCTTAAGCTTGGTCACTTGAGTCGGGACTTAAACTCAACGCAGATAAGGTGATCACCTTGAAGTGTTAATATTAGATCTTAGACCTCGAGAGGGGCGGATCCGAAATACGGCTTAAGTGTTGCACAAAGATTTGAGAAAGTCTTTGATAACCACGTAGAGATACGGGTTCTGCATGATTTACTAAGGTTCGAACTTCGGTCGAGATTTATATCACACAAAGATTTGGGTGTAAATCTCCATACTGATTGAACTTTGATTTTTGAGTCATACTTAGTTAAATCGGCAAGATTAAGAGTCGGCAAAAAAAACAGTGACTTTATGGTCATTTTGTAGGACCGGACTATAAAAATCCACTTTCGAGAGATCAGGCTTTTTATAGACATTCTGTACTATAAAGTAACTAACCATTTCGTCACTACGAACATCTCAAGAAAAACTTACACCCATACCCATTTTATTTACTTATTTAGTTCTTGTTGTTAAAAACCCAAAACTCACTCAAAAAACATATGTTCTTCTTCTCTCATTGAAATCAGTGTATTCTCGACTTAGGACTCGAAACTTTGAAATCCAATCCATGTGGATACGATACTCGGTACTTTTACCATTTTATTACTTGTAGCGATCCCAGTGTTGGTGTATACTTGCGCCCCCGCTGTGGGAACATTTGTGCCCACCTTTTTGGGTACACGATTTCCCGCTACCAAGTATATAAGAAGAACCTTATTTCAGTTTTGAAGTGTCCTCGGACCATCTTCTTATTTCTCTCTTATTGTTAAGTTATTGTTCGTAATTTCTTTAACTCTTTCTAGTGCAAGAAACTTAGTGTTTCTCAAGACTTGTTTAGATTAGGTTTATCCTTAATATTGTTCCGCAACAAGTTGTAAATTGTCTTTATTTATCAATAAACAATTTAGAAAAGTAAAAACGTGTGTTTGTATTCACCCCCCCCCCCCTCTTCTACAAACTTGTATAGCCCTTCGGGACCAACAAGTGGTATTAGAGCGGATTTGTTTAATCTCATAAACAAGATCTGATCTATACTAAGATTTCTCTTCCTAGCTATTTCTTAAAATGGCTACCAACACAAACACCAACTATATTGACAACGATTCTCTTGCAAAACCCCCTAGATTCTGCAGAGATAATTTTAATCTATGGAAAAATAGGATGACTCTCTTCTTAGAAGGTGTAGACCCTACTATGCCTTACTATCTTGAAAATGGCCCATATATTCCTATAAGAATTGATGTTGCAGTTCCAGCCGCTGAGAATAGACCTACTATTCCAGAAAGGCTGATTCCCAAGGAAATTCATATGTGGACTGATGAAGATAAGAAGAAAGTGGCTATCGACACCAAAGCCAAATCCATACTCTCCATGGCTCTTCCTGACGAAGTCTACCATTCTGTCATGAACCTGAAAACCTCAAAACCTATGTGGGACACAATCTGTGTTCAGTATGAAGGTACTTCTGAAGTCCAGAACTCTCGAAAGATAAACCTGGTAAGACAGTATGAAAGCTTCATTTGTGGTAAGAATGAAACTCTCTCTGAAGTACACCAACGTTTTAACTGCTTAATAATAGATCTGAAAACTGTTGGTAAGGAATATTCTAACTTTGAAGTACTGACAAAGTTCTTAGAATGTTTACCTGAAAGCTGGGACAGTTATTCTATGTGTCTCAAGCTGTCAAAGGATCTAAAATCAATGACCCTTTCTACCTTATATGGCACGATGCTGAATCATGAGCAATCGAGTCATCTTAAGAAGAATCTTGTAAAAGATTCCAAAAGCACCCCTGTTGCTTTAATCTCAGAGTCACCTTCCACTCAGCGATCGACTATCACTGTCACTGAGTTGGAAACTAACTCTAAAAGATCATCAGACTCTGACGTTTCTGATAATGATGAAACTCTGGCATTCCTGTCTAATAAGTTCAGGAGATTTGCTAGAAAGAGTTATTTCAAGAAGAATAAACCTCTTGCTATTACTGACAAGCCAAGATCATCAACCTTTGTTGATAAGGCTACTGCTACTTGCTATAACTGTGAAAAGATAGGACATTTTTCTAGCGAGTGCAGGTCAAAGAAAGTCTCTAGACCCTCAGCTTTTCCCAAGAAAAACTTTACTCACAGGACTAGAGATGAAAAATACAAAAAGCTGAAAGAAAGGTATACAAAGTTGAAAACCTTTAAGAAGAAAGGCAAAGGCCTTATGGATGACTATGATTGGGCTGCCTCTGACGAAGAAGAATCATCTGACTCTGAAGATGATGATGAAGCCAATCTGTAACGTCCCAAAAATTACAAGGAATTTTAAAAATTTAAAGACATGCATTTCATTATAAAACAACCACGATTTAATAATTCGTAACTCAATTGAAATTAACGTCGTTTACTCAAACAGTCAATAAAGTTTATGCAGCGGAATTTCATAAAATAAAATCCAAAGGTTTGAAAGTGAAATTTAAACAATTCTCGGCACCCCGCGCTTAGTGTGTGTACCGTCAAGCCCGACAGCCGCTCGCACCTGAAAACACAACATATTGGGAAAAGGTAAGCTAAACGCTTAGTGAGTCCTACCACACACGTAGGTAGCAACCCCACGTATATCGCCCCTACTCGCAAGTAGGCAACATCACCACCACCACGAATATAAAAACCACATAATGATTAATGCATAAAACGAACCTCGGTCCCACCGAGTACACCAAAAAATATATCGACACAAGCTCAGTCCCACCGAGCCCTCGGTCCCACCGAGTAAAGACATTGACACCAGCTCAGTCCCACCGAGCCCTCGGTCCCACCGAGTAAAGATAATACAATTGTACTAGCTCAGTCCCACCGAGCCCTCGGTCCCACCGAGCCCTCGGTCCCACCGAGCCCCCCAGTCCCACCGAGGTGTACACAAGCATAAATAATCCACATATAAATTCAACAAATCACAACTAGTTATCACATCCCAACTAGTTCACGTAAGCACGTACTAACACGTAATAACACATAGCACAAAATAACGATATACATGAAATTCCTAACTACGCGGTGAGAGAACTCACCTCAAAACAAAGCGACGCGCTCCCGAGCCGCAACACCAGCACGTCAACCTTCCTCACTTTTTCCCACCTAAATACGCACTAAGAACGTCAACGGAAGGTCCCAACTCACGACACTTTTACTAGTTTAACAAAACTAAAATTCCAGCTTTTATACTAAAAACGCAGGTCTGTTCGGGACCCATTTTACCCCTGCTAAACTGATCAAACCAAAAAGCTAATTCCACATTCAGGAAGTTCAATGTCTTACGGTTCCAGGGAC
The DNA here is from genome assembly GCA_033807775.1 of Saussurea involucrata. Lineage (NCBI taxonomy): Eukaryota > Viridiplantae > Streptophyta > Magnoliopsida > Asterales > Asteraceae > Saussurea > Saussurea involucrata. Next base: position 117,999,125 of record CM066322.1, read on the forward strand.
GTATCGCACGCGTCCTAACGATATTCCTAGCACTCTATATGAATTTTACAAAAACACCTCTCAGAGCAGCTAAAACAGGACCTGTCCGTATAAAATGGCAATTTGACACTAGCTATGGCCCGAACTGGTTTTTCCACAAAACATATAAAAGTTACTAGACTCAAAATGGGAACTTTTGGCACCAGCTCCATCCCAATCTGACATTCCTAGCAAAAGTTATAGCTTTTACAAAACAGGGCAGAAACTATACAATTTACATAAAATGATAACCTTTTGAACTTGAACCCAATAAGACGTCTTAATCCAAACAGACCCACGAAGAAACATGACTTACTGAATTAGGGTTAACATGGGCTGAACAAAACCATGCACCACCCCCTGCCGACTCTAGCGGTGGTGGTGGCTGGCGGTATTCTCGCGACAAACAAACGAAAGGACACGGAAAGGAAAACGAACGATTACCTCGTTGCAACTCCTCCTTCTTCCCGATTCCGGTAGCACGCAGCGGCGTTCCTCTCCTTCCCGGCGTCTCTCACTCTCCGGCGAACACTCTCCCTCTCTCCCCTCCCGTCGGCGACCACACTCCCTTTCCCTCTCGATTTTTCTTCCTCGTCGATCTCTCTCTCTCTCTCTTGCACTCACTTCTCCGGCGATAGCAAAGGGAAGGGGATGGGGAGAATGTCTTGGGGTTGTGGTGGTGTCACTATGAAACCGAAGGGGAAGGGGGATGGGGCGTCCCTTGGGCCGACCCCTTTCCAAACTTTGGGTATAAGTCCCTAATAGCCCCTCAACTTATCCCTTTCCTTGCAAGAACCCAAGAGTTGTCACAATTAACATTTTGGTCCGATTCGACTAAACCCTGCTAAATAAAATATTAACAATAATTAGAATAATTAATAAATAAAAAATATATGTACCGGGACACGGGCTTTACAACTCTCCCCCGCTTGAATTAGACTTCGTCCTCGAAGTCTTGACAGACGAAAAGCTCGGGATAACTCTCGCGCATCTCCGCTTCGGGCTCCCACATCTCAACCTCAGGTTCCCAAGTTCACTCGGAACCCTTTCAGTGTTTCCACTGGACCTTCACTAACTGGAATTTAAGATTTCCCACACCGCCTAAAAATCTCTCGAATACTTTTCTTACCACAAAACTCCTTCAAGTACACCGCAAGTATGATCGGAGGAACACTCCAACAACTGGATTCATTCATAGTCAAACGACTTCGGTTGTCTCCCAACCATAGATAATCCAAACATCCCGATTCAAATTTCAAGCTCTAACCATTCTAAAGTTGCTCACCAATATACCCTACAGGATACTCGAAATCGATCATTCCTATCATTAACTGTCGATTAACTTTCACGAGTTCTAATAGACTCCCACAATTTATTTCACATGAATTATCAAACCAGTAAATTTATAATCATCCACGAAGGTCATTCCACCACAACCATTCACCACAAGCAAACATCTCAGGATTACTACTACCATCAACATAATTTCCTTAAAATCGGCTACAATTCCCCAATTACACTAAGGCATTTGGCCTCAAGCCCAAAAGTCGACACCTAAGTATACTATTTACCTCAAAAATTCTACTCATTTATCCTCTTTATTACAAAGGGCATCATTCCCTAACCGATACTATTCGGCCTACAGTACCCACACACGTGGAATACCCAACCTTCCACCATCGACGTATCTTCCACACTCGCTCTACGAATCCTAGTTACACCCCAACGCCTACCTCTCAGGTACGTCTCAAGTCCCGGCACATCGGAGCTACCTCTCAGGTAAGTGCCCAAGACTGTATCCTCTTAGTGCCTACTGGAAAGTCAAGGTCATAACACATGAATACCGGAGTCCCACCCCGAGATACCCAACCGACCATTAAGACCGAGCAATTGACCCATGACTATCACTGACAATATTCGGAATTTCCCCCGAAACTCTCTCGCGTTTGGCATTTTCCTCCAAAACTGCCACCTCCTGAGCACTACCTATCGACTCGAGATAAGGTGCAACCACTGTTAACCGTTGACACAAGCCCCGCAGTGGCTCACCATCCAGATGTCAACTAAGTGCGTCCATAACAACATCCGCTTTACCGGGGTGGTAAAGTATCTCACCATCATAATCCTTGACCACGTCAAGCCACCTCCTCTGACGCATGTTGAGGTTTTTGCCGATCATCAAGTACTGGAGGCTTTTATGGTTAGTGCATACACTTAACGCCATACAAATAGTGCCTCCAAATCTTGAGAGCAAACACCACCAAATCTTACATACCCTCCGGCAAAGTCAACATCGGAGCCTCGCATAACGCCTGCGTAGTTCCTCAAAGCCCTCTGCTGCTCTTCACCCCAACTAAAAGCCGCAGATTTCTTCGTCAATCGGGTCATCGGTAAAGCAATCTTGGAGAAATCCTGAATGGATCTCCGGAAATACCCTGCTAACCCAAGAAAACTCCGTACTTCAGTGAGAGTCTTTGGCACTTCCCACCGCATCACAGTCGTAATCTTGGCCGGATCTACCATAATACCATTCTGGTTCACGACATGCCCTCGAAAGTGGACCTCTCGTAACCAGAACTCACACTTGGAGAGCTTAGCATACCGCTTCTCCCGCCTCAAAACTTCCAAAACTTCTCGCAAATGCATCTCATGCTCTTCCTTCGACTTCGTTTACACAAGAATATCGTCGATGAACATGATCACCGATCGATCCCACATAGGGCTACATACCCGGTTCATGAGGTCCATGAACGCTGCGGGTGCATTGGTGAGCCCGAAAGGCATCTCCACAAACTTGTAAATGGCCAAAACGTGAACGAAAGGCCGTCTACTCCGTATCCTCTCTCCTCACCCGCATCCGATGATACCCTGATCTCAAATCAACCTTAGAGAACCACGAGGCTCCCTGAAGCTGATCGAACAAGTCGTCGATCCTTGGCGGAGGATAACGATTCTTCACCGTAAGCTTATTCAACTCACTGTAGTCTATACACCTCCATTGGGACCCGTCTTTCTTTTTCACAAACAGAATCGGGGCTCCCCACGGTGGACAACTCGGCTTGATGAACTCCTTTTCGATAAGTTCCTGCAACGAGTGTACAACTCCTTCATTTCCGGTGGAACCATGCGATAAGGTGCCTTGGCCACCGGAGCAACATCCGGAATCAAATCAACGTGGAACTCTACCTGTCGCTCGGGAGGTATCCCCGGTAACTCCTCGGGAAAATATGTCAGCAAACTCCCGTACAACTGGCACATCCTCTACAGACTTCTTCTCTCCATCGACGCGCGTGTCGATCACATACGCCAAAAATCCCTGACCACTGTGCTGCAAGTACCTCCGAGCCCTCGCAGCCGAACATATCGCTGAGGTCCTCCTGGGCAAGCCGCCCTGAACTAGCATTTCTCCCCCGCTTGGGGTTCGAACTCGTACTTGTTTGCGACGACAAACAATCTCCGCATCATACGCATCCATCCAATCCATGCCCACAGTCACGTACAACTCCCGCATAGCGATCGAAATCAAATCAATCGGGAACCTCACACCAGAGATCTCCAAAGTGCACCCCCGGTACACGTCAGTAACCGTCAAGGTCCTGTCTTCAGCAACTGCAACCACAAGTGGACAGCCTAACCGTCCTACAACTCGGCCCCAAACACTCACTTACTATGTGAGACACGGAAGGATGAGTAGCCCCACTATCAATCGTCACCACAGCAAGCACCGAGTTAACCAAGAACGTACCTGTCACCACTTTATACGTAGCTTGTGCCTCCTCCACTCCCAGTTGACGAACTGTACCTCAGGCCTTCTCCATCACTACAGCAAGTGAAACATACTGCGCGGTACTCACGAACTCCCTGATCTTGGTACGTAACATATCCTTGTACCGTGTCCTCTTCATGTCCTCAAAAGCAGCATGCTAAGGATAGAATAATGTCATTTCCGTGAACTTTCGGTTCACCTCCTTTATGGCCTCCGCAGTCTGAGAGAGCTCCAAGAACTCTTTGGCACTCCTCTCCATCTCCACTAGAGGCACATGCTCTACACGAAACATACGACGAACTCCTCCCAGGTCGAGTAGTGCGCCCGTTAAGCGTCAAAGCAGTAGCACACCAGTCTTTCGCCCCGTCTCGTCACAGATTCACCGCGAAGCGAACCTTCTAGTTCGCAGGACAACCACCGGTAAGGAATGTGCACTTCATAACCGATCCCGACCTTCTTGTTCGGGGCTGCCCACCCGCAGGGGGTGGAATCGCCGCGATGCGCTCCTCCATCGACACTATTACCTCATCACGAATGGCGGTAATAATTTCGGGGATCGCCTCCTGAAAATATGCGTCACCTCGACCGCAAACATCTCACGAATCTGATCAACAATAATTCCAGCATCAACATCTGGATAAACATTGTTGTTCCTCCTTAACGAGCTACTAGCACACATTAAAACCTGCTAACTACGCTCACACTCAACTCTTCGGATTCTCCGTGACTTTCCCCGACTCGAGCACGGATCATGTGCTTCAGATAGTAGGAGCTCTGCTACTACCCTTCACACCTATCCTTACTCGTTTCGAGTCCTGTCCCGGGACGTCCAAGTAGTTGCTTACCACAAAACAAATACATATGCCCATTCCGGCATATGCAAACACTTTTCCTAGCTCCCTAGAAAAGTCGTAATACCCCACCACCCTTGCTAGAACGGAACCCCCAATAGCCCTGACGAGTCGCCTCGTAAACGCACAGTCGTATACAGTGAAACCAGATAGACATTCGAATATAAGATTCTATCCTACAACGGTTGGACTCAAACAAGAGCTGCGCAATAGAACTAAATCCAACATTCTAAGGCTATTCAGTTCCTACTGCATACAACCTAAGGTGCATTCACATAACAACCTATCAAGGCTAGCATGAGTTCCTAATAGCAAGTAACAAGTATACAGTACCACAAAATCCACGTAAGCAATCTAGCATACATACTCCTATGTTCTAGAAAGCAATCTAGCATACGTACTCATATGTAAATGCTATTCCCAGCTCACTAGGAATTTCATCTCATCCCACTACTCTTGCTACAACGGAATCCCTGTTAGCCATAACGAGTTGCCTCGCGAATACCCAGTCGCACGCAGCGTGAATCAAATAGACATTCGAATACAAGATTCTATCCTAGAACGATTGGACTCAAACAAGAGCTGCGCAATAGAACTAAATCAAATATTCTAAGGCTATATGATTCTTACTGCATACAACCTATAGGGCCTTCACTTGACAACCTACTATAACTAGCATTGATTCCTACCAGCAAGCAGTCATCGTACAGTACAGTGTAAACAACCTAGGCAATCTAGCATGCATACCCTATGCCTAGAAAGCAATAAATACACTAAGTGTTGTACCTTCCCAATTGACGTCGGCTGACTGTACACACTGCGCCCACGATCACCGTTTCCCAAACGGGCTTTCTCCGTTCATTTATTTTCAAAGATTTTAATAAGACAGTTTAAAAAAACTTCATAGCCGCAACTTGAGACCAAACACACCGAGATGTGTTTGATTCACTCAAGCTGTGCTCTGATACCAAGTTGTAACGTCCCAAAAATTACAAGGAATTTTAAAAATTTAAAGACATGCATTTCATTATAAAACAACCACGATTTAATAATTCGTAACTCAATTGAAATTAACGTCGTTTACTCAAACAGTCAATAAAGTTTATGCAGCGGAATTTCATAAAATAAAATCCAAAGGTTTGAAAGTGAAATTTAAACAATTCTCGGCACCCCGCGCTTAGTGTGTGTACCGTCAAGCCCGACAGCCGCTCGCACCTGAAAACACAACATATTGGGAAAAGATAAGCTAAACGCTTAGTGAGTCCTACCACACACGTAGGTAGCAAGCCCACGTATATCGCCCCTACTCGCAAGTAGGCAACATCACCACCACCACGAATATAAAAACCACATAATGATTAATGCATAAAACGAACCTCGGTCCCACCGAGTACACCAAAAAATATATCGACACAAGCTCAGTCCCACCGAGCCCTCGGTCCCACCGAGTAAAGACATTGACACCAGCTCAGTCCCACCGAGCCCTCGGTCCCACCGAGTAAAGATAATACAATTGTACTAGCTCAGTCCCACCGAGCCCTCGGTCCCACCGAGCCCCCCAGTCCCACCGAGGTGTACACAAGCATAAATAATCCACATATAAATTCAACAAATCAAAACTAGTTATCACATCCCAACTAGTTCACGTAAGCACGTACTAACACGTAATAACACATAGCACAAAATAACGATATGCATGAAATTCCTAACTACGCGGTGAGAGAACTCACCTAAAAACAACGCGACGCGCTCCCGAGCCGCAACACCAGCATGTCAACCTTCCTCACTTTTTCCCACCTAAATACGCACTAAGAACGTCAACGGAAGGTCCCAACTCACGACACTTTTACTAGTTTAACAAAACTAAAATTCCAGCTTTTATACTAAAAACGCAGGTCTGTTCGGGACCCATTTTACCCCTGCTAAACTGATCAAACCAAAAATCTAATTCCACATTCAGGAAGTTCAATGTCTTACGGTTCCAGGGACGTATCGCACGCGTCCTAACGATATTCCTAGCACTCTATATGAATTTTACAAAAACACCTCTCAGAGCAGCTAAAACAGGACCTGTCCGTATAAAATGGCAATTTGACACTAGCTATGGCCCGAACTGGTTTTTCCACAAAACATATAAAAGTTACTAGACTCAGAATGGGAACTTTTGAAACCAGCACCATCCCAATATGACATTCCTAGCAAAAGTTATAGCTTTTACAAAACAGGGCAGAAACTATACAATTTACATAAAATGATAACCTTTTGAACTTGAACCCAATAAGATGTCTTAATCCAAACAGACCCACGAAGAAACATGACTTACTGAATTAGGGTTAACATGGGCTGAACAAAACCATGCACCACCCCCTGCCGCCTCCGGCGGTGGTGGTGGCTGGCGGTATTCTCGCGACAAACAAACGAAAGGACACGGAAAGGAAAACGAACGATTACCTCGTTGCAACTCCTCCTTCTTCCCGATTCCGGTAGCACGCAGCGGCGTTCCTCTCCTTCCCGGCGTCTCTCACTCTCCGGCGAACACTCTCCCTCTCTCCCCTCCCGTCGGCGACCACACTCCCTTTCCCTCTCGATTTTTCTTCCTCGTCGATCTCTCTCTCTCTCTTGCACTCACTTCTCCGGCGATAGCAAAGGGAAGGGGATGGGGAGAATGGCTTGGGGTTGTGGTGGTGTCACTGTGAAACCGAAGGGGAAGGGGGATGGGGCGTCCCTTGGGCCGACCCCTTTCCAAACTTTGGGTATAAGTCCCTAATAGCCCCTCAACTTATCCCTTTCCTTGCAAGAACCCAAGAGTTGTCACAATTAACATTTTGGTCCGATTCGACTAAACCCCGCTAAATAAAATATTAACAATAATTAGAATAATTAATAAATAAAAAAAATATGTACCGGGACACGGGCTTTACACAATCTATGTCTCATGGCCAAACTTGAAGATGAGGAAGAAAATTCTGACATTCACTCTACTTCAAACTCTGCTACTAAGGTATCACCTTCCTTCTTTACCAATATTTTAAATATTGATGAAGCTGATAGTCTTCGAAAGATCGATCTCTTGACTAGAAGTTTATATGAAGCCATGAATGGCAAAACTGTGGTTGAAAATCAAAACCTTGATCTCGCTGAACAGCTTAAAAACTGTCACCTTCAGATAGAAAATCTTTCTAAAATTGAAGAAGGTTTTAAAGATCAAGTTCACCTAAATCAGCTAGTCAAAATCGAGCGCGAAGAAGCTATCGCGGCATTAAAAGCTGAAAAAGCTACTGTTGATGGATGGTATAATTCCTCAACAAAGATCACTGAGATAATTAAGTCTCAGATTCCGCTGAGTGATAAACGTGGTCTTGGTTACAAAGATGATACTATAGAACCAACCACTGACCGTTCCATGCTTAAATTTGGAATGTTCGTATCCTCTATCCCTGACACTTTCTCATCTCAGTGTTCCTCTTCTAAACCGCCTATCCCTGAGGAAAACTCTACCTTAACTTCTAAAGGTAAAGAAAAAGTTGTTTATCCAAAACCTACCTCAGTCGTTAAAAACAAAGGTAAAGGAATTGCTTTTAACCAAAATCCTCAGAAGGGTACCTCTATACCAAAGTTGAACGCTTCTAAAGCTTCAGTGACTTATCCCTCTGATTCAAAGAATAAGATCCCTGGATTTATTCAGCGTGGATTTATTCAGCGATCTACTCCTAGAATCAAAGTAGAAATTATTGGTAAGAAATCCGAAGAACTGAATGTTCCTCCCATTTCAAAAGCCAATAGCTTACTTGGTGTTGGTCCTTCTAATTCAAAATCAAAAGCCCAGCATGCAAATGGTCCTAGAACTACTTTTAGTTATAGGAAATGTTATCATTGTGGACTTACCAATCATATTGCTAGTAAGTGCCCTACAGCCACCCAAGCTGAAAAGATAGCTAAGGTGAAGATCATTGCCCCCAAGGCAAAGAAGACCACTGAGGTTAAGAAATTAAGCAAAGTGAAGACTGACAAAGCTGAATCTTCAAATGCTGTGAAGACTGTTGAACCTTCCACCTCCTCTTCTACCCCCACTGACAAGTGTGTACACATGGTTAAGTGGGTACCTAAGAAAAACTAATCTTCCTTTATAATGCATGTTAAGAAGGGTATCTGGTATCTCGATAGCGGATGCTCTAGACACATGACTGGTATGAAGAACCTGCTCACTGAGTACAAAGAAGAGAAGGGTCCCTCTGTAACTTTCGGTGGAAATGGAAAAGGACATACCCGAGGGTTTGGTGTACTCTCAAATGGTACAACAACCTTCAGAAGAGTCGCATATGTTGAAGGGCTGAAGCATAATCTTCTAAGCATCAGTCAGCTTTGCGACGAGGATAACAAAGTAATCTTTACTAAGGAATCCTTCTTTGTCGCTGACAAAAAGGAGAAGATAGCTCTCAGTGGTTATCGTTTGGAAAATGTTTATGTAATAAACATGGACTCAACAACCACTGAGAACTCCTGTTTCTTCTCAAAAGCCTCATCTGATGTCAACTGGCTATGGCATAAGAGGCTCTCTCATCTCAACTTCAAGACACTGAACACTCTTTCTTCAAAAGAGTTAGTCACTGGTCTACCTCAGCATTCATACGCCAAAGAATCCTTATGTTCAGCATGTGAGAAAGGCAAGCAGACCAAAGAAAGCTTTAAGTCAAAGCAAGTTTTCTCAGTGTCATCTCCTCTACAACTTCTCCATATGGATTTGTTTGGCCCTGTTAACAAACAATCCATCGTTGGAAAGTGTTAGCTTCAATCTTCCTAATCATAGAAGTATTTAGAAGTAGTGAAAAATAGGCCAAGTAAAGAAAGCCTCTTACAGAGGCTCTACCACTTCCGAAGGCTCAAGGTCAAGAAGCTACAGAGGTGTCCTACAGAACCTCTGTCTTACGCGCAAATAAGACCAAGACTCGGAACCCGGTGAAGACTGCTCTACAGAAGACCAGACCTCAGAATATCTGTAACCCTTTACAGAGCCTCTGTGGTTTAAGATAAAGACTTAGAAGATATTTTATATCTTGCTACTGTTACTGGATCCGTTCATTAACTTGCATGGTAGCGTTCCCTGTCAAACCTCAACACGCGTCAAGCTCTGAATGGACTCAATAGGGCTTAGTACAATATAGACGTCTGCGGCATTAAATACAATACAGCACGTACAACTATTCATGTCGTCCGATCAACAGTAGCTCATGCTTTATGGTCCCCTAGAGTAGTATAAAAGGAAGTCTCTTGTTGAGATCTTGCTTAACAATCTTAAGAAAATTTTGAGAATCTGAGTTTTATGCTTATGCTTCATATCGTCAAAACTGTTATGCATTATACTCTCTCACACACACCAAACAGTTCTTAGTCTGTTCTTGGTGTTCTTATTATATATCGAACAACAGTTATATTCAAAATATCATCTTTATACTGTTTCTTTATATTGTTTGTTCTAAATCTATCAAACATATCTGTTAGTTCTTCAAATACGCTTCCGCATCAAACATAAACTCGAACTAATAGATCTGATAATCTTGTCTAAGCAAAACCAGGAACCAACAATTGGTATCAGAGCCTTCCTTGATTTTTAATATCAAGTGATCTTCTTTGTTACAAGATTTGTGATAGACATCATTCTGTTTTAACATGTTCTTCATTTCATTAAAAAGTTTCTGTTTACCTATCATTCTTCGATTTATTCGAAAGTGGTATTCTTAAAAGAAACTATTTTTTCCAGGTTAAAACTCCATTAAAGTGTACTCTGGGAACTGTTAAAACCCAGAAAATCTTCCAGATCATCAGACTCATACTCTTTCGTCATAGCATCTTTTCAGAACCTTCAAAACTCCTAAAATGACAAATACAAATAACTTTTTTACTGCTGGTTCACTAACCAAACCTCCTACTCTCCTTCGAGATGAGTATCCTCAATGGAAGATAAGAATGGTCCATTTCTTTGAGGGTACTGAAAAAACTCTCGTACAATATCTTTACAATCCTCCTCAAATTCCCATGATAACAGTACCACGAGTACCAGCTACTGTTGAATCTCTTGAAATCCCTGAACATCAAAAACCTAAGCCAAAAGGAGAATGGTCAGATGCAGATAGGGCAGAAGATGAAGTTGCACAGAAAACAAAAAGAATATTGATCATGGCTATCCCCAACGAACTTTTTCAATCCTTAGATGCATGCGAAACAGCGCACGATCTTTGGAAGGAATTAGAAAGACAGTTGGAAGGAGGTGCTAAAACGCAGAAGAACCGAAGGGCACAATACATAAATGAATATCATGCCTTCAGAGCCTCTGCAATAGAATCTCTGCAAACGACGTACGACAGGTTCAACTCTCTCATAAACAAATGTAGAAAATCTGGCATTCACAGAACCTCGGAAGAAAATAACGTCATGTTTCTAAAGAGCCTGAATGATGAGTGGCTCCAATTGTCTATGTCTTTACAAACAAACCAAGATCTAGACTGCTGGACACTCTCTGATCTCTATGGAACACTGGCTGCACAGGAGCCTCAAATAGCACAGGCTAAAACACTAACCATTGCACCATACGCATTGGTTAGTAAATCTACAGAGGCTGCAGAGAGACCGATAAATGAGAGAGCAACAGAGGAAAAGAAGAAGGAGAAGGAGAAGATAGTGATAGTCGATTGCGAAGAAGACGAACTGATAGAAGAAGAGATAACTCTTGCGTCATTAGCTAAATCCTTAGCTCTGTTGACAAGAGAGTTCAGAGGAAACCAGAGGGGTTTAGGAAATGATCGATATGGCAGAAACAACCGAGATGATAGAAGAGATGATGGAAGAAGAGAAGAATCGAGAGACCGACAGAGGTCAGATGATAGAAATGACCGACAGAGGTCAAGCGATAGAAACTACAAAAGTAATGACCGACAGAGGTCAGATGGCAAGGTGAGCCACACACAACAAGAATGCTACAAGTGCGGCAAGCCTGGTCATTACGCAAACGAATGCCGAACGGAAAAAGGTGGAGACCGACAGAAGTCCGACGATCATGCTGGAAACACTTCCCAAGGTTGTTTCAACTGCGGGAAGCCAGGCCATTTTGCAAATGAATGCAGAAGTAGACCAAATCGCCCACAGAAGGACTCAGCATTTTACAAAAAGAAGGCCGAGTATTATGCGCAAAAATCCCTAATGGCGAACAAAGGGCATTCTGAGGCAAACAAGGAAGATTTCGAGTCAGACTATACCTCTGACGATGAATACTCCACCAATGCCCTATTCTGTGGCATGGCAGAAGTCGACTCCGGCACTGACACTAAGGAATCCACTTCAAACTCTACCTCTTGTATTAATTCTGTAGATGATAATTTACTTAAACTTAACATTGAACTGATTGAACTAAAAGAGATAAATGAAAGCATTCAGAAAAAAAACTCACCTTTAATGAGAGAGAAGTAAGGCTTCTCACCCAAGAAAAAGCCAAAAATTTTGAAGAAAAGGAAAGAGTAGAAAAGAATTGGAACAAAAATCTAGATCCTTTAAAAAGGCAAATTTCTGAATTAACCTCTGCTCTAAAAGTCAAAACAAAAGAACTTTCAGTTTCTAGAAGTGAAACAACAGACATAAGAGCTCTCAAAGAATACTTTCAAAAAGAGAGAGAGGTACTTTGGCAAGATCTACTCAAAAGAGAAGTTTTACTTAAAAACTATAAAGATGCACAGAAGGTGTATGAGAAAGTAACTCACAAATAGGAAGACGAGGTATAGGGTACGATGATATTACTCTAGGTGTTGAAGGCAAAAGACTTAAACCTCTGTCTTCTCTGTTTGTGATAGGAAAAACGAACAAACCAGATTTTCCAAACTTACTCTCTGTAAGTAAAAGGGTTAAAATCTCTGTGGAACCTCACTTGAGGAAACATACGAAGATGATCAATGTGTGGTTTGAAAACACAGATTCATCATCTTTAACCTCTGTCAATAGAGGAATCAAACCAAAGAAATATCTGAAAACACAAGATCAGATTGGTATCTTTAAGTTTGGTAAACCAGAGACTCAAACGCAGGTTGCTTCTGTCTGTATGATAAATGTTGAAAAGAAATTATCAGCAGAAGCTACTGAGTTTAAACCCACCTTTTTGGAAGAAAAACTTAAAAAACAATTGAAAAGGAAATTTTGGAAGTATGGAAAACAAACGTTTTAGAAAACTTCTGTGCATCTTCTGTAGATAAAATTCTCGCTGAAGAGATCTTATTAGAAACCTCTGCCGTCTATGAAAGTTATTCTACAGAGGAAGAAAGCTCGTACGATACATGTTCGGAAAATCCAACCTCTGTCGAAAGAGATGACTCAACCTCTGTGTATGAGGACGATTCATCTTCTGACGACTCAGAGACAGATGTTACATCAGGGATAGTTCTCTATGACACAGAGGATGTTAAATTCTCCTCTGAAGCTCTTAACAAAACTATTTCTTCAAAAGAGAAAATCACAGAGATACCTATCTGCCCAGATTTTCTAAACGGGTATTTACAAGTCAAAACCTCTGTTGAGCTTGATATGTTAAATCTCAAAAAGAAGACCTCTGTAGATCCTAAAAGTTCAAAATTTTCAAAACCTTTAAGGCAAATTAACGAAAATCCCACTTGGCAACAAAAGGGAAAATGGCCTAAAGTTAACAAATCTCTTTCCTCTGTGACAGTGAAGGAAGATGTTCACCACATAAGAGACTCACAGAAGGCAGGAACTAAACAAAGCTTTTGCAAACAACATTCTAGTATTTATAGATCCTCTTGTAATAGGAAATCTAATGTTAAGAAAGAATGTAATGCCTCTGTGGCTCAGTTCAATAAATTCAATGAAAAGTTCAAGCAAATCACGTCTCATATTCAATATTGTCATTGCTTTGATCTTATGTTCAAACTAAATAATCACTTCTCCAGTCAAGATTGTTTACTCTCTACTCAAACTCAAAAGTCAAAACCTAAAGAAAAACAATCTGATTCATCTACAAAAGACAAAATGTATTTCAAGAATGCTAAGGCAAACTTGAAAAATACTAACATTATTGGACCCATGTGGATATGGGTACCTAAGTCTCTGTGATTGTCTTGCAGAAACGGTATGTGCCAATCTGCTATCTAGACTCCGGATGCTCAAGGAACATGACTGGCGACAGAAGTTTACTATCCATATACAAAGAAACACTCGATGGTGGATCTGTAACTTTTGGAGACGACAAAATGGGACACATCAAAGGCTATGGAGTCATAAAGAAGGAAAACGTTTCTGTATACAAAGTTGCATATGTGGATGGCCTTAAACACAACCTACTCAGTGTAAGCCAACTTTGTGATACAGGATTCGATGTGTTATTCAAAAGAACTTTCTGCTCTCTGAAAAGTGAAGACACGGGAATGGAACTTCTGCGAGCCGAAAGAAGAGGTGAGGAAGGCTGGTTATGGCATAACAGGTTCTTTTATTTGAACTTTCACACCTTGGATAAACTGGTCAAACTTGATCTAGTTAAAGGTTTGCCTAATGTTAAATTTAATAAGGATCATTTGTGCTCTGCCTATGAAATGGGAAAACTCAGAAGAGCTTCCCACAGAGGCAAAACAGATGTGTCTTGCACTAGGCCTCTGTACATGCTTCATGTCGACCTCTACGGTCCCATTGCCATACAGAGCCTAGGTGGCAAGAAATACATACTTGTCTTAATTGATGAGTATTCGCGATTCACATGGGTTGAATTTGTCCGAAAGAAATCAGATGTTCCAATCAACTTGATTAATCTAATGAAAAGAATCCAAGTTCTATATGAATGCAGAATACAGAAGTTAAGAAGTGACAATAGCACCGAATTCAAAAATTGTGTCATTGAAACCTATCTTTCTACAGAAGGAATATCACAGAACTTCTCTGCCGCACGCACTCCACAGCAGAACGGCGTAGTCGAAAGAGAGAATCGAACGCTCGTGGAGGCCGCAAGAACTATGCTATCAGCATGCGAATTACCGATGAACTTTTGGGCAGAAGCGATTTCTACCGCTTGTTACACACAGAATCGTTCAACCATTGTGAAAAGACACATCAAGACTCCTTACGAACTGATCAACAAAAGGTGGCCAAACATCAAGTTTTTCCATGTGTTTGGATGTAAGTGCTTTGTTTTAAACGACAGAGATTCCAAAGGAAAGTTTGAGGTAAAAGCTGACGAAGGAAAATTCATTGGATACTCTGCCACTTCCAAAGCCTACAGAGTATACCTTACAAAGTCTCGCAAAATCGTAGAAAGCATCAATGTTTCTTTTGATGATTCATTCAAAAAGACTTCTGAGGAAATCAGTTCAGAACTCGGACTTAAAGGGGAATCCTATGGCATCTCACAAACAAAAGAAGACTTAAACCTTCTATTTTTAGAGATGTTCCACGACGACATTGATCCCTCTGATGGAACAATCAGAGCTTCTGTAGAACAATCTTCTGACGGTCAAAATCCTACAGGTATGACTCTAACTGGTCCAAATAATGCTTCATCTTCTTCTGTAAATGCTACAGATGCAAACGCTGAGGAAGAGTCTACAGAAGATGAAACACAAAGGAAAACGACCACAGAAGCTGCTGAAGAACAAACTCCACAATCCACAGAGGAACCAATAACAGAGGATATAGAGGACCAAGTCTATACGTCTTCAGAAGAACAAACTCCACCACCACTCATACCAATCATTCCACAAACTGTAGGATCAACTACAAAGACACGCACTACGATAGAGGCTACACCAGAAGAAGAAGAACAACAAGAATACTCTGAAGAACAATTTGATGACATTGATGACCATCTTCCACGCACAACTCAGTGGACAAAAAGCCATCCTACAAGCCAATTAATTGGTGAACCCTCTGACACGGTAAAAACAAGGTCTGCCACTGCTAATTTTTGTTTCTTTACAAACTTTATTAGTGTGATAGAGCCAAAGAAGATTTCTGAAGCCCTTGACGATCCAAACTGGGTAGACGCCATGCAAGATGAGCTTCTGCAGTTTGAGCGCAACAAAGTCTGGACTCTAGTACCTCTGCCACAGGGGAAATAGGCCATTGGGACTAAGTGGATCTACAGAAATAAGAAGGATGAAGATGGAGTGGTCATCAGAAACAAAGCACGATTAGTGGCCAAGGGATATAGACAAGAAGAAGGCATAGACTATGATGAGACTTTTGCCCCTGTCGCACGGCTCGAAGAAATAAGAATATTCTTAGCCTTCGCAGCCCACAGAGGTTTCAAAGTCTATCAGATGGACGTGAAATCAGCTTTTCTCAACGGTGAAATCCAAGAAGAGGTTTATGTAAATCAACCACCAGGGTTTGAAAGCTCAAAGCTCCCAAGGCATGTGTACTATCTTGAAAAGGCTCTGTATGGACTGAAACAGACTCCAAGAGCATGGTACGAACGACTTTCTACCTTTCTTCTAGTCAATGGCTACGATAGAGGTACAACAGATACTACCTTATTCTATAAACGTAAAAACAGTGAAATAATGCTTGTACAAATTTATGTGGACGACATAATCTTTGGGTCTACTAATACAGAAGAGTGCAAAAGTTTTGAAAAACTCATGCAAAGTGAGTTTGAAATGAGTATGATGGGACAATTAACATTCTTCCTTGGACTCCAAGTCAAACAATCATCAGAAGGAATTTTTATAAATCAGGCTAAATATGTCTCTGACATTCTTTCCAAGTATAGCCTCTCTGAATCCTCTGCAATGAAAACTCCAATGACCACTGGAAATAAGTTATTCTTAGATCCAGATGGCATATCTGTAGAATGCACTCTCTACAGAGGCATGATTGGATCTCTGTTATACTTAACTGCTAGCAGACCTGATATTATGCATGCCACATGTCTTTGTGCACGTTATCAAGCAAATCCTAAGAAATCACATTATGATGCTGTTAAGAGAATCTTTAGATACCTAAAGGGGACCAAAAATCTTGGTCTCTGGTATCCACAGAACTCTGGCTTTTGTCTTAAAGCTTATACAGATTCAGACTATGGAGGATGCATGCTCGACAGAAAGAGTACCTCTGGGAGTTGTCAATTCCTAGGTGGTAAGCTAGTCAGTTGGACCTCCAAGAAGCAGAATTGTGTGTCAACCTCTACGGCAGAAGCTGAATACATTGCTGCTGCTAGCTGTTGTTCTCAGGTTCTGTGGATGAAGACTCAGCTAAAAGACTACGGCCACATCCTATTCAAGATACCCATCTTCTGTGATTCCAAAAGTGTCATTGCCATCTCTGCCAATCCTGTGCAACATTCAAAAACCAAGCATATCGATATAAGGTACCACTTCTTGAAACATCATGTTGAATACGGTACAATCGAGATGCATTTCGTGCCCACAGAATACCAACTCGCGGACTTATTCACCAAAGCTTTAGACGAGAAAAGATTCAATTTCTTGGTGGGTAAGTTAGGAATGATCAATATGACGTGAAAATCCTCTGTAAGTATAGCTTATCTTCTGTAAATATGTGTATGAATATATTGCTTTATTTATTGCTTTGATTGATTTCTTTCTGTATGTAAATTCTCAATCTTAAATAGTTCTTGAAATCACAGAGCTTCTGTGGGTCTACTCAGAACCTCTGACGACCCCTACAGAACCTCTGATAAACATAACCTATGTACTATGCAAAACTTATCCTATTTTTATCCAAACATAGGTCAAGGGGGAGCAGAAGGAAATTACTTGATCTACAGAGATGGTTAGATCAAGGGGGAGCAAAAGAAACCTTGAAATGATCTACAGAGGTTAATCTTTCAAGGGGAAGCCAAAGAAGAGTTTGGATAAATCTATATCGTCAGAAGACAGACATCACTGCCGAGAAAAGAAAAACCAAAAGGTATGTCTCGTACAAAAGGTTTTCGAAAACAGTTTTCTAGGACAAAAATTGTCAAATTCGTTCTAAAAATACTGGGAATAACATTTCAAAAACAAAATTATTGAAACTTTTAATAATTTTTGAGTTATGAGAAATTTGAGGTCATAGAGCTTCTGCTGAGCTCAACAGAAGTTCTGCCAGAACACTGCTCTGTAATCACAAATTTAACTCGGAAACCAAATACGCACAAATACTGTTAGAGCATTGTTGTATTCAAGATTTACTGTAAAGTCAATGTACTGTATTGGATAGCTTTGCCTTTATACCTTGTATGTTATGGGTATAAATAGGCATGTCTAGTTCTTAGTTAAAAAGGAATCTAGATCTCTTGTAATCTCTTGATCATTTGTCATTTACACTTTAGAGATCAATATATGGATGACAAGTTCTCTTTAGATTCTCTCTCTACATGATTCTTGATTTCTTGCTAGATTTGGGATTTCACATTTGGTATCAGAGCTAAACAGAAAATTCAAGCAGATCAAAGAGCAAATTGAAGATTTTTTACACTGTTCTTGAAGATTTCGGATCCTTCATTCATCACTGTTCATGATGATTTCTTACCCTTCATCGATTACTATTCATCTAGAATCATCATATTTTTCATTTTTTGATCTTTTGGATTGATTCTTGACATCATTGCACTCGATTTTCAACCCTGAACATCTTTAATTCAAGGATCTATACCAAAATCTGCACAGAATTTGCAGATCTGATCATTTTATATCTGTTTTTGTTCGAAAACATTTTCCACTATTTTGGATCATAATCCGATTAAATTGATCGAATTAGGATTTGTGATTAACTAAGAAAGTGTGTGGAATCAAATTTCGAACAAATCTGTACAAATTTCATAACAATTGATCAAGAATTGAAAAAGTTATGGCTGATTTAGTGTTTTTTAAGTTCGAAATGCAGAATTCGGATCATTCATACACAATTCGGATCATTCAAAGGGAATTCGGAGTGCTCTTGGTATCACAAGTATAGAATTCGACTCAAGAAGCTTTCGAATTCATTGAATTCGAACTCTGTTAAGTTCGAATTGAGTTGAATTCGAACCCTGTTAGATTCGAATTGAGAAGTAGTGGATAAATCTGAGTTGGTTTTGATTTACCAAGGATTGAATTCGAATCCAGTTAAGTCCGAATTGAGTGAATTCGAACCCAGTTAAGTCCGAATTGAGTGAATTCGAACCAAGTTAAGTCCGAATTAAGTGAATTCGAATCCTGTTAAGTTCGAATTGGGTGAATTCGGATTCAGTTAAGTCCGAATTGAGTGATTTCGAATCCTTCTTCATTCGAATTCATTGATTTCGAATCCTTATACATCCAAATTCTTGTGAAAAAAAAAATTCGATTGTATATCTTTTTTTGTTCGAAAACATTTTCTTACTATTTTGGATCATAATTCGATTAAATTGATCGAATTAGGATTTGTGATTAACTAAGAAAGTGTGTGGAATCAAATTTCGAACAAATCTGTGCAAATTTCATAACAATTGATCAAGAGTTGAAAAAGTTATGGCTGATTTAGTGATTTTCGTGTTCGAAGTGCAGAATTCGGATCATTCTTGGTGAATTCGGATCATTCATACACAATTCGGATCATTCAAGAGAATTCGGAGTGGTCTTGGTCATCACAAGTGTAGATTTCGACTCGAGAATTCGAACCTTGTTAAGTTCGAATTGGGTGAATTTGAACCCTGTCAAGTTCGAATTGAGTGATTTCGAACCCATCATGATCCGAATTCCCATGATTTCGGACCCTTCTTGTTCCGAATTCATTGAATTCGAACCCTTCTGCATAAGAATTCCTTGAATTCGAATCCTTAAGAGTCCGAATTCTTTGAATTCGAATCCTTAAGAGTCCGAATTCTTTGAATTTGAATCCTTAAGAGTCCGAATTCCTTGAATTCGAATCCTTCTACATCCGAATTCATTGATTTCGGATCCATCTACATTCGAATTCTTGGGATTTCGAACCCTTCAGCATCCGAATTCAAGGGTTTCGGATCCTTTAGCATACGAATTCCGTGGTTTCGAACTCTTATACATCCGAATTCAGTGTTGATTTAAATAAAAAAAAAAGAGTTTTTTGAGAAAAATTTTTATTCCGAAATTTTTTCCATCGTGTTTTTCATACACTTTAAGAGCTTTTCAAGAAAAAATTTTATAGTGTATTTTATACACTTTCTGATTGATTTTCTGAAAGATCATCTTCTAGCATTCTTCAAGATGTCTGACATAGAGAATTTAAGTGGGAGAATATGGTATCAGTTAGGAAAAGATAGAAAATGGACTCTTTCTGAAGCTAAAGATGAGATCAAGCGTCTTGAAGGTTTTCTTTCTAGATACATAAGACATTCTGTTGAAGATGCAAGAAAAAATACAAAGCTCAAGTCTGAGAAAGCTTTATTAGAAGACAAAGTCTCTTCTCTTGAGTCCGAACTGAAAGATTTGAATAACAAGATTGTAGTGTTTGAAGTTACTCAAGAGAAAAATAAGACATTTGAGATTTCAACTCATCAAGATAACACGAAGGAGCTTCAAGGGAGTATAAAGACATTGGAAGAAGAAAATGTTGATTTGAAGAGACACA
Organism: Saussurea involucrata; assembly: GCA_033807775.1. Taxonomy (NCBI): domain Eukaryota; kingdom Viridiplantae; phylum Streptophyta; class Magnoliopsida; order Asterales; family Asteraceae; genus Saussurea; species Saussurea involucrata. The sequence continues at coordinate 118,019,312 of CM066322.1, forward strand.
TTTTAGACATTTCTTCTTCAAATGAAAATTTTATTTTTAAAGAACAAAATGTTTTACTTACTAAAAGAATTACTGATCTTGAAGTTTATATTGCAGGTCTTGAAACAAAGAAAGACAACTCAAGTCTGCACGATCAAATCAAGAAACTTCAAGAGAAAGTAACAACTCTTCAAAGTGAAAATGCTGACATGAAGAGTAGGAAAGACAAGAGTGAAAAGGGGAACTCATATTTACAAAATCAAATAAAAAGAGTTCAAGAAAAGACAACAACGTTGGAAAGTGAAAACGTTGAATTGAAGAAGAAGCTTTCTGAACGTGAAGGAGTGTCACCTTCTTCAAAGAAAGTTCTTAAAGAAAAGGAAATAATTGAACTAAAATATATAAAACTTTTGAAACAAATCTCCGATTTTGAGAAAGTTTTATATCTTGAAAAAGAGAAGCAAGAGAAAGAAAGAAATGAATTTGAAACAGAACGCAAATTTTTTAAGATTAAAAGTTCTGAGCTTTTCGTGAAAATTTCTGAATTAGAAAATCTTTTGGAAAAGGAAAGAAAAGATTTCACGGAAAAGAAAAATCTCTTTGAAAAGGAAAGTAAAACCCTTAAAAAGAAAAATATGGAAATTTTCAAAGAGATTACTGATAAAAGAAAGTTTTTGGAAAAAGATTTTGAATCGGAACGCATATATTTTGAAGATGTGATTCTTAATCTTACCAAAAGATTATCTGGTTTATCAGCGGATATTATGAAGGATCAATTGATAAAATCTGATCTCCAAAAGAAATTTGATCTAATTTCTAAAGAGAAAAATGTTTTGATAAACAAAGTTAAGGACCTTGAAGACATCATTTTTAAATTTGATGTCTCAAAGCAGGTAAGTCCTGAAAGTATCTTTCAGACTCCATTTGTTAATTCAAATGATTCTGAATGCTCTTTTAAAACTGCTTCAAGTTCGAGTTTTAAAAACATTCCTTCTAAACATATTAATAGATCAACTGGTTTCTCAAAAGATCAGATCCGTTCAACAAATCTCTTCTATAATCCTCTGTTTGATAAATCAGATAACAAAACAAATGTGCCTAAAGCTAAGACTTCCAATTCTAAAGAAGTTCCAGTCTTGAAGAAGGTGAAGATGGAATGGAGAGTTAAAGGCACAACAGTTCCAAAGAAAGATGTGCCAAAATCATCTACCTCCACATCAAATGCCAAGAGGAACAATTCTCCGAAAGGTAAATCTTCTGTTCCACCTAATCTTGTTTATTCTACAAATCATCTGATTAGGTTGGCACATAAGAAAATCTGTTGTTCTTACTGTGGATCAAATGATTTTGTGCATAAAGATTTTACTTCTTATTGGTACGGTACTTACAGTATTCCTTTTAAGAAATCTACACCTAACACACTAGGACCCAAGTCCCGTTGGGTACCAAAATCTGCTTAATCTGTTTTGCAGGTTCATCATGTGTGGTGCTGATTTGGAAACATAAACCACACACATGATTGAAAACAGAAGAGAAGCGGTGAATTGTTTTTAAGAGTATATGTACCATTAAGGGGGAGCAAAGACATTAATGGTTTATAAACATATCAGTTTAGGACCCGCACTTAAAAGAGACTTTGGTTTCTGAATACATCAATTCAGGACCCGTGCCTCAATGTTTTTGGCTTTTGAACATATCAGTTCAAAACCCGTGCTTCAACGACTATGGCTTCTGAACAATTCAGTTTAGGACCCGTACTTCAAAGACTAAGACTTCTAAACAAATCAGTTTAGAACTCACACTTCTCAGGTAATATCCTTAAATGTTATATCTTTTTACTTCAAGGAACAAGTGATGAAAGGTAACATTGGATTATATTTTGTTTCTACCACTTTGAAAACTTGAATCTTTACAAATTTAATTCAATGAGATAAAATTTTCAATTTTCATTCAATGAATTAAATGTGTGCTAAAAGATAATTTTACAAGTATTTTTGTACTATCTGAGTTAGATTTGTTTCAACTTTCACCTCTGAAATAAATCGAAAGGTCAGCAAAACATGAATGAAATTATGCTGAATGCTCAAAGTTATGTGAATCTGGACTTATATAGAATATAATGCTCAAAAAGCCTATTTATCAGAATGATGAATGGAAACGAAAATATGGGGGAAGCACTATGTTTAAGAACCAAGTGATTGAGATATCATTCATATTTTGTGATGGAAATCCGAACTTATATAGAATATCATTTAGTTTGAAAGTTTGTACCTGTGGCCTTTCTGGTTTGGGAGATTAAGTCCTAAGGGGTGCTCGACACCTAGTCCCTAAGACCAACTGGTCTGGGATCGGCTGACCCAAATCCTGCTATAGAACCAGATAGAAAGCCATGTTTTACTGGTACAAATGGGTTTAAGATATATCGATGTGGCCTTTCTGGTTTGGGAAATTAAGTTCTAAGGGGTGCTCGTCACCTAGCACCTAAGGCCAACTGGTCTGGGATATGCAGACCCAAATCCTGCTATAGAACCAGATAGAAAGTCATGTTTAACGGTGTATCTTATTCTTACTAAACTTTTTGATCAAAAGATGTCAATGAGCACAAAATCAAAGGATGCCAATGTGCACGAAATCAAAAGATGCCAATGGGCACAAAATCAAAAGATGCCAATGAGCACAAAAGAATAGATGCCAATGACCACACATCTTTTGATACTTGGGAAAATACAAAGTTGCGAAAAACCCGTAAATTTGTGAAATTCTGATTTTGGACAAATAGTGTGAGTAGAGCAAAGTATTCTTATATGTTTTAGAATTGCATACGCTTGATGCTAATCATATTTCGCATGCTAGCACACCAAATAGATTTGATAAAGGGGTTGAAACTGTACATTTTTAACTTGATATACAATGATGATTTGTTCTTGAATCCAAACACATGCATTTGATTTCATTTGATTGAAAAATCTGTTAAATTTCATTAAGTTGAATTTCTTTTGTAAAGTTTTCAAATGATCAAATGTTTGTAGTTATAAAATGAAATTCAATGAATTTTATTTTCCTTGTGTAAATTTGTTTTAAAATTTGTGCTAGAATTTCAAATACTGTACGTTATTGAAATATATGCATACTTTCAGGGGGAGAAAATAAATTGCTCCAGAATTCTTATTTTGAGGGGGAGCAAGGTTATTCTGTAAGGAGGAGATTGTTAGCAATACTCAAAAACACGACTGAAATTGAAAATGGTTTTCGATGATTATGATGCTCACCATCATCGAAAAAGGGGGAGAAAAGTTTAATTTCAATTTCATGTCAAAGAGCTTTCAAATCAAAGATATTTCAAGTCCAAGATTCGTGAACAAAGACTGAAGATTAGGGGGAGAAGGATCATGTGAAGTCCAAATGTTGCTGAATTTGGTTATCTTAGTTCTGAGTGGTTCTTGGAATGCGCTTACACCTAAAAGTTCAACAATGTGGATGGTTTCACATCTTTCTGATCCAAACTCTAATCGTTTCTGATTTATCTTGTTCCGGATTGATGGTTCTATATAAAGATATGAAATCCATGTTCAAGACTTGAAGACAATCTGTTGAAGATTCTATTGAAGAAGGTTGATTTTTCAATGAAAAAGACAATGACTTTTCATGTTTGTCTGAAGATTCTTCAAAGCTGAGTTCTTAAAGAGTGTCAAAGCATATAGTTCGCCGTGAACTAGTGAAGATAAAGCTATTTGAAGATGGTTTGATAGAGTGTCTGTTTGAGAAGATTGACTTTACAAAGAGCTGAAGACTGCTGTCATATTTTTTTAAATCTTGAATCCAAAGGGGGAGATTGTTAGAGCATTGTTGTATTCAAGATTTACTGTAAAGTCAATGTACTGTATTAGTTAGCTTTGCCTTTATACCTTGTATGTTATGGGTATAAATAGGCATGTCTAGTTCTTAGTTAAAAAGGAATCTAGATCTCTTGTAATCTCTTGATCATTTGTCATTTACACTTTAGAGATCAATATATGGATGACAAGTTCTCTTTAGATTCTCTCTCTACATGATTCTTGATTTCTTGCTAGATTTGGGATTTCACAAATACACACAAAACTTTTTCCAAAACAGTTTTCTCGGACACCAACATTCAAATATGTCCGAAAAACATTTCTTAATGAAAATCAAAACTTGGATGATCAAAATTGTTAATAGATTTTTAGTTATAAGAAATTTTCACTCATAGAGCTTCTGCTGGCCCTGACAGAACTTCTGCAAGTTCCTACAGAGCTTCTGCAAGTTCCTACAGAGCCTCAAAACCTCTGTGAACGAAATTTCTTCACTAAAATCCTATTAATCCTCTCCAATGCTTTTACAAATGTTTTGGTCAAAATAGAACCTACAGAGTCATGATAACAATGAGATATATGAGAAAAGGGTGAAATTCCAAGCTTTTCAAAATCACAGATCTTCTGTAAATCACAGAGCTTGTGTGAATTTCGTATTTGAGCACTTCTGTAAACAGTAACGGTTACTTTTACTAAGAGTGAAGATCATGTGGCTAAAAACAACCCCACGCGCCTAGCATTAATGGGCCGCGCACGACGTCCTGTCATCTTCTGACATGGCCTACGTGTCTCATTTTCATTGGGCATACATGGCACGTTCTTTTGGAAAGTTGAACCCGCCGCTCTAACTCAAGTACGGATTCCAAATATTTATCCATTGCCAAATATTTTTTACCCTTTCGAATTCTACCGTTTTACCCACCTATAAAACCCAAGCTTACCCTCTCATAAAAATCTTTACGAACCCTCATTCTTCTCCGGCGAAACCCTGCAAAAACTTGCAAGTATCTTATTCTCATTACAAATGGCTTCATCTTCTCAAGCTATCTCCCCTGTACACTCTCCGGCGAACTCTCAAGAACACTCCCCCTGCTCAGTCTGAACATTCAGAAAACCCCCACCTCGCCAAAAATGCCGAACAAGAAGATTCCGGCGACTCAGCAGACTTTGCTCCGACCACCCATCTCCAGAACTTCATTGCTCAAGAACATTTTGACAAGGTACTACCCATAAAGTCAAATAACTGCTACTTGGTCCCCTCACCAACTGCTTTCGGCGAAGCCCATGCCTTTCTTCTACACATCATGGAAAACCATATTCTCTTTCCTTTACTCTCTAGAACCCCAAAGCAAATACCTGCTAGGTATTTGAACCAATTTTGGCAAAGTTGCCGATATGATAAAGATGATTCTCTTATCAAAGGGTACATCTCAAAGACAGACAAATCTGAACATTTGGAACTCAAGTTCAATAGAACAATGTTTTCTCTTGAGTTCAATCTACCAACAAGGGGTCTTCTTGGACTGAAAAAATATGCAGAACAACCAACAGACGACGAAATCTGTCATTTTGTAGAAATGCTTGGGTACAACACCCACCTAAGGAAGAGAAATGACTTCTACAGAGGCAGACTAACACCTCTGTGGAACACCTTGTTTTCGATCCTAAACAGGTGCCTTACAAGGAAGATAGGCAGCATTGACCAGAACTCGCACCAGATCTTAACCATCATGTACGGGGTCTACTACGATCTCCCACTCGATTACTCGACCATCATGCTGCAGGAGATCATCAATACGATCGACAGAAAGAACAACACCAAAAAGGCAAGAGAGAACGATCCCAAGTATCTGCCGCCTCTGCAATTTCAAAGAATATTGGGAGTCCTGTTCGAACCTCTGCTGATAATGCAGAATCGGCCAATGGAAGGGCCAACTCCCAAACAGTTCCCAATGAACAAAAATATCCCCACCGATCATATAGATGGCTACACCCACTGCAGACCTCTGTCAAGGAAGCTTCTGCCACAAACAAAACTCTTAAAAAGGAGTATATACGCGATCATAGGACTCCAAAACCGAGCCCTGTGACACCCCGCGTTTAGGTGTCCCCCAAGGAACAATAGTTGCAGAACTCCTCTCTACAGAAGCGAAGCATCAGAAACTGGCAAAACACATGGCAATCCAACTCAGTTTTATGGCCAAACGAGCCAAGCTCATGGGAAAGAAGTCTTCTTCTAAAGCCTCTGCCTCTACCCCAAAAGCAAAGAAGAGGAAAACTGCAGAAGGCGCCTCTACAAGCAATACAGAAACTCAACCCTCACCTCCTCATGCCACAGAAGCTGGCTCCTCTGCTCCTCCCTCTTCTCCAAAACCAAAGAAGAGGAAATCAAAACCCACAGAAGGAGGGGCACCAAAACCCAAGAGGAGGAAGACCAAAAAGAAGCATGGGAAACCACTTGATCAAATGATTACCATTGCAGAAGAGGCAGCTGCAGAAGAAGTTGGTGAAGAAGAGGTCGCAGAGACCAGGGTCGAAGGAACTGCAGAAGAAGAGACTGTAGAAAAGGAAGTTGCAGAAGAGGGATATCAATCACCTTATCAATCCCCAGATCGATTCGCTCATCAAGGTAACTTAAACGATTTCCTTCAACATCCTGACTTTGCTAACACCCTAAATACAGCTGGGTGGAATGCAGCACCACTTGACCACCACACCACAGAAGAACAAGACTTCTCTATCTCTGGCATTGACACCGATCTGCAAGAAGATGATCAAACCCCCAGAGATCAACCATCTGAAACCCCTAACATTCTACAGAATCCCTTCATCCAACAGGGATTGGACGTCCACAGAAGGAGTCCAAACCCAGCCTCATAAAATCCAACAGATGAGAGGTTTGAAACAAGGGAGACAAGGATAGAGGTCTCAGAGGTATATTCAGATGAAGAAGAAGCTGACCAAATACGAAAAGGTCTCTATCATCCACATGTCATGCAATTATTCGGCTCTCATCAAATTTACGACTTCTTAGTCACAGAGGCAGGAACTACAACAGAAGTTGGGGAAGAAGAACCAAGCCATAGGATAGCAATAGAGACTGAAATGATAGAAAATGAAGTAGTGCTTGGATGCCTAACAGAGGAAGAAACAAGAAAAGATGCCTGGATCAATAGAGGCACACAACCAAAACCAACTCCCAGTGCAACTCAAACTTCTAACTCCCCAGGTCTAGCTGCAGAAGGAGTTATTGAAAAAGAGTCGCACAACTCGATCCCTACCCAAACCATCCAGCCAGAGGTTATTCTTTCAACCTTTGCGCCCACATAAACCGGGGAATCCATTCCTAGGGAGTCTCCTAAGAGAGACTCACATACAGTTCGTGATCCATCGCCCCAGATCACACCAGAACATCCAACAGAGGAATTTGTTTCCTCTGCCACGCACAATATAGGGCCAAAATTTCTTTCAGAGATAAGTAGTGAGCACAAAGACGAAGAGACTCTAGACAAGTCTCCGAGTCAACAGAAGAACATTCCGATACCCACCTCTGGAGTGGATTTGGACTCTGTTCTTCGCAGAACTTCTGTAGAGATTGAAACTCTTGTTTCTTCTCGAAGATCAGATGGAAATCCTTCCACCCCCAACGTACAAAAGGGTGAACGAAGGTGCCCCAGGAGCAGGGACTCACTATGGAGATGAATGTGTTCCTCCAGAGGTTACCACAGGAACACAAGTATCAAGGGATGAGTTCCAAACCCTTGTCACCTCTGTGAACCAAACCATGAAAGAGTTGCAAAGCTCTTTCAAATCTTTTGCAGAGACAACATCGACGGCCTTACTAAATCTGAACACCAAAATAGACAATCTGTCCACAGAGGTGAAATCTGCCATTACCCAGATGAAGTCTTCTTCTGAAACAACTACCACTTCTGCCGCCAAAGAATTCGAGATAGCCGCAACTTCTGCGTTCAAGGAATCAGTCAAATATTTCCTTGAACAACTGAACAAGAAAACCAACAACTCAAAGGGCATTACACCTGAAGATCTACAGAAGGCCCTGAAACACGTACAAGAAGAAGCAATGCGCAACACTGTGCTGATGCAGCCTAAAGACTACATGATCAGAGCACAACTAACAGAGCTCGGGCAGAATGTGATAAACCAGGTCACAGAAGTCATCGTCTCCTTCACTTCTGCAAATGCCAACTACGTTAAAGAATTCAGAAAAAGTATCCGCAAAATGCGCTTCAACACAGAAGCATAGCTTGCAAAACTATTCGGCCTCTGTGATGATGTATGCGCAAAGTTGAAGGCCGCAGGAGCAGAACTACCAAAGAAACCCAAAGCTTCTTGCAGAGCAGAGGGTACTTCTGATAAGAGTCAGAATGCCCTGATGATGACCACCCTGGCCCATCAGATCATCCTGAGGGGGAGAATACAAGGGGGAAGGCTGCGAGCACAGGACTTCCAGCTCCACCAATAGCCACAGAACCCATCAACCAAGCCCCTCCACAACAAACCCAACAACAACAAACTCAACAGACCACAGAGACAACACCCATCTCTGTGGAATCAACCGCTGAAGAAACCCATGTACCAGAAACTGCTCAAAAGACAACAGAGGCAACAACCATCCCTGTGGTAATCATCTTGGAAGAAAGTCCAACAAACCAACAACCCGGAGGAAAAGAAGCTCAAAAGACCACAGAGGAAACACCCACCTCTGTGGAAATCCCTACAATGTTTGGAGTAGATGTTCAGCAACTATCATCCTCTTCAGAAGAAGATCTTCCCTCCCCAACTACAAAACCAACAGAAAAACCCCAAACCATCCCAAGAAGAAAGTCTATTGCCCAAAAACCAAAAAGAGCAAAGACCTCTGCTTCTTCTGTTCTAAGAAATATGTACAACATAATGACTGAACGAATGGCGCGAAGAGTAGAAGAAAGACACAGGTTTACAGCATCTTTCCGATTGGCAAGAAGACTCGACATTCCTAAACCCACAGAAACCAAGCTCACAGAAGAAGTCACAAAAGAACCTCCAACAGAGGTTACAGAGCCAAACAAGCCAACAGAACCAACGCAACAAAAGTCCTCTCAAGCACAAGTGTCAAAACCAACAGAGGCAACACCCATCATTCCAACAGAAGCGCCAACACCCAAACCTACAGAGACAACAGGTTCTGAACCTCAAAAGGCCAAATACAAGGGAAAGGCAAAACTGACAAAAGAGCCCAAGAAAAATAAATCATTGCCCAAGCCTACAGAGAAATTAATGAAGAGCGCCTTTGATGCCTTCCAAACTCCAAAGCCTGAAGAAGAGGACTGGGCATATGGATTAAAGCCTCTGTCAGACATTCCACTAACAGGTAGAGCTGCAGAAGTTGTTCGATAGATGGAAAGTCTCAGAAGACAAGTACCACCACCTGGTCCAACATACGAAGAAATGGAAGAAGTGGTATACAAATACCACTACAAACAACCCTTTCAGACCAATTATCCAACAGATCATGTCACACATCCAAAGATCAGAGAAGAATTTGAGAACATCTTCAACAGAACAAAGCCAAGAACCAGAGCAGAAGTCTTCTCAATCTACAAAATCAAAAAGGTAATCTTATGCAGGTTCTCCTTTACAAGAACCTATCCAAGGGTCAGGTACAATCTTTACAGAGTCAGAAGGGTAAACAATTCAGAAACCACCTTCGCTGATGCTGACCTAAGGAATCTAAATCCCTATGATCTACCTGACCTTCTGCAATGGACGAAGGACAACTACAACACAGAGCCAAACACCAAAGCCTATCAAGTGTTGAGAAAAGCAATAAGGGAAAGGCTTTTGATCTACAGTCTGGCAGACTTTCAGCTAGGAAAGGATCTTGGTCTCAAACATCTGAACCTTTGACCACCAGAGGATCGCTGCCCACCAGACGCTGTGCCCAACTCAATCATTACAGAACCAAGGTTCGGGTTAGTATTTCAAAACCCACAAGGCGAAGTCAAACTTTTTGTGACCATGGACTGTCAGAAGTATGCAACCAGTACTCTGAACATGATCAGAGCAAACCTTGTAAAATACAGAGATACCGAGCAAATGGATAGAGACGCTGCAGATGCTTTCATCAGAGAGATAGATGCTACAATCTGCTTAAGAGAACTCTGCGTCAGTTTCTACAACGAGATCAGAGAAGTCGGAAGAGACAACAGAAGATACAACAATTTCAAAGACGCCAAGATCTGATTCTCAAACAAAATCTCTATAAACCACTTTAAGTTTATCTTTCATAATACTCAAATGTAAAATGCCTCTGGCATATCTCTGAATGAAAGAACTTTCAAGGTATTGTTTAACCTCTGTCTTAACTAACTTAGCCTAAAGTACTTCAATGTCAAATTTTTATTTTTCACTACTTAGGGGGAGATTGTTAGCTTCAATCTTCCTAATCATAGAAGTATTTAGAAGTAGTGAAAAATAGGCCAAGTAAAGAAAGCCTCTTACTGAGGCTCTGCCACTTCCGAAGGCTCAAGGTCAAGAAGCTACAGAGGTGTCCTACAGAACCTCTGTCTTACGCGCAAAGAAGACCAAGACTCGGAACCCGGTGAAGACTACTCTACAGAAGAACAGACCTCAGAATATCTGTAACCCTTTACAGAGCCTATGTGGTTTAAGATAAAGACTTAGAAGATATTTTATATCTTGCTACTGTTACTGGATCCGTTCATCAACTTGCATGGTAGCGTGCCCTGTCAAACCTCAACATGCGTCAAGCTCTGAATGGACTCAATAGGGCTTAGTACAATATAGACGTCTGCGGCATTAAATACAATACAGCACGTACAACTATTCATGTCGTCCGATCAACAGTAGCTCATGCTTTATGGTCCCCTAGAGTAGTATAAAAGGAAGTCTCTTGTTGAGATCTTCCTTAACAATCTTAAGAAAATTCTGAGAATCTGAGTTTTATGCTTATGCTTCATATCGTCAAAACTGTTATGCATTACACACTCTCACACACACCAAATAGTTCTTAGTCTGTTCTTGGTGTTCTTATTATATACCGAACAACAGTAATATTCAAAATATCATCTTTATACCGTTTCTTTATATTGTTTGTTCTAAATCTATCAAACATATCTGTTAGTTCTTCAAATACGCTTCCGCATCAAACATAAACTTGAACTAATAGATCCGATAATCTTGTCTAAGTAAAACCAGGAACCAACAGAAAGAAATATACGTTGGTCATAGTTGATGAATTCTCTAGATATACATGGGTTATGTTTCTCCGTTCTAAGAGTGACACCCCTGAAGAACTCACCACCTTTGTTCGGAAGATGGAAACCCTGAACAACTTGACCGTTCGCTCAATAAGGAGTGATCATGGGACTGAATTCAAAAACAGTTCTCTTGATTCCTTCTTTGAAGCTGTCAACACTGCGATTCTCATTTACCTACTCAGTTTTGGGCAGAAGCTGTCAACACTGCTTGTTTTACGTAAAACAGGTCGCTGATAGTCAAAAGATTTAATAAAACAGCCTATGAACTTTTTCATGGGAGAAAGCCTTCAATTAGCTTTCTTCACATCTTTGGATGTCAGTGTTTTATACTGAATAACAGAGATGCCCTTGGAAAGTTTGATCCTAAGGCTGATGATGGAATCTTTCTTGGATACTCCTCAGTCTCCAAAGCCTTCAGAGTCTTCAATCGAAGAAGAAACACTGTTGAAGAAACTATTCACATCACTTTTCACGAATCCCGTTCAGCGAATTCTCGACCTTCTGCTGATACTGAAGAACTGAATCAATGGATGTTTTCTCAGCTTGGTGATTCAGAAGATATTCCCACTCCGCATACTCATACCGTTGAAGATGATGGTCCTACTATCATCCCAAACATGCAGAATAGTGAAGCTGAAACATCATGGGTCTAAGTTGTTCCTTTAAACACTATACCTGCTTCTGAACCAAATGTCTCAGACATTCCATCTACTTCAAAGCAATCAGTGAATGAGATGACATCTGCACCTACTCCTATCTTGGCTGATATCCAGAAGTTGTTGAAGCTTTATCTTCAGCTCCTCCAGTCCAATTTGAGTCAGCGACTTATGCTCCTGCTCAGCGATGGACTGTAAATCACCAATTGATCAAATCCTTGGTGATCCAAACGCTGGTGTTCAGACTAGACGAATTGCAGGTAATATTTGTTTATTTGTTAACTTTAGTTCTCTGATTGAACCAAAGAAAATAGATGATGCCCTTAAAGATCCAAACTGGGTCAACGCCATGCAAGAAGAGCTGACTGAATTCAAAAGAAACAAAGTTTGGAAACTTGTTCGAAGACCAACTGACAAGACAGTGATAGGCACTAAATGGGTCTATCGAAACAAGTTGGACAAACATGGAACTGTAACCCACAACAGGGCTCGACTTGTTGCTCAGGGATACAGACAAGAGGAAGGTATATGCTACGATGAAACATTTGCTCCAGTAGCAAGACTAGAATCTATTCGTCTATTCTTAGCATACGCTGTACACAAAGACTTCAAAGTATATCAATCGGATGTTAAGTCAGCATTTCTCAATGGAAAGCTGAATGAAGAAGTCTATGTGGAACAACCTCCAGGATTCTCAGATCCTAAGCGTCCAGGTTATGTATATAAACTGGATAAGGCACTTTATGGCTTAAAGTAAGCTCCACGTGCATGGTATGACACTCTTGTTGATCCAAACCCCCAGTGATTTGATAATGACCCTCTCTTATATACTTAGTGAAAATTGTAAGTAAACAATATGTATCAGAGTTTCACTATCGCTGATAAGTACTAAGATCTTCCAGTATCGCTGATAGGAACTCTCGCTCTTTAGATTAAACATTCAGCGAAACTGTTCACCATAATTCTCTGAGTCTGTTCAGTACTTATGGTGATTGTTGATAAGTTAGTTGTTCACTTATAATCCCTGAAGACAAGTTTCACGTCAACATAGGTTCTACGCTGAAGTCGAAGATCAAGCTCAAGAACCAGCGACAAGTCTCCTAATGAACTGATGCGGATCTGCGAAGACTCAGATTTGTCCAATCAACGTGAAGTATCAAGTACAAGACTTTAGCTATCGCTGAACTCTATCATTCGCTGATATGAAATGATAGATCGCTGAAACATTGAAAAGCTGATCATGAAGTCTTCCGTACAAAGTACTTTTGTCTCAACCACCCTTGCACGTTTCCGTACGATATGTCAGAATAGAACCTCCTTATTGTCTGAATTCGTACAACAAAATTGATACTACACTGTTCATACATGCGGCTACTTAGGTTGTCAACAAAGGTCAATGACATACAACCAATCAGTTGCTGCCATGTGTAAAGTGTATATTGCCATGCATTAAATGCATGTAGTATATAAGAAGATGAACTCATTTCATTTTGAAGTAACTTGCTAACTCTGGACAAGTTCATCATTCTTATTCTTGAGATAGGTTATTATTAGTAATTTCCTTCTCTTTCTTAGTGCAAGAAACTTAGTGTTCCAACTTGTTTAGATTTAGGATTTATCCTTAATCTTGTTTCCGCAACAAGCTGTAAATTGTTAACGATTTATCAATAAACAATTTAGAAAAGTAAAATCTGTGTGTTTGTATTCAACCCCCCCCCCCCTTCTACAAACTTGTATAGCCCTTCGGGACCAACAAGTGGTATCAGAGCGGATTTGTTTAATCTCATAAACAAGATCTAATCTATACTAAGATTTCTCTTCCTTGCTATTTCTGAAAATGGCCACCAACACAAACACAAACTATATAGACAATGGTTCTCTTGGAAAACCCCCTAGATTCTCCAGAGATAATTTTAATCTATGGAAAAATAGAATGACTCTCTTCCTAGAAGGTGTAGACCCTACTATGCCTTATTATCTTGAAAACGGCCCATTTATCCCTATAAGAATTGATGCCGCAGTACCTGCCGCTGAGAATAGACCTGCTATTCCAGAAAGGCTGGTACCCAAAGATGTTCATACTTGGACTGACGAAGATAAGAAAAAAGTGGCTATCGACACAAAATCCAGATCCATACTATCCATGGCTCTTCCTGACGAAGTCTACCATTCCGTCATGAACCTGAAATCCTCAAAAGCCATGTGGGACACAATATGTGTTCAGTATGAAGGTACTGCTGAAGTCCAGGACTCTCGAAAGATCAACCTGGTAAGACAGTATGAAAGTTTCATTTGTGGTAAGAATGAGACTCTCTTTGAAGTTCACCAACGTTTTAATTGCTTAATAATAGATCTGAAAACTGTTGGTAAGGAATATTCTAACTTTGAAGTGCTGACAAAGTTTCTAGAATGTTTACCTGAAAGCTGGGACAGTTATTCTATGTGTCTCAAGTTGTCAAAGGATCTAAGATCAATGACCCTTGCTACCTTATATGGCACAATGTTGAATCATGAGCAATCAAGCCATCTTAAGAAGAATCTTGTAAAAGATTCCAAAAGCACCCCTGTTGCTTTAATCTCAGAGGAACCCTCTACTCAGCGACCCTCGGTCACTATCACTGAGTTAGAGAGTAACTCTGAAAGGTCATCAGATTCTGACTCTTCAGATGATGATGAATCTTTGGCTCTCCTAACTAAAAAGTTCAGGAGATTCGCCAAAAAGAAAATGTTCAGAAAGAACAAACCTCTTTCTATAAGTGATAAGCCAAGATCATCAGCTACTGTTGATAAGGCTACTGCTACTTGTTTTAACTGCGAAAAGATTGGTCATTTCGCTAACGAGTGCAGGTCTAAGAAAGTATCGAGAAACTCAGCGTTTCCTAAGAAATCCTTTATTCCCAGGAATAAAGATGACAAATATTCTAAGCTGAAAGAAAAATATGCAAAGCTGAAAAGCTTCAAGAAGAAAGGCAAAGGCCTAATGGTTTACGATTGGGCTGCTTCTGAAGAAGAAGAATCATCATCTGATTCTGAGGATGATGAAGCCAATCTCTGTCTTATGGCAAAGATTGAAGATGAGGAAGAAAATTCAGACATTCCCTCTACTTCAACATCTGCAATTCAGGTATCACCTTCCTTCTTTACAAATATTGCAAATATTGATGAAGCTGATAGTCTCCGCAAAATCGATCTCTTGACTAGAAGTTTATATGAAGCTATGAATGGCAAAACAATAGTTGAAAACCAAAACCTTGATCTCGCTGAACAACTTAAAAACTGTCACCTTCAAATAGAAAAGCTTTCTAAAATTGAAGATGATTTTAAAGATCAAGTGCATTTAAATCAGCTAGTCAAAATCGAACGAGCAGAAGCTATCGTTGCTTTGAAAGCTGAAAAGGCTACTGTTGAAGGATGGTGCAACTCTTCAACAAAGATCACTGAGATAATTAAGTCTCAGATACCCCTGAGTGATAAACGTGGTCTTGGTTACAAGTATGAAACTAAAGAACCAACCACTGATCGTTCCATGCTCTTATTTGGAACTTTCGTATCCTCAGTCGCTGACACTTCATCCTCTCAGTGTTCGTCCTCCAAACCGCCAATCCCTGAGGAAATCTATGCCTCCTCAAAAGGTAAAGAGAAAATGGTTTATCCAAAACCTACCTCTGTCTTTAAAGATAAAGGTAAAGGAATTGCATTGAACCAAAATCCTCAGAAGGGTACTTTAGTACCAAAGCTGAATGCTTCCAAAGCTTTAGTAATTTATTCCTCTGGATCAAGGAATCAGATCTCTGGATCTACTCAGCGTGGATCTATTCAGCGATCTACTCCTAGACTCAGAGTGGATGTCCTTGGTAAGAAATCTGAAGAACTAAATGTTCCTCCCATTTCTAAAGACAAAAGCTTATTTGGTGCTGGTCCTTCTAATTCAAAATCAAAAGCTCAGCATTCAAATGGTCCTAGAACTACTTTTAGTTATAGGAAATGTTATCACTGTGGACTCACTGATCATATTGCTAGTAAGTGCCCCACAGCCACCAAAGCTGATAAGATAGCTAAGGTGAAGATTGCCCCCAAGGCAAAGAAGACCACTGAGGTTAAGAAATTAACCAAAGTGAAGACTGACAAAGCTGAATCTTCAAATGCTGCGAAGATTGCTGAACCTTCCATTCCAACTGCTTCCACTGACAAACGTGTACACATGGTTAAGTGGGTACCCAAGAAAAACTAATCTTCCTTTGTGATGCAGGTTCAGAAGGGTATCTGGTATCTCGATAGCGGATGCTCTAGACACATGACTGGAAAGAAAAGCCTGCTCGCTGAATACAAGGAAGAGAAGGGTCCCTCTGTGACTTTCGGTGGAAATGGAAAAGGACATACCCGAGGGTTTGGTGTACTCTCTAATGGTACAACCACCTTCAGAAGAGTCGCATATGTTGAAGGGCTGAAGCATAATCTTTTAAGCATCAGTCAACTTTGCGACAAGGATAACAAGGTAATCTTTACCAAGGAATCCTGCTTTGTCACTGACAAAAAGGAGAAGATAGCTCTCAGCGGTTATCGTTTGGAAAATGTTTATGTAATAAACATGGAATCAACCACCACTAAGAACTCTTGTTTCTTCTCAAAAGCCTCATCCGATGTCAACTGGCTATGGCATAAGAGGCTCTCTCATCTGAATTTCAAGACACTGAACACTCTTTCTTCAAAAGATTTAGTTACTGGTCTACCTCAGCACTCATACGCAAAAGAGTCTTTATGTTCAGCGTGTGAGAAAGGGAAGCAGACCAAAGCAAGCTTTAAATCAAAGCAAGTCTCCTCAGTGTCATCTCCTCTACAACTACTCCATATGGATTTGTTTGGCCCTGTTAACAAACAATCCATCGCTGGAAAGAAATATACACTGGTCATAGTTGATGAATTCTCTCGGTTTACATGGGTTATGTTTCTCCGTTCTAAGAGTGACACCCCTGAAGAACTCATCACCTTTGTTCGGAATATGGAAACCCTGAACAATTTGACCGTTCGCTCAATAAGGAGTGATCATGGGACTGAATTCAAAAATAGTTCTCTTGATTCCTTCTTTGAGAGTAAGGGTATTTCTCACAACTTTTCTTCAGTGAGAACACCGAAACAAAATGGAGTCGCTGAAAGAAGAAATAGAACAATTATTGAAGCTGCACGTTCAATGCTCAGCGATTCTCACCTGCCTACTCAGTTTTGGGCAGAAGCTGTCAACACCGCTTGTTTTACGCAAAACAGGTCGCTGATAGTCAAAAGATTCAATAAAACAGCCTATGAACTTTTTCATGGGAGAAAGCCTTCAATCAGCTTTCTTCACATCTTTGGATGTCAGTGTTTCATACTGAACAACAGAGATGCCCTTGGAAAGTTTGATCCTAAGGCTGATGATGGAATCTTTCTTGGATACTCCTCAGTTTCCAAAGCCTTCAGAGTCTTTAATTGAAGAAGACAAATTGTTGAAGAAACAATTCACGTCACGTTTGACGAGTCCCGTTCAGCGAACTCTAAACCTTCCGCTGATACTGAAGAACTGAATCAATGGATGTTTTCTCATCTTGGCGATTCAGAAGATATTCCCACTCCTCGTGCTCATACCGTTGAAGATGATGGTCCTACCATCATTCCAAATATGCAGAATAGTGAAGCTGAAACTTCTTGGGTCTCAGCTGTTCCTATAAACACTATACCTGCTTCTGAACCCAATGTCTCAGATATACCATCTACTTCTCAGCAATCAGTGAATATAATGACAACTGCATCCATTCCTTTCTGGGCTGATACTCCAGACGTCGCTGAAGCTTCATCTTCAGCTCCTCCAGTTCAAGTTGAGTCAGCGTCTCACGCTCCGGCTCAGCGATGGACTATAAATCACCCAATTGATCAAATTCTTGGTGATCCAAACGTTGGTATTCAGACTTGACGAAGTGCATGTAATATTTGTTTATTTGTAAATTTTATTTCACTAACTGAACTAAAGAAAGTAGATGATGCCCTCAAAGATCCAAACTAGGTCAGCGCCATGCAAGAAGAGATGACTGAATTCGAAAGAAACAAAGTTTGGAAACTTGTTCGAAGACCAACTGACAAAACAGGGATAGGCACTAAATGGGTCTATCGAAACAAGTTGGACGAACATGGAACTGTTACCCGCAACAAGGCTCGTCTTGTTGTTCAGGGATACAGACAAGAGGAAGGCATAGATTATGACGAAACTTTTGCTCCAGTAGCAAGATTAGAATCTATTCGTCTATTCTTAGCATACGCTGTACACAAAGACTTCAAAGTATATCAGATGGATGTTAAGTCAGCGTTTCTAAATGGAAAGCTAAATAAAGAAGTCTATGTGGAACAACCTCCAGGATTCTCAGATCCTAAGCATCCAGGTTATGTTTATAAACTGGATAAGGCACTTTATGGCTTAAAGCAAGCTCCACGTGCATGGTATGACACTCTTTCTACTTATCTCCATATTGAAAAATTTGAGCGAGGCAAAATCGACAAAACTCTATTTTTTAGGAAAGTAAAAGGTCATATCATTCTAGTTCAAATATATGTTGATGATATTATATTTGGCTCTACTAACCCTGATCTTTGTACTCGTTTCGCTGATAGAATGAAAGATGAGTATAAGTTGAGCATGATGGGTGAACTAACATATTTCCTTGGTCTTCAGATAAAGCAAAATGAAAGAGGAACTTTCATAAATCAGGGAAAGTATGTTAACGATAGCCTGAAGAAATTCGATTTAACTGAAAGTTCAACTATGAAAACCCCTATGGCACCACCGCTGACACTTGATAAGGACACTAAGGGTGTTCCTGTCAATGTCACGCTGTACCGTGGGATGATTGGCTCACTATTGTATCTTACAGCTAGCCGACCCGATATTATGTTTGCAACATGCTTGTGTGCACGATATCAAGTTGAACCTAAGATATCTCATATGAAAGCTGTAAAGCGAATTTTTCGATATCTTAAGGGTACAACGAATCTAGGTCTTTGGTATCCCAAAGACTCAGGATTCGATTTACTCGCCTATTCAGATAGTGATTTTGCAGGTTGCAGAATGGATAGGAAAAGCACCACAGGAGGATGTCAGCTCCTGGGTGGAAAGCTGGTAAGTTGGACAAGTAAAAAGCAAAACTCAGTGTCCACTTCCACAGCTGAAGCTGAATATGTAGCCGCTGGAAGCTGTTGTTCTCAGGTCTTGTGGATGAGAAATCAACTACTGGACTATGACCTTCAGCTCTCAAATATTCCAATCTATTGTGACAACACAAGTGCCATCGCTATAGCCAATAATCCAGTGCTACACTCAAAGACAAAACACATCGAAATCAGGTATCATTTTATCAGAGATCATGTGATGAATGGTGATATAGAACTTCACTTTATCCCAACTGATTATCAGTTAGCTGATCTATTCACCAAACCCCTTGATGAGACAAGATTCAACTTTCTCATCAGCGAGCTTGGAATGCTTAACTTTGAAGGATAAAATCTTCAGCAGTTCACATTTGATCAGCGATAGGATAAAATCAACTTGTATAACCCATTCTATCATCTTCTCTCTGAATAAACTTGATTCACTGATATCAAGGTATGTTTTTTTCTGACAAATCGCATGTAAATGCAAGATTTCAAAACAAATCTCATCGCTGAATATCTCTTCCTTATCAGCGATATTTTTGAAATTTCTAAACCAACACTGATATTTCTATTCAGTGCTTCATGTTTTCAAAAGTGTCCCTGCGTTTTCAAAACCTCAGAGACAACGAAGAATATGAAAGGACAGTTGTGACGTCATTACAACGGATAAACCCAAACACGTTCTTCTTTCTGACACACGTTTGCACGTTTCGTTTACTCGCCAATCAAATGCAAACACGTGCCCGTGTCATGATGAAAATCTTTTCCCGCTCAAGATTTTCTCTTTCTAAAATCTCTCTATATAAACAAATTCTTCGTTTATATTTTTCTTTTACGCGAACAACTTCTCCTCCAAGCAAAGAAAGAATTCCCTGTTGCATTTGGCTCTCGATTTTTCAAGAACAACCGTTCATCTTCTTCAAACATCAAAGGTTAATATGTTCTTATTATTTACCGAATGCAAATAACTTGTTTCTGATCTTCTCATTGTTTTAACAAGATCAAACAAAAGAACTTCTTAAAAATGAAATCATTTTCTTTCATGGTTTTATGAACACAACCATTTCATGGTTGTTCTTCAAGTTTAAATGCAAAATCTTAAATTTGTTCTTCACATATTCGTTTTTCCAGAATCCCAATCTTCAAAGAAAACTGGAAAACAAGATTTTTATTGGGTTTGAAATTTCGTTTTTTTTTTAAACAAAAACCCTAATCTTCATTAAGACATTTTGTCTGAATGAAATGGACAAAATTCGAAACATCTTATTGGAAAATATTTCCCCATTAAGATTATTCTTATTTGTTAATCTTTGGTTGAACTGATAATACAGAAAATGGCATCTTCTGACATTCCCAAGAACACCTTCGCTGAAAACAATGCTGCTGATGAAACTGCTGAGGAAGTGGACATCTTCAAGGCTCTTCAAGTCAAGTTTGCCCTTGACAAACTGGATTGGACTAAGGTGAACAACCTCCATGCGCTTCTTGAGTTTCCTCCTCGAAAGCAAGTCACACATCTAGATGATGCTGTGAAATTCCTAAAGAATTGCTGCATCTCCACAGCCCTGACCATAACACCTCCTGCACATCATCTTTTGCTCTCACAATTCTAGTACTCAGCCAGACACTCTCAGCTACCTTCAGCCAAAGACCCCTCCAAAACAATCGATTGCATCCTCTGCGATATCGATTATGGCACCATGAAGATCACCCCTGCCATCATTCGCAAAGCTCTCAGCCTTCCCATCGCTACCAAGGAAAACCCTTCGTTCCCCTCCCTGACCCCAAGAAAAACTCAGACAGGGAAGCCGTCATTGCATTTTTCGATGCAATGGGCTATGTATGGGAAATCGGCAGAGACATGAAGCCCGAGAAGAAGCTGGCGATTATCAAGAAATCAAAAAATGCCCAGCGAGATGAATTTCATCTTCGCTCATCTGATCAGCTGCATGACTGCAAAGAGCGGCTCCTCTGACCAAGCCGCTAAACCTCAGCAAGCAATGGGATATGCACTGCTGAAAGGTCTCAACATAGACTGGGCATCGATTATCTATGATGACCTAGTTCTCAGAGTGGACACCGTCGCTGACAGACCTCCATGGGTCCCATATCCACGGTTCATCAGCGCTATTTTCCAAAAAGGCCTGAAGGAGAGCTACCCAACTGATGGTGACCTGAAACTCTCTCAGGTCGGCCCGAAGATACTCGACTTCAAACCAGTGGTGAATGAGGTACGTCTTTCTACACTCTTGACTCTTCTTAACCCTACTACTTCTGCAGCTCCTTCAGCGGATAAACCCACCGCTGATACCCCAGCTGCTACCTCTATTCCTCTTAAAAGGAAACATTCTAACACCCAACTTGGTTCCAAAAGAACTAAGATAACCAAGGAGAAACCCAAGAAATCTCCTGCTAAAGACTCCTCAGCTCCTCCTGTTGAGCTGAAGGAAAGTTCAGTGGTACGCTCTGCCACACCTGAACAAGCCATCCCTTTAATCCTGACCTCAGCGTCTCCAAACGTTGAGGTTACAAACTTGGAAACTACCCAACCTCCCTCAGTCTCTCAAAAGACCGATGAAGTGATTCTCAACGATTGCAACGCTGAACTCAGTAACCAACCTCCACTCTTACCCTTCGCTTCTCCCTCCACTCATTTGGACACAACTCCAGTTATCACTGATGCACCTGTCATTCCTCCAGAAGCTAAAGGAACGACGGAAGTAGGACCTGCAGAGATGATCATACGTTCAGGTTCTCTCGCTGACGATATGGAACATTTCTCAGGCCATCGAGATTTTGATGAATTCATCAATCCTCCTGCAGGTATACAACAACCCCTAAACATTGTTACTAAACCCCAAACTTCTTAGCTTTCCTCTGTTCACAAGTTTTTCTATGTTATAGGTCCTAATTTGGGAGACATCAACGCGTCTCTGAAGACAGTAGAGACAAAGCTGACAGGTCTCATTACCACTCTCTCCGACAACTCTACAGCTGTAACAAACACTGGAGAGAATCTCTTAAAGCTAACAACCGAAGTCGGAAAGAATGCCTCCAAAGCTGACGTGGAGAAGGTTGATAAATCACTGGGTGACTTTGCCAAAGTTCTCGCTGACATCTACACAGACTACCTCGACATCAAGAAATCAGTTGACACCATGTCCAGCGAAGTCACAACGCTGAAGACATCGGTTGGCACACTCGAAGGTGATATGTATGTTGTAAAGGCTGATGTCAGTTCAGTAAAAACTGATATGAGTTCTGTGAAGACTGATGTAAACACGATGAAGAATGACATCTCTTCAATTCAGAACTTGTTGAAGCAGATTCTGACAAACTCGACCGCCCCTGCACCTGCCCCTGCACCTCCATCTTTTACTACGGCGGATCGTGCTGAACTTGTGAAGATCAATCCTGGCATTTCTGGCATAGAAAACAGATTATCAGCGATTGAAATCTATGTGGGGATCCCTGGCCAAGAAGACAGGGAAAACACACGAGCTGCTGAATCTTCTCATTCCTCCCCTAGTCATCATGAAAAAGAGGGGGAGAAGAGCGCTGAAGATCCTTCCAAGAGCGCTAAAGACCTTTCCCATGATGAATCTATCAGGGGAGAGAAGACCGAAGACCTCACCTTCGCTGAAGAGGGTGAGAAGACTATTGAACTTGAAGCAGCTGCTGTACCTCAGGGAGATGAACACCCTGAGGGAACCGAGAAGCTCGCTTATGTATCTGAGGAGGAGCAACTCGAAGAAGAAACTGAAGAAACAGAGTCTGAAGCTGAAGATGAAGAAGCCATCGACTTGTCTGATGATGAACCATCCCCTTCTCCGAAGAATGATGATGATGAAGATGATGATGATGACGACTTTTTTATCGTCAAGCCAACTCTGAGATCTAAAGCTCTTAAAGGTATTCTGATAAATGAACCTACAGGGGAGCGGACAAAGACAACGCCATCAGCATCCAAAGATGACAAGGGCAAAGGAAAAAGTGTCACGGAAGATGAAAATCTGATGATCTTGCTTAAATAGGCTGGATTGTCAGGTACACTAACTCTTTACTCCTCAACCCTCCTCTATACACTTTATCAGCTCTACTCTCCACAAACCTAAATACACTATCCCATTCTTTCCATCTCTGTTCTACCCATGTTCTTACTTGTAAGATCGCTGCGTTTCAGCTAGTCCTCTCCCATGTTTGAGGATATCGCTGAAGTTCCTACAACTGCGACTTCAACAATAATTCCAGCTCCCAACACTGAAAAAATAATCCCAGTCTTGGATTTGATCTCTGAGACTGATGAACCTAAAGAACAGTCTCTCTCTCACAAAAACAGACCTTCCTTGGCTCCTCAAAAGCTAAGTGAAGAGGATCAAGAAAAGAGAGAAGCAATGATCAAGAGACTCGAAGATCAGCGAATCATTCTAAAGCGTGATCAACTTCCTACTGTTCCTCCAAAGTTCAGAATCTCCCAAAAGGAATACAAGG
The DNA here is from genome assembly GCA_033807775.1 of Saussurea involucrata. Taxonomy (NCBI): domain Eukaryota; kingdom Viridiplantae; phylum Streptophyta; class Magnoliopsida; order Asterales; family Asteraceae; genus Saussurea; species Saussurea involucrata. The sequence continues at coordinate 118,042,724 of CM066322.1, forward strand.
AACACCTCAGAGCTGAACGCCTAATCGCTGAAAGAAAAGAAGCTGAAGAAAAAGACAGAGAATACGCCATTAAGCTTACTCAACGATCAATAAAAGACCCCAAGCTGAAAAGAGTTCCCATTGATGTCAACGTCAGCTATGGGATGATGCTCAAGAGATCGTTAGAGAAAAGACTAAGGTCTCTGATACGAATTTGGAATGGGCTAAACAAATGCTGACCTATCGATCTAGACCATCCAAAATCATCAAGGCAAACATCAGAGGAAGACTGTACGCTGACGTTCCTGTTGTTGAAGTGGATGTCTACAGAGATGAAAAAACCAAGCAAACCTTCTATGCTGCTACCTTAGAAAAGTTTGGTCTCTCTGAATGGTTAGAAACAAAATTAGCCATTCAGGGATCGCGCTCAAAGTTCAAAAGCCATGTCGAGAAGATCTTAAACAAACAGATCGACCTGCTTTCATCTGCTGTGGATATTCCTCCTACTCTTCCTCAACCAAGAAAAGTCTCTGCTCGGGAAAAGAAAGTCTCTGATTCAGGTCCTCCTATATGGAATGAAACGGGCATTGGTTTCTCTCATGCTGAAGTTCTTGGCCCTGATGCCGATCTCTCAGCGCTTGACACCTCCCTACCACCTGGAGAAACTTTCATTCATGGCACAGTTGTAAGTGATCCCTATGGTATATTCTTTTTAGACTACTATGGGAATCATCACTTTCAACGTATCTCTGAGCTCCACATCGCTGTAGATCAAATATCTCATATACTGGTGTGAAGTCAGACGCGACATCAAAGCTAGACACCTGAAGCCCTTGATTTTTGAAGAAGCTCTGAAGAAAAAGAATCAAGGAGTAGATGTCCCTGACTGGATGATTCACACATCAAAGACCCTCGATGAACTTCTCATCAAGGAAGAACCTTTTGACGGATAGGATCGCCTTGTAATTCTTTCTATCTTTTATCCGTCTACAACTTCTGTACTTGTAATTTTATTCGCTGTACTTGTAATTTTTCCACTTCCATCTGTAATCTTTACAAAGTTTAAAGAAAAATTTCAGCGAACGTACTTTACTCCATCAGTACAGAAAAGATCCCAGAAAACAGTAAAAGGGACAAATATTTTATGAGTTCTTTTTATCCTTATGTTTTCATAAAATAGCAATTTTCTCTGTTGCTATGTCATAATCAAATAGGGGGAGATTGTTGATCCAAACCCTCAGTGATTTGATAATGACCATCTCTTATATACTTAGTGAAAATTGTAAATAAACAATATGTATCAGAGTTTCACTATCGCTGATAAGTACTAAGATCATCTAGTACCACTGATAGGAACTCTCGCTCTTTAGATTAAACATTCAGCGAAACTGTTCACCATAATTCTCTGAGTCTGTTCAGTACTTATGGTGATTGCTGATAAGTTAGTTGTTCACTTATAATCCCTGAAGACAAGTTTCACGTCAACATAGGTTCTACGCTGAAGTCGAAGATCAAGCTCAAGAACCAGCGACAAGTCTCCTAATGAACTGATGCGGATCAGCGAAGACTCAGATTTGTCCAATCAACGTGAAGTATCACGTACAAGACTTTAGCTATCGCTGAACTCTATCATTCGCTGATATGAAATGATAGATCACTGAAACATCGAAAAGCTGATCATGAAATCTTTCGTACAAAGTACTTTTGTCTCAACCACCCTTGCACGTCTCCGTACGATATGTCAGAATAGAACCACCTTATTGTTTGTATTCGTACAACAAAACTGATACTACAATGTTCATACATGCGGCTACTTAGGTTGTCAACAAAGGTCAATGACATACAACCAATCAGCTGCGGCCACGTGTAAAGTGTATACTGACATGCATTAAATGCATGCAGTATATAAGAAGATGAACTCACTTCATTTTGAAGTAACTTGCTAACTCTGGACAAGTTCATCCTTCTTATTCTTGAGATAGGTTATTATTAGTAATTTCCTTCTCTTTCTTAGTGCAAGAAACTTAGTGTTCCAACTTGTTTAGATTTAGGATTTATCCTTAATCTTGTTTCCGCAACAAGCTGTAAATTGTTAATGATTTATCAATAAACAATTTAGAAAAGTAAAATATGTGTGTTTGTATTCAACCCCCCCCCCCCCCCCCTCTACAAACTTGGATAGCCCTTCGGGACCAACAACTCTATCCTCTTATCTCCTAATTGGAAATTTTGAGCGAGGTAAAATCGACAAAACTCTATTTTTCATAATAGTGAAAGGTCATATCATTCTTGTTTAGATATATATTGATGACATTATATTTGGTTCTACTAACCCTGATCTTTGTACTCGTTTCGCTGATAGAATGAAAGAAGAGTATAAAATGAGCATGATGGGTGAGCTAACATATTTCCTTGGTCTTCAGATAAAACAAAATGAAAAAGGAACTTCATAAATCAGGGAAAGTATGTTAAAGATATGCTGAAGAAATTCGATTTAACTCAGAGTTCAACTATGAAAACTCCTATGGCACCTTCGCTGACACTAAACAAGGATTCAAATGGAATACCTGTTAATGTCACGCTGTACCATGGGATGATCGGCTCTCTCTTGTATCTTACAGCTAGCCGACCCGATATTATGTACGCAACCTGTTTGTGTGCACGATATCAAGCTGAACCTAAGGAATCTCATATGATCGCTGTAAAGCGAATCTTTCGTTACCTTAAGGGTACTATGAACCTAGGTCTTTGGTATCCCAAAGACTCAGGGTTTGATCTAATCGCTTATTCAGATAGTGATTTTGCAGGTTGAAAATTGGATAGGAAAAGCACCACAGGAGGCTGTCAGCTCCTGGGTGGAAAGCTGGTGAGTTGGACAAGTAAAAAGCAAAACTCAGTGTCCACCTCAACTGCTGAAGCTGAGTTTGTAGCCGCTGGAAGCTGTTGTTCTCAGGTCTTGTGGATGAGAAATCAACTACTAGACTATGACCTTCAGCTCTCGAAAATTCCAATCTATTGCGACAGCACAAGTGCCATCACTATAGCCAACAATCTAGTGCTACACTCAAAGACCAAACATATCAAAATCAGGTATCATTTTATCAGAGATCATGTGATGAATGGTGATATAGAACTTCATTTTATTCCAACTGACTATCAGTTAGCTGATATGTTCACCAAACCTCTTGATGAGACAAGATTCAACTTTCTCATCAGCGAGCTTGGAATGCTGAACTTTGAAGAGTAAAAATCTTCAGTGGTTCACATTTTATCAGCGATAGGATAAAACAATTATATAACCCATTCTATCATTCTCTCTCTGAACATAATTGATTCGCTGATATCAAGGTTTGTTTTCTCTCTTGCTCGCTGATGTTCGCATGTGAATGTAAGATTTCAAAACAAATTGCATCGCTGAATATCTCTTCCTTAACAGCGATACTTTGAAATTTCTTAAACTAACACTGATATTTCTATTCAGTGCTTCATGTTTTTCAAAATAGTCCCTGAGCTTTCAAAACCTCAGAGACATCCTAAAATATGAAAGGACGTTTGTGACATCATCACAACGGATAAACCCTGGCACGTTCTTTTTCTGACACACGTTTCGTTTACCTTCCAATCAAATGCAAACACGTGTCCGTGTCATGATGATAACTTTCCCGCATGAGTTTTTCTCTCTCTCAAATCTTTCTATATAAACTATTTCGGGTTTATATTTTTTTTTACGCGAACTTCTTCTCCAAGCAAGAAAAGATTTACTGTTGCTTATTTCCAGAAATCTGTTCATCTCTTTCTTCGATTACCAGGTTAATATTCTTATTATTTAACTGCATAACTTGTTTCTGATCTTCTTATTGCTTTTAACAGATCAAACAAAAGAAACCTTTTCTAAAATGAAATCATTTCTTTCATGGTTTTATGAACACAACCTTTTCATGGTTGTTCTTCAAGTTTAAAACTCAAAATCTTAAACTTGTTCTTCATTCGTTTTTCCAGAATCCTTATCTAAAGGAAAATGGAAAACAAGACTTTTACTGGGTTTGTTTTTCTTTTTTAAAACAAGAAAACACTAATTAAGACATTTCTGTCTGAATGAAATGGACAAAAATCGGAAAACATCTTATTGGAAAATCTTTCACATTAAGACTATTCTTTATCTATGTTCATGGTTGATATGTTAAACAGAAATGACATCTTCTACTCCTGCTCCTACCGCTGAGAAATCCACGGCTGCAAAGAAACTGACTCTCGTCAAAGCTCCTCAGGTCAACTTCAAGCTTGAGGAAATCGATTTTTCAAAATCGAACAACCTTCATGCGCTTTTCGAGTTTCCTCCTCGAAAGCAAGTCACACATCTGGATAATGTTGTGAACTACCTCAAAACATGTTGCTTATCTACAGCACTGACCATTACACCCCCTGCTCATCAATACCTACTTTCTCAGTTCTGGTATACTGCCAGAAGAGCTCAGGTACCCCATGCCAAAGACCCAACGAAGATCGTTGACTCCATTCTGTGTGACACAAAATTTGGCACCACTAAAATCAACCCTGCCATTATTAGGAAAGCACTGAGCCTTCCTACCTCTACCAAAGAAAACCGCTTTGTTCCACTCCCAAACCACAAAAACCATGCTGATAGGGAAGCCATCATTGCATTCTTCGATGCAATGGGTTACGCATGGGACACTGGAAGGGACAAGAAGCCTGAGAAGAAACTGACAATGATCAAGAAGTCTAAAATGCCCAGCGAGATGAACTTTATCTTCGCACATCTGATAAGCTGCATGACAGCGAAGAGTGGCTCCTCTGATCAAGTTGCTCAACCTCAGCAAGCAATGGGCTATGCATTGCTGAAATGTCTAAATGTTGACTGGGCCTCAATCATCTACGACGACCTTGCGTTCAGAGTGGATATGGCTGAAAGATTTGCATGGGTTCCTTATCCCAGATTCATCAGCGCCGTCTTTCAACAAGGACTTGGCGAAAGGTACCCAAAAGAGGGTGATCATAGACTATCTCAGGTTGGCCCTAAGGTACTCGACCTCAAGCCGCTGGAAAACGAGGTACGTCTTTCCACTCTCTTATCTCTTCTCAATCCTCCTTCTTCTACTTCTGCAGCTCATTCAGTGGAAATCCCCACCGCTGATACCCACGCTGCACCCTTTACTCCTTCTCGAAAAAGGAAACACTCAACTTCCCAACTTTTTTCCAAAAGAATCAAGAAAACCAAGGAGCAACCCCCCAGCATTTACACCCTGAAGACTCCTCAGCTCATCTTGAAGAGCTGATGGAAAGTTCCGTGGTACGCTCTGCCACAGCTGACCAAGCCACACCTTCCATCTCGGCTTCAGCGTCTCTAAACGCTGAAGTTATAAACATGGAAATGAACCCACCTCCTTCAGCCTCTCTACAGACTGAAGTGATTGACAGCGGATCCAACGCTGAACCCCGCACCCAACCATCATTCTCATCCCTCATTCCTTCTACTCAATCTTTGGTCTCTGCACCAATTTTCCCAACTTTTCCAGGGACACCCTGCATCGTACATGACTCAGCTGCAGGCACTCTAAATACAATGATGGATGCAAACTTAGGATCTGCAGGCACCTCCATGCGCCAAGGTACTCTTGAAGGTGACATGGAATTTCATTCAGGACACAAAGGGTTCGACAACTTCGCCAACCCGCCTGCAGGTATAAACACAATCCAAAACACTCCACTCTCTCTACCCCAAACTTCTGAGCTTTCCTCTGTTCAAAAGTTAATAATTGTTTCAGGTCCTAATTTGGGGGATATCAACACCTCCCTGAAGGCCCTGGAAACAAAGGTGAAAAATTACAACACCATTCTCTCCACAAACTCTTCAGCGGTTACAGACGCAGGAGAGAAACTCAAAAAGCTGACCGAGATCGTCGATACAAAAGCCTCCAAAACTGATCTGGAGAAGGTGGATGGTAGCATCGCTCAATTTGCTACCACCCTCGCTGACAATTCAACCACCACCACCTCTCTTTCAACAAACTTCACCTCTCTGTCCAATGAAGTCACATCATTGAAGACGGCGGTTGGTTCTCTTAAGTGTGAAGTTTCCACGATCAAGGCTGACGTCTCCGCCGTCAAAGAAATTGTTCAGAAAGTGCTCGATCGCCTGAACGTCCCAACTTCTAATTTTTCTCAGGTCGATCGCGAAGCTCTTTAAAAGATCAATCCTGCTATAACTGGCCTGGAAGTCAGATTAGCAAAGATTGAAAACTATGTTGGGATCTCTGGCCTAGAAGACAGGGACCAAATACACACTGCAAATGCTGAACAATCTGTTACCTCCCCCAACCATAATGTGGAAGAGGGGGAGAAGACTAAAGAAGACCTTCCCCATAATGCTGAGGGGGAGGGTATTAAAACTGCTGCTGCTGGTACTTCTACATCACGACCTCAGGGAGTTGAAAACCCTGAGGAAACCGAGAAACCTTCCTCTGTATCTGAGGGGGAGCAACTCGATGAGCAACTCGAGTCTGAAGAAGAAACTGAAGATGATGAAACTGTCGACATCTCTGATGAAGAACCATCATCATCCCCCAAAGATGATGATGATGACGATGATGATGACGACTTCTTCTACGTCCAGCCTGTTGCAAAAGCCCCAACTCAAAAAGGGATCAAGATAAAAGAACCTTCAGGGGAGCGGACCAAGACAAAGCCTGCAGCGTCTGAAGCTGACAAAGGCAAAAACAAAGGCCTCGCTGAAGAAGATAATCTGACGATCTTGCTTCAAAAGCCAGTTTGTCAGGTACACTACCTTATATTCCCTTACACTGCATCCCTCCTCTATCCCTTCTCAATCTCAATCCTTTTATCCTTAAAACCTCTATACACTTAACCACATTCTTTTCTCTATCTCTTTCTTCCTAACTTTTCTTACTTAAACAATCGCTGTGTTTCAGCTAGTCCTCTCCCCTGTTTGAGGATCCCACTGAAGCTCCCACGACTACACCAGAAATAATCCTAGCCACAAGTGCTGAAGAAATAATCCTAGTCTTGGATTTAACCACTGTGGCTGATGAACCTGAAGAACAACTGCTCTCTCACAAAAACAGACCTTCCTTGGCTCCTTAAAAGCTAAGTGAAGAGGATCAAGAAAAGAGAGATGCAATGATCAAACAGCTTGAAGATCAGCGAATCATTCTTCCTCGTGACAAAATCCCTGCTCCCACAAAGTTCAGGATTTCAAGGAAAAGAATACGAGGATCATCTAAGAGCTGAAAGATTACTCGCCAAAAAGAAGGAAGCTGAAGAAAAAGATAAGGCTCTCGCCATCCAGCTTGTCCAACAATCGGGGTAAGACCTCGTGTTGAAAAGAACTCTCATTGATGTCCAACGTCAGCTATGGGATGATGCCCAAAGGATCGTTGAAGAAAAGACTAAAGTATCTGATTCGACTTTGGAATGGTAAATGCTGAATTATCGATCTCGACCATCCAATATCATCAAAGTAAACATCAGAGGAAGACTGTTCGTAGTCGTTCCTGTTGTTGACGTTGACGTATTCAGAGAAGACAAAACCAAGCAAACCTTCTATGCTGCTACTTTAGAGAAGTTTGGTTTCTCTGAATGGTTGGAAGTGAAATTAGCCATTCAGCGATCGCGCTCAAAGTTCAAGAGCCATGTTGAGAAAATTTTAAATACTCAGATCGACTTGGTTTCTTCTGCTGTGGATATTCCTCCTTCCACTCTTCTTCCTCCTCAACAAAGAAGAATCTCTGCAAAGGAAAAAAAGTCTCAGTCTCAGGTCCTCCTATACGGAATGAAACATGTATTGGTTTCTCTCGTGCTGAAGTTCTTGGCCCTGATGCTGACCTCTCAGCGCTTGACACCTCCCTACCACCTGGTGAAACTTTCATTCCTGGCAAAGTCGTAAGTGATCCCTATGGTATATTCTTTCTAGACTACCAAGGAAATCAACACTTTCAACGCATCTCTGAGCTTCCAATCACTCCCATCGAACAACTAATATACCTCATATACTGGTGTGAAGTCAGACGCGACATTCAGGCACGTCACCTCAAGCCCCTGGTCTTTGAAGAAGCAAAGAACAAAAAGGATCAAGGTGTCACTGTCCCTGACTGGATGATTCCCACATCAAAGACCCTCGATGAACTTCTCATCAAGGAAGAACCTTTTGACGGATAGGATCGCCTTGTAATTCTTTCTATCCTTATCTGTCTACATCTTCTGTACTTGTAATTTTATTTGTTGTACTTGTAATTTTTCCACTTCCCTATGTAATCTTTACGAAGTTTAAAGAAAAATTTCAGCGAATGTACTTTACTCCATCAGTACTGAAAAGATCCCAGAAAACAGTAAAAGGGACTGTTAGAGCATTATTGTATTCAAGATTTACTGTAAAGTCAAAGTACTGTGTTAGTTCATAATGCCTTTATACCTTGTATGTTATGGGTATAAATAGGCATGTCTAGTTCATAGTTAGATAACACTCTAGAACACTTGAAGCATTGTGTCATTTGTACTCATTGATCAATATATGGATGAATTTTGCTCTCTAGATTCTCTCTCTATATTTGATTGCTAGATTCTGGGTTTATCAATTGGTATCACAGCAAAAAGAAGATTCAAGCAGATTAAGAAGCAAATTGAAGAAATTTTACACTGTTCTTGAAGGATTCAGACCATTCATCAATCACTGTTCATCGAAGATTTCTGATCCTTCGTCCATTACCGTTCATCTGAGATTCTTCACTTTCCATCATTTTTTATCTTTTTGATCGATTCTTGGCATTATAGCACTCGTTTTAATCCCTGGTCATCATTAATTCTCGGATTATTACCAAATTCTGCTCAAAAATCATCGAATTGATCACTTTTCATCATTTTTGTTCGAAAACCCTAGTTTACTGATTTTAGATCAAAATTCGATTAAATCGATCGAATTAAGATTTGTGATTAACTAGAAAAGTGTGCGAAATTTGATTTCGGACAAATCTGTGCAAGTTTCATATAAATTGATCAAGAATCGAAGAAGTTATGGCTGAATTAGTGTTTTTCGAGTTCGAAGTGAAGGTTTCGGATTGTTCTTGAGGGTTTCGGATTGTTCATACGCGTTTCGGATCCTTCATAGTTTACTATTGGTTTCGGATCCTTCATTGTTTATTGTTCATCAAGATTTCGAACCCTTAAGGAATCGAAACCAAAGTTTTCGAACCCTTAAGGAATCGAAACCAAAGATTTTGAACCCTTCTTGGTCCGAATCCATTGGTTTCGAACCCTTCTTGGTCCGAATCCATTGGTTTCGAACCCTTCTTGGTCCGAATCCCTTGGTTTCGCACCCTTATACATCCGAATTCCTTGGTTTCGAATCCTTCTTGATACGGATTCCGTGGTTTCGAATCCTTCTTGATCCGTAATCTCTTGGTTTCGGATCCTTATTAAAAAAAATTATTCCGAAATTTTTTCTATAGTGTATTTTATACACTTTAAGAGCTTTTCAAGAAAAAAAATTATAAATTTTTTTTTTCAATAGTGTATTTTATACACTTTCTGCTTGATTTTCTGAAAGATCGACATCTAGCAATTCCAAAGAGAGAAATGGGTTTGAAGCAAATTATTATAACAGAAATACCTCCAACTCCACAAGTTTCTGTTAAACCAAATAATGAAATTTTGCAACAAGTTCTTATAACAGAAATACCTTCAACACCACAAACTTTTGTTAAATCTAATAATGGAAGTTTGAAGCAAACTCTTATATCTAATACTTCAAATCCTTCAGCTCCTGTTTTAAATAAAGAGGAAGAAAATGCTAAATTGAAGAGACAAATTTTAGACATTTCTTTTCTTCAAATGATAGACTTATTAAAAGAGTTACTGATCTTGATGTTTATATTGCAGATCTTGAAGCAAAGAGAGACAACTCGAGTCTGCACGATCAAATCAAGAAACTTCAAGAGAAAGTAACAATCTTTCAAAAGGAAAATGCTGATCTGAAGAGTATTAAAGACAAGAGAGAGAAGGAGAACTCATATCTTAGAGGGCAATTAAAAGAAGTTCAAGAGAAAAGAATAACATTGGAAGATGAAAATGTTGATTTGAAGAAAAAGCTTTCTGAACGTGAAAGAGAGTCTCTTTCTTCAAAGAAAGTTCTTAAAGAAAAGGAACTAACTGAGCTGAAATGTATAAAACTTTCAAAACAAGTTTCGGACTTTGAGAAAGTTTTATTTTTAGAAAAAGACAAGCTCGAAAAAGAAAGAGCTAAATTTGAAACTGAACGAAAATCTTTTGAGATTAAAAGTTCTAAGCTTTCCGTTAAAATCTCCGAATTGGAAAATGTTTTAGTTAAGGAAAGAAAAAATTTCACGGAAAAGAAAAATCTCTTTGAAAAGGAAAGTAAAACCCTTAAAAAGAAAAATATGGAAATTTTCAAAGAGATTACTGATAAAAGAAAGTTTTTGGAAAAATATTTTGAATCGGAACGCGAATATTTTGAAGATGCGATTCTTAATCTTACCAAAAGATTATCTGGTTTATCAGCTGATATTATGAAGGATCAATTGATCAAATCTGATTTCCAAAAGAAATTTGATCTAATTTCTAAAGAGAAAAATGTTTTGATAAACAAAGTCAAAAAACTTGAAGACGTCATTTTTAAATTTGATGTCCCAAAGCAGGCCAATCATGATACTATCTTTCAGACTCCATTTGTTAAATCAAATGATTCTGAATGCTCTTTTAAAACTGCTTCAAGTTCAAGTTTTAAAAACATTCCTTCTAAACAATTTAATAGATCAACTGATTTCTCAAAAGATCATATTCGTTCAACAAATCTCTTCTATAATCATTTGCTTGATAAATCGAATAAGGATTCAAAAGTGCCTAAAGTTAATACTTCCAAACCTGAAGAAGTTCCCGTCTTCAAGAAGGTGAAGATGGAATGGAGAGTCAAAGGCACAACGGTTCCAAAGAAAGATGTGCCAAAATCATCTGTATCCACACCAAAAGCTAAGAGGAACAATGCTCCTAAAGGTAAATCTAATGTTCCACCTAATCTTGTTTATTCCACAAATCATCCAATTAGGTTGGCACATAAGAAAATTTGTTGTTCCTAGTGTGGGTCAAATGATTTTGTGCATAAAAATTATACTTCTTATTGGTACGGTACTTACAGTATTCCATTTAAGAAATCCACACCTAACACACTAGGACCCAAGTGCCGTTGGGTACCAAAATCTGCTTAATCTGTTTTGCAGGTTCATCATGTGTTGTGCTGATTTGGAAATATATATACCACACACATGACTGAAAACAGAAGAGAAACGGTGAATTTTTTTAAGAAGAGTACTTGTGCCATTAAGGGAGAGCAAAATTAATGGTTTCTAAACACATCAGTTTAGAACCCGGACTTCAACGACTATGGCTTCTGAACAATTCAGTTCAGGACCCGTACTTCAAAGTCTAAGACTTCTAAACAAATCAGTTTAGAACTCATACTTCTCAGGTGATATCCTTAACTGTCACATCTTTCTGTTTCAAGGAAAAAGTGGTGAAAGGTAACCTTGCATTATGTTTTATTTCTACTGCTTTGAATGTTTGAATCTTTACAAATTTAATTCAATGAGATGAAAATTTTCAATTTTCATTCAATGAATGAAATGTGTGTCAAGGTGATTTTACAAGTATTTTTGTATTATCTGAGTTACATTTGTTTCAACTTTCACTTCTGAAATAAATAGAAAGGTCGGCAAAACATGAATGAAATTATGCTGAATGCTCAAAATTATGGAAATCTAGACTTATATAGAATATAATGCTCAAAAAGCCTAAATGTTAGAATGATGGATGGAAACGAAATTATAGGAGAAGCACTATGTTTTAGAACCAAGTGATTGAGATGCATCAAGTAACCAAATAAAAATCATTTAGTTTGAAAGTTTGTACCTGTGGCCTTTCTGGTTTGGGAGAGTAAGTCCTAAGGGGTTCTCGACACCTAGTCCCTAAGATCAACTGGTCTGGGATCGGCTGACCCAAATCCTGCTATAGAACCAGATAGAAAGTCATGTTCTACTGGTACAATTGGGTTTAAGATATATCGATGTGGCCTTTCTGGTTTGGGAAATTAAGTTCTAAGGGGTGCTCGACACCTAGCACCTAAGGCCAACTGGTATGGGATCTGCTAACCCAAATCCTGCTATAGAACCAGATAGAAAGTCATGTTTAACGGTGTATCTTATTCCTACTAAACTTTTTGATTAAAAGATGCCAATGAGCAGAAAATCAAAAGATGCCAATGAGCACAAAATCAAAAGATGCCAATGTACACAAAATTAAAAGATGCCAATGAGCACACATCTCTTGAAACTTGGGGAAAATACAAAGTCGTGATAAACCAGTAAGTTTGTGAAAATCCTGATTTTGGACAAATAGTGTGAGTAGAGCAAAGTATTCTTATATGTTTTAGAATTGCATATGCTTGAAGCTAATCATATTTCGCATGCTAGCACATCAAATAGATTTAATAAAGGGGTTGAAACTGAACATTTTTAACTTGATATGCAATGATGTCTTGTATTTGAATCCAAACACATGCATTTGATTTCATTTGATTGAAAAATCTGTTGAGTTTCATTAAGTTGGATTTCTTTTGTAATATTTTCAAATGATCAATGTTAGTAGTTATAAAATGTAGTTCAATGAATTTTATATTCCTTGTATAAATGTTTTCATTAATGCACTATACTTGAAATGAATAACTTTTAATGAAATATATGGATACTTTCAGGGGGAGAAAACAAATTGCTCCAAAATTCTTATTTTGAGGGGGAGCAAGGTTATTCTTTAAGGAGGAGATTGTTAGTTGTTAGATTAAATTAGCTCCTAATTTATTTAAATGTTTTATAAAGAAAAGTGTATGGGCTTTTTAGTTAGCTTTATGGGCTTGAGCCTTTTATTGTAAATGGACCCTTTAAAAAGAAGTTTAGGGTTTCATTTATCATTTAGGTCATTTTTGGAGTAACACACACAAAAACACACACTGACTAATCTCATGAGAGTCATCAAAAATGTAAAGTGTGGTGTTCTTCATTTTCCACTCCATATTATCTAAAATGAATATGAGATGAGTTTATTTATGATTGTTCTTATTGTTCATCTTATCTCTATTTATATATGGATTTTATTTCTTCTATTGTCTGCTTGTCCCAAATGGGACCAACAATTGGTATCAGAGTTGGATTGAAGAAACTCTTCTTCAATCGGTCATCTATGCAACAATACAAGATTAGATGATTTATTTGTTGTTTTGGTGCTTAGATTGATTCAATCACATGAGCCTAAATACAAATATCATATCTGATATTTATTTTCTATTATGTGCTTACTGGAAATCCAGTCTTTGATTTCATTAAGATTTGGATAAGTTTTGACAGAAAATTAGTGTTTCTCTTCACAAAATCTGATTCTGCACACCACATATTTGATGAAATGCTTAAGTGAAGATTTGGTTCTGTTTGAATCAAATATGATCAGATTTAATACATGTGTGTGTGTTTTGATTCTTTCTCATTCATTGGTCTTATTTGATAAGCATTAAGTAGATGGTTGATTTATGATCCCATCCTTGTGTGTGCTTAAGTCCATGGCATTTTTTTTGGCATCTTGGTAGTAAGGTTGTTGATCTTTGATCTGACCTTTATTTAAATCCAAGATTGGACTCTCTTTTATCCAGATTTTGTTTGTATTCCGCTGCTCATAATCATTTAAATGAAAACAAAATCATTTGGGTCTTGAAAAAAAGTTGATTGAGAAAGATTTGGTGTTGTGCTATGTATTCAAAGTCTGATCTGAAAAGTTTTTATAACTATGAGTGTTTCTAATTAGTTTTCTGACCTGATAAGTTAGAGATCTAATTATTTGCACTCACGGTTCTAAAAGTTATATGGAGATCGTCTTATTTTCTACATCAAATCAGATTTAATGACAACATGCTGACAGATTTGCGATGATGTAGTAAAGTGATCATATCTCACTGATCAGGACACCAATTGATGCGATTCAAAAGGCCCTAGATTCAAAGCACATTGATGAACAACTTTTGTGTTTTGAGATTTCAGAGATTCGAAATTTATAAGGCCATGCGTACCCCAGAGCGGGCACCTGCGGGTTGGGCTGAGGTGTAACCGCCGGGTTAGGCGGGTTCCGGTACACACACCGCCGGGTTCGTGCGGGTTGGGAACCCTCAGGCTCCAGCGGCTTCCCCACCCCGCTCATACCCGCACGAGATTGTCTCACACCATCAGCTTTATTTTGTATTTTTATTTTTATGTGGGTTCAAGAGGTTCAAAAGGTTGGGGTACGGGATTTGTGGGTTCAAAAAGGTTCAAGAGGGTTCAAAGTGGAAAGCTGATGTGGTGCTGATGTGGCGTAGAGGGTTCAACAGGTTGTGAACCTGGGGTACGCATGGCCTAAGGGTCATATGCATCGTTGAAGTAGACAACAGTGTGCTGATACAAAGCTGTTGGACAGATCTGCGGGACTATGGTAAATCAATCGTATCTTATTCGTCCGAGCTCCAAAAGAGGTGATTCCAGATGATCTGAAAAGATAACAAACCAATGCACACTCTTTATGTTTTGAGTTTTCGCAAACTCTAGAGCTATCATGGTGTAAAGTAGTGTCGAAGTTGGTGTAAAACTGTTGGCAGAGGACTTAGAAGAAATCAGCAAGAGTTCACCAGAGCTCTGTTAGACATCATCAGAGCTCTGGCAGAAACTTCTGTTCCACCAGAGGTACATCCATCAGAGCAGAGGTACACCAGAGCAGAGGTACACCAGAGCAGAAGCACCAGAGCAGAGGTACTTGCTGTCAGCTTTGCGCACCTGTCGTATTTTCAACAGAACTCCCTCCTCGACGCTCCAAATTCTATGAGTCCAGATGCGTTGGATTCCTAAGACAAAGACGAATAATTTTCATGTTTTGATCTTGGTCTGAATCAGTGTTCGTCTTGGTCAGAATCTTTTCTAAAGTCAGTACACATCTGCTGGACAGAAAGTTTCTCTCATCAGAGCTCTGTTGATTTTTTAGAGACATCAGAGCTTACCAGAGCTCTGTTGATTTATCATAGGTGATGCACACAATCTCTATACATGCTCAAAACTTCAGATGTTGTTCAGAGGACATGCAAGGCCTCTGAAAGTCAGTTCAGAGATGCTCATATGCACATCCACAGGAGTCAGTTCAGAGCTTAATCAAGAGGCTCTCTGGATCAATTTTTTTCCTGAAATAAGAAGGGACCAGAAGTAGACTCAAGCATGTTTATTAGAGTTCATTGGTCCAGAAATCAAAACAAGCCAAAAGCCCGGAGCCCGAAATTTTTCAGTTTGTTTGACAGCTTTGCGCTGCTTCAGAAACATACGCACAACATTTTACTCGGTGCTCCAATTGACACGAGTCCAGTTGCATTAGAAAGATAATTCCCAGACGCACGACTTTGATGTCCTGAGTTTTCTGAAATTATGTGAGCTGATATGCCAAAACCAGCCTCAAAATCTGCTATAAGGTGCTGGACCGAAAGCATTGCATTTAATTCATGCTCTTTCCGCTTTCAAGAACGGTGTTCTCTCGACGTTTCTTCACGGTTTCATACAGCTATTGTGACATATTTATTGTCACTCACTCCTTTGTTATTCATGTTTAGTGATCGATACTGAATGCCTACTCAACAGTGAAGTTGAATCATGAAAACTAGACAAAATGGGGTTAATTGTCTCGGTTTTTCAAGAAGATGAGCCAACATTTGAGGGGGAGCTCGTGATGCTCTGAAGACTCAAAGATCGGAACGCCAAAGTTTCTAAAGAAAGCAAGGGGGAGACTATAAGATGATGCTTTCTTTATAAAACATTAGGGGGAGATTGTTAGATTAAATTAGCTCCTAATTTATTTAAATGTTTTATAAAGAAAAGTGTATGGGCTTTTTAGTTAGCTTTATGGGCTTGAGCCTTTTATTGTAAATGGACCCTTTAAAAAGAAGTTTAGGGTTTCATTTATCATTTAGGTCATTTTTGGAGTAACACACACAAAAACACACACTGACAAACCTCATGAGAGTCGTCTAAAATGTAAAGTGTGGTGTTCTTCATTTTCCTCTCCATATTATCTAAAATGAATATGAGATGAGTTTATTTATGATTGTTCTTATTGTTCATCTTATCTCTATTTATATATGGATTTTATTTCTTCTATTGTCTGCTTGTCCCAAATGGGACCAACAATGGAGCTAATTTAATCTAACAATCTCCCCCTAATGTTTTATAAAGAAAGCATCATCTTATATTAGTGATACTCAGAGATGCGACTGAAATTGAAAAAGGTTTTTGATGATCATGATGCTCACATTCATCAAAAAAGGGGGAGAAATGTTTAATTCAATTTCATGTCGAAGATAATTCAAGATCAAAGAGATGAAGATACTAATTTCAAGAAATCATTCAAAATACAAGAAGTCCAAAATTCGCATGCTGGATTCGGATTGTTCAAAATTGTATTAGTTTCGGATCATGTGAAATCTGAAATGTTGCTGAATTTGGTTATCTTAGTTCTGAGCATTTCGGAATGTGCTTACACCTAAAAGTTCAACAATATAGATGATTTCGCATCCTTCTAACCTTCTGATTCAAATTCTCATGGTTTCGCACTTGCCTTGGTACGAATTCTCATGGTTTCGCACCCTTCATGATACGGAATCCATGGTTTCGCACCCAACATGATACGGAATCCTTGGTTTCGGACCCAACTTGATTTGACTTCTGTTGGTTTCGTACTTGCCTTGATCCGAATTCCTTGATTTCGCACTCTACATGATTCGAATCCCATGGTTTCGAACTCTTATTGATTTGAATCCCATGGTTTCGAACCCTTCTACATCCGGATTCCATGGTTTCGTATCCAACTTACATTCGAATTGTTGGTTTCGAATCTGTCTACATCCGAATTGATGGTTTCGGATCCTTTTAATATGAGAAAATTAATATGAGAACTAAGGTTCTTGCATCAAGAAGGATACGAGAAGTTACTGTTTGTCAAAGACTGATAATGCTACAAAGATCTGTTTTCATGTACAAGACTTGAAGATGGTTTGATATGTTGGTCCCGAAGGGTTATACAAGTTTGTAGAAGGGGAGGGTTGAATACAAGCACACAGATTTTACTTTTCTAAATTGTTTATTGATAAATCATTAACAATTTACAGCTTGTTGCGGAAACAAGATTAAGGATAAACCTAAATCTAAACAAGTTGGAACACTAAGTTTCTTGCACTAAGAAAGAGAAGGAAATTACTAATAATAACCTATCTCAAGATAAGAAAGATGAACTTGTCCAGAGTTAGCAAGTTACTTCAAAATAAAGTGAGTTCGTCTTCTTATAAACTGCATGCATTTAATGCATAACAGTTTACACTTTACACGTGGCAGCAGCTGATTGGTTGCATGTCATTGACCTTTGTTGACAACCTTAGTAACCGCATGTTTGAACAGTGTAGTATCAGAGTGGTTGTACGATTTCAGACAATAAGGAAGTTCTTTTCTGACATATCGTACGGAGTCGTGCAAGGGTGGTTAAGACAAAAGTACTTTGTACGGAGGACTTCATGATCAGCTTTTCGTTGATTCAGCGCTTCATCATTGTTTATCAGCGAATGATAATGTTCAGCGATAGCTGAAGTCCTGTACTTGATACTTCACGTTGAGTGGACAAATCTGAGTCTTCGTTGATCCGCATCAGTTCATTAGGAGACTTGTCGCTGGTTCTTGAGCTTGATCTTCGACTTCAGCGTAGAACCTGTGTTGACGTGAAACTTATCTTCAGAGATCATAAGTAAACAACTAACTTATCAGCGATCACCATAAGGACTGAACAGACTCAGAATATTATGGTGAACAGTTTCGCTGAATGTTTAATCTAAAGAGTGTGAGTTCCTATTAGCGGTACTGTAAGATCTTAGTACTTATCAGCGATAGTGAAACTCTGATACATATTGTTTACTCATAATTTTCACTAAGTATATAAGAGAGGGTCATTATCAAATCACTGAGGGTTTGGATCAACAATCTCCCCCTATTTTATTATGACATAGCAACAAAGAAAATTTCTATTTAATGAAAACATAAGGATAAAAAGAACTCATAAAATATTTGTCCCTTTTACTGTTTTCTGGGATCTTTTCTGTACTGATGGAGTAAAGTACGTTCGCTGAAATTTTTCTTTAAACTTTGTAAAGATTACACAGGGAAGTGGAAAAATTACAAGTACAGCGAATAAAATTACAAGTACAAAAGATGTAGACAGATAAGGATAGAAAGAATTACAAGGCGATCCTATCCATCAAAAGGTTCTTCCTTAATGAGTTGTTCATCAAGGGTCATTGATGTGTCAATTATCCAGTCTGGGACATCTACTCCTTGATTCTTTTTGTTCAGAGCTTCTTCAAAAATCAAGGGCTTCAGGTGTCTAGCTTTAATGTCGCGTCTGACTTCACACCAGTATATGAGATCTCTGAGTTGTTCGATGGGAGCGATGTGGAGCTCAGAGATGCGTTGAAAGTGATGGTTTCTGTCGTAGTCTAGAAAGAATATACCATAAGGATCACTTACAACTGTGCCAGGAATGAAAGTTTCTCCAGGTGGTAGGGAGGTGTCAAGCGCTGAGAGATCAGCATCAGGGCCAAGAACTTCAGCACGAGAGAAACCAATACATGTTTCATTCCGTATAGGAGGACCTGAATCAGAGACTTTATTTTCCTTAGCAGAGACTCTTCTTTGTTGAGGAGGAAGAAGAGTGGAAGGAGGAATATCCACAGCAGAAGAAACCAGGTCGATCTGTTTATTTAAGATCTTCTCGACATGGCTTTTGAACTTTGAGCGTGATCCCTGAATGGCTAATTTCACTTCCATCCATTCAGACAGACCAAACTTGTCTAAGGTAGCAGCATAGAAGGTTTGCTTGGTCTTGTCTTCTCTGTAGACATCAACTTCAACAACAGGAACGTCTGAGTACAGTATTCCTCTGATGTTTACTTTGGTGATTGTGGATGGTCAAGATCGATAGGTCAGCATTTGTTTAGCCCATTCCAAAGTCGTATCAGAGACCTTGGTCTTTTCTCTAACGATCCTTTGAGTATCATCCCATAGCTGACGTTGAACATCAATGGGAGCTCTTTTCAGCTTGGGGTCTTTTACTGATCGTTGAGTAAGCTAGATGGCGTATTCTCTGTCTTTTTCTTCAGCATCCCTTCTTTCAGCGATTAGGCGTTCAGCTCTGAGGTGTTCCTTGTATTCCTTTTGGGAAATTCTGAACTTTGGAGGAACGGAAGGAAGTTGATCACGCTTTAGAATGATTCGCTGATCTTCGAGTCTCTTGATCATTTCATCTCTCTCTTCTTGATCCTCTTCACTTAGCTTTTGAGGAGCCAATGAAGGTATATTCTTGTGAGAGAGCATCTGTTCTTCAGGTTCATCAGTCTCATAGATCAAATCCAAGACTGGGATTATTTCTTCAGCGTTGGGAGCTGGGATTATTGTTAAAGTCACAGTTGTAGGAACTTCAGCGATATCCTCAAACAGGGGAGAGGACTAGCTGAAACACAACGATCTTACAAGTAAGAACATGGGTAGAACAGAGATAGAGAAAGAATGGCATAGTGTATATAGGTTTGTGGAGAGTAGAGCTGATAAAGTGTATAGAGGAGGGATGTGGAGTAAGGAGTTAGTGTACCTGACAAACCGGCTTTTTAAGCAAGATCGTCAGATTTTCATCATCTTCAACGACACCTTTTTTTTTGCCTTTGTCAACTTCAGATGCTGATGGCTTTGTCTTTGTCCGCTCCCCTGAGGTTTATTTATCTTGATCCCTTTAAGAGCTATGGTCCTCTGAGCAGGCTTGACGATAAAAGAGTCATCATCATCATCATCTTCATCTTCATCATTCTTTGGAGAAGAGGATGGTTCATCATCAGACTAGTCGATGGCTTCTTCATCTTCAGCTTCATTCTCAGATTCTTCAACTTCTTCTTCGAGTTGCTCCCCCTCAGATACAGAGGCGAGCTTCTCGGTTTCCTCAGGGTGTTCATCTCCCTGAGGTCCAGCGGTTGTTTCAATTGTCTTCTCACCCTCTTCACCAAGGGTAAGGTCTTCAGTCTTCTCTCCCCTGATATTATCATCATGGGAAAGGTCTTCAGCGCTCTTCTCCCCCTCTTTATCATGATGAGTGGGGGAGGAATGTGACGATTCAGCAGCTGTGGGTTTCTCCCTGTCTTCTTGGCCAGGGACCCCCACATAAGTCTCAATCGTTGATTATCTGTTTTGAAGAGCAGAAATACCAGGATTGATCTTCACGAGTTCAGCACGATCCGCCGCAGTAAAATGCTCAGGTGCAGGAGAAGGTGTAGGGGCAGGTGCAGGGGCGGTTGTGTTTGTCAGTATCTGCTGCAACAAATTCTGAATAGAAGTGATGTCATTCTTCATTGTATTGACATCGGTCTTCACATAACTCATATCAGTTTTTACTAAACTGACATCAGTCTTTACAGCAGACATATCACCTTCAAGTGTGCCAACCGATGTCTTCAGCGTTGTGACTTCGCTGGACATGGTGTCAACTGATTCTTGATGTCGAGGTAGTCTGTGTAGATGTCAGCTAGAACTTTGGCAAAATCGGAGAGTGATTTATCAACCTTTTCCACGTCAGCTTTGGAGGCATTCTTTTCGACCACGATTGTAAGCTTTGTAAGATTCTCTCCAGCGATTGTTACAGCTGAAGAGTTGCTGGAAAGAGTAGTTGTGAGACCTGTCAGCTTTGTCACTATAGTCTTCAGAGACGCGTTGATGTCTCCCAAATTAGGACCTGTAACATATAAGAACTTGTGAACAGAGGAAAGCTCAGAAATTTGGGGTTTAGTTACAGTGTTTAGGGTTTGTTGTATACCTGCAGGAGGATTGATGAAAGCATCAAAATCTCGATGTCCTGAGAAAAGTTCCATATCGTCAGCGAGAGAACGTGAATGTATGGTCATCTCTGCAGGTCTTATGTCCGCCATTCCTTGAGTGTCAGCTTTAGCTTCTGGAGGAATGACCGGTGCTTCAGTGATAACTGGAGTGGAGTCCAAATGAGTAGAGGGAGAAGCGAAGGATAAGAATGGAGGTTCAGTGCGGAGTTCAGCGTTGGATTCGCCGAGAATCGCTTCGTCAGTCTTTGGAGAGACTGAAGGAGGTTGGGTAGATTCCAAGTTTGTAACCTCGGCGTTTAGAGACGCTGAAGTTGGGATTGAATGGGTGGCTTGTTCAGCTGTGGCAGAGCGTACCACTGAACTTTCCTTCAGCCCAACAAGAGGAGCTGAGGAGTCTTTAGCAGGAGATTGCTTGGGTTGCTCCTTGGTTTTCTTAGTTCTTTTGGAACCAAGTTGGGATGAGGAGTGTTTCCTTTTAAGAGGAATGGAGATTGTAGTTGGGGTATCAGCAGTGGGTTTGTCCGCTGAAGTAGCTGCAGAAGTAGAAGAAGTAGGAGGATTGAGAAGAGTTAAGAGTGTAGAAAGACGTACCTCGTTTTCCACCGGTTTGAATTCGAGTACCTAAGGGCCAACCTGAGAGAGTTTCAGGTCACCTTCTGATGGGTAGCTGTCCTTCAGGCCTTTTTGGAATACGGCGCTGATAAATCGAGGATAGGGAACCCATAGAGATCTATTAGCGACGGAGTCCACTCTGAGTACCAGGTCATTGTAGATAATCGATGCCCAGTCTATATGTAGACCTTTCAGCAATGCATATCCCATTGCATGCTGAGGCTGAGCGGCTTGGTCAGAGGAGCCGGTTTTGGCAGTCATGCTGCTGATTAAATGAGCGAAGATGGAATTCATCTCGCTGGGCATTTTGGACTTCTTGATGAGGGTCAGTTTCTTCTCGGGCTTCTTGTCCCTGCCGGTTTCCCATACATAACCCATTGCATCGAAGAATGCAATGATGGCTTCCCTGTCTGAGTTTTTCTTGGGGTCAGGGAGGGGAACAAAAGGTTTTTCTTTGGTTGCGATGGGAAGGCTGAGGGCTTTGCGAATTATGGCAGGTGTAATCTTCATGGTGCCATAGTCAGTGTCGCCGAGGATGCAGTCAATTGTTTTGGAGGGGTCTTTGGCTGATGGTAGCTGAGAGTGTCTGGCAGAGTACCAGAATTGGGATAGCAAAAGCTGATGTGCAGGAGGTGTTATGGTCAGGGATGTGGAGATGGAACAGTTCTTCAGGAAGTTCACAGCATCATCTAGATGTGTGATTTGCTTTCGAGGAGGAAACTCGAGAAGCGCGTATAGGTTGTTTACCTTGGTCCAATCCAGTTTGTCAAGAGAGAACTTGACCTGAGGAGCCTTGAGGATGTCCAATTCCTCAGCAGAATCAGTAGCAGTGTTCTCAGCGGTGATGTTCTTGGAGATGTCAGTAGATTTCATTCTGTATTATCAGTTCAACCAAAGATTAACAAATAAGAATAATCTTAATGTGGAAAGATTTTTCCAATAAGATGGTTCGAAATTTGTCCATTTCATTCAGACAATAATGTCTTAATGAAGATTATGGTTTTTCTTGTTTTTTTTTAAACGAAATGCAAAGCCAATAAAAATCTTGTTTTCCAGTTTCTTTTGAAGATTGAGATTCTGGAAAAACGAATGTGTGAAGAACAAGTTTAAGATTTTGCGTTTAAACTTGAAGAACAACCATGAAAGGTTGTGTTTATAAAACCATGAAAGAAATGATTTCATTTTAAAAAGTTCTTTTGTTTGATCTTGTGAAAACAAAGAGAAGACCATTAACAAGTTTGAATAAACAGGTAAAATAAAATAATTATTAACCTGGTTCGTTGAAGAAGATGAAGTTCTTGAACAAGTTTGAAGTTCTTAAAAAATTCGAGAGCACAAATGCAACAGTGATTTTTTCTTAGCTTGGAGAAGAAGTTCGCGTAAAAGAAAAATATAAACCCAGAATGAGTTTATATAGTGAGTTTAGAGAAAGAGAAAATCTTGAGCGGGAAAAGATTTTCATCATGACACGGACACGTGTTTGCATTTGATTGGAAGGTAAACGAAACGTGCAAACGTGTGTCAGAAAAGAACGTGTCGGGGCTTATCCGTTGCAATGACGTCACAACTTGTCCTTTCATATTCTTGGTTTTCTCTGAGGTTTTGAAAAACCCAGGGACACTTTTGAAAACATGAAGCACTGAATTTAGAAATATCAGTGATGGTTTTAGAAATTTCAAAATATCGCTGATAAGGAAGAGATATTCAGCGATGCAATTTGTTTTGAAATCTTGCATTTACATGCGATTGTCAGAGAGAGAAAAACATACCTTGATATCAGCGAATCAAGTTTATTCAGAGAGAAGATGATAGAATGGGTTATATATGTTGATTTTATCCTATCGCTGATCAAATGTGAACCGCTGAAGATTTTACTCTTCAAAGTTCAGCATTCCAAGCTCGCTGATGAGAAAGTTGAACCTTGTCTCATCAAGAGGTTTGGTGAACATATCAGCTAACTAATAATCAGTTGGGATAAAGTGAAGTTCTATATCACCATTCATCACATGATCTCTGATAAAGTGATACCTGATTTCGATGTGTTTTGTCTTTGAGTGTAGCACTGGATTATTGGCTATAGCGATGGCACTAGTGTTGTCGCAATAGATTGGAATATTTGAGAGCTGAAGGTCATAGTCCAGTAGTTGATTTCTCATCCACAAGACCTGAAAACAACAGCTTCCAGCGGCTACATACTCAGCTTCAGCTGTGGAGGTGGACACTGAGTTTTGCTTTTTACTTGTCCAACTCACCAGCTTTCCACCCAGGAGCTGACATCCTCCTATGGTGCTTTTCCTATCCATTTTGCAACCTGCAAAATCACTATCTGAATAGGCGATTAAATCGAATCCTGAGTCTTTGGGATACCAAAGACCTAGATTCGTTGTACCCTTAACATATCGAAAAATTCGCTTTACAGCTTTCATATGAGATATCTTAGGTTCAGCTTGATATCGTGCACACAAACATGTTGCATACATAATATCGGGTCGGCTAGCTGTAAGATACAACAGTGAGCCGATCATCCCACGGTACAGCGTGACATTAACAGGAATTCCTTTTAAATCCTTGTCTAATGGCAGCGGTGGTGCCATAGGGGTTTTCATAGCTGAACTTTCAGTTAAATCGGATTTCTTCAGCATATTTTTAACATAGTTTCCCTGATTAATGAAAGTTCCTTTTTCATTTTGCTTTATCTGTAGACCAAGGAAATATGTTAGTTCACCCATCATCCTCATTTTATACTCATATTTCATTCTATCAGCGAAACGAGTACAAAGATCAGGGTTAGTAGAACCAAATATAATGTCATCAACATATATTTGAACAAGAATAATATGACCTTTTACGTTCCTGAAAAATAGAGTCTTGTCGATTTTACCTCGCTCAAATTTTTCAATATGGAGATAAGTAGAAAGAGTGTCATACCATGCACGTGGAGCTTGCTTTAAGCCATAAAGTGCCTTATCCAGATTATACACATAACCTGGACGCTTAGGATCCGAGAATCCTGGAGGTTGTTCCACATAGACTTCTTCATTTAGCTTTCCATTTAGAAACGCTGACTTAACATCCATCTGATATACTTTGAAGTCTTTGTGTACAGCATATGCTAAGAATAGACGAATAGATTCTAGTCTTGCTACTGGAGCAAATGTTTCATCGTAATCTATGCCTTCCTCTTGTCTGTATCCCTGAGCAACGAGACGAGCCTTGTTGCGGGTTATAGTTCCATGTTCGTCCAACTTGTTTCGATAGACCCATTTAGTGCCTATCATTGTTTTGTCAGTTGGTCTTCGAACAAGTTTCCAAACTTTGTTTCTTTCGAATTCAGTCAGCTCTTCTTGCATGGCGCTGACCCAGTTTGGATCTTTGAAGGCATCATCTACTTTCTTTGGTTTCAGTTAGAGAAATAAAATTGACAAATAAACAAATATTACCTGCACTTCGTCGAGTCTGAATACCAGCGTTTGGATCACCAAGAATTTGATCAATTGGGTGATTTACAGTTCATCGCTGAGCCGGAGCGTGAGACGCGACTCAACCAGAACTGGAGGAGCTGAAGATGAAGCTTCAGCGACGTCTGGAGTATCAGCCAAGAGAGGAATGGATGCAGTCGTCATTATATTCACTGATTGCTGAGAAGTAGATAGAATGTCTGAGACATTTGGTTCAGAAGCAGGTATAGTGTTTATAGGAACAGCTGAGACCCATGATGTTTCAGCTTCACTATTCTGCATATTTGGAATGATAGTAGGACCATCATCTTCCACTGTATGAGTATGAGGAGTGGGAATGTCTTCTGAATCACCAAGATGAGAAAACATCCATTGATTCAGTTCTTCAGTAACAGCGGACGGTTTAGAGTTCGCTGAACGGGATTCGTCAAACGTGACGTGAATAGTTTCTTCTACAGTTTGTCTTCTTCGATTGAAGACTCTGAAGGCTTTGGAGACTGAGGAGTATCCAAGAAAGATTCCATCATCAGCTTTAGGATCAAACTTTCCAAGGGCATCTCTGTTATTCAGTATGAAACACTGACATCCAAAGATGTAAAGAAAGCTGATTGAAGGCTTTCTCCCATGAAAATGTTCATAAGCTGTTTTATTGAATCTTTTAACTATCAGCGACCTGTTTTGCGTAAAACAAGCAGTGTTAACAGCTTCTGCCCAAAACTGAGTAGGCAGTTGAGAATCGCTGAGCATTGAACGTGCAACTTCAATAATTGTTCTATTTCTTCTTTCAGCGACTGCATTTTGTTGCGGTGTTCTCACTGAAGAAAAGTTGCGAGAAATACCCTTACTCTCAAAGAAGGAATCAAGAGAACTATTTTTGAATTCAGTCCCATGATCACTCCTTATTGAGCGAACGGTCAAGTTGTTCAGGGTTTCCATCGTCCGAACAAAGGTGATGAGTTCTTCAGGGGTGTCACTCTTAGAACGAAGAAACATAACCCATGTATAACGAGAGAATTCATCAACTATGACCAGTGTATATTTCTTTCCAGCGATGGATTGTTTGTTAACAGGGCCAAACAGATCCCAACCAGATCCATATGGAGTAGTTGTAGAGGAGACGACACTGAGGAGACTTGCTTTGACTTAAAGCTTGCTTTGGTCTGCTTCCCTTTCTCACACGCTGAACATAAAGACTCTTTGGCGTATGAGTGCTGAGGTAGACCAGTAACTAACTCTTTTGAAGAAAGAGTGTTCAGTGTCTTGAAATTCAGATGAGAGAGCCTTTTATTCCATAGCCAGTTGACATCAGATGAGGCTTTTGAGAAGAAACATGAGTTCTCAGTGGTTGTTGAGTCCATGTTTATTACATAAACATTTTCCAAACGATAACCGCTGAGAGCTATCTTCTCCTTTCGTCAGTGACAAAGCAGGATTCCTTGGTAAAGATTACCTTGATATCCTTGTCGCAAAGCTGACTGATGCTTAACAGATTATGCTTCAGCCCTTCAACATATGCGACTCTTCTGAAGGTTGTTGTACCATTTGAGAGTACACCAAACCCTCGGGATGTACTTTTCCATTTCCTCCGAAAGTTACAGAGGGACCCTTCTCTTCCTTGATTTCTTGGGAAACACTGAGTTTCTCGTAACTTTCTTAGACCTGCACTCGTTAGCAAAATGTCCAATCTTTTCGCAGTTAAAACAAGTAGCAGTAGCCTTATCAACAGGAGCTGATGATCTTGGCTTATCAGTTATAGAAAGAGGTTTGTTCTTTCTGAACATTTTCTTTTTGGCGAATCTCCTGAACTTTTTAGTTAGGAGAGCCAAAGATTATTCATCATCTGAAGAGTCAAAATCTGATGACCTTTCAGAGTTACTCTCTAACTCAGTGATAGTGACCGAGGTTCGCTGAGTAGAAGGTTCCTCTGAGATTAAAGCAACCGGGGTGCTTTTGGAATCTTTTACAAGATTTTTCTTAAGATGGCTTGATTGCTCATGATTCAGCATCGTGCCATATAAGGTAGCAAGGGTCATTGATCTTAGATCCTTTGACAGCTTGAGACACATAGAATAATTGTCCCAGCTTTCAGGTAAACATTCTAGAAACTTTGTCAGCACTTCAAAGTTAGAATATTCCTTACCAACAGTTTTTAGATCTATTATTAAGCAGTTGAAACGTTGGTGAACTTCAGAGAGAGTCTCATTCTTACCACAAATGAAACTTTGATACTGTCTTACCAGGTTGATCTTTCGAGAGTCCTGGACTTTAGCAGTACCTTCATACTGAACACAGATTGTGTCCCACATGGCTTTTGAGGATTTTAGGTTCATGACGGAATGGTAGACTTCGTCAGGAAGAGCCATGGATAGTATGGATCTGGCTTTTGAGTCAATAGCCACTTTCTTCTTATCTTCGTCAGTCAACATATGAACTTCTTTAGGAACCAGCCTTTCTAGAATAGCAGGTCTATTCTAAGCGGCTGGAACTGCAACATCAATTCTTACAGGAATAAATGGGCCGTTTTCAAGATAGTAAGGCATAGTAGGGTCTACACCTTCTAAGAAGAGAGTCATCCTATTTTTCCATAGATTAAAATTATCTCTGGAGAATCTAGGGGATTTTGCAAGAGAACCATTGTCTATATAGTTTGTGTTTGTGTTGGTAGCCATTTTTAGAAATAGCAAGGAAGATAAATCTTAGTATAGATTAGATCTTTGTTTATGAGATTAAACAAATCCGCTCTGATACCACTTGTTGGTCCCGAAGGGTTATACAAGTTTGTAGAAGGGGGGGTTGAATACAAACACACAGATTTTACTTTTCTAAATTGTTTATTGATAAATCATTAACAATTTACAGCTTGTTGCGGAAACAAGATTAAGGATAAACCTAAATCTAAACAAGTTGGAACACTAAGTTTCTTGCACTAAGAAAGAGAAGGAAATTACTAATAATAACCTATCTCAAGATAAGAAAGTTGAACTTGTCCAGAGTTAGCAAGTTACCTCAAAATGAAGTGAGTTCATCTTCTTATATACTGCATGCATTTAATGCATAGCAGTTTACACTTTACACGTGGCAGCAGCTGATTGGTTGCATGTCATTGACCTTTGTTGACAACCTTAGTAGCCGCATGTTTGAACAGTGTAGTATCAGAGTGGTTGTACGATTTCAGACAATAAGGAGGTTCTTTTCTGACATATCGTACGGAGTCGTGCAAGGGTGGTTAAGACAAAAGTACTTTGTACGGAGGACTTCATGATCAGTTTTTCGTTGATTCGGCGCTTCATCATTGTTTATCAGCGAATGATAAAGTTCAGCGATAGCTGAAGTCCTGTACTTGATACTTCACGTTGAGTGGACAAATCTGAGTCTTCGCTGATCCGCATCAGTTCATTAGGAGACTTGTCGCTGGTTCTTGAGCTTGATCTTCGACTTCAGCGTAGAACCTGTGTTGACGTGAAACTTTTCTTCAGAGATCATAAGTAAACAACTAACTTATCAGCGATCACCATAAGGACTGAACAGACTCAGAATATTATGGTGAACAGTTTCGCTGAATGTTTAATCTAAAGAGTGTGATTTCCTATCAGCGGTACTGTAAGATCTTAGTACTTATCAGCGATAGTGAAACTCTGATACATATTGTTTACTCATAATTTTCACTAAGTGTTGGTCCCGAAGGGTTATGCAAGTTTGTAGAAGGGGGGGTTGAATACAAACACACAGATTTTACTTTTCTAAATTGTTTATTGATAAATCATTAACAATTTACAGCTTGTTGCGGAAACAAGATTAAGGATAAATCCTAAATCTAAACAAGTTGGAACACTAAGTTTCTTGCACTAAGAAAGAGAAGGAAATTACTAATAATAACCTATCTCAAGAATAAGAAGGATGAACTTGTCCAGAGTTAGCAAGTTACTTCAAAATGAAGTGAGTTCATCTTCTTATATACTGCATGCATTTAATGCATGTCAGTATACACTTTACACGTGGCCGCAGCTGATTGGTTGTATGTCATTGACCTTTGTTGACAACCTAAGTAGCCGCATGTATGAACAGTGTAGTATCAGTTTTGTTGTACGAATACAAACAATAAGGTGGTTCTATTCTGACATATCGTACGGAGACGTGCAAGGGTGGTTGAGACAAAAGTACTTTGTACGAAAGATTTCATGATCAGCTTTTCGATGTTTCAGTGATCTATCATTTCATATCAGCGAATGATAGAGTTCAGCGATAGCTAAAGTCTTGTACGTGATACTTCACGTTGATTGGACAAATCTGAGTCTTCGCTGATCCGCATCAGTTCATTAGGAGACTTGTCGCTGGTTCTTGAGCTTGATCTTCGACTTCAGCGTAGAACCTGTGTTGACGTGAAACTTGTCTTCAGAGATCATAAGTAAACAACTAACTTATCAGCGATCACCATAAGGACTGAACAGATTCAAAATATTATGGTGAACAGTTTCGTTGAATGTTTAATCTAAAGAGTGTGAGTTCCTATCAGCGGTACTGTAAGATCTTAGTACTTATCAGCGATAGTGAAACTCTGATACATATTGTTTACTCATAATTTTCACTAAGTATATAAGAGAGGGTCATTATCAAATCACTGAGGGTTTGGATCAACAATCTCCCCCTATTTGATTATGACATAGCAACAAAGAAAATTGCTATTTAATGAAAACATAAGGATAAAAAGAACTCATAAAATATTTGTCCCTTTTACTGTTTTCTGGGATCTTTTCTGTACTGATAGAGTAAAGTACGTTCGCTGAAATTTTTCTTTAAACTTTGTAAAGATTACAGAGGGAAGTGGAAAAATTACAAGTACAGCGAATAAAATTACAAGTACAAAAGATGTAGACAGATAAGGATAGAAAGAATTACAAGGCGATCCTATCCGTCAAAAGGTTCTTCCTTAATGATGTGGCAATCATCCAGTCAGGGACATCTACTCCTTGATTCTTTTTGTTCAGAGCTTCTTCAAAAATCAAGGGCTTCAGGTGTCTAGCTTTAATGTTGCGTCTGACTTCACACCAGTATATGAGATCTCTGAGTTGTTCGATGGGAGCGATGTGGAGCTCAGAGATATGTTGAAAGTGATGGTTTCCGTCAGAGTCTAGAAAGAATATACCATAGGGATCACTTACAACTGTGCCAGGAATGAAAGTTTCTCCAGGTGGTAGGGAGGTGTCAAGTGCTGAGAGATCAGCATCAGGGCCAAGAACTTCAGCACGAGAGAAACCAATACCTGTTTCATTCCGTATAGGAGGACCTGAATCAGAGACTTTCTTTTCCTTAGTAGAGACTCTTCTTTGTTGAGGAGGAAGAAGAGTGTAAGGAGGAATATCCACAGCAGAAGAAACCAGGTCGATCTGTTTGTTTAACATCTTCTCGACATGGATTTTGAACTTTGAGCGCGATCCCTGAATGGCTAATTTCACTTCCAACCATTCAGAGACACCAAACTTGTCTAAGGTAGCAGCATAAAAGGTTTGCTTGGTCTTGTCTTCTCTGTAGACATCAACTTCAACAATAGGAACGTCTGAGTATAGTCTTCCTCTGATGTTTACTTTGGTGATTGTGGATGGTCGAGATCGATAGGTCAGCATTTGTTTAGCCCATTCCAAAGTCGTATCAGAGACCTTGGTCTTTTCTCTAACGATCCTTTGAGTATCATCCCATAACTGACGTTGAACATCAATGGGATCTCTTTTCAGCTTGGGGTCTTTTACTGATCGTTGAGTAAGCTGGATGGCGTATTCTCTGTCTTTTTCTTCAGCTTCCCTTCTTTCAGCGATTAGGCGTTCAGCTCTGAGGTACGGAAGGGAGTTGATCACGCTTTAGAATGATTCGCTGATCTTCGAGTCTCTTGATCATTGCATCTCTCTTTTCTTGATCATCTTCACTTAGCTTTTGAGGAGCCAAGGAAGGTCTATTTTTGTGAGAGAGCATCTGTTCTTCAGGTTTATCAGTCTCAGAGATCAAATCCAAGACTGGGATTATTTCTTCAGCGTTGGGAGCTAGGATTATTGTTGAAGTCGCAACTGTATGAACTTCAGCGATATCCTCAAACAGGGGAGAGGACTAGCTGAAACACAGCGATCTTACAAGTAAGAACATGGGTAGAACAGAGATAGTGTATATATGTTTGTGGAGAGTAGAGCTGATACTGTGTATAGAGGAGGGATGTGGAGTAAGGAGTTAGTGTACCTGACAAACCGGCTTTTTAAGCAAGATCGTCAGATTTTCATCATCTTCAACGACACCTTTTTTTTGCCTTTGTCAGCTTCAGATGCTGATGGCTTTGTCTTTGTCCGCTCCCCTAAAGGTTCATTTATCTTGATCCCTTTAAGAGCTATGGTCCTCTGAGCAGGCTTGATAAAAGAGTCATCATCATCATCATCATCTTCATCGTCATCATTCTTTGGAGAAGAGGATGGTTCATCATCAGACAAGTCGATGGCTTCTTCATCTTCAGCTTCAGTCTCAGATTCTTCAGCTTCTTCTTCGAGTTGCTCCCCCTCAGATACAGAGGCGAGCTTCTCGGTTCCCTCAGGGTGTTCATCTCCCTGAGGTCCAGCGGCAGTTTCTTCAAATGTCTTCTCACCCTCTTCAGTAAAGGTGAGGTCTTCAGTCTTCTCTCCCCTGATAGATTCATCATGGGAAAGGTCTCCAGCGCTCTTCTCCCCCTCTTTATCATGATGAGTGGGGGAGGAATGTGACGATTCAGCAGTTATGGGTTTCTCCCTGTCTTCTTGGCCAGGGACCCCCACATAAGTCTCAATCGTTGACAATCTGTTTTGAAGAGCAGAAATACCAGGATTGATCTTCACGAGTTCAGCACGATCCGCCGCAGTAAAATGCTCAGGTGCAGGAGCAGGTGCAGGGGCAGGTGCATGGGCGGTTGTGTTGGTCAGGATCTGCTGCAACAAATTCTGAATAGAAGTGATGTCATTCTTCGTTGTATTGACATCGGTCTTCACAGAACTCATATCAGTTTTTACTGAACTGACATCAGTCTTTACAGCAGACATATCACCTTCAAGTGTGCCAACCGATGTCTTCAGCGTTGTGACTTCGTTGGACATGGTGTCAACTGATTTCTTGATGTCGAGGTAGTCTGTGTAGATGTCAGCTAGAACTTTGGAAAAATCGCCTAGTGATTTATCAACCTTCGCCACGTCAGCTTTGGAGGCATTCTTTTCGACAACGGTTGTAAGCTTTGTAAGATTCTCTCCAGCGATTGTTACAGCTGAAGAGTTGCCGGAAAGAGTAGTTGTGAGACCTGTCAGCTTTTTCTCTATAGTCTTCAGAGACGCGTTGATGTCTCCCAAATTAGGACCTGTAACAAAAAAGAACTTATGAACAGAGGAAAGCTCAGAAGTTTGGGGTTTAGTTACAGTGTTTAGGGGTTGTTGTATACCTGTAGGAGGATTGATGAAAGCATCAAAATCTCGATGTCCTGAGAAAAGTTCCATATCGTCAGCGAGAGAACATGAACGTATGGTCATCTCTGCAGGTCCTATGTCCGTTATTCCTTGAGTGTCAGCTTTAGCTTCTGGAGGAATGACCGGTGCTTCAGTGATAACAGGAGTGGAGTCCAAATGAGTAGAGGGAGAAGCGAAGGATAAGAATGGAGGTTCGGTGTGGAGTTCAGCGTTGGATTCGCCGAGAATCGCTTCGTCAGTCTTTTGAGAGACTGAAGGAGGTTGGGTAGATTCCATGTTTGTAACCTCAGCGTTTAGAGACGCTGAAGTTTGGATAGAATGGGTGGCTTGTTCAGTTGTGGCAGAGCGTACCACTGAACTTTCCTTCAGCCCAACAAGAGGAGATGAGGAGTCTTTAGCAGGAGATTGCTTGGGTTGCTCCTTGGTTTTCTTAGTTCTTTTGGAACCAAGTTGGGGTGAGGAGTGTTTCCTTTTAAGAGGAATGGAGATTGCAGCTGGGGTATCAGCGATGGGTTTGTCCGCTGAAGGAGCCGCAGAAGTAGAAGAAGTAGGAGGATTGAGAAGAGTTAAGAGTGTAGAAAGACGTACCTCGTTTTCCACCGGTTTGAAGTCGAGTACCTTAGGGCCAACCTGAGAGAGTTTCAGGTCACCCTCTTGAGGGTAGCTGTCCTTCAGGCCTTTTTGGAATACGGCGCTGATGAATCGAGGATAGGGAACCCATGGAGATCTGTCAGCGGCGGAGTCCACTCTGAGTACCAGGTCATCATAGATAATCGATGCCCAGTCTATATGTAGACCTTTCAGCAATGCATATCCCATTGCATGCTGAGGCTGAGCGGCTTGGTCAGAGGAGCCGGTTTTGGCAGTCATGCAGCTGATTAAATGAGCGAAGATGAAATTCATCTCTCTGGGCATTTTGGACTTCTTGATGAGGGTCAGTTTCTTCTCGGGCTTCTTGTCCCTGCCGGTTTCCCATACATAACCCATTGCATCGAAGAATGCAATGATGGCTTCCCTGTCTGAGTTTTTCTTGGGGTCAGGGAGGGGAACAAAAGGTTTTTCTTTGGTTGCGATGGGAAGGCTGAGGGCTTTGCGAATTATGGCAGGTGTAATCTTCATGGTGCCATAGTCAGTGTCGCAGAGGATGCAGTCAATTGTTTTGGAGGGGTCTTTGGCTGATAGTAGCTGAGAGTGTCTGGCAGAGTACCAGAATTGGGATAGCAAAAGCTGATGTGCAGGAGGTGTTATGGTCAGGGCTGTGGAGATGGAACAGTTCTTCAGGAAGTTCACAGCATCATCTAGATGTGTGACTTGCTTTCGAGGAGGAAACTCGAGAAGCGCATATAGGTTGTTTACCTTGGTCCAATCTAGTTTGTCAAGAGAGAACTTGACCTGAGGAGCCTTGAGGATGTCCAATTCCTCAGCAGAATCAGTAGCAGTGTTCTCAGCGGTGATATTCTTGGAGATGTCAGTAGATGCCATTCTGTATTATCAGTTCAACCAAAGATTAACAAATAAGAATAATCTTAATGTAGAAAGATTTTTCCAATAAGATGGTTCACAATTTGTCCATTTCATTCAGACAATAATGTCTTAATGATTGTTGGGTCTAGAAAGCCCCAATTATATAGAAAGTTTTATAAAGTCCACGTAAAGTCAATGAAAGTCAAATGTTTTGTAATTAGCTTTATTAGTCTTTTGGGCTTTGGGAGTTTAATGGGAGTTAAATGGGCTTGGGCCCATGTCATGTAATTAGACACTATAAATAGGTGTCTTGGGCTTACATTGTCATTAGAGACTTTGAGAGTTATTTGATAGATCAGTATACTTTGAGAGAGTCGTATACTTTCAATTCTCCTCCATTGTATTGTAAAGCATATGAATAGAGATCATTCAACAAATTGTTCTTCTTGCCTATTTTCTATTCTACATTTATGGAGTTTCTTGATTGTTGCTTCAACTATGGGA
This sequence comes from Saussurea involucrata, assembly GCA_033807775.1. Classification (NCBI taxonomy): domain Eukaryota; kingdom Viridiplantae; phylum Streptophyta; class Magnoliopsida; order Asterales; family Asteraceae; genus Saussurea; species Saussurea involucrata. Next base: position 118,077,211 of record CM066322.1, read on the forward strand.
CTTACAATTGTACCAGAAAGGCCACATCGATATATCTTAAACCCATTTGTACCAGTAGAACATGGCTTTCTATCTGGTTCTATTGCAGGATTTGGGTCAGCCGATCCCAGACCAGTTGATCTTAGGGACTAGGTGTCGAGCACCCCTTAGGACTTACTCTCCCAAACCAGAAAGGCCACAGGTACAAACTTTCAAACTAAATGATTTTATATATATATATATATATTTATTTCATCTCAATCACTTGGTTCTAAAACGTAGTACTTCTCCCATATTTTCGTTTCCATCCATACCCACTCAAAAGCATTTCAACATGCTACTGTTTCACATAATTCAGGGGAACCATCCCACACTCATTTGGAGGGAGGTGATAAATCTCAACCTATTTTTCAACACATTGAGTCTGAATATCACAGTCCTATTCAATTTGAGCCTGAAATTCCTTCTAACACTGGCACAAATCAGGAATTTCGTATTCCTGACACAACATTCATAGACATACCTAATATTGGGTGTCGAGGATTGGATGGAAGTCCTGGTGAGGTGAACATTACAAAAGCCTCATTCAAACGTGCATCTGTTGTACAAGATGACTTTGTGTTATCTACAGGCCATGAGCCCTTTGGGCACATGAAAACTGGACCATCTGTTGGTTCAGGTTCACAGTTAGACCATTCTGAATTTGAAAAGATTCAGAATCAAAACAAGGTGATGGGGGAAAAGGTTGAAAAATTGGAGAAAAAGGTGGATGATTTGAATGATGAGGTGACAGGATTAAAAGATATGTTGGAGGGTAAATTGAAATCTGTTGAAACTAAAATAGATACTGTGAAGGTATCCTTGGAATGTCATGAAAAGGAGATCAAGGATATAATGTCTGAATTTCAAAAAGATCTGTTGAAACAAATGCAGAGTATGCAGGAATCCGTATTGAAAGCACTGAGTGTATCTATGGCTTCTACTTCAAAACCTCTTGATCTTGTTCCACTTGCAGAAGCTGAACCTGAAGGTGTTTTTGGTCAGAACTCCAAAAGAAAGTTTGATGATAATGATCCCTATGATCATCAAAAGGGGGAGAAAAGGCAAAGGTTGAGTTCTGATGATGACATTTGCATAGAGGATTTTGAAATAGCAGATATGCACTTAGTCAGTACAAAGAATACAGAAATTCAGACAGAAGAAGTTGTAAAGACAATGAATACTCAGATAGTTCATATTGATAGTTCAGACACAGAGGAAATGGAGGTGGAAAACATAGATGGTGATTCAGATAAAACAGAAGAATTGAATTTAGACACAGAGATGGAAATCAACTCTGATGAAACTGAAGCTATTGAGGAACCTGTGTTGAGGTCAGAGGAAACAGTGGAGAGTTTAATGGTTGACAACACTTGTACAGATATTGTTCTTTATGACAGAGATAGTGTGATGAATTCTGAATCAGCAGAAAGAAGATTAAATGAGAATTTGATCAGAAGGATGCAAAGTGAGTTAGTCAGAGCACTTAACGTCCAGAATATTCAACAAGGTATAAAACTGATAAGGCCTATTGATCTATTGGGAGAAGAAAATAGAAAATGAATTGTACAGAATCAACAAAAGAGAGAAATGTTTTGTAATTAGCTTTATTAGTCTTTTGGGCTTTGGGAGTTTAATGGGACTTACAATTGGTATCAGAGCCAATCAACAAACAAATTCATTCAAGATCATGTTCGTGTTCTTGAAGATTTCTTGATCAATTCGTCAATTGATTCCGCTGCTACTAGTAATTCTTGATTTCTTAGTAATTCTTGAATTCATTATACATTTGTTCAAGAAATTCGATTTGTCTTTCTGTTGAATCGATTCAATTCAATTTTACAATCAAGTCATCCAAAGAATTTCTCTCTATGCTGATTAATTTTCGAAATTAAACAGAGATCACAGGTATGTTTTCAAAATTCTTGATTGGTTTCTTGATCAAAGTGATTCTATCTGCTGCATGTTGATTACTATTCAAATTTTTTGTTGAAAAGAAGATTTCATTAATTCATGTACTCTAACTGTTTGATGAAATGCATGTGACAGATTTGATCAATTCTTGCATGTTCTAGATCTGTGTTGATTCTCATTTTTTATCATAATTCATAGTTGATATTTGAATTTGTCATTTCATCATGCATGAGATTGTTGAAGTTTTTGAGCAACCCTGCAAATTTTGGTTGAAAAATTCTGATTTTTGAGCAAGTTATGGTGGTTTGAAGTTCAGAATGTTCAAAAATCACAAAATCCAAACATTTTTCTAAGGAATTTTCTCTGGATAGTTTTATCAGAATTCTGACTCTCTTACTCAGAAGTTCTGACTCTACTACTCAGAATTTTGACTCAACTAATCAGAATTCTGACTCTGATACTTAGAATTTTGAACAAGTTACTCAGACTTCTGACTCTACTACTCAGAATTCTGACTCAACTAATCAGAATTCTGACTCTTATACTTAGATTTTTGAACAAGTTACTCAGACTTCTGACTCTACTACTCAGAATTCTGACTCAACTAATCAGAATTCTGACTCTGATACTTAGAATTTTGAACAAGTTACTCAGAATTCTAACTTTTCTACTCAGAATTCTGACTCAACTACTCAGAATTTGGATTTTTGATATCTAATGAGGAATCATTGTAGATGATTACCAAAATCTCTTGATTTTGCAGGATTATCTTGATTTGAGAGGAAGTATTGTCTCAAAATTTGATCTGATTGTTTCAAAATATAGTTCAAAACCCGTGCTTCGACGTTTTATGTTTTTGAACATATCAGTTCAAAACCCGTACTTAAATGACTATGGCTTCTGAATAATTCCCGTACTTCAGAGACTAAGACTTCTAAACAAATCAGTTTAGAACTCATACTTCTCAAGTGATATCCTTAACTGTCATATTTTTATGTTTCAAGGAACAAGTGGTGAAAGGTAACATTGCATTATGTTTTATTTCTATTGCTTTGAATGTTTGAATCTTAACAAATTTAATTCAATGAATAAAATGTGTGTCAAGGGTGATTTTGCAAGTATTTTTGTATTATCTGAGCTATATTTGTTTCAACTTTCACTTCTGAAATAAATCGAAAGGTTAGCAAAACATGAATGAAATTATGCTAACTGCTCAATGTTATGAAATCTATACTTATATAGAATATAATGCTCAAAAAGCCTAAATGTCAGAATGATGGATGGAAACGAAAATATGGGAGAAGTACTACGTTTTAGAACCAAGTGATTGAGATGAAATAAATATACATAAAATCATTTAGTTTGAAAGTTTGTACCTGTGGCCTTTCTGGTTTGGGAGAGTAAGTCCTAAGGGGTGCTCGACACCTAGTCCCTAAGATCAACTGGTCTGGGATCGGCTGACCCAAATCCTGCAATAGAACCAGATAGAAAGCCATGTTCTACTGGTACAAATGGGTTTAAGATATATCGATGTGGCCTTTCTGGTTTGGGAAATTAAGTTCCAAGGGGTGCTTGTCACCTAGCACCTAAGACCAACTGGTCTGGGATATGCTGACCCAAATCCTGCTATAGAACCAGATAGAAAGTCATGTTTAACGATGTATCTTATTCTTACTAAACTTTTTGATTAAAAGATGCCAATGTGCACAAAATTAAAAGATGTCAATGAGCACAAAAGAAAAGATGCCAATGAGCACACATCTCGTGAAACTTGGGAAAATACAAAGTCGCGATAAACCTGTAAATTTGTGAAAATCCTGATTTTGGACAAATAGTGTGAGTAGAGCAAAGTATTCTTATGTGTCTTAGAATTGCATATGCTTGAAGCTAATCATATTTCGCATGTTAAACACACCAAATAGATTTAATAAAGAGATTGAAACTGAACATTTTTAACTTGATATGCAATGATGACTTGTATTTGAATCCAAACACATACATTTGATTTCATTTTATTGAAAATTTTGTTAAATTTCATTAAGTTGGATTTCTTTTGTAAAGTTTTCAAATGATCAAATGTTAGTAGTTATCAAGTGTATGAATCTTATTTTGAAATGAATAATTTTAATGAAATATATGCATACTTTCAGGGGGAGAAAACAAATTGCTCCAGAATTCTTATTTTGAGGGGGAGCAAGGTTATTCATTAAGGAGGAGATTGTTAGTGATACTCAGAAACGCGACTGAAATTGAAGAAGTTTTTCAATGATCATGATGATCTCAAATCATAAATGAGAGGGGGAGAATGTTCATTAAATGTACAATCATTGTCATTTTGATGATCATGGTTATGATAATCAAAAGGGGGAGAAGAAAATAGAAAATGATTTGTACAGAATCAACAAAAGAGAGAAATGTTATTTTTAAGGGGGAGAAGAGGAAAAGGAAACTGATCCAGTTTATTCAGAATTCTGATCAAGTGCAATCAGTTTTGAATGACTCCTCAGAAGTTTAAGTAAGGGAACTCAGAAGTCAGATTGTGGAATGTCAAAAGTTAATCAGAAATCAATGTTCAAATGATGGTTCAGAACTAAGTCTTCGAAGCTTTATCAGAACTCTGACCCCAATAGTCAGAACTTTATCGTGTGGAATCAGAATTTCAGAGTTAGAATTTTTTCAGAAGTTCTTCATGTTCAGAATTCTGATTGACTTACTCAGAATTCTGATTGGTCTACTCAGAACTTTTACTTAGTTTATTTTGGAGTAAAGGTGCAATTTCAGAAATGTTTAACAGCTTTGCGCACCTGTCGTATTTTGCTCAGAACACCCTCCTCGAAGCTCCAAATTTGACGATTTCAGATGCGCTGGATTCCTAAGACACAGATGAACATTTTTCATGTTTTGAGTTTGTTCTGAATCGATGTGCTTATTGGTCAGATTCTGTGTCAAAGTCAGTGTATAGCTGCTGGACCGAAGCAATATTTTTCACGATATTTCTCCCAACTTTCAGAAAGGTGTTCTATCTTCTATTTTTGTGGATCCAAGCTGAGTTATTGAAGTGTATTAAGACACGTCCTCCTATGATCTTAATGGATTAAGCTCTTGAGCTTAATGATCATACAACTCGAATTTCAAGGACGAATTCTTTATTATAAACTGAGGTTGTTTCAGTCGAGCTTATTGCACATTGGATTCGATTTTAAAGTTGTAATTTGTGAAGAAGAAGAGCAAATTCTGAGGGGGGGCTTGGATAGATTTGCAAGGCGTGAAGATATGCAACACTAAAGTTTTCAAAGAAATCAAGGGGGAGATCATTTGAAGATGCTTTCTTTATAAAACTTTAGGGGGAGATTGTTGGGTCTAGAAAGCCCCAATTATATAGAAAGTTTTATAAAGTCCACGTAAAGTCAATGAAAGTCAAATGTTTTGTAATTAGCTTTATTAGTCTTTTGGGCTTTGGGAGTTTAATGGGACTTACAATGAAGATTAGGGTTTTTCTTGTTTTTTTTTTTAAAAAACGAAATGCAAACCCAATAAAAATCTTGTTTTCCAGTTTCTTTTGAAGATTGAGATTCTGGAAAAACGAATGTGTGAAGAACAAGTTTAAGATTTTGCGTTTAAACTTGAAGAACAACCATGAAAGGTTGTGTTCATAAAACCATGAAAGAAATGATTTCATTTTAAAAAGTTCTTTTGTTTGATCTTGTGAAAACAAAGAGAAGATCATTAACAAGTTTGAAGAAACAGGTAAAATAAAAGGGATATTAACCTGGTTCGTTGAAGAAGATGAAGTTCTTGAACAAGTTTGAAGTTCTTGAAAAATTTGAGAGCACAAATGCAACAGTGATTTTTTCTTAGCTTGGAGAAGAAGTTCGCGTAAAAGAAAAATATAAACCCAGAATAAGTTTATATAGTGACTTTAGAGAAAGAGAAAATCTTGAGCGGGAAAAGATTTTCATCGTGACACGGACACGTGTTTGCATTTGATTGGAAGGTAAACGAAACGTGCAAACGTGTGTCAGAAAGGAACGTGCTGGGGCTTATCCGTTGCAATGACGTCACAACTTGTCCTTTCATATTCTTGGTTGTCTCTGAGGTTTTGAAAAACTCAGGGACACTTTTGAAAACATGAAGCACTGAATTTAGAAATATCAGTGATGGTTTTAGAAATTTCAAAATATCGCTGATAAGGAAGAGATATTCAGCAATGCAATTTGTTTTGAAATCTTGCATTTGCATGCGATTGTCAGAGAGAGAAAAACATACCTTGATATCAGTGAATCAAGTTTACTCAGAGAGAAGATGATAGAATGGGTTATATATGTTGATTTTATCCTATCGTTGATCAAATGTGAACCGCTGAAGATTTTACTCTTCAAAGTTCAGCATTCCAAGCTTGCTGATGAGAAAGTTGAACCTTGTCTCATCAAGAGGTTTGGTGAACAGATCAGCTAACTGATAATCGGTTGGGATAAAGTGAAGTTCTATATCACCGTTCATCACATGATCTCTGATAAAGTGATACCTGATTTCGATGTGTTTTGTCTTTGAGTGTAGCACTGGATTATTGGCTATAGCGATGGCACTTGTGCTGTCGCAATAGATTGGAATATTTGAGAGCTGAAGGTCATAGTCCAGTAGTTGATTTCTCATCCACAAGACCTGAGAACAACAGCTTCCAGCGGCTACATACTCAGCTTCAGCTGTGGAGGTGGACATTGAGTTTTTCTTTTTACTTGTCCAACTCACCAGCTTTCCACCCAGGAGCTGACATCCTCCTGTGGTGCTTTTCCTATCCATTTTGCAACCTGCAAAATCACTATCTGAATAGGCGATTAAATCGAATCCTGAGTCTTTGGGATACCAAAGACCTAGATTCGTTGTACCCTTAAGATATCGAAAAATTCGCTTTATAGCTTTCATATGAGATATCTTAGGTTCAGCTTGATATCGTGCACACAAACATGTTGCATACATAATATCGAGTCGGCTAGCTGTAAGATACAACGGTGAGCCGATCATCCCATGGTACAGCGTGACATTAACAGGAATTCCTTTTAAATCCTTGTCTAGTGTCAGCGGTGGTGCCATAGGGGTTTTCATAGTTGAACATTCAGTTAAATCGAATTTCTTCAGCATATCTTTAACATACTATCCCTGATTAATGAAAGTTCCTTTTTCATTTTGTTTTATCTGTTGACCAAGGAAATATGTTAGTTCACCCATCATGCTCATCTTATACTCATCTTTCATTCTATCAGTGAAACGAGTACAAAGATCAGGGTTAGTAGAACCAAATATAATGTCATCAGCATATATTTGAACAAGAATAATATGACCTTTTACTTTCCTGAAAAATAGAGTCTTGTCGATTTTACCTCGCTCAAATTTTTCAATATGGAGATAAGTAGAAAGAGTGTCATACCATGCACCTGGAGCTTGCTTTAAGCCATAAAGTGCCTTATCCAGTTTATAAACATAACCTGGACGCTTAGGATCCGAGAATCCTGGAGGTTGTTCCACATACTCTTCTTCATTCAGCTTTCCATTTAGAAACGCTGACTTAACATCCATCTGATATACTTTGAAGTCTTTGTGTACAGCATATGCTAAGAATAGACGAATAGATTCTAGTCTTGCTACTGGAGCAAATGTTTCGTCGTAATCTATGCCTTCCTCTTGTCTGTATCCTTGACCAACGAGACGAGCCTTGTTGCGGGTTACAGTTCCATGTTCGTCCAACTTGTTTCGATAGACCCATTTAGTGCATATCACTGTTGTGTCAGTTGGTGAAACACCCTAAAATTCAGGGCCAATTTAAACCTCAAATTAAAATACTATGATCATTAAAGATACCAAACCTTTATAACAACAAGGATCTACAGCATCGTTTTATATACAACATTTAACTTCTTCCTAAATAATCTTATTAATCTATTCTTACAACATAAATAGATTAACTAGATTATCTAAGCTTCGTCCCAAAAATCTCCAAAAATTGCTGGATCCCTTCACCTCATAGTTTGATATGAAATTCACTCCCCATTACTTCTTTCCCGAACCTGAACCTGGTAAAACAATTCAACTTAAAACATTAGGCTTTCGCCTAGTGAGGTTAATCAATTCAAATTTAAAACTCAACAACTAAACATCAGGTGTCTCAAACCTGCATCTTTCATTTTACCAAATCAAGTTTCAACCACTATGACTATTTCACCTAGTCATTTAAATAAATAACATCAACAACTACTTATAATTCCACCAGATTTATAAGAAGTTAAACTCAATAACCCATGAAATGCAAATTACAACTCGATGTAATTTTCTCACACTTCATCATTTATAAACACCGGAAATGCGAATTACACCTTAGTATAATTCTCTCACATTTCAATACCTCACCATCCTGAATCACTGGTTCCCAATGGGATTTTATTCAACGGTGATCACAACAACCGGGAACCCTCACAGATGATTCAGAATTCACTCCACCACTAGAATTACATTATAGGTCCCCAGCTAGTATGCGGTTCCCATTAGACCGTACTAAGTTGCCCACTAGACCAAATGTAATTTCTAGCCATCGCAACACAATAAATGTGTATCATCACTCACTCTTTTGTATATCAAAGTTATACAATTCAACATAGATTCTATATCTCTAAGTACAGAATATAATTCTCAACTGTTATCCCTACTTTGCCATTTAGCATCGGGGATTATCACCTCAATAGTTAATCGCAACTCCGGACTCATAAATAAGTCCTTACCATTTCTCAATTCAGGATTTTTACATCATTAACAGAGTTATAAACATATAACAGATAGCATATACAGATCAGATAGCATACTACATAACAGCTTCAACATACCACTGGAAGTCATCAACTTTTCGCAAGCCACTGTAGCGAAAACCACACTTTTCGCAACCCTCTATTGCGAAAACTACACTTTTCGTAACCTTCTGTTGCGAAAACTAAAACTTCTCGCAACCAACTATTGCGGAAACTTTACTTTTCGCAACCAACTGTTACGAAAAGTTATACTTTGCGCAATCAACTAAAACGAAAAGTTACTGTTCATCGTCATCTATATCTCATTAAGTTGTTTCTTATCAGATTAAGCATTTAGCACAGAATTGATATTTAAGCTTGATAAACACGTACACATATGTTTACATGATAAGTTTTAAGCAAGAATCAATTAAACTCACCTTAAAATGTCGATTATGCACTTATTCACGTACGAGCTTAATGACAGCTTAATGGCAGTTTCTCACAAATCTCTATTTCACCACAGATTTTCTTCTTTCTTTTCTTCTTCCTTTCTTGCGTCTTCCTCTCTCTCACTATTTTCTCTCTGTCTTTTTCTTTTCTTCGTGAAACACTCCCACACAACAAAATCAGTATTTACTATACTAATTTCTTAAAACTTGACACCTCACACAATTTAGATGAGTCATTAACTCATTTCACTTTACACCTCAAACTTCCACATAATTACAATTTAACCCTTCATGAAAACTTTCTCAACCAAATTGTACCAAAATACAATTTATCTCTTATTAAATTACAATGGAAATTTCGGGATGTTACAATACTCCCCAACTTAAAAGGATTTCGTCCCCGAAATCAACTAAGCAAACAATTGAGGGTATCGCTTTTTCATCTCTTCTTCTGACTCTAAAGTCACATTACTACCCCGATGATGTTTCCATTGCACTTTCAACATAGGCACCTCTTTGCCACTTCTTAACTTCCGAACCGATCTCTCTATAATCGCTTCTGGTTTCTCAACACACTGACTCTTCTCATCCACCTTAACATCTGAAATAGGAATCACATCATGTTCCTCAGCTAAACACCTTCGAAGATAACATACATGAAATACATTATGAATTCCTTCCAATTCAGGTGGAAGATTTAGCTGATAAGCTTGTTGACCAACTCTTTTGGTGATAACAAAAGGTCCTAGAAAACGAGGACTCAACTTTCCATGTTTTCCAAAACGAATCACACCTTTCCAAGGAGATACTTTTAGCATTACACGCTCCCCAACTTGGAATTCAACTGGTCTTCTCTTTAAATCAGCATAACTCTTTTGTCTATCTTGCGCCGCTTTCATATGCTGTCGAATCTCTTTCACTTTATCTGCAGTTTGTTGCACCAACTCAGGTCCAGCAAACTGTTTCTCTCCAGCTTCCAACCAACAAACTGGAGTTCTACACTTTCTACCATACAAAGCTTCAAATGGTGCTCTCCCAATGCTAGAATGATAACTATTATTATACGCAAATTCCACTAAAGGCAAATGCGTATCCCAATTTCCTCCAAAGTCTAGCACACAAGCTCTAAGCATATCTTCCAAAGTTTGTATAGTTATTTCGCTTTGACCATCAGTTTGTGGATGAAAAGCTGTGCACAAATTCACCTTAGTACCTAACTCTTCTTGAAGTGACTGCCAAAATCTGGAAGTAAATCGACTATCACGGTCGGACACAATTGAAATCGGTATTCCATGTCTTGACACCACCTCATCAATGTACAACTTTGCTAACCTCTCTATTGGTGTTGCTTCTTTCATAGCCAGAAAATGCGCACTCTTGGTCAGTCTATCCACAATCACCCAAATAGCATCGTTACCCCTTTGCGTCTTAGGTAACTTCGTCACAAAATCCATATTAATCTTATCCCACTTCCATTCCGGAACCTCTAATGACTGGAAACTTCCATATGGCCTTTGATGTTCAACTTTGACCATAGAACAAGTTACACATTTCTCTACATATCTAGCCACATCTAACTTCATAGTTGGCCACCAATAATGTAGTTTTAAATCTCTATACATCTTAGTACTTCCGGGATGAATAGAATATTTGGATTTATGTGCATCTTCCAAAATCAACGCTCTATTTCCACCCACTTTTGGTACCCAAACACGACCTTTAAACAACTTCACCCCTCGACTATCTTCTGATAAAAGAAACCGTTGTTTGGTCATCACTTCCTCTTTCAGATTTTCTGCCAACAAAGCCTCAACTTGAGCAGTCTTTAATTGACCAATCAGACTTGACATTACGTCAATCCGAGCATTAATCACCTTTAAACATCCGCTGTACTCTTTTCTACTCAAAGCATCTACTACAACATTTGCTTTACCCGGATGGTAATGCAATTCACAATCATAGTCTTTAAGTAGCTCTAACCATCTTCGTTGTCTCATATTTAACTCTTTCTGATCAAAAACATGCTTCAAACTTTTATGATCAGTGTAAAGAGTACATTTCGTACCGTACAGATAATGTCGCCATAGCTTTAAAGCAAATACCACCGCAGCTAACTCCAAATCATGAGTAGGATAATTCTTTTCATGCTCTTTCAACTGTCTTGATGCATAATCAATCACCTTGCCTCGTTGCATCAATACACATCCTAATCCCATTTTTGAAGCATCGCTATAGACCACAAAATCATCTGTACCTTCCGGCAACGCCAACACTGGAGCTTCACACAACAATTGCCTCAACTTTTTGAAAGCCTCATCTTGCTTTTCAGACCAGACAAACTTAACATTCTTTCGAGTCAAGACTGTCAACGTAGAAGCAATCTTCGAGAAGTCTTTGATAAACCTCCGGTAATACCCAGCCAGACCCAAGAAACTTCTAATTTCAGATGCATTCTTCGGAGTCTCCCAATTCATTATCGCTTCAACCTTAGCTGGATCTACCTTCACCCCTTCAGCAGAAATCACATGCCCTAAAAATTGGACTTCTTTCAACCAAAATTCACACTTCGAAAATTTTGCATATAACGTCTCTTTTCTCAAAACCTCAAGTACTTCACGGAGATGACATTCGTGATCGTCTTCATTCTTTGAATAGATCAGAATGTCGTCGATAAACACGATGACAAACTTATCTAAGAATGGTCGACATACTCGGTTCATCAAATCCATGAATATGGCAGGAGCGTTAGTCAAACCAAATGGCATAACCAAAAACTCATAGTGCACGTACCTTGTTCTGAAAGCTGTTTTCGGAATATCTTCATCTCTCACCCGAACTTGATGATATCCCGATCTCAAATCAATCTTAGAAAAGCATCCTGCCCCTTGCAATTGATCAAATAAATCATCAATCCTTGGCAACGGGTATTTATTCTTGATTGTCACCTTATTCAATTCCCGATAGTCGATATACATTCTCATTGTACCGTCTTTCTTCTTTACAAACAAGACTGGAGCTCCCCACGGCGAAGAACTTGGACGTACAAAACCTTTATCGGATAACTCCTGCAATTGCGACATCATCTCTTTCATTTCAGCAGGTGCTAAACGATAAGGTGCACGAGCTATTGGAGCTGCTCCGGGAATTAAATCAATTCGAAACTCTACTTGCCGTTCCGGCGGTAAACCCGGAAGATCATCAGGAAAAACATCTGGAAACTCACTTATTACACGAATATCTTGCAACTGCTTCTTTTTCGCCTTGGCATCCATGACATATGCCAAAAATGACACACATCCTTTTGCTAAACACTTACGCGCCTTTGTCATAGAAATTAACGGTAACTCACCTTTCTGCTTTTCTCCGTATACAAACACATCTTTATCAGGTCTTGGAATACGGATTATCTTTTTAGCACACATAATCTCCGCCTCATTTGCAGTTAGCCAATCCATCCCCACAACAATATCGAACCCTCCAATTTCCATTAACAGCTAGTCAATAGGAAATTGTACCTCATCAATCTGAATCTTACACCCATCTATCCTTTCGGTTACCAATACCCGACCACCATTAGCTACCTCAACTACCAAGGCATCTCCTAAAGTAGTGACAGGCATAACTAATTTATCATGAAACACATTGGACATGAAAGAATAGTTTGCACCACTATCAAATAACACATTTGCAGGTAGGGAATTTATAAAGAAAGTACCCGACACCACATCCTTGGATCCCTTTGCTTCTTCCGCCGTCATATTAAATGCACGACCTGTCGGCTTTGGAACAATCATCTTTTTCCCTTGATCTCCATCCTTTTTCAGTTTCGGACAATCGCGTCGAACATGCCCCGGCTGTTTGCATTCAAAACATACGGCACTTGGAAGTAGACAGTTATTAGCATAATGACCCGTCTTTCCACATTTGAAACATTCAGGTCCACCTGTTCGGCAAGGTCCAAAATGCTTAGTCTTGCACTTTGGACACCAATTCGGTTCCCTTTTTGTATCCGTACGAATATTCCTCCCAAACAATCTAACATTCTGTGAAGAGTTCGTACGCCCTTCCTCTTTTCTCTTATCCCCGGCATGAGCTTTCTCTTCTCTATCCCTGACATACATCTCTTCAATAATCTTTGACTCCTCTATCATTTCTCTAAGCGTTACTGCTTTTGAATTTCTTACTCTCGTCATCATTTCAGTCGGTAGCCCTTTCAAGTAGGCTTTAACCCGATCAGCTTCAGTTGGAGCCACATGCCCCACCAGATTCAATTTCTCCGTAAACAACTCTGAATAACGCTTTACGGACATATTTCCTTTCTTCAAACTCCTGAACTCATCTTCAATTCGGTCCATCTCATGCTCATTACAGTATTCCTTCAACACTTTTTCCTTGAAGGTTTCCCACGTCATAGCTTCTAATATAGGAGTTGTCATGGTACTTGTTAGCATGTTCCACCACTGTAAAGCATTGCCTCTCAACATCAGTGAGGCATACCTGACCTTCAACCTCTCACCACATTCACAAGCCCTGAATGCTTGTTCAGTCTCCCGAATCCAGTTCATACACGTAACTGGGTTATCTTCGCCCTTGAACTCCGGTGGCTTGCAACTCAGGAATGTCTTGTAAGAACAATTCCTTTGAGCCCTTACTTCAGGTTCTCTAACAGGGTTAATAACCGGATTTGCTCCGCCAGCAACATTCCGATCATTAAACAACTTTAAAAACATCTCTGATTGCCTTTCTAAGGAAGCACTTAACAGTTCAGCCTGTCTCTCCGCCTGTCTTTCCATAGAAGCACTCATCATATGAGTCATATTCTCCATAATCCTTGCCTCCATTCCTCTATCCGTCGTCTGACTAACGTTGCTAGTACCCACCCCTTGGACTGAAGCGTGCATACCTCCCAAAGAAAGAAAATCTCTGGGTGCATCGTGCACATTACTTACCTCTGCCTCATTGTTTCCAACTCTCTCTCTGGGTGGCATATTCACCATTCTCTGATAAACACAACATAACCATACAAATGGTTAGTTTGACATCTAACAACTAAACGTACTATATCACTAATCAGTCTCTGTAACAATTAAGTAACAAGCATGCCGTTGTAACAATATATTCATAATAACAGTAGCTAATTGAAATTATAAACATATTATACATAAGAATTCTCGTTGCCATTGATACAGAACTAACTAGAGTATTTCCGTCAACCCTAAGACTACCCAGTCTTAGTAATTCTACCCATCACTCAATGATCATAACTTACTTCCATCTCAGTTTAAGTCTAGGTATCTCTTACATCATACCTAGTTCGCTTAAACTACAGCTCTGATACCATACTGAAACACCCTAAAATTCAGGGCCAATTTAAACCTCAAATTAAAATACTATGATCATTAAAGATACCAAACCTTTATAACAACAAGGATCTACAGCATCGTTTTATATACAACATTTAACTTCTTCCTAAATAATCTTATTAATCTATTCTTACAACATAAATAGATTAACTAGATTATCTAAGCTTCGTCCCAAAAATCTCCAAAAATTGCTGGATCCCTTCACCTCATAGTTTGATATGAAATTCACTCCCCATTACTTCTTTCCCGAACCTGAACCTGGTAAAACAATTCAACTTAAAACATTAGGCTTTCGCTTAGTGAGGTTAATCAATTCAAATTTAAAACTCAACAACTAAACATCAGGTGTCTCAAACCTGCATCTTTCATTTTACCAAATCAAGTTTCAACCACTATGACTATTTCACCTAGTCATTTAAATAAATAACATCAACAACTACTTATAATTCCACCAGATTTATAAGAAGTTAAACTCAATAACCCATGAAATGCAAATTACAACTCGATGTAATTTTCTCACACTTCATCATTTATAAACACCGGAAATGCGAATTACACCTTAGTATAATTCTCTCACATTTCAATACCTCACCATCCTGAATCACTGGTTCCCAATGGGATTTTATTCAACGGTGATCACAACAACCGGGAACCCTCACAGATGATTCAGAATTCACTCCACCACTAGAATTACATTATAGGTCCCCAGCTAGTATGCGGTTCCCATTAGACCGTACTAAGTTGCCCACTAGACCAAATGTAATTTCTAGCCATCGCAACACAATAAATGTGTATCATCACTCACTCTTTTGTATATCAAAGCTATACAATTCAACATAGATTCTATATCTCTAAGTACAGAATATAATTCTCAACTGTTATCCCTACTTTGCCATTTAGCATCGGGGATTATCACCTCAATAGTTAATCGCAACTCCGGACTCATAAATAAGTCCTTACCATTTCTCAATTCAGGATTTTTACATCATTAACAGAGTTATAAACATATAGCAGATAGCATATACAGATCAGATAGCATACTACATAACAGCTTCAACATACCACTGGAAGTCATCAACTTTTCGCAAGCCACTGTAGCGAAAACCACACTTTTCGCAACCCTCTATTGCGAAAACTACACTTTTCGTAACCTTCTGTTGCGAAAACTAAAACTTCTCGCAACCAACTATTGCGGAAACTTTACTTTTCGCAACCAACTGTTACGAAAAGTTATACTTTGCGCAATCAACTAAAACGAAAAGTTACTGTTCATCGTCATCTATATCTCATTAAGTTGTTTCTTATCAGATTAAGCATTTAGCACAGAATTGATATTTAAGCTTGATAAACACGTACACATATGTTTACATGATAAGTTTTAAGCAAGAATCAATTAAACTCACCTTAAAATGTCGATTATGCACTTATTCACGTACGAGCTTAATGACAGCTTAATGGCAGTTTCTCACAAATCTCTATTTCACCACAGATTTTCTTCTTTCTTTTCTTCTTCCTTTCTTGCGTCTTCCTCTCTCTCACTATTTTCTCTCTGTCTTTTTCTTTTCTTCGTGAAACACTCCCACACAACAAAATCAGTATTTACTATACTAATTTCTTAAAACTTGACACCTCACACAATTTAGATGAGTCATTAACTCATTTCAATTTACACCTCAAACTTCCACATAATTACAATTTAACCCTTCATGAAAACTTTCTCAACCAAATTGTACCAAAATACAATTTATCTCTTATTAAATTACAATGGAAATTTCGGGATGTTACAGTTGGTCTTCGAACAAGTTTCCAAACTTTGTTTCTTTCGAATTCAGTCAGCTCTTCTTGCATGGCGCTGACCCAGTTTGGATCTTTGAGGGCATCATCTACTTTCTTTGGTTCAGCTAGAGAAATAAAATTGACAAATAAACAAATATTACCTGCACTTCGTCGAGTCTGAATACCAGCGTTTGGATCACCAAGAATTTGATCAATTGGATGATTTACAGTCCATCGTTGAGCCGGAGCGTGAGACGCTGACTCAACCTGAACTGGAGGAGCTGAAGATGAAGCTTCAGCGACGTCTGGAGTATCAGCCAAGAGAGGAATGGATGCAGTCGTCATTATATTCACTGATTGCTGAGAAGTAGATGGAATGTCTGAGACATTTGGTTCAGAAGCAGGTATAGTGTTTATAGGAACAGCTGAGACCCATGATGTTTCAGCTTCACTATTCTGCATATTTGGAATGATAGTAGGACCATCATCTTCAAATGTATGAATATGAGGAGTGGGAATGTCTTCTGAATCACCAAGATGAGAAAACATCCATTGATTCAGTTCTTCAGTATCAGCGGACGGTTTAGAGTTCGCTGAACGGGATTCGTCAAACGTGACGTGAATAGTTTCTTCTACGGTTTGTCTTCTTCGATTGAAGACTCTGAAGGCTTTGGAGACTGAGGAGTATCCAAGAAAGATTCCATCATCAGCTTTAGGATCAAACTTTCCAAGGGCATCTCTGTTGTTCAGTATGAAACACTGACATCCAAAGATGTGAAGAAAGTTGATTGAAGGCTTTCTCCCATGAAAAAGTCCATAGGCTGTTTTATTGAATCTTTTAACTATCAGCGACCTGTTCTGCGTAAAACAAGCAGTGTTGACAGCTTCTGCCCAAAACTGAGTAGGCAGGTGAGAATCGCTGAGCATTGAACGTGCAGCTTCAATAATTGTTCTATTTCTTCTTTCAGCGACTCCATTTTGTTGCGGTGTTCTCACTGATGAAAAGTTGTGAGAAATACCCTTACTCTCAAAGAAGGAATCAATAGAACTATTTTGAATTCAGTTCCATGATCACTCCTTATTGAGCGAACGGTCAAGTTGTTCAGGGTTTCCATCTTCCGAACGAAGGTGATGAGTTCTTCAGGGGTGTCACTCTTAGAACGGAGAAACATAACCCATGTATAACGAGAGAATTCATCAACTATGACCAGTATATATTTCTTTCCAGCGATGGATTGTTTGTTAACAGGACCAAACAAATCCATATGGAGTAGTTGTAGAGGAGACGACACTGAGGAGACTTGTTTTGACTTAAAGCTTGCTTTGGTCTGCTTCCCTTTCTCACACGCTGAACATAACGACTCTTTGGCGTATGAGTGCTGAGGTAGACCAGTAACTAATTCTTTTGAAGAAAGAGTGTTCAGTGTCTTGAAATTCAGATGAGAGAGCCTCTTATGCCATAGCCAGTTGATATCAGATGAGGCTTTTGAGAAGAAACAGGAGTTCTCAGTGGTTGTTGAGTCCATGTTTATTACATAAACATTTTCCAAACGATAACCGCTGAGAGCTATCTTCTCCTTTTTGTCAGTGACAAAGCAGGATTCCTTGGTAAAGATTACCTTGTTATCCTTGTTGTAAAGTTGATTGATGCTTAACAGATTATACTTCAGCCCTTCAACATATGCGACTCTTCTGAAGGTTGTTGTACCATTTGAGAGTACACCAAACCCTCGGGTATGTCCTTTTCCATTTCCACCGAAAGTCACAGAGGGACCCTTCTCTTCCTTCTATTCAGCGAGCAGGCTTTTCTTTCCAGTCATGTGTCTAGAGCATCCGCTATCGAGATACCAGATACCCTTCTTAACCTGCATCACAAAGGAAGATTAGTTTTTCTTGGGTACCCACTTAATCAAGTTTACACGTTTTGTTGGCCCCAAGTATCTGTTATGTAAAAGTATTGAAAATAGTTCAAGTCAGAAGACCAACAGAGATCAGACAGAAGATTCGGAAGAAGTTCAAGAAGACCAACAGAGCTCAACAGAGCTCTGTCGAAGACTTCCAACAGAAGAACAAGTGTTTAACAGAAGGCCAACCGAGCTCTTGTGAAAGAGCTCTGGTGAAGTGAAGACCTCTGTCAGCCTAAGTCTCGTAGGAAATCCCAAGTGTTAGACAAATGTCCATACTTTCCACGTATGCCCTAAAAATAGGAGACACACTTTCCACGTGTCATTCTAGGGTACGATAGTACACTGCCTTCACTTTTCCAGGGCTATAAATAGAGAGGTAGTGGAACAAACAATTGTAAGCTTTGGGAAGAGTAGTTTTCCACAATTGTTTAAGCACACACTGCAGCAATCCCGAGAACTACCTCCATACGATATTGTTGTCCTGTGAGATTTCCGAACACACTCTTGAACATGTTCTTGGTGTGATTCATTATCAATATATGAGCAGCTTTTATATCTGATCCTGTTATCATTTACTGTTCAATATTTGATTCTCATAGTTCATTTATCGTTTACACAATCACTCATTTTAATGGCTTTATTTAATATGCTTCCGCTGTCTATTTCACTACCATTAATATGATACAACGTGAATCTGGGAACCTACAATTGGTATCAGAGCTTCTTTGGTTTTCTTAAACCAAACGATCCAATCTACCAAGGTTGACTCACTGTTGTTGATTGGGTTTGTGTGTCTTTAAAAGCTTCATTACATACTCTGTTTTTACTGCTTCCTAGTCTAAACAAGCTTTCATAGCTCATATAACTGTGTTTAAAGCTTTCTAGCTTAGTTTAAACGTTTCTCTCAGAAGTTACTGTTTAATTAGTTAATGTTTAAAACTCATCTTCGAGTTGAAACTCTTTTTGTAACAACTGTACTCTGTTTTTCTCAAAATGGCGAACAACGGTATAAATGCTATCTATACTCCTGGTTCTTTAACAAAACCTCCTACTCTTCTAAGAGATGAATATGCTCAGTGGAAGATCAGGATGGTTAACTTTTTCGATGGTATGGATAAAGACTTAATGCGATCTATCACGGATGGACCATACCAACCCATGGTTTTTGTTCCTCGTGTACCTGCAACAGGAACTACTGCTGAGATTCCAGCTCATTATGAGATTAAAACCACAGGTTTTACTGATGAGGAAAATCTAAAAATGGAAAATGTTCTTAAAGCAGTTAGACTACTGATAATGGCCATTCCAAACGAAATATTTCAAGAACTAGATTCATGTGTTACTGCTAAGGAAATCTGGGATCAACTTCTTAACCAACTTGAGGGTGGTATCAAGACCCAAAAGAACAGAAGGACCCAATGTATAAATGAATACAACGATTTCAAGGCACTTCCTGAGGAAACCTTACAACAAACCTACAACAGATTTAATGTGTTGATCAACAAATGCAAAAAATGTGGGGTTGTCAGGTCGAAGGAAGATAACAATGTTCTGTTTTTGAAAAGTTTGAATGATGAATGGTTAAATCTGTCCATGTCTTTACAAGCTAACCAGGACTTAGATGCATGGTCTCTAATAGATGTGTATGGCACTTTGGCCGCACAAGAGAAGGATGTTGTCAAGCAAAAAGGCAAATCCACCATTGCAGGCCCAATCGCTTTAGTTTCTGATTCTAAGAAAACCACATCAGAAAAGTCCAACAGAGAGAGTTCAAACAGAGAGAAAAAGAAAGATAAGTCTGTTAAAAAAAAGGAAATAAAAGTTTAGTTGCAGAGAGTGATACAGAGGAAAGCTCATCAGAGGATGATGACATTCAAGCTTTTGCTCAATCTCTTGCTCTAATAACTCAACAATTTAACAAGAGATTTGGCAATAAGTTTGACAGAAGAGGTAGATATGAGAGAAAAGAAGACGGGAGAGAATACGCTGCACCAGAACAAAGTAACAACAGAGTTACCACAGAACAAAGACAACCTCCACAAAACAGAAGAGAAAATCCACCAGCACAACAGAAGGCCGATGTTGCTCAACCCATCAATCAGAATGATGGACGTTGCTTCAGATGTGGCAAACCTGGGCACTTCTTTGTTAATTGTAGAGGCAAACTGGTAAAAGACCAGGACTACTACAAGAACAAATACAAGTACAACTACAGAGAAAGAAGCTATGTTGCTGAAATGGAGAACTGGGTTTCTGATTCATCCTCTGATGATGAACCAGAACAAGCCAACTTTTGTGGAGTTGTTGTGGATGATGAAAGTTTAGAAGAAGTTGTTGACTAGATGACTGGAGAACCAGAGATAACGAAGGGAACAGCAGAAGAAGAAGATCTAACTCATGCATTTGCTCTTACTACGACAGAGTCTGACGACAGAACGCTGGAGACCACCAGACCCAGTGCCAAGGTATGTTCATCTGAATCCAAGTCTGACTCAGAATTAGAAATGCATGTTTCTATGCTGAATGAGGAATTTCAACTTCTTAAACAAAAACTTTCTGAAGAAAAAGAGCTAAGAAAGCTAGCTCAGAAGGATCTGTCTTTTTACAAGAGAGAGAAAACTCTCTTAGAACAAGAAAAGGAAGAAATCTTCAAAGAAAAATCTGAGCTAGAAATCTTGCAAAAGAAGAAAGAGAGCCTGTTTTTTGACAAAATTAACGAATATGAAAACGTTTTGAAACAGAAGTCTGAAAATTTGAAAAAGTCTGAAACAGAGAGACTTAATTATGTTGCTCTAACTGATTTTTTTCAAAGAGAAAGGAAAATTCTGCATCAATCCCTACAGAGAAAAGAAATTCAGATTAAAAAGTACCAGGATGCACAAGATGTGCACATCAAGATAAATTCACAAATGGATACGCAAGGTCTTGGTTTCTCTGACCTTTCTCCCTATGACGAAAGGAAGAAGACATCTCTGTCCTCTGCCTTTTGTGTTGGGAAAATCCAAGAGGATGTGATATCTGGTAATGCTGTTTTCAAAAGAACCAAAACTTCAGATGCTTTCTCAAAACCAAGAAATTTTGACTTTAGGAACGTCAGCTATGATTCCTCTGATCATGAAAACGATTTAAAATCATCCTCAGAGTTTATTCTTGATCAAGGAAGAGCTAAAATCATACTTCCTAACTCTGTCAAGGACTTGGATACAAAAGTGATTTTTAACTTCAACTCATTCAAAGGACAGAAGTCTGTTACTTCTGTGACTGGGTCCTCTGTTGAGATCCCACAGAGCAAACTCAATCCAAAAGCCCCCGTCTTCTCTCCTACCCCTGAATCCATAAGAACATCTTTTGAGGAAGATTTGTTGAAAGTTATCGAGGAAAATGCTGTTTCAGATTCTTTAAAGCCAAAGTTGAGAAGGTTCAGAACTGTCAAAACAAATATCTCTGTCATACCCATTGAAACTAAAACCTCCGACAGAGCCACCAGAGACTTTCTAGGCTCTGACAGTGACTCTAACTCTGAAGTAGATGAACAGATCTTTTGTGGTCAAAAGAAAATTTTACACAAGTTAAAGCAGATACCGATAGAATCTACGGATCTAAAAGAGGATGTTTCTTTCTTCAAGAAACAATCAAGGTTTATACTGGTAACTGAGTTTAACAACAAAGGATTTAAGATTCTTGCTTCTAATGCAGTAGAAGTTGAGAAGAGAGAGAAAAACAAAAGTGTTCTTGTAAACCCAAATGTTCCTCTTGCTTTCAAACCAGTAAAATTCACACCAGATCAGAAGGGAAAATGGATAGCAAACAACAGATCTATTCGAAATTCTGGTGTAAATCAAAGAAGAAATCCTTTCTGGTCAAATGAATCTATTCCAAAGAGCTTCATGGCAACAGAGTCTGTTTCTAGGAATAACAGTTTTAAGAAACAGAACCAGGACAGATTGTATACAAAGACATCTGGTCCTAAAAAATTCCAGAATCAAGCTCCATTCAAACAGTTTTTGAATAAAAACAATGTGCATCAGTCATGTTCCATCAACTGCAATTGTATTCAATTGTTACTAAAATTGCAAAATCATCTGAATGGTCCCCACTGTGTTCTGAATCAGTATGTTCAAAAGAAAAATCCCACGACTGTTCAGAATACACAGAGGAAAACCTCTGGCACACCATCACAGTATGGAAAGCCCAAAGGAAAGTTTGTTAACCCACCTAAGCCTAACAGGAAAGGACCCATTATGCAATGGGTACCTAAAAAGATCTAATATGTCTTGCAGAAACCTCATGTGCAGATCTGGTATTTGGATTCTGGATGCTCCAGGCGCATGATGGGGAATAAGGAGCTGTTAACCTCTTTTAAGAACAAGATGGGAAGTGTAGTAACCTTCGGAGGAGACAATGGCGGACAGATTAAGGGTTATGGTACATTAGT
This sequence comes from Saussurea involucrata, assembly GCA_033807775.1. Classification (NCBI taxonomy): domain Eukaryota; kingdom Viridiplantae; phylum Streptophyta; class Magnoliopsida; order Asterales; family Asteraceae; genus Saussurea; species Saussurea involucrata. The sequence goes on from CM066322.1 coordinate 118,099,849, forward strand.
TAATGATGGTGTTTCAGTCTCTGAGGTTGCTTATGTTGAAGGATTAAATCATAATCTTCTCAGTATAAGTCAACTCTGTGATCACGGGTTCGATGTCAATTTCAGGAAGAAATATTGTTCCTTGTTACTTTCCGAGTCTGGTCAAGAACTTTTAAGAGCTGACAGAAAAGGCAATCTTTACAAAATGAATTTTAAACCAAACCAAAACTCTACAACAGAGAAACTCTGTTTAGTGTCTTTGAAAAATGAAGATGCCTGGCTCTGGCATAAAAGATTTTCCCATTTGAACTTTCAAAACCTTGACAAGCTCGTGAAACTGAAGTTAGTAAAAGGACTACCTTCTCTGAAGTTTGACAAAGACCATCTCTGTTCTGCTTGTGAACTGGGTAATATGAAAAGATCTTCACATAGAACAAAGAGTGATCATAGTTGTCCCAGACCTTTGCATATGCTTCACGTGGATCTCTGTGGTCCAATCTCTGTGCAAAGTCTGTCGGGCAAGAATGATATCCTTAACTGTTACATCTTTTTGTTTCAAGGAACAAGTGGCAAAAGGTAACATTGGATTATATTTGTTTCTACTGATTTGAAAACTTGAAACTTTACAAATTTAATTCAATAAGATGAAATTTTCAATTTTCATTCAATGAATTAAATGTGTGCTAAAAGATGATTTTACAAGAAACTTTGTACTATCTGAGTTAGATTTGCTTCAATTTTCACCTCTAAAATAAATCGAAAGGTCAGCAAAACATGAATGAAATTATGCTGAATGCTCAAAGTTAAGTGAATCTGGATATATATAGAATATAATGCTCAAAAAGCCTATATGTCAGAATGATGGATGGAAATGAAAATATGGGCAAAGCACTATGTTTTAGAACCAAGTGATTGAGATAAAATAGTTGCACTATCATTTAGTTTGAAAGTTTGTGCCTGTGGCCTTTCTGGTTTGGGAGAGTAAGTCCTAAGGGGTGCTCGACACCTAGTCCCTAAGATCAACTGGTCTGGGATCGGCTGACCCAAATCCTGCAATAGAACCAGATAGAAAGCCATGTTCTACTGGTACAAATGGGTTTAAGATATATCGATGTGGCCTTTCTGGTTTGGGAAATTAAGTTCTAAGGGGTGCTTGACACCTAGCACCTAAGGCCAACTGGTCTGGGATCTGCTAACCCAAATCCTTCTATAGAACCAGATAGAAAGTCATGTTTAACGGTGTATCTTATTCTTACTAAACTTTTTGATCAAAAGATGCCAATGAGCACAAAATCAAAAGATGCCAATGTGCACAAATCAAAAGATGCCAATGAGCACAAAAGCAAAGATGCCAATGAGCACACATCTCTTGAAACTTGGGAAAATACAAAGTCGCGATAAACCCATAAATTTGTGAAAATTCTGATTTTGGACAAATAGTGTGAGTAGAGCAAAGTATTCTTATATGTTTTAGAATGGCATATGCTTGATGCTAATCATATTTCGCATGCTAGCACACCAAATAGATTTAATAAAGGGGTTGAAACTGAACGTTTTTAACTTGATATGCAATGATGACTTGTCCTTGAATTCAAACACATGCATTTGATTTTATCTGATTGGAATATATGTTAAATTTCATTAAGTTGAATTTCTTTTGTAAAGTTTTCAAATGATCAAATGTTTGTAGTTATAAAATAAAATTCAATGAATGTTATTTTCCTTGTGTAAATTTGTTTTAAAATTTGTGCTACAATTTCAAATATTGTACGTTATTGAAATATATGCATACTTTCAGGGGGAGAAAATAAATTGCTCCAGAATTCTTATTTTGAGGGGGAGCAAGGTTATTCTGTAAGGAGGAGATTGTTAGCAATACTCAAAGACACGACTGAAATTGAAAATGGTTTTCGATGCTCACCATCATCGAAAAAGGGGGAGAAAAGTTTAATTTCAATTTCATGTCAAAGAATTTTCAAATCAAAGATATTTCAAGTCAAAGATTCGTGAACAAAGACTGAAGATTGGGGAGAAGGATCATGTGAAGTCCAAATGTTGCTGAATTTGGTTATCTTAGTTCTGAGTGGTTATCGGAATGCGCTTACACCTAAAAGTTCAACAATGTGGATGGTTTCACATCTTTCTGATCCAAACTCTAATCGTTTCTGATTTATCTTGTTCCGAATTGATGGTTCTATATAAAGATATGAAATCCATGTTCAAGACTTGAAGACAATCTGTTGAAGATTGTATTGAAGAAGGTTGATTTTTCAAAGAAAAAGACAATGACTTTTCATGTTTGTCTGAAGATTCTTCAAAGCTGAGTTCTTAAAGAGTGTCAAAGCATATAGTTCGCCGTGAACTAGTGGAGATAAAGCTACTTGAAGATAGTTTGATAAAGTGTCTGTTGAAGAAGATTGACTTTACAAAGAGCTGAAGACTGCTGTTATTTTTTTTAAATCTTGAATCCAAAGGGGGAGATTGTTAGAGCATTATTGTATTCAAGATTTACTGTAAAGTCAATGTACTGTATTAGTTGTGATTGACTTTATACCTTGTATGTCATGGGTATAAATAGGCTTGTCTAGTTCATTTGTTAGTAACACTTTAGAAAGCTTTAGTAATCTTTTAGAAACCTTTTGTAATCCTTTGAGCTCAATACATGGATGACATATTTGCTCTCTAGATTCTCTCTCACTACATTCATATCTTATTGCTAGAGATCTGGGATTTCTCAGATGAATATTCTAGATATACTTGGATTGAGTTCATCAGAGTAAAATCTGATGTCCCAGAAATTTTGATAAGTTTGTTAAAAAGGATACAGGTTCTGTTAGATCTGAAGATACAGAAGTTGAGAAGTGATAATGGGACAGAATTCAAGAATGCCAAAATTGATACCTACCTAACAGAGGAAGGTATTTCCCAGAACTTTTCAGCTGCAAGAACTCCACAACAGAATGGAGTTGTGGAGAGAAAGAACAGAACGCTGGTAGAAGCCGCCAGAACAATGTTGGCTGGCTCTGTCCTTCCAATAAACTTCTGGGCAGAAGCAGTCTCAACAGCCTGTTTTACCCAAAACAGAGCTGTGATAGTAAAGAGATTTAAGAAGACTCCTTATGAACTCATCAACAATAGAAGACCAAACGTGAAATTCTTTCATGTTTTCGGTTGCAAGTGCTACATATTGAATGACAAAGATCAGCTGGGAAAGTTTGATAAGAAAGCAGACGAAGGAATGTTTATTGGTTATTCCTTAACCTCTAAAGCCTACAGAGTCTATAACTCCAGATGTCGGGTCATTCAAGAAAGTGTAAATGTGTTCTTTGATGAAAGTACATCAAGCTCCTCTGATCGTAAATCAACAGAGGGGACACAGACAGAACAGAAGAAGACAAGTTCTTCAAAGACAAGGGAAGAAGATATCAATCTCATGTTCAAAGATTTCTTCGATGATGATGATTCCTCTGATAACATCAACAGAGGAGATCAAGCTCAGAACTCAACAGAACAGAATCTGACAGGTAAATCTCTCACTGGTCCCTCTAATATTTCACCATCTACTTCTCTGTCTACAGGAGTGATTCAGAGAAATGAGGAACCACATCAGAACGAGAGAGAACCTGAACAAGAGCCATCATCACCTTTGCTAACTAATATTGGCAGAGACTCCTTGTTTGAAAGCTCACCTTCACAGAGCCCTGTTAATGACTCTCAGAGCAATGAGGCCACTCTCCAAAGTCGTGTGCCACAGAGCCCTGGTCCCAATCAACAGAGCTCTGATGCTGAAGTTCGTCTTTTCCCATCAGAAGCACAAACCCCGCCTGTTGTCTATGCTCCCATGACACGATGGACAAAGGATCATCCTCATCATCTTATCATTGGTGCTGCTGAAGATGGTGTGAAGACAAGATCGGCCACAATCAATGAAGCCTTCTTTGTAAATTTTTTAAGCATGATTGAGCCGAAGAAGATTTTTGAAGCCCTAGATGACCCAAACTGGATCGAAGCTATGCAAGAAGAGCTTCTGGAATTCGAAAGAAATAAAGTTTGGTCCTTGGTTCCACTCCCAAAAGGCAAAACGGCCATTGGAACCAAGTGGGTGTTTAGAAACAAAAAGGATGAAGATGGGATTATCATCAGAAACAAAGCCCGTCTGGTTGCAAAGGGATACAGACAGGAAGAAGGCATTGACTATGACGAAACCTTTGCACCTATGGCTAGGCTAGAAGCCATCAGAATCTTCCTAGCCTATGCTGCTTATAAGGGTTTTAAGGTCTACTAAATGGATGTCAAGTCTGCCTTTCTGAATGGCAAACTGCAAGAAGAAGTTTATGTCCAGCAACCACCTGGTTTTGAATGTTCAGAGTTTCCAGACGACGTTTACAAGTTAGAAAAAGCTCTGTACGGCCTTAAGCAAGCTCCCAGAGCCTGGTATGAAACTTTGTCCAAATTTCTGTTGGTCAATCACTTCGAGAAAGGTACTGTCGATAAAACTCTATTCTTTAGAAGGTATAAGAATGACATACTTCTGGTACAAATATATGTTGATGATATTATCTTTGGGTCTACACGGCAGGAGTATTGTGATAAGTTTGAAAGTTTAATGAAAAGCGAATTCAAAATGAGCATGATGGGAGAACTTTCTTTCTTCCTTGGTTTACAAGTTAAACAATCAGACAGAGGGACTTTCATAAGTCAGTCAAAGTACATCTCTGATATGTTGAAAAAATATAAGCTCAATGATTCAAAACCAATGAAAACTCCTATTGCTACTGGAGTTAAGCTTGACTCTGATCTTAATGGTGAACCAACAGATGTCAAGTACTACAGAGGCATGATAGGGTCACTTCTATACTTAACTGCCGGCAGACCTGATATAATGTTTGCAACCTGTCTCTGTGCCAGATTTCAAGCAAATCCTACAGAAACTCATCTAACAGTTGTCAAGCGCATCTTTAAATATCTGAAAGGGACTCAATTTTTGGGTCTCTGGTATCCTCTTAACTCTGGTTTTAAGCTTGTAACATATACAGATTCAGACTATGGAGGATGCAAGAATGACAAAAAGAGTACTTCTGGTAGCTGCCAACTGCTTGGAGAAAAGTTGGTGAGTTGGACATCCAAGAAACAGAATTGTGTTTCAACCTCTACAGCAGAAGCAGAATATGTTGCTGCTGCTAGTTGTTGCTCTCAAGTGATATGGATGAAAACACAACTCAAAGATTATGGCTTGGAGTATGGTAAAATTCCAATTCTATGCGACTCCAAGAGTGCCATTGCCATAACAGCAAATCCAGTTCAACACTCGAAAACTAAGCACATCGACATAAGGTACCACTTCATAAAGGATCATGTTGAAAAAGAGACTATTGAAATGTATTTTGTTTCAACTGACCTCCAGCTTGCTGACTTGTTTACAAAAGCCCTTGATGAAAGGAGGTTTAACTTCTTAATCAGCAAACTGGGTATGCTGAACTTGTCCTTCTAACTTTGTTCAAAACTCAACCGAGCCTCTGTTGTTCCAACAGAGCTCTGTCAAAAAGTTAGGAAGGATAGTTCAATAGAGTCTCTGTCTTTCACCAGAACTCTGTCAAGCATACTTTTTCAACAAGCTTGGTGAAATTGTTTTTTTTTTTCTTTTGTTTAAAAAAAACAAAAAAAAATTGTAAAAAGTTTTTCTTCTGCTCATATTTTAAGGGGGAGTTTATAAGATTTTGAGCATAGTTTTAGGGGGAGCAAGTCAGTACTCATATTTCCAAATCCAAATTGACTTTGCTTTTTGATCTTCATTGACAAATCTTTTTGAAGAAAGAGGGAAAACCTGTTCTGATGAAAATCCTTTGATAACGTCAAGAACCTATCAGAACTCTGATATTTCACCAGAGCCTCTGTTGTTTTTCACCAGAACTCTGATGAAATTTCTAAAGTTAGTTATGTTCTCGTTCTTTGACCATTTCCTCATCAGATACAGAATTTTAAATGTTTTTGGGTTAAGGTGAAACACCAAAGGAGTACTTGAAAAGAATGAAAAGGGGTCACTCGTCAGAGGCAAAAACTTGCAAAGCTCCAATAGAGCTCTGTCGGTTTTATGCCACGTCATCAGAGGTAACGTCATCAGAGGTGCGGGTTATTTCTAAGCGTCAACCACTTGTCACCCACACATCTCTAACCACGACGGTTTACTTGCACAAAAGTGGTCAGAACAAATCCACGTGGCACTCTCTAATTGAAAGCTAAACCACTAGCTGTTCCCACGATACACATATCAGGCCACTCCACCTTCTGACAATCGAGTGCCTACAGTAACTACGACGATTACCCAGCCACAAATTCTGACTATAAATATCCATAACCTTGATCCATTTCATTTCTAAACTTCCTAAACCTTTCACCTTTCCCTCTTTTATTTAAATCCTCAGTGTTCTTCAAGAAAACCCAAACCTGCAACAATGGCGAAACCCCAAAACTCTGCTGATTCAAGCCGAATAGAACCCACTGATGATATCATTGTTCTTCCATACGAGTTTGCTGACAACAACTACAGATTCGATCCCACTCCAGGACTCTATCTACCCCTGTATCACGTCTTCATTGAGTTCTTTAGAAACTCTGATATCTTCAGAGCCCTAACAGAGTTCGATGACCATCTTCCAGCGATCTATGTCCAACAATGGTGGACCACATGCCAATACATCGAAGAACAAGACGGGATAGTTGGGAGCGTCAACGCAAGTAATGGAGGAGCGGGAACAATCCGCATTAGAGCAAGTACCTTAAGAAGAATATTCAGAATGAAAACCAAACGACAGCTAGGAATAGACGCCTATGAGAAACCACCAAAAACAGCTGTTCTTCTTGATTTCATGAAGTTTCTGGGCTACAACAAGGATCTGAATAGGATTGGAGAGTTCAAGCGACAGAATCTACCCACTATGTGGAATTTCATGTTCTACACCTTAAACAGAACCCTTACCAGCAAATCTGGTAGTCAAGACCAAGCCACAACGGAAATCCTACAAATCATGTATGGATTGTTGTTCAATCGAAACTTTGACTACGCCAGCATTCTCTACAACGATCTTCTTACGGCTGTAAACACAAAAACCTCATCCATCGCAAGAGGAGGAGTCGTTGGATCCCACAAGTTCTTGAAGATGATCAAGTTTCCACGCATCATCAGTCTGGTGATCAGAAGAGCCTTCGACAGACTGGAACTGACTCATCAGGGTCGCTCAACACCTGTTTGGACGATGTCCAAATTCCTCCCCACCACTTCAGGCGAATACCCCCTCATAAGAAGAATTCCAGGTACAATGCTTGCCCTTATAGCCCCTGACCACATCTATATCTAGAACTATCAGAGTGCTGCTCAACCTCAAGAACCTGAGGTGAGAACCCCAACATACTTAGGATCTGAGCCTTCCTTGGAGAGCTTGAGTGAGGAGATTGGTGAGGAAGTTAACAGACCAGAGGCAAGAGTACCCGAAGTGGGGTCTTCCTCTAGAAGAGAGGAAGTAGAGGACAGAGCATCTTCTAGAGAGGTTGTCCATGAAGAAGTACAGGAAACACCAGAGGTAGAAAATATCTCTTATGATAGTGGTGAGCAAGAGGGAATCATCAGAGAGAATCCAGAGAATTCTACAGCCATAAGAGCCGAGGAAAATGTGAGAATAGAAAAAGATGCTCAACAGAGCACATCTGAGGGTATCCTTAACCAAAATCCCAGTGCTTCCACACAATCTAATCCTGGTGATCAAGACCAAAGGATTATTGAAACAGAGGTGCACACCTCGAACCCCAACCAACCTATACCATCAGAGGCACCTCTTCATGCCTCTGATACGCACGAAACCGGGGAAACTATCTTTGGTAGTGATGTTCATTCGCCCCAGAACATCAATAGGTCACCTCCAATGCCTCTGTGGCTCATTTAGACACAACACAAAATAGACCAGAGATCTTTGTAATCTCACGTAGCATCTGTCCGACTCAGGGACAATGGGAGACCATAGTAGAACAAGGGAAGACATTGCTTGATCCAAATGCTTCTCATCACACCAGATTTCCTTCTTCAGAACCTGAGCTAGAAGATGAAACTTTGGTCAGAACACCTGTAGTTGTTTCCCCTCAAAGGGAACATCAAGGATTAGGTGGAAGTCCTCCAAGAGCCAACATCAACACAACTCTTGACGGAGGCGCCTCTGAACTCGAGGCAGAATTGGATCCATGTGTTGGACCCAAGGAGACCCCCGTTGACACTGTCACAAGAGCAGAGTTCGAAAGCTTCTTTGACAGTATCAACAACTCTTTGAACGAGTATAAACTTATCAATGAACAAAAGGAGGAGCTGATCCGCAAGGAAAATGCTTCTCTCAGGGAAGAACTGCTGAACATATCAAACAAGCATGCTGAGATAACTCGAAAATATGCCGAGGCTGAAGCACACAGAACAGAGTCTGAACGGGTTAGAGGAGAAGAGATTGCATAGCTGACAACAGAGATAGCCGACCTAAGATCAGTCAGATCAGAGGAGATTAAAAAGACTTCGACAGATCTTGCAGAGCTAAAGCGACTCATAACAGAGAACCACACAGCGTAGATGAACAGAACCCTTCCCATCCCCACGGTTATTCTTTCAGAATCTAACGTCAGAACCTTGACAGAGATAATTACCAACTCTGTTAAGGAATCCATAAAAGAAGCAACCACCTCATCTGCTACTCCACTCAACATCTCCAGCCCTAACCCAAATGACCTACCCATGATAGTTGGCCAAATGGGAGACTTCAGAAAATCAATTCTTAGCCGAATGATGACGATCTCATCAAAATTTGTAATGAAAGCTAAGGCGACAGAACAACATGTGAAAGCGTCTCTTGATACTCACAAGGTCAACTTCGAGGCTCAAGTAGAAGAGATCAGAGGTGCTACAACAGAGGTAGAAGATGTAATGACAAAGGCAGCCTCAAACTTTACTGATATTATTTTACAGGCTACCTCTACATCGAAAAGACCTGCAGAAGAAGCACCCACAGACGAACCTTCAAGCAAGAGACACAAAGTTGGTCTGAAGTTTGTTGTTCCGTCCTCACCAGCAGCTCGAATTAACGATTCTGACGATGATGATGATTTCGAAGATGCTCAAGAAGGTCAATCAGACAATCAATTGGGTGAGTCCTCAGAACAACAAAAGGGGGAGAAGGAGAAGGAAAAGGAGAAGGAGAAGGAGAAGGAGAAAGAGGCAGAGAAGGAGAAAGAGGTTGAAAAAGAAAGAGAAGCCAAGGGTAAAGGGAAAATCACAGAAGCAACTGAGGCAGAGACTACAGAAGGAGAAAAGGGGATAACAGAGGAAATCATGAAAGATATGACTGAAGTGGCATTTGACTACATGTTCAAGAACAGAGTCATCAAACCGACAGAAGAGTCAACACAAGAACCACCAGAGATCATTTGCCTAGATACCCCTCCTACTTCTCCAACAAAAGAACCAGAGAGGACAGACCCATCATCTGCTGAAGGACAAACAAGTCGAGCCCAACCTCAAGCTACTCAGAAATCTGCTCACATCGACACTCTTATGGCAGAAACCCATGATGACCCAAACCCAATGGTAACAGAACAGAACCCAGAAACCTCTACCTTTCATACCGAAAAACCTGCCTTAGAAACGGTATTTGCATTTCTATATGCTGACAGAGACATCATCCTTGTAAATGCCGTACCCATTAACCCATACCTCAACCCAATCAGAATAAACACCATTTCTGATGCAAGGCTAAAGTTCATCCAAACCAAGTCAAATCAGAACAGAGCCATCAATATAAACTTCGGTATCCGCATAATTCTGGACATCAAGCACAAGAAGTTTCAACACGACAGGGTCACATACCATGAGTATACTATGGAATCAACAGAAGGCAGAAATGAAATCTTCAACGACAATGATCTCGTCCTTCTGAACCCATACGACCTGATCTTACTCCACGCATATTGCTTGAACTTCTCAGAAAGATACACACCGGCCAGAACTGCACTACCAGAAGTCAGATTCGCTATGCAAGAGCACATCAATCTCAGAATACAGACTGATTATCAGCTAGGCATAGAGTTTGAAATAGAGAAACTAGCGATTGCACCACCAAATGAAAACCTTGAGGGTTATGGCCATCACAGAACTGGAACCGTAGTAGAAGATCCTCCAGTCTTTGTCTGCCGACAGAAGGGCACAAAGAAGGCCATCAGAGCAGCTGAAGCCCACAAGTACTCGAGTGAGTCGCTAGTATACCTCAAGAACATAATCCAAGATCTCCCAAGAAGCAAGTGTCCAAAAGAACAGAAGAAACTCTTCATCGACCAGATTGATCTGATGCTGGACTTCCGTACTCTAATCAGAAGATTCGACAGAATTCTTAGGGGAGATAATTATGCTTAAATGTACTGGTCTTTTAAATCTCAATGTAATATTCCAAAAGATTAGTGCAAGGCTTCTACAGAGGTAAAAGTTCGCTGTTCTTTTGTTTAATCTCTTGTCAATTGTAAATTTCTATTTTCAATACTTAGGGGGAGATTGTTGGCCCCAAGTATCTGTTATGTAAAAGTATTGAAAATAGTTCAAGTCAGAAGACCAACAGAGATCAGACAGAAGATTCGGAAGAAGTTCAAGAAGACCAACAGAGCTCAACAGAGCTCTGTCGAAGACTTCCAACAGAAGAACAAGTATTTAACAGAAGACCAACAGAGCTCTTGCGAAAGAGCTCTGGTGAAGTGAAGACCTCTATCAGCCTAAGTCTCGTAGGAAATCCCAAGTGTTAGACAAGTGTCCATACTTTCCACGTATGCCCTAAAAATAGGAGACACACTTTCCACGTGTCATTCTGGGGTACGATAGTACACTGCCTTCACTTTTCCAGGGCTATAAATAGAGAGCTAGTGGAACAAACAATTGTAAGCTTTGGGAAGGGTAGTTTTCCACAATTATTTAAGCACACACTGCAGCAATCCCGAGCACTACCTCCATACGATATTGTTGTCCTGTGAGATTTCCGAACACACTCTTGAACATGTTCTTGGTGTGATTCATTATCAATATATGAGCAGCTTTTATATCTGATCCTGTTATCATTTACTGTTCAATATTTGATTCTCATAGTTCATTTATCGTTTACACAATCACTCATTTTAATGGCTTTATTTAATATGCTTCCGCTGTCTATTTCACTACCATTAATATGATACAACGTGAATATGGGAACCTACACGTTTGTCAGTGGAAGTAGTTGGAATGGAAGGTTCAGCAATCTTCGCAGCATTTGAAGATTCAGCTTTGTCAGTCTTCACTTTGGTTAATTTCTTAACCTCAGTGGTCTTCTTTTCCTTGGGGGCAATCTTCACCTTAGCTATCTTATCAGCTTTGGTGGTTGTGGGGCACTTACTAGCAATATGATCAGTGAGTCCATAGTGATAACATTTCCTATACCTAAAAGTAGTTCTAGGACCATTTGAATGTTGAGCTTTTGATTTAGAATTAGAAGGACCAGCACCAAATAAGCTTTTGGCTTTAGAAATGGGAGGAATATTTAGTTCTTCAGATTTCTTACCAAGGACATCCACTCTGAGTCTAGGAGTAGATCGCTGAATAGACCCACGCTGGGTAGATCCAGAGATCTGATTCCTTGATCCAGAGCAATGAATCACTAAAGCTTTAGAAGCATTCAGCTTTGGTACAAAGGTACCCTTCTGAGGATTTTGGTTCAACGCAATTCCTTTACCTTTATCTTTAGAGACAGAGGTAGGTTTTGGATAAACCATTTTCTCATTACCTTTCGAAGAGGCAGAGATTTCCTCAGGGATAGGCGGTCTAGAGGACGAACACTGAGAAGATGAAGTGTCAGCGACTGAGGATACGAAAGTTCCAAACAAGAGCATGGAACGATCAATGGTTAGTTCTTGAGTTTCATATTTGTAACCAAGACCACGTTTATCACTCAGGGGTATCTGAGACTTAATTATCTCAGTGATCTTTGTTGAAGAATTACACCATCCTTAAACAGTAGCTTTTTCAGCTTTCAATGCAGCGATAGCTTCTGCTCGTTCGATTTTGACTAGCTGATTTAAGTGCACTTGATCTCTAAAATCTTCTTCAATTTTAGAAAGCTTTTCTATTTGAAGGTGACAGTTTTTAAGTTGTTCAGCGAGATCAACGTTTTGGTTTTCAATTATAGTTTTTCCATTCATGGCTTCATATAAATTTCTAGTCAAGAGATCGATTTTACGGAGACTATCAGCTTCATCAATATTTGCAATATTTGTAAAGAAGGAAGGTGATACCTGAATAGCAGAGGTTGAACTGAACTTTCTTCCTCATCTTCAATCTTTGCCATAAGACAGAGATTGGCTTCATCAACTTCAGAGTCAGATGATGATGATTCTTCTTCTTCAGAGGCAGCCCAATCGTAAGCCATCAGGCCTTTTCCTTTCTTCTTAAAGCTTTTCAGCTTCGCATACTTTTCTTTCAGCTTAGCGTATTTGTCACCTTTATTCCTGGGAATAAAGGATTTCTTGGGAAACGCTGAGTTTCTCAAAACTTTCTTAGACCTGCACTCGTTAGCGAAATGTCCAATCTTTTCGCAGTTAAAACAAGTAGCAGTAGCCTTATCAACAGGAGCTGATGATCTTGGCTTATCAGTTATAGAAAGAGGTTTGTTCTTTCTGGACATTTTCTTTTTGGCGAATCTCTTGAACTTTTTAGTTAGGAGAGCCAAAGATTCATCATCATCTGAAGAGTCAGAATCTGATGACCTTTCAGAGTTACTCTCTAACTCAGTGATAGTGATCGAGGGTCGCTGAGTAGAAGGTTCCTCTGAGATTAAAGCAACAGGGGTGCTTTTGGAATCTTTTACAAGATTCTTCTTAAGATGGCTTGATTGCTCATGATTCAGCATCGTGCCATATAAGGTAGCAAGGGTCATTGATCTTAGATCCTTTGACAGCTTGAGACACATAGAATAACTGTCCCAGCTTTCAGGTAAACATTCTAGAAACTTTGTCAGCACTTCAAAGTTAGAATATTCCTTACCAACAGTTTTTAGATCTATTATTAAGCAGTTGAAATGTTGGTGAACTTCAGAGAGAGTCTCATTCTTACCCCAAATGAAACTTTCATACTGTCTTACCAGGTTGATCTTTCGAGAGTCCTGGACTTCAGCAGTACCTTCATACTGAACACAGATTGTGTCCCACATGGCTTTTGAGGATTTCAGGTTCATGACGGAATGGTAGACTTCGTCAGGAAGAGCCATGGATAGTATGGATCTGGCTTTTGTGTCAATAGCCACTTTCTTCTTATCTTCGTCAGTCCACATATGAACTTCTTTAGGAACCAGCCTTTCTGGAATAGCAGGTCTATTCTCAGCGGCTGGAACTGCAACATCAATTCTTACAGGAATAAATGGGCCGTTTTCAAGATAGTAAGGCATAGTAGGGTCTACACCTTCTAAGAAGAGAGTCATCCTATTTTTCCATAGATTAAAATTATCTCTAGAGAATCTAGGGGGTTTTGCAAGAGAACCATTGTCTATATAGTTTGTGTTTGTGTTGGTAGCCATTTTTAGAAATAGCAAGGAAGAGAAATCTTAGTATAGATTAGATCTTTGTTTATGAGATTAAACAAATCCGCTCTGATACCACTTGTTGGTCCCGAAGGGTTATACGAGTTTGAAGAAGGCGGGGTTGAATACAAACACACAGATTTTACTTTTCTAAATTGTTTATTGATAAATCATTAACAATTTACAGCTTGTTGCGGAAACAAGATTAAGGATAAACCTAAATCTAAACAAGTTGGAACACTAAGTTTCTTGCACTAAGAAAGAGAAGGAAATTACTAATAATAACCTATCTCAAGATAAGAAAGATGAACTTGTCCAGAGTTAGCAAGTTACTTCAAAATGAAGTGAGTTCATCTTCTTATATACTGCATGCATTTAATGCATGGCAGTTTACACTTTACACGTGGCAGCAGCTAATTGGTTCCATGTCATTGACCTTTCTTGACAACCTTAGTAGCCGCATGTTTAAACAGTGTAGTATCAGAGTGGTTGTACGATTTCAGACAATAAGGAGGTTCTTTTCTGACATATCGTACGGAGTCGTGCAAGGGTGGTTAAGACAAAAGTACTTTGTACGGAGGACTTCATGATCAGCTTTTCGTTGATTCAGCGCTTCATCATTGTTTATCAGCGAATGATAAAGTTCAGCGATAGCTGAAGTCCTGTACTTGATACTTCATGTTGAGTGGACAAATCTGAGTCTTCGCTGATCCGCATCAGTTCATTAGGAGACTTGTCGCTGGTTCTTGAGCTTGATCTTCGACTTCAGCGTAGAACCTGTGTTGACGTGAAACTTGTCTTCAGAGATCATAAGTAAACAACTAACTTATCAGCGATCACCATAAGGACTGAACAGACTCAGAATCTTATGGTGAACAGTTTCGCTGAATGTTTAATCTAAAGAGTGTGAGTTCCTATCAGCGGTACTGTAAGATCTTAGTACTTATCAGCGATAGTGAAACTCTGATACATATTGTTTACTCATAATTTTCACTAAGTATATAAGAGAGGGTCATTATCAAATCACTGAGGGTTTGGATCAACACTAAGTATATAAGAGAGGGTCATTATCAAATCACTGAGGGTTTGGATGAACATGATAGAATGTCTGTTGGAGAAGATTGACTTTACAAAGAGCTGAAGACTGTTGTCATATTTTTTTAAATCTTGAATCCAAAGGGGGAGATTGTTAGAGCATTATTGTATTCAAGATTTACTGTAAAGTCAAAGTACTGTATTAGTTCATAATGCCTTTATACCTTGTATATTATGGGTATAAATAGGCATGTCTAGTTCATAGTTAGATAACAATCTAGAACACTTGAAGCATTGTGTCATTTGTACTCATTGATCAATATATGGATGACTTTTTCTCTCTAGATTCTCTCTCTATATTTGATTGCTAGATTTTGGGTTTATCAGGGACAAATATTTTATGAGTTCTTTTTATCCTTATGTTTTCATTAAATAGCAATTTTCTCTGTTGCTATGTCATAATCAAATAGGGGGAAATTGTTGATCCAAACCCTCAGTGATTTGATAATGACCCTCTCTTAAACACTTAGTGAAAATTGTAAGTAAACAATATGTATTAGAGTTTCACTATCGCTGATAAGTACTAAGACTTTACAGTACCGCTGATAGGAACTCTCGCTCTTTAGATTAGATATTCAGCGAACACTGTTCATCATCATATAGCTCTGATCCTGTTCAGTTCTATTGATGATCGCTGATAGTTTAGTTTGTTTACTTATGATCTCTGAACACAAGTTTCACGTCAACCAAAGTTCTACGCTGAAGTCGAAGATCAAGCTCAAGAACCAGTGACAAGTCTACTCATGAACTGATGCGGATATCAGCGAAGCAAGACCTGTCCATTCAACGTGAAGTATCAAGTAGAAGACTTCAGCAATCGTTGAACTTTATCATTCGCTGATAAAGATCTGACTCAACGAAAGTTGATCATGAAGTCTCCCCGCATGTTACTATTGTCTTACCTCCCTTGCACGTCTCTGTACGAACTGTCAGAACGGACATCCCTTTTGTCTGTAATCGTACAACAACTCTGATTCTACACTATGCACCATGCGGCTACTAAGGTTGTCTACAAAGGTCAATGACATGCAACCACTCAGCTGCTGCCACGTGTAAAGCCATACTGCCATGCATTAAATGCATGCAGTATATAAGAAGAACCTTACTTCAGTTTTGAAGTGTGCTCGGACCATCTTCTTATTTCTCTCTTATTGTTAAGTTATTATTCGTAATTTCTTTAACTCTTTCTAGTGCAAGAAACTTAGTGTTTCTCAAGACTTGTTTAGATTAGGTTTATCCTTAATCTTGTTCCGCAACAAGTTGTAAATTGTCTTGATTTATCAATAAACAATTTAGAAAAGTAAAAACGTGTGTTTGTATTCAACCCCCCCCCCCCTTTCTACAAACTTGTATAGCCCTTCGGGACCAACAGACAGACTATAGAAGAAACAATCCACGTCACTTTTGACGAATCCCGTTCAGCGAACTCTAGACCTTCTGCTGATACTGAAGAACTGAATCAATGGATATTTTCTCATCTTGGTGATTCAGAAGATGCTCCTATCTCTCAAACTCATACTCATAACGCTGAAGATGATGATCCTACTATCATCCCAAGCATGCAGACAGGTGAAGCTGAAACATCATGGGTCTCGGTTGTTCCTCAAAACACTATGCCTGCTTCTGAACCTTCTATCTCAGATATACCATCTACTTCTCAGCAATCAGTGAATGAAATGACATCTGGACCTCTTCCTCTCTTGGCTGAATTACCAGAAGTTACTCAAGCCTCATCTTCAGCTCCTCCAGAAGTTCAAACTGAGTCAGCGACTTATGCTCCGGCTCAGCGATGGACTATAAATCACCCTATTGATCAGATTCTTGGTGATCCAAATGCTGGTGTTCAGACTCGACGAAGTGCAGGTAACATTTGTTTATTTGTTAACTTTATTTCTCTGATTGAACATAAGAAAACAGATGATGCCCTCAGAGATCCAAACTGGGTCAGTGTTATGCAAGAATAGTTGATAGAATTTGAAAGAAACAAAGTTTGGAAGCTCGTTCCTAGACCAACTGACAAGTCAGTGATAGGCACTAAATGGGTCTATCGAAACAAGTTGGATGAAAATGGAACTGTAACCCGCAACAAGGCTCGTCTTGTTGCTCAGGGATACAGACAAGAGGAAGGTATAGATTACGATGAAACATTCGCCCTAGTGGCAAGACTAGAAGCCATTCGTCTATTCTTAGCTTACGCTGTACACAAAGACTTCAAAGTTTATATGGATGTTAAATCAGCGTTCCTCAATGGAAAGCTGAACGAGGAAGTCTACGTGGAACAACCTCCAGGATTCTCAGATCCTAAGCATCCAGGTTGTGTTTATAAACTGGATAAGGCACTTTATGGCTTAAAGCAAGCTCCTCGTGCATGGTATGACACTCTCTCTACTTATCTCCATATTGAAAAATTTGAGCGTGGTAAAATCGATAAAACTCTATTTTTCAGGAAAGTAAAAGGTCATATTATTCTTGTTCAAATATATGTCGATGATATTATATTTGGTTCCACTAACCCTGACTTATGTACTCGTTTCACTGAAAGAATGAAAGCTGAATATAAAATGAGTAGGATGGGTGAGCTAACATATTTTCTAGGTCTTCAAATAAAACAGAGTGAAAAAGGAACTTTTATTCACCAAGGAAAATATGTTAAAGATATGCTGAAAAAGATTGATTTAACTCAGAGTTCAGCTATGAAAACCCCTATGGCACCGCCGCTGACACTAAACAAGGATCCTTCTAGAAAACCTGTTAATGTCACAGCGTACCATGGGATGATCGGCTCTCTTCTTTATTTAACAGCTAGTCGATCTGATATTATGTACGTAACCTGTTTGTGTGCACGATATCAAGCTGAACCTAAGGAATCTCATTTGATCGATGTAAAGCGAATCTTTCGTTACCTTAAGGGTACTCCTAACCTAGGTCTTTGGTATCCCAAGACTCAGGGTTTGATCTAATCGTCTATTCAGACAGTGATTTTGCAGGTTGCAAATTAGATAGGAAAAGCACCACAGGAGGCTGTCAGCTCCTGGGTGGAAAGCTGGTGAGTTGGACAAGTAAAAAGCAAAACTCAGTGTCCACCTCAACCGCTGAAGCTGAATACGTAGCCGCTGGAAGCTGTTGTTCTCAGGTCTTGTGGATGAGAAATCAACTACTGGACTATGACCTTCAGCTCTCAAAAATTCTAGTCTATTGCGACAGCACTAGTGCCATTGCTATAGCCAACAATCCAGTGCTACATTCAAAGACCAAACACATCGAAATCAGGTATCATTTTATCAGAGATCATGTGATAAATGGTGATATAGAACTTCATTTTATCCCAACTGATTTTCAGTTAGCTGATCTGTTCACCAAACCTCTTGATGAGACAAGATTCAACTTTCTCATCAGCGAGCTTGGAATGCTGAACTTAGAAGAGTAAAATCTTCAGCGGTTCACATTTGATTAGTGATAACAATGAACTTGTATAACCCTATTAATCACATACTCTCTAAACAAAATTGATTCGTTGATATTAAGGTATGTTCTCTCTTACTCGCTGACGTTCGCCTATGAATGCAAGATTTCAAAACAAATTGCATCGTTGAATATTTCTTCCTTTCAGTGATACTTTTGAAATTTCTAAATCTCACTGATATTTCTAATCAGTGCTTCATGTTTTTGAAAGTATCCCTGAGTTTTTTTAAATCCTCAGAGACATCCTAAAATATGAAAGGACGTTTGTGACGTCATCACAACGGATAGAGCATGGCACGCCTTTTCTCTGACACGTTCGCCCGTTTTGTTTTTCTTGACCAATCAAATTCAAGGGACGTGTCCGTGTCATCATGAAAAACTTTCCCGCTCATAGTTTTTCTCTCTCTACTCTCACTATATAAACTCATTTGAGTTTATATTTTTACCTTTTACGCGAACATCATTTCCTTCGAGCAAGAACAAATATTGCATTCGAACTCTTTTTCTCCAGAAAACTGTTCATCTTCATCTTCAACATCAAAGGTTAATCTTCTTATTATTTACCTTTACAAACTTGTTTTGGATCTTATCCTTGTTTTTAAAAGATCAAACAAACGAACTTTCTTAAAATGAAATCATTTATTCTTCACGATTTTAGGAACACAATCTGGAAACAGATTGTTCTTCAAGTTTGAAACAAAAATCTTAAACATGACCATTTCATATGTTTTTCCAGAATCCCTTCTTTAAAAGGAAACTGGAAAACAAGAACATTCACTACGTTTTGTACTCTTTTTCAAAACTAGAAAAACCCAAATCTCCATTAAGACATCTTATTCTGAATGGATTGTGTAAAACCCTAAAAACATCTTATTTTGGAAAATCTTTCCACATTAAGACATTTTTTTCATCTTCTTCATGTTTATGTGTGATAAACAGAAATGGCATCTACTGAAGCAACCACTCCTCAGTCTCCTACTTCATCCACTGAAAAGGTTGAACTCGTCAAAGCTCCTCACGTCGAATTCGAACTCGAGAAAGTTACCTTTCCAGGAAATAATCCTTATGCCCTTTTCGATTTCCCTCTAAGGAAGAAGATTACACACCTGAACGACACTGTTGTCTTCCTCCAGACCTGTCCTCTATCGACAGCCCTGACCATCAATCCTCCAGCTCACAAACATCTACTCGCTCAGTTCTGGTATACTGCCAGAAGCGCTGTGATCACCTCCACAAAAGACCCAAACAAGAAATTCGATGTCATCCTCTTTGACACCAAATATGGTTCCTCCAAAATTACCCCTGGCTCTATCAGGTCTGCTCTCAACCTCCCTGGTAGTTCCAAAGAAAAACGATTCGTCCCTCTGCTAAATCCCAAGAACCCCGCTGATAGGGAAGCCCTTATTGCATTCTTCGATGCAATGCAGTACGTATGGGAAACAGGGAGAGACAAACTCCCTGAGAAGAAGCTGACTGCCATCAAGAAGTCCAAAATGCCCAGCGAGATGAACTTCATCTTCGCTCATCTGATAAGTTGCATGACAGCTAAAGTTGGTTCTACTGACCAAGCATCCAAACCCCAACAGACTATGGAGTACGCACTGCTGAAAGGCCTTCACATTGATTGGGCAAAGATCATATTCGACGATATGATGCTCAGGGTGGATGCAACTGAGAGGCCAACAGCTGTTCCATATCCTCGCTTTATGAGCGCTCTCTTCCTACAAGGACCCGGGGACAAATACCCGAAAGTAGGCGACCTGAAACTCTCTCAGGTCGGCGCTAAGGTTCTCGACTTCAAGCCCCTGCCAAACGAGGTACATCTTACTACTCTCTTATCTCTTCTCAATCCTCCTACTTCTTCTACTTCTGTAGCTACCTCTACGGTAATCCCAACCGCTGGCACCCAGGCTGCAACATCCACTCCTCGAAAGAGAAAACACTCTTCAACCACTTTTGGTGCTCCTAAGCCCAAGAAAACCAAGGAGCAACCCCCAAAGTCTACACAGGCTGAAGACTCCACGACCCTATCTCAACACGAGCCGCTGGAAAGTTCCATGGTACGCTCTGCCACAGCTGCTGAAACCACCCCTTTTATACCAACTTCAGCGTCTCTAAACGTTGAGGTTATTAACTTGGAATAGAACCCCCTGCCTCGGTGCCTCCAAGTTCTGTGGAAGTAATTCTCAGCGATTCCAACGCTGAACCTCTTACTCGGTCCCTCTTCTTAACCTTCATTCCTCCTACCATTTTTTTGGTCACTCCACCTGTTTTCCCCCCACTCTCTGAAATGAACGTCATCCTCCACGATACATCTGCTGAAACTTTACAAAGGATTATGGATACAAACATAGGACCTGCGGGCTCTTCTCAGCGAAAAGGCTCACTGGAAGACGACATGGAAACATTCACAGGTTATCGAAACTTCGATGAATTCGTCAACCACCCCGTAGATATACACATAACTCCAAACACTCCTCTCTCAAAATCCCCAACTACTGAGCTTTCCTTTGTTCATAAGTTCTCAACTTTTTCAGGTCCTAATTTGGGCGACATCGACACATCGCTCACAGATCTGTCCAACAAGGTGGAATCTCTCACCACCACCCTCTCTACAAACTCTTCAGTGGTTACAAACGCTGGAGAGGCTCTCAAGACGTTCACTAATGAGGTGAAAGGCAAAGCTTCCAGTGCTGACATGGAAAAGGTGGAAGGTAGTGTCTCAAATATTGCTACTACTATCGCTGAGAACTCCACTTCCATCAACAATCTCAACTTCACCAACAGCACCCTCTCCACCAACTTTACAGCCCTGTCCAATGAAGTCACATCATTGAAGATAGTGGTTGGCAATCTACAGGGAGAGGTATCTACTATAACCACAGAGGTGAGCACTGTGAAGAATCTACTGCAGCAGATTCTTGATCGCTTGAACGCACCAACTTGTACTCCATCTCACTTCACTCAGGCTGATCGAGAGGATCTTCAAAAGATCAGTCCTGCTATTTCTGGCCTAGAAGACAGAATAGCAATGATTGAAACTTCCGTTGGAATCACTGGCCTGGAAGACAGTGATCCAAAGCCTGCTGATGCTGCTGCTGCTGATATCGCTATGTCCTCATCCATCCATCATGTGGAAGAGAGGGAGAAGAATCAAGACCTTCCCCATAATGTTGAGGGGGAGGAGAAGAATCAAGACCTTCCCCATAACTCTGAGGGGAGGGCATTATTTCTGATGCTGCTGAAAAACCTCAGGGAGTTGAAAACCCTAAGGGAACCGAGAAACCTCCCTCTGAATTTGAGGGGGAGCAACTCGATGAGGAAACTGAAGCTGAAGTTGATGTCACTGAACCTTATGCTGATGAGGAAGAATCTGAAGAAGAAGAAGAAGACTATGAAGACGTCGATATCGCTGATAATGAACCATCATCATCCCCTAATGAGGATGATGATGATGATGATGATGATGATGAAGATATCGACTGCTCCTTTCAGCCGATCAAAAGAACCCCTGCTCTCAAAGGGGTAGTCTTCAAAGACACTTCAGGGGAGGGGACCAAGAAAAAGCCTGCAGCGACCAAAGCCGACAAGGGCAAAAACAAAGGCGTCGCTACAGAAGGCAATCTGACGATCTTGCTTCGAAATCCAGTTTGTCAGGTACAATATATTTTCTTCCCTTACACTGCATCCCTCCTCTATCCCTTCTCAACCTCAGTTCTCCTCTCCATAAAACCTCTATACACTTAAACCTCATTATTTATCTATCTCTTTTTCCTAAATGATCTTACTTAAACGATCGTTACGTTTCAGCTAGTCCTCTCCCCTGCTTGAGGATCCAGCTGAAGTTCCTCCTGCTGCATCAACAATAAATCCAGCTCCGAGTGCTGAAGAAATAATCTCAGTCTTAGACTTCGCTGAGACTGATGAACCAGAAGAAGAACTGCTCTCTCATAAAAAACAGACCTTCCTTGGCTCCTCAAAAGCTAAGTGAAGAAGAACATAAAAGAAGAGAAGCAATGATGAAACAGCTTGAGGATCAGGGAATCTTCCGTGCCCCTCGATTCAAAGTATCTAGGAAAGAACTCGTTGAACACCTCAAAGCTGAAAAACATCTCGTCGATCGAAGAAGAGCTGAAGAAAGAGATAAAGCCTGTCCTATTGAGCTCGTTCAACAATCGGTGAAAGAACCTGATCTAAAGAAGACTCACATTGATGTTCAACGTCAACTGTGGAAAGACGCCAAAAAGATCATCGAGAAGAAAACCAAGGTCTCTGACTCTACTCTGGAATGGTGCAAAGAACGTATTAACTTTCGATTCCATGTCTCCAGAATCAACAAAGTGAACATCAGGGGAAGAACATCCATAAATGTTCCTGTTGTTGAAGCTGGTATATTCAGAGAAAATGGTAATAAGGAAACCATCTATGTTTCTATGATCAAGAAGTACGGTTTCTCTGAGTGGTTGGAGATGCGAATAGCCATTCAGCGATCTCGCTCAGCGTTTAAAAGCCATGTCGAGAAAATTTTAAATTCATAGATCAACTTGGTTACATCTGCTGAGGATATTCTTCCTCCTCCTCCTGCTCCAATTCAACGAAGAAGAAAAAAAAAGATAAAACCTTCGGACTCAGGTCGCCCTATCAGAAATGACTCTGGAATAGGCTTTTCATGCGAAGAAGTCCTTGGTCTTTGAAAGTCCAGGATACACTCTTACAATCAAATATGAACAATTAAGATCGTATTCACAGCAACTGGTCATATGATTTATTAACAATCTGTGAATTACAAGATATTACAATGAATTTCTCTAAATGGATTCACCAAAGATTATATCAAAGATTCTCCAAAGATTTTCCAAAGATTCAGTTAGCTACAGTTGCTAACTCCTATATATACTGTAGAGAATAGCTAAAGCTACAGTACATATAAGAAACAGACTAATAGAACAATTACACGTGTCCTAATTAGTAACTGAATATAACAGAGAATATCCCAAGATATGAATTCTGAACATACTTCTGAATAAGCGCTTCAGAACCTTTGTCTTCATAGTCAGAAGTTCTGAGTCTCCTACTCAGAACTCTGAACCTTCTAGTCAGAATCCAACACTTAGAATCTTTTTGAGATTTCTCACTCAGAACTTCTGAGTCTTCTACTCAGAACTTCTGAGTCTTCTGAGTCTTCTTTAGTCTTCTTACTCAGAACTCAACACTTGTGTTTTTGACAAAACTCTAGACCTAACAATCTCCCCCTTTTTGTCAAACACACTTGTACTTTTCATCATCAAATTCTTAGAGCAGGAACAATCTTCAGAAGGAGCTCTTCTGAATGCTTTGACAACTTTTGCTCAGAATTCTGAATAATCTGAGTTAACAACTTCTGGTCAGTCTTTAATCAGCAGCAACAACGATTTCCAAATTGATTTCTGTTATATATTTGCTTTTTCTTTGCTCCCCCTTGAAATGACAATTCTCATCTTCATTTCAGCTTTCATAAGATTTCTTTATATTTTCCTCTTCTTCTTCTTAAAATAACATTTCTCTCTTTTGTTATTTCTGTACAAAAACCATATCAATCTTCAAAATCTTTAGCTTTTCTCCCCCTAAAGTTTTGGAAAGCAAAATCATCTTCAAAATCTTTAGCTTTTCTCCCCCTTGATTTTCAAAACTTTAGCGATGCTTTTTCTTCGAATGAAGTCTATGCTTTTTCTCCTCCTTAATGAATAACCTTGCTCCCCCTCAAAATAAGAATTATGGAGCAATTTGTTTTCTCCCCCTGAAAGTATGCATATATTTCATTAAAATTATTCATTTCAAATATAGTGCTTTAATGAAAACATTTATACAAGAAAAATAAGATTCACTGAACTACACTTGATAACTACTTAACATTTGATCATTTGAAAAATTTACAAAAGAAATCCAACTTAATGAAATTTATCAGATTTTTCAATCAAATGAAATCTAATGCATGTGTTTGGATTCAAATACAAGTCATCATTGCATATCAAGTTAAAAATGTCCAGTTTCAATCTCTTTATTAAATCTATTTGGTGTGCTTAGCATGCGAAATATGATTAGCTTCAAGCATATGCAATTCTAAAAACATATACGAATACTTTGCTCTACTCACACTATTTGTCCAAAATCAGGATTTTCACAAATTTAAAAGTTTATTGCGACTTTGTATTTTCCCAAAGTTTCAAGAGATGTGTGCTCATTGGCATCTTTTAATTTTGTGCTCATTGACATCTTTTAATTTTGTGCACATTGGCATCTTTTAATCAAAAAGTTTAGTAAGAATAAGATACATCGTTAAACATGACTTTCTATCTGGTTCTATTGCAGGATTTGGGTCAGCATATCCCATACCAGTTGGTCTTAGGTGCTAGGTGACAAGCACCCCATGGAACTTAATTTCCCAAACCAGAAAGGCCACATCGATATATCTTAAACCCATTTGTACCAGTAGAACATGGCTTTCTATCTGGTTCTATTGCAGGATTTGGGTCAGCCGATCCCAGACCAGTTGATCTTAGGGACTAGGTGTCGAGCACCCCTTAGGACTTACTCTCCCAAACCAGAAAGGCCACAGGTACAAACTTTCAAACTAAATGATTTTATATATATTTATATTTCATCTCAATCACTTGGTACTAAAACGTAGTACTTCCCCCATATTTTTGTTTCCATCCAACATTCTGACATTTAGGCTTTTTGAACATTATATTCTATATAAGTATAGATTTCATAACATTGAGCATTCGGCATAATTTCATTCAAGTTTTGCTTACCTTTCGATTTAATTCAGAAGTGAAAGTTGAAGCAAATATAGCTCAGATAATACAAAATACTTGTAAAATCACTTTTTGACACACATTTATTCATTGAATGAAAATTAAAAAAAAATCATATCATTGAATTAAATTGTTAAGATTCAAACATTCAAAGCAATAGAAATAAAACATAATACAATGTTACCTTTCACCACTTGTTCCTTGAAACAGAAAAATATGACAGTTAAGGATATCACCTGAGAAGTATGAGTTCTAAACTGATTTGTTTAGAAGTCTTAGTCTCTGAAGTACGGGTCCTGAACTGAATTATTCAGAAGCCATTGTCATTTAAGTACGGGTTTTGAACTGATATGTTCAAAAACCTAAAACTTTGAAGCATGGGTTTTGAACTTTATCTTGAAACAATCAGATCAAATTTTGAGTCAATACTTCCTCTGAAATCAAGATAATCCTGCAAAATCAAGAGATTTTGGTAATCATCTACGATGATTCCTCATTAGTTATCAAAAAAAAATTCTGAGTAGTAGAGTCAGAATTCTGATTAGAAGAGTCAGAATTCTGAGTAACTTGCTCAAAATTCTAAGTATCAGAGTCAGAATTCTGATTAGTTGAGTCAGAATTCTGAGTAGTAGAGTCAGAACTTCTGAGTAACAGAGTCAGAATTCTGATAAAACTATCCAGAGAAAATGCCTTAGAAAAATGTTTGGATTTTGTGATTTTTGAACATTCTGAACTTCAAATCACCATAACTTGCTCAAAAATCAGAATTTTTCAACCAAAATTTGCAGGGTTGCTTAAAATGTGATTCTGAACACATTCTCTGGAAATGTTTTCTACGAAAAACACTCACATCTATGAGTTCGATAACCTCATAGCAAACAGAACTTTTTCAAAAAAATCTTCAAGATCAACAAATTGATCTATATGAATCAGAAATCCATAATTACATTCAGATCGAGTTTTGGACTGAATTATCCAAAAGTCAAAATTCTCAATTAAGCACAACATATGTTTTCAGTCATGTGTCGGTATGGATCATTCATTCAGCTATACACATGAATAACCTGCAAAACAGATTAAGTTGACTTTGGTACCCATATGAACTTGGGTCCAGGTTTGTTAGGTGCAGTGGTATATGCAGATATTCTATAAGAACCATACCAGTGCTGAATAAAATTCTTGTTCACAAAATCATCAGTCCCACAATATGAACAACAAAGTTTCTTTTGTGCAATTCTGACTAATTGATTTACAGAATAAATCACATCAGGTTTAACAAAAGATTTTCTTTGAAATGTATTGTTCTTCTTGACATTTGAATTAGGAACCTTTGATTTTGGCACTTCTTTCTTGGAAGTAGTTCCTTTAACTCTCCATTCCATTTTTATCTTTTTAAAAGAACAATTATAAGATTTATCAATAGAAGAATCATAAAACAGATTAGAAGAACGAATCTGATCTTTTGAACTATGATTTGATTTGTTAACAACTTTTGTTTCAAATTCTTTAAACTTTTTAACATACAAATCAAACCTTGACTGCAAATCAGATTTGGACTTCTTCTCTATCATGATTTTAGTTGATAAATCAGATAATTTCTTAATAAGCCTCCTTATCTCCAAATGAAAAACTTCCTTTTCCTTCTCAAACTCATCTTTTAAGCATTTTTCTTTAAAGCCATTTACCTTCTTCTTTTCAGTCTCTTTCCTTCCATCTTCTAACTCTTTCTCCAACTCATTGATTTTTACAGAAAACTCATTTAACATTCCTGTTTTCTTTTTCTCAAAACCAATCTTTTCTTTTTGAAAAACATTTTTCTTGCATTCAAACTCTTTTCTTTCTTTTGCAAGAATTTTCTCCAAATCAGAAATTTTCAAAGATAATTCAACAGACTTTGTTTCAAAACCTTTCCTCTCAGTTTGAAAGTCTCTTCTCTCTTTCTCAAATTTCACTCTCTCAAGTATAAGAACTTGTTCAAAATCATAGATCTGTTTCAAGAGTTGACAATTTTTCATTTCACATGATTTGATTCTATTTTCAGACTCTGTCAACATCTTTCTTCTAAAATTGCCTTTCTCTTTCAAATCAACATTCTCTTTTTCTAACAACTTTATGTTTTCTTGAACCTTTTCAAAATCCTTTAGAAAATCAGATTTCTCTTTTTGCAAAATCTTTATAACTTTTGCATATTCGTCTTGTTTTGCTTGAAGATTAGCAATCTTGCTTTCAAAATGAACAATCTCAGTTTTTGGTTCAGAAATTGTTTCTTTTGCTTTTACAGGACTTAATTTTTGTAAATTGTCTGAACTGGTTATAGAAATTGCAGGTCTCACAAAAACTTCAATAATCTCAGGCATGATGAAATGACAAATTCGAATATCAACTATGAATTATGATAAAAAATGAGAATCAACACAAATCTAGAACATGCAAGAATTAATCAAATCTGTCACATGCATTTCATCAAACAGTTAGAGTACATGAATTAATGAAATCTTCTTTTCAACAAAAAATTTGAATACTAATCAACATGCAGCAGATATAATCACTTTGATCCAGAAACCAATCAAGAATTTCGAAAACATACCTGTGATCTCTGTTTAATTTCGAGAATTAATCAGCATAGAGAGAAAATCTTTGGATGACTTGATTGTAAGATATCGATTCAACAGAAAGACAAATTCAAATTTCTTGAATCAATGATAGAAACGAATTCAAGAATTGTTAGGAATTCAAGAATTGTTAGCAGCAGCGGAATCAATTGTCGAATTGATCAAGAAACTTCAAGAACGCGATCAAACACACTCTTGGACGAATTTGTTTGTTGATTGGCTCTGATACCAATTGAAAGTCCAGGATACACTCTTACAATCAAATATGAACAATTAAGATCGTATTCACAGCAACTGGTCATATGATTTATTAACAATCTGTGAATTACAAGATATTACAATGAATTTCTCTAAATGGATTCACCAAAGATTATATCAAAGATTCTCCAAAGATTTTCCAAAGATTCAGTTAGCTACAGTTGCTAACTCCTATATATACTGTAGAGAATAGCTAAAGCTACAGTACATATAAGAAACAGACTAATAGAACAATTACACGTGTCCTAATTAGTAACTGAATATAACAGAGAATATCCCAAGATATGAATTCTGAACATACTTCTGAATAAGCGCTTCAGAACCTTTGTCTTCATAGTCAGAAGTTCTGAGTCTCCTACTCAGAACTCTGAACCTGATCTCTCAGCTCTCGACATCTCCTTGCCTCCTGGTGAACGTTTTGTCCCTGGTAAAGTCTTAAGCAAACCTTATGGTATCTTCTTCAGAGACTACGATGGAAGAGAACGCTTCCAACGCGTCTCTGAGCTATGCGTTGCCCCTATCGAACAGCTCAGAGATCTCGTCTATTGGTGCAGATTTAGAGAAGACCTTCTCGGACACTTCTTCAAGCCTCTGATCTTTACAGAAGCTAAGCGAAGACGGGATCTTGGACAAGAAGTCCCTGACTGGATGATCCCTACCACAAAGTCCCTTGATGAACTTCTCATTAAGGATGAACCTGAATAGCTGATAGGATTCCCTGTAATTCCTCTATCCTTTATTAGCTTATATCTTTTGTACTTGTAATTTTATTTGATGTACTTGTAATTTTTCTACTTCCCTCTGTAACTTATACGAAGTTTAAAGAAAAATTTCAGCGAATGTACTTTACTCCACCAGTACTTAAAAGATCCCAGAAAATAGTAAAAGGGACAAATATTTTATGAGTTCTTTTTATCCTTATGTTTTCATACTTAGCAATTTTCTTCTGTTGCTATGTCATAATCAAATAGGGGGAGATTGTTGATCCAAACCCTCAATGATTTGATAATGACTCTCTAAGAATCACTTAGTGAAAATTGTAAGTAGACAATATGTATGTGTTTCACTATCGCTGATAAAGTACTAAGTCTGTTTCAGTACCGCTGATAGGAAAATTATGTTATTTGTTACATTCAGCGATACTGTTCATCAACAAGCCCTGAGCCTGTTCAGTCTTGTTGATGATCGCTGATAATCTTAGTTGTTAACTTATGATCCCAGAAGACAAGTTTCACGTCAACAATGTTCTACGCTGAAGTCGAAGATCAAGCCAAAGAACCAGCGACAAGTCTACTAATGAACTGATGTGGATATCAGCGAAGCCAAGATTTGTCCACTCAATGTGAAGTTTCAAGTAGAAGACTTCAGCGAATGCTGAACTTTATCACTCGTTGATAAAGAACTATTCAGTGAACACAGATCATGAAGTCTTCCTCTACAAGTTACTTTTGTCTTACCCCCTTGCACGCCTCCGTACGATAATGTCAGAATGGACACCCCTTTTGCCCAGAATCATACAACCAACTTTGATTCTACACTGTTTATCATGCGGCTACTAGGTTGGCTACAAAGGTCAAACCATGCAACCAATCAGTTGCTGCCACGTGTAAAGTGATACTGATATGCATTAAATGCATGCAGTATATAAAGGAAACCCTACTTCAAAAATGAAGTGCTCGGTCATCTCCTTCTTACTATTTCTGTGTGTTAGAATATTAGTCTTTAATTTTCTTATCTTCTTTCTATCTTATTTCTAGTGCAAGAAAATCTTAGTGATTCTCTTAACTTGTTTAGATTAGGTTTACTCCTTAATCTTGTTTCGCAACAAGTTGTAAGTTGTTTGATACATATCAATAAACAATTTAGAAAAGTAAAATTTGTATGTTTGTATTCAACCCCCCCCCCCTTCTACAAACTTGTATAACCTTCCAGGACCAACAACTATAGTGTATTTCTTTCCAGCAATGGGTTGTATGTTGACAGAGCCAAATAAATCCATATGGAGGAGTTGAAGAGGGTTTGTCACTGATGACACTTGTTATGACTTGAAACTATCTTTAATTTGTTTTTTGTTTTCATTTTTCACACGCTGAACAGAGGGATTCTTTAGCGTATGAGTGCTGAGGCATGCTAGTGACTAGTTCTTTTGAGGAGAGATTGTTCAGCGTTTTAAAGTTTATATGAGAGAGTCTCTTATGTCGTAGCCAGTTGACATCTAATGAGGATTTAGATAGGAAACAAATGTTCTCAATGGTTGTTGAGTCCATGTTTATTATATAAACATTTTCCAAACGATAACCGCTGAGAGCAACCTTTTCCTTCTTGTCAGAGAAAAAAATGCTTCGTTTGTAAAGCATACTTTGTAGTCTTTATCACATAGCTGACTGATGCTTAGAAGATTGTGCTTCAGTCCTTCTACGTAAGCGACTCTTCTGAAGGTGGTTGTACCATTTGAGAGTACACCAAACCCTCAGGTATATTCTTTGCCATTTCCACCAAAGGTCACTAAGGGATTTTTCTCTTCCTTGAATTCAGTGAGCAGGTTCTTTTCTCCAGTCATGTGTCGAGAGCATCCACTATCAAGATACCAGATACCCTTCGATACTTGCAAACAAAAGGAAGATTAATTTGAAATCGGTACCCACTTTACAATGGGTCCACAGTTGTTAGTGGAAGGATCAGCAGTCTTCACAGCATCTGATGGTTCAGCGTCAGTGGTAATCGTCACTTTCGTTAATTTCTTAACCTTAGTGGTATTTTCACCTTGGCCTGATTTTCACCTGGGGTGATCTTCTTTGCCTTTGAGGCAGTCATCTTCACCTTAGCTGATTTCTTAGCTTTAGTGGTTGTGGGGAACTTACTAGCAATATGACCAGTAAGTCCACAGTGATAGCATTTCCTATAGCTGAAAGTAGCGTTAGCACCATAGACATGAGCATTGGATAATTTTAATTGAGCGGGGCATGTACCAAGAATGCCTTTAGCATCAGATATCGGAGGAACCTTGGGGTCTTTAGATTTCTTAGCTATCAAATCAACCTTTATTCTTAGGGTTGATCGGTGAACATGTTCAGGGATCTTAACTTTTGAGATCGAAGGTTGAGTAGCTAAAGGTTTATACGTCTTCAGCTTTGGCACTTTGGTACCCTTCTGAGGATTTTGTAAAACAGTTTTTGCTATGTCATTGAGTTTAAAGATTAAAACATATTTTTCCTTGGGGATAGGAGTACTAGAAGAAGAGCACTGAGATGATGAGGTGTCAGGGATGAAAGAGACGAACATTCCAAACTTAAGCATGGAACGATCTTTGGTTGGTTCTTCTGTGTTAGCATTAAAACCAAGACCACTTCTGTCATTGACAGGGATCTGAGCACCGATTATCTCAGTGATCTTTGCTGAGGATTTACACCATCCTTCAATAGTAGCTTTCTCACATTTCAGTTAAGCGATCGCTTGTTCGCGTTCAATCCTGATTACTTGATTTACATAGACCTGGTCATTTAAACTTTCCTCAATTTTAGAGAGTTCTTGGATCTTTAAATGGCTTTTATTAAGCTGTTCAGTTAAGTCTAGATTTATTTGTTCAGCTTGGGTCTTGCCATTCAGTGCATCGTTTAAATCAATAGTAAGTGAATCGATGCGCGAAGTCTATCAGCATCAATGAGAGCTGGAGAAGGAGAGATTGATACCTTAGAAGTGGAAGATGTAGAGGGAATATCAGCGGGTTCTTCGCAGGGTTGTTCCTAACTTTTTGGGGGCCCTGTTACACATTGTTTTTTTAGTGACAAACTTATATAGATATCCTTTTTGAGACTTTATTATCTCTTCAATCATTTTTTCTTTTTACGTTTTTGACATTCAGAATCATACTTCTAACCCTATAAGACATAATGAGACAGAAATAAGTAAAACTAAAAAGTTATAAATGAACAAAAAAACATGGATTGAGGACTGAAAATGATATATTGATATTTATTCTTGGTTCTCCCAAGTCCCAAGTCCCAATGCCAAAGGCCTAAACTACAGTGCAAATTACATACAAAGTTAAAAGTAGCACATTCCATTGAGAAATGCAAAAGAAACAAAAAAAACTATTAGATCAATAAGCATCAACTACTGATGCATTGATGCTAAAAAATAAATTTCAATTATCAAAACACTAGTCACTCAACCCATGTTGAATTCCAAAACATAAAACCAAAATATTATATATAAACACTAAACAGATTGAAAGCAACTTAAGATACCAAAATATTAAATATAAACACTAAACAGATTAGAAAGCAACTCAAGATACCAAAATATTAAATATAGACACTAAACAGATTGGAACGCAACTCAATATACACGAACTATGAACAAGTCATCACTATCAGATTTTCAAAGCAAAGCAACAAAATTTGAGGAAATAAAAAAGCAGATGTCAAAATTGTTAAAAAAACAGCAGATATCAAAATTCGAAAAAAAACAGCAGAAACATACCAATTAATAAAGCAAAGCAACAAAGTGACAAACAAAGAACTGAATCACGATGCCCTGGATGCAAAATTAGTAGGAATTGAAGTAGAATAGATGTAATTGCATAGATATTGTAGGCCTGTAGGGTTTTTGTTTCAAAGGTTTGTATTACATAGAGGAATAAGAAGAAGTACCGTTTGGAATTAGTTGTTGTCCTTAGAATTGGAAAAAGGAATCGTCCATCGTTTAGACCGTGAATTTCAATTGACAATCGCTCGTCCATGCTAAATCGCCGAATTGTAGGATGGAGGTTGAAGAAGGTGAGGGCGGCTTGTACGCTCAGTGGTTTTTGTTGAAAATTAGGCCCTAAAAGAAACTAGAATTGGGCCCTATATTTTTTTGGGCCTTGTTCAAGGGAGCAGATAGTACTGGCTAAAGAACGGGCCTGGTTCTTCCTTTACTTCTTGAATATTAGGCATTAGACAGAGATTAGCCTCATCTTCTTCATTAGAATCTGATTCCTCATCAGATTCAGCCCAATCGTGTTCCTCAGCGATTAGACCTTTACCTTTCTTCTTGAAGTTTTTCAACTTCTGGTATTTTTCTTTGAGTTTTAGGTATTTGTCATCTCTAGATTTAAAGGTAAAGGAGTTCTTGAATGATGAAGAGGGTTTGAAGACTTTCTTTTACCTACACTCACTAGCAAAATGTCCTTTATTTTCGCAGTTATAGCAAGTGGCAGTTGCCTTATCAATGGGAGATAATTTAGGCTTGTCAGTAATAGAGAGAGGTTTATTTCTTCTGAAGTTACTCTTTCTTGCAAATCTCCTGAAGGAGTTTGTCAAGAGTTCCAGGGATTCATCAAGTTCTGAAGGACCAGTGATGAATCATCAGAGTTAGATTCCATCTCAGTGATTGTGACAGAAGACCGCTGAGTGGGTATCAACTCTTAGGAGAGTAAAGCAACAGGTGCTTTTTGAATCTTTTACAAGATTCTTCTTAAGCTGACAATATTGCTCATGATTGAGCATAGTGCCAAAAAGAGTGCTTAAGGTCATATATTTGAGATCCTTAGATAGTTTAAGACACATGGTATAGTTGTCCCAACTTTCAGGAAGACATTCCAAGAATTTTGTCAGAATCTCAGAGTTAGAGTAGGTCTTTCCAACAATTTTTAGATCAATAATTAAACAGTTAAAACGTTGGTGTACTTCAGATAAAGTTTCATTCTTACCACAAATGAAGCTTTCATATTGTCTTACCAGATTTATCTTTCTGGACTCTTGTACATCAGATGTACCTTCATATTGAACACAGATTGTGTCCCACATGGATTTGGAGGATCTGCGGTTCATGACAGAATGATAGACCTCATCAGGTAGAGCCATAGATATGATTGATCTGGCTTTGGTATCAATGGTTGCCTTCTTCTTATCATCTTCAGTCCATTGAAAGACGTCTTTGATGATTTGTCTTTCAGGAATGGCTAGAGCGGTAGCAGTGGCCGCAATAGCAGGAGAAAGAATGTAGGGGATATAGGGTCCATTTTTCACGTAGTGAGGTATAGTGGGATCTACACCTTCTAGGAAAAGCATCATTAAATTTTCCAGAGATTAAAGTTATCTCTACTAAATCGATGAGGTTTTGCAAGTGAACCATTATCAATATAGTTTGTGTTTGTGTTTTGTGCCATTTGGAGAATAGCAAGGAAGATATTAGTATAAGCAAGATCTTGTTTTTAGAGATTAAACAATCTTCTCTGATACCACTTGGTGGTCCCGAATGGGTTATACAAGTAAACAGTTTGTAGAAGGGGGGGTTGAATACAAACACAAGATTTTGGTTTTCTAAATTGTTTATTGATAAATCAAACACAATTTACAGTTTGTTGCGGAATAAGATTAAGTAAAACCTAATCTAAACAAACTTGAGAATCGCTAAGTGTTCTTGCACAAGAAATAGAGATAAAAGGAAGTATAGAAAAATAAGAGATATTTTTCTAAACTAAGTAGATGAGGGAGAGACCACCTTCAAACTGAAGGGGAATTACTCCTATTTATACTCGATGCATTTAATGCATGGCAGGAGGAATTTACACGTGTCATCCTATGGTTGGGTGCATGCTTCTGACTTTTTGCACAACATGCTTTGGGCCGTATGGTGAACAGTGTAGTGGTAGAGTAGTTGTAGGATCCTGGACAAAGGCATGTCCCTTCTGAAAAATTGTACGGAGTGTGCAAGTAGATAAGTCAAACATTTCTTGAAGAAGAAGCTTCATGATCAGCGATCGCTGAGTAGGTCTTCCATCAGAGAAGAGCTGATGTAAGTCAACTATCGCTGAAGTCTTCTTCTTGAAATGTCGCATGTGTGGACTTGTCTTGGTTTTACTGATGTCCGCATCAGATCATTAGTTGACTTGTCACTTGTTCATCAGCTTTGTCTTCGATGTCAGCGATAAACTCTTTATCACGAAACTTGTCCTCAGGGATTACAAATAATATTGCTTACATATGAAACTATCAGCGATCATCAGTGATAAGTGAACAGACTCAGGTTATCACTTATGGATATTCATTGTTGAGTTTATGAAGTTAAAACAGTGAGTACTATCAGCGATACTAAACAAGCTCAGTATGTTATTGTTGATGGTGAAACACTAGTACATACAGATGCTATTTGTAATTCTCACTAAGTTATTCTAAGAGTCATTATCAAATCACTCAGAGAGTTTGGATCAACAGATATCAATTGGATGCCATGATTGAAACTTCAGGCACTCCACTCTCGGTACATCCCCTTTCTTCTTTCCCTAACCAGGAGCTTCTTGTTCATGTTTCAAGTCCCAAGTTTGATGCCACTAAGAACAACATCAAAAAGTTAACCGACGAAGTCAAAGGCAACAATTGTTGTCAAAGCACACTCTTCCAGTGTTTAGAAGGTTGAGGAGGCCATCTCCTCACTCAACGATGGCCTCTCAAATAAAGCTGACACCAATGCTCTTCAGGGTCTGCAGCAGGTGATTGGAATGCTGCAATTAGATGTCACATCCAACCCATCAGCCATCTCTGACCTATCCTCAAAGGTTGACAACCTTACTGCCCAGGTCTCCTCTCAAAATGACGTGCTCGCTGATATCCTCGCACAGTTGATGACTCCTCATCCTCCCTCCTTCATTGCTAATGACCGGATGACCTTGGAGATGGTTGCTGAGTTTGGCACTCAAGCACTTTCAGCCATCGACGACCTGGAAGAAAAAAAACCTGTCCGCTCCCAACCTGAAGTTGATGCTGAAAAGGCCAAAGCTGAAGCTGAGGTTAAAGCTGCAGCTGCTCTCCTTGCCTCTGCTATGAACACTGCCTCCCCCATCCGTGTTGATACTAACAAAGAGGGGGAGAAGACCTCTGGAGACCATCCATTGGTTGGGGGGAGATTATATGTTGGTTCCCGGTTTTGTTTAAACAAGATTTTCAGATCTATTAGTTCAAGTTTGAGTTTGATGCGGAAGCGTATTTGAAGAACTAACAGATATGTTTGATAGATTTTGAACATAAAATAAATAAACAGTGAACAGGAAATAATATCTCAAAGTTTACTGAATATATATATTAAGAACAGATTCAAGAACAGTGAGTAAGCAAAGCTTTTTAAAACAGATATGACTCTCAAAAGTGTTTAAAGCTTGTGATGTTTTTCTCTCTTGAATTCTTGTTTCGATTGTTCGATTGATCTCTCTATTGATAGGAAGAACTCAATATGAGTCTTCCTTATATACTACTCTAAGGGGACCATAAAGCATATGCTACTATTCACAAAGGACGGTATAAATAGTTGGACGGATGGCATGAACAGTTGGACGTGCTGTATTGCATTTAATGCAGCAGACGTCTATTATGTACTAAGCCCTATTGAATCCAACCAGAGTTTGACACGTTGCAGTTGGACAGGGCATGCTACCATGCAAGTTGATGAACAGGTCCTGTAACAGTAGCAAGATTATATAAATATCTTTCAAGTCTTTGTTGAAGACCGCAGAGGCTCTGTGAAGTGCCACAGAGGTTCTGCGGTTTGGTCCTTAGAAGAGCAGTCTTCACCGGATTCCGAGTATTTGGTCTTCTTTGCGCGTGTGACAGAGCTTCTGTAGGGCGCCTCTTTAGCTTCTGTAGCTTCTTGACCTTGATCTCTCGGTAAGTTCGGCAGAGCCTCTGTAAGAGGCTTTCTTCACTTAGCCTATTTTTCACTACTTCTAAATACTTCTATGATTAGGAAGATTGAAGCTAACAATCTCCCCCTAAGTAGTGAAAAATAAAAAATTTAACTTGAGTTTAGTTAGGCTAAGTTAGATAAGACAGAGGTTAAACAATACCTCGAAAGTTCTTTCATTCAGAAATATGCCAGAGGCATTTTACATTTGAGTACAATGAAAGATAAACTTTTGACTTGGTTTGCAGAGATTTGAGGTTTGAGAATCAGATTTTGGCATCTTTGAAATCGTTGTAGCTTCTGTTGTCTCTTCCGATTCTTCTGATCTCTTTGTAGAAACTGATGCAGAGTTCTATTAGGCGAATTGTGGCATCAATCTCTCTGATGAAAGTATCTGCAGCATCTCTATCCATTTTCTCTGTACCTCTGTATTTTACAAGGCTTGCTCTGAATTTGTTCAGAGTACTAGTTGCGTACTTCTGACAATCCATGCACACAAATAGTTTGATTTCGCCTTGTGGGTTTTGAAATACTAACCCGAATCTTGGTTCTGTAATGATATAGTTGGGCACGGCGTTGGGTGGGCAGCGATCTTCTGGTGGTCGTAAATTTAGATGTTTGAGACCAAGATCCTTTCCCAGTTGAAAATCTATCATACTGAAGATCAGAAGCTTTTCCCTCATTGCTTTTCTTAATACTTGATAGGCTCTGGTGTTTGCCTCTGTGTTGTAGTTGTCCTTTGTCCATTGCAGAAGGTCAGGTAGATCATAAGGATTGATATTTCTTAGGTCAGCATCAGCGAAGGTGGTTTCTGAATTGTCTTCTCTTCTGACTTTGTAAAGGTTGTACCTGACCCTTGGATAGGTTCTTGTAAAGGAGAACTTGCAGAAGATTACCTTTTTGATCTTGTGGATTGAGAAGACATCTGCTTTGGTTCTTGGCTTTGTGCTTGTGAAGATGTTCTCAAATTCTTCTCTGATCCTTGAATCTGTCACATGATCTGTTGGATGATTGGTCTGAAAGGTTTGTTTATAGAGGTATTTGTATACCACTTCTTCCATCTCTTCATGTGTTGGACCAGGTTGTGGTACTTGTCTTCTGAGACTCTCCATCTTTTGAACCACTTCTGCAGCTCTGCCAGTAAGTGAAATGTCTGACAGGGGCTTTAATCCATATGCCCAATCAACTTCTTCAGGTTTTGGAGTTTTGAAGGCATCAAAGGCGCTCTTCATCAATTTCTCTGTAGACTTGGGCAATGATTTCTTTTTGTTGGGCTCTTCTGTCAGTATTGCTTTGCCATTGTCTTTGGCTTTTGGAGGTGCAGAACCTGTTTCTTCTGTAGGTTTGGAGGTTGGTGCTTCTGTTGGCTTGATGGTTGCCTCTGTAGGTTTTGACACTTGTGTTTTAGAGGACTTTTGTGGCGATGGTTCTGTTGGTTTGAGTTGCTCTGTAACCTCTGTTGGAGGTTCTTTGGTGACTTCTTCTATGAGCTCTATTTCTGTTGGTGAAGATTGGACATCGAATCTTCTTGCCATTTTGAAAGCTAATGTGAACCTGTGCCTTTCTTCTTCTCTCTGCGACATTCGATCAGTCATTGTATTGTGCATCTTTCTCAGAATAGAAAAAGCAGAGGTCGCAGAGGTCGTTGCTCTTTTTGGTTTGGTGGCAATCGACTTTCTTCTTGGTATGGTTTGGGGTTTTTCTGTTAATTTTGTTGAAGGACTCTTTTCCAAGTTGATTACCACAGGGGTGGTTGTTGCCTCTGTGGTATGCTGATCAGCTTCTGGAATATTGGTTTCTTCAGGACTTGATTCCACAGAGATGGGTGTTGTCTCTGTGGTCTGTTGATTTTGTTGTTGATCTTGGGTTTGTTCTGGAGGGGCTTGACTGGTTGGTTCTGCTGCGATTGGTGGAGCTTGTATTCCTCTGGTCGTAGCTTTCTCCCTTATATTCTCCCCCTCAGGATTATCTGATGGA
The DNA here is from genome assembly GCA_033807775.1 of Saussurea involucrata. Lineage (NCBI taxonomy): Eukaryota > Viridiplantae > Streptophyta > Magnoliopsida > Asterales > Asteraceae > Saussurea > Saussurea involucrata. Next base: position 118,138,297 of record CM066322.1, read on the forward strand.
CCAGGATGGTCATCATCAGAATCATCCTGACTTTTATCAGAAGTACCCTCTGCTCTGCAGGAAGCTTTGGGTTTCTTTGGTAGTTCTGCTCCTGCGGCCATCAACTTCGCACATACATCATCACAGAGGCCGAAAAGAGTTGCAAGCTATGCTTCTGTGTTGAAGCGCATTCTGCCGACACTTTTTCTGAACTCTTTGACCTAGTTGGCATTTGCAGTAGTGAAGGAGACAATGACTTCAGTGACCTGGTTTATGACATTTTGGCCGAGCTCTGTTAGCTGTGCTCTGGTGATGTAGTCTTTAGGCTGCATCAGTATTGTATTGCGCATTGCTTCTGCTTGAACGTTTTGCAGAGCCTTCTGTAGATCTGCGGGTGTGATGCTCTGTGATTTGTTGGATTGCTTGTTCATTTGTTCAAGGAAATGTTTTACTGATTCCTTGAATGCAAAAGTTGCGGTAATTCCAAAATCTTTAGCAGCAGAAGTGGTTGTAGTTGTTGCAGTTGTTTGCGCAGAAGATTTTATCTCTGTGATGGCTGTTTTCACCTCTGTGGACAGATTGTCCATTTTGGTGTTCAGATTCAGCAAGGTCGTTGATGTTTTCTCTGCAAAAGATGTGAAAGAGCTTTGCAACTCTTTCATGGTTTGGTTCACAAAGGTGACAAGGGTTTGGAACTCATCCCTTGATACTTGTGTCCCTGGTGTAACCTCTGGAGGAACACATTCGTCTCCAGAGTGAGTCCCTGCTCCTGGGACACCTTCGTTCACCCTTGTTTGTACGTTGGGGGTGGAAGGATTTCCATCTGATCTTCGAGAAGAAACCTGAGTTTCAATCTCTACATAAGTTCTATGAAGAACAGTGTCCAATCCCACTCCAGAGGTGGGTGTCGGAATGTTCTTCTGTTGACTCGGAGACTTGTCTAGAGTCTCTTCGTCGTTGTGCTCACTACTTCTCTCTGAAAGAAGGGTTGGCCCTAGTTGTGTGCGTATGGCAGAAGAAACGAATTCCTCTGTAGGGTGTTCTGTTGTGATCTGGGGCGATTGATCACGAACTATAGGTGGGTCTCTCTGAGGAGACTCCCTAGGAATGGATTCTCTCCGGTTTCTGTGGGCGCAGAAGTCGAAAAAGTGACTTCTGGCTGGATGGGTTGGGTTTGGATCGAGCTGTGCTGCTCTATTTCAATAATTCCTTCTGCAGCTAGACCTGCGGAGTTAGATGTGTGGGTTGCACTGGGAGGGGGTGAGGGATGTGTGCCTTCTTCATCTTCGGCATCTTTTTCTTTTTCATTTTCTTTTCCTCCAGATGTTTCTATCCTATCCTCTACTGAGTGGTGCGAGGAAGATGGTCATCAATGTCATCGAACCTTTCTTCAGAAGCTTCTTGTGGATCTTCTTCTTGTATAGCCTCTGTCGTTCTTCTTACCTTGGTAGAAGATTCTACCATTTGTGGAATGATTGGTATGAGTGGTGGTGGAGTTTGTACCTCTGACCTTTCTTCAGAAGCTTCTTGTGGATCTTCTTCTTGTATAGCCTCTGTCGTTCTTCTTACCTTGGTAGAAGATTCTACCATTTGTGGAATGATTGGTATGAGTGGTGGTGGAGTTTGTACCTCTGAGGACGTATAGTCTTGGTCCTCAATTACCTCTGTAATTGGTTCTTCTGTGGATTGTGGAGTTTGTTTTTCAGCAGCTTCTGTGGTCGTTTTTCTTGATGTTTCATCTTCTGCATTTTCTTCTTCGGCATTTGCATCTGTAGTATTTATAGAAGAAGATGAAGCATTATTTGGACCAGTTAGAGTCATACCTGTAGGATTTTGTCCAACAGAAGATGGTTCTTCAGAAACTCTGATGGTTCCAACAGAATGATCAATGTCATCGTGGAACATCTCTAAAAATAGAAGATTCAAGTCTTCTTTAGTTTGCGAGATGCCAGAGGTTTCTCTTTTAAGTTCGAGTTCTGAACGGATTTGCTCAGAAGTCATTTGGAAAGAATCATCAAAAGAAACATTGATACTTTCTACGATTTTGCGAGATCTTGTAAGGTATACTCTGTAGGCTTTGGAAGTGGCAGAGTATCCAATGAATTTTCCTTCGTCAGCTTTTACTTCAAACTTTCCTCTGGAATCTCTGTCGTTTAAAACAAAGCATTTACATCCAAACACATGGAAAAACTTGATGTTTGGCCGCCTTTTGTTGATCAGTTCGTAAGGAGTCTTGATGTGTCTTTTCACAATGGTTGACCGATTCTGTGTGTAACAAGCGGTAGAAATTGCTTCTGCCCAAAAGTTCATCGGTAATCCGTATGCTGATAGCATAGTTCTTGCGGCCTCCACGAGCGTTCGATTCTTCCTTTCGACTACGCCATTCTGCTGTGGAGTGCGTGCGGCAGAGAAGTTCTGTGATATTCCTTCGGTAGAAAGATAGGCTTCAATGACAGAGTTTTTAAATTCTGTGCAATTGTCACTTCTTAACTTCTGTATTCTGCATTCATAAAGAACTTGGATTCTTTTCATTAGATTAATCAAGATAATTGGAACATCCGGTTTCTTTCGAACAAATTCAACCCATGTGAAGCGCGAATACTCATCAATTAAGACAAGTATATATTTCTTGCCACCTAGGCTCTGTATGGCAATAGGACCGCAGAGGTTGACATGAAGCATGTACAGAGGCCTAGTGCACGACACATCTGTTTTGCCTCTGTGGGAAGCTCTTCTGAGTTTTCCCATCTCACAGGCAGAACACAAGTGATCCTTATTAAATTTAACATTAGGCAAACCTTTAACTAGATCAAGTTTGACCAATTTATCCAAGGTGTGAAAGTTCAAGTGACAGAACCTGTTATGCCATAACCAGGCTTCTTTACTTTCGCAAGCTACAAGGCAAACTTTGTCCTTGGTTGTTGAACAAAAGTTCATTAGATACAGATCACCTTTTCTTTTGGCTTGCAGAAGTTCCATTCCTGTGTCTTCACTTTGCAGAGAGCAGAAAGTTCTTTTGAACAAGACATCAAATCCTGTATCACAGAGTTGACTTACACTGAGTAGGTTGTATTTAAGGCCATTCACATATGCAACCTTGTATACAGAGACGTTTTCCTTCTGTATGACTCCATAGCCTTTGATGTGTCCCTTCTTGTTGTCTCCAAAAGTTACAGATCCACCATCGTGTGTTTCTTTGTACGTGGATGGTAAACTTCTGTCGCCAGTCATGTGCCTTGAGCATCCGGAGTCAAGATACCAAATTGGCACATACCGCTTCTGTAAGACAATCACAGAGACTTAGGTACCCATATCCATATGGGTCCAATATTGTTAGAATTTTTCAAGTTTGCCTTAGCATTCTTGAAATACATTTTATCTTTTATAGAAATATCAGATTGTATCTCTCTAGGTTTTGACTTTGGAGTTTGAATTTTAGTGGAGAGTAAGCAATCTGGACTTGAGAAGTGATTTTTCAATCTGAACATGAGATCAAAACAATGACAGTATTTAATATGAGACGTGATTTGTTTGAACTTTTCATTGAATTCATTGAACTGAGTCACAGAGGCATTACATTCGTTCTTAACATTAGATTTCCTATTACAAGAAGATCTATGAATACTAGAGTGTTTTTTGCAAAAATCTTGTTTAGGTCCTGCCTTCTGTGAGTCTCTTCTGTGGTGAACGCCTGTCTTCACTGTCACAGAGGAAAGATATTTGTTAGCTTCAGGCCTTAAAGGTTTTGAAAATTTTGAGCTTTTAGGATTTTCAGATGCCTTTTTCAAATTATCAAGCTCTGTAGAGGTTTTGACTTGTATACATATTTTTAGAAAATCTGGACAGATATGTATCTCTGTGATTTTCTCTTTTGGAGAAATTGTTCTGTTAAGAACCTCAGAGGAGAATTTAACATCCTCTGTGTCACAGTGAATTATCCCTGATTTAGAATCAGTCTCTGAGTCGTCAGAGGATGAATCGTCCTCATATACAGAGGTTGAGTCATTTCTTTCGATAGAGGCTGGATTTTCTGAGCATGTATCGTACGAGTTTTCTTCCTCTGTAGAAAAACTTTCATAGATGGCAGAGGTTTCAGATGAGATCTCTTCAGCGAGAATTTGATCTAAAGAAGATGTACAGAGATTTTCTAAAATATTTGATTTCAAACCTTCCAAAATTTCCTTTTCAATTGATCTTTTAAGATTTCTTTTGAAAAGATGGGTTTAAACTCAGGAGCTTTTGCAGATAATTTCTTTTTGACATCTATCATACAGACAAAAGCGACCTGTGTTTGAGTCTCTGGTTTACCAAACTTAAAGATACCAATCTGATCTTGTGTTTTCAGATATTTCTTTGGTTTGATTCCTCTATTAACAGAGGTTGAAGATGATGAATCTGTGTTTTCAAACCACACATTGATCATCTTCGTATGTTTCCTCAAGTGGGGTTCTTCAGAGATTTTAACCCTTTTACTTACAGAGAGTAAGTTTGGAAAAATTGGTTTATTTGTTTTTCCTACCACAAACAGAGAAGACAGAGGTTTAAGTCTTTTGCCTTCAACACCTAGAGTAATATCATCGTATCCTATACCTCGTCTTCCTATTTGTGAGTTTACTTTCTCATACACCTTCTGTGCATCTTTATAGTTTTTAAGTAAAACCTCTCTTCTGAGTAGATCTTGCCAAAGTACCTCTCTCTTTTTGAAAGTATTCTTTGAGAGCTCTTATGTCAGTTGTTTCACTCCTAGAAACTGAAAGCTCTTTAGTTTTGACTTTTAAAGCAGCGGTTAATTCAGAAATTTGCTTTTTTAAAGGATCTACATTTTTGCTCCAATATTTTTCTACTCTTTCCTTTTCTTCAAAAATTTTGGCTTTTTCTTGAGTGAGAAGCCTTACTTCTCTCTCATTAAAGGTGAGTCTTTTCTGAATACTTTCATTTATCTCTTTGAGTTCAATCTGTTCAATGTTAAGTCTAACTGAATCATTTTCTACATATTTAATACAAGAGGTAGAGTTTGAAATGGATACCTCATTGTCAGTGCCCGAGTCGACTTCTGCCATGCCACAGAACAGGGCATTGGTGGTGAATTCATCATCAGATGTAGAGTCTGACTCGAAGTCCTCTTTATTTCCTTCAGAATGCCCTTTGTTCGCCATTAGGGATTTTTGTGCATAATATTCAGCCTTCTTTTTGTAAAAAGTTGAGTCCTTCTGTGGGCGATTTTGTCTACTTCTGCAATCTTTTGCGAAATGGCCTGGCTTGCCACAGTTGAAGCAACCTTGGGAGGTGTTTCCAGTTCGATCGTCGGACTTCTGTTGGTCTCCACCTTTCTCTGTTCGGCATTCGTTTGCATAATGACCAGGCTTACCACATTTGTAGCATTCTTGTGTGTGGCCTACCTTGTCATCTGACCTCTGTCGGTCATTTCCTCTGTAGTTTCTGTCGCTCGACCTCTGTCGATCACTTCTGTAGTCTGACCTCTGTCGGTCACTTGATTCTTCTCTTCTTTCATCATCTCTTCTATCTCTCTAGTTGTCTCTGCTATATCTTTCATTTCCAAAATTTCTTTGATTACCTCTGAACTCTCTTGTCAATAGAGCCAATGATTTAGCTAATGACGCAAGAGTTATTTCTTCCTCTATCAGCTCGTCTTCTTCGCTATCAACCATCACTATCTTCTTCTTCTCCTTCTTCTTCTCCTCTGTTGCTCTCTCATTTCTTGGTTTCTCTGTAGCCTCTGTTGATTTACTAACCAATGTGTATGGTGCAATGGCTATTGTTTTAGCCTGTGCTATTTGAGGCTCTTGTGCAGCTAGTGTTCCATAGAGATCAGAGAGTGTCCATGAGTCTAGATCTTGGTTTGTTTGTAAAGACATAGACAGTTGAAGCCACTCATCATTCAGACTTTTTAGAAACATAACGTTATTTTCTTCCGAGGTTCTGTGAATGCCAGACTTTCTACATTTGTTTATGAGAGAGTTGAACCTGTCGTACGTTGTTTGCAGAGATTCTGTTGCAGAGGCTCTGAATGCATGATATTCATTTATGTACTGTGCCCTTCGGTTCTTCTATGTTTTAGCACCCCCTTCCAACTGTCTTTCTAATTCTTTCCAGAGATCGTGCGCAGTTTCGCATGCATCTAAGGATTGAAAAAGCTCGTTGGGGATAGCCATTATCAGGATTCTTTTTGTTTTCTGTGCAACTTCATCTTCTGCCTTATCTTCATTTGACCATTCTTCTTTTGGTTTTGGTTTTTGATGTTCAGGGATTTCTGGAGATTCAGCAGTAGCTGGTACTCGTGGTACTGCTGTCATGGGAACAGGAGGAAGGTTGTAAAGATATTGTACTATATTTTTTTCAGTACCCTCAAAGAAATGAACCATTCTTATCTTCCATTGAGGATACTCATCTGGTAGGAGAGTAGGAGGCTTGGTGAGTGAACCAGCAGTAAAGAAGTTATTTGTATTTGTCATTTTTGAGGTTCTGAAAAGATAGTATGATTTAAAGAGTATGAGTCTGAAGATCTGGAAAGTTTTCTGGGTTTGAACAGTTCCCAGAGTACACTTTAATGGAGTTTTAACCTAGAGATGAGGAAAAAATGATTTCTATCACTAATCTTGTAAAAACGAGGATCACTTGATATAGAGAATCAAGCTTTGCTCTGATACCAATATTGGTTCCCGGTTTTGTTTAAACAAGATTTTCAGATCTATTAGTTCAAGTTTGAGTTTGATGCGGAAGCGTATTTGAAGAACTAACAGCTATGTTTGATAGATTAGAACATAATATAAATAAACAGTGAACAGGAAATAATATCTCAAAGTTTACTGAATATATATATTAAGAACAGATTCAAGAACAGTGAGTAAGCAAAGCTTTTTAAAACAGATATGACTCTCAAAAGTGTTTAAAGCTTGTGATGTTTTTCTCTCTTGAATTCTTGTTTCGATTGTTCGATTGATCTCTCTATTGATAGGAAGAACTCAACATGAGTCTTCCTTATATACTACTCTAAGGGGACCATAAAGCATATGCTACTATTCACAAAGGACGGTATGAATAGTTGGACGGATGGCATGAACAGTTGGACGTGCTGTATTGCATTTAATGCAGCAGACGTCTATTATGTACTAAGCCCTATTGAATCCAACCAGAGTTTGACACGTTGCAGTTGGACAGGGCATGCTACCATGCAAGTTGATGAACAGGTCCTGTAACAGTAGCAAGATATTATAAATATCTTTCAAGTCTTTGTTGAAGACCGCAGAGGCTCTGTGAAGTGCCACAGAGGTTCTGCGGTTTGGTCCTTAGAAGAGCAGTCTTCACCGGATTCCGAGTATTTGGTCTTCTTTGCGCGTGTGACATAGCTTCTGTAGGGCGCCTCTTTAGCTTCTGTAGCTTCTTGACCTTGATCTCTCGGTAAGTTCGGCAGAGCCTCTGTAAGAGGCTTTCTTCACTTAGCCTATTTTTCACTACTTCTAAATACTTCTATGATTAGGAAGATTGAAGCTAACATTATATCTAAAGAGGACGATGACACTGAAGTTCTCATTCCTTCCCTCACTTCGAACACTTCAAGGAATGAACCAGCTCACACCACTGCTCCAATATCTGGTGTTGAGGCCGAGGACCTCGATGAAGACGAAGATGATGGTGAAGAACCCTCCATCGCTGATCAAGGCAAATATCTGGATGGAGGTGATGACGATGAAGACAATGATGATTTCTCAGTGTTCATTCCTCTTGTTGTCAGAACCCCTACCAAAGGGGTAGTCTTCAAGGAACCAAGGTAGGGGGCCTCAGAGTCCACAAAGACACCTTCCCATTCTGGGAAAGGTAAAAAGGTCACAGATGATGGTAATCTGAAGATCCTGCACCTATTTGAGGGGGAGTTGATTACACCATCAGAGGTTAGTTCAACATTAAACATGTACTTCCCCCCCCCCCCCCCCCCCCCAACTCTAAAAGCTCAGCCACTATTCTCTTTCTCTCCGAAACTTCCCTACTATGTTGACTTACCCATTTCTCTCCTTCTGCCAACCCATCCTCTCCCTTGCTTGAGTCATCAACTCATGCATCACAAGCTGAAAAGCAAATAATCCCAGCAGCAACAACAACCGCTGAAGAACAAATAATCCCAGTCTACATATTAGAGACTGATGAACAATCTGAAGAACATGAAACACAGCTGAAGACTCGCCCTCAAGGACCTCCAACTTTCATTCCCATGTTTGAAGTTGAAAAATCCAAGAGAATGGCAGAGTTTATATCCCAACTTGATCAATCCTGAATAAAGATCCCTTCAAGATCTCCCAACTTGATCAATCCCGAATAAAGATCCCTTCAAGATCCAACACTGAAGATGGTCTCAGCTTCCTTACTGATGTTGAAAGAGAAGAGTCTATCAAAGTTGAGCAAGCCATCGATGATCATAAGAAAAGCGTCAAACTGGCACTTGCTCTTGCTACCCAAACTCTCTCTAAAGCAAACTTCAAAAAGAAAAATCATATCGGTGTTCAAGCTCAGCTAATCAAAAGGGCTGAAGAAAAAAAATAAGAAAGAGTTTACGTGACAAGAAAAGGAACTGAAATGGTGCCAAAAAAAGTTGATACCCGACTCAGTGCTTGCAGAATTACCAATGTTACAATCATTGGAAGACCCAAAGACGGTGGTGTCTTGGTCACCATAAACATGTTTAGAGACGACAACTCTTACACCGCTGACTACCCATCGTGCTTACACAGGTATGGATTCGATGAATGGGTAGAAATCAGAGATGCTATTCAGAACTCTAAGTCCAAGTACAAAGAATATGTAGAAGATCAAATGTATAAGTTGTTCAACAAAGTCTCAAAGATTGTGAAGATTCCTCTTCTACCTCTAAAGCATCCTGGCCGAAAGAAATCCCTAGAGATTGAAGATGGTTCATCGATGTTCAACAGGAGAGAACTCAGATTTCTCCTCGAATCTAGTAACTGGAACATTGATTGTGATATATCAATGTTGAACACATATCTACCTGAAAAAGGTCCTTATGCTTCAGGTACCGTGATTCAATCCCCAGGCTTGGTATCATGTTTATCACAAGAAGAGGAGAATACGCCTTTCAAAGAATGTCAGAGCGTCATTTGTGTCTACTCCCACACTTAGATTATCTCAGGAAGTAGATCAATGAAGATGAACCTGGAAAGATGATCTGGTCGTTGATATGGAAGGAGTTGCTGAAGAGAAGACATAACGGAGATGATATAACTAGATACATAAATCTAGATTCCTAGCTGATACATTTCCCTTTTTTGTATTTATCAGACATGTACTTTCAGCTATTAAATACTTCATTGTACTTGTAAATTTTCATATTCCTTTTTGTAATCTGATATGAATCAATGAAAATTTCAGTGAAGTACTTTACTCCACCAGTACTGAAAAATATCCCTAAAATAGTAAAAAGGGACATGTATGTTATGAGTCCTTTTTTCCTAATGTCATAATACTTAGCAGTTTTCTTTTGTTGCCTTGTCATTATCAAATAGGGGGAGATTGTTGATCCAAACTCTCTCAGTGATTTGATGATGACCCATCCTACTTATTGAGATTACGCTATTGTATTGTTTTAAAAACTTAATCAGTGTCAACGATCATACTGAGTCTGTTCAGTGATTGCTGAAACCCTCACAGTGAACTAAACTTTAAGTTGAAGTCGAAGACCAAGCAAATGAAGAAGACAAGTCAACTCATGATCTAATGTGGAAATCAGTGTAAACAAGACAAGTCTACAAGGCGTGACAAATCAGTGATAAAGCTTCAGCGATAGCTTAAACCACTATCAATTTAAAAAAATTAATATTTATTTATAATAATAGTTAATAAATAATAATTAAAATTAATGAGGACATAATTTGAATATTAATAAAAACTATTCAAAAGTTATCCAAGTAACTTATAAAAAAAACTAGCTTATAAGCTAGCTTATTATCATCCAAACATATACCAAAAAATAAGTTAGCTTATAAGATAACTAGGTAACAGCACCGCGCCTTGCGCGGTGAATACAAATATTATTATAAAGATTAATATACTTTACTAAAAAATTGATTTATAAGCAGTTGTTATCTTACCAAGACACAAAAAAAATACAAAAACATAATTTATTAAAATAAAGATTGTTAGCTTACTAAAAGAAAAAATACAAACATTAGTATCTTATTAAGAAAATAAAACAATTTAAAAGTTTTGATTTATAATCATTGTTTTTTGGATAAGGTTCATCTAGGCTTTGCCTATACTACATCCTTGGCAATTTAAAAACAAACAAACAAAGCGGCCGTCTGAGACTAAGCCTGGCCACAGAATGTTGACGCTTGGACTCGAACGCGGGGTGGATGGGATATTCCACCACATCCCCCCAAGCCCTTGTGGTTATTTGTAATCATTGTTAGTTTACTAAGAAAAACAAAAAATTAATTAAATAAATAAAAAATATACTTTATTAAATAAGTTATGATTTATAAGTATTGTTAACTTATCCAAAAAATCGTAAATAAATAAAATATACATATAAAAAAATTGATTTATAAACATTTTTAGTTCACTAAAAAAAATATACTCTATTAAAATAAGTATTTGACTTATAATCATTGTTATCTATCTTAATAAAAAAAAGTTCATATAATATTTAGATCAAGTAAGCTTACGAAGAAAAATAAACCAATAAACTCAATAACTATAATAAAATAACCATTGTTGTAAAATAAAAATTATAATTTATTAAAACATTTTATTGATTTATAAGCAGTTGTTATCTTACTAAAAAATAAAAGAATATATTAAAAATATAATTTATTAAAATAAGTATTGATTTATAAATATTGTTAACTTACTAAAAGAAATAATATAAACATTGATATAGATCTTACTATAAAATAAAATAATTTAAAAGTTTTGATTTATAATCATTGTTAACTTATTAAGAAAAATAAAAATTAAATAAATAAAAAGTATATTTGCCCTGATCCTGATCTATCTGCCCTTGACATCTCTCGCGCTGAAGTACTTGGTCCTGATCCTGATCTATCTGCCCTTGACATCTCTTTGCCACCATGTGAACTTTTCGTCCCTGGTAAAGTCATCAGTAATCCTTATGGAATATTCTTTCTTGACTACGACGGACGTAAATGCTTTCAACGGATCGCTGAGCTTCCAATCACTCCAATCGAACAGCTCAAAGATCTCATCTACTGGTGCGACTTCAGAAAAGACATTCAGGCACGACACCTAAAACCCTTGATTTTTGAAGCTGCTCTGAAGCTAAAGAATAAAGGAGAAAAGGTTCCTGACTGGATGATTCCAACTGAAAAGACAACCCTTGATGAACTTCTCATTAAGGAAGAACCCTTTGAAGGCTGACAACAATCACCATTTTTCTCTATTGTATCAGTCATCCTTCAGTACTTGTAATTTATTTCGCTTGTACTTGTAATCTTTCTTATTCATATTGTAACCTGATTCAAAGATTTAAAGAAAGATTTCAGCGAATGTACTTTACTCCATCAGTACTGAAAAGATCCCAGAAAACAGTAAAAGGGACAAATATTTTATGAGTTCTTTTTATCCGTATGTTTTCATTAAATAGCAATTTTCTCTGTTGCTATGTCATAATCAAATAGGGGGAGATTGTTGATCCAAACCCTCAGTGATTTGATAATGACCCTATCTTAAATACTTAGTGAAAATTGTAAGTAAACAATATGTATCAGAGTTTCACTATCGCTGATAAGTACTAAGATCTTACAGTACTGCTGATAGGAACTCTCGCACTTTTAGATTAAACATTCAGCGAACATTGTTCACCATATCGCTGAGTCTGTTCAGTCCTTATGGTGATCGCTGATAAGTTAGTTGTTTACTTATGATCCCTGAAGACAAGATTCACGTCAACAAAGGTTCTACGCTGAAGTCGAAGATCAAGCTCAAGAACCAGCGACAAGTCTCCTAATGAACTGATGCGGATCAGCGAAGACTCAGATTTGTCCACTCAACGTGAAGTATCAAGTACAAGACTTTAGCTATCGCTGAACTTTATCATCTGCTGAATAGTAAATGATAATCGCTGAATCAACGAAAGCTGATCATGAAGTCCTCCGTACAAAGTACTTTTGTCTTAACCTCCCTTGCACGCCACCGTACGAAATGTCAGAAAAGAACCTCCGAAAATCTGAAATCGTACAACCACTCTGATACTACACTGTTCATTCATGCGGCTACTAAGGTTGTCAACAAAGGTCAATGACATGCAACCAATCCGCTGATGACACGTGTAAAGTGTATACTGAATTGCATTAAATGCATGCAGTATATAAAGAGATGAACTCACTTCATTTGAAGTAACTTGCTAACTCTGGACAAGTTCAAATCTCTCAAGATAGGATTTTATTAGTAATCTCCTTATCTTTCTTAGTGCAAGAAAACCTTAGTGTTCCAACTTGTTTAGATTTAGGTTTATCCTTAATCTTGTTTCCGCAACAAGCTGTAAATTGTTAATGATTTATCAATAAACAATTTAGAAAAGTAAAATAGTGTGTTTGTATTCAACCCCCCCTTCTACAAACTTGTTTAAGCCTTTCGGGACCAACAAGTGGTATCAGAGCAGATTTGTTTAATCTCATAAACAAGATCTAATCTAAGATATTTCTCTTCCTTGCTATTATCTGAAAATGGCCAACTCAAACTCAAACACTCACTATATTGACAATGGCTCTCTTACAAAACCCCCTAGATTTTCCAGAGACAACTTCAACTTATGGAAAAATAGGATGACACTCTTCTTAGAAGGTGTAGACCCTACTATACCTTACTATCTTGAAAACGGTCCACACATCCCTGTAACGATTGATCCTGCCGTTCCAGCCACTGCAACTAGAGCTGCTATTCCAGAAAGGCTGATTCCAAAGGAAATCCATCATTGGACCGATGAAGACAAGAAGAAAGTGGCTATAGATACAAAAGCCAGATCCATACTATCCATGGCTCTTCCTGACGAAGTCTACCATTCCGTCATGAACCTGAAATCCTCAAAAGCCATGTGGGACACAATATGTGTTCAGTATGAAGGAACGTCTGAAGTCCAGGATTCAAGAAAGATCAACCTGGTAAGACAATACGAAAGTTTCATCTCTGGTAAGAATGAAACTCTCTCTGAAGTACATCAACGTTTTAATTGCTTAATTATAGATCTTAAAACGGTTGGTAAGGAATATTCTAACTTTGAAGTTCTGACAAAGTTTTTAGAATGTTTACCTGAAAGCTGGGACAATTATTCCATGTGTCTCAAGCTGTCAAAAGATCTAAGATCAATGACACTTGCTACCTTATATGGCACATTGCTGAATCATGAGCAATCTATCCATCTTAAGAAGAATCTTGTAAAAGATTCCAAAAGCACCCCTGTTGCTTTAATCTCAGAGGAACCTTCTACTCAGCGACCCGTGGTCACTATCACTGAGTTAGAAAGTAACTCTGAAAGATCATCAGATTCTGATTCTTCAGATGATGAATCCTTGGCTCTCCTAACTAAAAAGTTCAGGAGATTCGCCAAGAAGAAAATGTTTAGAAAGAACAAAACTCTTTCTATAGCTGACAAGCCTAAGTCATCAGCTTTTGTTGATAAGGCTACTGCTACTTGTTTTAACTGCGAAAAGACAGGTCATTTCGCTAACGAGTGCAGGTCAAAGAAAATCATGAGACCTTCAGCCTTTACAAAGAAATCCTTTGTTCCAAGGAATAAAGACGACAAATACTTAAAGCTGAAGGAGAAGTATGCAAAGCTGAAAAGCTTTAAGAAGAAGGGAAAAGGCCTGATGGCTGACTATGATTGGGCTGATTCTGATGAAGAAGCCTCATCATCTGATTCTGAAGATGATGAAGCAAATCAATGTCTCATGGCCAAGATTGAAGAAGAGGAAGAAAGTTCAGACATTCCCTCCACTTCAACATCTGCCATTCAGGTATCACCCTCCTTCTTTACCAATATTGTAAATATTGATGAAGCTGATAGTCTCCGTAAAATCGAACTACTGACTAGAAGTTTATACGAAGCCATGAACGGCAAAGCTGTGGTTGAAAACCAAAATCTTGATCTCGCTGAAAAGCTTAAAAATTTCCACCTTCAAATAGAAAAGCTTTCTAAATTTGAAGAAGATTTTAAAGATCAAGTCCATTTAAATCAGCTAGTCAAAATTGAACGAGCGGAAGCTATCGCTGCATTAAAAGCTGAACAAGCTACTGTTGAAGGATGGTGTAATTCTTCAACAAAGATCACTGAGATAATTAAGGCTCAGATTCCTCTGAGTGATAAACGTGGTCTGGGTTATAAATATGATACTCCAATACCAACCACTGAACGTTCAATGCTTAAATTTGAAACGTTCGTATCCTCAGTAGCTGACACTTCTTCATCTCAGTACTCCTCGTCGATTACACCAATCCCTGAGGAAACTCCTACCTCCTCAAAAGGTAAGGAGAAAATGGTTTATTCAAAACCTACCTCTGTCTCTAAAGATAAAGGTAAAGGAATTGTAATTTATCAAAATCCTCAGAAGGGTACTTTAGTACCTAAGCTGAATGCTTCCAAAGCCTTGGTGATTCATTCATCTGGTTCTAGAAATCAGACCTCTGGATCAGTTCAGCGACCTACTCCTAGACTCAGAGTAGATGTCCTTGGTAAGAAATCTGAAGAACTGAATGTTCGTCCTATTTCAAAAACCAATAGTGTACTTGGTGCTGGCACTTCTAATTCCAAATTAAAAGCTCAGCACACAAGTGGTCCTAGAACTAATTTTAGTTATAGGAAATGTTATCACTGTGGACTTACCGATCATATTGCAAGTAAGTGTCCCACAGCCACCAAAGCTGATAAGATAGCTAAGGTGAAGATAGCACCCAAGAAGACCAAACCAGTTGCAAGTCAGGTCAAGGTGACTCCTACCGCTGAGGTCAAGAAATTGACCAAAGTGAAGAAAGACAAAGCTGAATCTTCAAATGCTGCGAAGACTGCTGAACCCATTCCAACCACTTCCACTGACAAACGCGTATACATGGTGAAGTGGGTACCCAAGCAAAACTAATCTTCCTTTGTATTGCAGGTTAAGAAGGGTATCTGGTATCTCGATAGCGGATGCTCTAGACACATGACTGGAAAGAAAAGCCTGCTCGCTGAATACAAGGAAGAGAAGGGTCCCTCTGTGACTTTCGGTGGAAATGGAAAAGGACACACCCGAGGGTATGGTGTACTTTCAAATGGTACAACATCCTTCAGAAGAGTCGCATATGTTGAAGGGCTGAAGCATAATCTTCTGAGCATCAGTCAGCTTTGCGACATGGATAACAAAGTGATTTTCACCAAGGAATCCTGCTTTGTCTCTGACAAAAAGGAGAAGATAGCTCTCAGCGGTTATCGTTTGGAAAATGTTTACGTTATAAACATGGACTCAACAACCACTGAGAACTCCTGTTTCTTCTCAAAGGCATCTTCTGATGTCAACTGGCTATGGCACAAGAGGCTTTCACATCTCAACTTCAAGACACTGAATACTCTTTCATCCAAAGAGTTAGTCACTGGTCTACCTCAACATTCATACGCCAAAGAATCCTTATGTTCAGCGTGTGAAAAAGGGAAGCAGACCAAGGCAAGCTTTAAGTCCAAGCAAGTTTCCTCAGTGTCATCTCCTCTTCAACTACTCCATATGGATTTGTTTGGCCCTGTTAACAAACAATCCATCGCTGGAAAGAAATATACGCTGGTCATAGTTGATGAATTCTCTCGTTACACATGGGTAATGTTTCTCCGTTCTAAGAGTGACACCCCTGAAGAACTCATCACCTTTGTTCGGAAGATGGAAACTCTGAACAATATGACTGTTCGCTCAATAAGGAGTGATCATGGAACTGAATTCAAAAACAGTTCTCTTGATTCCTTCCTTGAGAGCAAGGGTATTTCTCACAACTTTTCGTCAGTGAGAACACCACAACAAAACGGAGTCGCTGAAAGAAGAAATAGAACAATTATTGAAGCTGCACGTTCAATGCTCAGCGATTCTCACCTGCCTACTCAGTTTTGGGCAGAAGCTGTCAACACGGCTTGTTTTACGCAAAACAGGTCGCTGATAGTCAAAAGATTCAAAAAGACAGCCTATGAACTTTTTCATGGAAGAAAGCCTTCAATCAGCTTTCTTCACATCTTTGGTTGTCAGTGTTTCATACTGAACAACAGAGATGCCCTTGGAAAGTTTGATCCTAAGGCAGATGATGGAATCTTTCTTGGATACTCCTCAGTTTCCAAAGCCTTCAGAGTCTTCAACCGAAGAAGACAAACTGTAGAAGAAACTATTCACGTCACGTTTGACGAATCCCGTTCAGCGAACTCTAAACCGAACGCTGATACAGAAGAACTGAATCAATGGATGTTTTCTCATCTTTGTGATTCAGAAGATGTTCCCACTACTCATACTCATTCAACTGAAAATGATGGTCCTACTATCATTCCCAATATGCAGAATAGTGAAGCTGAAACATCTTGGGTCTCAGCTGTTCCTATAAATACTATACCCGCAGTTGATCCAAATGTCTCAGAAATTCCATCTATTTCTCAGCAATCAGTGAATGAAGTGACAAATGCAAGCATTCCTCTCTTAGCTGATTATCCAGAAGTAGCTGAAGCCTCATCTTCAGTTTCTCCAGTTCAGACTGAGTCAGCGACGCATGCTCCGGCTCAGCGATGGACTGTAAATCACCCAATCGATCAAATTCTTGGTGATCCCAACGCTGGTATTCAGACTCGTAGAAGTGCGGGTAATATTTGTTTATTTGTTAACTTTATTTCTCTAACTGAACCAAAGAAAATAGATGATGCCCTCAGAGATCCAAACTGGGTCAGCGCTATGCAAGAAGAGCTGACTGAATTCGAAAGAAACAAAGTTTGGAAACTTGTTCGGAGACCAACTGACAAAACAGTGATAGGCACTAAGTGGGTCTATCGAAACAAGTTGGACGAACATGGTACTGTAACTCGCAACAAAGCTCGTCTTGTTGCTCAGGGATACAGACAAGAGGAAGGTATAGATTATGACGAAACCTTTGCTCCTGTAGCAAGACTTGAATCTATTCGTCTTTTCTTAGCATATGCTGTACACAAAAACTTCACTGTACATCAAATGGATGTTAAGTCAGCGTTTCTAAATGGAAAGCTGAATGAAGAAGTTTATGTGGAACAACCTCCAGGATTCTCAGATCCTAAGCGTCCAGGTTATGTTTATAAGTTGGATAAGGCACTTTATGGCTTGAAGCAAGCTCCTCGTGCATGGTATGACACTCTTTCTACTTATCTCCACCTTGAAAAATTTGAGAGAGGTAAGATTGACAAAACTTTGTTTTTTAGAAAAATAAAAGGTCATATCATTTTAGTTCAAATATATGTTGATGACATTATATTTGGTTCTACTAACCCTGAGCTTTGTACTCGTTTCGCTGATAGAATGAAAGATGAGTATAAAATGAGTATGATGGGTGAACTAACATATTTCCTTGGTCTTCAGATTAAGCAAACTGAAAAAGGAACTTTTATAAATCAGGGAAAGTATGTTAAAGATATGCTGAAAAAATTCGACTTAACTGAAAGTTCAGCTATGAAAACCCCTATGGCACCACCGCTGATACTTGATAAGGACACAAAGGGTGTTCCTGTCAATGTCACGCTGTACCGTGGGATGATCGACTCACTACTGTATCTTACAGCTAGCCGACCCGATATTATGTTTGCAACATGTCTGTGCGCACGATATCAAGCTGAACCTAAGATATCTCATATGAAAGCTGTAAAGCGAATCTTTCGATATCTTAAGGGTACAGCGAATCTAGGTCTTTGGTATCCCAAAGATTCAGGATTCGATCTAACCGCCTATTCAGACAGTGATTTTGCAGGTTGCAAAATGGATAGGAAAAGCACCACAGGAGGATGTCAGCTCCTGGGTGGAAAGCTGGTAAGTTGGACAAGTAAGAAGCAAAACTCAGTGTCCACTTCCACAGCTGAAGCTGAGTATGTAGCCGCTGGAAGCTGCTGTTCTCAAGTCTTGTGGATGAGAAATCAACTACTAGACTATGATCTTCAGCTCTCCAAAATTCCAATCTATTGCGACAGCACAAGTGCCATCGCTATAGCAAACAATCCAGTGCTACACTCAAAGACAAAACACATAGAAATCAGATATCATTTTATCAGAGATCATGTTATGAATGGTGATATAGAACTTCATTTTATCCCAACTGATTATCAGTTAGCTGATTTGTTTACCAAACCTCTTGATGAGACAAGATTCAACTTTCTCATCAGCGAGCTTGGAATGCTGAACTTTGAAGGATAAATCTTCAGCGGTTCACATTTAATCAGCGATACGTTTATACATTCTTGTATAGGCTCTGGATAAAATAAACTTGTACAATCCATTTCATCATCTTCTCTCTGAATAAATTGGGTTAAACTGATATCAAGGTATGTTTTCTCTGACAAAACGCATGAAAATGCAAGATTTCAAATTCTTTCATCGCTGAATATCTCTTCCTTAAACAGCGATATTTTGAAATTTCTTAAAACCCTCACTGATATTTCTATTCAGTGCTTCATATTTTCCAAAGAGTCCCTGAGTTTTTCTTTCAAAACCTCAGAGACAACGAAAGAATGTGAAAGGACAGTTGTGACGTCATTGCAACGGATAACACCAGGCACGCTCTTTTTCTGACACACGTTTGCACGTTTCGTTGTCTATCCAATCAAATGCAAACACGTGTCCGTGTCATGATGAAAAACTTTCCCGCTCAAGTTTTTCTCTCTCTACTCTCTTCCTATATAAACACTCTCAAAGTTTATATTTGTCTTTTACGCGAATCAATCTTTCTCCGCAAGAAAAGAACACTGTTGCATTTTGTGCTCTCAATCTTCAAGAACTGTTCATCATCTTCTTCATCAAACTCAAGGTTAATATGTTCTTATCTATTATCAAATGCGAATAACTTGTTTTCGATCTTATCATTGTTTTACACAAGATCAAACAAAAGAACTCAAAAATAAAATCATTTTCTTTCATGGTTTTATAAACACAACCATTTCATGGTTGTTCTGCAAGTTTTAAATCTAAAATCTTAAACTTGTTCTTCTTTCGTATCCATTTTTTTAAAACTGGAATACAAGGCTTATGAGTGTTATATTCGTTTTTTTTTCAAAAAAAAAAAAAAAAACAAGAAAAACCCTAATCTTCATTAAGACTTTTTGTCTGAATGAAATGGACAAAATTCGAAAAATCTTAATGGAAATTTTCTTTCCACATTAAGATATTTCTTATTTGTTAACATCTTTGGTTGAACTGATAATACAGTGAAATGGCAACTTCAAAGCTGAATATTACCGCTGAGTCCATCTCCGCTGATTCTGAGGAACTGGAAATCACCAAAGCTCCTCAGGTTAAGTTTGAGCTGGATCAACTAGACTGGACAAAGGCAAACAACCTTTCAGCGCTTCTCGAGTTTCCTCCTCGGAAGCAGGTATCCCATCTAGACGACGCTGTAAATTTTTTGAAGAATAGCCCCATCTACACAGCACTGACAATCACACCTCCTGCCAGTCAGCGTCTATTATCCCAATTCTGGTATTCTTCCAGACACACCGACCTACCCTCAGCCAAAGATCCATCTAAAACCATCGACTGCATACTCAGCGATACTGAGTATGGCACCATCAAGATAACCCCCGCAATAATCCGCAAAGCTCTGAAATTCCCTAACGCTACCTCAGAAAACCCTTTCATTCCATTTCCTGACCACAAGAAGCACGCTGACAGGGAAGAAATCATTGCTTTCCTTGATGCGATGGGTTACATCTGGGAGACTGGAAGAGACAAGCTACCTGAGAAGAAGCTGACGCTGATAAAGAAATCCAAGATGCCCAGCGAGATGAACTTCATCTTCGCTCACCTGATCAGCTGCATGACAGCGAAATCCGGATCTTCTGATCAAGCCGCTCAACCTCAGCAGGCCATGGGTTACGCACTGCTGAAAGGTCTCAACATTGACTGGGCCTCCATCATCTATGAAGACCTCATTCAACGTGTTGATTCTGCCGCTGACCGACCAGCATGGGTTCCTTACCCACGATTCATCAGCGCCATCTTTCAATATGGCCTGAAGGACAGCTATCCTGAAGAGGGTGATCTGAAACTCTCTCAGATTGGCCCTAAAGTTCTCGACTTCATGCCTGTCGCCAACGAGGTACGTCTCTCTACCCTTCTCACTCTACTTAATTCTCCGCTTTCTGTGGCTCCTTCAGCGACTATACCCCTCGCTGATTCCCAGGCCACAAAATCCATTCCTTCTAAGAAAAGGAAACAATCTCTTACCCCTCTTGATTCCAAAAGGATCAAGAAAACCAAGGAGCAACCCCAGCAACTCCATGCTGAAGACTCCTCAGCTCATTCTGAAGAGCTGAAGGAAAGTTCCGTGGTACGCTCTGCCACACCAATTCAAGCCATCCCTTCTAAACCTACTTCAGCGTCTTTAAACGCTGAGGTTAGAACTTTGGAATCTACCCATCCTTCGTCAGTCTCTCAAAAGACTGATGAAGTACTTCTCAGCGAATCCAACGCTGAACTTGAAACCCAACCCCAATTCTTATCCTTCGCTCCTCCCTCTACTTCTTTGGACACTCCTCCAGTCAAAACTGGAGATGCCATCATTCAAGAAGCCGTTGAAGCTTCTCAGCGAATGACGAAGAAAGGACCTGCAGAGATCTCCATCCCTCACGGAACTTTTGAGGGAGATATGGAACACTATGGAGGGACTCGAAACTTTGATGAGTTCGTCAACGCTCCTGCAGGTACAGATCCCACCTTAAACACTGTAACTAAACCTGAAACTGCAAGTCCAGGATACACTCTTACAATCAAATATGAACAATTAAGATCGTATTCACAGCAACTGGTCATATGATTTATTAACAATCTGTGAATTACAAGATATTACAATGAATTTCTCTAAATGGATTCACCAAAGATTATTTCAAAGATTCTCTCAAAAGATTCTCCAAAGATTCCGTTAGCTACAGTTGCTAACTCCTATATATACTGTAGAGAATAGCTAAAGCTACAGTACATATAAGAAACAGACTAATAGAACAATTACACGTGTTCTAATTAGTAACTGAATATAACAGAGAATATCCTAAGATATAAGTTCTGAACATGTTGTTCAGAACTTCTGAACATACTTCTGAATAGGCGCTTCAGAACATTTGTCTTCATAGTCAGAAGTTCTGAGTCTCATACTCAGAACTCTGAATCTTCTAGTCAGAATCCAACACTTAGAATCTTTTTGAGATTTCTCACTCAGAACTTCTGAGTCTTCTACTCAGAACTTCTGAGTCTTCTTTAGTCTTCTTACTCAGAACTCAACACTTGTGTTTTTGACAAAACTCTAGACCTAACAGAAACTTCTGAGCTTTCCTTTGTTCACAAGTACTTATATGTTACAGGTCCTTATTTGGGAGACATCAACCAGTCTCTGAAGTCTATGGAGATGAAACTTACGGATCTCACCACCGGTCTATCAAATAACTCTACAGCTGTAACAAACGCTGGAGAGAATCTGACGAAGCTGACTACTGTGGTGGAAAAGAAGGCCTCCTCTGATGACATCAAAGACCTTGATAAAACTCTCGCCGACTTTGCCAAAGTGCTCTCCGACATCTACACTGACTACACCAACCTCAAATCATCAGTTTCCACCATTTCCAGCGAGGTTACAACGCTGAAGAAATCGGTTGGTACACTCGAAGGTGATATGTCAGTGGTCAAGACCGACTTGGGCTCAGTGAAGAGCGATCTTAGTTCTGTCAAGACAATGATCGAGACGCTGGTGAACAAGGCAAATAATCCAGCTCCTGCTCCGGCCCCTGCACCTGTTTTGGACTCATTCACCGCAGAGGATCGCCAAGAGCTGAAGAAAATCACGCCTGCTATTTCTGGCCTAGAAGACAGAATAGCTAAGCTTGAAGGTTGTGTGAAAGTCTTTGGCCCAGAAGACAGAGACAACACCAATGCTGAGTCTACCCATTCCTCCCCCGCCCATCATGAGAAAGAGGGGGAGAAGAGCGCTGAACAGGAGAAGAGCGCTGAAGATCAAAATAAGAGCGCTGAAGACCTTTCCCATGATGAATCTATCAGGGGAGAGGGTAATGAAGATCGGATTACTGGACCTCAGGGAGATGAAAACCCTGAGGGAACCGAGAACCTCGCCTCTGTATCTGAGGGGGAGCAACTCGAAGAAGATGCTGAGGAATCCGAAGCAGAAGAAGACGAAGACATTGACATCCCTGAAGCTGAACCATCCTCCTCTCCAAGGAACGATGATGATGATGATGAAGATGACGATGATTTCTTTGTTGTCAAACCTGCTCCTCGAACCAAAGCTCTTAAAGGTATTTCAATAAAAGAACCTTCAGGGGAGAAGACAAAGACAAAGCACTCAGCCTCTGGCGCTGAGAAAAGCAAAGACAAAGGCATCGCTGAAGATGATAATCTGGCGATCCTACTTGCAAAGCCGATTTGTCAGGTACACTAAACTTATTTTTCCTTCCCTGATCATCTCTGAAAAATCAGTTATCCATTCCACAAACACCATACACATCCACATTTTTTTTCTATCTTTTCTACCCAAGTTCTTCTACCCAGTTCTTATTTATAAGATCGCTGCGTTTCAGCTAGTCCTCTCCCCTGTTTGAGGATATCGCTGAAAGATCTTCTATCGCGACTTCACCAATAATTCCAGCTACCGCTGAAGACATAATCCCAGTCTTAGATTTAATCTCTGAGACTGATGAATCAGAAGAACAACCTCTCTCGCACAGAAACAGACCCTCCTCGGTTCCTCAAAAGAGGAGAGAAGAAATGATAAAGCGATTCGAGGATCAGCGAATCATCCTAAGGCGCGATCAACTATCTTCAGTTCCTCCTAAGTTCAGAATTTCAAAAGCTGAATACCAGGATCATCTCAGAGCTGAACGCCTCATCGCTGAAAGGAAGGAAGCTGAAGATAAAGACAGAGAATACGCCATCAAGCTCACTCAAGAATCTGTCAAAGACCCCAAGCTGAAGCGTATTCCCATTCAAATCCAACGAAAGCTTTGGGAACAAGCCCAGAAGATCGTGGAAAAGAAAGCTGAAGTTTCTCAGACCACCCTGATCTGGTGTAAAGAGAAAATCCACTTCAGATATCGTCCAGCGAAGATCAACAAGGTATTCATCTCTGGAAGAACCTCCATCGGAGTACCTATTGTTGACATCAAACTGTTCAGAGAAGATGACTCATCTGAAACCTTTCGTGCTGACACTGTAAAAAGGTATGGTCTCTCTGAATGGCTGGAGATGAGGTTAGCTATCCAACCATCAAAATCTAAGTACAAGGATCATTTCGAAAAGCTGATAAACAGACAGATCGATTTGATATCTTCTTGTGTGGATATTCCTCCTGTTCCTGATCTAAAGCCGAAAAGAAAAAAGGGCTCTCCAAGGAAGAAACGTCAAGATTCAAACTCAGGTCCTGTCATACGAAATGAAACTGGAATTGGTTTCTCTCGCGCTGAAGTACTTGGTCCTGATCCTGATCTATCTGCCCTTGACATCTCTTTGCCACCATGTGAACTTTTCGTCCCTGGTAAAGTCATCAGTAATCCTTATGGAATATTCTTTCTTGACTACGACGGACGTAAATGCTTTCAACGGATCGCTGAGCTTCCAATCACTCCAATCGAACAGCTCAAAGATCTCATCTACTGGTGCGACTTCAGAAAAGACATTCAGGCACGACACCTAAAACCCTTGATTTTTGAAGCTGCTCTGAAGCTAAAGAATAAAGGAGAAAAGGTTCCTGACTGGATGATTCCAACTGAAAAGACAACCCTTGATGAACTTCTCATTAAGGAAGAACCCTTTGAAGGCTGACAACAATCACCATTTTTCTCTATTGTATCAGTCATCCTTCAGTACTTGTAATTTATTTCGCTTGTACTTGTAATCTTTCTTATTCATATTGTAACCTGATTCAAAGATTTAAAGAAAGATTTCAGCGAATGTACTTTACTCCATCAGTACTGAAAAGATCCCAGAAAACAGTAAAAGGGACAAATATTTTATGAGTTCTTTTTATCCTTATGTTTTCATTAAATAGCAATTTTCTCTGTTGCTATGTCATAATCAAATAGGGGGAGATTGTTGATCCAAACCCTCAGTGATTTGATAATGACCCTATCTTAAATACTTAGTGAAAATTGTAAGTAAACAATATATATCAGAGTTTCACTATCGCTGATAAGTACTAAGATCTTACAGTACTGCTGATAGGAACTCTCGCACTTTTAGATTAAACATTCAGCGAACACTGTTCACCATATCGCTGAGTCTGTTCAGTCCTTATGGTGATCGCTGATAAGTTAGTTGTTTACTTATGATCCCTGAAGACAAGATTCACGTCAACAAAGGTTCTACGCTGAAGTCGAAGATCAAGCTCAAGAACCAGCGACAAGTCTCCTAATGAACTGATGCGGATCAGCGAAGACTCAGATTTGTCCACTCAACGTGAAGTATCAAGTACAAGACTTTAGCTATCGCTGAACTTTATCATCTGCTGAATAGTAAATGATAATCGCTGAATCAACGAAAGCTGATCATGAAGTCCTCCGTACAAAGTACTTTTGTCTTAACCTCCCTTGCACGCCACCGTACGAAATGTCAGAAAAGAACCTCCGAAAATCTGAAATCGTACAACCACTCTGATACTACACTGTTCATTCATGCGGCTACTAAGGTTGTCAACAAAGGTCAATGACATGCAACCAATCCGCTGATGACACGTGTAAAGTGTATACTGAATTGCATTAAATGCATGCAGTATATAAAGAGATGAACTCACTTCATTTGAAGTAACTTGCTAACTCTGGACAAGTTCAAATCTCTCAAGATAGGATTTTATTAGTAATCTCCTTATCTTTCTTAGTGCAAGAAAACCTTAGTGTTCCAACTTGTTTAGATTTAGGTTTATCCTTAATCTTGTTTCCGCAACAAGCTGTAAATTGTTAATGATTTATCAATAAACAATTTAGAAAAGTAAAATAGTGTGTTTGTATTCAACCCCCCCCCTTCTACAAACTTGTTTAAGCCTTTCGGGACCAACATTTATTGAGTGGTCTTTAACCCCCTTTTGTCTCGTTTAAAATCTATGTGGTAGCTTCTCGAAAACCCAGAGTCTTTACTTCATCCAGGATATGTGATGTATATCCTATTCCATAGTGATCAATAAATCGACTAATAAGTCGTTTCATGAATGCCTTAATACTATTTCAATTCAATACATTTTGCCCCAAAGTCAAAATAGGTAATATGGGAGTGAGAGTAGGCCAAGACATACTTGGGAGTGTGACCTAGGCATTGTTTGACAAAAAAAAACTAGCTTATTTTTTGGTACGTTTTTGGATGATCATAAGTTAGCTTATAAGCTAGTTTTTTGAAACGCTACTTGGAGTAGTTTTTTGTAAATATTCCAATATTGCTCTTATTATTATTAATTATTATTTGCTAACTATTATTATAAATAAATGTTAATTTTTTAAATTTAATTATTAATAAGTAATAAATATTAATTAATATTAACTGAAAATTATTAAATAAATTTTTTAATTATTTAGAGTTATTGTTAATCATATAAATCATTTTTATTTTATTTTAATATTAATTATAAATTACTATTATCTTTTTAATTATTATTTAATTATTTTTTGATATTGTATGTAATCGTTATTTAAAATCATAAGTTAATATATTTTTTTCCCTAAAACTTGCTTTAACAAATTCAAAATTTATAGTATATATGTAATAATAATAAAATCTAAGTTCTTTTAATTAACATGTTATATTATTTAATTTTTCTTTATTACATTGGTTGTATTAATTAACATATTATAATGTCATAAATTTGTTTTTATACTATAATTAAATGTTGTAATTGATAATTTTTAAAGATGTCATTTTTAGTTATTTTACATGTTTATAAACTAGTTTCTATCAAACGTGACTTGTTCACCAGTTTATGAGTTATAGAGTCGACTTATCGATCAACAACCAGCTTATGAGCTACGAGCTAGCTTATAGAGTTAGGCCATCCGTAACCCAGCGGGGATGGGCTCGGGATGGAGGGCGGTATGGTGCGGGATGGGGTACGCCTCATGCGGTATCAGCGGGAAGGGATGGAATGCGGGATCCCCACCCCGTTTCATCCCGAAACATTTTAAAAAAAAAAAGTTTGGTCCAATAAGAAGTCAACACGTGGATTAGATAAATGAAATAAGAATTAAAATAAATGAGGTGGCAAA
Organism: Saussurea involucrata; assembly: GCA_033807775.1. Taxonomy (NCBI): domain Eukaryota; kingdom Viridiplantae; phylum Streptophyta; class Magnoliopsida; order Asterales; family Asteraceae; genus Saussurea; species Saussurea involucrata. Next base: position 118,164,734 of record CM066322.1, read on the forward strand.
AGGGTTTGAGGGAATGGGGTACGGGTGTTTAGGGATCGTTAGGGATCGAGTGAGGGATGGAAGAAAAGATGATGTGGCGCTGATGTGGAGTGGAATATTTGAAAGATTCCTTCCATGGGGTACTGATGGCTTATAACTAGTTTGCCAAACAATGCCCTAAACGACTAAAATCAAAACACAGCCCTAAACGACTAAAATCAAAAGGTGAAGGGTCGAAAAGAATGTTTGAGACTTACATTACAGGTGGCGATACATCTCTTTCATTCTCAATTCGATTACTAGTTGGAATTGGAAGGAGTAACTTCACTCACCAACCTACTCGCTCTACCATTTTGTAATTGTTCCTCCACTCGATTGCTTTACCAATCTTGCTATCTTTTTCAATTGCTAAAATTCTTGGTTTTGCATAATGAATACACTCTCTTCACCATTCTTACCTTGCGGCTCAGCTTATACTTCATGATGCATTGAGTTCTGGTGTCAATTTCGATGATATACCCTGCGTTTGGTATCTTTTTACTCTCTATGGAGCTTCTATGACCTTCTCATTGCATTCCTTAATTGGGTATTGTCATGACCATTGTCGCAATTGCTCTTATTATTATTATTATTATTATTTTGTTTGTTTGTTATACTGGTACTTGTCAATTTTTGGTAGCTTCATAGCTTGAGCTGAAATGGGCCTGTTTATTTGTCTTTAATTTATGAATCTTGAGCTGGGTGTTTGATTAGAGAGGAGGAAATGCAGACCATCTGTTTGTTGATATTACTAATTGTTAAATTGGTAGTAGGGACGACAGAAATGGATTCACTTTTGGAGGTGAAAAGGGGTATCCAGGAGGATTCTTCTGGGAAAGTTTTGGGTTCATGGGATCCCAAGTCTTTGGCCTCAAATGGTTGCCCTCTTGATTGGTATGGCGTTACATGTAGCAGTGGTCATGTGACATCTTTGATGCTTAATGGTTTAGGTCTAGTTGGAAACTTTACCTTTTCTTTGATTATGGGCCTTAAAATGCTACGTAATTTATCCATATCTACCAACCGTTTCGAAGGGACCATTTCAAATGAGGTTGGTTCCCTTTCTTCGTTGGAATATTTGGATGTCTCTTCGAATTTATTTCATGGGCCATTGCCGTCTGAAATTACAAATATAAGAAAGTTGGTGCACTTGAATCTTTCTTTGAACAATCTTGAAGGCACTGTTCCATCGAGTTTTGGGAATCTCAAACAGTTGAAGTATTTGGATTTACATTCGAATAAGTTGTCTGGGAAGATTATGAAACTTTTATCACAGTTGGGTGGTGTGGCTCACTTTGATCTTAGCAGCAATGGTTTCACTGGAACTTTGGACTTGGGATTAGGATCGGACGAATTTGTTTCTGCAATTGAGTACTTAAATGTAAGCCACAACAACCTTGATGGATATATGTTCTCCCATGATGGAATGCCTTATTTTGATAATTTGCAAGTGTTTGATGCAAGTAATAATCAGTTTGTGGGCACTGTTCCTTCTTTTAATTTTATGGTCTCTTTGAGGATTCTAAGGCTCAGTAGCAACAAGTTATCAGGGTCCTTACCAGAAGCTCTTTTGCAAGAGAGCTCAATGATCTTGTCAGAATTGGATCTCAGCCTCAACGAGCTTAAAGGTATGTTGATTCCAGTGCTAATTCCACTTTGCTATTTGTTTATATATATATTGAGAGAGAGAGAGAGGCTCCGTAAAATGCAAACCTTGCATTTGTTGCACACCTTACAAACCACATTGTGCATATTTGAACAATCAATGTGCATATGTGAACAATGTGCATATACATATGCATACGTGCAAAAATATACATATAATGGACATACATTCATATGGGATAATGCATATATGCATCTTAGATTATGCATATATGCACATTGGTTTGTAAGGGGTGCAACAAATACATGGTTTGTATTTGATTTGTATCCTATATATATATATGTAGTATAGAATTATGTAAACATGTAACGCATGATGAAAAGAGAAAATATTGTATGCTTGGATGCTAGCAGTAGTTCCTCTTTTAACTGTGAGTTATTTGCGAATCTGTTTTACATTTCTTATAAATTCACTAACGATTATTTATTATTTTCAGCAATGTAAAAGTTTCAATATTTGAATATGGTATTATAAACATGCAGAGTGGTTAACCTGATATGCATATAAAAACTAGACTGAGAGTTGGTTGTGGCTAACCTAATGCTATGGATAGAGAGTTAACTCACCTTGAAAGCAAAGTTTTTCGGCTAACAACTGGCTTTCCAGCTAGTTTGCCAAACATATCGTAAAACCATAATAAATGCTACCCCATGTGTTGCAAGGATATGGTGGTTGTATATATACAATGTTAGCTAAATATTTATGTGTGGTCGGGAGCCAAACCAAGCAAAACCAACTATCCCAGTAAAATTATGTTATTTATTAAAAGAAAATTAATTTTTTGATGAAAAAACTGAACCGCCCCTTGCTCTAACGGAGAATAAACGAAGTTAACGACCATGGACCACTTTCAGAGCAAAACAAAAACCACAAAGATGATTTCTAGACTTATCAAAGTTCAGGTCCCACTTTCAAAATTTTCACTAAACCTCTAAGGACCAAAATTAAAGTTTACTATAAATTTTATTATAAAATTGAAGAAAAATATTATGATACCCGTTGGTCATGGGATGGGAAGGGAAAAGGTTTTTTAGTATTAAAATAAATTTATGAGTGCCACAAAATGATAATGGCCAATTGTAAACTGGTGCTGCTTTGCTATTGTTTTATATTGTAATTAGTAACTATAATTATATTATCTTATACTATAAAATTAATTATTATTTTATTTTATATTATTGTAATTATTTTGTGTACCATTGAAAAAATATCTGCTTCTGGTTCTACCATGGTGGTGGTGAGTGATGGTGGTTGCTATAGATTTGCGTATGATTCCAAAAAAAGCACAATATAGACTAATTACTTTTATAGATCAGCTAACAACTAACTTCGACAATGCTGCTGCCGCAGCTTCTTTTTGGAATCTCACAGGTTGATTCAAGTATTTACTTTGAATAACTGATATCGCTGAAACCTGAATAAACAGATATTAGAAGATAAATTACATACACATCCAGGAAAATGAACAGCACACAACAGAGGTCTCTCCATACAACAAGGAATAAGAAACAAGAATTGAAACCCAGACAACTTAGGGTGCCCAGCATAAATTGGGAAGAACCAAGAGCTTTTTCACTTTGATGAAACTTAGATGGACAAGATAGTTAAAACTTACAAAGTTGGAGCATAGATGTCAATAATGCCCAACTTGGCACAGATGCAGGCAATGCAGGTTTTTCATAGGGGTTAGACTTGGTTAAAAACCCATCAGGTGACCACATTTACACTCAATGATCAGATACCATGAAAGACCCTATATGAAACTGCATATCTACAAACACAAGATGGAACATATTCTAACTAGTGGCCGCCTAGATAAACAGATAGAGTAGACAACAGCAGTTAGAAGAAGAGCAAACGAATATTGGGTGTTTACTGTGTTGGTTTTGGGGTTCTGGCTAGAGAAAGAAAATAAAGCACTACTTATTGCTTTCAAGGCGAGTTAACTCTCTATCCTTAAAATATGCAGAGTGGTTAACCTGATGCTCTGGATGACGTAGTTAGTGTATGGTTGTGGTTGTACTCCCACTTGTTAATGGTATTGTTCAAAGTGGTAAATGAGAGTTAAATAAACAGTTTTTTGGCCAAATGAAATGTAAGTTGGGTCCTTCTCAAAAGTTTTTTAGTTTTTTTCATTTTTTAAAAACGACTAATACAAACCGATATCTACGACGAAACTTGAATTCACAACTTTAGAGCCTCGTTTGTACAGAAATTAAGAACATGATGCCATTCTAGCTGCTAAAGTGATTTTGTTTACCATATAAAAGTAGTTTGATTTTGCTTCTTTTTGTTCTGTAGTTGTATAAATTATTGTTTTTTTACAGGGCCAGTGGACAGTATCTCCTCAACAACTCTGAGGAATCTTAACTTGTCATTCAACAAGCTTACAGGCATCTTGCCTCTTAATATTGGTCACTGTGCCATCATAGATTTAAGTAGCAATTTGCTCTCGGGGAACCTGTCCAGAATTCAAGGCTGGGGAAACTATGCCGAGGAGATTAATCTCGGTTCAAATTTGTTAATGGGAACTTTTCCAATCCAAACTTCTCAGTTCTTGAGGCTTACTGCGTTCAAAATCTCCAACAACTCAATTGGAGGTGTTTTAGCTCCGGTTTTAGCAACCTACCCAGAACTAAACACCATTGATTTTAGCTGCAATCAGTTCAGTGGTACACTCCTGCCTAGTCTTTTTAACTCAACAAGATTGACTTATCTAAACATGTCTTTCAACAACTTCAGTGGGACCATACCCGTCCAGAAAAATAACTTTTTACTCGAATCTTCCAAAAATTTGAGCCTTGAGTTTCTGGATTTATCATATAATTCTCTATCTGATCATCTTCCTAGAGAAATTGGAAATTACCATAATTTGGCATTGCTCGACGTATCAAACAATCATTTCGAAGGTGGCATCCCTGACACTCTTCCTGGTGCACTTAAGGTACTCAATGTGTCTTGTAACAATCTCTCTGGACTTGTACCTGAAAACTTGAGGAATTTCCCTGATTCAGCTTTCCATCCAGGAAATGATCTGCTGAGTTTCCCATATTCAGCATCTTCACCACAAGGTCTTCCCAACATGAACTTGAGTCATAATTCTCAGAAAAGATCCTACATTAAGCCTGCACTTATTGCTGCCCTGATTGGTGGTGTTTCTAGCTTAGCTTTATTGGCATTCATTGTGTGCTACAGAACCCACCGACAGTATGAGAGGAACCACACTAAGAAACATAGTGATGAAAAACAAGGGAATCAACAAGAAGCCTCTTCGGTTCTTGCCACGTCAGCACCTAACAAAGATGTTAGTTTCGAAGAAGATAATAATTCATCTCCACAGTTGAGAACTACAGGTGATCATTTGGAGAATATATCGATTGTGAAAGGGCCAAAAGATCTTGGGGCGAAGAGAAAAGCGGAAGAAGCATTTCCTCCTGCTCCGCTTATGTCACCTGGAAATCCTTCGTCCTCAAATACCCCCCACGAAGAGATGCCACCTGGACCAATTGAGGTTCGTTCTCCAGACAAATTAATTGGGGAACTTCATCTTTTTCATAGCTCATTGGTGTTCAGCGCGGAAGAGCTTTCATTGGCTCCTGCAGAAATGATTGGCCGCAGTTGTCATGGAACACTATATAAAGCTGTACTTCAATCCGGTCAGGTTTTGGCAGTGAAATGGTTGAAGGAAGGGATTGCAAAAGGGAGGAAGGAATTTGCAAGAGAAGTGACAAAGCTTGGTAGCATCAAACACCCAAATCTGGTATCCCTTCATGGCTACTACTGGGGTCCAAGGGATTATGAGAAGATGCTTATATCAAGTTATATCGATGCACCTTGTTTATCTCTCTATCTTAATGGTAAGCTTTTTTCGGAACTAAACCTTAATCTTAGTTGTTGTTCTTCATGTTTGGTTATTTTTAGCATTATGTACAGAAGTCAAGATGTAGACACTAAGGAGCCGTTTACCAAACGGCTGTGGGTAAGCGCTTACCAAGTCATATTACCTTACTGGATGAATATGGCAAGGACCAAGAATCTTACCCGGTAAGAGTGAAGGAAAGGACCGAGAGTCTTACCCAGTAAGTGAGGGCGGCGACTCTTGCCATGGTTAACGCTTACCTGGAAAATTGTTGCATACGATACCGTTTTGGTGGACTAAAATTTTACCCGGAAAGCAAGTGATAGTGTTAATTTTACAGGTAAGCACTTATCGGGGTAAGCGTTTGGTAAATGGCCCCTTAATCTCTACTTGAGCAATTAGGTGCTAGAGAATCTAGAATGTCTGGACCTTGTCCTACACCACGGTTACCATCTTCCAGTCTTGCATTATCTTCTTGGTGTTCCTTTTTTTTCTTTTCGCCTTTTTTGATGAATTAAATGTTGATGTTATTGTGATTTTATTTTTAATTAGTCTGCTAAAATCGGTTCAAATATCAAAGAAAAAGAATTTTGTGTGCTGTTTTATCTCCTTTTTTTCTCCTGTAGCCATAATTTACCACATCTCTGGTCTCTAGTTTTTTGTTGATTGAAGCATGCCAAGTTGCCAAAGGTGGCTGCAGGCTTATGGTGTTGATTTTTTTTATATATATTTTAAATGGTTAAAATACACATAACCTGCTAGCGGTGAGCATTGAACCCCACCACTAATTAAAGAGACTTGATTGGTACCTATACAGCCAAAGACGAAGGATCATGTGAGATTGGTACTTTGTCAAGGGATTTGGACCCTTGACCAACTTTTAACTAGTGTTGATTTAATGGTTCAGTCTAAGTCCCAAAATAACCCATGGATTTAGCTTAGAAGGGAATTTTCAATTGATCTTCAATTAGGATTGATCCAAGGGTGGAGATCAAGGAATCCAACTCTAGAGCCAAAAGCCACAGTTACTTATGGCCTTTTTTTTCTTTTCACCATGGCATCTTGAGACCTTTTGGCTCAACTTTTCTTTTCTTCCCAAAAATATGCACACATAATAATGATCGAGTCAAAATAGGTCATGTCATAGTCATTGGTGATGTTTTCCAGACTTAAGCGGTATTTCAAGATTGTTGTCATCTTATCCGTATCTAAAAATATCATAATTTGACTTTATGTTTTGCAGAATCTGATGCCAGAAATCTCCCGGCTTTGAATCTTGACGATAGATACAAAATCGCTGTAGATATAGCCCGTTGCCTAACCTACCTCCACAACGAGCGCGCTATCCCTCACGGTAACCTGAAATCCACCAACATCTTGTTGGAACCACCCAACATGAAACATCCCCTTTTAACCGATTACAGCCTCCATCGCTTAATGACATCATCTGGGACAGCCGAACAGGTTCTCACTGCAGGTGCCCTCGGATACCGGCCGCCCGAGTTTTGCAGCACAAGCAAACCATGCCCATCCCTTAAGAGCGACGTTTATGCATTTGGAGTCATATTATTAGAGCTGCTGACTGGTAAATGTTCTGCGGAGATGATTCTGGGCAGCAGTGGGGAGGTGGTGGATCTGACTGAATGGGTAAGATTGCTGTGTGTCGAAAACCGTTGGAATGAGTGTGTTAGCGGACAGATTGTAAACGATAATGATCATTTGGTTGAAGTGGCTGAAGCTGTGCTTCAAGTGGCACTTAGATGCATACTTCCAGCTGATGAAAGACCAGATATGAAATCTGTTCTTGATGATCTTACACCGATAGCGGATGCAATCTGATGAGGAGTTTCGATCGCCTTGAAATTCAATCGATTGTTGTAAACCCGTTTGTGTAATTGAATATTGTTGTAAGTTATTCATCTGATGTTTGTAATTTTTCTGATAAATATAAAAACATTTAGATGTCGCCTTTACAAATATACCCATATTTATTTTATAGTTGAATGTATCGACTATATGTGTAATTTATAAATATTTTAAATTTTTATGAATTTGTTTCTTTACTTTCCTTTCCCTTGCCTCTCACATTTGGGGAGGAAAGTTTTGGGAAGAAAATTAATATAATATTTTTTTTCCTTCAATTTTCTCTCTTAAAAAAATCGAGAACATGACATTTTTTATTCCCTCTTACTTTCTTACTTTCTCTTTCCTTCCTAAAAAACCTCAAGAACATAACGTTAATCTGGTGGTTCTTTTTACCAAAATAAATCAATTTAGTTGGATTTTGTTATGTATTTATTATTTTCTAAAAGACTAGAGATAAAATAGAAAGGGGAAATTAATTAAAATACCCTAAGTCAAACCAAGTGTTACCAAAATACCCAAAATCTCTCTCAGTTTGCAAAAATACCCCCTTTTTCCGCGATGGGAGCCCGCGATCGCGGGCCAGGGACCATTTCTGTCACTTTTTTAAACTTGCAGGGACCATTTTTGAAAAATGGAATCCCGCGATCGCGGGATCATCCCGCGATGGGGTCATTTTTGTGACTTTTCAATTGTAAGGGACCATTTTTGAAAAATTCCAGGGACCATTTATGAAAATTGAACCGCGATCGCGTAGAATCCCACTGTTCACCCCCGCTTTCTTTCAATTTAATGAATTTAATATAAAATGTTACACTTTCAACCCCTATACTTATTTACTAAATTTACTTTATACCTTTTACTTTCATTATTTTAATTTTACATTTAACACATATAATCGTTTATTAACTAAAATACGTTAAAAAAATACGTTTTAATTTTAACAAATTATACCATTATAATCGTCTCTTCGATACGTTCGAAATGAGCCCAATCTTGAATTTTTTTGGATTTATATATTTTAATATATATCATATACAGTTATACACTACATAAAAAAATATTTTTTATATTTAAAATTCATACTCTTATAGTTAATTATTTAATTTATGGTACATCTCTTATTTTTTTTCAATTTTGTTTTACACTCCTATCGCATTAACATAATAATCATATATTAACTAATTCATTAAATCGTTTTAAATTATTATTATTTGAATATGTTTATAGATGAATGGCAATAGGAGAAGGTTTCACGAGAACAATATTAAATGGGGTTTTGACAAGTTGGTATCACTGGACTCATTTAAGAATTGTGAAAATGGGTATTTGGCGAATGATGATTCATGTGTGTTTGGAGCTGAAGTATTTGCAGTTACAGAGTATTGCAAATCATATTCGCAACCGAAACGGATACAGTGCATGTAAACAAAGAAATCTATTACTGGAAGGCGTCCTGGAGTCCTGTGATCAAGTTAACCTTTTCCTTGATCACGTCCTCCATTCCCATGTAGTCCGATTCGAGTTCTTCTAATTCCTCTTCAGCTTCCTTAATCTCTCGTTGCAGGTGCCGAACGTGAGCCCTAGCCATGGCCAGTTCTCGTTTCTTCCCCGCTAGATATTCCATTTTCCCCTGCTGAATCCCCCTGTTATGGTTCCACATACCCTTTACCTTTTCGATATCAGCGTTCGCCCCATGAATGGCTTTTTGCACTGCAGGAGTAATTTGTTGACTTTGTCGAAGACCCGTCGGCATAAAATCATACATTAGTGGGGTTCTTATGCCATTATCGAAGTAGTAATTGTCGGATGCCATCTCCCAGTCTGCTTCCTCCTCAGGCGTGAATGGAAAATCGGCTGCAGTTCGCCCACAGTTTCTCCACTCCTCGTCTGTTTTCGGTACCTTCCAGGTACTCCGGCGAGCTCCATCGTTCAGTGGTTGGTAGGCTCCCGAACGTGAAGTTCCAGCCACATTCGCCGACCTGTTCCCCCTTGATCTTGAACCTCCAGCCATGATGTTAAGAAAAGCGAGAGTGTGTTTGTAAACGGTGAGGAGAATGTCTAAAAGATAGATAGGAAGTTGTGAATTACTACTTCATCATGCCATCTACTTATAGCCGTGAAAATGTATGTTCTTCATCAGATATGGTCAAAGATTTCGTCTGAAAAAGTTGCCTGCATGATTCGTCTGAATAGTTCACTGCAAGATTCGTTTGAAAAGAGCCTGTAAGATTTCACTGAAAAAGTAACTGCAATATTCGTCTGCTCTTGAATAAAGGTCTTTCATTAGGCAGAAAATTAGTCTTTAAGTAGTCAAACATAGCTAATTAATGAGAATTTAGATCAGATTTATATGGTACATTACATGATACCAATTTTTGCATCATATGAATCACTTCCAGACAACAAGAACCAATACCCCAATAATCAAGAAATAAATGCTTGTTCATCCAATAATCTCTGTATTAGGATTATCGCAAGTTTCATAAACCTACTTACTAGGTGTTGGAAATATGGGTTTTACTAAACTTTGGACGCATTTAAATTTATATATATGTGTTATATATAACTAACTTTTAGTAGGTTTATGTTCTTCTATATGAGATCTTCGAAATGATATATAATGCGTCCAAAATAGAGTATGTGTGAAAGAGATATCGATACTCAAAGTTGAGTAAATGGATGAAATTAGCAAAAACCAAATGAAGTAAACAGTAAGTCAATCACAATACTTTAACAAAATAAGTTAATACTAAAAATAACAATTATTTAATGTTACATAAACAACCTAACTACTTAGACAATGCGCATAAATTGACTCCGCCATATGTCGGCGGAAATCCATTGCCTCATCGTCGGTTTCGTTAGGGGGTACCCATATCTCCTCGTTATTTATCAACTTTTGGACATTACGGCATACCCATACACCGCAATCCGCATATAACCCGGTCTGCTGGGGTACTTGGCCGGCCATCTTTGTGCGAAAGATACTTGACATTTCGCGACGTCTATGATCCCCTATCAATGAAAAGAACGTATATAGTTTTGCTTTAAACGATTGCATCTGCTCTGTCAATTGTTGTTTGCAGAGACCGTCCTTTTCGCTGTCATATAGGGTCATGACCATAGTGTCAAGTTCAAACACTCCAAGCAGCCAATGTCTGGGATGCAAGCATATGGGGATGTACACCTGAAATATTACAATATATGTCATATATGTTATTAAATAAAATAACAGTAAAACGATTTACATACCCTATCGAGGAGAGTCCAAGAGGTCCCTTCCGAGCCATTGCATATTTCGACCACGGAGGCGGGACCTTGATGGTCCATCAGTATACACTGAAAGAACATAGTGTGCATGATGGTCCACCTCGTGTCTACGCCACGATGTTTTTGCAACATGCTAACCCAAGAATCGACGTGCTATGCATAAAAAATAGATGGTTAGACATGTAATATAAATATATTTGATTATATATGACTATAATTTAACTTCATACTAACCGTATCGTCTAAGTCAGAGTTCACAGGGTCATCCGCAAGCAATGTTTCAAAAAACGAGGGGTTGATTTCTAAGCCCCCGTAAGGGGTGAATGTCAAGTTGGGGAGGCGACCAGTCCGGCACATCCTCATTATTTCTGATGCCGGTTGAGGCTCCGGTGAAGGCACCTTTCCCTTTTTCTTTCCTCCCTTCTTTCCCCCCGCTTTCTTTGCTTGTTTTTTAGCGGCCGGTGGTGTCGTAGATCCTTGTTGGCCAAACGGGTGACGAAACCATTGTGAAATTGATCGCGACCGCTTTTGAGGGAGCGAGGTCACCTGTGGTGGATCTACAACATCCATCGAGTCATCGTCAGGCTCCGAGAAGTGCTCCGAGAAGTGATCCTGGATAACAGGAGACCCCGTCTGAAAATTACGTTACTCAATGTTTTAAGTACAATTTAGGAAATGTTCACAATTAAACCAAAACTACCAAAATAACTTACATTATGCATTTCCGGCCTGTAATAGTCATCGGCCGAGCCGCCAAAGATGTTTGTGATTGCTGTGGTGGCGAAAGACGGCATGTGTTGTGCCCCCGACATCCCGGCCTGCGTGACATTGATCATTAAAATAGTTACAAAATTAGGATTATCGATATATAACTATAATGGTTACTCAGTGTCACTAACACTCTCCGGGATAGTCGAATATGATGTGGTGGCGAACGGCGGCGGCATCTGCGAGGTGTATGCCCCCGACATCCCGGCCTGCGTGACATTGATCATTAAAATAGTTACAAAATTAGGAACAAACATATAACTATAATGGTTACTCAGTGTCACTTACACTCTCCGGGATAGTAGAATAGGATGTGGTGGCGAACGGCGTTTCCGACATCCCGGGCCCCGACATCCCGGCCTGCGTGACATTGATCATTATAAGAGTTACAAACTTAGGAACAAACATATAACTATAATGGTTACTCAATGTCACTTACATTTTCAGGGAATGACGGATGGGATGTTGTGGCAAACGTCGCCTGTGCCCCCTGTCCGAACGGAGCGGGGATCGGTGTCGTACTCGACAGCTAAAACAAATTTAGAACGTAATATTAATATACAAACTAAATAAACGTGGCCAACAAATTAAGTTAAACACTAACATTGACAGCGCTAAACTGTCTGTAGACTTCCTCCAGATAGTGTACACGTGTCTCTAGCGGCCCGTGGACGTAGTCCCACAGGACTTCATGTGAGCCACGCTGTGGCTCGTAGGAAGGGGCCGCCTGATATGGATTGTAGGAGGAGGAAGGGGGCGCCTGGTAGGAGGAGGAAGGGGGCGCCTGGTAGGAGGAGGAACGGGCCGGCTGGTAGGAGGAGGAAGGGGGCGGCTGGTATCCACCGGAAGGGGGCCTGTCGTCGTCTTCCTCATCTTCGGAAGTAGGGGGACGTCGAGCCCTTTCCGCCTCTGCGTCAATAAAGGCCACGCTGTCTCTGTACCAATCTGTGCCCATCTCGTCGGCAGTAGGCACAAGGCGATCGGCGGGCAAGAGTGGCTGCTAAATATATGATAAAACATAAAAGAAATTAATAAGCGGGACTAACGTATGCAAATTGTAAACATAGTAAAAGAACTTACATTTCTAGACGCATTGAAGAACTGAAACCAAAGCGACCTACTTAGGGTAACACGCTTGTCCCAACGGGTTCCCCTAAGTACTCGATCGTCGCGCTTGACGAAATATCGGATTGATGCGGGAAACATCTCCAAGATCCATATCTGGAATTAGACAAGAAGAGCAAGTACGTAAAAAGAAAAGCCAAACAGTTTGTATGTATTATTAACAATTGTTATACTACGTATCTAACCTTGAAGGCGTATGTAAAACCACAAAGATTCATCTTTGCATGTCGATCGGCGCGTCTGCCTATGGCTCGGTGCATATTAGAGTAGCAATGTGTCCAGATATGGCTACCCCACGGGTAGCTGTTAAACAGCTCAAGGTCCTCGACGGCCCTAAGGACCGTCTCGGAAGCATGCTGGCTATACTCACGGCCCAGGAAGCCCATATCCACGATCACCACCAAGCATACACGGACAGCATCGTCGTCGGTTAGGGCACTAAGGCCCTCTTTCATCTTTTCCCGGGCTGCCTTCAGCTTCAAACGAGATGCCGAAATGCCGAAAACCCTAGGAACGAAGGAGCAGTCTTCTAAGGGAGGAAGGGGGGAGCCTCTCCAAAACGTAGTCCTGTAATTAGACAGAACTCCCGACGCCCAAAATGCAATTGAGAGCCGAAGAAATCAAAATGCATCTCCTCCGGCTCAGCGTTGGCGTCCTCGACCTCCAACTGTAGAAACATGTGTACTAGCGTAGGGTCGCCACCAGAGTAAGACACATCCATCCATGGCCCGAACGGTGTCCCTCTATAGATGGTCTCAAGGGTATCCGCGCTGTTAGGTCCATGATCTTCATACAATCCAAGTATTGTGTAACAAGATGATGAAGAACATTATTGAAAAGGAAATCTAACCTAGAGAGAACACAAAGTGATTAGAGATCTACATCTTGTATTAATGAATTCACTTCTTACAAACTACAAGTAAAGACCTATTTATAGTCTTCATCACTTGCTACAACAATTAAGCATAAGCCCTTTAACACAGCTATTGCTTTACAAAACTTTCTATTATAAAGGACAACTTCAGTGTCCTAACACGCGCGATCACCTAATCCCCTAAACAGCGCTCCTAATTCCTCGATGTATGAAACTTTGCACCTTAGCGTCAAGTCGATGTTAAAGAAATCCTTCTACATAGTCATTCACAGATGTTATAGTTAGTGTTATATATAGATGCTGCAGTTTATTTTATTTTATATAGATGTTGCGGTTTATTTTATTTCAACGTATCATATTGTTATATATAGATAAAGTGCGGTGGTATTTTATTTCAACGTATCATATTGTTATATATAGATAAAGTGCGGTTTATTTTATTTCAACGTATAATAGTGTTATATATAGATAAAGTGCGGTTTATTTTATTTCAACGTATCATAGTGTTATATAGAGATAAAGTGCGGTTTATTTTATTTCAACGTATCATAGTGTTATATAGAGATAAAGTACGGTTTATTTTATTTCAACGTATCATAGTGTTATATATAGATAAAGTGCGGTTTATTTTATTTCAACGTATCATAGTGTTATATAGAGATAAAGTGCGGTTTATTTTATTTCAACGTATCATATTGTTATATATAGATAACGTGCGGTTTCTTTTATTTCAACGTATCATAGTGTTATATAGAGATAAAGTGCGGTTTATTTTATTTCAACGTATCATATTGTTATATATAGATAAAGTGCGGTTTATTTTATTTCAACGTATAATAGTGTTATATATAGATAAAGTGCGGTGGTATTTTATTTCAACGTATAATAGTGTTATATATAGATAAAGTGCGGTGGTATTTTATTTCAACGTATAATAGTGTTACATATAGATAAAGTGCGGTGATATTTTATTTCAACGTATCATATTGTTACATAGAGATAAAGTGCGGTTTATTTTATTTCAACGTATCATAGTGTTATATAGAGATAAAGTGCGGTTTATTTTATTTCAACGTATCATATTGTTATATATAGATAAAGTGCGGTTTATTTTATTTCAACGTATCATATTGTTATATAGAGATAAAGTGCGATTTATTTTATTTCAACGTATCATAGTGTTATATAGAGATAAAGTGCGGTTTATTTTATTTCAACGTATCATAGTGTTATATAGAGATAAAGTGCGGTTTATTTTATTTCAACGTATCATAGTGTTATATAGAGATAAAGTGCGGTTTATTTTATTTCAACGTATCATATTGTTATATATAGATAAAGTGCGGTTTATTTTATTTCAACGTATCATATTGTTATATAGAGATAAAGTGCGATTTATTTTATTTCAACGTATCATAGTGTTATATAGAGATAAAGTGCGGTTTATTTTATTTCAACGTATCATAGTGTTATATATAGATAAAATGCGGTGGTATTTTATTTCAACGTATCATAGTGTTATATAGAGATAAAGTGCGGTTTATTTTATTTCAACGTATCATAGTGTTATATATAGATAAAGTGCGGTGGTATTTTATTTCAACGTATCATATTGTTATTTAGAGATAAAGTGCGGTTTATTTTATTTCAACGTATCATATTGTTATATATAGATAAAGTGCGGTTTATTTTATTTCAACGTATCATAGTGTTATATAGAGATAAAGTGCGGTTTATTTTATTTCAACGTATCATATTGTTATATATAGATAAAGTGCTGTTTAGGGACCCTAGTTGTCATTCTTAAAAGTTTAGGACCTAATTGGCATTCTTAAAAGTTTAGGGACCTAAGTTGTCATTCTTAACATTTTTTTATAAAAAATTGTTAAGAGTGTGTTTTTTTATAAAAAATTGTTAAGAGTGTGTTTTTATAAAAAAATTGTTATAGTTTTATGTTTGAATGTGATATTTGTATGTTATAATGTGTATGTTGTTATAGTGTGTTTTTTCATATAAAAATTGTTAAGAGTGTTTTTTTATAAAAAAATTGTTAAAAGTGTATTTTTATAAAAAAATTGTTAAAATGTGTTTTTTTTATAAAAACACACTCTTAACAATTTTTTTTTTTATAAAAACACACTCTTAACAATTTTTTTTTTAAAAAACTGTTTTTATAAAAAAATTGTTAAGGGTGTGTTTTTATAAAAAAATTGTTAAGGGTGTTTTTATAAAAAAAACACATTTTTAACAATTTTTTTTATAAAAACACACTTTTAACAATTTTTTTATAAAAAAACACTCTTAACAATTTTTATATGAAAAAACACACTATAACAACATACACATTATAACATACAAATATCACATCCAAACATAAAACTATAACAATTTTTTTATAAAAACACACTCTTAACAATTTTTTATAAAAAAAAACATTTTTAACAATTTTTTTAAAAACTGTTTTTATAAAAAAAATTAACAATTTTTTTATAAAAAAACACATTATAAAAACCATAAAACTATAACAATTTTTTATAAAAACACACCCTTAACAATTTTTTATAAAAACACACTGTTTTTATAAAAAATTGTTAAGGGTGTGTTTTTATAAAAAAATTGTTAAGAGTGTGTTTTTATAAAAAAACACACATTGTTAACAATTTTTTTATAAAAACACACTCCTAACAATTTTTTTATAAAAAAACACTCTTAACAATTTTTATATGAAAAAACACACTATAACAACATACACATTATAACATACAAATATCACATTCAAACATAAAACCATACATATCATGTTAAACATAGAACATATTCAAACATAAGTTATAAACACTATAACAACCTACAAATCATATATCTTAACTTAAAATAACATACAAAAAATAACAAATAACATAAGGAAAACATACCAAAGAGATAATACGAGACATCTTCACAACACCCGAACGCGTATTCCACACGAGAAAATTGAGAGAGTGGGAGAAAATTGAGAGAGTTTGATTAAAAATTGAGAGAGTGATTAAAAAAATTGAGAGTGGCCGTCTTTGCCCCCCCCCCCCT
This sequence comes from Saussurea involucrata, assembly GCA_033807775.1. Lineage (NCBI taxonomy): Eukaryota > Viridiplantae > Streptophyta > Magnoliopsida > Asterales > Asteraceae > Saussurea > Saussurea involucrata. Next base: position 118,181,246 of record CM066322.1, read on the forward strand.
TATATAGTGCGGCCGAAGAAACAATTAGGGTTTAGGGTTCGTCAAAGTCATTTTAGGGTTAACCCTGTGCCGACACGTGGCACAGGAGCCCGCGATCGCGGGCGGTCAACGAAAGTCAATCGCGGGGCAGGGACCAAAAATGCACACGCGGGCATTCTTGAGGGGGGAAAGCTGTACCGCGGGCATTCTTGAGGGACCAACGCGGGCAAAGTGGGCAAACTTTGGTGACACGTGTAGCCCGCGATCGCGGGGGTCAATGAGTCAATCGCGGGCAGGGACCAAAACTGACACGCGGGCATTCTTGAGGGGGGAAAGCTGGACCGCGGGCATTCTTGAGGGACCAACGCGGGCATTCTTGGTGACACGTGGCCTGGAGCCCGCGATCGCGGGCTCCATCGCGGATTATTTGGGTACTTTTGTAAACTGGGAGAGATTTTGGGTATTTTGGTAAGAGATGGTCAAACTTAGGGTATTTTAATTAATTTCCCAATAGAAAGTGGTATTTATTTTCATCTATATTAATTTTGAGAAGTAGTTTTATTAAAAGTTGTTAACGATACAGGAATACAGCCTTTTAACTTAAATAATTACAAATGATAAATTATGTAAAATAGGTTTAAATATTAAAAAAATGGCAAGTAGAATAAAAACAAACGTGCTTTTTAGATTGATTATTTTTAGAAACATATTTTCAAAGATCAATAACTTAAACAACAGAGTTAGAGATGTCATAAAGAAGATGGGTGACATGACATGAAGAGAAAGCTACCTCTTCAAACTTCCAAGTCAAGAGAACCAAAACTAAAACTCAAAGAGTGAAAGAGAATATTCACATGTATCTCTACAATGACAACAATGAAGAAGTCTACATTGAGCCGAACTTCCACCCAAGATATACATCATACATACAGTTGAGGTTTATTAGAACCAAGACATAGGAGAAGAGCAAAGTTTACTCAAACTCCGACATCAAGAGGGTTCTGGGCATATATAACCATGCCCACATTTTCACACAAGGCCATCTTGTATGTTGAGTACTCTGTACAAGGAGAGGATGGGCAGCTAAACCAGTTCAGTGATACAAACCTGGTAAATCTTTAATCCTTACGACTTGCATCAACTTTTTGGTCATACAGAACAGATGTTGGACCAAGGCAAATAACAATGGGGTGAGAGAAGTGATGAGGGAGTTAGTCAAGCACAGAAGCAAGACAACTTTTCAAGGAGTTTTTTTTTCTTTCTTTCTTTCTTGAAGGGTGTCCTAAGCTATGCCTAGACTAATCCTTAATAATCAAGCCTGATTAACCTCAGTGACCACAATTATTGTGTACGTCTGGATTTGAACCCTGGACAGATGGGATATTCCACCACATCCTCCAGGGCCTTAACCAGTACACCACAACCCTTGTGGTTAACTTGGAGTTGATCAACTTGCAGTTACAGTGCCTGAGGAACATCTTGAACATATGTTTTATTTCTTTTTAGAATCTTGTGGGCTTTTTTTCATGCGGAAAGAAGAATTCATGTGCTTTGTGGGGACTAAAGTAGATGAAAAGAAATGGTTTTAACTTTTATGCTCTTTATTATGTTATATATTCTACCGCTACTAACACATGCTTCTTGTCTTTTGATTTTTGATCCCTTCTAATCATAATGCAAGAATCCTTTTTATTTTTATTTTTACAGACATCGTAAAATTGATCTGTGACACTTGTTGAGAAAGAAAGTTGCTTTGTATTGGTGTTTTTTCGAAGATGATGGTTTACTCTTTAGGAGATATTTATCATGTTAATATCATACCATTCAAATTTATTCCAAATTTGATATATATATATATATATATATATATATATGTAAACACCTGATCTATTAGGTAGTCATCATCATCTTCATTGATCTTGAGAAATTCTAAAATTACATGTGAATTTGACACTTTCTCTCTCTATAATTTCTCTCACTTTCTCTCTCTAAGATATTACAATTAAGATTCCTTACCTTTGCTTAATCTCTAAGCAAACTATTTATACTATCTAATTACAAAGCACTAAACTCAATTACATTGACTTTATACTAAAACTACTTTGACTTTTACTTTTACTTTACAATATTTGAAAATTACATTGACTTTCTAAATAAATCTTGAATACAATATAATGCTCTAACATTCTCCCCCTTTGGATTCAAGATTTAAAAAATATGGCAACAGTCTTCAGCTCTTGATCTTCAAAACATTAACTCTGATTGTTTTAGACTTTGAAGCTCTGACAATTCTTCAAACAGCTGTATCTTCACAAGTTCACGATGAACTAGATGCTTTGACAGTCTCCAAACTTTCAGCTTTGAAGAAATTTCAGACAAAATTGAAAAATCGTTTTCTTTCACACTGTAAAGTCACTCATCTTGAATTGTAATCTTCAACAAATCGTCATCAAGTCTTGAACGCGAATTTCAGATCTTTGCAGCTTTGAACTTTGTAGCTTTTAAACTTTGTAGCTTTTAAACTTTGAAACATTGAACTCAAACTCTTTAAACGATTTCTTGAACTACGTATCTTCATCTCTTTGAACTATGTGTCCCTCATGAACAAACTTTGAACATCGATCTCTCTTGAAACATCTCGGAACATTTTGTTGACTTTTGACAAACTTTATGCTATTTCTCCCCTTTAATCTTTCATTGACATATCTCTCTCTTTTATTCAGTATGTTATTTCTCCCCCTTTTTGATGATTGTGAGCATCATAATCATCAAAACTTTTATCAACTTCAGCACTATCTTTGTTCACCACTAACATTCTCCTCCTTTTGATATGAATAAGCGTCAAATTCAAAAGATATTTATCCGAATCTTTTCAAATTCAGATAGAATAAATGTGGTAACCCTGAAACAACGTATGAATCAGTTAATATGCCTGTAAGTAGCATGGAGCCACTTAGTACAACGGATGTACTTTAGAAAGGAGCTTTTTGATGTTCACTCCCCAGGGCTTCCATTCAATCATCGAAAAACACAAAGGAATTTCTATGAATGTTATGACAAGAAAACATATTCCTTGTGTGCACGTGCATGTGTAGAAATGATTGAAGCAATGTATGCTTGATTATTAGGCTCAAAGTGTGTAAACTGTTGAGACAACAACAAGTTTTCCACGGACTCAATGTGCATGATCGAAGTGCGAAGGTGGGGCAAACTTCCTTCTTTTTCAATATCCAAATCTTCCGAGTGAAGATTAGATAGATTATATGTTGCGTCCCCAAGAAAATTGAAACATTTCTTTGTTGAGAAAGAAATGAGTAGTTGGTGGGATTAAATGCAAGAGTTGGCATTAGGGGTGTCAAATTTGTACCGAGACAAACCAACCAATTCTATACCAACCGTACCAACTAAATTGGTACCAACTAAATTGGTTGGTACTACCGTACCAACTTCACACACTTGGTTGGTGTTAGCTCCAATCTTTCTGTTAATAGAAGTATTGAAAAATAGGCTAAGTATAGAAGTCGTCGACAGAGGCTCTGCCGAGTAGCCGAGTAACCGAGAAGACAGAAGTCTTCGATAGAGGCTCTGCCGGGTTAGCCAAGAATACCGAAGTGAAGAAGCAACAGAAGACTCTTCTAAACGGACAAGGCCACAGAGCTTATGTCATACTTGACAAAGCCTCTGTGGTAAAAAGAAGATCTACGCAAAAGATCTAAACAAGGACAAACGTGCTTCTTACAATATCTGTCATTCGAAGGTTCTGAAGATCACTCGTACAAAGGCGTGACCTGACAAATCCACGTGTCAAACTCTGATAGGTTTCAGCCTAAAGCAGAATACGGAGCATTTAATGAACGTTGTATCTGCAACAGTTCCAGAATAGTGTTTTGTACCTTCCAGCAACTGTTCCAAGCAATGTCTTAGTACCTACCATCCTTAGTATCTAGATCTTGTCCCCTTTAGAAGTAGTATAAATAGAAGGTTCATGTGAGCTCTTCTATTAAGCTTTGCACAACACACACACCTTTAGAGCAGATTCTTATCAAACCTTTCGGTGTTCTTGGTGTTCTTATTATATCAAATACAATGAATCATTGAGCTATTTATCTGTGTTATTTACACTTCTCATATTTGATATTGCGTGTTATTCTACCTCATTATATCTGTTAGTTCGTTAAAACGCTTCCGCATTATATATTGTTTGAACTAATTAGACAGAATCATCATTGTTAAGCAAAACAGGAACCAACAGTTGGTACGTGGTACTGAGAATCGAATACCACGGTAGTACCGTACCATACCGACTTTATATATATATATATTATTTTTATTTATTAAAAAAAGATGTTTAATGAATTTATTCAGCTGTATATATTTAAATCCTTTCATCAGTTGTTGAATTAATGATCAGTTCATGTTTTGTTTAGTGTATAGCCTTTGGAAATTTGTTTTACTGGACTGGGCCTTTGGTACTCTTGGAGTCTTGGTACCCAATTTACTAATTTGAATTTAGTCCAATAGTGGTCCACTACATTGAGTCATAGATAGTTAGATACGATTTTAGGACTTTTTGAACGATCGAAGAATCTAGTTACAACTTACATAGATAGTTAGATACGATTTTAGGACTTTTTGAACGATCAGGTTTGTTTCAAGTTTCAATAGCAGATTCGTATTATTGGTTTATTTCATTTAATTGTAACCATTTTGAGATATTGGTACAATACTGTACCAACATGTACCAACCGAAAAATGTTGGTACCAATTATAATTGGTTGGTACACGGTATAAATTTTAGTGTACAAATTATAATTGGTTGGTACACGGTATTTGAAAAAAAAACATAGTACCGTACCATGTTCACCCCTAGTTGGCATGGGCTAACTGCCTGTTTTAATGATGGTCACCAAAGAATGTGAACACTTCAGTAATGTGGCTTCCCGGCTCAGAAAATGGTTGGTGCAGAGTTCTCTTATTCTTTTAACTCTGTTCTCACACCCTCTTTCTGTTTTTAATCCGCTCACTTCTACCCAAACTCTCATTTACATTTTACCTCAGCACAATGAGATTACTCAGCCATATGAGTTATCTCCCCCACTCTTTGATGTAAACCCCTCACCCCTCAATCACTCAAGGATAACTTCTTGGGTAGGAAACACTGGTTAACGTGAATCTATAGAAGTTTAATAATCTCACACTGATCCCATGAAATTTTGTCCTAAATTTTGTGTTGTTCAACAGTTTAGCTTGAACAAATATGAATATCAACATTTGAATTACATTGTCATCAAGATGTATGCTCCTCAATAATATCATGAAATATTTGATCATTTGAGATTTGAAGATTTCTCAAAACAAGGATAAAAAATGAATGAAATGAACTCGAAGGACTTGTTTGAGAATCTGACAATGTATCAATCGGATCAAATATCATGAATGATAATCATAAAAGGATAGTGTATCAAAGAATTGAAATTTGTTTGTATGAACAAATATAAATAATCTTTGAATGAAACGTTTAAGTTTTCATGCTGAAAAATATTGTATGATGCTCAACAAAATTTGAAATACAAACGGGAGTATTACCATCAAAAAATTGTTTCTTTTTTAGACATGGTAATAACAAAGTCAATAAGAAGCTGAACCGGTGTGTATGAATACTTGAAAGTATATAGAAAAGATAATACACAAGTATTAATCTTTGAAAACACACGGTCAGAATCGATGTTACGATAATCCGAGATCTTCATGAAAAACATTTAAAATCACACTTCTAAATTCATAAAATCTGTTTGAGAATAGAGAAGTGGTTTGAACATTTAAGGAAAAATGTTTTTCATGCTTGAAAGTCGTTCCTCTTTCAAACAATCTGAGATTAAGATCAGAAGATATTTTTACAATTTGGAAAGGTTTGAGCTCCCCATCAAATTATGGTACAATGATTAACAAATCTTATAAGCTCCCCCTTAACATATGCAAAGGATCTTTATCTGAATAAAATCTGCACAAAGAAAAAGACTTGGATCAAAATATCCTTAATCATTAAAACGAGTTCTGAATTACCGGGATTGAAGTAAATTCAGAAGTCATAGTCGTTGAAGAACGAGTCCTGATCTGATATGATCACAAGTCAATATATCTTGTACTCCCCCTTAAAGGTACATGTACTCTTCTTGAAAATTCTGCACAACTTCTTTTCTGTTTTCCAGTCATATGTGTGGTATACATTTCACAATTAGCACTACACATGATGAACCTGCAAAACAGATTAAATAGATTTTGGTACCCAACGGAACTTGGGTCCTGGTTTGTTAGGTGCAGTTTTATTAGAAGAAACTCTGTATGTACCATACCAATAAGAAACATAATCTTTATGGACAAAATCATCGGTTCCACGGTAAGAACAACAAATTTTTTTTTGTGCTAGCCTGACTAATTGATTTATAGAGTAAACTAAGTCGGATTTGACAAAATATTTACCTTGATATGCTTTGTTCTTATTGGCATTTGGAGTGGGAACCGTTGACTTTGGATCATCTTTCTCAGGAGTTGTGCCTTTAACTCTCCAAACCATCTTTACCTTCTTGAAAACTTTATTATCTTTGGGCTTTGAAGAAGTATTAACTTTGGGCACATGCAAATCATTATCTGAATTATCAAACAGAGGATTATAGAAGAGATTAGAAGGATGAATCTGATCCTTTGAGAAATCATTTGATCTGTCAAATCCTTTTGAAAAAATGTTTTTAAAGATTGAACTTGAAGCTGTCTTAAACGAGCATTCAGAATCAGTTGAGTCTACAAGCGGAGTCTGAGCAATTGTGTCAGGACTAACTTGTTTTGAAATATCAACTTTAAAAACGATGTCTTCAAGTTCTTTAACTTTGTTGAGTAAAACATTATTTTCTTTAAAAATCAGATCATATTTCTTTTGAAGATCAGAGTTTATCTTCTGTTCCTTCATAATGTCTGTTGATAAACCAAATAACTTCTTTGTTAGCTTCTTTATTTCATTTTGAAAAAAAATTATTTCATCAGCATACTCATCTTTCACACTTTTTGCTTGAAAATTTTCAACTTTCATTTTTTCAAACTCTTTTCTTTCCATTTCGAGTTCTGTTTCCAAAACAGATATTTTGTGTGAAAGCTCATTTGACTTTTCTTCAAAAGATTTTCGTTCAGCTTCAAACTCAGATCTCTCTTTCTCAAGCTTTTCTTTTTCTAAAAATAAAACTTTTTCAAAAACTGAAATTTGAAATTTGTTCTGAAAGTTTTATATTTGTAGTCTCACAAGAGAAGAATTTTCTTTTAAACTCATTTCTTTCATATTCTAAAACTTTTGTTCCCAAACAAATCGTTTCTTTCAGCTTGGCATTTTCTCTTTCAAATGATGTTGTCGTCTCTTGAAGCTTCTTGATTTCATCGTGAAGAATTGAGTTGTCTCTCTTTGCTTCAAGATATGCAATATGAAATTCAAGATCAGTAATCCTTTTTTAAAGTTTAATATTGTGTTCTTCTAAAAGGAACTTTTCGTTTGAGGGTGATATTTCTGAAATCTATTTCTTCAGATCAACATTTTTATTTTCCAGAACTGTTGTTTTCTCTTTAAGCATTTTTATCTGATCTTGAAGGTTTGAAATATCAAGAATCTTATTCTTTTCAAGTTGAGCTTGAAGATCTGCATTCTTCCTTTTTAACTCTTCTATCCTCAAATATTGACGATAAATGTAATCGTAATCAGATGTAGCCATTGTTGAACACCTGGAAAATATCAAACACAAGAATTAGATGTAAAATATCAAAATATTAGCAAAAATATACCTAATAGAGTGATCGTCAAGAGAAACTTCGCTTAGAAGTTAGAATTATGTGCACACTCGAAAAATATAAAATCAGAAAAACACAATTAAAGTCAGAATTTTTTTTCAAAAATAAAATCTGAAAAACAAATTATAAAATTGTCTTCCAAAAATTAAATCTGAAAAATTTACGCAGAAATGTTGGACTTTAATCGGCAAACCTGCAAAACAAGAGAAAAATATATCAGTTACGAACAAAGCAGGTAGAATAACAAAAATTTGACACTAAGATTACTAAAAATGACAAAAATACAAAATATAGGGACTAGAATCGACAAAAATGAAACTAATACGAAAAACGAGGACTAAAAGTGAAAAATACTAAGACTCGACAAAAACAAGGACTAAAAAAGATAAAACTAGAAACTTTAAACTACAAGGACTAAGAGAGTAAAAATCTAAAAGTTAAAAGTGTAGGGACTAAAACTGACACAAATGGAAACAATAACTACAGGAACTAAAACTGCAAAAACTCTAAACTAAAACTACAAGGATCGAAACTGTAATAAACGGAAACTATCTAACATGAATCTAACGGAAAGGACCAAAATTGTAAGAAACTTAACAGAATATATATATATATATATATATATATATATATATATATATATATATATATATATATATATATATATATATATATATATATATATATATAGAGGAGGGTTCATGTGAGGAGCGCATCAAAACGTGAGAACGTGAGGAGCACCGTCCATGTACAAAATCACATGTGAATCACAACACATGACTAAAAATCATATGTGATTAACATTTTGGACACGCGCGGTTTGTTACGCGGCTTGCAAAAGCACGCGGCTTGTCCCGCGGTTTGTGTTGTGAATCACATGTGATTTTGTACATGGACGGTGCTCCTCACGTTCTCACGTTTTGATGCGCTCCTCATTTGAACCCGACCCTATATATATATGACGATGAGAATGAATGCAATCGAATGACCGATTTATAGGGGTAAGGGGATGTTATGGATTAGGGTTGGTGGAAAGAGTTGAAACTTGTAACACTTACATAGCACATGATTAAGTAAGACTATTAATTGTTATGGCTTGTTTGACCCATGATAATAATCTCTTTCGACGACATTCACTTTTTTTAATGATTTTCAAGACAAGTCTTTAGATAAAGAGTGAGTAATAGGCGATGAAAAATAGCAGGAAACCCTTTTGACTACTTGAATGTTGTTTTATTGTTTTTTTCTGCTTGAAGTAAAGTACCTTTTGATTATTAGGATTGAAAATTTTGTTTGATGAAAGTGGTTTATTACAAGCAAAGCAGAAGCGGGACTTACTGGAACTAGGCTTGAATATGTACGTGAACCAGGTGGTGGTGCCAGTGGTGGTGGGGTGGTGGCAATGAACCTGAGGAGGTTATAGTAAAGTCCCTTCAATATTTCGACAACAAGCATGTAAGTGATCTCTTATTTCAGTGGCATCGATATATTTGTTTGTCTTAACTGATATGGTTATTTTAGTCGCTTTGAATCTTTTAACGACTTAATTTGTTTGAGCTGTTTTGATTGTGTAACATCCGTAATTTTCGGATAAGTACAATTTCGAATCAGTGTAGGAATCGATCTTTTAAGATATATATGAAAAATAATATTTTGGAGTAAATCCTAGATTTTATGGTCTTGTTGGATGGGGAATTCGAATACGAGTCCAACGGTTCTTTCCGGAGCGAAAACGAAGCTAAAACGAAGAAATTACGGCCAAAACAGTATCCGATCAAAAAGGGGCCGCGCGGGCTAGTGTACGAATTTGGGCCGCGGCCCAAGCCGCGTAACCCTCTGTTTGGTGATCCGCGCGACTTCAAGTCACGGGACAAACCGCGGGAGTGGTCTGGAGCTTTAAGTCGCGAATCTCAAACCCTCAAACTTCATTTCTTCATAACTTTCACACCACAACTCCGATTTTAGTGATTTAAGTTGCCATGGTTCCGTTTTTGAGAGCTCTTCAAGGATCTATAAAGAGTATTGAAGGATATTGGAAGATTCAAGAGCATTTGGTGGTGGTAAGTTTCTCATTTCTCACTCCCAAACTCCATCTCTTCTCTCCCAAATCATTCCCTCTTCTTCCCCCTCAAACCTTAACTGATTTTGGGGCTTTTCATGGAGATTAAAGTGTTCCTTATCCATCATATGTTAGTGGTTTCATCTATTGATGCAAGAGCAAGTTTTCATCTCCAACACTCGAGACTTTTGGGGTTTTCTAGGTTTTCATCAAAACCTAAGTGGTAAGTTCATTTCCTCCATTTACAAGCTTCATTATGAGTTATAAATGTTCCATTGATGATCTCCTAGTGTTTTGTTTCTCCAATTTCGGTTTGGATGATTTTGAGAAAAGTTAGGTTAAATTGGGGTTTTGGGTATAAATGGAGATTGTGATGGTTGATGTTTGAGGAACAATTCTAAATGGTTAAATGTGGTTATTGATGGTTGGAAACTCTTAGATCTAGGTTTTTGGAAGATTTGGCTTGATGATTCAATTTCTACAAAAGAGCTCAAGTTGGGGAAAAATCTAGATTTAGCCTAAATCTAGCAAGGTGAGTTCAAATTGATTTGTGAAAACGTTGTACATGCCAAAATGTTCATTTAAAGTGTTTATATGTTTTACATGAAAATATCCAATGCTGAGTTATTGGGTGGATTTTGATTACTTAAAGTATTTAACTTTATAAATCTTGTAAACCACCCACCTTTGGGATTTTTGGGTAACTTCATAGATAAAGTGTAATGGAAGTGTTTTGATAACTTATTGCATAATTGGAGGTTATTTAGTAAGAATACTCTTTTAGTGTTTTGTTGGAAATATGCATAATTCATATGGTGGTACGTTTTGAAAATACGAACATGTGAATCATTGGACTTTGGTCATTCCCGACCTTGTGAACATTTTAGAAGTTGTAAACCTTTTGGTTTTGGGAAAAGTCGTATTTTGGGTACTTTGATGGATAAAATCTTCAGTATTGTTACTTTAAATGATTTATCTTACAATTGTAATTCTTTTGGTATAAATACACTTTGATGTGTACTTTGGAAAATGACGTGACCTAAATTAAGGGTTGTGTTGAGTAATTCGTGTCTATGGAGCATGTTTCGCATAAACGTGGGTTACATACGTTTTAATGCATTATTTGACTTTTATGAGTGGTTAATTGGTTTTGATTGAGCCTATGGCTCGGTTTATGACTTTATTGAGGCTTGAGGACATTTGTCCTGGTTTTAACAATTAGATGTGGATCTTTGGTCGTCGGTTGCCTTTATTGCATCTTATTTGGAGAGTACATGTTCTGAGTGCACATCTCATTCAAGTGGAGTCATGTACTATTAGACTGTAATGCATTGGATCCAAAGGCATATGCGTCGGTCATATTTGTATAGTGGGGAGTCTTGGTATTCTCACTTTGGGAAGTATGTCATTTTGGCATTTTGTGTCCCGACGTTGTGGAGAGGAACCGTATTGGGTTGTACTCTGGTATTTTGGGTTTATGGTTTGATGTTCTAACACTTGTGCACGAGGGTTGAACATCTTGAGTTATCAAGTAAGGAGTCGGGGCTCTAATTCTTGAATGCTAGTAAGTAGGCAATAAAGGTCTAATGGAACGCTGAGGTGTAACTTACTAGAGAATGAACAGGCAATAAGATCGTGTATCCTTGAGGTGTAGCTGGGCACAACAGGCAATAAAGGATACGGTGGTGCCACCCGTGGCTGGGTGTGGGACTTGAGGTGTAGCTTATTATAGCAGGCAATAAAGTCCGACTTGAGTTGGAGCTTTTTAAAGCAGACAATAGAGTCACGATCTGAGGTGTAGTTCAATAACATGGTTATGTGGCTTAAGTTTGTGTTCCGCCATATACCATGGAATCGGGTCTCCCCCGTCACCGAAAGGTGTTGTTTGGGTATTTGTTTTATCCATGTTTTCGGTGACGTATTATATTTATATGGATTTTTTTCCATATTTTATAGGCTGTGTATTATGCCTCATCCGTATTTGAGATGTTTTGAATAGAGATTTATTCATGTTTTTATGATTTTGGAAATCAAATACTGGTTCACTTTTCAAGTGAGTTTAGGTTGAGTCCATTTTTAGAGAATCGTTTTATATTGGAGCTTTCGTCACGGGATTTATGTGCGTTGGAAAATGGGTGGTTTGCATTTAAAGAAATCCTTTTTGGAACTCATGATTTAAATTGCATATTTCTCGTCTTACGAATTATATAACCATGATAAAAACTCTTGAACTCACTAGGCGTTAGCCTAACCTTTTTATTTGTCGGCATGTGCAACAGGTTCCGGTTGGGTTGTAGTTCTAGTGACGATCTGAAGAGTGGAGAGCTAGTTGTGTGCTCAAGAAGTAAATAGCTTGGTGAAGTCTTCCGCATTTGGGGAATATCAACTTGATTTTGGGGTTGAGTAACACCCGACCTTTTGTAGTCTTGGCTGATGACTTAAGTTTTGATTGTTGAGATTATAATGTTTTCTTGAGGTAATTCCAAGATTGGTTTGTAGAAGGAATTTTATCCTTAAGTGGTTATTTTATTGAAAATTTTATTTAGTTGTTCTTTCCAATTTTGAGGGTGTTACAGATTGATTCAATGGTTTGTGTACACTTGCAAATTTGAAACTTTAAACAGTTGCATAACTTTTACATTTTGAAACTTTGAAACTGTGGTCTAGCTAGGCAAATTGTAACACTTGCATACTTTTTACATTTGGCCTCTTTCAACTATTAGAGAAACTCAACTTAGGTACTCTAAGATCACTTTGAGAAAAATTTTGAGTAACTTGTGGAGTTGATACCACATGTACTTATATGCCTTCATTTAACTTCATTTATGATTGACACAAAATGAGATAGTTTTTGCTAACTTTGTAACCAAGGTTGGATTAATCATCAAGAGGATTCTGGCTGAGTTCAAAATATTGGAGCCCACAAAGTTTGACTACGACAAATTAATGGAGGCAAGTTATTTTATTTGATCTTATAATTTACAATTATTAGCCTTGGAATGAAGTTTCAAAAGACATTTGCGGTTGAATCTATTCTTGGTTGTTATATTATCATCTCTTTTAATGCCACCTTAAAGTTCATAGGACGAAAATAGATTTTTTTTGAGTCCCTTGTAGTAACCTAGCATTGAATAGACTGTGTATTCACTTTATCAATATATCAAATCAATGATGTAGCATGTGTTTTGGAGAATGATCGGAAGAAGGTTACATCAGATCAATTTCCTTGCTTCCCCATCTTGCTCTGCTTTTGATCATGTGGTGCTTCTGCTTTGTATTCTTGATGTTAAAATGTTGATGGTATAACTTATTAGCTGTTAAGTCTGTCAAATATACATTTGTTATTTAAATTAGATTTGTTGCAGTAAATGATGGTTATGGTAGCAAAAAGGCTTATCCTTATTTTTTCTACTAATCGCTTATGCAGGTTTATAGTTACCATATTGGTTCATTCTCTTTTGTAGTTTTTATGAAGATTTGTGGATGTGCACCAATGCTTTGTTCTTTTTGCTTAATGACTTGTGCATCTTTTTAAAGCCTTGAAGTTGTTGATGTATCATGCTTATTAAAAGATGTGAATATGAAGCTTTTATACCATGCTTAATAGACTAAAGAACATTCTTAATTTCACAGTTTCTTATTTGAAGTATGATGTTTACAATATGATTCTAAAATATGTCGTTTGACACTTCGTTTCTATAAGGATGACTTTAATCCACTGATGAAGGAAAAGGTTCCTTATATGGTTCTATTGAATTCATGTATGTATCGGGTTTTTATTTTTTAAATTAAGAATAGTTGCATTGATTTTTAATTACCGATTTACGATCAAATTTTGCATCCCGTTGCATCGCACGGTTAAATAACTAGTATATATACCCAGTATACATTGTGTTACATTGTGATACCCCTGTAATACCCGTGATACTTTCATGCGATATACCCAAAGCCTAAAATTTGGGAATTAGGTTTATGGTAGAGAGAGAAAGATAGAGGATACGTACTAGAGAAAAATGAAGAAAATTTAAGAATTCTTAATTTAATTGGATGTAATTTTTTTTACTAAAATACCTTTATTTATTTATTTAAAAATTGTACTAATTATTCTAAATGCGTGACTCATATTAGATCTTACAATTATCACAAACTACCCGGTTCTCATTTGATTAGACCTTTTATATATATATATATATATATATATATATATATATATATATATATATCAATGTAGGCATGAGATCATGTGAGAAGTGTCATTTTGGTGAGAAGTGTGCAAAGTGTTTTTCAATCGTTGATCACCTTTAATCAAATGCTCTCCCGTGAATTGTGGCTTAAAAGAGAATTGATCTGGTGCATCTTGTTACATCTTATCTTGGTGCATGTTATCCGAATGTTCGTTCACTTCTCATCCAACGGTTGATAACCACTTCTCACGTTTTTCACAAAATTTGGCACTTCTCAACGAGACCCAATCCTATGAATGCATCTTTAACAAAATTATTCACATTTTTATTTATGTTATTTTTTTATAAAAATTTAAATGTGATTTTCGTTTTAAAAACATAAAATAAATTACTAAACTTAATATGAAAATATTAATTAATAATACATATAATAATTATAAAAGTTTAGATTTTGTTTTAGTAGTGATTAAATCACCAACAGAGAAGAAACCACCAAATGTATCAAGTTGAACGCGTAAACGGATAACCAGCTATCTCCTTACTGTAACCCTCCTATTTCGTCATCGTGCCTACCCACCACCTCCTCTCTCTCTCTCTCTCTCTCTCTCTCTCTCTCTCTCTCTCTCTATATATATATATATATATATATATATCTAACTTCCAAACCCACACAAATTTACATTTCTAATTCTGGATTCAATTTCTACAGTCAATCTACAATGACAGATCGTGTTCATCCAGCTGCTCCTTTGGATCACTCCAATACGCCTCCTCCTGCCGCCGTCAAGCAACCAGTCTCCGACGATAAGCCACTCCTACCTCAAGGAACCTACGTCATCCAGATCCCCAAAGATCAAATCTACCGCATCCCTCCCCCCGAAAACGCTCGCAGAATCGAGAAGCTTGCTAAGCAAAAACCTCAACGGAGCTGCTGTTGCCGCTGCTTCTGTTGGACAATCGCCACTGCATTCATTCTTCTAATCCTCCTCGCCATCTCCGCTGCCATCTTCTACTTCGTTTTCCGTCCAGAATCGTTGAAATACTCGATCGATAGCATCTCTGTTGGAGGCATCAACTTGACTTCGTCGGCGCCGGTATTCCCACGGTTGACCGTTCACATCAGATCAGAAAACCCTAACAATAAGCTGTCTGTATACTACATCGGAAAAGGAAGCTCCGTCCAAGTGTATTATGCCGACGTTACTTTATGTAACGGTGAGTTGCCGACGTTTAAACAGCCTGCGAATAATGTGACGGTGATTCAAACGGCATTAAAGGGATCGAATATTATCTTAGCGCGTGACGTTCACTCGCGATTGGTGAGACAAGAGAAGCAACGGAATGTGCCGTTAAAGTTGAAGGTGAAGGCGCCGGTCAAAATTAGAATTGGTGCCGTGAAGACGTGGGAGATAACGGTTACAGTCAAGTGTGACGTGGCTGTTGACAGGTTCACCCAGAAGTCAAAAATCATGTCTAAAGACTGTGGTTACAGGGTGAAGCTGTGGTAAAAAGAGTTGTAGTTTTTTTTTTTTCGAACCAAAAAAAAAGTTGTAGTTTCGACTTTCGAAAATAGGATGGCATGTAAAGATACCAAAAATATACAAATTTTAATTTTACACATATATATTCTTTAATTATTTGTTCTTATAGACTATGCACAATTATAAAATGAGTTTTATAATAGTTGTTAATGTATTATATACATAATTAAAAAGCTAGATTATAAAAATAAAATTATCTATTTATTAAACCCATTTAAGTTGTTTCAAATATTTATAATACACGTATTTATTGCTTAAAAAAAACCTATTTAACTCGTTTTATTTTTATTAATTACCTTTTATTTTACTAATTTCAGTCACTTGAAATGAAATTATATACTAATAAACATAGAACACCCTAGCTTTTAAGGGTTTGGAACCTTAGCCAATCTAGGGGACTCATCCTCACGCCTATTATTATTGGGAAAAAGTAACAAAGAGGGACATAAACTAAAACATCGAGCAAGAAAATGAAGATAAGATCACCTAAAACGGTGTATTCAATTCGTGCATTTCCTAAAGCAAATTCATTAATTAACTAGCATACTCCACATTTACTAAAAACGTACTTTCTATACTCAAAATTGCTAAAATTCTCGTGACTCATGGTAGTCCGTAAATATGACTTCAAAAGCTTTAACCAAATTGTTCAAACAACCAAGCAATCAAAATTCAAGAAATCAAGACCAAAATTTCCTATTTAAGATTCGAAACCAAAAATGGAAAAAAGAAAACTAAACCAAGATTGAAGATTCGTAACCACTTAACCAATTGGTTCAAGCAACCAAGCAATCAGAATTCAAGAAATCAAAACCAATTAAAATTTTCTATTCAAGATGCTAAGACCAACTATGCAAATAACCTAAAACCAAGATTCAATATTCACTAATCAATTAACCAAATTGTTCAAATAACCAGATTGACATCAAATATGCAAATATCCTGATTATATACTCTCCCGTCCCAAAATAAATGTCCACAATGAAAAAAACATACAGTTTTAAAAGTGTGTAATTATTACACTTTTTATTTAACCAAAGTACAATTTTACCCTTAATTGTAGAGAGAGAAATTTTCTTCATCACATAATTAAAGCTAGAATGGGAAAGTGGAAATTTATTTTTAAAAATGGACATTTATTTTGGGTCAAACAAAAATAGTAATGTAGACACTTATTTTGGAACGGATGAAGTATTAGATAAGTAAATAATAGATTAGATAAGAATTAAAAGGAAAATACCTAGATTGGAGAAAAAGCAGTTGGAAATCACTCAACCAGTGATCAATTGACAACAAAATCAGACTCAAATGAGAATTGAGAGCGATGCGAGGGTCAGTGGTGCGGAGTCTAGAGTGTGGTCATCGGCCGTTGAGACTTGAAGTCGTCTATGGTCACTGTTGTGGAAGTACTAGAGTGTGTTCGTTTGTCGTTTAAGGATTGAGAGTAAAAAACTATGCGATGGTGTGACAAGGAAGCCGTAAGCGTGAACTCATGAAGTAAAGACTGAAGCGTCGTTTGAGTAATTGAGGATTCAAATTTCGAGGTTGAGGAGTTCATAGAGCGAAGTCGAGTAATTTTTTTAAATATGGAAATCGAACCTACTACAGGGCTACAAGGTAAAGGTACCTTAGGCTGTGCTGCGCTGGGCCTTTGCCCATCTCACCCACTAGCTAGGGCGCCCCTGATTAAGAGTTCCCCGAGTCAGTTCGACATTGTTGTCGAGGCAAATGAAATTACAACTCTTATTCACTTAAATACCTCTGATTTGCGCCTTTCTTGGTAGACATCATCAGGGAGAGACATTACGATGATCGTTCTGGCCTGGTGTCTATTTCCATATGTCTCTTGTCATCATCCATCCAATCAGCTTGTTCCTTTATAATTAACCTGTATGGTTCAATTATATTATCATTTGCATCACTAACGCCTGAAGCAAAGGTGGTGGGAATATGAGGCCCATTTTTTAGAATAAATGGAATTTGGTTGTCAACTCCTTTTAGGAAGAGAAACATCTGATTTTTCCAAAGAGAAAGGTTGTCTTTTTTAAAACGAGGGGGTTTGGTTAAAGAACCGGTATCATAGGCTGTGGAAGTCATTTAGGATCTTGTTTATGAATTTAAACATACCGCGCTGATAACACTTATTGTTCCTAGACCACAATGAATTTCACAAAAACTGTTTGGTGTAACGCCCGAACAATTAGTAAGTGAATTAAGCCTCGTATTAATTTTAAATGTCATAATATTCACGTGGAATGTCCTCGAGCCGACGATCTTGACTATAAAATTTTAGGCTGGTGTGTATGTGTTAATGGGATACGAAGATCGGAATTTTAAACCTCGGGACGGTCTGGGAGACATTGCCAGTGATCAGGGGCACTCTTGCTCGTCACAATCGCGGCCCGGGTTTTGATCTCGGTACAATATCGACGTGACGGAGAGATAGTCATTTTGGCATAATCGTCGGGCACAATAGCCTGACTCTGTCTGGGTATAAAAACATAAGTGGACCGACTTTTCTCCTATTCTCTTCACAAACTCTGTTAGGGCAACGACTTAGGAGAGCTTTGAGGGCGATTTTTGGTCCCTTCCACCCTCTCCTCATTAATTGAAAGTCTAGTGTTTGGTTGAAAACATTTATTGTTCTTCTAGGGTTCTTTTGGGAGCATTTAATGTGAAGCTTCAAAGCAAGTCCAAGCTTCTCCATCTCAAGTCTCCAACTTCTACATTCATTGGGTTTTGTCAAAGTTTCTAGGTTTTTTACAAAAATCTAGATTGTGAGTTTTCTAACCCTTTTTGTAAAAAGTAGATACATGTCATGTGTGTTTTATCATATCCTCATGTTTTATTTATAAAATTTACCATGTGTAGAAAAATGTCTACCTTTCCATCATTTTGGAAAGTTAGGGAGTATTGGTAGAAAATGTCTCACTTGATACATTGATGAGCTTGTCTTTATAATTTCTCTATTTTGTGGGTATTTGGGTATCTTGATGAAAATATCCAAATTTTAGGGTTTAACCTAAGTTGGAAATTTGACCCCATAAAATGCACATATGTTCTTAAATGATCATGGCTCATGCTATTGTGTTCCTATGCACTTAAAATGTAGCTTTATGACTTGGAGATCTTTTGTGTGGAAATATAAGCCTATTTGTCTAAATTGGGAATATTGGATTATTATGTGAAATCCTACTTATAATGTAGGTGGTGATTAAACCATGTTGGTCCCGAAGGGTTATACAAGTTTGTAGAAGGGGGGGGGGTGAATACAAACACACGATTTTTACTTTCTAAATTGTTTATTGATAAATCAAGACAATTTACAACTTGTTGCGGAACAAGATTAAGGATTAACCTAATCTAAACAAGTTAAGAACACTAAGTTTCTTGCACTAGAATAAAGACAGAAAGGAGATAAGGAAATTACGAATAATAACCTAACACACAGTAGTAAGGAAGAAGAAGATGGTTGAGCACTTCATTTCTGAAGTAGAGTTCTTCTTATATACTCCATGCATTTAATGCATGGCGGTATTGCTTTACACGTGGCAGCAGCTGAGTGGTTGCATGTCATTGACCTTTGTAGACAACCTTAGTAGCCGCATGGTGCACAGTGTAGAATCAGAGTTTGTTGTACGATTCTAGACAGAAGGGATGCCCGTTCTAACATTTCGTACGGAGACGTGTAAAGGGGGAAAGACAAAAGTAACTTGTAGAGGAAGACTTCATGATCAGCTTTCGTTGAATCAGTACTTTATCAGCGAATGATAAAGCTCAGCGATTGCTGAAGTCTTTTACTTGATACTTCACGTTGAGTGGACAAATCTTGGCTTCGCTGATATTCGCATCAGTTCATTAGTAGACTTGTCGTTGTTCTTGAGCTTGATCTTCGACTTCAGCGTAGAACATACGTTGACGACTTGTCTTCAGGAATCATAAGTAAAAAACTAACTTATCAGCGATCACCAAAAGGACTGAACAGGCTCAGAGCTTTATGGTGAACAGTGTTCGCTGAATGTTTAATCTAAAGAGCGAGAGTTCCTATCAGCGGTACTGTAAAGTCTTAGTACTTATCAGCGATAGTGAGACTCTAATACATATTGTTTACTTACAATTTTCACTAAGTGTTTAAGAGAGGGTCATTATCAAATCACTGAGGGTTTGGATCAACAATCTCCCCCTATTTGATTATGACATAGCAACAAAGAAAATTGCTAAGTATGAAAACATAAGGATAAAAAGAACTCATAAAATATTTGTCCCTTTTACTGTTTTCTGGGATCTTTTCAGTACTGATGGAGTAAAGTACATTCGCTGAAATTTTTCTTTAAACTTCGTAAAGATTACAAAGGGAAGTGGAAAAATTACAAGTACAACAAATAAAATTACAAGTACAAAAGATGTAGACAAATAAGGATAGAAGAATTACAAGAGAGATCCTATCCGTCAATGGGTTCTTCCTTAATGAGAAGTTCATCAAGGGTCTTTGATGTGGGAATCATCCAGTCAGGGACCGTTACTCCTTGATCCTTTTTGTTCTTTGCTTCTTCAAAGATCAAGGGCTTCAGGTATCGAGCATGAAGGTCGCGTCTGAACTCACACCAGTAGATGAGGTCTCTGAGCTGTTCGATGGGGGTGATGGAAAGCTCAGAGATGCGTTGAAAGTGTTGTCTTCCATCATAGTCTAAAAAGAAGATACCATAGGGTTCGCTTAAGACTTTTCCAGGTATGAAGGTTTCACCAGGAGGCAGAGAGGTTTCAAGCGCTGAGAGGTCAGGGTCAGGACCAAGTACTTCAGCACGAGAGAAACCAATACCTGTTTCAATCCGTATAGGAGGACCTGAGCCTGAAGGTTTCAGATTTTTCTTTATAGAGGCCCTTCTTTGTTGAGTTGGAAGAGGAGTGGGAGGAGGAATATCCACAGCAGAAGAAACCAAGTCGATCTGAGAATTTATAATCTTCTCGACATGGCTCTTGAATTTTGAGCGAGATCGCTGAATGGGTATTCACATCTCCAACCATTCAGAGAAACCAAACTTCTTTAATGAATTAGCATAGAAGGTTTGCTTGGTTTCGTCTTCTCTGAATACATCAACTTCAACGACAGGATCATTTACGAACGTTTTTCCTTTGATAACTACCTTGTTGATTCTGGATGGTCGAGATCGATAGTTCAGTCTTTCTTTGCACCATTCCAAAGTAGAATCAGATACCTTGGTCTTTTCTTCAACGATCCTTTGGGCGTCTTCCTATAACTGACCTTGGACTTCGATGGGAGTTCTTTTCAGCACGGGTGTTAGCCCCAAGTATCTGTTATGTAAAAGTATTGAAAATATTATCAAGTCAGAAGACCAACAGAGATCGAGCAGAAGACTTAGAAGAATCTCAACAAGAAGACCAACAGAACTCAACAGAGTTCTGGTGGAACCAACAGAGCTCAACAGAGCTTTGGCAGAAGATCAACAGAAGAACTGTTCATACCCGAAGACCAACAGAGTTATGGTCTATGAACTCTGTTGAAGTGAAGACCTCTGTGAAGCCTAAGTCTCGTAGAAATCCTAAGTGTCAGACACGTGTCCATACTTTCCACGTATGCCCTAAAGAAAGGAGACACACTTTCCACGTGTCATTCCAGGGTACGATAGTACACTGTCTACACTTTATTAGGGCTATAAATAGAGAGGTAGTGGAACAACAATTGTAAGCTTTTGGAAGAATAGTTTTCCACAATTGTTAAAGCACACACTGCAGAATTCCATAGCACTACCTCCGTACGATATTGTTCCCTGTGAGATTTCAGGATACACCATTGATCTTGTTCTTGGTGTTATCTATTATCAAATACGAGCAGCGTTTCATACTTGATCTTGTTATCATTATCCTGTTCTATATTTGATTATCACTGTTACAATATCGTTTACACAATCACTCACTTTAATGGCTTTATTTAATATGCTTCCGCTGTCTATTTCTTTACCATTATTGTGATGCAACGTGAATCTGGGAACCTACAGTTGGTATCAGAGCTTGCTTGATTTTCTCAAATCAACGCATCCAATCTACCAAGGTTGATTCACTGTTGTTGATTGTGTGTGTGTTTCAAAGCTTCCTAGTATACTCTGTTTTTACTGGTTAAAGATTAAAACAAGTTTTTCAGAGTTCTTTTAATATCATTTAAAGCTTTCCAGTCTAGTTTAAAGATCTTCTCTGTTCATTACTGTTCCATTGGTTACTGTTCACTTACTTTCAACTTATACTCTTTTAAAACCGTTTGAAACCGCTTTACTCTGTTTTTTTGAAAAATGGCAAACAACATCAACGCCATTTATACTGCTGGTTCTCTGACCAAGCCTCCTACTCTTCTGAGAGATGAATATACTCAATGGAAGATTAGGATGGTTAACTTCCTTGATGGAATGGACAAGGATTTAATGCGTTCTGTCACGAATGGACCTTGCCAACCTATGGTTTTGGTTCCACGTATACCCGCAATAGAAACTACTGCTGAGATTCCTGCTTATCTTAAACCTAAAACCACCGGGTTTACTGATGAAGAGAAACTTCAAATGGAAAATGACCTTAAAGCAGTTAGACTTCTGATTATGGCCATTCCAAACGAGATATTTCAAGAACTAGATTCATGTGTTACAGCTAAAGAAATCTGGGATCAACTTCTAAATCAACTTGAGGGTGGAATTAAGACCCAAAAGAACAGAAGGACCCAATGTATAAATGAATACAACGATTTCAAGGCACTTCCTGAGGAAACCTTACAACAAACCTACAACAGATTCAATGTTCTAATCAACAAATGTAAAAAGTGTGGGGTTGTTAGGTCGAAGGAAGACAACAATGTTCTGTTTTTGAAAAGTTTGAATGATGAATGGTTAAATCTGTCCATGTCTTTTCAAGCTAACCAGGATCTAGATGCATGGTCTCTCACTGATGTGTATGGCACTCTCGCCGCACACGAGAAGGATGTTGTCAAACAAAAGGGCAAATCCACCATTGCAGGTCCTATTGCTTTAGTTTCAGAGTCAAAGAACACCACTGAAGGAAAATCCAACAGAGAAAGTTCCAACAGAGACAAGAAGAAAGAGAAGAAGAAGGGTAAGAAAAGTTTGGTAGCGGAAAGTGATGATGAAGAAAGCTCATCAGAGGATAACGATATAAATGCTTTTGCTAAATCTCTTGCGTTAATAACTCAACAATTTAACAAGAGTTTTGGCAACAAAGCATTTGACAGAAGAGGTAGATACGAGAGAGAAGGAAAAGATGACAGAAGAGGTTATATTGCACCTCTACAACAGAACCACCAGAACAGAGCTCCAACAGAACAAAGATCACAACCGCAACCACAACAGAAGTACAATGCTCCAGTTCCACAGAAGGCTGATGCTGCCCAACCCATCAATCAGAATGATGGACGTTGCTTTAGATGTGGCAAACCTGGCCATTTCTCTGCTAATTGTAGAGGCAAACTGGTAAAAGACCAAGACTACTACAAGAACAAATACAAGTACAATTACAGAGAAAGAAGCTACGTTGCTGAGATGGAGAATTGGATTTCTGATTCATCTTCTGACGATGAACCAGAGCAAGCCAATGTTGCCGTGGATGATGAAAGTTTGGGAGAAGTTGATTGGATGACCGGAGAAAGGATAGAAAGATCTGAAGAGGAAGATATAGCTCATGCATTTGCTCTAACCGTAACAGAGCCAGAAAACAGAGCCAGAAAATAGAGCGCTGGAGACTACCAGACCCAGTGCCAAGGTATGTTCATCTGAATCCAAGTCCGACTCTAAGTTGGAAATGCATGTGTCTTTGCTAACAGAGGAGTTTCAACTCTTAAAACAAAAGCTTTCTGAGGAAAAAATAGTTAAGAAAGCTAGCTCAGAAGGATATGTCATTTTACAAGAGAGAGAAAACTCTCTTGGAACAGGAAAAAGAAGAAATATTCAAAGAGAAATCTGAGCTAGAGATCTTACAATAGAAGAAGGAAAGCATTTTTTTTAAAAGATTAAAGAGTTTGAAAATGTTTTGAAACAAAAGACTGAAGAGGTGAAAAAGTCAGAAAATGAAAGACTTAACTCTGTTGCCTTAAAGGACCTTTTTCAAAAAGAAAGGGAGGTTTTACATCAATCCCTACAGAGAAAAGAAATTCAAATCAAAAAGTACCAGGATGCACAAGATGTGCACATTAAGATAAACTCACAGATGGATACGCAAGGTCTCGGTTTCTCTGACCTTGCTCCCTATAATGAAAAGAAGAAGACATCTTTGTCCTCTGCTTTTTGTGTTGGGAAAATCCAAGAGGATGTGATCTCTGGTACTGCTGCTTTCAAAAGAATCAAAACCTCAGATGTTTACAAAAGAACCAGAAGGCTAGACTTTAGTAATGTTAGCTATGACTCCTTGAATCATGAAAAGGTTATTAAACAATCTTCAAAGTTTATTCTCGATCAAGGAAGAGCTAGAATCATACTTCCTAACTCTGTTAATAGTCTGGATCCAACAGAGATTTTCAACTTCAATTCTTTCATGGAACAGAAGTCTGTTACTTCTGTGGAAGAGTCCTCTGTTGAAAAATCACAGAGCGAGCTCAACCCTGAAGCACCAGTCTTCTCCCCCACTTCAAAAACAATTAGAACATCTTTTGAAGAAGATCTCATGAAAGTTCTTGAGGAAAATGTTGTTTCTGATGCATTGAAACCAAAGTTGAGAAAGTTTAAGTCTGTCAAAACCAATATCTCAGTGATAACCCAAGAGTCTAACACCCTCAACAGAGCCACCAGAGACTTTCTAGGCTCTGACAGTGACTCTGACTCTGAGGTAGATGAGCAAATTTTCTGTGCTCAAAAGAAAGTTTTGCATAAACCAAAGCAGATACCCGCAGGATGTTTTGATCTGAAAAAGGATGTCGCATTCTTTAAGAAACAAGCTAGATTTATACCAATGACTGAGTTTGATAACAAAAGCTTTAGGGTTCTTGCTTTTAACACAATAGAAGTGAAGAAAAGAGATAATGCAAGAAATGTTCCTGTAAACAACAATACCTCTGTTCCCTTAGCTTTTAAGCCTGTGAAATTTACTCCAGAACAGAAGGGCAAATGGATAGTTAATTACAAACCTATTCCCAATTCTGGTGTAAATCAAAGAAGAAACTCTTTTTGGTAAAGTGAGTCTGTTCCAAAGAAAAACAACCTTTTCAAGCAAAAACAGGACAGAATGTATGGTCCTAAGGTTTTTCAGAATCAAGTACCATTCAAACAACAGTTTTTGAACAAAAACAACAATGTGCATCAGTTATCTTCATGTTCTATCAACTGCAATTGCATTCAACTGTTGTTAAAACTGCAAAATCACATGAATGGTCCCCATTGTATTCTGAATCAGTCACCACAAAGGAAAAATCCTAAGACTATTCAGAATACACAGAGAATGACCTCTGACACAACATCAAAGAATGTAAAGCCAGTAGGAAAGACTGTTAACACCCCAAAGCCTAACAAGAAAGGACCCATCTTGCAATGGGTACCTAAAAGAAACTAATATGTCTTGCAGAAGCCTCATGTGCAGATCTGGTACCTAGATTCCGGATGTTCCAGGCACATGACGGGCAATAAGGAGCTGCTGACTTCATTTAAGAATAAGAAGGGAAGTGCAGTAACCTTTGGAGGAGACAATGGTGGACAGATTAGAGGATATGGTACTTTAGTTAATGGTGGTGTTTCAGTTTCTGAGGTTGCTTATGTTGAAGGATTAAATCATAATCTTCTCAGTATAAGTCAACTCTGTGATCATGGATTCGATGTCAATTTTAGGAAGAAGTACTGTTCCTTGTTTCTTTCCGAGTCTGGTCAAGAACTTTTAAGAGCCGACAGAAAAGGCAATCTGTACAAAATGAACTTTAATCCAAATCAAAACTCTACAACAGAGAAACTCTGTTTAGTGTCTTTGAAAAATGAAGATGCCTGGCTCTGGCATAAAAGATTTGCCCATGTAAAATTTTCAAATCTTGACAAGCTCGTGAAATTGAACTTAGTGAAAGGACTGCCTTCGCTAAAATTTGACAAAGACCATCTCTGTTCTGCCTGTGAATTGGGTAAGATGAAAAGATCTTCACACATAACTAAGAGCGATTACAATTGTCCCAGACCTTTGCATATGCTTCATATGGATCTCTGTGGTCCAATCTCTGTGCAAAGTCTGTCGGGCAAGAAGTATATACTTGTGCTTATTGATGAATATTCTAGATATACTTGGATTGAGTTCATCAGAGTAAAATCTGATGTCCCAGAAATTCTGATAAGTTTGTTGAGAAGGATAAAGGTTCTGTTAGGACTAAAAGTTCAAAAGTTGAGAAGTGATAATGGGACAGAGTTTAAGAACGCAAGAATAGATGCTTATGTTTCAGAAGAAGGAATATCCTAAAACTTCTCAGTTTCCAGAACTCCACAACAGAATGGTGTGGTGGAGAGAAAGAACAGAACTCTAGTAGAAGCCGCCAGAACCATGTTGGCCGGTTCTGTCCTTCCTATCAACTTCTGGGCAGAGGCAGTCTCAACAGCCTGTTTTACCCAAAACAGAGCTGTAATAGTGAAGAGATTTAAGAAGACTCCCTATGAACTCATCAACAATAGAAGGCCAAACGTGAAATATTTTCACATTTTTGGTTGCAAGTGCTACGTCTTGAATGACAGAGAACATCTGAGTAAATTCGATAAGAAGGCGGACGAAGGAATCTTTATTGGTTATTCCTTGACCTCTAAAGCCTACAGAGTCTACAACACCAGAACCCGTGTCATTCAAGAAAGTGTAAATGTGTCCTTTGATGAAAGTACATCAAGTGCCTCTGATCGCAAATCAACAGAGGGGACACAAACAGAGCAGAAGAAGCCAAGTTCTTCAAAAACAAGGGAAGAAGATATCAATCTCGTGTTCGATGATTTCTTCGATGATGATGATTCCTATGTCAACATCAACAGAGACGATCAAGCTCAGAATTCAACAGAACAGAATCTGACAGGTACAACTCTTACTGGTCCCTCCAATACTTCACCATCTACTTCTCTGTCTACAGGTGTCATTCAGAGAAATGAGGAACCACAAAGAGAACCTGAGCAAGAACCATCATCACCCCTGTTAACTAATATTGGGAGAGATTCCCTATTTGAAAGCTCACCTTCATAGAGCCCTGTTGGCAACTCACAGAGCAATAAGGCCACTCTCCAGAGTTGTGTGCCACAGAGCCCTGGTGCCAATCCACAGAGCTATGATGCTGAAGATCGTCTTTTCCCATCAGAAGCACAAACCCCACCTGTTGTCCATGCTCCCATGACAAGATGGAGAAAGGATCACCCTCATCATCTTATAATTGGTGCTGCTGAAGATGGTGTAAAGACAAGATCGGCCACAATCAATGAAGCCTTCTTTGTAAATTTTCTAAGCATGATTAAGCCGAAGAAGATCACTGAAGCCCTTGAAGACCCAAACTGGATCGAAGCTATGCAAGAGGAGCTTCTGGAGTTTGAACCAAACAAAGTTTGGTCCTTGGTTCCACTTCCAAAAGGCAAAGCTGCCATCGGAACCAAGTGGGTGTTTAGAAACAAAAAGGATGAAGATGGGATTATCATCAGAAACAAAGCCCGATTGGTTGCTAAGGGATACAGCCAAGAAGAAGGCATTGACTATGACGAGACCTTTGCACCTGTGGCTAGGCTAGAAGCCATCAGAATCTTCCTAGCCTATGCTGCTCACAAGGGTTTCAAGGTCTACCAGATGGACGTCAAATCTGCTTTTCTGAATGGCAGATTACAAGAAGAAGTATATGTTCAGCAACCACCAGGTTTTGAATGTTCAGAGTTCCAGACCATGTTTACAAGCTAGACAAAGCTCTATACGGCCTTAAGCAAGCTCCCAGAGCCTGGTATGAAACTCTGTCAAACTTTCTGTTGACTAATCACTTCGAGAAAGGTACTGTCGATAAAACTCTAATGACATTATTTTTGGGTCTACACGGCAAGTGTATTGTGATAAGTTTGAGGAATTGATGAAAAGTGAATTCAAAATGAGCATGATGGGAGAACTTTCTTTCTTCCTTGGTTTACAAGTAAAACAATCCATCAGAGGGACTTTCATAAGTCAGTCCAAATACATCTCTGACATTTTGAAAAAATACAAGTTCAATAATTCAAAACCAATGAAAACTCCTATTGCCACTGGAGTCAAACTTGACTCTGACCTTAATGGTGAACCTGTAGATGTCAAGAACTACAGAGGCACGATAAGGTCACTTCTGTACTTAACTGCTAGCAGACCTGATATAATGTTTGCAACGTGTCTCTGTGCCAGATTTCAAGTAAATCCTAAAGTATCACACTTTTATGCTGTCAAGTGTATATTTAAATATCTGAAAGGGACTCAATTCTTGGGTCTCTGGTATCCTCTTAATTCTGGTTTTGAGCTTGTAGCATATACAGATTCAGGTTATGGAGGATGCAAGAATGACAGAAAAAGTACTTCTGGTAGCTGCCAATTACTTGGTGAAAAATTGGTGAGTTGGACATCCAAGAAACAGAACTGCGTTTCAACCTCTACAGCAGAAGCAGAGTATGTTGCTGCTGCTAGTTGTTGCTCTCAAGTGCTCTGGATGAAAACTCAACTCAAAGATTATGGCATGGAGTACAATAAAATTCCAATTCTGTGTGACTCCAAGAGTGCCATAGCAATCACAGCTAACCCAGTTCAGCATTCCAAAACCAAGCATATCGACATAAGGTATCACTTCATAAAAGACCATGTTGAAAAAGGGACGATTGAAATGTATTTCGTTTCAACCGACTTCCAATTAGCTGATCTTTTTACAAAAGCCCTTGATGAAAGGAGATTTAACTTCTTAATCAGCAAATTGGGTATGCTGAACATGTCCTCCTAACTCTGTTTATAACTCAACAGAGCCTCTAACGATCCTACCAGAGCTCTGTCAAATAGTTGGGTAGGATAGTTCAACAGAGTCTCTGATGTTCACCAGAACTCTGTCAGGCATATTTTTTTTTCAACAAGCTCAGTGAATCTGTTTGTACATATTTTTTTGTTTGTACAGTTTTTTTTCGGGGCTGAATAGACAAATCTTTCATATAAGCTCATCTTTCAAGGGGGAGCTTATAAAGGAAAACGTGCATGATTTTAGGGGGAGCAAGTCAAAATCTGTTTTTCAAATCTAAAATGACTTTGCTCCTTGAACCTAAAAGAAAAATCTTTTTGAAGGGAAAACCTGTTCTGATGAAAACTTTTTGATAATGTCAAGAACTTACCAGAACTCTGATATTTCACCAGAGCTCTGTTGATTTTCACCAGAACTCTGTGAACCTTCTGAGATAGTTCTGTTGACGTTCTTTGACCACTTTCACATCAGATACAAAACTCTAAATGATTTTTGGGTAAAGGTGAAACATCTTGGGATACTTGGAAAGAAATGAATAAGTCATTTCAACAGAGGCAAAACTGTGTTGAGCTCTACCAGAGCTCTGTCGGTTTTCTGCCACGTCATCAGAGATGCAGGTCATTCTTTAAGCATCAACTACTTGTCACCCGCACATCTCTAACCGTGACAGTTTGCTTGCCCAAAAGCGGTCAGAACCAAATCTTACGTGGCATTCTCTGATTGAAAGACAAACCACTAGCTGTTTCCACGTTCTACTGTAGAGGTCGTTCCACTATCTGAAACTCGAGTGCCTACAGTACCTACGACGATTACCCAGCCACATGTTTAGCGTATAAATATCCATTACCCTGATCCATTTCTTTTCTTACGCTTTCTGATCATTCAAAAACCCTTCATCTTTCCCTCTCAAAAGTTCAAAACCTTCAAGTTCTTCAAGAAAAAACCCTAATCTGCAACAATGGCAGAATCTCAAAACTCTGCTGATTCAAGCCGAATAGGACCCGTCGATGAAATCATTATCCTCCCATACGAGTTAGCTGACAACAACTATCGATTCGACCCAACCCCAAGACTCTATTTACCCCTATATCACATCTTCATAGAGTTTCTCAGAAACTCCGAAATCTTTAGAGCCCTAACAGCGTTTGATGATCATCTTCCTGCAATCTACGTCCAACAATGGTGGACCACGTGCTAGTACATAGAAGAACAAGATGAGGTTGTTGGGAATGTCAACTCGAGAAATGGAGGAGCAGGAACAATCAGAATCCGTTCAAGCACTTTCAGAAGAATCTTCAGGATGAAGACCAAAAGACAACTTGGAATAGAAGCCTATGAAAAACCCCCCAATGTTGTTGTTCTTCTTGAATTCATGAAGTTCTTGGGATACAACAAAGAACTGAACAGAATAGGTGAGTTCAGAAGACAGAATCTACCAACAATGCGGAACTTCATGTTCTCCACCTTGAACAGAACCCTCACTAGCAAATCTGGGAGTCAAGACCAAGACAGCACATAAATCCTACAGATCATGTATGGATTGTTCTTTAACAGAAATTTTGACTACGCCAGCATTCTTTACAACGACCTTCTTAACGCTGTCAACACAAAGACCTCATCCATAGCAAGAGGAGGAGTCGTTGGAACCCACAAATTCCTGAAATTCATCAAGTTTCCTCGATTCATCAGTCTGGTAATTAGAAGAGCATTCGACAGACTGGAATTGACTCATCAGGGAAAATCTACACCTGTTTGGGTTATGTCCAAGTTCCAACCCACGACTTCAGGTGAATACCCGTTTATCCGAAGAATTCCAGGTACAATGCTTGCCCTAATCGATCCTCAACACATCTCTGTCCAAAACTATGAGAGTGCTGCTCAACCTCAAGAACTTGAGGTGAGAACCCCAGCATACTTAGGATCTGAGCCTTCATTGGAGAGTTTAAGTGAGGAAATAGCAGAGGAAGTTAACAGACCAGAGACAAGAGTACCCGAAGTGGGGTCTTCCTCTAGAGTGATGAAGGAGGAAGTAGAGAACAGAGCCTCCAATATGGAGACTGTTCATGAGGGAGTAAAAGAAACATCAGAGGTGGAAGTTATTTCCTCTGGTAGTGGTGAGAAAGAGGATGACAGAGAGAATCCCGAGAGTTATATACCCCTAAGAGCCGAGGGAGATGAGAGCTTAGAAAAAGATGTTCAAGAGAACACAAATGAGCGTATCCATAACCAACATCCCCGTGCTTCCACACAATCTAATCCTGGTGATCAAGACCAAAGGATTATTGAAACAGAGGTGCACACCTCGAACCCTAACCTGCAAGAACCGACAGACGTGACTCTTCATGCCTCTGGTACGCACATACCCGAGGAAGCTATCTTTGGTAGTGATGTTCATTCGCCCCAGAACATCAATAGGTCACCTCCACACAATGATGCCTCTGTGGCTCATATAGACATGACATAAAATAGACCAGAGATCTTTGTAATCTCACGTAGCATCTGTCCGACTCAGGGACAATGGGAGACCATAGTAGAACAAGGGAAGACTTTGCTTGATCCAAACTCTTCTCATCACATCAGATTTCCTTCCTCAGAATCTGAGATGGAGGAGGAACCTCTGATCAGAACACCTATAGATGTATCCTCTCAAAAGGATCATCAAGGATTGGGTGGAAGTCCTCCAAGAGCCAACATCAATACAACTCTTGAAGGAGGCACCTCTGAACTTGAGGTTCAATTGGATCCATATGTTGGAACCAAGGTTACCCCCGTTGACACTGTCACAAGAGCAGAGTTCGAAAGCTTCTGTGATAGTATCAACAACTCCTTGAATGAGTATAAACTTATCAATGAACAGAAGGAGGAGCTGATCCGCAAGGAGAATGCTCTTCTTAAAGAGGAATTGCAACAGATCTCTATTAAACATGCAGAGGTAACTCTGAAATATGCCGAGGCTGAAAACCTCAGAGCAGAGGCTGAACACGCTAGATCAGAAGCATTTACTAAACTGACAACAGAGATAGCAGATCTGAAAAGAGATAGAACAGAGGAAATGACAAAGACTTCGACAGAACTTGCTGATCTGAAGAAAATACTGGCAGAGAATCACAAGGAATCCATGAACAGAACCCTGTCGATACCTTATGTCCTCTTATCAGAATCGAACGTCAGAACCTTGACAGAGTTAATTGACAACTCTGTTAAGAAAGCCATCAAATACGCAACAACATCATCTGCTACTCCACTCAACATCTCAAACCCCAACCCAAACGACTTACCCATGACAGTTGGCCAGATGGGTGACTTCCGCAGATCTGTTCTCAGCCGGATGATGACAATTTCATCCAAGTTTATGATGAAGGCACAGGCGACAGAGAAACACGTACATGCATCTATTGACATTCACAAAGTCAACTTTGAGAGTCAAGTAGATGAGATCAGAACTGCCGCAACAGAAGTTGAAGACGCAATGAAAAAGGTAGTCACAAACTTCACAGATGCCATCTTACAGACTGCCACACTCAAACGACCTGCAGAAGGAACACCAGAAGGAGAACCCTCGAGCAAAAGAGCCAAATCTACTCCAAAGTTTGTTGCTCCGTCCTCACCCGCTTCTGGAATTGCACTATCTGATGATGATGATGATTTTGAAGATGCTAAAGAAGCTCATTCAGATAGCCAAATGGGTGAGTCCGCAGATCAACAAAAGGGGAGAAGGAAAAAGAAAAGGAAAAAGAGAAAGAGGCTGAAAAGGGAAAAGGGAAAGGCAAAGCGACAGAGACGACAGAGGCAGAGGCAGAAAGAGGAGATAAAGGGATAACAGAAGAAAACATGCCAGAAATGACTATGGTGGAATTCGACTACATGTTCAAAGACAGAGTCATCAAACCAACAGAAGAGTCAACACAAGAACCACCAGAAATCATCTGTCTTGATACCCCTCCTACATATCCAAGAACTGAACCAGAGAGATCAATCCCAATCTCTGCTGAAGAACAAACAAGCCAAGCCCAACCTCAAGTCAAACCCCAAGTTCTACAAGAGCCCGGACGACATGTTGATATCCTCATGACAGAAACCCATGAAGATCAGAACCCAATGGTACCAGAACAGAACCCTGAACCATCAAACCAACATACCGAGAAACCATCCTTAGAAGAATTCTTTGGTTATCTCTATGCTGACTGAGACATCATCCCTGTCAATGCAAAACCCATCAACATGTACCTCAATCCAATCAGAATAAACACCATTTCTGAATCAAGGCTAAAGTTCATCCAAACCAAATCAAATCTGAACAAAGCCATTGACATAAACTTCGGTATCCGCAGAATCTTGGACATCAAGCATAAGAAGTTCCAACATGACAGAGTCGTATACCATGAGTACACTGTTGAATCAACAGAAGGCAGAAATGAATTCTTCAATGACAATGATCTTGTCCTTCTGAATCCATACGATCTGATCATGCTTCACGCCTATTGCTTGAACTTCTTCGAAAGATACAAACCAACAAGAACTGCGCTACCAGAGGTTCGATTCGCTATGCAAGAGCACGTTAATCTTAGAACTCAGATTGATTTTCAGCTAGGCATAGAGTTCGAAGTTGAGAGACTAGCGATTGCACCACCAAACGAAAACCTTGAGGGTTATGGCCACTACAGAACTGGAACCGTAGTTGAAAATCCTCTAGTCTTCATCTGTCGACAGAAGAAGATCAAGAAGGCCATCAGAATATCTGAAGCCCACAAGTATTCGAGTGAATCGCTGATGTATCTCAAGAACATAATTCAGAATCTCCCAAGAGAAAAGTGTCCAGAAGAGCAACTGAAGCTCTGCATCGAACAGATAGATCTTATGCTGGACTTCCGTGAGCTGATCAGAAGATTCGACAGAATCCTAAGGGAAGATAATTATGCCTAAACGTACTTATTCTTTTACTATGTATTGTAATATCTTAAAATAATAGTGCAAGGTTTCAACAGAGGGAAATGTTCTCTGTTTTTGTTTTACATCTCTGTATTTCCAAATTTTTATTTTCAATACTTAGGGGGAGATTGTTAGCCCCAAGTATCTGTTAAGTAAAAGTATTGAAAATATTATCAAGTCAGAAGACCAACATAGATCGAGCAGAAGACTTAGAAGAATCTCAACAAGAAGACCAACATAGCTCAACAGAGCTTTGGCAGAAGATCAACAGAAGAACTGTTCATACCCGAAGACCAACAGAGTTCTGGTCTATGAACTCTGTTGAAGTGAAGACCTCTGTGAAGCCTAAGTCTCGTAGAAATCCTAAGTGTTAGACACGTGTCCATACTTTCCACGTATGCCCTAAAGAAAGGAGACACACTTTCCACGTGTCATTCCAGGGTACGATAGTACACTGTCTACACTTTATCAGGGCTATAAATAGAGAGGTAGTGGAACAACAATTGTAAGCTTTTGGAAGAATAGTTTTCCACAATTGTTAAAGCACACACTGTAGAATTCCATAGCACTACCTCCGTACGATATTGTTCCCTGTGAGATTTCAGGATACACCATTGATCTTGTTCTTGGTGTTATCTATTATTAATATACGAGCAGCGTTTCATACTTGATCTTGTTATCATTATCCTGTTCTATATTTGATTATCACTATTACAATATCGTTTACACAATCACTCACTTTAATGGCTTTATTTAATATGCTTCTGCTGTCTATTTCTTTACCATTATTGTGATGCAATGTGAATCTGGGAACCTACAGTGGGGTCTTTCACCGATTGTTGGGCAAGCTGGATGGCAAGAGCCTTATCTTTTTCTTCAGCTTCCTTCTTTTCGGCGAGTAATCTTATGGCTCTAAGATGATCAACTTACTCTTTCTTTGATAACCTGAACTTTGTAGGAGCAGGAGTGACTTTGGAGCGAGGGAGAATGATTCGCTGATCTTCAAGCTGTTTGATCATTGCATCTCTCTTTTCTTGATCCTCTTCACTTAGCTTTTGAGGAGCCAAGGAAGGTCTGTTTTTGTGAGAGAACAGCTGTTCTTCAGGTTCATCAGTCTCAGAGGTTAAATCCAAGACCGGGATTATTTCTTCAGCACTTGTGGCTGGGATTATTGTTGGTGTAGTTGTAGGAGCTTCAGCGGGATCCTCAAACAGGGGAGAGGACTAGCTGAAACCCAGGGATCGTTTAAGTAAGATTATGGGAAGAAAGAGATAGAGAAAAGAATGTGGTTAAGTGTATAGAGGTTTTATGGAGAGAAGGATTGAGATTGAGAAGGGATAGAGGAGAGATTCAGAGTAAGGGAATAGAAGATATTGTACCTGACAAACTTGCTTTATCTGAAGGATGGCCAGATTGCTTTCTACAGCAGGGCCTTTGTTTTTGCCTTTGTCAGCTTCAGACGCTGCAGGCTTTGTCTTAGTCGTCTCCCCCGATGGTTCATTTATCGAAATCCCTTTCACATGGACCTTCTTGGGCTCAACGAAGAAGAAGTCATCATCATCATCGTCATCATCATCATCTTTAGGGGATGATGATGGTTCTTCATCATCGATATCGATGGGTTCTTCGTCTTCAGCTTCTTCTTCAGACTCGACCTCATCAGCTTAAGGTTCGGTCACATCAGCAACAACTTCCTTGTGTTGCTCTTCGAGTTGCTCCCCCTCAGATACAGAGGGAGGTTTCTCGGTTCCCTCAGGGTTTTCAACTCCCTGAGGTTGTGAAGTAGAAGTAGCAGCAGCATTTTCATTTTTCTCCCCCTCCGAATTATGGGGAAGATCTTCATCTTTCTTCTCCCCCTCTTCCACATTATGAGTGGGGGAGGAAACAAATTGATCAGCAGCAGCAACAGTCATAGGATTACTGTCTTCTAGGCCAGTAAGTCCCATGAAGGTTTCAATCACAACTATTCTATCTTCCAGGCCAGAAATAGTAGGAGTGATCTTTTGGAGATCATCTCGATCAGCCTGAGTGAAGTGAGACGTTTGGGTGCTCAGGCGATTGAGGATCTGCTGAAGAAGATCTTTGACCGTGGTGACCTCACCCTTAAGAGTACCAACCTCTGTCTTCAATGATGTGACTTCATTGGACAGAGTGGTGAAGTTTGTTGCTAGGGTGGTGTTGGTGAGGTTGAGATTGT
Organism: Saussurea involucrata; assembly: GCA_033807775.1. NCBI lineage: Eukaryota > Viridiplantae > Streptophyta > Magnoliopsida > Asterales > Asteraceae > Saussurea > Saussurea involucrata. Next base: position 118,216,911 of record CM066322.1, read on the forward strand.
TGACGTTTGTGGAGGTTTCCGCGAGGGTGGTAGCAAAAGTTCCTATGCTGCCATTCACCTTCTCCATATCAGCTTTGGAGGCTTTCTTTTCAACAACCTCGGTCAACTTTTTGAGGTTCTCTCCAGCGTCTGTAACCGCTGAAGAGTTTGTGGAGAGAGTAGTGTTGTAAGATTCCACCTTTGTTTCCAGGGCCTTCAGGGAGGTGTTGATATCCCCAAAATTAGGACCTGAAACAGTTATTAACTTATGAACAGAGGAAAGCTCAGAAGTTTAGGGTTTTGAGAGAGGAGTAGGTTGAGTTATGTGTATACCTGCAGGCGGGTTGGCGTAGCCTCGTAACCCTGAATGGTATTCCATGTCGCCTTCGAGAGTGCCTTGGCACATGGATATTCCTGCAGATCCTAAGTGTGCATCCATCATCATATGTAGAGTATCAGCAGTTGAATCATGTACGATGACGGGTGTCCCTGAGAATGTTGGGAAAATTGGTGGAGTGTGTCTGGCAGTATACCAGAACTGAGATAAAAGGAATTTATGGGCAGGGGGTACGAAGGTTAAGGCTTTGAATAAGCAGCAGGTTTTGAGAAAATTCACAGCATCATCCAGATGCCTGACTTGCTTTTTGTGGAGGAAAATCGAAAAGCGCATAGAGGTTGTTTGATTTTGAAAATTTTACTTTTTCAAGCGTGAACTTGACCTGAGGAGCCTTGGGTAGAGTCAGTTTCTCAGCAGCAAGCGATTTCTCAGCGGTAGGAGCAGCAGTAGAGGATGCCATTTATGTTTTACATATTCAAACATGAAGAAGAATGTCTTAATGTGGAAAGAATTTCCAATAAGATGTTGTCGAATTTTGTCCATTTCATTCAGACAAAAACATGTCTTAATGAAGATTAGGGTTTTGCACAAAAGAGATAAAAACCAATGAAGTCTTATTTTCCAGTTTCCTCTTTCTTAAAAGAATAAGGATTCTGGAAAGGTATATGAAGAACAAGTTTAAGATATTTGTTATAAACTTGAAGAACAACCATGAAAAGGTTGTGTTCATAAAATCATGAAAGAAAATGATTTCATTTTAAAAGAGTTCTTTTGTTTGATCTTTTAGAAACAATGAGAAGATCAAAAACAAGTTAAAAACAGGTAAATAATAAGAATATTAACCTGGTAGTCGAAGAAGAAGATGAACAGTTTTCTGGAAAACTCGATTTCAAAATGCAACAGTAAGTTCTTGCTTGGAGAAGAAGATGTTCCCGTAAAGGAAAAATATAAACTCGAAATAGTTTATATAGAGAGAGTAGAAAGAGAAAATCTTGAGCGGGAAAAGATTTTCATCATGACACGGACACGTGTTTGCATTTGATTGGATGGTAAACGAAACGTGCAAACGTGTGTCAAAAGAAACGTGCCAGGGTTTATCCATTGTAATGATGTCACAAACGTCCTTTCATATTTTAGGATGTCTCTGAGGTTTTGAAAGCTCAGGGACATTTTGAAAACATGAAGCACTGAATAGAAATATCAGTGTTAGTTTTAGAAATTTCAAAGTATCGCTGTTAAGGAAGAGATATTCAGCGATGCAATTTGTTTTTGAAATCTTTTAGTTCTAGGCGAACGTCAGCGAGTAAAAGAAAAACATACCTTGATATCAGCGAATCAATTTTTTTCAGAGAGAAGATGATAGAATGGGTTATATAATTTTGTTTTATCCTATCGCTGATCAAATGTGAACCACTAAAGATCTTACTCTTCAAAGTTCAGCATTCCAAGCTCGCTAATGAGAAAGTTGAATCTTGTCTCATCAAGAGGTTTGGTGAACAGATCAGCTACCTGATAGTCAGTTGGGATAAAATGAAGTTCTATATCACCATTTATCACATGATCTCTGATAAAATGATATCTGATTTCGATGTGTTTGGTCTTTGAGTGTAGCACTGAGTTGTTGGCTATAGCGATGGCACTAGTGCTATCGCAATAGATTGGAATTTTTGAGAGCTGAAGGTCATAGTCTAGTAGTTGATTTCTCATCCACAAGACCTGAGAACAACAGCTTCCAGCGGCTACATACTCAGCTTCAGCTATGGAGGTGGACACTGAGTTTTGCTTTTTACTTGTCCAACTCACCAGCTTTCCACCCAGGAGCTGACAGCCTTCTGTGGTGCTTTTCCTATCCAATTTGCAACCTGCAAAATCACTATCTGAATAGGCGATTAAATCAAACCCTGAGTCTTTGGGATACCAAAGACCTAGGTTCGGAGTACCCTTAACGTAACGAAAGATTCGCTTTACAGCGATCATATGAGATTCCTTAGGTTCAGCTTGTTATCGTGCACACAAACAGGTTGCGTACATAATATCAGGTCGGCTAGCTGTTAGATACAAAAGAGAGCCGATCATCCTACGGTACAGCGTGACGTTAACAGGTATTCCAGAAGAATCCTTGTTTAGTGTCAGTGGCGGTGCCATAGGGGTTTTCATAGCTGAACTCTGAGTTAAATCAAATTTCTTCAGCATATCTTTAATATACTTTCCCTGATTTATGAAAGTTCCTTTTTCATTTTGCTTTATCTGAAAACCAAGGAAATATGTTAGCTCACCCATCATACTTATTTTATACTCTGCCTTCATCCTTTCAGAGAAGCTAGTACAAAGGTCAGGGTTAGTAGAACCAAATATAATATCATCGACATATATTTGTACAAGAATAATATGACCTTTTACTTTCCTAAAAAATAGAGTTTTATCGATTTTACCACGCTCGAATTTTTCAATCAGGAGATAATAGGATAGAGTGTCATACCATGCACGAGGAGCTTGCTTTAAGCCATAAAGTGCCTTATCCAGTTTAAAAACATAACCTGGATGCTTAGGATCTGAGAATCCTGGAGGTTGTTCCATGTAGACTTCTTCATTCAACTTTCCATTGAGAAACGCTGACTTAACATCCATTTGATAAACTTTGAAGTCTTTGTGTACAGCGTAGGCTAAGAATAGACGAATAGATTCTAGTCTTGCTACTGGAGCAAATGTTTCATCGTAGTCTATACCTTCCTTTTGTCTGTATCCCTGAGCAACAAGACGAGCCTTGTTGCGGGTTACAGTTCCATGTTCGTCCAACTTGTTTCAATAGACCCATTTAGTGCCTATCACTGTCTTGTCAGTTGGTCTTCGAACAAGATTCCAAACTTTGTTTCTTTCAAATTTTGTCAGCTCTTCTTGCATAGCGCTGACCCATTTTGGATCTCTGAGGGCATCATCTATTTTCTTTGGTTCAATCAGAGAAATAAAGTTAACAAATAAACAAATATTACCTGCACTTCGTCGAGTCTGAACACCAGCGTTTGGATCACCAAGAATTTGATCAATAGGGTGATTGACAGTCCATCGCTGAGCCGGAGCATGAGATGCTGACTCAACCTGAACTGGAGGGGCTGAAGATGAGGCTTCAGCAACTTCTGGAATATCAGCCAAGAGAGGAGTAGGTGCAGATGTCATCACATTCACTGATTGCTGAGAAGTAGATGGAATGTCTGAGGTAGAAGGTTCAGAAGCAGGCATAGTGTTTAAAGGAATAGCGGAGACCCATGATGTTTCAGCTTCACTAGTCTGCATGTTTTGGATGATAGTAGGACCATCATCTTCAACGGTATGAGTATGAGGAGTGGGAATATCTTCTGAATCACCAAGATGTGAAAACATCCATTGATTCAGTTCTTCAGTATCAGCAGAAGGTCGAGAATTCGCTGAACGGGATTCGTCAAAGGTGACGTGAATAGTTTCTTCAACAGTTTGTCTTCTTCGATTGAAGACTCTGAAGGCTTTGGAGATTGAAGAATATCCAAGAAAGATTCCATCATCAGCCTTAGGATCAAACTTTCCAAGGGCATCTATGTTGTTCAGTATGAAACACTTACAACCAAAGATGTGAAGAAAGCTAATTGAAGGCTTTCTCTCATGAAAAAGTTCATAGGCTATTTTATTGAATCTTTTGACTATCAGCGACCTGTTTTGCGTAAAACAAGCAGTGTTGATAGCTTATGCCCAAAACTGAGTAGGCAGGTGAGAATCGCTGAGCATTGAACGTGCAGCTTCAATAATAGTTCGATTTCTTCTTTCAGCGACTCCATTTTGTTGCGGTGTTCTCACTGAAGAAAAGTTGTGAGAAATACCCTTACTCTCAAAGAAGGAATCAAGAGAACTGTTTTTAAATTCAGTCCCATGATCACTCCTTATTGAGCGAACGGTTATGTTGTTCAGGACTTCCATTTTCCTGACAAAGGTGATGAGTTCTTCAGGGGTGTCACTCTTAGAACGGAGAAACAGTACCCATGTATAGCGAGAGAATTCATCAACTATGACCAGCGTATATTTCTTTCCAATGATGGATTGTTTGTTAACAGGGCCAAACAAATCCATATGGAGAAGTTGTAGAGGAGATGACACTGAGGAAACTTGCTTAGATTTGAAACTAGCTTTAGTTTGTTTCCCTTTCTCACATGCTGAATATAAGGACTCTTTAGCGTATGAGTGTTGAGGTAGACTATTAACTAACTCTTTTTAAGAAAGAGTGTTCAGTGTCTTGAAGTTGAGATGAGAGAGCCTCTTATGCCATAACCAGTTGACATCAGATGAGGCTTTTGAGAAGAAACAGGAGTTCTCAGTGGTTGTTGAGTCCATGTTTATTACATAAACATTTTCCAAACGATAACCGCTGAGAGCTATCTTCTCCTTTTTGTCAGTAACAAAGCAGGATTCCTTAGTGAAAATCACTTTGTTATCCTTGTCACATAGCTGACTGATGCTTAGAAGATTATGCTTCAGCCCTTCAACATATGCGACTCTTCTGAAGGTTGTTATACCATTAGAGAGTACACCAAACCCTCGGGTATGTCCTTTTCCATTTCCACCGAAAGTTACAGAGGGACCCTTCTCTTCCTTGTATTCAGAGAGCAGGCTTTTCTTTCCAGTCATGTGTCTAGAGCATCTGCTATCGAGATACCAGGTACTCACTTAACCATGTGTACACACTTGTCAGTGGGGGTAGAAGAGGAGGTGGAAGGTTCAGCAATCTTCGCAGCATTTGAGGATTCAGCTTTGTTTTCAGTCTTCACTTTGGTTAATTTCTTAACCTCAGTGGTCTTCTTTGCCTTGGGGGCAATGATCTTCACCTTAGCTATCTTTTCAGCTTGGGTGGTTGTGGGGCACTTACTAGCAATATGATTGGTAAGTCCACAGTGATAACATTTCCTATAACTAAAAGTAGTTCTAGGACCATTTGCATGCTGAGCTTTTGATTTTAAAATAGAAGGACCAGCACCAAGTAAACTTTTGGTATTTGAAATAGAAGGAACATTCAGTTCTTCGGATTTCTTACCAATAGTATCCACTTTGATTCTAGGAGTAGATCGCTGAATAGATACATGCTGAATAAATCCAGGGATCTTGTTCTTTGAACCAGAGGGATGAGTCACTGAAGCTTTAGAAGCATTCAACTTAGGTACAAAGGTACCCTTCTGAGGATTTTGGTTGAAAGCAATTCCTTTACCTTTGTCTTTAGAGACTGAGGTCGGTTTTGGATAAACAACTTTCTCTTTACCTTTAGAAGTTAAGGTACAGATTTCCTCAGGGATAGGAGGTTTTGAAGAGGAACACTGAGATGAGAAAGTGTCAGGGATAGAGGATATGAACATTCCAAACTTAAGCATGGAACGGTCAGTGGTTGGTTCTAGAGTATCAGCTTTGTAACCAAGACCACGTTTATCACTCAGGGGAATCTGAGACTTTATTATCTCATTTATCGTTATAGAGGATTTATACCATCCATCAACAGTAGCTTTTTCAGCTTTTAATGCAGCGATAGCTTCTTCGCGTTCGATTTTGACTAGCTGATTTAAATGAACTTGATCTTTAATATCTTCTTCAATTTTAGAAAGCTTTTCTATTTGAAGGTGACAGTTTTTAAGCTGTTCAGCGAGATCAAGGTTTTGATTTTCAATTACAGTTTTGTCATTCATGGCTTCATATAAACTTCTAGTCAAGAGATCGATCTTTCGAAGACTATCAGCTTCATCAATATTTAAAATATTGGTAAAGAAGGAAGGTGATACCTTAGTAGCAGAGGTTGAAGTAGAGGGAATGTCAGAATTTTCTTCCTCATCTTCGATTTTGGCCATGAGACATAGATTGGCTTCATCATCATCTTCAGAGTCAGATGATTCTTCTTCGTCAGAGGCAACCCAATCGTAGTCAGCCATCAGGCCTTTGCCTTTCTTCTTAAAGGTTTTCAGCTTTGAATACCTTTCTTTCAGCTTTTTGTATTTTTCATCTCTAGTCCTTGGAGTAAAGTTTTTCTTGGGAAAAGCTGAGGATCTAGAGACTTTCTTTGACCTGCACTCGCTAGCAAAATGTCCTATCTTTTCACAGTTATAGCAAGTAGCAGTAGCCTTATCAACAGGGGTTGATGATCTTGGCTTGTCAGTAATAGCAAAAGGTTTGTTCTTTCTGAAGTTACTCTTTCTAGCAAATCTCCTGAACTTATTAGCCAGGAATGCCAGAGTTTCATCATCATCTGAAGCGTCAGAATATGATGAACGTTCAGAGTTAGTCTCCAACTCAGTGATAGTGATAGAAGATCGCTGAGTGGTAGGTGACTCTGAGATTAAAGCAACAGGGGTTCTTGTAACAACCCGGTTTCCCAAACATACAACAAATAACATAACATGCATACATATCATTGATTTACAACAAAAGTTACATAACAAACCAAGTACGGTCCCTTCGGTCTCATAAATTACAAAATATATATAAAAGCCTCCTAATCAACATCCATCAAAAGCTTCCTACACTTCATCCTCTCCTGCCGATCCTTAACCTGGAAAACATATTTTTGAAAACAAAATGAGGGTTAGACCAAACGGGTCTAGTGAGTTAATCCCGGTCCTTTCCAAAAATCATTATAAAACCTTTCCTGTAAATCCTTTGTATCAAAATAATTTAGATAAACCTTTGGTAACCCTTTCGTAAAATATAAACATACCACACGTATTTAAATACCAATCAAGACTCATGCATTGTGCTCGACTCCTCATCCTCTTTCTCATTCTCATTCCCATGGCCATATTAGTTGGTAGCAAGCCAACTAATTATCGTCACTGTACCAAAATACAGTCGACTCCGCTGCAATCACATACAACCCCACTGCAATTTCCTACAGCTCCACTGCAATTCCATACAGCTCCGTTACATTTCCTTACAACTCCGCCGACTAATAATTCGGCTAATCATATACTCGTGTAGTGCATTAATCATATAAATACAATATATATCTCAATATACCATATTGTCATTTATATACACATAATCATATTCCTACCACATAACCATCTCATATATATATATATACACATATATATGTATCCCAGTTCAAAAACGTTTTAAAGCAAAACTCACCTCGATCGCTTATCCATAAACACTTCCAAGCTTTTCTCCAAAAGATTCAGTCTTTCAATCCAAATCCACAGAATCTGAAACAGATTAAATACAAATATCCCCTTACCATTTGAACACGTGAACTCTAGATAAATCTACCTAACTCTCGCCATCAAAACAACCAAACATCTATAGTTTCCGGACAGCCCGAAGCCACCCGGACAACCCAACTTTTCCGGACAGCATAAAGAATCCGGACAACACAAGGAATCCGGACACCACAGACTAATCCGGACAACAAAGGAATCCGGATGCCATCCGGTCTCTAAATCATCCGGAAACCATCAATCAAATCGTCCGGACTCTATCAACAACTTACCCGGACACCACCCAAGAATCTACCCGGATACCTTCATATCATCCGGACACCTCTGTCGGTTTGGTACTTTTTACCCAGAAAACCGATTGAATTAACCCCAGATGTGTATTTAACTATTCTAATCCGATAGAAACCTTCTAAAAGCAATTACAAACACAAAATACAAAGGAACATACCTTAATTTCTCTTCCAAGTACTCCAAATTGAGTCTCTTAGCCACAACCTTTCTTTCTTCTTCTTGCTCTCTCTTTCTCTCAACACACACACACACAACACCTACTGATTTTCTGCTTTGTGAATATCTGGAAGTCCATAAGGATAATATCTAACCTTATTTACCATTTAAACCCCACATTTCTCACTAATGACCACAATACCTTTTTAACTTACTAATTAATCCAAACACCCCTAAACTTATATATTTACCCAAACATACCCTAAACATCTAACTTTAAAGTTAACTTTATTTAACGGAAAGGAGATTTTAACTAACGAACTTATCCGGGGTATTACAGTTCTTTTGGAATCTTTTACAAGATTCTTCTTTAGATGACTCGATTGCTCATGATTCAACATCGTGCCATATAAGGTAGAAAGAGTCATAGATCTAAGATCTTTTGACAGGTTGAGACACATTGAATAATTGTCCCAGCTTTCAGGTAAACATTCTAAGAACTTTGTCAGTACTTCAAAGTTAGAATATTCCTTACCAACAGTTTTCAGATCTATTATTAAGCAGTTAAAACGTTGGTGTACTTCAGAGAGAGATTCATTCTTACCACAAATGAAGCTTTCGTACTGTCTTACCAGGTTGATCTTACGTGAGTCCTGGACTTCAGACGTACCTTCATACTGAACACAGATTGTGTCCCACATGGCTTTTGAGGTTTTCAGGTTCATGACGGAATGGTAGACTTCGTCAGGAAGAGCCATGGAAAGTATGGATCTGGCTTTGGTGTCGATAGCCACTTTCTTCTTATCTTCATCAGTCCACATATGAATTTCCTTGGGAACCAACCTTTCTGGAATAGCAGCTCTATTCCTAGCGGCTGGAACTTCAGGATCAATTCTCACAGGAATATATGGGCCATTTTCAAGATAGTAAGGCATAGTAGGATCTACACCTTCTAAGAAGAGAATCATCCTATTTTTCCATAGATTAAAGTTATCTCTGAAGAATCTAGGGGGTTTTGCAAGAGAACCATTGTCAATATAGTTAGTGTTTGTGTTGGTAGCCATTTTAAAAAATAGCAAGGAAGAGAAGATTAGTATAGATAAGATCTTGTTTATGAGATTAAACAAATCTGCTCTGATACCACTTGTTGGTCCCGAAGGGTTATACAAGTTTGCAGAAGGGGGGTGAATACAAACACACGATTTTTACTTTCTAAATTGTTTATTGATAAATCAAGACAATTTACAACTTGTTGTGGAACAAGATTAAGGATTAACCTAATCTAAACAAGTTAAGAACACTAAGTTTCTTGTACTAGAATAAAGACAGAAAGGAGATAAGGATATTACGAATAATAACCTAACACACAGTAGTAAGGAAGAAGAAGATGGTTGAGCACTTCATTTCTGAAGTAGGGTTCTTCTTATATACTGCATGCATTTAATGCATGGCAGTATTGCTTTACACATGGCAACAGCTGAGTGGTTGCATGTCATTGACCTTTGTAGACAACCTTAGTAGTCGTATGGTGCACAGTGTAGAATCATAGTTTGTTGTACGATTCTAGACAGAAGGGATGTCCGTTCTAACATTTCGTACGGAGACGTGCAAAGGGGGAAAGACAAAAGTAACTTGTAGAGGAAGACTTCATGATCAGCTTTCGTTGAATTAGTACTTTATCAGCGAATGATAAAGCTCAGCGATTGCTGAAGTCTTTTACTTGATACTTCACGTTGAGTGGACAAATCTTGGCTTCGCTGATATCCGCATCAGTTCATTAGTAGACTTGTCGCTGTTCTTGAGCTTGATCTTCGACTTCAGCGTAGAACATATGTTGACGTGAAACTTGTCTTCAGGAATCATAAGTAAACAACTAACTTATCAGCGATCACCAAAAGGACTGAACAGGCTCAGAGCTTTATGGTGAACAGTGTTCGCTGAATGTTTAATCTAAAGAGCGAGAGTTCCTATCAGCGGTACTGTAAAGTCTTAGTACTTATCAGCGATAGTGAGACTCTAATACATATTGTTTACTTACAATTTTCACTACGTGTTTAAGAGAGGGTCATTATCAAATCACTGAGGGTTTGGATCAACAAACCACAAGTTTCCTATTATGGTGTTTATACCTTTCACATGGAATTGGAGTGCCTTAGCCTATTTGTAACAATGGATGAACCATCGAGTAGACACTAGGAGGATATAGTCTTGGGTGCCACTGTGTGGGTATGCACCTAGATCTCTGTCGTTTGGGGAAATGCCATAGCTGTAATGCTCTGATGTGTTGGGCCTTTTTGGTGTCACTCATGGTAGTTAACACTCAGGTATATTGGCTCTTTGGGTGGAACTGGGTCTCCCCCACTGACTCCAAATATTGATGTTTGCTTAATGGTGTAAATGTTTGTTATGCATTGTTGTTTCTTATTATTAATCGTTTAAACTCACAAGGCTTTTTAGCCTAACACTTGTTTGGTATCGACGTGTATCTCAGGTTCTAGCGGCACCATCTCTAAGAAGGCATAGTCGTGGTTAGGGTGATCTTGGGGAGATACTTTTTGGGACGCCATACTCTTAGAAGAATTTTACTTTTGGTTGAATTGATGACACCCGAATTGTAATCTTATTTCTTAGAAGAAATTAGATTAGTAGGTTGTTATTTCAATTACTTTTGGTTACAAATTGTAATTAACAGGTGATTATATTTCCCCATTTTTGAGAGGCTCATGCTTTGACATATTTATATACCACTTTTCTGTTTAATGGAAATTTTTGTTAGTCCTAATTTTTGGGATGTTACAAGTTGGTATCAGAGCTTTAATTTAAGTGAACTAGGTGACTCTAGCATGCCTAGACTTAAGCTGTAAATGTTAGTGGTAAGATTGTCAACCTTGGGTAAAAGCCACATGTAGGGAGAGTGTTAGGACTTATGGAATTGCGTTGATTGAGAATTGTAATGATGGTAACGAGAATTCTTGTGTATAACATGTTCATAATTTCACTTAGCTAATGCTATTATGAATATGTTGTTATGTGATGCTTGAACTGCTATTGTTGTGATGATTGGAAAATGTAGTTGTACGCACCTATAAGTATAACTTACAGGCTGAAAAAGAGAAGAAGAAGGTTCTCTTTCAGATATGAGAGACTAAGATAGCTCTCAGGTATTGACGCCAAATTTACTTTGAAACAATCACAAAGATGTTCTTGCAAAAATAGTATACAAGATCATAAAGCATATATAAAAGTTGTTAAAAGCATTTAAAAAAACATAACCTCTCTCTCTCTCTCTCTGTGTCTGTGTATGCAACTCAAAAAATGTCAAGGTTAGATTTTTGGTTGTTCGGGTTTGATTTTTGATCGTTTCCCTCAAGTTTCTTGGTTGTTTTCGACATTTTGGCTCAATATCAGTAGAAAGTTTGAAATACCTTAGTTCCAAATTCTATATATATTATAGTTATGGTTTGATTTCTGCCACTGTTGACAACTAAAACTCAAAAGCGGACATTGAATGCTACTATAAATGCAATAAGCTTAGTACGATCATGTTAGAAATTTAAAAGCGAGAAACCCTATGTATAAAACTTTGAAAAAACCAATATCCCGTGACTGGTTGATTTCATATTGGAGATGGTGGTGGAAATGGTGGGAAGAAAGTAGGTGATGGGGGGTTGCCATAGAAGGATGGCAATCGTCGGAAAAGAAGATGGAGGTGTAAGGGGAAGGGCCATTGACTAGGGTTTCGTTTTATTAAATATATTACCTATAATGCTTTAAAAACATATACACTCATTTATAAAAGACTAGTTATGTGCCCGCTGCAATGCAACGAAATATAACATTTGAACAAATATAAGTAAAAATGCAATGTAAATTCGTTTTTACCAAGCCGAAGTGTTATACGATTACAACCCTATTAATAACCACAATAATATCGGTTATCTTTAACTGCCACAAGTCAGATAGCAAACTGAAAAAGAACACCAAAACAGAAAGCTAATACATCCTAAACAAAAAAATAAATTAAAAATTGGTGTCGGTACAAAACATCTATCTAAGTAACAACAACAACGTTTTTCATTTTCATAATGAAGATCAAATTTTAAATATACCACTCCCATACAGCCTCACCATTAAACTCAAATCCGACAACCATTTGAGAATACCACAAGAGATCAACATCAAATACATCAACTATTTCACCATTAAGGAACCAAAATCATCTTTGTGAGACCCATGACTCAAAACAGAATCCGGTACTCTTCATTCAAACTTATTGAAAATAATATCAAACCTATCAGATGCATAAAACATACACAAGTAGTAAAACGTGTTTTTGGGTCTAAACTTTCATGTGAATATACAAATGAAGACAAAATATTGTGAGCAGTGCTTTGCACAGGATTGAATAGGCTTTTCCATACTTTATTACATTTAGGGTGGGTCTAAACTTTCACGTGAATATACAAAAGAAGACAAAATGTCAAAATCTTGAGAGCAGTTGCACAGAATTGAATAGGCTTTTCCATACCTTATTACATTTTAGGGGTTAAAACTTCTTTTATGCTCTAAGCAATAACCATAAATGTAAATGTGTGTCCAGGCCACTAAGACCATATCACATTGGAGTCTTTTAGTTCAAAATCTTATCAGCATCAGTAGTTTTAATTGGTATTGCCATGTCCTGCCTTTTTGGATTTTGACTGTAAACAAAAAGGCATAACCTAGTTTATCTCACCAATTAAATCAATCATATATTAACTGCCTACTTTACTCACTAAATTAGTAAGCAACATTCAGCAATGTAGAACTTACCCACATATGAGTAACATGAGCCTTGTTTTATGAATAAGATTTTTACATGATATTTAAACTACAGAAAACTACTGAACTAATATTGTTGGTATGAGAGACTTACAGTGACTCCATCAGGAACCACAAGCTTATACGAGACGTAGTTAAAACAAAAACATATAAAATTTCATTTGCCCAAAATCTACTTTATAAAATCCCAGCAATGGTGATTGAGTCATCAAGAAAACCATCAATGCAATTCTACCATCATAACTTACAAGAAAAATGAAAATAGAAAACCTTAATGAAAGCAACTTAAAAACATCTCTAGCCATGTATTTTGTTATGTGCCCGCTGCAATGCAGTGGTATGTAAAAGTTTCTTATAAATCATATATAAAATATTAATGTCACTACCGATTAAAAATCTAAATTTTATGTCTGGACAAAACAAAATTACAATTAATGCATCTTATATTTAATTAACTAAGAACAACTCAATTATTAATTTTCTTTCATGATATTCAAAATGTAAAAGTAAGACCAACTATTATTTCCTGACGATTACAAATTGCCATTTTAATTCATCTTCTTAGATACATTTTTTTTCTAATTCCATTAGCAAAATTTTACATGTTAGATATCAATTTAAAACAAATGAATAAGAATTTACGGATAATTTGGGTGAATGTGAACGGTTAACCTTAACTGGGTCGGGTTGTAAAAAATGCAAAAAGGTTACATTTTTTACATAAAGGAAGTACCAAATTTAGGTTCAATGTGTGGGTAAATGCACCCAGTTTGTGTGCTATCTAGAAAGTGTAAATCAATATGTCTTTGTGCAATAGAACGATAACCGACAGGAGAAGGAATGGGTGGCATTAGTTGGCAAGAGGCTGATGCAATTTATGCAGCCAATTTACTTAACTTGAAATCAGTTGACATTTACAGCCATGAAAAACTTGAATCATAAATGATGGGTAGCATTAGTTGATAACAAGCCAATACGGCACTACTTGGGGTGGTTTGTTATAACTGAAGTAGATCAATTATTGGATACATAGGTTAGAAAAAAAAAGACTTTTACTACCGATTGGTCATTAGGTGTAGTAGAAAACTATCATTAGAGTTGGTTTTAGATACAAACGCATGATAATATGTTATCATATCGTAAATTTTTTGGGGTGTTAATCAATTATAATTTCTATTGAGGTTTCGCTTAAAAACTTGGTGGTGGTGGTGGTGCAATCATAATTGATTGAATTTTTTGGGGGGTTGGTATGTGGCCGTCCATTAGGGGAAATTACAGAATAAGTTTATTTTAGTTATATCAAAGAACATTAATGGGACACCTAGTGTAGCAATATTTAATTTTTGAGACAGGTGACTGAGGTTCGGCGCAAGTTTCAAAATTCATACTGTTAAGCTCATCTTTAAGCTTTATCATTACAAGGTATCGAGAACCTAGTTTTTCTCTCTAATGGCATTAGGATTGCAATATTATATAGTCTCAGTGGTGTTCCACAAAAAGTTAAGGAGAGCGACATTTGTATCGGATGCTACAACCAAAGTCATTCATATGATCCGAGATTGTAATGAAAAAGTATCAGCTCAGGATGAGCAATATAATGTGTTGTATTTATTCAGTAAGAGAATCTCCAACACATACTAAAAAATGGAAGGATCAAGTTCATACCTCATTCTTTCTTTCTAGTTGGATGACCATATGATATGTTGGAAGGTGGAAACTGCATGAGGATTCAAATGAAACTGAATAGTGAAATGAAACAAATTTGTTGCACCATGTTCGGGTGATAAAGCTCATACCTCAATCTTTGATACAACTTCTTGGCAATTGCACAATAATTTGAGTTGTTTTGCTAAATTGTACTCTCATGTAGTCATGTATGAAATCATTTTTAAGAACACGTCAATATAGGGAACTTCATGTTATTAACAGTTAAGAGTTTAAATGAAATTGACAAATGAACTTACAACCATAGGTGTTTTGCTACCAACTTTGAGCTCTAGTACCTGCAATGAATTAAAGAATAATTGAATTGCCAACCATAGATGTTTCGTTAATCGTTTCAGCTTGACCCTGCAACCTTTGGCAAACGAAATGAGAATGGAAACAAATTAATATTTAGTCTACACCAACACAACAGTATCTAGATTGCCTCCTGTTACTTCCTGTTTTAGTTTAAAAATGTAACAAATTAATCAAACCTCATGCACTGATAGACATAACCATGGATTTTACAGGTAGATGCATTTTTGGAAGAAAAAAGAAAGAAAGAAAGAAAGCATGCTCTCTTTATCTGTACAATAAGGATCACATTTGTTCTCTGCTCAACTTCAATTATGGTCTCTCATGGAAGTCATCATTTTCCTTTTCGGAACAAATGGTTCCAGAAACTTCTACTTCCTCCTACATCGTCCTTAAATTGAGGATGAGAATAAATAAATAAACAAGTACATCATGCCCACTAATGGGACACATAAAACTTTTATACAGCCTTAATGAACTAAGAGACTAAGGGGATTTTTACCTGTGCAACACGAGTCGATTAGTCATCTTCAGTCACATCTTTCTCAATGCCACTTGAACCATATTCACCCCCACCTCGGTATTGTTCACTTCCGTTTCTCCCATGAATTAAAGAATCAATGGATTAAGTATTTGGGGTCACCATGTCCAGAACACCCAAAACAGCGAAATGCAAAATCGCCCACCTTTGCAAAGTCGACATGGAGTTGGTATTTTTCATCATCATCATAAATAGTCCATTGAGCTCGATTCACTTCAACCACCCAACTTTGCAAATAACAAATGTAAAAACACCATAATTGACAAATGAAATTTCAAATTTAATTTTGGAACATCTAAATTTCCGGAAACCCTAAATTTAGATGAAGAAGCAGATGAAAGGACAAAGAAGAAATCAAATAAAAAGAGAACAAAACATACCTGATAATAAGAAATCCATGGTCTTCTTATACCAAAATTAAAATCTGCTTTGTGTTTTGAGAAGAGCAGAGAACCGAGAATATAGAAGAATTAGGGGTGAGCATCGGGCGGGTCGGGTCGGATCGGGGCCTAAAACCCATAACCCGGTCGGGTTTCGGGGGGGACATGCGGAACCCGAAAGCCGTCCAAAATAAAGTTCGGGTTTCGGGTGTCGGGTAGGTTCGGGTTTCGGGTGGGCGAGTCGGGTCTGTTCGGGTTGGGCCTGATTCCAGCCCACTTTCTTAGAAATAGAAAGTAGAAATATTTCTGAGAAGTGTTTGAAGGGTAAATGTATTGATTAATGGTGAATGACAGTAGATCTTGACAGAAGGAAACAAGATATTGAAAAATATTGAGAAAGTCTACTCTTTTTTACATGGAGATGCAAGTGGTGGTTTCCTAAATGTATTCAAAGTCTGGAAAAGTGTGGGATGATCCTTGCCCTTTTCATCGACCCAGAAACGCACCTGCAATTGTAGTTTTAAAAAGTAAACAGATCTGCAATGCTTTCTTTAAATCCCTCATAATCTTTTTACATTCACCCATTAACCAGTGGCAGTCGATTAAGGGTTTCAGAGTTCAGACAAAGACGAGACTAAGGACGAGGACGGAGCCGGAGGTCAGCGAGACAGAGACTTCATTCGTGGAATCGTGGACGGCGCCGGAGGTCTGAGTCTTTAATTGTTCGTCTTCGTCGTTCAATAGTGGAGTCTGTGACTGAAACGAGAAACTGAGAATTGAGAAATATCCGTCGAGCATAAGTAAACTGAGTATTAATATTTTTTGAAAAATATTTTTTTAAAAGGTTCGGGTTTCGGACGGGTTCGGGTGTGGGTAACGGAGACCCACCCCGATCCGAAATATCTGATCAGTATTATCGGGTGCGGGTTGTTCGGGGCTCAGGTTATCGGGTGACCCTGTTTCGGCTAGTTCGGGCCTCGGGTTCAGTCAGAGCGGTCGGGTGTAACGACCCGGTTCCCAAACATACATCAAATAACATATATTGCATAACATTGTTTCATAACAAAAGATACATCATATAACATGTACGGTCCCTTAGTCTTTTACAACCATAATAGTATTTCATTACAAACTTTTTGCTACTTAATTTACATTATAACTAATAACAAAGTTATAACTGCAAAACACGTCATGGTCTTCAAAAACATAAGTATTCCAAAAGCTAGTCACAGATTACCCTTTTCACTTGCTCTTACTTGATCCACGACATGGAATACATATTTTTAAAACAAAATGAGGGTTAGACCTAGTGGTCTAAGTGAGAAAATCTCTGTTAGTTTAAAATCATTTAATCAGACACCATATACATAACACAATTTGAATACCAATTATGACTCATATGCTTTGTGTACTTTCCTGTCTCATTCCCATGGCCATATTAGTTGGTTGCGAGCCAACTAATCATTTTACTCCACTGCACTAATATACAGCCAACTCCGCTGTCCCTCCGTACAGCCAAACTCCACCGGTCCTAAGCCCGGCCAACATGCACTCGTGTAGTGTAATGCTCATATAAATATAATATACACATCAATATATCATACTTCATACATATGCACATAATTACACTACTTATCACATTCCCAATCCACATATATGTATTCCAGTTTGAAAACATTTTAAAGTAAAACTCACCTGTTTGCTTATCAAAATGCTTCCAAGCTTTTCTCAAAACGATTCGATCTTTCACCCAGAATTCACCGAATCTGAAACAATTTACATACAATTACCTCTTTATCAATCGAACACATATGACTTACTAGTGGGCTAAGAACTCTAGATAACTCTATCTAACTCTTATCCTCAAATGTTTCCCCCAAACCCAAACTTAAGTCGAGTCCACAGTATTTCCAGTCCTCATTCATACCCTATCCAAGAGTCGACAAAACACAAAGTTACCGAGTACTAAAGAGTATTTAGAATCTCAAAAGTGATTGGACAACTCAAGTTTCCGGACACCATGAACTATCCGGACAACATACTTTCCGAATACACACATCTTACCGGATGTATGACTCTTTCCGGACAACATACATAATCCGGATGACATCCAGAAACCAAGGTAATCCGGATACCATCCGGTATCTAATTTCTTCCGGACACTAGCAAGGAGAAATTACCGGACACATTCAAAATCGTCCAGAAACTTCTGTCTATTTACCAAAACTTCTACCCAGAATCAATTAACTGCTACAAATCAAAAAATTGAGAAATCTAAACCGATAGGAATCTACTACTAACTATTACAAACATAAAACATAAAGGAAACATACCTCAAAATCACTTCCAAGTAAACCAATTGAAGCCATAACCTTATTCTTCTTCTCATTCTTCTTTTTGTCTCAAAACACACACACACACACATACTGATTTTTATTTCTGAAAATATCTAGAGGCTTAAGGGTAATATTAGACCAATTTTACCATTTTGGACTTGAACTATTCACTAATGACCAAAACACCCTTAACTTATAAATTAACCCAAACTTACCCTAAACATTCAATTTTAAAGTTAAATAAATTTAACGGAAAGAGAATTTAACTAACGAACTTACCCGGGTTATTACATCATCTCTCCCTTAAAAGAATTCCGTCTCGAAATTCGGTTAGGTGAAAAGGTATGGGTATTTAATTCTCATTTCTGATTCTGATTCCTAAGTAGCATCCTGCCCTTTATGATATCGCCACTGTACTTTTACTTGTCCGATCTCCTTATTCCGCAAAACTTTGACTTTACGGTCAACAATGGCTTCTGGTTCCTCCACATAATTCAGTTTTTCATCAACTTGTATATCTGGTAGAGAAACTGCTTGATCTGGCGTAACCAAACACTTTCGAAAATTTGAAACGTGAAAAGCGTTGTGGATACTGCTTAACTCTGGCGGAAGATCTAACATGTAGGCTACTTCACCGATTCTTTCTGTAATTGCAAACGGTCCGATGTACCTTGGACTTAGTTTACCTTGTTTCCCAAATCGAATGACTCCTTTCCAAGGTGAGACTTTTAACATTACGAAATCTCCAACTTGGAATTCTAATGGTTTTCGGCGTCGGTCAGCGTAGCTTTTCTGTCTGTCTTGAGCCACTTTCAATCGTTCCCGAATCTGAGTAATCTTATCTGCGGTTAACTGAACTATATCTGGCCCTGCTAATTGTTTCTCTCCCACTTCGTTCCAACACAGAGGAGTTCGACATTTTCTACCATACAGAACTTCGAACGGTGATGCTTATATGCTGGAATGATAACCGTTATTGTAGGAAAATTCAATCAACGGCAAATGATTATCCCATGATCCCCCAAAAACAACAATGCAGGCCCGTAGCATATCTTCCAAAGTCTGAATCGTTCGTTCACTCTGACCGTCAGTTTGAGGATGATACGCTGTACTTAACTTTATTTGCTTCCCCATTTCTTTTTGAAAACTCCTCCAGAACCTTGAAGTAAAACGACTATCTCGATCAGAAATAATCGAGATTGGAACTCCATGTCGAGTTACTATTTCATCGATATACAATTTGGCTAGTCTATCTAATGAATAGGTTTCTTTTATCGGTAGAAAGTGAGCAGACTTTGATAATCTGTCAACGATTACCCAAATGGCATCAAACCCTTTCGGAGTCTTTGGTAGCTTCATGATGAAGTCTGTAGTAATTTGATTCCATTTCCACATAGGTATTTCGAGACGCTGCAACTGACCAAAAGGTATTTGATGTTCAATCTTTACTTTCTTACAAGTGGAACAACCTTCCACATACTGAGCAATACTTCTTTTCATTCCCGGCCACTAGTAAAATTGTCGTAGATCCTTATACATCTTATTTGTGCCCGGATGAATAGAGACACGAGATTGATGAGCTTCTTGAAGTACTCGATCACGTAAATTACCCAAACGAGGCACCCATATTCTATTTTCCAGACACAGTAACCCACGATCATCTTTTACGAGTGATGCTGATATGCTCACTAACGTCTCTGGTTTCAAGTGTTCTTCTTGAAAGGCTTCTACTTGACACTTCTTCAATTCGTCAAAGATGTTAGGTAGAAGTTCAGCTCGTAGTGCAATGGCTTTTATTGTCCCGCTCCTCTCTTGACAACTCAGTGCATCAGCTATTACATTCGCCTTCCCCGGATGATAGATAATTTCGCAGTCGTAATCATTCACCAATTCTAACCATCTTCTTTGTCTCATATTCAATTCCCGTTGATCGAAAAGATGTCGGAGACTCTTGCAGTTGCGTCATCATTTCTTTCATCTCTGGAGGTGTCAGCCGATACGGTGTACGGGCAACAGGAGCTGCTCCAGGAATCAGATTTATACCAAACTCTACTTGTCTATCGGGCGGAAGACTATTCAAGTCTTCTGGGAAAACTTCCGAAAATTCACAAACAACAGGAATATCTTCTAACTTATTCTTTTCTAGCTTAGTATCTATCACATAAGCTAAATAACTCGGGCAGCCTTTATTAACACACTTACGAGCTTTCATCAAAGAGATAAGGCAAGACTGATGATTTCTACGGTCACCGTAAATCACTACCAGTCCCTTCTCAGGTAAGACAACATTAATCAACTTCTTATCACAAACTATACTAGCCTGATTCTCGGCTAACCAATCCATTCCCACTACCACATCAAACTCGATCAAAGCTATAGGAAATAACTGGATAGGTACTCCACACCCATCTATATTTATAACACAACTATCAAATACCTCTCTAACCGATACTTGATTATCATTTGCAGTATCTACCATTAAAGCATGATCTAACACTTTAGGCTTTAAATGCATAACAGCAGCAAAAGAAGGAGACACAAATGATCGGTTTGCACCGGAGTCAAATAACACTTTAGCACGTGTAGAGTTTATTAGAAATGTACCTGTAACCACATCAGAAGTTTCTTCTGCTTCTTGTGCTGTCATTTGGAAGGCACGACCCCTTGGTAGCTCTGGCCTTTGTACTACTGGCCTAACACCCGTTGGTCTCACTGACGTACCACCCTGCTGTACTCTCCACCGTGGACAATCAGACTGAATGTGATCAGGAGAATTGCATGAGAAACAAAATCGAGTTACCCGACAGTCTTTTGCAATATGGCCGGTCTTTCCACACTTATAACAAACTTGAGGGTCAACTTGACAATTTTCTTGATGAATACGGTTGCATTTTGGACAAGGTCTTTCAGCTGGTCTGAAAGGTGGACGACTATCAAATCTCTGGGATCTGGACTTCTTTGGATCATAATGTGGTCCTTCCCATTTTCTTTTTCCAGTACTTTTATATCTAGCATCTCTTCCTTTATCCCGTTCCAAATTTTCCGCGGCATCTACTGCGGCTGAGAAGGTATCTGGTCCCTTTGCAATCACTAGACTTCTGATTTCTAAATTTAACCCAAAGATAAACCTTTCCATCTTAAGTGCCTCCGTGGCAACGTAGTACTCAGCGAAACGAGACTTCTCCAGAAAACGAACAGTATAATCCCGAACCGATAAACCTCCCTGTTGCAGGTTCATGAACTCTTCTTCCAGTTGTCTAACTGCTGCTTGAGGACAAAACTGTCTTTTGAAAGCTATAGTGAATTCTTCCCAAGAAAAAAGTAGAATACACATCAGATCCTCTAGAGGTAATAAGAGCTTCCCACCAATATAGAGCATCGGCTTTCAGCATCGCGGTTCCATATAACACTCTATCTTCCTCGGCACATTTGTTGGTTTTAAAGATGGCTTCTATCTATTTTAGCCACCTCATAGCCTTTATTGGGTCTCTTTCTCCTGAGTAAGTCGGAGGTTTGCAGCTCAAAAACATCTTATAATCACACTTCTTTAGCACCGGTATGACAATAGGTGTAATGGGCATCTCGTCTTCCAGACTAGGATCTGGTATTTCAGTGTCAGTGTGACGAGTTCGGTTAAACATAGCTTGTATATTTTCTAGCAGTCTTCCCATTTCAGCGGTCAGATCGTCCCTTGTAACAAATTCTGTGCCTTGAGATTGAACTCTACCTCCCGTTCTGCCCCTACCTCGTTCTCCACCCCTTCCCCTTGTCCCGGTTGTTGGATTTGTTCTACTAGGATTTCCTTCTTCCTCTCTATTCGTACGTCGAGTACCACTTGCCATTCTGTAGATTTCAACAAGGTTAATATACACGTAAGCACATACCCCATATAATAAGGTTTTCCAGTTCAAACATGTACCTGTAAGTTCATGATTACACTGGCCAAATGTAATTTGAAATTACCTTACATGATGTTCCTTCTACCTTTTATATTTAGCATCCCAAGGTTCTAAAATAATAGGGACATCCTACTTCACATGCAGTTTAAGTCTAGGTATGGATCCGAATACCTAAATCCCTTAAACTAGGGCTCTGATACCATCTGTAACGACCCGGTTCCCAAACATACATCAAATAACATATATTGCATAACATTGTTTCATAACAAAAGATACATCATATAACATGTACGGTCCCTTAGTCTTTTACAACCATAATAGTATTTCATTACAAACGTTTTGCTACTTAATTTACATTATAACTAATAACAAAGTTATAACTGCAAAACACGTCATGGTCTTCAAAAACATAAGTCTTCCAAAAGCTAGTCACGGATTACCCTTTTCACTTGCTCTTACTTGATCCACGACCTGGAATACATATTTTTAAAACAAAATGAGGGTTAGACCTAGTGGTCTAAGTGAGAAAATCCCTGTTAGTTTAAAATCATTTAATCAGACACCATATACATAACACAATTTGAATACCAATTATGACTCATATGCATTGTGTACTTTCCTGTCTCATTCCCATGGCCATATTAGTTGGTTGTGAGCCAACTAATCATTTTACTCCACTGCACTAATATACAGCCAACTCCGCTGTCCCTCCGTACAGCCAAACTCCACTGGTCCTAAGCCCGGCCAACATGCACTCGTGTAGTGTAATGCTCATATAAATATAATATACACATCAATATATCATACTTCATACATATGCACATAATTACACTAATTATCACATTCCCAATCCACATATATGTATTCCAGTTTGAAAACATTTTAAAGTAAAACTCACATGTTTGCTTATCAAAATGCTTCCAAGCTTTTCTCAAAACGATTCGATCTTTCACCCAGAATTCACAGAATCTGAAACAATTTAAATACAATTACCTCTTTACCAATCGAACACATATGACTTACTAGTAGGCTAAGAACTCTAGATAACTCTATCTAACTCTTATCCTCAAATGTTTCCCCCAAACCCAAACTTAAGTCGAGTCCACAGTATTTCCAGTCCTCATTCATACCCTATCCAAGAGTCGACAAAACACAAAGTTACCGAGTACTAAAGAGTATTTAGAATCTCAAAACTGACCGAACAACTCAAGTTTCCGGACACCATGAACTATCCGGACAACATACTTTCCGAATACACACATCTTACCGGATGTATGACTCTTTCCGGACAACATACATAATCCGGATGACATCCGGAAACCAAGGTAATCCGGATACCATCCGGTATCTAATTTCTTCCGGACACTAGCAAAGAGAAATTACCGGACACATTCAAAATCGTCCGGAAACTTCTGTCTGTTTACCAAAACTTCTACCCAGAATCAATTAACTGCTACAAATCGAAAAATTGAGAAATCTAAACCGATAGGAATCTACTACTAACTATTACAAACATAAAACATAAAGGAAACATACCTCAAAATCACTTCCAAGTAAACCAACTGAAGCCCTAACCTTATTCTTCTTCTCCTTCTTCTTTTTGTCTCAAAACACACACACACACATACTGATTTTTATTTCTGAAAATATCTAGAGGCTTAAGGGTAATATTAGACCAATTTTACCATTTTGGACTTGAACTATTCACTAATGACCAAAACACCCTTAACTTATAAATTAACCCAAACTTACCCTAAACATTCAATTTTAAAGTTAAATAAATTTAACGGAAAGAGAATTTAACTAACGAACTTACCCGGGTTATTACATCGGGTAATTCGGGTCCTGCTCACCCCTAAGAAGAATCACAACAAGGAAGAAGGTTGCAGCGTGGAATCAAACATAGCATGAATTTGGTGAGGTTATATTTTTAGAAAACCGGCTGAGGAGAGGGGCTGGAACGTGGGAAATAAGGCAGAGGTGTGGTGACACGAATCAGAAAATGTGCTTTCAAGGTTGTACATTGTGCAAAACAATGCATACCTCTTAATTTTCAAACAAGTAATTGTTATCCATGCTTTGGAGGAACATGGGTGAAATGCGGTTTTGGGGGGACGTGGGTGGAGGGGGAAGTGGAATGATGTTTTACACATTGTACAGTAACCATAATAAATAATACGTCTTAATTTTCAATAAAACTGCTTCTTCGTGCTTATATATAGGATAGATATAAATATAGATAAGAGTGTAAAATGAAAATGAATAATGTAAGAGATATAAAACAAATTAATTCGTACATGTTCATGGTATTTAATAATATGATTAAATCCAAAAATATTCAATATTGAGCTCATTTCGAAGGTATTGACGAGACGATTACAATGATGTAATTTGTAAAAAAAGAAATGTATTTTTTTAATGCATTCTTATTCATATACGATTATTTATGTTAATATGATAAGGGTGTAAAATAAAAAATGAAAAAGTAAGGGATTAAAAGTAAATTGGATAACTAATTTTAAAGGTATAAAGTGTAACTTAGAAATTGAAAATTGTATTTCTTAAAGAGACTTTGAGTTGTGAGACTTGTACATATAGCATCAAAAGTCATACGACTTAAATTTCAACATTAATTGCCGTTTCATGTTTATATATATAGTATAGATATGCAAAATTACCAACTTACATTCAAATGACTAGCATGGTTGGGTGCTTAACGGAACAAATCTAGCTACCCTAACGGCTAGAGACAAAAACCGTAATAAAATGTAAACCACAATAACAAAAAGGTAAATTAATTAAAATACTCTAAGTTGACCAACGATTCAATGAAATGCCTAAACTTTCCCCAATTTCCTGAAAATACCCAAAATTTCCTTGAAAGGGTCCGTGAACACGGACTTCTTTTGTGAATTGGATTTTTGTCCATGAAATTGATTATTGGTTCGTGAAAATTTGTGGGGCTTGAAGACATCTTGAATATTTTATTAATTTATTCATTTTTGGTCCTTGAAAATTTGTGGGGTTTGAAGACATTTTCTTGAATATTTTATTAATTTTTGGTCTTTGTGGGGTTTGAAGACGTTTTTTTAAAATTTTGGTCCGTGAAAATTTGTGGGGTTAGAGAGTGGAATAGGAGTCAGTAATTTCTGTTTTTTTCGTGAACGGCCCAGTCCGTGAATTGGGAAAAAAATTATCATTTCACGGACCAATAATCAATTTCTCGGACAAAAATCCAATTCACAAAAGGAGTCCGTGATCACGCACCCTTTTACGGATAATTTAGGTATTTTTGTGAAATTGATGAGAGTTTGGGCATTTCAGTGGGTCGTTTGTCTACTTGGGACATTTTAATTAATTTCTCTAACAAAAAAACGGAACTGTTTAAATTTTTTTAGAATTAGAAGTTAGGACAAAAACAAGAGTTTTTACATATCCAAGGGGTGGTTATTGTAATTTACTTTTATAAAAATGTATAATGGTATAAAATTTTATTTAAATATAACTAAAAATAATAGTAATAAAAAAATAAGTAAAGGAAACCAAAAAGTCCGGCAACCGATACGGTTCCAATTTCCATTGGTGATTTGGTCAATTGACGATTTCATTGCAAATACTAATAGACCCGGGCTTCCATAATCATATCATACGTCCAACCACTTTTCCTTGAATATTTATTTTATTATAATATTATTATTTTGGTTATTTTGATATTTTATTGTCTAAAATATATTAAAATTTATCAATACATAACATTCATTTAAATTAAACAAAACAAAACATTTCTCTTATATAACAATAATATGACTAACAATAAGGGAGTGTTTGGTTCGCGGAATGGAATTCGATGGAATTGGAATTCATCAAGGAATTTGACTTTGAAGGAATTGGAATGGAATTTGATGGAATTTGACCACGCATTTTAGTCGCGTTTGGTTGGATGAAATTTTTAAAGGAATTAGAATCTTTTTGTTTGGTTCACCGAATTCAATTTTGGAATTGGAATTGGAATTAAATATCAACAAATGTTATATTATGATTTTTCTATTATTATTTCTAAATTATAAATATGTTAAATTATTTAAATTACAGTTCATTTAAAAAAAGAAAAATTATCATTTAATTAAATTAATTAAATAAATGAAATGAAATAAAAAAAGAAAAATACGTTAAAGTATCATTGGATTAAGGCAAGATTCCATCGAGATGAAATGAAATCCATTGGTTTAGCTGTGGAATGGTGAATTCAATCAATTAAGGATTTTGTTGGAATCTGAAGGATTCCGTCACTTGCATTCTGTGAACCAAACAATGTCATGGAATTTGGTCAATGGAATTGGTAATTCCAATTCCTTCAAATTCCTTTCAATTCCATGAACCAATCAGCCCCTAAGTTGGATCTCAGCTAGATTATGTTGTGAGTTATGCAAAATGTGGAGCTTTGAAATCAATGGAAAATTTTGCAGCTGCCTATCTAAAGTTGAAGCAAGAGAAAGGAAAAATATTCCATCTAAAAGGACTAATTGAAGTCGGGACTCGGATGTAACATTGATTGAGCATTAACAAAGTATCGGAACATTGATTTATAATTGATAGATGTGTATGAGATTGTCCCTCTTTATTATGGAAGATATTTGTCTCTTCGTAAAAGTATTTAACTATTGGTAATATTTTGTTTATTAACTTATCAAAAAATTTATTATTTTGATCTTGTTTAGTTAATAAAAATAAAAATTCAACTCCTAAAAATGTTATGGAAATGACAATCGTTCAAAACGAATTATAATCATATTTTTTAATAAATTACAAGTGTTATAAATTTCATAAAAAAATAATGATGAGTTAGATTTTTTCATAATTGAAAATACGTATTTCACAAAAAAAATGACGTCAAACTTTTATTAATAATACAGATTTTACAAAAAAAAATGAGGTGGACGTTTTTCAATTGAAAAATATAGATTTCACAAAAATTAAAAAGAAAAGACGTGGATTTTCTTTTCTTTTTGGCTTTTTTAAAATAAATAAATAATGTCACATCAATAAAAACTTGATCCTAATCAGCATTTGTAAGTCATTAGATAAATCAGGTACTTACAAGTTTGATAATTTACAATTGAGATACCAAAATAAAGATTTTGAAAGTACGTTACCAAAATAAAAATCAGATGAAAGTACGTTACTTTTTAACGCAATTTGGCCTTGTAAAGCCAATTAAATGAAAACTTCATATATTATGATAACTGAGAGGCTACTTATTTTAAAATACATGATTTTTGCTATTTATGGCTAAGTTTTTTGTATTAATAAACATATATTTATTTCACAGTGTGTTTGTTTCATATGTATTTTTGGTTCATAATGTAAAACTTTTCTACGTGTAATTTTTGTTTTGCATAAGGCTAAGAAAGTTCATATTGTGAAACAGATATATGTTAATCAATATTTTAAATTCTAGTCTTAGATGAGAAAAATCATATGAAATAACACATATATATTAGCTCTCTAGGTTATCACATTTTATAAGTTTTCAAAAAGTTCTCCCTAACTTTTACTTATTCTAAACAGAGTCAAGGTTATATTTGATCCTATATTTTAGTAAAAAAAAAAAATAACTAAGTTCGAATCAATAAAATTCAAAAGTTCAAGAATGGTACAAGACCATCAACGAACATTTCGCTTAATGGCGTAAGTGAATTTTTTAGATGCTACTGATTTGCTGACTATTACAAAATTCAGCATAGATTATATGCAAATTTCTTCAGGAGACTGGAATTTTTGGATTTGCATCTGTTGATACTCTCCAAGACTCATATACCATTTTTTAAGAAGACCTGGTCAGGAATCTTTTGATCACCATGTCAATGTCGTAGTACTGGAGGTCTACCGAGCACCATGTCAGCATCTATATACTTGTCTCTCGCCATTGTGATGGTAGAATGTCATCAAAGGTGAATTGTTGCTTGGAATCAAATTATGGGTTTTTGATCTTCTTTGTGCGTTGTTCCAAAGGCTTCATCTTCTTGTTCATTATCTTCATCAAGATCGTTACGAACTGTGGTCTCTGATTCTGCCACATGTGTTTAAAAGCTTCTGTAAAGTCACTTTCATATGTGGTGATGTTCCAACAATTGGTGCAACAAAGATTGAAATCAGTAGGTGCTTCCTTTTGGGTTAGTGATTGTAGGAATGATGATGATATTGGATTAACCTCTTCAATCGGAAGACCTGCGGGTGGCTTTGAGGAAGCCACAATCGAAGTATCTTTCATGAGAAGCTTTTCTATCCCTAGAGGAAACCATCGAGGTTTGTTCTAGGGTTGGAGATGGTATGAGGAAGATTTTTAAGGCTCTAGCCCTTCTCTTTTCTTGTTCTTTGGACCACAATGAGAGGGATGGGGACTTTTGTGGGAATGGTGTCCGGGGGAGTGGTTGTGGGTCAAATGATGTTCCGACAAAAGGGAAGGGTAGTCTCCATGCTTCATCAACTAGTATTATTGTTCTCTGTTGCTTATGTTCTCTCTCTAGATAAACGTGTTGAGATTAAGGAGCTTTATCTTTGCTTCTTTCTTTGTGAGACCGTTTGAAGTTTGGGAAGGAGGGATGGTATAAACTATCTCTAGAAGTTCTTCGTGAAGTCTTTGTTCTAATCTCTTTAATCGTGTTTTCAATGGACTATGGATAGAGATCCAACACGTAACCAAAAAAAAAAAAACAAATTCCATCATCCTCCATTTTTCGACTTGGAATATTAAATGATGTTTGAGCCATGTTGTGATTGTGATGGATTTTTTTGGAAGATGCCTATGATACAAGAAATGAGCCCCTTACCCACCAAAAGTTGGAATGAAATTATTTTTCATAAATAAAAGCCTTCTTATCTTATATATCAAACTTTGTTTTTTACATTTTCATTACACATTTTAAACCAATAGAATTGAATCATTTGTAATATTGTTGTATACCTTGTAGGTATTATGTAATGTCCATTAAATTCAAGAAATCTTGTTGTGATATCATGTGTCCGTCTACTTGCTACAAATAGGAGCAATTAATTTCATTTTCATTTTCATTTTCATTTTCTTGAAAAGAAGAAAATGTAAAGGTTCGGTTATTTCATGTGAACATGACCGAAAAATGTGTAGTTCTAGTCACATGACCTTGAAACACTATAAGGTTATCTTTCACAGGTCTCACGACAGGCCTTCACCTTTTTCCACGTAAATAGGTCTTTGTCACCGGAACCCAACCCATGATTCACTCACAAATATATATGCTTTCAAGACCGGTTATTTCCCTACACACACACACACACACACACACACACAAACATGAAATATCCAACTCCATCTCATAATGCAACAGATGCCAAAATCTACATATTTGAGACACTGCAATACACATAAGTTGACAAAATGCAATGAGAAAGCTATCAGCACCAGGGCCGAATTTGTACCCAAGACTCCTTCAAAGTCACTATACAGGTTCCTACGTTCCACAGACCAAATTGACAACCGACTTCTATATAAATTAATAGTATATATTATGATCATATACGAACTCCAACTCGCTAAACCATTATTTATTCCGTTATTCCTTTTTCCATGTTCAAATATCTTATTTTCCATCCGTATCTGGTATATTTGTCCAATGAATTATTCTGTTTGTAGTTTATCTCACCCCTGTTTTTGTTCACTAATAAGATTGAGAGTGAAACTGGGCATACCTGCTCTTCTTATCTTGAATAGCCTTCTGGAGGTCAGTAAACATTTCCACAGATAACCCTGAGAACTTGCTCAGCTGTGCAAGAAAAGCCTCCAATTTCGACCTTAAACGATCAAAACTTACATTCCGGTCCTCTGAAACTTGCTCTCGTAACAAATTCACCCCTGCTGGATCATCAGCATCATCTTTCTTGGTAACATACTGCCATGGCATTGAACGACGATGGCCTTTTTCTTGTTGGGGTAAGAAATGAGCGATTTCATCAGCTAAATCCTTTATGGAATCTGAGACTTCTTTAGTTGGTAGGTTTTCGAGCTTATCTAACCAGACACCACAGGTGACGTATATGGGAGGCCCGTAGTCTCTTAAAGAGGGTTGGTTCCGTCTTTTTTTCCTGGTGGATTGCTGGAGAGGAACACACTTGTGAAGCCACCCGTCTAGAGATTGAACGTATGCTTTTTGGGCCCCGATCCACTTTGTAAAACTTGAAGACAAAGTACTCAGTTCGCTTTCAAGATAGACGGTAATCTGGTGACGGGAGTCTGATTGTAGGGAGACTTTGGTGTGTGCATTGTTTTGTATTGCTGATATGATGAGGAACTGACTCTTATGGCTTTCATGCATTACTTCCCACATCCTCCTCAACCTGCCATTAAAACATTCAAGGACTGTTACCTGAATACGTTAAATATAAATGGACCATCTTTCAAGTTCATACTCCTCTGTCCCAAAATAAATGTCCACAATGAAAAAGGCAATCAATTTTAGAAATGTGTAAGCAAATAACTAAATGCCAATTTTACCCTTAATAGTAAGTAGAAGGGGTAATGAATTTATAATTTATCACTCGTATGAGAAAGCTTTTTCAATAAAGTGACAACTCATTTGGAGTTGGAAAGATACATACCCTTCAATCAACTCCTCAAGTTGTGGGTGAAGCTCTTTGTCTCTTAGATCTTCGATTCTTCTGGATATTGAATCGATCCTGTGGATCGCAACTCCTATTCTCCAGTGTAGATCCTTGACAATTGCACGAGTCTTATCTATCCTACTAGATCTTTCTCCACTCGATTCTAATTCCCTTAAAAGTTTGCGCTTCTGATCATACACCTTTCTGATCATTTGATTTGCCTGAATTACATAAAAATAAAAATAAAACATCTTTTAGGTTGAAAAGCAAATATCACCTGAAAATTGTTGCAAGACCAGAAGCCCAAGTATACGCCAACGAAATGACATGATACCCAGTTTACAGTAACAATTCAACTAAACCTTTGGATATTCTTTATCGTATTTTTTTGAGTATTTCTAAATACAGAATTGCAACCACTTATATTTAGCTTTCTATCTTTTATTTCTTTATGCTGTATGTACATTGGAAAGTAACACAGAATAAATGCAACATTCAACATTATTTCTGAATGAACCTTTAACTTAAGAGAAAAGAAACTTAACACCTTTAACTTCACATGTAAAAACATTTTAACACCCTAGCTTGATCTAAAGATCATGTCAATGTTTACGACCAAAAGAACCTATGTTGTGTTACTACACACTCCACCAGAAGGATTTCACTATTTATACATGACGCTTCATCTCTTTTCCTAGTGAGAACAAAGTCCATATAGTGAAAAATTAGCAGGTGAAATTCACATTTTCAAAACTAATGCCAGATTGATGGATATTCATACATTATCTGATTTTCCTATTGATTGGGCCCACCTATACTTTATACATATATAGGGTTCCCCACCATATCAAGCATCTTTACCAAACCCTAAAACATTAACTTGGTATTAGAGCATATTCCATTCTAGTAGTTTCGAACTTGTGTATAAATATAAACATAATTGCTGATTGTTATCCATTACCTAAAAGGTTTAAAAACAAATGGGATGCTTTTCATGCCCTTCAGTTTAAGACCCTCCTAAATTAGTCCTTGGTCTGCTTTGCACCTAAGATTTAGATAGCAATTGTTAATATACGACATGTATTGTTGCCATAAGACATTTATACAACAGTTTGATGTTTTTACTTTTTAGTTCCATGGCTATTCTTTAAGAAAAACCCAGCCTCCTTTCATCATGGAAACTATCTAATGGCAAAACACACCTGATCCAAATTTTCTTCTATATCTTATAAACCTTCGACTCCACTCTCTTTATTTCACAATGATGTCTAGGGTCCCTCACATAGTAAAACTATTTTTGGCACCCACTGGTTTTTTTAACATTTGTGTAATTATCATACTCAAGTTACTTGGGTATTCCTCATGAAACAAAAATCGGAGATCAACTAATATTTTCTGAAGTTCCATCTCACATCCCTTCTAGTCCAAAGTAAAAGTACTCAAATCCGACAATGCTAAGGAATACTTCACTAATAGTCTCAAAAACTATCCATTTGATCTAGGATACTTCACCTTAGTTTTTGCGTTCACACTTGACACT
Organism: Saussurea involucrata; assembly: GCA_033807775.1. NCBI lineage: Eukaryota > Viridiplantae > Streptophyta > Magnoliopsida > Asterales > Asteraceae > Saussurea > Saussurea involucrata. Next base: position 118,249,058 of record CM066322.1, read on the forward strand.
CCTCAACAGAATGGAGTTAGTTGAACGGGGCTGGGTTCCGGTGAGAAGTTGAGGTTAACGTTAGAAGTGGTTATCAACCGTTGGATGAGATATGGACGCACATTACAATGAGATGCACCGAGATGCACCAGATCAATTCCCTTCTAAGGTGCAATTCATGGGAGGGCATTTGATTAAAAGCGATCAACGGTTCAGATCCACTTCTCACGTTAACCTCAACTTCTTACACGATACTTCACCTAGTTGAACGGAGATAAACGCATCTTCTTGAAGTATCCCAATGCCTCATGTTCTCTTTTAAAGTTCCTAAAAACTACTGCAGAGAAGCCCTTTCTCACGGCTGTATATTTGATTAATCCATTGTCATCACACGTCCTCAACTTTCAACCACCACATCAAATTCTTCAACATTCTTTTCGTCACACCCGAGTCGTATCGAATGAGTTCCCACTGAAAGTATTCGGTTGTACAACATTTATCCATATGTCAACGTCGAAAAGGGTATAAGTGTTATTCTCCATCCAACCGATCCTATACCAGCATGGAGTTTTGGAGATTATACCCTACTTCTCCAAGTCTTCTCTTAACATGAACCTTGTTTTGAAACCTCTAAGAAACATTACTTGATACATCAACTGAACCTACACTACTTGAGTCTTCCTCATCTAGAATTGAGAATCCTCACATCCATACACTCTCGAGCCATTGTTCCCACGGCCATACACTTCAGATTCGAAGTCCTTGCATCTATCCACTCCCGAACCGTCTAAATCTAGAACTACGCCAGTTTTGGCTCAAGAAAACACAATATCATATTCTAGGGAGGAAAACGAGACAAGATGTAGAGTTGAAAGCAAGGTCAACACATGCTCAACACATTGACTTAAATTCAAGTTTTGCTAAGAAAGTCTGAGTAGAAGATAGGGATGATCCGAATTAATGCACATTGTCCTAAGCAAAGGAGTGAGATGATGGACCAGCCACCCTATCGGTAAGTATATCATTTATGACAGTCTGTCACCCAAGGTTAGAGCTTTTGTTTCTACTCGACTCTGCACAAATTCCCAAAATCATTCATGACGCCTTGCACAACTGAGAATGGAGTAAGATCGTGCATGATGAAATGGAAGCAGTTGAGAAAAATGACATGGACACTTACAAATCTACCACCTAGAAAGAGACCAGTCAAATACAAACAGATAGTCAGATATTTACTTAGTCATATGAAATAGACTATCAAGAAACCTTCACACCAATTGCACAACTGAACACTATTAGGATACTTGTGTCATTGGTAGTGAATCAAGATTGGAGTCTTCAACAGCTAGAAAATCACTCTTTTCATTATTGTAGATAGATTATGATCAAATGATTTCATTCCTTCTATCATCTAATATTTGTTACATCAAAGTTACTGGTTAATGGGCAAGGGATCAAAATGAGTAATCAAAATACTACTGAGGTTCCAGACCTTTGTCTTTCCTTTTTCATAAAAAATGAGTAACTAAGAATTTTGTAATTGAATTAATGAGCGCAAATACTTCCATTTCATTTGAACTAGATTTTCCTCCTCATCGTGATTTGATTTCTTCTTTGTCTTTCTTTATTCCTATCTTAAAAGAACAATCAGATCAAAGGCTATATTAATTGAATTAATGAGCGCAAATACTTTCTTTTCATTTGTACCGGACTTTCCTCCAAAACTTAAATTTGATTTGTTTATCTTTCGTTAACCCCATCTTAAAGGAAAAATCAAATCACAATCTATGTTAATTAAATTAATGAGCGCAAATACTTCCTTTTCATTTGAGCTAAACTTTCCTCCTCAACTTGCATTTGATTTATTCTTATCTTTAGATATCCTTATCTTAAAATAAAAATCTGATCACAGCCTATGGAATTAATGAGCACAAATACTTCCTTTTTTATTTGAACTAGACTTTCCTCCTCAACTTGAATTTGATTTCTTCTTATCGTCCATTATCCCTATATTAAAAGAACAATCGGGTCACAGCCGATGTTAATTGAATGAATGAGAATTGAGAGTAAATTCTTCATTAACACTCACCTAGACTTTCCTACTCAACTTGAATTTGATTGTTTTTAAGTATAGTATATATATAGAGGGAGGTTCAGGGGAAAACCTCAAAAAAACGGAAAACTGGTGGTCCTTCATTTGGACGGCATGCACTTGTGCATACAAGTAAAGTATGTTGTTTTTTTGGTTTTTATGCACGTGTGCATGTTACAAATTACTTGTATGCACAAGTGCATACCGTCCAGATGAAGGGCTACCAGGGTGTTCTTCAGTTTTCCGTTTTTTTGAGGTTTTCTCCAGAACCTGACCCTATATACATATATGGAAAATACTCAAGCAGACTCCTCATGTTTGGTGAGGTTTAAACCCTTAACCTCCAGGGAGGTTGGGCTCTACGAGTAACTCAGGTACCGCTGGGTCAATGACCCTTTGGTTTGAATTTGATTTCTTCTTATCTTTCATCAACTCTATATTAAAAGAACAATCAGATCACAGCCTATGTTTATTTATAATTGTATACAACATGAGCATTAACGATTGTACTTGCAATTTTTTTATGCCAAGTGCAATTAAGATGATCTTTGACATTATAACAACAGCCATTGTTAAGTTTTGAAATAGAATTATCTGCTACTGCCTCTCACATCCTACCCCCCTCATAAAAGTGTCATTCTTTCATGTCCTCACTTTGCATATAACATACAAAAAATGGAACCATGTTAAACATCAAATATATTCTTGTTATAAGGATGTGCAATGTAGATGACCAAATAACTATAAATTTAAAAGATATTAAAGGCGAGCTTACAAAAATAAAGATGGGAAGAAAGCTTCACAATACTTGTGTGCCTAAATGGAAACAAAGAAAGCAATGAAGGAAACTACAGTGGAAGTGTTAGATGGCTTTTACTAAGGACACATACACAAGATTGTCAAAATCCATATATACCAAGTTTTCAAACTCATGGCGGAAGTAGGGATTTTGACCATGAAATTGTAGAAAGACTGAATATCCAGTATCCTGGGTAATGAAGAGGGCAAAAAAAAATAGAAAAAAACTCTAATACTTGCTAAAAAAACCACAAGTTTACCATAGAATGTGTTACGACTTACGAGATACCTAAGCTGATTGTATCAAAATTAAGTTATAAGTTCAAGGATTAAGGACAAAGGAGTTAACCTCTGGAATATATTCACCAAGCCAAGAATACAATTGATTTAAAAATATAATGCTCTTTCTGGAACAACTTCAATTATATCTATCACTCTATGTATATGCACTTGCCATAATAAGAAACTTTTTCGAAAAACAAATATTAATGATATCATCACCATGCAATACCTTAACTTCGTCATACAGCTTCTTCTCCCATGCATACAGCCTATCCAAGGTTGAAGCATGGCTTCCTGCATTCATGCAGAAGTTATCAAAAAGGCTACTGGCAAGGTCCTCCGGGTTTTCTTTATTGTTGGCACTAGGATCATGTCTGAAAGATGAAGTACGAGATGATGTTGCCCGATGCCATGTTAAGTACTTGGTGTCATTTTGAGCAGGTTCTAAGTGGACAAAGAACAACGAATCAGTTACTTAATGAAACTGAAAAACATAAGAACAGTTTGAGCTGCTAATCAAATGATATTATGCATATATAAGATAGTTCATCCAATCTATGTTTTATATATCTTCCATACATTATTTAACCAAATAGAGAAACTAGACAAAAGATCAAAAAATGTTACTTTATCAAGAATAATATTGTTTAGCACAAAAACATGTGTTGATCATTTGTTTCCTAGAAGCGATGATAAGAGAATCTCAAGTGAACATCCAAATAAATGGGTTTAGAACTTCTTCCTCTATGGTGGTAGTATTATGGTCTATGTACATGATAATAAATACACGTGGTATATATATTTCCATGTCCTGTGATCCCTAATTATTGCATTAGAGCAACTGCTTTGATAACCAAACCCAATCCCCCACTACAAAATGTTGCCAATACCAGCAAACCTGCACCACCACTTCCAGCCACCAAATACAGGTTTGCACTGTCTCCACCATAGACAAAGATGATTATGAACCCTAATGGACTAAACCCGAATTGACCAGAAATATGCTTCAGTGCATCCGTTGTCCCTTGTTCACCTGCTTGTGTGATGCTGTCAATAGGCCCAAGTTTGAACCAACAGTTCGTCAATAGGCTTTTTTTACTTGGTTGTTGTTTTCATTTGAGATCTGCTCCTATTCAGCACTTGCTCTGGAACAATGACGAATTAATAAGAAGAAATGAAAATAGTCTGTCTCTAGATTCGCTTTATCAGTTGTTTAACTTGTTTTTGAAATGGATCTGCACAGTCCAGCATTCGCTCAAATATTTATGATTAACCATGCAAAAATAAGCAAGATGTGAAAAGAATCATCCTATTGTCCATATCTAGACTCTTCAAGATGATTGTTGTTTCGGATCTGCTCTAACTCTGCAATTTTTCCAAATGTTTTAAGTGGAATCATGACAAATAAATAACAACACGTGAAAGGAGCCACAAGTTTGTTGCCAACTAATTCTCTGTTTTGCTCAAGACTCTAGTTGAATGTAATGACACAATTGAGTTCAGCGGTCTAAGTTTGTGGGTACCAGCCCTGAAAGTGTAAGGGACACTAATAATCTGTTGAAGCCCGTAAGCAATGGTGTGGATGATTATAAAAATGATATTTGTATAGCATTTAGAATCCTATGGAGCTTGACAACTGACATACTATCCGCCTCCATCAAAATTATTAATCTCAGGGAACACATACACTTATCATATTCCAAGAGGCAGGATTATCCACAGTATCACAGCTGTAAGAGTGTATTTCCCACTTGAAAAAGGTAAATGATGAGCTAGAGAAGTTGTTTCCACACAGTCATGACACCACAACTCATCAGGAATGCATGATAAGCTGCAGTCCTCTCTGTCATTCATCCATGTATGTTGGTTATTGTTTAGTACTAGATTGTCATACAACTAAAAGAGAGAGACATACCTCAGTCATGGTAGTATTTGTGATGACCATTGCTAATCAAGAAATCTAAGTCTGAACCAGAATTCATTTGTTCCGAAGTTTTCTTGTGAGTCATGTCAATTGGAAAACCATACGATGGTCCTATCACCTTAGAAGCTAGTTGAATTAAACTATACTGTCATGGAAAATTTCTCATGTAAAACAAAAGGTGCCAGATGCCCCTACGAGACATTTTATGTGAAAACACTGTGACACCTGATCAGCTACTCACAACAAAGAACAAGGTATCCTACAAACGTGAAAACATGTATCTTGATTGCCATTTAGTACTTGGTATGGAAACTACTACAGACCGTACCTCCATCTATCATATGCATATCTAGATCAAGGACTGTCATGCTGACGTCTTCAAGAAGCCTTTACATATTTGATTTTACTTTTATACAATTTGACGATTCATTTGGCTACACCTACCTTATCTACTATATATATTCAAGGGATTTTCTCTTAATGATAACATCTTCTTTAAACCCTAATTATCTATACCCTCTAAAATGAAGCAACCTAGTAAAATGCTAGCAGCTTCTCATTTATCTATTTTTTTATATTTTTCAATGTCATATCTCCAAGTTACACTATGCTGTATCATTTTCAGAGAGGAAAGCAGCATGATTGGACTCTAATCAACAATTGTGTAATGCAGGAATAATATGATTGGTTGGTCATAAAAGTCGTATAGCCGTGGTAGTAGGTGTAACACAACGCAGTTAGAACTCTGGCTTGGGATGTTTATAAGAAAATCCTACAACATATATATAGAAAGCTAATATACACTTAAAAATCAACAATTATATATAAGAGGTCATCTCCATATTCATGACATTAAGAATTACTGAACTCAGTATTCTACGACCCAAAAAGGAAACAAAATGAACTCTTCGCATTCATCAGATACAACATAAAGAACAAATGAAAGGATTCTACAAGTCCTTTCACACTCAGCTCAAAGATACGCATCACGAAGTACTTTAACATCACTAGTTGTAACCTACAGGTGCATTACTTAACCCAGTTTCTATATTCTAAAATAGGCATTGTTGTCAAATCTATTTTCTCACCTACTTTGCAGGCTTCCTCCATGCTAAATCACCAAGTTTCTATGTAGCATAGTCCTCTGAACCCATTTAAAGAAAAAAAGTTCCCGGCTTTCTGCCACCTTTTATTAGACATATGTCAAGACTGAAAAGATGTTTATTATAGAACAAACAAATGGTAAGGGCTATTTTAATCTCCGTGTCATTTCAAGGGGGATTACTGATAGTTGATATAAAGCATCTCTTTCATAGTATATAAATGCATAAACCAAGCAAACACAGTATATCCCACTCGAAAGTAGGGTCTGAGAGAGGTAGAATGTATGCAGCACCATAGTCAGTACAAACCATATTCTCATTATGATTCATCAAGCATGCTGATTTACACTTTTAACAACAGGGAGACCTACCTTCCTGCACTTGGCTTGGATCATCCCCACAAGCAAGACATGCTTTTAAAACTTTTGAAGTGAATGACCCACCTGCCACATAAAAACAATCTCTGGCTGAATATAAGCGTATTTTTTTCAAATCCTGTAGAATATGAACTCAAACTGCTCCAGTTCTAAATTAAAATTTGATTTTAATAACACTGGTATAAGAGAACAAAGAACCATTTTAAGAGAGCTTTTAATATCTAATATATGTATTTAAGAGAGAGAGAGAGAGAGAGAGAGAGAGAGAGAGTACGTTCTTTCCCCGGGAAAATTGGACGAAAGTGGAGTTTGTTGGCTTCAAGCATTCGTGGAACTTCTCTTCCACACTCAGAAGCTCTAATGAAGAGGTGTTCGATATCTCTCATACTTGAAATAAAATCTTTCTTATTTTCAGGACCTTCTTTTACCGCTTGGATCTTTTCATCTTGAGGAGTTGAAACGTTGCTAACACCAGAAGTTTTTCGCTTTACTGGTGACAGTTGAGGAGAATTGCGCTTGTCCCCATTCAAAATTTCAGTTTCTGATCTCATGCTTTCTGCAGAGGACGTGGAAGGTAAAGCAGTCCCACTAACATTATCTGCTGTCCTAATAACATTTGCAAAACTTCGAACCAACCCGTCCGTAGATGGCTCATCGAACTCGTCTTCTGATTCTTGACCCTCTCCACTACATTGGGATTGACTTTTTTCTTCTTTGTCAGGAATCCCTTCATCTTCCCTCAGCCTTTGCATGTCGGTATCATTTTCCAACCCTTGATTCAATTCCTTCACTTGTTGTGAAGAAAAATCATCATCGATTGGATGGGGCAGACCAAAATAGTCCCAAGGTTGACTTTCAGGAGTGTCAAACGGGATTTCAGGTTCATCTATAGGATGAGGAGTGCTGTTCATTGGGGTACTTGAAGAAGTTATAGAACCCATGACCGGGACAGCTGGCCTCTCTTCAACTTTTCTTGAAAATGACCCTCTTATCTTCATATGATTTTCATAGTACCGACTGGAGGTTGGCGGAGAAGGTGATGGAGATCTGTTTCCAGCTGCACCTACATGTTGTGACATGCTTGAAGAGAAAGAGAACTGTGAAAGCGATTTCTCGATGAATGTGAGTGGCTCTGGTGTTGAAGTGTACAAGGAGGATTCCATTGGAGCTTCAGGTTCAACAAACCTCCTTAACGCATTTCCGATAATTGTTAGAGACTCTATATAAGTAAAATGGGTGGCTGCAAGTGAACATCTACCATCAAGCGCTCGGCCAACAAACTTTTTCCGCTCCCGGCATAGCTGCAGAGCCTTATCTTCTTCCACTTTTGAGGTTGTAGCACCCATTTTATCTTTTTGCTCTTGGGGAGCTCTCTGAATTTCTATCCACACATGGACTTCTTCCTGGAAGTTAATAAAACACTCATATAATTTAAGAACACAGCCATAGTTGTTTAAATTCCAACAGTTATAATTAAAATGCAAACCAACCATATCAACCAAAAACCGTCAGTCAACCAAAAGTCAAGAGGGGTCATTGACCTTTGTGCTAATAAGATATTAGTTAAAGAATACAGGGAAAACATACTTATCAGAAGCTCTATTTTTACAATATAAAGAAAAGATAACAATTCAGTACAAGAAGATATGAATCACCCCTACATCTTAAGATACTGTACCACTTAACTGAAAAAAAAAATGTTTATTATCAGAACAGTCTTGTAAGATCAAATAATTTGCAATACCCTTCCGTCGTCTTATCTCTCCACTGTCACAGCCACCTCCTTCAACATTATCCTCAACCACACAAGTATTATTTTTAATATTTAAATGGATCTTCTTAAAACTGATAGCCTTCAACCTCACCTTCCCATGCTGTTACCCTGCCTCTTATCTCTTTTGTGTATTCACTGTTGAAATTGATATTTCCATGAAATTTCCCAATAGAAAAACGAATTGGGGGGTTGGTACAGATGCCGCTAGGCTTAAGAAAACAGTGCAGGATGAAGTGATAGCTGCTACAGGTCCTGTATTCAGATGCAAAGTTCTGGACTGTGGTTCTCAAAACTAAAATGATAGCTTGAATAATCATGACAAGGATCGCCTCTGGTGTGTAGCTCAGTTGGCAAAGGGAAATCATGACAAGGATCACAGAGGTTGGAGAAAGCACCAAGGCTTCAATAAGCCAAAAGATCAGGGGCCAGCAGTGAATCACAACAACCAACAACTAGAAGTGAACATCAAGGGAAAAGGGGATTTCAATTGTAGACCTGAAAAAGTATGACCTCGATGGGTACCCCTCAACCATTCTTAAACAATCAGAATCGAGAACAAAGAAATTATTAATCCAGGCAACTTACTGTAATATAAATTGATAACTTTCCAACTTACCTACAAGATGCGAACCTCGAAGTTGAAACTTACGGCCGTCAAACGAAGAGGAAGAGAGGGAATAAATATGTATGAACTTTCACAAGCTGTAATACAAACAAGTCAAGAATTTACGGTGAGATACAAGTCCAAAATCCAAATGATTCTTCTATATTCAAGTAAAAGAACACCTTATACAAAACAAAATCAGGATTGCGAATAATCAGTATCAGAAACTCCAATCGACCTTATAGATCAATCGTGCTTCACATCAAATTCAGGCTCTTCAACCAAGAACTTAATTAGAAAAAGAGAAGAAAAAAACACCCAAAGTGAAAAATACCCAAAAATTTTGATTTAGAAACAATGAAAGAAGTAAGAACATGATACTGTGTACAGCATAATTAAGATACGATGAATTCAAGTGCAAAGCTTATTAATTTGGTTGAAGTGAACAGAAGAAATGAAGTTCACCTGGAATAATAGCTTAGGGATTGTGGAAGAAGGATGGAGCAAAATTGAGCGGCCGAAAGAATCGATTGGAGAAAGCGTGATTTGATTTTGTTCATGCAAAAGCAAGGAAGGAAGGAGACGAAAGTGTGAGTGTGTGTGGTACAAGGGTGGGGTCCACCATATGCAAACTTCCAAATCGGTAACCGTAAAAAGAGTTGAGTATGGATCGGATCAGGTGAAAAAAGGGTGCTTTGCTGGGTTCGCCCCGCCGAATAAATGCTTCTTCTTTTTTAATCTCTCAAAAATCGGTCAAATAATGTCAAAAATAAAATTCAGTATAAAAAAACTTGAATGGAATTAATCAGTTTTAATGATATGTTTGATTGATAGATTGAAATAAATCATGCCAAATATGTTAGGTTTGTTAAAGGTAATTTCAAGATTTTAATGAAGTAACGATGATGAAAAAAAATCATAATACTTAAATACTTTTATTTTATAGTTGAGTTCCAGTGATCAAATCACTGACGTTGAAATTAAGAAATTGAAGAACAAAAACGCCTTTGACAAAACCTAAAGTGATGATCAATGAAGAAGAGAAGAAAAGCCAACAAATTGTTGATGTTATTGGGGCAAAAGAGTCATGGTGCTCGTATCAAGGTCGAAAATTGTATCGCCACAAAGTGAAATGTCATCAACATCCAAACCCTAATGTCACCGCGTGCAATCTTCAAGTAAAAATTTCATCTTTTATAACAAATGATGAAGTTTGGAGAAACAGAGGACGACAAAATCCAGTAAATTAGAGACGTCTCGTTAGATGATTTCAAGAAAGAGCATGGAAAGAATCCCAATCTGACGAATCGATTCACGGGCGTTTCGGCGTTGTGTGGCAAAGAATCCATACTAGCAACGGGTGATGGAGAGTGATTAGAGAGCGAATAAGAGTAACCTGATCAACATCTTGACATGGAAGAACAGACGGAGACTTGAGAATCCGGCGAAGCCCGAAATAGCAACTCAAATCTATCTTCACAGTGACAATATCATGGCCATGAAAAGAAATCGAGTGGCAAGAGTGTTTGCCGCTGTTGATTATTTTGATGAATGAAATCAAGAGGGAGGCACGGGGAGAGAAATCAGCCCGAACGTGGTGAGACGGGGAGAGAGAGATTTGTATTGGACGTGGGAGATGTGTCTAGGAGTAGGGGTGGGGGAATTCATTCAAGTTCTGCATTGAAATTGTACATTGTGTAAAAGAATGAGTATCTTAAATCTTGAAAAAAACTGAAATACCATTTTAATTTAGTATAGATTTGATAAATTGATATTTACTATTCATTTTCTATCATTGATAAATTCGGTGTTCTATCTCGGATTATTGGGAGCCCTTTTTTTTAAACAAGCAACAATTATAATTGATTACTTTTAGACTTTTTGAGATGCAACGTGTTAGTAGGGCTAGCAACGGGCAAGGTATGGATAGGTTAAGAGTTATTATGTTATCCAATCCATCTAAAATAGCGGGTAATGAAACGGGCAATAGATACATGGTAAAATATTTCATTTTGAACTATAACAAGTTTGGCAAACGTCAAACATATATGTAAAATTTAAATGCATAAATATAATTATTTTATATCTAAGTTGTTATGGTAACGATTTTAACATTACTCTATAATAATTACAGTATAATGTTTTAAAAACAATATAAAAATTGTAAAACAAAACTTTTCGTTGTATTTCTTTTCCCAGCCTCGTTTTGCTTCTCAATTAATCATCATGAACCATTTTACTTATAAATATAAAAAATAAATTAAATTACACATTAATATAAGCATACATGATAACATCATAAAAAAATATTTAATGTATATCAATACTTAAGTTTATATAATTATATATAGAGTAAATTGCATTTTTGGTACTTGTGTTTATATGATTTCTTTGAAAGGAGTACCTGAACTTCAATAAGTCAAATATGGGTCCCTGAGTTATACGATTTTGCTGCAAATGTAGTCCCTGGTCACTAACCCCGTCTATTTGGTCCGTTAGTGCCAGGGGTAGTTTCGTCCATATAACCACAGGTAGTCCTTTCAAAGAAATCATATAACGACAGGTACCAAAAATGCAATTTAATTTTGAACTTGGGGCATTTTAATAAATTTCCCTATTATTTATTATTAAGGGGTTGTTTATTAAGAGGCAATCTGTGAATAATCGTTCAAAAGTGAATCTTGTTTGGAAAGAAAAAAGTCTACCTCTTAATGGTTCCAAAACCCTCTGAATGATTTAGCATCTTGGGTCACTCTTAATCATTCAGCATCCTAATTTCATTCTAAATAAATACCAAACAACTATATTTCATTTGCACTATATTATAAAAGTCTCTTAATCATTCTGACAAGTTATCATTCTGCACCTAAAACGTATTTTTAACGTATTTTAGTTAATATACGATTATATGTGTTAATATAATAAAGTGTAATGAAAAATAGAAAACTAAAAAGTATAAAGTAAATTAACTAAATAAGTATAAGGGTGTTAAATGTAACTTTCAAATCAAAAAATTAAAAATCGAGTAAATTGCATTTTTGGTACCTGTGGTTATATGATTTTTTTTGAAAGGAGTACTTGAACTTCAATAAGTCAAAGATTGGTCCATGAGTTATACGATTTTCAAATCGTATAACTTGAAAGTTACATTTAACACCCTTATATTTATTTAGTTAATTTACTTTATATTTTTTAGTTTTCTATTTTTCATTTTACACTTTTATTATATTAACACATATAATCGTATATTAACTAAAATACGTTTCTGGTGCAGAATGATAAGTTTTCAGAATGATTAAGAGACTTTTATGATATAGTGCAAATGAAATATGGTTGTTTGGTATTTATTTAGAATGAAATTAGGGTGTTGAATGGTTAAGAGTGACCCAAGATGCTAAATCATTCAGAGGGTTTTGGAACCATTAAAAGGTAGATTTTTTTCTTTCCAAACAAGATTCACTTTTGAACGATGATTCACAGATTGCCTCTTAATAAACAGCCCCTTAATAATAAATAATAGGGAAATTTATTAAAATGCCCCAAGTTCAAAATTAAATTGCATTTTTGGTACCTGTAGTTATATGATTTCTTTGAAAGGAGTACTTGTGGTTATATGGACGAAACCACCCCTGGCACTAACGGACCAAATAGACGGGGTTAGTGACTAGGGACTACATTTGCAGCAAAATCGTATAACTCATGGACCAATCTTTGACTTATTGAAGTTCAAGTACTCCTTGGAAAAAAATCATATAACCACAGGTACCAAAAATGCAATTTACTCAATTTTTAATTTTTTGATTTGAAAGTTACATTTAACACCCTTATACTTATTTAGTTAATTTACTTTATATCTTTTAGTTTTCTATTTTTTATTTTACACTTTTATTATATTAACACATATAATCGTATATTAACTAAAATACGTTAAAAAAATACGTTTCTGGTGCAGAATGATAAGTTGTCAGAATGATTAAGAGACTTTTATGATATAGTGCAAATGAAATATGGTTGTTTGGTATTTATTTAGAATGAAATTAGGGCAGTTTATGAAATTTGAGGACCATTCTGAAACGAGCTCAAGTCATGGGGGCACGGGAGTTACTTCGGCTGGAGTAGTGCATGTGCCTCAGGAGAATGTGTGCAACTCCATGTTTTTATGTTGAATGTGTAATCCGTTTGCTATTGCTAATGGCTTTCCTTCCTTTCCTAACTTCCTTTCTCTGTGGAGGGAGGGAGGGAGTTGATTAAGGCCCCCAATCAAAACTTTTACTTTTAGGTGTTCCTTTTATGTACTCTTAGGTGTCGTTTTTGGTACTTATGGTGTGGTTGGTTAATGTATATGTTTAGGGTTTCTGGTATGTGAATGTTTAGGATGATGTTTGCTTCTATACTTGCTGTTTGTTTGTGTTGTGTTGTGTTGTTTGCTGCATTATTTATGTTTGTTTGTGTTGCATATAGGATTTGATGCTCTTGCTGATGTTTCAAAAGTAAGTATGATCTAGTGTTATTGAAACACTGGTCCGTTTTTTCTTGCTATGACATTGCCAATAAACATTCTCAATGTTGCATTACCAATAAGGAATTGATGAAAAAAATGTTAGACTTGACATTCTCAAGCAGTCTTTCATCATTAATATAAAACGATAAAACAAATGTTATTTAAATTGCCATTTCCAAAATCAATTATAAATTTTATAAAAGCAACATTTTACCAAAACCACAAGTTTCGTGATAAAAATTCATGGACCAATCTTTGACTTATTGAAGTTCAAGTACTCCTTTCAAAAAAATCATATAACCACAGGTACCAAAAATGCAATTTACTTGATTTTTAATTTTTTGATTTGAAAGTTAAATTTCACACCCTTATACTTATTTAGTTAATTTACTTTATACCTTTTAGTTTTCTATTTTTCATTTTACACTTTCATCATATTAACACATATAATCGTATATTAACTAAAATACTTTTTAATTTTAACAAGTTACACCATTATAATCGTATCATCGATACCTTCGAAATGAGCCAAATATAGAATATTTTTTGATTTAATTGATTAAATGGTCAAATTATTTGGATTATACGTTTCGCTGCATTGCAGCTAGGGGTGCTCAAATTTCCGACCAACCCGGCCAACCCAACCCGAGGCAAAAAAACTCAAACCAAGCCAACCCGTGTATAATCGATACTATTTTTCACCAACCCGTATATGTTGGGTTGATAACGGGTTAGCCCCAAACCAAACCGACCCAACCCGCCAACCCGTAAAAACATTTAAATCTAATTTTAAATTCTTGTTACCGTCATTTTTGTTACTGTCAAAGCAATCTTGTTACTATTGAAAATTTATAAACAGACAATTGTTGGACACTTGTTACTTTAGTAATCTTATTATTGATTCTTGATGCTGCATTTATAAACAGAATATTTATAAGAAATCTTTTATTAGACGATTTAGAAATCGGTTGAACATTTAAATATTTAGAAACATTTAGTAATTTGTTTAGACACGATAACTTAGTAAAATGGTGAAATAATCGATAAAAGTTTCAACCCGACCAACCCAACCCAACCCGAACGGTTTGGATTGGGTTGGGTTTCACTTTTGATTGGGTTTGGTTGGGCTGAGATTTTTCAAACTGCAGTGATTGGGTTGGGTTGTCAAAACGCCTTCAACCCGACCAACCCAACTCGTGAGCACCCCTAATTGCAGTGGGTAAATAACTAGTATATATATATATATATCGAACTCCTTAACATATTTTAACGTAATTATGTATGTTGATGTGATATGTTAAAACGTATTTTTTTAACATAATTAAATCCAAAAACATTAAATATTGGGCTCATTTCGAATGTATCGATGAGACGATTATAATAATGTAACTTGTTAAAATTAAAACATATTTTTTAACGTATTTTAGTTAATATACAATTATATGTGTTAATATGATGAAGATGTAAAATTAAAATTAGAAAAGTAAAAGGTATAGAGTAAACTAAGTAAATAATTACAGGGGTATGAAATGTAACTTTGAAATCAAAATATAACAAATTGAGGAAAAATGGTACATCGCGGACAAATATGTTCCATACGCGGCCTCCCAATCGATGGCCAATTGGCCGGGTTCGCGATCGCGGGCCAATCGCCAAAAAACGGGGCATTTTTGTAAAACCAAAGAGATTTGGGGTATTTTGGTAACTTAATTTTGAACTTGAGGCATTTTAATAAATTTCCGAGTAAATTGCATTTTTCGTACCTGTGGTTATATGATTTCTTTGAAAGGAGTGCGTTATATGGATGTAACACCCTCAAAATTGGAACGAGAAACTAACTTTAATTTCAATAAAATAACCAAAAGTAGATAAAAATCATCTCTACAAATCATTCCTGAAGATACCTCGGAATTTAAACATCATAATTTCCACAACTAATAACTTAAGACGGGCGTTACTTAACACAACACAAGTTGCTAGTCCCAAATAAATGCGGAAGACTTCACTAATCAAAGTCACCTCTCATGCACTCTACTAGCACTCGCCACTTCACAGTGTAGCTAAAGCTACTCCCAACCTGAGCCTGTTGCACATGCCGACAAATAAAAAAGGTTAGGCTAACGCCTAGTAAGTTCAAGCATTTTATCATGACTATATAAATTCATAAATCGAGAGGGATGTAGTTTTAGTCATGATTTCAAAAGAGTTTACTTTAAATGCAAATCACTCATTTTCCAACTCACACAATTCCCATGCTGAAATCTTTAATATAACATGATTCTCAAAAATGATTTGCATTAAATACGAAGACAACCTGATTTCCAAGAATACGTATTAGACGATGGCAACGCCACGTAAAACATTGCTTTGTGATGCAAGCTCAAACCCAAAACTCACCCAAAATGTGAATAAACA
This sequence comes from Saussurea involucrata, assembly GCA_033807775.1. Taxonomy (NCBI): domain Eukaryota; kingdom Viridiplantae; phylum Streptophyta; class Magnoliopsida; order Asterales; family Asteraceae; genus Saussurea; species Saussurea involucrata. Next base: position 118,264,907 of record CM066322.1, read on the forward strand.
TTAAATTCCCAAATGGTATAAACGTGAATAAAACTCCATTATTCAAAACATCCCAACTAGGATTAAACATAATACATTGCCCATAAATCATGAAAAACAATCCATTTAAACATATAATTACGTCACCGAAAACACGGATAAAAGTAATTACCCAAAACAACACTTTTCAGCAACGGGGGAGACCCGCTTACCAACGCAAGTGACAAAACACAAAAGTAAGCCACTTGACAAGTTGGTAAAGCCAAACACTTAACAAGACATATAACGGACGCCGAGTGTGGCCACTTAAAACCACACCCAATTTGGGGCAACATCCTTAACATATTCGCACGTAGGACTTACACCATACCGTCGATGCCTAACTGTGCCGCGATGTGGAAAACTACCGTCCCATCATCGGCATAATGCCTAAAACGTATTCGCACGTAGGACTTATACCATACTGTCGATGCCTAACCGTGCCGCGATGTGGAAAACTATCGTCCCAACATCGGCATAATGACTAAAACGTATTCGCACGTAGGACTTATACTATACTGTCGATGCCTAACCGTGCCGCGATGTGGAAAACTATCGTCCCAACATCGGCATAATGACTAAAACGTATTCGCACGTAGGACTTATACCATACTGTCGATGCCTAACCGTGCCGCGATGTGGAAAACTATCGTCCCAACATCAGCATAATGACTAAAGTGCTTATGGATCCATTGCATTACTAATATAACATTACATGACCCCAAACGAATGAACTAGCGCATTCAAAACATGTAATTCTCAAATAAGATGCATTAAATGCAAAACATAATCAAACGCCCAACATCGGGCTATCAAAAATTGGACAAATGTCCCCAAGACCCAACGGAGTCAAAACCGAGCCATGGGCTCCATAAATCAAATGACCCTTAGTAAAAGTCATAAAATGAATTAAACGTAAACAACACACGCTTAAGCGAATACCCGTTTTAAATTCATGAATAACCCAAAACACAACATTGGGTGGGACCTCCCATTTTCCAAAGGGACTCATATCGTTTACACTTTCAAACCGTCCCATAACATAACTTATGCATACTCCCAAAACATGCGTTAAAAGGGCATTTATACAAATCTCCATCTATGGAACAAAACATTTAAATACTTTCATACATGTCTCATTTATTCAAAGCTCAAAATCCCACACGTTCGTATTTTCAAAACGTATCATAACATAAACTATGCATATTTCCAAATAAGCATTAGAAGTGCATTTTCACCAAATGATTTCTATTTATGCAATAAATCATCAAAACAATTTCGTTTATGATTTACTATCAAGTTCCCAAAAAATCCCAAATATGGGCATTTACCACATTTACCAAGTTAAACATTTCAAAGGTTAAAACCCACCAAATAACTCAACATTGGATAATTTTCATGTAAACATAAATACTTGGAAAATAACATTTTTGGCATGTACAAAGTTTTCACAAAGCAACTTGAACTCACCTTGCTAGACTTAAGCTAAATCTAGAATTTCCCAAACGTAAGCTCCTTTGAAGTCTCCTGCATCTTCAAGCTAAAATCTCCAAAAATATAGATCCATAAGTTTCCAACCACAACAATTAGATCTAACCATGAAAACCATCCACCAACCAGTTTATACCAAAATACCCACTTATATCAAAACCCTAACTTTAAAAATGAAGAGAAGAGAAGATTACCTTAACCATACTTGAATCCACCAACTAATATACTTCTAGCATCATCAAAAGAACCACACACTCCAAATCTTCACAATGGAGGAAAGGGGTTGGGGTGAAACCCTAGAAATTGATGGAGAAGATGAAGTGGAAGATTTCCTTGAAAGGGTTAAGGTTTCCAACAATGGTGAGGGTTTGATTTGGGGAAGAAGATGGAGATGAGAGGGGAGATTTAGGGTTTTCTAGAGAGAGAGTTCGGTTTTAGAGAGAGAGAGAGCTGAGTTGAAGGTGAGAAAATGAAATGGGGAAGGTGAGAGGGAAGAGTCTTAAAAAGCAAACAAATAAATCCATCAGATGCATCGCGGACGTCCGCATTGCACCCTCGCGGACGTTCGGCTTACTTTGGCCGAAAACCCCCAAAATTCTTTGTTACTTTCGTGGACTACCCGCGGACTTCCACGAGTCGCGGACGTCCGGCCCTTGGCCCACGCAGACGTCCGCAAGTCCCAAACTTGTATTTCGATTTTCGGGGTGTTACAATCCTCCCAACCTTAGAAGGATTTCGTCCTCGAAATCTAAATCCCTTACAACCAAAGGCTAACCGACTCAACGCCGACCATGTTCCGATAACTTCCAACTGGAATCTAAATTTCCCCCACACAGTCTATTAAGACAAATCCTCCAACAAATTCTTACTAACGATGCCCCCTCAAGTACACTGTACTTATGTCCGGGAGAACACTCCAACCCCTGGAGTAATTCCCAATTAAACGACTTCGGTTGTCTCCCAACCTTAGAATGTTCCACACTTCTCCGATTGCGGTACAGACTCTAAATCAATCCAAGGTTGTTTACTAACGAATCCAACAGATTGTTCCTACCATTAACTGTCACTTAATTCCAACGAGTCCTAGAAGACTCCAAGAATTCATCCCAACATTAATCATCAACCGACCGGTTCTTTAACCACACACAAAGGTTATTCCACCAAAACCACTCATCACAATTGAGCATCTTAAGGTTACTACAACCGTTACCATTATTTCTTTTAAAATCGGACTACACCCTCCGAATACGCTAACGGTTCTAGACCTCGAACCCAAAAGGTTGACACCTAGTTATACTACCAAGCTTTGAACTCTAACAGAACCCCACACACGAGTTTCGTTCACCGAGTATTCCCACCAAACTACGGTTTCAATACGGTGTCTAAAGGGTCCCTCATGCGAAAATTGTCCAAGGCCTAAACAGGGCTGCTGGCAAAAATGATCACACTAACCTCAAAATATGTTACCGCAAATTTAACCCTTCAGTTACCACAAGCACATTGACTCTGCCACCGATATCATCCGGCATATAGACACATCACGTGCCTAAACACTCAACTTTTCGTAGTCGAGGTTCTATACAAACTCACCCTTAATCGGGGTTACTTAACTTTTCCCAATGTCCTAATGAGTTCAAGGTTTTCAAGTGAATCATTTAACAAATATGCCAATCAACAAAAACTTTTCATAGAAATTTTCAACACAAGGATTTTCATATCAAATTAAACGTACGCATAAAAACTACTACTATCAGTTCGGTAGTTGTGCAAAAATGGACACGCTCGTCCCACGTATGAAAATCATATTGAAAATTATTTCATTGCAGTTCAGATTATCAACAAACGCAAAAGCGTAATAAACAACTTCTTTAAAATGAACCGCTATGGTCCTAGTATGGATTGACTCATGACATGCACATAAAGTAACTGCCCACTTTAAATGGCGTGTAACAAAAGTTTCACACGTACTTCAAAAGGAGTTCAAACGGCATTTGACTCTAAAATTCCTTTCTAACCATAAAATGATATGGAACAAGGTTCACCAACAAAATTTGCGCGCATCAGTTTATTATACAAACACGATGAAACGATTCATAAATACACCTTAGTCAAAACACAAAATGACTTGTGTAAGTTCCAAATTTAAAGATAAGATCAATGCGTTTTCATCATTTAGAGATATTGACTAAAACATCATGAGAAAATCTCAAATTGGGGTAGGCATGCCAGTTTGTAACACTTTCCTAGAAGTTTTCTTGAAATGAAATGACATGCATTAAATAGTTCACGACAAAATTTCAAAAGATGCAGTTCTTCAAATCAATTTCTAAAATTTCTCATCTAGTCTTATAATGACACACGAGTAAAACTTTCCTGACAGAGCTCGCACACATCAATGTGTTTTCCCAAAACTTAGGAGAAAATAAGTGTTAGTAAATGGTTGACACCAAAAAGGGTTCAATCCGATTTCAGATCCCGAATTGCACCAGCAGTGCGCATCAATGTTCAAAACATAAATAATTTCACGCACTCTAGTCTTACGCAAACAATTTTCCAAAATCCTTATCATGGAGCATTTTCATCAAAAGTTTCGCACCCGCAACATAAAACGTTAAAACGTCAATGCTTAAGAGTTTATTCATCAAAATACTCAAAATACACATTTTCTCCAAAACCAAAAAGGTTTGCATTTTCCCCAAAATGTTCCTCGAACCAAAATTGACCAAATGTCAATGACTCACATATTTGTGTTTTCAAAATGTAACGTATTGTAAACTATGCATGATCTCCCCAACACTAAAACCCACTTTGACCAACTGGCCATCATTTATACAATGAGTTAATAAAATATCTTCACTCACGATTCGTTTATCAAAGTGTCGAGGAGTAATGATTACCAAGCTATGCACACCCCTAGGTCGATATAATACATTTACATGAAATTGATAATAAAATATTTAACTGACCGACAGCGCAATAAGCAAATCATTATGAAATGCTACCAAAGTGTTCTTTCATGCATTACTTAGGTCACGTATAAATCAATCCATACACTAAACTATTTGCAATGAAATACGTGTTAACACAAACTATTGAAAGAGAAATTACGCGACACTAAAGTTCCAAAACTCATCTCTTTTGGTCGCCTTATGGCATAAAATAATATTTCTCAACAAAGCCCAAGTGGGACAAAATACCCAACATAACTCATAAATCTGCACATAAGTAAATGGAATATGCACATTGTGAAATTGCACTCACACGACACAAAACGTCGTAAGACAAAACTCCATAAAATTCAATGGGCTTAATGACCTTAAGTTAATAAATTGGCACTAAACACTTTGCCTCCAAACGTCAAATTGCAATAAGCAAAAGTCATGACTAAAACGCCAAAATTCCATAAATCCCCTTTCTGTCGTAATATCATATAAACAACATTGTTTAATAAACTCACATTAAACAAATTTCCCAAAATAGCTTTACATAGACATAATGGAAGACAACTTTCTGTCCAGACTTTAACATATGTGGAGGAGATCCAATGTTAAAGTCATAAGCCGTAGTTACTTGCCCAACATCTTAAACATCGTAAAAGTATAGATATCGCTGTATCCAAAAGCAACGTTGGACAATAACAGAATGAAACAAGTTCTGACGGAGTTTGCAACTCCCGCAATAAAATAGTTTCATGCACGTTCAAAACCATGATTTAAAATCTTGTGTGTGCTAAACATTTTCCAAGATTTTGTAACACAATCTATATAAGGATTTGAAACACAAGAAATAGTTAATGCAATTTATTTTAAAATAAATTTTGTGCATAACTTAGTCGGCACTCAACGTCTCAACCCATACTCCTCCAAATCCCTCCGGTCCACTATTGTCATCCGAATGCTCGAACCTCTTAAGGCAAAGTTGGGAATTACATCGATTATTCTTACGGTTTTTCCTCGACTCAAAGTCGGTCCAATAAGTCTATGGTTCTAATCCAACCATCAATTTCGACCCAAAATGGTCCACTTAAAGCAATCATCATGCTTATCGTCACTCCGAGTGACTAATGCTAAAATCATCCATCTATTCTAACGACTACTCGCTTAGAAACTTCTTCACTACCCCAACGGTCATCACATTAAAATAGTTCAAGTATGCACATGTGACTAGTAGGTTCACCATAACACTGGCCAGGTGTAATTATGAACGTACCATACATGATTATCCATGCTACCCTTGACGTGATTCTCGTTTCTAGCGACTCCATCGACCTCAAAACATCCTATCTTAAAGTGCGTATCGGTGAATTTCACTCTTATTTACTTAAGAAAACGCTGATTTGAGTCTAGGTATCCAAAATCAACACCTAATTCCCTCAAACTTATGCTCTGATACCAACTTGTAACACCCTCAAAATTGGAACGAGCAACAAACTTTAATTTCAATAAAATAACCAAAAGTAGATAAAAATCATCTCTACAAATCATTCCTGAAGATACCTCGGAATTTAAACATCATAATTTCCACAACTAATAACTTAAGACGGGCGTTACTTAACACAACACAAGTTGCTAGTCCCAAATAAATGTGGAAGACTTCACTAATCAAAGTCACCTCTCGTGCACTCTACTAGCACTCGCCACTTCACAGTGTAGCTAAAGCTACTCCCAACCTGAGACTGTTGCACATGCCGACAAATAAAAAAGGTTAGGCTAACGCCTAGTGAGTTCAAGCATTTTATCATGACTATATAAATTCATAAATCGAGAGGGATGTAGTTTTAGTCATGATTTCAAAAGAGTTTACTTTAAATGCAAATCACTCATTTTCCAACTCACACAATTCCCATGCTGAAATCTTTAATATAACATGATTCTAAAAAATGATTTGCATTAAACACGAAGACAACCTGATTTCCAAGAATACGTATTAGACGATGGCAACGCCATGTAAAACATTGCTTTGCGATGCAAGCTCAAACCCAAAACTCACCCAAAATGTGAAAAAACATTAAATTCCCAAATGGTATAAACGTGAATAAAACTCCATTATTCATAATATCCCAACCAGGATTAAACATAATACATTTCCCATAACTTATGAAAAACAATCCATTTAAACATATAATTACGTCACCGAAAACACGGATAAAAGTAATTACCCGAAACAACACTTTTCGGCAACGGGGAAGACCCGCTTACCAACGCAAGTGACGGAACACAAAAGTAAGCCACTTGACAAGTTGGTAAAGCCAAACACTTAACAAGACATATAACGGACGCCGAGTGTGGCCACTTAAAACCACACCCAATTTGGGGCAACATCTTTAACATATTCGCACATAGGACTTACACCATACCGTCGATGCCTAACTGTGCCGCAATGTGGAAAACTATCGTTCCATCATCGGCATAATGACTAAAACGTATTCGCACGTAGGACTTATACCATACTGTCGATGCCTAACCGTGCCGCGATGTGGAAAACTATCGTCCTAACATCGGCATAATGACTAAAACGTATTCGCACGTAGGACTTATACCATACTGTCGATGCCTAACCGTGCCGCGATGTGGAAAACTATAGTCCCAACATCGGTATAATGACTAAAACGTATTCGCACGTAGGACTTATACCATACTGTCGATGCCTAACCGTGCCGCGATGTGGAAAACTATCGTCCCAACATCGGCATAATGACTAAAGTGCTTATGGATCCATTGCATTACTATATAACATTATATGACCCCAAACGAATGAACTAGCGCATTCAAAACATGTAATTCTCAAATAAGATGCATTAAATGCAAAACATAATCAAACGCCCAACATCGGGCTATCAAAAATCGGACAAATGTCCCCAAGACCCAACGGAGTCAAAACCGAGCCATGGGCTCCATAAATCAAATGACCCTTAGTAAAAGTCATAAAATGAATTAAACGTAAACAACACACGCTTAAGCGAATACCCGTTTTAAATTCATGAATAACCCAAAACACAACATTGGGTGGGACCTCCCATTTTCCAAAGGGACTCATATCGTTTACACTTTCAAACCGTCCCATAACATAACTTATGCATACTCCCAAAACATGCGTTAAAAGGGCATTTATACAAATATCCATCTATGGAACAAAACATTTAAATACTTTCATACATGTCTCATTTATTCAAAGCTCAAAATCCCACACGTTCGTATTTTCAAAACGTATCATAACATAAACTATGCATATTTCCAAATAAGCATTAGAAGTGCATTTTCACCAAATTATTTCTATTTATGCAATAAATCATCAAAACATTTTCGTTTATGATTTACTATCAAGTTCCCCAAAAATCCCAAATATGGGCATTTACCACATTTACCAAGTTAAACATTTCAAAGGTTAAAACCCACCAAATAACCCAACATTGGATAATTTTCATGTAAACACATAAATACTTGGAAAATAACATTTTTGGCATGTACAAAGTTTTCACAAAGCAACTTGAACTCACCTTGCTAGACTTAAGCTAAATCTAGAATTTCCCAAACGTAAGCTCCTTTGAGGTCTCCTGCATCTTCAAGCTAAAATCTCCAAAAACCTAGATCCATAAGTTTCCAACCACAACAATTAGATCTAACCATGAACACCATCCACCAACCAGTTTATACCAAAATACCCACTTATATCAAAACCCTAACTTCAAAAATGAAGAGAAGAGAAGATTACCTTAACCACACTTGAATCCACCAACTAATATACTTCTAGCATCACCAAAAGAACCACACACTCCAAATCTTCACAATGGAGGAAAGGGGTTGGGGTGAAACCCTAGAAATTGATGGAGAAGATGAAGTGGAAGGTGACGTTTGTTTTTTAAGAGGTGCTGAAGTCTGAAGTCTGATTTCACTTCTGATTTTTAAGAGTTGGCGCTGAAGTCTGAAATCTGGATTAATAAGACCGTTTGTTTTTGTAAACTGAAAGACATCTGAACATGTATAATTTTCTCTTTATCCCAAAAAATTCAACGTAAATACGTCAATTGAAGTAAGCATCCATGATCGAAAGACGGAACGAAAAAAAAAGAAACAAAAAAAGATGTTGACAAATTTGCGAGGCTGTGGAGTTTTAATCATAACTCACACATCGAAGCTCCGATTTAAGCGATTCAAGATGTTCTAGAAAGCCAACACACATATCTATGATTTTCGTGTTTTTGCAAATTTGGGGTGCATATGGGCCAAAACTGACGTTGAAACTAAAAGAATGGTGTTAGACGAAAATAAGAGGAGATTAAGAGATAGGCTTACCACTTTTTTGTTCAGACCACATTAAGTGATAAGAGACTCTGAAAATAATGAAAAAACAAACGGTCTAAATTATAAAACGTCTGACCGAATCAGACATAATTAGTGATTAAGAGCTGAAAATGGAAAAACAAACAAGGCCGAAGATTTCCTTGAAAGGGTTAAGGTGTCCAACAATGGCGAGGGTTTGATTTGGGGAAGAAGATGGAGAGGAGAGGGGAGATTTAGGGTTTTCTAGAGAGAGAGTTTGGTTTTAGAGAGAGAGAGAGAGAGCTGAGTTGAAGGTGAGAAAATGAAATGGGGAAGGTGAGAGGGAAGAGTCTTAAAAGCAAACAAATAAATCCATCAGATGCATCGCGGACGTCCGCATTGCACCCTCGCGGACGTCCGGCTCACTTTGGCCGAAAACCCCCAAAATTCTCTGTTGCTTCCGCGGACTTCCGCGAGTCGCGGACGTCCGACCCTTGGCCCACGCGGACGTCCGCAAGTCCCAAACTTGTATTTCGATTTTCGGGGTGTTACAATGGACGAAAGTACCACTGGCACTAACAGACCAAATAGACGGGGTTAGTAATTCAGGGACCAATCTTTGACTTATTGAAGTTCAGGTACTCCTTTCAAAGAAATCATATAACCACATGTACCAAAAATGCAATTTACTCTTAAAAATCGAGGATTTGAAAGTTACATTTCACACCCTTATACTTACTTTATTAATTTACTTTATACCTTTTAGTTTTGTATTTTTCATTTTACACATTCATCATATTAACACATATTAACTAAAAATACATTAAAAAAATATTTTTTAATTTTAACAAGTTACACCATTATAATCGTATCGTCGATACCTTCGAAATGAGCCCAATATAGAATATTTTTTGATTTAATTGATTAAATCGTCAAATTATTTGGATTATACGTCTCGTTGCATTACATCGGGTAAATAACTAGTATATATATATAGGGTCCCCTTCTTTTGCTAACTAACCCATTGGTACTAACCGTGCTAACCGATCACAACCATAGATTATTTATATCAACGGTTATAATTAAATCAATGATTATAATATTATCCAAAATTTAAAAAGAGAATGTTGACATTTGTGCATAAGTGCAGAGGGGCATTTTTGTCCAAAACAATAAACATTCAAAATGGAATCACCTACTTTTAAGGGATAATTATCTCATCTCTTCCAAAAAAACAAAAGAGATCGTGGGTATCTAAAACCAAAAACCATCACATTATCGAACACAATCAACAACCCGTCAATTCATATCTTCGATCAACCATTCTTATATGGAACATAATGGTGCTTAAGTTCATCCATTAGTTTTTAAAAGATTAGTTATGTGCATATATGCAATATTTATAAAAGTCTAGTATACGTGCATTTGTGCACATATAAAGTAATTGTTATTTAGAATTCTTTATGCAACATAACTATGTGCACTTATGCAATTGGATTGATGATATAAAAGTCTAACAAAAGTGCATATGTGCACATATCAAGTATCTGTTATCAAAATTCTTTATACTACATAACTATGTGCACTTATGCAATTGGATTGACAATATAAAAGTCTAATAAAAGTGCATATGTGCACATATCAAGTGACTGTTATGAAAATTCTTTATAATAAAATTGGGTATGTGCATATATGCAATGATTATAAAATTTTAATAAAAGTGCATATGTGCACAATTTTTTAGAAAAGTTAAAAGCAAGTATTATTGAGGATTAACCTCGAATATGTCTTTAAATCAACTAATGCGTTAAAGATTAATCATAATCGTGGAATGAATATTAAATTTTATTATTGATAATGATTGAATTTGCTAAAAATAAGGAATGAATATTAAATTTTATTTGGGCTACAAATAAGGAATCATAATCGTGGGATATTGGTGAGATAAACAAGGAAGTAATATAATGGATATATTAATAAATTGAAAATACAATTTTAACCCTACTTTGTAAAACTTGCGTGAACATCAACCAATTGTTAAAGATGATTTTGATTGGTCAATTGATGGTTAACACGGTTAGTACCAATGGATTGGTTAGCAAAAGAATGGCCATATATATATATATATATATATATATATATATATATATATATATATATATATATAGGCTGGGTATCAAGTACAAACCAACTAGTTTGTACAAACTCGTACAAACCATACATAGCTTCATGATTTTGTAAATTTGGCTTCATGAATGTATATATATATATATATTTTGGCTTCATGAATATATAATTTGGCTTCATGAATATATCATTTGGCATTTTTAACTAATTTTTTTACAAAAATGCCCTAAAATACCCTTATTTTTGTAAAAAAATTAGTTAAAAATGCCAAATGATATATTCATGAAGCCAAATTATATATTCATGAAGCCAAAATATATATATATACATTCATAAAGCCAAATTTACAAAATCATGAAGCTATGTATGGTTTGTACGAGTTTGTACAAACTAGTTGGTTTGTACCCGATACCACCCCTATATATATATATATATATATATATATATATATCGAACTCCTTAACATATTTTAACGTAATTATGTATGTTAATGTGATATGTTAAAATGTATTTTTTTAACATAATTAAATCCAAAAACATTCAATATTGGGATCATTTCGAAGGTATCGATGAGACGATTATAATTGTGTAACTTGTTAAAATTAAAACGTATTTTTAACGTATTTTAGTTAATATACGATTATATGTGTTAATATGATGAAGGTGTAAAATTAAAATTAGAAAAGTAAAAGGTATAAAGTAAACTAAGTAAATAATTACAGGGGTATGAAATGTAACTTTGAAATCAAAATATAACAAATTGAGGACAAATGGTACCGTCGCGGACAAATATGTTCCATACGCAGCTTCCCAATCGATGGCCAATTGGTCGGGTCCGCGATCGTGGGCCCAATCGCGGGAAAACGGGGCATTTTTGCAAAACCAAAGAGATTTGGGGCATTTTGGTAACTTAATTTTGAACTTGAGGCATTTTAATATATTTCCGAGTAAATTGCATTTTTGGTACCTGTGGTTATATGATTTCTTTGAAAGGAGTGTATATGGTTATATGGACGTGCTCCTTTCAAAGAAATCATATAACCACAGGTACCAAAAATGCAATTTACTCTTATATATACATAATATATTTGTATATTATTTCTTAAATAACAAAAAACCATTTATTCATACCTTACCCACTAAAATTTCGAGTAAACGGATAATGGATAAGGGGATAACATTTTCTTTACCCATACCCTTATTCAACGGGTCGAAACATAATAGGTAACAGATTTACCCTTGCCCATTGCCAACCTTACGGTGTTAATCAGCTACTTCTACAAACAATGGAGTAAGAGTTTGATAATTTCCAGCCTTTAGAAACCATAAAAGGTAAAGTTTAAAGTGTTCATGATGTTCTTATCATCGTTTATGTTATTGTGTGTGTTTTTCAAGCTACACACAGTTTGAAAACGTCATAAAATAATGGTTCGTGTGACAATCTCAAAACCATAATTCAAAAAGTTGTTGTTGATAGATTTATTAACAAATGAAACACCAAACATTGTGATTTTGAAAGACTTTATCCTTCAAATCAACCATTGAACATATTTATCAAACTGTTATTTTTTTTTCCCGGAAAAGGGGGCGGAACCCTTTGGAAAAAATTTATTCAAAAATAAAAAGAAAAAATTACGAGGGACATACCCCAAGATTTACAAATTGATAGTCTAAGAAATGTTTAAGAAAAAACCGTAAAAGGTCTAACCTTATGTCTCCCAAAGAAATAATAAACCATATTAAAGCTCAAATCCATGCTAAAACCCCTAGAGATCGACTTGAGATCGACTCGGTCAAAACTCGTGAGCTACTCGAGATCGACTCGGTCAACACTCGAGCCGAATAGGCTCGACTCGAACTCGAGCTCGACCCGACATACTAACGAGTCAGGTCGAGCGAACTGATACTCGACTCGATAAGCTCGTGAGATACTCGAATATATCTTATATATAATTAATTTTATATTATAAGTTATAGAATATAATGTAAAATATTAATAATAAATATTTTAATATAATACATTAATAATAAAAAAATATAATATATGAACAAGTTTTTTTGTTCGTTTAGTTAAACGAACGAACATGAACAAGAGTCTCGTTCGTTCATTTATGTTCGTGAACGTTTGTTCGTTCATTTATATTCGTTTAATTATGTTCATTTACGTTCGTAAATAATGTACGTATAATAATAACTAGAGAAGTTAAAGCAAAATAGTTTACGTCAATGTTTGAGTACATTTAGGTTTGTTTACTAATATAATGAATAAACATCACACTAATAATATTATTTTAATTGAATTGATAATAATAATAATAAACTCAGGTTTTTTGGATTTTTTATAAAAACTAATCATGTAAAAGACATGTGTGAACTCTTGAGGGAGTGTGTCTATTCCATCCCACATTAGTGGGATATAGAACCCAATGATTTGAAAGACCCTTTCCCTCTCTTGTTTTTACTTCATTTGTCTTTGCTCAATGACTTGATCTTAAGGGCTTGAGCATAGTGGTTTGAGTCTATATGATTATTTTAATAGGAGTTCCCCAATAAAAGTGGGTTCACCTTGAGTTCTTTTATGCATTAAATGAGTTTGATTCGAGTTCGAGTTTGATTCGAGTTTGAGTTCGAGCTTGAAACGAGTTCGAGTTTGAAACGAGTTCGAGCTTGGGAATTGGCTTTCGAGTCGAGTTCGAGTTTGGATTTTTACTACTCGCGAGTTTTCGAGTCGAGTTCGAGCGCGAGTATTGGCTTTCGAGTTCGAGTCGAGTATAATGATACTCGAACTCGACTCGCATCATTTATACCTCTAAGCATAACTATTCCCAATGTCATAGCCCAACAACAATGGAAGAGGAATAGCCCCTACAATATATCTTGAGAAACCATCCGGAAGCCCATCTGAATAAAAAAATGAACCATTTTGTATAGGGTTATAAACGAATCGAATGTTCAGTGAACCGTTCGTGAACCGTTCAACGGGAAGTTTGTTTATGTTCGTTTATTTAATAAATGAACGAACATGAACACATTTTTTTGTTCGTTTAGTTAAATGAACGAACATGGACAATGGTCTCGTTCATTCATTTATGTCCGTTAATGTTCGTTCGTTTATGTTCGCTTACGTTCATTTATGTTCTTTTACGTCTGTTCATATATATAAACTGTTGGGTCATCAAAGATTTGAAGATGACCTGATCTCCTTCCATACTTTGAAAAACATCTTTTATACTTAGAGAAATTTTAGATGGTTCTTTGTAATAGCTTAGTCATACTGTCAAAGTTCGGTGAAGTCAAAGATCAGCCGAAATCAAGAAGAAGTATATCTACCAATGTGGATTGAAAATGGACCTCTCAACCCAAACTAAGCTGTCTCACCGATTGTCTCCATGAAAATTGGTGAGATCCCAAACAGGAGATTTCCCCTCTTTTCTCCTTGCCAAGAAGATCTTCATCATAAGAGGTAAGTTTGGCTATCCCACCGATTGTCCCCATGAAAATCGGTGGGATCCTCAAAATTGGAGGATTCTCTCATGACATCCTTCCTAAGAAGACTTCCACCTACCTTGTCCATGACAAGTCGGTGGGATTTTCAAATAGGAGAATCCTCCCTTGTGTCCATGCTAAAAGGTTTTATCATCAAAGAAGGAATGTCTGGGTATGGAAGAAAAATGTTCTTTTGTCCTTTTTCCCATTCTTAGATATTGTCTCCATCAAACCTTTCTAGTATTATAGGAAAAGACACATCAACTTTTAAGAGTCAAACCTGACCTTCAAATGACAAAGTGACAAGTGTCCCATGCATCACATACTCATGGCACTATATAAAGATGAAGACTTCTCCATGTAGAAAAACACTTACAACTCTTGAAGATTACTCTGCTCCTTTCTCTCTTTGAACTTTATAGCTTTCAATCTTTATGTTTTAGAAGTTGTTTAGTTTTCAGTATTACTTTGTGAAGATTGTTAGAATAGATTTTATCTGTTCTTTCCGCAACAATCTAATTGTTCTATGTGTTCTATGTGTAATTCTTGATTTGAATATTTTCAATAAAAGAATTAATTAAAGTGAAAAAATTGTGTATTGTATTCAAACCCCCCCCCTTCTACAATACCTGTTATTGTTATTATTAGCCATCTGGGACTAACATAAACTTATTTATATAATATGAAATTAATATGTAAAATCATCTAGTAAATTGATCTTCTAGAAGTAATTTTTATACCTCATAATTTAACCGGTTTTTCATGTTGTTAAAGTTTTTTTTACGAACAAAATGTTGAGTACAGTGGTTGCTTATTGTTCATTTGGGTTTGTTCGTTTATGTTCATTTAAGTTCGTTCATTTAGGTTTGTTTATGTTCATTTAAGTTCCTTCGTTTACGTTCATTTAAGTTCGTTCATTTAGGTTTGTTTATGTTCATTTAAGTTCCTTCGTTTATGTTCATTTAAGTTCGTTCGTTTACGTTCTTTTAGCTCCTAATGAACGAACATGAACGAACAAATTTTCTTAACAAATGAACATGAACACAAAATAATTCATTTGTTTACCATTCGTGTTTGTTCGGTGAAGTTAAACAAACGAACATGAAGCCTCCGTTCGTGTTCGTTCGATTCGTTTACGACCTACTTTTGTAACAAACTCCTACTTCATGGCCCAGGACTAATACTTTGAGAATAGCCTCCAAAATACTTGGGTAATCAGCCCATCCTCCTTTTAAAAAGCCCAAATAAACAATCCAACCTTCAAAATAGGCTAAGTCCATCTCAACACCATCTTTGGCCCAAGTTAAGATAGCAAACCTGATTTGAAAGCAAGCCCAGACATTTAGGTAGTAGTAGACTAGTAGTAGTCCAAATAATAACTCCAAACTTGTTTTAAATGGCCCATTGTTGTAGCCCAATCTCCCAAATGAATAGACCAGACCCAATATTAATCCCAAATCCATCTTCGTCCCAGATTAAACAAACTTGAGCACAACACCCTTATCCATCCATCCAACACAGGTGCACATGAGGACAATTTTCAATAAGCACATCACCACCCATTCACTCCAAATCACCAACACACAAGATTTACTTGACCAATTTGGCCATAGAAATTGCAGAAACCAAGGATAATCAGATTCCCAAAACCAAACTCTGATCCCAAAGAACACCCTTATTCCAAAAAGCAAGAGATTGGATACACAATATGCATTATTGCTGTAAACTGGTACAAGTCAATAAAGCACCATTTCCCTCTAAACTGCAGGCGTCTGTCATCTAAGCCATACCCCTCTAAACTAAACTGCATGCACCATAATTAGGAACCAATTTGGCCATTGGTACACCACAGAAAGACTTGAGACAGAAGCTCCCAGAACATTATCAAAGCATACCGAACATGTATAGGATCACCAATCAAAAGATCTGCCTATGCTCAGACACACCCAACACAGAATCTGATCCCATGATTCCATTAAGGCATGAACCGGACTGTAAGACCAAAAAACCAGCAAAAGTTGAACCAAAAAGTTAACAAAAAGAAAATTCCATCCTTAGAAAAATGTGAGTGCAAACGAACAGAGAAAAGAAAGCTCCATAAAAGTAAAGTAAAAACAATGGATTGATCAGTGTCAACATCCACATACAATATTACCTTGCTAGAAAAGCATGAAGCAAAGGTAAACAAACAATAGGGCATTGAAGCCTAAAATTTAGACCAAAAACACAGACACCCAAAGATTGAACACATCAGAAATGAAGCTCCAGAAACCCAATAAAGAATCAACCTGAAGAATCATTGATCTGTGCCATCTCCATGAATTACACCTTATCATCTGTTGTTTTCTCAACTTTCTGTATTCATTAATCCACATAAGAATATATGAGATATACAATTTACCTTATAGGTCCCTGTTCTATTACATAATTACTATTTTATCTTAACTCTCAACACTCCCCCTCAAGATTGGCGAAAAATATTCACTAAGCCCATCTTGTCACATAATCTAGTAAGACCTAGAGTGCTAAGACCCTTTCTAAGGCAATCTGCTACTTGATCCTTGGTTGGAACATGACTTATCTTCAGTAGTCCATTCTCCAGCTTCTCCTTGATAAAAAACCTATCAATCTCAATGTGCTTGGTTTTATCATGATGCACCGGGTTGTTGGCGATGTTGATTGCCGAGTTGTTATCACACAAGAGTCTCATGTGAGTAACTTGGTCCATCTTCAATTCGACCAGAAGAGCCTTCAACCATAACAACTCGCAAACTCCCAAGGCCATTGCCCTATACTCGGCCTCAGCTGTAGACCGTGCCACCACAGATTGTTTCTTGCTCTTCCAAGAGACCAAGTTACCTCCCACGAAGACACAATATCCCGAGGTGGATCTCATGTCATCGGTGCACCTCGCCCAGTCAGAATCGTTGTAAGCCTCGATACCAAGGTGACCGTTGTTTTTGAATAACAATCCTTTTCCAGGAGCACTCTTCAAGTATCTTAGGATGTGATAAACTGCATCCATGTGGCTTTTTCTTGGATCGTGCATGTAGCGACTCACCACACTTACTGCAAACGAGATATCGAGACGAGTGTGACTTAGGTAAATCAGTCGGCCTACTAACCTCTGGTATCTCTCTCGATCAACTCGCTTCTCGATTTCCATCCGTAAGTTGTGCCTCTGATCAATAGGAGTAGTTGCAGGCCTACATCCCAGCACGTCGGTCTCCTTAAGCAAGTCTAGTACATACTTCCTCTGAGATAGAACAATCCCATCTGCTCCACGAGCTATCTCAATCCCAAGGAAGTATTTAAGCAAGCCAAGGTCCTTCACCTCAAATTCTTTGGCTAATCTCATCTTTAGTTGAGCAATCTCCGTCTCATCATCACCCGTAATGATCATATCATCAACATAAACTGCTAGCATAGTAGTATGACCTCTATTATGTCGGAAGCACAAGGTATGATCATCGTTGGTTTGTCGATAACCCATGCTTAGCATAGCCCTCCTGACTCTATCAAACCAAGCTCGAGGAGATTGTTTCAATCCGTACAATGACTTCTTCAATCTACAGACTTTGCCCGTTGTTTGGTTGGTGTTGAAGCCTGGGGGTATCTCCATGTACACCTCTTCCTGTAGATCCCCGTGAAGAAACGCCTTCTTTACATCAAGTTGATGCAATTGCCATTCACTGTTCACAACAATAGAGATAAGTGTCCGTACGGTGCTCATCTTTGCAACCGGTGCAAAGGTCTCATTATAGTCAACGCCATATGTTTGACTATACCCCTTTGCCACCAATCGTGCCTTGTAACGATCAACTTTTCCATCTGGGTTTTGTTTTACTGTGAAGACCCATTTGCATCCAACTGGTTTTTTTTAGCTGGTAGTAATACAAGCTCCCATGTATCATTTTTGTCGAGGGCTCTAAGTTCCTCTAACATGGCAGCCCTCCACTTTGGGTCTTCTTTAGCTACCTGCCAACACTTGGGTATAGAAGCCATATCGAGAGATGTAACGAATGCTCCATGAGTATGTGATGTGTTAGAATACGAGACAAAGTGAGCAATGTCATGCTCAACACGATATCGAGGAGGTGGATTACCCGCATTACTACAATAGCTTCGTCTCATGAAATAGAAGGAGAATGAGGGATTATACCATCGAGATCGGATGGATCCATGAAGGCAGACTCTCTTGGATTCAGTTGGCCCTCGTTCTGTTTCCTCCTTTTGTACACTCTCAATTCCCCCGGAGTCTGATTCCTACTCTCTTGGATTACATCTTCCGGATCGTCTTGAGTCTGATCCTCTTTCTCTTGGCTTCCATCTTCCATCTCCCTTGGAATCTGATTGTCTCTCTCTTGGCTTCCATCTTCCACCTCATCCTCGTTTGTAGGACATGGGATAGATCCTACAATCACCTCGGTCTCACCATTAATTTGATTTTCACTTTCTTGGCTTCCATCTTCTAACTCATCCTTGTTTGTAGAACATGGGCATGGGATAGATCCCACAATCACCTGAGTCTCACCACTAATGTTCTCCCCCTCGTGCCTAATGGCACCAGGCAAGCCATCAAAAGGTGAGGTAACCTTGCTGGAGTAATACGACTCTTGCTCTCGGAAAGTGACATCCATGCTTACAAACAACTTTCGTTCTATTGGGCTCCAACAAACATATCCCTTTTGAGTAGTAGAATAACCCACAAAGATGCACTTCACTGACTTTGGATCCAACTTTCCCACTGTTGGTCTATTGTCTTTCACAAAACGCACACAACCAAAGACTTTTAAAGGAAGAATGTACTCGTTCTCTCCCTTTAACATCATAATTGGGGTCTTCCACTCTAACAACTTAGATGACATCCTATTAATTAGATATGCGGCAGTTAAGACAGCTTGTCCCCACAAATGTTTAGGAACATTCATTGATATCATCATGCATCTGGTTACCTCTAGTAGATGTCTATTTTTTCTCTCTGCTACGCCATTCTGAGCTGGTGTATAAGGACATGTGGTTTGATGATGTATCCCATGAGCTGACAAATACTCCTGTAAGGCCTTGTTTGTATATTCTGTCCCATTATCTGATCTCAACACCTTCACCGTTGCACCATACTGAGTCTGAACTGCCTTATGGAAGTCCTTGAAACAAACAACCACATCACTCTTGTTTTTCATCAAGTATAACCAAGTAACATGAGTATAACAATCAATAAAAGTCACAAAATATTTATAACCATTAATTGAAGTGGTAGAGCACGGCCCCCATACATCAGAATGTATCAAATCAAAAACACAAGTACTTCTAATACCAGAGCTCACATAAGAACTTCTGGTTTGTTTGCCAAATTCACACGCATCACACACGAGTTTCTGTTTGTCAGCTTTCTCATACATAGATGGATACAAAAGACTTAAAGAACCAAAAGATGAGTGCCCCATGCGCTGATGATGTAGTAGTAGCTCGGCCTCCACACTCCCAACTGGTTTCGTTGATTCTACTTTATCCACCATAGATGCCAATATTGTGTCCATCTCTCCTCTATCCAAGTACCACAACCCATTACGCCATGTGCCAGTCCCAAGTCTTCGGCATGTCCCCTTCTCTTGAAAGATTACCTTAGGAATATCAAAAGAAACAACACATTTGAGTTGAAGAATTATAGCACTGATGGATAGGAGGTTAACAGGAAAGGAAGGAGCATGCAACACATTTGAAAGGGCCATGGACTTGGTACACTTAACAATACCCTTGCCTACAACATGTTGTGCAGTACCGTCAGTCGTTTGAATGGTTTCTGGGACTGCTAGGTGGGTGTAGGTGAGAAACTCATCATGAGCTCCCGTGACATGTTGAGTTGCACCAGAATCTACTATCCATTCAGAGGCTCTTGCGGTGGGCATGGATGCAAGTGTATGAGTACATGTGTCCGAGTAGGCATAAGTGGGGATATTACCTCTGGATGAATGAGGCATAGAGGCTCCAACAGCAGTAGCCTTCTTGCTATCATCACTTGCTAGTTTCATCTTCCTCCATATCTCCAAAACCTCTTGCTCCATGTTTTCTGTCGGGCTCGTTGAATAAGTATTCTCCTCCTCTGACATTGTTAGGTTAGCCCTGTATCCTCCAAATGAGCCACCTCTACCACCTCTACGACCACCACGACCATGTCCTCGTCCACCGATATCTCTCTCTCTCTAGGAGGCTTTGGACACGCTCTGCTCAAGTGACCAGCCTCGCCACAATTATAGCATCTACGAATTTCGCCATAACTCCCAGAGAGGTTTTGGCTCGATGCTGCCAAGGACGATCGCGCTCCTGGAAGTCCATTGGCATCAGACAGTAACTTCATCCGACTCTCTTCTTGCATCATAGCCGTAATCGCCTCGTTAAGTGTGGGAATTTTTTCCTGAGCCAAAAGAACTGCCCTCATCTGATCAAATGCAGGGTTGAGATGTTTTAGGAACTGCATAGTCCTCCTTTGCCCAGAGACTTCTCTGCCCTGACATTCAGGATCTTTGCAACTAATCATGGGTGAAAAGTGGTCATAGTCGGTCCAAAGACGCTCCAACTCTATGGCATATTCTTGAACAGTCCTATCTCCTTGAAAAACCGCATCTATTTCCTGTTCAATCTGGAATACCCTCATGTTGTTCCCCTCTCCAGCATAGGTCATCTTCAACTTCTTCCAGATGTCTAGTACACTCGAAATGCCATCAACAGTGACGGCAATCGATGAGACCATGGAGTTGAGCAGCCAAGTATACACTGACATGTGCGTGGCCCTCCAGGTCTTCCACTCGGCACTTGTGGGGTCAGCAGGCTCCTTCTCCTCTCCTGTTAGGTAACCCTCAAGACCCCTCCCTGCCAGGGCTCCAATAATCCGTCTTGACCAGCTCAAGTACGTGGCTGGTCCGTCAAGCTTTAGGTCCACGGGAAGAAGTTCGAGCCTCAGAGGTTGCTGTTGTGTTCCTGCTATCACAGCTGATGCCTCTGCTTGCTTTACCAGTTTTAGCAATACTTTTACATCTTCCTCGTTTAACTTTCCAAAAAGTTTCTCCATCCTTGTAAAACACCGTGACAAATTTGAAGCCGATACCTACTGCAATCAGAGAGGGTCAGTCGTCAAAATTAGGGTTTCTTCGTGAAAGGTTCTCATGGAAGCAATAACAATCGATTGACATAGAGGAGGGTCGATCGATTGAAGTAGTGGATTTCGGTTCGGTCTTCCAAGTCGGCTATTAGGTTTCACGCCTCTGATTCCCGCTCATTTTCTGGAGCTCTGATACCATGTTGTTTTCTCAACTTTCTGTATTCATTAATCCACATAAGAATATATGAGATATACAATTTACCTTATAGGTCCCTGTTCTATTGCATAATTACTATTTTATCTTAACTCTCAACATCATCACTCCAGCAGTATAGTAGCTACAACTCTGAAAGTTCAAAGCAAGGATCCTGCCTGAGGCCAATAACCATATATATGCAAATACATGTAATTGCTCATAAACAGGTTTAAAAACTGATGAATCCCCTGTACACGAAATTGTAAATCCCCAAAAAAACATCCAACCCTCCAAACCTCCTTAGAACACCAAATCAAGTTCAAATAGCCTATCTCCTCTTCCCTACACCCCCTATGCCTTCAACCCCAAAATCTCTTTTGAGGTCTTCTTAATGGTAAAAACATCTGCACAAAATTTTGTTAGTATAAAACAATGACATACCCCACCCCTCTTCCTTACGAACCCCCCCCAAAAAGAACCCATCCCAAAGGATCGATCACATTTGTAGTATCAAACTGTTACGTAATATAGACTGAGCGGTAAAAAAGTTATTATATCGTCTAGCACAGCAACCGAAAATAATTCCATACAAATAGCTTACTTTATACGAACAACTTAATCCATACAGGGCCTAAAAATGAGTAACTATTTTATACTTTCATTTGGACACTCACTCCACAAACTAACTGGCAATCATATGCATAAACATGCCCATCTTGCAAAACACAAGATAACCAAAAACATCTAAACAAACTATATATACTCTTCTAAGAAAAAACAAACAAAATGCATAACAGCCTCCAAGTCCCTTTCACTAGCAACAACCAAAACCAAAATCAAGAAAACAATAGGAACCAAAAGCAACCAAAAAGAATCTATGACTCTACGAGCATCTCCAAAATGGAGATTTTGGGGATTTTCAGCATATTTTTTGCTACAATAGATCCTCCAAATTCTGCAAATTTACAAAACTCCTGAAAAATGATTACCATGGGAGAGAAATAAAATTTTATTATATTATTATCCTATAAGAAACCTTGAAATTAAATGTTTAGAAGAGAAATAATATTTTAGTAAATGTATGGATTATTTTAATAATACAACTAATGTTGTAATCTAAAAAATGGAGAAGCTTGTGCAATTATTTTTTGAAAAGTTTGAATTTGATTCTCCATTTTGGGAAAGTTGCTCTAAATATCAACCAGATTTACCCAAATAGATTCAACAACGCACACCAAAATTCAGGCAGTCTTTCCAAGCAAGCTAAATCCATACATAGTTAGCAAAGCAAGCCTGGATAAATCAAGTTTCATGCAATTTTTCAGACTAATCCAAGTAACTATAAGCAAACTAACCATCAAAGATAAAATACCCACCAACAAACCAAACTGGCAACCAACTAATGGTGTTACTACCAGTAACATGAGATGCGTTGCGAATCCAACTAACTATAAGACCAAACCTGAAAGTGATGCACTTCTCGTTTGTTAATATCCTCTCAGATTCTGAATTGGCTTTAACAAGTTGTCGATCCGTTCGTCCTCATTTTTAGTCACTTCATATCCTGTATCAGAGCATCGATTCTACCAAAAGTCCTTGGAAATAAATGACATTCAACTCCAACAGTTTCCCCATTATGGACATAAATTATATTACTAAAATATTATCTCTCTCCTAAACATTGATAGAAAAAACAAAAAATCATTTCCCTCCAAAGTAATCAATCTCTCCTATTTTCTCCATTTTGGAGAAGGTTTTGGATAATCTGTTGGAGCAAAAAAACTTGCCAAAATCCCCAAAATCTTCGTTTTGGAGAATTTGTTGGAGATGCTCTCATGTAGGTAAGGGTGGGTGCCCTTGGTCATCCTTGACCAAAATCCATAATAGGCCATCTAAAAGTTCTTAGGAGGACAACCATATACTTCCCTAGAATACGTCAGTTTATAAATTTAATAAAATTTCGAATACTGCATTATGAAGACTTGGTATTGTACAAGTGAAATTGGCTTTCTATTTGCATGGTACAATTTGCATTGCATATAAAAAGAAGTTTGTACATTATGATGTACCATTCAATTTGCATTGCATATAAAATTGGTCATATAAATTTGTGGTGAAGTTTGGGATAAGTTCAAGTGGCAAAGATAAACAAACGAGAAGAGATCCATACCATATGAGCTTTCCGTAACCTCATCACTGTGTGTGGAGCATAGTTGTAACTTGTACAAGGACACCATGGTTATGTGATATGAATCTTCAAATAGACATTTAAGTATTTTCCTCAAGTTGATATATAGTCCATTAGATTACGTTGATATATTATTCTAACATCTGTATTTGAGCTTTGTGTATGCTAAAAATTATATGATATTCACAGACAATTTCTGGTACAGATTTGTGCGTGTATGCTAAAAATTATCAAGATCCTATTAACAATGGAATTGCTAGCTTTGAGCAAAACAAATCTTCTGCATTTAATAAATGCTTGACTAACATGTACAAGATCAATAGCCTTCCTTCAATCAACACTACATAGCCTCAGCAACTCCTGAAAGAAAGTACATAACAAAGTCCATGTAAATGAATGAACAACTCAATAGTTGAGATATACGCAAGGGCAAAAAAGGAACACGAATAAATGTATCAAAATGAGAAAAAAGGAGTCTCACATGATCTTTCAGTAGTATATATAGGTATGCCATAATCATCGAAGACAGAATCATCAAGATTGATTAGGAAGCTGAGCAAATGTCCCAGTATTGGGGACACAACCCTCGACCATCATTTTCTCATAAATTGCATACGCATGAGCAGGATTTCCTGCAAGGCTATACCCTCCAATGAGCGCATTATATGTGAACACATTGGCCTCCAAACCCATAACTTGAAGTTCTCTATACATCTTTCCCGCTTCCTCTATCTTTCCAACAATCCCAAGATTAAGAATCAAAACATTATAAGTATACAAATTTGGAGAAACCCCTCTGCTCCGCATCTCATCAAAAAGCACCAAAGTATCATCTATTCTACGCACGGTTCCAAGCCTATTGATCGTGAGGTTGTACGAAATTACATTAGGATCAAGGCCCGTTTCCTTCATTTGATCAAAGTAGCACATAACATCATCAACTCTCCCCACAAGACAAAGGCAATTTATGAGGATTGTGTACGACCTTAAATCTGGTCTTATTCCTTCTTTCACCATCTTATTGAATAAATCATAAGCAGTCTCCACGTCACCGTATTTTCCATACCCATTCATTAAGATGTTATAGATAGCATTGTTGGGTTTGCATCCATACTCCACCATCTCATTAAAGAAGTCTTTTGCTTCATCTAATTTCCCTTGCTTTAAGAGACCATCGATGAGTGGACCACATGTGCAAGGAGTAGGAGAAAAAACTCCACTTATAAGATCATAATACATATCCATTGCCTTTTTAAACTATTTGACTTCACGAGACCACTAAGCATATTGTGAGTTATCGTGTTAGGCTTACATCCCCTGCAAAGCATCTCATCGTACAAATCAAAAAGCTCATCAACTCTCCCAGAGTTAGCAAGATCACCTAACAACAAGTTATAGGTGAAAACATTTGGAACACACCCGGAATTCTTCATTTCCTTAAATAGATCCCAAGCCTTTTCGTAAAGATGATCATCGAGAAGAGCATCAATCATTGGATAATATGCTTCTAGTGTTGGTTGAATACTGTAATCTTTTGTTACCTTCAAAAACAATGCATGGGCTTCAAGAGTTTTCTTCTGCTTACACGAAGTCTTGATAAGAGGAATCATTACCGAATCATTGATGCAAGTTCCATTGGATATCAACCCTTCCATAAAAGAGATAGAATTATCTAACGCAGCTTCACTTGTGATTCCTTCCATGAGATCTTTCCAAAAAATCCTCTCGGGTCTATTTCTGACGCGATGAATGAAGTCCTCCGTGATTTTCAAAGCATCGTCAACCTTTCCATACTTGACAATGCTCGGAGGTATTGTGCACAAAGTTACACAATCTGGATTGACCATTTTCTTCATTTGATTGAAGAGCCAAAATGCATCATGGACCCTATTCTCCTTTGTTAAACCGAAAATGATTGTATTGTAAGTAAAAACATCGGGCATACAACTGTTGTAAGTCATTTGAGTCATAAATTTCAGAGCCAAATCAACCCCGTCATTCTTGCAAATACAATCAAGAAGGGTGTTTGGTGGGTACCCACATGAAGCCATGCTTTCAAATAACTTAATAGCTTCTTGAACCCTACCTTCTTTCCTTAATCCAGCCAACAACGTGTTGTAGGTTACGATAGTTGGTGAAAGATTCATCACCTCCATTTTATGAAACATATCCCAAGCCTCATCCACCCGTTCAGCCTTGTAAAGCGTATCAATCAAAGAAATGATTACAATCACATTCGGGTCACACCCACTTTCCATCTCATCAAGTAACTGTATCGCCTCATCGATTTTCCCAGCTTTACTTAAACACTTCATCATCATATTATAAGTAATCGAATCTGGAGCAAGACCACTTTTCTTAAGCTCATAAAACATCTTCTTAGCCTCCCCAATCCTACCCAATTCTGCAAGACTGTACAAAGATGCATTGCATGCAACAACATTAGGAACAACTCCTCGCACCTTCATCTTCTCAAAAGTTTCAAGAGCTTTATCGGGTTCCCCAAACTTGCCATAATAATCGATAAAAAGTATGTATGTGTAGGCAGTAGGTTCAATACCTAAAGAGCCGAGGCTACCAAACAACTCCAATGCCCCATCTAATCTATCAACTCTCAAAAGCCCACGAATCAGGGTGTTATATGTTTGAAGATTTGGCGAAATACCTTTACTTTTCATGGAGTTTAAGGTAACAAATGCTTCATCGACTTTTCCAACTTTGCATAAGGCGTCAATATAAATAGTGAAAGTCACAACATCCACCACATAACCATCCGCCTCCATCTCCGTCCAAAATGATTGAACCGATTCCAAATCCCCAGAATCACCAAATTTATCCATCAAAGTAATGTAAGTAACGTGGTCTGGTTTATGACAACTAGACTTCATCTTAACAAACATTTCTTTAGCCCTTGCAAGTTTTCATGCATTGCAAAGTGCATCAATTAGAACAGTGTACGTAACAACATCGGGCCCACAACTCTCACCATCCATTCTCTTAAAAATCTCAAAAGCTTCGTCTATCTTTCCTGCTCTACCAAGCACCCTAATGCATATAGTGAAAGTATACACATTTGGCTTCAACCCCAACCATTCCATCTCTCTCAACAACCCCATAACATTTTTGGTATCCCTTCGTTTTCCCAATGCCACCATAAGTGCTGAGTAAGTCTTGAGACTTGGCTTAATCCATTCAGACAACATTCTTCTATAAACTTTAGGTTTCGGATTTCAGATTTTTTCGGATTCGGGTTGGTCGGGTTTCGGGTTAATGTCGGTCGGGTTCCCCACATAAAATCCTTATCTCCTGGGTGACTCCATAATCTTACGGAAAATTGACTCCAATTTCACAATTAGTTTAAGCATTTTTCTCCCACTTTTATCAAAATGTTGTTTTCACAATTTCCAGGTCCATGTCTATAAATTGATCAAATTCATTTTTTAGTGTGTTTTTTTAACTAGGTTGATAATTACGGATTTAAATCTACAGATATAGTGACATTTCGATCAAAATAAAAGACAGATGCTTAGAAGACTAATTTACTAGTCTAAAATGGCTAGTTGGATTAATTTCCCAAATCTTTCGACCTTTGTACAAGTGCCATAATTGCCATCGAATATTTTTTTCTTTTAGTTTAGATTAGGACAAATCCTTTATTTCAGAGCGGAATGGTTAAATGGATCTGAAAGGGGTTTAAAATCTTATGTATTCTTCCAAGGTTCTTTATTACAAAATACTTATTTATTTATCAAAATCAATATTGACATGCGGGACAAAATAATTGTCGTAATATAAATGATACAAATTATTAAGTTTGGATATATTATTAGAATTTCTTAGTTTTTCGACTATGATACTCGACATTATCACAAAACGAATCATAACTATTCCGAATTTTTTAACTGTAGTAAGTCGGGAAAGCAATTCTTAATTGTTGGTATTAAAAATACAAAAGTTGATTCGGTAGCATGAGCACTGTTCTAAAAAACTCGCCGCACAGCCGCCATGGCGCGTCATGGCACTAAGGCTTGTGTCTCACGCCACGTTAAGCCTGTGGCACGCCATTCGCCTAATGCGCAATTTTCGTAATGCGATATTTGTTTTTTCTTTATGTTTTTAATGTCTTATTTGCAAGTGTTTAATATATATAACCTAATTTAACTTGTTTATGACTATTAACCCATTGAGTAACACTACAAAACATATGTTTTATATATAATATTATATATAAATTGGAAATTTGACGCCATATGTCACGCCTTGAAAACGCCATAGCTTCGTCGTGGCTCCTAAGGCTTGAGGCTTGACCTTGCCACCACGCCACACGCCATTTAGAACCTTGAGCATGAGCTATATTAAGGACTCGATGTCATTATGTTAATAAAAAATGGTTAAAAAATATCTAAAATAATCAAAATCTTAATAATAATTTATGTTGGTGCAAGTGTACCCAGCTTTAAATATTGTGATATATTTTTGGTACACATAAAATCACATCTCCATATTTATTTTGATGATTACAAAACACACCGCATTATTTGTTGTCTAATATTTTATCTGAGTGTGCAGATATTTAAATGATCTCGATAAATTTTTTATCTGAAGAATCCAAGTCTGAAGAGTTTCGTCATTTTATTTTAAAATGATAAACACCCTAAAATATTTTATCACTTGGATATTTCGTATCTATATAAATATATTTGAATCAAATATATATAATATATATATGTTTTTATATATAAATCACTGATATATATATATTAATATGCTGTCTACTACTGTTCATCTGTTGCAAAAGATTGTGATCAGCCGAAGTAACCTGCGTTGCCATGCTCTCATTGGACAAATCTTTAGGCGGTATACCGCCAAGGTTCACGCGGTATACCGCGTCACTATTCACCCGACAGTTCAACTGCATGGGAAGCTTCTTCTGTCAGACAACCTTTTTTAGGCGGTATACCGCCGTGTGCAACGCGGTATACCGCGGGTACTTTGTAGCCGTTGATTTTTGCAGGTTGACCTTCTCCTTGCAGTACACTTTTTCTGACGCAGGTATACCGCGATGGTTTGGCGGTATACCGCGAAATCTCTCAAGGCTGATGATCATCCAGTATAAATACAAGCATCCAGCTGCCTTCAATGCCACACCAACTTCAGCAATAAATTCTCCCTCAGCATTTGATTATTATTCTGCTGCTTTCTTACTCACACTAAATCACTTAAACTGATAAAATTAATTTTTGAGCAAGAAATCTTGAGTTGATAGCAGATTAAAATCTCTCGATAAGTTGAATCAGCAACACAACTCAAGTGATCAAACTCTCTAAAAATATCCAAGTGATAAACCTTATTCAAGAGTGATTATTCATATTAAAATCTATACCCTCTTGTAAGTGTTTGAATTAGAGTGAGTGATCCACATTAATCTCTCAAAGAAGAGTGTTTCGCGTTTGTTGTATTAAGGTTTGTGTTTCTACCGTAAAGAACACGCTTCGTATTGGATCTCCGAGAAGTGTTATTTTCTCGAGGTGGACTAGCCAACTTTGTGTTTGGTGAACCACTTTAAAAATACCGTTGTCAAGTATTCTCTTTCCCTTATCTATTTACATTTCCGCTGTGCATTTAAATTATATCTGTTTATATAATTGTTGTATATTTACTTGTTTATACTCTGCTTTATTTTTACTGTATTTATTTGTTCAAAGAATTTTTGAAAGAAAAAGATTTTAAATACAACCTTACCCCCCCCCTTAGGTTGTCCAACATTTGGTATCAGAGCAGGTCTTTCAAAATATTCTGCATATTTTTCTCTTATTCTTCTAAATGGCTCAACAAACTAATATCGTGTTTTCAAAACCTCCTTTGATAGATACTGAAAAGTTTGGCATTTGGGCCGAGCTATTTGAATGTCACGTGCGTGGCAAAAATCAAAAGATTTGGAACATCATAGAAAAAGGGAATTTTAAACCCACCATTGTGAAAGATGATGTTTATATTGATAAACCTATAGATGACTGGACTACTTCTGATGAAGCTCATTTTTGTTTAAACTTTGAAGCTAAGAATATTTTATATGCTGCTTTAACATCTGACGAAATTGAAAGAGTATATACTTATAAAACTGCAAATCAAATATGGGAAAGTTTAAATAATACTCATCGTGGAAACACGGAGGTTAAATCTAGTAAAGTAAATATTTTAGTTCACGATTATGAACTATTCGAAATGAAACAAGATGAGTCAATTGACTCAATGTTTAAAAGATTTAACCTTATTGTGACTACTTTGAAAGGTTTGGATCGCACTTATCCTAACGAGGACTATATAAGGAAAATCCTACGAGCTCTTCCTTCGGAGTGGATGCAAAAGATAACATCCTTAGAAGACTCCCGTGACCTTTCCATAATGAAGATAGATGACTTGATCGGTAATCTTAAAGTGCATGAAATTGCACTTAAAAGAAACAAAGACCGGGAGCAAGTTAAAAAGAAATCAATCGCTCTCAATGTCTCAACACCAAAAGATGAGAAGAAAAAGGAGAAAGCTAGCTCCTCGAAAGATCCATCCGAAACTCTCGATGAAGTCGCCATGTTGGTAAGAAACTTTTCCAAATTTCTTAATAATAATAATAAATTTTCTAACAATGGCAGATTTCAAAGAAACGGTAACTACCGTCGTGGTGGTGATAATCGAAGTCGTAAGTTCCATAAACGAGACGAAAAAGTTAAGAAAAATGGCGACTCGAGTGAAGACGATAAAGCTAAGCCAAAGAGAGGCTTTTGCTACTCATGTGGTGACAAAGACCACTACGCCAATGAATGTCCGAAAAAGAACAAATTCCAAAAGAAGAAGGAGAAAGCCTTCATTGGAGGCGCGTGGAGCGAGAGTGAAGAAGAAGATGACTATCAAGCCATTTGTCTTATGGCCGATAGCGACGACGAGGTAAAATCTTCTTACTCGGATTACGATAGTGATTATGAAAGTGATAGTGAAAATAATCTTGAAGAATTATATGAATCTTTTCATAAAATGGCCGCTCTTGCAAATCGTTACCAAGATGAGAATGCTATGTTAAAAGAAACTGTAAATGCATGTAAAAAGGAAATAAAAAATGTTAAACAAAAATCTGAAAATGATATAGATATAATTGCTAAATTAGAAACTAAATTAGGAGAAAAAGATTTTTGTAAATCTTGTGATGTTTTAAATAAAGAAATTGCATGCTTGAATAAAAAATCACATGAAAATATTATTTGTACAAAATGTGATATTCTTGATAATGAGATTACATGTTTAAAGGCTAAATGTGCTTCATATGAAAAAGATAACATGCTAGCTAAAGCCTTTGAAAGTAGCAATGAGAAAGTTCTTAACATGCTTAATATGCCTAACCGTATAAAATGTAGAAAAGGCATTGGTTCCAATACTTGTGTTGATAAATGTTCTTGTATACCCATCAAAAGATTTTATGAATCACCTAAAGTAAATACAAGAAATCAATATGTGCAAAAACCTCCGTATGTGCGTAAAATAAATAATGTAAATTATAATACGAGAAAACCGTATGCTCGCATGTACCATGATAAATATTCTAAACCTAATAATAATGCGAATGTAAATGCTTGTTTTTATGTGTATGATAAATATAATCGCAAAATCAAAATGGTAAATAAATGGATTCCAAAAGGAATGTTTAGTAATGATAATCCCGGTGGTATGCGTTTATGGTTTTAAATGTGTTATGTATATATGTTATATATATATATAGTTTAAATATAATTTATTGTATATATTATATATAAGTAATATAATAGTATGTGTACCTTTATATTGTTTATATATATATGTACTGTTTATATATATATATGTACTGTTTATATATATATATGTACCTACGTACTATATATATATATTTTGTGTATTTAATATATTATATATATATGTTATTTGTACCTTTTTATACTATTCATATATATATATACATACGTACTGCACATATATATATATATTTTATTTAATTCTTTTAATTCTTATATATATATATTATGTTTGTTTAATGTGTTATATATATATATATTAATTTGGTTTGATGTATTATATATTGTGTAATGTATTATATATATATATATTCTGTTTGACTTTATATATATGCATGTTGGTTGACTTTTGAAACTAATTGTCAAGGACCCACGAGAAATGGGGACCATAAAAGTTACATCTTCATTATTGTAGATTGACCTTGATATGGACTGGATACTCGATAGTGGTTGCACACGTCACATGACCGGAAACAATAATCTCTTTTCATCATATAAGTCATGTGATGGTGGACAGGTAATTTTTGGAGGAAACTCCAAAGGAAATATAATTGGTAGAGGTACAGTCTCTTGCAATAATGTTCAATTTCTTAATGTGAATCATGTTGATAATTTACATTTTAATTTGTTAAGTGTTCGCCAATTGTGTAAAAATAATACAACTGTTGTCTTCGAAGAAGATTCTTGTAAAATCATAAAAAATGGCAAAGTTCTTTTAAATGGTTTTGTAAAAGGAAATTTATATATTTGTAAAACTGTTGTATCTGAAAATGTATGCTTATCTTCTATTAATGATGTTTCTACTTTATGGCATAGGCGTTTAGGTCACGCTAATCTAAGATTAATGCAAAACTTAAAAAATAAGGAGCTTGTGAGTGACCTGCCAAAATTAAAGTTTGATAATCATTTTTGTGATGCTTGTCGTGTCGGCAAACAACATCACGTTTCTCATAAATCAAAAAATGTTATTTCTACTCAAAGAGTTTTAGAACTTTTACATATGGATCTTTTTGGCCCGATGGCTATTCAAAGTTTTGGAGGAAATTTTTATACTTTGGTTATTGTGGATGACTATTCCCGTTATACTTGGACTTTATTTTTGAGACATAAAAATGAGGCTTTTGAAAAGTTTAAAATTTTGGGAAAACGAATTCAAAACCAACAAGGTTGTACGATTGTTTCCATACGTACGGACCATGGACGAGAATTCGATAATGATGTACAATTTGGTGCCTTTTGTGATAAACATGGTATAACTCATAACTTTTCGGCTCCTCGAACTCCTCAATCTAACGGGGTTGTTGAAAGGAAAAATCGAACGTTGCAAGAAATGAGTAGAACTATGCTAAACGAACATCAAGTTCCCCAAAAGTTTTGGTGTGATGCCGTTGCTACCGCGACCTATGTGCTTAACCGTGTCCTAATTAGAGGTATCCTAAATAAGACACCCTATGAACTTTACCGAGGTAGAAAACCTTCCCTAGCTCACCTAAAAGTTTTTGGTTGTAAATGTTTCATTTTAAACACCAAATCCTACCTAACCAAATTTGACCCCAAAGCCTATGAGGGAGTTTTCCTAGGTTACTCTTGGAATAGCAAAGCCTATAGAATCCTAAATAAGGAGACCATGGTAGTAGAAGAATCCCTTAATGTTAGTTTTGACGAAAGTCCTCCCAAACCGAGTGCACCCTTAGCAAATGATAATATCCGTGAAGGAGATGTCTTAGCCCAACAACTTAGTACCTTGGATTTAGGTACCCAACCTTCCACAAATAATATTGAATCTAGTGATGCCCCTCCGTGCTTTATTCCACAAGGTATAGATGATCCTAACCTTAGAACCGCTCGAGGCCATCCCGTAGATCAAATTATAGGTGACCTAAACCAAAGGACAACTAGATCACAAATCCTTACCCATTGTGCTTTCCATGCCTTTATCTCAACCATAGAACCTAAAACCATAGATGAAGCTTTAGGTGATGAGGATTGGATTTTGGCCATGCAAGATGAGTTAAACCAATTTACTAGGAATGATGTGTGGGACTTAGTACCTTGCCCTAGTAGTCAAACCATTATTGGCACAAGATGGGTCTTCCGAAACAAGGTAGACGAGAACGGTGGAGTCACACGAAACAAGGCACGTTTAGTTGCCAAGGGGTACAGTCAACAAGAAGGTATAGATTATGACGAAACCTTTGCACCGGTTGCAAGGTTGGAGTCTATTCGAATGCTTCTCGCTTTTGCAAATGCTAAAGATTTTAAATTATTTCAAATGGATGTTAAAAGTGCTTTCTTAAATGGTATTATAAATGAGGAGGTATACGTTTCTCAACCTCCCGGTTTTGAAAGTTTTGAAAACCCGACACATGTTTATAAATTAAAAAAGGCGCTTTATGGTTTAAAGCAGGCTCCGCGTGCGTGGTATGATAGATTAAAAACTTTTTTAATTGTTAGTGGTTATATTATGGGTAAAATTGATAATACTTTATTTGTGAAATATGTTCAAAATGATATTGTGGTTGTGCAAGTATATGTTGATGATATTATTTTTGGTTCCACTAATGAAAAACTGTGTAATGAATTTTCTGCGAAAATGACAAGCGAGTTTGAAATGAGCATGATGGGAGAGTTAAAATACTTCTTAGGATTGCAAATAAAACAAATGTGAAACTGGTATTTTTATTAGTCAATCTAAATATTGTAAAGATATGTTGAAAAAGTTTAATTTTGAAAATGTCAAACCCGTTGAAACTCCAATGACCACAAATTTGCAATTATCTCGTGACGAGGAGGGAAACGATTTTAATGAAAAGATTTATCGTGGTATGATTGGTAGCTTGTTATATTTAACTGCTAGTAGACCTGATATTATGTTTAGTGTATGTTTATGTGCTCGTTTTCAATCTTCACCTAAACAATCTCACTATGAAGCTGTCAAGCGTATTTTTCGATATTTACGAGGTACTACTAATCTTGGCTTATGGTACGCAAAGAAACCCGAGTTAGAAGTAACATGTTTCGCCGATTCCGATCTTGGTGGATCTATTGTTGACCGAAAAAGTACTAGTGGGGTATGTGCCTTTATAGGTCTCTCACTTGTATCTTGGTTTTCTAAGAAACAACAATCCGTAGCTTTGTCTACAACCGAAGCGGAATATGTAGCCGCCGCAAGAGCATGTGCTCAAGTCCTATGGATGAAACACACACTTACCGATTTTGAGGTACACCTAACCAAAATTCCAATTATGTGTGATAACTCAAGTGCCATAAACTTAAGTAAAAATCCCGTTTTACATTCTCGTACCAAACATATTGAATTGAGACATCACTTTTTACGAGATAATGTTCAAAAAGGCAAGATCGTGCTTGAAAAGGTTGATTCGGAAGATAATTTGGCCGATATTTTCACAAAAGCTCTTAACAAAAAAGCCTTCTTTAAATTAAGACTTGGTTTAGGCATGCTTGAGTATAACCCTTGATAAATACTAACTCTCAAATATTTCATATTTTGAGGGGGAGCATCTTTTGAGGGGGAGCATAAGCGATTTTCTTAAACCCTTTTTGCTTCGACAAAAGGGGGAGAGAAACCGAGTATGCTCTCGTGTTTAGCGTTGTGTTTGTCATCATCAAAAAGGGGGAGATTGTTGGTGCAAGTGTACCCAGCTTTAAATATTGTGATATATTTTTGGTACACATAAAATCACATCTCCATATTTATTTTGATGATTACAAAACACACCGCATTATTTGTTGTCTAATATTTTATCTGAGTGTGCAGATATTTAAATGATCTCGATAAATTTTTTATCTGAAGAATCCAAGTCTGAAGAGTTTCGTCATTTTATTTTAAAATGATAAACACCCTAAAATATTTTATCACTTGGATATTTCGTATCTATATAAATATATTTGAATCAAATATATATAATATATATATGTTTTTATATATAAATCACTGATATATATATATTAATATGCTGTCTACTACTGTTCATCTGTTGCAAAAGATTGTGATCAGCCGAAGTAACCTGCGTTGCCATGCTCTCATTGGACAAATCTTTAGGCGGTATACCGCCAAGGTTCACGCGGTATACCGCGTCACTATTCACCCGACAGTTCAACTGCATGGGAAGCTTCTTCTGTCAGACAACCTTTTTTAGGCGGTATACCGCCGTGTGCAACGCGGTATACCGCGGGTACTTTGTAGCCGTTGATTTTTGCAGGTTGACCTTCTCCTTGCAGTACACTTTTTCTGACGCAGGTATACCGCGATGGTTTGGCGGTATACCGCGAAATCTCTCAAGGCTGATGATCATCCAGTATAA
This sequence comes from Saussurea involucrata, assembly GCA_033807775.1. Taxonomy (NCBI): domain Eukaryota; kingdom Viridiplantae; phylum Streptophyta; class Magnoliopsida; order Asterales; family Asteraceae; genus Saussurea; species Saussurea involucrata. The sequence goes on from CM066322.1 coordinate 118,300,913, forward strand.
ATACAAGCATCCAGCTGCCTTCAATGCCACACCAACTTCAGCAATAAATTCTCCCTCAGCATTTGATTATTATTCTGCTGCTTTCTTACTCACACTAAATCACTTAAACTGATAAAATTAATTTTTGAGCAAGAAATCTTGAGTTGATAGCAGATTAAAATCTCTCGATAAGTTGAATCAGCAACACAACTCAAGTGATCAAACTCTCTAAAAATATCCAAGTGATAAACCTTATTCAAGAGTGATTATTCATATTAAAATCTATACCCTCTTGTAAGTGTTTGAATTAGAGTGAGTGATCCACATTAATCTCTCAAAGAAGAGTGTTTCGCGTTTGTTGTATTAAGGTTTGTGTTTCTACCGTAAAGAACACGCTTCGTATTGGATCTCCGAGAAGTGTTATTTTCTCGAGGTGGACTAGCCAACTTTGTGTTTGGTGAACCACTTTAAAAATACCGTTGTCAAGTATTCTCTTTCCCTTATCTATTTACATTTCCGCTGTGCATTTAAATTATATCTGTTTATATAATTGTTGTATATTTACTTGTTTATACTCTGCTTTATTTTTACTGTATTTATTTGTTCAAAGAATTTTTGAAAGAAAAAGATTTTAAATACAACCTTACCCCCCCCCTTAGGTTGTCCAACAATTTAAATAAAGAAAAAGTATAGTCTTTTATTCGAAACGTCTACTTATCTTCAACCAATTGTATGCTTCAACATAATTACCATTAGTAAGTGCTATAGTGTGTTTCTAATACTCGGAATGTTGGACAATATAATTTCTAATATATTTATTTATTTAAATTATTATTGAGATGATAGACAATCACTTTTAGAAATTTCACTAAACTGAAGGAACAAAATTGTAGGTCCTTTTTGCGGGTGATTCTATTAAGACGCCTATATAATTACTAGTTAGACACCTATCTATGCTTAAGAGATGAGAGAGAGATAAAGAGAGGTGAGGTTTAGAGGATCAACTCTTCGGGTAATCCGAGCTTGACGCAGTTTGAATAGGAGAATCGATCTAGGCACAATGCTACTCGTTCTGATTTTAGAGGAGTTAAGTCCAATCGTGTTATGTCATTCTTGTTCTTCAACTTACCGGAGCAATGGGGAGCAACTCATCTGTGGGGAATCTTCAAACTTTACGGTCAAGTCGTCAATATCTACATGGCTTCAAAAATATTGAAATCTGGTGTGAGGTTTGGTTTTGTGTGATTCGTAAATATTAAAGATTATTAGAAAATGGAAGGCCTCTTGAATTCTATTTGCATTAGAACTCAAAAGGTGAAGGTGTTTTTGGCTAAGGAAAGAGTGTAGAGGCAGAAAGCTCGTCGAGAGAGAATCAAGATGGAAGATGAGTTCTTGTCGACTCATCATTGATCTGTTCGGTTTCAGGGAAATGCATGGAAAGACGGTCGTTCCTTCACGAAAGTGGTTGGAAGGTTACCTTCTGTTTCTGATAAGTTTGGCAACAAGATTGTCACCTGAAGTAAATATGGATGAAACTAATTATGACTTTTTGAACGGTTGCATTTTTGGGGAGGCTATAGACTTCCCTACATTTTGCTCGACCGGAGATGTTTGCTTGGTTGAAGGATTGGATATTCATGGGGTGAAAAGGCAAAATGGATTAGAGATTTTGATTAATACGGGGGATCCTTCAACCGTCGACAACATCGTCGTGAATAAGAAATGTTGGTCCCGAAGGGGTTATACAAGTACAATGGTTTGTAGAAGGGGTTATACAAGTACAATAGTTTGTAAAAGGGGGTTGAATACAAACACAAATTTTTGGTTTTCTAAATTGTTTATTGATAAATCAAATTACAATTTATAGTTTGTTGCGGAATAAGATAAGTAAACCTAATCTAAACAAACTTGAGAATCACTAAGTGTTATTGCACTAAGAAGATAGAAGAAAGGAAGTGTAGAAAACAAAGGTTTTCTACGCACTAAGTAGTTCAGGAGGATCCTTCAAACTGAAGGGGCATTGCTCCTATTATACCCATTGCATTAAATGCATGGCAGGAGCACTTTACACGTGTTAGCATCTGATTTGGCGCATGCTTCTGACATTTAACAAGACATATTTTGGCCGCATGGTTAACAGTGTAGTTGGCAGAGTGGTTGTACGATTGTGGACAAAAGCATGTATCTTCTGGCCATCCGTACTTTTTATGCAAGAGGATAAGACAAACAAATCTTAAAGTAGAAGCTCATGATCAACAATCGCTAAGGAGGTCTTCCATCAGGGAGTGCTGATGTAAGTCAGCTATCGCTGAAACTTTCTTCTTGATTTGTCGCGCGTGTGGACTTGTCTTGGTTTCACTAATATCGCATCAGATCATAAGTAGACTTGTCACTTGTTCATCAGCTTTGTCTTCGATGTCAGCGATGAACTTCTCTGTCGCGAAACTCGTCTTCAGGGATTATATCTAACATTATTACATTAGAATCCATCAGTGATACTGAACATACTCGGTATGCTTATCGCTGATGGTGAAACACTAATACATGCAGATGTTAAATGCAATTTTCACTAAGTTATTCTAAGGGTCGTCATCAAATCACTGAGAGAGTTTAGATCAACAATCTCCCCCTATTTGATGATGACAAAGCAGCATAAGAAAATTTATAAGTATAAAAACATAAAGATAAAGAGGACTCGTAGATGCGTGTCCCATTTACTGTTTTAAGTGATCTTTTCTAGTACTGATGGAGTAGAGTACTTTCACTGAAAACTTTCATTAAATCGTAATAAGTTTACAAAGGTAAATTGAAAGTTTATAAGTATAAGTGAAAGATTTATACAAGTACTAAAAGAAACACTGATAAACTACAAAATATTACAAGAGAGGAATCTATCAGCTATTGAGGTTCATCCTTATTTCGTTATATGAGTCTCCTTCAGTGATCATCCAGTCATGTACTTTCTCCCCCTGTTGTTGTCTGAGCTTTGCTTCCTTGAGGACATGGGCTTTGAGAAAGATACATGGTCTTGACAAATTGCACCAGTGGACTAGATCTCAGAGTTGTTCAATTGGGCAGACAGGGATCTCCGAATTTCCTCGAAAGCGCAGAATACCATTCCAATTAGGGAAGATGATTCCGTAACGGTCACTTATCACTTGACCAGGTTTGAAAGGACCTCCTGGTGGTAGCGATAGGTCGAGAGCTAAAAGATTAGGTGGTGGTCCGAGCACTGCTTCTCTAGAGAATTCGATACCTGTTTCGTTTCCATGGGCAGGCTCATCAGAGGTCGATGCTCACTTTTGCTTTCTCTTCGCTGGTCCTTGGTTCTGAAGAAGAGCAGGAGGAGGAGGAGGTAATTCCATTCTTGCTAAGACTGTGTTGATATGCAAGTTCAAGAACTTCTCCACATGGGATTTGAACTTGGACTTGGATTTTTGTATAACATTCCTGATCTCTAACCATTCATCAAAACCGAAGAGCTCCAACTTGGACATGTACATTGTTTGCGAGGAGTCGTTTTCTCTAAAGACTGTGATTGTCACCAACACTGAGTTCTTTTTGCTCTTACCTGATACGGTCACAACAGTGATTCTGCTTGGATGATATATGCGGTCGATCTTTTCTCTGCACCAATCTAACTGGGAGTCACTGACAACTCTTTCTTTTCGGGCTTCCTTCTCAACCTCTTTCAGCAGTTGTTCTTGAACTCTGATCGGATTTTTCTTCAGTTTCTTATCAGAGACTGAGTTTTGCGCTACCTTAAGGGCAAGTTTGACATCCTTTTGGCAAGCAACATGTAATTCCTCAGCTTTGATAGACTCTTCGCGTTCTTCCGGAGTCAGGAATTCAAGATTGTCAGTGATCGTACCTTGTTGAGAACGGATTTTGAGTCGTTGGCTTTCTAGCTGATGAAGCATTGCTGATTTTCTTCTTTGTAGTTCATCCTCAGACCTTTGAATTGGTCGTGAGGGTCTGTTTGGGTGTTTTTATAGCGACACAACATCATAGTAATCTGGTATGTGGAGAAAAAAAATGAGTTTTGGGTGTTTGATAGCAGGTATATATATATAGATGTACTCATGTAAGTGGGAGTCGCTTGAACTGTCATGAATTGGCGGTTTTCGTGACACATGGCAGCAATTGCGATGGTTCAGACCATCGCACCTGTTCGACCAGACACATGGTATTCAACCACCATGATTGGTGACGTTTCAGACCGTCACGACTGTTCAAACAAATGCAATGTAACCAACAATGACAGTCATACCCTTCCTAAAGCGTCACATCTGCTCAGTGGCACCCTTTCATGAGCCGTCACGTTTGTTCAAGGAACGTGTTTACGAATAAGTATCTTTTATGTCCCAAATGCAAAGTGCAAAGTGCGCCATCAAAGCGCCACATTGTGCCCATGCCTACGGTCGCGCGCGTTGCATTCTTTTCGAACCCCACCATTTCCAATATATAATAAATTAATATATGGAAAATAGTTTCACTTATATACCCACTTTTGTTTCACTTTCCCACCTATGTGAGACAAGGTGAAACCCACTAAAACTTGTCTTTTCTCTTCTGTCCAGGACTCAACCCAAAAAGACTAAGAATTAGTATTTTAACATTTTTAAAATTTTCCCAGCATGAATCGATTTCTTTGATTTTTCTCTTTCATATAGTTTGGTCTTTATATTTCCTTTCATGGTTTCTTTAAATATATTAAACTGCAATTGAAGAATCAATTTCTACTTCTTCAGGTTTTAATTGGTTCCGCCATTTCATATTTTACCATCTGTATCAGGGTTTCCTTTCCTTGTTTAGTTTATTTTATTTAACCGGTTTATTTGTGGGTTTGTAAGATTATGTTTAAAGCGATTTACTTGAACTTCTAGGGTTTCAACACCAATTTGTAGGAATTAGGTGTAGTAAGTTGTTTCATGATTTGCGTATATATAATATTTCTGTATTATACTTGAATACTTTCCGAGATCCACTCTATGTATATGCACTTGCCATCTTCTTGAAGTATCCCAATGCCTCATGTTCTCTTTTAAAGTTCCTAAAAACTACTGCAGAGAAGCCCTTTCTCACGGTTGTATATTTGATTAATCCATTGCCATCACACGTCCTCAACTTTCAACCACCACATCAAATTCTTCAACATTCTTTTCGTCACACCCGAGTCGTATCGAATAAGTTCCCACTGAAAGTATTCGGTTGTACAACATTTATCCATATGTCAACGTCGAAAAGGGTATAAGTGTTATTCTCCATCCAACCGATCCTATACCAGCATGGAGTTTTGGAGATTATACCATACTTCTACAAGTCTTCTCTTAACATGAACCTTGTTTTGAAACCTCTAAGAAACATTACTTGATACATCAACTGCACCTACACTACTTGAGTCTTCCTCATCTAGAATTGAGAATCCTCACATCCATACACTCTCGAGCCATTGTTCCCACGACCATACACTTCAGATTCGAAGTCCTTGCATCTATCCACTCCCGAACCGTCTAAATCTAGAACTACGCCAGTTTTGGCTCAAGAAAACACAATATCATATTCTAGGAGGAAAACGAGACAAGATGTAGAGTTGAAAGCAAGGTCAACACATGCTCAACACATTGACTTAAATTCAAGTTTTGCTAAGAAAGTCTGAGTAGAAGATAGGGATTATCCGAATTAATGCACATTCTCCTAAGCAAAGGAGTGAGATGATGACCAGCCACCCTATCGGTAAGTATATCATTTATGACAGTCTGTCACCCAAGGTTAGAGCTTTTGTTTCTACTCGACTCTGCACAAATTCCCAAAATCATTCATGACGCCTTGCACGACTGAGAATGGAATAAGATCGTGCATGATGAAATGGAAGCAGGTGAGAAAAATGACATGGACACTTACAAATCTACCACCTAGAAAGAGACCAATCATAAACAAACAAATAGTCAGATATTTACTTAGTCATATGAAATAAACTATCAAGAAACCTTCACACCAATTGCACAACTGAACACTATTAGGATACTTGTGTCATTGGTAGTGAATCAAGATTGGAGTCTTCAACAGCTAGAAAATCACTCTTTTCATTATTGTAGATAGATTATGATCAAATGATTTCATTCCTTCTATCATCTAATATTTGTTACATCAAAGTTACTGTTTAATGGGCAAGGGATCAAAATGGGTTATCAAAATACTACTGAGGTTCCGGACCTTTGTCTTTCCTTTTTCATAAAAAAATGAGTAACTAAGAATTTTCCTAGATTTTCATAAAAAAATGAGCGCAAATACTTCCATTTCATTTGAACTAGATTTTCCTACTCATCTTGATTTGATTTCTTCTTTGTCTTTCATTATTCCTATCTTAAAAGAACAATTAGATCAAAGGCTATGTTAATTGAATTAATGAGCGCAAATACTTTCTTTTCATTTGTACCAGACTTTCCTCCAAAACTTAAATTTGATTTGTTTATCTTTTGTTAACCCCATCTTAAAGGAAAAATCAAATCACAATCTATGTTAATTAAATTAATGAGCGCAAATACTTCGTGTTCATTTGAGCTAGACTTTCCTCCTCAACTTGCATTTGATTTATTCTTATCTTTAGATATCCTTATCTTAAAATAAAAATCTGATCACAGCCTATGGAATTAATGAGCGCAAATACTTCCTTTTTCATTTGAACTAGACTTTCCTCCTCAACTTGAATTTGATTTCTTCTTATCTTCCATTATCCCTATATTAAAAGAACAATCGGGTCACAGCCGATGTTAATTGAATGAATGAGAATTGAGAGTAAATTCTTCATTAACACTCACCTAGACTTTCCTACTCAACTTGAATTTGATTGTTTTTAAGTATAGTATATATATATAGAGGGAGGTTCAGGGGAAAACCTCAAAAAAACGGAAAACTGGTGGTCCTTCATCTGGATGGCATGCACTTGTGCATACAAGTAAAGTATGTTGTTTTTTTGGTTTTTATGCACGTGTGCATGTTACAAATTACTTGTATGCACAAGTGCATACCGTCCAGATGAAGGGCTACCAGGGTGTTCTTCAGTTTTCCGTTTTTTTGAGGTTTTCTCCAGAACCTGATCCTATATACATATATGGAAAATACTCAAGCAGACTCCTCATGTTTGGTGAGGTTTAAACCCTTAACCTCCAGGGAGGTTGGGCTCTACGAGTAACTCAGGTACCGCTGGGTCAATGACCCTTTGGTTTGAATTTGATTTCTTCTTATCTTTCATTTTATCTTTCATCAACTCTATATTAAAAGAACAATCAGATCACAGCCTATGTTTATTTATAATTGTATACAACATGAGCATTAACGATTGTACTTGCAATTTTTTTATGCCAAGTGCAATTAAGATGATCTTTGACATTATAACAACAGCCATTGTTAAGTTTTGAAATAGAATTATCTGCTACTGCCTCTCACATCCTACCCCCCTCATAAAAGTGTCATTCTTTCATGTCCTCACTTTGCATATAACATACAAAAAATGGAACCATGTTAAACATCAAATATATTCTTGTTATAAGGATGTGCAATGTAGATGACCAAATAACTATAAATTTAAAAGATATTAAAGGCGAGCTTACAAAAATAAAGATGGGAAGAAAGATTCACAATACTTGTGTGCCTAAATGGAAACAAAGAAAGCAATGAAGGAAACTACAGTGGAAGTGTTAGATGGCTTTTACTAAGGACACATACACAAGATTGTCAAAATCCATATATACCAAGTTTTCAAACTCATGGCGGAAGTAGGGATTTTGACCATGAAATTGTAGAAAGACTGAATATCCAGTATCCTGGGTAATGAAGAGGGCAAAAAAAAATAGAAAAAAACTCTAATACTTGCTAAAAAAACCACAAGTTTACCATAGAATGTGTTACGACTTACGAGATACCTAAGCTGATTGTATCAAAATTAAGTTATAAGTTCAAGGATTAAGGACAAAGGAGTTAACCTCTGGAATGCATATTCACCAAGCCAAGAATACAATTGATTTAAAAATATAATGCTCTTTCTGGAACAACTTCAATTATATCTATCACTCTATGTATATGCACTTGCCATAATAAGAAACTTTTTCGAAAAACAAATATTAATGATATCATCACCATGCAATACCTTAACTTCGTCATACAGCTTCTTCTCCCATGCATACAGCCTATCCAAGGTTGAAGCATGGCTTCCTGCATTCATGCAGAAGTTATCAAAAAGGCTACTGGCAAGGTCCTCCGGGTTTTCTTTATTGTTGGCACTAGAATCATTTCTGAAAGATGAAGTACGAGATGATGTTGCCCGATGCCATGTTAAGTACTTGGTGTCATTTTGAGCAGGTTCTAAGTGGACAAAGAACAACGAATCGGTTACTTAATGAAACTGAAAAACATAAGAACAGTTTGAGCTGCTAATCAAATGATATTATGCATATATAAGATAGTTCATCCAATCTATGTTTTATATATCTTCCATACATTATTTAACCAAATAGAGAAACTAGACAAAAGATCAAAAAATGTTACTTTATCAAGAATAATATTGTTTAGCACAAAAACATGTGTTGATCATTTGTTTCCTAGAAGCGATGATAAGAGAATCTCAAGTGAACATCCAAATAAATGGGTTTAGAACTTCTTCCTCTAAGAGTGTATTTCCCACTTGAAAAAGGTAAATGATGAGCTAGAGAAGTTGTTTCCACACACATGTATGTTGGTTATTGTTTAGTAATAGATTGTCATACAACTAAAAGAGAGAGACATACCTCAGTCATGGTAGTATTTGTGATGACCATTGCTATCAAGAAATCTTTCTTTACCGAATCAGAACAAGTCTGAACCAGAATTCATTTGTTCCGAAGTTTTATTGTGAGTCATGTCAATTGGAAAACCATACGGTGGTCCTATCACCTTAGAAGCTAGTTGAATTAAACTATACTGTCATGGAAAATTTCTCATGTAAAACAAAAGGTGCCAGATGCCCCTACGAGAAGACATTTTATGTGAAAACACTGTGACACCTGATCAAGCTACTCACAACAAAGAACAAGGTATCCTACAAACGTGAAAACATGTATCTTGATTGCCATTTAGTACTTGGTATGGAAACTACTACAGACCGTACCTCCATCTATCATATGCATATCTAGATCAAGGACTGTCATGCTGACGTCTTCAAGAAGCCTTTACATATTTGATTTTACTTTTATACAATTTGACGATTCATTTGGCTACACCTACCTTATCTACTATATATATTCAAGGGATTTTCTCTTAATGATAACATCTTCTTTAAACCCTAATTATCTATACCCTCTAAAATGAAGCAACCTAGTAAAATGCTAGCAGCTTCTCATTTATCTATTTTTTTTTATATTTTTCAATGTCATATCTCCAAGTTACACTATGCTGTATCATTTTCAGAGAGGAAAGCAGCATGATTGGACTCTAATCAACAATTGTGTAATGCAGGAATAATATGATTGGTTGGTCATAAAAGTCGTATAGCCATGGTAGTAGGTGTAACACGACGCAGTTAGAACTCTGGCTTGGGATGTTTATAAGAAAATCCTACAACATATATATAGAAAGCTAATATACACTTAAAAATCAACAATTATATATAAGAGGTCATCTCCATATTCATGACATTAAGAATTACTGAACTCAGTATTCTACGACCCAAAAAGGAAACAAAATGAACTCTTCGCATTCATCAGATACAAGATAAAGAACAAATGAAAGAATTCTACAAGTCCTTTCACACTCAGCTCAAAGATACGCATCACGAAGTACTTAAACATCACTAGTTGTAACCTACAGGTGCATTACTTAACCCAGTTTCTATATTCTAAAATAGGCATTGTTGTCAAATCTATTTTCTCACCTACTTTGCAGGCTTCCTCCATGCTAAATCGCCAAGTTTCTATGTAGCATAGTCCTCTGAACCCATTTAAAGAAAAAAGTTCCCGGCTTTCTGCCACCTTTTATTAGACATATGTCAAGACTGAAAAGATGTTTATTATAGAACAAACAAATGGTAAGGGCTATTTTAATCTCCGTGTCATTTCAAGGGGGATTACTGATAGTTGATATAAAGCATCTCTTTCATAGTATATAAATGCATAAACTAAGCAAACACAGTATATCCCACTCGAAAGTAGGGTCTGAGAGAGGTAGAATGTATGCAGCACCATAGTCAGTACAAACCAAATTCTCATTATGACTCATCAAGCATGCTGATTTACACTTTTAACAACAGGGAGACCTACCTTCCTGCACTTGGCTTGGATCATCCCCACAAGCAAGACATGCTTTTAAAACTTTTGAAGTGAATGACCCACCTGCCACATAAAAAAAATCTCTGGCTGAATAAAAGCGTATTTTTTTCAAATCCTGTAGAATATGAACTCAAACTGCTCCAGTTCTAAATTAAAATTTGATTTTAATAACACTGGTATAAGAGAACAAAGAACCATTTTAAGAGAGCTTTTAATATCTAATATATGTATTTAAGAGAGAGAGAGAGAGTACGTTCTTTCCCCGGGAAAATTGGACGAAAGTGGAGTTTGTTGGCTTCAAGCATTCGTGGAACTTCTCTTCCACACTCAGAAGCTCTAATGAAGAGGTGTTCGATATCTCTCATGCTTGAAATAAAATCTTTTCGATATCTCTCATGCTTGAAATAAAATCTTTTCGATATCTCTCATGCTTGAAATAAAATCTTTCTTATTTTCAGGACCTTCTTTTACCGCTTGGATCTTTTCATCTTGAGGAGTTGAAACGTTGCTAACACCAGAAGTTTTTCGCTTTACCGGTGACAGTTGAGGAGAATTGCGCTTGTCCCCATTCAAAATTTCAGTTTCTGATCTCATGCTTTCTGCAGAGGACATGGAAGGTAAAGCAGTCCCACTAACATTATCTGCTGTCGTAATAACATTTGCAAAACTTCGAACCAACCCGTCCGTAGATGGCTCATCGAACTCGTCTTCTGATTCTTGACCCTCTCCACTACATTGGGATTGACTTTTTTCTTCTTTGTCAGGAATCCCTTCATCTTCCCTCGGCCTTTGCATGTCGGTATCATTTTCCAACCCTTGATTCAATTCCTTCACTTGTTGTGAAGAAAAATCATCATCGATTGGATGGGGCAGACCAAAATAGTCCCAAGGTTGACTTTCAGGAGTGTCAAACGGGATTTCAGGTTCATCTATAGGATGAGGAGTGCTGTTCATTGGGGTACTTGAAGAAGTTATAGAACCCATGACCGGGACAGCTGGCCTCTCTTCAACTTTTCTTGAAAATGACCCTCTTATCTTCATATGATTTTCATAGTACCGACTGGAGGTTGGCGGAGAGGGTGATGGAGATCTGTTTCCAGCTGCACCTACATGTTGTGACATGCTTGAAGAGAAAGAGAACTGTGAAAGCGATTTCTCGATGAATGTGAGTGGCTCTGGTGTTGAAGTGTACAAGGAGGATTCCATTGGAGCTTCAGGTTCAACAAACCTCCTTAACGCATTTCTGATAATTGTTAGAGACTCTATATAAGTAAAATGGGTCGCTGCAAGTGAACATCTACCATCAAGCGCTCGCCCAACAAACTTTTTCCGCTCCCGGCATAGCTGCAGAGCCTTATCTTCTTCCACTTTTGAGGTTGTAGCACCCATTTTATCTTTGCTCTTGGGGGGCTCTCTGAATTTCTATCCACACATGGACTTCTTCCTGGAAGTTAATAAAACACTTATATAATTTAAGAACACAGCCATAGTTGTTTAAATTCCAACAGTTATAATTAAAATGCAAACCAACCATATCAACCAAAAACTGTCAGTCAACCAAAAGTCAAGAGGGGTCATTGACCTTTGTGCTAATAAGATATTAGTTAAAGAATACAGGGAAAACATGCTTATCAGAAGCTCTATTTTTACAGTATAAAGAAAAGATAACAATTCAGTACAAGAAGATATGAATCACCCCTACATCTTAAGATACTGTACCACTTAACTGAAAAAAAAATGTTTATTATCAGAACAGTCTTGTAAGATCAAATAATTTGCAATACCCTTCCGTAGTCTTATCTCTCCACTGTCACAGCCACCTCCTTCAACATTATCCTCAACCACACAAGTATTGTTTTTAATATTTAAATGGATCTTCTTAAAACTGATAGCCTTCAACCTCACCTTCCCATTCTGTTACCCTGCCTCTTATCTCTTTTGTGTATTCACTGTTGAAATTGATATTTCCATGAATTTCCCAATAAAAAAACGAATTGGGGGGTTGATACAGATGCCGCTAGGCTTAAGAAAACAGTGCAGGATGAAGTGATAGCTGCTACAGGTCCTGTATTCAGATACAAAGTTCTGGACTGTGGTTCTCAAAACTAAAATGATAGCTTGAATAATCATGACAATGATCGCCTCTGGCGTGTAGCTCAGTTGGCAAAGGGAAATCATGACAAGGATCACAGAGGTTGGAGAAAGCACCAAGGCTTCAATAAGCCAAAAGATCAGGGGCCAGCAGTGAATCACAACAACCAACAACTAGAAGTGAACAACAAGGGAAAAGGGGATTTCAATTGTAGACCTGAAAAAGTATGACCTCGATGGGTACCCCTCAACCATTCTTAAACAATCAGAATCGAGAACAAAGAAATTATTAATCCAGGCAACTTACTGTAATATAAACTGATAACTTCCCAACTTACCTACAAGATGCGAACCTCGAAGTTGAAACTTACGGCCGTCAAACGAAGAGGAAGAGAGGGAATAAATACGTATGAACTTTCACAAGCTGTAATACAAACAAGTCAAGAATTTACGGTGAGATACAAGTCCAAAATCCAAATGATTCTTCTAAGAAAAAACAAACAAAATGCATAACAGCCTCCAAGTCCCTTTCACTAGCAACAACCAAAACCAAAATCAAGAAAACAATAGGAACCAAAAGCAACCAAAAAGAATCTATGACTCTATGAGCATCTCCAAAATGGAGATTTTGGGGATTTTCAGCATATTTTTTGCTACAATAGATCCTCCAAATTCTACAAATTTACAAAACTCCTGAAAAATGATTACCATGGGAGAGAAATAAAATTTTATTATATTATTATCCTATAAGAAACCTTGAAATTAAATGTTTAGGAGAGAAATACTATTTTAGTAAATGTATGGAATATTTTAATAATACAACTAATGTTGTAATCTAAAAAATGGAGAAGCTCGTGCAATTATTTTTTGAAAAGTTTGAATTTGATTCTCCATTTTGGAAAAGATGCTCTAAATATCAACCAGATATACCCAAATAGATTCAACAACGCACACCAAAATTCAGGCAGTCTTTCCAAGCAAGCTAAATCCATACATAGTTAGCAAAGCAAGCCTGGATAAATCCAGCTTCATGCAATTTTTCAGACTAATCCAAGTAACTATAAGCAAACTAACCATCAAAGATAAAATACACACCAACAAACCAAACTGCCAACAAACTAATGGTGTTACTACCAGTAACACGAGATGAGTTGCGAATCCAACTAACTATAAGACCAAACCTGAAAGTGATGCATTTCTCGTTTGTTAATATCCTCTCAGATTATGAATTGGCTTTAACAAGTTGTCGATCCGTTCGTCCTCATTTTTAGTCACTTCATATCCTGTATCAGAGCATCGATTCTACCAGAAGTCCTTCGAAAAAAATGACATTCAACTCCAACAGTTTTCCCATTATGGACATTAATTATATTACTAAAATATTATCTCTCTCCTAAACATTGATAGAAAAAACAAAAAATCATTTCTCTCCAAAGTAATCAATCTCTCCTATTTTCTCCATTTTGGAGAAGGTTTTGGATAATCTGTTGGAGCAAAAAAAACTAGCCAAAATCCCTAAAATCTTCGTTTTGGAGAATTTGTTGGAGATGCTCTCATGTAGGTAAGGGTGGGTGCCCCTTGGTCATCCTTGACCAAAATCCATAATAGGCCATCTAAAAGTTCTTAGGAGGACAACCATATACTTGCCTAGAATACGTCAGTTTATAAATTTAATAAAATTTCGAATACTGCATTATGAAGACTTGGTATTGTACAAGTGAAAATGGCTTTCTATTTGCATGGTACAATTTGCATTGCATATAAAAAGAAGTTTGTACATTATGATGTACCATTCAATTTGCATTGCATATAAAATTGGTCATATAAATTTGTGGTGAAGTTTGGGATAAGTTCAAGTGGCAAAGAGTAAACAAACGAGAAGAGATCATACCATATGAGCTTTCCGTAACCTCATCACTGTGTGTGGAGCATAGTTGTAACTTGTACAAGGACACCATGGTTATGTGATATGAATCTTCAAATAGACATTAAAGTGTTTTCCTCAAGATGATATATAGTCCATTAGATTATGTTGATATATTATTCTAACATTTGTATTTGAGCTTTGTGTATGCTAAAAATTATATGATATTCACAGACAATTTCTGGTACAGCTTTGTGCGTGTATGCTATATATAATCATGATCCTATTAACAATGGAATTGCTTTGACCAAAACAAATCTTCTGCATTTAATAAATGCTTGACTAACATGTACAAGACCAACAACCTTCCTTCAATCAACACTACATAGCCTCATCAACTCCTGAAAGAAAGTACATAACAAAGTCCATGTAAATGAATGAACAACTCAATAGTTGAGATATACGCAAGGGCAAAAAAGGAACACGAAAAAATGTATCAAAATGAGAAAGAAAGGAGTCTCACATGATCTTTCACTAGTATATATAGGTACGCCATAGTCATCGAAGACAGAATCATCAAGATTGATTAGGAAGCTGAGCAAATGTCCCAGTATTGGGGACACAACCCCCGACCATCATTTTCTCATAAATTGCATACGCATGAGCAGGATTTCCCGCAAGGCTATACCCTCGAATGAGCGCATTATATGTGAACACATTCGCCTCCAAACCCATAACTTGAAGTTCTCTATACATCTTTCCCGCTTCCTCTATCTTTCCAACAATCCCAAGATTAAGAATCAAAACATTATAAGTATACAAATTTGGAGAAACCCCTCTGCTCCGCATCTCATCAAAAAGCACCAAAGCATCATCTATTCTACGCACGGTTCCAAGCCCATTGATCATGAGGTTGTACGAAATTACATCAGGATCAAGGCCCGTTTCCTTCATTTGATCAAAGTAGCACATAGCATCATCAACTCTCCCCACAAGACAAAGGCAATCTACGAGGATTGTGTACGACCTTAAATCTGGTCTTATTCCTTCTTTCACCATCTTATTGAATAAATCACAAGCAGTCTCCACGTCACCGGATTTTCCATACCCATTCATTAAGATGTTATAGATAGCATTATTGGGTTTGCATCCATACTCCACCATCTCATTAAAGAAGTCTTTTGCTTCATCTAATTTCCCTTGCTTTAAGAGACCATCGATGAGTGGACCACATGTGCAAGGAGTAGGAGAAAAACCTCCACTTATAAGATCATAATACATATCCATTGCTTTTTTTAAACTATTTGACTTCACAAGACCACTAAGCAGTATATTGTGAGTTATCGTGTTAGGCTTACATCCCCTGCAAAGCATCTCATCGTACAAATCAAAAAGCTCATCAACTCTCCCAGAGTTAGCAAGTTCACCTAACAACAAGTTATAGGTGAAAACATCTGGAACACACCGGGAATTCTTCATTTCCTTAAATAGATCCCAAGCCTTTTCGTAAAGATGATCATCGAGAAGCGCATCAATCATTGGATAATATGCTTCTAGTGTTGGTTGAATTCCATAATCTTTTGTTACCTTAAAAAACAATGCATGGGCTTCAAGAGTTTTCTTCTGCTTACACGAAGTCTTGATAAGAGGAATCATTACCGAATCATTGATGCAAGTTCCATTGGATATCAACCCTTCCACAAAAGAGATAGAATTATCTAACGCAGCTTCACTCGTGATTCCTTCCATGAGATCTTTCCAAAAAATCCTCTCGGGTCTATTTCTGACGCGATGAATGAAGTCCTCCGTGATTTTCAAAGCATCGTCAACCTTTCCATACTTGACAATGCTCGGAAGTATTGTGCACAAAGTTACACAATCTGGATTGACCATTTTCTTCATTTGATTGAAGAGCCAAAATGCATCATGGACCCTATTCTCCTTTGTTAAACCGAAAATGATTGTATTGTAAGTAAAAACATCGGGCATACAACTGTTGTAAGTCATTTGAGTCATAAATTTCAGAGCCAAATCAACCCCGTCATTCTTGCAAATACAATCAAGAAGGGTGTTGAAAGTAATGGTGTTTGGTGGGTACCCACATGAAGCCATGCTTTCAAATAACTTAATAGCTTCTTGAACCCTACCTTCTTTCCTTAATCCAGCCAACAACGTGTTGTAGGTTACGACAGTTGGTGAAAGATTCATCTCCTCCATTTTATGAAACATATCCCAAGCCTCATCCACCCGTTCAGCCTTGTAAAGCGTATCAATCAAAGAATTGATTACAATCACATCCGGGTCACACCCACTTTCCACCATCTCATCAAGTAACTGTATCGCCTCATCGATTTTCCCAGCTTTACTTAAACACTTCATCATCATATTATAAGTAATTGAATCTGGAGCAAGACCACTTTTCTTAAGCTCATAAAACATCTTCTTAGCCTCCCCAATCCTACCCAATTCTGCAAGACTGTACAAAGATGCATTGCATGCAACAACATTAGGTACAACTCCTCGCACCTTCATCTTCTCAAAAGTTTCAAGAGCTTTATCGGGTTCCCCAAACTTGCCATAATAATCGATAAAAAGTATGTATGTGTAGGCAGTAGGTTCAATACCTAAAGAGCCGAGGCTACCAAACAACTCCAATGCCCCATCTAATCTATCAACTCTCAAAAGCCCACGAATCAGGGTGTTATATGTTTGAAGATTTGGCGAAATACCTTTACTTTTCATGGAGTTTAAGGTAACAAATGCTTCATCGACTTTTCCAACTTTGCATAAGGCATCAATATAAATAGTGAAAGTCACAACATCCACCACATAACCATCCGCCTCCATCTCCGTCCAAAATGATTGAACCGATTCCAAATCCCCAGAATCACCAAATTTATCCATCAAAGTAATGTAAGTAATGCGGTCTGGTTTATGACAACTAGACTTCATCTTAACAAACATTTCTTTAGCCCTTGCAAGTTTTCCTGCATTGCAAAGTGCATCAATTAGAACAGTGTAAGTAACAACATCGGGCCCACAACCCTCACCATCCATTCTCTTAAAAATCTCAAAAGCTTCGTCTATCTTTCCTGCTCTACCAAGCACCCTAATGCATATAGTGAAAGTATACACATTTGGCTTCAACCCCAACCATTCCATCTCTCTCAACAACCCCATAACATTTTTGGTATCCCTTCGTTTTCCCAATGCCACCATAAGTGCTGAGTAAGTCTTGAGACTTGGCTTAATCCCTTCAGACAACATTCTTCTATAAACCTCCAAAGCCTCTCGACAATACCCGGATTTTAAAAGCAAATCAATCAGCCCATTATATGAATAACCATTCAAAACAAACCCACCTCTTCTCATCAGAGTAAGTGCAAAAGGGGCGTGTCTTATCCCACCCTTAATACCAAACCCTTTAAATATGATCATATAAGTATTCATATTCCTATAAATAATCTGCTTTTGCATTACATCAAACACAACAGCCATGTCACTCATTCTCCCATTCACCCTCAACAATTCAAGCATGTAATTACAGGATTCAGTATTGTGAACAAGATTAGGAAGCTCAGCAGCCGATTTAAAGAAACACATAGCTTCATTTGGGTCTGAAATTGACTTAAGAACACTCGTAATTTCCTCATCAGACATGCTGTTTTTCACCAAATTTTCAGCATCCAATGAGTTTTTAATCACAAACCCACAAACACCCTCAAGTTTTCTCCTACGTTTCTTCCATTGTACCATTGACCCAGATGGAGGACTCAAATTCTTTGACACTTTGAAGCATTTAGAGTATTTTAGAGATAGAGTATAACTTGTGGAAGTATCAGTAGCGGTATGAGAAGTGTAGTTGCGGTTGATAGAGTAAATTGTGGAGGAGCAAAGTATAATAACAGCCATACAGCAGAATCTTGTGCAGAATTGCAAAGTGCGAAAGAGGAGAGTGAGAAGGCAGGAGACTTACCGCGAGAGCATGAGAAAGGTGTTATTTTGGTCATAGAGGGAGGATAGCAATCGAATGGCGGGGTACTTGTAAGAGATGGAAGATATTTGTGTGCTTCCCACATAAAAACCTTATCTCCTGGGTGACTCCATAATCTTTCTGAAAACTGACTCTCCAATTTCACAATTAGTTTAAGCATTTTTCTTTTACTTTTATCAAAATGTTGTTTTCACAATTTCCAGGTCCATGTGTATAAATTGATCAAATTCATTTTTTAGTGTGTTTTTTTAACTAGGTTGATAATTACGGATTTAAATCTACAGATACGGTGGCATTTCGATCAAAATAAAAGACAGATGGTTAGAAGACTAATTTACTAGTCTAAAATGGCTAGTTGGATTAATTTCCCTAATCTTTCGACCTTTGTACAAGTGCCATAATTGCCATCGAATATTTCTTTCTTTTAGTTTAGATTAAGACAAATCCTTTATTTCAGGGCGGAATGGTTAAATGGATCTGAAAGGGGTTTTTGATCTTATGTATTCTTCCAAGGTTCTTTATAACAAAATACTTATTTTATAATGACCAAGAAACTTGCTCGGTAAGAGTGACAGCAAGGGTCAAGAGTCTTACACAGTAAGTGAATGTGAAATTTATACAATCTTACCCAATAATGTAAGTAAAGTGTTGACTCATACCGGTAAACGCTTATCGGGTAAGCGTTTAGGTAAACGGGTTGGGTTCTGGTGAGAAGTGCCAAATATGGTGAGAAGCGTGAGAAGTGGTTCAATTGTTGGATGAAAAATGGACGAACATTAGTATGAGATGCACCGAGATACGATGCACCGGATCAATTCCCTTTTAAGCTACAATTCATGGGAAGGTATTAGATTAAAAGTGATCAACGTTTTAAAAGTACTTCTCACACTTCTCATACAAAATGGCACTTCTCCCATGATCCCATACCTTAGGTAAACAGCCCCAAGACCTATTGATCTTGCTTCAAATGTAGTATTAAAGCAGTTGGAAATATAGCCAAATACAACTCTTTGTTTTTGTTAAAAGACGGTACATTTGACATATTTTATAAATTTTTCATTTTGATGGAAAAGTAAAAGACAGAATCTGTATATTCCCAGTAGAAGAACCATAACCAAAACCATAACGGAACCTCTTGGTTCTCAGCACATCAACCAAGCGAAACGTCTGAGATTGCCGACAAAATAAAACAATAACAAAATCTTCTGTAAAGCCCGGTACGGTTTTATTTTATGTATTAAATGTATATTTTTCTCCAAGCGAATTCGTAATAATGAGATTTGTCGGGAAAGACCATAAATGTTAATGTACTGTTGTTATGGGGCTAAATGTTGAAATCCTATTTTTTTTAAGTTGGAAAATTGGAAATGCCATAAAAACTTAGGGACTTAAATGTTGTTGTTGGATTTTTGGTGTGCATGGGGTCGGCCCATGAAGGAACCGGCCCCTCCCTTCCTTGTTTCCTTATTGCGACGCACACAAACAACTATCACAAAACCCTATTTTTCTTTTGCCCCATCGTCAAACCACCCATTCCCCCCTTCCCTTTTCTCGTTTTAGTTTCGTCCCAAGCCAGAAACACCCACCCCATCTTCCTTGCTGCTACCACCGAGCACCCTCCTCCCATGTTGTTTCTGGTTTGTGCCGCACGCAAGGAAAGGCCGGAGAACACTCCGGTCGCCGTTGTTTCTCACCGGAGAAGGTGAAGCGTAGAAAGAGAGAGTAGCGAGCGGGAGAGAGGGAGCCGGGCTTCAGGCCACTGTAGTGTCGACGTCGAGGTAAACTCCTTTCTTCCCGATGTTTTCTTCCTATTGTTGTCAATGAACCACCACCGCCATCGACGGCAGTGGCTGCCGCCGCCGCCACCGACCACCACTGCCGGAGGTGGCAGTGGGTAGTGCATGGTGTTTGTCCAGCCTTCGTAAGCCCTAAATAACTAAACCGTAACCCGAATCGAATAACCTTGAACCGTTTTATAAACCGTCATTTTATGTGGAAAGTATGAATCTGTCACTGTTTTGCGACGGCCATAACTTTTCCGTCGTAGCTCGGATTGAGGCGAATCCGGTGCCCACGGTTCACATTCTGTGCCGGGCACACTTTTCATGTTTTAGCGGAAGTCCGGTTCGGCCTCTAGCTAGGCGTAATTTGGCTGTTTATACAGCAGATCCGGATTTGTCAGTTCGCGTTCCGTTTTAAAAGTCACAGTTTCTGCCACTGTTTTGGGAAAGCCATAACTTTTTATAGGAACGTCGTATTGGGGTGAAACTAGTGCCAAAATCTCCCATTTTGAGTCTAGTAAGTTTCTTATGTTTTGCGGAAAAACCAGTTCGGACCATAGCTAGTGTCAAACTGCTGTTTTGTACTGAAAGGTACTGTTTTTCGCTGTGCAGCAGATTGGTTTTGTAAAATCCATAATAAATTGTAGAAAAATCGTTAGAGCGCGTGCGATATGTCCCTGGAACCCTAAGACATAGAACTAACTGATTATGGAATAATATTTCTGGATTTATCAGTTTTTAAGGGGTTAAACAGGTCCCGAACAGACCTGTGTTTTTAGAGTAAAAGCTGGAAAATCTACATGTTTGGGCTCATAGTTGTGACTTTGGGTTAGGACTTCGCTTGACGTTTGATATCACTTATTTAGGTGGGAAAAGGTGAGTGAAGTTGTCCGGCTTGTGTTGCGGATACTTTCGTTGCTTTAAGGTGAGTTCTCTCACTGTGTAGTTAGGGGTTGTATGCATGTCATAGTAGTTTGTATGTACTACTGTCTTTGTGGTGTGAACTAGTTGTTTGTGGTGTGTAATATTTGATTGGTTTAAATGCTTACTATAAATGTGTTACATTACACCTCAGTGGGACCGAGGGCTCGGTGGGACCGAGGATGTGGAAAGAAACGTTGTGGAAACTCGGTGTGACGAGTGTGTTACATTACCACTCGGTGGGACCGAGGGCTCGGTGGGACCGAGGTGTTGGATACATAATTACTTGTAGATGTTTACTCGTTTTATGTAACTGTGGTGTTGTTACTTATGTGCGGATAGGGGTGATGTGTATATAATTCCTATCTGCGCATGTGATGGAATTCACTAAGCTTCGTGCTTACCCCTTCCCAATATCTTATGATTTCAGGTGCGAGTAGCAGTCGGGCATGACGGTACACACGGGCGCAAGGCGAAGATTGTTTAAATTGATTTTTAGTAAATGGGGATTTAATTATATAACTTTCCGCTGCTTAAACTTTGTTGACGGTTTTAAATAACGACGTTTATTCTTATTGTAATGGGATTTGTTAACTTTTGGTTTGATTATAATGAAATGTATTACTTTTAAAAAATTTAAATTCCTTGTAATTTTTGGGACGTTACAACTTGGTATCAGAGCACAGCTTGAGTGAATCAAACACATCTCGGTGTGTTTGGTCTCAAGTTGCGGCTAGGGAATTACAAATTCTTTTACTAAAATCTTTTTGAATAAAAGAAAAAAAAGGAAAACCCGTTTGGGAAACGGTGATTGAGGGCGCAGTGTGTACAGTCAGCCGACGCTAAGTGGGAAGGTACAGTACTTAGTGTATTTATCGCTTTCTAGATCATAGGGTATGCATGCTAGACTGCTTATGTGGTTTACACTGTACTGTATGTTGATTGCTTGCTAGTAGGAATCCATGTTAGTTATAGTAGGTTGTTAAGTGAAGACCCTATAGGTTGTATGCAGTAAGAATCATATAGCCTTAGAATATTCGATTTAGTTCTATTGCGCAGCTCTTGTTTGAGTCCAACCGTTCTAGGATAGAATCTTGTATTCGAATGTCTATTTGATTCACGCTGCATGCGACTGGGTATTCGCGAGGCAACTCGTTATGGCTAATAGGGATTCCGTGGTAGCAAGGGTAGTGGGATGAGATGAAATTCCTAGTGAGCTGGGAAGAGTGTTTACATATGAGTATGTATGCTAGATTGCTTTCTAGAACATAGGAGTATGTGTGCTGGATTGTTTGGTGCTTATTACACTGTACTGCATGTTTGTTGTTTGCTAATAGGAGTTCATGCTAGCCTTGATAAGTTGTTAAGTGAATGCACTATAGGTTGTATGCGGTAGGAACCAAATAGCCTTAGAATGTCGGATTTAGTTCTATTGCGCAGCTCTTGTTTGAGTCCAACCGTTGTAGGATAGAATCTTATATTCGAATGTCTATCTGGTTTTACACTGTGTGCGACTGTGCATTCGCGAGGCGACTCGTCATGACTAGTGGGGATTTCGTCATAGCAAGGGTAGTGAAGTTGGGTGGAATTCCTAGGGAGCTAGGAAAAGTGTGTACATATGCCGGTGCGGGCATATGTGTGTAGTTATCGGCGAGAAACTACTTGGACCCATCGGATGGAACCCGGAACGAGTGATGATAGGTGTGGAAGGTAGTAGTAGAGCTCCTACTATCGGAAACACGGGATCAATGCTCGAGTCGGGGAAAGTCACGAGGAATCCAAGGAGTTGAGCATGAGCGTTGTTAGTGTGAATTATTATGTGCTAATAACTCGTTGTAATATCTACCCAGAATAGCCATCGCAAGGAGGAACGACTATAGTAAACCTACTAGTACAGGTATGTACTGGATTTGCTTTGATGGGATGATCGTTGGGGTAGTGTCGAAGGTTATAAATTAGTAGTCGTTGGGATAAAAGGACAATTCTAGTATTAATCACTTGGAGTGACGATAAGGATGATGTTTGTTTCGGGCCAAGATGGATGATTGTGCTAGAATCATAGGCTTATAGCGCTGACTTTGGTTTGAGGAAAAATCGTAGGGATTATTTGACGTAATTTCCCAACTTGCCTAAGAGGATTAAATGTCCGGATGACGTTAGTGGACCAGAGAGATTTGGAGGAGTAGGAGTCGAGGCGTAGAATGCCGACTAAGTCATGCACAAAGTTTGATTTTGAAATAGATTGCATTAACAAATTCTTGTGTTTCAAATCCTTTTATGGTTGGTGTTTTGGAATTTTGGGAAATGTTCAGCACACACACAAGATTTTGAAATATGGTTTTGAAAGTGTATGAAATCGTTTTATCACGGGAGTGCAAACTTTGTTAGAATTTGTCTCATTTCGTTATTTTTCCAACGGTTCTTTCGGGTAAGATGATATCCGTGTTTTGTGGTGTTTAAAATGTTGGGCAAGTGACTACGGCTTGTGACTTTAACATTGGAACTCCTCCACATATGTTAGAGTTGAGACGGAAAGTTACATTCTACGATGTCTGTATAAAGCTATTTGAGTGATTTGGTTAAAATAAGTTTTGTTTTACGGCGTGTTGAGTCGTGTGGGTTTAATTTCACGAGGTGCATATCTTATTTGTTTATGTGACCATTTGGGGAAATCTTGGAAATGAATTTAAAGAACCCCACCTTTTGAGATTTTATGAGGTTTTAGTCGATATTTTCAAATGATGAAAACAGATTGGTTTTTATTTTTAAGTTTGAAACTTACACGAGACAGTTGTGTTTTAACAAAAGTATATTTGTAAATCGTTTCATCGTTTTGTATGACTAGCCGACGCGCGTAAGATTTGTTGGTGAACCCTGTGCCACGACATTTTATGTTGGAAAAAGAGGAATTTTGGGGTCAAATGTCGTGGAACTGATTTTGAAATTATGTGCACACTTTTGTCGCACCCGGTGTAAGGTCGAGCGGTTACTTTAAATACACGTCATGAGACAATTCATACTAGAACCGTGGCGGTTCATTTTCAAAGAAATTATTTATTTCGCTTTACGTTTTGTGAGTAAACTAAGCTGCAATGAAATGATTTTCGACATGATTTTCATTTGTGGGACGATCGTGTCCATTTTTGCGTAACTACCGACCTGGTAATAGTAGTTTTATTGCTTACGGTCTTTTTGAAATGAAAAATCTTGACGTTGAGAATATTTTGTAAATGATTTGTAAACCATTTGGAAGTGCGCTTATAAGTGTTATGTGTCGTTTTGAGAATTTTAAGGGTGTGAGTCCTTTTGGAAAACTCTTTTGTTTAACTCGTGTCGAGTTTGGGACTAATGTTATTTTAGAGTATTGCTTGCTTAAACCTTATGTGAACGCGTTTTTGACCGACTTATGGGTCTAGCAAGCGTGGAGCATTTTGCTCGGTTTTGACTTTGAGATAGTCATGGGTCAATTGCACGGTTTTTACTGGTTCGATGTGGAGTTTTGTTGATGGGTTGTTTTGCTTCATAGTTTTGCACTTATTGCACGTAGAGTATTTACATGTTGGGTGAGTGAGTCATTCCGGGATAGGCATGTTGTTGGTAGACTGTTTTGCATTGGATCCTTGGTCACGTCAGTCAGTCGTTGGTAATGGTCGGTTGGGTATCTCGGGGTGGGACCCCGGTATCCATGTGTTATGACCTTGACTTTCCAGTAAGCACTGGGAGGATATAGTCTTGGGCACTTACCTGAGAGGTAGTTCCGATGTGCCGGGCCTTGAGTCGTACCTGGGAGGTAGACGTTAAGGTGTATCTTGTTACGGTGTAACTAGGTTTCCTAGGGCGGGTGAGGAGGATAAGTAGACGGTGGAAGATTAGGTGTTCCACACATGTTGTTAGTGTAGACCGAATCGTGTCGGTTAAGGGAATGATGCCCTTTGTAATTAAGAGAATAAATGCGCAGTAACCTTTTTGAAGTAAGTAGTATGTTTAGGTGTCGACTTTTGGGCTTGAGGCCAAAACATCTTTAGTGTAACCGGAGAATTGTAGCCGTTTTTAAGATAATTATAGTGATGGTAGTAGTAACCCCGAGATGCTTACTTGTGATGAATGGTTGTGGTGGAATGACCTTCGTGGGTGATTATAAATTTACTGGTTTGATGATGCGTGTAAGGTAAGTTTTGGGAGTCTATTAGAACTCGTAGGAGTTAATCGACCGTTAATGGTAGGAATGATCGGATTCGAGTATCCTGTAGGGTATAATGGTGAGCACCTTTAGAATGGTTAGAGCTTGAATTTGAATCGGGATATATGGAACGTCTAAGGTTGGGAGACCACCGAAGTCGTTTGTCTAGGAATGTTCCAGTTGTTGGAGTGTTATTCCGATTATAAACACGGTGTACTTGAAGGAATTTTGTGGTAAGATAAGTATTCGAGAACTTTTTAGGCGGTGTGAGAAATTTTAGATTCCAGTTAGTGAAGGTCCAGTGGAAACACCGAAAGGGTTCCGTATGAACTTGGGAACCTGAGGTCGAGTTGAGGGAGAACAATCCTGAGCTATTCACGGGCATAGACTTCGAGGGCGAAGTCTAATTCAAGCGGGGGAGAGTTGTAAAGCCCGTGTCCCGGTACGGTTTTATTTTATGTATTAAATGTATATTTTTCTCCAAGCGAATTCGTAATAATGAGATTTGTCGGGAAAGACCATAAATGTTAATGTACTGTTGTTATGGGGCTAAATGTTAAAATCCTATTTTTTTTAAGTTGGAAAATTGGAAATGCCATAAAAACTTAGGGACTTAAATGTTGTTGTTGGATTTTTGGTGTGCATGGGGTCGGCCCATGAAGGAACCGGCCCCTCCCTTCCTTGTTTCCTTATTGCGACGCACACAAACAACTATCACAAAACCCTATTTTTCTTTTGCCCCATCGTCAAACCACCCATTCCCCCTTCCCTTTTCTCGTTTTAGTTTCGTCCCAAGCCAGAAACACCCACCCCATCTTCCTTGCTGCTACCACCGAGCACCCTCCTCCCATGTTGTTTCTGGTTTGTGCCGCACGCAAGGAAAGGCCGGAGAACACTCCGGTCGCCGCTGTTTCTCGCCGGAGAAGGTGAAGCATAGAAAGAGAGAGTAGCGAGCGGGAGAGAGGGAGCCGGGCTTCAGGCCACTGTAGTGTCGACGTCGAGGTAAACTCCTTTCTTCCCGATGTTTTCTTCCTATTGTTGTCAATGAACCACCACCGCCATCGACGGCAGTGGCTGCCGCCGCCGCCGCCGACCACCACTGCCGGAGGTGGCAGTGGGTAGTGCATGGTGTTTGTCCAGCCTTCGTAAGCCCTAAATAACTAAACCGTAACCCGAATCGAATAACCTTGAACCGTTTTATAAACCGTCATTTTATGTGGAAAGTATGAATCTGTCACTGTTTTGCGACGGCCATAACATTTCCGTCGTAGCTCGGATTGAGGCGAATCCGGTGCCCACGGTTCACATTCTGTGCCGGGCACACTTTTCATGTTTTAGCGGAAGTCCGGTTCGGACTCTAGCTAGGCGTAATTTGGCTGTTTATACAGCAGGTCCGGATTTGTCAGTTCGCGTTCCGTTTTAAAAGTCACAGTTTCTGCCACTGTTTTGGGAAAGCCATAACATTTTATAGGAACGTCGTATTGGGGTGAAACCAGTGCCAAAATCTCCCATTTTGAGTCTAGTAAGTTTCTTATGTTTTGCGGAAAAACCAGTTCGGACCATAGCTAGTGTCAAACTGTTGTTTTGTACTGAAAGGTACTGTTTTTCGCTGTGCAGCAGATTGGTTTTGTAAAATCCATAATAAATTGTAGAAAAATCGTTAGAGCGTGTGCGATATGTCCCTGGAACCCTAAGACATATAACTAACTGATTATGGAATAATATTTCTGGATTTATCAGTTTTTAAGGGGTTAAACAGGTCCCGAACAGACCTGTGTTTTTAGAGTAAAAGCTGGAAAATCTACATGTTTGGGCTCATAGTTGTGACTTTGGGTTAGGACTTCGCTTGACGTTTGATATCACTTATTTAGGTGGGAAAAGGTGAGTGAAGTTGGCCGTCTTGTGTTGCGGTTGCGGATACTTTCGTTGCTTTAAGGTGAGTTCTCTCACTGTGTAGTTAGGGGTTGTATGCATGTCATAGTAGTTTGTATGTACTACTGTCTTTGTGGTGTGAACTAGTTGTTTGTGGTGTGTAATATTTGATTGGTTTAAATGCTTAGTATAAATGTGTTACATTACACCTCGGTGGGACCGAGGGCTCGGTGGGACCGAGGAAGTGGAAAGAAACGTTGTGGGAACTCGGTGTGACGAGTGTGTTACATTACAACTCGGTGGGACCGAGGGCTCGGTGGGACCGAGGGCTCGGTGGGACCGAGGGCTCGGTGGGACCGAGGGCTCGGTGGGACCGAGGAAATGGAAAGAAACGTTGTGGGAACTCGGTGTGACGAGTGTGTTACATTACCACTCGGTGGGACCGAGGGCTCGGTGGGACCGAGGGCTCGGTGGGACCGAGGGCTCGGTGGGACCGAGGGCTCGGTGGGACCGAGGGCTCGGTGGGACCGAGGTGTTGGATACATAATTACTTGTAGATGTTTACTCGTTTTATGTAACTGTGGTGTTGTTACTTATGTGCGGATAGGGGTGATGTGTATATAATTCCTATCTGCGCATGTGATGGAATTCACTAAGCTTCGTGCTTACCCCTTCCCAATATCTTATGATTTCAGGTGCGAGTAGCAGTCGGGCATGACGGTACACACGGGCGCAAGGCGAAGATTGTTTAAATTGATTTTTAGTAAATGGGGATTTAATTATATAACTTTCCGCTGCTTAAACTTTGTTGACGGTTTTAAATAACGACGTTTATTCTTAGTGTAATGGGATTTGTTAACTTTTGGTTTGATTATAATGAAATGTATTACTTTTAAAAAATTTAAATTCCTTGTAATTTTTGGGACGTTACATCTTCTTATCTCCGTTTTCCTTAAAAACAGTTTACAACCATCTTAAGTATGACTACTATAAGCAGATATCTATTTCAACAAAACCAATGGTTGGGAGCAAGGTTCTAAATGGCGTGAGGCGTGGCGTGGCGGAGAGGCCAAGCCTCAAGCCTTAGGAGCCATGGCGTTTTCAAGGCGTTTTCAAGGCGTACCTTATGACGTCAAATTTCTAAATCATATATAATATTATATATAAAAACATATGTTTTATAGTGTTACTCAATGATTTAATACTAATAAACAAGTTAAATTATGTTAAATATTAAAAACATGCAAATAAGACATTGAAAACTTAAAAAAAATCAATCAAATGTCGCATTA
This sequence comes from Saussurea involucrata, assembly GCA_033807775.1. NCBI lineage: Eukaryota > Viridiplantae > Streptophyta > Magnoliopsida > Asterales > Asteraceae > Saussurea > Saussurea involucrata. Next base: position 118,329,188 of record CM066322.1, read on the forward strand.
CGAAAACTGCGAATTAGGTCATGGCGTGCCACAAGCTTAACGTGTCGTGAGACACAAGCCTTGGTGCCATGGCGCGCCACAGAGGTTGTGTGGCGAGTTTTTTTTAGAACATTGGTTGGGAGCTTAACCAAATAAGAACATATTTCTTTTCATATATAAATGGATTCAAGCAACATTAATCCAAGTCTTACATCTGTCCGAGAGAACCCTGGACATTTGAACCAATACCTATGTCATAAGACATACACACCCATTAAACTTGAGTTAGCAAATACTCTTAAAAAATGAATGAAGAAGAAGGGACAAACATTAAACACAACTGCACAATTTGAATTTTGTTCAGAAAAATATATAAAGGACAAAGTTTTGAGACCTCAATACAACATGCAAGATCAATTGAAACCTACCAAAACTTGAAGAGCCTTACTTGTTGAGGAACCCAACAAAAGCAAAACCTAAGCTGACCAACATATATCAAAGAACCTGCATCTCATTAAACACAATTCATCTCATTAAACACACTATTAAGTGATAGTAAAGAAGATGCATTAACTATAATTTCTGTTTTACCCTAAAGCTAACTTAGAAAGACTTTGAACACCATAAACCAAACTCTACCAAAAACGTTCAAACATTGAGCCAAATCCATGCATGATTTCAGTTTCTGACTAATTACTTATCACCTCGTAATCGAATTCCGGCAATTCCACGATTTCAGTTGCAAGAACCATAGGGGTTTAACTTAACTGCTTGACATGATGCGTTTCGAAGCGAAGCTGCTCTGGGAGGGAAAGGTCGTTTAGTCGCTTACCGGGGCAAAAGCCGCCACTCTCATTTACCTTATGAGGCAACATTATTGGCCATCAAAATGGATTGATGGTAAGCGTTTATAATCCGGTAAGCGCTTACCAAATAAGAGTCATTACCCTCCAACACTCCAATGCTTGATTACACTAAATGCTGTAAAATTGAAAATAATCAGTGCTACAAAACTCTTTAACATGTAAAACGATTCCGGTTCACAATAATATGCAAGGTCAAAGTTACATGCCATGCTAGCAAGTTTCAGATTAGTCGGATGGTGTATTTCATACCATCGTTTATCTATCAACGCAGAATCTGGGTCCAAAAGTACGAAAACTCAGGTTAAAATTTCTCACACTAAAACAATTACGATGCCCTGAGTTTTGAAAGAAGAAACATTAGAGATACATGAATAGCAAATCAGAGAAGGTAAACTACATGAGAGAGAGAGAGAGAGAGGAAAGGGGTAAGAAAATAAAAGTGCATAATCGGTGTTACCGATGGTTTTCCAATCTCTTCTTAATGGGGTTTCTTCTATCTCTCTCCAATGTGATAATCTCTCATTCAGTCATTTGTAGAACGACCTACACGGAGTCACACCCCAAGTTGTTTGCCGTTTCCCGTCAATCTTTCTTACCTACTTATTCAAGAAAGCAATTGGGTAAAAGAATTAATATAGTGAGCTCATAAAACTTGAAATCGAGGTGTTGGAGAACCAGTTTATCTCAACTCTGTAACTTCCTATCAAAACCCTAATATTCAACTAATAAACTGAGCTCCAGACATATAAGTGTCCACAAATCCAACAATGTCGATAAATATAGCACCATTGATGTAACAACCAAACTCAAAGAATAAAGCTTAAGCAACATGAATTAAGCAACTCGCCGGAACGGCTCCAAGATACTATCATAAACATACAAGGTTTGCGGAAACAACCCAATACACAGCTGAGATTTCTAGAATACTAAGCCTGGCATATTATACTATATTGCCTTCCTTCTAGTCCCCGGCTTCACGCTCACGCCTTCTCTTTGCCTTACAAGTAACTCCTACTAAGCGCTTTCCTAAAAATGGTTTAGTTTTTGAAAAACGAGGGTTAGACCATGACGTCTAGTGAGCTCCCTCTAGTGGCAACTATTTCATCAACAAGTATAAAATATTTCATAACCATTATAAACAACAACTTTAAACAATAAGCTTCACATAAACTGTACATGTAAGTGGCACACTGAAGTCCCGCAATGGCGACAACGTGTCAGTCTCACACTGCCTTACTGGGTCACTCCTCCCATGGCATAAACGGAACACACCCCCGGTATGAGAAATGGCGGGCCACACCCCCGACTTAGCCATTACACATTTATCAACAACGTATGCATACATTTTCAGTTAACTTTCCAAACACACATTTTTCATGCAATATAACATAACATTTCATAATCATTCCTTACTTTTGAAACCACATTAAAACACATACTTAGTTAGAAAAACTCACCTGGTGCCCTTAACAACTTTTCTTCCTTGACCTCTGACCTTCAATTGGGATACCTGAGTAAATGGATGAATAAAATAAGCTGACCGGATACCAACTAACATGACACCACCTCCGGATACCATACTTTCTGGATACCAACTATCCAAACACTATTCACCAGACACTACACTGTCTGAATGCTATACTATCCGGACTCCACTTCCCGGACAACTACGCTATCCGGACAACTACCCTTTCCTGACACATCTACCGGACTCTACGCTATCTGGACACTACACTATCCGGACATCTCTTCTGAACACCGAACAACCCGGATACTTTTACCGGATATAGAACAAACCGGATACCTTTTCCTGATACCAAAATATCTGGATACCTGCACAGGGTTACTTATCGGACGCGGGTCTGTGACCGATTAGCAGACTCGAATACTCGCCACAAAACTAATCCCAATACTCTAGATCAATGAAATACAACACAATAAGCATTGAAAGGTTCCATATTCATCAATAAGCATTGTAGTATGAGAACCGCGCGTTGCGCGGTGGCATACGCAAATTGGGTATTAATATATAGATTGTGCATATAAATATGTTACATGTTAAATATAATAATGAGTAAATTGTTTTCAAGTGATTTGTTAAAAATATTATAATTTAATTAGCAGGAGATGCATGTATAAAATAAGCAACATTAACGATCGGCCTACATATAATTTACGCATTATTTAATAAGCAACATTAACGATTGGCCTATCAGGTTGTAGCGCAGTGGTTGATCGCCCTGGGTGATGTGGTGGAATATCCCATCTGCCCAGGGTTCGATCCCAGGCGTCCTCAACATTGATAAGTCATCTTTAAGTTTCAAAATTGCCAGGGACTAGTCCAGGCTGTGCCTGGGATACCCTTTCCAAAAAAATGCCTTTACATATATAATAGTGGGAAATTTAATACACCGCGATGCGCGGTGACGAAATCTTACGATCGAAATTACATAGTGAATGTTGGATATGTTGTGTAAATAATAGAAAAACATTCACCTAATTCGTATATGCGGTTGTTGTTGTTAGCTTCAATCTTCCTAATCATAGAAGTATTTAGAAGTAGTGAAAAATAGGCTAAGTGAAGAAAGCCTCTTACAGAGGCTCTGCCGACATTACCGAGAAATCAAGGTCAAGAAGCTACAGAAGCAGCAGAGGCTTCCTACAGAAGCTCTGTCATACGCACAAAGAAGACCAAAGACTCAGAATCCGGCGAAGACTGCTCCACAGAGGACCAGACCGCAGAACCTCTGTAACTCATTACAGAGCCTCTGTGGTCCTCACTGAGACTTAAAGATATTTATAATATCTTGCTACTGTTCCAAGACCTGTTCATCAACTTGCATGGCAACTTGCCCTGTCCAACTTCAACACGTGTCAAACTCTGAATGGACTCAATAGGGCTTAGTACATAATAGACGTCTGCGCCATTTAATGCATTTACCAATAGTACATCTGCTCCATTAAATGCGCATGGCTCAAACAACTGTTCACACCATCCAGTTCACTATTCATGCCGTAAAAGGAACAGTGACCTACTTCATAGTCTTCTAAGAGTAGTATAAAAGGAAGTCTCATGTTGAGTTCTTCCTAAAACACAACAAGGACGAATACACAAGGAATCACTAATACTCTCAAACTCTATTGTCAAATATCTGAGTGTTATATTCTCACACACACCAACAGTTCTTAATCTGTTCTTCGTGTTGTTATTATATATTGAATAACAGTAACTGTTCAAGAAATCCTTTTCATTCTTTACTGTTTTCTTTATATGTGTGCGTTCTAATATCTATCAAACATATCTGTTAGTTTAATACGCTTCCGCATCAAACTCTAAACTCAACTAATAGACTGTTAATCTTGATTAAGTGTATCTGGGTTCCAACAATTGGTATCAGAGCCTTCCTTGATTTTCAATATCAAGAAATCCTCTTATCAAGATTCGTGATAAATATTATTCTAAATCGTTATTCTTTTCTCTCGATCTTTCAAACATCAAAAATGTCTAAACTAAAATTTAGTGCTGATGCTGATTCTCTTTTTTATTCAAGACTCAGTACAAATTTTAGGAAAATAATTCCTTCTCTTAAGAAAGAATTAGAGGAAAGAAACAAGATCATTCTTATTAACTCAGACAACATTGCCAAGCTTGAAGAATCTGTTAAAATCTTAAACTATGAAAATCTTGAACTAAAAAGGAACTTATCTATGTCAGATGAAGAAAAGAAAAGACTTGAACTAAAATGTTTAAATTTCTCTAAACTAATTTCCAATTTTGAAAAGATTGTGGTAAATGAAAGAGGAAATTATGAAGAGAAGAAAACTGTTCATGAAACAAAGTCTATGGAGCTTACATGTAAAATCTCTGAATTGCAGAATATTCTTGAAAAAGAAAGGAAAGAATCTGACTCTGAAATAAAAGAATCTGAACAGCTGAAGGTTCAAAGATTTCAAGATTTATGTCAAAAAGATGACTTTGAAAAAGAGAGAAGGATCTTTAAAACAGAAATATCCAAACTAACAAAAGGACTCTCTAATTTATCAACTGAAATCATGTTGGAGAAAAGATGCAAATCTAATCTCCAAAAGATGCTAGAGGAAAATTGAAGGAAAAAGAAATTTTTTGCTAAACGGATCAAGAAATTTAATTTTGAAAGATCTTTTAAGCCAAATATATTTTCAAAACTTCATACCTCTACATCAAACTTTTTTTATGATCATAGGTTGGACAAATTAGTTAATCAAACTTTTAAAAAGGTGAAAAAGGTTTGGATAGTGAAAGGCTCTATACCTGTTCAAAATATTCAAAATGACAAAAAGCCTTTCATTTCTGGTATGTATGACAAGTGCATAAAGGCGTTTCATACAATAGGACCGATTCGAATATGGGTACCCAAAACCTCTGTAAGTATAACCTAGATACTCTGTATTTTCTGTAAATAATAAGTAAATACATTGCTTAATTTATTGCTTTGATTGATTCTACTTCTGTATGTAAATTCTTAAAACCTTAAATAGTTCTTAAAATCACAGAGCTTCTGTAAGTCAACTCAGAACCTCTGACGACCCCTACAGAACCTCTGAAAAACATGACCTATGTTCTATGCAAAACTTATCATTCTTTGATCCAAGCATAGGTCAAGGGGGAGCAAAAGGAAATTACTTGATCTATAGAGGTGATTAGATCAAGGGGGAGCAGAAGGGAACCCTGAATTGATCTAAAGAGATAAAACTTTCAAGGGAAAGCCAAAGAAAAATGTCGATGACTCCATATCGACAGAAGTCAGATATCACTGCCGAGAAAAGAAGAACCAAAAGGTATGTCTCTCGCACAAAAGGTTTTTTGGAAAACAATTTTCTAGGACAAGAATTGTCAAATATGTCCTAAATATACTGTGAATAACATTTCAAAAATCAAAAGCTCAAAAAGTTTCACAAAATTCGAATTAGGAGAAATTTAAGGTCATAGAGCTTCTGCTGAGCTCAACAGAGGTTCTGCAAGAAATATGCTATGTGATCACAAATTAACCCTCTGTCGATCTTTTGGAATGTTATCTCGGAAACCGAAAACGCAGACCATGACCTTCTCGAACAAACCGTTCTTTTTTAACAGTTTTCTCGGACACAAACTTTCAAATATGTCCGAAAAACATCTCTTAAACCAAATCAAAAATTGGATGATCAAAAATATTAATAAAATTTTTGTTATGAGATTTTTTCCCTCATAGAGCTTCTGCTGGCCCTCACAGAACTTCTGCAAGTTCCAACAGAGCCACAAAACCTCTGCGAAGCAAATTTCTTCACAAAAATCTGATTTTATCCTCTCCAATGCCTTTACAAATGTTTTGGTTAAAGAAAAACCCCACAGAAGTCATGATAACAATGAGATATATGAAAAAGGGATAAACATCAAAGATTTTCAAGATCACAGAGCCTCTGTAAACTACAAAAGCTCTGTCAATCTGATTACTTGGGCATCTCTGTAGTAATAACGGTTACTTTTACTGAGAGTGAATTACATGTGGCTAAGAATAACCCCACGCGCCTAGCATTAATGGGGCGCGCACGACGTCCTGTCATCCTCTGACATGGCCTATGTGTCCTATTTTCATTGGGCGTACATGAAACGTTTTCTTTGGAAAGTTGAACCCGCCGTTCTAACTCGAGTACGGATTCCAAATTTTAATCCATTGCCATATATTTTACTCTTTCGAATTCTACCGTTTTACCCTCATATAAAAACCAAGCTTACCCTCTCATAAACCTTTTACAAACTCTCATTATTCTCCGGCGAAACCTTGCAAAAACCTGCAAGTTTCTTATTCTCAGTATCAAATGGCTTCATCTTCTCAAGCTATCTCCCCTGCACACTCTCCGGCGACCTCACCAGAACATTCACCGGCTCATTCTGAACATTCAGAAAACCCCAACCCTGCCCAGAACATTGAACTAGAAGATTCCGGGGACTCAGCAGACTTTGCTCCGACAACACATCTGCAAAACTTCATAGCTAAGGATCACTTCGAAAAAGTACTACCAATCAAATCCAACAACTGCTATTTGGTCCCCTCACCCACTGCTTTTGGCGAAGCCCACGCCATTCTTCTGAACATAATGGAAAATCACATCCTCTTCCCTCTACTATCAAGAACCCCAAACAAAATTCCAGTCCGTTATTTGAACCAATTTTGGCAAAGCTGCCGATTTGATAAAGACGATTCTTTTATCAAAGGGTACATTTTAAGACCTGATAAATCTGAGCATCTTGAAATCAAGTTCAACAGAACAATGTTCTCACTTGAATTCAACCTACCAACAAGGGGTCTTCTGGGATTGAAGAGTTATGCAGAGCAACCAACAGACGAAGAGCTCTGTCGATTCGTGGAAATGCTTGGGTACAACACCCAACTACGGAAGAGAAATGACTTCCGCAGAGGCCGATTACCACCTCTGTGGAACACTTTGTTCTCTATTCTTAACAGATGCCTGACAGGAAAGATAGGCAGTATTGACCAGAGCTCACATCAAATCTTGAGCATCATGTATGGGGTTTACTATGATCTTCCACTAGATTATGCGACCATAATGATGCAAGAGATCATAAACACCATCGACAGAAAGAACAACTCGAAAATGGTCAAGGAGAACGATCCCAACTTTCTACCACCTCTGCAATTCCAAAGAATATTAGGAGTACTGTTCGAACCTCTGCTGCTAATCCAAAATTGGCCAATGGAAGGGCCAACTCCCAAACAGTTCCCGATGAACAAGAATACCCCCACTGATCATGCTGATGGCTACTCACACTGCAGACCTCTGTCAAAGAAGCTTCTGCAATACACATCGAATAAATCCCTTAAGAAAGAGTATATACGCGATCATAGAACTCCTAAACCGAGTCCTATGACACCCCCGCGTTTAGGTGTCCCCCTAGGAACAATGATAGCAAAACCTCTTTCCACTCAAGAAGAAAAGGATCAGAAGTTAGCAAAGCACATGGCTATTCAACTCAGCTTTACAGCCAAACGTGCAGAACTAATGGGAAAGAAGTCTTCATCAAGAACCTCTGCATCTACTCCAAAAGCTAAGAAGAGGAAAACTGCAGAAGGCACCTCAACAAGCGCTGCAGAAGATCAACCCTCACCTCCTCATGCCACAGAAATTGGCTCCTCTGCTCCTCCCTCCTCCACAAAAATGAAGAAGAAAAGATCAAAATCAACAGAAGAAGGGGCACCAAATTCTAAGAGGAGGAAAACCAAAAAGAGGCATGGTAAATCACTTGCAAAGTTGGTAACCATTGCCGAAGAGGAAACTGCTGAAGAAGAAGTTGCAGAAGAAGAAATGGCTACAGAAAGGTATCAATCACCCTATCAATCTCCAGATAGATTTGCTCACCAAGGAGACCTGAACGACTTCTTACAGAACCCTGAAATTGCCAACACCCTAAATACAGCAGGGTGGACGGCACAACCTCTCGACCACCACTCTCCAGAAGAACAAGATTTCTTCATTTCTGGCATTGACACACATCTGCAAGAAGATGACACTGTAAAGCCCGTGTCCCGGTGCGTTTATTAATTAATTTTAATTAATTAAAGTGTTTACCTTTAATTGTTTTTTTGGTTAGTGGTTTGGTGTCAAAAAGGACCAAAAATGTTAGCTTACGTGACTTTTGTTATAGATTGTGAGATGAGGTATAGTTGAGGGGCTAATTGTGCATTTCTTGGAAACTTGTGCATGAGTCTCGGCCCATGACCGAAACCCATGTCTCGTTTCTTTTCCTTGTGTTTCAAGCAAAGCCAACAACCCCCATAACCCTAAAAGAAAAAAAAAACCTCTCTCCTTTTCCCTTGGTGGTGCGGCAGTGAGATAGATCGAGAGAGAGAGATAGAGTTGAGCGAAGAAGAAGAGGTAGAGAGGGAGAGTTAGAAACCGAGAGGTAGAGAGAGAGGAGTTGGCCGGAAACCTCCCCCCCCCCCCCACCGGTCGCCGCGGTTGCTGTTAGCGGAGGTCGCCGCTGCTGCTGTCCGTCGGAGGAGTCGAGGGAGAGAAGATCGGTCGTGGTGGTGAGGCGTCGTCTTGAGGTAAGTCGTTCTCTCGTTAGTCTCGTTCCTTTCTTTTCCTTTTCGTTTTTCCGGCGAGACCACCACCGCCGCACGCCGCCGCTGCGGTGGCTGTGGGTGGAGGGCGGTGGCAGTGGGTGTCACTCGTAACGTAAAACCCGAATCGCGTAAACCGTTTTATAAAATCATCAATTTATGTGAAAGACGTCCTTCTGCCACTGTTTTGCGTCAACCATAACTTTTCCGTCGTAACTCCGTTTGAGTCGAAACTGGCGCCCACGGTTCAAGTTCGGGGTCGGGCACGTTTTCCGTGTTTTAGCGGAAAACTGGTTCGGCCTCTATCTGGGCGAAAAAGTGGTCGTAAGTTCTGTGAATCGTCATTTTATGTAAAAGAAACTGCAGTTCTGTCACTGTTTTGCGTAAGCTGTAACTTTCTGCTCGTAATTCGGTTTGGGGTGAAACCGGTGTCAAAAGTTCCCCTTTTGAGTCTAGAAACGTTTCTGTGTTTTGTGCAAAACCCAGTTTGGGACGTAGCATGGGTCGAATTGTCGTTTTATACTGAAAGGTGCTGAATTTCGCTGTGCTGGAAACTGTTTTTGTAAAATCCGTAGTAAATTGTAGAAAAATCGTTAGGAGGCGTATAATATGTCCTTGGAACCCTAACTCAGAGTACTTTCTGGTCATGAAATAATATTGGGAATTTTCTGGGTTTAAAGGTGTCGAAACAGGTCCCGAACAGACCTGTTTTATGAGAACGGAAATTAGTTTTAGTGACGGTTTAAGCGTGTGTCGTGTCATAGGGTCCGAGTCTCGTATTGACACGTTTTAACATGCGTTTAGGTGCTGGGAAGTGACCGTACTTGTGAAGCTTGAATTGTGTTGTTAAGCTAGGCGCGCTTACGAGGTGAGTTCTCTCACTATATTTAATATTGGTTGTTTTATCATTGCTGTAGTACGTGTGTGGTAGCTTTATGTGATTGTGTTGTGGAACTAGATAGTGGGGTGTCTAGTTGATACTATGTTGTCATATTAACTCGGTGGGAACGAGGATCCGGCGGGGCCGGAGATTTTATACGCGGGTGGCGTAGAGACTCGGTGGGACCGAGGATCCGGTGGGGCCGGAGATTTTATACGCGGGTGGCGTAGAGACTCGGTGGGACCGGGGATTCGGCGGGGCCGGAGATGTTATCATGTGGTCGGTGGGACCGACTTGTGCCTTTTAGGCGGGTGGGTGTGGATATACATGTTTATGATTTGTTCGTAGACTTGTATGCTTGTTTATGTGCAACTATCTGTTATAGGGGTAGTGTGGAATAACTGTGTTATCTATGGTGGTTGAATTCACTAAGCTTCGTGCTTACCCTTTCCCAATAAATTATTGTTTCAGGTATGAGCGGCTCCAAGGCATGACGAGTACACACTGGCGCGCGTGAAGAGCTGATTATTATATCGTTTTATAATTATCATTCTTAAACTATTTATTCTGCTGTTTATTGTTCGTAATAATTTTATTTAGTGGTTTGCAAATGAAACGATTAAACTATTAAATGCGTTTTTATTAATGAAGGGTTACTTTAAAAAATTTAAATTCCTTGTAATTTTTGGGACGTTACAACTTGGTATCAGAGCACGGCTTGAGTGAATCAAACGCATTTCGGTGTGTTTGATCTCAAGTTTGCGGCTATAAAAATTTTCTTTAAGTTTTTGAGAAATAAAAAGAAGGAAAAATCCGTTTGAAAAACGGTGATCGGAGGCGCAGTGTGTACAGTCAGCCGGAGCCAAAGGGGAAAGGTACAGTACTTAGTGTTTTTTTTGCTTTCTAGATCATCGTGTATGCATGGTAGATTGCCTGTTGTGGACACTATGATGTATGTTGTACTGCTTGCTATTAGGAATTTATGCTAATTATGATAAGTTACTAAGTGGGTGCCCTCTAGGTTGTATGCAGTAAGAGATTTATAGCCTTAGAATATTCGATTTAGTTCTATTGCGCAACTCTTGTTTGAGTCCAACCGTTCTAGGATAGAGTCTTGTATTCGACTGTCTATTTATTTCGCACTGCATATAACCGGGTATTCGCGAGGTCACCCGTTATAATTAGTAGGGATTCGGTAGTAGCAAGGGTAGTGGGATAAGAGGAAGTTCCTAGAGAGCTGGGAAGGGTGTTTATGTATGAGTACGTGTGCTAGATTGCTTTCTAGAACATAGGAGTATGTATGCTAAATTGCTTGGTGCTTGTTACACTGTATTGCATGTCTGCTGCTTGCTATTAGGGATTTGGCAGTAGCAAGGGTAGTGGTTTGGATGGAATTCCTAGGGAGCTAGGAAGAGCGAGTATATATGCCGGTGCGGGCATATGTGTGTAGTTGCGGCGAGAAGCTACTTGGACCCCTCAGGATGGGACTCGGAACGAGCGATGATAGGCGTGGAAGGTAGTAGTAGAGCTCCTACTACCGGAAGCACAGGATCAATGCTCGAGTCGGGGAAGTCATGAGGAATCCAAGGAGTTGAGCGTGAGTGTTGTTAGTATGAGTTATTATGTGTTAATAACGCGTTGTATTGTCTACCCAGAATAGCCATCACAAGGAGGAACAACTATAGTAAACCTACTAGTACAGGTGTGTACTCGAAGTGTTTTGAGGTGATGATCGTTGGGGGTAGTGATGAAGGTCCTAAACTAGTAGTCGTGGGAATAGAAAGACGATTCTAATTTTAGTCACTTGGAGTGACGATAAGGATGATATTTGTTGTAAGCAGATCATTTCGGGCCAAGATGGAAGATTGTGCTAGAGTCATAGGCTCATAGAGCCGACTTTGATTTGAGGAAAACCTGTAAGATGAATTGATGTGATTTCCCAACTTGCCTTAAGAGGTTTAAATGTCCGGATGACGATTGTGGATCGGGAGTTTTGGAGGGATATGAGTCGAGACATCGAATGCCGACTGAGTCATGCACAAAGTCTATTTTGAAAATAGGGTTGCATTAACTAATTTTTGTGTTTCCAGTCCTTATATGGATTGTGTTTTGGAATTTTGGGAAATGTTTAGCACACACACAAGATTTCGAATTATAGTTTTGGAAAATGCTTGAAACCGTTTTATCACGGGAGTTGAAAACTTTGTAAAAGATTGTTTCATTTGATTATTTTTCCAACGGTTCTTTCGGGTACGATGATATCCGTGTTTTGAGGTGGTTAAGATGTTGGGTAAGTGACTACGGATTGAGACTCTAACATTGGAACTCCTCCACATGTGTTAGAGTCGAGACGAAAAGTTACATTCCACGATGTCTGTATAAAGGCTATTTTGGTGATTTGTTTAAAATGAGTTTGGAATTCCAGTGTCGCTTAACTTTTCGTTCGAGAGTTTGTATTACTAAGTGTTTTATTGCAAATAGTTCAGTGTGTGGATTGATTCATGCGTGACATAAGTGATGCATGGAGGAATTTTGGTAACATTTCATAAGGAGTAGTTTAGTGCGCTTTTTAGTCAGCTAAAGGTTTTATTGACATTTCCATGAAAATGCGATTTATCGACTTAGGGGTATGCATACTGAGGTAACCTTTGTTCTCGACATTTTGATGAACGAGTCGTGCATGAAAATGTTTTAGTTCCTTTTTGTCGAAATGAAAGACCATTTGATCCAAGGAGTGTTTTAATGTTGTGAACATCATGCATACAATTACAATGTGTTATATTTTGGAAATATAAATGCGTAGATTTTTGACATTCGGTTAATTTAGATTTACCGATCATTTTTTTGGGAAATTAAAAACTTTTGCTTTGGAGGAAACAAGTATTTTGAGCATTTTCGATAAACACATTTCTTTAAACTATAATGTTTTGACATTATATGTCCCAAGTACGAAACTTGAGAAAGTGTTACAAGCTTGCATGCCTGCCCCCAGTTTGAGATTTTATGAGGTTTTAGTCGATATTTCCAATTAATAGAAGCGGACTGGTTTCTGTCTTCAAGTTTGAATCTTACACGAGACAGTTGTGTTTTAACAAAAATATATTTGTAAACCGTGTCATCGTTTTGTGTGATTAGCTGACGCGCGAAAAAATTTGTGGCGAACCCTGTGCCACGTCATTTTATGTTTAAAAAGAAGAATTTTTGAATCAAATGTCGTGAAACTTACTTTGAATTATGTGCAGACCTTTGCCGCACCCTGTTCAAGGTCAAGCGGTTGCTTTAAGTGCACGTCATGAGTCAATCAATACTGGAATCGAGGCGGTTCATTTTAAAGAAATTATTTATTACGCTTTGCTTTTGTGTGAATAAACTGAACTGCAATGGAACGATTTTCAACATGATTTTCCTATGTGGGACGAGCGTGTCCAGTTTTGCGTAACTATCGATCAGGTAAAAGTAGTTTTATTACATACGATCTTTTTGAGATGAAAATCCTGATGTTGAAAATATTTTGTAAATGATTTGTAAACCATTTGGGGAAATGTGCTCTTAAGTGTCATGTGTCATTTCGAGAATTTTCAGGGTGTGAGTCCTTTTGGAAAACTCTTTTGTTTAACCCGTGTTGAGTCTGGGACTAAGGTTGATTTCAGAGTATTGCTTGCTTAAACTTTGTTTAAACGCATTTTTCCGACCTATGGGTCTAGCAAGCGTGGAGCCTTTTGCTCGGTTTTGACTTGGAGTTAGTCATGGGCCAATTGCCCGGTTTTAGTGGCTCGATGTGGAGTCTAGTTGACGAGTTGTTTTTGTCGCACCGTTTGGCATTCTTTGCACGTTGAGTGTTTACATGTTTGGGTGAGTGAGTCAACCCGGAATAGGCATGTTGCTGGTAGGCTGTTTGCTTTGGATCCTTAGACACGTTAGTCAGTCGTTGGTTATGGTGGAATGACCTACGTGTGTGTTAGTTGATTTGGGTGTGGGGGTTATCTATTTGTGTTAGTGTCTAGGATAATACCACGCTTATGTGATTCATTGTAATCGGTTGGACCGATGTTCGGCGGGTGGCCGATGTTTGTTATTGTAATCGGTGGGACCGATGTTCGGCGGGGGGCCGATGTTTGTTATTGTAATCGGTTGGACCGATGTTCGGCAAGGGGTCGATGTTTTGTTAAACATAAGTTATTGAAAATCTTTGGAGCCTATTAGAATTCGTAGAAGTTAATCGTCAATTAATGATAGGAAGGATCGTAATCGAGTATCCTGTAGGGTATACTGGTGAGCAGCTTTAGAGTGGTTAGAGCTTGAGATTTGACTCGGGATGTATGGAATATCTAAGGTTGGGGGACAACCGTAGTCGCTTGGTTAGGAATGATTTCAATTGTCGGGGTGTTCTGCCGATCATAATCCCAGTGTCTTAGAAAGAGTACGTTAGTAAGAATAGTATTCGAGAAGTTTAGAAGAGGTTTCAAGTGGACTTAGGAACCTGAGGTTGAGATGAGGGAGAGCTATCCAGAGCTATTCACGGGCATAGACTTCGAGGACGAAGTCTAATTCAAGCGGGGGAGAGTTGTAAAGCCCGTGTCCCGGTGCGTTTATTAATTAATTTTAATTAATTAAAGTGTTTACCTTTAATTGTTTTTTTGGTTAGTGGTTTGGTGTCAAAAAGGACCAAAAATGTTAGCTTACGTGACTTTTGTTATAGATTGTGAGATGAGGTATAGTTGAGGGGCTAATTGTGCATTTCTTGGAAACTTGTGCATGAGTCTCGGCCCATGACCGAAACCCATGTCTCGTTTCTTTTCCTTGTGTTTCAAGCAAAGCCAACAACCCCCATAACCCTAAAAGAAAAAAAAAACCCTCTCTCCTTTTCCCTTGGTGGTGCGGCAGTGAGATAGATCGAGAGAGAGAGATAGAGTTGAGCGAAGAAGAAGAGGTAGAGAGGGAGAGTTAGAAACCGAGAGGTAGAGAGAGAGGAGTTGGCCGGAAACCTCCCCCCCCACCGGTCGCCGCGGTTGCTGTTAGCGGAGGTCGCCGCTGCTGCTGTCCGTCGGAGGAGTCGAGGGAGAGAAGATCGGTCGTGGTGGTGAGGCGTCGTCTTGAGGTAAGTCGTTCTCTCGTTAGTCTCGTTCCTTTCTTTTCCTTTTCGTTTTTCCGGCGAGACCACCACCGCCGCACGCCGCCGCTGCGGTGGCTGTGGGTGGAGGGCGGTGGCAGTGGGTGTCACTCGTAACGTAAAACCCGAATCGCGTAAACCGTTTTATAAAATCATCAATTTATGTGAAAGACGTCCTTCTGCCACTGTTTTGCGTCAACCATAACTTTTCCGTCGTAACTCCGTTTGAGTCGAAACTGGCGCCCACGGTTCAAGTTCGGGGTCGGGCACGTTTTCCGTGTTTTAGCGGAAAACTGGTTCGGCCTCTAGCCGGGCGAAAAAGTGGTCGTAAGTTCTGTGAATCGTCATTTTATGTAAAAGAAACTGCAGTTCTGTCACTGTTTTGCGTAAGCTGTAACTTTCTGCTCGTAACTTGGTTTGGGGTGAAACCGGTGTCAAAAGTTCCCATTTTGAGTCTAGAAACGTTTCTGTGTTTTGTGCAAAACCCAGTTTGGGACGTAGCATGGGTCGAATTGTCGTTTTATACTGAAAGGTGCTGAATTTCGCTGTGCTGGAAACTGTTTTTGTAAAATCCGTAGTAAATTGTAGAAAAATCGTTAGGAGGCATATAATATGTCCTTGGAACCCTAACTCAGAGTACTTTCTGGTCATGAAATAATATTGGGAATTTTCTGGGTTTAAAGGTGTCGAAACAGGTCCCGAACAGACCTGTTTTATGAGAACGGAAATTAGTTTTAGTGACGGTTTAAGCGTGTGTCGTGTCATAGGGTCCGAGTCTCGTATTGACACGTTTTAACATGCGTTTAGGTGCTGGGAAGTGACCGTACTTGTGAAGCTTGAATTGTGTTGTTAAGCTAGGCGCGCTTACGAGGTGAGTTCTCTCACTATATTTAATATTGGTTGTTTTATCATTGCTGTAGTACGTGTGTGGTAGCTTTATGTGATTGTGTTGTGGAACTAGATAGTGGGGTGTCTAGTTGATACTATGTTGTCATGTTAACTCGGTGGGACCGAGGATCCGGCGGGGCCGGAGATTTTATACGCGGGTGGCGTAGAGACTCGGTGGGACCGAGGATCCGGCGGGGCCGGAGATTTTATACGCGGGTGGCGTAGAGACTCGCTGGGACCGAGGATCCGGCGGGGCTGGAGATTTTATACGCGGGTGGCGTAGAGACTCGGTGGGACCGGGGATTCGGCGGGGCCGGAGATGTTATCATGTGGTCGGTGGGACCGACTTGTGCCTTTTAGGCGGGTGGGTGTGGATATACATGTTTATGATTTGTTCGTAGACTTGTATGCTTGTTTATGTGCAACTATCTGTTATAGGGGTAGTGTGGAATAACTGTGTTATCTATGGTGGTTGAATTCACTAAGCTTCGTGCTTACCCTTTCCCAATAAATTATTGTTTCAGGTACGAGCGGCTCCAAGGCATGACGAGTACACACTGGCGCGCGTGAAGAGTTGATTATTATATCGTTTTATAATTATCATTCTTAAACTATTTATTCCGCTGTTTATTGTTCGTAATAATTTTATTTAGTGGTTTGCAAATGAAACGATTGAACTATTAAATGCGTTTTTATTAATGAAGGGTTACTTTAAAAAATTTAAATTCCTTGTAATTTTTGGGACGTTACAACTTGGTATCAGAGCACGGCTTGAGTGAATCAAACGCATTTCGGTGTGTTTGATCTCAAGTTTGCGGCTATAAAAATTTTCTTTAAGTTTTTGAGAAATAAAAAGAAGGAAAAATCCGTTTGAAAAACGGTGATCGGAGGCGCAGTGTGTACAGTCAGCCGGAGCCAAAGGGGAAAGGTACAGTACTTAGTGTTTTTTTTGCTTTCTAGATCATCGTGTATGCATGGTAGATTGCCTGTTGTGGACACTATGATGTATGTTGTACTGCTTGCTATTAGGAATTTATGCTAATTATGATAAGTTACTAAGTGGGTGCCCTCTAGGTTGTATGCAGTAAGAGATTTATAGCCTTAGAATATTCGATTTAGTTCTATTGCGCAACTCTTGTTTGAGTCCAACCGTTCTAGGATAGAGTCTTGTATTCGACTGTCTATTTATTTCGCACTGCATATAACCGGGTATTCGCGAGGTCACCCGTTATAATTAGTAGGGATTCGGTAGTAGCAAGGGTAGTGGGATAAGAGGAAGTTCCTAGAGAGCTGGGAAGGGTGTTTATGTATGAGTACGTGTGCTAGATTGCTTTCTAGAACATAGGAGTATGTATGCTAAATTGCTTGGTGCTTGTTACACTGTATTGCATGTCTGCTGCTTGCTATTAGGGATTTGGCAGTAGCAAGGGTAGTGGTTTGGATGGAATTCCTAGGGAGCTAGGAAGAGCGAGTATATATGCCGGTGCGGGCATATGTGTGTAGTTGCGGCGAGAAGCTACTTGGACCCCTCAGGATGGGACTCGGAACGAGCGATGATAGGCGTGGAAGGTAGTAGTAGAGCTCCTACTACCGGAAGCACAGGATCAATGCTCGAGTCGGGGAAGTCATGAGGAATCCAAGGAGTTGAGCGTGAGTGTTGTTAGTATGAGTTATTATGTGTTAATAACGCGTTGTATTGTCTACCCAAAATAGCCATCACAAGGAGGAACAACTATAGTAAACCTACTAGTACAGGTGTGTACTCGAAGTGTTTTGAGGTGATGATCGTTGGGGGTAGTGATGAAGGTCCTAAACTAGTAGTCGTGGGAATAGAAAGACGATTCTAATTTTAGTCACTTGGAGTGACGATAAGGATGATATTTGTTGTAAGCAGATCATTTCGGGCCAAGATGGAAGATTGTGCTAGAGTCATAGGCTCATAGAGCCGACTTTGATTTGAGGAAAACCTGTAAGATGATTTGATGTGATTTCCCAACTTGCTTTAAGAGGTTTAAATGTCCGGATGACGATTGTGGATCGGGAGTTTTGGCGGGATATGAGTCGAGACATCGAATGCCGACTGAGTCATGCACAAAGTCTATTTTGAAAATAGGGTTGCATTAACTAATTTTTGTGTTTCCAGTCCTTATATGGGTTGTGTTTTGGAATTTTGGGAAATGTTTAGCACACACACAAGATTTCGAATTATAGTTTTGGAAAATGCTTGAAACCGTTTTATCACGGGAGTTGAAAACTTTGTAAAAGATTGTTTCATTTGATTATTTTTCCAACGGTTCTTTCGGGTACGATGATATCCGTGTTTTGAGGTGGTTAAGATGTTGGGTAAGTGACTACGGATTGAGACTCTAACATTGGAACTCCTCCACATGTGTTAGAGTCGAGACGAAAAGTTACATTCCACGATGTCTGTATAAAGGCTATTTTGGTGATTTGTTTAAAATGAGTTTGGAATTCCAGTATCGCTTAACTTTTCGTTCGAGAGTTTGTATTACTAAGTGTTTTATTGCAAATAGTTCAGCGTGTGGATTGATTCATGCGTGACATAAGTGATGCATGGAGGAATTTTGGTAACATTTCATAAGGAGTAGTTTAGTGCGCTTTTTAGTCAGCTAAAGGTTTTATTGACATTTCCATGAAAATGCGATTTATCGACTTAGGGGTATGCATACTGAGGTAACCTTTGTTCTCGACATTTTGATGAACGAGTCGTGCATGAAAATGTTTAAGTTCTTTTTTGTCGAAATGAAAGACCATTTGATCCAAGGAGTGTTTTAATGTTGTGAACATCATGCATACAATTACAATGTGTTATATTTTGGAAATATAAATGCGTAGATTTTTGACATTCGGTTAATTTAGATTTATCGATCATTTTTTTTGGGAAATTAAAAACTTTTGCTTTGGAGGAAACAAGTATTTTGAGCATTTTCGATAAACACATTTCTTTAAACTATAATGTTTTGACATTATATGTCCCAAGTACGAAACTTGAGAAAGTGTTACAAGCTTGCATGCCTGCCCCCAGTTTGAGATTTTATGAGGTTTTAGTCGATATTTCCAATTAATAGAAGCGGACTGGTTTCTGTCTTCAAGTTTGAATCTTACACGAGACAGTTGTGTTTTAACAAAAATATATTTGTAAACCGTGTCATCGTTTTGTGTGATTAGCTGATGCGCGAAAAAATTTGTGGCGAACCCTGTGCCACGTCATTTTATGTTTAAAAAGAAGAATTTTTGAATCAAATGTCGTGAAACTTACTTTGAATTATGTGCACACCTTTGCCGCACCCTGTTCAAGGTCAAGCGGTTGCTTTAAGTGCACGTCATGAGTCAATCCATACTGGAATCGAGGCGGTTCATTTTAAAGAAATTATTTATTACGCTTTGCTTTTGTGTGAGTAAACTGAACTGCAATGGAACGATTTTCAACATGATTTTCCTATGTGGGACGAGCGTGTCCAGTTTTGCGTAACTATCGATCAGGTAAAAGTAGTTTTATTACATACGATCTTTTTGAGATGAAAATCCTGATGTTGAAAATATTTTGTAAATGATTTGTAAACCATTTGGGGAAATGTGCTCTTAAGTGTCATGTGTCATTTCGAGAATTTTCAGGGTGTGAGTCCTTTTGGAAAACTCTTTTGTTTAACCCGTGTTGAGTCTGGGACTAAGGTTGATTTCAGAGTATTGCTTGCTTAAACTTTGTTTAAACGCATTTTTCCGACCTATGGGTCTAGCAAGCGTGGAGCATTTTGCTCGGTTTTGACTTGGAGTTAGTCATGGGCCAATTGCCCGGTTTTAGTGGCTCGATGTGGAGTCTAGTTGACGAGTTGTTTTTGTCGCACCGTTTGGCATTCTTTGCACGTTGAGTGTTTACATGTTTGGGTGAGTGAGTCAACCCGGAATAGGCATGTTGCTGGTAGGCTGTTTGCTTTGGATCCTTAGACACGTTAGTCAGTCG
Organism: Saussurea involucrata; assembly: GCA_033807775.1. NCBI lineage: Eukaryota > Viridiplantae > Streptophyta > Magnoliopsida > Asterales > Asteraceae > Saussurea > Saussurea involucrata. The sequence goes on from CM066322.1 coordinate 118,348,992, forward strand.
TTGGTTATGGTGGAATGACCTACGTGTGTGTTAGTTGATTTGGGTGTGGGGGTTATCTATTTGTGTTAGTGTCTAGGATAATACCACGCTTATGTGATTCATTGTAATCGGTTGGACCGATGTTCGGCGGGTGGCTGAATGGTGAAATTACAGAGGCTTCTGAGAACATGATGGAAGAAGAGAAAGAAAAAGGGGCCGAAGTTGTACAAAAAGAGGGATTAGCAACAACGGAGACAGAAATAGAGATCTTAGAGACAGATTCAGATGAAGAAGAAGCTGTCTGGATACGTAAGGGTCTTTATCATCCACATGTCATGAGATTATTTGGATCTCATCAAGTGTATGACCTCTTACGACCAGAGCAAGGAACTTCCACAGAACTTAGGGAAGAAGCACCAAGCCATAGGATAGTTACAGAGGATGATATGATAGAAAATGAAGAAGTGCTTGGATGCTTAACAGAGAAAGAAGCAAGAAAAGATGCCTGGATAAATAGAGGCACACAAACCAAAACCAACTCCCAGTGCAACCCACACATCTGACACCGCAGGTCTAGCTGCAGAAGGTGTCATTGAAATAGAGCAGCACAGCTCGATCCTTACCCAAACCAAACAGCCAGAAGTTACTCTTTCGACTTCTGCGCCCACAGAAGCCGGGGAATCCATTCCTAGGAAGTCTCCTCAGAGAGACTCACCTATAGTTCGTGATCCATCACCCCAGATCACACTAGAACACCCTACAGAGGAATTCGTTTCCTCTGCCACGCACACATTAGGACCAACACTTATTTCAGAGAGAAGTAGAGAGCACCATGACGAAGAGACTCTAGACAAGTCTCCGAGTCAACATAAGAACCTCTGGAGTGGATTTGGACAATGTTCTTCACAGAACTTCTGTAGAGACTGAAACTCAGGTTTCTTCTCAAGGATCAGAAGGAAATCCTTCCATTCTCAACGTACAAACAGGAATGAAAGAAGGTATCCCAGGAACAGGGATTCACTCTGGAGACGAATGTGTTCCTCCAGAGGTTACACAAGGAACACAAGTATCAAGGGATGAGTTCCAAACCCTTGTCACCTCTGTGAACCAAACATTGAAAGAGTTGCAAAGCTCTTTCAAATCTTTTGCAAAGACAACATCATTGGCACTGCTAAACCTGAACACCAAAATGGACAACCTGTCCACAGAGGTGAAAACTGCCATCTCACAGATAAAGTCTGCTGCTACCGCATCCACCACTTCTGCCGCAACAACTACTCCTTCTTCGATTGAGAACTCCATCAACAAGTTCCTTGATCAATTGAACAAACAGACTTCAGTGTCAACGGGCATCACTCCTGCAGATCTACAGAAGGCCCTACAAAAAGTTCAAGAAGAAGCCATGCGAAATACCATGCTGATGCAACCCAAAGACTACATGACAAGAGCACAACTGACAGAACTTGGGCAGAACGTGATTAATCAAGTGACATAAGTCATCCTTTCCTTCACCACTGCCAATGCTAACTTCGTCAAAGATTTCAGAGCAAGTGTAGGAAGGATGAGATTCAAAACAGAGGCAGAGCTAGCAATTCTTCTTGGCCTCTGTGATGATGTCTGTGAAAAGTTGATGGCAGCAGGAGCTGAATTACCGAAGAAGCCCAACACTTCTTGCAGAGCAGAGGGTACTTCTGATAAAAGTCAGGATGATTCTGATGATGACCAACCTGGTCCATCAGATAATCCTGAGGGGGAGAATCTAAGAGAGAAAGCTACGAGCAGAGGAATACAAAGTCCACCAATCGCAGCAGAACCAATCAACCAAGCCCCTCCAGAAGAAACCCAACAACAAACCCAAAAGACCACAGAGACAACACCCATCTCTGTGGAATCATCTCCTGACGAAACCAAAACTCCAGAAGCAGATCAGCAAGCCACAGAGGCAACAACCGCCCCTGAGGTAATCATTTTGGAAGAAACAGATGAACAAACCACAGAGAAAACACCCACCTCTGTGGAAACACCCCAAACCATACCCAGAAGAAAGTCGATTGCCACCAAACCAAAAAGAGCAACGACCTCTGCTTCTGATGTTTTGAAAAGAATGCACACAACAATGAGTGATCGAATGGCAAAGAGAGAAGAAGAAAGGAACAGGTTCACTTTAGCTTTCAAAATGGCAAGAAGATTTAATGTCAATACTTCATCAACAGAAACTGAGCTCGCAGAAGAAGTCATCAAACAACCTCCAACAGAGGTTACAGAGCAAGTCAAGCCAACAGAACCATCGCCACAAAAGTCCTCTAAATCACAATCGTCAAAATCCACAGAGGCAACCTCCATCAAACCAACAGAAGTGCCAACCTCAAAACCCACAGAAGCAACAGGTTCTGCCACGACAATAGCAAAAGATAAGGGCAAAGGGATACTGACAGAAGAACCAAAGAAGAAGAAAACATTGCCAAAGCCAACAGAAAAACTAATGAAGAGTGCGTTTGACGCCTTTCAAACCCCAAAACCCGAAGAAGTTGACTGGGCACATGGATTGAAGCCTCTGTCAGAAATTCCTCTAACTGGTAGAGCTGCAGAAGTTGTTCAACAGATGGAGAGTCTCAGAAGACAAATTCCACGACCTGGTCCAACACATGAAGAGATGGAAGAAGTGGTATACAAATACCTCTACAAACAATCCTATCAGACAAATCATCCAGTAGATCATGTGACAGATCCAAGGATCAGATAAGAATTTGAGAACATCTTCACAAGAACAAAGCCAAGAACCAAAGCAGATGTCTTCTCAATTCACAAAATCAAAAAGGTGATCTTCTGCAGATTCTCCTTCACAAGAACCTATCCAAGGGTCAGGTACAATCTTTACAAAGTCAGAAGAGAGAACAATTCAGAATCTACCTTCGCTGATGCTGACTTAAGAAACATCAATCCTTACGATCTACCTGACCTTCTGCAATGGACAAAAGACAACTACAACACAGAGCCTAATACCAGAGCCTATCAAGTGTTGAGAAAAGCGATGAGGGAAAAGCTTCTGCTATACAGCATGATAGATTTTCAGCTGGGAAAGGATCTTGGTCTCAAACATCTAGATCTACGACCACCAGAAGATCGCTGCCCACCAGACGCTGTGCCCAACTCAATCATCAGAGAACCAAGATTTGGGTTAGTATTTCAAAACCCACAACACCAGGTTAAACTTTTTGTACTCATGGATTGTCAGAAGTACGCAACCAGTACTCTGAGCAAATTCAGAGCAAGCCTTGTAAAATACAGAGGTACAGAGAAAATGGATAGAGATGATGCAGATACTTTCATCAGAGAAATAGACTCAACAATCCGCCTAAGAGAACTCTGCATCAGATTCTACAAAGAGATCAGAAAATTCGGCAGAGACAACAGAAGCTACAACGATTTCAAAGATGCCAAAATCTGATTCTCAGACCTCCAATCTCTGCAAACAAAGTTAAAGTTTATCTTTCATTGTACTCAAATGTAAAATGCCTCTGGCATATTTCTAAATGAAAGAAATTTCGAGGTATTGTTTAACCTCTGTCTTATCTAACTTAGCCAAACTTAACTCAAGTTCAAATTTTTTATTTTTCACTACTTAGGGGGAGATTGTTAGCTTCAATCTTCCTAATCATAGAAGTATTTAGAAGTAGTGAAAAATAGGCTATGTGAAGAAAGCCTCTTACAGAGGCTCTGCCGACATTACCGAGAAATCAAGGTCAAGAAGCTACAGAAGCAGCAGAGGCTTCCTACAGAAGCTCTGTCATACGCACAAAGAAGACCAAAGACTCAGAATCCGGCGAAGACTGCTCCACAGAGGACCAGACCGCAGAACCTCTGTAACTCATTACAGAGCCTCTGTGGTCCTCACTGAGACTTAAAGATATTTATAATATCTTGCTACTGTTCCAAGACCTGTTCATCAACTTGCATGGCAACTTGCCCTGTCCAACTTCAACACGTGTCAAACTCTGAATGGACTCAATAGGGCTTAGTACATAATAGACGTCTGTGCCATTTAATGCATTTACCAATAGTACATCTGCTCCATTAAATGCGCATGGCTCAAACAACTGTTCACACCATCCAGTTCACTATTCATGCCGTAAAAGGAACAGTGACCTACTTCATAGTCTTCTAAGAGTAGTATAAAAGGAAGTCTCATGTTGAGTTCTTCCTAAAACACAACAAGGACGAATACACAAGGAATCACTAATACTCTCAAACTTTATTGTCAAATATCTGAGGGTTATATTCTCACACACACCAACAGTTCTTAATCTGTTCTTCGTGTTGTTATTATATATTGAATAACAGTAACTGTTCAAGAAATCCTTTTCATTCTTTACTGTTTTCTTTATATGTGTGCGTTCTAATATCTATCAAACATATCTGTTAGTTTAATACGCTTCCGCTTCAAACTCTAAACTCAACTAATAGACTGTTAATCTTGATTAAGTGTATCTGGGTTCCAACAGTTGTAAAACCCAGAAAGCCTCTATTTCTGAACTATACTCTTATGTGACGAATGATGTTCTTCATGGCTGCTGACTGACGCGAACCTGCAAACTACGATATTCATACAATCACATAAGTTTATGGAGACAAAAACATACCTGAATATACTTAGTCTTTTTAACAAAGTTTATGGCGACACAAAAGGCCTACTACTTCGAGGTACCAGTTTAACACAAACATTATGTGAAGTAAAAACATAAATACCACGAAGAAAGAACCAAAAATAGAGCTGAAAAGGCCAGGGGAGGAGGTGGAGTTTGCCTCCTTAAAACATGCAAAAGATTATCACAAAAATTTGACACAATGGTGAGATGTTAATCTCGTATGTGTTCAGGAAGTTTCAAGCTTGAGTGTGGTCCCATGTGAAACAACATGTTGGTTTTAGAGGTCCATCCTGAAACAGCAAGACAACCGGTAAGTTATATGATATACCTGTTGTAAGTTAACCTTACTAACATATAACCAAAAAACCATACACTCAATGATTATGGGTGGGCAACAAAAGATCGACCCTCAAGCGAAAAACATTAATTAATTAATGTGAAAATAATGACCATTGTTTTATACAGAGATCGATCGAGTTAGTTGTTAGTGGAAGAAAAAATCTATAAATCTAAAGCGTCTGGAGAATATAGAATGTATGAATGGAACTGTTTATTGGAGAAGTAACCATACATTCATCTCGTTTGAACATCCAATCCAAATTTAAAGTCAAACATTGCTATTGTAACCTTTATTTTTGTGTATATATATGTTAATGCCAAAAATCGCACCAAAGTACAACTTAAGGTCGATGTGGACTTTAACAACTAAAGAAAGGAATCGTTCGACAAAAGCGTGCGTTTAAGACAGAAATGTAAATGAGACAGAGATTTTGGTGACGCGGGAAAAACCTCAACGAGGAAAAAACCCGTGGACGAGTGTGGAAGTCGTCGCTGCACTATGGTCACCAAACAGGGGCGATGTCCTTGTGTTTCTGGTGTCGATCGTACAAAGATTACAATACAAATGAAGGAAAGACTTCGAAAATGTAAAGTAACAAGTGTTTTCTAATGTAAAACAATGTGCGTCGGGTGTGATTGTCGTGCGTCGAGAGCGATTCTTCTGTGAGTGCTTCAAGTGTTCTTCGGAGTTCGAGTGCTTGTGTCTGATGTTCGATGTTGTGTCTGTGCTCTGTGTTGTATCTGTGTTCTGTCCCTTGAAATGATGATTCCCCTTGATATTTATAATCTTCGGGCACTTTAATTGGATCATTAAGGACTTTGAAAACTGCCGTAACGGTCGCCGTCTTTAATGCGGGATTAGATGTTCTTAACTGACTTCGTCGGTTATAGCCGTTGTCCATTAATAGTGTTGACTCCTGCATTAAACACTGAACAAACATAACAGTCGTATAGCGCGTTAGTCGGTCGAGGTCGCATGGTTTTATGCGACGGTCGTGCGAACCAGGCGACGTCGAGGTCGAGTGTCGTGAGGTAAAAGTTTTTTAACTTTATCTTTAGTCAGGAAAGAAAATACTATGATTTTACCTTCGTTATGGAAAAAGAGAATAAGTGTTTTCCTTACCTTGGTCGTGGTCGAGACTGGTGATTTTTTGCCCAAACAGTTTGCCCCCAAAATTTGAAAAAGTGGAGCGGCAAGTTTAAAAAAGTTTTTTAAATTTTGCTTGTCGGGTGCTCGGGATCGTGACACGTGTAAGAACTATTCAGTTGCTTTGGAATTGAATCAGTTTGATTCTAACTGAAATGGGAAGTCGAAAACGGGATCATGACGTCATACTGACGCACGATGGTGCTTACCAGCTGCTCGTGCCAGGTGTCGTCGATCTGTCGAGTATTTTGATCTGTTGGGGACACGTGGCGATCATCGTTGGACTCGACCTGACACGATCTTTTGCATAATTAGAAAACTTTGGTGGATATTTCATTTTTAAGTTTTCTGAAAGTTTTTTCGAGAGAAGTTTCGTGATTCACTTGCCGTTCTTCTTCGAATTCCCTCCAAATTTACGAGACATTATAGCGATTCGAGGCTTAGAGTGCCTATATAAGGCGTTACCTTCCCACCTTCGTCTTCATTGCTCCTCTCTTTTCTCTGATAAACAATGTTGACCGAACCGGAGAGTTCTATCATGAGTCAGGAAGACGTAAATGTTAATGCCAAATCGCACAAAAGTACAAGTTAAGGTCGATGTAGACATTTAACAACTAAAGAAACGTATCTCGAGCCAAATAACACAATCACGAGAAAAAAGTAAAAGAGACAAGAGATTTGGTGACGCGGAAAACCCCAAAACGAGGGAAAAAATCGCGGTCGACTCTGTGAGAGTCGACAGTGCACTATAGTCGCCAAACATGGGCGAAAGTCCTTGTGTTACAGGTGATTTGTATACATTAGATTACAAATAAATGTAAATATAAACTTAGTCGTGTGCAAACGACGTGGGTCGTGCGTAAATCGTGCGAAATAACTTGTCGTCGTGTGGTCTGAACTGTCGTCGTCAGGTGGTTCGAACTGTCGTCGTGCGATACTTGCGTGTTCGAATGCCTCGTTGTATTGAGAGAAAAATATAGAAGTAAGTATAAGTAGCTCTGTCTGTTCTCCCTTTGCTCGAAGGTGGAGCAGTCTTTATATAGCTTCGGTCGGTACTGAATATGCTTTAATTGTTGGTCTTGTAATCGCTGTCGACATTAAATGCGCTTTGATGATTGTCTTTGTAACTGCTGTAGGGCTCTAAATGGAATTGATGATTCGTCCGTTACTGGTCGTTGTGCCATAAATGCCTGTAGACCTGCATTAATGAACAAAAGAAACGGCTGTTGACCATGAATGGTTAGAGTAATCGTAAGACCATTTTAAGTTCAGGACGTCGGTCTTATGGAGCATACGATCGTTGTCGAAATACAAGACCATGTATATGACTGTAAATGTCTTGTAAGACCTTATCTTAGTATAGGAATGGCCTTATAAAAATGTCGTGAGACTAGGATAAAAATGTCGTAAGACCACTAGGCCGTAAGACCAAGATGATGATGTCGTAGGACCAGAGCGATATAAGACCGACGACAAGAGATTATCGACGTAAGACCAACGAGTCGTAACTGGCGACACGTAACTGGTGACATAAGACTAGAGACGTAAGACTAATAACGTAAGACTAGTGATGTGTGACTGGCGGCGGGTGACTGGCGACATGTCGCTAACGATGTATGTCGTGTGACGTGTAACATGCGACACGTGACGTGCGATCATGAGATGTAAAGACACTATCTTGAATGACTATTGACATAAGATGTCTTTTAATAATCGACTATCGTATGTCGGGGATAAGGCAATAATGGGTATTGTTTGGGAAAAATTTCACCAGTCTCGACCACGACCAGAAAAGGTAAGACACATGTTATGAACTATATCTCGTATTAAGATAAGGCCTCGACAAAGACCCAAAAAACCTCCGTCATCCCTCCTAAAAGGTAAGTCGAGAGTTCCTCACGACACTCGACCTCGACGTCGCCCGTTCCTCACGACACTCGACCTCGACGTCGCCCGTTCCTCACGACCGTCGCACAAGACCGTGCGACCTCGGGCGACTAACGCGTTATACGACTGTTATATTTGTTCAGTGATTAATGTAGGAGTCAAAGTCATTAATGGACAATGGCTATAACCGAAGAAATCAGTTATGAGCATCTAATCCCACATTGAAGACGACGACCGTTACAACAATCATCAAAGATCTTAATGATTCAATTAAAATCATCTGAAGACTATAAATCCCAAGTTCAATCCCCAGTTTCAGGACATCGAATCATACAGGAAGAGAGATAGAACAAGATAACCGAACACCAAACAACAGAAGCAAGCGCAAACACTCGAAGAATATTCATTCGAAGCAAAGAGATCATTTATAGAAGATCGCTCTCGATGCACGACTTTCACTCTCAACCAACAGTTTACACATTGTTTTCATACACGACGCACACTGTTTTTACATTTCAAACACTTGTACTTTACATTTTGAAGTCTTTCCCTTCATTTGTATTGTAATCTCTGTACGATCGACATCCGGAACACCAAGGACATCGCCCCTGATTGGCGACCATAGTGCAGCGACGACTTCCACAGTCGTCCGCAGGTTTTTTTCTCGTTGAGGTTTTTCCTGCATCATCAAATCCTCTGTCTCATTTACATTTTTGTCTTTGTCGAACGATTCCTTTTTTTAGTTGTTAAAGTCCACATCGACCTTAAGTTGTCCCTTTGGTGCGATTTTTGGCATTAACAATTTGGCGCCATCCGTGGGACCCCATCTAGAGAAAATGTTGATCTAAACCCTCAGTGATTTGATAATGACCCTCTCTTAAATACTTAGTGAAAATTGTAAGTAAACAATATGTATCAGAGTTTCACTATCACTGATAAGTACTAAGACCTTATAGTACCGCTGATAGGAACTCTCGCTCTTTAGATTAAACATTCAGTGAACACTGTTCACCATAATGCTCTGAGCCTGTTCAGTCCTTATGATGATCGCTGATAAGTTAGTTGTTTACTTATGATCTTTGAAGACAAGTTTCACGTCAACATAGGTTCTACGCTGAAGTCGAAGATCAAGCTCAAGAACCAGCGACAAGTCTCCTAATGAACTGATGCGGATCAGGGAAGACTCAGATTTGTCCACTCAACGTGAAGTATCAAGTACAAGACTTCAGCTATAACTGAACTTTATCATTCGCTGATATAGAATGATAGATCGCTGAATCAACGAAAGCTGATCATGAAGTCCTCCGTACAAAGTACTTTTGTCTTAACCACCCTTGCACGACTCCGTATGATATGTCAGAAAAGAACCTCCTTATTGTCTGAAATCGTACAACTACTCTGATACTACACTGTTCAAACATGCGGCTACTAAGGTTGTCTACAAAGGTCAATGACATACAACCAATGAGCTGCTGCCACGTGTAAAGTATAAACTGCCATGCATTAAATGCATGCAGTATATAAGAAGGACTCCAGCTTCATTTTTGAAGCACTTGCTAACTCTGGACAAGTCATCTTTCTTATCTTGAGATAGGTTATTATTAGTAATTTCCTTCTCTTTCTTAGTGCAAGAAACTTAGTGTTCCAACTTGTTTAGATTTAGGTTTATCCTTAATCTTGTTCCGCAACAAGCTGTAAATTGTTAATGATTTATCAATAAACAATTTAGAAAAGTCAAATCTGTGTGTTTGTATTCAACCCCCATTCTACAAACTTGTATAGCCCTTCGGGACCAACAAGTGGTATCAGAGCAGATTTGTTTAATCTCATAAACAAGATCTAATCTATACTAAGATTTCTCTTCCTTGCTATTTCTGAAAATGGCTACCAACACAAACACAAACTATATTGACAATGGTTCTCTTGCAAAACCCCCTAGATTCTCCAGAGATAATTTTAATCTATGGAAAAATAGGATGATTCTCTTCTTAGAAGGTGTAGACCCTACTATGCCTTATTATCTTGAAAATGGCCCATATATTCCTGTAAGAATTGATGCTGCAGTTCCAGCCGCTGAGAATAGACCTGCTATTCCAGAAAGGTTGATTCCTAAGGAAGTTCGTATGTGGACTGATGAAAATAAGAAGAAAGTGGCTATCGACACTAAAGCCAGATCCATACTATCCATGGCTCTTCCTGACGAAGTCTACCATTCCGTCATGAACCTGAAAACCTCAAAAGCTATGTGGGACACAATCTGTGTTCAGTATGAAGGTACTTCTGAAGTCCAGGACTCTCGAAAGATCAACCTGGTAAGACAGTATGAAAGCTTCATTTGTGGTAAGAATGAAACTCTCTCTGAAGTACACCAACGTTTTAACTGTTTAATAATAGATCTGAAAACTTTTGGTAAGGAATATTCTAACTTTGAAGTGCTGACAAAGTTCTTAGAATGTTTACCTGAAAGCTGGGACATTTATTCTATGTGTCTCAAGCTGTCAAAGGATATAAAATCAATGACCCTTTCTACCTTATATGGCACGATGCTGAATCATGAGCAATCGAGTCATCTTAAGAAGAATATTGTAAAAGATTCCAAAAGCACCCCTGTTGCTTTAATCTCAGAGGAACCTTCCACTCAGCGACCCTCGGCACCTATCACTGAGTTGGAAAGTAACACTGAAAGGTCATCAGATTCTGACTCTTCAGATGATGATGAATCTTTGGCTCTCCTCACTAAAAAGTTCAGGAGATTCGCCAAATCTCCCCCTTTTTGTCAAATAAACTTGAATTTTGCATCATCCAGTTCTTTCAGAGCAGGAACAATTTTCTGAAGTAGCACATTTCTCAGATTAAGTCTCTTGTCAATCTTAGCAATAATTTCTTGGATAACTTCCACTTGTTGATTGATTGCTTCTTGAGTTATATTTGCTTGCTTCACTTTCAGCATCTTTTTCTCCAAATTGTGATTTATGATCCTTAAAGTTCCAGAACAGTATTTTGCAGTTTCCTTTGCTCTGAAGAAGATCTTTCCACTTTTGTTTTTCAAAAACACTCCCAAATCTGGAAATTTGTGAACACTTCCAGTCTTTAACACCTTTTTCTGCTCATGATCTGTATTGGGATTTGCCAGATAAACACATGGCTTTTGTAAATACAGAGCTATTTGGAAATCTGTATAACAGTGCCACCTTAATATATAGAACATGGCCTCAATCACCACACTTCTTGCCTTCCTTTCATTTCTGTCTTTGCTTGACTCTTTGAAGCATAGAAAGCTGTGTAATCTGTAGAAGTCAACCACTGATAGTTTTTCAAAATCTGCATCAGTGAAGTAATAAACCTTACCATCTTCTCTCAGAACTTCAAAGGATAAATACTCAAACTTTCTGAATTTCTTAACCTTCAATTCTCTGATTCCAGTGATTAGAAAATCTGAGTAAACAGCTTGCTTTGTTTTGCCAAGACATCTTGATTTTTCAGCCAACCAGATCTGAGTCTCCTTAGGTCTATCATAATACACATCCAAGAATTGTACTTCTTTTGGTTTGAAGAACTCAGGCAGATCAAATTCAAGAAAGTATCCATTTAGATCAATGGATATTTCATCTTCTTTGGGTTCAGACTGTTCAGCTTGATCAAAACTAGTTATCTGCACATTCTGAGGTGTTGTGTCCTGAACTTCTTCAACTTCATCTGACAGAATTTCATTCACTTCATACTCAGCAGGAAACACAAAATCATTATGTAGAAACTTTTTGTGTAAAGTCCGTACTCCGGTATGCCTTTTCTTTATTATTTTTATTAATTTCTTTTTAAACCTTCTCCCTAGCTTGGTGTTCGTTAACGGAATTAGATGAAATGGGATAAAAAGTTAACGGGGTCAACCTTGTTTTGGTCTTTGCAAGGAAAGGAAGTTGAGGGGCCATTTGGGTCAATGCACCAAACTTGTGCAAGGGACCAGCCATATGACCGATCCCCTCCCCCCTCCCCTTTCATTTTCACTTAAACAACTCCCAAAAACCTTTTCCCCACCCCCCTTTGTTGTGTGTTCGGCCAAGAAGAGAACTAGAGAGAGAGAGAGAAAGAAAGAAGCCGAGAGAGTGAGAGAGAAACCGAGAGGGTGATAGAGGTTGCTGCCGGCGACGAGGAGAGAGGAGGAAGGAGGCGATCGCCGACAAGTTTGGTCGGAAAAGAGGAGGAAGAAGGGTTCGTCGAGGTAAGTTCGTCTATTTCTCGTTTGTTGTTATCGTATGTCAAAGAAACGCCGCCAACCACCACCGCCGCCGGAGGCGGCAGGGGGTGGTGCACGGCTGTTGTCCAGCCTAGGGTAACCCATATTCAGTATTTCATATGCTTTTCGGGTCTGTTGGGATTAAGCCACGACTTAATGGGTTTATAATCAATAGTGTCATTTCATGTGAAAATTTAGTAATCTGCCACTGTTTTGCTTAAACCGTAACTTTTTCCTCGTAACTCGGATTGGGGCGAAATCGGTGCCAAAAGTTCCCATTTTGAGTCGAGTAACGTTTCTATGTTTTGTGCAAAAACCAGTTCGGAATGTAGCTTAGGTCAAATCGTCGTTTTGTACTGAAAGGTTCTGTTTTCGCTGTTCTGCAAACCGTTTTTGTAAAATCCGTATTAAACTGTAGAAAAATCGTTAGGAGGAGTATAATATGTCCTTGGAACCCTAACTCAGAGCACTTTCTGGTGATGTAATGTAATTAAGGATTTTCTGTGTTTGGGGAGGTCGGAACAGGTCCCGAACAGACCTGTTTGGCTAGACAGAAAAGTCATTTTAGTGACAGTTTAAGCGTGCGTCGTGTTTTAGGGTCCGGGTCTCGCGTTAATACATTTTAACGTTCGTTTAGGTGTTGGGAAGTGATTTTGGATTGTGGAGCTTGGACTATTGTTTGTGATCTAGGCGCGCATTCGAGGTGAGTTCTCTCACCGCGTAGTTAGGAATTTCATGTATGTCGTTCTTTTGTGTTACGTGTTATTACGTGTATTTATGTGCTTATATGAACTAGTTGGGATGTGATAACTGGTTGTGATTTGTTGAATTCGTATGTGGAATATTTATGCATGTGTACACCTCGGTGGGACTGAGGGGCTCGGTGGGACTGAGGGGCTCGGTGGGACCGAGGGCTTGGTGGGACTAAGCTAGTATAGTAATCTTTACTCGGTGGGACCGAGGGCTTGGTGGGACTAAGCTAGTACAGTAATCTTTACTCGGTGGGACCGAGGGCTCGGTGGGACTGAGTTTGTATTAATGTATTTTGTGTACTCGGTGGGACCGAGGTTCGTACTTATATAATAATCATTATGTGGTTTGATATTCGTGGTGATGGTAATGTTGCCTACTTGCGAGTAGGGGTGATATGCGTGGGGCTGCTACCTACGTGTGTGGTTGGATTCACTAAGCGTTTAGCTTACCCCTTTCCCATTTTGTTGTGGTTTCAGGTGCGAGTGGCGGTCGGGCATGACGGTACACACACACTACGCGCGGGCGCCGAGAATTGTTGGAATTTACGCTTTTAAACTTTTAGACTTTATTTATAATATTTCCGCTGCATGAATTCTTTTGACTGTTTGAGTTAACGATATTAACTTAAATTGAGTTACGGTTTATTAAAATGTGGTTGTTTTAAAATGGAATATATTATTTAGAAAATTTAAATTTCCTTGTAATTTTTGGGACGTTACATTTTGGGATTCACCTCAGATAGCAACCATTCACTACAGTTTCTGATTTTTCTTCTAAGATCCAACCTTCTCTTCACAGAGTTCATACATCTCTTCTTTAAACTCTCTCTTTCAGTTTCCACACTTACTTCCATTTCAATCAATAACCAATTTAGAGTTGCATCACTGTACTTCACCAACTCTTTTAATCTGAACATTTCAAGCCTTCCGTGAACTGTATATGTGAACCCTTCTGTCTCCATTCCTTCATTCACAAATCCCTTCAAATCTACACCAATTTCTGTTTTCTTTGTGGGAGAACTCAGATTACACTTCTCTTTTCTTCCTTCAATGGCTAATTGGAAATCATACAAGTGTATATTTCTGACATAGATACCCAGAAGTCTTCTGCATTCAATTTCCATTAAGGCTTCTTCAGTACTGGCAAAGAACTTGACTAGAAAGATCTGATCATCAAGAGTCAATCTGTGAAAATCAAAAGTAGACATGGAAACCTTTGTATTTCTTTCTTTCAGCACTTCCATTCTAACAAATATTAAACCACTGCATTCTTCTTGTTGAAACATCAGAACTTTCTCAATTCTTTTCTGGATATGCAGTTTTGAGTCAGGAACTCTGAATCTGTTAGAAGCTTCTGAGTAGACTATCTGAGCTCTGTCATCCATAAAACCATCAATGTTACTTTCCAAAAGCTCATACTCTCCTTCTGTGTAGTAGAGATTATCATACATTTCCTCAGGAAAAATATCATCATGAAATTGTCTGGCTAATGGCACATCACTTAACTCTAGGATGAAATCACATACAGGTTCTTCTAGTCTCTGCAAGTTAATCTTTGGGATCTCAATTGGTTTTCTGAATACATACTCAGAAGGCATAAAGTAGTCTTTCACTTTCACATACTCTTCTTCTGTATTTAACTCATCACAAAAGTTAAATCTAAACTCATCTTCAAAATCTTGAGTATAATTCACAGTTCTGTCTTCTTCTCCCATTAGATCAATAGGTCTTACCATTTTTATTCCTTGCTGAACTTTTTGAACATTCAAAGCTCTGACTAAATTATTATGCATCCTTCTGATCAACTCTTCACTTAACCTCCTTTCTTCTGATTCAGTACTTATCAATTCTTCACTTATCCTTCTTTTGTTATAAACAATGATATCTGTACACCTGTTTACCACTGCACTTTCCACTGTTTCTTCTGATCTCAATACAGATTCTTCAACAGTTTCAGTTTCAACAGAATTTCCTTCCATTTCTGTATCCAAGTTTAATTCCTCTGTTTTATCTGTGTCATTACCATCAATACTCCCCAAATCCATTTCTTCTGTATCTGAGCTATCAATATGAACTATCTGAATCATTTCCTTTAAATTTTCCTGTGTCTGATCTTCTGAACTTTTTGTACTGGCTAAGTGCATATCTGCTATCTCAAAATCTTCTATGCCAATGTCATCATCAGAACTTAACCTCTGTCTTTTCTCCCCTTTTGATGATCATGAGGTTCATTATCATCAAACTTTCTTTTCAAGTTCTGATTGGAAGTACCTTCAGGTTCAGCTTCTGCAACAGGAACAGGCTCAAGAGGCTTTGAAGTAGAAGCCATTGATACACTCAGTGCTTTTAGTATAGATTCCTGCATACCTTGCATTTGTTTTAACATATCTTTTTGAAAACCAGACATTATATCCATGATCTCCTTTTTGTGAGAATTCAAGGATTTCTTTACATCATCTACTTTGGTTTCAACAGAAATCAACTTTTTCTCCAACACAACTTTCAAATCTGACACCTCATCATTCAAATCCTCCACCTTCTTCTCCAAATTTTCTACTTTTTCCCCCATCTCCATGTTTTGTTTCTGAATCTTTTCAAATTCAGAAGATTCTAACAGTGAACCTGAACCAACAGATGGTCCAGTTTTCATGTGCCCAGAGGGCTCATGGCCTGTAGATAACACAAAGTCATCTTGAACAACAGATGCACGTTTGAATGAGGCTTTTGTAATGTTCACCTCACCAGGATTTCCATCCAATCCTCGACACCCAACATTAGGTATGTCTATGAATGTTGTTTCAGGAATACGAAACTCCTGATTTGTGAAAGTGTGAGAAGGAATTTCAGGCTCAATATGAATAGGACTGTGATATTCAGACTCAATGTGTTGAAAAATAGGTTGGGATTGATCACCTCCCTCCAAATGAGTTTGGGATGGTTCCCCTGATTTGTGTGAAACAGTAGCATGTTGAAATGCTTCTGAGTGGGTATGGATGGGTTGTTCAAGATCCACCACTAGGTCCATGGTGTTTGTTTCAATATTGGACACCAAGAGATGTGAACCAATAGCATTTGTGGTTACCTAGCCAAGATTAGCTGGTTCAGAGGCATCTCTTTCTGTTTGAACCTCTGTTGACAATCTCTCATCCTCACCACTCTCATTCTGTTTTTCCTCACCAAGTCTAACCAAGCTCTCAGAATTTTCCCCCTCAAGTCTCTCAGAATGTTCACCCATCTGAACATCCTCCCCCTCTCTAATTTGACTAGACCCCTCACCTCTCTTCTCAGGTTGGTCCTCTTGGGTAGGGATTTGAGGTAATTCAATTCCCATAGAGGTGCAATAAGCTTTTAAAATCTCACTCTCCCTTGGGATATAATTCCTAAGTGATTTTGGCAACAGTTTATGATTTGGATAATTTCCAAGTCTAGTAACTGATGTCATCTTACCTAAGTAGAAAGTAGGACCATGCTCTTCATTTGATCTTCTAGATATGGTTCTATTTTCCTGCATTGCATACCAGATTACAATTTGCCAATACCTTATGTAAGGTATGTATGTCAGAGGAGCATCCTTTGTTTTCCTCTGAATTGCTTTCTGATTTTTCTCAAAGGTATTCTTCATGTCTTCCCACAGTATAGAAGTATAGTCATAATGCCTATTCTTCACTAAACCTTGAAAGATCTGAAGAATCTGTTTAGAACCTTGATCAACAGAACTATTCTTCCCTGATAAACACTTATTTACTACATGAAAGAAACAAGCCCAAATAGGTGGCAATTTGTTCCTTCTGAACAAACTGAGAGTCCTCAATCCTTCATTGTATCCCAACTTCATAAACTCTGCTATTAATTCCTCTGTTAAGGGTGAGTCTTCAAAATCTGTCCTTCTTTGTACATCATCTTTCTCTGGTAGATTCAGCATTTCTCTTAGTGCAGAGATAGATAAGGCAAATGTCACTCCTCCAATTTCAGACACAAACTTATTATCTTCTAACCTAAGATGTTTCCACCATTGTTGTATGTACTGAACAGGAACATTTTTGCTTCTTGTAAACCATTTTCTATAAGGATGATGTTTGAATAATTCCATGATAATTCTGTGTTCAGGTTTAAATCGACTTTCCTCAAACAATATAACACAATTATTTTCAGATAATTTCAACCATTCACTCTCAGGAACAACCCTTTCCACGAAAATAGGTCTATCTGACATCATCGACCCTGCAACACTCTATTCATGTTCAATATTAATGTTTACCTCATCTGCATTTCCTTCTGATTCATCCATTTGTTCATCTTCTTCATCATTTCTTATTGCCTCTTCCTCTACAGCTCTATTCTGTACTTCATCATTATCCGAATCAGATGACTCCATTATCGATTTTGTAGAATGTAGAGAAATTGGACCACTCCTTCGTATTCCAGACATGATTTAAGAAGAAAACAAACTCAAAGAACTCTGGATTTGATTCGTATCTCACTTTTCGCTCTGGAATTTGAAAAGATTTGAAATAGGGATTTTAAGACCTATTTAAAATCCGCGAAGTTGAAAGGTTTGACGGAAAAGCGAAATCAATGTTATAACGGAGTCAACACATTTGAAATGCCACAGAGGATTTAAATGAAATGCGTGGCATAATCAAACAAATATGAAGCTGACACGTGTTAGTGGATAGAATTTTGACTCAAGTCAAAGATCTGAATAACACACTCAGATGTTTTGACTTTCCTTTATCAGATATCTGATTGTTCTACTCAGAGTTCTGATTCCATAATTCAGAAGAATTTTGCCTTGTAACCAAAATGTCATTTAAAGTCAACTTATGACAAATATAAAACATCTTGATTATTCAGAAGAGGTTTGAACAGATGGAAACACTTTTTATCATCAAAATTCTGTTCATATTATGATGATTTTCAAAAAAATCATTTAAAATCTTATATCTGAATATGAAATTTTTAATTCAGATATAGTTTGAACAACAAAAAAATTTATCATTAAAAGCTTGTTCTTCTTAGAATGATCAGAGATAAGAAATGAAAACAAACCTTTTAAGCATCACAAAATGATTTCCAAACAAAAAATTTTGATGCTCCCCCTTGACTTGAGCATGCATTTGACTATTTATGATACATAAAGATGAGATAAAAAGATAATAGAAGAAGCATAATCCACACAGTTGAAGTATTTGTATTTCTCAAAAATAAATTTTTGAAAGTTAGATTGCTGAAGTATTGACTCAGAATCTCTGACCTTAAGACTCAGAAGTTCTGAAATCAAGACTCAGAGGTTCTGAACTCAAGACTCAGAAGTTCTGATCTCAGTACTCAGAAGTTCTGAACTTAAGACTCAGAGTTCTGAGTACACTACTCAGACAATTTTACTTAGAAAAATTTAGCATTTTTAAGAAAAACAAATATTTTCAATTAGTCAGATTAAGCATTCCTATTTTACATATGAGAAAAGAGAACCTTTTGTGATCAAGAGGCTTTGTGAACAAGTCAGCCAATTGATACTTTGTATGCACAAAATGCATCTCTATAGTTCCTTTTTCTACATAGTCCTTTATAAAATGATACCTCACATCTATATGCTTAGTCTTTGAATGTTGAACAGGGTTCTGAGTAATGGCAATTGCACTTTCTGAGTCACAATAGATGGGAATCTTGTTAAGCTGATATCCATAGTCCATGAGTTGTGTTCTCATCCACAATGTTTGAGAGCATGAAGCAGCAGCAGCAACATACTCTGCTTCAGCAATTGAAGTGGACACACAATTCTGCTTCTTTGATGCCCAACTCACTATTTTATTTCCCAAAAAGTGACAAGCACCAGATGTACTCTTTCTGTCCAACCTACTTCCTGCATGATCAGCATCAGTGAAAGCAGTCAATTTGAAGTCAGTTTCTTTTGGATACCATAAACCTAGATCAGGTGATCCTTTGAGATATCTTAAAATCCTTTTGACAGCCAACATATGTTATTCTTTTGGGTTAGATTGAAATCTAGCACAGAAACAGGTAGAAAACATGATATCTGGTCTACTTGCAGTCAGATAAAGTAATGATCCAATCATGCCTCTATAGAGTTTGATATCTGCTGAAACACCTTTGAGATCAGCATCTAACTTTATGTTAGTTGCCATAGGTGTTCTCATAGAAGCACAATCAGACATTTTGAACTTTTTCAGAATGTCTCTGACATATTTTCCTTGATTTATAAAAATACCTTTTGGTAATTGTTTGACTTGAAGACCAAGGAAAAAATTCAGCTCACCCATCATGCTCATTTCAAATTCAGATGACATGATTTTTGAAAAATTATCACATAATTCTGGACTGGTAGAACCAAATATTATGTCATCAACATAAATTTGAATCAGAATTAAATCATCACCCTGTTTCTTTAAAAACAAAGTTGTGTCAATCTTACCTTTCTTGAACCCTGAACCTAACAAGTGTTTAGTAAGAGTGTCATACCAGGCTCGTGGTGCTTGTTTTAGACCATATAAAGCTTTGTCTAAAATATAAACATGATCAGGGGATTCTGGATCAACAAAACCTTCAGGTTGATGAACATACACCTCTTCATTAAGTTTGCCATTTAGAAAGGCTGATTTGACATCCATCTGATACACCTTGAAGTTTTTGTGTGCAACATAGGCCAAAAATATTCTGATTGCCTCTATTCTTGCCACTGGTGCAAATGTCTCATCATAATCAATTCCCTCTTGTTGACAGTATCCCTTAACAACCAATCTTGCCTTGTTTCTGATGACAACACCTGACTCATCCTTTTTGTTTCTGAACACCCATTTAGTTCCAATAATAGATTTACCTTCAGGCTTTGGAATGAGTCTCCAAACTTTATTTCTTTCAAATTGAAGCAATTCCTCTTGCATTGCTGAAATCCAGTCTGGATCCTCTAGGGCTTCATTAGCTTTCTTTGGTTCAATCACACTTAAGAAACCAGCAAACATTGCTTCATTTGCTGTAGCTGATCTGGTCTTTACTCCTGCTGATGGATCACCTATTACTTGATGAATAGGATGATTTTTAGTCCATTTATTTGCACTAGGGAGTACATCAATCTCTGAATAATTGTTGTTTGCATCATTCTCATCAATGATTGCTTGTAATTCTGAACTGTCCCCTTGTTCTGATATATGTGTAGGAGTTCCATGTGTGTTTGTATTCTGAGTAATGAAGTCAGACTTCTGAGTAACTTGACCAGAGTTCTGACTACAAGGTTCAGAATTCTGATTACAAGGTTCAGAATTCTGAATACATGGTTCAGAATTCTCACTACTTGTATTTATCAGATTTGGACATTCCTCAGATGGACCTTTATCAGAAATTACAGTTGATTGAACTATTTCTGGAGTCTTATTTTTCATCTCTTTGACCATCTTTGGGTTTTCATATTCTGCATAAGAATCAGAAATTAGTTCAATAAAAGCATCCTTAAACAGTAAATTGAGTTCTGAACAAATAGGATTAGAATTTGTATCAGAAGTCATTTTTGTCTTGTTCTGCATGAGTTCTGAACTGTCTTGTTCAGAAGTCCTTATTCTGGCTTCATCAAAAGTTACATTTATGCTCTCCATCATCCTCTTGGTTCTTCTATTGTAGATTCTGAATGCTTTGGAAGTTAAAGAATAAACCACAAAGTATCCTTCATCTGCCTTTTTATCGAATTTGGCAAGATTTTCTCTGTCTCTAAGAACATAGCACCTGCAACCAAAAACATGAAAGAATTTGATTAATGGTTTTCTTTTATTTATCAGTTCATAAGCAGTCTTATTTAATCTCTTATTGATTAAAGTTCTATTCTGTGTAAAACAAGCAGTTGCAATTGCTTCAGCCCATAGGAAGGTAGGAAGATTTGCATAAGCCAGCATTGTTCTCGCAGCTTCAACTAGAGTTCTGTTTTTCCTTTCAACAACACCATTTTGTTGAGGAGTTCTGACAACAGAAAAATTGTGAGAAATCCCAGAACTTTCTAAAAAATTCTAAAGAGTCTCATTTCTGAACTCTGTTCCATTATCACTTATGATTTTCTGAACTGGAAGTTGTAAGAGAACTTGAATCCTTTTGATAAAATTTATCAATGTAGTAGCAGCTTCTGACTTAGCTCTTAGGAACTCAACCCATGTGTATCTGGAGAATTCATCAACAATCACAAGCATATATTTCTTTCCTCCCATAGATTGAACTGAAATTGGACCACAAAGATCAGTATGAATCATTTCTAATGGTGCTTTGCAAGATGAGTCCATTTTTAATTTGTGAGAACTCTTTTTCATTTTGCCCATTTCACAAGCTGAGCATAATGATTCTTTTTCAAATTTAAGCTTTGGTAAACCTTTAACCAGATGTTTTGCAACAAGATTATTAAGATCTTTGAAATTTAGATGAGAACATCTTCTGTGCCAAAGCCAACATTCATTTGCAGTTGAATTTGATAAAAGACAAACTGTATTTAATGTTTTCAATTTTGAAAAATTAACTACAAATAAGTCCATATGTCTTTTGGCCCAGAAGACTTTAACATCATTTTCAGTTAAAATCATGCAACCTGTTATTTGAAACTTGATTTGACAAAGACTGTCTAAAAACTGACTTATGCTGAAAAGATTATGTTGTAATCCTTCAACATAGAAAACCTTTTGGATAGTCAGATCTCCTTTAGTTAAATCCCCATAACCTTTAACTTGACCTTTGCTATTATTTCCAAAGTTTACTGCTCCTCCAGCCTTTTCTGTGAAGTTTGATAGAAAAGACTTCTGACCTGTCATGTGTCTTGAAGCTCCTGAATCTAAAAACCACACATGACAGCCCTGCAAAAGGATCAGTTAGTTTTAGGTACCCATTTTGGAATGGGTCCATCTTTGTTAGCTTTGTCATTGGATTTAACATTAGTACCTTTTACTTTCCACTCAAAATCTTTCTTCAAACACCACTTTCCTTGAACTTTTATGAAGTCAGAACATTTTCTGCTTACAAACTTGTTTAATTTCTTTCTGAAAGTTGTAACTTTTGATTTTGCAACATTTTCAACTTTCTTTTCTTTTATCTTTTCTTTCTTCTGAGTCTGAGGAACAGAAATTTTCTTCTTTTCTGTATTCTGAAGAACAGAAATATTTTTCTTTTCTGAATTCTGAATGTCTTTTCTTATGTATGAAACAAAAGTTATTTTGACTAGACATTTATGAGAATATTGGAATGAATCATTTTTACATCTAACACAAACAAGATTTTTCTTTGCAAGTGACAATAAATCTGAAACATAGGTCATTTCATTTTTATTGATACTGTTCAGAGTACAATTGCCCTTATTACAAGAATTTCTAGCTTTGAGTTCAGAAGTAGATTTCATTCTAAGCTTCTCAAGATTCCTTTTCAGATCATTTAACTTTGCAAGATCATCTTTCCTTTTGCTTTATTCTTTTTCTGAAAAATTCAACTCCTTTTTGTTAGAAGAATTAGATGATTCACCTTTTTCAAATGTACTTGATTCATTAAAGAATTTATCATTTTCTTTTAGAGCATTAATTTTAAAAAGATCATACTCAGTCTTCAGTTTTTCAAGCTCTGTTATTTTCTGAATAAAAATATTCTTTTCTTTCAAAGCTTCTTCAAGTTTAATATCCACCTCACAGTAATCATTTTCAAGTTCATCATAAGCTTTCCTTAAGTCCTCAAGTTCTTGACTTACAAGATTAAACCTCTTTTCAAGTTCTAAAAATTCATCTGACTTTGTTTCAGAAAATCCAGTTGAATCAGACTTCTGACTACCTGAGTCAGAGTTCTGATTTACAGACTCAGATGTCTGATCTTTAGACTCAGAGTTCTGACTACAAAGTTCAGAATTCTGACTAGAAGTTTCAGACTTCTGATTGACTGTTTCAGAATCTTTACTTGTGTCAAATATGTTCTCAATGTCATGATATGAAAAACTTGGTTGTTTATTTTTGTAGCTGACATTTAAAGAATCATACTTGAATTTAGTATCATTGTATTTTGGCTTCTCATCTGTTGGTTTAGAAACTTCTTTCTTAACCTTTTCTTCTGAAACAACTGACTTTTCTGTTTTAGACTCAGAAATTTTCTCATCTGACTTTTTAGAGTTTGGTTTTTGCAAATTGTCAGAACTTGTTATAGAACTAGCAGGTCTTATGAAAACTTCAACAATTTCTGGGATTTTTGGCTTAGGAACTTGAAGTTTTTCAAAATCATACAAGTTGATTGGAGCTCTTTTTAAAGTGACATTTTCTTCCAATCCCAATCCCTTCTTTGGGTTGTAAAATCTTGTATCTTTAACATTGCTTATTAAAAGATTTAATGTTTGCTGAGTCTGACCCCTTTTCAAATTCAGATCTTCCAATTCTTTAATTTTGGTGTATAAATTCTTTCTTTCCTCAAATAACATATCAAATTTTATTTGTAAATCACCTTTTTCATCCTTTATTTTTGAAAACTCAACTTTTAGTTCAGAGATCTTTTTCAACAATTCAGAATTTTCATCTTTAACTTTCTGTTTCTCAGTCTCAGATTCTTCGTATTGTTCTTTTATTACTTCTTTTTCAATTCTGAACTTGTTAACCAAATTTCTTTCTCCTTTTATTTGTTTTCTTAGATTAGCAAATTCAGTTTTCATTTCACCAATCTGTGTCATTAACTCTATTTCAAGTGAAGAATGTACCTCAGCAGATGACTCAGAATCAGCATCTTCAAAATCAGAATCATCCTCATTCCTCATTTTTGCCATATAGCTTTGCATCTGTGGAAAGTTGATATGATCATCTTCATCAGAAGTGTAGTACAACCAATTCTCCTGTTCAGCCAATAAAGCAATTTCATCATCTCTCTTCTTTGCAAGCTGAGCCTTCTTGGTGTAGTACTCATAGTCTTTCACAATTTTAACTCTGCAATCCTTAGCATAGTGGCCAGATTTTCCACACTTGAAACACAAATTCTTTTCTTTTCTCTCTTCCTTCTCTTCTTTGTTTTCTTCACTTCTCTCTACTCTCTTTTCAAACTTATTTTCTTCTCTGTCTTCTTTCTTCTTATAATCTGAACTCCCAACTCTCTTATAATTTCCTTGAAATCTACCCTTCCCATACCTCTTGTTGAAAGTATTTGTCAACAAAGCTAGCTTCTCAGCCATTATCTTGATATCTTCATCATCTTCTGATCCTTCTTCCTTGTCAGATTCTTCCAGATTAGGTATCTCTGATAGATATGCAGTCTTTTTGGGTGCTTTGATTGCTTTGGACTTTGATAAGAATGCTAACTGACCAGCAACATTTTTCTTCTCTTCCACAACTAACTTGACAGAGTCTTCATGTTGATTAAGAACACATAACAGATCATTGAGGCCTTCTTCACACATATCCTTGTTCATTTGCAGACTTATGGCAAATGATGACCATTCTGAATTTAGACTGTTCAGAAATTTGTAATTTATTTTTGACTTCGTTTTCTTCAGTCCATTTCTTCTCAAATCATTTAGAATAGTACAAAATTTACTGTATGTCTGTGTCAAACTTTCTGACTCTTTTGCTTTGAACCTTTCATAAGCATTTATGCTTTGATTTAACTTTGCCTGAATAGATCTCACAGTTCCTAACATCTGCCTTTCCAATTCGTCCCACATTTCTTTAGCTGATGATCCACTGTTAATCCTGTGAAGAACCTCATTTGGGACAGCCAAAGTCATCAAAGTAATTGCTCTTTTGTCGATAGCATGCCTATTCTTCTGTTCAGCTGTGTATTGGGAATAATTCTTCTTCACCCTGGTCGCTGGAATTTCTGGAGTTGTCTCTGTAGCAGGGGTTGCAGCAACATCGATATACACTTCAATTGGACCTTCTCGAATAGAGACCATAAGATTTTCATCTATGTCGTCTAGGAATTGGATCATACGAATTTTCCATTGCTGATACTCTTCTGGTATAAGAACAGGCGGTTTGGTTTCAGATCCCATGGCTAGATATTCTTTAGAAGACATGATTGTAAGAAAATTCAACAAAGAGACAAATTTGAGTTTCTTGATCGAAAAGTAACAGGTAATTCAAGAATTGCCAAGAATTCAAGAACTAGCCCTAGCAGCGGAATCGATTTTTGAACGAATCAAGAAATCTTCAAGAAATTGATCAATCGATCTTCGCGATCACAATCTTGAATGAATTTGTTTGTTGATTGGCTCTGATACCAATTGTAAGTACAGGATCTAATCTTACAATCAATATAGAAAGCAGTAATTGAGAAGTTGTATGATCAAGCCCAATTGTATTCAATGATGAACAGAATTACAGATCTAAGAGAGAGAGAATCTCAAAGATTACAAAGAATGAATACAAAGATATACGGGAAAATCAGTTAGCAATGTAGTGCTAACCACTCTATTTATACTGCAACGGAAATATTAAAGCTAAAGTACAAATGAGAAAGACTAATAGGAACAATACACGTGTCCTAATTAGTTTACAAAATACTAAGTAAAGTATGTAGTCATAAGTTATGAACAGGTTGTTCAGAACTTCTGAACATTCTTCTGATAACGCTTCTCAGATCTTCTGACTCTTTCTCTCAGAACTCTGACTTCTTTTCTCAGATTTCAGTACTTAGCGATATATCAAAGTTATCCTTCTGATCTTTCTTAGTCAGAACTCTGACTCTTCTTCTCAGAACTTCTGAGCCTTCTTATCAGATCTTCAACACTTGGTTTATTGACAAAACTCAGATCTAACAGAAAATGTTCAGAAAGAACAAACCTCTTTCCATTACTGACAAGCCAAGATCATCAGCTCCTATTGATAAGGCTACTGCTACTTGTTTTAACTGTGAAAAGATAGAACATTTCGCTAACGAGTGCAGGTCAAAGAAAGTTTCGAGAAACTCAGCGTTTCCCAAGAAATCCTTTATTCCCAGGAATAGAGATGACAAATACGCCAAACTGAAAGAAAGGTATGCGAAGCTGAAAAGCTTTAAGAAGAAAGGCAAAGGCCTGATGGCTGACTATGATTGGGCTGACTCTGATGAGGAAGAATCATCTGACTCTGAAGATGATGAAGCCAATCTCTGTCTTATGGCCAAACTTGAAGATGAGGAAGACAACTCTGACATTCCCTCTACTTCAACCTCTGCAACTCAGGTATCACCTTCCTTCTTTACCAATATTGCAAATATTGATGAAGCTAATAGTCTTCGTAAGATCGATCTCTTGACTAGAAGTTTATATGAAGCCATGAATGGCAAAACTGTAGTTGAAAATCAAAACCTTGATCTCGCTGAACAGCTTAAAAACTGTCACCTTCAAATAGAAAATCTTTCTAAAATTGAAGAAGATTTTAAAGATCAAGTTCACTTAAATCAGCTAGTCAAAATCGAACGAGAAGAAACTATCGCTGCATTGAAGGCTGAAAAAGCTACTGTTGATGGATGGTATAATTCCTCAACAAAGATCACTGAGATAATTAAGTCTCAGATTCCCCTGAGTGATAAACGTGGTCTTGGTTACAAAGCTGATACTCTAGAACCAACCACTGATCGTTCCATGCTCTTATTTGGAACTTTCGTATCCTCAGTCGCTGATACTTCATCCTCTCAGTGTTCCTCTTCTAATCCACCTATCCCTGAGGAAATTTCTACCTCTTCAAAAGGTAAAGAGAAAATGGTTTATCCAAAACCTACCTCTGTCTTTAAAGATAAAGGTAAAGGAATTGCTTTTAACCAAAATCCTCTGAAGGGTATCTGTATACCTAAGCTGAATGCTTCTAAAGCTTCAGTGACCTATCCCTTTAGATCAAGGAATCAGTTCTCTGGATATACTCAGCGTGGATCTATTCAGCGATCTACTCCTAGAATCAGAGTGGAGGTCTTTGGTAAGAAATCCAAAGAACTGATTGTTCCTCCCATTTCTAAAGCCAATAGCTTACTTGGTGCTGGTACTTCTAATTCAAAATCAAAAGCTCAGCATTCAAATGGTCCTAGAACTACTTTTAGTTATAGGAAATGTTATCACTGTGGACTTACTGATCATATTGCTAGTAAGTGCCCCACAGCCACCAAAGCTGAAAAGATAGCTAAGGTGAAGATCATTGCCCCCAAGGCAAAAAAGACCACTAAGGTTAAGAAATTAACCAAAGTGAATACTGACAAAGATGAATCTTCAAATGCTGCGAAGACTGCTGAAACTTTCATTCCAACTACTTCCACTGATAAATGTGTACACATGGTTAAGTGGGTACCCAAGAAAAACTAATCTTCCTTTGTATTGCAGGTTAAAAAGGGTATCTGGTATCTCGATAGCGGATGCTCTAGACACATGACTGGAAAGAAAAGCCTGCTCGCTGAATACAAGGAAGAGAAGGGTCCCTCTGTAACTTTCGGAGGAAACGGAAAAGGACATACCCGAGGGTTTGGTGTACTCTCAAATCGTACAACAACCTTCAGAAGAGTCGCATATGCTGAAGGGCTGAAGCATAATCTTCTAAGCATCAGTCAGCTTTGCGACATGGATAACAAGGTAATCTTTACCAAGGAATCCTGCTTTGTCGCTGACAAAAAGGAGAAGATAGCTCTCAGCGGTTATCGTTTGGAAAATGTTTATGTAATAAACATGGACTCAACAACCACTGAGAACTCCTGTTTCTTCTCAAAAGCCTCATCTGATGTCAACTGGCTATGGCATAAGAGGCTCTCTCATCTAAATTTCAAGACACTGAACACTCTTTCTTCAAAAGAGTTAGTCACTGGTCTACCTCAGCACTCATACGCCAGAGAGTCTTTATGTTCAGCGTGTGAGAAAGGCAAGCAGACTAAAGCAAGTTTTAAGTCAAAGCAAGTCTCCTCAGTGTCATCTCCTCTACAACTTCTCCATATGGATTTGTTTGGCCCTGTTAACAAACAATCCATCGCTGGAAAGAAATACACACTGGTCATAGTTGATGAATTCTCTCGCTTTACATGGGTTATGTTTCTCGGTTCTAAGAGTGATACGACCATTCGCTCAATAAGGAGTGATCATGGGACTGAATTCAAAAACAGTTCTCTTGATTCCTTCTTTGAGAGTAAGGGTATTTCTCACAACTTTTCATCAGTGAGAACACCACAACAAAATGGAGTCGCTGAAACAAGAAATAGAACAATTATTGAAGCTGCACGTTCAATGCTCAGCGATTCTCTCCTGCCTACTCAGTTTTGGGCAGAAGCTGTCAACACTGCTTGTTTTACGCAAAACAGGTCGCTAATAGTCAAAAGATTCAATAAGACAGCCTATGAACCTTTTCATGGGAGAAAGCCTTTAATTACCTTTCTTCACATCTTTGGATGTCAGTGTTTCATACTGAACAACAGAGATGCCCTTGGAAAGTTTGATCCTAAGGCTGATGATGGAATCTTTCTTGGATATTCTTCAATCTCCAAAGCCTTCAGAGTCTTCAATCGAAGAAGACAAACTGTTGAAGAAATTATTGACGTCACGTTTGACGAATCCCGTTCAGCGAACTCTAAACCGTCCGCTGATACTGAAGAACTGAATCAATGGATGTTTTCTCATCTTGGTGATTCAGGAGATACTCCCACTCCTCATACTCATACAGTTGAAGATGATAGTCCTACTATCATTCCAAATATGCAAAATAGTGAAGCTGAAACATCATGGGTCTCAGCTGTTCCTTTAAACACTATACCTGCTTCTGAATCAAATGTCTCAGACATTCCATCTACTTCTCAGCTATCAGTGAATGAAATGACATCTGCACCTACTCCTCTCTTAGCTGATATTCCAGAAGTTGCTGAAGCTTCATCTTCAGCTCCTCCAGTTCAGGTTGAGTCAGCGTCTCACGCTCCGGCTCAGCGATGGACTATAAATCACCCAATTGATCAAATTCTTGGTGATCCAAACGCTGGTGTTCAGACTCGATGAAGTGCAGGTAATATTTGTTTATTTGTTAACTTTATTTCTCTGATTGAACCAAAGAAAGTAGATGATGCCCTCCAAGATCCAAACTGGGTCAGCGCCATGCAAGAAGAGCTGACTGAATTCGAAAGAAACAAAGTTTGGAAACTTGTTCGAAGACCAATTGACAAGACAGTGATAGGCACTAAATGGGTCTATCGTAACAAGTTGGACGGACATGGAACTGTAACCCGCAACAAGGCTCGTCTTGTTGCTCAGGGATACAGACAAGAGGAAGGTATAGACTACGATGAAACATTTGCTCTTGTAGCAAGACTAGAATCTATTCGTCTATTCTTAGCATATGCTGTACACAAAGACTTCAAAGTATATCAGATGGATGTTAAGTCAGCGTTTCTAAATGGAAAGCTGAATGAAGAAGTCTATGTGGAACAACCTCCGGGATTCTCAGATCCTAAGCGTCCAGGTTATGTTTATAAACTGGATAAGGCACTTTATGGCTTAAAGCAAGCTCCACGTGCATGGTATGACACTCTATCTACTTATCTCCATATTGAAAAATTTGAGCGTGGTAAAATCGATAAGACTCTATTCTTCAGGAAAGTAAAAGGTCATATTATTCTTGTTCAGATATATGTTGATGACATTATATTTGGTTCTACTAACCCTGATCTTTGTACTCGTTTCGCTGATAGAATGAAAGATGAGTATAAAATGAGCATGATGGGTGAGCTAACATATTTTCTTGGTCTTCAGATAAAGCAAAATGAAAAAGGAACTTTCATTAATCAGGGAAAGTATGTTAAAGATATGCTGAAGAAATTCGATTTAACTCAGAGTTCAGCTATGAAAACACCAATGGCACCACCGCTGACACTAGATAAGGATACTAATGGTATTCCTGTTATTGTCACGCTGTACCATGGGATGATCGGCTCTATTTTGTATCTTACAGCTAGCCGACCCGATATTATGTACGCAACCTGTTTGTGTGCACGATATCAAGCTGAACCTAAGGAATCTCATATGATCGCTATAAGCGAATTTTTCAATACCTTAAGGGTACTGCGAATCTAGGTCTTTGGTATCCCAAAGACTCAGGGTTCGATCTAATCGCCTATTCAGATAGTGATTTTGCAGGTTGCAAATTGGATAGGAAAAGCACCACAGGAGGCTGTCAGCTCCTGGGTGGAAAGCTGGTGAGTTGGACAAGTAAAAAGCAAAACTCAGTGTCCACCTCCACAACTGAAGCTGAGTATGTAGCCGCTGGAAGCTGTTGTTCTCAGGTCTTGTGGATGAGAAATCAACTACTGGACTATGACCTACAGCTCTCAAATATTCCAATCTATTGCGACAGCACAAGTGCCATCGCTATAGCCAACAATCCAGTGCTACACTCAAAGACAAAACACATCGAAATCTGGTATCATTTTATCAGAGATCATGTGATGAATGGTGATATAGAACTTCACTTTATCCCAACTGATTATCAGTTAGCTGATCTGTTCACTAAGCCACTTGATGAGATAAGATTCAACTTTCTCATCAGCGAGCTTGGAATGCTGAACTTTGAAGAGTAAAATCTTCAGCGGTTCACATTTGATCAGCGATAGGATAAAATCAACTTGTATAACCCATTCTATCATTCTCTCTCTGAACAATATTGATTCGCTGATATCAAGGTATGTTTTTCTTTCGCTGACAATCGCATGTAAATGCAAGATTTCAAAACAAATTGCATCGCTGAATATCTCTTCCTTAATCAGCGATACTTTGAAATTTCTAAAACCAACACTGATATTTCTATTCAGTGCTTCATGTTTTCAAAAATGTCCCTGAGCTTTCAAAACCTCAGAGACTACCTAAAATATGAAAGGACATCCATGACGTCATCGCAACGGATAAGCCCCGGCACGTTCTTTTTCTGACATACGTTTGCACGTTTCGTTTACCTTCCAATCAAATGCAAACACGTGTCCGTGTCATGATGAAAAACTTTCCCGCTCGAGTTTTTCTCTCTCTCTAATCTCACTATATAAACACTTTTGGGTTTATATTTTTCCTTTACGCGAAAAACTTCTCCTCCAAGCAAGAAAAAGATTTACTGTTGCATTTGTGCTCTCAAATTTTCAAGAACTGTTCATCTTCTTCTTCCTTGACGAACCAGGTTAATACTCTTGTTATTTACCTACATTACTTGTTAATGATCTTCTCATTGTTTTTACAAGATCAAACAAAAGAACTTTTTCAAAAATGAAATCATTTCTTTCATGGTTTTATGAACACAACCTTTCATGGTTGTTCTTCAAGTTTAATTGCAAAATCTTAAACTTGTTCTTCATACGTTATTCCAGAATCCTAATTCTCAAAGGAAACTGGAAAACAAGACTTTTTATTGGGTTTGCATTTCTTTTTCAAAACCAAGAAAAACCCTAATCTTCATTAAGACATTTTTGTCTGAATGAAATGGACAAAATTCGAACCATCTTATTGGAAAATCTTTCCACATTAAGATTATTCTTATTTGTTATATCTTTGGTTGAACTGATAATACAGAAATGGCATCTACTGTTATTCCTACCGCTGAGAACACTGCTGCTGCTGATGAACTGGAAATCATCAAGGCTCCTCAGGTCAAGTTCACACTTGAGGAACTGGATTGGACAAAAACAAACAACCTCTATGCGCTTTTCGAGTTTCCTCCTCGAAAGCAAGTCACACATCTGAATGATGCTGTGAAATTCCTCAAAACCTGTTGCCTCTCTACAGCCTTGACCATAACACCTCCTGCACATCAGCTACTACTATCTCAGTTCTGGTATTCTGCCAGACACACTCAGCTACCAACGACCAAAGACCCCTAAAAGAAAATCGATTGCATCCTCTGTGACACTGATTTTGGAACCATAAAGATGACCCCTGCCATTATCCGAAAAGCACTGAGCCTTCCCATCGCCACAAAAGAAAAACCTTTTGTTCCTCTCCCTGACCACAAGAAACACGCTGATAGGGAAGCCATCACTGCATTCTTTGATGCAATGGGTTATGTATGGGAAACTGGAAGGGAGAAGAAGCCTGAGAAGAAGCTGACCCTCATCAAGAAGTCAAAAATGCCCAGCGAGATGAACTTTATCTTCGCACACTTGATAAGCTGCATGACGGCAAAGACCGACTCCTCTGATCAAGCCGCTCAACCTCAGCAAGCAATGGGTTATGCATTGCTGAAAGGTCTTCATATAGACTGGGCTTCAATAATTTACGATGATCTTATACTCAGAGTAGACTCTGCCGCTGACCGACCATCATGGGTTCCATATCCTAGATTCATCAGCGCCGTCTTCCAAACAGGCCTGAAGGACAACTACCCACAAGTAGGAGACCTGAAACTCTCTCAGGTTGGTCCTAAGGTACTCGACTTCAAGCCAGTGGAAAATGAGGTACATCTCTCTACACTCTTAACTCTTCTCAATCCTCCTTCTTCGACTTCTGCAGCTCCTTCAGTGGAAAAACCCACCGCTGATACCTCAGCTGCAACCTCCACTCCTTCAAGAAAAATGAAACACTCATCTACCCAACTTGGTTCCAAAAGAACTAAGAAAACCAAGGAGCAACCCCAACAATCTCACGCTGAAGACTCCTTAGCTCATCTTGAAGAGCTGAAGGAAAGTTCAGTGGTACGCTCTTGCACATCTGAACAAGCCACCCATTCCATCCCAGCTTCAGCGTCTCTAAACGCTGAAGTTATAAACTTGGAATCTACCCAACCTCCTTCAGTCTCTCTACAGACTAAAGAAGTGATTCTCAGCGGATCCAACGATGAACCCCGCACCCAACCAACATTCTCAACCTTCGCTTCTCTCTCTACTCCATTGGACTCTAATCCAGTTTTCACCACGACCACTGGAGCAACCGTCATTCTTCCAGAAGCTAAAGCTGATACTTTTCAAGGAATGATGGATGCAGGACCTGCAGGAACGTCCATGCGTACACGCACTCTCGCTGATGACATGGAACATTTTTCAGGTCACAGAAGTTTTGATGACTTCGTCGACCCTCCTGCAGGTATACAACAACCCATATACACTGTAACTGAACCCCAAACTTCTGAGCTTTCCTCTGTTCATAAGTACTTATATGTTACAGGTCCTAATTTGGGAGACATCAACGCCTCTCTGAAGAACCTGGATACGAAGCTGACAGGTCTCACCACTACTCTCTCAGACAACTCTTCAGCTGTAACAAATGCTGGAGAGAATCTCAACAAGCTGACAACAGTGGTTGAACAGAAAGCCTCCAAAGCTGATTTGGAGAAGGTTGATCATACTCTCAGTGACTTTGCCAAAGTTCTTGCAGACATCTACACAGACTATACCTCTCTCAAAACAACAGTTCAATCCATGTCCAGCGAGTTCACAACGCTGAAGACATCGGTTGGAAATCTTCAGGGAGAGATGACTGTTGTAAAGACTAACGTGAGTTCTGTAAAGACCGACATGAATTCAGTAAAGACTAACGTAAATTCAATGAAGACAATGATGCAACATATCCTGAATAACATGACCGTCCCTTCCCCTGCACCTTCGCATTTTACTACGGCGGATCGTGCTGAACTTCTAAAGATCAGTCCTGCTATTACTAGCCTAGAAGACAGAGTAGCAGCGATTGAAAATTATATGGGGATCCCTGGCCAAGAAGACAGGGAACCAAAACCAACTGCTGAGTCATCGCATTCCTCCCCCACTCATCATGAGGAAGGGGGGGGGGAGAAGAACTCTGAAGACCTTCCCCAAGATGAATCTATCGAGGGGGAGAAGACTGAAAACCTTACCCTTACTGAAGAGGGTGAGAAGACAACTGAAGAAGTTTTTGCTGGACCTCAGGGAGATGAAAACCCTGAGGGAACCGAGAAGCTTACCTCTGTATCTGAGGGTGAGCAACTCGAAGAAGATGCTGAAGAATCTGAATTTGAAGCTGAAGATGAAGAAGCCATCGACTTATCTGATGATGAACCATCCTCTTCTCCAAAGAATGATGATAATGACGATGATGATGATGATGACTCCTTTATCGTCAAGCATGCTCAGAAGACTACAACTCTTAAAGGGATCTTGATAAACGAACCTTCAGGGGAGCGGACCAAATCAAAGCCTTCAGCGTCTGAAGCTGACAAGGGCAAAGGAAAAGGTGTCGCTGAAGACAATGACAATTTGACGATCTTGCTTCCAAAGCCAGTTTGTCAGGTACACTAAATCTTACTTCCTCTCTCTACATCCCTCCTCTATCTATACACATTATCAGCTCTACTCTCCACAAAAAGCCTATACACTTAACCCAATTTCTTTTCTCTGTTCTACCCAAGTTCTTATTCGTAAGATCGCTGTGTTTCAGCTAGTCCTCTCCCCTGTTTGAGGATATCGCTGAAGCTCCTACAGCTGCGACTTCACCAACAATAATCCCAGCTCCCAACGCTGAAGAAATAATCCCGGTCTTGGATTTGATCTCTGAGACTGGTGAACCTAAAGAACAGATGCTCTCTCACAAAAACAGACCTTCCTTGGCTCCTCAAAAGCTGAGTGAAGAGGATCAGAAAAAGAGAGATGCAATGATCAAGAGATTCGAAGATCAGCGAATCATCCTGAAGCGTGATCAACTTCCTTCTATTCCTCTAAAGTTCAGACTTTCACAAAAGGAATACAAGGATCACCTCAGAGCTGAACGTCTACTCGATGAAAGAAGAGAAGCTGAAGAAAAATACAGAGAACTCGCCATCTAGCTTACTCAACAATCAGTGAAAGACCCCAAGCTGAAAAGAACTCCAATCGAAGTTCAACGTCAGCTATGGGAAGACGCCAAGAAGATCGTTGAAGAAAAGAGAAATGTGTCTCAATCTACTTTAATCTGGTGCAAAGAAAAGGTACACTTCAGATATCGACCTGCTAGAATCAACAAGGTACTTATCACTGGAAGATCAACCCTCAAAGTTTTAATCGCTGAAATCGAGATATTCAGAGAGAACGGACAATACGAAAAATTCTATGTTGAAGCCATCACGAAGTACGGTCTCTCTGAATGGTTGGAGATCAGATTAGCCATCCAGAAGTCTCAATCTAAGTACAAGGATCATGTCGAAAAGCTGATAAATAAACAGATCGACTTAGTCTCTTCTTGTGTGGATATTCCTCCTCCCCCTCCTCTCGCAAGTCAGAAAAGAAGGGCATCTGCAAAGAAAAAGTCTAAATCTTCAGACTCAGGTCCTCTTATACGAAACGAAACAGGTATTGGTTTTTCTCTTGCTGAAGTTCTCGGTCCAGAACCTGACCTTTCCGCACTTGACACATCTCTTCCTCCTGGTGAGACTTTGGGAAAGTCATAAGCAAACCCTATGGGATATTCTTTATTGACTATGGTGGACGAAAACATTTTCAACGTATCTCTGAACTTCCCATCACTCCCATCGAACAGCTGAAAGATCTCATCTACTGGTGTGAATTCAAACGCGACATTCAGGCACGGCATCTTAAACCCTTGATTTTTGAAGAAGCGCTGAACAAAAGGAATCAAGGAGTAAATGTCCCTGACTGGATGATTCCCACATCAAAGACCCTTGATGAACTTCTCATTAAGGAAGAACCTCTATAAGCTGATAGGATCGCCTCATTCTTCTATTGTATCAGTTATTCTTTTGTACTTGTAATTTATTTCGCTTGTACTTGTAATCTTTCCACTTCCCTTTGTAATCTGATTCGAAGTTTAAAAAAAGATTTCAGCGAAAGTACTTTACTCCATCAGTACAGAAAAGATCCCAGAAAACAGTAAAAGGGACAAATATTTTATGAGTTCTTTTCATCCTTGTGTTTTCATTAAATAGCAATTTTCTCTGTTGCTATGTCATAATCAAATAGGGGGAGATTTTTGATCCAAACCCTCAGTGATTTGATAATGACCCTCTCTTAAATACTTAGTGAAAATTGTAAGTAAACAATATGTATCAGAGTTTCACTATCGCTGATAAGTACTAAGACCTTACAGTACCGCTGATAGGAACTCTCGCTCTTTAGATTAAACATTCAGCGAACACTGTTCACCATAATGCTCTGAGCCTGTTCAGTCCTTATGATGATCGTTGATAAGTTAGTTGTTTACTTATGATCCCTGAAGACAAGTTTCACGTCAACATAGGTTCTACGCTAAAGTCGAAGATCAAGCTCAAGAACCAGTGACAAGTCTCCTAATGAACTGATGCGGATCAGCGAAGACTCAGATTTGTCCACTCAACATGAAGTATCAAGTACAAGACTTCAGCTATCGCTGAACTTTATCATTCGCTGATATAGAATGATAGATCGCTGAATCAACAAAAGCTGATCATGAAGTCCTCCATACAAAGTACTTTTGTCTTAACCACCCTTGCACGACTCCGTACGATATGTCAGAAAAGAACCTCCTTATTGTCTAAAATCGTACAACCACTCTGATACTACACTGTTCAAACATGTGGCTACTAAGGTTGTCTACAAAGGTCAATGACATACAACCAATGAGCTGCTGCCACGTGTAAAATATAAAATGCCATGCATTAAATGCATGCAGTATATAAGAAGGACTCCAGCTTCATTTTTGAAGCACTTGCTAACTCTGGACAAGTCATCTTTCTTATCTTGAGATAGGTTATTATTAGTAATTTCCTTCTCTTTCTTAATGCAAGAAACTTAGTGTTCCAACTTGTTTAGATTTAGGTTTATCCTTAATCTTGTTCCGCAACAAGCTGTAAATTGTTAATGATTTATCAATAAACAATTTAGAAAAGTAAAATCTGTGTGTTTGTATTCAACCCCCCATCTACAAACTT
The DNA here is from genome assembly GCA_033807775.1 of Saussurea involucrata. Taxonomy (NCBI): domain Eukaryota; kingdom Viridiplantae; phylum Streptophyta; class Magnoliopsida; order Asterales; family Asteraceae; genus Saussurea; species Saussurea involucrata. The sequence goes on from CM066322.1 coordinate 118,385,753, forward strand.
GTATAGCCCTTCGGGACCAACAGAAAATCTTCGACAAACGTGCGTTTTACTAACGGTTTCTTGCAGTTTTCTTTGTTCTCTGTTTCAGGAAAATGGCAGCCCCTGGAAATCAGCAGCATGTCATTGCCCAGATGTACCAGGAGCTTGAAGTCGCTCGAAATCAAATCAATGCCATGGCGGAGCAAAGCCATAGAGCAGATGAGGAGATCGCACGACTAAGGAATCCCTTTGGACCTAAAAATGGTCCTAGGCCATTCGTTCAGAATCCAGGCCAAGGATCGTTCGGTCAGAATGGTCCTCGACCATTCACGCATAATCCAGGTCCAGGATCAGGTCCGTTCGCTAAGAATCAGCATCCGGGTCCGTTCATGCAGAACCAGCAGCCGGGACCGTTCAATCCAAATCCCCAGTTCGGGACGGTTCCTCCTCAGCATATAAGGCAACCACCCATGCAAAATGGATCGCAGCCATTTCAGAATGGGTCGCAGCCATTTCAAAATGGATCGCAGCCATTTCAGAATGGGTCGCAGCCATTTCAGAATGGATCGCAGCCGTTTCAGAATGGGGCGCAGCCGTTTCAGAATGGGTCGCAGCCGTTTCAGAATGGGTCGCAGCCGTATTTCATTCCTTTCAACGGAGACGCCGATGGCTCGTCTCATGGCAATGGCACCAGTTCAGGAATCAATCCGCAAACAGGGGCAAATCTCGACCCCAATGACCCCGTCGCCCAGCGATTGAAAATGCTAGAAGATCAGAACGAGCGCGTCCTATCTTTGCTCGCCAAGCTACCTGGGGCAGCCGTGCCCGTTGATGTCGAACCTCGATCAGGATATCAGGCGTCGCCCTTCATCGATGAGATCACGACGTCCCCGCCTTCACGCCCAAGTATTCGGGAGTGACCGATCCAACAGAACACGTCGCGCAGTATAAGCAGCTCATGTGGACGATCTCGATCCCACACATGTATCAGGAGTTCTGTATGTGCAAAAGCTTCAGTGCGACTCTCACCGGTCCTGCTCTCCAATGGTTGATCAATCTCAAACCCATGTCCATCGGGTCGTTCGCTGAATTGGTCAACCAATTCTCCCAGCAATTCGCCAGCAGTCGCAAGATGGAGAAGCAGACCAGTGACCTGTATTACGTCGTGCAGAAGACCAGTGAGTCTATCCGCAGTTACTTCAATCGATTCAATGCGGAGATGATCAGCATTCGCAATTGTGACGTCAAGACTGCAATTGAAGCTTATAAGTGTGGTCTGGATGACAGCTCAGGTTTATACACTGACCTGACCAAGTATCCTCCGGAGAATTTTGAAGACGCCCGAGCTCGAACCCTAGCGTACATGAGGGTAGAGGACGACGCTGCCTTTCGTCGCAAGCATACCGACGACAATAGGTCGTTAGGTGTAAGGAAGCCCGAGTTCAAGACAAAAGCAATTTCCAAAATAGAGCCCGCGCGCCAGATCTCGAACGTCCGATTCAAGACGAAAGCATAGGCTAAGACCGCGACCAAGTTTTCTCAGTACCCCAAGATATCCTCTTATGGATTCAAAGGATCCACTAAAGATTTGGTCGAAGCTCTGAAAACCGCCCAGGTGACTATTCGATGGCCAAAGAAGTCCGATCAGGACGACGCTAAGAAAGATAAATCTAAGTGGTGCGACTTTCATGTCGACCATGGTCATGTGACAGATGATTGCATAGCTCTCAAAAAGGAACTAGCGTATCATGTCCCGAAAGGAAATCTCAAAGATATCATCGACGATGTCGTTACCCCAGCTAACGACGTTCGACTGCCAACCCCCGAGCATGCGAAAGTCGTCAATTGTATCACTGGTGGTTCCGACGTATGTGGTCTGACGTACTCCGCGGCCAAACGTCACGCCAGTCAAGCGCCTGACGATCGGCCTATTCTGCGTTCATCAAGGCCTAAAGGAGATTTGGAGTTGGAAGCTATGAAGATCTTATTCGACCAAGACGACCTCGGCGACTCATATGAGAAACATCATGACGGGTTGATCATTCAACTCACGGTTGGTAATTGTTTAACTCGACGAGTCTTGGTCGATGGGGGCAGTTCAGCGAACGTCATCTTCCTTGACACCATCAAGGCCATGGGAATCGATCGTTCGGAAATCACCCGATGTTCGACAACTTTGGTCGGTTTCAATGGTGAAGCGACGAGCACCTATGGAGATATCATCTTGCCAGTTTACGTCGGAGGAATCAACAAGTAGACCAAGTTCAGCGTCATCGACTGTGCGTCGGCCTATAACATCATCTTAGGCCGACCATGGATCCATGAGATGAATGCCGTTCCCTCGACGTATCATCAAACTCTGAAGTTCCCTACGCCGTTGGGAATCCAGGAAATCAAGAGTGAGCCGAAAGTCGCTTGTGATTGCTATAAATCCACTCTGAAGCCGCGAAAATAGACCTTCTATTGTGGCGATTCACGACGACATTTAGTGTATCGTCTTAAAATCGCCACAAGGGGGCAAGATGGTAGCAATAGTCAAGACGTCCCACGTAGTCGGGGCACGACGCGTCAGAAAAGGTACGTCTTCTAAACCCTTTTCTATTTTTTCATACGATTTTTTAACAACGACGGTTACTGACTTAAGCATCGGAGGGTCGTTGGTAAGCCAACGACCAACCTCTGACATTGTTTATTCCGTAGAATCACACGACAATAATCAAACGACTCTAGTTTCGCAAGGTCGCACGACATAAACGATCTGGTCTATGACTTGATCATCCTTCTACAGTGGCACACGATTCGAATTAATCGCACGACTTAGTCGTATGATCACAAAGTCTACACGACTTTTTCATTTTAAGTTTCTTAAACTTAGAAAAATTTCATACTCTGAATAAATGCTTTGATCGCATGTGCTTACGTTTGTATACACGATTTAAAAGTCTCGCGTGTTAGTTATTGTGATACAATGATGCCTAAGTCGCACGATTTCTTGGTTATTTTTCACTCAGTAAATTCTACAATTGACATTATGTTTGTTCATGAAATATGCAAAGTATGAATTCAAAAGAAACCCAAGTTTCATTCAGTAAATAAACTGTTATTTACATCCAGGAATTCGACCACAAAGGGCCGATCGGTAAAAACAAAAGCAAGGCAAGGTTAAAAGTTTCCTAAAGCTTAGGAAAATCGCCCGCCTCTTTCGCGCGACTAACAGCCTTTAGCTCGTGCAAAGCGTCGTAAAGTTGAATGGTCAACTCGACGGCGCGCGCCAAGGCCGACTTCTCCCTGTCCAAAGCCACCCTCTCCCTTTTTAGCGCCGCATCCTCTCTTTCAAGAGCAGACGCCACCAGATCTTCGACTCTCGACATCTCAGTATATAACGCCAAAGAAGACTGGAATGTTTGTAAAAAGTAGAAAGTTCGTTAAATATCTAACGACAACAGCGAAAAATGAACCAAGTCTTGAAAGAAAGACTTACCGAGAACGCCAAACCGGCTGTTTGGGTAAAAAATCACACCCTCGACCGACCTGGCGAATTCCTTCGACATGACCCATGGACATTGATTACCCTAATCTACGACAGTCATACCCCCGACCAACAAGGATAATACCCATTATTGTCATATCCCCGACATACGTTAATAACCACGATAATTAGTTATTAAAAGACACCTTGCGTCAATAGTCATTCAAGATGGTGTCTTTACATCTCGTGATCGCACGTCACTTATCGCATGTTACACGTGTCGCATGTTACATGTCGCTAGTCTCATGTCGCCAGTTACGAGTCGTCGGTCTTACGACGACAGTCTCCTGTCGACGGTCTTATATCGCTCTGGTCCTGCGACAACATTGTCCTGACCTACTGGTCTTACGACCCAATCCTCCGACATCATCCTAGTCTTACGACATTTTTATAAGACCATTCCTATACTAAGATAAGGGCTTACAAGACATTTCCATTCATATACATGGTCTTGTATTTCGGCGACGGTCGTATGCTCCTTAAGACCGACGTCCAGAACTTAAGACGGTCTTACGATTACACTAACCATCAATGGTCAACAGCCGTTTCTTTTGTTCATTAATGCAGGTCTACAGGCATTTATGGCACAACGACCAGTAACGGACGAATCATCAATGCCATTCAGAGCCCGACAGCGGTTACAAAGACAATCATCAAAGCGCATTTAATGTCGACGGCGGTTACAAGACCAACAATTAAAGCACATTTAGTACCGACCGAAGCTATATAAAGGCTGCTCCACCTTCGAGAAAAAGGAGAACAGACAGAGCTACTTATACTCACTTCTATATTTTTCTCTCAATACAATGAGGCATTCGAACACGCAAGTATCGCACGACGATAGTTCGAACCACCTGACGACGACAGTTCAGACCACACGACAACAAGTTAGTTCGCACGATTTACGCACGACCCACGTCGTTTATACACGACTAAGTTTATATTTACATTTATTTGTAATCTGTTGTATACAAATCACCTGTAACACAAGGACATCGCCCCTGTTTGGCGACCATAGTGCACTGTCGACTCTCACAGAGTCGACCGCGGTTTTTTCCCTCGTTTTGGGGTTTTCCGCGTCACCAAATTCCTTGTCTCTTTTATTTTTTTCTTGCAATTGTGTTATTTTGCTTGAGATACGTTTCTTTAGTTGTTAAATGTGCACATCGACCTTAAGTTGTACTTTTGTGCGATTTTTGGTATTAACAGTTTGGCGCCAACCGTGGGCCCCATCTAGAGAAAATCTCAAGCCAACACACACCGCTCTAACGATCTTGTAAAGTCTTTCAGGTACATGGCAAACTATCAAGATCCCCTGATTCAACTTAAATCGGAATCGAATACGGCTCGAAGCCAGATTCAAGCCCTAAAAAAATGTTCCGTCAAAGTATCGCGTGTATCACATCATCCAAGGGACTCGGGGGCTCGGAGCGCCCTTCACAAACTGAAAAAATACCACATTTAAATTCAAAAGTCCTCGGAAAAAGGCACTTATCGACTACATGTTACGGTAACTGTGGCGTCCCACTTAGAACAATTCTATATATATATACTCTAAGTATATTCTCCTCGTTTAATTATTTTGGTCTAATATATGATCGCTGATTCAAGCATCAAAAGATCATTGGTCAAAACCAACGACCACCCCTGATTTTTCATTGCAGGCTCGCAAGATTGTTGATCCAAACCCTCAGTGATTTGATAATGACCCTCTCTTAAATACTTAGTGAAAATTTTAAGTAAACAATATGTATCAGAGTTTCACTATCGCTGATAAGTACTAAGACCTTACAGTATCGCTGATAGGAACTCTCGCTCTTTAGATTAAACATTTAGCGAACACTGTTCACCATAATGCTCTGATCCTGTTCAGTCCTTATGGTGATCGCTGATAAGTTAGTTGTTTACTTATGATCCCTGAAGACAAGTTTCACGTCAACATAGGTTCTATGCTGAAGTCGAAGATCAAGCTCAAGAACCAGCGACAAGTCTCCTAATGAACTGATGCGGATCAGCGAAGACTCAGATTTGTCCACTCAACGTGAAGTATCAAGTACAAGACTTCAGCTATCGCTGAACTTTGTCATTCACTGATATAGAATGATAAAGCGCTGAATCAACGAAAGCTGATCATGAAGTCCTCCGTACAAAGTACTTTTGTCTTAACCACCCTTGCACGACTCCGTACGATATGTCAGAAAAGAACCTCCTTATTGTCTGAAATCGTAAAACCACTCTGATACTACACTGTTCAAACATGCGGCTACTAAGGTTGTCTACAAAGGTCAATGACATACAACCAATGAGTTGCTGCCACGTGTAAAGTATAAACTGCCATGCATTAAATGCATGCAGTATATAAGAAGGACTCCAGCTTCATTCTTGAAGCACTTGCTAACTCTGGTCAAGTCATCTTCTTATCTTGAGATAGGTTATTATTAGTAATTTCCTTATCTTTCTTAGTGCAAGAAACTTAGTGTTCCAACTTGTTTAGATTTAGGTTTATCCTTAATCTTGTTGTTAGATCTGAGTTTTGTCAATAAACTAAGTGTTGAATTCTGACTAAGAAGGCTCAGAAGTTCTGAAGTGAAGAGTCATTGTTCTGACTAAGAAGGCTCAGAAGTATTGCTCTGAAAGTTTGCCAAGTATAGAAGTCTGAGAAGAAGAGTCAGAAGTTCTGAGAAGCTTAATCAGAATAATGTTCAGATGTTCTGAACAACATGTTCAGAACTTATAACTAGATGCTTTACTTTGTATTTAGTTAACTAATTAGGACCGTGTATTGTTTCTATTAGTCTTTCATATATGTACTGTAGCTTTAGTATTTCTGTTACAGTATATATAATGGTTAGCATTTTTACGCCAACTGACTTTCCCGCATATATTTGTATTCATCTTTTGTAATATTTGAGATACTCTCCCTCTAAGATCTGTAAATCTATTCTTCATTGAATACAAGTAGGTTTGATCATATTACTTCTCAATTACTGTTCTATACATTGATATATTGATTGTAAGAGTGGATCCTAAACTTACAATTGGTATCAGAGCTAATCAACAAACAAATTCGTTCAAGATCGTGTTCTCGAGGGTTTCTTGATCGCATTCTTGAAGTTTTCTTGATCAATTCGTCAATTGATTCCGCTACTATTTGAATTTCTTGAATTCTTAGCAATTCTTGAATTCTCTCTGTGTTTGTTCAAGAAATTGAATTTGTCTCTCTGTTGAAATATCTTACAATCATGTCTTCAAAAGAGTATCTAGCCATGGGATCTGAAACCAAGCCACCTGTTCTCATACCTGAAGAATATCAGCAATGGAAGAACCGAATGATCCAATTCTTGGATAACATAGATGAAAATCTGATGGTTTCTATCCGAGAAGGTCCTATCGAAGTCTATGTCGATGTTGCTGCAACTCCTGAAACAGAGACAACTCCAGAAATTCCTGCTACAAGGGTGAAGAAGAATTTCTCTCAATACACAGCAGAACAGAAAAACAGGCATGCTATAGACAAAAGAGCCATCACATTGATGACATTGGCCGTCCCAAATGAAGTTCCAAACAGAATTGACAGTGGATCATCTGCTAAGAAAATGTGGGATGAACTGGAAAGACAGATGTTAGGAACTGTCAGGTCAATACAAGCAAAGTTAAATCAAAGCATAAATGCCTATGAAAGGTTCAAGGCAAAAGAATCAGAAAGTTTGACTCAGACGTACAGTAAATTTTGCACCATACTGAATGATTTGAGAAGAAATGGGTTGAAAAAGACAAAATCAGAAATAAACTACAAGTTTTTGAACAGTCTAAATTCATAATGGTCATCGTTTGCTATAAGTCTGCAAATGAATAAGGATATGTGTGAAGAAGATCTCAATGATCTATTTTGTGTTCTTAATCAGCATGAAGATTCTGTTAAGATTGTTGTTGAAGAAAAGAAAAATGTTGCAGAACAGTTAGCTTTTCTGTCAAAGTCCAAAATCGTCAAAGCACCCAAGAAGACTGCGTATCTATCTAAGATACCAAAGCTGGAGGAATCTGATAAGGAAGAGGGATCAGAAGAAGATGAAGATATCAAAATAATGGCTGAGAAGTTGGCTTTGTTGACTAACACTTTCAACAAAAGGTATGGAATGGGTAAATTTCAGGGAAATTACAAGAGAGAGCAGGGAAATTCAGATTTCAAGAAAAGAGAAGAAAGAGGAGAAGAAGGTAGAGAGAAGAGAAGAAAAGAGAGAAGAGAAGGAAGAAAGAAAAGAAAAGGATCTGTGCTTCAAATGTGGAAAATCTGGCCACTATGCAAAGGATTGTAAAGTGAAGATTGTGAAGGATTATGATTACTACATCAAGAAAGCTCAGCTAGCCAAGAAAAGAGATGATGAAGTGGCAATGTTAGCTGGACAGGAAAATTGGTTGTACTACACTTCAGATGAAGATGACTGCATTCACTTTTCACAGATGCAGAGTTACATGGCAAAGATGAAGAATGAGGATGATTCTGACTTTGAAGATGCTGATTCTGAGTCATCCACTGAGGTACATTCTGCACTTGAAATTGATTTAATGACACAGATTGGTGACATGAAAGTTGAATTTGATAAACTCAGAAAACAGATAAAAGGTGAAAGAAGGCTGGTTAACAAATTCAGAATTGAAAAAGAAGTAATAAGAGAAAAGTATGAGGAATCTGAGGTTGAGAAACAGAAAGTTAAAACTGAAAATTCTGAATTGTTGAAAAAGCTTTCTGAATTAAAAAATGATCTTTCAAAAGTTAAAGATGAAAAGGGTGATTTACAAATAAAGTTTAATATGCTATTTGAGGAAAGAAAGAATTTGTACACCAAAATCAAAGAATTAGAAGATCTTAATTTGAAAAGAGGTCAGACTCAGCAAACATTAAATCTTCTAACAAGCAATGTTAAAGATACAAGGTTTTACAATCCAAAGAAGGGATTGGGATTGGAAGAAAATGTTGTTTTGAAAAGAGCTCCAGTCAACTTGTATGATTTTAAAAAGCTTCAAGTTCCTAAACCAAAAATTCCAGAAATTGTTGAAGTTTTTATCAGACCTGCAAGTTCTATAACAAGTTTTGATAGTTTGCAGAAATCAAGTTCTAAAAAGACAAAGAAAACAGTTTCTGAATCAAAAACAGAAAAGTCAGATGTTTCAGAAGATAAGGTTAAGAAAGAATTTTCTAAACCAACAGAAGAGAAACCAAGATACAATGACACTAAATTCATATATGACTCTCTAAATGTCAGTTACAAAAATAAACAACAAAGTTTTTCACATTCTGACATAGAAAGTATATTTGATACTAGTAAGGTTTCTGAAACAGTTAGTCAGAAATCTGAATCTTCTAATCAGAATTCTGATTGCTTAAGTCAGATCTCTGAGTTTGAAGGTCATAAGTCTGAGTCTGTTAACCAGAATTCTGATTCAAAGAGTCAGAATTCCGAGTCAACTGAATATTCTGAAACAAAGTCAGAAGACTTTTTAGAACTTGAAAAGAGATTTAATCTTGTAAGTCAAGAACTTGAGGACTTAAGGAAATCTTTTGATGAACTTGAAAATGATTACTGTGATGTGGATGTTAGACTTGAAGAAGCTTTAAAAGAAAAGAGTGTCTTTATTCAGAAAATAACAGAGCTTGAGAAACTGAAAGCTGAATATGATCTTTTCAAGATTAATGCTCTGAAAGATAATGATAAATTCCTTAATGAATCAAGTACATATGAAAAAGGTGAATCATCTACTTCATCCTCTAACACAAACAGGTTGAATTTTTCAGAAAAAGAGGAAAGCAAAAGGAAAGATGATCTAAAAAGAGTCTCTGAGAAGATTGGATTGAATTCTGCTTCTGTACCAAAGGCACATAGTTTTTGTAATAAATGCACATGTACTTTGAAAAATAGCAATAACAGTGAAAAGACTTATGGTACAGATCTGTTGTTACTTGCAAAGAAAAATCTCATTTGTGTTCAATGTGGTAGTGATTCTTTTCAATATTCTCAGAAATGTACAATCACAATAACATATGTTTCTTTTATAAGAAAAGATATTCAGAATACAGAAAAGAAGAATGTTTATGTTCCTCAAACTCAGAGAAAAGAAGAGATAAAAGAAGTGAAGCCTCAAACTAAAATCAAAGGAAAGAATGAGAAAGAGCTTAACGTGAAAGAAAAGAAAGTTGAAAACACTTCAACATCCAAATTTAAAACTTTCAAGAAGAAATTGAACAAGTTTGTGAACAGAAAATGTTCTGACTTCATAAAAGTTCAAGGAAAATGGTGTTTAAAGAAAGATTTTGAATGGAAAGTAAAAGGCACTTTTGTTAAATCAGATAACAAAGCTAACAAAGAAGGACCCATTCCAAAATGGGTACCTAAAACTAACTGATTGTTTTTGCAGGGCTGTCATGTGTGGTTTTTAGATTCAGGAGCTTCAAGACACATGACAGGTCAGAAGTATTTTCTATCAAATTTCACAGAAAAGGCTGGAGGAGCAGTAAACTTTGGCAATAACAGCAAAGGTCAAGTTAATGGTTATGGGGATTTAACAAAAGGAGATCTGACAATTCAAAGAGTTTTCTATGTTGAAGGATTACAACATAATCTTTTCAGCATAAGTCAGTTTTTAGACAGTCTTTGTCAAATCAAGTTCAAAATAACAGGTTGCATGATTTTAACTGAGAATGACATTAAAGTCTTCTAGGCCAAAAGACATATGGACTTATTTGTGGTTAACTTTTCAAAATTACAAACATTAAATCCTGTTTGTCTTCTATCAAATTCAACTGCAAATGAATGCTGGCTGTGGCACAGAAGATATTCTCATTTAAATTTCAAAGATCTGAATAATCTTGTTGCAAAACATCTGGTTAAAGGTTTACCAAAGATTAAATTCGAAAAAGAATCATTATGCTCAGCTTGTGAAATGGGCAAGATGAAAAATCATCAATGTAACATTTGATGATGGAAAGCATCAATGTAACATTTGATGAAGCCAGGATGAAGACTTCTGAACAAGACAGTTCAGAACTCATGCACAACAAGACAAAAATAACTTCTGATACAAATTCTAATCCTATTTGTTCAGAACTTAATTTACTGTTTAAGGATGCTTTTCTAGAACTAATTTCTGATTCTTATGCAGATTTTGAAAACCCAAAGATGGTCAAAGAGATGAAAAGAAGAACTCCAGAAGTAGCTCAATCAACTGTAATTTCTAATAAAGGTCCATATGAGGAATGTCCAAATTTGATAAATACAAGTGATGAAAATTCTGAACCTTGTACTCAGAATTCTGAACCTTATATTCAGAACTCTGAACAAGTCACTCAGAATTCTGACTTCATTGCTCAGAATCCAAACTTGGATGCGACACCTAGACATATATCAGAACAAGGGGACGGTTCAGAATTACAAGCCATCATTGATGAGAATGATACAAACAACAAATTTTCAGAGATTGATGTGCTTCCTAGTTCACACAAGTGGACCAAAGATCATCCTATTCATCAAGTGATAGGCGATCCATCAGCAAGAGTAAAAACCAGATCAGCTACAGCAAATGAAGCAATGTTTGCTGGTTTCTTAAGTGTGATTGAACCTAAGAAAGCTAATGAAGCCCTAGAGGATCCAGATTGGATTTCAGCAATGCAAGAGGAATTGCTCCAATTTGAAAGAAACAAAGTCTGGAGACTCATTCCAAATCCTGAAGGTAAATCTATCATTGGAACTAAATGGGTGTTCAGAAACAAAAAGGATGAGTCAGGTGTTGTTATCAGAAACAAGGCAAGATTGGTTGCTAAGGGATACTGTCAACAAGAAGGAATTGATTATGATGAGACATTTGCACCAGTGGCAAGAATAGAGGCAATCAGAATATTTTTGGCATATATTGCACACAAGAATTTCAAAGTATATCAGATGGATGTCAAATCAGCCTTTCTGAATGGTATACTTAATGAAGAGGTGTATGTTCATCAACCTGAAGGTTTTGTTGATCCAGAATTTCCTGACCTTGTTTATATTTTAGATAAAGCTTTATATGGTCTAAAACAAGCACCAAGAGCCCGGTATGACACTCTTACTCAACACTTGTTAGTTTCAGGGTTCAAGAAAGGTAAGATTGACACAACTTTGTTTTTAAAGAAACAGGGTGAGGATTTAATTCTTATTCAGATTTATGTTGATGACATAATATTTGGCTCTACTAGTGCAAAATTATGTGATGATTTTTCTAAAATCATGAAATCTGAATTTGAAATGAGCATGATGGGTGAACTGAATTTTTTCCTTGGTCTTCAAGTCAAACAATTACCAAATGGTATATTTATAAATCAAGGAAAATATGTCAGAGACATTCTGAAAAAGTTCAAGATGTCTGATTGTGCTTCTATGAGAACACCTATGGCAACAAACATAAAGTTAGATGCTGATCTCAAAGGAGTTTCAGTAGATAACAAACTCTATAGAGGCATGATTGGATCTTTACTTTATCTGACTGCAAGTAGGCCATATATCATGTTTTCTACTTGTTTCTGTGCTAGATTTCAGTCTAACCCAAAAGAATCACATATGCTGGCTGTCAAAAGGATTCTAAGATATCTCAAAGGGTCACCTGATCTAGGTTTATGGTATCCAAAAGAAACTGACTTTAAAATGACTGCTTTCACTGATGTTGATCATGCAGGAAGTAGGTTGGACAGAAAAAGTACTTCTGGTGCTTGTCACTTTTTGGGGGATAAGATAGTGAGTTGGGCATCAAAGAAGCAGAATTGTGTGTCCACATCAACTGCTGAGGCAGAGTATGTTGCTGCTGCTGCTTCATGCTCTCAAACTTTGTGGATGAGAACACAACTCATGGATTATGGGTATCAACTCAACAAAATTCCCATCTACTGTGATTCAGAAAGTGCAATTGCCATTACTCAGAATCCTGTTCAACATTCAAAGACTAAACACATAGATATGAGGTATCATTTTATAAAGGACTATGTGGAAAAGGGAACTATAGAGATGCACTTTGTGCATACAAAGTATCAATTGGCTGACTTGTTCACAAAGCCTCTTGATCACAAAAGGTTCTCTTTTCTCATATGTAAAATAGGAATGCTTAATCTAACTAATTGATTATATTTGTTTTTTTTTTGAAATGATAAAATTTTTCTAAATAAGATTTTCTGAGTAGTGTACTCAGAACTCTGAATCTTGTATTCAGAATTCTGACTCTTGAGTTCAGAACTTATGAGTCTTGAGTTCAGATATTCTGAGTCAATACTTCAGAAATCTAACTTTCAAGAATTCATTTTTGAGAAATACACGTACTTCAATCTTGTGGATTATTTTCTTTCTATTATTTTTCTATCTCATCTTTATGTCTCATATATGTTTAAGTACATGCTAAAGTCATTTCATGATGCTTAAAAGGGTTGTTTTCATTTCTTATCTCTGATCATTCTAAGAAGAACAAGCTTTTAATGATAAAAGTTTTTGATTACTTGTTCAAACTATGTCTGAATTTCAAAAAATTTTCATATTCAGATATAAGATTTTAAATGATTTTTTTCCTTCAAATATCTCAAATCATCATTATTTGAACAGAATTCTGATGATAAAATGTTTTTCTATCTGTTCAAACCTCTTCTGAATAATTAAAGGTTTTACATTTATCAGAAGTTGATTTTAAATAAATTTTGGTTACAAGGCAAAATTCTTCTGAATCATGGATTCAGTACTCTGAGTAGAATAATCAGATCTCTGATAAAGGAAAGTCAATCTTCTGAGCGTGTTATTCAGATCTTTGACTTGTGTCAATATTCTATCCAATAACACGTGTCAGCTTCGTATTTGGTTGATTATGTCACCCATTTCATTTAAATCCTCTGTGGCATTTCAAATGTGTTGACTCCGTTATAACTTTGACCTCGTTTTTCCGTCAAACTGTTCAACTTCGCGGATTTTAAATAGATCTTAAAATCCCTCTTTCAAATTCTTTCAAATTTCAGAGCGAAAAGTGAGATACAAATCAATCCAGAGTTCTTTGAGTTTGTTTTCTTCTTAATCATGTCTGGTTTCCGAAGAAGTAGTCAAATATCTCTGCATTCTGCTAAGTCTTTAATGGATTCATCCGATTCGGATAATGATGAAGTGCAAAATAGGGCTGTTGAAGAAGAAGCAATAAGAAATGATGAAATAAATGCAGGAGATGAACAAATGGCTGAATCAGAAGGAAATGCAGATGATGATAACATGAATGTTGAACATGAACAGAGTGTTGCGGGGTCGATAATGTCAAATAGACCAAATTTAGTGGAAAGAGTTGTACCTGAAGGCGAATGGTTGAAATTGTCAAAGAACAATTGTGTCTTACTATTTGAGGAGAGTAGATTTAAGCCTGAACACAGAATCATAATGGAATTATTCAAATATCATCCTTACAGGAAATGGTTTACAAGGTGCAAAATAGCCCCTGTTCAGTATATTCAACAATGGTGGAGATATCTTAGGTTAGAAGGAAACAAGTTTATATCTAAAATTGGAGGAGTAACATTTGCTTTATCAATCTCTGCACTGAGAGAAATGATAAATCTTCCAGAGAAAGATGATGTGCAAAGAAGGTCAGATTTTGAAGACTCACCTTTAACAGAAGAATTAATTGCAGAGTTTATGAAGTTAGGGTACAATGAAGGATTAAGGACTCTTAGTTTGTTCAGAAGGAACAAATTGCCACCAATTTGGGCATGTTTCTTTCATGTGGTGAATAAGTGTTTGTCAGGGAAGAATAGTTCTGCAGATCAAGCTTCAAAACAGATTCTTCAAATCTTTCAGGGTTTAGTGAAGAATAGGCATTATGACTACACTGCTATACTTTGGGAAGACATGAAGAACACTTTTGAGAAAAATCAGAAGGCTATTCAAAAGAAAACAAAGGATACACCTCTATCATACATACCTTACATAAGGTATTGGCAAATTGTGATTTGGTATGCAATGCAAGATAATGGAACCATTCCTAGAAGATCAAATGAACAGCATGGTCCTATTTTCTACTTGGGTAAGATGTCTTCAGTTACTAAAATCCAGCATTATCCAAATCATAAAATTTTACCAAGATCACTTAGGAATTACATACCAAGGGAGAGTGAGATTTTAAAAGCATATTGCACCTCTGTGGGTATTGAAGAACCTCAAATCCCTACACAAGAGGACCAACCTGAGAAGAGAGGTGAAGGGTCTAGTCAAGTTAGAGAGGGGGAGGATGTTCAAGTGGGTGAACATTCTGAGAGAAATGAGGGGCAAAATTCTGAGAGCTCGGTTAGAATATGTGAGGAAAAACAGAATGAGGGTGGTGAGGATGAGAGATTGTCACCAGAGGTTCAAACAGAAAGAGATGCCTCTGCACTAGCTAATCTTAACCAGGTAACCACATTTGCTATTGGTTCACAATTCTTGGTGTCCAATATTGAAACAAACACCATGGACCTAGTGGTGGAACTTGAACAACCCATCCATACCCACTCAGAAGCATTTCAACATGCTACTGTTTCACATAAATTAGGGGAACCATCCCAAACTCATTTGGAGGGAGGTGATAAATCCCAACCTGTTATTCATCACATTGAGTCTGGATCTCACAGTCCTATCCAATTTGAGCATGAAATTCCTTCTAACACTTGCACAAATCAGGAATTTCGTATTCCTGACAAAACATTCATAGACATACCTAATTTTGGATGTCAAGGATTGGATGGAAGACCTGGTGAGGTGAACATTTCAAAAGCCTCATTAAAATGTGCATCTGTTGTACAAGATGACTTAGTGTTATCTACAAGCCATGAGCCCTCTAGACACATGAAAACTGGACCATCTGTTGGTTCAGGTTCACAGTTAGACTCTTCTGAATTTGTAAAGATTCAGAATCAAAACAAGGTGATGGGGGATAAAGTTGAAAAATTGGAGAGAAAGGTGGATGGACTGAATGATGAGGTGAAGGAGTTGAAAAATATGTTGGAGGGAAGGATAACATCTGTTGAGACTAAGATGGATGATGTGAAGGTATCTTTGGAATCTCATAAAAAGGAGATCAAGGATATTATGTATGAATTTCAGAAGGATTTGTTTAAACAAATGCAGAGTATGCAAGAATCTGTATTTAAAGCACTGAGCACTTCTTTGGCTTCAACTTCAAAGCCACTTGAAATTGTTCCACTAGCAGAAGCTGAACCTGAAGTTGTTTCTGGTCAGAACTCCAAAAGGAAGTTTGATGATTATGACTTTCATAATCATCAAAAGGGGGAGAAAAAGCAAAGGTTGAGTTCTGATAATGATATTGGTATAGAAGATTTTGAAATGGCAGATATGCAATTGGTCAATACAAAGTGCACAGAAGTTCAGACAGATGAAAATGTTCAGATAGTGGATACTCAGATAGTTCAGATTGAAAATGTTCAGATAGTGGATACTCAGATAGTTCAGATTGAAAGTTCAGATACAAAGGAAATGGAGGTTGAATGCATAGATGGTGGTGATTCTGATAAAATAGAAGAATTGAACTTAGATACAGAGATGGAAGTAAATCCTGATGAAACCGAAGCCATTGAGGAACCTGTTTTGAGGTCAGAGGAAACAGTTGAGAGTTCAGTTGTTGAAAACATTTGTACAGACATTGTTCCCTATGTCAGAATTGGCTTGTTGAACTCTGAGTTAGAAGAAAGGAGACTGAATGAAGTCTTGATCAGAAGGATGCATAGTGAATTAGTCAAAGCTCTAAATGTTCAGAAAATTCAAAACGTTGTGAAAACAGTAAGGCCTATTGATCTGATGGGAGAAGAAGATAGTACTGTTGGCTATTCTCAGAAATTTCAAGAGGAGTTTCAGTTTAACTATGTTGATGATATTGGTGACAAATCAGAAGAATATGAAAGAGTTGAAGAATACTTTATGCCTTCAGAATACTTATTCAGAAAGCCAATTGAAATTCCTAAGATTGACTTGCCAATTTTAGAGGAGCCTTTATGTGACTTTGTTCTGGAAATGAGTGATGTACCACTTGCTAGACAGTTTCATGATGATATATGTTAGCTCCAATATTTTGAAATATTAGAAGTATTGAAAAATAGCCAAGTACAGAAGAACTTCCACAGAAGCTCTGCTAAGTACAACAGAAGCTCTGCCGGGCATCTCAGATGAATCAAAGGAAGTTTGATCAAGAGTGATCAAAGACCGAAGAAACTACAGAAGGACGCTTTCAGAAGACCAAGACCGCAGAACCTCTGTTACCATTAACAGAGCCTCTGCGGACAATATCAGAAGACAAGGAACCCAATGAAGACTACTCTACAAAGGACCAACCACCGAACCTCTATCACCTTTGACAGAGGCTCTGCGGTTCAGACTGAAGACTTGGAAGATATTTATAATATCTTGCCACTGTTGAAGAAATATCTTGCTACTGTTCCTAGGACCTGTCCATCAACTTGCATGATAGCATGCCCTGTCCAACTTCAACACGTGTCAAAATCTGAGTGGACTCAATAGGGCTTAGTACAACATAGACGTCTGCGGCATTTAATGCAATACAATACGTACAACTATTCATGCCGTCCGATCAACAGTAGCTTATACTTTATGGTCCCCTTAGAGTAGTATAAAAGGAAGACTAATGTTTAGTTCTTCAAAAACAACATAGAACAACAGAAAACAGAAAAGTTATCAAGAACACCCAGCTTATGCACATTTAGAGTCATATCTGTTTAAATCTTTGCATACTCACTTTTCTTAAATCTGTTCTTGCTATATATTGAAACTCAGTAAACTTTATGATATCATATTCTGATCACTGTTTCTTTATATTCTGTATTGTTTCTATACAAACTTATCTGTTAGTTCTTCAAATACGCTTCCGCATCAAACATAAACTCGAACTAATAGATCTGTTAATCTTGTCGAAACAAAACGGGAACCAACAATTGGTATCAGAGAAAAGATTGATTTATTAATATCAAGTGATCCTCGTTTTTACAAGATTTGTGAAAGAAACTGTCTGTACGTTTTTAACCTGTTCTTCATTCCTACAAACAGATTCTGTTTTACTGCCATTTTCGATTTATTCGATCTGGTAACATCATAGAAACTGTTTCTTTCGTTAAAAACCTCATTTAAAATGTCTAGAATAAAATTTTCTGGTGATGCTGATTCAATTTTTTATTCAAAACTCAGCACAAATTTTCGCAAAATAATTCCTTCTCTTGAAAAAGAACTAGATGAAAAGAACAAAAGCATTTTTATTATTTCTGATAAAATTGCTAAACTTGAAGAATCTGTTAAAATCTTAAACTGTGAAAATCTTGAACTAAAAAGGAACTTATCTATGTCAGATGAAGAAAAGAAAAGACTTGAACTAAAATGTTTAAATTTCTCTAAATTGATTTCCAGTTTTGAAAAGATTGTGGTAAATGAAAAAGGAAATTATGAAGAGAAGAAAACTATTCTTGAAACAAAGTCTATGGAGCGTACTTGTAAAATCTCAGAATTACAGAAAATCCTTGAAAAAGAAAGGAAAGAATCTGATTTTGAAAGAAAAGAATCTGAATAGTTGAAGGTTCAAAGATTTCAAGATTTAAGTCAAAAAGATGACTTTGAAAGAGAGAGAAGGATTTTTAAAACAGAAATATCCAGACTAACAAAAAGATTCTCAAATTTATCAACTGAGATCATGTTGGAGAAGATATGCAAATTTAATCTCCAAAAGATGCTTGAGGTAAATTTAAGGAAAAAGAATATTTTTGCTAAAAGGATCAAGGAAGTTGATTTTGCAAACTCAAATCATTCACTTAAAACAACTTCAAATTCAATGCCTAATTTGTTAAAAGGATCCTTTAAGCCAAATATGTTTTCAAAAATTCAGACCTCAACATCGAAATTTTTTCATGATCATAAGTTGGACAAATTAGTTAATCAAGCTTTTAAAAAGATAAAAAAGGTTTGGATAGTGAAAGGCTCTATACCTGTTCAAAATGACAAAAAACCTTTCACTTCTGGTATGTATGACAAGTGTATAAAGGCGTTTCATACAATAGGACCCATACGAATATGGGTACCCAAAACCTCTGTAAGTATAACCTAGATATTCTGTAAACTTTGTAAATATTTTTTTTCTTCTTCTATTATTTTTTTGTAAATTCTTAAATCTTCAATAGTTCTTGAAATCACAGAGCTTCTGTAAGGTCTACTCAGAGCCTCTGACGACCTTCACAGAACCTCTGATGGACTTGACCTATGGTTTATGCTCAACTTATCTTATTCTGAACCAAGCATAGGTCAAAAGGGAGCAGAAGAAGATACTTGATCTACAGAGGTTGTTAGATCAAGGGGGAGCGAAAAAGGAGAACTTGCTGAATCTACAAAGATTCATAAGTCAAGGGGGAGCTAAGAATGCGACAGAAGAGATCACATTCGCCAAATGAAGAAGAAAAATAGGTTGGTATCTCGTACTCACAATGCTACAGAAGTCATAAGCCGCAGAGTTCTTTCAACCAAAGAACCTCTGTAGATCACTCAAATCATTCAAATGACTTCTGCTGCACAAAATCTTTGAGATTTACAATTTTCTAGGACACCAACTTTTAAATAGGTCCTAAATACATTGTTAAAACTGATCAAAAACTTGGATGATAAAAAATGTTTATAAATTATTAGTTATTTGAAATTTCCTGTCACGGAGCCTTTGCTGGCTCTGGCAGAGGTCCAAAAACCTTTGTAGGATAATTTCTCTCTACTAAAGATTTATTGATCCTCTCCGTGTTTTTCAAACTATTTTCATTAAAGATACAATCTAAAGAGATAAAAGTTTTCCAAAATCACAGAGCTTCTGTACCCACAGAACCTCTGTAAAGATTTCCACTTGGGAATTTCTGTATCAATAACGGTAACTTTTATGTGGTGAAAATTTAAAACCCACGCGCTTTTCATTTAATGTGGCCGCCCACGACGTCTCGTCGTCACTGACACTGATGACGTGTCGAGTTTTCATTTGACGTACATATCACGTCGTCCTGGAAACTTGCACCACGCCGAATGAACTCGAGTGCGGACCTCAAATTTTATTTAACTTTCTCACATTTTCACCGTTCCAAATTCTATCCGTTACCACAGTATAAAACCCAAGTTAAAATCACTTTCAAAACTTCACTATTCTCTCATCTTCTCCGGCGAACATGCTTATTTCTTTCTGAAAACCTAGAACTTTCAAACATTCAAATGGCTTCCAGTTCCAAAGCTACTCACGTTTCACCGACGAACTCTCCATCACCCTCTCTAGTGCATTCTGAGCACTCCCACAACCCACACATCGCCGCCGATGCCGACAGACATGACTCAAGCGACGAGGTATCCTTTGTACCCACTACCCACCTGCAACGATTTTTCTCAAATGACCATTTCGAGCAAACCCTTCCCATTAAATCGAACAACTGTTATCTTGTTCCTTCTCCTACGGCTTTTGGCAAAGAACATACAATCCTGCTAAACATCCTTGAGAACTACTTTCTTTACCCTCTTCTTAGCAAAACCGTTGAACAAATACCCGTACGTTATCTACATCAGTTTTGGCAATCTTGCCGTTATGACGCTGACACCGATTTGATAAGAGGCTATATTTCTAAGCCTGACCAAAGTAAGAGCCTTGAACTGATGTTCAACCGCACCATGTTCTCATTAGAATTTGGTCTTCCAACAAGAGGTCTCATGGGAATCAAAAAGTATGCCCCCCAACCAACAAACGAAGAACTTATCGACTTTCTACACATGTTAGAGTACAACCAACCGTTGAAAAAGAGGAACGATTTCCGCAGGGCAAGACTACCCCCTCTGTGGAATACCTTATTCTCCATCCTAAATCGTTGCCTCACGGGAAAAATCGGGAGCATCGATCAAAGCTCACCTCAAATTCTCTCAATCATGTATGGTGTGTACTATGATCTACCCCTAGACTATGCCACCATAATGATGCAAGAGATCATCAACACCATCAATCGCAAACTCGCCTCCCAGAAAGCCAAAATATCTGATCCCAACTGGTTGCCCCCTCAGCAGTTCCAATGAATCTTCACTGTACTTTTCGAGCCCCTCCTCCTAATCCAAAAATGGCCAATGGACGGTCCCAAACCTAAGCAATTTCCTATGTCCAAGAACACTCCTACAGAGCATGAAGACAATTACCCCCACTGCAGACCTCTGTCAAAAAACCTTCTGGCTTATGCAACTGATGAGAATAGGAAATTAGAATATATACGCGCCCACAGGACTCCAGAACCAAGTCCTATGACACCCCCGCGTCTAGGAGCCCCCATAGGTGTAGATATAGTTGAGAGGATGACAGAAGAGGAATGGGCTAAAGCTTTGGAGAAACACTATTCAGTACAAGACCGATTCAAAACCCAAAGAGAAAGCATTCACCCCTCTTCTCCGAAAAGAGAAACCTCTGCAGCAACACCCAAGAAGAAGACAAAGAAAAGAAAACCCACATAGGAAACTAGAACCTCTGCAGTTCAAACCACTTCACCACTTGCTACAGAGACAAGAACTTCTGCACCTCCCTCACCTCCAAAACAAAAGAAAAGGAAATCCAAATCCACAGGAGAGGGAGCTTCTAAGCCAAAGAAGAGAAAGTCAAAGAAGAAGAAACCAACTTCACCTCTATAGGTCATCCTAGAGGATGTTGAACAAGAAGAGGAAGAACAGGCAATACCTCTGCAACCTCCCTCTCCAATAATCTATGAAGATCAACAGGGAGATTTCAATGCCTTCCTCAACAATCCCGACATTGCTCATACCTTAGATCCATCAGGATGGGTCGCAGAACCATTGGATCAGACTACAGAGGCTCTGCGCACAACATAAGTTATTTCTGTTGCTCAAGGTACACAAACCATGCACCCTCACGTACGACAACTCATAGGATTTCACTTCATTTATGATTCCTTAAGAGAAGCGGCAGAAACTGTAGCGCCTGCAGAGGAAACCTCAGAAGAAGAGGTCCAAATAGATGAGAATATAGGAACAAGGTTAGAGGATAGAGTAGAAACTTCTGGAGGAAAAGAAAAAGAAAAAGAAAAAGATGCCGAAGTTGTAGAAGGCACACATCCCTCACCCCCTCCCAGTGCAACCCACACATCTAACTCCGCAGGTCTAGCTGCAGAAGGAGTTATTGAAAAAGAGTCGCACAACTCGATCCCTACCCAAACCAAACAGCCAGAGGCCACTCTTTCGACTTCTGTGCCCACAGATAACGAGGAATCCATTCCTAGGGAGTCTTCTCAAAGAGACTCACCTATAGTTCGTGATCCATCGCCCCAGATCACACTAGAACACCTTACAGAGAAATTCGTTTCCTCTACCATGCACAATATAGGGCCAAAACTTCTTTCAGAGAGAAGTAGTGAGCACAAAGACGAAGAGACTCTAGACAAGTCTCCGAGTCAACAGAAGAACATTCCGATACCCACCTCTGGAGTGGATTTGGACACTGTTCTTCGCAGAACTTCTGTAGAGATTGAAACTCTTGTTTCTTCTCAAAGATCAGATGGAAATCCTTCCATTCTCAAAGTTCAAACAGGAATGAAAGAAGGTGTCCCAGGAACAAGGACTCACTCTGGAGACGGGGTTGTTCCTCCAGAGGTTACCCAAGAGGAACATGTTATGAAGGATGAGTTCCAAGTCTTTGTAACCTCTGTAACTCAAACATTGAATAAGTTGCAAAGCTCATTCAAGACTTTTACAGATTCGACTTCAGGCGCGCTTACAGGATTAAATACCAAAGTGGATACCTTATCCACAGAGGTTAAAACAGCCCTTGCAGAAATGAAGTCAACTACAGAAACTTCTGCTGATGCTGCCATCACCTCTGCCACTAACATTGCCAAAACAACCGCTGCAGAATTCGAGAAAAGTGCGACCAAAGCCTTCAAAACTTCGATCGCAATCTACTTTGAAACAATGAAGAAACAAGCAGCAAGGCAAGCAGCACAAGACACCTGCAGAACAAAAGCTGTTGCTAAAAGAAGGCAGGATGATCCTGATGATGGTGCATCTGGTCATCCTGAGGGGGAGAGAACAAAGGAAACAACAGAGGCCGCTGCTGCAAAAACAACATAGAAAACCACAGAACCCTCTTCTACAGAAACTCCGAAGGAAACCCCACAACAAGGAACTCAGAAAGAGAGCCAAAATATCGTTGGAGAGGATGCACCAACCACAGAACCTCAGGTAATCACTTTTGCATCCTCATCCTCAGAACAAACTCCACTCTCACCCAAAGAACCAACACCAACCTCACAACCAACAATCCCGCGCAAAACTAGAGTAAAATCCATAGCTCGAAAACCCCAAAGACCAAAACGCACTGCAGAGTACATTCTTCGCAGAATGGAATTTGTATCTGCTTTTCAATCAGCAAAGCGTTTTGACATCCCACCTCCAAGACCCAAAGAGTCCTCACCAACAGAGTCCTCACAACTCGAAGTATCAAAACCTTCAGAGGCAACAACCAAAATATCAGAGCATCCAACCCCAAAACCCAAAGAACCTCTCACTGATAAATCTACAGAGGTCCCACCCACACAAATCCAAAACCTAACCTCTGAAACCTCAAAACCAAAAGATAAAGGCAAGGGAAAAATGACAGAAGAAGTGCCAAAGAAGAAGATACCAGTTGCTACAGAGAATTTGATGAAAGGTGCCTTTAATGCCTTCGTCACTCCTAAACCCGAAGAAGAAGACTGGGCATTCAACTTGACACCTCTGTCAGAAAACCCAACCCTGGATCCCACAGCAAAAGTAACAGAAAGTAAAGTAGCAGACATCACTCGACAGATGGATGAGCTAAGGAGACCAATTCCAAGAACTACTCCAACCATTGAACAAATGAAAGAGCAAGTTTACAGTTATCTCTACAGACAGCACTTCCAGAGCGATCTGCTAGCTCATGTCCGAGATCAGAAGCTTAGAAAGGAATTCGATGCCATCTTCACCTCTACAAAGTCAAAACCGGTCAACCAAGTTTACTCCATTCACAAAATAAAGAAGGTAATCTATTGTAAATACTCTAAAATGAGAACCTATCCTCATACGATGTATACAATCTGGAAAGTCAAAAGGTCTGACATATCAGAAAATCAATTCTCTGATGCTGATATCCGAAACCTCAATCCCTAGGACTTACCCGACCTTCTGCAATGGACGAAAGACAACTTCAATGACGACTGCCACCAAAGGTCTTATCGAGTTCTCAGAAAGGCGATGCGTGAAAAGCTTCTAATCTACATCATGATCGACTTTCAACTAGCCATCGATCTAGGCGTGACTACCTTAAGTATCAGACCTCCAGAGGATTTCTGCCCACCCAATGCCATACCCAATTCGATTATCAAAACTCCAAGGTACGGGTTAGTTTACAAGAATCCTGCAGATCAACTTAAACTTTTTGTGATAATGGACTGTCAGAAGTACACAACCTGTACTCTGAACATGTTCAAAAAAATACTAGAAGAGAACAAAGCAACAGAGCTTATGGACGAAGAATCTGCTTCAATGATGATCAAAGAGATTGATGCTGCACTAGGCATAAGAAATATCTGCTTCAAATTCTATGAAGAACTCAAGGAAGTAGGAAAAGACAACAGAAAGTTCGTCGACTTCCCAAATGCAAGAATCTGAGTCTCTTCAAAGAACCTCTGTCAACGTTTATATCTGTTCATTTAATGTACTCAAATGTAAATGCCTCTGGCATAATTTCCAAATGAAAGAAATAATCTTCTGAGGTATTGTTTAACCTATTTTTTATTACTTAGGTTAAAATGCATAAATTCAACCTTTTATTTTTCAATAATTAGGGGGAGATTGTTAGCTCCAATATTTTGAAATATTAGAAGTATTGAAAAATAGCCAAGCACAGAAGAACTTCCACAGAAGCTCTGCTAAGTACAACAGAAGCTCTGCCGGGCATCTCAGATGAATCAAAGGAAGTTTGATCAAGAGTGATCAAAGACCGAAGAAACTACAGAAGGATGCTTTCAGAAGACCAAGACCGCAGAACCTCTGTTACCATTAACAGAGCCTCTGCGGACAATATCAGAAGACAAGGAACCCAGTGAAGACTACTCTACAAAGGACCAACCACATAACCTCTATTACATTTGACAGAGGCTCTGCGGTTCAGACTGAAGACTTGGAAGATATTTATAATATCTTGCCACTGTTGAAGAAATATCTTGCTACTGTTCCTAGGACCTGTCCATCAACTTGCATGATAGCATGCCCTGTCCAACTTCAACACGTGTCAAAATCTGAGTTGACTCAATAGGGCTTAGTACAACATAGACGTCTGCGGCATTTAATGCAATACAATACGTACAACTATTCATGCCGTCCGATCCACAATAGCTTATACTTTATGGTCCCCTTAGAGTAGTATAAAAGGAAGACTAATGTTTAGTTCTTCAAAAACAACACAGAACAACAGAAAATAGAAAAGTTATCAAGAACACCCAGCTTATGCACATTTAGAGTCATATCTGTTTAAAGCTTTGCATACTCACTGTTCTTAAATCTGTTCTTGCTATATATTGAAACTCAGTAAAGTTTAAGATATCATATTCTGATCACTGTTTCTTTATATTCTGTATTGTTTCTATACAAACTTATCTGTTAGTTCTTCAAATACGCTTCCGCATCAAACATAAACTCGAACTAATAGATCTGTTAATCTTGTCGAAACAAAACGGGAACCAACAATATCTTTCCAGAGGAAACATATGAGGATCTCTATCACACAGAAGGAGATTATGCGGTTTTGGAGAGCAATGTTGATGGTTTCATGGATGGGAGATCTCAGATGACTTATGCAGAAGCTTCAAACAGATTCAGAATTCCTGATTCAAGATTGCATATTCAGAAAAGGATTGAGAAAGTGTTGATGTTTCAAACAGAAGAGTTTGATGGTCTGAAGTATGAAAGATTGGAAGTACTGAAAGAAAGAAGTGTAAAAGTTTCCATGTCCAGCTTTGATTTTCACAGATTAACTCTTGATGATCAGATCTTCCTAGTTAAATTCTTTGCCAGTACTGAAGAGACCTGGATAGAGATTGAATGCAGAAGACTTCTGGGCATTTATGTCAGGAATATGTATATGTATGACTTTCAGTTGGCTATTGAAGGAAGAAAAGAGAAATGCAACTTGAGTTGACCAGTAAAGATTCCAGGGATTGGTGTGAATATGAAGGGGTTTATAAATGAAGGAATGGAAACTGAAGGCTTTGCATATAGAGTTCAAGAAAGACTTGAACTATTCAAATTAAAGGAATTGGTGAAGTATAGCAATGCAACTTTGAGTTGGTTACTAAAAGAAATGAAAGGAACTTCTAATACTGAAAGAGAAAATCTAAAGAAAAGATGTGTGAAATCTGTGAAAAGAAGATTAAATCTCAGAAGTAAGATCAGAAACTGTGGTGAATGGTTGTTATTAGAAGTTAATCCTAAAAAGATGTTGCACAGTGACTTTGTATTTTCCGCTGAATATGAAGTAAATTAAATCTTTTCAGATGAAGTTGAAGAAGTTCAAGACACAACTCCTCAGAATGTTCAAATAACAAGTATTGATCAACCTGAACAATTTGAACCAAAAGAAGATGAAAGATCTGTTGATTTGAATGGATATTTTCTTGAATTTGATTTACCCAAGTTTTTCAAGCCTAAAGAAATACAATTTTTGAGTGTATATCATGACAGACCAAAAGAGACTCAGATCTGGTTGGCAGAGAAGTCAAGGTGTCTTGGAAAACCAAAGCAAGCTGTGTATTCAGATTTTTTAATCACAGGGATCAGAGAACTTAAGGCTAAGCAATTCAGAAAGCAAGAGTACTTGTCCTTTGAAGTTTTAAGAGAGGATGGAAAAGTGTACTATTTTACTGATGCAGACTTTGAAAAGTTATCAGTAGTTGATTTCTACAGGTTACATAGTCTTTTGTGCTTCAAAGATTCAAGTAAAGACAAGAATGAAAGAAAGGCAAGGATTGTAGTGATTGAAGCTATGTTCTATATCTTAAGATGGCATTGTTATACAGATTTTCAAATAGCTCTGTATCTACAAAGGCCATGTGTTTATCTTTCAAATCCCAACACAGACCATGATCAGAAAAATGTCTTGAGAACTGGAAGTGTATCCAAGCATCCAGAATTGGGAGTCTTTCTGAAGAATAAAAGTGAAAAGATCTTCTTCAGAGCAAAGGAAACTGCAAAGTATAGTTCTGGAACTTTAAGGATCATTAAGCACAATTTGGAGAAAAAGATGCTGAAGGTGAAACAAGCTAACATGACTCAATAAGTGATCACTCAGCAGGTTGAAACCATTCAAGAAATCATTGTTAAAATTGACAAGAGGCTTACTCAAAGAAATGTGCTTTTACAGAAGATTGTTCCTGCCTTAAAAGAATTGGATGATGCAAAGTATAAGTTTATTTGACAAAAAGGGGGAGATTGTTAGATCTGAGTTTTGTCAATAAACTAAGTGTTGAATTCTGACTAAGAAGGCTCAGAAGTTCTGAAGTGAAGAGTCATAGTTCTGACTAAGAAGGCTCAGAAGTATTGCTCTGAAAGTTTGCCAAGTATAGAAGTCTGAGAAGAAGAGTCAGAAGTTCTGAGAAGCTTAATCAGAATAATGTTCAGATGTTCTGAACAACATGTTCAGAACTTATAACTAGATGCTTTACTTTGTATTTAGTTAACTAATTAGGACATGTGTATTGTTCCTATTAGTCTTTCATATATGTACTGTAGCTTTAGTATTTCTGTTACAGTATATATAGTGGTTAGCATTTTTACGCTAACTGACTTTCCCGCATATATTTGTATTCATCTTTTGTAATCTTTGAGATACTCTCTCTCTAAGATCTGTAAATCTGTTATTCATTGAATACAAGTTGGTTTGATCATATTACTTCTCAATTACTGTTCTATACATTGATATATTGATTGTAAGAGTGGATCCTAAACTTACACTTGTTCCACAACAAGCTGTAAATTGTTAATGATTTATCAATAAAAAATTTAGAAAAGTAAAATCTATGTGTTTGTATTCAACCCCCCCTTCTACAAACTTGTATAGCCCTTCGGGACCAACAAGTGGTATTAGAGCAGATTTGTTTAATCTCATAAACAAGATCTGATCTATACTAAGATTTCTCTTCCTAGCTATTTCTTAAAATGGCTACCAACACAAACACAAACTATATTGATAACGGCTCTCTTGCAAAACCCCCTAGATTCTCCAGAGATAATTTTAATCTTTGGAAAAATAGGATGATCCTCTTCTTAGAAGGTGTAGACCCTACTATGCCTTATTATCTTGAAAACGGCCCATATAATCCTGTAAGAATTGATGCTGCAGTTCCAGCCGCTGAGAATAGACCTGCTATTCCAGAAAGGCTGATTCCTAAGGAAATTCATATGTGGACTGATGAAGGTAAGAAGAAAGTGGCTATCGACACCAAAGCCAGATCCATACTCTCCATGGCTCTTCCTGACGAAGTCTACCATTCCGTCATGAACCTGAAAACCTCAAAAGCTATGTGGGACACAATCTATGTTCAGTATGAAGGTACTTCTGAAGTCCAGGACTCTCGAAAGATCAACCTGGTAAGACAGTATTAAAGCTTCATTTGTGGTAAGAATGAAACTCTCTCTGAAGTACACCAACGTTTTAACTGTTTAATAATAGATCTGAAAACTGTTGGTAAGGAATATTCTAACTTTGAAGTGCTGACAAAGTTCTTAGAATGTTTACCTGAAAGCTGGGACAATTATTCTATGTGTCTCAAGCTGTCAAAGGATCTAAAATCAATGACCCTTTCTACCTTATATGGCACGATGCTAAATCATGAGCAATCGAGTCATCTTAAGAAGAATCTTGTAAAAGATTCCAAAAACACCCATGTTGCTTTAATCTCAGAGGAACCTTCCACTCAGCGACCCTCGGTCACTATCACTGAGTTGGAGAGTAACTCTGAAAGGTCATCAGATTCTAACTCTTCAGATGATGATGAATCTTTGGCTCTCCTCACTAAAAAGTTCAGGAGATTCGCCAAAAAGAAAATGTTCAGAAAGAATAAACCTCTTTCCATTATTGACAAGCCAAGATCATCAGCTCTTGTTGATAAGGCTACTGCTACTTGTTTTAACTGTGAAAAGATAGGACATTTCGCTAACGAGTGCAGGTCAAAGAAAGTTTTGAGAAACTCAGCGTTTCCCAAGAAATCCTCTAACCTCAGGTCTAGAGATGACAAATACGCCAAGCTGAAAGAAAGGTATGCGAAGCTGAAAAGCTTTAAGAAGAAAGGCAAAGGCCTGATGGCTGACTATGATTGGGCTGACTCTGATGAGGAAGAATCATCTGACTCTGAAGATGATGAAGCCAATCTCTGTCTTATGGCCAAACTTGAAGATGAGGAAGACAATTCTGACATTCCCTCTACTTCAACCTATGCTACTAAGGTATCACATTCTTTCTTTACCAATATTGCAAATATTGATGAAGCTGATAGTCTTCGAAAGATCGATCTCTTGACTAAAGTTTATATGAAGCCATGAATGGCAAAACTGTAGTTGAAAATCAAAACCTTGATCTCGCTGAACAGCTTAAAAATTGTCACCTTCAAATAGAAAATCTTTCTAAAATTGAAGAAGATTTTAAAGATCAAGTGCACTTAAATCAGCTAGTCAAAATCGAGCGCGAAGAAGCTATCACTGCATTAAAAGCTGAGAAAGCTACTGTTGATGGATGGTATAATTCCTCAACAAAGATCACTGAGATAATTAAGTCTCAGATTCCTCTGAGTGATAAACGTGGTATTGGTTACAAAGCTGATACTCTACAACCAACCACTGACCGTTCCATGCTCTTATTTGGAACTTTCGTATCCTCAGTCGCTGATACTTCATCCTCTCAGTGTTCCTCTTCTAAACCGCCCATCCTTGAGGAAATTTCTACCTCTTCAAAAGGTAAAGAGAAAATTGTTTATCCAAAACCTACCTCTGTCTTTAAAGATAAAGGTAAAGGAATTGCTTTTAACCAAAATCCTCTGAATGGTACCTTAGTACCTAAGCTGAATGCTTCTAAAGCTTCAGTGACATATCCCTCTAAATCAAGGAATCAGATCTCTGGATCTACTCAGCGTGGATCTATTCAGCGATCTAATCCTAGAATCAGAGTGGATATCTTTGGTAAGAAATCCGAAGAACTAAATGTTCCTCCCATTTCAAAAACCAATAGCTTATTTGGTGCTGGTCCTTCTAATTCAAAATCAAAAACTCAGCATTCAAATGGTCCTAGAACAATTTTTAGTTATAGGAAATGTTATCACTGTAGACTTACTGATCATATTGCTAGTAAGTGCCCCACAGCCACCAAAGCTGAAAAGATAGCTAAGGTGAAGATCATTGCCCCCAAGGAAAAGAAGACCACTGAGGTTAAGAAATTAACCAAAGTGAAGACTGACAAAGCTGAATCTTCGAATGCTGTAAAGACTGCTGAACCTTCCATTCCAACTACTTCCACTGACAAATGTGTACACATGGTTAAGTGGGTACCCAAGAAAAACTAATCTTCCTTTGTAATGCAGGTTAAGAAGGGTATCTGGTATCTCGATAGCGGATGCTCTAGACACATGGCTGGAAAGAAAAGCCTGCTCGCTGAATACAAGGAAGAGAAGGGTCCCTCTGTAACTTTCAGAGGAAATGGAAAAGGACATACCCGAGGGTTTGGTGTACTCTCAAATGGTACAACAACCTTCAGAAGAGTCGCATATGTTGAAGGGCTGAAGCATAATCTTCTAAGCATCAGTCAGCTTTGCGACATG
The DNA here is from genome assembly GCA_033807775.1 of Saussurea involucrata. Classification (NCBI taxonomy): domain Eukaryota; kingdom Viridiplantae; phylum Streptophyta; class Magnoliopsida; order Asterales; family Asteraceae; genus Saussurea; species Saussurea involucrata. Next base: position 118,416,178 of record CM066322.1, read on the forward strand.
GATAGCAAGGTAATCTTTACCAAGGAATCCTGCTTTGTCGCTGACAAAAAGGAGAAGATAGCTCTCAGCGGTTATCATTTGGAAAATGTTAATGTAATAAACATGGACTCAACAACCACTAACTCCTGTTTCTTCTCAAAAGCCTCATCTGATGTCAACTGGCTATGGCATAAGAGGCTCTCTCATCTAAACTTCAAGACACTGAATACTCTTTCTTCAAAAGAGTTAGTCACTGGTCTACCTCAACACTCATATGCCAAAGAGTCCTTATGTTCAGCGTGTGAGAAAGGCAAGTAGACAAAAGCAAGCTTTAAGTCAAAGCAAGTCTCCTCAGTGTCATCTCCTCTACAACTTCTCCATATGGATTTGTTTGGCCCTGTTAACAAACAATCCATCGCTGGAAAGAAATATACACTGGTCATAGTTGATGAATTCTCTCGCTATACATAGGTTATGTTTCTCCGTTCTAAGAGTCACACCCCTGAAGAACTCATCACCTTTGTTCGGAAGATGGAAACCCTGAACAACTTGACCGTTCGCTCAATAAGGAGTGATCATGGGACTGAATTCAAAAACAGTTCTCTTGATTCCTTCTTTGAGAGTAAGGGCATTTCTCATAACTTTTCATCAGTGAGAACACCACAAAAAAATTGAGTCGCTAAAAGAAGAAATAGAACAATTATTGAAGCTGCACGTTCAATGCTCAGCGATTCTCACCTGCCTACTCAGTTTTGGGCAGAAGCTGTCAACACTGCTCTTTTTACGCAAAACAGGTCGCTGATAGTCAAAAGATTAAATAAGACAGCCTATGATTTTTTCATGGGAGAAAGCCTTCAATTAGCTTTCTTCACATCTTTGGATGTCAGTGTTTCATACTGAATAACAGAGATGCCCTTGGAAAGTTTGATCCTAAGGCTGATGATGGAATCTTTTTTGGATATTCTTCAATCTCCAAAGCCTTCAGAGTCTTCAATCGAAGAAGACAAACTATTGAAGAAACTATTCACGTCACGTTTGACGAATCCCGTTCAGCGAACTCTAAACCGTCTGCTGTTACTGAAGAACTGAATCAATGGATGTTTTCACATATTGGTGATTCAGAAGATATTCCCACTCCTCATACTCATACAGTTGAAGATGATAGTCCTACTATCATCCCAAACATGCAGAATAGTGAAGCTGAAACATCATGGGTCTCAGCAGTTCCTTTAAACACTATACCTGCTTCTGAACCAAATGTCTCAGACATTCCATCTACTTCTCAGCAATCAGTGAATGAAATGACATCTGCACCTACTCCTCTCTTGGCTGATATTCCAGAAGTTGCTGAAGCTTCATCTTCAACTCCTCCAGTTCAGGTTGAGTTAGCGTCTCACGCTCTGGCTCAGCGATGGACTGTAAATCACCCAATTGATCAAATTCTTGGTGATCCAAACGCTGGTGTTCAGACTCGACGAAGTGCAGGTAATATTTGTTTATTTGTTAACTTTATTTCTTTGATTGAACCAAAGAAAATAGATGATGCCCTCAAAGATCCAAACTGGGTCAGCGCCATGCAAGAAGAGCTGACTGAATTCGAAAGAAACAAAGTTTGGAAACTTGTTCGAAGACCAACTGACAAGACAGTGATAGGCACTAAATGGGTCTATCGAAACAAGTTGGACGAACATGGAACTGTAACCCACAACAGGGCTCGACATGTTGCTCACGGATACAGACAAGAGGAAGGCATAGATTACGACGAAACATTCGCTACTGTAGCAAGACTAGAATCTATTCGTCTATTCTTAGCATACGTTGTACACAAAGACTTCAAAGTATATCAGATGGATGTTAAGTCAGCATTTCTAAATGGAAAGCTGAATGAAGAAGTCTATGTGGAACATCCTCCAAGATTCTCAGATCCTAAGCGTCCAGGTTATGTTTATAAACTGGATAAGGCACTTTATGGCTTAAAGCAAGCTCCTCGTGCATGGTATGACACTCTCTCTACTTATCTCCATATTGAAAAATTTGAGCGTGGTAAAATCGATAAGACTCTTTTTTCTTCAGGAAAGTAAAAGGTCATATTATTTTTGTTCAGATATATGTTGATGACATTATATTTGGTTCTACTAACCCTGACCTTTGTACTCGTTTCACTGATAGAATGAAAGAAGAGTATAAAATGAGTATGATGGGTGAGCTAACATATTTCCTTGGTCTTCATATAAAGCAAAATGAAAAAGGAACTTTCATTAATCAGGGAAAGTATGTTAAAGATATGCTGAATAAATTCGATTTAACTCAGAGTTCAGCTATGAAAAACCCTATGGCACCACCGCTGACACTAGACAAGGATTCAAATGGAATACCTGTTAATGTCACGCTGTACCGTGGGATGATCGGCTCTCTCTTGTATCTTACAGCTAGCCGACCCGATATTATGAATGCAACCTGTTTGTGTGCACGATATCAAGCTGAACCTAAGGAATCTCATATGATCGCTGTAAAGCGAATTTTTTGATACCTTAAGGGTACTACGAACCTAGGTCTTTGGTATCCCAAAGACTCAGGGTTCGATATAATCGCCTATTCAGATAGTGATTTTGCAGGTTGCAAATTGGATAGGAAAAGCACCACAGGAGGCTGTCAGCTCCTGGGTGGAAAGCTGGTGAGTTGGACAAGTAAAAATCAAAACTCAGTGTCCACCTCCACAGCTGAAGCTGAGTATGTAGCCGTTGGAAGCTGTTGTTATCAGGTCTTGTGGATGAGAAATCAACTACTGGATTATGGCCTACAGCTCTCGAAAATTCCAATCTATTGCGACAGCACAAGTTCCATCGCTATAGCCAACAATCCAGTGCTACACTCAAAGACAAAACACATCGAAATCAGGTATCATTTTATCAGAGATCATGTGATGAATGGTGATTTAGAACTTCACTTTATCCCAACTGACTATCAGTTAGCTGATCTGTTCACCAAACCTCTTGATGAGACAAGATTCAACTTTCTCATCAGCGAGCTTGGAATGCTGAACTTTGAAGAGTAAAATCTTCAGCGGTTCATATTTGATCAGCGATAGGATAAAATCAACTTGTATAACCCATTATATCATTCTCTCTCTGAATAAACTTGATTCGCTGATATCAAGGTATGTTTTTCTCTCGCTGACAATCGCATGTAAATGCAAGATTTCAAGACAAATTGCATCGCTGAATATCTCTTCCCTAATCAGCGATACTTTGAAATTTCTAAAACCAACACTGATATTTCTATTCAGTGCTTCATGTTTTCAAAAGTGTCCCTGAGCTTTCAAAACCTCAGAGACATCCTAAAATATGAAAGGACATCTGTGATGTCATCGCAACGGATAAGCCCTGGCACGTTCTTTTTTCTGACACACGATTGCACGTTTCGTTTACCTTCTAATCAAATGCAAACACGTGTCCGTGTCATGATGAAAAACTTTCCCGCTCGAGGTTTTTTCTACCTCTAATCTCACTATATAAACACATTTTGGGTTTATATTTTTCCTTTACGCGAACAACTTCTTCCTCAAGAAAACTACTGTTGCATTTTTGCTCTCAAGTTTTCAAGAACTGTTCATCTTCTTCTTCTTCAACGAACCAGGTTAATATTTCTTTTATTTACCTGTTTCTTAATACTTGTTAATGATCTTCTCATTGTTTTTACAAGACCAAACAAAAGAACTTTTTCAAAAATGAAATCATTTCTTTCATGGTTTTATGAACACAACCTTTCATGGTTGTTCTTCAAGTTTAATGGCAAATATCTTAAACTTGTTCTTCATACGTTTTTCCAGAATCCAAATCCTCAAAGGAAACTGGAAAACAAGACTTTTTATTGGGTTTGCATTTTATTTTTCAAAAACCAAGAAAACTATAATCTTCATTAAGACATTTTTGTCTGAATGAAATGGACAAAATTCGAACCATCTTATTGGAAAATCTTTCCACATTAAGATTATTCTTATCTGTTATATCTTTGGTTGAACTGATAATACAGCAATGACATCTACTGACATTCCTACTGCTGAGAACACGGCTGCTGCTGAGGAACTGGAAATCACCAAGGCTCCTCAGGTCAAGTTCACGCCTGAGAAACTCGATTGGACAAAAACAAACAATCTCTATGCGCTTTTCGAGTTTCCTCCTCGAAAGCAAGTCACACATCTGAATGATGCTGTGAAATTCCTCAAAACCTGTTGCCTCTCTACAGCCCTGACCATAACACCCCCTGCTCATCAGCTACTACTATCTCAGTTCTGGTATTCTGCCCGACACACTCAGCTCACATCGACCAAAGACCCCACAAAGAAAATCGATTGCATCCTCTGTGACACTGATTTTGGCACCATAAAAATCACCACTGCCATTATCCGAAAAGCTCTGAGCCTTCCCATCGCCACAAAAGAAAAACCCTTTGTTTCTCTCCCTGACCACAAGAAACATGCTGATAGGGAAGCCATCACTGCATTCTTTGATGCAATGGGTTATGTATGGGAAACTGGAAGGGACAAGAAGCCTGAGAAGAAGCTGACCCTCATCAAGAAGTCCAAAATGCCCAGCGAGATGAACTTCATCTTCGCACACTTGATAAGTTGCATGACTGCAAAGACCGGCTCCTCTGATCAAGCCGCTTAACCTCAGCAAGCAATGGGCTATGCATTGCTGAAGGGTCTTCATGTTGACTGGGCCTCGATAATCTACGATGATCTTGTGCTCAAAGTAGACTCTGCTGCTGATCGACCATCATGGGTTCCATACCCAAGATTCCTCAGCGCCATCTTCCAAACCGGCCTGAAGGATAACTACCCAAAAGTAGGAGACCTGAAACTCCCTCAGGTTGGCCCTAAGGTACTCGACTTCAAACCAGTGGCAAACGAGGTACGTCTCTCTACTCTCTTAACTCTTCTAAATCCTCCTTCTTCTACTTCTGCAGTTCCTTCAGTGGAAAAACCCACCGCTGATACTCCAGCTGCAACCTCCATTCCTTCTAGAAAAAGGAAACACTCATCTACCCAACTTGGTTCCAAAAGGACTAAGAAAACCAAGGACCAACCCCAGCAATCTCATGCTGAAGACTCCTCAGCTCATCTTGAAGAGCTATTGGAAAGTTCCGTGGTACGCTCTACCACAGCTGTGACAACTGTCAAATTCACATCTCAGGTTAGAACTGTTTTGGATACCTCATTTTTATGACATAGTTTACACAGTGCAATTTTAGCAGTAAACACGGTACGATAGGAAAATTCGAGAAATTTTGCCTAAGAAAATCCTTGAATTAGGAAATTATCCATAAATCTCATAAAATGCCAACTTAATATATATTTATACTACAAGTATTTATGTAGTTGTTAATTTTGATATATTTTAAGTTTATTATGTATATGAATACCTTATTTTTATACTTATACTTGTATTTTTAACTTTAAAAGAAAATACTTGTATTATGATTTTTATTTTAATACATGATGTGACTAAATACCAATGTCACACCACACCACCCCACCCCCCATGTGAGGCCGGCCATCCCCCCCCCCCCTCCCTCTCTCATTTTTGCATAAGTAAACCCTTAACCTCACTTGTTGAACCACTTCTCTCATTTGCACTCTCTCACTAAAAAGAGTAGTCATCTCCTTCTCTCTCCATCTTCAAACCTTCATCCTCATCTTCATAAGTTCTTCAAGAGTTCATCATAAACTCCAGCCCCTAAAATCATTTCTTCAAAAGTATCAAGTTAAACAAAGGTAAAAATAAGTGTGTTGAGTAAAATCCACACACATTCTTTCAAGTCTTTTTTATGTTCTTGCATTTCCAAAGTATGATCTTCCTCTTTTGTTACACCTTCTTCATGACTTATAAAATCATCTTTTATAAGTCTTAATGTTTGTAGATTTACCATCATAACATCTTTTGTTAGTAAAAGATGGTGAATCCAAAATCAAACCAAAGTTAAGACCAAAGATGAACATTTTAAACACATGCATGTAGTGATCTTGAGAGATCCATAATTTTGTTCAAGAGTCTCATGAATGTACCTTTGAAAATCATTAAAAACATATTTAAACCAACATGCATGAGTTCAAAATACTGAATTTTTAGTTGCATGTTGATGTTCTTAGCAAGAACATCAACAATCTTCAAAATGGGTCTTTTATAAAAGTTTTCCAAGTTTGAGTTGATGGATAAATTGCATGCATTTTTAATGGATCACAAATATGTTTTGGGAACTGAAAATAAGTGTATGGGTGAGAGTCAAATCGGATTTTGCATGCAAAAGAATAAGAATTTTGGTTTAAAAGTCAATTGGAGAGCACATGCACAAGGTGTTGTTTGGACAGCTTGCTGTCAGATTTCACACCCCACTTCAAAGAGTCATATCTCACTCATTTTAACTCCAAATGGAGTGATTCTTTTTCTGGAAATCATTTTATTGTGTTAAGATTCAACGATTTCATTTATCAAACAGTCCTCACAAAATCTCTGTACAAACAGCAAAGTCTTCTGTCGGGTTTTATGTCGTGTATTATTTCATGTACTTATACTCTTTCAAAAATTATGAAACTGATGCCAAAAGTTTCCTAACTCATTGAACCAACTGGACATAAAATTTCATGATCAAATTATACCTGGAAGTTATCCAAAGCTGGACACAAAGTGACACCAAATTCTGGACAGTAAAGGACAAATTAGTATATATTATTAAGGACTATTTCTAATCCCATTTCATCATTTCATGATGAAATAGTGGAGTATATAAGTATATCTTATATTTAAGCAGTTTATTTATGCATTTTATTTATGTCTTTTATTTATGCATTTTATTTATTCTTTATCCCTCTTCATCTTTTATGATGAAATTGTGGAATGTTCATATATATAATATATTTATATATATTTATGCATTTTATTCTTGATCCCATTTCATCATTTTATGATGAAATAGTGGAGTATAAATATATATTATATCTATATATTTATACATTTAAATATTTGTCATTTCGTTTACTACCCCTAATTTTATCGTGGTTACGATAAAATTTCGGTTTATACATATATATGTACTATATATGTTTATGTTCTTTAAAACCCTTTTCGTTACTTATTGGGACGAAATTGTGGAAACTTTAATCTAAGAAGAACAATGTTTACGTTTATTACGTTATAATATTAAAACACAACAAGGCATTTTATGATGATTTGGATAGTTAGTATCGAACCTTCGAGATTGAGAACTCACTAGTGACCTTACGTTCATAGGTTTGAAGTAGGATCATCTCGGAGTACTTGTGGGAGATTCCCGGATTCTATCGCGTATCATGTGAGTATTCATAGCACCTTTTTCAATGTTTTACATATTTTGGGGTGAAAAGCATGTGGTTACTACAACTATTTTACACACCGATTATTTCGTTTTCTTGAAAATACGAAGCTTGCTTATTTATGCTCTAGGGTATCTATGTTGTTGCAAATGTTGTAAGTTTGAGTTTCTTTTGCTATCATTCAAAAGTCCCCGTTTACGTATACGTTACCCGTTAACTCATGGATTGTGCCGTTGGTAATTATGGATAACGTTATTTGGTTTGACACCCCACTCACAAGTAGCGCTTGTTTGAGTGCATAATTATTGTGGTATTGGCGTATTGTTGGTGATAGAACATGCGCGTATGTGGAATGATTCCACCACTGTAGTAGGGGCAAAGTATGTCGGTATAGGTCGGGTAACGGGCTCAAGAACTTAGCATTTTACATATGATTACCTTGAGCAAGTGGTTTTTATAACCGTATTATTTTATCCCATGTGTGGATTTAAACTATTTTGCGATGGCAAACAATGTTATACTCATTAAACCTGTGAACTCGCCAACTATTCATTAGTTGACACTCTCATTTACATGCTTTTCAGGAGAACGTTCTTAAGGTTGGAATTTAGGAAGGCTACACGTGATGAAGCTTTCCTTACTATCTTTAAATTTTATGTTCATTTCCCTTTCGTAAAGACAATTGTAAAAGACAAGGTTTAACCTTTGAATGTATTTTGATGGTTGTTGTAATCTTGTAACTTTTGCTATGAAACTTGAGCTGTACATTCCGTGTTTCCCCTTTAGCGGGGTGTTACAGATTTGGTATCAGAGCCAAAGGTTATAGAGAATACCGGTTTTCCTATGGAAAACTGCAACTATAACCAAAAACGGGAATGAACATTTAAATTTCTAAACATGTTGCTAGTATAACTGGTTCGGGTATTGCATAATCGGTCTTTAATTAAACAAAGCCTGATCACCTATGTTTAATTAAAGAAAGAGTGATGCGAGACCGGAAATGGATATACTAGGAATATGTGTGTTTTCACATTTGATGCTTCACGTTGTATGCCTAGTAGGAGCGTAGTTATTGCCTATAGTATGCAATAGTGTAGTACGCCTAGCCTTTATATTGCGCGATAGTAATGTTATACACTCTTACTTCAGTATCACTATGTCAACATCCTCATCACACTCTTACTTCAGCAATACTATGTCGTCGTCATCATCATCAAGCTCACAACCTTCCTACACGCCATCAAGTGAGCGTACGTCTGACGAGGAACGAGACCCGTATGATGGGCCAAGGATGCCTCCGACTGTGGCTCCTCCACAACCCATCCCGGTAGTAATGCGACCTAGGGGTCCACGTACGAGGCAAACCGCTAGGAAGAGCGTGCCCATAACTAGACGAGTGTCTTTTAGGCCTGATCAGCGAGACGCACCGGAAACCTCACGGGTGATCGAGGGAGTGCCGATTAGTCAAGCGCCTGGCATGACTTGGACTGAAGAGCAACGCCTTAGGGCCGTGACAATGGACTTGCACGGATGTCAAATGAGGGTCAGTCACCAGAGTCAAGTTGTGACCGAGCTAGTGGAACTAAGTCACCTTTTGACCAACATGTCGTCCGACGCCCTAAATGGAGCGAAAATAGCTCGGAGGGTAGCTTTACGAGCCGAGATAATGAGCATGGTAGTAGTGATGCTGTTGACGCTATTGGTGTTGTGGGTTTCGATTGAAGTGTATCGGGGCGGATATTGACGTGGACGGTGGAAAAATTTAGAAAATGGAACTTTTTAATTTCTGGTTGCTTCAATCTTAAGTTTCAGTTTGTAATTCTATACTGATGTGTGATGCACATCCGAAATTTTGTATCAAACGGCTATTATTAATGACTTCAATGAAAAGGCATTTTTGTGTTTTAATTATATATGTGGAACATGAAATAGTTATTATTTATTCTCCAACACTTCGAAGTTTCAAATGTATTCCTTACAAAAACATCCGACTTTAATTACTCAAATTTTAATCAACTCGATTTTTGCAATTGTGTTTTAGAAAAATGCCACCAAGAAGATCCACACGTCACACGAGAGGAAATCCTGATGATCAAAACCCCGATATCGCCCAACTCATAGCTCAACGTATCCCAGAGGCGATACCTAACATCATAGCCCAAGTTACCGCGGGTATTAATGAGAATCAAAGGAATGTTAATGTAGGAGGAGGAACTCCTAATAACACTCAGGACAATAGAGGATGTAGCTATAAAACGTTCATGACTTGCAAACCCAAGGAGTTTCATGGAACGGAAGGTGCTATAGGATTACTCTCATGGTTTGATAGTATGGAGTCAGTACTTCATATCTGTAAGTGTTCAGAGGATCGCATGGTAGAGTATGCGGCCTGTCAGTTGCAAAAGCGAGCTCTAACTTGGTGGAACATTCAAGTACAAACCCGTGGAAGGGATGATGCGTACAAACTGACCTGGACTGAGTTCAAGGAATTGCTCATGGAGGAATACTGTCCCAAGAGCGAAGTTCAGAAATTAGAAGCTGAACTTTGGGATCTTACCATGGTTGGTTCGGGGATAGATCGCTACACCGCTCGTTTTCACGAACTTGCGAAGTTAGTACCTCACATGGTTACCCCGGAGAGCAAACGGATCGACCGATATTTGTATGGATTAACCCCGGAGATCCGAGGGATGGTTAAGTCATCAAGTCCGACCACGATCCAAGCCGCCGTAGCCTTAGCAACTAGTTTGACCCATGATGTGGTCAGAGCAGGAACTCTAACTCAGAAAGGAGTCGATATTAAGAGAAGGTCGGAGAATCAGTCGGGAAAAGCAATTGGAAGTAGTTCAAGTGGGAACAAGAAAGTAGTGGGAAATTTTGGGATGAATGCTAAGGAAGTAGGACGTTACAATAGGCCTCACCCAAAGTGTAACCAATGTGGTTCGCATCACGAGGGAGCCTGTCTCATCTGTAGCATCTGTAAGCAAAAAGGTCATTTAGCCCGATTTTGTAAGACGATGAAGAATGTGAAAGAGGAAGGAAGGGTATGCTATGAGTGCGGAAGTCCAGATCACTTCTGAAACGTGTGCCCAAGGTGGAGAAGGGGACCAAACAATAACAACGCTGGGTATCAAACAAGATAAGGTAATCAGGGAAACCAAGGAGGACAAGCTCGAGGACGGGCATTTGTGTTAGGAGCAGAAGAAGCACGTCGAGACCCCAATGTAGTGACAGGTACGTTTCTTCTAAACGATTATTATGCATCCGTATTATTCGACACTGGTGCCGATAAGAGCTTTGTTTCTTTAGAATTTAGGCCTTTGATCAATCTAGAATCTAAGAAAATGCCGAATGCTTATATTATTGAGGTTGCTAATGGATTTGAATTAGAAGCTAAGGATGTAATCTTAGGGTGTACCTTGAACTTAGCTGATAAACTGTTTAGTGTCGATCTTATTCCAATTGAATTGGGGAGTTTCGATGTAGTAATAGGCATGGATTGGTTATCTAAGCACCGAGCAGAGGTTAGTTGTTTTGAAAAGACGGTTAGGTTATCATTACAAGGCGGAGAAACCCTAGTTGTCCAAGGAGATAGAGCTGGAAGGAGTCTGAAAATCGTATCATGTATGAAGGTCCACAAGTATTTGAGGAAGAAGTATGTTGCGTTCTTGGCGCAAGTAATTGAGAAGAAGTCCGAGGAGAGGCGAGTCCAGGATATTCCTGTGGTGAAGGATCACCCAGAAGTATTTCCATACGATATGCCTGGACTTCCACCGTTTAGACAAGTCGAATTTCAGATTGATCTTGTACCCGGAGCGGTGCCCGTAGCTAAGGCCCCGTATCGCTTAGCACCTGCAGAAATGCAAGAGTTGTCGAATCAACTTCAAGAACTTTTGGATAAAGGATTCATTCGACCAAGTTCATCACCCTGGGGAGCCCCAATTCTCTTCGTCAAGAAGAAGGATGGATCGTTTCGAATGTGTATCGATTATAGGGAGCTAAATAAGTTGACAATCAAGAACCGATATCCCCTCCCTCGAATAGACGATTTGTTCGACCAGTTGCAAGGTGCAACTTACTTCTCTAAGATTGATCTTCGATCGGGATATCATCAGTTGAGAGTCCGAGAGGAAGATATTCCTAAAACAGCTTTTAGAACTCGCTATGGACACTACGAGTTTTTAGTTATGCCATTTGGATTGACGAACGCGGCAGCTGTGTTTATGGATCTAATGAATAGAGTATGTAGGGCATACCTTGATAAGTTTGTGATTGTGTTCATCGATGATATACTAATCTATTCTCAGAGTAAGAAGGATCATGAGCAGCATCTAAAAGTGATTTTAGAACTTCTTAAGGAGCAGAAGCTATATGCCAAATTCTCTAAGTGCGAATTTTGGATTCGGGAGGTACATTTCTTAGGTCACGTAATCGGGGAGAAAGGGATTCATGTGGACCCGGCTAAGGTGGAAGCCATTAAGAAATGGGAAGCCCCAAGGACTCCAACAAAAATTCGCCAATTTTTAGGCTTGGCAGGGTATTATCGACGTTTTATCGAGAATTTTTCTAAGATCGCTAAACCCCTTACCACATTAACCCAAAAGGAGAAGGAATTCGTTTGGGGAATTCCACAAGAAGAAGCATTTCAACTTCTGAAGAAAAAGTTGTGCAATGCACCGATTTTAGCTTTACCGGAAGGAACGGAAAATTTTGTAGTGTATTGTGACGCATCACATCAAGGATTAGGTTGCGTATTGATGCAAAATGATAAGGTGATAGCATATGCCTCGAGACAATTAAAAGTTCACGAAAAGAACTATACCACACACGATTTGGAACTTGGAGCTGTGGTATTCGCTCTGAAGATATGGAGACATTATCTATATGGTACCAAGTGTATTATTTTCACCGATCATAAAAGTCTTCAACACATCTTTGATCAAAAGATGCTGAACATGAGGCAAAGAAGATGGGTAGAACTTCTCAGCGATTACGATTGTGAGATACGTTACCACCCAGGTAAGGCCAATGTGGTAGCCGATGCCTTAAGTAGGAAAGAAAGGGTAAAACCTTCACGAGTCCGAGCGTTAGGAGTACTGGTTCAAACAAGTTTGAAAACCCGGATTTTTGAAGCTCAGATTGAAGCATTGAAACCTGAAAATCTGAAGGGAGAGACTCTTCATGGTTTAGAGTCTAGTTTTGAAACTAAGATTGATGGAATACGCTACTTTAAGGGCAGAGTGTGGATCCCAAAGGCTGACAACCTACGGGAAATGATTTTTGAGGAGGCTCATAAATCGAAGTATTCAATTCACCCAGGAGCGGATAAGATGTACAAGGATTTAAGGGAATACTATTGGTGGCCTGGAATGAAGAAGGATATTGCCATATATGTAGGAAAATGCATAACGTGTGCAAAGGTCAAGGCTGTATATCAAAAGCCATCGGGACTGTTGCAACAACCGGAAATTCCCCAGTGGAAATGGGAGCAAATCACTATGGATTTTATAACCAAACTCCCGAGAACTGCCAAGGGGCATGACACGATTTGGGTTATAGTAAATCGATTTACGAAGTCTGCACATTTCTTACCTATTCGGGAAGATTATAAGATGGAAAAGCTTGCCCAAATCTACATCAAGGAGATCGTTACGCGGCATGGAGTTCCAGTTTCCATTATATCGGATAGAGATAGTCGCTTCACATCCCGATTTTGGCAATCACTTCAAAAAGCGTTGGGTACTCAGTTGAACTTAAGCACAGCTTATCATCCTCAAACGGATGGTCAGAGTGAGCGGACCATTCAGACGTTGGAGGACATGCTTCGGGCATGTGTAATAGATTTTGGAGGATGTTGGGATAACCATTTGCCATTAGTTGAGTTTTCCTACAACAATAGCTATCACACTTGTATCAAGTGTGCGCCATATGAAGCTCTATATGGACGCAAGTGTCGATCACCTCTTTGTTGGTTGGAAATAGGAGATAGTCAGCTATCTAGTCCGGATATCGTACAAGAAACCACCGACAAGATTGCAGTTATCAGAGATAGGCTTAAAGCAGCTCAAGATCGTCAGAAGAGCTATGCGGACAATCGAAGAAAGCCTCTAGAATTTTAAATTGGTGATAGAGTCTTTTTAAAAGTATCCCCTTGGAAGGGAACAGTCCGTTTTGGGAAAAGAGGAAAGTTGAGTCCACGGTATGTTGGACTATTCAAGATCACGGAAAGAATTGGACCAGTAGCTTATAAGCTGGAATTGCCAATGGAGTTAAGTGCTATCCACAACACGTTTCACGTGTCGAACCTAAAGAAGTGTTTAGCTGATGAAGCAGTAACCGTGCCCTTGGAAGAAGTCCAAATCAACAATAAACTGCACATCGTAGAGGAACCAATGGAAATACTCGATAGGGAAGTCAAGCGTCTTAAGCGAAGCAAAATCCCGATAGTAAAAGTCCATTGGAACACAAGGCGTGGGCCTGAATACACGTGGGAGCGGGAGGACTACATGTTACAAAAGTATCCTCACCTCTTCGCAAGCAAACTTGTTAACGCTAGTGACACTTGAATTTCGGGACGAAATTCTTCTAACCGGGGGAGACTGTGAAAACTGTCAAATTCACATCTCAGGTTAGAACTGTTTTGGATACCTCATTTTTATGACATAGTTTACACATTGCAATTTTAGCAGTAAACACGGTACGATAGGAAAATTCGAGAAATTTTGCCTAAGAAAATCCTTGAATTAGGAAATTATCCATAAATCTCATAAAATGCCAACTTAATATATATTTATACTACAAGTATTTATGTAGTTGTTAATTTTGATATATTTTAAGTTTATTATGTATATGAATACCTTATTTTTATACTTATACTTGTATTTTTAACTTTAAAAGAAAATACTTGTATTATGATTTTTATTTTAATACATGATGTGACTAAATACCAATGTCACACCACACCACCCCACCCCCCATGTGAGGCCGGCCATCCCCCCCCCCCCCTCTCATTTTTGCATAAGTAAACCCTTAACCTCACTTGTTGAACCACTTCTCTCATTTGCACTCTCTCACTAAAAAGAGTAGTCATCTCCTTCTCTCTCCATCTTCAAACCTTCATCCTCATCTTCATAAGTTCTTCAAGAGTTCATCATAAACTCCAGCCCCTAAAATCATTTCTTCAAGAGTATCAAGTTAAACAAAGGTAAAAATAAGTGTGTTGAGTAAAATCCACACACATTCTTTCAAGTCTTTTTCATGTTCTTGCATTTCCAAAGTATGATCTTCCTCTTTTGTTACACCTTCTTCATGACTTCTAAAATCATCTTTTATAAGTCTTAATGTTTGTAGATTTACCATCATAACATCTTTTGTTAGTAAAAGATGGTGAATCCAAAATCAAACCAAAGTTAAGACCAAAGATGAACATTTTAAACACATGCATGTAGTGATCTTGAGAGATCCATAATTTTGTTCAAGAGTCTCATGAATGTACCTTTGAAAATCATTAAAAACATATTTAAACCAACATGCATGAGTTCAAAATACTGAATTTTTTAGTTGCATGTTGACGTTTTATCGAGAATTTTTCTAAGATCGCTAAACCCCTTACCACATTAACCCAAAAGGAGAAGGAATTCGTTTGGGGAATTCCACAAGAAGAAGCATTTCAACTTCTGAAGAAAAAGTTGTGCAATGCACCGATTTTAGCTTTACCGGAAGGAACGGAAAATTTTGTAGTGTATTGTGACGCATCACATCAAGGATTAGGTTGCGTATTGATGCAAAATGATAAGGTGATAGCATATGCCTCGAGACAATTAAAAGTTCACGAAAAGAACTATACCACACACGATTTGGAACTTGGAGCTGTGGTATTCGCTCTGAAGATATGGAGACATTATCTATATGGTACCAAGTGTATTATTTTCACCGATCATAAAAGTCTTCAACACATCTTTGATCAAAAGATGCTGAACATGAGGCAAAGAAGATGGGTAGAACTTCTCAGCGATTACGATTGTGAGATACGTTACCACCCAAGTAAGGCCAATGTGGTAGCCGATGCCTTAAGTAGGAAAGAAAGGGTAAAACCTTCACGAGTCCGAGCGTTAGGAGTACTGGTTCAAACAAGTTTGAAAACCCGGATTTTTGAAGCTCAGATTGAAGCATTGAAACCTGAAAATCTGAAGGGAGAGACTCTTCATGGTTTAGAGTCTAGTTTTGAAACTAAGATTGATGGAATACGCTACTTTAAGGGCAGAGTGTGGATCCCAAAGGCTGACAACCTACGGGAAATGATTTTTGAGGAGGCTCATAAATCGAAGTATTCAATTCACCCAGGAGCGGATAAGATGTACAAGGATTTAAGGGAATACTATTGGTGGCCTGGAATGAAGAAGGATATTGCCATATATGTAGGAAAATGCATAATGTGTGCAAAGGTCAAGGCTGTATATCAAAAGCCATCGGGACTGTTGCAACAACCGGAAATTCCCCAGTGGAAATGGGAGCAAATCACTATGGATTTTATAACCAAACTCCCGAGAACTGCCAAGGGGCATGACACGATTTGGGTTATAGTAAATCGATTTACGAAGTCTGCACATTTCTTACCTATTCGGGAAGATTATAAGATGGAAAAGCTTGCCCAAATCTACATCAAGGAGATCGTTACGCGGCATGGAGTTCCAGTTTCCATTATATCGGATAGAGATAGTCGCTTCACATCCCGATTTTGGCAATCACTTCAAAAAGCGTTGGGTACTCAGTTGAACTTAAGCACAGCTTATCATCCTCAAACGTATGGTCAGAGTGAGCGGACCATTCAGACGTTGGAGGACATGCTTCGGGCATGTGTAATAGATTTTGGAGGATGTTGGGATAACCATTTGCCATTAGTTGAGTTTTCCTACAACAATAGCTATCACACTTGTATCAAGTGTGCGCCATATGAAGCTCTATATGGACGCAAGTGTCGATCACCTCTTTGTTGGTTGGAAATAGGAGATAGTCAGCTATCTAGTCCGGATATCGTACAAGAAACCACCGACAAGATTGCAGTTATCAGAGATAGGCTTAAAGCAGCTCAAGATCGTCAGAAGAGCTATGCGGACAATCGAAGAAAGCCTCTAGAATTTCAAATTGGTGATAGAGTCTTTTTAAAAGTATCCCCTTGGAAGGGAACAGTCCGTTTTGGGAAAAGAGGAAAGTTGAGTCCACGGTATGTTGGACTATTCAAGATCACGGAAAGAATTGGACCAGTAGCTTATAAGCTGGAATTGCCAATGGAGTTAAGTGCTATCCACAACACGTTTCACGTGTCGAACCTAAAGAAGTGTTTAGCTGATGAAGCAGTAACCGTGCCCTTGGAAGAAGTCCAAATCAACAATAAACTGCACATCGTAGAGGAACCAATGGAAATACTCGATAGGGAAGTCAAGCGTCTTAAGCGAAGCAAAATCCCGATAGTAATAGTCCATTGGAACACAAGGCGTGGGCCTGAATACACGTGGGAGCGGGAGGACTACATGTTACAAAAGTATCCTCACCTCTTCGCAAGCAAACTTGTTAACGCTAGTGACACTTGAATTTCGGGACGAAATTCTTCTAACCGGGGGAGACTGTGACAACTGTCAAATTCACATCTCAGGTTAGAACTGTTTTGGATACCTCATTTTTATGACATAGTTTACACAGTGCAATTTTAGCAGTAAACACGGTACGATAGGAAAATTCGAGAAATTTTGCCTAAGAAAATCCTTGAATTAGGAAATTATCCATAAATCTCATAAAATGCCAACTTAATATATATTTATACTACAAGTATTTATGTAGTTGTTAATTTTGATATATTTTAAGTTTATTATGTATATGAATACCTTATTTTTATACTTATACATGTATTTTTAACTTTAAAAGAAAATACTTGTATTATGATTTTTATTTTAATACATGATGTCACTAAATACCAATGTCACACCACACCACCCCACCCCCCATGTGAGGCCGGCCATCCCTCCCCCCCCTCTCATTTTTGCATAAGTAAACCCTTAACCTCACTTGTTGAACCACTTCTCTCATTTGCACTCTCTCACTAAAAAGAGTAGTCATCTCCTTCTCTCTCCATCTTCAAACCTTCATCCTCATCTTCATAAGTTCTTCAAGAGTTCATCATAAACTCCAGCCCCTAAAATCATTTCTTCAAGAGTATCAAGTTAAACAAAGGTAAAAATAAGTGTGTTGAGTAAAATCCACACACATTCTTTCAAGTCTTTTTCATGTTCTTGCATTTCCAAAGTATGATCTTCCTCTTTTGTTACACCTTCTTCATGACTTCTAAAATCATCTTTTATAAGTCTTAATGTTTGTAGATTTACCATCATAACATCTTTTGTTAGTAAAAGATGGTGAATCCAAAATCAAACCAAAGTTAAGACCAAAGATGAACATTTTAAACACATGCATGTAGTGATCTTGAGAGATCCATAATTTTGTTCAAGAGTCTCATGAATGTACCTTTGAAAATCATTAAAAACATATTTAAACCAACATGCATGAGTTCAAAATACTGAATTTTTAGTTGCATGTTGATGTTCTTAGCAAGAACATCAACAATCTTCAAAATGGGTCTTTTATAAAAGTTTTCCAAGTTTGAGTTGATGGATAAATTGCATGCATTTTTAATGGATCACAAATATGTTTTGGGAACCGAAAATAAGTGTTTGGGTGAGAGTCAAATCGGATTTTGCATGCAAAAGAATAAGAATTTTGGTTTAAAAGTCAATTGGAGAGCACATGCACAAGGTGTTGTTTGGACAGCTTGCTGTCAGATTTCACACCCCACTTCAAAGAGTCATATCTCACTCATTTTAACTCCAAATGGAGTGATTCTTTTTCTGGAAATCATTTTATTGTGTTAAGATTCAACGATTTCATTTATCAAACAGTCCTCACAAAATCTCTGTACAAACAGCAAAGTCTTCTGTCGGGTTTTATGTCGTGTATTATTTTATGTACTTATACTCTTTCAAAAATTATGAAACTGATGCCAAAAGTTTCCTAACTCATTGAACCAACTGGACATAAAATTTCATGATCAAATTATACCTGGAAGTTATCCAAAGCTGGACACAAAGTGACACCAAATTCTGGACAGTAAAGGACAAATTATTATATATTATTAAGGACTATTTCTAATCCCATTTCATCATTTCATGATGAAATAGTGGAGTATATAAGTATATCTTATATTTATGCAGTTTATTTATGCATTTTATTTATGTCTTTTATTTATGCATTTTATTTATTCTTTATCCCTCTTCATCTTTTATGATGAAATTGTGGAATGTTCATATATATAATATATTTATATATATTTATGCATTTTATTCTTGATCCCATTTCATCATTTTATGATGAAATAGTGGAGTATAAATATATATTATATCTATATATTTATACATTTAAATATTTGTCATTTCGTTTACGACCCCTAATTTTATCGTCGTTACGATAAAATTTCGGTTTATACATATATATGTACTATATATGTTTATGTTCTTTAAAACCCTTTTCGTTACTTATTGGGACGAAATTGTGGAAACTTTAATCTAAGAAGAACAATGTTTACGTTTATTACGTTATAATATTAAAACACAACAAGGCATTTTATGATGATTTGGATAGTTAGTATCGAACCTTCGAGATTGAGAACTCACTAGTGACCTTACGTTCATAGGTTTGAAGTAGGATCATCTCGGAGTACTTGTGGGAGATTCCCGGATTCTATCGCGTATAATGTGAGTATTCACAGCACATTTTTCAATGTTTTACATATTTTGGGGTGAAAAGCATGTGGTTACTACAACTATTTTACACACCGATTATTTCGTTTTCTTGAAAATACGAAGCTTGCGTATTTATGCTCTATGGTATCTATGTTGTTGCAAATGTTGTAAGTTTGAGTTTCTTTTGCTATCATTCAAAAGTCCCCGTTTACGTATACGTTACCCATTAACTCATGGATTGAGCCGTTGGTAATTATGGATAACGTTATTTGGTTTGACACCCCACTCACAAGTAGCGCTTGTTTGAGTGCATAATTATTGTGGTATTGGCGTATTGTTGGTGATAGAACATGCGCGTATGTGGAATGATTCCACCACTGTAGTAGGGGCAAAGTATGTCGGTATAGGTCGGGTAACGGGCTCAAGAACTTAGCATTTTACATATGATTACCTTGAGCAAGTGGTTTTTATAACCGTATTATTTTATCCCATGTGTGGATTTAAACTATTTTGCGATGGCAAACAATGTTATACTCATTAAACCTGTGAACTCACCAACTATTCATTAGTTGACACTCTCATTTACATGCTTTTCAGGAGAACGTTCTTAAGGTTGGAATTTAGGAAGGCTACACGTGATGAAGCTTTCTTTACTATCTTTAAAATTTATGTTCATTTCCCTTTCGTAAAGACAATTGTAAAAGACAAGGTTTAACCTTTGAATGTATTTTGATGGTTGTTGTAATCTTGTAACTTTTGCTATGAAACTTGAGCTGTACATTCCGTGTTTCCGCTTTAGCGGGGTGTTACAACAGCTGAACAAGCCACCCTTCCATCCCAGCTTCAGCGTCTCTAAACGCTGAAGTTATAAACTTGGAATCGACCCAACCTCCTTCAGTCTCTCATAGGAGTGAAGAAGTGATTTTCAGTGGATCCAACACTGAATCAGCTCCACATCAAACCTTCTCAACCTTCGCTTCTCTCTCTACTCCATTGGACTCTAATCCAGTTTTCACCACGACCACTGGAGCAACCGTCATTCTTCCAGAAGCTAAAGCTGATACTTTTCAAGGAATGATGGATACAGGACCTGCAGGAATGTCCATGCGCACACGCACTATAGCTGATGACATGGAACTTTTTTCAGGACACAGAAGTTTTGACGACTTCACCAACCCTCCTGCAGGTATACACTGACCCATATACACTGTAACTAAACCCGAAACTTCTGAGCTTTCCTTTGTTCATAAGTACTTATCTGTTACAGGTCCTAATTTGGGAGACATCAACGCATCTCTGAAGAACCTGGATACAAAGCTGACAGGTCTCACCACTACTCTCTCAGACAACTCTTCAGCCGTAACAAACGCTGGAGAGAATCTCAATAAGCTGACAAAAGTGGTTGAACAGAAAGCCTCCACAGCTGATTTGGAGAAGGTTGATGGTACTCTCAGTGATTTTGCCAAAGTTCTTGTTGACATCTACACCGACTACACCTCTCCCAAAAGAACAGTTCAAACCATGTCCAGCGAGGTCATAACGCTGAAGACATCGGTCGGAAATCTTCAGGGAGATATGTCTGCTGTAAAGACTGACGTAAGTTCAGTGAAGACGATGGTACAGCAAGATCCTGAATCACATGACCGCCCCTGCCCCTGCACCTTCACATTTTACTCCGGCGGATCATGCTGAACTTTTCAAGATCACTCCTGCTATTACTGGCCTAGAAGACAGAGTAGCAGCGATTGAAAACTATATTGGGATCCCTGGCCAAGAAGAAAGGGAACCAACACCATCTGCTGAGTCATCGCATTCCTCCCCCACTCATCATAAGGAAGGGGGGGTGTTGGTCCCGAAGGGCTATACAAGTTTGTAGAAGGAGGGGGGGGTTGAATACAAACACACAGATTTTACTTTTCTAAATTGTTTATTGATAAATCATTAACAATTTACAGCTTGTTGCGGAACAAGATTAAGGATAAACCTAAATCTAAACAAGTTGGAACACTAAGTTTCTTGTACTAAGAAAGAGAAGGAAATTACTAATAATAACCTATCTCAAGATAAGAAAGATGACTTGTCTAGAGTTAGCAAGTGACTCGTCCAGAGTTTTCGAGTGCTTCAAAAATGAAGCTGGAGTCCTTCTTATATACTGCATGAATTTAATGCATGGCAGTTTACACTTTACACGTGGCAGCAGCTCATTGGTTGTATGTCATTGACCTTTGTAGACAACCTTAGTAGCCGCATGTTTGAACAGTGTAGTATCATAGTGGTTGTACGATTTCAGACAATAAGGAGGTTCTTTTTTGACATATCGTACGTAGTCGTGCAAGGGTGGTTAAGACAAAAGTACTTTGTACGGAGGACTTCATGATCAACTTTCGTTGATTCAGCGGTTTATCATTCTATATCAGCGAATGATAAAGTTCAGCGATAGCTGAAGTCTTGTACTTGATACTTCACGTTGAGTGGACAAATCTGAGTCTTCGCTGATCCTCATCAGTTCATTAGGAGACTTGTCGCTGGTTCTTGAGCTTGATCTTCGACTTCAGCGTAGAACCTATGTTGACATGAAACTTGTCTTCAGGGATCATAAGTAAACAACTAACTTATCAGCGATCATCATAAGGACTGAACAGGCTCAGAGCATTATGGTGAACAGTGTTCGCTGAATGTTTAATCTAAAGAGCGAGAGTTCCTATCAGCGGTACTGTAAGATCTTAGTACTTATCAGCGATAGTGAAACTCTGGTACATATTGTTTACTTACAATTTTCACTAAGTATTTAAGAGAGGGTCATTGTCAAATCACTGAGGGTTTGGATCAACAGGGGGAGAAGAACTCTGAAGACCTTCCCCATGATGAATCTATCGAGGGGGAGAAGACTGAAAACCTTTCCCTTACTGAAGAGCGGGAGAAGACAAATGAAGAAACAACTGCTGGACCTCCGGGAGATGAAACCCCTTAGGGAACCGAGAAGCATACCTCTGTATCTGAGGGGGAGCAACTCGAAGAAGCTGCTGAAGAATCTGAATCTGAAGCTGAAGACGATGAAGCTGTCGACTTATCTGACGATGAACTATCATCCAGTGATAAGGGTGATGATGACGACGATGATGATGATGACTCCTTTATCGTCAAGCCTTCTCAGAAGACTACAACTCTTAAAGGGATTTCGATAAATGAACCTCCAGGGGAGCGGACCAAGACAAAGCCTTCAGTGTCTGAAGCTGACAAGGGCAAAGGAAAAGGTGTCGCTGAAGACGATGACAATCTGACGATCTTGCTTCCAAAGCCAGTTTGTCAGGTACACTACCTTCTACTTCCTTACACTGCATCCCTCCTCTATCTATACACATTATCAGCTCTACTATCCACAAAAAGCCTATACACTTAAACCCATTTCTTTTCTCTATTCTACCCAAGTTCTTATTCGTAAGATCGATGTGTTTCAGCTAGTCCTCTCCCCTGTTTGAGGATATCGCTGAAGTTTCTACAGCTGCGACTTCACCAACAATAATCCCAGCTCCCAACGCTGAAGAAATAATCCCGGTCTTGGATTTGATCTCTGAGACTGATGAACCTGAAGAACAGCTGCTCTCTCACAAAAACAGACCTTCCTTGGCTCCTCAAAAGCTGAGTGAAGAGGATCAAGAAAAGAGAGATGCAATGATCAAGAGATTCGAAGATCAGCGGATCATCCTGAAGCGTGATCAACTTCCTTCTATTCCTCCAAAGTTCAGACTTTCACAAAAGGAATACAAGGATCACCTCAGAGCTGAAAGGTTAATCACTGAAAGAAGGGAAGCTAAAGAAAAAGACAGAGAAATCGCCATCCAGCTTACTCCACAATCGGTGAAAGACCCCTCGCTGAAAAGAACTCCAATCGAAGTTCAACGTCAGCTATGGGAAGACGCCAAGAAGATCGTTGAAGAAAAGAGAACTTTGTCTCAATCTACTTTAATCTGGTGCAAAGAAAAGGTACACTTCAGATATCGACCTTACAGAAACAACAAGCTACATATCACTAGAAAATCAACCCTCAATGTTTCAATCGCTGAAATCGAGATATTCAGAGAGAACGAACAGTACGAAAAATTCTATGCTGAAGCCATCACGAAGTACGGTCTCTCTGAATGGTTGGAGATCAGATTAGCCATCCAGAAGTCTCAATCTAAGTACAAGGATCATTTCGAAAAGCTGATAAATCAACAGATCGACTTAGTCTCTTCTTGTGTGGATATTCCTCCTCCCCCTCCTCTCGCAAATCAGAAAAGAAGGGCCCCTGCAAAGAAAAAGTCTAAACCTTCAGACTCAGGTCCTCTCATACAGAACGAAACAGGTATTGGTTTTTCTCGTGCTGAAGTTCTTGGTCCAGAACCTGACCTTTCCGCACTTGACACATCTCTTCTTCCTGATGAGACTTTCATCCCTGGAACAGAAGCAAACCATATGGGATATTCTTTATTGACTATGGTGGAGGACAACGTTTTCAACGTATCTCTGAGCTTCCCATCACTCCAATCGAACAGCTGAAAGATCTCATCTACTGGTATGAATTCAAACGCGACATTCATGCACGACATCTTAAACCCTTGATTTTTGAAGAAGCTCTGAACAAAAGGAATCAAGGAGTAACGGTTCCTGACTGGATGATTCCCACATCAAAGACCCTTGATGAACTTCTCATTAAGGAAGAACCTCTATAAGCTGATAAGATCGCCTTATTCTTCTAATTTATCAGTTATTCTTTTGTACATGTAATTTATTTTGCTTGTACTTATAATCTTTCCACTTCCCTTTGTAATCTGATACGAAGTTTAAAGAAAGATTTCAGCGAAAGTACTTTACTCCATCAGTACAGAAAAGATCCTAGAAAACAGTAAAAGGGACAAATATTTTATGAGTTCTTTTTATCCTTATGTTTTCATTAAATAGCAATTTTCTCTGTTGCTATGTCATAATCAAATAGGGGGAGATTGTTGATCCAAACCCTCAGTGATTTGATAATGACCCTCTCTTAAATATTTAGTGAAAATTGTAAGTAAACAATATGTATCAGAGTTTCACTATCGCTGATAAGTACTAAGACCTTACAGTACCGCTGATAGGAACTCTCGCTCTTTAGATTAAACATTCAGCGAACACTGTTCACCATAATTCTCTGAGCCTGTTCAGTCCTTATGGTGATCGCTGATAAGTTAGTTGTTTACTTATGATCCCTGAAGACAAGTTTCACGTCAACATAGGTTCTACGCTGAAGTCGAAGATCAAGCTCAAGAACCAGCGACAAGTCTCCTAATGAACTGATGCAGATCAGCGAAGACTCAGATTTGTCCACTCAACGTGAAGTATCAAGTATAAGATTTCATCTATCGCTGAACTTTGTCATTCACTGATATAGAATGATAAAGCGCTGAATCAACGAAAGCTGATCATGAAGTCCTCCGTACAAAGTACTTTTGTCTTAACCACCCTTGCACGACTCCATACGATATGTCAGAAAAGAACATCCTTATTGTCTGAAATCGTACAACCACTCTGATACTACACTGTTCAAACATGCGGCTACTAAGGTTGTCTACAAAGGTCAATGACATACAACCAATGAGCTGCTGCCAACCGTAAAGTATAAACTGCCATGCATTAAATGCATGCAATATATAATAAGGACTCCAACTTCATTCTTGAAGCACTTGCGAACTCTGGTCAAGTCATCTTCTTATCTTGAGATAGGTTATTATTAGTAATTTCCTTCTCTTTCTTAGTGCAAGAAACTTAGTGTTCCAACTTGTTTAGATTTAGGTTTATCCTTAATCTTGTTCCGTAACAAGCTGTAAATTGTTAATGATTTATCAATAAACAATTTAGAAAAGTAAAATATGTGTGTTTGTATTCAACCCCCCCTTCTACAAACTTGTATAGCCCTTCGGGACCAACAAGTAAATACAAGTGTTACGATTTATATCGTGAGAAACAAAAGTCTCTAGGACTTGCATCGCAGTTTCCGATTTATAGTCGTCAAAAAGAGATGACTCATATTTTTTAAAATCTTATGATCGCCAGTCAATGCAAACGCAGGTTACGATTTATAGTCGTCGATAAGAGACGACCCACGTTTTAAACCTTATGATCGCCATCAGGTTGCAATTTGTAGTCGTCAACAAAAGACGACTCACCTTTTTAATCTCATGATCGCTAGTCATGACATATGTCGTCAATTTGTACATTGAATCTCACAATCACCAGTCATGGTAAGACGCGTGTCAAAACGCAAAAGTCGCCAATAAGTACGACTCGCATATTTTAATCTCATGATTGCCAATAAAGGCAAGTCGCAAGATTAACCGTATAATCACAAGCAAGAGTCTTTCAAGAAGGCGATTGCATCCTCCGACGAGTGTTCCAAATCACTCAAGAGCTTAATGCAGGTAAACTTTCCACCAAGTGGGAAGGTCCTTATCGTATCTCAGAAGTCGTGGGTAAAGGTGCCTATCGGCTCCAAACCCTCGACGGTCGAAATATCCCACACAGCTGGAATGCAACACATCTGAAAAGGTATTTCTTCTAAATCCTTTTCCTTCTTTCATACGATTTTTATTCATCATGACGATTACTGACTTAAGCATCGGAGGGTCGTTGGCTAGCCAACGACCAACCTCTGACATTGCTTTATCGCAGGATCGCACGACATAAGTTACTAAGTCTATCATACGACTTCAGTAAAATCATACGGTATAAACAATCATTTTTATTAGACGACTCGATTGTATAACTACAGGAACATATGATTCAAGTTCATCGTATGATCAAATCACACGATCCTAAGGTCTAGCGACCCCACAAGCTAAGTTCTTTAACTTAGAAAAATTTCATGTTCTGAATGAATGCTTTGATCGCATGCGCTTATGTTTGCTTATACGATTCAAAAAGTCTTATGACTTACGTTCTAATCGTTGTATTACAATGGATGCCCAAGTCGCACGACTTCTTGTTCATTTTTGTACTTAATGAATTTTTACAGTTGACATTACATTTGTCCATGACATGTATGAGTCGGCATAATACTCAGGTTCAATAGAAAGATAAAATTTTCACCGACTATCGAAACTTACAACTAGCTAAAAATGCTAGACACAACGTAACATAGGTCTCTAGCGACCGTATCGGCTGTAAGCGCCATATCATAGGTCTCTAGCGACCGTATCGGCTGTAAGCACCAGTTCATAGGTCTCTAACGACCGTATCGGCTGTAAACGCCAGATCTTAGGTCTCTAACGACCGTATCGGCTGTAAACGCCAGATCATAGGTCTCTAGCGACCGTATCGGCTGTAAGCGCCAGATCTTAGGTCTCTAACGACCGTATCGGCTGTAAGCGCCAGATCTTAGGTCTCTAACGACCGTATCGGCTCGAACACCAGATCATTGGTCTTTAACGACCATATCGGCTCTAAACGCCAGATCACAAGTCTATAACGACCGTAGTGGCTCGGAACGCCAGAACATAAGTCTTTAACGAATGTATCACAAGACCCTTAAATTTTATCTTGGTTCGATCATCTTATGATCGCCGCCAAGCTTTATTTCGGACCAATCATCTTACGATTGACTCCTGACATATACATCTCATTTTGATCGTCTTACGATCACCGTCGGTTCCTTACGTTTTAAGGTCGTCTTACGACCGTCATATGAACACCACAAGTATCTTGCACATTAAAAATCATCTTTCGATTGTCGCAACTTACTTAACACCATCGACTGATCACGTGATTCTAGTTGACCAAGCCGATTTTCTTATAAATGATCCAATTAGCAAAAGTGACACATCTCCGTAGAAACACATTGGTACGAGATCTGAAATTCAAATGGCTTTGAAATTCAAATCTCGGGGGGCTAACTGTTTGGGTAAAAAATCACACCCTCGACCGACCTGGGGAATTCCTTCGACATGACCCATGGACATTGATTACCCTAATCTACGACAGTCATACCCCCGACCGACAAGGATAATACCCATTATTGTCATATCCCCGACATACGTTAATAACCACGATAATTAGTTATTAAAAGACACCTTGTGTCAATAGTCATTCAAGATGGTGTCTTTACATCTCGTGGTCGCACGTCACTTATCGCATGTTACACGTGTCGCATGTTACATGTCGCTAGTCTCATGTCGCCAGTTACGACTCGTCGGTCTTATGTCGACAGTCTCATGTCGACGGTCTTATATCGCTCTGGTCCTGCGACAACATTGTCCTGACCTACTGGTCCTACGACCCAATCCTCCGACATCATCCTAGCCTTACGACATTTTTATAAGACCATTCCTATACTAAGATAAGGTCTTACAAGACATTTCCATTCATATACATGGTCTTGTATTTCGGCGACGGTCGTATGCTCCATAAGACCGACGTCCAGAACTTAAGACGGTCTTACGATTACACTAACCATCAATGGTCAACAACCATTTCTTTTGTTCATTAATGCAGGTCTACAGGCATTTATGGCACAACGACCAGTTGTTAATGCCAAAAATCGCACCAAAGGGACAACTTAAGGTCGATGTGGACTTAAACAACTAAAGAAAAAATATTTCGACGAGACGTGCGACGAGGGAAAAAATAAACAAGACAAGAGATTTGATGACGCAAGAAAAACCTCAATCGTGGAAAAAACCTGCGGACGACAAGGGGTGTCGTCGCTGCACTATGGCCGCCAATCAGGGGCGACGTCCTTGGTACTGGCGTCGGTCGTACAGAGATTACAATACAAATGAAGGAAATGCTTCGAAATGTAAAGTACAAGTGTTTGAATGTAAAAATAGGTGTTTGTCGTGTACGAAATAAAGTGTGAACTGCTGGTCGAGGGCTGTTGTCGTGCGTCGAGAGAGATACTTAGAATAATGGTTCTTCACTTCAGGTGTTCTTGAATATTGCTTCGGTTGTTAATCGCCGGATATTCGATGTCTTGAAATGTTGATTGAGCTTGATATTTATAGTCTTCGTGTCCTCAGCTTCATCCATGAATGCTCCTTTAATGGCCTTAACGGTTGGAAACGGTCGCCGGAGTAATGATCTTCGTCCGTTACGGTCGCTGGCTGTTTAATGATTGCATCGGTTATAGTCGTTGCTCCTTAATGACTTTGACTCCTGCATTAAACACTTAACAAACGGTTATGGTTAACGTTAGCTTTGGTCGAGGTCACACGTCCTTATATAATAGTCGTGCGGATCGGGCGACGCTATGGTCGAGCGTTGTAAGGAACTCTCGACTTACCTTTTATGAGGGACGACAATGGTGTTCTAGGTCTTTGTCGAGACCTTATCTTAATACAAGATATAGTCCTTAATCATACGTCTTACCTGTTCTGGTCGCGGTCGAGCGACGTGATTTTTTTCCCAAACAGTTTGCCCCCAAAATTTGAAAATTGAATGTCAAGTTTAAGTTTTAAATTTTTCTTGTCGAAGACTTGTGACCTGGGTTGAGGGACTTACCTGGCTGTCGTGGAACTGAACCGGTTCACCTTTAACTGAACGAGAAGTTGAAAAGTTATGACGTCATACTGACGCACGATGATGCTTACCAGCTGTCGAAGACAGGTGTCGAAGATTCGGATAGGTATGGACGCGTGTTGATCATCAGCGGACTCGACTTGTTGCGATTTCCTGCATAAATAGAGATCACAATGGGTTGTTTTCTTTAGAGATTTTCTTTAAAAGTTTTCTGTTTCTGATGAGGCCCTTCTCTAGAATCTCGACTTTATTCAAATCTTAGGTGATTGGAGATCTATCAAGGGTTGCGATACTCGAATCGTTGACGATGTTGGTTACAATGAACACGATGTTTGTGTATTCTGCGCACCTGGCGATGATGTCTTCTGCCACTTCAACCCTTTCGTCAGCCGACAGGGGCGGGGGTGTAAAGACGAGAGAGAACGAGGAGGAACTTATGGTGATCAGCTTTGCGCTGTCGCCATCCCTCTCGTTTGACTACGTCCTCGTCAGGATGAAGTCACTTCCGCATCTGGGGAAACATCAGCCCTTAGTTTCCGAGGAGTGTTTTCAAAGGATCTCTATTGAAGAGATAGGGTTGTGTTTAGCCGAACTGGCGTTCCTTGTAAGTTTTTCTTTCAAAACTTGTGTTATTGATGTTCTTTCATTTTTATGTTTTGCTAACGTGTTCCCTTCGTATTTGACAGATGCTTCTGTTTCTTTTCATTAAGCGTGTCAAGACGGGAACAATATTGGAGTGGAGGTCACTCGTCAGAAAACAGATGTTCCAGCCTTAACATTAATCTTTAGAGCCACATTCTCAGAATATTATGGCGTAAGGAGCTGGAAAACAATTCCTAACATACTCGTTTGATCCTTGCATTAACATGTTTTGACGCTGCCACGATCTCGAAGGTCAAGACTCCACGGGCAGAACATACGACTGACACTCTTCTCCACATTTTTTACTTTATGTGGTTTACGCTCGAGCTTATTAGTGTGTAATGAGTTTTAGTCTGTCTTTGTATAACTGTTCGTTCTGTGAACATGTTATCGTCTGTAAAATGAGCGAAGAATCGTGCGACTTAGGCATTCTTTGTAATATGATGAGTATAACTCAGACATTTTGAATTGTATTGACAATCATGAATATATATCATCGATGAATATGAAAAATTTTCAAAGTTTAGAAACTTTTATTGAGAGGTCATTAAAACCTACCAATCGTACGACGAAATTTAGATGCCCCCGTGATAAGACGATCGATTGGTGAACTTGGGCATCTATGTTGTGCATTCCCGTAATTATCTTTCGATCCTATGATGTTTATTTTCAAGTAACAATTTGTATGAGAAAGAAGTAATCTCAAAAGAAATATCTTTTGATATGCGTCGCATTCCAACTACGCGGGATCTCTTGATTGTCGAGGGTCTGGAGTCGATAGGCTCCCTTACCAACGATAAGCGTCGAGTGCAAAGGTTCCGAGGGTTTATGAGACATACCTGAGTGTCGTTGACA
This sequence comes from Saussurea involucrata, assembly GCA_033807775.1. NCBI lineage: Eukaryota > Viridiplantae > Streptophyta > Magnoliopsida > Asterales > Asteraceae > Saussurea > Saussurea involucrata. The sequence continues at coordinate 118,446,319 of CM066322.1, forward strand.
GGGGTCGCAACTCTGGACATACTTGATGGCTTCTTGTCGCAGTGTTGGCCAAAAATATCCTTGTCGGGATATACGATTAGCTAAACTACGACCTCCTGAATGATTACCACATTCGCCGTCGTGCATCTCTTGGAGGATTTTTTGGGCTTGATTTTTGCTGATGACGCACCTTAAATTTAAGCCCGTCGATGATCGCCGATAAAGCTTATTTTCGATCATGATGTACTTAGATGCTTTGAATCTGAGTTTTCAAGCCTCCATTTTGTCTTCGGGGAGTTGGTCGTGCACGAGGAAATTTCGAATGTCGCGTGACCAATCATCTTCTTCGTCTTCGATCTGGATGACGTTTGTACTTCCAATGGACGGCGTTGCCAGGTGAATCATAGGAATAACATCAAATATTGGTTCAACTAAACCGAACCCAAGGTTTGCCAATGCGTCGGCCTGAGTGTTCTGGTCTCGTGGAATCTGTTCAATAGAAAAAGATTTAAATTTTTTGGAAATTTCTTTTGCCACGCTTAGATATGCTGTCATTTTTGAATCCTTGGCTGCGAATTCTCCATTGATCTGATTTACTACCAGCAGGGAATCGCTCTTGACATGCAGTGCGGTTGCCCCCGAGTCGTGTGCCATATTCATTCCCATGATCAGGGCTTCATACTCAGCCTCGTAATTGGTGGTTTTGAAGTCGCATCGGACCGAGTATACCATCTTCCCCCCCTCTGGCGACTTTAAGACGACACCCAATCCAGAGCCTCTAATGTTGGATGATCCATCGACATGTAGAATCCAAGGTACGTCGTCGCGAGTCGCCACAACGGGCACTTTGAGTTCTGCTTCTTTTTCTAACTCAGGGCTGAAATCGGCGATAAAATCTGCCAAGGCTTGCGATTTGATCGCGGTCATAATAGATCGGCAATTGCTATTTTTCATCTTCTCGTGTCAGAACAGCACTTACTGCATTTGGGCTGACAGCCAAATACAACTGTAGGATCTCATGATCGTGAGGTTTTGACAACAGAGGAGGCGACGCCATGTATTCCTTGAGTTTTTGCAAGGCTTGTTCATGATCATTGGTCCAGTCGAAGCCCCTATTTTTCCCGAGGACATTATAAAATAGATGACATTTATCTGAAGATCGGGAGATAAACCTGTTTAGAGCTGCTACTCGACCGGTGAGTTTCTGGACTTCTTTGAAATTTTGAGTAGATTTGATCTCAATGATGGCCTTGATTTGTTTGGGGTTAGCCTCAATGCCTCGACGAGTGACCATATAACCCAGGAACTTCCCGGCACTAACGCCAAAGGAACATTTCGTCGGATTGAGCTTCATGTTATACTTCCGAAGGATGTCGAACGATTGCCTGAGGTGATCAATGTGATCAATCGCTTGCTTCGACTTCACTAACATGTCGTCGATATATACCTCCATCGTGTCTCCAAGATGGTCTTTGAACATCTTGTTTACCAGCCGTTGGTAGGTAGAACCTGCATTTTTTAGTCCGAAAGGCATAACTTTGTAACAATAAATACCTCGATCCGTCATGAAAGCGGTTTTCTCTTGGTCGTCAACGTGCATTAAAATTTGGTTGTATCCAGAATATGCGTCCATGAACGTTAATAACTCATGCCCCGCGGTTGCATCGACCATGGCGTCAATATGAGGTAACAGGAATGGATCCTTTAGACAGGCTTTATTGAGATCGGTGAAGTCGATACAGACCCTCCATTTTCCATTCTTCTTGGCTACGACCACGATGTTAGCGAGCCAATCAGGATATTTTACCTCCCGAATCTTTCCTGTCTTGAGGAGGTTGTCGACCTCATCATTTATTACTTTATTTCTTTCAGGAGCGAACTTGCGACGTTTTTGCTTGATAGGTTTGAACGATGGATCGACGTTAAGCTTATGAGCAATGACATTGGGGTCAATACCGACCATATCTTCATGTGACCAGGCGAAGCAATCAGCATGTTCCTGCAAAAAGGATATGAGTTTGTTTTTAATGTGGGGATCAAGGGATGAACCCACAAGAATCTTTTGATCGGGTTTGCTTTGATCTAGAACGATTTCCTCCAAATGATACTCATCGACAGCTGCTGGGGAGTTTTGTGCATTTTCTAAGCTTGCGTGTATTGGTATAACGGCTTGTTCTGGATTCCCGTTATCCGCCATTTTCATGCGACAGAAAACAGAAGAAACTCCAAGAAACTATTAGTAGAATGCACGTCCGTCGAAGATTTTCTCTAGATGTAGTCCCACGGATGGCGCCAAACTGTTAATGCCAAAAATCGCACCAAAGGGACAACTTAAGGTCGATGTGGACTTAAACAACTAAAGAAAGAATCTTTCGACGAGACGTGCGACGATAAATAAAATAAAGAAACAAGGGATTTGATGACGCAGGAAAAACCTCAAACGAGAAAAAAACCTGCGGACGACAGTGGGTGTCGTCGCTATACTATGGTCACCAATCAGGGGCGATGTCCTTGGATACTGGCATCGATCGTACAGAGATTACAATACAAATGAAGGAAATGCTTCTAAATGTAAAGTACAAGTGTTTGAATGTAAAAATAGGTGTTTGTCGTGTACGAAACAAAGTGTGAACTGCTGGTCGAGGGCTGTTGTCGTGCGTCGAGAGCGATACTTAGAATAATGGTTCTTCACTTTAGGTGTTCTTGAATATTGCTTCGGTTGTTAATCGCCGGATATTCGATGTCTTGAAATGTTGATTGAGCTTGATATTTATAGTCTTCGTGTCCTTTGCTTCATCCATGAATGCTCCTTTAATGGCCTTAACGGTTGGAAACGGTCGCCGGAGTAATGATCTTCGTCCGTTTCGGTCGCCGGCTGTTTAATGATTGCGTCGGTTATAGTCGTTGCTCCTTAATGACTTTGACTCCTGCATTAAACACTTAACAAACAGTTATGGTTAACGTTAGCTTTGGTCGAGGTCGCACGTCCTTATATAATAGTCGTGCGGATCGGGCGACGCTATGGTTGAGCGTCGTAAGGAACTCTCGACTTACCTTTTATGAGGGACGACAATGGTGTTCTAGGTCTTTGTCGAGACCTTATCTTAATACAAGATATAGTCCTTAATCATACGTCTTACCTGTTCTGGTCGCGGTCGAGCGACATGATTTTTTGCCCAAACACCAGTAACGGACGAATCATCAATGCCATTCAGAGCCCGACAGCGGTTACAAAGACAATCATCAAAGCGCATTTAATGTCGACAACGGTTACAAGACCAACAACTAAAGCACATTTAGTACCGACCGAAGCTATATAAAGGCTGCTCCACCTTCGAGCAAAAGGAGAACAGACAAAGCTACTTATACTCACTTCTATATTCTCTCTCTCAATACAATGAGGCATTCGAAAACGCAGGTATCGCACGGCGACAGTTCGAACCACCTGACGACGACAGTTCAGACCACACGACAACAAGTTATTTCACACGATTTACGCACGACCCACGTCGTTTGCACACGACTAAGTTTATATTTACATTTATTTGTAATCTGTTGTATACAAATCATTTGTAACACAAGGACATCGCCCCTGTTTGGCGACCATAGTGCACTGTCGACTCTCACAGAGTCGACCGCGGTTTTTTCCCTCGTTTTGGGGTTTTCCGCGTCACCAAAGTCCTTGTCTCTTTTATTTTTTCCTCGCAATTGTGTTATTTGGCTTGAGATACGTTTCTTTAGTTGTTAAATGTCCACATCGACCTTAAGTTGTACTTTTGTGCGATTTTTGGCTTTAATAGTTTGGCGCCATCCGTGGGACCCCATCTAGAAAAAATCTCAAGCCAACACACACCGCTCTAACGATCTTGTAAAGTCTTTCAGGTACATGGCAAACTATCAAGATCCCCTGATTCAACTTCAATCGGAATCGAATATGGCTCGAAGCCAGATTCAAGCCCTAAAAAAACGTTCTGTCAAAGTATCGCGTGTATCGCATCATCCAAGGGACTCGGGGGCTCGGAGCACCCTTCACAAACTGAAAAAAATACCACATTCGATTTCAAAAGGCACTTATCGACTACATGTTACGGTAACTGTGGCGTCCCACTTAGAACAATTCTATATATATACTCTAAGTATATTCTCCTCGTTTAATTATTTTGGTCTAATATATGATCGCTGATTCAAGCATCAAAAGATCATTGGTCAAAACCAACGACCACCCCCAATTTTTCATTGCAGGCTCGCAAGATCATATAAATACAAGTGTTACGATTTATATCGTGAGAAACAAAAGTCTCTAGGACTTGCATCGCAGGTTCCGATTTATAGTCGTCAAAAAGAGACGACTCATATTTTTTTAAATCTTATGATCGCCAGTCATGGCAAACGTAGGTTACGATTTATAGTCGTCGATAAGAGACGACCCACGTTTTAAATCTTATGATCGCCAGCAGGTTGCAATTTGTAGTCGTCAACAAAAGACGACTCACCTTTTTAATCTCATGATCGCTAGTCATGACATATGTCGTCGATTTGTACATTGAATCTCACAATCACCAGTCATGGTAAGACGCATGTCAAAACGCAAAAGTCGCCAATAATTACGACTCGCATATTTTAATCACATAATTGCCAATAAAGGCAAGTCGCAAGATTAACCGTATAATCACAAGCAAGATTCTTTCAAGAAGGCGATTGCATCCTCCGACGAGTGTTCCAAAGCACTCAAGAGCTTAATGCAGGTAAACTTTCCACCAAGTGGGAAGGTCCTTATCGTATCTCAGAAGTCGTGGGTAAAGGTGCCTATCGGCTCCAAACCCTCGACGGTCGAAATATCCCACGCAGCTGGAATGCAACACATCTGAAAAGGTATTTCTTCTAAATCCTTTTCCTTCTTTCATACGATTTTTTATTCATCACGACAATTACTGACTTAAGCATCGGAGGGTCGTTGGCTAGCCAACGACCAACCTCTGACATTGCTTTATCACAGGATCGCACGACATAAGTTTCTAAGTCTATCATACGACTTCAGTAAAATCGTACGGTATAAACAATCAGTTTTATTAGACGACTCGATTGTATAACTAGAGGAACATATGATTCAAGTTCATCGTATGATCAAATCACACGATCGTAAGGTCTAGCGACCCCACAAGCTAAGTTCTTTAACTTAGAAAAATTTCATGTTCTGAATGAATGCTTTGATCGCATGCGCTTATGTTTGCTTATACGATTCAAAAAGTCTTATGACTTACGTTCTAATCGTTGTATTACAATGGATGCCCAAGTCGCACGACTTCTTGTTCATTTTTGTACTTAATGAATTTTTACAGTTGACATTACATTTGTCCATGACATGTATGAGTCGACATAATACTCAGGTTCAATAGAAAGATAAAATTTTCACCGACTATCGAAACTTACAACTAGCTAAAAATGCTAGACACAACGTAACATAGGTCTCTAGCGACCGTATCAGCTGTAAGCGCCAGATCATAGGTCTCTAGCGACCGTATCGGCTGTAAGCACCAGATCTTAGGTCTCTAACGACCGTATCGGCTGTAAACGCCAGATCTCAGGTCTCTAACGACCGTATTGGCTGTAAACGCCAGATCATAGGTCTCTAGCGACCGTATCGGCTGTAAGTGCCAGATCTTTGGTCTCTAACGACCGTATCGGCTGTAAGCGCCAGATCTTAGGTCTCTAATGACCGTATCGGCTCGAACGCCAGATCATAGGTCTTTAACGACCATATCGGCTCTAAATGCCAGATCACAAGTCTATTACGACCGTAGCAGCTCGGAACGCCAGAACATAAGTCTTTAACGAATGTATCACAAGACCCTTAAATTTTATCTTGGTTCGATCATCTTATGATCGCCGCCAAGCTTTATTTCGGACCAATCGTCTTACGATTGACTCCTGACCCATACGTCTCATTTTGATCGTCTTACGATCACCGTCGGTTCCTTACGTTTTAAGGTCGTCTTACGACCGTCAAATGAACACCACAAGTATCTTGCACATTAAAAATCATCTTTCGATCGTCGCAACTTACTTATCACCATCGACTGATCACGCGATTCTAGCTGACCAAGCCAATTTTCTTCTAAATGATCCAATTAGCAAAAGTGACCTCTCTTCTGTAGAAACACACTGGTACGAGATCTGAAATTCAAATGGCTTTGAAATTCAAATCTCGGGGGGCTAACTGTTTGGGTAAAAAATCACACCCTCGACCGACCTGGGGAATTCCTTCGACATGACCCATGGACATTGATTACCCTAATCTACGACAGTCATACCCCCGACCGACAAGGATAATACCTATTATTGTCATATCCCCGACATACGTTAATAACCACGATAATTAGTTATTAAAAGACACCATGCATCAATAGTCATTCAAGATGGTGTCTTTATATCTCGTGATCGCACGTCACTTATCGCATGTTACACGTGTCACATGTTACATGTCGCTAGTCTCATGTCTCCAGTTACGACTCATCGGTCTTACGTCGACAGTCTCCTGTCGACGGTCTTATATCGCTCTGGTCTTGTGACAACATTGTCCTGACCTATTGGTCTTACGACCCAATCCTCCGACATCATCCTAGTCTTACGACATTTTTATAAGACCATTCCTATACTAAGATAAGGTTTTACAAGACATTTCCATTCATATACATGGTCTTGTATTTCGGCGACGGTCGTATGCTCCATAAGACCGACATCCAGAACTTAAGACGGTCTTACGATTACACTAACCATCAATGGTCAACAGCCATTTCTTTTGTTCATTAATGCAGGTCTACAGGCATTTATGGCACAACGACCAGTAACGGACGAATCATCAATGCCATTCATAGCCTGACAGCGGTTACAAAGACAATCATCAAAGCGCATTTAATGTCGACAGCGGTTACAAGACCAACAATTAAAGCACATTTAGTACCGACCGAAGCTATATAAAGGCTGCTCCACCTTCGAGCAAAAGGAGAACTGACAGAGCTACTTATACTCACTTCTATATTTTTCTCTCAATATAATGAGGCATTCGAACACGCAGGTATCGCACGACGACAGTTCAAACCACCTGACAACGATAGTTCAGACCACACGACAACAAGTTATTTCACACGATTTACGCACGACCCACGTCGTTTGCACACGACTAAGTTTATATTTACATTTATTTGTAATCTGTTGTATACAAATCACTTGTAACACAAGGACATTGCCCCTGTTTGGCGACCATAGTGCACTGTCGACTCTCACAGAGTCGACCGCGGTTTTTTCCCTCGTTTTGGGGTTTTCCGCGTCACCAAAGTCCTTGTCTCTTTTATTTTTCCTCGCAATTGTGTTATTTGGCTTGAGATACGTTTCTTTAGTTGTTAAATGTCCACATCGACCTTAAGTTGTACTTTTGTGCGATTTTTGGCATTAACACCGGCCACCTGAGATCCCCCTTCCCTGATCGGAGCTCTCTAAAAACGTTCCTTAAAAGATGGGAGCAAATATTTCCCCAAATGAGGAAACAACGTCGTCCAGTCTAGGACACTATCCGCCATAAAGTTGGACGGTAACGTAAAGTTAACCGTCGTAACATCGGCCGACAACCCCTTGCCCTTGTCGGCAGACGATGGGGTCGACACCTTAGACACCGGTTTCGTCACTGTCGCCGGAGGCGCCGAACTTGCCGGTGTCGCGTCCATCGCACCGTGAAGGATGGATGACGCCTTCGCTTTCTTAAGCGTGACAACTCTCGATGAGTCATCAGCCCTCGAAGACGGTTCCCTCAGAACAGTCTTCCTGGTTTTCTTTGGAATCCTCAACCCAGCTGTCGAGACATTCTCTCTTTCGCCTCGAAGGGCAAGCATAATCTGCACCCCTCTGTTCCTGGATACCGATTTCTTCTCAGTCGGCACTAGTAAGGAAACACACAAAGCATCAGACAGACAAAATAAACGGAGAAAATAAAAAACTACGGTACGCTTACCAGTCGCCTCCTCCTGCTCATCTTCTTCTTCTTCTTCAGAATCTCTCGTGTCTACCACCACGTCCTCGTCCTCGACCGCCGATTGACGCACGACGAAAGATCGATCATCGACGCTGTGATTCATGAATCGGTCGATCTTAGCTTAGGAATCTTCGTTCGGCTTCACGGCATCGAACTGGATCTCTGAAGGCGACAAATAAAGAAAAATAAATAAAAAGCATAAATCAAATAATGGCATACGTTAAAAACAAAAGAAAAGTATACACCCGTCATATTCCAATCGGGACGAATCCAATTGCTGTGGAGATCAAGTGAATCAATACGTACGAATACGTATCTAGACTTCCATCCACGATCGTTAACCCCGGTTTTCAAAACCAGAGTACGATCGCCCTTGTACTTGGAATAAGGGCTATAACGCCAGTTCTTGTCTCTCTTGACTTGATAAGCCAACAAGAAATCATTCATGATCATAGGCGACTCCCACTCTGCGGACAATCACTCAATGACTAGGAAAACTCGCCAGAGTTGGGGAATTAGCTGCTGTTAATGCCAAAAATCGCACCAAAGGGACAACTTAAGGTCGATGTGGACTTAATCAACTAAAGAAAGGATCTTTCGACGAGACGTGCAACGATGGAAAAAATAAACGAGACAAGGAATTTGATGACGCAGGAAAAACCTAAAACGAGGAAAAAACATGCGGACAACAGTGGTTGTCGTCGCTGCACTATGGTCGCCAAACAGGGGCGATGTCCTTGGTGTTCCGGGTGTCGATCGTACAATGATTACAATACAAATGAAGGAAATACTTCGAAATGTAAAGTACAAGTGTTTAAATGTGAAAATAGGTGTTTGTCGTGTGTGAATACAAAGTGTGAACTTCTGGTCGAGGGTTGTTGTCGTGCGTCGAGAGCGATACTTGAGCTTTCCTTCGAGTGCTCTTGAGTTCGCTGTAAGATTCTGGCTTTCAATACTTAATCTCCAGAGTTGGAATGTTCTTTGCTATGAGTTTGGATGATTTTCTCTGCTATGTGGTGATATTCGCTGAAGTGTATTGGATGTTAACTGATGTCCCTTAAAATGAAGCTTTAGCTTGTCTTTTATAGCCTTCGTGTCATTAATTAACTCCATTAATGATTCAATCAACGGCTGGAAACGGTCGCCAGAGTGATTATCCATGATGATCTTCGTCCGTTACGGTTATCGATCGTTGATGGTTGCGTCAGTTATATCCGTTGCTCTTTAATGACTTTGACTCCTGCATTAAACACTTAACAAACGTAACAGTCAAGGTTAACGTTAGCTTTGGTCGTCGGTACAATGATCTTACGCGATGGTCGTACGGGACGAGCGATACTATGGTCGAGCGTCATGGGGAACGTATGACTTACCTTTTACGGGCGATGACGGATGTTTTCTGGGTTCTCGTCGAGACCTTATCTTAATACAAGATTTGGATTATGACGTGCGTCTTACCTGCTCCGGTCGTGGTCGTACGACGTGATTTTTTGCCCAAACAGTTTGCCCCCAAAATTTGAAAATTGAATGTCGAATTTAAGTTTTAAACTTTGTCAATCAGACGCATAGGAAATAAGACAAGAGTTAGAAATTACCTCAATCGCCTTGGAGCTAGACTGGTTCGTTTCTAACTGAACGAGAAGTTGAAAAGGGAACGGGGCCGTGACGTCATACTGACACGCGATGATGCTTACCAGCTGTCGAGGACAGGTGTCGACGATCCATGCGGTCATACAAAAGGATGGGGACGCGCAACGGTTATCCAGGGATTCGACCTGACATGATCGACTGCATAAATAAAGATTATGATGAATCCTTTCTTTTCTTACGCTGAGTTTATTTTGGAAAGAAATTCCGCTTTGCTCTTCTTGCCATTCTTCTTCCGAATCCCTTTGATTTAGCGGAGATTGTTTGGGATTTAGGGCGTTTATATAACGCATTGCTTCTTCCTTTCAGCTTTCACTGCCTTCTTTCCCCTGGTAAGAAATGTCGACTGACCCGGAGATTTCCATTGTTAGCCAGGAAGATTTAGACGACTTTAGGCGTCTAGCGAAGATTCCCTTAGAAGTAGAGCTAACAAGTCCGGGGACTGTTCGTCCTAAGGATTGCCCCGAGGGGTATTTCATGATATATGGATATCCTTTCAAGATTGGCTTCGAATGGCCGTTTTCGACTTTGACTAAGAATTTGATGCGATGCTTTGGTTTGTCGCCGGGGCAGTTGATGCCTCAACTCTGGCGGGTTCTTTTGATTATTCAGCTTTTGTCTGCGGATTGGGACCCCCTATGTCTTGGAATGATTTCTTGGCAGCGTACCAAGTTAAGGGAGATAAGCGTGGGAGTTATAGCCCGTATTCCAGATATAAAGGCGATCGTGCCTTAGTTTTGAATACTGGAGTAAACGATCGGGGGTGGGGGTCCAGGTATGTGTTCGTACGTGTTGATTTGCTGGACGCCGCCAGCAAGTGGATCCATCCCGACTGGAATATGGGAGGTATGCTCTTTTTTGATTTACATCGTAGTATGGTTTTTCTAACCTTTTATTTATTCTTCTCCTTTTGTTGTCTTCAGTTATAAAGTTTGGCGTTCCGCACCCGAATGAAGGTTCTCGTGCCAAGATTGACAGATTCCTTAGTTACAGCGTCGAGGACTGATCTTTTGCCACGTGGCAACTGGCGATCGAGGACGAGGATGTGGTGGTGGACGCTGTGGAGGAGGAAGAAGGAGAAGGTGAAGAGGAAAGTGGACGACAGGAGTCGACAGGTGGGTGTATTATGGTTTCCTGTCTTTTACCATTTATTTCTTATTCCTGTCTGACGCTTCACATTTTTCCTGATTAGTGCCAACTGAAAGGAAACCAGTTTCTAGGTCGAGAGGGAAGCAAATCATGCGTGCCCTTCGAGGAGGAGATGTCTCGACAGCTGGGTCGAGCCATAAGAGAACCAGGAGTACGGTCCTGAGGGAACCGTCGTCGAGGGTTGATAACTCGTCGAGAGTTGTTCTGCCTAAGAAGGCGAAGGCGTCATCTATCCGTCCTGGCGTGATGGACGCGACACCAGCAAGTTCTGCGCCTCCGGCGACGGTGACGAAACCGGTGTCTCAAGTGTCGATCCCAATACCTGCCGACAGGGGCGAGGGATCGTCGGCCGAAGTTATGACGGTCAATTTTACATTGCCGTCTGACTTTATGGCGGATGATGTCCTAGACGGGACGGCGTCGTTCCCACATCTAGGGAAGTATTTGTTCTCGTCTTTTGGGGAGCATTTTCACGGAGTTCCGGCCGGAGAGATGAGATCTCGAGTTGCCAGTCTGGCGTTCACGATGAGTGTCAATCTTTCATGACTTGTGTAATCTTTGTCGAATGTTTTTGAACGCACCTTTTATTTTTCACAGACGTTCCAGTCTTCCTTGGCGTTACATGCTGAGACGTCAAGAGTTGGAGATCTGATGGCGTATGCTCTTGAGAGAGAAGCTGCAGCGTTGGAAAGAGAGATAGCGGCTTTAGATAGGGAGAAGTTGGCCATGGCACGTGCCGATGAGCTGGCTGTCCAACGTTTCGATACTCAATATGAATTGCAGGAGATTCGTGCGGTAGGAGTGGCAGATGGAGGCCCTCAGGAGGATACGACCAATGTTCCTCCTGTCGTCTAGAATTTTTTCTTTCGTTGTTTGTTTTTGCCACTTGACCTATCGGGGGTTGAGTATGTATACAGTGGTTTATGAATATATATCTTTTGCTTATGCTTTATTCGAATCACGTTTGATTATAAAGTCGAACATAAGATACATATGAAATCATGCGACTAAGGCATTCATTGTAATATGATGACAAGAACGTAAAACAAATATAAAAACACGCGATTAAAGCATTTTCTAAGTTAATAGACTAAGGGGTAAAATCATTTAGACTCTGCGATCGTACGACCGGATCGTACAGTGAGTTTGTATCGTATGCCCCTGTGGAGAAATAATCAAGTTAGAGACCTGATTATTTATGTCGTTCGACCTCGCGATATTAAAGTCATATAGCAGACTTAATGATTACTGTCGTGCGACTCTGCGATAATCTGTCGTGCGATTCTGCGATAAAACGATGTTGGGGGTTGGTCGTTGGCTAGCTAACGACCCTCCGATGCTTAAGTCAGTAAATGTTTTGCGAGAAAAAATCGTATGAGAAAGAGTTAGAGAACGTACCATTTCAGACTCTCTCTATTTCCCCCCTGTCATTTATTACCGTATTTTTTTTTTGGGAGGAAAAGATAGGTTTTAAATGACAGAATGACACGGAGAAATATTGTCCTGACGTTGACTATGTTGTCGTGCGACGAGGCACCATAGTAGATTTATCCCTGTGGAAAAGATATTAATTTAGGGATAGAAGAAATAAACCTATCGAGAGCCTGATCTTGTGACTTTAGTTTATTTTTGCGGCTTCAAGGTAGACTTGTAGCACTCACGAGCGACTTTTGGCTCACTCTTGATCTCCTGGATTCCTCATGGCGTTGGAAATTTCAACATTTGATGATACGTCGAAGGAACAACTTTCATATCATGGATCCACGGCCGCCCTAAGATGATGTTATAGGCCGATGCACAATCGATGACATTGAACATGGTCTGCTTGTTGACTCCTCCGGCGTAGATGGGCAAGATTATCTCTCCAAAGGTGCTCGTCGCTTCTCCATTGAAACCGACCAAAGTTGTCGAACGTCGGGTGATTTCTGAGCGATCAGTTCCCATGGCTTTGATTGTGTTGAGAAAAATGACATTTGCTGAGCTGCCCCCGTCTATCAAGACTCGACGCGTTAGGCAATTACCGACTGTGAGCTGAATGATTAGCCCGTCATGATGCTTCTGATACGAGTCGCCCAGGTCGACGTGGTCGAACACAATCTTCATAGCTTCTAGCTCCAAATCTCCTTTGGGTCTAGACGAGCGAGGAATAGGCCGATCATCGGGCGCCTGGCTGGCATGACGCTTGGCCACTGAATACGTCAGACCGCACACATCTTAACCACCGGTGATGCAATTGACGACTTTCGCGTGCTCGAGGGTCGACGGTCGATCGCTATTAGCTGGAACAGCGACATTGTCGATGATATCTTTGAGATTTCCTTTCGGAAAATGATATGCTAGTTCCTTCTTCAATGCGATACATTCGTTTGTCGCATGACCATGATCGGCATGGAAGTCGCACCACTTTGATTTGTCTTTCTTAGCATCGTCCAGGTCGGACTTCTTTGGCCATCGAATGGTAGCTTGGGAACTTTTCAGAGCTTCGACTAGGTCCTTTGTGGATCCTTTGAGTCCGTAAGAGGATATCTTGGGGTACTGAGTGAACTTAGCCGCGGTCTTGGCCTCTGCTTTCGTCTTGAAACGAACATTTGAAATTTGGCGCTCTGGCTCTACTCTAGAAACAACCTTTGTCTTGAACTCTGGCTTTCTGACGCCTAGTGACTTCTTGTCGTCAGTGTGCTTGCGACGAAAGGCTGCATCGTCTTCGACCTTCATATATGCTAAGGTCCGAGCTCGGACGTCTTTGAAATTCTCCGGGGGATATTTGGTCAGGTCGGTGTATAAACCCGAATTATCATCCAGACCAAACTGAGGAGGAACTGTCCCAAACTGAGGATTTGGGTTAAACGACCCTGGCTGTTGATTCTGCATGAACGGGCCTGGATGCTGATTCTGCGCGGATGAACCTGGATTTGGGACAAATGGTCAAGGGCCATTCTGGTCGAACGATCTTGGAACTGGGTTCTGCACGAACGGCCTAGGACCATTTTGAGGCCCAAGAGGATTTCTTAACCGTGCGATCTCCTCAGCTACTCTGCGATTCTGCTCCGCCATTGCATTGAGCTGATTCCTGGCGACTTCGAGCTCCTGATACATCTGAGCGACGGCTTGCTGTGGATTTCCAGAGGCTGCCATTTTCCTGCAACAGAAAATAGAAGAAAACTCCAAGAAACTATTAGTAGGGTGCACGTTCGTCGAGGATTTTCTCTAGATGAGGTCCCATGGATGGCGCCAAACTGTTAATGCTAAAAATCGCACCAAAGGGACAACTTAAGGTCGATGTGGACTTAATCAACTAAAGAAAGGATCTTTCGACGAGACGTGCAACGAGGGAAAAAATAAACGAGACAAGGAATTTGATGACGCAGGAAAAACCTAAAACGAGGAAAAAACCTGCGGACAACAGTGGGTGTCGTCGCTGCACTATGGTCGCCAAACAGGGGCGATGTCCTTGGTGTTCCGGGTGTCGATCGTACAATGATTACAATACAAATGAAGGAAATACTTCGAAATGTAAAGTACAAGTGTTTAAATGTGAAAACAGGTGTTTGTCGTGTGTGAATACAAAGTGTGAACTTCTGGTCGAGGGCTGTTGTCATGCGTCGAGAGTGATACTTGAGCTTTCCTTCGAGTGCTCTTGAGTTCGCTGTAAGATTCTGGCTTTCAATACTTAATCTCCAGAGTTGGAATGTTCTTTGCTATGAGTTTGGATGATTTTCTCTGCTATGTGGTGATATTCGCTGAAGTGTATTGGATGTTAACTGATGTCCCTTAAAATGAAGCTTTAGCTTGTCTTTTATAGCTTTCGCGTCATTAATTAACTCCATTAATGATTCAATCAACGGCTACAACGGCTGGAAACGATCGCCGGAGTGATTATCCATGATGATCTTTGTCCGTTACGGTTATCGATCGTTGATGGTTGCGTCGGTTATATCCGTTGCTTTTTAATGACTTTGACTCCTGCATTAAACACTTACCAAACGTAACAGTCAAGGTTAACGTTAGCTTTGGTCGTCGGTACAATGATCTTACGTGATGGTCGTACGGGACGGGCGATACAATGGTCGAGCGTCATGGGGAACGTACGACTTACCTTTTACGGGCGATGACGGATGTTTTCTGGGTTCTCGTCGAGACATTATCTTAATACAAGATTTGGATTATGACGTGCGTCTTACCTGCTCCGGTCGTGGTCGTACGACGTGATTTTTTGCCCAAACAGCTGCCCTGGCGACAGACCGAAATCTGGCATGAAATCCTTGGATAAAGCCGAATACGACCATTCAAACCCTATTTTGAAGGGATGCTCATATATTTCAAAGTATCCTTCAGGACAACTCCCAGGACGTGTACTCCCTGGACATATCAGTTCTATCTCTGCAGGTATTTTCGCTAAACACCTAAAGGTATTTAAGTCTTCCTGACTCGTGATAGAACTCTTTGGTTCAGACGACATTATTTGTCAGAAAAATAGAGGAGCAATGAAGATGAAGGTGAGAAAGTAATGCCTTATATAGGCACTCTAAGCCTTGAATCGCTACAGTCTCTCACAAATTTGGAAGGGATTCGAAGAAGAACAGCAAGTATATCAAGTGGAGATCTTTGCTTAAAACTCTCTGAGATCGTAAACAGAAGAAGATCAATCATGATCTTTACTTATACAAATGATCATGTCATGTCGAGTCCTCAGATGATCGCCACGCATTCACGACTTTTCGTATGACCACACAGATCGTCGGCACCTGGCCAAGACAGCTGGTAAGCACAATCGTGCGTCAGTATGACGTCACGACCTCGTTTTCTCTTCGACTTCTCGTTCAGTTAGAATTGAACCAATCCGGTCCCGAGACAACTGTTAATGCCAAAAATCGCACCAAAGGGACAACTTAAGGTCGATGTGGACTTAAACAACTAAAGAAAGAATCTTTCGACGAGACGTGCGACGAGGATAAAAATAAAGAAACAAGGGATTTGATGACGCAGGAAAAACCTCAAACGAAGAAAAAACCTGCGGACGACAGTGGGTGTCGTCGCTATACTATGGTCGCCAATCAGGGGCGATGTCATTGGATACGGGTGTCGATCGTACAGAGATTACAATACAAATGAAGAAAATGCTTCGAAATGTAAAGTACAAGTGTTTGAACATAAAAACAGGCGTTTGTCGTGTACGAAACAAAGTGTGGACTGCTGGTCGAGGGCTGTTGTCGTGCGTCGAGAGCGATACTTAGAACAATGGTTCTTCACTTCAGGTGTTCTTGAATATTGCTTCGGTTGTTAATCGCCGGATATTCCATGTCTTGAAATGTTGATTGAGCTTGATATTTTTAGTCTTCGCGTCCTTAGCTTCATCCATAAATGCTCCTTTAATGGCCTTAACGGTCGGAAACGGTCGCCGGAGTAATGATCTTCGTCCGTTACGGTCGCCGGCTTTTTAATGATTGCGTCGGTTATAGTCGTTGCTCCCTAATGAATTTTACTCTTGCACTAAACACTTAACAAACGGTCATGGTGAACGTTAGCTTTGGTCGAGGTCGCACGTCCTTATGTAATAGGCGTGCGGATCGGGCGACGCTATGGTCGAGCGTCGTAAGGAACTCTCGACTTTCCTTTTATGAGGGACGACGATGGTGTTCTGGGTCTTCATCGAGACCTTATCTTAATACAGAATATAGTCCCTAATCATACGTCTTACTTGTTCTGGTCGCGGTCGAGCGACGTGATTTTTTGCCCAAACAGTTTGCCCCCAAAATTTGAAAATTGAATGTCAAATTTAAGTTTTAAATTTTGCTTGTCAAACGCTTAGACTTGTGACCTGGGTTGAGGGACTTACCTGGTTGTCGTGGAACTAGACCGGTTCGCCTTTAACTGAACGAGAAAAAGTTATGACGTCATACTGACATACGATGATGCTTACCAGCTGTCGAGGACAGGTGTCGAAGATCCGGGCGGGCATGCGAAAGGACGGGGATGCGCGGCGGTCATCAAAGGGCTCGACCTGACATGATCGACTGCATAAATAAAGATTATGATGGATCTTTTCTTGGCGATTTCCGTTCGATTGAAACTTACAAGAATCTTCGACCTAATTTAAGTTTTTCTGAGATCATATAAGATACGACTCTCCAGTTTGCGTATGCGGCGCAAGTCTATCGCTAGAAAGCCTAGAAAAATCTGGGATATCTGGGGCCTTTCAAAAGTGCAAATCAATTTAACGGGGCTGGCAATGTCGACAGAGCCTAGAAGCACCATTAAAAACGAAGAAGATCTCGACGACTTTAGAAGTCTAGCGAGGATTCCCATGGGGATTACCGTAAGCAAGGTTGGCAAGGTTCGACCGGAAATGTGCCCCGAGGGGTACATTCTTATATACGAATACCCGTTCAAAATATGCTTTCACTGGCCATATTCGCCTTTAGTCAAAGAGTTCATGTGTGAATTTGATCTTTCGCCGGGGCAATTGATGCCCCAGTTCTGGCGAGTTATCTTGATCATCGAACGACTTACCTCCAACTGGAATCCACCGATGAATGTGAGGGACCTTCTGACGGCGTATAAGGTCAAGAATGACCGGTACCGTCGCTATAGTTTGTTTTTAAGGTTCAAGGGTGATCGTACCCTGGTTTTAAATACTGCGGTCAACGATCGTGGATGGAAGAAGAGGTCCGTATTCGTACGGGTGTCGACGCTGGACACTGACAGTGACTGGATTAGGGAGGGTTGGAATATGACGGGTGAGCCTTTGACTGTATGTTTTCATATTATTCTGTTGATCGATTGTTTTTTCGACTGATCTTCTTTTTTATGCGTAGATATTGATTTCGATAAGGTAGAGCCGGATGATGCTTCTCGGGCTAAGATCGGAAAGTTCTTAGAATTTAGTACTGAAGACCGGTCGTACGTCACGCGTCATTTGATAGACGAGGATGATGACACCGTTTTCTTGAGCGACATAGTGAGGATGGGTCGAGAGGAGAAAGAAGAAGAGGAGGACTCTGAGAAGACTGAGGAGGAAGAGAAGAGTGAAGAACTAGAGGTAGAGATAATTGGTAAGTATTTTTTTGTCTTTTTTTGCTTAACCTGGTCTTTCTCTGTTCTTAATCGTCTAATTTCTTTCTTTTACTATACAGGTGAATCTCAAGCGCAGGCGACATCTTCTGTTGCTAGGAAGATGGCCCAAGTCAAAGTAGCTCGCGAGGCGAGGGAGAAGGACGTTTCGACAACTGGGTCGGGAGTCCTGAAGAGAAAAGAGGTCCCGATAGCCGGGTCGGGCCTCTTAAAGAGGACAAAGGTGTCCGTTCTGAGGGAACCGTCTTTGAAGACGGGTAACCCATCGAGGGTTGCCTTGTCCAGGAAGGCGAAGGCGTCAGTTGCGTTTGACACGACCGGCGCAAAATCTGTGGATACTGTGCAACTGGCGACGATGTCTCCCGTCGTCATATCCGGCCCTTCATCGGCCGACAGGGGCAAAGGCGCGCAGAAGGGACCTGTGGGGGAAACGACGGTCAACTTTACGTTGCCGTCGGGTTTTCTGGACGACAATGTCTTGGACGAGACGAAGTTGTTCCCCCATTTGGAAAAATATTTGCTTCCGTCTTTCAGGGAGCGTTTTGACGGGTTCTCTTTCGAGAAGAAAGAGTTCCATGCAGCTGGACTCTTATTCTTGGTAAGTCTTTCTTTCAAGACTTGTCATTTGTCGTTGTCGTTGTTGTTGTTTACTAATGTCGCTCATATTATGATTCTTTAGGTGTTCCAAGCTTCCCTGGCATTGCAGGCCGAAACGACGAATATAGAGGTTTCAACGGCTTCTGTTACCAAAGATGAAGATGCAGCGTTAGCTAAAGAGAAAGCTGCTTTGGAGCATGAAGAGCGATGTCGGTGCGCCTTGACCATGCTTTGGACGAATTGGATGCCCTCGGTCATACAAGAGACTAGATAAACTCACGTTTGAAGGAGTCCCTGACTTTGATGCGCCACCAGAGAGAGAAGCTGGAGGGGATGAAGGAATCCGTAACCGCGAAGAGGAAGGAAGTCGAGGGAATCAAGGCTAAGGTGATAAATTTGAAGAAGGAGTCTGATGAGTTGAAGGACGAAAATAAGTCTTTCTTATCTTATGCTCGACTTACTGCGCGTGCGGCAGTTATGCGACGTCACCTGCAGGGCAAGGATCCTTTGGCTTCAGCGTCAGATGAGCTGCGTCTCTTTTATGAGAGAGTCGGGACCGAGAGAGATCTCGACTTGGATGACGAGAAGGAGGTCGAAGAGGAGGTGGCTAGCGAGGGTTTTCAGGATGAGGTATCAGATAAGGTTGTGATCGATGCTCCTCCACAACCTTAGAAAAAATGTATTTGTTTGTTTGTGCTGCTCGACCGTTAGTGGTCGATTATGAACTCGATGGTTTATATAATGAACGCAACTTTTGTTTGAACTTTATGCTTTATCCAAACCATGTTTAATTATGAATTTGAACATAGGACACATAGGAAATCATGCGACTGAGGCATACATTGTAATACGATGAGTAAAACAAATATGTGAACACGCGATTAAAGCATTTTCTAAGTTAAGAGACTTAGGGGTGAAATCGTTTATACTTTGCGATCGTACGATTAGATCGTATAATGAGTTTGTATCGTATGCCCCTATGGAGGGATAATCAAGTCACAGATCTGATCATGTATGTCGTGCGACCCTACGAATTTAAAGTCATATAGTAGACTTAGTGATTATTGTCGTGCGATTCTGCGATAAAACGATGTCGGGGGTTGGTCGTTGGCTAGCCAACGACCCTCCGATGCTTAAGTCAGTAAACGTTTTATGAGAAAAAATCGTATGAAAAAGAGTTAGAGAACGTACCATTCCAGACTCTCTCTATTTGCCCCCTGTCATTTATTACCTTATTCTTTTGGGGAGGAAAAGATAGGTTTTAAATGACAGAATGACACGGAGAAATATTGTCCTGCGTTGACTATGTTTTCGTGCGACCGGGCACCATAGTAGACTTATTAATTTAGGGATAGAGGAACGAACCTGTCGGGAGCCTGATCTTGTGACTTTGGTTTATTTTCGCGGCTTCAAGGTAGACTTGTAGCACTCACTAGCGACTTTTGGCTCACTCTTAATCTCCTGGATTCCCCACGGCGAAGGGAATTTCAACATTTGATGATACGTCGAGGGAACGGCTTTCATATCATGGATCCATGGTCGTCCTAAGATGATGTTATAGGCCGACGCACAATCGATGACACTGAACTTGGTCTGCTTGTTGACTCCTCCGGCATAGACGGGCAAGATTATCTCTCCGAAGGTGCTCGTCGCTTCTCCATTGAAACCGACCAAAGTCGTCAAACGTCGGGTGATTTCCGAGTGATCGATTCCCATGGCTTTGATGGTATTGAGAGAATTCACATTTGTTGAGCTGCCCCCGTCGATCAAGACTCGACGCGTTAGACAGTTACCGACCGTGATCTGAATGATCAACCCGTCGTGATGCTTCTGATACGAGTCGCCAAGGTCGACGTGGTCGAACACAATCTTCATGGCTTCTGTTAATGCCAAAAATTGCACCAAAGGGACAACTTAAGGTCGATGTAGACTTAATCAACTAAAGAAAGGATCTTTCGACGAGACGTGCGACGAGGGAAAAAATAAACAAGACAAGAGATTTGATGACGCAAGAAAACCTCAATCGAGGAAAAAACCTGCGGACGACAAGGGGTGTCATCGCTGCACTATGGTCGCCAATCAGGGGCGACGTCCTTGGTACTGGCATCGGTCGTACGATGATTACAATACAAATGAAGGAAATACTTCGAAATGTAAAGTACAAGTGTTTGAATGTAAAAACAGGTGTTTGTCGTGTGTGAATACAAAGTGTGAACTTCTGGTCGAGGGCTGTTGTCATGCGTCGGGAGCGATACTTGGGCTTTCCTTCGAGTGTTCTTGAGTTCGTAGTAGGGTTCTGGCTTTCAGTACTTGATCTCCAGAGTTTGAATGCTCTTTGCTATGTGTTTGGATCATTTTCTCTGCTGTTTGGTGATGTTCGCTGATGTATACTGGATGTTAACTGATGTATATCGGATGTTAGCTGATGACCTTTGAAATTAGGCTTTAGCTTGTCTTTTATAGTCTTCGCGTCATTAATTAGCTCCATTAATGCTTCGATCAACGGCTACAACGGCTGGAAACGGTCGCCGGAGTGATTATCCATAATCGTCTTCGTCCGTTACGGCTGCTTGCTGTTAATGGCTTTGACTCCTGCATTAAATACTTAACAAACGTAACAGTCAAGGTTAACCTTAACTTTGGTTGAAGGTGCAATGATCTTGCGCGATGGTCGTACGAGACGGCCGATACTATGGTCGTGCGTCATGGGCGACGTATGACTTACCTTTTACGGGAGGCGACAGATGTTTTATGGGTTCTTGTCGAGACCTTATCTTAATACAAGATTTGGATTATAACGTGCGTCTTACCTGCTCTGGTCGTGGTCGTACGACGTGATTTTTTGCCCAAACAGTTTGCCCCCAAAATTTGAAAGAAGGACAGCAAATCCGAGTTTTAAATTTTGTTAGTCAAAGAAATATGACAAGTGATGGAAATTACCTTAGTTACCTTGGAACTAGACTGGTCCGCTCTTAACTGAACGAGAAGTCGAAAGGAGAAAGAGGCCGTGACATCATGCTGACGTACGATGATGCTTACCAGCTGTCGATGCCAGGTGTCGGTGATTTACTGGGGCATATGAAAGTCGGGGATGCGTGTCGATATTTTGAAGGGCTCGAACTGTCACGATTTCCTGCATAAATGGAGATCAAAATGGATTGTTTTCTTCAAGCTTTCGAAAAGTTATCTTTTCCAGAATCTCGACTTTTTCCAAATCTTCGGTGACTGATGATCTACCGTGGGCTATGATACCCAAATCGATGACGATGTTGGTTGCTTTAGACGCGATGTTCGTGGATTATGCGCTTCTGGCGACGATGTTTTCTGCTACCGCGTCGACCCTTTCGTTAGCCGACAGGGGCGAGGGTGTAAAGACGGGAGAGAATGATGGGGATTTTATGGAGATCAACTTTGCGTTGTCTTCATCCCTATTGACTGACTATGTCCTCGTCAGGACGAAGTCACTTCCTCTTCTGGGGAAATATCAGCTCTTATATTTCAAGGAGCATTTTCCAGGGATCTCTATTGAAGAGATTGGACTGTGTTTAGCCGTACTGGAGTCTTTCGTAAGTTTTTCTTTCGAAACTTGTGTTTACCGATGTTTATTCTTTCGACGTGCGTTTTGCTAATACGTTCCCTTTGTATTTGTGCAGATGTTTTTGTTTTCCTTCACTAAACACGTGAGGAAACTAGAGGTATTGGAGTGGAGGTCGATTGTCGAAGAGGAGATATTCCTTCCTCCAACCTTAATATTAATCTTAAGAGCCACATTCTCGGAATGCCATGGCGCGAAAGGTTGGGAGACGACTCCGGCTATACTCGTTTGATCCTTGCATCAGTTCTTCAGGATTGTCAGGATTCCGAAGGCTGAGTTTTCTTTGGGAAGGATTTACGATTGCCATGTTTCCTTAGATCTTAGGGTAGTTTCTTTTTTCTGGGTTTATGAATTAGGCTTTTCATGCTCGACCGTTGGTGATCGGGTCGTTGGTATGCAACAGCTTTTGACTTTGTATTTACTTGTTCGACTATCGGTCGTTCATATGTAATCGTTCAATGAAGTTCCTTCTTTTGCTGTACTTATGTTTTTAATTACATATGTCGTGGATAAATGTAATACTGATCATAACAGTATGAAATAAACGGAGGATCGTGCGACTTATGCTTTTATTGCAATATAACGTTTGAAATATATATCATCGATGTGTTAGAACATACAAAGTATTTCTAAGCTCCAGAAACTTAGATCGAGGAATCGTTTAGACCTTACGTGTGACTGTATCGTATCATAAAACTTTAGAATATATGCCCCTGTGATCAAACAATCGAGTCATGCACTTGGATACTCATGTCGTGCGTTCCTGCGATAAAGTTCGTTAGAGGTCGGTGGTGGGTTTTCCAACGATTTTGCGATGCTTACCGTCGTGCTGAAAACTTTGTATGATAGGAGGGCGATTTTAAAAGAAATATTTTTTCAAATGCGTCGCATTCCAACTTCGTGGGATTTCCTGATTGTCGAGGGTTCGAAGTCGATAGGCTCCTTTACCCACGACTTCGGAGATACGATGGGGACCTTCCCACTTGGTAGAAAGTTTACCTGCGTTGAGCTCCTGGGTATTCGGGAATACTCGACGGAGGACGTAATCGCCTTCTTGAAAGATTTTAACTTTGACGTGCTTATTGAAATGTCGCTCGACTGCCTGCTTCTGTGACGCCATTCTGATCAAGGCCGATTCTCTGAGCTCTTCAAGGGCATCGAGGTCATAACTCAAATCAACCGAGTTGTGGTCGACGGACGTGTGCCTAGAAGTTGGGAGATGAACTTAGATCGGTAGGACGGCTTCGCAACCATAGACGAGAGAGAAGGGGGTTTGCCCAGTGGACGTGCGTGGCGTCGTGCAATTTGCCCATAGGACCGAAGGGAGTTATTCAACCCACCTTCCCTTTGCAGCTTTTAATTGTATCTTGATCGAAGCTATAATAGTCTTATTGCTTGACTCGGCAAGTCCATTAGCTTGGGGATATCTGGGAGTCGAGGTTGTTAGTTTGATATTCCTGTCATCGCAGAACTGTTGGGTCCTGTCGCTTATGAATTGGGATCCTCTGTCGCAGAAAATTTCGGATGGAATCCCAAACATGTATATGATGTTAGTCTGGATAAAGGAGATAACTTCTTTATCCCTAATTTGGGAGAAGGCAGCTGCTTCGACCCATTTAGAAAAGTAATCCGTGAGTACGAGGAGGAATACTTTTTGGCCCGGAGCAGGTGGTAGTTTGCCGACAATATCCATTCCCCACCTCATGAAAGGCCATGGGACAAGCGTTGAGTGCAAAGGCTCCGAGGGTTTATGAGACATACCTGAGTGTCGTTGACAGGGGTCACAATTTTGGACGTACTTAACAGCGTCTTGTCGCAGTGTCGGCCAAAAATACCCTTGGCGGGAGATACGATTAGCCAAGCTACGACCTCCTGAGTGATTACCACATTCGCCGTCGTGCATCTCTTGGAGGATTTTGTGGGCTTGATTTTTGCTGATGACGAACCTTAAATTTAAGCCCGTCGATGATCGCCGATAAAGCTTATTTTCGATCATGACGTACTTAGATGCTTTGAATCTAATTTTTCGAGCCTCTATTTTGTTTTCGGGGAGTTGGTCGTGCACAAGGAAATTTCGAATGTCGCGTGACCAATCATCTTCTTCGTCTTCGATCTGGATGACGTCTGTGTTTCCAATGGACGGCGTTGCCAGGTGAATCATAGGAATAACATCAAATATTGGTTCAACTAAAGCTGGCCCAAGGTTCACCAATGCGTCGGCTTGAGTGTTCTGGTCTCGCGGAATCTGTTCAATAGAAAAAGATTTAATTTTTTTGGAAATTTCTTTTACCACACTTAGATATGCTGTCATTTTTGAATCCTTGGCTGCGAATTCTCCATTGATTTGATTTACTACCAGTAGGGAATCGCTCTTGACATGCAGTGCGGTTGCCCCCGAGTCGTTGGCCATATTCATTCCCACGATCAGGGCTTCATATTCGGCTTCGTTATTGGTGACCTTGAAGTCGCATCGGACTGAGTATACCATCTTACCCCCCTGTGGCGACTTTAAGACGACACCCAGTCCAGAGCCTCTAATGTTGGATGATCCGTCGACATGTAGGATCAAAGGCACGTCGTCGTGAGTCGCCACAGTGGACACTTCGAGCTCTGCTTCTTTTTCCAACTCAGGGCTGAAATCGGCGATAAAGTCTGCCAAGGCTTGTGATTTGATCGCGGTTCTGGGTTTGAAATCAATGTCGTAACTGCTGAGATATATGCTCCACTTTGCTAAGCGACCTGTCAACTCAGGTTTCCTTAAAACAGACTTAAGAGGAAAGTTAGTTACGACAGTAATAGGATGCGATTCGAAGTAGTGTCGTAATTTTTTAGCAGCTGTGACTAGCGACAAAAGCAGTTTTTCCATGGAAGAATACCTGGTTTCTGCATCCAAGAGAGATTTACTTACGAAGTAGATTGGTAATTGTTGTTTTTCGTCCTCTCGTGTGAGTACGGCGCTTACCACATTTGGACTGACAGCTAAATATAATTGTAAGACCTCATGATCGTGAGGCTTCGACAACAGAGGAGGCGACGCCATATATTCCTTGAGTTTTTGCAATGTTTGCTCATGATCGTTGGTCCAGTTGAAACCTTTATTTTTCCTAAGGACGTTATAAAACAGATGACATCTATCTGAAGATCGGGAGATAAACCTGTTTAGGGCCGCTACTCGACCAGTAAGCCTTTGGACCTCCTTGAAATTTCGAGGAGATTTGATGTCGATGACGGCTTTAATTTGGTCGGGGTTAGCTTCGATTCCTCGGCGAGTGACCATGTGGCCTAAGAACTTTCCAGCACTGACTCCGAAGGAACATTTGGTAGGGTTGAGCTTCATGCTATATTCCCGAAGGATGTTGAACGATTGTCTTAGATGCTCGACATGATCGACCGCTTGCTTTGACTTAACGAGCATGTCATCAATATATACCTCCATTGTGTCGCCGAGATGGTCTTTGAACATTTTATTCACTAGACGTTGATAGGTGGATCCTGCATTTTTTAGTCCGAAAGGCATAATTTTATAACAGTAAATACCTCGGTCCGTCATAAAAGCGGTTTCTCCTGGTCCTCGACGTGCATTAAGATTTGGTTATACCCTGAATAGGCATCCATGAGGGTCAATAGTTCAAAGCGTCGTAAAGTTGAATGGTCAACTCGACGGCGCGCGCCAAGGCCGACTTCTCCCTGTCCAAAGCCACCCTCTCCCTTTTTAGCGCCGCATCCTCTCTTTCAAGAGCAGACGCCACCAGATCTTCGACTCTCGACATCTCAGCATATAACGCCAAAGAAGACTGGAATGTCTGTAAAAAGTAGAAAGTTCGTTAAATATCTAACGACAATAGCGAAAAATGAACCAAGTCTTGAAAGAAAGACTTACCGAGAACGCCAAACCGGCTGTTTGGGTAAAAAATCACACCCTCGACCGACCTGGCGAATTCCTTCGACATGACCCATGGACATTGATTACCCTAATCTACGACAGTCATACCCCCGACCAACAAGGATAATACCCATTATTGTCATATCCCCGACATACGTTAATAACCACGATAATTAGTTATTAAAAGACACCTTGCGTCAATAGTCATTCAAGATGGTGTCTTTACATCTCGTGATCGCACGTCACTTATCGCATGTTACACGTGTCGCATGTTACATGTCGCTAGTCTCATGTCACCAGTTACGACTCGTCGGTCTTACGTCGACAGTCTCCTGTCGACGGTCTTATATCGCTCTGGTCCTGCGACAACATTGTCCTGACCTACTGGTCTTACGACCCAATCCTCCGACATCATCCTAGTCTTACGACATTTTTATAAGACCATTCCTATACTAAGATAAGGGCTTACAAGACATTTCCATCCATATACATGGTCTTGTATTTCGGCGACGGTCGTATGCTCCATAAGACCGACGTCCAGAACTTAAGACGGTCTTACGATTACACTAACCATCAATGGTCAACAGCCGTTTCTTTTGTTCATTAATGCAGGTCTACAGGCATTTATGGCACAACGACCAGTAACGGACGAATCATCAATGCCATTCAGAGCCCGACAGCGGTTACAAAGACAATCATCAAAGCGCATTTAATGTCGACAGCGGTTACAAGACCAACAATTAAAGCACATTTAGTACCGTCCGAAGCTATATAAAGGCTGCTTCACCTTCGAGCAAAAGGAGAACAGATAGAGCTACTTATACTCACTTCTATATTTTTCTCTCAATTCAATGAGGCATTTGAACACGCAAGTATTGCATGACGATAGTTCGAACCACCTGACGACGACAGTTCAGACCACACGACAACAAGTTAGTTTGCACGATTTACGCACGACCCACGTCGTTTACACACGACTAAGTTTATATTTAAATTTATTTGTAATCTGTTGTATACAAATCACCTGTAACATAAGGACATCGCCCCTGTTTGGCGACCATAGTGCACTATCGACTCTCACAGAGTCGACCGCGGTTTTTTCCCTCGTTTTGGGGTTTTCCGCGTCACCAAATTCCTCGTCTCTTTTATTTTTTCCTCGCAATTGTGTTATTTGGCTTGAGATACGTTTCTTTAGTTGTTAAATGTCCACATCGACCTTAAGTTGTACTTTTGTGCGATTTTTGGCATTAACAGTTTGGCGCCAACCGTGGGACCCCATCTAGAGAAAATCTCAAGCCAACACACACCGCTCTAACGATCTTGTAAAGTCTTTCAGGTGCATGGCAAACTATCAAGATCCCCTGATTCAACTTCAATCAGAATCGAATACGGATCGAAGCCAGATTCAAGCCCTAAAAAAATGTTCCGTCAAAGTATCGCGTGTATCGCATCATCCAAGGGACTCGGGGGCTCGGAGCGCCTTTCACAAACTGAAAAAATACCACATTTAAATTCAAAAGTCCTCGGAAAAAGGCACTTATCGACTACATGTTACGGTAACTGTGGCGTCCCACTTAGAACAATTCTATATATATACTCTAAGTATATTCTCCTCGTTTAATTATTTTGGTCTAATATATGATCGCTGATTCAAGCATCAAAAGATCATTGGTCAAAACCAACGACCACCCCCGATTTTTCATTGCAGGCTCGCAAGATTGTTGATCCAAACCCTCGGTGATTTGATAATGACCCTCTCTTAAATACTTAGTGAAAATTGTAAGTAAACAATATGTATCAGAGTTTCACTATCGCTGATAAGTACTAAGACCTTACAGTATCGCTGATAGGAACTCTCGCTCTTTAGATTAAACATTCAGCGAACACTGTTCACCATAATGCTCTGAGCCTGTTCAGTCCTTATGGTGATCGCTGATAAGTTAGTTGTTTACTTATGATCCCTGAAGACAAGTTTCACGTCAACATAGGTTCTACGCTGAAGTCGAAGATCAAGCTCAAGAACCAGCGACAAGTCTCCTAATGAACTGATGCGGATCAGCGAAGACTCAGATTTGTCCACTCAACGTGAAGTATCAAGTACAAGACTTTAGCTATCGCTGAACTTTGTCATTCACTGATATAGAATGATAAAGCGCTGAATCAACGAAAGCTGATCATGAAGTCCTCCGTACAAAGTACTTTTGTCTTAACCACCCTTGCACGACTCCGTACGATATGTCAGAAAAGAACCTCCTTATTGTCTGAAATCGTACAACCACTCTGATACTACACTGTTCAAACATGCGGCTACTAAGGTTGTCTACAAAGGTCAATGACATACAACCAATGAGCTGCTGCCACGTGTAAAGTATAAACGCCATGCATTAAATGCATGCAGTATATAAGAAGGACTCCAGCTTCATTCTTGAAGCACTTGCTAACTCTGGTCAAGTCATCTTCTTATCTTGAGATAGGTTATTATTAGTAATTTCCTTATCTTTCTTAGTGCAAGAAACTTAGTGTTCCAACTTGTTTAGATTTAGGTTTATCCTTAATCTTGTTGTTAGATCTGAGTTTTGTCAATAAACTAAGTGTTGAATTCTGACTAAGAAGGCTCAGAAGTATTGCTCTGAAAGTTTGCCAAGTATAGAAGTCTGAGAAGAAGAGTCAGAAGTTCTGAGAAGCTTAATCAGAATAATGTTCAGATGTTCTGAACAACATGTTCAGAACTTATAACTAGATGTTTTACTTTGTATTTAGTTAACTAATTAGGACCGTGTATTGTTCCTATTAGTCTTTCATATATGTACTGTAGCTTTAGTATTTCTGTTACAGTATAGATATAGTGGTTAGCATTTTTACGCTAACTGACTTTCCCGTATATATTTGTATTCATCTTTTGTAATCTTTGAGATACTCTGTTGGTCCCGAAAGGCTTAAACAAGTTTGTAGAAGGGGGGGGGTTGAATACAAACACACTATTTTACTTTTCTAAATTGTTTATTGATAAATCATTAACAATTTACAGCTTGTTGCGGAAACAAGATTAAGGATAAACCTAAATCTAAACAAGTTGGAACACTAAGGTTTTCTTGCACTAAGAAAGATAAGGAGATTACTAATAAAATCCTATCTTGAGAGATTTGAACTTGTCCAGAGTTAGCAAGTTACTTCAAATGAAGTGAGTTCATCTCTTTATATACTGCATGCATTTAATGCAATCCAGTATATACTTTACACGTGTCATTAGCGGATTGGTTGCATGTCATTGACCTTTGATGACAACCTTAGTAGCCGCATGAATGAACAGTGTAGTATCAGAGTGGTTGTACGATTTCAGATTTTCGGAGGTTCTTTTCTGACATTTCGTACGGTGGCGTGCAAGGGAGGTTAAGACAAAAGTACTTTGTACGGAGGACTTCATGATCAGCTTTCGTTGATTCAGCGATTATCATTTACTATTCAGCAGATGATAAAGTTCAGCGATAGCTGAAGTCTTGTACTTGATACTTCACGTTGAGTGGACAAATCTGAGTCTTCGCTGATCCGCATCAGTTCATTAGGAGACTTGTCGCTGGTTCTTGAGCTTGATCTTCGACTTCAGCGTAGAACCTTTGTTGACGTGAATCTTGTCTTCAGGGATCATAAGTAAACAACTAACTTATCAGCGATCACCATACGGACTGAACAGACTCAGCGATATGGTGAATAGTGTTCGCTGAATGTTTAATCTAAAAGTGCGAGAGTTCCTATCAGCAGTACTGTAAGATCTTAGTACTTATCAGCGATAGTGAAACTCTGATACATATTGTTTACTTACAATTTTCACTAAGTATTTGAGATAGGGTCATTATCAAATCACTGAGGGTTTGGATCAACAATCTCCCCCTATTTGATTATGACATAGCAACAGAGAAAATTGCTATTTAATGAAAACATAAGGATAAAAAGAACTCATAAAATATTTGTCCCTTTTACTGTTTTCTGGGATCTTTTCAGTACTGATGGAGTAAAGTACATTCGCTGAAATCTTTCTTTAAATCTTTGAATCAGGTTACAATATGAATAAGAAAGATTACAAGTACAAGCGAAATAAATTACAAGTACTGAAGGATGACTGATACAATAGAGAAAATGGTGATTGTTGTCAGCCTTCAAAGGGTTCTTCCTTAATGAGAAGTTCATCAAGGGTTGTCTTTTCAGTTGGAATCATCCAGTCAGGAACCTTTTCTCCTTTATTCTTTAGCTTCAGAGCAGCTTCAAAAATCAAGGGTTTTAGGTGTCGTGCCTGAATGTCTTTTCTGAAGTCGCACCAGTAGATGAGATCTTTGAGCTGTTCGATTGGAGTGATTGGAAGCTCAGCGATCCGTTGAAAGCATTTACGTCCGTCGTAGTTAAGAAAGAATATTCCATAAGGATTACTGATGACTTTACCAGGGACGAAAAGTTCACATGGTGGCAAAGAGACATCAAGGGCAGATAGATCAGGATCAGGACCAAGTACTTCAGCGCGAGAGAAACCAATTCCAGTTTCATTTCGTATGACAGGACCTGAGTTTGAATCTTGACGTTTCTTCCTTGGAGAGTCCTTTTTTCTTTTTGGCTTTAGATCAGGAACATGAGGAATATCCACACAAGAAGATATCAAATCGATCTGTCTGTTTATCAGCTTTTCGAAATGATCCTTGTACTTAGATTTTGACGGTTGGATAGCTAACCTCATCTCCAGCCATTCAGAGAGACCATACCTTTTTACAGTGTCAGCACGAAAGGTCTCAGATGAGTCATCTTCTCTGAACAGTTTGATGTCAACAATAGGTACTCCGACGGAGGTTCTTCCAGAGATGAATACCTTGTTGATCTTCGCTGGACGATATCTGAAGTGGATTTTCTCTTTACACCAGATCAGGGTGGTCTGAGAAACTTCAGCTTTCTTTTCCACGATCTTCTAGGCTTGTTCCCAAAGCTTTCGTTGGATTTGAATGGGAATACGCTTCAGCTTGGGGTCTTTGACAGATTCTTGAGTGAGCTTGATGGCGTATTCTCTGTCTTTATCTTCAGCTTCCTTCCTTTCAGCGATGAGGCGTTCAGCTCTGAGATGATCTTGGTATTCAGCTTTTGAAATTCTGAACTTAGGAGGAACTGAAGGTAGTTGATCGCGCCTTAGGATGATTCGCTGATCCTCGAATCGCTTTATCATTTCTTCTCTCCTCTTTTGATCAACTGAGGAAGGTCTGTTTCTGTGCGAGAGAGGTTGTTCTTCTGGTTCATCAGTCTCAGAGATTAAATCTAAGACTGGGATTATGTCTTCAGCGTTAGCTGGAATTATTGGTGAAGTCGCAACAGATCTTTCAGCGATATCCTCAAACAGGGGAGAGGACTAGCTGAAACGCAGCGATCTTACAAATAAGAACTGGGTAGAAGAACTTGGGTAGAAAAGATAGAAAAAAAATGTGGATGTGTATGGTGTTTGTGGAATGGATAACTGATTTTTCATAGATGATCAGGGAAGGAAAAATAAGTTTAGCGTACCTGACAAATCGGCTTTGCAAGTAGGATCGCCAGATTATCATCTTCAGCGATGCCTTTGTCTTTTCTTTTCTCAGCGCCAGAGGCTGAGTGCTTTGTCTTTGTCTTCTCCCCTGAAGGTTCTTTTATTGAAATACCTTTAAGAGCTTTGGTTCGAGGAGCAGGTTTGACAACAAAGAAATCATCGTCATCTTCATCATCATCATCATCGTTCCTTGGAGAGGAGGATGGTTCAGCTTCAGGGATGTCGAAGTCTTCGTCTTCTTCTGCTTCAGATTCCTCAGCATCTTCATCGAGTTGCTCCCCCTCAGATATAGAGGCGAGGTTCTCGGTTCCCTCAGGGTTTTCATCTCCCTGGGGTCCAGTAATCCGATCTTCATTACCCTCTCCCCTGATAGATTCATCATGGGAAAGGTCTTCAGCGCTCTTCTCCTGTTCAGCGCTCTTCTCCCCCTCTTTCTCATGATGGGCGGGGGAGGAATGGGTAGATTCAGCATTGGTGTTGTCTCTGTCTTCTGGGCCAGAGATTTTCACACCACCTTCAAGCTTAGCTATTCTGTCTTCTAGGCCAGAAATAGCAGGCGTGATTTTCTTCAGCTCTTGGCGATCCTCTGCGGTGAATGAGTCCAAAACAGGTGCAGGGGCCGGAGCAGGAGCTGGATTATTTGCCTTGTTCACCAGCGTCTCGATCATTGTCTTGACGGAACCAAGGTCGGTCTTCACTGAGCCCAAGTCGGTCTTGACCACTGACATATCACCTTCGAGTGTACCAACCGATTTCTTCAGCGTTGTAACTTCGCTGGAAATGGTGGAAACTGATGATTTGAGGTTGGTGTAGTCAGTGTAGATGTCGGAGAGCACTTTGGCAAAGTCGGCAAGAGTTTTATCAAGATCTTTGATGTCATCAGAGGAGGCCTTCTTTTCCACCACAGTAGTCAGCTTCGTCAGATTCTCTCCAGCGTTTGTTACAGCTGTAGAGTTATTTGATAGACCGGTGGTGAGATCCGTAAGTTTCATCTCCATAGACTTCAGAGACTGGTTGATGTCTCCCAAAAAAGGACCTGTAACATATAAGTACTTGTGAACAAAGGAAAGCTCAGAAGTTTCAGGTTTAGTTACAGTGTTTAAGGTGGGATCTGTACCTGCAGGAGCGTTGACGAACTCATCAAAGTTTCGAGTCCCTCCATAGTGTTCCATATCTCCCTCAAAAGTTCCGTGAGGAATGGAGATCTCTGCAGGTCCTTTCTTCGTCATTCGCTGAGAAGCTTCAACGGCTTCTTGAATGATGGCATCTCCAGTTTTGACTGGAGGAGTGTCCAAAGAAGTAGAGGGAGGAGCGAAGGATAAGAATTGGGGTTGGGGTTCAAGTTCAGCGTTGGATTCGCTGAGAAGTACTTCATCAGTCTTTTGAGAGACTGACGAAGGTTGGGTAGATTCCAAAGTTCTAACCTCAGCGTTTAGGGACGCTGAAGTAGGTTTAGAAGGGATGGCTTGAATTGGTGTGGCAGAGCGTACCACGGAACTTTCCTTCAGCTCTTCAGAATGAGCTGAGGAGTCTTCAGCATGCAACTGCTGGGGTTGCTCCTTGGTTTTCTTGATCCTTTTGGAATCAAGAGGGGTAAGAGATTGTTTCCTTTTCTTAGAAGGAATGGATTTTGTGGCCGGGGTATCAGCGATGGGTATTGTCGCTGAAGGAGCCACAGAAAGCGGAGAATTAAGAAGAGTGAGAAGAGTAGAGAGACGTACCTCGTTGGCGACAGGCTTGAAGTCGAGAACTTTAGGGCCAATCTGAGAGAGTTTCAGATCACCCTCTTCAGGATAGCTGTCCTTCAGGCCATATTGAAAGATGGCGCTGATGAATCGCGGGTAAGGAACCCATGCTGGTCGGTCAGCGGCAGAATCAACACGTTGAATGAGGTCTTCATAGATGATGGAGGCCCAGTCAATGTTGAGACCTTTCAGCAGTGCGTAACCCATGGCCTGCTGAGGTTGAGCGGCTTGATCAGAAGATCCGGATTTCGCTGTCATGCAGCTGATCAGGTGAGCGAAGATGAAGTTCATCTCGCTGGGCATCTTGGATTTCTTTATCAGCGTCAGCTTCTTCTCAGGTAGCTTGTCTCTTCCAGTCTCCCAGATGTAACCCATCGCATCAAGGAAAGCAATGATTTCTTCCCTGTCAGCGTGCTTCTTGTGGTCAGGAAATGGAATGAAAGGATTTTCTGAGGTAGCGTTAGGGAATTTCAGAGCCTTACGGATTATTGCGGGGGTTATCTTGATGGTGCCATACTCAGTATCGCTGAGTATGCAGTCGATGGTTTTAGATGGATCTTTGGCTGAGGGTAGGTTGGTGTGTCTGGCAGAGTACCAGAATTGGGATAATAGACGCTGACTGGCAGGAGGTGTGATTGTCAGTGCTGTGTATATGGGGCTATTCTTCAAAAAAATTACAGCGTCGTCTAGATGGGATACCTGCTTCCGAGGAGGAAACTCGAGAAGCGCTGAAAGGTTGTTTGCCTTAGTCCAGTCTAGTTGATCCAGCTCAAACTTAACCTGAGGAGCTTTGGTGATTTCCAGTTCCTCAGAATCACTGGAGATGGACTCAGCGGTAACATTCAGCTTTGAAGTTGCCATTTCACTATATTATCAGTTCAACCAAAGATGTTAACAAATAAGAAATATCTTAATGTGGAAAGAGAATTTCCATTAAGATTTTTCGAACTTTGTCCATTTCATTCAGACAAAAAAGTCTTAATGAAGATTAGGGTTTTTCTTGTTTTTAAAAAAAACGAATATAACACCTATAAGCCTTGTATTCCAGTTTTAAAAAATGGATACGAAAGAAGAACAAGTTTAAGATTTTAGATTTAAAACTTGAAGAACAACCATGAAATGGTTGTGTTTATAAAACCATGAAAGAAAATGATTTTATTTTTGAGTTCTTTTGTTTGATCTTGTGTAAAACAATGATAAGATCGAAAACAAGTTATTTGCATTTTATAAAAGATAAGAACATATTGACCTTGAGTTTGATGAAGAAGATGATGAACAGTTCTTGAAGATCGAGAGCACAAAATGCAACAGTGTTCTTTTCTTGCGGAGAAAGATTGATTCGCATAAAAGACAAATATAAACTTTGAGAGAGTTTATATAGGAAGAGAGTAGAGAGAGAAAAACTTGAGCGGGAAAGTTTTTCATCATGACACGGACACGTGTTTGCATTTGATTGGATAGACAACGAAACGTGCAAACGTGTGTCAGAAAAAGAAACGTGCCTGGTGTTATCCGTTGCAATGACGTTACAACTGTCCTTTCACATTCTTTCGTTGTCTCTGAGGTTTTGAAAGAAAAACTCAGGGACTCTTTGGAAAATATGAAGCACTGAATAGAAATATCAGTGAGGGTTTTAAGAAATTTCAAAATATCGCTGTTAAGGAAGAGATATTCAGCGATGTAAGAATTTGAAATCTTGCATTTTCATGCGTTTTGTCAGAGAGAGAAAACATACCTTGATATCAGTTTAACCCAATTTATTCAGAGAGAAGATGATGAAATGGATTGTACTAGTTTATTTTATCCAGAGCCTATACAAGAATGTATAAACGTATCGCTGATTAAATGTGAACCGCTGAAGATTTATCCTTCAAAGTTCAGCATTCCAAGCTCGCTGATGAGAAAGTTGAATCTTGTCTCATCAAGAGGTTTGGTAAACAAATCAGCTAACTGATAATCAGTTGGGATAAAATGAAGTTCTATATCACCATTCATCACATGATCTCTGATAAAATGATATCTGATTTCTATGTGTTTTGTCTTTGAGTGTAGCACTGGATTGTTTGCTATAGCGATGGCACTTGTGCTGTCGCAATAGATTGGAATTTTGGAGAGCTGAAGATCATAGTCTAGTAGTTGATTTCTCATCCACAAGACTTGAGAACAGCAGCTTCCAGCGGCTACATACTCAGCTTCAGCTGTGGAAGTGGACACCGAGTTTTGCTTTTTACTTGTCCAACTTACCAGCTTTCCACCCAGGAGCTGACATCCTCCTGTGGTGCTTTTCCTATCCATTTTGCAACCTGCAAAATCACTGTCTGAATAGGCGGTTAGATCGAATCCTGAATCTTTGGGATACCAAAGACCTAGATTCGCTGTACCCTTAAGATATCGAAAGATTCGCTTTACAGCTTTCATATGAGATATCTTAGGTTCAGCTTGATATCGTGCGCACAGACATGTTGCAAACATAATATCGGGTCGGCTAGCTGTAAGATACAGTAGTGAGCCGATCATCCCACGGTACAGCGTGACATTGACAGGAACACCCTTTGTGTCCTTATCAAGTATCAGCGGTGGTGCCATAGGGGTTTTCATAGCTGAACTTTCAGTTAAGTCGAATTTTTTCAGCATATCTTTAACATACTTTCCCTGATTTATAAAAGTTCCTTTTTCAGTTTGCTTAATCTGAAGACCAAGGAAATATGTTAGTTCACCCATCATACTCATTTTATACTCATCTTTCATTCTATCAACGAAACGAGTACAAAGCTCAGGGTTAGTTGAACCAAATATAATGTCATCAACATATATTTGAACTAAAATGATATGACCTTTTATTTTTCTAAAAAACAAAGTTTTGTCAATCTTACCTCTCTCAAATTTTTCAAGGTGGAGATACGTAGAAAGAGTGTCATACCATGCACGAGGAGCTTGCTTCAAGCCATAAAGTGCCTTATCCAGCTTATAAACATAACCTGGACGCTTAGGATCTGAGAATCCTGGAGGTTGTTCCACATAAACTTCTTCATTCAGCTTTCCATTTAGAAACGCTGACTTAACATCCATTTGATGTACAGTGAAGTTTTTGTGTACAGCATATGTTAAGAAAAGACGAATAGATTCAAGTCTTGCTACAGGAGCAAAGGTTTCGTCATAATCTATACCTTCCTCTTGTCTGTATCCCTGAGCAACAAGACGAGCTTTGTTGCGAGTTACAGTACCATGTTCGTCCAACTTGTTTCGATAGACCCACTTAGTGCCTATCACTGTTTTGTCAGTTGGTCTCCGAACAAGTTTCCAAACTTTGTTTCTTTCGAATTCAGTCAGCTCTTCTTGCATAGCGCTGACCCAGTTTGGATCTCTGAGGGCATCATCTATTTTCTTTGGTTCAGTTAGAGAAATAAAGTTAACAAATAAACAAATATTACCTGCACTTCTACGAGTCTGAATACCAGCGTTGGGATCACCAAGAATTTGATCGATTGGGTGATTTACAGTCCATCGCTGAGCCGGAGCATGCGTCGCTGACGCAGTCTGAACTGGAGAAACTGAAGATGAGGCTTCAGCTACTTCTGGATAATCAGCTAAGAGAGGAATGCTTGCATTTGTCACTTCATTCACTGATTGCTGAGAAATAGATGGAATTTCTGAGACATTTGGATCAACTGCGGGTATAGTGTTTATAGGAACAGCTGAGACCCAAGATGTTTCAGCTTCACTATTCTGCATATTGGGAATGATAGTAGGACCATCATTTTCAGTTGTATGAGTATGAGTAGTGGGAACATCTTCTGAATCACCAAGATGAGAAAACATCCATTGATTCAGTTCTTCTGTATCAGCGTTCGGTTTAGAGTTCGCTGAACGGGATTCGTCAAACGTGACGTGAATAGTTTCTTCTACAGTTTGTCTTCTTCGGTTGAAGACTCTGAAGGCTTTGGAAACTGAGGAGTATCCAAGAAAGATTCCATCATCAGCCTTAGGATCAAACTTTCCAAGGGCATCTCTGTTGTTCAGTATGAAACACTGACAACCAAAGATGTGAAGAAAGCTGATTGAAGGCTTTCTCCCATGAAAGAGTTCATAGGCTGTCTTTTTGAATCTTTTGACTATCAGCGACCTGTTTTGCGTAAAACAAGCCGTGTTGACAGCTTCTGCCCAAAACTGAGTAGGCAGGTGAGAATCGCTGAGCATTGAACGTGCAGCTTCAATAATTGTTCTATTTCTTCTTTCAGCGACTCCGTTTTGTTGTGGTGTTCTCACTGACGAAAAGTTATGAGAAATACCCTTGCTCTCAAGGAAGGAATCAAGAGAACTGTTTTTGAATTCAGTTCCATGATCACTCCTTATCGAGCGAACAGTCATATTGTTCAGAGTTTCCATCTTTCGAACAAAGGTGATGAGTTCTTCAGGGGTGTCACTCTTAGAACGGAGAAACATTACCCATGTATAACGAGAGAATTCATCAACTATGACCAGCGTATATTTCTTTCCAGCGATGGATTGTTTGTTAACGGGGCCAAACAAATCCATATGGAGTAGTTGAAGAGGAGATGACACTGAGGAAACTTGCTTGGACTTAAAGCTTGCCTTGGTCTGCTTCCCTTTTTCACACGCTGAACATAAGGATTCTTTGGCGTATGAATGTTGAGGTAGACCAGTGACTAACTCTTTGGATGAAAGAGTATTCAGTGTCTTGAAGTTGAGATGTGAGAGTCTCTTGTGCCATAGCCAGTTGACATCAGAAGATGCCTTTGAGAAGAAACATGAGTTCTCAGTGGTTGTTGAGTCCATGTTTATAACGTAAACATTTTCCAAACGATAACCGCTGAGAGCTATCTTCTTCTTTTTGTCAGAGACAAAGCAGGATTCCTTGGTGAAAATCACTTTGTTATCCATGTCGCAAAGCTGACTGATGCTCAGAAGATTATGCTTCAGCCCTTCAACATATGCGACTCTTCTGAAGGATGTTGTACCATTTGAAAGTACACCATACCCTCGGGTGTGTCCTTTTCCATTTCCACCGAAAGTTACAGAGGGACCCTTCTCTTCCTTGTATTCAGCGAGCATGCTTTTCTTTCCAGTCATGTGTCTAGAGCATCCGCTATCGAGATACCAGATACCCTTCTTAACCTGCAATACAAAGGAAGATTAGTTTTGCTTGGGTACCCACTTCACCATGTATACGCGTTTGTCAGTGGAAGTGGTTGGAATGGGTTCAGCAGTCTTCGCAGCATTTGAAGATTCAGCTTTGTCTTTCTTCACTTTGGTCAATTTCTTGACCTCAGCGGTATGAGTCACCTTGACCTGACTTGCAACTGGTTTGGTCTTCTTTGGTGCTATCTTCACCTTAGCTATCTTATCAGCTTTGGTGGCTGTGGGACACTTACTTGCAATATGATCGGTAAGTCCACAGTGATAACATTTCCTATAACTAAAATTAGTTCTAGGACCACTTGTGTGCTGAGCTTTTAATTTGGAATTAGAAGTGCCAGCACCAAGTACACTATTGGTTTTTGAAATAGGACGAACATTCAGTTCTTCAGATTTCTTACCAAGAACATCTACTCTGAGTCTAGGAGTAGGTCGCTGAACTGATCCAGAGGTCTGATTTCTAGAACCAGATGAATGAATCACTAAGGCTTTGGAAGCATTCAGCTTAGGTACTAAAGTACCCTTCTGAGGATTTTGATAAATTACAATTCCTTTACCTTTATCTTTAGAGACAGAGGTAGGTTTTGAATAAACCATTTTCTCCTTACCTTTTGAGGAGGTAGGAGTTTCCTCAGGGATTGGTGTAATCGACGAGGAGTACTGAGATGAAGAAGTGTCAGCTACTGAGGATACGAACGTTCCAAATTTAAGCATTGAACGTTCAGTGGTTGGTATTGGAGTATCATATTTATAACCCAGACCACGTTTATCACTCAGAGGAATCTGAGCCTTAATTATCTCAGTGATCTTTGTTGAAGAATTACACCATCCTTCAACAGTAGCTTGTTCAGCTTTTAATGCAGCGATAGCTTCCGCTCGTTCAATTTTGACTAGCTGATTTAAATGGACTTGATCTTTAAAATCTTCTTCAAATTTAGAAAGCTTTTCTATTTGAAGGTGGCAATTTTTAAGCTTTTCAGCGAGATCAAGATTTTGGTTTTCAACCACAGCTTTGCCGTTCATGGCTTCGTATAAGCTTCTAGTCAGTAGTTCGATTTTACGGAGACTATCAGCTTCATCAATATTTACAATATTGGTAAAGAAGGAAGGTGATACCTGAATGGCAGATGTTGAAGTGGAGGGAATGTCTGAACTTTCTTCCTCTTCTTCAATCTTGGCCATGAGACATTGATTTGCTTCATCATCTTCAGAATCAGATGATGAGGCTTCTTCATCAGAAGCAGCCCAATCATAGTCAGCCATTAGGCCTTTTCCCTTCTTCTTAAAGCTTTTCAGCTTTGCATACTTCTCCTTCAGCTTTAAGTATTTGTCGTCTTTATTCCTTGGAACAAAGGATTTCTTTGTAAAGGCTGAAGGTCTCATGATTTTCTTTGACCTGCACTCGTTAGCGAAATGACCTGTCTTTTCGCAGTTAAAACAAGTAGCAGTAGCCTTATCAACAAAAGCTGATGACTTAGGCTTGTCAGCTATAGAAAGAGTTTTGTTCTTTCTAAACATTTTCTTCTTGGCGAATCTCCTGAACTTTTTAGTTAGGAGAGCCAAGGATTCATCATCTGAAGAATCAGAATCTGATGATCTTTCAGAGTTACTTTCTAACTCAGTGATAGTGACCACGGGTCGCTGAGTAGAAGGTTCCTCTGAGATTAAAGCAACAGGGGTGCTTTTGGAATCTTTTACAAGATTCTTCTTAAGATGGCTAGATTGCTCATGATTCAGCAATGTGCCATATAAGGTAGCGAGTGTCATTGATCTTAGATCTTTTGACAGCTTGAGACACATGGAATAATTGTCCCAGCTTTCAGGTAAACATTCTAAAAACTTTGTCAGAACTTCAAAGTTAGAATATTCCTTACCAACCGTTTTAAGATCTATAATTAAGCAGTTAAAACGTTGATGTACTTCAGAGAGAGTTTCATTCTTACCAGAGATGAAACTTTCGTATTGTCTTACCAGGTTGATCTTTCTTGAATCCTGGACTTCAGACGTTCCTTCATACTGAACACATATTGTGTCCCACATGGCCTTTGAGGATTTCAGGTTCATGACGGAATGGTAGACTTCGTCAGGAAGGGCCATGGATAGTATGGATCTGGCTTTTGTATCTATAGCCACTTTCTTCTTGTCTTCATCGGTCCAATGATGGATTTCCTTTGGAATCAGCCTTTCTGGAATAGCAGCTCTAGTTGCAGTGGCTGGAACGGCAGGATCAATCGTTACAGGGATGTGTGGACCGTTTTCAAGATAGTAAGGTATAGTAGGGTCTACACCTTCTAAGAAGAGTGTCATCCTATTTTTCCATAAGTTGAAGTTGTCTCTGGAAAATCTAGGGGGTTTTGCAAGAGAACCATTGTCAATATAGTGAGTGTTTGTGTTTGAGTTGGCCATTTTCAGATAATAGCAAGGAAGAGAAAATATCTTAGATTAGATCTTGTTTATGAGATTAAACAAATCTGCTCTGATACCACTTGTTGGTCCCGAAAGGCTTAAACAAGTTTGTAGAAGGGGGGGGGGGGGGGGGGGGGGGGGGTTGAATACAAACACACTATTTTACTTTTCTAAATTGTTTATTGATAAATCATTAACAATTTACAGCTTGTTGCGGAAACAAGATTAAGGATAAACCTAAATCTAAACAAGTTGGAACACTAAGGTTTTCTTGCACTAAGAAAGATAAGGAGATTACTAATAAAATCCTATCTTGAGAGATTTGAACTTGTCCAGAGTTAGCAAGTTACTTCAAATGAAGTGAGTTCATCTCTTTATATACTGCATGCATTTAATGCAATCCAGTATATACTTTACACGTGTCATTAGCGGATTGGTTGCATGTCATTGACCTTTGATGACAACCTTAGTAGCCGCATGAATGAACAGTGTAGTATCAGAGTGGTTGTACGATTTCAGATTTTCGGAGGTTCTTTTCTGACATTTCGTACGGTGGCGTGCAAGGGAGGTTAAGACAAAAGTACTTTGTACGGAGGACTTCATGATCAGCTTTCGTTGATTCAGCGATTATCATTTACTATTCAGCAGATGATAAAGTTCAGCGATAGCTGAAGTCTTGTACTTGATACTTCACGTTGAGTGGACAAATCTGAGTCTTCGCTGATCCGCATCAGTTCATTAGGAGACTTGTCGCTGGTTCTTGAGCTTGATCTTCGACTTCAGCGTAGAACCTTTGTTGACGTGAATCTTGTCTTCAGGGATCATAAGTAAACAACTAACTTATCAGCGATCACCATACGGACTGAACAGACTCAGCGATATGGTGAACAGTGTTCGCTGAATGTTTAATCTAAAAGTGCGAGAGTTCCTATCAGCAGTACTGTAAGATCTTAGTACTTATCAGCGATAGTGAAACTCTGATACATATTGTTTACTTACAATTTTCACTAAGTATTTGAGATAGGGTCATTATCAAATCACTGAGGGTTTGGATCAACATACTCTCCCTCTAAGATCTGTAAATCTGTTCTTCATTGAATACAAGTAGGTTTGATCATATTACTTCTCAATTACTGTTCTATACATTGATATATTGATTGTAAGAGTGGATCCTAAACTTACAATTGGTATCAGAGCTAATCAACAAACAAATTCGTTCAAGATCGTGTTCTCGAGGGTTTCTTGATCGCATTCTTGAAGTTTTCTTGATCAATTCGTCAATTGATTCCGCTGCTATTTGAATTTCTTGAATTCTTAGCAATTCTTGAATTCTTAGCAATTCTTGAATTCTCTCTGTGTTTGTTCAAGAAATTGAATTTGTCTCTCTGTTGAAATATCTTACAATCATGTCTTCAAAAGAGTATCTAGCCATGGGATCTGAAACCAAGCCACCTGTTCTCATACCTGAAGAATATCAGCAATGGAAGAACCGAATGATCCAATTATTGGATAACATAGATGAAAATCTGATGGTTTCTATCCGAGAAGGTCCTATCGAAGTCTATGTCGATGTTGCTGCAACTCCTGAAACAGAGACAACTCCAGAAATTCCTGCTACAAGGGTGAAGAAGAATTTCTCTCAATACACAGCAGAACAGAAAACAGGCATGCTATAGACAAAAGAGCCATCACATTGATGACATTGGCCGTCCCAAATGAAGTTCCAAACAGAATTGACAGTGGATCATCTGCTAAGAAAATGTGGGATGAACTGGAAAGACAGATGTTAGGAACTGTCAGGTCAATACAAGCAAAGTTAAATCAAAGCATAAATGGCTATGAAAGGTTCAAGGCAAAAGAATCAGAAAGTTTGACTCAGACGTACAGTAAATTTTGCACCGTACTGAATGATTTGAGAAGAAATGGGCTGAAAAAGACAAAATCAGAAATAAACTACAAGTTTTTGAACAGTCTAAATTCAGAATGGTCATCGTTTGCTATAAGTCTGCAAATGAATAAGGATATGTGTGAAGAAGATCTCAATAATCTATTTTGTGTTCTTAATCAGCATGAAGATTCTGTTAAGATTGTTGTTGAAGAAAAGAAAAATGTTGCAGAACAGT
This sequence comes from Saussurea involucrata, assembly GCA_033807775.1. Lineage (NCBI taxonomy): Eukaryota > Viridiplantae > Streptophyta > Magnoliopsida > Asterales > Asteraceae > Saussurea > Saussurea involucrata. The sequence goes on from CM066322.1 coordinate 118,489,251, forward strand.
TAGCTTTTCTGTCAAAGTCCAAAATCATCAAAGCACCCAAGAAGACTGTGTATCTATCTGAGATACCAAAGCTGGAGGAATCTGATAAGGAAGATGGATCAGAAGAAGATAAAGATATCAAAATAATGGCTGAGAAGTTGGCTTTGTTGCCTAACACTTTCAGAAAAGGTATGGAAAGGGTAAATTTCAGGGAAATTACAAGAGAGAGCAGGGAAATTCAGATTTCAAGAAAAGAGAAGAAAGAGGAGAAAGTAAATATGAGAAGAAGGTAGAGAGAAGAGAAGAAAAGAGAGAAGAGAAGGAAGAAAGAAAAGAAAAGGATTTGTGCTTCAAATGTGGAAAATTTGGCCACTATGCAAAGGATTGTAAAGTGAAGATTGTGAAGGATTATGATTACTACATCAAGAATGCTCAGCTAGCCAAGAAAAGAGATGATGAAGTGGCAATGTTAGCTGAACAAGAAAATTGGTTGTACTACACTTCAGATGAAGATGACTGCATTCACTTTTCACAGATGCAGAGTTACATGGCAAAGATGAAGAGTAAGGATGATTCTGACTTTGAAGATGCTGATTCTGAGTCATCCACTGAGGTACATTCTGCACTTGAAATTGATTTAATGACACAGATTGGTGACATGAAAGCTGAATTTGATAAACTCAGAAAACAGATAAAAGGTGAAAGAAGTCTGGTTAACAAATTCAGAATTGAAAAAGAAGTAATAAGAGAAAAGTATGAGGAATCTGAGGTTGAGAAACAGAAAGTTAAAACTGAAAATTCTGAATTGTTGAAAAAGCTTTCTGAATTAAAAAATGAGCTTTCAAAAGTTAAAGATGAAAAGGGTGATTTACAAATAAAGTTTGATATGCTATTCGAGGAAAGAAAGAATTTGTACACCAAAATCAAAGAATTAGAAGATCTTAATTTGAAAAGAGGTCAGACTCAGCAAACATTAAATCTTCTAACAAGCAATGTTTAAGATACAAGGTTTTACAATCCAAAGAAGGGATTGGGATTGGAAGAAAATGTTGTTTTGAAAAGAGCTCCAGTCAACTTGTATGATTTTGAAAAGCTTCAAGTTCCTAAACCAAAAATTACAGAAATTGTTGAAGTTTTTATCAGACCTGCAAGTTCTATAACAAGTTCTGATAGTTTGCAGAAATCAAGTTCTAAAAAGACAATGAAAACAGTTTCTGAATCAAAAACAGAAAAGTCAGATGTTTCAGAAGATAAGGTTAAGAAAGAATTTTCTAAACCAACAGAAGAGAAACCAAGATACAATGACACTAAATTCATATATGACTCTCTAAATGTCAGTTACAAAAATAAACAACAAAGTTTTTCACATTCTGACATAGAAAGTATATTTGATACTAGTAAGGTTTCTGAAACAGTTAGTCAGAAATCTGAATCTTCTAATCAGAATTCTGATTGCTTAAGTCAGATCTCTGAGTCTGAAGGTCAGAAGTCTAAGTCTGTTAATCAGAATTCTGATTCAAAGAGTCAGAATTCTGAGTCAACTGAATATTCTGAAACAAAGTCAGAAGACTTTTTAGAACTTGAAAAGAGATTTAATCTTGTAAGTCAAGAACTTGAGGACTTAAGGAAATCTTTTGATGAACTTGAAAATGATTATTGTGATGTGGATGTTAGACTTGAAGAAGCTTTAAAAGAAAAGAGTGTCTTTATTCAGAAAATAACAGAGCTTGAGAAACTGAAAGCTGAATATGATCTTTTCAAGATTAATGCTCTAAAAGATAATGATAAATTCCTTAATGAATCAAGTACATATGAAAAAGGTGAATCATCTACTTCATCCTCTAACACAAACAGGTTGAATTTTTCAGAAAAAGAGGAAAGCAAAAGGAAAGATGATCTGAAAAGAGTCTCTGAGAAGATTGGATTGAATTCTGCTTCTGTACCAAAAGCACATAGTTTTTGTAATAAATGCACATGTACTTTGAAAAATAGCAATAATAGTGAAAAGACTTATGGTACAGATCTGTTGTTACTTGCAAAGAAAAATCTCATTTGTGTTCAATGTGGTAGTGATTCTTTTCAATATTCTCAGAAATGTCCAATCACAATAACATATGTTTCTTTTATAAGAAAAGATATTCAGAATACAGAAAAGAAGAATGTTTCTGTTCCTCAAACTCAGAGAAAAGAAGAGATAAAAGAAGTGAAGCCTCAAACTAAAATCAAAGGAAAGAATGAGAAAGAGCTTAACGTGAAAGAAAAGAAAGTTGAAAACACTTCAACATCCAAATTTAAAACTTTCAAGAAGAAATTGAACAAGTTTGTGAACAGAAAATGTTCTGACTTCATAAAAGTTCAAGGAAAATGGTATTTAAAGAAAGATTTTGAATGGAAAGTAAAAGGCACTTTTGTTAAATCAGATAACAAAGCTAACAAAGAAGGACCCATTCCAAAATGGGTACCTAAAACTAACTGATTGTTTTTGCAGGGCTGTCAGGTGTGGTTTTTAGATTCAGGAGCTTCAAGACACATGACAGGTCATAAGTATTTTCTATCAAATTTCACAGAAAAGGCTGGAGGAGCAGTAAACTTTGGCAATAACAACAAAGGTCAAGTTAATGGTTATGGGGATTTAACAAAAGGAGATCTGACAATTCAAAAAGTTTTCTATGTTGAAGGATTACAACATAATCTTTTCAGCATAAGTCAGTTTTTAAACAGTCTTTGTCAAATCAAGTTCAAAATAACAGGTTGCATGATTTTAACTGAGAATGACATTAAAGTCTTCTGGGCCAAAAGACATATGGACTTATTTGTGGTTAACTTTTCAAAATTACAAACATTAAATCCTGTTTGTCTTCTATCAAATTCAACTGCAAATGAATGCTGGCTGTGGCACAGAAGATGTTCTCATTTAAATTTCAAAGATCTGAATAATCTTGTTGCAAAACATCTGGTTAAAGGTTTACCAAAGATTAAATTCGAAAAAGAATCATTATGCTCAGCTTGTGAAATGGGCAAGATGAAAAAGCATCAATGTAACATTTGATGAAGCCAGGATGAAGACTTCTGAACAAGACAGTTCAGAACTCATGCACAACAAGACAAAAAAGACTTCTGATACAAATTCTAATCCTATTTGTTCAGAACTTAATTTACTGTTTAAGGATGCTTTTCTAGAACTAATTTCAGATTCTTATGCAGAATTTGAAAACCCAAAGATGGTCAAAGAGATGAAAAGAATAACTCCATAAGTAGCTCAATCAATTGTAATTTCTGATAAAGGTCCATCTGAGGAATGTCCAAATTTGATAAATACAAGTGATGAAAATTCTGAACCTTGTACTCAGAATTCTGAACCTTATATTCAGAACTCTGAACAAGTCACTCAGAATTCTGACTTCATTGCTCAGAATCCAAGCTTGGATGCGACACCTACACATATATCAAAACAAGGGGACAGTTCAGAATTACAAGCCATCATTGATGAGAATGATACAAACAACAATTTTTCAGAGATTGATGTGCTTCCTAGTTCATACAAGTGGACTAAAGATCATCCTATTCATCAAGTGATAGGTGATCCATCAGCAGGAGTAAAAACCAGATCAGCTACAGCAAATGAAGCAATGTTTGTTGGTTTCTTAAGTGTGATTGAACCTAAGAAAGCTAATGAAGCCCTAGAGCATCCAGATTGGATTTCAGCAATGCAAGAGGAATTGCTCCAATTTGAAAGAAACAAAGTCTGGAGACTCATTCCAAAGCCTGAAGGTAAATCTATCATTGGAACTAAATGGGTGTTCAGAAACAAAAAGGATGAGTCAGGTGTTGTTATCAGAAACAAGGCAAGATTGGTTGCTAAGGGATACTGTCAACAAGAAGGAATTGATTATGATGAGACATTTGCACCAGTGGCAATAATAGAGGCAATCAGAATATTTTTGGCATATGTTGCACACAAGAATTTCAAAGTATATCAGATGGATGTCAAATCAGCCTTTCTGAATGGTATACTTAATGAAGAGGTGTATGTTCATCAACCTGAAGGTTTTGTAGATCCAGAATTTCCTGACCATGTTTATATTTTAGATAAAGCTTTATATGGTCTAAAACAAGCACCAAGAGCCTCGTATGACACTCTTACTCAACACTTGTTAGTTTCAAGGTTCAAGAAAGGTAAGATTGACACAACTTTGTTTTTAAAGAAACAGGGTGAGGATTTAATTCATATTCAGATTTATGTTGATGACATAATATTTGGCTCTACTAGTGCAGAATTATGTGATGATTTTTCTAAAATCATGAAATCTGAATTTGAAATGAGCATGATGGGTGAACTGAATTTTTTCCTTGGTCTTCAAGTCAAACAATTACCAAATGGTATTTTTATAAATCAAGGAAAATATGTCAGAGACATTCTGAAAAAGTTCAAGATGTCTGATTGTGCTTCTATGAGAACACCTATGGCAACAAACATAAAGTTAGATGCTGATCTCAAAGGAGTTTCAGTAGATAACAAACTCTGTAGAGGCATGATTGGATCTTTACTTTATCTGACTGCAAGTAGGCCAGATATCATGTTTTCTACTTGTTTCTGTGCTAGATTTCAGTCTAACCCAAAAGAATCACATATGCTGGCTGTCAAAAGGATTCTAAGATATCTCAAAGGGTCACCTGATCTAGGTTTATGGTATCCAAAAGAAACTGACTTTAAATTGACTGCTTTCACTGATGCTGATCATGCAGAAAGTAGGTTGGACAGAAAAAGTACGTCTGGTGCTTGTCACTTTTTGGGGGATAAGATAGTGAGTTGGGCATCAAAGAAGCAGAATTGTGTGTCCACATCAACTGCTGAGGCAGAGTATGTTGCTGCTGCTGCTTCATGCTCTCAAACTTTGTGGATGAGAACACAACTCATGGATTATGGGTATCAGCTCAACAAAATTCCCATCTACTGTGATTCAGAAAGTGCAATTGCCATTACTCAGAATCCTGTTCAACATTCAAAGACTAAACACATAGATGTGAGGTATCATTTTATAAAGGACTATGTGGAAAAGGGAACTATAGAGATGCACTTTGTGCATACAAAGTATCAATTGGCTGACTTGTTCACAAAGCCTCTTGATCACAAAAGGTTCTATTTTCCCATATGTAAAATAGGAATGCTTAATCTTACTAATTGATTATATTTGTTTTTTTTTGAAATGATAAATTTTTCTAAATAAGATTTTCTGAGTAGTGTACTCAGAACTCTGAATCTTGTATTCAGAATTCTGACTCTTGAGTTCAGAACTTCTGAGTCTTGAGTTCAGATATTCTGAGTCAATACTTCAGAAATATAACTTTCAAGAATTCATTTTTGAGAAATACAAGTACTTCAATCTTGTGGATTATTTTCTTTCTATTATTTTTCTATCTCATCTTTATGTCTCATATATGTTTAAGTGCATGCTAAAGTCAAGGGGGAGCATTAATATCTGTTGGAAATCATTTCATGATGCTTAAAAGGTTTGTTTTCATTTCTTATCTCTGATCATTCTAAGAAGAACAAGCTTTTAATGATAAAAGTTTTTGATTACTTGTTCAAACTATGTCTGAATTTCAAAAAAATTTCATATTCAGATATAAGATTTTAAATGATTTTTTTTTCTTCAAATATCTCAAATCATCATTATTTGAACAAAATTCTGATGATAAAATGTTTTTCTATCTGTTCAAACCTCTTCTGAATAATTAAAGGTTTTACATTTATCAGAAGTTGATTTTAAATAAATTTTGGTTACAAGGCAAAATTCTTCTGAATCATGGATTCAGTACTCTGAGTAGAATAATCAGATCTCTGATAAAGGAAAGTCAATCTTCTGAGCGTGTTATTCAGATCTTTGACTTGTGTCAATATTCTATCCAATAACACGTGTCAGCTTCGTATTTGGTTGATTATGTCACCCATTTCATTTAAATCCTCTGTGGCATTTCAAATGTGTTGACTCCGTTATAACTTTGACCTCGTTTTTCCGTCAAACTGTTCAACTTCGCGGATTTTAAATAGATCTTAAAATCCCTCTTTCAAATCTTTCAAATTTCAGAGCGAAAAGTGAGATACGAATCAATCCAGAGTTCTTTGAGTTTGTTTTCTTCTTAATCATGTCTGGTTTCCGAAGAAGTAGTCAAATATCTCTGCATTTTGCTAAGTCTTTAATGGATTCATCCGATTCGGATAATGATAAAGTGTAAAATAGGGCTGTTGAAGAAGAAGCAATAAGAAATGATGAAATAAATGCAGGAGATGAACAAATGGCTGACTCAGAAGGAAATGCAGATGAGGATAACATGAATGTTGAACATGAACAAAGTGCTGCAGGGTCGATAATGTCAAATAGACCAAATTTAGTGGAAAGAGTTGTACCTGAAGGCGAATGGTTGAAATTGTTAGGGAACAATTGTGTCTTACTATTTGAGGAGAGTAGATTTAAGCCTGAACACATAATCATAATGGAATTATTCAAATATCAACCTTACAGGAAATGGTTTACAAGGTGCAAAACAGTCCCTGTTCAGTATATTCAACAATGGTGGAGATATCTTAGGTTAGAAGGAAACAAGTTTATATCTAAAATTGGAGGAGTAACATTTGCTTTATCAATCTCTGCACTGAGAGAAATGCTAAATCTTCCAGAGAAAGATGATGTGCAAAGAAGGTCAGATTTTGAAGACTCACCTTTAACAGAAGAATTAATTGCAGAGTTTATGAAGTTAGGGTACAATGAAGGATTAAGGACTCTTAGTTTGTTCAGAAGGAACAAATTGCCACCAATTTGGGCATGTTTCTTTCATGTGGTGAATAAGTGTTTGTCAGGGAAGAATAGTTCTGCAGATCAAGCTTCAAAACAGATTCTTCAAATCTTTCAGGGTTTAGTGAAGAATAGGCATTATGACTACACTGCTATACTTTGGGAAGACATGAAGAACACTTTTGAGAAAAATCAGAAGGCTATTCAAAAGAAAACAAAGGATACACCTCTGTCATACATACCTTACATAAGGTATTGGCAAATTGTGATTTGGCATGCAATGCAAGAAAACAGAACCATTCCTAGGAGATCAAATGAACAGCATGGTCCTATTTTCTACTTGGGTAAGATGTCTTCAGTTACTAAAATCCAGCATTATCCTAATCATAAAATTTTACCAAGATCACTTAGGAATTACATACCAAGGGAGAGTGAGATTTTAAAAGCATATTGCACCTCTGTGGGTATTGAAGAACCTCAAATCCCTACCCAAGAGGACCAACCTGAGAAGAGAGGTCAGGGGTGTAGTCAAGTTAGAGAGGGGGAGGATGTTCAAGTGGGTGAACATTCTGAGAGAAATGAGGGGCAAAATTCTGAGAGCTCGGTTAGAATATGTGAGGAAAAACAGAATGAGGGTGGTGAGGATGAGAGATTGTCACCAGAGGTTCAAACAGAAAGAGATGCCTCTGCACTAGCTAATCTTAACCAGGTAACCACATTTGGTATTGGTTCAGAATTCTTGGTGTCCAATATTGAAACAAACACCATGGACCTAGTGGTGGAACTTGAACAACCCATCCATACCCACGCAGAAGCATTTCAACATGCTACTCTTTCACATAAATCAGGGGAACCATCCCAAACTCATTTGGAGGGAGGTGATAAATCCCAACCTGTTATTCATCACATTGAGTCTGGATCTCACAGTCCTATCCAATTTGAGCATGAAATTCCTTCTAACACTTGCACAAATCAGGAATTTCGTATTCCTGACAAAACATTCATAGACATACCTAATTTTGGATGTCAAGGATTGGATGGAAGACCTGGTGAGGTGAACATTTCAAAAGCCTCATTAAAATGTGCATCTGTTGTACAAGATGACTTAGTGTTATCTACAGGCCATGAGCCCTCTGGACACATGAAAACTGGACCATCTGTTGGTTCAGGTTCACAGTTAGACTCTTCTGAATTTGTAAAGATTCAGAATCAAAACAAGGTGATGGGGGATAAAGTTGAAAAATTGGAGAGAAAGGTGGATGGACTGAATGATGAGGTGAAGGAGTTGAAAATTATGTTGGAGGGAAGGATAACATCTGTTGAGACTAAGATGGATGATGTGAAGGTATATTTGGAATCTCATAAAAAGGAGATCAAAGATATTATGTCTAAATTTCAGAAGGATTTGTTTAAACAAATGCAGAGTATGCAAGAATCTGTATTTAAAGCACTGAGCACTTCTTTGGCTTCAACTTCAAAGCCACTTGAAATTGTTCCACTAGCAGAAGCTGAACCTGAAGTTGTTTCTGGTCAGAACTCCAAAAGGAAGTTTGATGATTATGACTTTCATAATCATCAAAGGGGGGAGAAAAAGCAAAGGTTGAGTTCTGATAATGATATTGGTATAGAAGATTTTGAATTGTAGATATGCAGTTGGTCAATACAAAGTGCACAGAAGTTCAGACAGATGAAAATGTTCAGATAGTGGATACTCAGATCGTTTAGATTGAAAATGTTCAGATAGTGGATACTCAGATAGTTCAGATTGAAAGTTCAGATACAGAGGAAATGGAGGTTAAATGTATAGATGGTGGTGATTCTGATAAAACAGAAGAATTGAACTTAGATACAGAGATGGAAGTAAATTATGATGAAACTGAAGCCATTGAGGAACATGTTTTGAGGTTAGAGGAAACAGTTGAGAGTTCAGTTGTTGAAAACATTTGTACAGACATTGTTCCCTATGTCAAAATTGGCTTGTTGAACTCTGAGTTAGAAGAAAGGAGACTGAATGAAGTCTTGATTAGAAGGATGCATAGTGAATTAGTGAAAGCTCTAAATGTTCAGAAAATTCAAAAAGTTGTGAAAACAGTAAGGCCTATTGATCTGATGGGAGAAGAAGATAGTACTGTTGGCTATTCTCAGAAATTTCAAGAGGAGTTTCAGTTTAACTATGTTGATGATATTGGTGACAAATCAGAAGAATATGATAGAGTTGATGAATACTTTATGCCTTCAGAATACTTATTCAGAAAGCCAATTGAAATTCCTAAGATTGACTTGCCAATTTTAGAGGAGCCTTTATGTGACTTTGTTCTGGAAATGAGTGATGTACCACTTGCTAGACAGTTTCATGATGATATCTGTTAGCTCCAATATTTTAAAATATTAGAAGTATTGAAAAATAGCCAAGTACAGACGAACTTCCATAGAAGCTCTGCTATGTACAACAGAAGCTCTGCCGGGCATCTCAGATGAATCAAAGGAAGTTTGATCAAGAGTGATCAAAGACCGAAGAAACTACAGAAGGACGCTTTCAGAAGACCAAGACCGCAGAACCTCTGTTACCATTAACAGAGCCTCTGCGGACAATATCAGAAGACAAGGAACCCAGTGAAGACTACTCTACAAAGGACCAACCACAGAACCTCTATCACCTTTGACAGAGGCTCTGCGATTCAGACTGAAGACTTGGAAGATATTTATAATATCTTGCCACTGTTGAAGAAATATATTGCTACTGTTCCTAGGACCTGTCCATCAACTTGCATGATAGCATGCCCTGTCCAACTTCAACACGTGTTAAAATCTGAGTGGACTCAATAGGGCTCAGATGAAGTTGAAGAAGTTCAAGACACAACTCCTCAGAATGTTCAAATAACAAGTATTGATCAACCTGAACAATCTGAACCAAAAGAAGATGAAAGATCTGTTGATTTGAATGGATATTTTCTTGAATTTGATTTACCCAAGTTTTTCAAGCCTAAAGAAATACAATTTCTGAGTGTATATCATGACAGACCAAAAGAGACTCACATCTGGTTGGTAAAGAAGTCAAGGTGTCTTGGAAAACCAAGCAAGCTGTGTATTCAGATTTTTTAATCACAGGGATCAGAGAACTTAAGGCTAAGCAATTCAGAAAGCAAGAGTACTTGTCCTTTGAAGTTTTAAGAGAGGATGGAAAAGTGTACTATTTTACTGATGCAGACTTTGAAAAGTTATCAGTAGTTGATTTCTACAGGTTACATAGTCTTGTGTGCTTCAAAGATTCAAGTAAAGACAAGAATGAAAGAAAGGCAAGGATTGTGGTGATTGAAGCTATGTTCTATATCTTAAGATGGCATTGTTATACAGATTTTCAAATAGCTCTGTATTTACAAAGGCCATGTGTTTATCTTTCAAATCCCAACACAGACCATGATCAGAAAATGTCTTGAGAACTGGAAGTGTATCCAAGCATCCAGAATTGGGAGTCTTTCTGAAGAATAAAAGTGAAAAGATCTTCTTCAGAGCAAAGGAAACTGCAAAGTATAGTTCTGGAACTTTAAGGATCATTAAGCACAATTTGGAGAAAAAGATGCTGAAGGTGAAACAAGCTAACATGACTCAATAAGTGATCACTCAGCAGGTTGAAACCATTCAAGAAATCATTGTTAAAATTGACAAGAGGCTTACTCAAAGAAATGTGCTTTTACAGAAGATTGTTCCTGCCTTAAAAGAATTGGATGATGCAAAGTATAAGTTTATTTGACAAAAAGGGGGAAATTGTTAGATCTGAGTTTTGTCAATAAACTAAGTGTTGAATTCTGACTAAGAAGGCTCAGAAGTTCCGAATTGAAGAGTCATAGTTCTGACTAAGAAGGCTCAGAAGTATTGCTCTGAAACTTTGCCAAGTATAGAAGTCTGAGAAGAAGAGTCAGAAGTTCTGAGAAGCTTAATCAGAATAATGTTCAGATGTTCTGAACAACATGTTCAGAACTTATAACTAGATGCTTTACTTTGTATTTAGTTAACTAATTAGGACACGTGTATTGTTCCTATTAATCTTTCATATATGTACTGTAGCTTTAGTATTTCTGTTACAGTATATATAGTGGTTAGCATTTTTACGCTAACTGACTTTCCCGCATATATTTGTATTCATCTTTTGTAATCTTTGAGATACTCTCTCTCTAAGATCTGTAAATCTGTTCTTCATTGAATACAAGTTGGTTTGATCATATTACTTCTCAATTACTGTTCTATAAATTGATATATTGATTGTAAGAGTGGATCCTAAACTTACACTTGTTCCGCAACAAGCTGTAAATTGTTAATGATTTATCAATAAACAATTTAGAAAAGTAAAATCTATGCGTTTGTATTCAACCCCCCCTTCTACAAACTTGTATAGCCCTTCGGGACCAACAAGTGGTATTAGAGCAGATTTGTTTAATCTCATAAACAAGATCTGATCTATACTAAGATTTCTCTTCCTAGCTATTTCTTAAAATGGCTACTAACACAAACACAAACTATATTGATAACGGTTCTCTTACAAAACCCCCTAGATTCTCCAGAGATAATTTTAATCTATGGAAAAATAGGATGATTCTCTTCTTAGAAGGTGTAGACCCTACTATGCCTTATTATCTTGAAAACGGCCCATATATTCCTGTAAGAATTGATGCTGCAGTTCCAGCCGCTGAGAATAGACCTGCTATTCCAGAAAGGCTGATTCCTAAGGAAATTCATACGTGGACTGATGAAAATAAGAAGAAAGTGGCTATCGACACCAAAGCCAGATCCATACTCTCCATGGCTCTTCCTGACGAAGTCTACCATTCCGTCATGAACCTGAAAACCTCAAAAGCTATGTGGGACACAATCTATGTTCAGTATGAAGGTACTTCTGAAGTCCAGGACTCTCGAAAGATCAACCTGGTAAGACAATATGAAAGCTTCATTTGTGGTAAGAATGAAACTCTCTCTGAAGTACACCAACGTTTTAACTGTTTAATAATAGATCTGAAAACTGTTGGTAAGGAATATTCTAACTTTGAAGTACTGACAAAGTTCTTAGAATGTTTACCTGAAAGTTGGGACAATTATTCTATGTGTCTCAAGCTGTCAAAGGATCTAAAATCAATGACCCTTTCTACCTTATATGGCACGATGCTAAATCATGAGCAATCGAGTCATCTTAAGAAGAATCTTGTAAAAGATTCCAAAAGCACCCCTGTTGCTTTAATCTCAGAGGAACCTTCCACTCATCGACCCTCGGTCACTATCACTGAGTTGGAGAGTAACTCTGAAAGGTCATCAGATTCTGACTCTTTAGATGATGATGAATCTTTGGCTCTCCTCGCTAAAAAGTTCAGGAGATTCGCCAAAAAGAAAATGTTCAGAAAGAATAAACCTCTTTCCATTACTGACAAGCCAAGATCATCAGCTCCTGTTGATAAGGCTACTGCTACTTGTTTTAACTGTGAAAAGATAGGACATTACGCTAACGAGTGCATGTCAAAGAAAGTTTTGAGAAACTCATCGTTTCCCAAGAAATCCTCTAACCTCAGGTCTAGAGATGACAAATACGCCAAGCTGAAAGAAAGGTATGCGAAGTTGAAAAGCTTTAAGAAGAAAAGCAAAGGCCTGATGGCTGACTATGATTGGGCTGACTCTGATGAGGAAGAATCATCTGACTCTGAAGATGATGAAGCCAATCTCTGTCTTATGGCCAAACTTGAAGATGAGGAAGACAATTCTGACATTCCCTCTACTTCAACCTATGCTACTCAGGTATCACCTTCTTTCTTTACCAATATTGCAAATATTGATGAAGCTGATAGTCTTCGAAAGATCGATCTCTTGACTAGAAGTTTATATGAAGCCATGAACGGCAAAACTGTAGTTGAAAATCAAAACCTTGATCTCGCTGAACAGCTTAAAAATTGTCACCTTCAAATAGAAAATCTTTCTAAAATTGAAGAAGATTTTAAAGATCAAGTGCACTTAAATCAGCTAGTCAAAATCGAGCGCGAAGAAGCTATCACTGCATTAAAAGCTGAGAAAGCTACTGTTGATGGATGGTATAATTCCTCAACAAAGATCACTGAGATATTTAAGTCTCAGATTCCCCTGAGTGATAAACGTGGTCTTGGTTACAAAGGTGATACTCTAGAACCAACCACTGATCGTTCCATGCTCTTATTTGGAACTTTCGTATCCTCAGTCGCTGATACTTCATCCTCTCAGTGTTCCTCTTCTAAACCGCCCATCCCTGAGGAAATTTCTACCTCTTCAAAAGGTAAAGAGAAAATGGTTTATCCAAAACCTACCTCTGTCTTTAAAGAGAAAGGTAAAGGAATTGCTTTTAACTAAAATCCTATGAAGAGTACCTTAGTACCTAAGTTGAATGCTTCTAAAGCTTCAGTGACCTATCCCTCTGAATCAAGGAATCAGATCTCTGGATCTACTCAGCGTGGATCTATTCAACGATCTACTCCTAGAATCAGAGTGGATATCTTTGGTAAGAAATCCGAAGAACTAAATGTTCCTCCCATTTCAAAAACCAATAGCTTATTTGGTGCTGGTCCTTCTAATTCAAAATCAAAAACTCAGCATTCAAATGGTCCTAGAACAATTTTTAGTTATAGGAAATGTTATCACTGTAGACTTACTGATCATATTGCTAGTAAGTGCCCCACAGCCACCAAAGCTGAAAAGATAGCTAAGGTGAAGATCATTGCCCCCAAGGAAAAGAAGACCACTGAGGTTAAGAAATTAACCAAAGTGAAGACTGACAAAGCTGAATCTTCAAATGCTGCAAAGACTGCTGAACCTTCCATTCCAACTACTTCCACTGACAAATGTGTACACATGGTTAAGTGGGTACCCAAGAAAAACTAATATTCCTTTGTAATGCAGGTTAAGAAGGGTATCTGGTATCTCGATAGTGGATACTCTAGACACATGGCTGGAAAGAAAAGCCTGCTCGCTGAATACAAGGAAGAGAAGGGTCCCTCTGTAACTTTCGGAGGAAATGGAAAAGGACATACCCGAGGGTTTGGTGTACTCTCAAATGGTACAACAACCTTCAGAAGAGTCGCATATGTTGAAGGGCTAAAGCATAATCTTCTAAGCATCAGTCAGCTTTGCGACATGGATAACAAGGTAATCCTTACCAAGGAATCCTGCTTTGTCGCTGACAAAAAGGAGAAGATAGCTCGCAGCGGTTATCATTTGGACAAAATTCGAACCATCTTATTGGAAAATCTTTCCACATTAAGATTATTCTTATTTGTTATATCTTTGGTTGAACTGATAATACAGCAATGACATCTACTGACATTCCTACTGCTGAGAACACGGCTGCTGTTGAGGAACTGGAAATCACCAAGGCTCCTCAGGTCAAGTTCACGCTTGAGGAACTCGATTGGACAAAAACAAACAATCTCTATGCACTTTTCGAGTTTCCTCCTCGAAAGCAAGTCACACATCTGAATGATGCTGTGAAATTCCTCAAAAGTTGTTGCCTCTCTACAGCCCTGACCATAACACCCCCTGCTCATCAGCTACTACTATCTCAGTTCTGGTATTCTGCCCGACACACTCAGCTCACATCGACCAAAGACCCCACAAAGAAAATCGATTGCATCCTCTGTGACACTGATTTTGGCACCATAAAAATCACCCCTGCCATTATCCGAAAAGCACTGAGCCTTCCCATCGCCACAAAAGAAAAACCCTTTGTTTCTCTCCCTGACCACAAGAAACATGCTGATAGGGAAGCCATCACTGCATTCTTTGATGCAATGGGTTATGTATGGGAAACTGGAAGGGACAAGAAGCCTGAGAAGAAGCTGACCCTCATCAAGAAGTCCAAAATGCCCAGCGAGATGAACTTCATCTTCGCACACTTGATAAGTTGCATGACTGCAAAGGCCGGCTCTTCTGATCAAGCCGCTCAACCTCAGCAAGCAATGGGCTATGCATTGCTGAAGGGTCTTCATGTTGACTGGGCCTCGATAATCTACGATGATCTTGTGCTCAAAGTAGACTCTGCTGCTGATCGACCATCATGGGTTCCATACCCAAGATTCCTCAGCGCCATCTTCCAAACCGGCCTGAAGGATAACTACCCGAAAGTAGGAGACCTAAAAATTTCTCAGGTTGGCCCTAAGGTACTCGACTTCAAACCTGTGGCAAACGAGGTACGTCTATCTACTCTCTTAACTCTTCTAAATCCTCTTTCTTCTACTTCTGCAGCTCCTTCAGTGGAAAAACCCACCGCTGATACCCCATCTGCAACCTCCATTCCTTCTAGAAAAAGGAAACACTCATCTACCCAACTTGGTTCCAAAAGGACTAAGAAAACCAAGGACCAACCCCAGCAATCTCATGCTGAAGACTCCTCACATCTTGAAGAGCTGATGGAAAGTTCCGTGGTACGCTCTACCACAGCTGAACAAGCCACCCTTCCATCCCAGCTTCAGCATCTCTAAACGCTGAAGTTATAAACTTGGAATCGACCCAACCTCCTTCAGTCTCTCATAGGAGTGAAGAAGTGATTCTCAGTGGATCCAACACTGAATTAGCTCCACATCAAACCTTCTCAACCTTCGCTTCTCTCTCTACTCCATTGGACTCTAATCCAGTTTTCACCACGACCACTGGAGAAACCGTCATTCTTCCAGAAGCTAAAGCTGCTACTTTTCAAGGAATAATGGATACAGGACCTGCAGGAATGTCCATGCGCACACGCACTCTAGCTGATGACATGGAACTTTTTTCAGGACACAGAAGTTTTGACGACTTCACCAACCCTCCTGCAGGTATACACCAACCCATATACACTGTAACTAAACCTGAAACTTCTGAGCTTTCCTTTGTTCATAAGTACTTATCTGTTATAGGTCCTAATTTGGGAGACATCAACGTCTCTCTGAAGAACCTGGATACAAAGCTGACAGGTCTCACCACTACTCTCTCAGACAACTCTTCAGCTGTAACAAACGCTGGAGAGAATCTCAATAAGCTGACAAAAGTGGTTGAACAGAAAGCCTCCACAGCTGATTTGGAGAAGGTTGATGGTACTCTCAGTGATTTTTCCAAAGTTCTTGTTGACATCTACACCGACTACACCTCTCCCAAAAGAACAGTTCAAACCATGTCCAACGAGGTCATAACGCTGAAAACATCGGTCGGAAATCTTCAGGGAGATATGTCTGCTGTAAAGACTGACGTGAGTTCAGTAAAGACTGACGTAAGTTCAGTGAAGATGATGGTACAACAAGATTCTAAATCACATGACCGCCCCTGCCCCTGCACCTTCACATTTTACTCCGGCGGATCATGCTGAACTTTTCAAGATCACTCTTGCTATTACTGGCCTAGAAGACAGAGTAGCAGCGATTGAAAACTATATTGGGATCCCTGGCCAAGAAGAAAGGGAACCAACACCATCTGCTGAGTCATCGCATTCCTCCCCCACTCATCATAAGGAAGGGGGGTGTTGGTCCCGAAGGGCTATACAAGTTTGTAGAAGGAGGGGGGGTTGAATACAAACACACATATTTTACTTTTCTAAATTGTTTATTGATAAATCATTAACAATTTACAGCTTGTTGCGGAACAAGATTAAGGATAAACCTAAATCTAAACAAGTTGGAACACTAAGTTTCTTGTACTAAGAAAGAGAAGGAGATTACAAATAATAACTTATCTCAAGATAAGAAAGTGTGACACCCGTCAAACCAAAACACTCAGGTTAGCAACTGAATAGTATAATACTTGTTTTAACAAGTAGGAATAACTCATAATGACTTAATATTGATGGCTAAGGGTTAGTTTCCTAAGAATTCCTACAGTACACTGAGAAAATCCTGTTACCGCACGGAACTGCTTAAGCTGTCTTATAAAATGCCGATTGGAACAATTAACATTTAATTACAACAATAATAATAATAAAAGGAGTAAATATATAGTTTATATATATACCCAAATCTAAATTATAAAACTTTAAACAACCAAACCAAAAATTAAGTAGATAAATGAGGTTTTAGCTACTTTAAATCAAGTTTTTTATAAAATTCCATAATATAAATACTTATACAATATTAATTAACACTTAAAAAAAATTAACTAAAATAAACCAGAATTTTAGCCCAAAATTCGGCCCCCTCTTTATGGCCCATTATACCCAAATATTAATTCTCCTATTTTTCAAGAAACCCTTCCATTTTCCTACCTTCCTCTCTCTCTCTACATTCAAACACCCTCTCTTCTCTCCCTCTCTAGTTTCTGGCCGAAATCAGCCCCAATCCACACAAGAAATTCGATTTTGAAGACTTTGGAAGGTAAACATCAACACTAGAAGGGGTAAAACTCATCCCTCTTGTGCTCTTCTTCATTTTCTTCCTTTTATTGTAATTTCTCTATCTTTTTCTCAACATATTTTCATTACTCTTGAGTTTCTGGAAAAAAGGACCTTAATGGACCCTTTTTATGGAAAATTAATCACCAATGACATGTTATATGTCAAACAAATGGTGATAATCCATAATCCATACACCTAGAACTCAAGAAAATGATGTTTTAACTACATGCATGTGGGTTTTTGTCACAATCTGAGATGTGTGAGTTCATGCATGTGTTTATAAATGTTTAAAAAAATGATTTTGACCTAAAAATCTATGATAGAGTAATGGTAAATAAGTTTACAAATCAAAGAAAAGCATATGAGTGAAAATAAAGAACTAAAAACACTCATTTTCCATGAATAAGCATTTTTAGTTTCTGACAGATTACATGCATGCACTTCATCCGACCATATCTTGAAAAATACTTAACTAAATGATATGAATCTTTTTCTGGAACTTTGTTTATTGAGTTATGTTTCAAACCCAAGTAGTTTCATGTAAAAACTCGGAGATTTGACCCTTCATCTACCCATATCAAATAAAGAGTGCAAAGACAATCCGACAGAGAAAAATCTCTACTTAAATCACTCATAACTCTCTTATTATTCCACTACAATTCTTGATTCTTCTTCTGGGAATTATTTTAATGAGTTATAGTTTAAAAAAAAGTGGATTCACAAAAAAATATTAAGATTTGAGGTCTCAACCATTCAAACCAAGATAAGTGTGCAAGAAACCAGAATCTGGCATGGTACAATCTCTACCTTAAAACAGTCATAACTCCCTCAATATGTAACCAAAAATGATGAAATTTTTCTGGAAGATAAACCTTTGAGTTAAGGTTAAAACCCAATTTGAATCACTGAAAAATGT
The DNA here is from genome assembly GCA_033807775.1 of Saussurea involucrata. Lineage (NCBI taxonomy): Eukaryota > Viridiplantae > Streptophyta > Magnoliopsida > Asterales > Asteraceae > Saussurea > Saussurea involucrata. The sequence continues at coordinate 118,507,297 of CM066322.1, forward strand.
TGAGATTTGACCCTCCAAATAGATTTGACAAAAAGAATGTGCAGACTGTCTTGATAACTGTGACACTTAAACTTAGTCATAATGATTAAAATACCTAACCACCTCTAAAAATGGTGCTACTTATGTAAAACGTTCCCTAAGACATTAAATTTAAATATAAAAAAATTTGGTTAAATAAATAAATCGAGAAAACATTTAATTATGACCATAAGTGTACTTAAAATTCTGCCAACAGAAAAGCAAAAACCCTAATTCAAGAAAAAGAGATTTTAGGAATATTAAAAGATAAAAAGCATATAAATGGTAGAATTTGTCAAAACCCCAAATAAGAACAATATATACATGTATATGGATGTATGAATGATACCCTAACAAATATGAGATTTATAAGAAATCGAACTTGGTTAACACATAAGGTAAATAAGAAATACAAATATATTTGTGTAATTAATGAAAGTATTCGTCATGAAGAAAATATAAAACTGTGGTACAAAGGACTAAATGCTATATGTAACATATAAATTTTATTATGTAACAATAAAATTCTACAAACCTTTTAAAACCAATAAATTACATGTAATCAACAACGTGAAATAATACTTAAACTTAATAACTAACACTAATGCATTTTATAAGACATGATGGGCTAAGCAATGCTTTAGCCATAAGAGTTAGACCGAAACTGATAATGTGTTTCACTTCCATAGGAAGGACCTAGAACCGGCATTTGGGCAACCGTGCGGCAACTCTTGGGCAACAGTAACAATAATGGTCTTACCCATGTGGAATTAATCCACCGCTGAGGTACGACGTGAATAATTTAAGGGGCGTTGGTTTGTCGGAAGGTTTGGTAGTGGCTCAATGCGATGACATCATTGTATACTTTATACCTCGTGCAAATACTCGAACAACTGGTTACGTAAACTTCGTGTGAACAAACGTTTCACAATAACAATTTCTGCATACAAATTTATTTTTAGTGCATACGAAAACCTGTGAACTCACCAACTCTTTGTAGTTGACCCTTTTTTTTCATCATGCTTTTCAGGTGCTAATAAGTAAGTGAAGGCATGTAGGGTGCATTTTGCATGATGACATCAGCATCAAGAACATTAAAACTTCTACTGTTAATTTTTGTATCCGGCGTCTTCTTTTTGGAACAATTTGCTTAAAACGCTGTAATGTAATATTTTGAACTACTATATTGAATGTTGTGGTTGGTGTTGTCTGTTACCTTTTGAATGAAACCCTACACTGTTATACCTCGTGTTTCCGCTTTAGCGGGGTGTGACAGATTTGGTATCAGAGCCTAAGGTTATAGAGAATGCCGATTTTCTTATGGAAACCACAAACTATAACCCAACAGTTTAAAAAAAAAATCAAAACGGTTTTCAAAATGATTTTCAAAATCTGAAGCGTATTACTAATATAACTAAGTTGAGTGTCACATTATTATACCTCAATTAAACAAAGCCTGATCACCTATGTTTAATTAAGGTATGTATAATGGGAGACTTGGATTGGTTATATTGGAAGTATACTTAAAATAAATTTTCTACTTAAACATGGAAAGCATGATTTTGTGTGTGCATGCATACACATTGCATATATTAGGCACTTACAATAGCACATTTAATAACTAAGCCTGTTATTATCACAGTTCACTATGTCGTCCACGTCCAACCCCACTGAGCACTCTGCCGATGCCTCTGGCTATGTTACTAGTCGACCTAGGAGCTTTGTATCACTAGAGTTTAGGACAAAAGTTAACTTGAAACCCAAAAAGTTGAAAGAGGTCTACGTTATTGAATTTGCTAATGGGCAGGAAGTTAAGGTCAGAGACGTAATTATGGACTGTACTTTAAACTTAGCTAATAAGAACTTTAGTATAGACCTTATTCCAATTGAGCTAGGAAGCTTTGACATAGTCGTGGGCATGGATTGGCTATCCAAAAACCAAGTTGACATATGCTGTTCCAAAAAGATCATCCGAATTCCGCTGCCAGAGGGTGAAACACTTGTCGTGCATGGAGAGAAGTCCGGAAAGAACTTTAAGTTAGTGACGTGTATGAAGATGCGGAAGTACTTGAAAAAGGAATGCATCGCGTTTTTTGCTCATGTTATAGTTAAGGAAATGAAAGAGAAACGCATTCAGGATTTTCCTGTAGTTCGGGATTTTCCCGAGGTATTCCCGGATGAGCTACCAGGACTACCCCCGTCAAGACAAGTCGAGTTTCACATCGACTTAATTCCTGGAGCTGCACCTGTGGCTAAGTCACCATACCGATTGGCCCCATTGGAAATGCAGGAATTGTCAGGACAACTCCAGGAGCTGCTCGACAAAGGACTTATAAGACCTAGCTCTTTGCCATGGGGTGCACCAGTTCTTTTCGTTAAAAAGAAAGATGGATCCTTGCGTTGTGCATCGATTATAGAGAGCTCAATAAGTTAACCATCAAGAACCGATGCCCTCTTCCCCGAATCGATGACCTATTCGACCAACTCCAAGGTTCTACTTACTTCTCAAAAATTGACCTTCGATCTGGATATCATCAAATGAGGGTCCGTGAAGAGGATGTTCCCAAGACGGCGTTTAGGACTCGTTACGGCCATTACGAGTTCCTGGTTATGCCTTTCGGGCTAACCAACGCACCAGCTGTCTTCATGGACCTAATGAACAGGGTCTGTAGACCGTACTTGGACGAGTTCATGATCGTGTTCATAGATGATATACTAATTTATTCTCAAAGCAAGGAGGATCATGAGCGACATCTAAAGTTGATATTAGAACTGCTCAGGGACCAGAAATTGTATGCAAAGTTCTCCAAATGCGAATTTTGGATTCGTGAGGTACAATTTCTTGGCCACGTGATTAATGAGAAGGGAATTCATGTAGATCCGGCAAAAATTGAGGCCATCAAGAAATGGGAAGCCCCGAAAACCCCGACAGAAATTCGCCAATTTCTCGGTTTAGCAGGCTATTATAGGCAATTGATTGCGAATTTCTCAAAAATTGCGCAACCACTAACGACATTAACCCAAAAGGATAAGAAGTTTATTTGGGGAGAGAAACAAGAAGAAGCGTTCCAAACACTTAAGCATAGGTTATGTAATGCACCAATTCTGGCATTGCCAGAAGGCGCGGAGAATTTTGTAGTCTACTGCAATGCATCACACCAAGGTTTGGGGTGTGTGTTGATGTAGAAGGACAAGGTCATTGCATATGCTTCGAGGCAACTTAAGGTTCATGAGAAGAACTATACTACTCATGATCTAGAGTTAGGAGCCGTAGTGTTCGCACTTAAGATTTGGAGACATTATCTTTACGGCACGAAATGCACCGTCTACACCGATCATAAAAGCCTTCAACATATCCTTGACCAGAAAATGCTTAATATGAGGCAAAGAAGATGGGTTGAACTGCTTAGCGACTATGATTGTGAAATAAAGTACCACCCAGGCAAGGCTAATGTGGTAGCCGACGCATTAAGCAGGAAGGAAAGGGTGAAACCATCAAGGGTGCGAGCAATGGGTGCGTTTGTTCAGACGAGTCTAAAGACACAAATTCTTGAAGCTCAAGAAGAAACATTGAAAGCAGAGAATTTGAAGGACGAGACCCTACATCACTTAGAACTTAGATTTAAAACAAAGTCAGATGGGGTACGTTACTTTGAAGACAAAGTTTGGATACCAAAGGTTAATAACCTACGATCAACAATTCTGGATGAAGCCCATAAATAAAGATATTTGATTCATCCAGGAGCAGATAAGATATACAAGGACTTAAGGGAATATTATTGGTGGCCAGGAATGAAGAAAGATATCGCCTTGTACGTAGGAAAATGTTTAACTTGCTCAAAGGTCAAAGTTGTATATCAAAAGCCATCAGATCTGTTACAACAACCGGAGATTCCGCAGTGGAAATGGGAACAAATCACTATGGATTTATAACCAAACTTCCGAGAACTGCCAAAGGGCACGACTCAATCTGGGTTATAGTGGATCGACTTAAGAAATTTGCGCATTTCCTTCCTATTCGGGAAGACATCAAGATGGAAAAGCTTGCACAAATTTACATCAATGAAATCGTTACGCGTCATGGAGTGCCTATTTCTATCATCTCGGATAGAGATAGTCATTTTACGTCACGGTTTTGGCGATCACTCCAGAAAGCGTTGGGTACGCGTTTGGATTTGAGCATTTCCTACCATCCTCAAATGGACGGTCAGTCAGAAAGAACTATACAGACGCTAGAGGATATGCTGCGTACATGTGTGATAGATTTTGGTGGAAGTTGGGATACTCACCTACCATTAGTGGAGTTCTCCTACAACAACAGCTATCATACCAGCATTCAGTGTGCATCTTATGAAGCCTTATATGGACGCAAGTGTAGATCCCCACTTAGTTGGTTGGAAATTGGCGACAGACAATTGACTAGGCCCGAAATCATTCAAGAGACTACTGACAAGATCTCAATTATCAAGGATAGACTTAAAGCTGCAAGAGATCGTCAGAAGAGTTTTGAAGATAACCGCAGGAAGCCATTAGAATTCCAAGTGGGTGATAAAATGCTTCTAAAGGTATCGCCTTGGAAAGGATTAGTACGCTTTGGGAAAAGAGGCAAGCTGAGTCCGAGATATATTGGCCCGTTTGAAATAGTTGAAAGGATTGGGCCAGTAGCGTATAATCTCAATTTACCGCAAGAGCTAAGTGCCATCCACAATACGTTCCATGTGTCAAACTTTAAGAAATGCCAAACTGATGAATCATTGGTTCTACCCCTAGAAGACATTCAGATCAACGATCGGTTACACTTCTTAGAGGAACCGATTTAAATCCTTGACCAAGAAGTCAAACGAACAAGGCGTAGTAAGATCCCGATCTTAAAATTTCGTTGGAATTCGAGGCATGGACCTGAATATACATGAGAACGAGAAGATTACATGAAACGTAAGTACCCTCACCTATTTGCAAAGGATCAGAAGGGGAATAGCAATCAACGAATTTCGGGAAAAATTCTTCTAACAAGAGGAGACTGTGACACCCGTCAAACCAAAACACTCAGGTTAGCAACTGAATAGTATAATACTTGTTTTAACAAGTAGGAATAACTCATAATGACTTAATATTGATGGCTAAGGGTTAGTTTCCTAAGAATTCCAACAGTACACTAAGAAAATCCTGTTACCGCACGGAACTGCTTAAGCTGTCTTATAAAATGCCGATTGGAACAATTAACATTTAATTACAACAATAATAATAATAAGAGGAGTAAATATATAGTTTATATATATACCCAAATCTAAATTATAAAACTTTAAATAACCAAACCAAAAATTAAGTAGATAAATGAGGTTTTAGCTACTTTAAATCAAGCTTTTTATAAAATTCCATAATATAAATACTTATACAATATTAATTAACACTTTAAAAAAATTTAACTAAAATAAACCAGAATTTTAGCCCAAAAATCGGCCCCCTCTTTATGGCCCATTATACCCAAATATTAATTCTCCTATTTTTCAAGAAACCCTTCCATTTTCCTACCTTCCTCTCTCTCTCTCTCTACCATACATTCAAACACCCTCTCTTCTCTCCCTCTCTAGTTTCTGGCCGAAATCAGCCCCAATCCACACAAGAAATTCGATTTTGAAGACTTTGGAAGGTAAACATCAACACTAGAAAGGGTAAAACTCATCCCTCTTGTGCTCTTCTTCATTTTCTTCCTTTTCTTGTAATTTCTCCATCTTTTTCTCAACATATTTTCATTACTCTTGAGTTTCTGGAAAAAAGGACCTTAATGGACCCTTTTTATGGAAGATTAATCACCAATGACATGTTATATGTCAAACAAATGGTGATAATCCATAATCCATACACCTAGAACTCAAGAAAATGATGTTTTAACTACATGCATGTGGGTTTTTGTCACAATCTGAGATGAGTGAGTTCATGCATGTGTTTATAAATGTTAAAAAAAATGATTTTGACCTAAAAATCTATGATAGAGTAATGGTAAATAAGTTTACAAATCAAAGAAAAGCATATGAGTGAAAATAAAGAACTAAAAACACTCATTTTCCATGAATAAGCATTTTTAGTTTCTGACAGATTACATGCATGCACTTCATCCGACCATATCTTGAAAAATACTTAACTAAATGATATGAATCTTTTTCTGGAACTTTGTTTATTGAGTTATGCTTCAAACCCAAGTAGTGTCATGTAAAAACGCGGACATTTGACCCTTCATAGAAAAATCTCTACTTATATCAATCATAACTCTCTTATTATTCCACTAAAATTCTTGATTCTTCTTGTGGAAATTATTTTAATGAGCTATAGTTCAAACAAAAGTGGATTCACAAAAAAATATTAAGATTTGAGGTCTCAACCATTCAAACCAAGATAAGTGTGCAAGAAACCAGAATCTGGCATGGTACAATCTCTACCTTAAAACAGTCATAACTCCCTCAATATGTAACCAAAAATGATGAAAATTTTCTGGAAGATAAACCTTTGAGTTAAGGTTAAAACCCAATTTGAATCACTGAAAAATGTTGAGATTTGACCCTCCAAATAGACTTGACAAAATGAATGTGCAGACTGTCTTGATAACTGTGACACTTAAACTTAGTCATAATGATTAAAATACCTAACCACCTCTAAAAATGGTGCTACTTATGTCAAAAGTTCCCTAAGACATTAAATTTAAATATATAAAAATTTGGTTAAATAAATAAATCGAGAAAACATTTAATTATGACCATAAGTGTACTTAAAATTCTGCCAACTGAAAAGCAAAAACCCTAATTCAAGAAAAAGAGATTTTAGGAATATTAAAAGATAAAAAACATATAAATGGTAGAATTTGTCAAAACCCCAAATAAGAACAATATATACATGTATATGGATGTATGAATGATACCCTAACAAATATGAGATTTATAAGAAATCGAACTTGGTTAACACACAAGGTAAATAAGAAATACAAATATATCTGTGTAATTAATGAAAGTATTCGTCATGAAGAAAATATAAAACTGTGGTACAAAGTACTAAATGCTATATGTAACATATAAATTTTATTATGTAACAATAAAATTCTACAAACCTTTTAAATTCAATAAATTACATGTAATCAACAACGCGAAATAATACTTAAACTTAATAACTAACACTAAGGCATTTTATAAGACATGATGGGCTAAGCAATGCTTTAGCCATAAGAGTTAGACCGAAACTGATAATGTGTTTCACTTCCATAGGAAGGACCTAGAACCGGGCATTTGGGAAACCGTGCGGCAACTCTTGGAAATCTTTGCTGAACATTGTGAGTTTTCACAGCCCCTTTTTACTCTTTTGTTACAATTTGGGGTGAAAAGCATGATATTGAATTTCAAATTGATTGAATTATGCTATGAAATGTTGAACCTTAAATTTAATTGTTTGTGCACTAAGGTATGTATACTTTTTGATGTGCTTGAGTTTTAAATGAAAAAGTCCCCACTTGTTAGACACTACTTATTAACTCATTATGAGCCAATGGTATTTGTGGGTAGCGCTATTTGGATTGACAACTCCACTTTAAGCTGACGAGCTAGAAGTGCACTTTACTAGTAACAATAATGGTCTTACCCATGTGGAATTAATCCACCGCTGAGGTACGACGTGAATAATTTAAGGGGCGTTGGTTTGTCGGAAGGTTTGGTAGTGGCTCAATGCGATGACATCATTGTATACTGTGAAATCCCAAATCTAGCAAGAAATCAAGAATGATGTAGAGAGAAAATCTAGAGTACACAAGTCATCCATATATTGATCTTCAAAGTGTAAAATGACAAAATGATCAAGTTGTTTCTAAAGGGATCTAGATTCTTATCTAACAAAGAACTAGACATGCCTATTTATACCCATAACATACAAGGTATAAAGGCACAACTAACTAATACAGTACATTGACTTTACAGTAAATCTTGAATACAACAATGCTCTAACAATCTCCCCCTTTGGATTCAAGATTTAAAAAATATGACAGCAGTCTTCAGCTCTTTGTAAAGTCAATCTTCTCAAATAGACACTCTATCAAACCATCTTCAAATAGCTTTATCTCCACTAGTTCACGGTGAACTATATGCTTTGACACTCTTTAAGAACTCAGCTTTGAAGAATCTTCAGACAAACATGAAAAGTCATTGTCTTTTTCTTTGAAAAATCAACCTTCTTCAATACAATCTTCAACAGATTGTCTTCAAGTCTTGAACATGGATTTCATATCTTTATATAGAACCATCAATTCGGAACAAGATAAATCAGAAACGATTAGAGTTTGGATCAGAAAGATGTGAAACCATCCACATTGTTGAACTTTTAGGTGTAAGCGCATTCCGAGAATCACTCAGAACTAAGATAACCAAATTCAGCAACATTTGGACTTCACATGATCCTTCTCCCCAGTCTTCAGTCTTTGTTCACGAATCTTTGACTTGAAATATCTTTGATTTGAAAGCCCTTTGACATGAAATTGAAATTAAACTTTTCTCCCCCTTTTTCGATGATGGTGAGCATCATAATCAACGAAAACCATTTTCAATTTCAGTCGTGTCTTTGAGTATTGCTAACAATCTCCTCCTTACAGAATAACCTTGCTCCCCCTCAAAATAAGAATTCTGGAGCAATTTATTTTCTCCCCCTGAAAGTATGCATATATTTCAATAACGTACAGTATTTGAAATTGTAGCACAAATTTTAAAACAAATTTACACAAGGAAAATAACATTCATTGAATTTTATTTTATAACTACAAACATTTGATCATTTGAAAACTTTACAAAAGAAATTCAACTTAATGAAATTTAACAGATTTTTCAATCAAATGAAATCAAATGCATGTGTTTGGATTCAAGAACAAGTCATCATTGTATATCAAGTTAAAAAATGTTCAGTTTCAACCCCTTTATTAAATCTATTTGGTGTGCTAGCATGGGAAATATGATTAGCTTCAAGCATATGCAATTCTAAAACATATAAGAATACTTTGTTCTACTCACACTATTTGTACAAAATCAGGATTTTCACAAATTTACGGGTTTATCGCGACTTTGTATTTTCCCAAGTTTCAAGAGATGTGTGCTCATTGGCATCTTTTCTTTTGTGCTCATTGGCATCTTTTGATTTGTGCACATTGGCATCTTTTGATTTTGTGCTCATTGGCATCTTTTGATCAAAAAGTTTAGTAAGAATAAGATACACCGTTAAACATGACTTTCTATCTGGTTCTATAGCAGGATTTGGGTCAGCAGATCCCAGACCAGTTGGCCTTAGGTGCTAGGTGTCGAGCACCCCTTAGAACTTAATTTCCCAAACCAGAAAGGCCACATCGATATATCTTAAACCCATTTGTACCAGTAAAACATGGCTTTCTATCTGGTTCTATTGCAGGATTTGGGTCAGCCGATCCCAGACCAGTTGATCTTAGGGACTAGGTGTCGAGCACCCCTTAGGACTTACTCTCCCAAACCAGAAAGGCCACAGGCACAAACTTTCAAACTAAATGATATTCTATATAAGTTCGAATTTCCATCACAAAATATGAATGATATCTCAATCATAGTGCTTCCCCCATATTTTCGTTTCCATTCATCATTCTGATAAATAGGCTTTTTGAGCATTATATTCTATATAAGTCCAGATTCACATAACTTTGAGCATTCAGCATAATTTCATTCATGTTTTGCTGACCTTTCGATTTATTTCAGAGGTGAATAGTTGAAACAAATCTAACTCAGATAATACAAAAATACTTGTAAAATCATCTTTTAGCACACATTTAATTCATTGAATGAAAATTGAAAATTTTATCTCATTGAATTAAATTTGTAAAGATTCAAGTTTTCAAAGCAGTAGAAACAAATATAATCCAATGTTACCTGTCATCACTTGTTCCTTGAAGTAAAAAGATATAACATTTAAGGATATTACCTGAGAAGTGTGAGTTCTAAACTGATTTGTTTAGAAGTCTTAGTCTTTGAAGTACGGGTCCTGAATTGAATTGTTCAGAAGCCAAAAACATTGAAGCACGGGTCCTGAATTGATGTATTCAGAAACCAAAGTCACTTTTAAGTGCGGGTCCTAAACTGATATGTTTAGAAACCATTGTCGTTGAAGCACGGGTTTTGAACTGATATGTTCAAAAGCCATTGTCGTTGAAGCACGGGCTCTGATACCAAATGTGAAATCCCAAATCTAGCAAGAAACCAAGAATGATGTAGAGAGAAAATCTAGAGTACACAAGTCATCCATAACTTCTCAATTCGAATCTAACAGGGTTCGAATTCAACTCAATTTGAATCCATAAGGGTTCGAATTCAACTCAATTCGAATGCTTCTTGAGTCGAATTCTATACTTGTGATGCCAAGAACACTCCGAATTCCCTTTGAATGATCCGAATTGTGTATGAATGATCCGAATTCACCAAGAATGATCCGAATTCTGCACTTCGAACACGAAATCACTAATTCAGCCATAACTTTTTCAAATCTTGATCAATTGATATGAAATTTGCACAGATTTGTTCGAAATTGAAATCCGCACACTTTTCTTGTTGATCACAACTCGAAATTTGATCGATTTAAACAACTTTTGATCCAAAACAGTGAATTTTGGGTTTTCGAACAAAAACCAAAAAATCGATCAAATCAGATGATTCTGTGCAGTTTTTGATGTTGATCCAAGAATTAAAGATGATCAGTAATCAATTTCGAGTTCAGTGATGCAAAAAATTGATCCAAAAAATCAAAATTTAGAAAAAATCTATGTCTTAATGATAAGTGTTCAGATGAACAGTAATGAACACCCAATCCGAATTCTTCAGGCTTAGTGTAAAAAATCTTCAATTTGGTCTTCGATCTGCTTGAATCTTCTGTTTAGCTCTGATACCAAATGTGAAATCCAAAATCTAGTAAGAAATCAAGAATGATGTAGAGAGAAAATCTAGAGTACACAAGTCATCCATATATTGATCTTCAAAGTGTAAAATGACAAAATGATCAAGTTGTTTCTAAAGGGATCTAGATTCTTATCTAACAAAGAACTAGACATACCTATTTATACCCATAACATACAAGGTATAAAGGCACAACTAACTAATACAGTACATTGACTTTACAGTAAATCTTGAATACAACAATGCTCTAACATATACTGTATACCTCGTGCAAATACTCGAACAACTGGTTACGTAAACTTCGTATGAACAAACGTTTCACAATAACAATTTCTGCATACAAATTTATTTTTAGTGCATACGAAAACCTGTGAACTCACCAACTCTTTGTAGTTGACCCTTTCTTTTCATCATGCTTTTCAGGTGCTAATAAGTAAGTGAAGGCATGTAGGGTGCATTTTGCATGATGACATCAACATGAAGAACATTAAAACTTCTACTGTTAACTTTTGTATCCGGCGTTTTCTTTTTGGAACAATTTGCTTTAAACGTTGTAATGTAATATTTTTAACTACTATATTGAATGTTGTGGTTGGTGTTGTCTGTTACCTTTTGAATGAAACCCTACACTGTTATACCTCGTATTTCCGCTTTAGCGGGGTGTGACAGAAAGATGACTTGTCCAGAGTTAGCAAGTGACTCGTCCAGAGTTTTCGAGTGCTTCAAAAATGAAGCTGGAGTCCTTCTTATATACTGCATGCATTTAATGCATGGCAGTTTACACTTTACACGTGGCAGCAGCTCATTGGTTGTATGTCATTGACCTTTGTAGACAACCTTAGTAGCCGCATGTTTGAACAGTGTAGTATCAGAGTGGTTGTACGATTTCAGACAATAAGGAGGTTCTTTTCTGACATATCGTACGGAGTCGTGCAAGGGTGGTTAAGACAAAAGTACTTTGTACGGAGGACTTCATGATCAGCTTTCGTTGATTCAGCGGTTTATCATTCTATATCAGCGAATGATAAAGTTCAGCGATAGCTGAAGTCTTGTACTTGATACTTCACGTTGAGTGGACAAATCTGAGTCTTCGCTGATCCTCATCAGTTCGTTAGGAGACTTGTCGCTGGTTCTTGAGCTTGATCTTCGACTTCAGCGTAGAACCTATGTTGACGTGAAACTTGTCTTCAGGGATCATAAGTAAACAACTAACTTATCAGCGATCATCATAAGTTCTGAACAGGCTCAGAGCATTATGGTGAACAGTATTCGCTGAATGTTTAATCTAAAGAGCGAGAGTTCCTATCAGCGGTACTGTAAGATCTTAGTACTTATCAGCGATAGTGAAACTCTGATACATATTGTTTACTTACAATTTTCACTAAGTATTTAAGAGAGGGTCATTGTCAAATCACTGAGGGTTTGGATCAACAGAGGGAGAAGAACTCTGAAGACCTTCCCTATGATGAATCTATCGAGGGGGAGAAGACTGAAAACCTTTCCCTTACTGAAGAGCGGGAGAAGACAAATGAAGAAACAACTGCTGGACCTTCGGGAGATGAAACTCCTTAGGGAACCGAGAAGCTTACCTCTGTATCTGAGGGGGAGCAACTCGAAGAAGCTGCTGAAGAATCTGAATCTGAATCTGAAGACGATGAAGCTGTCGACTTATCTGACGATGAACCATCATCCAGTGATAAGGGTGATGATGACGACGATGATGATGATGACTCCTTTATCGTCAAGCCTTCTCAGAATACTACAGCTCTTAAAAGGATTTCGATAAATGAACCTTCAGGGGAGCGGACCAAGACAAAGCCTTCAGCGTCTGAAGCTGACAAGGGCAAAGGAAAAGGTGTCGCTGAAGACGATGACAATCTGACGATCTTGCTTCCAAAGCCAGTTTGTCAGGTACATTACCTTCTATTTCCTTACACTGCATCCCTCCTCTATCTATACACATTATCAGCTCTACTATCCACAAAAAGCCTATACACTTAAACCCATTTCTTTTCTGTGTTCTACCCAAGTTCTTATTCGTAAGATCATTGTGTTTCAGCTAGTCCTCTCCCCTGTTTGAGGATACCGCTGAAGTTTCTACAGCTGCGACTTCACCAACAATAATCCCAGCTTCCAACGCTGAAGAAATAATCCCGGTCTTGGATTTGTTCTCTGAGACTGATGAACCTGAAGAACGGCTGCTCTCTCACAAAAACAGACCTTCCTTGGCTCCTCAAAAGCTGAGTGAAGAGGATCAAGAAAAGAGAGATTCAATGATCAAGAGATTCGAAGATCATCGAATCATCCTGAAGCATGATCAACTTCCTTCTATTCCTCCAAAGTTCAGACTTTCACAAAAGGAATACAAGGATAACCTCAGAGCTGAAAGGTTAATCACTGAAAGAAGGGAAGCTGAAGAAAAAGACAGAGAACTCGCCATCCAGCTTACTCAACAATCGGTGAAAGACCCCTCGCTGAAAAGAACTCCAATCGAAGTTCAACGTCAGCTATGGGAAGACGCCAAGAAGATCGTTGAAGAAAAGAGAACTGTGTCTCAATCTACTTTAATCTGGTGCAAAGAAAAGGTACACTTCAGATATCGACCTGCCAGAATCAACAAGGTACATATCACCAGAAAATCAACCCTCAAAGTTTCAATCGCTGAAATCGAGATATTCAGAGAGAACGGACAGTACGAAAAATTCTATGCTGAAGCCATCACGAAGTACGGTCTCTCTGAATGGTTGGAGATCAGATTAGCCATCCAGAAGTCTCAATCTAAGTACAAGGATCATTTCGAAAAGCTGATAAATCAACAGATCGACTTAGTCTCTTCTTGTGTGGATATTCCTCCTCCCCCTCCTCTCGCAAATCAGAAAAGAAGGGCCTCTGCAAATAAAAAGTCTAAACCTTCAGACTCAGGTCCTCTCATACGGAACGACACAGGTATTGGTTTTTCTCGTGCTGAAGTTCTTGGTCCAGAACCTGACCTTTCCGCACTTGACACATCTCTTCCTCCTGATGAGACTTTCATCCCTGGAAAAGTCATAAGCAAACCTTATGGGATATTCTTTATTGACTATGGTGGACGACAACGTTTTCAACGTATCTCTGAGCTTCCCATCACTCCAATCGAACAGCTGAAAGATCTCATCTACTGGTGTGAATTCAAACGCGACATTTATGCACGGCATCTTAAACCCTTGATTTTTGAAGAAGCTCTGAACAAAAGGAATCAAGGAGTAACGGTTCCTGACTGGATGATTGCCACATCAAAGACCCTTGATGAACTTCTCATTAAGGAATAACCTCTATAAGCTGATAAGATCGCCTTATTCTTCTAATTTATCAGTTATTCTTTTGTACTTGTAATTTATTTCGCTTGTACTTATAATCTTTCCACTTCCCTTTGTAATCTGATACGAAGTTTAAAGAAATATTTCAGTGAAAGTACTTTACTCCATCAGTACAGAAAAGATCCCAGAAAACAGTAAAAGGGACAAATATTTTATGAGTTCTTTTTATCCTTATGTTTTCATTAAATAGCAATTTTCTCTGTTGCTATGTCATAATCAAATAGGGGGAGATTGTTGATCCAAACCCTCAGTGATTTGATAATGACCCTCTCTTAAATACTTAGTGAAAATTGTAAGTAAACAATATGTATCAGAGTTTCACTATCGCTGATAAGTACTAAGACCTTACAGTACCGCTGATAGGAACTCTCGCTCTTTAGATTAAACATTCAGCGAACACTGTTCACCATAATGCTCTGAGCCTGTTCAGTCCTTATGGTGATCGCTGATAAGTTAGTTGTTTACTTATGATCCCTGAAGATAAGTTTCACGTCAACATAGGTTCTACGCTGAAGTCGAAGATCAAGCTCAAGAACCAGCGACAAGTCTCCTAACGAACTGATGAGGATCAGCGAAGACTCAGATTTGTCCACTCAACGTGAAGTATCTGTTGGTGCAAGTGTACCCAGCTTTAAATATTGTGATATATTTTTGGTACACATAAAATCACATCTCCATATTTATTTTGATGATTACAAAACACACCGCATTTTTTTGTTATCTAATATTTTTATCTGAGTGTGCAGATTTTTAAATGATCTCGATAAATTTTTATCTGAAGTATCCAAGTCTGAAGAGTTTCGTCATTTTATTTTAAAATGATAAACACCCTAAAATATTTTATCACTTGGATATTTCGTATCTATATAAATATATTTGAATCAAATATATATATAATATATATATTTCTATTTATTAAATATATATATAAATCACTGATATATATATATATATATGTTATTAAAATCTCATGCCTTTTACTGTTGCAAGAAGTGTGATCAGCCGAACCACCCTGCGTTGCCATGCTCTCATTGGACAATATTTTAGGCGGTATACCGCCAAGGTCCACGCGGTATACCGCGTCACTATTCACCCGTCAGTTCTTCTGCATATGAAGCTTCCCATGTCAGAACTTTTTTTCAGGCGGTATACCGCCATGTGCAACGCGGTATACCGCGGGTACACAATTCCGTTTGTTTTTGCAGGGTTGACCTTCTCCTTGCAGTGTCCTTTTTTCTGACGCAGGTATACCGCGATGGTTTGGCGGTATACCGCGAAATCCTCAAGACTGTTGATCATCCAGTATAAATACATGCATCCAGCAGCATTCAAGTCTACACCAACTTCAGCAATAAATTCTCCCTCAGCATTTGATTATTATTCTGCTGCTTTCTTACTCACACTAAATCACTTAAACTGATAAAATTAATTTTTGAGCAAGAAATCTTGAGTTGATAGCAGATTAAAATCTCTGGATTAGTTGAATCAGCAACACAACTCAAGTGATCAAACTCTCTAAAAATATCCAAGTGATAAACCTTATTCAAGAGTGATTATTCATATTAAAATTTATACCCTCTTGTAAGTGTTTGAATTAGAGTGAGTGATCCACATTAATCTCTCAAAGAAGAGTGTTTCGCGTTTGTTGTATTAAGGTTTGTGTTTCTACCGTAAAGAACACGTTTCGTATTGGATCTCCGAGAAGTGTTATTTTCTCGAGGTGGACTAGCCAACTTTGTGTTTGGTGAACCACTTTAAAAATATCGTTGTCAAGTATTCTCTTTCCCTTATCTATTTACATTTCCGCTGTGCATTTAAATTATATCTGTTTATATAATTGTTGTATATTTACTTGTTTATACTCTGCTTTATTTTTACTGTATTGTTTGTACTGTATTTATTTGTTCAAAGATTTTTTGAAAGAAAAAGATTTTAAATACAACCTTACCCCCCCCCTTAGGTTGTCCAACATTTGGTATCAGAGCGGGTCTTTCAAAAATATTCTGCATAATTTTCTCTTATTCTTCTAAATGGCTCAACAAACTAATATCGTGTTTTCAAAACCTCCTTTGATAGATACTGAAAAGTTTGGCATTTGGGCCGAGCTATTTGAATGTCACGTGCGTGGCAAAAATCAAAAGATTTGGAATATTATAGAAAAAGGGAATTTTAAACCCACCATTGTGAAAGATGATGTTTATATTGATAAACCTATAGATGACTGGACTACTTCTGATGAAGCTCATTTTTGTTTAAACTTTGAAGCTAAGAATATATTATATGCTGCTTTAACAACTGATGAGATTGAAAGAGTATATACATATAAAACTGCAAATCAAATATGGGAAAGTTTAAATAATACTCATCGTGGAAACACGGAGGTTAAATCTAGTAAAGTAAATATTTTAGTTCACGATTATGAACTATTCGAAATGAAACAAGATGAGTCAATTGACTCAATGTTTAAAAGATTTAACCTTATTGTGACTACTTTGAAAGGTTTGGATCGCACTTATCCTAACGAGGACTATATAAGGAAAATCCTACGAGCCCTTCCTTCGGAGTGGATGCAAAAGATAACATCCTTAGAAGACTCCCGTGACCTTTCCATAATGAAGATAGATGACTTGATCGGTAATCTTAAAGTGCATGAAATTGCACTTAAAAGAAACAAAGATCGGGAGCAAGTTAAAAAGAAATCAATCGCTCTCAATGTCTCAACACCAAAAGATGAGAAGAAAAAGGAGAAAGCTAGCTCCTCGAAAGATCCATCCGAAACTCTCGATGAAGTCGCCATGTTGGTAAGAAACTTTTCCAAATTTCTTAATAATAATAATAAATTTTCTAACAATGGCAGATTTCAAAGAAACGGTAACTACCGTCGTGGTGGTGAAAATCGAAGTCGTAAGTTCCATAAACGAGACGAAAAGTTAAGAAAAATGGCGACTCGAGTGAAGACGATAAAGCTAAGCCAAAGAGAGGCTTTTGCTACTCATGTGGTGACAAAGACCACTACGCCAATGAATGTCCGAAAAAGAACAAGTTCCAAAAGAAGAAGGAGAAAGCCTTCATTGGAGGCGCGTGGAGCGAGAGTGAAGAAGAAGATGACTATCAAGCCATTTGTCTTATGGCCGAAAGCGACGACGAGGTAAAATCTTCTTACTCGGATTACGATAGTGATTATGAAAGTGATAATGAAAATAATCTTGAAGAATTATATGAATCTTTTCATAAAATGGCCGCTCTTGCAAATCGTTACCAAGATGAGAATGCTATGTTAAAAGAAACTGTAAATACATGTAAAAAGGAAATAAAAAATGTTAAACAAAAATCTGAAAATGATATGGATATAATTGCTAAATTAGAAACTAAATTAGGAGAAAAAGATTTTTGTAAATCTTGTGATGTTTTAAATAAAGAAATTGCATGCTTGAATAAAAAATCACATGAAAATATTATTTGTACAAAATGTGATATTCTTGATAATGAGATTACATGTTTAAAGGCTAAATGTGCTTCATATGAAAAAGATAACATGCTAGCTAAAGCCTTTGAAAGTAGCAATGAGAAAGTTCTTAACATGCTTAATATGCCTAACCGTATAAAATGTAGAAAAGGCATTGGTTCCAATACTTGTGTTGATAAATGTTCATGTATACCCATCAAAAGATTCTATGAATCACCTAAAGTAAATACAAGAAATCAATATGTGCAAAAACCTCCGTATGTGCGTAAAATAAATAATGTAAATTATAATACGAGAAAACCGTATGCTCGCATGTACCATGATAAATATTCTAAACCTAATAATAATGCGAATGTAAATACTTGTTTTTATGTGTATGATAAATATAATCGCAAAATTAAAATGGTAAATAAATGGATTCCAAAAGGAATGTTTAGTAATGATAATCCCGGTGGTATGCGTTTATGGTTTTAAATGTGTTATGTATATGTGTTATATATTATATATAAGTAAAACATTGTTATTTATACTTTTTATACTATTCATATATATATATACCTACGTACTGCACATATATATATACATTTTATTTAATTCTTTTAATTCTTATATATATATATTATGTTTGTGTAATGTATTATATATATATATATATTGTTTGACTTTATATATATGCATATTGGTTGACATTGAAACTAATTGTCAAGGACCCACAAGAAATGGGGACCATAAAAGTTACATCTTCATTATTGTAGATTGACCTTGATATGGACTGGATACTCGATAGTGGTTGCACACGTCACATGACCGGAAACAATAATCTCTTTTCTTCATATAAGTCATGTGATGGTGGACAGGTAATTTTTGGAGGAAACTCCAAAGGAAATATAATTGGTAGAGGTACAGTTTCTTGCAATAATGTTCAATTTCTTAATGTTAATCATGTTGATAATTTACATTTTAATTTGTTAAGTGTTCGCCAATTGTGTAAAAATAATACAACTGTTGTCTTCGAAGAAGATTCTTGTAAAATCATAAAAAATGGCAAAGTTCTTTTAAATGGCTTTGTAAAAGGAAATTTATATATTTGTAAAACTGTTGTATCTGATAATGTATGCTTATCTTCTATTAATGATGTTTCTACTTTATGGCATAGGCGTTTAGGTCACGCTAATCTAAGATTAATGCAAAACTTAAAAAATAAGGAGCTTGTGAGTGACCTGCCAAAATTAAAGTTTGATAATCATTTTTGTGATGCTTGTCGTGTCGGCAAACAACATCACGTTTCTCATAAATCAAAAAATGTTATTTCTACTCAAAGAGTTTTAGAACTTTTACATATGGATCTTTTTGGCCCGATGGCTATTCAAAGTTTTGGAGGAAACTTTTATACTTTGGTTATTGTGGATGATTATTCCCGTTATACTTGGACTTTATTTTTGAGACATAAAAATGAGGCTTTTGAAAAGTTTAAAATTTTGGGAAAACGAATTCAAAACCAACAAGGTTGTACGATTGTTTCCATACGTACGGACCATGGACGAGAATTCGATAATGATGTACAATTTGGTGCCTTTTGTGATAAACATGGTATAACTCATAACTTTTCGGCTCCTCGAACTCCTCAATCTAACGGGGTTGTTGAAAGGAAAAATCGAACGTTGCAAGAAATGAGTAGAACTATGCTAAACGAACATCAAGTTCCCCAAAAGTTTTGGTGTGATGCCGTTGCTACCGCGACCTATGTGCTTAACCGTGTCCTAATTAGAGGTATCCTAAATAAGACACCCTATGAACTTTACCGAGGTAGAAAACCTTCCCTAGCTCACCTAAAAGTTTTTGGTTGTAAATGTTTCATTTTAAACACCAAATCCTACCTAACCAAATTTGACCCCAAAGCCTATGAGGGAGTTTTCCTAGGTTATTCTTGGAATAGCAAAGCCTATAGAATCCTAAATAAGGAGACCATGGTAGTAGAAGAATCCTTAAATGTTAGCTTTGACGAGAGTCCTCCCAAACTGAGTGCACCCTTAGCAAATGACAATGTTTGTGAAGGAGATGTCTTATCCCAACGACTTAGTACCTTGGATTTAGGTACCCAACCTTCCACAAATAATATTGAATCTAGTGATGCCCCTTCGTGCTTTATTCCACAAGGTATAGATGATCCTAACCTTAGAACCGCTCGAGGCCATCCCGTAGATCAAATTATAGGTGACCTAAACCAAAGGACAACTAGATCACAAATCCATACCCATTGTGCTTTCCATGCCTTTATCTCAACCATAGAACCTAAAACCATAGATGAAGCTTTAGGTGATGAGGATTGGATATTGGCCATGCAAGAAGAGTTAAACCAATTTACTAGGAATGAAGTGTGGGACTTAGTACCCAGCCCTAGTAGTCAAACCATTATTGGCACAAGATGGGTCTTCCGAAATAAGGTAGACGAGAACGGTGGAGTCACACGAAACAAGGCACGTTTAGTTGCCAAGGGGTACAGTCAACAAGAAGGTATAGATTATGACGAAACCTTTGCACCGGTTGCAAGGTTGGAGTCTATTCGAATGCTTCTCGCTTTTGCAAATGCTAAAGATTTTAAGTTATTTCAAATGGATGTTAAAAGTGCTTTCTTAAATGGTATTATAAATGAGGAGGTATACGTTTCTCAACCTCCCGGTTTTGAAAGTTTTGAAAACCCGACACATGTTTATAAATTAAAAAAGGCGCTTTATGGTTTAAAGCAGGCTCCGCGTGCGTGGTATGATAGATTAAAAACCTTTTTAATTGTTAGTGGTTATATTATGGGTAAAATTGATAATACTTTATTTGTGAAATATGTTCAAAATGATATTGTGGTTGTGCAAGTATATGTTGATGATATTATTTTTGGTTCCACTAATGAAAAACTGTGTAATGAATTTTCTGCGAAAATGACAAGCGAGTTTGAAATGAGCATGATGGGAGAGTTAAAATACTTCTTAGGATTGCAAATAAAACAATGTGAAACTGGTATTTTTATTAGTCAATCTAAATATTGTAAAGATATGTTGAAAAAGTTTAACTTTGAAAATGTCAAACCCGTTGAAACTCCAATGACCACAAATTTGCAATTATCTCGTGACGAGGAGGGAAACGATTTTAATGAAAAGATTTATCGTGGTATGATTGGTAGTTTATTATATTTAACTGCTAGTAGACCTGATATTATGTTTAGTGTATGTTTATGTGCTCGTTTTCAATCTTCACCTAAACAATCTCACTATGAAGCTGTCAAGCGTATTTTTCGATATTTACGAGGTACTACTAATCTTGGCTTATGGTACGCAAAGAAACCCGAGTTAGAAGTAACGTGTTTTGCCGATTCCGATCTTGGTGGATCTATTGTTGACCGAAAAAGTACTAGTGGGGTATGTGCCTTTATAGGTCTCTCACTTGTATCTTGGTTCTCTAAGAAACAACAATCCGTAGCTTTGTCTACCACCGAAGCGGAATATGTAGCCGCCGCAAGAGCATGTGCTCAAGTCCTATGGATGAAACACACACTTACCGATTTTGAGGTACACCTAACCAAAATTCCAATTATGTGTGATAACTCAAGTGCCATAAACTTAAGTAAAAATCCCGTTTTGCATTCTCGTACCAAACATATTGAATTGAGACATCATTTTTTACGAGATAATGTTCAAAAAGGCAAAATCGTGCTTGAAAAGGTTGATTCGGAAGATAATTTGGCCGATATTTTCACAAAAGCTCTTAACAAAAAAGCGTTTTTTAAATTAAGACTTGGTTTAGGCATGCTTGAGTATAACCCTTGATAAATACTAACTCTCAAATATTTCATATTTTGAGGGGGAGCATCTTTCGAGGGGGAGCATAAGCGACTTTCTTAAACCCTTTTTGCTTCGACAAAAGGGGGAGAGAAACCGAGTATGCTCTCGTGTTTAGCGTTGTGTTTGTCATCATCAAAAAGGGGGAGATTGTTGGTGCAAGTGTACCCAGCTTTAAATATTGTGATATATTTTTGGTACACATAAAATCACATCTCCATATTTATTTTGATGATTACAAAACACACCGCATTTTTTTGTTATCTAATATTTTTATCTGAGTGTGCAGATTTTTAAATGATCTCGATAAATTTTTATCTGAAGTATCCAAGTCTGAAGAGTTTCGTCATTTTATTTTAAAATGATAAACACCCTAAAATATTTTATCACTTGGATATTTCGTATCTATATAAATATATTTGAATCAAATATATATATAATATATATATTTCTATTTATTAAATATATATATAAATCACTGATATATATATATATATATATATGTTATTAAAATCTCATGCCTTTTACTGTTGCAAGAAGTGTGATCAGCCGAACCACCCTGCGTTGCCATGCTCTCATTGGACAATATTTTAGGCGGTATACCGCCAAGGTCCACGCGGTATACCGCGTCACTATTCACCCGTCAGTTCTTCTGCATATGAAGCTTCCCATGTCAGAACTTTTTTTCAGGCGGTATACCGCCATGTGCAACGCGGTATACCGCGGGTACACAATTCCGTTTGTTTTTGCAGGGTTGACCTTCTCCTTGCAGTGTCCTTTTTTCTGACGCAGGTATACCGCGATGGTTTGGCGGTATACCGCGAAATCCTCAAGACTGTTGATCATCCAGTATAAATACATGCATCCAGCAGCATTCAAGTCTACACCAACTTCAGCAATAAATTCTCCCTCAGCATTTGATTATTATTCTGCTGCTTTCTTACTCACACTAAATCACTTAAACTGATAAAATTAATTTTTGAGCAAGAAATCTTGAGTTGATAGCAGATTAAAATCTCTGGATTAGTTGAATCAGCAACACAACTCAAGTGATCAAACTCTCTAAAAATATCCAAGTGATAAACCTTATTCAAGAGTGATTATTCATATTAAAATTTATACCCTCTTGTAAGTGTTTGAATTAGAGTGAGTGATCCACATTAATCTCTCAAAGAAGAGTGTTTCGCGTTTGTTGTATTAAGGTTTGTGTTTCTACCGTAAAGAACACGTTTCGTATTGGATCTCCGAGAAGTGTTATTTTCTCGAGGTGGACTAGCCAACTTTGTGTTTGGTGAACCACTTTAAAAATATCGTTGTCAAGTATTCTCTTTCCCTTATCTATTTACATTTCCGCTGTGCATTTAAATTATATCTGTTTATATAATTGTTGTATATTTACTTGTTTATACTCTGCTTTATTTTTACTGTATTGTTTGTACTGTATTTATTTGTTCAAAGATTTTTTGAAAGAAAAAGATTTTAAATACAACCTTACCCCCCCCCTTAGGTTGTCCAACAGTATCAAGTACAAGACTTCAGCTATCGCTGAACTTTATCATTCGCTGATATAGAATGATAAAGCGCTGAATCAACGAAAGCTGATCATGAAGTCCTCCGTACAAAGTACTTTTGTCTTAACCACCCTTGCACGACTCCATACGATATGTCAGAAAAGAACCTCCTTATTGTCTGAAATCGTACAACCACTCTGATACTACACTGTTCAAACATGCGGCTACTAAGGTTGTCTACAAAGGTCAATGACATACAACCAATGAGCTGCTGCCATGTGTAAAGTATAAACTTCCATGCATTAAATGCATGCAATATATAATAAGGACTCCAGCTTCATTCTTGAAGCACTTGCGAACTCTGGTCAAGTCATCTTCTTATCTTGAGATAGGTTATTATTAGTAATTTCCTTCTCTTTCTTAGTGCAAGAAACTTAGTGTTCCAACTTGTTTAGATTTAAGTTTATCCTTAATCTTGTTCCGCAACAAGCTGTAAATTGTTAATGATTTATCAATAAATAATTTAGAAAAGTAAAATATGTGTGTTTGTATTCAACCCCCCCCCCCCCCCCCTTCTACAAACTTGTATAGCCCTTCGGGACCAACAAGTAAATACAAGTGTTACGATTTATATCGTGAGAAACAAAAGTCTCTAGGACTTGCATCGCAGTTTCCGATTTAAAGTCGTCAAAAAGAGATGAGTCATATTTTTTACATTCTTATGATCGCCAGTCAATGCAAACGCAGGTTACGATTTATAGTCGTCGATAAGAGACGACCCACGTTTTAAATCTTATGATCGCCAGCAGGTTGCAATTTCTAGTCGTCAACAAAAGACGACTCACCTTTTTAATCTCATGATCGCTAGTCTTGACATATGTCGTCGATTTGTACATTGAATCTCAAAATCACCAGTCATGGTAAGACGCATGTCAAAACACAAAAAGTCGCCAATAAGTACGACTCGCATATTTTAATCTCATGATTGCCAATAAAGTCAAGTCGCAAGATTAACCGTATAATCACAAGCAAGAGTCTTTCAAGAAGGTGATTGCATCCTCCGACGAGTGTTCCAAAGCACTCAAGAGCTTAATGCAGGTAAACTTTCCACCAAGTGGGAAGGTCCTTATCGTATCTCAGAAGTCGTGGGTAAAGGTGCCTATCGTCTCCAAACCTTCGACGGTCGAAATATCCCACACAACTGGAATGCAACGCATCTGAAAAGGTATTTCTTCTAAATCCTTTTCCTTCTTTCATACGATTTTTATTCATCACGACGATTACTGACTTAAGCATCGGAGGGTCGTTGGCTAGCCAACGATCAAACTTTGACATTGCTTTATCGCAGGATCGCACGACATAAGTTACTAAGTCTATCATACGACTTCAGTAAAATCGTACGGTATAAACAATCAGTTTTATTAGACGACTCGATTGTATAACTACAGGAACATATGATTCAAGTTCATCGTATGATCAAATCACACGATCGTAAGGTCTAGCGACCCCACAAGCTAAGTTCTTTAACTTAGAAAAATTTCATGTTCTGAATGAATGCTTTGATCGCATGCGCTTATGTTTGCTTATACGATTCAAAAAGTCTTATGACTTACGTTCTAATCGTTGTATTACAATGGATGCCCAAGTCGCACGACTTCTTGTTCATTTTTGTACTTAATGAATTTTTACAGTTGACATTACATTTGTCCATGACATGTATGAGTCGGCATAATACTCAGGTTCAATAAAAAGATAAAATTTTCACCGACTATCGAAACTTACAACTAGGTAAAAATGCTAGACACAACGTAACATAGGTCTCTAGCGACCGTATCGGCTGTAAGCGCCAGATCATAGGTCTCTAGCGACCGTATCGGCTGTAAGCACCAGTTCTTAGGTCTCTAACGACCGTATCGGCTGTAAACGCCAGAACTTAGGTCTCTAACGACCGTATCGGCTGTAAACGCCAGATCATAGGTCTCTAGCGACCGTATCGGCTGTAAGCGCCAGATCTTAGGTCTCTAACGACCGTATCGGCTGTAAGCGCCAGATCTTAGGTCTCTAACGACCGTATCGGCTCTAAACGCCAGATCACAAGTCTATAACGACCGTAGTGGCTCGGAACGCCAGAACATAAGTCTTTAACGAATGTATCACAAGACCCTTAAAATTTATCTTGGTTCGATCATCTTATGATCGCCGCCAAGCTTTATTTCGGACCAATCGTCTTACGATTGACTCCTGACACATACGTCTCACTTTGATCGTCTTACAATCATCATCGGTTTCTTACGTTTTAAGGTCATCTTACGACCGTCATATGAACACCACAAGTATCTTGCACATTAAAAATCATCTTTCGATCGTCGCAACTTACTTAACACCATCGACTGATCACGCGATTCTAGCTGACCAAGCCGATTTTCTTCTAAATGATCCAATTAGAAAAAGTGACACGTCTCCGTAGAAACACATTGGTACGAGATCTGAAATTCAAATGGCTTTGAAATTCAAATTTCGGGGGGCTAACTGTTTGGGTAAAAAATCACACCCTCGACCGACCTGGGGAATTCCTTCGACATGACCCATGGACATTGATTACCCTAATCTACGACAGTCATACCCCCGACTGACAAGGATAATACCCATTATTGTCATATCCCCGACATACGTTAATAACCACGATAATTAGTTATTAAAAGACACCTTGTGTCAATAGTCATTCAAGATGGTGTCTTTACATCTCGTGATCGCACGTCACTTATCGCATGTTATACGTGTGGCATGTTACATGTCGCTAGTCTCATGTCGCCAGTTATGACTCGTCGGTCTTACGTCGACAGTCTCCTATCGACGGTCTTATATCGCTCTGGTCCTGCGACAACATTGTCCTGACCTACTGGTCTTACGACCCAATCCTCCGACATCATCCTAGTCTTACGACATTTTTATAAGACCATTCCTATACTAAGATAAGGTCTTACAAGACATTTCCATTCATATACATGGTCTTGTATTTCGGCGACGGTCCTATGCTCCATAAGACCGACGTCCAGAACTTAAGACGGTCTTACGATTACACTAACCATCAATGGTCAACAGCCATTTCTTTTGTTCATTAATGCAGGTCTACAGGCATTTATGGCACAACGACCAGTTGTTAATGCCAAAAATCGCACCAAAGGGACAACTTAAGGTCGATGTGGACTTAAACAACTAAAGAAAGAATCTTTCGACGAGACGTGCGACGATAAATAAAATAAAGAAATAAGGGATTTGATGACGCAGGAAAAACCTCAAACGAGGAAAAAACTTGCGGACGACAGTGGGTGTCGTCGCTATACTATGGTCGCCAATCAGGGGCGATTTCCTTGGATACTGGCGTCGATCGTACAGAGATTACAATAAAAATGAAGGAAATGCTTCGAAATGTAAAGTACAAGTGTTTGAATGTAAAAATAGGTGTTTGTCGTGTACGAAACAAAATGTGAACTGCTGGTCGAGGGCTGTTGTCGTGCGTCGAGAGCGATACTTAGAATAATGGTTCTTCACTTTAGGTGTTCTTGAATATTGCTTCGGTTGTTAATCGCCGGATATTCGATGTCTTCAAATGTTGATTGAGCTTGATATTTATAGTCTTCGTGTCCTTAGCTTCATCCATGAATGCTTCTTTAATGGCCTTAACGGTTGGAAACGGTCGCCGGAGTAATGATCTTCGTCCGTTACGGTCGCTGGCTGTTTAATGATTGCGTCGGTTATAGTCGTTGCTCCTTAATGACTTTTACTCCTGCATTAAACACTTAACAAACGGTTATGGTTAACGTTAGCTTTGGTCGAGGTGGCACGTCCTTATATAATAGTCGTGTGGATCGGGCGACGCTATGGTCGAGCGTTGTAAGGAACTCTCGACTTACCTTTTATGAGGGACGACAATGGTGTTCTAGGTCTTTGTCGATACCTTATATTAATACAAGATATAGTCCTTAATCATACGTCTTACCTGTTCTGGTCGCGGTCGAGCGACGTGATTTTTTGCCCAAACAGTTTGCCCCCAAAATTTGAAAATTGAATGTCAAGTTTAAGTTTTAAATTTTGCTTGTCGAAGACTTATGACCTGGGTTGAGGGGCTTACCTGGCTGTCGTGGAACTAAACCGGTTCACCTTTAACTGAACGAGAAGTTGAAAAGTTATGACGTCATACTGACGCACGATGATGCTTACCAGCTGTCGAAGACAGGTGTCGAAGATTTGGATAGGTATGGACGCATGTTGATCATCAGCGGACTCGACTTGTTGCGATTTCCTGCATAAATAGAGATCACAATGGGTTTTTTTCTTTAGACATTTTCTTTAAAAGTTTTCTGTTTCCGATGAGGCCCTTCTCTAGAATCTCGACTTTATTCAAATCTTAGGTGATTGGAGATCTATCAAGGGTTGCGATACCCGAATCGTTGACGATGTTGGTTACGATGAACACGATGTCTGTGTATTCTGCGCACCTGGCGACGATGTCTTCTGCCACGTCAACCCTTTCGTCAGCCGACAGGGGCGGGGGTGTAAAGACGGGAGAGAACGAGGAGGAACTTATGGTGATCAGCTTTGCGCTGTCGCCATCCCTCTCGTTTGACTACGTCCCCGTCAGGATGAAGTCACTTCCGCATCTGGGGAAACATCAGCCCTTAGTTTCCGAGGAATGTTTTCAAAGGATCTATATTGAAGAGATAGGGTTGTGTTTAGCGGAACTGGCGTTCCTTGTAAGTTTTTCTTTCAAAACTTGTGTTATCGATGTTCTTTCGTTTTTATGTTTTGCTAACGTGTTCCCTTCGTATTTGACAGATGCTTCTGTTTCTTTTCATTAAGTGTGTCAAGACGGGAACAATATTGGAGTGGAGGTCACTCGTCAGAAAACAGATGTTCCAGCCTTAACATTAATCTTTAGAGCCACATTCTCAGAATATTATGGCGTAAGGAGCTGGAAAACAATTCCTAACATACTCGTTTGATCCTTGCATTAACATGTTTTGACGCTGCCACGATCTCGAAGGTCAAGACTCCGGGCAGAACATACGACTGACACTCTTCTCCACATTTTTTATTTTATGTGGTTTACGCTCGAGCTTATTAGTGTGTAATGAGTTTTAGTATGTCTTTGTATAACTGTTCGTTCTGTGAACATATTATCGTCTGTAAAATGAGCGAAGAATCGTACGACTTAGGCATTCTTTGTAATATGATGAGTATAACTCAGACATTTTGAATTGTATTGACAATCATGAATATATATCATCGATGAATATGAAAAATTTTCAAAGTTTAGAAACTTTTATTGAGAGGTCAATAAAACCTACCAATCGTACGACGAAATTTAGATGCCCCCGTGATAAGACGATCGATTCGTGAATTTGGGCATCTATGTTGTGCGTTCCCGTAATTATCTTTCGATCCTATGATGTTTATTTTCAAGTAACAATTTGTATGAGAAAGAAGTAATCTCAAAAGAAATATCTTTTGATATGCGTCGCATTCCAACTACGCGGGATCTCTTGATTGTCGAGGGTCTGTAGTCGATAGGCTCCCTTACCAACGATAAGCATCGAGTGCAAAGGTTCCGAGGGTTTATGAGACATACCTGAGTGTTGTTGACAGGGGTCGCAACTCTGGACATACTTGATGGCGTCTTGTCGCAGTGTTGGCCAAAAATATCCTTGTCGGGATATACGATTAGCTAAACTACGACCTCCTGAATGATTACCACATTCGCCGTCATGCATCTCTTGGAGGATTTTCTAGGCTTGATTTTTGCTGATGACGCACCTTAAATTTAAGCCCGTCGATGATCGCCGATAAAGCTTATTTTCGATCATGATGTACTTAGATGCTTTGAATCTGAGTTTTCGAGCCTCCATTTTGTCTTCGGGGAGTTGGTCGTGCACGAGGAAATTTCGAATGTCGCGTGACCAATCATCTTCTTCGTCTTCGATCTGGATGACGTATGTGCTTCCAATGGACGGCGTTTCCAGGTGAATCATAGGAATAACATCAAATATTGGTTCAACTAAAGCGGACCCAAGGTTTGCCAATGCGTCGGCCTGAGTGTTCTGGTCTCGCGGAATCTGTTCAATAGAAAAAGATTTAAATTTTTTGGAAATTTCTTTTGCCACGCTTAGATATGCTGTCATTTTTTAATCCTTGGCTGCGAATTCTCCATTGATCTGATTTACTACCAGCAGGGAATCGCTCTTGACATGCAGTGCGGTTGCCCCCGAGTCGTGGGCCATATTCATTCCCATGATCAGGGCTTCATACTCAGCCTCGTAATTGGTGGTTTTGAAGTCGCATCGGACCGAGTATACCATCTTCCCCCCTGTGGCGACTTTAAGACGACGCCCAATCCAGAGCCTCTAATGTTGGATGATCCATCGACATGTAGAATCCAAGGTACGTCGTCGCGAGTCGCCACAACGGGCACTTTGAGTTCTGCTTCTTTTTCTAACTCAGGGCTGAAATCGGCGATAAAATCTACCAAGGCTTGCGATTTGATCGCGGTCATAATAGATCGGCAATTGCTGTTTTTCATCTTCTCGTGTCAGAACAGCACTTACTGCATTTGGGCTGACAGCCAAATACAACTGTAGGATCTCATGATCGTGAGGTTTTGACAACAGAGGAGGCGACGCCATGTATTCCTTGAGTTTTTGCAAGGCTTGTTCATGATCATTGGTCCAGTCGAAGCCCCTATTTTTCCTGAGGACATTATAAAATAGATGACATTTATCTGAAGATCGGGAGATAAACCTGTTTAGAGCTGCTACTCGACAGGTGAGTTTCTGGACTTCTTTGAAATTTTGAGGAGATTTGATCTCAATGATGGCCTTGATTTGTTTGGGGTTAGCCTCAATGCCTCGACGAGTGACCATATAACCCAGGAACTTCCCGGCACTAACGCCAAAGGAACATTTCGTCGGATTGAGCTTCATGTTATACTTTCGAAGGATGTCGAACGATTGCCTGAGGTGATCAATGTGATCAATCGCTTGCTTCGACTTCACTAACATATCGTCGATATATACCTCCATCGTGTCTCCAAGATTGTCTTTGAACATCTTGTTTACCAGCCGTTGTTAGGTAGAACCTGCATTTTTAGTCCGAAAGGCATAACTTTGTAACAATAAATACCTCGATCCGTCATGAAAGCGGTTTTCTCTTGGTCGTCAACGTGCATTAAAATTTGGTTGTATCCAGAATATGCGTCCATGAACGTTAATAACTCATGCCCCGCGGTTGCATCGACCATGGCGTCAATATGAGGTAACAGGAATGGATCCTTTGGACAGGCTTTATTGAGATCGGTGAAGTCGATACAGACCCTCCATTTTCCATTCTTCTTGGCTACGACCACGACGTTAGCGAGCCAATCAGGATATTTTACCTCCCGAATCTTTCCTGTCTTGAGGAGGTTGTCGACCTCATCATTTATTACTTTATTTCTTTCAGGAGCGAACTTGCGACGTTTTTGCTTGATAGGTTTGAACGATGGATCGACATTAAGCTTATGAGCAATGACATTGGGGTCAATACCGACCATATCTTCATGTGACCAGGCGAAGCAATCAGCATGTTCCTGCAAAAAGGATATGAGTTTTTTTAATGTGGGGATCAAGGGATGAACCCACAAGAATCTTTTGATCGGGTTTGCTTTGATCTAGAACGATTTCCTCCAAATGATACTCATCGACAGCTGCTGGGGAGTTTTGTGCATTTTCTAAGCTTGCGTGTACTGGTATAACGGCTTGTTCTGGATTCCCGTTATCCGCCATTTTCCTGCGACAGAAAACAGAAGAAACTCCAAGAAACTATTAGTAGAATGCACGTTCGTCGAGGATTTTCTCTAGATGTAGTCCCACGGATGGCGCCAAACTGTTAATGCCAAAAATCGCACCAAAGGGACAACTTAAGGTCGATGTGGACTTAAACAACTAAAGAAAGAATCTTTCGACGAGACGTGCGACGATAAATAAAATAAAGAAACAAAGGATTTGATGACGCATGAAAAATGGTTCTTCACTTCAGGTGTTCTTGAATATTGCTTCGGTTGTTAATCGCCGGATATTCGATGTCTTGAAATGTTGATTGAGCTTGATATTTATAGTCTTCGTGTCCTTAGATTCATCCATGAATGCTCCTTTAATGGCCTTAACGGTTGGAAACGGTCGCCGGAGTAATGATCTTCGTCCGTTACGGTCGGCGGCTGTTTAGTGATTGCGTCGGTTATAGTCGTTGTTCCTTAATGACTTTGACTCCTGCATTAAACACTTAACAAACGGTTATGGTTAACGTTAGCTTTGGTCGAGGTCGCACGTCCTTATATAATAGTCTCTAGGACTTGCATCGCAGTTTCCGATTTATAGTCGTCAAAAAGAGATGACTCATATTTTTTAAAATCTTATGATCGCCAGTCAATGCAAACGCAGGTTACGATTTATAGTCGTCGATAAGAGACGGCCCACGTTTTAAATCTTATGATCGCCAGCAGGTTGCAATTTGTAGTCGTCAACAAAAGACGACTCACCTTTTTAATCTCATGATCGCTAGTCATGACATATGTCGTCGATTTGTACATTGAATCTCACAATCACCAGTCATGGTAAGACGCATGTCAAAACGCAAAAGTCGCCAATAAGTACGACTCGCATATTTTAATCTCATGATTTCCAATAAGGGCAAGTCGCAAGATTAACCGTATAATCACAAGCAAGAGTCTTTCAAGAAGGCGATTGCATCCTCCGACGAGTGTTCCAAAGCACTCAAGAGCTTAATGCAGGTAAACTTTCCACCAAGTGGGAAGGTCCTTATCGTATCTCAGAAGTCGTAGGTAAAGGTGCCTATCGGCTCCAAACCCTCGACGGTCGAAATATCCCACACAGTTGGAATGCAACGCATCTGAAAAGGTATTTCTTCTAAATCCTTTTCCTTCTTTCATACGATTTTTATTCATCATGACGATTACTGACTTTAGCATCGGAGGGTCGTTGGCTAGCCAACGATCAACCTCTGACATTGCTTTATTGTAGGATCGCACGACATAAGTTACTAAGTCTATCATACGACTTCAGTAAAATCGTACGGTATAAACAATCAGTTTTATTAGACGACTCGATTGTATAACTATAGGAACATATGATTCAAGTTCATCGTATGATCAAATCACACGATCGTAAGGTCTAGCGACCCCACAAGCTAAGTTCTTTAACTTAGAAACATTTCATGTTCTGAATGAATGCTTTGATCGCATGCGCTTATGTTTGCTTATACAATTCAAAAAGTCTTATGACTTACGTTCTAATCGTTGTATTACAATGGATGCCCAAGTCGCACGACTTCTTGTTCATTTTTGTACTTAATGAATATTTACAGTTAACATTACATTTGTCCATGACATGTATGAGTCGGCATAATACTCAGGTTCAATAGAAAGATAAAATTTTCACCGACTATCGAAACTTACAACTAGCTAAAAATGCTAGACACAACGTAACATAGGTCTCTAGCGACCGTATCGGCTGTAAGCGCCAGATCATCTAGCGACCGTATCGGCTGTAAGCACCAGTTCTTAAGTCTCTAACGACCGTATCGGCTGTAAACGCCAGATCTTAGGTCTCTAACGACCGTATCGGCTGTAAACGCCAGATCATAGGTCTCTAGAGACCGTATCGGCTGTAAGCGCCAGATCTTAGGTCTCTAACGACCGTATCGGCTGTAAGCGCCAGATCTTAGGTCTCTAACGATGGTATCGGCTCTAAACGCCAGATCACAAGTCTATAACGACCGTAGTGGCTCGGAACGCCAGAACATAAGTCTTTAACGAATGTATCACAAGACCCTTAAATTTTATCTTGCTTCGATCATCTTATGATCGCCGCCAAGCTTTATTTCGGACCAATCGTCTTACGATTGACTCCTGACCCATACGTCTCACTTTGATCGTCTTACAATCACCGTCGGTTTCTTACGTTTTAAGGTCGTCTTACGACCGTCATATGAACACCACAAGTATCTTGCACATTAAAAATCATCTTTCGATCGTCGCAACTTACTTAACACCATCGACTGATCACGCGATTCTAGCTGACCAAGCTGATTTTCTTCTAAATGATCCAATTAGCAAAAGTGACACGCCTCCGTAGAAACACATTGGTACGAGATCTGAAATTCAAATGGCTTTGAAATTCAAATCTCGGGGGGCTAACTGTTTGGGTAAAAAATCACACCCTCGACCCACCTGGGGTATTCCTTCGACATGACCCATGGACATTGATTACCCTAATCTACGACAGTCATACCCCCAACCGACAAGGATAATACCCATTATTGTCATATCCCCGACATACGTTAATAACCACGATAATTAGTTATTAAAAGACACCTTGTGTCAATAGTCATTCAAGATGGTGTCTTTACATCTCGTGATCTCACGTCACTTATCGCATGTTATACGTGTGGCATGTTACATGTCGCTAGTCTCATGTCGCAGTTATGACTCGTCGGTCTTACGTCGACAGTCTCCTGTCGACGGTCTTATATCGCTCTGGTCCTACGACAACATTGTCCTGACCTACTGGTCTTACGACCCAATCCTCCGACATCATCCAAGTCTTACGACATTTTTATAAGACCATTCCTATACTAAGATAAGGTCTTACAAGACATTTCCATTCATATACATGGTCTTGTATTTCGGCGACGGTCGTATGCTCCATAAGACCAACGTCCAGAACTTAAGACGGTCTTACGATTACACTAACCATCAATGGTCAACAGCCATTTCTTTTGTTCATTAATGCAGGTCTACAGGCATTTATGGCACAACGACCAGTTGTTAATGCCAAAAATCGCACCAAAGGGACAACTTAAGGTCGATGTAGACTTAATCAACTAAAGAAAGGATCTTTAAACGTGACGTGCGACGAGGGAAAAAATAAATGAGACAAGGAATTTGATGACGCAGGAAAAACCTCAAAGGAGGAAAAAACCCGCGGACGACAGTGGGTGTCGTCGCTGCACTATGGTCGCCAAACAGGGGCGATGTCCTTCGTGTTCCGGGTGTCGATCGTACAATGATTACAATACAAATGAAGGAAATACTTCGAAATGTAAAGTACAAGTGTTTAAATGTGAAAACAGGTGTTTGTCGTGTGTGAATACAAAGTGTGAACTTCTGGTCGAGGGCTGTTGTCGTGCGTCGAGAGCGATACTTGAGCTTTCCTTCGAGTGCTCTTGAGTTCGCTGTAAGATTCTGGCTTTCAATACTTAATCTCCAGAGTTGGAATGTTCTTTGCTATGAGTTTGGATGATTTTCTCTGCTATGTGGTGATATTCACTGAAGTGTATTGGATGTTAACTGATGTCCCTTAAAATGAAGCTTTAGCTTGTCTTTTATAGCCTTCGCGTCATTAATTAACTCCATTAATGATTCAATCAACGGCTACAACGGCTGGATACGGTCGCCGGAGTGATTATCCATGATGATCTTCGTTCGTTACGGTTATCGATCGTTGATGGTTGCGTCGGTTATATCCGTTGCTCTTTAATGACTTTGACTCCTGCATTAAACACTTAACAAACGTAACAGTCATGGTTAACGTTAGCTTTGGTCGTCGGTACAATGATCTTACGCGATGGTCGTACGAGACGGGCGATACTATGGTCGAGCGTCATGGGGAACGTACGACTTACCTTTTTACGGGCGATGACGGATGTTTTCTGGGTTCTCGTCGAGACCTTATCTTAATACAAGATTTGGATTAATGACGTGCACCTTACCTGCTCCGGTCGTGGTCGTACGACGTGATTTTTTGCCCAAACAGTTTGCCCCCAAAATTTGAAAATTGTATGTCGAATTTAAGTTTTAAATTTTGTCAATCAGACGCATAGGAAATAAGACAAGAGTTAGAAATTACCTCAATCGCCTTGGAGCTAGACTGGTTCGTTTCTATCTGAACGAGAAGTTGAAAAGGGAACGGGGTCGTGACGTCATACTGACACGCGATGATGCTTACCAACTGTCGAGGACAGGTGTCGACGATCCCTGCGGTCATACAAAAGGACGGGGACGCACAGCGGTTATCCAGGGATTCGACCTGACATGATCGACTGCATAAATAAAGATTACGATGAATCCTTTATTTTCTTACGCTGAGTTTATTTTGGAAAGAAATTCCGCTTTGCTCTTCTTGCCATTCTTCTTCCGAATCCCTTTGATTTAGCGGAGATTGTTTGGGATTTAGGGCGTTTATATAACGCATTGCTTCTTCCTTTCAGCTTTCACTACCTTCTTTCCCCTAGTAAGAAATGTCGACTGACCCGAAGAGTTCCATTGTTAGCCATGAAGATTTAGACGACTTTAGGCGTCTAGCGAAGATTCCCTTAGAAGTAGAGCTAATAAGTCCGGGGACTGTTCGTCCTAAGGATTGCCCCGAGGGGTATTTCGTGATATACGAATATCCTTTCAAGATTGGCTTTGAATGGCCGTTTTCGACTTTGACTAAGAATTGGATGCGATGCTTTGGTTTGTCGCCGGGGCAGTTGATGCCTCAACTCTGGCGGGTTCTTTTGGTTATTGAGCGTTCGTCTGCGGATTGGGACCCCCCTATGTCTTGGAATGATTTCTTGGCAGCGTACCAAGTTAAGGGAGATAAGCATGGGCGTTATAGCCCGTATTCCAGATATAAAGGTGATCGTGCCTTAGTTTTGAATACTGGAGTAAACGATCGGGGGTGGGGGTCCAGGTATGTGTTCGTAGGTGTTGATTCGCTGGACGCCGCCATCAAGTGGATCCATCCCGACTGGAATATGGGAGGTATGCTCTTTTTCGATTTACATCGTAGTATGGTTTTTCTAACCTTTTAGTTATTCTTCTCCTTTTGTTGTCTTCAGATATAAAGTTTGGCGTTCCGCACCCGAATGAAGGTTCTCGTGCCAAGATTGACAGATTCCTTAGTTACAGCGTCGAGGACCGATCTTTCGCCAAGTGGCAACTGGCGACCGAGGACGAGGATGAGGACGTGGTGGTGGACGCTGTGGAGGAGGAAGAAGGAGAAGGTGAAGAGGAAAGTGGACGACAGGAGTCGACAGGTGGGTGTATTATGGTTTCCTGTCTTTTACCATTTATTTCTTATTCCTGTCTGACGCTTCGCATTTTTCCTGATTAGTGCCAACTGAAAGGAAATCAGTTTCTAGGTTGAGAGGGAAGCAAATCATGCGTGCCCTTCGAGGAGGAGATGTCTCGACAGCTGGGTCGATCCATAAGAGAACCAGGAGTACGGTCCTGAGGGAACCGTCGTCGAGGGTTGATGACTCGTCGAGAGTTGTTCTGCCTAAGAAGGCGAAGGCGTCATCTAGCCGTCCTGGCGTGATAGACGCGACACCAGCAAGTTCTGCGCCTCCGGCGACGGTGACGAAACCGGTGTCTCAAGTGTCGATCCCAATACCTGCCGACAGGGGCGAGGGATCGTCGGCCGAAGTTATGACGGTCAATTTTACATTGCCGTCTGACTTTATGGCGGATGATGTCCTAGACGGGACGGCGTCGTTCCCACATCTAGGTAAGTATTTGCTCCCGTCTTTCGGGGAGCGTTTTCATGGAGTTCCGGCCGGAGAGATGAGATCTCGAATTGCCAGTCTGGCGTTTACGGTGAGTGTCAATCTTTCATGACTTGTGTAATCTTTGTCGAATGTTTTTGAACGCATCTTTTATTTTTCACAGACGTTCCAGTCTTCCTTGGCGTTACATGCTGAGACGTCAAGAGTTGGAGATCTGATGGCGTCTGCTCTTGATAGAGAAGCTGCAGCGTTGGAAAGAGAGAGAGCGGCTTTAGATAGGGAGAAGTTGGCCATGTCACGTGCCGATGAGCTGGTTGTCCAACTTTTCGATGCTCAATATGAATTGCAGGAGATTCGTGCGGTAGGAGTGGCAGATGGAGGCCCTCAGGAGGATACGACCAATGTTCCTCCTGTCGTCTAGAATTTTTTATTTCGTTGTTTGTTTTTGCCACTTGACCTATCGGGGGTTGAGTATGTATACAGTGGTTTATGAATATATATATTTTGCTTATGCTTTATTCGAATCACGTTTGATTATAAAGTCGAACATAAGATACATATGAAATCATGCGACTAAGGCATTCATTGTAATACGATGACAAGAACGTAAAACAAATATAAAAACACGCGATTAAAGCATTTTCTAAGTTAATAGACTAAGGGGTAAAATCATTTAGACTCTGCGATCGTACGACCGGATCGTACAGTGAGTTTGTATCGTATGCCCCTGTGGAGAAATGATCAAGTTAGAGACCTGATTGTTTATGTCGTTCGACCTCGCGATATTAAAGTCATATAGCAGACTTAATGATTACTGTCGTGCGACTCTGCGATAATCTGTCGTGCGATTCTGCGATAAAACGATGTCGGGGGTTGGTCGTTGGCTAGCCAACGACCCTCCGATGCTTAAGTCAGTAAATGTTTTGCGAGAAAAAATCGTATGAGAAAGAGTTAGAGAACGTACCATTTCAGACTCTCTCTATTTCCCCCCTGTCATTTATTACCGTATTTTTTTTGGGAGGAAAAGATAGGTTTTAAATGACAGAATGACACGGAGAAATATTGTCCTGCGGTTGACTATGTTGTCGTGCGACGAGGCACCATAGTAGATTTATCCCTGTGTAAAAGATATTAATTTAGGGATAGAAGAAATAAACCCGTCGAGAGCCTGATCTTGTGACTTTAGTTTATTTTCGCGGCTTCAAGGTAGACTAGTAGCACTCACGAGCGACTTTTGGCTCACTCTTGATCTCCTGGATTCCACGGTCGCCCTAAGATGATGTTATAGGCCGATGCACAATCGATGACATTGAACTTGGTCTGCTTGTTGACTCCTCCGGCGTAGATGGGCAAGATTATCTCTCCAAAGGTGCTCGTCGCTTCTCCATTGAAACCGACCAAAGTTGTCGAACATCGGGTGATTTCTGAGCGATCAGTTCCCATGGCTTTGATTGTGTTGAGAAAAATGACATTTGCTGAGCTGCCCCCATCGATCAAGACTCGACGCGTTAGGCAATTACCGACTGTGAGCTGAATGATTAGCCCGTCATGATGCTTCTGATACGAGTCGACCAGGTCGACGTGGTCGAACACAATCTTCATAGCTTCTAGCTCCAAATATCCATTCGGTCTAGATGAGCGAGGAATAGGCCGATCATCGGGCGCCTGGCTGGCATGACGCTTGGCCGCTGAATACGTCAGACCGCACACATCTTAACCACCGGTGATGCAATTGACGACTTTCGCGTGATCGGGGGTCGACGGTCGATCGCTATTAGCTGGAACAGAGACATTGTCGATGATATCTTTGAGATTTCCTTTCGGAAAATGATATGCTAGTTCCTTCTTCAATGCGATACAGTCGTCTGTCGCATGACCATGATCGGCATGGAAGTCGCACCACTTTGATTTGTCTTTCTTAGCATCGTCCAGGTCGGACTTCTTTGGCCATCGAATGGTAGCTTGGGAAATTTTCAGAGCTTCGACTAGGTCCTTTGTGGATCCTTTGAATCCGTAAGAGGATATATTGGGGTACTGAGTGAACTTAGCCGCGGTCTTGGCCTCTGCTTTCGTCTTGAAATGAACATTTGAAATTTGGCGCTCTGGCTCTACTCTAGAAACAACCTTTGTCTTGAACTCTGGCTTTCTGAAGCCTAGTGACTTCTTGTCGTCAGTGTGCTTGCGACGAAAGGTTGCATCGTCTTCGACCCTCATATATGCTAAGGTCCGAGCTCGGACGTCTTCGAAAATATTTGGTCAGGTCGGTGTATAAACCCGAATTATCGTCCAGACCACGCTTATAGGCTTCGATCGCGGTTTTGACGTCGCAATTGCGGATGCTGATCATTTCGGCATTGAATCTATTGAAATAACTTCGAATAGACTCATTAGCTTTCTGCACGACGTAATATAGGTCGCTGGTATGCTTCTCCATCTTACGACTGCTGGCGAATTGCTGGGAGAATTGATTAACCAACTCAGCAAACGACCCGATGGATTTGGGTTTGAGATTGATTAACCATTGGAGCGCTGGACCAGTGAGAGTTGCTCCAAAACTCTTACACATGCATACTTCCTGGTACATAAATGGGATCGAGATCGTCCACATGAGCTGCTTATATTGCGCGACGTGCTCAGTCGGATCGGTCACACCCGAATACTTGGGAGTGAAGGCAGGAATGTTATATTTCTTTGGGACCTCGACGGTCGCAATCTCGTCGATGAAGGGCGATGCCTGATACCCCGAGCGAGGCTCGACGTCGATAGGCACGGCTGCCCCAGGCAACTTAGCGAGCAAGGACAGGACACGCTCATTTTGGTCTTCTAACATCTTCAAACGCTGAGCGACGGGATCGTTAAGATCGGGATTTGCCCCTGTCGAGGGATTGTCCCCTGGGCTAGTTCCATTACCATGTGACGAACCATTGGTGTCCCCGTTGAACGGGACGAAATATGGCTGCGACCCATAGTGGAATTGTTGCGGTCCATTCTGAAATAGCTGCGATCCTTGTGGGAAAGTCTGCGATCCACCTTGAGGTCCATTCTGAAATGGCTGCTGAAATGGTTGGGACCCTTGCTGGAAAGGTTGCGACCCATTATTCACGGGTGGTGGCCTTATGTGCTGAGGAGGAACTGTCCCAAACTGAGGATTTGGGTTAAACGACCCTGGCTGTTGATTCTGCATGAACGGGCCTGGATGCTGATTCTGCGCGGATGAACCTGGATTTGGGACAAATGGTCTAGGGCCATTCTGGTCGAACGATCTTGGAACTGGGTTCTGCACGAACGGCCTAGGACCATTTTGAGGCCCAAGAGGATTTCTTAACCGTGCGATCTCCTCAGCTGCTCTGCGATTCTGCTCCGCCATGGCATTGAGCTGATTCCTGGCGACTTCGAGCTCATGATACATCTGAGCGACGGCTTGCTGCGGATTTCCAGAGGCTGCCATTTTCCTGCAACAGAAAATAGAAGAAAACTCCAAGAAACTATTAGTAGGGTGCACGTTCGTCGAGGATTTTCTCTAGATGAGGTCCCACGGATGGCGCCAAACTGTTAATGCCAAAAATCACACCAAAGGGACAACTTAAGGTCGATGTGGACTTAATCAACTAAAGAAATGATCTTTCGAAGAGACGTGCGACGAGGGAAAAAATAAACGAGACAAGGAATTTGATGACGCAGGAAAAAACTCAAACGAGGAAAAAACCTGCGGACGACAGTGGGTGTCGTCGTTGCACTATGGTCGCCAAACAGGGGCGATGTCCTTGGTGTTCCGGGTGTCGATCGTACAATGATTACAATACAAATGGAGGAAATACTTCGAAATGTAAAGTACAAGTGTTTAAATGTGAAAACAGGTGTTTGTCGTGTGTGAATACAAAGTGTGAACTTCTGGTCGAGGGCTGTTGTCGTGCGTCGAGAGCGATACTTGAGATTTCCTTCGAGTGCTCTTGAGTTCGCTGTAAGATTCTGGCTTTCAATACTTAATCTCAGAGTTAGAATGTTCTTTGATATGAGTTTGGATTATTTTCTCTGCTATGTGGTGATATTCGCTGAAGTGTATTGGATGTTAACTGATGTCCCTTAAAATGAAGCTTTAGCTTGTCTTTTATAGCTTTCACGTCATTAATTAACTCCATTAATGATTCAATCAACGGCTACAACGGCTGGATACGGTCGCCAGAGTGATTATCCATGATGATCTTCGTCCGTTACGGTTATCGATCGTTGATGGTTGCGCCGGTTATATCCGTTGCTCTTTAATGACTTTGACTCCTGCATTAAACACTTAACAAACGTAACAGTCAAGGTTAAAGTTAGCTTTGGTCGTCGGTACAATGATCTTACGCGATGGTCGTACGGGACGGGCGATACTATGGTCGAGCGTCATGGGGAACGTACGACTTACCTTTTACGGGCGATGACGAATGTTTTCTGGGTTCTCGTCGAGACCTTATCTTAATACAAGATTTGGATTATGACGTGCGTCTTACCTGCTCCGGTCGTGGTCGTACGACGTGATTTTTTGCCCAAACAGCTGCCCTGGCGACATACCGAAATCTCGCATGAAATCCTTGGATAAAGCCGAATACGACCATTCAAACCCTATTTTGAAGGGATACTCATATATTACAAAGTATCCTTCAGGACAACTCCCAGGACGTGTACTCCCTGGACATATCAGTTCTATCTCTGCAGGTATTTTCGCTAAACACCTAAAGGTATTTAAGTCTTCCTGACTCGTGATAGAACTCTTTGGTTCAGACGACATTATTTGTCAGAATAAAGAGAGGAGCAATGAAGATGAAGGTGAGAAAGTAATGCCTTATATAGGCACTCTAAGCCTTGAATCGCTATAGTCTCTCGCAAATTTGGAAGGGATTCGAAGAAGAACAACAAGTATATCAAGAAGAGATCTTTGCTTAAAACTCTCTGAGATCGTAAACAGAAGAAGATCAATCATGATCTTTACTTATACAAATGATCATGTCAGGTCGAGTCCTCAGATGATCGCCATGCGTTCTCGACTTTTCGTATGACCACACAGATCATCGACACCTGGCCAAGACAGCTGGTAAGCACAATCGTGCGTCAGTATGACGTCACGACCTCGTTTTCTCTTCGACTTCTCGTTCAGTTAGAATTGAACC
Source organism: Saussurea involucrata (assembly GCA_033807775.1). Taxonomy (NCBI): domain Eukaryota; kingdom Viridiplantae; phylum Streptophyta; class Magnoliopsida; order Asterales; family Asteraceae; genus Saussurea; species Saussurea involucrata. The sequence continues at coordinate 118,549,158 of CM066322.1, forward strand.
AATCCGGTTCCGAGACAACTGTTAATGCCAAAAATCGCACCAAAGGGACAACTTAAGGTCGATGTGGACTTAAACAACTAAAGAAAGAATCTTTCGACGAGACGTGCGACGAGGATAAAAATAAAGAAACAAGGGATTTGATGACGCAGGAAAAACCTCAAACGAGGAAAAAACCTGCGGACGACAGTGGGTGTCGTCGCTATACTATGGTCGCCAATCAGGGGTGATGTCCTTGGATACGGGTGTCGATCGTACAGAGATTACAATACAAATGAAGAAAATGCTTCGAAATGTAAAGTACAAGTGTTTTGTCACACCCCGCTAAAGCGGAAACACGGGATGTCACAGTTAATGTTTCAAAAGCAATAGGTAGAAGACAACACCAACTCATCACATCAAAATAGTACCAATACAACGAGTTTTAAAAGAAAATACAACTTGTCCATAAAAACGTAAAGTACAATGACATGATGAAATAATTTGATGACGCTAAAGTGATGCCTTCTAAAGTGCGTCCTTACTTGTTACTTCCTGAAAAGCATGTAAAAGAGAGTGTCAACTAAAAATAGTTGGTGAGTTCATAGGTTTTTGCATACACAAAGAGTGTAATGTAAGTTGCAAAGTTTCGTTCTTTCAAAGAAAGTAGTACAACCCTCGGTTGTAAAGTTTCGTTTTGTTTTGCATGCTCATGGTATATATAGTGTAATGCGAAATGCCTCAGAGGTAGCAAACTAAGCCATTACTAAGCCTCATGACCTTGTGTTCATTTGCCCCGAGTCATCATGTCCTATCATTAACATGGCGTTGTAGTAATTAATGCACCCTGTTTTATCGTAGGTGGGTGGTCAACCAAATAACGTTATCCATAATTACCATGGCTCACACGCATGTGAGTTAATAAGTAATGTTAAGAGCGTTGGGGACTTTTTGTATATGATAGATTGCAAACTTAGAAGCTTTAACATGTGCATATGTACCATAAAGAGCGTTAAACATGCGTAAAAGTTCGGAAATAAAACAATTTATTTCGAATAAAGTTTTGAATCATGTTCTTCACCCCAAAATATGTAAAACAGTAAAAGGGTTGTGAAGACTCACAAGGTTGAAATAATAGTAACATGCTTTTCACCCCAAAATGTATAAAACAGTAAAAAGGGGCTATGAATACTCACGGTGGTTTGCGTAGGTGTTTCCCGAATGCGTAATGTGATTCCGAAATGAGATCCTACTTCGATCCTACGAATGTAAGGACACTAGTAAGACTCTAGGTTCTAGACTTTGTCACTTAAATCTCCATCTCATCATAAAATGCCTTTGTTGTTAAATTTGTATGTTGTTAAATGTTCTTTAATAGTTCATACTTAGAAAGAACGTTACATGTGATGGTTTTAAAATTACCGAAGTGTTGTAGAGGTAATAACGAAAATAAATGTTTTAGGTCCATATGTAAATATGGTTTGGTGTTAGGTCATGTGTATTATGTATGTATGTACCACAATTCCATCATAAAAGATAAGAAAAGTTAGTAGTTAGATGTTAGATGTTAGATGCGTAAATGAAATGCGTAAATAAATACGTATAGGTATATTCCACAATTCCACCATGCAAATGGTGAAACGGGTAGAGTTAGATTAGTAATTATGTCTAAGTAATATATGTATAATATACCACAATTTCATCACCAAAGGTGAGGAAAAGGATCAAGAGATAGCATATAGCTAGTATACAATATAGTTGTTAGTAGTCAGAATTTGTTAGTCACTTTCGGTTACTGTTTCGATAACTTCCAGAGATTATTTGGTTCTGGTATTTTGTAGTCGGGTACTTCCATGTGTTAGGAAACTTTTGACATAATATTCATGATTTTTGGATCAACATAAGTACATAAAATAACACTTGACAAAAACAGTGACAGAAACACGTAGCTGTTGCACACTGTTTTTGTAAAAACTGTTTGAGGGTTCAAAACTTAATATTTTTCGGTGATTCCAGTGGGGTTTGATTCCCAACTTATAAAAGTAAATTCCAGAAAAAGAATCACTGTATTTGGGCCATATTTGAGAGAGATAAGGGCATGCAAAGTCAGTAGAAATTTCTGACAGCAAGCTGATGAAAAAGGTCTTTTATATAAAAGCTATTTTCTAATTGGTTCTTCAAAAGATTTTGTTCTTTTTGTCAAGACACGATTTTTACTCAACTAAATCACATATTTTCAGATGAAATCTTTGCTTTTTAATCATCCCAAGCAACATGCAAGGAACTTTAGAAAATCATCTTGCCAAAATACTTTCAAAACTTGTTGTTTTTGAGCTTTTGTAAACACATGCATACCAAACATTCTTAGGTCACTAATATGGGTTTGATTATGGATTCATCACCCTTTTTAATGACATGCAAGATGTCATGGTGATAGATCTACAAACATTAGTTTGCCAAGAGTTGGATTTAGCAAGAAGAAGATGAAAACTTAGAGTTTTTAGAAGTTGAACTTTGAAAGGGAAGAGAAAGTTGTAGGAGGATGATTAAAGAAAGTTACTAAAATATTTTTACCTTGATTTCTTGGAGATATGTGGCTGATCTTGGAGCCTTGGAGAAGAGAATTCTTGAGAGAATATGGAGGTTTTGAGAGAAGAGTTTGTGAAGTGAGTGAAGAGTGAAAATGGAGAGGGAGAGGGGGTATTTATGGAGTGAGAAAGAGGGGTTAGGGTGGTGGTGGTGTGTGTGGCCGGTTTTGGGAGAGGGGAAAGGGAATGTGTGGAGTGTGGTTTTGTATAAAATGATTGTGTTTGTATTTAAATTAAATTTTTATTTAAATCTTTTAATTAATTAAATTATTAAACATTTTTAATTAGTTGTTATTAATAATAATACTAGTTTAATTTGCTAGTATTTATTTTGTAAGGTATATGTATATAAGTATATATATATTTAAGTGTATTCATGTTTTTAATTGGCATTTTATGAGATGTATGGATAATTTCCTAAATTGAGGGATTTTAGACTGGATTTCTAAATTTTCCCTACTGTGTCGGGTTTACTGCTAAAACTAGACAGTGTGACATAGAATAACTGTATCTGACATAATTAGTGCAGTTCTAACCTGAACGTGATTTTCACGGTTGTCACAGTCTCCCCCGGTTAAAAGAATTTCGTCCCGAAATTCAAGAACTTTCGTCCGTAACCGATTGTTTAGCAAATAAGTGAGGATACTTATGTTTCATGTAATCCTCTCGTTCCCATGTGTACTCAGGCCCACACCTTGTGTTCCAATGAACTTTCACTATTGGAATCTTGCTTCGCCTAAGACGCTTGACCTCTCGGTCAAGTATTTCGATTGGTTTTTCAACGATGCACAGTTTTTCATTGACTTGGACTTCCTCCAAAGGTACGGTTATTTCCTCGTTGACTAGGCATTTCTTTAGATTGGACACGTGAAAGGTGTTGTGAATTGCACTTAGTTCCTTTGGCAATTCCAGCCTGTATGCTACTGGTCCGATTCTTTCGGTGATTTTGAAGGGTCCAATGTATCGAGGGCTTAATTTTCCTCGCTTTCCAAATCGGACAGTTCCCTTCCAAGGGGATACTTTCAGAAAAACTCTATCGCCAACTTGAAACTCTAAGGGTTTCCTACGGTTGTCAGCATAGCTCTTTTGACGATCTTGAGCTGCTTTGAGTCTATCCCTGATGATTGCGATCTTGTCGGTGGTTTCTTGCACAATGTCTGGACTAGACAATTGTCTATCTCCAATCTCCAACCAACAAAGAGGTGATCGACACTTGCGTCCATACAGTGCTTCATATGGCGCACACTTGATACTGGTGTGATAGCTATTGTTGTAGGAAAACTCAACTAATGGCAAGTGGTTATCCCAACTTCCTCCGAAGTCTAACACACATGCTCGAAGCATGTCCTCTAACGTTTGAATGGTTCTCTCACTTTGGCCGTCTGTTTGGGGATGATAGGCGGTACTTAAATTCAACTGCGTTCCCAATGCTCTTTGAAGTGACTGCCAAAATCGAGACGTGAAACGGCTATCTCTATCTGAGATGATAGAAATCGGGACTCCATGTCGCGTAACAATTTCCTTGATGTAGATCTGAGCCAGTTTTTCCATCTTGCAGTCTTCTCGAATCGGTAGGAAATGTGCAGATTTCGTGAATCGGTCTATTATAACCCAAATAGAGTCATGCCCTCGGGCAGTTCTCGGAAGTTTGGTTATAAAGTCCATGGTTATTTGTTCCCATTTCCACTGGGGAATCTCTGGTTGTTGAAGCAAACCAGATGGTTTCTGATATACCGCTTTGACTTTTGAGCAAGTTACACATTTTCCTACGTATAAAGCAATATCCTTTTTCATTCCTGGCCACCAATAATATTCCCTTAAATCCTTATACATCTTATCTGCACCAGGATGAATCGAATATCGTGACTTGTGAGCTTCGTGCAGGATTATCTCCCGTACGTCGTTAGCTTTTGGGATCCAAACTCTATCCTTGAAATAACGTACTCCATCCACCTTAGTCTCAAATCTGCTTTCTATGCCGTGAAGGGTTTCGTCCTTCAAGTTTTCCGTTTTCATTGCTTCGGTCTGAGCTTCAAGAATTCGAGTCTTTGAGCTTGTTTGTACAAGAGCTCCCATTGCTCGTACACGTGAAGGTTTTGTCTTTTCCTTCCTACTCAAGGCATCAGCCACTACGTTGGCTTTACCTGGATGATAATGAATATCACAATCGTAATCACTGAGTAGTTCTACCCATCTTCTTTGTCTCATGTTCAACATTTTCTGGTCTAGAATATGCTGAAGGCTTTTATGATCGGTGAAGATGGTACACTTGGTGCCGTACAAATAATGCCTCCAAATCTTTAGAGCAAAAACCACAGCTCCGAGCTCTAAATCGTGTGTGGTATAGTTCTTCTCATGAACTTTCAGTTGTCGCGAGGCGTATGCTATCACCTTGTCCTTTTGCATCAATACGCAACCTAATCCTTGATGAGACGCGTCGCAATATACCACAAAGTTATCGGTTCCTTCCGGTAACGCCAGAATTGGTGCATTGCACAACTTCTTCTTCAATAACTGAAAGGCCTTTTCTTGTGATTCTCCCCAAATAAATTTACTATCCTTTTGGGTCAGTGTTGTGAGTGGTTTAGCGATTTTGGAGAAATTTTCAATAAATCGCCTGTAATACCCTGCCAATCCCAGAAATTGACGAATTTCTGTTGGCGTCTTTGGAGCTTCCCATTTCTTAACAGCTTCCACCTTAGCTGGATCTACGTGAATTCCTTTTTCTCCAATTACGTGCCCAAGAAAGTGTACTTCTCTAATCCAAAATTCGCACTTAGAGAATTTGGCATACAATTTCTGTTCCTTAAGGAGTTCTAGAATTACGCTTAAATGCTGCTCGTGATCCTCCTTACTTCGAGAGTAAATCAGAATGTCATCTATAAATACTATCACAAACTTGTCAAGGTATGGTCGGCATACCCTGTTCATTAAATCCATGAATACTGCTGGAGCATTGGTTAAACCGAAAGGCATAACCAAAAACTCGTAGTGTCCATAACGGGTCCTAAAGGCTGTCTTAGGAATGTCCTCCTCTCGAACTCTTAATTGATGCTAACCTGATCGAAGATCAATCTTAGAAAAATACGTTGCGCCTTGCAACTGGTCGAATAAATCGTTTATTCGAGGTAGAGGATATCGGTTCTTGATCGTTAACTTGTTCAATTCCCTATAGTCGATGCACATTCGAAACGATCCATCCTTTTTCTTAACGAACAGAACTGGAGCTCCCCAAGGTGAAGAACTTGGTCTAATAAATTCCTTGTCCAACAGTTCCTGAAGTTGGCTTGACAACTCTTGCATTTCGGCGGGTGCTAAACGATAGGGTGCCTTAACTATAGGTGCTGCTCCGGGTATAAGGTCAATTTGAAATTCAACTTGTCTAAACGGGGGCAGTCCAGGCAATTCGTCAGGAAACACTTCCGGGTGATCCTTTACCACGGGAATGTCTTGAATTCGCCTTTCCTTGGACTTCTTCTCGTCTATGAGTGCCAAAAATGCAACACATTCCTTCCTCAGATACTTACGAGCCTTAATACTTGACACCAGCTCTACGCTTCTTCCAACTTTGTGTCCTTGTATTACTAGGGTTCATCCGTCTTGCAAAGGTATTCTAATCGACTTATCAAAACAGCAAATCTCCGCTCGATTCTTAGATAACCAGTCCATTCCTATAACTATGTCAAAACTCCCCAATTCGATAGGAATAAGATCAACGCTAAACAATTTATCGGCTAGATTTAAGGTACAATCTAAGATTACATCCTTAGCCTCGAATTTGTGACCATTAGCAACCTCAATAACATAAGCATCCGACATTCTCCTAGATTCCAAGTTAATTAGTGGTCTAAACTCCAATGAAATAAAACTTCTATCCGCTCCAGTGTCAAATAATACTGATGCGTAGTGTTTGTTTATGAGAAACGCACCTGTCACCACATTAGGGTCGCGACGTGCTTCGTCAGCTCCCATGACAAATGCCCGTCCTCGAGCCTGTCCTCCTTGATTCCCCTGATTGACTTGTCTCGTCTGGTTCCCCTTGTAGTTAGTGTTCGGTTTCCTCCCAAACTTCGGGCAGGTATTCCGGTAGTGATCCGGACTTCCACATTCATAACAAGCCCTCCTTCCTTCCATAGGGCCCTTTCCGCTTTTACAGAACTTAGCGGGATGACCTAGCCGTTTACAGTTATCACAGATGACGCAGGCTCCTTCGTGATGGTAGTTACACTTGTTACACTTAGGAAAGGATCCCTTGTACTGACCTGGTTCCTCTGTGCTTAGTCCGAAATTCCTTACAATACTCCTATCCTTACTTGCACTACCAAGGGATTTCTTTCCTGACTGGTACTCCGGCTTCCTCTTATGGCTAGCACTACCCGATGATAGAGTTCCAGCTCTCACAGCATCGTTTGTTAGGGTAGTTGCCATTGCTACAACCTCTTGAATTGTGGTCAATTTTGCCGAGGTAACCATTCCTCGAATTCCCGGTGCTAATCCCCATAAGTATCGGTCAATTCTTTTACTCTCGGGAGTGACCATGTGAGGTACCAGTTTCGCAAGTTCGTGGAAACGAGCTGTGTATCGATCTATGTCAGCTCCGATCATAGTATGGTTCCAAAACTCAACTTCCAGCTTCTGAATTTCACTCTTAGGGCAGTACCCCTCCATGAGCAATTCTTTGAATTCCTCCCATGTGAGCTTGTAGGCATCTTCCCTTCCACGGGTTTGAACCTGGATATTCCACCAAGTTAGTGCCCTACCTTGGAGTTGACATGTAGCATATTCCACCTTGCGGTCCTCCGAACATTTGCTAATATGGAGCACCGACTCCATGCTATCAATCCATGCAAGCAATCCTACGACGCCTTCCTTTCCGTGGAATTCTTTGGGCTTACAAGACATAAAGGTCTTGTAGTTACATCCGGTATCTTTATTACTCGAGCTTCCTCCACTACCTCCTTGATTTCTTGGGATTTCATTGAGGCCGGCGGTTACTTGTGAGACGATGTTAGGTATGGCTTCTTGAATGTGTTGTGCAATGATTCGTGCTATGTCGGGCGTTTGGTTTTCGGGGGTATTTTCCGTGTGACGTGTAGACCTTCTTGGAGGCATGATTCTAAAACATTTTTGTAAAAGAAATTTGTTTTAGTATAGTTTGTAAAGTCTTTGAATTCGTATTTTCAAAAAGTTTAAGATTAACAAGTTTTCCTTCGGATATTTGAGCAATAAGTAAAGTGTAGAGTATTTAGACAATTTAACTAAAAACTTCCCAGACATTTTCATTAATTTTTGGTGGTTTTACAAAATTTCCGGCGTATATCATATACCGGTACAATTTTAAATGGAAGTACAACTTAAAATAAATGATAAGTAATAAAATATTTTCTCCAAAAGATCATTCCCCATGCCAAACCCGTTCATACTATGCCAAGTATGCTTCTAGCACGAGTAGAAACAACAACAACATTAGCACCATTCCTACAACCAAGCTTGTAGCTTGAGCCCTTGATGCCATCTCTCTCGCCATCTTTGCACTATCCCTCGCTTGCGTCGACACGACGGTTAGTTGGTGCGTGAGTTCTACTAGCTCTGTTAGAACTTGAGCTTGATGAGTCACTCTGACTTGACATCCATGCAACTCGGTTGTCATGGCCCGAATGTGTTGATCCCTTGCTATTCCTAACTCAGTCAAGCGTCCAATCGGTACGCCAGGGACAACCCTTGATGGTTCTGGCGCCTCGGGACGAGGAGTTGCTAGCGTGACTCTCCTAGGGATCGGAACACTTTTCCTAGCCGTTTGACGGATACGAAGTCCTCCGGACGACGGTTGTACGATTATTGGAGTGGGTCTTGGTAGAACCGTGTTGGGTGATACTCTCGGTCCATCGTATGGGTCTCGTTCGCTCGACACCTCGGGTTCCGAGTCCGTGCTATTGTAGGGGTCATCTTCTTGTCGGTTGCTAGACGGGATATCTTGCGATCGCCCCGTGTTGTGGCCCGATGCATTGGTTGAGTATGACGCGGGAGTGTAAGAAGGATTTGATGACGACGACATAGTGAAACTGAAGCAAAAGTGTACTTAGTAACCTATCGCATAAAGGATGTATCCTATCCTACGCCATGTCTATGTTCTAAGCATGCTCCTAACGAGTGTATGTAAAAATCGACATACTCCTACTATAACCATTTCTAGTCTCGCATTAACCTACCTTAATCAAACATAGGTGATCAGGCTATGTTTAATTGAAGTCTGTTATTGCCATTCTAGACTTAGTTATACTAGTAGTAAGTTTAAATGTTTTCATGTCAGTTTTTGGACAATTGGTTATAGTTGGGTTCTTCCGATGAAAGACCGATGTTCTCTATAACCTTTGGCTCTGATACCACTTCTGTCACACCCCGCTAAAGCGGAAACACGGGATGTCACAGTTAATGTTTCAAAAGCAATAGGTAGAAGACAACACCAACTCATCACATCAAAATAGTACCAATACAACGAGTTTTAAAAGAAAATACAACTTGTCCATAAAAACGTAAAGTACAATGACATGATGAAATAATTTGATGACGCTAAAGTGATGCCTTCTAAAGTGCGTCCTTACTTGTTACTTCCTGAAAAGCATGTAAAAGAGAGTGTCAACTAAAAATAGTTGGTGAGTTCATAGGTTTTTGCATACACAAAGAGTGTAATGTAAGTTGCAAAGTTTCGTTCTTTCAAAGAAAGTAGTACAACCCTCGGTTGTAAAGTTTCGTTTTGTTTTGCATGCTCATGGTATATATAGTGTAATGCGAAATGCCTCAGAGGTAGCAAACTAAGCCATTACTAAGCCTCATGACCTTGTGTTCATTTGCCCCGAGTCATCATGTCCTATCATTAACATGGCGTTGTAGTAATTAATGCACCCTGTTTTATCGTAGGTGGGTGGTCAACCAAATAACGTTATCCATAATTACCATGGCTCACACGCATGTGAGTTAATAAGTAATGTTAAGAGCGTTGGGGACTTTTTGTATATGATAGATTGCAAACTTAGAAGCTTTAACATGTGCATATGTACCATAAAGAGCGTTAAACATGCGTAAAAGTTCGGAAATAAAACAATTTATTTCGAATAAAGTTTTGAATCATGTTCTTCACCCCAAAATATGTAAAACAGTAAAAGGGTTGTGAAGACTCACAAGGTTGAAATAATAGTAACATGCTTTTCACCCCAAAATGTATAAAACAGTAAAAAGGGGCTATGAATACTCACGGTGGTTTGCGTAGGTGTTTCCCGAATGCGTAATGTGATTCCGAAATGAGATCCTACTTCGATCCTACGAATGTAAGGACACTAGTAAGACTCTAGGTTCTAGACTTTGTCACTTAAATCTCCATCTCATCATAAAATGCCTTTGTTGTTAAATTTGTATGTTGTTAAATGTTCTTTAATAGTTCATACTTAGAAAGAACGTTACATGTGATGGTTTTAAAATTACCGAAGTGTTGTAGAGGTAATAACGAAAATAAATGTTTTAGGTCCATATGTAAATATGGTTTGGTGTTAGGTCATGTGTATTATGTATGTATGTACCACAATTCCATCATAAAAGATAAGAAAAGTTAGTAGTTAGATGTTAGATGTTAGATGCGTAAATGAAATGCGTAAATAAATACGTATAGGTATATTCCACAATTCCACCATGCAAATGGTGAAACGGGTAGAGTTAGATTAGTAATTATGTCTAAGTAATATATGTATAATATACCACAATTTCATCACCAAAGGTGAGGAAAAGGATCAAGAGATAGCATATAGCTAGTATACAATATAGTTGTTAGTAGTCAGAATTTGTTAGTCACTTTCGGTTACTGTTTGGATAACTTCCAGAGATTATTTGGTTCTGGTATTTTGTAGTCGGGTACTTCCATGTGTTAGGAAACTTTTGACATAAGATTCATGATTTTTGGATCAACATAAGTACATAAAATAACACTTGACAAAAACAGTGACAGAAACACGTAGCTGTTGTACACTGTTTTTGTAAAAACTGTTTGAGGGTTCAAAACTTAATATTTTTCGGTGATTCCAGTGGGGTTTGATTCCCAACTCATAAACGTAAATTCCAGAAAAAGAATCACTGTATTTGGACCATTTTTGAGAGAGATAAGGGCATGCAAAGTCAGTAGAAATTTCTGACAGCAAGCTGATGAAAAAGGTCTTTTATATAAAAGCTATTTTCTAATTGGTTCTTCAAAAGATTTTGTTCTTTTTGTCAAGACACGATTTTTACTCAACTAAATCACATATTTTCAGATGAAATCTTTGCTTTTTAATCATCCCAAGCAACATGCAAGGAACTTTAGAAAATCATCTTGCCAAAATACTTTCAAAACTTGTTGTTTTTGAGCTTTTGTAAACACATGCATACCAAACATTCTTAGGTCACTAATATGGGTTTGATTATGGATTCATCACCCTTTTTAATGACATGCAAGATGTCATGGTGATAGATCTACAAACATTAGTTTGCCAAGAGTTGGATTTAGCAAGAAGAAGATGAAAACTTAGAGTTTTTTAGAAGTTGAACTTTGAAAGAGAAGAGAAAGTTGTAGGAGGATGATTAAAGAAAGTTACTAAAATATTTTTACCTTGATTTCTTGGAGATATGTGGCTGATCTTGGAGCCTTGGAGAAGAGAATTCTTGAGAGAATATGGAGGTTTTGAGAGAAGAGTTTGTGAAGTGAGTGAAGAGTGAAAATGGAGAGGGAGAGGGGGTATTTATGGAGTGAGAAAGAGGGGTTAGGGTGGTGGTGGTGTGTGTGGCCGGTTTTGGGAGAGGGGAAAGGGAGTGTGTGGAGTGTGGTTTTGTATAAAATGATTGTGTTTGTATTTAAATTAAATTTTTATTTAAATCTTTTAATTAATTAAATTATTAAACATTTTTAATTAGTTGTTATTAATAATAATACTAGTTTAATTTGCTAGTATTTATTTTGTAAGGTATATGTATATAAGTATATATATATATTTAAGTGTATTCATGTTTTTAATTGGCATTTTATGAGATGTATGGATAATTTCCTAAATTGAGGGATTTTAGACTGGATTTCTAAATTTTCCCTACTGTGTCGGGTTTACTGCTAAAACTAGACTGTGTGACATAGAATAACTGTATCTGACATAATTAGTGCAGTTCTAACCTGAACGCGATTTTCACGGTTGTCACATGTTTGAACGTAAAAACAGGTGTTTGTCGTGTACGAAACAAAGTGTGAACTGCTGGTCGAGGGCTGTTGTCGTGCGTCGAGAGCGATACTTAGAACAATGGTTCATCACTTCAGGTGTTCTTGAATATTGTTTCGGTTGTTAATCGCCAGATATTCCATGTCTTGAAATGTTGATTGAGCTTGATATTTATAGTCTTCGCGTCCTTAGCTTCATCCATAAATGCTCCTTTAATGGCCTTAACGGTCGGAAACGGTCGCCGGAGTAATGATCTTCGTCCGTTACGGTCGCCGGCTATTTAATGATTGCGTCGGTTATAGTCGTTGCTCCCTAATGACTTTAACTCCTGCATTAAACATTTAACAAACTGTCATGGTGAACGTTAGCTTTGGTCGAGGTCGCACGTCCTTATGTAATAGGCGTGCGGATCGGGCGATGCTTTGGTCGAGCGTCGTAAGAAACTCTCGACTTTCCTTTTATGAGGGACGACGATGGTGTTCTGGGTCTTCATCGAGACCTTATCTTAATACAGAATATAGTCCCTAATCATACATCTTACTTGTTCTGGTCGCGGTCGAGCGACGTGATTTTTTGCCCAAACAGTTTGCCCCCAAAATTTAAAAATTGAATATCAAATTTAAGTTTTAAATTTTGCTTGTCGAACGCTTAGACTTGTGACCTGGGTTGATGGACTTACCTGGTTGTCGTGGAACTAGACCGGTTCGCCTTTAACTGAACGAGAAAAAGTTATGATGTCATCCTGACGTACGATGATGCTTACCCGTTGTCGAGGACAGGTGTCGAAGATCCGGGCGGGCATGCGAAAGGACGGGGATGCGCGACGGTCATCAAAGGGCTCGACCTGACATGATCGACTGCATAAATAAAGATTATGATGGATCTTTTCTTGGCGATTTCCGTTCGATTGAAACTTACAAGAATCTTCGACCTAATTTAAGTTTTTCTGAGATCATATAAGATACGACTCTCCAGTTTGCGTATGCGGCGCAAGTCTATCGCTAGAAAGCCTAGAAAAAACTGGGATATCTGGGGCCTTTCAAAAGTGCAAATCAATTTAACGGGGCTGGCAATGTCGACAGAGCCTAGAAGCACCATTAAAAACGAAGAAGATCTCGACGACTTTAGAAGTCTAGCGAGGATTCCCATGGGGATTACCGTAAGCAAGGTTGGCAAGGTTCGACCAGAAATGTGCCCCGAGGGGTACGTTGTTATATACGAATACCCGTTCAAAATAGGCTTTCACTGGCCATATTCGCCTTTTGTCAAAGAGTTCATGTGTGAATTTGATCTTTCGCTGGGGCAATTGATGCCCCAGTTCTGGCGAGTTATCTTGATCATCGAACGACTTACCTCCAACTGGAATCCACCGATGAATGTGAGGGACCTTCTGACGGCGTATAAGGTCAAGAATGACCGGTACCGTCGCTATAGTTTGTTTTCAAGGTTCAAGGGTGATCGTCCCCTGGTTTTAAATACTGCGGTCAACGACCGTGGATGGAAGAAGAGGTACGTATTCGTACGGATGTCGACGCTGGAAACTGATAGTGACTGGATTAGGGAGGGTTGGAATATGACGGGTGAGCCTTTGACTGTATGTTTTCATGTTATTCTGTTGCTCGATTGTTTTTTCGACTGATCTTCTTTTTTATGCGTAGATATTGATTTCGATAAGGTAGAGCCGGATGATGCTTCTCGGGCTAAGATCGAAAAGTTCTTAGAATTTAGTACTGAAGACCGGTCGTACGTCACGCGTCATTTGATAGACGAGGATGATGACACCGTTTTCTTGAGCGATAGAGTGAGGATGGGTCGAGAGGAGAAAGAAGAAGAGGAGGACTCTGAGAAGACTGAGGAGGAAGAGAAGAGTGAAGAACCAGAGGTAGAGATAATTGGTAAGTATTTTTTTTTGTCTTCTTTTCGCTTAACCTGGTCTTTCTCTGTTCTGAATCGTCTAATTTCTTTCTTTTACCGTACAGGTGAATCTCAAGCGCAGGCGACATCTTCTGTTGCTAGGAAGATGGCCCAAGTTGAAGTAGCTCGTGAGGCGAGGGAGAAGGACGTTTCGACAACTGGGTCGGGAGTCCTGAAGAGAAAAGAGGTCCCGATAGCCGGGTCGGGCCTCTTAAAGAGGACAAAGGTGTCCATTCTGAGGGAACCGTCTATAAAGACGGGTAACCCATCGAGGGTTGCCTTGTCCAGGAAGGCGAAGGCGTCGGTTGCGTTTGACACGACCGGCGCAAAATCTGTGGATACTGCGCAACTGGCGACGATGTCTCCCGTCGTCCTATCCGGCCCTTCATCGGCCGACAGGGGCAAAGGCGCGCAGAAGGGACCTGTGGGGGAAACGACGGTCAACTTTACGTTGCCGTCGGGTTTTCTGGACGACAATGTCTTGGACGAGACGAAGTTGTTCCCCAATTTGGAAAAATATTTGCTTTCGTCTTTCAGGGAGCGTTTTGACAGGTTCTCTTTTGAGAAGAAAGAGTTCCATGCAGCTGGACTCTTATTCTTGGTAAGTCTTTCTTTCAAGACTTGTCGTTTGTCATTGTCGTTGTTGTTGTTTACTAATGTCGCTCATATTATGATTCTTTAGGCGTTCCAAGCTTCCCTGGCATTGCAGGCCGAAACGACGAATATAGAGGTTTCAACGGCTTCTGTTACCAAAGATGAAGATGCAGCGTTAGCTAAAGAGAAAGCTGTTTTGGAGCATGAAGAAGCGATGTCGGTGCGCCTTGACCATGCTTTGGACGAATTGGATGCCCTCGGTCATACAAGAGACGAGATAAACTCGCGTTTGAAGGAGTCCCTGACTTTGATGCGCCACCAGAGAGAGAAGCTTGAGGGGATGAAGGAATCCGTAACCACGAAGAGGAAGGAAGTCGAAGGAATCAAGGCTAAGGTGATAAATTTGAAGAAGGAGTCTGATGAGTTGAAGGACGAAAATAAGTCTTTCTTATCTTATGCTCGACTTACTGCGCGTGTGGCAGTTATGCGACGTCACCTGCAGGGCTAGGATCCTTTGGCTTCAGCGTCAGATGAGCTGCGTCTCTTTTATGAGAGAGTCGGGACCGAGAGAGATCTCGACTTGGATGACGAGAAGGAGGTCGAAAATGAGGTGGCTAGCGAGGGTTTTCAGGATGAGGTATCGGACAAGGTTGTGATCGATGCTCCTCCACAACCTTAGAAAAAATGTATTTGTTTGTTTGTGCTGCTCGACCGTTAGTGGTCGATTATGTACTCGATGGTTTATATAATGAACGCAACTTTTGTTTGAACTTTATGCTTTATCCAAACCATGTTTAATTATGAATTTGAACATAGGACACATAGGAAATCATGCGACTGAGGCATACATTGTAATACGATGAGTAAAACAAATATGTGAACACGCGATTAAAGCATTTTCTAAGTTAAGAGACTTAGGGGTGAAATCGTTTAGACTTTGCGATCGTACGATTAGATCGTATAATGAGTTTGTATCGTATGCCCCTATGGAGGGATAATCAAGTCACATATCTGATCATGTATGGCGTGCGACCCTACGAATTTAAAGTCATATAGTAGACTTAGTGATTATTGTCGTGCAATTCTGTGATAATCTGTCGTGCGATTCTGCGATAAAACGATGTCGGGGGTTGGTCGTTGGCTAGCCAACGACCCTCCGATGCTTAAGTCAGTAAACGTTTTATGAGAAAAAATCGTATGAAAAAGAGTTAGAGAACGTACCATTCCAGACTCTCTCTATTGGCCCCCTGTCATTTATTACCTTATTCTTTTTGGGAGGAAAAGATAGGTTTTAAATGACAGAATGACACGGAGAAATATTGTCCTGCGTTGACTATGTTGTCGTGCGACCGAGCACCATAGTAGACTTATTAATTTAGGGATAGAGGAACGAACCTGTCAGGAGCCTGATCTTGTGACTTTGGTTTATTTTCGCGGCTTCAAGGTAGACTTGTAGCACTCACAAGCGACTTTTGGCTCACTCTAAATCTCCTGGATTCCCCATGGCGAAGGGAATTTCAACATTTGATGATACGTCGAGGGAACGACTTTCATATCATGGATCCATGGTCGTCCTAAGATGATGTTATAGGCCGACGCACAATCGATGACACTGAACTTGGTCTGCTTGTTGACTCCTTCGGCGTAGACGGGCAAGATTATCTCTCCGAAGGTGCTCGTCGCTTCTCCATTGAAACCGACCAAAGTCGTCGAACATCGGGTGATTTCCGAGCGATCGATTCCCATGCCTTTGATGGTGTTGAGACAAATACCATTTGCTGAGCTGCCCCCGTCGATCAAGACTCGACGCGTTAGACAGTTACCGACCGTGATCGGAATGATCAACCCGTCGTGATGCTTCTGATACGAGTCGCCAAGGTCGACGTGGTCGAACACAATCTCCATGGCTTCTGTTAATGCCAAAAATCGCACCAAAGGGACAACTTAAGGTCGATGTGGACTTAATCAACTAAAGAAAGGATCTTTCGACGAGACGTGCGACGAGGGAAAAAATAAACAAGACAAGAGATTTGATGACGCAGGAAAAACCTCAATCGAGGAAAAAACCTACGGACAACAAGGGGTGTCATCGCTGCACTATGGTCGCCAATCAGGGGCGACGTCCTTGGTACTGGCGTCGGTCGTACGATGATTACAATACAAATGAAGGAAATACTTCGAAATGTAAAGTACAAGTGTTTGAATGTAAAAACAGGTGTTTGTCGTGTGTGAATACAAAGTGTGAACTTCTGGTCGAGGGTTGTTGTCGTGCGTCGGGAGCGATACTTGGGCTTTCCTTCGAGTGTTCTTGAGTTCACAGTAGGGTTCTGGCTTTCAGTACTTGATCTCCAGAGTTTGAATGCTCTTTGCTATGTGTTTGGATCATTTTCTCTGCTGTTTGGTGATGTTCGCTGATGTATACTGGATGTTAACTGATGTATATCGGATGTTAGCTGATGTCCTTTGAAATGAGGCTTTAGCTTGTCTTTTATAGTCTTCGCGTCATTAATTAGCTGCATTAATGCTTCGATCAACGGCTACAACGGCTGGAAACAGTCGCCGGAGTGATTATCCATAATCCTCTTCGTCCGTTACGGCTGCTTGCTGTTAATGGCTTTGACTCCTGCATTCAATACTTAACAAACGTAACAGTCAAGGTTAACCTTAGCTTTGGTCGAAGGTGCAATGATCTTGCGCGATGGTCGTACGAGACGGCCGATACTATGGTTGTGCGTCATGGGCGACGTATGACTTAGCTTTTACGGGAGGCGACGGATGTTTTATGGGTTCTTGTCAAGACCTTATCTTAATACAAGATTTGGATTATAACGTGCGTCTTACCTGCTCTGGTCGTGGTCGTACGACGTGATTTTTTGCCCAAACAGTTTGCCCCCAAAATTTGAAAGAAGGACAGCAAATCCGAGTTTTAAATTTTGTTAGTCAAAGAAATATGACAAGTGATGGAAATTACCTTAGTTACCTGGGAACTAGGCTGGTCCGCTCTTAAGTGAACGAGAAGTCGAAAGGAGAACGAGGTTGTGACATCATGCTGACGTACGATGATGCTTACCAGCTGTCGATGCCAGGTGTCGGTGATTTACTGAGGCATATGAAAGTCGGGGATGCGTGTCGATCTTTTGAAGGGCTCGACCTGTCACGATTTCCTGAATAAATGGAGATCAAAATGGATTGTTTTCTTCAAGTTTTCATAAAGTTATCTTTTCCAGAATCTCGACTTTTTCCAAATCTTCGGTGACTGATGATCTACCGTGGGCTATGATACCCAAATCGATGACGATGTTGGTTGCTTTAGACGCGATGTCCATGGATTCTGCGCATCTGGCGACGATGTTTTCTGCTACCGCGTCGACCCTTTCGTTAGCCGACAGGGGCGAGGGTGTAAAGACGGGAGAGAATGATGGGGATTTTATGGAGATCAACTTTGCGTTGTCTTCATCCCTCTTGACTGACTATGTCCTCGTCAGGACGAAGTCACTTCCTCTTCTGGGGAAATATCAGCTCTTATATTTCAAGGAGCATTTTCCATGGATCTCTATCGAAGAGATTGGACTGTGTTTAGCTGTACTGGCGTCTTTCATAAGTTTTTCTTTCGAAACTTGTGTTTACCGATGTTTATTCTTTCGATGTGCGTTTTGCTAATACGTTCCCTTTGTATTTGTGCAGATGTTTTTGTTTTCCATCACTAAACACGTGAGGAAACTGGAGGTATTGGAGTGGAGGTCGATTGTCGAAGAGGAGATATTCCTTCCTCCAACCTCAATATTAATCTTAAGAGCCACATTCTCGGAATGCCATGGCGCGAAAGGTTGGGAGACGACTCCGGCTATACTCGTTTGATCCTTGCATCAGTTCTTCAAGATTGTCAGGATTCCGAACGCTGAGTTTTCTTTGGGCAGGATTTACGATTGCCATGTTTCCTTAGATCTTAGGGTAGTTTCTTTTTTCTGGGTTTATGAATTAGGCTTTTCATGCTCGACCGTTGGTGATTGGGTCGTTGGTATGCAACAGCTTTTGACTTTGTATTTACTTGTCCGACTATCGGTCGTTCATATGTAATCGTTCAATGAAGTTCCTTCTTTTGCTGAACTTATGTTTTTAATTACATATGTCCTGGATAAATGTAATACTGATCATAACAGTATGAAATAAACGGAGGATCGTGCGACTTAGGCTTTTATTGCAATATAACATTTGAAATATATATCATCGATGTGTTAGAACATACAAAGTATTTCTAAGTTCCAGAAACTTAGATCGAGGGATCGTTTAGACCTTACGTGTGACTGTATCGTATCATAAAACTTTAGAATATATGCCACTGTGATCAAACAATCGAGTCATGCACTTGGATACTCATGTCGTGCGTTCTTGCGATAAAGTTCGTTAGAGGTCGGTCGTGGTTTTCCAACGATTTTGCGATGCTTACCGTCGTGCTGAAAACTTTGTATGATAGGAGGGAGATTTTAAAAGAAATATTTTTTCAAATGCGTCGCATTCCAACTTCGTGGGATTTCCTGATTGTCGAGGGTTCGAAGTCGATAGGCTCCTTTACCCACGACTTCGGAGATACGATAGGGACCTTACCACTTGGTAGAAAGTTTACCTGCGTTGAGCTCCTGGGTATTCGGGAATACTCGACGGAGGACGTAATCGCCTTCTTGAAAGATTTTAACTTTGACGTGCTTATTGAAATGTCGCTCGACTGCCTGCTTCTGTGACGCCATTCTGATCAAGGCCGATTCTCTGAGCTCTTCAAGGGCGTCGAGTTCATAACTCAAATCAACCGAGTTGTGGTCGACGGACGTGTGCCTAGAAGTTGGGAGATGAACTTAGATCGGTAGGACGGCTTCGCAACCATAGACGAGAGAGAAGGGGGTTTGCCCAGTGGACGTGCGTGGCGTCGTGCGATTTGCCCATAGGACCGAAGGGAGTTCTTCAACCCACCTTCCCTTTGCAGCTTTTAATCGTTTCTTGATCGAAGCTATAATAGTCTTATTGCTTGACTCGGCAATTCCATTAGCTTGGGGATATCTGGGAGTCGAGGTTGTTAGTTTGATATTCCTGTCATCGCAGAACTGTTGGGTCCTGTCGCTTATGAATTGGGATCCATTGTCGCAGACAATTTCGGATGGAATCCCAAACCTGTATATGATGTTAGTCTGGATAAAGGAGATAACTTCTTTATCCCTAATTTGGGAGAAGGCAGCTGCTTCGACCCATTTAGAAAAGTAATCCGTGAGTACGAGGAGTAATACTTTTTGCCCCGGAGCAGGTGGTAGTTTGCCGACAATATCCATTCCCCGCCTCATGAAAAGCCATGGGACAAGCGTTGAGTGCAAAGGCTCCGAGGGTTTATGAGACGTACCTGAGTGTCGTTGACAGGGGTCACAATTTTGGACGTACTTAACAGCGTCTTGTCGCAGTGTCGGCCAAAAATACCCTTGGCGGGAGATACGATTAGCCAAGCTACAACCTCCTGAGTGATTACCACATTCGTCGTCGTGCATCTCTTGGAGGATTTTCTGGTCTTGATTTTTGCTGATGACGCACCTTAAATTTAAGCCCGTCGATGATCGCCGATAAAGCTTATTTTCGATCATGACGTACTTAGGCGCTTTGAATCTAATTTTTCGAGCCTCCATTTGTCTTCGGGGAGTTGGTCGTGCACAAGGAAATTTTGAATGTCGCGTGACCAATCATATTCCTCGTCTTCGATCTGGATGACGTATGTGTTTCCAATGGACGGCGTTGCCAGGTGAATCATAGGAATAACCTCAAATATTGGTTCAACTAAAGCTGACCCAAGGTTCGCCATTGCGTCGGCTTGAGTGTTCTGGTCTCGCGGAATTTGTTCAATAGAAAAAGATTTAAATTTTTTGGAAATTTCTTTTGCCACGCTTAGATATGCTGTCATTTTTGAATCCTTGGCTGCGAATTCTCCATTGATTTGATTTACTACCAGCAAGGAATCGCTCTTGACATGCAGTGCGGTTGCCCCCGAGTCGTTGGCCATATTCATTCCCACGATCAGGGCTTCATATTCGGCTTCGTTATTGGTGACCTTGAAGTCGCATTGGACTGAGTATACCATCTTACCCCCCTGTGGCGACTTTAAGACGACACCCAGTCCAGAGCCTCTAATGTTGGATGATCCGTCGACATGTAGGATCCAAGGCACGTCGTCGTGAGTCGCCACAGTGGACACTTCGAGCTCTGCTTCTTTTTCCAACTCAGGGCTGAAATCGGCGATAAAGTCTGCCAAGGCTTGTGATTTGATCGCGGTCCTGGGTTTGAAATCAATGTCGTAACTGCTGAGATATATGATCCACTTTGCTAAGCGACCTGTCAACTCGGGTTTCCTTAAAACAGACTTAAGAGGAAAGTTAGTTACGACAGTAATAGGATGCGATTCGAAGTAGTGTCGTAATTTTTTAGCAGCTGTGACTAGCGACAAAAGCAGTTTTTCCATGGAAGAATACCTGGTTTCTGCGTCCAAGAGAGATTTACTTACGTAGTAGATTGGTAATTGTTGTTTTTCGTCCTCTCGTGTGAGTACGGCGCTTACCGCATTTGGACTGACAGCTAAATATAATTGTAAGACCTCATGATCGTGAGGCTTCGACAACAGAAGAGGCGACGCCATATATTCCTTGAATTTTTGCAATGCTTGCTCATGATCGTTGGTCCAGTTGAAACTTTTATTTTTCCTAAGGACGTTATAAAACAGATGACATCAATCTGAAGATCGGGAGATAAACCTGTTTAGGGCCGCTACTCGACCAGTAAGCCTTTGGACCTCCTTGAAATTTCGAGGAGGTTTGATGTCGATGATGGCTTTAATTTGGTCGGGGTTAGCTTCGATTCCTCGGCGAGTGACCATGTGGCCTAAGAACTTTCCAGCACTGACTCCGAAGGAACATTTGGTAGGGTTGAGCTTCATGCTATATTCCCGAAGGATGTTGAACGA
The DNA here is from genome assembly GCA_033807775.1 of Saussurea involucrata. NCBI lineage: Eukaryota > Viridiplantae > Streptophyta > Magnoliopsida > Asterales > Asteraceae > Saussurea > Saussurea involucrata. Next base: position 118,570,445 of record CM066322.1, read on the forward strand.
TTGTCTTAGATGCTCGACATGATCGACTGCTTGCTTTGACTTGACGAGCATGTCATCAATATATACCTCCATTGTGTCGCCGAGATGGTCTTTGAACATTTTATTCACTAGACGTTGATAGGTGGATCCTGCATTTTTTAGTCCAAAAGGCATAACTTTATAACAGTAAATACCTTGGTCCGTCATAAAAGCGATTTTCTCCTGGTCCTCGACGTGCATTAAGATTTGGTTATACCCTGAATAGGCATCCATGAAGGTCAATAGTTCATGTCCTGCGGTTGCGTCGACCATGGCGTCGATATGCGGTAATGCGAAATGATCTTTCGGGCAAGCCTTATTGAGGTCGGTGAAGTTGATACAGACCCTCCATTTTCCATTCTTCTTAGCCACGACCACGACATAAGCAAGCCAGTCGGGATACTTTACTTCTCGGATCTTTCTGGTCTTGAGGAGGTTATCGACCTCATCGTTTATTACTTTATTTCTTTCAGGAGCAAATTTACGGCGCTTTTTCTTGACGGGTTTAAACGGTGGATCGATATTGAGCTTGTGAGAAATGATGTTAGGGTCAATGCCAACCATTTCATGCGACCAGGCGAAGCAGTCAGCATATTCCTGCAAGAAAGATATTATCCTTTGCCTAAGGTGTGGATCGAGAGATGATCCTATCAAGACTTTTTGCTCGGGCTTGCTTGGGTCTAAAATAACTTCTTCTAGGCAATAATCACCGATGGCTTTAGGAACATCTTGCACCCTTTCAAGCTTTCCATGCGTTGGGTCAGCGGTTCGCTCTGAGTTTCCGCCATCTGCCATTTTCCTGTGATAGAGAACAAAAGAAACTCCAAGAAACTATTAGTAGAATGCACGTTCGTCGAGGATTTTCTCAAGATGTAGTCCCACGGATGGCGCCAAACTGTTAATGCCAAAAATCGCACCAAATGGACAACTTAAGGTCGATGTGGACTTAATCAACTAAAGAAAGGATCTTTCGACGAGACGTGCGACGAGGGAAAAAATAAACAAGACAAGAGATTTGATGACGCAGGAAAAACCTCAATCGAGGAAAAAACCTGCAGACGACAAGGGGTGTCGTCGCTGCACTATGGTCGCCAATCAGGGGCGACGTCCTTGGTACTGGTGTCGGTGGTACGATGATTACAATACAAATGAAGGAAATACTTCCAAATGTAAAGTACAAGTGTTTGAATGTAAAAACAGGTGTTTTTCGTGTGTGAATACAAAGTGTGAACTTCTGGTCGAGGGTTGTTGTCGTGCGTCGGGAGCGATACTTGGGATTTCCTTCGAGTGTTCTTGAGTTCACAGTAGGGTTCTGGCTTTCAGTACTTGATCTCCAGCGTTTGAATGCTCTTTGCTATGAGTTTGGATGATTTTCTCTGCTGTTTGGTGATGTTCGCTGATGTATACTGGATGTTAACTGATGTATATCGGATGTTAGCTGATGTCCTTTGAAATGAGGCTTTAGGTTGTCTTTTATAGTCTTTGCGTCATTAATTAGCTCCATTAATGCTTTGATCAACGGCTACAACGGCTGGAAACGGTCGCCGGAGTGATTATCCATAATGCTCTTCGTCCGTTACGGCTGCTTGCTGTTAATGGCTTTGACTCCGGCATTAAATACTTAACAAACGTAACAGTCAAGGTTAACGTTAGCTTTGGTCGAAGGTGCAATGATCTTACGCGATGGTCGTACGGGATGGGCGATACTATGGTCGTGCGTCATGGGCGACGTACGACTTACCTTTTACGGGAGGCGACGGATGTTTTATGGGTTCTTGTTGAGACCTTATCTTAATACAAGATTTGGATTATAACGTGCGTCTTACCTGCTCTGGTCGTGGTCGTACGACGTGATTTTTTGCCCAAACATCTTCTAGCTCCAAATCTCCTTTGGGTCTAGACGAGAGAGGAATAGGCCGATCATCGGGCGCCTGACTGGCATGACGCTTGGCCACTGAATACGTCAGACCACACACTTTTAGAACCACCGGTGATGCAATTGACGACCTTCGCATGCTCGGGGGTCGTCGTTCGATGTCCGTTAGATGAAATAGCGACATCGTCGATGATATCCTTGAGATTTCCTTTTGGGAAATGATACGCTAATTCCTTCTTCAATGTGATACAGTCGTCTGTCGCATGACCATGATCGACGTGGAAGTCGCACCACTTTGATTTGTCTTTTTCAGCATCGTCCAGGTCGGACTTCTTTGGCCATCGGATGGTCGCTTGGGAACTTTTCAGAGCTTCGACTAGGTCCTTAGCGGTCCCTTTGAATTCGTAAGAGGATATCTTGGGGTACGGAGTGAACTTAGTCGCGGTTTTGGCTTCTGCTTTCGTCTTGAAACGAACATTTGAAATTTGGCGCGCTGGCTCTATTCTGGAAACAACCTTTGTCTTGAACTCTGGCTTTCTGACGCCTAACGACTTCTTGTCGTCAGTGTGCTTGCGACGAAAGGCGGCATCATCCTCGACCCTCATATATGCTAAGGTTCGAGCTCGGACGTCTTCGAAAGTCTCTGGGGGATACTTGGTCAGATCGATATATAGACCTGAACTATCGTCTAGACCACGCTTATAAGCTTCGATCGCAGTTTTGATGTCACAATTGCGGATACTGATCATTTTGGCATTGAATCTATTGAAATAACTTCACATAGACTCATTGGTCTTCTGCACGACATAGTACAGATCACTAGTCTGCTTTTCCATCTTACGACTGCTGGCGAATTGCCGGGAGAATTGGTTGATCAATTCGGCGAACGACCCGATAGATTTGGGTTTGAGATTGATCAACCACTGGAGAGCTGGACCAGTGAGAGTCCCCCCGAAACTCTTGCACATGCATACTTCCTGGTACATGTGTGGAATCGAGATCGTCCACATGAGCTGCTTATACTGCGCGACATGCTCGGTTGGATCGGTCACACACGAATACTTGGGAGTGAAGGCAGGAATGTTATACTTCTTTGGGACCTCGAAGGGGGCAATCTCGTCAATGAAGGGCGACGCCTGATACCTCGAGCGAGGCTCGACGTCGACAGGCACGGCTGCCCCAGGCAACTTGGCGAGCAAGGACAAGACGCGCTCATTTTGGTCTTCTAACATCTTCAAACGCTGGGCGACGGGGTCGTTAAGATCAGAATTTGCCCCTGTAGAGGGATTGGTCCTGGGACTAGTGCCATTACCATGCGACGAACCATTGGTGTCCCCGTTGAATGGAACAAAATATGGTTGCGACCCATAGTGGAATTGCTGCGGTCCATTCTGAAACGATTGTGGTCCATGCTGAAATGGCTGCGATCTCTGCTGGAAAGATTGCGATCCTTGCTGGAAAGGTTGTGGACCACTTTGGAACGGCTGGGAAAACGGCTGGGATCCATTCTGAAACGGCTGGGCGCCACCTTGCAATGGTTGGGATCCATTGTTCAAGGGTGGTGGTCGGATGTGCTGAGGGGGAATCTGCCCAGACTGGGGATTTGGAATGAACGGACCCGGCTGCTGATTCTGCATGAATGGACTTGGATGCTGATTTTGTGCGGACGGGCCTGGTCCTGGACCTGGATTCATGATGAATGGTCTAGGACCATTGTGGGGTCCAAAAGGATTCCTTAGCCGCGCGATCTCTTCAGCTGCTCTGCGATTCTGCTCTGCCATTGCATTGAGTTGATTCCTGGCAACCTCGAGCTCTTGATACATCTTAGCGACGGCTTGCTGCGGATTTCCAGGGGCTGCCATTTTCCTGCGACAGAAAATAGAAGAAACTCCAAGAAACTATTAGTAGAATGCACGTTCGTCGAGGATTTTCTCTAGATGTAGTCCCACGGATGGCGCCAAACTGTTAATGCCAAAAATCGCACCAAAGGGACAACTTAAGGTCGATGTGGACTTAAACAACTAAAGAAAGAATCTTTCGACGAGACGTGCGATGAGGATAAAAATAAAGAAACAAGGGATTTGATGACGCAGGAAAAATCTCAAACGAGGAAAAAACCTGCGGACGACAGTGGGTGTCGTCGCTATACTATGGTCGCCAATCAGGGGCGATGTCCTTGGATACGGGTGTCGATCGTACAGAGATTACAATAAAAATGAAGAAAATGCTTCGAAATGTAAAGTACAAGTGTTTGAACGAAAAAACAGGTGTTTGTCGTGTACGAAACAAAGTGTGAACTGCTGGTCGAGGGTTGTTGTCGTGCGTCGAGAGCGATACTTAGAACAATGGTTCTTCACTTCAGGTGTTCTTGAATATTGCTTCGGTTGTTAATCGCCGGATATTCCATGTCTTGAAATGTTGATTGAGCTTGATATTTATAGTCTTCGCTTCCTTAGCTTCATCCATAAATGCTCCTTTAATGGCCTTAACGGTTGGAAACGGTCGCCGGAGTAATGATCTTCGTCCGTTACGGTCGCCGGCTGTTTAATGATTGCGTCGGTTATAGTCGTTGCTCCCTAATGACTTTTACTCCTGCATTAAACACTTAACAAACGGTCATGGTGAACGTTAGCTTTGGTCGAGGTCGCACGTCCTTATGTAATAGTCGTGCGGATCGGGCGACGCTATGGTCGAGCGTCGTAAGGAACTCTCGACTTACCTTTTATGAGGGACGACGATGGTGTTCTGGGTCTTCGTCGAGACCTTATCTTAATACAAGATATAGTCCCTAATCATACGTCTTACTTGTTCTGGTCACGGTCGAGCGACGTGATTTTTTGCCCAAACAACAACCAAGGTAATTTTCAACGCAAGGCCCTGAACACCCGACAAGCAAAATGTAAGATTCGAATTTGCCATCCTACTTTCAAATTTTGGGGGCAAACTGTTTGGGCAATATTTCACCAGTCTCGACCACGACCAGAAAAGGTAAGACACATGTTATGAACTATATCTCGTATTAAGATAAGGCCTCGACAAAGACCCAAAAAACCTCCGTCATCCCCCCTAAAAGGTAAGTCGAGAGTTCCTCACGACACTCGACCTCGACGTCGCCCGTTCCTCACGACCGTCGCACAAGACCGTACGACCTCGGCCGACTAACGCGTTATACGACTGTTATATTTGTTCAGTGATTAATGTAGGAGTCAAAGTCATTAATGGACAACGGCTATAACCGACGAAATCAGTTATGAGCATCTAATCCCACATTGAAGACGACGACCGTTACAACAATCATCAAAGATCTTAATGATTCAATTAAAATCATCCGAATACTTTAAATCCCAAGTTTAATACCCAGTTTCAGGACATCGAATCATACAGGAAGAGAGATAGAACATGAGAACCGAACACCAAACAACAGAAGCAAGCGCAAACACTCAAAGAATATTCATTCGAAGCAAAGAGATCATTCATAGAAGATCGCTCTCGACGCACGACTTTCACTCTCGACCAACAGTTTACACATTGTTTTCACACACGATGCACACTGTTTTTACATTTCATACACTTGTACTTTACATTTCGAAGTCTTTCCCTTCATTTGTATTGTAATCTCTATACGATCGACATCCGAAACACCAAGGACATCGCCCCTGATTGGCGACCATAGTGCAGCGACGACTTCCACAGTCGTCCGCAGGTTTTTTCCTCGTTGAGGTTTTTCCAGCGTCATCAAATCCTCTGTCTCATTTACATTTTGCCTTTGTCGCACGCCTTTGACGAACGATTCCTTTCTTTAGTTGTTAAAGTCCACATCGACCTTAAATTGTCCCTTTGGTGCGATTTTTGGCATTAACATGTATTACCTTCATCGATCGGGGGTATGACTTTTGTAGGCAATAGGGTAATCGAAGTCCATGGGTCATGTTGAAGGAATTCCCCAGGTCGATCGAGGGTGTGATTTTTTACCCAAACAGTTAGCCCCCCGAGATTTGAATTTCAAAGCCATTTGAATTTCAGATCTCGTACCAAAGTAAAATGTGTTTATATGGAGATGTATCACTTTTGCTAAGAAAATCGACTTGGTTAGCTAAAATTGTGAGTCTAGTCGATGGTGTTTATGTAAGTTGCGACGATCGAATGATGACCTGTAATGCGCAAGATACTTGTGGTGTTCATCTGATAGTCGTAAGACGACCTTAAAACGTAAGGAACCGACGGTGATCGTAAGACGATCTTTATCAAAATGAGACGTATGGGTCAGGAGTCAATCGTAAGACGATTGATCCAAAATAAAGCTTGGCGGCAATCATAAGATGATCGAACCAAGATAAAATTTAAGGATCTTGTGATACAGTCGTTAAAGACTTATGTTCTGGCGTTCCGAGCCGATACGGTCGTTATAGACTTTTGATCTGGCGTTTAGAGCCGATATGGTCGTTATAGACCAATGATCTGGCGTTCTGAGCCGATACTGTCGTTATAGACTTATGATCTGGCGTTTAGAGCCGATATGGTCGTTAAAGGCCTATGATCTGGCGTTCGAGCCGATACGGTCGTTAGAGACCTATGATCTGGCGTTCGAGCCGATACGGTCGCTAGAGACCTATGATTAGGCGTTTACAGCTAAAACGGTCGCTAGAGACCTATGATCTGGCGTTTACAGCCGATACGGTCGCTAGAGACCTATGTTACGTTGTGTAAGTTTTGCTTTAGCGATAATCGGTAAAAAAAATTTACCTTTATATTGAACCTGAGTATTATTTTGACTCATACATGTCATGGACAGATGTAATGTCAAAAAATTCATTAAGTACAAAAATGAACAAGAAGTCGTGCTACTTGGGCTTCCATTGTAATACCACGATTAGAACGTAAGTCATAAGACTTTTTGAATCGTATAAGCAAACATAAGCGCATGCGATCAAAGCATTCATTCAGAACATGAAATTTTTCTAAGTTAAAGAACTTAGCTTGTGGGGTCGTTAGACCTCACGATCGTGTGATTTGATCATACGATGAATTTGAATCATGTGTTCATGTAGTTATTCAATCGAGTTGTCTAATAAAACTGATTGTTTATACCGTACGATTTTACTGAAGTCGTATGATAGACTTAGTAACTTATGTCGTGCGACCCTGCGATAAAGCAATGTCAGAGGTTGGTCGTTGGCTTTTCAGATGCGTTGCATTCCAGCTGCGTGGGATATCTTGACCGTCGAGGGTTTGGAGCCGATAGGCACCTTTACCCACGACTTCTAAGATACGATAAGGACCTTCCCACTTGGTGGAAAGTTTACTTGCATTAAGCTCTTGAGTGCTTTGGAACATCCGTCGGAGGACGTAGTCGCCTTCTTGAAAGACTCTTGCTTGTGATTATACGGTTAATCTTGTGACTGGCCTTTATTGGCAATCATGAGATTAAAATACGCGAGTCGCACTTATTGGCGACCTTTGCGTTTTGACATGCGTCTTACCATGACTGATGATTGTGAAATTCAATGTACAAGTCATCTTTATTGACGACGTATGTCATGACTTGCGATCATGAGATTTCAATATGCGAGTTGCTTTTATTTGCGACCGAGAATTTTTACATGTGTTTGTCGTGACGGGTGATCACAAAAAATGTGGGTCATCTTTTATTGACGACTATAAATCGCAACCTGCGTTTGCCATCACTGGCGATCATGAGAAAAAATGCGAGTCGTCTTTTATTGACGACTATAATTTGCAACCTGCGCTTGCCATCACTAGCGATCATGAGAGTAAATGCGAGTCGTCTTTTATTGACGACTATAAATCGCAACCTGCGCTTTTTTAAGTCGTAGAGACTTTGGTTTCTCACGATGTAAATCGTAAGACCTGTGTTCATATGATCTTGCGAGCCTGTAATATAAAATCGGGGGTGGTCGTTGGTTTTGACCAATGATCTTTTGATGGTTGAATCAACGATCATATATTAGATCAAAATAATTAACGAGGAGAATATACTTTAGAGTATATATATAGAGTTGTTCTAAATGGGACGTCACAGTTACCGTAACATGGAGTCGATAAGCGCCTTTTTTCCGAGGACTTTTGAAATCGAATGTAGTATTTTTTTCCAGTTTGTGAAGGGTGTTCCGAGCCCCTGAGTCCTTTGGATGATGCGATACATGCGATACTTTGACGGAGCATTTTTTTATCATGGCTTGAATCTGGCTTCGAGCCTCATTCAATTCCGATTGAAGTTGAATCAAGGGATCTTGATAATTTTCCATGTACCTGAAAGACTTTACAAGATCGTTGGAGCGATATATGTGTTGGCTTGAGATTTTCTCTAGATGGGGTCCCACGGATGGCGCCAAACTGTTAATGCCAAAAATCGCACAAAAGTACAACTTAAGGTCGATGTGGACATTTAACAACTAAAGAAACGTATCTCGAGCCAAATAACACAATCGCGAGGAAAAAGTAAAAGAGACAAGAGATTTGGTGACGTGGAAAACCCCAAAACGAGGGAAAAAACTACAGTCGACTCTATGAGAGTCGACAGTGCACTATAGTCGCCAAACAGGGGCGAAAGTCCTTGTGTTACAGGTGATTTGTATACAACAAATTACAAATAAATGTAAATATAATCTTAGTCGTGTGCAAACGACGTGGGTCGTGCGAAATAACTTGTCGTCGTGTGGTCTGAACTGTCGTCGTCAGGTGGTTCGAACTGTCGTCGTGCGATACTTGCGTGTTTGAATGCCTCGTTGTATTGAGAGAAAAATATAGAAGTGAGTATAAGTAGCTCTGTCTGTTCTCCCTTTGCTCGAAGATGGAGCAGTCTTTATATAGCTTCGGTCGGTACTGAATGTTCTTTAATTGTTGGTCTTGTAACCGCTGTCGACATTAAATGCGCTTTGATGATTGTCTTTGTAACTGCTGTCGGGCTCTAAATGGCATTGATGATTCGTCCGTTACTGGTCGTTGTGCCATAAATGCCTGTAGACCTGCATTAATGAACAAAAGAAACGGCTGTTGACCATGAATGGTTAGTGTAATCGTAAGACCATCTTAAGTTCAGGACGTCGGTCTTATGGAGCATACGACCGTTGTCGAAATACAAGACCATGTATATGACTATAAATGTCTTGTAAGACCTTATCTTAGTATAGGAATGGTCTTATAAAAATGTCGTGAGACTAGGATAAAAATGTTGTAAGACCACTAGGTCGTAAGACCAAGATGATGATGTCGTAGGACCAGAGAGATATAAGACCGACGACAGGAGACTGGCGACATAAGACTAGTGACGTAAGACTAATAACGTAAGACTAGTGACGTGTGACTGGCGACGAGTGACTGGCGACATGTCGCTAACGATGTATGTCGTGCGACGTGTAACATGCGACACGTGACGTGCGATCATGAGATGTAAAGACACTATCTTGAATGACTATTGACATAAGATGCCTTTTAATAATCGACTATCGTATGTAGGGGATAAGGCAATAATGGGTATTACCTTCATCGATCGGGGGTATTGCTTTTGTAGGCATTAGGGTAATCGAAGTCCATGGGTCATGTCGAAGGAAATTCCCCAGGTCGGTCGAGGGTGTGATTTTTTACCCAAACAGTAAATACCTTTAGGTGTTTTGCAAAAATCCCTGCGGGGATAGAGCTGATATGTCCGGGGAGTACACGTCCTAGGAGTTGTCCTGAAGGATACTTTGTAAAATACGAGTATCCCTTCAAAATAGGGTTTGAATGGCCGTATTCGGCCTTATCCAAGGCTTTCATGCGAGACTTCGGTCTATCGCCAGGGCAGTTAATGCCCCAGCTCTGGCGAGTTTTACTAGTTATTGAGCGATTGTCCGCAAAGTGGGAGTCGCCTATGATCATGAATGATTTCTTGTTGGCTTATTAAGTCAAGAGAGACAAGAACTGGCGTTATAGCCCTTATTCCAAGTACAAGGGCGACCGCACCCTGGTTTTGAAAACCGGGGTGATCGTGGGTGGAAGTCTAGGTACGTATTCGTACGTATTGATTCGTTTGATTTCAACAGCGACTGGATTCGTCCTGATTGGAATATGACGGGTATGTTCTTTGTTTTTAATATATGCCATTGTTTAGTTTATTTTTTATGCTTTTTATTTATTCTTCTTCTTTTGTCGTGTTCAGAGATCCAGTTCGATGCCGTGAAGCCGAACGAAGATTCCCAAGCCAAGATCGACAGATTCCTGAGTCATAGCATCGATGATTTATCTTTCGTCGTGTGGCAACCGGCGGCCGTGGACGAGGACGTGGTGGTGGATACGGGAGACTCTGAAGAAGAAGATGAAGAAGGGGAGGATGAGCAGGAAGAGGCGACTGGTAAGCGTACCGTAGTTTTTATTTTCGCCATTTATTTTGTCTGTCTGACGCTTTGTGCGTTTCTTCAGTAGTACCGACTGTGAAGAAGTCGGTATCCGGATAGAAGGCGACGCAAGTTGCGCTTACCCTTCATGGCAGGAAAAGAAGAAAGGATGCCCCGACAGCTGGGTCGGGAATCTCAAAGAAGACAAGGACGGTAGTCCTGAGGGAACCGTCTTCGAGGGCTGACGATTCGTCGAAAGTTGTCACGCCTAAGGAGGCGAGGGCGTTATCCACCCATCATAGCGCGATAGACGGGACACCGGCAAGTTCGGCGCCTCCGGCGACAGTGACGAAACCGGTGTCCAAGGTGTTGACCCCAACGTCTGCCGATAAGGGCGGGGGGTCATCGGCCGAAGTCACGACGGTTAACTTTACGTTGCCGTCTGACTTTATGGCGGATGGTGTCCTAGACGGGACGACGTTGTTTCCTCATTTGGGGAAATATTTACTCCCGTCTTTCAGGGAGCGTTTTCACAGATTTCCGGCCAGAGAGACGGGATCACAGGTTGCCGGTCTGGCGTTCACAGTGAGTGTCAATCTTTCATGACTTGTTTATTTTACGAATTTTGTAGAATATTTTCTAATGAACTTCATACATTTTACAAACATTCCAGTCTTCCCTGGCGTTATACGCCGAGATATCGAGAGTCGAAGATCTGGTGGCGTCTACTCTTGAAAGAGAAGATGCGGCGCTAGAAAGGGAGAAGGCGGCTTTGGATAGGGAGAAGTCGGCCTTGGCGCGCGCCGACGAGTTGGCGATTCAGCTTTATGACGCTTTGCACGAGCTAAAGGCAGTTAGTCGCGTGAAGGAGGCAGGCGATTCTCCTAAGCCTTAGGAAACTTTTAATCTTTCCTTGCTTTTGTTGACTATTAGTGGTCGAACCACTTTCCTTTTGATTGTAAACCGACAGTTTATGAATGAAACTTAGACTTCTGTCGAATTTGCGATTTTATGTATAAATACAATATCAATTGTAAGATTCACTAAGTAAAGAATAATCAAGAAATCACGCGACTTAGGCATCATTGCAACACAATAACTGGAACGTCAGCCATAAGACTTTTAAACCGTGTATATAAACATAAGCACACGCGACTAAAGCATACATTCAGAGTATGAAATTTTTCTAAGTCAAGAGACTTAGATCATAAGATCGCTAGACCTTGCGATCGTACGACTAAGTCGTGCGATGAACTTGAATCGTGTGTCCTTATAGAAGGATGATCAAGTCGTAGACCTGATTGTTTATGTCGTGCGACCTTGCGAAACTAGAGCCATAAGATTAATGTCATGCGATTCTGCGAAAAAACGATGTTAGAGGTTGGTCGTTGGCTAACCAACGACCCTTCGATGCTTAAGTCAGTAATCGTTCGTGATGACAGATCGTATGAAAGAAAAAAAAGAAAAAGGACTTAGAATACGTACCTTTTTATATTCTTTTCTCTTTTATGTCTATTTGCCCCCCGTCATTTATTATCTTATTTCTTTCAAAGAAAAATAGATTATGAATGACGGATCGACACCGAGTTTTTAAGAAATAACGACCGTGCTTATGTCGACTGTGTTTTCGTGTGACATGGCAAGATAGTCGGCTTGTTCCTGTAGAAAAGGCATTAACTTGTCTTTAAAGTCAGGGAAAAAAGGGACGAACCTGTCGAGACCTTACGGTCATGCTTAACCCTGTGACTGCCAGACAGTTTACTTCCGCGGCTTCAGGGTGGTCTTATAGCAGTCACGAGCGACTTTCGGCTCACTTTTGATTTCTTGGATTCCCCACGGCGTAGGGAACTTCAGGGTCTGATGATACGTCGAGGGAACGTCTTTCATTTCATGGATCCATGGTTGACCTAAGATGATGTTATAGGCTGACGCACAATCGATGACACTGAACTTGGTCTGCTTGTTGATTCCTCCGGCATAGACGGGCAAGATAATATCTCCAAATGTGCTCGTCGCTTCTCCATTGAAACCAACCAAGGTTGTCGAACGTCGGGTGATTTTTGAACGATCGATTCCCATGGCCTTGATGGTGTCAAAAAAAATGACGTTCACTGAGCTGCCCCCATCGATCAAGACTCGTCGGGTTAAACAATTACCAATCGTGAGTTGAATGATCAACCCGTCGTGATGTCTCTTATATGAGTCGATGAGGTCGTCTTGGTCGAATATGATCTTCATAGCTTCCAACTCCAGATCTCCTTTGGGCCTCGATGAACGCGGAATAGGCCGATCGTCAGGTGCTTGACTGGCATGACGCTTGGCTGCGGAATATGTCAGACCACAGACGTCTGAACCGCCGATGATGCAATTGACGACCTTTGCATGCTCGGGGGTTGACGGTCGATTGTCGCTAGTTGAAGTAACGACATCATCGATGATATCCTTGAGATTGCATTTCGGGACGTGATATGCTAGCTCCTTTTTGAGAGCTATGCAATCATCTGTCGCGTGACCATGGTCGACATGAAAGTCGCACCACTTAGATTTATCTTTCTTAGCGTCGTTCTGATCGGACTTCTTGGATGGTCGCCTGGGCGGTCTTCAGAGCTTCGACCAAATCCTTAGTGGACCCTTTTGTTAGGGCAGGTTTTATATGTTGATTTAAAGTTCAAGGGTGAAATTTGTATTTCCTTAATCTTAGTCCATAGTGAACGGGCCGTGGGCTTGTTACCACGGGCCCAGCATATATAATGTGCAACTAGCTTAGAAAAAGAGTTAGTTGTCTCATTTAGCTTTCAGTATTGTAACGATTATTCTCTGATCAAATAGCTAAGTGGGCAGCCTTTGTGACTAAATTCTTCGTTCATATTTCTTATTCACATAAACACGATTGTTGCACGGATCTGGATCCTACAATTGGTATCAGAGCAGACGGACGGATCGATTCCAAGGTTTGAATTCATCAAAATTCTGGTTAGTTTGACTTTTGCTCGTCTGATTTTTTCTTGAATTCTTGACTTTTGATTCAATCAAAATCAGTTGTTTTCACTTATTGGGTTGTGTTAGCATTATCATTCTAAGAGTTTCTGCAAAATTTCACATCCTAATTCGTTCGTTTGATTGGTCAATTTTGCAAAACAAGTTCTAAAATTTTGGTAGTGTTCTTACTCAAAAATTCGATTTTTGCTATCAAAAGGTGTTGTTTTTGCTCTAAAATCGATTGGGTCATTGTTGTTTTGTGCTTGGGATTGTTTCTAACCTTTCAGGAACACATTAGAGTAACCCTAGTGGAATTTTCGATCGATTTTGACAAAACAGCCGCAGAGTCCGGACACCACAGCCGCGTTTTCCGGACAGATCAAGGTGCCCGGACGTTTGTGGTTCCATCCGGACAAGTCATCTTTCTGGGTAAGTCATCCATCCGGGTAAGTCAATCATCCGGGTAAGTCTTTCAAATTTCTATTTTTCCGGGTAATCTAGTTCCGGACAACTCAAAGTATCCGGAATTCGTTTTATCCGGAAATCCTCATTTACCCGGAATCATCGAAGTATCCGGACACATCATTCTTTCCGGAAACTTCTAAGTACCCGGTAAAGTCTTGATTTTCCGGTTACTGCCATCCGGTATCTTCAGAGCATCCGGTAACCTTGGTTATCCGGACAACTCATGATATCCGGACAACTCCTGCTTATCCGGACAACTCTGCACTTTTTGAGCTGTGTTTTCGTAAATCCAATCCAGATACATTCAAATCACTACCTTACTTGGATTACTATCCGGTAAGACCACTGTAGTCCACTTTAGAACCTGCGTTAGGACTCCACTCTTAGAATCTTGCGTTAGGTTCTCATCTCGAATCGATATACCCGTCTGACGATCACTCCGTTGCAACCAAAGATGTCTATTTCTCATGATGCACTTGCAATTGGTACCGACACCAAGCCCCCTGTCTATACCTAAACGAATACAGTCAATGGCGCGACAGATTCATGATTTTCATTGAATCAAAGGACAACTATGAGCTCATCAAGCAAGCTCTTGAAGAAGGTCCCATCGCGCCACCAATGAAGGATATTGCAGCTACTGCAAGTGCTGGACCCAAGAAAGAGAAAAAGTCCTTTGTCGAATTGACAGAGTTTGAAAGAGGGAGGATAGAAGGGGAGAAACAGGCAAAGAGATATCTGGTACAAGCTCTTCCCAATTCTATCTACACCGCCATCGACAGCTACAAAGCCACGGCTAAAGGCATGTGGGACCAAGTTGCCAAAATGATGCGTGGAAGTGCAGTGGGAAATCAGCTGAAGATCAATACTGCTATAACCAAGTTCGATGGTTTCAAGCAGCGTCCTGGCGAGACTCTTACTCAGGCTTATGAACGTTTCTGCTCTCTACTCAATGAGCTGAACAAGAATGGGATAGTTAGGTCGAACACTGAGAATGCTCTCAAGTTCCTCAACAATCTCTTACCCGAATGGAAAGTTTTTGCTTCTCATGTCAGGCATAACAACCTGATTGAAAGAATCGGCATAAATGAACTCTATGAGACACTTCTTCAGGATGAAGATGAAGTGAATGAACTGCTTGTTGAAAAGAAGACTGAACCCAAGCCTGTAGCTGATCCCATTGCTCTAATTTCCACTAACAAGGGAAGATCTTCGAGCCGACACACCGAACGGGCTCAAAAGCATAATTCTTCTGATTCTGAACCGGAAGAGAAGAAAGATGAAGATTCTGATAGTGAAGTAAACGACTTCATGAAAGCCATTGCCCTCCTGACAAAGACCTTCAAGCAACAACAGTTTTACAAGAAACCAACGTCTAATGGTCAGCGCTACTCCACTTCTGCCAACAAGCGTCATGACTACAAAGACAGATACGAAGGTAAGAAGAAGGTTGATGAGCAAGATCAGACTGAAAAGAAGGACAAGACAGAGAAAGTTGACCGCAAGAAGAAAGATGAGCCCGTGAAATGCTATAATTGCGGGAAACTTGGTCACTTTGCCAAAGACTGCCGCCAGCCTACAGTGAAGAATGTCCACTACTACGAGGCTAAGCTAGCTTTAGCAAAACAAAAGGCGACTGGAGAAGCAATGTTCGCTGAGGATGATTACTGGCTGCAAAGATCTGACAATGAAGATGAAGATGAAGTTGCTAATGCCTTCATGGGATATCATTCCTCCACTGATGAGGAAACCGCAGCTGCACTTGCAAATCAGGTATGTGAATCTTGTCAACCAGATTTTTTAAGTGCTATGCAATCATTTTATGGTCAGGCTGAATCCTTTAAGGCCACTTCTAAAGAACAAAAGCTTGAAATTAAAACTCTAACAGAAAAGCTTAATGTTCAAATAAAGTTAACTGAGAAGTATAAGTCTGAAAATGCTGATTTAAAGGATAAATGCAAAATTCTTTCATTAGCACCCAAAGACTTAAGGGCCAGAATATCTGAACTTCAGCGTCAGCTTGATCAGTGCTTGAATGAGAAAGAAGACATTATTTATCAATGTTCTTCCCTTCAAGTTCAACACAAGGAGTATGTGGCTAAAATCCTAAACCTTGAAACCAAACTCCACCAAAGGGGACAAACAGATCAAACCATTTTCCTGAACAAACCCAAAGAGTTCACATATTTTAACAAAGAGTGGGGAATCGGATATGATAATCCCCACTATTTAAAAAAGGGAAGATGGCATGTACCCATTTTGTACGATTTTGCCTGTTATGGATTATCTACAAAGTACCCGGAGTACAAAATCAAGTGGACTGGTCCCCTAGAACCTGAAAAAGAAGAGGAAACAGAGGAATACAAGCGCACACACAAACTCGGAATTCAACTTCCATTTTGCTATGAACCTCTAAATTACTCTTATCAAAAGAACAAAAAGTACCTTTCCAATGACTACTTCGACCCCTACAAAGTGCCAACACCCAAGGATTCCTCCAAGAAGGATGAGGATGTAGCACCAGCAACCAAGACTGAGACGGATGAGTTTAAACTCTATGTTCCCCCTCTCATCTTGGAAGCAAAGATAGTAGAGTTGGAGGAGTTATTGGAAAGAGAACGACTGGTTTTTCAAAATGAGAAGAACGATTTAAACAAAGCTCTTGAGAAACTCAAAGTTGAGATAACCGATGGTATGACAAGTGAAGCAAAGGAAACTTTTCTGTGGGAAATCAATACGCTTTCATCTAAATTGTCTGAAATGACAAAAGAAAAGCAAGCTTTACTTGACAAACTTGAGAAACAACAACCGGTCAAAACCGAAGCTGTGTCTGATGAAGGACAGGAGATCCTTCGGAGTGAAATCCATTGACTTACATCTCAACTGTCTGCTTTGGCAACATAAAAGATGGAAGAATATGCGAAAAATGGTCAGCTTCAAGAGCAAATTGACCGACTCCAATCTAAAAAGGATATTTCACCCGAATCTTCCTCAAATTCATCAGACAAATCTTCGTGCAAAGTTTATTTAGACAAGATTTCCACTTCACAAACCGGTTATGCTTCTCAAGACGAGAGTGTTTTAAGGAATTTGAACTCTGATTTTTTCTTAGCTTCCGCACCAAATTCCCCAAAGCACACAAGCACGAAGAGTTCCTCGCCTTCCTCCACCAGTCCAAGTCCCGACATTCCTGAAGTAAATTTTTCTGAATTCATGAACTCAGAAGGTGATGATGAGGGAGAGTTCGAGTCGTTCCCTTTCGAAAAACCTCTTCCGAGTCACACATATTTTTTATCCCCGGTTGTAACTCATAAAGTCAATTTTGAAAAGGGTGATTCTTCAAACTCTAAGGCCCCAGCTGTGACGAAGTTTTTAAAATCCAAACCTGTTTTCCAAACTACGTCACAGTCAAAGCAAAAGACTAAACCAGTTCCCGTTAAACCTCTAACTCCTTCAAAAGTCACTGATCATTCTGTACCTGCTGTTGCAGATAAAAATGGTCAAGCTAGACGAGAAACACCAAAGTGGCTAAAGGAGGATTCTGTCAAGAAGGATGCATCAAAGTCCTTTCGCCATGTTTTAAATTCTAGAATACACAAAGACAGTAGTGATTGGAATCATTAGTATTATTTTGAAGTTTCTTTTCCGGTTAAAGTGAATTCTCTTCCACATTTGGCTCGCTAATTGCATGATTGCGTGTGTTGTTCAAATTGTGGTTGGAATGATTTTGAAGCTAGTTTGGAAAAAGTAGTGTCTTTTCCTATTAAACTAAACTCTCTTCAACAGTTGATTCGTTTATCACATAATTGTCTTTGCTGTTCTAATTGTGGTGGGAATAACTTTTATGACATTCTGAAAAATGATTGGTATGCACCATCTTGTGTACATAATCTCTATGAAAAACGCAGTCCCCATAATTACAAGAACAATCCATCTCATAAATGGGGTAATCATTCAATGGTTCAACCACGGCGGGAGGCTAGATCCAATCCTAGATGGACTGCTCCTACCAAGGTTAAACCGGCTCCTAAAAGGCAACCTGGCACAAAACCTGTTCCTCCCGCGGGTGTACAATCTGCACCTAAGAGGCGACAGACGCACAACTCTGCAACCCCGATAGGTGTAAACTCTTCACCTAAAAGGAAAAATGTGCCCAAACAGGTTTCTTCAAAGGGAGCCACTCCTAACCCTCCAGGACCCAATCAAATTTGGGTACCTAAACTTCTCTAATCTTGTTTTGCAGGGCGGTCATGTGTGGTACTTAGATTCAGGATGCTCCAAACACATGACCGGAAGGAGGGAGCTTCTCACGAACTACAAAGAAGAATATCAAGGAGACGTGAGATTTGGCAACAACGAACGGTCGCCGATTGTGGGCTACGGCGACATCGTCCATGATAAGATCACCATCAAAAAGGTGTCACACGTCCAAGGGTTGGGCCACAATTTATTCAGCATAGGCCAATTCTGCGACAAAGATCTCGAGGTCAGCTTCAAAAAGACAAGGTGTAGAATCCTCACCGACAACGGTGAGACACTTATAGTTGGGCATCGCAAGACCAACCTCTACACCATTGACCTCTCAGCCCTCTCAGTTGATAACCCTGTCTGCCTTCTGTCAAAAGCCTCTTCCGACCAAGCTTGGATCTGGCATCGACGACTCTCGCACCTCAACTTTAGAAACATCAATCAGCTGGTGCTCGGCAAACACGTTAGAGGCATGCCCAACCTTCAGTTCGTGAAGGATCATCTGTGCGAGGCATGCGAGAAGGGAAAGATGAAGCGTGCATCCCATCCACCAAAGGACACTCCCAGCACCTCACGGACTCTCGAACTTCTTCACATGGATTTGTGTGGACCGATGCGTGTTGCGAGTATCAACAAGCGAAAGTACGTTCTAGTGATAGTGGACGATTACTCCCGTTACACCTGGGTGATGTTTCTCCGCTCAAAGGATGAAACTCCTGAGATCATCATCGAGCATCTCAAGACGGTCCAGTTGAACAAGCGTCAACACGTTCAATCCATCAGAACCGACAACGGGACGGAATTCAAGAATTCCAAGATGGACGGTTATCTCTCCTCCGTAGGAATTTCGCACACCTTTTCTGCCGCACGCACTCCTCAACAAAATGGTGTGGTGGAAAGACGTAACCGTACCCTAGTCGAAGCGGTACGCACAATGCTTTCCCAAGCCAATCTACCGCTATATCTTTGGGCTGAAGCAGTGTCTACAGCTTGTTACACGCAAAATCGCACGATTCTGTACAAGCGATTCAACAAGACGCCCTACGAGATCATGAATAATCACATTCCGACTATTGGCTACTTTCACACGTTCGGATGCACGTGCTACGTACTGAACGACAAAGATGATCTCGGCAAACTAAGCCCCAAAGCGGATAAAGGAGTCTTCATCGGTTACTCAATGCAGGCTAAGGCTTATCGCGTTTACAACACACGAACTAAATCCGTTGTTAAGAGCATAAACGTGACATTCGACGAAGCCGCAGATTTGGCTTCTGAACATCGCAGTTCAGAACCCGGTTTAACTGGTGTGTTAGCTTCCGGACCTTCCAGTTCGGGATCTACACAAATGACAGTAAATCCAAATCGTGCATCTTCATCGAATGCAACTTATTCTGATTTAGATTTATTGTTTGAGCATTTTTATGATGACATCTTTAATGCTTCCCCATCTGTCTCAGCTATTCCTCAGATTGAAGCTGCTCGTCTTGAAGATTTGGACAACCTCACTGGTCCACCGCCTTCTACAAGCTCGCCTTCTAAAACAATGGAGACAGATCAGCCGTCATCGCCTGAGTCACCTGTTCCTGTGATTCCCCCGGAGGACCCAAAACCAGTTCCTGAGATCGTTCCTACAGATTCGTCTTCCTCGACAACCGACGATCAACTTCTGAATTCCTCGGAAACAGACGTTGTGGAACCATTGGCGAATCCTTCCCCACCTCCTCCACGAACTCAACCTGCTACTCTCGAAGCCGTACAAGACCTCCCATCTGGTTCGTATGTGGATCCGGACACCTCTCATTCCACCCAACAGCCGCTTCCACACACCACTAAATGGACGAAGGCACATCCTCTCCATCAAATCATCGGTGATCCCTCTACACCCGTTCGTACGCGAGGCGCTTCCGCCAACTTCTGTCTCTTTTCCGGCTTCTTAAGCAAGATAGAGCCAACAACCGTACGTGAAGCGCTTGACGATTCGGACTGGATAATAGCCATGCAAGAAGAGCTCAATCAATTTGAAGCTCTAAAAGTGTGGCGGTTGGTTCCACGTCCAAAACACAAAACGGTGATCGGCACCAAGTGGATCTTCAAGAACAAAAAGGACGAAGACGGTATTGTTATCCGCAACAAGGCGCGTCTCGTGGCTAAGGGATATCGTCAACAAGAGGGAATTGACTTTGATGAAACCTATGCTCCGGTGGCACGAATCGAAGCAATTCGCATGTTTCTAGCATATGCCACGCACAAGAACTTCACCGTCTTCCAATGGATGTGAAGACAACCTTTCTATACGGCGATCTCAAAGAAGAAGTTTATGTGTCACAACCAGAAGGTTTTGTGGACGAATCGAAGCCTGACCATGTCTACATTTTAGACAAAGTGCTATATGGTCTCAAACAGGCCCCGCGAGCGTGGTACAACACACTCTCTAAGTTCTTATTAGAGAAAGGCTTCACACGAAGTACAATTGACTCTACTCTTTTTATAAAGAATGAAGCAGGTCATATCGTCTTGGCTCAGGTATATGTTGATGACATTATTTTCGGTTCTACCAATCCTCTATATGCCAAGAACTTTGCCAAACTAATGGGAAAATATTTTAAAATGAGTATGCTTTATGAGATGAATTTTTTCCTTGGTCTACAAGTTAAACAACTTTCGACCGGAATATTCATTAACCAGTCCAAATACATTCGGGATATTCTTCGGAAATTCCAATTGGACCAGGCCTCACCAATGAAAACTCCCATGGCGACTACTACAGCGCTTCACGCCGATCCCAATGGAGCGGATGCGAATCAGAAGCTGTATAGAGGAATGATTGGCTCATTAATGTACCTAAATGCCAGTAGACCGAATATAATGTTCTCGACTTTCCTGTGTGCCCGGTATCAATCCAACCCCAAAGAGTCTCACATGACTGCTGTTAAACGAATTTTTCGTTATTTACGTGGTACTGCTGATCTTGGCCTATGGTACCCAAAAGAGACAAGTTTTGGATTATCAGCTTATTCTGACGCCGATCACGCGGGCTGCATGATGGATCGGAAGAGCACCTCGGGGCACATTCAGTTCCTGGGAGATAGTCTAGTAAGATGGGCATCAAAGAAGCAGCAATGCGTTTCAACGTCAACTGCCGAGGTGGAATATGTGGCCGCCGCAAGCTGCTGTTCCCAAGTCATCTGGATGAGGACACAACTCAAGGACTACGGTTTCACGTATGTCAAGGTCCCGATCTACTGTGACTCAAAGAGTGCTATTGCTATCTCAAGCAATCCGGTCCAGCACACCAAGACAAAGCACATAGACGTTCGGTACCATTTCATTAAGCATCACGTTGAAAGAGGTACTGTCGAACTCTACTTCGTAAATACTGAAAATCAGTTGGCAGGCCTATTTACCAAAGCCTTGGACGAAAAGCGTTTTAAAACTCTGGTGTTCAAGCTAGGTATGCTAAACCTGAAAACTTAATCCGTTTGTGTACCCTTGCCAAGTTCCATACCTCTACGAGTAACTGTCTACTTATCATCCGGTGTCAACACTCTGGACGATTGAGCAAACACTTCCTCGCACTGGTATTCTACTTGCCTCAGTAACACAGGTAGATTTAGTCTCTGTATTTGTTAGGTAGTTTCGTCTATTTTTCCTCTTTCTTCGTGTGTTTCTTTTATTCAATACCGTCGTTTGTTTGTTAATTCCCGATCTCTGTGCTTTCACCATTTGTTAATGTGTTCAGGGGGAGCTAACTGCCATATCAGGTAAGTCTTCTAATCTGTTGAGGGGGAGCGTCACACACAGTTTTTCTTAAACAGTTCAACAGTTTTTTTATGTGTGTGGGCACTCCCAAGTCCACCTTGGTCTACACTTGAGGGGGAGCGACACAACGTTTTCTATCCAACACTCAAAATTTTGTGTGTCGGATCCCTCACTTGCACCCTACTGCACGATTCGAGGGGGAGCAATGGCAATCCCTGCTCAATTTGAGGGGAAGCGAGAGAAAGATCCCTGGCAGCACAGTTTACTGAACATTCTACGGAAATTGCCAAAACAGTGTTATCCGGACTCTTGAGGATGTCCGGACACCTCTGTTTGTCCGGACAGTATCCGGACCGGACAGACCCGGGTCGGTCAACTTCTCCGGACAACACCCGGGTCCTATAAGACACCCGGGTACCTCATATTTCATTCTACCCGGTTTCTCTTGCACAAACCCTAAACCCTCGTCGATATACTCTCTAGCTCGGACTCTCCTCAATCGCACGATTCACGCACACGTTTCACTCCAAACTCAGGTATGTTGTTCGTGATTCCCACTACATCTTTATTATACGAATCTCGATTCTTATTGCCTCTCAATCAAACCTCGGTTTGATCGAGATTGTTAAACCCGAACACCACACCTCGGATCCACACGATTTGGGGTTCTTTCGGCGTAAGATTGATAGGGAATGACCAAGGGTAGTCTAGAATTCTATTTGGTCTACATATGTGCATTTACACTGGCCTTTAAACCTAGATTTGGTCGATTTCTCACCAAGGCGTTTCGTCCGGACACACTCATCGTGTCCGGACACCATCATCGACATGCGCTTCTATCCGGACACACTCAATGTGTTTGATGATACATCCGGACTCTCTCAATCTACCGGAAACCTTATGGTTTCCGGTAAGTTCAACTACCGGATAAGTTTGGAGTCCGGACACCGCCTTTATCCGGAATACTCACTTTATCAGGGAACCTTGTCCGGGTAATTCAATTTTACCCGGACACTGGTATAATCATCCGGACTCCTCTGTCATCCGGACAAATCATGTTATCCGGACACTTCATTTTGTCCGGAAAAGTGCCCTGTGCTGTCCAGTTCTTGCCTGTTTTTATCAAAACCAGTCCTCGATCTATCTCAGATTGAGCCATTCAAAGCTAAGGTACGCACCTACACTTGTAATTCTAATTATGATCCTAACCGTGTGCTCCTTTGCAGATTTTCAAATGGCGGAACAACAAAACCCGGAAGAACAAATTCCTCAGGAGGAGGAAATTATAGACGAAGTAGCTGATGCTGCACTGGTCGACCCTGACCATGGCATCGAGCTAGAGGCGAACAACCACTACCTCGACCCGGCGCTTTTCAGACCAAACCCCCAAATCAGGTCATACTCGACATTCTGATGCGCCATCCCATTTCTGAGGAACTCACTCGCACAGCCGGCGTTCCCTTGCTCTACGTTCTACAAGTCTGGCTGACGGCGCAAGTCCGCACAATTGGCAACACTCAGACCATCACAGCGCGAATAGACAACCACCCGTTTACACTGACGCCAGATTCTTTTCGCCGTTTACTATCCCTGCCTGAGGCCACTGCCAACAACCATGAACGGTACGATCCTGCCGTTAACGATGCGACTCTCTGCGCCCAAATGCGTGCTCTTGGGTACAACTCCGACCTTCCACGGCCATCGGTCTTCAATCGAAAGTACTTGGCGCCTATTTGGTACACGCTCTTCACTATTCTCAACCGATGCCTATCCGCCCGATGGAAAGGTATTGACCAATGTACCGGCGACTTTCTCCGCCTTGTTCACGTCGTGTGCTACAACCGCCACGTCGACTTCGCCATGATCATCTGGCGTGAACTTGTGACCACCATCCGACATATCGGCGGCACCAAACAGAAGAAGTTTCTTCCATATCCGCGATTCCTTTCGCTTGCCGTTCGACAACACATGGATGCCAATCCCACCATTCCACGACGACTCACACATCCGGTATGTCCCGTACGCCACCTACAATTCATGGTGATCCGCAACCCATCCGATGCGGTCTCCTCACCCATTCCTGCCGCCCTACTAGCCATAGCCGGTCCCGCTGCTCCGGGGGTAGTTGCTTATAGGGGAGAGTTAGGAAATCCCGTGGTCCAGCCAGAGCCGGAGGGACCTGCCCAGGGACATAGACCCGAGCGACGTGAGGGTCCAAGAGTGAGAGGTGGAAGGGCCCGACAAGCAGGTGCTGTCGGGCGGGGAACGTTAGTTTTGAGAGGAAGGGGAGCGAGTGTAGGTGGTGCAGCGGAATCGCAGCCCGGTTCTAGTTCAGCCCAACCAGGTCCTTCTTCGAGACCACGCCTACATCACACCACCGAACCATATATAACCGAACCCCCTTCTCCAAGTACCCAAGTCGAAGACGTGGAATCCGACTCCATGGACTCCGATACCGACCGCAACATCCGCTTGACGCATATCCCTCATGGTATCGGACCCAACCCTGATTTTACCGTTGGCATCCCACTTGACTCCCCTCCACATACTGGAACCGGACCTACCACTAGGGCATCTGAGGGAGACATAGGTGTTGACTTAGAACATGCGAGAAGGAGAGAACTGTGTTCAAAGTTTAACCAGGAAAGATCGAGCCGTAAAGATAACGAGGCTCAAGAGCGACCCACACCGAGTGTTATCCGGGTTGCCACATCTACTATCCCGTCTCATCCGTTGGGACGGGGTATTGTAGAAGCCTCCATGGACCCAGCGAAGCAATTGCACACCCCCCATAGCCACTCATCCGTCTCAAAACAGACGGATGTTTCAATATTACACGGGGAACAAGCACAACTTCCACCGGTCTCTCATTCGGAGAGTGCTGGTGTTGAAATAAGAGACCAGCAGCCCCCGGTCTCAACTTCTTTGCGTGCACCATCGAGTCTAGAGCCAATTGTTACTGATCATTCTTCGCCTAGGACACTTGATGAGGAACAACACCACGTCGCGGCTCTTAGTGACCCGACCGGAACGTCTATAGTGTCTCCGACTGCCGGAACACGAGGATTGGACGGAAATCCTACCACAGTCATCATCATGCCAGCTGTGAACGTAGGTGGCTCTACCCCAGTGGTAGATGCCTCAACGGGTCCTCTAAGTGAGCCCGGAGTTACGTTACCCGACTTCGTGTCAAAAGGGTCTCTGGACAGCACCCTTGAGGCTGTCCGACAGGTTATGGAATAACAAATGCAGGAACATGTAGCCGCTGAGATTGCCAAAGCGACGCATGCTTTCAAAGGAAAGAGCTCTCTCGTCAGCACTGAATCTGTCTCCGGGCACCCACCGCCTCAACCGCGACCTACTTACTCGGTGGATACTCTAAAGACGATGCTCTTAGCCTAGCTGCTCCAGGAATCCGACACTACCGCATCTGCTGAAGCAGACCTGATCTCCGTTCTACGATCCCAGGTCACTGCTCCTACTTCGTCCATCACATCACGCCTTGACGCCATTGACTCGACCCTCAACGACTACAACAAAGCGCTTGCCACGCTGTCTGAGAGGGTCCGCTCACTCGAAGACACTTGTAAGAGTCAAGTCGGCGGTCTCATACGTAGGCACGATGACCAAGAGGATCCTGATCACCGTGAGGGGGAGAAGCGACAACGTCTAACCGAGACCGCCTCCCTGCTCCACACTGAAGGTACATCTGCGGTTCATCAGGAACCCCCAACTGCGGCAACTACAACAGACGAACCAGAAGCCGAGTTGCCTCTAGCCCAGATGGTCATCGATATGGACATCTCAGATGAAGAAGACCCGACGGTTGAAAAGCCCGAGGGTTCAACACAGGAACTGGTCGAATTTGACTCGTTAGACAGACCGATACTGGACATGATAGATCCAGCGTGTGAGACCAACCCGGAGACCGAAGATGCATGGTACGAAAAAGCTGCCAGTGCCGTAAATCTCCAGGTAAACTTGGTCTTTCCCACTGACGAGGACGACAATGTTGATTATGATCAGTTCCTGCTCCAAAATCTATATGGAGCACCCCCCGTTCACTATGCTCAACCCGCCAGAACATCATCAACAAGACCCGAGTCTACTTCTGCCGATCAACCGACAACTACTCCTCCAACGACAGCTTCTGATCTTCCTCCCCTTCCTCAACAACAACATAACCGTTGGGAGAAGATCAAGGTACTTATCCCTCATCTGGAGGAATCTTTGAAAAAGCTGTTCGTCCACAAACTTCGCCCGATCGAGCCAACCTTTTGCCTTGGTATTTACAACCTCGACCCTGAATACCAACGGCGTTACATTCTTGCAATGCAGCGGTGTCTACCAGTCAGTCAAGTCAGAACAAAGCATCAAATCACTGAGGTTCTTAACATCCATTCACGCCGCATCCTGAGGATCGTCTATCCAGTCTTCACCGTTCGCCGCGAAGATGGTAATGAATGGAGATTCTCTGAAGCTGATTTCAAGAACCTCCGACCGCTCGACTTTTTGGTATTACTGAAAGACTTACGTTCAAGAACCATTCGACCGCTGGAGATTACAAAGGCACTCGAAGCCGTTCGTCGACACCTGGTCCGTACTATCATGATGTCATACTTAACGGATTTTCAAATGGCTGTCGAGAACAGGGCTAAGAAGGTAAATCTGATAAAACCAAATCTGAAGGCTCCTGAGCTGAAGATGTATCCCGAGAACTCTTTACTGCTACAACCTGAATTCGGGATAGTCTACAACAACCAACAGAACGAAAAGAAGTTTCTGCGTTTCAGTCAGGTAGACAGATTTTGTGACGGCACGCTTCTAAAGATCAGAGATGCTCTTCGAAAAATTATTCAGCACGAGTCTGAGAATCCGAAGCATTCGTATGTCCCGAATCCAAACGAAACAACTGCTCGGGAAGCTTTGGAAATGATTGAAGACCGCATCGACTATCGCCGTGCAATCAGATTTTTTGAGGTTCACTTCGCTTTGCGCAAACGATATGTATTCAACTGGCAAGAGCTAGAGCGCGAACTCGAACTTCAAATCAAAGGGGGAGATTGTTAGGGCAGGTTTTATATGTTGATTTAAAGTTCAAGGGTGTAATTTGTATTTCCTTAATCTTAGTCCATAGTGAACGGGCCGTGGGCTTGTTACCACGGGCCCAGCATATATAATGTGCAACTAGCTTAGAAAAAGAGTTAGTTGTCTCATTTAGCTTTCAGTATTGTAACGATTATTCTCTGATCAAATAGCTAAGTGGGCAGCCTTTGTGACTAAATTCTTCGTTCATATTTCTTATTCACATAAACACGATTGTTGCACGGATCTGGATCCTACACCTTTGAACCCATAAGAGGATATCTTGGGGTACTAAGGAAATTTGGTCGCGGTCTTGGCCTCTGCTTTCTTCTTGAATCGGACGTTCGAGATCTGGCGCGCGGGATCTATTTTGGAAATTGCTTTCGTTTTGAACTCTGGCTTCTTCACACCTAACGACCTATTGTCGTCGGTATGCTTACGATGAAAGGCATCATCGTCCTCTATCCTCATATATGCTAGGGTTCGAGCTCGGACGTCTTCAAAATTCTCTGGAGGATATTTGGTTAGATCAGTATACAAACCTGAGTTGTCGTCCAGACCACGCTTATAAGCTTCGATTGCAGTCTTGACGTCATAATTGCAAATACTGGTCATCTCCGCATTGAATCTATTGAAATAACTCCGAATAGACTCATTGGTCTTCTGCAAGACATAATACAGGTCACTGGTCTGCTTCTCCATCTTGCGACTGCTGGCGAACTGCTGAGAGAATTGGTTGACCAGTTCAGCGAACGACCCGATGGACTTGGGTTTGAGATTGATCAACCATTGGAGAGCAGGACCAGTGAGAGTCGCACCGAAGCTGTTGCACATACAGACCTCCTGATACATGTGTGGGATCGAGATCGTCCATATGAGCTGCTTGTATTGCGAGCCGTGCTCTATCGGATCAGTCACTCCCGAATACTTAGGCGTGAAGGCAGGGACGTTGTACTTCTTTGGGACCTCGACGGTCGCGATCTCATCGATGAAGGGCGACCCCTGAAATCCTGATCGAGGCTCGACATCGACGGGCACGGCTGCCCAAGGTAGCTTGGTGAGCAAAGATAGGACGCGCTCGTTCTGATCTTCTAGCATCTTCAATCGCTGGGCGGCGGGGTCATTGGGGTCAAGATTTGCCCCTGTTTGCGGATTGAATCCTGAACGGGTGCCATTGCCATGCGATGAGCCATTGGCGTCTCCGCTGTAATTTATTTCTGACTTCGTTTTCTTCAGTCCATTTCTTCTCAAATCATTTAGAATAGTACAAAATTTACTGTATGTCTGTGTCAAACTTTCTGACTCTTTTGCCTTGAACCTTTCATAAGCATTTATGCTTTGATTTAACTTTGCCTGAATAGATCTCACAGTTCCTAACATCTGTCTTTCCAATTCGTCCCACATTTCTTTAGCAGATGATCCACTGTCAATCTTGTTAAGAACCTCATTTGGGACAGCCAAAGTCATCAAAGTAATTGCTCTTTTGTCTATAGCATATCTGCTTTTCTGTTCAGCTGTATACTGGGAAAAACTCTTCTTCACTCTTGTAGCTGGAATTTCAGTAGTCTCTGTGGCAGGAGTCTTTTAAAGATATTCTTTAAAAGACTTGATTGTAAGAAAATTCAACAGAGAGACAAATTTGAGTTTCTTGATCGAAAAGTAACAGGTAATTCAAGAATTGCCAAGAATTCAAGAACTAGCCCTAGCAGCGGAATCGATTTTTGAATGAATCAAGAAATCTTCAAGAAATTGATCAATCGATCTTCGCGATCACACTCTTGAACGACTTTTTTTGTTGATTAGCTCTGATACCAATTAAAAGTACAGGATCTTATCTTACAATCAATATAGAAAGCAGTAATTGAGAAGTTGTATGATCAAGCCCAATTGTATTCAATGATGAACATAATTACAGATCTAAGAGAAAGAGAATCTCAAAGATTACAGAGAATGAATACAAAGATATACGGGAAAATCAATCAATTAGCAACATAGTGCTAACCACTATTTATACTGCAACGGAAATATTAAAGCTACAGTACAAATAAGAAAGACTAATAAGAACATAACACGTGTCCTAATTAGTTTACTAAATACTAAGTAAAGTATGCAGTCATAAGTTCTGAACAGGTTGTTCAGAACTTCTGAACCTTCTTCTGATAACGCTTCTCAGAGCTTCTGACTCTTTCTCTCAGAACTCTGACTTCTCTTCTCAGATCTCTGACTCCTCTACTCAGAACATCTGAGTCTTCTTATCAGATCTTCAACACTTGGTTTATTGACAAAACTTCAGATCTAACAGCATCGCATCAAATTCTTAGTCAAAGTCGAAAACGGCCATTCGAAGCCAATCTCGAAAGGATATTCATATATCACGAAATACCCCTCGGGGCAATCCTTAGGACGAACAGTCCCCAGACTTGTTAGCTCTACTTCTAAGGGAATCTTCTCTAGACGACTAAAGTCGTCCAAATCTTCCTGGCTAACGATGGAACTCTCTGGGTCAGTCGACATTTCTTACCAGGGGAAAGAAGGCAGTGAAAGCTGAAAGGAAGAAGCAATGCGTTATATAAACGCCCTAAATCCCAAACAATCTCCGCTAAATCAAAGGGATTCAGAAGAAGAATGGCAAGAAGAGCAAAGCAGAATTTCTTTCCAAAATAAACTCAGCGTAAGAAAAGAAAGGATTCATCGTAATCTTTATGCAGTCGATCATGTTAGGTCGAATCCCTGGATAACCGTTGTGCGCCCCCGTCCTTCTGTATGACCGCAGGGATCGTCGACACCTGTCCTCGACAGCTGGTAAGCATCATCGTGTGTCAGTATGACGTCACGACCTCGTTTCCTTTTTAACTTCTCGTTCAGTTAAGAGCAGACCAGCCTAATTCCAAGGTAACAAAGGTAATTCCTATCACTTGTCATGTTTTTTCGATTGACAAAATTTAAAACTCGGATTTGCTATCCTTCTTTCAAATTTTGGGGGCAAACTGTTTGGGCAAAAAATCACGTCGTACGACCACGACCGGAGCAGGTAAGACACACATCATAATCCAAATCTTGTATTAAGATAAGGTCTCGACAAGAACCCATAAAACATCCGCCGTCGCCCGTAAAAGGTAAGTCATACGTCCCCCATGACGCTCGACCATAGTATCGCCCGTTCTGTGCGACCACCGCGTAAGATCGTTGTATCTTCGACCGAACTAACGTTAACCTTGACTGTTACGTTTGTTAAGTGTTTAATGCAGGAGTCAAAGTCATTAAAGAGCAACGGATATAACCGACGCAACCATCAACGATCGATAACCATAACGGACGAAGATCATCATGGATAATCACTCCGGCGACCGTTTCCAGCCGTTGATTGAATCATTAATGGAGTTAATTAATGACGTGAAGGCTATAAAAGATGTGAAATCCCAGATCTCTAGCAATAAGATATGAATGTAGTGAGAGAGAATCTAGAGAGCAAATATGTCATCCATGTATTGAGCTCAAAGGATTACAAAAGGTTTCTAAAAGATTACAAAAGCTTACTAACAAATGAACTAGACAAGCCTATTTATACCCATGACATACAAGGTATAAAGGCATTCACAATACTGTATAGACTCATACAGTACATTGACTTTTACAGTAAATCTTGAATACAACAATGCTCTAACAATCTCCCCCTTTGGATTCAAGATTTAAAAAAATTTGACAGCAGTCTTCAGCTCTTTGTAAAGTCAATCTTCTCAAACAGACACTCTATCAAACCATCTTCAAATAGCTTTATCTCCACTATTTCACGGCGAACTATATGCTTTGACACTCTTTAAGAACTCAGCTTTGAAGAATCTTCAGACAAACATGAAAAGTCATTGTCTTTTTCTTTGAAAAATCAACCTTCTTCAATACAATCTTCAACAGATTGTCTTCAAGTCTTGAACATGGATTTCATATCTTTATATAGAACCATCAATTCGGAACAAGATAAATCAGAAACGATTAGAGTTTGGATCAGAAAGATGTGAAACCATCCACATTGTTGAACTTTTAGGTGTAAGCGCATTCCGATAACCACTCAGAACTAAGATAACCAAATTCAGCAACATTTGGACTTCACATGATCCTTCTCCCCAATCTTCAGTCTTTGTTCACGAATCTTTGACTTGAAATATCTTTGATTTGAAAATTCTTTGACATGAAATTGAAATTAAACTTTTCTCCCCCTTTTTCGATGATGGTGAGCATCGAAAACCATTTTCAATTTCAGTCGTGTCTTTGAGTATTGCTAACAATCTCCTCCTTACAGAATAACCTTGCTCCCCCTCAAAATAAGAATTCTGGAGCAATTTATTTTCTCCCCCTGAAAGTATGCATATATTTCAATAACGCACAATATACAAATTTTAAAAAATTTACACAAGGAAAATAAAATTCATTGAACTTCATTTTATAACTACTAACATTTGATCATTTGAAAACTTTACAAAAGAAATTCAACTTAATAAAATTTAACAGAATTTTTCAATCAAATGAAATCAAATGCATGTGTTTGGATTCAAGAACAAGTCATCATTGTATATCAAGTTAAAAAATGTTCAGTTTCAACCCCTTTATTAAATCTATTTGGTGTGCTAGCATGGGAAATATGATTAGCTTCAAGCATATGCAATTCTAAAACATATAAGAATATTTTGCTCTACTCACACTATTTGTCCAAAATCAGAATTTCACAAATTTACGGGTTTATCGCGACTTTGTATTTTCACCAAGTTTCAAGAGATGTGTGCTCTTTGTCATCTTTTGATTTTGTGCACATTGGCATCTTTTGATTTTGTGCTCATTGGCATCTTTTGATTTTGTGCTCATTGGCATCTTTTGATTTTGTGCTCATTGGCATCTTTTGATCAAAAAGTTTAGTAAGAATAAGATACATCGTTAAACATGACTTTCTATCTGGTTCTATAGAAGGATTTGGGTTAGCAGATCCCAGACCAGTTGGCCTTAGGTGCTAGGTGTCGAGCACCCCTTAGAACTTAATTTCCCAAACCAGAAAGGCCACATCGATATATCTTAAACCCATTTGTACCAGTAGAACATGGCTTTCTATCTGGTTCTATTGCAGGATTTGGGTCAGCCGATCCCAGACCAGTTGATCTTAGGGACTAGGTGTCGAGCACCCCTTAGGACTTACTCTCCCAAACCAGAAAGGCCACAGGCACAAACTTTCAAACTAAATGATAGTGCAACAATTTTATCTCAATCACTTGGTTCTAAAATATAGTGCTTCTCCCATATTTTCATTTCCATCCATCATTCTGACATATAGGCTTTTTGAGCATTATATTCTATATAAGTCCGAATTCACATAACTTTGAGCATTCAGCATAATTTCATTCATGTTTTGCTGACCTTTCGATTAATTTCAGAAGTGAAAGTTGAAACAAATATAACTCGGATAAAACAAAAATACTTGTAAAATCATCTTTTAGCACACATTTAATTCATTGAATGAAAATTGAAAATTTTATCTCATTGAATTAAATTTGTAAAGATTCAAGTTTTCAAAGTGGTAGAAGCAAAATATAATCCAATGTTACTTTTTACCACGTTCCTTGAAACAGAAAGATGTAACAGTTAAAGATATCACCTGAGAAGTGTGAGTTCTAAACTGATTTGTTTAGAAGTCTTAGTCGTTGAAGTACGGGTCCTGAACTGAATTGTTCAGAAGCCATTGTCGTTGAAGCACGGGTTTTGAACTGATATGTCCAAAAGCCAAAAACATTGAAGCACGGGTCCTCTTTACTCCCCCTTAATGGTACAAGTAATCTTCTTCCGAGAGTTCAACACTTTGCTTC
Source organism: Saussurea involucrata (assembly GCA_033807775.1). Taxonomy (NCBI): domain Eukaryota; kingdom Viridiplantae; phylum Streptophyta; class Magnoliopsida; order Asterales; family Asteraceae; genus Saussurea; species Saussurea involucrata. The sequence continues at coordinate 118,603,057 of CM066322.1, forward strand.
TAAATCTGCAAAAACAGATTAAGTAGATTTTGGTACCCAACGTGTCTTGGGTCCTGGCTTGTTAATCGGAGCTCTATAGGAAGGAAAATGATAAGTACCATACCAATATTGAACACTCTCATTTTTAATAAAATCATTAGTACCACAATAAGAACAACAAAAATTCTTTTGTGCTAACCTGATTAAATGATTTGCGGAATAGAATGAATCAGGATTAGCAAAAGATTTAACTTTCAGATTAGTGTTCTTGTTGGGAACAGAGGATTTTGGCTCACCTTTTTCAGTAGACGTACCTTTTACTCTCCATTGCATGTTGACTTTCTTATATGAAGGAAGATCAGCATATTGATACTTGGAAGAATTATCCACCGAGTGATCATAGAATAGATTAGAAGGACGAATCAGACATTCTGAATAGCATTTGGATTTGTTAAATGACTTCACTTTGTAAGATAAGTCATTACGTTCCTTGGTCACTAAATCAAGCTTCTTCTGAATATTAGACTTGACCCTCTTCTCTTTCATGATGTCAGTCGATAATGCAGCCAAATTCATTGTCAATTTATGAATTTCCTGCCGAAATATCTTCCTTTCTTTAGAAAATTCGTCTTTAACACACCTAGCCTGAAAGTCAGCTTTCTTCATCTTTTCTAGCTCTTGACTTTCTTTATCTAGCTCTTGTCTTTCCTTTTCTAAGTCCTTTTGAAGATCAGAAATTTTCTTTGACAGTTTCGCATTCTTCGCTTCAAAGCTTTTCCTTTCTTTTTCATACTCGACCCTTTCCTTCTCCAACTTCTCCTTTTCAAGAAATAAAACTTTCTCAAAGTCAGAAACTTGTTTTGAAAGTTTTATGCATTTCAGTTCAAGTACTTTCTTTTCTTCAAAAACTTTCTTTTCTTCAAAAGAAAAATTAGACAGTTTTCTCTTTAGATCGTCATTTTCACTGTCCAAAATTTTCCCTATATCTTTAACTTCTTTTAATTGAGCATGTAACTTTAGGTTCCACTTCACTCTCTTTTCTTCTCTACTCTTCAAATCGGCATTTTCTTTTTGAAGAGTTGTTACTTTCTCTTGAAGATTCTCGATTTGATCGTGCAGACTTGAGTTGTCTTTCTTTGCTTCAAGATCTGCAATATAAACTTCAAGATCAGTTATTCTTTTAGTAAGTTTAGCATTTGAAGAAGAAATGTCTAAAATTTGTCTTTTCAGATCAACATTTTCTTCTTCCAATGCTTTATTTAAAATAGGAGTTGAAGAATTTGAAGCACTATCTTTAACAGGAGTTTCTGATATAGGAGATGTTTCTGATAAAATAACTTGTTGCAAAATTCCATTATTTGCCTTAGCTTTTTCAAGTGGCTTTGGAGGTGTTTTTGTTATTATGACTTGTTGCAACACTTCATTATTTGGTTTAACAGATACATGTGAATTAACAGATGTTTATGTTATAATGACTTGTTGCAACTTTACATTTGGTTTAACAAAAACTTTTGCAATTGGAGGAATCTCCTTTTTCAGAGTTTGCTTCAAATCTTCACCACTGCTTTTAACAATAACTTGTTGTAAAACCATTTTGAATATTGCTAGAAATTGATCGTTCAGAAGATCAAGCAGACAGTGTATGAAAATACACAAAAAAATTATATAAAATTTTTTCTTGAAAAGCTCTTACAGTGTATGAAATACACTATAGGAAAAATTTCGGGATAAAATTTTTTCTCAAAAAACTCGGATGCTTAAGGGTTCGAATTCTATGAATTCGGATGCTTAAGGGTTCGAATTCAATGAATTCGGATGCTTAAGGGTTCGAATTCAATGAATTCGGATGCTTAAGGGTTCGAATTCTATGAATTCGGATGCTTAAGGGTTCGAATTCTATGAATTCGGATGCTTAAGGGTTCGAATTCTATGAATTCGAATGCTTAAGGGTTCGAATTCAACACTTGTAAAAAAAATCAAGAACACTCCGAATTGACTAAAATCAAGTAGAAAATCCCTTGAATGGTCCGAATTCCGTATGAATGATCCGAATTCACCAAGAATGATCCGAATTCTGCACTTCGAACACGAAAATCACTAAATCAGCCATAACTTTTTCAATTCTTGATCAATTGTTATGAAATTTGCACAGATTTGTTCGAAATTTGATTCCACACACTTTCTTAGATAATCACAAATCCTAATTCGATCAATTTAATCGAATTTTGATCCAAAAATAGTAGAAAAAGTTTTCGAACAAAAATGATATAAAATGATCAGATCTGCAAATTCTGTGCAGATTTTGGTGTTAATCCAAGAATTAAAGATGTTTAGGAATCAAATCCGAGTGCAATGATGTCAAGAATCAATCCAAAAGATCAAAAAATGAAAAAATGAAATCTGGATGAATAGTAAATGAAGAAGGGTTAGAATTCTTGATGAACAGTGATGAATAGTGATGAACACCCAATCCGAATTCTTCAGCTTTAGTGTAAAAAATATTCAATTTGGTCTTCGATCTGCTTGAATCTTCTGTTTAGCTCTGATACCAATTGTGAAATCCCAGATCTCTAGCAATAAGATATGAATGTAGTGAGAGAGAATCTAGAGAGCAAATATGTCATCATTGTATTGAGCTCAAAGGATTACAAAAGGTTTCTAAAAGATTACAAAAGCTTACTAACAAATGAACTAGACAAGCCTATTTATACCCATGACATACAAGGTATAAAGGCATTCACAATACTGTATAGACTCATACAGTACATTGACTTTTACAGTAAATCTTGAATACAACAATGCTCTAACAAAAGATAAGCTAAAGCTTCATTTTAAGGGACAGCGGTTAACATCCAATACACTCTAGCAAATATCACCAAACAGCAGCGAACATCATCCAAACTCATAGCAAAGAACATTCCAACTCTGGAGATTAAGTATTGAAAGCCAGAATCTTACAGCGAACTCAAGAACACTCGAAGGAAAGCTCAAGTATCACTCTCGACGCACGACAACAGTCCTCAACCAGAAGTTCACACTTTGTATTCACACACGACAAACACCTGTTTTCACATTTAAACACTTGTACTTTACATTTCGAAGTATTTCCTTCATTTGTATTGTAACCTCTGTACGATCGACACCAGTACCGAAGGACATCGCCCCTGTTTGGCGACCATAGTGCAGCGACGACACCCATTGTCGTCTGCAGGTTTTTTCCTTGTTTGAGGTTTTTCCTGCGTCATCAAATTCCTTGTCTCGTTTATTTTTTCCCTCGTCGCACGTCTCGTCGAAAGATCCTTTCTTTAGTTGATTAAGTCCACATCGACCTTAAGTTGTCCCTTTGGTGCGATTTTTGGCATTAACAGCTGCGACCCATTCTGAAATGGCTGTGATCCATTTGGAAATGGCTGCGATCCATTCGGAAATGGCTGCGATCCATTCTGCATGGGTGGTGGCCTTATATTTGATATTGCCAAAAATCACACCAAAGTACAACTTAAGGTCGATGTGGACATTTAACAATTAAAGAAATGCATCTCGAGCCAAATAACACGATCGCAAGGAAAAAGTAAAAGAGATAGAGAATTTGGTGACGCGGAAAACCCCAAAACGAGGGAAAAAACCGCGGTCGACTCTGTGAGAGTCGACAGTGCACTATGGTCACCAAACAGGGGCGAAAATCCTTGTGTTACAGGTGATTTGTATACAACATATTACAAATAAATGTAAATATAAACTTAGTCGTGTGCATACGACGTGGGTCGTGTGGAAATCGTGCGAAATAACTTGTCGTCGTGTGGTCTGAACTGTCGTCGTCAGGTGGTTCGAACTGTCGTCGTGCGATACTTGCGTGTTCGAATGCCTCGTTGTATTGAAGACCTATTGGCATCTCGAATGCAATCATGAGATTAAAATATGTGAGTCGCACTTATTGGCAACTTTTGCGTTTTGACATGCGTCTTACCGTGACTGGTGATTGTGAGATTCGAGTCGTCTTTATTGACGACGATGCATAGGTCCTGACTAGCGATCGTGCGATTCGTTTTTTATTGGCGACCAAGAATTTTCAACCTGTGTTTGTCGTGACTGGCGATCACAAAAAATGTGAAACGACTATAAGTTGCAACCTGCGTTTGCCATGACTAGCGATCATAAGAAAAAACGTAAGTCGTCTTTTACTGACGACTATAAATTGCAACCTGCATTTGCCATGACTGGCGATCGTAAGGTTTAAAATATAAATTGTCTTTAATTGACGATTATAAATCGTAGGACATGTGTTTTAAGTCGTAGAGACTTTGGTTTCTCACGATGTAAATCGTAAAACCTTTATTTATATGATCATGCTAGCCTGCAATATAAAATCGGGGGTGGCCGTTTGTAATACCCCGGGTAAGTTCGTTAGTTAAATGTTAGTTCTGTTAAATTTATTTAACTTTATATTTAATGTTTATGGTAAGTTTGGGTTAAATTAGGAGTTAAGGGTGTTTTGGGTCATTATTGGATAGTTTAGGGTTTAGAGGGTAAATATTGGTTAGATATTATCCCTTGGTAATCAGATAATTCACAAACAACAGAAACTCAGATATTATCCTAAGGTGTGTGTGTGTGTTTGGAGGCAAGAAGGAGAAAAGAAGAGAAAGCTAGGTTAAGGCATCAATTGGTGCACTTGGAACTGAATTCAGGTATGTTTCTTTTACAAATTATGTGTGTAATTGCTATTAGGTAGTTTCTATCGGAGTAGAATAACCGGTTTCATATCTAGGGTTAATTCAGTCGGTTTCTGGGCTGAAATTATGCAAACAGACAGAGTTTTCCGGATAGGATGAAGGTATCCGGGTAGTATTGTTGATAGTATCCGGGTAGTTTGTGGTTGGTGTCCGGTTAATGTTCTAAAGGTGTCCGGACGGGTTCTTTATCCGGGTAAGTTCTATTTTCTTTAAGTTTTCCGGATGAAACGAGATATCGGATACTGTCCGGATTACTTTGGTGTCCGGATGACGTCCGAATTGTATAGGTTGTCCGGAAAAGTTACGCTGTCCGGAAAAGTTGTGTTGTCCGGATAATTTGAGGTATCCGGATACTTTTGCTGTTTGGTCATTTTGGAGAATTTAAACACTTTTGAGTATCCAGTAAACTGTGTTTTGTTAATTCTTAGATAGAATATGAATGAGGACTAAAATACTATGGACTTGACTTAAGTTCGGGCTTGGGGAAGATAATTGAGGATAAGAGTTAGATAGATCTATCTAAAGCTCTTAATCCTAGTAAGCCCTATGTGTTCAAAGTGGTAAAGCAATACTTGTATATGATTGTTTCAGATTCTGTGAAATTGAAGTGTGTTGGATCCCAGATACACTTAATCAAGATTAACAATCTATTAGTGGAGTTTAGAGTTTGATGCGGAAGCGTATTAAACTAACAGATATGTTTGATAGATATTAGAACGCACATATATAAAGAAAACAGTAAAGAATGAAAAGGATTTCTTGAATAGTTACTGTCATTCAATATATAATAACAACACGAAGAACAGATTAATAACTGTTGGTGTGTGTGAGAATATAACACTCAGATATTTGACAATAAAGCTTGAGAGTATTAGTGATTCCTTTTGTTTTCGTCCTTAGGAAGATCTCAACATGAGACTTCCTTTTATACTACACTTACAAGACTATGAAGTAGGTCACTGTTCCTTTTACGGCATGAATAGTAAACTGGATGGTGTGAACAGTGGACTGGATGGTGTGAGCAGTTGTTTGAGCCATGCGCATTTAATGGAGCAGATGTACTTTTGGTAAATGCATTAAATGGCGCAGACGTCTATTTTGTACCTTGCCCTATTGAGTCCACTCAGAGCTTGACACGTGTTTTGATAGTACTTTTTCATGCAAGTTGATGAACGTATTCAGTAATATCTTCCAAGTCTTCATTGAGGACCACAGAGGCTCTGTAATGAATTACAGAGGTTCTGCGGTCTGGTCCTCTGTGGAGCAGTCTTCGCCGGATTCCGAGTCTTTGGTTTTCTTTGTGCGTATGACAGAGCTTCTGTAGGAAGCCTCTGCTGCTTCTGTAGCTTCTTGACCTTGATTTCTCGGTAATGTCGGCAGAGCCTCTGTAAGAGGCTTTCTTCACTTAGCCTATTTTTCACTACTTCTAAATACTTCTATGATTAGGAAGATTGAAGCTAACAATCTCCCCCTAAGTAGTGAAAAATAAAAAATTTGAACTTGAGTTAAGTTTGGCTAAGTTAGATAAGACAGAGGTTAAACAATACCTTGAAATTTCTTTCATTTAGAAATATGCCAGAGGCATTTTACATTTGAGTACAATGAAAGATAAAACTTTGTTTGTAGAGATTGGAGGTCTGAGAATCAGATTTTGGCATCTTTGAAATCGTTGTAGCTTCTGTTGTCTCTGCCGACTTTTATGATCTCTTTGTAGAATCTGATGCAGAGTTCTCTTAGGCGGATTGTTGAGTCTATTTCTCTGATGAAAGTATCTGCATCATCTCTATCCATTTTCTCTGTACCTCTGTATTTTACAAGGCTTGCTCTGAATTTGCTCAGAGTACTGGTTGCGTACTTCTGACAATCCATGAGTACAAAAAGTTTAACCTGGTGTTGTGGGTTTTGAAATACTAACCCAAATCTTGGTTCTCTGATGATTGAGTTGGGCACAGCGTCTGGTGGGCAGCGATCTTCTGGTGGTCGTAGATCTAGATGTTTGAGACCAAGATCTTTTCCCAGCTGAAAATCTATCATGCTGTATAGCAGAAGCTTTTCCCTCATCGCTTTTCTCAACACTTGATAGGCTCTAGTATTAGGCTCTGTGTTGTAGTTGTCTTTTGTCCATTGCAGAAGGTCAGGTAGATCGTAAGGATTGATGTTTCTTAAGTCAGCATCAGCGAAGGTAGATTCTGAATTGTTCTCTCTTCTGACTTTGTAAAGATTGTACCTGACCCTTGGATAGGTTCTTGTGAAGGAGAATCTGCAGAAGATTACCTTTTTGATTTTGTGAATTGAGAAGACATCTGCTTTGGTTCTTGGCTTTGTTCTTGTGAAGATGTTCTCAAATTCTTCTCTGATCCTTGGATCTGTCACATGATCTACTGGATGATTTGTCTGATAGGATTGTTTGTAGAGGTATTTGTATACCACTTCTTCCATCTCTTCATGTGTTGGACCATGTCGTGGAATTTGTCTTCTGAGACTCTCCATCTGTTGAACAACTTCTGCAGCTCTACCAGCTAGAGGAATTTCTGACAGAGGCTTCAATCCATGTGCCCAGTCAACTTCTTCGGTTTTTGGGGTTTGAAAGGCGTCAAACGCACTCTTCATTAGTTTTTCTGTTGGCTTTGGCAATGTTTTCTTCTTCTTTGGCTCTTCTGTCAGTATCCCTTTGCCCTTATCTTTTGCTATTGTCGTGGCAGAACCTGTTGCTTCTGTGGGTTTTGAGGTTGGCACTTCTGTTGATTTGATAGAGGTTGCCTCTGTGGATTTTGACGATTGTGATTTAGAGGACTTTTGTGGCGATGGTTCTGTTGGCTTGATTTGCTCTGTAACCTCTGTTGGAGGTTGTTTGATGACTTCTTCTGCGAGCTCAGTTTCTGTTGATGAAGTGTTGTCATTGAATCTTCTTGCCATTCTGAAAGCTAAAGTGAACATGTGCCTTTCTTCTTCTCTCTTCACCATACGATCACTCATTGTTGTGTGCATCCTTTTCAGAATGTCAGAAGCAGAGGTCGTTGCTCTTTTTGGTTTGGTGGCAATCGACTTTCTTCTGGGTATGGTTTGGGGTGTTTCCACAGAGGTGGGTGTTTTCTCTGTGGTTGGTTCATCTGTTTCTTCCAAAATGATTACCTCAGGGGCGGTTGTTGCCTCTGTGGCTTGCTGTTCTGCTTCTGGAGTTTTGGTTTCGTCAGGAGATGATTCCACAGAGATGGGTGTTGTCTCTGTGGTCTTTTGGGTTTGTTGTTGTCGGGTCTGTTCTGGAGGTGCTTGACTCAGAGGTTCTGCGGCTATTGGTGGACCTGTAAGTCCTCTGCTTGCAGTTTTCTCTGTAGTTTTCTCCCCCTCAGGATGATCTGATGGACCAGGATGGTCATCATCATCAGAGTCATCCTGACCCTTGTCTGATGTACCCTCTGCTCTGCAGGAAGCATCGGGTTTCTTTGGCATTGTGGCTCCAGCAGCGATCAGTTTCGCGCAGACATCATCACAGAGGCCAAGAAGAGTTGCTAGCTCTGCCTCTGTTTTGAATCTCATCCTTCCTACACTTTCTCTGAAATCTTTGACGAAGTTAGCATTGGCAGTGGTGAAGGAAAGGATGACTTCTGTCACTTGATTAATCACGTTCTGCCCAATCTCTGTCAGCTGTGCTCTTGTCATGTAGTCCTTGGGTTGCATCAGCATGGTATTTCGCATGGCTTCTTCTTGAACTTTTTGTAGGGCCTTCTGTAGATCTGCAGGAGTGATGCCCGTTGACACTGAAGTCTGTTTGTTCAATTGATCAAGGAATTTGTTGATTGAGTTCTCAATCGAAGGAGTAGTTGTTGCGGCAGAAGTGGTGGATGCAGTAGCAGCAGACTTCATCTGTGAGATGGCAGTTTTCACCTCTGTGGACAGGTTGTCCATTTTGGTGTTTAGGTTTAGCAGTGCCAGTGATGTTGTCTCTGCAAAAGATTTGAAAAAGCTTTGCAACTCTTTCAAGGTTTGGTTCACAGAGGTTTCAAGGGTTTGGAACTCATCCCTTGTAACTTGTGTTCCGGTGGTAACCTCTGGAGGAACACATTCGTCTCCAGAGTGAATCCCTGTTCCTGGGATACCTTCTTTCATTCCTGTTTGTACGTTGAGAATGGAAGGATTTCTTTCTGATCCTTGAGAAGAAACATGAGTTTCAATCCCTACAGAAGTTCTGAGAAGAACATTGTCCAAATCCACTCCAGAGGTGGGTATTGGAATATCCTTCTGTTGACTAGGAGACTTGTCTAGAGTCTCTTTGTCTTTGTGCTCTCTACTTCTCTCTGAAAGAAGTGTGGGTCTTAACAAGTGCGTGGCAGAGGAAACAAATTCCTCTGTTGGGCGTTCTTCTGTGATCTGGGGCAATTGATCACGAACTATAGGTGAGTCTCTTTGAGGAGACTCCCTAGGAATGGATTCCCCGGTTTCTGTGGGCACAGAGGTTGAAAGAGTAACCTCTGGCTGGATGGGTTGGGGTAGGTTCGAGCTGTGCTGCTCTTTTTCAATGACACCTTCTGCAGCTAGACCTGCGGTGTCAGAAATGTGGGTTGCACTGGGAGTTGGTTTTGGTTGTGTGCCTCTATTTATCCAGGCATCTTTTCTTGCTTCTTCCCTAAGTTCTGTGGAAGTTCCTTGCTCTGGTCGTAATTGGTCATACACTTGATGAGATCCAAATAATCTCATGACATGTGGATGATAAAGACCCTTACGTATCCAGACAGCTTCTTGTTCATCTGAATCTGTCTCTAAGATCTCTATTTCTGTCTCCGTTGTTGCTAATCCCTCTTTTTGTACAACTTCGGCCCCTTTTTCTTTCTCTTCTTCCATCATGTTCTCAAAAGCCTCTGTAATTTCACCTCTGTTCAATTCAGCTTCAGTTTGTTCTATTTCTTCTGAAGCTGGGTTTGGACTTCTTTTGTGGACATCCAATCCTTGAATGAAAGGGTTTTGTAAAATAACAGGGGTTTCGGCTGGTTGATTTCTGGGTGTTGTGTCATCTTCTTGCAGATGTGTGTCGATGCCCGAAATGAAGAAATCTTCTTCTGGAGAGTGGTGGTCGAGAGGTTGTGCCGTCCACCCTGCTGTATTTAGGGTGTTGGCAATTTCAGGGTTCTGTAAGAAGTCGTTCAGGTCTCCTTGGTGAGCAGATCTATCTGGAGATTGATAGGGTGATTGATACCTTTCTGTAGCCATTTCTTCTTCTGCAACTTGTTCTTCAGCAGTTTCCTCTTCTGCAATGGTTACCAACTTTGTAAGTGATTTACCATGTCTCTTTTTGGTTTTCCTCCTCTTAGGATTTGGTGCCCCTTCTTCTGTTGATTTTGATCTTTTCTTCTTCATTTTTGGAGAGGAGGGAGGAGCAGAGGAGCCAATTTCTGTGGCATGAGGAGGTGAGGGTTGATCTTCTGCAGCGCTTGTGGAGGTGCCTTCTGCAGTTTTCCTTTTCTTAGCTTTTGGAGTAAATGTAGAGGTTCTTGATGAAGACTTCTTTCCCATTAGTTCTGCACGTTTGGCTATAAAGCTGAGTTGAATAGCCATGTGCTTTGCTAACTTCAGATCCTTTTCTTTTTGAGTGGAAAGAGGTTTTGCTATCATTGTTCCTAGGGGGACACCTAAACGCGGGGGTGTCATAGGACTCGGTTTAGGAGTTCTATGATCGCGTATATACTCTTTCTTAAGGGATTTATTCGATGCGTATTGCAGAAGCTTCTTTGACAGAGGTCTGCAGTGTGAGTAGCCATCAGCATGATCAGTGGGGGTATTCTTGTTCATCGGGAACTGTTTGGGAGTTGGCCCTTCCATTGGCCAATTTTGGATTAGCAGCAGAGGTTCGAACAGTACTCCTAGTATTCTTTGGAATTGCAGAGGTGGTAGAAAGTTGGGATCGTTCTCTTTGACCCTTTTCGAGTTGTTCTTTCTGTCGATGGTGTTTATGATCTCTTGCATCATTATGGTCGCATAATCTAGTGGAAGATCATATTAAACCCCATACATGATGCTCAAGATTTGATTTGAGCTCTGGTCAATACTGCCTATCTTTCCTGTCAGGCATCTGTTAAGAATCGAGAACAAAGTGTTCCACAGAGGTGGTAATCGGCCTCTGCGGAAGTCATTTCTCTTCCGTAGTTGGGTGTTGTACCCAAGCATTTCCACGAATCGACAGAGCTCTTCGTCTGTTGGTTGCTCTGCATAACTCTTCAATCCCAGAAGACCCCTTGTTGGTAGGTTGAATTCAAGTGAGAACATTGTTCTGTTGAACTTGATTTCAAGATGCTCGGATTTATCAGGTCTTGAAATGTACCCTTTGATAAGAGAATCGTCTTTATCAAATCGACAGCTTTGCCAAAATTGGTTCAAATAGCGGACTGGAATTTTGTTCGGGGGTTCTTGATAGTAGAGGGAAGAGGACATGATTCTCCATGATGTTCAGAAGTATGGCATGGGCTTCGCCGAAAGTAGTGGGTGAGGGGACCAAATAGCAGTTGTTGGATTTGATAGGAAGAATGGCTTCGAAATGATCCTTTGCTATAAAGTTTTGCAAGTGAGTCGTCGGAGCAAAGTCTGCTGAGTCCCCGGAATCTTGTTGTTCAATATTTCTTGCAAGGCTGGGGTTTTCAGAATGTTCTGAATGTGCAGGGGAGTGTTCCGGTGAGTTCGCCGGAGAGAGTTCAGAGGATGTAGCTCGAGAAGATGAAGCCATTTGATTTTAAGAATAAGATTTTTGCAAGCTTTTTGCAGGGTTTCGCCGGAGAAGAAGATGAGAGTTTGTAAAAGGTTTTATGTGAGGGTAAGCTTTGTTTTTATAGGATGGTAAAACGGTAGAATTCGAAAGAGTAAAATATATGGCAATGGATTAAAGTTTGGAATCCGCACTCGAGTTTGAGCGGCGGGTTCAACTTTCCAAATAAAAAACGTTCCATGTACGCCCAATGAAAATGGGACACGTAGGCCTTGTCAGAATATGACAGGACGTCGTGCGCGGCCCATTAATGCTAGGCGCGTGAGGTTGATTTTAGCCATATGAGTTTCACTCGCAGTAAAAGTAACCGTTATTACTACAGAGATGCCCAAGTAATCAGATTGTCAGAGCTTCTGTAGTTTACAGAGGCTCTGTGATCTTGAAAATCTTTGATGTTTATCCCTTTTTCATATATCTCATTGTTATCATGACTTCTGTGGGGTTCTTCTTTAACCAAAACATTTGTAAAGGCATTGGAGAGGATAAAATCGGATTTTTGTGAAGAAATTTTCTTCGCAGAGGTTTTGTGGCTCTGTTGGAACTTGCAGAAGTTCTGTGAGGGCCAGCAGAAGCTCTATGAGAGAAAAAATCTCATAAAATAAATTTTATTAGTATTTTTGATCATCCAATTTTTGATTTGGTTTAAGAGATGTTTTTCGGACATATTTGAAAGTTTGTGTCCGAGAAAACTATTAAAAAAAAACGGTTTGTTGGAGAAGGTCATAGTCTGCGTTTTCGGTTTCCGAGATAACATTCCAAAAGATCGACAGAAGGTTAATTTGTGATCACAGAGCATATTTCCTGCAGAAGCTCTGTTGAGCTCAGCAGAAGCTCAATGACCTTAAATTTCTCCTAATTCGAATTTTGTGAAACTTTTTGAGCTTTTGATTTTTGAAATGTTATTCACAGTATATTTAGGACATATTTGACAATTCTTGTCCTAGAAAATTGTTTTCTAAAAACCTTTTGTGCGAGAGACATACCTTTTGGTTCTTCTTTTCTCGGTAGTGATATCTGACTTCTGTCGATATGGAGTCATCGACATTTTTCTTTGGCTTTCCCTTGAAAGTTTTATCTCTTTAGATCATTTCAGGGTTCCCTTCTGCTCCCCCTTGATCTAATCACCTCTGTAGATCAAGTAATTTCCTTTTGATCCCCCTTGACCTATGCTTGGATCAAAGAATGATAAGTTTTGCATAGAACATAGGTCATGGTCTTTCAGAGGTTCTGTAGGGGTCGTCAGAGGTTCTGAGTTGACTTACAGAAGCTCTGTGATTTTAAGAACTATTTAAGGTTTTAGAGATTTACATACAGAAGTAGAATCAATCAAAGCAATAAATTAAGCAATGTATTTACTTGTTATTTACAGAAGATAAAGCTATACTTACAGAGGATTTTCATACCATGTTAATCATTCCTAACTTACCCACCAAGAAGTTGAATCTTTTCTCGTCTAATGCTTTGGTGAATAAGTCAGCGAGTTGATATTCTGTGGGCACGAAATGCATTTCGATTGTACCGTATTCAACATGATGTTTCAAGAAATGATACCTTATATCGATATGCTTGGTTTTTGAGTGTTGCACAGGGTTGGCAGAGATAGCAATAGCACTTTTGGAATCACAGAAGATGGGTATTTTGAACAGAATGTGGCCGTAGTCTTTTAGCTGAGTCTTCATCCATAGAACCTGAGAACAACAGCTAGCGGCAGCAACGTATTCAGCTTCTGCAGTGGATGTGGAGACACAATTCTGCTTCTTGGAGGTCCAACTGACTAGTTTACCACCTAGGAATTGACAACTCCCAGAGGTACTCTTTCTGTCGAGCATGCATCCTCCATAGTCTGAATCTGTATAAGCTTTAAGACTAAAACCAGAGTTCTGTGGATACCAGAGACCAAGATTGTTGGTTCCCTTTAGGTATCTCAAGATTCTTTTTACAGCATCATAATGTGATTTCTTTGGATTAGCTTGATAACGTGCACAAAGACATGTGGCATGCATAATGTCAGGTCTGCTTGCTGTTAAGTATAACAGAGATCCAATCATGCCTCTATAGAGAGTACATTCTACAGAAATACCATTTGGATCTAAGAACAACTTATTTCCAGTGGCCATTGGAGTCTTCATTGCAGAGGTATCAGAGAGATTATATTTTAAAAGTATGTCAGAGACATATTTGGCTTGATTTATAAAAATTCCCTCTGAAGATTGTTTGACTTGAAGTCCGAGGAAGAATGTTAATTCTCCCATCATACTCATTTCAAACTCACTCTGCATGAGTTTTTCAAAAAATTTGTACTCTTCTGAATTTGTAGACCCAAAAATTATGTCATCTACGTATATTTGTACAAGCATTATCTCACTATTTTTGCGTTTATAGAATAAGGTAGTATCTGTTGTACCTCTGTTGTAGCCATTGACTAGAAGGAAGGTAGAAAGTCGTTCGTACCATGCTCTTGGAGCCTGTTTCAGTCCGTATAGAGCCTTTTCAAGGTAGTATACATGCCTTGGAAACTTTGAGCTTTCAAAACCTGGTGGCTGATTTACGTAAACCTCTTCTTGGATTTCACCGTTTAGAAAAGCTGATTTTACGTCCATCTGATAGACTTTAAAACCTCTGTGGGCTGCGAAGGCTAAGAATATTCTTATTGCTTCGAGACGTGCGACAGGGGCAAAAGTCTCATCGTAGTCTATGCCTTCTTCTTGTCTATATCCTTTTGCTACTAATCTTGCTTTGTTTCTGACGACCACTCCATCTTCATCCTTCTTGTTTCTGTAGACCCATTTAGTCCCAATGGCCTGTTTCCCTCTTGGCAGAGGTACTAAAGTCCATACTTTGTTACGCTCAAATTGCAGAAGTTCTTCTTGCATGGCGTCTACCCAGTTTGGGTCATCTAGGGCTTCAGAAATCTTCTTTGGTTCTATAACACTAATAAAATTTGTAAAGAAACAAAAATTTGCAGTGGCAGACCTTGTTTTTACTGAGTTAGAAGGTTCTCCAATTATTTGGTTTGGAGGATGGCTTTTTGTCCACTGAGTTGTGCGTGGAAGATGATCATCAATGTCATCAAAACTTTCTTCAGAGGCTTCTTGTGTTTCTTCTTGTGCAGCCTCTGATGTTCTTCGTGCCTTGGTAGTTGATTCTACCGTTTGTGGAATGATTGGTACGAGTGGTGGTGGAGTTTGTTCCTCTGAGGATGTATAGTCTTGGTCCTCGATCCCCTCTGTAATTGGTTCTTCTGTGGTTTGTGCAGCTTCTGTGGTCGTTTTTGTTGATGTTTCATCTTCTTCACTTTCTTCTGCTTCGGCAATTGCATCTGTAGTATTTATAGAAGAAGATGAAGCATTATTTGGACCAGTTAGAGTCATACCTGTAGGATTTTGTCCGACAGAGGATGGTTCTTCAGAAACTCTGATGGTTCCGACAGAAGGATCAATGTCATTGTGGAACATCTCCAAAAATAGAAGATTCAAATCTTCTTTTGTTCTTGAGATGTCAGAGAATTTCCCTTTAATTCCGAGTTCTGAACTTATTTGCTCAGAAGTCATTTGGAATGAATCATCAAAAGAAACATTGATGCTTTCTACAATCTTGTGAGACTTTGTAAGGAATGTTCTGTAGGCTTTGGAAGTGGCAGAGTATCCAATGAGTTTGCCTTCATCTGCTTTTACATCAAACTTTCCTCTTGAATCTCTGTCGTTTAAGACGAAGCATTTGCATCCGAATACATGGAAAAATTTGATGTTTGGCCGCCGTTTGTTAAGCAATTCGTAAGGCGTCTTGAGGTGTCTTTTCACAATGGTTGATCGATTTTGAGTATAACACGCAGTAGAAATTGCTTCTGCCCAAAAGTTCATTGATAATCCGCATGCTGACATCATAGTTCTTGCGGCTTCCACAAGTGTTCGATTCTTTCTTTCGACAACACCGTTCTGTTGTGGAGTGCGAGCTGCAGAGAAGTTCTGTGATATTCCTTCTGTTGAAAGATAGGCTTCAATGACAGAGTTTTTAAATTCTGTGCCATTGTCACTTCTTAACTTCTGTATTCTGCAATTATAAAGAACTTGGATTCTTTTCATTAGATTTATCAATATATTTGGAACATCTGATTTCTTTCTAACGAATTCAACCCATGTGAAACGCGAATACTCATCAATTAGGACAAGTATGTATTTCTTGCCACCTAGGCTCTGTATGGCAATGGGACCGCAGAGGTCGGCATGAAGCATGTACAGAGGTCTAGTGCAAGATACATCTGTTTTGCCTTTGTGGGAAGCTCTTTTGAGTTTTCCCATCTCACAGGCAGAACATAAATGATCCTTATTGAATTTAACATTTGGCAAACCTTTAACTAGATCAAGTTTGACCAGTTTTTCCAATGTGTGAAAATTCAAGTGACAGAAACTGTTGTGCCATAACCAGGCTTCTTCACTTTTGCAGGCAACAAGGCAAACTTTGTCTTTGTTCTTTGAGTTGAAGTTCATTAGATATAGATCACCTATTCTTTCAGCTCGCAGAAGTTCCATACTTGTTTCTTCACTTTGTAGAGAGCAGAAAGTTCTTTTGAACAACACATTGAATCCTGTATCACAAAGTTGACTTACACTGAGTAGGTTGTGCTTAAGGCCATCCACATATGCAACTTTGTATACAGAAACGTCTTCTTTCCTTATGACTCCATAGCCTTTTATGTGTCCTTTCTTGTTGTCTCCAAAAGTCACAGATCCACCATCTTGTGTTTCTTTGTACGTGGATAGTGCACTTCTGTCACCAGTCATGTGCCTTGAGCATCCGGAGACTAGATACCAGATTGGCACATACTTCTTCTGCAGGACAATCACAGAGATTTAGGTACCCATATCCATATGGGTCCAATTTTGTTAGAGTTTTTCATGTTTGCCTTGGCATTCTTGAAATACATTTTGTTCTCTGCAGAAGAGTCAGATTGTTTCTTTGTGGGATTTGACTTTTGAATTGTCGTAGAGAGTAAACAGACTTGACTTGAAAAATGATTATTAAGTTTAGAAATAAGATCAAAGCAATGACAGAATTGAATATGAGATGTAATTTGCTTGAACTTTTCATTGAATTTTTTAAACTCAGCCACAGAGGCATTACATTCTTTCTTTACATTAGATTTCCTATTACTAGAAGATCTATGAATACTCGAATGTTGTTTGCAAAAGCTCTGTTTAGGACCTGCCTTCTGTGGGTTGCTTCTGTGGTGAACTTCTTTCATCACTGTCACAGAAGAAAAAGATTTATTAACCTTGGGTTTTGAAAATCTAGAACTTATAGGATCAATAGAGGTCTTCTGTAACTTTTTAAGCTCAGCAGAGGTTTTGATATGTAGATTCAAATTTAGAAAATCTTGGCAGATTGGAATCTCTGTGAGTTTCTCTTTTGTAGAAATAGTTCTGTGAGGAACTTCAGAGGAGAATTTGACATCCTCTGTGTCACAGTGAATTATCCCTGATTTGAAATCAGTCTCTGAGTTGTCAGAGGATGAATCGTCCTCGTATACAGAGGTTGAGTCAATTCTTTCAATAGAGGCTGGATTTTCTGAGCATGTATCGTACGAGCTTTCTTCCTCTGTAGAATAGTTTTCATAGATTGCAGAGGTTTCTAATAAGATTTCTTCAGTGAGAGTTTTATCTATAGAAGATGTACAGAAATTTTCTAAAACGCTTGATTTCCATATTTCCAAAATTTCTTTTTCAATTAAATTTTTAAAGTTTTCTTCTGAAAAAATGGGTTTAAACTCAGGAGCTTCTGCTGATAATTTCTTTTCAACGTTTATTAAACAGACAAAAGCAACCTGTGTTTGGGTCTCTGGTTTACCAAACTTGAAGATACCAATCTGATCTTGTGTTTTCAGATATTTCTTTGGTTTGATACCTCTATTGACAGAGGTTGAGGATGATGAGTCTGTGTTTTCAAACCACACGTTAATCATCTTCTTATGTTTCTTCAAGTAAGGATCCACAGAGATTTTCGCCCTTTTGCTTACAGAGATTAGATTTGGAAAATCTGGTTTGTTCGTTTTTCCAATCACAAATAAAGAGGACAGAGGTTTGTTTCTTTTGCCTTCAACACCTAGGGTGATATCATCATACCCTATACCTCGTCTCCCTATTTGTGAGTTTACTTTTTCATAAACTTTCTGTGCATCTTTATAGTTTTTAAGCAAAACTTCTCTTCTGAGTAAATCTTGCCATAATACCTCTCTTTCTCTTTGAAAGTATTCTTTAAGAGCTCATATGTCAGTAGTTTCGCTCCTTGAAACTGAAAGTTCTTTTGTTTTATCTTTTAAAGTATTGGTTAATTCAGAAATTTGTTTTTTTAAAGGATCTAGAGTTTTGTTCCAATTCTTTTCTATTCTCTCTTTTTCCTCAAAAATCTTTGCTTTTTCTTGAGTGAGAAGCCGTACTTCTCTCTCATTGAAAGTGAGTCTTTTCTGAATACTTTGATTTATCTCTTTCAGTTCAATTAATTCAATGTTAATTCTAAGTGTATTATCATCTACAGAGGTGATACAAGAGTTGGATTTTGAAGTAGATACCTCAGAGTCGGTGCAGGAGTCGACTTCTGCCATGCCACAGAAGAGGGCATTGGCGGTATGTTCATCGTCAGAAGTAGAGTCTGACTGGAAGTATTCTGTGTTCTCCTCAGAATGTCCTTTTGCCATTAAGGATTTTTGAGCATAATACTCGGCTTTCTTTTTGTAGAAAGCAGAGTCCCTCTGTGGGCGATTTGATCTGCTTCTGCATTCATTCGCAAAATGGCCTGGTTTTCCGCAGTTAAAACACCCTTGAGGAGTGTTTCCTGTTCGATCATTGGACTTCTGTAGGTCTCCGCCTTTCTCTGATCTACATTCATTTGCATAGTGACCAGGTTTGCCGCACTTGTAGCATTCTTGCTGCGTGTGGCTTACCGAGTCATCTGACCTCTGTCGGTCATTCCCTCTGTAATTTCTATCGCTTGATCTCTGTCGGCCACTTGATACTTCTCCTCTTCTGTCATCTCTTCTGTTGTCTCTTCTGTCATCCTGGTTGTCTCTATCATATCTTTCATTTCCGGAACCTCTTCTGTTTCCTCTGAACTCTTTTGTCAATAGAGCTAAAGATTTAGCTAGTGACGCAAGAGTTATTTCCTTTTCTGTTTGCTCTTCTTCTTCACTGTCAATTATCACCATCTTCTTCTTCTCCTTCTTCTTCTCCTCTGTGGCTTTATCATTTCTTGGTCTCTGTGCATCCTCTTTAGTTTTACTAACCAATGCATATGGTGCAATGGTTAGTGTTTTAGCCTGTGCTATCTGAGGTTCTTGTGCGGCTAATGTTCCGTAAAGATCAGAGAGAGTCCAGGTGTCTAGATCCTGATTTGTCTGTAGGGACATAGACAGCTGGAGCCATTCTTCATTTAGACTTTTTAAAAACATGACATTGTTTTCTTCAGAAGTTCTGTCAATGCCTGATTTTCTGCACTTGTTGATTAGAGAGTTGAATCTGTCGTATGTTGTTTGCAGAGATTCTGTTGCAGAGGCTCTGAATGCATGATATTCATTGATGTACTGTGCTCTTCGGTTTTTTTGGGTTTTAGCACCTCCTTCCAACTGTCTTTCCAGTTCTTTCCACAGATCATGCGCTGTTTCACATGAATCCAAGGATTGAAAGAGTTCGTTGGGTATTGCCATAATTAATGTCCTCTTGGTTTTCTGAGCAACTTCATCTTCTGCTTTATCTTCGGTTGACCACTCCCCTTTTGGCTTTGGTTTTTGATGTTCGGGGATTTCGGCAGATTCAGCAGTAGCAGGTATACGAGGTACTACTGTCATGGGAATAGGAGGAGGATTGTACAGATATTGTACTTGGTTTTTTTCAGTGCCCTCGAAAAAATGGACCATTCTTATTTTCCACTGAGGATACTCATCTCGAAGGAGAGTAGGAGGTTTAGTGAGAGAACCAGTAGTAAAGAAATTATTTGTATTTGTCATTTGAAGATTTTAGAAAGAAAGTATGACTAAAGAGTTACTTCGATGAGCTTGAAGATTTTCTGGGTTTAAGCAGTTTCCAGACACAATTTTAAATCTCAATAATATCTATCACGAGTCTTGATAAGTGGATCACTTGATATTGAAAATCAAGGAAGGCTCTGATACCAATTGTTGGATCCCAGATACACTTAATCAAGATTAACAATCTATTAGTGGAGTTTAGAGTTTGATGCGGAAGCGTATTAAACTAACAGATATGTTTGATAGATATTAGAACGCACATATATAAAGAAAACAGTAAAGAATGAAAAGGATTTATTGAATAGTTACTGTCATTCAATATATAATAACAACACGAAGAACAGATTAATAACTGTTGGTGTGTGTGAGAATATAACACTCAGATATTTGACAATAAAGCTTGAGAGTATTAGTGATTCCTTTTGTTTTCGTCCTTAGGAAGATCTCAACATGAGACTTCCTTTTATACTACTCTTACAAGACTATGAAGTAGGTCACTGTTCCTTTTACGGCATAAATAGTAAACTGGATGGTGTGAACAGTGGACTGGATGGTGTGAGCAGTTGTTTGAGCCATGCACATTTAATGGAGCAGATGTACTTTTGGTAAAAGCATTAAATGGCGCAGACGTCTATTTTGTACCTTGCCCTATTGAGTCCACTCAGAGCTTGACACGTGTTTTGATAGTACTTTTTCATGCAAGTTGATGAACGTATTCAGTAATATCTTCCAAGTCTTCATTGAGGACCACAGAGGCTCTGTAATGAATTACAGAGGTTCTGCGGTCTGGTCCTCTGTGGAGCAGTCTTCGCCGGATTCCGAGTCCTTGGTCTTCTTTGTGCGTATGACAGAGCTTCTGTAGGAAGCCTCTGCTGCTTCTGTAGCTTCTTGACCTTGATTTCTCGGTAATGTCGGCAGAGCCTCTGTAAGAGGCTTTCTTCACTTAGCCTATTTTTCACTACTTCTAAATACTTCTATGATTAGGAAGATTGAAGCTAACAAAGTGAAGCTGAATTCTTTGAGAAAAGCTTGGAGAACATTTCGATAAGACAAACAGGTGAGTTCTACTTTTAAAACGTTTTCAACTGGGATACATATATATGTGATATATATATATTTATATATATATATATATATATATATATATATATATATATATATATATATATATATATATATATATATATATATATATATATATATATATATATATATATATATATATATATGAAATGGATATGTATGGATTGGATATGTGATATATGGTGTGATTACGTGTTTATGATTGAGATGGATATGTGATTAGAATGTAATGAAAGGTTTATAAAAGACAATATGATATATTGGTACATATATATTGTATTTATATGTGCATTACACTACACGAATATACGTTAGCCGAAACTATAGTCGGCGGTGTTTGCTGTAGTTGTTGTACAGCGGTGTTGCTGTAGTTGTTGTACAGCGGTGTTGCTGTAGTTGTTGTACAGCGGTGTTGCTGTAGTTGTTGTACAGTGGATTAGTTGGCTCGCAACCAACTAACATGGCCAGGAGAAATGAGAATGAGAAAGAGGATGAGTTGAACACAGTGCACGAGTCTTGATTGGTATTTAATTACGTGTGATATATGTGTGTTTATATAAAGGATTTTATATAAATGGGTTTTATAATGATTTTGAAATAATAGGGATTATCTCACTAGACCGTTTGATCTAACCCTCATTTTGTTTTCAAAAATATGTATTCCAGGTCGAGGAAATTATAGCCGCAAAGGAAAGGATAAAGAGTAGGACGCTTTTTGATGACTGATGTTGATTAGGAAGCTTTTATGTATTTTGTAGTTTCGAGACTATGGGACCGTATGTGAATTATTAAGTAATTTTTTTATGAAAGTAACGATGTTATGCAATATATGTTATTTGTTGTATGTTGGGAAACCGGGTTGTTACAAATGGTATCAGAGCCCTAGTTTAAGGGATTTAGGTATACGGATCTATACCTAGACTTAAACTGCATGTGAAGTAGGATGTCCCTATTATTTTAGAACCTTGGGATGTTAAGTATAAAAAGGTAGAAGGAACATCATGTAAGGTAATTTCAAATTACACCTGGCTAGTGTAATCATGAACTTACAGTTACATGTTTGAACTGGAATACCTTATTATATGGGGTATGTGCTTACGTGTATATTAACTCTGTGAAAATCAACAGAATGGCAAGTCGGACTCGATGTATGGATAGAGGCGAAGACATGTATATTTCTATAAACTCTACACGTGCTAAAGTGCTATCTGACTTCGGTGCAAACCGATAAATTATATTTCTGTTCTTTTGTTGCTTATCTGCATTAGAAAAGTACTTGATAATTGTGTTGGCAATATAGATGGGTGTGGAGTGCCTAATAAGTTATTTTCAATAATCTTGTCGGAATTAGAGGTAGTAGTAAGCATAGGATGATGTTGGAACTTGATCTTGTTAAAACTTTTGATTAGGTAATGAAAAGTGATCCTCGGTATTTCGGTACGAGAAGATAAAGTTGATATATTGGAATAAGTGAGGTTACGATGAAAGTAAGGAATTGTTGGGTGATTGATTTAAAGTTTTCGATAGTTAGCAAATTCAATTGGAAGTGTAAAGGAAGAATTGTAGCATGGCTTGATTCATCTTCTTCAAGGTTTGATTTCTTCTTCTTTTCTTCTTTATATTGATTAGGCAAGTTTATGGTTGGGGATTCGATAATCCAATTGTTAATTGAGTTTTAAACCATAAGAAAGAAGGCAAATGATTTTAGGATTGATTCCCTATGAATTTTGATCAAATCAGTAGAAAGCTTCATCATGTTTGCTTGATAAATCTTCATTTTTCCATGGATTGAGTTTTTGAGTTTTGGAGTGATAGATTTGATGAGTTTTATGTCGTTTAAAATGATAGTTATTAGTTCTTAATGTTTATGGTACCAAAAATATCGATTTGGGAGCCTTAGAACTGATTTGGGAAGTTTAAGGATGAGAAACCCTTGATTTTTGGGAGAAATCTCGTGAAGGGGGCAGATCAGTGCTCTGCGCACCTGGTTGCGCGTCTGGAGGCACGCCACTAGGGGCGCCAAGCCCTGTTCCCAAAACCTTGTTCCCGTTTCGCCGTTCGTTCGGGTCTAGGATCGAGGTGTTGATTGGGGGTTTGGTCTTAGGGATTATTGGGAATTTTTGAGGATGTAATTAGATGGTTTAACACCATTTTTGTGGCGCCAATTTAGGTATTCGGTTTGTAATAAAGTGTATCCCGGAGAGTGTGTCGAAGTGCTAAGGCTAAGGTGAGTTCCCTTACCTTCTTTGTGTGAATGAAAGGTTTTACAAAAGGTTTTCATAACTGATTATGGTTACGAGCATGTTGACCAGATTAAATTATTTGAAGGGTTTTATAATACGTGATGTGAAAACGTTTATTAAAGCATGCGAGTTGTTTATATGTTCATTTCTACATAATTGTTGATTGCATGCTGTTGTGATGTTGTTGCTATGTGTGGAGTTGGGTTGCACAGTAGAGAACAATTATGAATGCCGTGTCTGGCTTAATAAGGTGATGAAAAGTCGAGACCACTGTGCAATACCCTTAGGTGGAGTCGAGCTTTTGAATTCGAAATGTCGGTATGATTGTAGTTTGGACTATTGCTTGGTTATGTAAGAATGGTTTTATTTACGGTAAAATTTGAAAGGGTCGAAGTGAATCCTTGTGGTGGAATGGTAATAAGTAGCGTTACGTTACTTGATGTAATATTATCGGCGATGAGTCTGGGTACTGGGATAGGTAGAAAATTTGATTGTGCACTATGAAAAGTCTTGTGTTTTTCCTCAAGTGAGAACGGTGGGGTATAAGTTGGTTATGAAGCTTTGGATGAAGTGGGTTATGTTAGGAAGTGTGATGGGTGTGCTTAGTTACTGTTGTTTTAATTTTGTTAGTGTGTGAAGTGTGATGGCTTGAGTGTAAAGAATAATAGTAGTGTGTGGAACGTGATGGTTATGTGTAGAGAGTAACGATGGTGTGTGAAGTCTTGACCTGGTCATGAAGGCGACGGTTTAGTGTGTTGTGAAGATTATACTCACTGTGATTGTTGACGCTATCTAAAAGGGTATTGTTTAAATGTGTGGGGTGATGTGGATAAGATGGTGGCAGTTTATAATTGGTGAGCGTGAGAGGCGTGGTAGTAATGAATTTTTGTAAGATTAAGTGGTGGATTAGTGACGATATGGGGTAAGTGTAAGTGGAAACCTCTGTTCGGGACTTTGTTTATAAGTTGTTCAGATATGACAAAAGTATGTGTGGAGAGGCATGGATGTCTAGGTGGTGCGTAGTATTGTTATTCGAGAATAAAGAAAATGGAGTGGCAGTAGATGGTTAGCTAAGGAGTGGAGTATTACCGTTTGAGAAATGAAAAGTGTGTGGTTGTGTCGAGCATTGAGTGTGATTTCGAATTAACTCGGTTAAGTTCCTGGTATGAGATGTGGTGAAATTGTTGGTTAAGTATGGTAATCATTGAAATTGGGTGTGTGCGGTTGGTTTGGAAGTGAAAGAAAGCTAGCTCGTGGGTGAGCACCTCCTAGTGAGCTGTCCTTGGGGAAACATGTTTTATATTGAGAAGAGAGTGGAGGAAAGTAGTCGAATATAATGCTCAGGATGAAGGACCATTGGATAGGACATGGTAATAGTGCGAGAGTGATGTTGTGGCAAGTGTGGGAATCAATTGTTATCTATGGTTCGTGATCGGTGTAATTCATGTAAGAAAGTGTTGTCTGTCTTAGACGTATTTTGGGTTAGAGAAGCGACGATAGAGTTGTGTATAGTCTATGGAGAAAAGTTTAACTGCGGGTTAAGGTGATACTCCAAGTTGATTCTATGATTTATGGGAGAGTAGAGTGTTGTTATTTTTGGAGTGTTGGATTGTTATTGTAACTTTTAGTGGAACCATTTGATTAGACTTGGTCTTGCATGTGTGAATATGATTTTGATGAATGATTTAGTGGCAAGAGTAATTAAGTATTGATGTGTGATTATCATGGTTATGTTATGCTAGCATGAGAAATGGGAATGGTAGAATGAGGTATACGGGTTTCTTAAAATTAAGGAACTTATCCATAATATAAAATGACTTTGTTGAGTATAATTTTATTTCATGGAAGAGTATAAGAAATAGATTGTAATTGCTAAGCAAGTTTTATATGGAAAGTGTATGTTTATGTTTTGAGCTAGTATGGTAAAAGGGTAGAACACGACGTTTGTCGTGAAAGATTGATGGAGTAAAAAGTAATATTAGCGTGGTAAATGTTCCGAGTAAGCATAAAGTGTGGTGTTATTTGGATTAGTTTCATGTGGGTATAAGTTATTTTCTTTTTGTGATATAAGTGGTCTATCGAGTTATTTTGAATATTCGGGGGATTTGATTATTGGGTGATTCGGCAGAAAATTTCGATTATGATTATTTCAAAATTTTGGGGAAACCAATAGGACGGAATTAGCTTTGCAAAAATAAGACGATTTTAACTTGATTGTTGATTGAGATTGAAATTATAAGAGAGATCATATGTTTGGTGAATTTAACTTAAATGTGTAGCGATAGCATGATGATTCGTTAGTGTTTATGTTTTGGTAATATTGAGAATAGCATACTTGTTCATCAAAGGGTTATTAGTTTTGACTCTAAGTGGAAAAGAGAATGGAGGGATGATCTTATTTTTTTAGATAGTAGAATATATGATTTTGATGGAATTTGATGTAATAGTGAAAACTAAGTATTCATACCTTTTTGCTTAAACCGAATTCCGGGGCGGAATTCTTTTAAGGGGGAGATGATGTAATACCTCGGGTAAGTTCGTTAGTTAAATGTTAGTTTCGTTAAATTTATTTAACTTTATATTTAATGTTTAGGGTAAGTTTGGGTTAAATTAGGAGTTAAGGGTGTTTTGGGTCATTATTGGATAGTTTAGGGTTTAGAGGGTAAATATTGGTTAGATATTATCCCTTGGTAATCAGATAATTCACAAACAACAGAAACTCAGATATTATCCTAAGGTGTGTGTGTGTGTTTAGAGGCAATAAGGAGAAAAGAAGAGAAAGCTAGGTTAAGGCATCAATTGGTGCACTTAGAACAGAATTCAGGTATGTTTCCTTTACAAATTATGTGTGTAATTGCTATTAGGTAGTTTCTATCGGAGTAGAATAACCGATTTCATATCTAGGGTTAATTCAGTCGGTTTCTGGGCTGAAATTATGCAAACAGACAGAGTTTTCCGGATAGGATGAAGGTATCCGGGTAGTATTGTTGATAGTATCCGGGTAGTTTGTGGGTGGTGTCCGGTTAATGTTCTAAAGGTGTCCGAACGGGTTCTTTATCCGGCTAAGTACTATTTTCTTTAAGTTTTCCGGATAAGACGAGATATCGGATACTGTCTGGATTACTTTGGTGTCCGGATGACGTCCGGATTGTATAGGTTGTCCGGAAAAGTTACGCTGTCCGGAAAAGTTGTGTTGTCCGGATAATTTGAGGTATCCGGATACTTTTGCTGTTTGGTCATTTTGGAGAATTTAAACACTTTTGAGTATCCAGTAACCTGTGTTTTGTTAATTCTTAGATAGAATATGAATGAGGACTAAAATACTATGGACTTGACTTAAGTTCGGGCTTGGGGAAGATAATTGAGGATAAGAGTTAGATAGAGCTATCTAAAGCTCTTAGTCCTAGTAAGCCCTATGTGTTCAAAGTGGTAAAGCAATACTTGTATATGATTGTTTCAGATTCTGTGAAATTGAAGTGAAGCTGAATTCTTTGAGAAAAGCTTGGAGAACATTTCGATAAGACAAACAGGTGAGTTCTACTTTTAAAACGTTTTCAACTGGATACATATATATATATATATATATATATATATATATATATATATATATATATATGAAATGGATATGTATGGATTGGATATGTGATATATGGTGTGATTACGTGTTTATGATTGAGATGGATATGTGATTAGAATGTAATGAAAGGTTTATAAAAGACAATATGATATATTGGTACATATATATTGTATTTATATGTGCATTATACTACACGAATATACGTTAGCCGAAACTATAGTCGGCGGTGTTTGCTGTAGTTGTTGTACAACGGTGTTGCTGTAGTTGTTGTACAGTGGATTAGTTGGCTCGCAACCAACTAACATGGACAGGAGAAATGAGAATGAGAAAGAGGATGAGTGGAACACAGTGCACGAGTCTTGATTGGTATTTAATTACGTGTGATATATGTGTGTTTATATAAAGGATTTTATATAAAGGATTTTATATAAATTGGTTTTATAATGATTTTGAAATAACAGGGATTATCCCACTAGACCGTTTGGTCTAACCCTCATTTTGTTTTCAAAAATATGTATTCCAGGTCGAGGAAATTATAGCGGCAAAGGAAAGGATAAAGAGTATGACGCTTTTTGATGACTGATGTTGATTAGGAAGCTTTTATGTATTTTGTAGTTTCGAGACTATGGGACCGTATGTGAATTATTATGTAATTTTTTTTTATGAAATTAACGATGTTATGCAATATACGTTATTTGTTGTATGTTGGGAAACCGGGTTGTTACATCGTTGGTTTGACCAATGATCTTTTGATGCTTGAATCAACTATCATATATTAGATCAAAATAATTAAACGAGGAGAATATACTTAGAGTATATATATAGAGTTGTTCTAAATGGGACGTCACAGTTATCGTAACATGGAGTCGATAAGCGCCATTTCCGAGGACTTTTGAAATCAAATGCGTTAGTTTTTAGTTTGTGAAGGGTGCTCCGAGCCCCCGAGTCCCTTGGATGATGCGATACATGCGATACTTTGACGGAGCATTTTTTTATCAGGGCTTGAATCTGGCTTCGAGCCGCATTCAATTTCGATTGAAGTTGAATCATGGGATCTTGATCATTTACCTGAAAACGGTAAAAGCTTTACAAGATCGTTAGAGCGATATGTGTGTTGGCTTGAGATTTTCTCTAGATGGGGTCCCACGGATGGCGCCAAACTGTTAATGCCAAAAATCGCACCAAAGTACAACTTAAGGTCGATGTGGACATTTAACAACTAAAGAAATGCATCTCGAGGCAAATAACACGATCGCAAGGAAAAAGTAAAAGAGACAGAGAATTTGGTGACGTGGAAAACCCCAAAACGAGGGAAAAAACCGCGGTCGACTCTGTGAGAGTCGACAGTGCACTATGGTCGCCAAACAGGGGCGAAAATCCTTGTGTTACAGGTGATTTGTATACAACATATTACAAATAAATGTAAATATAAACTTAGTCGTGTGCAAACGACGTGGGTCGTGTGGAAATCGTGCGAAATAACTTGTCGTCGTGTGGTCTGAACTGTCGTCATCAGGTGGTTCGAACTGTCGTCGTGCGATACTTGCGTGTTCGAATGCCTCGTTGTATTGAGAGAAAAATATAAAAGTGAGTATAAGTAGCTCTGTTTGTTCCCCCTTTGCTCGAAGGTGAAGCAGCCTTTATATAGCTTCGGTCGGTACTAAATGTGCTTTAATTGTTGGTCTTGTAACAGTTGTCGACATTAAATGCGCTTTGATGATTGTCTTTGTAACCGCTGTCAGGCTCTGAATGGCATTGATGATTCGTCCGTTACTGGTCGTTGTGCCATAAATGTCCGTAGACCTGCATTAATGAACAAAAGAAATGGCTGTTGACCATGAATGGTTAGTGTTATCGTAAGACCGTCTTAAGTTCTAGACGTCGGTCTTATGAAGCATACGACCGTCGCCAAAATACAAGACCATGTATATGACTGTAAATGTCTTGTAAGACCTTATCTTAATATAAGAATGGTCTTATGAAAATGTCGTGAGACTAGGTAGTAAAACCACTAAGTCGTTAGACCAGGATGACGATGTCGCAGGACTAGGATGTCAGGATGATACTTTCGTAGGACCAGAGCGATATAACACTGATGATAGGAGACTGTCGACGTAAGACCGACGAGTCGTAACTAGCGACACGTAACTGGCGACGTAAGGCTAGCGACGTAGGACTAGTGATGTGCGACGTGCGACATGTGATGTGTGACACATGACGTGCGATCATTAGATGTAAGATGACTATTGACCCAATATGTCTTTTAATAACTAATTATCGTGGTTATTAACGTATGTCGGGGATACGACAATAATGGATATTATTCTTGTCGGTCGGGGGTATGACTTTTGTAGGCATTAGGGTAATCAATGTCCATGGGTCATGTCGAGGGAATTTCCCAGGTCGGTCGAGGGTGTGATTTTTTACCCAAACAATATGCTGAGCAGGAACCGTCCCGAACTGGGGATTGGGGTTGAACGGTCCCGGCTGCTGGTTCTGCATGAACGGACCTGATCCTGGAACTGGATTATGCGCGAATGACCTAGGACCAGTCTGACAGAACGATCCTTGGCCTGGATTTTGCACGAACGGCCTAGGACCATTCTGAGGTCCAGAGGAATTCCTTAGCCGTGCGATCTCCTCAGCTGCTCTGTGACTCTGCTCTGCCATGGCGTTGATTTGATTTCGAGCGACTTCAAGCTCCTGGTACATCTGGGCAATGACATGCTGCTGATTTCCAGGGGCTTCCATTTTCCTGAAACAGAGAACAAAGGAAACTCCAAGAAACCGTTAGTAAGACGCACGTTCGTCGAGGATTTTTCCGTAGATGACGTCCCACGGATGGCGCCAAACTGTTAATGCCAAAAATTGCCCCAAAGTACAACTTAATGTCGATGTGGACTTTAACAACTAAAGAAAGGAATCGTTCGACAAAAGCGTGCGTTTAAAACAGAAATGTAAATGAGACAGAGATTTTGGTGACGCGGGAAAAACCCCAACGAGGAAAAAACCCGCGGACGACTGTGGAAGTCATCGCTGCACTATGGTCGCCAAACAGGGGTGATGTCCTTGTGTTTCTGGTGTCGATCGTACAAAGATTACAATACAAATGAAGGAAAGACTTCGAAAATGTAAAGTAACAAGTGTTTTCTAATGTAAAACAATGTGCGTCGTGTGTGATTGTCGTGCGTCGAGAGCGATTCTTCTGTGAGTGCTTCAAGTGTTCTTCGGAGTTCGAGTGCTTGTGTCTGATGTTCGATGTTGTGTCTGTGCTCTGTGTTGTATCAGTGTTCCGTCCCTTGAAATGATGATTCCCCTTGATATTTATAATCTCGGGCACTTTAATTGGATCATTAAGGACTTTGATAACTGCCGTAACGGTCACTGTCTTTAATGCGGGATTAGATGTTCTTAACTGACTTCGTCGATTATAGCCGTTGTCCATTAATAGTGTTGACTCCTGCATTAAACACTGAACAAACATAACAGTCGTATAGCGCGTTAGTCGGTCGAGGTCGCATGGTTTTATGCGACGATCGTGCGAACTAGGCGACGTCGAGGTCGAGTGTCGTGAGGTAAAAGATTTTCAACTTTATCTTTAGTCAGGAAAGAAAATACTATGATTTTACCTTCGTTATGGAAAAAGGGAATAAGTGTTTTCCTTACCTTAGTCGTGGTCGAGACTGGTGATTTTTTGCCCAAACAATATATATCATATCTATATGGTACTTTTTTAATTATGCGAAGAAGGAAATTAGGTTTGGTATTAAGCAGATCATTTTGCAATATTCCAACCAGATAATCAATGACTATCATACATCATACACGGGCATAAAGATTTTATTTCCTCATAGCCCAAGTAGAAAATAATCAAATTAGAAACCTAGATAAAAATACAACCCTAAGAGAGATGATGATGAATCATCCAATAATTAAGATATGATGAATGATTCGTAAGATAAAATTTACGAAAGAAAATAAGTTTAAAATAAAATAGTATAACGTTATTATCCAATAAAATATATTTATGAGAGGTTAACGTCACTTTACCATGATAATTGTATATTATTAGATAAGTGTTGTTACCTTGCAATTATCGTTTCAGAGATTGCCCCCTGTAACTTCACTCATGTCTGCTTTACTTCATCATTTTCTTCATTAGTATTTACTCCATGATGTTAACCAACAAACACATTTATTTTGCTATACTTGAAGAAAGAAATACAAAATAATAAGCATAGAGAAATATTTGCTTTTCCAGAACAAAAACATTTCAATAAATGAAAACTTACTTGTTGTTCAAATGTAATTTCGAGTTTTTGGACAATCTCGACCATTGTTAGTCGTTATTTGTGATCTATTTGTAGACGGTGATTTGTGATGGTTGAAAACGTCATCAAAGAATCGTGTTGTATTTTTTCTTTTAGATTGTGTTGGCTCTTCTCTGCAGTTCGTCTTCTCTGCATCCTCCATTTCTCTTTCCTAATAATACCCGTTAACCAAACGAAAAGATAACCCTAGAAGCATAAATCACTTATGAGGAAAGGAACACAACAACTAAATCGCAAAGGAAATGAAGCATAGTACCTGTTACTCGTAAGAGGACTGCCACTTCCAAATCCGGGAATCAGATCATCAAAACCTCTTAGACTCTTAGTACGATTATGCCTTGTTGGTTCAACTTTCTCCGGTCGACCTAGATTCCCCATAAGATCATCTAATTAAATGATCACCCTGTTGACTTCGTTTAGGAAGCGGTTTAGTCATCGATGCGAAAATGTTATCCTCATATATCGGCGAAGCAAAAAACGCCATCAATCACTCTTCAGCCCTGGCAATCCATCAAAAATGTCGTCATCATAGACTAGTTTATCGTAAACCGAGAAATTCAAAGACCTAGCTAGCTTTGCCTTTAGCTTCGTCATTATTAGTGGATTTCATATATATATATATATATATATATATATATATATATATATGGATTAGAGTGGGATGAGTCTGTGACAACCGTCAAAATTGCGTTCAGGTTAGAACTGCACTAATTATGTCAGATACAGTTGTTCTATGTCACACTGTCTAGTTTTAGCAGTAAACCCGACACAGTAGGGAAAATTTAGAAATCCAGTCTAAAATCCCTCAATTTAGGAAATTATCCATACATCTCATAAAATGCCAACTAAAAACATGTATACACTAAAATATATATATATATATATATATATATATATATATACAAAATAAATACTAGCAAATTAAACTAGTATTATTATCAATAACAATTAATTAAGAATATCTAATAATTCAATTAATTAAAAGATTTAAATAAAAATTTAATTTAAATACAAACACAATCATTTTATACAAAACCACACTCCACACACTCCTTTCCCCTCTCCACAAAACCGGCCACACACACACACACCACCCTAACCTCTCTTTCTCACTCCATAAATACCCCCTCTCCCTCTCCATTTTCACTCTTCACTCACTTCACAAACTCTTCTCTCAAAACCTCCATATTCTCTCAAGAATTCTCTTCTCCAAGGCTTCCAAGATCAGCCACATATCTTCAAGAAATCAAGGTAAAAATATTTTAGTAACTTTCTTTAATCATCCTCCTACAACTTTCTCTTCTCTTTCAAAGTTCAACTTCTAAAAACTCTAAGTTTTCATCTTCTTCTTGCTAAATCCAACTCTTGGCAAACTAATGTTTGTAGATCTATCACCATGACATCTTGCATGTCATTAAAAAGGGTGATGAATCCATAATCAAACCCATATTAGTGACCTAAGAATGTTTGGTATGCATGTGTTTACAAAAGCTCAAAAACAACAAGTTTTGAAAGTATTTTGGAAAGATGATTTTCTAAAGTTCCTTGCATGTTGCTTGGGATGATTAAAAAGCAAAGATTTCATCTGAAAATATGTGATTTAGTTGAGTAAAAATCGTGTCTTGACAAAAAGAACAAAATCTTTTGAAGAACCAATTAGAAAATAGCTTTTATATAAAAGACCTTTTTCATCAGCTTGCTGTCAGAAATTTCTACTGACTTTGCATGCCCTTATCTCTCTCAAAAATGATCCAAATACAGTGATTCTTTTTCTGGAAATTACTTTTATGAGTTGGAAATCCAACCCCACTGGAATCACCGAAAAATATTAAGTTTTGAACCCTCAAACAGTTTTTACAAAAACAGTATGCAACAGCTACGTGTTTCTGTCACTGTTTTTGTCAAGTGTCATTTTATGTAGTTATGTTGATCCAAAAATCATGAATCTTATGTCAAAAGTTTCCTAACACATGGAAGTACTTGTGTGTAAAATATCAGAACCTAACAATCTCCGGAAGTTATCCAAACAGTAACCGAAAGTGACTACAAATTCTGACTACTAACAACTATATTGTATACTAGCTATATGCTATCTCTTGATCCTTTTCCTCACCTTTGGTGATGAAATTGTGGTATATTATACATATATTACTTAGACATAATTACTAATCTAACTCTACCCGTTTCACCATTTGCATGGTGGAATTGTGGAATATACCTATACGTATTTATTTACGCATTTCATTTACGCATCTAACATCTAACATCTAACTACTAACTTTTCTTATCTTTTATGATGGAATTGTGGTACATACATACATAATACACATGACCTAACACCAAACCATATTTACATATGGACCTAAAACATTTATTTTCGTTATTACCTCTACAACACTTCGGTAATTTTAAAACCATCACATGTAACGTTCTTTCTAAGTATGAACTATTAAAGAACATTTAACAACATACAAATTTAACATCAAAGGCATTTTATGATGAGATGGAGATTTAAGTGACAAAGTCTAGAACCTAGAATCTTACTAGTGTCCTTACATTCGTAGGATCGAAGTAGGATCTCATTTCGGAATCACATTACGCATTCGGGAAACACCTACGCAAACCACCGTGAGTATTCATAGCCCCTTTTTACTGTTTTATACATTTTGGGGTGAAAAGCATGTTACTACTATTTCAACCTTGTGAGTCTTCACAACCCTTTTACTGTTTTACATATTTTGGGGTGAAGAGCATGATTCCAAACTTTATTCGAAATAAATTGTTTTATTTCCGAACTTTTACGCATGTTTAACGCTCTTTATGGTACATATGCACATGTTAAAGCTTCTAAGTTTGCAACTATCATATACAAAAAGTCCCCAACGCTCTTAACATTACTTATTAACTCACATGCGTGTGAGCCATGGTAATTATGGATAACGTTATTTGGTTGACCACCCACCTACGATAAAACAGGGTGCATTAATTACTACAACGCCATGTTAATGATAGGACATGATGACTCGGGGCAAATGAACACAAGGTCATGAGGCTTAGTAATGGCTTAGTTTGCTACCTCTGAGGCATTTCGCATTACACTATATATACCATGAGCATGCAAAACAAAACGAAACTTTACAACCGAGGGTTGTACTACTTTCTTTGAAAGAACGAAACTTTGCAACTTACATTACACTCTTTGTGTATGCAAAAACCTATGAACTCACCAACTATTTTTAGTTGACACTCTCTTTTACATGCTTTTCAGGAAATAGCAAGTAAGGACGCACTTTAGAAGGCATCACTTTAGCGTCATCAAATTATTTCATCATGTCATTGTACCTTACGTTTTTATGGACAAGTTGTATTTTCTTTTAAAACTCGTTGTATTGGTACTATTTTGATGTGATGAGTTGGTGTTGTCTTCTACCTATTGCTTTTGAAACATTAACTGTGACATCCCGTGTTTCCGCTTTAGGAGGGTGTGACAGAAGTGGTATCAGAGCCAAAGGTTATAGAGAACGCCGGTCTTTCATCGGAAAAACCCAACTATAACCAATTGTCCAAAAACTGACATGAAAACATTTAAACTTACTACTAGTATAACTAAGTCTAGAATGGCATTAACAGACTTCAATTAAACATAGCCTGATCACCTATGTTTGATTAAGGTAGGTTAATGCGAGACTAGAAATGGTTATAGTAGGAGTATGTCGATTTTTACATACACTCGTTAGGAGCATGCTTAGAACATAGACATGGCGTAGGATAGGATACATCCTTTATGCGATAGGTTACTAAGTACACTTTTGCTTCAGTTTCACTATGTCGTCGTCATCAAATCCTTCTTACACTCCCGCGTCATACTCAACCAATGCATCGGGCCACAACACGGGGCGATCGCAAGATATCCCGTCTAGCAACCGACAAGAAGATGACCCCTACAATAGCACGGACTCGGAACCCGAGGTGTCGAGCGAACGAGACCCATACGATGGACCGAGAGTATCACCCAACACGGTTCTACCAAGACCCACTCCAATAATCGTACAACCGTCGTCCGGAGGACTTCGTACCCGTTAAACGGCTAGGAAAAGTGTTCCGATCCCTAGGAGAGTCACGCTAGCAACTCCTCGTCCCGAGGCGCCAGAACCATCAAGGGTTGCCCCCGGCGTACCGATTGGACGCTTGACTGAGTTAGGAATAGCAAGGGATCAACACATTCGGGCCATGACAACCGAGTTGCATGGATGTCAAGTCAGAGTGACTCATCAAGCTCAAGTTCTAACAGAGCTAGTAGAACTCACGCACCAACTAACCGTCGTGTCGACGCAAGCGAGGGATAGTGCAAAGATGGCGAGAGAGATGGCATCAAGGGCTCAAGCTACAAGCTTGGTTGTAGGAATGGTGCTAATGTTGTTGTTGTTTCTACTCGTGCTAGGAGCATACTTGGCATAGTATGAACGGGTTTGGCATGGGGAATGATCTTTTGGAGAAAATATTTTATTACTTATCATTTATTTTAAGTTGTACTTCCATTTAAAATTGTACCGGTATATGATACACGCCGGAAATTTTGTAAAACCACCAAAAATTAATGAAAATGTCTGGGAAGTTTTTAGTTAAATTGTCTAATTACTCTACACTTTACTTATTGCTCAAATATCCGAATGAAAACTTGTTGATCTTAAACTTTTTTGAAAATACGAATTCAAAGACTTTACAAACTATACTAAAACAAATTTCTTCTACAAATATGTTTTAGAATCATGCCTCCAAGAAGGTCTACACGTCACACGGAAGATACCCCCGAAAACCAAACGCCCGACATAGCACGAATCATTGCACAACGCATTCAAGAAGCCATACCTAACATCGTCTCACAAGTAACCGCCGGCCTCAATGCAATCCCAGGGAATCAAGGAGGTAGTGGAGGAAGCTCGAGTAATAACGATACCGGATGTAACTACAAGACCTTTATGTCTTGTAAGCCCAAAGAATTCCACGGAAAGGAAGGCGTCGTAGGATTGCTTGCATGGATTGATAGCATGGAGTCGGTGCTCCATATTAGCAAATGTTCGGAGGACTGCAAGGTGGAATATGCTACATGTCAACTCCAAGGTAGGGCACTAACTTGGTGGAATATCCAGGTTCAAACCCGTGGAAGGGAAGATGCCTACAAGCTCACATGGGAGGAATTCAAAGAATTACTCATGGAGGAGTACTGCCCTAAGAGTGAAATTCAGAAGCTGGAAGTTGAGTTTTGGAACCATACTATGATCGGAGCTGACATAGATCGATACACAGCTCGTTTCCACGAACTTGCGAAACTGGTACCTCACATGGTCACTCCCGAGAGTAAGAGAATTGACCGATACTTATGGGGATTAGCACCGGGAATTCGAGGAATGGTTACCTCGGCAAAATTGACCACAATTCAAGAGGTTGTAGCAATGGCAACTACCCTAACAAACGATGCTGTGAGAGCTGGAACTCTATCATCGGGTAGTGCTAGCCATAAGAGGAAGCCGAAGTACCAGTCAGGGAAGAAATCCCTTGGTAGTGCAAGTAAGGATAGGAGTATTGTAAGGAATTTCGGACTAAGCACAGAGGAACCAGGTCAGTACAAGGGATCCTTTCCTAAGTGTAACAAGTGTAACTACCATCACGAAGGAGCCTGCGTCATCTGTGATAACTGTAAGCGGCTAGGTCATCCCGCTAAGTTCTGTAAAAGCGGAAAGGGCCCTATGGAAGGAAGGAGGGCTTGTTATGAATGTGGAAGTCCGGATCACTACCGGAATACCTGCCCGAAGTTTGGGAGGAAACCGAACACTAACTACAAGGGGAACCAGGCGAGACAAGTCAATCAGGGA
This sequence comes from Saussurea involucrata, assembly GCA_033807775.1. NCBI lineage: Eukaryota > Viridiplantae > Streptophyta > Magnoliopsida > Asterales > Asteraceae > Saussurea > Saussurea involucrata. The sequence goes on from CM066322.1 coordinate 118,639,644, forward strand.
AACCAAGGAGGACAGGCTCGAGGACGGGCATTTGTCATTGGAGCTGACGAAGCACGTCGCGACCCTAATGTGGTGACAGGTACGTTTCTCATAAACAACCACTACGCATCAGTATTATTTGACACTGGAGCGGATAGAAGTTTTATTTCATTGGAGTTTAGACCACTAATTAACTTGGAATCTAGGAGAATGTCGGATGCTTATGTTATTGAGGTTGCTAATGGTCACAAATTCGAGGCTAAGGATGTAATCTTAGATTGTACTTTAAATCTAGCCGATAAATTGTTTAGCGTTGATCTTATTCCTATCGAATTGGGGAGTTTTGACATAGTTATAGGAATGGACTGGTTATCTAAGAATCGAGCGGAGATTTGCTGTTTTGATAAGTCGATTAGAATACCTTTGCAAGACGGAGGAACCCTAGTAATACAAGGACACAAAGATGGAAGAAGCGTAGAGCTGGTGTCAAGTATTAAGGCTCGTAAGTATCTGAGGAAGGAATGTGTTGCATTTTTGGCACTCATAGACGAGAAGAAGTCCAAGGAAAGGCGAATTCAAGACATTCCCGTGGTAAAGGATCACCCGGAAGTGTTTCCTGACGAATTGCCTGGACTGCCCCCGTTTAGACAAGTTGAATTTCAAATTGACCTTATACCCGGAGCAGCACCTATAGCTAAGGCACCCTATCGTTTAGCACCCGCCGAAATGCAAGAGCTGTCAAGCCAACTTCAGGAACTGTTGGACAAGGACTTTATTAGACCAAGTTATTCACCTTGGGGAGCTCCAGTTCTGTTCGTTAAGAAAAAGGATGGATCGTTTCGAATGTGCATCGACTATAGGGAATTGAACAAGTTAACGATCAAGAACCGATATCCTCTACCTCGAATAGACGATTTATTCGACCAGTTGCAAGGCGCAACGTATTTTTCTAAGATTGATCTTCGATCAGGTTATCATCAATTAAGAGTTCGAGAGGAGGACATTCCTAAGACAGCCTTTAGGACCCGTTATGGACACTACGAGTTTTTGGTTATGCCTTTCGGTTTAACCAATGCTCCAGCAGTATTCATGGATTTAATGAACAGGGTATGCCGACCATACCTTGACAAGTTTGTGATAGTGTTTATAGATGACATTCTGATTTACTCTCGAAGTAAGGAGGATCACGAGCAGCATTTAAGCATAATTCTAGAACTCCTTAAGGAACATAAATTGTATGCCAAATTCTCTAAGTGCGAATTTTGGATTAGAGAAGTACACTTTCTTGGGCACGTAATTGGAGAAAAAGGAATTCACGTAGATCCAGCCAAAGTAGAAGCCGTTAAGAAATGGGAAGCTCCCAAAACGCCAACAGAAATTCGTCAATTTCTGGGATTGGCAGGGTATTACAGGCGATTTATTGAAAATTTCTCCAAAATCGCTAAACCACTCACAACACTGACCCAAAAGGATAGTAAATTTATTTGGGGAGAATCACAAGAGAAGGCATTTCAACTTTTGAAGAAAAAGTTGTGCAATGCACCAATTCTGGCGTTACCGGAAGGAACCGATAACTTTGTGGTATATTGTGACGCGTCTCATCAAGGATTAGGTTGCGTATTGATGCAAAAGGACAAGGTGATAGCATACGCCTCGCGACAACTGAAAGTTCATGAGAAGAACTATACCACACACGATTTAGAGCTCGGAGCTGTGGTTTTTGCTCTAAAGATTTGGAGACATTATTTGTACGGCACCAAGTGTACCATCTTCACCGATCATAAAAGTCTTCAGCATATTCTAGACCAGAAAATGCTAAACATAAGACAAAGAAGATGGGTAGAACTACTCAGTGATTACGATTGTTATATTCGTTATCATCCAGGTAAAGCCAATGTAGTGGCTGATGCCTTGAGTAGGAAGGAAAGGACAAAACCGTCACGTATACGAGCAATGGGAGCACTGGTACAAACAAGCTTAAAGACTCGAATTCTTGAAGCTCAGACCGAAGCAATGAAAACGGAAAACTTGAAGGACGAAACCCTTCACGGCATAGAAAGCAGATTTGAGACTAAGGTGGATGGAGTACGTTATTTCAAGGATAGAGTTTGGATTCCAAAAGCGAACGACATACGGGAGATAATCCTGCACGAAGCCCACAAGTCACGATATTCAATTCATCCTGGTGCGGATAAGATGTATAAGGATTTAAGAGAATACTATTGGTGGCCAGGGATGAAAAAGGATATTGCTTTGTACGTAGGAAAATGTGTAACTTGCTCAAAAGTCAAAGCGGTATATCAGAAACCATCTGGTTTGCTTCAACAACCAGAGATTCCCCAGTGGAAATGGGAACAAATAACCATGGACTTTATAACCAAACTTCCGAGAACTGCCCGAGGGCACGACTCAATTTGGGTTATAGTAGATCGATTCACGAAATCTGCACACTTTCTACCGATTAGAGAAGACTACAAGACGAAAAAGCTAGCTCAGATCTACATCAAGGAAATTGTTACGCGACATGGAGTCCCGATTTCCATCATATCGGATAGAGATAGTCGTTTCACGTCTCGATTTTGGCAGTCACTTCAAAGAGCAATGGGGACGCAATTGAATTTAAGTACCGCCTATCATCCCCAAACAGACGGCCAAAGTGAGAGAACCATTCAAACGTTAGAGGACATGCTTCGAGCATGTGTGTTAGACTTCGGAGGAAGTTGGGATAACCACTTGCCATTAGTTGAGTTCTCCTACAACAATAGCTATCACACCAGTATCAAGTGTGCGCCATATGAAGCACTGTATGGACGCAAGTGTCGATCACCTCTTTGTTGATTGGAGATTAGAGATAGACAATTGTCTAGTCCAGACATTGTGCAAGAAACCACCGACAAGATCGCAATCATCAGGGATAGACTCAAAGCAGCTCAAGATCGTCAAAAGAGCTATACTGACAACCGTAGGAAACCCTTAGAGTTTCAAGTTGGCGATAGAGTTTTTCTGAAAGTATCCCCTTGGAAGGGAACTGTCCGATTTGGAAAGCGAGGAAAATTAAGCCCTCGATACATTGGACCCTTCAAAATCACCGAAAGAATCGGACCAGTAGCATACAGGCTGGAATTGCCAAAGGAACTAAGTGCAATTCACAACACCTTTCACGTGTCCAATCTAAAGAAATGCCTAGTCAACGAGGAAATAACCGTACCTTTGGAGGAAGTCCAAGTCAATGAAAAACTGTGCATTGTTGAAAAACCAATCGAAATACTTGACCGAGAGGTCAAGCGTCTTAGGCGAAGCAAGATTCCAATAGTGAAAGTTCATTGGAACACAAGGCGTGGGCCTGAGTACACATGGGAACGAGAGGATTACATGAAACATAAGTATCCTCACTTATTTGCTAAACAACCGGTTACGGACGAAAGTTCTTGAATTTCGGGACGAAATTCTTTTAACCGGGGGAGACTGTGACAACCGTCAAAATTGCGTTCAGGTTAGAACTGCACTAATTATGTCAGATACAGTTGTTCTATGTCACACTGTCTAGTTTTAGCAGTAAACCCGACACAGTAGGGAAAATTTAGAAATCCAGTCTAAAATCCCTCAATTTAGGAAATTATCCATACATCTCATAAAATGCCAACTAAAAACATGTATACACTAAAATATATATATATATATATATATATATATATATATATATATATATATATATATATATACAAAATAAATACTAGCAAATTAAACTAGTATTATTATCAATAACAATTAATTAAGAATATCTAATAATTCAATTAATTAAAAGATTTAAATAAAAATTTAATTTAAATACAAACACAATCATTTTATACAAAACCACACTCCACACACTCCTTTCCCCTCTCCCCAAAACCGGCCACACACACACACACCACCCTAACCTCTCTTTCTCACTCCATAAATACCCCCTCTCCCTCTCCATTTTCACTCTTCACTCACTTCACAAACTCTTCTCTCAAAACCTCCATATTCTCTCAAGAATTCTCTTCTCCAAGGCTTCCAAGATCAGCCACATATCTTCAAGAAATCAAGGTAAAAATATTTTAGTAACTTTCTTTAATCATCCTCCTACAACTTTCTCTTCCCTTTCAAAGTTCAACTTCTAAAAACTCTAAGTTTTCATCTTCTTCTTGCTAAATCCAACTCTTGGCAAACTAATGTTTGTAGATCTATCACCATGACATCTTGCATGTCATTAAAAAGGGTGATGAATCCATAATCAAACCCATATTAGTGACCTAAGAATGTTTGGTATGCATGTGTTTACAAAAGCTCAAAAACAACAAGTTTTGAAAGTATTTTGGCAAGATGATTTTCTAAAGTTCCTTGCATGTTGCTTGGGATGATTAAAAAGCAAAGATTTCATCTGAAAATATGTGATTTAGTTGAGTAAAAATCGTGTCTTGACAAAAAGAACAAAATCTTTTGAAGAACCAATTAGAAAATAGCTTTTATATAAAAGACCTTTTTCATCAGCTTGCTGTCAGAAATTTCTACTGACTTTGCATGCCCTTATCTCTCTCAAATATGATCCAAATACAGTGATTCTTTTTCTGGAAATTACTTTTATGAGTTGGGAATCAAACCCCACTGGAATCACCGAAAAATATTAAGTTTTGAACCCTCAAACAGTTTTTACAAAAACAGTATGCAACAGCTACGTGTTTCTATCACTGTTTTTGTCAAGTGTCATTTTATGTAGTTATGTTGATCCAAAAATCATGAATCTTATGTCAAAAGTTTCCTAACACATGGAAGTACTTGTGTGTAAAATATCAGAACCTAACAATCTCCGGAAGTTATCCAAACAGTAACCGAAAGTGACTACAAATTCTGACTACTAACAACTATATTGTATACTAGCTATATGCTATCTCTTGATCCTTTTCCTCACCTTTGGTGATGAAATTGTGGTATATTATACATATATTACTTAGACATAATTGCTAATCTAACTCTACCCGTTTCACCATTTGCATGGTGGAATTGTGGAATATACCTATACGTATTTATTTACGCATTTCATTTACGCATCTAACATCTAACATCTAACTACTAACTTTTCTTATCTTTTATGATGGAATTGTGGTACATACATACATAATACACACGACCTAACACCAAACCATATTTACATATGGACCTAAAACATTTATTTTCGTTATTACCTCTACAACACTTCGGTAATTTTAAAACCATCACATGTAACGTTCTTTCTAAGTATGAACTATTAAAGAACATTTAACAACATACAAATTTAACAACAAAGGCATTTTATGATGAGATGGAGATTTAAGTGACAAAGTCTAGAACCTAGAATCTTACTAGTGTCCTTACATTCGTAGGATCGAAGTAGGATCTCATTTCGGAATCACATTACGCATTCGGGAAACACCTACGCAAACCACCGTGAGTATTCATAGCCCCTTTTTACTGTTTTATACATTTTGGGGTGAAAAGCATGTTACTACTATTTCAACCTTGTGAGTCTTCACAACCCTTTTACTGTTTTACATATTTTGGGGTGAAGAGCATGATTCCAAACTTTATTCGAAATAAATTATTTTATTTCCGAACTTTTACGCATGTTTAACGCTCTTTATGGTACATATGCACATGTTAAAGCTTCTAAGTTTGCAACTATCATATACAAAAAGTCCCCAACGCTCTTAACATTACTTATTAACTCACATGCGTGTGAGCCATGGTAATTATGGATAACGTTATTTGGTTGACCACCCACCTACGATAAAACAGGGTGCATTAATTACTACAACGCCATGTTAATGATAGGACATGATGACTCGGGGCAAATGAACACAAGGTCATGAGGCTTAGTAATGGCTTAGTTTGCTACCTCTGAGGCATTTCGCATTACACTATATATACCATGAGCATGCAAAACAAAACGAAACTTTACAACCGAGGGTTGTACTACTTTCTTTGAAAGAACGAAACTTTGCAACTTACATTACACTCTTTGTGTATGCAAAAACCTATGAACTCACCAACTATTTTTAGTTGACACTCTCTTTTACATGCTTTTCAGGAAATAGCAAGTAAGGACGCACTTTAGAAGGCATCACTTTAGCGTCATCAAATTATTTCATCATGTCATTGTACCTTACGTTTTTATGGACAAGTTGTATTTTCTTTTAAAACTCGTTGTATTGGTACTATTTTGATGTGATGAGTTGGTGTTGTCTTCTACCTATTGCTTTTGAAACATTAACTGTGACATCCCGTGTTTCCGCTTTAGCGGGGTGTGACAGAGTCTCTTCATAGACCCTGAAATAGAAATAGTAAAAAAAAGAGGCTACACAAATTTACATTGATTTAACAAAAACACCAAACACAAAAAGTTGATTGATTGTGTTTCGATATGAAATAAAAACACAAATACCGTGGAGGTGGAGTTTGCGTCCTTAGGGAAAAACGGATTCTCAGTAAATGAAGAAGACAAAGAACCTCCTCTTCCTCCATATTGTTGCTTCCTATGATCCATTATAAGTTGATTATTAGACAAATCTAAGTCCAAAATGTTTGGGGTTGGGGGTTATTTATAGGGGCCACAGTCAACATATTTATTATCCAAGACATATGACGGAACTACATGAAATTCAATACTATACATCGTTCAACTGTGTGTACTCTGTACATGAATCGTCAGAGATTATCTCACCTTCACCTTCACCTTCTGGAATGGATGACATAGCATAAGATACCTTGGGAAATGACCTTGATGAGCTAGCAGCAGTGTGTGATGCAAAAAGATGTGAGCGTGTGTCTAATGCCATTTGGAGTCCTTGTTTTGAGCTTTGGACACTTTCCTGTATAGCAGAAGAATTTACGCTTTGCTTCATGACACTTATATCCTTTCCTAAAGATCTGATCAACCCTGCAGCGTGGTTTGCTGCTTCTTGTATTTATGCTTTGAATTGAGATCTTAAATCGTATGGTGCATGTAAACAACATTTTAATTAATAATACTCAAAACACAATAACAACTTTCCCTTCCCTGATTAAATTCAACAAATGAGTAAATATAACAAACTTTATTATATGCTTATCACAAACTTAGTAGCAGGATCCATTTGTGGTATTTGAATTATGTTCTTAGCAATGCTTGTTTTAATACTAACTTAAAACAAACCAATGCATTAATTAAATATGCAAATATTGTATTTGTTGTCTAAACATATACTGTATAGAATAGAATAACAACGTTACACATATATACTTTTACTTTATAGCCATGAATATATAATAAAACATGAAAATTGTTCAAAGTTCAATGAAAGATCCAACATAACATATCTATCTATCAGTGTTCAATGAGAAAACAGGGTACATCAATCAATCAAGCATAACCTGTCTAGAGTTCAATTTTCATCCTTCATGTAACATAATCATGTCATAGGGTACGACAATCAATCATCCATCTATCGATGTTCATTCCGGTTAGCTTTGAATCCACACAGAAGATTCACATTATGCATCACACTCATTAATGCTCTAACTTCACGACAAATGTTATTAGTAGATAGTAAAGGTTTGGCTGTGGTGTGCTAAATTGCATTTTTGTTTCAAGTGCGGATCACATTTAAAAGCTTCTTCAAAGATGCATTATAACAAAATGAATATAGTAAATAAATAAAATGAAAAAAAACAACCTACTTGTAAACTTCTTTATCACCTCTTCTCTTTGTCATTTCCCATGTTAATCCATTATTGGGTTCAAGGCCAGGCTGAGAAATCGCCAAACCTTATATGCAAGTTTACTTGTATTTATATATCTGCAACTTAGAGATTACTATAACTATAACCGTGATTCATAAACCAAAAATAAAGAAGAAAATACCTATCCCCATTAAAGTGTTCCACCCCAAGATCTTCATCCCAAATGAAAATATATTCATAAGGTGCCACAACATCTGGATGCATAAACCTCTTTGCATACCACCTATAACAAAAGTAAAACGTGAGAAGCGTGAGAAATGGATCTAAATCGTTGATCACTTTTAATCAAATGGCCTCCCATGAATTGCGCCTTAGAAGGGAAATGATCTGGTGCATCTCGGTGTATCTTATCTCGCTGCATCTCATCCTAATGTGTGTTTATTTCTCATCCAACGGTTCATAACCACTTCTCACGCTTCTCACATTAACCGCAACTTCTCACCGGAACCCAACCCTTATGAATAATGAGTACAAATCAAGAACAAATGTTTGCCCTCTGCAAACACAGCAAAAAATCAAAACATGTGAAATCTTTAACAAACATACCAAAACTGCAAAAACTTAAGATCTTGGCTTTTCCTTCATCTCCTTGAAAAGGCCCAAAAGTTAAACACCATAAACCTTCACACCTTTAAACCCTACTCCAGGAATATCTCCCACAGCATGACCCTTTCGCCCAAATCCAGCAATCAAAACTTCATCCTGTCAAAAATAAAAAATAGTTACAGGTTAAAAACCCGTCAACAAAATGAAGCATTCTTGAAAGAATAAAAGGAACCCACATTTTCTTCGATTTAGTTCAAGCAACCATCGTTGGGAACAAAAGCCGCAATCTTTTTTCCATTCTTGATGAGTTGAACTCTGGCACACTTTCTGATGGCAGAGTTAGGTTGCTTAGCTTCAATACCACTGGAGATGACATAAAAACTACTTGTTAAATCTCAATTAAAAAGAGAATGAATAGCTACTATTAGAATTGAAAGCGAATAAAGGATGAGAAGAACCGGCAAATGGATGGGCAAAAGTAGCAAAATCAGACCCATAGCAAAATTAGACCCATAGCAAAATCACATCGATGTAGAAGCAGTAGCAAAATCGAGAAGGATACGAGGAGAAAGAAGGTATACCTACAAAGTCAATCGTGAAAGAGTTGTAGAAGAAGAAATCGATGGGTCTTGCGGTGCGTTCATATTTGCAGTAGCAAAATCAGACCCATAGCAAAATCAGACCGATGTAGAAGCAGTAGCAAAATCGAGAAGGATAAGATGGAGAAAGAAGGTATACCTGCAGAGTCAATCGTGAAAAAGTTGTAGAGGAAGAAATCGATGGGTTTTGCGGTGAGTTCATATTTGCAGAAGTGGATCCGACGCAGAGAAAGAACCCTGGGTGAAGGGGGATTTGGGGCGGGGCGGAGGAGGAGGCTAAAAAACCCGGAAGAAGGAGAAAAAAGAAAAGGGGGAGTTCTGGCATGAGGAGGTGCCACGTGAAGGCCTTTGGTTTTTGTTTTTATATATGTATTGATTTATCAAAATCAATATTGACATGCGGGACAAAATAATTGTCGTAATATAAATGATACAAATTATTAAGTTTGGATATATTATTAGAATTTCTTAGTTTTTTGACTATGATACTCGACATTATCACAAAACGAATCATAACTATTCTGAATTTTTTAATTGTAATAAGTCGGGAAAGCAATTCTTAATTGTTGGTATTAAAAATACAAAAGTTGATTCGGTAGCATGAGCTATATTAAGGACTCGATGTCATTATGTTAATAAAAAATGGTTAAAAATATCTAAAATAATCAAAATCTTAATAATAATTTAAATAAAGAAAAAGTATAGTCTTTTATTCGAAACGTCTACTTATCTTCAATCAATTGTACGCTTCAACATAATTACCATTAGTAAGTGCTATAGTGTGTTTCTAATACTCGGAATGTTGGACAATATAATTTCTAATATATTTGTTTATTTAAATTATTATTGAGATGATAGACAATCACTTTTAGAAATTTCACTAAACTGAAGGAACAAAATTGTAGGTCCTTTTTGCGGGTGATTCTATTAAGACGCCTGTCTAATTACTAGTTGGACACCTATCTATGCTTAAGAGATGATAGAGAGAGATAAAGAGAGGTGAGGTTGAGAGGATCAACTCTTCGGGTAATCCGAGCTTGACGCAGTTTGAATAGGAGAATCGACCTAGGCACAATGCTACTCGTTCTGATTTTAGAGGAGTTAAGTCCAATCGTGTTATGTCATTCTTGTTCTTCAACTTACCGGAGCAATAGGGAGCAACTCATCTGTGGGGAATCTTCAAACTTTACGGTCAAGTCGTCAATATCTACATGGCTTCAAAAATATTGAAATCTGGTGTGAGGTTTGGTTTTGTGTGATTCGTAAATATTAAAGATTATTAGAAAATGGAAGGCCTCTTGAATTCTATTTGCATTAGAACTCAAAAGATGAAGGTGTTTTTGGCTAAGGAAAGAGTGTAGAGGGACAAAGCTCGTCGAGAGAGAATCGGGATGGAAGATGAGTTCTTGTCGACTCATCATTGATCTGTTCGGTTTCAGGGAAATGCATGGAAAGACGGTCGTTCCTTCACGAAAGTGGTTGGAAGGTTACCTTCTGTTTCTAATAAGTTTGGCAGCAAGATTGTCACCTGAAGTAAATATGGATGAAACTAATTACTACTTTTTGAACGGTTGCATTTTTTAGGAGGCTATAGACTTCCCTACATTTTGCTCGATCGGAGATGTTTGCTTGGTTGAAGGATTGGATATTCATGGGGTGAAAAGGCAAAATGGATTAGAGATTTTGATTAATAAGGGGGATCCTTCAACCGTCGACAACATCGTCGTGAATAAGAACTGTTGGTCCCGAAGGGGTTATACAAGTACAATGGTTTGAAGAAGGGGTTATACAAGTACAATAGTTTGTAGAAGGGGGTTGAATACAAACACAAATTTTTGGTTTTCTAAATTGTTTATTGATAAATCAAATTACAATTTATAGTTTGTTGCAGAATAAGATAAGTAAACCTAATCTAAACAAACTTGAGAATCACTAAGTGTTATTGCACTAAGAAGATAGAAGAAAGGAAGTGTAGAAAACAAAGGTTTTCTACGCACTAAGTAGTTCAGGAGGATCCTTCAAACTGAAGGGGCATTGCTCCTATTTATACCCATTGCATTAAATGCATGGCAGGAGCACTTTACACGTGTTAGCATCTGATTTGGCGCATGCTTCTGACATTTAACAAGACATATTTTGGCCGCATGGTCAACAGTGTAGTTGGCAGAGTGGTTGTACGATTGTGGACAAAAGCATGTATCTTCTAGCCATCCGTACTTTTTATGCAAGAGGATAAGACAAACAAATCTTAAAGTAGAAGCTTCATGATCAGCGATCGCTAAGGAGGTCTTCCATCAGGGAGTGCTGATGTAAGTCAGCTATCACTGAAACTTTCTTCTTAATTTGTCGCGCGTGTGGACTTGTCTTGGTTTCACTAATATCGCATCAGATCATAAGTAGACTTGTCACTTGTTCATCAGCTGTGTCTTCGATGTCAGCGATGAACTTCTATGTCGCGAAACTCGTCTTCAGGGATTATATCTAACATTATTACATTAGAATCCATCAGTGATACTGAACAGACTTTGTATGCTTATCGCTGATGGTGAAACACTAATACATGCAGATGTTAAATGCAATTTTCACTCATTTATTCTAAGGGTCGTCATCAAATCACTGAGAGAGTTTGGATCAACAATCTCCCCATATTTGATGATGACAGAGCAACATAAGAAAATTTATAAGTATAAAAACATAAGGATAAAGAGGACTCATAGATGTGTGTCTCATTTACTGTTTTAAGTGATCTTTTCTAGTACTGATGGAGTAGAGTACTTTCTGTAACACCCTCAAATTTGGAAAGAGCAACTAACTTTATTTGAATAAAATAACCAAAATAGGATAAAATCCTTTCTACAAACCATTCTTGAAAAACACCTCAATATTTAAACATCACAACTTCTACAAACGATAACTCAAGACGGGTGTTACTTAACCCAAATACAAGTTGCTAATCCCAAATAAGTGCGGAAGACTTCACTAAGCGGAACACTTCACGTGTACTCTACTAGTACTCCTCACTCCACAGTGTAGCTAAAGCTAATCCCAACCTGAACCTGTTGCACATGCCGACAAATAAAAAGGTTAGGCTAACGCCTAGTGAGTTCAAGAGTTTACATCATGATCAAATAGTTTGTTAGACAAAAGGTTTCAACGGAAATCATGATTTTCCGAAAAAGGATTTGAGTGAAGTACACCGACACCCGTTTTCCAAACGCACGCAAATTCCGTGACGAAAGCTTCCAATAAAAATCGTTTCCCAACAATGGACTCAAATCCAAAACTCACTCAAGATGTAAATAAGTATTAAAAACCTCAACATAACATTAATGCGAATAAAACTCCCATATTTGAAAACGTCCAACCAAGGAGGACGCATACAACGCCACTCATAATTCATGGGAAGAACCATCCCTATGCGTATGAAACGATGCCAACACATGGATAAACAAAATACCCAAAACAACACCATTCGGTGACGGGGGAGACCCGATGCCATCGAATGTGGCATAAACACAAGATAAATCACAATTAATAAATACGAGTAAGCTTCTTGGATGGGGAATACGTATGACATCAACCATACTAGGTCTTTAGTCCATGTTAGACATCAACCATACTAGGTCTTTAGTCCATCTTCGGCATCAACCATACTAGGTCTTTAGCCCATCTTACATCAACCATACTAGGTCTTTAGTCCCTATTAGACATCAACCATACTAGGTCTTTAGTCCATCTTCGGCGTCAACCATACTAGGTCTTTAGCCCATCTTAGACATCAACCATACTAGGTCTTTAGTCCAAACCACCAAGTTCAATCCGACTGGATCTTTACCTTGGAAATCCACCATCCAAAACGCTTACTCGACTTAACATTTATACATGACCTCAAAAGAATAACTAATGCATTCAATCATGTAAATCTCAGATACCATGCAATTCATGCAAATCAAACCCCAAGCCCACGCCGAGCTTATTAAAATCGGGCGAATGCCCTCAAGACCCAATAGAGTCCAAAGTCCGAGCCATCAGCTCAAAAGATCTAATGATCGTTTATCAAAACCAACTCATGCAAATGAAGTGTATCTAACCCATATCATGTAAACACACGCTCCAAGGCATAATTACCTCACAACCCCTTCATCACCACTTTCTCAATTAAATCAAATCATATATGCATATGTGTGTGTGCGTATACGTCAATCTTTTATAATTCAACAATGCCTATAACCCATCATAGTTCGTTAGACCCAAAGATACTAAGAATACAAAATCATCAAACGGTCTTCACACATGAGGTCAAACACTCAAAGAGGCACATACTCACATAAAACACAATTAAGCACATAACACATCCAAAGCTCCACCTCGAGCTACTAAAACTGGCAAACACTCAAAAGACCCATTTGAGTAGAAAATCAAGCCCTTGAAGGCAAAATAAACGTTTGGCTAAATACGTTTTGCCCACACGGTTACGTAAGCAAAATACATCGTTACTCAAAATCTTTGCCTTTTTAATTCTCAATTGGCCTTCGGCCCAAACAAAAGGTTTACTCCTCTCAAACCATTCATAAGGTCGAGATTGACCAAAATCCCCAAATGTGGGTGTTTTACAAGATTTCTAAACTTCAACACTTTGATTAATCAGAACCCACCAATTCACTCAACAATTGATAATTTTATATAAAGCACATAAACACTTTAAAAATAAACATTTTGTCTTGTACAACGTTTTCACAAATCAACTTGAACTCACCTTGCTATATTAGGCTAAATCTAGATTTTCCCAACGTAAGCTCCTTTGATGTAACGCGAATCCTCAAACTCCAAATCTTCCAAAAAAAAATCTAAATCCACAATTTCCATCCATAAATATTTATCCCAAACACTTAGAATCATTTCCCCAACATATCGCACCCAAAATCGCCAATAGATCGAAACCCTAATTTCCAAAATGAAGAGAAGAGAAAATTACCTTAACCACCATATAAGTCCACCAACAAACACTTCCATTATTACCAAAGTGAGTTCCAAACTCCATTTTATCCAACGAAAGGGAGGGTTTAGGAGAGGGTTGGGTAAAACTCTAGGAATGGTAGACTTTAATGTGGGAGACTTGATTACTTTAAGCTCTTACACTTAGGATCACCTTCTTTCTTGTATTAACCATGGCTAAGTGGGTGGAGTGGTGGGTTGAAACCCTAGCAACACTTGATGAGGGAGGAAGGAGGAAATGGGAGAAAATCGCTTTGGGAGAGGAAGAAATCGAGCAAGCTAGAAAAATGGGAGAATGCACAAAATCTCTCCAAAATCGGACCCAAATAGCAGATCCCGTCACCTACTTCGCGACTATGCCCTCGCGACTTTGCCCAGGGCATTGTCGCGAGGCACAGTCACCCCCATGGTGCCACCTTCTGTTTGTTTTCGGAACAAGGGCAGCCAGTCGCGACATTGCCCCGCGACTTTGCCCATGGAATTGTCGTGGGGCATAGTCCCACACCCCGACCATGCTGTTGTCCGACTCCGCCTTACGTCCCTCACGAGGGTTTTAAAGCACGCATTCGATATTGGACGTAAAGACGAGACTCCTACAAGATATCCCATGGGATTTCATGCATGCATACGAAGTCCTAAAACCCTATAACATCTGTAAGTCGAGAAAGATACATCAATCGGTAGGAGAAACTACTTTTACTTACTTGGAAATTTTCCGGGTGTTACACTTTCACTAAACACTTTCATTAAATCGTAATAAGTTTACAAAGGTAAATTGAAGGTTTATAAGTACAAGTGAAAGATTTATACAAGTACTAAAAGAAACACTGGTAAATTACAAAATATTACAAGAGAGGAATCTATCAGCTATTGAGGTTCATTCTTATTTCGTTATATGAGTCTCCTTCAGTGATCATCCAGTCATGTACTTTCTCCCCCTGTTGTTTTCTAAGTTTTGATTCCTTGAGGACATGGGCTTTGAGAAAGATACCTGGTCTTGACAAATTGCACCAGTAGACTAGATCTCCGAGTTGTTCAATTGGGCAGACAGGGATCTCTGAATTTCCTCGAAAGCGCAGAATACCATTCCAATTAGGGAAGATGATTCCGTAACGGTCACCTTATCACTTGACCAGGTTTGAAAGGACCTCCTGGTGGTAGCGATAGGTCGAGAGCTAAAAGATTAGGTGGTGGTCCGAGCACTGCTTCTCTAGAGAATTCGATACCTGTTTCGTTTCGATGGGCAGGCTCATCAGAGGTCGATGCTCGCTTTTGCTTTCTCTTCACTGGTCCTTGGTTCTGAAGAAGAGCGGGAGGAGGAGGAGGTAATTCCATTCTTGCTAAGACTGTGTTGATATGCAAGTTCAAGAACTTCTTCACATGGGATTTGAACTTGGACTTGGATTTTTGTATAGCATTCCTGATCTCTAACCATTCATCAAAACCGAAGAGCTCCAACTTGGACATGTACATTGTTTGCGAGGAGCCGTTTTCTCTAAAGACTGTGATTGTCACCAACACTGAGTTCTTTTTGCTCTTACCTGATACGGTCACAAAAGTGATTCTGCTTGGATGATATATGTGGTTGATCGTTTCTCTGCACCAATCTAACTGGGAGTCTGTTAGATCTAGAGTTTTGTCAAAAACACAACTGTTAAGATCTAATCTGAAGAATCAGAGTTCTGAGTAAGAAGACTCAGAAGTTCTGAGTGAGAAATCTCAAAAAGATTCTAAGTGTTGGATTCTGACTAGAAGGTTCAGAGTTCTGAGTAGGAGACTCAGAACTTCTGACTATGAAGACAAATGTTCTGAAGCGCTTATTCAGAAGTATGTTCAGAAGTTCTGAACAACATGTTCAGAACTTATGACTTGGATATTCTGTTACATTCAGGACACGTGTAATTGTTCTATTAGTCTGTTTCTTATATGTACTGTAGCTTTAGCTATTCTCTACAGTATATATAGGAGTTAGCAACTGTAGCTAACTGAATCTTTGGCTAATCTTTAAAGAATCTTTGATATAATCTTTGGTGAATCCATTTAGAGAAATTCATTGTAATATCTTGTAATTCACAGATTGTTAATAAATCATATGACCAGTTGCTGTGAATACAATCTTAATTGTTCATATTTGATTGTAAGAGTGTATCCTGGACTTTCAATTGGTATCAGAGCCAATCAACAAACAAATTCGTCCAAGAGTGTGTTTGATCGCGTTCTTGAAGTTTCTTGATCAATTCGACAATTGATTCCGCTGCTGCTAACAATTCTTGAATTCCTAACAATTCTTGAATTCGTTTCTATCATTGATTCAAGAAATTTGAATTTGTCTTTCTGTTGAATCGATATCTTACAATCAAGTTATCCACAGATTTTCTCTCTATGCTGATTAATTCTCGAAATTAAACAGAGATCACAGGTATGTTTTCGAAATTCTTGATTGGTTTCTGGATCAAAGTGATTATATCTGCTGCATGTTGATTAGTATTCAAATTTTTTGTTGAAAAGAAGATTTCATTAATTCATGTACTCTAACTGTTTGATGAAATGCATGTGACAGATTTGATTAATTCTTGCATGTTCTAGATTTGTGTTGATTCTCATTTTTGATCATAATTGATATTTGAATTTGTCATTTCATCATGCCTGAGATTGTTGAAGTTTTTGTGAGACCTGCAATTTCTATAACCAGTTCAGACAATTTACAAAAATTAAGTCCTGTAAAAGCAAAAGAAACAATTTCTGAACCAAAAACTGAGATTGTTCATTTTGAAAGCAAGATTGCTAATCTTCAAGCAAAACAAGACGAATATGCAAAAGTTATAAAGATTTTGCAAAAAGAGAAATCTGATTTTCTAAAGGATTTTGAAAAGGTTCAAGAAAACATAAAGTTGTTAGAAAAAGAGAATGTTGATTTGAAAGAGAAAGGCAATTTTAGAAGAAAGATGTTGACAGAGTCTGAAAATAGAATCAAATCATGTGAAATGAAAAATTGTCAACTCTTGAAACAGATCTATGATTTTGAACAAGTTCTTATACTTGAAAGAGTGAAATTTGAGAAAGAGAGAAGAGACTTTCAAACTGAGAGGAAAGGTTTTGAAACAAAGTCTGTTGAATTATCTTTGAAAATTTCTGATTTGGAGAAAATTCTTGCAAAAGAAAGAAAAGAGTTTGAATGCAAGAAAAATGTTTTTCAAAAAGAAAAGATTGGTTTTGAGAAAAAGAAAACAGGAATGTTAAATGAGTTTTCTGTAAAAATCAATGAGTTGGAGAAAGAGTTAGAAGATGGAAGGAAAGAGACTGAAAAGAAGAAGGTAAATGGATTTAAAGAAAAATGCTTAAAAGATGAGTTTGAGAAGGAAAAGAAAGTTTTTCATTTGGAGATAAGGAGGCTTATTAAGAAATTATCTGATTTATCAACTAAAATCATGATAGAGAGGAAGTCCAAATCTGATTTGCAGTCAAGGTTTGATTTGTATGTTAAAAAGTTTAGGGAATTTGAAACGAAAGTTGTTGACAAATCAAATCATAGTTCAAAAGATCAGATTCGTTCTTCTAATCTGTTTTATGATTCTGCTATTGATAAATCTTATAATTGTTCTTTTAAAAAGATAAAAATGGAATGGAGAGTTAAAGGAACAACTTCCAAGAAAGAAGTGCCAAAATCAAAAGTTCCTAATTCAAATGTCAAGAAGAACAATACATTTCAAAGAAAATCTTTTGTTAAACCTGATGTGATTTATTCTGTAAATCAATTAGTCAGAATTGCACAAAAGAAACTTTGTTGTTCATATTGTGGGACTAATGATTTTGTGAACAAGAATTTTATTCAGCACTGGTATGGTTCTTATAGAATATCTGCATATGCCACTGCACCTAACAAACCTGGACCCAAGTTCATATGGGTACCAAAGACAACTTAATCTGTTTTGCAGGTTATTCATGTGTAGAGTTGAATGATAATACTGACACATGACTTAAAACCGATGCTGTGCTTAAATTGAGAATATTGACTTTTGGATAATTCAGTCCAAAACTCGGTCTGAATGTGATTATGGACTTACAATTTGTCTCATCTTGATTATGGATTTCTGATTCATACAGATCAATTTGTTGATTTTGAAGCATTTTTTTTAAAAAAAGTTCAGTTTACTGTGGTGTAATCGAACTCATAGTTGTGGGTGTTTTTAGTAGAAAACATTTCCAGAGAATGTGTTCAGAATCACATTTTGAGCAACCCTGCAAATTTTGGTTGAAAAATTCTGATTTTTGAGCAAGTTATGGTGATTTGAAGTTCAGAATGTTCAAAAATCACAAAATCCAAACATTTTTCTAAGGCATTTTCTCTGGATAGTTTTATCAGAATTCTGACTCTGTTACTCAGAAGTTCTGACTCTACTACTCAGAATTCTGACTCAACTAATCAGAATTCTGACTCTGATACTTAGAATTTTGAGCAAGTTACTCATAATTCTGACTCTTCTAATCAGAATTCTGACTCTACTACTCAGAATTTTTTTTTGATAACTAATGAGGAATCATCGTAGATGATTACCAAAATCTCTTGATTTTGCAGGATTATCTTGATTTCAGAGGAAGCATTGACTCAAAATTTGATCTGATTGTTTCAAGATAATGTTCAAAACCCGTGATTCAACGTTTTAGGTTTTTGAACATATCAGTTCAAAACCCGTACTTAAATGACAATGGCTTCTGAATAATTCAGTTCAGGACCCGTACTTCAGAGACTAAGACTTCTAAACAAATCAGTTTAGAACTCATACTTCTCAGGTGATATCCTTAACTGTCATATTTTTCTGTTTCAAGGAACAAGTGGTGAAAGGTAACATTGTATTATGTTTTATTTCTATTGCTTTGAATGTTTGAATCTTAACAATTTAATTCAATGATATGATTTTTTTTATTTTTCATTCAATGAATAAAATGTGTGTCAATGGTGCTTTTACAAGTATTTTTGTATTATCTGAGCTATATTTGTTTCAACTTTCACTTCTGAAATAAATCGAAAGGTTAGCAAATCATGAATGAAATTATGCTGAATGCTCAATGTTATGAAATTTAGACTTATATAGAATATAATGCTCAAAAAGCATAATTTGTCAGAATGTTGGATGGAAACGAAAATATGGGGGAAGTACTACGTTTTAGAACCAAGTGATTGAGATGCAATATATATATACAAAATCATTTAGTTTGAAAGTTTGTACCTGTGGCCTTTCTGGTTTGGGAGAGTAAGTCCTAAGGGGTGCTCGACACCTAGTCCCTAAGATCAACTGGTCTAGGATCGGCTGACCCAAATCCTGCAATAGAATCAGATAAAAAACCATGTTCTACTGGTACAAATGGGTTTAAGATATATCGATGTGGCCTTTATGGTTTGGGAAATTAAGTTCCAAGGGGTGCTTGTCACCTAGCACCTAAGACCAACTGGTCTGGGATATGCTGACCCAAATCCTGCTATAGAACCAGATAGAAAGTCATGTTTAACGATGTATCTTATTCTTACTAAAATTTTTGATTAAAAGATGCCAATGTGCACAAAATTAAAAGATGTCAATGAGCACAAAATTAAAAGATGTCAATGAGCACAAAATTAAAAGATGCCAATGAGCACACATCTCTTGAAACTTTGGGAAAATTCAAAGTCGCAATAAACCTGTAAATTTGTGAAAATCCTGTTTTTGGACAAATAGTGTAAGTAGAGCAAAGTATTCGTATATGTTTTTAGAATTGCATATGCTTGAAGCTAATCATATTTCGCATGCTAAGCACACCAAATAGATTTAATAAAGGGATTGAAACTGAACATTTTTAACTCGATATGCAATGATGACTTGTATTTGAATCCAAACACATGCATTTGATTTCATTTGATTGAAAAATCTGTTAAATTTCATTAAGTTGGATTTCTTTTGTAAAATTTTCAGATGATCAAATGTTAGTAGTTATCAAGTATAGTTCAGTGAATCTTATTTTCCTTGCATAAATGTTTCATTAAAGCACTATATTTGAAATGAATAATTTTAATGAAATATATGCATACTTTCAGGGGGAGAAAACAAATTGCTCCATAATTCTTATTTTGAGGGGGAGCAAGGTTATTCATTAAGGAGGAGAAAAAGCATAGACTTCATTCGAAGAAAAAGCATCGCTAAAGTTTTGAAAAACAAGGGGGAGAAAAGCTAAAGATTTTGAAGATGATTTTGCTTTCCAAAACTTTAGGGGGAGAAAAGCTAAAGATAAGATTTGTCATTTCAAGGGGGAGCAAAGAAAAAGCAAATATGTAACAGAAATCAATTTGGAAATCGTTGCTGCTGCTGATTAAAGACTGACCAGAAGTTGTTAACTCAGATTATTCAGAATTCTGAGCAAAAGTTGTCAAAGCATTCAGAAGAGCTCCTTCTGAAGATTGTTCCTGCTCTAAG
The DNA here is from genome assembly GCA_033807775.1 of Saussurea involucrata. Classification (NCBI taxonomy): domain Eukaryota; kingdom Viridiplantae; phylum Streptophyta; class Magnoliopsida; order Asterales; family Asteraceae; genus Saussurea; species Saussurea involucrata. The sequence continues at coordinate 118,659,988 of CM066322.1, forward strand.
AATCTGATGATGAAAAGTACAAGTGTGTTTGACAAAAAGGGGGAGATTGTTAGATCTAGAGTTTTGTCAAAAACACAACTGTTAAGATCTAATCTGAAGAATCAGAGTTCTGAGTAAGAAGACTCAGAAGTTCTGAGTGAGAAATCTCAAAAAGATTCTAAGTGTTGGATTCTGACTAGAAGGTTCAGAGTTCTGAGTAGGAGACTCAGAACTTCTGACTATGAAGACAAATGTTCTGAAGCGCTTATTCAGAAGTATGTTCAGAAGTTCTGAACAACATGTTCAGAACTTATGACTTGGATATTCTGTTACATTCAGGACACGTGTAATTGTTCTATTAGTCTGTTTCTTATATGTACTGTAGCTTTAGCTATTCTCTACAGTATATATAGGAGTTAGCAACTGTAGCTAACTGAATCTTTGGCTAATCTTTAAAGAATCTTTGATATAATCTTTGGTGAATCCATTTAGAGAAATTCATTGTAATATCTTGTAATTCACAGATTGTTAATAAATCATATGACCAGTTGCTGTGAATACAATCTTAATTGTTCATATTTGATTGTAAGAGTGTATCCTGGACTTTCAGAGTCACTAACAACTCTTTCTTTTTGGGCTTCCTTCTCAACCTCTTTCAGCAGTTGTTCTTGAACTCTGATCGGATTTTTCTTCAGTTTCTTATCAGAGACTGAGTTTTGCGCTACCTTAAGGGCAAGTTTGACATCCTTTTTGCAAGCAACATGTAATTCCTCAGCTTTGATAGACTCTTCGCGTTTTTCCGGAGTCAGGAATTCAAGATTGTCAGTGATCGTACCTTGTTGAGAACGGATTTTGAGCCATTGGCTTTCTAGCTGATGAAGCATTGCTGATTTTCTTCTTTGTAGTTCATCCTCAGACATTTGAATTGGTCGTGAGGGTCTGTTTGGGTGTTTTTATAGCGACACAACATCATAGTAATCTGGTATGTGGAGAAAAAGACGAGTTTTGGGTGTTTGATAGCAGGTATATATATAGATGTACTCATGTAAGTGGGAGTCGCTTGAACTTTCATGAACTGGCGGTTTTCGTGACACATGGCAGCAATTGCGATGGTTCAGACCAACGCACCTGTTCGAGCAGACACATGGTATTCAACTACCAGGATTGGTGACGTTTCAGACCGTCATGACTGTTCAAACAAATGCCATGTAACCAACAGTGACAGTCATACCCTTCCTGAAGTGTCACATCTATTCAGTGGCACCCTTTCATGAGCCGTTGCGTTTGTTCAAGGAACGTGTTTATAAATAAGTATCTTTTATGTCCCAAATGCAAAGTGTAAAGTGCGCCATCAAAGTGCCACGTTGTGCCCATGCCTACTGTCGCGCGTGTTGTATTCTTTTCGAACCCCACCATTTCCAATATATAATAAATTAATATATGGAAAATAGTTTCACTTATATACCCACTTTTGTTTCACTTTCCCACCTATGTGAGACAAGGTGAAACCCGCTAAAACTTGTCTTTTCTCTTCTGTCCAGGACTCAACCCAAAAAGACTAAGAATTAGTATTTTTCAAGGTTCTAAATGGCGTGAGGCGTGGCGTGGCGGCGAGGCCAAGCCTTAGGAGCCATGGCGTTTTCAAGGCGTGACTTATGGCGTCAAATTTCTAATTCATATATAATATTATATATAAAAACATATGTTTTGTAGTGTTACTCAATGAGCCAATAGTAGCAAGCAAGTTAAATTAGGTTATATATTAAAAAACTTGCAAATAAGACATTGGAAACGTAAAGAAAAATCAAATATCGCATTATGAAAAATGCGCATTGGTGCCATGGCGCGCCATGGTGGCTGTGTGGTGTTATTTGTTAAATTTGATATCTTATTCCTTTCTAAAGGAGATTACAATATATAAAACATTAACAACCTAAAAGGGGAAATACTAACACTACTACTAGGAAAGGAAAACCAAACTATGCTATATTTAACACTCCTCCTCAAGTTGGAGCGAAAATGTTAATCATGCCCAACTTGCTACAAATAAAGTCTATTTGAGTTTTCCTCAATGGCTTCGTGAGAAAAGTCTATTTGAGTTTTCCGCAATGGCTTCGTGAGAATGTCTGCAAGCTGGTGTTCAGTTTTGATGTGTACTGGTTGGATCGATGGAGGGTCTGTCAGTGTTCCCACAACACGGTCTCTAATGAGATGACAATCAACTTCAATGTGTTTGGTCCTTTCATGGAATACTTGATTCTTGGCTATATGTATGGCTGACTGGTTATCATAATACAATCTCATCAAGCCGTCTGTAACTACTCCAAGATCTCTTAGGAGTCTCCTCACCCACGTCATTTCGCATGACACATCTGCCATGGCTCTGTATTCTGACTCGGCACTTGATCGGGAGACAGTATGTTGTTTCTTGCTTTTCCAAGAAACTAGATTTCCTCCGACGAAGACACAGTATCCTGTAGTGGATCTCCTGGAGATGGGACATCCAGCCCAATCTGCATCCGAGAAACCAGATACTCTACCATCTCCTTCTTCAGTGAAAGCACCCACTCGACAATGGCCCTGATCTGAATATAGTATCCCTAAGCCTGGTGTGGCCTTGAGATACCTCAAAACGCGAAGAGCTGCATCCCAATGACCCGTATAAGGAGCGGACATGAAGTGACTCAATGCACTATCCGGGAACGAAATATCTGGTCGAGTAATCGTCAAATAGTTTAATTTACCAACCAGTCTCTTGTATCTCTCTGGATCCTTCACAGGACTACCATCATCCGGAAGAAGCTTTCCTGTAGTAAGCATCGCACTATCCACTGGTTTACATCCCAATAGACCACACTCGGTAAGCATATCAACAACATATTTCCGTTGAGACAGAAGAATCCCTTGTGGAGATCGAGATACTTCTATCCCAAGGAAGTAACAAAGTCGTCCAAGATCAGTAACTTGAAATTGAGTCTGTAGAAATTCTTTTAGTTCTGAAATTCTAGTGCTATCATCTCCGGTGATGATAATGTCATCTACATAGACCACCAATATGATACGTCGATTGTTATGGTGTCTAAAAACACAGAATAATCCTGCGAACTGCGAGTCATACCAAACTCCTGAAGAGCATCTGAAAAACATCCAAACCATGCTCTAGGTGATTGTTTAAGACCATACAATGAACGTCGCAATCGACATACCTTTGTGGCCTCCTCCTCAATGACAAACCCAGGTGGTTGTTCCATGTAAACCTCCTCCTCAAGAATGCCATTAAGAAAGGCGTTCTTGACATCCAACTGATGAAGTGGCCAATGATTGATGGCCGCCAAAGCGATACAAATGCGAACTGAAGGCATTTTAGCCACCGGAAAAATGTCTCGTCATAATCAACCCCATGGGCTTGAGAATAACCTTTTGCAACTAATCGGGCTTTCAGGCGATGTAATGAACCATCAGGATTAACTTTCACTATGAAACCCCACTTACAACCCACTTTACACTTTCCATGAGGAAGTTGTTCCAAATCCCAAGTATGATTCTTTTGTAAGGCATCCATCTCTTCCTGCATTGCCTTAAACAAATCCTGGGTGATTGAGGGCCTCAGTCACATTTCTGGGAACAATATGTCTATCAAGGGTTGTGGTGTAGGCACACGACTCGGAAGAAAGGTGGGAGTAGGCAAGATAATCTTGAATGGGATATCGGGTGCGAGTTCGTGTGCCTTTTTGGAAGGCAATTGGAATATCGGGAAGATGAGCACCAGGCGGGTCATAAGGCTCGGTATGTAGTGGTAAAGCGTTACCAAGGATGGGGTCGGGGGAAATATCAGTGGGCGATGATAAGTGAGGATCATGTGGTGAAACGGGCGACGTACCAGAAACATCATGCACAGGTAGGCCCTCTTGGGTCTCAAATACTTGTCTTTGGCGTTGTCGAACATACACATTTGTGAAACGAGTATCAGTCGAGACTGTTGGAATAACGAAATTTGGTGTCATCACTGGAGGCTGTAAAACTTGAGGATCAAAAGAGTCGGAAGGATCAGAAGCAAGATTTGTTGACTCGGAAGCGCTGGTGATGGGGTTACCATAAAAGGGACACGACTCATGGAACGTGACATCAGCGGAAGTAAAATACCTACGCAAGGCAGGGCTATAACAACGATAGCCTTTCTGAACCCGAGAATACCCAAGGAACACACACTTGATAGCACGTGCTGCAAGTTTATTATGTCCCGGGCGATGATCATGGACATAAGAAACACAACCATAGATTTTAGGAGCTAGAGGGAATGAAGTGCCTTTTAGAAAAAGGATGGACAAAGGTGTCTTTCCTTTAAGAACAGAAGAGGGCATACGGTTAATTAGATAATTAGCTGTGAGAACCACATCACCCCAAAAACTTTGTGGAACATTATAATGAATCATCATAGTACGAGCTACATCCAACAAATGGCGGTTCTTTCGTTCAGCAATGCCATTTTGTTGGGGTGTATAGGCACACGATGATTCATGTATAATACCATGCTCAGATAAGTAACTTGTAAAATCAGAGGAAAAGTATTCTTTTGCATTATCAGACCTCAGAGTTTTAATGGAGACATCAAATTGGGTTTTGACATATGCATAGAATTCACAAAAGACAGAAAATATTTCATTACGTGACTTTAGCAAGTAAACCCATGTCGCACGAGAAAAGTCATCAACAAACGTAACAAAATATTTAAATCCATTAGTAGAAGTTACGGGACAAGGTTCCCATACATCCGAGTGAATAAACTGAAATAAAGCGGTAACACTACTAGATTCTCTAGGGGGATAAGGACAACGAGTATGTTTACCCAACTGACATGACTCACAAACTAACTCGTTAACAAACGACAAATCTAGTCTCAATTGTTTCAGAACAGACAAAGAAGGGTGGCCTAGCCGATAGTGAGTCTCCCTGATACTAGAATCATAAAGATGTGCTGCTGCAGATCGCAACCCAGACAAACGATAGACACCTTGAGATTCAAAACCTGTGCCAATCAGCTGGTTCATCCCCAATTCCTGAAAGACACAATGTGTTGGAAAAAAGGTTACCGAACAATTAAGCATTTTTGTAATTTGGCTAAAAGAAATTAGACTATCTGGAAAGGTGGGAACATAAAGAACAGACGATAGGTTTAGTTTCGACATGTTACTAGTGGATCCTATGCCCTTAATTTGACATGTAGATCCATTAGCAAGTCGAACCGGAGTCTGGGCTATATCAGTATTGAGATTGGATATAAGGTCTTTATTCCCAGTCATATGATCAGTGGCTCCTGAATCAATAATCCATGATGGTGAGCATGCTGAAAAACAAGTAGAAGTTATACCTGATTGTGATGTGCTAGCACGAGGAATAGATGAAACCTGGCTAGAAGACCTACGCTGGAATCGAGAGACATCTTCATCATGAAAAGTGCTAGTGGGGTGGTATTATCTGCAGATGCTATCTGGGCCCAGAAAGGACGGGGTGGCGGTTAAGATCCATGACAGAAGTAGGACGATTCGGGCAGTTATACTTGGTATGCCCAAACTCCTTACAATAAAAACATTGGATCTTCTTCTTATGCCCTTCCTTTCTACTCGAAGAGGCAAAGGCTGATACATCAGTTCCGGATGGATGTGATGGAGTATGATCTGAGTACATTTCTCGAGCAAGATGATACGTTGATGCCAATGACTGAGATGCCGAGTGACTTAGGAGCAGCGGACGAGAACTAGATTATTTGGATGACAATCCCGAAATGAATGTCATCACGTCCATTTTTGCTAACCGCTCCTCCTGACCTTTAACATCTGAAGTGACAGGGAAAAGAACTCGGAGCTCTTCTGATAACTTCGATATTCTAGTATAGTACTCAGTGAGATCAGAGTCACCTTGCTCAAATCTGAAATAGGAACCGAACACGGAATAAGTATGAGACAAGGATTCTTTGGCTGAGAAAGAAGACTCCAAGTGGATCCACATTTTCTTCATGGTAAGATAATTATGAGCAATGCTTAGGACTTGTGGTTCCATCGCATTCCATAGGGCCATTCGGATACCACTATCGTTGACTTTCCATTTCGGGGTTCTAGGATTCGGAGGGTCCTTGCTTAAATAATCATCTTTGTCCAAACTTTCAAGGCCGGTTTGGACAAACATTCTCCATTGAGCCCAATTTGTGGAGTTAAGTTTAACGGGAATCTTTAACACGACAGAATAATTGATTATACCGGGAATGGAGAAGTCACTAGAACTCAAACCTTGAGTTTTGTCGGTAGGTGCCATTGGTGAGCTTAGGCCGGAACCTCGCAGGGGTAGTTTTCTATTGTATAAATAGCTGGAAACCTTTAACCCTTTTTTCAAGTTAAAAGGGCTGGAAAAAAAAATAGGAGAAGGGGAAATGGAACAAATGAGAGATTTTCAGGTGATATCCACTTGGAAAACGAGGACAGCAGCTAAAAAACGATTCTGGAAATTCAGGGAGGCGGCACCGACGACGACGGCGGGCGGCGGAAGACGGCGGCGGCAGGTCTGGAAATGGTGGAGGATGGCGTTGACAGCCACATATATGGATAGAAGACCGACGACTAGGGTTTAGAGGAGTTTATGGCAGCGGCGGCTAGGGTTTAGGCGGGTTTCCGGCAGCGGCGGCTAGGGTTTAGGCATGCTCCGGCGAAGTCGGCTAGGGTTCTGGCATACTCCGGCGACGACGACTAGGGTTTCGGAGAGAGCTGGAATCCATGAGCTCTGATACCATGTTATTTGTTAAATCTGATATCTTATTCCTTTCTAAGAGAGATTACAATATATAAAACATTAACAACCTAAAAGGGGAAATAGTAACACTACTACTAGGAAAGGAAAACCAAACTATGCTATATTTAACATGTGACGAGTTTTTTAGAACATTGGTATTTTTAAAATTTTCCTGCATGTATCGATTTCTTTGATTTTTCTCTTTCATATAGTTTGGTCTTTATATTTCCTTTCATGGTTTCTTTGAATATATTAAACTGCAATTGAAGAATCAATTTCTACTTCTTCAGGTTTTAATTTGTTCTGCCATTTCATATTTTACCATCTGTATCGGGGTTTCCTTTCCTTGTTTAGTTTATTTTATTTAACCAGTTTATTTGTGGGTTTGTAAGATTATGTTTAAACCGATTTACTTGAACTTCGAGGGTTTCAACACCAATTTGTAGGAATTAGGTGTATTCAGTTGTTTCATGATTTGCGTATATATAATATTTCTGTATTATACTTGAATACTTTCCGAGATCCCAAGTCTATCACTCTATGTATATGCACTTGCCATCTTCTTGAAGTATCCCAAATTGGATGGCAGAAGTCGAGTGGCAGAAGTCAAGAACAAATTGGATGTTTTGCGCAAAACCTTACCTCAACCACCACCACCACAAATGGAAGAAGTGGTATACAGGTACTTATACAGCAGAATGAGCATAGATCAATCAGCACCAACCATTCAAGACCCTGATTTCCGTGCCGACCTGGAAAACCTCTTCACCAGAACAAAACCCAAGCCAAAACAAGAAGTCTTCTCATCCTCCAAAATCGTCAAGGTCATCTACTGTAAGTTCTCTAAAACCAGAACCTGGCCTAAGGTCTCATACAATATATACAAGGTCAAAAGAAAGGACAAATCCGAGAACCAATTCGCAGATGCGGATCTTAGGAATCTAAATCCGTATGACCTACCTGACCTTCTGGAATGGACGAAAAAGAACTTCACAACTGATGAAGTTCACAGAGCATACAAGGTGATCAGAAAAGCTATGCGCGAGAAGCTTCTGCTATACAGCATGGTCGACTTCTAATTGGCTCGAGATCTTGGAGTGAAGAACTTATGTGTTCAACCTCCAGAAGACTACTGCCCTCCCTCTGCTATACCAAACTCAATCATCACATCTCCAAGGGTCGGGTTAGTCTTTCTAGATCCTGCTAGAAAATCAAGGTTGTTCGTAGAAATGGACTGTCAGAAGTACGCAACAAGTACTTTGACAGAGTTTAGAGAAAGTCTTGTGGAACACAGAAGAGCAGAGCTTATGGATCAAAGTCTAGCCGACAGACTAATAGAGGTTATTGATGCGACAATCGACTTTCGAACTCTCTGCATCAGCTTCTATCACGAACTTATACAAGAACGACTCGACCGCAGAAGTTTCAACGACTTCAAAGACGCCAAGGTCTGAGTCAATCCACAAGTCTCTGCAAATCTTTCCTTTCATAATTTAATCAAGTGTAAATGCCTCTGGCATACTTCTATATGAAAGAAAAATTAAACTTTTGAGGTACACTGTTTCACCTCTTTAAAGTATGTACTTAGCCTAAAAATCCATGTACTTTTCAATTTTTCATTTTTCACTACTTAGGGGGAGATTGTTAGCTCCAATCTTTCTGTTTATGAAAGTAGTGAAAAATAGGCTAAGTATAGAAGCCTCCAACAGAGGCTCTGTCGAGACACCAAGAAGACCAAAGGCAAGAATCGACAGAAGACTGCTCACAGAGGACCGAGCCGCAGAACCTCTGTCACCTTTGACAGAGCCTCTATGGTATACTGAAGACTTAGAAGAAATCAACAAATATCTTTCTACTGTTCCAGGATCCGTTTATCCACTTGTACGAGGAGTGCCCTGACAACCTCCATGTGTCAAACTCTGATAGGGCTCAGTACCAAGTTGATATCGGCGCATTTAATGCATGCAATACCTGCTACTGTTCATACGATCCTGTCTACTGTAGATCAGTTCTTATTGTCTAAAGTATATCCCCTTTGTAGTATTATAAATAGAAGACACATGTTGAGTTCTTCTATTAACAAGAATTAGATTTTAAGCTACGCACAACACACACACCAGCAGATTTCTTGTTATGTTCTTGGTGTTCTTGATAATATCAAATACAGTAAATCTTTGAGATGTTTATCTGTCTTTTACAAACTGCTTATTTGATATTGTGTGTTCTTCTACCTTAGTAATCTTTCAGTTCTTTAAATACGCTTCCGCAAATATATCTTATCTGAACTATCTGAAAGACTCATCATTGTTAAGCAAAACAGGAACCAACACTATTCATTAATGACCAAAATACCTTTAACTTATAAATTAACCCAAACTTATCCTAAATATCAATTATAGATTTAAATAAATTTAACGGAACTAGGATTTAACTAACGAACTTACCCGGGGTATTACATCATCTCCCCCTCAAAAGAATTATGTCCCAGAATTCGGTTAAGCAAAAAGGTACGGGTACTTAGTTCTCATTTCGGATTCTGATTCCCAAGTAGCATCCTGACCCCTATGGTGTCTCCACTGTAGTTTTACATGCTTGATTACTTTGTTCCGCAACACTTTAACTTTGTGGTCAATTATAGCTTTAGGTTCCTCCACATAATTCAGCTTTTCATCAACTTGTATATCCGGTAGAGAAACGGCCTGATCTGGTGTAACCAAACACTTTCGAAAATTCGATACATGAAAGGCGTTGTGTATATGGCTTAATTCTGGCGGGAGATCTAACCGGTAAGCTACTTCATCGATTCTTTCTGTTATTGCAAACGGTCCGATATACCTTGGACTAAGTTTACCTTGCTTGCCAAATCGAATGACTCCTTTCCAAGGAGAGACTTTTAACATTACGAAATCTCCAACTTGGAACTCTAACGGCTTTCGGCGTCGGTCAGCGTAGCTTTTCTGACTGTCTTGAGCCACTTTCAATCGTTCCCGAATCTGAGTAATCTTATCCGCGGTTAACTGAACTATATCTGGTCCCGCTAACTGTTTCTCTCCCACTTCATTCAAACACAGAGGCGTTCGGCATTTTCTACCATACAGAACTTCAAACGGTGCCGCTTGTATACTGGAATGATAACTGTTGTTGTAGGCAAATTCAATCAACGGCAAATGCTTATCCCACGATCCCCCAAAATCAATAATGCAGGCCCGTAGCATATCTTCTAAAGTCTGGATTGTTCGTTCACTCTGACCATCGGTTTGAGGATGATATGATGTACTTAGTTTTATTTGCGTTCCCATTTCTTTTTGAAAACTCCTCCAGAATCTTGAAGTAAAACGACTATCCCGATCAGAAATAATCGAGATTGGAACTCCATGTCGAGTTACTATTTCGTCGATGTACAACTTGGCTAACTTTTCCAACGAATAAGTTTCTTTTATTGGCAGGAAGTGAGCAGACTTCGTCAATCTGTCAACGATCACCCAAATGGCATCAAATCCCTTCGGAGTCCTTGGTAGCTTCGTGATGAAATCCATAGTAATCTGATCCCATTTCCACATACGTATTTCTAAACGTTGCAACTGACCAAACGGCTTTTGATGTTCAATTTTTACCTTCTTACAAGTAGTACAACCTTCCACATGCTGAGCAATACTCCTTTTTATTCCCGGCCACCAATAAAATTGTTTTAAATCTTTATACATCTTATTCGTACCTGGATGAATAGAGAAACGAGATTGATGAGCTTCTTGTAGTACTCGATCACGTAAATCACCCAAACGAGGCACCCAGATTCTGTTTCCTAGACACAGTAACCCACGATCATCTTTTACGAGTGATGTTGATATTCCCACTAATCGTTCTGATTTCAAATGTTCTTCTTGAAAAGCTTCCTCTTGACACTTCTTCAATTCGTCAAAGATGTTAGGTAGAAGTTCATCTCGCAGTGCAATGGCTTTTATTGTTCTACTTCTTTCTTGACGACTCAGTGCATCAGCTACCACATTCGCCTTTCCCGGATGATAAAGAATTTCACAGTCGTAATCATTCACCAGCTCTAGCCATCTTCTTTGCCTCATATTCAATTCTCGCTGATCGAAAATGTTGGTCCCGAAGGGCTATACAAGTTTGTAGAAGGGGGGGGGGGGGTTGAATACAAACACACAGATTTTACTTTTCTAAATTGTTTATTGATAAATCATTAACAATTTACAGCTTGTTGCGGACAAGATTAAGGATAAACCTAAATCTAAACAAGTTGGAACACTAAGTTTCTTGCACTAAGAAAGAGAAGGAAATTACTAATAATAACCTATCTCAAGATAAGAAAGATGACTTGTCCAGAGTTAGCAAGTGACTCGTCCAGAGTTTTCGAGTGCTTCAAAAATGAAGCTGGAGTCTTTCTTATATATTGCATGCATTTAATGCATGGCAGTTTATACTTTACACGTGGCAGCAGCTGATTGGTTGTATGTCATTGACCTTTGTAGACAACCTTAGTAGCCGCATGTTTGAACAGTGTAGTATCAGAGTGGTTGTACGATTTTAGACAATAAGGAGGTTCTTTTCTGACATATCGTACGGAGTCGTGCAAGGGTGGTTAAGGAAAAAGTACTTTGTACGGAGGACTTCATGATCAGCTTTCGTTGATTCAGCGGTCTATCATTCTATATCAGTGAATGATAAAGTTCAGCGATAGCTGAAGTCTTGTACTTGATACTTCACGTTGAGTGGACAAATCTGAGTCTTCGCTGATCCGCATCAGTTCATTAGGAGACTTGTCGCTGGTTCTTGAGCTTGATCTTCGACTTCACCGTAGAACCTATGTTGACGTGAAACTTGTCTTCAGGGGTCATAAGTAAACAACTAACTTATCAGCGATCACCATAAGGACTGAACAGGCTCAGAGTATTATGGTGAACAGTGTTCGCTGAATGTTTAATCTAAAGAGCGAGAGTTCTATCAGCGGTACTGTAAGGTCTTAGTACTTATCAGCGATAGTGAAACTCTGAAACATATTGTTTACTTAAAATTTTCACTAAGTATTTAAGAGAGGGTCATTATCAAATCACTAAGGGTTTGGATCAACAATCTCCCCCTATTTGATTATGACATAGCAACAGAGAAAATTGCTATATAATGAAAACATAAGGATAAAAAGAACTCATAAAATATTTGTCTCTTTTACTGTTTTCTTGGATCTTTTCTGTACTAATGGAGTAAAGTACTTTCGCTGAAATCTTTCATTTAACTTCGTATCAGATTAGAAAGGGAAGTGGAAAGATTACAAGTACAAGCGAAATAAATTACAAGTACAAAAGAATAACTGATACAATAGAATAATAAGGCGATCCTATCAGCTTATAGAGGTTCTTCCTTAATGAGAAGTTCATCAAGGGTCTTTGATGTGGGAATCATCCAGTCAGGGACATTTACTCCTTGATTCCTTTTGTTCAGAGCTTCTTCAAAAATCAAGGGTTTAAGATGCCGTGCCTGAATGTCGCGTTTGAATTCACACCAGCAGATGAGATCTTTCAGTTGTTCGATTGGAATGATGGGAAGTTCAGAGATACGTTGAAAACGTTTTCGTCCACCATAGTCAATAAAGAATATCCCATAGGGTTTGCTTATGACTTTTCCAGGGATGAAAGTCTCACCAGGAGGAAGAGATGTGTCAAGTGCGGAAAGGTCAGGTTCTGGACCGAGAACTTCATCACGAGAAAAACCAATACCTGTTTCGTTTCGTATAAGATGACCTGAGTCTGAAGGTTTAGACTTTTTCCTTGCAGAGGCCCTTCTTTTCTGACTTACGAGAGGAGGGGGAGGAGGAATATCCACACAAGAAGAGACTAAGTTGATCTGTTTATTTATCAGCTTTTCGACATGATCCTTGTACTTAGATTGAGACTTCTGGATGGCTAATCTGATCTCCAACCATTCAGAGAGACCGTACTTCGTGATGGCTTCAGCATAGAAGTTTTCGTACTGTCCGTTTGCTCTGAATATCTCGATTTCAGCGATTGAAACTTTGAGGGTTGATCTTCCAGTGATAAGTACCTTGTTGATTCTGGCAGGTCGATATCTGAAGTGTACCTTTTCTTTGCACCAGATTAAAGTAGATTGAGACACAGTTATCTTTTCTTCAACGATTTTCTTGGCGTCTTCCCATAGCTGACGTTGAACTTCGATTGGAGTTCTTTTCAGCTTGGGGTCTTTTACTGATTATTGAGTAAGCTGGATGGCGAGTTCTCTGTCTTTTTCTTCAGCTTCCCTTCTTTCAGCGATTAGATGTTCAGCTCTGAGGTGATCCTTGTATTCCTTTTGTGAAAGTCTAAACTTTGGAGGAATAGAAGGAAGTTGATCACGCTTCAGAATGATTCGTTGATCTTCGAATCTCTTTATCATTGCATCTCTCTTTTTCTGATCCTCTTCACTTAGCTTTTGAGGAGCCAAGGAAGGTCTGTTTTTGTGAGAGAGCATCTGTTCTTCAGGTTCATCAGTCTCAGAGATCAAATCCAAGACCGGGATTATTTCTTCAGCATTGGGAGCTGGGATTATTGTTGGTAAAGTCGCAGCTGTAGAAACTTCAGCGATATCCTCAAACAGGGGAGAGGACTAGCTGGAACACAGCGATCTTATGAATAAGAACTTGGGTAGAACAGAGAAAAGAAATTGGTTTAAGTGTATAGGCTTTTTGTGGAGAGTAGAGCTGATAATGTGTATAGATAGAGGAGGGATGCAGTGTAAGGAAGTAAGATTTAGTGTACCTGACAAACTGGCTTTGGAAGCAAGATCGTCAGATTGTCTTCTTCAGTGAGGCCTTTGTTTTTGCCTTTGTCAGCTTCAGACGCTGAAGGCTTTGTCTTGGTCCGCTCCCCTGAAGGTTTGTTTATCAAGATCCCTTTAAGAGCTGTAGTCCTCTGAGCAGGCTTGACGATAAAGGAGTCATCATCATCATCATCGTCATCATCACCCTTATCACTGGATGATGGTTCATCGTCAGAGATGTTGACGGCTTCTTCATCTTCAGCTTCAGATTCAGATTCTTCAGCATCTTCTTCGAGTTGCTCCCCCTCAGATACAGAGGTAAGCTTCTCGGTTCCCTCGGGGTTTTCATCTCCCTGAGGTCCAGCAGTAACTTCTTCAGTTGTCTTATCACCCTCTTCAGTAAGGGTAAGGTTTTCAGTCTTCTCCCCCTCGATAGATTCATCATGGGGAAGGTCTTCAGAGTTCTTCTCCCCCCCTTACTCATGATGAGTGGGGGAGGAATGTGATGACTCAGCAGATGGCATTGGTTCCCTGTCTTCTTGGCCAGGGATCCCAATATAGGTTTCAATCGCTGCTACTCTGTCTTCTAGGCCAGTAATAGCAGGAGTGATCTTGAAAAGTTCAGCATGATCCGCCGGAGTAAAATGCGAAGGTGCAGGGGCAGGGGCGGTCATGTGATTCAGGATCTGCTGCACCATTGTCTTTACTGAACTTACGTCGGTCTTTACTGAACTCATGTCAGTCTTTACTGAACTCACGTCAGTCTTTACAGCAGTCATCTCTCCCTGAAGATTTCCAACCGATGTCTTCAGCGTTATGAACTCGCTGGACATGGACTGAACTGTTGTTTTGATAGAGGTGTAGTCTATGTAGATGTCAGCAAGAACTTTGGAAAAATCACCAAGAGTTCTATCAACCTTCTCTAGATCAGCTTTGGAGGCATTCTGTTCAACCACTATTGTCAGCTTGTTGAGATTCTCTCCAGCGTTTGTTACAGCTGAAGAGTTGTCTGAGAGAGTAGTGGTGAGACCTGTCAGCTTTGTATCCAGGTTCTTCAGAGATGCGTTGATGTCTCCCAAATTAGGACCTGTAATAGATAAGTACTTGTGAACAAAGGAAAACTCAGAAGTTTTGGGTTTAGTTACAGTGTATATGGGTTGGTGTATACCTGCAGGAGGGTTGGTGAAGTCGTCAAAACTTATGTGTCCTGAAAAGAGTTCCATGTCGTCAGCTAGAGTGCGTGTATGCATGACATTCTTGCAGGTCTTGCATTCATCATTCCTTGAAAAGTATCAGCTTTAGGTTCTGGAAGAATGACGGTTGCTCCAGTGGTCGTGGTGAAAACTGGATTAGAGTCCAAAGGAGTAGAGAGAGAAGCGAAGGTTGAGAATATTGGTTTGGTGCGGGGTTCAGTGTTGGATCCGCTGAGAATCACTTCTTAAGTCTGTAGAGAGACTGGAGGAGGTTGGGTAGATTCCAAGTTTATAACTTCAGCGTTTAGAGACGCTGAAGCTGGGATGGAATGGGTGGCTTGTTCAGCTGTGGCAGAGCGTACCACTGAACTTTCCTTCAGCTCTTCTAGATGAGCTGAGGAGTCTTCAACATGAGATTGTTGGGGTTGCTCCTTGGTTTTCTTAGTTCTTTTGGAACCAAGTTGGGTAGTAGAGTGTTTCCTTTTTCAAGAAGGAATGGAGGTTGCAGCTGGGTTATCAGCGGTGGGTTTTTCCACTGAAGGAGCTACAGAAGTAGAAGAAGAAGGATTGAGAAGAGTTAAAAGAGTAGAGAGACGTACCTCATTTTCCACTGGTTTGAAGTCTAGTACCTTAGGGCCAACCTGAGAGAGTTTCAGGTCTCCTACTTGTGGGTAGTTGTCCTTCAGGCCAGTTTGGAAGACGGCGCTGATGAATCTAGGATAAGGAACCCATGATGGTTGGTCAATGGCAGAGTCTACTTTGAGCACAAGGTCATCGTAGATTATCGATGCCCAGTCAATATGAAGACCTTTCAGCAAAGCATATCTCTTTGCTTGCTGAGGTTGAGCGGCTTGATCAGAGGAGCCGGTCTTTGCAGTCATGCAGCTTATCAAGTGAGAGAAGATGAAGTTCATCTCGCTGGGCATTTTTGACTTCTTGATGAGGGTCAGCTTCTTCTCAGGCTTCTTGTCCCTTCCAGTTTCCCATACATAACCCATTGCATCAAAGAATGCAGTGATGGCTTCCCTATCTGCGTGTTTCTTGTGGTCAGGGAGAGGAATAAAAGGTTTTTCTTTTGTGGCGATGGGAAGGCTCAGTGCCTTTCGGATAATGGCAGTGGTGATCTTTATGGTGCCAAAATCAGTGTCACAGAGGATGCAATCGATTTTCTTTGAGGGGTCTTTGGCTGATGCTAGCTGAGTGTGTCTTGCAAAATACCAGTAACTGAGATAGTAGTAGCTGATGTGCAGGAGGTGTTATGGTCAGGGCTGTAGAGAGGCAACAAGTTTTGAGGAATTTCACAGCATCATTCAGATGTGTGACTTGCTTTCGAGGAGGAAACTCGAGAAGCGCATAGAGGTTGTTAGTTTTTGTCCAATCCAGTTCCTCAAGTGTGATCTTGACCTGAGGAGCCTTAGTGATTTCCAGTTCCTCAGCAGCAGCAGTGTTCTCAGCGGTAGGAATAACAGTAGATGCCATTTTTGTATTATCAGTTCAACCAAAGGTATAACAAACAAGAAAAACTCTAATGTGGAAAGATTTTCCAATAAGATGGTTCGAATTTTGTCCATTTCATTCAGACAAAAATGTCTTAATGAAGATTAGGGTTTTCTTGTTTTTGAAAAACGAAATGCAAACCCAATAAAAATCTTGTTTTCCAGTTTCCTTTGAGGATTAGGATTCTGGAAAAACGAATGAAGAACAAGTTTAAGATATTTGCAATTAAACTTGAAGAACAACCATGAAAGGTTGTGTTCATAAAAAACCATGAAAGAAATGATTTCATTTTTGAAAAAGTTCTTTTGTTTGATCTTGTAAAAACAATGAGAAGATCATTAACAAGTTTTAAGAAACAGGTAAATAAAAGAAATATTAACCTGGTTCGTTGAAGAAGAAGAAGATGAATAGTTTCTGGAAATTTTGAGAGCTCAAAATGCAACAGTAAATCTTTTTCTTGCTTGTAGGAGAAGTTTTTCGCGTAAAGGAAAAATATAAACCCAAAAAGTGTTTATATAGTGAGATTAGTGAGAGAGAAAAACTCGAGCGGGAAAGTTTTTCATCATGACACGGACACGTGTTTGCATTTGATTGGAAGGTAAACGAAACGTGCAAACGTGTGTCAGAAAAAGAACGTGTCGGGGCTTATCCGTTGCTATGACGTCACAGATGTCCTTTCATATTTTAGGTTGTCTCTGAGGTTTTGAAAGCTCAGGGACACTTTTGAAAACATGAAGCACTGAATAGAAATATCAGTGTTGGTTTTAGAAATTTCAAAGTATCGCTGATTAAGGAAGAGAAATTCAGCGATGCAATTTGTCTTGAAATCTTGCATTTACATGCGTTTGTCAGCGAGAGAACCACATACCTTGATATCAGTGAATCAAGTTTATTCAGAGAGAGAATGATAGAATGGGTTATACAAGTTGATTTTATCCTATCGCTGATAAAATGTGAACCGCTGAAGATTTTACTCTTCATAGTTCAGCATTCCAAGCTCGCTGATGAGAAAGTTGAATCTTGTCTCATCAAGAGGTTTGGTGAACATATCAGCTAACTGATAGTCAGTTGGGATAAAGTGAAGTTCTATATCACCATTCATCACATGATCTCTGATAAAATGATACCTGATTTCGATGTGTTTTTTCTTTGAGTGTAGCACTGGATTGTTGGCTATAGCGATGGCACTTGTGCTGTCGCAATAGATTGGAATATTTGAGAGTTGTAGGTCATAGTCCAGTAGTTGATTTCTCATCCACAAGACCTGAGAACAACAGCTTCCAGCGGCTAGAACAACAAGACCTGTGGTGCTTTTCCTATCCAATTTGCAACCTGAAAAATCACTATCTGAATAGGCGATTAGATCAAACCCTGAGTCTTTGGGATACCAAAGACCTAGATTCGCAGTACCCTAAAGGTATCGAAAAATTTGCTTTACAGCGATCATATGAGATTCCTTAGGTTCATCTTGATATCGTGCACACAAACAGGTTGCGTACATAATATCGGGTCGGCTAGCTGTAAGATACAAAAGAGAGCCGATCATCCCACGGTACTGCGTGACATTAACAGGAATACCATTAGTATCCTTATCTAGTGTCAGCGGTGGTGCCATAGGGGTTTTCATAGCTGAACTCTGAGTTAAATCGAATTTCTTCAGCATATCTTTAACAAACTTTCCCTGATTAATGAAAGTTCCTTTTTCATTTTGCTTTATCTGAAGACCAAGGAAATATGTTAGCTCACCCATCATGCTCATTTTATACTCATCTTTCATTCTATCAGCGAAACGAGTACAAAGATCAGGGTTAGTAGAACCAAATATAATGTCATCAACATATATCTGAACAAGAATAATATGACCTTTCACTATTCTGAAAAACAGAGTTTTGTCGATTTTACCTCGCTCAAATTTTTCAATAGGGAGATAAGTAGAGAGAGTGTCATACCATGCACGTGGAGCTTGCTTTAAGCCATAAAGTGCCTTATCCAGTTTATAAACGTAACCTGGACGTTTAGGATCTGAGAATCCTGGAGGTTGTTCCACATAGACTTCTTCATTCAGCTTTCCATTTAGAAACGCTGACTTAACATCCATCTGATATAATTTGAAGTCTTTGTGTATAACGTATGCTAAGAATAGACGAATAGATTCTAGTCTTGCTACTGGAGCAAATGTTTCGTCGTAATCTATGCCTTCCTCTTGTCTGTATCCCTGAGCAACAAGTCGAGCCTTGTTGTGGGTTACAGTTCCATGTTCGTCCAACTTATTACGATAGACCCATTTAGTGCCTATCACTGTTTTGTCAGTTGGTCTTCGAACAAGTTTCCAAACTTTGTTTCTTTCGAATTCAGTCAGCTCTTCTTGCATGGCGCTGACCCAGTTTGGATCTTTGAGGGCATCATCTATTTTCTTTGGTTCAATCAGAGAAATAAAGTTAACAAATAAACAAATATTACCTGCACTTCGTCGAGTCTGAACACCAGTGTTTGGATCACCAAGAATTTGATCAATTGGGTGATTTACAGTCCATCGCTGAGCAGGGGCATAAGTCGTTGACTCAATTTGAACTGGAGGAGCTGAAGATGAGGCTTCAGAAACTTCTGGAATATCAACCAAGAGAGGAGTAGGTGCAGATGTCATTTCATTCACTGATTGCTAAGAAGTAGATGGAATTTCTGAGACATTTGGTTCAGAAGCAGGTATAGTGTTTAAAAGAACTGCTGAGACCCATGATGTTTCAGTTTCACTATTCTGCATATTTGGGATGATAGTAGGACTATCATCTTCAACTGTATGAGTATGAGGAGTGGGAATATCTTCTGAATCACCAAGATGAGAAAACATCCATTGATTCAGTTCTTCAGTATCAGCGGACGGTTTAGAGTTCGCTGAACGGGATTCGTCAAACGTGACGTGAATAGTTTCTTCTACAGTTTGTCTTCTTCGATTGAAGACTCTGAAGGCTTTGGAGATTGAAGAATATCCAAGAAAGATTCCATCATCAGCCTTAGGATCAAACTTTCCAAGGGCATCTCTGTTATTCAGTATGAAACACTGACATCCAAAGATGTGAAGAAAGATAATTGAAGGCTTTCTCCCATGAAAAAGTTCATAGGTTGTCTTATTGGATCTTTTGACTATCAGCAACCTGTTTTGCGTAAAACAAGCAGTGTTGACAGCTTCTGCCCAAAACTGAGTAGGCAGGTGAGAATCGCTGAGTATTGAACGTGCAGCTTCAATAATTGTTCTATATCTTCTTTCAGCGACTCCGTTTTGTTGCGGTGTTCTCACTGATGAAAAGTTGTGAGAAATACCCTTACTCTCAAAGAAGGAATCAAGAGAACTGTTTTTGAATTCAGTCCCATGATCACTCCTTATTGAGCGAACGGTCAAGTTGTTCAGGGTTTCCATCTTCCGAACAAAGGTGATGAGTTCTTCAGGGGTGTCACTCTTAGAACGGAGAAACATAACCCATGTATAGCGAGAGAATTCATCAACTATGACCAGTATATATTTCTTTCCAGCGATGGATTGTTTGTTAACAGGGCCAAACAAATCCATATGGAGAAGTTGTAGAGGAGATGACACTGAGGAGACTTGCTTTGACTTAAAGCTTGCTTTGGTCTGCTTACCTTTCTCACACGCTGAACATAAATACTCTTTGGCATATGAGTTTTGAGGTAGACCAGTGACTAACTCTTTTGAAGAAAGAGTGTTCAGTGTCTTGAAGTTTAGATGAGAGAGCCTCTTATGCCATAGCCAGTTGACATCAGATGAGGCTTTTGAGAAGAAACAGGAGTTCTCAGTGGTTGTTGAGTCCATGTTTATTACATAAACATTTTCCAAACGATAACCGCTGAGAGCTATCTTCTCCTTTTTGTCAGCGACAAAGCAGGATTCCTTGGTAAAGATTACCTTGTTATCCATGTCGCAAAGATGACTGAGCTTAGAAGATTATGCTTCAGCCCTTCAACATATTCGACTCTTCTGAAGGTTGTTGTACCATTAGATAGTACACCAAACCCTCGGGTATGTCCTTTTCCATTTCCACCGAAAGTCACAGAGGGACCCTTCTCTTCCTTGTATTCAGCGAGCAGGCTTTTCTTTCCAGTCATGTGTCTAGAGCATCCGCTATCGAGATACCAGATACCCTTCTTAACCTGCATTACAAAGGAAGATTAGTTTTTCTTGGGTACCCACTTAACCATGTGTACACATTTGTCAGTGGAAGTAGTTGGAATGGAAGGTTCAGCAGTCTTCGCAGCATTTGAAGATTCAGCTTTGTCAGTCTTCACTTTGGTTAATTTCTTAACCTCAGTGGTCTTCTTTGCCTTGGGGGCAGTGATCTTCACCTTAGCTATCTTTTCAGCTTTGGTGGTTGTGGGGCACTTACTAGCAATATGATCAGTAAGTCCACAGTGATAACATTTCCTATAACTAAAAGTAGTTCTAGGACCATTTGCATGTTGAGCTTTTGATTTTGAATTAGAAGGACCAGCACCAAATAAGCTATTGGCTTTTGAAATGGGAGGAACATTTAGTTCTTCGGATTTCTTACCAAAGACCTCCACTCTGATTCTAGGAGTAGATCGCTGAAAATATCCACGCTGAGTAGATCCAGAGATCTGATTCCTTGATCCAGAGGGATAGGTCACTGAAGCTTTAGAAGCATTCAGCTTAGGTATACAGATACCCTTCTGAGGATTTTGGTTAAAAGCAATTCCTTTACCTTTATCTTTAAAGACAGAGGTAGGTTTTGGATAAACCATTTTCTCTTTACCTTTTGAAGAGGTAGAAATTTCCTCAGGGATAGGCGGTTTAGAAGAGGAACACTGAGAGGATGAAGTATCAGCGACTAAGGATACAAAAGTTCCAAATAAGAGCATGGGACGATCAATGGTTTGTTCTAGAGTATCAGCTTTGTAACCAAGACCACGTTTATCACTCAGGGGAATCTGAGACTTAATTATCTCAGTGATCTTTGTTGAGGAATTATACCATCCATCAACAGTAGCTTTTTCAGCTTTCAATGCAGTGATAGCTTCTTCTCGTTCGATTTTGACTAGCTGATTTAAGTGCACTTGATCTTTAAAATCTTCTTCAATTTTAGAAAGATTTTCTATTTGAAGGTGACAGTTTTTAAGCTGTTCAGCGGGATCAAGGTTTTGATTTTCAACAACAGTTTTGCCATTCATGGCTTCATATAAACTTCTAGTCAAGAGATCGATCTTACGAAGACTATCAGCTTCATCAATATTTGCAATATTGGTAAAGAAAGAAGGTGATACCTGAGTCGCAGAGGTTGAAGTAGAGGGAATGTTAGAATTGTCTTCCTCGTCTTCAAGTTTGGCCATAAGACAGAGATTGGCTTCATCATCTTCAGAGTCAGATGATTCTTCCTCATCAGAATCAGCCCAATCATAGTCAGCCATCTGGCCTTTTCCTTTCTTCATAAACCTTTTTAGCTTCGCATACCTTTCTTTCAGCTTGGCGTATTTGTCATCTATAGACCTGGGAATAAAGTTTTTCTTGGGAAAAGCTGAGGGTCTAGAGACTTTCTTTGACCTGCACTCGTTAGCGAAATGTCCTATCTTTTCACAGTTAAAACAAGTAGCAGTAGCCTTATCAACAGGAGCTGATGATCTTGGCTTGTCAGTAATGGAAAGAGGTTTATTCTTTCTGAACATTTTCTTTTTGGCGAATCTCCTGAACTTTTTAGTGAGGAGAGCCAAAGATTCATCATCATCTGAAGAGTCAGAATCTGATGACCTTTCAGAGTTACTCTCCAACTCAGTGATAGTGACCGAGGGTCGCTGAGTGGAAGGTTCCTCTGAGATTAAAGCAACATGGGTGCTTTTGGAATCTTTTACAAGATTCTTCTTAAGATGACTCGATTGCTCATGATTTAGCATCGTGTCATATAAGGTAGAAAGGGTCATTGATTTTAGATCCTTTGACAGCATGAGACACATAGAATAATTGTCCCAGCTTTCAGGTAAACATTCTTAGAACTTTGTCAGCACTTCAAAGTTAGAATATTCCTTACCAATAGTTTTCAGATCTATTATTAAACAGTTAAAACGTTGGTGTACTTCAGAGAGAGTTTCATTCTTACCACAAATGAAGCTTTCATACTGTCTTACCAGGTTGATCTTTCGAGAGTCCTGGACTTCAGAAGTACCTTCATACTGAACACAGAATGTGTGCCACGTAGCTTTTGAGGTTTTCAGGTTCATAACGGAATGGTAGACTTCGTCAGGAAGAGCCATGGATAGTATGGATCTGGCTTTAGTGTCGATAGTCATTTTCTTCTTATCTTCATCAGTCCACATATGAATTTCTTTAGGAATCAGCCTTTCTGGAATAGTAGGTCTATTCTCAGCGGCTGGAACTGCAGCATCAATTCTTATAGGAATATATGGGCCATTTTCAAGATAATAAGGCATAGTAGGGTCTACACCTTCTAAGAAGAGAATCATCCTATTTTTCCATAGATTAAAATTATCTCTGGAGAATCTAGGGGGTTTTGAAAGAGAACCATTGTCAATATAGTTTGTGTTTGTGTTGGTAGCCATTTTCAGAAATAGCAAGGAAGAGAAATCTTAGTATAGATCAGATCTTGTTTATGAGATTAAACAAATCCGCTCTGATACCACTTGTTGGTCCCGAAGGGCTATACAAGTTTGTAGAAGGGGGGGTTGAATACAAACACACAGATTTTACTTTTCTAAATTGTTTATTGATAAATCATTAACAATTTACAGCTTGTTGCGGAACCAGATTAAGGATAAACCTAAATCTAAACAAGTTGGAACACTAAGTTTCTTGCATTAAGAAAGAGAAGAAAATTACTAATAATAACCTATCTCAAGATAAGAAAGATGACTTGTCCAGAGTTAGCAAGTGACTCGTCCAGAGTTTTCGAGTGCATCAAAAATGAAGCTGGAGTCTTTCTTATATACTGCATGCATTTAATGCATGGCAGTTTATACTTTACACGTGGCAACAGCTCATTGGTTGTATGTCATTGACCTTTGTAGACAACCTTAGTAGCCGCATGTTTGAACAGTGTAGTATCAGAGTGGTTGTACGATTTCAGACAATAAGGTGGTTCTTTTCTGACATATCGTACGGATTCGTGCAAGGGTGGTTAAGACAAAAGTACTTTGTACGGAGGACTTCATGATCAGCTTTCGTTGATTCAGTGGTTTATCATTCTATATCAGCGAATGATAAAGTTCAGCGATAGCTGAAGTCTTGTACTTGATACTTCACGTTGAGTGGACAAATCTGAGTCTTCGCTGATCCGCATCAGTTCATTAGGAGACTTGTCGCTGGTTCTTGAGCTTGATCTTCGACTTCAGCGTAGAACCTATGTTGACGTGAAACTTGTCTTCAGGGATCATAAGTAAACAACTAACTTATCAGCGATCACCATAAGGACTGAACAGACTCAGAGTATTATGGTGAACAGTGTTCGCTAATTGTTTAATCTAAAGAGCGAGAGTTCCTATCAGCGGTACTGTAAGGTCTTAGTACTTATCAGCGATAGTGAAACTCTGATACATATTGTTTACTTACAATTTTCACTAAGTATTTAAGAGAGGGTCATTATCAAATCACTGAGGGTTTGGATCAACAGAAAAGATGTTGGAGACTCTTATGATCGGTAAAAATTTGACATTTAGAACCGTAGAGATAGTGTCTCCAAATCTTTAGCGTGAACACAACTGCTGCAAGTTCCATGACGTGTGTAGGATACTGCCGTTCATGATCCTTCAGTTGTCGAGAAGCATAAGCCATAACTTTCCCATGCTGCATTAGTACACATCCCAATCCCAATTTGGAAGCATCACTGTAAACAACAAAATCATCGGAACCTTCAGGTAGTGATAGTATCGGCACGCTACAGAGTTTCTCTTTCAATATTTGGAATGCTTCATCCTGTAGCCGGCTAAACCCATAGTAGCGATACGAGAAAAATCTTTTATAAACTTTCGATAGTAGCCGGCTAAACCCATAAAACTTCGTACTTCGGTTGGCGTTTTCGGCGGTTCCCACTTTTCAATTGCCTCTACTTTCATCGGATCAACTTGAATACCCTTCTCGGAAACTACATGCCTAAGAAATTGAACTTCCCGTAACCATAATTCACATTTTGAAAATTTAGCATACAACTTTTCTTTCTTCAGCAATTCCAGAATTAAACGAAGATGTTGTGCGTGCTCTTCTTTGGATCGAGAATAGATAAGGATATCATATAAATACAATAACAAATTTATCGAGATATGGCTTACATATCCGATTCATTAGATCCATAAAAGCAGCTGGAGCGTTCGTCGGTCCAAATGGCATCACCAGGAATTCATAGTGACCGTACCTTGTGCGAAAAGTAGTTTTCAGAACGTCTTCTTCTTTAACCTTCAACTGATGACAACCAGATCTTAGATCTATCTTGGAGAAATAACAAGCTCCAACTAATTGATCGAATAGGTCATCAATTCTGGGAAGCGGATACTTGTTCTTGATCGTGCGCTTATTCAGTTCTCGGTAATCAATACACATTCTCATCGAACCATCCTTCTTTTTCACAAACAAGACTGGTGCACCCCATGGCGAAGAACTGGGTCTGATGAAGCCCTTATCGGATAGGTCTTGTAGTTGTGCCATCATTTCTTTCATCTCTGGAGGTGCTAGACGATACGGTGCACGGGCTACCGGAGCAGCTCCAGGAATCAGATCTATACCAAACTCTACTTGTCTAACGGGAGGAAGACTATTCAAGTCTTCGGCGAAAACTTCTGGAAATTCATGGACAACAGGAATTTCTTCCAACTTATTCTTTTCTGGCTTAATATCTATCACATAAGCTAAGTAACTTGGGCAACCTTTGCTGACACACTTACGAGCTTTTAACATGGATATAAGGCAAGACTGATGATTTCTACGGTCACCATAAATCACTACCGATCCCCTCTCAGGTAAGACAACATTGATCAACTTCTTATCACAAACTATGTTAGCCTAATTCTCGGCTAACCAATCCATCCCCACTACTACATCAAACTCAATCAAGGCTATAGGAAATAATTGAATAGGTACTCCACACCCCTCTATATTTATCACACAACTATCAAAAACCTCTTTAACGGATACTTGATTATCATTTGCAGTATCTACCATTAAAGCATGATCTAACACTTTAGGTTTTAAATGCATATAAGCAGCAAATGAAGGAGATACGAACGATCGGTTTGCACCGGAGTCAAATAACACTTTAGCACGTGTAGAGTTTATTAAAATGTACCTGTAACCACATCCGGAGTTTCCTCCGCTTCTTGTGTTGTCATCTGAAATGCACAGCCCCTTGCTCTTGGTTGCTCTGGCCTTTGTACTACTGGTCTAACACCCGCTGGTCTCCCCGATGTACCCCCTTGCTGTACTCTTCCCTTCAGACAATCAGACTGAATGTGATCCAGAGAATTACATGAGAAACAAAACCGCGTTACTCGACAGTCTTTAGCAACATGTCCGGTTTTCCCACACCTATAACAAACCCGAGAATCAACTTGACAATTTCCTTGGTGGATACGGTTGCATTTCGGACAAGGTCTTTCCGCTGGTCGGAAAGGCGGACGGTTATCAAACCTATGAAACCTGGACTTCTTTGTATCATACTGTGGTCCTTCCCACTTTCTTTTTCCCATACCTTTATCACTAGCGTTTCTCCCTTTATCCTGTTCCACGGTTTCCGCGGCATCTACTGCGGCTGAGAAGGTTTCTGGTCCTTTAGCAATCACCAGACTTCTAACTTCTGAATTCAACCCAAAGATAAACCTCTCAATCTTCATTGCCTCAGTGGCAACGTAGTATTCCGCAAAACGAGACTTTTCCAGAAAACGAGCGGTGTAGTCCCGAACTGATAAATTCCCTTGCTGCAAGTTCATAAACTCCCCTTCCAATTGTTTAACCGCTGCTTGGGGACAAAACTGTTTCCTGAAAGCTATAACAAATTCTTCCCAAGAGAAAGTAGAATATATGTCAGATCCTCCAGAAGAAATAAGAGCTTCCCACCAGTATAGAGCATCGGCTTTTAGCATTGCAGTCCCATATAGTACTCTATCCTCTTCGGCACACTTACTAATTTTGAAGATATCTTCTATTTCTTTCAGCCACCTCATAGCTTTCACTGGTTCCCTTTCTCCTGAGTAGGTCGGAGGTTTGCAACTTAGGAACATTTTATAATCACACTTCTTCGTCACTGGTACGACAGTAGGTGTAATAGGCATCTCGTCTTCATGAGTAGGATCTGGTATTTCCGTTTCAGTATTATGAGTTCGGTTGAACATAGCTTGGATATTTGCCTGTAATCTTCCCATTTCAGCCGCTAAGTCGTCTCTCGTAACAAATTCTGCACCTCGCGGTTGAACTCTGCCGCCTATTCAGCCTCTACCTCTTTCTCCCCCTCGTCCCCTTGTCCCAACTGTTGTCTTCATTCTATTAGGATTTCCTCCTCCCTCTCGATTCGTTTGTCGAGTACCACTTGCCATTCTGTAGATTCAAACAAGGTTAATATACACATAAGCACATACCCCATATAACAAGGTATTCCAGTTCAAACATGTACCTGTAAGATCACAATTACACTGGCCAGGTGTAATCTGAAATTACCTTACATGATGTTCCTTCTACCTTTTTATATTTAATATCCCAAGGTTTCTAAGATTATTAGGGACATCCTACTTCACATGCAGTTTAAGTCTAGGTACAGATACGAATACCTAAATCCCTTAAACTAGGGCTCTGATACCATCTGTAACGACCTGGATTCCCAAACATACAACAAATAACATACATTGCATAACATCGTTACATAACAAGATACATCATATAACAAATACGGTCCCTTTAGTCTTTACAACCCAAAATAAGGTATTTCATTACAAACTTTTCGCTAACTAAATACATGATATCTGATAACGAGGTTATAACTACAAAACACATCTTAATCTTCATGACATAAGTCTTCACAAAAGCTATCCCCTGACTATCCTTGTCATTTGCTCTTACCTGATCCACGCCCTGGAATACATATTTTTAAAACAAAATGAGGGTTAGACCTAGCGGTCTAAGTGAGAAAATCCCTGTTAGTTTTAAAACCATTTGCACAACCATCATATACATAACACAAATACAAATACCAGTTATAACTCATGCATCATATACTTTCCTGTCTCATTCTCTTGGCCATATTAATTGGTTGCAAGCCAACTAATAAATCAACTCCGTTGTACGACAATTACAGCCAACACCGCTGTACGAATATTACAGCCAACACCACCGGTCCTATGCCCGACCAACGTATTCTCGTATAGTGTAATGCTCATGTAAATACAATATCTCAATATATTATATTTCAAACATAAACACATAATCACACCATCTATCACATTCCCAATCCACACATATATGTATTCCAGTTTAAAAACGTTTTAAAGTAAAACTCACCTGTTTGTTTATCAAAAACTCTTTCTAGTCTTTTCCACAAGATTCAACTTTCACTCCAAATTCACAGTATCTTAATATTACTTCCAAGTACACCAAATTGAATCCCATAGCCACAAAACCTTCTTTTATTCTTCTTCTCTTCTCAAAACACACACACACACACACTACACTATGCTGAGTTTTCTGCTTAATGATAATATCTGAAGCTTAAGAGATATTATCAACCCATTTTTACCATTTAGTCCTTGAACTATTCATTAATGACCAAAATACCTTTAACTTATAAATTAACCCAAACTTATCCTAAATATCAATTATAGATTTAAATAAATTTAACGGAACTAGGATTTAACTAACGAACTTACCTGGGGTATTACATCTAAGCAAATTCACAGAGCTCTGTTGATTTTTTCAGAAACATCATAGCTTACCAGAGCTCTGTTAATTTTTAAAGGCTTTCTACAGTGCTTACTAGAGCTCTGATCATCGACAGAAGCTGTCCAGAGCTCTGTTGATTTTTTTTCGGACATCAGAGCTTACCAAAGCTCTGTTGATTTCCTCAGAGGTTGTCAAGAATATCAGAGCTCTGTTGATTGACAGAAGATGGTTTAATTTTTTTTAAGAGGCAATTCACAGAGCTTATCAGAGCTCTATTGATATTTTCAGACATCAGAAGCTTACCAGAGCTCTGTTCTGTTGCTGTCCATTCAAAAGAACAACTGATTTGTTGTTGTCATTTAAAAAAAAGGGGGGGGGGGAATTAGCATCTTAGTCATCCAAGTTTCCATCGGAGCTGCTATTTTAAACTCTCTGTCCAGAGATTCTCTAAGGAGGTTGTTGCTGTATAAAACAGAAGTGCAAAAGCTTTCAGTTGCAGCACAAAGTTGCTGTTGCTTCAAATATGAATCTGTCATCAAGTGCAGCATCAGATTTGTCCGTTTATGCTACCAAAAACCAATAACAGAGTAAGATGTTTGGACACTCACAGATTGTGTGCTCGAAATATGCAGCAGTATATGGATCCAGCAACTTATTGACCGTCAGTTGGACTACTTGGTTCTGACTTTGAGCCATCTTCTGTTAGAATTCGAAAAGCACTTGAAAAGTTCTCCTGATCAGGATGCACAAAGTTTTTGTTTGCAAATCAGATTTTGAAATAGCAGATCCACAAAAACTGATCATTGAGCCACTGTTTGTTGTTGCATACGCAGAAAGCTATTGCTAATTAGGTTGCATTCAGTATCGTTGCAGTTAAGCTGCAAATTTGTTAAGTTGCTGCTGCTTAATGCTATGCAGTCCAGAAGTGCTAGTTATCTGCATAGAAGCAGCTGTCCAAAAGCAAAATCAGATTGTTCAAGAGATCGCTCATGGACTGTTCAGAGTTATGGAGAAGAATTGAGACTGTGGGCTATGGAAGAAAGGTTCTTGATCAACTTATCCATACATCTTCGTTCCTGCAAGTTCGAAATACTTCATGTTTGAGTTGTGAATAATCAGACTAGGAGCATATTAAGCCACTGCAGATGATTAAGCCATATGTTCTTGTAAACTGATCATGTTAAGATCACAAAAGGCTGTTGTGTTCACTTATGTATAGAAGCGGTTAAAACAAAGAGTGTATGAGGTGTAGAAGCTGCTATGCAAAATCTATCCAGATGTGCCTCTACCATCAAAGAGTATGCATAGAAGTTCTCTGATCGTGTTTTATTAGAGGTCTGATACAAGCTAATCAGTTGGATCATCGTTTTTATCAGAGCTCTGATCATGTTTAATCAGATGCTGTGATCAGAGATTATGTTGTACAGAGCTTATCAGAAGTTGTAACAGAAGCAGATTACCAGAGCTCTGTTGATTTCTCAGAGGTTGTCCAGAAGTATTAAGCCAATCCAGAGCTTAATCAAGAGGCTCTCTAGATCAAATTTTTCAGAAATAAGAGCAGTGAACAGAGAGGACCACAAGCAGACTCAAGCATGTTTATTAGAGTTCGTTGGTCCAGAAATCAAAACAAGCCAAAAGCCCGGAGCCCGAAATTTTTCAGTTTGTTTGACAGCTTTGCGCTGCTTCAGAAACATGCGCACAACTTTTTACTCGGTGCTCCAATTGACACGAGTCCAGTTGCATTGGAAAGATAATTCACAGACGCACGACTTTGATGTTCTGAGTTTTCTCAAATTATGTGAGCTAATATGCCAAAATCAGACTCAAGGTCTGCTGTAAGGTGCTGGACCGAAAGCATTGCATTTAATTCATGCTCTTTCCGCTTTCAAGAACGGTGTTCTCTCGACGTTTCTTCACGGTTTCATGCTGCTATTGTGACATAATGAATGTCACTCCCTCCTCTGTTATTCATGTTTAATGCTCGGTGCTGAATGCTTACTCAACAGTGAAGTTGAGTCATGAAAACTGGACAAAATGGGGTTAATTGTCTCGGTTTTTCAAGAAGATGAGCCTACATTTGAGGGGGAGCTCGTGATGCTTTGAAGACTCGAAGAACGGAACGCCAAAGTTTTTAAAAAAGCAAGGGGGAGATTATAAGATGATGCTTTCTTTATAAAACATTAGGGGGAGATTGTTAGATTAAATTAGCTCCTAATTTAATTAAATGTTTTATAAAGAAAAAGTGTATGGGCTTTTTAGTTAGCTTTATGGGCTTGAGCCTTTTATTGTAAATGGACCCTTTAAAAAGAAGTTTAGGGTTTCATTTATCATTTGAGAGAGAGGGTTTTAGAAGTTACACACAAAAACACACACTGACTTATTCTCATGAGAGTCATCTAATTGTAAAGTGTGGTGTTCTTCAACATTTCTCCTCCATATTATTCATCAATGAAAATGAGATGAGTTATTTTATCATTATTCTTATTGTTCATCTTATCTCTACTTATATATGGATTGTTCTTCTATTGTTTGCTTGTCCTAAATGGGACCAACATACATAATGAAAGAAGAATTGCAGAGGATGGTTGAGGATGTCAGATTCTGGCATGTGGGAAGTCGTCGATTATGTGTCCTCCGATTCCTCAACCTTTGAGTTCACGGTATATATTGATGCAGAGGTTTCTGAAGTTGATGACGGAGTCGATGACCTCTATTAATCTGTCGGCAAGTGCTTGATCCATGAACTCTATTCCTCTGTGCTCCATGAGGTTGCTTCTGAATTCGATCAGAGACTTTGTAGCATATTTCTGACAATCAACCTCTAGGAACAGCTTCAGTTTTCCTTGGGGATTTCTGTAGACATACCCAACCTTTGGAAATGTGAGGATTGAGTTTGGTCTGGCAGAAGGTGGGCAGTCATCTTCTGGTGGTGGAAGGTTTAGTCTCTGTACTCCAAGATCTAGTCCTAATTGGAAATCTCTCAAGCTGTATAGCAGAAGTCTTTCGCGCATAGTCTTCCTGATTTCACGGTAAGCTCCTTGGATTTCCAGTCTGTGGTTGTAGTTCTGCCTTGCCCAACTCAGAAGATCAGGTAGATCATAGAGGTTTAGATTTCTCAGATCTGCATCTGAGAATTTGGTCTCGGATCTGTCTACCCTCTTGACGTGGTAGAGGTTGTAGTAAATCTCTTTTCCTTTGGTATGGGACAAGTTGCAGTAGATGACCTTGCCGATATTGGAGTCTGAGAAGACTTGGTTGACGGGTTTGGCTTTCTTTCTATATAAGTCATCTCGTAGCTCTTTAAGAAAGTCAGGTTACAGAATAGACGGTGGCAGAGGATCGTTGGTTGCTCTGCTGTATAAGTATTTGTGCACCACCTCTTCCATTTTTCTTTGTTGAACAGGAGGTGGAGGCATGGGTTTTCGCAGAGCATCCAAGTCACTGATTAGTTTGGCCACTCTATCTTCTGAAGGTTTTGCCTTTGGATCTATTGTGAGATTGGTTGACAGAGGAGTGAGTCCGAATGCCCAGTCTTCTTCTTCAGGTTTGGGTGTGACAAAGGCATCAAAGGCACTTTTCATCAGTTTCTCTGTGGGTTGATGCTTAGGCTTTTTCATTTTCGGTTCCTCTGTCACGATGGACTTTCCTTTGTCCTTGGCCTTAGGCTTTTGTGCTTCTGTCTTTTGGGTTTGTGTAGCCTCTGTTTGTTTGAGTGGTTGAGCCTCTGAGGTCTTTGGTGGGGTTGCCTCTGTTGGTTTTTGAAATGCTTTTGAGGTCTTTGGTGGGGTTGCCTCTATTGGTTTGACAGAGGGCTTGGATGTGGGTGCTTCTGTTCTTTTAGGTAGGGTTGCCTCTTTTGGTTTCATCTGTTGAGCTTCTGAGGTTTTTGCTGATGGAGGTGCCTTTGTTGGTTTGTCAGAGGGCTTGGTTGGTGAGGTGGGTTTTGTTGGGGTTTTGCTCAGATACTTCCTTGGTTTTTGAGCTATTGTTTTGGTTCTGGGTTTGGGAGGTGAAGGTTTTGTTGTTTTGGGTGTAGGAGATGGTAGTTTGGGTTCCTCTAGTGTTTTTGGTGTTGGTGTAGGGGGTTTATCTTCTGTTGGTTTTGGTGATTGGGATGGTTGATCTTCTTCAGATAAGGTGAGTATTTGGACATGCTCAGCTGCAGTCCTTGGGAGGTTCTCCTGTTGAGTAGTTTCCACAGAGGTGGGTATGTCCTCTGTGGTTGAGGGTATTTGGGTTTGGATTTCTTCAGTTACAAGGGTTGTTTCCACAGAGGTGGGTGTTTCCTCTGTGGTCTTCTTCTGTTGTTGAGATTCAGAGGTTTGAGGGACTTGGCTTATTGGTTTGGCGTTGAGTGGTGGTGGGGCTAGTAAACCTCTGGTGGCAGCTCTGTCTTTTCTCCTCTTCTCCCCCTCAGGATGACCTGATGATCCATCAGAATCATCATCAGAGTCATCCTGACCCTGTTCACTTGTACCCTCTGCTCTGCATGTTGTTTCTGGCTTTTTGGATTGAGAGGCACATGTGGCTAACATCTTAGCACATAAATCATCGCAGATGCCAAGAAGGTAAGCGACTTGTGCTTCTGTGTTGAAGCGCAGCTTGCCCACGCCAGCTCGAAAATCCTTGACATGATTAGCGTTGGCTGCTGTGGAGGCTCTGATGAATTCGGTCATTTCATTCAGAACCCCTTGACCCAATTCTGTGAGTTGGGCTCTGATGATATAGTCCAGGGGTTTCAGAGCTTTGGTTTGATCGAGAGTGTGCTCTTGGACTTTATCCAGGGCCTTCTGAAGGTCTTCAGTAGTAATGACGGTCGCAGAGGTTTGAGGGAGGTTCTTTTGTGCCTTTCTGGCCTTCTTCAGCTATTTTGAAAGATTCACGATTGAGGTTTCCAGAGCAGAAGTGGAGGCCGGTTTAGTAGACGCAGAGGTTGTTGCAGCAGGTTGCACTTTGGCCATGGTAGTTTTCACCTCTGTGGACAGGTGGCCCACTTTGGTGGTTAGATCTGTAATTGCCTTTTTGGAGGATTCTGCAAAATTATTAAAGGAGCTTTTCAACTCCTCTAATGAATTGGTCATAGAGGTGACAAGGGTTTGGAACTCATCCCTTGCGACATATGAACCAGTTGTAACCTCTGGGGGAACACATTCTTCCCCAGATTTTGTCCCTGTTCCTAGGACACCTTCTTTCGCCCCTGTTTTGATGTTGAGGGCGGAAGGATTTCCTTCTGATCTTTGAGTAGAGGTTTTTGAGGCCGCATGCTCTACAGAAGTTTTGTTAAGCACATTGTCTTGATCCACTCCAGAGGTGGGTACAGGAATATCCTTAAGTTGACTTGGGGACTTGTCTAGAGTCCCTTCGTCGTCGTGCTTTCTAAGCTCCTCTTAAGAGCTGTTGGGACCTATGAGTGTGTGCGTGTCAGAGGAAATGAATTCCTCTATGGGGATTTCGGATGTGATCTGGGGCAATTGATCACTTACTAAAGGTAAGTCCTTTGGAGAGGACTCCCTTGGAATGGGTTCCCCGGATTCTAATGGCACAGAGGTGGAAAGATGTACCTCTGCCCGGTTTGCTTGGGTTGGGCTCGAGCTGTGCTGCTCTTTTTCAATGACACCTCTTGCCACTAGACTGGTGGTGTCAGAGATGTGGGTTGCACTAGGAAGGGGTTTTGGTTGTGTGCTTCTTCCAACTTCGGCATCTTTTTGGGCTTCAGCCTCTGTCACACACCCAATCACTGGAGATTCTATCCTAGTCACTAAGGAGTCGTAGCATGGATGAGATCCAAGTAGGCTCTGTACATGTGGATGCAGAACCTGGATACCCTCTTCTAAATCAGAATCTACCTTTGAGATGATGAAAGATGGGTTTGAGGTGGCCCATAGTTTCTTTGATTTATCTTTTGAAGCTTCCTCTTCTGTCATACATCCTAAAATTGGGGATATTAGCTTAGATTGGACTTCTACCCAAGTGTCTTCAGTTTAAATCATCTCCTCTGTGTTTTGTAGTTTCGGATCATAGCTCGGAGGAGAGGAAAACTGGTCACCATGTTCCTCTGGGTCAGAGTTCACCTAAGGGATAGTGGTGTCCATTTGGGCTTGTTCGTAGTTGAACTCTGGGAGGGCCTCTACATTCCATCCAGAGGTGTCTAAGGTTTCTGCAAAATCGTGTTTCTCATGGAAGGCGGAGAAATCACCCTGGTCTGCATAATGTATAGGAGTGGGGGAGGGCAGAGGTTGTTCAGCAGCTGCTCCTTCTTCTGCAACGACTTCCTCTGCGATAGTTTGCAGAGGAGTCTTGGGTTTCTTAGCCTTTTTTCTCTTGGGCTTAGGGGCTCCCTCCTCTGAAGATTTAGTCTTGCGTTTCTTTTTTCTTTTGGAGGAGGGGGTGCAGAGGATGCAACAACCGTTTCTAGTGGAGGTTGGGGGATCTGTGCAGCACTCGAAGAGGTTCCCTCTGTAGGTTTCTTTTCTCTGGGAGCCTTTTGTGCCTTGGAGGGGGTTGCTGTCTTTGTCGAGGATACAGAGGAGATCATCTTTTTCCTCTGTAGTCGAATCTTGGCAAGTTTTTGCTTGTGTTTGGCCACAGCTTCTGCGTGCTCTTCTGGGCTCATCCTTTCTACCACTATGGTTCCTAGGGGGACTCCTAAACGCGGGGGTGTCACAGGACTCGGTTCTGGAGTCCTGTGACCGCATATATATGCTAACCTAAGCTGTTCGTCTGTGGCGTAGGTCACGAGTTTGGCTGTCAGAGGTCTGCAGATCGCATACCCCTCTGCGTGTTTGTTGGCGACCATTCTTCCCATTGGGTAAGTCTTGACTATTGGTCCTTCCATTGGCCATTTGTTGAGTAGTAGTAGAGGTTCCAGAATGACTCCGATAGTCCTCTGGAACTGTAAGGCTGGAAGGTCCTTACGTTTGGGCCCTTGGCCTTCTGTGTGGATATGCGTCGATCGATGGTGTTTACGAGCTCTTGCATCATCAGAGCCGCAAAATCAAGGGGTAAGTCATAATAAACCCCGTACATTATGGCTAGGATCTGGTGTGAGGTTTGATCTGGACTCCCTACTTTGCCTGTGAGGCATCTGTTGAGGATCGAGAATAAGGTATTCCACAGAGGTGGGAATCGGTTTCTTCTGAAGTCATTCCTTTTGTTCAGGTGGGTATTGTATCCCAACATCTCTGCAAAGTCGCAGAGCTCTCTATCAGAGGGGATTTCTGCATATTCCTTAATTCCTAAAAGCCCTCTTGTGGGCAGATTGAACTCCAGAGATAACATGGTTCGGTTAAACTTAAGCTCTATGTTTTCAGACTTGTCAGGTTTTGAGATATAGCCTCTGATCTCCCTATCTTCTGAGTCGTAGTAGCAGCTCTGCCAGAACTGGTTCAGGTATCTGGCAGGAATGCAAGTAATGTTCTTTGTGAGCAGCGTGTTTAGAGGGTGGCTCTCTAGGATGTTCAATAGAATAGCGTGTTCTTCCCTAAATCTTGTTCTTGATGGCACGAGGTAGTGATTGTTTGGTTTTAGGGGTAGGGAGTTCTTGAAATGGTCATTCTCATAGAAGAACTGTAGGTGTGTAGTTGGGGTGAAATCAACGGATTCACCTTGTTCATATTCAGGATTTGCGGTCGTGGTTCGTTGTTGCGAGTGCTCAGAGTGAGCAGGGGATGTCGTCGGTGAGTTTCTGGTGGAAGCCATTACTAAAAGCTTGAAGATATGGAGTAGAAAGAAGAAAGTTGCACGTATTTCACTGTTCGCCGGAGTTAATCTTGAGAGGAAATCGTAAAAGATGAAGAAGATGGGTAAACGGGGTTATATAGTGAGGGGTAGAAACGGATAGAATTCCACAGTAAAAGTGAATTTAATGTATTTTGGGGTCTGCACTCGAGTTTCCTACAATTGTTATCACGCTCTGAACCGTCGTCTGACTGACACAACCAATAGAGGTGTGCCACATCATAGGTGGCAGAGCACGATTAGACGTCGTGCGCGGCCCATTAATGCTGAGCGCATGGGCGTCTCTATTCACAAACGACTGTCACTGTAGAGAAATAACCCGCACCTACAGAATCCTGTTTGTGTGCACAAGTGTCAAATCAACAGAAGCTCTGTGATGGAATGAGCTCTGTGATTTGAATCTTTCTTCCATAACCTCTGAGCTTGCATCTTTACCAAAAACATTTGAAAAATACATTGGAAATGATCGATAGAATTTTCGTACAAAAATTTGCATTCACAGAGGCTCTGACTTACAGAGGCTCTGTTGAGCCCAACAGAGGCTCTATGATTGAAAATTTCTAATAACTGAAAATTCATAAAACTTTTTGATCATCCAAAGTTTTAATTGTTTTAAACAATGTTTTTAGGACATATTTGGATATTGGTGTCCTAGAAAACTGTTTTGGAAAGATGTTTTGTGCGAGATACTTACCTTTTGATTCTCCTTTGCTCGGCATAATACCTGACTTCTGTGGATTTGGTTGATCACAACTCTTCTTTGGCTCCCCCTTGAATGATCAACCTCTGTGGATCAATTCAAGGTCGCCTTCTGCTCCCCTTTGACCTATGCTTGGATCATATGTGATAAGTAGAGCATAAAACATAGGTCAAACTCACCAGAGGCTCTGTGGAGATTGTCAGAGGTTCTGAGAATTCCTACAGAGGCTCTGTTGGGTGCAGAACTTTTGATGTTTAAAGAATTTACATACAAAATAGGTTAAATATTTACATATTTACAAGAAGATCAGGTCTTTCTTACAGAGGGGTCAACTCATGTTTATCATACCCAACTTACTCACCAAGAAAAGGAATCTTTTCTCATTAAGTGCCTTGGTGAATAAGTCGGAAAACTGGTATACAGTGGACACAAAGTACATCTCAATCATGCCTTGTTCAACATGATGCTTCAGAAAGTGGTAACGGATATCGATATGCTTTGTTTTGGAGTGCTGTATAGGATTTGCAGAGATTGTGATAAACCCATAATCTAGCAATGAAATGTAGAGAGAGAATCTAGAGAGCACTAGTCATCCATATATTGATCTTTAAGGAGTAAATGACAAATGCTACAAGTGTTACAAGAGTTGATTGTTAAAGATTGTTTGTTATCTAACTATGAACTAGACATGCCTATTTATACCCATAACATACAAGGTATAAAGGCAATATGAACTAATACAGTACATTGACTTTACAGTAAATCTTGAATACAATAATGCTCTAACAATCTCCCCCTTTGGATTCAAGATTTAAAAAATATGACAACAGTCTTCAGCTCTTTGTAAAGTCAATCTTCTCCAACAGACACACTATCAAACCATCTTCAAGTCTTGTACATGAAAAACAGATCTTTGCAGCTTTATCAGTCTTTGACAAACAGTAACTTCTCATATTTTTCTTGATGGAAGAACCTTAGTTCTCATATTAATTTTCTCATATTAAAAGGATCCGAAACCATCAATTTGGATGTAGACAGATTCGAATCCATAAGGATTCGGATGCAAGAGGGTGCGAAACCATCTGTTTCGTATCAATAAGGGTTCGAAATCATGGGGATTCGAATTAATAAGGGTTCGAAACCATGGGATTCGAATCAAGAAGGGTGTGAAACTATATGCATTAGGATCAAGGCAGATGCGAAACCAACGGATGTCGGATCAAGTTGGATACGAAACCATGGAAGTCGTATCAATAAGGATACAAAACCATGAGGATTCGTACCAAGGCAAGTGCGAAACCATTTGAGATAGGAATGGAGAGATGCGAAACCATCCACATTGTTGAACTTTTAGGTGTAAGCACATTCCGAAACGCTCAGAACTAAGATAACCAAATTCAAAAACACTTCAGACTTCACATGATCCAAAATATTCAACTTTGAGCAATCCGAATCCATATATGAGTGATTCGAAAACATCTTTGTCTTTCACAATGTAAAGTCAATCTTCTTCAAAACTATCTTCATCTCTTTGACCTTGAATTGTCTTCGACATGAAATTGAATTAAACATTTCTCCCTCTTTTTTGATGAATGTGAGCATCATGATCATCAAAAACCTTTTTCAATTTCAGTCGCATCTCTGAGTATCACTAACAATCTCCTCCTTAATGAATAACCTTGCTCTCCCTCAAAATAAGAATTTTGGAGCAATTTGTTTTCTCCCCCTGAAAGTATGCATATATTTCATTAAAATATTCATTTCAAGTACAGTGCATTAATGAAAATATTTATACAAGGAATATAAAATTCATTGAACTACATTTTATAACTACTAACATTTGATCATTTGAAAGCTTTACAAAAGAAATCCAACTTAATGAAATTTAACAGATTTTTCAATCAAATGAAATCAAATGCATGTGTTTGGATTCAAGAACAAGACATCGTTGCATATCAAGTTAAAAAAGTTCAGTTTCAACCCCTTTATTAAATCTATTTGGTGTGCTAGCATGCGAAATATGATTAGCTTCAAGCATATGCAATTCTAAAACATATAAGAATACTTTGCTCTACTCACACTATTTGTCCAAAATCAGGATTTTCACAAATTTACGGGTTTATCGCGACTTTGTATTTTCCCCAAGTTTCAAGAGATGTGTGCTCATTGGCATCTTTTAATTTTGTGCACATTGGCATATTTTGATTTTGTGCTCATTGGCATCTTTTGATTTTGTGCACATTGGCATCTTTTAATCAAAAAGTTTAGTAGGAATAAGATACACCGTTAAACATGACTTTCTATCTGGTTCTATAGCAGGATTTGGGTCAGCAGATCCCAGACCAGTTGGCCTTAGGTGCTAGGTGTCGAGCACCCCTTAGAACTTACTTTCCCAAACCGGAAAGGCCACATCGATATATCTTAAACCCATTTGTACCAGTAGAACATGGCTTTCTATCTGGTTCTATAGCAGGATTTGGGTCAGCCGATCCCAGACCAGTTGATCTTAGGGACTAGGTGTCGAGCACCCCTTAGGACTTACTCTCCCAAACCAGAAAGGCCACAGGTACACACTTTCAAACTAAATGATTTTTATTTGTTTACTTGTTGCATCACAATCACTTGGTTCTAAAACATAGTGCTTCTCCCATATTTTCGTTTCCATCCATCATTCAGACATTTAGGCTTTTTGAGCATTATATTCTATATAAGTCCAGATTTCCATAATTTTGAGCATTCAGCATAATTTCATTCATGTTTTGCTGACCTTTCGATTTATTTCAGAAATGAAAGTTGAAACAAATATAACTCAGATAATACAAAAATACTTGTAAAATCACCCTTGACACACATTTTATTCATTGAATGAAAATTGAAAATTTTTATCTCATTGAATTAAATTTGTAAAGATTCAAACATTCAAAGCAGTAGAAATAAAATATAATGCAATGTTACCTTTCACCACTTGTTCCTTGAAACAGAAAGATGTGACAGTTAAGGATATCACCTGAGAAGTATGAGTTCTTAACTGATTTGTTTAGAAGTCTTAGTCTTTGAAGTACGGGTCCTGAACTGAATTGTTCAGAAGCCATTATTTCTTTGAAGAACGGGTCCTAAACTGATATGTTCAAAAGCCAAAAACGTTGAAGCACTGGTCCTGAACTGATGTATTCAGAAACCAATAATTTTGCTCTCCCTTAATGGCACAAGTACTCTTCTTAAAAAAATTCACCGCTTCTCTTCTGTTTTCAGTCATGTGTATGGTTTATATATTTCCAAATCGGCACAACACGTGATGAACCTGCAAAACAGATTAAGCAGATTTTGGTACCCAACGGCACTTGGGTCCTAGTGTGTTAGGTGTAGATTTCTTAGAAGGAATACTGTAAGTACCGTACCAATAAGAAGTATAATCTTTATGCACAAAATCATTTGACCCACAATAAGAACAACAAATTTTCTTTTGTGCCAACCTAACCAGATGATTTACGGAATGAATAGAATTAAGTTTAGCAGAAGATTTACCTTTCGGTGCATTGTTCTTCTTGGCTTTTGATGTGGATGCAGATGATTTTGGTACATCTTTCTTTGGAACTGTTGTGCCTTTGACTCTCCATTCCATCTTCACCTTCTTGAAGACTGGAACTTCTTCAGGTTTGGAAGTATTAACTTTAGGCACATTTGAATTTTTATCCGATTTATCAAGCAAATGATTATAGAAGAGATTTGTTGAACGAATCTGATCTTTTAAGAAATCAGTTGATCTATTAAATTGTTTAGAAGGAATGTTTTTAAAACTTGAACTTGAAGCAGTTTTAAAAGAGCATTCAGAATCATTAGAAATAACAAATGGAGTCTGAAAGATAGTATCATGACTGGCCTGCTTTGAGACATCAAATTTAAAAATGACGTCTTCAAGTTCTTTGACTTTGTTTATCAAAACATTTTTCTCTTTAGAAATTAGATCAAATTTCTTTTGGAGATCAGATTTGATTAATTGATCTTTCATAATATCATTTGATAAACCAGATAATCTTTTGGTAAGATTAAGAATCGCATCTTCAAAATATTCACGTTCCGATTCAAAATCTTTTTCCAAAAACTTTCTTTTATCAGTAATCTCTTTGAAAATTTCCATATTTTTCTTTTTAAGGGTTTTACTTTCCTTTTCAAAGAGATTTTTCTTTTCCGCAAAATCTTTTCTTTCTTTTTCCAAAAGATTTTCTAATTCAGAGATTTTCATGGAAAGCTCAGAACTTTTAATTTCAAAAGATTTTCGTTCAGTTTCAAATTTAGCTCTTTCTTTTTCGAGCTTGTCTTTTTCTAAAAATAAAACTTTCTCAAAGTCCGAAACTTGTTTTGAAAGTTTTATACATTTCAGCTCAGTTAGTTCCTTTTCTTTAAGAACTTTCTTTGAAGACAGAGACTCTCTTTCACGTTCAGAAAGCTTTTTCTTCAAATCAACATTTTCATCTTCCAATGTTATTCTTTTCTCTTGAACTTCTTTTAATTTCCCTCTAAGATATGAGTTCTCCTTCTCTCTCTTGTCTTCAATACTCTTCAGGTCAGCATTTTCCTTTTGAAAGATTGTTACTTTCTCTTGAAGTTTCTTGATTTGATCGTGCAGACTCGAATTG
Organism: Saussurea involucrata; assembly: GCA_033807775.1. Taxonomy (NCBI): domain Eukaryota; kingdom Viridiplantae; phylum Streptophyta; class Magnoliopsida; order Asterales; family Asteraceae; genus Saussurea; species Saussurea involucrata. Next base: position 118,701,169 of record CM066322.1, read on the forward strand.
TCTCTCTTTGCTTCAAGATCTGCAATATAAACGTCAAGATCAGTAATTCTTTTAATAAGTCTATCATTTGAAGAAGAAATGTCTAAAATTTGTCTCTTCAGATTAGCATTTTCTTCCTCCAATGCTTTTATACTTTCTTGAAGCTCCTTCATGTCATCTTGATGAGTTGAAGGATTTGAAGTATTAGTTTTAACAAAATTTTGCTTCAAACCTTCACCACTGGATTTAACAATAGTTTGCTTCAAACTTTCATTATTAGATTTAACAAAAGTTTGTGGTGTTGAAGGTATTTCTGTTATAAGAACTTGTTGCAAAATTTCATTATTTGGTTTAACAAAAACTTGTGGAGTTGGAGGTATTTCAGTTATAAGAACTTGTTGCAATCTTAAAACCCCATCTTCTGTATAAGTAGACATCTTGAAGAAAACCTGAAAAGAAACACAAACAAAATTAGATGAAAAATATCAAAAATAATACTACCTAATAGAGTGATCGTCAAGAGAAACTTCGCTTAGAAGTTAGAATTATGTGCACACTCTTAAACTATAGAAAAACACAATTAAAGTCAGAAAAATTTTCAAAAACAAATTATAAATTTGTCTTCCATAAATTAATTCTAAAAAATTTGCGCGGAAATATTGGACTTTAATTGATAAACCTGCAAAACAAGAGAAAAATATGTCAGTTACGAATAAAAGCAGGTAAAATGACAAAAATTCGACACTAAAATGAAAAATAAGGACTAAAAGTGAAAAATACTAAGACTCAACAAAAACAAGGACTAAAAATGACAACAACTAAAAAATAATACTCAAGGGACTAAAAATGTAAAATTCTAAAACTAAAAACTAGAAGGACTAAAAGTGATAAAATCCAAAACAATCAACACTTGTAACACTTGTAGCATTTGTCATTTACTCTTTAAAGATCAATATATGGATGACTAGTGCTCTCTAGATTCTCTCTCTACATTTCATTGCTAGATTCTGGGTTTATCAATTGGTATCAGAGCTTTGGGAGATTGAATTGTGTGCAAAATTCGTCCAATTTGATGAAGATTTGAAGAAAATTTGAAGATTTTTGAAGAAATCCACCATTGTTGAAGAACTTGAAGAACACAAATGGGTTATGCATTTCTTGTTTGTTTTTTGTTTTGATTTTGATTGCAAAGTGTTTCTCCATCATTCTAAATATGTTTTGCATCATCAATTTTGCAAAAACACATCAAGAATTTAGGAATTTGAAGATTTTAAAATTTTTGGTGTTCTTGAAGAAAAGTGGGCTGTGAAAAATTTTGGAGTTTGATTTTGCAATTTGTTGATGTTTTGATCCATTTCTGTGCAAAATCATTTCCAAAATGTGTTTCTAGACATGTTTCCATCATAAATTTCAAGTCTTAATGCATAAATTTCATTTTTGAAATTTTTGATTTGAATGTGTTCTTGAGGAAAAGTTTTAAATCTGAGTTTTTGATCCATTTCTGTTGATGAGAGAGAATCTAGAGAGCACTAGTCATCCATATATTGATCTTTAATAAGTAAATGACAAATGCTACAAGTGTTACAAGAGTTGATTGTTAAAGATTGTTTGTTATCTAACTATGAACTAGACATGCCTATTTATACCCATAACATACAAGGTATAAAGGCAATATGAACTAATACAGTACATTGACTTTACAGTAAATCTTGAATACAATAATGCTCTAACAGATTGCAATGGCACTTTTTGAATCACAGAGGATGGGTATCTTGTATATGTTGAAACCGTAGTCCTTTAGCTGAGTTTTCATCCACAGAACCTGGGAGCAACAGCTAGCAGCAGCAACATATTCAGCTTCTGCTGTAGATGTCGACACACAATTCTGCTTCTTTGAAGTCCAGCTGACTAGTTTACCACCCAGGAATTGACAACTCCCAGAGGTACTTTTTTGGTCAACCTTGCATCCTCCATAATCTGAACCTGTGTATGCCTTAAGATCAAAGCCAGAGTTCTTCGGATACCAGAGCCCAAGATTTTTGGTTCCCTTAAGGTATTTGGAGATCCTCTTTACAGTAAGAAGGTGGGATTCCTTTGGGTTAGCTTGATATCTTGCACAGAGACATGTAGCGTATCTTATATCAGGTCTACTTGCTGTTAAGTATAAAAGGGACCCAATCATGCCTCTGTAGAGTTTGCACTCTATAGATTTACCATATGGATCTGAGTGTAACTTATTTCTAGTGGACATGGGGGTCTTCATTACAGAGGCATCAGAGAGCTTGAATTTTGAAAGAATGTCAGAGACATATTTAGCTTGATTTATGAAAATTCCCTTTGATGATTGTTTGACTTGGAGTCCTAGGAAGAAGTTTAATTCTCCCATCATACTCATTTCAAACTCACTCTGCATGAGTTTTTCAAAATCTGTGCATTGTTGTGCATTTGTAGAACCAAAAATAATGTCTTCCACATAGATCTGTACAAGCAGAATCTCATCACCTTTTCTTTTATAAAACAAAGTAGTATCGGTTGTACCTCTGTCGAAATCATTATCGAGAAGAAAGGTTGAAAGTCGTTCGTACCATGCTCTTGGAGCCTGTTTCAGTCCATACAGAGCTTTGTCAAGATAATAAACGTAGTTTGGGTACTTGGCACTTTCAAACCCTGGTGGTTGCTTGACGTATACTTCTTCTTGGATTTGACCATTCAGAAAGGCAGATTTACATCCATTTGAAAAACTCTGAAACCTCTGTGGGCTGCGAAGGCTAAGAAGATTCTTATTGCTTCGAGCCGTGCGACAGGGGCAAAAGTCTCATCGTAATCAATGCCTTCTGCTTGGCAATATCCCTTGGCCACCAATCTCGCTTTATTTCTAATTACCACCCCATCCTCATCCTTCTTGTTTCTGAAGACCCATTTAGTCCCTATTGCTTGTTTCCCTCTTGGCAGAGGAACTAGGGTCCATACCTTGTTTCTCTCAAACTGTAGAAGCTCTTCTTGCATTGCATCTACCCAGTTTGGATCATCTAGGGCTTCAGAGACACGTTTTGGCTCGATCACACTGATAAAATTTGTAAAGAAACAAAAGTTAGCGGTGGCTAATCTTGTCTTGACTTTTTCAAAAGGATCGCCAATAATTAGGCTCTGAGGATGGCTCTCCGTCCACTTTGTCGTTCTTGGAAGATGGTCATTAGCATCATCTAGTTGAACCTCTGTGGTTGCACATGTTGGTTCTTGTGCAACCTCTGTAGTGGAAGGTACTTCTGTGCTTGAACTCGGTTCTTCAGCTTGTGTAGGTATTGGGATAAGAGTTGGAATTGATTCCTCTGAGGATATTGAGACTGAATCCTCGTTTTCCTCTGGTATTGCTTCCTCTGTAGTTGTTGGAGTTGGTATTTCCAGTGCCTCTGTAGTAGTGTCTTTGCTTGTGTCATCTTCTGTTCGCTCCCCCTCAGCACTTGCATCTGCACGATTTACAGAAGAGGATGAAGTATTTAATGGACCAGTTAGAGATATACCTGACTCAGTCTGGTTGGCAGAAGATGTTTCTCCAGAGGCTTTGATGGCTCCAACAGAGGGATCAATATCATCATGGAACATCTCTTCAAATAGAAGATTTAGGTCTGCTTCTCTTGTCTTTGAGATGCCAGAGGATTCCTTTTTTAGACCGAGTTCTGAACTGATTTGTTCAGAAGTCTTCGGAAAAGAATCGTCAAATGAGACATTTATACTCTCCACAATGTTTCGTGATCGTAGAAGATAAACCGTGTAGGCCTTTGAGGTGGCAGAGTACCCAATGAACTTGCCTTCGTCTGCTTTCACATCGAACTTTCCTCTAGCTTCTCTGTCGTTCAGTACAAAGCACTTGCATCCGAATACATGGAAGAACTTGATGTTTGGTCGCCTTTGATTGATCAATTGATAAGGTGTCTTGATATGCCTTTTGACTATTGTTGATCGATTTTGGGTATAACACGCGGTTGATATAGTTTCTGCCCAGAAAGAGATTGGCAATCCAGATGCTGTCAGCATAGTTCTTGCAACCTCCACAAGCGTACGGTTCTTTCGTTCAACCACTCCGTTCTGTTGTGGGGTGCGTGCAGCAGAGAAGTTCTGAGATATGCCTTCTTCTGTAAGGTAAGCTTCAATGGCAGAGTTTTTGAATTCAGTGCCATTGTCGCTTCTTAACTTTAGAATCCTGCACTCATATAGAACCTGGATTCTTTTCATTAGGTTTATCAGAATGTTAGGAACATCTGATTTCTTTCTGACAAATTCTACCCACGTATATCTTGAGTATTCATCGATCAACACAAGTATATATTTCTTGCCTCCTAGGCTCTGTGTAGCGATTGGACCGCAGAGGTCAACATGAAGCATGTATAGAGGCCTAGGACAAGACACATCAGTCTTGCCTTTGTGGGAAGCTCTTTTGAGCTTACCCATTTCACAAGCAGAGCACAAATGATCTTTACTGAATTTAACATTTGGCAGACCTTTAACAAGATCAAGTTTCACAAGCTTGTCTAGAGTATGAAAGTTCAGATGGGAGAACCTGTTGTGCCATAACCAGGCTTCTTCATTTTTACAGCCAACAAGGCATAGCTTGTCTTTCTTGTTCGTGACACTAAAGTTCATAAGGTACAGATCACCTTTTCGTTCAGCCCGCATAAGTTCAACTCCTGTATCTTCTCCTTGCAGAGAGCAGAAAGTTCTTTTGAACATAACGTCGAAACCAGTATCACAAAGTTGGCTAACACTTAGAAGATTGTGCTTAAGGCCATCCACATATGCAACTTTGCAAACTGATATGTTTTCCTTTTTGATGACTCCGTAGCCTTTAATATATCCCTTCTTGTTGTCGCCAAAGGTTACAGATCCTCCATCGAGTTTATCTTTGTAAGAGGATAGTAGACCTATGTCGCCAGTCATGTGCCGCGAGCACCTGGAGTCTAGATACCAGATCGGCACATACTGCTTTTGTAAAACAATCAGAGATTTTTAGGTACCCATATCCAAATGGGTCCAGCTTTGTCAGAGGTCTTCAAGGTTGCCTTGGCATCCTTGGGTTTGGTTTTAACTTCTGTTGAAGATCCAGTTTGTTTCTTCTTTCCCTTAGATTTTGCATTCTTTTTGGGTAAAGAGAGGAAACAGTATGGGCTAGAGAAGTGTTGGTTCAATTGAAGCATAAGTTCAAAACAATGACAGTAATGAATGTGCGAAGAAATTTGCTTGAACTTTTCATTAAAAACACTGAAACAGGGTACAGAGGCTTTATTATTACAATCTACCCTAGCATTTGACTTCCTATTACAAGAAGACCTATGCAGACTAGATTGATGTTTTGAAAATTTCCTGTTGGGGGTAGCCTTCTGTAGACCCCTTCTTCTGTGGTGAACTTCTGCAGGTTTCACTGTCACAGAAGCAAAAGACTTGTTATTCTCAACCCACTTACCCTTTTGTTGCCAAGTTAATTTTTTCTTTAAAAGGCCTAAAAGGTTTAGCTTCTTTCGAACAGAGAGTGTATTTTTCTTTTTCAAGTTTGATGTTCTCAAGCTCCAGAGAGGTTTTAGCTTGTATACACATGTCCAAAAAATCCGGGCAAATAGGAACACTTGTGATTTTCTCCTTAGGAGTAATGGTTGTGTAAAGAATTCCAGAAGGAAGTTTAAATCCCTCTGCTTCACAAGGAACTATTTCTGATTCGATTGAATCAGTCTCAGAGTCTTCAGAGGATGAGTCGTCCTCATATACAGAGGTTGAGTCACTAAGATCTCTGTCGACAGAGGCTGGATTTTCTGAGCAAGTGCCATACTCGCTTTCTTCCTTTCTTTCAGGAATATCTTCAAAGTCAACAGAAGTGTTCATCACGGTTTCCTCAGAGAGATTTTGAATGTTGCAGGAAGTACTTGGGTTTTCATAAAAATTGTTTTTACCGATTTCCAATAGTTCTTTTTCAGAAATATGGGTCAGTTTTTCTTCTGTAGAAGCAGGCAAGAACTCAGGTGCCTCTGCCGATAGTTTCGTCTCAGAATCTATAGTGCAGACAAAAGCAACCTGGTATTGAGTCTCGGGGTCACCAAACTTGAAGATTTCTATCTGATCTTGAGTTTTCAGATATCTCTTAGGTTTGGATTCTCTTTTGACAGAGGCTGATTGTGGTAAATCTGTGTTTTCAAACCACACATTTATCATTTTCAGAGGTTTCCTCTTGTGAGGTTCCCCAGAGACTTTTTCCCTTTTGCTGACAGAGATTAAATTTGAAAAACCGGGTTTTCTTGTACTTCCAATACAAAATAGAGAAGATAGGGACTTGGCTCTTTTGTTTCCGGTATAAGGATCTATATCACAGAAGCCAATTCCCCGTCTCCCTATTTGTGTATTCACTTTTTCATACACCTTCTGTGCATCCTGGTATTTTTTTAATTAAAAGGTTTCTGCTGAGTAAGTCTTGATGAATGACTTCTCTTTTCTTTTGAAAATAGTGTTTAAGAGCAAGAATGTTCATTCTGTCACTCTCAACATCCATAAGTTCTTTAGATTTAACTTTTAAGGCAGAGTTGAGTTCTGTAACCTTTTTGTTAGGACAATAAATGTTCTACATATTTGAAAGATATATAAATAATTATAGAGAGCTTAATTAGATTTATTATTCTTGTAAAAGCCTTAATTGTTAAATGGGCTTAGTTAATTGTGATTAATGGGCCATGGGCCTTTGTGCTAATAGGCCTTGGTATATAAGGTTTTGTTAACCTTAGAATTAGGTTAGTCTTTGGCTAGACGATTCATTAGAGAAATTAGAGCTTAATTGTTTTAGAGAGAGATAGTTGTTCTTCATTCAAACATTTGTAAATTATCTTGATTAATGAATATGAGAGGGATGACAAGTTGAAATCATTATCTGTTATTGTTATTCCTCGTTGAATCATTGTTACCTGATCAATCTAGGACCAACAAGTGGTATCAGAGCCTAATCGGTGATTTGAAGAGACGAAAGAAATCGAACGAAAGCGAGAAAATATTTAATTTTCGTAGTGTATTTTTCTAGGAAACACAGCGAGCTGTTTCGCCTATTCCCGGAGATTGAACCGTCGGATCATCGCGAATTTTGGACAGCAGCTTTAGGACATCTTAATTCACATTCGGACCGGTTGGATTGATCGTTTGATGTCCAGAAGGCACCCAGAATATTTTCGTATCAGTGCAGATTTTTCTTGAAGAAAAGTGTTCTTCAATCGGGTTTGCAAGTTCTTTCGTTGCTTTATTAATTCGTTTGTTCGATCTCGATTGTTTACACGCTATTATTTGCTGTTTATCTGCGATTACAAGTCTCAAAGGAATCAATTCTGTATTTTAAAAATCAAATCTTGAAGTTTTTGGTGTTCTTAAGTTTGTGTGGTGGTTATTGAAAAATAGGATATATTTTGCTTAGAAATCGATTTGGGTGTGTTTGTTTTTGTGTTTTTGTTCAAAATCTAACCCTACAGAAGTGAAATCAAGCAACCCTATCGATTCCAGATCCGAATTGCTACACCAGCCGCCGTGTCCGGATAAAACATCAAGTAACCGGGTAAGTTTTGTTGTCTCTCAAAGTTCCCGGATGAATCACCTCCTTTCCGGGTAAACTCACTTTTCCGGTCAAATTATTTTTCCAGACAAAACAAATCTTTCCGGACAAATTTCAACTGTCCGGACAAATCACAATCTTTCCGGTCAAAACCATCTATCCGGACAAAACCCAACTTTCTGGTCAATTCCAACTTTCCGGCACAATTTTCTTTCCGGAAACCACGTGTTGCAGTAGCATGCCACTTTTGACCATCCAATTGCAAGGTTGATATTTATCATATTATTTGTCTTCATTATTTCATCCAGCATACACACACCTCACGTGCTTCTTTAATTATTTTATTTTATTTTATTTTATTTTTGTTTATTTAATTTAGAAGCTTCACATCTAATTTTTTTATCCGGAAACTTAGTTTACTCAGTTTATCCGGAAGCTTCACGTGCTTTATCCGGTAAGTGTTCTCTTCTGCTGAAACTCAATCACCCGGTAAGTTCTCATTTTTCCGGTAAATCATTTTCAACCGGTAAGTTCTCTTGTTTTTTAATTTTGTCCGGTAAGCCAATTTTGTCCGGAAACAATCTCTTCATCCGGTAAAATCTTGTTCATCCGGTAAGCTTCTCCTACGCGACTCAAGTATCCGGTAAGTTTTCGATTTCCCGACAAGCTCAATCAACCACCCGGTAAGTATTTGGTTACATCTCATCCGGTAACCAACTTCGTCCGGAAACTCCATCTTTCCGGTAAATCTTTGTTATCCGGTAAGTCACAATTTTACTATTCCATCCGGTAAGTTGTGTTTGGCAATTATTGATTGGTTTCACTCTCGAAGTTGATTTCGTTCGTTCCAACAATAATCAGATTTAAAATTTTTAAAGCGAATTTATTTTATAAATTTGTTTTTCTAATTTAATTCTTGATTTATCTTCCGCAAATTTTTCTTCAAAATAACACCGATTAACGATCATTTTTTTCAGGTAACATAGTCGAAGTATTGCTTCAATCATGAGTGTAAAGATCTGATGAGAATGCATGAAGAGAATTGGGAGCGTGCAAATGAAACGTACAAAAAGCAATTCAAAGAACTGAAGGAACAGAAACTGCAAATATCTGAAAGTGCTGATAAGCTTGCCAAATCCGAAGAAAAGGCAACAGCCTTAGAGTCCGAAAACACGGAGCTGAAAAAGAAGCTTTCTGAATTGCCATCACCAGACGAGATAAAGGCAATTGAAAAGAAAGCACATCAAAGACTTTCTGAAAAGAATATCCATCAATCAGATGATTTATGCAACAAGTACATCAAGGAACTAAAGGAGCTGAAATCTCAAATCTGGATTAGTTCTGAGAAGCTGGCTGAAGAAGAAGAGAAAGGTAAACTCCTGAACTTTGAAAACCTTGAGCTTAAAAGTAAACTAAATACTCTTGAAAAGGTTTTTGAAAAGGAGAAAGAAAACTTTGAAAAAGAAAGACAATTGCTTTCACAAAAGCAATCTGGGCTTTCAACCAAATATCTTGAAGAGAAGAAGAGACTTGAACTCATGTGCTTAAAACTTTCAAAACAGGTCTCCGACTTTGAAAAGGTTTTGATTTCAGAAAGAGAGAAGTTTGAAATAGAACGCAAATCATTCTCTCAAAAGAATGGAGAACTTTCCTTGAAAATAACTGATTTGGAAAAAGAATTAGATGTTCTAATCGAATAGTCTGAGAAAATGAAAGTTGAAGGTTTTAGGTCTAAATGTTTAAAAGATGATTTTGAAAAAGAAAGAAAGATCTTTCGGATTGAGATTTCTAAACTTACACAGAGATTATCTGGATTAGCAACCGAGATTTTGAAGGAACAGAAGGTTAAATCTGATTTACAAAAGAAAATTGATTTAATTCTCGAAGAACGAAATGCCTTAGAAAGCAAGATCAAAGGTGGTCAACCTTCTTATGCTTCAAGTTCATTTTCTACAATTCGTTCTTCAAAGAATTTTGTCAAATCAAATGATTTTCAAAAGATCAGATTCGACCTTCCAATCTTTTCTATAATTCTCGTGTTGAAAAATCAGATAATCAATTTTTCAAGAGAGTAAAAATGGAGTGGAGAGTTAAAGGAACCACTCCTGCTCCAAAGCCATTTGTCCCTGTTAAGAGTGAAAAGAACAACACAACTTTCCACGCTAAACCTTTTGTGAAAACTGATCGAGTTTACTCTGTTAATAAACTGATCAGCTTATCTACACAGAAACTGTGTTGCTCTTATTGTGGAACAAGTGAGTTTGTGAATAAAGATTGTGCCAACTATTGGTATGGTACTTATAGTATCCCTGGTCCTCACTATAATAGGGCATCTAACCGTCAAGGATCCATCAATGGATGAATACCAAAATCTGTCTAATCAGTTTTGCAGGTATGTCATGTGCGCTCAGTTATGAACACTTTTTCACATGACATCATTCAAAGGTTATGCCAATTTTGAGGGGGGGTACTATCGTATGAAAGGTAAGTGAACTTCTAGCTGAATTCAAAAACCATGGCAATTCATTCTGAATAACTTACTTGCGTTTGTTATTATCTAAGCTTTAAACTTCCATGATTGCCATGTTCAAAACTCTCTTGATTTAGTTATTTCCATGTCTCAAATGTTTGTTGATTTTTCGATGGAAATACACTCGGTTTTTGAATTCCACTTTGTGTTCATAGTTCATCATTTCAAATTAATGATTCAATTCTTATCTGATATATTAATTGTGACTTGTTCCTCACAATTAAACTTTCTAATCATTGATTGATTTTTGAACATACTGTGCTTATTGAGTCATTCTGTTTTGCGCTTGAATCTGTTCCTTGAACCCCTGGTATTTCAAAAATGACTTCTGAATAATTCAGTTCAGAACTCGTTCTTAAAAGCATGACTTCTGATCAACTCAGATCAGGACTCGTTCTTAAATGTTTTGACTTCTAAACATTTCAGTTTAGAACTCGTAGTTCAACTGTTTTACTCGATGCATGAAAGGAGTGTTAGGTCTTACATTGTTTCTATGGTCAAGCCAGAACCGGAAGGACCTACCCAAGAAACACATCCTTTATAGACAACAGTGAGGGGTCTAGCTTGATAGATGAGTTTGGAGAGAAAAGAATATGGTGAGGCTGTGACAGGACTTAAAAGAACTATTGGTCCTTACCAAACCGAGTCAGTTATCCGGGTAACCACACAATCTATTCATTCTCGTTCTTTGCAGATGAATATTGAAACAGACATGGACCCAGTGTCGATAACTCGTGTCACCCCACCCAGCCACTCAAGTATTTCACAACAGATGCTTGTTTCAGATATTCACGGAGTTTTAGCACATAATCTATCTATTCCTCACTCGGAGGTCTTAGATATTGAAAAAGGAAGACATCAGCTCCGGTCTCCGAACTTCATATTCTTATCACTGTGTCAATTGATTTTTAACTTGTGTCCCAAGTTTAATCAATTTTTGAGCCTAACAGATATAATTCTTTCTTTCACACATGCACGAGTCTTTGTGATTCCACTCGCATATCTTCGTGATATTGCCGGAACAGTTTGAGAGGTAATTTTTAAAATTTTACTTCAGTGATAACTGGAAGTCCTATCAGAGATACCCCCTTGCCAGCTCTGAACATAGGCCACACAATTTTTAAATTGTTGTGACAACAGTTACTTTTGTGTTTCTGTGTTAGATGATTACCCCATTTCTGGTTACTTAACGTTTTATCTGATTTGTTTGTTACTCGTCACTACCGTCTTTGAACATGCATGATGCTCCGGATGCTCCTACTCATCATGAGGGGGAGAAAGGGTACAGATTCAAAGACACAGATTATCAAGTTGAGGGGGAGTTAGCAAAAGCCGAGGGGGAGTAAAGAAGTCCCCATGCAAAAGCCAAGGGGGAGTAACGGTCAAGTTCCAAATTCCGAAAAGACTTCAAAGTGCTTACAACTGATCAACTCTTCTCATCGTTTATCAAGTGGTGTTCGCTTCGAATTATTTCCTCCATCGATAGTTTTAAGGTTCTACAAGTTCTTAAAGTTGAAGTTGAAAGCAAATTCAAATCGCGATTCAAAGAAAGATTCGTTGAAGATTTGAAGACCAAGAGCTTTATTCAAGGGGGAGCGCTGAAATGACATGAAGACAAGCAACATCATTGCATTTCAAAGATTCAAGAAGAAGAGAAGATCAGTAAAGAAGTCCCCATGCAAAAGCCAAGGGGGAGTAACGGTCAAATTCCAAATTCTGAAAAGACTTCAAAGTGCTTACAAGTGATCAACTCTTCTCATCGTTTATCAAGTGGTGTTCGCTTCGAATTATTTCCTCCATCGAGCATATTGGTTCTACAAGTTCTTAAAGTTGAAGCTGAAAGCAAATTCAAATCGTGATTCAAAGAAAGATTCGTTGAAGATTTGAAGACCAAGAGCTTTATTCAAGGGGGAGCGCTGAAATGACATGAAGACAAGCAACATCATTGCATTTCAAAGATTCAAGAAGAAGAGAAGATCAAGATTTGAATGTTTCAAGACCGGTTTTTATTTATATATCTTTAGGGGGAGATTGTTAGGACAATAAATGTCCTACATATTTGAAAGATATATAAATAATTATAGAGAGCTTAATTAGATTTATTATTCTTGTAAAAGCCTTAATTGTTAAATGGGCTTAGTTAATTGTGATTAATGGGCCATGGGCCTTTGTGCTAATAGGCCTTGGTATATAAGGTTTTGTTAACCTTAGAATTAGGTTAGTCTTTGGCTAGACGATTCATTGGATAAATTAGAGATTAATTGTTTTAGAGAGAGATAGTTGTTCTTCATTCAAACATTTGTAAACTATCTTGATTAATGAATATGAGAGGGATGACAAGTTGAAATCATTATCTGTTATTGTTATTCCTCATTGAATCGTTGTTACCTGATCAATCTAGGACCAACACTTTTCTTTCAAAGGATTTAGATGTTTATGCCAATTCATTTCAATCTCTTCCTTTTCTTGAAAGATTTTTGCCTTTTCTTGAGTGAGAAGTCTGGTTTCTCTCTCAAAGAATGCAAGTTTCTTTTGAATACTCTCACAAGTCCCTTTTAGTTCAGTGTAATCTTTTGTTAGTTTGAGAAAATTTGCTTCGCTTTCATTAGAGATAGAGTCAGAAGTGGATACCTCACTATCAGATTCTGAGGAGCTGACCTCTGCCATTCCACATAACAAGGCGTTCTTCTTATCGCCTTCATCAGAGGATTCGTCTGACAACCAGTTCTCTTGCTCCACCATGAGCGACTTCTGAGCATAATATTCTGCCTTCTTTTTGTAGAAAGCAGAATCCCTCTGAAGGCAGTTTGGTTTGCTCCTGCAGTCAGCAGCATAGTGGCCTGGCTTGCCACAATTGAAACATCCCTGGTTCTGGGAAGCATTACCAGCTCTGTCGTCTGACCTCTGTCGGTCACCACCTCTGTCACTCCTGTCATTCGACCTCTGTTGGTCGTTCGAACCATCTCTACCTTGGATCATTGGCTCATATTTCTCTCCTCTATCATCCTTCCCATCACGTTCATAGCCCGTCTTCTTCCGGTATCCTCCTCTACCAAACTCTTTCGTCAACAAAGCTAAAGATTTAGCTATCGAGGCCATCATTGCCTCCTCCTCCTCTACCAGCTCCTCCTCATCACTATCAACAACCACCACTTTCTTCTTCTCCTTCTTCTTCTCTTCCACATCTTTCTCCTTCTTAGGCTTCTCTTTTACCTCTGTAGTCTTACCAACAAGTGCAAGGGGCCCAACAGTTTGAGCTTTTGCCTGGGCGATTTGTGGTCTTGGGCTGCCAAAGTTCCATAAAGATCTGATAAGCTCCAGGTGTCTAAGTCCTGATTAGTTTGTAGGGACATAGACAGCTAGAACCATTCTTCGTTGAGGCTCTTTAGAAACATGACGTTGTTCTCTTCAGAAGTTCTGTGGATCCCAAACTTCATGCACTTGTTTATCAGATAGTTAAACCTGTCATAGGTTGAGTGCATCGACTCTATCGGCAGAGCTTTGAATGAATAGTATTCATTGATGCATTGGGCTCTGCGATTTTTCTGAGTCTTAGCCCCTCCTTCCAATTGTTTCTCCAGTTCCTTCCATAGATCGTATGCAGATTCACACGCATCTAGGGATTGGAAGAGGTCATTGGGGATGGCCATTATCAAAAGTCGCTTGGCCTTCTGAGCGATTTCGTATTTATCCCAGTCAGGTGCAGACCATTTATCTTTTGACTTAGGTTTCTCGTGCTCAGGAATCTCTGAAGTGTCGTCTGTGGCAGGTACACGTGGTACTATGATCATAGGAACGAAAGGAGGATTGTGAATATAAGTCAGAAGATCTTTGTCAGAGCCCTCGAAGAAGTGAATCATTCGTATCTTCCACTGAGGTTATTCATCTCTGAGCAGAGTGGGTGGTTTTGTTAAGGAACCAGCAGTGAAGAAGTTGTTGGTGTTCGTTGTTTGGGTAAAAAATCACACCCTCGACCGACCTGGGAAACACCCTCGACATAACCCATGGACATTGATTACCCCCGACCGATAAGGATAATACCCGTTATTATCATATCCCCGACATACGCTAATAACCACGATAATTGCTTATTGAAAGACATCTGGTGTCAATCGTTACTCAAGACAGTGTCTTTACATCTAATGATTGTACGTCACGTGTCGCACGCCGCACATCGCCAGTCACACGTTACTAGTCCTATGTCGCCAGATTACGGCTCGTCGGTCTTACGTCGACAGTCTCCTGTCATCGGTGTTATATCGCTCTGGTCCTACGACAACATCGTCCCGACATCCTGGTCCTACGACCAAATGGTCTTATACTTTGGCAATAGTCCTATGTTCCATAAGACCGACATCTGAGACTTAAGACGGTCGTACGATTATACTAACCGTTAACAGTCAAACATCCGTTTATTCTGTTTATCAATGCAGGTTTTGACCACGAACAGAAAAGGTAAGATACTCGTTATGAACCATATCTTGTATTAAGATAAGGTCCCGACAAAGACCCAGAAAACATCCGTCGTCCCTCCCGAAAGGTAAGTCGAGAGTTCCTCGTGACACTCGACACTCGACCACGACGTCGCCCGCTCCGTACGATCGCCGCATAGAACCATGCGATCTCGACCAACTAACGTCCACTATGACTGTTACGTTTGTTAAATATTTAATGCAGGAGTCAACACTCTTTATGAGCAACGGCTATAATCGACGAAGTTATTAACGAGCATTTAATCCCACATTGAAGACAGCGACCGTTACAAGACCAATCATCAAAGGAGCATTCAATGCCCGACAGCGGTTATAAAGCGCGCCATAAAGGCACCATTAATAGCCGACGGAGGCTATAAAAAAGTCTATGCTGCAACCAATTCGGGGGGAGAACGGAAAACAGTGAAATAAAACACTCAAACTCTGGAAATCACATACAGAAAGCTATCATCTAGCACCGAATTCCAGAATACTACAGCAAGCTCAAGAACAACAGAATCAAAGAACTTTCTCTTGAAGAATCGCTCTCGACGCACGACAACAGCCTTCGACCAACAGTTGTTTACACTTTGTATTCACACACGACAAACACCTGTTTTCACATTTAAACACTTGTACTTTACATTTCGAAGTATTTCCTTCATTTGTATTGTAATCATCGTACGACCGACGCCAGTACCAAGGACGTCGCCCCTGATTGGCGACCATAGTGCAGCTGTTGGTCCCGAAGGCCTATACAAGTTTGTAGAAGGGGGGGTTGAATACAAACACCCATATTTTACTTTTCTAAATTGTTTATTGATAAATCATTAACAATTTACAGCTTGTTGCGGAAACAAGATTAAGGATAAACCTAAATCTAAACAAGTTGGAACACTAAGGTTTCTTGCACTAAGAGAGATAAGGAAATTACTAATAATAACCTATCTTGAGATAAGAGATTGAACTTGTCCAGAGTTAGCAAGTTACTTCAAAAAGAAGTGGGTTCATCTCTTTATATACTGCATGCATTTAATGCAAGTCAGTATACACTTTACACGTGTCATCAGCTGGTTGGTTGCATGTCATTGACCTTGGTTGACAACCTTAGTAGCCGCATGGATGAACAGTGTAGTATCAGCGTGGTTGTACGATTTCAGACAGTCGGAGGTTCTTTTCTGACATTTCGTATGGAGCCGTGCAAGGGGGGGTTAAGACAAAAGTACTTTGTACGGAGGACTTCATGATCAGCTTTCGTTGATTCAGAGCATTATCATTTTCTATTCAGCGAATGATAAAGTTCAGCGATTGCTGAAGTCTTGTACTTGATACTTCACGTTGAGTGGACAAATCTGAGTCTTCGCTGATCCGCATCAGTTCATTAGGAGACTTGTCGCTGGTTCTTGAGCTTGATCTTCGACTTCAGCGTAGAACCTTTGTTGACGTGAAACTTGTCTTCAGGGATCATAAGTAAACAACTAACTTATCAGCGATCATCATAATGACTGAACAGACTCAGAGCATTAATGGTGAACAGTGTTCGCTGAATGTTTAATTTAAAGAGCGAGAGTTCCTATCAGCGGTACTGTAAGATCTTAGTACTTATCAGCGATAGTGAAACTCTGATACATATTGTTTACTTACAATTTTCACTAAGTATAAGAGAGGGTCATTATCAAATCACTGAGGGTTTGGATCAACAATCTCCCCCTATTTGATTATGACATATCAACAAAGAAAATTGCTATTTAATGAAAACATAAGGATAAAAAGAACTCATAAAATATTTGTCCCTTTTACTGTTTTCTGGGATCTTTTCAGTACTGATGGAGTAAAGTACATTCGTTGAAATCTTTCTTTAAAACTTTGAATCAGGTTACAAAGAGAAATGGAAAGATTACAAGTACAAGCGAAATAAATTACAAGTACAAAAGAATAACTGATACAATAGAGAAAAGGGCGATCATATCAGCTTGTAAAGGGTTCTTCCTTGATGAGAAGTTCATCAAGGGTCTTTGATGTGGGGATCATCCAGTCAGGGACATCTACTCCTTGATTCTTTTTCTTCAGAGCTGCTTCAAAAATCAAGGGCTTCAGGTGTCTAGCTTTGATGTCGCGTCTGACTTCACACCAGTATACGAGATCTCTGAGTTGTTCGATGGGAGCGATGTCGAGCTCAGAGATACGTTGAAAGTGATGATTTCCATAGTAGTCTAAAAAGAATATACCATAGAGATCACTTACAACTGTGCCAGGAATGAATGTTTCTCCAGGTGGTAGGGAGGTGTCAAGCATTGAGAGATCGGCATCAGGGCCAACAACTTCAGCACGAGAGAAACCAATGCCCGTTTCATTCCGAATAGTAGGACCTGAACCAGAAACTTTCTTTTTCTCATCAGAGACTTTTCTTGGTTGAGGAAGAGTAGGAGGAATATCCACAGCAGATGAAAACAGGTCGATCTGTTTGTTTAAGATCTTCTCGACATGGCTTTTGAACTTTGAGATTAATCCCTGAATGGCTAATTTTGTTTCTAAACATTCAGAGAGACCAAACTTTTCTAAGGTAGCAGCATAGAAAGTTTGCTTGGTTTTGTCATCTCTGTAGACATCCACTTCAACAACAGGAACTTCAGCGTACAATCTTCCTCTGATGTTTGCCTTGATGATTTTGGATGGTCTAGATCGATAGGTCATCATTTGTTTAGCCCATTCCAAAGTCGTATCAGAGACCTTAGTCTTTTCTCTAACGATCTCTTGAGCATCATCCCATAGCTGACGTTGAACATCAATGGGAACTCTTTTCAGCTTGGGGTCTTTTATTGATCGTTTAGAAAGCTGGATGGCGTATTCTCTGTCCTTTTCTTTAGCTTCCTTTCTTTCAGCGATTAGGCGTTCAGCTCTGAGGTGTTCCTTGTATTCCTTTTTGGAAATTCTGAACTTTGGAGGAACTGAAGGAAGTTGATCACGCCTCAGAATGATTCGCTGATCCTCGAATCGCTTTATTATCTCCTCTCTTCTTTTCTGATTCTCTTCACTTAGCTTTTGAGGAGCTAAGGAAGGTCTGTGTTTGTGCGAGAGTAGCTGTTCTTCAGGTTCATCAGTCTCAGAGATTAAATCTAAGACTGGGATTATTTCTTCAGCAGCAGCTGGTATTATTGGTGAAGTCGCAGTTGTGGAGCCTTCAGCGATATCCTCAAACAGGGGAGAGGACTAGCTGAAACACAGCGATCTTACAAGTAAGAACTTGGGTAGAATCAGATAGAGAGAATTGGTTCAAGTGTATAGGCTTGGGTAGTAGAACTGATAGTGTATGATAGAGGAGGGATGGAGTGAGAGATGTTTAGTGTACCTGACAAACCGGCTTTTCAAGCAAGATCGTCAGATTGTCATCTTCAGCGATGCTTTTGCCTTTGCCTTTCTCAGCTCCAGAGGCTGAGGGCTTTGTCTTTGTCCGCTCCCCTGAAGGTTCATTTATCGAGATTCCCTTAAGAACTTTGATCTTCGGAGCAGGTTTGACGATAAAGAAGTCATCGTCATCTTCGTCATCATCATCATCATTCTTTGGAGAAGAGGATGGTTCATCATCAGGGATGTCGACGGCTTCGTCATCTTCTGCTTCGGATTCGGTTTTATCAGCTTCTTCTTCGAGTTGCTCCCCCTCAGATACAGAGGCGAGCTTCTCGGTTTCCTCAGGGTTTTCATCTCCCTGAGGTCCAGCGGTGGTTTCTTCAGCATCCTTTTCTCCCCTGATAGATTCATCATGGGAAAAGTCTTCAGCGCTTTTGGAGAGATCTTCAGCGCTCTTCTCCCCCTCTTTCTCATGAAGAGTGGGGGAGGAATGGGTTGACTCAGCAGCGTTGGTAAGTTCTCTGTCTTCTTGGCCAGAGATACCTATCAAATCTTCAATCTCTGCTATTCTGTCTTGAAGGCCAGAGATAGCAGGATTGATCTTTTCCAGCTCAGTGCGATCCGCCGCTGTGAAATTGTCAAATGCAGGGACAGGGGTAGGAGCAGGAGTATTCGCTTTCTGTAGTAGCTGCTCGATCATCGATTTCATCGAACTAACATCGGTCTTTACAGAGCCTAAGTCAGTCTTTACAGTAGACATATCTCCCTCTAGTTGTCCAACCGATGTCTTCAGCGTTGTGACCTCGCTGGACATGGATGAAACTGAATTTTTGAGAGAGGTGTAGTCTGTGTAGATGTCAGCGAGCACCTTGGCGAAGTCGCTGAGAGTGTTATCAACTTGCTTCAAGTCATCTGTGGAAGCCTTCTTCTCCACCACCGTTGTCAGCTTGTTCAGATTCTCTCCAGCGTTTGTTACAGCTGTAGAGTTATTAGAAAGAGTGGTGGTGAGATCTGTCAGCGTTGTCTCCACAGCTTTCAGAGAAGCGTTGATGTCTCCCAAATTAGGACCTGTAACATATAAGAACTTGTGAACATAGGAAAGCTCAGAAGTTTGGGGTTTAGTGATAGTGTTTATGGGTTGGTGTGTACCTGCAGGAGGATTGATGAACTCGTCAAAATTACGGGTTCCTGAAAAGTGTTCCATGTCATCTTCAAAAGTGCCCATGGATTGTCCTGCAGGTCCTGTCTTCATCATTCCTGGAGAATCGGCTTTAGGTTCCGTAGAAATGATGGCAGCTCCAGTGAGATCTGGAGGAGAGACCAAATGAGTAGAGGGAGGAGCGAAGGATAAGAATGGGGGTTGGGTTCTGAGTTTAGCGTTGGATTCGCTGACAATCACTTCATCAGTCTTTTGAGAGACTGAAGGAGGTTGGGTAGGTTCCAAGTTTATAACCTCAGCGTTTAGAGACGTTGAAGTTGGGATGGAATGGATGGGTTGTTCAGGTGTGGCATAGCGTACCACTGAACGTTCCTTCAGCTCTGCAGAAAGAGCTGAGGAGTCTTCAGCATGAGATTGCTGGGGTTGCTCCTTTGTTTTCTTGATCCTTTTAGAACCAAGTGGGGTAGATGATTGTTTCCTTTTCTTAGAAGGAGAGGATTTTGTGGCCAGGGTATCAGCGATGGGTATTGTCGCTGAAGGAGCCACGGAATTAGAAGAAGAAGGGTTGAGAAGAGTCAAGAGTGTAGAAAGACGTACCTCATTCACCATTGGTTTGAAGTCGAGTATCTTTGGGCCGACCTGAGAGAGTTTCAGGTCACCATCAGTTGGGTAGCTCTCCTTCAGGCCATATTGGAAGATGGCGCTGATGAATCGGGGGTAAGGAACCCATGGAGGTCTGTCAGCGACGGTGTCCACTCTTAGAACTAGGTCATCATAGATAATCGATGCCCAGTCTATGTTGAGACCTTTCAGCAGTGCATATCCCATTGCTTGCTGAGGTTTAGCGGCTTGGTCAGAGGAGCCGCTCTTTGCAGTCATGCAGCTGATTAGATGAGCGAAGATGAAGTTCATCTCGCTGGGCATTTTCGATTTCTTGATAATCGTCAGCTTCTTCTCGGCCTTCATGTCTCTGCCGATTTCCCATACATAGCCCATTGCATCGAAAAATGCAATGATGGCTTCCCTGTCTGAGTTTTTCTTGGGGTCAGGGAGGGGAACGAATGGTTTTTCCTTGGTAGCGATGGGAAGGCTGAGAGCTTTGGGAATAATGGCAGGGGTGATCTTCATGGTGCCATATTCGATGTCGCAGAGGATGCAATCGATTGTTTTGGAGGGGTCTTTAGCTGAAGGTAGTTGAGAGTGTCTGGCTGAGTACCAGAATTGTGAGAGCAAAAGCTGATGTGCAGGAGGTGTTATGGTCAGGGCTGTGGAGATGCAGCAATTCTTTAGGAATTTCACAGCATCATCTAGATGTGTGACTTGCTTTCGAGGAGGAAACTCGAGAAGCGCAGAAAGGTTATTCACCTTAGTCCAATCCAGTTTGTCAAGGGCAAACTTGACTTGAGGAGCCTTGAGGATGTCCACTTCCTCAGAATCAGCGGAGATGTTCTCAGCGGTAGCAGGAATGTCAGACGATGCCATTTCTCTGTATTATCAGTTCAACCAAAGATGTTAACAAATAAGAATTATCTTAATGTGGAAAGATTTTCCATTAAGATGGTTCAAATTTTATCCATTTCATTCAGACACAAATTTCTTAATGAAGATTAGGGTCTTTCTTGATTTTAAGAAACGAAATGTAAAACCCATTTATTCTTGTTATCCAGTTTTCTATGAAGAAATAGATTCTGGAAACGAATGAAGAACAAGTTTAAGATTTTCGCATTTAAACTTGAAGAACAACCATAAAATGGTTGTGTTCATAAAACCATGAAAGAAAATGATTTCATTTTAAGAAGTTCTTTTGTTTGATCTTGTTAAAACAAGGAAAAGATCGGAAACAAGTTATACGCATTTGGTAATAAATAAGAACATATTAACCTTGAAGTTTGATGAAGAAGATGATGAACAATTCTTTGAAGTTTTTGAAAGCACAAATGCAACAGTGAATTCTTTCTTGCGGAGGAAGATTGATCGCGTAAAAGAAAAATATAAACAAAGAGTTTGTTTATATAGAGATTTTAGAAAGAGAAAATCTTGAGCGGGAAAAGATTTTCATCAAGACACGGACACGTGTTTGCATTTAATTGGCGAGTAAACGAAACGTGCAAACGTGTGTCAGAAAAAGAAAACGTGTCGGGGTTTATCCGTTGCAATGACGTCACAACTGTCCTTTCATATTCTTGGTTGTCTCTGAGGTTTTGAAAAACTCAGGGACTCTTTTATAAACATGAAGCACTGATTGAAAATATCAGTGATGGTTTTAAGAATTTTCAAAATATCGCTGTTAAGGAAGAGATATTCAGCGATGCATTTTGTTTTGAAATCTTGCATTTTCATGCGATTGTTAGAGAGAGAAAAACATACCTTGATATCAGCTTAACCAAGTTTTATTCAGAGAGAAGATGATTGAATAGGTTATACGAGTTGATTTTATCCTATCGCTGATTAATGTGAACCGCTGAAGATTTTACCCTTCATAGTTCAGCATTCCAAGCTCGCTGATGAGAAAGTTGAATCTTGTCTCATCAAGAGGTTTGGTAAATAAATCAGCTAACTGATAATCAGTTGGGATAAAATGAAATCTATATCACCATTCATCACATGATCTCTGATAAAATGATATCTGATTTCTATATGTTTGGTCTTTGAATGTAGTACTGGATTGTTTGCTATAGCGATGGCACTTGTGCTGTCGCAATAGATTGGAATTTTGGAGAGCTGAAGATCATAGTCTAGTAGCTGATTTCTCATCCACAAGACTTGAGAACAACAGCTTCCAGCAGCTACATATTCAGCTTCAGCTATGGAAGTGGACACTGAATTTTGCTTTTTACTTGTCCAACTTACCAGCTTTCCACCCAGGAGCTGACATCCTCCTGTGGTGCTTTTCCTATCCATTTTGCAACCTGCAAAATCACTATCTGAATAGGCGGTTAGATCGAATCCTGAATCTTTGGGATACCAAAGACCTAGGTTCGTTGTACCCTTAAGGTATCGAAAAATTCTCTTTACAGCTTTCATATGAGATAGCATAGGTTCATCTTGATATCGTGCACACAAACATGTTAAATACATAATATCGGGTCGGCTAGCTGTAAGATACAAGAGAGAGCCGATCATCCCACGGTACTGCGTGACATTAACAGGTATTCCCTTTGAATCCTTGTCAAGTGTCAGCGGTGGTGCCATAGGGGTTTTCATAGCTGAACTATGAGTTAAATCAAATTTCTTCAGCATATCTTTAACATACTTTCCCTGATTGATAAAAGTTCCTTTTTCAGTTTGCTTAATCTGAAGACCAAGGAAATGTGTTAGTTCACCCATCATGCTCATTTTATACTCATCTTTCATTCTATCAGCGAAACGAGTACAAAGCTCAGGGTTAGTAGAACCAAATATAATGTCATCAACATATATTTGAACTAGAATGATATGACCTTTCACTTTTCTAAAAAATAGAGTTTTGTCAATCTTACCTCGCTCAAATTTTTCAATATGGAGATAAGTAGAAAGAGTTTCATACCATGCACGAGGAGCTTGCTTCAAGCCATAAAGTGCCTTATCCAGTTTATAAACATAACCTGGACGCTTAGAATCTGAGAATCCTGTAGGTTGTTCCACATACACTTCTTCATTCAGCTTTCCATTCAGAAACGCTGACTTAACATCCATCTGATGTACTTTGAAGTTTTTGTGTACAGCATATGCTAAGAATAGACGAATAGATTCAAGTCTTGCTACTGGAGCAAATGTTTCGTCATAATCTATACCTTCCTCTTGTCTGTATCCCTGAGCAACAAGACGAGCTTTGTTGCGGGTTACAGTACCATGTTCGTCCAACTTGTTTCGATAGACCCATTTAGTGCCTATTACTGTTTTATCAGTTGGTCTCCGAACAAGTTTCCAAACTTTGTTTCTTTCGAATTCAGTCAGCTCTTCTTGCATTGCGCTGACCCAGTTTGGATCTTTGAGGGCATCATCTATTTTCTTTGGTTCAGTTAAAGAAATAAAGTTAACAAATAAACAAATATTACCTGCACTTCTTCGAGTCTGAACACCAGCGTTTGGATCACCAAGAATTTGATCAATTGGGTGATTTACGGTCCATCGCTGAGTCGGAGCATAAGTCGCTGACTCATCTTGAACTGGAGGAGCTGAAGATGAGGCTTCAGCTACTTCTGGAGTTTCAGCTAAGAGAGGAATACTTGCATTTGTCATTTCATTTACTGATTGCTGAGAGATAGATGGAATGTCTGAGGCATTTGGTTCAGTGGTAGGTATAGTGTTTATTGGAACAGCTGAGACCCATGATGTTTCAGCTTCACTATTATGCATGTTTGGAATGATAGGACTATCATCTTCTACTGGATGAGCATGAGGAGTGGGAATATCTTCTGAATCACCAAGATGAGAAAACATTCATTGATTCAGTTCTTCAGTATCAGCGGACGGTTTAGAGTTCGCTGAACGGGATTCGTCAAACGTGACGTGAATAGTTTCTTCTATAGTTTGTCTTCTACGATTGAAGACTCTGAAGGCTTTGGAAACTGAGGAGTATCCAAGAAAGATTCCATCATCGGCCTTAGGATCAAACTTTCCAAGAGCATCTATGTTGTTCAGTATGAAACACTGACATCCAAAGATGTGAAGAAAGCTGATTGAAGGCTTTCTCCCATGAAAGAGTTCATAGGCTGTCTTTTTTAATCTTTTAACTATCAGCGACCTGTTTTGCGTAAAATAAGCAGTGTTGACAGCTTCTGCCCAAAACTGAGTAGGCAGGTGAGAATCGCTGAGCATTGAACGTGCAGCTTCAATAATTGTTCTATTTCTTCTTTCAGCGACTCCATTTTGTTGCGGTGTTCTCACTGAAGAGAAGTTGTGAGAAATACCCTTACTCTCAAGGAAGGAATCAAGAGAACTGTTTTTGAATTCAGTCCCATGATCACTCCTTATTGAGCGAACGGTCAGATTGTTCAGGGTTTCCATCTTCCGAACAAAGGTGATGAGTTCCTCAGGGGTGTCTGTAACATCCGGCAAAAAGCCGAACTTCCAGGTTAGCGTCATTAAACCTTTACTAATGTTAATATAGGGAAAATACCCTGATAGGACCCATTCAGGATAATTTAAAGCGAAGATTCGTTAGAATTTCCGGTAGTTGCTGAAAAGACCCGGTTTCGACCTGCGACTAACTGAAACACCTTATGTAATGCCAAAATGCTTCAATTAACATGTAACCTATATAAAAATATAGGATTTTACTTCCTATATAAACTTTTCTTTTTCAAGATTTAATAAAAATAAGAAAGTATTTTAGGGTCTTGTATTGCAAATTTTATAAAAATAAATAAGAAAAAATGCCACATATTAGTTTTGGGCCTCAATTTTTTTATATAAAAAAATACTTAGCATGGGATGGGGGCCCATGAAGTGGCCGGCCTCCCCTCCCCTCTTTTACCCTCCATTTTTTCTCTCATTTTCAAACTAAGGAAGAAACCATCCATCTCCCTTTCTCTCTCTCTTGAAGTTCACCTTTTCTCTTCATCATCTTCATCCTACAATCTTCAAAACTCCAGAAAATTTCCAGCCCTAAAACAAGTATCCAAAACGAAAATTTCAAGAACTTGAAGTGCTTGCAACATCTCACAAAGGTATGAGATCCAAACTAGCTATTTTCTCCATTTTCAAGCATCTTCTTTGGTGATTTTGTTCCTTGAAATAGAATCTGAGTTTAGAAATCTTTGCATGCATATTTTCTTGTAAGATTTAAGTATTGTTTTTCAATATCATGTTATATGATGATGGGATTGAATCCTTAGCAAAGGAACCCTCATCTATGAAGGAGAAAATGCTTAAAAATAGGTTTTCATGACAATGTTAGAGTTTTAAGAATCTGGCAGATTTGTTGCATGTGCTTAGGACGACCATATCTTGGTCAAAACATGTCCAAAATTCCTCATTTTTCTTCTGGAGTAAGGTTTAATGAGTTAGGGTTCAAACCCAACTGGTCTCATAAGAACATATTGAGATTTAGGCCTTCTAATCCTTAGAACAAATTTGGTGTGCAGCAGATGGTCGGCCAGATTGTTGTGTCATTTTGTTTTGCTTATAACTCTCTGTAGAATCCATCAAAATTACTCATTTTCCTTCTGGGAATTTCTTAGATGAGTTAGGTTTCACATGCACTTGGTTTCATTCAAAAATATGGAGGTTTGGTCACTCAAACAATTTATACAAAGCAAGTATGCAAAGCTGTCCACGATTGGCAGATTGGTACATGCAGCTTCATTCGTCCATAACTCACTCAAAAGCTATCAAACGTTTGTGAATCTTTTTTCCGGATAACCTTGCGGATTAAGTTAGTTATGGATAACCTTGTGTTAGCTATGAAGGACTTATAGAAATTGTTTGACATTATAGGGAGCCCGTAAAGCGGTTAAGCGAGCAAGCTACCACTATTTTCGCGACTACCCTATAAGGTGAGTATTCACATCCCCGTTTTACTTGTTTAATGTTTGGGGTGAAAAGCATGTTATGATTTTAAAATGCTAAATGATTCATGATATTAAATTGTGGATATTTATGATTTGAGAAATGAGTACTAATGAATGGACGAATTTACATAAGTGATAAAGATATGTTGAGTTATAATGAAAATGTTAAGTCCCCAATAGGTACACTACTTATTAACTCATAACGAGCCGGTGATATTTGTGGATAGCGCTATTTGGTTTGACAACCCACCTTTGACTGACGAGTAGGGGTGCACTTTATCTGTTAATAATGTTCTACTCATGTGGCCAACATACCACCTCTGAGGTAGTTCGCGGGGCGTAGGTTGTCGGAGGCTTAGTAGTGGCTCAACACTTATGTATCTTACAAAAGTCATTCATTGTAAATTTGTACTCATGAAATTTTAAACTTACAGCTTGTCATGAACAAACGTTTCATGAAAGCAACCTTTGGATGAAAAACTGTTGAGTATATGGAAAACCTGTGGACTCACCAACTCTTTGTAGTTGACCTTTTTGTTTTAAACATGCTTTTCAGGGGCTAAGAAGGTAAATGACAAGGTTTAATTTAGCATGCATGACGACATCAACCGAGACTCTTCTTTTGCCATATCTTGTTAAAAACACTATTTCGGGTTGCATGTAAACTATGGATTGTAAACCCTTAACTTTAATTTTTGAAACTTTGAAATGTAATACTTTATGTAATTGTATGGTTGGTGTTGTTTATTTCCTAATGCTATGAAACTCTATCTGTTACATCTCGTGTTTCCGCTTTAGCGGGGTGTGACAGATTTGGTATCAGAGCCTAAGGTTATAGAGAATGCCGGTTTTCTTATGGAAACCACAAACTATAACCCAACTATGACGCAAACTATTTTCAAAACGGTTTTCAAAATGATTTCCAAAATTGAAAGCGTATTACTAATATAACTAAGATGAGTGTCACATTATTATACCTCAATTAAACAAAGCCTGATCACCTATGTTTAATTTAGGAAAATATAATGGGGGACTTGGATTGGTTATATTAAAGGTATGCTTAAAATAAATTCCTACTTAAAAATGGAAAGCATGATTTTTGTGTGTGCATGCATAAACATAGCATATCTTAGGCACTTACAATAACACATTTAATAACTAAGTCTACCATTATCGCAGTTCACTATGTCGTCCACCCACACTTCATCCGAGCACACTCCTTCCGAGCACTCTTACTCGGCTGACCCCTCCGGCTATATTACTAGCCATCCTAGGGGGAATGCATTTGTTGAGGTGGAGAGAGACCCGTATGAGGGCGACCATGAAGTAAACAGTGCACCACTCACTCGATCCCCTCCGCCTACACTTCGAGGACCGAGAGTAAGAACCACGGCTAGAAAAAGTGTTCCATTGCCTAGGTGTGTGAGTTTCACCCACCCACCGAGATACGAAGGAGAATCCTCCCGACCGGGAGCGCGGCGAGGAAACCCTCAGGTGGTGACCGGGGTACCAGTGGCTCACCCTCCCCGCATGACTGCCCGGGAAAGTCAGTGGGTCCTAATGATGTCGCAAGATGTGCAACTTCATAAAGAGAGATTGGACCAACAACATCAACACTTGAATGGAATAATGAAGGTTCTAAAATCACATAGTGAGGTCTCGGATCGAACTATGGAGGTCATTGCCATCACTAGGAGGGAAGTGAGGACACTACGTATGTACCTAACTTGGGTAATAGGAGCTATGATGATGATGATGATGGGACTGTTGATCTGTACATTGATGCGTTAGTAAACCACTCATTGCGAAGCTTTTGGGATTGATTAAGCTTAGACTTATATTTTTGGGGCATGTAGCCGTTAAACCAAACATTAAATGTTTTGTTAATTGTTCTTTTGGGTATTGGATGTTTACGGCTTGTAAATGAAATGTTTGGTTAATGCTTATATATCTCAAGTACTTTTAATACATGATTATGAAATTGTGGTATGTTGTTATGACAATACGTGTAGATAATAACGATAGTATGCATGAAGTAGTACCATAACTTAGATTAACATAACAAGTAGGAAGTGTAACCAAAAAACAGTAATGGTGACCCTGTGACTAAATCCTTAAATAAAATCATACTTGTAGGACTATGCCTCCAAGGAGAGAGGATCCCGAAATCGCACGGCTCGTGTCCGAGCAAATCATGGCCGCACTTCCAAACATCGTTAGCCAAGTAGCAGCTGGTCTGAACGCTAATCCAAGAAACAATACGGAAACAACTGGAAATAGGGAATGCACGTACAAGGCTTTTAGGGCCTGCAACCCTAAAGAGTTTCATGGAACCGAGGGAGCTGTTGGATTGATAACTTGGTTAGAGGGTATGGAGTCTGTCCTTAACATCAGCAAATGTACGGAAGGGAACAAAGTGGAATTTGCCGCTTGCCTTCTGCAAGGACGGGCATTAACATGGTGGAACACCCAAGTGCAAACCCGAGGCCGAGATGTGGCTAACAGACTAACATGGGATGAGTTTAAGAAGATGCTCAAGGATGAGTACTGCCCGAGGAGTGAGATCCAGAAACTAGAAGCAGAACTCTGGCACCATGAAATGGTAGGAAAGAACATAGACGCCTACACCGCCCGCTTCCATGAGCTAGCAAAATTGGTGCCACATCTGGTAACGCCAGAGGAGAACCGAATCGACAAATATATCTATGGTCTAGCTCCTGAAATTCGTGGAAATGTTACCTCGGCGAATCCAGCAACACTCCAAGAGGCGGTGAATATAGCAACCAAACTTACCAACAATGCCATCCGGTCAGGAACGTTCACGAGCGACAACGCCAAAGGTAAGAGAAAGATGGAAGAACCCTCGAAAAAGCAATTTGGTGGGAAGTTTGGTAAGAACCAGAAGGTGATGGGAAACTTTGGAGTCCAGACTCAGATGGGGAGAAAAACAAGAGGAAGCTTTTCAGACGCTTAAGCATAAGTTATGCAATGCACCAATCTTAGCCTTACCAGAAGGTGCAGACAATTTTGTTGTGTACTGCGATGCCTCACACCAAGGGTTGGGGTGTGTGCTAATGCAAAAAGACAAGGTTATTGCCTACGCATCAAGGCAACTTAAAGTTCACGAAAAGAATTATACCACCCATGATTTGGAACTAGGAGCCGTAGTGTTCGCACTCAAAATTTGGAGACATTACCTCTACGGCACTAAATGTACCATCTTTACCGATCACAAGAGCCTACAACACATTTTTAATCAGAAAATGTTGAATATGAGACAACGGAGATGGGTTGAACTGCTTAGCGACTACGATTGCGAGATAAAGTACCACCCAGGCAAAGCTAATGTTGTAGCTGATGCTTTAAGCCGGAAAGAAAGGGTGAAGCCATCGAGGGCAAGAGCCATGGGAATGATGGTTCGAACGAGTCTTAAAGACCAAATCCTCGAAGCTCAAGAAGAAGCATTAAAAGAAGAGAATTTGAAAAACGAAACCCTACGTCATCTGGAAGAGGAATTTGAAACACAACCAGACGGGGTGCGTTACTTCCAAAATAAAGTTTGGGTACCTAAGGTGGCCAATCTGCGATCAATAATCATGGATGAAGCCCATAAATCAAGATATTCAATTCACCCCGGAGCCGATAAGATGTACAAGGACCTGAAGGAATACTATTGGTGGCCAGGAATGAAGAAAGATGTTGCGTTGTATGTAAGCAAATGCCAAACTTGTGCAGTGATCAAGGCTGAACATCAGAAACCATCTGGTCTTCTTCAGCAACCTGAGATTCCCGAATGGAAATGGGAACAAATAAGCATGGATTTCATAACTAAGTTACCCAGAACCGGGAAAGGGCATGATTCAATCTGGGTTATAGTGGATCGGCTTACGAAATCTGCACATTTTCTGCCTATTCGGGAAGACTTCAAGGGGGAAAAGCTTGCTCAGATTTATATCAACGAGATCGTTATGCGTCATGGAGTACCTACTGCCATAATCTCGGACAGGGATAGTCGTTTTACGTCACGCTTTTGGCGATCAGTCCAGAAAGCGTTGGGCACGCGTTTGGACTTGAGCACTGCCTACCACCCGCAGACGGACGGTCAGACAGAAAGAACTATACAAACACTAGAAGACATGCTGCGAGCCTGTGTAATAGATTTTGGTGGAAGTTGGGATACTCATTTACCGCTAGTCGGATTCTCTTACAACAATAGCTACCATACCAGCTTAAAGTGCGCGCCGTACGAAGCCTTATATGGACGCAAGTGTAGATCCCCACTCAACTGGTTGGAGGTCGGTGACAGACATCTGATAAGGCCCGACATAATTCAGGAGACTACGGACAAGATCGTAACCATCCAGGAAAGACTTAAAGTAGCCCGAACTCGTCAGAAGAGTTATGTAGATAATCGTAGGAAGCCATTGGAATTTCAGGTTGGCGATAAGGTACTATTAAAGGTGTCGCCATGGAAAGGGTTGGTACGATTTGGGAAGAGAGGCAAGTTGAGTCCAAGATATATCGGCCCATTTGAGATACTGGAAAAGAATGGACCAGTCGCATATAGACTCAAACTACCACAAGAGTTAAGCGCCATTCACGACACATTCCATGTGTCGAATCTGAAGAAATGCCTATCGGATGAATCGTTGGTCCTACCGTTGAAAGGCATACAAGTGAATGAGCAGTTACGCTTTATAGAGGAACCCGTTGAAATACTTGACCGAGATGTTAAGCGATTAAGACGTAGCAAGATCCCGATCGTAAAAGTTCGATGGAATGCAAGGCATGGACCTGAATACACTTAGGAACGGGAGGATTTTACGAGGAGTAAATATCCTCAGTTGTTCGTCAAGGAACCATTTGAGAATGTCAGCCATTAAATTTCGGGACGAAATTCCTTTAACGGGGGAAAACTGTAACATCCGGCAAAAAGTCGAACTTCCAGGTTAGCGTCATTAAACCTTTACTAATGTTAATATAGGGAAAATACCCTGATAGGACCCATTCAGGATAATTTAAAGCGAAGATTCGTTAGAATTTCCGGTAGTTGCTGAAAAGACCCGGTTTCGACCTGCGACTAACTGAAACACCTTATGTAATGCCAAAATGCTTCAATTAACATGTAACCTATATAAAAATATAGGATTTTACTTCCTATATAAACTTTTCTTTTTCAAGATTTAATAAAAATAAGAAAGTATTTTAGGGTCTTGTATTGCAAATTTTATAAAAATAAATAAGAAAAAATGCCACATATTAGTTTTGGGCCTCAATTTTTTTATATAAAAAAAATACTTAGCATGGGATGGGGGCCCATGAAGTGGCCGGCCTCCCCTCCCCTCTTTTACCCTCCAATTTTATTTTTTTCTCTCATTTTCAAACTAAGGAAGAAACCATCCATCTCCCTTTCTCTCTCTCTCTTGAAGTTCACCTTTTCTCTTCATCATCTTCATCCTACAATCTTCAAAACTCCAGCAAATTTCCAGCCCTAAAACAAGTATCCAAAACGAAAATTTCAAGAACTTGAAGTGCTTGCAACATCTCACAAAGGTATGAGATCCAAACTAGCTATTTTCTCCATTTTCAAGCATCTTCTTTGGTGATTTTGTTCCTTGAAATAGAATCTGAGTTTAGAAATCTTTGCATGCATATTTTCTTGTAAGATTTAAGTATTTTCTTTCAATATCATGTTATATGATGATGGGATTGAATCCTTAGCAAAGGAACCCTCATCTATGAAGGAGAAAATGCTTAAAAATAGGTTTTCATGACAATGTTAGAGTTTTAAGAATCTGGATGATTTGTTGCATGTGCTTAGGACGACCATATCTTGGTCAAAACATGTCCAAAATTCCTCATTTTTCTTCTGGAGTAAGGTTTAATGAGTTAGGGTTCAAACCCAACTGGTCTCATAAGAAAATATTGATATTTAAGCCTTCAACTCCTTAGAACAAATTTGGTGTGCAGCAGATGGTCGGCCAGATTGTTGTGTCATTTTGTTTTGCTTATAACTCTCTGTAGAATCCATCAAAATTACTCATTTTCCTTCTGGGAATTTCTTAGATGAGTTAGGTTTCACATGAACTTGGTTTCATTCAAAAATATGGAGGTTTGGTCACTCAAACATTTTATACAAAGCAAGTATGCAAAGCTGTCCAAGATTGGCAGATTGGTACATGCAGCTTCATTCGTCCATAACTCACTCAAAAGTTATCAAACGTTTGTGAATCTTTTTTCCGGATAACCTTGCGGATTAAGTTAGTTATGGATAACCTTGTGTTAGCTATGAAGGACTTATAGAAATTGTTTGACATTATAGGGAGCCCGTAAAGCGGTTAAGCGAGCAAGCTACCACTATTTTCGCGACTACGCTATAAGGTGAGTATTCACAGCCCCGTTTTACTTGTTTAATGTTTGGGGTGAAAAGCATGTTATGATTTTAAAATGCTAAATGATTCATGATATTAAATTGTGGATATTTATGATTTGAGAAATGAGTACTAATGAATGGACGAATTTACATAAGTGATAAAGATATGTTGAGTTATAATGAAAATGTTAAGTCCCCAATAGGTACACTACTTATTAACTCATAACGAGCCGGTGATATTTGTGGATAGCGCTATTTGGTTTGACAACCCACCTTTGACTGACGAGTAGGGGTGCACTTTATCTGTTAATAATGTTCTACTCATGTGGCCAACATACCACCTCTGAGGTAGTTCGCGGGGCGTAGGTTGTCGGAGGCTTAGTAGTGGCTCAACACTTATGTATATTACAAAAGTCATTCATTGTAAATTTGTACTCATGAAATTTTAAACTTACAGCTTGTCATGAACAAACGTTTAATGAAAGCAACCTTTGGATGAAAAACTGTTGAGTATATGGAAAACCTGTGGACTCACCAACTCTTTGTAGTTGACCTTTTTGTTTTAAACATGCTTTTCAGGGGCTAAGAAGGTAAATGACAAGGTTTAATTTAGCATGCATGACGACATCAACCGAGACTCTTCTTTTGCCATATCTTGTTAAAAACACTATTTCGGGTTGCATGTAAACTATGGATTGTAAACCCTTAACTTTAATTTTTGAAACTTTGAAATGTAATACTTTATGTAATTGTATAGTTGGTGTTGTTTATTTCCTAATGCTATGAAACTCTATCTGTTACATCTCGTGTTTCCGCTTTAGCGGGGTGTGACAGTGTCACTCTTAGAACGGAGAAACATTACCCAAGTGAAGCGAGAGAATTCATCAACTGTTAGCCCCAAGTATCTGTTATGTAAAAGTATTGAAAATAGTTCAAGTCAGAAGACCAACAGAGATCAGACAGAAGACCTGGAAGGTGTTTCATCAAGAAGACCAACAGAGCTCAACAGAGCTCTGTCGGATCCAACAGAGCTCTGTCGAAGACTTCCAACAGGAACAAGTATTTAAAAGAAGACCAACAGAGCTCTTTCAACAGAGCTCTGGTGAAGTGAAGATCTCTGTCAGTCTAAGTCTCGTAGGAAATATTAAGTGTCAGACACGTATCCACAATTTTCACGTATGCCCTAAAATTGGAGACACACTTTCCACGTATCATTCCGGGGTACGATAGTACACTGTCTACACTTTATCAGGTCTATAAATAGCGAGGTAGTGGAACAACAATTGTAAGCTTTGGGAAGAGTAGTTTTTCCACAATTGTTTAAGCACACAATGCAGCAATCCCGAGCACTACTTCCGTACGATATTGTTGTCCTATGAGATTTCCGAACACACTTTAACTTGTTCTTGGTGTGATTCATTATCAATATATGAGCAGCTTTTATATCTGATCTTGTTATCATTTTACTGTTCAATATTTGATTCTCATAGTTCACTTATCGTTTACACAATCACTCATTTTAATGGCTTTATTTAATATGCTTCCGCTGTCTATTTTACTACCATTAATATGATACAACGTGAATCTGGGAACCTACAATTGGTATCAGATCCTCTTTGGTTTTCTTAAGCCAAACGATCCAATCTACCAAGGTTGATTCACTGTTGTTGATTGTTTCTGTGCGACTTTAAAAGCTTCATAATATACTCTGTTTTACTGCTTTCTAGTCTAACCAAGCCTTCATAGCTCATATAACTGTGTTTAAAGCTTTCTAGTTTAGCTTAAAATCCTCTCAAAAGTTATTGTTCCATTGGTTACTGTTTGAAACTCTGTTTCTAACCGAAAATCGTTTTGCAACAAACTGTACTCTGTTTTTCTTTCAAAATGGGTAACAACGGTATAAATGCTATTTATACTGCTGGCTCTTTAACAAAACCTCCTACTCTTCTGAGAGATGAATATCCTCAGTGGAAAATCAGGATGGTTAATTTTTTCGATGGTATGGATAAAGACCTCATGCGATCTGTCACGGGTGGACCATTCCAACCCATGGTTTTTGTTCCCCGTGTACCCGCAACAGGAACTACTGCTGAGATTCCAGCTCATTATGAAGTTAAAACCACAGGTTTTACTGATGAGGAAAATCTAAAAATGGAAAATGATCTTAAAGCAGTTAGACTACTGATTATGGCCATTCCAAACGAAATATTTCAAGAACTAGATTCATGTGTTACTGCTAAGGAAATCTGGGATCAACTTTTTAATCAACTTGAGGGTGGTATCAAGACCCAAAAGAACAGAAGGACCCAATGTATAAATGAATACAACGATTTCAAGGCACTTCCTGAGGAAACCTTACAGCAAACCTACAACAGATTTAATGTGTTAATCAATAAATGCAAAAAATGTGGGGTTGTTAGGTCGAAGGAAGATAACAATGTTCTGTTTTTGAAAAGTTTGAATGATGAATGGTTAAATCTGTCCATGTCTTTACAAGCTAACCAGGACTTAGACGTATGGTCTTTAACGGATGTGTATGGCACTTTGGCCGCACAAGAAAAGGAGGTTGTCAAGCAAAAAGGCAAATCCATCAGTGCTGGTCCAATCGCCTTAGTTTCTGATTCTAAGAAAACCACAACTGAAAGGTCCAACAGAGAGAGTTCAAGCAAAGAGAAAAAGAAAGAAAAGTCTGATAAGAAGAAAGGAAAGAAAAGTTTGATTGCAGAAAGTGAAACAGATGAGAGATCATCAGAGGATGATGACATTCAAGCCTTTGCCCAATCTCTTGCTTTAATAACTCAGCAATTTAACAAGAGATTTGGCAATAAGTTCGACAGAAGAGGCAGATATGAGAGAGAAGGAAGGGAAGACAGAAGAGGATATACAGCACCAGAGCAAAGTTCCAACAGAGTTGCCACAGAAATAGGGAAACCTCCACAAAGAAGAGAAAATCCACCAGCACAACAGAAGGCCGATGCTGCCCAACCCATCAATCAAAATGATGGACGCTGCTTCAGATGCGGCAAACCTGGACACTTCTCTGTTAATTGTAGAGGCAAACTGGTAAAAGACCAGGACTACTACAAAAACAAATACAAGTACAATTACAGAGAAAGAAATTATGTTGCTGAAATGGAAAATTGGGTCTCTGACTCATCTTCTGATGATGAACCAGAACAAGCCAACTTCTGTGGAGTTGCTGTGGATGATGAAAGTTTAGAAGCAGCTGTTGACTGGATGACTGGAGAACCAGAAATAACGAAGGGAACAACAGAAGAAGAAGATCTAGCTCATGCATTTGCTCTTACCACGACAGAATCTGACGACAGAGCGTTGGAGACCACCAGACCCAGTGCCAAGGTATGCTCATCTGAATCTAAATCTGACTCAGAATTAGAAATGCATGTTTCCATGTTGAATGAGGAATTTCAGCTTCTAAAACAAAAACTTTCTGAAGAAAAGGAGCTAAGAAAACTAGCTCAGAAGGACCTATCTTTTTACAAGAGAGAAAAGACTCTCTTGGAACAAGAAAAGGAAGAAATCTTTAAAGAAAAATCTGAGTTAGAAATCTTACAAAAGAAGAAGGAAAGTCTGTTTTCTGAAAAGATCAAAGTTTATGAAAATGATTTGAAACAGAAGTCTGAAAAGTTGAAACAGTCTGAAACAGAGAGACTTAACTCTGTTGCTCTAACTGGTTATTTTCAAAGCGAAAGGGAAGTTCTACATCAATCCCTACAGAGAAAAGAAATTCAAATCAAAAAGTACCAAGATGCACAAGATGTACATATTAAGATAAATTCACAGATGGATACGCAAGGTCTTGGTTTCTCTGACCTTGCTCCCTACAACGAAAGGAAGAAGACATCTCTGTCCTCCGCCTTTTGTATTGGAAAAATCAAAGAGGACGTGATATCTGGTAATGCTGTTTTCAAAAGAACCAAAACGTCAGATGCTTTCTCAAAACCAAGAAATCTCGACTTTAGGAACGTTAGCTATGATTCCTTTGATCATAAAAAGGTTTTGAAACCATCCTCCGAGTTTATTCTTGATCAAGGAAAAGCTAAAATCATAGTTCCTAATTCCGTCAAGGACTTAGATACTAAAGAGATTTTCAACTTCAATTCTTTCAAAGGACAGAAGTCTTCTTCTTCTGAGACAAAGTCCTCTGTTGAAATGCCACAGAGCAAACTTAATCCAGAAGCACCAGTTTTCTCTCCTACCTCTGAATCTATAAGAACATCTTTTGAAGAAGATTTGTTGAAAGTTATTGAAGAAAATGCTATCTCTGATTCTTTAAAGCCAAAGTTGAGAAAGTTCAGATCTGTTAAAACAAATATCCCTGTCATACCCATTGAATCAAATTCCTCCAACAGAGCCACTAGAGACTTTCTAGCCTCTAATTGTGACTCTGACTCCGAGGTAGATGAACAGATCTTATGTGGTCAAAAGAAC
The DNA here is from genome assembly GCA_033807775.1 of Saussurea involucrata. Taxonomy (NCBI): domain Eukaryota; kingdom Viridiplantae; phylum Streptophyta; class Magnoliopsida; order Asterales; family Asteraceae; genus Saussurea; species Saussurea involucrata. Next base: position 118,737,546 of record CM066322.1, read on the forward strand.
ATCTTACACAAGTTAAAGCAACTACCGGTAGGATCTTCGGATCTAAAAGAGGATGTTTCTTTCTTTAAGAAACAGTCAAGATTTATACCAGTAACAAGCTTTAACAACAAAGATTTCAAGATTCTTGCTTCTAATGCAGTAGAAGTAGAGAAGAAAGAGAAAAACAAAAGCGTCTTTGTAAACTCAAATGTTCCTCTTGCTTTCAAACCTGTAAGATTCACACCAGAACAGAAGGGAAAGTGGATAGCTAAGTCTGTTCCGAATTCCGGTGTAAATCAAGGAAGAAATTCTTTTCGTTCAAATGAGTCCATTTCCAAGAATTTCATGTCAAAAGAGTCTATTCCTAAGAGTAACAATTTTAAGAAACAAAGTCAGGACAGATTGTATGCAAAGACATCTGGTCCTAAAATCTTTCAGAATCAAGCTCCATTCAAACAGTTCTTGAATAAAAACAATGTGCATCAGTTATGCTCCATAAACTGCAACTGCATTCAGCTGTTACTTAAATTGCAAAACCATCTGAATGGTCCCCACTGTGTTCTGAATAAGTAGGTTCAAAAGAAAATTGTCAAGACTGTTCAGAATACACAAAGGAAAACCTCTGGCACATCATCTCAGTATAAACAATCTCAAGGAAAATCTGATAATCCACCTAAGCCTAACAGGAAAGGACCCATTATGCAATGGGTACCTAAAAGAAATTAATCTGTCTTGCAGAAACCTCATGTGCAGATCTGGTACTTGGATTCTGGATGCTCCATGAACATGACGGGGAATAAGGAGCTGTTGACTTCTTTTAAAAACAAAATTGGAAGTGCAGTAACCTTCGGAGGAGACAATGGTGGACAGATTAAAGGTTATGGTACATTAGTAAATGGTGGTGTTTCAGTTTCTGAAGTTGCTTATGTTGAAGGATTAAATCATAATCTTCTCAGTATAAGTCAACTCTGTGATCACGGATTTGATGTCAATTTCAGGAAGAAATATTGTTCCTTACTACTTTCCGAGTCTGGTCAAGAACTCTTAAGAGCTGATAGAAAAGGCAATCTTTACAAAATGAATTTCAAACCAAGCCAAAACACTACAACAGAAAGACTCTGTTTAGTGTCTTTGAATAATGAAGATGCCTGGCTCTGGCACAAAAGATTTGCTCATTTAAACTTTCGAAATCTTGACGAACTCGTGAAACTGAAGTTAGTAAAAGGACTTCCTTCTCTGAAATTTGACCAAGACCATCTCTGTTCTGCTTGTGAACTTGGAAAGATGAAAAGATCTTCACACAGAACAAAGAGTGATCATAGTTGTCCCAGACCTTTGCATATGCTTCATGTGGATCTCTGCGGTCCAATCTCTGTGCAAAGTCTGTCGGGCAAAAAGTATATCCTTGTTTTAATTGATGAATATTCTCGATATACCTGGATTGAGTTCATCAGAGTAAAATCTGATGTCCCAGAAATTCTGATAAGTTTGTTGAAAAGGATACAGGTTCTGTTAGATCTAAAGGTACAAAAGTTGAGAAGTGATAATGGGACAGAATTCAAGAACGCCAAAATTGATGCCTACCTAACAGAGGAAGGTATTTCCCAAAACTTCTCAGCAGCAAGAACTCCGCAACAGAATGGAGTTGTGGAGAGAAAGAACAGAACTCTAGTAGAAGCCGCCAGAACCATGTTGGCTGGCTCTGTTCTTCCAATGAACTTCTGGGCAGAAGCAGTCTCAACAACCTGTTTTACCCAAAACAGAGCTGTAATTGTAAAAAGATTCAAGAAAACTCCTTATGAACTCATTAACAATAGAAGACCAAATGTGAAATTCTTTCATGTCTTCGGTTGCAAGTGCTACATACTGAATGACAGAGAACATCTGGGAAAGTTTGACAAGAAAGGAGACGAAGGAATCTTTATTGGTTATTCCTTAACCTCTAAAGCCTACAGAGTCTACAACACCAGATGTCGGGTCATTCAAGAGAGTGTAAATGTGTCCTTTGATGAAAGCATATCAAGCTCCTCTGATCGAAAATCAACAGAGGGGACATAGACAGAACAAGAGAAGATAAGTTCTTCTAGATCAAGGGAAGAATACATCAATCTCATGTTCAATGATTTCTTCGATGATGATTCCTATGATAACATAAACAGAGGAGATCAAGCTCAGAACTCAACAGATCAAAATCTGACAGGTACATCTCTCACTGGTCCCTCTAATACTTCACCATCTACCTCTCTGTCTACAGAAGTAATTCAGAGAAATGAGGAACCACACCAGAATGAAAGAGAACCTGAACAAGAGCCTTCATCACCTCTGATGACAAACGTTGGAAGAAATTCCTTGTTTGAAAGTTCACCATCACAGAGCCCTGTTAATGACTCTCAGAGCAATGAGGCCACTCTCCAAAGTTGTGTGCCACAGAGCCCTGGTCCAAACCTACAGAACTCTGATGCTGAAGTTCGTCTTTTCCCATCAGAAGCACAAACGCCACCCGTTGTCCATGCTCCCATGACACGATGGACAAAGGATCATCCTCATCATCTTATCATTGGTGCTGCTGATGATGGCATAAAGACAAGATCGGCCACAATCAATGAAGCCTTCTTTGTAAATTTTCTAAGCATGATTGAGCCGAAAAAGATTTCTGAAGCCCTAGAGGACCCAAATTGGATCGAAGCTATGCAAGAAGAGATTCTGGAATTTGAGAGAAATAAAGTCTGGTCCTTGGTTCCACTCCCAAAAGGCAAGGCGGCCATTGGAACCAAATGGGTGTTTAGAAACAAAAAGGATGAAGATGGGATTATCATCATAAACAAAGCCCGTCTGGTTGCAAAGGGATACAGACAGGAAGAAGGAATTGACTATGACGAAACCTTTGCACCTGTGGCTAGGCTAGAAGCCATAAGAATCTTCCTAGCCTATGCTGCTCATAAAGGTTTTAAGGTCTATCAAATGGACGTCAAGTCTGCCTTTCTAAATGGCAAGTTGCAAGAAGAAGTTTATGTCCAGCAACCTCCTGGTTTTGAATGCTCAGAGTTTCCAGACCACGTTTACAAACTAGACAAAGCGCTCTACGGTCTTAAGCAAGCTCCCAGAGCCTGGTATGAAACTCTGTCCAAATTTCTGTTGATCAATCACTTCGAGAAAGGTACCGTCGATAAAACTCTATTCTTCAGGAGATACAAAAATGATATACTTCTGGTACAAATATATGTTGATGATATTATCTTTGGGTCTACACGGCAAGAGTACTGTGATAAGTTTGAATCCGTAATGAAAAGTGAATTCAAAATGAGCATGATGGGAGAACTCTCTTTCTTCCTGGGTTTACAAGTCAAACAATCTGACAGAGGGACTTTCATAAGTCAGTCCAAATACATCTCTGACATGTTGAAAAAATATAAGCTCAATGATTCAAAACCAATGAAAACTCCTATTGCCACTGGAGTTAAACTTGACTCTGATCCTAATGGTGAACCAACAGATGTCAACCACTACAGAGGCATGATAGGGTCACTTTTGTACTTAACCGCCAGTAGACCTGATATAATGTATGCAACCTGTCTCTGTGCCAGATTTCAGGCAAATCCTACCGAAACTCATTTAACAGCTGTCAAACGTATCTTTAAATATCTGAAAGGGACTCAATTTTTGGGTCTCTGGTATCCTCTTAACTCTGGTTTTGAGCTTGTAGCTTACACAGACTCAGACTATGGAGGATGCAAGAACGACAGAAAGAGTACCTCTGGTAGCTGCCAAATGCTTGGAGAAAAGTTGGTGAGTTGGACATCCAAGAAACAGAACTGTGTTTCAACCTCTACAGCAGAAGCGGAATATGTTGCTGCTGCTAGTTGTTGCTCCCAAGTAATATGGATGAAGACACAACTCAGAGATTATGGCTTAGAGTATGGTAAAATTCCAATTCTATGCGACTCCAAGAGTGCCATTGCCATTGCCATAACAGCCAACCCAGTTCAACACTCGAAGACTAAGCACATCGACATAAGGTATCACTTTATAAAGGATCATGTTGAAAAAGGGACTATTGAAATGTACTTTGTTTCAACTATCATCCAGCTTGCTGATTTGTTTACAAAAGCCCTTAATGAAAGGAGATTTAACTTCCTAATCAGCAAACTGGGTATGCTGAACTTGTCCTCCTAACTCTGTTTAAAATCAACAGAGGCTCTGATGTTCCTACCAGAGCTCTGTCAAAAATTTGGGTAGGATAATTCAACAGAGTTCTGTTGTACACAAGAATTCTGTCGCGCATTTTTTTTGGTCGTACAAAAGTTCTTTTGTTTTATCAAAAAAAAAATCAAAGGAAGGGATGGCTCATCTGTCGAGGGGGAGCTTATAAAGGAAAATTGCATGGTTTTAGGGGGAGCAAGTCAATAATCAAATTTCCAAAACCAAATTGACTTTGCTTTTTGAGCTTAAACCTAAATCTTTTGGAGAACCAGTCAGAACTCTGACATCTCATCAGAGCCTTTGTTGCTTCTCATCAGAACTCTGTTTGATCATGTAAAGTTCTGACCATCTCACATCAGAACAAGTTCTGGTAAAGGTAACAGTAAGAAATGGAGGCCACGCAACAGAAGCAACTTAACACAGCTCCATCAGAGCTCTGTTAGTCTATTCTGCCACGTCATCAGAACACGTCATCAAAAGTAACGACATCAGAGGTGCGGGTTATTTCTAAACGTCAACCACTTGTAACCCACACATCTCTAACCGCGATGGTTTACTTGCACAAAAGTGGTCAGAACAAATCCACGTGGCAATCTCCAATTGAAAGCTAAACCACTAGTTGTCCCCACGATACACATTTCAGGCCACTCCACCTTCTGACACTCGAGTGCCTACAGTATCTGCGGCGATTACTCAGCCACAAGCTCGGACTATAAATATCCAAAACCTTTACCCTCTTTTATTTAAACCCTGTTCATCTTTCCTCTTCATTCAAACCTTCAAAACTCAAACCTGCAAAAATGGCAAACCCTCAACACTCAGCAGATTCAAGCCATATTGGTCCCGTCGACCAAATTGTTATTCTCCCATACGAGTTCGCTGAAAGCAACCATCGATTAGATCCAAACCCTGCTCTCTATCTACCCACATACCACATATTTCTGGAGTTCTTCAGAAACTCAGAAATCTTCAAAGCCCTAACAGACTTCGACGACAACATTCCTGAGCTCTACATCAAGCAGTGGTGGACTACATGCCAACACGTAGAAGAGCTCAACGGAATAATCGGCAATGTGGATTCTGGTCGAGATGGAGGTTCAGGAACGATCAGAATCAGAGCAACTACCCTGCGGAGAATTCTTGGAATGAAGAGCAAGCGACAGCTCAACATAGAAGCTTTCGAGAAGCCACCCAACACTGCTGTCCTTCTGGAGTTTGTACGATTTCTAGGCTACAACAAAGATATCACCCGCATCGGAGCATTCAAAAGACAAAATCTACCACCAGTGTGGAATTTCATGTTCTCTGCACTGAACCGAACCCTCACAGGAAAATCTGGTAGTCAAGATCAAGCCAGCATAGAAATCCTACAGATAATGTATGGATTGTTCTTTCAAAGAAACCTTGACTATGCCAGCATTCTCTACACTGACCTTCTCACTGCCGTTAATCTCAAGACCTCCGCCATTGCAAAAGGAGGAGAAGTTGGGCAACATAAATTCCTGAAGAACATCAAGTTTCCAAGGTTTATCGGGTTGGTAATCAGAAGAGCATTTCAGAGTCTGGAATTGACTCAACAAGGCAATATGTTCAGGAACTGGGTCATGACCAGATTCAATCCCACCACTTCAGGAGAATATCCCCTCATTCGACGCGTTCCAGGTACAATGCTCGCTCTGATAAGCCCAGACCACATTTCTATCCAAAACTATAGACATGATGCTCAACCTCAAGAGCCTGAGGTGAGAACCCCAGCATACTTAGGCTCTGAGCCATCTGAGGAGAGTACGAGTGAGGAAATAGGAGTGGAAGAAGGAAACGGACCAGAGGTAAGAGTACCCGAAGTGGGGTCTTCCTCCAGAGTGATGATGGAGGAAGTAGGGAACAGAGCATCCACTATGGAGACTGTTCATGAGGGAGTACAGGAGTCACCAGAGGTAGAAGTTCTTTCCTCTGATACTGGTGAGCAAATAGATAACAGAGAGGAACCCGAGCGTTCTACAGCCTTAGGTGCCGAGGAAAATGTGAGGATAGAAGAAGATGTCCAAGATGACACATCTGAGAGAAATCCTAGCCCACATCCCAGTGCTCCCACACAATCTAATCCTGGTGATCAAGACCAAGGGATTATTGAAACAGAGGTGCACACCTCGAACCCTAACCAGCCTATACCATTAGAGGCACTTCTTCATACCTCTGATACGCACGAAGCCGGGGAAACTATCTTTGGTAGTGATGTTCATTCGCCCCAGAACATCAATAGGTCACCTCCACACGATGATGCCTCTGTGGCTCATTTAGAGACTACACAAATTAGACCAGAGATCTTTGTAATCTCACGTAGCATCTGTCCGACTCAGGGACAATGGGAGACCATAGTAGAACAAGGGAAGACATTGCTTGATCCAAATGCTTCCCATCACACCAGATTTCCTTCTTCAGAACCTGAGCTGGAAGAGGAAACTCTGGTCAGAACACCTGTAGTTGTTTCCCCTCAAAGGGAACATCAAGGATCAGGTGGAAGCCCTCCAAGAGCCAACATCAAAACAACTCTTGACGGAGGCGCCTCTGAACTCGAGGCAGAATTGGAACCATGTGTTGGAACGAAGGAGACCCTCGTTGACACTGTCACAAGAGCAGAGTTCGAAAGCTTCTGTGACAGTATCAACAACTCTTTGAACGAGTATAAACTTATCAATGAACAAAAGGAGGAGCTGATCCGCAAGGAAAATGATTCTCTTAGGGAAGAACTGTTGAACATCTCAAACAAGCATGCTGATCTAACTCGAAGATATGACGAAGCTGCAACACTCAGAACAGAGTCTGAAAGGGTCAGAGGAGAACAGATTGCAAAGCTGACGACGGAGATAGCCGACCTACGATCAGTCAGCGCAGAGGAAGTTACAAAGACTTCGACAGAACTTGCAAACCTAAAGCGACTTATATCAGAGAACCACACAGCGCAGATGAACAGAACCCTTCCCATCCCCACGGTTATTCTTTCAGAATCTAATATCAGAACCTTGACAGAGCTAATTACCAACTCTGTTAAGGAATCCATAAAAGAAGCAACCACTTCATCTGCTACTCCACTCAACATCTCCAGCCCTAACCCAAATGACCTACCCATGACAGTTGGGCAAATGGGAAACTTCAGAAAATCTGTTCTAAGCCAGATGATGACGATCTCATCAAAATTCGTAATGAAGGCTAAGGCAACAGAGCAACATGTGAAAGCGTCTCTTGATACTCACAAAGTCAACTTCAAGGCTCAAGTAGAAGAAATCAGAGCCGCTGCAACAGAGGTAGAAGATGTGATGAAACAGGCAGCCTCAAACTTTACTAATATCATCTTACAGACTGCATCTACATCAAAAAGATCTGCAGAAGAAGCACCCACAGACGAACCTGCAAGCAAAAGACAGAAAACAGGTCTGAAGTTTGTTGTTCACTCCTCACCAAAAGCTCAAATTAAATCCTCTGGCGATGATGATGACTTTGAAGACGCTCAAGAAGGTCAATCCGACAATCAATTGGGTGAGTCCTCAGAACAACAAAAGGGGGAGAAGGAGAAGGAGAAGGAGAAAGAGAAAGAGGAGAAGGAGAAAGAGGTAGAGAAGGAGAAAGAGGTTGAAAAAGAAGCCAAGGGCAAAGGGAAAGTCACAGAAGCAACTGAGGCAGAGACTACAGAAGGAGAAAAGGGGATGACAGATATGACTGAAGTGGCATTCGACTACATGTTCAAGAACAGAGTCATCAAAGCGACAGAAGAGTCATCGCAAGAACCACCAGAGATCATCTGCCTAGACACCCCTCCTACTTCTCCAACAAAAGAACCAGAAAGGATAGACCAATCCTTTGCTGAAGAACAAATAAGTCAAGCCGAATCTGCTCACATCGACACCCTTATGGCAGAGACCCACAATGACCCAAACCCAACCATAACAGAACAGAACCCAGAAACCTCTACCTTTCACACCGAAAAACCTGCCTTAGAAACGGTATTTGCATTTCTCTATGCTGACAGAGACATCATCCCTGTAAATGCCGTACCCATTAACCCATACCTTAACCCAATCAGGATAAACACCATCTCTGATGCAAGGCTAAAGTTCATCCAAACCAAGTCAAATCAGAACAGATCCATCAATATAAACTTCGGTATCCGCAGAATTCTGGACATCAAGCACAAGAAGTTTCAACACGACAGGGTCACATACCATGAGTATACTGTGGAATCAACAGAAGGCAGAAATGAAATCTTCAATGACAATGATCTCGTCCTTCTGAATCCATATAACCTGATCTTACTCCACGCATATTGCTTGAACTTCTCAGAAAGATACACACCGGCCAGAACTGCGCTACCAGAAGTCAGATTTGCTATGCAAGAACACATCAATCTCAGAATACAGATTGATTATCAACTTGGCATAGAGTTTGAAGTGGAGAAACTAGCGATTGCACCTCCTAACGAAAACCTTGAGGGTTATGGTCATCACAGAACTGGAACTGTAGTAGAAGATCCTCCAGTCTTTATCTGCAGACAGAAGGGCATAAAGAAGGCCATCAGAGCAAATGAAGCCCACAAGTACTCAAGTGAATCGCTGGTATACATCAAGAACATAATCCAAGATCTCCCAAGAAACAAGTGTCCAGAAGAACAGCAGAAACTCTTCATCGACCAGATTGATCTGATGCTGGACTTCCGTACTCTAATACGAAGATTCGACAGAATTCTTAGGGGAGATAATTATGCTTAAATGTACTGATCTTTTAATCTTTTTGTAATATTCCAAAAGATTAGTGCAAGGCATCGACAGAGGTAAAAGTTCTCTGTTCTTTTGTTTAATCTCTTGTCAATTGTAAATTTTTATTTTCAATACTTAGGGGGAGATTGTTAGCCCCAAGTATCTGTTATGTAAAAGTATTGAAAATAGTTCAAGTCAGAAGACCAACAGAGATCAGACAGAAGACCTGGAAGGTGTTTCATCAAGAAGACCAACATAGCTCAACAGAGCTCTGTCGGATCCAACACAGCTCAACAGAGCTCTGTCGAAGACTTCCAACAGGAACAAGTATTTAAAAGAAGACCAACAGAGCTCTAGTGAAGTGAAGATCTCTGTCAGTCTAAGTCTCGTAGGAAATATTAAGTGTCAGACACGTATCCACAATTTCCACGTATGCCCTAAAATTGGAGACACACTTTCCACGTGTCATTCCGGGGTACGATAGTACACTGTCTACACTTTATCAGGTCTATAAATAGCGAGGTAGTGGAACAACAATTGTAAGCTTTGGGAAGAGTAGTTTTTCCACAATTGTTTAAGCACACACTGCAGCAATCCCGAGCACTACCTCCGTACGATATTGTTGTCCTATGAGATTTCCGAACACACTTTAACTTGTTCTTGGTGTGATTCATTATCAATATATGAGCAGCTTTTATATCTGATCTTGTTATCATTTTACTGTTCAATATTTGATTCTCATAGTTCACTTATCGTTTACACAATCACTCATTTTAATGGCTTTATTTAATATGCTTCCGCTGTCTATTTTACTACCATTAATATGATACAACGTGAATCTGGGAACCTACATCAACTATGACCAGCGTATATTTCTTTCCAGCGATGGATTGTTTGTTAACAGGGCCAAACAAATCCATATGGAGTAGTTGTAGAGGAGATGACACTGAAGAAACTTGCTTTGATTTAAAGCTTGCTTTGGTCTGCTTCCCTTTTTCACACGCTGAACATAAAGACTCTTTGGCGTATGAATGCTGAGGTAGACCAGTGACTAACTCTTGAAGAAAGAGTGTTCAGTGTCTTGAAATTTAGATGAGATAGCCTCTTATGCCATAGCCAGTTGACATCAGATGAGGCCTTTGAGAAGAAACAGGAGTTCTCAGTGGTTGTTGAGTCCATGTTTATTACATAAACATTTTCCAAACGATAACCGCTGAGAGCTATCTTCTCCTTTTTGTCAGCGACAAAGCAGGATTCCTTAGTAAAGATTACTTTGTTATCCATGTCACAAAGCTGACTGATGCTTAGAAGATTATGCTTCAGCCCTTCAACATATGCGACTCTTCTGAAGGAGGTTGTACCATTTGAAAGTACACCATACCCTCAGGTATGTCCTTTTCCATTTCCACCGAAAGTCACAGAGGGACCCTTCTCTTCCTTGTATTCAGCGAGCAGGCTTTTCTTTCCAGTCATGTGTCTAGAGCATCCGCTATCGAGATACCAGATACCCTTCTTAACCTGCAATACAAAGGAAGATTAGTTTTTCTTGGGTACCCACTTGACCATGTATACACATTTGTCAGTGGAAGTAGTTGGAATGGAAGATTCAGCAGTCTTCGCAGCATTTGAAGATTCAGCTTTGTCTTTCTTCACTTTGGTTAATTTCTTAACCTCAGTGGTAGGATTCACCTTGACCTGATTTGCACCAGGGTTGGTCTTCTTTGCCTTGGGGGCAATCTTCACCTTAGCTATCTTTTCAACTTTGGTGGCTGTGGGACACTTACTAGCAATATGATCGGTAAGTCCACAGTGATAACATTTCCTATAACTAAAAATAGTTCTAGGACCATTTGAATGCTGAGCTTTTAATTTCGAATTAGAAGTGCCAGCACCAAGTAAACTATTGGTTTTAGAAATGGGACGAACATTCAGTTCTTCAGATTTCTTACCAAGGACATCCACTCTGAGTCTAGGAGTATATCGCTGAATAGATCCAGAGATCTACTTCCTTGATCCAGAGGGATGAGTCACTGAAGCTTTAGGAGCATTCAGCTTTGGTACTAAGGTACCCTTCTGAGGATTCTGGTAAATAACAATTCCTTTACCTTTGTCTTTAGAGATAGAGGTAGGTTTTGAATAAACCATTTTCTCCTTACCTTTTGAGGAGGTAGGAGTTTCCTCAGGGATTGGTGTAATGGACGAGGAGCACTGAGAAGATGAAGTATCAGCGACTGAGGATACGAACGTTCCAAATTTAAGCATTGAATGCTCAGTAGTTGGTTTTAGAGTATCGTATTTGTAACCCAAACCACGTTTATCACTCAGGGGAATCTGAGACTTTATTATCTCAGTGATCTTTGTTCAAGAATTACACCATCCTTCAACAGTAGCTTTTTCAGCTTTTAATGCAGCGATAGCTTCTGCTCGTTCGATTTTGACTAGCTGATTTAAATATACTTGATCTTTAAAATCTTCTTCAATTTTAGAAAGCTTTTCTATTTGAAGGTGGCAGTTTTTAAGCTTTTCAGCGAGATCAAGGTTTTGGTTTTCAACCACAGTTTTGCCGTTCATGGCTTCGTATAAACTTCTAGTCAAGAGATCGATCTTACGGAGACTATCAGCTTCATCAATATTTGCAATATTGGTAAAGAAGGAAGGTGATACCTGAATAGCAGAGGTTGAAGTGGAGGGAATGTCTGAACTTTCTTCCTCTTCTTCAATCTTGGCCATAAGACATAGATTTCCTTCATCATCTTCAGAGTCAGATGATGATGCTTCTTCATCAGAAGCAGCCCAATCATAGTTAGCCATCAGGCCTTTATTCTTCTTCTTAAAGCTTTTCAGCTTAGCATATTTTTCTTTCAGCTTTGAATATTTGTCATCTTTATTCCTTGGAACAAAGGGTTTCTTTGTAAAAGCTGAGGGTCTAGAAACTTTCTTAGACCTGCACTCGTTAGCGAAATGTCCTGTCTTTTCGCAGTTAAAACAAGTAGCAGTAGCCTTATCAACAAAAGCTGATGATCTAGGCTTGTCAGTTATGGAAAGAGGTTTGTTCTTTCTAAACATTTTCTTTTTGGCAAATCTCCTGAACTTTTTAGTTAGGAGAGCCAAAGATTCATCAACATCTGAATAATCAGAATCTGATGACCTTTCAGAGTTACTTTCTAACTCAGTGATAGTGACTGAGGGTCGCTGAGTAGAAGGTTCCTCTGAGATTAAAGCAACAGGGGTGCTTTTGGAATCTTTTACAAGATTCTTCTTAAGATGGCTCGATTGCTCATGATTCAGCAACGTGCCATATAAGGTTGAAAGGGTCATTGATTTTAGATCCTTTGACAGCTTGAGACACATGGCATAATTGTCCCAGCTTTCAGGTAAACATTCTAGAAACTTTGTCAGTACTTCAAAGTTAGAATATTCCTTACCAACAGTTTTCAGATCTATAATTAAACAATTAAAACGTTGGTGAACTTCAGAGAGAGATTCATTCTTACCAGAAATGAAGCTTTCGTATTGTCTTACCAGGTTGATCTTTCTTGAGTCTTGGACTTCAGACGTTCCTTCATACTGAACACATATTGTGTCCCACATGGCTTTTGATGTTTTCAGATTCATGACGGAATGGTAGACTTCGTCAGGAAGAGCCATGGATAGTATGGATCTGGCTTTTGTATCTATAGCCACTTTCTTCTTATCTTCGCCAGTCCACTGAAAGATTTCCTTAGGGACCAGCCTTTCTGGAATAGCAGGTCTATTCTCAGCGGCTGTAACTGCAGCATCAATTCTTACAGGGATGAATGGACCATTCTCGAGATAGTAAGGCATAGTAGGGTCTACACCTTCTAAGAAGAGTGTCATCCTATTTTTCCATAAGTTGAAGTTATCTTTGGAAAATCTAGGGGGTTTAGCAAGAGAACCATTGTCTATATAATTTGTGTTTGTGTTAGTGGCCATTTTCAGATAATAGCAAGGAAGAGAAATATCTTAGATTAGATCTTGTTTATGAGATTAAACAAATCCGCTCTGATACCACTTGTTGGTCCCGAAGGCCTATACAAGTTTGTAGAAGGGGGGGGGGGTTGAATACAAACACACAGATTTTACTTTTCTAAATTGTTTATTGATAAATCATTAACAATTTACAGCTTGTTGCGGAAACAAGATTAAGGATAAACCTAAATCTAAACAAGTTGGAACACTAAGGTTTCTTGCACTAAGAGAGATAAGGAAATTACTAATAATAACCTATCTTGAGATAAGAGATTGAACTTGTCCAGAGTTAGCAAGTTACTTCAAAAATAAGTGGGTTCATCTCTTTATATACTGCATGCATTTAATGCAAGTCAGTATACACTTTACACGTGTCATCAGCTGGTTGGTTGCATGTCATTGACCTTGGTTGACAACCTTAGTAGCCGCATGGATGAACAGTGTAGTATCAGAGTGGTTGTACGATTTCAGACAGTCGGAGGTTCTTTTCTGACATTTCGTACGGAGTCGTGCAAGGGGGGGTTAAGACAAAAGTACTTTGTACGGAGGACTTCATGATCAGCTTTCGTTGATTCAGAGCATTATCATTTTCTATTCAGCGAATGATAAAGTTCAGCGATAGCTGAAGTCTTGTACTTGATACTTCACGTTGAGTGGACAAATCTGAGTCTTCGCTGATCCGCATCAGTTCATTAGGAGACTTGTCGCTGGTTCTTGAGCTTGATCTTCGACTTCAGCGTAGAACCTTTGTTGACGTGAAACTTGTCTTCAGGGATCATAAGTAAACAACTAACTTATCAGCGATCATCATAATGACTGAACAGACTCAGAGCATTAATGGTGAACAGTGTTCGCTGAATGTTTAATTTAAAGAGCGAGAGTTCCTATCAGCGGTACTGTAAGATCTTAGTACTTATCAGCGATAGTGAAACTCTGATACATATTGTTTACTTACAATTTTCACTAAGTATAAGAGAGGGTCATTATCAAATCACTGAGGGTTTGGATCAACAGCAGCGACGACACCCACTATCGTCCGCAGGTTTTTTCCTCGATTGAGGTTTTTCCTGCGTCATCAAATCCCTTGTCTCATTTATTTTTATCTTCGTCGCACGCTTTGTCAAGAGGTTCCTTTCTTTAGTTGTTAAGTCCACACCGACCTTAAGTTGTCCCTTTGGTGCGATTTTTGGCATTAACAGTTTGGCGCCATCCGTGGGACTTCATCTAGAGAAAATCTTCGACGAACGTGCGTTTTACTAACAGTTTCTTGTAGTTTCCCCTAAGCTCTGTTCCAGGGAAATGGCAGATAAAGGAAATCCGGAACCAACCGCTATCCCGGTACATGCGGAGCCTGAAAATGTGCAAGATCTCCCAGCAGTAGTCGATGATGATCACTTAGAGGAAATCGTTCTAGATCAGAGCAAGCCTGACCAAAAAATTCTTGTGGGGTCGTCCCTCGATCCTTGCATCAAAGAAAAACTCATATCTTTTTTGCAGGAACAAGCTGATTGTTTCGCCTGGTCGCATGAAGACATGGTCGGGATCGACCCTAGCGTCATTTCCCATAAGCTTAACGCCAATCCGTCATTCAAGCCCGTCAAACAAAAGCGACGTATATGGCGAATTATCAAGATCCCCTGATTCAACTCCAATCGGATTGAATGCGGCTCGAAGCCAGATTCAAGCCCAAATAAAAAAATGCTCCGTCAAAGTATCGCATGTATCGCATCATCCAAAGGACTCGGGGGCTCGGTACACCCTTCGCAAGCTGAAAAAATACCACATTCGATTTCAAAAGTCCTCGGAAAAAGGCGCTTATCGATTCCATGGTACGGTAATTGTGACGTCCCACTTAGAACAACTCTATATATATATATACTCTAAGTATATTTTCCTCGTTTAATTATTTTTTGACCCAATATATGATCGTTGATTCAAGCATCGAAAGATCATTGGTCAAAACCAACGACCACCCCCGATTTTACATTACAGGTTCGCAAGATCATATGAATATAGGTCTTACGATTTACATCGTGAGAAACCAAAGTCTATTCGACTTAAAAAAGCACAGGTCGTATGATTTATAGTCGTCAATAAGAGACGACTCGCATTTTTTTATGATCGCCAGTGATGGCAAACACAGGTTGCAATTTATAGTCGTCAATAAAAGACGACCCACATTTTTTGTGATCGCCGGTCACGAAAAACACATGTAAAAATTATTGGTCGCCCTTAGAAGCGACTCGCATAATCGCTAGTCATGACACATGCCAAAGTGTATTGTCGTCAATAAAGACAACTTGTACATTGAATCTCATAATCACCAGTCATGGTAAGATGCATGTCAAAACACAAAAGTCGCCAATAAGAAATCCGAAATAATTGGTCGTGCGACATCCGAAATTGTCTGCGACAATGGATCCTAGTTCGTAAGCAACAGGACTCGACAGTTCTGTGAAGACCGCGACATCAAGATGACAACCTCGCCACCCAGGGGTAAGCGGTCAAGCGACACTTCAGCAAGAACATCAAAGCTAAAGTCTTTCAAGAAGGCAACTACGTTCCTCGTCGAGTGTTCCAAAGCACTCAAAAGCTCAATGCAGGTAAGCTTTCCACCAAATGGGAAGGTCCTTGTCATATCTCAGAAGTCATGGATAAAAAGGCTTATCGGCTTTCAACCCTCGGCAATCAAGATATCCCACGTAGTGGGAATGCAACGCACCTGAAAAGCCAACGACCAACCTCTGACATTGTTTTACCGCAGGATCGCACGACATTAGTTACTAAAGTCTATTATATGACTTAAGTCTCGCAGGATCGAACGATATATAAGTCTATCGTACGATCTTAACCTCGCAAGGTCGCACGACATAAGTAATCAGGTCTATGACTTGATCATTCCATCACAGGAACACATGATTCAAAGTTCATCGTATGATCAAATCACACGATCATAAGGTCTAGCGACCCCACAATTTAAGTTCTTCAACTTAAGAAAACTTCATGTTCTGAATGAATGTTGTAATCGCATGCGCTTATGTTTGCTTATACGATTCAGGAATATAAAAGTCTTATGACTTACGTTCTAGTCGTTGTATTACAATGGATGCCCAAGTCGCACGACTTCTTGTTCATTTTTGTACTTAATGAATTTTTTCAGTCGACAGTACATCTGTCCATGACATGTACGAATCAGGTTCAATAGAAAGGTAAACTTTTTACCGACTATCGCTAAAACGAAACTTACAACTAGCTAAAAATGCTAGACACAACGTATCATAGGTCTTAGCGACCGTATCGGCTGTAAATGCCAGATCAAAGGTCTTTAACGACCAAATCGGCTCGAGCGCCAGAACATATGTCTCTGAACGACCGTATCGGCTGTGAACGCCAGACCACAAGACCACGTCGACCGACCCGGTGACATGGACCCCTGTCTCCTCGATAGGAAAGCGTTCCCTGAAAGATGGGAGCAGATATTTCCTCAGATGAGGAAACAACGTCGTCCCGTCTAGGACACCATCGGCTGATGACCCGTCCCCCTTGTCGGCAGACGCTGGGGTGTAACGTCCCAAAAATTACAATAAATTTTAGCTTTTAAAAATAAACATTTTAATAGATGATACCACATTAAATATCCAAAACCGTTTCGTTTGCCAACTTAATAATAAATATTCTCGTTAATAAATGACAGCGGAAATAAAACGTTTAAATAATAATTCTAAACTCATAATTGTAATAACTCTTCATGCGCGCCAGTGTGTACCCGTCACGCCTTGGAGCCACTAGCACCTGAAACCACATTTATAGGAAAAGGGTAAGCACAAAGCTTAGTGAATTCTACCACCTACACATGTAGCAATCACACATATATCACCCCTACTCGCAAGTAGGCAAACAACACCGCCATTTCAAGTATAGAAACAGTTCACGGTTAAACGTGTAATCACATACCTCGGTCCCACCGAGCCCTCGGTCTCCCCGAGTTCACACAACACTTTTACACAATTCCTCGGTCTCCCCGAGCCCTCGGTCTCCCCGAGTTCATACACTTCCTCGGTCTCCCCGAGCCCTCGGTCTCCCCGAGTTCACACAAAACACATGCCAATCACATATTATAAAATTTACAACTAGCTATCACGCCACAACTAGTTCACGTAAGCATACAATAACACGCAAGAGCAAACGCAACACATATGTAACTCCTAGTCTACGCAGTGAGAGAACTCACCTTAAAGCAACGCAAGTATCCGCAACCGCAACACAAGCCGGCCAACTTCACTCACTTTTTCCCACCTAAATACGTGTTAACAAATGTCAACGTGAAACCCCAACCCAAAACCACGACTACTAAATTATAACTTACACATTCCAGCTTTTACTCTCAAAACACAGGTCTGTTCGGGACCTGTTTAAGCCCTTATAAACTGATAAAACCAGAAATATTATTCCATAATCACAAAGTCCCATATCTTAGGGTTCCAGGGACATATCGTACGCATTCTAACGATTTTCCTACAATTTACTATGAATTTTCTAAAAACAAGGCACGAAACTGTCATGTGCAGACCTGCTGTGTAAACAGCCGTTTTACGCCTAGTTAGAGGCCGAACCAGACTTCCACTAAAACACGAAAAGTGTGCCCGGCGCAGAATGTGAACCGTGGGCACCGGATTCGCCTCAATCCGAGCTACGACGGAAAAGTTATGGCCGTCGCAAAACAGTGACAGAAACGACGTTTTCACATAAAATGACGATTTATAAAAACGGTTTAATAATTAAGCGATTAGGGTTACGGCTTAGGTTTAGGATTTGAACAACTAATGGCTGGACCACCTAAACACCACCCACTGCCACCTCCGACAGTGGCGGTCGATGGCGGCAGCGTCAGCCACCCCCGGCGGTGGTGGTGGTTCGATCTATCGTCCGACGAGACAAGAAAAGGGTATCCACCCAACCCTTCTCGCTACACACACTCCTCCGGCCACACCCTACGGCCACAGACCCGCCATCACAGCCACCGGCTGGATGTGCACGGCGGCGGCAGCCGACTGCAACCATGGCCGCACGCGGCGGCGGGGGTGGTGGGTTTTGTGACGTTTCAACAACAACGGAAGAGAAAACGGAAGAACGAAGGCCTTACCTTTCGGGGGAAAAACGCAGCAGCAAAACCCACACAACTCGTCGGCTCCTTCCTCACTCTTGCTGCACTCCTTCTCGCCGGCGATCAGCGATGGTGGCGGTGGTTTGGTCGACGACAGCGGCAATCGCAAAGGGGAGGAGGAATAGGGTTTTTGACTTTTTGTGGTGAATGTGAGTGTGCCGTGAATGAAAAACGAGAATGAGGGGAGGGGAGGGGAGGTCGGTCAATCATGGGCCGATCTCCAAACATCAAATTCACCAACTTTCACATTTAGCCCCTAGGTTTTAAAAATAATTCACTTCTTACCACAAGAATTTAGGATTTTACTCATTTAACCGAACATCACAAACTTACTCATTTTGGGTCCTTGACGCCAAATCCCGTTAATAGAATTACTTAAGAAAAAATTAAATGATTAAAATAATTAAATAAAATAAAGCCATATCGGGACACGGGCTTTACAACTCTCCCCCACTTGAATTAGACTTCGTCCTCGAAGTCTATGTCCGTGAATAGCTCTATATGGTTCTCCCGCATCTCAACCTCAGGTTCCCAAGTCCGCTCGGAGCCCTTTCGGTGCGTCCACTGGACCCTCACTGACTGGAATCTAAATTTCTCACACCGCCTAAAATTGCTCGAATACTTTTCTTACCAATAAAACTCCTTCAATAACACTGAAATTATGATCGGAAGAACACTCCAACAACTGGATTCATTCCTAGTCAAACGTCTTCGGTTGTTCTCCCAACCTTAGATATTCCATACCTCCCGATTCAAATTTCAAGCTCTAACCATTCTAAAGGTGCTCACCAATATACCCTACAGGATACTCGAATCTGATCATTCCTACCATTAACTGTCGATTAACTTTCACGAGTTCTAATAGCCTCCCAAAATTTAGTTCACATAAATCATCAAACCAGTGAATTTATAATCACCCACGAAGGTCATTCCACCATAACCATTCACCACAAGCAAACATCTCAGGGTTACTACTACCATCAACATAATTTTCTTAAAATCGGCTACGATTCTCCAATTACACTAAAGGTCCAATGCAAACAGTCTACCCACAACATGCCTATCCCGGAATGACTCACTCACCCAAACATGAAAATACTCAAAACGACACATAACACTTAAGAGCGCCTTTCCCAAATGGTTTACAAAATCATTTACAAAATATTTTCACGTCAAGATTTTTCACTTCAAAAAAAAAGACCGCATGCAATAAAACTACTATTACCAGGTCGGTAGTTACGCAAAAATGGACACGCTCGTCTCACATAGTAAAATCATGTTGAAAATCATTCCATTGCCGTTCAGTTTACTTACAAATCCCAAAGATATGGAACGAAGTTTACCAATCAAAATTTGTGCGCGTCAGTTATTTATACAAAACAAGGAAACGATTTATTGACAATAAAACATTTAGCTGGCTAAAAAGCGCACCAAACAGCTCATGATAAAATGATACCAAAAATATTCTCCCAAAATTCTACAACACAATCCATATAATGATTGGAAACGCAAGAATTAGATAAAGCAATTTTATTTTCAAAATCAAACTTTGTGCATGACTTAGTCGGCATTCTACGTCTCGACTCGTACTACTCCAAATCTCTCCAGTCCACTATCGTCATCCGGACATTTAAACCTCTAAGGGCAAGTTGGAATTCACGTCAAATTATCTTACGGCTTTTCCTTAAAACAAAGTCGGCTCAAAAGCCTATAATTCTAGCTCAATCATCAATCTTGACCCGAAACGGTCTACTTAAAACAAATATTACATCAGCAACCTCAACCACAAGTGGACAGCCTAGCCGTCCTATACTACGGCCCTAACGCTCACTACAAGTGTGAGGCACGAAATAATGGGTAGCCCCGCTAACAAACATCACCACAGTAAACACCGAGTTAACTAAGAACACACTTAATCTCACAGCTTAAGCAAAAAGCAACTACATACAATAAACAATAACAGAAGACAAGTGATGAAATATACCTGTCACCATTATAGGCGTAACCTGTGCCTCCTCTACCGTCAGCTGGTGAACTCTGCCTCGATCCGCCTCCGTCCCCGGCTGACCCGTTCGACCATTAGTAATACGCAATGGGGCATTCGCAGGCGCCCCCTGTGCCCCGCTCCCATCTGCTACCCTCGCACTAGGACAGTTCGCCTTCACATGGCCCGTCTGCTTGCAGTTGAAGCAGACCATCATCGGCATCTTACAATCCCAGCTGAAATGGCCGGACTGCCCACACTTGAAACATTTATCAGCCCTCTGTCCACTAGTATCCCTGGGCTTAAACCCACTGCCCCTTGGACCCGCGCGCGAATCTGTGAATTTCGACTTCTTCGGCACCGCAGAGATTGGTGTCACCACCTGCGCCGCCTTCCTCTTCTTCTCTTGGGTCTCCAACTCAAGTTCCCTCCTCCGGGCCGCATCCATCATCGCAGATAATGAAGCATACTGAGCCGTGCTCACGAATTCCCTAATCTCGGTACGCAACACGTCCTTGTACCGGGACATCTTCATATCTTCCGAGGCGGCATACTGGGGGCAAAACAATGCCATCTCGGTGAACTTACGATTCATCTCCTTCACCGTCTCCGTTGTTTGCGTGAGCTCCAGGAACACCTTAGCAATCCGCTCCATCTCTACCGGAGGTACATATTATGCGCGAAAACGAACGACAAACTCCTCCCAAGTCAAGGTAGTGCGCTCGGCAAGCGTCAACGCTGTAGCACACCAATCCTTCGCTCCGCCACGAAGTAAGTTCACTGCAAAACGAACCTTCAGATTGTCCGGGCAGCCACTGGTCAGAAAAGCACACTCCATATCGGATATCCATCGCATACTAATGATCGGATTCGGGTCTCCCTTGAACTCAGGCGGAGAACAGGCGGAGAAATCCCGATACTGGAACTCTCGGGTACGGGGCTGTCCCCCTGTAGGCGGTGGAATCGCTGCAATTCGCTCCTCCATCAGAACCACCACCTCATCTCGGATGGAAGTGATAATCTCGGGAATCGCCTCCCCGATCGCGTATGATACCTCGGTAGCAATCATCTCTCTAATCTGCTCCTCGGTGATCCCGGCCTCAGCCCGCGGTTCAGTCGCGTTGTTTCTTCTAGTGATGGCCATTCTAGGAAAAAGAAATTACAACGAGTTATTAGCACATAATAACTCACCCTACCACGCCCACGCTCGACTCCATGGATTCCTCGCGACTTTCCCCGACTCGAACATTGATCCTGTGCTTCCGGTAGTAGGAGCTCTACTACTACCATCTACACCTATCACTGTCCGCTCCGAGTCCCATCCCGAGTACCCAAGTAGTTGCTCGCCCAAACAAAAACCATACACGTATGCCTATACTGACGCATGTACACACTCTTCCTAGCTCCCTAGGAATAATCATAATACTCCACTACCCTTGCTAGGGCGGAACCCCCTAACCCTGACGAGTCGCCTCGTAAACGCACAGTCGTATACAGTGGAAACCAGATAGACATTCGAATATAAGATTCTATCCTACAACAGTTGG
Organism: Saussurea involucrata; assembly: GCA_033807775.1. NCBI lineage: Eukaryota > Viridiplantae > Streptophyta > Magnoliopsida > Asterales > Asteraceae > Saussurea > Saussurea involucrata. Next base: position 118,759,161 of record CM066322.1, read on the forward strand.
ACTCAAACAAGAGTTGCGCAATAGAACTAAATCCAACATTCTAAGGCTATACGGTTCCTACTGCATACAACCTATAGTGCATTCGCTTAACAACCTATCAAAGCTAGCATAAGTTCCTAATAGCAAGTAACAACCATACAGTACAGTGTAATAAGCACCAAGCAATCTAGCATACATACTCATATGTAAACACTCTTCCCCGCTCACTAGGAATTTCATCTCATCCAACTACCCTTGCTACAACGGAATCCCTATTAGCCATAACGAGTTGCCTCGCGAATACCCAGTCGCATGCAGCGTAAATCAAATAGACATTCGAATACAAGATTCTATCCTAGAACGGTTGGACTCAAACAAGAGCTGCGCAATAGAACTAAATCAAATATTCTAAGGCTATATGATTCTTACTGCATACAACCTATAGGGCCTTCACTTAACAACCTACTATAACTAGCATTGATTCCTACTAGCACGCAATCATCATACAGTACAGTGTAAACCACATAGGCAATCTAGCATGCATACCCTATGATCTAGAAAGCGATAAATACACTAAGTACTGTACCTTCCCAAATGGCGTCGGCTGACTGTACACACTGCGCCCTCAATCACCGTTTCCCAAACGGGTTTTCCTTTTTTCTTTCATTCAAAAAGATTTTAATAAAAGAATTTAAAATTTCCTAGCCGCAACTTGAGACCAAACACACCGAGATGTATTTGATTCACTCAAGCTGTGCTCTGATACCAAGTTGTAACGTCCCAAAAATTACAATAAATTTTAGCTTTTAAAAATAAACATTTTAATAGATGATACCACATTAAATATCCAAAACCGTTTCGTTTGCCAACTTAATAATAAATATTCTCGTTAATAAATGACAACGGAAATAAAACGTTTATATAATAATTCTAAACTCATAATTGTAATAACTCTTCACGCGCGCCAGTGTGTACTCGTCACGCCTTGGAGCCACTAGCACCTGAAACCACATTTATAGGAAAAGGGTAAGCACAAAGCTTAGTGAATTCTACCACCTGCGCAGGTAGCAATCACACATATATCACCCCTACTCGCAAGTAGGCAAACAACACCGCCATTTCAAGTATAGAAACAGTTCACGGTTAAACGTGTAATCACATACCTCGGTCCCACCGAGCCCTCGGTCTCCCCGAGTTCACACAACACTTTTACACAATTCCTCGGTCTCCCCGAGCCCTCGGTCTCCCCGAGTTCATACACTTCCTCGGTCTCCCCGAGCCCTCGGTCTCCCCGAGTTCACACAAAACACATGCCAATCACATATTATAAAATTTACAACTAGCTATCACGCCACAACTAGTTCACGTAAGCATACAATAACACGCAAGAGCAAACGCAACACATATGTAACTCCTAGTCTACGCAGTGAGAGAACTCACCTTAAAGCAACGCAAGTATCCGCAACCGCAACACAAGCCGGCCAACTTCACTCACTTTTTCCCACCTAAATACGTGTTAACAAATGTCAACGTGAAACCCCAACCCAAAACCACGACTACTAAATTATAACTTACACATTCCAGCTTTTACTCTCAAAACACAGGTCTGTTCGGGACCTGTTTAACCCCTTATAAACTGATAAAACCAGAAATATTATTCCATAATCACAAAGTCCCATATCTTAGGGTTCCAGGGACATATCGTACGCGTTCTAACGATTTTCCTACAATTTACTATGAATTTTCTAAAAACAAGGCACGAAACTGTCATGTGCAGACCTGCTGTGTAAACAGCCGTTTTACGCCTAGTTAGAGGCCGAACCAGACTTCCGCTAAAACACGAAAAGTGTGCCCGGCGCAGAATGTGAACCGTGGGCACCGGATTCGCCTCAATCCGAGCTACGACGGAAAAGTTATGGCCGTCGCAAAACAGTGACAGAAACGACGTTTTCACATAAAATGACGATTTATAAAAACGGTTTAATAATTAAGCGATTGGGGTTACGGCTTAGGTTTAGGATTTGAACAACTAATGGCTGGACCACCTAAACACCACCCACTGCCACCTCCGACAGTGGCGGTCGATGGCGGCAGCGTCAGCCACCATCGGCGGTGGTGGTGGTTCGATCTATCGTCCGACGAGACAAGAAAAGGGTATCCACCCAACCCTTCTCGCTACACACACTCCTCCGGCCACACCCTACGGCCACAGACCCGCCATCACAGCCGCCGGCTGGATGTGCACGGCGGCGGCAGCCGACTGCAACCATGGCCGCACGCGGCGGCGGGGGTGGTGGGTTTTGTGACGTTTCAACAACAACGGAAGAGAAAACGGAAGAACGAAGGCCTTACCTTTCGGGGGGAAAACGCAGCAGCAAAACCCACACAACTCGTCGGCTCCTTCCTCACTCTCGCTGCACTCCTTCTCGCCGGCGATCAGCGATGGTGGCGGTGGTTTGGTCGACGACAGCGGCAATCGCAAAGGGGAGGAGGAATAAGGTTTTTGACTTTTTGTGGTGAATGTGAGTGTGCCGTGAATGAAAAACGAGAATGAGGGGAGGGGAGGTCGGTCAATCATGGGCCGATCTCCAAACATCAAATTCACCAACTTTCACATTTAGCCCCTAGGTTTTAAAAATAATTCACTTCTTACCACAAGAATTTAGGATTTTACTCATTTAACCGAACATCACAAACTTACTCATTTTGGGTCCTTGACGCCAAATCCCGTTAATAGAATTACTTAAGAAAAATTTAAATGATTAAAATACTTAAATAAAGCCATATCGGGACACGGGCTTTACATGGGGACAACACCTTAGACACTGGCTTCGTCCCTGTCGCCGGAAGTGCCGAACTTGCTGGTGTCGCGTCCATCGCGCCAGAACGGCTGGATGACGCCCTCGCCTCCTTAGGCGTGACAACTCTCGATGAAACGACAGCCCTCGAAGACGGTTCCTTCAGGACTACCGTCCTTGTCTTCTTCAAGATTCCCCACCCAGCTGTCGGGGCATTCTTTCTCCTTTCCCGGCCTCGAAGGGCAAGAGCAACTTGTGTCGCCTTCTTTGGTTGACCAAGTCAGTTTTCCTCTGATGATCTTAGCAAAAGTAACACGTCTCCGTAGAGACACATGTTTTGGTACGAGATCTGAAATTCAAATAGCTTTGAAATTCAAATCTCGGGGGGCTAACTGTTTGGGTAAAAAATCACACCCTCGACCGACCTGGGAAACACCCTCGACATAACCCATGGACATTGATTACCCCCGACCGACAAGGATAATACCCGTTATTATCATATCCCCGACATACGCTAATAACCATGATAATTGCTTATTGAAAGACATCTGGTGTCAATAGTTACTCAAGACAGTGTCTTTACATCTAATGATCGTACATCACGTGTCGCACGCCACACATCGCCAGTCACACGTTACTAGTCCTATGTCGCCAGATTACGGCTCGTCGGTCTTACGTCGACAATCTCCTGTCATCGGTGTTATATCGCTCTGGTCCTACGACAACATCGTCCCGACATCCTAGTCCTACGACCAAATGGTCTTATACTTTGGCAATAGTCGTATGTTCCATAAGACCGACATCTGAGACTTAAGACGGTCGTACGATTATACTAACCGTTAACAGTCAAACATCCGTTTATTCTGTTTATCAATGCAGGTCTTGACCACGAACAGAAAAGGTAAGATACTCGTTATGAACCATATCTTGTATTAAGATAAGTTCCCGACAAAGACCCAGAAAACATCCGTCGTCCCTCCCGAAAGGTAAGTCGAGAGTTCCTCGTGACACTCGACACTCGACCACGACGTCGCCCGCTCCGTACGATCGTCGCATAGAACCATGCGACCTCGACCAACTAACGTTCACTATGACTGTTACGTTTGTTAAATATTTAATGCAGGAGTCAACACTCTTTATGAGCAACGGCTATAACCGACGAAGTCATTAACGAGCATTTAATCCCACATTGAAGACAGCGACCGTTACAAGACCAATCATCAAAGGAGCATTCAATGCCCGACAGCGGTTATAAAGCGTGCCATAAAGGCACCATTAATAGCCGACGGAGGCTATAAAAAAGTCTATGCTGCAACCAATTCGGGGGGAGAACGGAAAACAGTGAAATAAAACACTCAAACTCTGGAAATCACATACAGAAAGCTATCATCTAGCACCGAATTCCAGAATACTACAGCAAGCTCAAGAACAACAGAAGCAAATAACTTTCTCTTGAAAAATCGCTCTCGACGTACGACAACAGCCTTCGACCAACAGTTGTTTACACTTTGTATTCACACACGACAAACACCTGTTTTCACATTTAAACACTTGTACTTTACATTTCGAAGTATTTCCTTCATTTGTATTGTAATCATCGTACGACCGACGCCAGTACCAAGGACGTCGCCCCTGATTGGCGACCATAGTGCAGCGACGACACCCACTGTCGTCCGCAGGTTTTTTCCTCGATTGAGGTTTTTCCTGCGTCATCAAATCCATTTGTCTCATTTATTTTTATCTTCGTCGCACGCTTTGTCAAGAGGTTCCTTTCTTTAGTTGTTAAGTCCACATCGACCTTAAGTTGTCCCTTTGGTGCGATTTTTGGCATTAACATTCGCCATTTTAAATAGTTTGAAAATACCAGAAAACTGAGTGTGAACTGAAAAAAAATTCAGATGATGGAACATATTTTTCGAAAAGAGCTTATGAGCTTAAAAACCTTGAACAATGCACTAAAATGGAGAGTTTTAACCGAAGAAACAGGTTCTGTAAGTTTACCAAAGTCGAACTGGTCGAGAATGGCAGAAAAACAGAGTCTGTTTGAAATAAATAAAGAACAGGTTAAAATCAAACCAAGTTTCTACCAAAAATCATTGTCAGGGAGGATCTCTTGATATAGAAAATCAAGGAGGGCTCTGATACCAATTGTTGATCCTGATTTTACTCAACAATGATATTAATATCTGTTAGTTCAAACAAATAAGAGTGCGGAAGCGTTTTAACGAACTAAAGAGACATTCTTAGGTAGAAAAACACACGAAATCAGATAAACAAAGTATAAATAAACACGAGATTAACTCAATGATTTACTTTGTATTGATTAAATAAGAACACCAAGAACACCGAAGGTATAATATGAATTCTGCTATAAAGATGTGTGTTTTTTTGAAAAGTTAATAGAAGAGCTCAACATGAGCCTTCTATTTATACTATTCTACAGGGGACAATTGGGAGACAAGAAGTACTGATGGTACAAAGACCATCATGGATCTGCAACAGGTACAACGTTAATGTAGTGCGCCGTTTTCTGCAAAGGCTGTAACCCATCGTAGGTTGACACGTGGAGATGGCAGGGCACGCCTTGTACGAATGATCTTCCAGATCTTCGTACAGCAGAGGCACGTGAGAGGCACGAACGTCCTTGTCTTGAACTTCAGAAATCTTCATTCTTCTAAGTCTTCTTACCACAGAGGCTCTGTCAAGGTTGACAGAGGCTCTGTGGCCTTGTCCTCTGAGAACGTCTTCTGTAGAGTCTTCACTCGGTGTCTTGGCAGAGGCTATGTCGATGTTTTTACACTTAGCCTATTTTTCAATACTTCTTTTAATCATAGAAGTTGGAGCTAACATTTTCATTTACTATTTAATCTCCCTTTACATATAATCACACCTACTATTTATTTAATAATTATCACTAACCTTAAACAATTTCAATTACAATAAAAAGTGTAAACACTATTTGAAGAATTACTATTTGGTAGAACAACACTTCTTACATATTAATTTTTGTATGCAGGATAAAGTTGAAGAATTACTATTATGCCCCGGCTAATCTGGTTAGAGTTGTACTTGTAACAACCCAGTCTGAAATAAGTATACAAAACATTTAATAAAGCATTACCAAAACTGGGTCCCAAAATTTCATTACATCTGTCTCGAAATTAGGTTGGTGGAAACAACCTATACACAACTGAGAATGAACTAGCTACTAAAAGTATGAGTAGCACTGTCTCTATCTGCATCTGTACTATCCTGCTCTTGCTCACTTACCTGAGCCTCCTACTATCTGCTTACCTGAAAAGGTTTAGTTTGGAAAATGTGAGGGTTAGACCATGAGGTCTAGTGAGCTCCCTCTTAACAGTTCTCAAAATCAGTTAAAAACAGTTTATAACTTTCAAATATCTTTGCATAAAACTTTCACATAACTTCACATAAAACTTCCACGGATAAATCCGCTCCCGTAAATGGCACCCTGAAGTCACTCATGAGTGACAACGAGTCAGACTCACGCTGCCTTACTGGATACTCCCTTCCATGGCATAAACGGGTCACTCCTCCCGGCATGAGCACTGGCGGGCCTACCTCCCGACTTAGCCGGTTTACGTCTAACACAATGTATGCATACATCTCACATAACTTTCAAACAAGTAAAATCATCTAAAATAACATGGCATTTCTACTCATTCACATTCTTTAGAAAACACGTATAAAATCACGTATTTTAGTTAGAAAAACTCACCTGATGCGTTTAACTCCTTTACTTACTTTGCTTCTGACTTTCAATTGATCTACCTGAGATATGGATGAAATACAACTGCTCAGATCCTAAACCAACTTTCCGGATACTAACTTACCGGACGCACCAGCTTACCGGGTCCGAACTCTTACCGGGTAACAATGACTTACTGAGTACAACTACTTACCGGGTACAACTACTTACCGGGAAATTGTCCTATCCGGACAACAACTCTCATCCGGAAACTTCCCTCATCCGGTAACTCATCCCCATCCGGAAACTCATCCGGAAACTCATCCGGACAACCACTCCCCAATACTTACCGGACGACGGTTGCGATACCACTTTGGGATTGAAACTTTGCTGACTAGCTCTTAATCCAACGATTTTGATCTAATACTATATCATAACTTGCTTAGTTCATATCTTATCAAACCCCTTAGCAATAAAACACGATTTGTTGTCTAATTTCTCCCTTTAAGCATCATTTCACTTTTTAACCAAAACTCTCAAACAAAACCCATTTCAACAGAAAATCCAAGGTTAAGGTTTTGAAATAAGGATTTACCTGATGGAATCAAATGTAGAATCAGACTCCCCATCCACTTTTCTTCCAATTTGATGATTGATGGTGTTATTCCTTCTTCAATTGCAATGGAACCCAACCTTCTCGTTTTCTCTCTTTCTCTCTAGCCGACACCCACACACACAAGGAGCAACTGCTAGGGTTTTTGTGCCCTTGTGTGGGTTTTTATATCTTTACAAAAATTACAATCTGGTCCCTGCACTTTCAACTTTAAAACTTTTCCCACAAAACTTTAATCTTTTCAATTTAGATCTTGGTTATTACAATATCTCCCCCTCAAAAGAATTCTGTCCTCGGAATTCCATTGTCGAAGATCTGAGGGTACTTGGACCTTAGGTCCAACCCTATTTCCCCAGTCGCCTCTTGTCCCTTAAGAACCGCCACTGAGTCGATACCAGTCTGGTCTCTTTGTTCCTTAACTGACAAATCTTGTTGTCCACAATCCCAACGGGTTTCCTTTACGTAAGTCAACTTCTCAGTAACGTTGATGTCCTCTAAAGGAACAACCACATCTATTTCTGCCAAACACTTCTTTAAGTTCGAGACATGAACCGCTGGACGAACTCCCTTTAGTTCCTCCGGCAAGTCTAACTTGTATGTCGCTGCTCTAACTCGCTCACTAATGACAAAAGTCAACTTCTTATTGTTTGTTTATCTTGCAAGGTCGCCATCATCTCACTTCCCACATCGGCTCTCCATAAAATAGACGTGCATCACACTATTAATTTCTTCTCAAAATCTCACGTGGCACCACAAGATCGTACATTATCTATCCAACTTCCAAAACTTCGACGGTTTCAAAAAAAACATAGTCCACTTCACTTTTCTCTCAAATGCACCACTCCGAACTACGGGTCGTCTCCCACATCAAGCTACCCCTTTCTCAAACTCGGGGTCCATAAGTCTTATGCTTTTCAGTCCGACCAACTTAGTTCCACTCGATTGCCTCAAACCGTTCGGATGGAAAAACATATCCGTACTCTAAACTTTGGAACTACCCTCGATGAGTCACCACTTTGCTATAACGTGCCCTCTTGTACCATATACTTGTAACCTCTATGATCACTATAATTGCTTAAATACCACCTGATAATTCCAAGGCCAGTCGCACCTCAATTTGCTCGCTTTCGTCCACACACCGGAACTCACGATTTTAAACACGTCTAAATAAGGTCTCTCATACATCTTTACTTCCTTAAGAGAAAGAACTTTGCGGAATTCCCCGCCACAACAACGAGAATCTTTAACCAGGAAAATTCACTCACTGACAACTTGGCACAAAGCCAATCTTGTACATCCCGATAAACTCACACCTAGGAGTTCCCTCCTCGGGGTACATAAATTTTCTAGATTACTTCTTCCAATCGACACACGACTTAGCCGACTATACTCCCTTCCCGAATCACATCGGCTACAGCTCGACAAATAATTCATACGTTCTCACCCTTTTATCACTCCACACTTATACGTGACCAAAAGCAGAAAACTTCCATGACTCCTCATTGAAGTGTTCACCTATCCAAATTGAACTTATCCTGAAGGCTCATCAATTTCTCACTGCTTGCCACAAGCGTCCAGTCATATAACATAACTTCGGTTACCCCCACTCAACTAGGAGGAGTAACCATGATCACACCCTACTGTTCTCAATAGCTTACACTGAACGATCAGTTCGTTTGAACGTTTCTCACAACATCACCAACTCAACTCATTCAACTGCCCTTTTCCACTTCTTTCCCGCACAAAGACATGCACAAATCCTCTTCCTCTATACTCTTTCCAGGAGTTCGCACACTTACTAATGACAATCTACACACACTACTCCACCTTTTCGGTGTTACTGCCAAGCTTACTGCTTCCATCCTACTCACTTGTCCCGACATACTATCTTCGCCTCCCCACGTTAACATGGAGCACCGCCCACCAAACGTTACTTGCCCCTCTCTTCCGATCTTTCCACATGCTGATAACACTTTCTCGTTATTACACATAACCAAAATTCTAACTTGAGGCATCCGACCCAGTTATCCCAAACGACACCGGTGCTCGAAGCCACTACACACTCCTTGATTTCCAATCTGTTACTTTCTCGGACTAATCCTTTCGCACAAAAGGAAACGATTCACATTCCTTAAAGATTTAGCATCTACTACACCACCTCTTAGACTCACTCACCCAACATCTTCTTTAGCCTTTTCCAGATCCTAAAATATACTTACTTAGCGACTCACGCAACCAAAAACACTTGGTTTCTCCTTTGGGTAACCACACACGGTCGCTCCGACATTCTATTCTGATAATGGTCGTGTCACAACGCCAACTTACGAACCACGTGCTCCAACGACTTGATTAACAAATCGTACACCTCGTCCAAAAACCTCGAAAAGACTTCCATCTGATGCTTCAACTTTCTAACATCACATTACACACTGGTTGGCACATTTATCTTGGCAATTGATGCCACTACTCATCCGTACATTCTCCACCCATAACATCTCACTGCAGACCAGGTCTCTCATGGTCATTCGTACACAACTCAAACTTACCTTCATGTTCTCCCGCATAAATAACCGAGTCTATCTCGCTACTTTGTCTCTCCCCAACTCTAGTTGAACCACAACTCACGAGTTTCTAAATAACTCAAACATACGCGTTTCTTGCTAGCTCTTTGCGATTCCAAACCATTACATAGACAGGGCGCAATCTCTCCCAGGTCGACATGATCTATACACTCACTTCGTTTATGCTAAATACTTTATCCTTTACGAACCATCCAAACCTCGTAAGTAAAACGCTTATCTAAAACAGCAGTCTTTCACCATCTTAACACCCCTACAAGGTGGTCCTTCAACTTTCAACCTTCAGATTCAAGTCTTCGGCCTCAGACACCTTACACATCTGCCGACTTCAACATCAATAGCCGACATGTTGATACTTCCTTAACCTATTCTTCAACAAGGGTCCCTTACTGAACCTAATCCTTCCAACATATCATACTCAACTTCACATCCCGTCGTCCTCATTTCAAACTTACTCGTGTAATGTCAATAATACAAGGTCACCTTAAAACTCTTATTCGACGTCGAGGATATTTTATTCCTACTTCACCACACTACTCATAACGAGTTGCTAATACTAACACCTTGATAACTTCTAGTTCTTCCTCTGAACACAACCGTCCCTCGGCAACTGTATTTCCAGTCACCGCACAAGGGTACAGACCCTCATACAACCGACACTAAAGTCCACTTCCGACTCTTCTACTGCTCACCTCTCCTCTTGAACACAAATACCAAAACTACAAACATTCTCCCCTGATTTGTCCAACACCTCTCCACTCTAGGAGTTCTTCCTCAACTTAAAATGTAGTACTCTACGACCTAGTGAGTTCATAGCCATCATGCATGACAACGCGATAAATAAATCGTTTCACACTTTTTATCATTTTAAAGAAACAACACGTGGAAACAACTTGGGTACACACGACCCCAACATTCTCATAACTCCAATGCCCTGCACAACGATCTCGAGAATCGTTTGCATGCAACTTTCCGTAAAACTTAACCTTAACCAAAAATATCTTGTTACGACAGAAATATATTGAATGAAAATATTTTCATACGACAAAATTCTGAAATGAATTACCGACACGAAGTAAACCAGTCGGTTCTCACACTCATTTATATAACTTCAACATGTCAATACTCACTTTGGTTATAAAAGTTTTGCATTCAAACGTTTTCTTGATTTTCTTTTTTTTTTGCAACAATTTAACTTATCATGAAAAGAGTGGAATATTTTGCCAATCGTAAACCTCAAGACTTCTTTGTGCGATGTAAATGGATTTGCATTTTTCTTTAAACATACGCTTGCACACCACCACTCATATCCGATCAAATTTGATATTTACACATTTACTTTACTTATGAAAAATCTCATGTACACATATATGAACTCAATGCATGAAACTCTACTTGCAATTGAAAGCTACTCACTCAAACAAGGTCAATCGCTTTACTCACGCAACTTATCATTGACACTCTACTTTCGACCAGTGGTCGCCCTCTCGGCCTTACAACAACTTGCTATACATATATTCAACGGTCCACTTACTCAACCATTGCATACTATTTTCGTCTTGACCAATTCATCTCATATTATACCTCTACACATTTTCACTCCGCCGCTGAAAAGCTCGACTAAAGAGTCAGGGCTCTAATCCTCTACTCGCTCTTGAATTGACACTTTCAAGATCTCGACACTGTCCTTACTTGCCATCCCAACTGATCTACCCCACGATTTCTAGAACTGGGACTCACCAGAACCAGGAGTCTTACTCAAAAGCGATCACTCATCATCTTCGAACCCACGAAGATCTATCTCTAGACGGCTCAACACATTCCAAACAACATTTCTTCTCTACGATGTATACATACATCACATCATCAATGATTTCTCAAGAAACTCCCCCAACAAGGGATCTTGTTGACATTCTAGATTACTGGAACACGACATGTAAACTAGCTTAAGGCTACAACATCGGAATAATAAGGTAGATTAAGCACATACATGTACCTGTAAGTTCGCAATTACACTGGCCAGGTGTAATCCCAAACTTACCTCACATGACTGTCCTCGGTACCCTATTAGTCCTAACTCTACTCCCAAAGTTTAAGTTTAGGCCCGTCCGGTCACCTAAATCCCTTAAACTATGGCTCTGATACCAATTGTAACAACCCAGTCTGAAATAAGTATACAAAACATTTAATAAAGCATTACCAAAACTGGGTCCCAAAATTTCATTACATCTGTCTCAAAATTAGGTTGGTGGAAACAACCTATACACAACTGAGAATGAACTAGCTACTAAAAGTATGAGTGGCACTGTCTCTATCTGCATCTGTACTCTATCATGCTCTTGCTCACTTACCTGAGCCTCCTACTATCTGCTTACCTGAAAAGGTTTAGTTTGGAAAATGCGAGGGTTAGACCATGAGGTCTAGTGAGCTCCCTCTTAACAGTTCTCAAAATCAGTTAAAAACAGTTTATAACTTTCAAATATCTTTGCATAAAACTTCCACGGATAAATCCGCTCCCGTAAATGGCACCCTGAAGTCACTCATGAGTGACAACGAGTCAGACTCACGCTGTCTTACTGGATACTCCCTTCCATGGCATAAACGGGTCACTCCTCCCGGCATGAGCACTGGCGGGCCTACCTCCCGACTTAGCCAGTTTACGTCTAACACAATGTATGCATACATCTCACATAACTTTCAAACAAGTAAAATCATGTAAAATAACATGGCATTTCTACTCATTCACATTCTTTAGAAAACACGTATAAAATCACGTATTTTAGTTAGAAAAACTCACCTGATGCGTTTAACTCCTTTTCTTACTCCGCTTCTGACTTTCAGTCGATCTACCTGAGATATGGATGAAATACAACTGCTCAGATCCTAAACCAACTTTCCGGATACTAACTTACCGGACGCACCAGCTTACCGGGTCCGAACTCTTACCGGGTAACAATGACTTACCGGGTACAACTACTTACTGGGTGTTGGGAACTGAAGATTTTCTAAGTATGGTTAGTACTGCCAGAACAACAATACTACTGCCAGAGCAAAGTTACTACGTTAATGCTGCTGGAACAATGTTAGTACTGCTTGTGCATAACGATGTTAATACTGCTTGTGATCATAATTATGGAATGCGAGAATGTTGGAGATAAAGATGGAATGATTGAAGATAAGCATGAAATAATATTCTGAAGATCAATTTTGTTTTGATAGTTATCTTGTAATTATTTAGTATAAATAGATTTTGATATATAGCTATTCAGTGAATTTTAGAATTCGTTTTTGTTTTAGAGAGAATTAACCTCAAGGTTTAGAACCCTATTTCTAGAGAAGTAGAAGTCGTCTTGTTGAGCCTGTTCAACAAGATTGAGGTTTGGTTGTAAACTTGTGAGTTGAAATATTGAATACAAACAGATTGTGTTTTCTGATTAGTTGTTCATTGAGTGTGTTTGAATTAAAGTTCTATTCCGCAAGATTCTTTAATTCTGATTTCTAAGTATAATTATTCTTGTTTGGAATCGATCCTGACAAGTGGTATCAGAGCTTGGTTTCTTAGAAATCTACAATCATTATGGACAACACAGTTGAATCAAACAGTACTCTTGTTTCAAAGGTTCCCATGCTCAGGCCTAATGAGTTTGACATGTGGAAGATTAGAATCAAGCAGTATATTTTGCTTACTGATTATTCCATCTGGGATATTATAGAGAATGGTCCATGTGCTGAAGGAAGGGTTGGACCAGATGGCAAAAGACCCCCTCCAAAGACTGATGCAGAAAGAAAGGTTAGACAAACAGAGATGAAAGCCTTAAGCACTCTGCTTTTGGCTATTCCCAATGAGTATCAGCACCAATTTCATCACTGCACTGATGCTCAGATTTTATGGAACGCATTGGAAAAGAGATTCACTGGTACCAAGAGCACCAAGAGGAACCAGAAGGCAATTCTTAAGCAACAATATGAAAATTTTACTTCTACAAAGAATGAGTCTATGACTCAAACTTTTGATAGATTTAATAAGTTGATTGGAGAATTGGCTACAGTTGGAGTTCATATGGAGGCTGATGATGTAAACAGGAAGTTTCTAAGATCATTAGGTGAGGAATGGACAATGTATACTGTGTCTTTCAGACAGAATGACCAGTTAGAAGATAAAGAGCTTGATGATCTTTACAATGATCTTAGGGTATTTGAAGCAGAGGTTGAAGCCAAGAAGAAGCCCTCAGGATATGTGTATAATGTTGCACTCCTATCAGCATCAACTAATTCTACTGCTAACCCTGAATCAGTTAGTACTGCTGGTGGGGTCAATCAGGAGAAGGCCAATGAGTCTGTACTAGAAGCTTTCTTTTCTAGTCATGTTAACTCCTCATTAATTAATGATGACTTAGAACAGATCAATGCTGATGATCTTGAGGAGATGGATATCAAGTGGCAGATGGCTATGCTTTCTATGAGGGTGAAGAAGTTTATAAAGAGGACTGGGAGAAACAACTTTTCCCAAAGAAGAGAAGATGGTGCTGGGTTTGACAAGTCTAAGGTGGAATGCTACAAGTGTCATAAGATGGGACACTTTGCCAGAGAATGCAGAGGTGGAGTATCTCAAAACAACCATCAACAAGCTCAGACTGGAAGCTTCAACCAGAACAGAAACTCTGTTCAAGCCCTTGTTTCTCAACAAGGAATGGGATTTGATTGGAGTGATCAAGCAGAAGAGGCAATTCAGAATCATGCACTCATGGCAGAAGTCTCAGATCTTCCTACTGAGGTAAAATCTAATCTCTGTTCTCAAGCTTGTATAGACACTGTGAAAAAGTATAGAGATCACAACCAGGGAATGTGTGATGACCTTAAGAGATTAGAAAAGGATAGAAGAGATTATGTAGTGATTGTTGAGAGGTTTGAAGAACAAATTAAGGCTTTTCAAGCCAATGAACTTCAACACTCATATGATACAAACTACTGGAAGTGGGAAAAGAATGGTCTGGAGTTCCAACTGAAAGAGTCTAGGGAGGAATGTGAGAAATTAAAAGGAGAACTTGAGAAAGTAAAACTTGATGTTGAAAAGTTTTCATGTGCTTCTAAAGTCATGGACACCATAATAAATGCTCAAATCCACAGTAAGATGAAACCAGGCCTAGGGTACAATGCCACACCCCCACCCTACAACAACACATACATCCCTCCTAGGTCAGACCTGTTAGAAACCAAGGATAGGAAGGACTTACCTGAAGGAGCTACTAAAGTAGATCCATTAGATGAAGTTGTTGTTGAGGATAAAACTGAAAAAGAAGAGTCTAAGAAAAGGAACAAGAATGTCAGTGGTGAGATCCCCTTAGAGAATTACATCAAGACTAATGAGGAAGGTGGAAGTCCCTGGGATAAGAACAATGAGATGAAAAGATCTGAAAAAGGAAAGGGAGTTCATTATACACAGACCACTGTTGTGAATTCCAATACTTGTGAACATTGTTCTTGCAAGAATTCTCAAAAGAATGAACCCCAAAAACATGATAAAAAGAGGGGAAATCAAAGAAACTGGAATAATCAGTGGGCTCAAAAACAAGGAGTTGATCTGCAAAGGATTAACAGACCAAAACCTTGTTTTATCTGTGGCAAATTGAATCACCTTGCCAAACACTATTATTTCAATCCTATTAACCAAAGGATAAATTTTCAAAGAACTTTTCAAAAATCAAATGGTTATAGGAAGCCTGTAAGAAACCATGTGGCTAAGAAACAAGCTAAATCCAAAAGCCACATGAGGAAAAAGACTGAAAAAGAATGTGTCACAATGTGGGTTCCTAAAAGCACTAGTGTTAGTACTGCTGCCTCAGATAGTACTGCTGCTAGCAGTGTTAGTGCTTCTAACACTGTTAGTACTTCTTCTAGAAGCAATACTGCTGCTAGCAGTGTTAGTACTGCTAACACTGTTAGTACTTCTTCTAAAGATAATACTGCTTCTAGTGTTTGTGCTGCTAGACCAATCATCTTGACAAAGTACTCCAGTACTGAAGTTCCTCAGGTTGAAAAACTTATCCAAACTGAATGTAAGTACTTTGATGAGCAAGGGAGACCCAAGACCACTTTGGCTTGGGTTCCCAATAAAAACTAATTGATTTATCTTATGTGCAGGGCAACCAACAGCTCAAGGGGAAGAGCATCTGGCATGTTGATAGTGGTTGCTCCAGGCACATGACAGGTAACATGGCCTGCCTCAAGAATTTCAAAAGAATTGATGGAGGACATGTTGCTTTTGGGAATAATCCTGCAGGAGGTAAGATAAGTGGTAAAGGTGATGTATCAAAAGGTAAGATGACATTTGAGGATGTTTACTATGTTGAGTAATTGAGATACAACCTGTTAAGTGTATCACAGGTCTGTGACAAGAAACATAGTATATTATTTACTGATTCTGAATGCATTATTCTTGCTCCTGGATTCAAAGTAGTTGATGAAAACATGATACTATTGCTTATGCCCTGGTCTGCTTGGCCACTGCCAGGAAGTTTAATTTTTCACAAATGATTTTCAATGATCTTGTGTCAAACCTGGAATCCAAAAAAAGTTTTTATATGTACCCAAGGTTTGTCCAAGCAGTGATTACTCAGGAATTGACGGATTTGCCTCAATTTACTGAGGTATATGTACATAAACCCCCTAAAGGAAAGGTCTTCTCAAATATGAGAAGAACTTCCAGGGACTCGGAAGGAGTTGACACTCCATTGTTCTCTACAATGATGGGTGTGTCCCACACACAAGAAGGTATGGCATCAGGGTCAAGGCCCTCATTAGACCAACCTACTGATAGCCAAACCCCACCTTCAATCACCAAAGAAATTCCTCAGTCCATTCTTCAAAGACCCACTCCTCTCATAACCAAAAAGTTTACAAGAAGAATGGTACACAAGGATCCTTCCCTTGATGTACCTCCTACAAGCCCAAAGCCTTTAAGCTCTCTATTGGAGCATTCTCCAATAGAGAATATCGAAAGGGAAACCACAGGGGTGTCTCCCAACCCCAAGAAGGTGCTCACTAAGGAGAAGGTTGAGCATGTGAGTAGCAAGGCTGCCACTACTTCTGCTAGCACAGAGAAGGACAGTGGTAACATACCTAAGACCTTCCTCACGGCAACTCAGAATGAGAAATCATTCAGAGGTCCCAGGTGCCAAGAAACCACGGGGGTAGGCAGTGCTTTTGCTAGGCAAAAGACACCTACTAAAATTTCCAGTGATCCTTTAAAGGAGGTAAAAACTCCTAAACAAGGTGAGGATAGATATACATATGAGGAATTGATGGAAACCATTGCCAATATCAACACAGATGTTGTAAGTCAGTAAAAGGAGATAGATGGACTCAAGAAAGTGGTCCTATATCAACAAACACAGCTTGAGAAGCATAAGAAGCTGATTACAAAGTTGATGCACAGGAGGAAGAAAGCTCGGTATGTTCTTAAAAGAAGAAGCCCCAACAGTGATGCTCCCAAAAAGGGGGAGTCAGAAGCTGAATTCAACATGGAGAGTGCACAGGAAAAGGGGGAGAATGAGTGTGTTGAAGAAATTGCAAAAGAAGCAGAAACTGATCATGCAGCAGAAAAGGTTAATGCTGCTGAAATTCAGAAAGAAGCAGAAACTGAACCAACAGCAGAAACAAAAGAAGCAGCAGAAACAAAAGAAGCAGCAGAAACCATGCAAGAAACAGTATCTACAAAGGAAGAAGCAGCAGAAACAAATGAAGCAACAGAAACTAAAAAGCCTACTTTGGAAGAAGTTGAAGTTGCAGAGGCTTTGATTAAAGCCAAACATGACACTCCTAAAAGGCAAGAAGAAACCCTGGGTGAAAAGCTGGCGTCACTGAAAAGAACAAGAACCAAGTCTATAGCTACCAAGAGGAAAGTTGTCAAGAAACCTAGGGTAGAACCAGTGGTAGAAGAAAAAAAAGAAGAGGATGCTCCAGAAAAGAAAGATGATACAAAGGTTGCTGAAGAAGAAGTAGCAACTCCATCAGGTCAACCAAGTAATGCTCAATGTGATATGTATATCACTATGGTTGATACTGATCCAATCAAAGTTGACCCATTATCTTCCATGCCTCCTGAGATCATCTTCTGGGATACCTTGGTAGATCAGAGAAAGGAGTACATTAGAGTCAAAAGAGCAGATGGGAAGTTTGAGGTCTGTTCTACATGGGGAAGACTTATCAGAATGTGCTCTAGATCTGACATAGAGGAGATGTACAAGGTTGGAATGAAGCTGTATGGAAATATGCTGAATGAGAAAGGGATGTCTATCACCAAATTGGTTCTTGAATACCTGTGCCTAATGTTCAAACCAGAAGCAGTTCAGTATATGATAGAAAGAAATTTTCAAGCCATTACCAACTGGATGCTCATTGAAAATTGTGGAGTGTATGTCATCACACTTGACTATACATATCATGAGTATTATTTGGTGGATGTTGCATACAAGCACAACAAGAAAAGGTTGAATGGAATGCTACATGCTAAGTTGGCTTGCAACAAGGATTCTGAAATGGGAAGATACTTGGTGAGAAGGATTATCAATCAAAGCCTGGGTTTGAATCCTGATTTATGTGTTCATGATTAGGTTTTGGAAGCATCATCTGAAGAACTTGACTTCTCAACCTAAAAAGTCAAGTTAGGGGGAGATTGTTGGGAACTGAAGATTTGCTAAGTATGGTTAGTACTGCCAGAACAACAATACTACTGCCAGAGCAAAGTTACTACTGCCAGTAAAAGTTAATGCTGCTGGAACAATGTTAGTACTGCTTGTGCATAACGATGTTAATACTGCTTGTGATCATAATTATGGAATGCGAGAATGTTGGAGATAAAGATGGAATGAAAGAATATTCTGAAGATCAATTTTGTTTTGATAGTTATCTTGTAATTATTTAGTATAAATAGATTTTGATAGATAGCTATTCAGTGAATTTTAGAATTCGTTTTTGTTTTAGAGAGAATTAACCTCAAGGTTTAGAACCCTATTTCTAGAGAAGTAGAAGTCGTCTTGTTGAGCCTGTTCAACAAGATTGAGGTTTGGTTGTAAACTTGTGAGTTGAAATATTGAATACAAACAGATTGTGTTTTCTGATTAGTTGTTCATTGAGTGTGTTTGAATTAAAGTTCTATTCCGCAAGATTCTTTAATTCTGATTTCTAAGTATAATTATTCTTGTTTGGAATCGATCCTGACACTGGGAAATTGTCCTATCCGGACAACAACTCTCATCCGGAAACTTCCCTCATCCGGTAACTCATCCTCATCCGGAAACTCATCCGGACAACCACTCCCCAATACTTACCGGACGACGGCTGCGATACCACTTTGGGATCGAAACTTTGCTGACAAGCCCTTAATCTAACGATTTTGAGCTAATACTATATCATAACTTGTTTAGTTCATATCTTATCAAACCCCTTAGCAATAAAACACGATTTGTTGTCTAATTTCTCCCTTTAAGCATCATTTCACTTTTTAACCAAAACTCTCAAACAAAACCCATTTCAACAGAAAATCCAAGGTAAAGGTTTTGAAATAAGGATTTACCTGATGGAATCAAATGTAGAATCAGACTCCCCATCCACTTTTCTTCCAATTTGATGATTGATGGTGTTATTCCTTCTTCAATTGCAATGGAACCCAACCTTCTCATTTTCTCTCTTTCTCTCTAGCCGACACCCACACACACAAGGAGCAACTTCTAGGGTTTTTGTGCCCTTTTGTGGGTTTTTAGATCTTTACAAAAATTACAATCTGGTCCCTGCACTTTTAACTTTACCACTTTTCCCACAAAACTTTAATCTTTTCAATTTAGATCTTGGTTATTACAGTACTTGCAGTGTTGACACATCACCTATTATGTTGGACTTTGCTTTATATATTGATCTTTACCTTAAAACTCAATCATTTCACATGTTTCTTTAAATGAATCACAATTCTAAATGCTACTTTTTGTCATGAAACTGTCTACATTATATTTCATACAATGCTCTACACACAATATAACTATAGAATCACGTAAACGATAACACAAAAAAATATATTCACAACATATCCAATTTTTACTATGTTATTTTGATTATAAGATTTCGTTACCGCGCATCGCGCGGTTCACACCTAGTTTTATAAATGAACAAACACGAACACATGTTTGTGTTCGTTTAAAGAGTTTGATTGGAGCGCCTCATCATAGTAGGTGCACCTTTTTTAAGTGTTTTTTATGTTCACATAACTTTTTAGCAAATAAACACGAACATATCAATTTTCTAAATGAACGAACACGAACATAAGTTTCGTGTTCGTTTAAAGAGTTTGATTGGAGCGCCTCACTATAGTGGGTGCCCTTTTTTTAAGTGTTTTTACGTTCATACAATTTGTTATCAAACTAACACGAACATATCAATTTTGTAAACGAACGAGAGCACGAATACAAAAATTCATGCTTGTGTTTGTTCGTTTAAGTTAAACGAACGTAAAAGGAAAACATGAACAAGCCTTCGTTCGGTTTGTTTACAACATTAGTTTTTACTAGGTTAGGTCCGGCCCCTGAATGTTTTTCTCTTAATATTCTTCGTGTCTATTTAAGAAGTTTCATCTTTTTGGTGCTATTTATAAAGGTTTTATTTAGGATATATCAAGGAAAGATGGAAAGGAAATCATGAAATTCCATGCCCCTGTGAGATTACAAATATGTGAGCTTTGATTTAAATCAATTTACGGATTAAATTGATCGATCTCCATGGTTGTCGATATTTTCATCGTTCTCATATCAAGGTAGGATGAGAGAACAAGGTGTATGTAGATTTATTCTCTTATTAAAGTCAATTTATCTAGTTCCAAATAGTTTGCACAGAATCCAGTCCAGTCCATATTTGACAACCATATAACTATTGTTTTTTAAAAGCTAATTAAGATAACCTAATTTAGCAAAAAAAAATGTTTTTTAAAAGCTAATTAAAATAGTGTATTTGTGTTGGATGTTTGTACCGTCTATATTTTCTTTTTACGTCATTTTACTAGCTAGTTAGTTTTTTTTAGTTTATTAGTAGTAATAACTTATTAGTCAACATGCAACCAGGCAACAAGTAGCTAATAAGCTAATTTATGGAACATATCCTTTAAAGGACATTTTCAGAGTGGTTTATGGTGCCAACAAATGTTCAAACATGTTAATAATAGACGACGGGTATGAACCCATCTGGTCGTTATCCAACAATAAACTATAATAAACCAATGGTTATGGACCAATCCAAACCTTGATCTACCTGCAAGCTTAAAATCTAGCAGACATCAATCAGAATCACATGCTTCCAACAAACTACATTCAACCAAAAGGATTTAGAAAGAGAATACATACATACAAGGCAAACAAACTATGTTTGTACTTGGATTATGAATATACATGCACGGTATCGGCTTTCACGACGAGCCAAAAGTAACGACCCCCATTTTCCTCATCTTCAACCCCCCCCCCCCCCCCCCCCCCCCCTTGAAACCAGGCGTTAAGGGGGGAAATATAAGCGCAAAACGAGTTGTTGCAAAATATCAAGAAAGAAAAGACAAGGCGCAACCAAAGCTCTTTGTAATGTTGTTTTGCTAGTGTTAAGAAGCCTTTGCTTCCATTGCAACCTCTTGATGCCAATCAATATGACCACCATTTCTTTATGCAGAAGAGAATTAGGAATATTCATTTACATATGATTGTTCCTAGATGTCAATGTGCTAAGTCTTCATTTCCGATGCCTACGCTTGACTTATCAATCATTCGGACATTATATTTTTCATAAACTCTTGTTCGGTTTTCTGCCCACCACTGTTCTGCTTGCTTCTCACTGAATCGCTTCCGGCTGCATTCAGTCATTTCAGCCCATGTTAAATAAACCAAACCAAACTAACGATTCCAATATATCCCATCTGGAGGTAGGGCCCGGGGGTGGGGTGCACGCAAACCTGCCGTCTACCCAACAGAGAGAAGTGGCTGTTTCCATGAATTCCCCGGCTTGTGTGAAGTGCGCAAGGGGAAAAAAAACTTGCTTTAAAGAAAAGCATCGTTAAATGTTCTCCTCTAAGGTCAGAATTTCATGGTTGCTTTTAAAAGTTTGTGTTCATATTAAGATAACGCAGTAAGAGTGTCGATTTAGGTCTACTTGGGAACTATATCCGAATTCAATTGTTTTAAGAAACTCCATCCTTGCATTAGTTTGCCTCTGGACCAGATCTAGAACAGTTTGTGTAGCCATAAATGTTGCTGTACTAATTGGAATCTTTGGACATAGTATGCCATCCCATTGTAAATAATCGATCGTGTCATAGATCCATAGTGGTCTTGAAATCATATAATAATGGAAACAACAACCCCAGTTGCCATCTTTATATCTGGTTTACTTGTAAGTATTACTGGTACACTTTTATGATCGAATTAGATCTATTTGGTTCAATGTAATACCTATTGATGTTTGTTTAAGCTAATTGTGTTCTTGTATAAAGCATTTTGTACGTTAGTTAGTCTTGCACCAGATCTAGAGCTGTTCTTAACATTTTGTGTAGCCATAAATCCTATTGTATTAATTAGAATATGTGGATTTCATATACCATCTGACTGTAAATAATGGATCTTGTCATAGATCCATTGTGGTCTTGAAATAATATAATAATAAAAACCGCAACTCAAGTTGCCATCTTTATATCTGGTTTAATTGTAATTTTACTGGGACACTTATTTTTGTCGATTTAGATCTATTTAGGGATCAAGGCGAAGGATCTTGTGACAAGTTGAGTTAACATGAGAAGCGTGAGAAGTGGATTTGAACCCTTGATCACTTTTAATCTCAACCCATCCATGAATGGTGTTTGATACGGGGATTGATCCGGTGCATCTTATCCTAATGTGCATCCAACGGTTGATAACCACTTCTCACGTTAACTCAACTTCTCATCGGAACCCAACCCTTAGGATCAATAGGTGAATTTAATACCTATGGAAGTCTGTTTAAGTTTATTGTGTTATTGTGTAAAGCATTTTGTACAGAATAAGTTATAGTAAATGGGCAGCTGAAAATAGCAATACCTGAAGCGGACTCGTTTGAGATCTTTGGCGCCTCCAGGTAGGGGTGTGAGGGTAATATAAACGCCAGGCTCATCCTGCTCAACCCATTCATCATCACCCTGAGATTCACCATCTTTGCTTCTGCTACTGTTTCTTGCCGCTGCTTCTGCTTTGTTGTGGCCTGAACTGCGGTTAGTGATGGCATTGGGTTTTAACTGGCTGTTAGACCCATTGGAATCTGATTCTTCGCATGGTACTGATTGACCACCATTGGGCCGATCAATTAGAGCATTTGCTAAAATGTCACTGGAAGCAAGATTGGATCCAAAGGATGTAAAGGAAGAAGATTTGATGTTCCTGGCAGCTCCCACAGGCAACCTTTCCGCCATGTCTTTCAGCTGTTATTAGATACAAAAATAGAGGATAAGGATATAGAAAGTCCAATTGCATCTAAATATAAGTTTTCTTGAGATTTTTCCTTTTTGAAAATACAGTATATATGTTTGGAAGTTGGAACAATTCTTCTATCAAAAAGTATCTAAAAGAACTAAATTTGAGGAAATAATTATGCAGGGTTTACTACTTGTAGATAGGGCTCAAAGGTGAAAAGCAATTCATTTTTGACATTGTTCATCTCGAAACGGTCTAAATTTATCAATTAGACAGCAAAACAATGTCACAACCTACGATATAAAACTTAATGATCTTAAAACTACTCTTACTTGGGCAGTAAGTGATTTAATCACTTCTTTTGCTGCTTTGCATTTTGAGCTCTCTTCCCCTGCGATAGCCATTGCCTCCTTCAGCTGTTTAGAGGTTCTTTCTAGCTCCATCTCTTGAAGTTTTGCTTTACGAGTAAGATTTTCTACCTGAGATTACCATTTTGCAATTAATAAAGATATCCTCAACAAAGTCAAGTGACACTAGATGATTGTACTACAGATACACTTGTAATTATACAGAGGGTATTTTATGCCGACCAACTGCTTTGCATGCACGATGAAGTGATCAACTAAAATTATATAAACATCATGCAATACTAATTATTTTGCGAATGAACATTAGTTTTCTATCAGATGCACAAAGTAGTGTTCCCTCCATCCCATGCAAACCATAACTATTGCCTCTAGTCTGATAAAAAGGGTTTGACTCTCAGCTGGAATACTAAAATACCCTTTATTACAAAAAGGAATGGTACTTGTGGACCAAAAACAATATGATCAACATCTGCAACATCACAATGGAAAAATAGGTATTTAGCTTGAAAATTTTCAAAAAAAAGGGAAATGTTGTAGTTAGCGGTCAACACCTCCAAATGGAAATTATAAACATTTATTATGGGAAAGGGGGGTATCACTTTAAATCTTGAACCACACATGTCTTCTTGTGAAAATAGATAAAAATTAGTAGCAGTTATAACATTTATGAACACATTGGTCAACATAAATTGATGTTAAAGTTGCAGCAGATTCTGACCTGTCAACTCCCCATCCCAAGTGCACATAACAAACATGCTAATAAGAATATAAATCAAGAAGAATTTGTGTCATGAACTAGACCTAGACCGCATACTTTCACATGATAAACGTTTCAGTAAAGCCAAAGATTCAGTTCATATGTGATACTATCCTAAAAGTCTTTTTCCTTCTCATATTTATTTAACTATTTATTTGTCTTCCCTTATGCTTTGAATGCCCATTTCTACATCCTCTTGTAATTCGTCATAAAACCGAGGATTATATGCAATTCAATAAGATAGCTTACCAATGTGATGCAAGAAGATATTATATACCTGTGCTCTTAGATTTACAACTTCTTGGCTGATGCTATCATTTGTCCTTTTAGCATCATCCATTACGATCTTTGGTGAAGATAGTCCACCCAAGGTTGGTATTGGTGTGGTTGAGCGAGGAGGACTTGGGCGTCTCGATATTGGAGATGTTGCTCGAGATACAATTCTTGAACCAGGAACCGAAGCAGAGAAGAACTTTTTGGAAGATTCAAAAACTGGATTGAGAGACTTCGATATGTTAAGAGCTCCCCATTGAGAGCTTCCATTGGGTATAGGTGAGACACGACTGCTATTAAACTCTAATTTCTTATTGCGCTTTGAAGTACGGTTTTCAGCTGGTTTCAAGGATTCCATTGATGAAAACCTAGCAAGACGAGGACGAAAGTTCGGATCCAACTTATCATCTTTGTCATTTACCTCATTCAAACCCTGATTCACACTTCCTCTTCTACTCACAAAAGACTGTGATGAGGCATCGGTTTCAATAGTTTTCTTCAATTTATTGACACAGTTATCACAGACGCGATAAGGTTTGTTTGGGTTCAAAGCCATAGAGGCCCTTAATGACTTCTTGCTACTGCAGGAATGACAGAATACAAGTCCACAATTATAACAATTATGACGTTTTCTTTTGAAATTGAACGGTAGGTGGCAGCCAGAACACATAGACTGATCAGTTCCTGAAACCCACTTATGAAGGCATATAGCTGCAGTAAAATTAGTACCACAGGCTATACTTTTAACTTGCTTGTCTTTTAGGGCTTCTACTAGGGTGGGAGAATTTCTATCATCTATGTCTCCATGACCAAGTCGGCCATTAGCGCCCTTACCCCAAGTATAAACTTCTGTCCTTGAAGTTAAAACTGCAACATGATATGCACCACAAGCTATCTCCTCAACAAAACTCTTTGAGAGCTTGCCTTCAACACGAGTAGGGAGTTTTCCGTCAGCATGAGGATTTCCAAGTTGACCATAAACATGACTCCCCATGGTGTAGACATGACCTGAAGTTGTAAGTGCTACTGTCATGCTATGTCCACATGCAACTTGACAAAAGTTGGGATCAACAAGTGCAGCAACACAAGTAGGTACTAGCTTAGTTTCCTTGTCACCATGCCCAAGTCTACCTTTATCACCATCTCCCCATGTAAATAGTTTTCCTGAAGAACAATTACTAGAACTTGAATTCCCAACCATAACTTCTACAACTGCAGCAGTATGCCAGACACCACAAGCAGATCTAACAGTTCGAAGTCCTTTGAGAGATTCGACTTCCCGTGGCTTTGAAACACTTTTCCGATCTCCATGCCCCAAAACACCAAATGTTCCATCACCAAAAGTAAACAGTTGACCAGCAGAGGTCACCACAGCAGTATGCCAGGGTCCACAGGAGATGAAAGAAACGTGGATACCCTCTAATGGTCCATTTACTCTTTTTGGGACCCAATGGCTTACTTCATTCCCATGCCCAAGAATCCCAAAATGTCCATCACCCCATGTGTACAGATCACCAGAGAGTGTTACAGCACATGTGTGATGCTCGCCACATGCCACAAGCTCAATGTTTGTATTGCTGAGGCCATCAATAAGCTTTGGGTGTAAAACATCTGAATCTACACCATGCCCGAGTCTCCCCCCTGATTCCTCACCCCAAGAGAAGATCTCCCCTTGCTTGGTTACTAAGGCAGCATGCCTTCCACCACAAGCAATATTCTGAACATCAAGAACAACGGCAGATTCTAAGGCTTTTGGCAATAAAGAATCCATCTTAGCACCAACTGAACTCCCCACTCTGTGGGGTCCACCACTCACATCACCATCTCCAGTGATTTCCCCCCAAAGAAAAACATCTCCTAAGGCATCCCCATCATCATGACCGGAACCTTGACTTGATGAGCTAACAGCACTTGATAAGCTTACTCTAAAGGCATCTACCCCAATTACCCTCGTGTTGCCATGGATGCTATCAGAACCTCGAGATGACAACGAATGGACAGAACCACTGGCAGAATCTGAAGGGAAAAAACCCTTGGGCGGAACCTTATAAAAGTTCACTTCTGAAAATACCTTATCTGGAGCATCTTTAGGAGGGCTTCCGTATGGGCTCTGAAGCGGAAGCTGATCGCCTGTGTCCTGAATACGCAAATATAAACATGGTATGTAGCCTATGTATTTGAAAGTAATCATGATTTGAATACATGGAAATGTACACATGGAAATATATATATATATATATATATATAGCCTTAGGTTCAATAGAGAAGTACAAATATTTAGAGAAATAGAGAAGTAAAAAAACACGGGACCGTTCATATATGAACGTTCATATATAAACAGTCATATATGAACGTTCATATGAACGTTCAGATATGACTGTTATATGAACGTTCATTTATGAACGTTCATATATGACTGTTTATATATGAAAGTTCATATATGAACGTTCATATATGACTGTTATATGAACGTTCATATATGAACGTTCATATATGACTGTTTATATATGAACGTTCATAAATGAACGTTCATATAACAGTCATATATGAACGTTCATATGAACGTTCATATAACAGTCATATATGAACGTTCATATGAACGTTCATATGAACGTTCATATATGACTGTTTATATATGAACGGTCCCGTGTTTTTTTACTTCTCTATTTCTCTAAATATTTGCACTTCTCTATTGAACCTTTCCCTATATATATATATATATATATATATGAAGGGACGCACACAAGCGTGTGAACATTTAATTGCGTGTCTTATTATGTACATCAGGCTAATTAGAGATGATATACCTTCTGTGAGCTATCACCACTACCAAATGGAGAGTGTAAAGGAGAGCTTCTGCGTGTATAGGTCCTGGGACTATTAGCTTCTGATGGGATTCCATCACTCCTTGATTCTGTTCTCCATTTTCTCTGATTGCCACGTGATATTAGTGCCTTAAGACCACTAAACCATACATCGGCTTCATCCTTATCCTTGCAGATCTAGAAGAGTGAATAATTGAGCCACCAAATACGAGAAGATCAATAGAATCACCAAAACCTCTTCCTATTTGGCAGATAATAGTACAACATGGCAAAAATCAACTGCCTCACAAAAATGGATGAAACTCTTACCAAATCCAAAGACCTATCATTATATATTAGCGAGAATGATTGATACTCCTTCTCAGGCCGCGGATACCTTTGAAAGATCGGCTAGAAAATAAAAAAAATCAAAATAAAATGTTAGTCCATGACAATTGAAATGCATACAATTGTGATACATTTAACGTCCAAGTAAGACAACGGCTTTATATCCTAGGCAAAATTGTGTGTTATGAGAACAAACCATAAAGAAAACCCAAATTCCCTATCTGAACATGACCAACAGTTGTATATCCATACATATATATTATACATGTGTTTTCCTTGACGGAAGCTACTTTAACTATTTACTTATATGTAATCTGAAGATCTTCTCCAAGACCCTACTTCATCTTATCAAGTGTAAAGCAACAGAAGTGACTTATCACATTCAGTGATTAATATCAACCACAACTAATAAGACACACATTCAGTTGTAACAGCTGAATTGGGCTACTATTTACCCTCTTAAGTTCTTCATATAATCTGCAATGCTGTTATAGATGATTCTATTACAGTGATATTAATGATGTGAAGCGAAATAGCAAGTCCATAAATAGGTTTACCAGCACATGTGCATTTTTCCTTAAATTGAAGAAAGGGTATATTAAGGTGGGGTAGGTTCAGATAAAGAAAGATCAATAGGATGTAAACCTGAGGTTGGGATATCTAAACGAAAAACTAGAATCTCACTAGAGTCGGGAGCAGGTAAAGTCATGTCATGGACTGTACCAATGTGTATTTACCTCCTGCAGTATACGTTAAGAAGAAGTAGATAGAATCACCATGGTACGAAGGTCAAAATAAGCAGAAATAACCTCAACCATGAACTTTGGATACTCAAGACCACGGTCATGATGATTCATGACTAGGAGACTGAATAGGAAAAAAAACATAATTTAAGAAAATAACATCAATGTAGATAAAAATATTCTAATTCGAAACTTTAACACCATTAGCCCTTTTGTAACCTAGAATAGAAAACAACTATTCAAACGGTTTGCCCCAGCATCACGTTTGGCAAAACCAGACGCAAAATCATCTACATAACAAATATGACTAAAGATTTATAAGATCAACTTGAAACATATAATCATAAAAAACAAGATATTTAAGGTATTTTCCTTTTTAAAGCAATACATGACGCATAGTTTACCATACAATTAGCAGCCAGAACTGCGTCCCCAAAACCAATGAGGAACATTATAATAAATTAACATGATATGGATCACCTATAGGAAATGTTTATTTTTATGTTCACAAATATCATTTTTGTTGAGGGGTGTAAACTTACGATGCTTCATGCAGTATCCTTCCATACTCTTATTGCAGAATTGTCAGAAACAATCTTTTGCTTTCTCATTGCATAGGATTTTGACATAAAATCAAAGTTTACTTCAGATGCACGAAAGCTAAAAAAACTATTTATAGTATATGAGAAATGGTACAGGTAGCATGTGGCCTGCTAACCAAACACTGCAAAGTATTGTAATCCAAATAAAGTTGTCACGAAAATCCAGAACAAGGGAACTTACTACTCTTCTGGTACCTCCATGAGATTTCATGATAACATGAACAAGGCACCTCAACAAACTGATTCCTTCAACATTGTTTAAGTTCATGAAACCTTCTTTTGCCCAAAAAAAAGAACAAGACAACCCAAATTGGACCAGAATAAAGAATCCACGTCATTGCTAAACTCATCATCTACATTGCCAAGCAGACCACCTTAGGAAATTTTGACTATGAGCAGTCCACGAAACCATACGTCCACATCAAGGCAACACACCTTTGTTGTGCCGCACCAGCGTGTTAGTCATCCAAGAAACCAAATCATCTTAGCAATTATTCAGCACATCAGGTTGTCAATTTAGTACTTGCAAATGGCATTGGCGTTAAAATGAAAGATGGAAGGGGTACCCGCAAAAAAAATGAAAAGTAAATTAAAGCCAAAACCAAAACAAAGACTGGCAGGTTTTCTACGAATCTATATCACCTATATAAAACCCACCTTCGAGAAAAGAAGCACCTGATGAAGGTGATTGATGTGAGATTGGATGCTTGGGGACAGAAAAAAAATGAAACCCTAGCACAGAAACAGAAGAGCCTGTTCTATCTAGAAATGAAACAAATGGATCATCAAAACATTTCTCTTCCAACACATTCAAATCACCATATTCAAACATACAACTCTTGGACAGGACCCTTATTGGAACCAGACTATCCAAATCAAACTTGTGATCTTGCATATTACATCAGCCGCAAGAGAAATATCAGATTTACCATACTGGATAATGTCAATGGCGTAAAAGAACCATATCCACACACTGAACTGACTGAAAGGCACCAGTCCCAACTTCTCTAAAGAGGAAATATTTCTGAAATTTCTCCAATAAATGTGGGGTAATTACTGGGTCGTGAGAAATCACAGCAAAGAACCTCAATAAAAATAGATCACTTTCCTTAAGCAATATTTCGACCATAACTGCCTGGGTTGCACGAAATTTGCTCGCGGATAATCTCAATTTAGACCCTTGATTTTGGCAGAAATCGAGAACTCTTAAACAAATTAGAAGTTGTAACGTTTTGTGTATTAAAACCGAGAATGAATGCACATTAATAGGTCCAGAAGGTGATTTACCATCTGAATCCAAATCTGACCTTCTGAAGGCTCTTACCTTCTAGAATGAAGGTCTTCTAAACCAAGCCTTCTAAACTAGTCCAGAAAGCATATGGCTTTTTGAACCAGAGTCAAACTTAGCATTTTCAGAAAGCATGTAGCCTTCTAAACCTTGTTTCTGAATACCACCTAGTGCATACCGTTAAGGTTTCAGGTGCTAGGGTGTGGCCCCCTTGACCCCCGCCATATGGCAACATCTAGCTACCACAGGTTCCAGCTAGCTTATACAAGTGTACAGTCTACACCTCCTAACCCATATTATAGCTTAACTACCAAACCTTCCATTCTCTTGTGAATCCAACTACACAAAACCACTTGATAGTTCACTAAAATCACCAACATAAGAAAGGTGGAAAAGCACTTATCATATGTGATAACAACAAAAGGTGAGACACAACATGAAATGATGGCGTAGACGAACTTTCTTCAGCAGAGAACTGCAACTGTTCAGATTATAACCCAGTCAATAGGTGCATTTTTCTTTTGCTGGGGCTAGGGGTATGAAGAAAAAAGATAAATTGTACCATTGACAAATTAATCAAAAAGGCCTGAGAGACCAACAAAATGAAACCTACGGAAACAGTTAAAGAAAGTATTAATTAGTTGCATTTGTATCATATATCTCTTAACAACATTCATGACGATTTCATTTTTCGTGGCCTATTAAAATTCAAGCTGAACATCACATAAAGATTATATTTAAAGTATTCAAGATCATTGTCATTTATATTTGATACTTATACAGCGATGTTCTCAATACATCTGCTATTATAGAACCCATAAATGAACATAAAATTACTTCAAATAAATAAACAACAGGAAGAAGGAAAACAAAAAAGAGAAACAATTCAGAATTAGATATTCCTAGTCTTCCAAAAAAATTCTAATTTTGCTACTATCTCCCTTGACCTTTCTCCCTTCTCCTCTAACCCATCACCTCCTCTTCCACATATACCATAAACACCCTTTCATTCTCTGTGGCCTTGTGCTCTCTTTGATATTCATATGGGGATATATAGTTGGGTTGGGTTCCGGTGAGAAGTTCCAAATTTGGTGAGAAGCGTGAGAAACGAGGAAGTGCTTAGCCTATAGGTATGTATTGTTATCCTATTTCAGTGACAAAAGTCTTTCTTTAACTTCTTTGGCAGGTTTATTGATAGAGATTAATCGTTTTTTCCCGGATGCGTTGACGTTTATCAACCGTTGGATGAGAAATGGACGAACATTAGGATGAGAATGAGATGCACCGGATCAATTCCATTTTAAGCCGCAATTCATGGGAGGGTATTTGATTAAAAGTAATCAATGGTTTAAAAGCACTTCTCACCAAAAATGGCACTTCTCACCAAAAATGGCACCTCTCACATGATCCCATGCCTATATAGCTAGATGTATATATTATGGAATTAGATCTGCTCAATGCAACCATAAATATATTGAAGTATGACCTTCCTAGATGGAGTAGGTGTGACGGGGTTGGTATTGAATGAATTTTGAGAGGGGTGGCTCATTTCAAGCTCGCATCGTGTAAATTGTGACGACCATGATGAGTTGACCTAAGGACTTTTCAGTTCTTCTATTTTTTGTACAAGAGTTTTCATAGGAGCAAGTACATGAACTTTTTAGTCTGCCTATGTCTCTTATCGTAGCCATTTTATGAGTTGATTTTTTCCTGAAACTCAAACCCATTTGTCCAAACCATAACCTGTTCCACAATCAAAGGTCTATCTATACATAGCAAACCATGTAAGAAGTATATCCTGTATTATTTATTATTCATTCAAAATGGATAATCATTGATCTCAGCTACCAATGTACTTTTTAGAACTAATTGAGATTATGTAAGAGTTTTTAGCGCCCGGTATCATTTTCTCCTTGTAAGCCCTAAACTGAGATGCGTTACCGAGGTTTCAAGGTACTGCTCCAGAAACCCTAGTTAGAATAGCTATTTTCTGCCAAGGAAACAACTTACAGTTCGCTGCCCTGAAACAATTCTGGAGACATGGCTAAGTTTAAGGTGCTTTTCCTCTTTCCCAGAAAACCATATGAGAACCGATTCATCCTGAAACATCAGAGGAGATCCAGGATTATTTGAGTAGTGAAGTATCATATACCCAATTATAATAAGATTACATAATTAAGCTGAAAAAGATGCTAAGCAGTCGTTGCACAAACTTTCAGTAGCAAGCACCTAATGTTCATATTGTAAAGCCTACTTTTTCACATGCACCTATTGTCCACATTGTTAAGCATTCATTGCAAAACGTCAGCAAGCACCTAATGTGCATGTAGTATACACATGGCCCAACTATTTCATGTGGGTCAACTGGGAGCTCTTCTGACAATGGAAGCCATGATAAGGAAAATCAGAGTGGTGTTACAAGAAAAGGGAATGAAGATTGATTTGAGGTTCTGATAAACATAACAAATATTATAGGAGGGTAAATAAATCAGAAAGAATGATATCAAACTTACATTAGCCAACCTGAAAGGACAAAACTTAGGCTTCCCTCTTCTCCCATATTTGAGAAGATAAGCCCCCTTCTTTAAAGCAGTAATGGCCTGTAGTAAATATTAGCCAAAAACCCAGATTAAACAGAATTCAGCGCATTGGCTGCTATAAAGAAAGATGCTAGAACATGAACATAACCACTTCATAAAGTAATATCATTATGTTGTCACTTAATTCCAAACTGGTAGCAGTTACCACCAGAACTGCAGGAAGTTCATCTAACCTACTATTACCTGATGTCAGTGTTAAGACCAGGAAAAAGTTTCACCTAGAGAAAACAAATGAAGTAAAGGATCCCGTTGACTTCTAATGTAGAAACTTGATTTATACGGATTTGAAAAGCCCAGTCTGTCATTTATAGGAAGACAAGAAAATTGTATATTTGATGATCTTGTCCCGGTTAAATAATTTTAAGATTGTTATGTTAATGGAGATATTTAAAACAAGATCATGAATATGGTGGAAGTCCGTTTTAATCTACTATATCAGCCATCAATATTCACTACTGGAGATCAAAACTCTAACTGAACCAAAACCAAACTTGCCAAGAATATCCCATCCAGGGGACAGGGGGGTACTGGAGGCATGAGATATACCAGAGATCAAAACTATATTGGCATCTACTCTGTAAACTAGTTTTGAGATTTAATACTTAATGCAGCAGGGATGCTAGGTGCATTAATTTTAGCCTGCAAATTAGGGTTGTCTGCCTACAACAATGTGAGGTGGAACCTTTTTAAAGCTTTATTAAGTCTATTGATGCATTTTGATGGCTTCCGGAAGTCAATGGCAGATCAATTGGTCTTTGGTTGAGTGGTGACGATGATGGAGTTTATAATGTATCAGGCATCAGCACTATGAAAGGGTGATTAAAGAGCATACATGACATCATGCAAGAGTTTATGATATTTCCATGATGTCATGAAATTCAAAATTTGAAGGATATGTGTTTGTCATTTTAAGTTTGCTTTACCTTATCTGGTTATTTAATAGAGTTAATTACTTTTGAATTTGGCATTAAGTACATATATTGCTCATTTGCTCCATGTGACTTTTAAGTGCATTTGCTTATCGTTTAAGAAACTAGAAGGCATCTACACCAAACCCGCCACATTAAGTTTTCTATTTATTAGAAATAAAGACAAAGAGCCTGCAGTCATGAGTATTTATTTTAGTGTGTAGATAATTCAAGATCGTAGATAGATAAAGCAGTAAATGAGATTCACTGAATATGGTCAGAAAGAAGATGGCATAGTCGAAATGAAACCATACTCCAGTTTTTGCCAAATTAAAATCATTGACTACAACACAATGCTTTTAAGGTAATATTAACTTGGCTAGACATGCGCTACAGTTAAAATGAATTTTTGTCACGTATGAAAAATGTGCTGACATTTCATTACATGTAAACTGTTAATCGGCTTCTAAGATTGTCTTAGGGAGAATTCACCGTGCTCACAGTATAAACTTATCTAATATGAGCTTAAGTCACATGGAAATAAATAAAAATGCTACTTGCTAACGTTGATAATGGTTGTACTGTGAGATAAAAAAGAAAAGGAAATCCTTTTGCATGTTCAAGAGAACAAAATTGGCACTCCCTCAAGTAACGTACTCGTACAAATGGCATACACCTTGAGGGGTGAAACCACTACAAACACCATGTTATTCAGGAATATACACCGGCGGCCGTAATTATAATGGTCCTAAGGTAGCGAAATTCCTTGTCCGGTAAGTTCCGACCCGCATGAAAGGCGTACGCTCTTGTATGTTATCTGTTACAGATACAGACCCGTACGTGAGATTTTCATCTCATAAGGCACCTCCCATGTATGGTTAGGTTCCATTTGTATAGTTGGTGGAATTTGGCATATCTTAACCAAACCCTTCGGGGATCACATTAGTAGGAATATAGGCCGTCTCCAGCTTCTATCCTTTCTTTTCCGCTGGCATCCCGCATTCAAGCCCGCGTCACCCGCTTTACCCTTGAAGCAATTCCTCGAACAACAGAACAAGAAAGAGGTCTCTTCCTGGCTCTTTTGATATATTCTGAAGCATAAATGTGGACATACGCTCCACTTAATGATGATTAACAATGCTCATGAACCTTACAAGAAGATGTAGGGACGTTATAGATCATTGCTCATTTTCTTTCTTTTGGCTATTTCCAAAGCATGTTATGATCAAGGTTCTAA
This sequence comes from Saussurea involucrata, assembly GCA_033807775.1. Classification (NCBI taxonomy): domain Eukaryota; kingdom Viridiplantae; phylum Streptophyta; class Magnoliopsida; order Asterales; family Asteraceae; genus Saussurea; species Saussurea involucrata. The sequence goes on from CM066322.1 coordinate 118,794,230, forward strand.
ATGGCGTGAGAAGTGGCATGGCGGTGAGGCCAAGCCTCAAGCCTTAGGAGCCACAACGTTTTTCAAGGCATGACTTATGGTGGAAAATCTGTATATTGTATAATATATTATATGTGTGTATAGATATATTTTCTACTATTACTCAATGAGTCAATGATATTAAACAATTTAAATTAGTTATATATTAAAAACTAACAAGCCATTATAATGGTAAGAAAAATCAAATATCAGGTCACGAAAACCGCACAATAGGCCATGGCCTGCCACAAGCTAGATGTGGCGTCAGACACAATAAGGAAAGTAGGACAGTTAATTATGGCAGAGCACTACAAACAAAATTGCCAGTAGTGCTCCGAAAAAGGCATCTGCCTGTCTATATATCCTATATTCAGTTAGAGACCATCCGTTCATTTATACGATTCTTTTCACCATGGTGTACACATTTAACCTTCAAAGTTATTACTGTAACTAGATTCGCACTTACATTACATACAAATTTATGTGGCTTAAGTTAGGAGTACTGCCATCAGCACATCCAGAACACCAGAAATTATGTAAAAATCTCTTTGGTACGTCCGCAATGGAAGGATCCCAGAGCTTTTAGTTCAAGTTATCATGGCTGATATTTGATGGCTTGCCCAAAAATTCCTTTTGTGGTACATTTGGGTCATTTCAATAGACATACAAGTAACAAAGGAATTTTGAAGCAAATGGTAGATGGGAAATGGATGCAGGAGTTTCAATAAGTCACTCTCGGATGCTTAGAATTTCAGGCCTCCACTCTTACATCTCTCAGGATTGAATATATCTATAAAACATACATATGGCTTTCATACATACAATTTCACAACAGGAGCATAAATGTTAAAACGTTTTACTTGTGCAATTTTCACTTATGTTGGTTGTCACTCGGACTACAAATTCTATTTGTAGTTAGGCCCCAATAATTTACTGAATGCAAGATTGGTGGTGTGGGACAGGGAAGAGTGAGAAATTAGAGGCCTCTAGGATTTGTAAGAAAACCCCAACTGAATGCAACAAATCAACAACCAGCAAAAGCTATGGCTAGAAATAAATAGTCTCAGATTAAAAGACATGTGGTCCACACTTGGCATGGTCAACATAATGAATTTGCCCAAAACTCAGCACTCAACTCTTACCTATCTTCACTTTCTTTCCAGACCTATAAAAAACAAAGACCCTCCTCTACTATAACACATATCTTTAATAGCAACCTAGATGCTAGAGCACAATGCAGCCCAAGCAACATCCTTCTCACCTCCATAAGATATTAGTGAAAAGGCAGTGTGCATCTGTAGCAAAGACCAAAGGAAACCATTCAAATAAACATAATGGTGTAGTCACCACAGGCAGCGTCTGAACTGGGATAAAATAAAATAAATGGATAAAAAGGACATTTGATGGGCAATCCCAAGGAAAATTTAGGCAATTCATCATTCAATTGATGGACCTGTCATGGCATACCCATTTGTTGTCAAACACAGGGATGTGAACCAAATTCACTAGAAGAAGCACAACCACACAAATTATCTGCTAAAACTCACTGCATTATGCTAGTATTCCAAAACATGGCAAATCATAAAATACACATTGTTTAAGTTCCAAATACAGACCTTGGGAACACTTTGTCTTAGATGTTTGCAAGTTGTCTATGTTTAGATAGCATAAGCACAAATTACATACACACTGCATCATGGTTATATCTCCCAACATGCACAGATTGTCAAATCAGTAAATAACAATATTCTAACTTAGCATAAAGACCTAGAAACGCAAACAGTAAGTATTTGATGTTTTGTCAATGTTAATGCGGCTGATTAGTGAACATTCGTTAAAACCCTACCAAATAGAGACAACTCTAAAAATTTCCACTTAATTTACCTGCTCAATGTCCCTTTCAACTTGCCCACCTGTCCGACTAGCATCTGAAGTCATCCTCGGAGTCTGCAACAACATCATCTGAGACTACACAACCCAAACCTAACTACCAGTTTCAACAATAACAATCAACCTCATCCTTGTTTTTAATTAAATGAAACTCCTTCCCTTATCCATCAAATTCATCGCAATCCCTTTAATATATGCACATAATACCCGCACCGAAGATTGAAATCCAATTCATCGCAGCAAACTAGCAACAGGTCTGCTGAAATTGAATCAGCGTTGAGTTAATTTGCGACAGATTCGATTACAATGAGAGAGAAAGTTGCGTAATTTGACGGCTGGCGGAAGTCTAGGTGTTTGAAAGCTTCAGATCAGGGTGAGAAAGGTGTAGTAAATGGCTGATTGATCTTGTAATCAGAGAGAGAGAGAGAGAGAGAGAGAGGAGTCTACAGGTATTCACAGGGGAGAGAGTTCGTTGGGTTGGGGGTGCTAAAAAGCTTCGAGTAGAGTAGTATATGAGCAAGAAATCAAATTCTGTCAAAATTATAAAAACGCATAAATACCAGTAAATTTATATCCCTTTATAATCACCCTTTCTATATAAATTAAATACTAATAATAAAAAACCTTTTAGGTGGCGTTTGGTTCACCGGAAAGTGATGGAATCTGGTGGAATTGGAATGTGACATTTCATTGACCAGATTTCATTTCAGTGTTTGGTTCAATCTTTTATAGCATGGAATCTTAAAACTTTCCGTTGAATTCCTTATTTTATGTATTTGACATTCCATCACATTATGTAGGGATTTTAAAGGAATGAAATGTGTTATTATTTTTATTCCAAAAATACCCCTTGTGTAATACCCCGGGTAAGTTCGTTAGTTAAATGTTAGTTCCGTTAAATTTATTTAACTCTTTAATAGAAGTTTAGAGTAAATTATAAGTTTAAGGGTGTTTTGGTCTTTAGTGAGAAGTTCAAGGGCTAAATGGGTAAATTAGGTTGATATTACCCCTTTGAGAATTCAGATATTTCATTCAGCAAAATATCCAGATTAGTGTTGGATGTGTGTATGTTTGGAGAAGAAAAGAAGAAGAAAGAAAGTTTTGTGGCTAGGGATCCAAATTGGTACACTTGGAAGTGATTTCAGGTATGTTTCCTTTACAATTTATGTGTGTAATTGCTATTAGGTAGTTTCTATCGGAGTAGAATAGTCAAATTCATGTTTGGTAATGAATCAGTCGGTTTCTGGGTTAAATTTGGGTAAACAGTCAGAGGTTCCCGGACAAGATGAATGTGTCCGGGTAGTTTTGTTGGTGGTGTCCGGATAATGTTCTAAAGGTGTCCGGACGGGTTCTTTATCCGGGTAAGTTCTAATTTCTCTAGTTTTCCGGATGAAATGAGTTACCGGATAGTATCCGGATTGATATGATGTCCAGGTAGTTGGGTTGTCCGTATTATTCATGTTGTCCGGAAAGTTATGCTATCCGGATTGTATGAGTTGTCCGGAAAGATGTGTTGTCCGGAAACTTTGAGCTGTTTGGTCATTTTTTAGATTTCAGATATTTTTATCTATGGTTTTTGTATGAGGACTGAATAAGGTTTTCTAAAAAATTTCTAGGGGCGCTGCCCCCAGACCCCGCAAGGGCGTTGCCCCTTAACCCCATCCACTAACCGGGTAGCGGAACCCCCGTGTTAAGTCGCTGTAGGGGAACATTTGAGGATAAGAGTTTGATAGGTTATTTGGGATTCTCAGTCTGCTAGAGAGTCTTATGTGTTCTAATTGGTAAAGAAATATTGTATTTGAATTGTTTCAGATACTGTGAATTTGAAGTGAAAGACTGAATCTGTTGAAAAAGCTTGGAAAGGATTTTGGTGATAAGCAAAACAGGTGAGTTTTACTTTAAAACGTTTTTAAACTGGAATACATTTATGTGTGGATTGGGAATCTAATAGATGGTGTGATTATGTGTTTATGTCTGAAATATAATATATTGAGATATTGTATTTACATGAGTATTCTACTATACAAGAATACGTTGGCCGGGCTTAGGACCGGTGTGTTGGCTGTAATATTCATACAGCGTTGTTGGCTGTAATTGTCGTACAGCGAAGTTAATTTATTAGTTGGCTTGCAACCAACTAATATGGCCAAGAGAATGAGATGGGAAAATACATGATGATTGAGTCATAACTGGTAATTGTGTTTGTATTATGTGAATGATGGTGTGCAAAGGGTTTTCAAAGAAACAGGGATTTTCTCACTTAGACCATTAGGTCTAACCCTCATTTTGTTTTAAATATGTATTCCAGGGCGTGGATCGAATAAGAGCAAGTAAGAGAAATAATCAGTGGATAGCTTTTGTGAAGACTTATGATTTGAAGACTAAGATGTGTTTTGTAGTTATAGTTTCATTACTAAATATCGTGTATGTAATTAGCGAAAAGTTTGTAACGAAATACCATATTTTGGTTGTAAAGATTAAGGGACCGTATTTGCTATAGGATGTATCTTGTTATGTAACGACGTTATGCAATTTATGTTATATGTGTATATTTGGAAATATCGGGTTGTTACACCTTGCCAAATCGAACAACCCAACAAGAAATCGACCCCCAAATTGTGGTTCTTCTCCATCGAGCCCAATCGTCTTCATGTTTACTCGAGTTGTCTCTTTAATGGAAGCCTCGACGTCCGCTTCGTCTTCTGCGATTCGGTCATGGAGGACGACCTTTTTGACATTGAGGGACGAAGTGCAGACTTCTCCGACTGCCGCTACCGCCATTGATCTCCTTAATCGTTTTATTTTCGCCCAATCTGAAACCCTGATTGCCGCTACCCCCAATCTCCTTGTCCATGAGGTACAGAGCACTTGGCGTTAGGGTTTCAGGTCACTTCTGACGCGATGTTTCTTGTGGAATTGGCTCGGACCATATTGAATTCCAGAGGGGATGACGGTGCACTTAATGCGTTGGTGCAACTATCCAACTTGGTAACTGGTACGTGCGAAATATGTGTTTTAATCGCAGTGGGTTGCTAATTGTCCACAGTGGGAAGTGCAAGTGTACACTGTCCATTCTGATCGTCACAACAAGTAATAGTTGGTAAAATACCAGAATCGAATCCACAGGGACTGGACAATCAAGACAATACGGTTCTCATGAGCTCCTTTTACAGGTTTCAATAACAGAAGAAGCAATATTTTGGGTTGTTTGGTGACAAGCTACTTTTAACGATTTACTTAAGATTAAAAAGAAGGAATGTAGGTTAGATTTTCCCTAGATTTTATACTAAATACCCGGTCCTAAAAGTGATCCTTTTATTCGAGATAGGCGTTTTCGCTAGAAAAGCCCGGTTACAAAATACTTACACCGTTAGATAAAAATCCTATACTCTTAGTAGTTATTGTTTTGTCAATGGTAATCTCAAAATGGACCTTTTCAGGCCTCGATGGAATGTGTAGAGACAAATACTCTAAGTGTTTTTAATACACAAATTAGCTTGCCTACTACTCCAGTGGGCAGAGATTAGCTCACTGTGCCGACCTCACTTTCGTAAGTGTCATAAGAATTCTTTCGAATCCCCTAGCATCATTCAAACTTGTGTCACTGCGTTCTACTCATTTCTAAGTTAAGAACTAGACTTTAGATCCTTGCAAGTGATCGGCTTGTTCACATCATTGGGATTGTGCAATTAATGAATCAGTAATGACCGTTTGGGCTAGAATCGATGAAATCCGTTGAAAGTAAATACTAGCTTGGTAGCAGGACTATTTGAGGAGTTTGAATCTGTCGTGGGAAAGTATGGATCACATAAGGTTGGGAGACAACTTAAGTCTGGTGGTCGAAAGCCACTCCAGCAGCTTAGGCCTTCAATTGAGTGTGGGTGTTTTATGCCTAAACGGGAAATTGTTGTGAGTAGCGTCAAGAAGTCGTTGTGGGCGATTCCGTAAGAAATAAATTGGAACCTAGTTGAAACCGAGGGAATTTGGAATGTGTTGGGCGCGGTGGCCATTAGTTGCGTGAGGACTAGATTTCGAGGACGAAATCTCTTTAAGGTTGGGAGGATTGTAACACCCCGAAAATTCGAAAAGTGTATATCTCGTCATTTTGAATATTAATATGGAATTATTAATATAAGTGGAATGTTGGACCTATTTTATTTGGAAACAAGGACCAAAAAGAGGACTGGTGGGGCTCGGTACAGGCTGAGCGATAGTGCCCCGGCGATTGTGCTGATGGCATCATCGCGCTGTCACTATCGCTGGAAGTGTACCGCGAGTTGGAAGGAGTTGAGCGATTATGCCCCAGCGATAGTGACCATGTCACTATCGCGGTGTCACCATCGCCGTCGGGGTGCGGGGGCTACTTAGTCCGATTTTGTTGCCTTGTTCTCATTCCTCCTATACCCATTTCCTTATTTCTCTCTCAAAAACCCTCCCCAAACCCTAAATCCGTTTTGGAGCCTTTAGAGCCATAGATTTATGATTCAAGGCAAATCCCTTACCTTTTATCAAGGATTCTGTTGATCCAAACCCTCAGTGATTTGATAATGACCCTATCTTAAACACTTAGTGAAAATTGTAAGTAAAAAATATGTATTAGAGTTTCACTATCGCTGATAAGTACTAAGACTTTACAGTACCGCTGATAGGAACTCTCGCTCTTTAGATTAGACATTCAGCGAACACTGTTCATCCAGTAGCTCTGAGCCTGTTCAGTCTCTGTGATGATCGCTGATATGTTATAGTTGTTTACTTATGATCCCTGAAGACAAGTTTCACGTCAACATAGGTTCTACGCTGAAGTCGAAGATCAAGCCCAAGAACCAGCGACAAGTCTACTAATGAACTGATGCGGATATCAGCGAAACAAGACCTGTCCATTCAACGTGAAGTATCAAGTAGAAGACTTCAGCAATCGCTGAGCTTTATCATTCGTTGATAAAGTACTGATTCAACGAAAGCTGATCATGAAGTCTCATTACAAAGTACTATTGTCTTACCTTCCTTGCACGTCTCCGTACGAACTGTCAGAACGGACATCCCTTTTGTCTATGATCATACAACAAACTCTGATTCTACACTGTGCACCATGCGGCTACTAAGGTTGTCTACAAAGGTCAATGACGTACAACCACTCAGTTGCTACCACGTGTAAAGCAATACTGCCATGCATTAAATGCATGCAGTATATAAGAAGAACCCTACTTCAGAAATGAAGTGCTCGGGCCATCTTCTTCTTTCTATCTGTGTGTTAGGTTATTACTCGTAATTTCCTTATCTCCTTTCTGTCTTTATTCTAGTGCAAGAAACTTAGTGTTCTTAACTTGTTTAGATTAGGTTAATCCTTAATCTTGTTCCGCAACAAGTTGTAAATTGTTTTGAGATTTATCAATAAACAATTTAGAAAAGTAAAAATCGTGTGTTTGTATTCAACCCCCCCCCCCCCCCCCCCCCCTTCTACAAACTTGTATAACCCTTCGGGACCAACAAGTGGTATCAGAGCGGATTTGTTTAATCTCATAAACAAGATCTTATCTATACAAATCTTCTCTTCCTTGCTATTTCTTAAAATGGCTACCAACACAAACACTAACTATATTGACAATGGTTCTCTTGCAAAACCCCCTAGATTCTCCAGAGATAACTTTAATCTATGGAAAAATAGGATGATTCTCTTCTTAGAAGGTGTAGACCCAACTATGCCTTACTATCTTGAAAACGGCCCATATATTCCTGTAAGAATTGATCCTGAAGTTCCAGCCGCTGAGAATAGATCTGCTATTCCAGAAAGGCTGGTTCCCAAGGAAATTCACATGTGGACTGATGAAGATAAGAATAAAGTGGCTATCGACACTAAAGCCAGATCCATTCTTTCCATGGCTCTTCCTGACGAAGTCTACCATTCCGTCATGAACCTGAAAACCTCCAAAGCCATGCGGGACACAATCTGTGTTCAGTATGAAGGTACGTCTGAAGTCCAGGACTCACGTAAGATCAACCTGGTAAGACAGTACGAAAGTTTCATTTGTGGTAAGAATGAATCTCTCTCTGAAGTGCACCAACGTTTTAACTGCTTAATAATAGATCTGAAAACTGTTGGTAAGGAATATTCTAACTTTGAAGTACTGACAAAGTTCTTAGAATGTTTACCTGAAAGATGGGACAGTTATTCAATGTGTCTCAAGCTGTCAAAAGATCTTAGATCTATGACTCTTTCTACCTTATATGGCACGATGCTTAATCATGAGCAATCAAGTCATCTTAAGAAGAATCTTGTAAAAGATTCCAAAATCACCCATGTTGCTTTACTCTCAGAGTTACCTTCCACTCAGCGATCTACTATCACTGTCACTGAGTTGGAAACTAACTCTGAACGTTCATCAGATTCTGACGCTTCAGATGATGATGAAACTCTGGCATTCCTGGCAAATAAGTTCAGGAGATTTGCTAGAAAGAGTAATTTCAGAAAGAACAAACCTCTTGCTATTACTGACAAGCCAAGATCATCAACCCCTGTTGATAAGGCTACTGCTACTTGCTATAACTGTGAAAAGATAGGACATTTTGCTAGCGAGTGCAGGTCAAAGAAAGTCTATAGATCCTCAACTTTTCCCAAGAAAAACTTTACTCCCAAGACTAGAGATGAAAAATACAAAAAGCTGAAAGAAAGGTATTCAAAGATGAAAACCTTTAAGAAGAAAAGCAAAGGCCTAATGGCTGACTATGATTGGGCTGTCTCTGACGAAGAAGAATCATCTGACTCTGAAGATGATGATGAAGCCAATCTATGTCTCATGGCCAAACTTGAAGATGAGGAAGAAAATTCTGACATTCCCTCTACTTCAACCTCTGCTACTAAGGTATCACCTTCCTTCTTTACCAATATTTTAAATATTGATGAAGCTGATAGTCTTCGAAAAATCGATTTGCTGACCAGAAGTTTATATGAAGCCATGAATGGCAAAACTGTTATTAAAAATCAAAACCTTGATCTCGCTGAACAGCTTAAAAACTGTCACCTTCAAATAGAAAAGCTTTCTAAAATTGAAGAAGATTCTAAAGATCAAGTTCATATAAATCAGCTAGTCAAAATCGAGCGTGAAGAAGCTACCGATGCATTAAAAGCTTAAAAAGCTACTGTTGATGGATGGTATACATCCTCAACAACGATAACTGAGATAATAAAGTCTCAGATTCCTCTAAGTGATAAACGTGGTCTTGGTTACAAAGCTGATACTCTAGAACCAACCACTGACCGTTCCATGCTTAAGTTTGGAATGTTCGTATCGTCTATCCCTGACACTTTCTCATCTCAATGTTCCTCTTTAAAACCTCCTATCCCTAAGGAAATCTCTACCTTAACTTCTAAAGGTAAAGAGAAAATTGTTTATCCAAAACCTACCTCAGTCTTTAAAAACAAAGGTAAAGGAATTGCTTTTAACCAAAATCCTCAGAAGGGTACCTTTGTACCTAAGTTGAATGCTTCTAAAGCTTCAGTGACTTATCCCTCTAGTTCAAAGATTAAGATTCCTGGATTTATTCAGCGTGGATCTATTCAGCGATCTACTCCTAGAATCAAAGTGGATACTATTGGTAAGAAATCCGAAGAACTGAATGTTCCTCCTATTTCAAATACCAAAAGTTTACTTGGTGCTGGTCCTTCTAATTCAAAATCAAAAACTCAAAATGCAAATGGTCCTAGAACTACTTTTAGTTATAGGAAATGTTATCATTGTGGACTTACCAATCATATTGCTAGTAAGTGCACCACAGCCACCCAAGCTGAAAAGATAGCTAAGGTGAAGATTATTGCCCCCAAGGCAAAGAAGACCACTGAGGTTAAGAAATTAACCAAAGTGAAGAATGACAAAGCTGAATCTTCAAATGCTGCGAAGACTGTTGAACCTTCCATTCCATCTACCTCCACTGACAAGTGTGTACACATGGTTAAGTGGGTACCCAAGACAAACTAATCTTCCTTTGTTTACAGGTTAAGAAGGGTATCTGGTATCTCGATAGCCGATGCTCTAGACACATGACTGGTAAGAAGAACCTGCTCACTGAGTATAAGGAAGAGAAGGGTCCCTCTGTAACTTTCGGTGGAAACGGAAAAGGACATACCCGAGGGTTTGGGGTACTCTCTAATGGTACAACAACCTTCAGAAGAGTCGCATATGTTGAAGGGCTGAAGCATAATCTTCTAAGCATCAGTCAGCTTTGCGACATGAATAACAAAGTAATATTTACTAAGGAATCCTGCTTTGTCACTGACAAAAAGGAGAAGATAGCTCTCAGCGGTTATCGTTTGGAAAATGTTTACGTTATAAACATGGACTCAACAACCACTGAGAACTCCTGTTTATTCTTAAAAGCCTCATCTGATGTCAACTGGCTATGGCATAAGAGGCTCTCTCATCTCAACTTCAAGACACTGAACACTCTTTCTTCTAAAGAGTTAGTCACTGGTCTACCTCAACACTCATACTCCAAAGAGTCCTTATGTTCAGCGTGTGAGAAAGGGAAGCAGACCAAAGCAAGCTTTAAGTCTAAGCAAGTTTCCTCAGTGTCATCTCCTTTACAACTTCTCCATATGGATTTGTTTGGCTCTGTTAACAAACAATCCATCGCTGGAAAGAAATATACACTGGTCATAGTTGATGAATTCTCTCGCTATACCTGGGTAATGTTTATCCGTTCTAAGAGTGACACCCCTGAAGAACTCATCACCTTTGTCAGGAAAATGGAAGTCCTGAACAACTTGACCGTTCGCTCAATAAGGAGTGATCATGGGACTGAATTTAAAAACAGTTCTCTTGATTCCTTCTTTAAGAGTAACGGTATTTCTCACAACTTTTCTTCAGTGAGAACACCGCAACAAAATGGAGTCGCTGAAAGAAGAAATAGAACAATTATTGAAGCTGCATGTTCAATGCTCAGCGATTCTCACCTGCCTACTCAGTTTTGGGCAGAAGCTGTCAACACTGCTTGTTTTTACGCAAAACAGGTCGCTGATAGTCAAAAGATTCAACAAAACAGCCTATGAACTTTTCCATGGGAGAAAGCCTTCAATTAGCTTTCTTCACATCTTTGGATGTCAGTGTTTCATACTGAACAACAGAGATGCCCTTGGAAAGTTTGATCCTAAGGTTGATGATGGAATCTTTCTTGGATACTCCTCAGTCTCCAAAGCCTTCAGAGTCTTCAATCGACGAAGACAGACTGTTGAAGAAACTATTCACGCCACGTTTGACGAATCCCGTTCAGCAAACTCAAAACCTTCTGCTGATACTGAAGAACTGAATCAATGGATGTTTTCACATCTTGGTGATTCAGAAGATATTCCCACTCCTCATACTCATACTGTTGAAGATGATGGTCCTACTATCATCCCAAACATGCAGACTAGTGAAGCTGAAACATCATGGGTCTCAACTATTCCTTTAAACACTATGCCTGCTTCTGAACCTTCTACCTCAGACATTCCATCTACTTCTCAGCAATCAGTGAATGTAATGACATCTGCACCTACTCCTCTCTTGGCTGATATTCCAGAAGTTTCTGAAGCCTCATCTTCAGCCCCTCCAGTTCAGGTTGAGTCAGCATCTCATGCTCCGGCTTAGTGATGGACTGTCAATCACCCAATTGAACAAATTCTTGGTGATCCAAACGCTGGTGTTCAGACTCGACGAAGTGCAGGTAATATTTGTTTATTTGTTAACTTTATTTCTCTGATTGAACCAAAGAAAATAGATGATGCCCTCAGAGATCCAAACTGGGTCAGCGCTATGCAAGAAGAGCTGATAGAATTTGAAAGAAACAAAGTTTGGAATCTTGTTTGAAGACCAACTGACAAGACAGTGATAGGCACTAAATGGGTCTATCGAAACAAGTTGGACGAACATGGAACTGTAACCCGCAACAAGGCTTGTCTTGTTGCTCAGGGATACAGACAAGAGGAAGGTACAGACTACGACGAAACATTTGCTCCAGTAGCAAGACTAGAATCTATTCATCTATTCTTAGCCTACGTTGTACACAAAGACTTCAAAGTTTATCAAATGGATGTTAAATCAGCGTTTCTCAATGGAAAGCTGAATGAAGAAGTCTACGTGGAACAACCTCCAGGATTCTCAGATCCTAAGCATCCAGGTTATGTTTATAAACTGGATAAGGAAACTTTATGGCTTAAAGCAAGCTCCTCGTGCATGGTATGACACTCTATCCTCTTATCTCCTGATTGAAAATTTTGAGCGTGGTAAAATCGATAAAACTCTATTTTTCAGGAAAGTAAAAGGTCATATTATTCTTGTGCAAATATATGTCGATGATATTATATTTGGTTCTACTAACCCTGACCTTTGTACTCGCTTCTCTGAAAGGATGAAAGCAGAGTATAAAATGAGTATGATGGGTGAGCTAACATATTTCCTTGGTCTTCAGATAAAGCAAAATGAAAAAGGAACTTTCATTAATCAGGGAAAGTATGTTAAAGATATGCTGAAGAAATTTGATTTAACTCAGAGTTCAGCTATGAAAACCCCTATGGCACCGCCGCTGACACTAAATAAGGATTCTTCTGTAATACCTGTTAATATCATGACATACCGTGGGATGATCGGCTCTCTTTTGTATCTTACAGCTAGCCGACCTGATATTATGTATGCAACTTGTTTGTATACACGATATCAAGCTGAACCTAAGGAATCTCATATGATCGCTGTAAAGCGAATCTTTCGTTACCTTAAGGGTACTCCTAACCTAGGTCTTTGGTATCCCAAAGACTCAGGGTTTGATCTAATCACCTATTCAGATAGTGATTTTGCAGGTTTCAAATTGGATAGGAAAAGCACCACAGGAGGTTGTCAGCTCCTGGGTGGAAAGCTGGTAAGTTGGACAAGTAAAAAGCAAAACTCAGTGTCCACCTCCACCGCTGAAGCTGAGTACGTAGCCGCTGGAAGCTGTTGTTCTCAGGTCTTGTGGATGAGAAATCAACTACTGGACTATGACCTTCAGCTCTCGAAGATTCCAATCTATTGCGACAGCACTAGTGCCATCGCTATAGCCAACAATCCAGTACTACACTCAAAGACCAAACACATCGAAATCAGGTATCATTTTATCAGAGATCATGTGATGAGTGGTGATATAGAACTTCATTTTATCCCAACTGATTTTCAGTTAGCTGATCTTTTCACCAAACCTCTTGATGAGACAACATTCAACTTTCTCATCAGCGACCGGATAAAACCAACAGAAGTTCACATTTGATCAGCGACCGGATAAAACCAACTTATATAACCCATTCTATCATCTTCTCTCTGAACAAACTTGATTCGCTGATGTTAAGAAATGGCATCCTCTACTACTGCTCCTACCGCTGAGAAATCACCTGCTGCTGAGAAACTGACTCTTCCAAAAGCTCCTCAGGTCAAGTTCACGCTTGAGAAAGTCACTTTTAACAACAACAACCTCTATGCGCTTTTCGAGTTTCCTCCTCGAAAGCAAGTCACGCATCTGGATGATGCAGTGAACTTTCTGAAAACTTGCTGCTTATCCAAAGCCCTAACCTTTGTACCCCCTGCTCATAAATTCCTCTTAGCTCAGTTCTGGTATACTGCCAGACGAGCTCAGGTAACCACTGCCAAAGACCCAACGAAGCTCGTTGATACCATTCTATGTGAAACCAAATTTGGCACTACCAAAATCAACCCCGCTATTATAAGGCGTGCACTCAGCCTACCCATAGCTACCAAAGAAAAACGCTTTGTCCCTCTACCAAACCACAAAAACCATGCTGATAAGGAAGCAATCACTGCCTTCTTTGATGCAATGGGTTACGTATGCGAAACAGGGAGGGATAAACAACCTGAGAAGAAGCTGACCCTGATCAAGAAATCAAAGATGCCCAGCGAGATGAACTTCATCTTCGCCCACTTGATAAGCTGCATGACAGCGAAGTCCGGCTCCTCTGATCAAGCCGCTCAACCTCAGCAAGCAATGGGCTATGCATTGCTGAAAGGTATCCATGTTGACTGGGCCTCGATCATCTACGACGATCTTGCATTCAGAGTGGAGATGGCTGAAAGACCGACATGGGTTCCATATCCCCGATTCTTAAGCGCCGTCTTTCAACTGGGACTTGGGGACAAATACCCAAAAGTGGGTGATCTGAGACTCTTTCAGGTTGGCCCTAAGGTGCTCGACTTCAGCCCCATGCCAAACGAGGTACGTCTCTCTACTCTCTTACCTCTTCTCAATCCTCCTTTTTCTACTCCTGCAGCTACTTCAGCGGAAATCCCCACCGCTGATACCCACGCTGCACCCTCTACTCCTTCTCGTAAAAGGAAACATTCTACTACCCAACTTGATTCTCAAAGGATCAAGAAAACCAAGGAGCAACCCTCCAAGCCATCAACGGCTGAAGACTCCATGACTCATCTTCTACAAGAGTCGCTGGATAGTTTCGTGGTACGCTCTGCCACAGCTGCTCAAGCCACCCTTCCATCCCAACCTCAGCGTCTCTAAACACTGAGGTTATAAACTTGGAACTGAACCCACCTCCTTCAGCCTCTCTACAGACTGAAGTAATTGTCAGCGGATCCAACGCTGAACCCCGCACCCAACCAATCTTCTCATCCTTCACTCCTCCCACTCTTTCTTTGGACACTCCACCAATTTTCCCACAGTTCTCAGGAACCAACGTCATCGTTCATGATTCAGCTGCTGATACTCTACATGCGATGATGGGAACAAACTTAGGATCTACAGGCACCTCCATGCGCCAAGGCACTCTTGAAGGCGACATGGAATACCATTCAGGGTTACGAGGCTTCGACAACTTCGCCAACCCGCCTGCAGGTGTACACATAACTCAACCTACTCCTCTCTCAAAACCCCAAACTTCTGAGCTTTCCTCTGTTCATAAGTTAATAACTGTTTCAGGTCCTAATTTGGGGGATATCAACACCTCCCTGAAGGCCCTGGTAACAAAGGTGGAATCTTACAACACCACTCTCTCCACAAACTCTTCAGCGGTTACAGACGCTGGAGAGAACCTTAAAAAGTTAACCGAGGTCGTTGATGAGAAAGCCTCCAAAGCTGATATGGGGAAGGTGGATGGCAGCATAAGAACTTTTGCTACCACTCTCGCTGAAACTTCCACAAACATCAACAATCTCAACCTCACCAACACCACCCTCGCAACAAACTTCACCACTCTGTCCAATGAAGTCACATCATTGAAGACAGAGGTTGGTAATCTTAAGGGTGAGGTCACAACGGTCAAAGATCTTCTTCAGAAGATACTCAATCGCCTGGATGCCCCAAAGTCTCACTTTACTCAGGCCGATCGAGAGGATCTCCAAAAGATCAGTCCTACTATTTCTGGCCTGGAAGCAAGAATAGTTGTGATTGAAACCTTCATGGGACTTACTGGCCTGGAAGACAGTAATCCTATGACTGTTGCTGCTGATCAATCTGTTTCCTCCCCCACTCATAATGTGGAAGAGGGGGAGAAGAAAGCTGAAGATCTTCCCCATAATTCGGAGGGGGAGAAAATTGAAAATGCTGCTACTGCTGCTTCTACTTCACAGCCTCAGGGAGTTGAAAACCCTGAGGGAACCGAGAAACCTCCCTCTGTATCTGAGGAGGAGCAACTTGAAGAGAAACACAAGGAAGTTGTTGCTGACGTGACCGAACCTTACGCTGATGAGGTCGAGTCTGAAGAAGAAGCTGAAGACGATGAAGCTGTCGACATCTCTGACGACGAACCATCATCAACTCATAAGAATGATGATGATGACGATGATGATGATGATGACTTTTTCTTCGTTGAGCCCAAGAAGGTCCCTGTGAAAGGGATTTCAATAAATGAACCTTCAGGGGAGACGACCAAAACAAAGCCTGCAGCGTCTGAAGCTGACAAAGGCAAAAACAAAGGTCTCGCTGCAGAAGGCAATCTGGCTATCCTTCAGATTAAGCCAGCTTGTCAGGTACAATATCTTCTCTTCCCTTATACTGCATCCCTCCTCTATCCCTTCTCAATCTTAATCCTTCTATCCATAAAACCTCTACACACTTAACCACATTCTTTTCTCTATCTATTTCTTCCCATGATCTTACTTAAACGATCGTTGTGTTTCAGCTAGTCCTCTCTCCTGCTTGAGGATCCAGCTGAAGTCCCCACTGCTGCACCAACAATAATCCCAGCCACAAGTGCTGAAGAAATTATCCCGGTCTTGGATTTAACCTCTGAGACTGATGAACCTGAAGAACAGCTGCTCTCTCACAAAAACATACCTTCCTTGGCTCCTCAAAAGCTAAGTGAAGAGGATCAAGAAAAGAGAGATGCAATGATCAAACAACTTGAAGATCAGCGAATCATTCTTCCTCGTGACAAAATTCTTGTTCCTACAAAGTTCAGACTTTCGAAGAAAGAATTCACTGATCACCTCAGAGCTGTAAGATTACTCGCCAAAAAGAAGGAAGCTGAAGAAAAAGACAAGGCTCTTGCCATCCAGCTTGCCCAACAATCGGTGAAAGACCCAGCGCTGAAAAGAACTCCCATCGAAGTCCAACGTCAGTTATGGGAAGACGCCCAGAGGATCGTTGAAGAAAAGACCAAGGTATCTGATTCTACTTTGGAATGGTGCAACGAAAGACTGAACTATCGATCTCGACCATCCAGAATCAACAAAGTAAATATCAGAGGAAAAACGTTTGTAAACGTTCATGTCGTTGAAGTTGACGTATTCAGGGAAGACAATACCAAGCAAACCTTTTATGCTACTTCATTAAAGAAGTTTGGTTTCTCTGAATGGTTGGAGATGCGAATAGCCATTTAGCGATCTCGCTCAAAATTCAAGAGCCATGTTGAGAAGATTATAAATTCTCAGATCGACTTGGTTTCTTCTACTGTGGATATTCCTCCTCCCACTCCTCTTACAACTCAACAAAGAAGGGCCTCTACAAAGAAAAATCTGAAACCTTCAGGCTCAAGTCCTCCTATACGGAACGAAACATGTATTGGTTTCTCTCGTGCTGACGTACTTGGTCCTGACGCTGACCTCTCAGCACTTGACACCTCTCTGCCTCCTGGTGAAACTTTCATCCCTGGAAAAGTCTTAAGCGAACCCTATGGTATCTTCTTTTTAGACTATGATGGAAGACAACACTTTCAACGCATCTCTGAGCTTCCCATCACTCCCATCGAACAGCTCAGAGACCTCATCTACTGGTGTGAATTTCGACGCGATATTCAGGCTCGTTACCTCAAGCCCTTGATTTTTGAAGAAGCAAAGAACAAAAAGGATCAAGGAGTAACGGTTCCTGACTGGATGATTCCCACATCAAAGACCCTTGATGAACTTCTCATTAAGGAAGAATCTTATGATGAATAGGATCTCCTTTGTAATTCTTCTATCCTTATCTATCTACATCTTTTGTACTTGTAATTTTATTTGATGTACTTGTAATTTTTCCACTTCCCTTTGTAATCTTTACGAAGTTTAAAGAAAAATTTCAGCGAATGTACTTTACTCCATCAGTACTGAAAAGATCCCAGAAAACAGTAAAAGGGACAAATATTTTATGAGTTCTTTTTTATCCTTATGTTTTCATACTTAGCAATTTTCTCTGTTGCTATGTCATAATCAAATAGGGGGAGATTGTTGATCCAAACCCTCAGTGATTTGATAATGACCCTCTCTTAAACACTTAGTGAAAATTATAAGTAAACAATATGTATTAGAGTTTCACTATCGCTGATAAGTACTAAGACTTTACAGTACCGCTGATAGGAACTCTCGCTCTTTAGATTTGACATTCCGCGAACACTGTTCATCCAGTAGCTCTGAGCCTGTTCAGTCTCTGTCATGATCGTTGATATGTTATAGTTGTTTACTTATGATCCCTGAAGACAAGTTTCACGTCAACATAGGTTCTATGTTGAAGTCGAAGATCAAGCCCAAGAACCAGCTACAAGTCTACTAATGAACTGATGCGGATATCAGCAAAACAAGACCTGTCCATTCAACGTGAAGTATCAAGTAGAAGACTTCAGCAATCGCTGAGCTTTATCATTCGCTCATAAAGTACTGATTCAACGAAAGCTGATCATGAAGTCTCATTACAAAGTACTATTGTCTTACCTCCCTTGAACGTCTCCGTACAAACTGTCAGAACGGACATCCCTTTTGTCTATGATCGTACAACAAACTCTGATTCTACACTGTGCACCATGCGGCTACTAAGGTTGTCTACAAAGGTCAATGACATACAACCACTCAACTGCTGCCACGTGTAAAGCAATACTGCCATGCATTAAATGCATGCAGTATATAAGAAGAACCCTACTTCAGAAATGAAGTGCTCGGGCCATCTTCTTCTTTCTATCTGTGTGTTAGGTTATTACTCGTAATTTCCTTATCTCCTTTCTGTCTTTATTCTAGTGCAAGAAACTTAGTGTTCTTAACTTGTTTAGATTAGGTTAATCCATAATCTTGTTCCGCAACAAGTTGTAAATTGTTTTGAGATTTATCAATAAACAATTTAGAAAAGTAAAAATCGTGTGTTTGTATTCAACCCCCCCCCCTTCTACAAACTTGTATAACCCTTCGGGACCAACAGATGCATGGTTAATATCAAAGCTCTCCATTTCACATTCGTTTTGGGAGATTTCTACAATTTCTAGGGTTTTTACCCAACCCTCTCTTAAACCCTCCCCTTTCTTTGGATGAAATGAAGATTGAGGCTCACTTTGGTAACACTAGAAGTGTTTGGTTGGTGGATTCACTTGATGAGTGAGGTAATCTTCTCTTCTCCTCATTTTGGAAATTAGGGTTTTGATCTATTGGTAAGTTTGGGTGTGATATGTTGGGGGAAATGATTCTAAGTGTTTAGAGAATGATTCTACATGGTTGGATTGTGATATTGATGGTTGGAAATTCATAAATCTAGGTTTTGGAAGTTTTGGCTTGAGGATGCAAACTTCATCAAAGGAGCTTACGTTGGAGAAACTCTAGATTTAGCCTAAATCTAGCAAGGTTAGTTCAAGTTGATTTGTGAAAACGTTGTACATGCCAAAAATGTTATTTTACAAATGTTTGTGTGTTTTACTTGAAACTATGAATTGTTGAGTTATTTGATGAGTTTAACTCCTTGAAGTATTTATCTTCATAAACGTGGTACTTGTTTACTTAATTGATGTCTAAATGCATTTTATGCGATAATGACCGTTATATAAGGGTCTAGCTAGTTTGGAGCACTTTGTTCGATTTTAGACTTTGAGATAGTCTTGGGGACATTTTTCCGGTTTTAATGGCTCGATGTGGAGTCTTATTTGTGGTTTGTATATATTGCACCATATTGCATATATTGTATCATATTGTATTTATTGCGTGTTATAAATATTTGAATGCCCGGGTGCGTTACTCATTCCAGGATGGACTTATTATTATAGACTATGTTGCATTGGATCCATAGGCACGTGAGTCAGTCTTTATTTGATGGTCTGCTGGGTGTCGCAGGATTTGACCGGGCCTCATGCTAAAAGACCTTTACTTTCAAGGGTACGATAGGAGGGCTGAGTCATGGATGAGCACGTTGGGCGAATTATGACCTCCGCCATGTTGGGGTAATGCCATGGTTGTATCCCCCTTGAGCCGAGCCTTTGGCGGTATTCTTGATGGTACTTCGCTAAGGTCACCTGTCTGTCTCTTGGTCGTAACTTGAAAGGCGTCGTATGGGACACTTGGGCTTTTATGCAGTGAAGTGTCGTACGATTAACATTGTTAGAGTGGCGTACTTTTGTGTTCATCCACTCTCAATGGATACGGATCTCCCCCGTCGTTGGCCAACCTATTTGGGATTGTATATTGTCCCGGTTTTATTATTGTTGGTCTTATACGTTTGACTGCTAGTTGATGACTTTAATATTGGATTCCCCTCCATGTATATTAGAGTTTAAATTAAAGCAGGTCGTTTCCGTATTTACGGTATTTGGACTTTATTACATTTTACGTTCGCGTGAGTATCGATTCGTATTATGTTTTCAATGAGGTATTATAATAAATGGATGGTTTCCATTAATTATGGGTTGAGTATTTATTGTCAATCCCATTTGAAGGTTTTGCCTAATTGTGGGATTATCCACGTATTTGGGTGAGTTGGAATGGGTATTCATTTTTGGGAAAAACGCTTTATACCTTTTGGGAATTTTTCTCATAGATTTCGGGTGCGTTGGAAAATGAGTCGTTTATACCCTTTGTAAAATCTTTTGAAAATCATAAATTATATTGCAAACTTTCATTTAAAGAATTATTTAAATTCATGTTATAAACTCTTGAACTCACTAGGCGTTAGCCTAACCCTTTTTATTTGTCGGCATGTGCAACAGGTCTCAGGTTGGGAGTAGTTCTAGTGACACGTGGAAAAGGTTGCGTGCTAGTAATGTGGTCGAGAGGTGAATAGCTTAAGTTATGTTTCCGCATTTACCCTTGGGGAGTAACACTTGTGTTTGGATTAAGTGATATCCGAAGTGAGTTTAGTCTTGGTAATAAGACTTGTGTTATATGCATTGTTTGGAGATAATCATAGATTGTAATTTGAGGTATTTTACCTATTGTTTCGGATGTAATATTGAAAATTTTAATTAGTTGCTCTTTCCCAATTCGAGGGTGTTACATATTCCACATTTATCAAGTCACAATACGAAATGATAATTACAATTAAGCACCATGCCTATTCCTCATTTCAAATCAACGGGAATTACAATTAAGCGACATGCCTACTCCACGTTTTTCACAAATATATGTCAGTGTCTATGGATCCATTACACTTACTAGCATGCGTGCGTACCAAATCAAAACACATATCAAATCGTATCATACTCGAATTTGAGTTATAATTATGTTTGTACTGTTAAAATAATCAAGATATGTTTCATATTCGGAAAACACTTGATCAGGTAAAACCCCATATCAAAATATCCAAGAAAACTTATTCAGGGACCTACATCCGGAACGATCCGGAAATATATATATATATATATATATATATATATATATATCCGGAATCAAATCCAGAAAGCATATTTGGTAACATCCGGAATCAAGGGAAATCAGGTAACATCCGGTAAACTAATAATATCTCATTTAATTAAAATTTTACCCGAAACTACACAATTTGGATATCCCCCTCCGGAGATATAACTTCCGGATATCCCCCTCCGGGGATACAAACTTATCCGGATACTCACAATCCAAAAAACCCCGTTATCCGGACAACACTATCCGGATATCTCCCTACGGGGATACAAACTTCATCCGAAAAATCAAACTCCGGGAAAATCATCCGGAAAAACATCTGGAAAACCCAATTCCGGAAATTATCCAGAAGAAGCATCCGGAAAACCCAATTCCGGGAATAATCCGAAAAAAACATCCGGAAAACCTCATTCCGGGAATCATCCGGAAAACCAAATTCCAGGAATTATCCGGAAAAACCATCTTCCGGATTTTGTTCGATATCCATCTGGTTATTTGCAATTTACACTGTGTTCCATAAAATCCTTTGTACCAATTTCTCTTAAACATATTAACAGGTTCATAAGACTATTTCACATTCAACTAACAAATTTTGAAAACATAAAACATGCTTTACACAGTAAGGATGAACTCACCTGGAATCAGAACTCGAACTCAGAGTCTGCAAATCGACTCAATCCAGTAACTTCAATTTCAAACGTGATTCTCCAACAATTCGATAATCGTATGAAACCTAGGACTCAGTCTCTCTACTCCTTTCAGAAATCGACTTCACCAAATTGAAATTGAGATAATCTCAATTTCAACCGACCTTCAAGTTTTATACTTCAAACTATCAACAATTGACAAAGCTAACCCCAAGGTTTCATAATTTCACCATTTAACTTAAAAACTTTCGCCGATTACACTTTTGACCCTTCGACCTTAAATTATAACATAACGTTTAAAATAACCCCTTCTAATATTTTAAACGTTTTTCGTACAAAATTTTAAAATTTTCAAGGTGTTACAACAAAGGAAATGAAGATTGTCTCATATACAAATATACCTGTATATATTTTTAGCGGATTATAATTCATGGTTAAATTTGTAACTTTATAAATATTTATAATTGTTATTATTAATTTTCGTTCATTTCCTCCCTTCCCTCCGACATTTTGGAGGAAAGTTTTGGAAGAAAATTCAATATTATTTTTCTTTCTTTTCTTACCGTCTAATTTTATCCCATAAAAAACCTCATTAAAAATTCTTCCAAGTACAACATTTCTTCTTTCCTCCTACTTTTATTCCCATTCCCTCGTAACACTTGAGAACACAACGATCGTTGTGGACTAGCGGGCTCTTTTATGAGGAATGAAAACCAATCTCAATATTTCAAATAACCATCTGATTTTGAAATCATGAATATGTATTAAAGGAAAAACCATATTTTGTTTTTGTCGGAATGTGGTTCGTTGGAACATACTTTAACTTGAGAATCATTTGTCTTAAACGTTAGCAAGTTGTCTATATTTAGATAGCAGAAGCACAAATTACATACACACTGCATCATGATTATATCTCCCAACATGTCGATATTGCTATTTGGGCAATATTTGGCTATTGCTTCGACTTTTAATATATATCTTAATTAGGTTAACCTAGAGTTCAATTTGATCTAATGGATTTTATATATCTTAAATAAAATCAAACCAATCAAATAAACTTTAGTATGTCTCATAGTTTGGTAGGCGAAGTGTATACATATCCCATATTTATTAAAAAGAGTAGAATATGTGTTTTCATAAATATGATACTAAAAATATACAATTTCACCTTTTACACGTTAAGATAAAAATATTAAAATAGACTTTTCCTTTTCAATAAAGTTTTTGATTGGCTGTTTTCAAAATAAGAACTAAGGGTGCGTTTGGTTCGCAGAATGTTTTCTGCAGGAATGGAATCTGTCAAAGGAATTGGAATCTGAAAGGAATTGGAATGGAACGTTTTCAGGTTTGACCAACTGTTTGGTTGACAGGAAATGCAATGTAATCTTGAAATCTGTCTGTTTGGTTTGCAATGGAATCCGAATGGAATTGTGAAAAATGACAAAAATACCCTTTCTTAATTTTTTTTCTTCTTATAAACAATTTTAAAATTAACATTTAATTGGAATAAAATATGTAATTTACCATTTATAAAATTGTATATAAATGTAAAACGTGTAAATCATTCACAAACCAAATCATTCACACAAAGTTACTACATCAAATACCCATATATAAATATTGTTATCAAACCGTTTTTACAATGCTAGAAGTTGCCGAATCATAACATCAAAGCAACAAGTACCAAAAATATTGTTCATACACATGAATAGACCGATAAGTAGGCTAACATAAACCAAAAGTATTGTTTTTAAACTAAACAGGTCATTGGTCCAACATAAAGTGGACCCAAAAATATATACCAAACATGTGTACTCCAACCAAAAGTATTGTTTTCACCACCAACCGATCAAGTTTCCAACATGAAACGGACCCAGTTTTCACGACTTCCCTCCTTCAAGCTCCAGAAAGTGATCACAGATTCAGAATCTTTTGTTATCTTTCCTAATGCACTAAGCATTTCAGTTTCAGAAAATGACCCAAACTTTTCAAGCTCATCAGCGATCATGGAAGTCTTTTTGAGCATTTCAACTTCAACTTCAACTTCCATCAACGATTGCGATGCTTTCATAAGTTTGTCACCAAGCACAAATGTAGCATTGTTGATCACCTCATGCAAAGAATCACTTTTGATTTTCCTTTTCTTGCTACCACTTGTGCACTCTTGGCTTTGCACATTTGTGTGTGCATTAGAGGCATCATCTTGATCATCAGAAAGATTGATTTGGTAATATGGCATACCGATCCACATTTAACAAAGAATACCGAATACATGGTTTTTCCGTTTGGTAATTAGCTATTGCTTTGAAAATAGTAGTGAAATACCAAACAATAGCAATCATAGCTTCGTTCCAAAACAATCTAATAAGCCTACGTCTACGTGATGTTGCTAAACTAAGTCGGGCCATTTCCTGTTTCAAGTAACACGAAGCAAGTAACGAATCAATAACACAAAACCCAAAACACATAAATCATTAACACATAAATCAACAACACATAAGTAACCACCGTAACCATGACACATAAATCAGTAAAATAACACATAAATCAATAACATGGAGAGAACTAGCATAAATCAGTAACCATAACACAAATCAGTAACCATAACACATAAATCGAGCAGTAACATGGAGAGAAATCAGTAACATGATACAAATCAGTAACCATAAGACAAAATCAGTAACCATCACTCATAAATCGATCATTAACATGGAGAGAAATCATTAACATGATACAACACAGTAACCATAAGACAAAATCAGTAACCATCACTCATAAATCGAGCATTAACATGGAGAGAAATCAGTAACCATAACAAAAATCAGTAACCATAACACAAATCATAACCATAACACACAAATCAGTAAACATAATACATAAATCGGAAGCAAGAAATTGCAACAGAAGAAATCAAGAGAAATCGCAAGAGAAGATGGAGAGAAATCAAGTGTAATAACCCGTAGTAAGTGCCCTATTATTTTTATGAGTATATCTCATTTTAAAGGGTAAATTAAGTTATGTTATTTGGATTTATTAGTTTAGAATGTTGTAATATCATGTAATATAATTCTAAGGGTTCTATTATGACTTTATGAGTTAGATTAGGAGTTGTTAGTCAATAGTTTTTGTTAAAGGGTCTTATGGGTATTTAGTCATAGATTTGGTCTTAAGTGAAAATAGCCTAAGATATAGTGAGTCATGTGGGTGTTGATGAGTCGTAGACTCATTTGCTGAAAATTCAATAAGGTGAAGTGTGTGAAGGTGTGTGTGTCGTGAAAGGGAGAAAGAAAGCCAAAGGAAGAGAAAAGCTAGGGTTTGTCTCATCTTGTAAATTCAAGTGTTTCCTCAAGGAGTATTGCTGCAGGTATGTGTTAGTTTTGATGTCTTAGCCTCTTCTTCTTCATGATGTTATTGGTTTAGGTTTTTAAGGGTTTGTGTAATAGGGTGTGGATGATTTTATAGTTTAAGAAGTCTATCTTGTGAATAAAAGTCATGAAGTATGAGGTTTCTTCCTGTCATGGCTCATATTGCTTATTTAAGGCTGAATTTGATACTTTGCCATGGATGGTGATGTGGAGTTCATTCATAGCCATTCTTGATCATGGATTGAATTGAGTGCATATGTGTATAGAGTTGCTACATGGATTCCTTCATGTTATTTGATGTTAAAAACCTCATTTTTGATACTAAAACTTCCATAGAATGAACCTAATTAAGTGGGGGTTGAGTTGGGGTGTTAAAGGGGCTGAACAAGGGCTGTTTGATGCCCAACAGACGTCGGCGCGTGTCTGGGCGCGTCTTGGGGCGCGCCACAAGGCGCACACAGCACTGTTTCAGCTTTTTCTGATTTTTGTTTCTTGCGTACCAGTGTCGTTTTAAGGCGTAATATAGGCGTATGGGTACTCGTTTTTAGTGTAAGATAGTATTTGAACACTTTGAACATGTTAGTTTGGGCATATGACAACTCCAAGTATTGTTTTTAATGTCGGTTGTTCGGTTTCTAGCTCGGTTGCGATTCGGGGGTGTCCGGTGAGTTGTTAAGGTTGTCATTTGTCGTAGTGAGTCTTGTATACATATAAGTATGTGGATTTCATCAATGTGTATATATTACTGGTTCGGTTGCCCCTCGTTAGTGTGGCGTGGATGGTGTTCGGTTGTGGCGTTAGTTACCGGTTTTGCTCATTTGTATCGTTTGCATGTGTGTGGCTTCAAACTATCAACAAGGTGAGTTTTACTTTTAAAACGTTTTCAACTGGGATACATATATATGTGATATATATATATGAGATGGATATGTATGGATTGGATATGTGATATATGGTGTGATTACGTGTTTATGATTGAGATGGATATGTGATTAGAATGTAATGAAAGGTTTATAAATGACAATATGATATATTGGTACATATATATATATATTGTATTTATATGTGCATTACACTACACGAATATACGTTAGCCGAAACTAAAGTCGGCGGAGGTGTTTGCTGTAGTTGTTGTACAGCGGTGCTGTAGTTGTTGTACAGCGGTGTTGTTGGCTCGCAACCAACTAATATGGCCATGGGGAATGAGGATGAGGAGTTGTGCACGATACACGAGTTTTGATTGGTATATGTGTGTTTATACGAATGGTTTTATATAAACTATTTTAATAGGAATGGTTTTATATAAATTGGTTTTATAACGATTTTGAAATGACAGGGAATATCTCACTAGACCGTTTGGTCTAACCCTCATTTCGTTTTCAAAAATATGTATTCCAGGTCGAGGAAATTATGGCAGCAAAGGAAAGGATAAAGAGTAGGACGCTTTTTGATGACTGATGTTGATTAGGAAGCTTTTATGTATTTTGTAGTTTCGAGACTTTGGGACCGTATGTGAATTGTTATGTAACTTTCTTTTATGAATGTAACGATGTTATGCAATATATGTTATTTGTTGTATGTTTGGGAAACCGGGTCGTTACATCAAGAAATTGCAACAGAAGATGGACAGAAATCGCAAGAAATCGAAATGACAGAAATCGTACAGAAAATGGGAGTTGCGATGGGTTTTGGTTACTGAAATCGAAATGGCAGAAATCGAAACAACACAGTAACGTGAAGAAATCGAAAGAGGAGAAGAAATATACCTGATGTTCGTCGATTGCATGCTAATATTGTTCGATTTTGCCTTCTTCTTGCGAGTTGCGATGGCAGGGAAGCCAATGGCGGCTTCTTCAATCGTGGAGCAGTGTAGAAATGAAATAAACGTGTCTAGGGTTTTTAGAATGAAATGGGGGTATTATTGTCATTTTTGTAAATTTGGATGGAATGGATTTCAATTCCATCACTTTTCAAGAGAAATGGTGAATTCGTGATTTGGGGGGAATTCATGGAATCCAATTCCATTTCAAGAGGAACCAAACATTGGAATGGAATTTGGTCAACGGAATTGACCATTCCAATTCCGTCCAATTCCGTCGGATTCCGCCGAACCAAACGCACCCTAAGAAGCACATTATTGTGTTCAAAATAAGAAAGCAAATTAATGTTGATGCATTTTTGCCAAAATCTGAATACTAAGGGGGCGTTTGGTTCGCAGAATGTTTTTGGATAGAATGGAATCTGTCAAAGGAATTTGACTTTGAAGGAATTGGAATGGAATGTTGTCAGGTTTGACCAGCTGTTTGGTTGACAGAATGTAGCTTTGGAATTGGAATAAAATTTTGGTAAATGACCAAAATACCCTTTTGATAATTTTAATTGTTTTTTTTTCAAAAAAACGTTTTAATAAAATAGTCATTATATACTTTATTTGTTTAACTAAAAATGCTTTAATAAAATTATTATTAGATACTTGAATGTGTAAAACATATAACATACATAACCCAAACACAATAATAAACCACAATATATTGGAGAAGAAGACGATTAGGTTAACAAAGAGTATGATTAGGTTCATTGGGTGTTTCTGTTTCTACTCTATATAATAGACATAAAAGCACCCATGGAAAAAGGTGGTGATAGCAAGACGATTCTGGCACAAACATTTGGATAAAGAGTTACTGATAACTCTATTTTTAGAGTTATTATTTTCTTTTATTTTCTATTTTATTTCGTCAATTTTAGCCATTTCACTTCTCAAAACCCCCATTCTTGGTACATTTCACGAAAATGAGCAAAAAGAGTGAACCATAGTCTTTAATAAATTATTTGGTGGAATTTGGGAGTTTTTCACGTTTTATCCGCAGGGACTTGCGTTCCCCACTCCGGATCCCACTATCGAGCTGAACAAAAGACAAAAGACAAAAGACAAAAGACAAAAGACAAAAGACAAAAGACAAAAGACAAAAGACAAAAGACAAAGAAACTCCTAGTTGGGATGTAATTTTCTGGAGAATGGAAGGTTCATTTGGCTGATATAATTTTGTTTAGGCAAGAAGAAGATGAGGCTGTTTCGGATGCATGGGAACGATTTAAAGATATATGTTACGTGCGAAATATGTGTTTTAATCGCAGTGGGTTGCAAACTGTCCACAGTGGGAAGTGCAAGTGTACACTGTCCACTATGATCGTCACAGCAAGTAATAGTTGGTAAAATACCAGATTCGTTTCCACAGGGACTGGACAATCAAGACAATACGGTTCTTATGAGCTCCTTTTACAAGTTTCAATTAGAGAGGAAAATAATACTTTGGTTTGGTTTGGTGAAATAGCTACTTTAAACAATTTACAAAAGGTTAAAAAGGAGGAATGTAGGTTGGATTTTCCCTAGATTTTATACCAAATACTCGGTCCTTAGAAGTGATCCTCGTATTCGTGGTGGACATTTTCGCTAGAAAAGCCCGGTTACAAAATACTCACACCGTTAGATAAAAATCCCATACTCTTAGTACTTGTTGTTTTGTCAATGGTAATCTCTAAATGGACCTTTTCAGGCCTCGATGGAATATGTAGAGACAAATACTCTAAGTGTTTTAAATACACAAATTAGCTTGCCTACTACTCCAGTGGGTTGAGATTAGCTCACTGTGCTGACCTCACTTTCGTAAGTGTCGTAAGAATTCTTTCGAATCCCCTAGCATCATCCAAGCTCGTGTCACTGTGTTCTACTTATTTCTAAGTTAAGAACTAGACTTTAGATCCTTGCAAGTGATCGGCTTGTTTGCATCCTTGGACATAAATCGAACATGAATGACCAAAACAACAAATATTCTAAATATAAAGATTACTCAAGCATTTTTAATAAAATCCAGGTACTTCTCCTTCCTATATCCCAAAGGATGTTTAGCCCATAACTAAAGTAAAGAAAACAAAAGAGTAGAAGTTGCACATAATTAAACTGAAAGTGACTTCGATTGAACCCATAGTGGGGAACGAGAAGTCGTCCCTGTCACTGTGTACTCCGAACTACAAATTACACTAAGAATGTAAAATACAGAAATTTAAAGTTAACTACTGCAGTAATGAGAGAAACTAATGTAGTAGTTGAGAGATTCTCCAAAAAACTAAGCATTCATTAATGGCACCCAACACCTCCTTTATATACTAGGAGAAAGGGTTGGGTATTACATAAGAATGGGTATGTCTAAAGGGTAAGGACTGCAGAATAATGATAGAAATCAGCTATTTGAACAATCCTTTTATCCAATGGACCCTTCCTTTTCACCAAGTCAACTTTAAAGTACAAAAGGTGTACTTGACGCCATCTAAAAGCAAGATACCTTGTACTTCTCCAGCCCTTATCTCAGCCAAATGAACCTTCCATTCTCCAGAAAATTACATCCCAACTAGGAGTTTCTTTGTCTTTTGTCTTTTGTCTTTTGTCTTTTGTTCAGCTCGATAGTAGGATCCGGAGTGGGGAACGCAAGTCCCTGCGGATAAAACGTGAAAAACTCCCAAATTCCACCAAATAATTTATTAAAGACTATGGTTCACTCTTTTTCCTCATTTTCGTGAAATGTACCAGGAATGGGGTTTTGAGAAGTGAAATGGCTAAAATTGACGAAATAAAATGGAAAATAAAAGGAAATAATAACTCTAAAAATAGAGTTATCACAACCTCAAACTTAAACAATTACTTGTCCCCAAGTAATAAAAATAAAGAAAATAAAAGAAATAAAATTAAAATAATGCACTTGAGCTTTTAGGGACTTACCGACTTCTCACTCTGAATGAATGTTGATCTCCCTCCACATATACTTCTTTCGGTTCCAAGATTAAAGCTTCACTTTTGTACTTGACGAAATATTTCCCTTGTTCACATTTGATCAATAGGACTTAGGGTTGAAAGGTTTGTGGCTTTGAATATTTTCCCAGGGTTTTCAGCAAGCATTTCCAAAAACGGACCGGAGATCTTGCTTTGAGATTTTTATTTCAAGAAGTGAGTGGTTTGTGTTTTGCATGGGTTGGTTCGTACACTTCAGGCTTTTATTTGGGTATGGCTATTTTTTGTGAGCGTGGGTATTCTGATGGTCCACAATAGGCACACCATCTTTTTCTTGGAAGTGAGCACTTTGATTGTCCAGAAAAGGCACACCATCAATCTTGTTAGTGACACTCCGATTTTCTTTTGTTTTTGTATTTTTGTCTTTCTTCTTTTCTTTTTTTGGGAGGTGGGTATGGTTTACCCACCTCAAACTTATGACCTCACAGTGTCCCTACTGTGGGAAGACTGGAAGTCACTCTGGAAGTCCCCACCTCAAACTTAAAATTGCACAGTGTCCCCACTGTGACTTGGAAATTTGGTTCACTGAGGTGTATTTGGGGATACAAAAAGGGTCGTGTTTGGATGCGAAAAATGGCCTATATCATTTCAAGGTGACAAGTTGAGATTCGTACTTACAAAATGGACCTTTTAAGTCGGAAGCCGAAAGTTGTACCTTGAAATGAAAAGAGATCAATCAAACAATCAAAAAATAAGCGAGTTAGTACCCAAAATCACCTGCTGCAGCAGCAGGATTTCCATGCATCATTTCACAAAAATATCCAAAACAGCAAATATTGTCAAACGCCTAGCCATAGGCAGAATACGCAATTAAACATAAAATAGAAATTGTTTTTGGTGAGCATTAAAAGTGGGAACCATAATCCCAACAAACCATTCAGTGGGTCGGAGTTGCTTGCGGTGAGCTTGCGGTGTAGTCTTCCTCGAAATCATCTTCACTTTCATTTGAGGGGCAAATACCTTCGGGAAATTCAGGGAGTTGTGCGTGCAACTCTAGATCAGCACCTTGTAACATTTGGTTGACAATCACATCCCTATCCCTTGTATACATCCAGAATAACTCGGTGGCTCGGTTCATATGCTTCTGTTGGGCTTCCATGAGATCGAAACGATATGTGAGTGCTATTATTGCTTGCAGAATGGCGGTCATGGGGTTGCTTGAGCTTCCTGCAGTGGTCTGTTGTAGGGGGTACCAGTGGTTCTCACAGTGTGATCGACATCGATCCTCACAGTGGGATCTTCCTGAGCAGGTTCTTCAGAAGGGCCGGCAAGTGCCCTCCCCATTTTCTTGATGGTTAGGACGCTAATGTTGCTCGTTGAAACGAGCCACTGGTCATCTGCAGCTGAGGGTACTCCCGCTTCGATTAGTAATGAAGTGATAAGACAAGGGAGGGGTAGGATTACCTTCTTTCGTGTGCATGCGGTGTGGATGGCGGAAAACATTAGGGACCCAAGGTTGATCGGCTTACCCGTAAAGATGTAGTACAGCAAGGCGCACTTGTGCATTGATAGGGTCGTATCATGAGAAGTAGGGGATAAAGTGGCCCGAACAAATGCAAACCACACAGCGGCCTCGGTAGTGAGGGAGCTAGCGTGTAGACATTTGCGTGTGCCATCCATATCCCAGGGCTTTCCCTCCACTGCCAGTTCCTTTAAAATCACATATTCATCGGCGGGGCTCATTTTTTTCAAGAACTGTGTGAATGCGCATGTAATTGGGGTCCTTATTCCAAGGACCTGATTAATGGCTGTGGCATGATAGTACACGGTCCGACCCCGAACTTTTACAAAGGGGTCTTTGGTCTGTGAAGCTTCGGCATAAAACTCCCGAACTAGAGAGGCATTTGCTCGACGATTGGCAGAGGCCAACGTCGCCCAATCTTGTGCTAAAACCCGATTTTTGATAAACGGGTTTGCCTCTACAAACTCGGGGTCGAAACCCCTCTCTAAGTTCAATTTTTGCTTGTGAATGAGCTCATAGTGGTCAGCCACTGCTGGAGTTGTGAACTGCCTAGGCACCCCACTGGGGGCATGCTCAGTCCCCACAGTGGAATGGTGTGGGTTTTCAGATGGCACTTGCTCATTCCCATCATCAGTTTCAAAAGACGATGAACTTAAAGAGGGTTCGAGACCCTTACCTTTCTCAGACGCTTTTCTTCTCGGCTTTTTGGTTGGTGTTTTCTCCGACGTGGTCACCCTAGACCTGGTGACCATTCCCTTTTTCCTCAGAGCCCGAACGATGGGGTTTTCCCCACTGTGGGCAGCAGCCTGGAGTGCCGGTAAATCGACCGTGTTTGTGACTTGAGGGCTTTCCTCAGTCTGAATCTGCTCCTTCCCTTTTCTTCGAATCTCCTCCTCTTGTCGGATTCTTTCTTGTTCTTCCTTTGCCAATCGTTCTACTTCAGCCCTTTTCTTTTCTTCCTCACGAAGCCTTTCTTCCTCAACTCTTTTTCTCTCCTCTTCCTATTTCGCCAATCTCTCGGCCTCCTCCCGTTTTTTCTTTTCCTCCTCTTTTTTTCTTAACCTTTCCTCCTCTTCTTGTTTCAGTCTTTCTTCTTCATCTCGTCGCTTTTTCTCGACTTCTTCTTTTCTTTTTCGGATAGCAGACATCCTTTGATTATATTCTTCTACCAACCTCATTTCTTCCTCTTCGGCCTGCAATGCTTCGTCATCGAGATGGCTTTGACTGGTGTCCGAAACCTTTGATGAAGACACAACCCTCGGACTCTCTTGCTTGGATGAACCTGTGTCTGGAATATCTGGTATGATTGGCGGTTCACCGGAGATCGGCGGCGGTTCATTTAAATCACCGGTGATGGTTTCCGGCGGGTGGTCCTTGGTGGTTCTGCGACGGACCGTCGCACGACTGGGTTCCTCCGGGTGGGTGTTCAGTCGCTTGCTTCTGGCCATTTTTAGTGTTTAGGAAAGGTGGTTTTCGGTTTTGGTTCGTGAGAAAGAAAGAAGAAGTAAAGAGAGAGAGTGTATTTGAATTTTAGGAGTAAAGGTGGTTTTTGGTTTTAGGAAATGGAAAAGGAAAAGGTTTTTGGTTTTTCAAAATGGAGGGAACGGTTGTTTAGGAGAGAGAGAGAAAAGGAAATGATGGCTTTTCTTGGAACAAGGCAAACTAGGACAAGTGGCAGCTAAAAGTTGACTAGTGTGGCAAAAAAGTTGATGCTTGTCAGCCTCTTGGGCCCCCAAAACCGTCCCATCTCATGTCAGTTCGGGAGTGGGAAGCGCAGGGACGTCGGCCCATCCCATTGCGAAGTACTTTCCTGGCTTTTTCTTCAAAAAAAAATGGAATCTCTCCTACACACATGCAAAATAAACTACCATGCAGAATTAAAAATACTAAAAAAATAATAAGACAGCAAAAAAAACTGAAATAAAATATTTACAAGTGATCCCGATGTTTCTTAACCATAGTGGGGTGGAGAGTGGGGTACAATGTGAGCACTCTCACTCAGAAAATGCTTCACTCTCTGCCCATTGACTTTGAACGTTTGACCAGACTGTGGGGACTTTAACTCCACTGTTCCAAAGGGACTCACCTTGACAATGGTGTATGGTCCCGTCCATCGTGACGTTAGCTTACCTGGAAAGAGTTTAAGACGGGAATTGAACAATAATACCTGTTATCCTTCCATGAACTCCCTATGGTTGATTCTTCGATCATGCCACATCTTGGTTTTTTCTTTGTACAACTTTGCGTTCTCGTAGGAGTGATATCGCAACTCCTCTAGATCATGCATTTGCAAACTCCTCTTAATTCCCGCAGCATCCTCACTCATGTTAAGTTCTTTAAGGGCCCAAAACGCCTTGTGCTCCAATTCAATCGGTAAATGGCAAGCCTTGCCAAAAAG
This sequence comes from Saussurea involucrata, assembly GCA_033807775.1. Classification (NCBI taxonomy): domain Eukaryota; kingdom Viridiplantae; phylum Streptophyta; class Magnoliopsida; order Asterales; family Asteraceae; genus Saussurea; species Saussurea involucrata. The sequence continues at coordinate 118,827,896 of CM066322.1, forward strand.
TAATTTAAATGGAGACATTCCCAAGGGAGTTTTATAGGCTGTTCGATAGGCCCAAAGAGCATCATCAAGTTTGGTTGACCAATCTTTTCGATGTGATTTGACGACTTTCTCCAAAATACCTTTGATCTCACGATTTGAAAGTTCGGCTAAACCGTTGGTTTGCGAGTGGTATGCGGTGGCCACTCTATGATGTATATCATATTTAGCAAGGACCGAGCTCATGATTTTGTTCACAAAATGGGTGCCCTCGTCACTAATCAATGCCCGTGGTGTTCCAAATCGAGTGAAAATATTTTTATGCAAAAATTTCACCACGGTGTTGGCATCATTAGAGTGACAAGCAATGGCTTCCACCCATTTCGAAACATAGTCTACCGCAACCAAGATATAAAAGTTATTATTGGAATTTGGAAAGGGTCCCATGAAATCAATCCCCCAAACATCAAAAAGTTCTACCTCTAAAATGTTGTTAAGAGGCATTTCGTTCCTTTGCGAAATGTTCCCGGTGCGTTGACATTGCTCACAACTTTTCATAAATTCGTAAGAGTCTTTAAACACAGTTGGCCAAAAGAACCCACTTTGCAAGATTTTTGCAGCAGTGCGGTTTCCACCAAAGTGTCCACCGTAGTGGGATGTGTGACAACCATGGAGTATCTGATGTTGCTCACTCTCGTGGACACAACGCCTCAATATTTGGTCCGTCCCTATCTTATATAAGAAAGGGTCATCCCAAACATATTGTCGTGTATCATGTAAAAACTTTTTAAAGGGTTGTCCACTCATCCCGTGGGGTTTTAGTCCACTTGCTAAAAAGTTTGCAATGTCAGCATACCAAGGAATATTATTTTCGAGATGTTGGGCTGATAACAATTGCTCATCGGGAAAATTCTCTTTGACCGAAGTGGGATCAGCAGTGCCCACTATCTTCTCGATCCTGGACAAACGGTCAGCTACCTGATTGCTTGTTCCTTTTCTATCAACGATCTCAAGATCGAATTCTTGCAGCAATAAAACCCGTCTAATCAAACGTGGCTTGGAATCAGCCTTGTTGATCAAATATTTTATCGCTGCATGATCCGTGTGCACTATGACCTTCGTCCCTATTAAGTACGACCTGAAACGATCAAAAGCAAACACCACCGCAAGTAATTCTTTTTCAGTAACAGTATAATTAATCTGAGCTTCAATCAGTGTTTTACTTGCATAATAAATGGGGTGAAAAACTTTGTTCTTTCTTTGTCCTAGAATAGCCCCCATAGCCCACTCGCTGGCGTCACACATCACTTCGAATGGGAGTGACCAGTCAGGAGTGGTCACTATAGGTGTTGTGACTAAGGCTTCTTTGATTGTTTCAAAAGCATCTCGGCATTCTTGGGTAAAAATAAAGTCTTTTTCATGTTGTAACAGGTTTCATAGGGGTTTTGTTATTTTTGAAAAATCTTTGATGAACCTCCTATAAAAACCTGCGTGACCCAAAAAACTTTGAATACCTTTTACCGTTGTGGGTTCGGGAAGTTGTGCCACTACCTCAAGCTTGGCTTTATCAACTTTCAACCCTCTTTTTGAGACAAGATGGCCTAGGACAATACCCTCTTTTACCATAAAATGGCATTTTTCCCAATTTAAAATAAGGTCGTGGGTCTCACATCTCACTAGGCTTTTCTCTAAATTTCCAAGGCAGTTGCCAAACGATGTCCCTATCACAACAAAGTCATCCATAAAAACTTCTATGGTGTCTTCTATCATGTCGGTGAAAATGGCCATCATACAACGTTGGAAAGTGGCTGGGGCATTACATAGTCCAAATGGCATCCTCCGGAATGCAAAAGTACCATAGGGACAAGTAAAGGTGGTCTTTTCTTGGTCCTCGGGTGCGATGTGGATTTGGTTGTATCCGGAGTATCCATCTAGAAAACAATAGAATTCTTTTCCCGCTAACCTATCAAGCATTTGGTCAATGAAAGGTAAGGGAAAATGGTCTTTCTTGGTGGCTAGGTTGAGTTGTCTATAGTCCATACATATTCTCCACCCCGTGACAGTCCTAGTGGGAATGAGCTTGTTCTTTTCGTTCTTCACTACGGTTGTCCCTCCCTTTTTAGGGACACATTGAACGGGGCTCACGCAACTACTACTAGCAATGGGATAGATAATACCGGCGTCTAACCACTTCAAAACTTTTTTCTTAACTACCTCCTTCATGATGGGGTTCAACCTTCTTTGAGGTTGGACTTTTCCAGGGTGGTCACTCTCCAAGTTAATCTTATGTTGACATAGGGAGGGGCTAATACCTCTAATGTCCGCTATTGTCCAACCAATTGCCTTCTTATGCTTATCAACAAATCGATCAGAAGTTCTTCTTGTTTCTCACTAAGTTTGGAAGAGATAATAACGGGAAGTTTATTATCCTTAGCGCGATAAGCATATTTTAAGTGGGAAGGTAATGGTTTAAGCTCTAACTCGGGAGGTTGTTCTATTGAAGGGGGTTGAACATCTCCATCCTTAAAGTCCAGAGGTTCAAAGGCTGCCACTACTTCGTTACACTCATCCTCAAAAGTGTCCTCACTTTCTAAGTCGGGGTGCTCACTCTCACTCCCCACTGTGGGGACTGAGTCAAAACAGTGGGTTCCACTAATCGAACTCAAAGCAAAACAGTCTTCAGTATCTATATACTTCAGGGATTTAAACACATTAAATGTCACCTCTTCGTCATTAACTCTCATTGTGAGTTCCCCTTTGTGCACATCGATCAAAGTACGTCCGGTTGCAAGAAACGGACGTCCTAAGATGATTGAGATTTGTTTATCGGCCTCATAATCTAGAACTAGAAAATCGGCGAGGAAGATAAATTTATCCACTTGGACCAAAACGTCTTCTATTTTTCCCTTGGGGTAGGCAATGGACCGATCGGCTAGTTGTAATGTCACGGTTGTGGGTCTAGCCTCTCCAATACCTAACTTGTTGAAAATGGATAGTGGCATCAAATTGACACTAGCTCCCAAATCACAAAGTGCTTGACCTACTTCTTGTCCTCCTATTGTGCATGGAATAGTGAAACTACCCGGGTCTTTCAACTTAGGTGGAATCTTGCTAGTAAGGAGGGCACTACATTCTTCGGTCAAAGCCACAGTCTCAAACTCACCCAACTTTCTTTTTTTGTTCAAAATATCCTTTAAAAATTTAACATAGCTTGGCATTTGCTCGAGAGCTTCTACCAAGGGTATGTTAATGTGAAGCTGTTTAAAAATGTCTAAGAATTTTTTAAATTGAACATCGACATTTTTAGGCTTCATTCTGTCAGGAAAAGGTATGTTTCGTGGGTCAATTTGAGTTTGTTGTGGTAATGGCTTTAGAATAGTAGGTTTTGGAATAGGTCCAAAAGTGGGAAGCTCAGGGATGTCGGTCCCCACTGTGGGAATGACAGTGACTTAAGGAGTGCCCACTGTGGGAACCATAATGGGTATTTGAGGCGAATCATCAGACTCGAAAACGATATCTTTCAGATCCTTCCCACTCCTAAGTGTTATGGACTTGACATGCTCTGTTCCTATCACCTTAGCGTGTTCGGTATCACTAGTTAACGTCCCTGGTGGTCTATTCTTAACTTCGACGGCTAGTTGTCCTACTTGGGTCTCTATATTCCTAATGGTTGCTTGAGTTTGATTCATGAAACCTTTGAGAATAGATTCAAGTGATAGTTGAACCTCAGCGGCTTGAGTTCCTCGCGGTTGGAACTGTTGTGAGGATTGTCCTTGGTGAAAGTTCTGTGAGTTCTGCCCACTGTGATGTGGGGACTGCCCACTGTGATGTTGCTGAAATCCAGGGGGATTGTGTGGTCTTTGCTGGACATGACTCGCCCCGTGGGGTTGGAGTCCTGGATTACCAGCCCAAGAGAAATTCGGATGATTTCTCCAACCTGGATTATAAGTCTGCGAGTATGGGTTGTTTCTCGGATTGGTTCCTATAACATTAACGGCTTCCGGATTTGCTGGACAATAGTAAAAAAGATGCTCCTCTCCACAGAGGGAGCAGTTTTCGGCTAGATGAGTTGCAGAATTGACTTGGCCTCTATTTTGGTTCAAAACGATTTTTGTTAAGGCCACTAACTGTGCGTTCATGGTTTTAAGTGCTTCGGAATCGATGGTGTTGGTCTTTGGTACTATTGCTCTAGGATTGGACCACTCGGTATTGTTGTTGGACACTTTTTGTCACACCCCGCTAAAGCGGAAACGCGAGATGTAACAGATAGAGTTTCATAGCATTAGGAAATAAACAACACCAACCATACCATTACACAAAGTCATACATTACAAAGTCCCAAAAATTTAAAGTTAAGGGTTTACAATCCCAAAGTTTACATGTAACCCAAAATAGTGTTTTTATCAAGATATGACAAAAGACGAGTCTCGGTTGAAGCCGTTATGCATGCTAAATTACACCTTGTCAGTTACCTTCTTAGCCCCTGAAAAGCATGTTTAAAACGAAAAGGTCAACTACAAAGAGTTGGTGAGTTCACAGGTTTTTCCATACACACAACAATTTTTTTCTTCCAATGGTTACCCTCATGAAACGTTCGTTCATGACAAGCTCCAAAGTTAAAAGGTTTATGAGTACAATTTACAATGAGTGATTTTTGTAAGATATAACAGTGTTGAGCCACTACTAAGCCTCCGACAATCTACGCCCCGCGAACTACCTCAGAGGTGGTATACTAACCCACGTGAGAAGAACATTATTACCAGATAAAGTGCACCCCTACTCGTCAGTTAAGGTGGGTTTGTCAAACCAAATAGCGCTATCCACAAGTATCACCGGCTCGTTACGAGTTAATAAGTAGTGTGTTTACTGGGGACTTACCATTTTCATTATCACTCAACATATCTTTATCACTTATGTACAATTGTCCATTCATTAGTACTCATTCTTCAAAGCATAAATATCCACAATTTAATATCATGAATCATTTAGCATTTTAAAAACATAACATGCTTTTCACCCCAAACATTTAAACAAGTAAAAACGGGGCTGTGATTACTCACCTTAACGTGTAGACGCGAAGTTGCGCAAGCTTGATCGCTTAATGCCTTACGGGTCTCCTATAAAGTCAAATAAGCTCTATAAGTCCTTCATAGCTACTCAAGGTTGAACTTAGCTAATTTAGTCCACCTCTTGTGAAATGCCATTGTTTTAGTTTTTAATTTGACATGATGAATTTAATATTTTCCCAATGTTTTAATCATGTATAGGTACCTATAAGGTTAAAATAGTAAAATCCCACACTTTTTCCAAAATACATAATCTGGCAGAAACTTTGTTCCTCAAAAATGGTTATTGAAATACACTTTCTGGAATGACAAATTTGCCCATCTTTTTATATGTGGTACTACACTGAGCTAAGAAGGTTTTGACCAAATTTCATAAATTTTGAAGGTGTTTAAGGGGTTAAAATAATTTTTACAAAATAATGCAACACAGAACCTAAAACAGTTTACACCCTTCTGCCATAACCGGCTTTTGGAGGGTCAAAACATAGTATTTTTCAGAGATTTTGCATGGTTTGGAAACCTAACACATAAAGGTGTCTTATGGAAAAAGATTCACAAATTTTTGATGAGTTTTGAGTGAGTTATGGTCAAAAGAAGTTGTATGTACCAATCTGCCATTTCTGGACAGCTTGACATACTTGGTTTGCACAAAATCTTTAAATGACCAAAACATTGTATATTGTTATGAAATTTTAGCATGTGAAACCTAACTCATAAAAGTAGCTTCCAGAAGAAAAATGAGAAAGTTTTATGCATTTTTCAAAGAGTTATATACCAAATAAACTGACACAAAAATCTGTCAGACTAACTGCTGCACACCAATTTTGTTCTAAGGAGTTTAAGGCTCAAAACTCAATGTTTTTGCATGAGACCAGTGGGGTTCGACTCCCAACTCATTAAACCTTACTCCAGAAGAAAAATGGAGGAATTTGGACATGTTTTGACCAAGATATGGTCGTCCAAAGTGCATGCAATAAATCTGGCAGATTCTGGAATTTTAACTTTCACAAGGAAATCGCATTTTAGGCCTTCTATTATTAGTAGATGTGGGTTCCTTTGTTAAGGACTTAATCCCAACATCATATAACATCATTTGAAGGCCAAAAACCCAGAATATAAAACAAAATGTGCATGCATAAGTCTACAACTCAGATTGTAATACAAGAAGGAAACCCACATTTTTGATGATTTTTGCTTGTTTTTCTTAAGTTCATAATGGAAGTTCATAGATTTTTCACCATTTTATGGACATTTCTCATGTCCTTGGTGTTTAATCTCACTTCTAGAACAATAAAATAAGTTCATCCATGTACACAAGATAAGAATGCAGAAAATGTAAGAAATGACATAAAAAGTGCCAAAAAATCATGAAATAACACTAGTTTAGTGTTCTTACCTTGAGAGATGATTTCTAACACTTTGAGTTTTTTTTTTTTTAAAATTTCGGTTTTGGTGCTTGAAATAGGCTGAATGTTGCTGGAATTTTCTTTGAAGATTTGAAGGATGAATATGGGGAGAAGAGAAAGGAATTCCAAGAGGGAGAGAGAGAGAGAAGGTGGATGGTTTTTCTCCTAATTTGAAATGAATGAATGAAAAAAGAAAAATGAACTTGAGGGAGATATGGAGGGAAGGGGGAGGCCGGCCCCTCATGGGCCCCCAAACCCTTGAAAGTAATTTTTTTTTTTAAAATAGAGCCCAAAACTATTTCTTGTAATTACAAATTTTTGTCTAGAATTTGAATGCAAAATAAGCAACTAAAATACCTCTTGTTTTTATTAAATCTTATAAAAAGAAAAGTTTTATGTATAAAAGTAAAACCCTATATTTTATATTAGTTGTATGATAATTGAAGCATTTTGGCATTTCACAAGGCGTTTCGGCTAGTCTCGGGTCGAAACCGGGTCTTTTAGGCAACTATCGGGAATTCTAGCGAATTTTCGCCTTAATTTTATTCTGAATGGGTCTTAACAAGGTATGTTTCCTATGTTAACATTTGCAATGGTTAAATGGTGCTAACCTGAGAGTTTTGATTTTTGTCGGATGCTACAGTTTTCCCCCGTTAGAGAAATTTCGTCCCGAAATTTAATGACTGGTACTCGCCACCAGATTCTTGGTGAACAGATGAGGATACTTACTCTTCATAAAATCCTCTCGCTCCCAAGTGTACTCAGGTCCGTGCCTTGCATTCCAACGAACTTTTACGATCGGGATCTTGCTACGTCTTAACCGCTTAACATCTCGGTCAAGTATTTCCACGGGTTCCTCTACAAAGCGTAACTGCTCGCTCACCTGTATGTCTTCCAACGGTAGCACCAACGATTCATCCGATAGGCATTTCTTCAAATTCGACACATGGAATGTGTCGTGAATGGCGCTTAACTCTTGTGGTAGCTCGAGTCTGTATGCAACCGGTCCAATCCTCTCTAGAATCACGAATGGACCGATATATCTTGGACTCAACTTGCCCTTCTTCCCAAATCGTACCAAACCTTTCCATGGCGATACTTTGAGAAGTACTTTATCTCCCACCTGAAATTCTAATGGCTTCCTGCGATTATCTGCATAACTCTTCTGACGAGTTCTGGCTACTTTAAGTCTTTCTTGTATGGTTATGATCTTGTCCGTGGTCTCCTGAACGATGTCGGGTCTTATCAGCTGTTTGTCACCGACCTCCAACCAACTGAGTGGGGATCTACACTTGCGTCCATATAAGGCTTCGTACGGCGCGCACTTTAAACTGGTATGGTAGCTATTGTTGTATGAGAATTCGACTAGCGGTAAATGAGTATCCCAACTTCCACCAAAATCCATTACACAGGCTCGTAACATGTCTTCCAGTGTTTGTATAGTCCTTTCCGTCTGACCGTCCGTCTGCGGGTGGTAGGCAGTGCTCAAGTCCAAACGTGTGCCCAACGCTTTCTGGACTGACCGCCAAAGGCGTGACGTAAAACGGCTATCTCTGTCTGAGATTATAGCAGTGGGTACTCCATGACGCATAACGATTTCGTTGACGTAAATTTGAGCGAGTTTTTCTACCTTGAAATCTTCCCGAATAGGCAGAAAATGTGCAGATTTCGTCAGTCGGTCCACTATAACCCAGATTGAATCATGTCCTTTCCCAGTTCTGGGTAACTTGGTTATGAAATCCATGCTTATCTGTTCCCATTTCCATTCGGGAATCTCCGGTTGCTGAAGAAGACCTGATGGTTTCTGATGTTCAGCCTTAACCAGGGCACAAGTTTGGCACTTGCTTACATACATAGCCACATCTTTCTTCATTCCTGGCCACCAATAATATTCCTTCAGATCCTTATACATTTTATCGGCTCCGGGATGAATTGAATATCTTGATTTATGGGCTTCATCCAGGATTATTGATCGCAGATTGACAACCTTAGGTACCCAAACTCTATTTCGGAAGTAACGCACCCCGTCTGGTTGTGTATCAAATTCCTTTTCCAGATGATGTAGAGCTTCGCCCTTCAAATTCTCCCCTTTTAATGCTTCTTCTTGTGCTTCGAGGATTTGATCCTTAAGGCTCGTCCGGACCATCGTTCCCATGGCTCTTGCCCTTGATGGTTTCACCCTTTCCTTTCGGCTTAACGCGTCAGCCACAACATTAGCTTTGCCCGGATGGTACTTTATCTCGCAATCGTAGTCGCTAAGCAGTTCAACCCATCTCCGTTGTCGCATATTCAGCATTTTCTGATCAAAAATGTGTTGTAAGCTCTTGTGATCGGTAAAGACGGTACATTTAGTGCCGTAGAGATAGTGTCTCCAAATCTTGAGTGCGAACACTACGGCTCCTAGCTCCAAATCATGGGTGGTATAATTCTTTTCATGAACCTTAAGTTGCCTTGATGCGTAGGCAATAACCTTGTCTTTTTGCATTAGCACACACCCCAACCCTCGGTGTGAGGCATCGCAGTAAACAACAAAATTGTCTGCACCCTCTGGTAGGGCTAAGATCGGTGCATTGCAAAGCTTATGTTTAAGCGTCCGAAAGGCTTCTTCCTGCTTCTCTCCCCAATCGAACTTCTTGTCTTTCTGGGTTAATGCCGTTAATGGTTGTGCAATTTTGGAGAAATTTGCAATGAAACGCCGATAGTAACCAGCTAAACCGAGAAACGAACGGATTTCAGTCGGAGTCTTCGGGGCTTCCCACTTCTTTATGGCTTCTATCTTGGCCGGATCAACATGAATTCCATCTTCATTAACTACATGACCAAGAAATTGTACTTCACGAATCCAAAATTCGCATTTGGAAAGTTTAGCATACAGCTTCTGATCTCTGAGTAGTTCTAGTATCAGCTTCAAATGTTGCTCATGCTCCTTCTTGCTTTGCGAATAAATCAATATGTCATCTATGAACACAATTACGAACTTGTCCAAGTATGGTCGACATACTCTGTTCATCAGATCCATAAAGACTGCTGGAGCGTTTGTCAGACCAAAAGGCATGACTAGGAACTCATAATGTCCATATCGAGTCCTAAACGCTGTCTTAGGAATGTCCTCCTCACGAACTCTCATCTGATGATATCCAGACCGAAGATCGATCTTTGAGAAGTACGTAGCTCCTTGAAGTTGGTCGAACAGATCATCGATTCGAGGAAGGGGATATCGGTTCTTGATGGTCCGCTTGTTGAGTTCTCTGTAGTCGATACACATTCGAAAAGAACCATCTTTCTTTTTAACGAACAAAACTGGAGCTCCCCAGGGTGAAGAGCTGGGTCGTATGAATCCTTTATCGAGCAGCTCTTTGAGTTGGCCTGACAACTCCTGCATTTCTGAAGGTGCTAACCGGTACGGTGACTTCGCTACGGGTGCCGCTCCTGGAATTAAGTCGATATGAAATTCGACTTGTCTTGGTGGTGGTAATCCAGGTAATTCATCTGGGAATACCTCAGGAAAATCTCGTACTATTGGAAAGTCTTGAATATTCTTCTCTTTGATCTCCTTATCCACCACGTGTGTCAGAAACGCAACACAATCTTTTCGCAAATATTTTCGCATCTTCATACCCGACACTATTTTGAATTTCCTCCCAGAGCTGTCTCCCTGTATTTCCAGTACTCTTCCTTCGGTTTGGGGTATTCGGACGATCTTTTCGGAGCAAACGATCTCAGCGCGATTCTTTGATAACCAATCCATACCTACGACTATATCGAAGCTTCCTAATCTGATTGGAATTAAATCTATGCTAAAATCTTTTTCCGCCAATTTTAAGGTACAGTTCATAATTACCTCTTTGGCCCTAACTTCTTGTCCATTAGCAAATTCTATAATATAGGCTTCTTTCAACTTTTGAGGTTCCAAGTCAATTTTCGGCCTAAATTCTAGTGATACAAAGCTCCTATCTGCTCCCGAATCAAATAGTACTGTTGCATAATGATTATTCAAGAGAAACGTACCTGTGACTACATCTGGGTTTCGTCTTGCCTCATCTGCTCCAATTTCAAACACTCGGCCTCGTGCCTGACCTCCTTGATTCCCTTGATTAAATGGTCGCGCTTGATTTATATTAGGCCTTCGGTTCAGTCTCGGACATGCGTTCCGATAGTGATCAGGGCTCCCACACTCGTGACATGTTCGCCTTCCTCCGCTCTTGCAATCTTTAGCGACATAGCCTCCTTTGCTACACTTGGAGCAAATGATGCATCTTCCGAGGTGTCGATTATTGCACTTGGTGCATCTTGGGCATAGCCCTCTTTCCTTCTCTTCGACCTGTGCTTGAACCCCAAAATTTCCTGTCACCCTATGACCCTTGTCTGTTCTTCCCCCAAACTGCCTTCTTGCAGGCTCTTCTATCTTTCTTTTCCCAGCGGCCTTGTCATTCCCTGATGTTCTTGAACGATTCGCGTTGTTGGTGAGTCTTGTTGCTAAATTTACTGCTTCTTGGAGAGTCTTTGGGTCAGCTGAAGTGACATTTCCTCTGATTCCTTCAGATAAACCCCACACATACCTATCCACTCTGTTTTCCTCGGGCGTCACCAAATGTGGCACCAGCTTTGCCAACTCATGGAAACGGGCAGTGTAAGAGTCTATATCGTTTCCCTTCATTTCATGATTCCACAGTTCTGCCTCCAGCTTCTGGATTTCACTTCTTGGGCAATACTCTCCCTTGAGTAGCTTCTTGAACTCTTCCCACGTAAGGTTGTAAGCCGCTTCCCGTCCACGGGTTTGTACTTGTGTGTTCCACCATGTTAGTGCTCGGCCTTGCAACAAACAAGCAGCAAATTCTACTTTGTTTCCTTCTGTGCACTTGCTGATATGAAGAACGGATTCCATACCCTCAATCCATGTCAGTAATCCCACAGCTCCTTCAGTTCCATGGAATTCTTTAGGGTTGCAGCCCCTAAAGGTCTTATATGTGCATTCCCGATTTCCAGTCGCTCCCGCATTGCTTGAATTAGCATTCAGCCCAGCTGCTACTTGGCTGACAATGTTCGGAAGTGCAGCCATAATTTGCTCCGCCACGAGCCGTGCGACTTCAGGATTCTCTCTTCTTGGAGGCATAGTCCTACAGTTATGGTTTTAATTAAAGGTTTAGTCGCATGGTTACTAATACTATTATTTGGTTACACTTCCTACTTGTTATGTTAATCTAAGTTATGGTACTACTTCATGCATACTATCTTTGTTATCTACACGTATTGTCATAACAACATACCATAATTTCACAATCATGCATCTAAAAGTACTTGAGATACGTAAACATTAACCAAGCATTTCATTCATAAACCATAAATATTCAAATTCCAACAGAAACAATTAACAAAAATTTTCAATGTTTGGAATTTAATGGCTACATGCCCCAAAAATATAAGTTCAAGTTTTAAATAAATCCCCAAAAGCTTCTAATAGTGGTCCTCTAATGCATCAGTGCCCACAACAGCAGTCCCAACACCAAAACCAAGGCTCCTATCACCCAAGCCAGGTACCTACGTAGGGCTCTCACCTCCCTCCTAGTGATGTCAATGACCTCCAAGGTTCGGTCTGAGGCTTCACTATGTGTTTTCAGCACCTCCATCACCCCGTTCAGGGTTTGGTGCTGTCCGTCCAACCTCTCTCCGTGGTGTTGAATGTCGTGAGCCATCATTAGGACCCACTGGCTTTCCTGGGTAGTCATACCAGGAGGGTGAGCCACAGGCACTCCGGTTACTACCTGGGGGTTTCCTCGCTGCACTCCCGATCGGGAGGTCTCTCCTTCGCCTCTAGGTGGTTGGGTAAGACTCACACGTATGGGTAATGGGACACTCTTCCTTACCGTGGCCCTAACTCTTGGTCCTCGTAGGATACGTGGAGGGGACCGAGTGAGTGGTGCACTGGATTCTTCTTGGTCGTCTTCATAAGGGTCTCTCTCAACTACAACCGGTGCAATGCCCCTCGGTCGGCCAGTAACGTAGCCGGAAAGGTCTGCCGAGTACGATTGCTCGGAATGGGTATGCTCCGAAGGAGTGTGCTCGGACGGGTCATATTCAGACGACATAGTGAGCTGCGATAATAGTAGACTTTGTTATTATGTGTACTATTGTAAGTGCTAAAAATATGCAAGGTTTATGCAACACACACCAAGTCATGCTTACCATGTTTTGGTAGAAAATTTATTTATAAGCATACTTCCATTATGACCAACCCGAGTCTCTCATTATATTTACCCGAATTAAACATAGGTGATCAAGCTTTGTTTAATTGAGGTATAATAATGTGACATTCGACTTGGTTATATTAGCAATATACTTCAGATTTTTTTTTTTTTTTTTTTTGACACTCCTTTCGAAAGCCTTTTTGAAAATAGTTTGTGTTATGGTTGGGTTATAGATGTGGTTTCCATAAGAAAACCGGCATTCTCTATAACCTATGGCTCTGATACCAATTTCTGTCACACCCCGCTAAAGCGGAAACGCGAGATGTAACAGATAGAGTTTCATAGCATTAGGAAATAAACAACACCAACCATACCATTACACAAAGTCATACATTACAAAGTCCCAAAAATTTAAAGTTAAGGGTTTACAATCCCAAAGTTTACATGTAACCCAAAATAGTGTTTTTATCAAGATATGACAAAAGACGAGTCTCGGTTGAAGCCGTTATGCATGCTAAATTACACCTTGTCAGTTACCTTCTTAGCCCCTGAAAAGCATGTTTAAAACGAAAAGGTCAACTACAAAGAGTTGGTGAGTTCACAGGTTTTTCCATACACACAACAATTTTTTTCTTCCAATGGTTACCCTCATGAAACGTTCGTTCATGACAAGCTCCAAAGTTAAAAGGTTTATGAGTACAATTTACAATGAGTGATTTTTGTAAGATATAACAGTGTTGAGCCACTACTAAGCCTCCGACAATCTACGCCCCGCGAACTACCTCAGAGGTGGTATACTAACCCACGTGAGAAGAACATTATTACCAGATAAAGTGCACCCCTACTCGTCAGTTAAGGTGGGTTTGTCAAACCAAATAGCGCTATCCACAAGTATCACCGGCTCGTTACGAGTTAATAAGTAGTGTGTTTACTGGGGACTTACCATTTTCATTATCACTCAACATATCTTTATCACTTATGTACAATTGTCCATTCATTAGTACTCATTCTTCAAAGCATAAATATCCACAATTTAATATCATGAATCATTTAGCATTTTAAAAACATAACATGCTTTTCACCCCAAACATTTAAACAAGTAAAAACGGGGCTGTGATTACTCACCTTAACGTGTAGACGCGAAGTTGCGCAAGCTTGATCGCTTAATGCCTTACGGGTCTCCTATAAAGTCAAATAAGCTCTATAAGTCCTTCATAGCTACTCAAGGTTGAACTTAGCTAATTTAGTCCACCTCTTGTGAAATGCCATTGTTTTAGTTTTTAATTTGACATGATGAATTTAATATTTTCCCAATGTTTTAATCATGTATAGGTACCTATAAGGTTAAAATAGTAAAATCCCACACTTTTTCCAAAATACATAATCTGGCAGAAACTTTGTTCCTCAAAAATGGTTATTGAAATACACTTTCTGGAATGACAAATTTGCCCATCTTTTTATATGTGGTACTACACTGAGCTAAGAAGGTTTTGACCAAATTTCATAAATTTTGAAGGTGTTTAAGGGGTTAAAATAATTTTTACAAAATAATGCAACACAGAACCTAAAACAGTTTACACCCTTCTGCCATAACCGGCTTTTGGAGGGTCAAAACATAGTATTTTTCAGAGATTTTGCATGGTTTGGAAACCTAACACATAAAGGTGTCTTATGGAAAAAGATTCACAAATTTTTGATGAGTTTTGAGTGAGTTATGGTCAAAAGAAGTTGTATGTACCAATCTGCCATTTCTGGACAGCTTGACATACTTGGTTTGCACAAAATCTTTAAATGACCAAAACATTGTATATTGTTATGAAATTTTAGCATGTGAAACCTAACTCATAAAAGTAGCTTCCAGAAGAAAAATGAGAAAGTTTTATGCATTTTTCAAAGAGTTATATACCAAATAAACTGACACAAAAATCTGTCAGACTAACTGCTGCACACCAATTTTGTTCTAAGGAGTTTAAGGCTCAAAACTCAATGTTTTTGCATGAGACCAGTGGGGTTCGACTCCCAACTCATTAAACCTTACTCCAGAAGAAAAATGGAGGAATTTGGACATGTTTTGACCAAGATATGGTCGTCCAAAGTGCATGCAATAAATCTGGCAGATTCTGGAATTTTAACTTTCACAAGGAAATCGCATTTTAGGCCTTCTATTATTAGTAGATGTGGGTTCCTTTGTTAAGGACTTAATCCCAACATCATATAACATCATTTGAAGGCCAAAAACCCAGAATATAAAACAAAATGTGCATGCATAAGTCTACAACTCAGATTGTAATACAAGAAGGAAACCCACATTTTTGATGATTTTTGCTTGTTTTTCTTAAGTTCATAATGGAAGTTCATAGATTTTTCACCATTTTATGGACATTTCTCATGTCCTTGGTGTTTAATCTCACTTCTAGAACAATAAAATAAGTTCATCCATGTACACAAGATAAGAATGCAGAAAATGTAAGAAATGACATAAAAAGTGCCAAAAAATCATGAAATAACACTAGTTTAGTGTTCTTACCTTGAGAGATGATTTCTAACACTTTGA
Source organism: Saussurea involucrata (assembly GCA_033807775.1). Classification (NCBI taxonomy): domain Eukaryota; kingdom Viridiplantae; phylum Streptophyta; class Magnoliopsida; order Asterales; family Asteraceae; genus Saussurea; species Saussurea involucrata. Next base: position 118,843,083 of record CM066322.1, read on the forward strand.
GTTTTTTTTTTTTTTTAAATTTCGGTTTTGGTGCTTGAAATAGGCTGAATGTTGCTGGAATTTTCTTTGAAGATTTGAAGGATGAATATGGGGAGAAGAGAAAGGAATTCCAAGAGGGAGAGAGAGAGAGAAGGTGGATGGTTTTTCTCCTAATTTGAAATGAATGAATGAAAAAAGAAAAATGAACTTGAGGGAGATATGGAGGGAAGGGGGAGGCCGGCCCCTCATGGGCCCCCAAACCCTTGAAAGTATTTTTTTTTTTAAAATAGAGCCCAAAACTATTTCTTGTAATTACAAATTTTTGTCTAGAATTTGAATGCAAAATAAGCAACTAAAATACCTCTTGTTTTTATTAAATCTTATAAAAAGAAAAGTTTTATGTATAAAAGTAAAACCCTATATTTTATATTAGTTGTATGATAATTGAAGCATTTTGGCATTTCACAAGGCGTTTCGGCTAGTCTCGGGTCGAAACCGGGTCTTTTAGGCAACTATCGGGAATTCTAGCGAATTTTCGCCTTAATTTTATTCTGAATGGGTCTTAACAAGGTATGTTTCCTATGTTAACATTTGCAATGGTTAAATGGTGCTAACCTGAGAGTTTTGATTTTTGTCGGATGCTACACTTTTTCTAAGATTTGATATCCTTCATTGTAGGTTTTACTCATGAATGTTCCACCGGCTGTTGCATCTAAGATAATTTTGGCTGCATTGGACAGACCATTGTAAAAGGTCTCCAATTGGATGCAATATGGGATGCCGTGATGTGGGCACTTTCGAAGTAAATTGATAACTCTATTTTTAGAGTTATTATTTCCTTGTATTTCCTATTTTATTCTGTCAAATTTAGCCATTCCGCCTCTCAAAACCCCCATTCTTGGTATAAATCTCGAAAATGAGCAAAAGGAGCGAACTTTAGTGTTTAATAAACTATTTGGTAGAATTTGGGTGTTTTTCACGTTTTATCCTGCAGTGATCACTGTTGTGCCCACTCCGGCTGCCCACTATTCGAGCTGATCAAGAAAGACAAAAGAAACTACTAGTTGGGACTTAGTTTGCTGGAGGAAGAAGGTTCATTAGCAGGGAAATGGCTGGAGGAAGTACAAAATGGCATCTACATTGAAGATTGCAACAAGTACTCCTTTATGTACTTTGAGATTGACTTGGAAAAGGGTCCATTGGGTAATTGGTTTGCACAAGGTGCTGATTTCTGCCACAACACAACAGTTTTTACCCATTGGAAGACTCATCTTTTTTGTGTAATACCCAACTCTTTCTCCTAGTATATAAAGGAGCACTTGGGTTCATTTATTACAATCTTGGAATCTTGCAATCATCTTGGGTTAAGCTTAGATAGTTGAATAGCTTTAATTTCTCTCATCTACCACATTAGTTTTAGTCTTTTATTTACTGCATTAACTTAGTTTTAATTTCTGTAATTTCCTTTCCTAGTTAATTGTAGTTCGTAAAACACAGTGGACATGGACGAATTCTCGTTCCCCACTGTGAGTACTATTCAATCCACTATCAGTTTTATTATGTGCAAATCTTCATCTTTTGTTTTCTTTACTTCGGAAATGTTAGGCTAAACATCCTTTGGGATGTATGAAGGAGAAGTACCTGGATTTTATTAAAAATGCTTGAGTAATCTTTATACTTAGAATATTTGTTGTTTTGGTCATTCATTCTCGATATTTACCCAAAGATGCGAACAAGCCGATCACTTGCAAGGATCTAAAGTCTAGTTCTTAACTTAGAAATGAGTAGAACGCAGTGACACGAGCTTGAATGATGCTAGGGGATTCGAAAGAATTCTTATGACACTTATGAAAGTGAGGTCGGCACAGTGAGCTAATCTCTGCCCACTGGAGTAGTAGGCAATCTAACTTGTGTATTAAAAACACTTAGAGTATTTGTCTCTACATATTCCATCGAGGCCTGAAAAGGTCAATTTAGAGATTACCATTGACAAAACAACAAGTACTAAGAGTATGGTATTTTTATCTAACGGTGTGAGTATTTTGTAACCGGGCTTTTCTAGCGAAAATGTCCACCACGAATATGAGGATCACTTCTAAGGACCGAGTATTTGGTATAAAATCTAGGGAAAATCCAACCTACATTCCTCCTTTTTAACCTTTTGTAAATTGTTTAAAGTAGCTATTTCACCAAACCAAACCAAAGTATTATTTTTCTCTCTAATTGAAACTTGTAAAAGGAGCTCATAAGAACCGTATTGTCTTGATTGTCCAGTCCCTGTGGAAACGAATCTGGTATTTTACCAACTATTACTTGCTGTGACGATCATAGTGGACAGTGTACACTTGCACTTCCCACTGTGGACAGTTTGCAACCCACTGCGATTAAAACACATATTTCGCACGTGACAAGTTTTTGGCGCCGCTGCCGGGGACTGGCGTGATTTTAAATCTCAAGACATTAGTTTTTGTTCGAGCCCGAGTAACTCGTTTTTCTAAGCTTTTCGTGTTGCATGCCAAGGCAACAACACGAACCTTTGTTACCAATCGATCTTGAAATAGAGAAAACTTTTCGAAGAAGACGCAGAAACAGAAATCGACAACCCCCTGTGATCCCCATTGTGAACATGGCTGCAATACCGCCACCTGTAGTGGATACCACAATCACGATTGCCGATAGCAAAGATCGAAAAATACGGAACTATGCTACTTCCGGAGTTAGTGATTTAGGCTCCGGGATTCGAAGGCCCGTCCTTGAAACAACGCATTTTGAACTCAAACCGGTGATGTTTCAAATGATCCAAGCCATGGGTCAATTTGGGGGATCGCCATCTGAGGATCCGCACTCGCACTTAAAATCTTTTTTAGAAATGACCGATTCCTTTCAATTGCAAGGTGTTAGTGATGAGGGATTAAGAATAAGGTTTTTCCCTTTTTCATTAAGGGATAAGGCGAAGTCTTGGCTGAACGCACATGCACCTCACTCGATAATCACTTGGCAAGATCTTGCGGATAAATTTTTACAAAAATACTTTCCTCCCACAAGGAATGTAAGATTTCGATATGATATTATTTTGTTTAGACAAGAAGAAGATGAGGCTGTTTCGGATGCATGGGAACGATTTAAAGAATTACTTCGAAAGTGCCCACACCATGGCATCCCGCATTGCATCCAATTGGAGACCTTTTACAATGGTCTTTCCAATGCAGCCAAAATCATCTTAGATGCAACAGTCGGTGGAACATTTACGAGTATGACTTACAACGAAGGATATCAAATCTTAGAAAAAGTGTCCAACAACAATACCGAATGGTCAAATCCGAGAGCACCCATGCCAAAGACCAACACCATCGATTCCGAGGCACTTAAAACCATGAATGCGCAATTAGTGGCCTTGACCAAAATAGTTTTAAATCAAAATAGAGGCCAAGTCAATTCCGCAACACATCTCCCTGAAAACTGCTCCCTCTGTGGAGAAGAGAACGTTTTTGATTTTTGTCCGGCAAATCTCGAATCTGTTAATGTCATAGGGACCAACCCACGGAACAATCCTTTTTCGCAAACCTATAATCCAGGTTGGAGGAACCATCCGAATTTCTCTTGGTCTGGAAATCAAGGGCTCCAACCCCACGGGGCGAGTCATGGCCAATCAAGACCACACAACCCCCCTGGATTTCAGCAACATCACAGTGGGCAGAACTCACATCACAGTGGGAAGAACCCACCAAACTTTCACCAAGGCCAATCCTCACAACAATACCAATCACGATCTACTCAACCCGCTTAGACCCAACTGAATCAATTCTCAAGGGTTTTATGAATCAAACTCAAGCAGCCATTAGGAATATAGAGACCCAAGTAGGACACTTAGCCGTTGAAGTTAAGAATAGACCACCAGGAACGTTACCTAGTGATACCGAACACGCTAGGGTGATAGGAAAAGGATCTGAACATATCAAGTCCATAACACTAAGGAGTGGAAAGGATCTGCAAGATATCGTTTTCGAATCTGATGATTCGCCTCAAATACCCACTGTGGTTCCCACAGTGGGCACTCCTCAGGTCACTGTGGTCCCCACAGTGAGGACCGACATCCCTGACCTTCCCACTTCTGGACCTGTGCCAATACCTACTGTTCCAAAGCCAATACCACAACAAACTCAGATTGACCCACGAAGCATACCTTTTCCTCACCGAATGAAGCCTAAAAATATCGATGTTCATTTTAAAATTTTTTTAGACATTTTTAAACAGCTTCATATTAACATACCCTTGGTAGAAGCTCTTGAGTAAATGCCAAGCTATGTTAAGTTTTTAAAAGATATTTTGAACAAAAAGAGGAAGTTGGGTGAATTTGAGACTGTGGCTTTGACCGAAGAATGTAGTGCCCTTCTTACTAGCAAGATTCCACCTAAGTTGAAAGACCCGGGTAGTTTCACCATTCCATGCACAATAGGAGGACAAGAAGTAGGTCAAGCACTTTGTGATTTGGGAGCTAGTATAAATTTGATGCCGCTGTCCATTTTTAAGAAGTTAGGTATTGGAGAGGCTAGACCCACAATCGTGACATTACAACTAGCCGACCGGTCCATTGCCTATCCCAAGGGAAAAATAGAAGACGTTTTGGTCCAAGTGGATAAATTTATCTTCCCCACCGATTTTCTAATTCTAGATTATGAGGCCGATAAAGAAATCCCAATCATCTTAGGACGTCCGTTTCTAGCAACCGGACGAACTTTGATTGATGTGCACAAAGGAGAACTCACGATGAGAGTTAATGACCAAGAAGTGACCTTCAATGTCTTTAAGTCTCTTAAGTATATAAATACCGAGGACTGTTTTGCTTTGAGTTTGATTAATGAAATCCATGATTTTGAAACAGTGCCCACAGTGGGCAGTTAGAGTGAGCACTCTGAATCTGAGAGTGATGACACTTTTGAGGATGAGTGTAACGCCATAGTAGCAGCCTTTGAACCTCTGGACTTTAAGGATAGAGATGTTCAACCCCCTTCAATAGAACAATCCCCCGAGTTAGAGCTTAAACCATTGCCTTCCCACTTGAAATATGCCTATCTCTCTAAGGATAATAAGCTTCCCGTTATTATCTCTTCAAAACTTAGCGAGAAACAAGAACAACTTCTGATAGATTTATTGATGAAGCATAAGAAGGCAATTGGTTGGACCATAGCGGACATTATAGGAATTAGCCCCTCTTTATGTCAACATAAGATTAACTTGGAGAGTGACCACCCGGGGAAAGTCCAACCTCAAAGAAGGTTGAACCCCATTATGAAGGAGGTAGTTAAGAAAGAAGTCTTGAAGTGGTTAGATGCCGGTATTATCTATCCCATTGCTAGTAGTAGTTGGGTGAGCCCCGTCCAATGTGTCCCTAAAAAGGGAGGGACGACTGTAGTGAAGAACGAAAAGAACGAGCTCATTCCCACTAGGACTGTCACGGGATGGAGGATATGCATGGACTATAGACAACTCAACTTGGCCACTAAGAAAGACCACTTTCCCTTACCTTTCATCGATCAAATGCTTGATAGGTTAGCGGGAAAGGAATTTTATTGTTTTCTAGATGGATACTCCGGATACAACCAAATCCACATTGCACCCGAGGACCAAGAAAAGACCACCTTTACTTGTCCCTACGGCACTTTTGCATTTCGGAGAATGCCATTTGGATTGTGTAATGCCCCCGCCACTTTTCAACGTTGTATGATGGCCATTTTTACCGACATGATAGAAGATACCATAGAAGTTTTTATGGACGATTTTTCTGTGATAGGGACATCATTTGACAATTGTTTGGGAAATTTAGAGAAAAGCCTAGTGAGATGTGAGACCCACGACCTAGTCTTAAATTGGGAAAAATGTCATTTTATGGTCGAAGAGGGTATTGTTTTAGGACACCTTGTCTCAAAAAGAGGGTTGGAAGTTGATAAAGCCAAGCTTGAGGTAGTGGCACAACTTCCCGAACCCACAACGGTGAAAGGTATTCGAAGTTTTTTGGGTCATGCAGGTTTTTATAGGAGGTTCATCAAGGATTTTTCGAAAATTACAAAACCCCTATGTAACCTGTTACAACATGAAAAAGACTTCATTTTTACCCAAGAATGCCGAGAAGCTTTTGAAAAAATCAAGGAAGCATTAGTCACAGCACCCATAGTGACCACTCCTGACTGGTCACTCCCATTCGAAGTGATGTGTGATGCCAGCGATTGGGCTGTGGGGGCTGTTCTCGGACAGAAAAAGAACAAAGTTTTCACCCCATTTATTATGCAAGTAAAACACCGATTGAAGCTCAGATTAATTACACTGTTACTGAAAAAGAATTACTTGCGGTGGTGTTTGCTTTTGATCGTTTCAGGTCATACTTGATAGGGACGAAGGTCATAGTGCACACAGATCATGCAACGATCAAATATTTGATCAACAAGGCTGATTCCAAGCCACGGTTGATTAGATGGGTTTTATTGCTGCAAGAATTTGACCTTGAGATCGTCGACAGAAAAGGAACAAGCAATCAGGTTGCCGACTATTTGTCCAGGCTCGAGAAGACAGTGGGCACTGTTGATCCCACTCCTGATCCCACTCCGGTAAAAGAAACTTTTCCCGATGAACAATTATTATCTGCTCAACATCGTGAAAATAAATTCCTTGGTATGCTGATATTGCAAACTTTTTAGCAAGTGGACTTAAGCCCCACGGGATGAGTGGACAACCATTCAAAAAGTTTTTACACGATACACGACAATACGTTTGGGACGATCCTTTCTTGTACAAGATAGGGGCGGACCAAATATTGAGGCGTTGTGTCCATGGGAGTGAGCAACATCAAATACTCCATGGTTGTCACACATCCCACTACGGTGGCCACTTCGGTGGATACCGTACCGCTGCAAAAATCTTGCAAAGTGGATTCTTTTGGCCCACTGTTTTTAAAGACTCATATGAATTTGTGAAAAATTGTGAGCAATGTCAACGTACGGGGAATATATCGCAAAGAAATGAAATGCCTCTTAACAACATTTTAGAGGTTGAACTTTTTGATGTTTGGGGGATAGATTTTATGGGACCTTTTCCGAATTCCAACAACAACTTTTATATCTTGGTTGCGGTAGACTACGTTTCAAAATGGGTAGAAGCCATTGCTTGTCACTCCAATGATGCTAACACCGTGGTGAAGTTCTTGCATAAAAATATATTCACTCGCTTTGGAACACCACGGGCATTAATCAGTGACGAAGGAACCCATTTTGTAAACAAAATCATGGCCGCGGTTCTTGCTAAGTATGATATTCATCATAGAGTGGCCACCGCATACCATCCACAAACCAATGATTTGGCCGAACTTTCAAATCGTGAAATCAAAGGGATTTTGGAAAAAGTTGTTAAACCGCACCGAAAAGATTGGTCAACCAAACTTGATGATGCTCTTTGGGCCTATCGAACGGCCTATAAAACTCCTTTGGGAATGTCTCCATTTAAATTAGTTTTTGGCAAGTCTTGCCATTTACCGATTGAATTAGAGCACAAGGCGTTTTGGGCCCTTAAAGAGCTTAACATGAGTGAGGATGCTGCGGGAATCAAAAGGAGTTTACAAATGCATGAGCTAGAGGAGTTGCGATATCACTCCTATGAGAACGCAAAGTTGTATAAAGAGAAGACCAAGATGTGGCACGATCGAAGGATCAACCATAGGGAGTTCATGGAAGGACAACAGGTACTATTGTTCAACTCCCGTCTCAAACTCTTTCCAGGTAAACTAAAATCAAGATGGACGGGACCATACACCATTGTCAAGGTGAGTCCTTTCGGAACAGTAGAGTTGAAGTCTCCACAATCGGGTCAGACCTTTAAAGTAAATGGACAAAGGGTAAAGCATTTTCTACATGAGAGTGCCCACATCCCCGCCCACTCTCCACCTCGCTATGGTTAGAGAAAGTCAACGCTGTTTGTAAATATTTTATTTCAGTTAATTGTTGTCTTTTTATTAAATTTGGTATTTTTAATTCTGCATGGTAGTTTATTTCTTTGTGTGTAGGAGAATTTTAGCACTTTTTGGAACAAAAAGGTTCGCAGTGGGCAGAGGCTGGTCACTGCGCTCCTCACTCTCGGTCTAACTTATGAAGAGACGGTTTGGGGGGCCCAAGGCTGACACACATCATACTTTTTCTTACACATATGTCATCCTTTCCTGCCACTTGTCCTCCCCCCACCTATTCCCAAGGCTGACACACATCATACTTTTTCTTACACATATGTCATCCTTTCCTGCCACTTGTCCTCCTCCCACCTATTCCCAAGAGAAACCATCATTGTCCTTCTCTCTCTCTCTCTCTCCTAAAAACCGTTCCCTCTCAAAAGCCAAAAACCCCTCCTTTTCAAAAATAAAGCCTCTCTATCTCCATAAACCACCTACACTATTCATCTTCTTCTTTCTTTTTCACGAACCAGACAAATCCCAAAACCCTAAAATGGCTAGAAGCAAAAGATTAACCTCTCATCCCGAGGCACCCAAACATCCGGCGGTCCGCCGCCGAACCGACGAAGACCAACCACCGGAGGCCGTCACCGGCAATCTCAATAAAACCCCACCGATCTCCGGCGAACCTCCGGTCATCTCCAATGTTGCAAACGCAAGTTCATCCAAACCAGAGAGTCCAAAAGTTGTAACTTCATCAAGGGTCTCAGACTCTGTTCAAACCCCTTTTGATGATACAGATTTGCAGGAGGATGAGGAAATGCAGAGGTTACGAGAGGAATACAACCAAAGGGTCGCAGAAATCAAGATAAGGAAGGAAGAAGCCGAGAGATAGCACCGAGAGGAAGAGGAAAGATTAAAACGAGAAGAGGAGGAGTGATTGAAGAGGGAAGAAACCAAAAGATTGGCTAGAGAAGAAGAGGAGAGAAAACGAGTAGAGGGGGAAGAACGAAAGAAGGCTGAGGAGGCAAGGATTCTCGAGCAAGAAAAGAAAAAAGCAGAAGACGAGCGATTGGCACGTGAGGAAGAAGAAAGAAAAAGAGTCGACGAAGAAAGGCAGAAAAAGATTAAGGAGCAGACTCAGACTGTAGAAACTCCCCAAGACAAAAATGCTGATAGTGTGGAGGATGTCCACACCACTGCCCACAGTGAGGAAACCCCGACCAGAACACTCCAGAAAAGCAGGGGAGTGGTTACACGATTTGGTGTAACCAAGAAGGCATCATCCGCAAAGCCTAAAAGAAAAGCATCGAGAAAAGGTAAGGGTATCGAACCCTCTTTAAGTTCTTCTTCTATTGATACTAATGCGTGGAGTGAACAAAACCCATCTGAAAACCCACATCTGTCCACTGTGGGGACTGTTCATGCCCCCAGTGGGATTCCGAGGCAGTTCACTTCCCCCGCAGCTAGAGCCCACTATGAGTGTATTTGCACTCGGAAGTTGAATTTAGAGAGGGGTTTCGACCCCGACTTCGTAGAAGCCAATCCTTTTATCAAAGATAAACTAATAACGCAAGATTGGGCAACCATTGCCACTGCCAATCGCCGCGCTAATGCATCATTAGTCCGGGAATTTTTTGGTGAGGCCTCCCAAGCCAAAGAACCATTTGTGAAGGTTAGAGGAAAGGTTGTGGACTATACTCCAGGTCAAATAAATCGAGTGTTAGGTAGAGGAGCCCCATAACCTTGTGCTTTTGGACAGTTCCTGGCAAAGATGACTCCGGCTGATGAGGAGTTGATTTTAAAAGAAATAGCAATAGAGGGAAGGCCATGGAATAAAGATGTCCAGAGGAGGTGTCTATACGCTGGCTCCCTCACAACTGAGGTTGCTGTGTGGTTCCAATTCCTTCGGGCCTCTGTGGCCCCAACATCACACGACACGACTCTCTCCATGCATAAGTGTGCCATGCTTTACTGCGTTCTCACTAGAAAGAAGATCAATCTGGGAATCGTTATGCATGGTGCCATCCATCAGGCCCGAACACGAACCAAGGTAATCCTACCCCTTCCTTGCCTTATTACACAATTGCTAATAGATGCCGGAGTGCGCACAACTGAAGAGGACCAGTGGATCGTTTCCACGAAAAACATCAGTATTCAGACCATTAAGAAGATGAGAAGAGAGATAAGAGGCCAGTCTGATGAGCCTGCCCAGGTACAGCCCAACGTGCGAATAGCCGACGAGCACATAGTGGGCACTGACTTGCCCACTGTGGAGAAGAAGGGTACCCCACTGCGTCCGAAGACTACAGGAGAAGCAAGCACCAGCACAGTCAACCCGATGACCGCCATTCTGCACACCATTTCAGCACTCACGCACAAAGTCGACCTCCTCGCAGCTGAGCAGAAGCATGTCAACCGCGCCCTTGAATCGGTCTGGATGTACAACCGCGATCGTGATGAGGTTGTGAACCAAATGTACATGGCTGCCGATCCTCTCCTTGCCGCACAAATCCCAGAATTTCCAGAGGGGATCTGCCCCACTGTGGCAAGTGAGGATGATCTTGAGGAAGACTCGGCCGACAGTTCACCAAAGGCAACCCAAACGCCGTAATGGTTTGTTTTAAACACTTTGGTTTCATTCCCTATGCTCTCAAAACAATTTTAATTTTTCCGTATGATGCCTATGGCTAGGCTCTTGACACAATTTGCTGCTTTCAATACTTTTGGTTAATGATGCATGGATCCTTGCTATGTTTAGCAGGTGCTTTTGGTTACTAACTCACTTCGAATTTGCATGTTTGTTTGATCTCGTTTCCAGTTCTAGGTACAACTTTCGGTTTCCAACATAAAAGGGTCACTTTTGTAAGTATGAGTCTTAAACTTGACGCTATGAAATGATTTAGGCCATCTTTGCATCCAAACACGACCTATTTTTGTAACACCAAAAACCACCTCTTTGAACCCAATATTCAAGTCACAGTGGGGACACTGTGCAGTTTTAAGTTTGAGGTGGGGACTTCCAGAGTGACTTCCAGTCTGCCCACAGTGGGGACACTGTGAAGTCTAAGTTTGAGGTGGTAAGCCGTACCCACCTCCCAAAAAAAAGGAAGAAAACAAAAAATACAAAAACAGAAGAAAAACGGAGTGTCACTAACAAAAATTGATGGTGTGCCTTTTCTGGACCATCAAAGTGACCACTCCTACAGAAAAAGATGGTGTGCCTTTTCTGGACCATCAGAATGCCCACTCTCACAAAAACAGCCAAAACCCTTGGGACAAACACTCAAAGCCACAAAACCTTTCGAACCCAAGAAAAGCCCTATTGATCAATTGCGAACAAGGGAAGATTTCGTCAAGAACAAAAGTGAAACTTTAAAGTGTTAGAATCGAAAGAAGTATCCAAGGAGGGAGATCAACGTCCATTCAAGATGAGAAGTCGGTAAGTTCCTAAAAGCTCTAAGTGCATTATTTTTATTACTTGGGGACAAGTAATGGTTTAAGTTTGAGGTTGTGATAACTCTATTTTTAGAGTTATTATTTCCTTGTATTTCCTATTTTATTCTGTCAAATTTAGCCATTCCGCCTCTCAAAACCCCCATTCTTGGTATAAATCTCGAAAATGAGCAAAATGAGCGAACTTTAGTGTTTAATAAACTAATTGGTAGAATTTGGGTGTTTTTCACGTTTTATCCTGCAGTGATCACTGTTGTGCCCACTCCGGCTGCCCACTATTCGAGCTGATCAAGAAAGACAAAAGAAACTACTAGTTGGGACTTAATTTGCTGGAGGAAGAAGGTTCATTAGCAGGGAAATGGCTGGAGGAAGTACAAAATGGCATCTACATTGAAGATTGCAACAAGTACTCCTTTATGTACTTGGAGATTGACTTGGAAAAGGGTCCATTGGGTAATTGGTTTGCACAAGGTGCTGATTTCTGCCACAACACAACAGTTTTTACCCATTGGAAGACTCATCTTTTTGTGTAATACCCAACTCTTTCTCCTAGTATATAAAGGAGCACTTGGGTTCATTTATTACAATCTTGGAATCTTGCAATCATCTTGGGTTAAGCTTAGATAGTTGAATAGCTTTAATTTCTCTCATCTACCACATTAGTTTTAGTCTTTTATTTACTGCATTAACTTAGTTTTAATTTCTGTAATTTCCTTTCCTAGTTAATTGTAGTTCGTAAAACATAGTGGACAGGGACGAATTCTCGTTCCCCACTGTGAGTACTATTCAATCTACTATCAGTTTTATTATGTGCAAATCTTCATCTTTTGTTTTCTTTACTTCGGAAATGTTAGGCTAAACATCCTTTGGGATGTAGGAAGGAGAAGTACCTGGATTTTATTAAAAATGCTTGAGTAATCTTTATACTTAGAATATTTGTTGTTTTGGTCATTCATTCTCGATATTTACCCAAAGATGCGAACAAGCCGATCACTTGCAAGGATCTAAAGTCTAGTTCTTAACTTAGAAATGAGTAGAACGCAGTGACACGAGTTTGAATGATGCTAGGGGATTCGAAAGAATTCTTATGACACTTACGAAAGTGAGGTCGGCACAGTGAGCTAATCTCTGCCCACTGGAGTAGTAGGCAAGCTAATTTGTGTATTAAAAACACTTAGAGTATTTGTCTCTACATATTCCATCGAGGCCTGAAAAGGTCCATTTATAGATTACCATTGACAAAACAACAAGTACTAAGAGTATGGGATTTTTATCTAACAGTGTGAGTATTTTGTAACCGGGCTTTTCTAGCGAAAATGTCCACCACGAATACGAGGATCACTTCTAAGGAACCTTCCATTCTCCAGAAAATTACATCCCAACTAGGAGTTTCTTTGTTTTTTGTCTTTTGTCTTTTGTCTTTTGTCTTTTGTCTTTTGTCTTTTGTCTTTTGTTCAGCTCGATAGTGGGATCCGGAGTGGGGAACGCAAGTCCCTGCGGATAAAACGTGAAAAACTCCCAAATTCCACCAAATAATTTATTAAAGACTATGGTTCACTCTTTTTGCTCATTTTCGTGAAATGTACCAAGAATGGGGGTTTTGAGAAGTGAAATGGCTAAAATTGACGAAATAAAATAGAAAATAAAAGAAAATAATAACTCTAAAAATAGAGTTATCAGTAACTCTTTATCCAAATGTTTGTGCCAGAATCGTCTTGCTATCACCACCTTTTTCCATGGGTGCTTTTATGTCTATTATATAGAGTAGAAACAGAAACACCCAATGAACCTAATCATACTCTTTGTTAACCTAATCGTCTTCTTCTCCAATATATTGTGGTTTATTATTGTGTTTGGGTTATGTATGTTATATGTTTTACACATTCAAGTATCTAATAATAATTTTATTAAAGCATTTTTAGTTAAACAAATAAAGTATATAATGACTATTTTATTAAAACGTTTTTTTGAAAAAAAAAAACAATTAAAATTATCAAAAGGGTATTTTGGTCATTTACCAAAATTTTATTCCAATTCCAAAGCTACATTCTGTCAACCAAACAGCTGGTCAAACCTGACAACATTCCATTCCAATTCCTTCAAAGTCAAATTCCTTTGACAGATTCCATTCTATCCAAAAACATTCTGCGAACCAAACGCCCCCTTAGTATTCAGATTTTGGCAAAAATGCATCAACATTAATTTGCTTTCTTATTTTGAACACAATAATGTGCTTCTTAGGGTGCGTTTGGTTCGGCGGAATCCGACGGAATTGGACGGAATTGGAATGGTCAATTCCGTTGACCAAATTCCATTCCAATGTTTGGTTCCTCTTGAAATGGAATTGGATTCCATGAATTCCCCCCAAATCACGAATTCACCATTTCTCTTGAAAAGTGATGGAATTGAAATCCATTCCATCCAAATTTACAAAAATGACAATAATACCCCCATTTCATTCTAAAAGCCCTAGACACGTTTATTTCATTTCTACACTGCTCCACGATTGAAGAAGCCGCCATTGGCTTCCCTGCCATCGCAACTCGCAAGAAGAAGGCAAAATCGAACAATATTAGCATGCAATCGACGAACATCAGGTATATTTCTTCTCCTCTTTCGATTTCTTCACGTTACTGTGTTGTTTCGATTTCTGCCATTTCGATTTCAGTAACCAAAACCCATCGCAACTCCCATTTTCTGTACGATTTCTGTCATTTCGATTTCTTGCGATTTCTGTCCATCTTCTGTTGCAATTTCTTGATGTAACGACCCGGTTTCCCAAACATACAACAAATAACATATATTGCATAACATCGTTACATTCATAAAAGAAAGTTACATAACAATTCACATACGGTCCCAAAGTATCGAAACTACAAAATACATAAAAGCTTCCTAATCAACATCAGTCATCAAAAAGCGTCCTACTCTTTATCCTTTCCTTTGCTGCCATAATTTCCTCGACCTGGAATACATATTTTTGAAAACGAAATGAGGGTTAGACCAAACGGTCTAGTGAGATATTCCCTGTCATTTCAAAATCGTTATAAAACCAATTTATATAAAACCATTCCTATTAAAATAGTTTATATAAAACCATTCGTATAAACACACATATACCAATCAAAACTCGTGTATCGTGCAAAACTCCTCATCCTCATTCCCCATGGCCATATTAGTTGGTTGCGAGCCAACAACACCGCTGTACAACAACTACAGCACCGCTGTACAACAACTACAGCAAACACCTCCGCCGACTTTAGTTTCGGCTAACGTATATTCGTGTAGTGTAATGCACATATAAATACAATATATATATATGTACCAATATATCATATTGTCATTTATAAACCTTTCATTACATTCTAATCACATATCCATCTCAATCATAAACACGTAATCACACCATATATCACATATCCAATCCATACATATCCATCTCATATATATATATATATATATCACATATATATGTATCCCAGTTGAAAACGTTTTAAAAGTAAAACTCACCTTGTTGATAGTTTGAAGCCACACACATGCAAACGATACAAATGAGCAAAACCGGTAACTAACGCCACAACCGAACACCATCCACGCCACACTAACGAGGGGCAACCGAACCAGTAATATATACACATTGATGAAATCCACATACTTATATGTATACAAGACTCACTACGACAAATGACAACCTTAACAACTCACCGGACACCCCCGAATCGCAACCGAGCTAGAAACCGAACAACCGACATTAAAAACAATACTTGGAGTTGTCATATGCCCAAACTAACATGTTCAAAGTGTTCAAATACTATCTTACACTAAAAACGAGTACCCATACGCCTATATTACGCCTTAAAACGACACTGGTACGCAAGAAACAAAAATCAGAAAAAGCTGAAACAGTGCTGTGTGCGCCTTGTGGCGCGCCCCAAGACGCGCCCAGACACGCGCCGACGTCTGTTGGGCATCAAACAGCCCTTGTTCAGCCCCTTTAACACCCCAACTCAACCCCCACTTAATTAGGTTCATTCTATGGAAGTTTTAGTATCAAAAATGAGGTTTTTAACATCAAATAACATGAAGGAATCCATGTAGCAACTCTATACACATATGCACTCAATTCAATCCATGATCAAGAATGGCTATGAATGAACTCCACATCACCATCCATGGCAAAGTATCAAATTCAGCCTTAAATAAGCAATATGAGCCATGACAGAAAGAAACCTCATACTTCATGACTTTTATTCACAAGATAGACTTCTTAAACTATAAAATCATCCACACCCTATTACACAAACCCTTAAAAACCTAAACCAATAACATCATGAAGAAGAAGAGGCTAAGACATCAAAACTAACACATACCTGCAGCAATACTCCTTGAGGAAACACTTGAATTTACAAGATGAGACAAACCCTAGCTTTTCTCTTCCTTTGGCTTTCTTTCTCCCTTTCACGACACACACACCTTCACACACTTCACCTTATTGAATTTTCAGCAAATGAGTCTACGACTCATCAACACCCACATGACTCACTATATCTTAGGCTATTTTCACTTAAGACCAAATCTATGACTAAATACCCATAAGACCCTTTAACAAAAACTATTGACTAACAACTCCTAATCTAACTCATAAAGTCATAATAGAACCCTTAGAATTATATTACATGATATTACAACATTCTAAACTAATAAATCCAAATAACATAACTTAATTTACCCTTTAAAATGAGATATACTCATAAAAATAATAGGGCACTTACTACGGGTTATTACACTTGATTTCTCTCCATCTTCTCTTGCGATTTCTCTTGATTTCTTCTGTTGCAATTTCTTGCTTCCGATTTATGTATTATGTTTACTGATTTGTGTGTTATGGTTATGATTTGTGTTATGGTTACTGATTTTTGTTATGGTTACTGATTTCTCTCCATGTTAATGCTCGATTTATGAGTGATGGTTACTGGTTTTGTCTTATGGTTACTGTGTTGTATCATGTTAATGATTTCTCTCCATGTTAATGATCGATTTATGAGTGATGGTTACTGATTTTGTCTTATGGTTACTGATTTGTATCATGTTACTGATTTCTCTCCATGTTACTGCTCGATTTATGTGTTATGGTTACTGATTTGTGTTATGGTTACTGATTTATGCTAGTTCTCTCCATGTTATTGATTTATGTGTTATTTTACTGATTTATGTGTCATGGTTACGGTGGTTACTTATGTGTTGCTGATTTATGTGTTAATGATTTATGTGTTTTGGGTTTTGTGTTATTGATTCGTTACTTGCTTCGTGTTACTTGAAACAGGAAATGGCCCGACTTAGTTTAGCAACATCACGTAGACGTAGGCTTATTAGATTGTTTTGGAACGAAGCTATGATTGCTATTGTTTGGTATTTCACTACTATTTTCAAAGCAATAGCTAATTACCAAACGGAAAAACCATGTATTCGGTATTCTTTGTTAAATGTGGATCGGTATGCCATATTACCAAATCAATCTTTCTGATGATCAAGATGATGCCTCTAATGCACACACAAATGTGCAAAGCCAAGAGTGCACAAGTGGTAGCAAGAAAAGGAAAATCAAAAGTGATTCTTTGCATGAGGTGATCAACAATGCTACATTTGTGCTTGGTGACAAACTTATGAAAGCATCGCAATCGTTGATGGAAGTTGAAGTTGAAGTTGAAATGCTCAAAAAGACTTCCATGATCGCTGATGAGCTTGAAAAGTTTGGGTCATTTTCTGAAACTGAAATGCTTAGTGCATTAGGAAAGATAACAAAAGATTCTGAATCTGTGATCACTTTCTGGAGCTTGAAGGAGGGAAGTCGTGAAAACTGGGTCCGTTTCATGTTGGAAACTTGATCGGTTGGTGGTGAAAACAATACTTTTGGTTGGAGTACACATGTTTGGTATATATTTTTGGGTCCACTTTATGTTGGACCAATGACCTGTTTAGTTTAAAAACAATACTTTTGGTTTATGTTAGCCTACTTATCGGTCTATTCATGTGTATGAACAATATTTTTGGTACTTGTTGCTTTGATGTTATGATTCGGCAACTTCTAGCATTGTAAAAACGGTTTGATAACAATATTTATATATGGGTATTTGATGTAGTAACTTTGTGTGAATGATTTGGTTTGTGAATGATTTACACGTTTTACATTTATATACAATTTTATAAATGGTAAATTACATATTTTATTCCAATTAAATGTTAATTTTAAAATTGTTTATAAGAAGAAAAAAAATTAAGAAAGGGTATTTTTGTCATTTTTCACAATTCCATTCGGATTCCATTGCAAACCAAACAGACAGATTTCAAGATTACATTGCATTTCCTGTCAACCAAACAGTTGGTCAAACCTGAAAACGTTCCATTCCAATTCCTTTCAGATTCCAATTCCTTTGACAGATTCCATTCCTGCAGAAAACATTCTGCGAACCAAACGCACCCTTAGTTCTTATTTTGAAAACAGCCAATCAAAAACTTTATTGAAAAGGAAAAGTCTATTTTAATATTTTTATCTTAACGTGTAAAAGGTGAAATTGTATATTTTTAGTATCATATTTATGAAAACACATATTCTACTCTTTTTAATAAATATGGGATATGTATACACTTCGCCTACCAAACTATGAGACATACTAAAGTTTATTTGATTGGTTTGATTTTATTTAAGATATATAAAATCCATTAGATCAAATTGAACTCTAGGTTAACCTAATTAAGATATATATTAAAAGTCGAAGCAATAGCCAAATATTGCCCAAATAGCAATATCGACATGTTGGGAGATATAATCATGATGCAGTGTGTATGTAATTTGTGCTTCTGCTATCTAAATATAGACAACTTGCTAACGTTTAAGACAAAGTGATTCTCAAGTTAAAGTATGTTCCAACGAACCACATTCCGACAAAAACAAAATATGGTTTTTCCTTTAATACATATTCATGATTTCAAAATCAGATGGTTATTTGAAATATTGAGATTGGTTTTCATTCCTCATAAAAGAGCCCGCTAGTCCACAACGATCGTTGTGTTCTCAAGTGTTACGAGGGAATGGGAATAAAAGTAGGAGGAAAGAAGAAATGTTGTACTTGGAAGAATTTTTAATGAGGTTTTTTATGGGATAAAATTAGACGGTAAGAAAAGAAAGAAAAATAATATTGAATTTTCTTCCAAAACTTTCCTCCAAAATGTCGGAGGGAAGGGAGGAAATGAACGAAAATTAATAATAACAATTATAAATATTTATAAAGTTACAAATTTAACCATGAATTATAATCCGCTAAAAATATATACAGGTATATTTGTATATGAGACAATCTTCATTTCCTTTGTTGTAACACCTTGAAAATTTTAAAATTTTGTACGAAAAACGTTTAAAATATTAGAAGGGGTTATTTTAAACGTTATGTTATAATTTAAGGTCGAAGGGTCAAAAGTGTAATCGGCGAAAGTTTTTAAGTTAAATGGTGAAATTATGAAACCTTGGGGTTAGCTTTGTCAATTGTTGATAGTTTGAAGTATAAAACTTGAAGGTCGGTTGAAATTGAGATTATCTCAATTTCAATTTGGTGAAGTCGATTTCTGAAAGGAGTAGAGAGACTGAGTCATAGGTTTCATACGATTATCGAATTGTTGGAGAATCACGTTTGAAATTGAAGTTACTGGATTGAGTCGATTTGCAGACTCTGAGTTCGAGTTCTGATTCCAGGTGAGTTCATCCTTACTGTGTAAAGCATGTTTTATGTTTTCAAAATTTGTTAGTTGAATGTGAAATAGTCTTATGAACCTGTTAATATGTTTAAGAGAAATTGGTACAAAGGATTTTATGGAACACAGTGTAAATTGCAAATAACCTGATAGGATTTATATAAACCCTAAACCGGATCTTTAAGCTCAAGAATGATTAGTTCTAGATCATGGAATAAACATATACAAATCACAACATGAACAGCGGAATTAAACGACAGATTTGTATAGCTAACAAGGTTCATTAATTTAAACATACTGATTACATACTCACGCCCCAATTTGTTGACCTAAGTTATCAACAAACGAATACTTCTTCTCAAGTATTAGGATTAAGAACCTTGGGGCTCATGCACACACATCTACACGTTTTTGTTTAAACGTGAGTTTCAAGAACGTCTAATTCTATATCTCTAGGTTTCTTTATATACTAGAAACCTAGATAAACTAGAAACTAGATAAATACCAATCATAGATAAACTAGGAATCCTAGATAAACTAGAATTTACAAGGATAACTATAAAATAAACATATTACAATTCGAACCCTTGTAAGTTGAAGTTTTGACACATCAAATCTATATGAAATATTCCTAACAATCTTCCCCTATTTGATGATGACAAAACTTAGCATCAGAATCTTCAAGTAGCTCTTCCCCTTTTTGACATAATCAAATCCAAAACTTATCAAACTTGAATCTTCCCCTTGAATGATCAACACTTCTTCTTCCCCTGAATTTATGCTAACCATCCTTGTGTCTTCGAGGTTATATCAATTACGTTGTAAAGAAAATCAACCATTATCTATTTGAAGTTGAAGTAAAAAACCAAACCTTGAGTCTTATATCCCGTAGAAACCAAGTGAACAACAACGTCATTCTCATGAATGAGGGGATCCCTGTCCTTCGACCAATCTTCTTCTCTAAGATTTTGTCAAATTGAAGTCACATTCTTCGAACAATTACGTTAATAATCTTCATAATATCACGGGTTATCTTTAACAGGTGAAGGATACCTTTAAAGATATGATAAGAACACAAACTCTAACTTTCACTTCTTCTTCAAACAAACTCTAATTAATCTTCCTTTTTGTAATCAACTGATGACGATCAAAGGGTAGTCATTTAAGCATTCTTCCTCTATCGTTCATCAAACCTTCATACCTTGTGTGTGTGAATTTTCTTGAAACAAACAAAAATCATCCTCCTTTTGTCGAGCATGATCCTAACATGGTGTGTGACATGTATTCTCCATTGCATCGCGGCTTTGATTTCATGGCTTTGAGGAATTATGAGTGAAGAACAATTTTTATCAAGAAAAAAAAAACTGCTGGATTTCGAGAATTTTTGGGAGTGTTCTGGACGTCGTACGGCCAATCCAACCAGACATAATGTTAAACAATGTGTCCCGAAGCTGCTGTCCAAAAATCGCGACGATCCGACGGTTCAATCTCCGGGAATAGGCGAAACGGCCGGCTGTGATTTTCCAGAAAATTTCTGCGAAAAATCTGATTTTTCTTTCTTTCGTTCGTCTTCTTTCGTCTCTTCAAATCTTCCATTAAACCTTGTTTTTCTTCCAGATCAGAGAGCACCATGTGCTCTGATACCACCTGATAGGATCGAATCTTAACAAGACAATAAACACTTAGAATTCAGAATTAAAGAATCTGCGGAAAAGAACTTTAATTCTCACAATCAATGAACAGAATATCAGAACACACACAATTTTGTATTCACTGTTTCGAATCACAAGATTACAACCAAACCTCAATCTTGTTGAACAGGCTCAATCAAGACGACTTCTACTTCTCTAGAAATAGGGTTCTTACACCTTGAGGTTAATTCTCTCTAAAAAAAATACAATCGAATTCTTTTTCACACGTATATCCTCTTTCTTCTAATAGCTATCTATTGAAGTCTATTTATACAAAAATAATTACAAGATAACTATCAAAATAAGATTGATCTTCAGAATATTCTTTTAAGTATATCTTCAATCAATCCATCTTTATCTCCTTCAATCTCGCATTCCATGTTCTGATCACAAGCAGTAGTAACTTCATTCTTCTCAAGCAGTACTAATAATCTTCCAGCAGTAGTAATATACCAGCAGTATTAACTTTGTTCAGCAGCATTAATGATGTACCAGCAGTATTAACTTTGTTCAGCAGCATTAATGATGTACCAGCAGTAGTAACTTTGACAAGCAGTACTAACCTCACATAAGAAGTATTAATAATGTTCCAGCAGTATTAATATCTCAGCAGTACTAACCTTGAACTAGCAGTAGTATCTTTGTTCTGGCAGCACTAACATTGATCTGGCAGTACTAACTTGATCTGGCAGTAGTAATGTTGTTCTGGCAGTACTAACCATACTTAGCATATCTTCAGTTCCCAACATAACCAGATGGATATCGAACAAAATCCGGAAGATGGTTTTTCCGGATAATTCCTGGAATTTGGTTTTCCGGATGATTCCCGGAATGAGGTTTTCCGGATGTTTTTTTCGGATTATTCCCGGAATTGGGTTTTCCGGATGCTTCTTCTGGATAATTTCCGGAATTGGGTTTTCCAGATATTTTTCCGGATGATTTTCCCGGAGTTTGATTTTTTGGATGAAGTTTGTATCCCCGTAGGGAGATATCCGGATAGTGTTGTCCGGATAACGGGGTTTTTTGGATTGTGAGTATCCGGATAAGTTTGTATCCCCGGAGGGGGATATCCGGAAGTTATATCTCCGGAGGGGGATATCCTGATAGTGTAGTTTCGGGTAAAATTTTAATTAAATGAGATATTATTAGTTTACCGGATGTTACCTGATTTCCCTTGATTCCGGATGTTACCAAATATGCTTTCTGGATTTGATTCCGGATATATATATATATATATTTCCGGATCGTTCCGGATGTAGGTCCCTGAATAAGTTTTCTTGGATATTTTGATATGGGGTTTTACCTGATCAAGTGTTTTCCGAATATGAAACATATCTTGATTATTTTAACAGTACAAACATAATTATAACTCAAATTCGAGTATGATACGATTTGATATGTATTTTGATTTGGTACGCACGCATGCTAGTAAGTGTAATGGATCCATAGGCACTGACATATATTTGTGAAAAACGTGGAGTAGGCATGTCGCTTAATTGTAATTCCCGTTGATTTGAAATGAGGAATAGGCATGGTGCTTAATTGTAATTATCATTTCGTATTGTGACTTGATAAATGTGGAATATGTAACACCCTCGAATTGGGAAAGAGCAACTAATTAAAATTTTCAATATTACATCCGAAACAATAGGTAAAATACCTCAAATTACAAACTATGATTATCTCCAAACAATGCATATAACACAAGTCTTATTACCAAGACTAAACTCACTTCGGATATCACTTAATCCAAACACAAGTGTTACTCCCCAAGGGTAAATGCGGAAACATAACTTAAGCTATTCACCTCTCGACCACATTACTAGCACGCAACCTTTTCCACGTGTCACTAGAACTACTCCCAACCTGAGACCTGTTGCACATGCCGACAAATAAAAAGGGTTAGGCTAACGCCTAGTGAGTTCAAGAGTTTATAACATGAATTTAAATAATTCTTTAAATGAAAGTTTGCAATATAATTTATGATTTTCAAAAGAGTTTACAAAGGGTATAAACGACTCATTTTCCAACGCACCCGAAATCTATGAGAAAAATTCCCAAAAGGTATAAAGCGTTTTTCCCAAAAATGAATACCCATTCCAACTCACCCAAATACGTGGATAATCCCACAATTAGGCAAAACCTTCAAATGGGATTGACAATAAATACTCAACCCATAATTAATGGAAACCATCCATTTATTATAATACCTCATTGAAAACATAATACGAATCGATACTCACGCGAACGTAAAATGTAATAAAGTCCAAATACCGTAAATACGGAAACGACCTGCTTTAATTTAAACTCTAATATACATGGAGGGGAATCCAATATTAAAGTCATCAACTAGCAGTCAAACGTATAAGACCAACAATAATAAAACCGGGACAATATACAATCCCAAATAGGTTGGCCAACGACGGGGGAGATCCGTATCCATTGAGAGTGGATGAACACAAAAGTACGCCACTCTAACAATGTTAATCGTACGACACTTCACTGCATAAAAGCCCAAGTGTCCCATACGACGCCTTTCAAGTTACGACCAAGAGACAGACAGGTGACCTTAGCGAAGTACCATCAAGAATACCGCCAAAGGCTCGGCTCAAGGGGGATACAACCATGGCATTACCCCAACATGGCGGAGGTCATAATTCGCCCAACGTGCTCATCCATGACTCAGCCCTCCTATCGTACCCTTGAAAGTAAAGGTCTTTTAGCATGAGGCCCGGTCAAATCCCGCGACACCCAGCAGACCATCAAATAAAGACTGACTCACGTGCCTATGGATCCAATGCAACATAGTCTATAATAATAAGTCCATCCTGGAATGAGTAACGCACCCGGGCATTCAAATATTTATAACACGCAATAAATACAATATGATACAATATATGCAATATGGTGCAATATATACAAACCACAAATAAGACTCCACATCGAGCCATTAAAACCGGAAAAATGTCCCCAAGACTATCTCAAAGTCTAAAATCGAACAAAGTGCTCCAAACTAGCTAGACCCTTATATAACGGTCATCATCGCATAAAATGCATTTAGACATCAATTAAGTAAACAAGTACCACGTTTATGAAGATAAATACTTCAAGGAGTTAAACTCATCAAATAACTCAACAATTCATAGTTTCAAGTAAAACACACAAACATTTGTAAAATAACATTTTTGGCATGTACAACGTTTTCACAAATCAACTTGAACTAACCTTGCTAGATTTAGGCTAAATCTAGAGTTTCTCCAACGTAAGCTCCTTTGATGAAGTTTGCATCCTCAAGCCAAAACTTCCAAAACCTAGATTTATGAATTTCCAACCATCAATATCACAATCCAACCATGTAGAATCATTCTCTAAACACTTAGAATCATTTCCCCCAACATATCACACCCAAACTTACCAATAGATCAAAACCCTAATTTCCAAAATGAGGAGAAGAGAAGATTACCTCACTCATCAAGTGAATCCACCAACCAAACACTTCTAGTGTTACCAAAGTGAGCCTCAATCTTCATTTCATCCAAAGAAAGGGGAGGGTTTAAGAGAGGGTTGGGTAAAAACCCTAGAAATTGTAGAAATCTCCCAAAACGAATGTGAAATGGAGAGCTTTGATATTAACCATGCATCTGTTGGTCCCGAAGGGTTATACAAGTTTGTAGAAGGGGGGGGTTGAATACAAACACACGATTTTTACTTTTCTAAATTGTTTATTGATAAATCTCAAAACAATTTACAACTTGTTGCGGAACAAGATTATGGATTAACCTAATCTAAACAAGTTAAGAACACTAAGTTTCTTGCACTAGAATAAAGACAGAAAGGAGATAAGGAAATTACGAGTAATAACCTAACACACAGATAGAAAGAAGAAGATGGCCCGAGCACTTCATTTCTGAAGTAGGGTTCTTCTTATATACTGCATGCATTTAATGCATGGCAGTATTGCTTTACACGTGGCAGCAGTTGAGTGGTTGTATGTCATTGACCTTTGTAGACAACCTTAGTAGCCGCATGGTGCACAGTGTAGAATCAGAGTTTGTTGTACGATCATAGACAAAAGGGATGTCCGTTCTGACAGTTTGTACGGAGACGTTCAAGGGAGGTAAGACAATAGTACTTTGTAATGAGACTTCATGATCAGCTTTCGTTGAATCAGTACTTTATGAGCGAATGATAAAGCTCAGCGATTGCTGAAGTCTTCTACTTGATACTTCACGTTGAATGGACAGGTCTTGTTTTGCTGATATCCGCATCAGTTCATTAGTAGACTTGTAGCTGGTTCTTGGGCTTGATCTTCGACTTCAACATAGAACCTATGTTGACGTGAAACTTGTCTTCAGGGATCATAAGTAAACAACTATAACATATCAACGATCATGACAGAGACTGAACAGGCTCAGAGCTACTGGATGAACAGTGTTCGCGGAATGTCAAATCTAAAGAGCGAGAGTTCCTATCAGCGGTACTGTAAAGTCTTAGTACTTATCAGCGATAGTGAAACTCTAATACATATTGTTTACTTATAATTTTCACTAAGTGTTTAAGAGAGGGTCATTATCAAATCACTGAGGGTTTGGATCAACAATCTCCCCCTATTTGATTATGACATAGCAACAGAGAAAATTGCTAAGTATGAAAACATAAGGATAAAAAAGAACTCATAAAATATTTGTCCCTTTTACTGTTTTCTGGGATCTTTTCAGTACTGATGGAGTAAAGTACATTCGCTGAAATTTTTCTTTAAACTTCGTAAAGATTACAAAGGGAAGTGGAAAAATTACAAGTACATCAAATAAAATTACAAGTACAAAAGATGTAGATAGATAAGGATAGAAGAATTACAAAGGAGATCCTATTCATCATAAGATTCTTCCTTAATGAGAAGTTCATCAAGGGTCTTTGATGTGGGAATCATCCAGTCAGGAACCGTTACTCCTTGATCCTTTTTGTTCTTTGCTTCTTCAAAAATCAAGGGCTTGAGGTAACGAGCCTGAATATCGCGTCGAAATTCACACCAGTAGATGAGGTCTCTGAGCTGTTCGATGGGAGTGATGGGAAGCTCAGAGATGCGTTGAAAGTGTTGTCTTCCATCATAGTCTAAAAAGAAGATACCATAGGGTTCGCTTAAGACTTTTCCAGGGATGAAAGTTTCACCAGGAGGCAGAGAGGTGTCAAGTGCTGAGAGGTCAGCGTCAGGACCAAGTACGTCAGCACGAGAGAAACCAATACATGTTTCGTTCCGTATAGGAGGACTTGAGCCTGAAGGTTTCAGATTTTTCTTTGTAGAGGCCCTTCTTTGTTGAGTTGTAAGAGGAGTGGGAGGAGGAATATCCACAGTAGAAGAAACCAAGTCGATCTGAGAATTTATAATCTTCTCAACATGGCTCTTGAATTTTGAGCGAGATCGCTAAATGGCTATTCGCATCTCCAACCATTCAGAGAAACCAAACTTCTTTAATGAAGTAGCATAAAAGGTTTGCTTGGTATTGTCTTCCCTGAATACGTCAACTTCAACGACATGAACGTTTACAAACGTTTTTCCTCTGATATTTACTTTGTTGATTCTGGATGGTCGAGATCGATAGTTCAGTCTTTCGTTGCACCATTCCAAAGTAGAATCAGATACCTTGGTCTTTTCTTCAACGATCCTCTGGGCGTCTTCCCATAACTGACGTTGGACTTCGATGGGAGTTCTTTTCAGCGCTGGGTCTTTCACCGATTGTTGGGCAAGCTGGATGGCAAGAGCCTTGTCTTTTTCTTCAGCTTCCTTCTTTTTGGCGAGTAATCTTACAGCTCTGAGGTGATCAGTGAATTCTTTCTTCGAAAGTCTGAACTTTGTAGGAACAAGAATTTTGTCACGAGGAAGAATGATTCGCTGATCTTCAAGCTGTTTGATCATTGCATCTCTCTTTTCTTGATCCTCTTCACTTAGCTTTTGAGGAGCCAAGGAAGGTATGTTTTTGTGAGAGAGCAGCTGTTCTTCAGGTTCATCAGTCTCAGAGGTTAAATCCAAGACCGTGATAATTTCTTCAGCACTTGTGACTGGGATTATTGTTGGTGCAGCAGTGGGGACTTCAGCTGGATCCTCAAGCAGGAGAGAGGACTAGCTGAAACACAACGATCGTTTAAGTAAGATCATGGGAAGAAATAGATAGAGAAAAGAATGTGGTTAAGTGTGTAGAGGTTTTATGGATAGAAGGATTAAGATTGAGAAGGGATAGAGGAGGGATGCAGTATAAGGGAAGAGAAGATATTGTACCTGACAAGCTGGCTTAATCTGAAGGATAGCCAGATTGCCTTCTGCAGCGAGACCTTTGTTTTTGCCTTTGTCAGCTTCAGACGCTGCAGGCTTTGTTTTGGTCGTCTCCCCTGAAGGTTCATTTATTGAAATCCCTTTCACAGGGACCTTCTTGGGCTCAACGAAGAAAAAGTCATCATCATCATCATCGTCATCATCATCATTCTTATGAGTTGATGATGGTTCGTCGTCAGAGATGTCGACAGCTTCATCGTCTTCAGCTTCTTCTTCAGACTCGACCTCATCAGCGTAAGGTTCGGTCACGTCAGCAACAACTTCCTTGTGTTTCTCTTCAAGTTGCTCCTCCTCAGATACAGAGGGAGGTTTCTCGGTTCCCTCAGGGTTTTCAACTCCCTGAGGCTGTGAAGTAGAAGCAGCAGCAGCAGCAGCAGCATTTTCAATTTTCTCCCCCTCCGAATTATGGGGAAGATCTTCAGCTTTCTTCTCCCCCTCTTCCACATTATGAGTGGGGGAGGAAACAGATTGATCAGCAGCAACAGTCATAGGATTACTGTCTTCCAGGCCAGTAAGTCCCATGAAGGTTTCAATCACAACTATTCTTGCTTCCAGGCCAGAAATAGTAGGACTGATCTTTTGGAGATCCTCTCGATCGGCCTGAGTAAAGTGAGACTTTGGGGCATCCAGGCGATTGAGTATCTGCTGAAGAAGATCTTTGACCGTTGTGACCTCACCCTTAAGATTACCAACCTCTGTCTTCAATGATGTGACTTCATTGGACAGAGTGGTGAAGTTTGTTGCGAGGGTGGTGTTGGTGAGGTTGAGATTGTTGATGTTTGTGGAAGTTTCAGCGAGAGTGGTAGCAAAAGTTCTTATGCTGCCATCCACCTTCCCCATATCAGCTTTGGAGGCTTTCTCATCAACGACCTCGGTTAACTTTTGAAGGTTCTCTCCAGCGTCTGTAACCGCTGAAGAGTTTGTGGAGAGAGTGGTGTTGTAAGATTCCACCTTTGTTACCAGGGCCTTCAGGGAGGTGTTGATATCCCCCAAATTAGGACCTGAAACAGTTATTAACTTATGAACAGAGGAAAGCTCAGAAGTTTGGGGTTTTGAGAGAGGAGTAGGTTGAGTTATGTGTACACCTGCAGGCGGGTTGGCGAAGTTGTCGAAGCCTCGTAACCCTGAATGGTATTCCATGTCACCTTCAAGAGTGCCTTGGCGCATGGAGGTGCCTGTAGATCCTAAGTTTGTTCCCATCATCGCATGTAGAGTATCAGCAGCTGAATCATGAACGATGACGTTGGTTCCTGAGAACTGTGGGAAAATTGGTGGAGTGTCCAAAGAAAGAGTGGGAGGAGTGAAGGATGAGAAGATTGGTTGGGTGCGGGGTTCAGCGTTGGATCCGCTGACAATTACTTCAGTCTGTAGAGAGGCTAAAGGAGGTGGGTTCAGTTCCAAGTTTATAACCTCAGTGTTTAGAGACGCTGAGGTTGGGATGGAAGGGTGGCTTGAGCAGCTGTGGCAGAGCGTACCACGAAACTATCCAGCGACTCTTGTAGAAGATGAGTCGTGGAGTCTTCAGCCGTTGATGGCTTGGAGGGTTGCTCCTTGGTTTTCTTGATCCTTTGAGAATCAAGTTGGGTAGTAGAATGTTTCCTTTTACGAGAAGGAGTAGAGGGTGCAGCGTGGGTATCAACGGTGGGGATTTCCGCTGAAGTAGCTGCAGGAGTAGAAAAAGGAGGATTGAGAAGAGGTAAGAGAGTAGAGAGACGTACCTCGTTTGGCATGGGACTGAAGTCGAGCACCTTAGGGCCAACCTGAAAGAGTCTCAGATCACCCACTTTTGGGTATTTGTCCCCAAGTCCCAGTTGAAAGACGGCGCTTAAGAATCGGGGATATGGAACCCATGTCGGTCTTTCAGCCATCTCCACTCTGAATGCAAGATCGTCGTAGATGATCGAGGCCCAGTCAACATGGATACCTTTCAGCAATGCATAGCCCATTGCTTGCTGAGGTTGAGCGGCTTGATCAGAGGAGCCGGACTTCGCTGTCATGCAGCTTATCAAGTGGGCGAAGATGAAGTTCATCTCGCTGGGCATCTTTGATTTCTTGATCAGGGTCAGCTTCTTCTCAGGTTGTTTATCCCTCCCTGTTTCGCATACGTAACCCATTGCATCAAAGAAGGCAGTGATTGCTTCCTTATCAGCATGGTTTTTGTGGTTTGGTAGAGGGACAAAGCGTTTTTCTTTGGTAGCTGTGGGTAGGCTGAGTGCACGCCTTATAATAGCGGGGTTGATTTTGGTAGTGCCAAATTTGGTTTCACATAGAATGGTATCAACGAGCTTCGTTGGGTCTTTGGCAGTGGTTACCTGAGCTCGTCTGGCAGTATACCAGAACTGAGCTAAGAGGAATTTATGAGCAGGGGGTACAAAGGTTAGGGCTTTGGATAAGCAGCAAGTTTTCAGAAAATTCACTGCATCATCCAGATGCGTGACTTGCTTTCGAAGAGGAAACTCGAAAAGCGCATAGAGGTTGTTGTTGTTAAAAGTGACTTTCTCAAGCGTGAACTTGACCTGAGGAGCTTTTGGAAGAGTCAGTTTCTCAGCAGCAGGCGATTTCTCAGCGGTAGGAGCAGTAGTAGAGGATGCCATTTCTTAACATCAGCGAATCAAGTTTGTTCAGAGAGAAGATGATAGAATGGGTTATATAAGTTGGTTTTATCCGGTCGCTGATCAAATGTGAACTTCTGTTGGTTTTATCCGGTCGCTGATGAGAAATTTGAATGTTGTCTCATCAAGAGGTTTGGTGAAAAGATCAGCTAACTGAAAATCAGTTGGGATAAAATGAAGTTCTATATCACCACTCATCACATGATCTCTGATAAAATGATACCTGATTTCGATGTGTTTGGTCTTTGAGTGTAGTACTGGATTGTTGGCTATAGCGATGGCACTAGTGCTGTCGCAATAGATTGGAATCTTCGAGAGCTGAAGGTCATAGTCCAGTAGTTGATTTCTCATCCACAAGACCTGAGAACAACAGCTTCCAGCGGCTACGTACTCAGCTTCAGCGGTGGAGGTGGACACTGAGTTTTGCTTTTTACTTGTCCAACTTACCAGCTTTCCACCCAGGAGCTGACAACCTCCTGTGGTGCTTTTCCTATCCAATTTGAAACCTGCAAAATCACTATCTGAATAGGTGATTAGATCAAACCCTGAGTCTTTGGGATACCAAAGACCTAGGTTAGGAGTACCCTTAAGGTAACGAAAGATTCGCTTTACAGCGATCATATGAGATTCCTTAGGTTCAGCTTGATATCGTGTATACAAACAAGTTGCATACATAATATCAGGTCGGCTAGCTGTAAGATACAAAAGAGAGCCGATCATCCCACGGTATGTCATGATATTAACAGGTATTACAGAAGAATCCTTATTTAGTGTCAGCGGCGGTGCCATAGGGGTTTTCATAGCTGAACTCTGAGTTAAATCAAATTTCTTCAGCATATCTTTAACATACTTTCCCTGATTAATGAAAGTTCCTTTTTCATTTTGCTTTATCTGAAGACCAAGGAAATATGTTAGCTCACCCATCATACTCATTTTATACTCTGCTTTCATCCTTTCAGAGAAGCGAGTACAAAGGTCAGGGTTAGTAGAACCAAATATAATATCATCGACATATATTTGCACAAGAATAATATGACCTTTTACTTTCCTGAAAAATAGAGTTTTATCGATTTTACCACGCTCAAAATTTTCAATCAGGAGATAAGAGGATAGAGTGTCATACCATGCACGAGGAGCTTGCTTTAAGCCATAAAGTTTCCTTATCCAGTTTATAAACATAACCTGGATGCTTAGGATCTGAGAATCCTGGAGGTTGTTCCACGTAGACTTCTTCATTCAGCTTTCCATTGAGAAACGCTGATTTAACATCCATTTGATAAACTTTGAAGTCTTTGTGTACAACGTAGGCTAAGAATAGATGAATAGATTCTAGTCTTGCTACTGGAGCAAATGTTTCGTCGTAGTCTGTACCTTCCTCTTGTCTGTATCCCTGAGCAACAAGACAAGCCTTGTTGCGGGTTACAGTTCCATGTTCGTCCAACTTGTTTCGATAGACCCATTTAGTGCCTATCACTGTCTTGTCAGTTGGTCTTCAAACAAGATTCCAAACTTTGTTTCTTTCAAATTCTATCAGCTCTTCTTGCATAGCGCTGACCCAGTTTGGATCTCTGAGGGCATCATCTATTTTCTTTGGTTCAATCAGAGAAATAAAGTTAACAAATAAACAAATATTACCTGCACTTCGTCGAGTCTGAACACCAGCGTTTGGATCACCAAGAATTTGTTCAATTGGGTGATTGACAGTCCATCACTAAGCCGGAGCATGAGATGCTGACTCAACCTAAACTGGAGGGGCTGAAGATGAGGCTTCAGAAACTTCTGGAATATCAGCCAAGAGAGGAGTAGGTGCAGATGTCATTACATTCACTGATTGCTGAGAAGTAGATGGAATGTCTGAGGTAGAAGGTTCAGAAGCAGGCATAGTGTTTAAAGGAATAGTTGAGACCCATGATGTTTCAGCTTCACTAGTCTGCATGTTTGGGATGATAGTAGGACCATCATCTTCAACAGTATGAGTATGAGGAGTGGGAATATCTTCTGAATCACCAAGATGTGAAAACATCCATTGATTCAGTTCTTCAGTATCAGCAGAAGGTTTTGAGTTTGCTGAACGGGATTCGTCAAACGTGGCGTGAATAGTTTCTTCAACAGTCTGTCTTCGTCGATTGAAGACTCTGAAGGCTTTGGAGACTGAGGAGTATCCAAGAAAGATTCCATCATCAACCTTAGGATCAAACTTTCCAAGGGCATCTCTGTTGTTCAGTATGAAACACTGACATCCAAAGATGTGAAGAAAGCTAATTGAAGGCTTTCTCCCATGGAAAAGTTCATAGGCTGTTTTGTTGAATCTTTTGACTATCAGCGACCTGTTTTGCGTAAAAACAAGCAGTGTTGACAGCTTCTGCCCAAAACTGAGTAGGCAGGTGAGAATCGCTGAGCATTGAACATGCAGCTTCAATAATTGTTCTATTTCTTCTTTCAGCGACTCCATTTTGTTGCGGTGTTCTCACTGAAGAAAAGTTGTGAGAAATACCGTTACTCTTAAAGAAGGAATCAAGAGAACTGTTTTTAAATTCAGTCCCATGATCACTCCTTATTGAGCGAACGGTCAAGTTGTTCAGGACTTCCATTTTCCTGACAAAGGTGATGAGTTCTTCAGGGGTGTCACTCTTAGAACGGATAAACATTACCCAGGTATAGCGAGACAATTCATCAACTATGACCAGTGTATATTTCTTTCCAGCGATGGATTGTTTGTTAACAGAGCCAAACAAATCCATATGGAGAAGTTGTAAAGGAGATGACACTGAGGAAACTTGCTTAGACTTAAAGCTTGCTTTGGTCTGCTTCCCTTTCTCACACGCTGAACATAAGGACTCTTTGGAGTATGAGTGTTGAGGTAGACCAGTGACTAACTCTTTAGAAGAAAGAGTGTTCAGTGTCTTGAAGTTGAGATGAGAGAGCCTCTTATGCCATAGCCAGTTGACATCAGATGAGGCTTTTAAGAATAAACAGGAGTTCTCAGTGGTTGTTGAGTCCATGTTTATAACGTAAACATTTTCCAAACGATAACCGCTGAGAGCTATCTTCTCCTTTTTGTCAGTGACAAAGCAGGATTCCTTAGTAAATATTACTTTGTTATTCATGTCGCAAAGCTGACTGATGCTTAGAAGATTATGCTTCAGCCCTTCAACATATGCGACTCTTCTGAAGGTTGTTGTACCATTAGAGAGTACCCCAAACCCTCGGGTATGTCCTTTTCCGTTTCCACCGAAAGTTACAGAGGGACCCTTCTCTTCCTTATACTCAGTGAGCAGGTTCTTCTTACCAGTCATGTGTCTAGAGCATCGGCTATCGAGATACCAGATACCCTTCTTAACCTGTAAACAAAGGAAGATTAGTTTGTCTTGGGTACCCACTTAACCATGTGTACACACTTGTCAGTGGAGGTAGATGGAATGGAAGGTTCAACAGTCTTCGCAGCATTTGAAGATTCAGCTTTGTCATTCTTCACTTTGGTTAATTTCTTAACCTCAGTGGTCTTCTTTGCCTTGGGGGCAATAATCTTCACCTTAGCTATCTTTTCAGCTTGGGTGGCTGTGGTGCACTTACTAGCAATATGATTGGTAAGTCCACAATGATAACATTTCCTATAACTAAAAGTAGTTCTAGGACCATTTGCATTTTGAGTTTTTGATTTTGAATTAGAAGGACCAGCACCAAGTAAACTTTTGGTATTTGAAATAGGAGGAACATTCAGTTCTTCGGATTTCTTACCAATAGTATCCACTTTGATTCTAGGAGTAGATCGCTGAATAGATCCACGCTGAATAAATCCAGGAATCTTAATCTTTGAACTAGAGGGATAAGTCACTGAAGCTTTAGAAGCATTCAACTTAGGTACAAAGGTACCCTTCTGAGGATTTTGGTTAAAAGCAATTCCTTTACCTTTGTTTTTAAAGACTGAGGTAGGTTTTGGATAAACAATTTTCTCTTTACCTTTAGAAGTTAAGGTAGAGATTTCCTTAGGGATAGGAGGTTTTAAAGAGGAACATTGAGATGAGAAAGTGTCAGGGATAGACGATACGAACATTCCAAACTTAAGCATGGAACGGTCAGTGGTTGGTTCTAGAGTATCAGCTTTGTAACCAAGACCACGTTTATCACTTAGAGGAATCTGAGACTTTATTATCTCAGTTATTGTTGTTGAGGATGTATACCATCCATCAACAGTAGCTTTTTAAGCTTTTAATGCATCGGTAGCTTCTTCACGCTCGATTTTGACTAGATGATTTATATGAACTTGATCTTTAAAATCTTCTTCAATTTTAGAAAGCTTTTCTATTTGAAGGTGACAGTTTTTAAGCTGTTCAGCGAGATCAAGGTTTTGATTTTTAATAACAGTTTTGCCATTCATGGCTTCATATAAACTTCTGGTCAGCAAATCGATTTTTCGAAGACTATCAGCTTCATCAATATTTAAAATATTGGTAAAGAAGGAAGGTGATACCCTAGTAGCAGAGGTTGAAGTAGAGGGAATGTCAGAATTTTCTTCCTCATCTTCAAGTTTGGCCATGAGACATAGATTGGCTTCATCATCATCTTCAAAGTCAGATGATTCTTCTTCGTCAGAGGCAGCCCAATCATAGTCAGCCATCAGGCCTTTGCTTTTCTTCTTAAAGGTTTTCATCTTTGAATACCTTTCTTTCAGCTTTTTGTATTTTTCATCTCTAGTCCTGGGAGTAAAGTTTTTCTTGGGAAAAGTTGAGGATCTATAGACTTTCTTTGACCTGCACTCGCTAGCAAAATGTCCTATCTTTTCACAGTTATAGCAAGTAGCAGTAGCCTTATCAACAGGGGTTGATGATCTTGGCTTGTCAGTAATAGCAAGAGGTTTGTTCTTTCTGAAATTACTCTTTCTAGCAAATCTCCTGAACTTATTTGCCAGGAATGCCAGAGTTTCATCATCATCTGAAGCGTCAGAATCTGATGAACGTTCAGAGTTAGTTTCCAACTCAGTGACAGTGATAGTAGATCGCTGAGTGGAAGGTAACTCTGAGAGTAAAGCAACATGGGTGATTTTGGAATCTTTTACAAGATTCTTCTTAAGATGACTTGATTGCTCATGATTAAGCATCGTGCCATATAAGGTAGAAAGAGTCATAGATCTAAGATCTTTTGACAGCTTGAGACACATTGAATAACTGTCCCATCTTTCAGGTAAACATTCTAAGAACTTTGTCAGTACTTCAAAGTTAGAATATTCCTTACCAACAGTTTTCAGATCTATTATTAAGCAGTTAAAACGTTGGTGCACTTCAGAGAGAGATTCATTCTTACCACAAATGAAACTTTCGTACTGTCTTACCAGGTTGATCTTACGTGAGTCCTGGACTTCAGACGTACCTTCATACTGAACACAGATTGTGTCCCGCATGGCTTTGGAGGTTTTCAGGTTCATGACGGAATGGTAGACTTCGTCAGGAAGAGCCATGGAAAGAATGGATCTGGCTTTAGTGTCGATAGCCACTTTATTCTTATCTTCATCAGTCCACATGTGAATTTCCTTGGGAACCAGCCTTTCTGGAATAGCAGCTCTATTCTCAGCGGCTGGAACTTCAGGATCAATTCTTACAGGAATATATGGGTCGTTTTCAAGATAGTAAGGCATAGTTGGGTCTACACCTTCTAAGAAGAGAATCATCCTATTTTTCCATAGATTAAAGTTATCTCTGGAGAATCTAGGGGGTTTTGCAAGAGAACCATTGTCAATATAGTTAGTGTTTGTGTTGGTAGCCATTTTAAGAAATAGCAAGGAAGAGAAGATTTGTATAGATAAGATCTTGTTTATGAGATTAAACAAATCCGCTCTGATACCACTTGTTGGTCCCGAAGGGTTATACAAGTTTGTAGAAGGGGGGGGGGGGGGGTTGAATACAAACACACGATTTTTACTTTTCTAAATTCTTTATTGATAAATCTCAAAACAATTTACAACTTGTTGCGGAACAAGATTAAGGATTAACCTAATCTAAACAAGTTAAGAACACTAAGTTTCTTGCACTAGAATAAAGACAGAAAGGAGATAAGGAAATTACGAGTAATAACCTAACACACAGATAGAAAGAAGAAGATGGCCCGAGCACTTCATTTCTGAAGTAGGGTTCTTCTTATATACTGCATGCATTTAATGCATGGCAGTATTGCTTTACACGTGGTAGCAACTGAGTGGTTGTACGTCATTGACCTTTGTAGACAACCTTAGTAGCCGCATGGTGCACAGTGTAGAATCAGAGTTTGTTGTATGATCATAGACAAAAGGGATGTCCGTTCTGACAGTTCGTACGGAGACGTGCAAGGAAGGTAAGACAATAGTACTTTGTAATGAGACTTCATGATCAGCTTTCGTTGAATCAGTACTTTATCAACGAATGATAAAGCTCA
This sequence comes from Saussurea involucrata, assembly GCA_033807775.1. Lineage (NCBI taxonomy): Eukaryota > Viridiplantae > Streptophyta > Magnoliopsida > Asterales > Asteraceae > Saussurea > Saussurea involucrata. Next base: position 118,879,230 of record CM066322.1, read on the forward strand.
GCGATTGCTGAAGTCTTCTACTTGATACTTCACGTTGAATGGACAGGTCTTGTTTCGCTGATATCCGCATCAGTTCATTAGTAGACTTGTCGCTGGTTCTTGGGCTTGATCTTCGACTTCAGCGTAGAACCTATGTTGACGTGAAACTTGTCTTCAGGGATCATAAGTAAACAACTATAACATATCAGCGATCATCACAGAGACTGAACAGGCTCAGAGCTACTGGATGAACAGTGTTCGCTGAATGTCTAATCTAAAGAGCGAGAGTTCCTATCAGCGGTACTGTAAAGTCTTAGTACTTATCAGCGATAGTGAAACTCTAATACATATTTTTTACTTACAATTTTCACTAAGTGTTTAAGATAGGGTCATTATCAAATCACTGAGGGTTTGGATCAACAGAATCCTTGATAAAAGGTAAGGGATTTGCCTTGAATCATAAATCTATGGCTCTAAAGGCTCCAAAACGGATTTAGGGTTTGGGGAGGGTTTTTGAGAGAGAAATAAGGAAATGGGTATAGGAGGAATGAGAACAAGGCAACAAAATCGGACTAAGTAGCCCCCGCACCCCGACGGCGATGGTGACACCGCGATAGTGACATGGTCACTATCGCTGGGGCATAATCGCTCAACTCCTTCCAACTCGCGGTACACTTCCAGCGATAGTGACAGCGCGATGATGCCATCGGCACAATCGCCGGGGCACTATCGCTCAGCCTGTACCGAGCCCCACCAGTCCTCTTTTTGGTCCTTGTTTCCAAATAAAATAGGTCCAACATTCCACTTATATTAATAATTCCATATTAATATTCAAAATGACGAGATATACACTTTTCGAATTTTCGGGGTGTTACAATCCTCCCAACCTTAAAGAGATTTCGTCCTCGAAATCTAGTCCTCACGCAACTAATGGCCACCGCGCCCAACACATTCCAAATTCCCTCGGTTTCAACTAGGTTCCAATTTATTTCTTACGGAATCGCCCACAACGACTTCTTGACGCTACTCACAACAATTTCCCGTTTAGGCATAAAACACCCACACTCAATTGAAGGCCTAAGCTGCTGGAGTGGCTTTCGACCACCAGACTTAAGTTGTCTCCCAACCTTATGTGATCCATACTTTCCCACGACAGATTCAAACTCCTCAAATAGTCCTGCTACCAAGCTAGTATTTACTTTCAACGGATTTCATCGATTCCAGCCCAAACGGTCATTACTGATTCATTAATTGCACAATCCCAATGATGTGCCCAATTATAAATCATTCAATCGACAGATTTTCTTACCACACAAGGAAAGTTATTTCCTAAAATCCTCTTAACAACAGATGAGCGTCTTAGGATTACTACAACTATTACCATTATTCCTTTAAAATCGGATTACAATCCTCCGATTACACTAACGGTTTCCGACCATACATCCAAAAAGGTTAACACCTAGTCATGCCACCACGTTTGAATCCTAACCGAACTCCACACACGAGTTCTGCTTATCGAGTATTTCCACCAACTGGGGTTAACAATACGGTGTCTAAAGGGTCTCTCATGCGAAAATTGTCCAAGACCCAAAACCGGGTTGTCGACAAAACGGTTATACCAACCTCAAAATACGTTATCACAATTCTAGCCCTCCAATTACCACAAGCACCTCGACTTTGCTACCGATATCATCCGGCCTATAGTCCTATCACGTGCCTAAACACCCAACTTTTCATAGTCGAGGTTCTATACAGCTTACTCTTAACCGAGGTCACTCGATCTTTCCCAAGGTCCTAATGAGTTCAAGGTTTCCAAGTGAATATTTTAACAGATATGCCAATCATAAACTTTTCCTAGAAACTTTCAACATAAAGATTTTCATACCAAATTAAACGTACGCATAAAAACTACTACTATCAATTTGGTAGTCGCGCAAAAATGGACACGCTCGTCCCACATACGAAAATCATATTGAAAGCATTTTCCACACGGTTCAGGTTATTAACAAAACGCAAAAGCGTAATAAACAGTTTCTTTTAAATGAACCACTACGGTCCCAACATGGATTGACTCATGACATGCACGTAAAGTAACTGCCCACCTTTAACGGTGTGCAACAGAATTTCGCACGTACCTCGAAAGAAGTTCAAACGGCTTTTGATTCTAAAACTCCTTTCTAGCCGTACAATGGCATAGAACAAGGTTTGCCAACCCAAAATTTGTGCGCGTCGGTTTATTATACAAAAACGATGAAACGATTCATGAATACACTTTAGTCAAAACATAAAATGGCTTGTGTAAGTTTCAAATTTAAAGATAAAACCAATACGTTTCCATCATTTGAAAATATCGACTACGACATCAAGAGAAATCCCAAATTGGGGTAGACATGCAAGCTGGTAACACTTTCCTAGTAGTTTTCATGAGATGAAATGACATGCATTAAATAATTCACGACAAAATTTCAAAGGATGAAATTCTTTAAATCTATTTCTAAAATTTTCTCATCCGGTCACATGATGACACATGAGTAAAACGTTTCTAACAAGGTCTGCACACAGCAATGTGTTTCCCAAAACTTAAGAGAAAATAAGTGCTTGAAATTTGGTTGACACCAAAAAGGGTTCAAGTCCACTTTCGAATTTAAATCATACAAACAGTGCGCATTAATGTTCAAAACATAAACAGTTCCACGCACTCTAGGTTTAGGCAATTGATTTTCCAAAATCTCCATTACGGAGCATTTACATCAAAAGTTTCGCATTTGAAATATAAGACGTTAAAATGTCAATGCCTAAAAGTTCATTTGATGTAAAATATTCAAAATACACATTTTCTCCAAAACCAAAAGGTTTATAAATTTTTTTTTTCCAAAATATTCCTTCGAACTAAAGTTGACCAACTGTCAACGACTCACACCTTTGTATTTTCAAAATGCATTAAATTGTGAACTATGCATGATCTCTACAACACCAACGCATATTTTGACCAAATGGTCTTCATTTGTGCAATGAGTTAATAAAACATTCTCATACACGACTCGTTTATCAAAGTGTCGAGAAACAATGGTTACCAAGCTATGCATACCCCTAAGTCGATATAACGCATTTACATGAAATGTTAATAAAACAACCAAGTGACCAAATGCGCATTAAGTAAATTGTTATGAAACACTATCAAAGTGTTCTTTCGTGCATTACTCATGTCATGTATAAATCAATCCACGTACTGAACATGTTGTAACAAAATGTGTTAATATAAAGCTTTGAAAGAGAATTTACGCGACACTAAAGTTCCAAAACCTATCTCTTTGGTCGCCTTATTGCATAAAATTAACATTTCTCAACAAAGCTCGAGTGGGACAAAATGCCCAACTTAACTGATAAATTTTCACATAATTAAATGGAGTATGCACGTTGTGAAATTACACTCACACGACTCAATACGTCGTAAAATAAAACTCCATGAAATTTAATGAGCTTAATGACCTCGAGTCAATAGAATGGCACCAAACATTGTGCTTCCAAAAAGTCAAATTGCAAATAAGCAAAATCATGACTAAAACGCAAAGGTTCCAAAATTCCATCCTTGTGGTAATACTATACCAACAATATCGATCATAGACTTGTATAAAACAAAGTCCCCAAAATAGCTTTACATAGACATAATGGAAGATAACTTTCTATCTAGACTTTGACATATGTGGAGGAGATCCAATGTTAAAGTCGTAAGCCGTAGTTACTTGCCCAACATCTTAAACATCATAAAATATGGATATCACTGTATCCGAGAGTAATGTTGAACAATAATAAGGTAAAGCAAAACAAATTCCGGCGGAGTTTGCAACTCTCACAATAAAATAATTTCATGTAGGTTCAAAAACCCATGATTTAAAATCTTGTGTGTGTGCCAAACATTTCCCAAAATTTGTAACACAATCTATATATGGATTTCGAAACACAAGAAATGATTGATGCAACTTATTTTCAAAATAAATTTTGTGCATAACTTAGTCGGCATTCAACGTCTCAACCCATACTCCTCCAAATCCTTCTGGTCCACTATTGTCATCCGGATAATCAAACCTCTTAAGGCAAGTTGGGAAATACATCAATTAACCTTACGGTTTCTTTCTCGAATTAAGGTCGATTCAGTAAATCTATGGTTCTAATCCAACCATCAATCTTGACCCGAAGCGGTCCACTTAAGGCAAATATCGTGCTTATTGTCACTCTAAGTGACTAATGCTAGAATCGTCCATCTATTCCAACGACTACTAGCTTAGAAACTTCTTCACTACCCCAACGATCATCACATTAAAGTAGTTCAAGTACGCACATGTAACTAGTAGATTCACCATGACACTGGCCAGGTGTCATTATGAACGTACCGTACATGATTATCCTTGCTGCTCTAGACATGATTCTCGTTTCTAACAACTCCACCGACCTCAAAACATCATATCTTAAAGTGCCTAATGGTGAATTTCACTCTCATTTACTTAAAAGAACGCTAGTTTGAGTCTAGGTATCCACAATCAACACCTAATTGTAACAACCCAAATTCCATATATACAAATAACATACATTTCACAACATGAATTGATCAAAAATACATCATATTTCATATTCGGCCTCATAGTCTTGCTAAACATAATACACAAATCAGTACAAGCTTTTTGACTAAGTAATTTACATTATAACTAACAGCAAAGTCATAAGTACAAAAACACATCTAAATCTTCATAACAAAAGTCTTCACAAAAGCTATCCACCAGTTACTCTTTTCAATTGCTCTTACCCGTTCCACCACCTGGAATACATATTTTTAAAACAAAATGAGGGTTAGACCTAGTGGTCTAGTGAGAAAATCCCCGTTAGTCAAAATCATATTTACAAACATTCAGTACACATAATGCATATAACAAAATACCAACTATGACTCATGCACCATGTATCTTTCCATCTCTTTCTCTTTCTCTTTCTCTTGGCCATATTAATTGGTAGCAAGCCAATTAATTAATTTCCACCACTGTACTAAATACAGCCAACACCATTGTCCCTCTGTACAGCCAACTTCCACCGGTCCTAAGCCCGGCCAACTAGCACCCATACAGTGTAATACTCATATAAATAACATATGCACATTATTACACTCATTCACATATATGTATTCCAGTTGAAAACATTTTAAATAAAACTCATTTGTTTGTCTTATCAAAACGTTCTCCACGCTTTTCTCAAACGATTCAGCTTCACTTCAATTCCACAGAATCTGAAACAATCATATACAAGTATTGCTTTACCACTTTGAACATATAGGGCTTGCTAGGACTAAGAGCTTTATATAACATTATCTAACTCTTATCCTCAATTGTCTTCCCCAAGCCCGAACTTAAGTCAAGTCCACAGTACATTCGGTCCTCATTCATTCCCTATCCATGAATTAACAAAACACAGGCTACTGGATACTTAAAAGCATCTAAATTCCCCAATTTGACCAAACAGCAAAAGTATCCGGATACCTCAATTTATCCGGACAACACAACTTTTCCGGACAGCGTGACTTTTCCGGACAACCTATACAGCCCGGACAACGTTCGGACACCAAAGTAATCCGGATGCTATCCGGTATCCAATTCTATCCGGAAAACATAGGAAAAAGGAACTTACCCGGATACTTGACTCGTCCGGACACCTTAGAACACCATCCGGACACCACCAGCTAATTTACCCGGACACTACCAACAAAATCACCCGGACACATTCATAGTGTCCGGACGCTTCTGTCGGTTTGCATCTTTTCAACCCAGAATTCGACTGAATTATTACCAGAGGTGTAATTGCCTATTCTAATCCGATAGAAACTACCTAATAGCAATTACACACAAAAATTGTAAAGGAAACATACCTGAATTCAGTTCCAAGTGCACCAATTGATGTCTTAGCCAAAAACCCTTTCTTTCTTCTTCTTACTCTCTCAAACACATACACATACACCCTAGGATATTTCTGGATATTTTTAGAATTATGAAATATCTGATTTCATCAAAAGGGATATTATCAAATCAAAATACAACTTGAGTCCCTATACTATCCATAAATGACCAAACTACCTTTTTCTTATAATTTAATCCAAACTTACCCTAAACATCAATTATAAGGTTAAATAGATTTAACGGAACTAATATTTAACTAACGAACTTCTAATTCTGATTCCCAAGTAGCATCCTGACCTCTATGATGTCGCCACTGTACTTTCACTTGTCTGATCTCCTTTCCGCAACACCTTAACCTTGTGGTCAACTATGGCTTCAGGTTCCTCCACATAATTCAGCTTTTCATCCACTTGAATATCTGGTAGAGACACTGCCTGATCTGGCGTAACTAAACACTTTCGGAAATTTGATACGTGAAATGCATTGTGAATTCTGCTTAACTCTGGCGGAAGATCTAACCTGTAAGCTACTTCACCGATCCTTTCTGTTATTGCAAATGGTCCAATGTACCTCGGGCTCAGTTTACCTTGTTACCCAAATCGGATGACTCCTTTCCAAGGCGAGACTTTTAACATCACAAAATCTCCAACTTGAAATTCTAACGGTTTTCGGCGTCGGTCAGCGTAGATTTTCTGTCTGTCTTGAGCTACTTTCAAACGTTCCCGAATCTGAAAAATCTTATCCGCGGTCAACTGAACTATATCTGGCCCTGCTAACTGTTTCTCTCCCACTTCGTTCCAACACAGAGGCGTTCGGCATTTTCTACCATACAAAACTTCAAACGGTGCCGCTTGAATGCTGGAATGGTAACTGTTGTTGTAGGAAAATTCAATCAGTGGCAAGTGCTTATCCCAAGATCCCCCAAAGTCAACAATGCAAGCCCGGAGCATGTCTTCTAAAGTCTGAATCGTTCGCTCACTCTGACCGTCAGTTTGAGGATGATACGCTGTACTTAATTTTATCTGTGTACCCATTTCTTTTTGAAAGCTCCTCCAGAATCTTGAAGTAAAACGACTATCACGATCAGATATAATCGAGATTGGAACTCCATGTCAAGTTACTATTTCATTGATGTACAACTTGGCTAATCGTTCCAACGAATCAGTTTCTTTTATTGGCAAGAAGTGAGCAGACTTCGTCAATCTGTCAACGATCACCCAAATGGCATCAAATCCCTTCGGAGTCCTTGGTAACTTCGTGATGAAATCTGTAGTAATTTGATCCCATTTCCACATCGGTATTTCTAAACGCTGTAACTGCCCAAACGGCTTCTGATGTTCAATCTTTACCTTCTTACAAGTAGTACAAGCTTCCACATGCTGAGCAATGCTTCTCTTTATCCCAGGCCACCAATAAAATAGTTTCAGGTCTTTATACATCTTATTCGTACCTGGATGAATAGAGAATCGAGATTGATGAGCTTCTTGTAGTACCCGATTACGTAAACCACCCAAACGAGGCACCCAAATTCTGTTCCCCAGACACAACAACCCACGATCATCTTTTACAAGCAATGCTGATATTCCCACTAATCGTTCTGACTTCAAATGTTCTTCCTGATAAGCTTCTATTTGACCCTTCAGTAGTTCGTCAAAGATTTTAGGCAAGAGTTCAACCCTTAGTGAAATAGCTTTTATTGTTCCACTCCTTTCTTGACGACTTAGTGCATCAGCTACCACATTCGCCTTTCCCAGGTGATAAAGGATTTCACAGTCGTAATCATTCACCAATTCTAGCCATCTTCTTTGCCTCATATTTAGATCCTTCTGATCGAAAAGATGTTGGAGACTCTTATGATCAGTATAGATTTGACATTTAGAGCCATAAAGGTAATGTCTCCAAATCTTCAACGCGAAAACAACTGCTGCCAGTTCTATGTCGTGTGTAGGATATTGTCTTTCATGGTCTTTTAACTGACGAGAAGCATAAGCAATAACCTTTCCACGCTGCATTAGTACACAACCCAATCCCAACCTAGAAGCATCACTATAGACCACAAAGTCCTCGGAACCTTCAGGTAATGCTAGTATCGGCGCGCTACAGAGTTTCTCTTTCAGTACCCGGAATGCTCCATCCTGTTCTGCTTTCCATTCAAACTTCAGGTTCTTTCGAGTCAGCTTAGTCAAAGGCGTGGCAATACGAGAGAAGTCTTTTATAAACTTTCGATAGTAGCCGACTAAACCCAGGAAACTACGTACTTCGGTTGGCGTTCTCGGCGGTTCCCACTTTTCAATCGCTTCTACCTTCATCGGATCAACTTGTATACCTTTTTCGGAAACTACATGCCCCAGAAACTGAACTTCCCGTAGCCAGAATTCACATTTAGAAAACTTAGCGTATAACTGCTCCCTCTTCAACAATTCCAGAATCAAACGAAGATGTTGTGCGTGCTCTTCCTTAGATCGAGAATAGATAAGTATATCATCGATAAACACAATTACGAATTTATCGAGATACGGCTTACATACCCGATTCATTAAATCCATAAAAGCAGCTGGAGCGTTCGTCAATCCAAACGGCATCACTAAGAATTCATAATGACCATACCTTGTGCGAAAAGCAGTTTTCAGAACATCTTCTTCTTTCACCTTCAGCTGATGGTAACCAGACCTTAAATCAATCTTGGAGAAATAACAAGCTCCAACCAATTGATCAAAGAGGTCATCGATTCTGGGAAGCGGATACTTGTTCTTGATCGTGCGCTTATTCAGTTCCCGATAATCAATACACATCCTCATTGAACCATCCTTCTTTTTCACAAACAGCACTGGTGCACCCCACGGCGAAGAACTAGGTCTGATGAAGCCTTTATCGGATAAATCTTGCAGTTGTGTCATCATTTCTTCCATCTTTGGAGGTGCCAGACGATACGGTGCACGGGCTACAAGAGCGGCTCCAGGAATCAGGTCTATACCAAACTCTACTTGCCTAACAGGCGGAAGACTATTCAAGTCTTCAGGGAACACTTCTGGAAATTCACTAAAAATCGGAATATCTTCCAACTTGTTCTTTTATGGCTTAATATCTATCACATAAGCTAAATAACTCTGACAACCCTTATTCACACACTTACGGGCTTTTATCATAGATATAAGGCAAGACTGATAATTTCTACGATCACCATAAATCACTACCGGTCCCTTTTCAGGTAATACCACATTAATTATTTTCTTATCACCTACTATGTTAGCCTGATTTTCAGCTAACCAATCCATCCCCACTACCACATCAAATTCGATTAAAGCTATAGGAAATAGTTGTATCGGTACTCCACACCCTTCTATATTTATTACGCAGCTATCAAATACTTCTTTAACCGCCACTTGGTTATCATTTGCAGTATCTACTAGTAAGGCATGTTCAAACACAGATAAGCAGCAAATGCAGGAGATACAAAAGATCGATTTGCACCAGAGTCAAATAACACTTTAACACGTGTAGAGTTTATGAAAAATGTACCTGTAACCACATCCAGAGTTTCCTCCGCTTCTTTTGCTGTCATTTGGAATGTACGACCCCTCGTTCTTGTTGGTTCTAGTCTCGGTACTACTGGTCTGACATCCGTTGGTCTTACTGACGTACCACCCGATTGTATTCTCCCTAGTGGACAATCGGACTGAAGATGATCAGGAGAATTGCACGAGTAACAAAATCGAACTACCCGACAGTCTTTAGCAATGTGGCCGATCTTTCCGCACTTATAACAGTTTCTAGGATCCACTTGGCAACTTCCTTGATGAAAACGGTGGCACTTTGGGCAAGGTCTTTCAACTGGTTGAAAAGGTGGACGACTATCAAATCGCTGAAACCTGGACTTCTTCGGATCATGTGGTGGTCCTTCCCATTTTCTCTTTCCCATACTTTTATCACCAGCATCCCTCCTATTATCCCGCTCCACATTTTCGCGGCATCTACTGCCGCTGAAAAGGTATCAGGTCTCGTTGCAGTCACTAACTTTCAAATTTCCGAATTCAATCCAAATATGAACCTTTCCATCTTCATTTTCTCCGTGGCAACATAATACTCTCCAAAACGCGACTTCTCTAGGAAACGGGCAGTATAGTCTCTGACTGATAAATTCCCTTGTTGTAGGCTCAGGAATTCCTCCTCCAATTGTCTGACTGCTACTTGAGGACAAAACTGTTCTTTGAATGCCCTTGAGAATTCGCCCCAAGTAAAGGTTGAGTATACATCAGATCCCTTAGAGTCAATAAGGGCCTCCCACCAATATAAAGCATCTGCCTTCAACATTGCAGTTCCGTATAACACCTTATCCTCTTCCGCTCATTTGCTGGTTTTAAATACAGCTTCAATTTCCTTCAGCCACCGCATCGCCTTCATTGGATCTCTATCCCCTCCATAAGTTGGTGGTTTACAGCTTAAAACATCTTATAGTCACACCTTCTTGGTACTGATACAACAGTAGGTGTGATAGGCATCTCGTCTTCCAAGTTAGGATCTGGTCTTTCCGTTTCAGTATTATGCGTCTGGTTAAACATGGCTTGAATATTGGCTTGTAATCTTCCCATCTCAGCAGCCAAGTCATCTCTTGTAACAAACTCTATGCCTCGCCCCTGTACTCTGCCTCCAGTCCTGCCCCTGCCTCTTTCTCCCCCTCTTCCCCTTCCTCCGGCTGTTGGATTGGTTCTATTCAGTCTTCCTCCTCCTTCCCGACTTGTTTGTCTCGTACCACTTGCCATTCTGTTGATACAGACAAGGTTAATATACACATAAGCACATACCCCATATAACAAGGTATTCCAGTTCAACATGTACCTGTAAGATCACAATTACACTGGCCAGGTGTAAATCTGAAATTACATTACATGATGTTACTTCTACCTATTTATATTTAACATCCCTAGGTTTTACAATAATAGGGACATCCTACTTCACATGCAGTTTAAGTCTAGGTACAGGTACTAATACCTAAATCCCTTAAACTAGGGCTCTGATACCATCTGTAACAACCCAAATTCCATATATACAAATAACATACATTTCACAACATGAATTGATCAAAAATACATCATATTTCATATTCGGTCCCATAGTCTTGCTAAACATAATACACAAATCAGTACAAGCTTTTTGACTAAGTAATTTACATTATAACTAACAACTAAGTCATAAGTACAAAAACACATCTAAATCTTCATAACAAAAATCTTCACAAAAGCTATCCACCAGTTACTCTTTTCAATTGCTCTTACCCGTTCCACCACCTGGAATACATATTTTTAAAACAAAATGAGGGTTAGACCTAGTGGTCTAGTGAGAAAATCCCCGTTAGTCAAAATCATCTTTACAAACATTCAGTACACATAATGCATATAACAAAATACCAACTATGACTCATGCACCATGTATCTTTCCATCTATTTCTCTTTCTCTTTCTCTTGGCCATATTAATTGGTAGCAAGCCAATTAATTAATTTCCACCACTGTACTAAATACAACCAACACCACTGTCCCTCTGTGCAACCAACTTCCATCGGTCCTAAGCCCGACCAACTAGCACCCATGCAGTGTAATACTCATATAAATAACATATGCACATTATTACACTCATTAACATATATGTATTCCAGTTGAAAACATTTTAAATAAAACTCACTTGTTTGTCTTATCAAAACGTTCTCCAAGCTTTTCTCAAACGATTCAGCTTCACTTCAATTCCACAGAATCTGAAACAATCATATACAAGTATTGCTTTACCACTTTGAACACATAGGGCTTGCTAGGACTAAGAGCTTTATATAACTCTATCTAACTCTTATCCTCAATTATCTTCCCCAAGCCCGAACTTAAGTCAAGTCCACAGTACATTCGGTCCTCATTCATTCCCTATCCATGAATTAACAAAACACAGGCTACTGGATACTTAAAAGCATCTAAATTCCCCAATTTGACCAAACAGCAAAAGTATCCGGATACCTCAATTTATCCGGAAAACACAACTTTTCCGGACAGCGTGACTTTTCCGGACAACCTATACAGCCCGGACAACGTTCGGACACCAAAGTAATCCGGATGCTATCCGGTATCCAATTCTATCCGGAAAACATAGGAAAAAGGAACTTACCCGGATACTTGACTCGTCCGGACACCTTAGAACACCATCCGGACACCACTAGCTAATTTACCCGGACACTACCAACAAAATCACCCGGACACATTCATAGTGTCCGGACACTTCTGTCGGTTTGCATCTTTTCAACCCAGAATTCGACTGAATTATTACCAGAGGTGTAATTGCCTATTCTAATCCGATAGAAACTACCTAATAGCAATTACACACATAAATTGTAAAGGAAACATACCTGAATTCAGTTCCAAGTGCACCAATTGATGTCTTAGCCAAAAACCCTTTCTTTCTTCTTCTTCTTACTCTCTCAAACACACACACATACACCCTAGGATATTTCTGGATATTTTTAGAATTATGAAATATCTGATTTCATCAAAAGGGATATTATCAAATCAAAATACCACTTTAGTCCCTATACTATCCATAAATGACCAAACTACCTTTTTCTTATAATTTAATCCAAACTTACCCTAAACATCAATTATAAGGTTAAATAGATTTAACGGAACTAGTATTTAACTAACGAACTTACCCGGGGTATTACACTAATTCTCTCAAACTTATGCTCTGATACCAACTTGTGTTAGGACACTGAAGTTGTCCTTTATAATAGAAAGTTTTGTAAAGCAATAGCTGTGTTAAAGGGCTTATGCTTAATTGTTGTAGCAAGTGATGAAGACTATAAATAGGTCATTACTTGTAGTTTGTAAGAAGTGAATTCATTAATAAAAGATGTAGATCTCTAATCACTTTGTGTTCTCTCTAGGTTAGATTTCCTTTTCAATAATGTTCTTCATCATCTTGTTACACAATACTTGGATTGTATGAAGATCATGGACCTAACAAGTGGTATCAAAGCCAAATCGAAGAATTTTTCATCGATACGATCATTGGATCTTCACAATTCAAGCGTTTTTAGCCCTATTTTGCTCAGATTTCGGAGATTTATGGTGTTTGTTTGTAAGTTCAGGATACACTCTTACAATCAAATATGAACAATTAAGATCGTATTCACAGCAACTGGTCATATGATTTATTAACAATCTGTGAATTACAAGATATTACAATGAATTTCTCTCTCAATAGATCTAACAAATTTATGCGTTAAGAGTTATCCAAAAGGTTAGTTAGCTAACCTTTGCTAACCCCTATATATACTGTATAAGAAAGGCTAAAGCTACAGTACATAAAGGAAACAGACTAATAGAACAATTACACGTGTCCTAATTAGTAACTGAATATAACAGAGAATATCCCAAGATATGAATTCTGAACATACTTCTGAATAAGTGCTTCAGAACATTTGTCTTCATAGTCAGAAGTTCTGTGTCTCCTACTCAGAACTCTGAACCTTCTAGTCAGAATCCAACACTTAGAATCTTTTTGAGATTTCTCACTCAGAACTTCTGAGTCTTCTACTCAGAACTTCTGAGTCTTCTTACTCAGAACTCAACACTTGTGTTTTTGACAAAACTCTAGACCTAACAATCTCCCCCTTTTTGTCAAACGCACTTGTACTTTTCATCATCAAATTCTTAGAGCAGGAACAATCTTCAGAAGGAGCTCTTCTGAATGCTTTGACAACTTTTGCTCAGAATTCTGAATAATCTGAGTTAACAACTTCTGGTCAGACTTTAATCAGCAGCAGCAACGATTTCCAAATTGATTTCTGTTATATATTTGCTTTTTCTTTGCTCCCCCTTGAGATGACAATTCTCATCTTCATTTCAGCTTTCATAAGATTTCTTTATAAGAAACAACCGATCAGTTTTCTTTTCCTCTTCTTCTTCTTAAAATAACATTTCTCTCTTTTGTTATTTTTGTACAAAAATCATCTTCAATCTTCAAAATCTTTAGCTTTTCTCCCCCCTAAAGTTTTGGAAAGCAAAATCATCTTCAAAATCTTTAGCTTTTCTCCCCCTTGATTTTCAAAACTTTAGCGATGCTTTTTCTTCGAATGAAGTCTATGCTTTTTCTCCTCCTTAATGAATAACCTTGCTCCCCCTCAAAATAAGAATTATAGAGCGATTTGTTTTCTCCCCCTGAAAGTATGCATATATTTCATTAAAATTATTCATTTCAAATATAGTGCTTTAATGAAAACATTTATACAAGGAAAATAAGATTCACTGAACTACACTTGATAACTACTAACATTTGATCATTTGAAAATTTTACAAAAGAAATCCAACTTAATGAAATTTATCATATTTTTCAATCAAATGAAATCAAATGCATGTGTTTGAATTCAAATACAAGTCATCATTGCATATCAAGTTAAAAATGTTCAGTTTCAATCCCTTTATTAAATCTATTTGGTGTGCTTAGCATGCGAAATATGATTAGCTTCAAGAATATGCAATTCTAAAAACATATACGAATACTTTGCTCTACTTACACTATTTGTCCAAAATCAGGATTTTCACAAATTTACAGGTTTATTGCGACTTTGAATTTTCCCAAAGTTTCAAGAGATATGTGCTCATTGGCATCTTTTAATTTTGTGCACATTGGCATCTTTTAATTTTGTGCACATTGGCATCTTTTAATCAAAAAGTTTAGTAAGAATAAGATACATCGTTTAACATGACTTTCTATCTGGTTCTATAGCAGGATTTGGGTCAGCATATCCCAGACCAGTTGGTCTTAGGTGCTAGGTGACAAGCACCCCTTGGAACTTAATTTCCCAAACCAGAAAGGCCACATCGATATATCTTAAACCCATTTGTACCAGTAGAACATGGCTTTCTATCTGGTTCTATTGCATGATTTGGGTCAGCCGATCCCAGATCAGTTGATCTTAGGGACTAGGGGACAAGCACCCCTTAGGACTTACTCTCCCAAACCAGAAAGGCCACAAGTACAAACTTTCAAACTAAATGATTTTATATATATTTATATTTCATCTCAATCACTTGGTACTAAAACGTAGTACTTCCCCCATATTTTCGTTTCCATCCATCATTCTGACATTTAGGCTTTTTGAGCATTATATTCTATATAAGTATAGATTTCATAACATTGAGCATTCGACATAATTTCATTCATGTTTTGCTTACCTTTCGATTTAATTCAGAAGTGAAAGTTGAAACAAATATAGCTCAGATAATACAAAATACTTGTAAAATCACTCTTTGACACACATTTATTCATTGAATGAAAATTAAAAAAAATTCATATCATTGAATTAAATTTGTTAAGATTCAAACATTCAAAGCAATAGAAATAAACGTAATGCAATGTTACCTTTCACCACTTGTTCCTTGAAACATAAAAATATGACAGTTAAGGATATCACCTGAGAAATATGAGTTCTAAACTGATTTGTTTAGAAGTCTTAGTCTCTGAAGTACGGGTCCTGAACTGAATTATTCAGAAGCCATAGTCATTTAAGGACGGGTTTTGAACTGATATGTTCAAAAACCTAAAACGTTGAAGCACGGGTTTTGAACTTTATCTTGAAACAATCAGATCAAATTTTGAGTCAATACTTCCTCTGAAATCAAGATAATCCTGCAAAATCAAGAGATTTTGGTAATCATCTACGATGATTCCTCATTAGATATCAAAAATTCAAATTCTGAGTAGTAGAGTTAGAATTCTGATTAGAAGAGTCAGAATTCTGAGTAACTTGTTCAAAATTCTAAGTATCAGAGTCAGAATTCTGAATAGTTGAGTCAGAATTCTGAATAGTTGAGTCAGAATTCTGAGTAGTAGAGTCAGAAGTCTGAGTAACTTGTTCAAAATTCTAAGTATCAGAGTTAGAATTCTGATTAGTTGAGTCAGAATTCTGAGTAGTAGAGTCAGAACTTCTGAGTAAGAGAGTCAGAATTCTGATAAAACTATCAAGAGAAAATTCCTTAGAAAAATGTTTGGATTTTGTAATTTTTGAACATTCTGAACTTCAAATCACCATAACTTGCTCAAAAATCAGTTTTTTTTAACCAAAATTTGCAGGATTGCTCAGAATGTGATTCTGAACACATTCTCTGGAAATGTTTTCTACCAAAAACACCCACAACTATGAGTTCGATAACCCCATAGTAAACAGAACTTTTTCAAAAAAAAATTCTTCAAAATCAACAAATTGATCTGTATGAATCAAAAATCCATAATCAAGATGAGACCAATTGTAAGTCCATAATCACATTCAGACCGAGTTTTGGACTGAATTATCCAAAAGTCAATATTCTCAATTAAGCACAACATCTGTTTTCAGTCATGTGTCGGTATGGATTATTTATTCAGCTCTACACATGAATAACCTGCAAAACAGATTAAGTTGACTTTGGTACCCATATGAACTTGGGTCCAGGTTTGTTAGGTGCAGTAGCATATGTAGATATTCTATAAGAACCAAACCAGTGCTGAATGTACCTTTTGTTTACAAAGTCATTAGTCCCACAATATGAACAACAAAGTTTCTTTTGTGCAATTCTGACTAATTGATTTACAGAATAAATCACATCAGGTTTAACAAAAGATTTTCCTTGATATGTACTGTTCCTCTTGACATTTGAATTAGGAACCTTTGATTTTGGCACTTCTTTCTTGGAAGTAGTTCCTTTAACTCTCCATTCCATTTTTATCTTTTTAAAAGAACAATTATAAGATTTATCAATAGCAGAATCATAAAATAGATTAGAAGAACGAATCTGATCTTTTGAACTATGATTTGATTTGTCAACAACTTTCGTTTCAAATTCCCTAAACTTTTTAACATACAAATCAAACCTTGACTGCAAATCAGATTTGGACTTCCTCTCTATCATGATTTTAGTTGATAAATCAGATAATTTCTTAATAAGCCTCCTTATCTCCAAATGAAAAACTTTCTTTTCCTTCTCAAACTCATCTTTTAAGCATTTTTCTTTAAAGCCATTTACCTTCTTCTTTTCAGTCTCTTTCCTTCCATCTTCTAACTCTTTCTCCAACTCATTGATTTTTACAGAAAACTCATTTAACATTCCTGTTTTCTTTTTCTCAAAACCATTCTTTTCTTTTTGAAAAACATTTTTCTTGCATTCAAACTCTTTTCTTTCTTTTGCAAGAATTTTCTCCAAATCAGAAATTTTCAAAGATAATTCAACAGACTTTGTTTCAAAACCTTTCCTCTCAGTTTGAAAGTCTCTTCTCTCTTTCTCAAATTTCACTCTTTCAAGTATAAGAACTTGTTCAAAATCATAGATCTGTTTCAAGAGTTGACAATTTTTCATTTCACATAATTTGATTCTATTTTCAGACTCTGTCAACATCTTTCTTCTAAAATTGCCTTTCTCTTTCAAATCAACATTCTCTTTTTCTAACAACTTTATGTTTTCTTGAACCTTTTCAAAATCCTTTTGAAAATCAGATTTCTCTTTTTGCAAAATCTTTATAACTTTTGTATTTTCATCTTGTTTTGCTTGAAGATTAGCAATCTTGCTTAAATGAGCAATCTCAGTTTTTGTTTCAGAAATTGTTTCTTTTGCTTTTACAGGACTTAATTTTTTTAAATTGTCTGAACTGGTTATAGAACTTGCAGGTCTCACAAAAACTTCAACAATCTCAGGCATGATGAAATGAAAAATTCAAATATCAACTATGAATTTTGATCAAAACTGAGAATCAACACAAATCTAGAATATGCAAGAACTAATCAAATCTGTCACATGCATTTTATCAAACAGTTAGAGTACATGAATTAATGAAATCTTCTTTTTAACAAAAAAATTTGAATACTAATCAACCTGCAGCAGATATAATCACCTTGATCAAGAAACCAATCAAGAATTTCGAAAACATACATGTGATCTCTGTTTAATTTCGAGAATTAATCAGCATAGAGAGAAAATCTTTGGATGACTTGATTGTAAGATATCGATTCAACAGAAAGACAAATTCAAATTTCTTGAATCAATGATTGAAACGAATTCAAGAATTGTTAGGAATTCAAGAATTGTTAACAGCGGCGGAATCAATTGACGAATTGATCAAGAAACCTCAAGAACGCGATCAAACACACTCTTGGACGAATTTGTTTGTTGATTGGCTTTGATACCAATTGTAAGTTCAGGATACACTCTTACAATCAAATATGAACAATTAAGATCGTATTCACAGCAACTGGTCATATGATTTATTAACAATCTGTGAATTACAAGATATTACAATGAATTTCTCTCTCAATAGATCTAACAAATTTATGCGTTAAGAGTTATCCAAAAGGTTAGTTAGCTAACCTTTGCTAACCCCTATATATACTGTATAAGAAAGGCTAAAGCTACAGTACATAAAGGAAACAGACTAATAGAACAATTACACGTGTCCTAATTAGTAACTGAATATAACAGAGAATATCCCAAGATATGAATTCTGAACATACTTCTGAATAAGTGCTTCAGAACATTTGTCTTCATAGTCAGAAGTTCTGTGTCTCCTACTCAGAACTCTGAACCTTCTAGTCAGAATCCAACACTTAGAATCTTTTTGAGATTTCTCACTCAGAACTTCTGAGTCTTCTACTCAGAACTTCTGAGTCTTCTTACTCAGAACTCAACACTTGTGTTTTTGACAAAACACTAGACCTAACATTGTTCAAGAAAAAAGTCGAACTCACTTTTTGGATCAAACCTTCATCAAATCGATCGAATTACATGTTTTGATCAACTAGAAATCTGTTCATCTTCATTTTTCGAATAAGTCTGCGAAAGAATCACTGAAATTGGTCAAGAATTGAAGAAGTTATGATGATTTTAGTGATTTTCGAATGTTGTTACTTGAATTCGGATTATTCTTGATGAATTCGGATCCTTCATCGTTTACTGTTCATTGATGAATTCGGATCCTTCATCGTTTACTGTTCATTGATGAATTCGGATCCTTCATCATTTACTGTTCATTGATGGTTTCGAATCCTTCATGCTTTACTGTTCATGGTTTCGGATGCTACTATTGTTTGGATGGCTTAGATGGTTTCGAACTGTTCAGAGTTGTTGGTTTCGAATCTTGTGAAGTCCGAAATATTGCTGAATTTGGTCATCTTAGTTCTGAATTTCGGAATGTGCTTACACCTAAAGGTTCAAAGGTATGGATGGTTTCGCATCTTTCTAATCCTCATTCTAATGGTTTCGAATTCCATTTATTCAAGATAGGCATGGTTTCGCATCCAACATGATACGAAATGGCTTGATTTCGAACCCTACATGATCCGGATTCATTGATTTCGAACCCTTCATGATTCGAATTGACTGATTTCGGACCCTTCATGATTCGAATTGTCCTGATTTCGAACCCTTCATGATTCGAATTGAGTGATTTCGAACCCTTCATGATTCGAATTCCATGATTTCGAACCCTTCACGATCCGAATTCATTGATTTCGCACCCTACATGATTCGAATTGACCTGATTTCGCACCTAACATGATCCGAATTGAGCTGATTTCGCACCCTACTTAATCCGAATCCATGGTTTCGAATCTGCCTACATCCGAATTCTGATGGTTTCGGATCCAAGAAATTTATTGAAAAATATTTCTCATTAAAATAAAAAAAACCGCTAACCGGTTAGCGGAACCCCCGTGCTAAGTCTCAGGAGGGGGACATTGTTCATGGATTTTAGCATAACGCGTGTGTGACATCATTCTGATATTCAGCTTGCCACATACATTTAGCAACTGTCAAAGTTTAAAAGGGCTCTGGTCTTTCAAGATTTTCAGAAGTTGATTGTTGGAGTTCAGTCTTTGGTTGGATTGGAAGAGACGCTTAAGTATTTGCAATCATTATTCTGAAGTTTTGTTGACGATGCTAGACCGTTGAATGCTCTTAATCATTCTTCTGACCTGATCAATCAGAATTGTGAGTGCTTGCAATCATTGTTCTGGTGCTTTGGTTGTGATTCAGACTTTTGAGTGCTTATAATCATCCAGCTATTTCTTGAAGATTGAAGTTCTGGATTCTCTTCATTCAGTGGCTTGAAGTATTTTGAAGACGAGCATTTCTCTACAGTTGCTGAACAATGTTATTTGCTTGGGTCGTCTCATCCCTACCGAGTAGCGCGTATTTTTACCGTTCCTTCTTCGAGCAAATTCGTACCAAGTTCTTAAGCCGAATTCCTACTCAACTTGTGATAAAACGACGGATTCCTTGTTTTACACTAAGAATGCATTTGGTTTTTCATTCAAAACTCACTCGTTATCATTCTTGTGGGCTTATCGGAACGAGCTCGAGTTTCTACATTTTGGAGATGTTGTTCGTGCACTTAGTGGAGTACGTTGGATCTAAGTTTACTCAAGGTTGAAAATATGATGAATAAGAGCAACATTCAAGGGGGAGCCAAGCCTACATTTGAAGAATGCGCCGCTAAAGTTTTTACAAGGAAATCAAGGGGGATAGGAGCTAATGATTTGAAGATGATTTGCTTTCCAAAACTTTAGGGGGAGAATGTTAGGACACTGAAGTTGTCCTTTATAATAGAAAGTTTTGTAAAGCAATAGTTGTGTTAAAGGGCTTATGCTTAATTGTTGTAGCAAGTGATGAAGACTATAAATTGGTCTTTACTTGTAGTTTGTAAGAAGTGAATTCATTAATACAAGATGTAGATCTCTAATCACTTTGTGTTCTCTCTAGGTTAGATTTCCTTTTCAATAATGTTCTTCATCATCTTGTTACACAATACTTGGATTGTATGAAGATCATGGACCTAACAACTTGTAACACCCTCGAATTAGGAAAGAGCAACTAATTAAAATTTTCAATATTACATCCGAAACAATAGGTAAAATACCTCAAATTACAAACTATGATTATCTCCAAACAATGCATATAACACAAGTCTTATTACCAAGACTAAACTCACTTCGGATATCACTTAATCTAAACACAAGTGTTACTCCCCAAGGGTAAATGCGGAAACATAAATTAAGCTATTCACCTCTCGACCACATTACTAGCACACAACCTTTTCCACGTGTCACTAGAACTACTCCCAACCTGAGACCTGTTGCACATGCCGACAAATAAAAAGGGTTAGGCTAACGCCTAGTGAGTTCAAGAGTTTATAGCATGAATTTAAATAATTCTTTAAATGAAAGTTTGCAATAAAATTTATGATTTTCAAAAGAGTTTACAAAGGGTATAAACGACTCATTTTCCAACGCACCCGAAATCTATGAGAAAAGTTACCAAAAGGTATAAAGCGTTTTTCCCAAAAATGAATACCCATTCCAACTCACCCAAATACGTGGATAATCCCACAATTAGGCAAAACCTTCAAATGCGATTGACAATAAATACTCAACCCATAATTAATGGAAACCATCCATTTAATATAATACCTCATTGAAAACATAATACGAATCGATACTCACGCGAACGTAAAATGTAATAAAGTCCAAATACCGTAAATACGGAAACGACCTGCTTTAATTTAAACTTTAATATACATGGAGGGGAATCCAATATTAAAGTCATCAACTAGCAGTCAAACGTATAAGACCAACAATAATAAAACCGGGACAATATACAATCCCAAATAGGTTGGCCAACGATGGGGAAGACCCGTATCCATTGAGAGTGGATGAACACAAATCGTACGACACTTCACTGCATAAAAGCCCAAGTGTCCCATACGACGCCTTTCAAGTTATGACCAAGAGACAGGTGACCTTAGCGAAGTACCATCAAGAATACCGCCAAAGGCTCGGCTCAAGGGGAATACAACCATGGCATTGCCCCAACATGGCGGAGGTCATAATTCGCCCAACGTGCTCATCCATGAATCAACCCTCCTATCGTACCCTTGAAAGTAAAGGTCTTTTAGCATGAGGCCCGGTCAAATCCTGCGACACCCAGCAGACCATCAAATAAAGACCGACTCACGTGCCTATGGATCCAATGCAACACAGTCTATAATAATAAGTCCATCCTGGAATGACTAACGCACCCGGGCATTCAAATATTTATACACGCAATAAATATAGTATGATACAATATATGCAATATGGTGCAATATAAGCAAACCACAAATAAGACTCCACATCGAACCATTAAAACCGGACAAATGTCCCCAAGACTATCTCAAAGTCTAAAACCGAACAAAGTGCTCCAAACTAGCTAGACCCTTATATAACGGTCATCATCGCATAAAATGCATTTAGACATCAATTAAGTAAACAAGTACCACGTTTATGAAGATAAATACTTCAAGGAGTTAAACTCATCAAATAACTCAACAATTCATAGTTTCAAGTAAAACACACAAACATTTGGAAAATAACATTTTTGGCATGTACAACGTTTTCACAAATCAACTTGAACTCACCTTGCTAGATTTAGGCTAAATCTAGAGTTTCTCCAACGTAAGCTCCTTTGATGAAGTTTGCATCCTCAAGCCAAAACTTCCAAAACCTAGATTTATGAATTTCCAACCATCAATATCACAATCCAACCATGTAGAATCATTCTCTAAACACTTAGAATCATTTCCCCCAACATATCACACCCAAACTTACCAATAGATCAAAACCCTAATTTCCAAAATGAGGAGAAGAGAAGATTACCTCACTCATCAAGTGAATCCACCAACCAAACACTTCTAGTGTTACCAAAGTGAGCCTCAATCTTCATTTCATCCAAAGAAAGGGGAGGGTTTAGGAGAGGGTTGGGTAAAACCCCTAGAAATTGTAGAAATCTCCCAAAACGAATGTGAAATGGAGAGCTTTGATATTAACCATGAATCCTTGATAAAAGGTAAGGGATTTGTCTTGAATCATAAATCTATGGCTCTAAAGGCTCCAAAACGGATTTAGGGTTTGGGGAGGGGTTTTGAGAGAGAAATAAGGAAATGGGTATAGGAGGAATGAGAACAAAGCAACAAAATCGGACTAAGTAGCCCCCGCACCCCGACGGCGATAGTGACACCGCGATAGTGACATGGTCACTATCGTCGGGGCATAATCGCTCAACTCCTTCCAACTCGCGGTACACTTCTAGCGATAGTGACAGCGCGATGATGCCATGGGCACAATCGTCGGGGCACTATCGCCCAGCCTGTACCGAGCCCCACCTGTCCTCTTTTTGGTCCTTGTTTCCAAATCAAATAGGTCCAACATTCCACTTAGATTAATAATTCCATATTAATATTCAAAATGACGAGATATACACTTTTCGAATTTTCGGGGTGTTACAGAATAGGCATGGCGTTTAATTGTAATCCCATTTCGTATTGTGACTTGATAAACGTGGAATAGGCATGGCGCTTAATTGTAATTTCCGTTGACTTGAAATGAGGAATAGACATGACGCTTAATTGTAATCAGGCCCGTTCCTTGGGGTGTGCGAAAGTGTTCTACCGCACATGGCCTCCGATCGTCGGGGGCCTCCGAATATTTTTTTTTAATTTTTTCTGTAATAATATTACTATATATATTAGTTAATATAAATATTTTAACAACACGACTGGTAGCGCAGTGGTAGGGATATTGAGTTCTTTGTGTTGCTATTCCTTATATCCCCCAGGTTCGAGTCCCATGGGCCTCGACATCTAGTTTTTTGTTTTAAATTAGTTTTGAAACAGGCAGTGAGTCCATGCCAACTCTTGCTTTAACCCCACCAGCTACTCATTTCTTTCTCAACAAAGAAATGTTTCAATTTTTCTTGGGGACGCAACATATAATCTATCTGATCTTCACTTGGAAGATTTGGATATTGAAAAAGAAGGAAGTTTGCCCCACCTTCGCACTTCAATCATGCA
The DNA here is from genome assembly GCA_033807775.1 of Saussurea involucrata. Taxonomy (NCBI): domain Eukaryota; kingdom Viridiplantae; phylum Streptophyta; class Magnoliopsida; order Asterales; family Asteraceae; genus Saussurea; species Saussurea involucrata. The sequence goes on from CM066322.1 coordinate 118,903,032, forward strand.
CATTGAGTCCATGGAAAACTTGCTGCTGTCTCAACAGTTTACACACTTTGAGCCTTATAAAGCATAAGTTGCTTCAATCATTTCTACACATGCACGTACACACAAGGAATATGTTTTCTTGTCATAACGTTCATAGAATATCCTTTGTGTTTTTCGATGATTGAATGGAAGCCCTGGGGGAGTGAACATCAAAAAGCTCATTTCCAAAGTACATTCGTTGTACTAAGTGGCTCTGTGCTACTTTCAGGCATTTTTACTGATTCATCCGTTGTTTCAGGGTTACCACATTCATTCTATCTGAATTTGAAAAGATTCGGATAAATATATTTTGGAATTAACGGTTATTCAGATCAAAAGGAGGAGAATGTTAGTGGTGAAAAAAGACGGTGCTGAAATTGAGTAGAGTTTTGATGATCATGATGCTCACATGCATCAAAAAGGGGGAGAAATAACATACTGAAGAAAAGGGGAAGATATATCAATGAAAGATAAAGGGGGAGAAATAGCATAAAGATTTGTCAAAGTCAAGAAGATGTTTTGAGATGATTCAAGAGAGATCGATGTTCAAAGACAATTCATGTTCAAAGAGATGAAGATACAAAGTTCAAGAAATCGTTTAAAGAGTTTGAGTTCAAAGCTTCAAAGACTAAAGCTACAAAGTTCAAAGATGCAAAGATCTGAAATTCGTGTTCAAGACTTGATGACAATTTCTTGAAGAATTCAATTCAAGAACTGATGACTTTACAAAGAGAATGACAAAGACTTTTCAAGTTTAACTGAAGATTGTTTAAAGCTTAAAGTTTGAAGGATGTCAAAGCATCTAGTTCAACGTAAACTTGTGAAGGTACAACTGTTTGAAGATTGTCAGAGCTTCAAAGTTTAAAGCAGTCAGAGTTAAAGCTTTGAAGATAAAGAGCTGAAGACTGCTGCTATATTTTTTTAAATCTTAAATCCAAATGGGGAGAATGTTAGGGTATTATATTGTATTCAAGATTTATGTAAAAATCAATCTAAGTGAAAAGTTAAAGATAGTCACAGTCAAAGTATCTTAAGTAGAAAGTCAATGTGTTTAGAATTAATGCCTTGTAATGTCTAAGTATAAATAGGTTTAGTTAAGCTTTGTTTGCAAGCAAGCTTATAGGAAGAGAGTTCATTGTTAGATCTAGAGATTGTTTAGAGAGAGAATCTAGAGAGAGAAAGCTCTAATCTTTTGTAATTCTAGATTCTTTCAAGATCAATGAGATTGATGAAGTTTACCTAATAGATCTGGTGTTCTAATAAAGTCCGTTATGGAAACACCTACTATCCAGCCTAAAACTCAAACACCACCACAATCAACATACCAAATGTTCCTGGCCCTTCTACTCAACCAGAACAAACCCTACCTACCCATGAACTTAAATCCCAATTACCTGCTCGACTACTTCAGCAAGGTGATAACATTGATCCAGAGGAAGTTGAATTGGTTGGTCTTTTGCGGAGAAAGACAAAAAATTCAGTCTCAAATGCCTACTACTAAGTCAGATTTACAAGCCATCCAATTATTCATTCAATAGTTAACCCAAGCCATGACTTTCGGCTTTCAATCCCTTTCTGATAGAGTTGCTGTACTTGAGCAATCGTGCAAGTCTCAAGCCCAGTGTACTAAACGAATGCATGATGACCAGAAGGAACCTGATCACCATGAGGGGGAGAGGGAGAAGAGACAGAAAGTGACTGATGCTAGTGGTTTTAGGGTTCGTTTTGAAAATGTTGAATCTGAACAGGGTATGAGAACTGAAGGTGAAAGACAGGTTGGTGGGTCGGTTGAAAATGTTCTTGATGATATCATTCCGACGCCTGAAAATCCCGAGGGAAGTGATAAAAGAACCGATGAAGAGAGATTGGTTCCAAGACATCATTTACATTTACTCCAAGGATGAACCCGAAAAAACAGTAACAAAGATTAAAGAGAAGTTGGATGATGTGTTTGATACTGTAAATGTGCAATATCATGACTCGGGTGATGATTAGTATGATCAAGTGCTACAACAAGATGATCCAATTATTCATATTCCTGAGCTAAACATTCCTGTAATTCCCGAAGGTATAATCAAAGATCCTATTTCTGAAGCTGAAATCAGAATGATCCAATAACTTATAGACAGAGAACCCAACTTAGAAAGAAGATGTCACAGAATCAGAATCTTGACACCTTTCCAAGAAGATATCCGGAGAGATCTTTTTGTGAAAGAAGTTCAACCTATAAACCTTGTCAAGTTGTACTCAATTGAAAAGATACCATCTCTACACCAGATAGAGTTCATTCATGTCATGAAAAACAAGGATCAGAATATGGATTAGGTGAGGACGGATAAGGTATGATCCCATAATTAATCAACAATTCAAGTATTTAGAGAGAGATTGAGTTACGGAAGCCATCCTCATATTAGATTTTGAACATGTTAGTACAAGAGGATATTTCTCTCTCTAAGGCCTAAGCCCTTTCTCTCTCTACATCGCGTCTCTCTATTCTAGTGCACTTACTACAAATGAGCCATCTAACACATTATATACTAAGCACATTACAAGACCCAAGCCCATTAAGCTTTAGCCCAAGCCCATATACAACATAAAAGCCTTTACAAAATTTTCACAATATTTAGGACATTTTGGTCGTAACATTCTCCCCCTAAAGTTTTGTAAAGCAAAATCATCTATCTTCAAAAGCTTTAGCTCCTCTCCCCCTTGATTTTCTTGGAAAAACTTTAGCGATGCTTTTTCACTTCAAAAATAGTCTAGGCTCCCCCTTGAAAGAAGCTCTTACTCTTCTTATTTTCAACCTTGAAAAATCGGATTCGATGTGCGCCATAACCTTGACCGAGTGCACGAAAACATCTTTAAAATGTTGAAACTCAAGATCGTTCCGATAAGCCCACAAGAAAGATAACGAGCGAGTTATTATGTGACAAACCAAGTGCAATCTCAGTTTATAACAAAGAATCCATCAATAAACCGCGGGTTGAATAGGCATTCGGCTTAAGAGCTTGGTTCGGATTTGCTCGAAGGAGGAAACATAATGTAGCACACACTACACGGTAGGGGTTTGAGGAATCGATAAAAATATCAATTTCGTAGAGAGATATGTGACGAACTTACGATTGGAATGACGTCACATGGGCTTCGAAAGCAAAACCCTTGCTTTTTAACCAAACTTTCTAATCAACAACACTTCAAATTTTGTGCGATATAAGGAAGTTGTCGGGTAAACCTTGTGCGACTAGGTGGTCTGATCACATGACCCTTGTGCGACTACCTGTTTGATCGCACAAACCTTGTGCGAGAACTAGGTTTCATCAGGCAAACTGTGTGCGACTAAATTTTCCAGTGAGAAGCTTTGTGCGACAACTTCGTTGATCGCATGAGTTATATGCGAGAACTTGATCTGATCGCATGATACTTATGCGCGAACATTAAATGTCAGTTGCGTGCGACTAGGATGAACATTCAACGTGCGATTACTTTGAATCAACATCATGCGACTAAGATGAACTTTTCCGGTGAACATTTTCAACAATGCAAAAATATCGATTTCTTGCTGATTTTCACTCCAAAATGATTGCAAACAGATCGTTACATCAATACGAACAGACCTGTGAACATTTTTCAGCAAAAACTCCGGTGAAATTCGGTTTTCCGGCCAAACACGTTTTTCCGGCGAGACTCGTTCTATCGACTTTTAAAAATCATATCTCAGCCATTTCTCGACCAAAACCAAATCTATTTAATGCAATCTCTTCATAATCAATAGAGAAAACGATCTGTGAAGCTAAAATCAATTCATGCACACAGAAATCTTCCAGATCTTATGATTTTCATGAAAAGTACCGAAAACTCTCAAAAACTTTCAAAATCACTGAGAAATTGTTCAGATTCGATTCTGAATATAGGAATTGGTTTGGAATCGAATAGAAAACAGATCATTGAAGGTTTAGGTGATTAGAACACACTTACATGAAGATCGAACTCCAAAATCTTCAAAATCGGCACATTTTTACTTGAATTGTCGACTTCGAATGATCGTATCGAAGAAAATGTCTTCAATTCTGCTCTGATACCAATTGTGATCCCATAATCAATCAAAAATTCAAGTATTTAGAGAGAGATTGAGTTACCTAAGCCATCCTCATATTAGATTTGAACTCTTTGAGTACATGGAGGATGATTCTCTCTCTAGAGCCTAAGCTCTTTCTCTCTCTACATTGTAGCTCTCTATTCTAGTACACTTACTACAAATGAGCCATCTAACACTGAAAGTACAGGATCTAATCTTACAATCAATATAGAAAGCAGTAATTGAGAAGTTGTATGATCAACCCAATTGTATTCAATGATGAACAGGATTACAAATCTAAGAGAGAGAGAATCTCAAAGATTACAAAGAATGAATACAAAGATATACGGGAAAATCAATCAGTTAGCTACGTAGTGCTAACCACTCTATTTATACTGCAACGGACATGTTAAAGCTACAGTACAAATAAGAAAGACTAATAAGAACATAACACGTGTCCTAATTAGTTTACTAAATACTAAGTAAAGTATGTAGTCATAAGTTCTGAACAGGTTGTTCAGAACTTCTGAACATTCTTCTGATAACGCTTCTCAGAGCTTCTGACTCTTTCTCTCAGATCTCTGACTCCTCTACTCAGATCATCTGAGTCTTCTACTCAGACCATCTGACTCTTCTTATCAGATTTTCAGCACTTGGTTTATTGACAAAACTTCAGATCTAACAATCACATTATATACTAAGCACATTACAAGGCTGTAACACCCGGATATTTTTGGTTTGGAACACTTTTGAGCGATATATATGTGTATATATAAATATAGCAAAAAGAAAATATTTTATAGATTTACGACGTTGTGCCGATTCAATCATATCCGACTCGTCTTAGCCGATAGTGGATTGATTCAAGATCTTACGGAAAATTAAGGAACATAACTTTAATATTTGTGTTTTGAGTTGTAGCAATTTCGAGTTGCATGAGTTCCAAAATTATTGTCGGTGTCGGGGGAAAGATTGGATTTGGTGAAATGAAGAATAAGTAAATTAATTTCGCTAGTATAACCAAAACAGTAGCCTGGCCTAGTGGGAAAGGTGTGGTGTTTGCTTGTGTGTGGTCGTGAGATCGAATCATGTGGACTGCAGGTTTCCGTTTATTTGTTTTTATTATGGAAAGACTGTTACTTCGGCCCAATAGTTAACCAGGCCCATCTTGTGAAACAGGATCAAGTTCAGCAACTAATTATTTCAGGCCCATTTCCCATTACCATAGTTAACTAGTGTTATACCCGTCCGTTGGTCGGGTATATGATATGAATGTATTTAATTGGAATCTCATTATAAAGTAATACCTCGTCTCTTCTCATGAAATTTGATCAATCAATTTGATTAAATGATACTCCATTATTAGTATTGTCGTTTTATTTATTATTTGTCGACTTAATACTGTTATTTAAAATAAAAATTTAGAATTAAAACTGTAGATCCATATTTGTGGATCTGTAGATGCTAGGTGGGCAGAAAAGAAGAGAACACGTTAGAACTCGATGTAACATTTTCTGGTAAATAAAAAATAAAAAATTAACACAACTCATTACAAAAATACAAACGTAAGGTTTGAACCAAATAAAATTACCATGTTTTTAGTTTCAACATCTCATTTAATAAAGAACTACGTATTTATGACATTGAACAATACAAAAGTGATATAATTACATAAAGCAGTCAAAGTGAAATCAACAAAAACATAAAGCAGTCAAAGTGAAATCAACAAAAGCACTTGCCTGTGCTTCTGTTTTGACACTAGTAATGCAAGTCCCTTGTTGAGTATTCCATAACCTAATGCATCCTCCACCACTTGAAAGTTATAAGGGCACCAAGCTAGAGCCTTGACTGCACCTTGACTGCAGCCTCATGGTTCGTGAATGGTGCACGAACCGGGCTGAGTTCATCCTCGATGCTTCCCATATGTACACAACGTTACCGTCACCGCCGCTAGCAAGTTGCCGGTCATCGACCATTTCAACCCACAAACTTCGACTCCGGTGTGCCCTTACCAAACTGTTTCCGACCCTCAATGCAAACCAAAACACATTTAACATTTCCGTTTTATGAATCGTAACGATCGCTCAAAATCGGAGAAAGAGTAAAAGAAATAACGGCATCATGATTCATAATGGCTTTGTTGCTGCCTGATGTTAAAATGTGGCCATTCCATGAAGTTGCTCCTACCATTGTTTTGGACTTTTGGTGATCTCATTCAAATATGCATCCATTTCTCATCCAACGATTGATAACCACTTTTCACACTTCTTACGTTAACATCAACTTCTCACCGGAACCTAACCCTATATATATATATATATATATATATATATATATATATATATATTAGACGCCATTTTTTCCATCCGAGATAAGAACATCCACCAAACAAAATGATCATCAAGAAACAAACATATATAGCAAAAAGTAGGTGCCATTTGATTGTTGAAATCCCAAGTTTATAGAGAAACCATGGTTGTAATTGAAAACAATAAAAGGTAAAGTCATGGGCCAATACCTCTGATGCTCAACCCTCATGTGTTTCTCCTGCTGCAGCTTATCGAAATAGCCTTCCTTCACATTCCTAGTCACTGTTGAAAGGGGAAGAATTGTGTACCTTTTTACCTGGCGACGTAATAGACATGCAAAAATATTAAAATATCCTAAAGAAACTACGCATTTACATCCTCTTTTTGGTGGAAGTCTAAATTAATTAATTTCAAAATAATTTATCTTAACATATTTTCTTGGTGAGAAAGTCATAGTACATCTTATTCTAGTGTACTTTGAAACCCCATCAGCGTTCAAAAAGACCATGTCAAGATTCTATATAGACTGACCTTCATAAGTCATAACGATACAATCCTCATTCACCAAATTTGCTCTTGTAATCCTTCAAACCATTGATATCAACATCCCATAGGATGTCGAATTACGTTTTTATACGGCATCAGGATATTTTAATTATTTAATGAATAAAAAAAGGGATCGTCGGGCCGAGAAACTTACCGCAAGCTTTTCACAGACAAACACCACTCAATTCTTTCTTTAGTTCTCGCAATCTCACCAAAGCTCCCTATCAAAATAAAAAATATACTCACCTGGTTCCTACACTCGACACTCCGTTTTTAATCAACATTCACTGTGATAGAAACCAAGCTGTGATAAGGGACTAAATATAAATGACATTAGAAAATAAATTATAAAACTCAATGCTAATGTAGAACACATAAGTAATAAAATTATGAGGACCATCAAACTGAAAAATCCCACATAACTAAAATGACTAAACATGTTAGTCTTCATAGTAAACATTGTCTTTTGAACTCAACTATGCATGTTCCAGAAAGAACTGCTGACAAAGAACTCACCAGAAAGTCAAAGAGGTAATTATAAATACTTTGAAAGTTTGAACTTATACCTATAAAAGCATAAGCATTATAGTGATATTATAGGACAGGATTTGCTCCACATATAATCAGACTACAAACCAAATGAACCAAAAAATTATGGACATACCTGTGTCTTGATATATCATTGTCACTTGAATGTACTTTATTTTTAAAAAAAGTTCTCCATGAAATGTTTATTCCACCAAAGAAATACTTTAAAAATTAGCATAGTAAAAAGGTAAAAAAACCACATGCACACAACACAAACAACAAAAAGGGCACAAATATACAAACATGACTTGTGGCTGCATAATAAACAAAAATAACTTTAAATCAAAAGCCATAGTTGTTCTTTAATTTCTCAAAGAAATCAAAATCTATAAATGAAAAATTCAATCCAACAAAGAACATGAAATGTTTGACTTGGCATGTAGCTTAAAGAAATGGTTTGACTATTTGTTAAATATCGAGAATCCACACCAATGTAAAAGCCTAAATCAATACAACCAATTTTCTTGCAACAACAACAATAGGCAAATAAGTAACTTTAACTTGCCAAAAAGAAAATGTTGTTGTTTTCAAAAGCAAAAAACGTAAACCAAAATTAAAGAAATAAAGAAAGGGTTGTTTTATGTGGTAAGAAGCAAATATGACAGAGGAAAGAAACGTCATAATACCTTGCCAGAATGTAGAACATGTACATTATTTGCAAAATTCACCTGTGCAATATTGAAGTAATTTTTTTTTTGATAAAATAAGTAATGTTGCATTGAAAACATACTGGTATCTCCTCAAAGATATCCACCCATGTGAGATTTTTCTCCCGCAACCTACATAGCAAAAGAAGTGAATGAAATGAGACAACTCACAAATTATTTTAACAAATCAATAAAGATGGAAAGGAACATGAACTTTACTTCTCTCCATTGAAATCATGGTTGCGATAAAGCTCCATGAAAGAATCCATAAAAATAGATTAATGCAATCTGAAATCAACATAAATCCATCCTCAAAGCCCAATGATCTGACAGTAGACCAAAAGCCCTCTGTAAACTCATATGCATAACACAACAAAGCAATTAAAAAAGATAAACAACGAAAAGTTTACGATGAACGATGAAAATTTACCTGAGATGGTGCCATGGAGAATCAAATATGGAGATAAAAAGCAAGAATTGAAGAATGAAAGAACCCTAACCTTATAATTGTACGATGCATTGAAGTCGTGATCACAGCCTAAACACACAAAAACCAAAAGTCCTCATTAAACTCATATGCATAACACAACAAAGCAATTAAAAAAGATGAACAATGAAAATTTTATGATGAACTAAACGTTCATCATAAACAACTAACCAACGTTTTATGCTCACAGCAGTATCCACTTACCAACACAGTGTCGAGGGACGTTACTTTTGCAGTCTGTATGTTGGGTAGACTGCCATCAAAGAATATCTGAAATGCGAAAATTGATATTGTTAACGTATAATTAAATTAACACACAAAAATGGGAGATGGATTTCGAAAATCTAAGATGACTCACTGTTTTATGCGGGTTGATGTTTGCCATCTTGAAAGTCTGTTGGAAAGAATTTTCAAAGGGTTTATAGATAACAGGATTATTTGGTAGTAAATCACCAGATTCGATAACACAACTATTAGGAGTATTATCATCAGCATCGGTGGTCTGGTTTGGAGGATTCAGAGACTCGAAATAGATGACATCATCAAAGCAGTCCTCCAATCTAAGTCGGTGTAGAACTTCTGTTGATCCAAACCCTCAGTGATTTGATAATGACCCTCTCTTATCTACTTAGTGAAAATTGTAAGTAAACAATATGTATCAGAGTTTCACTATCGTTGATAAGAACTAAGATCTTACAGTACTGCTGATAGGAACTCTCGCTCTGTTCAGTCCTTATGGTGATCGCTGATAAGTTAGTTGTTTACTTATGATCTCTGAAGACAAGTTTCACGTCAACATAGGTTCTACGCTGAAGTCGAAGATCAAGCTCAAAAACCAGCGACAAGTCTCCTAATGAACTGATGCGGATCAGCGAAGACTTAGATTTGTCCACTCAACGTGAAGTATCGAGTACAAGACTTCAGCTATCGCTGAACTTTATCATTCGCTGATATAGAATGATAAACCGCTGAATCAACGAAAAGCTGATCATGAAGTCCTCCGTACAAAGTACTTTTGTCTTAACCACCCTTGCACGACTCCGTACGATATGTTAGAAAAAGAACCTCCTTATTGTCTGGAATCGTACAACCACTCTGATACTACACTGTTCAAACATGCGGCTACTAAGGTTGTCAACAAAGGTCAATGACGTATAACCAATGAGCTGCTGCCACGTGTAAAGTGTAAACTTCCATGCATTAAATGCATGCAGTATATAAGAAGAAGAACTCACTTCATTTTGAAGTAACTTGCTAACTCTGGACAAGTTCATCCTTCTTATCTTGAGATAGGTTATTATTAGTAATTTCCTTCTCTTTCTTAGTGCAAGAAACTTAGTGTTCCAACTTGTTTAGATTTAGGTTTATCCTTAATCTTGTTTCCGCTACAAGCTGTAAATTGTTAATGATTTATCAATAAACAATTTAGAAAAGTAAAATCTGTGTTTGTATTCAACCCCCCCCCCCCCCCCTTTCTACAAACTTGTATAGCCCTTCGGGACCAACAAGTGGTATCAGAGCGGATTTGTTTAATCTCGTAAACAAGATCTGATCTATACTAAGATTTATCTTCCTTGCTATTTCTGAAAATGGCTTCCAACACAAACACAAATTATATCGACAATGGTTCTCTTGCAAAACCCCCTAGATTCTGCAGAGATAATTTTAATCTATGGAAAAATAGGATGATTCTCTTCTTAGAAGGTGTAGACCATACTATGCCTTATTATCTTGAAAACGGCCCATATATTCCTGTAAGAATTGATGCTGCAGTACCAGCCGCTAAGAATAGACATGATATTCCAGAAAGGCTGATACCCAAGGAAGTTCATATGTGGACTGACGAAGATAAGAAGAAAGTGGCTATCGACACAAAAGCCAGATCCATACTATCCATGGCTCTTCCTGACGAAGTCTACCATTCCGTCATGAACCTGAAAACCTCAAAACTAATGTGGGATACAATATGTGTTCAGTATGAAGGTACTTCTGAAGTCCAGGACTCTCGAAAGATCAACCTGGTAAGACAGTACGAAAGTTTCAACTGTGGTAAGAATGAAACTCTCTCTGAAGTTCACCAACGTTTTAACTGTTTATTAGTAGATTTAAAAACTGTTGGTAAGGAATATTCTAACTTTGAAGTGCTGACAAAGTTTTTAGAATGTTTACCTGAAAGCTGGGACAGTTATTCTATGTGTCTCAAGCTGTCAAAGGATCTAAGATCAATGACCCTTGCTACCTTATATGGCACGATGCTGAATCATGAGCAATCGAGTCATCTTAAGAAGAATCTTGTAAAAGATTCCAAAAGCACCCCTGTTGCTTTAATCTCAGAGGAACCTTCTACTCAGCGACCCTTGGTCACTATCACTGAGTTAAAAAGTAACTCTGAAAGGTCATCAGAATCTGACTCTTCAGATGATGATGAATCTTTGGCTCTCCTCACTAAAAAGTTCAGGAGATTCGCCAAAAAGAAAATGTTCAGAAAGAACAAACCCCCTTTCTATTACTGATAAGCCAAGATCATCAGCTCCTGTTGATAAGGCTACTGCTACATGTTTTAACTGCGAAAAGCTAGGACATTTCGCTAACGAGTGCAGGTCTAAGAAAGTTTCGAGAAACTCAGCGAAGCTGAAAAGCTTTAAGAAGAAAGGCAAAGGCCTGATGGCTTATGATTGGGCTGCCTCTGATGAAGAAGAATCATCATCTGACTCTGAAGATGATGAAGCCAATCTCTGTCTTATGGCAAAGATTGAAGATGAGGAAGAAAGTTCAGACATTCCCTCCACTTCAACCTCTGCTATTCAGGTATCACCTTCCTTCTTTACAAATATTGCAAATATTGATGAAGCTGATAGTCTTCGTAAAATCGATCTCTTGACTAGAAGTTTATATGAAGCCATGAATGGAAAAATTGTAGTTGAAAATCAAAACCTTGATCTCACTGAACAGCTTAAAAACTGTCACCTTCAAATAGAAAGTCTTTCTAAAATTGAAGAAGATTTTAAAGATCAAGTGCATTTAAATCAGCTAGTCAAAATCGAGCGCGAAGAAGCTATCGCTGCATTAAGAGCTGAAAAATCTATTGTTGAAGGATGGTGTAATTCACTAATTCTTCAACAAAGATCACTGAGATAATTAAGTCTCAGATTCCCCTGAGTGATAAACGTGGTCTTGGTTACAAAGCTGATAATCTAGAATCAACCACTGATCGTTCCATGCTCTTATTTGGAACTTTCGTATCCTCAGTCGCTGATACTTCATCCTCTTAGTGTTCCTCGTCCAGACCGCCTATCCCTGAGGAAATTTCTACCTCTTCAAAAGGTAAAGAGAAAATGGTTTATCCAAAACCTACCTCTATCTTTAAAGATAAAGGTAAAGGAATTGCTTTTAACCAAAATCCTCAGAAGGGTACCTTAGTACCTAAGCTGAATGCTTCTAACGCTTTACTGATTCATTCCTCTGGATCAAGGAATCAGATCTCTGGATCTACTCAGCGTGGATCTATTCAGCGATCTACTCCTAGAATCAGAGTGGATGTCTCTGGTAAGAAATCCGAAGAACTGAATGTTCCTCCTATTTCAAAAGCCATCAGCTTACTTGGTGCTGGTACTTCTAATTCAAAATCTAAAGCTCAGCATTCAAATGGTCCTAGAACTTTTAGTTATAGGAAATGTTATCACTGTGGACTTACTGATCATATTGCTAGTAAGTGCCCCACAACCACCAAAGCTGAAAAGATAGCTAAGGTGAAGATCATTGCCCCCAAGGCAAAGAAGACCACTGAGGTTAAGAAATTAACCAAAGTGAAGAATGACAAAGCTGAATCTTCAATTGCTGCGAAGATTGCTGAACCTTCCATTCCAACTACTTCCACTGACAAACGTGTACACATGGTTAAGTGGGTACCCAAGAAAAACTAATCTTCCTTTGTGATGCAGGTTAAGAAGGGTATATGGTATCTCGATAGCGGATGCTCTAGACACATGACTGGAAAGAAAAGCCTGCTCGCTAAATACAAGGAAGAGAAGGGTCCCTCTGTGACTTTCAGAGGAAATGGAAAAGGACATACCCGAGGGTTTGGTGTACTCTCTAATGGTACAACAACCTTCAGAAGAGTCGCATATGTTGAAGGGCTGAAGCATAATCTTTTAAGCATCAGTCAGCTTTCCGACAAGGATAACAAGGTAATCTTTACCAAGGAATCCTGCTTTGTCACTGACAAAAAGGAGAAGATAGCTCTCAACGGTTATCGTTTGGAAAATGTTTATGTAATAAACATGGACTCAACAACCACTGAGAACTCCTGTTTCTTCTCAAAGGCCTCATCTGATGTCAACTGGCTATGGCATAAGAGGCTTTCTCATCTGAATTTCAAGACACTGAACACTCTTTCTTCAAAAGAGTTAGTCACTGGTCTACCTCAGCACTCATATGCCAAAGAGTCTTTATGTTCAGCGTGTGAGAAAGGGAAGCAGACCAAAGAAAGCTTTAAGTCAAAGCAAGTCTCCTCAATGTCATCTCCTCTACAACTTCTCCATATGGATTTGTTTGGCCCTGTTAACAAACAATCCATCGCTGGAAAGAAATATACACTAGTCATAGTTGATGAATTCTCTCGTTATACATGGGTTATGTTTCTCCGTTCCAAGAGTGACACCCCTGAAGAACTCATCACCTTTGTTCGGAAGATGGAAACCCTGAACAACTTGACCGTTCGCTCAATAAGGAGTGATCATGGGACTGAATTCAAAAACAGTTCTCTTGATTCCTTCTTTGAGAGCAAGGGTATTTCTCACCACTTTTCATCAGTGAGAACACCGCAACAAAATGGAGTCGCTGAAAGAAGAAATAGAACAATTATTGAAGCTGCACGTTCAATGCTCAGCGATTCTCACCTGCCTACTCAGTTTTGGGCAGAAGCTGTCAACACTGCTTGTTTTACGCAAAACAAGTCGCTGATAGTCAAAAGATTCAATAAAACAGCCTATGAACTTTTTCATGGGAGAAAGCCTTCAATCAGCTTTCTTCACATCTTTTGATGTCAGTGTTTCATACTGAACAACAGAGATGCCCTTGGAAAGTTTGATCCTAAGGCTGATGATGGAATCTTTCTTGGATATTCTTCAATCTCCAAAGCCTTCAGAGTCTTCAATCGAAGAAGACAAACTGTAGAAGAAACAATTGACGTCACGTTTGACGAATCCCGTTCAGCGAACTCTAAACCGTCCGCTGATACTGAAGAACTGAATCAATGGATGTTTTCTCATCTTGGTGATTCAGAAGATATTCGCACTCATACTCATATAGTTGAAAATGATAGTCCTACTATCATTCCAAATATGCAGAATAGTGAAGCTGAAACATCATGGGTCTCAGTTGTTCCTTTAAACACTATACCTGCTTCTGAACCCAATGTCTCAGACATTCCATCTACTTCTCAGCAATCAGTGAATATAATGACAACTGCACCCATTCCTCTCTTAGCTGATACTCCAGAAGTTGCTGAAGCCTCATCTTCAGCTACTCCAATTCAGGTTGAGTCAGCGTCTCACGCTCCGGCTCAGCGATGGACTGTAAATCACCCAATTGATCAAATTCTTGGTGATCCAAACGCTGGTGTTCAGACTCGACGAAGTGCAGGTAATATTTGTTTATTTAATTTTATTTCTCTGACTGAACCAAAGAAAGTAGATGATGCCCTCAAATATCCAAACTGGGTCAGCGCCATGCAAGAAGAGCTGACTGAATTCGAAAGAAACAAAGTTTGGAAACTTGTTCGAAGACCAACTGACAAAACAGTGGTAGGCACTAAATGGGTCTATCGAAACAAGTTGGACAAACATGGAACTGTAACCCACAACAAGGCTCGTCTTGTTGATCAGGGATACAGACAAGAGGAAGGCATAGATTATGACGAAACATTTGCTCTAGTAGCAAGACTAGAATCTATTCGTCTATTCTTAGCATACGCTGTACACAAAGACTTCAAAGTATATCAGATGGATGTTAAGTCAGCGTTTCTAAATGGAAAGCTGAATGAAGAAGTCTATGTGGAACAACCTCCAGGATTCTCAGATCCTAAGCGTCCAGGTTATGTTTATAAACTGGATAAGGCACTTTATGGCTTAAAGCAAGCTCCACGTGCATGGTATGACACTCTATCTACTTATCTCCATATTGAACAATTTGAGCGAGGTAAAATTGATAAAACTCTTTTCTTCAGGAACGTAAAAGGTCATATTATTCTTGTTCAGATATATGTTGATGACATTATATTTGGTTCTACTAACCCTGATCTTTGTACTCGTTTCGCTGATAGAATGAAAGATGAGTATAAAATGAGCATGATGGGTGAACTAACATATTTCCTTGGTCTTCAGATAAAGCAAAATGAAAAAGGAACTTTCATTAATCAGGGAAAGTGTGTTAAAGATATGCTGAAGAAATTCGATTTAACCCAAAATTCAGCTATGAAAACCCCTATGGCACCACCGCTGACACTAGATAAGGATACTAATGGTATTCCTGTTAATGTCACGCTGTACCGTTGTTGGGAACTGAAAATATGCTAAGTATGGTTAATACTGCCAAGACAATGTTACTACTGCCAGTTCTTCGTTACTACTGCTAGACAAGGTTACTACTGCTGGTCAAAGTTACTACTGCTAGACACGGTTAGTACTGCTAGACCAAATTACTACTGCTAGACATGGTTAGTACTGCTGAGCTGAGTTACTACTGCTTGAAGACTGTGAAGGTTAATACTGCTGAAGGTCGTTAATGCTGCTGAGCCAAATCATTGTTAATACTGCTGACTTGATAAGTTTGGTATGCGATACTTTTGGAGACAAAGAAGGAATTGATCAAGATATGTTTAACGAAGATTCAGAAGATCAATTTACTTTTGATAGTTATCTTGTAATTACTTTTGTATAAATAGTATTGATAGATAGCTATTAGAATACACGAGACACAATAGACAATATACACGATAGAGAGAACAGTTATTCAAAAAGTTGTTTAGTCATTCAGAGAGAATTAACCTCAAGATCGTAGATCCTATTTCTAGAGAAGTAGAAGTCGTCTTGTTGAGTCTGTTCAACAAGATTGAGGTTTGGTGTAAAGCTTGTGAGTAATACAGTTTGATATATACAGTGTGTTGAATTCTATTGATTGTTCTTTAATTGATTTAGAGTTCTATTCCGCAAGATTCTCTAAATTCTGTTTCTAAGAAGTTTAATTCTTGTTAAGAATCGATCCTGACAAGTGGTATCAGAGCAGAAGAATTCCAACTGATGATGCTCCCAAAAAGGGGGAGTCAGAGTCAGAATCAGAAGCAGAACTGAATATGAAGGGTCTACAAGTTGAGGGGGAGACAGTTCAGATGGAGACTGAGATGGGAATTGATAATGCACAGTTTAAGGGGGAGTCCAGTGCACAGAATAAGGGGGAGACAGAAAAGGTGGAAGAGCTTGTTAAAGAAGCAGAAACTACAACAGCAGCAGAAACCACAGCAGCAGAAACTGTTAATGCTGCTGAGTTTGAACAAGCAGCAGAAACAGTTAATGCTGCTGAAGGCCAAACAGAAAAAGCAGCAGAAACTGAGCAGGAAGCAGTAACTACATCTCAAGCTGAAATTGATGAAGAAGTATACTGGATTGTGAAGAACAGTGTTGAAGCAGCATCATTACATGTTCTAAGAGAAGCAGTAACAGCCATAGCAGCAGAAATGGTTATTGCTGCTGAAAAACTTAAAACAGCTGAACCAACTCCTGAAGCTGTTAAAACTCTTAAAAGAACCAAGATGATGTCAAAGAAAAGACCAAGCACCAAGCCCATAACTTCACAGAAGAAAAATGAAAAGAAGCCAAGGGTGGAGCCAACTGCAGAAGAGGCCCAGGAGGAAACAGTGAAAGAAAAATCTGATCCAAAAGTTGCTGAAGAAGAAGTGGCAACTCCATCAGGGCAATCAAGCAATGTACAATCACAAACTGATGCCCAATGTGATTTGTATATTACTGGTGTTGACTCTAACCCAATTCCAATTCAGGCTGAACCAATATCATCTAAGGCTCCTGGAATCATCTTTTGGGACACTTTGAAAGATGGTAGAAAGGAGTTCATTAGGATAAAAAGAGCAGATGGAAAATTTGAAGTCTTTTCAACTTGGGGAAAAATTGTCAGAACCTGCTCAAGATCAGACTTAGAAGAGATGTTCAAAGTTGGGATGAGGCTATATGAAAACATGCTGACTGAGCAAGGGATGTCAATCTCTAAAATGGTACTTGAATTCTTGTGCCAAATGTTCAAACCTGAAGCGGTTCAGCATAGGATAAACACACAGTTTCAAGCCATTACCAACTGGATGCTCTATGAAAATTGTGGAGTATATGTCATCTCCCTTGACTCTGCGACTCAAGAATACTATCTGGTGGATGAAATATACAATCACAGCATGAAGAGGCTGAAAGGAATGCTACATGCTAAGCTGACCTGCAACAAGGATTCAGCAATGGGTAGATTCTTGGTAAAAAGGATTCTCAATCAAAGTCTGGGATTGAATCCTAATCTAGGCATGTATGATTAGGTTTTGGAAGCATCATCTGAAGAACTTGACTTCTTTTCCTAAAAGTCAAGTTAGGGGGAGATTGTTGGGAACTGAAGATATGCTAAGTATGGTTAATACTGCCAAGACAATGTTACTACTGCCAGTTCTTCGTTACTACTGCTAGACAAGGTTACTACTGCTGGTCAAAGTTACTACTGCTAGACACGGTTAGTACTGCTAGACCAAATTACTACTGCTAGACATGGTTAGTACTGCTGAGCTGAGTTACTACTGCTTGAAGACTGTGAAGGTTAATACTGCTGAAGGTCGTTAATGCTGCTGAGCCAAATCATTGTTAATACTGCTGACTTGATAAGTTTGGTATGCGATACTTTTGGAGACAAAGAAGGAATTGATCAAGATATGTTTAACGAAGATTCAGAAGACCAATTTACTTTTGATAGTTATCTTGTAATTACTTTTGTATAAATAGTATTGATAGATAGCTATTAGAATACACGAGACACAATAGACAATATACACGATAGAGAGAACAGTTATTCAAAAAGTTGTTTAGTCATTCAGAGAGAATTAACCTCAAGATCGTAGATCCTATTTCTAGAGAAGTAGAAGTCGTCTTGTTGAGTCTGTTCAACAAGATTGAGGTTTGGTGTAAAGCTTGTGAGTAATACAGTTTGATATATACAGTGTGTTGAATTCTATTGATTGTTCTTTAATTGATTTAGAGTTCTATTCCGCAAGATTCTCTAAATTCTGTTTCTAAGAAGTTTAATTCTTGTTAAGAATCGATCCTGACAACCGTGGGATGATCGGATCTCTCTTGTATCTTACAGCTAGCCGACCCGATATTATGTACGCAACCTGTTTGTGTGCACGATATCAAGCTGAACCCAAGATATCTCATATGACCGCTGTAAAGCGAATTTTTTGATACCTTAAAGGTACTGCGAATCTAGGTCTTTGGTATCCCAAAGACTCAGGGTTCGATCTAATCGCCTATTCAGGTAGTGATTTTGCAGGTTGCAAATTGGATAGGAAAAGTACCACAGGAGGATGTCAGCTCCTGGGTGGAAAGCTGGTGAGTTGGACAAGTAAAAAAGCAAAACTCAGTGTCCACCTCCACAGCTGAAGCTGAGTATGTAGCCGCTGGAAGCTGTTGTTCTCAGGTCTTGTGGATGAGAAATCAACTACTGGACTATGACCTACAGCTCTCAAATATTCCAATCTATTGCGACAGCACAAGTGCCATCGCTATAGCCAACAATCCAGTGATACACTCAAAGACAAAACACATCGAAATCAAGGTATCATTTTATCAGAGATCATGTGATGAATGGTGATATAGAACTTCACTTTATCCCAACTGATTATCAGTTAGCTGATCTGTTCACCAAACCTCTTGATGAGACAAGATTCAACTTTCTCATCAGCGAGCTTGGAATGCTGAACTTTGAAGAGTAAAATCTTCAGCGGTTCACATTTGATCAGCGATAGGATAAAATCAACTTGTATAACCTATTCTATCATTTTCTCTCTGAATAAACTTGATTCGCTGATATCAAGGTATGTTTTTCTCTCTCTGACAATCGCATGTAAATGCAAGATTTCAAAACAAATTGCATCGCTGAATATCTCTTTCTTAATCAGCGATATTTTGAAATTTCTAAAACCAACACTGATATTTATATTCAGTGCTTCATGTTTTCAAAAGTGTCCCTGAGTTTTCAAAACCTCAGAGACATTCTAGAATATGAAAGGAGAGTTGTGACGTCATTACAACGGATAAGCCCCGACACGTTCTTTTTCTGACACACGTTTGCACGTTTCGTTTACCATCCAATCAAATGCAAACACGTGTCCGTGTCATGATGAAAAACTTTCCCGCTCGAGTTTTTCTCTCTCTCTAATCTCACTATATAAACACATTTTGGGTTTATATTTCTCTTTTACGCGAAAAACTTCTCCTCCAAGCAAGAAAAAATTACTGTTGCATTTGTGCTCTCAAGTTTTTCAAGAACTTCTTCTTCTTCAAACGAACCAGGTTAATATTTCTGTTATTTACCTGTTTCTTAAACTTGTTAATGATCTTCTCATTGTTTTTATAAGATCAAAGAAAAGAACTTTTCAAAATGAAATCATTTCTTTCATGGTTTTATGAACACAACCTTTCATGGTTGTTCTTCAAGTTTAAACCCAAAATCTTAAACTTGTTCTTCACACATACGTTTCCAGAATCCTATTTCTCAAAAGAAACTGGAAAACAAGATTTTCATTGGGTTTGCATTTCGTTTTTTTTTCAAAAAAAAAACCCTAAACTTCATTAAGACATTTTTGTCTGAATGAAATGGACAAAATTCGAACCATCTTATTGGAAAATCTTTCCACATTAAAATTATTCTTATTTGTTAATCTTTCGTTGAACTGATACACAGAAATGGCATCTTCTGACATTTCCTCTGCCAAGAACACCATCGCTGAGAACACTGCTGCTGATACTACTGAGGAATTGGAAATCATCAAGGCTCCTCAGGTCAAGTTCACTCTTGAAGAACTTGATTGGACAAAGTCAAATAACCTCTATGCGCTTCTCGAGTTTCCTCCTCGAAAGCAAGTCACACATCTGGATGATACTGTGAAATTCCTGAAAAATTGTTGTCTATCCACAGCCCTGACCATAACACCTCCTGCACATAAGCTACTGCTATCCCAATTCTGGTATTCTGCCAGACACTCTCAGCTACCATCAACCAAAGACTCCTCAAAGACAATCGACTGTATCCTCTGTGATACTGATCATGGCACAATGAAGATCACCCCAACCATTATAGGCAAATCCCTGAGCCTTCCCATCGCAACCAAAGAAAAACCTTTTGTTCCCCTCCCTGACCACAAGAAACACTCAGATAGGCAAGCCATCACTGCATTCTTCGATGCAATGGGCTATGTTTGGGAAACTGGGAGGGACAAGAAGCCTGAGAAGAAGCTGACCATCATCAAGAAATCTAAAATGCCTAGCGAGATGAATTTCATCTTCGCTCACTTAATCAGCTGCATGACTGGAAAGACCGACTCCTCTGATCAAGCCGCTCAGCCTCAACAAGCAATGGGATATGCCTTGCTGAAAGGTCTACATATAGACTGGGCATCGATAATCTACGATGATCTGGTACTCAGAGTAGACTCCGCCGCTGACAGATCTCCATGGGTTCCTTATCCTCGATTCATCAGCGCCGTATTCCAAACAGGCCTGAAGGACAGCTACCCAAAAGAGGGTGACCTGAAACTCTCTCAGGTTGGCCCTAAGGTTCTCGACTTCAAGCCAGGGGAAAACGAGGTACTTCTTTCTACACTTTTAACTCTTCTCAACCCTACTTCTTCTACTTCTGCAGCTCCTTCAACGGACAAACCCACCGCTGATACCCAAGTTGCAACCTCCATTCCTTCTCTTAAAAGGAAACACTCTCATACCCAACTTAGTTCCAAAAGAACTAAGAAAACCAAGGAGCAACCCCAACAATCTCTTGTTGAAGACTCCTCAGCTCATCTCGTAGAACTGAAGGAACGTTCAGTGGTACGCTCTGCCACAGCTGAACAAGCCACCCATTCTATCCCAACCTCAGCGTCTATAAACGTTGAGGTTATAAACTTGGAACCTACCCAACCTCCTTCAGTCTCTTCACAGACTGAAGAAGCATTTCTCAGCGAATCCAACGCTGAACTCCGCACCCAACCAGCATTCTCAACCTTCGCTCCTCCCTCTACTCAATTGGACTCTACTCCAGTTGTCACTGAAGCACCTGTCATTCCTCCAGAAGCTAAAGCTGACAAACCTGCAGAGATGACCATGCGTACACGCACTTTAGCTGACGACATGGAACTCTTCTTAGGACACCGAGATTTTGATGAATTCACCAATCCTCCTGCAGGTATACACCAACCCCTATACACTGTAACTGAACCCCAAACTTCTGAGCTTTCCTCTGTTCATAAGTTCTTATATGTTATAGGTCCTAATTTGGGAGACATCAACGCCTCTCTGAAGACAGTAGAGACGAAGCTGACAGGTCTCACCACTACTCTTTCAGACAACTCTTCAGCTGTAACAAACGCTGCAGAGAATCTTACAAAGCTGACAACAGTGGTGGAAAAGAATGCCTCCAAAGCTGACTTGGAGAAGGTTGATAAATCTCTCAGCGACTTTGCCAAAGTTCTCGCTGACATCTACACAGACTACCTCTCCATCAAAACCTCAGTTCACACCATGCCTAGCGAGGTCACAACGCTGAAGACATCGGTTGGCAAACTCGAAGTAGATATGTCTGCTGTAAAGACCGACGTGAGTTCCTTGAAGACTGACGTAAGTTCCTTAAAAACTAACGTTAGTTCTGTAAATACTGACGTAGGTTCAATGAAGACAATGATGCAGCAGATCCTGAACAACACGACCGCCCCTGCCCCTGCACCAACGCATTTTACTATGGCGGATCGTGCTGAACTCGTGAAGATCAATCCTGCTATTTCTGGTCTAGAAAACAGACTAACAGCGATTGAAATTTGTGTGGGGATCCCTGGACAAGAAGACAGGGACCCAGAACCAGCTGCTAAGTCATCACATTCCTCCCCCACTCATCATGAGGAAGGGGGGGAGAAGAGCGCTGAAGACCTTCCCCATGATGAATCTATCAGGGGGGGAGAAAACTGAAGACCTCACCCTTACTGATGAGGGTGAGAAGATAAATGAAGACACAACCGCTGGACCTCAGGGAGATGAAAACCCTGAGGGAACCTAGAAGCTTACCTCTGTATCTGAGGGGGAACAACTCGAAGAGGAATCTGAATCTGAAGCTGAAGACGATGAAGCCGTCGAATTATCTGAAGATGAACCATCATCCAGTGATAAGGGTGATGATACGATGATGATGATGATGACTCCTTTATCGTCAAGCCTGCTCAGAGGACTACAGTTCTTAGAGGGATCGTGATAAACGAACCTTCAGGGGAGCGGACCAAATCAAAGCCTTCAGCGTCTAAAGCTGACAAAGGCAAAGGAAAAGGTGTCGCTGAAGAAGATGAAAATCTGACGATCTTGCTTAAAAAGCTGGTTTGTCATGTACACTAACCTCTTCCTTACTCTACATCCCTCCTCTCTATACACATTATCAACTCTACTCTCCACAAACCTCTATACACTTTATCCCATTCTTTTTCTATCTCTGTTCTACCCAAGTTCTTACTCGTACGATCGCTGTGTTTCAGCTAGTCCTCTCCCCTGTTTGAGGATATCGCTGAAGTTCCTACAGCTGCGACTTCACCAACAATAATCCCAGCTCCCAACGCTGAAGAAATAATCCCGGTCTTGGATTTGATCTCTGAGACTGATGAACCTGAAGAACATATGCTCTCTCATACAAACAGACCTTCCTTGGTTCCTCAAAAACGAAGTGAAGAGGAGCAGAAAAGAAGAGATGAGATAATAAAGAAGTTCGAGGATCAGCGAATCATTCTGAAGCGTGATCAAATTCCTTCCGTTCCTCCAAAGTTCAGAATTTCTCAAAAGGAATACAAGGAACACCTCAGAGCTGAACGCCTAATCGCTGAAAGAAGAGAAGTTGAAGAAAAAGACAGAGAACTCGCCATCCAGTTTACTCAAAAATCGGTGAAAGACCCCAAGCTGAAAAGAGCTCCAATCGAAGTTCAACGTCAGCTATGGGAAGAAGCCAAGAAGATCGTTGAAGAAAAGAGAACTGTGTCTCAATCTACCTTAGCCTGGTGCAAAGAAAAGGTACACTTCAGACATCGACCTTCCAGAATAATCAAGGTACTCATCGCTGGAAGATCAACCCTCAAAGTTTCTATCGCTGAAATCGAGATATTCAGAGAGAATGGACAGTACGAAAAATTCTATGCTGAAGCTATCATGCAGTACGGTCTCTCTGAATGGTTGGAGATCAGATTAGCCATCCAGAAGTCTCAGTCTAAGTACAAGGATCATTTCGGAAAGCTGATAAACAAACAGATCGACTTAGTCTATTCTTGTGTGGATATTCCTCCTCCTCATCCTCTCGAAAGTCAGAAACGAAGGGCCTCTGCAAAGAAAAAGTCTAAACCTTCAGAAGATGATCCTCAGATACGAAACGAAACAGGTATTGGTTTTTCTCTAGCTGAAGTCCTTGGTCCAGAACCTGACCTTTCTGCACTTGACACATCTCTTCCTCCTGATGAGACTTTCATCCCAGGGAAAGTCTTAAGCAAACCCTACGGGATATTCTTCATTGACTGGGATGGACAAAAGCGTTTTCAACGTATCTTGGAACTTCCCATCACTCCCATTGAATAGCTGAAAGATCTCATCTACTGGTGTGATTTCAAAAACGACAATCAGGCACAGCATCTCAAACCCTTGATTTTTGAAGAAGCGCAGAACAAAAAGAATCAAGGAGTAAATGTCCCTGACTGGATGATCCCCACATCAAAGACCCTTGATGAACTTCTCATTAAGGAAGAACCTTTATAAACTGATAGGATCGCCTCATTCTTCTATTGTATCAGTTATTCTTTTGTACTTGTAATTGTATTCGCTGTACTTGTAATTTTTCCACTTCCCTCTGTAATATTTACAAAGTTTAAAGAAAAATTTCAGCGAATGTACTTTACTCCATCAGTACATAAAAGATCACAGAAAACAGTAAAAGGGACAAATATTTTATGAGTTCTTTTTATCCTTATGTTTTCATTAAATAGCAATTTTCCATGTTGCTATGTCATAATCAAATAGGGGAGATTGTTGATCCAAACCCTCGGTGATTTGATAATGACCCTCTCTTATCTACTTAGTGAAAATTGTAAGTAAACAATATGTATCAAAGTTTCACTATCGCTGATAAGTACTAAGATCTTACAGTACTGCTGATAGGAACTCTCGCTCTTTAGATTAAACATTCAGCGAATACTGTTCACCATGATACTCTGAGTCTGTTCAGTCCTTATGGTGATCGCTGATAAGTTAGTTGTTTACTTATGATCTCTGAAGACAAGTTTCACGTCAACATAGGTTCTACGCTGAAGTCGAAGATCAAACTCAAGAACCAGCGACAAGTCTCCTAATGAACTGATGCGGATCAGCGAAGACTCAGATTTGTCCACTCAACGTGAAGTATCAAGTACAAGACTTCAGCTATCGCTGAACTTTATCATTCGCTGATATAGAATGATAAACCGCTGAATCAACGAAAAGCTGATCATGAAGTCCTCCGTACAAAGTACTTTTGTCTTAACCACCCTTGCACGACTCCGTACGATATGTCAGAAAAAGAACCTCCTTATTGTCTGAAATCGTACAACCACTCTGATACTACACTGTTCAAACATGCGGCTACTAAAGTTGTCAACAAAGGTCAATGACGTATAACCAATGAGCTGCTGCCACGTGTAAAGTGTAAACTGCCATGCATTAAATGCATGCAGTATATAAGAAGGGTGTGTGAGTTTTGTTACATTTGCCGTATATGAATATCATATACTTCAAAAAAAAAGAACTCACTTCATTTTGAAGTAACTTGCTAACTCTGGACAAGTTCATCCTTCTCTTTCTTAGTGCAAGAAACTTAGTGTTCCAACTTGTTTAGATTTAGGTTTATCCTTGATAACGCCACTTTTTGGCGTTATTTCCGGTTTTCAAACCAATGAGATTGGCTTGTATTCAAGTAAAAATGCGTGTATTTTACGGTTTATCTAGTGATTTACACAGGGTATCTAAAAGGCAGCATTCCTCGAGAAAAGACGCTAAAAAGAGCCCAAAACAAGTCAAAACGAAGCCTAACGAAAGCCCAAAAGTCAATCCCAAGACCCGCGACCGAACCAGGACCCGACCCGCAAACCAGAAATCGACCCAAGCAGCATTTAAGACACGCGCGACTTACCACGCGACTTGCAAGTCGCGTGGCAGGTCGCGTAACCCTCTGTTTCGCGACTTTCAGCTTTAAATCCGATTTTAGGTCATTGTTTTCGGTATCCAGTTTTCACGTTACGGCCAGAGCAGTCCCGGGGGCGATTTTCGAAGCCAAGTGACACCCATTGGAGCGGAGATAGAGAGAGGATCAGATACACATTCATCGCACGACGTAGAGACGACCACGATAGAAGGGAGTAACCATTACATTCACCGTTATCACGATTATCATGTTCACATACTTATTTTCATCTTTTTCTATTGTGTTTGAATCCACCACCGATATGAACTAACCGGTTCATGTTGGGGGTTGGAATGAATGTGGTTTGAACTTATAAACAGATGACTTGAAACTTTTATCAGTTTTCTTATTGAATGAATGAATGCAATTTGGTGTTTAATGCTTTTGTGAGATTAGCTACCTTGCAACTGTTTTATTGTTTTCAATTAATGTTCGAGAGAAGTAATTGAGAAACAGAATTAGGAATTGCATAGCTAAGGTAAGAAAGGATCGAGAGATACTGAGTAAATCTTAGTCCCGTTTGAATCTTAATCTTAATGCATTTTGAAACCTGTATGTTGAGATCGAAAGATAAAACTATTGTTTTCGAAATAGAAATTACGGTTGCTTGAAAAAGGAATCGTGCTTTATAAATAAAATCGGTGTTACTTGAGAGAGAACAACGATTAGATAAAGATTGGGCATTCATTGATAGGAATAACTGGTAATTGAATTGAGTCAGACGTTTGTATGTAAGAACCATAGGAGTTCCAACCCTCAGCTTTTCTCTCTACCAAAGTTTTCAAAGCTGTTCTATTTTGTCTTGTGTTGATTTGATCTCATTTATTGAAATTTAATTAGTCTATAAACCAATCTCTAATTTCGACAGTCCAGTTAATAGAATCTATAGTAATTGTGATATTTAGTTCCTAGTTCCCCGTGATTCGATACTCGTACTTCTCCGGTACTATTACTTGACTTCGACCCGTACACTTGCGGTAAGGTTCGCGGGGTGTGAAAACCCCGTGTCAAGTTTTTGGCGCCGTTGCCGGGGAACTAGTTGTAGCTAATAGCACTACCAGCTATACGCGCTATTAGATTGGACATTTTTTTCGTATTCTATTTCATCAATTTGAATTTCTGGATTGCTAAGTTCGTGTAATTGCTATTTCAGGTGCTGCTTGGTTTATGCCAAGGAAAACCCGAGGAAAAGAACTCGAGCCTATCGACCCAGAGATCGAAAGAACCGCTCGTCGTCTACGAAAAGAAGCGAAAGCTAAGCGGAATCTGGAATTCGAGATGTCTGACGACGAGAGACCACCTCGCCACAATAATCCACCACCACCTCCGGAGAGGGTGCCTATGCGGTCGTTTGCCGACCCGAATGTGGCAGCGGCCCGCATAGGTATTCAGCCGCCTACCACTGCGGCCAACTATTTCGAAATAAAGCCGAGCACCATCGTAATGGTGCAACAAAATCAGTTTGGAGGAGCACCGACCGAACATCCTCATGCACATCTTCGTGCATTCGAGAGGATTTGCAGCACCTTCAAGATCAACGGGATGGAGGATAACGCAATCAAACTGAGGTTGTTCAGTTTTTCACTAAAAGGTCGAGCTGAAATATGGATCGAAGGCCTACCATCAGACCTTATCACCACGTGGGCACAATTAAAGGCAGCTTTCCTCCAGAAATTCTTTCCACCGGGAAGAACCGCGCAATTGATGGCCGACATCACGCACTTCGCGCAATGGGACCAAGAGACGAAGCTTGGGAGCGCTATAAGGACATGTTGAAGAAGTGTCCACATCACGGTCTTCATGGGTGGGTCATAATCCAAACGTTCTTTGGAGGCCTCCACCCACAATTCAAGAACGATATTACGGCTGCAGCGGGGGGAGCTCTCATGAACAAAACCTATGAAGAAGCAGTCGAGCTGATCGAGAACCTTGCCGAACATAGCTACTCCACTCCACGATCATCCATTGCACGAGTAGCGAATGTTCGGGAATCGGATGAGCTGAAGGAGATTAAAACCCAATTAGCAGCGATTACGAGCCATTTGCAAGCAAGCAGTATTCAAGAACCTGATCAAGTCCATTTTGTGGCAAACCGGAACCAACCGAGAAACGATCCTTTCTCGAACACTTACAACGAGGGGTGGAAAAAGCATCCCAATCTTTCATGGAATCAGCCCGGTCAACCACAATCAGGTAATTTTTCTAACTCTTCTAATTTTGCTCAAACTAATAATGCTTATCGTCCTCCAGGATTTCAGCAAAGAAACGAAGGATCATCCGGGGAGAAGAAGCAGGGCCTTGAAGACATGATGATGAAGTTCATGTCAAAAATGGACAGCACGGTCGGAGAGCTAGCAAGCACAATCAATACTGTCAAGGCGGCTACCGAGCAAAACACCGCCGCCATCAAGATCCTCGAGAGGCAAGTGGGGCAGATTTCCGATACCCTACAAAACCGAGCCCCCGGGAAACTTCCGAGTCAACCCGAAAGACAAAACCGGGAGCATTGCAATGCCATCTACCTTAGAAGCGGAAAGGAGTTGACCAGAGATCCGGTAAGCGAGACTTCATCAAAGGAGACCGGTCCGGAAGAGGAAGAGTTCGAGATGATAGACATGAGCGAGTTAAAGGCTGACAAAGAGTTTGAGGTGAAGAACAAGAAGAAGGAGGAAGATGTGATTGATCGAGAGAAGCCGAAGGAAAAAGTGGCACCACCGGCCAAGCCGGAAGTTCCAAACGTGCCTTACCCGAGCAGATTGAAAGCGCAAAAGGATGATGTCAAATTTTCAAAAATTCTTGATGTTTTCAAAAAGCTAACTATCAACATCCCTTTTGCAGATGCACTTACACAAATGCCCTCTTACGCTAAGTTCATGAAGGAGATTATATCGAAGAAGAGGACACTTGATCACCAGGCCACCGTTGCACTCACTGAAGAGTGCAGCGCCATCTTCCAGAATAAGCTTCCCCAAAAGCTCAACGATCCAGGGAGTTTTTCTATCCCTATCCAAATTGGGAAGTTTTCATTTAATAAAGCGTTATGTGATTTAGGGGCGAGTATTAACTTGATGCCCCTTTCTATTTTCAGGAAACTTGGATTGGGTGAAGTGCAGCCAACATTCATGACGCTTAAGCTGGCTGATCGATCGATAAGGTATCCTTACGGAGTGATAGAAGATGTGCTCGTCAAAGTCGGTAAGTTCTACTTTCCGGTAGACTTTGTGGTGATAGATATAGATGAGGATGAGGAGGTCCCGATGATCTTGGGACGATCATTCCTAGCCACCCGGAGAGCGTTAATTGATATGGAAGAGGGAGAGATCACGTTCAGAGTCGGCGGTGAGAACGTGAGATTCAAGTTGCTAGAAAGAAGAGGAAGTCAGAGAGAAGAAGAAGGCGGAATCGCAAGTGTGGGCGATTCGAGTCTGCGGATACTGAGCCGAACTGAACCCACATAGTCGTGCCACGACTTTAAATACGGAGCTGGGTGGGAGGCAACCCACCAAGGTTAGTTTCCGTTTATTATTTTTCTTCTTGTGTGTGTTTTAATTCCAGAAAAACCATAAAAATCGAAAAATTGAAAAAAAAAACCAAAAATAGCTGGAACAGGGACATACGCGACTTTCCACGCGGTTTGCATACCGCGTGGTAAGCCGCGGGACCCTCTATTTGGTTTTCTGAAACAGTGAGTTACGCGGGATGTTACGCGGCCTGCAAGCCGCGCAGCAAACCGCGGGTGTCCCATGTTCATTTTTTTTCGTGCAGTTTTTGTTTCCTTTCTTGCTTTGTGTGCTTCTTGTTTTTGTTTTGTGTCTTTCCCTTGTTTTGCTTGTTCTCTCCGTCTCCCCTCCGTCTCCAAATGCTCAGTCTTTCAAGAATCTCCTCTGGCCGGGCAAAATAGGTATGTTCTAATCATTTCTCTGCTAAACGAGTGGTGTTTGATGTGTTGTTCAATTTTAATTGCACGAGATGCAACAAACCTAAGTTTCACTTAGGTTTGGGGTGCCTCATTTTTGAACCATCTACACACTCACTTTAGATCCTGTGCAAACCTCGGTTTTACCGAGGTTTGGGGTTGGCTTCTTTTTGGCTTTTATTTGGCAAACCTAGGCCACGGCCTAGGTTTGGGGTACCTAGTTTTAGAAATTTTGGGTAGTCTTTTTATGCTATATATGTAATACCTTGCCTGTTCTTTTAATAACTGCACAATGAGTCGCATCACCCACGACTTTACTTGCACATTGGGGACAATGTGTGGGTAAGGTTTGGGGTTGCCCAATCGGGCCCAAGTTATGCACGTAGATTTCCTGCACTTCTGAGTGTCTAGATCAAAGTAGCTAAAATTTTTGTTTTGAATGATTGAGACCGACCATTGTGGGAAGAATCTTGTGATAGTGACGTGACCGTTAGGGAAGGACCGGGAAAAGGACATGACTAGGGACATTAGTGGAGACCACCCGATAGTGAGTTTTGAGCCTAAAAGACGTTTTTTTCATTTCGAGGGATTCATACACCAAATTCATGCACACTTTTTTGAATTCCTTGTCGTGAATGTAGAATGATCTCGCTACATTATTGCATTGAGTAGCAAAGACGAACATCGGGATTAGGTAAGGGTATAGTAGACCATATCGTGTGGACCTTAAGATATGATTCCAGGCATTGTGTGTTTTATTTAACCTGTGTTTAGCTATCGTACCTTTTACCCTTCTGCGTGTACCCTTAGCCCCTTTGCAGCCAAACACTTACCTTTTCGTTTCTAAACCCATCATTAAACCCTTAGCCATAAGCCTTAGCCAACCCAATCCGAAAGTGTGTCAATCGGAAGAAGTAATGAACTTACAAAAGACAAAGCAGAAAAGAATAGAACAGGCCAGTCAGGAGAATAAAATGGGTCAATGTAACCCTGGAAATGGAAAAGAGGACAAATGAAGTCCCAAACTCAAAAAAAAAATCGAGTAATTTAGATTTTATCTATAGCAGTAAATAAGAGAGTCAAAGCGACTCCAATAGTGACGAAGAGGGCCAAATAATAGAGCGAAAAGCTATAGAGTTCGGAACTGCAAATGATTGACACGCCAAGGATTTTTGAACCATTTTACCCTTCGTTTCATAGCCTTAACCTTAGCCCCATTACAACCCTTGTAAAGACCTGGATGATCTTCTGGAAAATGTGATTAGAGTCTATGACCACCTTTACCGAGATTCCCTGTCTTGTTACTTAATTCCTTCGGAGATCAACATTTTGGACAATTGTGCGTCTTTCTTTAGAGTTGTCATGTAATTATTGCGTATTATTGTACATAACCTCCATACACATGACAACACGAGCGATAACCTAGGTTCGAGCGAAAAGAGAGTATCCTGAAAGGTAGGGTCGAGGCGAAATGTTTTCCCTAGCATGTTTGGACCTAGTCTAACCTTAGCGTAATCGGAACGATCACGAGTTCAACTCCCAATGGAAGGTCATAGATCGGACAAAATAAAAATGAGGCGAGAGTGAGATAGATATTCACGGGTATATGAAATCACCGATGCATCGCTTGGTACCGATTGGGAAGTGTGCAGTTATTAAATTTTCACTGATATGTACTTTAATTCTGTTTTATCGCTAATTTGCTTGGGGACAAGCAACGCTCGGTTTGGGGTTGTTGATAACGCCACTTTTTGGCGTTATTTTCGGTTCTCAAACCAATGAGATTGGATTGTATTCAAGTAAAAAGGCGTGTATTTTACGATTTATCTAGTGATTTACACAGGGTATCTAAAAGGCAGCATTCCTCGAGAAAAGACGCTAAAAAGAGCCCAAAACAAGTCAAAACGAAGCCTAACGAAAGCCCAAAAGTCAAGCCCAAGACCCGCGACCGAACCAGGACCCGACCCGCAAACCAGAAATCGACCCAAGCAGCATTTAAGACACGCGCGACTTACCACGCGACTTGCAAGTCGCGTGGCAGGTCGCGTAACCCTCTGTTTCGTGACTTTCAGCTTTAAATCCGATTTTAGGTCATTGTTTTCGGTATCCAGTTTTCACGTTACGGCCAGAGCAGTCCCGGGGGCGATTTTCGAAGCCAAGTGACACCCGTTGGAGCGGAGATAGAGAGAGGATCAGATACACATTCATCGCGCGACGTAGAGACGACCACGATAGAAGGGAGTAACCATTACATTCACCGTTATCACGATTATCATGTTCACATACTTATTTTTATCTTTTTCTATTGTGTTTGAATCCACCACCGATATGAACTAACCGGTTCATGTTGGGGGTTGGAATGAATGTGGTTTGAACTTATAAACAGATGACTTGAAACTTTTATCAGTTTTCTTATTGAATGAATGAATGCAATTTGGTGTTTAATGCTTTTGTGAGATTAGCTACCTTGCAACTGTTTTATTGTTTTCAATTAATGTTCGAGAGAAGTAATTGAGAAACAGAATTAGGAATTGCATAGCTAAGGTAAGAAAGGATCGAGTGATACTGAGTAAATCTTAGTCCCGTTTTAATCTTAATCTTAATGCATTTTGAAATGTATGTTGAGATCGAAAGATAAAACTATTGTTTTCGAAATAGAAATTACGGTTGCTTGAAAAAGGAATCGTGCTTTATAAATAAAATCGGTGTTACTTGAGAGAGAACAACGATTAGATAAAGATTGGGCATTCATTGATAGGAATAACTGGTAATTGAATTGAGTCAGACGTTTGTATGTAAGAACCATAGGAGTTCCAACCCTCAGCTTTTCTCTCTACCAAAGTTTTCAAAGCTGTTCTGTTTTGTCTTGTGTTGATTTGATCTCATTTATTGCAATTTAATTAGTCTATAAACCAATCTCTAATTTCGACAGTCCAGTTAATAGAATCTATAGTAATTGTGATATTTAGTTCCTAGTTCCCCGTGATTCGATACTCGTACTTCTCCAGTACTATTACTTGACTTCGACCCGTACACTTGCGGTAAGGTTCGCGGGGTGTGAAAACCCCGTGTCAATCCTTAATCTTGTTTCCACAACAAGCTGTAAATTGTTAATGATTTATCAATAAACAATTTAGAAAAGTAAAATCTGTGTTTGTATTCAACCCCCCCCCCCCCTTCTACAAACTTGTATAGCCCTTCGGGACCAACAACTTTAGCCACGTAGGCCTCGTTTGCATTCAAGAAAGCCTGAACAGAGAGCTGTACAGAAATTCAGTGTGTGAAATCCCAAATCTAGCAAGAAATCAAGAATGATGTAGAGAGAGAATCTAGAGAGAACTTGTCATCCATATATTGAACTCTAAAGTGTAAATGACAAAATGATCAAGAAATTCCTAAAGGGATCTAGATTCCTTACTAACTAAGAACTAGACATGCCTATTTATACCCATAACATACAAGGTATAAAGGCACAGCTAACTAATACAGTACATTGACTTTACAGTAAATCTTGAATACAACAATGCTCAAACAATCTCCCCCTTTGGATTCAAGATTTAAAAAAAATGACAGCAGTCTTCAGCTCTTTGTAAAGTCAATCTTCTCAAACAAACACTCTATCAACCATCTTCAAATAGCTTTATCTCCACTAGTTCACGGCGAACTATATGCTTTGACACTCTTTAAGAACTCAGCTTTGAAGAATCTTCAGACAAACATGAAAAGTCATTGTCTTTTTCTTTGAAAAAACAACCTTCTTCAATACAATCTTCAACAGATTGTCTTCAAGTCTTGAACATGGATTTCATATCTTTATATAGAACCATCAATTCGGAACAAGATAAATCAGAAACGATTAGAGTTTGGATCAGAAAGATGTGAAACCATCCACATTGTTGAACTTTTAGATGTAAGCGCATTCCGAGAACCACTCAGAACTAAGATAACCAAATTCAGCAACATTTGGACTTCACATGATCCTTCTCCCCCTAATCTTCAGTCTTTGTTCACGAATCTTGGACTTGAAATATCTTTGATTTGAAAGCTCTTTGACATGAAATTGAAATTAAACTTTTCTCCCCCTTTTCCGATGATGGTGAGCATCATAATCATCGAAAACCATTTTCAATTTCAGTCGTGTTTTTGAGTATTGCTAACAATCTCCTCCTTACAGAATAATCTTGCTCCCCCTCAAAATAAGAATTCTGGAGCAATTTATTTTCTCCCCCTGAAAGTATGCATATATTTCAATAACGTACAGTATTTGAAATTGTAGCACAAATTTTAAAACAAATTTACACAAGGAAAATAAAATTCATTGAATTTCATTTTATAACTACAAACATTTGATCATTTGAAAACTTTACAAAAGAAATTCAACTTAATGAAATATAACAGATTTTTCAATCAAATGAAATCAAATGCATGTGTTTGGATTCAAGAACAAGTCATCATTGTATATCAAGTTAAAAATGTTCAGTTTCAACCCCTTTATTAAATCTATTTGGTGTGCTAGCATGGGAAATATGATTAGCATAAAGCTTATGCATTTCTAAAACATATAAGAATACTCTGTTCTACTCACACTATTTGTACAAAATCAGGATTTTCACAAATTTACGGGTTTATCGCGACTTTTTATTTTCCCAAGTTTCAAGAGATGTGTGCTCATTGACATCTTTTCGTTTGTGCTCATTGGCATCTTTTGATTTTGTGCACATTGGCATCTTTTGATTTGTGCACATTGGCATCTTTTAATCAAATAGCTTAGTAAGAATAAGATACATCGTTAAACATGACTTTCTATCTGGTTCTATAGCAGGATTTGGGTTAGCAGATCCCAGACCAGTTGGCCTTAGGTGCTAGGTGTCGAGCACCCCTTAGAACTTAATTTCCCAAACCAGAAAGGCCATATCGATATATCTTAAACCCATTTGTACCAGTAGAACATGGCTTTCTATCTGGTTCTATTGCAGGATTTGGGTCAGCCGATCCCATACCAGTTGATCTTAGGGACTAGGTGTCGAGCACCCCTTAGGACTTACTCTCCCAAACCAGAAAGGCCACAGGCACAAACTTTCAAACTAAATGATAGTGCAACAATTTTATCTCAATCACTTGGTTCTAAAACATAGTGCTTTGCCCATATTTTCATTTCCATCCATCATTCTGACATATAGGCTTTTTGAGCATTATATTCTATATAAGTCCAGATTCACATAACTTTGAGCATTCAGCATAATTTCATTCATGTTTTGCTGACCTTTCGATTTATTTCAGAGGTGAAAGTTGAAACAAATCTAACTCAGATAATACAAAAATACTTGTAAAATCATCTTTTAGCACACATTTAATTCATTGAATGAAAATTGAAAATTTTATCTTATTGAATTAAATTTGTAAAGATTCAAGTTTTCAAAGTGGTAGAAACAAAATATAATCCAATGTTACCTTTTACCATGTTCCTTGAAACAGAAAGATGCAACAGTTAAAGATATCACCTGAGAAGTGTGAGTTCTAAACTGATTTGTTTAGAAGTCTTAGTCTTTGAAGTACGGGTTTTGAACTGAATTGTTCAGAAGCCATAAACATTGAAGCACGGGTCCTGAATTGATGTATTCAGAAACCAAAATCTCTTTTAAGTGCGGGTCCTAAACTGATATGTTTAGAAACCATTGTCGTTGAAGCACGGGTTTTGAACTGATATGTTCAAAAGCCAATGTCTCTTTACTCCCCCTTAATGGTACAAGTAATCTTCTTCCGAGAGTTCAACGCTTTGCTTCTAAATCTGCAAAAACAGATTAAGTAGATTTTGGTACCCAACATGTCTTGGGTCCTTGCTTGTTAAGCGGAGCTCTATAGGAAGGAAAATGATAAGTACCATACCAATATTGAACACTCTCATTTTTAATAAAATCATTAGTACCACAATAAGAACAACAAAAATTCTTTTGTGCTAACCTGATTAAATGATTTGCGGAATAGAATGAATCAGGATTAGCAAAAGATTTAGCTTTCAGATTAGTGTTCTTGTTGGGAACAGAGGATTTTGGCTCACCTTTTTCAGTTGACGTACCTTTTACTCTCCATTGCATGTTAACTTTCTTATATGAAGGAAGATCAGCATATTGATACTTGGAAGAATTATCCACCGAGTGATCATAGAATAGATTAGAAGGACGAATCAGACATTCTGAATAGCATTTGGATTTGTTAAATGACTTCACTTTGTAAGATAAGTCATTC
Organism: Saussurea involucrata; assembly: GCA_033807775.1. Classification (NCBI taxonomy): domain Eukaryota; kingdom Viridiplantae; phylum Streptophyta; class Magnoliopsida; order Asterales; family Asteraceae; genus Saussurea; species Saussurea involucrata. The sequence continues at coordinate 118,938,406 of CM066322.1, forward strand.
CGTTCCTTGGTCACCAAATCAAGCTTCTTCTGAATATTAGACTTGACCCTCTTCTCTTTCATGATGTCAGTCGATAATGCAGCCAAATTCATTGTCAATTTATGAATTTCCTGCCGAAATATCTTCCTTTCTTTAGAAAAGTCGTCTTTTACGCACCTAGCCTGAAAGTCAGCTTTCTTCATCTTTTCTAGCTCTTGACTTTCTTTATCTAGCTCTTGTCTTTCCTTTTCTAAGTCCTTATGAAGATCAGAAATTTTCTTTGACAGTTTCGCATTCTTCGCTTCAAAGCTTTTCTTTTCTTTTTCATACTCGACCCTTTCCTTCTCCAACTTCTCCTTTTCAAGAAATAAAACTTTCTCAAAGTCAGAAACTTGTTTTGAAAGTTTTATACAATTACGTTCAATTACTTCCTTTTCTTTAAGAATCTTCTCTCTCTTGTCTTCAATGCTCTTCAGATCATCATTTTCTTTTTGAAGAGTTGTTACTTTCTCTTGAAGTTTCTCGATTTGATCGTGCAGACTTGAGTTGTCTTTGTCTTTCTTTGTTTCAAGACCTGCAATATATACTTCAAGATCAGTAATTCTTTTAGTAAGTAAAACATTTTGTTCTTTAAAAATAAAATTTTCATTTGAAGAGGAAATGTCTAAAATATGTCTCTTCAAATCAGCATATTCTTCCTCCATTGTCTTTATACTCCCTTGAAGCTCCTTCATGTTATCTTGATGAGTTGAAATCTCAAATGTCTTATTTTTCTCTTGAGTAACTTCAAGCACTACAATCTTGTCATTCAAATCTTTCAGTTCGGACTCAAGAGAAGAGACTTTGTCTTCTAATAAAGCTTTCTCAGACATGAGCTTTGTAATTTTTCTTGCATCTTCATTAGTATGTGTTATGTATCTAGAAATAAAACCTTCAAGACGCTTGATCTCATCTTTAGCTTCAGAAAGAGTCCATTTTCTCTCTTTTCCTAACTGATACCATATTCTCCCATTTAAATCCTGTATGTCAGACATCTTTTCAAATAGCTAGAATAATTGATCGTTCAGAAGATCAAGCAGAAAGTGTATGAAAATACACTATACAAAAAAAATTATATAAAATTTTTTCTTGAAAAGCTCTTACAGTGTATGAAATACACTATAGAAAAAAAATTTGGGATAATTTTTTTTTCAAAAATTCGGATGTATAAGGATTCGAAATCAATGAATTCGAATGAATAAGGGTTCGAATTCAATGAATTCGGATGCTGAAGGGTTCGAATTCAATGAATTCGGATGCTGAAGGGTTCGAATTCAATGAATTCGAATGCTGAAGGGTTCGAATTCAATGAAGAAGGATTCGAATTCACCCAATTCGGACTTAACTGGGTTCGAATTCACTCAATTCGGACTTAACTTGGTTCGAATTCTTTACTTGGAAAATTAAACCAACTCAGATGAATCCACAACTTCTCAATTCGAATCTAACAGGGTTCGAATTCAACTCAATTCGAATCCATAAGGGTTCGAATTCAAATCAATTCGAATGCTTCTTGAGTCGAATTCTATACTTGTGATGCCAAGAACACTCCGAATTCCCTTTGAATGATCCGAATTGTGTATGAATGATCCGAATTCACCAAGAATGATCCGAATTCTGCACTTTGAACTTCAAAATCACTTAATCTGCCATAACTTTTTCAATTCTTGATCAATTGTTATGAAATTTGCACAGATTTGTTCGAAATTTGATTCCACACACTTTCTTAGTTAATCACAAATCCTAATTCGATCAATTTAATCGAATTATGATCCAAAATAGTAAGAAAATGTTTTCGAACAAAAACATATATAAAATGATCAGATCTGCAAATTCTGTGCAGATTTTGGTATAGATCCTTGAATTAAAGATGTTCAGGGATGAAAATCGAGTGCAATGATGTCAAGAATCAATCCAAAAGATCAAAAAATGAAAAAGATGATGATTCTAGATGAACAGTAATGAACACCCAATCCGAATTCTTCAGGCTTAGTGTAAAAAATCTTCAATTTGGTCTTCGATCTGCTTGAATCTTCTGTTTAGCTCTGATACCAAATGTGAAATCCCAAATCTAGCAAGAAATCAAGAATGATGTAGAGAGAGAATCTAGAGAGAACTTGTCATCCATATATTGAACTCTAAAGTGTAAATGACAAAATGATCAAGAAATTCCTAAAGGGATCTAGATTCCTTACTAACTAAGAACTAGACATGCCTATTTATACCCATAACATACAAGGTATAAAGGCACAGCTAACTAATACAGTACATTGACTTTACAGTAAATCTTGAATACAACAATGCTCTAACACAGCGTCTTTCTCACTTTTCCAGGTGTGCTTCCTCTTCCATCAGATGTAACAGAGCCACCAAGGTCCGTGATTATCTGCCATCAACATGAACATTAAAGAAGAGAAAAGAAACAGAAAAAAGTAAGAACTGTTTCTTCAATAGAAAGAACGTACCCAGGTTTTCTTGCCATGTTGTTCATCCTGTTAGACAGAGACATGAATTGCAACTTGCAACTGGTTTCTTCAATCATAAAAAAGTAAATAAAGAAATCGAATGTACAAAACCCTAATTAGAGATGGAATCACAGAAGAACGTACCTGGAATCTGAAGTATTTGATGATTATAGCGAAGAAATGATAGAAAGATTGGAGAGCATCCAAGAAGATGGAGAGAAGATAGGCGATGGGTTGAATGAAGATGAAGACGATTTATAATTGAAAGCTGTGAGTTGAGGGCAGTTGATGGTAACCGAGTGGGGTTGCGGTTTAGGTATCAGGGAAGTAGGACGTGTGAGAAGAGGGGGAGTTGAATGGGCTGAAAGAGTGGGGGTTGAATGGGCTGAATGAGTGGCTTAATGAGTTTGAACGGCCAAGATTTAAAACTGGATTGAGTTTAAAGGGCCCAGATTCATCTAAAGAGAGAAAGAGAAAGAGGAATTCAGCAACACAGCAGCCACTTTTTTTTAGAGCGTAGTGGAATGGCAGCCGTTCCATTCGGTATAAATAGAGATTGTTAATTTTTTTTATATATTGAAGATTCAAGTGGGAGATTTTAAAAGGAGATGCAAAGCTAGCTTTTCAAGGTGGAGATTAATGAGAACTAAGTTTTATTGAGGAGTTTGATTCTTATAAGTTGAAAGGTATAAATTCCTAACATTTTACCCTATGTTTTATCCGGTTATTATGTAAAGTTTAGAGTTGAAATGTTATGATTTAGATATTATTAAAGTTCTTTGTTGGAAGAAATATCTTATAGTAATATTGAGTTTGTTTAGTATTTTGTAGATAAATTAAATTGAGGAATTTAATAATGTTGATAAGTTCATATGGAATTTAAGGGTTTCGAATTTATAGTTTTTAGATGAGTTTTGATGAATTCATCTATGGGTAGTATGGATTAAATGGTTTTAAATGATTCCAAATTTGATATGGTAGATTTTAGGTGTTGTCCAGATCTTGTAAAAATCGTAATAAATCGTTCGTAGATCGGTTTGAGGCGTGTAATATTTCCTTGGAACCGTTGAGATGTCCTTAACGATTTGTATGTTTTGAGCAAGAGCTGATTCGGATCGTAAGTATACCAAAAATCGGGTTATTTAGGACAGCACGGTTTCATGACCGAATTAAGTAAACCGTCTTCAAATATTCGTATAAAATTGGTTTTAAGTCCATTAGGAATGGTTCTTAATAAATTGGAAAGTTCAAAAGGTAGTCTAAATATATTTGGTTTAGAGTTCTTTCATTGATTTGTTGATTTCATATGGGTTATCTAGGTAGCAAGAAGATTGACCAAGTTGGATAAAAACTAGGTTTAACATAACCTAGCAAGGTGAGTTCAAGTTGCTTTGTGAAAACTTTGTACATGCCAAAAATGTTAATTTTGAAGTATTAAGGTGTTTTACTTGGTGTTTATCAAATGTGCTACTTGTTTGATGAAATTTACATTTTTGATACATTTGATTTTATAAATATTGTAAAATGCCATATTTGGGTTTTTGGGACATAATGAAAAGGAAATCATACTAATATGTTCTTTTGATGGTTTATTATATAAATCGAGGTCATTTGACGTAAAGGTATTTTTAGTGTATTTGGTTTATAAACTGTGTGAAAAATGTATATTATTGAGTTATAAAACATTTTGAGATTTCAAATGGTATAATTTTATTTGGAAAATGATACATGTCAACTCATGACGTTTTTTTAGTTAATCATACTTTGAAGCATATAATTGCATAAACGTTGGTTAAATACATTTTATTGTTTATGATGACTTTTATTTTATAGTCAATGGTGTTGTTGAGCTATTGGCTCGACTTTGATTCAGATGAGTCTTGGGGGACATTTGTCCGTTTTAAATTTACTTTATGTCGGGTTTTTGGAGTTATATGCGATTATGACATATCTATTCGAAATGTTACATGCTTTGAGTGCGTTGTCGTTCGTTTGGGGTCATGTAAATTTAGACTGTAATGCAATGGATCCATAGGCACGTAAGTCGGTTTTTAATTGATGGTCTATCTCTTTGTGCACGAGGAGTGGACTATTGAAACGCATGGTTTTGTGCGGTAGGCCGTTCGGGGCCACTAGCGAGTAGGCAATGGGGGACATTGGAGTCCTTGAGGTGTAACTCGTCTAGACTGGATAGGCAATGTGGTCCCATAAGTCCTTGAGATGTAACTCGACGGAGTAGGCAATAAAGGCATGGGAAATGTTTGAGGTTGTGATGTCTTTATGGCATGGGAACTAAGACCGGGACTTGAGGTGTAATCCAGTAACATCAAAAGTGACCAAACTTTGTGTGCCCGTCACTTTCGATGGAATCGGGTCTCCCTCGTCACCGAAAGGTGTTGTTTTTGGGTATATGTTTTTACCCATATTTTCGGTGACGCATTTTATTTATATGAAATGTCTTTCATGGTTTATTGGTCGGTTTAATGTCTCATCCTTATTGGATGTTTTGAATATTGGGGTTTTATCTACGCTTATAATTACCTGGGATATTTAACGTCAAAGCACGTTTTGAGTGAGTTGGGATTGGAATTCATTTTGGAAAACGTTTTGTACATTTTGGGAACTTTTCTCATAGATTTTGTGTGCGTTGGAAAATGAGTCGTTTACATCCTTTCATAAACTCTTTTGGAAATCATGATTTATGTCGCAAACTTTCATTCAACAGATCATATAAATCATGTTATAAACTCTTGAACTCACTAGGCGTTAGCCTAACCATTTTATTTGTCGGCATGTGCAACAGGTTCAGGTTGGGAGTAGCATTAGTGACACTGCGAAAGGTCGAGTGCTAGTAGGGTGCTCGAGAGGTGAATTACTTAAGTAAAGTATTCCGCGTTAATATTTGGGAATAGCAACTTGTACTTGGGTTAAGTAACACCCGTTGTAGTTTTAGTCTTTGTAACAAGACTTGAATTATATTTTGTTTGAGGTTAACCATAGATTGTAATTTAAGGTAGTTTACCTATTGGGTTATAGGAAGAAATCCTATTATTTCGGATGTACTATCAAAATTATTTAATTAGTTGTTCTTTCCCAATTCGAGGGTGTTACAAGGCCCAAGCCCATTAAGCATTAGCCCAAGCCCATATACAACATAAAAGCCTTTACAAAACTTTCACAATATTTAGGACATTTTGGTCCTAACATAAGGACATTGTGAAGATAGAGTCTCAAAAGCTGCTCAATGTTTGGTATCCAAGTTCACTGTTGTTAGAACTGATGGAAAGGAGTGGTCTTTCACCAAAGCAGATTTCAAGTATTTAACTAGTGAAGAACTTTTGAGACTATATGATATACTTTCCAGAACTCCGAATAAAAAGAAAGACTGTTCTAAAGCTTATCAATCTATGAAGAGGTTTATGAAGAACTTGGTGAAATTTTCTTATCTTACAGACTTCCAGATGGGTTTAGAAGCTGGTCAGATCAGAGTTGATATCTTGAAGCCTAATTAGATACTTTCAGATATTCAAGGTATTCATGTCTACAAAATCCTTGAAAACCCTGAGTTTGGTATTGTGTACTTCAATAGTAAGAAAAAGAAGAAGTTCGTATGATTTGCTGAAACCAACAAGTACAGTGATAGAACCTTCAAAGTGTTAAAGATCCAGTTGAATGACAAGCTCAGGTTGGATGAGAAAAAGATGGTAGTTCTGGAGCCCAAAGCAAAGAAGTTGATAGTTCGTGCCTTGAAATGTAAAGCCCGTGTCCCGGTATGGGTTATTTATTAATTTAAATTTTTTCTCTAATCGAATTTTAAACGGGATTTGACGGGGAAGACCAAAAATGAAGAAATATTGTGAAAGAGGACTAAATTGGTTAAATATTAACTTATTTTGCAAGGATTTGAAGGCAGGGACTAAAAGTGTACTTTTTGTATGGAAGTTTGCATGGGGATCGGCTTTAAGGACCGACCCCCTCCCCTCTCGTTTCCGGTTTTCGTCTCACGCAAGAAACAAACCACAGGAAACCCTAGTGTCGTCCTTGCCATTTACTTTCCTTCTTGTTGTCACCGCCGAACCGCCCAGACTGGCGCCGCCGCAGCTGTTTGCTGCCGGCGAGATCGAGGAGTAGCGAGAGAGAGAGAGGGATCCGGCGATCGGGTGGAGGAAGGAGCCGGGATTTCGTTGGTTTGCTGCTGCGTTCTCCTCGAGAGGTAAGGTCTCCTTTTCTTCTTGCTTTCTTTTTCGTCGTCGTCAAATCACCACGAAACCACCACCGCCGCCGCAGCCATGGCTGCCGTCGGTGTGTTGCCGCCGTGCACCACCAATTCGGTGGCTGTATCGTGCGTGGTTGTGGCTGCTAGGTCGGGTGTGGGTGTGTGCGGCCCGAGTTGTATTAGTTGGGTTGTCCCTTTTGCCTCGTCGGTTTCTAGTACCGAACCACCACCACCGCAGGTGGTGGCTGCCACCTCCACGCCACCGCCGACCACCACTGCTTGGGGTGGAAGTGGGTAGTGCTTGTGTAGATTCGGCCTTGGTTGCCTAAACCCTAACCCTAGCTTGCAAAACCCTAAACCGAAAACCATGTTATGATTTTATGTGGAAACGCCCAATCTGTCCCTGTTTTGTAAAATCCATAGAATAATCTAGGAAGCTCGGATTGAGGTGAAACCAGTGCACAAATCTCACAAATTGTGTCTACTGTGTTTCATATGTTTTACAGAAAAATTAATAAGGCCTCTAGCTATGGACAAATTGGCAATTAGTACAGACTGGTCCGGAGTTCGCGGTTCGGGTAGTCTGTCTTGGAAAATTCATATAAAATAGTAGGGACCTCGGATGAACGCGTGCTGTTAGCTTCAATCTTCCTAATCATAGAAGTATTTAGAAGTAGTGAAAAATAGGCTAAGTGAAGAAAAGCATCTTACAGAGGCTCTGCCGACATTACCGAGAAATCAAGGTCAAGAAGCTACAGAAGCAGCAGAGGCTTCCTACAGAACCTCTGCTGTACTCAAAGAAGACCCAAGACTCGGAAACAAAGGTGGACTGCTCCACAGAGGACCAGACCACAGAACCTCTGTAACTATTTACAGAGCCTCTGTGGTCCTCACTGAAAGACGAAGATATTTATAATATCTTGCTACTGTTACAGGACCCGTTCATCAACTTGCATGGTAGCATGCCCTGTCCAACGTCGACGTGTCAAACTCTGATTGGACTCAGTAGGGCTTAGTACATATTAGACATCTGCTGCATTAAATGCAATACATCACGTCTGACTGTTCATGCCATCCTTGCAACTGTTCACGACATCCACTCTACTATTCATACGTACCTTTTGAATAGTAGCATATGCTTTATGGTCCCCTTTAGAGTAGTATATAAGGAAGACTCATGTTGAGTTCTTCCTTACACCAACACACACACACAACTTCAATCGAACATCAAGAACACAAAAGCTTATTCACCTTAAAAGTCATATCTGTTTTAAAGCTTTTCTTACTCACGGTTCATAAACCTGTTTTTGATATATATTCAGTAAACTTTGAGATATAATATTATGTTCACTGTTTATTTATATTTTGTTCTAAATCTATCAAACATATCTGTTAGTTCTTCAAATACGCTTCCGCATCAAACATTAACTTGAACTAATAGATCTGATAATCTTGTTTAAAGCAAGACGGGAACCAACAATTTGTTTCAGAGCAAAGCTTGATTTTCAATATCAAGCGATCCTCGTTTTACAACTTTTATTTGATAGATTATTTTCTCTCTTCATCACCATATTTCTAGATATTAGTCGTACCCAGAAAACCTTCCAGATCTTCATACTTAGAAATCCTCCATCAGATTATCCTTTCCTCAAAATGACAAATACAAATAACTTTTTCACTGCTGGCTCACTAACCAAACCTCCTACTCTTCTTAGAGATGAGTATCCTCAATGGAAGATAAGAATGGTTCATTTCTTTGAGGGTACTGAAAAAACTCTCAAACAATATCTTTACAATCTTCCTCCAGTTCCAATGATAACTATGCCACGTGTACCAGCTACTGCTGAATCTGCTGAAATCCCTGAACATCAAAAACCTAAGCCAAGAGAAGAATGGTCAAATGAAGATAAGGCAGAAGATGAAGTTGCACAGAAAACAAAGAGAATATTGATCATGGCAATCCCCAACGAACTTTTTCAATCCTTAGATGCATGCGAAACAGCGCACGATCTCTGGAAAAAATTAGAAAGACAGTTGGAAGGGGGTGCTAAAACTCAGAAGAACCGAAGGGCACAATACATAAATGAATATCATGCTTTCAGAGCCTCTGCAACAGAATCTCTGCAAACAACATACGACCGGTTCAACTCTCTCATAAACAAATGCAAAAAGTCTGGTATTCACAGAACCACGAAAGAAAATAACGTCATGTTTCTAAAGAGCCTGAACGATGAGTGGCTTCAGTTGTCTATGTCTTTACAAACAAATCAAGATCTAGACTCCTGGACACTCTCTGATCTTTATGGAACACTTGCTGCACAAGAGCCTCAAATAGCTCAAGCTAAAACACTAACCATTGTGCCATACGCATTGGTTAGTAAATCTACAGAGGCTGCAGACAGACCAAGAAATGAGAGATCTACAGAGGAGAAAAAGAAGGAGAAAAGAAGATGGTAATGGTTGATAGCGAAGAAGACGAGCTGATAGAGGAAGAGATAACTCTTGCGTCATTAGCTAAATCAATGGCTCTATTGACAAGAGAGTTTAGAAATAACCAAAGGAATTCTGGTAGAAGAGATGATGGAAGAAGAGAAGAATCAAGTGACCGACAGAGGTCAGACTACAGAAATGATGACCTACAGAGGTCGAGCGACAGAAGCTACAGAGGAAATGATCGACAGAGATCAGATGACAAGGTAGGCCACACACAAGAATGCTACAAATGTGGTAAACCCGGTCATTACGCAAACGAATGCCGAACAGAGAAAGGTGGAGACCTACAGAAGTCTGACGACCGAACTGGAAACATCTCCCAAGGTTGTTTCAACTGCGGCAAGCCAGTTCATTTCGCAAAAGAATGCAGAAGTAGACCAAATCGCCCACAGAAGGACTCAGCTTTTTACAAAAAGAAGGCCGAGTATTACGCACAAAAATCTCTAATGGCGAACAAAGGGCATTCTGAGGCAAACAAAGAAGACTTCGAATCAGACTCTACCTCTGATGATGAATTTCCCACAAATGCCCTGTTCTGTGGCATGGCAGAAGTTGACTCCGGCACTGACAATGAGGTAATTATTTCAAACTCTACCTCAAGTACTAATTCTGTAGATGATGATTTATTTAAACTTAATATTGAACTGAAAGATATAATTGAAAGCATTCAGAAAAAGCTGACCTTTAATGAGAGAGAAGTAAGGATTCTCACTCAAGAAAAAGCCAAAATCTTTGAAGAAAAAGGAAAAGTCGAAAAATATTGGAGCAAAAATATAGATCCTTTAAAAAGGCAAATTTCTGATTTAACCTATGCTTTAAAAATCAAAACAAAAGAACTTTCAGTTTCAAGAAGTGAAACTACAGACATAAGAGCTCTCAAAGAATACTTTCAAAAAGAAAGAGAGGTACTTTGGCAAGATCTTTTAAGAAGAGAAGTTTTAATTAAAAACTATAAAGATGCACAGAAGGTGTATGAAAAGGTAAACTCTCAAATAGAAAGACGAGGTATAGGGTACAGTGATATTACCTTAGGAGTTGAAAATAAACGACTAAAACCTCTGTCCTCTCTATTTGTTTTGGGAAAAACTAACAAACCAAACTTTCCAAACTTACTCTCTGTAAGTAAAAGGGTTAAAATCTCTGCAGAACCTCACTTGAGGAAACATACAAAGATGATCAATGTGTGGTTTGAAAACATAGATTCATCATCTTCAACCTATGTCAATAGAGGAATCAAACCAAAGAAATATCTGAAAACACAAGATCAGATTGGTATCTTTAAGTTTGGTAAACCAGAGACTCAAACACAGGTCGCTTTTGTCTGTATGATAAATGTCGAAAAGAAATTGTCAGCAGAAGCTCCTGAGTTTAAACCCATCTTTTCAGAAGAAAAACTTGAAGAATCTATTGAAAAAGAAATTTTGGAAGTTTTGAAATCAAATGTTTTAGAAAATCTTTGTACATCTTCTATAGATCAAAAACTCGCTGAAGAGATCTCATCAGAAACCTCTGCCATCTATGAAAGTTTTTCTACAGAGGAAGAAAGCTCGTATGATACATGCTCAGAAAATCCAGCCTCTGTCGAAAGAAATGACTCAACCTCTGCATATGAGGACGATTCATCCTCTGACGACTCAGAGACTGATTTCAAATCAGGGATAATTCACTGTGACACAGAGGATGTCAAATTCTCCTCTGAAGTTCTTAACAGAACAATTTCTCCAAAAGAGAAAATCACAGAGATACCTATCCATCCAGATTTTCTCAAAATGTGTATACAAGTCAAAACCTCTACAGAGCTTGAAAATCTGAAAAAGGCCTCTGAAAATCCAAAAAGCTTAAAATTTTCAAAACCTTTAAGGAAAATCAAAGAGAATCCCACTTGGCAACAAAAGGGAAAATGGCCTAAAGCTAACAAATATTTTTCCTCTGTGACAGTGAAGAAAGATGTTCACCACATAAGAGAGTCACAGAAGGCAGGAACTAAACAAGACTTTTGCAAACAACATTCTAGTATTCATAGATCTTCTTGTAATAGGAAATCTAATGTAAAGAAAGAATGTAATGCCTCTGTGGCTCAGTTCAATGAATTCAATGAAAAGTTTAAACAAATCACATCTCATATTCAATATTGTCATTGTTTTGATCTTATGTTTAAATTGAATAAACACTTCTCAAGTCCAGATTGCTTTCTCACCACTGAAATTCGAAAGTCAGAACCAAAAGAGAAACAATCTGATTCTTCTACAAAAGATAAAATGTATTTCAAGAATGCTAAGGCAAACTTGAAAAATTCTAACAATATTGGACCCATGTGGATATGGGTACCTAAATCTCTGTGATTGTCTTACAGAAGCAACATGTGCCAATTTGGTATCTTGACTCCGGATGCTCAAGGCACATGACTGGCAACAGCAGATTACTATCCACATACAAAGAAACACACGATGGTGGATCTGTAACTTTTGGAGACAACATGAAGGGACACATCAAAGGCTATGGAGTCATACAGAAAGAAAATGTCTCTGTATACAAAGTTGAATATGTGAATGGCCTCAAACACAACCTACTAAGCGTAAGTCAACTCTGTGATACAGGATTCGATGTGTTATTCAAAAGAACTTTCTGCTCTCTATAGAGTGAAAACACAGGAATGGAACTTCTGCGAGCTGAAAGAAGAGGTGATCTATACTTAATGAATTTTACTTCAAAATCCAAGGACAAAGTTTGCCTAGTAGCCTGCAAAAGTGAAGAAGCGTGGTTATGGCACAACAGGTTCTGTCACTTAAACTTTCACACCTTGGATAAACTAGTAAAACTCAATCTAGTTAAAGGTTTGCCAAATGTTAAATTCAATAAGGATCATTTGTGTTCGGCCTGTGAAATGGGAAAACACAGAAGGGCTTCCCACAAAGGCAAAACAGACGGGTCTTGCACTAGGCCTCTGTACATGCTTCATGTCGACCTCTGCGGTCCCATTGCTATACAGAGCCTAGGTGGCAAGAAATACATACTTGTCCTAATTGATGAGTATTCACGTTTCACATGGGTTGAATTTGTTAGAAAGAAATCAGATGTTCCAAATGTATTGATAAATCTAATGAAAAGAATCCAAGTTCTTTATGATTGCAGAATACAGAAGTTAAGAAGTGACAATGGCACAGAATTTAAAAACTGTGTCATTGAAGCCTATCTTTCAACAGAAGGAATATCACAGAACTTCTCTGCAGCTCGCACTCCACATCAGAACGGTGTTGTCGAAAGAAAGAATCGAACACTTGTGGAAGCCGCAAGAACTATGCTGTCAGCATGCGGATTATCAATGAACTTTTGGGCCGAAGCAATTTCTACTGCGTGTTATACTCAAAATCGTTCAACCGTTGTGAAAAGACACCTCAAGACGCCTTACGAACTGCTTAACAAAAGGCGGCCAAACATCAAATTTTTCCATGTATTCGGATGCAAATGCTTTGTCTTAAACGACAGAGATTCAAGAGGAAAGTTTGATGTAAAAGCTGATGAAGGCAAATTCATTGGATACTCTGCCACTTCCAAAGCCTACAGAACATTCCTTACAAAGTCTCACAAGATTGTAGAAAGCATCAATGTTTCTTTTGATGATTCATTCCAAATGACTTCTGAGCAAATCAGCTCAGAACTCGGAATTAAAGGGAAATCCTCTGACATCTCAAGAACAAAAGAAGATTTGGATCTTCTATTTTTGGAGATGTTCCACAATGACATTGATCCTTCTGTTGGAACCATCAGAGTTTCTGAAGAACCATCCTCTGTCGGACAAAATCCTACAGGTATGACTCTAACTGGTCCAAATAATGCTTCATCTTCTTCTATAAATACTACAGATGCAATTGCCGAAGCAGAAGAAAGTGCAGAAGATGAAACATCAAGAAAAACGACCACAGAAGCTGCACAAACCACAGAAGAACCAATTACAGATGAAATCGAGGACCAAGACTATACGTCCTCAGAGGAACAAACTCCACCACCACTCATACCAATCATTCCACAAACGGTAGAATCAGCTACCAAGGCACGAAGAACGACGGAGGCTACACAAGAAGAAACACAAGAAGCCTCTGAAGAAAGTTTGGATGACATTGATGATCATCTTCCACGCACAACTCAGTGGACAAAAAGCCATCCTCCAAGCCAATTAATTGGAGAACCTTCTGACTCAGTAAAAACAAGGTCTGCCACTGCTAATTTTTGTTTCTTTACAAATTTTATTAGTGTGATAGAACCAAAGAAGATTTCTGAAGCCCTAGATGACCCAAACTGGGTAGACGCCATGCAAGAAGAACTTCTGCAATTTGAGCGTAACAGAGTATGGACTTTAGTACCTCTGCCAAGAGGGAAACAGGCCATTGGGACTAAATGGGTCTACAGAAACAAGAAGGATGAAGATGGAGTGGTCATCAGAAACAAAGCAAGATTAGTAGCAAAAGGATATAGACAAGAAGAAGGCATAGACTACGATGAGACTTTTGCCCCTGTCGCACGGCTCGAAGCAATAAGAATATTCTTAGCCTTCGCAGCCCACAGAGGTTTTAAAGTCTATCAGATGGACGTAAAATCAGCTTTTCTAAACGGTGAAATCCAAGAAGAGGTTTACGTAAATCAGCCACCAGGTTTTGAAAGCTCAAAGTTCCCAAGGCATGTATACTACCTTGAAAAGGCTCTATACGGACTAAAACAGGCTACAAGAGCATGGTACGAACGACTTTCCACCTTTCTTCTAGAAAATGGCTACAACAGAGGTACAACAGATACTACATTATTTTATAAACGCAAAAATAGTGAGATAATGCTTGTACAAATATACGTAGATGACATAATTTTTGGGTCTACAAATTCAGAAGAGTGCAAAATTTTTGAAAAACTCATGCAGAGTGAGATTGAAATGAGTATGATGGGAGAATTAACATTCTTCCTCGGACTTCAAGTCAAACAATCTTCAGAGGGAATTTTTATAAATCAAGCCAAATATGTCTCTGACATACTTTTAAAATATAATCTCTCTGATACCTCTGCAATGAAGACTCCAATGGCCACTGGAAATAAGTTATTCTTAGATCCAAATGGTATTTCTGTAGAATGTACTCTCTACAGAGGCATGATTGGATCTCTGTTATACTTAACAGCAAGCAAACCTGACATTATGCATGCCACATGTCTTTGTGCACGTTATCAAGCTAATCCAAAGAAATCACATTATGATGCTGTAAAGAGAATCTTTAGATACCTGAAGGGGACCAAAAATCTTGGTCTCTGGTATCTACAGAACTCTGGTTTTAGTCTTAAAGCTTATACAGATTCAGACTATGGAGGATGCATGCTCGACAGAAAGAGTACCTCTGGGAGTTGTCAATTCCTAGGTGGTAAACTAGTCAGTTGGACCTCCAAGAAGCAGAATTGTGTCTCCACATCCACTGCAGAAGCTGAATACGTTGTTGCTGCTAGCTGTTGTTCTCAGGTTCTATGGATGAAGACTCAGCTAAAAGACTACGGCCACATCCTGTTCAAAATACCCATCTTCTGTGATTCCAAAAGTGCCATTGCTATCTCTGCCAACCCTGTGCAACACTAAAAAACCAAGCATATCGATATAAGGTACCATTTCTTGAAACATCATGTTGAATACGGTACAATCGAAATGCATTTCGTGCCCACAGAATATCAACTCGCTGACTTATTCACCAAAGCACTAGACGAGAAAAGATTCAACTTCTTGGTGGGTAAGTTAGGAATGATTAACATGGTGTGAAAATTCTCTGTAAGTATAGCTTTATCTTCTGTAAATAAGTATAAATATCTATTATTACTTAAGTTATTGCTTTGATAAATTTATTTCTGTATGTAAGTATTATTACTAGAGCCTCTGTGGGTCCGCTCAGATCTTCTGATAACCCTTACAGAACCTCTGGTAAACATGATCTATGTTCAATACAAATCTTACCATTCTTTGAACCAAGCATAGATCAAGGGGGAGCAAAAGGAAAATTCTTGATCTACAGAAGTGATTAGATCAAGGGGGAGCAAAAGGGACCCTGAAATGATCTACAGAGGTAAATCTTTCAAAGGAAAGCCAAAGAAGAATGTCGATAATTCTCCATCGACAGAAGTAAGACAAAACTGCCGAGAACAGAAGAACCAAAAGGTATGTCTCTCGCACAAAAGGTTTTTGGAAAACAGTTTTCTAGGACAAGAATTGTCAAATATGTCCTAAATATACTATGAATAACATTTCAAAAATCAAAAGTTCAAAAAGTTTAACAAAATTCGAAATAGGAGAAATTTAAGGTCATAGAGCTTCTACTGAGCTCAACAGAGGTTCTGCAGGAAATATGCTCTGTGATCACAAATTAACCCTCTGTCGATCTTTTGGAATGTTATCTCGGAAACCTAAAACACACACCATGACCTTCTCGAACAAAACGTTTTTCAAAATAGTTTTCTCGGACACCAACTTTCAATAATGTGCGAAAAACATCTCTTAACACAGATCAAAAATTGGATGATCAGAAAGTTAATAGAATTCAAGTTATAAGATTTTTTCTCTCATAGAGCTTCTGCTGGCTCTCACAGAGCTTCTGCAAGTTCCATCAGAGCCACAAAACCTCTGTGAGTAAAATTTCTTGAAAAAATCCTATTGATCCTCTCCAATGTCTTTACAAACGTTTTCGTTCAAAGAAGAACCTACAGAGTCATGATAACAATGAGATATATGAGAAGAGGTTAAAAATCAAGATTTTCAAAATCACAGAGCTTCTGTAAAACACAAAAGTTCTGCCATTTTGTTATCTGGGCATTTCTGTAGTAATAACGGTTACTTTTACTGAGAGTGAAACTCATGTGGCTAAAAACAACCTCACGCGCCTAGCATTAATGGGCCGCGCACGACGTCCTGTCATATTCTGACAAGGCCTACGTGTCCCATTTTCATTGGGCGTACATGGAACGTTTTTATTTGGAAAGTTGAACCCGCCGCTCAAACTCGAGTACGGATTCCAAATTTTAATCCATTGCCATATATTTTACTCTTTCGAATACTACCGTTTTACCCTCCTATAAAAACCAAGCTTACCCTCTCATAAAACCTTTTACAAACTCTTATCTTCTTCTCCGGCGAAACCCTGCAAAAGCTTGCAAAAACCTTGTTCTTAAAATCAAATGGCTTCATCTTCTAAAGCTATCTCCCAAGAACTCTCTCCGGCGAACACACTGGAACACTCACCTGCCCATTCTGAACATTCAGAAAACCCCAACCTTGCAAGAGCTATTGAACAACAAGATTCTGGGGACTCAGCAGAATTTGCTCCGACGACACACTTGCAAAACTTCATAGCAAAAGATCACTTCGAAACCATACTTCCTATCAAATCCAACAACTGCTATTTGGTCCCCTCACCCACTGCTTTCGGCGAAGCCCATGCTATTCTTCTGAACATAATGGAAAATCACATCCTCTTCCCTCTACTCTCAAGAACCCCAAACAAAATTCCAGTCCGTTATATGAACCAATTTTGGCAAAGCTGCCGATTTAATAAAGACGATTCTCTTATCAAAGGGTACATTTCAAGACCTGATAAATCTGAGCATCTTGAAATCAAGTTCAACAGAACAATGTTCTCACTTGAATTCAACCTACCAACAAGGGGTCTTCTGGGATTGAAGAGTTATGCAGAGCAACCAACAGACGAAGAGCTTTGTCGCTTCGTGGAAATGCTTGGGTACAACACCCAACTACGGAAGAGAAATGACTTCCGCAGAGGAAGATTGCCACCTCTGTGGAACACTTTGTTCTCTATTCTTAACAGATGCCTGACAGGGAAAATAGGGAGTATTGAAAGAACAGGATCTAATCTTACAATCAATATAGAAAGTAGTAATTGAGAAGTTGTATGATCAAGCCCAATTGTATTCAATGATGAACAGAATTACAGATCTAAGAGAGAGAGAATCTCAAAGATTACAAAGAATGAATACAAAGATATATGGGAAAATCAATCAGTTAGCAACGTAGAGCTAACTACTATTTATACTGCAACGGACATCTTAAAGCTACAGTACAAATAACAAAGACTAATAAGAACATAACACGTGTCCTAATTAGTTTATAAAATACTAAGTAAAGTATCTCGTCATAAGTTCTGAACAGGTAGTTCAGAACTTCTGAACATTCTTCTGATAACGTTTCTCAGATCTTCTGACTCCTTTACTCAGACATCTGACTTCTCTTCCCAGACTTCTGATTTCTCTTATCAATACTTCTGAGCTTTCACAGTCAGACCTCTGACTTCTCTACTCAGAACATCTGAGTCTTCTTATCAGATCTTCAACACTTGGTTTATTGACAAAACATCAGATCTAACAAGTATTGACCAGAGCTCACATCAAATCTTGAGCATCATGTATGGGGTTTACTATGATCTTCCACTAGATTATGCGACCATAATGATGCAAGAGATCATAAACACCATCGACAGAAAGAACAACACGAGAAGGCTCAAAGAGAACGATCCCAACTTTCTACCACCTCTGCAATTCCAAAGAATATTGGGAGTACTGTTCGAACCTCTACTGCTTATCCAAAACTGGCCAATGGAAGGACCAACTCCCAAACAGTTCCCGATGAACAAGAATACCCCCACTGATCATACTGATGGCTACTCACACTGCAGACCTCTGTCAAAGAAGCTTTTGAGCTACGCATCGAATAAATCCCTTAAGAAAGAGTATATACGCGATCATAGAACTCCTAAACCGAGTCCTATGACACCCCCGCGTTTAGGTGTCCCCCTAGGAACAATGATAGCAAAACCGCTTTCCACTCAAGAAGAAACGGATCAGAAGTTAGCAAAGCACATGGCTATTCAACTCAGCTTTATAGCCAAACGTACAGAACTTATGGGAAAGAAGTCTTCATCAAGAACCTCTGCATCTACTCCAAAAGCTAAGAAGAAAAAACTGCAGAAGGCACCTCAACAAGCGCTGCAGAAGATCAACCTTCACCTCCTCATGCCACAGAAATTGGCTCCTCTGCTCCTCCCTCTTCCCCAAAAATGAAGAAGAAAAGAAGATCTAAATCAACAGAGGAAGGGGCACCAAAACCTAAGAGAAGGAAAACCAAAGAGAAGCATGGTAAATCACTTGAAAAGTTGGTTACCATTGCAGAAGAGGAAACTGCTGAAGAAGAAGTTGCAGAAGAAGGAATGTCAACAGAAGAGTATCAATCACCCTATCAATCTCCAGATAGATTTGCTCACCAAGGAGACCTGAACGACTTCCTACAGAACCCTGACATTGCCAATACCTTAAATACAACAGGGTGGACGGCACAACCTCTCGACCACCACTCCCCAGAAGAACAGTATTTCTCCATCTCTGGCATTGACACACATCTGCAAGAAGATGATCAAACACCCAGAGATCAATCAGCTAACACCCCTGTTATTTTTCAGAACCCTTTCATTTAAGGATTGGACGTCCACAGAAGGAGTCCAAACCCAGCTTCAGAAGAAATAGATCAAACAGAAGTCGAGTGGAATAGAGGTGAAATTACAGAGGCTTCTGAGAAAATAATGGAAGAAGAAAAAGAAAAAGGGGCCGAAGTTGTACAAAAAGAGGGATTTGCAACAACAGAGACAGGAATAGAAATCTCAGAGGTGGATTCAGATGAAGAAGAAGCTGTCTGGATACGTAAAGGTCTCTATCATCCACATGTCATGAGATTATACGGATCTCATCAAATGTACGACTTCTTACACACAGAGCAAGGAACCTCAACAGAAGCAAGGGAAGAAGCACCAAGCCGTAGGATAGCTACAGAGGATGAAATGATAGACAATGATGTAGTGCTTGGATGCTTAACAGAGGAAGAAGCAAGAAAAGATGCCTGGATAAATAGAGGCACACAACCAAAACCAACTCCCAGTGCAACCCACATTTCTAACTCCGCAGGTCTAGCTGCAGAAGGAGTTATTGAAAAAGAGCAGCACAGCTCGATCCTAACCCAACCCATCCAGCCAGAGGTTACTCTTTCAACCTCTGTGCCCACAGAAACCGGGGAATCCATTCCTAGGGAGTCTCCTCAAAGAGACTCACCTATTGTTCGTGATCAGTCGCCCCAGATCACCCTAGAACACCCTACAGAGGAATTCGTTTCCTCTGCCACGCACACATTAGGACCAAAACTTATTTCAGAGAGAAGTAGTGAGCACAGAGACGAAGAGACTCTAGACAAGTCTCCCAGTCAACAGAAGGACATTCCAATAACCACCTCTGGAGTGGATTTGGACACTGTTCTTCACAGAACTTCTGTAGAGATCGAAACTCAGGTTTCTTCTCGAGGATCAGAAGGAAATCCTTCCACCCCCATCGTACAAACAAGGGTAAATGAAGGTGTCCCAGGAACAGGGACTCACTCTGGAGACGAATGTGTTCCTCCAGAGGTTACACAAGGAACACAAGTATCAAGGGATGAGTTCCAAACCCTTGTCACCTTTGTGAACCAAACAATGAAAGAGTTGCAAAGCTCTTTCAAATCCTTTACAGAGACAACATCTACGGCTATCCTGAATCTGAACACCAAAATGGACAATCTGTCCACAGAGGTAAAAACCGCCATCTCAGAGATGAAGTCTTCTGCCGAAACTACTGCCAAAGCAACAACCACTTCTGCCGCTCAGGAATTCGGAACAACTGCAACTTCTGCTTTCAGGGACTCTGTCAAAAATTTCCTTGAACAAATGAATACGCAATCCAACAGAGCAGAGGGCATTACTCCTGCAGACTTACAGAATGCCTTATCACAAGTCCAAGCAGAGGCAATACGCAACACGACAATGATGCAACCAAAAGACTATATGACCAGAGCACAGCTGACAGAGCTCGGACAGAACGTCATTAACCAGGTCACAGAAGTCATTGTCTCCTTCACAACTGCAAATGCCAACTATGTCAAGGATTTCAGAAAGAGTGTCGGCAGAATGCGTTTCAAAACAGAAGCAGAGCTTGCGACATTGATTGGCCTCTGCGATGATGTCTGTGAAAAGTTGATGGCAGCAGGAGCTGAATTACCGAAGAAGCCCAACACTTCTTGCAGAGCAGAGGGTACTTCTGGTAAAAGTCAGGATGATTCTGATGATGACCAACCTGGTCCATCAGATAATCCTGAGGGGGAGAATCTAAGAGAGAAAGCTACGAGCAGAGGAATACAAAGTCCATCAATCGCAGCAGAACCAATCAGCTAAGCCCCTCCAGAACAAACCCAACAACAACAAATCCAAAAGACCACAGAGACAACACCCATCTCTGTGGAATCATCTCCTGACGAAACCAAAATTCCAGAAGCAGATCAGCAAACCACAGAGGCAACAACCGCCCCTGAGGTAATCATTTTGGAAGAAACAGATGAAGAAACCACAGAGAAAACACCCACCTCTGTGGAAACACCCCAAACCATACCGAGAAGAAAGTCGATTGCCACCAAACCAAAAAGAGCAACGACCTCTGCTTCTGACGTTCTGAAAAGGATGCACACAACAATGAGTGATCGTATGGCGCAGAGAGAAGAAGAAAGGCACAGGTTCACTTTAGCTTTCAAAATGGCAAGAAGATTCGATGTCAATACTTCATCAACAGAAACTGAGCTCACAGAAGAAGTCAACAAACAACCTCCAACAGAGGTTACAGAGCAACTCAAGCCAACAGAACCATCGCCACAAAAGTCCTCTAAATCACAAATGTCAAAACCCACAGAGGCAACCCCCATCAAGCCAACAGAAGTGCCAACCTCCAAACTTACAGAAGCAACAGTTTCTGCCCCGCCAAAAGCCAAAGATAAGGGCAAAGGAATACTGACAGAAGAGCCTAAGAAGAAAACATTGCCAAAGCCAACAGAGAAACTAATGAAGATTGCGTTTGATGCCTTTCAAACCCCAAAGACTGAAGAAGTTGACTGGGCACATGGATTGAAGCCTCTGTCAGACATTCCTCTAACGGGTAGAGTCGCAGAAGTTGTTCAACAGATGGAGAGTCTCAGAAGACAAGTACCACAACCTGGTCCAACATATGAAGAAATGGAAGAAGTGGTATACAAATACCTCTATAAACAATCCTTTCAGACCAATTATCCAACAGATCATGTGACAGATCCAAGGATCAGAGAAGAATTTGAGAACATCTTCACAAGGACAAAGCCAAGAACCAAAGCAGATGTCTTCTCAATCCACAAGATCAAAAAGGTAATCTTCTGCAAATTCTCCTTCACAAGAACCTATCCAAGGGTCAGGTACAATCTTTACAAAGTCAGAAGAGAAGACAATTCAGAAACTACCTTCGCTGATGCTGATTTAAGAAATATCAATCCTTATGATCTACCCGACCTTCTGCAATGGACAAAGGACAACTACAACACAGAGGCAAACACCAGAGCCTATCAAGTGTTGAGAAAAGCGATGAGGGAAAAGCTTCTGCTCTACAGCATGATAGATTTCCAGCTGGGAAAGGATCTTGGTCTCAAGCATCTGGATTTACGACCACCAGAGGATCGCTGCCCACCAGACGCCGTACCTAACTCAATCATCACAGAACCATGGTTTGGGTTAGTATTTCAAAACCTTCAAGGCGAAACTAAACTATTTGTATGCATGGACTGTCAGAAATACGCAACAAGTACTCTGAACAAGTTCAGAGCAAGCCTTGTGAAATACAGAGGTACAAAGAAAATGGATAAAGATGCTGCAGATACTATCATCAGAGAGATAGACGCCACAATCCGCCTAAGAGAACTCTGCATCAGATTCTACAAAGAGATCAGAAGAGTCGGAAGAGACAACAGAAGCTACAACGATTTCAAAGATGCCACAATCTGATTCTCAGACCTCCAATCTCTGCAAACAAAGTTAAAGTTTATCTTTCATTGTACTCAAATGTAAAATGCCTCTGGCATATTTCTAAATGAAAGAAATTTCGAGGTATTGTTTAACCTCTGTCTTATCTAACTTAGCCTAACTTAACTCAAGTTCAAATTTTTATTTTTCACTACTTAGGGGGAGATTGTTAGCTTCAATCTTCCTAATCATAGAAGTATTTAGAAGTAGTGAAAAATAGGCTAAGTGAAGAAAAGCATCTTACAGAGGCTCTGCCGACATTACCGAGAAATCAAGGTCAAGAAGCTATAGAAGCAGCAGAGGCTTCCTACAGAACCTCTGCTGTACTCAAAGAAGACCCAAGACTCGGAAACAAAGGTGGACTGCTCCACAGAGGACCAGACCACAGAACCTCTGTAACTCTTTACAGAGCCTCTGTGGTCCTCACTGAAAGACGAAGATATTTATAATATCTTGCTACTGTTACAGGACCCGTTCATCAACTTGCATGGTAGCATGCCCTGTCCAACGTCGACGTGTCAAACTCTGATTGGACTCAGTAGGGCTTAGTACATATTAGACGTCTGCTGCATTAAATGCAATACAGCACGTCTGACTGTTCATGCCATCCTTGCAACTGTTCACGACATCCACTCTACTATTCATACGTACCTTTTGAATAGTAGCATATGCTTTATGGTCCCCTTTAGAGTAGTATATAAGGAAGACTCATGTTGAGTTCTTCCTTACACCAACACACACACACAACTTCAATCGAACATCAAGAACACAAAAGCTTATTCACCTTAAAAGTCATATCTGTTTTAAAGCTTTTCTTACTCACGGTTCATAAACCTGTTCTTGATATATATTCAGTAAACTTTGAGATATAATATTATGTTCACTGTTTATTAATATTTTGTTCTAAATCTATCAAACATATATGTTAGTTCTTCAAATACGCTTCCGCATCAAACATTAACTTGAACTAATAGATCTGATAATCTTGTTTAAAGCAAAACGGGAACCAACACGTGCGATATGTCCCTGGAAAGCTAAGACATAGGAATTTCAGAATATGGAATTATATTTCTGGTTTGATGGGCTTAAGGGGGGCTAAACAGGTCACGAACAGACCTGCAGAATTGGACCAAAAACTGGAAAAATGCACAATTAGATTTGTAGTTGTAATTTCGGGTTGGGACTACACATTGACTCTTTATAACACTTCTTTAGGCGGAAAAAAGTGAGTTGGAGTTGGCGGGTTCTTGTTGCTGTTCGTGGAGTTCTGCATTGCTTTTCGAGGTGAGTTCACTCACTGCGTAGGATAGAGATTATATGTGCACTGTTGTAGCTCGTGTGTGTTAGCTGATTTAATTGTGTGTAGTACTAGACCGAGTTAGTGTCTAGTATAAGACCTTGGGTGTCGTATAAAACTCGGGGAGACCGAGGAATACGTACACGGGTGTGGTATGAACTCGAGGAGACAGAGGAATACGTACACGGGTGTCGTATGAATTCGGGGAGACCGATGGATACATACACAGGTGTTCTTGCTTGAAGGTGCTTGTTTAGGATATATTCTTAGACTGGCATGTATTGGTTGTTTGTATCTATCTGCTGATAGGTGTGGTGTCTATATGATAGCTATCTTATGTCTGTGTTTGAATTCACTAAGCTTCGTGCTTACCCTTTTCCCTACAAATTACTGTTTCAGGTACGAGTGGCAGTAAGGCGTGACGGTACACACTGGCGCGTTGTGAAGACTCTCATCATTATTTATTTTGAGATACCATGTTTAGACTTATTACATTTCCGCTGTTTTATTTGAGTTGGTTGTTTAACTTAACGAGATTTTGATATAACGTTTATTTGGATTTAAACACTTGTGGTTTTATTTATCTAAAACGGTATTTTTAAAAGTTAAAATTTATTGTAATTTTTGGGACGTTACAAGTTGGTATCAGAGCATAGCTTGAGCGAATCAAACACATTTCGGTGTGTTTGAACTCAAGTTTGCGGCTCAGGATTTTTCTTTTACAATTTTTGAGAAATAAAAGAAAGTAACAGTACGTGTCAGAAACGGTGATCGAAGGCGCAGTGTGTACAGTCAGCAGATGCCAAGGGAAAAGGTAGAGTACTTAGTGTAATTTATTGGTTTCTAGAACATAGGGGTATGTATGCTAGATTGCCTGGTGCTTGTTACACTGTACTGCATGATTATTACTTGCTAGTAGGAATTTATGCTAGTCCTGATAGGTTGTTAAGTGAATGCCTTATAAGTTGTATGCAGTAGGAACCAAATAGCCTTAGAATGCTTGATTTAGTTCTATTGCGCAGCTCTTGTTTGAGTCTAACCGTTGTGGGATAGAATCTCTTATTCGAATGTCTATCTGATTTCACACTGTATGCGACTGTGCATTCGCGAAGCGGCTCGTCATGACTAGTGTAGATTTCGTCATAGCAAGGGCAGTGGGATGGGGTGAAATTCCTAGTGAACTAGGAAGAGGGTTGACATATGCTGGTACGGGCATATGGGTTAAAACTGTCGGCAAGAAACTACTTGGGCACTTCGGGATGGGACTCGGAACGAGCAAGGATAGGTGTGGAAGATAGTAGTAGAGCTCCTACTATCTAAAGCACAGGATCCGTGCTCGAGTCGGGGAAAGTCACGGGGAATCCGAGGAGTTGAGCGTGAGCGTAGTTAGCAGGATTTAATTTGTGCTAATAACTCGTTGTAATATCTACCCAGAATGGCCATCACAAGGAGGAACAACAATGTTGATCCAAATGCGGGTACTGGATTTACTGCCGAGCAGATACGTGAGATGATTGCGGCTGAGGTGACGCATGCTATTAGGGAGGCGATCCCCGAAATTATTACTGCCATTCGTGATGAGGTAGTAGTATTGATGGAGGAGCGCATCGCGGAAATTCCACCCCCTGTGGTTGGGCAGCCCCGAGCGAGGGAGTTTCAGTATCGAGATCTCTCTGCTTGTTCTCCTCCTGAGTTCAAGGGAGACTCGAACACGATCGTCAGTATGCGCTGGATCTCGGATATGGAGTGCGCATTCCTCACCAGTGGATGTCCTGAGAACCTGAAGGTTCGCTTCGCGGTGAATCTGTTACGAGACGGAGCGAAAGACTGGTGTGCTACTGCTTTGACGCCTAATGAGCGCACTACTTTGACCTGGGAGGAGTTCGTCGTACGTTTTCGTGCAGAGTATGTGTCTCCAGTGGAGATGGAGAGGATTGCTAAAGAATTCTTGGAGCTCACACATACTACAGAGACCGTGAAGGAGATGAAGATGACGCGGTACAAGGATATGTTACGTTCCGAGATCAGGGAGTTCGTGAGTACTGCGCAGTATGCTACACTTGCTGCGATGATGGAGGCTGCCCGGAGACGGGAACTTGAGTTGGAGACGCAGGCTAAGAAGAGGAAGGTGGTGCAGACCGTGGCACCAGTGTCGGCTGTTCCAAAGAAAACGAAGTTTTTGGACTCGCGCTCGAGTCAAAGGAGCGGTGGGTTTAAACCCAGGGATAGTAGCGGAAAGAGAGATGACAAATGTTTCAAGTGTGGCCAGGTAGGACACTACGGTCGTGATTGCAGGGTACCACTGACGGTCTGCTTTAACTGCAGACAGACGGGCCATATGAAAGCCAACTGTCCGAATCCGAGGGTTTTTGATGGGGGTGGGGCACAAAGAGCTCCTGCGTCTGCCCCCTTGCGTATTACTGATGGTCGTGTGGGTCAGACTGGACCCGAGGCGGCCCGAGGTAGAGTTCATCAACTGAAGGTGGAGGAGGCACAGGCTACGCCTAAAGTGGTGACAGGTATATTTCATCACTTGAGTTTTTTTATTATTGATTATTGCATGTAGTTACATCTTGCTTAAACTGTCTGATCAGGTACGTTCTTAGTTAACTCGGTGCCAACTGTGGTGATGTTTGATAGCGGGGCTACTCATTCTTTCGTGTCTCACACTTTTAATGAGCGTATGGGTCGTAGTGTAGGTCGGTTAGGCTGTCCACTTGTGGTTGAGGTTGCTGATGACAGGACCTTGACGGTTACTGACGTGTATCGTGGGTGTACTTTGGAAATCTTTGGCGTGAGTTTCCCTATTGATTTGATTCTGATCGCTATGCGTGAGTTGTGCGTGATTGTGGGCATGGACTGGATGGATGCTTTCGATGCAGAAATTATTTGTCGTCGCAAACAAGTACGAGTTCGAACCCCAAGCGGGGGAGAACTGCTAGTTCAGGGTGACTCGCACAGGCGGACTTCAGCGATATGTTCGGCTGCGAGGGCTCGGAGGTACTTACAGCACAGTGGCCAAGGATATTTAGCGTATGTGATAGACACGCGCGACGACGAAGAGAAGAAGACTGCGGAGGATGTGCCAGTTATACGGGAGTTTGCTGACGTATTTTCCGATGATTTACCGGGGATACCTCCCGAGCGACAGGTAGATTTCCGCATTGACTTGATCCCGGGTGCCGCTCCGGTGGCCAAGGCACCTTATCGCCTGGATCCACCGGAAATGAAGGAGTTGTACACTCAGTTACAGGAACTTCTCAAAAAGGAGTTCATCAAGCCGAGTTGTTCACCGTGGGAAGCCCGATTCTGTTTGTGAAGAAGAAGGACGGGTCCCAATGGATGTGTATAGACTACCGTGAGTTGAATAAGCTTACGGTAAAGAATCGTTATCCTCAGCCAAGGATCGATGACTTGTTCGACCAACTACAGGGAGCCTCGTGGTTCTCTAAGATTGATTTGAGATCGGGGTACCATCAGATGCGGGTGAGGGGTGAGGATACGGAGAAGGCAGCATTTCGTACACGTTATGGCCATTACGAGTTTGTAGTGATGCCTTTCGGGCTCACCAATGCACCAGCAGCATTCATGGACCTCATGAACAGGGTGTGTAGCCCGATGCTGGATCGGTCGGTGATTGTGTTCATCGACGACATTCTCGTGTATTCGAAGTCGAAGGAAGAGCATGAGACGCATTTGCGAGAAGTTTTGGAGGTTTTGAGGCGGGAGAAACTTTATGCTAAGTTCTCCAAGTGTGAGTTCTGGTTACGAGAGGTCCAATTCCTAGGACATGTCGTGAACCAGAAGGGTATTATGGTCGATCCGGCCAAGATTTCAGCAGTGATGCGGTGGGAGGTGCCGAAGACTCCCACTGAAGTACGGAGTTTTCTTGGGTTAGCAGGGTACTACCGGAGATTTATTCAGGATTTCTCCAAGATTGCATTACCTATGACCCGATTGACGAAGAAATCTGCGGCTTTTAGTTGGGGTGAAGAGCAGCAGAGGGCTTTTGAGGAGCTACGCAGGCGTTTATGCGAGGCTCCGGTGTTGACTTTGCCCGAGGGTATGGAGGATCTGGTAGTGTATTGTGACGCTTCTCACCAGGGATTGGGCGCCGTGCTCATGCAGCGCGGTAAGGTTATAGCTTACGCTTCGAGGCAGTTGAAGCCTCATGAGGCGAACTACCCGACACATGACCTAGAGTTGGGAGCAGTGGTGTTTGCTCTCAAGATTTGGAGGCATTACTTGTATGGCGTCAAGTGTACGATATACACTGACCATAAAAGCCTCAAATACTTGATGGACCAGCAAAACCTCAATATGCGACAGAGGAGGTGGCTCGACGTAGTCAAAGATTATGATTGTGAGATACTTTACCACCCGGTTAAAGCGAATGTTGTTGCGGACACACTTAGTCGACATCTGGTTGGTGAGCCACTTCGGGGTTTGTGTCAGCGGTTGACAGTGGTTGCACCTCTCCTTGAGTTGATAGGTAATGCTCAGGAAGTGGCGATTCTGGACGAGAATGCCAAACGCGAGAGAATTTCGGGTGAAATTCCGAATTTTTCCCGTGATAGTCGAGGTTTATTGACACGGTATGGTCGGGTTTGGGTTCCCTTCACTGGTGGGAACAGGCAGATATTGATGGACGAGGCGCATAAGTCCAAATTTTCTATTCATCCGGGAGCTACGAAGATGTACCGCGACCTGCGGGAGGATTATTGGTGGCCCTGCATGAAGCGGGATGTCGCCAAGTATGTAGAAGAATGCTTGACTTGTCGGAAAGTCAAGGCTGAGCACCAGCGGTCGCATGGGAAGTTGCAGCCTTTAAAGATTCCGGTATGGAAATGGGAGCAGATCATGATGGATCTCATTACTAAACTCCCAAGGACCCCACGTGGGAACGATGCTATTTGGGTGATCGTCGATCGTCTGACCAAGAGTGCTCACTTTTTGGCCATCAGGGAGAGCTCCTCGGCGGAGAAGCTCGCAGATATTTTCGTGCGAGAGGTTGTAGCCAGGCACGGAGTGCCAGTTTCGATTGTCTCTGACAGGGACACCCGTTTTACCTCCCGGTTTTGGGAGAAGTTTCAGGAGGAGATGGGTACGCGGTTGCTTTTTAGTACGACTTTCCATCCACAGACCGACGGACAGAGTGAGCGTACCATTCAGACACTCGAGGATATGCTTCGGGCATGTGCCATTGATTTTGGAGGTAGTTGGGATCAGTATCTTCCTTTGGCGGAGTTTTCCTACAACAACAGCTTCCATTCCAGTATTGGCATGCCGCCGTACGAGATGTTGTATGGTAGAAAGTGCAGGACGCCCATTTGCTGGGGCGAGGTTGGTCAGCGAGTATTGGAGAGCACTGATATTGTGCTGAAGACGACTGAGATGATACAGATGGTGCGGGACCGTTTAGTTACTGCACAGAGTCGGCGGAAGAGTTACGCCGACAAGAGACGATCAGACTTGGAGTTTCAGGTGGGGGATTATGTTTTGCTGAAGGTTTCGCCCTGGAAAGGGGTGATTCGGTTTCGTAAACGGGGAAAGTTGGGACCCCGTTACATTGGACCTTACAAGGTCATTGCGCGAGTGGGAAAGGTAGCATACCGCTTAGAGTTACCGGATGAGCTGAGTTTGATCCACAACACTTTCCACGTGTCTCAGTTGCGGAAGTGTGTGGTGGATGAGTCTGCGGTGATTCCTCTTGAGGGTATTCAGATCGACGAGCGGATTAATTACGTGGAGAAGCCGATTGCCATTATTGAGAGGAAGACGAAGACCTTGCATAACAAGGTAATAGGCTTGGTGAAAGTCCAGTGGCAGCACCGAAAGGGTTCTGAGTGGACTTGGGAACCCGAGGTTGAGATGCGGGAGAACTATCCGGAACTATTCGCGGACATAGACTCCGAGGACGAAGCCTAATTCAAGCGGGGGAGAGTTGTAAAGCCCGTGTCCCGGTATGGGTTATTTATTAATTTAAATTTTTTCTCTAATTGAATTTTTAACAGGATTTGACGGGGAAGACCAAAAATGAAGAAATATTGTGAAAGCGGACTAAATTGGTAAAATATTAACTTATTTTGCAAGGATTTGAAGGCAGGGACTAAAAGTGTACTTTTTGTATGGAAGTTTGCATGGGGATCGGCTTTAAGGACCGCCCCCTCCCCTCTCGTTTCCGGTTTTCGTCTCACGCAAGAAACAAACCACAGGAAACCCTAGTGCCGTCCTCGCCATTTTCTTTCCTTCTTGTTGTCACCGCCGAACCGCCCAGACCGGCGTCGCCGCCGCTGTTTGCTGCCGGCGAGATCGAGGAGTAGCGAGAGAGAGAGGGAGCCGACGATCGGGTGGAGGAAGGAGCCGGGATTTCGCTGGTTTGCTGCTGCGTTCTCCTCGAGAGGTAAGGTCTCCTTTTCTTCTTGCTTTCTTTTTCGTCGTCGTCAAATCACCACGAAACCACCACCGTCGCCGCAACTATGGCTGCCATCGGTGTGTTGCCGCCGTGCACCACCAATTCGGTGGCTGTATCGTGCGTGGTTGTGGCTGCTAGGTCGGGTGTGGGTGTGTTCGGCCCGAGTTGTATTAGTTGGGTTGTCCTTTTTGCCTCGTCGGTTTCTAGTACCGAACCACCACCACCGCGGGTGGTGGCTGCCACCTCCACGCCGCCGCCGACCACCACTGCTTGGGGTGGCAATGGGTGGTGCTTGTGTAGATTCGGCCTTGGTTGCCTAAACCCTAACCCTAGCTTGCAAAACCCTAAACCGAAAACCATGTTATGATTTTATGTGGAAACGCCCAATCTGTCCCTGTTTTGTAAAATCCATAGAATAATCTAGGAAGCTCGGATTGAGGTGAAACTAGTGCACAAATCTCACAAATTGTGTCTACTGTGTTTCATATGTTTTACAGAAAAATTAATAAGGCCTCTAGCTATGGCCAAATTGGCAATTAGTACATACTGGTCCGGAGTTCGCGGTTCGGGTAGTCTGTCTTGGAAAATTCATATAAAATAGTAGGGACCTCGGATGAACGCGTGCGATATGTCCCTGGAAAGCTAAGACATAGGACTTTCAGAATATGGAATTATATTTCTGGTTTGATGGGCTTAAGGGGGGCTAAACAGGTCACGAACAGACCTGCAGAATTAGACCAAAAACTGGAAAAATGCACAATTAGATTTGTAGTTGTAATTTCTGGTTGGGACTACACATTGACTCTTTAAAAACCTTCTTTGGGCGGAAAGAAGTGAGTTAGAGTTGGCGGGTTCTTGTTGCTGTTCGTGGAGTTCTGCATTGCTTTTCGAGGTGAGTTCACTCACTGCGTATGATAGAGATTACATGTGCACTGCTGTAGCTCGTGTGTGTTAGCTGATTTAATTGTGTGTAGTACTAGGCCGAGTTAGTGTCTAGTATAAGACCTTGGGTGTCGTATAAAACTCGGGGAGACCGAGGAATACGTACACGGGTGTGGTATGAACTCGGGGAGACCGAGGAATACATACACGGGTGTCGTATGAATTCGGGGAGACCGATGGATACATACACAGGTGTTCTTGCTTGAAGGTGCTTGTTTAGGATAATTTCTTAGACTGGCATGTATTGGTTGTTTGTATCTATTTGCTGATAGGTGTGGTGTCTATATGATAGCTATCTTATGTCTGTGTTTGAATTCACTAAGCTTTGTGTTTACCCTTTTCCTACAAATTACTGTTTCAGGTACGAGTGGCAGTAAGGCGTGACGGTACACACTGGCGCGTTGTGAAGACTCTCATCATTATTTATTTTGAGATACCATGTTTAGACTTATTACATTTTCCGCTGTTTTATTTGAGTTGGTTGTTTAACTTAACGAGATTTTGATATAACGTTTATTTGGATTTAAACACTTATGGTTTTATTTATCTAAAACGGTATTTTTAAAAGTTAAAATTTATTGTAATTTTCGGGACGTTACATGAAAGCTATTGATAAGAGGTTGGAATACAGAAACGCTCTACGAAGATTTGAGATCATCTTTGGGATAATGAAGAAGTATATCTCTCCAGATCAATTTTAGTAGCATGTTCAACTTTTGATACAAAGGGGGAGACTGCTAGTGTCAAATTTACATGTTGTATCAAAGTTTTTTTTAAAGTATATAATATTTATATACAACAAATGAAATAATTAAACTCACACACCCTTAATCTTTGGTGAAGTTTGAACCCTTAACCTCCTATGAGGCCAAAGGCTCCCATACTGCTAGGCCAAAGGCCCTTTGGTATGTTGTATCAAAGTTGAAGGACCTTTTGTGTAACTTTCATGTCTAGGTATAAATAGACTAGTTGAACTCATTTGTAGTTAACTCTAATAGACATACCAAGATTATAGACCCTCTCTCTACACACCTTTGACACAATTATCAATATAGAGATGAAGTCTTGATCTTGAATTACATTGTCATTTACTTGTTTATGGGATCACATGTATCTATATTATTAATTGCTACAAGATAAAAAAAGCTCGTTAAAATAGATAAAAAAGTGGAAAATATCAAAATTTTGTTAGGCTCGTTAAAATAAAATTAATTTATTACATTAAATAAAAACTAATCAAAACTTTATTTGTCCATCTCCTAAATAAAAAAATTCGTAATTACGATTAGAAATGGGAAACAAATAAAAATGGTTGAGAAGGGGAAGAATTACAATGCTTTTGTTGACGTATGATGCAAAAATTTGCTTGAATTCAATCGCAACAAGATTTTGGTCTTTCCTTTTACCCTTTTTTTCTTCTCTTCTTCTACACAACCAACTCTCCAATTCAGACCAAATATCTTCATAATTACGTTTCGCCATCCATTAATTTGCATAAACAAGCCAAAATTCAACTTCAAAACTCCTCAATCATCTTCATAAATCTCTCCGATTTCTTGCATTCTCCGCCTCTTAAACTGGCAATGTTGAATCGACCATATACAGAGCAAAAGGGGATTCTGATAGCTTAGCAAACAAAAACCCTAAAAGCATCCGGAATTATGGAAGGTATGTCCATCCTTTTGGTTCAATTCCAGATCACTTTCGACTGAATTTTAAATTTTTTTATTGCTTTTTTGTTCCATTGTCGATTATAGGCATCTGCTTTGTTGTTCACAAATATGATATGGTGTTTTTCTGCTACTTTTCGTTTGCATTTTTGGAGAACATATGAAAATTCTAGACAAATGACTTCATCAATTGGTTGTTCTTTGTGTTGCACTCCATCGGTGACAAAAAAAAACACACTTCGGCTCCTGATCATCTACTTAAAATTTGATGCGAAATTTTTGTACTTTTTGCGAAAAATTGATGATTACATGAAAAACCCTTATAACTGGTATGTAACATAGGGGACGTCGGTGTTGAATCATTGACAAAGTCAAGATCAGTTATCCATTAGAACAATGCTAGGTTTGATCTCAAAGCTGAACTGTAGGTCTTTTCATTTGGCACCCGTTGAGAGTGTTTGTGCATTTCTGATCTTTTCCCTTGATTGCCCTAAAAAACTTATGATTTGTTATGTAAGCGTAATTGGGTCAAGGAATTGCTCGCATTTATCTATGTGAATATGTTATTATCTTTAGTTCTTGAGATTCATCTGTGTCGGAGAAGATTCTGAGTAAACAGTGATCAATTTATGTCCTGAAGACACATATATCTGTTTATGTCTATAAAGTCATTGAGCTTTCTACGATCTGAATCTTGTGTGGTGGTGGGTTGAAAAGGATATAAAAATATAGCCTAATTGTCATATACCGAATTCCGGATGAAAAAAGCTGATTAATTGAGGGTCATGAAGCCCATGCCTATGTTTACGAAGTGGGCATTATCTAAAACAAGACATTTTGGAATTAAACATATAAAAGTCTGATACCCCTTCAACATTCTAAATGTTGATGTAGTGTATGGGTTGAAAAAATATGTCCTTGTTACACTGGACTCTGGTTAAGAACAGATTTCATCATGGCTACTTTTATGTTTATATAGACGTTAATCCCTATAGAATGTGGATGTTTTATTAATAAAAATGATATGAATGGCTTAAATGTTATACTACATCTTGCCTATGTTTTATTCAGGGCCTAGACTTCATGTTTCACAACAACAATGCTGTATGTAGAGCCATTAAACCTTTTGAAGCTTTATATGTTTTATTTGGTTAAAAACATAAATAGCTTAGTTGTTACACTAGATTTTTGGGTGATTAATTCAGCTTGGTGGACTTCATTCCAAACATATGTAATGCTTTTATTTAAGTATTATTAGTTGGAAGAATAGAAGACAAAACCACATAATTTTAACAAAACAGTAAATGCCTCCTGTTGAAATGGGATACGTATGATTTGTTTTGTTGGTATACCTTCACACTGATCATGATGAAATGAACTTCAAAAAGGATTGATTTTTAACATTTGATGAGTGTACTGGCCACCTTACTTTCCCACACTCCATGGAAAGTTGACAAGTCTCCTTATGAAAGTAGCTTTTGTTTATTCTAGTAAAAGGGTAAACTTCAAATTAATGTTTGAATGATATTTTTTGTTCAATATTATTTCTGAATAAGCGTGCCAAGTCAAAGGAGTGCAGTAATTTCGGAATGGAGGGAGATGATTTTTTACATAGTTTTCTAGATTGGAGTTTGTAGACGGAGTGCATGGTGAAAGGGTTAAATAAGAGTTCGGAATTAAGACTAGTGAAGAATGATGCTATTTTCTTTGTATTCTCGAATGTGTTTTAGTAACTTCTAGGTATGTAATTAACTATCACGATTTAAATTACATAAAGTATTGACTAATCTTTTTGTGGTTTATACTGTAGAGTCTCGAGAAGTTCATACTGATGAGAATAGAGCTCTTCCAGAGAAGAAACAGAAAAGAGTTGTCAAGACGGCAGTTCAAGTTGCAGCACTAGAGAACTTCTATAATGGTATACTTGTTCTTGTTGCTGCATCTCTTCATACAGTATATTTCAGTTAAATATCTCATGATATAACCAGAAATTGTCTTAAACTAGTCTATTTTCGTTCTTTTTGCAGAACATAAATATCCTACAGAGGCAATGAAATTAGAACTTGCAGAGTCAATAGGATTAACAGAAAAGCAAGTTTCTGGGTGGTTTTGCCACAGAAGGTTGAAGGACAAGAAATCACCAAACGATGAAGTTCAAGCACATGGAAAACAAGATCGGTCAAGTGGTGTCATACAGGATCGTGGCAGTGGACTACGACAGGATTCCTGTGGCAGCACCAAACAAGGGGATAACAAGCTTTCTGATCCAAAGGAAGTTGAGAGTAGAAGATTTACCACCGAAGGTCTTTTACCAACAGAACTTCGTTATGAGCATAGGAGTCAGCACAACAGTATCATGGATGACGATACATCTTCCGGAAGTAGCTCACCATTGAAGGATAATATCCATCCTCAAATTGTGGATCGTTTAGGCACAGTAACATCAAAATATCCAACTCATAATGATGTAAAAAGCGTAAAGGGTAGGATTGGCCCATCGGGATATTTAAAGGTGAAAGGTCAGGTCGAGAATGCTGCAATTACAGCTGTCAAGAGGCAACTGGGTAGGCATTATCGAGAGGATGGTCCACCACTTGGTATTGAATTTGAGCCACTTCCGCCTGGTGCATTCGAGAACCCAGTCAAGATTCCAGTCAACCGTAAGCACTAACACTTTTTATATAATAGCCTGATATAATGACCATATGGTTCTATTATGATGGGTTTTTGATTTTTCGTCTTTATCCACGTATAACAGCTTGCTTTTGTCTTTCTTGTCAAGCTATATGGATGCTAATAATGTTAATATGCTCTGACAGTGACCTAAATAACCATATTTTAGAAATACCTTTTTGGTAGCTTTATATAGAGTAGTTTTCCAAGGGGTTCCATCCCCTTTATCCAAAAAAAACTTGATTTCGACTTTCGAGTGGCTATTTCCTTAACAGGTTGAATAGATCTGTGAGTTATAGATCCCCCAAAAGGGCTGGATTGATCACTGGTCATAGAAAGTCAAAGTTAGACGCTGATATAGGAACATAGGGACCATATTGTGTGATTGTGAAGTTACTTTATGTGAACACATGAGAAAATGAGTCATAAACATACATAGGTTTACTAACTTAGGGTTGGGTTCCGGTGAGAAGTGCCAAATTTGGTGAGAAGCGTGAGAAGCGGTTATCAACCGTTGGATGAGAAATGGATGAACATTAGGATGAGATGCACCGAGATAAGATGCACTCAGATGCACCAGATCAATTCCCTTTTTATGACGCAATTCATGGGAGGGTATTTGACGGTTTAAAAGTACTTCTCACACTTCTCACCAAAAATGGCACTTCTCATGTGATCTCATGCCTACTAACTTAAGCCACATTTGTGCATGAGGACCTAAAGTGTTGTTTAGTTCTTTTTGTTCTGTGGTGAATAACACATTCATAGATCGAAGATATAGCGATGAAGGAAAATCATCAAAATCGAACCACAAGGGTGGTGGCGTGTTGGCAAGGGCTTGGGGGGATGTGGTGGAATATCCCATCCACCCCGGGTTCGAGTCCAGGCGTCAGCATTCTGTGGCCAGGCTTAGTCTCAGACGGCCGTTTGTTTCCAAATTGCCAAGGATGTAGTCTAGGCAAAGCCTAGATGAACCTTATCCAAAAAAAAAATCATCAAAATCGTTACAGCCAATTATAGAACTCCTATAGGATCGCTTCTTTTTGGGGTTGCAAGTCAATCTTGAAGTTGCATAATATATCCTGGACTCTTGAGAAGCCTCATAATAAATCAGAACGATCTTTCTTAACCTCAAAACCCAATTAAAATTTTGCATGGATGCTTTTGAAGGTTTCTGAAGTTCATACCCCTTCATGCCATTGTTCACAGCATTACACATGCATGAATCTTGAGTGTTATAGCTTAACTCTTAAAAATTGACGTACATCATTCAGTTTATGATTTACACTTTATATAGGACTTCTGTGTAAGGAAATTCTTATGCAAATTGTTGTTTTTGCATCAACCTAGTAAATATTATCTAATTTTGTTTTGTCACTCAAATATATGATTGAAAATAATTTCCTCTGATTTTTCATATTCATATTCATTGCATTACTTATTACTTGTTTATGAACCTGACAGTGATGCCATGGTTGGGTACATGTTGTAACTAATATTCTCTATGCTTCTGTGTACTTTTGTCATTATATGATGATCAAAAGGTTAAAGTGAAAAGTAAGGAGAGATTCACAGAATCAGCATTTAGAATCGAGTGTTCCAGGACATGAACCCTGCACTCAAAAGATAAATATTTGTTTTTATCATGTACAAGATTTAAACAGTGGCATTCTGATATGGTCGCCACAGCATCAATTACTCCGTTTTTTAAAATAATATGTACTCTTTTTTTTAGGAAAGGAACAAGTGGAGATAAAGTTGACATAAGAAATGTAAACTACAAAAGATACAAGTCTTCTAAATGCTTATTTAATAAAAACAGTGAATTCCCACATTTCGACTCGATTGGTAACATTGAGTGCCCAATATTGAATACTTAAACATGATACATGTTTCATCTCGGGCAGCCCCCATTTGTAAAGACGAGAATCGCCTTCCTTATAGGCATTATGAAAAAATAGCTCTTAACAACTAAGATAGTAATGCTACTATATTTTTTTTTGGGAGGGAGTCCCTCGCCATCTAGGTGTATTTTCTTTTTCTGTTTTATATATTGCCAGGAGTTCCACCTCCTTTCCAAAAAAAAAAACTAAGATAGTAATGCTACTATGTTGCTTCCATATATATGTTTATTTATCTTCTGACAGAAGAAAGATGGGGATACTATTTTCTTAGCTCACTGATTGAATACTCGTTTTAAAGTGATGATCCAATTCTTGATCTGTTCTTTTGTCTATTCATGGCACTCTTTTGCTCAAAATCATGTAACTTTAATGTCCATTTTATGGCTTGTCTCTGACTTGGTGATTATAGACTTCAATTTAGAATTACTTTGCTGCATGTAGCGGTTTAAATAGATTTTTTCTGCGATAGATTTGTCCAATATATATTTTCCTTCACCTATTACTTCTTGACGTCCTTGCAGAATCCTACTATGTTGGCGACCGCACTGCACTCCATTCACTGGATGCTTCTAAAACGTTCCAACTTCCTAACACAAGCAAGGTATGCATTCTTTTGATTTTGGTTGTTGATTGAAGGCATGAAGGCTAATTAGAAAATTAAAAAAAATGGTTTCAACAAAAGTATATTCCGTTGCTTTCACTTGCTGGGATTCAATTCAATTAATGTTTGTTCCTTTTCATGAGCAGATGTATGAAAGATACAATCCGAAGAGCTATCATCATCCCACCGATTTGGATGAGTCAGGTTTAGAGATGAGGCATGCATCCAAGCATCGTGAAAAACACTCCGACAGCCAATATAAGCAAACACTTCCTATGTCTAAGCATAGAAATTCTCTACCTGGGAGGAGCTTGCAGATGGATGTAAACGATGATTCTGCTGGAGAAACGTCAGTTCACGACCACTTTGAGATGAGAACAAAGCATGGTCCTGGACTAAAGAGACCAGATTCTCTATCTAACCGTCATCTAGTTGCCTACGGAAAAAACATTGATGGTAAGCAAGCAGAGAACTACCCACGTAGCGGGACCCCCAAGGTTATCTATCGAGACCGTAGTGAACCTATTACTTCGGATTTGAGCATTAAGCGGGGTGAATTTGTTGAATCAGAGGACAGAGGGCTGTCCAGGAAGACACCTAAGGTCTTAACCTTAAATTTTTTTATTTACCGTTTGCCATTTTTCTGGAAAAGAAGTTAAACGCTAATAATTATTCGTGAATGGGACTGATGTGTAGGATGATGAATTCAGTGGACAAAGAATAGGAATTGATGAATACTCCAAACTGGTTTCTGCAAAGATTCATCCAGGAAATGAAATGAGGGTGAATAATGCAGTTTGCACTAATCGTTCAACTTTTTAACTTTTCCTATAGATTAGTGCAGTCTAAATTTTGACTTCAAACTTGTTTTTCTATCATTGAAGGTTATTAAGAGAAGTAGGGATGAGTTTACACATCAAGGGTATCCAAGGAAAGAGGCAGTTTTTGACATATCTCAAAGAACCACTAAGATTAATAGGTCAGTGCTTCTTCTATCTCCATCACTTTCACTAGATTTGGCAAATACTTCTTTCATCGCAGAATAAGCCTCCACGTTTCTATCTTAGTTTGTCCCAAAATAAGTGTTCACTTTCAAAAGTAAGTGACATTTTCCAATTCTACCCTTAATTATAAGATGGAGAAACTCATTACTTCTTCTATTATTAAGGGTACAATTGTCATTAGTTAATTAAAAATGTGTACCTTTTTCATCGTGGACATTTATTTTTGGGATGGAGGGAAGTATTATTCAGTAGTTTTTCGTGGGATAATAGATTACTTATGTAACGGTGATCATGAGACAACATGTCATGAAGTAAGATCAAAATACCCTCATTTGATTGCAGATGAAGCATGGCACACCATCCATAAGGGAAATTGCTACATACCTTAAATGATTTAAGGCTTTTTTCATATAGTTTAATTTATATATAGGGGCTAACGTTCTACCAACCAATAAGGTTACTCCACCTTGACCCAGGGTCAAGGGATCAAGTCATCAAAACTGTTGTTTGCCACATGGGTTGCTTTTGTTTAGACTCAAGCCTTGAGCAAACAGTTAACAAAGTTTCTCATTTGTCGTATACAAGTATTATATACATCAGAAAAAAGATAAAAGTAAAAAGAAAAAACTAATCTCAGTATCAATTGGTTATGGGAATTGATATCTTAGATATCCGGTATCTGCTGTATGATACAACTTATTTTCAGTTTGGGTCAACGTCTTTAGAAAAAAATTTCTGACATGGCATGACGTATATTCTCAGGTCGACTGTGCAGATGAGCTCTAGCTTTAGTGATGATGAAACCGCAGAAACTACATCTTCGGGCGATTGAGATGCTATCGTGTTGTGAAAGCAAAGTCTAGTTGTCAAATAGTTTAAACTCTGGGAGGCTGAGGGTTGTAGTGACATTGTAAGCAGGATCTCTTTAACTTGTTCAGGTTTGAAGTTGCAACCAATTTATTGCACTGCTTAACCTTTTTATTTTGAAATTGTATATATTAGCAGTTTTTGTCCAAGTTTTTCGATGAAAAGAGTCACTTTGTGCCTATCAAGTTTGATTTCTAAAACATACGTGGACATAGCTGCATTATGTTGAGTTGGAGCTTCTTTTAAATGGTTGAACCTTGAGGTCTAAGCTCAACTAGCAAATAAAGGCTATAGGTCGCTAGTTCGAGTCTTCTTAAGGCCGATGTGGATTTTCATGACTAGACCCAATGGGATTAGTCGAGGTGCACACAATCTAGTCTGAACACCAACGATTAACCCCCAAAAAGAAGCTCACAACTTAATGTCACGGTTTTGAAATCCATTGTAGCTGCAGTTGTCATTGGATAGAACTGGACAAGCAGGTGTGAGGTTGATGGTTGAAAGTTGTAGTGTTTAAATTTGACATGGGTAGTGTAGTGATTTACCAATTTTCCTAATTTTTGTTCCACATTTTTTGGTGGGACAATAAATAGTATCATTTCGTGGAACAAAAGGTCATGCCATGTTATTTTTGTCATGGAATAAATAGTATGGTATACAACCAAACAAACACCTTTAAGAAGCAATAATTGAGGGGAGTTTGGTTATACCTCCCAATAACAAAGATGAAGCAATATGCATTGCTAAAAAATGGAATGGATACCAAGTTAGCCTTTATGGTCGTGGGAATGCTTGGTTTGGGTTTGAAAAATGATAAAAGGCAATTTGAATATCATGGGGAGCATGAACATGAAGCAACAAGGACCATATTTGATTTGATTTGATTTGATGTGTGGGCACAATTATGCCTTTTTTCCCCTCCTTCCTTTTAAAGGTTCATCATCCAATCCAATCCAATAGGTGGACCTTTTGGTAACACTTGTGTCTAGTTTGCTTGATTTCATCAAGCCAATTGTCTGCAAATTCAAGATATTATCAGTTGAACTATCATGCAGGGGCAAAACCTTAAATCAGGGTTAAATCATTGTAACTTGTCTAATAAATACTTAAGTTTCTCAAGATTTGTAGGTTAGTTGAATAAAATCCATAAAGAGGTTTTGGAAAGGGGTGTTTCCTCCTCAATAATTCATAATTTATATTTATGTAATTTAACTAAACGTTTTTATTTATATTATACATTTTAATATTCTTTTTAAGTATAAAAAGTTGTCTTATATACAAGATCACTTTTAAACAGATGATGGTCGATTTATTAAAAAGATGACAAACAATCCAAACTACATAATCCGTTAAAGAAATACTATAAATAAAGAATGAAAATTAATTTTAGAAATTAGGATAATTATCGATTTAAATTTAGTTAAATATTTTGTCAAGTGTCTAATCGTAACAACATCCACACACGTTTTGCACAAGGCCTTGTAAGATGACATGACATGCCATGTTGTTGGAACCCAGATACGCTTAATCAAGATTAACAGTCTATTAGTTGAGTTTAGAGTTTGATGCGGAAGCGTATTAAACTAACAGATATGTTTGATAGATATTAGAACGCACATATATAAAGAAAACAGTAAAGAATGAAAAGGATTTCTTGAATAGTTACTGTTATTCAATATATAATAACAACACGAAGAACAAATTAAGAACTGTTGGTGTGTGAGAATATAACACTCAGATATTTGACAATAAAGTTTGAGAGTATTAGTGATTCCTTGTGTATTCGTCGTTAGGAAGATGTCAACATGAGACTTCCTTTTATACTACTCTTAGAAGACTATGAAGTTGGTCACTGTTCCTTTTACGGCATGAATAGTAAACTGGATGGTGTGAACAGTGGACTGGATGGTGTGAGCAGTTGTTTGAGCCATGCGCATTTAATGGAGCAGATGTACTATTGGTAAATGCATTAAATGGCGTAGACGTCTATTTTGTACCATGCCCTATTGAGTCCACTCAGAGCTTGACACATGTTTTGACAGTACTTTTCCATGCAAGTTGATGAACGTATCCAGTAATATCTTTCAAGTCTTCATAGAGGACCACAGAGGCTCTGTAATGAATTACAGAGGTTCTGCGGTCTGGTCCTCTGTGGAGCAGTCTTCGCCGGATTCCGAGTCTTTGGTCTTCTTTGTGCGTATGACAGAGCTTCTGTAGGAAGCCTCTGCTGCTTCTGTAGCTTCTTGACCTTGATTTCTCGGTAATGTCGGCAGAGCCTCTGTAAGAGGCTTTCTTCACTTAGCCTATTTTTCACTACTTCTAAATACTTCTATGATTAGGAAGATTGAAGCTAACAATCTCCCCCTAAGTAGTGAAAAATAAAAAATTTGAACTTGAGTTAAGTTTGGCTAAGTTAGATAAGACAGAGGTTAAACAATACCTCGAAATTTCTTTCATTTAGAAATATGCCAGAGGCATTTTACATTTGAGTA
This sequence comes from Saussurea involucrata, assembly GCA_033807775.1. NCBI lineage: Eukaryota > Viridiplantae > Streptophyta > Magnoliopsida > Asterales > Asteraceae > Saussurea > Saussurea involucrata. Next base: position 118,980,377 of record CM066322.1, read on the forward strand.
CAATGAAAGATAAAACTTTGTTTGTAGAGATTGGAGGTCTGAGAATCAGATTTTGGCATCTTTGAAATCGTTGTAGCTTCTGTTGTCTCTGCCGACTTCTCTGATTTCTTTGTAGAATCTGATGCAGAGTTCTCTTAGGCGAATTGTTGCGTCAATCTCTCTTATGATTGTATCTGCAGCATCTTTTTCCATTTTCTTTGAACCTCTGTATTTCACAAGGCTTGCTCTGAACTTGTTCAGAGTATTTGTTGCGTACTTCTGACAGTCCATGCATACAAATAGTTTAGTTTTGCCTTGAGGGTTTTGAAATACTAACCCAAACCGTGGTTCTGTGATGATTGAATTTGGTATGGCGTCTGGTGGGCAGCGATCCTCTGGTGGTCGTAGATCCAGATGTTTGAGACCAAGATCCTTTCCCAGCTGGAAATCTATCATGCTGTAGAGCAGAAGCTTTTCCCTCATCGCTTTTCTCAATACTTGATAGGCTCTGGTGTTTGCCTCTGTGTTGTAGTTGTCCTTTGTCCATTGCAGAAGGTCAGGTAGATCGTATGGATTGATGTTTCTTAAGTCAGCATCAGCGAAGGTAGATTCTGAATTGTTCTCTCTTCTGACTTTGTAAAGATTGTACCTGACCCTTGGATAGGTTCTTGTGAAGGAGAATCGGCAGAAGATCACCTTTTTGATCTTGTGAATTGAGAAAACATCTGCTTTGGTTCTTGGCTTTGTTCTCGTGAAGATGTTCTCAAATTCTTCTCTGATCCTTGGATCTGTCACATGATCTGTTGGATAGTTTGTCTGAAAGGATTGTTTGTAGAGGTATTTGTATACCACTTCTTCCATTTCTTCATGTGTTGGACCAGGTCGTGGAATTTGTCTTCTGAGACTCTCCATCTGTTGAACAACTTCTGCAGCTCTACCAGTTAAAGGAATTTCTGACAGAGGCTTCAATCCATGTGCCCAGTCAACTTCTTCGGGTTTTGGGGTTTGAAAGGCGTCAAACGCACTCTTCATCAGTTTCTCTGTTGGCTTTGACAATGTTTTCTTCTTCTTAGGCTCTTCTGTCAGTATCCCTTTGCCTTTATCTTTTGTTGTCGTGGCAGAACCTGTTGCTTCTGTGGGATTTGAGGTTTGCACTTCTGTAGGTTTGATGGAGGTTGCCTCTGTGGATTTTGACGATTGTGACTTAGAGGACTTTTGTGGCGATGGTTCTGTTGGCTTGACTTGCTCTGTAACCTCTGTTGGAGGTTGTTTGGTGACTTCTTCTGTGAGCTCAGTTTCTGTTGATGAAGTGTTTTCATTGAATCTTCTTGCCATTCTGAAAGCTAAAGTGAACCTGTGCCTTTCTTCTTCTCTCTTCACCATACGATCACTCATTGTTGTGTGCATCCTTTTCAGAATGTCAGAAGCAGAGGTCGTTGCTCTTTTTGGTTTGGTGGCAATCGACTTTCTTCTGGGTATGGTTTGGGGTGTTTCCACAGAGGTGGGTGTTTTCTCTGTGGTTGGTTCATCTGTTTCTTCCAAAGTAATTACCTCAGGGGTGGTAGTTGCCTCTGAGGTTTGCTTATCTGCTTCTGTAGTGTTGGGTTCTTCAGAGGTTGAATCCACAGAGATGGGTGTATTCTCTGTGGTTCTTTGAGTTTGTTGTTGGGTTTGTTCTTGAGGGGCTTGGCTGATTGGTTCTGCTGCGATTGGTGGAGATTGAATTCCTCTGCTCGTAGCTTTCTCCCTTAAATTCTCCCCCTCAGGATGATCTGATGGACCAGGATGGTCATCATCATCAGAGTCATCCTGACTCTTATCCGAAGTACCCTCTGCTCTGCAAGAAGTGTTGGGCTTCTTTGGCAATTCAGCTCCTGCTGCCTTCAATTTTTCACATATATCATCGCAGAGACCAATAAATGTCGCAAGCTCTGCTTCTGTCTTGAAACGCATTTTGCCGACACTTTTCTTGAAGTCCTTCACATAGTTGGCATTTGCAGTTGTGAAGGAGACAATGACTTCTGTGACCTGGTTTATGACGTTTTGTCCTAGCTCTGTTAGCTGTGCTCTGGTCATATAGTCTTTTGGCTGCATCATTGTCGTGGTTCGTATTGCCTCTGCTTGAACTTGTGATAACGCATTCTGTAAGTCTGCAGGAGTAATGCCCTCTGCTCTGTTGGATTGCGTATTCAATTGTTCAAGGAAATCTTTGACCGAGTCCCTGAACGCAGAAGTTGCAGTTGTTTCGAATTGATGAGCGGCAGAAGTGGCTGTTTCTTTGGCAGTGGTTGTTGCAGAAGACTTTATCTCTGAGATGGCGGTTTTCACCTCTGTGGACAGATCGTCCATTTTGGTGTTCAGATTCAAGAGAGCTGTAGATGTTGTCTCTGCCAAGGATTTGAAAGAGCTTTGCAACTCTTTCATTGTTTGGTTCACAGAGGTGACAAGGGTTTGGAACTCATCCCTTGATACTTGTGTTCCTTGTGTAACCTCTGGAGGAACACATTCGTCTCCAGAGTGAGTCCCTGTTCCTGGGACACCTTCGTTCACCCTTGTTTGTACGATGGGGGTGGAAGGATTTCCTTCTGATCCTCGAGAGGAAACCTGAGTTTCGTTCTCTACAGAAGTTCTGTGAAGAACAGAGTCCAAATCCACTCCAGAGGTGGGTATTGGAATGTCCTTCTGTTGACTAGGAGACTTGTCTAGAGTCTCTTCGTCTCTGTGCTTACTACTTCTCTCTGAAAGAAGGTTTGGCCTTAATGTGTGCGTGACAGAGGAAACGAATTCCTCTGTAGGGTGTTCTTGTGTGATCTGGGGCGATTGATCACGAACATTAGGTGAGTCTCTTTGAGGAGACTCCCTAGGAATGGATTCCCCGGTTTCTGTGGGCACAGAGGTTGAAAGAGTAACCTCTGGCTGGATGGGTTGGGTTAGGATCGAGCTGTGCTGCTCTTTTTCAATAACTCCTTCTGCAGCTAGACCTGCGGAGTTAGAAATGTGGGTTGCACTGGGAGTTGGGTTTGGTTGTGTGCCTTCTTCAACTTCGGCATCTTTTCTTGTTTCTTCCTCTGGTTCTGTGGAAGTTCCTTGCTCTGGTCGTAAAAGGTCATACATGTGATGAGATCCGTATAATCTCATGACATGAGGATGATAGAGACCTTTTCGTATCCAGACAGCCTCTTCTTCATCTGAATCTACCTCTGAGATTTCTATCCCTGTTTCTGTGGTTTCTTCTACAACCGTTGCCTCTGTAACTTCAGTTGTATTCCACTCAGCTTCGATTTGTTCTGTTTCTTCTGAAGCTTGGTTTGGACTTCTTCTGTGGACGTCCAATCCTTGAATGAAAGGGTTTTGTAAAATCACAGGGGTTTCGGCTGGTTGATTTCTGGGTGTTGTGTCATCTTCTTGTAGATGTGTGTCAATGCCAGAAATGAAGAAATCTTGTTCTTCTGGAGTGTGGTGGTCGAGAGGTTGTGCCGTCCACCCTTCTGTATTAAGGGTGTTTGCAATTTCGGGGTTCTGTAGGAAATCATTCAGGTCTCCTTGGTGAGCAAATCTATCTGGAGATTGATAGGGTGATTGATATCCTTCTTCTGTCATTCCCACTTATGCATCTTCTTCTTCTGCAGTTTCTCCCTCTATGATTTCCTCTTCTGCAATGGTAAACAACTTTTTAAGTGTTTTACCATGCTTCTTTTTGGTTTTCCTCCTTTTTGGTTTTGGTGCCCCTTCCTCTGTTGATTTGGATCTTTTCTTTTTCTGTTTTGTGAAAAGGGGAGGAGCAGAGGAGCCAATCTCTGTGGCATGGGGAGGTGAAGATCGATCTTCTGTAGTGCTTGTTGAGGTGCCTTCTGCAGTTTTTCTCTTCTTTGCTTTTGGAGTAGATGCAGAGGTTCTTGATGAAGACTTCTTTCCCATAAGTTCTGCACGTTTGGCTATAAAGCTGAGTTGAATAGCCATGTGTTTTGCTAACTTCTGATCCTTTTCTTCTTGAGTGGAAAGAGGTTTTGCTATCATTGTTCCTAGGGGGACACCTAAACGCGGGGGTGTCATAGGACTCGGTTTTGGAGTTCTATGATCGCGTATATACTCTTTCTGAAGGGATTTGTTCGATGCGTAGCGCAGAAGTTTCGTTGACAGAGGTCTGCAGTGTGAGTAGCCATCAGCATGATCAGTGGGGGTATTTTTGTTCATCGGGAACTGTTTGGGAGTTGGCCCTTCCATTGGCCAATTTTGGATTAGCAGCAGAGGTTCGAACAGTACTCCCAATATTCTTTGGAATTGCAGAGGTGGTAGAAAGTTGGGATCGTTCTCTTTGACCCTTTTCGAGTTGTTCTTTCTGTCGATGGTGTTTATGATCTCTTGCATCATTATGGTCGCATAATCTAGTGGAAGATCATAGTAAACCCCATACATGATGCTCAAGATTTGATGTGAGCTCTGGTCAATACTCCCTATCTTTCCTGTCAGGCATCTGTTAAGAATAGAGAACAAAGTGTTCCACAGAGGTGGTAATCGGCCTCTGCGGAAGTCATTTCTCTTCCGTAGTTGGGTGTTGTACCCAAGCATTTCCACGAATCGACAGAGCTCTTCGTCTGTTGGTTGCTCTGCATAACCTTTCAATCCCAGAAGACCCCTTGTTGGTAGGTTGAATTCAAGTGAGAACATTGTTCTGTTGAACTTGATTTCAAGATGCTCAGATTTATCAGGTCTTGAAATGTACCCTTTGATAAGAGAATCGTCTTTATCAAATCAGCAGCTTTGCCAAAATTGGTTCAAATAACGGACTGGAATTTTGTTCGGGGTTCTTGATAGTAGAGGGAAGAGGACATGGTTTTCCATGATGTTCAGAAGTATGGCATGGGCTTCGCCGAAAGTAGTGGGTGAGGGGACCAAATAGCAGTTGTTGGATTTGATAGGAAGAGTGGCTTCGAAATGATCCTTAGCTATGAAGTTTTGCAAGTGTGTCGTCGGAGCAAAGTCTGCGGAGTCCCCGGAATCTTGTTGTTCAATATCTCTTGCAAGGCTGGGGTTTTCAGAACGTTCTGAATGAGCAGGGGAGTTTTCCGTTGAGTTCGCCGGAGAGAGTTCAGAGGATGTAGCTCGAGAAGATGAAGCCATTTGCAAGTGTTTTGCAGGGTATCGCCGGAGAAGAAGATGAGAGTTTGTAAAAAGTTTTATGAGAGGGTAAGGTTTGTTTTTATAGGATGGTAAAACGGTAGACTTCGAAAGGGTAAAATATATGGCAATGGATTAAAGTTTGGAATCCGCACTCGAGTTTGAGCGGCGGGTTCAACTTACCAAAAAAACGTTCCATGTTTGCTCAATGAAAATGGGACACGTAGGCCATGTCAGAAGATGACAGGACGTCGTGCGCGGCCCATTAATGCTAGGCGCGTGGAGTTGTTCTTAGCCATATGAGTTTCACTCTCAGTAAAAGTAACCGTTATTACCACAGATAACAAAATGGCAGAACTTTTGTGTTTTACAGAAGCTCTGTGATTTTGAAAATCTTAGAGTTTTAACCTTCTCATATATCTCATTGTTATCATGACTTTGAAGATTCTTCTTTGAACGAAAACGTTTGTAAAGATATTGGAGAGGATTAATAGGATTTTGTCAAGAAATTTTACTCACAGAGGTTTTGTAGCTCTGATGGAACTTGCAGAAGCTCTGTGAGAGCCAGCAGAAGCTCTATGAGAGAAAAAATCTTATAACTTGAATTCTATTAATTTTATGATCATCCAATTTTTGATCTGTGTTAAGAGATGTTTTTCGCACATTTTTGAAGGTTGGTGTCCGATAAAACTATTTTGATAAACGTTTTGTTCGAGAAGGTCATGGTGTGTGTTGTCGGTTTTCGAGATAACATTCCAAAAGATTGACAGAGGGTTAATTTGTGATCACAGAGCATATTTCCTGCAGAAGCTCTGTTGAGCTCAGCAGAAGCTCTATGACCTTAAATTTCTCCTATTTCGAATTTTGTTAAATCTTTTGAACTTTTGATTTTTGAAATGTTATTCACAGTATATTTAGGACATATTTGACAATTCTTGTCCTAGAAAACTGTTTTCTAAAAACCTTTCATGCGAGAGACATACCTTTTGGTTCTTCTGTTCTCGGCAGTTTTGTCTTTCTTCTGTCGATGGAGAATTATCGACATTCTTCTTCGGCTTTCCTTTGAGAGATTTACCTCTGTAGATCATCTCAGGGCCCCTTTTGCTCCCCCTTGATCTAATCACTTCTGTAGATCAAGAATTTTCCTTTTGCTCCCCCTTGATCTAATCACCTCTGTAGATCAAGTAATTTCCTTTTGCTCCCCCTTGACCTATGCTTGGATCAAAGAATGATAAGTTTTGCATAGAACATAGGTCATAGTCTTTCAGAGGTTCTGTAGGGGTCGCCAGAGGTTCTGAGTTGACTTACAGAAGCTCTGTGATTTTAAGAACTATTTAAGGTTTTAAGAATTTACATACAGAAGTAGAATCAATCAAAGCAATAAATTAAGCAATGTATTTACTTATTATTTACAGAATATAAAACTATACTTACTGAGGATTTTCACACCATGTTAATCATTCCTATCTTACCCACCAAGAAGTTGAATCTTTTCTCGTCTAGTGCTTTGGTGAATAAGTCAGCGAGTTGATATTCTGTGGGCACAAAATGCATTTCGATTGTACCGTATTCAACATGATGTTTCAAGAAGTGATACCTTATATCGATATGCTTGGTTTTTGAGTGTTGCACAGGGTTGGCAGAGATAGCAATAGCACTTTTGGAATCGCAGAAGATGGGTATTTTGAACAGAATGTGGCCGTAGTCTTTTAGCTGAGTCTTCATCCATAGAACCTGAGAACAACAGCTAGCGGCAGCAACGTATTCAGCTTCTGCAGTGGATGTGGAAACACAATTCTGCTTCTTGGAGGTCCAACTGACTAGTTTACCACCTAGGAATTGACAACTCCCAGAGGTACTCTTTCTGTCGAGCATGCATCCTCCATAGTCTGAATCTGTATAAGCTTTAAGACCAAAACCAGAGTTCTGTGGATACCAGAGACCAAGATTTTTGGTCCCTTTTAGGTATCTAAAGATTCTTTTTACGGCATCATAATGTGATTTCTTTGGATTAGCTTGATAGCGTGCACAGAGACATGTGGCATGCATAATGTCAGGTCTGCTTGCTGTTAAGTATAACAGAGATCCAATCATGCCTCTGTAGAGAGTGCATTCTACAGAGATGCCATCTGAATCTAAGAATAACTTGTTTCCAGTGGCCATTGGAGTTTTCATTGCAGAGGCATCAGAGAAGCTATACTTGGAAAGAATGTCAGAGACATATTTAGCTTGATTTATAAAAATTCCCTCTGATGATTGTTTGACTTGGAGTCCGAGGAAGAAAGTTAATTCTCCCATCATACTCATTTCAAACTCACTCTGCATGAGTTTTTCAAATCTTTTACACTCTTCTGAATTAGTAGACCCAAAAATTATGTCATCTACGTATATTTGTACAAGCATTATCTCACTACTTTTGCGTTTATAGAATAAGGTAGTATCTGTTGTACCTCTGTTGTAACCATTGACTAGAAGAAAGGTAGAAAGTCGTTCATACCATGCTCGTGGAGCCTGTTTCAGTCCATATAGAGCTTTTTCAAGGTAGTATACATGCCTTGGAAACTTTGAGCTTTCAAATCCTGGTGGCTGATTAACGTAGACCTCTTCTTGGATTTCACCGTTGAGAAAAGCTGATTTTACGTCCATCTGATAGACTTTAAAACCTCTGTGGGCTGCGAAGGCTAAGAATATTCTTATTGCTTCGAGCCGTGCGACAGGGGCAAAAGTTTCATCGTAGTCTATGCCTTCTTCTTGTCTATATCCCTTTGCTACTAATCTTGCTTTGTTTCTGATAACCACTCCATCTTCATCCTTCTTGTTTCTGTAGACCCATTTAGTCCCAATGGCCTGTTTTCCTCTTGGCAGAGGTACTAGAGTCCATACTCTGTTACGCTCAAATTGCAAAAGTTCTTCTTGCATGGCGTCTACCCAGTTTGGGTCATCTAGGGCTTCAGAAATCTTCTTTGGTTCTATCACACTAATAAAATTTGTAAAGAAACAAAAGTTAGCAGTGGCAGACCTTGTTTTTACTGCGTCAGAAGGTTCTCCGATTATTTGGCTTGGAGGATGGCTTTTTGTCCATTGAGTTGTGCGTGGAAGATGATCATCAATGTCATTCAGACTTTCTTTAGAGACTTCTTGTGTTTCTTCTTGTGTAGCCTCTGTTGTTCTTCGTGCCTTGGTAGTTGATTCTACCGTTTGTGGAATGATTGGTATGAGTGGTGGTGGAGTTTTTTCCTCTGAGGACGTATAGTCTTGGTCCTCGATTTCCTCTGTAATTGGTTCTTCTGTGGTTTGTGCAGCTTCTGTGGTCGTTTTCCTTGATGTTTCATCTTCTGCACTTTCTTCTGCTTCGGCAATTGCATCTGTAGTATGTACAGAAGAAGATGAAGCATTATTAGGACCAGTTAGAGACAAACCTGTAGGATTTTGTCCGACAGAGGATGGTTCTTCAGAAACCCTGATTGTTCCAACAGAAGGATCAATGTTTTCGTTGAGCATCTCTAAAAATAGAAGATCCAAGTCTTCTTTTGCTCGTGAGATGACAGAGGATTTCCCTTTAATTCCGAGTTCTGAACTGATTTGTTCAGAAGTCATTTGGAATGAATCATCAAAAGAAACATTGATGCTTTCTACAATCTTGTGAGACTTTGTAAGGAATGTTCTGTAGGCTTTGGAAGTGGCAGAGTATCCAATGAATTTGCCTTCATCTGCTTTTACATCAAACTTTCCTCTTGAATCTCTGTCGTTTAAGACGAAGCATTTGCATCCGAATACATGGAAAAATTTGATGTTTGGCCGCCGTTTGTTAAGCAATTCGTAAGGCGTCTTGAGGTGTCTTTTCACAATGGTTGATCGATTTTGAGTATAACACGCAGTAGAAATTGCTTCTGCCCAAAAGTTCATTGATAATCCACATGCTGACATCATAGTTCTTGCGGCTTCCACAAGTGTTCGATTTTTTCTTTCGACAACACCGTTCTGTTGTGGAGTGCGAGCTGCAGAGAAGTTCTGTGATATTCCTTCTGTTGAAAGATAGGCTTCAATGACAGAGTTTTTAAATTCTGTGCCATTGTCACTTCTTAACTTCTGTATTCTGCAATTATAAAGAACTTGGATTCTTTTCATTAGATTTATCAATATATTTGGAACATCTGATTTCTTTCTAACGAATTCAACCCATGTGAAACGCGAATACTCATCAATTAGGACAAGTATGTATTTCTTGCCACCTAGGCTCTGTATGGCAATGGGACCGCAGAGGTCGACATGAAGCATGTACAGAGGTCTAGTGCTAGATACATCTGTTTTGCCTTTGTGGGAAGCTCTTTTGAGTTTTCCCATCTCACAGGCAGAACATAAATGATCCTTATTGAATTTAACATTTGGCAAACCTTTAACTAGATCAAGTTTGACCAGTTTTTCCAATGTGTGAAAATTTAAGTGACAGAACCTGTTGTGCCATAACCAGGCTTCTTCACTTTTGCAGGCAACAAGGCAAACTTTGTCTTTGTTCTTTGAGTTGAAGTTCATTAGATATAGATCACCTATTCTTTCAGCTCGCAGAAGTTCCATACTTGTTTCTTCACTTTGTAGAGAGCAGAAAGTTCTTTTGAACAACACATTGAATCCTGTATCACAAAGTTGACTTACACTGAGTAGGTTGTGCTTAAGGCCATCCACATATGCAACTTTGTATACAGAAACGTCTTCTTTCCTTATGACTCCATAGCCTTTTATGTGTCCTTTCTTGTTGTCTCCAAAAGTCACAGATCCACCATCTTGTGTTTCTTTGTACGTGGATAGTGCACTTCTGTCACCAGTCATGTGCCTTGAGCATCCGGAGTCTAGATACCAGATTGGCACATATTTCTTCTGCAGGACAATCACAGAGATTTAGGTACCCATATCCATATGGGTCCAATATTGTTAGAGTTTTTCAAGTTTTCCTTGGCATTCTTGAAATACATTTTGTTCTCTGCAGAAGAGTCAGATTGTTTCTTTGTGGGATTTGACTTTTGAATTGTCGTAGAGAGTAAACAGACTTGACTTGAAAAATGATTATTAAGTTTAGACATAAGATCAAAGCAATGACAGTATTGAATATGAGATGTAATTTGCTTGAACTTTTCATTGAACTTTTTAAACTCAGCCACAGAGGCATTACATTCTTTCTTTACATTAGATTTCCTATTACTAGAAGATCTATGAATACTCTAATGTTGTTTGCAAAAGCTCTGTTTAGGATCTGCCTTCTGTGGGTTGCTTCTGTGGTGAACTTCTTTCATCACTGTCACAGAAGAAAAAGATTTATTAACCTTGGGTTTTGAAAATCTAGAACTTATAGGATCAATAGAGGTCTTCTGTAACATTTTAAGCTCAGCAGAGGTTTTGATATGTAGATTCAATTTTAGAAAGTCTTGGCAGATTGGAATCTCTGTGAGTTTCTCTTTTGGAGAAATAGTTCTGTGAGGAACTTCAGAGGAGAATTTGACATCCTCTGTGTCACAGTGAATTATCCCTGATTTGAAATCAGTCTCTGAGTTGTCAGAGGATGAATCGTCCTCGTATACAGAGGTTGAGTCAATTCTTTCAATAGAGGCTGGATTTTCTGAGCATGTATCGTACGAGCTTTCTTCCTCTGTAGAATAGTTTTCATAGATTGCAGAGGTTTCTAATAAGATTTCTTCAGTGAGAGTTTTATCTATAGAAGATGTACAGAAATTTTCTAAAACGCTTGATTTCCATATTTCCAAAATTTCTTTTTCAATTAAATTTTTAAAGTTTTCTTCTGAAAAAATGGGTTTAAACTCAGGAGCTTCTGCTGATAATTTCTTTTCAACGTTTATCAAACAGACAAAAGCAACCTGTGTTTGGGTCTCTGGTTTACCAAACTTGAAGATACCAATCTGATCTTGTGTTTTCAGATATTTCTTTGGTTTGATACCTCTATTGACAGAGGTTGAAGATGATGAGTCTGTGTTTTCAAACCACACGTTAATCATCTTCTTATGTTTCTTCAAGTAAGGATCCACAGAGATTTTCGCCCGTTTGCTTACAGAGATTAGATTTGGAAAATCTGGTTTGTTTGTTTTTCCAATCACAAATAACGAGGACAGAGGTTTGTTTCTTTTGCCTTCAACACCTAGGGTGATATCATCATACCCTATACCTCGTCTCCCTATTTGTGAGTTTATTTTTTCATAAACTTTCTGTGCATCTTTATAGTTTTTAAGCAAAACTTCTCTTCTGAGTAAATCTTGCCATAATACCTCTCTTTCTCTTTGAAAGTATTCTTTAAGAGCTCTTATGTCAGTAGTTTCGCTCATTGAAACTGAAAGTTCTTTTGTTTTATCTTTTAAAGTATTGGTTAATTCAGAAATTTGTTTTTTTAAAGGATCTAGAGTTTTGTTCCAATTCTTTTCTATTCTCTTTTTTTCCTCAAAAATCTTTGCTTTTTCTTGAGTGAGAAGCCGTACTTCTCTCTCATTGAAAGTGAGTCTTTTCTGAATACTTTGATTTATCTCTTTCAGTTCAATTAATTCAATGTTAATTCTAAGTGTATTATCATCTACAGAGGTAATACAAGAGTTGGAATTTGAAGTAGATACCTCAGAGTCAGTGCAGGAGTCGACTTCTGCCATGCCACAAAAGAGGGCATTAGCGGTATGTTCATCGTCAGAAGTAGAGTCTGACTGGAAGTCTTCTGTGTTCTCCTCAGAATGTCCTTTTGCCATTAAGGATTTTTTAGCATAATATTCGGCTTTCTTTTTGTAGAAAGCAGAGTCCCTCTGTGGGCGATTTGATCTGCTTCTGCATTCATTCGACTTCTGTAGGTCTCCGCCTTTCTCTGATCTACATTCATTTGCATAGTGACCAGGTTTGCCGCACTTGTAGCATTCTTGCTGCGTGTGGCTTACCGAGTCATTTGACCTCTGTCGGTCATTCCCTCTGTAATTTCTATCGCTTGACCTCTGTCGGCCACTTGATTCTTCTCCTCTTCTGTCATCTCTTCTGTTGTCTCTTCTGTCATCCTGGTTTTTTCTATCATATCTTTCATTTTCGGAACCTCTTCTGTTTCCTCTGAACTCTTTTGTCAATAGAGCTAAAGATTTAGCTAGTGACGCAAGAGTTATTTCCTTTTCTGCTTGCTCTTCTTCTTCACTGTCAATTATCACCATCTTCTTCTCCTCTGTGGCTTTATCATTTCTTGGTCTCTGTGCATCCTCTTTAGTTTTACTAACCAATGCATATGGTGCAATGGTTAGTGTTTTAGCCTGTGCTATCTGAGGTTCTTGTGCGGCTAATGTTCCGTAAAGATCAGAGAGAGTCCAGGTGTCTAGATCCTGATTTGTCTGTAGGGACATAGACAGCTGGAGCCATTCTTCATTTAGACTTTTTAAAAACATGACATTGTTTTCTTCAGAAGTTCTGTCAATGCCTGATTTTCTGCACTGGTTGATTAGAGAGTTGAATCTGTCGTATGTTGTTTGCAGAGATTCTGTTGCAGAGGCTTTGAATGCATGATATTCATTGATGTACTGTGCTCTTCGGTTTTTTTGTGTTTTAGCACCTCCTTCCAACTGTCTTTCCAGTTCTTTCCACAGATCATGCGCACATGAATCCAAGGATTGAAAGAGTTCGTTGGGTATTGCCATAATTAATGTCCTCTTGGTTTTCTGAGCAACTTCATCTTCTGCTTTATCTTCGGTTGACCACTCCCCTTTTGGCTTTGGTTTTTGATGTTCGGGGATTTCGGCAGATTCAGCAGTAGCAGGTATACGAGGTACTACTGTCATGGGAATAGGGGGAGGATTGTACATATATTGTACTTGATTTTTTTCAGTGCCCTCGAAAAAATGGACCATTCTTATTTTCCACTGAGGATACTCATCTCGAAGGAGAGTAGGAGGTTTAGTGAGAGAACCAGTAGTAAAGAAATTATTTGTATTTGTCATTTGAAGATTTTAGAAAGAAAGTATGACTAAAGAGTTACTTCGATGAGCTTGAAGATTTTCTGGGTTTAAGCAGTTTCCAGACACAATTTTAAATCTCAATAATATCTATCAAGAGTCTTGATAAGTGGATCACTTGATATTGAAAATCAAGGAAGGCTCTGATACCAATTGTTGGAACCCAGATACGCTTAATCAAGATTAACAGTCTATTAGTTGAGTTTAGAGTTTGATGCGGAAGCGTATTAAACTAACAGATATGTTTGATAGATATTAGAACGCACATATATAAAGAAAACAGTAAAGAATGAAAAGGATTTCTTGAACAGTTACTGTTATTCAATATATAATAACAACACGAAGAACAGATTAAGAACTGTTGGTGTGTGAGAATATAACACTCAGATATTTGACAATAAAGTTTGAGAGTATTAGTGATTCCTTGTGTATTCGTCGTTAGGAAGATCTCAACATGAGACTTCCTTTTATACTACTCTTATAAGACTATGAAGTTGGTCACTGTTCCTTTTACGGCATGAATAGTAAACTGGATGGTGTGAACAGTGGACTGGATGGTGTGAGCAGTTGTTTGAGCCATGCGCATTTAATGGAGCAGATGTACTATTGGTAAATGCATTAAATGGCACAGACGTCTATTTTGTACCATGCCCTATTGAGTCCACTCAGAGCTTGACACGTGTTTTGACAGTACTTTTCCATGCAAGTTGATGAACGTATCCAGTAATATCTTCCAAGTCTTCATAGAGGACCACAGAGGCTCTGTAATGAATTACAGAGGTTCTGCGGTCTGGTCCTCTGTGGAGCAGTCTTCGCCGGATTCCGAGTCTTTGGTCTTCTTTGTGCGTATGACAGAGCTTCTGTAGGAAGCCTCTGCTGCTTCTGTAGCTTCTTGACCTTGATTTCTCGGTAATGTCGGCAGAGCCTCTGTAAGAGGCTTTCTTCACTTAGCCTATTTTTCACTACTTCTAAATACTTCTATGATTAGGAAGATTGAAGCTAACACATGTGACTTGCAAGGTCTTGCAAGTCTAGCAACTCCTTTCACAATTAGAAAGACTTTTCACAAACAAATATATATTAAACAAATCTATTTTTGTTTAATTTAATTAATTAATTTGTTTGTTTAAACATTAATTATTAATATGTTTATAAAATTTAATTCATTTATTAGTATATTTGAACATTTTTTTTATTATTATTAAAATTTCTTACCCAAACTTTATTTAAAAAATGATATTTTTATGCAATGTTTTTTATTTAAACTACTAATTGCAAACCAATTTAGTGGAAGAAATTTGGAGTCGATTTGGAGAAGAAAATAATTAGTAATGTAATGTTTATTGTGTATTTTGTGTAATATTTGTATTTTAGTAAACGTTGCATGCTTTCAATATATCCATGTATTTTATTTGTTAATTAAATTATATTTACACAAAATATAGTAAAAGAAAACAAAAGTAAAATTTTAGTTATCTATATTTTATAATTAATTTATTAGATATATTATAATTATCTATATTATTTATATTATAATTTATTACTTTAAAAGTAGTTTGGTCTTGCATCGGCGTGGAAGGTGTTATTGCAAAGCTGATGTGACACTTTAAAAAGGAGTGTGGTCTTCCAGGAGTGTGTATGGTCTAAGAGATACTATTTAAATACCCAATAATCTCATTATATCTTTTAGATTTTTTTAATTCTTTTAATTTTATATAATTCACATTTTTTCCAAGTTTTGTATAATTTTTTTTCTCACACATGTGACATCCATAATCAATCCAAATCAATTTTGTCTCTATTTATTGGATCCACATTTTGAATTACATGTCATTAATTACATTTATCATATGATCTGTTACGTATCATAAAAGATCCACTTTGTGAATATTAATATATAGGATTGCAAGTATAAGTTATGCATTATCACATCTAAATATATACGTGTGAGTATAATTGATGTATATCACATGTGATAATATTTGCATCACAATAAAATGTATTAATGTAAATATTTGCATCACTTATGATTAACAAAAATATCTACAATTGTCACATGATTGATACTGTTAATGCAAAAAATCGTTCAAAATAACAACTTAAGGTTGATGTGGACTTTAACAACTAAAGAAATGGATCTCTAGACCAATCAACACAATCGCAAGTAGAAAAGTAAATAAGACAAGAGATTTGGTGACGCGGAAAACCCCAAAACGAGGGAAACAACCGCGGTCGACTTGTAAGAGTCGACGGTGCACTATAGTCGCCAAACAGGGGCGAAAATCCTTTTGTAACAAGTGTTTCGTGTACAACAGATTACAATAAGAAGGAAAATAAACTTAATCGTGTGAAAAAGTCGTGCGTCATGCGTAAAACATGCGAAATAGACTGTTGACGTGCGGTTCGAACTGCTGTCGTGCGAGGTTGCTTCAACGATATTTGTTCGAATGCTCTGTAGATTATTGCGGTGTTTTTGATGTGTAATAGCTTGGAAACAGATGAAACAGATAACATATATCTTTTTCGGTTGTAGAGCAGGCCTTTATATAGCTTCCGCTGGTCATTAAATGTGTCTTGATGGCTTGTTTCGTAACCGCTGTCGGGCCTTTAATTCCATTGATAGTTTGTCCGTTACGGGCCGTTTGCACCATGAATGCTCGTGGACCTGCATTAATGAACATAAGAAACGGGTGTTGACTGTTAACGGTTAGTGTAATCGTACGATCGTCGTAAGTCTCGAACGTCGGTCGCATGGAAACGTACGACCGAGTACTCGTCTGTATAAAAACGTACGATCGAGTACTCGCCGGTAAACAACTTGTAAGACCGTATCTTAAAACAAGAGTGGTCTTATGAAAATGTTATATGAGTTTTCTATCGTCGGTCGTGAGGTGTGATTTTTTACCCAAACAGTTTGCCCCCAAAATTTGAATTTTAGGCGTGAAATTCGAATTTTAAATCTGACGAAGTGTTTTGACACGTGTCGCATGGGGAGAGAATCTGGTCGAATCTCAACCGTCTTGGTTCGATTCGGATTGGAGGAAACGAAAGGGTCGTGACGTCACGACGGTGTGTCAGAGGCGTGGAGCCGTTTTAGGACAGGTGTCGCCCATCGGCATGATGCATGCGAAAAGGCGTTGGACAGGTGTCGACCATCTAGAGGGTCGACCTGACATGATCTTTGCCATAAATAGCGTGATTCAGGGAATCGTTTTCTTTTTACGTTCGCTTTCGTTTTTAGGAAAGGATTTCGGAGATATTTGCTTGCCATTGTTACGTGTGCTTCGAGTGTTTATAAGTTTAGAAGAAATTTTTTCGTATTCTTCAAGTTTTTAGAGAAAAATGTCGATCGAACCAGCGAGCACCATTGATGGTCGGGAGAGTTTAGAGGCCTTTAGGACCTTGTCCGGTACTCCTGATGCCGTTCAAATATATTCGTCGGGTCAGTTCCGACCGTCCGATTGTCCGAATGGACACTTTGTTATGTATGAGTACCCATTCAAAGTGGGTTTCAAATGGCCATTTTCCTCTTTGGCTAGAGATTTCTTGGCCAGGTTTTCTTTATCTCCTTCCCAAATGATGCCGCAGTTCTGGCGGATCATTTTCGTGATCGATAGGGTCACCAACGAGTGGGTGCCGTCGTTCAATGTGGACAACTTGTTGGCGGCGTACACGGTGAAGGTGGATGGTTACCACCATTATAGTTGTGCAGAATACCCAGGCCAACGATTGTTGGTCCCGAAAGGCCTATACAAGTTTGTAGAAGGGGGGGGGGGGTTGAATACAAACACACAGATTTTACTTTTCTAAATTGTTTATTGATAAATCATTAACAATTTACAGCTTGTTGCGGAGACAAGATTAAGGATAAACCTAAATCTAAACAAGTTGGAACACTAAGGTTTCTTGCACTAAGAAAGATAAGGAAATTACTAATAATAACCTATCTTGAGATAAGAGATATGAACTTGTCCAGAGTTAGCAAGTTACTTCAAATGAAGTGAGTTCATCTCTTTATATACTGCATGCATTTAATGCAAGTCAGTATATACTTTACACGTGTCATCAGCTGGTTGGTTGCATGTCATTGACCTTGGTTGACAACCTTAGTAGCCGTAAGGATGAACAGTGTAGTATCAGAGTGGTTGTACGATTTCAGATATTCGGAGGTTCTTTTCTGACATTTCGTACGGATGCGTGCAAGGGTGGTTAAGACAAAAGTACTTTGTACGGAGGACTTCATGATCAGCTTTCGTTGATTCAGCGATTATCATTTACTATTCAGCAGATGATAAAGTTCAGCGATAGCTGAAGTCTTGTACTTGATACTTCACGTTGAGTGGACAAATCTGAGTCTTCGCTGATCCGCATCAGTTCATTAGGAGACTTGTCGCTGGTTCTTGAGCTTGATCTTCGACTTCAGCGTAGAACCTTTGTTGACGTGAAACTTGTCTTCAGGGATCATAAGTAAACAACTAACTTATCAGCGATCATCATAATGACTGAACAGACTCAGCGCATTAATGATGAACAGTGTTCGCTGAATGTTTAATCTAAAAAGCGAGAGTTCCTATCAGCGGTACTGTAAGATCTTAGTACTTATCAGCGATAGTGAAACTCTGATACATATTGTTTACTTACAATTTTCACTAAGTATATAAGAGAGGGTCATTATCAAATCACTGAGGGTTTGGATCAACAATCTCCCCCTATTTGATTATGACATAGCAACAAAGAAAATTGCTATTTAATGAAAACATAAGGATAAAAAGAACTCATAAAATATTTGTCCCTTTTACTGTTTTCTGGGATCTTTTCAGTACTGATGGAGTAAAGTACATTCGCTGAAATCTTTCTTTAAAATATTGAATCAGGTTACAATGAAGAACAGAAAGATTACAAGTACAAGCGAAATAATTTACAAGTACAGAAGGATAACTGATACAATAGAGAAAAAGGAGATTATATCAGTTTTCAAAAGGTTCTTCCTTAATGAGAAGTTCATCAAGGGTCGTCTTTTCAGTGGGGATCATCCAGTCAGGGACATTTACTCCTTGATTCTTTAACTTCAGAGCAGCTTCAAAAATCAAGGGTTTCAGGTGTCTAGCTTTGATGTCGCGTCTGACTTCACACCAGTATACGAGATCTCTGAGTTGTTCGATGGGAGCGATTTGGAGCTCAGAGACACGTTGAAAGTGATGATTTCCATCATAGTCTAAAAAGAATATACCATATGGATCACTTACTACTGTGCCAGGGATGAAGGTTTCTCCAGGTGGTAGGGAGGTGTCAAGCATTGAAAGATCAGCATCAGGGCCAAGAACTTCAGCACGAGAGAAACCAATACCTGTTTCATTTCGAATGATTGGACCTGAATCAGAAACTTTCTTCTTCTTAGCAGAGGCTTTCTTCGGTTGAGGAAGAGTAGGAGGGATATCCACAGCAGATGAAAGCAAGTCGATCTGTTTGTTTAAGATCATCTCAACATGGCTTTTGAATTTTGAGCGTGATCCCTGAATGGCTAATTTTGTTTCTAACCATTCAGAGAGACCAAACTTTTCTAATGAAGCAGCATAGAAGGTTTGCTTGGTTTTGTCATCTCTGTAGATATCCACTTCAACAACAGGAACATCAATGAACATTTTTCCTCTGATGTTGGCTTTGATTATCTTGGATGGTCTTGATCGATAGGTCAGCATTTGATTTGCCCATTCCAAGGTTGTATCAGAGACCTTTGTCTTTTCTCTAACGATTTCTTGAGCATTATCCCAGAGCTGACGTTGAACATCAATGGGAACTCTTTTCAGCTTGGGGTCTTTGATTGATCGTTGAGTAAGCTTTATAGCGTATTCTCTGTCTTTTTCTTCTGCTTCCTTTCTTTCAGCGATGAGGCGTTCAGCTCTGAGGTGTTCCTTGTATTCAACTTTTGAAATTCTGAACTTTGGAGGAACAGAAGGCAGTTGATCACGCCTTAGAATGATTCGCTGATCCTCGAATCGCTTTATTATTTCTTCTCTTCTCTTTTGATCCTTTTCACTCAGCTTTTGAGGAGCTGAGGAAGGTCTGTTTCTGTGCGAGAGAGGTTGTTCTTCTGGTTCATCAGTGTCAGAGATCAAATCCAAGACTGGGATTATGTCTTCAGCGGCAGCTGGAATTATTGGTGAAGTCGCAGTTGTAGAGCCTTCAGCGATATCCTCAAACAGGGGAGAGGACTAGCTGAAACGCAGCGATCTTACTAATAAGAACTGGGTAGAAGTACTTGGGTAGAAAAGATAGAAAAAGAATGTGGATGTGTAGAGAGGTTGTTGAGTAGAGAACTGATTGTGTATTGAGATGTTCAGGGAAGGAATATAAGTAAAGTTTAGTGTACCTGACAAACCGGCTTTTCAAGCAAGATCGCCAGATTTTCATCTTTAGCGAGGCCTTTGCCTTTGCTTTTCTCAGCACCAGAGGCTGAGGGCTTTGTCTTTGTCTTCTCCCCTGAAGGTTCTTTTATTGAGATTCCCTTAAGAGCTTTGATCCTTGGGGCAGGTTTGACGATAAAGAAATCATCATCATCTTCATCATCATCATCATCCTTTCTTGGAGAGAAGGATGGTTCATCTTCAGGGATGTCGATGTCTTCATCTTCTTCTGCTTCGGATTCCTCAGCATCTTCTTCGAGTTGCCCCCCCTCAGATACAGAGGCGAGCTTCTCGGTTCCCTCAGGGTTTTCATCTCCCTGAGGTCCAGCGGTTAGATCTTCATTCCTCTCTCCCCTGATAGATTCATCATGGGAAAGGTCTTCAGCGCTTTTGTTTAGATCTTCAGCGCTCTTCTCAAGATTTTCAGCGCTCTTCTCCCTGGTATGTTCAGCGCTCTTCTCCCCCTCTTTCTCATGATGACTGGGGGAGGAATGGGTAGACTCAGGCGTGATTTTCTTCAGCTCTGTGCGATCCGCCGCTGTGAAAGATTCCAAAATAGGTGCAGGGGCAGGAGCAGGAGCTGGATTATTTGCTTTGTTGACCAGCGTCTCGATCATCGTCTTCATAGAACTAACGTCGGTCTTTAAAGAGCCTAAGTTAGTCTTGACCGCTGACATATCACCCTCGAGTGTTCCAACCGATGTCTTCAGCGTTGTTACTTCGCTGGACACGGTCGAAACTGAGCTTTTGAGGCTGGTGTAGTCAGTGTAGATGTCAGAGAGCACTTTGGCAAAATCGGCGAGAGTCTTATCAAGTCCCTTGATGTCTTCAGTGGAAGCTTTCTTCTCCACCACCGTTGTCAGCTTTGTCAAATTTTCTCCAGCGTTTGTTACAGCTGTAGAATTGTTGGAGAGTGTGGTGGTGAGACTGGTCAGCTTTGTTTCCACGGACTTCAGAGACTCGTTGATGTCTCCCAAATTAGGACCTGTAATACATAAGTACTTGTGAACAAAGGAAAGCTCAGAAGTTTCATGTAACGTCCCAAAAATTACAAGCAAATTTAAATTTTTAAATAAACATTTCATTTATAACAACTCATTAAATGATCCCAACGTTTCGTTTGCAAACTCATAATTAATATCTTCATAATAAAAACCAGCGGAATAAACGTTTAATTATTAAAAACCATAAAGCAACCAGCTCTCCTCGCGCGCCAGTGTGTACTCGTCACGCCTTGGAGTCGCCCGTACCTGAAACCACAGTTTATTGGGAAAGGGTAAGCACGAAGCTTAGTGAATTCAAACACCATAAGTAACACAGTTATTTCCACACCACCATAAACAGATAATTGCACATAAACAGCATACAAGTCTACGAACAAATCATAGACGTGCATACTCACACCAACCCACCTAATAGGCACACGTCGGTCCCACCGACCACACGACAACCGTGCAAACGCAACCCGGCACCCCCGGGTTCATACGCCACCCGCGTATACAACCTTCGGTCCCACCGAATTACTACGCCACCCGCGTATGTGACCCTCGGCCCCGCCGAACTCCTACGCCACCCGCGTAGTCACAACAATAATGTCCGACTAAACACCCCACTATTTAACCCCGCATCAAAATCAAATAGAACTACCACATACATACACGACGTAATGTAAAAAAATAACCGACATTAGTTATAGTGAGAGAACTCACCTCGAATGCGCGCCTAGCTCAACAATACAAACTCAAGCTTCCCAATTACGGTCACTTCCCAGCACCTAAACGCACGTTAAAACGTATCAATACGAGACCCGGACCCTACGACACGACACCCGCTTAAACTGTCACTAAAACTACTTCCCGGTCTCGCCAAACAGGTCTGTTCGGGACCTGTTTCGACCTCCTTAAACCCAGTAAATCCTCAATATTATTACATGGTCAGAAAGTACTATGAGTTAGGGTTCCAAGGACATATTATACGCCTCCTAACGATTTTTCTACCATTTATTATGGATTTTACAAAAACAGTTCCCCGAACAGCGAAAATCAGCACCTTTCAGTATAAAATGACATTTTGACCAATGCTACGTCCCGAACTGGGCTTCGCACAATACACAGAAAAGTTTATAGACTCAAAAAGGGAACTTTTGGCGCTGGTTTCACCCAGATACGAGTTACGAGCAAAAAGTTATGGTCAAACGAAAACTGGACAGCACACTTAGAATTTTCATAAAATCACGATTTATAAAAACGGTTCAAGGCTTAATCGATTCGGGATTTACGCTAAGAGTGTTACCCACTGCCACCGCCCTCCACCCACAGCCACCGTAGCGACGGCGTGCGGCGGTGATGGTCTCTCCGGAAAAACGAAAAGGAAAAAGGAAAAGAAACGAGACGAACGAGAGAGTTACTTACCTCACGACGACGTCTCACCACCACAACCAAACCTCTCTCTCTCGATCCCTCCGACGACAGCAGGTGGTGGCGGTCTCCGGCGACAGCAGCAGCGGTGGCGAGGGTGGCTGCCGCTGGTTCTTTCTTCTCCTCTCTCTCCTTCTCGCGATCTCTCTCTCTCTCTTCGTTTCTCACTCTCTCGGCCGCACCACACAAGGAGAAAAGAAAGGGTTGTAGGGTTTAGGGTGATGGTTTGGTTTGCTTGATTCACAAGGAAAAAGGAACGAGAATGGGTTTCAGCCATGGGCCGAGACCCATGCAACAAGTTTCCAAGATTTGCACAATGGCCCCTCCATTACACCTTATCTCACAATCTACACAAAAAGACACTTAAGCTAACATTTTGGTCCCTTTTGACACCAAACCACTAACCAAAACAATTAAAGGTAAACATTTTAAATTATAAAAATTAATTAATAAACGTACCGGGACACGGGCTTTACAACTCTCCCCCACTTGGATTAGACTTCGTCCTCGAAGTCTCTGCCTACGAATAGCTCCGGATCGTTCTCCCTCGTCTCAACCTCAGGTTCCTAAATCCACTTGAAACCCCTTCTAAAACTACTCGAATACTTTTCTTACCAACAAAACTCCTTCAAGAATACTGAAATTACGATCAGAAGAACACTCCAACAACTGGAATCATTCCTAGCCAAGCGACTTCGGTTGTTCCCCAACCTTAGACATTCCATGTATCCCGAGTCAAATTTCAAGCTCTAACCATTCTAAAGCTGCTCACAGTATACCCTACAGGATAATCGACTACGATCATTCCAACCCTTAACTGTCGATTAACTTCCACGAATTCTAATAGACTCCAAAGATTTTCAATAAATTACATTAACAAAACATCGACCCCCTGCCAAACATCGGTCCAACCGATTACAATAACAAACATCGGCCACCCGCCGAACATCGGTCCAACCGATTACAATAACAAACATCGGCCACCCGCCGAACATCGGTCCAACCGATTACAATAACAAACATCGGCCACCCGCCGAACATCGGTCCAACCGATTACAATAACAAACATCGGCCACCCGCCGAACATCGGTTCAACCGATTACAATAACAAACATCGGCCACCCGCCGAACATCGGTCCAACCGATTATAATAACAATCATCGGCCACCCGCCGAACATCGGTCCAACCGATTACAATAACAAACATCGGCGTGGTATTATCCTAGACACTAACACAAATAGATATCCCCCACAATCAAGTCAACTAACACACACGTAGGTCATTACCTTAACCGATACTACCCGGCCTACATTACCAACACGCGTGGAATACCCAACCTCCCACCGTCGACGTATCCCCCACACTCGCTCTACAAAGCTAATTTATCTGAACCGAGGATACACCCTGACGCCTACCTCTCAGGTAACGCCTCAGGGCCCCTCACATCGGAATTACCTCTCAGGTAAGTGCCCAAAACTATATCCTCCTAGCACCTACTAGAAAGCCTAGGCTATAACACCTGAACACCGGGGCCTCACCCCGAGATACCCAACCGACCACTACCAGCGACTGACTAACGTGCCTAAGGATCCAAAGCAAAACAGCCTACCCACAAGTGCCTATCCCGGATTGACTCACTCACCCAACATGTAGATACGCAACGTGCAATAAGTGCAAAACTGTGCAACAAAACAACCCATCAACAAAACTTCACATCGAGCCATTAAAAATCGTGCAATTGACCCATGACTATCTCAAAGTCAAAACCGAGCTAATTGCTCCACGCTTGCTAGACCCATAAGTCGGTCAAAAACGCGTTTAAATAAAGTTAAGCAAGCAATACTCTTAAATAACATTAGTCCCAAACTCGACACGAGTTAAACAAAAGCGTTTTCCAAAAGGACTCACACCCTTAAAATTCTCAAAATGACACATAACACTTATAAACGCACTTCCCAAATGGTTTACAAAATCATTTACAAAATATTCTCAACGTCAAGATTTTTTTATTTCAAAAGACCGTAAGCAATAAAACTACTATTACCAGGTTGGTAATTACGCGAAAATGGACACGCTCGTCCCACATATGAAAATCATGTTGAAAATCATCTCATTGCAGCTTAATTTACTCACAAAACGTAAGCGAAATAAATAATTTCTTTGAAAATGAACCGTCACGGTTCTAGTATGAATTGACTCATGACATGTATTTAAAGTAACCGCTCGACCTTACACCGGGTGCGACAAAAGCGTGCACATAGTTTCAAAATCAGTCCCACGACGTTTGACCCCAAAATTCCTCTTTTTCAACATAAAATGTCGTGGCACAGGGTTCACTAACAAATCTTACACACGTCGGCTAGTCATACAAAACTATAAAACGGTTTACAAATATATTTTTGTTAAAACACAACTGTCTCGTGTAAGTTTCAAACTTAAGATAAAAACCAATCCGTTTCCACCATTTGAAATTATCGACTAAAACCTCATAAAATCTCAAAAGGTGGGGTTCTTTAAATTGATTTCCAAGATTTCCCCAAATGGTCACATAAACAAATAAGATATGCACCACGTGAAATTAAACCCACACGACTCAACATGCCGTAAAACAGAACTTATCTTAACCAACTCACTCAAATAGCTTTATACAGACATCATGGAATGTAACTTTCCGCCTCAACTCTAACATATGTGGAGGAGTTCCAATGTTAAAGTCACAAGCCGTAGTCACTTGCCCAACATTTTAAACACCACAAAACACGGATATCATCTTACCCGTAAGAACCGTTGGAAAAATAAAGAAATGAGACAAATTCTAACAAAGTTTGCACCCCCGTAATAAAACGATTTCATACATTTTCAAAACCATATTTCAAAATCTTGTGCGTGTGCTAAACACTTCCCAAAATTTCAAAACACCATCCATAAAAAATGATTTGAAACACAAGAATTTGTTAATGCAATCTATTTCAAAATCAAACTTTGTGCATGACTCAGTCGGCATTCTACGCCTCGACTCCTACTCCTCCAAATCTCTCCGATCCACTAACGTCATCCGGACATTTAAACCTCTTAGGCAAGTTGGGAAATTACGCCAAATAATCCCTGCGATTTTTCCTCAAATCAAAGTCGGCTCTATAAGCCTAAGATTCTAGCACAATCATCCTCATCGCCACTCCAAGTGATTAATACTAGAATCGTCCTTTTATTCCAACGACTACTAATTTACAACCTTCATCACTACCCCAACGATCATCCCATCAAAGCACATCAAGTACACACCTGTACCAGTGGATCTACTATAGTTGTCTCTCCTCGTGACGGCTATTCTGGGTAGATAATACAACGCGTTATCAGCACATAACAACGCACACTGACAACACTCACGCCCAACTCCTTGGATTCCTCGTGACTTCCCCGA
The DNA here is from genome assembly GCA_033807775.1 of Saussurea involucrata. NCBI lineage: Eukaryota > Viridiplantae > Streptophyta > Magnoliopsida > Asterales > Asteraceae > Saussurea > Saussurea involucrata. Next base: position 119,005,690 of record CM066322.1, read on the forward strand.
CTCGAGCATTGATCCTGTGCCTCCGGTAGTAGGAGCTCTACTACTACCATCCACACCTATCATCGCCCGTTCCGAGTTCCATCCCAAAGGGTCCAAGTAGCTCCTTGCCGATAACTATACCCATATGCCCGCATCAGCATATGTACACACTCTTCCTAGCTTCCTAGGAATTCCACCCCCAAACACTACCCTTGCTACAACGAAATTTCTACTAGTCATGACGAGTCGCCTCGCGAATGCACAGTCGCACACGGTGCAAACCAGATAGACATTCGAATGTAAGATTCTATCCTACAACGGTTGGACTCAAACAAGAGCTGCGCAATAGAACTAAATCCGACATTCTAAGGCTATTCGGTTCCTACCGCATACGACCTATAGTGCATTCACCTAACAACCTATCAAGGCTAGCATAACCTCCGATTAGCAAGCAACAAACATGTAATACAGTGTAATAAGCACCAAGCAATTTAGCATACATACTCCTATGTTCTAGAAAGCAATCTAGCACACATACTCATACATAAACACCCTTCCCAGCTCTCTAGGAACTTCCTCTTATCCCACTACCCTTGCTACTACCGAATCCCTACTAATTATAACGAGCGACCTCGCGAATACCCGATTATATGCAGTGCGAAATAAATAGACAATCGAATACAAGATTCTATCCTAGAACGGTTGGACTCAAACAAGAGCTGCGCAATAGAACTAAATCAAATATTCTAAGGCCATAAATCTCTTACTGCATACAACCTAGAGGGCATCCACTTAGTAACCTATCATAATTAGCATAAATTCCTAATAGCAAGCAGTACAACATACATCATGGTGTCCACAACAGGCAATCTAGCATGCATACTCTATGATCTAGAAAGCAATAAAACACTAAGTACTGTACCTTTCCCCTTTGGCTCCGGCTGACTGTACACACTGCGCCTCCGATCACCGTTTCTCAAACGGATTTTTCCTTCTTTTTATTTCCCAAAAACTTTAAAGAAAATTTTTATAGCCGCAAACTTGAGATCAAACACACCGAAATGCGTTTGATTCACTCAAGCCGTGCTCTGATACCAAGTTGTAACATCCCAAAAATTACAAGCAAATTTAAATTTTTAAATAAACATTTCATTTATAACAACTCATTAAATGATCCCAACGTTTCGTTTGCAAACTCATAATTAATATCTTCATAATAAAAACTAGCGGAATAAACGTTTAATTATTAAAAACCATAAAGCAACCAGCTCTCCTCGCGCGCCAGTGTGTACTCGTCACGCCTTGGAGCCACCCGTACCTGAAACCACAGTTTATTGGGAAAGGGTAAGCACGAAGCTTAGTGAATTCAAACACCATAAGTAACACAGTTATTTCCACACCACCATAAACAGATAATTGCACATAAACAGCATACAAGTCTACGAACAAATCATAGACGTGCATACTCACACCAACCCACCTAATAGGCACACGTCGGTCCCACCGACCACACGACAACCGTGCAAACGCAACCCGGCACCCCCGGGTTCATACGCCACCCGCGTATACAACCTTCGGTCCCACCGAATTACTACGCCACCCGCGTATGTGACCCTCGGCCCCGCCGAACTCCTACGCCACCCGCATAGTCACAACAATAATGTCCGACTAAACACCCCACTATTTAACCCCGCATCAAAAGCAAATAGAACTACCACATACATACACGACGTAATGTAAAAAAAATAACCGACATTAGTTATAGTGAGAGAACTCACCTCGAATGCGCGCCTAGCTCAACAATACAAACTCAAGCTTCCCAATTACGGTCACTTCCCAACACCTAAACGCACGTTAAAACGTATCAATACGAGACCCGGACCCTACGACACGACACCCGCTTAAACTGTCACTAAAACTACTTCCCGGTCTCGCCAAACAGGTCTGTTCGGGACCTGTTTCGTCCTCCTTAAACCCAGTAAATACTCAATATTATTACATGGTCATAAATTACTATGAGTTAGGGTTCCAAGGACATATTATACGCCTCCTAACGATTTTTCTACCATTTATTATGGATTTTACAAAAACAGTTCCCCGAACAGCGAAAATCAGCACCTTTCAGTATAAAATGACATTTTGACAAATGCTACGTCCCGAACTGCGCTTCGCACAAAACACAGAAAAGTTTATAGACTCAAAAAGGGAACATTTGGCGCTGGTTTCACCCAGATACGAGTTACGAGCAAAAAGTTATGGTCAAACGAAAACTGGACAGCACACTTAGAATTTTCATAAAATCACGATTTATAAAAACGGTTCAAGGCTTAATCGATTCGGGATTTACGCTAAGAGTGTTACCCACTGCCACCGCCCTCCACCCACAACCACCGTAGCGACGGCGTGCGGCGGTGATGGTCTCGCCGGAAAACGAAAAGGAAAAAGGAAAAGAAACGAGACGAACGAGAGAGTTACTTACCTCACGACGACGTCTCACCACCACAACCAAACCTCTCTCTCTCGATCCCTCCGACGACAGCAGGTGGTGGCGGTCTCCGGCGACAGCAGCAGCGGCGGCGAGGGTGGCTGCCGCTGGTTCTTTCTTCTCCTCTCTCTCCTTCTCGCGATCTCTCTCTCTCTCTTCGTTTCTCACTCTCTCGGCCGCACCACACAAGGAGAAAAGAAAGGGTTGTAGGGTTTAGGGTGATGGTTTGGTTTGCTTGATTCACAAGGAAAAAGGAACGAGAATGGGTTTCAGCCATGGGCCGAGACCCATGCAACAAGTTTCCAAGATTTGCACAATGGCCCCTCCATTACACCTTATCTCACAATCTACACAAAAAGACACTTAAGCTAACATTTTGGTCCCTTTTGACACCAAACCACTAACCAAAACAATTAAAGGTAAACATTTTAAATTATTAAAATTAATTAATAAACGTACCGGGACACGGGCTTTACATTTCAGGTTTAGTTACAGTGTTTAAGGTGGGATTTGTACCTGCAAGAGGATTGATGAACTCATCAAAGTTGCAAGTTCTTGAATAATGTTCCATATCCTCTTCGAAAGTACGATGAGGTATGGTGATCTCTGCTGGTCCTTTCTTCATCATTTGATGAGAAGCGTCAGCGTTGGCTTCTGGAATGATGGCATCTCCAGTGTTAGCTGGAGGAGTGTCCAAAGAAGTGGAGGGAGGAGCGAAGGATAAGATTGGGATTCGGGTTCTGAGTTCAGCGTTGGAATCGCTGACAATCACTTCATCAGTCTTTTGAGAGACTGAGGGAGGTTGGGTAGTTTCCAAGTTTCTAACCTCAGCGTTTAGAGACGCTGAAGTCTGGATTGGAGGGATGGCTTGCACGGGTGTGGCAGAGCGTACCACGGAACTTTCCTTCAGCTCGTCAGAATGAGCTGAGGAGTCTTCAGCATGGAATTGCTGGGGTTGCTCCTTGGTTTTCTTGATCCTTTTGGAATCAAGTTGGGTGTGAGAGGGTTTCCTTTTCTTAGAAGGAGAGGATTTTGTGGCCGGGGTATCAGCGATGGGTATTGTCGCTGAAGGAGCCACAGAAAGCGGAGAATTTAGAAGAGTGAGAAGAGTAGAGATACGTACCTCGTTTGCGACAGGCTTGAAGTCGAGAACCTTAGGGCCAATCTGAGAAAGTTTCAGATCACCCTCTTCAGGATAGCTGTCCTTTAGGCCATATTGAAAGATGGCGCTGATGAATCTTGGGTAAGGAACCCATGCTGGTCTGTCAGCGGCAGAATCGACACGTTGAATCAGGTCATCATAAATAATGGAGGCCCAGTCAATGTTTAGACCTTTCAGCAGTGCGTATCCCATGGACTGCTGAGGTTGGGCGGCTTGATCAGAAGAGCCGGACTTCGCTGTCATGCAGCTGATCAGGTGTGCGAAGATGAAGTTCATCTCGCTGGGCATTTTGGATTTCTTTATCAGCGTCAGCTTCTTCTCAGGCTTCTTGTCCCTTCCAATATCCCAGATATAACCCATTGCGTCAAGGAAAGCAATGATTTCTTCTTTGTCAGCGTGCTTCTTGTGGTCAGGGAATGGAACGAAGGGTTTTTCTTTGGTAGCATTTGGGAAGTTCAGGGCTTTTCGGATTATGGCAGGGGTTATCTTGATGGTGCCATACTCAGTATCGCTGAGTATGCAGTCGATGGTTTTGGATGCATCTTTGGCAGAGGGTAGCTCAGTGTGTCTGGCAGAGTACCAGAACTGGGATAAGAGCCGCTGACTGGCAGGAGGTGTTATGGTCTGGGTTGTGTAGATGGGGCTGTTCTTCAGAAAACTCACAGCATCGTCCAGATGTGATACTTGCTTCCGAGGAGGAAACTCGAGAAGAGCTGAGAGGTTGTTGGCCTTAGTCCAATCAAGTTGATCCAGCTCGAACTTAACCTGAGGGGCTTTGATGATATCCACTTCCTCAGAGTCAGCGGAGATGGACTCAGCGGTGACATTGATCTTTGAAGATGCCATTTCACTGTATTATCAGTTCAACCAAAGATGTTAACAAATAAGAATTGTCTTAGTGTGGAAAGAATTTCCATTAAGATTTTTCGAATTTTGTCCATTTCATTCAGACATAAATGTCTTAATGAAGATTAGGGTTTTTCATGATTTTTGAAATGAAATGTAAAACCCATAAAGTCTTGTATCCCAGTTTCTAAAAGAAAACTGGATTCGAATGAAGAACAAGTTTAAGATTTAGATTTAAAACTTGAAGAACAACCATGAAATGGTTGTGTTCATAAAACCATGAAAGAAATGATTTTATTTTACAAAGTTCTTTTGTTTGATCTTGTTAAAACAATGAGAAGATCGAAAACAAGTTATACGCATTTGATAATAGATAAGAACATGTTAACCTTGATGTTTTGATGAGGAAGATGATGAACAGTTCTTGAGGTTTTTGAGAGCACAAATGCAACAGAGGATTCTTTTCTTGCGGAGAAAGATTGTTCGCGTAAAAGACAAATATAAACCAAGAGTTGTTTATATAGGGAGTTTTAGAGAGAGAAAACCTTGAGCGGGAAAAGGTTTTCATCATGACACGGACACGTGTTTGCATTTGATTGGAAGTTTGAACGAAACGGGCACACGTGTGTCAGAAAGAAATCGTACCTGGTGTTATCCGTTGCAATGACGTCACAACTGTCCTTTCACATTCTTTTAGGATGTCTCTGAGGTTTTAAAAGCTCAGGGACTCTTTTGAAAAACATGAAGCACTGAATAGAAAATATCAGTGAAGGTTTAAAGAATTTTCAAAATATCGCTGTTAAGGAAGAGATATTCAGCGATGCAATTTATTTTGAAATCTTGCATTTACATGCGATTGTCAGAGAGGGAAAACATACCTGGATATCAGTTTAACCAAGTTTATTCAGAGAGAAGATGATGAAATGGATTATATAAGTTGATTTTATCCCGAAGGCTATACAAGAATGTATAAACGTATCGCTGATCAAATGTGAACCGCTGAAGATTTTACCCTTCAAGGTTCAGCATTCCAAGCTCGCTGATGAGAAAGTTGAATCTTGTCTCATCAAGAGGTTTGGTAAACAAATCAGCTAACTGATAATCAGTTGGGATAAAGTGAAGTTCTATATCACCATTCATCACATGATCTCTGATAAAATGATATCTGATTTCTATGTGTTTTGTCTTTGAGTGTAGCACTGGATTGTTTGCTATAGCGATGGCACTAGTGCTGTCGCAATAGATTGGAATTTTGGAGAGCTGAAGATCATAGTCTAGTAGCTGATTTCTCATCCACAAGACTTGAGAACAACAGCTTCCAGTGGCTACATATTCAGCTTCAGCTGTGGAAGTGGACACTGAGTTTTGCTTCTTACTTGTCCAACTTACCAGCTTTCCACCCAGGAGCTGACATCCTCCTGTGGTGCTTTTCCTATCCATTTTGCAACCTGCAAAATCACTGTCTGAATAGGCGGTTAGATCGAATCCTGAGTCTTTGGGATACCAAAGACCTAGATTCGCTGTACCCTTAAGATATCGAAAGATTCGCTTTACAACTTTCATATGGGATATCTTAGGTTCAGCTTGATATCGTGCGCACAGACATGTTGCAAACATAATATCGGGTCGGCTAGCTGTAAGATACAATAGTGAGCCGATCATCCCACGGTACAGCGTGACATTGACAGGAACACCCTTTGTGTCCTTATCAAGTGTCAGCGGTGGTGCCATAGAGGTTTTCATAGCTGAACTTTCAGTTAAGTCGAATTCTTCAGCATATCTTTAACATATTTTCCCTGATTTATAAAAGTTCCTTTTTCAGTTTGCTTAATCTGAAGACCAAGTAAATATGTTAGTTCACCCATCATGCTCATTTTATACTCATCTTTCATTCTATCAGCGAAACGAGTACAAAGCTTAGGGTTAGTAGAACCAAATATAATGTCATCAACATATATTTGAACTAAAATGATATGACCTTTCACTTTTCTAAAAAATAAAGTTTTGTCAATCTTTCCTCTCTCAAATTTTTCAATATGGAGATAAGTAGAGAGAGTATCATACCATGCACGAGGAGCTTGCTTTAAGCCATAAAGTGCCTTGTCCAGTTTATAAACGTAACCTGGACGCTTAGGATCTGAGAATCCTGGAGGTTGTTCCACATACACTTCTTCATTCAGCTTTCCATTCAGAAACGCTGACTTAACATCCATCTGATGTACAGTGAAGTTTTTGTGTACAGCATATGCTAAGAAAAGACGAATAGATTGGAGTCTTGCTACTGGAGCAAAAGTTTCGTCATAATCTATGCCTTCCTCTTGTCTGTATCCCTGAGCAACAAGACGAGCTTTGTTGCGAGTTACAGTACCATGTTCGTCCAACTTGTTTCGATAGACCCATTTAGTGCCTATCACCGTTTTGTCAGTTGGTCTACGAACGAGTTTCCAAACTTTGTTTCTTTCGAATTCAGTCAGCTCTTCTTGCATAGCGCTGACCCAGTTTGGATCTCTGAGGGCATCATCTATTTTCTTTGGTCCAGTTAGAGAAATAAAGTTAACAAATAAACAAATAATACCTGCACTTCTACGAGTCTGAATACCAGCGTTGGGATCACCAAGAATTTGATCGATTGGGTGATTTACAGTCCATCGCTGAGCCGGAGCATACGTCGCTGACTCAGTCTGAACTGGAGAAACTGAAGATGAGGCTTCAGCTACTTCTGGATTATCAGCTAAGAGAGGAATGTTTGCATTTGTCACTTCATTCACTGATTGCTGAGAAATAGACGGAATTTCTGAGACATTTGGATCAACTGCAGGTATAGTGTTTATAGGCACAGCTGAGACCCAAGATGTTTCAGCTTCACTATTCTGCATATTTGGAATGATAGTGGGACTATCATCTTCTACTGGATGAGCATGAGGAGTGGGAATATCTTCTGAATCACCAAGATGAGAAAACATCCATTGATTCAGTTCTTCTGTATCAGCGTTCGGTTTAGAGTTCGCTGAACGGGATTCGTCAAACGTGACATGAATAGTTTCTTCTACAGTTTGTCTTCTACGGTTGAAGACTCTGAAGGCTTTGGAGACTGAGGAGTATCCAAGAAAGATTCCATCATCAACCTTAGGATCAAACTTTCCAAGGGCATCTCTGTTGTTCAGTATGAAACACTGACATCCAAAGATGTGAAGAAAGCTGATTGAAGGCTTTCTCCCATGAAAAAGTTCATAGGCTATCTTTTTGAATCTTTTAACTATCAGCGACCTGTTTTGCGTAAAACAAGCAGTGTTGACAGCTTCTGCCCAAAACTGAGTAGGCATGTGAGAATCGCTGAGCATTGAACGTGCAGCTTCAATAATTGTTCTATTTCTTCTTTCAGTGACTCCATTTTGTTGCGGTGTTCTCACTGACGAAAAGTTGTGAGAAATACCCTTACTCTCAAGGAAGGAATCAAGAGAACTGTTTTTGAATTCAGTTCCATGATCACTCCTTATTGAGCGAACAGTCATATTGTTCAGAGTTTCCATCTTCCGAACAAAGGTGATGAGTTCTTCAGGGGTGTCACTCTTAGAACGGAGAAACATTACCCATGTGTAACGAGAGAATTCATCAACTATGACCAGCGTATATTTCTTTCCAGCGATGGATTATTTGTTAACGGGGCCAAACAAATCCATATGGAGTAGTTGTAGAGGAGATGACACTGAGGAGACTTGCTTTGACTTGAAGCTTGCCTTGGTCTGCTTCCCTTTTTCACACGCTGAACATAAAGACTCTTTGATGTATGAATGCTGAGGTAGACCAGTGACTAACTCTTTGGAGGAAAGAGTATTCAGTGTCTTGAAATTTAGATGTGAGAGCCTCTTGTGCCATAGCCAGTTGACATCAGAAGATGCCTTTGAGAAGAAACAGGAGTTCTCAGTGGTTGTTGAGTCCATGTTTATTACATAAACATTTTCCAAACGATAACCGCTGAGAGCTATCTTCTCCTTTTTGTCAGAGACAAAGCAGGATTCCTTAGTGAAAATCACTTTGTTATCCATATCGCAAAGCTGACTGATGCTCAGAAGATTATGCTTCAGCCCTTCAACATATGCGACTCTTCTGAAGGAGGTTGTACCATTTGAAAGTACACCATACCCTCGGGTGTGCCCTTTTCCATTTCCACCGAAAGTCACAGAGGGACCCTTCTCTTCCTTGTATTCAGCGAGCAGGTTTTTCTTTCCAGTCATGTGTCTAGAGCATCCGCTATCGAGATACCAGATACCCTTCTTAACCTGCATTTACAAAGGAAGATTAGTTTTGCTTGGGTATCCACTTAACCATGTATACACGTTTGTCAGTGGAAGTAGTTGGAATGGAAGGTTCAGCGGTCTTCGCAGCATTTGAAGATTCAGCTTTGTCTTTCTTCACTTTGGTTAATTTATTAACCTCAGTGGTAGGAGTCACCTTGACCTGATTTGCACCAGGGTTGGTCTTCTTTTCCTTGGGGGCAATCTTCACCTTAGCTATCTTTTCAGCTTTGGTGGCTGTGGGGCACTTACTAGCAATATGATCGGTAAGTCCACAGTGATAACATTTCCTATAACTAAAAGTAGTTCTAGGACCACTTGTATGCTGAGCTTTTAATTTTGAATTAGAAGTGCCAGCACCAAGTAAACTATTGGCTTTAGAAATGGGACGAACATTCAGTTCTTCAGATTTCTTACCAAGGATATCCACTTTGAGTCTAGGAGTAGATCGCTGAATAGATCCAGAGATCAGCTTTCTAGATCCAAAGGGATAGGTCACTGAGGCTTTAGAAGCATTCAGCTTTGGTACTAAGGTACCCTTCTGAGGATTTTGATAAATAACAATTCCTTTACCTTTGTCTTTAGAGACAGAGGTAGGTTTTGAATAAACCATTTTCTCCTTACCTTTTGAGGAGGTAGGAGTTTCCTCAGGGATTGGTGTAATGGACGAGGAGCACTAAGATGATGAAGTGTCAGCGACTGAGGATACGAACGTTCCAAATTTAAGCATTGAACGTTCAGTGGTTGGTTTTGGAGTATTATATTTATAACCCAGACCACGTTTATCACTCAGAGGAATCTGAGCCTTAATTATCTCAGTGATCTTTGTTGAAGAATTACACCATCCTTCAACAGTAGCTTGTTCAACTTTTAATGCAGCGATAGCTTCTGCTCGTTCGATTTTGACTAGCTGATTTAAATAGACTTGATCTTTAAAATCATCTTCAATTTTAGAAATCTTTTCTATTTGAAGGTGGTAGTTTTTAAGCTTTTCAGCGAGATCAAGATTTTGGTTTTCAACCACAGTTTTGCCGTTCATGGCTTCGTATAAACTTCTAGTCAAGAGATCGATCTTACGGAGACTATCAGCTTCATCAATATTTGCAATATTGGTAAAGAAAGAAGGTGATACCTGAATGGCAGATGTTGAAGTGGAGGGAATGTCTGAACTTTCTTCCTCTTCTTCAATCTTGACCATGAGACATTGATTTGCTTCATCATCTTCAGAATCAGATGATGAGGCTTCTTCATCAGAAGCAGCCCAATCATAGTCAGCCATCAGGCCTTTTCCTTTCTTCTTAAAGCTTTTCAGCTTTGCATACTTCTCCTTCAGCTTTGAGTATTTGTCATCTTTATTCCTTGGAACAAAGGATTTCTTTGTGAAAGCTGAAGGTCTCATGATTTTCTTTGACCTGCACTCATTAGCGAAATGACCTGTCTTTTCGCAGTTGAAACAAGTAGCAGTAGCCTTATCAACAAAAGCTGATGATTTAGGCTTGTCAGTTATGGAAAGAGGTTTGTTCTTTCTAAACATTTTCTTCTTGGCGAATCTCCTGAACTTTTTAGTTAGGAGAGCCAAGGATTCATCATCATATGAAAAATCAGAATCTGATGACCTTTCAGAGTTACTCTCTAACTCAGTGATAGTGACCGAAGGTCGCTGAGTAGAAGGTTCCTCTGAGATTAAAGCAACAGGGGTGCTTTTGGAATCTTTTACAAGATTCTTCTTAAGATGGCTAGATTGCTCATGATTCAGCAATGTGCCATATAAGGTAGCAAGGGTCATTGATCTTAGATCCTTTGATAGCTTGAGACACATGGAATAATTTTCCCAGCTTTCAGGTAAACATTCTAGAAACTTTGTCAGCACTTCAAAGTTAGAATATTCCTTACCAACAGTTTTCAGATCAATAATTAAACAATTAAAACGTTGGTGAACTTCAGAGAGAGTTTCATTCTTACCAGAAATGAAGCTTTCGTATTGTCTTACCAGGTTGATCTTTCTTGAGTCCTGGACTTCAGACGTTCCTTCATACTGAACACATATTGTGTCCCACATGGCTTTTGATGATTTCAGGTTCATGACGGAATGGTAGACTTCGTCAGGAAGGGCCATGGATAGTATGGATCTGGCTTTTGTTTCTATAGCCACTTTCTTCTTATCTTCGTTGGTCCACTGATGGATTTCTTTAGGAAAAAGCCTTTCTGGAATAGCAGGTCTATTTGCAGTGGCTGGAACTAAAGGATCAATTGTTATAGGGATGTGTGGGCCGTTCTCAAGATAGTAAGGTATAGTAGGGTCTACACCTTCTAAGAAGAGTATCATCCTATTTTTCCACAAGTTGAAGTTGTCTCTGGAAAATCTAGGGGGTTTTGCAAGAGAACCATTGTCTATATAATTTGTGTTTGTGTGGGAGGCCATTTTCAGATAATAGCAAGGAAGAGAAATATCTTAGATTAGATCTTGTTTATGAGATTAAACAAATCCGCTCTGATACCACTTGTTGGTCCCGAAAGGCCTATACAAGTTTGTAGAAGGGGGGGGGGGGTTGAATACAAACACACAGATTTTACTTTTCTAAATTGTTTATTGATAAATCATTAACAATTTACAGCTTGTTGCAGAGACAAGATTAAGGATAAACCTAAATCTAAACAAGTTGGAACACTAAGGTTTCTTGCACTAAGAAAGATAAGGAAATTACTAATAATAACCTATCTTGAGATAAGAGATATGAACTTGTCCAGAGTTAGCAAGTTACTTCAAATGAAGTGAGTTCATCTCTTTATATACTGCATGCATTTAATGCAAGTCAGTATATACTTTACACGTGTCATCAGCTGGTTGGTTGCATGTCATTGACCTTGGTTGACAACCTTAGTAGCCGTAAGGATGAACAGTGTAGTATCAGAGTGGTTGTACGATTTCAGATATTCGGAGGTTCTTTTCTGACATTTCGTACGGAGGCGTGCAAGGGTGGTTAAGACAAAAGTACTTTGTACGGAGGACTTCATGATCAGCTTTCGTTGATTCAGCGATTATCATTTACTATTCAGCAGATGATAAAGTTCAGCGATAGCTGAAGTCTTGTACTTGATACTTCACGTTGAGTGGACAAATCTGAGTCTTCGCTGATCCGCATCAGTTCATTAGGAGACTTGTCGCTGGTTCTTGAGCTTGATCTTCGACTTCAGCGTAGAACCTTTGTTGACGTGAAACTTGTCTTCAGGGATCATAAGTAAACAACTAACTTATCAGCGATCATCATAATGACTGAACAGACTCAGCGCATTAATGATGAACAGTGTTCGCTGAATGTTTAATCTAAAAAGCGAGAGTTCCTATCAGCGGTACTGTAAGATCTTAGTACTTATCAGCGATAGTGAAACTCTGATACATATTGTTTACTTACAATTTTCACTAAGTATATAAGAGAGGGTCATTATCAAATCACTGAGGGTTTGGATCAACAACGACCGCGGGTGGAAGGCGAGGTACGTTTTTGGCAAGACTCAATCGCTAGAGCTTTTGGTGGAGGATACGATGTGGGTCGTAGCTGGATGGAACACCGCTTGTAAGCTTTTTTCTTAGGATCGCGCGTTTTCTATTTAAATCGTACGTTTTAGTTAATGTATTTGGCTTTTGTTTCATCCATCACGTTTCCAGACGCTGATCTTCTTGAATCTGCGGTAAAGATTAACAAGTTTTAGGACTATTCTCTAGAAGAGAGGTCCTTTCAGTGGAATTTTAGGGACGATGGTGTTGACGACGAGGTCGTCATCCTTGGGGGGACGGAGATCCCTGCCGAGGAAGAGTCGGAGAGAAGAGAAGAGGAAGAAGAGAAGAGGAAGAAGAGGCAACATGTAGTAGTTTTTTGATTTTGTCGTACGCCGTTGTCGTATGGCTTTTATTACTTCCTCTTACCCTCGTCTTTTGTGTTTTTTGTAGGTGAGTCAGGTGATATGCCTACCCATGGTTTATCGAAGAAGGAGTCTCAACTCCTTTTGGCCCGTCAGGCCATGGAATTGAAACGAAAGGCTACCTTATCCCCGTGATCGGGGATAAAGAAACAACGGACGATGATCTGGAGGGGACCTTCATCGAAGGGTGGCGACTCGTCTGGGGTCGCCACCGCCGAGAAGGCGAAGACGCCACCGACCGCGGTTGACGTGACGCAGGTGAGCGTGGCTCCTCCTCTGTTTGAAGAAGCCGATGCTTCTCCCTCGTCGTCCGACAAGGGAAAGGATAAGAGGACGGAGGAGACCACTGATGTCAAGACGGTGAACTTCACACTGCCATCAGACTTCATGGCCCAGGAGGAGATGGACAGCGACAAACTCTTCCCCGATCTGGAAAAGTTCCTCCTTTCTTGCTTTCAGGAGCGTTTGGAGGGGGTTATAGTTGATAATATGGGGTCGTACGTCGCAGGGTTGACCTTTAAGGTACGTACGACTTGTCCACTTGATGTTTTACTTTATCGTTCATTTTCTGATGTTCTTATGTATTCGTGCGCTACAGGCGTTCCGTAAGGTCACACCCACTGCTTTAGAGATGATACGCAAGGCGTAGGAGGAAACCCGAGTGGCACGGGAGCAGGAGAAGACGGCGATGGAGAAGGCGGAGGTCCTCTATGAAAAATTCTGCGAAGTACATGACTTGTATGCAGAGTCGTTGAGGGAAAAAGAAGACCTCCAGCATCGTCTGAGGGAAGCCTTGGAGAAGTCCTCTACGACTGAGGCGAAATTAGGAGCAACTAAGGCTTCCTTGGCCAAGAGCGAAAAACAGGTCGGGGACCTTAGTTCGCTTGTCGAGGCGAAGGGGAAGGAGGTCGTCTCCTTGGAGGAGCGACTCCTGTCTTTTGAAGCTTTAATCCGTCTGAGGGTTAGAGCGGCGATTATGCGTCGCCATTTACGGGGGTTAAACCCTATGGTTGGAGCCGAAGAAGAGGTCAAAACCTTCTTGGAGCAAGTCGGGGACGAGGAAGAACTCGACCAAGAAGACAAGCTCGAAGAAGAGGACCCGACTGACGCTGAGGTCGACGTAACTGGCGACGAGGGGGTTGCTGAGGACTCCCCTCTGCCTTGAATTTTTATATCTTAATTTGCTTTTGATGTGGGGCGACTGTAATCGGTTGTGCCCTTTATTTGTAATTGATAATGTGAGTACAAGTAAGTTTTTGTTATATTGTCGCGTTATTTTACTTTGTTGCGAATGAAGTAAATAAAGCGAAGAATAACGAGACTTTATCGGTCGTATGTAAAACCGAGATACTCATTTTTTGAGGTAATCGGTCGTATGGAATTCAAGTCATTAAGATTTTAACTCTGGGACTCAGATTAAGATGCACCTGTTGCGATCATAAGATCTATGTAGTGAATCGTAAGATTCGGTTTACGTCGTATGAGTCACAAGTTATGGGTCATGACTTTATCGATCGTGACATATCTATCGTGACCTTGTAGTCTAAAAGACTTTGTCTTCTCACGACGTAGGTTGTAAGACTGACGTTCGTGCGATCCTGCGAACCTGTAGTATAAGCTTCAGGGGTGGTCGTTGGTTTGACCAACGACCCTTCGATGCTTAAGTCGGTAATCGTTTGTCGAAATAAATAGAAAATAAGGAAAAAATATAGTGTACGATAGCCCAGCCGTGTGGGTTTGTAATCGTAGGTTTGATACTACGATCTCCAGACGTACGATCACTTGTGGATCGTTGTCGTACATGATCTCGGAAGGAATTCCGAATCTGCATAGAATGCTAGTCTGGATAGAAAAGATGACCTTTCAGTCCCGAATCTGGGAGTAGGCATCTACTTCTGTCCGTTCAGAGAAATAATTTGAAAAAACTAACAGGAAAATTTCTTGCCCTAGGGGTAAGACGTAATTTACTGGCGATGTCTATACCTTATGAAGGGTCGTGGGGTTAAGGATGTATATAAAACTTAGAAGGTTGGTATGTCATACCTGAGTGTTGTTGACGGGCGTTTCGTACCTAGTGACGTTTAGCGTCAGATATTGGGGAATTACTTCTGTCATGAGGTCCGACTGCCCCCAAGTCGTGAGCTATGTTTCTGCCCACGATTGGTATACCTAGAAACTGAGTGCCGTATGGGGTACAACATTTTTCCCCTTGCGGTGACTGTAAGACGATACCCGGATCTACCTTTTCTAGCGTATGGACTGGCTGGATCGCGTCGTGTGAAGTCGCCACAATGTTGGCTTCATTTATGAGGTTTCATCGTTGCTTTGTAGCAATCACGGGCGATATTCTGCTCGCTTTTGATCTCTTGCACTTCCTATGGCGTCGGGAATTTGATCGTCTGATGATAGGTCGAGGGGACCGCCTTCATGTCGTGGATCCAGGGTCGACCAAGTATAACGTTGTATGCTGATGAACAATCAATAACGTTAAATCTTGTTTGCTTATTGACCCCTTTAGCATACACCGGGAGGACGATCTCTCCCAGAGTGGTGGTAGAATCGCCATTGAATCCTATTAGAGTCGTCGATCGACGGGTGATCTCTGATTTATCGATTCCCATAGCTTTGATAGTTCTTAGAAAAATGATGTTGGCCGAACTGCCCCCATCGACCAGTACTCTTTTGGTCGAGCAGTTGCCAATAGTGAGTTGGATAATCAAGCCATCGTGATGTTTTTGCCAACTGTCCTGGAGGTCGTTTTGATCGAACGTTATTGGCATCGCCTCCAGTTCCAATTCTTGTTTCGGTCGGGACGACCTAGGAATGGGGTATTCTCCCGACGACTGACTGGCATGCCGCTTGGCTGCCGAATAGGTTAAACCACAGACGTTTGATCCACCCGTCACACAGTTGACGACTTTTTCATGGACTGGGGATTCTGGTCTTATGTTATCAGCTGGCGTAGATTCTTTAGCAATCAAGCCTTGCAGATGACCCTTGGGGACGATCCAGGCTAACTCCTTCTGTAAAGCAAGGCAGTTATCTGTCATATGGCCATGGTCGCTATGGTAGTCGCACCATTTGGTCTTGTCCTTCTTGTCGTCATCTTTGTCATTCTTCTTGGGCCATCGGATAGACGACTGAATGTTTCTAAGAGCGTCGACTAGCTCTTTCATCGTTCCCTTGAATCCATAAGAAGAAATCTTAGGATATTGCGAGAATCGAGGCGTAGGATTGCTCTTGTTCTTATCGAACCGAACGTTCGATATTTGGCGTGATGGCTCTGACTTAATGCTCGGCCTGGATTTGAAATCTGGCTTCTTGATCCCGACCGACTTTTTGTCAGCGGAATGCTTACGGCGGAAGACTAAGTCGTCTTCGACCCTCATGTAAGCTAGAGTTCTAGCCCGTAGGTCTTCAAAATTCTTAGGTGGGTATTTCGTAAGATCGGCGTATAATGCTGTAGTGTTTTCCTCAAGACTACGCTTGTAGGCCTCGATGGCAGTCATGACGTCACAATTTCGAATGCTGATCATTTCTGCGTTAAAGCGATTGAAATAACTACTGATGGACTCTATGGATTTTTGGACGACGTAATACAGGTCGCTGGTCTGCTTCTCCATCTTGCGACTGCTGGCGAACTGTTGCGAAAACTGGTTGACCAACTCGGCGAAGTTGCCGATGGATTTGGGTTTGAGGTTGATCAACCATTGGAGAGCAGGACCTGTAAGAGTTGCGCCAAATCTTTTGCACATGCATACCTCCTGATATTGATGTGGGATCGATACTGTCCACATCAGTTGTTTGTATTGTGCAATATGTTTCGGTGGATCAGTTATTCCTGAATATTTAGGCGTAAAGGCAGGAATGTTGTACTTCTTCGGAACGTCAACGCTTGCTATCGCGTCGATGAAAGGCGATGCTTGGAATCCTGTGAGAGGCTCGACGTCGCCAAGAATGGCGGCGCCAGGTCATTTCGAAAGTAGCGACAACATCTTTTCGTTCTGGTCCTCCAATAGCCTTAGTCGCTGGGCGACAGGGTCGTTAGGATCAGGGGTCGAACCTGTCAGAGGAATGACTCCTGAGTTCTGGACTGTCGCGCCGACTGTCGGGTGGGAACCATTTCCGTGCGACGACCCGTTGGCTTCTCTGTTAAAGGGGGAAGTTTATCGGGATCTGATAAGGTATGGCCCCATTGTACAGTGGCGGAGGTCTCAGATGCTGTGGAGGGAGTTGTCCGAAAGGAGGATTACTGGCAAAAGGCCCTGGACCTGCTTGGAATGGTGGCCTTACGAAAGGTGCCCCCATAGGTCGGGGACCGTTCTGAGATCCAAAGGAGTTACCGATCGTCGGATTCCTCAGGGAAGCGATTTTCGCGACTGCCTTCTGGTTCTGCTCGTGCATGGCTTGAATCTGACTTCGAGCTGCGTTCAATTCTGATTGAAGTTGGACCATGGGATCCTGGTAACTTGCCATTTACCTGAAAGTAACAAAAAACTTCACAGGATCGTTAGAGCGATATATGTGATGGCTTGAGATTTTCTCTAGATGGGGTCCGACGGATGGCGCCAAACTGTTAATGCCAAAAATAACCCAAAAGAACAACTTAAGGTTGATGTGGAATTTAACAACTAAATAAATGGATCTCAAGACCAATCAACAGAATCGCAAGGAGAAAAGTAAATAAGAGAAGATTTTTTGTGACGCGGAAAACCCCAAAACGAGGGAAAAAACCGCGGTCGACTTGTGAGAGTCGACGGTGCACTATAGTCGGCAAACAGGGGCGAAAATCCTTTTGTAACAAGTGTCTCATGTACAACAGATTACAATAAGAAGGAAAATAAACTTAATCGTGTGAAAAAGTCGTGCGTCATGCGTAAAACGTTCGAAATAGACCGTTGTCGTGCGGTTCGAACTGCTGTCGTGCGAGGTTGCTTCAGCGATATTTGTTCGAATGCTCTATAGATTATTGCTATGTTTTTGATGTGTAATAGCTTGGAAACAGATGGAACAGATAACAGATAGCTTTTTCGGTTGTAGAGCAGGCCTTTATATAGCTTCCGCTGGTCAATAAATGTGTCTTGATGGCTTGTTTCGTAACCGCTGTCGGGCCTTTAATGCCATTGATAGGTTGTCCGTTACGGGCCGTTTGCACCATGAATGCTCGTGGACCTGCATTAATGAACAAAAGAAACGAGTGTTGACTGTTAACGGTTAGTGTAATCGTACGACCATCGTAAGTTTCGGACGTCGGTCGTATGGAAACGTACGGCCGAGTACTCGTCTGTATAAAAACGTACGACCGAATACTCGCCTGTAAACAACTTGTAAGACCGTATCTTAAAACAAGAGTGGTCTTATGAAAATGTTATATGAGTTTTCTATCGTCGGTCGTGAGGTGTGATTTTTTACCCAAACAGATACCATCGTAGAACAAATTATCATGTGATAAAAAAAACTACAATAAAACTGTTACAACTTTATCTTTGTGATGCAATCGGTTTATTAGGAATTATTAGAAATCATTTTAGAAATCAAACTCATGTAATTTAGTAGAGATTTATCTCACTTTTACAAACAAAGATGTATCGGATAAACGTGGTACTTTCATGAAACATTATGCATTCCATGGCGTTTAATGAAATACTATGCATTGTAGGTAAGATTATTTCATGAAATCAGTAATCATTGATGCAATCGAGCAATCAATCTAATGTCTACATGAGCTAAATGAATGGTTTAGATGAAAGGTGTACGTGGTTGTAACCTTTTACTGGGTTACAAAAAAAACCACCCCTACATATATAGAGGGTTGGGTTCTGCTGAGAAGGTGATGTTAGCGTGCGTGAGAAGCATGAGCAGTGGTTATCAACCATTAAATGAGAAATGGGTGTAGATTAGGATGAGATGTACCAAATCAATTCACTTCTAAGTCGCAATTCATGGGAGGGCATTTGATTAAATGTGATTAACAGTTCAGATCCATTTCTCACGTTTCTCACGTGAACTCAAATTCTCACACGATCCTTCGTGTATGTATGTATGTATATATATATATATATACACTAGTTGTGTACCCGCGCAATGCGGCGGGAGTCACAAATGTAAACGATTTTGAACACGGGAAGGGCCAAAAATCTACCCGATAAATATGATAATAATGATAGTTTTACGTGATAAGGGAGGACAACAACTCTTTCCATTTCCAAATTTGAATTTCAAACATCAATGATTTGATTTCCATAAACTTGACCTCCTTGTATGCCCAAAATCAATGGAAAAACCCAAAGAAACCACTTAAAATAAACATTTAATTCCATTTGTAGGAATATGAAACCACCAAATTGGGACCATTCACACCCATTTTGATTTGAAGAACCAATGATAAGTAACCATAACAATCCATATCGCTAACATATAAACAATCTAATCTTCCTTCAAAAATCATCATAGGCCTAATACAATTATCATTTAAAAAACTGTTGAGAGGCCCTCAACAGCCACCAAATGAAGAATATTGATGTTCATCCCAATCCAATTAAGCACCAAATACCAGATTCCATGGATTAGCATCAAACCATTCGTCATAACAGTGTAAGCCAGTTTGAATCTCAATTATTATTCAAACTTTACTAAACACAACCAAGGAAATGCAATGTGTTTCTCATGTTATTGTACGATGAACAAAAAATAATTCTAATGAATACATTTAAGAATTAAATATTATTACAAATTGATTAAAAAAAATCTCCCATACATGAAACGTCATCAAACTCTACTGCCATATTCTAAAAAAATTGTCTTTGTTAACACAAATACCACATGACTGCATCCCACACCTAAGATTGGTTACAAACATAACCGAGAAGTCTTCAAGTTAAGCGGAAAGGTTTTCTAAGATGAAAAGTTTACCATTTCTGGAGTGATGTGCAGTTTTTGCATGTTGTTCGCCATTAGAATGCCTTGATTCACAAAAGAATATGAGGCTTGTCTTTCGAGTTCCCTTCAGGCTCAATTAAGTAGAAAAATGATAGCAAGTCATATGAAGATCATGCCTAACTTAAGGCACAATGTTAGTGTATATCTAATGTATTATAGTGAAGAGCAATCAAGGACAAAAAACTAAAGTATTATCAACACAACTCTTTTATAAAGCACTGCTTAACAAAATTTCAAGTAACATCTCTAGTAATTCAATAAAGTAGACATTATAACGCCTCAAGAATGACTCCAACATTACTTTATAATTTAGTTCATTTACGATGAAAACATATTTAAACATAACATTACCTGATCAAGAGTGCAATAGTGAATTACATATTAGGGATAAGGGAGCATCAAGAGTACAAAAGAAAATTTGAATCACATATTAATTAGTCACTCCTTAATACCATTTGGTTAAGATCCAAAAGATACTAAATCAACACATCAATAATACAATCAAGAAAGAAAATTTGTACCTGAGATGGAGAATAGAGGGTTTGATTCTCTTTTGAAGTATTTCGAGATAAACATGTAACTAAAAGATAATGATATTGGGATCGAGATCGAAATAAAAATCAAAAGTTTTAGTTACCTATTGATCCTTTGTGGTAGTTGTCAAATATGTGCAATGAACTATTATAATGCAATGCAATCCAAATCATGAATTATAAACATTTGAATTAAAAACACGACCTACGGAGTATCAAACTTTATGCTAATTGGATTGAGACCAAACTTTAAGCTAACCACATTCTGTAAACCCTCTATTGGATAACATGATTTACTCGTTCCTACAAGGAAAGAAAATAGCACACAGATTTGTTAACCTTTGTGTTGCTCATAAAAAGAAAAACATACATGCAACATGATATCTTGTGAACAACTGTACCATTGTGTATAACATCAACATATATTGTTAGTTTAGTGCAATTTAGCTTAAAACTGTTATATTATATAGTCACATTCTAGAAATTGTATCAACATATTTTACTATTGCCAAGACCACCCCAACCTTTGTCCAGCCATTTCATGAGCTTAATAACAAATTTTGTTGTTACGAAAAGAGCCATGTTACTGATAGCAACAATCATTTATACCTTTTTTCATACAAGGATAAATGAAGAATTGAATATGAACATAGTATGGAATTTGGATAAAATGCTTCAAAAGAAGTAATTCAAATTGAAAACATGAAATGAAAATATTATTTAAAAGCTTTAGATTTACAAATGTGCAATTAATTCAAAATCCTAAGATTTAGAAGCATACCATGTGTTTTCTTCCTTCCTCATAACTTCATCTTTTATATCAACATTTACACCCTAATCCAATCTAGTTAGCAACAGAAATCCAAAGAACAATAAAAAGTTGGCCAGGAACAGAAGGAACATTCAGATAAGACCAAATCCATACTTGAAACACAGCAGCCACACTTTCGGTTTGAAAATTGAAAGCAAACAGTGGTTAAAACAACAACAACAACAACAACAACAAAACAACATCCCAATCTGACATAATTGGAAACCAAGTCGAAAACTAAAAAGATCAGCAAAACCATACAAATTGCACAACAACATGCCATGATATGTCGATGTATACAAGAAAACAAGTTTCAATTGAACCCATACCTGCTGCACAATTTGTTTTACATACTCAAAATGTGTTTCAAGACCACATGCAGCAGCCGAAGTGAACTGTGAACAATCATCTTCTGTTGACAAAATTTAATTTTTAAGCAACATAAAACCAAATAAAAAAAAACCGTACATCTTTCTTGATTCTTGATGACACTAAAGATAATATTTATGTTAAACAAAGAAAAGAAATCAACCTCTATTAATAATATTGAGTTATAAACAAGGCTCACAGAAAAAGGAAAAAAAAAGCCTTCTCAGGTACAATTTCATTAGGGCTAAAGTACAACATAACATAAACTTTGAAAAAAAAATCAGTTACTTCATTGCATAATAACTTCTGCAAACATATAATCAAGTTATCCCCTTCTCCTACACTTGCTTTTAGAGATAATTAAAAGATTATATGAGCATTTAATCAGACAGGCAGAGAGAGAAGATATTCTAAGCTTAATGTACCTTTTAGAGTGGAATCAATACAAAAAAACCGATAAAGCAGACCAAGAACATGTAGCCCATCATCCAGTAAATACGACCCATATCCACCTATATAATCATCACCAAAAACTGTAACTATAGAATACTTGAGAAATTCTTAAGAAATATACAACAACATTAAATCCTTTTGCAAGTATCAATTCACGATACTCTGTTCTCAATCACAACATAAACGATTGCTTTAAGAGTCGCCTGAAACATCAAAACCCGAATATAATTACTAATGTTAACATTTTATAATAAAATCAATCTGGTTAGCAATTGGAATTTGGAAGAATACCACGGAATGGACTGACCCAAATCACTGAATATAAGGCATGGTAAAAAGAGAGAAAATACAAGCTTGCGTAACAACTTAAATGTGGATTTAGGGATGATTTAGGTTTTCTGATGCCTTCAAAGGTAACAGGCAACAAATGGAACAAATATCTTCCTTTATTTTTATCAACATTTACCTTCATTTTGGATCACTGTGTTCTAAGCTGAATATCCCTTCTCACCTTTGTTTGAGCAACAAGTACCTACATTTTAACAGATCAGTTAATATGCACCATGGTTTGTGCAATAAAACTAAAATCTGTCCAAGATCAATCCATTTTAGGTGAAGTTTAACAGATCAGTTACACCTTTTTGTTCTTGTTGCTGACAAGAATTGTTACAAAAATAAACCATAACATAAACGAATAAAAAATAACACAAACAAGAAAACACTCTGTTGTAAACAATGATGTAAAAATAAAATTGACGCAAAATCAAACTCAAAATTTCATAATTCAACAAAAGGAAACTGAGAGGAAACCCAACTGAAAATCGACGTTTGTGTGTTGGGGGAAACCGAGAGGAAACGTAAAACCCAGATAATTGTTGGGGGAAAACAACGTGAAACAACGATGAAGAGTAAATTAGGTAAAAAAATCAACAAACCTGAAACAATAATCCGTCGGATCCAGAGATCCTTCTGTATTGGGAGAAAGCAGCACGCTGAAATCTTTCATTTTAGAGGGAATATGTTGTTGGTTTAGGAAGAAAGCGTACGAAGAAGGTGAAACAGGTATGGCTCTTTCTTTTGATGTGAAGTCAGAAAGCATGGGCTGCAGGTCAAAAAGTATGGGTTAGAGGTGTACTCTTTCAATTGGGCCAAATTTAAATTTGTTGCATAAATGAGTTGTACATTATGCATTAAAAGTAGTAATTAAGAGTTTTTCAAAAATTATGCTTTAATGAGTTGTATCTTGTGCATAGTATGTTGCTTTTAAGACTTTTTTCTTATATGCTTATATATGTAGTATAGATATATATATATATATATATATATATATATATATATGTAGAGAGAGAGAGAGAGAGAGAGAGCTTCAAGGGAAAACCGTCTAGATGAATGGCTACTAGGGTGTTCCTCAATTTTCCGTTTTTAGGTTCTCCTTAAACTTGACCCTATATATATATATATATATATATATATATATATATATATATATATATATATAACCATAGGTTCAAATGAGAAATGCTAACTATGTGAGAAATATAGAATTAATCCTAGCCATTCATACGGTCAAGATCAAATTTGATTGGTCACAAATTGCAGCTTTGGCTGGTCAAGAATTGCGGCTTTGACTGGTCAAAAGTTGCGTCTATTCCAAAAATAGAAGGACACCTTCGTAAGTTTTTCAAATACACGGGACGAGTTCATAGGTGAACCTGTGTGATTCACATATGAACTATATGTTCATATGTGAACCTGTGTAATTCACATTGAACTCTTTTTAACTGATTTATATATGAACCTTTGTGATTCATATATTGTTATGTCACAGTATCTAGTGAGAGAAAGCACAATCTAGAGAGAGAGAACATGTCATTCATCTAACTTCAAATGATTACAAGATTCTTACAATGAAAAGTTACACAAAATAAGCTAACTCTAGCTATTTATAGTAAGAACATGATTACAAATAGATTTCAACACTAGATAATGATCGTTCGGAAATTCAGACAACAAAGTGTAAAAAATTTACACTTTGAAAAACTCCACATAAAGAGTTTTCACAGGCAACTACAACACACTTTTCGCAACACAAATACCAAAAACTTTTCGCAGGAAAACTTTTCGCACTTTTCGCAACTCACTTAATCAACTTTTCGCAACACTCTTATAAACGTTTCGCAACAGAAAGTTTTCGCAGACCTCAGATGCGAAAACTAAACTTCTTGTATACGACCCTTGCGAAAACAATTCTTTTCGTAGACCACGGATGCGAAAACCAAAACTTTTCGTAATCAAAGGATGCGAGAACAATACTTTTCGTATAACCCTGATGCGAAAACTTAAACTTTTCGCAGAAGATGAATGCGAAAACAATACTTTTCGCAGAGAACTAATACGAAAACTCAGACTGTTCGTAGATTATCTTACGAAACTTTTCTTCAGAGATCCTTTGTAGTGAGAAAACTTCAGATCAACCTTGCGAAAACCTCAGATGATTCTTGCGAAAACCAGATGAACTTGCAAAAACTTCTGGATCTTGCGAAAACTTAGCCAAAAATCGAATTTAGGCCATAATTTCTTCAATTTTGGATGTTTTTTAAAGATTCTTGCATAGACTAGTTCGAAAATGGATTTCACACACTTTTGTAGTTGATTACTGTGACAACCGTCAAATTTATACCTCAGGTTAGAACTACACTGGATATATCATCTTTTCATGACATAGTGCAATTTTAGCAGTAAACGCGATACGATAGGAAAATTCGAGAAATTTTGCCTAAGAAATCCTTGAATTAGGGAATTATCCATAAATCTCATAAAATGCCAACTTAACCTACATTTATACTACAAGTATTTATATATTTGATAATTAATGTATTTCAATCATATTATATATAAATACTTTATTTTATATAATTACTTTGTATTTTAATTATTATGAAAAATACTTGTATTTTAAATTTTAATCAAAAAGACAAGATTTGACAAATTTATTTTTATCACCACCCCCCCTCTCTACCCCATATGTATGCAACTAAAAGAATCCTCTCATCTCTTTCTCTCTCCATCTTCAAATCTTCATCCATCTTCAACCCAAACTTCAGCCCCTCAATCATCTTCCTTCAAGGGTTAAAAATATTTCAAGGTAAATACAAGTGTGTTGGGTGAAATCCACACACACTCTTTTGAGTTAATTTCACTTTCTTGCATTTTGATGAATGTTCTTCATCTCCTTCTACACTTTCTTTAAACGTTTTTTAAAATCATCTTTACAAGTCTTAATGTTTGTAGATTTACCACCATAACATCTACTTGTTATTAAAAAGGGTGGTGAATCCAAAATCAAACCTATGTTAAGACCAAAGATGAACTTTTAAACACATGCATGTAGTTTTCTTGAGAAATCCACTACTTTTTGTTCAAGAGTTTCATGAGTGGATCTTTGAAAATCACTAAAAACATACTTAAACAAACATGCATGAGCTCAAAATGCAAAAATTTAAGTTGCATGTTGATGTTCTTGGCAAGAACATCAACATTATTCAAAATGAGTCTTTTACAAGAGTTTATAAAAGTTGAGTTGATGGGTAACTTGCATGTATTTTAAATGGATCAAAAAGGTGCATGTTTTGGAACTGAAAATAAGTGTATGGAAGAGGGTCAAATCGGATTTTGCATGCAAAGGAATAAGAATTTTGGTTAAAAAGTCAATATAGGAGCACATGCACAAAGTGTGGTTTTGACAGCTTGCTGTCAGATTCCACACCCCACTTCAATGGGTCATATCTCACTCAATATAACCCCAAATTGAGTGATTCCTTTTCTGGAAATCATTTTTATGTGCTAAGATTCAAACCCAAGTGGTTTCACTCAAAAACTCAAAGATTTCATTTACCAAACAGTCCTCACAAAATCAGTGCGCAAACAGCAATGTTTTCTGTCGGGTTTTACGTCGTGTATTATTTCATGTACTTAAACACTTCCAAAAATTATGACACTTATGCCAAAAGTTTCCTAACTCATTGAACCACTTAGACATAAAATATCATGACCAAATTGTACCTGGAAGTTATCCAAAGTTGGACACAAAGTGACACCAAATTCTGGACAGCAAAGGACAAATTTCTTATTATTATTAAGGACTAACTTCTAATCCCATTTCATCATTTTATGGTGAAATTGTGGAATATACATATATATAACATATCTATATATATTTACGCAATTTATTTATTCTTTATCCCGTTTCATCATTTTATGATAAAATTGTGGAATATACATATATACTATACATTTATATTTATGCACTTTAAATACTTGTCTTTTACATTTAAAACCCTTAATTTTATCGTTCTTACGATAAAATTTTGGTTTATATATATACATGTACTATATATATATGTACGTTCATTAAACCCTTTTCGTTACTTATTGTGACGAAATTTCGGAAACATTAAATCTCACAAGAACAATGTATACAACGTTTATAATATTAAAACACAACAAGGCATTTTATGACGATTTGGATAATTAGTACCGAACCCTCGAGACAAAAACTTACTAGTGACCTTACGTTCATAGGTTCGAAGTAGGATCATCTCGGGATACTTGTGGGAGATTCCCGGACTCTACTGCTTATCAAGTGAGTTTTCGCAGCCCTTTTTATTTTATTTTATACATTTTGGGGTGAAAAGCATGTCATGATTTTATTACGCATCGATTTCACTGTTTATTCAAAATACTGAATATTTTCTCCGTATACTTATGCGCTATGGTATGTATGCTTATGTTAGTTGATTCTGAGTTTTGCTATTAAGTCCCCGGTGATTCTACATTACCCATTAGCTCATTGTGCGAGCCGCTTGGTATATTATGGATAACGTTATTTGGTTGACACCCCACTCACCTCGCGAGTGCATAGTTACCGACTTCTTTATCATGTTTGTGAGGAACATGTGTCTAAATGGTCATACCCAAGTGAAATGATTTCACCGCTGAGGTAGGACGTAAGGGGCGTGGAACAGTCAGTAGGTTTGGGTAGTGGCTCATTACTTTAACATATATTGCATACGATACTATACCTTGCGCATGTTGACAACTGAAATCTTTATCCATTGTGCGGATTTACAAAGATGCTTTGAAACTACAACCGATTACTCAATCCATTTGTGCGGATTAAAACTGTTTTCTATGACAAACTTATATCCACTCGTGCGGATTAAAACTGTTTTCTATGACAAACTTATATCCACTGGTGCAGATTAAAACTGTTTTCTATGACAAACTTATATCCACTTGTGTGGATTAAACCTGTTTTCTATAACAAACTTATATCCACTCGTGCGGATTAAAACTGTTTCTATGACAAACTTTGATGTACTCATAAAACCTGTGAACTCACCAACTATTCAATAGTTGACCCTCTCATTTACATGCTTTTCAGGAAATAGCAAGTAAGATTGGAACTTTAGAAGGCACCTCAAGTAGCTGCATTCAACACGTTTTTCCTTATCATGTCGATTTGTGTTTTGGACAAACTTTATATTTTTGGAATAAGATGTATCATTTGTAAACTTTTTACGCAATGACGATTGTGTGTTGTCTTCTACCTTACGCAATGAAATCTTTAGCTGTGACATCCCGTATTTCCGCTTTAGCGGGGTGTGACAATTACTAACACTGAAAAACTCAAAATCATAGACTTTCGATCAAGAACAGTAAACTCAAGTTTTCGAACAAAATTTCACCAAATCCTTCATATTCTCTGATTTTAGACTGAATTAGGCTACGATTCCTGAAGCAAATGTGTTCTAAAACACAAATCGAGTGATGTCCAATCAATCTCTGAGCCAGAAACTCCCAAAATGAAGAATTTGTGAAAACATGAACAGTAAGTGCGAAGACTTTCAAAAAATGTCCAAAAAATCTTCAAAATTCTTCCATGGATTGTCAAAATCTGTCTGATAATTCCGTTTAGCTCTGATACCAATTGTTACGTCACAATATCTAGTGAGAGAAAGCACAATCTAGAGAGAGAGAGAGAGAACTTGTCATTCATCTAACTTCAAAGGATTATAAGATTCTCTTACAATGAAAAGTTACACAAAATAAGCTAACTCTAGCTATTTATAGTAAGAACATGACATGCCCATGTCATTACTACACATTACATTGAATGACACTGTTTGTGAACTAACTGCCTGATTACAACTAAAATAAAGCTCCAACATATATGAATTAATTAATTGTAGGTTCATATGTTAATCAGTTGAACTAATTAACGCATTCACATATGAACCTTTGTGATTCACATATGAACTAATTAACTGATTCACATATGAATGTATAGTTCATATGTGAATCGCACATGTTCACATATGAACTCGTCCCACGTATTTGTAAAAGTTACGAAACTACCCCTCTATCTTCTGCAGATCACGTGAGGAAATTATCCGGTGCTTCACAGTCAAATCCACAAATGTTGACCAAATGTTGAGGAATTATCGAACACGTTCTCATTTGAACCTCTCCCTATATATATTCTTGATCCAAACTCTCTCAGTAATTTGATGATGACCCATCTTACTTAGTGAATTTATACAAACTGTTTTGTACTTTAATGAATCAGCGTCAGCGATCGCTGAAACACTTTTCCCTTGTAAACAGTTTATGTTGGGGTTTTGTTCAAGAATCGATTTCAAAAATCACAATATTTGCAATGGAAGCTTAAAAAGAACAACATTAAAAAAAACTTTTTAACACCCACCAAGGATCCATTTGCATGAACATGAAAGATAAAAATACAACCATAGGGGGTTTAAGAAAAGTACAACCTTTGAAGTCTTTGATAGGTCTTCTAGTTGATGAAGATGAAGATGGCAAAGAACTCAAAGAAGAGTCCCTCTAGAGAAGTCCACCACAAGCAACGACACTTTCTTCTCGGAATGCTAGTTCCTCTTCTATCTTGATGCAAGAACTCTAACAATCACTACAATAGTATTGAAAGGAAGAACATAAAACACACACACACACACACACACACACTATGTGTGTATGTTTCGGCCGTGAACAAGGAGAGAGGGGAGAGAGAGTTGCTTGGTTAGTTGTGTTGTCATTTTTACTCTCTCTTGAAAATGCCAAGTATATTAAAAACAAAGGCATTTTCTATTGGACCATAAAAAGGGTCCAATGAGAGTCCATGCAATATTACAAAATAAACCCTCCTAATTTAAGATAGTTAAAATCATGTTTTAACTTTCTTAAACTTTCTCCTCAAGTCCCTCTTTTCAATTTTAGTTATAAAATAAATCCATCATATGTATTATTTTATATAACCAAAATTTATTATTTGCATCTTATATTAAGAATTATATTCATTAATATAATTAATAATATTCATCAAGAAATAATATTTATCAAGAATCAAATTCTTATAAATATCAATTTAGTGTCTACTTGTTGTTTGGTGTGACCCTATAAGATCATATATTACCGGTAATATTATTTTATAATCATTCTTGAGCATATAGAACCAACAATCTCCCACTTGCTCAAGATTGCATTATAGAATGATATAGACAGTGGTGGACGTCTAGCAACATCTCACTTCCCCCAGTAATGTATGACTGTAAGTGCCATTATAGAATGATATAGACAGTGGTGGACGTCTAGCAACAATCTCCCACTTGGTAAGGTGCCTTAGATGTCTCACTCTTAACATATTTAGAGAAACAAATCCCATCTTGACTACATACGCCTCTTATGCAGTTCATGCCATGCCCAATAATGGCCTTTATAGCTGCCTTTTTCAAGAACAACGGTTAACCATATCAAAGCATGACACTCCCTACACTTGAGTCCCAAATATGCATCTCAGGTCGAAGGATACAAAGATACTACCTTTATTCAAGACTCACTTATGACAACGATCCATGAGGTGATCTTGAAGCGGTTCATTTCCAATACTTGCTCCCTAACAAGTACCTATGAACTTGGTTGCAACACTTTGCCACTTTTACTCTTAAAAGTCAACCAATCCAATTCATATTAGTCTTACTTCATAGTTGCTCCCACAACTCTGATCGACTATGGACATTTAGAATAACTAATTTATTCAAGGATTTAAACATGCTAATATAGAATACAACGAGTATATAAAGATCATATCCTATATATCTAACTAAATATTATACTTGTTGCTTAACCTGTTCCAATATCCAAATACTAAATTCAAATCAAATCCCATCACTAGAATAACGAAGTCTTATAGCTCAAACATGACACTTCAAGTTTAGCTTATGAAAGGAGCTTCATGAATGGGTTCATCCAGAAACTTGATTTGTTTAAACTTTGTGAACACTAACATCTCCATCTTTAAATTTATTCCAAATATAGTTAAATGTTTGGAATAGATGCTTGGTACTCTGATGTGAGATAGGGTCCTTTATCTTGCGTAATGGCACCCACATTCTCACAAAGGATTTCTAGTTGATCCTGAATGGGAGGCATCTACCTAGCTTTTCAATGAATTCTTTCATCCAAGTATCTTTCTTTTGTGGCTTCTAAAGCGGCAGTGTGTTCTTATTTGTAGTGTATTATGCAATTTGACCTTCGCCTTGAACCTTTTCAAACGAACTACTTCTTCATTCATAACGAAGACATTTCCCTTTTGTGATCGAGAACTTTCTCGATCTTTATAGAAGCTATCATAAGTGTAACATTTTACTATGATTTTCTTCCAACCCTCAGTTAAGGAACATTTCCTCGGTAATTTCGTAAGTACCTCAATTTGTTCTTTATAGTCATCCAATGACCTTTCCTCGTATCTTTTTCTAATGCTCTAAAGCATTGTGATACAATGGATCTAGTGCATGTCATTGCATATATGATAGATCCAATTGCCGAAGCATATGGAACACCAATCATTTTTTCTAGCTCAGCCTTTGTGCTAGAACATTGAGACATGTTCAAAATGATGTGTTATCATATTTGCAAGAAACTACCTTTAGAGCCTTGTATCTTGAACCTTTCAAGATAATGTCTACATATGCATTTTGACTTAAACCTATAAGTCGTCTTGATCCAATCTTTAAAGATCTCTATTTCAAGAATAAAATTAGCCTTTTCTAAGTCTTTTATTAAGGAAATACTGTCCGATAAAAAACATGATGTTTTGCTAAGTCGGAAAGTTAATTTCCAAATACTAGTATGTCTTGCACATACAAGATTATGAATTTTACTGCGCTCCCACTAGTTTTAGTAAATGCATGAGTCAACTTATATTTTGATGAAAATTAAACTATTAATTTTCCTGTCAAAATGAAGACTTCTGTTTTGTGATACTAGTACTAATCCATGAATGGATTGTATCTCTGTGTTCATGACTCTAAGCCACTTACCAGATTCAGAATCTGACATAGCACTTTAGTAGTTCATGGGCTTACTCGAAACCTATCATACATCATTCTTCATTAGTCATGAGAAATCGATATTTCTCGAATTTCTGAATGATTCTACTAGATTTGCGAACACTTGGTGTTTTTACTAAGTTTATGATCAATCAAATTGCTCATTTGAACAACCTTTGTTTGATAACTAGTGTCAATCAATAAGTGCATTTGGTTATGAGGTTCTAGATTCCCTTCAAGTTCCTTAAATCTCCCATTTGCCTTACCCATTAAAAACTTGCTTTTCTAGGAACTTGGCATTGGAACAATAAACAATTTTATTGTTTGTGGGAATGTAGAATCGGTATATAAAACAATTTATAGTATATTCTACAATATATGCACTTAGTAGATTTTGGGTCGAGTTTACTTGAAGCTTATTGTCTTACATGAGCTTCATAAACTCACACCTTCAACTAAGACTAAATGTTAGTACCAAAAATGTACTAATTATATGAAAGTTTTGTAAAGCTTGTATAAAGCTTACTATGCTTATGACTTGTGTGAGTGTCTCTATAAATAGGAGTTAGAAACTCATTTGTAAAGGTGTGGCACAATGTAGAGAGCTAATCTTGTGAGAGAAAGAGAGAGTCATCTTGTACTAAAATGATATTGAATCTAATATGAGGACGACGTTTGTATCTCGATCTCTCAATTACTTGAATTGTTGATGATATTCTGGGATCACAAGTGGTATCAGAGCAGAATTGAAGATCTTTCTTCGATACGATCATTCGATCTCGACAATTCAAGTGACAAAAGTGCCAAAATTTGAAGAATTTGAAGATTTTGGATCAAGTAAGTATGTTCTATCACCTGATCTTGTAAAGATCTGTTCGTTGTTCGATTCCAGATCAATTCCTATATTCAGAATCGATCAACGTGAACAAATCGGTGATTTTGAACGATTTTGAAGTTTTCGGTGTGTTCTTCGTGAAAATCTTAAGATCCGAAGATTTTGTTATGCATGAGTCGATTCTAGCTTCACAAATCTGTTAGTTTTTGGATTTCGAGCATTCTACATCTTTCAGAATCGAAATTCATCAAGAATTATGTGAGTTACAATTTTCGGAAATGAACAGTGCTTATACACGCCGGAAAAACGATTTGGCCAGAATTTGCTGTTTCACTGGAGTTTTGATGTTTAGATGCTCACAGATCTGTTCGATATGAAGTAACGACCTGTTTGCAGTAATTTGGGGTGAAATTCAGCAAGAAATCGAGGTGTTTGGGCTGTTAGAAGTGTTCTTCGAAATTGTTCGTAACTCTCGCAAGATGATACTCATAACTGTCGGACAACAAAGGTCTTCATAAACTCATAACTGTCGAACTCTTAATTGTTCATCATATTCATAACTATCGTATGACACTAAAACTCATAACTGTCGTACATAACTAAAACTCATAACTGTCGTACAACATTGGACCGACTTCAAATTTTAGTCGCACAAGACACATACGACAGTTACTGTTCATGCACGACTGTCGCATGACTCTTATATGACAGTTACTATTCATTGGGTCTAGTCGTACAAGAAGCATACGACTTCTACTGTTCATGTGCGCTAGTCGTACAAGTGGCATACGACTACGACTGTTCTTTCACGCTAGTCGTACAAGAGGCATACGACTACGACTATTCATCAATGCTAGTCGTACAAGACCCATGCGATAGTTACTGTTCAACCGAGTTAGTCGTACAAGACTCCTACGACAATTACTGTTCATTGATCAAAGTCGTAAAAGACATGTCCGATAGTTACTGTTCACTGGAAGTTTTCGCACAAAATATGCCAGACTTAGCGGAACCCCCGTGCTAAGTCTCGGGAGGGGGACATTTTTCTTGGAATTGTGTATAAAGCGTGGGTGCTACATGAAGCTTCCTCCTTCGAGCAAATCCGAACCAAGCTCTTAAGCCAAATTCCTACTCAACCCGCGGTTCATTGACGGATTCTTTGTTATACACTGTGATTGCACTTGGTTTGTCACTCAAAACTCGCTCGTTATCTTTCTTGTGAGCTTATCAGAACGAGCTTGAGTTTCTACTTTTTGAAGATGTGCTCGTGCATCCAGTCGAGGTTATGGCGTACATCGGATCCGGTTTTTCATGGTTGAAAATAAGAAGAGTAAGAGCTTCTTTCAAGGGGGAGCCTAGTCTTCATTCGAAGAAAAAGCATCGCTAAAGTTTTTCCAAGAAAATCAAGGGGGAGAGGAGCTAACGCTTTTGAAGATTGATATGATTATGCTTTACAAAACTTTAGGGGGAGAATGTTAGTACCAAAAATGTACTAATTATATGAAAGTTTTGTAAAGCTTGTATAAAGCTTACTATGCTTATGACTTGTGTGAGTGTCTCTATAAATAGGAGTTAGGAGCTCATTTGTAAAGGTGTGGCACAATGTAGAGAGCTAATCTTGTGAGAGAAAGAGAGAGTCATCTTGTACTAAAATGATATTGAATCTAATATGAGGATGACGTTTGTATCTTGATCTCTCAATTACTTGAATTGTTGATGATATTCTGGGATCACACTAAAGATGAATAACTTTCATATGAAATCTTATAAGGTGTCTTGTCTACCTTTTGGTTGGTGTCAAAAGTACGGTTTACTTTAACTAAGGGCAGAATTCCGAATTGATATAGGAATAGTACTTCTATTCATCATAGAGCGAACCATGTTTAATAAGGTCCGGTTCATCCTTTCGGATATACACAATTTCTATGATGATTTAAGAGTTCTTGGTTTAGATACTATCCTCCTATATCATAAAAGACTTTAATGGTCCTGCTGAGTTGTTTTCTTAATCTTCACTTTGAAACAATTTGAATTACATCAAATGCTTCATCTTTATGTTCCATAAACTTCAATATTTGAAATCGTCAGTAAAGGTATTATCTATCACCATATCTAGACTTGGTTTTGAGAGACCATATACATCAACATGTATCAAGTCTAACAAAACTTTTCCTCCTTTTCTATAAGTAGAGAAAAGGAGATATATATTCAACTTATCAAGGATCGCATATATAAAAAGAAACATTATCATTTGACTTTAAAATACCATACTTTTGAAGTTGAGATATGCGATCAAATTTTACTTGATGAGTTGACTATACATTTGTAGATTTGATTCAAATCACATTTGAGTCTTATGGTGTTTATATAGAACTACGTTTTAGAAAGCTTTTGAGATTCACTTTATTATTCAATTTTGAGGACTAGTTCTCGAAATGGAATAATTCATTTTTGAATATGAATATAATCGTTTCCAAAACGATTAAGTGAATTTCATTCAATCAATAAACATGTGACTGAAAAATAATAATTTAATCAAACTAAATTTAAACATTGTTCGAAACAAAAATGTTAAATAATACAAGCCATATGGTATCAAAATAAAATCTCCTATAAGCTTGGTATGCAATCTTGCTTCCTTGCTCATCTGGATCACCATTTTGCTTGTCATTCAGTCAACTACCTTTCTTGATCATCTGTAACATATTACAAAAGTGAGTTTTACACTTAGTATCAAATACTCAAGTGAAAAATAGAGAGGTAAAAGTTCTATCTAACCATTTGATACCTGAAGGACATTCCTTTATTAGAAAACATTCAGATGACAATTCTCTCTTCCGTGACCAAAGTAACCACACGTACCACATGTAAATGCTTCCATAGAAAGATTCTTATCGAACGTCTCTAGCATCGTATGCAACTGTGAGACTGAAAAAACCTTGAGGCCCAACCTTTTGATAAAAGCATCAAATTTTGGGGTCAATGATCTAAGGATCACATCTATGGCCAGCGGTTTAGGATAAGGACGATCAAGCTTATCCAAATGATAAAGAATTGACCTTATCCTTTGAACATGGGTGGAAACATCTTGGCCCTCCTCCATTTTAGTATCTTGAAGTGCCTGAAGAGTTTTCAGGTATTCAGAGAAACTATGTATTTTGGGAAGCCATTCCAATTCTTCTACCATTTCATATGCCGTATATGAATGCCATTCTATGTCTTCTCGTAAGACTAGATCCATAGTTTCAAGCATAAGGCGCGATATTTCAATCGAATCATCATTATGCTTCGACCAAGCCTCATGAGCTTCTATGGAGGTAAAAGGAGGTTCTTCAGGAAGAGGTTTGAGTAATACGTATGACTTGCGTTCACGTCGGAGAATCAATCTTAATCTCGAAAACCAACTTCGGAAATTTTGAGGGGTTAACTTTTCAAGGTCAAGATAAGCTCTTAGGGATGAGTCAATCGTAGTGTTTGCATTTTGGGCCATCTACAAAATTTAACAAGGTCAAAATAGTATTTTCAATATTATTATTTTAGCAAATTAATTCCCTTTTAGTTTTCTAAAAACATTAATTTGCATAAAATCTAGGATCTAACGTTGTAAAACAAATGAAACGGTTAGGTGACCTTTATCCCGTCCATTTAATCCAACAAGGTAGATAACGTTTATCGATTACATCGAATGTAATTCCTAGCGTTATGGGATCCTTAACAACTTGTTTGTTAATTGGCATGTTTGATCCCATCTATGCCTTGGGTTTCTAATGCTTAGGTGACCTTTATCACAAAAGATTCCCTATCAAGTCATCCTACTTGAAACAACATGTGAAACTCATATCTATACGGTTAGGTGACCTTTTTCCCACAAGGACATAAGAGTCACCTCATCCATCTCAAGACAATCCAAGTGGTTAGGTGACCTTTATCCCACAAGGGTGTCATAGTGACGTATTGATTGTTTCTCAAAAGGACGGCATAGACTTGCGTTTATAAAAGGGATTTTAGATGTATTACAATTCTAGTTTTGTAAACATATTGTATCATGTATATTGCATGCATCCAATATCACATGGTACTTATAATTTGAAAAACATAATTTTCTTTTATTGGTTCTTTTAGTTTAAAATAAAATCTCCATTTTATTAACTATTTCATTGCGGTCAATTTTTAAACTAATATCCTATATTAAAGTTTGAGTTTGAGCGCATTGGAACCAATTTTAGTTCTTTTAATAAAACAATCTTTTATTATTAGACATGGAGTTTGGATGAGTTTTAAAATCACAATTTTAACTCATTTTACTATTTCAAAAATTTAAGAGTTTTTATAATAAAACTCCTTTTATTTAAAAAAACATTTTTTTCATTTTACTTTAAAATGTTATTTTGAAAAGCCAAAACTCCAAAAGATGATTTAATTTTATGTTCAAAATATTATCTAGCATGCAAGAACCTATTTCAACCACACATGATAATATCAACATAAAATATCAACAATAAGTAAAAATGTATAAACCAAGCCAAAAATCTAGTGACAATTCTTGTGAACCAAACAAGAATGTCAAGTCCATTCATAAGGGACAAGATGACCAAAAATTCCAAATTTGAATTCTTCAAGCTCCCACTTGCAAGAACATCCAAATGCATGCAAATCTTCTAGGAACTCCATGGTATGTGCTTGCTTCTCGAAAATCTCCAAATGGTCTTCATTCTTCAAATGGTCTTCATTCTTCAAACTTTGTTACATTTTATATATAAACTAATCTAACATTAATCTATCATTTATAAAAAATTAACAAAAAGAAGAATACCTATTTACTATTACAAATTTTTATGAATAAATAAATAGTGCAACCATTTCATCAAAAAACAACACAACCATTAACACAAAGGGTCTTGGCTTGTTTATACATATTATTTACATATAACAAAAATAAACAAACACTTTGTCTTTCTAAGGCAATTTTTATGACAAAAAATGCATGTAAAAATTTTGGTCACATAAAATAACAATTATATAAAAATTGCCAAAGATGTCATGTATGAACTTCTTCATACAAAATGAAAAATCACCCATGGCTTCCAAAAACCAAGCATTTTTCATATAAACAAAAAAAATATAAACATGCATGCAAAAGAGGCTCTGATACCACTTGTTGGGGTTTTGTTCAAGAATCGATTTCAAAAATCATAATATTTGCAACGGAAGCTTAAAAAGAACAACATTAAAAAAAACTTTTTAACACCCACCAAGGATCCATTTGCATGAACATGAAAGATAAAAATACAACCATAGGGGGTTTAAGAAAAGTACAACCTTTGAAGTCTTTGATAGGTCTTCTAGTTGATGAAGATGAAGATGGCAAAGAACTCAAAGAAGAGTCCCTCTAGAGAAGTCCACCACAAGCAACGACACTTTCTTCTCGGAATGCTAGTTCCTCTTCTATCTTGATGCAAGAACTCTAACAATTACTATAATAGTATTGAAAGGAAGAATGTAACACCCGGAAAATCCTTGTAAGTAATAATAGTCCTAATATTTCTTTATATTTTGACTTCTTAGATTATAAGTGATTTCCTAAGTAATTTCCGTGATTGTCACTTATTAATTGAGAACTCCCGATAGAAATCAGTAAGTTTATTCCTTAAGGAAATAAATGAAAAATAGATAATAAAGTTAAATATTAGATTGTAAGGATTAGTTGGATGGGTAATTTGAATACGAGTCCAACGGTTCTTTCTGGGGTAAAAACGGAGTTCTAACGAAGAAGTTACGGCTAAATTAGTGGAAGTTGGATTGATTGGCAAACAGAAGCCGGCGCCGATGGTGTGGCGCCGATGCATCGGTGTGGGTGATCGGCGCCGAGCACCTGACGTGCCAAAAGGGGGTTAAACCCACCTCTTTATCCTTAGTCATTCATTCATCCTCTCAAATTAGAATTTCTGCTGCTCTTCACTCTTCAGACGATTTCTTCAATTAAACCTAAGGTAAATCCATTTCTATCAATCCAAATCTAAATCAAGCATCTAGTAAATGAATCTTACCCATTTAAACTTGAATTAGGGCATTTCATCTTCATTCTTCTTCTTGGAGAAATTAGGTTCAAGTATTCAAGTTAGGGTGTTAGCAATTGAAGATTTGAGGTGAGTAACTTGTAATTAATTGTTTGTATTACATTTACATACTATTCCTCATCTTGATTTTTGGTATAGCTAATGGGAAATCTTGAATAAATGCTCTTAATGGTTAAGAGGGAAACAAGAGGAGTTCAAGTAAGTTTATGTGGCTTAATTGTGTTTATTACTTTGTATGCCATAATAAATGTTGATGTTAAGAGTTTGGTTGGATTATATATCCAAAGTATGTGATATTGAGATGATGACTTAATAGATGTCTTAATGATGAATTGATGGCTTAATGGTCAAAATGGACTTATTATTGAATTGTAAACATGGATGTTTATTATTGATATCATATAGAATATGATTTGATACATATGGTTGTATATGAACTACATGGAAGTAGTATTGATCATGTTAAATGGTTGGACCATTGTTATGTGTTAAATATGCTTGATATTATCTAGATTATGATTTATTACATATGGATGTATGTGAACTACATGGAAGTAGTATAGATTATGATAAATGGTTGGACCATTGTTATGTGCTTAATATGCTTTGAATATTACTTGGATTAACATATTTGGTATTCACATAATTGGAGGAGCACCTAGTAGGCATTGGAGGATATAATCATACATACCGTGGGGTAAATGTATTTTGTTCATACCTTCGGATACCGTGGGGTTTTCCGTTGTGTTATGCCTTGTGACAATACCGTGGGGTATCAATCAAGGTATATCTTCGATTATGATGTAACCGGGTAGCGATATGGACCTTCTCCATGGAATCCAATTTGTGAATGTATCGAATTGTTATTCCTACATGCTATGATTATGCTCTATGTGCTATGTGTAAATCTCACTTAGGCTTTAAAAGCCTAACACTTGTTATGTGTTTTATGTATTACAGATTTTAGTGGTTCCGGACACAAGAAGGTCTAGAACGGGGTTGTGAGCATGGGATCATTGTTAGAGAGATAAAGATTGGAAGATTGATGATACAACTTTCCGGCATTCTTTGGATATTTGATATCTATAGTAGTGATCAAATAAGCTAGTGGTCCAATAGTAGTTATGATTAACTAAATCTTTGTATTAATGATTATGTAAGGTTATTTAGGTATACTTTTACTTAAGTAATGTGTACCACTCTTCCGTTTTATGGAAGTTTTTGTTAACCCCTGTTTTGGGGTGTTACAAAGAACATAAAACATACACACACTATGTGTGTGTGTTTCGGCCGTGAACAAGGAGAGAGGGGATAGAGAGTTGTTTGGTTAGTTGTGTTGTCATTTTTACTCTCTCTTGAAAATGCCAAGTATATTAAAAACAAAGGCATTTTCTATTGGACCATAAAAAGGGTCCAATGAGAGTCCATGCAATATTACAAAATAAACCCTCCTAATTTAAGATAGTTAAAATCATGTTTTAACTTTCTTAAACCTTCTCCTCAAGTCCCTCTTTTCAATTTTAGTTATAAAATAAATCCATCATATGTATTATTTTATATAACCAAAATTTATTATTTGCATCTTATATTAAGAATTATATTCATTAATATAATTAATAATATTCATCAAGAAATAATATTTATCAAGAATCAAATTCTTATAAATATCAATTTAGTGTCTACTTGTTGTTTGGTGTGAACCTATAGGATCATATATTACCGGTAATATTATTTTATAATCATTCTTGAGCATATAGAACCAACAGTTTATATAAAGACAAGCCTCACGCTGAAATAAACTCTAAGCTGAAGTCAAAGACCAAGATGATGAAGAATATAACCCTACTCATGATCTGAAGAGGTAGTTAGTGAAACAAAGACAAATCTACAATGCGTGACAAATCAGTGATCAAATTTTAGGGACAGCTGAAACCACCATTGGTGAAACACTGAGAAAATGTTAGTGCTGAAAATATCAATTGTATCCAAGTAGAAGGGTTTATTTTGTAAATTCTAGTCTAAGTATAAAAGGCTTAGATAGAGTTCATTTTATAAAATAAGCTTGTGGAATTACATCAAGATACTTTAGTTTTTCTCTCTCTATATCTTGTAAGTGTGTTCTTGAAATCAATGAGAGATGACTTGAGTATTGCTTGATTACATCATTGTTTACTTGTTTCTGGGATCACAAGTGGTATCAGAGTAAGCAGATTCAAGCAATTTAGTGAAAATTTGAGGAATTTTTGGGTATTTTTAGAATTTTCGGACTTAAGATTGAATTGACAGATTTAGGATGTTTTGAGTGTGATTTTTGGTATAGAATTGTTCGATTTAGTGAATTGGATCATCCTGTGGAAGAAATCAGATCAAAGGAATATGATTTGATTGATTTTTGGTGATTTTTAGAGGTTTTGAAGAGTTTTCGATTTTGGATCGAAAATCATAGATTTAGTGTGTTTTTGGTAGTATGATCTGAAGAAGAAGAAGTGTTCAGATTGATATTTTGAGCATATCTGCAAATTTTGGTAGAATTTGGTGGTGTTTTGAGTGAGATTTGAGACTTAGAAAAATTTGTGTTGGATATTCAAAGTTATCGTATAACAAAGATCTTCAAACATTCAAAGAAATCGGACGATACTGAAATTCATAGTTATCGTACAAAACTTGTCCGATAACTCATTTTGATCGTACAAGTTTTGTCCGACAACTATTGTACACTTGTCCTCATCGTAGAAGTGTTGTCCGATAGTTCCTGTTCACTTGTTCTTATTGTTAGGGTCAATTTAATGTTGATTTAAAGTTCAAGGGTGTAATTTGTATTTCCTTATTTTGAGCCTATTAGTGAACGGGCCGTGGGCTTGTTAACCACGAGCCCACATATATAATGTTCTTCTAGCTTGGAAAAACAAGTTAGTTGTCTCATTTGCTTTCCTACTCGTATTGTAAACACTCTGATTGAAAGCATAATACAGGGATGACCAGTTGAAATCATTGTTCTTATTGATTATTATTTCGATTTCATAATTGTTGCACGGATCTGGATTTAACAATTGGTATCAGAGCAGACGGACGGATTCGATTCAAAGGTTATCTCATTGATTTCTGGTTAGTTTGACTTTTTCTCGTCTTCCTCATTCTTGAATTTTCAAATCTTAGATTCTGAGAAAATTGTTCAAATCTGTTTATTGAGTTGTATTAGCATTATACTTAATAGTGTTTCTGCAAATTTTCACACCGAAATTCGATTGTTTGAGTGGTTAATTCTGCAAATTGTGTTCAAAGTATTTGGTTGTGTTCTTCGTCAAAAATCGAATTTTTATCATCCAAAGATGTTGTTTTTGCATTGAAATCTATTGAGTTAGTGTTATTTTGTGTTTGGCATTGTTACTAATCTTCCAGGATTGATTTTGGGCAACCCTAATCGAAAATTCGATTGGTCTAAGCAAACAGCCGAACTTCCCGGACAACTCAGCCGATCTTTCCGGACAGCTTCCAAGTGTCCGGATATTTGTGTAATATCCATCCGGGCTCGCTCCTCTTTCCGGGTAAGTTCAAACAATCCGGGTAAGTAATATTAACTCTAATCAATCCGGGTAAAATAGTTTCCGGAAACCCAAAGTTTCCGAATACCAATTTATCCGGACATGACACGGGGTTTTCACACCCCGCGAAACTTACCGCAAGTGTACGGGTCGAAGTCAAGTAATAGTACTTGGAAAGTACGAGTATCGAATCACGGGGAACTAGGAACTAAATATCACAATTACTATAAGGACTATTAATTTGACTGTCGAAATTGGAGGATTGGTTTTCGAACTCAATAAATGCAGAAAATAAAATCAAACAAACACAAGACAAACAGAACAGCTTTAAAGACTTCGATAGAGAGAAATGTTGAGGATTGGACATCCTCCAGTTTTACACATGCAACCAATCAACTCAAAACATTTACCAGTTAATCCCCTTAATGATTCCCAAATCTTTTAAAGTCACCGTTGTTCTCTTTCAAGCCACAACGGGTTTTATTTTGAAAAGGATAAATTTAATCTCTCGATCTCACCTATGGATTCCAAAACACATTAAGTACTCGATTTATGTTAAATTGGCTAGATTTTATCTCTCGATAATAACCTAACGGTTTAAATGGGACTAAAGCTTACTTGGTATATCTCTATCACCTTTTTGGGCTTTAGGCATGCAATTCCTAAGTCTATATAGCAGTTAATTCTCTCGAACTTAATTGCTAATCAACAAATCAATTGTAAACTGGCCAAATTCACAAAAGCGTTAAGAACAAAATCACATGCTTCCATTAATAAGGAGAAACTGATAAAAGTCCAAATCAATTCGTTACATGCTTAAAAACCGGATTCATTCCAACCCCCAACACGAACCGGTTAGTTCATGTCGGTGGTGGATTCAAACACAAGAGAGAAAGGTGCGAAAGTGTATGCAAACATGATTAAGAATGAAAAGATGAAATTGTGGTAACAAATGATGAAAACTCCCTCTTCTCGTCTCCGTCTCTACGTTCCGTCTTGAATGCACTCGTGATCGGCTCTGTATCGTGACCTCGAGGACTCCGAAAAGTCGCCCAAAATCGCCCCGGAACTACTCTGGATCGTCTGCGGAAAGTTGGATACCGAAAAAGTGACCTAAAATCGGATTTTGTAGCTGAAAAACGCGAAACAGTGGGTTACGCCACTTGCCACGCGACTTGCAAGTCGCGTGGTAAGTCGCGCGTGTCCAATTAGCTGCGTGGGTCGTTTTCTGGTTCGCGGTTCGGGTCCTGGTTCGGTCGTGGGTTTTGGGCTTGGCTTTTGGGCTCCCGTTAGGCTTCGTTTGGACTCGTTTTGGGCTCTTTTTAGCTTCTTTTTCCGAGGAATGCCGCCTTTTATATAACCTGCGTAAATTACTCAATAAACCGTCAAATACCCGCCTTTTTACTTGAATACAAGCCAATCTCGTTGGTTTGAGAACCGGAAATAACGCCAAAAAGTGGCGTTATCAGGACATCTCTGTATCCAGTAAGTACCTTATCCGGACACCTCTGTATCCGGTAAGCAACTTATCCGGACATCTCCTTACCCGGTAACTTTATTGCTTAATTTCACTATCCGGTAACCAGTTTCTTATGGTAACCCCTGTGTTATCCGGAAACTGTGCCATCCGGACTCTTTGCTTCACCCGGACACTTTGTGATTTGCAGAACTGTTTTTTAATTGATCAGATTCAGACACTTCCTGATCAGACCCTTACTTGGATCCCTATCCAGTAAGATCACTCTTAGTTCATACCACTCGTAGAACCTGCGTTAGGATTTCACTTATAGTGCCTTGCGTTAGGTTTACTCTTTGAATCAATCTACGCGTCTGACGATCACTCCGTTGCAACCTACGATGACTTCACGTGACGCACTTGCTATTGGAACCGACTCCAAACCACCTTGTCTCTATCAAGGTGAGTATAGCCAATGGCGAGATAGATTCATGATCTTCATTGAATCTAAGGACAATTATGTGTACATCAAGAAAGCTCTTGAAGAGGGTCCGATTCAATGGCCAAAGAAGACCATTGCACCAACTGCAGCAAATCCTGTGACTAGTTCTGAGGACAAGACTGAAGCCGAACTGACCGCAGAGGAAAGTGGCAGATTAGAAGGAGAAAAGCATGCCAAGAGATATATTATCCAAGCACTTCCCAACTCAATCTACCAAGCCATCGACAGCTACAAAGGTACGGCA
Source organism: Saussurea involucrata (assembly GCA_033807775.1). NCBI lineage: Eukaryota > Viridiplantae > Streptophyta > Magnoliopsida > Asterales > Asteraceae > Saussurea > Saussurea involucrata. The sequence continues at coordinate 119,049,546 of CM066322.1, forward strand.
AAAGGCATGTGGGATCAAGTGGCTAGAATGATGCGTGTGAGTGTTGTTGGTAATCCACTAAAGATCAACAGCGCAATAACCAAGTTCGATGGTTTCAAGCAACGCAATGGCGAGACTCTCACTCAAGCATATGAACGCTTCTGCTTACTTCTCAATGAACTGAACAAGAACAATATTGTTCGTTCCAACACGGAGAACGCGCTCAAGTTCCTCAACAATTTGCTACCCGAATGGAAGGTGTTTGCTTCTCATGTTAAGCACAACAACTTGATAGAGAATGTTAGCATCAACGAACTGTATGAGACGCTTCTTCAAGACGAAGATGAAGTAAATGAACTTTTGGGAGAGAAGAAGACTGAAGCAAAGCCAACTGCTGATCCTATAGCACTCATGTCCTCAAAGAAAGGGAAATATTTGGGCCATCATTCTAAACGTGCTCAAAGGCAAAGCTCTTCCGAGTCTGAAAAGGAAGACAATGACTTGAATGATGAAGTAGCTGAATTCAAGAAAGCTGTTGCTCTTCTCACTAAATCTCTTCAACAACAACAATTTTATAAGAAGCCAACATCTAATAATCAGCGCTACTCCACCGCCCCCAACAAGCGCCATGACTATCAAGACAAGCACGAGGGAAAGAAGAAAATTGATAAGCAGGACACGTCAGAGAAGAAGGAGAAGAAGGAGAAAGATGATAGAAATAAGAGAGATGAACCAGTGACCTGCTACAACTGTGGAAAGCTTGGTCATTTTGCTAAAGACTGCAAAAAGCCTGTAGTAAAGAATTCTCACTACTACAAGGCCAAACTGGCATTGGCTGAGCAGAAGGAAGCTGGAGAAGCTATGTTTGTGGAAAACGACTACTGGTTGGGTCGTTCTGATGATGAAAGCGATTCAGACTGTGCAAATGCTTTCATGGGCTATCACTCTCCAGCTGATGAAGAGAAGACAAGTAAGGTATGTGAACTTTCTCACCAAGAGTTAATGAATAAGATGCAATCATTTAATGATCAGGCGGATTCTTTTAAGGCCACCACTAAAGAACAAAAGCTTGAGATTAGTTCACTAACCGAAAAGCTAGAAGTTCAAACGCGATTAACTAATAAACATAACTCTGAAAATGCTATGTTAAAGGAAAAATGCAAAATCCTTTCACTAGCACCCAAAGACTTAAGGGCCAAATTATCTGATCTTCAGTCACAATTTGATCAGTGCATGAATGAGAAAGAAGAACTTGTTTATTGTAACACCCGGAAAATCCTTGTAAGTAATGATAGTCCTAATATTTCTTTATATTTTGACTTCTTAGATTATAATTGATTTCCTAAGTAATTTCCGTGAATGTTACTTGTTATTTGAGAACTTCCGATAGAAATCTGTAAGTTTACTCCTTAAGGAAATTGATGAAAAATAGATGATAAAGTTAAATATTAGATTTTATGGATTAGTTGGATGGGTAATTTAAATACGAGTCCAACGGTACCTTCAGGGGTAAAAACGGAGTTTTAACGAAAAAGTTACGGCCAAATCAGTGGAAATCGAGAAGGCTAGCAAACAGAAGCTGGCGCCGATGGTGGCGCCGATGCATCGGCGCGGGGATCGGCGCCGAGCACCTGACGTGCTAAAAGGGGATTAAACCCACCTCTTTATCCCGAGTCATTCATTCTTTCACTTAAGAACTCTCAAATCAGATTTTGCTCTGCTAGTTTCTTCTAAGGCGATTCTCCATCTAAAATTAAGGGCATTACATCTTCATCTTTCTTGTTGGAGTGATTAAGTTCAAGTCTTCAAGTTAGGGTAATATCAATTGAAGATTTGAGGTGAGTAACTTGTATCTAATTGTTTGTATTATACCTTATTACCATTCTTTATCTTGATTTTGTTATTGTTAATGAGAAATCTTGGTTAATAAGCTCTTAATGGTTAAGAGGGATACAAGAAGAGTTCAAGTAAGTTATGGTGGATTAATTGTGTTCTATTATTTAGAATGCCATGGTAAATATTAGTGTTAAAGGTTTGGGTTTGATTATACATCATTGGTATGTGATTATGTTGATGGCTTAATTTATGTCTTAATGAAGTAAGGATGGCTTAATGGTCAATATGGACCTATTATTGAATTGTAAACATGGATGTTTATTATTGATATTATATAGAATGTGATTTAATACATATGGATGTATATGAACTACATGGAAGTAGTATTGATCATGTTAAATGGTTGGACCATTGTTATGTGTTAAATATGTTTGAATATTATTTGGATTAATATATTTGGTATTCACATAATTGGAGGATCACCTAGTAGGCATTGGAGGATATATTCTTACACACCGTGGGGTAAGTGTAATTGATTCATACCTTCGGATACCGTGGGGTTTTCCGTTTTGTTATGCCTTGTGACAATACCGTGGGGTACCGATCAAGGTATATCTTCAATTATGATGTAACTGGGTAGCGATATGGGCCTTCTCCATGGAATCCAATTTGTGAATGTATCGAATTGTTATTCCTACATGCTATGATTATGCTCAATGTGCTATGTGTAAACCTCACTTAGGCTTTAAAATCCTAACACTTGTTATGTGTTTTATGTGTTTCAGATATTAGTGGTTCCGAACACAAGAAGGTCTAGAACGGGGTTGTGAGCATGGGATCATTGTTGGAGAGTGAAAGATTGGAAGACTTATGATAGAACTTTCCGACATCCTTTTTGTAATTTGATTGCCATAGTAGTGATCAGATAAGCTAGTCGTCCAATAGTAGTTATAATTGAAAGAACAGGATCTAATCTTACAATCAATATAGAAAGCAGTAATTGAGAAGTTGTATGATCAAGCCCAATTGTATTCAATGATGAACAGAATTACAGATCTAAGAGAGAGAGAATCTCAAAGATTACAGAGAATGAATACAAAGTTATACGGGAAAAATCAATCAGTTAGCAACACAAAGCTAACTACTATTTATACTGCAACGGACATCTTAAAGCTACAGTACAAATACGAAAGACTAATAAGAACATAACACGTGTCCTAATTAGTTTATAAAATACTAAGTAAAGTCAAAATCAATCACTTCTCAAATGTATTCTTCATATCTTCCCAAAGTATTAAAGTATAGTCATAATGCCTATTCTTCACTAAACCCTGAAATATCTGAAGAATTTGTTTAGAACCTTGATCAGCAGAACTATTCTTCCCTGACACACATTTATTTACCACATGAAAGAAGCAAGCCCAAATAGGTGGTAATTTGTTTCTTATGAACAAACTGAGAGTCCTCAATCCTTCATTGTATCCCAACTTCATAAACTCTGCTATTAATTCCTCTGTTAAGGGTGAATCCTCAAAATCTGTTCTTCTTTGTACATCATCTTTCTCTGGTAGATTCAGCATTTCTCTTAGTGCAGAAATAGATAAGACAAATGTCACTCCTCCAATTTCAGACACAAACTTATTATCTTCTAACCTAAGATGTTTCCACCATTGTTGTATGTACTGAACAGGCACATTTTTACTTCTTGTAAACCATTTTCTGTACGGATGATGTTTGAATAACTCCATGATAATTCTGTGTTCAGGCTTAAAACGGCTTTCCTCAAATAATATAACACAGTTATTTTCAGATAATTTTAGCCATTCACTCTCAGGAACAATTCTTTCCACTAAAATAGATCTATCTGACATAATAGAACCTGCAGCACTCTGTTCATGTTCAATATTAACATTTACCTCATCCGCATTTCCTTCAGATTCATCCATTTGTTCATCTTCTTCATCATTTCTTATTGCCCCTTCCTCTGCAACTCTATTTTGTACTTCATCATTTTCCGAATCGGATGAATCCATTATCGATTTTGTAGAATGTAGAGAAATTGGACCACTTCTTCGTATTTCAGACATGATTTAAGAAGAAAACAAACTCAAAGAACTCTGGATTTGATTCGTATCTCACGTTTCGCTCTAGAATTTGAAAGAAATTTGAAATAGGGATTTTAAGACCTATTTAAAATCCGTGAAGTTGAAAGGTTTAACGGAAAAGCGAAATCAATGTTATAACGGAGTCAACACATTTGAAATACCACAAAGGATTTAAATGAAATGCGTGGCATTGTCAAACAAATATGAAGCTGACACGTGTTAGTGGATAGAATTTTGACTCAAGTCAAAGATCTGAATAACACGCACAGATGTTCTGATTCCATGACTCAGAAGAATTTTGCCTTGTAACCAAAATGTCATTTAAAATCAACTTCTGACCAATATAAAACATTTTGATTATTCAGAAGAGGTTTGAACAGATAGAAACACTTTTTATCATCAAAACTCTGTTCATATTATGATGATTTAAAAAGGATCATTTAAAATCTTATATCTGAATATGAAAAGTTTTTAATTCAGATATAGTTTGAATAAAAAAAATTTATCATTAAAAGCTTGTTCTTAGAATGATCAGCGATAAGAAATGAAAACAAATCTTTTAAGCATCACAAAATGATTTCCAAAAGAATTTTGATGCTCCCCCTTGACTTGAGCATGCATTTGACTATTAATGATACATAAAGATGAGATAAAAAGATAATAGAAGAAGCATAATCCATATAGTTGAAGTTATTTGTATTTCTCAAAAATAAATTTTTGAAAGTTAGATTGCTGAAGTATTGACTCAGAATCTCTGACCTTAAGATTCAGAGGTTCTGATCTCAAGACTCAGAAGTTCTGAACTCAAGACTCAGAAGTTCTGAACTCAAGACTCAGAAGTTCTGATCTTAGTACTCAGACAATTTTACTTAGAAAAATTTAGCATTTTTAAGAAAGAAAAAAATTTCAATTAGGCAGATTAAGCATTCCTATTTTACATATGAGAAAAGAAAACCTTTTGTGATCAAGAGGCTTTGTGAACAAGTCAGCCAATTGATACTTTGTATGCACAAAGTGCATCTATATAGTTCCTTTTTCCACATAGTCCTTTATAAAATGATACCTCACATCTATATGCTTAGTCTTCGAATGTTGAACATGGTTCTGAGTAATGGCAATTGCACTTTCTGAGTCACAATAGATGGGAATTTTGTTAAGCTGATATCCATAGTCCATGATTTGTGTTCTCATCCACAATGTTTGAGAGCATGAAGCAGCAGCAGCAACATACTCTGCTTCAGCAGTTGAAGTGGATACACAATTCTGCTTCTTTGATGCCCAACTCACTATTTTATCTCCCAAAAAGTGACAAGCACCAGATGTACTCTTTCTGTCCAACCTACTTCCTGCATGATCAGCATCAGTGAAAGCAGTCAATTTGAAGTCAGTTTCTTTTGGATACCATAAACCTAGATCAGGTGTTCCTTTGAGATATCTTAAAATCCTTTTGACAGCCAACATATGTGATTCTTTCGGGTTAGATTGAAATCTAGCACAGAAACAGGTAGAAAACATGATATCTGGTCTACTTGCAGTCATATAAAGTAATGATCCAATCATGCCTCTATAAAGTTTGATATCTGCTGAAACACCTTTGAGATCAGCATCTAACTTTATGTTAGTTGCCATAGGTGTTCTCATAGAAGCACAATCAGACATTTTGACCTTTTTCAGAATATCTCTGACATATTTTCCTTGATTTATAAAAATACCTTTTGGTAATTGTTTGACTTGAAGACCAAGGAAAAAATTCAGTTCACCCATCATGCTCATTTCAAATTCAGATGACATGATTTTTGAAAAATTATCACATAATTCTGGACTGGTAGAACCAAATATTATGTCATCAACATAAATCTGAATCAGAATCAAATCATCACCCTGTTTCTTTAAAAACAAAGTTGTGTCAATCTTACCTTTCTTGAATCCTGAACCTAACAAGTGTTTAGTAAGAGTGTCATACCAGGCTCGTGGTGCTTGTTTTAGACCATATAAAGCTTTGTCTAAAATATAAACATGATCAGGGAATTCTGGATCAACAAAACCTTCAGGTTGATGGACATACACCTCTTCATTAAGTTTGCCATTTAGAAAGGCTGATTTGACATCCATTTGATACACCTTGAAGTTTTTATGTGCATCATAGGCTAAAAATATTCTGATTGCCTCTATTCTTGCCACTGGTGCAAATGTCTCATCATAATCAATTCCCTCTTGTTGACAGTATCCCTTAGCAACCAATCTTGCCTTGTTTCTGATGACAACACCTGATTCATCCTTTTTGTTTCTGAACACCCATTTAGTTCCAATAATAGATTTACCTTCAGGCTTTGGGATGAGTCTCCAGACTTTATTTCTTTCAAATTGAAGCAATTCCTCTTGCATTGCTGAAATCCAGTCTGGATCCTCTAGAGCTTCATTAGCTTTCTTTGGTTCAATCACACTTAAGAAACTAGCAAACATTGCTTCATTTGCTGTAGCTGATCTGGTTTTTACTCCTGCTGAAGGATCACCTATTACTTGATGAATATGATGATTTTTAGTCCATTTATTTGCACTAGGAAGTACATCAATCTCTGAATAATTGTTGTTTGCATCATTCTCATCAATGATTGCTTGTAATTCTGAACTGTCCCCTTGTTCTGATGAATGAATAGAAGTCATATCCAAATTTGGGTTCTGATTAATGAAGTCAGAATTCTGAGTGACTTGTTCAGAGTTCTGAGTACAAGAATCAGAATTCTGATTACAAGGTTCAGAATTTTCACCACTTGTATGTATTAGATTTGGACATTCCTCTGATGGACCTTTGTCAGAAATTACAGTTGATTGAACTATTTCTGGAGTCTTATTTTTCATCTCTTTGACCATCTTTGGGTTTTCATATTCTGCATAAGAATCAGAAATTAGTTCACTAAAAGCATCCTTAAATAGTAAATTGAGTTCTGAACAAATAGGATTAGAATATGTATCAGAAGTCATTTTTGTCTTGTTCTGCATGAGTTCTGAACTGTTTTGTTCAGAAGTCCGCATTTTGGCTTCATCAAAAGTTACATTTATGCTCTCCATCATCCTCTTGGTTCTTCTATTGTAGATTCTGAATGCTTTGGAAGTTAAAGAATAACCCACAAAGTATCCTTCATCTGCCTTTTTATCGAATTTGGCAAGATTTTCTATGTCTCTAAGAACATAGCACCTGCAACCAAAAACATGAAAGAATTTGATTAATGGTTTTCTTTTATTTATCAGTTCATAAGCAGTCTTATTTAATCTCTTATTGATTAAAGTTCTATTTTGTGTAAAACAAGCAGTTGCAATTGCTTCAGCCCATAGAAAAGTAGGAAGATTTGCATAAGCCAGCATTGTTCTCGCAGCTTCAACTAGAGTTCTATTCTTCCTTTCAACAACACCATTTTGTTGAGGAGTTCTGACAGCAGAAAAATTGTGAGAAATCCCAGAACTTTCTAAAAAATTCTGAAGAGTCTCATTTCTGAACTCTGTTCCATTATCACTTCCGATTTTCTGAACTGGAAGTTGTAAGAGAACTTGAATCCTTTTGATAAAATTTATCAATGTTGTAGCAGCTTCTGACTTAGCTCTTAGGAACTCAACCCATGTGTATCTGGAGAATTCATCAACAATCACAAGCATATATTTCTTTCCTCCCATAGATTGAACTGAAATTGGACCACAAAGATCAGTATGAATCATTTCTAATGGTGCTTTGCAAGATGAGTCCATTTTTAATTTGTGAGAACTCTTTTTCATCTTGCCCATTTCACAAGCTGAGCATAATGATTCTTTTTCAAATTTAAGCTTTGGTAAGCCTTTAACCAGATGTTTTGCAACAAGATTATTAAGATCTTTGAAATTCAGATGAGAACATCTTCTGTGCCAAAGCCAGCATTCATTTGCAGTTGATTTTGATAAAAGACAAACTGTATTTAATGTTTTCAATTTTGAAAAATTAACTACAAATAAGTCCATATGTCTTTTGGCCCAGAAGACTTTAACATCATTTTCAGTAAAAATCATGCAACCTGTTATTTGAAACTTAATTTGACAAAGACTGTCTAAAAACTGACTTATGCTGAAAAGATTATGCTGTAATCCTTCAACATAGAAAACCTTTTGGATAGTCAGATCCCCTTTAGTTAAATCCCCATAACCTTTGACTTGTCCTTTGCTGTTATTTCCAAAGTTTACTGCTCCTCCAGCCTTTTCTGTGAAGTTTGATAGAAAAGACTTCTGACCTGTCATGTGTCTTGAAGCTCCTGAATCTAAAAACCACACATGACAGCCCTGCAAAAGGATCAGTTAGGTTTAGGTACCCATTTTGGAATGGGTCCATCTTTGTTAGCTTTGTCATTGGATTTAACATTAGTACCTTTTACTCTCCACTCAAAATCTTTCTTCAAACACCACTTTCCTTGAACTTTTATGAAGTCAGAACATTTTCTGCTTACAAGCTTGTTCAAATTCTTTTTGAGAGTTGTAACTTTTGATTTTGCTATATTTTCAACTTTCTTTTCTTTTATCTTTTCTTTCTTCTGAGTCTGAGGAACAGAAATTTTCTTCTTTTCTGTATTTTGAGGAACAGAAACTTTCTGAATATCTTTTCTTATGTATGAAACAGAAGTTATTTTGACTTGACATTTATGAGAATATTGGAATGAATCATTTTTACATCTAACACAAACAAGATTTTTCTTTGCAAGTGACAATAAATCTGAAACATAGATCATTTCATTTTTATTGATATTGTTCAGAGTACAGTTGCCCTTATTACAAGAATTTCTAGCTTTGAGTTCAGAAGTAGATTTCATTCTAAGCTTCTCAAGATCCCTTTTCAGATCATTCAACTTTGCAAGATCATCTTTCCTTTTGCTTTCTTCTTTTTCTGAAAAATTCAAGTTCTTTTTGTTAGAAGAATTAGATGATTCACCTTTTTCATATGTACTTGATTCATTAAAGAATTTATCATTTTCTCTTGAAGCATTAATTTTAAAAAGATCATACTCAGTCTTCAGTTTTTCAAGCTCTGTTATTTTCTGAATAAAAATATTCTTTTCTTTCAAAGCTTCTTCAAGTTTAGTATCCACCTCACAGAAATCATTTTCAAGTTCATCATAAGTTTTCCTTAAGTCCTCAAGTTCTTGACTCACAAGATTAAATCTCTTTTCAAGTTGCAAAAATTCATCTGATTTTGTTTCAGAAAAACCAGTTGAATCAGACTTCTGACTACTTGAGTCAGAGTTCTGATTTACAGACTCAGATGTCTGATCTTTAGGCTCAGAGTTCTGACTACAAAGTTCAGAATCCTGACTAGAAGTTTCAGACGTCTGATTGACTGTTTCAGAATTTTTACTTGTGTCAAATATGCTCTCAATGTCATGATATGAAAAACTTGGTTGTTTATTTTTGTAGCTGACATTTAAAGAATCATACTTGAATTTAGTATCACTGTATCTTGGCTACTCATCTGTTGGTTTAGAAACTTCTTTCTTAACCTTTTCTTCTGAACCAACTGACTTTTCTGTTTTAGACTCATCTGACTTTTTAGAGTTTGGTCTTTGCAAATTGTCAGAACTTGTTATAGAACTAGCAGGTCTTATGAAAACTTCAACAATTTCTGGGATTTTTGGCTTAGAAACTTGAAGTTTTTCATACAAGTTGATTGGAGCTCTTTTTAAAGTGACATTTTCTTCCAATCCCAATCCCTTCTTTGGGTTGTAAAATCTTGTATCTTTAACATTGCTTAATAAAAGATTTAGTGTTTGCTGAGTCTGACCCCTTTTCAAATTCAGATCTTCTAATTCTTTAATTTTGGTGTATAAATTCTTTCTTTCTTCAAATAACATATAAAATTTTATTTGTAAATCACCTTTTTCATCCTTTATTTTTGAAAACTCAACTTTTAGTTCAGAAAGCCTTTTCATCAATTCAGAATTTTCATCTTTAACTTTCTGTTTCTCAGCCTCAGATTCTTCATATTGTTCTTTTATTACTTCTTTTTCAATTCTGAATTTGTTAACCAAATTTCTTTCTCCTTTTATCTGTTTTCTTAGATTAGCAAATTCAGTTTTCATTTCACCAATCTGTGTCATTAACTCTAATTCAAGTGAAGAATGTACCTCAGCAGATGACTCAGAATCAGCATCTTCAAAGTCAGAATCATCCTCATTCCTCATTTTTGCCATATAGCTCTGCATCTGTGGAAAGTTGATATGATCATCTTCATCAGAAGTATAGTACAGCCAATTCTCCTGTTCAGCCAACAAAGCAATTTTATCATCTCTCTTCTTTGCAAGCTGAGCCTTCTTGGTGTAGTACTCATAGTCTTTCACAATTTTAACTCTGCAATCCTTAGCATAGTGGCCAGATTTTCCACACTTGAAACACAGATTCTTTTCTTTTCTTTCATCCTTCTCTTCATTGTTTTCTTCACTTCTCTCTACTCTCTTTTCAAACTTATTTTCTTCTCTGTCTTCTTTCTTCTTATAATCTGAACTTCCAACTCTCATATAATTTCCTTGAAATCTACCCTTCCCATACCTTTTATTGAAAGTATTTGTCAACAAAGCTAGTTTCTCAGCCATTATCTTGATATCTTCATCATCTTCTGATCCTTCTTCCTTGTCAGATTCTTCCAGATTAGGTATCTCTGATAGATATGCAGTTTTTTTGGGTGCTTTGATTGCTTTGGACTTTGATAAGAACGCTAACTGATCAGCAACATTTTTCTTCTCTTCCACAACTAACTTGACAGAGTCTTCATGTTGATTAAGAACACATAACAAATCATTTAAGTCTTCTTCACACATATCCTTGTTCATTTGCAGACTTATGGCAAATGATGACCATTCTGAATTTAGACTGTTCAGAAATTTGTAATTTATTTCTGACTTCGTTTTCTTCAGTCCATTTCTTCTTAAGTCATTTAGAATAGTGCAAAATTTACTATATGTCTGTGTCAAACTTTCTGACTCTTTAGCTTTGAACCTTTCATAAGCATTTATGCTTTGATTTAACTTTGCCTGAATAGATCTCACAGTTCCTAACATTTGCCTTTCCAATTCGTCCCACATTTCTTTAGCTGATGATCCACTGTCAATCCTGTTAAGAACCTCATTTGGGACAGCCAAAGTCATCAAAGTAATTGCTCTTTTGTCAATAGCATGCCTATTCTTATGTTCAGCTGTGTATTGGGAATAACTCTTTTTCACCCTGGTCGCTAGAATTTCTGGAGTTGTCTCTGTAGCAGGGGTTGCAGCAACATCAATGTACACTTCAATTGGACCTTCTCGAATAGAGACCATTAGATTTTCATCAATATTGTCTAGGAATTGGATCATACGAATTTTCCATTGCTGATACTCTTCTGGTATAAGAACCGGCGATTTGGTTTCAGATCCCATGGCTAGATATTCTTTGGAAGACATGATTGTAAGAAAATTCAACAGAAAGACAAATTCGAGTTTCTTGATCGAAATGTAACAGGAAATTCAAGAATTGCTAAGAATTCAAGAACTAGCCCTAGCAGCGGAATCGAATTTTGAATGAATCAAGAAATCTTCAAGAAATTGATCAATTGACCTTCGCGATAACAATCTTGAACGAATTTGTTTGTTGATTGGCTCTGATACCAATTAAAAGAACAGGATCTAATCTTACAATCAATATAGAAAGCAGTAATTGAGAAGTTGTATGATCAAGCCCAATTGTATTCAATGATGAACAGAATTACAGATCTAAGAGAGAGAGAATCTCAAAGATTACAGAGAATGAATACAAAGTTATACGGGAAAAATCAATCAGTTAGCAACACAAAGCTAACTACTATTTATACTGCAACGGACATCTTAAAGCTACAGTACAAATACGAAAGACTAATAAGAACATAACACGTGTCCTAATTAGTTTATAAAATACTAAGTAAAGTATCTCGTCATAAGTTCTGAACAGGTAGTTCAGAACTTCTGAACATTCTTCTGATAAAGCTTCTCAGATCTTCTGACTCCTTAACTCAGACATCTGACTTCTCTTTCCAGACTTCTGATTTCACTGATCAATACTTCTGAGCTTTCACAGTCAGACCTCTGACTTCTCTACTCAGAACATCTGAGTCTTCTTATCAGATCTTCAACAGTTGGTTTATTGACAAAACTTCAGATCTAACAATCTCCCCCTTTTTGTCAAATAAACTTAAACTTTGCATCATCCAGTTCTTTCAGAGCAGGAACAATCTTCTGAAGTAGCACATTTCTCAGATTAAGCCTTTTATCAATTTTGTCAATGATTTCTTGAATAATCTCAACTTGCTGATTGATTACTTCTTGAGTCATGTTTGCTTCCTTCACTTTCAGCATCTTTTTCTCCAAATTGTGCTTTATGATTCTTAAAGTTCCAGAACAGTATTTTGCGGTTTCCTTTGCTCTGAAGAAAATCTTTTCACTTTTGTTTTTCAAAAATACTCCCAAATCTGGATATTTGTGAACACTTCCAGTCTTTAACTTCTTTTTCTATTCATGATCTGTGTTGGGATTTGCCAGATAAACACATGACTTTTGTAGGTACAAAGCTATTTGAAAGTCTGTATAACAGTGCCACCTTAAGATGTAGAACATGGCCTCAATTACCACACTTCTGGCCTTCCTTTCATTTCTGTCTTTGCTCGACTCTTTGAAGCATAGAAAGCTGTGTAATCTGTAGAAGTCAACTACTGATAGTTTCTCAAAATCTGCATCAGTAAAGTAATAAACCTTGCCATCTTCTCTCAGAACTTCAAAAAATAAGTACTCCATCTTTCTGAATTTCTTAACCCTCAACTCTCTGATTCCAGTGATTAAAAAATCTGAGTAAACAGCTTGCTTTGTTTTGCCAAGACATCTTAATTTTTCAGCCAACCAGATCTGAGTCTCCTTAGGTGTATCATAATACACATCCAAGAATTGTACCTCTTTTGGTTTGAAGAACTCAGGTAAATCAAATTCAAGAAAGTATCCATTTAGATCAATGGATATTTCATCTTCTTTTGGTTCAGACTGTTCAGCTTGATCAAAACTAGTTATCTGCACACTCTGAGATGCTGTGTTCTGCACTTCTTCAACTTCATCTGACAAAATTCCATTCACTTCATACTCAGCAGGAAACACAAAATCATTATGTAGAATCTTTTTGGGATTCACCTCAGATAGCAACCATTCACTACTATTTCTGATTTTTCTTCTAAGATCCAACCTCCTCTTCACACAGTTTATACATCACTTCTTTAAACTCTCTTTTTCAGCTTCCATACTTACTTCCATTTTAATCAATAACCAATTCAGAGTTGCATCACTGTACTTCACCAACTCTTTTAATCTGAACAATTCAAGCCTTTCGTGAACTATATATGTGAACCCTTCTGTCTCCATTCCTTCATTCACAAATCCCTTCACATGCAAATCAACTTCGGTTTTCTTTGTGGGAGAACTCAGATTACACTTTTCTTTTCTTTCTTCAATAGCCAACTGGAAGTCATACAAGTATATATTTCTGACATAAATACCCAGAAGTCTTCTGCATTCAATTTCTATCAAGGCTTCTTCAGTGCTAGCAAAGAACTTGACTAGAAAGATCTGATCATCAAGAGTCAATCTGTGAAAATCAAAGGTAGACATGGAAACCTTTGTATTTCTTTCTTTCAGTACTTCCATTCTGACAAACATTAAACCATTGAATTCATCTTGTTGAAACATCAGAACTTTCTCAATTCTTTTCTGAATATGCAGTTTTGAGTCTGGAACTCTGAACCTGTTAGAAGCTTCTGAGTAGACCATCTGAGCTCTGTCATCCATAAAACCATCAATGTTACTTTCCAAAGGCTCATACTCTCCTTCTGTGTAGTAGAGATTATCATATATTTCCTCAGGAAAAATATCATCATGAAATTGTCTGGCTAATGGCACATCACTTAACTCTAGAATGAAGTCACACACAGGTTCTTCTAGTCTTTGCAATTTAATCTTTGGGATCTCAATTGGTTTTCTGAATACATACTCAGAAGGCATAAAGAAGTCTTTCACTTTCACATACTCTTCTTCTGTATTTAACTCATCACAAAAGTTAAATCTAAAATCATCTTCAAAATCCTGAGTATAATTCACAGTTCTGTCTTCTTCTCCCATTAGATCAATAGGTCTTATCATTTTTATTCCTTGCTGAACTTTTTGAACATTCAAAGCTCTGACTAAACTGTTATGCATCCTTCTGATCAACTCTTCACTTAACCTCCTTTCTTTTAATTCAGAATCCGTCATATTTTCTTTGTTATACACCACAATATCTGTACACATGTTGACCACTTCACTTTCCACTGTCTTTTTTGATCTCAATGCAGATTCCTCAATAGCTTCAGTTTCATCTGAGTTTCTTTCCATTTCTATGTCTAAGTTCAATTCCTCTGTTTTATCTGACTCACCACCATCTGTACTTTCCAACTCCATTTCCTCTGTATCTGAGCTATCAATCTGAACTATCTGAGTTATTGCCTTTAAATTTTCCTGTATCTGATCTTCTGAACTTTTTGTACTAGCTAATTGCATATCTGCCATCTCAAAATCTTCTATGCAAATATCATCATCAGAACTTAACCTTTGTCTTTTCTCCCCCTTTTGATGATCATGAGGCTCATTATCATCAAACTTTCTTTTCAAGTTCTGATTAAAAATAACTTCAGGTTCAGCTTCTGCAATAGGAACAGGATCAAGAGGCTTTGAAGTAGAAGCCAAAGATACACTCAGTGCTTTCAGTATAGATTCCTGCATACCTTGCATCTGTTTTAACATATCTTTTTGAAAACCAGACACCATATCCACGATCTCCTTTTTGTGAGAATCCAAGGATTTCTTTACATCATCTACTTTGGTTTCAACAGAAATCAACTTTTTATCCAACACAACTTTCAACTCTGACACCTCATCATTCAAATCCTCCACCTTCTTCTCCAAATTTTCTACTTTTTCCCCCATCTCCTTGTTTTGTTTCTGAATCTTTTCAAATTCAGAGGTTTCTAACAGTGAACCTGAACCAACAGATGGTCCAGTTTTCATGTGCCCAGAGGGCTCATGGCCTGTAGATAACACACAGTCATCTTGTACAACAGATGCACGTTTGAATGAGGCTTTTGTAATGTTCACCTCACCAGGACTTCCATCCAATCCTCGACACCCAACATTAGGTATGTCTATGAATGTTGTTTCAGGAATACGAAATTCCTGATTTGTGCAAGTGTCAAAAGGAATTTCAGGCTCAATATGAATAGGACTGTGATATTCAGACTCAATGTGTTGAGAAATAAATTGGGATTTATCACCTCCCTCCAAATGAGTTTGGGATGGTTCCCCGGATTTGTGTGAAACAGTAGCATGTTGAAATGCTTCTGAGTGGATATGGATGGGTTGTTCAAGATCCACCACTAGGTCCATGGTGTTTTTTTCAATATTGGACACCAAGAGATGTGAACCAATAGCATTTGTGGTTACCTGGTCAAGATTAGCTGGTTCAGAGGCATCTCTTTCTGTTTGAACCTCTGTTGACAATCTCTCATCCTCATCATTCTCATTATGTTTTTCCTCACCAAATCTAACCAAGCTCTCAGAATTTTCCCCCTCAAGTCTCTCAGAATGTTCACCCATCTGAACATCCTCCCCCTCTCTAATTCGACTAGACCCCTCACCTCTCTTCTCAGGTTGGTCCTCTTGGGTAGGGATTTGAGGTAATTCAATTCCCATAGAGGTGCAATAAGCTTTTAAAATCTCACTCTCCCTTGGAATATAGCTCCTAAGTGATTTTGGAAATAGTTTATGATTGGGATAGTTTTCAAGTCTTGTTACTGAGGTCATCTTACCCAAATAAAATGTAGGACCATGCTCTTCATTTGTTCTTCTTGAGATTGATCTGTTTTCCTGCATGGCATACCAAATAACAATTTGCCAGTACCTTATGTAAGGAATGTATGTCAGTGGAGCATCCTTTGTTTTCTTCTGAATTGCTTTCTGATTCTTCTCAAATGTATTCTTCATATCTTCCCAAAGTATTAAAGTATAGTCATAATGCCTATTCTTCACTAAACCCTGAAATATCTGAAGAATTTGTTTAGAACCTTGATCAGCAGAACTATTCTTCCCTGACACACATTTATTTACCACATGAAAGAAGCAAGCCTAAATAGGTGGTAATTTGTTTCTTCTGAACAAACTGAGAGTCCTCAATCCTTCATTGTATCCCAACTTCATAAACTCTGCTATTAATTCCTCTGTTAAGGGTGAATCCTCAAAATCTGTTCTTCTTTGTACATCATCTTTCTCTGGTAGATTCAGCATTTCTCTTAGTGCAGAAATAGATAAGACAAATGTCACTCCTCCAATTTCAGACACAAACTTATTATCTTCTAACCTAAGATGTTTCCACCATTGTTGTATGTACTGAACAGGCACATTTTTACTTCTTGTAAACCATTTTCTGTACGGATGATGTTTGAATAACTCCATGGTAATTCTGTGTTCAGGCTTAAAACGACTTTCCTCAAATAATATAACACAGTTATTTTCAGATAATTTTAGCCATTCACTCTCAGGAACAATTCTTTCCACTAAAATAGATCTATCTGACATAATAGAACCTGCAGCACTCTGTTCATGTTCAATATTAACATTTACCTCATCCGCATTTCCTTCAGATTCATCCATTTGTTCATCTTCTTCATCATTTCTTATTGCCCCTTCCTCTGCAACTCTATTTTGTACTTCATCATTTTCCGAATCGGATGAATCCATTATCGATTTTGTAGAATGTAGAGAAATTGGACCACTTCTTCGTATTTCAGACATGATTTAAGAAGAAAACAAACTCAAAGAACTCTGGATTTGATTCGTATCTCACGTTTCGCTCTGGAATTTGAAAGAAATTTGAAATAGGGATTTTAAGACCTATTTAAAATCCGCGAAGTTGAAAGGTTTAACGGAAAAGCGAAATCAATGTTATAACGGAGTCAACACATTTGAAATACCACAAAGGATTTAAATGAAATGCGTGGCATTGTCAAACAAATATGAAGCTGACACGTGTTAGTGGATAGAATTTTGACTCAAGTCAAAGATCTGAATAACACGCACAGATGTTCTGATTCCATGACTCAGAAGAATTTTGCCTTGTAACCAAAATGTCATTTAAAATCAACTTCTGACCAATATAAAACATTTTGATTATTCAGAAGAGGTTTGAACAGATAGAAACACTTTTTATCATCAAAACTCTGTTCATATTATGATGATTTAAAAAGGATCATTTAAAATCTTATATCTGAATATGAAAAGTTTTTAATTCAGATATAGTTTGAATAAAAAAAATTTATCATTAAAAGCTTGTTCTTAGAATGATCAGCGATAAGAAATGAAAACAAATCTTTTAAGCATCACAAAATGATTTCCAAAAGAATTTTGATGCTCCCCCTTGACTTGAGCATGCATTTGACTATTAATGATACATAAAGATGAGATAAAAAGATAATAGAAGAAGCATAATCCATATAGTTGAAGTTATTTGTATTTCTCAAAAATAAATTTTTGAAAGTTAGATTGCTGAAGTATTGACTCAGAATCTCTGACCTTAAGATTCAGAGGTTCTGATCTCAAGACTCAGAAGTTCTGAACTCAAGACTCAGAAGTTCTGAACTCAAGACTCAGAAGTTCTGAACTCAAGACTCAGAAGTTCTGAACTCAGTACTCAGACAATTTTACTTAGAAAAATTTAGCATTTTTAAGAAAGAAAAAAATTTCAATTAGGCAGATTAAGCATTCCTATTTTACATATGAGAAAAGAAAACCTTTTGTGATCAAGAGGCTTTGTGAACAAGTCAGCCAATTGATACTTTGTATGCACAAAGTGCATCTATATAGTTCCTTTTTCCACATAGTCCTTTATAAAATGATACCTCACATCTATATGCTTAGTCTTCGAATGTTGAACATGGTTCTGAGTAATGGCAATTGCACTTTCTGAGTCACAATAGATGGGAATTTTGTTAAGCTGATATCCATAGTCCATGAGTTGTGTTCTCATCCACAATGTTTGAGAGCATGAAGCAGCAGCAGCAACATACTCTGCTTCAGCAGTTGAAGTGGATACACAATTCTGCTTCTTTGATGCCCAACTCACTATTTTATCTCCCAAAAAGTGACAAGCATCAGATGTACTCTTTCTGTCCAACCTACTTCCTGCATGATCAGCATCAGTGAAAGCAGTCAATTTGAAGTCAGTTTCTTTTGGATACCATAAACCTAGATCAGGTGTTCCTTTGAGATATCTTAAAATCCTTTTGACAGCCAACATATGTGATTCTTTCGGGTTAGATTGAAATCTAGCACAGAAACAGGTATAAAACATGATATCTGGTCTACTTGCAGTCAAATAAAGTAATGATCCAATCATGCCTCTATAAAGTTTGATATCTGCTGAAACACCTTTGAGATCAGCATCTAACTTTATGTTAGTTGCCATAGGTGTTCTCATAGAAGCACAATCAGACATTTTGAACTTTTTCAGAATATCTCTGACATATTTTCCTTGATTTATAAAAATACCTTTTGGTAATTGTTTGACTTGAAGACCAAGGAAAAAATTCAGTTCACCCATCATGCTCATTTCAAATTCAGATGACATGATTTTTGAAAAATTATCACATAATTCTGGACTGGTAGAACCAAATATTATGTCATCAACATAAATCTGAATCAGAATCAAATCATCACCCTGTTTCTTTAAAAACAAAGTTGTGTCAATCTTACCTTTCTTGAATCCTGAACCTAACAAGTGTTTAGTAAGAGTGTCATACCAGGCTCGTGGTGCTTGTTTTAGACCATATAAAGCTTTGTCTAAAATATAAACATGATCAGGGAATTCTGGATCAACAAAACCTTCAGGTTGATGGACATACACCTCTTCATTAAGTTTGCCATTTAGAAAGGCTGATTTGACATCCATTTGATACACCTTGAAGTTTTTATGTGCAGCATAGGCTAAAAATATTCTGATTGCCTCTATTCTTGCCACTGGTGCAAATGTCTCATCATAATCAATTCCCTCTTGTTGACAGTATCCCTTAGCAACCAATCTTGCCTTGTTTCTGATGACAACACCTGATTCATCCTTTTTGTTTCTGAACACCCATTTAGTTCCAATAATAGATTTACCTTCAGGCTTTGGGATGAGTCTCCAGACTTTATTTCTTTCAAATTGAAGCAATTCCTCTTGCATTGCTGAAATCCAGTCTGGATCCTCTAGAGCTTCATTAGCTTTCTTTGGTTCAATCACACTTAAGAAACTAGCAAACATTGCTTCATTTGCTATAGCTGATCTGGTTTTTACTCCTGCTGAAGGATCACCTATTACTTGATGAATAGGATGATTTTTAGTCCATTCATTTGCACTAGGAAGTACATCAATCTCTGAATAATTGTTGTTTGCATCATTCTCATCAATGATTGCTTGTAATCCTGAACTGTCCCCTTGTTCTGATGAATGAATAGAAGTCATATCCAAAATTGGGTTCTGATTAATGAAGTCAGAATTCTGAGTGACTTGTTCAGAGTTCTGAGTACAAGAATCAGAATTCTGATTACAAGGTTCAGAATTTTCACCACTTGTATGTATTAGATTTGGACATTCCTCTGATGGACCTTTGTCAGAAATTACAGTTGATTGAACTATTTCTGGAGTCTTATTTTTCATCTCTTTGACCATCTTTGGGTTTTCATATTCTGCATAAGAATCAGAAATTGGTTCACTAAAAGCATCCTTAAACAGTAAATTGAGTTCTGAACAAATAGGATTAGAATCTGTATCAGAAGTCATTTTTGTCTTGTTCTGCATGAGTTCTGAACTGTTTTGTTCAGAAGTCCGCATTCTGGCTTCATCAAAAGTTACATTTATGCTCTCCATCATCCTCTTGGTTCTTCTATTGTAGATTCTGAATGCTTTGGAAGTTAAAGAATAACCCACAAAGTATCCTTCATCTGCCTTTTTATCGAATTTGGCAAGATTTTCTATGTCTCTAAGAACATAGCACCTGCAACCAAAAACATGAAAGAATTTGATTAATGGTTTTCTTTTATTTATCAGTTCATAAGCAGTCTTATTTAATCTCTTATTGATTAAAGTTCTATTTTGTGTAAAACAAGCAGTTGCAATTGCTTCAGCCCATAGAAAAGTAAGAAGATTTGCATAAGCCAGCATTGTTCTCGCAGCTTCAACTAGAGTTCTATTCTTCCTTTCAACAACACCATTTTGTTGAGGAGTTCTGACAGCAGAAAAATTGTGAGAAATCCCAGAACTTTCTAAAAAATTCTGAAGAGTCTCATTTCTGAACTCTGTTCCATTATCACTTCTGATTTTCTGAACTGGAAGTTGTAAGAGAACTTGAATCCTTTTGATAAAATTTATCAATGTTGTAGCAGCTTCTGACTTAGCTCTTAGGAACTCAACCCATGTGTATCTGGAGAATTCATCAACAATCACAAGCATATATTTCTTTCCTCTCATAGATTGAACTGAAATTGGACCACAAAGATCAGTATGAATCATTTCTAATGGTGCTTTGCAAGATGAGTCCATTTTTAATTTGTGAGAACTCTTTTTCATCTTGCCCATTTCCCAAGCTGAGCATAATGATTCTTTTTCAAATTTAAGCTTTGGTAAGCCTTTAACCAGATGTTTTGCAACAAGATTATTAAGATCTTTGAAATTCAGATGAGAACATCTTCTGTGCCAAAGCCAGCATTCATTTGCAGTTGATTTTGATAAAAGACAAACTGTATTTAATGTTTTCAATTTTGAAAAATTAACTACAAATAAGTCCATATGTCTTTTGGCCCAGAAGACTTTAACATCATTTTCAGTAAAAATCATGCAACCTGTTATTTGAAACTTAATTTGACAAAGACTGTCTAAAAACTGACTTATGCTGAAAAGATTATGCTGTAATCCTTCAACATAGAAAACCTTTTGGATAGTCAGATCCCCTTTAGTTAAATCCCCATAACCTTTGACTTGTCCTTTGCTGTTATTTCCAAAGTTTACTACTCCTCCAGCCTTTTCTGTGAAGTTTGATAGAAAAGACTTCTGACCAGTCATGTGTCTTGAAGCTCCTGAATCTAAAAACCACACATGACAGCCCTGCAAAAGGATCAGTTAGGTTTAGGTACCCATTTTGGAATGGGTCCATCTTTGTTAGCTTTGTCATTGGATTTAACATTAGTACCTTTTACTCTCCACTCAAAATCTTTCTTCAAACACCACTTTCCTTGAACTTTTATGAAGTCAGAACATTTTCTGCTTACAAGCTTGTTCAAATTCTTTTTGAGAGTTGTAACTTTTGATTTTGCTATATTTTCAACTTTCTTTTCTTTTATCTTTTCTTTCTTCTGAGTCTGAGGAACAGAAATTTTCTTCTTTTCTGTATTTTGAGGAACAGAAACTTTCTGAATATCTTTTCTTATGTATGAAACAGAAGTTATTTTGACTTGACATTTATGAGAATATTGGAATGAATCATTTTTACATCTAACACAAACAAGATTTTTCTTTGCAAGTGACAATAAATCTGAAACATAGATCATTTCATTTTTATTGATATTGTTCAGAGTACAGTTGCCCTTATTACAAGAATTTCTAGCTTTGAGTTCAGAAGTAGATTTCATTCTAAGCTTCTCAAGATCCCTTTTCAGATCATTCAACTTTGCAAGATCATCTTTCCTTTTGCTTTCTTCTTTTTCTGAAAAATTCAAGTTCTTTTTGTTAGAAGAATTAGATGATTCACCTTTTTCATATGTACTTGATTCATTAAAGAATTTATCATTTTCTCTTGAAGCATTAATTTTAAAAAGATCATACTCAGTCTTCAGTTTTTCAAGCTCTGTTATTTTCTGAATAAAAATATTCTTTTCTTTCAAAGATTCTTCAAGTTTAGTATCCACCTCACAGAAATCATTTTCAAGTTCATCATAAGTTTTCCTTAAGTCCTCAAGTTCTTGACTCACAAGATTAAATCTCTTTTCAAGTTGCAAAAATTCATCTGATTTTGTTTCAGAAAAACCAGTTGAATCAGACTTCTGACTACTTGAGTCAGAGTTCTGATTTACAGACTCAGATGTCTGATCTTTAGGCTCAGAGTTCTGACTACAAAGTTCAGAATCCTGACTAGAAGTTTCAGACTTCTGATTGACTGTTTCAGAATTTTTACTTGTGTCAAATATGCTCTCAATGTCATGATATGAAAAACTTGGTTGTTTATTTTTGTAGCTGACATTTAAAGAATCATACTTGAATTTAGTATCACTGTATCTTGGCTTCTCATCTGTTGGTTTAGAAACTTCTTTCTTAACCTTTTCTTCTGAACCAACTGACTTTTCTGTTTTAGACTCATCTGACTTTTTAGAGTTTGGTCTTTGCAAATTGTCAGAACTTGTTATAGAACTAGCAGGTCTTATGAAAACTTCAACAATTTCTAGGATTTTTGGCTTAGAAACTTGAAGTTTTTCATACAAGTTGATTGGAGCTCTTTTTAAAGTGACATTTTCTTCCAATCCCAATCCCTTCTTTGGGTTGTAAAATCTTGTATCTTTAACATTGCTTAATAAAAGATTTAGTGTTTGCTGAGTCTGACCCCTTTTCAAATTCAGATCTTCTAATTCTTTAATTTTGGTGTATAAATTCTTTCTTTCTTCAAATAACATATAAAATTTTATTTGTAAATCACCTTTTTCATCCTTTATTTTTGAAAACTCAACTTTTAGTTCAGAAAGCCTTTTCATCAATTCAGAATTTTCATCTTTAACTTTCTGTTTCTCAGCCTCAGATTCTTCATATTGTTCTTTTATTACTTCTTTTTCAATTCTGAATTTGTTAACCAAATTTCTTTCTCCTTTTATCTGTTTTCTTAGATTAGCAAATTCAGTTTTCATTTCACCAATCTGTGTCATTAACTCTAATTCAAGTGAAGAATGTACCTCAGCAGATGACTCAGAATCAGCATCTTCAAAGTCAGAATCATCCTCATTCCTCATTTTTGCCATATAGCTCTGCATCTGTGGAAAGTTGATATGATCATCTTCATCAGAAGTATAGTACAGCCAATTCTCCTGTTCAGCCAACAAAGCAATTTTATCATCTCTCTTCTTTGCAAGCTGAGCCTTCTTGGTGTAGTACTCATAGTCTTTCACAATTTTAACTCTGCAATCCTTAGCATAGTGGCCAGATTTTCCACACTTGAAACACAGATTCTTTTCTTTTCTTTCATCCTTCTCTTCATTGTTTTCTTCACTTCTCTCTACTCTCTTTTCAAACTTATTTTCTTCTCTGTCTTCTTTCTTCTTATAATCTGAACTTCCAACTCTCTTATAATTTCCTTGAAATCTACCCTTCCCATACCTTTTATTGAAAGTATTTGTCAACAAAGCTAGTTTCTCAGCCATTATCTTGATATCTTCATCATCTTCTGATCCTTCTTCCTTGTCAGATTCTTACAGATTAGGTATCTCTGATAGATATGCAGTTTTTTTGGGTGCTTTGATTGCTTTGGACTTTGATAAGAACGCTAACTGATCAGCAACATTTTTCTTCTCTTCCACAACTAACTTGACAGAGTCTTCATGTTGATTAAGAACACAGAACAAATCATTTAAGTCTTCTTCACACATATCCTTGTTCATTTGCAGACTTATGGCAAATGATGACCATTCTGAATTTAGACTGTTCAGAAATTTGTAATTTATTTCTGACTTCGTTTTCTTCAGTCCATTTCTTCTCAAGTCATTTAGAATAGTGCAAAATTTACTATATGTCTGGGTCAAACTTTCTGACTCTTTAGCTTTGAACCTTTCATAAGCATTTATGCTTTGATTTAACTTTGCCTGAATAGATCTCACAGTTCCTAACATTTGCCTTTCCAATTCGTCCCACATTTCTTTAGCTGATGATCCACTGTCAATCCTGTTAAGAACCTCATTTGGGACAACCAAAGTCATCAAAGTAATTGCTTTTTTGTCAATAGCATGCCTATTCTTATGTTCAGCTGTGTATTGGGAATAACTCTTTTTCACCCTGGTCGCTAGAATTTCTGGAGTTGTCTCTGTAGCAGGGGTTGCAGCAACATCAATGTACACTTCAATTGGACCTTCTCGAATAGAGACCATTAGATTTTCATCAATATTGTCTAGGATTTGGATCATACGAATTTTCCATTGCTGATACTCTTCTGGTGTAAGAACCGGCGGTTTGGTTTCAGATCCCATGGCTAGATATTCTTTGGAAGACATGATTGTAAGAAAATTCAACAGAAAGACAAATTCGAGTTTCTTGATCGAAATGTAACAGGAAATTCAAGAATTGCTAAGAATTCAAGAACTAGCCCTAGCAGCGGAATCGAATTTTGAATGAATCAAGAAATCTTCAAGAAATTGATCAATTGACCTTCGCGATAACAATCTTGAACGAATTTGTTTGTTGATTGGCTCTGATACCAATTAAAAGAACAGGATCTAATCTTACAATCAATATAGAAAGCAGTAATTGAGAAGTTGTATGATCAAGCCCAATTGTATTCAATGATGAACAGAATTACAGATCTAAGAGAGAGAGAATCTCAAAGATTACAGAGAATGAATACAAAGTTATATGGGAAAAATCAATCAGTTAGCAACACAAAGCTAACTACTATTTATACTGCAACGGACATCTTAAAGCTACAGTACAAATACGAAAGACTAATAAGAACATAACACGTGTCCTAATTAGTTTATAAAATACTAAGTAAAGTATCTCGTCATAAGTTCTGAACAGGTAGTTCAGAACTTCTGAACATTCTTCTGATAAAGCTTCTCAGATCTTCTGACTCCTTAACTCAGACATCTGACTTCTCTTTCCAGACTTCTGATTTCACTGATCAATACTTCTGAGCTTTCACAGTCAGACCTCTGACTTCTCTACTCAGAACATCTGAGTCTTCTTATCAGATCTTCAACACTTGGTTTATTGACAAAACTTCAGATCTAACTATAATTAACTAAATCTTTGTATTAATGATTATGAAATTTTAATTAGGTATACTTTTACTTTAGTAATGTGTACCACTCTTCCGTTTTATGGAAGTTTTTGTTAACCCCTGTTTTGGGGTGTTACATTTATCAATGTTCCTCTCTTCAAATTCAGCACAAGGAGTTTGTTACTAAAATTCTTGATCTTGAAACCAAACTCCACAAAATGGGTCAAACTGATCAAACCATCTTTCTGAATAAACCCAAAGAATTCACGTACTTTAACAAAGAGTGGGGAATCGGATATGATAACCCACACTATTTGAAAAAGGGAAGATGGCATGTACCCACTCTGTATGATTTTGCTTGTTTTGGTTTAGATAAAAAGTATCCGGAATATGCCATTCAATGGACTGGTCCTCTTGAACTTGAAAAGGAAGAGGACACCGAGGAATATAAGCGCACACACAATCGAGGAATTCAGCTTCCGTTTTGTTATGAACCTTTGAATAATTAATATAAAAAGAACAAAAAGTATCTCTCAAATGACTACTTCGACCCTTACAAGGTTGCTAAGCCCAAGGATTCCTCCAAAAAGAATGAGGACCATGCACCAGCAACCAAGACTGAGACGGACGAGTTTAAACTCTATGTTCCCCCTCTCATCTTGGAAGCAAAGATTGTCGAGTTGGAGGAGTCGTTTGAGAAAGAAAGGTCTGTTTTTCAAAACGAGAAGAAAGCGCTAATTCAGGAACTTGAGAAACTCAAATCTGAGAAAACCGAAGGTGTGTCAAATGAAGGACAGGAAATCCTTCGAGGTGAAATTAATATGCTCACATCGAAACTGGCTGCTTTGGCAACATAAAAGATGGAGGAGTATGCAATAAATGGTCAGCTCCAAGAGCAAATTGACTAACTCAAATCTGAAAAACAGATTTCACCCGATTTTTCCTCTAACTCATCTGACACATCCTCGTGTAAAGCCTTCATCGGAAATATCTCTTCGCAAGAAAATAAAGTTTCTCAAGATGAGTGTGTTAAAAGGAATTTAAATTCTGGTTTTTCAAACGCTTCCTTACCAAGTTCCCCAATGCACACAAGCACAAAGTGTTCCTCGCCTTCCTCGACCGGACCAAGTCCAGTAATTCCGGATGTCGATTTTTCAGCATTCATGAACTCTGAAGGCAATTCTGATGGAGAGTTTGAGTCATTCCCTTTCGACAAACCTCTCCCGTGTCACTCTGATTTTTTGTCTCCAGTAGTCAATCATCCGGTCAATTTTCTAAAGGGTAGCAGTTCTCAAACAAAGGCCCCAGCTGTGATCAAGATTTCTCAATCAAAACCAACTTCTAAACCTGTTTCTAAAAAGCAATCACAGCCGAGGCAGGCGACCGGACCATTGCCTACCAAAAATACTGTTCCTTCTAAAGTCACTAATCATTCTGTCACTGTTGTTTCAGATAATAATGGTCGAGCAAAACCAGAAAAACCAAAGTGGCTAAACAAGGAATCTGTCAAGGATGCAGCGTCAAAGTCGTTCCCTACTGCTTTCAATTCTAGAATTAACAAAGACAATTGTGTTTGGAATAATTGGAATCGTTTTGAAGTTTCTTTCCCGATCAAACTTAATTCAGTTCATCAATTGATTCAATTATCGCGTGATTGTTTAGTTTGTTCTAGATGTGGTTGGAATGATTTTGATCAAATTAACTTAAATGATTGGTATGGGTCACATAATATGTTTAATCATACACCCAGACGAAACCCTCGTAAAACCAACAAGAAACATCATACTCAACGAGGGTACCAATCAGAGGTTAAACCACAGCGGGAGACCAAACCCAATGCAAAGCGGGCTACTCCTACTGAGGTTAAACCGGCACCTAAGAGGCAACCTGCTAAAAATAACTTTCCTCCAAACGGTGTAAATTCTACACCAAGGAGGCAAATTGTGCCAAAACCAGTTCCCGCTAAAGGTGTACAACCTACACCCAAGGGGAAATCTGTATCAAAGCAAGTTCCTCCACGAGGTGCCAAATCTAACCCTACAGGACCCAAACAAATTTGGGTACCTAAACTCCGTTAATCTGTTTTTGCAGCACGGTCATGTGTGGTACTTAGACTCTAGATGCTCCAAGCACATGACCGGAAGGAAGGAGCGTCTCACGAACTACAAGGAAGAATACGGTGGACACGTGAGATTTGGAAACGATAACAAGGCGCCAATAGTGGGCTACGACGACATTGTTCAAGATAAGCTCACAATCAAGAAGGTATCACACGTCGCGGGATTGGGACACAATATATTCAGCATCGGGCAATTCTGCGACAAAGATCTCGAGGTCAGCTTAAAAAAGACACGATGTAGAATCCTCAACGATGACGGAGAGGAGCTGTTGGTTGGAAAACGCGGGACCAATCTCTACACAATCGACCTCGCAACCCTGAAAGCCGATAACCCGGTCTGCCTCATGTCAAAGGCCAATTCCCAATAAGCTAGGATTTGGCATCGAAGACTATCACACCTAAATTTCAAGATTATAAACAAGTTGGTGCTGGGCGGACACGTAAAAGGCATGCCCGACCTTCAGTTCGTGAAGGATCGTCTCTGCGGGGCATGTGAAATGGGAAAGATGAAGCGAGTGCCGCACCCGCCGAAGGTAACTCCGAGACCGACCCAAACCCTATAACTTATTCATATGGATCTGTGTGGGCTGATGCGTGTTCCAAGCATTAACAAGCGCAAGTATGTTCTCGTGATGGTGGACGACTTCTCGCGCTACACCTGGGTGCTGTTTCTACGTTCGAAAGACGAAACTGCGGAGCTAATCATCGACCACCTGAAGACTGTCCAACTGAACAAAATGCAACAAGTTCAATCTATTAGAACCGACAATGGGACTGAATTCAAGAATCAGACAGTTGATAATTATCTGTCTTCAGTCAGCATTGCTCACACCTTCTCGGCTGCACGCACTCCTCAGCAAAACGGAGTGGTGGAACGACGCAACCGCACTCTTGTCGAGGCTGCTCGCACTATGCTTTCCCAAGCCAACCTGCCGCTATTTTTGTGGGCCGAAGCGGTGTCTACGGCTTGTTACACTCAAAACTGCTCCATCCTCAACAAGCGGTTCAACAAGACGCCATACGAGATCATGAACAACCACGTTCCGAACATCAAGTACTTTCATGCGTTCGGATGCACGTGCTACGTTATGAATGACAAAGATGATCTTGGCAAATTCAGCCCAAAGGCGGACAAAGGAGTCTTCATCGGATACTCCATGCAGGCTAAGGTGTATCGTGTTTACAACAAACGGACCAAATCCGTTGTTGAAAGCATAAACGTGACATTCGACGAAGCCGCAGACTTGGCTTCTGAACAACTCAGTTCAGAACCCGGTTTAACTGGCGTGTTAGCTTCCGGACCTCCAAGTTCGGGATCCACACAAGCGACAGTAAATCCGAATCATGCATCTTCATCGAATGATAACTCTTCTGATTTAGATTTATTGTTTAAATATTTTTTATGATGACATATTTGATGTTTCCCCTACTCTCTCAGCACAACATCGACTTGAAGCTGCTCATATTGAGGACTCGTCGCACCTATCCGGTTCGCCGCCTTCTACAAGCACGCCATCCATAACTGTGGATACAACACAACCGTCATCATCAACTAATACTGTTATCCCCCCAGAGGAACCTGTTACAAATCCCGAGATCACTCCTGGTGATTCGTCTTCTGCTACAACCGACGATCAACTTCTGAACTCCTCGAAACCGGGAGTTGACCAACAATCGACGAATCCTCCCCCACCTCCTCCGAGAAATCAACCTGCAACACTCGAGGCGGTACAAGACCTACCCTCTGGTGGTTATGTGGATTCGGACGCGTCTCACTCTACTCAGCAACCGCTTCCGCATACCACCAAATGGACGCGCGCTCATCCCTTACACCAAATCATCGGTGATCCCTCCACACCTGTTCGAACACGAGGTGCATCCGCCAACTTCTGCCTATTTTCCGGTTTCTTAAGCAACATCGAGCCGACGAACGTACGCGAAGCGCTTGAATATTTGTACTGGATCATTTCTATGCAAGAAGAGCTCAACCAATTCGAGGCTCTGAAGGTATGGCGACTGGTTCCACGTCCAAAGAACAAGACGGTGATAGGAACCAAATGGATCTTCAAGAATAAGAAGGATGGAGACGGAATCGTCGTACGCAACAAGGCGCGTTTCGTGGCCAAGGGGTACCGTCAACAAGAAGGGATCGATTATGATGAAACCTATGATCCGGTAGCAAGAATCGAGGCCATTCGAATGTTCCTTGCTTATGCCGCATACAAGAACTTCACAGTCTTCCAAATGGATGTGAAGACCACGTTTCTCTACGGCAACATCGAGGAAGAAGTTTATGTGTCGCAACCTGACGGATTCGTGGACGACTCGAAGCCTGATCACGTCTACATTTTAGACAAGGCGCTTTACGGTCTAAAGCAAGCTCCGCGAGCATGGTACAAAACTCTGTCCGAATTTTTGATAAAGTCCAAATTCACACGAGGTAAAATCGATTCGACTTTATTCATCAAAAACGAAAATGGTCACATACTCCTCGTTCAAGTGTATGTAGATGATATAATATTCGGCTCTACCAGTCCCCTATATGCTAAGAACTTTGCTAATCTTATGGGAAATTTTTTCAAAATGAGCATGCTTTGCGAGATGAATTTCTTCCTTGGTCTTCAAGTTAAACAACTGGCGACCAGGATATTCATAAACCAGGCTAAGTAAATCCGGGATATTCTTCGGAAATTCCAGCTGGACCAGTCTTCGCCAATGAAAACTCCCATGGCGCCCAATACAAAGATTCACGCCGATCCTCACGGAACGGATGTGAATCCTAAATTGTATCGCGGGATGATAGGTTCTCTAATGTACTTAACTGCAAGTAGGCCGGATATTATGTTCTCAACTTTCTTATGTGCCCAAAATCAATCAAAACCGAAAGAGTCCCATATGACTGCTGTCAAACGAATCTTTCGTTATCTACATGGTACTGCTGATCTTGGTCTGTGGTATCCGAGGGAGACAGGTTTTGCACTATCCGCCTATTCTGATGCGGATCACGCGGGCTGCATGCTGGACCAGAAGAGCACGTCGAGTCACATTCAATTTTTAGGAGATAGCCTGGTAAGTTGGGCATCAAAGAAGCAGCAATGCGTTTCAACATCAACTACCGAGGCGAAGTACGTGGCTGTCGCGAGCTGCTGTTCCCAAGTCATCTGGATGAGGACGCAACTCAAAGACTATGGTTTCACGTACGTCAAGGTCCCGATTTACTGTGACTCAAAGAGCGCCATTGCTATATCAAGTAACCCGGTTCAACACACCAAGACGAAACACATCGACGTTCGGTATCACTTCATTAAGGATCACGTCGAAAGAGGTACCATCGAACTCTACTTTGTAAATACTGAACATCAGCTAGCAGACCTATTTACCAAAGCACTGGACGAAAAACATTTTAACACTCTTGTGCATTAGGTATGCTAAAACTGACGACTTGATCCGATTGTGTGACCGTTACAAGTTCCATACATATACGAGTAACTGTCTACTCATCGTCCGGTGTTTACCCTCCTGATGAATGAGCACACACTTCCTCGCACTTGTATTCTACTTGTTCTAGTTACACCGTTAGACTTAGTCTCTGTATTTATTTCGTAGATTTCGTTTGTTTTCCTTTCTTTCTTCGTGTGTTTCCTTTATTTCATACTGTCGTCTATATCTGTTTATCTATCTATCTCTGTGCTTTCAAAGTGTGTTCATGTGTTCAGGGGGAGCACAAAGAAGTATCAGGTAAGTTTACTCATCCTTTGAGGGGGAGAGTCACACACATTTTTTTCTTTAAATGCCAAAAAAAGTTTTTGTGTGTGTGTGGGCACTCCTGTATACATTCTATCTCATGGTCATCATCTGAGGGGGAGCGACATGATTTTTCCTTTAAAATTCTAAAAGTTTTTAGTGTGTCGAACCTCTCCACTGCACTCTACTGCACTATCCGAGGGGGAGCAATGTCATCCCCATGCTCATCTTGAGGGGGAGCGAGAGAATGTCCTCTTCCAGTTCCGCACAGTGCGAAATTCCAAGGAACAGGACACTTTTGACGGTATCCGGACAATATCCGGAAACCCCAGGTTTCCGGACAGTTTCCGGACTGGGTAAGTATCCGGGTCGGGTGAGCACCCGGACAACATCCGGGTATATAACCATCCGGGTTGTTTCATACCTCGCTTAGCCGGAATTCTTTGCTAAACCCTAAAACCCTCGACTATTCTCTCTCGCTCGGACTCTCCTCACACTCTCGATTCTGACTCGATTTCAATCACACGATCAGGTATGTTGCCCTTATATCACTCTCGATCGTTGTCAGCTACACCTCATGGCCTCAGTTGAACATTTCGACCGTCGAGTTGACTGTTTGATTGAGTCCGAAACCCACTTTAAAGTCCAATCGACTTCGGGTTCATTCGAGGGGCATTTGGTAGATTTAGGACACCCTACATGCTTATATTCATCTATCGTGACTTCGCAAATGCTTTCCAACTTGGATGAGATCATCTGGTTCTCGACTAATTAATTTGGGTCTCGTCTGGACACCTTCATCGTGTCCGGAAACACTCATGATGATGAGGTTCTGTCCGATCACACTCTTAACACAGATATTTTATCCGGTTTCACTTAACATCCGGAAACCCTAGTTGTCCGGAAACCTCAGGGTTTTCGGTAAGTTCAACTACCGGATAGTTAATGTGTCCAGACTCCAGTTTGTGTGGAATCATCTATCACCCGGAAACTTCTTTGTCCGGATTGCCAGTTTTATCCGGACACTATCATTTCATCCGGAATGCGTTTGTTGTCCGGATACCTTGTGTCCGGGTACTTGCGTTGTCCGAAAAGTTTTATCATACACCTAGCGTTGTCCGGACACCCCTGGTTTGTCACTCCAGTACCTAGTTTGCCACTGCCAGTCCTCATTCTATATCAGATTGAGCCCATTTAATGCAAAGGTACGCGCTGACATTTGGTCATTCGTTCCAATTACTAACTGTGCGTCTGTTTTACAGATTCAATGGCGGATCAACAACAGCAACCTCCTCAAGAGCAAATACCTCAGGAAGAGGAAATCATAGACGAAGCAGCGGACAATGCCTTGGTCGATCCTGACCATGGCACTGAATTAGAGGCCAACAACCATTATCTCGACCCGACACTATTCAGACCTAACCCACAGCACCAGGTGATTCTCGACATTCTAATGCGTCACCCTCTCCGAGAGGCCCTCACCCGCACTACCGACGTTCCCTTGCTCTATGTTCTACAAGTCTGGTTCACTGCCCAAGTTCGGACGGCCGGTAACTCACAGTCTATCACTGCTCAACTCGATAATCAGCAGTTCACCCTTACACCAGACTCCTTCAGACGACTTCTATCGCTGCCCGAGGCCAACGCTAACAACATGAACGGTACGATCCTGCCGTTAATGACGAAACGTTATGCGCTCAAATCCGCGCGCTCGGGTACAACCGCTGTGACACCCGTCAATCTAAAACACTCAGGTTAGCAACTGAATAGTATAATACTTGTTTTAACAAGTAGGAATAACTCATTATGACTTAAATATGATGGCTAAGGTTTAGTTTCCTAGGAATTCCAACAGTACGCTTAAGAAAATCCTGTTACCGCACGGAACTGCTTAAACTGTCTTATAAAATGCCGACTGGAACAGTTAACATTTAATTATAATAATATTAATAATAAGAGGAGTAAATATATAGTTACCATACCAGCTTAAGGTGCGCGCCGTACGAAGCCTTATATGGACGCAAGTGTAGATCCCCACTCAGTTGGTTGGAAGTCGGTGACAGAAAGTTGATAAGACCCGACATAATTCAGGAGACCACGGACAAGATCGTAACCATTCAGGAAAGACTGAAAGTAGCCAGAACTCGTCAGAAGAGTTATGCAGATAATCGCAGGAAGCCATTGGAATTTCAGGTGGGCGATAAGGTACTATTAAAGGTGTCGCCATGGAAAGGATTGGTACGATTTGGGAAGAGAGGTAAGTTGAGTCCAAGATATATCGGCCCATTTGAGATACTGGAAAAGATTGGACTAGTTGCATACAGACTCAAACTACTACAGGAGTTAAGCGCTATTCACGACACATTCCATGTGTCAAACCTTAAGAAATGCCTAAGTGATGAATCATTGGTTCTACCCCTAGAGGATATTCAGGTCAACGAGCGATTATACTTCATAGAAGAACCAATTGAAATCCTTGATCAAGAAGTCAAACGAACAAGGCGTAGTAAGATCCCAATTTTAAAAGTTCGTTGGAATTCGAGGCATGGACCTGAATATACATGGGAACGAGAAGATTACATGAAGCATAAGTACCCTCACCTATTTGCAAATGATCAGACGGGGAATAGCAATAAACGGATTTCGGGACGAAATTCTTCTAACAAGAGGAGACTGTGACACCC
Source organism: Saussurea involucrata (assembly GCA_033807775.1). Classification (NCBI taxonomy): domain Eukaryota; kingdom Viridiplantae; phylum Streptophyta; class Magnoliopsida; order Asterales; family Asteraceae; genus Saussurea; species Saussurea involucrata. The sequence goes on from CM066322.1 coordinate 119,083,092, forward strand.
GTCAATCTAAAACACTCAGGTTAGCAACTGAATAGTATAATACTTGTTTTAACAAGTAGGAATAACTCATTATGACTTAAATATGATGGCTAAGGTTTAGTTTCCTAGGAATTCCAACAGTACGCTTAAGAAAATCCTGTTACCGCACGGAACTGCTTAAACTGTCTTATAAAATGCCGACTGGAACAGTTAACATTTAATTATAATAATATTAATAATAAGAGGAGTAAATATATAGTTTATATATATATACCCAAATCAAAAAATATAAAACTTTAAATAATTAAACCAAAAGTTAAGTAGATAAATGATGTTTTAGTTACTTAAATCAAGTTTTTTTATAAAATTACATAATATAAATACTTATACAATCTTAATTAACACCTAAAAATAAATAAATAAATAAATAAAAACTGAAAAATAAGGCCCAAATTTCGGCCCCTTCACTTGACCCAACATAATGCACTCATTAAAACTATCTAATTTTCAAGTAACCCCTTCATTTTCCTCTCAACCTCTCTCTCTCTCCATTCAAACTTTGAACTCTCTCTTTCCCCTCTAACCCATCCGAATTCAGCCCCAAATCAACAACAAAAATCATCAAATCCTTGAAGACTTGAAGGTAATAATCAACCATAGAGTGGTAAACTCATCTCCTTGTGTTCTCCTTCATTTTCTTCATTTTTTCTTGTAATTTCTCCTTCTTTTTCCTACCATATCTTCACCTTCTTGAGTTTCTGGAAATAGGACCTTAATGGACCCTTTTTTTATGGTAGATTAATCACCAAAGACATGTTATGTCAAACAAATGGTGGTAATCCTTAAGCCATACAACTAGAACTCAAGAAGATGATGTTTTAACTACATGCATGTGGGTTTTGTTACAATCTGAGATGTGTGAGTTCATGCATGAGTTTTTTTAAAGGACAAAAATAGATTTTCTTATCTAAGAACATTGTCAAAGTAGTGGTAAATGAGTGTTCAATCAAAGAACCAACCATATGAGTGAAAATATGGATTTAAAACACTCATTTTTCATGAAATAGCATTTTAGTTTCTGGCAGATTACTTGCATGCATTTTATCCGACCATATCTTGAAAAATACTTAACCAAATGATATGAATCTTTTTCTGGAACTTTTTTTATTGTGTTATGTTTCAAACCCAAGTGGTTTCATGTAAAAACTCGAATATTTGACCCTTCAACTACTCATATGAAATTAAGTGTGCAAAGAAAATCTGACAGAGAAAATTCTCTACTTTAATCAGTTATAAGTCTCTTTATATTCCACTAAAATTCTTGATTTTTCTTCTGGAAATTTCTTTAATGAGTTATGAATCGAACAAAATTGGTTTCACTCAAAAATATTAAGATTTGGGGTCTCAAACACTCAAACCAAGACTGGTGTGCAAGAAATAAGAATCTGGCAGAATGGAAGACCTAACTTAAAATCGTCATATCTCCCTCAATATGTAACTAAAAATGATGAAATTTTTCTGGAAGATACTTTTATGAGTTAAGTTTAAAACCCAATTTGAATCGCTGAAAAATGTTGAGATTTGACCCTCCAAATGGACTTGACAAAAAGATGGTGCAGACTGTTTTGGTAACTGTGACACTTAAACTTAAGTGTAATGATTAAAATAGCTAACCAACTCTAAAAATAATGGTAATTATGTCAAAAGTTCCCTAAGACATTAAAGTGATACATATAAAAAGTTGGACTAATAAAAATTTCCAGAAGATTTATAAAAATGGCCATAAGTGGACTTAATATTCTGCCACCAGAAAAGTGAAACTCTAATTCAAAAGAAAAAGGGATTTGTAGAGTTATCAAAAGATAAAAAGCTTATAAATTGTAGAAATTGTCAAAACATAAATAAAAACTATATATATACATGTATATGAAGGTATAAATAATACCCTAACAAATAATAGATTTATAACAAACCGAACATTTTAAATCACAAGGTAAATAAGAAATACAATTACATAGGTAATTAATGAAAGTGTTCGTCATGAAGAAAATATAAAACGTGGTAAAATGGATTAAATACTACTTATAACTTATAAAGTTTATTATGTAACAACAAAATCCTACAAACCGTTTAAAACTAATAAATTACTAGAAATCGTCGACGGAAAATAATACTTAAACTTAAGGCATTTTATAAGACATGATGGGCTAAGCAATGCTTTAGCCATAAGAGTTAGACCGAAACTGATGATGTGTTTCACTCCTTAGGAAGGACTTAGGATCGAGAAACTGTGCATCCGTGCGGCAACCCTTGGACATCCTTGCGGAACATTGTGAGTTTTCGCAGCCCCTTTTTACTATTTTATACGTTTTGGGGTGAAAAGCATGTTACTATTATTTCAACGTTGTGAGTTTTCGCAGCCCCTTTTTACTATTTTATACGTTTTGGGGTGAAAAGCATGTTACTATTATTTCAACGTTGTGAGTTTTCGCAGCCCCTTTTTACTATTTTATACGTTTTGGGGTGAAAAGCATGTTACTATTATTTCAACGTTGTGAGTTTTCGCAGCCCCTTTTTACTATTTTATACGTTTTGGGGTGAAAAGCATGTTACTATTATTTCAACGTTGTGAGTTTTCACAGCCCCGTTTTACTTGTTTAAATGTTTGGGGTGAAAAGCATGTTATGATTTTAAAATGCTAAATGATTCATGATAGTAAAATTATGGATATTTGTGATTTAAGAAATAGTACAAATGAATGTACAACTTTACATAAGTGACAAAGATATGTTGAGTGATAATAAAAATGTTAAGTCCCCAATAGGTACACTACTTATTAACTCATAACGAGCCGGTGATATTTGTGGATAGCGCTATTTGGTTTGACAAACCCACCTTAAACTGACGAGTAGGGGTGCACTTTATCTGGTAATAATGTTCTACTCATGTGGCCATCATACCACCTCTGAGGTAGTCCGCGGGGCGTAAGTTGTCGGAGGCTTAGTAGTGGCTCAACAATCATATATCTTGCGAAAGTCATTTATTGTAATGTGTACTCATAAGATTTAAATTTAAAGCTTGTCGTGACAAAAGACTCACGAAAATAATCTTTGGTTGAAAACTGTTTGGATATGAAAAAAAACCTGTGAACTCACCAACTCTTTGTAGTTGACCTTTTCGTTTTAAACATGCTTTTCAGGGAATAAGAAGTAAGTGAAGGCACGTAGGGTGTATTTTGGTTGATGACATCAACATCAAGAACCTTAAAAATTTCTATTATTAATTTTTGTATCCGTCGTTTTCTTTTGGAACTTTTTGGTTGAAGACGTTGTATTGTAATATTTCATACTATTGTATTAAACGTGTGGTTGGTGTTGTCTGTTACCTTTGAAATGAAACCCTACACTGTCATACCTCGTGTTTCCGCTTTAGCGGGGTGTGACAGATTTGGTATCAGAGCCTAAGGTTATAGAGAATGCTGGTTTTCTTATGGGAACCACAAACTATAACCCAACCATAACGCAAACTATTTTCAAAACGGTTTTCGAAATGATTGTCTAAAATCTGAAGTATATTGCTAATATAACCAAGTCGAATGTCACATTATTATACTTCAATTAAACAAAGCCTGATCACCTATGTTTAATTCGGGTAAATATAATGAGAGACTCGGGTTGGTCATAATGGAAGTATGCTTAAAATAAATTTTCTACTTAATCACATAAGCATAATTTTTGTGTGTGCATGCATGAACATTGCATATCTTAGGCACTTACAATAGCACGCTTGGTATTGATGCATTATGGATAGTTGTGAAGAAATGGTTCCAAGAAAGTGGCGTTAGTGAAAGAACTTTTGACTACTTTTGATGATTAAACATGGAAACTTATTTTGGTGGCATGTAGCTTACTATTTAGAACTCTAAGTACTAGGTATCTTTTGGGGAAAACATTTTGTTGCTTATTGAACCTATGTGATGGTTGAACCGTGTTTGTTTGAACAAAGTGTTTTGAAACGCATGATTATGAAGTTACTGTATGTTGCTATATTTATATGCTCTAATGATTAGTTGTAGACATACCATATGATATTCATAACCTAGTTGAGTAGAACTGGTGTCAAAAATATGACCAAATTCCTGTTTGAAACTATGCCTTAGAACTATGCATCAACACTATCTGATTCTAGAGCGGATAGGAGCTTTGTATCACTAGAGTTTAGGGCAAAAATTAATTTGAAACCCCAAAATTTGAAAGAGGTCTACGTTATTGAATTTGCTAATGGGCAGGTAGTTAAGGTCAGAGACGTAATTACGGACTGTACTTTAAACTTAGCTAATAAGAGCTTTAGTATAGACCTTATTCCAATTGAGCTAGGAAGCTTTGACATAGTCGTGGGCATGGATTGGCTATCCAAAAACCGGGTAGACATATGTTTTTTCGAAAAGATCATTCGAATTCCACTACCAGAGGGCGAAACACTCGTCGTACATGGAGAGAAGTCCGAAAAGAACTTTAAGTTAGTGACGTGTATGAAGATGCGGAAGTACTTGAGAAAGGAATGCATCGCGTTTTTGGCTCATGTTATAGTTAAGGAAATGAAAGAGAAACGCATTCAGGATTTTCCTGTAGTTCGGAATTTTCCCGAGGTATTCCCGGATGAGCTACCAGGAGTTCCCCCGTCAAGACAAGTCGAATTCCACATCGACTTAGTTCCTGGAGCTGCACCTGTGGCTAAGTCACCGTACCGTTTGGCCCCATCGGAAATGCATGAATTATCAAGACAACTCCAGGAGCTGCTCGACAAAGGACTTATAAGACCTAGCTCTTCGCCATGGGGTGCACCAGTTCTTTTCGTTAAAAAGAAAGATGGATCCTTGCGGATGTGCATCGATTATAGAGAACTCAATAAGATGACTATCAAGAACCGATACCCTCTTCCCCAAATCGACGACCTGTTCGACCAACTCCAAGGTGCTACCTACTTTTCAAAAATTGATCTTCGATCCGGATATCATCAAATGAGGGTCCGCGAAGAGGATGTTCCCAAGATGGCGTTTAGGACTCGATACGACCATTACGAGTTCCTGGTTATGCCTTTCGGGCTAACCAATGCACCAGCTGTCTTCATGGACTTAATGAACAGGGTATGTAGACCGTACCTGGACGAGTTCGTGATCGTGTTCATAGATGATATACTAATTTACTCGTAAAGCAAGGAGAATCGTGAGCGACATCTAAAGTTGATACTAGAATTGCTCAGAGACTAGAAATTGTATGCAAAGTTCTCCAAATGCGAATTTTGGATTCGAGAGGTACAATTTCTTGGCCACGTGATTAATAAGAAGGGAATTCATGTAGATCCGGTAAAAATTGAGGCCATCAAGAGATGGGAAGCCCCGAAGACCCCGACAGAAATCCGTCAATTTCTCGGTTTAGCAGGCCATCACCGGCGATTCATTGCGAATTTCTCAAAAATTGCGCAACCACTAACGGCCCTAACCCAAAAGGATAAGAAGTTCATTTGGGGAGAGAAACAAGAAGAAGCATTTCAAACACTCAAGCATAGGTTGTGTAATGCACCAATTCTGGCGTTGCCAGAAGGCGCGGAAAATTTCGTAGTCTACTGCGATGCATCACACCAAGGTTTGGGGTGTGTATTGATGCAGAAGGACAAAGTCATTGCATATGCTTCGAGGCAACTTAAAGCTCATGAAAAGAATTATACCACCCATGATTTGGAACTGGGAGCTGTAGTGTTCGCACTCAAGATCTGGAGACACTACCTCTACGGCACCAAATGTACCGTCTTTACCGACCACAAGAGCCTACAACACATTTTTGATCAGAAAATGCTGAATATGAGACACCGGAGATGGGTTGAACTGCTTAGCGACTACGATTGCGAGATAAAATACCACCCAGGCAAGGCTAATGTTGTAGCTGATGCTTTAAGTCAAAAAGAAAGGGTGAAGCCATCGAGGGCAAGAGCCATGGGAACGATGGTCCGGACGAGTCTTAAGTATCAAATCATCGAAGCTCAAGAAGAAGCATTAAAAGAGGAGAATTTGAAAAAACGAAACCCTTCATCAGCTGGAAAAGGAATTTGAAACACAACCAGACGGGGTGCGTTACTTACGAAATAAAGTTTGGGTACCTAAGGTTGTCAATCTGCGATCAATAATCTTGGACGAAGCCCATAAATCAAGATATTCAATTCACCCCGGAGCCGATAAGATGTACAAGGACCTGAAGGAATACTATTGGTGGCCAGGAATGAAGAAAGATGTTGCTTTGTATGTAAGCACGTGCCAGACTTTTGCAATGGTTAAGGCTGAACATCAGAAACCATCCGGTCTTCTTCAGCAACCTGAGATTCCTGAATGGAAATGGGAACAGATAAGCATGGATTTCATAACAGAACCGGAAAAGGGCATGATTCAATCTGGGTTATTGTGGATCGGCTTACTAAATCTGCACATTTTCTGCCTATTCGGGAAGACTTCAAGGTGGAAAAGCTTGCTCAGATTTACATCAACGAGATCATTATGCGTCATGGAGTACCTACTGCTATTATCTCGGACAGGGATAGTCGTTTTACGTCACGCTTTTGGCGATCAGTCCAGAAAGCTTTGGGCACGCGTTTGGATTTGAGCACTGCCTACCACCCGCAGACGGACGGTCAGACAGAAAGAACTATACAAACACTAGAAGACATGTTACGAGCCTGTGTGATGGATTTTGGTGGAAGTTGGGATAATCATTTACCGCTAGCCGAATTCTCTTACAACAATAGTTACCATACCAGCTTAAGGTGCGCGCCGTACGAAGCCTTATATGGACGCAAGTGTAGATCCCCACTCAGTTGGTTGGAAGTCGGTGACAGACAGTTGATAAGACCCGACATAATTCAGGAGACCACAGACAAGATCGTAACCATTCAGGAAAGACTGAAAGTAGCCAGAACTCGTCAGAAGAGTTATGCAGATAATCGCAGGAAGCCATTGGAATTTCAGGTGGGCGATAAGGTACTATTAAAGGTGTCGCCATGGAAAGGATTGGTACGATTTGGGAAGAGAGGTAAGTTGAGTCCAAGATATATCGGCCCATTTGAGATACTGGAAAAGATTGGACTAGTTGCATACAGACTCAAACTACTACAGGAGTTAAGCGCTATTCACGACACATTCCATGTGTCAAACCTTAAGAAATGCCTAAGTGATGAATCATTGGTTCTACCCCTAGAGGATATTCAGGTCAACGAGCGATTATACTTCATAGAAGAACCAATTGAAATCCTTGATCAAGAAGTCAAACGAACAAGGCGTAGTAAGATCCCAATTTTAAAAGTTCGTTGGAATTCGAGGCATGGACCTGAATATACATGGGAACGATAAGATTACATGAAGCATAAGTACCCTCACCTATTTGCAAAGGATCAGACGGGGAATAGCAATCAACGGATTTCAGGACGAAATTCTTCTAACAAGAGGAGAATGTGACACCCGTCAATCTAAAACACTCAGGTTAGCAACTGAATAGTATAATACTTGTTTTAACAAGTAGGAATAACTCATTATGACTTAAATATGATGGCTAAGGTTTAGTTTCCTAGGAATTCCAACAGTACGCTTAAGAAAATCCTGTTACCGCACGGAACTGCTTAAACTGTCTTATAAAATGCCGACTGGAACAGTTAACATTTAATTATAATAATATTAATAATAAGAGGAGTAAATATATAGTTTATATATATATATATACCCAAATCAAAAATTTAAAACTTTAAATAATTAAACCAAAAGTTAAGTAGATAAATGAGGTTTTTGTTACTTAAATCAAGTTTTTTATAAAATTACATAATATAAATACTTATACAATCTTAATTAACACCTAAAAATAAATAAATAAATAAAAAAAACTGAAAAATAAGGCCCAAATTTCGGTCCCTTCACTTGACCCAACATAATGCACTCATTAAAACTATCTAATTTTCAAGTAACCCCTTCATTTTCCTCTCAACCTCTCTCTCTCTCCATTCAAACTTTGAACTCTCTCTTTCCCCTCTAACCCAGCCGAATTCAGCCCCAAATCAACAACAAAAATCATCAAATCCTTGAAGACTTGAAGGTAATAATCAACCATAGAGTGGTAAACTCATCTCCTTGTGTTCTCCTTCATTTTCTTCATTTTTTCTTGTAATTTCTCCTTCTTTTTCCTACCATATCTTCACCTTCTTGAGTTTCTGGAAATAGGACCTTAATGGACCCTTTTTTTATGGTAGATTAATCACCAAAGACATGTTATGTCAAACAAATGGTGGTAATCCTTAAGCCATACAACTAGAACTTAAGAAGATGATGTTTTAACTACATGCATGTGGGTTTTGTTACAATCTGAGATGTGTGAGTTCATGCATGAGTTTTTTTAAAGGACAAAAATAAATTTTCTTATCTAAGAACATTGTCAAAGTAGTGGTAAATGAGTGTTCAATCAAAGAACCAACCATATGAGTGAAAATATGGATTTAAAACACTCATTTTTCATGAAATAGCATTTTAGTTTCTGGCAGATTACTTGCATGCATTTTATCCGACCATATCTTGAAAAATACTTAACCAAATGATATGAATCTTTTTCTGGAACTTTTTTTATTGTGTTATGTTTCAAACCCAAGTGGTTTCATGTAAAAACTCGAATATTTGACCCTTCAACTACTCATATGAAATTAAGTGTGCAAAGAAAATCTGACAGAGAAAATTCTCTACTTTAATCAGTTATAAGTCTCTTTATATTCCACTAAAATTCTTGATTTTTCTTCTGGAAATTTCTTTAATGAGTTATGAATCGAACAAAATTGGTTTCACTCAAAAATATTAAGATTTGGGGTCTCAAACACTCAAACCAAGACTGGTGTGCAAGAAATAAGAATCTGGCAGAATGGAAGACCTAACTTAAAATCGTCATATCTCCCTCAATATGTAACTAAAAATGATGAAATTTTTCTGGAAGATACTTTTATGAGTTAAGTTTAAAACCCAATTTGAATCGCTGAAAAATGTTGAGATTTGACCCTAAAAATAATGGTAATTATGTCAAAAGTTCCCTAAGACATTAAAGTGATACATATAAAAAGTTGGACTAATAAAAATTTCCAGAAGATTTATAAAAATGGCCATAAGTGGACTTAATATTCTGCCACCAGAAAAGTGAAACTCTAATTCAAAAGAAAAAGGGATTTGTAGAGTTATCAAAAGATAAAAAGCTTATAAATTGTAGAAATTGTCAAAACATAAATAAAAACTATATATATACATGTATACGAAGGTATAAATAATACCCTAACAAATAATAGATTTATAACAAACCGAACATTTTAAATCACAAGGTAAATAAGAAATACAATTACATAGGTAATTAATGAAAGTGTTCGTCATGAAGAAAATATAAAACGTGGTAAAATGGATTAAATACTACTTATAACCTATAAAGTTTATTATGTAACAACAAAATCCTACAAACCGTTTAAAACTAATAAATTACTAGAAATCGTCGACGGAAAATAATACTTAAACTTAAGGCATTTTATAAGACATGATGGGCTAAGCATTGCTTTAGCCATAAGAGTTAGACTGAAACTGATGATGTGTTTCACTCCTTAGGAAGGACTTAGGATCGAGAAACTGTGCATCCGTGCGGCAACCCTTGGACATCCTTGCGGAACATTGTGAGTTTTCGCAGCCCCTTTTTACTATTTTATACGTTTTGGGGTGAAAAGCATGTTACTATTATTTCAACGTTGTGAGTTTTCGCAGCCCCTTTTTACTATTTTATACGTTTTGGGGTGAAAAGCATGTTACTATTATTTCAACGTTGTGAGTTTTCGCAACCCCTTTTTACTATTTTATACGTTTTGGGGTGAAAAGCATGTTACTATTATTTCAACGTTGTGAGTTTTCGCAGCCCCTTTTTACTATTTTATACGTTTTGGGGTGAAAAGCATGTTACTATTATTTCAACGTTGTGAGTTTTCACAGCCCCGTTTTACTTGTTTAAATGTTTGGGGTGAAAAGCATGTTATGATTTTAAAATGCTAAATGATTCATGATAGTAAAATTATGGATATTTGTGATTTAAGAAATGAGTACAAATGAATGTACAACTTTACATAAGTGACAAAGATATGTTGAGTGATAATTAAAATGTTAAGTCCCCAATAGGTACACTACTTATTAACTCATAACGAGCCGGTGATAATTGTGGATAGCGCTATTTGGTTTGACAAACCTACCTTAAACTGACGAGTAGGGGTGCACTTTATCTGGTAATAATGTTCTACTCATGTGGCCATCATACCACCTCTGAGGTAGTACGCGGGGCGTAAGTTGTCGGAGGCTTAGTAGTGGCTCAACAATCATATATCTTGCGAAAGTCATTTATTGTAATGTGTACTCATAAGATTTAAATTTAAAGCTTGTCGTGACAAAAGACTCACGAAAATAATCTTTGGTTGAAAACTGTTTGGATATGAAAAAAAACCTGTGAACTCACTAACTCTTTGTAGTTGACCTTTTCGTTTTAAACATGCTTTTCAGGGAATAAGAAGTAAGTGAAGGCACGTAGGGTGTATTTTGGTTGATGACATCAACATCAAGAACCTTAAAAATTTCTATTATTAATTTTTGTATCCGTCGTTTTCTTTTGGAACTTTTTGGTTGAAGACGTTGTATTGTAATATTTCATACTATTGTATTAAACGTGTGGTTGGTGTTGTCTGTTACCTTTGAATGAAACCCTACACTGTCATACCTCGTGTTTCCGCTTTAGCGGGGTGTGACAACCGCGAACTTCCAAGGCCTTCCGCTTTCAACCGCAAATACCTGGCCCCAATCTGGTACACCCTGTTCACTATTCTGAACAGGTGTCTTTCGTCTAGATGGAAAGGTATTGACCAATGCACCGGCGACTTCCTACGCCTTGTTCACGCCGTCTGCTACAATCGCCATGTCGACTTTTCCATGATCATCTAGCGTGAAATCGTGCAAGCAATTCGTCACATCGGAGGTACCAAGCAGAAAAAGTTCCTGCCATACCCGTGTTTCCTTTCGCTAGATGTGCGTCAACACATGAATGCGAATCCAGCCATTCCTCGCCGCTTGACACACCCGGTATGTCCCATTCGCCACCTTCAATACATGGTCATCCGCAACCCATCAGACGTGGTGGCCGCCCCCATCCCTGAAGCCCTTTTAGCTATCGCCGATCCCGCTGCACCGGGGGTAGTAACCTATAGGGAAGAGATAGGGAATCCCATGGTTCAGCCAGCGCTGGAGGGACCTGCCCAGGGACTTAGACCCAAGCGACGTGAGGGTCCAAGAATGAGAGATGGTAGGGCCCGGCAAGCAGGTGCTGCCGGGCGGGGTGTGTTGATTGTTAGGGGAAGGGGAACTAGTGTGTGTGGTGCAGCGGTATCGCAACCAAGTTCTAGCCAACCCCGTTCAACAGGCGAATCCGGAGCATCGTCCTCACGACCGATTCTTCAACATGACTCCACACCATATCTTTCCGACTCGCTTTCACCTACCCTCCAGGTTCATGATGTAGAATCTGACTCCGATACGGCATCTGCACGACATGTGCCATTCGGCTCTAAAAAATACCTCCCCGTATCGGACCAAACCCCGACTTCACCGAAGGCATCCCACTAGACTCACCTACCTATGCTTCACCTAGGATTGAGGGAGTAGAAGGAGTTGAGTTAGAAACTGCGAGCCGGAGAGAACTGCGTTCGAAAGCGAACCAGGAAAGATTGGGCCGTAAAGATAACGAGGCCCCTGAGCGAACCGAATTGAGCGATATCCGGGTAGCCACATCTGCTATCCCGTCTCATTTGTTGGGATGGGATATTGAAGAAGACTCCGTGGACCCAGCGGAGCAATTGCACGACCCCCTCATCCACTCATCCGTCTCTCAAAAGACGGATGTTTCAGTCTCACACGGGGATATAGCACAACTTCCACCGGTCTCTCACTCGGAGAGTACTGGTGTTGAAATAGGAGACCAGCAACCCCCGGTCTCGACTTCTTTCAGTGCACCATCGAGTCTAGATCCACTTGTTATTGAAGATTCCTTGACTAGGACACTTGATGCGGAACAACAAGTCGCGACTCTTAGTGACCCGACCGGAACATCTGTAGTGTCTCCGTCTACCGGAACACGAGGATCGAACGGAAATCCTACCACAGCTATTATCACGCCAACTGTGAACGTAGGTGGCTCTACCCCCGCGGTAGATGCCTCAACGGGTAATCTAAGTGAACTCGGAGTTACTCACCCAGACTTTGTGTCACCAGGGTCCCTGGACAACACCCTTAAGGCTGTCCGCGAGGCAATGGAGCAAACTATGCAGCAACATGTAGCCGCTGAACTTGCCAAAGTTATGCGCGCAATCAAGGGCAAAGACAAGGTCGTCAAAGCTGAATCCGCACCTGTACCTCCACCGATCTCAACTCAACCTATCTATTCGGTGGACACTCTAAAGACGATGCTACTGGCCCAACTGCTCCACGAATCAGAAACAAACGCCTCAACCGAAGCAGACCTGATCTCTGTTCTGAAATCCCAGGTCACTGCTCCTTCATCATCTATTACATCTCGCCTGGACTCTATCGACTCAACTCTCAAGGAATTCAACCGAGCTCTTACTTTGATGTCCGAGAGAGTCAGTTCCCTAGAAGAAACCTGCAAGAGTCAAGCAGGCGGTCTGAAACGGAAGCACGATGACCAGGATGATCCTGATTACCGTGAAGGGGAGAAACGACAACGTCTAACCGAGACCGCCGCCCTGATCCAGACTGAAGCTACAATAGTGGTTCAACAGGAACCCCCAACTGCGGCAGCTACTATAGAAGCACCTGAAGCCGAGTTACCATTAGCCGAGATGGTAATCGACATGGAGATTTCAGATGACGAAGACCCAACGGTTGAAAATCCTGAGGGTTCAACACAGGGATTGATCGACTTTGACTCATCAGACAGACCTCTACTGGATATGATAGATCCAGACTGTGAAGCCAACCCGGAAACCGAAGATGCATGTTATCAAAAAGCCGCCAGTGCCGTAAATCTTCAGGTAAATTTGCTATTCCCTACTGATGAAGACGACAACATCGATTATGATCACTTCCTGCTACAGAATCTTTATGGTACGTCTCCCGTTCACTATGCTCAACCCGCTGGAACTTCAACAAGACCTGAACCGACTACTGCCAACATTCCGACAACTCCTCTCCAAACGACAGCTTCTGATCTTCCTCCCCCTCCTCAGCATCAAATTTGTTGGGAGAAGATCATGGTACTCATCCCTCATCTGGAGGAATCTTTGAAAAAGCTGTTTGTCCACAAGCTTCGCCCGATTGAGCCAACCTTGTGCCTTGGTATTTAAAACTTTAGCCCCGAATACCAACGGCGATATATCAGCGCAATGCAACGGTGTCTACCAGTCAGCCAAGTCAGAACCAAACTTCGGATCACAGAGGTAATCGGTATCTATTCAAGAAGCATTATGAAGATTGTCTACCCAGTGTTCACTGTCCGACGTGAAGATGGGAACGAATGGAAATTCTCTGAAGCCGACTTCCACCTCCGACCGTTCGACTTCCTGGCTATTCTGAAAGACCTTCGTACAAGAACCATCCGACCGCTTGAAGTTACAAAGTCACTCGAAGCTGTTCGTCGATACCATTATGATGTCATATCTAACGGATTTTCAAATGGCTGTCGAGAACAGGGCGAAGAAAGTCAATCTGATAAAGCCGAATCTGAAAGCTCCTGAATTGAATATGTATCCCGAGAATGCTATGCTTCTTGAACCAGAATTTGGGATCGTCTTCATTAATGAACAGAAAGAGAAAAGATTTCTGCGGTTCAGTCAGGTTGAAAGATTCTGCGACGACACACTCCTCAAAGTTCGAGATGCTCTTCGAAAGATCATTATACACGAGTCTGAAAATCCAAGGTACTCATATGTTCCGAATCCTAATGAAACAAATGCTCGGAATGCCTTGGAATTGGTTGAAGATCGCATCGACTACCGTCGTGCTATCAGATGGTTCGAGATTCACTTCACGCTTCGTAAAAGATATGTCTACAACTGGCGAGAGCTAAGTGCGAACTCGAACTTCAAATCAAAGGGGGAGATTGTTAGGGTCAATTTAATGTTGATTTAAAGTTCAAGGGTGTAATTTGTATTTCCTTATTTTGAGCCTATTAGTGAACGGGTCGTGGGCTTGTTAACCACGAGCCCGCATATATAATGTTCTTCTAGCTTGGAAAAACAAGTTAGTTGTCTCATTTGCTTTCCTACTCGTATTGTAAACACTTTGATTGAAAGCATAATACAGGGATGACCAGTTGAAATCATTGTTGTTAGCTCCAATATTCTGAAATATTAGAAGTATTGAAAAATGGCCAAGTACAGAAGAACTTCCACAGAAGCTCTGCTGAGTGCAACAGAAGCTCTGCAGCGCATCACAGAAGAATCAAAGGAAGTTTGATCAAGAGTGATCAAAGACCGAAGAAACTACAGAAGGACGCTTTCAGAAGACCAAGACCGCAGAACCTCTGTCACCAATAACAGAGCCTCTGCGGACAACATCAGAAGACAAGGAACCCAGTGAAGACTACTCACAAAGGACCAAAGAAGGATCTACAGAAGAATGCTCACCAAGGAACCAACCACAGAACCTCTGTCACCCTTGACAGAGCCTCTGCGATTCAGGCTGAAGACTTGGAAGATATTTATAATATCTTGCCACTGTTAAAGAAATATCTTGCTACTGTTCCTGACCTGTTCATCAACTTGCATGGCAACGTACCCTGTCCAAATTCAACGTGTCAAACTCTGAGTGGACTCAATAGGGCTTAGTACATAATAGACGTGTGCGGCATTTAATGCAATACTATACGTACAACTATTCATGCCGTCCGATCAATAGTAGCTTAGGCTTTATGGTCCCCTGTGTAGTAGTATAAAAGGAAGACTCATGTTAAGTTTTTCCTTAACGATATCAATCGAATATCAGACAACCAAAAAAAACACACAAAAACACTAGCACACAATTATCGTCAAATCTGTTCTTAGTGTTGTTTATCAAATACAGAAAACTTTGAAATATTCATCTGTTCTTCATATACTGTTTATTTGATATTGTGTGTTTTAAATCTATCAAACATATCTGTTAGTTCTTCAAATACGCTTCCGCATCAAAACATAAACTTGAACTAATAGATATGCTAATCTTGTTTAAACAAAACGGGAACCAACAATTGGTATCAGAGCCGAGCTTGATTTTTTTATCAAGTGATCCTCGTTTTTACGAGATTTGTGATAGAAATTGTCTGTTTTTAACCTGTTTTTCATTCCTTCAAACAGATTCTGTTTTACTGCCATTTTCGATCTATTCGATCTGGTAACATCATAGAAACTGTTTCTTTCGTTAAAAACTTCATTTAAAATGTCTAGAATGAAATTTTGTAATGATGCTGATTCAATTTTTTATTCAAAACTCAGCACAAATTTTCGCAAAATAATTCCTTCTCTTGAAAAAGAACTACATGAAAAGAACAAAAGCATTTTTATTATTTCTGATAAAATTGCTAAACTTGAAGAATCTGTTAAAATCTTAAACTATGAAAATCGTGAACTAAAAAGGAACTTATCTATGTCAGATGAAGAAAAGAAAAGACTTGAACTAAAATGTTTAAATTTCTCTAAACTAATTTCCAATTTTGAAAAGATTGTGGTAAATGAAAGAGGAAATTATGAAGAGAAGAAAATTGTTCTTGAAAGAAAGTCTATAGAGCTTACATGTAGAATCTCAGAATTGCAGAATATCCTTGAAAAAGAAAGGAAAGAATCTGATTCTGAAAGAAAAGAATCTGAAAAGTTAAAGGTTCAAAGATTTCAAGATTTAAGTCAAAAAGATGACTTTGAAAAGGAGAGAAGGATTTTTAAAACAGAAATATCCAAACTAACAAAAAGACTCTCTAATTTATCAACTAAAATCATGTTGGAGAAAAAAATGCAAATCTAATCTCCAAAAGATGCTTGAGGAAAATTTAAGGAAAAAGAATATTTTTGCTAAACGGATCAAGAAATTTAATTTTAAAGGATCTTTTAAGCCAAATATGTTTTCAAAACTTCAGACCTCAACATCGAAATTGTTGCATGATCATAGGTTGGACAAATTAGTTAATCAAACTTTTAAAAAGGTGAAAAAGGTTTGGATAATGAAAGGCTCTATACCTGTTCAAAATGCTCAAAAAGACAAAAAGCCTTTCATTTCTGGTATGTATGACAAATGCATAAAGGCGTTTCATACAATAGGACCCATACGAATATGGGTACCCAAAACCTCTGTAAGTATAACATAGATACAGTATACTATGTAAATATTTTTTTATTTATTATTTTTGTATGTAAATTCTTAAATCTTCAATAGTTCTTAAAATCACAGAACTTCTGTAAGGTCTGCTCATAACCTCTGACGACCTCTACAGAACCTCTGATGATCTTGACCTATGTTCTGTGCACAACTTATCTTATTCTGAACCAAGCACAGGTCAAGGGGGAGCAGAAGAAGATACTTGATCTACAGAGGTTGTTAGATCAAGGGGGAGCGAAAAGGGAGACCTTGCTGAATCTACAGAGATTCATAAGTCAAGGGGGAGCAAAGAATGCGACAGAATAGATCACATTCACCGATCAAAAAGAAAAATAGGTTGGTATCCCGCACTCACACAATGCTACAGAAGTCATAAGCCGCAGAATTCTTTCAACCAAAGAACCTCTGTAGATCACTCAAATCATTCAAATGACTTCAGCTGCACAAAATCTTTGAGATTTACAATTTTCTAGGACACCAACTTTCAAATAGGTCCTAAATACATTGTTAAAACCGATCAAAAACTTGGATGATTAAAAATGTTTATAAATTATTAGTTATTAGAAATTTTCTGTCACAGAGCCTCTGCTAGCTCTGACAGAGGTCCAAAAACCTCTGTAGGATAATTTCTCTCTACTAAAGATTTATTGATCCTCTCCGTGTTTTTCAAACGATTTTTTGAAATTTTTCCAAAATCACAGAGCCTCTGTAAAGATTTCCACTTAGGAATTTCTGTATCTGTAACGGTAACTTTTCTATGGTGAAAATTTAAACCCACGCGCTTTTCATTTAATGTGGCCGTCCACGACGTCTCGTCGTCACTGACATTGATGACGTGTCGAGTTTTCATTGACGTACTTATCACGTCGTCCTGGAAACTTGCACCACGCCAAATGAACTCGAGTGCGGACCTCAAATTTTATTAACTTTCTCACATTTTCACCGTTCCGAATTCTATTCGTTACCACAGTATAAAACCTAAGTTAAAATCACTTTCAAAACTTTACTATTCTCTCATCTTCTCCGGCGAACTTGCTTATTTCTTTCTGAAAACCTAGAACTTTCAAACCTACAAATGGCTTCCAGTTCCAAAGCTACTCACGTTTCACCAACGAACTCTCCGCCACTCTCTCCAATACATTCTGAGCACTCCCACAACTCACATACCGCCGCCGATGCCAACAGACATGACTCCGGCGACGAGGCATCCTTTGTACCCACTACCCATCTGCAATAATTTTTCTCAAATGACCATTTCGAGCAAACCCTTCCCACTAAATCAAACAATTGTTATCTTGTTCCTTCTCCTACGGCATTTGGCAAAGAAATGCACTCCTGCTAAACATCCTAGAGAACCACTTTCTTTACCCTCTTCTAGGCAAAACCGTTGAACAAATACCTGTACGTTACCTAAATCAGTTTTGGAAATCTTGCCGTTATGACGCTGACACCGATTTGATCAGAGGCTACATTTCTAAACCTGACCAAAGTAAGAGCCTTGAACTGATGTTCAACCGCACCATGTTCTCATTAGAATTTGGCCTTCCAACAACAGGACTCATGGGAATAAAAAAGTATGCCCCCAACCAACAAATGAAGAACTTGTCGACTTTCTGCACATGTTAGGGTACAACCAATAGTTGAAAAAGAGGAACGATTTCCGCAGAGCAAGACTACCCCCTCTGTGGAATACCTTATTCTCCATCCTAAATCGTTGCCTCACGGGCAAAATCGAGAGCATCGATCAAAGCTCACCTCAAATTCTCTCAATCATGTATGGTGTGTACTATGATTGTTGGTGCAAGTGTACCACATCTCTATATATTTATATATATTTATTTTGATGATTACAAACACACCGTATTATTGTTTATCTAACAATCCAATCCAAGTGTACAGTTCTTGAAGAACACGAAGATTTTATCTGAAGAGTTCAAGACGGAAGATTTACGTTGTCATTAGTGTTTATAATTTATAATGATAAACACCCTAAAATAATATACCACTTGGATTTTTCTAATACTGTCTTTTTAAATAAACCAAGTAACATCTTATCATCTTGCTGGATTATGAAAGATTTGGTTCTAGAAGACACTGCGCATGCGTACTGCTTCCTGCCCTTTGTTCTGGGCGGTATACCGCGGTGAATAGCCGGTATACCGCGGCGGCCTGCTGTACTTCTCTGACTGATTGGAAGTGTTTTTGTCTGGGCGGTATACCGCGGTGTATAGCCGGTATACCGCGGGTACAGTTTCCGTTTGTTTTTGCAGGGTTGACCTTTCTCTTCTGACACGTACTTTATTACTGCACGGTATACCGCGTGTTTTTGGCGGTATACCGCGGATGCATGTATCCGTTGGAAGAGCTGCTATATAATGCATGCGATGGTGGAGAAGAAATACAATACAGATACAACCAACAGCCATCTATCCATCTGATCTCTCCCAACCAATATTCCATACTACATATTATCACTACATATTTATTTTATAAAACGTTTTTATAAAATATCCAAGTGATAAATATTATACAAGAGTGATTTCCATTGTGAGTTATACTCCTCTTGTAAGTGTTTGAATAACGGGTGTGTGATCCTGTATATCTCAATAAGCTAGAGCTTGAGAGCCTATTGCTTTCCTTTGTATTTGGTTTGTATTCTACCGTAAAGAATACGTTTATTAGATCGTGTCGGGAAGTGTCTCGGCTAGTGATTTACCAAGTTGTGGTAAATCACTAAATCTCCGTGTCAAGTATCTCTATCCCTTATCTCTTTATATTTCCGCCGTGCATTTAATTATATCTGTTTATATAATTATTGTATATTCATTGCATTTATACTCTGCTTTATTTACTATATTTATACTATCCTGTATTTATACGTATCTGTTGTGTTTTCATATACTCTGTTGTATTTACATTATTAAGATATTTTTATAAAAGAATTTTTGAAAGTAAAAGTTTTAAATACAACCTTACCCCCCCTAGGTTGTCTAACAATTGGTATCAGAGCAGAGCTTTCAAATTTTTCTGCTTAAATTTCTTTTATTCTTTTAAATGGCTCAACAAACTAATTTTGTGTTTTCAAAACCCCCTTTGATAGATACTGAAAAGTTTGGCATTTGGGCCGAGCTATTTGAATGTCACGTGCGTGGCAAAAATCAAAAGATTTGGGATATTACAGAAAAAGGGAATTTTAAACCCACCATTGTGAAAGATGATGTTTTTATTGATAAACCTATAGATGAATGGACTACTTCTGATGAAACTCTTTTTTGTTTAAACTTTGAAGCTAAGAATATATTATATGCTGCTTTAACAACTGATGAAATTGAAAGAGTATATACATATAAAACTGCAAATCAAATATGGGAAAGTTTAAATAATACTCATCGTGGAAACACGGAAGTTAAATCTAGTAAAGTGAATATTTTAGTTCACGATTATGAACTGTTCGAAATGAAACAAGATGAGTCGATTGACTCAATGTTTAAAAGATTTAACCTTATTGTGACTACGTTGAAAGGTTTGGATCGCACTTATCCTAACGAGGACTATATAAGGAAAATCCTACGAGCCCTTCCTTCGGAGTGGATGCAAAAGATAACATCTTTAGAAGACTCCCGTGACCTTTCCATAATGAAGATAGATGACTTGATCGGCAATCTTAAAGTGCACGAAATTGCACTAAAAAGAAATCAAGTTCGGGATCGAGTCAAAAAGAAATCCATTGCTCTCAAAGCCGTTGCCCCTAAAGATGAGGAAGAAGAAGAGGAGGAAGAAGCAAGTTCCTCAAATGACGAATCCGAAAGTCTTGACGATTTAATCGAGATGGTAAGAAAACTCTCTAAACTTTTATCTAACAAAAAGTTTGCCAATATTGATAGGTTTCAAGGAAATGGAGACTACCATCGTGGTGGTAAAAATCAAAGTCGCAACGTCCATAACAAATATGACGAATCTAGTGACGATGAAAAAGCCAATAAAAAGAAAGGCTTTTGCTATGTGTGTGGTGATAAAAATCACTATGCAAATGTGTGTCCAAAACGTGCTAAACAAATCAACACACCAAAAACATTCGTCGGAGCCGCGTGGAGCGCAAACAAAGATGAAGACAAGAATATTTGTCTCATGGCCGACCGTGATGATGAGGTATCTACATCATGTTTTCATGACAATAATTATGATAGTAATAATTATTATGATAGTGATAATGAAAATAACCTTGAATTATTATATGAATCTTTCAATGACATGGCCGCTCTTGCAAATAAATATAAAGATGAAATCACTAAATTAAAAGAAACCGTATCTGCATATAAAAAGGAAATAGATGACGGTAAACAAAAATCTACTTATGATTTAGATGTTATCACTAAGTTAGAAAATAAATTAAGTAAAAAAGATGTTTGCAAATCTTGTGATATTTAAAAAAATGAAATTGCATGCTTAAAAGAAAAACCAATTGAGAAAAATGATTGTAAATCTTGTGTTATTTTAAATGATAAAATTGCATGTTTAAATAAAAATACATATGAAAGTGTTGCATGTATAAAATGTGATTTGCTTGAAAATGAAAATATTTATTTAAAAGCTAACTGCGATTTATATGAAAAAGATAATTTATTAGCTAAAGCTTTTCAAAATAGCAATGATAAAATGCTTAAAATGCTAAATATGTCGAATCGCATTAATTGTCGAAAAGGCATTGGTTCTGATACATGTGTTGATAAATGCTCGTGTAAACCCATTAAAAGATTTTTTGCATCTCCTAAAGTTGATACAAGAAAACCCCCATATATGTCAAAAATGAAAAATGTGAATTATGGGAGGAAACCGTATGCTCGTATGTATAATAGTAATTTTTCTAGACCTAAAAATAATGCGAATATAAATGCTTCATTTTATGTGTATGATAAATACAATCGCAAAATTAGAATGGTTAGAAAATGGATTCCGAAAGGAATGTTTAATGTTGACAATCCCGGTGGGATGCGTTTGTGGTTTTAAACAAATTTTGTGGATTGTATGTTGTCATGTTTTATTTTATGTCGACAACATATTTTAATTTTTTTTATTTGCAGTTTATGTTTTATACTAACTGTTAAAAGGACCCATAAGAAAAGGGTACCACGAAATATTTTCTTTGCCTTTTGTAGGTGTTTCCTGACGAGGATATAATACGTGTTTCCTGACGAGGATATAATACGTGTTTCCTGACGAGGATATAATACGTGTTTCCTGGCGAGGATACAATACGTGTTTCCTGACGAGGATATAATACGTGTTCCCTGACGAGGTCATAATACGTGGTAATTTTTGCTCACATAAAATTAACCGAAAAATCGAAGCCTTAAGATCCTTTTTTTTTGGTGCAAGTGTTTTTTTTAGGTTATTTTGTTTTATGTCTATTATATGCTTTTTTATGCATATTTTATTGTCCCTCAAATTTTATAATTTGTTATTAATTTGAGGGGGAGCTTTTTATCTTTTAACCATGAGATTATGCTCTCTCAAATATATGCATATTTTGAGGGGGAGCATCTCTCGAGGGGAAGCATACCGTCTTTCTTGACCCTTTTTGTTTCGACAAACGGGGGAGAGAAACCGCATATGCTCATGCTTAGCGGTTGTGTTTGTCATCATCAAAAAGGGGGAGATTGTTGGTGCAAGTGTACCACATCTCTATATATTTATATATATTTATTTTGATGATTACAAACACACCGTATTATTGTTTATCTAACAATCCAATCCAAGTGTACAGTTCTTGAAGAACACGAAGATTTTATCTGAAGAGTTCAAGACGGAAGATTTACGTTGTCATTAGTGTTTATAATTTATAATGATAAACACCCTAAAATAATATACCACTTGGATTTTTCTAATACTGTCTTTTTAAATAAACCAAGTAACATCTTATCATCTTGCTGGATTGTGAAAGATTTGGTTCTAGAAGACACTGCGCATGCGTACTGCTTCCTGCCCTTTGTTCTGGGCGGTATACCGCGGTGAATAGCCGGTATACCGCGGCGGCCTGCTGTACTTCTCTGACTGATTGGAAGTGTTTTTGTCTGGGCGGTATACCGCGGTGTATAGCCGGTATACCGCGGGTACAGTTTCCGTTTGTTTTTGCAGGGTTGACCTTTCTCTTCTGACACGTACTTTATTACTGCACGGTATACCGCGTGTTTTTGTCGGTATACCGCGGATGCATGTATCCGTTGGAAGAGCTGCTATATAATGCATGCGATGGTGGAGAAGAAATACAATACAGATACAACCAACAGCCATCTATCCATCTGATCTCTCCCAACCAATATTCCATACTACATATTATCACTACATATTTATTTTATAAAACGTTTTTATAAAATATCCAAGTGATAAATATTATACAAGAGTGATTTCCATTGTGAGTTATACTCCTCTTGTAAGTGTTTGAATAACGGGTGTGTGATCCTGTATATCTCAATAAGCTAGAGCTTGAGAGCCTATTGCTTTCCTTTGTATTTGGTTTGTATTCTACCGTAAAGAATACGTTTATTGGATCGTGTCGGGAAGTGTCTCGGCTAGTGATTTACAAAGTTGTGGTAAATCACTAAATCTCCGTGTCAAGTATCTCTATCCCTTATCTCTTTATATTTCCGCTGTGCATTTAATTATATCTGTTTATATAATTATTGTATATTCATTGCATTTATACTCTGCTTTATTTACTATATTTATACTATCCTGTATTTATACGTATCTGTTGTGTTTTCATATACTCTGTTGTATTTACATTATTAAGATATTTTTATAAAAGAATTTTTGAAAGTAAAAGTTTTAAATACAACCTTACCCCCCCTAGGTTGTCTAACAATGATCTACCCCTAGATTATGCCACCATAATGATGCAAGAGATCATCAACACCATCGATCGCAAAATCGCCTCCCAGAAAGCCAAAATGTCTGATCACAACAGGTTGCCCCCTCTGCAGTTCCAGCGAATCCTCTGTGTACTTTTCGAACCCCTACTCCTTATCCAAAAATGGCTAATGGACGGTCCCAAACCTAAGAAATTTCCCATGTCCAAGAACACCCCTACAGAACATGAGGACGGCTACCCGCACAGCAGGCCACTGTCAAAGGTAATGTTAGGTTATGCTAGTGATGAAGAACTAGTTAGTGAGTACACACGCGTTTACAGAACTCCTGAACCCAGTTCTGTAACACCCCCGCGTATAGGAATGCCCATATGAGTTAGTATAATAGAGAAACTTACAAAAGAAGAATGGAAGATAAAGTTGGCTAAACACAAGGCCAACCAGAAGAACTTCAGAAATATAATGAAAGACCTCTATCCTTCAAAAAGGAAGTCTTCTGAAGGATCTAAAGAGAAGAAGAAGAAAAAGGGAAAGAAATCCAAGATCCCTACAGAGGAACCTCTTGCCTCTGCTTCTGATATCCAATAACCTCCTGCCGAACCATCTTCTCCACCCTCTGCACACCCCTCTGCCCCTCCCTCTTCCAAAAGAAAAAGAAAGTCAAAATCTACAGAGGAGGGGGCACCAAAACCGAAGAAAAGGAAATCAAAGAAGAAGAAACCATCTTCTCCTCTGCAATCAATTACAGAGGGAATCGAAAAAGATCAAACTCCACCTCTGCAAACCCCAATCTTCACATAGGTTCTTGATTCACTTCTGCCAAGACAAGAGACTGCAGAAGAAGAGGTCCAAATAGGTAAATTTACAGAAAATAGGTTAGAGGATAGGGTAGAAACGTCTGGAGGAAAAGAAAATGAAAAAGAAAAAGATGCTGAAGTTGCAGAAGGCACACATCCCTCACCCCCTCCCAGTGCAACCCACACATCTAACTCCGCAGGTCTAGCTGCAGAAGGAGTTATTGAAAAAGAGTCGCACAACTCGATCCCCACCCAAACCAAACAGCCAGAGGTTATTCTTTCAACCTCTGTGCCCACAAAAACCGGGGAATCCATTCCTAGGGAGTCTCCTCAGAGAGACTCACCTATAGTTCGTGATCAATCGCTCCAGATCACACTAGAAAACCCTACAGAGGAATTCGTTTCCTCTGCCACGCACAATTTAGGGCCACAACTTCTTTCAGAAAGAAGTAGAGAGCACCAAGACGAAGAGACTCTAGACAAGTCTCCAAGTCAACAGAAGAATATTCCGATACCCACCTCTGGAGTGGATTTGGAGACTGTTCTTCACAGAACTTCTGTAGAGACTGAAACTCTTGTTTCTTCTCGAAGATCAGATGGAAATCCTTCCACCCCCAACGTACAAACAAGGGTGAAAGAAGGTGTCCCAGGAACAGGGACTCACTCTGGAGTAGGGGTTGTTCCTCCAGAGGTTACCCAAGAGGAACATGTTACGAAGGATGAGTTCCAAGTCTTTGTAACCTCTGTAACTCAAACATTGAATAAGTTGCAAAGCTCATTCACGACTTTTACAGATTCGACTTCAGGCGCGCTTATAGGATTAAATACCAAAGTGGATACCTTATCCACAGAGGTTAAAACAGCCCTTGCAGAAATGAAGTCAACTACAGAAACTTCTGCTGCTGCTGCCATCGCCTCTGCCACTAACATTGCCAAAACAACCGCTGCAGAGTTCGAGAAAAGTTCGACCAAAGCCTTCAAGACTTCGATCGCAATCTACCTTGAAACAATGAAGAAACATGCAGCAAGGCAAGCAGCTCAAGACACCTGTAGAACATAAGTTGCTGCTAAAAGAAGGCAGGATGATCCTGATGATGGAGCATCTGGTCATCCTGAGGGGGAGAGAACAAAGAAAACAACAGAGGCTGCTACTACAAAAACTACAGAGAAAACTGCAGAACCTTCTACGACAGAAACCCAGAAGGGAACACAACAGAGGCAAAATACCTCTATCTCAGCAGAGGATGCACCAACCACAGAACCTAAGGTAATCACTCTTGCATCATCATCCTCAGAACAAACTCCACCCTCACCCAATGAACCAACACCAACCTCACAACCAATCCCGCGCAAAACTAGAGTCAAATCCATAGCTCGAAAACCCCAAAGACCAAAACGCACTGCAGAGTTCATTCTTCGCAGAATGGAATTTGTATCTGCTTTTCAATCATCAAAGCGTTTTGATATCCCACCTCCAAGACCCGAAGACTCCTCACCAACAGAGACCTCACAACACGAAGTATCAAAACCTTCAGAGGCAACAACCAAAACATCAGAACATCCAACCCCAAAACCCACAAAACCTCTCACTGTCAAATCTACAGAGGTTCTACCCACACAAATCCAAAACCCAACCTCTGAAACCTCAAAACCAAAAGATAAAGGCAAGGGAATAATGACAGAAGAAGAGCCAAAGAAGAAAATACCAGTTGCTACAGAGAAGTTGATGAAAGGTGCCTTTAATGCCTTCGTCACTCCTAAACCCGAAGAGGAAGACTGGGCATTTAACTTGAATCCTCTATCAGAAAACCCAACCCTGGATCCCACAGCTAAGGTAATAGAAGGTAAATTAGCAGACATCACTCGACAAATGGATGAGCTAAGGAGACCAATTCCAAGAACTACTCCAACCATTGAACAAATGAAAGAGCAAGTTTACAGTTATCTCTACAGACAACACTTCCAGAGCGATCTGCCAGCTCATGTCCGAGATCAGAAGCTAAGAGAGGAATTCGATGCCATCTTCACCTCTACAAAGTCAAAACCGGTCAATCAAGTTTACTCCATTCACAAGATCAAGAAGGTAATCTATTGTAAATACTCTAAAATGAGAACCTATCCTCATACGATGTATACAATCTGGAAAGTCAAAAGGTCTGACAGATCAGAGAATCAATTCTCTGATGCTGATATTCGAAACCTCAATCCATATGACTTACTTGACCTTCTGCAATGGACGCAAGACAACTTCAATGACGACTGCCAGCAAAGGTCTTATCGAGTCTCAGAAAGGCGATGCATGAAAAGCTCCTAATCTACAGCATGCTCGACTTTCAACTAGCCATCGATCTAGGCGTGACTACCTTAAGTATCAGAACTCCAGAGGATTTCTGCCCACCCAATGCCATACCCAATACTATCATCAAAACTCCAAGGTACGGGTTAGTATTCAAGAATCCTGCTGATCAACTTAAACTGTTTGTGACAATGGACTGTCAGAAGTACACAACCCATACTCTGAACATGTTTAGAAAAATTCTAGAGGAGAACAAAGCAACAGAGCTTATGGACGAAGAATCTGCTCTGATGATGATCAAAGAGATTGATGCTACACTAGTCTTAAGAAATCTATGCCTCAAATTCTATGAAGAACTCAAGGAAGTAGGAAAAGACAACAGAAAGTTCGACGCCTTCCCAAATGCAAAAATCTGAGTCTCTTCAACCTCTGTCAACGTTTATTTCTGTTCATTTAATGTACTCAAATGTAAATGCCTCAGGCATAAATTCCAAATGAAAGAAATAATATTCTGAGGTATTGTTTAACCTCTTTTTATTACTTAGGTCAAAATGCATAAATTCAACCATTTATTTTTCAATACTTAGGGGGAGATTGTTAGCTCCAATATTCTGAAATATTAGAAGTATTGAAAAATGGCCAAGTACAGAAGTACTTCCACAGAAGCTCTGCAGCGCATCACAGAAGAACCAAAGGAAGTTTGATCAAGAGTGATCAAAGACCGATGAAACTACAGAAGGACGCTTTCAGAAGACCAAGACCGCAGAACCTCTGTCACCAATAACAGAGCCTCTGCGGACAACATCAGAAGACAAGGAACCCAGTGAAGACTACTCACAAAGGACCAAAGAAGGATCTACAGAAGAATGCTCACCAAGGAACCAACCACAGAACCTCTGTCACCCTTGACAGAGCCTTTGCGATTCAGGCTGAAGACTTGGAAGATATTTATAATATCTTGCCACTGTTAAATAAATATCTTGCTACTGTTCCTGACCTGTTCATCAACTTGCATGGCAACGTACCCTGTCCAAATTCAACGTGTCAAACTCTGAGTGGACTCAATAGGGCTTAGTACATAATAGACGTCTGCGGCATTTAATGCAATACTATACGTACAACTATTCATGCCGTCCGATCAATAGTAGCTTATGCTTTATGGTCCCCTGTGTAGTAGTATAAAAGGAAGACTCATGTTAAGTTCTTCCTTAACGATATCAATCGAATATCAGACAACCAAAAAAAACACAAAAATACTAGCACACAATTATCGTCAAATCTGTTCTTAGTGTTGTTTATCAAATACAGAAAACTTTGAAATATTCATTTGTTCTTCATATACTGTTTATTTGATATTGTGTGTTTTAAATCTATCAAACATATCTGTTAGTTCTTCAAATACGCTTCCGCATCAAAACATAAACTTGAACTAATAGATCTGATAATCTTGTTTAAACAAAACGGGAACCAACAATTGTTCTTATTGATTATTATTTCGATTTCATAATTGTTGCACGGATCTGGATTTAACACTTATCGTGCAAGAAGTGTCCGATAATTCATCCTGATCGGATAGCCTTTGTCCGAGAACTTCTGTTCACCATCTTTATTGTCTGATAACATTTCTTATCGTACAGTGTTTGTCCGATAGTTAATATTCATTCCTCATCGTACAAGAGTCATACGATAAAGTACTGTTCATCGTTTAATTCTGAGCGATAACTTGGTATTACTCACTGTTTTTTCTTATCTGTTTAAAGATCATACAAGTAAACTTGTCATAATGATGAAGAACGATATAATGATGTCCTTGGGAACCGAATCACGTCCTCCAATTTTGATTGAAAACGAATACGAACAATGAATAGAAAGATTTCAGGATTTCTTGGAAAGACAACAGAATGGAGAAAATTTGTTAAAATCTTTGTTACATGAACCCATGCAACCACTAATGACTGATGTTCCGCCTACACAAGGTGTTCAAGGAATTGTTGGTGGAAAGGTGAAACCTATAAGTGAATATACAGCTGAAGAGAAAGCACGATACGACGCTGACAAGAAAGCTAGATCGTTTGTAATCAAGGGAATTCCAAATGAAGTATTCAACAAGATTGACAGTTTCAATGATACTGCACAAAATATGTGGCTTCAATTGGAAAATATGTTACAAGGGTCTCAAATTGGAAATCAGATGAAGACAACTCTATGTATCAATCGATATGAGGAGTTTAGAGCCAAAGAAGACGGAAGCTTAAGTCAAACATACGACAGGTTTATCACATTACTGAACGAGCTCAGTAAGAATAAGATAAACAAACCATCGATAGAGGTGAATGTGAAGTTCCTAAGTGTGTTGCAATCGGAATGGAAAAGTGTGTCAAGACGTATGAAACATAATCCAAGACTCTCTTCAATGCCACTGCATGAATTATTTGAGACTATTCAACAAGATGAAGAGGAAGTGGAAGAAAAGAAGGAGAAAAAGAATAATAATAAGAAGAAGGAGATTCTTCCTGATCCGGTAGCACTGAAAGCTGATTTGTACTCTAACAACTTTTCTACTGACGGTTCTGATATGTTTGAGACTGGATACAAAGGAAATACTTCAGATGATGGAGCCGAGTTAGAACGAGCAATTCTTCTACTCACAAGACATTTTCAAAAGAGGTTTTATAAGACGCCGTCTTCGAATAATCTGAGGTATACATCCGGTTCAAGAAACCGTTTGAGGAGAAAAAAGTTTGAGAATGTTGAGAAGAAGTATGAGAATAGAGTTGATGGAAAGAAGACGTTTGACGAGAAAAAGTCTACCGAGGTACCGAAGTGCTACAACTATGGCACGCCTGGTCATTACGCTAAAGATTGTCGTAAAAAAGTAGTTAGGAACTCTGACTACTACAAAAACAAGATATTGCTAGCCAAACAGAAAGAAGAGGGGAAAGCTTTACTGGTAGAAGAAGAATATTGGCTAGATCAGACTGATGATGAAGCGGAGAATGAAGAACTGGCAAACATGTGCCAGGCTAAATTTAATTCAGATGATGAGGAAGATACTTCGGATAATGACACTCAGGTAAATTCCTTTCCTATATCTCTATCAGATGATCATGATATAACTACTTTACGTAGTGAATTAATTGATACACGTAATAAACTAGTTGAATCAGAAAAGATTTCAGCTACTTTATTTCGTGAATTGAATGTCATGAGACCAGGAGTTCGAGATTTAAAATCTAAGTTAGCAAAGGAAAAAGAACTGAACGAAGTCTTAAATCAAACCATTCTTGCTGATAACCTTGAGAAAGAAACGAGAAATGTGGAAATTAAAACTCTCAAGGATCAACATTAATAGTTTGAAAAGGAAAAGATATTCTTTGATTCTCGGATCTCTAAACTATCCAAGAAAATCAAAGAGTTAAAAGAACAGAATAATGAAAGTGAGTTTTATGTGAATGATTTTTCAAGACAAAACACAGAATTGTTAAACAAGATAAAGGTTTTAGAAGAAAAGAATAGTGAGAGTGAACTTTCATTGAAAAATGTCACCACTCAAAATACAAAGTTTTTAAACAAAATTGAAAATTTGGAAAAGAAGCTGTATTTGAGAGGTCAAACTGAACAAACTATTCATATGAACAAACCAAGGCTTGTGAGTTCTGTTAATAAGTATTGGGGACTTGGTTATGAATATCCTAAACATCTGGCAAAAGTAATCAATTACATTCCAACGCTATATGAATTTAAATATGAATTTCCAGAAGTGGCAATTAGATGGACTAATGCTGCTGAAATAGAAAAGGAGAATTAATGAAAAGGGCCACTACGATGAAAATGCAACTTCCTTTTTGTTATACTCGAGAGAATGAAAATATCAAAAGAGTCCGAATGGAACACTTTCAAATGACTATTTTAATATTCTTGCTACTAAACCTAACAGTGAAAAACCACTTGAAGCAAAAAGATATGTTCCACCTTTGATTCTAGAAGGAAGAATATGTGAATTGGAAGAATCTGTTTTAGATCAAATGATGCAATTTGAGCTTGAAAAGGACTTTCTTTTAGCTGTTTACTCAAATAGCTTTAAGGAACTATCTTCTTGTTTCAAGACCGAGTTAGAAAAAGAAAAGGATATTCATGAAAGATCTTTAATCAAAAAGTTTTCAGACTCATCCAAGAGTGCTTTTGAAGCAAAAGAAAAAGTCAAGCAAAAGTGTTTCCATCTTTCTAAGAAAGTATCGGATCTTGAGAAAATTTTACTCTCTGAGCATAATCATTTTGAAAGCGAAAAAGCGAATTTTATAATCGAAAGCAAATTCTTGAAGAAAAGATTTGTGAACTCTCTCAGAAAATATAGACATTGGAAAATCCTTTAGAAGAGGAAATAAATAATTTTACAACTAAAAAGCACGATGTCTGATTTTGAGAGTGCTCTCAATCTTGAACGAGCACAGTTTGAAATTGAGAAAGTTATTTTTGAGAATGAAAAACAATCTTTAGAAGAGAAAATAAATGAGCTTTCTCAAGAAATAAATGAATTGGAAATTGCTTTGGCGAAAGAAAGAAAAGAATTTGCTTTTCAAACGTGGTTCACTCCTGACAATTCTTCTTCATCTAGAAAGGATTTTGAAATACACAATGTTGAGTCAGGTTCTGATTCTGAAAATTTTCAACATACCCCTGTTTCAAAAGAGAAATCAAAGCCTGCGGTTAGTGAAAAAGGAAAGGCTTGTTTGTTTGATTTTTCAACGACACTTCCAGACCATGAAGCTTTTGTTTTAAAAGATGAAAAACCTTCAAGTATTTTCTGTAAGGGAGAGTGTTTAAATACGAAGAAAAAGCTTATTTTTGAACAACCCTCAAAGGAAAGAAAGAAGAATAAAAAGACAAAGAAAAACACTTCTCATTGTTCTAAACTTTCTGACTCTAAATTTTCTGATTTTTCAGATAATTCTGTGAATGAGAAGAATGGGAAGCAAGAATTGCGGGTAAAGCAAAAGAACACTTTACCGACCAAGAAGAAAGTCAAAAACAATAGTTTTTCAAATAAGAAACAATTTGGTACTAGTGATAAACAAAAACTTGTAACTTCTTACAAGCGTTATTCAAACAACCAATTGTTGAAATTTTCAAATGAAGAATGATTTTGTTCTGCTTGTGGTCGTACTATTCTGTTTGCTAGACCTAGTTCTTGTTGTTGGTTTAATTCATATCATATTCCAAATGAGCTTGATAAAACCAGAAATTTCAAGAAAAAGAGATCACCAGTTTCTAAAAAGGTATCTCAAGCAACGAACCAAAAAGGACCCATTTTTAAATGGGTACCTAAAACTGTCTAATCTGGTTGATTGCAGAAAAATAAGTTATGGTACTTAGATTCTGGATGTACGATGCATATGACCGGCCAACGAGATATGTTGTCAAACTTTGTTGAAAAAGACCTTGGCCGTGTACGATTTGGGAATAATCAGTTTGCTCCGATCAAAGGACATGGAGATATCGTCCAAGATAACCTTACAATTAAGAGGTTAGCTACGTTGAAGGACTGGGACACAGTTTATTCAGCATAGGACAGTTTTGTGACACGGATTTGGAAGTGAATTTTAAAGCGAAAATATGCTGTGTTCGGACTGAGGAAGGAAGATAACTTCTTGTCGGCACACGAAAGTCCAATCTTTACACAAGCAACCTGTCTTCAGTTAAGCCAGAAAATGAAGTGTGTCTTCTGTCAAAGGATTCAGTACAACAAAGCTGGCTATGACACCGACGCTTATCACATCTGAATTTTCGTTACATTCAGAAACTAGTTTTAGGCGATCTAGTTCGGGGTCTTCCAGTTATGAAGTTCGATGCTGAAATTTTGTGTGATGCCTGTGAGAAAGGAAAGATGAAAAGGGTTCCTCATAAGCCGAAGCCTGAACCGACAACAAAGTGCGTACTTGAGCTAATTTATGTAGATTTGTGCGGACCAATGAGGACGGAAAGTATTAGTGGTAGGAAATACGTATTGGTGATTGTTGATCACTTTTCACGCTATACGTGGGTTAAGTTTCTTCGTTCAATGGATGAAACTCTAGAAAATCTGATCAACGTCATCAAGTCAGCTCAAAAACAACATGCAAATATCAGTTAAATTCGTTCGTTCGGATAATGGGACAGAATTCAAAAACAGAGTCTTGTGAGATTTTTATGAATCAAACGGGATTCTTCAACAATTTTCTGCCGCCAGAACTCCTGAATAGAATGGTGTTGTGGAAAGACGTGACAGAACGTTAGGCGAATCTGCAAGAACGATGTTGGCTTATTCGAAACTACCATTATTCCTTTGGGTTGAGGCTGTTGCAACCGCATGTTACACTCAAAATCGTTCAGTCATACATCGCCGGTTTGGAAAAACTCCCTACGATATAATGAACAACCAGAAGCCAAACATAAAACACTTTCGTGTTTTTCGTTGCAAATGCTTTGTATTGAACGACAAGGAGAATCGTAACAAGTTCAGTCCAAAAGCGATTGATGGAATCTTTGTCGGATATTCTTTCTCCGCGGCGTCATATCGCATCTATTTGAAGCAGTCCAGAACAATAATTGAGAGCGTGAATGTGAAATTTGATGAGCATAACAAGTTGGCTTCTGATCACAACAGTTCAGAACCCGTGTTAACTGGAGTATTAGCTTATGAACAATTCAGTTCAGAACCTGTTCCAAAACCGAATCAGGATCAACCCTCAACTTCTAAATCTCATTTAACTGATCTTGATTATTTTTTTGAAGATTTTTATGACGAATATTTTGGTACTTATAAATCGTCTGATGATCTTAACAGGAAGAAACCCGCATCTACAACAATTTCCGTTGCTGTTCCTACTACTGATATAGATGCAACTCAATCAACAACGACTGATGTTTCCTCTACTGTTCAAGAAACGACTGTACCAAACGTCAATGCTACACAACAATCTGCTCCTACAATTGTCAAAGTGACAACACATAATGCTAGCCCGTCAGTCAATGTTACGCCTATATCTAATCCACCCCCAAAATCTTCTGGAGAACCTAATCCGTTTATCGATGTTCCTCCAGAAATTCCAAGTGCTGAAGTAGAAGTACCATTAGCTGATGAAGAGACAAATGCTCCTCTTAACGATGTTCAAACATCATACGTTCCACACCCGCACTCAACAAAGTGGACGAAGGCTCATCCTATTCATCAAATAATAGGTGACCCTAATTCACCGGTTCAGACGCGGTCGTTAGCTCTAATGGCTACGGCTAATGAGTGTTTATTTGCGATCTTTTTGAACAATGTTGAACCACTATCGGTTTCGAAGGCTCTAAATGATCCAGATTGGGTGATCGCCATGCAAGAAGAACTTAACCAGTTTGAGGCGTTGAAAGTCTGGAGGCTTGTTCCCCGTCCGGCGGATAAAAGCGTCATCGGTACCAAGTGGATTTTTAAGAATAAAAAGGATGAAGACGGAATTATCGTTCGCAACAAAGCCAGACTTGTAGCGAAAGGATATCGCCAGCAAGAGGGCATCGACTATGACGAAACATATGCTCCGATCGCGCGAATTGAAGCAATCAGAATCTTTCTAGCGTTCGCGGATTACAAAAACTTTACCGTCTATCAGATGGATGTGAAAACAGCCTTTTTGAATGGCGTTCTTAAAGAGGAGGTATATGTATCACAACCTGAAGGGTTTGTCGACAAGGAATATCCAAACCATGTATACATTTTGGATAAAGCCTTGTATGGTCTGAAACAAGCCCCTCGCCCCTGGTATGAGGTTCTTTCAACTTTTCTACTTGAGAAAGGCATCGAAAAAGGTAAAATAGATACGACATTCTTCATAAAGCGCGAAGCAGGTGAAATTATTGTTGTACAAATTTATGTAGATGACATTATCTTTGGTGCGACTAACCCCAGTTTATGTACATGGTTTGCTGACATCATGGTGACTACGTTCCAGATGAGCATGATGGGAGAGATCAATTTCTTTCTTGGCTTGCAAGTGAAGCAATTCTCAACGGGAATCTTCATCAACCAATCCAAATACATATTCGACATTTTGAAGAAATTCAAAATGGAGAATTGTACTTCTATCGGAACACCCATGGCACATGGTTCCAAGATCGGTCCAGACAAAGATGGTAAGAAACATATATAAGGACTTATCGAGGTATGATAAGATCTCTCATGTACTTAACTTCTAGTCGTCCGAATATTATGTTTGCTACGTGTTTGTGCGCAAGATTTCAGGAAAATCCGAAGGAATCACGTGTTTGGGTGATAAATTAGTGAGTTGGGTTTCAAAGAAACAAAACTGCGTTTCAACTTCTACGACGGAGGCTGAGTATGTTGCTGTTGCGAGTTGTTGTTCGCAAGTTCTCTCGATGAAGACTCAACTACTGGACTTCGGATGTCAATATGAGAAAATCCCCATTTATTGTGATAGTAAGTCCGCGATTGCAATTTCGGTGAATCCGGTCCAACACACAAAGACAAAGCACATCGACATACGGTATCATTTTATCAAGGACCATGTTGAAAAAGGTACTGTTGAACTTTACTTTCTTTCTACTGAGTTTCAACTTGCCGATCTTTTCTCAAAGGCTTTGGATGAGAGACGTTTCAAGTTTCTGATTTCAATGTTAGGCATGTTGAACATGAAAATTTGATCATTCATAATTTTTGTTCAATAGTTTGAAAATTCTTATTAGTCATTCAAGTTTAATAACTTGATTGAAAAATACTAATTTTCATCTTGTTGAATCTTTATTATGATTCTTTCAAAATTTTATGTTTTTCAGTATTTTACAAAGTTTATTTGAACTTTATTTTTCTCTTTACCGTATGAATTCCATTTCCGTCTTTCATATTCTTTGTGCAGTTTGATGTGTGTTTAGGGGGAGACATGAAATAAAGTTGATCATTTGTCGAGGGGGAGCATATACACATATATACACATGTGTCTGATCAAGTTGTGTGTAAATCCATGAAGATAAGGTAAGTCTTTTGAACTAAACGTTTTTGAGCAAACCCTACTTGATGGAAAATTATTTTTCAAAATCTTATGCATCATTATAGGAGGAGCAAAATATTTTGAAAACACAGTTGGAGAGAACCAGTTAAAAGTTGGACATCTTTTAACCTGGAAAAGTTGATTTTTGAAAAAGTGAAAAAGTGAAAAAGTTAGATTTTTCGAAAAATGTCCAAGTATACGAAGTTATCGTACAAGGCTCATACGATAACAACTGTTCATCAGACAAGCTTTATACGACAACTATCCTCATCGGACAAGCTTTATCCGATAACAACTGTTCATCGTACAAGCTATATCCGATAACAACTGTTCATCGGACAAGATTTATACGATAAGAACTATTCATTGGACATGCTTTATCCGATAAGATCTTTCATCGTACAAGTTTTGTCCGATAAGTACTGTTCATCAGAACTTATCGTACAACCTTTATCCGAGAACTTTGAATGCCTTCATCGGATATGCTTCATCCGATGAAGATGAACTTCTTGTACATCTTTCGTACGATAAGTTGACTCGTGGCAGGTCAAACGTACGACCAATCAAATTGTGCCACGTGTCAAACAATCTTAGGGTCTATAAATAGTACAGTTATCGAACATTTGAACATTTCAAACTCATCGAACATCTCATCTTTCTCTTTCAACTGTTATAATCGATTTCTTCGACTTTGTTTCGGATTTTGGTGCATTCAAGTCGAAATCATCTGAGGTTAGTTAATCGGTCATTGTTAACTTCTATTGTCCATTACATTTTGTGTTATCATCGATAACATTTTTGATATAAATGTGGGTTAATATGACTGTTCATATTCTAGATTACAAATAGATTCATATGTGTTAGTGTACTGCGAAAACATGATAAGATAGGATTATCTTAGTGAAATGCGTATAGGGTACTTGATTTTGTGAGCTTTTATTGGCTTTCTTAGGATCTGGATTTGTGACTTCAAAATAATTCGAAGTACTCAAAGTTGTCGGACAGAACTTGTATTCAAAACATCATAGTTATCATACAAAACAACAATTCATACTTATCGTACATACTTTGTCCAATACCTTTTTCATCGGACAAGTGTTGTCCGACAAGTGTTGTCCGACAAGAACTATCGTACAATTAGGTTTGGTGTTTTGTCCGATAACCTCCCAGACTTAGGAAATTTTTGAGAATTTTTTCTCAAAAAGTGGCTACTTGCGATCTTTATCCCAGTGTTCTGACATGTTCTAAAACAGATCAAATGGCACATAATCAAGAGCACCGTGATGGGAATGATTCTGACGAGAATACAGTCATTCCATCACATCGTTCATCACATCCATCGGTAAACGCGCGGAATCCAGATGACGAACTTATTCTTCCAAAGAATAACGTACCAATAAAGCACAACAACTATACATTCAACACAAATGTGAGATTGGAATATCAGATTGTGGTCGAAATTCTTAAAGGTCATCCGCTCCGCACTGCTCTAGAAAAGACACAGTTTGTACCGGAAATATATCTGCAACAAGCATGGCATACTATTCAGTTTGTGTCTCGAACAGAATAAAATCATTACTTCACATTGAAAGTTTATCACTTTGATGCAAAGTTAACTCTTAAAAGACTCAGAACCGTTCTGGATCTTCTGTTTTCCAACGAGTTTGCTGATATGATTTCTGAAGTAGATCTGTGACGTGATATCATGCTTATGGGATATAAAATGTCAGAGATGGGATTCTTACACGTGCTTCCAAATTCAAAAGGAAGTATCTACCGCCATTGTATTACACACTGTTCAGCATCATCAACATGTGTATGACTTCAAAACACACAGGGCTTGATACGGGCATCAATTCTGTACTTAGAATGTTTCATGCCGTGGTGTTCAATCGCAAGATAGACTTAGCAATTCTAATATGGAATGAGCTAACAGAAGTTGTTGCCGATAAACAAAAACCGACAAAAGCAAGAACCTTTGTACCATTTCAAAGATTCCTTCAAATAGTTATTCACTACATCATGGAGGCAAATAGACAAATACCGAGACGCGTTGGAGCTTTACTTGGTCCATCTGAGGTACAATTTGCTTGTGCTATGGCCTTACCTGAAGCTGTACTCGCTTACGCTGACCAGGAGTCACCATTTGTGAGAGAGTATAGAGAAGAGAACGCACTTATGGCCCGGCCAAGACCGGAGGGGCCTACCCAAAGTGCTATCCCACTTAGAGAAAGGAGTGAGGGTATAGATATTAGGGAGAGAGTTCAAGATATTGGGGTACTTGAACGGGGTGAGACGAGCGGTAAAAATACTGTGAGGGGAATTGGCGTTGGGGGTGCTCCTGGTCAGTCGTCTCATGTTCTTGATGATGATGAACAAGACACAAATGACATATATGCTGATATTGATGATCCAACAAATGTGTACTCTGCCAGTCCTTCTGATGAAGACGCTGATGATGAGAGAGATGGTGATGGAAATGATGATGGTTCTGATGATGACAATGATGATGATCAAAACAATGATCAACTTGATTTTACAATAGAGAATGTGGTCAATGTTACTACTAATTCCGAGCTACATTTTGATGATATTGATGATCCAACAAATGTGTACTCTGCCAGTCCTTCTGATGAAGACGCTGATGATGAGAGAGATGGTGATGGAAATGATGATGGTTCTGATGATGACAATGATGATGATCAAAATAATGATCAACTTGATTTTACAATAGAGAATGTGGTCAATGTTACTACTAATTCCGAGCTACATTTTGATGCTCGAGGAGTTATAAGGAGATCTGAGGGAGACTTAGTTGAAACAGAAAAAGAGGTGAGCTTATGTGAGAAGGAAAGAAAAAAATATGGTGAGAGTGTGACAGGATCTACAAAAGTTTTAACTGATGATCCTTCCCAAACCGTGTCAACCCGGGTAGCCATATCTACTGTCAGTGCGCGTCCGTCACCACAAGACATTGAACAAGACATGGTGGACCCAACTATGCGTTGCACAACCCCTCTTAGCCACTCATCAACTTCTCAACAAGTTGCTGTTTCATTTTCTCACAGGGGAATAGCACAAAGTCTATCGACGACACACTCGGTGTCAGCTGGTATTGAAACAGGATGGCAATTGCCCCGACCACCGCCTTCTTTTGTACGCATATCGAGTCTAGAGCTCTTCGGATTTACTTCTTTTCCTAGGACACCAAGACCGCAAGTCACATCATCAATGGTGATACAAACCGTTGTAGTTTTTCATGACCTAACCGAAACACCCCGAGAATTGCTGCCATTCGTTGGTTCTTTACGAGGACCGGGTGGAGGTCCTGTCAATGTCAATACTATGCCAACATTGAACACATGCCATGCAGTCTCTTTGACTGTCATGTCAACCAGTAACCTATGTGGTCTAGGTGTTACCCCGTTACGTGCTGAACAACTAAGGTCGTTGATGGGTCCTCCTCCACACAATTTTGTTTCGGTGAAGCTTCTGGAATTGGCTATTACTTCACTGAACAATTCGTACAAAGCTTAAACGACAGGATTGAAAGAAATTGTTGATAAACTATCTCATGAGGTGAGCCGAGCTGTGAAAGGAAAATCTGTCGTGGAATCCTCATCCACCGCCCCTGAATCTCAGCCTGATCCTACATGTCCACCAACACAACATCCGAAGGTATATCCTAACTTGCCATTACATGAACTGAAATCTCAAATGCTTACCCGTTTATTAGAATAAGGAGACAATAACACTCAAGAAGAAGGGGATTTACTTGGTCTTCTAAGACACCAAACTGAACAACAAACCAACCTACCAACCTTAGCTGACTTCCATACACTTCAACAATCCTTAACCGACATGACCAAAGCAGTTTTTCTTGGTTTTACAACTCTTTCTTATCGGATTAAAGTTTTAGAGGAAAAATGTGATGTTCAAGCCCAAACCACTAAACGAAAACATGATGATCAAGATCCCGATCCTGATCACCATGAGGGGGAGATGAGTATGAGACAGAGAGTTGGAGAAGCGAGTGGTCCGGGTGCTCAATATGAGAATGTAGAAATTGTTGGTACTGATACAGGTGTTGCTGAGAATGTACAAGCAAGTGATGTGTTGGGAGTTCTGGATGATATCATTCCCATGGTTGAAAAGCCCGGTGGAAGTGATAACAAAACGAAAGAGGAGAGAATGGCTGAGGACCTGTTACACGATATCATTTATGTAGATTCAGAGGATGAACCTGAAGTGATAGTTGTTATGATAAAGGAGGAGTTAGATGATGTATTTGATGGTATCAATGCACAACCTGAAGATCCTGATTCTGATGATGAAAAAATTCCTACTAATGCTCAACCTGATCCTGTTATTGATGTTCCAGTCATACTTGATCTACAGGAAGGAAAGATAAAAGATCCGGTGTCAAAGGCAGAAA
The DNA here is from genome assembly GCA_033807775.1 of Saussurea involucrata. Lineage (NCBI taxonomy): Eukaryota > Viridiplantae > Streptophyta > Magnoliopsida > Asterales > Asteraceae > Saussurea > Saussurea involucrata. Next base: position 119,122,932 of record CM066322.1, read on the forward strand.
TGAGAAACTTTCAGATGCTGATTGATAAGGAATCACTGATTGAAAGACGAGGCCGCAGAATAAGAATCTTTACTCCAATTCAAGAAGACATAAGGAGTGATCTATTTGTGAAGCAAGTTCAACTAATTGATAAGATAAAGCTGTACTCTATTGAGAAATTTCCACCGTTGCATCAAGTCGAGTATCTACATTTTATGAGCAACAAAGACAGAGAACTCAAGTTTGTCAGAACTGATAAGGAGATCGTGAAGATTTCAAAGATAGAATCCGAGAAAATTCTGAATGTTTGGTATCCACGATTCACGGTCTACCACACTGATGAAAAATAATGGTCTTTCAGCGAAGCAGACTTCAAGTCATTAACTTGTGAAGACTTTTTCAGGTTATATGACATACTTGCAAGGCTTCCTAATAAGAATGTGACATGGCCTGAGGCGTATAAAGCAGTGAAGAGGTTCATGAAGAATCTGATAAAGCTTGCCTACTTGACTGATTTTCAACTGGCGTTGGAGGGAAATCAGATCAGAGTAAATACCAGAAGGCCGAACAGACGTTTGCCAGATATTCAAGGTATTCCTTTATATACTGTGTTAGAGAAACTAGAATTTGGGGTTGTCTATCACAATGGGAAAAAGAAGAAGAAGTTCTTAAGGATGATTGAGATCAATAAGTATTGTGACGGTACCTTGAATATGATAAAGATTTGATTGACGGAAAAGACCAGACTTGATGAGCAAAAGGAAGTGCCTCTTAAAGACAAGGAGAAGATGTTGATTGACAAAGCATTGAAAGCTATTCAAGACAGACTGGAATACAAGAATTCTTTGAGAAGATTTGAAATCATCTTTGGGATCAGAAAAAGATACATCCCTCCTGAGCAACTGATGAGATAAACTTTTGTATCTTCTTACTTGGATACAAAGGGGGAGAATGTTAGTGCTGAAAATATCAATTGTATCCAAGTAGAAGGGTTTATTTTGTAAATTCTAGTCTAAGTATAAAAGGCTTAGATAGAGTTCATTTTATAAAATAATCTTATGGAATTACATCAAGATTCTTTAGTTTTTCTCTCTCTATATCTTGTAAGTGTGTTCTTGAAATCAATGACAGATGACTTGAGTATTGGTTGATTACATCATTGTTTACTTGTTTCTGGGATCACAGAAATGGTCATCAGCGATAACTGATCATGAAGCTTGCCTATCAAGATATATTTTTCTTATCTACTTGCACAATATTACGAAGGTACAAAAGTAAACCTACTTTTGTCCATAATCGTAAAACAACTCCTCTACTACACTGTTCATCATTCGGCCAAAAGCATGTTTGGGAAAAAGACAAAAACATGCACCCAATATCCCTTGGACGCGTGTAAAGTACCATATGACTTGCATTTAATGCATGGGGTATAAATAGGAGTGAAGCCATTCATTTTGAAGGATCCCCTCTCCTTAGTGAAACTTTGCAGAAACTCTCTTTTCTGCAAACTCTCTTCTCTTTATTTTCTAAAGACTCCAAAAGCACACATGTTGCTTTAGTCTTTTCCGAGATTATCCCATCTCATCGTGCCTCTTCTCTCACTATCACTGAGTTGGAATCTGATTCAGAGGACTTATCAGACGCTGATCTATCAGAGTTTGATGAGTCTGTAGCATTCTTGACAAACTCCTTTAGGAGATTTGCAAGAAAGAGTAGTTTCAGAAAAAATAAACCTCTTGTTATCATTGACAAGCCAAAGTCGACTCCGATTGACAAGGCAACTGCTACTTTCTATAACGATGAAAAGAAGGACACTTTGCCAGTGAGTGCAACACAAAGAAAGTCTTCAAACCTTCTTCATCCTACAGACCCAGAGATGACAAATATCTAAAGCTGAAAGAAAAATATCAAATGTTGAAAAAGTACAAGCGAAAAGGTAAAGGTCTAATCGCTGAAGAACACGACTGGGATGAATCTGAGGAAGAATCAGATTCTAGTGAAGAATATGCGGCCAACGTATGTTTGATGACAAAGATCTCAGAAGTAAAGGAAGAAGTTGTTAATACTTCCTCCACCTCAATTAGTTCTCAGGTTTCAATCTATTTTGATTCGCCTCTCACCGAAGCTAATAGACGTTGTGCTATCGGTTCTCTTACTGTTGGTTTATACAATACCTTAAATGGTAAAACTCAAGTTGAACAGCAAAATCTGCGAGCAGCTTAAAACTGCCATTAAAAAATCCAAGAACTAATATAGATGAACGTTTAAAAGATCAGGTATATGTAAATGAACTAATCAGCATCGAACGCGAACAAGCTATCGTTGAGCTGAAAGCTGAGAAAGATACTGTCAGAGGATGGTGCAAGTCCTAAGCTAAGATCACTGAGATAATTAGTGCTCAGATTATTGTTCATGATAAAAGTAGTATTGGCTAAGAATCTGAAAAGGGTGAACCTAGCAGAGATCGTTCCATGCTTATGTTTCGAATGTTCATCTCTTTTATCCCTAACACCTTATCATCTCAGTGTTCTTCTTCTTTTTCTATTCCTATTCCTGAGGAAACACCTAAGAGTCCCAAACTCTTGGAGATAGGTAAATCCATCTCCTATATTCGTTAGAAGAGTATAAAAGTATCTAAGCTGAACAAGATTTCTTCTAAGCCTTAATCGAGTCGTCCTTCATCCTCCAGAGCTACGACCTCTAGACATGTTCAGAGATCTACCCCTCGGATAAAGGTTGATCTCAAGCCTAAGAAATATGAAGAACCATAGGTTCCTCATAAATCTGATGCTAAGGGCATTCTTGGAGCTGGCCCTGCTCATTTAAAGCTTTCTAATGCTTATGCTTTTGGTCCTAAAGCTCCCTTTAGCTATAGGAAGTGTTATCACTATGGAATTACTGACCATATCGCTAGTAAGTGCTCCACGACCATCAAACTGAGAAATCAGCTAGAGTGAAGATGAATGAATGCCAACGAGGCAAAGAAGGTCACCAAAGGTGAAAAATCTGCCAAGGGGATAATTACCACTAAGGTGAAGAAATTAACCAAGGTGAAGGTTACCACTGAAGTTGCATCATTAGATGCGGTGAATATTATTAAACCTTTCATCTCCACTAACATTTGCGGACCAATTGTAAAGTTGGTACCAATTCACACATAATCTTCGTTATGATTGTATCTGGTATCTCAATAGTGGATGCTCCAGACACATGATTGGCAAAAAGATCCCGCTCTCTGAATACAAGGAAGAGAAAGATCCACCAGTGACCGTTCATGGAAACATAAAAGGCTATACCAGAGGGTTTCGTGCACTAATGGTATAACTACCTTCAGAAGAGTCGCTTATGTAGAAGGATGAAAGCACATTCTTCTAAGCATCAGTCCGCTATGTGATAATGACTAAAAAGTATGATTTAACAAGAAAGCATGTGCTGTCACTAACAAAGAAGGAAAACTTGCTCTAAGTGGTTATCGTATGGAAAATGTCTATGTAATCATCATGGACTCCTCAAACACTGAGAACATTTTTTTGTCTATCCAAAGCCTCATCAAATGTCAACTGGCTATGGCATAAGTGGCTCTCTCATCTCAACTTCAAGACGCTAAACAATCATTCAAAGAAAGAACTAGGTCTTTGGTATCCTAAAGGCTCAAGGTTCGATCCAACTGCTTATTCAGATAGTGATTTTGCAGGTTTCAAACTGGATAGAAAAAGCACCACTGGAGGCTATCAGCTTCTAGGTGGAAAGTTGGTGAGTTGGAAAAGTAAGAAGCAAAACTCAGTGTCCACATCAACAGCTGAAGCTGAGTACATAACTATTGGTAGTTCTTGTGCTCAGGTCTTATGGATAAGAAATAAACTTATAAACAATGACCTTCAGTTATCAAGGATTCATATCTATTGTGATAGCACTAGTGCCAATGCAATAGCCAACAATCCAGTGTTACATCAAAGACCAAACACATTGAAATCGGATATTATTTTATCAGAGATCATGTGATAAATGGAGATATTGAACTTCATTTTATTCCCACTGATTATCAACTCGCTGATATTTTTACTAAACCTCTTGACGAGACAAGATATAACTTTCTAATCACCAAACTTGGAATGCTGAATCATGAAGAATAACTCTTTAGTATTAAGCATTACATCAGTGATTGAAATGCATGCTCAGTGTTTCTCATTCATCTTATAATCTCAGGCTCAAATGTTGGGTATAAAATTAGATTGAATAGAAGTTCAAGGGTTTAATATGTAACATTATATGGGCTTATTTTTGTAATGGGCCATGGGCCTTGGTAGTTTAGGCCTAGCTATATAAAGTGTTGTTAGCCTAATAGTTTAGGTTAATCGTCCCATAACCATTGTAATCATATTATTGAAATTCTCTGAATGGTTAATGAAAGAGGGATGGCAAGTTGAAATCCTATCGTGTTTATTGATTATCTGTTCGTGATTTAATATTGTTTGCACTAATCTGGGATCCACAATTGGTATCAGAGCATACAGACGATTCGATTCAAGGTTATTCAAAGGTTTCTGGTAAGTTTTACGTCGACTGTTCTTGATCTCAATATTATCAATTTTTGGTTTCTGATAAAATTGATCGTTTCTGCTTATTCCATTCGTTTAGTATTGGCTTTATTAGAGTTTCTACAATTTCTGAGTGTTCAATTCGATCGATTAAGTGTTTTCTAAGCAAAAAAAAGTTTTCAAGTTTGGGTCTCTGTTCTTATTAAAGTCCAATTTTGTTTTTCATCAAAATCATGGTTTTTTGCTTAGAATTCGATTAGGGTATTGTTATTTTTCGTGTTATGGTTGCTTCCTAACCTTTCAGGAACAAATTCTAGCAACCCTAATTCGTTCATCAATCCAATTTAGTCACACAGTCACAGTTACCGGAAGTTCGCATTCTTTTTCGGGTAAGTTTCCAAATCCCTGTCACTGTCCGGAAGAACACATCCGGTAAGTTTATCCGGACGGTTGACATTTCCCGGTATGCTCCAAGTATCCGGTATATTATCCGGATAGCCAAACTATCCGGTAACATACGTGAATTGGAATTGTTCCCGGATACTCCCTGTTCGGACACTCCAGCATCCCGGACACCCCATCCGGTAAGATATTTCATTCGGTAACTTTATTTTATTCGGTAACTTTATTTCATCCAGTTTCTTTGTGCTATCCGGTAACTCTTTTGCTTTCGGACACTTCACACACCTAGATCCGGTCACTTCCAGATCTGGACACCTCTTTATCCAGATTCCTATCCCGTAAGTCTGCTAAAGTTTATTACCAGTTTATTTTCAAGTCACTCTGAGACCTTGCGTAAGGACTGTCACTCGTAGTGCCTTGCGTTAGGATTTCAAACCTTGAATCAACACTACCGTCTGACGATCAAGTTAGTGCACACTTCACGATGTCTTACGACGCGTTAGCAATCGGTACCGACGCCAAGCCTCCGACTCTCTTTCGAGGCAAATACAGCCAATGGCGAGACAGATTCATCATCTTTATCGAAGCTAAAGATAACTTCGAATACATCTGGTAAGCTCTCACTGAAGGCCCACAAGAAAATCCAATGACAAATGTACTAGCTCAAGCAGAAGGTGCTGAAGCTCGACCTACAGCCAAGACTTACATCCAGATGACCGACGAGGAGAAATGCAAATTTGATAGTGAAAAACATGCCAAGTGATATTTAGTCCAGAGTCTACCGAACGAGATCTACACGGCCATTGACATCTACAAGGACACTTCCAAAGGCATGTGGGATCAAGTTGAGAAGATGATGAGCGGGAGTAAAGTAGGAAATCAGCTAAAGGTCAACAGCTGCATCACCCATTTTGATGGTTTCAAGCAGCGCAAGGGAGAATCAATTACTCAGGCATATGAACGATTCTGCCTTCTTCTGAATGAGCTCCATAAGAACAAGATCACTCGATCTAACACAGAGAATGGACTTAAGTTCCTAAATAATCTCCTGTCAGAATGGAAAGTATTCACTTCTCATATCAAACACAACAATCTGATTGAGAACGTTCCAATCCATGAGCTCTATGAGATGCTCATGCAAGACGAGGATGAAGTTATGGAGATAATGAGCGCTCAGAAATCATCTTCCAAGTCACAAGTCGATCCCCTCGCTCTTGTATCTTCAAAAAGCGGAAAGTCATCCAGACTCACTCCAAGAGAACCTAAGAGTCTAGTGAATCTGAACCAGAATTTGAAGAAGAGGAAAGAGACTTTGACCCTGAGCTGACAGAGATAAAGATAGAAATGGCCATGATCACCACATCTTTTCAAAGAAAAAAGTTCTTCAAGAAACCTACCTCTAATAATCAGCGCTACTCTACTATTGTTAGCTCCAATCTTTATGTTTAAAGAAGTATTGAAAAATAGGCTAAGTATGGACATCGACAGAGCTTCTTCCAAGACACCGATAGAAGATCCAAGTGAAGACTCCAATGAAGACAAGGCCACAGAGCCTCTGTCAACCTTGACAGAGCCTCTGTGGTATGAAGACTGAAGACTTGGAAGATTACTTGAAGATCAATATGAAGAAGATCGTGCCTCTCACATTTTCTGCTGTACGAAGATCCTCAAGATCATTCGTACATGGCGTGCCCTACACATTCCACGTGTCATCTTCTGATGGGCTACATCCTTTGTGGATAGCGGCACACTACATTAACGTTGTACCTGTAGCAGTCCCACGATCATGTGTTTGTCCCCTTAGTCCTTATTGTCTAAAGCTTGTCCCCTGATGAATAGTATAAATAGAAGGCTCATGTTGAGCTCTCATATTAACTTTGCACAACATACACACCCATTAGAGCAGAATTCTTGTTATACTTTCGGTGTTCTTGGTGTTCTTAGCTAATCAATATACAGTGAATCATTGAGCTGAATATATGTGTTATTTCTATTTCATGTATATGATTGTGTGTTTTTCTACCTTAAATATCTCTTTAGTTCTTATAAAACGCTTCCGAACCATTACCTATTTTGAACTAATAGATATAAATATCATTGTTGAGTAAAACCGGGATCAACAATTGGTATCAAAGCCATCCTTGATTTTCTATATCAAGAGATCCTCTCTTACAATGATTTCTGGTAGAAACTTGGTTTGTCTTTAACCTGTTCTTCATATCTTTCAAACAGACTCTGTTTTTCTGCCATTCTCGACAAGTTCGACTTTGGTAAACTTACAGAACCTGTTTTCTCGGTTAAAACTCTCCATTTTTGTGCATTGTTCGAGGTTTTTACACTCATAAGCTCTTTTCTAAAATCTGCCCATCATCTGAAAGTTTCAGGTCATACTCTGTTTTCTGGTATTTTCCAAAACTATTTAAAATGACGAACATCAACAACCACTTTTCTGCCGGTTCCTTAACAAAACCACCCAATTTGCTCAGAGATGAGTACCCTCAGTGGAAGATTCGAATGATCCACTTCTTCAAGGGCCCTGATAAAGAACTTCTGCATTATATTCGCAACCCTCCTTTCGTTCCCATGATAACAGTACCACGTGTACCTGCCACAGACGACACTCCAGAGATTCCTGAGCACGAAAAACCTAAGACAAAAGATAAATGGTCTGCCCCCGACTGGGAGAAATATGAGTTTGCTCAGAAGGCCAAGCGACTTCTGATAATGGCCATCCCCAATGATCTCTTCCAATCCCTAGATGCGTGTGAATCTGCATACGATCTATGGAAGGAACTGGAGAAACAATTGGAAGGAGGGGCTAAGACTCAGAAAAATTGCAGAGCCCATTGTATCAATGAATATTACTCATTCAAAGCTTTGCCGACAGAGTCTCTGCAGTCAACCTATGACAGGTTTAACTCTTTGATAAACAAGTGCAGGAAGTTTGGGATCCACAGAACTTCTAAAAACAACGTCATGTTCCTAAAAAGACTCAATGAAGAATGGCTCCAGCTGTCTATGTCCCTACAAACAAATCAGGACTTAGACACCTGGAGTTTATCAGATCTTTATGGAACTTTGGCAGCCCATGAACCCCAAATCGCCCAAGCAAAAACTCAAACGGCTGGGCCTCTGGCACTTGTTGGGAAGACTACAGAGGCAAAAGAGAAGCCTAAGAAGGAGAAAACTGTGGAGGAGAAGAAGGAGAAAAAGAAGAAAGTGGTGGTTGTTGATAGTTCTGAGGAGGAATTGGTGGAAGAGGAAGAGGCAACGATGGCCTCAATAGCTAAATCTTTAGCTCTGTTGACAAAAGAGTTCGGTAGAGGAGGATACAGAAAGAAGGGTTATGAACGTGATGGAAGGGATGATAGAGGAGAGAAGTACAAGTCAAGAAACCAGGGAAGAGATGGTTCAAACGACTAATAGAGGTCGAATGACAGGAATGACAGAGGTGGTGACCGACAGAGGTCAGACGACAGAGCTGGCAACACTCCCCAGAACAAGGGATGCTTCAATTGTGGCAAGCCAGGCCACTGTGCTGCTGACTGCAGTAGCAAACCAAACCGCCCTCAGTGGGATTATGCTTTCTACAAAAAGAAGGCAGAATATTATGCTCAAAAGTCACTGATGGTGGAACAGGAGAACTGGTTGTCAGATGAATCCTCTGATGAAGGCAACAAGAAGAACGCCTTGTTCTGTGGAATGGCAGATGTCAGCTCATCAGAATCTGATAGTGAGGTATCCACTTCTGACTCTATCTCAAATGAAAGCGAAGCAAATTTACTTAAACTAACTGTTGAATATACTGAACTTAAAAATACTTGTGAGAGTGTTCAAAAGAAACTTGCATTCTTTGAGAGAGAAACAAGACTTCTCACTCAAGAAAAGTCAAAAATATTTCAAGAAAAGGAACAGATTGAAACTAATTGGAACAAACATCTAAATCCTTTGAAAGAAAAGATTACAGAACTCAACTATGCCTTAAAAGCTAAATCTAAAGAACTTGTGGATGTTGAGAGCGACAGAATGAATATTCTTGCTCTTAAGCACTATTTTCAAAAGGAAAGGGAAGTCCTTCATCAAGACCTACTCAGCAGAGATCTCTTAATCAGAAAATATCAAGATGCACAGAAGGTGTATGAAAAAATCAATAAACAAATAGGGAGACGGGGAATTGGCTTCTGTGATATAGATCCATATACTGGAACCAAAAAGGACAAGTCCATGTCTTCACTATTTCATATTGGAAGCACAAGAAAACCTGGTTTCCCAAACTTACTCTCTGTTAGCAAAAGGAGAAAAGTCTCTAGGGAACCTCACCAGAGGAAACCTCTAAAGATGATAAATGTGTGGTTTGAAAACACAGATCTAACTTCTTCAGTCTCTGTCAAAAGAGAGTCCAAACCTAAGATATATCTGAAAACACAAGATCAGATAGGAATCTTCAAGTTTGGTGACCCCGAGACTCAAACTCGGGTTGCTTTTGTCTGCACTATAGATTCTGAAACAAAACTATCTACAGAGGCACCTGAGTTCTTGCCTGCGTCTTCAGAAGAAAAACTGACTCATATTTCTGAAAATGAGTTAATGGAAATCGATAAAAATAACTTTTATGAGAACTTCTGTACATCCTCTGTCGAATAAAAACTCTCTGAGGAAATCTTGATAAATGTTTCTGTTGACTTGGAAGATAGTCTCAAAGAAAAGGAAGAAAGCGAGTATTGCACATGCTCAGAAAGTCAAGCCTCTGTCGACAGAGATCTCAGTGACTCAACCTCTGTATATGAGGACGACTCATCCTCTGACGAGTCTAAGACTGACTCAAAAGAGTCAGAGATAGTTTCTTGTGGTTCAGAGGGAACTAAACTACCCTCTGGAATTCTTAACATAACCATTCCTCCTAAGGAGAAAGCCACAAGGATCCCTATCTGTCCATACTTTTTGGACATGTGTATACAAGCCAAAAACTCTCTTGAGCTTGAGAAAATCAAACAACAAAAGGAAATGTCCTCCCGGAATCCAACAAGTTTAAAAACTTCAAAACCCTTAAGGCCTTTTAAAGAAAAATTAACTTGGAAACAAAAGTGTAAGTAGGTTGAAAATAACAAATCTTTCTCTTCTGTGACAGTGAAACCTGCAGAAGTTCACCACAGATGAAGGGGTCTACAGAAGGCTACTCCCAACAGTGAATTTTCAAAACAACAATCTAGTCTACATAGGTCTTCTTGTAATAGGAAGTCAGATGCTAGAATAGACTGTAATAAAGCTTCTGTACCCTGTTTCAGTGTTTTTAATGAAAAGTTCAAGCAAATTTCTTCGCATATTAATTACTGTCATTGCTTTGATCTCATGTTCCAATTGAATCAACACTTCTCAAGCCCACACTGTTTCCTCTCTTTGCCCAAAAAGAATGCTAAATTCAAGGGAAAGAAGAAACAAAATGGTTCTTCAACAGAAGTTAAAAACAAACACAAGGATGCTAAGGCAACCTTGAAGACCTCTGACAAAAAGGGACCCATTTGTATATGGGTACCTAAAAATCTCTGATTGTTTTACAGAAGCAGTATGTGCCGATCTGGTATCTTGACTCCGGGTGCTCACGGCACATGACTGGCGACAGAGGTCTACTATCCACTTACAAAGATAAACTCGATGGAGGATCAGTAACCTTTGGCGACAACAAGAAGGGATACATTAAAGGCTATGGAGTCATAAAAAAGGAAAACATATCAGTATGCAAAGTTGCATATGTGGATGGCCTTAAGTACAATCTTCTAAGTGTTAGCCAACTTTGTGATACTGGTTTCGACGTGATGTTCAAAAGAACTTTCTGCTCTCTGCAAGGACAAGACACAGGAGTCGAACTTCTGCGGGCTGAACGAAAGGGAGATCTATATCTTATGAACTTTAGCCTCAAGAACAAGAAAGGCAAGCTCTGCTTTGTAGCCTGTAAAACTGAAGAATCCTGGTTATGGCATAACAGGTTCTGCCATCTGAATTTCCACACTCTAGACAAGCTTGTGAAACTTGATCTTGTTAAAGGGTTGCCGAATGTCAAATTCAGCAAATATCATCTGTGCTCAGCATGTGAAATGGGTAAGCTTAAGAGAGCTTCCCACAAAGGCAAGACTGATGTGTCTTATCCTAGGCCTCTATACGTGCTACACGTTTACCTCTACGGTCCAATTGCTACGCCGAGCCTAGGTGGCAAGAAATACATACTAGTGGTGATCGATGAATACTCAAGATATACATGGGTAGAATTTGTCAGAAAGAAATCAGATGTTCCTAACATTCTGATAAACTAGATGAAAAGGATCCAGGTTCTGTATGAGTGCAAAATTCAAAAGTTGAGAAGCGACAATGGCACATAATTCAAAAACTCTGTCATTGAAGCTTACCTTGTAGAAGAAGGCATCTCTCAGAACTTCTCTGCTGCACGCACTCTACAACTAAACGGCGTAGTTGAACGGAAGAACAAAACCCTTGTGGAGGACGCAAGAACAATGCTGAGAGCAACTGGATTGCCAAATTCTTTCTGGGCAGAAGCTGTATCAACTGCGTGCTATACCCAAAATCGATCTACCATAGTTAAGAGACACATCAAGACTCCCTACCAATTGATCAATCAAAGGCGACCAAACATCAAGTTCTTCCATGTATTTGGATGCAAGTGCTTCGTTCTAAACGACAGAGAAGATAGAGGGAAGTTCGATGTGAAAGAGATGAAGGAAAGTTCATAGGATACTCTGCCATTTCAAAGGCCTACATAGTTTATCTTCTGCAGTCTCGATCCATTGTGGAAAGTATAAATGTCTCTTTTCACGATGTTTTCCAGAAGACTTCTGAACAAATCAGTTCAGAACTCGATCTGAAAAAGGAATCCTCTGGTATCTCAAAGACAAGAGAAGCAGACCTAAATCTGCTATTTAAAGAGATGTTCCACGATGATATTGATCCCTCTGCCGGAGCCAACAGAGCCTCTGGAGAAACATCTTCTGCAAACCAGACTGAGTCAGGTATATCTCTAACTGGTCCATTAAATACATCATCCTCTTCTGTGAATAATGCAGATGCAAATGCCGAGGGGGAGCGAACAGAAGATGATACAACCAAGGACTCTTCTACAGAGGGACTGGAAACACCAACTCCAACAACCACAGAGGAACCAATACCAGAGGAAAATGAGGATTCAGTCTCTACATCCTCAGAGGAACAAATTCCAACTCATATCCCAATACCTACACAAGCTGAAGAACCAAGATCAAGCACAGAAGTGCCATCCACTACAAAGGTTGCACCAGAACCACAGTGTGCAACCACAGAGGTTCAACTAGATGATGGCAATGATCATCTCCCCAAGACAACAAAGTGGACGATGAGCCATCCTCCGAGCCAAATCATTGGCGATCCTTTTGAAAAAGTCAAGACAAGACCAGCCACTGCTAATTTTTGTTTCTTTACAAATTTTATTAGTGTGATCGAGCCAAAACGTGTCTCTGAAGCCCTAGATGATCCAAACTGGGTAGATGTAATGCAAGAAGAACTTCTACAATTTGAGAGAAACAAGGTATTGACCCTAGTTCCTCTGCCAAGAGGGAAACAAGCAATAGGGACTACATGGGTTTTCAGAAACAAAAAGGATGAGGATGGGGTGGTCATTAGAAACAAAGCGAGATTGGTGGCCAAGGGATATTGCCAAGAAGAGGGCATTGACTACGATGAGACTTTTGCCCCTGTCACATGGCTCAATGCAATAAGAATATTCTTAGCATTCGCAGCCCACAGAGGTTTCAAAGTCTTTCAGATGGATGTAAAATCTGCCTTTCTGAATGGTGAAATCCAAGAAGAAGTTTACGTCCAGCAACAACCAGGGTTTGAAAGTGCCAAGTACCCAAACTACGTTTATTATCTTGACAAAGCTCTATATGGACTGAAACAGGCTCCAAGAGCATGGTACGAACGACTTTCTACCTTTCTTCTCGATAATGATTTCAACAGAGGTACAACCGATACTACTTTGTTTTATAAAAGAAAAGGTGATGAGATTCTGCTTGTACAGATCTATGTGGATGACATTATTTTTGGTTCTACAAATGCACAACAGCGTAAAGATTTTGAAAAACTCATGCAGAGTGAGTTTGAAATGAGTATGATGGGACAATTAAACTTCTTCGTAGGACTCCAAGTAAAACAATCATCAGAAGGAATTTTCATAAATCAAGCTAAATATGACTCTTACATTCTTTCAAAATTCAGGCTCTCTGATGCCTCTGTAATGAAGACCCCCATGTCTACTGGAAATAAGTTACACTCAGATCCAGGTGGTAAATCTGTTGTGTGCAAGATCTACAGAGGCATGATTGGGTCCCTTTTATACTTAACAGCAAGTAGACCTGATATAATGTATGCTACATGCCTCTATGCAAGATATCAAGCTAACCCAAAAGAATCCCACCTTTTTGCTGTAAAGAGGATCTTCAGATACCTTAAGGGAACCAAAAATATCGGACTCTGGTATCCGAAGAACTCTGGCTTTGATCTTAAGGCATACACAGATTCAGATTACGGAGGATGCAAGTTAGACCGAAAAAGCACCTTTGGGAGTTGTCAATTCCTGGGTGGTAAACTAGTCAGCTGGACTTCAAAGAAGCAGAATTGTGTGTCGACATCTATAGCAGAAGCTGAATATGTTGCTGCTGCTAGCTGTTGCTTCCAAGTTCTGTGGATGAAAACTCAGCTAAAGGACTATGGTCACACCATATACAGGATACCTATCCTCTGTGATTCAAAAAGTGCCATAGCTATCTCTGCCAATCCAGTATAGCACTAAAAAACAAAGCATATCGATATTCGTTACCACTTTCTGAAGCATCATGTTGAACACGGCACAATTGAGATGTACTTTGTGTCCACTGAATACCAGCTTGCAGACTTATTTACCAAGGCACTTGATGAGAAAAGATTCATTTTCTTGGTAAGTAAGTTGGGTATGATAAACATGAGTTGAATCCTTTGTAAGTAAGACTTGATCCTCTTGTGAAAATGTATATATTTTAATCTCTTTTGTATGTAAATTCCTTATCATCAAAAGTTCTGCACCCAACAGAGCTTTTGCGAGATTGCTCAGAGCCTCTGACGATCTCCACAAAACCTCTGGTGAGTTTGACCTATGTTCTATTCATTACTTATCTCATTTGATCCAAGCATAGGTCAAGGGGGAGCAGAAGGAGTCCTTGAATTAGTCTACAGAAGTTGTTAATTCAAGGGGGAGCCAAAGAAGAGTAGTGGTCAGCCAAATCCACAGAAGTAAGGTAGTTTGACGAGCAAAGGAGAACCAAAGGTAGTATGTCTCGCACAAAACCTTTTTCCAAAACAGTTTTCTGGGACACCAAATTCCAAATATGTCCTAAAAATAGTGTTTAAAACAATGAAAACTTTGGATGATCAAAAAGTTTTATGAATCTTCAGTTATTAGAAATTTTCACTCATAGAGCCTCTGCTGGCTTCAACAGAGCCTTAAAACCTCTGTGAATGCAAATTTTGTACTAAAGTTCTATCGATCATATCCAATGAATTTTCAAATGTTTTTGGTAAAGGTGCAAGCTCAGAGGAGATAAAAAAGAAAGTTTCAGACCATAGAGCTCATTCCACCACAGAGCTTTTGTCGATTCTGACACTTTGCTTTTTATGGAAATTCTGTAACATGCGGGTTATTTCTGTAAGTGACAGTCATCTGGAAGTAGAAACGCCCACGCGCTCAGCATTAATGGGCCGCGCATGACGTCTAATCGTGTTCTGACACCTATGGCGTGACATATTTTCATTGGACGTGCATGCCACACGTTCTTCTAAAACGTGACCCCAGCTGTAAAACTCGAGTGCGGACCTTAAATGTTTATTGAATTCACTTTTACCGTGGAATTCTATCCGTTTTCTACCCCACTATATAACCCCGTTTACCTCATTCCTCATTCTTTTACGAATTTACTACTCATTTCTTCTCCGACGAACCTTGCAAAACCTGCAACTTCTACTTACTACTCACATTCTTCACGATTAAAGGAATGGCTTCCACCTCAAACACTCCGGTGAACTCCCCAGTCCATTCTGAGCACTCACAGAACCCGAACTTGGCCGAAAACATATAACAAGATAACTTAGGTGAGTCAGTGGCCTTCACTACGACAACCCACCTGCAAAACTTCCTAGAACATGAACATTTTGAACATGTTCTTCCTTTGAAACCAAATAATCACTTCCTAGTTCCCTCAAGAACTGCATTTGGGGAAGAACATGCACTTTTGTTAAACATCCTGGAAAACCTTTACCTTTCCCTCTACTCACCAAGAACGTTAAACGAATCTCTGCCAGATATCTCAACCAGTTCTGGTAGAGCTGTTTTTATGACCAAGACAATAGGCAAATCAAGGGATACATTTCCAAACCTGGCCAAACAGAATATTTAGAAATAAAGTTCAACAGAACTATGTTCTCCCTTGAATTTGGCCTACCAACAAGAGGACTTCTGGGAATCAAGAAGTACGTAGAAGAACCCTTCAGATACAGACCTCTGCAGATTCGCAGAGATGTTGGGCTACAATACCCAATTGAAGAAGAGGAACGATTTCCGAAGGAACAGGTTCCCACCTCTGTGGAATACCCTTTTCTCTATTATGAATAGATGCCTAACTGGCAAAGTGGGTAGTCCAGATCAAACATCTCACCAAATCATGGCAATCATGTACGGGGTGTACTATGATTTGCCACTAGACTATGGCACCCTTATGCTGCAAGAGATTGTCAACACAATAGACCACATAACTTCCTCACAGAGGGCAAAGGGATCCTCAAGCAAAGATCTTCCCCCACTACAATTTCAGAGGATTCTAGGTGTTCTACTAGAACCTCTGCTACTCATATAGAAATGGCCAATGGAGGGACCCGTAGTGAAAACCTACCCTATGGCCAAGAACACCCCAACAGAGCATGTGGACAGATACAACTTCTGCAGACCTCTACCAAAAGAACTTCTAGCATACGCATATGACGAGGACCTTAACTAAGCATATATACGCGATTACAGGACTCCTGAACCGAGTCCAATGACACCCCCCGCGTCTAGGAGCCTCTATAGGAGACCAGGTAGTAGAAAGAATGAGCGATGAGGAGTGGGCAGTGGCTTTAGCTAAACACCTACAAGTACAGGAAAATTTCCATCTTCAGAGAAGCCAACTAGAAACCTTTGCTTCCAAGAGAAAACCCTCTACCACTCCCCCCAAGAAGAAGAAGGCACACAAATCAATGAAGACCACAGAGGGCGCTTCTTCAAGTTGTTAGCTCCAATCTTCATGTTAATAAAAGTATTGAAAAATAGGCTAAGTATAGAGGTCTTCGACAGAGGCTCTGCCGAGTTACCGAGAAGACCGAAGTCTTCGACAGAGGCTCTGCTGAGTAACCGAGAAGACCGAAGTAAAGAATCGCCTGAAGACTCTTTAATGCGGACAAGGCCACAGAGCCTCTGTCATACTTGACAGAGCCTCTGTGGTATAAAAGACCAAAGATCTATACAAGGACAATCGTGCTTCTCACGATTTCTGCTGTACGAAGATACTCAAGATGATTCGTACAAGGCGTGACCTGACAACTCCACGTGTCAAACTCTGATAGGTCTTAGCCTTAGTAGAAGCCGACACATTTAATTAACGTTGTACCTTCAACAATACCTGAATAGTGTCTTTGTACCTTCAGTCCTTGTTGTCCAGATCTTGTCCCCTTTAGAAGTAGTATAAATACAAGACTGTTGATCCAAACCCTCAGTGATTTGATAATGACCCTCTCTTATATACTTAGTGAAAATTGTAAGTAAACAATATGTATCAGAGTTTCACTATCGCTGATAAGTACTAAGATCTTACAGTACCGCTGATAGGAACTCTCGCTCTTTAGATTAAACATTCAGCGAACACTGTTCACCATAATACTCAGTCTGTTCAGTCCTTATGGTGATCGCTGATAAGTTAGTTGTTTACTTATGATCTCTGAAGACAAGTTTCACGTCAACATAGGTTCTACGCTGAAGTCGAAGATCAAGCTCAAGAACCAGCGACAAGTCTCCTAATGAACTGATGCGGATCAGCGAAGACTCAGATTTGTCCACAACGTGAAGTATCAAGTACAAGACTTCAACTATCGCTGAACTCTATCATTCGCTGATATAGAATGATAGATCGCTGAATCAACGAAAAGCTGATCATGAAGTCCTCCGTAGAAAGTACTTTTGTATTAACCACCCTTGCACGACTCCGTACGATATGTCAGAAAAAGAACCTCCTTATTGTCTGAAATCGTACAACCACTCTGATACTACACTGTTCAAACATGCGGCTACTAAGGTTGTCAACAAAGGTCAATGACGTACAACAAATGAGCTGCTGCCACGTGTAAAGTGTAAACTGCCATGCATTAAATGCATGCAGTATATAAGCAGAAGAACTCACTTCATTTTGAAGTAACTTGCTAACTCTAGACAAGTTCATCCTTCTTATCTTGAGATAGGTTATTATTAGTAATTTCCTTCTCTTTCTTAGTGCAAGAAACTTAGTGTTCCAACTTGTTTAGATTTAGGTTTATCCTTAATCTTGTTTTCGCAACAACCTGTAAATTGTTAATGATTTATCAATAAACAATTTAGAAAAGTAAAATTTTAGTGTTTGTATTCAACCCCCCCCCCCCTCCCCTTCTACAAACTTGTATAGCCCTTCGGGACCAACAAGTAGTATCAGAGCAGATTTGTTTAATCTAATAAACAAGATCTAATCTATACTAAGATTTCTCTTCCTTCCTATTTCTAAAAATGGCCACCAACACAAACACAAACTATATCGACAATGGTTCTCTTGCTAAACCCCCTAGATTCTCCAGAGATAATTTTAATCTATGGAAAAATAGGATGATTCTCTTCTTAGAAGGTGTAGACCCTACTATGCCTTACTATCTTGAAAACGACCCATATATTCCTGTAAGAATTGATGCTGCAGTACCAGCCGCTGAGAATAGACCTGCTATTCCAGAAAGGCTGATACCCAAGGAAGTTCATATGTGGACTGACGAAGATAAGAAGAAAGTGGCTATCGACACAAAAGCCAGATCCATACTATCCATGGCTCTTCCTGACGAAGTCTACCATTCCGTCATGAACCTGAAAACCTCAAAAGCTATGTGGGACACAATATGTGTTCAGTATGAAGGTACTTCTGAAGTCCAGGACTCTCGAAAGATCAACCTGGTAAGACAATACGAAAGTTTCATCTGTGGTAAGAATGAAACTCTCTGGAAGTTCACCAACGTTTTAACTGTTTATTAATAGATCTAAAAACTGTTGGTAAGGAATATTCTAACTTTGAAGTGCTGACAAAGTTTTTAGAATGTTTACCTCAAAGTTGGGACAGTTATTCTATGTGTCTCAAGCTGTCAATGGATCTAAGATCAATGACCCTTGCTACCTTATATGGCACGATGCTGAATCATGAGCAATCGATTCATCTTAAGAAGAATATTGTAAAAGATTCCAAAAGCACCCCTGTTGCTTTAATCTCAGAGGAAACTTCTACTCAGCGACCCTTGGTCACTATCACTGAGTTAGAAAGTCACTCTGAAAGGTCATCAGAATCTGACACTTCAGATGATGATGAATCTTTGGCTCTCCTCACTAAAAAGTTCAGGAGATTCGCCAAAAAGAAAATGTTCAGAAAGAACAAACCCCTTTCTATTACTAATAAGCCAAGATCATCAGCTCCTGTTGATAAGGCTACTGCTACTTGTTTTAACGGCAAAAATCTAGGACATTTCGCTAACGAGTGCAGGTCTAAGAAAGTTTCGAGAAACTCAGAGTTTCCCAAGAAATCCTTTATTCCCAGGAATAAAGATGACAAATACGCTAAGCTGAAAGAAAAGTATGCGAAGCTGAAAAGCTTTAAGAGGAAAGGCAAGGGCCTGATGGCTTATGATTGGGCTGCCTCTGATGAAGAAGAATCATCATCTGACTCTAAAGATGATGAAGCCAATCTATGTCTTATGGCCAAGATTGAAGATGAGGAAGAAATCTCAGACATTCCATCTACTTCAACGTCTGCTATTCAGGTATCACCTTTTTTCTTTACAAATATTGCAAATATTGATGAAGCTGATAGTCTTCGTAAAATCGATCTCTTGACTAGAAGTTTATATGAAGCCATGAATGGCAAAACTGTAGTTGAAAATCAAAACCTTGATCTCGCTGAACATCTCAAAAACTGTCACCTTCAAATAGAAAAGCTTTCTAAAATTGAAGAAGATTTTAAAGATCAAGTGCATTTAAATCAGCTAGTCAAAATCGAGCGAGAAGAAGCTATCTCTGCTTTAAGAGCTAAAAAAGCTACTATTAAAGGATGGTGTAATTCTTCAACAAAGATCACTGAGATAATTAAGTTTCAGATTCCCCTGAGTGATAAACGTGGTCTTGGTTACAAAGCTGATAATCTAGAACCAACCACTGATCGTTCCATGCTCTTGTTTGGAACTTTCGTATCCTCAGTCGCTGATACTTCATCCTCTCAGTGTTCCTCTTCCAGACCGCCTATCCCTGAGGAAATTTCTGCCTCTTTAAAAGGTAAAGAGAAAATGGTTTATCCAAAACCTTCTATCTGTCTTTAAAGATAAAGGTAAAGGAATTGCTTTTAACCAAAATCCTCAGAAGGGTACCTTAGTACCTAAGCTGAATGCTTCTAAAGCTTTAGTGATTCATTCCTCTGGATCAAGGAATCAGATCTCTGGATCTACTCAGCATGGATCTATTCAGCGATCTACTCCTAGAATCAGAGTGGATGTCTCTGGTACGAAATCCGAAGAACTGAATGTTCCTCCCATTTCAAAAGCCATCAGCTTACTTGGTGCTGGTACTTCTAATTCAAAATCTAAAGCTCAACATTCAAATGGTCCTAGAACTACTTTTAGTTATAGGAAATGTTATCACTGTGGACTCACTGATCATATTGCTAGTAAGTGCCCCACAACCACCAAAGCTGAAAAGATAGCTAAGGTGAAGATTGCCCCTAAGGCAAAGAAGACCACTGAGGTTAAGAAATTAACCAAAGTGAAGACTGACAAAGCTGAATCTTCAAATGCTGCGAAGATTGCTGAACCTTCAATTCCAACTACTTCCACTGACAAACGTGTACACATGGTTAAGTGGGTACCCAAGAAAAACTAATCTTCCTTTGTGATGCACGTTAAGAAGGGTATCTGGTATCTCGATAGAGGATGCTCTAGACACATGACTGGAAAGAAAAGTCTGCTCGCTGAATACAAGGAAGAGTAGGGTCCCTCTGTGACTTTTGGAGGAAATGGAAAAGGACATACCCGAGGGTTTGGTGTACTCTCTAATGGTACAACAACCTTCAGAAGAGTCGCATATGTTGAAGGGTTGAAGCATAATCTTTTAAGCATTAGTCAGCTTTGCGACAAGGATAACAAGGTAATCTTTACCAAGGAATCCTGCTTTGTCACTGACAAAAAGGAGAAGATAGCTCTCAGCGGTTATCGTTTGGAAAATGTTTATGTAATAAACATGGACTCAACAACCACTGAGAACTCCTGTTTCTTCTCAAAAGCCTCATCTGATGTCAACTGGCTATGGCATAAGAGGCTCTCTCATATGAATTTCAAGACACTGAACACTCTTTCTTCAAAAGAGTTAGTCATTGGTCTACCTCAGCACTTATACGCCAAAGAGTCTTTATGTTCAGCGTGTGAGAAAGGGAAGCAGACCAAAGCAAGCTTTAAGTCAAAACAAGTCTCCTCAGTGTCATCTCCTCTGCAACTTCTCCATATGGATTTGTTTGGCCCTATTAACAAGCAATCCATCGCTGGAAAGAAATATACACTGGCCATAGTTGATGAATTCTCTCGTTATACATGGGTTATGTTTCTCCGTTCCAAGAGTGACACCCCTGAAGAACTCATCACCTTTGTTCGGAAGATGGAAACCCTGAACAACCTGACCATTCGCTCAATAAGGAATGATCATGGGACTGAATTCAAAAACAGTTCTCTTGATTCCTTCTTTGAGAGTAAGGGTATTTCTCACAACTTTTCTTCAGTGAGAACACCGCAACAAAATGGAGTCGCTGAAAGAAGAAATAGAACAATTATTGAAGCTGCACGTTCAATGCTCAGCGATTCTCACCTGCCTACTCAGTTTTGGGCAGAAGCTGTCAACACTGCTTGTTTTACGCAAAACAGGTCGCTGATAGTCAGAAGATTCAATAAAACAGCCTATGAACTTTTTCATGGGATAAAGCCTTCAATCAACTTTCATCACATCTTTGGATGTCAGTGTTTCATACTGAACAACAGAGATGTCCTTGGAAAGTTTGATCCTAAGGCTGATGATGGAATCTTTCTTGGATACTCCTCAGTCTCCAAAGCCTTCAGAGTCTTCAATCGAAGAAGACAAACTGTAGAAGAAACAGTTCACGTCACGTTTGACGAATCCCGTTCAGCGAACTCTAAACTGTCCGCTGATACTGAAGAACTGAATCAATGGATGTTTTCTCATCTTGGTGATTCAGAAGATATTCCCACTCATACTCATACAGTTGAAGATGATAGTCCTACTATCATTCCAAATATGCAGAATAGTGAAGCTGAAACATCATGGGTCTCAGCTGTTCCTTTAAACACTATACCTGCTTCTGAACCCAATGTCTCAGACATTCCATCTACTTCTCAGCAATCAGTGAATATAATGACAACTGCACCCATTCCTCTCTTAGCTGATACTCTAGAAGTTGCTGAAGCCTCATCTTCAGCTACTCCAGTTCAGGTTGAGTCAACGTCTCACGCTCCGGCTCAGCGATGGACTATAAATCATCCAATCGATCAAATTCTTGGTGATCCAAACGCTGGTGTTCAGACTCGACGAAGTGCATGTAATATTTGTTTATTTGTTAACTTTATTTCTCTGACTGAACCAAAGAAAGTAGATGATTCCCTCAAAGATCCAAACTGGATCAGCGCCATGCAAGAAGAGCTGACTGAATTTGAAAGAAACAAAGTTTGGAAACTTGTTCGAAGACCAACTGAAAAAACAATGATAGGCACTAAATGGGTCTATCGAAACAAGTTGGACGAACCTGGAACTGTAACCCGCAATAAGGCTCGTCTTGTTGCTCAGGGATACAGACAAGAGGAAGGCATAGATTATGACGAAACAATTTCTCCAGTAGCAAGACTAGAATCTATTTGTCTATTCTTAGCATACGATGTACACAAAGACTTCAAAGTATATCAGATGGATGTTAAGTCAGCGTTTCTAAATGGAAAGCTGAATGAAGAAGTCTATGTGGAACAACCTCCAGGATTCTCAGATCTTAAGTGTTCAGGTTATGTTTATAAACTGGATAAGGCACTTTATGGCTTGAAGCAAGCTCCACGTGCATGGTATGACACTCTATCTACTTATCTCCATATTGAACAATTTGAGCGAGGTAAAATCGACAAAACTCTATTTTTCAGGAAAGTAAAAGGTCATATCATTCTTGTTCAGATATATGTTGATGACATTATATTTAGCTCTACTAACCCTGATCTTTGTACTCGTTTCGCTGATAGTTCAAGATGAATATAAAATGAGCATGATGGGTGAACTAACATATTTCCTTGGTCTTCAGATAAAGCAAAATGAAAAAAGGAACTTTCATTAATCAAGGAAAATATGTTAAAGATATGCTGAAGAAATTCGACTTACCTCAAAGTTCAGCTATGAAAACCCCTATGGCACTACCGCTGACACTTAAATAAGGATACTAAGGGCATTCATATTAATGTCACGCTATACCGTGGGATGATCGGCTCTCTCTTGTATCTTACAGCTAGCCGACCCGATATTATGTACGCAACTTGTTTGTATGCACGATATCAAGCTGAACCCAAGATATCTCATATGACCGCTGTAAAGCGGATTTTTTGATACCTTAAGGGTACTGCGAATCTAGGTCTTTGGTATCCCAAAGACTCAGGGTTCGATCTAATCGCCTATTCAGATAGTGATTTTGCAGGTTGCAAACTGGATAGGAAAAGCACCAGAGGAGGCTGTCAGCTCCTGGGTGGAAAGCTGGTGAGTTGGACAAGTAAAAAGCAAAACTCAGTGTCCACCTCCACAGCTGAAGCTGAGTATGTAGCCACTGGAAGCTGTTGTTCTCAGGTCTTGTGGATAAGAAATCAACTACTGGACTATGACCTACAGCTATCAAATATTCCAATCTATTGCGACAGCACAAGTGCCATCGCTATAGCCAACAATCCAGTGCTACACTCAAAGACAAAACCCATCAAAATCAGGTATCATTTTATCAGAGATCATGTGATGAATGGTGATATAGAACTTCATTTTATCCCAAATGATTATCAGTTAGCTGATCTGTTCACCAAACCTCTTGATGAGACAAGATTCAACTTTCTCATCAGCGAGCTTGGAATGCTGAACTTTGAAGAGTAAAATCTTCAGTGATTCACATTTGATCAGCGATAGGATAAAATTGACTTGTATAACCCATTCTATCATCTTCTCTCTGAATAAACTTGATTCGCTGATATTAAGGCATGTTTTTGTCTCTGACAATCGCATGTAAATGCAAGATTTCAAAATAAATTGCATCGCTGAATATCTCTTCCTTATCAGCGATACTTTGAAATTTCTAAAACCAACTGATATTTCTATTCAGTGCTTCATTTTTTTTAAAAGTGTCCATGAGTTTTCAAAACCTCAGAGACATCCTGAATATGAAAGGACAGTTGTGACGTCATTGCAGCGGATAAGCCCCGACACGTTCTTTTTCTGACACACGTTTGCACGTTTCGTTTACCATCCAATCAAATGCAAACACGTGTCCGTGTCATGATGAAAAACTTTCCCGCTCGAGTTTTTCTCTCTCTCTAACCTCTCTATATAAACACATTCTGGGTTTATATTTCTCTTTTACGCGAAAAACTTCTCCTCCAAGCAAAGAAAAATTACTGTTGCATTTGTGCTCTCAAGTTTTTCAAGAACTCAAGAACTTCATCTTCTTCAACGAACGAGGTTAATAATTCTGTTATTTACCTGTTTCTTAAACTTGTTAATGATCTTCTCTTTGTTTTTAAATGATCAAACAAAAGAACTTTTTCAAATGAAATCATGTCTTTCATGATTTTATGAACACAACCTTTCATGGTTGTTCTTCAAGTTTAAACGCAGAATCTTAAACTTGTTCTTCACACATTCGTTTTTCCAGAATCCTTATTCTCAAAAGAAACTGGAAAACAAGATTTTCATTGGGTTTGCATTTCGTTTTTCAAAAACAAGAAAAACCCTAATGTTCATTAAGACATTTTTGTCTGAATGAAATGGACAAAATTCAAACCATCTTATTGGAAAATCTTTCCACATGAAGATTATTCTTATTTGTTAATCTTTGGTTGAACTGATATACAGAAATGGCATCTTCTGACATTTCCTCTGCCAAGAACACCATCGCTAAGAACACTGCTGCTGATAATACTACTGAGGAATTGGAAATCATCAAGGCTCCTCAGGTTAAGTTCTCTCTTGAAGAACTGGATTGGACAAAGTCAAATAACCTCTATGCGCTTCTCGAGTTTCCTCCTCGAAAGCAAGTCACACATCTGGATGATGCTGTGAAATTCCTGAAAAATTGTTGTCTATCTATAGCCCTGACCATAACACCTACTGCACATCAGCTACTGCTATCCCAATTCTGGTATTCTGCCAGACACTCTCATCTACCATCAACCAAAGACTCCTCAAAGACAATCGACTGTATCCTCTGTGATACTGATTATGGCACAATGAAGATCACCCCAACCATTATCCGCAAAGCCCTGAGTCTTCCCATCGCAACCAAAGAAAAACCTTTTATTCCCCTCCCTGACCACAAGAAACACTCAGATAGGGAATCCATCACTGCATTCTTCGATGCAATGGGCTATGTTTGGTAAACTGGGAGGGACAAGAAGCCTGATAAGAAGCTGACCCTCATCAAGAAATCTAAAATGCCCAGCGAGATAAATTTCATCTTCGCTCACTTAATCAGCTGCATGACTGCAAAGGCCGGCTCCTCTGATCAAGCCGCTCAACCTCAGCAAGCAATGGGGTATGCTTTACTGAAAGGTCTACATATAGAATGGGCATCGATAATCTACGATGATCTGGTACTCAGAGTAGACTCCGCCGCTGACAGATCTCCATGGGTTCCTTATCCTCGATTCATCAGCGCCGTCTTCCAAACATGCCTGAAGAACAGCTACCCAAAAGAGGGTGACCTGAAACTCTCTCAGGTTGGCCCTAAGGTTCTCGACTTCAAACCTGTGGAAAACGAGGTACGTCTTTCTACACTTTTAACTCTTCTCAACCCCACTTCTTCTACTTCTGCAGCTCCTTCAGCGGACAAACCCACCGCTGATACCCAGGCTGCAACCTCCATTCCTTCTCTTAAAAGGAAACACTCTCATACCCAACTTAGTTCCAAAAGAACTAAGAATACCAAGGAGCAACCCCAGTTATCTCTTGTTGAAGACTCCTCAGCTCATCTCGAAGAGCTGAAGGAACGTTCAGTGGTACGCTCTACCACAGCTGAACAAGCCACCCATTCTATCCCAGCCTCAGTGTCTGTAAACGTTGAGGTTATAAACTTGGAACCTACCCAACCTCCTTCAGTCTCTCCACAGACTGAAGAAGTAATTCTCAGCGAATCCAACGCTGAACTCCGCACCCAACCAACATTCTCAACCTTCGCTCCTCCCTCTACTCAATTGGACTCTACCCCAGTTGTCACTGAAGCACCTGTCATTCCTCCATAAACTAAAGCTGATACTCTTCAAGGAATGATGGATGTAGGACCTGCAGAGCTGACCATGCGTACACGCACTCTCGCTGACGACATGGAACTTTTCTCAGGACACCGAGATTTTGATGAATTCACCAATCCTCCTGCAGGTCTACACTGTTCACAAGTTCTTATATGTTACAGGTATACACTGTAACTGAACCCCAAACTTCTGAGCTTTCCTCTGTTCACAAGTTCTTATATGTTACAGGTCCTAATTTGGGAGACATCAACACCTCTCTGAAGACAATAGAGACGAAGCTGACAGGTCTCACCACTACTCTTTCCGACAACTCTTCAGCTGTAACAAACGCTGGAGAGAATCTTACAAAGCTGACAACAGTGGTGGAAAAGAATGCCTCCAAAGCTGACTTGGAGAATGTTGATAAATCTCTCAGCGACTTTGCCAAAGTTCTCGCTGACACCTACACAGACTACCTCGCCATCAAAACATCAGTTCACACCATGTCCAGCGAAGTCACAACGCTGAAGACATCGGTTGGAAAATTCGAAGGAGATATGTCTGCTGTAAAGACCGACATGAGTTCCTTGAAGACTGACGTAAGTTCCTTAAAAACTGACGTTAGTTCTGTAAAGACTGATGTAGGTTCGATGAAGACAATGATGCAGCAGATCCTGCACAACATGACCGTCCCTGCTCCTGCACCTGAGCATTTTACTACGGTGGATCTTGCTGAACTCGTGAAGATCAATCCTGCTATTTCTAGTCTAGAAAACAGACTAACAGCGATTGAAATTTGTGTGGGGATCCCTGGCCAAGAAGACAGGGACCCAAAACCAGCTGCTGAGTCATCACATTCCTCCCTCACTCATCATGAGGAAGGGGGGGAGAAGAGCGCTGAAGACCTTCCCTATGATGAATCTATCAGAGGGAGAAGACTGAAGACCTTACCCTTGCTGAAGAGGGTGAGAAGACAAATGAAGAAGCAGTCGCTGGACCTCAGGGAGATGAAAACCCTGAGGGAACCGAGAAGCTTACCTCTGTATCTGAGGGGGAGCAACTCGAAGAAGAAGCTGAAGAATATGAGTCTGAAGCTGAAGATGAAGAAGCCATCGACTTATCTGATGATGAACCATCCTCTTCTCCAAAGAATGATGATGATGAAGATGATGATGATGATGACTCTTTTATCGTCAAGCCTGCTCAGAGGTCTAAAGTTCTTAAAGGGATCGTGATAAACGAACCTTCAGGGGAGCGGACCAAATCAAAGCCTTCAGCGTCTGAAGCTGACAAGGGCAAAGGAAAAGGTGTCACTGAAGATAATGACAATCTGATGATCTCGCTTCCAAAGCCAGTTTGTCAGGTACAGTAAATCTTCCTTGCTCTCATCCCTCGTCTCTATACACATTATCAGCTCTACTCTCCACAAAACCTCTATACACAACCACATTCTTTATCTATCTCTATTCTACCCAAGTTCTTACTTGAACGATCGCTGTGTTTCAGCTAGTCCTCTCCCCTGTTTGAGGATATCGCTGAAGTTCCTACAGCTGCGACTTCACCAACAATAATCCCAGCTTCCAAAGCCGAAGAAATAATCCCGGTCTTGGATTTGATCTCTGAGAGTGATGAACCTGAAGAACAGATGCTCTCTCACAAAAACAGACCTTCCTTGGTTCCTCAAAAACCAAGTGAAGAGGAGAAGAAAAGAAGAGATGAGATAATAAAGAACTTCGAGGCTCGGCGAATCATTCTAAAGCGTGATCAACTTCCTTTCGTTCCTCCAAAGTTCAGAATTTCTCAAAAGGAATACAAGGAACACCTCAGAGCTGAACGCTTAATCTCTGAAAGAAGAGAAGTTGAAGAAAAAGACAAAGAACTCGCCATCCAGCTTACTCAAAAATCGGTGAAAGACCCCAAGCTGAAAAGAGCTCCAATTGAAGTTCAACGTCAGCTATGGGAAGAAGCCAAGAAGATCGCTGAAGAAAATAGATCTGTGTCTCAATCTACTTTAGCCTGGTGCAAAGAAAAGGTACACTTCAGACATCGACCTTCCAGAATAATCAAAGTACTCATCACTGGAAGATCAACCCTCAAAGTTTCTATCGCTGAAGTCGAGATATTCAGAGAGAATGGACAGTACGAAAAATTCTATGCTGAAGCTATCACGCAGTACGGTCTCTCTGAATGGTTGGAGATCAGATTAGCCATCCAGAAGTCTCAGTCTAAGTACAAGGATCATTTTGAAAAGCTGATAAACAAGCAGATCGACTTAGTCTATTCTTGTGTGGATATTCCTCCTCCTCCTCCTCCTCTCGAAAGTCAGAAAAGAAAGGCCTCTACAAAGAAAACGTCTAAATCTTCAGAAGATGGTCCTCAGATACGAAACGAAACAGGTATTGGTTTTTCTCTAGCTGAAGTCCTTGGTCCAGAACCTGACCTTTCTGCACTTGACACATCTCTTCCTCCTGATGAGACGTTCATCCCTGGGAAAGTCTTAAGCAAACCCTACGGGATATTCTTCATTGACTGGGATGGGCGAAAGCATTTTCAACGTATCTCTGAACCTCCCATCACTCCCATCGAACAACTGAAAGATCTCATCTACTGGTGTGATTTCAAAAACGACATTCAGGCACGACATCTTAAACCCTTGATTTTTGAAGAAGTGCTGAACAAAAGGAATCAAGGAGTAAATGTCCCTGACTGGATGATTCCCACATCAAAGACCCTTGATGAACTTCTCATTAAGGAAGAACCTTTATAAACTGATAGGATCGCCTCATTCTTCTATAGCATCAGTTATTCTTTTGTACCTGTACTTGTAATTTTTCCACTTCCCTCTATAATCTTTAGAAAGTTTAAAGAAAAATTTCAGCGAATGTACTTTACTCCATCAGTACAGAAAAGATCCTAGAAAACAGTAAAAGGGACAAATATTTTATGAGTTCTTTTTATCCTTATGTTTTCATTAAATAGCAATTTTCTCTGTTGCTATGTCATAATCAAATAGTGGGAGATTGTTGATTCAAACCCTCAGTGATTTGATAATGACCCTCTCTTATATACTTAGTGAAAATTGTAAGTAAACAATATGTATCAGAGTTTCACTATCGCTGATAAGTACTAAGATCTTACAGTACCGCTGATAGGAACTCTCGCTCTTTAGATTAAACATTCAGCGAACATTGTTCACCATAATACTCAGTCTGTTCAGTCCTTATGGTGATCACTGATAAGTTAGTTGTTTACTTATGATCTCTGAAGACAAGTTTCACGTCAACATAGGCTCTACGCTGAAGTCGAAGATCAAGCTCAAGAACCAGCGACAAGTCTCCTAATGAACTGATGCGGATCAGCGAAGACTCAGATTTGTCCACAACGTGAAGTATCAAGTACAAGACTTCAGCTATCGCTGAACTCTATCATTCGTTGATATAGAATGATAGATCGCTGAATCAATGAAAAGCTGATCATAAAGTCCTCCATACAAAGTACTTTTGTATTAACCACCCTTGCACGACTCTGTACGATATGTCAGAAAAAGAACCTCCTTATTGTCTGAAATCGTACAACCACTCTGATACTACACTGTTCAAACATGCGGCTACTAAGGTTGTCAATAAAGGTCAATGACATACAACAAATGAGCTGCTGCCACGTGTAAAGTGTAAACTGCCATGCATTAAATGCATGCAGTATATAAGAAGAAGAACTCACTTCATTTTGAAGTAACTTGCTAACTCTGGACAAGTTCATCCTTCTTATCTTGAGATGGGTTATTATTAGTAATTTCCTTCTCTTTCTTAGTGCAAGAAACTTAGTGTTCCAACTTGTTTAGATTTAGGTTTATCCTTAATCTTGTTTCCGCAACAAGCTGTAAATTGTTAATGATTTATCAATAAACAATTTAGAAAAGTAAGATTTTAGTGTTTGTATTCAACCCCCCCCCCCCCCCCCCCTTCTACAAACTTGTATAGCCCTTCGGGACCAACAAAGACTAATGTTGAGTTCTTCTATTAAGTTTTTTGCACAACACACACACCTTTAGAGCAGATTCATGTTAAACCTTTCGGTGTTCTTGGTGTTCTTATTATATCAGATATAGTAAATCATTGAGCTATTTATCTGTGTTATTTACACTTCACATATTTGATATTGTGTGTTATTCTACCTCATTATATATGTTAGTTCGTTAAAACGCTTCCGCATTATATATTGTTTGAACTATTAAGATAGAATCATCCTTGTTAAGCAAAACAGGAACCAACAATTGGTATCAGAGCCTACCTTGATTTTCTATATCAAGTGATCCTCTCTTGCAATAATTTTTGGTAGAAACTTGGACTGATCTTTAACCTATTATTCATGTCTTTCAAAACAGCATCTATTTTTCTGCCATTCCCGACCAGTTCGACTTTGGTAAACTTACAGATCTGTTTCTTCGGTTAAAGTCTCCATTTTAGTGCATTGTTTAAAGTTTTAACCTTATAAACACTATTAGAAGCTTTCATTTCATCTTAAGAAAGTTTGTTGTTCATACCCTATTTTCTGGTTTTCTCAACCTCTTTCAAAATGGCAAACACAAACAACTTCTTCACCGCTGGTTCTTTAACCTAGCCACCCACACTACTCAGAGATGAGTACCCTCAGTGGAAGATACGAATGATTCACTTCTTCGAGGGTACTGACAAAGAACTCATGTACTATATCAACAATCATCATTTCGTACCAATGATCACAGTACCCCGTGTACCTGGCACAGACGACACTCCAGAAATCCCTGCGCACGATAAACCAAAGACCAAGGACAAATGGTCAGAACCTGACTGGGCAAAATATAAAGTTTCTCAGAAGACTAAGAGACTTCTGATAATGGCCATACCCAATGACCTTTTCCAATCCTTAGATGCGTGTGAATCTGCATACGATCCGTGGAAGGAACTGGAAAAAAAACTGGAGGGTGGGGCCAAAATTCAGAAGAACCGCAGAGCCCAATGCATCAACGAGTACTACGCATTCAAAGCTCTGTCGACAGAACCTCTGCAGACAACATATGTGTAATACCCCGAGTAAGACCGTTAGTTAAAATCCCTATTCCGTTAATGTTATTTACTCTATAATTGGTGTTTAAGGTAATTATGGGTAAATCTATAACCTTAGGGATGGTTGGGTTATATTTAAGAATTTCAAGGTTCATTTGGTAATTTTGGTTTGATATTACCTCTTAAGCATCATATATTATTCTGATAACCTAAAATAGAAAGAGTGTGTGTGTGTGCGGGAGTTCTGGAGGCGAAAGAAAGCAAGAAGAAGAAAACGTATGGTTAAGGCTTCAATCGATTCGGTTAGAGGCGATTTGGAGGTAAGTATCTTTACATTTTATGCTTGTAATCTTAAGTAAAAGATGTTTATCGGTTTAGAAATCACGATTTCATCGATTGGTATTAGTCTCAATCGATTCTGGGTATGTTGAAACCGACTGTGTTCTTGAGAGTCCCGGGGAAATCCCGGTATAGTCGACTCCCGGTAGTGTAGAGTCCCAGTATAGTCGACTCCCGATAATGCGAACTCCCGGTACTGCCAACTCCCGGTATTAACAACTTCCGTTGATCGAACTCCCGGTACTGTGAAGTCTCGGTACCAAAGAGTCCTGGTACTGTAAAGTCCCGGTACCCTGTGTAGTCCCGGTAGTGGGTTAAGTGCAGTGTGTAATGGGACAGTTGAGGATAGGAACTTGTTAGGCTTTATGTAATTGGCTAGTAAAGCGATATATGTGTTTTAAATTGTTTCAGATACTGTGGAGGAGAAGTGAAAGATATAATCTTTTTAAAAGAAGCTTGCGAGCGTGTTTGATAAGCAAAACATGTGAGTTTTACTTTAAAAATATTTTTAACTGGAATACATAAACGTATGATTTGGGAATGTGCTAATTGGTGATTATGTGTTTATATGTGCGATATATGTGAATTATAATATATTGAGGTATTATATTTACATGAGTATTATAATGTGTTATAATACGTTGGCCGGGTTTAGGACCGGTGTGTTTGGCTATAGAATCTGTATAGCGTTGTTTGGTTGTAGATGTTGTACAGCATTGTAAATTATTAGTTGGCTTGCAACCAACTAATATGGCCAGGAGGAATGAGAAGGGAAGGTACATGATGTGTGAGTTCAAATTGATATATTTGATCGTGCTGTGTGATTTATATAAATAGGGTTTATATAAACGATTTCAAACTAACAGGGATTTATCTCACTTAGACCATTAGGTCTAATCCTCATTTTGTTTTAAAATATGTATTCCAGGTGGCGGATCGGGTAAGAGCAAGTAATTAGAGTAATCGAGGGATGGCTTTTGTGAAGGAACATATGATGAAGATTTTGGCATGTTTAGCAGTTGTAATTTAATAACTAAATGTTATGTATGTATTTCGTATAAAGTTTGTAGAAGGATGGCTTCTTCTGATTGTAAAAGACTACGGGACCGTACTTGTAATATAATGTTTTGTTTGTTATATCAATGTTATGTTACTTTGTGTGAATTGTTTAGTATATGGGAATTGGGTTGTTACAAATGGTATCAGAGCCTTAGTTTAAGGGATTTAGGTATTTGTATCTGTACCTAGACTTAAACTGCATGTGAAGTAGGATGTCCCTATTATTGTAGAACCTTGGGATATTAAGTATAAAAGGTAGAAGGAACATCATGTAAGGTAATTTCATATTACACCTGGCCAGTGTAATTGTGATCTTACAGGTACATGTTTGAACTGGAATACCTTGTTATATGGGGTATATGCTTAAGTGTATATTAACCTTGTTTGAATCTACAGAATGGCAAGTGGTACTAGACGAAAGAACCGAGGAGGAGGAAACCTGAATAGTACTAATCCGCCGATAGGAACAGGGGACAGGGGAGGCAGAACTGGGGGCAAAGTCGGGGGTAGAAATGGGGGTAGAGCTGGAGGTCGAGCCGGAGGCAGAGTCCAGCCACATAGTACAAAGTTCGTTACCAGGGATGATCTAATGGCAGAAATGGGTAGACTGCAGGCTAGCATACAAACAATGTTTGATCGAAACCGTCATAATGAAGCTGAAAGATCGGATCCTGGACCGGAAGATGAAATGCCAATCACATCGACTGTTGTACCAGTACAAAGGAGGTGCGACTACAAAATGTTTTAAGGTGTAGACCACCGACCTACTCAGGAGACAGGGATCCAGTGAAAGCAATGAGATGGATGAAGGAAATAGAAGCTATTTTCAAGACGAGTAAGTGCGCTGACGAAGATAGAGTATTGTATGGAGCAGCAATGTTAAAGGGGGATGATTTGTATTGGTGGGAATCTTTTATTCATTCTAAAGGATCTGATGTTTACTCTACCCTCTCTTGGCAAGAATTTGTGATAGCCTACGGGAAACAATTTTGTCCCCAAGCAGCCGTCAAACAACTGGAAGGGGAATTTATGAACTTACAACAAGGAAATTTATCCGTTCGAGACTACACCGCTAGCTTTCTGGAAAAGTCTCGGTTCGCAGAATACTACGTTGCTACGGAGGCGATGAAGACGGAAAGGTTTATTCTTGGGTTGAACTCAGAAGTCAGAAGGCTAGTGACTACAAAAGGACCCGATACCTTCTCAGCTGCAGTTGATGCCGCAGAGAATGTTGAAAGAGATATTAG
The DNA here is from genome assembly GCA_033807775.1 of Saussurea involucrata. Classification (NCBI taxonomy): domain Eukaryota; kingdom Viridiplantae; phylum Streptophyta; class Magnoliopsida; order Asterales; family Asteraceae; genus Saussurea; species Saussurea involucrata. The sequence goes on from CM066322.1 coordinate 119,156,427, forward strand.
AAGGGATGCTGGCGATAAAAGTATCGGGAAGAGAAAGTGGGAAGGACCACAACACGATCCGAAGAAGTCCCGATTTCAGAGGTATGATAACCGTCTGCCGTTTCGACCAGCGGAAAGACCATGTCAGAAGTGCAACCGTGTCCACCAAGGAAATTGCCACGGTGATTTACGAGCGTGTTATAAGTGTGAGAAGACCGGACACGTCATTAAAGATTGTAAGGTAACGCGGTTATGTTTCTTATGCAATTCTCTGGATCACCTTCAGTCGGACTGTCCGCGGGGGAGGATACAGCAAGGTGGGTCATCGGGCAGGCCAACAAATGTTAAACCAGTAATACCAAGACTGGAACCGCCAGTAACCAGGGGTCGCGCATTTTAAATGACTGAGAAAGAAGCGGAGGAAACTTCGGATGTGGTCACAGGTACATTTTTAATAAACTCTACACGTGCTAAGGTGTTATTTGATTCCGGTGCAAACCGATCGTTTGTGTCTCCTGCATTTGCTGCTTGCCTATGTTTGAAACCTAAAATGCTAGAACATGCTCTATCAGTAGATACGGCAAATGATAATCAAGTGTCAGTTAAAGAAGTATTTGATGACTGTGTGATAAATATAGAGGAGTGTAGAGTGCCGATACAATTGTTTCCTATAACTTTGATAGAGTTTGACGTCGTAGTGGGAATGGATTGGTTAGCCGAGAATCAGGCTAACATAGTGTGTGATAAGAAGTTAATAAATGTGGTATTACCTGAGAAGGGACCAGTACTGATTTATGGTGATCGTAGGAATCATCAGTCTAGCCTTATATCTATGATAAAAGCCCGTAAGTGTGTGAATAAGGGTTGTCAGAGTTACTTGGCTTACGTGATAGATATTAAGCCAGAAAAGAATAGGATGGAAGATATTCCTATTGTTAGTGAATTCCCTGAAGTGTTCCCCGAAGACTTGAATAGTCTTCCGCCTGTTAGACAAGTAGAGTTCGGTATAGACCTGATTCCTGGAGCCACTCCTGTAGCCCGTGCACCTTATCGTCTGGCACCTCCAGAGATGAAAGAGATGATGGCACAACTACAAGATCTATCCGATAAAGGCTTCATCAGACCTAGTTCTTCACCGTGGGGAGCACCAGTGTTATTTGTGAAAAAGAAGGATGGTTCGATGAGAATATGTATCGACTACCGAGAACTAAATAAGCGCACGATAAAGAACAAGTATCCGTTACCCCGAATTGATGACCTCTTCAATCAGTTAGTTGGAGCTTGCTATTTCTCCAAGATTGATCTAAGATCTGGTTATCACCAGTTGAAAGTTAAAGAAGAAGACGTTCTAAAGACTGCTTTTCGAACAAGGTATGGACATCACGAATTCTTAGTGATGCCATACGGACTGACGAATGATCCAGCTTCCTTTCTGGATTTAATGAATCGGGTATGTAAGCCGTATCTCGATAAATTTGTTATTGTATTTATCGATGATATCCTTATCTATTCCCGATCCAAGGAAGAGCACGTGCAACATCTTCGTTTGATTCTGGAGCTACTGAAGAAGGAAAAGTTGTATGCAAAATTTTCTAAATGTGAATTCTGGCTACGGAAAGTTCAATTTATGGGGCACGTGGTTTCTGAGAAAGGTATACAAGTTGATCCTATGAAAGTGGAAGCAGTTGAAAAGTAGGAACCATCGAAGACAGCAACCGAAGTACGTAGTTTTCTGGGTTTAGCCGGCTACTATCGGAAATTTATAAAAGACTTCTCTCGTATCGCAACGCCTTTGACTAAGCTGACCCGGAAGAACCTGAAGTTTGAATGGAAAGCAGAACAAGACGAGGCATTCCGGATATTGAAAGAGAAACTGTGCAGCGCGCCGATTCTATCACTACCTGAAGGTTCAGAAGACTTTGTTGTTTATAGTGATGCGTCTAAACTAGGATTGGGATGTGTGCTTATGCAGCGTGGGAAAGTTATTGCTTATGCTTCTCATCAATTAAAGTATCATGAAAGACAGTATCCTACGCACGACATGGAGCTTGCAGCAGTTGTCTTCGCGTTAAAGATTTGGAGACATTATCTGTATGGTTCCAAATGTCAGATTTATACCGATCATAAAAGTCTCCAACATCTCTTTGACCAGAAGGAACTAAATATGAGACAAAGAAGATGGCTAGAATTGCTGAACGATTACGACTGTGAAATCCTTTATCACCCGGGAAAGGCGAATGTGGTGGCGGATGCGCTGAGTCGTCAAGAAAGGAGTGGAACAATAAACGTTATTTCACTACGAACTGAACTCCTACCCAACATATTTGACGAATTGCAGAAGTGTCTAGTGGAAGCTTATCAGGATGAACATCTGAAATCAGAACGGTTAGCGGGGATGTCAGCATTGCTAGTAAAAGATGATCGTGGGTTATTGTGTCTGGGAAACAGAGTGTGGGTACCTCGTTTGGGTGGGTTACGTGATCGTGTTTTACAAGAAGCTCATAAATCCCGTTTCTCTATTCACCCAGGTACAAACAAGATGAATAAAGACCTAAAGCAATTCTATTTGTGGCCGGGGATAAAAAGAGGGATTGCTCAGTATGTGGAAAGATGTGATACTTGTAAGAAAGTAAAGATCGAACACCAAAAGCCGTTTGGTCAACTACAGCGGCTAGAAATACCTATGTGGAAGTGGGAACAGATTACCACAGATTTCATCACGAAACTACCAAGGACTCCGAAGGGATTTGATTCTATTTGGGTGGTCGTCGACAGATTGACAAAGTCTGCACACTTTCTACCGATAAAGGAAATCGATTCGATGGAGCGATTAGCTAAGTTGTACATTGACGAAATAGTAACTCGACATGGAGTTCCAATCTCGATCATTTCTGATCGTGATAGTCGTTTCACTTCGAGATTTTGGAGAAGTTTTCAAAGGGAAATGGGGACACAGATAAAGTTAAGTACGGCGTATCATCCCCAAACAGATGGGCAGAGTGAACGAACGATTTAGACCTTAGAAGATATGCTCCAGGCTTGCATTATTGATTTTGGGGGATCGTGGGATAAGCATTTACCGTTGATCGAATTCGCTTACAACAACAGTTATCATTCCAGCATACAAGCGGCACCGTTCGAAGTACTGTATGGTAGGAAATGACGAACGCCTCTGTGTTGGAACGAAGTGGGAGAGAAACAGTTAGTGGGGCCGGAAATAGTTCAGTTAACCGCCGATAAGGTTACTCAGATCCGAGAAAGATTGGAAGTGGCTCAAGATAGACAGAAGAGCTATGCTGACCGACGTCGAAAGCCTTTGGAATTTCAAGTCGAGGATTTCGTAATGTTAAAAGTTTCGCCATGGAAGGGAGTCATCCGATTTGGGAGACAAGGTAAACTTAGCCCAAGGTATATCGGACCATTTGCAATTATAGAAAGGATCGGTGAAGTAGCTTACCGATTAGATCTTCCACCGGAATTGAGCAGGATCCATAATGCATTTCACGTATCGAACTTTCGAAAGTATTTGGTTACTCCAGATCAGTCAGTCTCCCAACCAGAAATGCAAGTCGATGAAAGATTGAATTATGTGGAAGAATCGGAAGCTATAGTTGATCATAAAGTCAAAGTGCTGCGGAATAAGGAGATCAGGCAAGTGAAAGTTCAGTGGAGGCATCATAGAGGTCAAGATGCTACATGGGAATCAGAAGCGGAAATGAGAGCCAAATACCCTTATCTTTTTGCTTAACTGAATTCCGGGACGGAATTCTTTTAAGGGGGAGATGATGTAATACCCCGGGTAAGACCATTAGTTGAAATCCCTATTCCGTTAATGTTATTTACTCTATGTTAGGCCTAGAGTTTTGTCAAAAACACAAGTGTTGAGTTCTGAGTAAGAAGACTAAAGAAGACTCAGAAGACTCGGAAGTTCTGAGTAGAAGACTCAGAAGTTCTGAGTGAGAAATCTCAAAAAGATTCTAAGTGTTGGATTCTGACTAGAAGGTTCAGAGTTCTAAGTTTTTTTTTTTGAGAAGTAATTTGATCAAACCAACTTGTATTCAATGAGGAACAGATTTACAGATCTTAGAGAGATCAGTATACTTTGAGAGAGTCGTATATACTTTCAATTTCTCCCTCCATTGTATTGTAATGCATATGAATAGAGATCATTCATTAAATTGTTCTTCATGTCTATCTCTATTCTACTTTCTATGGAGTATTCTTGATTGTTGCTTCAACTATGGGACTTACAATTGGTATCAGAGCCAATTAACAAACAAAATCGTCCAAGAGTGTGTTTGATCGCGTTCTTGAAGTTTCTTGATCAATTCGTCAATTGATTCCGCTGCTGTTAACAATTCTTGAATTCCTAACAATTCTTGAATTCGTTTCTATCATTGATTCAAGAAATTTGAATTTGTCTTTCTGTTGAATCGATATCTTACAATCAAGTCATCCAAAGATTTTCTCTCTATGCTGATTAATTCTCGAAATTAACAGAGATCACAGGTATGTTTTCAAAATTCTTGATTGGTTTCTTGATCAAAGTGATTATATCTGCTGCATGTTGATTAGTATTCAAATTTTTTGTTGAAAAGAAGATTTCATTAATTCATGTACTCTAACTGTTTGATAAAATGCATGTGACAGATTTGATTAATTCTTGCATGTTCTAGATCTGTGTTGTTTCTCATTTTTGATCATAATTCATAGTTGATATTTGAATTTGTCATTTCATCATGCCTGAGATTGTTGAAGTTTTTGTGAGACCTGCAAGTTCTATAACCAGTTCAGACAATTTACAAAAATTAAGTCCTGTAAAAGCAAAAGAAACAATTTCTGAACCAAAAAACTGAGATTGTTCATTTTGAAAGCAACATTGCTAATCTTCAAGCAAAACAAGATGAAAATGCAAAAGTTATAAAGATTTTGCAAAAATAGAAATCTGATTTTCTAAAGGATTTTGAAAAGGTTCAAGAAAACATAAAGTTGTTAGAAAAAGAGAATGTTGATTTGAAAGAGAAAATCAGTTTTGAAAGAAAGATGTTGACAGATTCTAAAAATAGAATCAAATCATGTGAAATAAAAAATGGTCAACTCTTGAAACAGATATCTGATTATGAACAAGTTCTTATACTTGAAAGAGAGAAATTTAAGAAAGAGAGAAGAGACTTTCAAACTGAGAGGAAAGGTTTTGAAACAAAGTTTGTTGAATTCTCTCTGAAAATTTCTGATTTGGAGAAAATTTTTGCAAAAGAAAGAAAAGAGTTTGAATGCAAGAAAAATGTTTTTCAAAAAGAAAAGAATGGTTTTGAGAAAAAGAAAACAGGAATGTTAAATGAGTTTTCTGTAAAAATCAATGAGTTGGAGAAAGAGTTAGAAGATGGAAGGAAAGAGACTGAAAAGAAGAAGGTAAATGACTTTAAAGAAAAATGCTTAAAAGATGAGTTTGAAAAGGAAAATAAAGTTTTTCATTTGGAAATAAGGAGACTTATTAAGAAATTATCTGATTTATCAACTAAAATCATGATAGAGAGGAAGTCCAAATCTGATTTGCAGTCAAGGTTTGATTTGTATGTTAAAAAGTTTAAAGAATTTGAAACGAAAGTTGTTGACAAATCAAATCATAGTTCAAAAGATCAAATTCGTTCTTCTAATCTGTTTTATGATTCTCCTATTGATAAATCTTATAATTGTTTTTTTAAAAAGGTAAAAATGGAATGGAGAGTTAAAGGAACAACTTCCAAGAAAGAAGTGCCAAAATCAAAAGTTCCTAATTCAAATGTCAAGAAGAACAATACATTTCAAAGAAAATCTTTTGTTAAACCTGATGTGATTTATTCTGTAAATCAATTAGTCAGAATTGCACAAAAGAAACTTTGTTGTTCATATTGTGGGACTAATGATTTTGTGAACAAGATTTTATTCAGCACTGGTATGGTTCTTATAGAATATCTGCATATGCCACTGCACCTAACAAATCTGGACCCAAGTTCATATGGGTACCAAAGACAACTTAATCTGTTTTGCAGGTTATTCATGTGTAAAGCTGAATGATCATATTGACACATGACTGAAAACAGACGATGTGCTTAAATTGAAAATTTTGACTTTTGGATAATTCAGTCCAAAACTCGGTCTGAATGTGATTATGAATTTTTGTTTCATACAAATCAATTTGTTGATTTTGAAGATTTTTTTTCAAAAAGTTCAGTTTACTGTGGGATAATCGAACTCATAGTTGTGGGTGTTTTTGGTAGAAAACATTCCCAGAGAATGTGTTCAGAATCACATTTTGAGCAACCCTGCAAATTTTGGTTAAAAAATTCTGATTTTTGAGCAAGTTATGGTAATTTGAAGTTCTGAAAGTCCAAAAATCACAAAATCCAAACATTTTTCTAAGGTATTTTCTCTGGATAGTTTTATCAGAATTCTGACTCTATTACTCAGAAGTTCTGACTCTACTACTCAGAATTCTAACTCAACTAATCAGAATTCTGACTCTGATACTTAGAATTTTGAGCAAGTGACTCAGAATTCTGACTCTTCTAATCAGAATTCTGACTCTACTACTCATAATTTGGATTTTTGATATCTAATGAGGAATCATCGTAGATGATTACCAAAATCTCTTGGTTTTGCAGGATTATCTTTATTTCAGAGGGAGTATTGACTCAAAATTTGATCTGATTGTTTTAAGATAAAGTTCAAAAGCCGTGCTTCAACGTTTTAGGTTTTTGAACATATCTGTTCAAAACCCGTACTTAAATGACTATGGCTTCTGCATAATTCAGTTCAGGACCCGTACTTCAGAGACTAAGACTTCTAAACAAATCAGTTTAGAACCCATACTTCTCAGGTGATATCCTTAACTGTCATATTTTTATGTTTCAAGGAACAAGTGGTGAAAGGTAACATTGCATTACGTTTATTTCTATTGCTTTGAATGTTTGAATCTTAACAAATTTAATTCAATGATATGATTTTTTTTTTAATTTTCATTCATTGAATAAATGTGTGTCAAAGAGTGATTTTACAAGTATTTTGTATTATCTGAGCTATATTTGTTTCAACTTTCACTTCTGAATTAAATCGAAAGGTAAGCAAAACATGAATGAAATTATGCTGAATGCTCAATGTTATGAAATCTATACTTATATAGAATATAATGCTCAAAAAGCCTAAATGTCAGAATGATGGATGGAAACGAAAATATGGGGGAAGTACTACGTTTTAGAACCAAGTGATTGAGATGCAATAAATATATATAAAATCATTTAGTTTGAAAGTTTGTACCTATGGCCTTTCTAGTTTGGGAGAGTAAGTCCTAAGGGGTTCTAGTCACCTAGTCCCTAAGACCAACTGGTCTGGAATCGACTGACCCAAATCCTGCAATAGAACTAGATAGAAAGCCATGTTCTACTGGTACAAAAGGGGTTTAAGATATATCGATGTGGCCTTTCTGGTTTGGGAAAGTAAGTTCCAAGGGGTGCTTGACACCTAGCACCTAAGACCAACTGGTCTGGGATTGGCTGACTCAAATCCTGCTATAGAACCAGATAGAAAGTCATGTTTAACGGTGTATCTTATTCTTACTAAACTTTTTGATTAAAAGATGCCAATGTGCACAAAATTAAAAGATGCCAATGTGCACAAAATTAAAAGATGCCAATGAGCACATATCTCTTGAAACTTTGGGAAAATTCAAAGTCGCAATAAACCTGTAAATTTGTGAAAATCCTGATTTTGGACAAATAGTGTGAGTAGAGCAATGTATTCGTATATGTTTTAGAATTACATATTCTTGAAGCTAATCATATTTCACATGCTAAGCACACCAAATAGATATAATAAAGGGATTGAAACTGAACATTTTTAACTTGATATGCAATGATGACATGTATTTGAATCCAAACACATGCATTTGATTTCATTTGATTGAAAAATCTGATAAATTTCATTAAGTTGGATTTCTTTTGTAAAATTTTCAAATGATCAAATGTTAGTAGTTATCAAGTGTAGTTCAGTGAATCTTATTTAACTTGTATAAATGTTTTCATTAAAGCACTACATTTGAAATGAATAATTTTAATGAAATATATGCATACATTCAGGGGGAGAAAAAACAAATTGCTCCATAATTCTTATTTTGAGGGGGAGAAAGGTTATTCATTAAGGAGGAGAAAAAGCATAGACTTCATTCGAAGAAAAAGCATAGCTAAAGTTTTGAAAATCAAGGGGGAGAAAAGCTAAAGATTTTGAAGATGATTTTGCTTTCCAAAACTTTAGGGGGAGAAAAGATAAAGATTTTGAAGATTGATATGGTTTTTGTACAGAAATAACAAAAGAGAGAAATGTTATTTTAAGAAGGAGAAGAGAAAAAGAAAATTGATCGGTTGTTTCTTATAAAGAAATCTTATGAAAGCTGACATGAAGATGAGAATTGTCATTTCAAGGGGGAGCAAAGAAAAAAAAATATGTAACAGAAATCAATTTGGAAATCGTTGATGTTGCTGATTAAAGACTGACCAGAAGTTGTTAACTCAGATTATTCAGAAGTTCTGAGCAAAAGTTGTCAAAGCATTCAGAAGAGCTCCTTCTGAAGATTGTTCCTGCTCTAAGAATTTGATGATGGAAAGTACAAGTGTGTTTGACAAAAAGGGGGAGATTGTTAGGTCTAGAGTTTTGTCAAAAACACAAGTGTTGAGTTCTGAGTAAGAAGACTAAAGAAGACTCAAAAGACTCAGAAGTTCTGAGTAGAAGACTCAGAAGTTCTGAGTGAGAAATCTCAAAAAGATTCTAAGTGTTGGATTCTGACTAGAAGGTTCAGAGTTCTGAGTAGGAGACTCAGAACTTCTGACTATGAAGACAAATGTTCTGAAGCGCTTATTCAGAAGTATGTACTGTAGCTTTAGTCTTTCCTTAAACAGTATATATAGGAGTTAGCAACTGTATGCTAATAGATCTTTGGCTAATCTTTGGCATAACTTTCCCTCATATATTTGTATTCAACTTTTGTAATCCTTGAGATACTCTCTCTCTCTCTCTCTAAGATCTGTAAATCTGTTCCTCATTGAATACAAGTTGGTTTGATCAAATTACTTCTCAATTACTGTTCTACACATTGATATATTGATTGTAAGAGTGAATCCTGGACTTTCACTCTATAATTGGTGTTTAGGGTAATTATGGGTAAATCTATAAGCTTAGGGATGGTTTGGTTATATTTAAGAAGTTCAAGGTTCATTTGGTAATTTTGGTTTGATATTACCTCTTAAGCATCATATATTATTCTGATAACCTAAAATAAAATCAGTGTGTGTGTGCGGGAGTTCTGGAGGCGAAAGAAAGCAAGAAGAAGAAAACGTATGGTTAAGGCTTCAATCGATTGGGTTAGAGGCGATTTGGAGGTAAGTATCTTTACATTTTATGCTTGTAATCTTAAGTAGAAGATGTTTACCGGTTTAGAAATCACGATTTCATCGATTGGTATTAGTCTCAATCGATTCTGGGAATGTTGAAACCGACTGTGTTCTTGAGAGTCCCGGGGAAATCCCGGTATAGTCGACTCCCGGTAGTGTAGAGTCCCGGTATAGTCGACTCCCGATAATGTGAACTCCCGGTACTGCCAGCTCCCGGTATTAACAACTTCCGGTGATCGAACTCCCGGTACTGTGAATTCCCGGTACCAAAGAGTCCCGGTACTGTAAAGTCCCGCTACTGTAAAGTCCCGGTACTGTAAAGTCCCGGTACCCTGTGTAGTCCCGGTAGTGGGTTAAGTGCAGTGTGTAATGGGACAGTTGAGGATAGGAACTTGTTAGCTTCAATCTTCCTAATCATAGAAGTATTTAGAAGTAGTGAAAAATAGGCTAAGTGAAGAAAGCCTCTTACAGAGGCTCTGCCGACATTACCGAGAAATCAAGGTCAAGAAGCTACAGAAGCAGCAGAGGCTTCCTACAGAAGCTCTGTCATACGCACAAAGAAGACCAAAGACTCGGAATCCGTCGAAGACTGCTCCACAGAGGACCAGACCGCAGAACCTCTGTAATTCATTACAGAGCCTCTGTGGTCCACAATGAAGACTTGGAAGATATTACTGAATACGTTCATCAACTTGCATGAAAAAGTACTATCAAAACACGTGTCAAGCTCTGAGTGGACTCAATAGGGCAAGGTACAAAATAGACGTCTGCGCCATTTAATGCATTTACCAAAAGTACATCTGCTCCATTAAATGCGCATGGCTCAAACAACTGCTCACACCATCCAGTCCACTGTTCACACCATCCAGTTTACTATTCATGCCGTAAAAGGAACAGTGACCTACTTCATAGTCTTCTAAGAGTAGTATAAAAGGAAGTCTCATGTTGAGATCTTCCTAAGGGACGAAAACAAAAGGAATCACTAATACTCTCAAGCTTTATTGTCAAATATCTGAGTGTTATATTCTCACACACACCAACAGTTATTAATCTGTTCTTCGTGTTGTTATTATATATTGAATGACAGTAACTATTCAAGAAATCCTTTTCATTCTTTACTGTTTTCTTTATATATGTGCGTTCTAATATCTATCAAACATATCTGTTAGTTTAATACGCTTCCGCATCAAACTCTAAACTCCACTAATAGATTGTTAATCTTGATTAAGTGTATCTGGGATCCAACAATTGGTATCAGAGCCTTCCTTGATTTTCAATATCAAGTGATCCACTTATCAAGACTCGTGATAGATATTATTGAGATTTAAAATTGTGTCTGGAAACTGCTTAAACCCAGAAAATCTTCAAGCTCATCGAAGTAACTCTTTAGTCATACTTTCTTTCTAAAATCTTCAAATGACAAATACAAATAATTTCTTTACTACTGGTTCTCTCACTAAACCTCCTACTCTCCTTCGAGATGAGTATCCTCAGTGGAAAATAAGAATGGTCCATTTTTTCGAGGGCACTGAAAAAAATCAAGTTCAATATCTGTACAATCCTCCTCCTATTCCCATGACAGTAGTACCTCGTATACCTGCTACTGCTGAATCTGCCGAAATCCCCGAACATCAAAAACCAAAGCCAAAAGGGGAGTGGTCAACCGAAGATAAAGCAGAAGATGAAGTTGCTCAGAAAACCAAGAGGACATTAATTATGGCAATACCCAACGAACTCTTTCAATCCTTGGATTCATGTGAAATAGCGCATGATCTGTGGAAAGAACTGGAAAGACAGTAGGAAGGAGGTGCTAAAACACAAAAAAAACCCGAAGAGCACAGTACATCAATGAATATCATGCATTCAGAGCCTCTGCAACAGAATCTCTGCAAACAACATACGACAGATTCAACTCTCTAATCAACAAGTGCAGAAAATCAGGCATTGACAGAACTTCTGAAGAAAACAATGTCATGTTTTTAAAAAGTCTAAATGAAGAATGGCTCCAGCTGTCTATGTCCCTACAGACAAATCAGGATCTAGACACCTGGACTCTCTCTGATCTTTACGGAACATTAGCCGCACAAGAACCTCAGATAGCACAGGCTAAAACACTAACCATTGCACCATATGCATTGGTTAGTAAAACTAAAGAGGATGCACAGAGACCAAGAAATGATAAAGCCACAGAGGAGAAGAAGAATGAGAAGAAGAAGATGGTGATAATTGACAGTGAAGAAGAAGAGCAAGCAGAAAAGGAAATAACTCTTGCGTCACTAGCTAAATCTTTAGCTCTATTGACAAAAGAGTTCAGAAGAGACAACAGAAGAGATGACAGAAGAGGAGAAGAATCAAGTGGCCGACAGAGGTCAAGCGATAGAAATTACAGAGGGAATGACCGACAGAGGTCAGATGACTCGGTAAGCCACACACAGCAAGAATGCTACAAGTGCGGCAAACCTGGTCACTATGCAAATGAATGTAGATCAGAGAAAGGCGGAGACCTACAGAAGTCCAATGATCGAACAGGAAACACTCCTCAAGGGTGTTTTAACTGCGGAAAACCAGGCCATTTTGCGAATGAATGCAGAAGCAGATCAAATCGCCCACAGAGGGACTCTGCTTTCTACAAAAAGAAAGACGAATATTATGCTAAAAAATCCTTAATGGCAAAAGGACATTCTGAGGAGAACACAGAAGACTTCCAGTCAGACTCTACTTCTGACGATGAACATACCGCCAATGCCCTCTTCTGTGGCATGGCAGAAGTCCACTCCTGCACTGACTCAGAGGTATCTACTTCAAATTCCAACTCTTGTATTACCTCTGTAGATGATAATACACTTAGAATTAACATTGAATTAATTGAACTGAAAGAGATAAATCAAAGTATTCAGAAAAGACTCACTTTCAATGAGAGAGAAGTACGGCTTCTCACTCAAGAAAAAGCAAAGATTTTTGAGGAAAAAGAGAGAATAGAAAAGAATTGGAACAAAACTCTAGATCCTTTAAAAAAACAAATTTCTGAATTAACCAATACCTTAAAAGATAAAACAAAAGAACTTTCAGTTTCAAGGAGCGAAACTACTGACATAAGAGCTCTTAAAGAATACTTTCAAAGAGAAAGAGAGGTATTATGGCAAGATTTACTCAGAAGAGAAGTTTTGCTTAAAAACTATAAAGATGCACAGAAAGTTTATGAAAAAGTAAACTCACAAATAGGGAGACGAGGTATAGGGTATGATGATATCACCCTAGGTGTTGAAGGCAAAAGAAACAAACCTCTATCCTCTTTATTTGTGATTGGAAAAACGAACAAACCAGATTTTCCAAATCTAATCTCTGTAAGCAAAAGGGCGAAAATCTCTGTGGATCCTTACTTGAAGAAACATAAGAATATGATTAATGTGTGGTTTGAAAACACAAACTCATCATCCTCAACCTCTGTCAATAGAGGTATCAAACCAAAGAAATATCTGAAAACACAAGATCAGATTGGTATCTTCAAGTTTGGTAAACCAGAGACCCAAACACAGGTTGCTTTTGTCTGTTTGATAAACGTTGAAAAGAAATTATCAACAGAAGCTCCTGAGTTTAAACCCATTTTTTCAGAAGAAAGCTTTAAAAATTTAATTGAAAAAGAAATTTTGGAAATATGGAAATCAAGCGTTTTAGAAAATTTCTGTACATCTTCTATAGATAAAACTCTCACTAAAGAAATCTTATTAGAAACCTCTGCAATCTATGAAAACTATTCTACAGAGGAAGAAAGCTCGTACGATACATGCTCAGAAAATCTAGCCTCTATTGAAAGAATTGACTCAACCTCTGTATACGAGGACGATTCATCCTCTGACAACTCAGAGACTGATTTAAAATCAGGGATAATTCACTGTGACACAGAGGATGTCAAATTCTCCTCTGAAGTTCCTCACAGAACTATTTCTACAAAAGAGAAACTCACAGAGATTCCAATCTGCCAAGATTTTCTAAATTTGAATCTACATATCAAAACCTCTGCTGAGCTTAAAAAGTTACAGAAGACCTCTATTGATCCTATAAGTTCTAGATTTTCAAAACCCAAGGTTAATAAATCTTTTTCTTCTGTGACAGTGATGAAAGAAGTTCACCACAGAAGCAACCCACAGAAGGTAGGTCCTAAACAGAGCTTTTGCAAACAACATTCGAGTATTCATAGATCTTCTAGTAATAGGAAATCTAATGTAAAGAAAGAATGTAATGCCTCTGTGGCTGAGTTTAAAAAATTCAATGAAAAGTTCAAGCAAATTACATCTCATATTCAATACTGTCATTGCTTTGATCTTATTTCTAAACTTAATAATCATTTTTCAAGTCAAGTCTGTTTACTCTCTACGACAATTCAAAAGTCAAATCCCACAAAGAAACAATCTGACTCTTCTGCAGAGAACAAAATGTATTTCAAGAATGCCAAGGCAAATTTGAAAAACTCTAACAAAATTGGACCCATATGGATATGGGTACCTAAATCTCTGTGATTGTCCTGCAGAAGAAGTATGTGCCAATCTGGTATCTAGACTCCGGATGCTCAAGGCACATGACTGGTGACAGAAGTGCACTATCCACGTACAAAGAAACACAAGATGGTGGATCTGTGACTTTTGGAGACAACAAGAAAGGACACATAAAAGGCTATGGAGTCATAAGGAAAGAAGACGTTTCTGTATACAAAGTTGCATATGTGGATGGCCTTAAGCACAACCTACTCAGTGTAAGTCAACTATGTGATACAGGATTCAATGTGTTGTTCAAAAGAACTTTCTGCTCTCTACAAAGTGAAGAAACAAGTATGGAACTTCTGCGAGCTGAAATAATAGGTGATCTATATCTAATGAACTTCAACTCAAAGAACAAAGACAAAGTTTGCCTTGTTGCCTGCAAAAGTGAAGAAGCCTGGTTATGGCACAACAGGTTCTGTCACTTGAATTTTCACACATTGGAAAAACTGGTCAAACTTGATCTAGTTAAAGGTTTGCCAAATGTTAAATTCAATAAGGATCATTTATGTTCTACCTGTGAGATGGGAAAACTCAAAAGAGCTTCCCACAAAGGCAAAACAGATGTATCTTGCACTAGACCTCTGTACATGCTTCATGTCGACCTCTGCGGTCCCATTGCCATACAGAGCCTAGGTGGCAAGAAATACATACTTGTCCTAATTGATGAGTATTCGCGTTTCACATGGGTTGAATTCGTTAGAAAGAAATCAGATGTTCCAAATATATTGATAAATCTAATGAAAAGAATCCAAGTTCTTTATAATTGCAGAATACAGAAGTTAAGAAGTGACAATGGCACAGAATTTAAAAACTCTGTCATTGAAGCCTATCTTTCAACAGAAGGAATATCACAGAACTTCTCTGCAGCACGCAGTCCACAACAGAACGGTGTTGTCGAAAGAAAGAATCGAACACTTGTGAAGCCGCAAGAACTATGATGTCAGCATGCGGATTATCAATGAACTTTTGGGCAGAAGCAATTTCTACTGCGTGTTATACTCAAAATCGATCAACCATTGTGAAAAGACACCTCAAGACGCCTTACGAATTGCTTAACAACGGCGGCCAAACATCAAATTTTTCCATGTATTCGGATGCAAATGCTTCGTCTTAAACGACAGAGATTCAAGAGGAAAGTTTGATGTAAAAGCAGATGAAGGCAAATTCATTGGATACTCTGCCACTTCCAAAGCCTACAGAACATTCCTTACAAAGTCTCACAAGATTGTAGAAAGCATCAATGTTTCTTTTGATGATTCATTCCAAAGGACTTCTGAGCAAATAAGTTCAGAACTCGGAATTAAAGGGAAATTCTCTGACATCTCAAGAACAAAAGAAGATTTGAATCTTCTATTTTTGGAGATGTTCCACAATGACATTGATCCTTCTGTCGGAACCATCAGAGTTTCTGAAGAACCATCCTCTGTCGGACAAAATCCTACAGGTATGACTCTAACTGGTCCAAATAATGCTTCATCTTCTTCTATAAATACTACAGATGCAATTGCCGAAGCAGAAGAAAATGCAGAAGATGAAACATCAAGAAAAACGACCACAGAAGCTGCACAAACCACAGAAGAACCAATTACAGAGGGGATCGAGGACCAAGACTATACATCCTCAGAGGAACAAACTCCACCACCACTCGTACCAATCATTCCACAAACGGTAGAATCAACTACCAAGGCACGAAGAACATCAGAGGCTGCACAAGAAGAAACACAAGAAGCCTATGAAGAAAGTTTTGATGACATTGATGATCATCTTCCACGCACAACTCAGTGGACAAAAAGCCATCCTCCAAACCAAATAATTGGAGAACCTTCTGACTCAGTAAAAACAAGGTCTGCCACTGCAAATTTTTGTTTCTTTACAAATTTTATTAGTGTTATAGAACCAAAGAAGATTTCTGAGGCCCTAGATGGCCCAAACTGGGTAGACGCCATGCAAGAAGAACTTCTGCAATTTGAGCGTAACAATGTATGGACTTTAGTACCTCTGCCAAGAGGGAAACAGGCCATTGGGACTAAATGGGTCTACGGAAACAAGAAGGATGAAGATGGAGTGGTCGTCAGAAACAAAGCAAGATTAGTTGCAAAAGGATATAGACAAGAAGAAGGCATAGACTACGATGAGACTTTTGCCCCTGTCGCACGTCTCGAAGCAATAAGAATATTCTTAGCCTTCGCAGCCCACAGAGGTTTTAAAGTCTATCAGATGGATGTAAAATCAGCTTTTCTAAACGGTGAAATCCAAGAAGAGGTTTACGTAAATCAGCCACCAGGTTTTGAAAGCTCAAAGTTTCCAAGGCATGTATACTACCTTGAAAAGGCTCTATACGGACTGAAACAGGCTCCAAGAGCATGGTACGAACGACTTTCTACCTTCCTTCTAGTCAATGGCTACAACAGAGGTACAACAGATACTACCTTATTCTATAAACGCAAAAATAGTGAGATAATGCTTGTACAAATATACGTAGATGACATAATTTTTGGGTCTACAAATTCAGAAGAGTGCAAAATTTTTGAAAAACTCATGCAGAGTGAGTTTGAAATGAGTATGATGGGAGAATTAACATTCTTCCTCGGACTTCAAGTCAAACAATCTTCAGAGGGAATTTTTATAAATCAAGCCAAATATGTCTCTGACATACTTTTAAAATATAATCTCTCTGATACCTCTGCAATGAAGACTCCAATGGCCACTGGAAATAAGTTGTTCTTAGATCCAAATGGTATTTCTGTAGAATGTACTCTCTACAGAGGCATGATTGGATCTCTGTTATACTTAACAGCAAGCAGACCTGACATTATGCATGCCACATGTCTTTGTGCACGTTATCAAGCTAATCCAAAGAAATCACATTATGATGCTGTAAAAAGAATCTTGAGATACCTGAAGGGGACCAACAATCTTGGTCTCTGGTATCCACAGAACTCTGGTTTTAGTCTTAAAGCTTATACAGATTCAGACTATGGAGGATGCATGCTCGACAGAAAGAGTACCTCTGGGAGTTGTCAATTCCTAGGTGGTAAACTAGTCAGTTGGACCTCCAAGAAGCAGAATTGTGTCTCCACATCCACTGCAGAAGCTGAATACGTTGATGTCGCTAGCTGTTGTTCTCAGGTTCTATGGATGAAGACTCAGCTAAAAGACTACGGCCACATTCTGTTCAAAATACCCATCCTCTGTGATTCCAAAAGTGCTATTGCTATCTTTGCCAACCCTGTGCAACACTCAAAAACCAAGCATATCGATATAAGGTATCATTTCTTGAAACATCATGTTGAATACGGTACAATCGAAATGCATTTCGTGCCCACAGAATATCAACTCGCTGACTTATTCACCAAAGCATTAGACGAGAAAAGATTCAACTTCTTGGTGGGTAAGTTAGGAATGATTAACATGGTATGAAAATCCTCTGTAAGTATAGCTTTATCTTCTGTAAATAACAAGTAAATACATTGCTTAATTTATTGCTTTGATTGATTCTACTTCTGTATGTAAATTCTTAAAACCTTAAATAGTTCTCAAAATCACAGAGCTTCTGTAAGTCAACTCAGAACCTCTGACGACCCCTACAGAACCTCTGAAAGACCATGACCTATGTTCTATGCAAAACTTATCATTCTTTGATCCAAGCATAGGTCAAGGGGGAGCAAAAGGAAATTACTTGATCTACAGAGGTGATTAGATCAAGGGGGAGCAGAAGGGAACCCTGAAATGATCTAAAGAGATAAAACTTTCAAGGGAAAGCCAAAGAAAAATGTCGATGACTCCATATCGACAGAAGTCAGATATCACTGCCGAGAAAAGAAGAACCAAAAGGTATGTCTCTCGCACAAAAGGTTTTTGGAAAACAATTTTCTAGGACAAGAATTGTCAAATATGTCCTAAATATACTGTGAATAACATTTCAAAAATCAAAAGCTCAAAAAGTTTCACAAAATTCGAATTAGGAGAAATTTAAGGTCATAGAGCTTCTGCTGAGCTCAACAGAGCTTCTGCAGGAAATATGCTCTGTGATCACAAATTAACCTTCTGTCGATCTTTTGGAATGTTATCTCGGAAACCGAAAATGCAGACCATGACCTTCTCGAACAAACCGTTTTTTTTAACAGTTTTCTCGGACACAAACTTTCAAATATGTCCGAAAAAAAAACATCTCTTAAACCAAATCAAAAATTGGATGATCAAAAATACTAATAAAATTTATTTTATGAGATTTTTTCTCTCATAGAGCTTCTGCTGGCCCTTACAGAACTTCTGCAAGTTCCAACAGAGCCACAAAACCTCTGCGAAGCAAATTTCTTCAAAAAAATGTTTTGTAAACTACAGAAGCTCTGTCAATCTGATTACTTGGGCATCTCTGTAGTAATAACGGTTACTTTTACTGCGAGTGAAACTCATATGGCTAAAATCAACCTCACGCGCCTAGCATTAATGGGCCGCGCACGACGTCCTGTCATATTCTGACAAGGCCTACGTGTCCCATTTTCATTGGGCGTACATGGAACGTTTTTTATTTGGAAAGTTGAACCCGCCGCTCAAACTCGAGTGCGGATTCCAAACTTTAATCCATTGCCATATATTTTACTCTTTCGAATTCTACCGTTTTACCATCCTATAAAAACAAAGCTTACCCTCACATAAAACCTTTTACAAACTCTCATCTTCTTCTCCGGCGAAACCCTGCAAAAAGCTTGCAAAAATCTTATTCTTAAAATCAAATGGCTTCATCTTCTCGAGCTACATCCTCTGAACTCTCTCCGGCGAACTCACCGGAACACTCCCCTGCACATTCAGAACATTCTGAAAACCCCAGCCTTGCAAGAAATATTGAACAACAAGATTCCGGGGACTCAGCAGACTTTGCTCCGACGACTCACTTGCAAAACTTTATAGCAAAGGATCATTTCGAAGCCATTCTTCCTATCAAATCCAACAACTGCTATTTGGTCCCCTCACCCACTACTTTCGGCGAAGCCCATGCCATACTTCTGAACATCATGGAGAATCATGTCCTCTTCCTTCTACTATCAAGAACCCCGAACAAAATTCCAGTCCGCTATTTGAACCAATTTTGGCAAAGCTGTCGATTTGATAAAGACGATTCTCTTATCAAAGGGTACATTTCAAGACCTGATAAATCTGAGCATCTTGAAATCAAGTTCAACAGAACAATGTTCTCACTTGTATTCAACCTACCAACAAGGGGTCTTCTGGGATTGAAGAGTTATGCAGAGCAACCAACAGACGAAGAGCTCTGTCGATTCGTGGAAATGCTTGGGTACAACACCCAACTACGGAAGAGAAATGACTTCCGCAGAGGCCGATTACCACCTCTGTGGAACACTTTGTTCTCGATTCTTAACAGATGCCTGACAGGAAAGATAGGCAGTATTGACCAGAGCTCACATCAAATCTTGAGCATCATGTATGGGGTTTACTATGATCTTCCACTAGATTATGCGACCATAATGATGCAAGAAATCATAAACACCATCGACAGAAAGAACAACTCGAAAAGGGTCAAAGAGAACGATCCCAACTTTCTACCACCTCTGCAATTCCAAAGAATACTAGGAGTACTGTTCGAACCTCTGCTGCTAATCCAAAATTGGCCAATGGAAAGGCCAACTCCCAAACAGTTCCCGATGAACAAGAATACCCCCACTGATCATGCTGATGGCTACTCACACTGCAGACCTCTGTCAAAGAAGCTTCTGCAATACGCATCGAATAAATCCCTTAAGAAAGAGTATATACGCGATCATAGAACTCCTAAACCGAGTCCTATGACACCCCCGCGTTTAGGTGTCCCCCTAGGAACAATGATAGCAAAACCTCTTTCCACTCAAAAAGAAAAGGATCTGAAGTTAGCAAAGCACATGGCTATTCAACTCAGCTTTATAGCCAAACGTGCAGAACTAATGGGAAAGAAGTCTTCATCAAGAACCTCTGCATTTACTCCAAAAGCTAAGAAGAGGAAAACTGTAGAAGGCACCTCCACAAGCGCTGCAGAAGATCAACCCTCACCTCCTCATGCCACAGAAATTGGCTCCTCTGCTCCTCCCTCCTCTCCAAAAATGAAGAAGAAAAGATCAAAATCAACAGAAGAAGGGGCACCAAATCCTAAGAGGAGGAAAACCAAAAAGAGGCATGGTAAATCACTTACAAAGTTGGTAACCATTGCAGAAGAGGAAACTGCTGAAGAAGAAGTTGCAGAAGAAGAAATGGCTACAGAAATGTATCAATCACCCTATCAATCTCTAGATAGATTTGCTCACCAAGGAGACCTGAACGACTTCTTACAGAACCCTGAAATTGCCAACACCCTAAATACAGCAGGGTGGACGGCACAACCTCTCGACCACCACTCTCCAGAAGAAGATTTCTTCATTTCAGGCATCGACACACATCTGCAAGAAGATGACACAACACCCAGAAATCAACCAGCCGAAACCCCTGTTATTTTACAAAACCCTTTCATTCAAGGATTAGATGTCCACAGAAGAAGTCCAAACCCAGCTTCAGAAGAAATAGAACAAACTGAAGCTGAATTGAACAGAGGTGAAATTACAGAGGCTTTTGAGAACATGATGGGAGAAGAGAAAGAAAAAGGGGCCGAAGTTGTACAAAAAGAGGGATTAGCAACAACGGAGACAGAAATAGAGATCTTAGAGACAGATTCAGATGAAGAAGAAGCTGTCTGGATACGTAAGGGTCTTTATCATCCACATGTCATGAGATTATTTGGATCTCATCAAGTGTATGACCAATTACGACCAGAGCAAGGAACTTCCACAGAACTTAGGGAAGAAGCACGAAAAGATGCCTGGATAAATAGAGGCACACAACCAAAACCAACTCCTAGTGCAACCCACATTTCTGACACCGCAGGTCTAGCTGCAGAAGGTGTCATTGAAAAAGAGCAGCACAGCTCGAACCTACCCCAACCCATCCAGCCAGAGGTTACTCTTTCAACCTCTGTGCCCACAGAAACCGGGGAATCCATTCCTAGGGAGTCTCCTCAAAGAGACTCACCTATAGTTCGTGATCAATTGCCCCAGATCACAGAAGAACGCCCAACAGAGGAATTTGTTTCCTCTGCCACGCACTTGTTAAGACCCACACTTCTTTCAGAGAGAAATAGAGAGCACAAAGACAAAGAGACTCTAGACAAGTCTCCTAGTCAACAGAAGGATATTCCAATACCCACCTCTGGAGTGGATTTGGACAATGTTCTTCTCAGAACTTCTGTAGGGATTGAAACTCATGTTTCTTCTTAAGGATCAGAAGGAAATCCTTCCATTCTCAACGTACAAACAGGAATGAAAGAAGGTATCCCAGGAACAGGGATTCACTCTGGAGACGAATGTGTTCCTCCAGAGGTTACCACCGGAACACAAGTTACAAGGGATGAGTTCCAAACCCTTGAAACCTCTGTGAACCAAACCTTGAAAGAGTTGCAAAGCTCTTTCAAATCTTTTGCAGAGACAACATCACTGGCACTGCTAAACCTAAACACCAAAATGGACAACCTGTCCACAGAGGTGAAAACTGCCATCTCCCAGATGAAGTCTGCTGCTACTGCATCCACCACTTCTGCCGCAACAACTACTCCTTCGATTGAGAACTCAATCAACAAATTCCTTGATCAATTGAACAAACAGACTTCAGTGTCAACGGGCATCACTCCTGCAGATCTACAGAAGGCCCTTCAAAAAGTTCAAGAAGAAGCCATGCGAAAAACCATGCTGATGCAACCCAAAGACTACATGACAAGAGCACAGCTGACAGAGCTTGGGCAGAACGTGATTAATCAAGTGACAGAAGTCATCCTTTCCTTCACCACTGCCAATGCTAACTTCGTCAAAGATTTCAGAGAAAGTGTAGGAAGGATGAGATTCAAAACAGAGGCAGAGCTAACAACTCTTCTTGGCCTCTGTGATGATGTATGCGCGAAACTGATTGCTGCTGGAGCCACAATGCCAAAGAAACCCGATGCTTCCTGCAGAGCAGAGGGTACATCAGACAAGGGTCAGGATGACTCTGATGATGATGACCATCCTGGTCCATCAGATCATCCTGAGGGGGAGAAAACTACAGAGAAAACTGCAAGCAGAGGACTTACAGGTCCACCAATAGCCGCAGAACCTCTGAGTCAAGCACCTCCAGAACAGACCCGACAACAACAAACACAAAAGACCACAGAGACAACACCCATCTCTGTGGAATCATCTCTTGACGAAACCAAAACTCCAGAAGCAGAACAGCAAGCCACAGAGGCAACAACCGCCCCTGAGGTAATCATTTTGGAAGAAACAGATGAACCAACCACAGAGAAAACACCCACCTCTGTGGAAACACCCCAAACCATACCCAGAAGAAAGTCGATTGCCACCAAACCAAAAAGAGCAACGACCTCTGCTTCTGACATTCTGAAAAGGATGCACACAACAATGAGTGATCGTATGGTGAAGAGAGAAGAAGAAAGGCACAGGTTCACTTTAGCTTTCAGAATGGCAAGAAGATTCAATGACAACACTTCATCAACAGAAACTGAGCTCGCAGAAGAAGTCATCAAACAACCTCCAACAGAGGTTACAGAGCAAGTCAAGCCAACAGAACCATCGCCACAAAAGTCCTCTAAATCACAATCGTCAAAATCCACAGAGGCAACCTCTATCAAACCAACAGAAGTGCCAACCTCAAAACCCACAGAAGCAACAGGTTCTGCCACGACAATAGCAAAAGATAAGGGCAAAGGGATACTGACAGAAGAGCCAAAGAAGAAGAAAACATTGCCAAAGCCAACAGAAAAACTAATGAAGAGTGCGTTTGACGCCTTTCAAACCCCAAAACCCGAAGAAGTTGACTGGGCACATGGATTGAAGCCTCTGTCAGAAATTCCTCTAGCTGGTAGAGCTGCAGAAGTTGTTCAACAGATGGAGAGTCTCAGAAGACAAATTCCACGACCTGGTCCAACACATGAAGAGATGGAAGAAGTGGTATACAAATACCTCTACAAAAAATCCTATCAGACAAATCATCCAGTAGATCATGTGACAGATCCAAGGATCAGAGAAGAATTTGAGAACATCTTCACAAGAACAAAGCCAAGAGCCAAAGCAGATGTCTTCTCAATTCACAAAATCAAAAAGGTGATCTTCTGCAGATTCTCCTTCACAAGAACCTATCCAAGGGTCAGGTACAATCTTTACAAAGTCAGAAGAGAGAACAATTCAGAATCTACCTTCGCTGATGCTGACTTAAGAAACATCAATCCTTACGATCTACCTGACCTTCTGCAATGGACAAAAGACAACTACAACACAGAGCCTAATACCAGAGCCTATCAAGTGTTGAGAAAAGCGATGAGGGAAAAGCTTCTGCTATACAGCATGATAGATTTTCAGCTGGGAAAGGATCTTGGTCTCAAACATCTAGATCTACGACCACCAGAAGATCGCTGCCCACCAGACGCTGTGCCCCAACTCAATCATCAGAGAACCAAGATTTGGGTTAGTATTTCAAAACCCACAACACCAGGTTAAACTTTTTGTACTCATGGATTGTCAGAAGTACGCAATCAGTACTCTGAGCAAATTCAGAGCAAGCCTTGTAAAATACAGAGGTACAGAGAAAATGGATAGAGATGATGCAGATACTTTCATCAGAGAAATAGACTCAACAATCCGCCTAAGAGAACTCTGCATCAGATTCTACAAAGAGATCAGAAAAGTCGGCAGAGACAACAGAAGCTACAACGATTTCAAAGATGCCAAAATCTGATTCTCAGACCTCCAATCTCTCCAATCCATGGTAACTTTGTCACAAAATCTGATTCTTAGCCAAACTTAACTCAAGTTCAAATTTTTTATTTTTCACTACTTAGGGGGAGATTGTTAGCTTCAATCTTCCTAATCATAGAAGTATTTAGAAGTAGTGAAAAATAGGCTAAGTGAAGAAAGCCTCTTACAGAGGCTCTGCCGACATTACCGAGAAATCAAGGTCAAGAAGCTACAGAAGCAGCAGAGGCTTCCTACAGAAGCTCTGTCATACGCACAAAGAAGACCAAAGACTCGGAATCCGGCGAAGACTGCTGCACAGAGGACCAGACCGCAGAACCTCTGTAATTCATTACAGAACCTCTGTGGTCCTCAATGAAGACTTGGAAGATATTACTGAATACGTTCATCAACTTGCATGAAAAAGTACTGTCAAAACACGTGTCAAGCTCTGAGTGGACTCAATAGGGCAAGGTACAAAATAGACGTCTGCGCCATTTAATGCATTTACCAAAAGTACATCTGCTCCATTAAATGCGCATGGCTCAAACAACTGCTCACACCATCCAGTCCACTGTTCACACCATCCAGTTTATTATTCATGCCGTAAAAGGAACAGTGACCTACTTCATCGTCTTCTAAGAGTAGTATAAAAGGAAGTCTCATGTTGAGATCTTCCTAAGGGACGAAAACAAAAGGAATCACTAATACTCTCAAGCTTTATTGTCAAATATCTGAGTGTTATATTCTCACACACACCAACAGTTATTAATCTGTTCTTCGTGTTGTTATTATATATTGAATGACAGTAACTATTCAAGAAATCCTTTTCATTCTTTACTGTTTTCTTTATATATGTGCGTTCTAATATCTATCAAACATATCTGTTAGTTTAATACGCTTCCGCATCAAACTCTAAACTCCACTAATAGATTGTTAATCTCGATTAAGTGTATCTGGGATCCAACAGAACTTGTTAGGCTTTATGTAATTGGCTAGTAAAGCGATATATGTGTTTTAAATTGTTTCAGATACTGTGGAGGAGAAGTGAAAGATATAATCTTTTTAAAAGAAGCTTGCGAGCGTGTTTGATAAGCAAAACAGGTGAGTTTTACTTTAAAAACGTTTTTAACTGGAATACATATACGTATGATTTGGGAATGTGCTAATTGGTGATTATGTGTTTATATGTGCGATATATGTGAATTATAATAGATTGAGGTATTATATTTACATGAGTATTATAATGTGTTATAATACGTTGGTCGGGCTTAGGACCGGTGTGTTTGGCTATAGAATCCGTATAGCGTTGTTTGGATGTAGATGTTGTACAGCGTTGTAAATTATTAGTTGGCTTGCAACCAACTAATATGCAACCAACTAATATGGCCAGGAGGAATGAGAAGGGAAGGTACATGATGTGTGAATTCAAATTGATATATATGATCGTGCTGTGTGATTTATATAAATAGGGTTTATATAAACGATTTCAAACTAACAGGGATTTATCTCACTTAGACCATTAGGTCTAACCCTCATTTTGTTTTAAAATATGTATTCCAGGTGGCGGATCGGGTAAAAGCAAGTAATTAGAGTAATCGAGGGGTGGCTTTTGTGAAGGAACATATGATGAAGATTTTGGAATGTTTAGCAGTTGTAATTTAATAACTTAATGTTATGTATGTATTTAGTATAAAGTTTGTAGTAGGATGGCTTCTTCTGATTGTAAAAGACTACGGGACCTTACTTGTAATATAATGTTTTGTTTGTTATATCAATGTTATGTTACTTTGTGTGAATTGTTTAGTATATGGGAATTGGGTTGTTACAATATGATCGGTTCAAATCTCTAATCAACAAGTGCAAGAAGTTCGGAATCCACAAAACTTCTGAGGAAAACAATGTCATGTTCCTAAAGGGTCTCAATGATGAATGGCTCCAGTTGTCTATGTCTCTGCAAACAAATCAAGTCTTAAACTCCTGGACTCTGTCAGATCTCTATGGAACGTTGGCAGCCCAAGAGCCTCAGATTGCACAAGCAAAAGTTCAAATCAGTGCACCTCTTGCGCTGGTTAGTAAGGCTACAGAAGATAAAGAGAATCCGAAAAAGGAAAAGGTTGTGGAAGAAAAGAAGAAGAAGAAGATCTTGATCGTTGATAGTGAAGAAGAGGAGGTGGTAGAAGAAGAGTAGGCAAATATGGCCTCGATAGCTAAATCATTAGCTCTTTTGACAAGGGAATTCAGCAGAGGATACCAGAAGAAGTCTGGTAATGAACGCTACGAAATCGATGATCGTGGAAGAGAAGGGTCAAATGACAAGAACGACAGAGGTGTCGACCAACAGAGGTCGAATGACAGAAATGACAGAGGTGGTGGCCGACAGAGGTTGGACGACAGAGCTGGCAACGGTTCCCAGAACCAAGGATGTTTTAACTGTGGCAAGCCAAGCCATTATGCCGCTGACTGCAGGAGCAAACCAAACTGCCTACAGAGGGACTCTGCTTACTATAAAAAGAAAGCGGAGTTTTATGCTCAAAAGTCGCTGATGGTGAATCCGGAGAACTGGCTGTCTGACGAATCATCTGATGAAGGCGACAAAAACGCCTTGTTCTGTGGAATGGCAGAGGTCAGCTTATCCGACTCCGATAGTGAGGTATCCACTTCTGACTCTAACTCTAGTCAAGCAGAAGCTGATTTGCTTAAACTAAATATTGAATACACAGAACTTAAAAAGACCTGCGAAAATGTTAAAAAGAAGCTTACCTTCTTTGAGAGAGAAGCTAGACTTCTCACTCAAGAAAAGGCTAAAATCTTTCAAGAAAAGGAAGAAATTGAAACAAACTGGAACAAACACCTAAATTCTTTGAAAGAAAAGATTTCTGAACTTAACTCTGCATTAAAAACAAAATCTAAAGAACTTATGGACGTTGAGATCGACATAATGAACATTCTAGCTCTTAAACATTATTTTCAAAAGGAAAGAGAAGTCCTCTGTCAAGATTTACTCAGAAGAGATTTGTTAATAAAGAAATATCAAGATGCACAGAAGGTGTACGAGAAAATTAATACACAAATTGAGAGACGGGGAATTGTCTTCTGTGATATAGAACCATATACCGGAAACAAAAGAAACAAATCTCTGTCATCTCTATTTCTCACTGGAAGTACAAGAAAAACTGGTTTTCCAAATCTACTCTCTGTTAGCAAAAGGCGAAAAGTCTTTGGGGAAGCTCATATAAGGAAACCTTTGAAAATGATAAATGTGTGGTTTGAAAACACAGATTTACCATCTTCAGCCTCTATCAAAAGAGGTTCCAAACCTAAGAAGTATCTGAAAACTCAAGATCAGATAGGAATCTTTAAGTTTGGTGAACCCGAGACTCAATCCCAGGTTGCCTTTGTCTGCACTATAGATTCTGAGAATAAACTATCGGCAGAGGCACCTGAGTTCTTGCCTGCTTCCACAGAAGAAAAACTAACTCATATTTCTGAAAAGAAACTATTGGAAATCGGTGAAAACAACTTTTATGAAAGCTCCAGTACTTCAAATATTAGTCACAATCTCTCTGAGGAAACCATGATGAACACCTCTGTTGACTTGGAAAATAAACAAGAAAAGGATGAAAGTGAGTATAGCACATGCTCTGAAAGTCCAGCCTCTGTCGAAAGAGAACAAAGTGACTCAACCTCTGTATATGAGGACGACTCATTTTCTGACGAATCTGAGTCTGACTCTAAGTCAGAGATAGTACCTTGTGACTCAGAGGATTTTAAACTATCCTCTGGAGTTCTTAACAGAACTATTCCTCCTAAGGAGAAAATCACAAGAGTTCCTATCTGTCCAGATTTTTTGGACATGTGTATACAAGCCAAAACCTCTCTTGAGCTTGAGAAAATCAAACAACAGAAGAAAACGTCCTCTCAAAATCCAACAAGTTCAAAGATTTCAAAACCCTCAAAGCCTATTAAAGAAAAACTAACATGGCAACATAAGGGAAAATGGGTTGAAAATAACAAATCTTTTTCTTCTGTGACAGTGAAACCTACAAAAGTTCACCACAGAAGGGGTCCACAGAAGGCTGCTCTCAACAAAGGATTTTGCAAACAACAATCTAGCCTACATAGGTCTTCTTGTAATAGGAAGTCAAATGTTAGGATAGAATGTAATGCCTCTGTCCCCCCATTTAATGTTTTCAATGAAAAGTTCAAGCAAATCTCTTCGCATATTAATTATTGTCATTGCTTTGATCTCATGCATCAATTAAGCCAACACTTCGCAAGTCCACACTGTTTCCTCTCTGCACCCAAAAGGAATGCTAAATTCAAGGGTAAGAAGAAACAAAATGGCTCTTCAATAGAAGCAAAAACCAAACCCAAGAATGCTGAGGCAAACTTGAAGACCCCTAACAAAACTGGACCCATTTGGATATGGGTACCTAAAACTCTCTGATTGTCTTGCAGAAGCAGTATGTGCAAATCTGGTATCTTGACTCCGGATGCTCGAGGCACATGACTGGCGACAGAGGTCAACTATCCTCCTATAAAGATAAACTCGATGGAGGATCTGTGACCTTTGGTGACAACAAGAAGGGGTATATAAAAGGCTACGGAGTCATCAAAATGGAAAACATAAACGTATGCAAAGTTGCATATGTGGATGGCATTAAGCACAATCTTCTCAGTGTTAGCCAACTCTGCGATACGGGATTCGACGTAATGTTCAAAAGAACCTTCTGCTCTCTACAAGGTGAGGACATAGGAGTCGAACTTCTGCGAGCCGAACGAAGAGGCGATCTTTACCTCATAAACTTATGTGCCAAGAACAAGGAAGACAAGCTCTGCCTTGTTGCCAGTAAAAGCGAAGAAGCCTTGTTATGGCATAACAGGCTCTGCCATCTAAACTTTCATACTCTAGATAAGCTTGTTAAACTTGATCTAGTCAAAGGTCTGTCAAATGTTAAATTTAATAAAGATCATTTATGCTCAGCTTGTGAAATGGGAAAACTCAAAAGAGCTTCCCATAAAGGCAAGACTGATGTGTCTTGCCCTAGGCCTCTGTACATGCTTCATGTTGACCTCTGCGGTCCAATCGCTACACAGAGCCTAGGTGGCAAGAAATATATACTTGTTTTGATCGATGAATATTCAAGATTTACATGGGTTGAATTTGTCAGAAAGAAATCAGATGTTCCAAACATTCTGATAAATTTAATGAAAAAGATCCAAGTTCTGTATGAGTGCAGGATTCCGAAGCTAAGAAGCGACAATGGCACATAATTCAAAAACTCTGTCATTGAAGCCTATGTTACAGAAGAAGACATATCACAGAACTTCTCTGCTGCATGTACCCCACAACAGAATGGCGTGGTTGAACGAAAGAACCGCACGCTTGTGGATGCTACAAGAACTATGCTGACATCATCTGGATTACCAATGACTTTTTAGGCAGAAGCAGTATCAACTGCATGCTACACCCAAAATCGATCAACCATTGTAAAGAGGCACATCAAGACACCGTATAATTTGATCAACAAAAGGCGACCAAACATCAAATTCGTTCATGTATTTGGATGCAAGTGCTTCATCTTAAATGATAGAGAAGCAAGAGGAAAGTTTGAGGTGAAAGCAGATGAAGGAAAGTTCAAAGGATACTCTGCCACTTCAAAAGCTTACAGAGTGTACCTTCTGAAGTCTCGATCCATCGTAGAAAGCATCAATGTATCTTTTGACGATTCCTTTCAAAAGACTTCTGAACAAGTCAGTTCAGAACTCGGTCTAAAGAAGGAATCCTCTGGCATCTCACCAACAAGAGAAGTAGACCTAAATATGCTATTTGAAGAGATGTTCCACGACGATTTTGATCCCTCTGCCAGAGCTGCCAGAGCCTCTGGAGAAACATCTTCTGCAGGCCAGACTAAGTCAGGTATATCTCTAACTGGTCCATTAAATACTTCATCCTCTTCTGTGAATCATACAGATGCACGTGTTGAGGGGGAGCCAACAGAAGATGAAACGACCAAAGATTCAACAACAGGGGCTCCTGAAATACCTACTCCAGCAACTACAGAGGAATCAATACCAGAGGAAAACGAAGACTCAGTCTCTACATCATTAGAGGAACAAATTCCAGCTCATATTCCAATAACCCCACAAGTTGGAATACCAACTTCAAGCACAGAAGTGCCATCAACTACAGAGGTTGCGCAAGAAACAACAAATGCAACCTCAGAAGTTCTACTTGATGATGCAAATGACCATCTCCCCAGGACTACCAAGTGGACTATGAGTCATCCTCAGACCCAAATCATTGGCAATCCTTCTGATAAAGTTAAAACAAGATCAGCCACTGCTAATTTTTGTTTCTTTACAAATTTTATCAGTATGATCGAGCCAAAAAGAATCTTTGAAGCCCTAGATGATCCAAACTGGGTAGATGCTATGCAAGAATAGCTTCTACAGTTTGAGAGAAACAAGGTATGGACCCTAGTACCTCTGCCACGAGGAAAACAAGCTATAGGGACAAAATGGGTCTTCAGAAATAAGAAGGACGAGGATGGGGTGGTCATAAGAAACAAAGCAAGATTGGTGGCCAAGGGATATCGCCAAGAAGAAGGCATTGATTACGATGAAACCTTTTCCCCTGTCGCACGACTCGAAGCAATAAGAATCTTCTTAGCCGTCACAGCCCACAGAGGTTTCAAAGTTTTTCAAATGGATGTAAAATATGCTTTTCTGAATGGTGAAATCCAAGAAGAAGTATATGTCCAACAACCACCAGGTTTTGAAAGTTCCAAGTACCCAAAATACGTGTACTACCTCGACAAAGCTCTATATGGACTGAAACAGGCTCCAAGAGCATGGTACGAAAGACTTTCAACCTTTCTTCTCAATGATGAATTCGACAGAGGTACGACCGATACTACTTTGTTCTACAAAAGAAAAGGTGGTGAGATTCCGCTTGTAAAGATTTATGTGGATGACATTATTTTTGTGTCTACAAATGCACAACAGTGCAAAAATTTCAAAAAACTCATGCAAAGTGAGTTTGAAATGAGTATGATGGGAGAATTAACTTTCTTCCTCGGACTCCAAGTAAAACAATCATCAGAGGGAATTTTTATAAATCAAGCTAAATATGTCTCTGACATACTTTCAAAATACAGCCTCTCTGATGCCTCTGTAATGAAGACCCCAATGGCCACTGGAAATAAATTATTCTCAAATCCAAATGGCACATCTGTAGAGTGCAAACTCTACAGAGGTATGATTGGGTCCCTTTTATACTTAACCACAAGTAGACCTGACATAATGTATGCCACATGCCTCTGTGCAAGAGATCAAGCTAACCCAAAGGAATCCCACTATATTGCTGTAAAGAGGATCTTCAGATACCTTAAAGGGACCAAAAATCTTGGACTCTGGTATCCGAAGATCTCTGGTTTTGGTCTTAAGGCTTACACAGATTCAGATTATGGAGGATGCAAGCTTGATCGAAAGAGCACCTCTGGGAGTTGTCAATTCCTGGGTGGTAAACTAGTCAGCTGGACTTCGAAGAAGCAGAACTGTGTGTCTACATCTACAGCAGAAGCGGAATATGTTGCTGCTGCTAGCTGTTGCTCTCATGTTTTGTGGATGTAAACTCAGCTCAAGGACTATGGGTACAACATATACAAGATTCCCATCCTCTGTGATTCCAAAAGTTCCATAGCAATCTCTGCCAATCCAGTACTGTTAGGTCTATGATCTTCATACAATCCAAGTATTAGCAACAAGATGAGGAAGATCATTATTAGAAAAGTAAAACTAACCTAGAGAGAACACAAAGAGATTTAATGTCTACCTCTTGTATTATGAATTCACACCTTACAATATTACATTATTAATATCGATATTCGTTATCACTTTCTGAAGCATCATGTTGAACATGGCACAATCTAAATGCACTTTGTGTCCACTGAATACCAGCTTGCAGACTTATTCACCAAGGCACTAGATGAAAAAAGATTCCTTTTCTTGGTGGGTAAGTTGGGAATGATAAACATGAGTTGAATCCTCTGTAAGTAAGATTTGATCTTCTTGTAAATATGTATATATATTTAAACTCTTCTGTATGTAAATTATTAATCATCAAAAGTTCTGTAACCTACAGTAGCTTCTGTGGGATTGCTCAGAGTATGGAAATCTCTACAGAACCTCTGTAGATATTGACCTATGTTTTGTGCACTACTTATCTCATTTGATCCAAGCATAGGTCAAGGGGGAGCAGAAGGTGACCTTGAATTGATCTACAGAGGTTGATCATTCAAGGGCGAGCCAAAGAAGAGATGTGATCAACCATATCTACAGAAGTCAGGTATTTTTGCCGAACAAAGGAGAACCAAAGGTGAGTAACTCGTACAAATTGTTAGCCCCAAGTATCTCTTATGTAAAAGTATTGAAAATATTATCAAGTCAGAAGACCAACAGAGATCAAGCAGAAGACTTAGAAGAAACTCATCAAGAAGACCAACAGAACTCAACAGAGTTCTGGTGGAACCAACAGAGCTCAACAGAGCTCTGGCAGAAGATCAATAGAAGAACTGTTCATACCCAAAGACAAACAGAGCTCTAGTCTAATGAGCTCTGGTGAAGTGAATACCTTTGTGGTGCCTAAGTCTCGTAAGAAATCCTAAGTGTCAGACACGTGTCCATACTTTCCACGTATGCCCTAAAGAAAGGAGACACACTTTCCACGTGTCATTCTAGGGCACGATAGTACACTGTCTACACTTTATCAGGGCTATAAATAGTGAGGTAGTGGAACAAACGATGGTAAGCTTTTGGAAGAATAGTTTTCCACAATTGTAAAAGCACACACTGCAGTATTCCATAGCGCTATCTCCGTACGATATTGTGTCCTGTGAGATTTCCGAACACACACTTGAACGTGTTCTTGGTGTGATTCATTATCAATATACGAGCAACTTTTATACTTGATCTTGTTATCATTATTACTGTTCTATATTTTATACTCACAGTTATTATATCGTTTACACAATCACTCACATTAATGGCTTTATTTAATATGCTTCCGCTAAATATTTTCTTACCATTATTGTGATGCAAAGTGAATCTGGGAACCTACAGTTGGTATCAGAGCCTGCTTTATTTTCTTAAATCAAACAATCCAATCTACCAAGGTTGATTCACTGTTGTTGATTGTGTGTGTGTTTCAAAGCTTCCTAGTATACTCTATTTTACAGTTTACTAGTTTAAAAGTTATTATATCTCTCATTTAAGCTTTCCAGTTTAGTTTAAAGATCTTATCTACTGTTCATTACTGTTCCATTGGTTACTGTTCACTTACTTTCAACTTATTCTCTTTCAAAATCGTTTGAAACCATTATACTCTGTTTTTCTAAAAAATGGCTAACAACATCAATGCCATTTATACTGCTGGTTATCTGACCAAGCCTCTTACTCTTCTTAGAGATGAATATCCTCAATGGAAGATTAGGATGGTTAACTTCCTTGATGGGATGGATAGAGATTTAATACATTCTGTCATGGATGGACCTTGCAAACCCATGGTTTTGGTTCTACGTGTACCCGCAACAGAAACTACTGCTGAGATTCCTGCTTATCTTAAACCTAAAACCATCGGGTTTACTGATGAAGAGAAACTTCAAATGGAAAATGACCTTAAGGCAGTTAGACTTTTGATTATGGCCATTCCTAACGAAATATTTCAAGAACTAGATTCATGTGTTACTACTAAGGAAATCTGGGATCAGCTTCTTAATCAACTTGATGGTGGAATTAAGACCCAAAAGAACAGAAGGACCCAATGTATAAATGAATACAATGATTTCAAGGCACTTCCTGAGGAAACCTTACAACAAACCTACAACAGATTTAATGTGTTGATAAACAAATGCAAAAAATGTGGGGTTGTTAGGTCGAAGGAAGATAACAATGTTCTGTTTTTGAAAAGTTTAAATGATGAATGGTTGAATCTGTCCATGTCTTTACAAGCTAACCAGGATCTAGATGCATGGTCTCTAACTGATGTGTATGGCACTCTCGCCGCACAAGAGAAGGATGTTGTCAAACAAAAGGGCAAATCTACCATTGCATGTCTAATTGCTTTAGTTTCAGAGTCAAAGAATACCACTGAAGGAAAATCCAACAGAGAAAGTTCTAGCAGAGATAAGAAGAAATAGAAGAAGAAGGGTAAGAAGAGTCTGGTAGCAGAAAGTGATGCTAAAGAAAGTTCATCAGAAGATGATGACATAAATGCTTTTCCTAAATCTCTTGCATTAATCAGTCAAAAATTTAACAAGAGATTTGGCAACAGAGCATTTGACAGAAGAGGTAGATACGAAAGAGAAGGGAAGGATGAGAACAGAGGTTATGATGTGTTAGGAAACTGAAGTTGTCCTTAATATTAGAAAGTTTTGTAAAGCAATAGTTTTATTAATGGGCTTATGCTTAAGCAGTGTAACAAGTGATGTAGACTATAAATAGGACATGTAATGTAGTTTGTAATAACATGTTTCATAATACAAGATGTAGCCTTCTAATCACTTTGTGTTCTCTCTAGTTTAGATTTACTTTTCTAATAAAGCTTCTACATCTTCTTGTTACTAGTTCTTGGATTGTTGAAGATCATAGACCTAACATGATGCACAACAGAACTACCAGAACAGAGCTCCACAAGAATAAGGACCGCAACCACAACCTCAACATAAGTATAATGCTCCAGTTCCTCAGAAAACTGATGTTGCCCAACCCATCAACCAGAATGATGGACGTTGCTTTAGATGTGGCAAACCTGGGCATTTCTCTGCTAATTGTAGAGGTAAATTGGTAAAAGACCAGGATTACTATAAGAACAAATACAAGTACAATTACAGAGAGAGAAGCTACGTTGCTGAGATGGAGAATTGGATATCTGATTCATCCTCTGACGATGAACCAGAGCAAGCCAACTTCTGTGGAGTCGATGTGGATGATGAGAGTTTGGGAGAAGAGGTTGATTGGATGACCGGAGAGAAGTTAGAAAGAATGACAGAAGAAGATTTGGTTCATGCGTTTGCTCTTACTGTGACAGAGCCAGACAACAGAGTGCTGGAGACCACCATACCCAGTGCCAAGGTATGTTCTTCTGAATCTAAGTTCGACTCTGAGTTGGAAATGCACGTTTCTTTGCTAACAGAAGAATTTCAACTCTTGAAACAAAAGCTTTCTGAAGAGAAAGAGTTAAGAAAGCAAGCTCAGAAGGATCTGTCCTTCTACAGGAGAGAGAAAACTCTCTTAGAACAGGAAAAGGAAGAAATATTCAAAGAGAAATATGAGCTAGAAATCTTACAACAGAAGAAGGAAAGCATCTTTTCTGAAAAGGTTAAAGAGTTTGAAAATGTTTTGAAACAAAAGTCTGAAGAGGTTAAGAAGTCTGAAACTGAAAGACTTAACTCTGTTGCTTTAAAAGATTATTTTCAAAGAGAAAGGGAGGTTTTACATCAATCCCTGCAGAGAAAAGAAATTCAAATCAAGGAGTACCAAGATGCACAAGATGTGCACATTAAGATAAACTCACAGATGGATACACAAGGTCTTGGTTTCTCTGACCTTGCTCCCTATAACGAAAAGAAGAAGCCATCTCTGTCCTCTGCTTTTTGTGTTGGGAAAATCCAAGAGGATGTGATCTCTGGTACTGCTGCTTTCAAAAGAATCAAAACCTCAGATGTTTTCAAAAGAACCAGAAGACTTGACTACAGGAATGTTAGCTATGACTCCTTGAATCATGAAAAGGTTATTAAACCATCTGAAAAGTTCATTCTTGATCAAGGAAGAGCTAGAATCATACTTCCTAACTCTGTTAATAGTCTGGATCCAAAAGAGATTTTTAATTTCAACTCTTTTAAGGGACAGGAGTATGTTACTTATGTGGATGAGTCCTCTGTTGATAAAACACAAAGCGAGCTCAACCCTGAAGCACCAGTCTTCTCTCCTTCCTCTGAAT
Organism: Saussurea involucrata; assembly: GCA_033807775.1. NCBI lineage: Eukaryota > Viridiplantae > Streptophyta > Magnoliopsida > Asterales > Asteraceae > Saussurea > Saussurea involucrata. Next base: position 119,192,170 of record CM066322.1, read on the forward strand.
CAATCAGAACATCATTTGAAGAGGATATTAAAAGAATTCTTGAGGAAAATGCTGTTTCTGATGCTTTAAAACCAAAGTTGAGAAAGTTTAAGTCTACTCAAGCTAATACCTCTGTGATACCTCAGGTGTCTAACACCTCCACCAGAGACTTTCAGTGCTCTGACAGTGACTCTGATTCTGAGGTAGATGAACATATTTTTTGTGGTCAAAAGAAAGTTTTGCATAAACCAAAGCAGATGCCCGCAGGATGTTTTGATTTGAAAAAGGATGTCTCATTTTTCAAGAATCAATCAAGATTCATACCAGTAGCTGATTTTGACAACAAAGGCATCAAGACTCTTGCTTCTAATGTAGTAGAAGTAGAGAACGAGAGAAAGCCTAAAATATTCCAGTGAACAACACCTCAGTTCCCTTTGCTTTTAAACCAGTCAGGTTTACACCAGAACAGAAGGGAAAATGGATAGTCAATGACAGACCTATTCCCAATTCTGGTGTAAATCAAAGAAATTCTTTTTGGTCATGTGAGTCAGTTCCAAAGAAAAACAACTTTGTGTCAAGAGAGTTTGTTTCAAGGAACAACAGCTTTAAGAAACCAAATCAGGACAAAATGTATGGTCCTAAAGTTTTTCAGAATCAAGCACCATTCAAACAACAGTTTTTGAATAAAAACAGCAATGTGCACCAATTATCTTCATGTTCTATCAACTGCAATTGCATTCAACTATTGTTAAAACTGCAAAACCATATGAATGGTCCCCACTGTGTTCTGAATCAGTCACCTCAAAGGAATAATCCCATGACTGTTCAGAATGCACAGAAAAAGACCTCTGGCACATCATCAAAGAATGAAAAGCCAGTAGGAAAGACTGTTAACACCTCAAAGCCTAACAAGAAAGGACTCATCATGCAATGGGTACCTAAAAGGAACTAATCTGTCTTGCAGAAACCTCATGTGCAGATCTGGTATTTAGATTCCGGATGCTCTAGGCACATGACGGGCAATAAGGAGCTGCTAACTTCTTTCCAGAACAAGAAATGCGGTGACCTTCGGAGGAGACACATGGTGGACAAATTAGAGGTTATGGTACTTTAGTTAATGGTGGTGCTTCAGTTTCTGAGGTTGCTTATGTTGAGGGATTAAATCATAATCTGCTCAGTATAAGTCAACTTTGTGATCATGGGTTCGATGTCAATTTTAGGAAGAAGTATTGTTCCTTGTTGCTTTCCGAGTCTGGTCAAGAACTTTTAAGAGCTGAAAGAAAAGGCAATCTGTACAAAATGAACTTTAATCCAAAACAAGGAACTACAACAGAAAAACTCTGTTTAGTCTCTTTGAAAAATGAAGATGCCTGGCTCTGGCATAAAAGGTTTGCCCATTTGAACTTTTCAAATCTTGACAAGCTCGTGAAATTGAACTTAGTAAAAGGACTTCCTACGCTAAAATTTGACAAAGACCATCTCTGTTCTGCTTGTGAGCTGGGTAAGATGAAAAGATCTTCACACAGAACTAAGAGTGATCACAATTGCCCAAGACCTTTGCATATGCTTCATGTGGATCTTTGTGGTCCAATCTCTGTGCAAAGTCTGTCGGGTAAGAAGTATATTCATGTGCTAATTGATGAATTTTCTAGATATACATGGATTGAGTTCATCAGAGTAAAATCTGATGTCCTAGAAATTCTGATAAGTTTGTTGAGAAGGATACAGGTTCTGTTAGGTCTCAAAATTCAAAAGTTGAGAAGTGATAATGGGACAGAGTTTAAGAATGCCAGAATAGATGCCTATCTTTCAGAAGAAGGAATCTCCCAGAACTTCTCAGCTGCCAGAACTCCACAACAGAATGGAGTAGTGGAGAGAAAGAACAGAACTCTAGTAGAAGCCGCAAGAACCATGTTGGCCGGTTCTGTCCTTCCCATCAACTTCTGGGCAGAGGCAGTCTCAACAGCCTGTTTTACCCAAAACAGAGTTGTAATAGTGAAGAGATTTAAGAAGACTCCCTATGAACTCATCAACAACAGAAGGCCAAACGTGAAATATTTTCATATTTTCGGCTGCAAGTGTTACATCTTGTATGACAGAGAACATCTGGGTAAATTCGACAAGAAGGCGGACGAAGGAATCTTTATTAGTTATTCCTTAACCTCTAAAGCTTACAGAGTCTACAATACCAGAACCCGTGTTATTCAAGAAAGTGTAAATGTGTCCTTTGATGAAAGTACATCAAGTTCCCCTGATCGAAAATCAACAGAGGGGACACAGAATGAGCAGAAGAAACCAAGTTCTTCTAAGACAAGGGAAGAAGATATCAATCTTGTGTTCGATGATTTCTTCGATGATGATGACTCCTCTGTCAACATCAACAGAGGCAATCAAGCTCAGAATTCAACAGAACAGAATCTGACAGGTACAACTCTTACTGGCCCCTCCAATACTTCACCATCTACTTATCTGTCTACATGTGTTATTCAGATGAATGAGGAACCACAATCAAATGTAGGAGAACCTGAACTAGAGCCATCATCACCTCTGCTAACCAATATTGGCAGAGACTCCCTATTTGAAAGCTCACCTTCACAGAGCCCTGTTGGTAACTCACAGAGAAATGAGGCCACTCTCCAAAGTTGTGTGACACAGAGCCCTGGTGCCAATCCACAGAGCTCTGATGCTGAAGATCGTCTTTTCCCATCAGAAGCACAAACCCCTCCTGTTGTCCATGCTCCCATGACAAGATGGACAAAGGATAACCCCCATCCTCTTATAATTGGTGCTGCTGAAGATGGTGTAAAGACAAGATCGGCCACAATCAATGAAGCTTTCTTTGTAAATTTTCTAAGAATGATTGAGCCAAAGAAGATTTCTAAAGCCGTTGAAGATCCAAACTGGATAGAAGCTATGCAAGAGGAGCTTCTGGAGTTTGAAAGAAACAAAGTTTGGTCCTTGGTTCCACTTCCTCAAAATAAGACTGCTATTGGAATCAAGTGGGTGTTTAGAAATAAAAAGGATGAAGATGGGATTATCATCAGAAACAAAGCCCGTCTGGTTGCAAAGGGATATTGCCAAGAGGAAGGTATTGACTATGACGAAACCTTTGCTCCTGTGGCTAGGCTAGAAGCAATCAGAATCTTCTTAGCCTATGCTGCTCACAAGGGTTTTAAGGTCTATCAGATGGATGTGAAGTCTGCCTTTCTGAATGGCAAACTACAAGAGGAAGTTTATTTCCATTAACCACCTGGCTTTGAAAGTTCAGAGTTTCCAGACCACGTTTACAAGTTAGACAAAGCTCTGTACGACCTTAAGCAAGCTCCCAGAGCCTGGTATGAAATTTTGTCCAACTTTCTGTTGACCAATCACTTCGAGAAAGGTACTGTCGATACAACTCTATTCGTTAGAAGGTACGAAAATGATATAATTCTGGTGCAAATATACGTTGATGACATTATTTTTGGGTCTACACGGCAAGAGTACTGTGATAGGTTTGAGGATTTGATGAAAAGCGAATTCAAAATGAGCATGATGGGAGAACTTTCTTTCTTCCTTTGTTTACAAGTAAAACAATCCATCAGAGGGACTTTCATAAGTCAGTCCAAATACATCTCTGATATTTTGAAAAAATATAAGCTCAACAATTCAAATCCAATGAAAACTCCTATTGCCATTGGAGTTAAACTTGACTCTGACCTTAAAGGTGAACCTACAGATGTCAAGAACTACAGAGGCATGATAGGGTCACTTCTGTACTTAACTGCTAGCAGATCTGATATAATGTTTGCAACTTGTCTCTGTGCCAGATTTCAAGCAAATCCTAAAGAATCTCATTTGACTGCTGTCAAGCGCATATTTAAATATTTGAAAGGGACTCAATTCTTGGGTCTCTGATATCCTCTTAATTCTGGTTTCGAGCTTGTAGCATATACTGATTCATACTATGGAGGATGCAAGAATGACATAAAAAGTACTTCTGGTAGCTGCCAATTGCTTGGAGAAAAATTGGTGAGTTGGACATCCAAAAAACAGAATTGCGTATCAACTTCTATAGCAGAAGCAGAATATGTTGCTGTTGCCAGCTGTTGCTCTCAAGTAATATGGATGAAAACCCAACTCAAAGACTATGGCCTGGAGTATGGCAAAATTCCAATTTTGTGTGACTCCAAGAGTACCATCGTAATAACAGCTAATCCAGTTCAGCACTCCAAGACGAAGCATATCGACATAAGGTACCACTTCATAAAAGACCATGTTGAAAAAGGGACGATTGAAATGTATTTTGTTTCAACCGACTTCCAACTTGCTGAGTTGTTTACAAAAGCACTTGATGAGAGGAGATTTAACTTCTTAATCAACAAATTGGGTATGATGAACAAGTCCTCCTAACTCTGTTTAAACTCAACAGAGCCTCTGATGATCATACCAGAGCTCTGTAAAATAGTTGGGTAGGATAGTTCAACAGAGCTTCTGATGTTCACCAGAACTCTGTCATGCATACTTTTTCAACAAAGCTCAGTGAATTTGTCTGTATATATTTCTTGTTTGTATTTTTTTGTATAAAGTTTTTTTCTTTCAAAAGGCTTAAAAGAAAATCTTTCAAATAAGCCCATATTTTAAGGGGCAGCTTATAAAGGAAATTGTGTATAGTTTTAGGGGGAGCAAGTCAAAATTCAATTTCCAAATCCAAAATGACTACTTGTTGCGTACTTCTGACAGTCCATCTCTACGAACAACTTTGATTTACCAGAAGGATCTAGAAATACTAACCCGACCCTTGGATTTGTGATGATTGAGTTTGGTGTAGCAGAGGGAAGGCAGTAGTTTTCTGGTTGTTGAACGGTTAAGATTTTTACTCCAAGATCTTGAGCCAATTGGAAATCTACCATGTTGTATAGAAAAAGCTTCTCGCGTATGGCCTTTCTAATCACCATGTATGCTCTGCAAACTTCATCTGTTGTGAAGTTCTCTTTCGTCCAGTCCAGAAGGTCAGGAAGATCATAAGGATTTAGATTCCTAAGATCTGCATCTGCAAATTGGTTCTCTGATATGTCCTCTCTTTTGACCTTGTAGATGTTGTAAGAGAGTTTAGGCAAGGTTCTGGTTTTGGAGAACTTACAATAGATGACTTTGATGATCTTGGATGTTGAGAAGACTTCGTGTTTAGGCTTGGATTTTGTTCTGGTGAAGAGGTTTTCGAGGTCAGCACGGAAGTCAGGGTCTTGGATGGTTGGTTCTGATTGATCCATTATGCCCATTCTGCTGTATAAGTACCTGTATACCACTTCTTCCATTTATGGTGGTGGTGGTTGAGGTAAGGTTCTGCGCAGAGCATCTAGCTGGTTCTTGACTTCTGCTACTCGATCCTCTGAAGGTTTTGCATTTGGATCCAGAACAGGAATATTTGACAGAGGAGTTGTACCAAAAGCCCAGTCTTCTTCTTCTGGCTTTGGTGTCATAATAGCATCAAAAGAGCTCTTCATCAGTTTTTCTGTTTGAGGTTGATGCTTGGGCTTCTTCTTCTATGGTTCCTCTGTCATTATTCCTTTGCCCTTGTCTTTTGCCTTCAACTGATCTTCTTGTAGTGATGGGGTTGCCTCTGTAGGATTTGACGCTTGAGTCTCAGAGGGCTTTGTTGTTGATGTTTCTGTTGGTTTGAGGATTGCCTCTGTAGGTTTTGATACTTGAGTTTCAGAGGGCTTGATTGTAGGAGGTTCTGTGGGTGTTGCCTCTGTTGGATTTGACACTTGAGTTTCAGAGGGCTTGATTGGTGATTTGGGTTATGTTGGAGAGGTTTCGGGTGTTTTGCTCAGATATTTTCTTTTGTGAGCAATGGTTTTGGTTCTTGGGTTGGTTTTGGGTGTTGGGGAAGGTAGTTCGTCTTCGGAGGATGTCAGGAGTTGGAGCTCTTCTCGGATTTGGACGTCTTCTCCAAATAAAGAAGGAAATTTCACAGAGGTTGGTGTTGCCTCTGTGGTCTTCTGTTGTTAAACTTAGGTTGTTTCTGGTATTTGGGTTTCTTCAGGAATGGATTCCACAGAGATGGTTGTTGTCTATGTGGTTTTGTTTCTGCTTTGGGTTTCAGGTGTTTGGGTTGTAGCAGGGGTTTCTTTATAGACCATTTCCACAGAGGTGGTTGTTGCCTCTGTGTACTGTTGTGTTCTTTGTTGGGTTTGAGTTGGGGGTGCAGAGGATATTTGTTCTGTGGATACCGGTAGAACGTGTAGACCTCTGCTTGCAGCTATTTCCCTTTGTTTCTCCCCTCGATTCTCCCCCTCAGGATGATCTGATGGACCATGATGGTCATCATCAGAGTCATCCTGACCCTTATCTGTTATACCCTCTGCCCAGCAAGATGTATCTGGTTTCTTTTGAGGAGTTGCACCTGCGGCTATTAGTTTTGCGCATACATCATCACAGAGTCGAAAAAGAGTTTGGAGCTCTGCTTCTGTGTTATAGCGCATTCTGCCGACACTTTCTCTGAAGTCTTTCACGTAATTTGCGTTAGCAGCAGTGAAGGCAACGATTACTTCTGTCACTTGGTTGATTACCCCTTGTCCAAGCTCTGTCAGCTGAGCTCTGGTCATGTAGTCAGAAGGCTGCATGGCCTGAGTGTTTCTGATTGTTTGCTCTTTGACTTCTTCTAAGGCCTTCTTCAGGTCTTCAGGTGTAAGACCCTTAGATTTTGAGGATTGCTCTTTTAGTTGTTGAAGAAAGTGCTTGACAGACTCTTTGAAGGCAGAAGTTGCTGCTTTCCCGAATTCTTGAGCTGCAGAGGTAGTAGCAGTGTGTGTTGCAGTGGACTTCATCTGGGTTAAGGCGTTTTGCACCTCTGTAGACAAGGTGTCCATTTTGGTGTTCAGATCAAGGATTGCCCTGGATGTAGTTTCTGCAAAAGAATCAAAGGAGCTTTCCAACCCCTTTAATGTATTGTCCACATAGGTGACAAGGGTTTGGAACTCATCCCTTGATACATGTGAACTAGTTGTAACCTATGGAGGAACACATTCGTCCCCAGAGTGAGTCTCTATTCCTGAGACACCTTCTTTCGCCCTTGTTTTGATGTTGGGGGCGGAAGGATTTCCTTCAAATCCTTGAGCAGAAGCATCTAGTGCTTCAGACTCTACAGAAGTTCTGAGAATGACATTTTCTAGATCCACTCCAGAGGTGGGTACTAGATTATCCTTCTTTTGACTCGGAGACTTGTCTAGTGTCTCTCCGTCTTTGTGCACTCTAATCTCCTCTGAAGAGATGTTTGGACCTAGTTGTGTGCGTGTGGCAGAGGAAACAAATTTCTCTGCAAGGATTTCTGTTGTGATCTGGGGCAATAGATCACTTACTACGGATGAATCCTTTAGAGAGGATTCCCCTGGTACAGAGGATGAAAGAATTTCATCTGTCCGGATGGTTTGGGTTGGGGTCGAGCTGTGCGGCTCTTTTTCAATATTACCTTCTGCTGCTAGACCATCGGTAATAGAAGTGTGGGTTGCACTGGGAGATGGTTGTGGATGTGTGCCTTCTTCTTCTTCGGCATCTTTTTCCTTTTCTTTTTCTTTTTCTCCTTTTGCTCTAACCACATCTTCTGTGATCCCTTCTGTCACTACATCTAACCTAATCACTTCTTCTGCCTTCTTTTCTTCTGTTACCTCTTCTTCCCTTGGACCTAGGGAGTCGTATATAGGATGAGTACCAAAAAGTTTTTGTACATGGGGGTGCATAACATGTGTACTGTCAGAGGTAGAGATTACTTGCTCTGGGCTTCTTCTGTGAACATCAATGCCAGGTTGAAGGAAGGGGTTCTGCAGTATCTCTGGGGTCTCAGCCGGATTGTCTCTTGGAGTTTGGTCATCATTAGCTAAGTCTGAGTCAACTCCAGAGATTGTGAAATCGGGATCTTCTGTGTCTTCTTCGTTTTCAAGTGATAGAGCTTCTGCAGTCCATCCAGAAGTGTCAAGAGTGTTGGAAAATTCAGGACGTTGGAGGAAGTCAAAGAAATTCCCATGATGAGCATAGTTGAGAGGAGTTGGGGAATGCGCATGTGATTTTTGGGTTTGTTCTTCTGCGACTTCTTCTGTCACTTCTTCTGCCACTTCTTCTGCCACTGTATCCTCTGCAATTGTTTGCATAGGAGACAGATGTTTCCCTGTTTTCTTCTTGCTCTTTCTCCTCTTGGGTTTAGGTGCCCCTTCCTCTGAGGCTTTGGATTTTCTCTTCTTCTTTTCCTTTGGGGGGGAGAGGGAGGAGCAGATGATCCAACCTCTGTTGCATGAGGTTGTGATTGTTGAGCTTCGACAGCAGAAGTTGAAGTACCCTCTGTGGTTTTCCTCTTCTTTGTTTTCTTTTTAGGAGTTGAGGCAGAGAGTTTTTGTTTCTTTGAGGCAGAGTAGATGGATTTTCTCTAAGCACGAAATCTGGCTTGATTGTCTTCATGCTTCTGAAAAGCAGCTGCCCATTCTTCATCTGTCAACCTATCTAATACTTATGTACCTATGGGGACTCCAAGACGCGGGGGTGTCATAGGACTTGGTTCTGGAGTCCTATGATCGCGTATGTATTCTAATTCTAGTTCTTCGTCCCTTACATATCCCAGAAGTTTCTTTGGCAGAGGTCTGCAGTGTGGGTATCCATCAACATGTTCTGTTGAGCAGTTTTTGTTCATAGCATACATCTTGGTTGTTGGCCCCTCGATTGGCCATTTTTCGAGCAAGAGTATAGGCTCTAGCAGAACACCTAGAATTCTTTGAAACTGCAGAGGAGGTAGAGCTCCTGTTGTCTTTGACCTTTTCTGCTGGAAGGTGATCTTTCTGTCGATGGTGTTAACCATTTCTTGCATCATGAGTGTGGCGAAGTCCAGAGGTAGGTCATAGTAGACTCCGTACATGATGGATAGTATTTGGTGTGAGGATTGATCTGGACTCCCCACTTTTCCTGTTAGGCACCTGTTGAGTATTGAAAAGAGTGTATTCCACAGAGGTGGTAATCTGCATCTGCGGAAATCGTTTCTCTTTCTTAGGGTTGTGATGTACCCCAACATTTTGACAAATCTGCAGAGTTCTTCATTTGTGGATTCCTCTGCGAATTTCTTTAAGCCAATAAGACCTCTGGTGGGTAGACTGAACTCAAGAGAGAACATAGTTCTGTTGAACTTGAGTTCAAGCTATTCGGATTTATCTGGTTTGGAGATGTACCCTTTGATCTGTCGGTCTTCTGGATCAAATATGCAACTTTGCCATAATTGATTTATATATCTGGCAGGGATTTTGTCCACGGTTTTGGTCAGAAGAGGGTAGAGAATATGTTGTTTCAAAATATGGAGAAGTATAGCATGTTCTTTCCCAAAAGCGGTTCTTGAAGGAACAAGGTAGTGATTATTGGGTTATAAAGGTAGAATATTTGCAAAATGTTCATGTGCTAAGAAGTTTCTAAGGTGGGTGGTCGGAGCAAAATCTGCTTCATCGCCGGAGTTATCTTGCTCCAGGTTTTTGGCGATTTCAGGATTTTCTGAGTGTTCAGAGTGCTCAGGGGAGTTCGCCGGTGAGTGTGCAGGGGAGTTAGCTTGAGAAGAGGAGGCCATTTCTTGTATGAAGATACGAATTTTGCAGGTTTTTGCAATGGTTCGCCGGAGAAGAAAGTAAGTTCGTAAAGTTTTATGAGGAGAGGTAACTTGGGTTTTATACTGAAGGGTAACGGTTAGAATTCTGAAAAGGTAAATATATGGAAGTGAATAATATTTGGGGTCCGTACTTGAGTGTGAACGGCGGCTTCAACTTTCCAGAAGAACGTGTGTCGTGTACGTCCAGTAAAAATGAGACACGTCACCAGTGTCAGAGTATGACAGGACGTCGTGCGCGGCCCATTAATGCTAGGCGCGTGGGTTTCTTTTCCTCCATATGATTTTCACTCTCAGTAAAATAGCCGTCACTGTTACAGAATTTCCCAAATTTTTTGAAAATGACAGAGGCTCTGTAGTGGTAAGAGTTCTGTGGTTTTGAAACCTTTCTTTTCTATCTTCTGTTGCTTGCACCTTTACCAAAAGTATTTGAAAAAGCATTGGAGATGATCGATAGATTTTTAGAGTAGAAATTGTATTCACAAAGGTTTTGGAGCTCTGTCAGAGCCAGTAGAAGCTCTATAAGAGGAAATTTCTCATAACTAAAAATCTATTAAACTTTTTGATCATCCAAGTTTTTAATTGTTTTAAGAATTGTTTTTAGGACATATTTTGAAGTTGGTGTCCTAGAAAACTGTTTTGGATAAGGTTCTGTGCGAGTAACTCTTATTTTTGTCTAGGTTAATCAACAGAGGTTCTTGTGTTGGAAAGAGCTCTGTGACTAACATTTTAGTGACTTTTGGCGAGCAAATGTTCAAGAGGTCTCTGTAGAGGACATTCAAATACATTGATAGAGTTATTATTTTAAATTTATGATCATAGAGGTTTTCCCTAGCAGAGCCTCTATTGAGCTCAGCAGAGGCTCTATGACCTTAAAATTCTAATAACGAAGAACTCATTAATCTTTTTGAATATTTGAAGTTTGGAGTGTCTTTAGAAGTGTTTCTAGGACATATTTGGAAATTTGTGTCCTAGAAAACTGTTTTCAAAAATGATTTTGTACGTGTAAACTTCAAATATCTTGATTTGTTAGCACAAGTTCTGTGGTGTATGAAACTTTTTGACTTGAGACCTTCTGTATGACATTCAAGATGACCGATTTAGTTCTTATATGTAATTTGTAGTAATAGATGATCTGACTTACAGAAGCTCTGTTGAGCTCAGCAGAGGCTCTGGAACCTTAAATTTCTCATAAAGGGATACTCTTCAATCGTTTTGATTATTTTCCTTTTGGAATGTCATAAGTAATGTTTCTAGGACATATTTGGAAATTTGTGTCCTAGAAAATTGTTTTCTTGAAGGATTTGTACGAGATATTCACCTTTTGACTTTCCTTTGTTCGGCGAAATTCTTGACTTCTGTTGATTGTGGTTGATCACAATTCTTCTTTGGCTCCCCCTTGAATGATCAACCTCTGTAGATCATTTCAAGGTATCCTTCTTCTCCCCCTTGACCTATGCTTGGATCAAATAAGATAAGTTGTGCATATAACATAGGTCAAGTTCATCAGAGGTTCTTTGGAGGCCGTCAGAGGTTCTGAGCAGACCCACAGAAGCTCTGTGAATTAAAGAACTTTTGATGTTTTGAGAATTTACATACAGAAATAATTTAAACTACAAAACAAAAACAATGTATTTACATATTTACAGAAGATTAAGTTATACTTACAGAGGTTTTAACTCATGTTTATCATTCCCAACTTACCCACCAAGAAAAGGAATCTTTTCTCCTCTAGTGCCTTTGTAGACACGAAGTGCATTTCGATTGTCCCATATTCAACATGGTGTTTCAGAAAGTGGTAACGGATGTCGATATGCTTTGTTTTGGAATGCTGTATGATGTGGAAGAGATTGCTATGGCGCTCTTTGAGTCACAGAAGATGGGAATCTTGAATATGATGTGGCCATAGTCCTTAAGCTGAGTTTTCATCCACAGAACTTGGGAGCAACAGCTAGCAGCAGCAACGTATTCGGCTTCTGCTGTAGATGTGGATACGCAGTTATGCTTTTTAGAGGTCCAGCTGACTAGTTTACCACCTAGGAATTGATAACTCCCAGAGGTACTCTTTCTGTCGAGCATGCATCTTCCATAATCTGAATCTGTGTAAGGTTTAAGACCAAAACTAGAGTTCTTCGGATACCAGAGGCCAAGATTTTTGGTCCCTTTAAGGTATCTGAAGATCCTCTTTACAGCATTATAATGGGATTCCTTTGGGTTAGCTTGATATCTTGCACAGAGGCATGTGGCATGCATTATGTCAGGTCTACTTGCAGTTAAGTATAACAGAGACCCAAATATTCCTCTATAGAGTGTGCATTCTACAGGTATGCCATTTGGATATGAGAATAACTTATTTCCAGTGGCCATTGGGGTTCTCATTACAGAGGCATCAGAGAGACTGTATTTTGAAAGTATGTCAAAGACATATTTAGCTTGATTTATGAAAATTCCCTCTGATGATTGTTTTACTTGGAGTCCGAGGAAGAAAGTTAATTCTCCCATCATACTCATTTCAAACTCACTCTGCATAAGTTTTTCGAAATCTTTGCATTCTTGTGCATTTGTAGACCCAAAAATTACGTCGTCCACATATATTTGTACAAGGATAATTTCATCACTTTTTCGTTTATAAAACAAAGTTGTATCCGTTGTACCTTTGTCGTAACCATTATCGAGAAGAAAGGTAGAAAGTCTTTCGTACCATGCTCTTGGTGTCTGTTTCGGTCCATACAGAGCTTTGTCAAGGTAATACACGTATTTTGGGTACTTGGAGCTTTCAAACCCTGGTGGCTGTTGGACGTATACTTCTTCTTGGATTTCACCGTTTAGAAAAGTAGATTTTACGTCCATTTGCAATACTTTAAAACCTCTGTGGGCTGCGAAGGCTAAGAAGATTCTTATGGCTTCGAGTCATGCGACAGGGGCAAAAGTTTCATCTAATCCATGCCTTATTCTTGTCGATATCCCTTGGCCACCAATCTTGCTTTGTTTCTTATGACCACCCTTCTTCATCCTTCTTATTTCTGAAGACCCATTTAGTTCCTATGGCTTGTTTTCCTCGTGGGAGAGGAACTAAAGTCCAGACTTTGTTTTGTTCAAACTATAAAAGCTCTTCTTGCATAGTGTCTACCCAGTTTGGGTCGTCAAGGGCTTCAGAGATCCTTTTTGGCTCGATCACACTAATAAAGCTTGTAAAGAAACAAAAGTTAGCAGTGGCAGATCTTGTTTTTACCTATTCAGAAGGTTCGCCAATTATAAGGCTTGGAGGATGGCTTTTTGTCCATTTTGTTGTTCTTGGGAGATGGTCATCGATTTCATCAAGTTGATCTTCAGAGGTTTCTAACTGTGGTTCTTGTGCAGCCTCTGTCCTAGATTTTGCTTTCGTGCTTGATCCTATGGATTGTGGAATGATTGGAATGAGTGGCGGAGTTTGTTCCTCTGAGGAAGTATAGACTGAGTCTTCTTGTTCCTCTGTTATTGGTTCCTCTATTATTGGTTCCTCTGTTGTTTCTGGAGTTGGTTCTTCAGTAGCTTATGTGGTTGTTTTCTTTGCCGTATCATCTTCTGTTGGCTCCCCATCGGCATTTGCATCTGTATGATTAACAGAGGAAGATGAAGTATTTAAGGGACCAGTTAGAGATATACCTGTCTCGATTTGGCTGACAGAAGATGATCATCCAGAGGCTCTGACGGCTCCAGCAGAGGGATCAATGTCGTCATGGAACATCTCTTGAAATAGAAGATTTAAGTCTTCTTCTCTTGTTTTTGAGATGCCAGAGGATTCCCCTTTTAGACCGAGTTCTGAACTGATTTGTTCAGAAGTCTTTTGGAAGGTATCGTCAAAAGAAATGTTTATGCTTTCTACGATCTTTCGAGACCGCAGAAGATAAACTCTGTAGGCCTTGGAAGATGCAGAGTATCCTATGAACTTGCCTTCATCTGCCTTTACTTCAAACTTTCCTCTTGCTTCTCTAACATTTAAGACGAAGCACTTGCATCCAAATACATGGAGGAACTTGATGTTTGGTCGTCTTTTGTTGATCAAATGATATGGTGTTTTGATGTGTCTCTTTACGATGGTTGATCGATTTTGGGTATAGCAAGCGGTTGATACTGCTTCTGCCCAAAATGTCATTGGTAATCCACATGCGGTTAGCATAGTTCTGGCGGCCTCCACAAGCGTGCGATTCTTTCGTTCAACCACGCCATTCTGTTGTGGGGTGCGTGCAGCAGAGAAGTTCTGTGAAATTCCTTCTTCTGTAAGATAGGCTTCAATGACAGAGTTTTTGAATTCTGTGCCATTGTCTCTTCTCAGTTTCTGAATCCTGCACTCATACAGAACTTGGATTCTTTTCATTAAATTTATCAGTATGTTTGGAACATCTGATTTCTTTCTGACAAATTCAACCCATGTAAATCTTGAGAATTCATCGATCAAAACAAGCAGATATTTCTTGCCACCTAGGCTCTGTGTAGATATTGGACCGCAGAGGTCAACATGTAGTATGTACAGAGGTCTAGGGCAAGATACATCAGTTTTGCCTTTATGAGAAGCTCTTTTGAGTTTTCCCATTTCACAAGCAGAGCATAAATGATCTTTATTAAATTTAACATTTGGTAGACCTTTGACTAGATCAAGTTTTACAAGTTTATCAAGAGTATGAAAGTTTAAATGGCAGAACCTGTTGTGCCATAACCAGGCTTCTTTGCTTTTGCATGCAACAAGGCAGATTTTGTCTTTCTTGTTCTTTGCATTGAAGTTCATGAGATATAGATCTCCTCTTCTTTCGGCTCGCACAAGTTCAATTCCTGTGTCCTCGCTCTGAAAAGAGCAGAAGGTTCTTTTGAACATTACGTCGAATCTCGTATCGCAGAGTTGACTAAGATTGTGTTTAAGGCCATCAACATATGCAACTTTGCATACGGTTATATTCTCCTTCTATATGACTCCGTAGCCTTTAATGTACCCCTTTTTGTTTTCTCCAAAGGTCACAGATCCCCCATCGTTCTTTTCTTTGTATGTGGATAGAAGACCTCTGTCGCCAGTCATGTGCCTCGAGCATCCGGAGTCTAGATACCAGATCGAAACATACTGCTTCTGCAGGACAATTAGAGTGTTTTAGGTACCCATATCCACATGGGTCTAGTTTTGTTAGGGGTTTTCAAGTTTGCCTTAGCATTCTTGGTCTTTGTTTTAGCTTCTGTTGAAGAAACATGTTGTTTCTTCTTACCCTTGGATTTATCATTTTCTTTGGGTACAGAAAGATGACAGTGTGGACTTTTGAAGTGTTGGTTTAATTTAAACATAAGATCAAAGCAATGACAGTATTGAATGTGCAAAAAGATTTGCCTGAACTTTTCATTAAATACATTAAATGGGGGCACAGAGGCATTACAATTTATCCTAACATTAGACTTTCTATTACAAGAAGGTTTATGTAGGCTAGATTGTTGTTTGCAAAATCCCTTGTTGAGTGTGGCCTTCTGTGTTCCCCTTCTGTGGTGAACTTCTGTAGATTTCACTATCACAGAAGAAAAAGATTTGTTAATTTTAGTCCATTTACCCTTCTGTTGCCATGTTAGTTTTTCTTTAACAGGTTTTAAGGGTTTTAAAATCTTTGAACTTGTTGGAATTTGAGTGGACATTAACTCCTGTTGATTGAAATTTTCAAGCTCAAGAAAGGTTTTTGCTTGTATGCACATATCCAAAAAGTTTTGACAGATAGGAATTCCAGTGATTTTCTCCTTGGGAGGAATAGTTCTGTTAAGAACTTCAGAGGTTTGTTTAAAAACCTCTGTGTCACTAGGTCCGATCTCTGACTTAGAGTCAGTCTCTGATTCGTCAAAGAATGAATCGTCCTCATATACAGAGGTTGAGTCACTTGGTTCTCTTTCGACAGAGGCTGGACTTTCAGAACATGTGCCATACTCACTTTCTTCCTTTTCTAAGGAACTATCTTCTAAGTTAACAGAAGTATCTGTTAAGTTTTCTTCAGAGAGATCTTCAGAGATATCAAGTTTTTCTTCTGTAATTCTTGGCTTGAACTCAGGTGCCTCTGCTGATAATTTCTTTTCAGAATTCATCATGCAGACAAATGCAACTTGGGTTTGAGTCTCAGGATTACCAAACTTGAAGATTCCTATCTGATCTTGAGTTTTCAGATACTTCTTGGGTTTGGATTCTCTTTTGACAGAGAGAGAGGGTGACAAATCTGTGTTTTCAAGCCACACATTTGTCATCTTCAGAGGTTTCTTCTTGTGAGGTTCCCCAGATACTTTTTTCCTTTTACTTACAGAGAGAAGATTTGGAAATCCGGGTTTTCTTGTATCTCCTATATGAAATAGAGAGGACCGAGATTTGTCTCTTTTGTTTCCTGTATATGGATCTATATCACAGAAGCCAATTCCCCGTCTCCCTATTTGTGTATTTATTTTTTCGTACACCTTCTGCGCATCTTGAAATTTTTTAATTTGAAGATCTCTTCTGAGTAAATCTTGACAGAGGACTTCTCTTTCCTTTTGAAAATAATTTTTAAGAGCTAGGATGTTCATTCTGTCGCACTCAACGTCCATTAGTTCTTTAGACTTTGTTTTCAAGGAAGAATTAAGTTCAGAAATCTTTTCTTTTAAAGGATTTAACTTTTTGTTCCAGTCCATTTCAATTTCTTCTTTTTCTTTAAAGATTTTAGCTTTTTCTTGAGTGAGAAGTCTAGCTTCTCTCTCATGTCTTTTTCATTTCAGTGTATTCAATGTTAAGTTTAATGAAATCATCTTCTGCCATATTAGAGTTAGAGGTAGAAGTGGATACCTCACTGTCGGAGTCGGAGCTGACTTCTGCCATGCCACAGAAGAGAGCATTCTTTGTTTCGCCTTCGTCAGAGGATGTGTCTGACTCCCAAATTTCTTTGTTCACCATTAGTGACTTCTGAGCATAGTATTCAGCTTTCTTTTTGTAGAAAGCTGCATCCCTCTGAGGGGGATTTGACTTGATCCTGCATTCGTTGGCAAAGTGACCTGGCTTTCCATAGTTGTAGCATCCTTGGTTCTGTGTGGAGTTTCCAGCTCTGTCATCTGACCTCTGTCGGTCACCACTTCATTCGGTTCGGCATTCATTTGCGTAGTGGCCTGGCTTACCACATTTGTAACACTCTTGAATCTGTGGAGTGTTGCCAGCTTTGTCTTCCGACCTCTGTCGGTCATTTCCTCTGTCATTTCTGTCACTTAACCTCTGTCGGTCACCACTTCTGTCGTTTATGTCGTTTAACCCTTCTCTCTCTTGATTATCTCTTTCATATCGTTCATTACCAGATTTTTTCTGGTATCCTCTGCTGAATTCCCTAGTCAAGAGAGCTAATGATTTAGCTATCGAGGCCAGGGTCGTTTCTTCTTCTTCTTCTTCTTCTACTTCCTCTTCTTCTTCACTTTCCACCATTATGTTTTTTTCTTCTTCTCCTTTCTTTCCTCTACTGCTTTCTCTTTCTTTGGTTTCTCTCTAGCCTCTGTACTCTTACCAACCAATGCAAGAGGTGCAATGATTTGGGCTTTTGCTTGTGCTACCTGAGGCTCTTGTGCTGCCAATGTTCCATAGAGGTCTGATAGGGTCCAGGAATCTAAGTCTTGATTAGTTTGCAGAGACATAGATAACTGAAGCCATTCTTCATTCAGAGACTTCAGGAACATAACGTTGTTTTCTTCAGAGGTTTTGTGGATGCCGAACTTCTTGCACTTGTTTATTAGAGAGTTGAACCTATCATACGTAGTCTGCAGAGATTCGGTTGGCAGAGCTTTAAAGGCATAGTATTCATTTATGTATTGAGCTCTGCGGTTCTTCTGGGTTTTGACTTCTCCTTCTAGTTGTTTTTCTAGTTCTTTCCATAGATCATATGCAGATTCACATGCATCCATGGACTGGAAAAGGTCATTTGGAATGGCCATAATCAGAATTCTCTTAGTTTTATGAGCAACTTCGTATTTAGCCCAATCAGGATCAGACCAATTATCCTGTGTCATTGGTTTCGTGTGTTCTGGGATTTCTGGTGTGTCGTCTGTGCCAGGAACACGAGGTACAGTTAACATGGGAACGAAAGGAGGGTTATGGATATAATAAACCAATTATTTGTCAGTACCCTCAAAGAAGTGAATCATTCGAATCTTCCATTGAGGGTATTCTTCTCTAAGAAGAGTGGGAGGTTTGGTTAAGGAACCAGCAGAGAGGAAGTTGTTTGTACTCGTCATTTTAGAGAAAGATACATTATCCAGAAAAGGGTTTGAACAGCAAACTTTTCAGAGTATGAAGTGGATTCTTCGTATGAAGTTTTTTAAGCTTAAAAGCTTTAAGCTGAGCACTAAAATGGTGTTTTTAACCAGAATAACAGATTCTATAAGTTTACCAAAGTTCGAATGAATCGAAAATGGCAGAAAAACAGAAACTGTTTGATTAATATGAAGAATAGGTTAAAAATCCAAGTTTCTACCAAAGATCATTGTAGAGAGTGGATCCCTTGATATTAAAAATCAAGGTTTGCTCTGATACCAATTGTTGGTTCCTGTTTTCTTAACAATGATCTTAACTTTCAGTTAGTTCAGATTTAGATATGGTGCGGAAGCGTATTTAAGAACTGAAAGATAATGTAAAGGTAGAAGAACACACAGTATCAAATAAACAGTATGTAAAGAACAGATGAGTATCTCCAAGATTACTGTTTGATATTTATCAAGAACACCAAGAACATAACTAGAATTCTGCTGGTGTGTGTGTTTGTGCGTAGCTTGATTTTCTGATTCTTGTTCTTGTTTATATATATATAGAAGAACTCAACATGAGTCTTCTATTTATACTACTACAAAGGGGACATACTTTAGACAATAAGGATTGATCTACAGTAGACAAGATCGTATGAACAGTAGCAGGTACGATGTTCATTTAATGCGCATGTTCCAATTCTAACAGAGCCCTATCAGAGTTTGACACGTGTAGTTGATGTCAGTGCACGCCTAGAACAAGTGGATGAACGGATCCTGGAATAGTAGAAAGATATTTGTAAATCTTCTTTAGTATAAACCGCAGAGGCTCTGTCAAGGGTGACAGAGGTTCTGCGGCTCGGTCCTCTGTAAGCAGTCTTCTGCTGATTCTTGCCTTCGGTATTCTTGGGTTCATCTGCAGAGCCTCTGTGGGTTACTTCTGTACTTAGACTATTTTCACTACTTTCACAAACAGAAAGATTGGAGCTAACAACCTACAACAGGATAACTCCGGCGACACAACAGACTTTGCCCCTACAACCCATCTTCTAAACTTCATCGCACATGAACACTTTGAAAGTGTTCTTCCTTTAAAGCCCAATAACTACTACCTGGTAGACAGATCAAGGGCTACATCTCAAAACCAGACAAATCCGAGCACCTTGAACTCAAGTTCAACAGAACTAGGTTCTCATTTGAGTTCAGTCTACCCATAAGAGGTCTTCTAGGGATAAAGGCATATGCAGAGGAACCCCACAGACACCGAGCTCTGCAGGTTTGTTGAAATGTTGGGGTACAACACAACCCTAAGGAAAAGGAACGATTTCAGAAGAAATCGACTTCCCCCTATGTGGTTTCGTATTCTGGGTGTCCCAAAAGGCCAAAGGACGAAAAACCGATGCTCTACCTCCTCTGCAATATCAACGTATTCTGGGTGTCCTTCTAGAGCCTCTGCTCCTACTACAGAAATGGCCAATGGAGGGACCAACGGCCAGAATGTATGCTATGACAAAGAACTCCCCAACAGAGCACGAAGATGAATACCCATTCTGCAGACCTCTGCCAAAGGAACTTCTGGGATATGCAACAGATGAGACCCTTAAGTTAAAATACATACGCGATCATAGGACTCCAGAACCGAGTCCTGTGACACCCCCGCGTCTAGGAGTCCCCTTAGGAACTAGGGTTGTAGATTGGATGTCAGAAGAAGAATGGGCAGTGGCCTTGGCTAAGCACGAACAAGTCCAAGAGAAATTCCTTCGTCAGAGATGGAAATCAGAAACTTTTGCCTCAAAGAGCAAAACTTCTACAACCACTCCCAATAAGAAGAAGAAGAAAGCACACAAGAGAAAAACGATAGAGGGCACCTCAACCAGTGCTGCTGAAACCCAACTATCCCCTCCTCATGCAACAGAAGTTGGATCCTCTGCACCTCCTCCTCCTAAAGACAAAAAGAAGAGAAAACACAAGTCTTCTGAGGAGGGTGCCCCCAAACCAAAGAGGAAGAAAAGCAAGAAAACCAAGAAGCCTCACAGTCCTCTGCAAACAATTGCAGAGGAAGCTGAAATTGTGAAGAAACCTATGACCAACCTCTGCAATCCCCTTCACCCATCAACTATGCAGACCATCAGGGTGACTTCAACTCTTTCCTTGAGCACCCCGAAATCGCCAACACATTAGATACCTCAGGGTAGGAATGTGAAGCACTCTCGAATTGGTCGGGTGAAAATCCCGACTTTCGAATAACAGAAGAAGACTCTGATCTGGATAACGATGACAGAACCCCTGCAGGTGTTCAGGAAAAGACCCCAGAAGTGATCCAGAACCCCTTCCTCCACTCTGCTCATCCAAGCTACGATGTACTTAGAAAAAGTCCAGAAGATATGGACAATTTTGATGTGATGGAGGCTAGAAGAGAAACCATTAGGTTAGGGCCTGTGACGGAGGGAAAAGCCCAAAAAGATGCCGAAGATAGCAGAGGCACACATCCCCAACCACCTCCTAGTGCAACCCACACTTCTAACATCGCCAGTCTAGTGGCAGAAGATGTTATTGAAAAAGAGCAGCACGGCTCGACCCCAACCCAAACTGACCGCGCAGAGGAAATTCCTTCCACCTCTGTGCCAATAATAGCCGGGGAAACCATTCCAAGGGAGTCCTCTCCAAAGGACATACCTTTAGTTCGTGATTCCTCGCCCCAGATCACATCTGACACTCTTGCAGAGGAATTTGTTTCCTCTGACACACGTACACACGTAAGTCCAACCGGCCATTCAGAGGGGCCTAGAGTGCACGAAGACGAAGGGATTCTAGACAAATCCTCGAGTCAACTTAAGGATACTCCTGTACCCACCTCTCGAGTGGATCAGGACAATGTCCTTAACAGAACCTCTATAGAGTCTGCGGCTGATAAAGCTTCTGCTCGAGGATTAGAGGGAAATCCTTCCGTCCTCAATGTCAATACAGGGACGAACGAAGGTGTCCAATGAACAGGGA
Organism: Saussurea involucrata; assembly: GCA_033807775.1. Taxonomy (NCBI): domain Eukaryota; kingdom Viridiplantae; phylum Streptophyta; class Magnoliopsida; order Asterales; family Asteraceae; genus Saussurea; species Saussurea involucrata. The sequence continues at coordinate 119,213,000 of CM066322.1, forward strand.
CTCACTCTGGGGACGAATGTGTTCCCCCAGAGGTTACACCAAGTCCACATGTATCAAGGGATGAGTTCCAAACCCTTGTCACCTCTGTGGACACCACATTGAAAGAGTTGAAAAGCTCTTTTGATTCTTTTGCAGAAGTTACCACAAGGGACATTACCAATATGAACACCAAAATGGACAACCTGTCCACAGAGGTGCAAAATGCCCTAGCCCAGATGAGAACAGCTGCAACAACCTCTGCCACCTCTGCTGCTACTGAATTCAAGAAAGCCACATCCTCTGCCTTCCATAACTCTGTCAATGAATTGATCGAAAAGCTGAAGAAAGAGCAATCCCCAACATCTCCGGGCCTTACTCCTGAAGATTTAAAGAAGGCCCTCGAGCAAGTTCAAGAGCATACTACAGAAGAAACTTTGGCCATGAATCCCTCTGACTACATGACCAGAGCTCAGCTCACAGAACTTGGCCAAGGGATTCTCGATCAGATGACAGACTTCATCAAAGCCTTTACTATCGCCAATCGTAAAGGACTTTCAGAAGAGCGTCGGCAGAATGCGCTTCAACACAGAGGCAGAGCTCAAAACTATTTTTGGCCTCTGTGACGACTTGTGCGCAAAGTTAATAGCTGCAAGTGCCGTACCGCCCAAAAAGCCTGAAGCTTCATGCAGAACAGAGGGTACTAAAGATAAGGGTCAGGATGACTCTGATGATGACTCTAATAGTCCATCAGATCATCATGAGGGGGAGAAACAAAGAGAAGAAGCTGCAAACAGAGGTCTACCAGCACCACCGGTATCAGCAGAACCCATAAACCAAGTTCCTCCAACTCAAACCAAAGGAGGAAACCAACAACAGACCACAGAGGCAACAACCACTTTTGTGGAAATATCTATTGAAGAAACCCAAACACAAACCCAAATACCCGAACAAAGTGCAGATCAACAACAGAAGACCACAGAGGCAACACCCACCTCTGTGGGAACAACTTCTATATTCGGAGAAGATGCAACAACTCGTGAAGAATTTAAAATCCTATCATCCTTCGAAGAAGATCAACCATCCCAACCACCAAAACCAAAATCACCAGAAGAACTCCCCTCTCCAACACCAAAAACACCAGAAGCTGAAACAACAAAACGTCCATCTCCCACACCCAAATCGATTGCTCACAAAAGAAAATACTTGAGCAAGTCTACAGAAGCCTCACCAACCTCCTCACCATCCAAGACCTCGTAAACACAAGTGTCAAAACCAACAGAGGCAACCCTCACAAAACCTACAGAAGTACCTCCTTCAAAGCCCTCAGAACCCTGAAAGACAAAACCCACATAGGCTACCCCATCTCTACAAGAAGATCTGCAGCCGAAGGCAAAAGACAAAGGCAAGGGGATAATGATAGAGGAACCCAAAAGAAAGAAGCCAAAGCATCAACCAGCAGAGAAATTGATGAAAAGCTCTTTCGACGCCTATGTGACACCAAAGCCATAAGAAGAAGACTGGGCTTTCGGTGCCACCCCCCTGTCAAATATACCCGTTCTGGATCCTAAGGAAAAACTCACAGAGGATCGAGTGGCCGAAATAAAGAAAAACTTGGATGCTCTGCGCAGGCCCATGCCTCCACTCGGTGCACCTCCACAACAGATGGAAGAGGTGGTGTACAGATATCTGTACAACAGAACTGCCAGAGATCCTCTGCCACCATCTATTCAAGATCCTGACCTTCGTGCTGACCTAGAAAATATCTTCACAAGAACAAAACCCAAGCCAAAACACGAAGTCTTCTCAACCTCCACAATCGACAAGGTCATATACTATAAGTTTTCTCAAACCAGAACCACTCCTAAGGTTTCCTACAACATATACAAGGTCAAAAGGGACGACAGAACCGTGAACCAATTCTCACATGCTGATCTGAGAAATCTAAATCCCTACGACCTACCCGACCTTCTAAACTGGACGAAAGAGAACTTCACAACAAATGCATATCGAAGGGCATACAGGGTGATAAGGAAAGCCATGCGTGAAAAACTTCTGCTTTACAGCCTTGTCGACTTCCAATTAGGACGAGATCTCAGAGTAAGAAACCTAAATCTCCACCCACCAGAAAATGACTGCCCATCCTCTGCCATACCAAACTCAATCATTACATCTCCAAGAGTTGGGTTAGTCTATCAAGATCCTGCTGGGAAGTCAAAACTGTTCATAGAGATGGACTGTCAGAAGTATGCAACAAATACTTTGACATAGTTCAGAGCAAGCCTCGTGGAGCACAGAGGAACGGAACTCATGAATCAAGCTCTTGTAGATAGACTGATAGAGGTCATCGACTCAACAATCAACTTCAGAACCCTCTGCACCAGATTCTATCACGAGCTTAGAGAGTTAGGATTCGACAATAGAAGTTTCAACGACTTCAAAGACACCAACGTCTGAATTTTTCTTTCAACCTCTGCAATCCTTTCCTTTCATAATATAATCAAGTGTAAGTGCCTCTGGCATAATTTTGTATGAAAGAAAAGTAAAGTCTTTTGAGGTACATTGTTTAACCTCTTGTTATGTACATAGCCTAGAAAACCTTGCACTTTTCAATTTTTAATTTTTCAATACTTAGGGGGAGATTGTTAGCTCCAATCTTCATGTTAATAAAAGTATTGAAAAATAGGCTAAGTATAGAAGTCTTCGACAGAGGCTCTGCCGAGTTACCGATATGACCGAAGTCTTCGACAGAGGCTCTGCCGAGTAACCGAGAAGACCGAAGTAAAGAATCGCCTGAAGACTCTTTAATGTGGACAAGGCCACAGAGCCTCTGTCATACTTGACAGAGCCTTTGTGGTATAAAAGACCAAAGATCTATACAAGGACAATCGTGCTTCTCACAATTTCTGCTGTACGAAGATACTCAAGATTATTAGTACAAGGCGTGACCTAACAACTCCACGTGTCAAACTCTGATAAGTCTTAGCCTTAGTAGAAGCCGACGCATTTAATTAACGTTGTACCTTCAACAGTACCTAAATAGTGTCTTTGTACCTTCAGTCCTTGTTGTCCAGATCTTGTCCCCTTTAGAAGTAGTATAAATAGAAGACTCATGTTGAGTTCTTCTATTAGGTTTTTTGCACAACACACACACCTATAGAGCAGATTCTTGTTAAACCTTTCGGTGTTCTTGGTGTTCTTATTATATCAAATACAGTAAATCATTGAGCTATTTATCTGTGTTATTTACACTTAATATATTTGATATTGTGTGTTATTCTACCTCATTATATATGTTAGTTCGTTAAAACGCTTCTGCATTATATATTGTTTGAACTATTAAGATAGAATCATCATTGTTAAGCAAAACAGGAACCAACACAAGTGTCGCATCTCCCCAATAGACCCAACGATCACCTCAAGCAGAAACAATGGTCGAATCTTCTGCACCTCCCCCTCCTCCTAAAGATAAGAAGAAAAAGAGAAAACAAAAATCTTCTGAGGAGGGTGCCCCCAAACCAAAATGAAAGAAGCACAAGAAGAAATGCAAGAAGACCTTCACACCTCTGCAGACAATCGCAGAGGAAGGAGAAACAACAGAAGAAACCCGTGAACAACCCCTGCAATCCCCAACTCCTATCAACTATGCAGATCAGGGTGACTTCTCTGCCTTTCTCCAATGCTCTGACATTGCAGACTCATTAGACACCTCAAGGTGGACCGCAGAAGCCATCACAACTTAACCCACTCCAGACCCCTCTATCATCATCTCAGGGGTGGATTCTGATGCAGAGGAAGGTGACAACACAAAAGATGGAACTCTGCATCAAGATCTACGACACTTACCCTCTTTCCATCCCATATACGCCTCACTTGTACAAGATGCAAGCAAATGGCAAGAAGCCAAAGGCACTAGGATAGAAGTAACAACAGAGGTAGAAGCTGCGGGTACTGAAAGTGAGATAGTGATAGGGTGTTTAACAGAAGAAGAGGCATGAAAAGATGCCGAAGATAGTAGAGGCACACAACCCCAACCAACTCCTAGTGCAACCCTTATTTCCAACATCGCTAGCCTAGTGGGAGAAGGTGTTATTGAAACAGAGCAGCACAGGTCGAGCCCAACCCTAGAAAACCGGACAGAGGAACTTATTTCCTCCTCTGTGCCCTTAGAATCTGGGGAAACCATTCCAAGGGAGTCCTCTCCAAAGGACTTGCCTTTAGTTCGTGATCAATCGCCCCAGATCATAACAGAAATCCCTGCAGAGGAATTTGTTTCCTCTGCCACACACACACACATAAGTCAAACCGGCTCTTTAGAGGAGCCTAGAGTGCACGTGGACGAAGGGACTCTAGACAAGTCCCCTAGTCAACTTGAGAATACTCTTGTAGACGTCTCTGGAGCAGATCAGGACAATGTTCTTGATAGAACCTCTTTAGAGTCTGAGGCTCAAAAAGCCTCTGCTCAAGGATTAGAGGGAAATCTTTCCACCCTCAACATCAACACAGGGGTGACATAAGGTGTCCCAGGAACAGGGACTCACTCTGGGGATGCATGTGTTCCCCTATAGGTTATACGTAGTCCACATGTCTCAAGAGATGAGTTCCAAACCCTTGTCACCTCTTTGGACAACACATTGATAGGGTTGAAAAGATCTTTTGATTCTTTTGCAGACACCGCAACACGGGCCCTTACTGATCTGAACACTAAAATGGACAACTTGTCCACAGAGGTGATAAATGCCTGCGCCCAGATGAATACAATTGTAACAACCTCTGCTACCACAACCGCCTTTGCATTCGAGAAGGCCACAACCTCTGCCTTCCAAAGCTCTGTCAAATATCTACTTGAAAAGCTGAAGAAAGAGCAATCCCCAACCTCTACGGGCCCTTACACCAGAAGATCTGAAGAAGGCCCTCGAGCATGTTGTAACATCCCGATTTCCATAAATACAAATAACATACATTTTATATTATATAATGATCAAAAGATACATCGTATTTCACATTCGGTCCCATAGTCTTTCAAAACATAATAAGTAATTCAGTACAAACTTTTTGCAAATTAAATTACATGCTGACTAATAACGAAGTCCTAAGTACAAATACATCCATATCTTCATAACCAACATCTTCACAAAAGCTATCCATCAAGAGTCCTATTTACTTGATCTTACCCGATCCGCCACCTGGAATACATATTTTTAAAACAGAAATGAGGGTTAGACCTAATGGTCTAGTGAGGAAATCCCTGACAGTTTAGTAAACTTTTGTATCAAAACCATTTATATAAAACTTTTCATATACATCCATATACTACACATATATCAATACCATTCAAGACTCGTACATCTCATCCTACCTTATTCCTCCACAACTGGCCATACTAATTGGTAGCAAGCCAACTAATAAATAATCAACGTTACCGGTCCGCACACCGGAACCCGGTTACTCACCGGTCCACACATCGGAACCCGGCTACCCATCGGTCCGCACACCGGAACCCGACTAAAGTACACTTGTGTTGTGTAATGCACATATGAATATAATATCTTACTATATTATAAACACATAATATTCATACCTTAATCATATATCCATTCCACACATATATGTATTCCAGTTAAAAATATTTTGAAGTAAAACTCACCTGTTTAGCTTATATCCAAAAACCCTTCCAAGATATTTATCAAGCACTTCGATCCTTCAATTCCAAATTTACAGTATCTGTACAAGTCAAATACATATACCACTTTACCAAAAGCACACACAAAAATCATAGGAACTTAAAGTAGTTTAGTTCCTCAAACCTTTACCCCAAACCCGAACTTAAGTCGAGTCTATAATATTTTCTAATCCTTAATCATCAACTAATCATAGTTCAATAATATACATTGTTATCAGACCCCTAACAACGTTTAGAAATCTCAGAATTGGTCAACAGCTCAAGTATCAGGACATAAACAGAGTTTTACGGACAACACCATTTATCCGGACAACATGCCTTTACCGGACAAAATAATTAATCCGGACACCATCCGGAAACCTGAGTAATCCGGACGCTATCCGGTATCATATTTCATCCGGACAATAAAGGAAAAGAGAACTTACCCGGATAAACACGTCGTCCGGACACCACTATAACATCATCCGGACATCATCAGCCAAACTACCCGGCCACGTTCTTGCTGTGTCCGGACACCTTTGATGATTTTGCCATTTTTGCCCAGAATCCGACTGAAAATTATACTAGTTCGATTCTGCAAATTCTAAACCGACAGAAGCTATCTACTAACCATTACAAACATAAATTGTAAAAGAAACATACCTGTAATCTCTTCCAAGTACACCAAATGATGCCTTAACCTAGTTTTCTTCCTTTTCTTCTCCCTTTTGCTCTCAAAACCCCCACACACACACTGAAATTGGTTGCTGGATAATGAAAGTATCTGGACCCTAATTCAGATATTATTAACCATATTTACTACTTCAGCCCCTACACTTTTCATTACTAAACAATATACCCCTAAACTTATAAATTCATCTCGTTTTACCCTAAACATCAATTATAGAGTTAAATAAATTTAACGACAAGAGGGTTTAACTAACAAACTTACCCGGGGTATTACATCATCTCCCCCTTAAGAGAATTCCGTCCCGGAACTCAGTTAGGCAAAAAGGTACGGGTACTTAGTTCTCATTTCTGATTCCGATTCCCAAGTAGCATCCTGCCCTTTATGATGTCTCCACTGAACTTTCACTTGTCTGATCTCTTTATTCTGCAACACTTTAACTTTGTGGTCAACTATGGCTTCCAGTTCCTCCACATAATTTAGCTTTTCATCCACTCGTATATCTGGTAGAGAGACGGCCTGATTTGGCGTAACTAAACATTTCCGAAAATTCGAAACGTGAAACGCGTTATGAATCCTGCTTAACTCTGGCGGAAGATCTAACCTGTAGGCCACTTCACCAATTCTTCCTGTTATTGCAAACGACCCAATGTACCGCGGACTAAGTTTTCCTTGTTTCCCAAAACGTATAACTCCTTTCCATAGCGATACTTTCAACATTACAAAATCTCCAACTTGAAACTCTAACAGTTTTCGACGTCGGTCAGCATAGCTTTTCTGTCTGTCTTGAGCCATTTTCAATCTGTCCCGAATCTGAGTAATCTTATCTGCTGTTAACTGTACTATAGCTGGCCCCGCTAACTGTTTCTCTCCCACTTCGTTCCAACACAAAGGCGTTCGACATTTTCTACCATATAATACTTCAAACGGTGCTGCTTGTATGCTGGAATGATAATTGTTGTTGTAAGCAAATTCGATCAGCGGTAGATGTTTATCCCATGATCCCCCAAACTCAATAATACAAGCCCGGAGCATATATTCTAAAGTCTGGATTGTTCTTTCACTCTGACCGTCTGTTTGAGGATGATATGTTGTGCTTAACTTTATCTGTGTTCCCATTTCTTTTTGAAAGCTTCTCCAGAATCTTGAAGTAAAACGACTATCTCGATCAGAAATAATCGAGATTGGTAGTCCATGTCGCGTTACTATTTCGTCAATGTACAATTTGGCTAAGCGTTCCATCGAATCAGTTTCTTTTATCGGCAAGAAGTGAGCAGACTTCGTTAATCTATCAACAACCACCCAAATAGTAACAAATCCTTTCGGAGTTCTAGATAGCTTGGTAATGAAATCAGTAGTGATCTGATCCCATTTCCACATTGGTATCTCCAGACGTTGTAATTGACCAAACGGCCTTTGATGTTCAATCTTTACTTTCTTACAAGTATCACATCTTTCCACATACTGAGCAATGCTTCTTTTTATCCTCGGCCACCAATAAAATTGTTTCAGATCCTTATACATCTTGTTCGTACCCGGATGAATAGAAAAACGAGACTGATGAGCTTCTTGTAGTACCCGATCACGTAACCCACCCATACGAGGCACCCAAATTCTGCTTCCCAAACATAATAACCCACGATCATCTTTTTCTAGCAATGCTGATACCCCCACTAATCGTTCTGACTTCAGATGTTCTTCTTGAAACGCTGCTATTTGACACTTTTGCAAATCGTCAAAGATGTTCGGTAGCAGTTCAGCCCGTAGTGAAATAGCTCTTATTGTTCCACTCCTTTCCTGACAACTCAGTGCATCTGCTACCACGTTCGCCTTTCTCGGATGATAAAGGATTTCACAGTCGTAATCATTCACCAATTCTAGCCACCTTCTTTGCCTCATATTCAATTCCTTCTGATCGAAAAGATGTTGGAGACTCTTATGATCGGTAAATATTTGGCATTTGGAACCATAAAGATAATGTCTTCAAAATCTTCCATGTCGTGCGTCGGATACTGTCTTTCATGATCTTTTAGTTGACGAGAAGCATAAGCAATAACCTTTCCACGCAGCATAAGTACATAACCCAATCCCAGTTTAGAGGCATCACTGTAGACAACGAAATCATCAGAACCTTCTGGCAATGCTAATATTGGCGCGCTGTAGAGTTTCTCTTTCAATATTCTGAATGCTTCATCCTGTTCTGCTCTCCATTCAAACTTTAGATTCTTCCGAGTCTGCTTAGTCAATGGCGTCGTGATTCGAGAGAAGTCTTTTATAAATTTCCGATAGTAGCCAGCTAGACCCAGAAAACTACGTACTTCGGTTGGCGTCTTTGGCAGTTCCCATCTTTTAATCGCTTCCACTTTCATCGGATCTACTTGAATGCCTTTCTCTGAAACGACATGCCCCAGAAACTGAACTTCCCGCAACCAGAATTCACACTTCGAGAATTTAGCATACAACATTTTTCTTTCTTCAACAACTCCAAAATCAAGCGAAGGTGTTGTGCGTGCTCTTCCTTGGATCGAGAATAGATAAGTATATCATCGATAAATACAATTACAAATTTATCGAGATACGGTTTACATACCCAATTCATTAAATCCATAAAAGCAGCTGGAGCATTCGTCAGTCCAAACGGCATCACTAAAAATTCATAATGACCATACCTTGTGCGAAAAGCAGTTTTCAGAACATCTTCTTCTTTCACCTTCAGCTGATGATAACCAGATCTTAGATCAATCTTGGAGATATAACAAGCTCCAACTAACTGATCGAAGAGGTCATCAATTCTGGGTAGCGGATACTTATTCTTGATCGTGCGCTTATTCAGTTCCCGGTAGTCGATACACATTTTCATCGAACCATCCTTCTTTTCACAAACAAAACTGGTGCACCCCACGGCGAAGAACTGGGTCTGATGAAGCCTTTGTCGGATAGGTCTTGTAGTTATGTCATCATCTCTTTCATCTCTGGATGTGCCAGACGATACTGTGCACGGGCAATAGGAGCGGCTCCAAGAATCAGATCTATACCAAACTCTACTTGTCTAATGGGCGGAAGACTATTCAAGTCTTCAGGGAATACCTCAAGAAATTCACTAACAATAGGAATATCTTCCAACTTAATCTTTTCAGGCCTACTATCTATCACATAGGCTAAGTAACTCGGGAAACCCTTGCTGACACACTTACGGGCTTTTATCATAGATATTAGGCTAGACTGATGATTCTTACGATCACCATAAATCACTACTGACCTCTTATCAGGTAAAACGACATTGATTATTTTCTTATCACAAACTATGTTAGCCTGATTCTCAGCTAACCAATCCATCCCTACTACCACATCAAACTCGATCAAGGCTATAGGAAATAGTTGTATCGGTACCCCACACCCCTCTATATCTATCATACAGCAATCAAAAACTTCTTTAACTGACACCTGATTATCATTTGCAGTGTCTACCAGTAAGGCATGTTCTAACATTTTAGGCTCTAAATGCATGTGAGCAGCAAATGAAGGAGACACAAAAGATCGGTTTGCACCGGAGTCAAACAACACTTTAGCACGTGTAGAGTTTATGAAAAATGTACCTGTAACCACATTCGGAGTTTCCTCCGCCTCTTTAGCTGTCATTTGAAATGTACGACCCCTTGTTCTCGGCGGTTCTATTCTTGGAACTACTAGTCTAGCAATTGTTGGTTTCCCTGATGTGCCCCCCTGTTGTATTCTACCTCGCGGACAATCTGACTGAAGGTGATCGGGCGAATTACACAAGAAACAAAACCGCGTTAATCGACAATCTTTAATAACATGCCCGGTCTTCCCACACCTATAACAAACCCGCGATTCAATCTGACAGTTTCCTTGATGGATACGGTGGCACTTCGGACAAGGTCTTTCCATGGGTCGGAAAGGTGGACGATTATCGAATCTCTGAAATCTAGACTTCTTCGGATCATGCAGTGGTCCTTCCCATTTTCTCTTTCCCATACTTTTATCACCAGCATCCCTCCTATTATCCCGCTCTATATTTTCTGCGGCATTTACTGCTGATGAAAAGGTATCAGGTCTCGTTGCAGTCACTAGTTTTCAAATTTCCGAATTCAATCCAAATATGAACCTTTCCATCTTCATTTTCTCAGTGGCAACATAATTGTAACAACCCAAATCCCATATATACAACAAATCACATAATGTAACATAACATTGATATAACAAACGAAGCATCATATTACAAGTACGGTCCCGTTGTCTTTACATTCAAAAGAAACCATTCTGCTACAACTTTGTACTAAATACATACATAACATTTAGTATTATCATACAACTGCTAAACATGCCAAAATCTTCATCATATATTCCTTCACAAAAGCCATCCATCGATTACTCTAATTACTTGCTCTTACCCGATCCGCCACCTGGAATACATATTTTAAAACAAAATGAGTGTTAGACCTAATGGTCTAAGTGAGAAAAATCCATGTTATTTTGAAATCATTTATATAAACCCTATTTATATAAATCACACAGCACAATCAAATATATTAATTTGAACTCACACATCATGTACCTTCCCTTCTCATTCCTCCTGGCCATATTAGTTGGTTGCAAGCCAACTAATAATTTAAAACGTTGTACAACATCTACAGCCAAACAACGCTATATAGATTCTATAGCCAAACACACCGGTCCTAAGCCCGACCAACGTATTATAACACATTATAATACTCATGTAAATATAATACCTCAATATATTATAATTCACATATACCATACATATAAACACGTTGAAAGTGCAGGATCTATTCTTACAATCAATATAGAAAGAAGTAATTGAGAAATTGTATGATCAAGCCCAATTGTATTCAATGATGCACAGAATTACAGATCTAAGAGAGAGATAACCTCAAAGATTACAAGGAATGAATACAAGTAATATGAGAAAATCAATCAGTTAGCAACGTAGTGCTAACCACTCTATTTATACTGTAACGGATATATTAAAGCTACAGTACAAATAAGAAAGACTAATAAGAACAAAACACGTGTCCTAATTAGTTTACACATTACTAAGTAACGAAACTCGTCATAAGTTCTGAACAGGTAGTTCAGAACTTCTGAACATTCTTCTGATCACGCTTCTCAGAACTTCTGACTTCTCTTTCTCAGATCTCTGACTCTTCTTCTCAGAACTTCTGACTCTTCTTCTCAGAACTTCTGAACCTTCTTATCAGATCTTCAACACTTGGTTTATTGACAAAACTTCAGATCTAACAATCTCCCCCTTTTTGTCAAATAAACTTAAACTTTGCATCATCTAATTCTTTCAGAGCAGGAACAATTTTCTGAAGTAGCACATTCCTCAGATTAAGCCTCTTATCAATCTTGTCAATAATTTATTGAATAACTTCAACTTGCTGATTTATTGCTTCTTGAGTTATGTTTGCTTCCTTTACTTTCAGCATCTTTTTCTCCAAATTGTGCTTTATGATCCTTAAAGTTCCAGAACAATATTTTGCAGTTTCCTTTGCTCTGAAGAAGATCTTTCCACTTTTGTTCTTCAAAAATACTCCCAGATCTGGATACTTGTGAACACTTCCAGTCTTTAACACCTTTTTCTGCTCATGATCTGTATTGGGATTTGCCAGATAAACACATGACTTTTGCAAATACAGAGCTATTTGGAAATCTGTATAGCAATGCCACCTTAAGATATAGAACATGGCCTCAATCACCACACTTCTTGCCTTCCTTTCATTTCTGTCTTTACTTGACTCTTTAAAACATAGAAAGCTGTGTAATCTGTAGAAGTCAACCACTGACAGTTTCTCAAAATCTGCATCAGTAAAATAATAAACCTTGCCATCTTCTCTCAAAACTTCAAAGGATAAGTACTCCATCTTTCTGAATTTCTTAACCTTCAATTCTCTGATTCCAGTGATTAGAAAATCTGAGTAAACGGCTTGCTTTGTTTTGCCAAGACATCTTGATTTTTCAGCCAACCAGATCTGAGTCTCCTTAGACCTATCATAATACACATCCAAGAATTGTACTTCTTTTGGTTTGAAAAACTCAGGCAGATCAAATTCAAGAAAGTATCCATTCAGATCAATGAATATTTCATCTTCTTTGGGTTCAGACTGTTCAGCTTGGTCAATATTAGTTATCTGCACATTCTGAGGTGTTGTGTCCTGAACTTCTTCAACTTCATCTGACAAAATTTCATTCACTTCATACTCAGCAGGGAACACAAAATCACTGTGTAACATCTTCTTGGGATTAACTTCAGATAGCAACCATTCACCACAACTTCTGATCTTTCTTCTGAGATTCAACCTTCTATTCATAGAGTTTACACATCTTTTCTTTAAGTTCTCTCTTTCAGTTTTAGCACTTACTTCCATTTCAATCAGTAACCAACTCAGAGTTGCATCACTATATTTTACCAGTTCTTTCAGTTTGAACATTTCAAGTCTCTCTTGAACTTTATATGCAAACCCTTCAGATTCCATTCCTTCATTTACGAATCCTTTTGTACACACATCAAATCCTGCAATATTTGTTGGAGACCTCAGATTGCACTTCTCTTTTCTTCCTTCAATGGCTAGTTGAAAATCATATAAGTACATGTTTCTGACATAGATACCCAGAAGTCTTCTGCATTCAATTTCCATTAAGGCTTCTTCAGTACCAGAGAAAAATTTGACTAGAAAGATCTGATCATCAAGTGTTAGTCTGTGGAAATCAAAACTGGACATGGCAACTTTTGTATTTTTCTCTTTCAATACTTCCATTCTAACAAACATTAAACCACTGAATTCTTCTTCTTGAAACATTAGAACTTTCTCAATTCTTTTCTGAATATGCAGTCTTGAGTCAGGAATTCTGAATCTGTTTGAAGCTTCTGTGTAAATCATCTGAGCTCTTTCATCCATGAAACCATCCACATTACTTTCTAGAAACTCATATTCTCCTTCTGAGTGGTAGAGGTTTTCATACATTTCCTCAGGAAAAATATCATCATGAAATTGTCTGGCCAAAGGTACATCACTTAGTTCCAGGATGAAATCACATATGGGTTCTTCTAACGTCTGCAAGTTAATCTTGGAAATCTCAATTGGTTTTCTGAATACATACTCAGAAGGCATGAAGTAATCTTCTAGTTTCTCATATTCTTCTTCTGTGTTCATCTCATCAGCATAGTTATATCTGAACTCATGCTTAAAATTCTGAGAATAATCAACAGTTCTGTCTTCTTCACCCATCAGATCAATAGGTCTTATTACTTTTATCCCTTTATGAATTTTCTGAACACTCAAAGCTCTGACTACTTCATTATGCATTCTTCTGATCAATTCTTCATTCAACCTCCTTTCTTCTGATTCAGACTCCATTGCCCTTTCACTGTTATAAACCACAATATCTGTACACCTGTTTACCACTGTACTTTCCACTATTTCTTCTATTCTCAAATCAGATTCCTCAATAGCTACAGTTTCATCTGAGTTTCCTTCCATCTCAGTATCCAAGTTCAATTCCTCTGTTTTATCTGATTCATTACTATCAATACTTCCCAACTCCATTTCTTCTGTATCTGAACTGTCAAGCTGTACTATCTGAATCATCTTCTTTAAATTTTCCTGTGTCTGATCTTCTGAACTTTTTGTATTGGCTAAGTGCATGTCTGCTATCTCAAAATCTTCTATGCCAATGTCATCATCAGAACTTAACCTTTGTCTTTTCTCCCCCTTTTGATGATCATGAGGCTCATTATCATCAAACTTTCTTTTTAAGTTCTGATTAGAAGTACCTTCAGCTTCAGCTTCTGCAATAGGAACAGGATCAAGAGGCTTTGAAGTAGAAGCCAGTGATACACTCAGTGCTTTCAGTATAGAATCCTGCATATCTTGCATTTGTTTCAACATATCTTTTTGAAAACCAGACATTATATCCATGATCTCCTTTTTGTGAGAATCCAAGGATTTCTTTACATCATCTACCTTGGTTTCAACAGAAATTAACTTTTTCTCCAACACATCTTTCAAATCTGATACCTCATCATTCAGATCCTCCATCCTCTTCTCCAAATTTTCTACTTTTTCCCCCATCTCCTTGTTTTGTTTCTGAATCTTTTCAAATTCAGAAGTTTCTAACAGTGAACCTGAACCAACAGATGGTCCAGTTTTCATGTGCCCAGAGAGCTCATGGCCTGTAGATAACACACAGTCATCTTGTACAACAGATGCACGTTTGAATGAGGCTTTTGTAATGTTCACCTCACCAGGACTTCCATCCAATCCTCGACACCCAACATTAGGCATGTCTATGAATGTTGTTTCAGGAGTACGAAATTCCTGATCTGTGCAAGTGTCAAAAGGAATTTCAGGCTCAATATGAATAGGACTGTGATATTCAGACTCAATGTGTTGAAAAATAAGTTGGGATTTATCACCTCCCTCCAAATGAGTTTGGGATGGTTCCCCGGATTTGTGTGAAACAGTAGCATGTTGAAATGCTTCTGAGTGGGTATGGATGGGTTGTTCAAGATCCACCACTAGGTCCATGGTGTTTGTTTCAATATTGGACACCAAGAGATGTGAACCAATAGCATGTGTGGTTACCTGGTCAAGATTAGCTGGTTCAGAGGCATCTCTTTCTGTTTGAACCTCTGTTAACAATCTCTCATCCTCACCACTCTCATTCTGTTTTTCCTCACTGAGTCTAACCAAGCTCTCAGAATTTTCCCCCTCAAGTCTCTCAGAATGTTCACCCATCTGAACATCCCCCCCCTCTCTAATTCGACTAGACCCCTCACCTCTCTTCTCAGGTTGGTCCTCTTGGGCAGGGATTTGAGGTAATTCAATTCCCATAGAGGTGCAATAAGCTTTTAAAATCTCACTCTCCCTTGGAATATAATTCCTAAGTGATTTTGGCAACAGTTTATGATTGGGATAATTTTCAAGTCTTGTTACTGAGGTCATCTTACTCAAATAAAATGTAGGACCATGCTCTTCATTTGTTCTTCTTGAGATTGTTCTGTTTTCCTGCATGGCATACCAAATAACAATTTGCCAGTACCTTATGTAGGGAATGTATGTCAGTGGAGCATCCTTTGTCTTCTTCTGAATTGCTTTCTGATTCTTCTCAAATGTATTCTTCATATCTTCCCAAAGTATTAAAGTATAGTCATAATGCCTATTCTTCACTAAACCTTGAAATATCTGAAGAATTTGTTTAGAACCTTGATCAGCAGAACTATTTTTCCCTGACAAACATTTATTTACCACATGAAAGAAGCAAGCCCAAATAGGTGGTAATTTGTTTCTTCTGAACAAACTGAGAGTCCTCAATCCTTCATTGTATCCCAACTTCATGAACTCTGCTATTAATTCCTCTGTTAGGGGTAAATCCTCAAAATCTGTTCTTCTTTGTACATCATCTTTCTCTGGTAGATTCAGCATTTCTCTTAGTGCAGAGATAGATAAGACAAATGTCACTCCTCCAATTTCAGACACAAACTTATTATCTTCTAACCTAAGATATTTCCACCATTGTTGTATGTACTGAACAGGCACATTTTTACTTCTTGTAAACCATTTTCTGTACGGATGATGTTTGAATAACTCCATGATAATTCTGTGTTCAGGCTTAGAACGACTTTCCTCAAACAATATAATACAGTTATTTTCAGATAATTTCAACCATTCACTCTCAGGAACAACTCTTTCCACTAGAATAGATCTATCTGACATAATAGAACCTGCAGCACTCTGATCATGTTCAATATTAACGTTTACCTCATCCGCATTTCCTTCAGATTCATCCATTTGTTCATCTTCTTCATCATTTCTTATTGCCCCTTCCTCTGCAACTCTATTTTGTACTTCATCATTTTCCGAATCGGATGAATCCATTATCGATTTTGTAGAATGTAGAGAAATTGGACCACTTCTTCGTATTTCAGACATGATTTAAGAAGAAAACAGATTCAAAGAACTCTGGATTTGATTCGTATCTCACGTTTCGCTCTGGAATTTGAAAGAAATTTGAAATAGGGATTTTAAGACCTATTTAAAATCCGTGAAGTTGAAAGGTTTAACGGAAAAGCGAAATCAATGTTATAACGGAGTCAACACATGTGAAATACCACAAAGGATTTAAATGAAATACGTGGCATTGTCAAACAAATATGAAGCTGACACGTGTTAGTGGATAGAATTTTGACTCAAGTCAAAAATCTGAATAACACGCACAGATGTTCTGATTCCATGACTTAGAAGAATTTTGCCTTGTAACCAAAATGTCTTTTAAAATCAACTTCTGACCAATATAAAACATTTTGATTATTCAGAAGAGGTTTGAACAGATAAGAAATGAAAACAAATCTTTTAAGCATCACAAAATGATTTCCAAAAGAATTTTGATGCTCCACCTTGACTTGAGCATGCATTTGAGTATTAATGATACATAAAGATGAGATTAAAAGATAATCAAAGAAGCATAATCCATACAGTTGAAGTTATTTGTATTTCTCAAAAGTAAATTTTTGAAAGTTAGATTGCTGAAGTATTGACTCAGAATTTCTGACCTTAAGATTCAGAGGTTCTGATCTCAGGACTCAGAAGTTCTGAACTCAAGACTCAGAGGTTCTGAACTCAAGATTCAGAAGTTCCGAACTCAAGATTCAGAAGTTCCGAACTCAAGACTCAGAAGTTCTGAATACACTACTCAGACAAGTTTACTTAGAAAAATTTAGCATTTTTAAGAAAAAAATATTTTCAACTAGGCAGATTAAGCATTCCTATTTTACATATGAGAAAAGAAAACCTTTTGTGATCAAGAGGCTTTGTGAACAAGTCAGCCAATTGATACTTTGTATGCACAAAGTGCATCTCTATAGTTCCTTTTTCCACATAGTCCTTTATAAAATGATACCTCACATCTATATGCTTAGTCTTCGAATGTTGAACAGGGTTCTGAGTAATAGCAATTGCACTTTCTGAGTCACAATAGATGGGAATCTTATTAAGCTGATATCCATAGTCCATGAGTTGTGTTCTCATCCACAATGTTTGAGAGCATGAAGCAGCAGCAGCAACATACTCTGCTTCAGCAGTTGAAGTGGATACACAGTTCTGTTTCTTTGATGCCCAACTCACTATTTTATCTCCCAAAAAGTGACAAGCACCAGATGTACTCTTTCTGTCCAACCTACTTCCTGCATGATCAGCATCAGTGAAAGCAGTCAATTTGAAGTCAGTTTCTTTTGGATACCATAAACCTAGATCAGGTGTTCCTTTGAGATATCTTAAAATCCTTTTGACAGCCAACATATGTGATTCTTTCGGGTTAGATTGAAATCTAGCACAGAAACAGGTAGAAAACATGATATCTGGTCTACTTGCAGTCAAATAAAGTAATGATCCAATCATGCCTCTATAAAGTTTGATATCTGCTGAAACACCTTTGAGATCAGCATCTAACTTTATGTTAGTTGCCATAGGTGTTCTCATAGAAGCACAATCAGACATTTTGAACTTTTTCAGAATATCTCTGACATATTTTCCTTGATTTATGAAAATACCTTTTGGTAGTTGTTTGACTTGAAGACCAAGGAAAAAATTCAGTTCACCCATCATGCTCATTTCAAATTCAGATGACATGATTTTTGAAAAATTATCACATAATTCTGGACTGGTAGAACCAAATATTATGTCATCAACATAAATCTGAATCAGAATCAAATCATTACCCTGTTTCTTTAAAAACAAAGTTGTGTCAATCTTACCTTTCTTGAATCCTGAACCTAACAGGTGTTTAGTAAGAGTGTCATACCAGGCTCGTGGTGCTTGTTTTAGACCATATAAAGCTTTGTCTAAAATATAAACATGATCAGGGAATTCTGGATCAACAAAACCTTCAGGTTGATGGACATACACCTCTTCATTAAGTTTGCCATTTAGAAAGGCTGATTTGACATCCATTTGATACACCTTGAAGTTTTTATGTGCAGCATAGGCTAAAAATATTCTGATTGCCTCTATTCTTGCCACTGGTGCAAATGTCTCATCATAATCAATTCCCTCTTGTTGACAGTATCCCTTAGCAACCAATCTTGCCTTGTTTCTGATGACAACACCTGATTCATCCTTTTTGTTTCTGAACACCCATTTAGTTCCAATTATAGATTTACCTTCAGGCTTTGGAATGAGTCTCCAAACTTTATTTCTTTCAAATTGAAGCAATTCCTCTTGCATTGCTGAAATCCAGTCTGGATCCTCTAGGGCTTCATTAGCTTTCTTTGGTTCAATTACACTTAAGAAACCAGCAAACATTGTTTCATTTGCTGTAGCTGATCTTGTCTTTACTCCTGCTGATGGATCACCTATTACTTGATGAATAGGGTGATTTTTAGTCCATTTATTAGCACTAGGAAGTACATCAATCTCTGAATAATTGTTGTTTGCATCATTCTCATCAATGATTGCTCGTAATTCTGAACTGTCACCTTGTTCTGACGTATGAGTAGGAGTTGCATCCAAGTTTGAGTTCTGATTAATGAAGTCAGAGTTCTGATTGACTTGTTCAGAGTTCTGAGTACAAGAATCAGAATTCTGATTACAAGGTTCAGAGTTTTCACCACTTGTATTTATTAGATTTGGGCACTCCTCTGATGGACCTTTGTCAGAAATTACAGTTGATTGAACTATTTCTGGAGTCTTATTTTTCATCTCTTTGACCATCTTTGGGTTTTCATATTCTGCATAAGAATCAGAAATTAGTTCACTAAAAGCATCCTTAAACAGTAAATTGAGTTCTGAACAAATAGGATTAGAATTTGTATCAGAAGTCATTTTTGTCTTGTTCAGCATGAGTTCTGAACTGTCTTGTTCAGAAGTCCGCATTCTGGCTTCATCAAAAGTTACATTTATGCTCTCCATCATCCTCTTGGTTCTTCTATTGTAGATTCTGAATGCTTTGGAAGTTAAAGAATAACCCACAAAGTATCCTTCATCTGCCTTTTTATCGAATTTGGCAAGATTTTCTCTGTCTCTGAGAACATAGCATCTGCAACCAAAAATATGAAAGAATTTGATTAATGGTTTTCTTTTATTTATCAGTTCATAAGCAGTCTTATTTAATCTCTTATTGATTAAAGTTCTATTTTGTGTAAAACAAGCAGTTGCAATTGCTTCAGCCCATAGGAAAGTAGGAAGATTTGCATAAGCCAGCATTGTTCTCGCAGCCTCAACTAGAGTTCTATTCTTCCTTTCAACAACACCATTTTGTTGAGGAGTTCTGACAGCAGAAAAATTGTGAGAAATCCCAGAACTTTCTAAAAAATTCTGAAGAGTCTCATTTCTGAACTCCGTTCCATTATCACTTCTGATTTTCTGAACTTGAAGTTGTAAGAGAACTTGAATCCTTTTGATAAAATTTATCAATGTAGTAGCAGCTTCTGACTTAGCTCTTAGGAACTCAACACACGTGTATCTGGATAATTCATCAACAATCACAAGCATATATTTCTTTCCTCCCATCGATTGAACTGAAATTGGACCACAAAGATCAGTATGAATCATTTCTAATGGTGCTTTGCAAGATGAGTCCATTTTTAATTTGTGAGAACTCTTTTTCATCTTGCCCATTTCACAAGCTGAGCATAATGATTCTTTTTCAAATTTAAGCTTTGGTAAGCCTTTAACCAAATGTTTTGCAACAAGATTATTAAGATTTTTGAAATTCAGATGAGAACATCTTCTGTGCCAAAGCCATCATTCATTTGCAGTTGATTTTGATAAAAGACAAACTGTATTTAATGTTTTCAATTTTGAAAAATTAACTACAAATAAGTCCATATGTCTTTTGGCCCAGAAGACTTTGACATCATTTTCAGTTAGAATCATGCAACCTGTTATTTGAAACTTAATTTGACAAAGACTGTCTAAAAACTGACTTATGCTGAAAAGATTGTGTTGTAATCCTTCAACATAGAAAACCTTTTGGATAGTTAGATCCCCTTTAGTTAAATCCCCATAACCTTTGACTTGACCTTTGCTATTGTTTCCAAAGTTTACTGCTCCTCCAGCCTTTTCTGTGAAGTTTGATAGAAAAGACTTCTGACCTGTCATGTGTCTTGAAGCTCCTGAATCTAAAAACCACACATGACAGCCCTGCAAAAGGATCAGTTAGGTTTAGGTACCCATTTTGGAATGGGTCCATCTTTGTTAGCTTTGTCATTGGATTTAACATTAGTACCTTTTACTCTCCACTCAAAATCTTTCTTCAAACACCACTTTCCTTGAACTTTTATGAAGTCAGAACATTTTCTGCTTACAAGTTTGTTCAAATTCTTTTTGAGAGTTGTAACTTTTGGTTTTGCTATGTTTTCAACTTTCTTTTCTTTTATCTTTTCTTTCTTCTGAGTCTGAGGAACTGAAAGTGCAGGATCTATTCTTACAATCAATATAGAAAGAAGTAATTGAGAATTTGTATGATCAAGCCCAATTGTATTCAATGATGCACAGAATTACAGATCTAAGAGAGAGATCACCTCAAAGATTACAAGGAATGAATACAAGTAATATGGGAAAATCAATCAGTTAGCAACGTAGTGCTAACCACTCTATTTATACTGCAACAAACATCTTAAAGCTACAGTACAAATAAGAAAGACTAATAAGAACATAACACGTGTCCTAATTAGTTTACACATTACTAAATAACGAAACTCGTCATAAGTTCTGAACAGGTAGTTCAGAACTTCTGAACATTCTTCTGATCACGCTTCTCAGAACTTCTGACTTCTCTTTCTCAGATCTCTGACTCTTCTTCTCAGAACTTCTGACTCTTCTTCTCAGAACTTCTGAACCTTCTTATCAGATCTTCAACACTTGGTTTATTGACAAAACTTCAGATCTAACAGGAACAGAAATTTTCTTCTTTTCTGTATTTTGAGAAACAGAAACTTTCTGAATATCTTTTCTTATGTATGAAACAGAAGTTATTTTGACTTGACATTTGTGAGAATATTGGAATGAATCATTTTTACATCTAACACAAACAAGATTTTTCTTTGCAAGTGACAATAAATCTGAAACATAGATCATTTCATTTTTATTTATACTGTTCAGAGTACAATTGCCCTTATTACAAGAATTTCTAGCGTTTAGTTCAGAAGTAGATTTCATTCTAAGCTTCTCAAGTTCCCTTTTCAGATCATTCAACTTTGCAAGATCATCTTTCCTTTTGCTTTCTTCTTTTTCTGAAAAATTCAAGTTCTTTTTGTTAGAAGAATTAGATGATTCACCTTTTTCATATGTACTTGATTCATTAAAGAATTTATCATTTTCTCTTGAAACATTAATTTTAAAAAGATCATACTCAGTCTTCAGTTTTTCAAGCTCTGTTATTTTCTGAATAAAAATATTCTTTTCTTTCAAAGCTTCTTCAAGTTTAATATCCACCTCACAGAAATCATTTTCAAGTTCATCATAAGCTTTCCTTAAATCCTCAAGTTCTTGACTCACAAGATTAAATCTCTTTTCAAGTTGCAAAAATTCATCTGATTTTGTTTCAGAAAATCCAGTTGAATCAGACTTCTGACTACCTGAGTCAGAGTTCTGATTTACAGACTCAGATGTCTGATCTTTAGACTCAGAATTCTGACTACAAAGTTCAGAATCCTGACTAGAAGTTTCAGACTTCTGATTGACTGTTTCAGAATTTTTACTTGTATCAAATATGCTCTCAATGTCATGATATGAAAAACTTGGTTGTTTATTTTTGTAGCTGACATTTAAGGAATCATACTTGAATTTAGTATCATTGTATCTTGGCTTTTCATCTGTTGGTTTAGAAACTTCTTTCTTAACCTTTTCTTCTGAACCAACTGACTTTTCTGTTTTAGACTCAGAAATTGTCTCATCTGACTTTTTAGAGTTTGGTCTTTGCAAATTGTCAGAACTTGTTATAGAACTAGCAGGTCTTATGAAAACTTCAACAATTTCTGGGATTTTTGGCTTAGAAACTTGAAGTATTGGAGCTCTTTTTAAAATGACATTTTCTTCCAATCCCAATCCCTTCTTTGGATTGTAAAATCTTGTATCTTTAACATTGCTTAATAAAAGATTTAATGTTTGCTGAGTCTGACCTCTTTTCAAATTCAAATCTTCCAATTCTTTGATTTTGGTGTATAAATTCTTTCTTTCTTCAAATAACATATCAAATTTTATTTGTAAATCACCTTTTTCATCCTTTATTTTTGAAAACTCAACTTTTAGTTCAGAAAGCCTTTTCATCAATTCAGAATTTTCATCTTTAACTTTCTGTTTCTCAGCCTCAGATTCTTCATATTGTTCGTTTATTACTTCTTTTTCAATTCTGAATTTGTTAACCAAGGTTCTTTCTCCTTTTATCTGTTTTCTTAGATTAGCAAATTCAGTTTTCATTTCACCAATCTGTGTCATTAACTCTAATTCAAGTGAAGAATGTACCTCAGCAGATGACTCAGAATCAGCATCTTCAAAATCAGAATCATCCTCATTCCTCATTTTTGCCATATAGCTTCGCATCTGTGGAAAGTTGATATGATCATCTTCATCAGAAGTGTAGTACAGCCAATTCTCCTGTTCAGCCAATAGCGCACTCTCGTCATCTCTCTTCTTTGCAAGCTGAGCCTTCTTCGTGTAGTATTCATAATCTTTCACAACTTTAACTCTGCAATCCTTGGCATAATGGCCAGATTTTCCACACTTGAAACACAGATTCTTTTCTTTTCTCTCTTCCTTCTCTTCCTTGTTTTCTTCACTTCTCTCTATTCTCTTTTCAATCTTATTTTCTTCTCTGTCATCTTTCTTCTTATAATCTGAACTTCCAGCTCTCTTATAATTTCCTTGAAATCTGCCCTTCCCATACCTTTTGTTGAAAGTATTTGTCAGCAAAGCTAGCTTTTCAGCCATTATCTTGATATCTTCATCATCTTCTGATCCTTCTTCTTTGTCAGATTCCTCCAGACTCGGTATTTCTGATAGATATGCAGTCTTTTTGGGTGCTTTGATTGCTTTGGACTTTGATAAGAACGCTAACTGATCAGCAACATTTTTCTTTTCTTCCACAACTAACTTGACAGAGTCTTCATGTTGATTAAGAACACAGAACAAATCATTTAAGTCTTCTTCACACATATCCTTGTTCATTTGCAGACTTATGGCAAATGATGACCATTCTGAATTTAGACTGTTCAGAAATTTGTAATTTATTTCTGATTTTGTTTTCTTCAGTCCATTTCTTCTCAAGTCATTTAGAATAGTGCAAAATTTACTGTATGTCTGTGTCAAACTTTCTGACTCTTTTGCTTTGAACCTTTCATAAGCATTTATGCTTTGATTTAACTTTGCCTGAATAGATCTCACAGTTCCTAACATTTGCCTTTCCAATTCGTCCCACATTTCTTTAGCTGATGATCCACTGTCAATCCTGTTAAGAACCTCATTCGGGACAGCCAAAGTCATCAAAGTAATTGCTCTTTTGTCAATAGCATGCCTATTTTTCTGTTCAGCAGTGTATTGGGAATAATTCTTCTTTACTCTGGTCGCTGGAATTTCTGGAGTTGTCTCTGTAGCAGGGGTTGCGGCGACATCGATATATACTTCGATTGGACCTTCTCGAATAGAAATCATAAGATTTTCATCGATGTTGTCAAGGAATTGGATCATACGAGTTTTCCATTGCTGATACTCTTCTGGTATAAGAACAGGCGGTTTGGTTTCGGATCCCATGGCTAGATATTCTTTAGAAGACATGATTGTAAGAAAATTCAACAGAAAGACAAATTCGATTTTCTTGATCGAAAAGTAGCAGGTAATTCAAGAATTGCTAAGAATTCAAGAACTAGCCCTAGCAGCGGAATCGAATTTTGAATGAATCAAGAAATCTTCAAGAAATTGATCAATCGATCTTCGCAATCACAATCTTGAACGAATTTGTTTGTTGATTGGCTCTGATACCAATTGAAAGTGCAGGATCTATTCTTACAATCAATATAGAAAGAAGTAATTGAGAAATTGTATGATCAAGCCCAATTGTATTCAATGATGCACAGAATTACAGATCTAAGAGAGAGATAACCTCAAAGATTACAAGGAATGAATACAAGTAATATGAGAAAATCAATCAGTTAGCAACGTAGTGCTAACCACTCTATTTATACTGTAACGGATATATTAAAGCTACAGTACAAATAAGAAAGACTAATAAGAACAAAACACGTGTCCTAATTAGTTTACACATTACTAAGTAACGAAACTCGTCATAAGTTCTGAACAGGTAGTTCAGAACTTCTGAACATTCTTCTGATCACGCTTCTCAGAACTTCTGACTTCTCTTTCTCAGATCTCTGACTCTTCTTCTCAGAACTTCTGACTCTTCTTCTCAGAACTTCTGAACCTTCTTATCAGATCTTCAACACTTGGTTTATTGACAAAACTTCAGATCTAACACACGTAATCACCAATTATCACATTCCCAAACCATACGTATATGTATTCCAGTTAAAAATACCTTTAAAGTAAAACTCACCTGTTAGTTTAAAAAAAATGCTTTCAAGCCTTTTCCACAGATTCAGTCTTTCACTTCGAATTCACAGTATCTGAAACAATTCAAATACAATCACTCTTCACCAAATAGAACATCTAAGACTCTCTAACAGGCTGAGAATCCTAAATAACCTATCAAACTCTTATCCTCAATTGTTCCCCTACAGTGACTCAATTTTTCAGAAAACCTCATTCATAAACTATAGTTAAAAGTGTCTAAAATCTGAAAATGATCAAAACAGCTAAGGTATCCGGATACCACAAGTTATCCGGACAACACTACTTTTCCGGATAGCATGACTTTTCCGGACAACCTATACAATCCGGACGTCATCCGGACACCAAAGTAATCCGGATACTATCCGGTATCCAATTCTATCCGGAAAACATAGGAAAAAGGAACTTACCCGGATAAAAGACGCGTCCGGACACCTTTAGAACATTACCCGGACAACACTAACAAAACTACCCAGACACCTTCATACTGTGTCCGGACACCTCTGTCGGTTTCTTCAATTTCGACCCAGATTCAACAGAAATTACTACTGGAAGTGTAATCGGTTATTCAACTCCTATAGAAACTATCTAAACACAATTACAAACACAAAATACAAAGCAACATACCTCAATTTCACTTCCAAAAGTACCAAGTTGAATCCCTAGCTTTTTATCTTCTTTTTCCTTCTTTTGCTCTCAAAACACACACACTACACACACTGATCTTTTGCTGAAAAATGAAATATCTGATTTCCTAAAAGAGATATTATCAAACTATACTTACCATTTAGACCCTAACCTACTCAATAATGACTAACACACCCTAAACTTATAAATTCACCCAAATCCACCCTAAACATTAATTATAAAGTTTCTTAAATTTTAACGAAACGTGACTTTAACTAACGAACTTACCCGGGGTATTACATCATCTCCCCCTTAAAAGAATTCCGTTCCGGAATTCGATTAAGCAAAGAGGTATGGGTACATAGTTCTCATCTCAGATTCTGATTCCCACGTAGCATCCTGACCTCTATGATGCCTCCACTGAACTTTCACTTGTCTGATTTCTTTATTCCGCAACACTTTGACTTTATGATCAACTATGGCCTCCGGTTGTTCTACATAATTCAGTCTTTCATCGACTTGTATCTCTGGTAGGGAAACTGCCTGATCTGGAGTAACCAAGCACTTTCGGAAGTTCGATACGTGAAATGCATTATGGATCCTGCTCAATTCTGGCGGAAGATCTAATCGGTAAGCTACTTCACCGATCCTTTCTGTAATTGCAAACGGTACGATATACCTTGGACTTAGTTTACCTTGCCTTCCAAATCGGATGACTCCTTTCCATGGCGAAACCTTTAACATTACGTAATCCCCAACTTGAAATTCCAATGGCTTTCGACGGCGGTCAGCATAGCTCTTCTGTCTATCTTGAGCCACTTTCAATCTTTCTCGAATCTGAGTAACTTTATCGGCGGTTAACTGAACTATTTCTGGCCCTGCTAACTGTTTCTCCCCCACTTCATTCCAACATAGAGGCGTTCGACATTTTCTACCATACAATACTTCAAACGGTGCCGCTTGAATGCTGGAATGATAACTGTTGTTGTAGGCAAATTCGATCAACGGTAAGTGCTTATCCCACGATCCCCCAAAGTCAACAATGCAAGCCCGGAGCATATCTTCTAATGTCTGAATCGTTCGTTCACTTTGACCGTCAGTTTGAGGATGATATGATGTACTTAACTTTATCTACGTTCCCATCTCCTTTTGAAAACTTCTCCAGAACCTTGAAGTAAAACGACTATCACGATCAGAAATGATCGAGATTGGGACTCCATTCCGAGTTACTATTTCGTCAATGTACAACTTAGCTAATCGTTCCATCGAATCGGTTTCCTTTATCGGTAGAAAGTGTGCTGACTTTGTCAATCTGTCGACGATCACCCAAATAGAATCAAACCCCTTCGGAGTTCTTGGTAGCTTTGTGATGAAATCCGTAGTAATCTGCTCCCACTTCCACATAGGTATTTCTAGTCGTTGTAGTTGACCAAACGGCTTTTGATGTTCGATTTTCACCTTCTTACACGTGTTACAACTCTCCACATACAGAGCAATGCTTCTTTTTATCCCCTGCCACCAATATAATTGTTTTAGGTCTTTATACTTCTTGTTTGTATCTAGGTGGATAGAGAAACGGGATTGATGAGCTTCTTGTAGAACACGATCACGTAAACCACCCAAACGAGGTACACACACTCTGTTTCCCAGACATAATAACCCACGATCATCTTTTACTAGCAATGCTGACATCCCCGCTAACCGTTCTGATTTCAGATGTTCATCCTGATAAGCTTCCACTTGACACTTCTGCAATTCGTCAAATATGTTAGGTAGGAGTTCAGTTCGTAGCGAAATAACTTTTATTGTTCCACTCCTTTCTTGACGACTCAGCGCATCCTCCACCACATTCGCCTTTCCCGGGTGATAAAGGATTTCACAGTTGTAGTTGTTTAGCAATTCTATCCATCTTCTTTGTCTCATATTTAGTTCCTTCTGATCAAAGAGGTGTTGGAGACTCTTATGATCAGTATAAATCTGACATTTGGAACCATACAGATAATGTCTCCAAATCTTCAACGCGAAGACAACTACTGCAAGCTCCATGTCATGCGTAGGATACTGTCTTTCATGATCCTTTAATTGGGGAGAAGCATAAGCAATAACCTTTCCCCGTTGCATAAGTACACATCCCAATCCCAGTTTTGACGCATCACTATAAACAACAAAATTTTCCGAACCTTCAGGTAGTGATAGAATCGGTGCGCTGCACAGTTTCTCTTTCAATATCCGGAATGCCTCGTCTTGTTCTTCTTTCAACTCAAACTTCAGGTTCTTCCGGGTCAGCTTAGTCAAAGGCGTTGCGATACGAGAGAAGTCTTTTATAAATTTCCGATAGTAGACGGCTAAACCCAGAAAACTACGTACTTCGGTTACTGTCTTTGGCGGTTCCCACTTTTCAACTGCTTCCACTTTCATCGGATCAACTTGTATACCTTTCTAAGAAACCACGTGCCCCATAAATTGAACTTTCCGTAGCCAGAATTCACATTTAGAAAATTTTGCATACAACTTTTCCTTCTTCAGTAGCTCCATAATCAAACATAGATGTTGCGCATGCTCTTCCTTGGATCGGGAATAGATAAGGATATCATCGATAAATACAATAACAAATTTATCGAGATACGACTTACATACCCGATTCATTAAATCCATAAAAGCAGCTGGAGCGTTCGTCAGTCCAAACGGCATTACTAAGAATTCGTGATGACCATACCTTGTTCGAAAGGCAGTCTTTAGAACGTCGTCTTCTTTAACTTTCAACTGGTGATAACCGGATCTTTGATCAATCTTGGAGAAAAATAGGCTAAGTATGTACATCGACAGAGCTTCTGCCAAGACACCGATAGAAGATCCAAGTGAAGACTCCAATGAAGAGAAGGCCACAGAACCTCTGTCAACCTTGACAGAGCCTCTGTGGTATGAAGACTGAAGACTTGGAAGATTACTTGAAGATCAATATGAAGAAGATCGTGCCTCTCACGTTTTCTACTGTACGAAGATCCTCAAGATCATTCGTACAAGGCGTGCCCTGCACATTCCACGTGTCATCTTCTGATGGGCTACAGCCTTTGTGGATAGCGGCGCACTACATTAACGTTGTACCTGTAGCAGTCCTACGATCATGTCTTTGTACCCTTAGTCCTTATTGTCTAAAGCTTGTCCCATGATGAATAGTAATAATAGAAGGCTTATGTTGCGCTCTTCTATTAACTTTGCACAACATACACACCCATTAGAGCATAATTCTTGTTATACTTTCGGTGTTCTTGGTGTTCTTAGCTAATCAATATACAGTGAATCATTGAGCTGAATATCTGTGTTATTTCCATTTCACGTATTTGATTGTGTGTTTTTCTACCTTAAATATCTCTTTAGTTCTTATAAAACGCTTCTGCACCATTACCTGTTTTGAACTAATAGATATAAATATCATTGTTGAGTAAAATCGGGATCAACAGAAATAAAGAAGCTTACAAAGAATTTATCTGCTTATCAACAGATATTATGAAGGAGCAAAAGGTAAAATCTAATCTTCAAAAAAAATATGATCTGATTTTTTAAGAAAATAATGTTTTACTCAACAAAGTTAAATAAGTTGAACAGGATGTCTTTAAAGTTGAGATTTCAAAACAAGTTAGTCCTGACACGATTGTTCAGACTCCACTTGTTGACTCAACTAATTCTGAATATTCTTTTAAGACGGCTTCAAGTTCAATTCAAAAAGACAATTTTTCAAAAGAATTTGACAGATCAAATAATTTCTCTAAGGATCAGATTCATCCTTCCAATCTCTTTTATAATCCTCTATTTGATAAATCAGATAATGATTTGCATGTGCCTAAAGTTAATACTTCTTCTAAGCCTAAAGATAATTAAGTTTTTAAGAAGGTTAAGATGGTTTGGAGAGTGAAAGGAACAACTCCGACCAAAGAAGTGCCAAAATCAAAGGTTCCTACTCCAAATGCCAACAAGAACAAAGCATACCAAGGTAAATCTTTTGTCAAACCTGATAGTTTACTCTGTAAATCAATTAATCAGGTTAGCTCAAAAGAAAATTTGTTGTTCTTACTGTGGAACTAATGATTTTGTTCACAAAGATTTTGCTCAATATTGGTACGGTACTTACAGAGTTTCTTCTAATAAAACTGCACCTAACAAGCCAGGACCCAAGTTTCGCTAGGGACCAAAATCTACTTAATCTGTTTTGCAGGTTCATCATGTGTAGTGTTAAATGCTATATGTATACCGAACAAAAGAAAAGTTGTGCAAAATTTTGAAGAAGAATATATGTGCTTTTGAGGAAGAGCAAAGATATTATGGTTTCTAAACATATCAGTTTAGAACCCGCACTTCAACGATTTAGACTTCTGAATACAACAGTTCAGAACTCACTCTTCAAAGATATAAAGACTTCTGAGTAAATCAGCTCAGGACTCGTATTTCAAAGATTTTGACTTCTGATCATAACAGATCAGGACTCGTTCTTCAACGACTGTGATTTCTGAATTTACTTCAATCCTTGTAATTCAAAACTCGTTTTAATGATTAAGGATATTTTAATCCAAGTCTTGTTCTTTGTGCAGATTTTATTCAAATAGAGATCTTTTGCACATGTTAAGGGGGAGCTTAACTGATTTTAAATAATTCTATCATGATTTGAGGGGGAGATCAAATGTTTTTTTATTGTAAGTATCTTCTGATCTTAATCTCCGATTGTTTGAAAGAAGAACGACTTTCAAGCATGAAACACATTTTTTCTTAAATGTTCAAACCACTTCTCTATTCTCAAACAGATTTTATGAATTTAGAAGTGTGATTTTAAATGTTTTTCATAGAGATCTCGGATTATCGTAACATCAATTCTGACCGTGTGTTTCCAAAGATTAATACTTGCGTATTATATTTTCTATACTTTCAAGTATTCATACACATCGGTACAACTTCTTATTGACTTTGTTATTACCATGTCTCAAAATGAAACGTTTTTTCGATGGTAATACTCACGTTTGTATTTCAAGTTTGTTGAGCATCATATTCATTTCATCGTACTACTTAATCGTTTCATTCAAAGATGTTTATATTTCTTCATATAAACAACATTCAATTATTAGATACCCTAAACCTTAAATGATCATCATTCATAATATTTGATCTGATTCATACATTGTCAGATTCTCAAACAAGTCCTTCGAATTCATTTCATTCATTCATTATTCTTGTTTTGAGAATTCTTCTTAGTTCAAATGCTCAAATATTAATAATTATTACTGAGGAGCATACATTCTGATGACAATGTCATTCAAATGCTGAAGTTTATTTGTTCAAACTAAACTGTTGAATACCACAAAATTTTAGGACAAAATTTCATGGGATCAGTGTGAGATTATTATACTTCTATGGATCCACGTTAACCAGTGTTTCCTACCCAAGAAGTTATCCTTGAGTGATTGAGGGGTGCGGGGTCTAAATCAAAGAGTGGGGGAGATAGCTCATATGGTTGAGTATCTCATTGTGCTGAGGTAAAATGTAAATGAGAGTTTAGTTAGAAGTGAGCGGATTAAAAACAGAAAGAGGGTGTGAGAACAGATTTAAAAGAATAAGAGAACTCTGCCCCAACCACTTTCTGAGCCTGGCAGCCACATTACTAATTGGTTCACATTCTTTGGTGACCATCTTTGAAACAGGCAACTAGCCCATTCCAACTCTTGCATTAACCCCACCAACTACTCATTTCTTTCTCAACAAAGAAATGTTTCAATTTTCTTTGGGGACGCAGCATATAATCTATCTAATCTTCATTCAAAAGGTTTGGATATTGAAAAAGAAGGAAGTTTGCCCCACCTTCGCTTTTCTCAACAGTTTACATGCTTTGAGTCTATATTTTTTCAAGCATATGTTGCTTCAATTCTTTCTACACATGCACGTACATACAAGGAATATGTTTTCTTGTCATAAAATTCATAGAAATTCCTTAGTGTTTTTCGATGATTGAATAGAAGCCCTGGAGGAGTGAACATCAAAAAGCTCCTTTTCGAAGTACATCCGTTGTACTAAGTGGATCCGTGCTACTTACAGGAATTTTAACTGATTCATCCGTTGTTTCAGGGTTACCACATTCTTTTGTTTGAATTTGAAAAGATTCGGATAAATTCTTTTGTAATTGACGGTTTATCAGATCAAAAAGGAGGAGAATGTTACTTGCGGTGAACAAAGTGCGGGCAGGAAATGATAAAGGTTTTGATGATTATGATGCTCACAATCATCGAAAAGGGGAGAAATAATATACTGAAGAATAGGGGGAGAAATAATACCCTGAAGAAAAGGGAGATCTGTCATTGAAAGATTAAGGGGGAGAAATGATTTGTCATAGTCAAGAAGATGTTCCGAGATAATTCGAGAGAGTTTATTGTTCAAGGATAGTTACCGTTCAAAGTTCAAAGGTCAAAGAGATGAAGATACAAAGTTCAAGAAATCATTCAAAGTTTGAGTTCAAAGCTTCAAAGTTTTCAAAGCTTCAAAGTTCAAAGCTTCAAAGTTCAAAGCTACAAAGTTCAAAGCTGCAAAGATCTGAAATTCGTGTTCAAGACTTGAAGAAAAATTGTTGAAGATTATATTCATGAAGATTGACTTTTCAAAAAGAAGACAAAGACTTTTCAAGTTTGACTGAAGACTGTTCAAAGTTGAAAGTTTGAAGATTGTCAGAGCTTCAATGTTTAAAGCAGTTAGAGTTAAAGTTTTGAAGATCAAGAGTTGAAGACTGCTGCCATATTTTTTGAATCTTGAATCCAAAGGGGGAGAATGTTAGAGCATTATATTGTATTCAAGATTTATTGTAAAAGTCTTGTAATAGTCAAACATTGTAAAATCAAAGTAAAAGTCAAAGCTGTCAAAGTCAAAGTAGTTTTAGTTAGAAAGTCAATGTAATTAGTTTTAATGTGTTGTAATGTCTTAGTATAAATAGCTTTAGCTTAGTTGTTAAGCAAAGTAAGAAAGCAAGTCATTAAAAAGAGTTTATTTGTAATATCTTAGAGAAAGAAATTCTAGAGAGAGAAAGTGTTCCATTCCTATGTAATACTCTATATTTCTCAAGATTAATGGATGACACATTGTTTACCTAATAGATCTGGTGTTTACAACCCAGTTAACACTCTGCTGTTAGAACCATAATTCGGAATTGTCTTTCTCAACGAACAAAACGAAAAGAAGTTTCTTCGCTTCCATCAAGTTGAAAGATACTGCGATGGAACTTTGTTAAAGGTCAGAGATGCGTTAAAAGAAATAATTGCCAAGGAAACAGATCTTCGGAAATCGTTTGTCGTAAGTCTTAATGAAGAAAACGCCCGAGAAGCCTTGGAAACTGTTGAAGACCGTATTGAGTTCCGCAAATCCATCAGAAGCGTTGAGATTCTTTTTGGACTACGAAAGAGACACATTCCGAACTAGCCCGAGATTGAACTTCGATTCAAAGGGGGAGATTGTTGGGTATAAAATTAGATTGAATAAGTGTTCAAGGGTTTAATTTGTAACATTATCTGGGCTTAATCTTGTAATGGGCCATGGGCCTTGTTACTTTAGGCCTAGCTATATAATGTGTTGTTAGCCTAATAGTTTAGGTTAATCGTCCCATAACCATTGTAATCGTATTATTGAAATTCTCTGAATGGTTAATGAAACAGGGATGACCAGTTGAAATCATATCGTGTTTGTTGATTATTTGTTTGTGATTTCTATCGTATTGCACTAATCTAGGATCCACAGTTATAACTAGATATTGAAACTAGGGATTCCCTCACAATATTTCAAAATATTCATCAACCATTTAAATGCATATTTAACATGTATAAATACACATAACTTCACATAAGGTCATTGTACCCATTAAGCCAAGTAAATTAAGCTATGCTTAACCAATAAGACATTCTAGTATTATTTAAACCAATAACAACTCTACACGTGCTAGTGATACTGATTCCCACCATTAACCACAAATACCTTTCAAATGAGTCAAATAATCCTTTATAAAAATTAGGGTTTTCATAAAAATGAGTAAAA
The DNA here is from genome assembly GCA_033807775.1 of Saussurea involucrata. NCBI lineage: Eukaryota > Viridiplantae > Streptophyta > Magnoliopsida > Asterales > Asteraceae > Saussurea > Saussurea involucrata. Next base: position 119,246,607 of record CM066322.1, read on the forward strand.
GAGTAAAATACCAAATAAATGACATATATCTAGATGAGAAAAGGTTAGAAAACTCACTATACAGGATTTTAGAACAAAACCTAGAAAATAGTTGAAAACCCTAAAAGTTGAAGAAGATGGTTCTTGAGATGAGGAGTTGAATAAGCACTTCATCTTCACAATAAATGCTCCCAAATGATTACTTGATGACCACTAAGTGTTTCTAAGCAAATATAGGCTTTCATTTATGAAGGGTTGGTGTTGGAAAGGAAGAGGCTCTTAAAAGCTTTCCATAAATCGTCCAAAATAAGAGAAGGGGAAAAAGTGAGCTGGAAATCGGAGTTGTGGGATTTTATACCCAAAATGGCACACAGAGCGATTGTGCCATAGGGAACTTTCGCCAAAAATTTACCGCAACTTCAGAGGGGTCTGGCAATAGTGACACGCGATTGTGCCCAGTGGCGCTCTCGCCGTCACTATTGCATAGAAGGTACCAAAAGTGGTCTGTGGCCGAAATTGTGCTCCAAGTCAATTATGCAAGTGTTAAGGTGGTAGGATGACTAAACATAGATAATCAATTAGAAATTAGTAAATTCTAAGCAACTTGGAATAATGGGAATACTTTACTGATTATGAATTTTACGGGCGTTACAATCCTCCCCACCTAAATAAGGATTTCGTCCCCAAAATCACGCCTTACTAAACAAATGTGGGTACCGCTTTTTCATGTCTTCTTCGGATTCCCAAGTTACATTGGCGCCACGATGATGTTTTCCATTGAACCTTAATCATAGTCACGTCCTTGTGTTGGAGTTTCTTCGTTTTCGATTATAGTATACCTTCTGGCTCCTCCATACAACGGTTCCCATTATCAACCAGAATCTCCATCAACGGAGTAACACTTTCTTCCTCGGCCAAACACTTCGTTAGATAGAACACGTAGAAAGTAGGATGGATTCCATCCATTTCAGGTGGTAAATCTAGCTTGTAAGCTTGAAGTCCAGTCTTTTCCAAGATGGTGAATGGTCCAAGGAAACGAGGGCTAAGCTTCCCACGTTTTTTGAACCGTATAATTCCTTTCCAAGGGAATACCTTCAACATAACTCGGTCCCACACATGAAATTCAACCGGTCGACTCTTCTTGTCCACGTAGCTCTTTTGCCGGTCTTGTGCTATTTTCAAGAATTCTCGAATCTCTCTCACTTTATCTGTGGTCTATTATACAATCTTCGGCCCGCCGAATTGCTTCTCTCCCGCTTCAAACCACAAACTGGAGTCCTACACCTTCAGCCATACAAGGCTTCGAACGGAGAGGCCTTAAGGCTAGAATGGTTGTTGTTGTTATACGCGAACTCAACCAACGGTAGGTGTGTATCCTAACTCCCTCCAAAGTCGATGACACACGACCTTAGCATGTCTTCAAGAGTTTGTATCATTCTCTCGCTTTGACCATTCGTTTGAGGATGGTAAGTCATACTTTGATTAACCTTCGTCCCCAACTCTTTTTGGAAACTAGCCCAAAAGATGGATGTGAATCAACTATTCCTATAGGACAAGATAGATAGCGGCACGCCATGTCTTGACACAACCTCGTTGATGTAGAGTCTAGCTAGCTTGTCCAAAGGCAAGGTTTCCCGCATTGCCTAAAAGTGTGCGTTCTTGATCAACTGGTCTACTATCACCCATATAGTATAATGACCCTGAAACGTCTTCGATAGCTTTGTCACGAAATCCATCGTGACGTTGTCCTATTTCCATTCCGGAATCGTCAAAGATTGTAAGCTCCCCTATGGCTTTGCCTCGACTTGAAGACACGTCACACAAGTTCCCACATACTTAGCCACATCAAGCTTCATTATCGACCACCAATAGTTTAATTTCAAATCCCTATACATCTTCGTGCTACCGGGATGTATAGAGCATCGAGACTTGTGATCTTCCTTGAGAAGTAGCTCACGTGTTAGCCCCAAGTATACTTGATGTAAAAGTATTGAAAATATCACAAGTCAGAAGGACGTCAGAGATCAAGCAAAGACTTAACAGAAGATCACCATCAGATATCGTCAGAGTTCTGGCCGAATACCTCTGATAAGCACATCAGAGAACTACATTTCCAGAAGACCTCCAGAGCTCTGATAGAAGACCTCTGGTGAACGAAGACCTCTGTGAATCTTTAGTCTCGTAGAAATCTTTAAGTGTCAGACACGTGTCCGTACTTTCCATGTCAGCCCTAAAAGGACGGAGACACACTTTCCACATGTCATTCCAGGGTTAGATAGTACATTGTCTTTCACTTTATCAGGCTATAAATAGAAGGGTAATGGAACGCACAATTGTAAGCTCTAGTGTACGATTTGTCACCTCAGAGATTTCAGAATACATACACAAGAAAGTGTTCTTGGTGTTATTCCTATATCAATATATATACGAGCAGCTTATTTAACTTTTGTGTTATCATTTTACTGTTCAATATATTGTTATTGTTATTCTCTCATTATTTCCTGTTATGCACAATCACTCATACTTAAACAGCTTTATAATGCTTCCGCTACCTCTGATTTTGCTGTTTATATGAGACAAAGTGAATCTGGGAACCTACAATTGGTATCAGAGAAGATTGATTTGCTTAAATCAAATCGATCCAATCTAACTAGGTTGATTCACTATTGTTGACTGTGCTTTGTTTTTAAAGCTTCATAGTATACTCTGTTTTTCTGTTTAAAACCTGAAACTCCTTTGTTACAAGCTTTTGTTTCGTATTTAAGCTTTCCAGCAAGTTTGAAAATCATCTCTACATTATTCATTGTTCCATTGGTTTACTGTTCATCTACTTTTTGTCTAGAACTCTTTCAAAATATTTCAAGACTCTCATACTCTGTTTTTTGTAAAAATGGCAAACAACAATATAAATGCTATTTATACGGCTGGTTCCTTAACCAAACCACCTACTCTTCTGAGAGATGAATATCCTCAGTGGAAGATTAGGATGGTTAACTTCTTCGATGGTATGGATAGAGACTTCATGCGATCAATCACAAATGGACCATTCCAACCTATGGTTTTGGATCCTCGTGTACCCGCAACAGAAACGACTGCTGATATTCCTGCTCACTTCGAGCCTAAAACTACTGGTTTTACGGAAGAAGAAAAGCTCAAAATGGAAAATGATCTTAAGGCAGTTAGACTCTTGATTATGGCCATTCCAAATGATATTTTCCAAGAACTAGACTCCTGTGTTACTGCAAAAGAAATATGGGATCAACTTCTAAATCAACATGAAGGTGGTATAAAAACCCATAGGAATAGAAGGACCCAATGTATTAATGAATACAATGATTTCAAGGCACTTCCTGAGGAAACTTTGCAACAAACCTACAACAGATTCAACGTTTTAATCAATAAATGTAAGAAATGTGGGGTTGTAAGGTCGAAGGAAGACAACAATGTCTTATTCTTGAAAAGTTTAAATGATGAGTGGCTAAATCTGTCTATGTCTCTACAAGCTAACCAAGATTTGGATGCATGGTCTCTTACTGATGTGTATGGCACTTTAGCCGTACAAGAGAAGGATGTTGTCAAACAAAAGGTCAAATCCACAATTGCAGGTCCACTAGCATTAATCTTTGATTCAAAAACACCCTCAGAAGGGAAATCCAATAGAGATAATGCTGGAAGAGACAAGAAGAAGGAGAAAGCCATGAAGAAGAAAGGAAAGAAAAGCCTGATAGCAGATAGTGAAGAAGAGGAAAGTTCATCAGATGAAGATGATGATACTGACATCAATGCTTTTGCCCAATCTATTGCCGTAATAACTCAAGAGTTTAACAAGAGATTTGGCAAGAAAGTATTTGATAGGAGAGGAAGGTTTGAAAGAGAAGAAAAGGAAGAGAAGTGAGGATATGAGCAAAGAACTGCACCTCACCAGAACAACAACAACAGAGCAGCAAAAAAGACAACAACAGTATCAACAGAGATACAATACACCAGCCCCTCAAAAGAAAGCTGATGCTGCCCAGCCCATCAACCAGAATGATGGAAGGTATTTTTGATGTGGCAAACCCGGCCATTTCTCTGCAAACTGTAAGGGTATACTGGTAAAGGACCAGGACTACTACAAGAACAAATACAAATATAACTTCAGGGAAAGAAGTTATGTAGCAGAGATGGAAAATTGGATCTCTGATTTGTCCTCTGATGACGAACCAGAGCAGGCCAATTTCAGTGGGGTGGTTGTTGATGATGAAAGTCTGGAAGAGATGAGTGACTGGATGACTGGTGAGATGCCAGAGAGGTCAGCAGAGAAAGACATTTCCTTAATGTCTTGCGCATTCTCTGCAACAGACTCTACTGACATAACGCTGGAGGCTTCTAGACCCAGTGCCAAGGTATGTACATCCTCTGAATCTAAATCTGACTCCGAGCTGGAAATGTATGTGCCATTACTTGATGAGGAATTTCAAAACATTAAACAAAAGCTTTCTGAAGAAAAGGAACTCAGAAAACTAGCTCAGAAATATCTGTCCTTCTACAAGAGAGAAAAGAATCTCTTGGAAATGGAGAAGGAAGAAATTTCCAAAGAAAAATCTGAGTTAGGACTTTTACAGAAACAAAAGAAAGCCTCATTTTCTGATAAACAAAAAGAGTTTGAAGAGGTCCTAAAGCAAAGAGCTAAAGAGGTTAAGAAATCAGAATACGAAAGGCTAAACTCTGTTGCTCTCAAAAAATATTTTCAAAAGAAAAGGGAAGTGTTACATCAATCCCTACAGAGAAAAGAACTTTTGATCAAAAAACACCAGGATGCACAAGATGTTCACATTAAAAGCAACTCGCAAAAGGACACCCAAGGTCTGGGTTTCAGTGACCTTGATCCCTTCACTGGAAGGAAGAAGACATCTCTGTCCTCTACCTTCTGTGTTGGGAAAGTCCAGATGCCTGACGGTGTAATCTCTGGTAATGCTGTTTTCAAAAGAGCTAAAACTTCAGAAGGGTCAAGGACCAGAATGCTAAGGTTCAGAAATATCAGCTATGACTCCTCTAATCTTGAAAAGTTTACAAAACCATCTCTGAAGTTTATTCTTGATCAAGGAAAAGCTGAAATCAATATTTCTAACTCTGCCAAAAGCATTGATCCCAAAGAGATCTTCAACTTTAGTTCTTTCAAGAAGCAAAAACCTGTTGCCTCTGTGGTTGGTCCCTTTGTTGTCAAAAATCAGAGTGAACTCAATCCAGAAGCTTCAGTATTTTCTCCATCCTCTGAAAGTGTGAGGACTTATTTTGAAGAAGATTTACTAAAAGTTCTTGAAGAAAACCCAATCTCTGAATCCCAATGACTGCTCAAAAGCAAAGGTTTCCTTGAAACCCACTGATACTCACATGTAACACCCGTAATTTTCGGATAAGTATAATTCTGAATCAGTGTAAAATCGATCTTTTAAGATAATTATGAAAAATAGGATTTGGGATTAAATCCTAGATTTTATGGTCTTGTTGGATGCGGAATTCGAATACGAGTCCAACGGTTCTTTCCGGAGCGAAAACGAAGCTATAACGAAGAAGTTACGGTCGAAACAGTATCCGACCTAAAATGGGGCCGCAGGACCGCGCGGTTTGGTGCGCGACTTGTAGGCCGCGGCCCAAGCCGCGTAACGCACTGAGTCCGTATTAAGTTGCGAATTTTCAGCTCAAACTTCAAATATTCATAACTTTTGCATCACAACTCCGATTTTGATGATTCAAGTTGCTACGGTTTCGTTTTTGAGAGCTATTCAAGGATCTAGAAAGAGTTTTGAAGTATATTGTATGATCCAAGAGTATTGGGTGATGATTGAGGTAAGCTTCTTACTTTTCTCCATCTAAGGAGTTAGGGTTTTAGTGTTTTGGTGATTTTGGATGATGTATGTTGGGGGAAACATATATAAGTGTTTGAAAATGATTATTTATGGTTGGAAACTTGTGGATATAGGTTTTGGAGGATTGGCTTGAAGATCCAAGCTTCTTCAAGGGAGCATACGTTTGGAAAAATCTAGATTTAGCTTAATCTAGCAAGGTGAGTTCAAGTTGCTTTGTGAAAACTTTGTACATGCCAAAATATGTGTTTTAAAGTATTTGTGTGCTTTGTGTGAAACTATCCCTTGTTGAGTTATTTGGTGGGTTTTTTATTTAATCAAAGTGTTGAACTTTACATATCTTGTAAAACACCCACATTTGGGGATTTTGAGTGATCGATGAATAAATCATGAGTAAAAGAGGTTTTGTTAACTTATTGCATAAGTGAAGAGGGTTTTGTCAAAATACACGTGTAGTGTTTTGTGATTATGTGATAACTATGATGTGGCACATTTTAAAGTGTGAACGTGTGAGTTGGGGATTTTGGTCAATCCGACCATGTGAATGTTTTGAGAGTTGTAAACCTTTATTTTGGGGCCGATGGCCTATTGAGGAATTAAAAGATAAAGATTTTGGGTAACGATGCATTTTGGTTTACGTAACCGTGTGAGTGACACGTATTTAACCAAACGTTTATTTTGGCCTTAAAGGCTTGATTTATACTCAAATGAGTCTTTTGAGTGTTTGCCGTTTTTAGTGACTTGAGATGGAGTCTTGGATGTGTTATATGCTTAATTGCATTTTATTCGAATACGTGTCGGTTTAAGTGTTGGTTTTATGTGTGAAGGTCGTTCGATGAATTATTCTTAGTACCTTTGGGACTAATGAACCTTAGTGTACATATAGATGCATATATGGTTTGACTTCATTGGGAAGGTGGCAATGAAGGGGTTGTGAGATTATCATTCCTCGGAGCGTGTGTTTGCATGTTGTGGGTTAGATGCATTTCATTTGCATGAATCGATGTTGATAAATGATCATTAGATCTTTTGAGCAGAGGGCTCGGTTTGGACTCGATTGAGTCTTGAGGGCATTCGCCCGGTTTTAATAAGCTCGACGTGGGCTTGGAGTTTGAATTGCATGAATTGCATTATATTTGAGATTTACATGATTTAAATGCATTGGTTATTCTTTTGAGGTCATGTATATATATATATATATATATATATATATATATATATATATATATATATATATATATATATATTTATGTCGAGTAAGCGTGTGTTGGATGGTGGGTTCCCAAGGTAAAGATCCAATAGGATTAAACTTGGTGGTTTGGACTAAAGACCTAGTTTTGGTTGATGTCTAAGACGGGCTAAAGACCTAGTTTTGGTTGATGCCGGAGGTGGACTAAAGACCTAGTTTTGGTTGATGCCGGAGGTGGACTAAAGACCTAGTTTTGGTTGATGTCTAAGACGGGCTAAAGACCTAGTATGGTTGATGCCGGAGATGGACTAAAGACAGAGTATGGTTGATGTCATTTGTTTTCCACATCCAAGAAGCTTACTTGTATTTATTAATTGTGGTTTAATTTATGTGCTGGCCACATTCGATGAGATCGGGTCTCCCTGTCACCGAAGGGTATTGATTTCGGTATTTTATTATTCGCATTGTTGAGGTTATATTATATGCGTATAGATTGTTTACCATGATTGGTGGACGGATTTATGTTACATCCATATTGGATGTTTTAACTATTGTAGTTTTATTCGCAGTGACGATTACTTGAGAAATTATTACTTAATTAACTCTTGAGATGAGTTTTGGATTTGAATCCTTTGCAGAGAAACGATTTTCATTGGTAGCTTTCCTCACAGGTATTGTGGGTGTTTGGAAAACGGGTCGTCGTTGTCTTTTATACAAACCTATTTTGAAAATCATTTATTAAGTTGAATATTTTGGTTTATCAAATGATTTGCTCGTGATATAAACTCTTGAACTCACTAGGCGTTAGCCTAACCTTTTTATTTGTCGGCATGTGCAACAGGTTCATGTTGGGAATAGCTTTAGCTACACTGTGAAGTGATGAGTGCTAGTAGAGTGCACGAGAAGTGAGATGCTTAGCGAAGTCTTCCGCACTTATTTGGGATTAGCAACATGCAATTGGGTTAAGTAACACCCTCCTTGAGTTATTAGTTGTGAAGTTTGTGATGTTTAAACTGTGAGGTATTTTCAAGGATGTTTTGTAGAAATGTTTTATCATCTTTTAGTTATTTTATTGAAATTACCGTTAGTTGCTCGTTTCAGTCTTGAGGGTGTTACAAGTTGGTATCAGAGCATAAGTTTGAGAGAATTAGGTGTTGATTTTTGGATACCTAGACTCAAACTAGCGTTGATTTAAGTGACTGAGAACGAGAGCGCACCATTAGGCACTTTAAGATAAGATATTCGGAAGTTGTTGGGGTCACTAGAAGCGAGAAGTCACGTCAAGAGTAGCATGGGTGATCATGTACGGTACGTTCAGAATTTCACCTGGCCAGTGAGATAGTGAACCTACCAGTTACATGAGAGTACTTGAACGACTCTAGCGTGATGACCGTTGGGGTAATAAAGGAGTTCTAAGCGAGTGGTCGTTTGAAGAGGTTAATGACTTTAGCATTTGCCATTTGGAGTGGCGGTAAGCATGTTGATTGCTTTAAGTGGACCATTCGGGTCGTATTTGATGGTTGGATTGGAGCTATAGGCTTATTGGATTGACCTTGATTAGAGGAGAAATGTGGGGTTAGTCAATGTGACTTTCCATTTAGCGTTAAGATGTGTGAACATCCGGATGACGATAGTGTGATCGGAGGAATTGGAGGAGTGTGACCTAGACGATGCGTGCCGACTGAATATATGCACGAAATTTATTTTATTTTTAAAATAAATTGCATCAATTATTTTGTGTTTCAAATCGTCGTATGGACGGTATTGTGAAGTCTTGGAAAAAAAACGTTTGACACACACAAGATTTTAAACTATGATTTTGAAACGTGCATGGAAACTATCTTATTGCAAATAATTGTAAATCCTGTCGAGACATGCTTTATTCCTTGTTGTGTCCACTACTACTTTCGGATACTGAGATACCTATGTTTTAATGTCGTTTATGGTTTTGGATAAGTAACCGCGACTTACGACTTTAACATTGGATCTCCTCCACATATGTTAAGGTCTGGACGGAGAGTTACATTCCCTTGTGTCAGTGTTGAGCTTTAATGGGAGTTTTGATTTTTACGGGTCTTGACAAAGAGGTGTCGTTTTATTTTGCGTTGCAATAAAAAGGAGATTTTGGAAACTTGATGAGTTGATCATATTGTTTTACGCGATTTAATTATTGAAAACGAAAACTTTGGCACCATTTAATTGGTTGGGTGTCGTTGAGTTCCATCGGGTTTGATGAAAGTTTTGTGGAGTATGATGGGATTTCGTTTTACGACATTTTGTGGTGCATGGGTGACACTTTGTCATGTGCATACTTGAATGAGTGTGTGTGTGAACATATAGGTTTGAGTGAGTATTGCATCTCATGCGAAATTTGTTGAAAAATGTGCTTTATGTCGTATTGCATCAAAAGGAGTGGTTTTGGAGTTTTAATGTCACACGGCTTCTCCATTGAGGACCGTGGTAGCATATTTTGTTGCAACTAGATGAGTGTGCAAATTGAATTATACGTGGCGTGAGTAATGCATATAGGAGCATCATGATAGTACATCTCTAATGATATGTTTCATGCACTCTCGTTTGTTGCCATTTTTGATGTTCTTTCTCGCAAATGCACTATAATGATTTATTGACATGAATAGTTTTATAGCCCCTATTTTGGGCATTAGTGTGCATCGCTTGTGCGGTTTAAGGTTTGAAGTCGACTTGAATGTTTATGTGTCAATCAAATTATGTGCACGTATTGCTTTCCGAAGTTGTTAGAAAAACACTTTGATGTGTGCGAGCCTGGTCAAAAGATGTTATTTACTTGTCATTTTGCGATTTAATGAGAAGTTTTGAAATTTGAGTTAATGGATTTCTACTTTGAAAATTAGTATTGACCATCCGGTATGTGCTATACCATTTCAGAATGACTACTAAGAAAGTGCTGCAGATTGGCATGCAAAATTTTGATTCGAGATTTCTTTTCGATGTTTTAACCGATATTTACAAATGATGAAAATATCCTGTTATTCGATTCAAAAACTGGGAGATGGCCCAGACCATGTCGTGTTTTAACCAAAGTGTGTAGAGAATGTACTTCGTTTCTCTGTGAACAAATCTGACACATGCGAAGTTATTAATGAATTACAATTCGTGTCATTTTATGGTTAAAAAGAGAATTTTCGAAATTGATGTCGTGTAAATCCTTCTTTTGAAGTTCGTATAAATAGGCTGTTGAACACTATTTTAATGTCGGATGTTTACCTTCCACGTTTGGCATAAGTAAATCTGTGATAGGACCTTGACGGGTCATTTTAAAAGTTATCGAGTACGTTTTTACATTTCGGTAGTAAACTGATTTGCGATGAAAAAGTTTTCAAAAAAATGATTTTTCATATGTGGGACGAGTGTGTCCATGTTTGTGCATCCACCAGCTGGGTAGTGGTAAGTTTTTGTACGTATGTGATGTTAGTATAAAAACCTTTGTATTGAAAAATCCAGTGAAAACTTTATTGGCATATTTATTGAGTCTGTCACTTGAAAACCTTGAACTCTGTTGGTTCCCGTATTTGATTAGACAAGATTATCAGATCTATTAGTTCAGGTTTAAGGTTTGATGCGGAAGCGTATTTAAAGAACTAACAGATAAGTTTGATAGATTTAGAACACAATATAAATAAACAGTGAACAGGAAATAATATCTCAAAGTTTACTGAATATATATATATATCAAGAACAGATTTAAGAACAGTGAGTATGCAAAGCTTTAAACAGATATGACTCTAAATGTGCATAAGCTATGTGTTCTTATGTGTTGATTTTAAGTGTCGTCGTGATTGTGTTCTTGTTGGTGTGTGTGTTCTTGTTTGGAAGAATTCAACATGAGTCTTCCTTTTATACTACTACAAAGGGACCATAAAGTGTAAGCTACTGTTGATCGGACGACATGAATAGTAGAACGGATGGCATGAACAGTTGTACGTGCTGTATTGCATTAAATGCCGCAGACGTCTATTTTGTACTAAGCCCTATTGAGTCCATTTAGAGTTTGACACGTGTTGAAGTTGGACATGGCAAGTTGCCATGCAAGTTGATGAACAGGTCTTGGAACAGTAGCAAGATATTATAAATATCTTCCTAGTCTTTAGAGGACCATAGAGGCTCTGTAATGTGTTACAGAGGTTCTGCGGTCTGGTTCCTCTGTAAAGTAGTCTTCACCGGATTCCGAGTCTTTGGTCGTTTACTTCTGCAGAGCTTCTGTCAAGGGTGGCAGAGGTTCTATGGCTTGGTCCTCTGTGAGAAGTCTTCTTGGTTCCTTGTCTTCTGATGTTGTCCACAGAGGCTCTGTTATTGGTAACAGAGGTTCTGCGGTCTTGGTCTTCTGAAAGCGTCCTTCTGTAGTTTCCTCGGTCTTTGATCACTCTTGATCAAACTTCCTTTGATTCTTCTGAGATGCCCGACAGAGCTTCTGTGGAAGTTCTTCTGTACTTGGCCATTTTTCAATACTTCTAATATTTCAGAATATTGGAGCTAACAATCTCCCCCTAAGTATTGAAAAATAAAAGGTTGAATTTATGCATTTTTAACCTAAGTAAAGAATGTGATCTCGGACATGGGCTGGCAGATCGCTCTGGAAGTGCTGTCTGTAGAGATAACTGTAGACTTGTTCTTCCATTTGTTCAATGGTTGAAGTAGATCTTGGAATTGGTCTCCTTAGCTCATCCATCTTTCGAGTGATGTCTGCTACTCTACCTTCTGTTACCTTAGCTGTGGGATTCAGGGATGTGTTTTCTGACAGAGGATTCAAGTTGAATGCCCAGTCTTCCTCTTCGGGTTTAGGAGTGACGAAGGCATTAAAGGCACCTTTCATCAATTTCTCTGTAGCAACTGGCATCTTCTTCTTTGGCTCTTCTTCTGTCATTATTCCATTGCCTTTATCTTTTGGCTTTGAGGTTTCAGATATTGGGTTTTGGATTTGTGTGGGTGGAACCTCTGTTGATTTGACAGTTGGAGGTTCTGTGGGTTTTGGGGTTGGATGCTCTGATGTTTTGGTTGTTGCCTCTGAAGGTTTTGATACTTCGGGTTGTGAGGACTCTGTTGGTGAAGAGTTTTCGGGTCTTGGAGGTGGGATGTCAAAACGCTTTGCTGATTGAAAAGCAGATACAAATTCCATTCTGCGAAGAATGAATTCTGCAGTGCGTTTTGGTCTTTTGGGTTTTCGAGCTATGGATTTTACTCTTGTTTTGCGCAGGATTGGTTGTGAGGTTGGTGTTGGTTCTTTGGGTGAGGGTGGAGTTTGTTCTGAGGATGAGGATGCAAGATTTATTACCTTAGGTTCTGTGGTTGGTGCATCCTCTGGTGAGATAGAGGTGTTTTGCCTCTGTTGTTTTCCCTTCTGGGTTTCTGTCGTAGAGGGTTCTGCAGTTTTCTCTGTAGTTTTTGCAGAAGCAGCCTCCGTTGTTTCCTTTGTTTTCTCCCCCTCAGGATGACCAGATGCTCCATCATCAGGATCATCCTGCCTTCTTTTAGCAGCAACTTCTGTTCTGCAGGTGTCTTGAGCTGCTTGCCTTGCTGCATTTTTCTTCATTGTTTCAAAGTAGATTGCGATCGAAGTTTTGAAGGCTTTGGTCGCACTTTTCTCGAACTCTGCAGCGGTTGTTTTGGCAATGTTAGTGGCAGAGGCGATGGCAGCAGCAGCAGAAGTTTCTGTAGTTGACTTTTTTTCTGCAAGGGCTGCTTTAACCTCTGTGGATAAGGTATCCACTTTGGTATTTAATCCTGTAAGCGCGCCTGAAGTTGACTCTGTAAAAGACGTGAATGAGCTTTGCAACTCATTCAATGTTTGAGTTACAGAGGTTACAAAGACTTGGAACTCATCCTTTGTAACATGTTCCTCTGGGGTAACCTCCGGAGGAACAACTCCTTCTCCAGAGTGAGTCCCTGTTCCTGGGACACCTTCGTTCACCCTTGTTTGTACGTTGGGGGTGGAAGGATTTCCATCTGATCCTCGAGAAGAAACTTGAGTTTCAGTCTCTACAGAAGTTCTGTGAAGAACATTGTCCAAATCCACTCCAGAGGTGGGTATCAGAATATTCTTCTGTTGACTCGGAGACTTGTCTAGAGTCTCTTCGTCATGGTGCTCTCTACTTCTCTCTGAAAGAAGTTTTGGCCCTATATTGTGCGTGTCAGAGGAAACGAATTCCTCTGTAGGGTGTTCTAGTGTGATCTGGGGCGATGGATCACGAACTATAGGTGAGTCTCTCTGAGGAGACTCCCTAGGAATGGATTCCCCGGCTTCTGTGGGCGCAGAAGTCGAAAGAGTGACTTCTGGCTGTTTGGTTTGGGTAAGGATCGAGTTGTGCTGCTCTATTTCAATGACACCTTCTGCAGCTAGACCTGCGGTGTCAGATGTATGGGTTGCACTGGGAGGGGTTGAGGGATGTGTGCCTTCTGCAACTTCGGCATCTTTTTCTTTTTCATTTTGTTTTCCTCCAGACGTTTCTACCCTATCCTCTAAATCTATTTGCACCTCTTCTTCTGCAGTCTCTTGTCTTGGCAGAAGTGAATCAAGAACCTCTGTGAAGATTGGAGTTTGCAGAGGTGGTTCGATTCCTTCTGTTATTGTTTGCAGAGGAGAAGATGGTTTCGTCTTTGATTTTCTTTTCTTTGGTTTTGGTGCCCCCTCCTCTAAAGATTTTGACTTCCTTTTTCTTTTGGAAGAGGGAGGGGCAGAGGGTGGTTGGATAGCAGAGGCAAGTGGTTCCTCTGTAGGGGTCTTGGATTTCTTTCACTTTTTCTTCTTTTCTTTAGATTCTTCAGAAGACTTCCTTTTTGAAGGATAAAGGTCTTTCCTTAGATTTCTGAAGTTCTTCTGGTTGGCCTTGTGTTTAGCCAACTTTATCTTCCATTCTTCTTCTGTAAGTCTCTCTATTATACTTACTCCTATTGGCACTCCTATACGCGGGGGTGTTACAGAACTGGGTTCAGGAGTTCTGTAAACGCGTATGTACTCACTAACTAGTTCCTCATCACTAGCATAACCTAACATTACCTTTGACAGTGGCCTGTTGTGCGGGTAGCCGTCTTCATGTTTTGTAGGGGTGTTCTTGGACATAGGAAATTGCTTAGGTTTGGGACCGTCCATTGGCCATTTTTGGATAAGGAGTAGGGGTTCGAAAAGTACACTGAGGATTCGCTGGAACTGCAGAGGGGGTAACCAGTTGTGATCAGACATTTTGGCTTTCTGGGAGGCGATTTTGCGATCGATGGTGTTGATGATCTCTTGCATCATTATGGTGGCATAATCTAGGGGTAGATCATAGTACACACCATACATGATTGAGAGAATTTGAGGTGAGCTTTGATCGATGCTTCCGATTTTGCCTGTGAGGCAACGATTTAGGATGGAGAATAAGGTATTCCACACAGGGGGTAGTCTTGCTCTGCGGAAATCGTTCCTCTTTTTCAACTGTTGGTTGTACCCTAACATGTGCAGAAAGTCGACAAGTTCTTCATTTGTTGGTTGGGGTGCATACTTTTTGATTCCCATGAGTCCTCTTGTTGGAAGGCCAAATTCTAATGAGAACATGGTGCGATTGAACATCAGTTCAAGGCTCTTACTTTGGTCAGGTTTAGAAATGTAGCCTCTGATCAAATCGGTGTCAGCGTCATAACGGCAAGATTGCCAAAACTGATGTAGGTAACGTACTGGTATTTGTTCAACGGTTTTGCTCAGAAGAGGGTAAAGAAAGTGGTTCTCTAGGATGTTTAGCAGGATGGCATGTTCTTTGCCAAATGCCGTAGGAGAAGGAACAAGATAACAGTTGTTCGATTTAATGGGAAGGGTGTGCTCGAAATGGTCATTTGAGAAAAATTGTTGCAGGTGGGTAGTGGGTACGAAGGATGCCTCGTCGCCGGAGTCATGTCTGTCGGCATCGGCGGCGATGTGTGGGTTGTGGGAGTGCTCAGAATGCACTGGAGAGGGTGTCGGAGAGTTCGTTGGTGAAACGTGAGCAGCTTTGGAACTGGAAGCCATTTGTAGGTTTGAAAGTTCTAGGTTTTCAGAAAGAAATAAGCAAGTTCGCCGGAGAAGATGAGAGAATAGTAATTAACTTGGGTTTTATACTGTGGTAACGGATAGAATTCGGAACGGTGAAAATGTGAGAAAGTTAATAAAATTTGAGGTCCACACTCGAGTTCATTCGGCGTGGTGCAAGTTTCTAGGACGACGTGATATGTACGTCAATGAAAACTTGACACGTCATCAATGTCAGTGACGACGAGACGTCGTGGGCGGCCACATTAAATGAAAAACGCGTGGGTTTTAAATTTTCACCACAGAAAAGTTACCGTTACAGATACAGAAATTCCCAAGTGGAAATCTTTACAGAGGCTCTGTGGGTACAGAAGCTCTGTGATTTTGAAAAACGTTTATCTCTGTAGATTGTATCTTTAATGAAAATCGTTTGAAAAACACGGAGAGGATCAATAAATTTTTAGTAGAGAGAAATTATCCTACAGAGGTTTTTGGACCTCTGCCAGAGCCAGCAGAGGCTCTGTGACAGGAAATTTCTAATAACTAATAATTTATAAACATTTTTAATCATCCAAGTTTTTGATCAGTTTTAACAATGTATTTAGGACTTATTTGAAAATTGTAAATCTCAAAGTTTTTGTGCAGCAGAAGTCATTTGAATGATTTGAGTGATCTACAGAGGTTCTTTGGTGGAAAGAACTCTGTGGCTTATGACTTCTGTGGCATTTTTTTTAGTGCGAGATACCAACCTATTTCTTTTTGATCGGCGAATGTGATCTCTTCTGTCGCATTCTTAGCTCCCCCTTGACTTATGAATCTCTGTAGATTCAGTAAGGTCTCCTTTTTCGCTCCCCTTGATCTAACAACCTCTGTAGGATTGATCTCTGTGGTTTGAAACCTGCCTTTTTATCTCTTGAAGCTTGTACTTTTACCAAAAACGTTTGAAAAACATTGGAGAGGATCGATAGATCTTTAGTAGAGAGAAATTATCCTACAGAGGTTTTTTGGACCTCTGCCAGAGCCAGCAGAGGCTCTGTGACAGGAAATTTCTAATAACTAATAATTTATAAAACTTTTTGATCATCCAAAGTTTTTATGGTTTTAAACATTGTTTTTAGGACATATTTAGAAATTTTTGTCCTGGAAAACTGTTTTGGAAAAAGATTTTGTGCGACACATACCTTTTAGAGTGTCTAGTTTGGACGACAGAGACTCTTGTTGATCATAATCCTCCTTTGGCTCCCCCTTGAATGATCAACCTCTGTAGATCAATTTGAGGTCTCCTTCTGCTCCCCCTTGACCTATGCTTGAATCAATAGAGATAAATAATGCACAGAACATAGGTCAACCTCATCAGAGGTTCTGTGGAGATTGTCATAGGCTCTGAGCAATTCCACAGAGGCTCTGTGAAGTATAGAACCTTTGAAGGATGAGTCTTAAACAAAGTGTTTAAGAGTCATAGTGAACTTTGAAGCCTGAGTCCTTAATAGAAGTATTAAGGAGTCCATTGTTTGCTGAAGAGTGAGTCCTGATCTGTAATGGTCAGAAGTCATTTTCTGATGAAGCTCGAGTCTTAAACTGATTTGTTTAAGAGTCTATTTCACTAAAGTGCGAGTCCTAAACTGATGTGTTTAGGAGTCCTTTTCTCCTCTGAAGAGCGAGTCCTGATCTGTAATGATCAGAAGTCCGTGTACCTGCAAGACAGATCAAAGAACTTTTGGTACCCATATCCAAATGGGTCCTTTTTTTAGGATTTGGAGCTGTCTTTAGGTCCTCTGGTTTGCCAATCTCTGTTGGTTTGCCAACTTTCTTTCTATGACCTTTCTCATTTTGGGTCTTTGGATTTTTTTTTGTAATGACCCATTTTGTACACAGAAAGATTTAAAGAAAAGGTTTCTTAATTGAAGCAGAAGATCAAGGCATTTATTTGAATGAAAAGATGAAACCTTAGTAGAAACAAATGGCTTTGGAGCAATTTTGTCAGGAATAGTGTTTTTGACTTTCCAAACCATTTTCATCTTTTTGTAAACAAGATTATTTGAATTTTCAGCACAAGAGTTTGCTAAGACAAGGTTCTTAAGCCTTTTAGCTAAAACATCTTTTTCTTTAAGGTTTAAATCAAACTTCCTTAGAAGATCTGATTTATACCTCTTCTCCAACATAATCTTGTTTGACAAATCGGATAGTCTCTTTGTTAAATTTGACATTTCAGCTTTAAAGACTTTTCTTTCCTTCTCAAACTTGCCTTTCAAACACTTTGTTTGAAATCCTTCTCTCTTCACCTTTTCAGATTCTTTTCTTTCAAAATCCTGCTCTTTCCTCTCTTTTTCAAGAGATTTCTGTAATTTTGAGATTTTGAAAGAAAGTTCCATATTCTTTGTCTCAAGAAAAGTTCTCTCTTTTCCAAACTTTTCATTTTCACTGATTATAAGTTTTTCAAAGTTGGAAATCAGTTTTGAAAAGTTTAGACACTTAAGCTCAAGACTTTTCTTCTCTTCTTTAAAAACAATCTTAATTTCCTCAAACTTCTTTTTCTCCTTTTTACAAAGCTCTTCTGACTCAGATAGTTTCCTTTTCAATTCAAGATTTTCACAGTTTAGGAGTTTACCTAATTCTTCAAGCTTGGCAATGTTGTCTGAGTCAATAAGAATACTCTTGTTTCTTTCCTCTAATTCTTTCTCAAGAGTAGGAATTATTTTCTTAAAATTTGTGCTGAGTTTGAAATAATAATGAAAATCAACATCAGCACTAAAGAAATAGTTTTTAACGAAAGAAATAGTTTCTAGGATGTTACCAGATCGAATAAATCGAAAATGGCAGTGAAACAGAATCTGTTTGAAGGAATGAAGTATAGGTTAAGAACAGACAGTTTCTATCAAAAATCTTGTCTAAACGAGGATCACTTGATATTGAAAACCAAGCTTTGCTCTGATACCAATTGTTGGTTCCCGTATTTGATTAGACAAGATTATCAGATCTATTAGTTCAGGTTTAAGGTTTGATGCGGAAGCGTATTTAAAGAACTAACAGATAAGTTTGATAGATTTAGAACACAATATAAATAAATAGTGAACAGGAAATAATATCTCAAAGTTTACTGAATATATATATATCAAGAACAGATTTAAGAACAGTGCGTATGCAAAGCTTTAAACAGATATGACTCTAAATGTGCATAAGCTATGTGTTCTTATGTGTTGATTTTAAGTGTCGTCGTGATTGTGTTCTTGTTGGTGTGTGTGTTCTTGTTTGGAAGAATTCAGCATGAGTCTTCCTTTTATACTACTACAAGGGGACCATAAAGTGTAAGCTACTGTTGATCGGACGGCATGAATAGTAGAACGGATGGCATGAACAGTTGTACGTGCTGTATTGCATTAAATGCCGCAAACGTCTATTTTGTACTAAGCCCTATTGAGTCCATTTAGAGTTTGACACGTGTTGAAGTTGGACAGGGCAAGTTGCCATGCAAGTTGATGAACAGGTCTTGGAACAGTAGCAAGATATTATAAATATCTTCCTAGTCTTTAGAGGACCATAGAGGCTCTGTAATGTGTTACAGAGGTTCTGCGGTCTGGTTCCTCTGTAAAGTAGTCTTCACCGGATTCCGAGTCTTTGGTCGTTTACTTCTGCAGAGCTTCTGTCAAGGGTGGCAGAGGTTCTGTGGCTCGGTCCTCTGTGAGAAGTCTTCTTGGTTCCTTGTCTTCTAATGTTGTCCGCAGAGGCTCTGTTATTGGTAACAGAGGTTCTGCGGTCTTGGTCTTCTGAAAGCGTCCTTCTGTAGTTTCCTCGGTCTTTGATCACTCTTGATCAAACTTCCTTTGATTCTTCTGAGATGCCCGGCAGAGCTTCTGTTGCACTCAGCAGAGCTTCTGTGGAAGTTCTTCTGTACTTGGCCATTTTTCAATACTTCTAATATTTCAGAATATTGGAGCTAACAAACTCTTTAGGCTTGGTGAGGTTGAGCAACCCCAGTTAGGGGTGAGGGCGTGTAGAACCTTTTGATGAAAGATTGGGTTTCTAGCGCGTGTTATTGTCGTGAGTCGTATGATGTCGTTTGCGGGGTCGAATTATTTCTTGTGGACAACTTAAAGGTGGGACTTGCGGTGTCTCTTGCTAGTGCTTTGGTAACCGTTCACTTTGACAACCTTGTCTTGGGTTGTCGGTGTTGTGTGAGGGTCGTGTAGGATCTTTTAGACAGTGCGGATGACCATGGATTAGTGGGGATGTTCGAGGGATGAAACTCGTGTGTGGAGCCCTGTGATGGGTCGAGTTTAGTGATGTAACTAGGCGTCAACTTTTGAGGTTCGAGGTCAATAACCAGTAGTGTAATTGGAAGGTGTGACCAATTCCTATAAATTGTGGTATCGGCTATGATGATCCTAAGAAGTTCGATTGTGGTAAATAAATTTAGCGTGATGACTCTCCTTGTGTGGTAGAAGAATCTGTCTATCGGATGATTGGTGATTAGGCGTAACTTTTGGAGATTGTGTAATTGATGGATCAATGATGACCGTCGGTGTGGGAGTTTAATGGAATTCGTTAAGGGTAAATGTTGGTTCAGTAGCGGGAACATTTAGGATTCAGAGGTTTTGATTTATTTTGGTAGTGATTAAACCTTGGACGGATTTAGAAAGAAAGTTTAAGAGCATGTGGGTGTGGATTAGTTGGGAGTTTGAATCTGACGTTGGGGATGTATGGAACATCTAAGGTTGGGAGACAACCTAAGTCATCTAGTTGGAAGTTACTCGAGTAAATTGGCTTTTCACCTAGATATAAGTATAACGTACCTGAGCGGACATTGTTGGTTAGAGTTCGCATGAAGTGATCATGGCAGTTCTGCATGAAGAAGTTGGATTTCAGCAAGGACTGAGGGATTGTGAAAAGCGTTGAGCTCAGTAACCGTTGGGTGTTTGGAAGCTAGATTTCGAGGACGAAATCATCTTAAGGTTGGGAGGATTGTAACACCCGTAATTTTCGGATAAGTATAATTCTGAATCAGTGTAAAATCGATCTTTTAAGATAATTTTGAAAAATAGGATTTGGGATTAAATCCTATATTTTATGGTCTTGTTGGATGCGGAATTCGAATACGAGTCCAACGGTTCTTTCCGGAGCGAAAACGGAGCTATAACGAAGAAGTTACGGTCGAAACAGTATCCGACCTAAAATGGGGCCGCAGGACCACGCGGTTTGGTGCGCGACTTGTAGGCCGCGGCCCAAGCCGCGTAACGCACTGAGTCCGTATTAAGTTGCGAATTTTCAGCTCAAACTTCAAACATTCATAACTTTTGCATCCCAACTCCAATTTTGATGATTCAAGTTGCTACGGTTTCGTTTTTGAGAGCTATTCAAGGGTCTAGAGAAAGTTTTGAAGTATATTGTACGATCTAAGAGTATTGGGTGATGATTGAGGTAAGCTTCTCACTTTTCTCCATCTAAGGAGTTAGGGTTTTAGTGTTTTGGTGATTTTGGATGATGTATGTTGGGGGAAACATATATAAGTGTTTGAGAATGATTATTTATGGTGGGAAACTTGTGGATCTAGGTTTTGGAGGCTTGGCTTGAAGATGCAAGCTTCCTCAAGGGAGAATACGTTTGGAAAAATCTAGTTTTAGCTTAATCTAGCAAGGTGAGTTCAAGTTGCTTTGTGAAAACTTTGTACATGCCAAAATATGTGTTTTAAAGTATTTGTGTGCTTTATGTGAAACTATCCCTTGTTGAGTTATTTGGTGGGTTTTTTATTTAATCAAAGTGTTGAACTTTACATATCTTGTAAAACACCCACATTTGGGGATTTTGAGTGATCGATGAATAAATCATGAGTAAAAGAGGTTTTGTTAACTTATTGCATAAGTGAAGAGGGTTTGGTCAAAATACACGTGTAGTGTTTTGCGATTATGTGATAACTATGACGTGGCACATTTTAAAGTGTGAACGTGTGAGTTGGGGATTTTGGTCAATCCGACCATGTGAATGTTTTGAGAGTTGTAAACCTTTATTTTGGGGCCGATGGCCTATTGAGGAATTAAAAGATAAAGATTTTGGGTAACGATGCATTTTGGTTTACGATACCGTGTGAGTGACACGTATTTAACCAAACGTTTATTTTGGCCTTAAAGGCTTGATTTATACTCAAATGAGTCTTTTGAGTGTTTGCCGGTTTTAGTGACTTGAGATGGAGTCTTGGATGTGTTATATGCTTAATTGCATTTTATTCGAATACGTGTCGGTTTAAGTGTTGGTTTTATGTGTGAAGGTCGTTCGATGAACTATTCTTAGTACCTTTGGGACTAATGAACCTTAGTGAGTTATATGCATTGTCGAGTTATAAAAGAGTTGCATATAAGTGTACATATAGATGCATATATGGTTTGACTTCATTGGGAAGGTGGCAATGAAGGGGTTGTGAGATTATCATGCCTCGGAGCGTGTGTTTGTGTTGGTGATTATGAAAAGAAACACAAAATAAACATATATAATAACGCAGCGGAATAATCACCAAAAGGATCAACGTATTGCCAATATAATTAAACTAGAAATACAAATAACGATATACCTTTGTAGCGTGATTTGTACACCAATCGGGATCTACTTGTGTGCTCTTTTGAAACCAAGCATTCAATGGAGAATGCCTCTAGAGTAGTCCACACTACACCTCCTTGATCACCACAGGATACTAGTCCTCCTTAGTAATGGATCTTGTAGCTTCAATTAATCAAGAACGAAGCTAGAAGATCAAAGTGGAAAAACCCAAGAGAGGGCTAAGGGTGGGGCGCCGAATTTAGAGAGAGGAGATGAAAAATTAGGTTAGCTTAATTAGGTCATTAACATTTCTATTTATTAATGAACCCTAAAGCTACCTTGGGCCTCTTAAAGGTTCTCCCTAGTAAATCTTCATGGGCCTTGAATTAATTAAGTTAATAGGCTAGCTATTAACTTAAATCCAATACAAACCCATTAATCCACTATTAATGATTTGTGCCCATTTAATTACCCCATGTTACTTAGGCTATTAATATAATGTAAATACAATAATTACATTATATATTAAATGGTATCTCAGTGTATTGTGTGTGACCCTATAGGGCCATGTGTATCTAGCCATATAATTATATATTATGACACGAGCATATTCCAACAGCTCCCACTTGCACACGTCATAATAACAAGTATATATACAAGCAAAGGTTAGCGTCTAACAACACGCCAATGCCCCTAGAGACACATGAGGCTAGTTTCTTTAAACGTCTCATTTTAAATGGTTTATTAAATCAGTCATCCCTTTGTTACAGATACCTTGTTGAATACTAGACATGGATCATATGTCATTCTAATTATTCAACGATTCTGTTTCTCGATCTGTTTGTTGAAGTAGATTACCAAATTAATCAAGCATCATCTTAATTACATTTGGGTACGACCGTACAAACATCTATTCAATTCATCGAGGGGCCCAGTAGTATCTAACTCCATTACATGTAGAGGAACAAATCCTATTTTGATTGCACGTGCCTGTCATGTGCTTCATGTCACTCCTGAAGATGATTTTTATAGCAGCGTTATTCAGGACAGCGTTTAACCATATCAAAGACCGACATTCCACCCATACAAAACCTGCTTGCATCTCAAGTCTAAGGACGAGTGACATAACCATTTGCGAGATTCACTCGTGACGCCGATCCATGCAGTGAACTCTCGTAGGTTGGGTCAGTCCAATGCTCATCACCAATGAACAACATGTGAGTTTGGTGGCATCATCATTAATATTCATTCACTGATGAATATCACCAATACGCTCGCATTTGCCTTAATTCGATGATACTCCAGTATCATCAACTGACAATGGACAATTTTGAACAAATAATTTATTCATGGATTAAACATGCAAATATAGAACACAGTTGATATAAATGAAAACGATCATACCAGGTACATCAATTCATTGTGAAAATAAAAACTGTTCAACGTTCCAATTATTCAATTACTAAAAACAGATCTACATGAGACTACTAGCTGGTCGAAGTCCAATGTTCCTAGCATGCTCGATATGTTTGGTACAAGACATTGGCTTCGTAAAAGGATCAGCTAAGTTGTCATCTGTGTGAACTTTGAGAAGACGAATATCACCCATCTCGATAGCCTCTCGAATGTAGTGAGCCTTCCGGTGAAAGTGTTTGGCGCCCTTTTGAACCCCAGATTCGTTGGCTATGATAATGGCACCAGAATTATCGCAGTACATATCCATGGGTCTTTCATTACTGGGGACAACGCCAAGCCCATAAATGAATTTCCGTATCCAAACAGCCTCCATTGCACCTTTGGAAGCAGCTATGTATTCAGCTTCTGTAGAAGACATCGCAATAGTGCTTTGCTTAGCACTCTTCCAGTCAACAGCGCCTCCATTCATGACGAAAATGTAGCCAGTCTGAGATCGAGAATCATCTCGATCTGTTTCGAAACTAGCATCAGTGTAGCAAGTAACACTGAGCTCTCTTTCTATATCACCCCCATAAACAAGGAACATATCTTTGGTATTTCGAAGATACTTCAGTATGTTCTTAACAGCAGTCCAGTGACTTTCTCCTAGATTCTGTTGGTATCTACTCGTAAGGTTCTGAGAGAACGCTACATCAGGTCTAGTGCACCTCACTGCATACATGATGGATCCCACAGCCGAAGCATAGGGGATTCCCTTCATCCGCTTCACCTCATCAGGTGTGGAAGGTCCCCGAGTCTTAATCAAGTTTACATTGTGTTGCATTGGAAGACTTCCACGTTTGGAAGCATCAATTCTAAACCGTTTTAGAATTTTGTCAATGTACGCACTTTGACTTAAACCAATTAACCGCGTGGATCTATCTCGATAGATCTTGATTCCTAGGATGTACGCCGCTTCGCCTAAATCTTTCATGGCAAAACATTTTCCAAGCCAGGATTTGACATCTTGTAGCATTGGAACGTTGTTCCCCATGAGCAATATGTCATCAACATATAAGATTAGAAAAACGACGATGCTCCCACTAGCTCTCATATATACACATGGCTCATCAAGGTTTTGAGTGAAACCATACGTTTTGATTTCCTCATCGAACCTTTTATTCCAACTTCTGGATGCTTGCTACAGTTCATAAATGGATCTTTGAAGCTTGCATACTTTCTCGGGATGTTTCGGATTCACAAAACCCTCAGGTTGCACCATGTAAACATCTTCATCAAGGTGACCGTTCAAGAAAGCGGTTTTGACATCCATTTGCCAAATCTCATAGTCATGGTACGCTGCTATGGCTATAAGAATCCTAATAGCTTTAACGTCAGCAACAGGCGAGAAGGGTTTTTCATAGTCAACCCCGTAGGTTTGAGTGTAACCCTTTGCTACTAGACGAGCTTTATAGGTGTGTACATTGCCATCCATGTCGGTCTTCTTCTTGAAGATCCACTTGCTTCCGACAGTCTTGCTGTTCGGAGTAAGATGTGTTATATGCTTAATTGCATTTTATTCGAATACGTGTCGGTTTAAGTGTTGGTTTTATGTGTGAAGGTCGTTCGATGAACTATTCTTAGTACCTTTGGGACTAATGAACCTTAGTGAGTTATATGCATTGTCGAGTTATAAAAGAGTTGCATATAAGTGTACATATAGATGCATATATGGTTTGACTTCATTGGGAAGGTGGCAATGAAGGGGTTGTGAGATTATCATGCCTCAGAGCGTGTGTTTGTGTTGGTGATTATGAAAAGAAACACAAAATAAACATATATAATAACGCAGCGGAATAATCACCAAAAGGATCAACGTATTGCCAATATAATTAAACTAGAAATACAAATAACGATATACCTTTGTAGCGTGATTTGTACACCAATCGGGATCTACTTGTGTGCTCTTTTGAAACCAAGCATTCAATGGAGAATGCCTCTAGAGTAGTCCACACTACACCTCCTTGATCACCACCGGATACTAGTCCTCCTTAGTAATGGATCTTGTAGCTTCAATTAATCAAGAACGAAGCTAGAAGATCAAAGTGGAAAAACCCAAGAGAGGGCTAAGGGTGGGGCGCCGAATTTAGAGAGAGGAGATGAAAAATTAGGTTAGCTTAATTAGGTCATTAACATTTCTATTTATTAATGAACCCTAAAGCTACCTTGGGCCTCTTAAAGGTTCTCCCTAGTAAATCTTCATGGGCCTTGAATTAATTAAGATAATAGGCTAGCTATTAACTTAAATCCAATACAAACCCATTAATCCACTATTAATGATTTGTGCCCATTTAATTACCCCATGTTACTTAGGCTATTAATATAATGTAAATACAATAATTACATTATATATTAAATGGTATCTCAGTGTATTGTGTGTGACCCTATAGGGCCATGTGTATCTAGCCATATAATTATATATTATGACACGAGCATATTCCAACAGCTCCCACTTGCACACGTCATAATAACAAGTATATATACAAGCAAAGGTTAGCGTCTAACAACACGCCAATGCCCCTAGAGACACATGAGGCTAGTTTCTTTAAACGTCTCATTTTAAATGGTTTATTAAATCAGTCATCCCTTTGTTACAGATACCTTGTTGAATACTAGACATGGATCATATGTCATTCTAATTATTCAACGATTCTGTTTCTCGATCTGTTTGTTGAAGTAGATTACCAAATTAATCAAGCATCATCTTAATTACATTTGGGTACGACCGTACAAACATCTATTCAATTCATCGAGGGGCCCAGTAGTATCTAACTCCATTACATGTAGAGGAACAAATCCTATTTTGATTGCACGTGCCTGTCATGTGCTTCATGTCACTCCTGAAGATGATTTTTATAGCAGCGTTATTCAGGACAGCGTTTAACCATATCAAAGACCGACATTCCACCCATACAAAACCTGCTTGCATCTCAAGTCTAAGGACGAGTGACATAACCATTTGCGAGATTCACTCGTGACGCCGATCCATGCAGTGAACTCTCGTAGGTTGGGTCAGTCCAATGCTCATCACCAATGAACAACATGTGAGTTTGGTGGCATCATCATTAATATTCATTCACTGATGAATATCACCAATACGCTCGCATTTGCCTTAATTCGATGATACTCCAGTATCATCAACTGACAATGGACAATTTTGAACAAATAATTTATTCATGGATTAAACATGCAAATATAGAACACAGTTGATATAAATGAAAACGATCATACCAGGTACATCAATTCATTGTGAAAATAAAAACTGTTCAACGTTCCAATTATTCAATTACTAAAAACAGATCTACATGAGACTACTAGCTGGTCGAAGTCCAATGTTCCTAGCATGCTCGATATGTTTGGTACAAGACATTGGCTTCGTAAAAGGATCAGCTAAGTTGTCATCTGTGTGAACTTTGAGAAGACGAATATCACCCATCTCGATAGCCTCTCGAATGTAGTGAGCCTTCCGGTGAAAGTGTTTGGCGCCCTTTTGAACCCCAGATTCGTTGGCTATGATAATGGCACCAGAATTATCGCAGTACATATCCATGGGTCTTTCATTACTGGGGACAACGCCAAGCCCATAAATGAATTTCCGTATCCAAACAGCCTCCATTGCACCTTTGGAAGCAGCTATGTATTCAGCTTCTGTAGAAGACATCGCAATAGTGCTTTGCTTAGCACTCTTCCAGTCAACAGCGCCTCCATTCATGACGAAAATGTAGCCAGTCTGAGATCGAGAATCATCTCGATCTGTTTCGAAACTAGCATCAGTGTAGCAAGTAACACTGAGCTCTCTTTCTATATCACCCCCATAAACAAGGAACATATCTTTGGTATTTCGAAGATACTTCAGTATGTTCTTAACAGCAGTCCAGTGACTTTCTCCTAGATTCTGTTGGTATCTACTCGTAAGGTTCTGAGAGAACGCTACATCAGGTCTAGTGCACCTCACTGCATACATGATGGATCCCACAGCCGAAGCATAGGGGATTCCCTTCATCCGCTTCACCTCATCAGGTGTGGAAGGTCCCCGAGTCTTAATCAAGTTTACATTGTGTTGCATTGGAAGACTTCCACGTTTGGAAGCATCAATTCTAAACCGTTTTAGAATTTTGTCAATGTACGCACTTTGACTTAAACCAATTAACCGCGTGGATCTATCTCGATAGATCTTGATTCCTAGGATGTACGCCGCTTCGCCTAAATCTTTCATGGCAAAACATTTTCCAAGCCAGGATTTGACATCTTGTAGCATTGGAACGTTGTTCCCCATGAGCAATATGTCATCAACATATAAGATTAGAAAAACGACGATGCTCCCACTAGCTCTCATATATACACATGGCTCATCAAGGTTTTGAGTGAAACCATACGTTTTGATTTCCTCATCGAACCTTTTATTCCAACTTCTGGATGCTTGCTACAGTTCATAAATGGATCTTTGAAGCTTGCATACTTTCTCGGGATGTTTCGGATTCACAAAACCCTCAGGTTGCACCATGTAAACATCTTCATCAAGGTGACCGTTCAAGAAAGCGGTTTTGACATCCATTTGCCAAATCTCATAGTCATGGTACGCTGCTATGGCTATAAGAATCCTAATAGCTTTAACGTCAGCAACAGGCGAGAAGGGTTTTTCATAGTCAACCCCGTAGGTTTGAGTGTAACCCTTTGCTACTAGACGAGCTTTATAGGTGTGTACATTGCCATCCATGTCGGTCTTCTTCTTGAAGATCCACTTGCTTCCGACAGTCTTGCTGTTCGGAGTAAGATCAACCAAGTTCCAGACTTGATTGTCTTTCATGGATTGCATTTTAGCATTCATAGCTTCAAGCCATTTATCAGATTCTAGATCCAACAATGCATCTTGATAGTTAGAGGGTTCACCATGATCCCCAAAATTCTGCTCCTCAGCATCGATATAATAACTATATCATTTAGGTGCTCGAGGTGTCCTTGCAGATCTACGAATGGGAATTACATCATTCTGTGGTTCAACATCTGCATGTTCAACTTCAGCGTGATGTTCGCTAGTGTCACCAGGAGGTTGCGCATCTTCTCTTTGAATCTCGTCAAGGTCTACTGTGCTCCCACTTGCTTCTTGTAAAATGAGACTGTTCTCAAGAAACTCATCATACCGAGCAACAAATATTTTGTTTTCGGGTGGGTAGTAGAAATAGTAACCCATTGTTTTCTTTGGGTACCCTACGAAGATACACTTGATAGATCTAGGCTCAAGTTTGTTCGGTGTGTCTCGTTTGACGAGAGCCTCACAACCCCATACCTTCAAGTAAGACAGATTAGGGACTTTCCCGTGCCATATTTCATATGGTGTCTTATCAACCTTCTTTGTCGGAACCATATTGAGTATGCGAGCAGCAGACTCTAGAGCACAACCCCAAAAGGATAGTGGCAAAGTAGTTAGACTCATCATGGATCGAACCATGTCTAGCAAAGTTCGATTTCTCCTTTCAGATACACCATTATGTTGTGGAGTGTATGGAGGAGTTAATTGTGAGATAATCCCACACTTAGTCAGATGGTCTAAAAACTCTTGACTCATATACTCTCCTCCTCGATCAGATCGGAGAGCCTTAATAGTCTTGCCGAGTTGATTTTCTACTTCACTTTGAAAGGCTTTGAACGTTTCAAAGGCTTCATGTTTATGTTTAATCAAGTAAACATAACCATAGCGACTGAAATCATCAGTGAAAGTGATGAAGTAGTTAGCACCTTCCCTAGACACAGTTCTAAATGGGCCACATACATCAGTATGTATGAGTCCAAGAAGATCTTTGGCTCTTTCACCTACATGGGAGAAAGGTTTTCTTGTCATTTTCCCATATATGCAAGAGAGGCATTTATCAAACGACTCATCATCGGATGACTTTAGAAGCCCATCTTGTTGCAGCTTTATAATGCGTTTCTTGCTTATGTGGCAAAGACGGCAGTGCCATAGGTAAGTTGAATCCAAATTACGTTTGGATTTCTTAGTGCTACACGTGTATATAGAACTATCGTTTGAAACAAGATTATCCATGTCAATTTCAAAAATATCATCACGAGGAATAGCATTAAAATAAAATATATTATCCTTAGAAACCGAAATGCCATAATCCGTAATAACATGGATAAAACCATTTTTTTCAAACGAGAAAGCGAAACAATACCCCTAGTAATAGTAGGTGCATAATGACAATTGTCTAAAACAAGAATCAATCCATTAGGGAGGATAAGATCAAAGCTCCCTATAGCTTTAACAGCTGCACGCATTCCATTGCCTACGTACAGGTCCAAAGCTCCGTCGTTTAGCTTTTTACTTCCCCTTAGTCCCTGCACATTATTACAAATGTGAGTTCCACAACCGGTATCATAAACCCAGGATTTACTAGGGAAAGCATAGAGTTCTATAGTGAAGATACCTGATGTGCTAGCCAGGGTAGCTTTGTTCTTCTTCAACTCTGCCAGGTAAGTAGGACAGTTCCTCTTCCAGTGGCCTATCACTCCACAGTGATGGCAGGTGGCGTCCTTTGCAGGGTGCTCCTTTTTAGCAGGTGGGGGGATCTTAGGGTTAGGTTTATAAACATGTTTACCTTGCCACGACCCTTGCCCTGTGCTTGCGGTTTGGATTTCTGGATTTTTCCTTCCCTGATTGCTAGAACAGCAGGAGCTTTCTTTGGCATCCCTTGCTCTTCAAGCTTCAGCATAGCATGCAGTTCAGAGATAGTCTTCCCCATGCTATGCATGTTATAGTTCTTAACAAACTGGTCATAGTCCTTGGATAGTGAGGTAAGAATCAAGCTCACTCCATGAACTTGTTGCATGGGGTAACCAAGATGCTCCATACGGTCAAGATAGCCTTTCATCTTCAAGACGTAAGAGCTAACTGACTGGCCCTCCTCCTGTTTACAAGCGTGGAATGCTTTGACTGTTTCAAACAGTTCATGTTCTGCCTGTTGTTGAAACATAGTTTTCAACTCTCGTAACATCTCAAATGCTGTGAGTTCCTCCATGTTCTTTTGGATCTCGGGGGTCATGCTCACCAGCATGAGAGCAGCTACTTCTTGTTGTTCGTTAAACCTACGGGTGTAGGCTGTGCGAACTGCAGCAGAAGCAGTGGCAGGAGGTGCCTCAGCTAAGACCTCTTCCAGATGGATCAACTTATTTTCAGCTCTGAGGACGATTCTCAGATTTCGATACCAGTCGATAAAGTTGATTCCTGTCAGTTTCTCTTTTTCAAGAACTGACCTGATAGTTGAGTTGCTTAGGGTTTGATTTGTTGTTGACATCTACAGACATACAAAGTTCAAAATTAGTAATTTCAATAATTAATCCTTTTTTTTAAATTAACTACCCAAGTTTTACTTTTAAAACAATTAATTTACGAAAAAGTCTAAGATCCTCATTGAGTTTCTATCATCACATCTGTTGATCTGCTAGCAATGATAGATTCAATAGGTAGGTGACGTTTACCAATTGCATTACAAGTGCAATTCTTAGATCCTTATGGGACCCATGGCATCTAGTGGCTGAGCTACTAGTGTCAAGCTGGCATGTTTAGTCCCATCCTTGCCTTGGGTTAAGGTCTCACCTGCTTAACTCGATTAAGTCATCCAATTTGAAATCATGTGAAAATAGATCTAGGTCTCACGCATAGACAATAATCACCTCGGGATTACAATTCAACCTAGGTCTCACGCATAGGCAAAAGGTAATGGCGAGGGATTTCAATCTAATTGGACGGCATGACTTAAAATTATGACGGGTATAGTATTTTGATAAAACGTGTAAAAAAATGTACGAAAGAAGCAGGCATTCTTCATTCGTAGCATAAGTTAAAAACATTTCTTAACTTGGATTCTAATTTGTTTTATTTTATGTGTGTCGAGATGTCCATTTAATATATAACCTATATGAGATATTAATTAGCTTGTACATTACATAAATTAAATAACCGATAAAACTCTTTTAAGCGTTATTTATATAAACAATAGATTTAAGTTTCAAATCCAATTTAAACTTATATTAACTAAATCTTTAGATTTAGTTTTAAAAGTGGTATGTGTTAGCTTCAATCTTCCTAATCATATAAATATTTAGAAGTAGTG
This sequence comes from Saussurea involucrata, assembly GCA_033807775.1. Taxonomy (NCBI): domain Eukaryota; kingdom Viridiplantae; phylum Streptophyta; class Magnoliopsida; order Asterales; family Asteraceae; genus Saussurea; species Saussurea involucrata. The sequence continues at coordinate 119,277,729 of CM066322.1, forward strand.
AAAAATAGGCTAAGTGAAGAAAGCCTCTTACAGAGGCTATGCCGAACATACCGAGAGATCAAGGTCGAGAAGCTACAGAAGCTAAAGAGGCGTCCTACAGAAGCTCTGTCATACGCGCAAAGAAGACCAAAGACTCGAAATCCGGTGAATACTGCTCTACAAAGGACCAAACAGCAGAACCTCTGTGACACTTCACAGAGCCTCTACGGTCTTCAACAAAGACTTCAAAGATATTTATAATATCTTGCTACTGTTCCTGGACCTGTTCATCAACTTGCATGGCAACGTACCCTGTCCAACTTCAACGTGTCAAACTCTGAGTGGACTCAATAGGGCTTAGTACATAATAGACGTCTGCTGCATTAAATGCAATACAGCACATCCAACTGTTCACGCCATCCTTCCAACTATTCATACCGTCCGTTCTGAATAGTAGCTCATGCTTTATGGTCCCCTTTGAGTAGTATAAAAGGAAGACTCATGTTGAGTTCTTCCTAAGAGAGAAAATCAAGAATCGAGAATCAAAAGAGAGAAAAACTTCAAGTACACATAGCTTATATACTTTGAGAGTCATATCTGTTTTAAAGCTTTGCTTACTCACTGTTCTTGAATCTGTTCTTGATATATATATATATTCACTAAACTTTGAGATATTATTTTTTCCTGTTCACTGTTTATTTATATTGTGTTCTAAATCTATCAAACATATCTATTAGTTCTTCAAATACGCTTCCGCATCAAACATAAACTCGAACTAATAGATCTGACAATCTTGTATAAGCAAATCGGGAACCAACAATTGGTATCAGAGCAAAGCTTGATTTTCAATATCAAGTGATCCTCTTTGTTACAAGATTGGTGATAGACATCATTCCTTTTTTAACCTATTCCTCATTTCTAGGTTAAAACTCCATTAAAGTGTACTCTGGGAACTGTTCAAACCCAGAAAACTTTCCAGATCATCAGACTCATACTCTTTAATCAGACTATCTTTTCAGAACCTTTACAATGACAAATACAAATAACTTCTTTACTGCTGGTTCACTCACCAAGCCTCCTACTCTCCTTCGAGATGAGTATCTTCAATGGAAGATAAGAATGGTTCATTTCTTTGAGGGTACTGAAAAAAATCTAGTACAATATCTTTACAACCATCCTCCTGTTCCCATGATAGTAGTACCACGAGTACCAGCTACTGCTGAATCTCCTGAAATCCCTGAACATCAAAAACTGAAGCCAAAAGAAGAATGGTCAAATGAAGATAAGGCAGAAGATGAAGTTGCACAGAAAACAAAAAGAATCTTGATAATGGCTATCCCCAACGAACTTTTTCAATCCTTAGATGCATGCGAAACTGCGCACGATCTTTGGAAAGAATTAGAAAGACAGTTGGAAGGGGGTGCTAAACACACAGAAAAACTGAAGGGCACAGTACATAAATGAATATCATGCATTCAGAGCCTCTGCAACAGAATCTCTGCAAACGACGTACGACAGGTTCAACTCTCTCATAAACAAATGCAGAAAGTCTGGCATTCATAGAACCTCGGAAGAAAATAATGTCATGTTTCTAAAGAGCCTGAATGATGAGTGGCTTCAATTATCTATGTCTTTACAAACAAACCAAGATCTAGACTCATGGACACTCTCCGATCTCTATGGAACACTAGCTGCACAAGCGCCTCAAATAGCACAGGCTAAAACAATAACCATTGCACCATACGCATTGGTTAGTAAATCAACAGAGGCTTCAGAAAGACCGAGAAATGAGAGAGCAACAGAGGAGAAGAAAATGGTGATGGTTGATAGCGAAGAAGACGAGCTGGTAAAGGAAGAAATAACTCTTGCGTCATTAGTTAAATCATTGGCTCTATTGACAGGAGAGTTCAAAGGTAACCAGAGAAATTTTGGAAATGATAGATATAGCAGAGACAACCAGAGAGATAGAAGAGATGATGGAAGAAGAGAAGAATCAAGTGACCGACAGAGGTCAGACTACATAAGTGACCGACAGAGGTCGAGCGACATAAACTACAGAGGAAATGACCTACAGAGGTCAGATGACAAGGTAGGCCACACACAAGAATACTACAAACGTGGTAAGCCTGGTCATTACGCAAACGAATGCCGAACAGAGAAAGGTGGAGATCAACAGAAGTCCGACGATCGAACTGGAAACACCTCTCAAGGTTGTTTCAACTGCGGCAAGCCAGGCCATTTCGCAAAAGAATGCAGAAGTAGACAAAATCGCCCACAGAAGGACTCAGCTTTTTACAAAAAGAAGGCTGAATATTATGCGCAAAAATCCCTAATGGCGAACAAAGGGCATTCTGAAGCAAACAAGGAGGACTTCGAGTCAGACTCTACCTCTGATGATGAATTCACCACCAATGCCCTGTTCTGTGGCATGGCAGAAGTCGACTCCAACACTGACAATGAGGTATCCATTTCAAACTCTACCTCTTGTACTAAATCTGTAGATAATGATTCAATTAAACTTAACATTGAAATGATTGAACTAAAAGAGATAAATGAAAGCATTCAGAAAAGACTCACCTTTAATAAGAGAGAAGTAAGGCTTCTCACTCAAGAAAAAGCCAAAATTTTTGAAGAAAAGGAAAGAGTAGAAAAATATTGGAGAAATAATATAGATCCTTTAAAAAGGCAAATTTATGAATTAACCTCTGCTTTAAAAATCAAAACAAAAGAGCTTTCAGTTTCTAGGAGTGAAACAACTGACATAAGAGCTCTCAAATAATACTTTCAAAGAGAGAGAGAGGTACTTTGGCAAGATCTACTCCGAAAAGAAGTTTTACTTAAAAACTATAAAGATGCACAGAAGGTGTATGAGAAAGTGAACTCACAAATAGGAAGACGAGGTATAGGGTACGATGATATTACTCTAGGTGTTGAAGGCAAAAGACTTAAACCTCTGTCTTCTCTGTTTGTGATAGGAAAAACAAATAAACCAATTTTTCCAAACTACTCTCTGTAAGTAAAAGGGTTAAAATCTCCGAAGAACCTCACTTGAGGAAACATACGAAGATGATCAATGTGTGGTTTGAAAACACAGATTCATCATCTTCAACCTCTGTCAATAGAGGAATCAAACCAAAGAAAAATATCTGAAAACACAAGATCAGATTGGTATCTTTAAGTTTGGTAAACCAGAGACTCAAACACAGGTCGCTTTTGTCTGTATGATAAATGTCGAAAAGAAATTATCTGCAAAAGCTCCTGAGTTTAAACCCATCTTTTCAGAAGAAAAACTTAAAGAATCAATTGAAAAAGAAATTTTGGAAGTTTTGAAATCAAATGTTTTAGAAAATCTCTGTACATCTTCTATGGATCAAATTCTCGCTGAAGAGATCTCATCAGAAACCTCTGCTATCTATGAAAGTTATTCTACAGAGGAAGAAAGCTCGTACGATACATGCTCAGAAAATTCAGCCTCTGTCAAAAGAGATGACTCAACCTCTGTATATGAGGACGATTCGTCCTCTGACGACTCAGAGACTGATTCTAAATCAGGGATAATTCACTGTGACACAGAGGATGTTAAATTCTCCTCTGAGGTTCTTAACAGAACAATTTCTCCAAAAGAGAAAATCACAGAGATACCTATCTGTCTAGATTTTCTTAAAATGTGTATACAAGTCAAAACCTCTACAGAGCTTGATAATCTGAAAAAGGTCTATAAAAATCCTAAAAGCTCAAAATTTTCAAAACCTTTAAAGAAAATTAAAGAGAATCCCACTTGGCAACAAAAGGGAAAAAGGCCTGAAGCTAACAAATATTTTTCCTCTGTGGCAGTGAAGAAAGATGTTCACCACAGAAGAGACTCACAGAAGGCACGACCTAAACAAGACTTTTGCAAACAACATTCTAGTATTCGTAGCTCTTCTTGTAATAGGAAATCTAATGTTAAGAAAGAATGTAATGCCTCTGTGGTTCAGTTCAATGAATTCAATGAAAAGTTCAAACAAATCACATCTCATATTAAATATTGTCATTGTTTTGATCTTATGTTCAAATTGAATAATCATTTCTCAAGTCCAGATTGCTTACTCTCCACTAAAATTCGAACTCCAAAGTCAGAAACTAGAGAGAAACAATCTGATTTTTCAAAAAAAGATAAAATGTATTTCAAGAATGCTAAGGCAAACTTGAAAAATTCTAACAATATTGGACCCATATGGATATGGGTACCTAAGTCTCTGTGATTGTCTTACTGAAGCGGTTTGTGCCAATTTGGTATCTTGACTCCGGATGCTCAAGGCACATGACTGGTGACAGAAGTTTACTATCCACGTACAAAGAAACACACGATGGTGGATCTGTAACTTTTGGAGACGACAAGAAGGGACACATCAAAGGCTATGGAGTCATACAGAAGGAAAACGTCTCTGTATACAAAGTTGCATATGTGAATGGCCTTAAACACAACCTACTCAGTGTAAGTCAACTATGTGATACAGGATTCGATGTGTTATTCAAAAGAACTTTCTGCTCTCTGCAAAGTGAAGACACAGTAATGGAACTTCTGCGAGCCGAAAGAAAAGGTGATCTGTATCTGATGAATTTTTGTTCAACAACCAAGGACAAAGTTTGCCTTGTAGCTTGCGAAAGTAAAAAGCCTGGTTATGGCATAACAGGTTCTGTCACTTGAACTTTCACACATTAGATAAACTGGTAAAATTTGATCTAGTTAAAGGTTTGCCTAATGTTAGATTTAATAAGGATCACTTGTGTTCTGCCTGTGAAATGGGAAAACTCAGAAGAGCTTCCCACCGAGGCAAAACATATGTGTCTTGCACTAGACCTCTGTACATGCTTCATGTTGACCTCTGCGGTCCCATTGCCATACAGAGCCTAGGTGGCAAGAAATACATACTTGTCTTAATTGATGTGTATTCACGTTTCACATGGGTTGAATTTATTCGAAAGAAATCGGATGTTCCAATCATCTTGATTAATCTAATGAAAAGAATCCAAGTTCTTTATGAATGCAGAATACAGAAGTTAAGAAGTGACAATGGCACAGAATTTAAAAACTCTGTCATTGAAGCCTATCTTTCTACTGAAGGAATATCACAGAACTTCTCTTCAGCACGCACTCCACAGCAGAACGGCGTAGTCGAAAGGAAGAATCGAACGCTCGTGGAGGCAGTAAGAGCTATGCTATCAGCATGCGGATTACCGATGAACTTTTGGGCAGAAGCGATTTCTACAGCATGTTATACACAAAATCGTTCAACCATTGTGAAAAGACACATCAAGACTCCTTACGAATTGATCAACAAAAGGCGGCCAAACTGGGTAGACGCCATGCAAGAAGAACTTCTGCAGTTTGAGCGTAACAGAGTATGGACTTTAGTACCTCTGCCACGAGGGAAACAGGCCATTGGGACTAAGTGGGTCTACAGAAATAAGAAGGATGAAGATGGAATGGTCATCAGAAACAAAGCACGATTGGTGGCCAAGGGTTATAGACAAGAAGAAGGCATAGATTACGATGAGACTTTTGCTCCTGTCGCACGGCTCGAAGCAATAAGAATATTCTTAGCCTTTGCAGCCCACAAAGGATTTAAAGTTTATCAGATGGACGTAAAATCAGCTTTTCTCAACGGTGAAATCCAAGAAGAGGTTTACGTAAATCAGCCACCAGGGTTTGAAAGCTCAAAGTTCCCAAGGCATGTATACTACCTTGAAAAGGCTCTGTACGGACTGAAACAGGCTCCAAGAGCATGGTACGAACGACTTTCTACCTTTCTTCTAGTAAATGGCTACAACAGAGGTACAACAGATACTACCCTATTCTATAAACGTAAAAACAGTGATATAATGCTTGTACAAATCTATGTGGACGACATATTTTTTTGGTCTACTAATACAGAAGAGTGCAAAAGTTTTGAAAAACTCATGCAGAGTGAGTTTGAAATGAGTATGATGGGAGAATTAACATTCTTCCTCGGACTCCAAGTCAAACAAACATCAGAGGGAATTTTTATAAATCAGGCCAAATATGTCTCTGACATTCTTTTCAAGTATAGCCTCTCTGATACCTCTGCAATGAAAACTCCAATGGCCACTGGAAATAAGTTATCCTTAGATCCAGATGGCATCTCTGTAGAATACACTCTCTACAGAGGCATGATTGGATCTCTGTTATACTTAACTGCAAGCAAACCTGACATTATGCATTCCACATGTCTTTGTGCACGTTATCAAGCTAATCCTAAGAAATCACATTATGATGCTGTTAAAAGAATCTTTAGATACCTAAAAGGGACCAAAAATCTTGGTCTCTGGTATCCACAGGACTCTGGCTATTGTCTTAAAGCTTATACAGATTCAGACTATGGAGGATGCATGCTCGACAGAAAGAGTACCTCCGGGAGTTGTCAATTCCTAGGCGATAAACTAGTCAGTTGGACCTCCAAAAAGCAGAACTGTGTATCGACATCTACGGCAGAAGCTGAATACGTTGCTGCTGCTAGCTGTTGTTATCAAGTTCTATGGATGAAGACTCAGCTAAAAGACTACGGCCACATTCTATTCAAAATACCCATCTTCTGTGATTCCAAAAGTGCAATTGCCATCTCTGCCAATCCTGTGCAACATTCCAAAACCAAGCGTATCGATATAAGGTACCACTTCTTGAAACATCATGTTGAACACGGTACAATCGAGATGCATTTCGTGCCAACAGAATATCAACTTGCAGACTTATTCACCAAAGACTTAGACGAGAAAAGATTTAATTTCTTGGTGGGTAAGTTAGGAATGATTAATATGATGTGAAAATCCTCTGTAAGTATAGCTTTATCTTCTGTAAATAAGTATATATTTCTATTTTACTTGACTTATTGCTTTGTTTAATTTATTTCTGTATGTAAATTCTCAATCTTAAATAGTTCTTAAAATCACAGAGCTTCTGTAAGTCTGCTCAGAACCTCTGACGACCTCCACAGAACCTCTGGAAAAACAAGACCTATGCTCAATACAAATCTTATCATTCTTTGATCCAAGCATAGGTCAAGGGGGAGCAAAAAGGAACATTCCTGATCTACAAAGGTGATTAGATCAAGGGGGAGCAAAAAGGGGACCCTGAAATGATCTACAGAGGTAAAACTTTCAAGGGGAAGCCAAAGAAGAACTTCGATGAATCTATATCGACAGAAGTCAGACATCACTGCCGAGAAAAGAAGAACCAAAAAGGTATGTCTCTCGTACAAAAGGTTGTTGAAAACAGTTTTCTGGGACACAAATTGTCAAATATGTCCTAAATATACTGTGGATAACATTTCAAAAATCAAAAGATCAAAAAGATTCATAAAATTTGAGTTACGAGAAATTTGAGGTCATAGAGCTTCTGCTGAGCTCAACAGAGGCTCTGCCAGAAATATGCTCTGAGATCACAAATTAACCCTCTATCGATCTTTTGGAATGTTATCTCGGAAACCGAATACATACACCATGACCTTCACGAACAAAACTTTTTCCATAACAGTTTTCTCGGACACCAACTTTCAAATATGTCCGAAAAACATCTCTTAAAACAGATCAAAAATTGGATGATCAGAAAATTTAATAGAATTTTTGTTATGAGATTTTTTCACTCATAGAACTTCTGTTGGCCCTCACAGAGCTTCTGCAAGTTCCCACAGAGCCACAAAACCTCTGCGAGTAAAAATTCTTAACTAAAAATCCTATTGATCCTCTCCAGTGCCTTTGCAAACGTTTTGGTTAAAGAAGAACCCACAGAAGTCATGATAACAATAAGATATATGAGAAAGGGATGAACATCAAGAATTTCAAAATCACAGAGCTTCTGTAAACCACAGAAGTTCTGTCAATCTGTTACTTGGGCATTTCTGTAGTAATAACGGTTACTTTTACTGAGAGTGAATCTCATGTGGCTAAGAACAACCCCACGCGCCTAGCATTAATGGGTCGCGCACGACGTCCTGTCATCCTCTGACATGGCCTACGTGTCCTATTTTTATTGGGCGTACATGGAACGTTTTCTGTGGAAAGTTGAACCCGCCGTTCTAACTTGAGTACGGATTCCAAAATTTTAATCCATTGCCATATATTTTACTCTTTCGAATTCTACCGTTTTACCCTTCTATAAAAACCAAGCTTACCCTCTCATAAACTTTTTACAAACCTTCATTCTTCTCCGGCGAAACCCTGCAAAAACCTGCAAGTATCTTATTCTCATTACCAATGGCTTCATCTTCTCAAGCTATCTCCCATGCACACTCTCCGGCAAACTCACCAGAGCATTCACCTGCTCATTCTGAACATTCAGAAAACCCCCACCTTGCCAAAAGTATTGAACTAGAAGATTCCGGCGATTCAGCAGAATTTGCTCCGACCACACATCTTCAAACGTTCATAGCAAAGGATGATTTCGAAAAAGTACTACCAATCAAATCCAACAATTGCTATTTGGTCCCCTCACCCACTGCTTTCGGCGAAGCCCATGCCATTCTTCTAAACATAATGGAAAATCATATCCTCTTCCCTCTACTCTCAAGAACCCCAAACAAAATTCCAGTTAGATATTTGAACCAGTTTTGGCAAAGTTGCCGATTTGATAAAGATGATTCTCTTATCAAAGGGTACATTTCAAGACCTGACAAGTCTGAACATCTGGAAATCAAGTTCAATAGAACAATGTTCTCACTTGAATTCAACCTACCAACAAGGGGTCTTCTTGGAATGAAGAAATATGCAGAGCAACCAACAGACGACGAGATTTGTCGTTTCGTAGAAATGCTTGGGTACAACACCCAACTGAGGAAGAGAAATGACTTCTGCAGAGGCAGATTACCACCTCTGTAGAACACCTTGTTCTTAATTCTTAACAGATGCCTGACAGGGAAGATAGGCAGTATTGACCAGAGCTCACATCAGATATTAACCATCATGTATGGGGTTTACTATGATCTCCCACTGGATTACGCGACCATAATGATGCAAGAGATCATCAACACCATCGACAGAAGGAACAACGCCAGAAGGGTCAAAGAGAACGATCCTAACTTTCTACCACCTCTGCAATTCCAAAGAATACTGGGAGTTTTGTTCGAACCTCTGTTGTTGATACAGAACTGGCCAATGGAAGGGCCAATTCCCAAACACTTCCCAATGAACAAAAATACCCCCACTGATCATGTACATGGCTACACACACTGCAGACCTTTGTCAAAGAACCTTCTGAAGTATGCCATGAATAAAACCCTTAAGAAAGAGTACATACGCGATCATAGAACTCCAAAACCGAGTCCTATGACACCCCCGCGTTTAGGTGTCCCCCTAGGAACAATGACTGCAGAACCTCTTTCCACTCAAGAAGAAAAAGATCACAAACTAGCAAAACATATGGCTATTCAACTTAGCTTCTTAGCCAAACGTGCAGAGCTCATAGGAAAGATGTCCTCGTCGAAATCTTCTACCTCTACTCCAAAATCAAAGAAGAGGAAAACTGAAGAAGGCACCTCCACAAGCGCTGCAGAAGATCAACCTACACCTCCACATGCCCCAAAAATTGGCTCCACTACTCCTCCCTCTTCTCCAAAACAGAAGAAGAAAATAAAATCGAAAACTACAGAGGAAGGGGCACCAAAACCTAAGAGGAGGAAAACCAAGAAGAAGCATGGGAAATCACTTGAAAAGTTGGTTACCATAGAATAAGAAATCGCAGAAGAAAGAACTGCAGAAGAAGAAGATGCATAAGTAGAAATGACAGAAGAGGGATATCAATCACCCTATCAATCCCCAGATCGATTTGCTCACCACGGAAACTTAAACGATTTCCTACAAAACCCTGACATTGCCCACACTCTAAATACAGCAGGGTGGACGGCACAACCACTCGACCACCACTCCCCAGAAGAACAATACTTCTCTATTTCTGGCATTGACACAAATCTGCAAGAAGATGATCAAACACCCAGAGATCAATTAAGTGAGACACCTGTTATTTTACAGAACCCCTTCATTCAACAAGGATTGGACGTCCACAGAAGGAGTCCAAGCCCAGCTTCAGAAGAAATAGAACAAACAGAAGCTGAGTGGAATAGAGATGAAGTAATAGAGGCTTTAGAGAAAATAACAGAAAAAGGAAAAGAGGCCGAAGTTGTACAAGAAGAGGGATTTGAAACAAGGGAGACAAGAATGGAGGTCTCAGAGGTAGATTCAGATGAAGAAGAAGTTGTCTGGATATGAAAAGGTCTCTATCATCCACATGTCACGAGGTTATACGGCTCTCATCAAATGTATGACTTCTTAGGCACAGGGCAAGGAACTTCAACAGAAGCTAGGGAAGAAGCACCAAGCCATCGGATAGCTATAGAAGCTGAAATGGTAGAAAATGATGTAGTGCTTGGATGCTTAACAGAGGAAGAAACAAGAAAAGATGCTTGGATTAATAGAGGCACACAACCAAAACCAACTCCCAGTGCAACCCACACATCTAACTCCGCAGGTCTAGCTGCAGAAGGAGTTATTGAAAAAGAGAAGCACAGCTCGATCCAAACCCAATCCATCCAGCCAGAAGTCACTCTTTCGACTTCTGCGCCCACAGAAACCGGGGAATCCATTCCTAGGGAGTCTCCTCAAAGAGACTCACCTATTGTTCGTGATCAATCGCCCCAGATCACACTAGAACACCCTACAGAGGAATTCGTTTCCTCTGCCACGCACGAAATAGGGCCAACCCTTCTTTCAGAGAGAAGTAGTGAGCACAACGATGAAGAGACTCTAGACAAGTCTCCGAGTCAACAGAAGGATAATCTAGTACCCACCTCTGAAGTGGATCTAGACAATGTCATTCACAGAACTTCTGTAGAGTCTGAAGCACTAGATGCTTCTGCTCGAAGATCAGATGGAAATCCTTCCACCCCCATCGTACAAACAAGGGTGAACGAAGGTGTCCCAGGAGCAGGGACTCACTCTGGAGACGAATGTGTTCCTCCAGAGGTTACACCAGGGACACAAGTATCAAGGGATGAGTTCCAAACCCTTGTCACCTCTGTGAACCAAACCATGAAAGAGTTGCAAAGCTCTTTCACATCTTTTGCAGAGAAAACATCAACGGCCTTGCTGAATCTGAACACCAAAATGGACAATCTATCCACAGAGGTGAAAACGGCCATCACAGAGATGAAATCTTCTGCTCAAACAACTGCCACAACTACAGCCACTTCTGCTGCTAAAGATTTTGGAATAGCTGCAACATCTGCATTCAAGGAATCAGTCAAACATTTCCTTGAACAAATGAACAAGCAATCCAACAAATCACAGAGCATCACACCTGCAGAACTACAGAAGGCTCTGCAAAACGTTCAAGAAGAGGCAATGCGTAACACTACAATGATGCAGCCAAAAGAATACTTGACCAGAGCACAGCTGACAGAGCTCGGGCAGAATGTCATAAACCAGGTCACAGAAGTCATTGTCTCCTTCACTACTGCAAATGCCAACTAAGTCAAAGAATTCAGAAAAAGTGTCGGCAGAATGCGCTTCAACACAAAAGCTGAGCTTGCAACTCTAATCGGCCTCTGTGATGATGTATGTGCAAAGTTGATGGCCGCAGGAGCAGAACTACCAAAGAAACCCAAAGCTTCCTGCAGAGCAGAGGGTACTTCTGATTAGAGTCAGGATGACTCTGATGATGACCATCCTGGTCCATCAGATCATCCTGAGGGGGAGAATATAAGGGAGAAAGCTACGACCAGAGGACTACAAGCTCCACCAATCGCAGCAGAACCAATCAGCCAAGCCCCTCCAGAACAAACCCAAGATCAAAAGACCACAGAGACAACACCCATCTCTGTGGAATCAACTTCTGAAGAAACCAATATTCCAGAAGCTGATCAGCAAACCACAGAGACAACAACCACCCCTGTGGTAATCAACTTGGAAGAAAGACCTTCAACAGAATCAACAAAAAAACCCCAAACCATACCAAGAAGAAAGTCGATTGCCACCAAACCAAAAAGAGCAACGACCTCTGCTTCTTCTATTCTGAGAAAGATGCATAATACAATGTCTGATCGAATGTCGCAGAGAGAAGAAGAAAGGCACAGGTCCACTTTAGCTTTTCGAATGGGAAGAAGACTCGACATACCTCAATCCACAGAAACCAAGCTCACAGAAGAAGTCACAAAAGAACCTCCCACAGAGGTTACAGAGCAAAACAAGCCAACAGAACCAACGCCACATAAGTCCTCTCAAACACAAGTGTCAAAACCTACAGAGGCAACCCCCATCATTCCAACAGAAGCACCAACAACCAAACCTACAGAAGCAACAGGTTCTGAACCTCCAAAGGCCAAAGACAAGAGAAAGGCGAAACTGACAGAAGAGCCCAAGAAAAAGAAATCATTGCCCAAGCCTACAGAGAAATTGATGAAGAACGCCTTTGATGCCTTCCAAACTCCAAAGCCTGAAGAAGAGGACTGGGCATATGGATTGAAGCCTCTGTCAGACATTCCTCTATCAGGAAGAGCTGCAGATGTTGTTCAACAGATGGAGAGTCTCAGAAGACGAGTACCACCACATGGTCCAACATACGAAGAAATAAAAGAAGTGGTGTACAAATATCTCTACAAACAACCCTTTCAGAACCTCCATCCAACAGACCAAATCACAAATCAGAACATCAGAGAAGAATTTGAGAACATCTTCAGCAGAACAAAGCCAAGAACCAAAGCAGAAGTCTTCTCAATTCATAAAATCAAAAAGGTAATCTTCTGCAGATTCTCTTTCACAATAACCTATCCAAGAGTCAGGTACAATCTTTACAGAGTCAAAAGGGTAAATAATTCAGAAACCACCTTCGCTGATGCTGACATAAGGAATCTGAATCCCTATGATCTACCTGAACTTCTGCAATGGACAAAGGACAACTACAACACAGAGCCAAACACCAGAGCCTATCAAGTGTTGAGAAAAGCAATGAGGGAAAAGCTTCTAATCTACAGTATGATAGATTTTCAACTGGGAAAGGATCTTGGTCTCAAACATCTGAATTTACGACCACCAGAAGATCGCTGCCCACCCGACGCCGTGCCCAACTCAATCATTACAGAACCAAGATTCGGGTTAGTATTTCAAAACCCACAAGGCGAAGTCAAACTGTTTGTGTGCATGGACTGTCAGAAGTACGCAACTAGTACTCTAAACAAGTTCAGAGCAAGCCTTGTAAAATACAGAGGTACAGAGAAAATGAATAGAGATGCTGCAGATACTTTCATCAGAGAGATTGATGCCACAATCCGCCTAAGAGAACTTTGCATCAGTTTCTACAAAGAGATCAGAAGAATCGGAAGAGACAACAGAAGCTACAACGATTTGAAAGATGCCAAAATCTGATTCTCAAACCTCAAATCTCTGCAAACCAAGTCAAAGTCTATCTTTCATTGTACTCAAATGTAAAATGCCTCTGGCATATTTCTGAATGAAAGAACTTTCGAGGTATTGTTTAACCTCTGTCTTATCTAACTTAGCCTAACTAAACTAAAGTTCAATTTTTTATTTTTCACTACTTAGGGGGAGATTGTTAGCTTCGATCTTCCTAATCATAGAAATATTTAGAAGTAGTGAAAAATAGGCTAAGTGAGGAAAGCCTCTTACAGAGGCTCTGCCGAACTTACCGGGAGATCAAGGTCGAGAAGCTACAGAAGCTAAAGAGGCGTCCTACAGAAGCTCTGTCATACGCGCAAAGAAGACCAAAGACTCGATATCCGGTGAAAACTGCTCTACAAAGGACCAAACCGCAGAACCTCTGTGACACTTCACAGAGCCTCTGCGGTCTTCAACAAAGACTTCAAAGATATTTATAATATCTTGCTACTGTTCCTGGACCTGTTCATCAACTTGCATGGAAACGTACCCTGTCCAACTTCAACGTGTCAAACTCTAAGTGGACTCAATAGGGCTTAGTACATAATAGACGTCTGCTGCATTAAATGCAATACAACACATCCAACTGTTCATGCCATCCTTCCAACTATTCATACCGTCCGTTCTGAATAGTAGCTCATGCTTTATGGTCCCCTTTGAGTAGTATAAAAGGAAGACTCATGTTGAGTTCTTCCTAAGAGAGAAAATCAAGAATCGAGAATCAAAAGAGAGAAAAACTTCAAGAACACATAGCTTATATACTTTGAGAGTCATATCTGTTTTAAAGCTTTGCTTACTCACTGTTCTTGAATCTGTTCTTGATATATATATATTCAGTAAACTTTGAGATATTATTTCCTATTCACTGTTTATTTATATTGTGTTCTAAATCTATCAAACATATCTATTAGTTCTTCAAATACGCTTCCGCATCAAACATAAACTCGAACTAATAGATCTGACAATCTTGTATAAGCAAATCGGGAACCAACAATTGGTATCAGAGCAAAGCTTGATTTTCAATATCAAGTGATCCTCTTTGTTACAAGATTGGTGATAGACATCATTCCTTTTTTAACCTATTCCTCATTTCAAGGTTAAAACTCCATTAAAGTGTACTCTGGGAACTGTTCAAACCCAGAAAACTTTCCAGATCATCAGACTCATAGTCTTTAATCGGACTATCTTTTCAGAACCTTTACAATGACAAATACAAATAACTTCTTTACTGCTGGTTCACTCACCAAACCTCCTACTCTCCTTCGAGATGAGTATCCTCAATGGAAGATAAGAATGGTTCATTTCTTTGAGGGTACTGAAAAAAATCTAATACAATATCTTTACAACCTTCCTCCTGTTCCCATGATAGTAGTACCACGAGTACCAGCTACTGCTGAATCTCCTGAAATCCCTGAACATCAAAAACCGAAGCCAAAAGAAGAATGGTAAAATGAAGATAAGGCAGAAGATGAAGTTGCACAGAAAACAAAAAGAATCTTGATAATGGCTATCCCCAATGAACTTTTTCAATCCTTAGATGCATGCAAAACTGCGCACGATCTTTGGAAAGAATTAGAAAGACAGTTGGAAGGGGGTGCTAAAACACAGAAAAACTGAAGGGCACAGTACATAAATGAATATCATGCATTCAGAGCCTCTGCAACAGAATCTCTGCAAACGACGTACGACAGGTTCAACTCTCTCATAAACAAATGCAGAAAGTCTGGCATTCACAAAACCTCAGAAGAAAATAATGTCATGTTTCTAAAGAGCCTGAATGATGAGTGGCTTCAATTATCTATGTCTTTATAAACAAACCAAGATCTAGACTCATGGACACTCTCTGATCTCTATGGAACACTAGCTGCATAAGAGCCTCAAATAGCACAGGTTAAAACAATAACCATTGCACCATACGCATTGGTTAGTAAATCAACAGAGGCTTCAGAAAGACCGAGAAATGAGAGAGCAACAGAGAAGAAAAAGGAGAAGAAGAAAATGGTGATGGTTGATAGCGAAGAAGACGAGCTGATGGAGGAAGAAATAACTCTTGCGTCATTAGCTAAATCATTGGCTCTATTGACAAGAGAGTTCAAAGGTAACCAAAGAAATTTTGGAAATGACAGATATAGCAGAGACAACCAGAGAGATAGAAGAGATGATGGAAGAAGAGAAGAATCAAGTGACCGATAGAGGTCAGACTACAGAAGTGACCGACAGAGGTCGAGCGACAAAAACTACAGTGGAAATGACCGACAGAGGTCAGATGACAAGGTATGCCACACACAAGAATGTTACAAATGTGGTAAGCCTGGTCATTACGCAAACGAATGCCGAACTGAGAAAGGTGGAGATCAACAGAAGTCCGACGATCGAACTGGAAACACCTCTCAAGGTTGTTTCAACTGCGGCAATCCAGGCCATTTCGCAAAAGAATGCAGAAGTAGACAAAATCGCCCACAGAAGGACTCAGCTTTTTACAAAAAGAAGGCTGAATATTATGCGCAAAAATCCCTAATGGCGAACAAAGGGCATTCTGAAGCAAACAAGGAGGACTTCGAGTCAGACTCTACCTCTGATGATGAATTCACCACCAATGCCATGTTCTGTGGCATGGCAGAAGTCTACTCCAACACTGACAATGAGGTATCCATTTCAAACTCTACCTCTTGTACTAAATCTGTAGATAATGATTCAATTAAACTTAACATTGAACTGATTGAACTAAAAGAGATAAATGAAAGCATTCAGAAAAGACTCACCTTTAATGAGAGAGAAGTAAGGCTTCTCACTCAAGAAAAAGCCAAAATTTTTGAAGAAAAGGAAAGAGTAGAAAAATATTGGAGAAATAATATAGATCCTTTAAAAAGGTAAATTTATGAATTAACCTCTGCTTTAAAAATCAAAACAAAAGAGCTTTCAGTTTCTAGGAGTGAAACAAGTGACATAAGAGCTCTCAAAGAATACTTTCAGAAAGAGAGAGAGGTACTTTGGCAAGATCTACTCAGAAGAGAAGTTTTACTTAAAAACTATAAAGATGCACAGAAGGTGTATGAGAAATTGAACTCACAAATAGGAAGACGAGGTATAGGGTACGATGATATTACTCTAGGTGTTGAAGGCAAAAGACTTAAACCTCTGTCTTCTCTGTTTGTGATAGGAAAAACAAATAAACCAATTTTTCCAAACTTACTCTCTGTAAGTAAAAGGGTTAAAATCTCTGAAGAACCTCACTTGAGGAAACATACGAAGATGATCAATGTGTGGTTTGAAAACACAGATTCATCATCTTCAACCTCTGTCAATAGAGGAATCAAACCAAAGAAAAATATCTGAAAACACAAGATCAGATTGGTATCTTTAAGTTTGGTAAACCAGAGACTCAAACACAGGTCGCTTTTGTCTGTATGATAAATGTCGAAAAGAAATTATCTGCAAAAGCTCCTGAGTTTAAACCCATCTTTTCAGAAGAAAAACTTAAAGAATCAATTGAAAAAGAAATTTTGGAAGTTTTGAAATCAAATGTTTTAGAAAATCTCTGTACATCTTCTATGGATCAAATTCTCGCTGAAGAGATCTCATCAGAAACCTCTGCTATCTATGAAAGTTATTCTACAGAGAAAGAAAGCTCGTACGATACATGCTCAGAAAATCCAGCCTCTGTCAAAAGAGATGACTCAACCTCTGTATATGAGGACGATTCATCCTCTGACGACTCAGAGACTGATTCTAAATCAGGGATAATTCACTGTGACACAGAGGATGTTAAATTCTCCTATGAGGTTCTTAACAGAACAATTTCTCCAAAAGAGAAAATCACAGAGATACCTATCTGTCAAGATTTTCTCAAAATGTGTATACAAGTCAAAACCTCTACAGAGCTTGATAATCTGAAAAAGGCCTCTAAAAATCCTAAAAGCTCAAAATTTTCAAAACCTTTCAAGCAAATTAAAGAGAATCCCACTTGGCAACAAAAGGGAAAAAGGCCTGAAGCTAACAAATATTTTTCCTCTGTGACAGTGAAGAAAGATGTTCACCACAGAAGAGACTCACAGAAGGCACGACCTAAACAAGACTTTTGCAAACAACATTCTAGTATTCATAGATCTTCTTGTAATAGGAAATCTAATGTTAAGAAAGAATGTAATGCCTCTGTGGTTCAGTTCAATGAATTCAATGAAAATTTCAAACAAATCACGTCTCATATTAAATACTGTCATTGTTTTGATCTTATGTTCAAATTGAATAATCACTTCTCAAGTCCAGATTGCTTACTCTCCACTAAAATTCGAACTCCAAAGTCAGAAACTAGAGAGAAACAATCTGATTTTTCAAAAAAAGATAAAATGTATTTCAAGAATGCTAAGGCAAACTTGAAAAATTCTAACAATATTGGACCCATATGGATATGGGTACCTAAGTCTCTGTGATTGTCTTACAGAAGCGGTTTGTGCCAATTTGGTATCTTGACTCCGGATGCTCAAGGCACATGACTGGCGACAGAAGTTTACTATCCACGTACAAAGAAACACACGATGGTGGATCTGTAACTTTTAGAGACGACAAGAAGGGACACATCAATGGCTATGGAGTCATACAGAAGGAAAACGTCTCTGTATACAAAGTTGCATATGTGAATGGCCTTAAACACAACCTACTCAGTGTAAGTCAACTCTGTGATACAGGATTCGATGTGTTATTCAAAAGAATTTTCTGCTCTCTGCAAAGTAAAGACACAGGAATGGAACTTCTGCGAGCCGAAAGAAAAGGTGATCTGTATCTGATGAATTTTTGTTCAACAACCAAGGACAAAGTTTGCCTTGTAGCTTGCGAAAGTATAGAAGCCTAGTTATGGCATAACAGGTTCTGTCACTTGAACTTTCACACATTAGATAAACTGGTAAAACTTGATCTAGTTAAAGGTTTGCCTAATGTTAGATTTAATAAGGATCACTTGTGTTCTGCCTGTGAAATGGGAAAACTCAGAAGAGCTTCCCACAGAGGCAAAACAGATGTGTCTTGCACTAGACCTCTGTACATGCTTCATGTTGACCTCTGCGGTCCCATTGCCATACAGAGCCTAGGTGGCAAGAAATACATACTTGTCTTAATTGATGAGTATTCACGTTTCACATGGGTTGAATTTATTCGAAAGAAATCGGATGTTCCAATCATCTTGATTAATCTAATGAAAAGAATCCAAGTTCTTTATGAATGCAGAATACAGAAGTTAAGAAGTGACAATGGCACAGAATTTAAAAACTCTGTCATTGAAGCCTATCTTTCTACAGAAGGAATATCACAGAACTTCTCTGCAGCACGCACTCCACAGCAGAACGGCGTAGTCGAAAGGAAGAATCGAACGCTCGTGGAGGTAGCAAGAGCTATTCTATCTACATGCGGATTACCGATGAATTGTTTGGCAGAAGCGATTTCTACTGCATGTTATACACAAAATCGTTCAACCATTGTGAAAAGACACATCAAGACTCCTTACGAATTGATCAACAAAAGGCGGCCAAACATCAAATTTTTTCATGTGTTCGGATGTAAATGCTTTGTTTTACACGACAGAGATTCAAGAGGAAAGTTTGAGGTAAAAGCTGACGAAGGTAAATTCATTGGATACTCTGCCTCTTCCAAAGCCTACAGAGCGTTCCTTACAAGATCTCGCAAAATCGTAGAAAGTATCAATGTTTCTTTTGATGATTCATTCCAAATGACTTTTGAGCAAATCAGTTCAGAACTCGAACTTAAAAGGGAAACCTCTGACATCTCGCAAACGAAAGAAGACTTAAATCTTCTATTTTTAGAGATGTTCCACGATGACATTGATCCTTCTGTTGGAACCATCAGAGTTTCTGAAGAACCATCCTCTGTCGGACAAAATCCTACAGGTATGACTCTAACTGGTCCAAATAATGCTTCATCTTCTTCTGTAAATACTACAGATGCAAATGCCGAAGAAGAAAATGCAGAAGATGAAACATCAAGAAAAACGACCACAGAAGCTGCTGAAAAACAAACTCCATAATCCACAGAAGAACCAATTACAGAGGAAATTGAGGACCGAGACTATACGTCCTCAGAGGAACAAACTCCACCACCACTCATACCAATCATTCCACAAATGGTAGAATCTTCTACTAAGGCAAGAAGATCGACAGAGGCTACACAAGAAGAAGATCAACAAGAAGCTTCTGAAGAAAGGTTCGATGACATTGATGACCATCTTCCACGCACCACTCAGTGGACAAAGAGCCATCCTCCTAGCCAAATAATTGGAGAACCTTCTGACTCAGTAAAAACCAGGTCTGCCACTGCTAATTCTTGTTTCTTTACAAATTTTATTAGTGTAGTAGAACCAAAGAAGATTTCTGAAGCCCTAGATGACCAAAACTGGGTAGACGCCATGCAAGAAGAACTTCTGCAGTTTGAGCGTAACAGAGTATGGACTTTAGTACCTCTGCCACGAGGGAAACAGGCCATTGGGACTAAGTGGGTCTACAGAAATAAGAAGGATGAAGATGGAGTGGTCATCCGAAACTAAGCACGATTGGTGGCCAAGGGTTATAGACAAGAAGAAGGCATAGATTATGATGAGACTTTTGCTCCTGTCGCACGACTCGAAGCAATAAGAATATTCTTAGCCTTCGCAGCCCACAAAGGATTTAAAGTTTATCAGATGGACGTAAAATCAGCTTTTCTCAACGGTGAAATCCAAGAAGAGGTTTACGTAAATCAGCCACCAGGGTTTGAAAGCTCAAAGTTCCCAAGGCATGTATACTACCTTGAAAAGGCTCTGTACGGACTGAAACAGGCTCCAAGAGCATGGTACGAACGACTTTCTACCTTTCTTCTAGTAAATGGCTACAACAGAGGTACAACAGATACTACCCTATTCTATAAACGTAAAAACAGTGATATAATGCTTGTACAAATCTATGTGGACGACATAATTTTTTGGTCTACTAATACAGAAGAGTGCAAAAGTTTTGAAAACTCATGCAGAGTGAGTTTGAAATGAGTATGATGGGAGAATTAACATTCTTCCTCGGACTCCAAGTCAAACAAACATCAGAGGGAATTTTTATAAATCAGGCCAAATATGTCTCTGACATTCTTTTCAAGTATAGCCTCTCTGATACCTCTGCAATGAAAACTCCAATGGCCACTGGAAATAAGTTATCCTTAGATCCAGATGGAATCTCTGTAGAATGCACTCTCTATAGAGGCATGATTGGATCTCTGTTATACTTAACTGCAAGCAGACCTGACATTATGCATTCCACATGTCTTTGTGCACGTTATCAAGCTAATCCTAAGAAATCACATTATGATGCTGTTAAAAGAATCTTTAGATACCTAAAGGGGACCAAAAATCTTGGTCTCTGGTATCCACAGGACTCTGGCTTTTGTCTTAAAGCTTATACAGATTCAGACTATGGAGGATGCATGCTCGACAGAAAGAGTACCTCTGGGAGTTGTCAATTCCTAGGCGGTAAACTAGTCAGTTGGACCTCCAAAAAGCAGAACTGTGTATCAACATCTACGGCAGAAGCTGAATACGTTGCTGCTGCTAGTTGTTGTTCTCAGGTTCTATGGATGAAGACTCAGCTAAAAGACTACGGCCACATTCTATTCAAAATACCCATCTTCTGTGATTCCAAAAGTGCCATTGCCATCTCTGCCAATCCTGTGCAACATTCCAAAACCAAGCATATCGATATAAGGTACCACTTCTTGAAACATCATGTTGAACATGGTACAATCGAGATGCATTTCGTGCCAACAGAATATCAACTTGCAGACTTATTCACCAAAGCCTTAGACGAGAAAAGATTTAATTTCTTGGTGGGTATGTTAGGAATGATTAATATGATGTGAAAATCCTCTGTAAGTATAGCTTTATTTTCTGTAAACAAGTATATATTTCTATTTTACTTGACTTATTGCTTTATTTAATTTATTTATGTATGTAAATTCTCAATCTTAAATAGTTCTTAAAATCACAGAGCTTCTGTAAGTATGCTCAGAACCTCTGACGACCTCCACAGAACCTCTGGAAAAACAAGACCTATGCTCAATACAAATCTTATCATTCTTTGATCCAAGCATAGGTCAAGGGGGAGAAAAAAGGAAAATTCCTGATCTACAAAGGTGATTAGATCAAGGGGGAGCAAAAAGGGACCCTGAAATGATCTACAGAGGTAAAACTTTCAAGGGGAAGCCAAAGAAGAACGTCGATGAATCTATATTGACAGAAGTCAGACATCACTGCCGAGAAAAGAAGAACCAAAAAGGTATGTCTCTCGTACAAAAGGTTGTTGAAAACAGTTTTCTGGGACACAAATTGTCAAATATGTCCTAAATATACTGTGAATAACATTTCAAAAATCAAAAGATCAAAAAGTTTCATAAAATTTGAGTTATGAGAAATTTGAGGTCATAGAGCTTCTGCTGAGCTCAACAGAGGCTCTGCCAGAAATATGCTCTGAGATCACAAATTAACCCTCTATCGATCTTTTGGAATGTTATCTCGGAAACCGAATACATACACCATGACCTTCACGAACAAAACTTTTTCCATAACAGTTTTCTCGGACACCAACTTTCAAATATGTCCGAAAAACATCTCTTAAAACAGATCAAAAATTGGATTATCAGAAAATTTAATAGAATTTTTGTTATGAGATTTTTTCACTCATAGAACTTCTGCTGGCCCTCACAGAGCTTCTGCAAGTTCCCACAGAGCCACAAAACCTCTGCGAGTAAAAATTCTAAACTAAAAATACTATTGATCCTCTCCAGTGCCTTTGCAAACGTTTTGGTTAAAGAAGAACCCACAGAAGTCATGATAACAATAAGATATATGAGAAAGGGATGAACATCAAGATTTTCAAAATCACAGAGCTTCTGTAAACCACAGAAGTTCTGTCAATCTGTTACTTGGTCTTTTCTGTAGTAATAACGGTTACTTTTACTGAGAGTGAATCTCATGTGGCTAAGAACAACCCCACGCGCCTAGTATTAATGGGCCGCGCACGACGTCCTGTCATCCTCTGACATGGCCTACGTGTCCCATTTTTATTGGGCGTACATGGAACGTTTTCTGTGGAAAGTTGAACCCGCCGTTCTAACTTGAGTACGGATTCCAAATTTTTAATCCATTGCCATATATTTTACTCTTTCGAATTCTACCGTTTTACCCTTCTATAAAAACCAAGCTTACCCTCTCATAAACTTTTTACAAACCTTCATTCTTCTCCGGCGAAACCCTGCAAAAACCTGCAAGTATCTTATTCTCGTTACCAATGGCTTCATCTTCTCAAGCTATCTCCCCTGAACACTCTCCGACGAACTCACCAGAGCATTCACATGCTCATTCTGAACATTCAGAAAACCCCCACCTTGCCAAAAGTATTGAACTAGAAGATTCCGGCGATTCAGCAGAATTTGCTCCGACCACACATCTTCAAAACTTCATAGAAAAGGATCATTTTGAAAAAGTACTACCAATCAAATCCAACAATTGCTATTTGGTCCCCTCACCTACTGCTTTCGGCGAAGCCCATGCCATTCTTCTAAACATAATGGAAAATCATATCCTCTTCCCTCTACTCACAAGAACCCCAAACAAAATTCCAGTTAGATATTTGAACCAGTTTTGGCAAAGTTGCCGATTTGATAAAGATGATTCTCTTATCAAAGGGTACATTTCAAGACCTGACAAGTCTGAACATCTGGAAATCAAGTTCAATAGAACAATGTTCTCACTTGAATTCAACCTACCAACAAGGGGTCTTCTTGGATTGAAGAAATATGCAGAGCAACCAACAGACGACGAGATCTGTCGTTTCGTAGAAATGCTTGGGTACAACACCCAACTGAGGAAGAGAAATGACTTCCGCAGAGGCAGATTACCACCTCTGTGGAACACCTTGTTCTCAATTCTTAACAGATGCCTGACAGGGAAGATAGGCAGTATTGACCAGAGCTCACATCAGATATTAACCATCATGTATGGGGTTTACTATGATCTCCCACTGGATTACGCGACCATAATGATGCAAGAGATCATCAACACCATCGACAGAAAGAACAACGCCAGAAGGGTCAAAGAGAACGATCCTAACTTTCTACCACCTCTGCAATTCCAAAGAATACTGGGAGTTTTGTTCGAACCTCTGTTGCTGATACAGAACTGGCCAATGGAAGGGCCAATTCCCAAACAGTTCCCATTGAACAAAAATACCCCCACTGATCATGTAGATGGCTACACACACTGCAGACCTTTGTCAAAGAACCTTATGAAGTATGCCACGAATAAAACCCTTAAGAAAGAGTACATACGCGATCATAGAACTCCAAAACCGAGTCCTATGACAACCCCGCGTTTAGGTGTCCCCCTAGGAACAATGACTGCAGAACCTCTTTCCACTCAAGAAGAAAAAGATCACAAACTAGCAAAACACATGGCTATTCAACTTAGCTTCTTAGCCAAACGTGCAGAGCTCATAGGGAAGAAGTCCTCGTCGAAATCTTCTACCTCTACTCCAAAATCAAAGAAGAGGAAACCTGAAGAAGGCACCTCCACAAGCGCTGCAGAAGATCAACCTTCACCTCCTCATGCCACAGAAATTGGCTCCACTACTCCTCCCTCTTCTCCAAAACAGAAGAAGAAAAGAAAATCGAAAACTACAGAGGAAGCGGTACCAAAACCTAAGAGGAGGAAAACCAAGAAGAAGCATGGGAAATCACTTGAAAAGTTGGTTACCATAGAAGAAGAAATCGCAGAAGAAAGAACTGCAGAAGAAGAAGATGCAGAAGTAGAAATGACAGAAGGGGGATATCAATCACCCTATCAATCCCCAGATCGATTTGCTCACCAAGGAAACTTAAACGATTTCCTACAGAACCCTGACATTGCCCACACTCTAAATACAGCAGGGTGGACGGCACAACCACTCGATCACCACTCCCCAGAAGAACAATACTTCTCTATTTCTGGCATTGACACACATCTGCAAGAAGTTGATCAAACACCCAGAGATCAATCAGCTGAGACACCTGTTATTTTACAGAACCCCTTCATTCAACAAGGATTGGACGTCCACAGAAGGAGTCCAAGCCCAGCTTCAGAAGAAATAGAACAAACAGAAGCTGAGTGGAATAGAGATGAAGTAATAGAGGCTTTAGAGAAAATAACATAAAAAGGAAAAGAGGCCGAAGTTGTACAAGAGGAGGGATTTGAAACAAGGGAGACAAGAATGGAGGTCTCAGAGGTAGATTCAGATGAAGAAGAAGCTGTCTGGATACGAAAAGGTCTCTATCATCCACATGTCATGAGGTTATACGACTCTCATCAAATGTATGACTTCTTAGGCACAGAGCAAGGAACTTCAACAGAAGCTAGGGAAGAAGCACCAAGCCATCGGATAGCTACAGAAGCTGAAATGGTAGAAAATGATGTAGTGCTTGGATGCTTAACAGAGGAAGAAACAAGAAAAGATGCCTGGATTAATAGAGGCACACAATCAAAACCAACTCCCAGTGCAACCCACACATCTAACTCCGCAGGTCTAGCTGCAGAAGGAGTTATTGAAAAAGAGCAGCACAGCTCGATCCAAACCCAACCCATCCAGCCATAAGTCACTCTTTCGACTTCTGCGCCCACAGAAACCGGGGAATCCATTCCTAGGGAGTCTCCTCAAAGAGACTCACCTATTGTTCGTGATCAATCGCCCCAGATCACACTAGAACACCCTACAGAGGAATTTGTTTCCTCTGCCACGCACGAAATAGGGCCAACCCTTCTTTCAGAGAGAAGTAGTGAGCACAACGACGAAGAGACTCTAGACAAGTCTCCGAGTTAACCGAAGGATAATCTAATACCCACCTCTGAAGTGGATCTAGACAATGTCATTCACATAACTTCTGTAGAGTCTGAAGCACTAGATGCTTCTGCTCGAAGATCAGATGGAAATCCTTCCACCCCCATCGTACAAACAAGGGTGAACGAAGGTGGCCCAGGAGCAGGGACTCACTCTGGAGACGAATGTGTTCCTCCAGAGGTTACACCAGGGACACAAGTATCAAGGGATGAGTTCCAAACCCTTGTCACCTCTGTGAACCAAACCATGAAAGAGTTGCAAAGCTCTTTCACCTCTTTTGCAGAGAAAACATCAACGGCCTTGCTGAATCTGAACACCAAAATGGACAATCTGTCCACAGAGGTGAAAACGGCCATCACAAAGATGAAATCTTCTGCTCAAACAACTGCCACAACTACAGCCACTTCTGCTGCTAAAGATTTTGGAATATCTGCAACATCTGCATTCAAGGAATCAGTCAAACATTTCCTTGAACAAATGAACAAGCAATCCAACAAATCCCAGAGCATCACACCTGCAGAACTACAGAAGGCTCTGCAAAACATTCAAGAAGAGGCAATGCGTAACACTACAATGATGCAGCCAAAAGATTACATGACCAGAGCACAGCTGACAGAGCTCGGGCAGATTGTCATAAACCAGGTCACAGAAGTCATTGTCTCCTTCACTACTTCAAATGCCAACTACGTCAAAGAATTCAGAAAAAGTGTCGGTAGAATGCGCTTCAACACAGAAGCAGAGCTTGCAACTCTAATCGGCCTCTGTGATGATGTATGTGCAAAGTTGATGGCCGCAGGAGCAGAACTACCAAAGAAACCCAAAGCTTCCTGCAGAGCAGAGGGTACTTCTGATAAGAGTTAGGATGACTCTGATGATGACCATCCTCGTCCATCAGATCATCCTGAGGGGGAGAATATAAGGGAGAAAGCTACGACCAGAGGACTACAAGCTCCACCAATCGCAGCAGAACCAATCAGCCAAGCCCCTCCAGAACAAACCCAAGATCAAAAGACCAAAGAGACAACACCCATCTCTGTGGAATCAACTTCTGAAGAAACCAATATTCCAGAAGCTGATCAGCAAACCACAGAGGCAACAACCACCCCTGTGGTAATCAACTTGGAAAAAAGACCTTCAACAGAATCAACAGAAAAACCCCAAACCATACCAAGAAGAAAGTCGATTGCCACCAAACCAAAAAGAGCAACGACCTCTGCTTCTTCTATTCTGAGAAAGATGCACAATACAATGTCTGATCGAATGTTGTAGAGAGAAGAAGAAAGGTACAGGTTCACTTTAGCTTTTCGAATGGGAAGAAGATTCGACATACCTCAATCCACAGAAACCAAGCACACAGAAGAAGTCACAAAAGAACCTCCCACAGAGGTTACAGGGCAAAACAAGCCAACAGAACCAACGCCACATAAGTCCTCTCAAACATAAGTGTCAAAACCTACAGAGGCAACCCCCATCATTCCAACAGAAGCACCAACAACCAAACCTACAGAAGCAACAGGTTCTGAACCTCCAAAGGCCAAAGACAAGGGAAAGGCGAAACTGACAGAAGAGCCCAAGAAAAAAAAATCATTGCCCAAGCCTACAGAGAAATTGATGAAGAGCGCCTTTGATGCCTTCCAAACTCCAAAGCCTGAAGAAGAGGACTGGGCATATGGATTGAAGCCTCTGTCAGATATTCCTCTATCAGGAAGAGCTGCAGAAGGTGTTCAACAGATGGAGAGTCTCAGAAGACGAGTACCACCACATGGTCCAACATACGAAGAAATGGAAGAAGTGGTGTACAAATATCTCTACAAACAACCCTTTCAGAACCTCCATCCAACAGACCAAATCACAAATCAGAACTTCAGAGAAGAATTTGAGAACATCTTCAGCAGAACAAAGCCAAGAACCAAAGCAGAAGTCTTCTCAATTCATAAAATCAAAAAGGTAATCTTCTGCAGATTCTCCTTCACAAGAACCTATCCAAGAGTCAGGTACAATCTTTACAGAGTCAAAAGGGTAAATAATTCAGAAACCACCTTCGCTGATGCTGACATAAGGAATCTGAATCCCTATGATCTACCTGAACTTCTGCAATGGACAAAGGACAACTACAACACAAAGCCAAACACCAGAGCCTATCAAGTGTTGAGAAAAGCAATGAGGGAAAAGCTTTTGACATACAGTATGATAGATTTTCAACTGGGAAAGGATCTTGGTCTCAAACATCTGAATTTACGACCACCAGAAGATCGTTGCCCACCCGACGCCGTGCCCAACTCAATCATTACAGAACCAAGATTCAGGTTAGTATTTCAAAACCCACACGGCAAAGTCAAACTGTTTGTGTGCATGGACTGTCAGAAGTACGCAACTAGTACTCTGAACAAGTTCAGAGCAAGCCTTGTAAAATACAGAGGTACAGAGAAAATGAATAGAGATGCTGCAGATACTTTTATCAGAGAGATTGATGCCACAATCCGCCTAAGAGAACTTTGCATCAGTTTCTACAAAGGGATCAGAAGAATCGGAAGAGATAACAGAAGTTACAACGATTTCAAAGATGCCAAAATCTGATTCTCAAACCTCAAATCTCTGCAAACCAAGTCAAAGTCTATCTTTCATTGTACTCAAATGTAAAATGCCTCTGGCATATTTCTGAATGAAAGAACTTTCGAGGTATTGTTTAACCTCTGTCTTATCTAACTTAGCCTAACTAAACTAAAGTTCAATTTTTTATTTTTCAATACTTAGGGGGAGATTGTTAGCTTCAATCTTCCTAATCATAGAAATATTTAGAAGTAGTGAAAAATAGGCTAAGTGAAGAAAGCCTCTTACAGAGGCTCTGCCGAACTTACCGAGAGATCAAGGTCGAGAAGCTACAGAAGCTAAAGAGGCGTCCTACAGAAGCTCTGTCATACGCGCAAAGAAGACCAAAGACTCGGAATCTGGTAAAGACTGCTCTACAAAAAACCAAACCGCAGAACCTCTGTGACACTTCACAGAGCCTCTGCGGTCTTCAACAAAGACTTCAAAGATATTTATAATATCTTGCTACTGTTCCTGGACCTGTTCATCAACTTGCATGGCAACGTACCCTGTCCAACTTCAACGTGTCAAACTCTGAGTGGACTCAATAGGGCTTAGTACATAATAGACGTCTGCTGCATTAAATGCAATACATCACATCCAACTGTTCATGCCATCCTTCCAACTATTCATACCGTCCGTTCTGAATAGTAGCTCATGCTTTATGGTCCCCTTTGAGTAGTATAAAAGGAAGACTCATGTTGAGTTCTTCCTAAGAGAGAAAATCAAGAATCGAGAATCAAAAGAGAGAAAAACTTCAAGAACACATAGCTTATATACTTTGAGAGTCATATATGTTTTAAAGCTTTGCTTACTCACTGTTCTTGAATCTGTTCTTGATATATATATATATTCAGTAAACTTTGAGATATTATTTCCTTTTCACTGTTTATTTATATTGTGTTCTAAATCTATCAAACATATCTATTAGTTCTTCAAATACGCTTCCGCATCAAACATAAACTCGAACTAATAGATCTGACAATCTTGTATAAGCAAACCGGGAACCAACAGTATGTGTTTAATTTTATGTTTGAAAATCCCATTTGCAAGTTATAATATCAAAGACATAGATAACAATGCAACATAAAAAAAATAAACACACAACCAAAATGTGCAAAACCTCAACCGATGAACACCTATGCTTGATCTCGTGAGCCATCACACCGACCAAGAGGGCAACTAAGGACGGGCCAACATAAACCCTTTTTGGGCTCCCACTTGCTCCAAGACTATGAAGAGCAAGTAGAACCCACAAGAACATTCGAACACAAAACTGTCTGGAAAAACGCAGCAGCTTCGGGGCCCGAAACGACATGGAAGGAGTCTTCCCCAATCGAAACATCCTTCTGCAAAATTGTGCCCCTACGTCTTATGGAACTCCAGCAACAATAATCAGCCCAATCCGATGTGCCAAACTCCGGGAAATCCATTTTTCGCGCCGGCTGTCCAGCAGCTCCGAAAAATGCTTCTCGTCTCTAACTTGTCGCCATTCGATTCCGAGCAATGGTTACAATATTTGATAAAATACATTTATCTACTACTAAATCAAGAAAAAAAAATTCCTAAACTATTACAACCCAAAAACTCGACAAATAATTAAACAAAGCACACAAGCGGTCAAGGTTTTCATCGGTTTTGCACATCAACATAATAATACAATATCATTAAGATTGTTGACTTGGTCCATGATAAAAATGCATGTTTTACCATGGATCTAAAACACTTACAATAAGTAAAAAAACAAGCCAACGAAAACGAAGAAAAACTACAATAATTAATCTACGATTAGTATATGTAACTTGTGGCTATAGGATCTTAAAATACATTATTTTAGACCCAACGATGGTCGAAATTTTCAGAAAAAAAAGACTTTAGTTTTAGCCACTTTTACATATACAAGTTAATCATATGGGACATACGATGGCTCTGATACCACTGTTGGTGATTATGAAAAGAAACACAAAATAAACATATATAATAACGCAGCGGAATAATCACCAAAAGGATCAACGTATTGCCAATATAATTAAACTAGAAATACAAATAACGATATACCTTTGTAGCGTGATTTGTACACCAATCGGGATCTACTTGTGTGATCTTTTGAAACCAAGCATTCAATGGAGAATGCCTCTAGAGTAGTCCACACTACACCTCCTTGATCACCACCGGATGCTAGTCCTCCTTAGTAACGGATCTTGTAGCTTCAATTAATCAAGAACGAAGCTAGAAGATCAAAGTGGAAAAACCCAAGAGAGGGCTAAGGGTGGGGCGCCGATTTTAGAGAGAGGAGAGGAAAAATTAGGTTAGCTTAAATAGGTCATTAACATTTCTATTTATTAATGAACCCTAAAGCTACCTTGGGCCTCTTAAAGGTTCTTCCTAGTAAATCTTCATGGGCCTTGAATTAATTAAGTTAATAGGCTAGCTATTAACTTAAATCCAATACAAACCCATTAATCCACTATTAATGATTTGTGCCCATTTAATTACCCCATGTTACTTAGGCTATTAATATAATGTAAATACAATAATTACATTATATATTAAATGGTATCTCAGTGTATTGTGTGTGACCCTATAGGCCCATGTGTATCTAGCCATATAATTATATATTATGACACGAGCATATTCCAACAGTTTGCATGGTGTGGGTTAGATGCATTTCATTTGCATGAATCGATGTTGATAAATGATCATTAGATCTTTTGAGCAGAGGGCTCGGTTTGGA
Organism: Saussurea involucrata; assembly: GCA_033807775.1. Classification (NCBI taxonomy): domain Eukaryota; kingdom Viridiplantae; phylum Streptophyta; class Magnoliopsida; order Asterales; family Asteraceae; genus Saussurea; species Saussurea involucrata. The sequence continues at coordinate 119,308,365 of CM066322.1, forward strand.
CTCGATTGAGTCTTGAGGGCATTCGCCCGGTTTTAATAAGCACGACGTGGGCTTGGGGTTTGAATTGCATGAATTGCATTATATTTGAGATTTACATGATTTGAATGCATTGGTTATTCTTTTGAGGTCATGTGTATATATACATATATATATATATTTAAGTCGAGTAAGCGTGTGTTGGATGGTGGGTTCCCAAGGTAAAGATCCAGTAGGATTAAACTTGGTGGTTTGGACTAAAGACCTAGTTTTGGTTGATGTCTAAGACGGGCTAAAGACCTAGTTTTGGTTGATGCCGGAGGTGGACTAAAGACCTAGTTTTGGTTGATGTCTAAGACGGGCTAAAGACCTAGTTTTGGTTGATGCCGGAGGTGGACTAAAGACCTAGTTTTGGTTGATGTCTAAGACGGGCTAAAGACCTAGTATGGTTGATGCCGGAGATGGACTAAAGACCTAGTACGGTTGATGTCATCTGTTTTCCACATCCAAGAAACTTACATGTATTTATTAATTGTGGTTTAATTTATGTGTTGGCCACATTCGATGAGATCGGGTCTCCCCCGTCGCCGAAGGGTATTGATTTCGGTATTTTATTATTCGCATTGTTGAGGTTATATTATATGCGTATAGATTGTTTTTCATGATTGGTGGACGGATTTATGTTACATCCATATTGGATGTTTTAACTATTGGAGTTTTATTCGCAGTGACGGTTACTTGAGAAATTATTACTTAATTAACTCTTGAGATGAGTTTTGGATTTGAATCCTTTGCAGAGAAACGATTTTCATTGGAAGCTTTCCTCACAGGGATTGTGGGTGTTTGGAAAATGGGTCGCCGTTGTCTTTTATACAAACCTGTTTTGAAAATCATTTATTAAGTTGAATATTTTGGTTTATCAAATGATTTGCTCGTGATGTAAACTCTTGAACTCACTAGGCGTTAGCCTAACCTTTTTATTTGTCGGCATGTGCAACAGGTTCAGGTTGGGAATAGCTTTAGCTACATTGTGAAGTGATGAGTGCTAGTAGAGTACACGAGAAGTGAGAAGTTTAGCGAAGTCTTCTGCACTTATTTGGGATTAGCAACTTGTAATTGGGTTAAGTAACACCCGCCTTGAGTTATTAGTTGTGAAGTTTGTGATGTTTAAACTGTGAGGTATTTTCAAGGATGTTTTGTAGAAATGTTTTATCATCTTTTAGTTATTTTATTGAAATGACCGTTAGTTGCTCGTTTCAGTCTTGAGGGTGTTACATCACACCTCTGCTAGATCCACCAGAGACTTTCTAGACTATGATTCTGACTCTGACTCTAAAGGGGATGAACAAATTTTCTGTGCACCCAAGACTGTTCTGCACAAACCCAAACAGGAATTTGTAGGATCTGGAATTTCGAATAATGTCATACCTATTTGCAATAACACATCCAGAATCCCACCATGCCCTGGTTTTAAAAATATGGGTATCAGAATTTCATTCTTCTGAGGAGTTAGAAGAGAAGAGAAAAGAGCAAGCCAAGAGTATTCCTATGAACCATACCTTTATTCCCTATGCCTACAAACCTATAAGGTTTACTCCAGAACAAAAGGGAAAATGGAAAGTCAATGACCAACCTATCTCTAATTCTGTAGTAAATCAGAGAGGAAAATCTTTTTGGTCCAAAGAATCTCATCAAGAGAAAAGTGCCAATTTCAGGAAAGTAAATCTGGACAGAAAATTTGTAAAAACATCTGATCCTAGAATTTTTCAATCTCGAAAGGTAAACAATCCTCAGATGTTGAACATAAACAACAGCATGCATCAATCATTTTCATGCTCTATCAACTGTAATTGCATTAAACTTTTGTTACAATTCCAAAATCATTTGAATGGTCACCACTGCATTCTGAATCAGTCAAAAGAAAAGAAAAAATCCTAAGACTAACCATCAGAATATGCAAAGGAAATCCTCTGGCACACCATCAAAGAATGGAAAGCCAACAGGTAAATCAGTTAACACCCCAAGCCTAACAAGAAAGGACCCATTATGCAATGGGTACCTAAAAATAACTAATTTGTCTTGCAGAAGCCTCATGTGCAGATCTGGTACTTAGACTCAGGATGTTCCAGGCACATGATAGGCAACAAAGAGCTACTGACCTCATTTAGATATAAATGGGAGGTACAATAACCTTTGGAGGTGATGGACAAGGACGGATTAAGGGTTATGGTGTTCTGACAAATGGAGGTGTTTCTGTATCGCAAGTTTCTTATGTTGAAGGTTTAAATCATAATCTTCTTAGCATAAGTCAATTTTGTGATCATGGTTTTGATGTCAATTTTAAGAAGAAATACTATTCTTTGTTAGTTTCTGAGCCTGGTCAAGAGCTTTTAAGAGCCGACAGAAAAGGAAATCTTTACATAATGAATTTCAATCCCAATCAAAATTCTAAAACAGAAAAACTCTGTTTAGTTTCATTGAATAAGGAAGATGCCTGACTCTGGCACAAAAGATTTGCTCATTTGAACTTAGAAAAAGGTCTGCCTTCTCTCAAATTTGGCAAAGGCCATATTTGTTCTACTTGTGAATTGGGTAAGCTAAAAAGGGCTTCACACAGAACAAAAAGTGATCACAACTGCCCTAGACCTTTGCATATGCTTCATGTGGATCTCTGTGGTCCAATCTATGTGCAAAGTCTATCTGGCAGAAAGTATATTTTTGTTCTTATTGATGAATATTCTAGATATACTTGGGTTGAGTCCATCAGAGTAAAATCTGATGTCCCAGAAATTCTGATAAATCTGTTGAAGAGAATACAGGTTCTGCTAGGTCTAAAAATCCAAAAGCTGAGAAGTGATAACGGGACTGAGTTCAAAAATGCAAAAATCGATTCCTACCTTGCAGAGGAAGGAATTTCCCATAACTTCTCTACTGCCAGAACTCCCCAACAGAATGGTGTTGAAGAGAGAAAGAACATAACTCTGGTGGAAGCTGCCAGAACCATGTTAGCAGGATCTGATCTTCCCATCAACTTCTGGGCAGAAGCAGTCTCAACAGCCTATTTTACCCAAAACAAAGTTGTCATTGTTAAAAGATTCAAAAAGACCGCTTATGAGCTGATCAACAACAGAAGGCCAAATGTGAAGTACTTTCACATTTTTGGTTGCAAGTGTTATATCTCGAATGGCAAAGATCAGTTGGGAAAATTCGACAAGAAGGCTGATGGGGGAATATTCATTGGTTATTCTTTAACCTAAAAAGCCTACAGAGTCTACAATACAAGAACAAAAGTCATTCAAGAGAGTATCAACGTATCCTTTGATGAAAAATCATCAAGTTCTTCTGAAAGAAAATCACCAGAGGGGATACAGATTATAGAGGAGCCTAGTTCCTCCAAGACAAGAGAACAAAATATCAATCTGATATTCAATGATTTCTTCGATGATGAAGATTCCTATAAAGACATCACCAGAGGCAATCAAGCTCTGAGCTCTGTCGGACATATTTTAACAGGTACATCTCTGACAGGTCCCTCCAATTCTTCACCATCTACTTCTCTGTCCACCGGTCAAATTCAGAGAAATGAGGAACAACAATCAAGGGAAAGAGAGCCTGAACAAGAGCCATCATCACCACCTCTAACCAATATTGGAAGAAATTCCTTATATGAAAGCTCACCTTCTCAAAGCCCTGCTGGTACCTCACAGAGCAATGAAGCCACTCTCAAGAGCAGTGTGCCTCAGAGCCCTGGTGCCAATCCTCTGAGCTCTGACGCTGAAATTCATATTTTCCCTTCAGAAGAACAAACACCACCTATTGTCCATGCTCCTATGACCACATGGACAAACGATCATCCCCATCATCAGATTATTAGTGTTGCTGAAGATGGTGTAAAGACAAGATCTGCAACAGTCAATGAAGCTTTCTTTGTGAATTTCTTGAGCATGATTGAGCCAAAGAAAATTTCTGAAGCCTTGGATGACCGAAACTGGATTGAAGCCATGCAAGAGGAGCTTCTTGAATTCGAAAGAAACAAAGTTTGGTCCTTGGTTCCACTTCCAAAAGATAAAGCTGCTATTGGAACCAAGTGGGTTTTCATAAATAAGAAAGATGAAGATGGAATAATCATCAGAAATAAAGCAAGGTTGGTTGCAAAGGGATACTGCCAAGAAGGGGGCATTGATTACGATGAAACTTTTGCACCAGTGGCTAGATTAGAAGCAATCAGAATCTTTCTAGCCTATGCTGCTCATAAAGGTGTCAAAGTCTATCAAATGGATGTAAAATATGCCTTTCTAAATGGCAAATTGCAAGAGGAAGTGTATGTCCAACAACCTCCAGGCTTTGAAAGTTCAGAGTTTCCATATCACGTATACAAGCTAGACAAAGCTCTGTATGGCCTTAAACAAGCCCCCAGAGCCTGGTATGAAACTCTGTCAAACTTTCTGTTGGTCAACCATTTCAAAAAAGGTATTGTGGATACTACCTTATTTTTTAGGAGATATAAAATTGATATACTTCTGGTGCAGATATATGTTGATGACATTATCTTTGGGTCTACTGGGCAAGAGTATTGTGATAGGTTTGAGGATTTAATGAAAAGTTAGTTTAAAATGAGCATGATGGGAGAACTTTCTTTCTTCCTTGGTTTACAAGTAAAACAATCCATCAGAGGCACCTTTATCGGTCAATCAAAATATGTCTCTGAGATTTTGAAAAAGTATAAGCTCAATAACTCAAATCCTATGAAAACTCCTATTGCCACTGTAGTTAAACTTGATCATGATCCTCAGGGTCAATATGTGGATGTCAAGAACTATAGAGGCATGATATGATCACTTCTGTACTTAACTGTTAGCAGATCTGATATAATGTTTGCAACCTATCTTTGTGCTAGATTCCAAGCAAATCCTAAGGAATCCCATTTGTCTGTTGTCAAACGTATCTTTAAATATCTCAAAGTGTGACAACTGTCAAATTTACACCTCAGGTTAGAACTACACTGGATATCTCATTTACTCATGTCATAGTTCACACAGTGCAATTTTAGCAGTAAACGCGGTACGATAGGAAAATTCGAGAAATTTTGACTAAGAAACCCTTGAATTAGGAAATTATCCATAAATCTCATAAAATGCCAACTTAACCTACACTTATACCACAAGTATTTATATAATTAACAACTTATGTATTTCAATCATATTATATAAAAATACTTTACATTTATATAATTATTTTGTATTTTTAATAATTAAGAAAAATACTTGTATTTTAAAATTTAATCAAAAAGACATGATTGGACTTTTATATTTGCATCACACTACCCCACCCCCCACCCCATGGAGAGCCCCCCCCCCCTCTCTACTCCTTATGTATTACTTTAATCTATACAATTCATTCACAACAACACTCCACTCTCTCTCACTAAAATCTCACTAGAGATTTCTCTCACCCTTTTCTCTCTCCATCTTCAAATCTTCATCACAATCTTCATCCCATCTTCAAACCTTCATCCATCTTCAACCAACAATTCAGCCCCTAAATCATCTCCTTTCAAAAGATCAAAAGAGTTCAAGGTAAATACAAGTGTGTTGGGTTAAATCCATACACACTCTTTTGTTTAAATTTCACTTTCATGCACTTTTATGAATGTTCTTTATCTCCTTCTACACTTTCTTTAACTTTCTTAAAAATCATCTTTACAAATCTTAATGTTTGTAGATTTACCACCATAACACCTATTTGTTATTAAAAAGGTGGTGAATCCAAAATCAAACCCATGTTAAGATCAAAGATGAACTTTTAAAACACATGCATGTAGTTTTCTTTAGAAATCCATATCTTTATGTTCAAGAGTTTCATGAGTGGATCTTTGAAATCCACTAAAAACATACTTAAACAAACATGCATGAGCTCAAAATGCACAATTTTAAGTTGCATGTTGAAGTTCTTGACATGAACATCAACATTCTTCAAAATGAGTCTTTTTCAAGAGTTTATAAAAGATGAGTTGATGGGTAACTTGCATGTAATTTAAATGGTTCAAATATGTATTTTGGAACTGAAAATAAGTGTTTGGGGAAGGGTCAAATCGGATTGTTGCATGCAAAGGAATAGGAATTTTGGGTAAAAAGTCAATATAGGTGAACATGCACAAAGGGTGGTTTTGACAGCTTGCTGTCAGATTCCACACCTCTTTTCAAAAGGTCATATCTCACTAAATACTACTGCAAATTAAGTAATTCCGTTTCTAGAAATTATTTTTATGTGTTACAATTCAAACCCAAGTGGTTTCACTCAAAAACTCAAAGCTTTCGTCTACCAAAAAGTTTTCACAAAAACAGTGCGCAAGCAGCAACGTCTTCTGTCGAGTTTTACGTCAAGTATTATTTAATGTACTTAAACACTTCTAAAAATTATGAAACTTAAGACAAAAGTTTCCTAACTCATTAAACACCTTGGACATAAAATATCTTGACCTAACTATACCTGGAAGTTACCCAAAGATGGACACAAAGTGACACCAAAATCTGGACAGCAAAGGACAAACTTCTTACTATGTTTTTATATTTATGCATTTTATTTACTCTTGATCCTAGTTCATCATTTTATGATGAAATTGTGGAATATACATATATATAACATATCAATTTATATTTATGCACTTTAAATACTTCGTATTTACATTCAAAACCCCTTTTTTATCGTTCATACGATAAAAATTTCGGTTTATATATATATATATATGTACTATATATATATATAAATATATATATATATATAAATATATATATATATATATATATATATATATATATATATATATATATATATATATATACGTTCTTTAAACCCTTTTCGTTACTTATTGTGACGAAATTGCGGAAACTTTAATCTAACAAGAACAATGTATACACTTGTTACGTTGATAATATTAAAACATAACAAGGCATTTTATGACGATTTGGATAGTTAATACCGAACCTTCGAGACAAAAACTCACCAGTGACCTTACGATTATAGGTTCGAAGTAGGATCATCTCGAAGTACTTGTGGGAGATTCCCGGACTCTATCGCTTATCAAGTGAGTTATCACAGCCCCTTTTTCAATATTTTACATATTTGGGGTGAAAAGCATGTCATTACTACAATTACTTTTACGCACTGATTAACTCATTTTATTGAAAACGTAAACTTTGCTATACTCAGTTATGCTCTATAGTATGTATAGTTTACGCGTGTTGTAAGTTTGAGATTTCTCTCTATCATATGTAAGTCCCCGTTTAACTTACGTTACCCGTTTAACTCACGAGTGTGAGCCGTTGGTAATTATGAATAACGTTATTTGGTTGACACCCCACTCACAAGTAGCGCTTGTTTGAGTGCATAATTATTGTTTTCCGTACGCATTATTGGTGATAGAACATGCGCTGGGGCTGCTGTCATATAGGTCGGGTAACGGGCTCACTACTTAAACATAATACATACTATTACAATGAGCAAGTATTTCATAACCGGTTGATTTATCCACTTGTACGGATTCAACTACTTTGATTTATCCACTTGTACGGATTTAAACTATTTTGCCTTATCCACTTGTGCGGATTTAAACTATTTTGCTATGGCAAACAATGTTGTACTCGTTAAACCTGTGATCTCACCAACTAGTTCACTAGTTGACCCTCTCATTTACATGCTTTTTAGGAGAACGTCTTTAAGGTTGGGATCTAGGAAGGCTACACGTGATGAAAGTTTCTTTATTATCTTTTAATTATGTCATTTCCCCTTTTGAAAAACGATTGTAAAAGACAATGTTTTAATCTTTGAAATGTATTTTGATGGTTGATGTGATCTTGTAACTTTTGCTGTAAAACTTGAGCTGTGCATCCCGTGTTTCCGCTTTAGCGGGGTGTGACAGATTTGGTATCAGAGCCAATGGTTATAGAGAATACCAGTTTTTCTTTAGAAAAACTGCAACTAGAGCCAAAAACAGGAAATAACACTCAAACTACTTAACATATTGCTAGTATAACTAATTCGGGTATTGCATCATCGATCTTTAATTAAACAAAGCCTGATCACCTATGTTTAATTAAGGAAGAGTAATGCGAGACCGGAAATGGATATGCTAGGAACATGTGTGTATTTTCTCACCAAAATGCTTCACGTCGTATGCATAGGATGAACGTAGTTATTGCCTATAGTATGCAATAGTATAGTGCGTTTAGCCTTTATCACTACGCGACAAGTAATGTTATGCACTCTTACTTCAGTATCACTATGTCAACATCCTCATCACACTCTTACTTCAGCACTACTATGTCATCGTAGTGGTTCCACCACAACCCACCCCGATAGTGTTACAACCTAGTCCTAGAGGGCCACGCACGAAACTAACCACTAGGAAGAGCGTCCCTATACCTAGACGAGTGTGTTTTAGGTCGACCAACGAGAGGCACCGGAACCCTCGTGGGTGATCGAGGGAGTGCCGATAAGTCGTGCGCCTGGCATGACCTGGGCCGAGGAACAGCATCTCAGGGCTGTGATAGCATATTTGCACGGATGTCATATAAGGGTCAGTCGTCAGAGTCAAGTCACGACGGAGCTAGCAGAGTTAAGTCACCTTTTGACTAACGTGTCGACCGAAGCCCTGGACGGAGCGAGAATAGCTCGGAGGATAGCCTTAAGGGCTGAGATAGCTTGCATAGTCGTGGTGATGTTGCTAACGATGTTGGTGTTATGGATTTTGATCGAGGTGTATCGGGGAGGGTATTGATGCGGATGGTGGTAGGTTTTAGAAAAAAAATGCCACCAAGAAGATCCACACGTCGCACAGGAGAAAATCCTAATGATCAAAACCCTGATATCTCCCAAATCATAGCTCAACATATCCAAGAGGCGATACCTGACATTGTAACTCAAGTCACTGCGGGCATCAATGAGAGTCATAGGAATGTTAATGTGGGAGGAGGAAATCCCAATGACATTCAAGACAGTAGAGGATGTAGCTACAAAACGTTCATGACTTGCAAGCTTAAGGAGTTTCATGGAACAGAGGGTGTGTAGGTTCCCAAATTCACGTTGTATCATATTAATGGTAGTAAAATAGACAGCGGAAGCATATTAAATAAAGCCATTAAAATGAGTGATTGTGTAAACGATAAGTGAAATATGAGAATCAAATATTGAACAGTAAAATGATAACAAGATCAGATATAAAAGCTGCTCATATATTGATAATGAATCACACCAAGAACAAGTTAAAGTGTGTTCGGAAATCTCATAGGACAACAATATCGTACGGAGGTAGTGCTCGGGATTGCTGCAGTATGTGCTTAAACAATTGTGGAAAAACTACTCTTCCCAAAGCTTACTAATGTTTGTCCCACTACCTCACTATTTATAGCCCTCAAAAAGTATAGACAGTGTACTATCGTACCCTGGAATGACACGTGGAAAGTGTGTCGCCTATTTTAGGGCATACGTGGAAAGTATGGACACTTGTCTAACACTTGGGCTTTCCTTCGAGGCTTAGGCTGACAGAGGTCTTCACTTCACCAGAGCTCTGTCGAAAGAGCTCTGTTGGTCTTTCTGATGACTACTTGTTCCTCTGTTGAATTTGTTCTTCTGTTGGATCCGACAGAGCTCTGTTGAGCTCTGTTGGTCTTCTTGATGAACTTCTTCCATGTCTTCTGTCTGATCTCTGTTGGTCTTCTTTCTTGAATTATTTTCAATACTTTTACATAGTGGATACTTGAGGCTAACAATCTCCCCCTAAGTATTGAAAATAAAAATTTACATTTTGATAGAGATTTAAACAAAAGAACAGAGAACTTTTACCTCTGTCGAAACCTTGCACTAATCTTGTGGGATATTACAAGAAGATTAAAAGATCAGTACATTTTAAGCATAGTTGTCTCCCCTAAGAATTATGTCGAATCTTCTGATAAGAGTTCGGAAATCCAGCATCAGATCAATCTGGTTGATGAAGAGTTTCTGCTGTTTTTCAGGACACTTGTTTCTTGAGAGATCTTGGATTATGTTCTTGATGTATACCAGCGATTCACTTGAGTACTTGTGGGCTTCATTTGCTCTGATGGCCTTCTTTATGCCCTTCTGTCTGCAGATAAAGACTGGAGGATCTTCTACTACAGTTCCAGTTCTGTGATGACCATAACCCTCAAGGTTTTCGTTAGGAGGTGCAATCGCTAGTTTCTCCACTTCAAACTCTATGCCAAGTTGATAATCAATCTGTATTCTGAGATTGATGTGTTCTTGCATAGCAAATCTAACTTCTGGTAGCGCAGTTCTGGCCGGTGTGTATCTTTCTGAGAAGTTCAAGCAATATGCGTGGAGTAAGATCAGGTCATATGGATTCAGAAGGACGAGATCATTGTCATTGAAGATTTCATTTCTGCCTTCTGTTGATTCCACAGTATACTCATGGTATGTGACCCTGTCGTGTTGAAACTTCTTGTGCTTGATGTCCAGAATTCTGCGGATACCGAAGTTTATATTGATGGCTCTGTTCTGATTTGACTTGGTTTGGATGAACTTTAGCCTTGCATCAGAGATGGTGTTTATCCTGATTGGGTTGAGGTATGGGTTAATGGGTGCGGCATTTACAGGGATGATGTCTCTGTCAGCATAGAGAAATGCAAATACCGTTTCTAAGGCAGGTTTTTCGGTGTGAAAGGTAGAGGTTTCTGGGTTCTGTTCTGTTACGGTTGGGTTTGGGTCATTGTGGGTCTCTGCCATAAGGGCGTCGATGTGAACAGATTCGGCTTGACTTAATTGTTCTTCAGCAATGGATTGGTCTGTCCTTTCTGGTTCTTTTGTTGGAGAAGTAGGAGGGGTGTCTAGGCAGATGATCTCTGGTGGTTCTTGCGATGACTCTTCTGTCGCTTTGATGACTCTGTTCTTGAATATGTAGTCGAATGCCACTTCAGTCATATCTGTCATCCCCTTTTCTCCTTCTGTAGTCTCTGCCTTAGTTGCTTCTGTGACTTTCCCTTTACCCTTGGCTTCTTTTTCAACCTCTTTCTCCTTTTCTACCTCTTCCTTCTCCTTCTCCTTCTCCTTCTCCTTCTCCTTCTCCCCCTTTTGTTGTTCTGAGGACTCACCCAATTGATTGTCGGATTGACCTTCTTGAGCGTCTTCAAAGTCATCATCATCGTCAGAGGATTCAATTCGAGCTTTTGGTGAGGACTGAACAACAAACTTCAGACCAGTTTTCTGTCTCTTGCTTGCGGGTTCGTCTGTGGGTGCTTCTTCTGCAGATCTTTTTGATGTAGAGGCAGTCTGTAAGATGATATTAGTAAAGTTTGAGGCTGCCTGTTTCATCACATCTTCTACCTCTGTTGCCGCGGCTCTGATTTCTTCTACTTGAGCCTTGAAGTTGACTTTGTGAGTATCAAGAGACACTTTCACATGTTGCTCTGTTGCCTTAGCCTTCATTACGAATTTTGATGAGATCGTCATCATCCGGCTTAGAACAGATTTTCTGAAGTCTCCCATTTGCCCAACTGTCATGGGTAGGTCATTTGGGTTAGGGCTGTAGATGTTGAGTGGAGTAGCAGATGAAGTGGTTGCTTCTTTTATGGATTCCTTCACAGAGTTGGTAATTAGCTCTGTCAAGGTTCTGATATTAGATTCTGAAAGAATAACCGTGGGGATGGGAAGGGTTCTGTTCATCTGCGCTGTGTGGTTCTCTGTTATAAGTCGCTTTAGGTTTGCGAGTTCTGTCGAAGTCTTTGTAACTTCCTCTGCCCTGACTGATCGTAGGTCGGCTATCTCTGTCATCAGCTTTGCAATCTCTTCTCCTCTGACCCTTTCGGACTCTGTTCTGAGTGTTGCAGCTTCGTCATACCTTCGAGTTAGATCAGCATGCTTGTTTGAGATGTTCAGCAGTTCTTCCCTAAGAGAAGCATTTTCCTTGCGGATCAGCTCCTCCTTTTGTTCGTTGATAAGTTTATACTCGTTCAAAGAGTTGTTGATACTGTCACGGAAGCTTTCGAACTCTGCTCTTGTGACAGTGTCAACGGGGGTCTCCTTGGTTCCAACACATGGTTCCAATTCTGCCTCGAGTTCAGAGGCGCCTCCGTCAAGAGTTGTTTTGATGTTGGCTCTTGGAGGACTTCCACCTGATCCTTGATGTTCCCTTTGAGGGGAAACAACTACAGGTGTTCTGACCAAAGTTTCCTCTTCCAGCTCAGGTTCTGAAGAAGGAAATCTGGTGTGATGGGAAGCATTTGGATCAAGCAATGTCTTCCCTTGTTCTACTATGGTCTCCCATTGTCCCTGAGTCGGACAGATGCTACGTGAGATTACAAAGATCTCTGGTCTAATTTGTGTAGTCTCTAAATGAGCCACAGAGGCATCATCGGGTGGAGGTGACCTATTGATGTTCTGGGGCGAATGAACATCACTACCAAAGATAGTTTCCCCGGCTTCGTGCGTATCAGAGGTATGAAGAAGTGCCTCTGATGGTATAGGCTGGTTGGGGTTCGAGGTGTGCACCTCTGTTTCAATAATCCCTTGGTCTTGATCACCAGGATTAGAATGCGTGGGAGCACTGGGATGTGGGCTAGGATTTCCCTCAGATGTCCTATGTTGAGCATCTTTTTCTATTCTTTCAGTTTCCTCGGCTCCCATGGCTGTGAAACACTCGGGTTCCTCTCTGTTATCCTCTTTCTCACCAGTATCAGAGGAAAGAACTTCTACCTCTGGTGACTCCTGTACTTCCTTATGAACAGTCTCCATAGTGGATGCTCTGTTCCCTACTTCCTCCTCCATTATCACTCTAGAGGAAGACCCCACTTCGGGTACTCTTACCTCTGGTCTATTTCCTTCTTCCACTCCTATTTCCTCACTCGTACTCTCCTCAGATGGCTCAGAGCCTAAGTATGTTGGGGTTCTCACCTCAGGTTCTTGAGGTTGAGCAGCATGTCTATAGTTTTGGGTAGAAATGTGGTCTGGGCTTATCAGAGCGAGCATTGTACCTGGAACACGTCGAATGAGGGGATATTCTCCTGAAGTGGTGGGATTGAATCTGGTCATGACCCAGTTCCTGAACGTATTGCCTTGTTGAGTCAATTCCAGACTCTGAAATGCTCTTCTGATTACCAACCCGATAAACCTTGGAAACTTGATGTTCTTCAGAAATTTATGTTGCCCAACTTCTCCTCCTTTGGCAATGGCAGAGGTTTTGAGATTAACAGCAGTGAGAAGGTCGGTGTAGAGAATGCTGGCATAGTCAAGGTTTCTTTGAAAGAACAATCCATACATTATCTGTAGGATTTCTATGCTGGCTTGATCTTGACTACCAGATTTTCCTGTGGGGGTTCGGTTCAGTGTGGAGAACATGAAATTCCACACTGGTGGTAGATTCTGTCTTTTGAATGCTCCGATGCGGGTGATATCTTTGTTGTAGCCTATAAATCGTACAAACTCCAGGAGGACAGCAGTATTGGGTGGCTTCTCGAAAGCTTCTATGTCGAGCTGTCGCTTGCTCTTCATTCCGAGGATTCTCCGCAGGGTAGTTGCTCTGATTCTGATCGTTCCTGAACCTCCATCTCGACCAGAATCCACATTGCCAATGATTCTGTTTAGCTCTTCTACGTGTTGGCAAGTAGTCCACCACTGCTTGATGTAGAGCTCAGGAATGTTGTCGTCGAAGTCTGTTAGGGCTCTGAAGATTTCTGAGTTTCTGAAGAACTCCAGAAATATGTGGTATGTGGGTAGATAGAGAGCAGGGTTTGGATCTAATCGATGGTTGCTTTCAGCAAACTTGTATGGGAGAATAACAATTTGGTCGACGGGACCAATACGGCTTGAATCTGCTGAGTGTTGAGGGTTTGCCATTTTTGCAAGTTTGGGTTTTGAAGGCTTGAATGAAGAGGAAAGATGAACAGGGTTTAAATAAAAGAGGGAAAGGTGAAAGGTTTAGGAAGTTTAGAAAAGAAGTGGGTCAAGGTTTTGGATATTTATAGTCCGAGCTTGTGGCTGAGTAATCGCCGCAGATACTGTAGGCACTCGAGTGTCAGAAGGTGGACTGGCCTGAAATGTGTATCGTGGGGACAGCTAGTGGTTTAGCTTTCAATTGGAGATTGCCACGTGGATTTGTTCTGACCACTTTTGTGCAAGTAAACCGTCGCGGTTAGAGATGTGTTGGTTACAAGTGGTTGACGTTTAGAAATAACCCGCACCTCTGATGACGTTACTTTTGATGACGTGTTCTGATGACGTGGCAGAACAGACTAACAGAGCTCTGATAGAGCTGTGTTAAGTTGCTTCTGTTGCGTGGCCTCCATTTCTTACCGTTACCTTTACCAGAACTTGTTCTGATGTGAGATGGTCAGAACTTTACATGATCAAACAGAGTTCTGATGAGAAGCAACAGAGGCTCTGATGAGATGTCAGAGTTCTAACTGGTTCTCTAAAAGATTTAGCTTTAAGCTCAAAAAGCAAAGTCAATTTGGTTTTGGAAATTTGATTATTGACTTGCTCCCCCTAAAACCATTCAATTTTCCTTTATAAGCTCCCCCTCGACAGATGAGCCTTCCCTTCCTTTGATTTGATTTTTGTTTAAACAAAAGAACTTTTGTACGACCAAAAAAAAAATGCGCGACAGAATTCTTGTGTACAACAGAACTCTGTTGAACTATCCTACCCAACTTTTTGACAGAGCTCTGGTAGGAACATCAGAGCCTCTGTTGATTTTAAACAGAGTTAGGAGGACAAGTTCAGCATACCCAGTTTGCTGATTAGGAAGTTAAATCTTCTTTCATTAAGGGCTTTTGTAAACAAATCAGCAAGTTGGAGGTCTGTTGAAACAAAGTACATTTCAATAGTCCCTTTTTCAACATGATCCTTTATGAAGTGATACCTTATGTCGATGTGCTTAGTCTTTGAGTGTTGAACTGGATTTGCAGTTATGGCAATGGCACTCTTGGAGTCACATAGAATTGGAATCTTACCATACTCCAGACCATAATCTTTGAGTTGATTTTTCATCCAGATTACTTGAGAGCAACAGCTAGCAGCAGCAACATATTCTGCTTCTGCTGTAGAAGTTGAGACACAGTTCTGTTTCTTGGATGTCCAACTTACCAACTTATCTCCAAGCAGTTGGCAGCTACCAGAAGTACTCTTTCTGTCATTCATGCATCCTCTATAGTCTGAATCTGTGTATGCTACAAGCTCGAAACCAGAGTTAAGAGGATACCAGAGACCTAAAAATTGAGTCCCTTTCAGATATTTAAAAATGCGTTTGATAGCAGTTAAATGAGTTTCTGTTGGATTAGCCTGAAATCTGGCACAGAGACAGGTTGCAAACATTATATCAGGTCTGCTAGCAGTTAAGTACAAAAGTGACCCTATCATGCCTCTGTAGTGCTTGACATCTGTTGGTTCACTCTTAAGATTAAGTTTAACTCCAGTGGCAATAGGAGTTTTCATGGGTTTTGAATCATTGAGCTTATATTTCTTCAACATATCAGAGATATACTTGGACTGACTTATAAAAGTCCCTCTGTCAGATTGTTTAACTTGTAAACCAAGGAAGAATGAAAGTTCTCCCATCATGCTCATTTTAAATTCACTTTTCATTAAACTCTCAAACTTGTCACAGTACTCTTGCCGAGTAAACCCGAAAATAATATCATCAACATATATTTGTACCAGAGGTATATCATTCTTATACCTTCTAAAGAATAGAGTTTTATCGACAGTACCTTTCTCGAAGTGATTGATCAACAGAAATTTGGACAGAGTTTCATACCAGGCTCTGGGAGCTTGCTTAAGGCCGTAGAGAGCTTTGTCTAACTTGTAAACGTGGTCTGGAAACTCTGAACATTCAAAACCAGGTGGTTGCTGGACATAAACTTCTTCTTGCGGTTTTCCATTTAGAAAGGCAGACTTGACGTCCATTTGATAGACCTTAAAACCTTTATGAGCAGCATAGGCTAGGAAGATTCTTATGGCTTATAGCCTAGCCACAGGTGCAAAGGTTTTGTCATATTCAATTCCTTCTTCCTGTATGTATCCCTTTGCAACCAGACGGGCTTTGTTTCTGATGATAATCCCATCTTCATCCTTTTTGTTTCTAAACACCCATTTGGTTCCAATGGCTGTTTTTCCTTTTGGGAGTGGAACCAAGGACCAGACTTTATTTCTCTCAAATTCCAGAAGCTCTTCTTGCATAGCTTCGATCCAATTTGGGTCCTCTAGGGCTTCAGAAATCTTCTTCAGCTCAATCATGCTTAGAAAATTTACAAAGAAAGCTTCATTGATTGTGGTTGATCTTGTCTTCACACCATCTTCAGCAGCACCAATGATAAGATGATGAGGATGATCCTTTGTCCATCGTGTCATGGGAGCATGGACAACAGGCGGGGTTTGTGCTTCTGATGGGAAAAGACGAACTTCAGCATCAGAGCTCTGTTGAATGGGACCAGGGCTCTGTGGCACACAACTTTGGAGAGTGGCCTCATTGCTCTGAGAGTCATTAACAGGGCTCTGTGAAGGTGAGCTTTCAAACAAGGAGTCTCTGCCAATATTAGTTAGCAAAGGTGATGATGGTTCTTGAACAGGTTCTCTTTCGCTCTGTTGTGGTTCCTCATTTCTTTGAATTACTCCTGTAGACAGAGAAGTAGATGGTGAAAAATTTGAGGGCCCAGTAAGAGTTGTACCTGTCAGATTTTGTTCTGTTGAGTTCTGAGCTTGATCTCCTCTGTTGACGTTATCAGAGGAATCATCATCATTGAAAAAATCGTTGAACATGAGATTTATATCTTCTTCTCTTGTCTTTGAAGAGCTTGTCGTCACCTTCTCTGTATGTGTCCCCTCTGTTGATTTTTGATCAGAGAATCTTGATGTTCTTTCATCAAAGGACACATTTACACTTTCTTGAATGACCCGAGATCTGAAGTTGTAGACTCTGTAGGCTTTAGAGGTTAAGGAATAACCAATAAAGATTCCTTCGTCTGCTTTCTTATCAAACTTTCCAAGATGATCTCTGTCATTCAATATGTAACACTTGCTGCCAAAAACATGAAAGAATTTCACGTTTGGTCTTCTTTTGTTGATGAGTTCATAGGGAGTCTTCTTAAATCTTTTCACTATTACAGCTCTGTTTTGGGTAAAACATGCTGTTGAGACTGCTTTTGCCCAGAAGTTCAGAGGAAGAACAGAGCCAGCCAAAATGGTTCTGGCGGCTTCTACTAGAGTTCTGTTCTTTCTCTCCACAACTCCATTCTGTTGTGGAGTTCTTGCTGCTGAGAAGTTTTGGGAAATACCTTCCTCTGTTAGGTAGGCATCAATTTTGGCGTTCTTGAATTCTATCCCGTTATCACTTCTCAACTTTTGTACCTTTAGATCTAACAGAACCTGTATCCTTTTCAACAAACCTATCAGAATTCCTGGGACATCAGATTTTACTCTGATGAACTCAATCCAGGTATATCGAGAATATTCATCAATTAAAACAAGGATATACTTCTTGCCCGATAGACTTTGCACAGAGATTGGACCACAGAGATACACATGAAGCATATGCAAAGGTCTGGGATAACTATGATCACACTTTGTTCTGTGTGAAGATCTTTTCATTTTGCCCAGCTCACAAGCAGAACAGAGATGGTCTTTGTCAAACTTCAGGGAAGGTAGTCCTTTTACCAATTTCAGTTTCACGAGCTTGTCAAGGTTTTGAAAGTTCAAATGGGCAAATCTTTTATGCCAGAGCCAGGCATCTTCATTTTTCAAAGACACTAAACAGAGTTTCTCTGTTGTAGAGTTTTGATTTGGTTTAAAGTTCATTTTATAAAGATTGCCTTTTCTGTCAGCTCTTAAGAGTTCTTGACCAGTCTCGGAAAGTAACAAGGAACAATATTTCTTCCTGAAATTGATATCAAATCCGTGATCACAGAGTTAACTTATACTGAGAAGATTATGATTTAATCCTTCAACATAAGCAACTTCAGAGACTGAAACACCACCATTTACTAATGTACCATAACCTTTAATCTGTCCGCCATTGTCTCCTCCGAAGGTTACTGCACTTCCAATTTTGTTTTTAAAAGAAGTTAACAGCTCCTTATTCCCCGTCATGTGCCTGGAGCATCCAGAATCCAAATACCAGATCTGCACATGAGGTTTCTGCAAGACAGATTAATTTCTTCTAGGTACCCATTGCATAATGGGTCCTCTCCTGTTAGGCTTAGGTGGATTATCAGATTTTCCTTGGGATTGTTTATACTGAGATGATGTGCCAGAGGTTTTCCTTTGTGTATTCTGAACAGTCTTGACATTTTTATTTTGAACCGACTTATTCAGAACACAGTGGGGACCATTTAGATGGTTTTGCAATTTAAGTAACAGCTGAATGCAGTTGCAGTTTATGGAGCATAACTGATGCACATTGTTTTTATTCAAAAACTGTTTGAATGGAGCTTGATTCTGAAAGATTTTAGGACCAGATGTCTTTGCATACAATCTGTCCTGACTTTGTTTCTTAGAAACAGACTCTGTTGATGCGAGGTTCTTTGAACTTGACTCTTTTGACCAGACATAATTTCCTCTTTGATTTACACCAGAATTTGGAATAGATCTGTTGTTTGCTATCCATTTTTCCTTCTGTTCTGGTGTGAACTTTACAGGTTTGAAAGCAAGAGGAGTATTTTGATTTACTGAAACGCTTTTGTTTTTCTCTCTTTTCTCCACTTCTACTGCATTAGAAGAAAGAATCTTAAAACATTTGTTGTCAAATTCAGTTACCGGTATAAACCTTGATTGTTTCTTGAAGAAAGAAACATCATTTTTTAGATCTGTAGATTCTGTCGGTATCTGCTTTAACTTGTGTAAAATTTTCTTTTGACCGCAAAAGATTTGTTCATCTACCTCGGAGTCAGAGTCACGGTCAGAGGCTAGAAAGTCTCTGGTGGCTCTGTTGGAGGTATTAGTTTCGATAGGTACATCAGAGACCTTTGACTTAACAGTTCTGAACCTTCTCAACTTGGGTTTTAAGGAATCTGAAACAGCATTTCTTTGATAACTTTCAACAAATCCTCCTCAAAAGATGTTCTAATAGATTCAGAGGTAGGAGAGAAGGATGGGGCTTCTGGATTCAGCTTGCTCTGTGATATTTTAACAGAGGGGTCTGTCTGTAAAGCCCGTGTCCCGGTACGTTTTTATTTATTTATTTAATTATTTAAAGTGTGTGCCTTTAAATTGTTTTGGAGTCGGGGTTTGTTGTCGTTAAGGACCAAAATGCTAAAATCCATATTTCCTAGGATAAATTGTGAAGGGAGGATAGTTGAGGGGCTAAAAGGCAAATTGTGGAAAAGCTTTGCATGGGTTTTTGGCCCATGGCCGGATCCAATATTTGTGTTCGGTTTCCTTGTAAGCCAATCAACCCCAAACGAATTCCACACAAAAACCCTACGGCACTTTTCCTTTCTGGTGTGGCCGTGATCGTCGAGTAGGAGCGAGAGAGAGAGAGACGTAGAGAGAGAGGGAATGACCGGCGGCAAGAGATAGAGAGGTGTCGGAGCTTCTACTGCTGCCGGAGTCTGCCGTCTTGCCGGAAGCTGCTGCCGCCGGAGGTCACTGCTATCACCACCTGCTGTTCGCCGGAGTTTCGAGGGAGGGAGGATCGTGTGCGATTACGCGGCGTCGTCGTAAGGTAAGCACCCCACCGTTTCGTTTTCTTTCCTTTTGTTCCCGTCGCCGCCGCCGTTCGCCGCCGCTGTGGCGGTGGTGGATGGACGGCCGTGGCTGCCGTTGTGGGTGCGTGTGCGTGAGGCTGGTCGAGAGAGTAAAGGAGAATGGTCGGGTGTTGTCTCGTGCGATCGTAATCGAAAAACCACCGCCGGCCGCCGCTGGCCGCCGCCGGTCGTCACCGGCGACCACCACTGCCGGAGATGGCAGTGGGTGGCGCGTGGCCGTGACCAGACCTTGTCCCTATTGAACCCTTAACCCGTGACTTAATCGTTAAGCCGTATAATTTAAACCGTCGTTTCTAAAATCATTCTTTTTATGCGAAAAAAATGGTCCAGCCCCTGTTTTGTGACGGCAATAACTTCTCCGTCGTAACTCCGATTGAGCCGAAACTGGCGCCCACGCTTTGAGCTCGGGACCGAGTACGTTTTCTGTGTTTTGGCGGGAAACTGGTTCGGCCTCGAGTTGGGAGAAAAAGTGGTCGCAAGTTGTGCGGTTCGTCATTTTATGTGAAATTTCCTGAAATCTGCCACTGTTTTGCGTGGACCGTAACTTTTTACTCGTAACTCGTTTTGAGGTGATTTTGGTGGCCATAGTTCCCTATTAGAGTCGGGAAGGTTTTTCGTGTTTTGCCGAAAGTCTGATTTAAACCGTAGCTAGGCTGTTTTGGACTGTTTATGCAGGCTGGACCGAAACTGGCAGTTTCGGGTAACCGTTCGTATTTAATTCATAGTAAATTATAGAAAAATCGTTAGGAGGCGTATAATATGTCCTTGGAACCCTAACTCAGAGGACTTTCTGGTCATGAAATAATATTGGGATTTTTCTAGATTTAAGAGGGTCGAAATGGGTCCCGAACAGACCTGTTTTGGGGTGATCGGAAATTAGTTTTAGTGACGTTTTAAGCGTGTGTCGTGTCATAGGGTCCGGGTCTCGTATTGACACGTTTTAACATGCGTTTAGGTGCTGGAAGGTGACCGTAATTGTGAAGCTCGATTCGTGTTGATTAAGCTAGGCGCGCATTTGAGGTGAGTTCTCTCACTGTGTAGTTAGGGGTTGTATGCATGTCATAATAGTTGCTTGTATTTCTGTCTTTGTGGTGAGAACTAGTTGTTGTGGTGCATATTATTTGATTGATTTGAATGTTTGGTATATTTGTGTTACCTTACAATTCGGTGGAACCGAGGCCTCGATGGTACTGAGGTGTTGATTATGTTATAATTCGGCGGGACCGAGGCCTCGATGGTACTGAGGTGTTGGTTACGTTATAATTCGGTGGGACCGAGGCCTCGATGGTACTGAGGTGTTGATTATGTTATAATTCGGCGGGACCGAGGCCTCGATGGTACTGAGGTGTTGGTTATCTTGCAATTCGGTGGGACCGAGGCCTCGATGGTACTGAGGTGGTGGGATACATAGTTACCTGTAGATGTTTACTCATTTTATGTATCTGTGATATTGTTGCTTATGTGCGGGTAGGAATGATGTGTATATAATTCCTACCTGCGCATGTGTTTGAATTCACTAAGCTTCGTGCTTACCCTTTCCCAACAATCTGTGGTTTCAGGTACGAGTGGCTCTAGGCGTGACGGGTACACGCTGGCGCGCGAGATGAGCTGGCTGATATTTATTTTAATTATTGAACTTTGTTTCCGCTGTTTTCTGATTACTTGAACAATACTTATGTCCTGGCAATTAACATGTTGGAATTATTTATTGAGTTTTTATATAAAGTGTTTAATTAAAAATTTTAAATTTTCTTGAAATTTTGGGGCGTTACAACTTGGTATCAGAGCACAGCTTGAGTGAATCAAACGCACCTCGGTGTGTTTGGTCTCAAGTTGCGGCTGGGAGATTTTCAAATTCTTTATTAAATCTTTTTGGAAACAAAAGAAAAAGTAAAGACCCGTTCGAGGAACGGTGATCGGAGGCGCAGTGTGTACAGTCAGCCGGAGCCAAAGGGGAAAGGTACAGTACTTAGTGTTTTGTTGCTTTCTAGATCGTATAGTATGCATGCTAGATTGCCTGTTATGGACACTATGATGTATGTTGTACTGCTTGCTATTAGGAATTTATGCTAATTATGATAGGTTACTAAGTGGATGCCCTCTAGGTCGTATGCAGTAAGAGATTTATAGCCTTAGAATATTTGATTTAGTTCTATTGCGCAGCTCTTGTTTGAGTCCAACCGTTCTAGGATAGAGTCTTGTATTCGACTGTCTATTTATTTCGCACTGCATAAAATCGGGTATTCGCGAGGTCACTCGTCATAATTAGTAGGGATTCAGTAGTAGCAAGGGTAGTGGGATAAGAGGAAATTCCTAGGGAGCTAGGAAGGGTGGAGGTATATATATGCTGGTGCAGGCATATGGTTATTTATATATTTAATTGTTGTTGTATGATCGGGGGACCGATGGTTTATTAAATATACATTTGTGGCTGTCTAATCGGGGAGACCGATGGTTTTATATATATAGTAGTTGTATGAGTTGCCTGTTTAGGATATGTTCTTGAACTGGCATGTGTGGATTAATTTTATTATGTGTATAGTTTCGGCGAGAAACTACTTGGACCCTCGGGATGGGACTCGGAACGAGCAATGATAGGCGTAGATGGTAGTAGTAGAGCTCCTACTACCGGAAGCACAGGATCAATGCTCGAGTCGGGAAAGTCGCGAGGAATCCAAGGAGTTGAGCGTGAGTATTGTTAGTGTGAGTTATTATGTGCTAATAACTCGTTGTAATTTTACCCCAGAGATGGCCATCACTGAGGGAAACGAAACTACTGAGCCAGGGATTGGCGCCGGGATCACTACTGAGCAGATACGTGAGTGGATCACGGCTGAAGTAAAGCATGCTATTAGGAAGGCAATCCCCGAGATTTTTACCGCCGTTTGTGTTGAGGTAGTAGCGATGATGGAGGCCGCTCGGAGCCAAGACCCTGAGTCAGAGGAACAGACTAAGAAGAGGAAAACAGCGCTGGCCGTTGCACCGGAACCGGCAGTTCCAAAGAAAGCGAGGTTTTCGGACTCGGTCTTGAGTCAAGGGAGCGGTAGGTTTAAAACCATGGATGGTAGCGGAAGGAGAAATGACAAATGTTTCCAGTGTGGCCAGGTGGGGCACTACGGTCGCGACTGCAAGGAACCACCACACATGGTCTGTTTTAACTGCAAACAGATGGGCCACGTGAAGGTCAACTGCCCGAATCCGAGGGTTACTGTTGGGGACGGAGCACCAGGAGCTTCTGCGGCTGCTCCCTTGCGTATTACTGATGGTCGTGTGGGTCAGGCTGGGCCCGAGGCGGCCGAGGTAGAGTTCATAACTGACGGTGGAAGAGGCACAGGCCACGTTTAAAGCGGTGACAGGTATATTTCATCGCTTGACATTTGTATGTGGTTGCTTTTTGCTTAAGCTGTGTGTTTAAGTACGTTCTTAGTTAACTCGGTGTCTGCTGTAATGATGTTTGATAGCGGGGCTACCCATTAATTCGTGCCTCACACTTGTAGATGAGGTTGCTGAGGTGATATTTGTAGACCAATTCGGGTCAAAGTTTGGCAATTGTGTTAGAATCATAGGCATTTGAGCCGACTTTGATTTGAGGAAAACCCGTAAGATGTTTTGATGTGAATTCCCAACTTGCCTTAAGAGGTTTAAATGTCTGGATGACAATAGTAGACCGGAGAGTTCCGGAGTAGTATGGGTCGAGACGTTGAATGCCGAATGAGTCATGCACAAAGTGATTTTAAAAATAAAATTGCATTAATTAAATCTTGTGTTTCCAATCCTTTATGGATTGTGTTTTGGGATTTTGGGAATTGTTCAGCACACACAAAAATTTTCGGATGGTTTTGAAAGTGTATGAAATTGTTTTATCGCGGGAGTGCAAACTTTGTTAGAATTTGTCACATTTTCGTTATTTTTCCAACGGTCCTTTCGGGTAAGATGATATCTGTGTTTTGTGATGTTTTAAATGTGGGGCAAGTGACTACAGCTTGTGACTTTAACATCGGAACTCCTCCACATATGTTAGAGTTGAGACGAAAAGTTACATCCCACGGTGCCTGTATAAAGCTAATTGAATGATTTGGTTAAAATAAGTTTTGTTTTACGGCATGTCGAGTCGTGTAGGTTTAATGTCACGGGGTGCATATCTTATTTGTTTATGTGACCATTTGGGGAAATCTTGGAAATCAATTTAAAGAACCCCACATTTTGAGATTTTATGAGATTTTAATCGATATTTTCAAATGATGGAAACGGATTGGTTTTTATCTTAAAGTTTGAAACTTACACGAGACTGTTGTGTTTTAACAAAAATATATTTGTAAACCGTTTCATCGTTTTGTATAACTACCCGACGCGCGTAAGATTTGTTAGTTAACCATGTGCCACGACATTTTTGTTGAAAAGGAGGAATTTTGGGGTCAAATATCGTGTAACTGAATTTGAAACTATGTGCACACCTTGCCGCACCCTATTTAAGGTCAAGAGGTTACCTTAAGTGCACATCATGAGTCAATCCATACTTGAATCGAGGCGGTTCATTTTAAAGAAATTACTTTTTACGCTTGCTTTTGTGTGAGTAAACTGAACTGCAATGGAACGATTTTCAACATGCTTTCCTATGTGAGACGAGCGTGTCCAGTTTTGCGTAACTATCGATCAGGTAATAGTAGTTTTATTACATACGATCTTTTTGAGATGAAAATCCTGATGTTGAAAATATTTTGTAAACGATTTTGTAAACCATTTGGGGAAATGTGCTTTTAAGTGTCATGTGTCATTTCGAGAATTTTTTTAGGGTGTGAGTCCTTTTGGAAAACTCTTCTGTGTAACTCGTGTCGAGTTTGGGACTAATGCTATTTAAGAGTATTGCTTGCTTAAACTTTATTTAAATGTGTTTTTGACCGACTTATGGGTCTAACAAGCGTGGATCATTTTGCTCGGTTTTGATTTGGAGTTTGTCATGGGCCAATTGCCCGGTTTTAATGGCTCGATGTGGAGTCTAGTTGATGAGTTGTTTTTGGCGCACCGTTTGGCATTCTTTGCACGTTGAGTGTTTGCATGTTTGGGTGAGTGAGTCAATCCGGAATAGGCATGTTGTTGGTAGGCTGTTTGCTTTGGATCCTTAGACACGTTAGTCAGTCGTTGGTAATGGTCGGTTGGGTATCTCGGGGTGGGACCCCGGTATTCATGTGTTTAAACCTAGACTTTCCAGTAGGTACTAGGAGGATATAGTTGTGTGCACTTACCTGGGAGGTAGTTCCGGTGTGCTGGGTCTTGAGGCGTTACCTGGGAGGTAGACGTCAAGGTGTATCCCCGATACGGTGTGACTTGGCTTCGTAGAGCAAGTGTGGATGATACGTCGACGGTGGAAGGTAGGTATTTCACGCGCGTTAGTACTGTAGGCCGAATAGTATCGGTTAAGGGATTGATGCCCTTTGTTATTAAGAGAATAAATGCGCTTCAACCATTTTGAGGTAGGTGGTATATTTAGGTGTCGACTTTTGGGCTTGAGGCCAAACACCTTTAGTATAATCGGAGAGTCGTAGCCGATGTTTGTCATTGTGATCGGTTGGACCGATGTTCGGCGGGTGGCCGATGTTTGTTATTGTAATCGGTTGGACCGATGTTCGGCGGGTGGACGATGTTTGTTATTGTAATCGGTTGGACCGATGTTCGGCGGGTGGCCGATGTTTGTTATTGTGATCGGTTGGACCGATGTTCGGCAAGTGGTCGATGTTTTTGTTGACATGGGTTACTGAAAATCTTTGGAATCTATTAGAATTCATGGTAGTTAATCGACAGTTAAGAGTAGGAATGATCGTAGTCGAGTATCAAATAGGGTATCCCGTGAGCAGCTCTAGAATGGTTAGAGCTGGAGATTTGACTTGGGATGTATGGGATATCTAAGGTTGGGGGACAACCGTAGTCGCTTGGCTAGGAATGAATTCAAGTGTCGGGGTGTTCTGCCGATCATAATCCCAGTGTCTTAGAAAGTGTACGTTAGTAAGAATCGTATTCGAGAAGTTTCGAAGGGGCTTCAAGTGGGCTTGGGAACCTGAGGTTGAGATGAGGGAGAACTATCCAGAGTTATTCGTAGGCAGAGACTTCGAGGACGAAGTCTAATCCAAGTGGGGGAGAGTTGTAAAGCCCGTGTCCCGGTACGTTTTTGTTTATTTATTTAATTATTTAAAGTGTGTGCCTTTAAATTGTTTTGGAGTCGGGGTTTGTTGTCGTTAAGGACCAAAATGCTAAAATCCATATTTCCTAGGATAGATTGTGAAGGGAGGATAGTTGAGGGGCTAAAAGGCAAATTGTGGAAAAGCTTTGCATGGGTTTTTGGCCCATGGCCGGATCCAATATTTGTGTTCGGTTTCCTTGTAAGCCAATCAACCCCAAACGAATTCCACACAAAAACCCTACGGCACTTTTCCTTTCTGGTGTGGCCGTGATCGTCGAGTAGGAGCGAGAGAGAGAGAGACGTAGAGAGAGAGGGAATGACCGGCGGCAAGAGATAGAGAGGTGCCGGAGCTTCTACTGCTGCCGGAGTCTGCCGTCTTGCCGGAAGCTGCTGCCGCCGGAGGTCACTGCTATCACCACCTGCTGTTCGCCGGAGTTTCGAGGGAGGGAGGATCGTGTGCGATTACGCGGCGTCGTCGTAAGGTAAGCACCCCACCGTTTCGTTTTCTTTCCTTTTGTTCCCGTCGCCGCCGCCGTTCGCCGCCGCTGTGGCGGTGGTGGATGGACGGCCGTGGCTGCCGTTGTGGGTGCGTGTGCGTGAGGCTGGTCGAGAGAGTAAAGGAGAATGGTCGGGTGTTGTCTCGTGCGATCGTAATCGAAAAACCACCGCCGGCCGCCGCTGGCCGCCGCCGGTCGTCACCGGCGACCACCACTGCCGGAGATGGCAGTGGGTGGCGCGTGGCCGTGACCAGACCTTGTCCCTATTGAACCCTTAACCCGTGACTTAATCGTTAAGCCGTATAATTTAAACCGTCGTTTCTAAAATCATTCTTTTTATGCGAAAAAAATGGTCCAGCCCCTGTTTTGTGACGGCAATAACTTCTCCGTCGTAACTCCGATTGAGCCGAAACTGGCGCCCACGCTTTGAGCTCGGGACCGAGTACGTTTTCTGTGTTTTGGCGGGAAACTGGTTCGGCCTCGAGTTGGGAGAAAAAGTGGTCGCAAGTTGTGCGGTTCGTCATTTTATGTGAAATTTCCTGAAATCTGCCACTGTTTTGCGTGGACCGTAACTTTTTACTCGTAACTCGTTTTGAGGTGATTTTGGTGGCCATAGTTCCCTATTAGAGTCGGGAAGGTTTTTCGTGTTTTGCCGAAAGTCTGATTTAAACCGTAGCTAGGCTGTTTTGGACTGTTTATGCATGCTGGACCGAAACTGGCAGTTTCGGGTAACCGTTCGTATTTAATTCATAGTAAATTATAGAAAAATCGTTAGGAGGCGTATAATATGTCCTTGGAACCCTAACTCAGAGGACTTTCTGGTCATGAAATAATATTGGGATTTTTCTAGATTTAAGAGGGTCGAAATGGGTCCCGAACAGACCTGTTTTGGGGTGATCGGAAATTAGTTTTAGTGACGTTTTAAGCGTGTGTCGTGTCATAGGGTCCGGGTCTCGTATTGACACGTTTTAACATGCGTTTAGGTGCTGGAAGGTGACCGTAATTGTGAAGCTCGATTCGTGTTGATTAAGCTAGGCGCGCATTTGAGGTGAGTTCTCTCATTGTGTAGTTAGGGGTTGTATGCATGTCATAATAGTTGCTTGTATTTCTGTCTTTGTGGTGAGAACTAGTTGTTGTGGTGCATATTATTTGATTGATTTGAATGTTTGGTATATTTGTGTTACCTTACAATTCGGTGGAACCGAGGCCTCGATGGTACTGAGGTGTTGATTATGTTATAATTCGGCGGGACCGAGGCCTCGATGGTACTGAGGTGTTGGTTACGTTATAATTCGATGGGACCGAGGCCTCGATGGTACTGAGGTGTTGATTATGTTATAATTCGGCGGGACCGAGGCCTCGATGGTACTGAGGTGTTGGTTATCTTGCAATTCGGTGGGACCGAGGCCTCGATGGTACTGAGGTGGTGGGATACATAGTTACCTGTAGATGTTTACTCATTTTATGTATCTGTGATATTGTTGCTTATGTGCGGGTAGGGATGATGTGTATATAATTCCTACCTGCGCATGTGTTTGAATTCACTAAGCTTCGTGCTTACCCTTTCCCAACAATCTGTGGTTTCAGGTACGAGTGGCTCTAGGCGTGACGGGTACACGCTGGCGCGCGAGATGAGCTGGCTGATATTTATTTTAATTATTGAACTTTGTTTCCGCTGTTTTCTGATTACTTGAACAATACTTATGTCCTGGCAATTAACATGTTGGAATTATTTATTGAGTTTTTATATAAAGTGTTTAATTAAAAATTTTAAATTTTCTTGAAATTTTGGGGCGTTACACTGTCGCAGAAGTAACAGACTTCTGTCCTAAGAATGAGTTGAAGTTAAAAATCTCTTTTATGCCCAAGTTCTTAACAGAGTTAGGAAGTATGATTCTAGCTCTTCCTTGATCAAGAATAAACTCTGAGGATGGTTTTAAAACCTTCTTTTGATCGGAGGAGTCATAGCTGACGTTCCTATAGTTAAGATGTTTTGGTTTTGAGAAAGCATCTGAGATTTTGGTTCTTTTGAAAACAGCATTACCAGATATCACATCCTCTTGGATTTTCCCAATACAAAAGACAGAGGACAGAGATGTCTTCTTTCTTTTGTCATAGGAAGCAAGGTCAGAGAAACCAAGACCTTGCGTATCCATCTGTGAATTTATCTTGATATGCACATCTTGTGCATCTTGGTACTTTTTGATTTGAATTTCTTTTCCTTGTAGGGATTGATGTAGAACTTCCCTCTCTCTTTGAAAATAATCAGTTAGAGCAACAGAATTAAGTCTCTCTGTTTCAGATTTTTTTTAGTTTTTCAGACTTCTGTTTCAAAACATTTTCATATTCGTTAATTCTGTTAGAAAACAAGCTCTCTTTCTTCTTTTGCGAGATTTCTAGTTCAGATTTTTCTTTGAAGATTTCTTCCTTTTCTTGTTCCAAGAGAGTTTTCTCTCTCTTGTAAAAGGCAAGATCCTTCTGAGCTAGTTTTCTCAGCTCCTTTTCTTCAGAAAGTTTTTGTTTAAGAAGTTGAAATTCCTCATTTAGCATAGAAACATGCATTTCTAATTCTGAGTCAGATTTGGATTCAGATGAGCATACCTTGGCACTGGGTCTGGTGATCTCCAGCGCTCTGTCGTTAGACTCTGTCGTGGTGAGAGCAAATGCATGAGCTAGATCTTCTTCTTCTGTTGTTCCCTTCGTTATTTCTGGTTCTCCAGTCATCCAGTCAACAGCTTCTTCTAAACTTTCATCATCCACAGCAACTCCACAGAAGTTGGCTTGTTCTGGTTCATCATCAGAGGATGAATCAGAAACCCAATTTTCCATTTCAGCAACATAACTTCTTTCTCTGTAATTGTACTTATATTTGTTTTTGTAGTAGTCCTGGTCTTTTACCAGTTTGCCTCTACAATTAACAGAGAAGTGTCCAGGTTTGCCGCATCTGAAGCAACGTCCATCATTTTGATTGATGGGTTGGGCAGCATCGGCCTTCTGTTGTGCTGGTGGATTTTCTCTTCTTTGTGGAGGTTTCCCTATTTCTGTGGCAACTCTGTTGGAACTTTGCTCTGGTGCTGTATATCCTCTTCTGTCTTCCCTTCCTTCTCTCTCATATCTGCCTCTTCTGTCGAACTTATTGCCAAATCTCTTGTTAAATTGCTGAGTTATTAAAGCAAGAGATTGGGCAAAGGCTTGAATGTCATCATCCTCTAATGAGCTCTCATCTGTTTCACTTTCTGCAATCAAACTTTTCTTTCCTTTCTTCTTATCATACTTTTCTTTCTTTTTCTCTTTGCTTGACCTCTCTCTGTTGGACCATTCAGATGTGGTTTTCTTAGAATCAGAAACTAAGGCGATTGGACCAGCACTGATGGATTTGCCTTTTTGCTTGACAACCTCCTTTTCTTGTGCGGCCAAAGTGCCATACACATCCGTTAAAGACCATACGTCTAAGTCCTGGTTAGCTTGTAAAGACATGGACAAATTTAACCATTCATCATTCAAACTTTTCAAAAACAGAACATTGTTATCTTCCTTCGACCTAACAACCCCTCATTTTTTGCATTTATTGATCAACACATTAAATCTGTTGTAGGTTTGCTGTAAGGTTTCCTCAGCAAGTGCCTTGAAATCGTTGTATTCATTTATACATTGGGTCCTTCTGTTCTTTTGGGTTTTGATACCACCCTCAAGTTGGTTAAGAAGTTGATCCCAGATTTCCTTAGCAGTAACACATGAATCTAGTTCTTGAAATATTTCGTTTGGAATGGCCATAATCAGTAGTCTAACTGCTTTAAGATCATTTTCCATTTTCAGATTTTCCTCATCAGTAAAACCTGTGGTTTTAATCTCATAATGAGCTGGAATCTCATCAGTAGTTCCTGTTGCGGGTACACGGGGAACAAAAACCATGGGTTGGAATGGTCCATCCGTGACAGATCGCATGAGGTCTTTATCCATACCATCGAAAAAATTAACCATCCTAATTTTCCACTGAGGATATTCATCGCTCAGAATAGTAGGAGGTTTTGTTAAAGAGCCAGCAATATAGATAGCATTTATACCGTTGTTAGCCAATTTTGAAAGAAAAACAGAGTACAGTTTGTTGCAAAACGATTTTCGGCTAGAAACTGAGTTTCAAACAGTAACCAATGGAACAGTAACTTTTGAGAAGATTTTAAGCTAAACTAGAAAGCTTTAAACACAGTTATATGAGCTATGAAGACTTGTCTGGACTAGAAAGCAGTAAAAACAGAGTATACAATGAAGCTTTTAAGGACACACAGACACAATCAACAACAGTGAATCAACCTTAGTAGATTGGATCGTTTGGCTTAAGAAAACCAGAGAAGCTCTGATACCAATTGTAGGTTCCCAGATTCATGTTGTATCATATTAATGGTAGTAAAATAGACAGCGGAAGCATATTAAATAAAGCCATTAAAATGAGTGATTGTGTAAACGATAAGTGAACTATGAGAATCAAATATTGAACAGTAAAATGATAACAAGATCAGATATAAAAGATGCTCATATATTGATAATGAATCACACCAAGAACAAGTTAAAGTGTGTTCGGAAATCTCATAGGACAACAATATCGTACGGAGGTAGTGCTCGGGATTGCTGCAGTATGTGCTTAAACAATTGTGGAAAAACTACTCTTCCCAAAGCTTACTAATGTTTGTCCCACTACCTCACTATTTATAGCCCTCAAAAAGTATAGACAGTGTACTATCGTACCCTGGAATGACACGTGGAAAGTGTGTCTCCTATTTTAGGGCATACGTGGAAAGTATGGACATTTGTCTAACACTTGGGCTTTCCTTCGAGGCTTAGGCTGACAGAGGTCTTCACTTCACCAGAGCTCTGTCGAAAGAGCTCTGTTGGTCTTTCTGATGACTACTTGTTCCTCTGTTGAATTTGTTCTTCTGTTGGATCCGACAGAGCTCTGTTGAGCTCTGTTGGTCTTCTTGATGAACTTCTTCCATGTCTTCTGTCTGATCTCTGTTGGTATTCTATCTTGAATTATTTTCATTACTTTTACATAGTGGATACTTGAGGCTAACAGGGTGCTATAGGATTACTCTCATGGTTTAATAGTATGGAGTCGGTACTCCACATCAGTAAGTGCTCAGAGGATCGCATGGTAGAATATGCGGCATGCCAGTTTCAAAAGCGAGCTTTGACCTGGTGGAACATTCAAGTCCAAACCCATGGAAGGGAGGATGCATACAAGCTGTCCTGGACTGAATTCAAGGAATTACTCATTGAGGAATACTGTCCCAAGAGTGAAGTTCAGAAGTTGGAGGCTGAACTTTGGGATCTTACCATGGTTGGTTCGGGGATAGATCGATACACCGCTCGTTTTCACGAACTTGCGAAGTTAGTACCCCACATGATTACCCTAGAGAGAAAATGGATCGACCGGTATCTGTATGGATTGGCCCCGGAGATCCGAGGGATGGTTAAGTCATCAAGTCCAACCATAATTCAAGCCGCAGTAGATTTCGCAACCAGTTTGACCAACGATGCAGTCAGAGCAGGAACTCTAACTCAGAAAGGCGTCGGTAGTAAGAGAAGGCCAGAGAGTCAGTCAGGAAAGGCGATTGGAGGTAGTTCAAGTAGGAACAAGAAGGTAGTGGGAAACTTTGGAATGAACGCTAAGGAAGTAGGGCGTTACCATGGACACCTCCCGAAATGCAATCAGTGCAATTTGCATCATGAGGGAACCTGTCCCACCTGTGGCATTTGTAAGCAAAAGGGTCATTTCACCCGGTACTGCAAGATGGGAAAAAATGTAAAGGAGGAAGGAAGGGTATGCTATGAGTGCGGAAGTCCATATCACTTCCGGAATGCGTGCCCAAGGCTAAAAAGGGGATCAACCAATAACAATGCTGGGTATCAAGCAAGGCAAGCCAATTAGGTAAACCTAGGAGGACAAGCTCGGGGACGGACATTTGTCTTAGGAGCAGAAGAAGCACGTCGAGACCCCAATGTAGTGACAGGTACATTTCTCCTAAACAATTATTATGCATCCGTGTTATTCGACACTGGTGCTGATAAGAGCTTTGTTTCGTTATACTTTAGGCCTTTGATCAATTTAGAAACTAAGAAAATGCAGAATGCTTATATTGTTGAGGTTGCTAACGGATTTGAATTAGAGGCTAAGGATGTAATCTTAGGCTGTACCTTGAACTTAGCTGATAAACTTTTTAGCGTTGATCTTATTCCAATTGAGTTGGGGAGTTTTGACGTAGTAATAGGCATGGATTGGTTATCTAAGAACCGAGCAGAGGTCAGTTGTTTTGAAAAGATTATCAGGTTACCCTTACAAGGCGGAGAAACCCTTGTTGTCCAAGGAGATAGAACTGGGAGAAACCTAAAGATAGTGTCTTGTATGAAGGTCCATAAGTATTTGAGAAAGAAGTGTGTTGTATTCTTGGCGCAAGTAATCGAAAAGAAGTCCTAGGAGAGGCGAGTCCAAGATATTCCTGTGGTGAAGGATCACCCAGAAGTGTTTTCAGACGATTTCCCTGGACTTCCCTCGTTTAGACAAGTCGAATTTCAGATTGACCTTATACCCGGAGCGGCGCCTGTAGCCAAGGCCCCGTATCGCTTAGCACCTGCCGAAATGCAAGAGTTGTCCAATCAACTTCAAGAACTCCTGGATAAAGGATTCATTTGACCAAGTTCATCACCCTGGGGAGCCCCGATTCTTTTCGTCAAAAAGAAGGATGGATCGTTTCGAATGTGCATCGATTATAGGGAGCTAAATAAGATAACAATCAAGAACCGATATCCTCTCCCTCGAATAGACGATTTGTTCGACCAGTTGCAGGGTGCAACTTACTTCTCGAAAATTGATCTTCGATCAGGATATCATCAGTTAAGAGTCCGAGAGGAGGACATCCCTAAAACAGCTTTTAGAACTCGCTGTGGACACTACGAGTTTTTAGTTATGCCATTCGGTTTGACGAACGCACCAGCTGTGTTTATGGACCTAATGAATAGAGTATGTAGACCATACCTTCATAAGTTTGTGATTGTGTTCATCGATGATATACTGATCTATTCTCAGAGTAAGAAAGATCACGAGCAACATCTAAAAGTGATTCTAGAACTTCTCAAGGAGCAGAAACTGTATGCCAAATTCTCTAAGTGTGAATTTTGGATTCGAGAAGTACATTTCTTAGGTCACATGATCGGAGAGAAAGGGATTCACGTGGACCCGGCTAAAATGGAAGCCATTCGGAAATGAGAAGCCCCAAGGACTCCGACGGAAATTCGCCAATTTCTAGGTTTGGCAGGATATTATCGGCGTTTTATCGAGAATTTCTCTAAGACCGCTAAACCCCTCACCACGTTAACCCAAAAGGATAAGGAATTCATTTGTGGAGCTTCACAAGAAGAAGCGTTTCAACTTTTGAAGAAAAAGTTGTGCCATGCACCGATTTTAGCTTTACCGGAGGGAACGGAAAATTTTGTGGTGTATTGTGACGCATCGCATCAAGGATTAGGTTGCGTGTTGACGCAAAATGATAAGGTGATAGCATACGCCTCGAGACAATTAAAAGTTCATGAAATGAACTATACCACGCACGATTTGGAACTCGGAGCTGTGGTATTCGCTCTGAAGATATGGAGACATTATCTATATGGTACCAAGTGCGCTATTTTCAACGACCACGAGAGTCTTCAGCACATCTTTGATCAAAAGATGCTTAATATGAGGCAAAGAAGATGGGTAGAACTACTCAGCGACTACGATTGTGAGATACGTTACCACCCAGGAAACGCCAACGTAGTAGCCGATGCCCTGAGTAGGAAAGAAAGGGTAAAACCTTCACGAGTCCGAGCGTTAGGAGCGCTGGTTCAAACAAGTTTGAAGACTCGGATTTTCGAAGCTCAAAACGAAGCAATGAAGCCTGAAAACCTGAAGGACGAGACCCTTCATGGTTTGAATCGAGTTTTGAAACTAAGATTGATGGAGTACGTTACTTTAAAGACAGAGTATGGATCCCAAAGGCTGACTACCTGTGGGAAATGACTTTGGAGGAGGCTCATAAATCTAAATACTCAATTCACCCAGGAGCGGATAAGATGTACAAGGATTTAAGGGAGTACTATTGGTGGCCAGGAATGAAGAAGGATATTGCCATATATGTAGGGAAATACATAACTTGCTCAAAGATCAAGGTTGTTTATCAAAAGCCATCAGGATTGTTGCAACAACCAGAGATTCCACAGTGGAAATGGGAGCAAATCACTATGGATTTTATAACCAAACTTCCAAGAACTGCCAAAGGACACGACTCGATTTGGGTTATAGTAGATCAAGTTACGAAGTCTGCACATTTCTTGCCCATTCGGGAAGACTTTAAGATGGAGAAGCTTGCTCAAATATATATCAAGGAAATCGTCACTCGTCATGGAGTCCCAGTTTCCATCATATCAGATAGAGATAGCCGCTTCACATCTCGATTTTGGCAGTCACTTCAAAAAGCGTTAGGTACGCAATTAAACTTGAGCACGACCTATCATCCTCAAACGGATGGTCAGAGTGAGCGAACCATTCAGACATTGGAAGACATGCTTCGGGCATACGTTATAGACTTTGGAGGAAGTTGGGATAACTACTTGCCGTTAGTTGAATTTTCATACAACAATAGCTATCACACCAGTATTCTGTGCGCACCATATGAAGCTATATATGGACGCAAGTGTCGGTCACCACTTTGTTGGTTGGAAACTGGAGATAGACAACTATCTAGTCCGGACATTGTCCAAGAAACCACCGACAAGATTGCAATCATCAGAGATAGGCTTAAAGCAGCTCAAGATCTTCAAAAGAGCTATGCGGACAATCGTAGGAAGCCTTTAGAGTTTCAAGTTGGTGACAGAGTCTTTTTGAAAGTATCCCCTTGGAAGGGAACTGTCCGGTTTGGGAAAAGAGGAAAATTGAGTCCACGGTATGTTGGACCATTCAAGATCGCGGAAAGAATTGTACCAGTAGCTTACAAGCTGGAATTGCCGATGGAGTTAAGTGCTATCCACAACACGTTTCATGTGTCAAACTTCAAGAAATGTCTAGCCGACGAAGCAGTAACCGTGCCTTTGGAAGAAATCCAAATCAACGATAAGCTGCACATCGTAGAGGAACCAATGGAGATACTCGATAGGGAGGTCAAGCGTCTTAAGCGAAGCAAAATCCCGATAGTAAAAGTCCATTGGAACACAAGGCGTGGGCCTGAGTACACTTGGGAATGGGAGGATTACATGTTACATAAGTATCCTCATCTCTTTGCTAGCAAACCTGATAACGCTAGTAACACTTGAATTTCGGGACGAAATTCTTCTAACCGGGGGAGACTGTGACAACTGTCAAATTTACACCTCAGGTTAGAACTACACTGGATATCTCATTTACTCATGTCATAGTTCACACAGTGCAATTTTAGCAGTAAACGCGGTACGATAGGAAAATTCGAGAAATTTTGCCTAAGAAACCCTTGAATTAGGAAATTATCCATAAATCTCATAAAATGCCAACTTAACCTACACTTATACCACAAGTATTTATATAATTAACAACTTATGTATTTCAATCATATTATATAAAAATACTTTACTTTTATATAATTATTTTGTATTTTTAATTATTAAGAAA
The DNA here is from genome assembly GCA_033807775.1 of Saussurea involucrata. NCBI lineage: Eukaryota > Viridiplantae > Streptophyta > Magnoliopsida > Asterales > Asteraceae > Saussurea > Saussurea involucrata. Next base: position 119,344,407 of record CM066322.1, read on the forward strand.
AATACTTGTATTTTAAAATTTAATCAAAAAGACATGATTGGACTTTTATATTTGCATCACACTACCCCACCCCCCCCCCCCCCACCCCATGGAGAGGCCGCCCCCCCTCTCTACTCCTTATGTATTCCTTTAATCTCTACAATTCATTCACAACAACACTCCACTCTCTCTCATTAAAATCTCACTAGAGATTTCTCTGACCCTTTTCTCTCTCCATCTTCAAATCTTCATCCCATCTTCAAAGTGTTAGAGCATTGTTGTATTCAAGATTTACTGTAAAGTCAATGTACTGTATGAGTCTATACAGTATTGTGAATGCCTTTATACCTTGTATGTCATGGGTATAAATAGGCTTGTCTAGTTCATTTATAAGTAATACTTTAAAAAGCTTTTGTAATCTTTTAGAAACCTTTTGTAATCCTTTGAGCTCAATACATGGATGACATATTTGCTCTCTAGATTTTCTCTCACTACATTCATATCTTATTGCTAGAGATCTGGGATTTAACAATTGGTATCAGAGCTAAACAGTAGATTCAAGCAGATCGAAGACCAAATTGAAGATTTTTTACACTAAAGCTGAAGAATTCGGATTGGGTGTTCATCACTATTCATCACTGTTCATCAAGAATTCTAACCCTTCTTCATTTACTATTCATCCAGATTTCATCTTTTCTTTAATTTTTGATCTTTTGGATTGATTCTTGACATCATTGCACTCGGATTTGATTCCTGAACATCTTTAATTCTTGGATCAACACCAAAATCTGCACAGAATTTGCAGATCTGATCATTTTATATCATTTTTGTTCGAAAACTTTTTCTACTATTTTTGGATCAAAATTCGATTAAATTGATCGAATTAGGATTTGTGATTAACTAAGAAAGTGTGTGGAATCAAATTTCGAACAAATCTGTGCAAATTTCATAACAATTGATCAAGAATTGAAAAAGTTATGGCTGATTTAGTGATTTTCGTGTTCGAAGTGCAGAATTCGGATCATTCTTGGTGAATTCGGATCATTCTTGGTGAATTCGGATCATTCAAAGAAGAATTCGGAGTGTTCTTGGAAATACAAGTGTAGAATTCGACTCAAGAAGGATTCGAATTGATTGAATTCGAACCCAGCTAGATTCGAATTGAGGAGAATTCGAACCGTGTTAGATTCGAATTGAGGAGAATTCGAACTGTGTTAGATTCGAATTGAGTTGATTAAATTTTCCAAGTGTTGAATTCGAACCCTTAAGCATCCGAATTCATAGAATTCGAACCCTTAAGCATCCGAATTCATAGAATTCGAACCCTTAAGCATCCGAATTCATTGAATTCGAACCAAGTTAAGTCCGAATTGTGTGAATTTGAACCCTTCTTCATGCGAATTCGTTGAATTCGAACCCTTACTCATCCGAATTCTTGTGAATAAAAAAAAAAAAAAAAAAGTGTTTTTTGAGAAAATTTTTTATCTCGAAATTTTTTCTATAGTGTATTTCATACACTGTAAGAGCTTTTCAAGAAAAAATTTTATATATTTTTTTTGTGTATTTTCATACACTGTCTGCTTGATCTTCTGAACAATCAATTTCTAGCAATATTCAAAATGGTTTTACAACAAGTTATTGTTAAAAGCAGTGGTGAAGATTTGAAGCAAACTCTGAAAAAGGATAATCCTCCAATTGCAAAAGTTTTTGTTAAACCAAATGTAAAGTTGCAACAAGTCATTATAACAGAAACATCTGTTAATTCACATGTATCTGTTAAACCAAATAATGAAGTGTTGCAACAAGTCATAATAACAAAAACACCTCCAAAGCCACTTGAAAAAGCTAAGGCAAATAATGGAATTTTACAACAAGTTATTTTATCAGAAACATCTCCTATATCAGAAACTCCTGTTAAAGATAATGCTTCAAATTCTTCAACTCCTATTTTAAATAAAGCATTGGAAGAAGAAAATGTTAATCTGAAAAGACAAATTTTAGACATTTCTTCTTCAAATGCTAAACTTACTAAAAGAATAACTGATCTTGAAGTTTATATTGCAGATCTTGAAACAAAGAAAGACAACTCAAGTCTGCACGATCAAATCGAGAATCTTCAAGTGAAAGTAACAACTCTTCAAAAAGAAAATGCCGATTTGAAGAGTAGAGAAGAAAAGAGAGTGAAGTGGAACTTAAAGTTACATGCTCAATTAAAAGAAGTTAAAGATATAGGGAAAATTTTGGACAGTGAAAATGCCGATCTAAAGAGAAAACTGTCTAATTTTTCTTTTGAAGAAAAGAAAGTTTTTGAAGAAAAGAAAGAGACTGAGCTGAAATGTATAAAACTTTCAAAACAAGTTTCAGACTTTGAGAAAGTTTTATTTTTAGAAAAAGACAAGCTCGAAAAAGAAAGAGCTAAATTTGAAACTGAACGAAAATATTTTGAGAATAAAAGTTCTGAACTTTCCGTGAAAATCTCTGAATTAGAAAATCTTTTGGAAAAGGAAAGAAAAGATTTCACGGAAAAGAAAAATCTCTTTGAAAAGGAAAGTAAAACCCTTAAAAAGAAAAATATGGAAATTTTCAAAGAGATTACTGATAAAAGAAAATTTTTGGAAAAAGATTTTGAATCGGAACGCGAATACTTTGAAGATGTGATTCTTAATCTTACCAAAAGATTATCTGGTTTATCAGCTGATATTATGAAGGATCAGTTGATCAAATCTGATCTCCAAAAGAAATTTGATCTAATTTCTAAAGAGAAAAATGTTTTAATAAACAAAGTCAAAGAACTTGAAGACGTCATTTTTAAATTTGATGTCTCAAAGCAGACCGGTCATAATTCTATCTTTCAGACTCCATTTGTTGATTCAAATGATTCTGAATGCTCTTTTAAAACTGCTTCAAGTTCAAGTTTTAAAAACATTTCTTCTAAACAATTTAATAGATCAACAGATTTCTCAAAAGGTCGGATTCGTTCAACAAATCTCTTCTATAATCCTCTGTATGATAAATCAGATAACAAAACAAAGGTGCCTAAAATTAATACTTCCAAATCTGAAGAAGTTCCAGTCTTCAAGAGGGTGAAGATGGAATGGAGAATCAAAGGCACAACAATTCCAAAGAAAGATGTGCCAAAATCATCTGTATCCACATCAAATGCAAAGAAGAACAATGCGCCGAAAGGTAAATCTTCTGTTCAACCTAATCCTATTCATTCTGTAAATCATCTGATTAGGTTGGCTCAAAAGAAAATTTGTTGTTCTTACTATGGAACAAATAATTTTGTGCATAAAGATTATACTTCTTATTGGTATGGTTCTTACAGTATTCCTTGTAAGAAATCTACACCTAACCCACTAGGACCCAAGTGCCATTGGGTACCAAAATCTGCTTAATCTGTTTTGCAGGTTCATCATGTGTTGTACTGAATTGAAATACATATCACACGCATGACTGAAAACAGAAGAGAAGCGGCGTATTTTTTGAAAAATATTTGTACCATTAAGGGGGAGACAAATATCTATGGTTTCTAAACATATCAGTTTAGGACCCGTACTTCAATGTTTTTGGCTTTTGGACAAATCAGTTCAAAACCCGTTCTTCAAAGACTAAGACTTCTAAACAAATCAGTTTAGAACTCACACTTATCAGGTGATATCCTTAACTGTTACATCTTTCTGTTTCAAGGAACAAGTGGTAAAAGGTAACATTGAATTATATTTTGTTTCTACTGCTTTGAAAACTTGAATCTTTACAAATTTACTTCAACGAGATGAAATTTTCAATTTTCATTCAATGAATTAAATGTGTGCTAAAAGATGATTTTACAAGTATTTTTGTATTATCTGAGTTAGATTTGTTTCAACTTTCACTTCTGAAATAAATCGAAAGGTCAGCAAAACATGAATGAAATCATGCTGAATGCTTAATGATATGTAAATTCGGACTTATATAGAATATAATGCTCAAAAATCCTATTTGTCAGAATGATGAATGGAAACGAAAATATGGGGGAAGCACTATGTTTTAGAACCAAGTGATTGAGATATCATTCATATTTTGTGATGGAATCCGAACTTATATAGAATTTCATTTAGTTTGAAAGTTTGTACCTGTGGCCTTTCTGGTTTGGGAGAGTAAGTCCTAAGGGGTGCTCGACACCTAGTCCCTAAGATCAACTGGTCTGGGATCGGCTGACCCAAATCCTGCAATAGAACCAGATAGAAAGCCATGTTTTACTGGTACAAATGGGTTTAAGATATATCGATGTGGCCTTTCTGGTTTGGGAAATTAAGTTCTAAGGGGTGCTTGACACCTAGCACCTAAGGCCAACTGGTCTGGGATCTGCTGACCCAAATCCTGCTATAGAACCAGATAGAAAGTCATGTTTAACGGTGTATCTTATTCTTATTAAACTTTTTGATCAAAAGATGCCAATGAGCACAAAATCAAAAGATGCCAATGTGCACAAATCAAAAGATGCCAATGAGCACAAAAGAAAATATGCCAATGAGCACACATTTCTTGAAACTTGGGAAAATACAAAGTCGTGATAATTGAAAATGTTTGAGGGGGAGCAAGGTTATTCTGTAAGGAGGAGATTGTTAGCAATACTCAAAGACACGACTGAAATTGAAAATGTTTTTCGATGATTATGATGCTCACCATCATCGAAAAAGGGGGAGAAATGTTTAATTCAATTTCATGTCAAAGATATCTCATGTCTAAGAGCTTTCAAGTCAATGATTCGTGAACAAAGACTGAAGATCAGGGGAGAAGGATCATGTGAAGTCTAAATATTGCTGAATTTGGTGATCTTAGTTCTGAGTGGTTCTCGGAATGCGCTTACACCTAAAAGTTCAAAAATATAGATGGTTTCGCATCCTTCATGATTCGAATTGCCCTGATTTCGAATCCTCCATGATTCGAATTGCCTTGATTTCGGACCCTTCTTGTTCCAACTTACTTGAATTCGAATCCTACTTGATCCGAATTGAGCTGATTTCGCATCCTCTAGCATCCGAATTGATGGTTTCGGATCTGCCTACATCCGAATTGATGATTTCGGATTCTTAAAGTTAATATGAGAACTAAGGTTCTTGCATCAAGAAGGATACGAGAAGTTACTGTTTGTTAAAGACTGATAAAGCTGTAAAGATCTGTTTTCATGTACAAGGCTTGAAGATAGTTTGATAAAGTGTCTGTTGAAGAAGATTGACTTTACAAAGGCTGAAGACTGCTGTCAAATTTTTTAAATCTTGAATCCAAAGGGGGAGATTGTTAGAGCATTGTTGTATTCAAGATTTACTGTAAAAGTCAATGTACTGTATGAGTCTATACAGTATTGTGAATGCCTTTATACCTTGTATGTTATGGGTATAAATAGGCTTGTCTAGTTCATTTGTTAGTAAGCTTTTGTAATCTTTTAGAAACCTTTTGTAATCATTTGAGCTCAATACATGGATGACATATTTGCTCTCTAGATTCTCTCTCACTACATTCATATCTTATTGCTAGAGATCTGGGATTTAACACAAACCTTCATCCATCTTCAACCAACAATTCAGCCCCTAAATCATCTCCTTTCAAAAGATCAAAAGAGTTCAAGGTAAATACAAGTGTGTTGGGTGAAATCCACACACACTCTTTTGTTTAAATTTCACATTCTTGCACTTTTATGAATGTTCTTCATCTCTTTCTACACTTTCTTTAACTTTTTTAAAAATCATCTTTACAAATCTTAATCTTAAAAATCTTCTTGACTTGGCTTGTTGAAAAAAGGAAAATCTTTTTAAAGGAAGGGAAACCCTATCTTGATGAAAACCTTTTTGACTATATCTCTGAACTTATACTGATAACGCCACTTTTTGGCGTTATTTTCAATTCTCAAACCAACGAGATTGGCTTGTATTCAAGTTAAAAGGCGTGTATTTTACGGTTTATCTAGTGAATTATGCAGGTTAGCTAAAAGGCGGCATTTCTCGAGAAAGAAGCTAAAAAGAGCCCAAAATGAGTCAAAACGAAGCCTAACGGAAGCCCAAAAGCCAAGCCCAAGACCCGCGACCGAACCAGGACCCGACCCGCGAACCAGAAATCGACCCACACAGCAAAAAGCATACGCGCGACTTAGCCCGCGACTTGCAAGTCGCGTGGCAAGTCGTGTAAGTCACTGTTTGTCGAAAATCAGCTTTATTTTCCGGGGTTTAGGTCATTATTCGATATCATTCTTATGGCAGACGATCGGGAGCAGTTCAGGGGAGACTTTGGGCGATTTTTCGGAGTCCTCGAAGCCACGTTAGAGAGCCGATCACGGATACATTCATCACGGAACGTAGAGACGAACACGAGAGGAGGGAGTTTTCATCACTTTTATCACGATTTCATCTTTCGCTATTAACCTGAGGATTTCCAACCCTCAACTTTTCTCTCTATCAAAGTTTACAAAGTTGTTCTGTTTGTCTTGTGTTTGATTTGATTTTATTTATTGCAATTAATTAGTTTATAAAACCAATCCTCTAATTTCGACAGTCCAATTAATAGTTCTTATAGTAATTGTGATACTTAGTTCCTAGTTCCCCGTGATTCGATACTCATACTTTCCAAGTACTATTACTTGACTTCGACCCGTACACTTGCGGTAAGATTCGCGGGGTGTTAAAACCCCGTGTCAAGTTTTTGGCGCCGTTGCCGGGGAACTAGTTGTAGCTAATAGCACTACCATCTATACGTGCTATTAGATTGGGCATTTTCTTTTCTTGTTATTTTTCCATCACTTTCAGTTTTCGGATTATTGACTTTACTGTCTTCTTTTCAGGTACCACTTAGTTTATGCCAAGGACGACCCGAGGAAAAGAGATCGAACAATTTGATCCGGAGATCGAAAGAACCGCTCGTCGGCTGCGTAAGGAAGCGAAAGCCAAAAGGAATCTGAAATTCGAGATGTCCGACGATGAGAGACCACCTCCGCTCAATGATCCTCCACCTCGCAACAACAATCCACCACCACCTCCGGAAAGAGTTCCGATGCGGTCATTTGCCGATCCTAATGTGGCAGCCGCACGGATAGGCATTCAACCACCTACCACTGCGGCTAACTATTTCGAAATAAAGTCGAGCACCATCGTAATGGTGCAGCAAAATCAATATGGAGGAGCACCGACCGAAGATCCTCACGCTCATCTCCGGACTTTCGAGCGCATTTGTAGCACCTTCAAGATCAACGGGATGGAGGAGAACGCAATCAAACTGAGGCTGTGCAGTTTTTCATTAAAAGGTCGAGCTGAAATATGGATAGAAGGCCTACCGTCAGATCAGATCACTACTTGGGCACAGTTGAAAGCAGCCTTCCTCCAAAAGTTTTTCCCACCGAGCAGAACCGCCCAACTAATGGCAGAGATCACCCATTTTTCTAAATGGGATCAGGAAACGTTATATGAGGCTTGGGCGCGTTATAAGGACATGATCAAGAAGTGTCCTCATCATGGGCTACAGGGCTGGGTCATCATCCAGACCTTCTTCAGTGGACTCCACCGGCAATTTAAGAACGACATCACGACTGCCGCGGGTGGAGCACTAATGGACAAGTCGTATGAGGAAGCGTGCGAGCTGATTGAGAACTTGGCCGAACATAGTTTCTCCACTCCGAGATCAGCGGTAAGACGAGTTGCAAGTGTCCAAGAGAGTAATGAGCTGAATGAACTGAAAGCTCAACTGGCCTCTCTCACGAATCAACTGAATGGAGGAAATCTTCAAGAACCTGACCAGATTCACTTTGTGTCAAACCGGAACCAACCGAGAAACGATCCTTTCTCGAACACCTATAATGAGGGATGGAAGAAGCATCCCAATCTTTAATGGAATCAGCCCGGTCAACCACAGTCAGGTAATTTTTCTAACTCTTCTAATTTTGCTCAAACTAATAATGTGTACCGTCCGCCAGGTTTTCACCAAAGGAATGAAGGACCCTCGATGGAGAAGAAACCGGGATTAGAAGAGTTGATGATGAAGTTCATGTCAAAAATGGACAGCACGGTCGAGGGATTAGCGAGCACGATCAACACGGTGAAAGCCGCAACTGATCAAAATACAACCTCAATAAGAATTCTTGAGAGGCAAGTGGGGCAGATTTCGGAAGCCCTACAAAACCGACCACCTAGCACATTTCCAAGCATGGCCGAAAAGAGGAACCAAGAGAATTGTAATGCCATCTATCTGAGAAATGGAAAAGAACTGAATGGGAAGCCAGCAAGGGAAGTCGAGCCTGAGGAAAAAGAGGTTGAGAAGGTGAAGGAAGTTGAAGCTGAAGAAAGCGAGGAAAGTGAACCGAAGAAGAAAGAAGTGACACCACCGGTCAAGCCGGCAGTACCGAGAGTACCTTACCCGAGCAGGCTGAAAGAAAATAAGGATCGGGTCAATTTTTCTAAATTTATTGAAGTATTTAAAAAGCTAACGATCAATATCCCTTTTGCAGATGCTCTCACCCAAATGCCCTCTTACATGAAATTCATGAAAGAGATCCTTTCCAAAAAGAGGGCGATCGACCATCAATCCACAGTTACACTCACTGAAGAGTGTAGTGCCATCCTCCAGAATAAGCTTCCCCAGAAGCTCAAAGACCCAGGGAGTTTTTCAATCCCTATTCAAATTGGGGATCTTAGTTTTAATAAAGTGTTATGTGATTTAGGGGCGAGTATTAATTTAATGCCGTTATCTGTTTTCAGGAAACTCGGATTGGGAGAGGTGAGCCCAACATACACGACCTATCATCCTCAAATGGATGGTCAGAGTGAGCGAACCATTCAGACATTGGAAGACATGCTTCGGGCATGCGTGATAGACTTTGGAGGAAGTTGGGATAACCACTTTCCGTTAGTTGAATTTTCATACAACAATAGCTATCACACCAGTATTTTGTGCGCACCATATGAAGCTATGTATGGACGCAAGTGTCGGTCACCACTTTGTTGGTTGGAAATTGGAGATAGACAACTATGTAGTCCGGACATTGTCCAAGAAACCACCGACAAGATTGCAATCATCAGAGATAGGCTTAAAGCAGCTCAAGATCTTCAAAAGAGCTATGTGGACAATCGTAGGAAGCCTTTAGAATTTCAAGTTGGTGACAGAGTCTTTTTGAAAGTATCCCCTTGGAAGGGAACTGTCCGGTTTGGGAAAAGAAGAAAATTGAGTCCACGGTATGTTGGACCATTCAAGATCGCGGAAAGAATTGGACCAGTAGCTTACAAGCTGGAATTGCCGATGGAGTTAAGTGCTATCCACAACACGTTTCACGTGTCAAACTTAAAGAAATGTCTAGCCGACGAAGCAGTAACCGTGCCTTTGGAAGAAATCCAAATCAACGATAAGCTGCACATCGTAGAGGAACCAATGGAGATACTCGATAGGGAGGTCAAGCGTCTTAAGCGAAGAAAAATCCCGATAGTAAAAGTCCATTGGAACACAAGGCGTGGGCCTGAGTACACTTGGGAATGGGAGGATTACATGTTACATAAGTATCCTCATCTCTTTGCTAGCAAACCTGATAACGCTAGTAACACTTGAATTTCGGGACGAAATTCTTCTAACCGGGGGAGACTTTGACAACTGTCAAATTTACACCTCAGGTTAGAACTACACTGGATATCTCATTTACTCATGTCATAGTTCACACAGTGCAATTTTAGCAGTAAACGCGGTACGATAGGAAAATTCGAGAAATTTTTCCTAAGAAACCCTTGAATTAGGAAATTATCCATAAATCTCATAAAATGCCAACTTAACCTACACTTATACCACAAGTATTTATATAATTAACAACTTATGTATTTCAATCATATTATATAAAAATACTTTACTTTTATATAATTATTTTGTATTTTTAATTATTAAGAAAAATACTTGTATTTTAAAATTTAATCAAAAAGGCATGATTGAACTTTTATATTTGCATCACACTACCCCACCCCCCCACCCCCCATGGAGAGGCCGCCCCCCCTCTCTACTCCTTATGTATTCCTTTAATCTCTACAATTCATTCACAACAACACTCCACTCTCTCTCATTAAAATCTCACTAGAGATTTCTCTCACCCTTTTCTCTCTCCATCTTCAAATCTTCATCCCATCTTCAAACCTTCATCCATCTTCAACCAACAATTCAGCCCCTAAATCATCTCCTTTCAAAAGATCAAAAGAGTTCAAGGTAAATACAAGTGTGTTGGGTGAAATCCACACACACTCTTTTGTTTAAATTTCACTTTCTTGCACTTTTATGAATGTTCTTCATCTCTTTCTTCACTTTCTTTAACTTTTTTAAAAATCATCTTTACAAATCTTAATGTTTGTAGATTTACCACCATAACACCTATTTGTTATTAAAAAGGTGGTGAATCCAAAATCAAACCCATGTTAAGATCAAAGATGAACTTTTAAATCACATGCATGTAGTTTTCTTGAGAAATCCATATCTTTATGTTCAAGAGTTTCATGAGTGGATCTTTGAAATCCACTAAAACACACTTAAACAAACATGCATGAGCTCAAAATGCCCAATTTTAAGTTGCATGTTGAAGTTCTTGGCATGAACATCAACATTCTTCAAAATGAGTCTTTTTCAAGAGTTTATAAAAGATGAGTTGATGGGTAACTTGCATGTAATTTAAATGGTTCAAAAATGTGTTTTGGAACTGAAAATAAGTGTTTGGGGAAGGGTCAAATCGGATTGTTGCATGCAAAGGAATAGGAATTTTGGGTAAAAAGTCAATATAGGTGCACCTGCACAAATGGTGGTTTTGACAGCTTGTTGTAAGATTCCACACCTCTTTTCAAAAGGTCATATCTCACTAAATACTACTCCAAATTAAATAATACTTTTTCTGGAAATTCTTTTTATGTGTTAGGATTAAAACCCAAGTGGTTTCACTCAAAAACGCAAAGATTTCGTCTACCAAACAGTTTTCACAGAAACAGTACGCAAGCAGCAACGTCTTCTGTCGAGTTTTACGTCAAGTATTATTTCATGTACTTAAACACTTCTAAAAATTATGAAACTTATGCCAAAAATTTCCTAACTCATTAAAGCCCTTGGACATAAAATATCATGACCTAACTATACCTGGAAGTTACCCAAAGATGGACACAAAGTGACACCAAAATCTGGACAACAAAGGACAAACTTCTTACTATAATTGAGGACTAACTTCTAATCCCATTTCATCATTTTATGATGAAATTGTGGAATACATATGTATATCTTATGTTTATATATTTATGCATTTTATTTACTCTTGATCCCATTTCATCATTTTATGATGAAATTGTGGAATATACATATATATAACATATCTATTTATATTTATGCACTTTAAATACTTTGTCTTTACATTCAAAACCCCTTTTTATCGTTCATAAAATAAAATTTTCGTTTTATATATATATATACGTTCTTTAAACCCTTTTCGTTACTTGTTGTGACGAAATTGCGGAAACTTTAATCTAACAAGAACAATGTATACACTTGTTACGTTGATAATATTAAAACACAACAAGGCATTTTATGACGATTTGGATAGTTAATACCGAAACTTCGAGACAAAAACTCACTAGTGACCTTACGATTATAGGTTCGAAGTAGGATCATCTCGAAGTACTTGTGGGAGATTCCCGGACTCTATCGCTTATCAAGTGAGTTATCACAGCCCCTTTTTCAATATTTTACATATTTGGGGTGAAAAGCATGTCATTACTACAATTACTTTTACGCACTGATTAACTCATTTTATTGAAAACGTAAACTTTGCTATACTCAGTTATGCTCTATAATATGTATAGTTTACGCATGTTGTAAGTTTGAGATTTCTCTCTATCATATGTAAGTCCCCGTTTAACTTACGTTACCCGTTTAACTCACGAGTGTGAGCCGTTGGTAATTATGAATAACGTTATTTGGTTGACACCCCACTCACAAGTAGCGCTTGTTTGAGTGCATAATTATTGTTTTCCGTACGCATTGTTGGTGATAGAACATGCGCTGGGGCTGCTGTCATATAGGTCGGGTAACGGGCTCACTACTTAAACATAATACATACTATTACAATGAGCAAGTATTTCATAACCGGTTGATTTATCCACTTGTACGGATTCAACTACTTTGATTTATCCACTTGTACGGATTTAAACTATTTTGCCTTATCCACTTGTGCGGATTTAAACTATTTTGCTATGGCAAACAATGTTGTACTCGTTAAACCTGTGATCTCACCAACTAGTTCACTAGTTGACCCTCTCATTTACATGCTTTTCAGGAGAACGTCTTTAAGGTTTGGATCTAGGAAGGCTACACGTGATGAAGCTTTCTTTATTATCTTTTAATTATGTCATTTCCCCTTTTGAAAAACGATTGTAAAAGACAATGTTTTAATCTTTGAAATGTATTTTGATGGTTGATGTGATCTTGTAACTTTTGCTGTGAAACTTGAGCTATGCATCCCGTGTTCCTGCTTTAGCGGGGTGTGACACAAAGGGACTCAATTTTTGGGTCTCTAGTATCCTCTTAACAAAGTCCCAATTCTCTGTGACCCCAAGAGTGCAACAGCAATTACAGCAAATCCAGTTTAGCACTTAAAGACAAAGCATATTGACATAAGGTACCACTTTATCAAAGATCATGTTGAAAAAGGGACAATTGAAATGTATTTTGTTTCAACTGACTTCCAACTTGCTGATCTTTTTACAAAAGCCCTTGATGAAAAGAGATTTAATTTCTTAATCAGCAAGATGGGTATGTGTTAGAGCATTGTTGTATTCAAGATTTACTGTAAAGTCAATGTACTGTATTAGTTAGTTGTGCCTTTATACCTTGTATGTTATGGGTATAAATAGGCATGTCTAGTTCTTAGTTTAAAATGAATCTAGATCCCTTTAGGAACAACTTGATCATTTTGTCATTTACACTTTGAAGATCAATATATGGATGACTTGTGTACTCTAGATTTTCTCTCTACATCATTCTTGATTTCTTGCTAGATTTGGGATTTCACATTTGGTATCAGAGCTAAACAGAAGATTCAAGCAGATCGAAGACCAAATTGAAGATTTTTTACACTAAACTCGAAGAATTCGGATCTGGTGTTCATCACTGTTCATCTGAACACTTATCATTCAGACATAGACTTTTTCTGGATTTTGATTTCTTGGATCGTTTCTTAGCATCACTGAACTCGGAATTGATATCTGAACAACATTAATTCTTGGATCATCATCATTTTCTAAAAAGAATCATTAGATTTGTTCATTTCTTTGAATTTTCGTTCGAAAACCCTAATTAACTGTTTTGGACTTTAATTCGATTAAATTGATCGAATTAGATCTTGTGATTAACTAAGAAAGTGTGTGGATTTTGATTTCGAGCAAACCAGTACAATGTTCGTGTTAATTGATCAAGAATTGAGGAAGATATGGCAGATTTAGTGATTTTGATGGTCGAAGTGCAGAATTCGGATTATTCAAAGTGAATTCGGATTATTCATAGTGAATTCGGATCATTCAAGATTTTCGAAGTGCTCAAGTATTGGTTTCGGATCCAGTTAAGCACGAAATCCGTGGTGTCGCACCCTGTTAAGTTCGAATTCTTGAGGTTTCGAACATAGTTAAGTCCGAATTCCGGTGATTTCGAATTGGTGTACAAATGTTGAATTCGTATATGTTAAAGAGTGTAATTGGTTTTGATTTTGGCTAAGTATTGATTTCGCATCAAGCTAAATTCGAATTCAAGGATTTCGCATTCAGTTGCATTCGAATTCAAGGAATTCGTACTCAGTTGCATTCGAATTCAGGGAATTCGCACCATACTACATCCGAAATCTGAAGGTTTCGAATTCTAAAGAATCCGAAATCTGAAGGGTTCGCACCACTCAGAATTTGTCTAAGTGTTGGTTTCGGACCCAAGTGCTGATTTCTTTCTTAAACAGTTGATTCTAAGTGTAATCTCTGTTACACTTACTGCTTGATCTTCTGAACGATCAATTATCCTAGCTATTTGAAAAGATGTCGAGAGATTTAATGAGTATGGGATCAAATAATAAGCCTCCAGTTCTTCTAGTGGAAGAATATGCCCAATGGAAGAAGAGAATGACTCAGTTTCTAAATCATCAGAACAGAGATTTAATGGTTTCAATCAAAGAAGGTCCTCACACACCAAAAATGGATATTGGTGGTCAAGCTGAAACTGCTACAAGTCAGTATGTTGCTCCTAGAAGCATTGATAAAGAACCCAGATTTTTTAATCAATATGACAAAGATAGGATTGCAACTGATGAACTGGCTTTGACTTATTTGACTATGGCAATTCCAAATGATATCTACAATCGAGTAGATAGTCGTGACTCAGCGAAAGAGATATGGGATGAGTTAGAAAGGCAGTTTGAGGGATCATCAAAGTCTAAGAAGACCAAAAGGAATCAAAGCATCAATGCTTATGAAGGGTTTAAAGCAAGAGAAGGCGAACCTTTGAAAGAGACCTACAATAGATACAATATCATCCTTAATAATTTGAGAAGAAATGGAGTCGACAAATCAGAATCAGAAATAAATTACAAATTTGTCAAGAATCTTCTACCAGAATGGGATTCCTACTCCATTCAGCTCCAAATGTCAAGGGATATGGATGATGAAAAGTTGACCGACATTTTCAGTATTCTAGGTCAACACGAAGAAAAAGTAAAAGCTGTTAAGGAAAAGGATAAAAAGGTCGAAGAATCTTTAGCCCTTCTGAGTAAACATAAGAAGAGTGAAGCTATGAAAACAAAAGATTTGATTTCTGGGATGAGCAAGAAGAAGATAAGTTCTGATGATGATGATAGTGGCAGTTCTGGAGATGAAATGACTGATATAGCTGAGAAGTTGGCTTTATTAACAAACAGATTTCAAAACAAGTTTGGCAAAAAGAAGTTTTATTCAAAAACCAAACCTGAATACAACAAAGCTAACAAGTATAAAAGATTTGAGAAGAAAGAGGAGAAAGAGGAGAGAGTTGAGAAAAAGGAAAGAGAGGAAACGAATGATAGAGATGACCGAAACTGTTTTAACTGTGGAAAGCCAGGTCATTATGCCAGAGACTGTAAGCTAAAGAAGGTGAAGGATTCTGACTATTATCAGCGAAAGGCACATCTGGCAAAAGCAAAAGAAAGTGGAAAGCCAGTCAATGCTGAGGAAGAAATTTGGCTTATGGATTCCTCTGATGATGAAGAAGCTCACTTTACTCAAGTAAAGCATAGCTTAATGGCTAAACTAGATGAAGATGACCAGGAATCCGAGGTATCATCTCTTTATTCTTCTGATAATTCTAATAATTCTGATAATGAGTCTGAAACTGAAGATGACAGATATGAAGAAATGCAACTCGTGATAATTGAACTTAATAAGAAATTTGAAAAAGTTCAAAAGGAACTTGAAAATAAGAAAAGTTCAATGATGAAATATCACGATGAGGCACTTCTTTACAAATGTCTTGCTGAAGATAGAGAAAATGAAAAGGAAGTTATTAGAACAAAAGTTAAAACACTTGAATCTGAAATTTCTGAATTGAAGAAGAAAATGATTGATATAAGTGATGAGAATATAGACTGTCAATATAAAATTAAGATTCTCACTGAAGAAAGAATAGAAGCTCTTGCAAAGATCAAAGAACTTGAAGAGTTAAACTATAAAAGAGGTCAGACTGAGCAAACTCTAAGATTATTAACCAATAATCCAAAAGATAAACGATTTTTAATCCTAAAATGGGACTTGGTTTATCTGATGTAGAGGTATCAAAGAAAGCGCCTGAAATTTTTTATACAATTGCAAAATTGGATGAAGATTTAAAGGAACCCATTAAAAAGGAAATAATAGAATCTCTTGCAAAGATCAAAGAACTTGAAGAGTTAAACTATAAAAGAGGTCAGACTGAGCAAACTCTAAGATTATTAACCAATAATCCAAAAGATAAACGATTTTTAATCCTAAAATGGGACTTGGTTTATCTGATGTAGAGGTATCAAAGAAAGCGCCTGAAAATTTTTATACAATTGCAAAATTGGATGAAGATTTAAAGGAACCCATTAAAAAGGAAATACCTCTTATATCCAAAATTTTTGTTAAATCTTCATGTTCAACTCCAGATTCTAATAAAGATAAGGATAAGACGGATAAAGGTTCGGAAGAAAAGCCTAGATTCAATACGACAAACTTTAAATACGATGAACTAAATTCCAGTTACAAAACCAAAAAGGTTGAATTAACTGAATTTAGTTTATTATTCTCAAATGAATCTATGGCTAAAACATTTGATTCCAATATCAATGAACCTGAACCTGTTAAATCTGAATCTAATGTTGAAATGGAGTCAAATACAAATTCAGATTCTGACAAAAAGGAGTTTGTTCAAGAAACCTCTTCTGAATTTCCTGATTTGGATTCTGCTTTACGAAAAATTGTTGATTTAGAAAATCAAATTTCTAAATTACAATTAAATTTTGAAATATTAGAGGATGATCATGATAATATTGGGATAAATTTTGATCATAGTCAAAAAGTCAATCTTGAACTTCAAGTTGAGATTCGACGACTTGAATCCCGAATATTAGAATTATCAAAATCTAAAGATTCAATTACTTGTGAAAAGTGTTCAAATCAAAGTGAAACAACAGATCAATCTAATTCTTCAAGTTCGGTCAAAGTAAAAGAAAAATGTTCTTTCGAAGGTTATGAGAAAGGAGAATCATCCGGAACCAAATCTAATTCTTGTTCGAATGATTCTTCTAACTCTAAAAGCTCTAACATTTTTTCTTCAAGAAAAATTAATTCTGGTATTATTGCAGTTATGGATGAGAATCTTCCCAGTGTACATAAGATTTCAACTCTTCCCAGTGTACATAAGTGGACAAAAGCACACCCCCAGCAGATATTATTGGTGATATCAATGATGGAGTGAAAACACGATCTGCGACTACCAACGAATGTTTGTATGTCAACTTTCTAAGCACGTTAGAACCCAAGAAAGCATCTGAAGCTTTACAAGATCCAGATTGGATAAACGCCATGCAAGAGGAGTTAAATGAGTTTAAGCGTAACGAAGTTTGGCATTTGGTGAAGCGTCCTAAAGACAAGACCATTGTTGGAACTAAATGGGTCTTTAGGAACAAGAAAGACGAAGCAGGAATTATAGTCAGAATCAAAGCAAGACTGGTTGCAAAAGGGTTTAATCAACAAGAAGGAATAGATTATGATGAAACCTATGCAGCAGTAGCAAGGATTGAAGCCATCAGAATTTTTCTTGCATACGCCGCACATAAAAGCATGAAGGTATTTCAAATGGACGTCAAATCTGCGTTTCTGAACGGAATACATCATGAAGAGGTTTATGTAAGTCAACCTGAGGGTTTTATAGATCCAAAATATCCCAACCATGTCTATGTTTTGGACAAAGCACTCTACGGTTTGAAACAAGCTCCGAGGGCATGGTATGAGACTCTGACTATTCATCTGCTTAAAAATGGATACACCAAAGGTACAATAGATACAACTCTTTTTCTCAAAAGAGAAGGTAAAGATTTAATGTTAGTACAAATATATGTTGACGACATTATATTTGGATCTACAAATCCCGATATGTGTAAAGATTTTGAAGAGGTGATGAAAAGCCACTTTCAAATGAGTATGATGGGAGAGTTAAAAAAAAATCAATCAAAATATATAAATGATATGCTTAAGAAATTTGACTTAAATTCCTCTTCCACCATGAAAACTCCCATGGCTACCGGTAAGCTTTTGAACGCTGATTCATCTGGTATATCAGTTGATCAAAAGTTATACCGAGGCATGATTGGATCTTTACTGTATCTAACAGCAAGTAGACCGGATATTTTGTTTGCAACATCTTTTTGTGCACGTTTCCAAGCAAACCCGAAGGAATCTCACATTATGGTTGTAAAGAGAATCTTTAGATATCTCAAAGGCACAAAAAATTTGGGTCTTTGGTATCCTAAGGATTCTGGGTTTGAACTAACTGCTTACACAGATGCAGATCATGCGGGAAATATGATGGACAGGAAAAGCACATCTGGTGCTTGTCAATTCTTGGGAGATAAACTTGTAAACTGGTCATCAAAGAAGCAAACTTGTGTATCAACATCTACGGCTAAAGCAGAGTATGTGGCCGCCGCTAGTTGCTGTTCACAAGTAATTTGGATGAAAACTCAGCTAAAGGATTATGGATATATCTTCAACAAGATCCCTATTTATTGTGATTCAAAAAGCGCAATTGCAATAACTGAAAATCCTGTTCAGCATTCCAAAACGAAACACATAGATGTCAGGTACCATTTTATCAAAGACCATGTTGAGAAGGGAACGATAGAAATGCACTTTGTACCAACAGAACTAGAACTTGCTGATCTTTTCACAAAACCTTTAGATGAAAAGAGGCTCAATTTTCTAATCAGCAAACTAGGAATGTTGAATCCTTAAGACATTGAGGGGGAGTTCGTGTTCTTGTTTATTTAAATCTATGATCATATCCTAACACACTAGGACCCAAGTGCCATTGGGTACCAAAATCTGCTTAATCTGTTTTGCAGGTTTATCATGTGTTGTACTGACTTGTAAATTCATACTACACACATGACTGAAAACAGAAGAGAAGCAGTAGATTTTTTTTTTTGAAGAATATTTGTACCATTAAGGGGGAGACAAAGAACTATGGCTTCTAAACATCTCAGTTTAGAACCCGTGCTTCAATGAAAATGGTTTCTAAACATATCAGTTTAGGACCCGCACTTAAAAGCGACTTTGGTTTCTGAATACATCAATTCAGGACCCGTGCTTCAATGTTTTTGGCTTTTGGACATATCAGTTCAAAACCCGTTCTTCAAAGACAATGGCTTCTGAACAATTCAGTTCAGGACCCATACTTCAAAGACTAAGACCTCTAAACAAATTAGTTTAGAACTCACACTTCTTAGGTAATATCCTTAACTGTTATATCTTTTTAATTCAAGGAACAAGTAGTGAAAGGTAACATTGGATTATATTTTGTTTCTACTACTTTGAAAACTTGAAACTTTACAAATTTAATTCAATGACATGAAATTTTCAATCTTCACTCAATGAATTAAATGTGTGCTAAAAGACGCTTTTACAAGAAACTTTGTATTATCTGAGTTGGATCTGCTTCAATTTTCACCTCTGAAATAATCGAAAGGTCAGCAAAACATGAATGAAATTATGCTGAATGCTCAAAGTTATGTGAATCTGGATATATATAGAATATAATGCTCAAAAAGCCTATATGTCATAATGATGGATGGTAATGAAAATATGGGAGAAGCACTATGTTTTAGAACCAAGTGATTGAGATATCATTCATATTTTGTGATGGAAATCCGAACTTATTTAGAACATCATTTAGTTTGAAAGTTTGTACCTGTGGCCTTTCTGGTTTGGGAGAATAAGTCCTAAGGGGTGCTCGACACCTAGTCCCTAAGATCAAATGGTCTGGGATCGGCTGACCCAAATCCTGCTATAGAACCAGACAGAAAGCCATGTTCTACTGGTACAATGGGTTTAAGATATATCGATGTGGCCTTTCTGGTTTGGGAAATTAAGTTCTAAGGGGTGCTCGACACCTAGTACCTAAGGCCAACTGGTCTGGGATATGCTAACCCAAATCCTGCTATAGAACCAGATAGAAAGTCATGTTTAACGATGTATCTTATTCTTACTAAACTCTTTGATTAAAATATGCCAATATGCACAAATCAAAAGATGCCAATGTGCACAAAATCAAAAGATGCAAATGAGCACAAACGAAAAGATGCCAATGAGCACACATCTCTTGAAACTTGGGAAAATACAAAATCGCGATAAACCCGTAAATTTGTGAAAATCCTGATTTTGTTCAAATAGTGTGAGTAGAGCAGAGTATTCTTATATGTTTTAGAAATGCATACGCTTTATGCTAATCATATTTCACATGCTAGCCCACCAAATAGATTTAATAAAGGGGTTGAAACTGAACATTTTTAACTTGATATACAATGATGATTTGTTCTTGAATCCAAACACATGCATTTGATTTCATTTGATTGAAAAATCTGTTAAATTTCATTAAGTTGAATTTCTTTTGTAAAGTTTTCAAATGATCAAATGTTTGTAGTTATAAAATGAAATTCAATGAATTTTATTTTCCTTGTGTAAATTTGTTTTAAAATTTGTGCTACAATTTCAAATACTGTACGTTATTGAAATATATGCATACTTTCAGGGGGAGAAAATAAATTGTTCCATAATTCTTATTTTGAGGGGGAGCAAGGTTATTCTGAAAGGAGGAGATTGTTAGCAATACACAAAAACACGACTGAAATTGAAAATGGTTTTCGATGATTATGATGCTCACCATCATCGAAAAAGGGGGAGAAAAGTTTAATTTCAATTTCATGTCAAAGAGCTTTCAAATCAAAGATATTTCAAGTCTAAGATTCGTGAACAAAGACTGAAGATTAGGGGGAGAAGGATCATGTGAAGTCCAAATGTTGTTGAATTTGGTTATCTTAGTTCTGAGTGGTTATCGGAATGCGCTTACACCTAAAAGTTCAACAATGTGGATGGTTTCACATCTTTCTGATCCAAACTCTAATCGTTTCTGATTTATCTTGTTCCGAATTGATGGTTCTATATAAAGATATGAAATCCATGTTCAAGACTTGAAGACAATCTGTTGAAGATTGTATTGAAGAAGGTTGACTTTTCAAAGAAAAAGACAATGACCTTTCATGTTTGTCTGAAGATTCTTCAAAGTTGAGTTCTTAAAGAGTGTCAAAGCATATAGTTCTCCGTGAACTAGTGGAGATAAAGCTATTTGAAGATGGTTTGATAGAGTGTCTGTTTGAGAAGATTGACTTTACAAAGAGCTGAAGACTGCTGTCATATTTTTTTTAAATCTTGAATCCAAAGGGGGAGATTGTTAGAGCATTGTTGTATTCAAGATTTACTGTAAAGTCAATGTACTGTATTAGTTAGTTGTGCCTTTATACCTTGTATGTTATGGGTATAAATAGGCATGTCTAGTTCTTAGTTTAAAATGAATCTAGATCCCTTTAGGAACAACTTGATCATTTTGTCATTTACACTTTGAAGATCAATATATGGATGACTTGTGTACTCTAGATTTTCTCTCTACATCATTCTTGATTTCTTGCTAGATTTGGGATTTCACAGTATGCTGAACATGTCCTCCTAAACTCTGGTAACACCATCAGAGTCTCTGGCTTTCATCCCAGAACTCTGACAAAGTAGGTAGGTAGGTCATGTCAACAGAGTCTCTGATGAAAATCTCAGAACTCTGCCAGCATAAGTTTTCAATATTTTCTTGTTTCTTTTGGTCTCAAATCTGTTTCTTTGAAACTCCTTTGTGAATAATTTGTGTCAAATCTTTCAAAAGTTGCTCAAATCAAGGGGGAGCTGAAAAGAAAAATCTTTGAATAAACTCAACGTTTTAGGGGGAGCTTAAAAAGAATATAAGCATTGTTTAAGGGGGAGCAAGTCAAAAAAATTCAAATCTTCTTGGGCAACTAAAACCTACGTGGTAATTTTTCATTGGGCAACTAACCACTAGCTGTTTCCACGTTCTACCGTACCAAACGTTCCACTATATGACACTCAAGTGTCTACAGTACCTACGATGGTTATCCCAACCACATTCTTTTTAGTATAAATACCCGTTTGATTTACCCACTTCATTTCTTACGCTTTTTGAGTATTTAAATCTTCATTCTTCCCTCCTTTGAGCAAAATATCTTCTTGTGTTCTTCAACCTTAAACCCTGCAACAATGGCAAACCAAGAAAACTCTGCTGAATCGAGCAGAATCGTTCTAGTGGATCAAATCATAATCGAACCCTATGAGTTTGTCGATAACAACTATCCATTCTCTGCAAACCCTGCAAATTTCGAACCCATCTATCATATGTTTGTCGAGTTCTTTTGATGTTCCGAGTTGTGCTTAGCCCTAACAAAGTTCGATAATGTTGTACCCCAACTCTATGTCCAACAATGGTGGACAACTTGTCAGTACATCGAGGAACACAAAGGAATCATGGGAAAGGTCGATGCTGGTGCTAATGGTGGTGCAGGGACGATTCGTATTCGCCCCAAAACTCTCAGAAGAGTTTTTGGAATGAACACCCCTGTGGAACTAGGAGTTCCTGCATATGAGAACCCACCAAAAGTTCCAGTTCTACTGGAGTTCATCAAGTTCTTGGGATATAATGACGAATTGACCAAGATAGGCGACTTCAAGAGAGGAAAACTACCACCAGTGGGGAACTTTATGTTCTCCACACTCAACATAACCTTGATGTGCAAGAGTGGAAGCTAAGACCAAGCAAGCACAGAGATACTGCAGATTATGTATGGTCTGTACTTTAACAGACACTTTGACTATGCCACCATCTTATACAAAGAGCTGCTAAACGTGGTGAATCTGAAGACAAATGCTCTAGCAAGGGGAAAGAAAGTGGGTCAAGACAGAAACCTCAAGAATATCATATTTCCCACGCTAATCAGCCTTGTCATCAGAGAAGCGTTCGAAGCTCTGCAACTAACACAGCAAGGAGCCCCAACTCCTGGATGGGTGATGTCACAGTTCAGACCAACTATCTCTGGTACGTATCCTCATACTCGTAGAGTCCCTAGGACAATGCTTGATCTTATCCACCCACAACATATTTCTCTGCAAAACTATAGACAAGCTGCCCAACCTCAAGATCCTGAGGTGGAATCCCTAGCTTACTTAGGTTCAGAGCCCTCATTAGAGTCGAGCAGTGAGGAGGTAGTGGAAGTCAAACCAGAGGTAAGAGCACCTAGAGAAGGGTCTTCCTCAGAGATAGAAAAGGAGGAAGAGGTAGCCAAGGATAGAGTATCCTAAGAGGAGGTTGTCCAAGAGGGAGTTAGGGATACTACAGAGAAAGGAGCAGAGAGTTCGTCCTCCTCTGGTAGTGGTGAGACAGAGAACTCTGAGAGTGAATTCGATTCTTCTAACCCCATAGGAGCCGAGGGAAATGCGAGCCAAAAAAAGATGTTCATTCGAACACACATGTGCGATTTTCTTCCCCACCCCCCGTGCTACCACACAACCTATCCATGGTCATCAAGCCCAAATGGATATTGAAATAGAGGTGCATACCTAGAATCCAAACCAGCCAAACCCATCAGAGGCAGCTCTTCATGCCTCTGGTGTGCACGAAACAAGGGAATCCCTTTTTATTAATGATGTCCAATCGCCCCAGGATATCGATAGGAAAAATCCATAAGTTGGAGTCTCTGTTGCTCACATAGATGACACCCAAACTAGCCCAGAGATCTTTAAGATCTCACGTAGTCAATGTCCAACTCAGGGACATTAGTTAGACCTAGTGGCACAAGGGAAAACCTTCCTTGATCGCAGGACTACCCATCACATCAGATTCCCTTCTCCTGAACCTGAGCAAGAAGAGGAAACTCTGATCAGAACACCCCGAGATGATTCTCCGTAAAGGGAACATCAAGGACAGGGTGGAAGTACTCCTAGAATCAACGTCAATACAATTCTGACAGGAGGCGCCTCTGGACTCGAGGCAGAACTGGATCCATGTGTTGGAACCAATGTTACCCTTTCTGACATTGTCACCAAATCAGAGTTCAAAGGCTTCTGAGACAATATCTGTTTGCCCCAAGTATACAATATGTAAAAGTATTGAAAATATCACAAGTCAGAACACCACCAGAGATCCAGCAGAAGACTTAGAAGAAAATCAAGCAGAAGACCATCAGAGCTCGACAGAGCTCTGGCAGAACCATCAGAGCTCGACAAAGCTCTGGCAGAAGACTTCTTCTGTTCTACTAAAAGAACTATTCACCAGAAGACCATCAGAGCTCTGGCGTAAGAGCTCTGGTGAATGAAGACCTCTGTGAAGCTTAAGTCTCGTAGAAATCTCTAAGTGTTAGACACGTATCCGTACTTTCCACGTAAGCCCAAAAAGGACGGAGACACACTTTCTACGTGTCACCTCAGGGTTAGATAGTACACTATCTTCACTTTATCAGGCTATAAATAGAAGGGTAGTGGAACGCAGAATTGTAAGCTTTTGGAAGAATTGTTTTCCATATTTGAGAGAGCACACACTACAACATTCCATAGCACTACCACTGTACGATTTGTTTCTTGAGAGATTTCAGAATACACACACTTGAACATGTTCTTGGTGTTATTCAAATATCAATATACGAGCAACTTATTTACTTGATCTTGTTATCATTTACTGTTCACTATTGATACTCTCTGTTACATTATCGTTTACACAATCACTCGTATTTAATAGCTTTATATTATGCTTCCGTTATCTGTGTTTATGCTATTTATATGAGAAAACTTGAATCTAGGAACCTACAATTGGTATCAGGGCAGATTGATTTGCTCAAATCAAACGATCCAATCTAACCAGGTTGATTCATAGTTGTTGATTGTGTTTGTCTTCAAAAGCTTCATAGTATACTTTGTTCTTACTGTTCAAAGTTTAAAACAAGTTTTCAGAGTTCCTTAATCCTTGTTTAAAGCTTTCTAGTTAGTCTGAATATCTTCTCTACTCAAGTTACTGTTCCATTAGTTACTGTTCATCTTCTTTCAGTTTAAAACCCTTTAAAATCTTTCAAAAACTCCGTACTCTATTTTCTGAAAAGATGGCTAATAACAACATCAATGCTATCTACACAGCTGGTTCTCTGACCAAACCTCCTACTCTTCTGAGAGATGAATATCCTCAATAGAAGATTAGGATGGTTAACTTCTTTGATGGAATGGATAGAGACCTCATGCGATCTGTCACAAGTGGACCATTCCAACCTATGGTTTTGGTTCCTCGTGTACCCTCTACAGAAACTACTGCTGAGGTTCCAGCTCACTTCGAGGTTAAAATCACTGGGTTTACTGATGAAGAAAAGCTAAAATGGAAAATGACCTCAAGGCAGTTAGACTTCTGTTATCCCAAATAACAAGTAATATGAATCAAGATGTGTACAAATCTCTGGTCATCTCTCATTAGAATCAAGATCACAATACAAGAAGTAGAGAGAAAAACTCACAAAGAGTTTACAAGATGTATCTTTCAAAGTGTTAGTAAAAATAGAGAAATCTAGGCTATTTATACCTAGGACTAACATTTACAATTTGAACCCTCAACTTGAATACAATTGTAAAATTGACACTAACATTCTCCCCCTTTGTATTCAAGTGGGCCAAGTAAGTTTTAACCTCGAAGTAACTCTGGAGGAATGTATCTCTTTCTGATCCCAAAGATGATTTCAAATCTTCTTAGTGAATCACTGTAATCCAGTCGATCTTGCAAAGCATTCAAGGCGTTGTTGATCAAGACTTTCTCCTTCTCCTTCAGAGGTACCTTTCTTTGTTCATCCAATCTTAGTTTTTCATTCAGCCGAATCTTGATCATATTGAGCGTCCCATCAGAAAACAGATTTACTTCAATCAGCCTCAAGAACTTCTTCTTCTTTTGCCCGTTGTGATAAACGATACCGAACTCTGGTTTTTCCAACAAGGTATAATGAGGAATACGTTGTATGTCGGGTAGGTTTCTGTTTGGCCTTCTTTTGTTAACTCTGATTTGATTACTTTCCAAAGCCATTTGAAAATCGGTTAAGTATGAGAGGTTGATCAAATTCTTCATGAATCGTTTTAATGCTTGATAGGCTTCAGAGTAAGTAATGTCTTTCTTCGACATTCGTGCAAGAATATCATACAGTCTGAAGAAGTCTGCACAGGTTAGGGATTTGAAGTATGCTTCACTGAAATTCCACTCTTTTTCATCTGATCTGAAGACGTAGAATCTCGGATAAAAGACATTCAGAATCTTTTCTGATTCTATCTTCACAAGCTTAACAATCTCTTTATCTGTTCTGACCAATCTGAGCGCTTGATCTTTGTCATTCAACATGTATAAGTATTCAATATGATTCTTGTGTGGAAACTTTTCAATTGAATACAACTTTACCTTGTCGATTGGCTGAACCTTTTTCACGAACAAATCACCCCTTATATCTTCTTGGAATGGAGTAATAATTCTTGTTCGATGATTACCTCTGAAAATCAGTGCTTCTCTATCCACCAACATCTGAAGGATTCAAATGAATTGATTTGGCTTACAAAGTTGACTTTCTCATTTTCCAAATTGGTATGCTCAGAAAGAAGAATATTCTCAAGATCTACCACTTTCTTTGAGAGTCTGATACACTTTTGATCAATCTTTTGTTTTGAATCAAAGATACTCTTTGTTGATTTAGAAAACTTTTTGATCAAACCATGTTCAATCCTAATAGTTTCCTTTTTCACCTCGTCATTGAAACTAGAAGATATTTCCTTAAAAGTAGTTGAGAAAATAGTTGAAAGGAGATCATTTTCATAATCATATTTGATCCTTTGTTCAGCAAGAGAGATTTCCAATTCAACAATTTTCCCTTCAAGAACTAATGTAGGAACATATTTCTTTGTTTCAAAAACTTGGTTGTTGACTGGCTTTGTAGCACAAATGTCAAAGTAGTTATTTGGAAGTGGTTTATTTAGATTGTTAAGAATCTTCAACGTCTCATTAGTATAACAAAATGGAAGTTGTATATGAGTTGTTAAAGCTCTTTTTCTATGTTCCTATTCTTGTGTTTCCTTATCACCAGTCTAATGGATTTCAAAATCTGGCCAATAGCTTGCATACTTTAGACATTCGAATTTATACAATGTCGGTAATTCAATGATAGCTTTGGTCAGGCATTTTGGGTTTTCATAACCAAGTCCCCAATATTTATTAACATTGCTTACCAATCTTGGCTTGTTCAGAAAAATTGTTTGATCAGTTTGATCTCTCAAATACAGCTTCTTTTCCAAATTTTCAATTTTGTTTAAAAATTCTAAATTCTTGTCTGAAAGATTTGTCAATGAAAATTCACTTTCTTTATTATTTGATTCTAAATCTTTAATTTGCTTGTTCAATTCAGATAATTGAAAATCAAGGTTTAACTTTTCTGATTCAAATTGATTATGTTGAGCTTTGAGATTTTTGATTTCAGAACATTTGTCTTTTATCTCAAATTCAGCATTATCAAACTGTTGTTTTAACTCACTATTCTTCTTTCTTTCGTTTTGTAGAACTTCTGTTAACTTTTCAACACTTGGTGTCATTACTTCAAATTCACGAAATAAATTAAAATAACCTTCTTCAGAACATGCTAATTTATTTAGTGTGTCATTCAGTTCATTACGCAGATTTATGACTTCTTGATCTACTGATTCAGGTAAAGGAAAAGAATTTACCTGTGATGTAGTGTCTGATTTATCCTCATCGTCAGAATCGAATTCTTCTTGACACATATGTTGGTTCCCGTTTTGTTTAAACAAGATTATCAGATCTATTAGTTCAAGTTTAAGTATGATGCGGAAGCGTATTTGAAGAACTAACAGATATGTTTGATAGATTTAGAACACAATATAAATAAACAGTGAACAAGAAATAATATCTCAAAGTTTACTGAATATATATATATCAAGAACAGATTCAAGAACAGTGAGTAAGCAAAGCTTTAAAACAGATATGACTCTCAAAGTATATAAGCTATATGTTCTTAATGTTTTTCTCTCTTAATTCTCGATTAGGAAGAACTCAACATGAGTCTTCCTTATATACTACTCTAAGGGACCATAAAGCATAAGCTACTATTCAGAACGGACGGTATGAATAGTTGGAAGGGTGGCATGAACAGTTGGATGTGTTGTATTGCATTTAACGCAGCAGACCTCTATTATGTACTAAGCCCTATTGAATCCAATCAGAGTTTGACACGTTGAATTTGGACAGGGCATGCTACCATGCAAGTTGATGAATAGGTTCAGAAACAGTAGCAAGATATTATAAATATCTTTGAAGTCTTTGTTGAAGACCGCAGAGGCTCTGTGAAGTGTCACAGAGGTTCTGCGGTTTGGTCCTTTGTAGAGCAGTCTTCACCGGATTCCGTGTCTTTGGTCTTCTTTGCGCGTATGACAGATCTTCTGTAGGATGCCTCTTTTAGCTTCTGTAGCTTCTTGACCTTGATCTCTCGGTAAGTTCGGCAGAGCCTCTGTAAGAGGGTTTCTTCACTTGGCCTATTTTTCACTACTTCTAAATACTTCTATGATTAGGAAGATTGAAGCTAACAATCTCCCCCTAAGTAGTGAAAAATAAAAAATTGAACTTGAGTTTAGTTAGGCTAAGTTAGATAAGACAGAGGTTAAACAATACCTCGAAAGTTCTTTCATTCAGAAATATGCCAGAGGCATTTTACATTTGAGTACAATGAAAGATAGACTTTGACTTGGTTTGCAGAGATTTGAGGTTTGAGAATCAGATTTTGGCATCTTTGAAATCGTTGTAGCTTCTTTTGTCTCTTCCGATTCTTCTGATCTCTTTGTAGAAACTGATGCAGAGTTCTCTTAGGCGGATTGTGGCATCAATCTCTCTGATGAAAGTATCTGCAGCATCTCTATTCATTTTCTATGTATCTCTGTATTTTACAAGGCTTGCTCTGAACTTGTTCAGAGTACTAGTTGCGTACTTCTGACAGTCCATGCACACAAACAGTTTGACTTCGCCTTGTGGGTTTTGAAATACTAACCTGAATCTTGGTTCTGTAATGATTGAGTTGGGCACGGCGTCGGGTGGGCAGCGATCCTCTGGTGGTCGTAAATTCAGATGTTTGAGACCAAGATCCTTTCCCAGTTGAAAATCTATCATACTGTAGATCAGAAGCTTTTCCCTCATTGCTTTTCTCAACACTTGATAGGCTCTGGTGTTTGGCTCTGTGTTGTAGTTGTCCTTTGTCCATTGCAGAAGTTCAGGTAGATCATAGGGATTCAGATTCCTTATGTCAGCATCAGCGAAGGTGGTTTCTGAATTGTTTACCCTTTTGACTCTGTAAAGATTGTACCTGACTCTTGGATAGGTTCTTGTGAAGGAGAATCTGCAGAAGATTACCTTTTTTATTTTATTAATTGAGAAGACTTTTGCTTTGGTTCTTGGCTTTGTTCTGCTGAAGATGTTCTCAAATTCTTCTCTGATGTTCGGATTTGTGATTTGGTCTGTTGGATGGAGGTTCTGAAAGGGTTGTTTGTAGAGATATTTGTACACCACTTCTTCCATTTCTTCGTATGTTGGACCATGTGGTGGTACTCGTCTTCTGAGACTCTCCATCTGTTGAACAACTTCTGCAGCTCTTCCCGATAGAGGAATGTCTGATAGAGGCTTCAATCAATATGCCCAGTCCTCTTCTTCAGGCTTTGGAGTTTGAAAGTGTTGGGTCACCGAAGATTTGAAATTGACTCACCGATGTTTCCTCTAAATCTTACTTAGAATATTTTAGCATGGTTCTTTGTAATGACTTGTACAAGATAGCAAATGTTTGGTGAAGTCAAAGATCAACCAAAGTCAAGATTGAAGATTCTCTCATTGTGGAAGTGAAAGATCTTTTCTCAACACATACAAGTCATTGTCCACCGTTGTTGTTCCCACACATCGGTGGACATTTCTCCACCGAAATCTCTCTCTGTTTCGGCCAAAGAATCCCACCAATGGAAGTCCAATTTCGGTGGGATCTCAAAGATGGTTCTCTTCAAAGATGTGTTCTCAAAGATGATTTTCTTCAATGATGTGTCACATATTTCAAAGATGGTTTTCTTCAAAGATGTGTCACATATCTCAAAGATGCTTTTCTTCAAAGATGTGTCACATATCTCACATACTTTCATCGGTGGTGGAATCCTTGAAGACAAAATGAGAAGCAAAATTATTATGAGACAAAATTAAAGTTGCCAAGAATCATCCCACCGATGATGATGCTTAAATCGGTGGGATCCTTTGTCAAAAGATTTTCTTTGAAGAAAATATCAAGTCTTAGTGATATTGTCTTGGAAGACACACCAAGAGATCTGCATGGCATTATTCCTATTTCCAATGAAGATGTCCTTTCAGCATGGGTCTTACTCCTTGTTTCAAGGAAAAGGTAATTGTGTCTTATCACCTTTTCAGAAGTCCATTGGTTCTAAGCAAGTAACTTGAGGATAATAGTACCAAGCATTTAATGCTTAGTACACTCATCCTCACTATAAAAGGAAGACCTCTCCATGCAGAAGATAAGGACTTACATCTTGAGATACTTGAAGATTACTGTGTGCTCTAAGATTGTACGTGAACAGGAGGATTTCTCTCAGTCCAAGAAATCTCCATATTACTAAAAACTTCATAGCTTTGTTCTAAGTGCTCTTAGTTATTTTGTTTAGTATACTTTGTGAAAGATTGTTAGAATAGTTTATCTGTTCTTTTCCGCAACAGTCTTAAGTTTCTATGTGTAATTCTTGTTGAAAGATTTTCAATAATAGAATTAAAATTGTGAAAATTTTGAGTATTGTATTCAACCCCCCCCCCCCCCCCCCCCCTTCTACAATACTTGTTATAGCCATCTGGGACTAACAAGTGGTATCAGAGCAGAAAGTTTAATTTCAATAAACTAGATCTGCGATGGCTGCCTCATCATCTTCAACTGTTGAAAACTCTTTTCAAAACAACTTTTCTGAAAACGGCTCTATAGCCAAACCTCCCAAGTTTAATTCCAACAACTTTTCTTTGTGTAAAAGCCGGATGTTGCTTTACATGGAAGGAATGGATAGTAGATATCCAACCATTCTCAGTGAGGGACCCATAGTCCCTAAAGTTTGGTCTCGCTATGAAACCAAGAAATCAGGTAAGAAAGTTGTTGACAAAGATGATTCTGATGATTCCTCTGATGAAGAAAAATCTATTGCTACTCGTCTTTACATTCTTAAAAATCCTAAGAAATATACTGATGAGGAAAAACGGTTTGTGTCTCTTGATTCTAAAGTTAGAACTATCATTGCTCTCTCTCTTCCTGATGAAGTGTACCACTCTCTGGTAAATCTCTCTACTGCCAAAGAAATGTGGTCCACTTTGTGTGTTTTGTACGAAGGTACAAATGAAGTTAAAAAGAGCAGAAATATTTCTCTTGTTAGAAATTATGAACTCTTTTCTTATGTGAAAGGAGAATCTCTCTCCATCTACTATAACCGCTTTAACAGTCTTCTTAATGATTTAAAGTTGTTAGGTAGAGTGTATGACAATGAGGAAATCTTGTGCAAATTTATGGACTGTCTTCCTGGTTTTTGGGAAAACATCTGCACTTGTATAAAGACAACCAAGGATCTGGATCATATGCCTCTTACTGTTCTTTATGGAACTCTTTTCAACTATGAGCAGACGAAGCTGCAAAGGTATATAAAGAGCTCTTCTCTAGCTCTCCTAAGTGACTCTTACAAAAGGACTAAGTGTATTCCAAGAATCCCCTACCCATCTGACTCTGATCATGATTGTCAAGAAGATCCCAATGATCATTCGGAGGCATATCTTAGTGATGCTGAGGATGAATATGAGGAAACTTCAATTGATAAATTAACTGATGAAATGGCCATGTTGGATGGGTATTCTAAATCCAAATCCTACCACCCTTCTAGAAAATCTAAGTCTCTCTCCAAACACTCTTCTTTGGACAAATCTAATGAGGAATGTTTTAACTGTGGTAAAAAGGGTCATTTTGCTTCTGAGTGTAGAAGTAAACATGTTGATAGAACCAAAACCTCTTCCTCAGACCGATTTTCCTCAAAATCGGGAAGATCCAAATATGATTCCCAAAAGTTCAACCAATCTTTCTCTTCTGCAGATTCTGACAGGGCTGAAAGATACAAGGAGAAATACAAGAGAGAAAAGGAAAGAAATGAAAAACTTGTCAGAAAAGCAAAGGGTCTGCCTGCTAAAACTCAAGATTTGGCAGATGAACCCACATCTGAAAGCGAATGACTCCTCAACTGCTCTTGTATCAGCTAAGTGCTTTTCCTACTCTTCACAGGTACATACTATGTGTTTCATCTATCTTTTATGAATCCTCCTATTTCAAATTCTTTTGGATATGTGTCCATGAATTCTGCCGACACATCTGAAGACTTAAAATATGGAATATTTTTTAAAGGCTAGTCTCTGGGTGCTGATTCTTTCTTGAAAATAAATTCTTCAAATCTTTCTAAAAACTACCTGTGTGACTTCCTCTACCGATTTTCTTCCCAGATCTGTGTGTCTCAAAATGTCCAATTCAAGGAAAAAGATTTTGGTCCTCCCAAATTTTGAAAAAGGAATTTTAGGTGTTGCACCCCAAATCTTTGATTCCTCATCAAACTCTTTGAGGACATTTTTTTAAAGGAAAAATAAGGAAAAATATCACAATTCTAAAAAGATCTTTCTTTATAGAAAATGATATATCTGTGGTGATGTTTCTCATTTTGCCATAATCTGTCCAAAAGAAAGAATTAATCTGTGTAATACCAATTCTTTCTCTTCTAACCCAAAAGGACCCACCACCAAATGGGTACCTAGAAAATAAATTCTTTGTGTTTGCAGTTTTTGAGCTGGACAGATGGATCTATGTGGACAAGTGAGAAAGTTGACAAAATCTTCAAGATCATCATACTTCTCTCTATACATCTCATCCTCAAAGTTGTCCTACCCAATGATCTACCCACCGAAACCACATCCATAAGTCTACTTCCGTAGAATTTGTTATTACTATTATTATTATTATCATTTTTGTTATTATTATTATTATTATTATTATTATTATATATAATAATGTAAGAATAATATATATATACTAATAATAATGAAAATAATAATAATAATGATACAACCTTTTTTTGATGACACGTATGCATCCTTAAACATTGCATGCATTTCTCTTCTTTTCTTGACCATCTTTATCACCTCCTTTTCTTTCATTTTCAAGAAACCACTCAACCGAACCTGCATGCTCTTCCACCGAAATTGCAACTTGTAGCAATTAATTCCCAAGGACACCACCCCATTTTTTTAAACACACACCACCGATTCCAAACCTTTCCATCTTGCAATGCACCAAACCTTCCCACCGATTCCAAACCTTTCCACCGATTCCTTCTTTTCAATTTTTTTACCGAAGACAATCACCCACCGAACATCACCCCTAACACAAAATATTCCACCACCTTTACTCCTGCAACCAAATGGACCAAAGATCACCCCATAGATCAAATCATCGGTGATCAACAAGCAGGTGTCCAAACACGTAGAGGAGTTGGAAATATTTGTCTCTATGTGAATTTTCTCTCTCTTATTGAACCCAAGAAGATTGATGAAGGTTTTACAGATCCATGTTGGATCACTGCCATGCAAGAAGAACTTTCTCAATTTGAGAGAAACAAAGTTTGGAGATTGGTTCCCAGACCCCGAACGAAGACAATCATTGGAACCAAATGGATCTTCAGGAATAAAATGGATGAAGATGGTACAGTTATCAAAAATAAGGCCAGAGTGGTTGCTCAAGGATACCGACAGGAAGAAGGCATTGTTTATGATGAAACTTTTGCCCCTGTTGCAAGACTTGAAGCAATAAGAATCTTTCTGGCTCATGCTGCCTACCGAAATTTCAGAGTCTTTCAAATGGATGTCAAAAGTGTCTTCCTCAATGGGGAACTTGCAGAGGAAGTCTATGTGAAACAACCTCTTGGTTTTGAAGACCCAGCTCATCCAGACTATGTGTACAGACTAAACAAAGCTCTCTATGGTCTCAAGCATGCTCCACGTGCTTGGTATGACAAGAGCCAACTTCCTTCTAAAGCATGGATATTCCACAGGTAAAATTGACAATACTCTCTTCATCAAGGAGACCTCAGGTAATCTTATTCTTGTCCAAATATATGTTGATGACATCACATTTGGTGCCACTGATGTGTCACTATGTGATGAGTTTGCTTCTCTCATGATGAGTGAATATGAGATGAGCATGATGGGAGAACTTACATTCTTTTTGGGCCTTCAGGTCAAACAATCTTCAGAAGGGATTTTTATAAACCAAAGTAAATATATTCGTGACCTTCTGAAGAAATTCAACCTTTTAGATAGCTCTCCTATGAAAACTCCCATGGCACCACCTTTAAAACTCAATGCTGATCTAAAAGGTGAATCTGTGGATGTTACTCTTTGTAAAGGAATGATTGGTTCCCTTCTGTACTTAACTGCTAGCAGACCGGATATTATGTTTGCTACTTGTCTATGTGCCCGTTATCAAGCCAATCTAAAAGAATCACATTTGAAGGTTGTAAAACGGATTTTCCGGTATCTCAAGGGTACCTTGCACGGGTTTTGAACTAATTGGGTATTCAGATTCAGAGTATGCAGGTTCCCAGATTGATAGAAAGAGTGCCACAGGTAGCTGCCAACTTCTTGGTGGAAAATTAGTCAGCTGGTCCAGCAAGAAACAAAACTCAGTTTCAACTTCAACTGCTGAGGCTGAATATGTAGCTGGTGGAAGTTGTTGTGCCCAGATCCTGTGGATGAAGAATCAACTAAGGGACTATGCTCAAATCTATTCCAAAGTCCCAACTCTGTGTGATAACTCAAGTGCAATAGCTATTGCAAACAATCCAGCTCTTCATTCCAGATCAAAGCACATAGATATCAGATATCATTTCATCAGGGACCACATCTCCAAAAGTGACATTGAGCTACACTTCATTCCTGCAGATCTTCAGCTTGTTGATCTGTTCACCAAACCCCTAGATGAAGCCAGATCACACCACCGAACAGCTCTCGGTTGTGTTCTCTACCAACAAATTCCACCGAACCAAAGAGCATCTCTACCGATCCCTATCCACTACTCTCACCAGAACCTACTTTCTATGTGTCATCTCCTCATCCCATTCCTTCTTCCATCACATTTCACTCTTGGACAACAACCCAACTCTCCTTTTCTCTAAACCCACATACTACAAACTCTTCCACAAATTTAATCCCAAATAATTCTACTAAAAAATCCTCAAACTCAATCTGTGTGGGTCATCAAAAATTGGAAGATGAAATTCCAATCTTTTATTCACTTTGAAGATTTTCTCCACCCTATTCTGAATATGTCATAGAATTCCACCGAATTTTTGTCCAACTCTTGCAAAATTTCGGTGGGAATGATAAAATTTAAAAAAAAAATTATACCGATTTTCCTACCGAAATTAGCCAATTTTCGGTGGGATCTCCTTAGTTTTCGGTGGAGAAGCAAAAAAAAAATTCAAAAAAAAAATCAAAATTTTTTTTGACCACACCACCGAAATTTCGGTGTTTGGCCTCCAAATTCGGTGGTTATGAGAAAAAAAAAATCAAAAAAAAAATTGTTTACCATGCCACCGACCACACCACCGAAATTTCGGTGGTTGGCCCCCAAATTCGGTGGTTATGAGCACACACACACACAAAAAAAAATCGGTGTTTCCAATTGTTTGTGGTGTTTCTTCTCCGTCGTACGCTGAGGGGGAGAAACCATCCGAGGGGGAGCAATATCAGCGTCCAACTCGATCAACACCAACCTTCTTTACTCGTTTTCAGCGTCCAACTCGGAAAAATGAGGAAATCGGGCGGACCGGTCATGAGGAAGCACATCAGTCCGGGCGGATCTAACTGAGGGGGAGAAACACAAAACCGACTTATCTACTGAGGGGGAGCAAAACAAAGACAAAGGATGATGATGCTGAACAGGAAGTGCTGAAGATGCCAAGAGAAAGAGAAAATGCAAGAGATTGGCAAAAGCATCCTGAGGCTGATTCACTCAAACTCAACCCTCCTCAAAGATTGTCACTATAATGGATGTGTCTCCTATCAAAACCCACAGACTCACTTGGCTGAAATCTTTTGAAGTAAATGGATGACTTGAAGATTTGGAACATCTGAAGAAAAGCAAAAGTGCCTGAAAGATAAAGTTCTCCAACACATCAATAGGCTGCTAATCAAAATGAAGAATCCTCAAGCCAGACACAAGCTTCAACTTGCCCCTCCAAAGATGCAAGTAATATTCATTCAGTTCATATTGTTTATACTTCTTTCATTTTCCTTTCAATTATTTGTACATCTATACTTTTTTTATTTTTTCTTACTTGTAAATATCATACACACACAAATCCATAAAAGACAAAATAGATCAAAAAAAAATGGTCTACGTGAAAAGAACCCAAAAAGAGTAAAAAGGGTCAAAATGCAATTTTATTCAGATACTCTTCAATATTCTAAGTATGGAGCTCAAATTCAAATAGAGGGAGATTGTTGGGTCACCGAAGATTTGAAATTGACTCACCGATGTTTCCTCTAAATCTTACTTAGAATATTTTAGCATGGTTCTTTATAATGACTTGTACAAGATAGCAAATGTTTGGTGAAGTCAAAGATCAACCAAAGTCAAGATTGAAGATTCTCTCATTGTGGAAGTGAAAGATCTTTTCTCAACACATACAAGTCATTGTCCACCGATGTTGTTCCCACACATCGGTGGACATCTCTCCACCGAAATCTCTCTCTGTTTAAGCCAAAGAATCCCACCAATGGAAGTCCAATTTCGGTGGGATCTCAAAGATGGTTCTCTTCAAAGATGTGTTCTCAAAGATGCCTTTCTTCAAAGATGTGTCACATATTTCAAAGATGGTTTTCTTCAAAGATGTGTCACATATCTCAAAGATACTTTTCTTCAAAGATGTGTCACATTTCTCACAGACTTTCATCGGTGGTGGAATCCTTGAAGACAAAATGAGAAGCAAAATTATTATGAGACAAAATTAAAGTTGCCAAGAATCATCCCACCGATGATGATGCTTAAATCGGTGGGATCCTTTGTCAAAATATTTTCTTTGAAGAAAATATCAAGTCTTAGTGATATTGTCTTGGAAGACACACCAAGAGATCTGCATGGCATTGTTCCTATTTCCAATGAAGATGTCCTTTCAGCATGGGTCTTACTCCTTGTTTCAAGGAAAAGGTAATTGTGTCTTATCACCTTTTCAGAAGTCCATTGGTTCTAAGCAAGTAACTTGAGGATAATAGTACCAAGCATTTAATGCTCAGTACACTCATCCTCACTATAAAAGGAAGACCTCTCCATGCAGAAGATAAGGACTTACATCTTGAGATACTTGAAGATTACTGTGTGCTCTAAGATTCTACGTGAACTGGAGGATTTCTCTCAGTCCAAGAAATCTCCATATTGCTAAAAACTTCATAGCTTTGTTCTAAGTGCTCTTAGTTATTTTGTTTAGTATACTTTGTGAAAGATTGTTAGAATAGTTTATCTGTTATTTTCCGCAACAGTCTTAAGTTTCTATGTGTAATTCTTGTTGAAAGATTTTCAATAATAGAATTAAAATTGTGAAAATTTTGAGTATTGTATTCAACCCCCCCCCCCTTCTACAATACTTGTTATAGCCATCTGGGACTAACAGAAAGGCATCAAAAGCGCTTTTCATCAATTTCTCTGTAGGATTGGGCACTGATTTCTTTTTCTTGGGCTCTTCTGTCATTTTTGCCTTTCCCTTGTCTTTGGCTTTTGGAGGTGCAGAACCTGTTGCTTCTGTAGGTTTGGTTATTGGTGCTTCTGTTGGAATGATGGGGGTTGCCTCTGTAGGAGGTTCTCCAATTATTTGGCTTGGAGGATGGCTTTTTGTCCACTGAGTGGTGCGTGGAAGATGGTCATCAATGTCATCGAACCTTTCTTCAGAAGCTTCTTGTGGATCTTCTTCTTGTGTAGCCTCTGTCGTTCTTCTTGCCTTGGTAGTTGATTCTACCAGTTATGGAATGATTGGTATGAGTGGTGGTGGACTTTGTTCCTCTGAGGACGTATAGTCTTGGTCCTCAATTTCCTATGTAATTGGTTCTTCTGTGGATTGTGGAGTTTGTTTTTCAGCAGCTTCTGTGGTCGTTTTTCTTGATGTTTCATCTTCTGCATTTTCTTCTTCGGCATTTGCATCTGTAGTATTTACAGAAGAAGATGAAGCATTATTTGGACCAGTTAGAGTCATACCTGTAGGATTTTGTCCGACAGAGGATGGTTCTTCAGAAACTCTGATGGTTCCAACAGAAGGATCAATGTCATCGTGGAACATCTCTAAAAATAGAAGATTTAAGTCTTCTTTCGTTTGCGAGATGTCAGAGGTTTCCTTTTTAAGTTCGAGTTCTGTACAGATTTGCTCAAAAGTCATTTGGAATGAATCATCAATAGAAACATTGATACTTTCTACGATTTTGCGAGATCTTGTAAGGAATGCTCTGTAGGCTTTGGAAGTGGCAGAGTATCCAATGAATTTGCCTTCGTCGGCTTTTACCTCAAACTTTCCTCTTGAATCTCTATCATTTAAAACAAAGCATTTACATCCGAACACATGAAAAAATTTGATGTTTGGCCGCCTTTTGTTGATCAATTCGTAAGGAGTCTTGAGGTGTCTTTTCACAATGGTTGAACGATTTTGTGTATAACATGCGGTAGAAATCGCTTCTGCCCAAAAGTTCATCAGTAATCCGCATGCTGATAGCATAGCTCTTGCTGCCTCCACGAGCGTTCTATTCTTCCTTTCGACTACGCCGTTCTGCTGTGGAGTGCGTGCTGCAGAGAAGTTCTGTGATATTCCTTCTGTAGAAAGATAGGCTTCACTGACAGAGTTTTTAAATTCTGTGCCATTGTCACTTCTTAACTTCTGTATTCTGCATTCATAAAGAACTTGGATTCTTTTCATTAGATTAATCAAGATGATTGGAACATCCGATTTCTTTCGAATAAATTCAACCCATGTGAAACGCGAATACTCATCAATTAAGACAAGTATGTATTTCTTGCCACCTAGGCTCTGTATGGCAATGGGACCGCAGAGGTCAACATGAAGCATGTACAGAGGTCTAGTGCAAGACACATCTGTTTTGCCTCTGTGGGAAGCTCTTCTGAGTTTTCCCATTTCACAGGCAGAACACAAGTGATCCTTATTAAATTTAACATTAGGCAAACCTTTAACTAGATCAAGTTTTACCAGTTTATCTAATGTGTGAAAGTTCAAGTGACAGAACCTGTTATGCCATAACCAGGCTTCTTTACTTTCGCAAGCTACAAGGCAAACTTTGTCCTTGGTTGTTGAACAAAAATTCATCAGATACAGATCACCTTTTCTTTCGGCTCGTAGAAGTTCCATTCCTGTGTCTTCAATTTGCAGAGAGCAGAAAGTTCTTTTGAATAACACATTGAATCCTGTATCACAGAGTTGACTTACACTGAGTAGATTGTGTTTAAGGCCATTCACATATGCAACTTTGTATACAGAGACGTTTTCCTTCTGTATGACTCCATAGCCTTTGATGTGTCCCTTCTTGTCGTCTCCAAAAGTTACAGATCCACCATCGTGTGTTTCTGTGTACGTGGATAGTAAACTTCTGTCGCCAGTCATGTGCCTTGAGCATCCGGAGTCAAGATACCAAATTGGCACAAACCGGTTCTGTAAGACAATCACAGAGACTTAGGTACCCATATCCATATGGGTCCAATATTGATAGAATTTTTCAAGTTTGCCTTAGCATTCTTGAAATACATTTTATCTTTTGTAGAAAAATCAGATTGTTTCTCTCTAGGTTCTGACTTTGGAGTTTGAATTTTAGTGCAGAGTAAGCAATCTGGACTTGAGAAGTGATTATTCAATTTGAACATAAGATCAAAGCAATGACAGTATTTAATATGAGACGTGATTTGTTTGAACTTTTCATTGAATTTATTGAACTAAACCACAGAGGCATTACATTCTTTCTTAACATTAGATTTCCTATTACAAGAAGATCTATGAATACTAGAATGTTGTTTGCAAAAGTCTTGTATAGTTCGTGCCTTCTGTGAGTCTCTTCTGTGGTGAACATCTTTCTTCACTGTCACATAGGAAAAATATTTGTTAGCTTCAGGCCTTTTTCCCTTTTGTTGCCAAGTGGGATTCTCTTTAATTTTCTTTAAAGGTTTTGAAATTTTTGAGCTTTTAGGATTTTTAGAGGCCTTTTTCAGATTATCAAGCTCTGTAGAGGTTTTGACTTGTATACACATTTTGAGAAAATCTGGACAGATAGGTATCTCTGTGATTTTCTCTTTTGGAGAAATTGTTCTGTTAAGAACCTCAGAGGAGAATTTAACATCCTCTGTGTCACAGTGAATTATCCCTGATTTAGAATCAGTCTCTGAGTCGTCAGAGGATGAATCGTCCTCATATACAGAGGTTGAACCATCTCTTTCGACAGAGGCTGGATTTTCTGAGCAAGTATCGTACGAGCTTTCTTCCTCTGTAAAATAACTTTCATAGATAGCAGAGGTTTCTGATGAGATCTCTTCAGCGAGAATTTGATCTATAGAAGATGTACATAGATTTTCTAAAACATTTGATTTCAAAACTTCCAAAATTTCTTTTTCAATTGATTCTTTAAGTTTTTCTTCTGAAAAGATGGGTTTAAACTCAGGAGCTTTTGCAGATAATTTCTTTTCGACATTTATCATACAGACAAAAGCGACCTGTGTTTGAGTCTCTGGTTTACCAAACTTAAAGATACCAATCTGATCTTGTGTTTTCAGATATTTCTTTGGTTTGATTCCTCTATTGACAGAGGTTGAAGATGATGAATCTGTGTTTTCAAACCACACATTGATCATCTTCGTATGTTTCCTCAAGTGAGGTTCTGCAGAGATTTTAACCCTTTTACTTACAGAGAGTAAGTTTGGAAAAATTGGTTTATTTGTTTTTCCTATCACAAACAGAGAAGACAGAGGTTTAAGTCTTTTGCCTTCAACACCTAGAGTAATATCATCGTACCCTATACCTCGTCTTCCTATTTGTGAGTTTACTTTCTCATACACCTTCTGTGCATCTTTATAGTTTTTAAGTAAAACTTCTCTTCTGAGTAGATCTTGCCAAAGTACCTCTCTCTCTTTTTGAAAGTATTCTTTGAGAGCTCTTATGTCAGTTGTTTCACTCCTAGAAACTGAAAGCTCTTTTGTTTTGATTTTTAAAGCAGAGGTTAATTCAGAATTTTGCCTTTTTAAAGGATCTATATTATTGCTCCAATATTTTTCTACTCTTTCCTTTTCTTCAAAAATTTTGGCTTTTTCTTGAGTGAGAAGCCTTACCTCTCTCTCATTAAAGGTGAGTCTTTTTTTAATGCTTTCATTTATCTCTTTTAGTTCAATCAGTTCAATGTTAAGTTTAATTGAATCATTATCTACAGATTTAGTACAAGAGGTAGAGTTAGAAATGGATACCTCATTGTCAGTGTCGGAGTCGACTTCTGCCATGCCACAGAACAGGGAATTGGTGGTGAATTCATCATCAGAGGTAGAGTCTGACTCGAAGTCCTCCTTGTTTGCTTCAGAATGCCCTTTGTTCGCCATTAGGGATTTTTGCGCATAATATTCAGCCTTCTTTTTTGTAAAAAGCTGAGTCCTTCTGTGGGCGATTTTGTCTACTTCTGCATTCTTTTGTGTAACGTCCCAAAAATTACAAGCGAATTTAAATTTTTAAATAAACAATTCATTGATAACAACTCAATAAATGATCCCAACGTTTCGTTTGCAAACACATAATTAATGTCTTTATAAAATAAAACCAGCGGAATAAACGTTTAATTATTAAAATCATAAAGCAACCAGCTCTTCTCGCGCGCCAGTGTGTACTCGTCACGCCTTGGAGCCGCCCGTACCTAAAACCACAGTTTATTTGGAAAGGGTAAGCACGAAGCTTAGTGAATTCCAACACATACGCAGATAGGAATTATATACACATCACCCCTATCCGCACATAAGCAACAACATCACAGTTACATAAAACGAGTAAACATCTACAAGTAATTATGTATCCAACACCTCAGTACCATCGAGGCCTCGGTCCCACCGAATTGTAATGTATCCAACACCTCAGTACCATCGAGGCCTCGGTCCCACCGAATTGTAATGTAACCAACACCTCAGTACCATCGAGGCCTCGGTCCCACCGAATTGTAATGTAACCAACACCTCAGTACCATCGAGGCCTCGGTCCCACCGAATTGTAATGTAACACATTTATACCAAGCATTCAAACCAATCAAATATTACACACCACAAACAACTAGTTCACACCACAAAGACAATAGTACATACAAACTATTATGACATGCATACAACCCCTAACTACACAGTGAGAGAACTCACCTCGAATGCGCGCCCAGCTTAATAACACAATTCAAGCTTCACAAATACGGTCACTTCCCAGCACCTAAACGCATGTTAAAACGTGTCAATACGAGACCCGGACCCTATGACACGACACACGCTTAAACCGTCACTAAAACCATTTTCCGCTCTCGCCAAACAGGTCTGTTCAGGACCTGTTTCGACCCCTTTAAATCCATAAAATTCCCAATATTATTTCATGACCAGAAAGTACTCTGAGCTAGGGTTCCAAGGACATATTATACACCTCCTAACGATTTTTCTACATTTAATTACGGATTTTATAAGATCAGCCCGCAGAACAGCGAAAAACAGCACTTATCAGTATAAAACGACAAATCGACCCAAGCTACGTCCCGAACTGGGTTTTGCACAAAACACAGAAAAGTTTCTAGACTCAAAAAGGGAACCTTGGGCACTAGTTTCACCTCAAAACGAGTTACGAGCAGAAAGTTATGATTTTCGCAAGATCAAGGCAGATTCCAGAAGTTTTCACATGAAATGACGAAACACCGAACTTGCGACCACTTTTTCGCCCAGTTAGAGACCGAACCAGTTTTTCGCTAAAACACGGAAAACGTGATCGACCCTGAACTTGAACCGTGGGCGCCAGTTTCGGCTCAAACGGAGTTACGACGGAAAAGTTATGGTTACATGAAAACTGGACAGCACACTTTAATTTTCATAAAAATAACGATTGTAAATACGGTTACGCGATTAAGGTTACGGGTTGGGGTTTAGCTAACAATGGTTTACGAAGGCTGGACAATACCCGCCGCCCACTCATGGCCACCACAGCGGCGGCGTGCGGCGGTGGTTGTTCCACCGGAAAAACGAAAAGGAAAGGAAAGCGAAACGAAACGAAGAAACGACTTACCTTGCGACGTCTATCCTCTTCCCCTCGAC
The DNA here is from genome assembly GCA_033807775.1 of Saussurea involucrata. Classification (NCBI taxonomy): domain Eukaryota; kingdom Viridiplantae; phylum Streptophyta; class Magnoliopsida; order Asterales; family Asteraceae; genus Saussurea; species Saussurea involucrata. Next base: position 119,387,515 of record CM066322.1, read on the forward strand.
TTCTCCGACGAAAGGTGGTGTTGGCGGCGACCTCCGGCGGCAGCAGCGACGATCCTCCGGCGTCTCTCTCTCTCTCTTCGTTTCTCTTGTTCTCTTCCTCTCTCTCTTCTCGCTACCTCTCTCTCTCTCGTTCCTATCTCACGATCACTCTCTCTCGATACTTCTCTCACTCACGGCTGCCCACACCAGGAAACAAGAAGAAAGGGTCGATAGGGTTTGCTTATGGGGGAGGGGAGTTGTGGCCATAGAAAATGAACGAGAAGGAGAAAAGGGCTCGGCTGCATGGGCCGAGTCCAATACTAAAGTTTCACCATAAATACGGAATGGTCCCTCGACTTTTAAGGATATCTCATAACTACCCAAATTGCAACCAAGTTAGCAATAAGGTCCTTTTCGACACCAAACCAAAACAATAAAAGGTAAACATTTTAAATTATTAAAATTAATTAATAAACGTACCGGGACACGGGCTTTACATTTTGCGAAATGGCCTGGCTTGTCGTAGTTGAAACAACCTTGAGAGGTGTTTCCAGTTCGATCGTCGGACTTCTGTTGATCTCCACCTTTCTCTGTTCGGCATTCGTTTGCGTAATGACCAGGCTTACCACATTTGTAGCATTCTTGTGTGTGGCCTACCTTGTCATCTGACCTCTGTCGGTCATTTCCTCTGTAGTTTCTGTCGCTCGACCTCTGTCGGTCACTTTTGTAGTCTGACCTCTGTCGGTCACTTGATTCTTCTCTTCTTCCATCATCTCTTCTATCTCTCTGGTTGTCTCTGCTATATCTGTCATTTCCAAAATTTCTTTGGTTACCTTTGAACTCTCTTGTCAATAGAGCCAATGATTTAGCTAATGACGCAAGAGTTATTTCTTCCTCTATCAGCTCGTCTTCTTCGCTATCAACCATCACCATTTTCTTCTTCTCCTTTTTCTTCTCCTCTGTTGCTCTCTCATTTCTCAGTCTTTCTGAAGCCTCTGTTGATTTACTAACCAATGTGTATGGTGCAATGGTTATTGTTTTAGCCTGTGCTATTTGAGGCTCTTGTGCAGCTAGTGTTCCATAGAGATCAGAGAGTGTCCATGAGTCTAGATCTTGGTTTGTTTGTAAAGACATAGACAATTGAAGCCACTCATCATTCAGGCTCTTTAGAAATATGACGTTATTTTCTTCCGAGGTTCTGTGAATGCCAGACTTTCTGCATTTGTTTATGAGAGAGTTCAATCTGTCGTACGTCGTTTGCAGAGATTCTGTTGCAGAGGCTCTGAATGCATGATATTCATTTATGTATTGTGCCCTTCGGTTCTTCTGTGTTTTAGCACCCCCTTCCAACTGTCTTTCTAATTCTTTCCAAAGATCGTGCGCAGTTTCGCATGCATCTAAGGATTGAAAAAGTTCGGTGGGGATAGCCATTATCAAGATTCTTTTTGTTTTCTGTGCAACTTCATCTTCTGCCTTATCTTCATTTGACCATTCTTCTTTTGGCTTCAGTTTTTGATGTTCAGGGATTTCAGGAGGTTCAGCAGTAGCTGGTACTCGTGGTACTACTATCATGGGAACAGGAGGAAGGTTGTAAAGATATTGTACTAGATTTTTTCAGTACCCTCAAAGAAATGAACCATTCTTATCTTCCATTGAGGATACTCATCTCGAAGGAGAGTAGGAGGTTTGGTTAATGAGCCAGCAGTGAAAAAGTTATTGGTATTTGTCATTTTAAGATCTTTTCAGTGGTTTCAGAAAGTATATATATGAAGATCTGGAAGGATTTTTGGGTAAAAAAAAACTGATATCCAGAATTGTTTAATGGTGTTCTAACCTGGTAAAATGGTTTCTATCAGAATGAGTCGAAGAGTAATAGGAAAACAGAAACCTTTTTAACAGAATGAAATCTATCAATAATGTTGTCAAACGAGGATCACTTGATATTGAAAATCAAGCTTTGCTCTGATACCAATTGTTGGTTCCCGTTTTGTTTAAACAAGATTATCAGATCTATTAGTTCAAGTTTAAGTATGATGCGGAAGCGTATTTGAAGAACTAACAGATATGTTTGATAGATTTAGAACACAATATAAATAAACAGTGAACAGGAAATAATATCTCAAAGTTTACTGAGTATATATATATATCAAGAACAGATTCAAGAACAGTGAGTAAGCAAAGCTTTAAAACAGATATGACTCTCAAAGTATATAAGCTATGTGTTCTTGATGTTTTTCTCTCTTAATTCTCGATTAGGAAGAACTCAACATGAGTCTTCCTTATATACTACTCTAAGGGGACCATAAAGCATAAGCTACTATTCAAAACAAACTGTATGAATAGTTGGAAGGATGGCATGAACAGTTGGATGTGTTGTATTGCATTTAATGCAGCAGACGTCTATTATGTACTAAGCCCTATTGAATCCAATCAGAGTTTGACACGTTGAATTTGGACAGGGCATGCTACCATGCAAGTTGATGAATAGGTTCAGAAACAGTAGCAAGATATTATAAATATCTTTGAAGTCTTTGTTGAAGACCGCAGAGGCTCTGTGAAGTGTCACAGAGGTTCTGCGGTTTGGTCCTTTGTAGAGCAGTCTTCACCGGATTCCGAGTCTTTGGTCTTCTTTACGCGTATGACAGAGCTTCTGTAGGACGCCTCTTTTAGCTTCTGTAGCTTCTTGACCTTGATCTCTCGGTAAGTTCGGCAGAGCCTCTGTAAGAGGCTTTCTTCACTTGGCCTATTTTTCACTACTTCTAAATACTTCTATGATTAGGAAGATTGAAGCTAACAACATATTAGCATGCTCTTCCTTTTCTCCCTCGTCATCAGAATAATCAAGAAAATAATCTTCCTCCACCATAAGAGCTATTCCATCTTCCTTTTGTTGTGCAAGAAGCAACTTTTGTTTGTAGTAATCAGTGTTCTTGACTACCTTCTTTCGACAATCTCTTGCATAGTGCCCCGGGGTTCCACAGTTGTAGCACTTTTGAGTTTCCACTGTCTTCTTATCATCAAACTTTTTCTCTACATTCTCAAAAACCTTTTTACCATCAACTTTTTCAGATCTCTTATCCACCATTTCAAACCTTTGTTCTTGAAACGGTTTCCTCTCATAGCGGTTGTTCTCAAACTTTCTCGAACCAGACGTATACCTCAGATTGTTGTTTGATGACGGAGGTTTGTAAAACTTCTTTTGAAAGTGCCTTGTGAGAAGAACCAAAGCTTGATGTAGTTCAACACCATCATCAGATATATTTCCCCTGTAACCAGTATCAAACATTCCAGACTCATCAGATGAAAAACTGTTCGGTTGGACCTCGGCTTGTAAAGCAATTGGTTCTTGAGAGATCTCTTTCTTCTTCTTTTTTTCTTCTCCTCTCTTGTCTCTTCTATTTCTTCCTCATCTTGCAACATAGTCTCATACAGTTCATGTAATGGCATAGTGGAGAGTCTAGGATTTTGTTTCATTTTTCTAGCCACACTCTTCCACTCGGGTTGTAGTGTGCTAAGAAATTTGACATTTAATTCAATCAGATCCTTTTTGACTTTGTTCTTACTAAGCTCATTAAGGAGAATCATGAATCTGTCATATGTCTCGTAAAGTGACTCATCTTCCTTGGCCCTAAACTCTTCATACTTATTGATGCACATTGTGATTGTCATCTGATTTCCAATCTGAGATCCTTGTAACATCTTCTCTAACTGCATCCACATATTGTGTGCGGTATCTTTGTAGCTATCTATTTTGTTGAAAACCTCATTCGGAATCCCCATAATCACATACGATCTTGCCTTCTTATCTGCATCGTATCTGGCTTTTTGATCAACAGTGTAGTCGGAAAGAAGAACCAATCTCATATATGCGTTTGGTGCATTCGGAGCACGAACATCCTTATAAACAGGTTGCATTAAGCCATTGTGAAGAGAATCTATCAAGTGTATTCCATTTGGTTGTCGTTCAAGGAAATCCTCAAATCTTTCCTTCCATTGCTCATACTCTTTTTCAATCAAAATCAGAGGTCTAGTATCACTTCCCAAAGAGTTCATTATGTCATTTCTCATCATCTTGAAAATTACTTGTTTTGATCTTTACACAGAAAAATGAATTTGTGAAAAATTTGACAAACTGTCGGGCAACAATGTACGACTGTCGTACAGAATGTGGGCGACAATCCAAGTGAACAGTAACACTCGTACAGAGCGTGTACGACTTGGATCAACTCTCGTATGAACCTTGTGTTACTTGGACTTAGTAACAATAACTCTCGTACAACAAGTGTGTGACTTGGACCAACTCTCGTACGAAACTTGTACGACTTAGTCCCGTGTACAGTAAATGTCGTATAGGCTTTGTACGACTAAGCCCCGTGTACAGTAACTCTCGTACAAGACTTGTACGACTAAAAATGTAGTCGGTCAAGAATCGTGCGACAATTATGATGATATGTATCGTACGACATTTATGAATATCAAGAACACTTAAGCGTACGACAGTTATGAGTTTGTACGTCAAAAAATTTCTAAGAGTCCTAATTTGCTCAAACCAACACCAAATGATTCGAAACTTCGTAGGGTGATTCGCGAGTGCTATCTGAACACCTTTAATTCAGCGAGTAACACCAAGAACTCAACAGAAATCGATCTTTTGATTCGCACAGTAACTTTCAAACACCTCCAAAATTCTGCCAAAAACCGTTGAAATATGTATTCTGATTCTGTGAGATTGCACGAATTGATTCAGATAACCAATTCGAACAGATTTGTGCTCAAATTATAACCAAAAACACACTCAAATCACAGAAATCATATGAAGTCCGAAAACCCTAAAAAAATGCCCAAAAACTTCAAAAATCTTCACAAATTCGTTCTGCTTGGCTCTGATACCACTTGTTATCCCAAATAACAAGTAATATGAATCAAGATGTGTACAAATCTCTGTTCATCTCTCATTAGAATCAAGATCACAATACAAGAAGTAGAGAGAAAAACTCATAGAGATTTTACAAGATGTATCTTTCAAAGTGTTAGTCAAAATAGAGAAATCTAGTCTATTTATACATAGGACTAACATTTACAATTTGAACCCTCAACTTGAATACAATTATAAAATTGACATTAACAACTTCTGATTATAGCCATTCCCAACGATATTTTCCAAGAACTAGACTCTTGCGTTACAGCTAAAGAAATCTGGGATCAGCTTCTTAATCAACTTGAGGGTGGTATCAAAACCCAAAAGAACAGAAGGACCCAATGTATTAATGAATACAATGATTTCAAGGCACTTCCTGAGGAAACCTTACAAAAGACCTACAACAGATTCAATGTTTTAATAAACAAATGTAAAAAGTGTGGGGTTGTTCGGTCGAAGGAAGATAACAATGTTCTATTCTTGAAAAGTCTAAATGATGAATGGTTGAATCTATCCATGTCTCTACAAGCTAACCAAGATTTGGATGCATGGTCTCTTACTGATGTGTATGGCACTCTTGCTGCACAAGAGAAGGATGTTGTCAAACAAAAGGGCAAATCCACCATTACAGGTCCAATAGCTTTGATATCTGACTCAAAAACTCCCACTGGAGGGAAATCCATCAGAGAAAGCTCAAGCAGAGAAAAGAAGAAAGAGAAGGTTGTGAGAAAGAAGGGAAAGAAGAGTTTAGTTGCTGAAAGTGATGAAGATGAAAGTTCATCAGAGGATGATGATATCAATGCTTTTGCCCAATCTCTTTCCCTAATAACTCAAAAGTTTAACAAGAGATTTGGTAACAAAGTATTTGATAGAAGAGGTAGATATGAGAGAGAAGAGAAAGACAAGAAGAGAGGTTATGCTGCACCTTACCATCAGAGTAATAACAACAGAGCTCCACAAGAGCAAATACTACAACAGAATTACAATCCTCCAACCCCCAAGAATCAAGCTGATGCTGCCCAGTCCATCAATAAGAATGATGGAAGATGCTTTCGATGTGGCAAACCCGGCCATTTATATGCTAACTGTAAGGGTAGACTGGTAAAAGACCAGGACTACTACAACAACAAGTACAAGTACAATTACAGAGAGAGAAGCTATATTGCTGAGATGGAGAATTGGATATCTGACTCGTCCTCTGATGACGAACCAGAGCAAGCCAATTTCTGCGGGGTTGTTGTTGATGCCGAGAGTTTAGATGAGGTAGCTGACTGGATGACTGGAGAGATGCCAGAGAAAACAACACAGGTAGACGTATCTCATAATACATGTGCTCTTTCTGTAACAGAGCCAAATGACAGAGCGCTGGAGACCACCAAACCCATTGCCAAGGTATGTTCTACTTCTGAATCAAAATTAGACTCCGAGCTGGAGATGCATGTTTCTTTACTAACAGAGGAATTTCAACTTTTAAAACAAAAGCTCTCTAAGGAGAAAGAGTTAAGAAAGCTAGTTCAGAAGGATCTGTCCTTCTGCAAGAGAGAGAAAACTCTCTTGGAACAGGAGAAGGAAGAAATCTCAAAAGAAAAAGTTGAGCCAGAAGTTTTACAAAAACAGAAAGAAAACTCTTTTTCTGAAAAAGTTAAGGAATATGAGGAAGTTCTTAAGCAAAAGGCAGAAGAGGTTAAGAAATCTGAATATGAAAGGCTTAACTCTGTTGCTCTAAAGGACTATTTTCAAAGAGAGATAGAGGTTTTAGACCAGACTCTACAGAGAAAAGAAATTATGATAAAAAAGTACCAGGATGCACAAGATGTGCACATTAAAATCTATTCTCAAAGGGATACGCAAGGTCTGGGTTTCAGTAACTTGGGTTGATTTCATCAGAGTAAAATTTGATGTCCCAGAAATTCTGATAAGTTTGTTGAAGAGAATACAGGTTCTGTTAGGTCTTAAAGTCCAAAAGTTGAGAAGTGATAATGGGACAGAATTTAAGAATGCCAGAATTGATGCCTACCTATCAGAGGAAGGAATCTCACAGAACTTCTCAGCTGCCAGAACTCCCAAACAGAATGGTGTTGTGGAGAGAAAGAACAGAACTCTGGTAGAAGCCGCCAGAACTATGTTGGCAAGCTCTATTCTCCCAATCAACTTCTGGGTAGAGGCAGTCTTAACAACCTGTTTTACCCAGAACAGAGCTGTAATTGTGAAAAGATTCAAGAAGACTCCCTATGAACTCATCAACAACCGAAGGCCGAATGTGAAATATTTTCATGTTTTTGGCTATAAATGCTACATCTTGAATGACAGAGCTCAACTGGGCAAGTTCGACAAGAAGGCTGATGAAGGAATATTTATTGGTTATTCCTTAACCTCTAAAGCCTATAAAACCTACAATACCAGAACCAAGGTCATTCAAGAGAGCATAAACGTGTCCTTTGATGAAAATACTTCAAGTTCCTCTGATTGCAAATCACATGAGGGGACACAGACTAAAGAGAAGCCAAGCTCTTCAAAGTCAAGGGAAGAAGATATCAATCTGATATTCAACGACTTCTTCGATGATGATGATTCTTCTAACAACATCACCAGAGGCAATCAAGCTTAGAATTCTGCTGAACAGAACATAACAGGTACAACTCTTACTGGTCCCTCCAATTCCTCACCATCTACTTCTCTGTCTATATGTGTAATTCAGATAAATGAAGGACCACAATCAGACGTAAGAGAGCCTGAGCAAGAGCCATCATCACCCATTATGACTCATATTGGGAGAAGTTCCCTGTTTAAAACCTCACCCTCTCAGAGCCCTGTTGGTACATCATAGAGCGATGAGGCTACTCTACAGAGCAGTGTACCCCAGAGCCCTGGTACCAATTCTCAGAGCTCTGATGCTGACATACAATTTTTCCCATCAGAAGCACAGACTCCACCTGTTGTCCATGCTCCAATGACCAGATGGACAAAGGATCACCTCCATCATCTAATTATAGGTGCTGCTGAAGATGGTGTAAAGACAAGGTCTGTAACAATCAATGATGCTTTCTTTGTTAATTTTCTAAGTGTGATTGAGCCGAAGAAGATCACTGAAGCCCTGGAAGACCCAAACTGGATTGACGCCATGCAAGAGGAGCTTCTGGAATTTGAAAGAATTAAAGTTTGGTCCTTGGTTCCACTCCCAGAAAACAAAGCTGCTATTGGAACCAAGTAGGTGTTCAGGAATAAGAAAGATGAGGACGGCATTATCATCAGAAACAAATCTCGGTTAGTTGCCAAGGGTTATTGCCAAGAAGAGGGCATTGATTATGTTGAAACCTTTGCACGTGTGGCTAGGCTAGAACCTATCAGAATCTTCTTAGCCTATACTGCCCATAAAGGTTTCAAGTCTATCAAATGGATGTAAAATCTGCCTTCTTGAATGGAAGACTGCAAGAAGAAGTCTACGTCCAGCAACCACCAGGTTTTGAAAGTTCAGAGTTTCCAGACCACGTATACAAGCTAGACAAAGGTCTGTATGGCCTTAAACAAGTTCCCAGAGCATGGTATGAAACTCTGTCAAATTTTCTGTTGACTAACCATTTCGAGAAAGGTACTGTCGATACAACCTTATTCATTAGGAGGTATAAGAATGATATTCTTCTGGTCCAAATATGTCACACCCCTCTAAAGCGGAAGTACGGGATGTCACAGCACAAGGTTTCATTGCATAAGGTAGAAGACAACACACAACCATCATATCATAAAAAGTTTACAAAAAGCACATCATGATCCAAAATACAAAATTGTCCAAAAGTAAACTGACATGAAACGGAAAAAGTGTTGGATGCCGCCACTTGTGGTGCCTTCTATTAATCCAACTTTAGTTGCTATTTCCTGAAAAGCATGTAAATGAGAGGGTCAACTATTGAATAGTTGGTGAGTTCACAGGTTTTTGGTATGCATAACAGTTTTAATGCAAGTTTGTAAATCTGCAAAGTGGATTGAGTATTCGGTCGTAGTTATAAAGCATCATTGCAAATCCGTACCGTGGATAAAGAATTTGTTTGTCAAAATGCGCAAGGTATCATATCGTATGCAATTATATGTTAGAAATGAGCCCACTACCCAAACCTAATTACTGAATGCCCAAAACTGCATGTTCCATCGCCAACATGCTTACTGAATTACGGAATTACGGAAGATAGTAATTATGCACTCGCGAGGTGAGTGGGGTGTCAACCAAATAACGTTATCCATAATACTAACGGCTTAAAACGTGAGTTAATGGGTAATGTAGAGTAAACGGGGACTTAAGAGCAAAACTCAGAATCAACTAACATAAGCATACATACCATAGCGCATAAGTATACGGAGCAATATTCGGTATTTTGAGTAAACAGTACAATCGATGCGTAATAAAATCGTGACATGCTTTTCACCCCAAAACGTATAAAATAGTAAAAAGGGGCTGTGAAAATTCACTTGATGCGCGGTGAAATTCCGAGAATCTCTTACAAATACTTCCGTGTGATCCTACTTCGATCCTACGAACGTAAGGTCACTAGTGAGTTTTAATCTTAAGGGTTCGGTAAACTAATTATCCATATCGTCATAAAATGCCCTTTTTATAGAATTTATTTAGGGTTTTTATTTTTGTTACCTTTCAAATTAATATATGCATGTCATCAAATAACTGAGATTTTATCATAAAAGTGGTAGATTTACAACATAAAATAATTATATAGAAATAAAGTTGATTTTAAACCACTTTTAAGACTATTCTTTTGTTGTCCAGATTTAGGTGCCACTTTCTATCCATTTTTGAATATCTTTCAGGCGCATTTAGGTCAAGATATTTTATGTCCAGGTATTTTAATTAGTTAGGAAACTTTTGACATAAGTTTCATAATTTTTAGAGGTGAGTAAGTACATGAAATAATTCTTGACGTAAAATCACTACAAAATGCTTTGCTGTTTGCGCACTGTTTTTGTGAAGACTGCTTAATAGAAGAAATATTTGAGTTTTTGAGTGAAACCACTTCGGTTTGAAACTTAATTCATAAAAATAAATTCCAGAAAAATAATCACCTATTTTGGAGTATTATTGAGTTAGATATGACCTTTTGAAGAAAGAGGTAAGATCTGGCAGCAAGCTGTCAAAACTAGTCTTTATGCATGTGCATCCCTTTTGTCTTTTTATCAAAATTCTTATTCTTCTTGCATGCAATCCGACTTGACACTTCCCCATACAGATATTTTCAGTTCTAAAACATGTTTTTAAGCCATTTAAACTACATGCATGCTATCCATTTACTCATCTTTTGTAAAAACTTGAAAATGGGTCTTTTTGAAGATTTTTGGGTGTTTATGCCAAGAACTTCTCCATGCAACTTAAAATTGTAAATTTTTAGCTCATGCATGTTGGTTTAAACATATTTTTAGTGGATTTCAAGAGATACTCATGAAATCCTTGGACCAAAAAGTATGGATCTTCAAGAAAACTACATGCATGCAAGTTAAGAACCCATCTTTGATCTTAACATAGGTTTGATCATGGATTTACCACCTTTTTAGTAACATGCAAGTGTTATGGTGGTGAATCTACAAACATTAAGATGCTCAAGGAAGTATTTCTAGCAACACAAGTGTAAAACTAAAACAAGTAGAAGAAAAACTTCAAAGAAAAGAAGAAGATTAAGAAGGAAAGTGTGTAGGCTTTGCTCTACATATGTGTTTACCTTAAGATTTCTTGAATACTTGAACCCTTGTGTTTTAAGGGCTGAACTTTTTAGTGTGTGAAATGAGAGAGTAGAGAGAAGAAGGGAGAATTTCCTCTAGAGTGAGAAATTAGAGAGAGAGGGAGATGAGAGAAATGAAGTATGTAAAGTGAGTTGAAAGAAAAGGGAGAGGGGTTTAAGGGGGTATGGTGGACGGTTTTGGGGAGAGAGAACAGAGAGATGGAGTATGAAATTAGATGAAATAAAATGATGATGTCTTGACTTTTATTTTTATTTTTATATATTTTATTATAAATTTTGAATTTGAATTATTAAACAACCAATTTATCAACATAATAATACTTGTTTTATTTTACTAGTATTATTTTGCAAAGTATACATATACATTTGTATTTAGGTCATTTGAATTAGCATTTTATGAGATTTATGGATAATTCCCTAATTTGAGGGGTTTCTAGGCAAAAATTCTTAAATTTTCCTACCGTACCGAGTTTACTGCTAAAATTGGACTGTGTGACCAATGACATAAATATTGAATATGCTTAGATTAATTCTAACCTGAAACGCAAATTTGACGGTTGTCACAAAATATATGTTGATGACATTATTTTTTGGTCTACAAGGCAGGAATACTGTGATAGGTTTGAGGATTTGATGAAAAGTGAATACAAGTTAAACAATCCATCAGAGGGACTTTTATAAGTCAATCAAAATACATCTCTGATATTTTGAAAAAGTACAAACTCAATAATTCAAATCCTATGAAAACTCCTATTGCCACTGGAGTTAAACTTGACCATGATCCTCAAGGTCAATATGTGGATATCAATAACTACAGGGGCATGATAGGGTCACTTATGTATTTAACTGCAAGCAGGCCTGATATAATGTTTGCAACCTGTCTTTGTGCCAGATTTCAAGCAAATCCTAAAGAATCCCATTTGTCTGCGGTCAAACGAATCTTTAAATATCTCAAAGGGACTCAATTTTTGGGTCTCTGGTATTCTCTTAATTCTGGTTTCGAGCTTATTGCATACACAGATTCAGATTATGGAGGATGCAGGAATGACAGAAAGAGTACTTCTGGTAGCTGCCAATTGCTTGGAGACAAACTGGTGAGTTGGACAGCCAAGAAACAGAACTGCGTATCAACCTCTACAGCTAAAGCAGAGTATGTTGCTGCTGCTAGTTGTTGCTCTCAAGTGATCTGGATGAAAACACAACTCAAAGATTATGGCATGGAGTACAACAAAGTTCCAATTCTATGTGACTCCAAGAGTGCAATAGCAATTACAGCTAATCCAGTCCAGCACTCGAAGACAAAGCATATCGACATAAGGTACCATTTTATAAAGGATCATGTTGAAAAAGGGACGATTGAAATGTACTTTGTTTCAACCGACTTCCAACTTGCTGACTTGTTCACAAAAGCCCTTGATGAAAGGAGATTTAACTTCTTTAATCAGCAAGATGGGTATGCTGAACATGTCCTCCTAACTCTGTTTAAAAATCAACAGAGCCTCTGATGTTCATACCAGAGCTCTGTCAAAATAGTTGGGTAGGATAGTTCACCAGAGCCTCTGACGATCATCTCAGAGCTCTGCCAGCATACTTTTTCAATATCTTCCTTTGTGAGTTCCAAATCTGTATATACTTTTGTTTTCTTTTTGTAAATATTGTTGCAAGAAAAGAGAAAAGCTGAAAAGAAAAATCTGTCAATTAAGCTCACCATTTAAGGGGGAGCTTAAGAGGAGAATAAGCATGGTTTAAGGGAGAGCAAGTCAAGCAATTTCAAATCTAAATGACTTTGCTCATTGAACATAAAGGAAAATATTTTTAAGGAAGGAAAAACTTGTTCTGATGAAAACATTCTTTCGATAATGTCAAGAACCTACCAGAACTCTGACATTTCACCAGAGCCTCTGATAATGCTCAACAGAACTCTGTGAAATTTCTGAGTCAGTTTTGCTTTCGTTCTTTTGACTATTCTCACATCAGATACAGGATTTTTAAATGATTTTATGGTAAAGGTAAAACATCTTGGGTTACTTGAAAAAAAATGAACATGATCTCTCATCAGAGGCAAAATTGTGCTGAGTTCCACCAAAGCTCTGCCCAGTTTTCTGCCACGTCATCAAAAGTACTGTCATCAGAGGTGCGGGTTATTTCTTAAGCGTTAACCACATGTCACCCACACATCGCTAACCGTGACGGTTCTATAGCCAAAAGTTTGTCAGAACCAAATCCTACGTGGCATCTTCTGATTGAAAGACCAACTGTTAGCTGTTCTCACATTCTACTGTAGAGGCCACTCCACTATCTGAAACTCGAGTACCTACAGTACCTACGTTGGTTACCCAGCCAAATGTTTTGCGTATAAATATCCATTCCCATGACCCATTTCATTTCTTACGCTTACTGAAGATCCAAACCTTCAAACCTCCCCTCCTTCGTTCAAAAATCATTGTGTTCTTCATAAACCCTAAAACCTGCAACAATGGCAGAACAAGCTCACTCAGCAGAATCAAGTCGTATAGGGCCTGTAGATCAAATCGTCATCCTACCCTACGATTTTGTAGATAACAACTGCAGATTCGAAGCCAATCCAGGCAACTATTTACATTTACCATGTGTTCGTAGAGTTTTTCAGAAACTCTGAAATCTTCCAAGCCCTTACAAGATTTGACGATGATCTTCCATAAATATATGTCCAACAATGGTGGACAACTTGTCAGTATATTCCAGAGAGGAGCGGTATCATAGGAAACGTAGATTCAGGACGACAAGGAGGAGCTGGAACAATACGCATTCGTGACAAGACCCTAAGAAGAATTTTTGGGATGCAGACCACTAGACAGTTGGGGATTCCTGCATATGAAAAACCCCAAAAAATCCCTATTCTTCTTGACTTTATGCGTTTCTTGGGCTACAACAATACCCTGAACAAGATTGGTGACTTCAGAAGAGGACATCTACCCCTTGTGTGGAATTTCATGTTCTCCACACTCAACAGAACCCTAACGTGTAAGAGTGGAAGTCAAGACCAAGCCAGTACTGAGATCCTACAAATCATGTATGGCTTATACTTCAAGAGACATTTCGACTATGCAAACATCCTCTACAAAGACCTTATGTCTGATGTGAATACCAAGACGACAACTATAGCAAGAGGAGGTGTTGTAGGAGTCCACAGGAATCTGAAGCACATCAAATATCCACGCTTTATCAGTTTGGTGATCAGAGAAGCCTTTCCTACCCTCCAGCTGACTCAACAGGGAAATCCAACCCCTGTTTGGGTAACGTCAAGGTTCAGCCCTACAACCACAAGTGAGTATCCTAACACCAGAAGGGTACCACGAACTATGTTGTCCCTGATAGACCCTACCCATATTTCTCTACAAAACTATAGACATGCTGCTCTACCTCAAGATCCTGAGGTGAGATCCCCAGCATACTTAGGTCCTGAGCCTTCGTTAGAGTCTGTTGGTGAGATAAGAGAAGAGGCAGAAGTAATCAGACCAGAGGTAAGAGTACCCGAAGTGGGGTCTTCCTCTGCCCATGTAGTGGAGGAGGAAGTAGTGGACAAAGCATCCCCTTTGGAGGTTGTCCAAGAGGAAGAAAGGGAAACTGCAGAGGTGGAAGAGATTTTGTCCTCCTCTGGCAGTAGCGAGGAAGAGGAGAGTAAGGGAGAGACTTCTGAGTCTTCTGAAACCTTAAGATCCGAGGGAAACGTGAGTTTAGATAAAGATGTTCGAATGAACACACATGTGCGTTTTCCTAGCCCAACTTCCAGTGCTACCACATAACCTATCCCTGGTGATCAAGACCAGAGGGATATTGAATCAGAGGTGCACACCTCGAACCTAACCCAGCTTGAACCACCAGAGGCAACTCCTCACGCCTCTGGTATACACGAAACTGGGGAATCCATTTTCGGTAATGATGACCAATCGCCCCAGGACATCAATAGGTCACCTACATGCGCTGAAGCCTCTGTGGCTTTCATAGATTTGACACAAACTAGCCCTGAGATCTTTCGTATCTCGCGTAGGCTCTGCCCAACTCAGGGGCAGTGGGATGACCTAGTATCATAAGGGAAGACCTGTCTTGATCACAGATCTTCTCAACACATCAGATTTCCTTCTCCAGAACCTGAGCTGGAAGAGGAACATCTGATCAGAACACCCATAGATGTATCCCCTGAAAAGGAACATCTAGGATAGGGTGGAAGTCCTCCAAGAGCCAACATAAAAACCAATCTTGATGGAGGCCCCTCTGAGCTCGAGGATGACTTGGATCCATGTGTTGGAACCAAGGTTACCCCCGCTGACAATGTCACCAGAGCAGAGCTCAAAAGCTTCTATGACAGTATTAGCAACTCCTTGAATGAGTATAAACTTATCAATGCCACAAAAGAGGAGTTCATTCGACAAGAGAATGCTACTCTGAAGTCTGAGCTGCAAGAGATCACCAGAAAATATGCAGAGACTTCCCAGAAACTTGTTGATGGGGAAAGGGCCAGAACAGAGGAGACAACAAAGCTGACAACAGAGCTCGCTGATCTAAAGAGAACAATGGCAGAGAATCACACAACGGCAATGAACAGAACCCTGCCAATCCCCTCAGTCATTATGTCAGACTCCAACATCAGATCCCTGACAGAGATTATCAACAACTCTATTAAGGATGCAATCAAAGAAGCCACGACATCTTCTGCTACCCCACTTAACATATCTGGTCCAAGCCCCAATGAACTACCTATGACAGTTGGCCAGATGGGAGAGTTCAGCAGAAAAGTTATAAGCAAGATGATGTCCATCTAGTCAAAGTTTGTCATGAAAGCCCAGGCAACAGAGAGACATGTACAGACATCTCTTGATTCTCACAAATTCAACTTTAAGAGTCAAGTAGATGAGGTCAGAATTACTGCAACAGAGGTCCAAGATTCTTTGAAAAAGGCAGTCACTATCTTCACAGATGCCATCTTACAGACGGCTACGCACAAAAGACATGCAGAAGGACCCCCAGAAGGCGAACCTTCAAGCAAGAAGGGTAAGTTTTTTGTTCCGGCCTCACCCGATGACGGCATTGCAGCTTCTGATGATGATGATGACTTCCAAGATGCTGCAGAAGGGCATTCAGATAATCAGATGGGTGAGTCCTCTGAACAACAAAAGGGGGAGACAAAGAAGGAGAAAGAGACAGAAGCAGAGAAAGAGAAAGAAAAAAGAGCAGAGAAAGAGAAGGGGAAAGAGAAAGAGAAAAAGACTGAGAAAGAAACACCAGAGACACCAAGGGAGAAGGAGACAAAAGAAACTCCAACAGAGATGGTGATGGTAGAATTCGACTACATGTTCAAAGCTAGAAATATCAGAACACCAGAAGAGTCGACAGCTCAACCACCAGAAATCATTATCCTTGACACTCCTCCCCAAACCCCAAGAATTGAACCAGAGAGAACAGAACCATTCTCTGCTGATGAACAAATAAACCAAGATCAACCCCAAATCCAACCCCAAGTCCAAACCCAAACTGAACAAGATCCTGAACAACATGTTGACATTCTTATGGCTGAAACACATGATGACCAGAACCCAACTCAACAGAACCCATAAACCTCATCCCGACACACCGAGAACCCTTCCTTAGAAGAAATTTTTGCCTATATCTATGATGACAGAGATATAATCCCTATCAATGTCGTACCCATCAATCCTTACCTAAACCCACAAAGAGTAAACACCATTTCAGATGCTAGGCGAAGGTTCATTGAAACAAAGTCACATCTGAACAGACTATAAACTTTTCGTTTGTGATCGGCAGAATTTTGAAAATAGAGAATAGAAAATTCTCCCATGACAGAGATGTGTACCATCTGTACACTGTGGAATCATCAGAAGACAAGAAGATATAGACCTTCAACGACAATGATCTTGTGCTTTTGAATCCATATGATCTGGTAACTCTTCATGGCTATTGCGTGAACTTCCATGACAGATACAAGCCTGCAAGGACAGCTTTACCAGAGGTTCAGTACGCTATGCAAGAGCACATCAACCTCAGAACGCACATTGACTTTCAGCTAGGCATAGAGTTCGAAGTGGAGAAACTGGCGATTGCACCTCCAAATGAAAGTCTTGTGGGTTATGACCATCACAGAACTGGAACAGTGGTTGGAAATCCTCCAATCTTCATCTGCCGACAGAAGGGAACCTAGAAGGCCATCAGATCTTCTGAAACCTACAAGTACTCAAGTGAGTCGCTGTAGTATCTCAAGAACGTCATTCTGAATCTCCCAAGAGAAAAGTGTCCAGAAGAACAGCTGAGGATCTACATCAACCAGATAGACCGTATGTTAGAATTCAGAGACCTGATCAGAAAATTTGACAGAATTCTAAGAGGAGAATACTATGCTTAGTATACTTTTTCTTTGTACTTTATTGTAATATCCTTGAAAGAAAAGTATCAAGTTTCACAGAGGATGATCATCTCCTCTGTCTTTTTTTTTACATCTCTGTAAATTATTGTCATTTGTATTTTCAATACTTAGGGGGAGATTGTTAGACCCAAGTATACAATATGTAAAAGTATTGAAAATATCACAAGTCAGAAGACCACCAGAGATCCAGCAGAACACTTAGAAGAAAATCAAGCAGAAGACCATCAGAGCTCGACAGACCTCTGGCAGAACCATCAGAGGTCGACAGAGCTCTGGTAGAAGACTTCTTCTGTTCTACCAGAAGAACTATTCACACCAGAAGACCATCAAAGCTCTGGCGTAAGAGCTCTGGTGAATGAAGACCTCTGTGAAGCTTATGTCTCGTAGAAATCTCTAAGTGTTAGACACGTGTCCGTACTTTCCACGTAAGCCCTAAAAGGACGGAGACACACTTTCCACGTGTCACCTCAGAGTTAGATAGTACACTGTCTTCACTTTATCAGGCTATAAATAGAAGGGTAGTGGAACGCACAATTGTAAGCTTTTGGAAGAATTGTTTTCCACATTTGAGAGAGCACACACTGCAATATTCCATAGCACTACCACTGTATGATTTGTTTTCTGCGAGATTTCAGAATATACACACTTGAACGTGTTCTTGGTGTTATTCAAATATCAATATACGAGCAGCTTATTTAGTTGATCTTGTTATTATCTACTGTTCACTATTGATACTCTCTGTTACATTATCGTTTACACAATCACTCGTATTTAATAGCTTTATATTATGCTTCCGCTATCTGTGTTTATGTTATTTATATGAGACAACTTGAATCTGGGAACCTACAATATCAGAGACTCCTTGAATGAGTATAAACTTATCAATGTTGCAAATGAGGAGTTAATTCTAAAGGAGAATGCTTCTCTGAAAGAGGAACTAAAGGAAGTCCAAACTAAGTTGGTAGAGACTTCCTAGAAGTTCGTTGATTGGGAAAAGAAAAGGGAAGAAGAGGAAGAAAAGTTTTACAAAGAGATCTCTCATCTAAAAGCTACAATGGCATAAAATCACAAGGAATCCCTCAACAGAACTCTTCCAGTACCCTCTATCATTCTGTCAGACTCCAACATCAGAACTCTGACAGAAATGATCAACACCTCTGTCAAGTCTGCAATCAAAGAAGCCACGACACCAGACGCAGACATACCCTTCCCTAACAGACATCCAATCGACAGAGCATATATGGGGACTTTCAGAAAGAATGTGTTGAGCAAAATGATGACTATCAGCTCCAAATTTGTGGGAAAAGCCAATATCTTCGAAAAGCATGTAAAAGATAGTCTGGACTCCCACAAGTTCAACTTCGAGAGTCAAGTTGATGAGATCAGAGCAGCTGCAGGAGAGATCTGCTAAAGAACCATCTGAGGCTGCACCATTAAAGAAAGGAAAGTTTGTTAGGCCGGACTCTCCCAAGGCCACTGTGGCATTCTCTGATGATGACGACGCAGAGATGGATGAAGGAGAGCCCTCAGACCAACAAAAGGGGGAGAAAACGTTCGAATACATCTTCAAGGATAAATCAATCAGAACCCAACCAGAAACCTCAACTTCTGCAGCAGAACCTCCAGAGACAATCATCTTGGATACCCCTCCACCATCACCAAGAACTGAACAAGAAAGGAAAGTCCCATCCTCTGCTGATGGCTTATCAAACCAAACCAACCAAATATCTACCATCCAAGTCCAAGAAGCAGAACCCAAAACCCAAATGGCAGAAAATCCAGAAGAAGAAACCCAACCTGAACCTGAACAGAATGTTGGAGTTCAAAGCCAACAACCAGAGCATTCACTACCTTCTCTAGAAGAAACATTTTCCTATCTCTATGCTGAAAAAGATATTATACCTATCAACTCTACACCCTCAAACCCATACCTAAACCTAATCAGAGCAAACTTGCTCACATAAGACAGAAGGAGATTTATAAGGACCAAAACAAACATTCATGGGGTCATAAATCCTTCCTTCACTTTTTAAAGGATTCTGAAGATAGAACAGAGGAAGTTTACCCATGACAGAGTTATCTACCATCTATACACACTCGAACAGGAAGACTTGAAGATAGAAACTTTCAACGACAACGACTAGGTGTTGCTCAATCCATATGATCTGATAACCCTGCATGGCTACTGTCTTAACAATTCTGATAGGTACAAAGCTGCAAGAACTGCCAGAGTTTAAGTCCTGTACGCAATACAAGAACATGTCAACTACAGAACACAGTCAGACGTCCAACTGGGCATTGATTTCGAATTAGAGAAATTGGGTATTGGTCCTCCGAATGAAAGTCTTGTGGGACTCGAGCATCACACAACAGGAACACTTGTGGGAAATCCAACAATATTCATATGCCGATAGAAGGGCATCAAGAAAGCCATCAGAGCAGAGGAAGCCCACAAGTACTCATCAGAGTCTCTTAAGTATCTCAAAAGGATCATTCAGGAGAGACCTCCAACTGAAAAATGCCCACAAGAAGTAATAAACAGCTTTGTAAGTCATATAAATCTCATGCTAGAATTCAGGGACTTAATCGGAAGATTTGACAGAATTCTTAGAGGAGAGTTTTATGACTAGTTTACTATTTCTTTCTTGTAATGTAATGTAAATCTTTTTGAAGAATAGTAGCAGCTTGACAGAGGATAATTTTCTCCTCTTTGTTTTTGCTTACCTATCTCTGTACTAGCATAGTTTGAATTTTCAATACTTAGGGGGAGATTGTTATCCCCAAGTATACTTGATGTAAAAGTATTGAAAATATCACAAGTCAGAAGGACGTCAGAGATCAAGCAAAGACTTAGCAGAAGATCAAACAGAAGAGAGTGCATTTCGTTCCATACAAGTAGTGTTGCCACAATTTCAAAGCAAAAACTATCGCTGCCAACTCCAAGTCATGAGTTGGATAGTTCTTCTCATGGACCTTAAGTTGCCGCGACGCATAAGCTATCACTTTTTCTCTTTGCATTAACACGCATCTAAGTCCCATTTTAGAGGCATCACTATAAACCACAAAGTTATCCGATCCTTCGGGCAGGGATATGATTGGTGCTTCACACAGTTTCTTCTTGAGAGTCTTGAAGGCTTGCTCTTGAGCGTTAGTCCATACGAATTGTGGCGTTCTTTCTTGTTAATGAAGTAAGCGGCGAAGCGATCTTTGTGAAGTCTTGAATGAATCTCCTATAATATCTGACTAAACCCAAAAAGCTTCTAAATTCTGTTGGACTCATAGGTGGTTCCCAATTCATCA
Source organism: Saussurea involucrata (assembly GCA_033807775.1). Classification (NCBI taxonomy): domain Eukaryota; kingdom Viridiplantae; phylum Streptophyta; class Magnoliopsida; order Asterales; family Asteraceae; genus Saussurea; species Saussurea involucrata. The sequence continues at coordinate 119,407,868 of CM066322.1, forward strand.
TCGCCTCGACCTTTGTTGGGTCCACTTTCACTCTATCCCGAGAATCCACGTGTCCTAAAAACTGAACTTCATACAAACAAAACTCGTATTTCGAGAATTTAACAAACAACCTTTCTTTTTTAAGAACTTCTAACACTTCCCGCAAGTGCTGACCGTGCTCGGCCTCGTCTTTAGAGTAGATCAAATAATCGTCGATAAAGACTATCATCGACTTGTTCAAGAAGGGATGACATACACGATTCATCAAGTCCATAAACACAGCCGATGCGTTCGTCAAATAGAACGGAATTACTAAAACTTCATAGTGTCCATACCTTGTTTAAAAAGCCGTTTTTGGTATATCATTCTCCTTCACCCTCACTTGGTGGTATTTGGACCTCAAGTCGATTTTGGAGAAGCAACCCGCTCCTTGAAGTTGATCGAATAGGTCATCTATTCGAGGAAGTGGGTACTTATTCTTTACTGTCACTTTGTTCAATTCTTGGTAATCTATGCAAATCCGCATAGACCCATCCTTTTTCTTTACAAACAACACTGGAGCTCCTCATGGCGACGAACTCGGTCTTGTAAATCTCTTCTCCAACAATTCTTGTAGTTGTGTCATCATTTCATGCATTTCCGTTGGAGCTAAACGGTATGGAGCGCATGCAATCGGGGTCGCTCCCGGGGAGAGGTCTATGTGGAATTCCACTTGACGTTCCGGTGGTAAACCGGGTAGATCTTCGGGAAAAACGTCCGGGTACTCGCGCACCACTTCCACATCTTATAACTTCGTATTTTCCAACTTTGCGTCCACTACATAGGCCAAGTACGAAGAGTACCCCTTGGCTAACAACTTTCGTTCCTTCAGTGAGGAGATTATCGAAGTGGTCCTTTTTTCTTTATCCCCATAACGGTAACCACATTCCCGTTTGATGTCCGGAATTCGGATCATCTTCTTAGAACAAAGAATAACGACCTTATTCTCAAACATCCAGTCCATGCTTATCACCACGTCAAAACCTCCTATCACCATAGGTAACAAGTTTGCCTCAAACGAATTCCCATCAATGTCCAAAGTAAAATTACCAAAACATTCCCGAATTAACACTTGCTCCCCGTTAGCTATCTCTACTATTAGGTCGTCTGGAAGGGTACTAGTGGGGATGATAAATTGCTTCCAAAAAGTACCTGACATAAAAGAACGGTTAGAACCTGAATCAAACAATACACGTGCAGGCAAGGAGTTTACAAGGAAAGTACCCATCAATACGTCAGCGGTCTCTCTCGCCACCTCGGGGGTCATCTGGAAAGCTTGGCTCGGTGGCCTTGGCGGCTTCTCCGTCTTTACCATCATTCAGCTTGACGCGTTCCGGTTGCCCCCAAATAGCTTCGGGAAATCTCTCTTCACGTGCCCCGACTCTCGGCACTCAAAGAAAATCGTCCCTCGGATAAGGCAATCTCGAACGGCCTGATATTTCTTCCCACACTTTGCACACTCGGCGGAGTAAGGGTGTGGCCTAGAACTGTAAACCCTAAACCCTAAACCCTAAACCCTAACCCTAAACCATGGGCCAATATGCTTGTGCTTACACTTATGGCATCATCTCACGTCCCATCGGGGATCACCATTCCTTCCCACGGAAAACGGTCTAAATTGATGAGTGGGTCCAGCCGACCCTTCCTATTTATGCTTCTCACCAACAACTCACCTCTCTTCCTTTCCCTTTGCATATACGGTCTCCATCATCTTGGCCTCCTCTATTGTTTCCTGCAAGGTAACTGCCTTAGAGTTACGAACCATAGGCATCATGTTCGCCGGCAACCCCTTGAGATAAGCTTTGACCATCTATTTTTCCGTTGAGGCCACGTGCCCCACCAAGTTTAGTTTTTCCATAAACATACGGGTGTACTCTCATACAGTTGTGCCCCCTTTCTTGAGTGACCGAAATTCTTCTTTAATCTGATCCATCTCCGGTTCGTTGCAGTGTTCCTCTAACACTTTCTTCTTGAATACATCCCGCCAAAACCGAGGCCTCCAGAGTAGAAGTGAAGATGTTCCACCACGTGAGGGCCGCACCCCTCAACATTTGAGAACCAAACTTTACCGTTTGGCCCTCTCCGCAGTCTCAAGCCCCGAAGGCCTGTTCAATTTCTCTTATCCAGTTCATGCAAGCTACCGGATCGCCAGAGCCAGCGAATTCGGGCGGCTTACAGCAAAGGAAAGTCTTTTAGGAGAAACCCTTCTCTGCTCTTTCTTCCTCTGTAACCACATGCTCATCTGTGCCAACAACGTGAACCGCAGCACCTGAACCATTTAGAGCGTTCTCTGCGACCGTTTAATTCCTTTGGTGGCTAGCATCTGGGTCCTCTAACAGCTTCAAAAACCTTTCATCTCGTTTGTTATTTGCAGAGTTCATCATCTCCAAGAAACTAGGCATCATGATAGATTCAGGGTCTACCTCTTGGTTCAGTGGTATCGGATTTTCTCGTGCCATCATAATGTTTTCATTACCTTCCTCTTGATTCGCCACTCGACTCCTCGTGCTTACCATCGTGAACTGCCACACATGATAAATACCATACTGGTTAATTCTTTCAAACTATAACCGTTTGTAACGTACTACTACAATTATCAATCTTCATAATAACAGTTTCAAGCATGCTCACATGTTAATATATTCATGATGACACGAGCCCTATGAAATTTTGAATATATCATACACAAGAATCCTCTTCATCATCACTACAAATTTCAACAAATGTAATTCCATTGGTCCTATGCTCTCCCCACCTATGGATTCTACCCAAGATTAAAGAATTTCACGATGAAGATTCAGTTTAAGTCCATGCATAATAGAGAATTTCACGATGAAAACTTAATTTAAGTCCAGACATACTAGAATCGACACCTAGTTCACTTAAACTAAAGCTCTGATACCAACTTGTCTACTCTAAAACAGGGATTAACAAAAACTTCCATAAAACAAAAGAGCGGTAAATACTAACGCATGTATAATTACATTTGTAATTTAACGGAAAGCAAATGACAACCAACGAATCTAGTTTCTAATAAATAGAAATAAGAATACAAAAAGGGTGTCATCACTAGATCAATAAGTTCTTCTAATATTGGCATCCCAAAAGGTGATTTCCCCAAGCTCACACGCTCCCGTCTAAGTCTCTCTAATGACGGCCCTGATAGAACATGAGATACATGCCACACCAAAACAAGTGTTAGGCCAAAAATCCTAGTGAGCCTGGACAAGTAATAACATGTAAGAAAAGCACATATATAGGAATAAAGTTGTCCAATTTCTATATTACATTTGAAGTCAATGGGGGAGACCCATAACACCAAGAAGTTCCACCTAAAGAGTCGAGATACTGTAGTGTCAAATGCATAAAAACAACACCAAAGGCTCGTCTTATTCAGGGATGCAACGAAGGAATTGCCCCAAATGGCGGGGGTCTAGGCATATACCCATACGGTGGCGCCGAAGACTATGTCCTCCTAGTGAACACATAACTTGATTCATTCAAAAGTTATATTTATCCATAAGGCATACAAGCATGTACAATCCAATACCAATGCCATTGTAAGCAACACATGGTTATAACTAGATATTGAAACAAGGGATTCATCATAATATTTCATAATATTCATCAACCATTTAAATGCATATTTAACATGTATAAATACTCATAACTTCACATAAGGTCATTGTACCTATTAAGCCAAGTAGATTAATCCATGCTTAACCAATAAGACATTCTTGTATTATTTGAACCAATAACAACTATACACATGGTAGTGATAGTGATTCCCACCATTAACCACAAATACCTTTCAAATGAGTCAAATAATCCTTTATAAAAATTTTGGTTTTCATAAAAATAAGTAAATGAGTAAAATAACAAATAAATGACATATATCTAGTTGAGAAAAGGTTAGAAAAGTTACTATCTAGGTTTTTAGAACAAAACCTGGAAAATAGTTGAAAACCCTAAAAGTTGAAGAAGATGGTTCTTGAGATGAGGAGTTGAATAAGTACTTGATCTTCACAATCAATGCTCCCAAATGATTACTTGATGACCACTAAGTGTTTCCAAACAAATTTATGCTTGAATTTATTAAAGGGTTAGTGTTGGAGAGGAAGAGGATCTTAAAAGCTCTCCAAAAATCGTCAAAAATAAGTGAAGGGGAAAAAAGTGAAAATCAGAGTTGTGGGGTTTTATACCCAAAATGCCGCGCGGGCGATTATACCCAACGATTGTGCCATAAGGAACTCTCACTAGCACTTTTGCCAAAAAAATGTACCGCAACTTCAAAGGGGTCCGACGATAGTGACACGCGACTGTACCAAGTGGCACTCTCGCCATCACAATCGCACAGAAGGTACAGAAAGTGGTCTGAGGCTGAAATTGTGCTCCAAGTCAAATATGCAAGTCTTAAGGTGGTAGGATGGATAAACATAGATAATCAATTTGAAATTAGTAAATTCTAAGCAACTTGGAATAATGGGAATACTTTACCGATTATGAATTTTACGGGCGTTACAACAGCGAAAGAGATGAAGAGGTGTTTTAGCGCCAAACTTCGATCCAACTGTAAAGGAAGATATCAAAAGGAGATATCAAGCAGGTTCTTGGTGTGACTCTTAGTTCTTGGTCTCATAAATTCATTTGGTATGCTATGTACCATGAAGAGAGGGAGGATGGGACAAAATGCAGATTCAATGACACAAACTTCGTGAACATGAACTTGTATGATCTTCGACAACTCTTCAGGTTCACAGGGCAACTCTTTTGCTAAGGAAAAGAGTTTACTATAGAAAATGGGCGGGTCAGGGAAGTCCTGAGAGAAACGATCAAGTATTACAATGACTACTAGATTGCTCTCGAACTAGGAGATGAACAGCTTGCCATCACTACCCCTTCAAATTTTGTTATCGTTCAGACAGAGCTTGGGTTTGTCTATAGAAATGAAAAGAGGGAGAAGAAGCTCTTCGGGCCTAATGAAATACAAAGGTACTCGACTGATACTCTACTCTAGTTCAAAGAAGATATATAGAAGAGGATTGGAAGGGAGACTGTTCAAGAAGGCCCTGCACAAGAAATCTTATTCGACATCAAAGCCATGATCCATCTCAGGCAACTCATCAAGAGCTTTAACAGTATTCTGGCTAATCATATTGTCAACCCCATAAAATGACTTTGCTTAGTTCTTTAATATAGTTTTAGTTCTGTATTTGGTCAAATTAGAATGAAGTACTTTTTAACAGATGTTGATTTTCACCTCTTGCTTTCTAGTGCAGTGTTTAGATTATATAAACGTCTTTTTCAATACTTAGGGGGAGATTGTTAGCTCTAAATTATCTATATGTAAAAGTATTGTAAGAGAAGACAAGTGTTAGCTCCATTAGTTCTGTCTAAGAAGAATTGAAAAGTAGGCTAAGTCAAAGAACCATAGAAGACCTCCGCCGAGTACAACAAAACACCAAGCATAAATCAAAAGCCTATGTCGCTCATCCACGAAGAAGTCAAGTATAACCAGAAGACCAACCCAAGACCACAGAGCCTCTGTGAAACTCCACAGAGCCTCTGTGGGGACTAACTTCTTACAGATGAAGACTTGTGCATATCTGAAGACAAATTATCACATGCACCTCTCATGCCTCTACATGTATGAAGATTCTGAAGATCAATAGTACACCCACCTTTCTCTACTTTCCAGGTGTCACCTTTTTAGAGGTGACAACCTTTTACATGTACTATTCAGCATCCTACGATCTTGTCCCCTGTACTATTATGCACCCAACCTTCACTATATGTAGAGCGTACAACCTGCCTTTTCAGGTAACGGAGCACATAAATCTCACACACACGTTGAGCTTAGAAAGAGAGTATTTATGAGAGAGAAACACGCACTACTACGTGTTCTTGGTGTAACACATTTGAGATTAATGAAGATGAATCATTGAGCAATTACATTGTTGTTATTGTTGTTTCTTCATTATCCATTGTTGGCTAGACGCGTTTTTTTATAAAACCGTGAGTCCAGGCGTGTGGACGAAGCAAAAAATATCTGGTACGGCTAACCTGGGACGTTACAGTGTGTGAAATCCCAAATCTAGCAATATGTAAAGAACAAATGTAGAGAGAATCTAGATAGCAAACTTGTCATCCATATATTGATCTCTGAAGTACAAATGACAAAAAAAAATGCTCAAGCAGTTTCTAAAGGGTCTCTAAAAGGTTACTAGCAAATGATCTAGACAAACCTATTTATACCCATAACATACAAGGTATAAAGGCAATTACAATACAGTATATACTAATACAGAACATTGACTTTATAGTAAATCTTGAATACAATAATGCTCTAACAATCTCCCCCTTTGGATTCAAGATTTAAAAAAATATGACAGCAGTCTTCAGCTTTTTGTAAAGTCAATCTTCTCCAACATACACTTTGTCAAACCATCTTCAAGTCTTGTATATGAAAAACAGAGCTTTGCAACTTTATCAGCCTTTGATAAACTTGGAACAAGAAGGATGCGAAACCATCAGATCTCGGCCCAAGAAGGATGTGAAATCATCTATATTGTTGAACTTTTAGGTGTAAGCATATTCCGAAACGCTCAGAACTAAGATGACCAAATTCAGCAAGATTTCAGACTTCACATGATCCTTCTCCCCCTGATCTTCAGTCTTTGTTCACGAATCTTTGACTTGAAAGCTCTTTGACATGAAATATCTTTGACTTGAAATATATTTGACTTGAAAGCACTTTGACATGAAATTGAATTAAACATTTCTCCCCCTTTTTCGATGAAAGTGAGCATCATTATCATCGAAAACCTTCTTCAATTTCAGTCACGTCTCTTAGTATTACTAACAATCTCCTTCTTAGTGGATAACCTTGATCCCCCTCAAAATAAGAATTTTGGAGCAATTTGTTTTCTCCCCCTGAAAGTATGCATATATTTCAATAACGCACAGTATTTGAAATTGTAGCACAAATTTTAAAAAAAAATTACACAAGGAAAATAAAATTCATTGAACTTCATTTTATAACTACTAACATTTGATCATTTGAAAGCTTTACAAAAGAAATTCAACTTAATGAAATTTAACAATATTTCAATCAAATGAAATCAAATGCATGTGTTTGGATTCAAAAACAAGACATCATTGCATATCAAGTTACAAACGTTCAGTTTCAACCCCTTTATTAAATCTATTTGGTGTGCTAGCATGCGAAATATGATTAGCATAAAGCTTATGCATTTCTAAAACATATAAGAATACTTTGCTCTACTCACACTATTTGTCCAAAATCAGAATTTCATAAATTTACGGGTTTATCGCGACTTTGTATTTTCCCCAAGTTTCAAGAGATGTGTGCACATTGGCATCTTTTAGTTTTGTGCTCATTGGCATCTTTTGATTCTGTGCTCATTGGCATCCTTTGATTTTGTGCTCATTGGCATCTTTTGATCAAAAAGTTTAGTAAGAATAAGATACACCGTTAAACATGACTTTCTAACTGGTTCTATAGCAGGATTTGGGTTAGCAGATCCCAGACCGGTTGGCCTTAGGTGCTAGGTGACGAGCACCCCTTAGAACTTAATTTCCCAAACCAGAAAGGCCACATAGATATATCTTAAACCCATTTGTACAAGTAGAACATGGCTTTCTATCTGGTTCTATTGCAGGATTTGGGTCAGCCGATCCCAGACCAGTTGATCTTAGGGACTAGGTGTCGAGCACCCCTTAGGACTTACTCTCCCAAACCAGAAAGGCCACGGGCACAAACTTTCAAACTAAATGATAGTGCAACAATTTTATCTCAATCACTTGGTTCTAAAATATAGTGCTTCTCCCATATTTTCATTTCCATCCATCATTCTGACATATAGGCTTTTTGAGCATTATTTTCACATAACTTTGAGCATTCAGCATAATTTCATTCATGTTTTGCTGACCTTTCGATTTATTTCAGAGGTGAAAGTTGAAACAAATCTAACTCATATAGTACAAAAATACTTGTAAAATCATCTTTTAGCACACATTTAATTCATTGAATGAAAATTGAAAATTTTATCTCATTGTAAAGATTCAAGTTTTCAAAGTGGTAGAAACAAAATATAATCCAATGTTACCTTTTACCACGTTCCTTGAAACAGAAAGATGTAACAGTTAAAGATATCACCTGAGAAATGTGAGTTCTAAACTGATTTGTTTAGAAGTCTTAGTCTTTGAAGTACAGGTCCTGAACTGAATTGTTCAGAAGCCAAAAACATTGAAGCACGGGTCCTGAATTGATGTATTCAGAAACCAAAATCTCTTTTAAGTGCGGGTCCTAAACTGATATGTTTAGAAACCATTATTCTTTTGCCTCCCCCTTAATGGCACATGTACTCTTCTTCAAAAATTTCACCGCTTCTCTTATGTTTTCAGTCATGTGTGTGGTATATATGTAACATTCAGCACAACACATGATATACCTACAAAACAGTTTAAGCAGATTTTGGTACCCAATGGCACTTGTGTCCTAGTGGGTTAGGTGTAGATTTCTTTGAAGGAATATTGTAAGTACCGTACCAAAAAGAAGTATAATCTTTATGCACAAAATCATTTGAACCACAGTAAGAACAACATATTTTCTTATGTGCCAACCTAATCCGATGATTTACGGAATGAATAGGATTAGATTTAGCAGAAGATTTACCTTTTGGCGCATTGTTCTTCTTTGCATTTGATGTGGCGGTAGATGATTTCGGCACTTCTTTCTTCGGAATTGTTGTGCCTTTGACTCTCCATTACATCTTCACCTTCTTGAAGACTGGAACTTCTTCAGGTTTGGAAGTATTAATTTTAGACACTTTTGGTTTGTTATCTGATTTATCAATCAAAGGATTATAGAAGAGATTTGTTGAACGAATTCGATCTTTTGAGAAATCAGTTGATCTATTAAATTGTTTGGAAGGAATGTTTTTAAAGCTTGAACTTGAAGCAGTTTTAAAAGAGTATTCAGAATCATTTGATTTAACAAATGGAGTCTGAAAGATAGTATCATGACTGGCCTGCTTTGAGACATCAAATTTATAAATGACGTCTTCAAGTTCTTTGACTTTGTTTATTAAAACATTTTTCTCTTTAGAAATTAGATCAAATTTCTTTTGGAGATCAGATTTGATCAACCGATCCTTCATAATATCAGCTGATAAACCAGATAATCTTTTGGTAAGATTAAGAATCACATCTTCAAAATATTCGCGTTCCGATTCAAAATCTTTTTCCAAAAACTTTCTTTTATCAGTAATTTCTTTGAAAATTTCCATATTTTTTTTTAAGGGTTTTACTTTCCTTTTCAAAGAGATTTTTCTTTTTCGTGAAATCTTTTCTTTCCTTTTCCAAAAGATTTTCTAATTCAGAGATTTTCACGGAAAGTTCAGAACTTTTAATCTCAAAAGATTTTCGTTCAGTTTCAAATTTAGCTCTTTCTTTTTCGAGCTTGTCTTTTTCTAAAAATAAAACTTTCTCAAAGTCTGAAACTTGTTTTGAAAGTTTTATACATTTCAGCTCAGTCTCTTTCTTTTCTTCAAAAACTTTCTTTTCTTCAAAAGAAAAATTAGACAGTTTTCTCTTTAGATCGACATTTTCACTGTCCAAACTTTTTTTCTTTAATTTCTTTTAATTGAGCATGTAACTTTAAGTTCCACTTCACTCTCTTTTCTTCTCTTCTCTTTAAATCGGCATTTTCTTTTTGAAGAGTTGTTACTTTCTCTTGAAGATTCTCGATTTGATCGTGCAGACTTGAGGTGTCTTTCTTTGTTTCAAGATCTGCAATATAAACTTCAAGATCAGTTATTCTTTTAGTAAGTTTAGCATTTGAAGAAGAAATGTCTAAATTTTGTCGTTTCAGATTAACATTTTCTTCCTCCAATGCTTTATTTAAAATAGGAACTGAAGGATTTGAAATAGGAGTTGAAGAATTTGAAGCATTGTCTTTAACAGGAGTTTGAATGATCTTGAAAATATGTTATATGAATTAAGCCAACGTGAGAAGTGGTGGTTAACCGAGGGGCGGTTCCAAAGGATTGGGAGCGACTATGATTTCAATCAAAATGGTTTGCGCGGCTGAGTGAAGCTAAGTTGATTAGGCTAAAAAGCGTGAGTCTTGTGAATCTCAAGTTGGGGGACAACTTGTAGGTTCCCAGATTCACTTTGTCTTATATAAACAGCAAGATCAAAGATAGCGGAAACATTATAAAGATGTTTATGTATGAGTGATTGTGAGTAGCATAAAACATGAGAGAATAACAATATGATGAACAGTAATAGGTAACAACAATGAATAACAAACTGCTCGTATATTGATATATTTGAATAACACCAAGAACACTTTATTGTGTATGTATTCTGAAATCTCTCAGGCTACTGATCGTACACTAGTAGTGGAACGGAATTGTATAGTGATAGTGTTCTCACAATTCTAGTAACGATCCTTACAACTCATACAAGTTGTGTTTCCACTAATGTTATATTTATAGCCTAATAAAGTAATGATGACACATAGAAAGCATGTCTTCGTCCTTTTAGGAAAGTGCGAACACTTATCTATCACTTAGAGGTTTCTACGAGACTTCACCTTCACATAGGTCTTCTTTCACCAGAGCTCTGATGGTCTTCTGGCGATCTTGGTCTCTGATGGTTTATCAGAGGTCTTCTGCCAGAGCTCTGACGATCTCTGATGATCTTCTGTTTGTTCTTCTGCTAAGTCTTCAGCTTAATCTCTGGTGTCCTGTTCTCTGACGTTCTTCTGACTTGTGATATTTTCAATACTTTTACAAAGTCATACTTGGGGCTAACAATCTCCCCCTAAGTATTGAAAATTCAAACTATGCTATGATTACAGAGATTAAAAAAATTAAAGACAAAGAGGAGAAAGTCATCCTCTGTTAAAGCCTTTTACTACTTTCAAAATATGATTACAATACAAAATAAAGAAAGATAGTAAACTAGTCATACTAGTTTCCTATGAGAATTCTGTCAAATCGCATAATTAAATCCCTGAATTTTAGAGTAAGAGTAATATGTCTTACGAAGCTATCGATGACTTCTTGTGAACACTTGGAGCCAGGGGGACTCTCCTGTATCATCTTTCGCAGATACCTCAGAGATTGAGAGGAGTACTTATGGGCTTCTGCGATTCTGATGGCTTTCTTCACTCCCTTCTGTCGGCAGATAAATGCTTCTGGATTGACTGACAGAGATCCTGTAGGGTACTTTTCAAGTCCCACAAGACTATCATCAGGAGGTCCAATGCTCAGTTTCTCTAATTCGAAATTGATTCCATATTGGAGGTCGATTTGAGTTCTGAGGTTCATGTGCTCTTCCTTGGCTAGTGAGATTTATATTCTTGCAGTGCTGGCAGCCTTGAATCTGTCTGCGAATTTGAGGCAATAGGCATGTAGGGTAAGAAGATCATAAGGATTGAGCAGGACGAGTTCATTGTCTGTGAACACTTCTTGCTCCTCATTTTTTAGTTCAACCGTATATACATGATAAGCGACTCTGTTGTAGGCAAAGGACTTCAGGTCTATCCTTATTATTCTTTCGAATGCAAAGGATGTGTTTATCCTACCAGAGACGTTGGTCTTCGTCCTTATGAATCTGCTTTGATCATCTGACAGTTTGTCTGCTCTCTTTGGGTTTAGATAAGGAATTATGGGCACATCATTTACAGGAATCATGTCTTGTTCATCATAGAGGAAGGTGTATACCTCTTCCAATGATGGTAGAGACGTATCCTTGATGGATGGTGGTGGTTGTGGATCATCAACAGCATGTTCTGTGATCTTCTCTTTCCCTTTATCAGAGCGACCCTCTATTGGAATCTCTGTTGTAGGTGCTTCTGTTAAGATTTCTAGAGACTCTGCTATTTCATTCTAGCGGGGGTCGCGAATGATTAAGGTTGTTGTTGTGTTGGGTTGTTTGCTTAATGTTTCTTCAACAGAGGATGGTTTTGTCCTCTCTGGTTCAGTCCTTGTTGGGGATTTGGATGGAGTATCCAGAAGAATAGTTTTTGGTGGTATTTCTGCAAAGGTGGAGGTTTCTGCTGAGGTCTTAAAAGTTTTGTCTTTGAAGGTGTAGTCTATGCTCTCTCCCTTTTGTTGATCAGACGCCTCTGCGTCATCCATACTAGCATCCTTGGCATCGTCAGAGAGCTCTAGGGTAGCCTTTGGAGAGTCTGGTACAACAAACCTCGGTTATGGAGATTCTGGCACCAGAGGATTCTCCTGCAGCTCCCTTCTCAGACACTTTTGTAGCAACAACATCCCAGAATATAGCAGTCGCCTTCTTCAGAACGTCTTCAAGTGCAGCAGCAGTAGAGCGGACCTCTTCCAAAAACCTTTGAACTCTGATTTTGTGGGGAGATCAGAGATGGGAACATTGGAAACAACACATGTTTCCAATTGAGCCTCGAGTCCAGAGGCGCCTTTTTTCAGAGCTGATTTGATGTTGTCTCTGGAAGGACTTCCACCCTGTCCTTGATGTTCCCTCTGAGGAGAAACATCTCGGGGTGTTTGACTAGATTTTCCTCTTCCTCCTCGGATTCAGAGAAGGAAAATCTAATGTGTTGGGAGGAGTTGTGATCAAGACTCGTCTTCCCTTGTTCTACAAGGTCATCCCACTGCCCCTGATGCATCATCGTGTCCAGGTCTATTTTGTGATCCATCTAAATGTGCCACAGATGCATCATCGTGTGTAGGTGACCTATGAATGTTCTGGGGCGAATGAACATTACTAACAAACAGAGTTTCCTCGATTAAGTGCTCAGCAGAGGCATGAAGGACTTCCTCTGATGGGTCAGGCTGGTTAGGGTTCAAGGTGTTCACCTCTTGTTCAATGTCCATATGAGCTTGATCCTCATGGATAGATAATGTGCGAATACTAGGAGTTGGGGAAGGAAATTACACGTGTGTGTTCTTGTGAACATCTTCTTATATTCTCACCGGACTCTTGGTTTCTATAGGGTTAGAGAACTCTGGAATCTCTTGCTCTTTCTCACTTCTCTCTGTCTCACTACTACCAGAGGAGGTCGATCTCTCTGCCCCTTCCTCTATAGTGTCTCTAACACCCTCTGTGACAACCTCCTCTGGGGATGCTCTGTCACGAACAATATTCTCTTCTTCGTTCTCTGAGGCAGACCTCTATAAGAGTGCTCTTGCCTCTGGTCTAACATCATCTTCTTGTGCCTCTCTAATAGGCACATCTAAAGTAGGCTCAGAAGTATGATGGAGATCTCACCTCAGGATCTTGAGGTTGAGCAGCATGTCTATAGATGCGAATGGCAAGATGTTCGGGGTGGATAAGAGCGAGCATTGTCCTAGGGACTATGTGAGAGTTAGGATACGTACCAGTGATCGTCGGTCTGAAAGAAGACAAGGTCCAAACTGGAGTTGGAGCTCCCTATTGAGTGGGCTGGAGAGCATCGAATGCTTCTCTGATGACTAACTAGACTTATCAGTCTGGGAAACCAAATGGCCATTAGGTTTCTGTCTTCCCCTACTAATTTTCCTTTGGCCAAAGCATTGGTTTTGAGGTTTACAACCATGAGAAGCTCTTTGTAGAGGATTGTGGCATAGTCAAGGTTTTGATTAAAATAGAGACCATACATGATTTGCAGAATCTTTGTACTTGCTTGATCCTGACTGCCACTCTTGCAGGTAAGAGTTCTGTTGAGTGCGAAGAACATGAAGTTCCAGATTGGTGGTAGTTTACCTCTTTTGAAGGTACCAAGCTTGTCCAAGTTATCATTGTATCCTAGAAATCTGATGAATTCTAGGAGTATGGGTAGCTCAGGTGCTTTCTCATAGGCAGGAATTCCTAATTCCTCAGGGGTTCTAAGGACAACGATTCTTCTAATGGATTTTGGCCTTATACGAATGGTATCTGCTCCTGCATTTGGTCCATCATCAACTTTACCCATGATTCCTTTCCTTTCCTCGATATACTAGCAAGTGGTCCACCATTGTTGGAGATAGAGTTGTGGTAGGTTTTCATCGACTTTGGTTAAGGCTAAGAAAAGTTCAGAACTTCGAAAGAACTTGACAATGATGTGATACAGGGGTTCGTAGTTTGCAGGGTTGGTAGAAAACCTGTAATTGTTATCGGTGAAAGCGTAGGGTTGAATGATGATTGTATCAACAGGAACAATCATGCTTGATTATGTGGAGTTTTCTTGTATCATTTTTGCAGGTGTAGGAACTTGAAGAACAAGATATTTTTGGTTTTGAAGATGAGAGGGAATTTGCAGATATTTGAAGGTTAAGAAAGCGTAAAGAATGAAATGTAGATTCAAATGGGTAATTATACTCGAAGAATTTGGCAGGGATAACCATCGTAGGCACTGTAGGCACTTGAGTGTCAGATAGTGGAATCTTTTCTACAGTGGAACGTGGGAACAACTAATGGTTAGTTGCTCAATCAAAAAATGGCACATGGAATTGGTACTGACAACTTTTCTGATATGGAACCGTCACGGTTAGAGATTGGTGGGTGACATGTGGTTCAGGATCAGAAATAAATCGGACTTATGATGACCAATATCAGAGAGAGTATCATGCACTATGAGATGGCAGAGCTCTGTTGGAACTCTCATCACATGCTTGCCTCTGTTGAGTGATCTCTGACATTTTTTCAAGTAACCCAGATTCTCAAGATGTTTCACCTTTACCCTAAAACCATTTGCAAATTCTATTTCTGATGAGGTAAATAATCAGAGAACTGATACGATAGAAGTTTCTCAGAAGAATCACAGCGCTCTGATGTTTATGTCAGAGGCTCTAGTGAATTCTACAGAGACCTGATTCTGAGTATAAGTTCAGAGATATAACCAAGAAGTTTTCATCAGAATAGGTTTTCCCTTTCTCCAAATATTGTTCTTTTGATTATCAAGTTAAGTCATGAAGATTTGAAAGTTTTGACTTGCTCCCCCTTAAACAATGCTTATTTTTCATTTAAGCTCCCCCTAAACCGGTGAGCTTATTCACAGATTTAACTTTTCAGCTCCCCCTTTATATGTCCAACTTGTGAAAGACTTGATGAAGATTATATACAAAGGAGTTTCAGATGAACAAAGTTGAAACTCAAAGAAACAAGAAAATATTGAAAAACTATGTTGGTAGAGCTCTGAGATAGGCATCAGAAGCTCTATTGACATGAACTACCTAACTACTCTGTCAGAGCTCTGATGAAAGTCAGAGACTCTGATGATTTTACCAGAGTTTAGGAGGACATGTTCAGCATACCCATCTTGCTGATTAAGAAATTAAATATCCTTTCATCAAGGGCTTTTGTTAACAGATCAACAAGTTGGAAGTCAGTTAAAACAAAATACATTTCAGTTGTCCCTTTTTCAACATGATCTTTGATAAAGTGGTACCTTATATCAATATGCTTTGTCTTAGACTGCTGAACTGGATTTGCTGTAATTGCTATTGCACTCTTGGAGTCACATAGAATTAGAACTTTGTTATACTCCAGTCCGTAGTCTCTGAGCTCTGTTTTCGTCCATATGACTTGTGAACAACAACTAGCATCAACAACATATTCTGCTTTTGCTGTAGAGGTTGACACACAGTTCTGCTTCTTGGATGTCCAACTCACCAGTTTATCTCCTACCAATTGACAGCTTCCAGAAGTACTCTTTATGTCATTCCTGCATCCTCCATAGTCTGAATCTTTGTATGCTACAAGCTCAAAACCAGAGTTAAGAGGATACTAGAGACCCATGAATTGAGTCCCTTTGAGATATTTGAAAATTTGTTTGATAGCAGACAAATGGGGTTCCTTAGGATTAGCTTGGAATCTAGCACAAAGACAGGTTGCAAACACTATATCAGGTCTGCTAGCAGTTAAGTACAGAGGCGCCCCTATCATGCCTCTGTAGTTCTTGACATCCACAGATTGACCCTGTGGATCATGGTCAAGTTTAACTCCAGTGGCAATAGGAGTTTTCATAGGATTTGAGTTATTGAGCTTATACTTTTTCAAAATATCGGAGACATATTTAGATTGGCTTAAACAGGTGCCTCTGATGGATTGTTTCACTTGTAAACCATGGAAGAAAGAAAGTTCTCCCATCATGCTCATTTCGAACTCACTTTTCATTAAATCCTCAAACCTATCACAGTACTCTTGTTTAGTAGACCCAAAGATAATGTCATCAACATATATCTGTACCAGAAGTATATCATTTTTATATCTCCTAAAGAATAAGGTAGTATCCACGGTACCTTTTTCAAAGTTGTTGACCAACAGAAAATTTGACAGAGTTTCATACCAGGCTCTCGGAGCTTGTTTAAGGCCATATAGAGCTTTGTCTAGCTTGTACACATGATCTGGAAATTCTGAGCTTTCAATTTGCAATTCAGAAAGGCAGATTTTACATCCATTTGATAGACCTTGAAACCTTTATGAGCAGCATGGGCTAGAAAGATTCCGATTGCCTCTGTAACATCCCAAATTTTCAAGGAAATTAAAATTTTAATTAAACGTTTTATATATAAAAAACTCATTAAATAATCCCAACATATTAATTTCAAAATCATAAATGTCGTTCAAGTAGTCAGAAACCAGCGGAAACAATGTTCAATAAATAAAACCAATATCAGCCAGCTCATCCCGCGCGCCAGTGTGTACCCGTCACGCCTTAGAGCTACTCGTACCTGAAACCACAGTTTATTGGGAAAGGGTAAGCACGAAGCTTAGTGAATTCAAACACATGCGCAGGTAGGAATTATATACACCTCACCCCTACCCGCACATAGCAACAACATCACAGATACATAAAACGAGTAAACATCTACAGGTAATTATGTATCCAACCACCTCAGTACCATCGAGGCCTCGGTCCCACCGAATTGTAACATAACCAACACCTCAGTACCATCGAGGCCTCGGTCCCACCGAATTGTAAGGTAACACATTTATACCAAGCATTCAAACCAATCAAATATTATACACCACAACAACTAGTTCACACCACAAAAACAGTAGTACATGCAAACTATTATGACATGCATACAACCCCTAACTACACAGTGAGAGAACTCACCTCAAATGCGCGCCTAGCTTAATCAACACGAATCAAGCTTCACAATTACGGTCACTTCCCAGCACCTAAACGCATGTTAAAACGTGTCAATACGAGACCCGGACCCTATGACACGACACACGCTTAAACCGTCACTAAAACTAATTTCCGTTCTCACAAAACAGGTCTGTTCGGGACCTGTTTCGACCCCCTTAAATCCAGAAAAATCCCAATATTATTTCATGTCTAGAAATTTCTCTGAGTTAGGGTTCCAAGGACATATTATACGCCTCCTAACGATTTTTCTACAATTTATTATGAATTAAATACGAACGGTTACCAAAACTGCCAGTTTCGGTCCAGCCTGCATAAACAGTCCAAAACAGCCTAACTACGGTTTAAATCAGACTTTCGGCAAAACACGAAAAACCTTCCCAACTAGAATAGGGAACTATGGCCACCAAAATCACCTCAAAGAGAGTTACGAGTAAAAAGTTACGGCTTTCGCAAAACCGAGACAGATTCCAGAATTTTTCACATGAAATGACGAACCGCAGAACTTGCGACCACTTTTTCTCCCAACTCGAGGCCGAACCAGTTTTCCGCTAAAACATAGAAAGCGTGCCCGGTCCCGAGCTCGAAGCGTGGGCACCAGTTTCGGCTCAATCGAAGTTACGACGGAAAAGTTATTGCCGTCACAAAACAGGGGCTGAACCATATTTTCACATAAAAAGACGACTCTAAAAACAACGGTTCAAACGATTTGGCTTAAGCGATTTAGTCACGGCTTGAAGGGCTCTATGGTGGTCAAGGTCAGGTCACGGCCACGCACCACCCATCTACAACGGCAGCCATGGCCGCCCATCCACCACCGCCACAGCAGCGGCGAACGGCGGCTCTCCGGCGAGGGTTCCGCGCATACACACACATGCATCCACGTACACCCTTCCATGCTTCGGATCTCCCTCTCGCTCACCTTACCGCGTGCACAACCAACTCACACAACCACCACCACCCGACACCCAGCCACCACAGTGGCGGCGCGCGGTGGCAGTGGCGTCGCCGCTGGTTGATTCACCGAAAAAGATTCAAGACGAGTAGATGCTTACCTCACGACGATACCTCGCACCCGCAACCGACCTTAACTCCCTTGCTTCCTCCGACGATCAGCCGCAGCAGCGACCTCCGGTAACAGCTTCGACGACGGCAGGTACAATTCCGGCCGACTCTTCTCTACCTACTTCTCGGCTTCTCTCTCTTTCGATCGCTCTCTCTCTCTCTCTCTCTACGACGGCCACACACCAGGTTTGAAGGATTAGCAAATAAGGGAAATAGGTTTTCTTGGTTGCTACTTGAGGCCGAAGTAAGAAAACGAGAGGGCTGGGGGCCGGTCTTTCCCATGGGCCGGTCACTCTCCATGCAACATTTACAAACCATGCATAATTGGCCCCTCAACAAGCAAACCAACATACTTTTACCCCTTTTTAAAAAAATTGAGACTTACCAAGGAGGCCAAAAATCTTAACAAAACAAATCGCTAAATAATTAAAATTAAATAATAAACGTACCGGGACACGGGCTTTACAACTCTCCCCCGCTTGGATTAGACTTCGTCCCCGAAGTCCATGCTCGCAAACAGCTTCGGGTAATTCTCCCGCATCTCGGCTTCGGGTTCCCACGTCCATTCTGAACCTTTCCGGTGCTGCCACTGGACCTTCACCAATCCAATGACCTTGTTCCGCAGAGTCTTCGTCTTCCTCTCGACTATGGCTATTGGCTTCTCCACGTAGTTGAGTCGCTCGTCAATCTGAATATCTTCGAGGGGAACTACCGCAGACTCATCCATCACACACTTCCGCAATTGAGAGACATGAAAAGTGTTGTGGATCAGGCTCAGTTCTTCGGGTAACTCCAATCGGTAAGCTACTTTCCCCACACGCGCGATGACCATGTACGGTCCGATGTATCGGGGACCCAACTTTCCCCGCTTGCGAAAACGGATTACCCCTTTCCAGGGTGACACTTTCAGAAGAACGTAATCCCCGACTTGGAACTCCAAGTCCGATCGTCTTTTATCGGCGTAACTCTTTTGTCGACTCTGCGCAGTGACTAACCGATCACGCACCATCTGAATCATCTCCGTCGTCTTTAGCACAACATCGGTGCTCCCCAGCACCCTGTGACCAACCTCGCCCCAGCAAATGGGCTTCCGACACTTCCTGCCATACAACACTTCGTACGGCGCTCTACCGATGCTAGCGTGATAGCTGTTATTATAGGAGAACTCAGCTAGTGGAAGATACTGATCCCAACTACCACCAAAGTCAATCACACATGCTCGCAGCATGTCCTCAAATGTCTGAATAGTACGCTCACTCTGCCCATCGGTCTGAGGATGAAATGCTGTACTGAAATGCAACCGCGTACCCATTTCATTCTGAAACTTCTCCCAAAACCGGGAGGTGAAACGAGTATCCCGATCCGAGACAATCGAGACTGGCACCCCGTGCCTAGTTACAATCTCTCGGATGAAAACCTCCGCGAGCTTATCCGCCGAGAAGCTCTCTTTAATCGCCAAGAAGTGAGCGCTCTTAGTCAGACGATCCACAATTACCCAGATGGTATCATTCCCTCGCTGAGTTTTGGGAAGCTTCGTGATGAAATCCATCGTAATCTGCTCCCACTTCCACACCGGAATCTCCAAAGGCTGCAATTTCCCGTGCGGTCGCTGGTGCTCCGCCTTGACCTTCCGACAAGTCAAACATACCTCCACACATTTGGCTACATCCCGCTTCATGCCGGGCCACCAATAGCCTTCCCGTAAGTCTCTGTACATTTTGGTAGCTCCCGGATGAATCGAAAACTTGGACTTATGCGCCTCGTCCAATAGTATCTGTCGGTTCCCACCGGTGAATGGGACCCAAACTCTACCATATCGGGTCAATAATCCTCGACTATCCCGTACTAATTTCGGAATTTCTCCCGAAACTCTCTCATGTTTTGCATTTTCCGCCAACACGACCACCTCCTGAGCGACACATATTGACTCCAAAAGAGGTTCAACCACTGTCAACCGCTGACACAGACCCTTCAGCGATTCCCCAACCGGATGTCGGCTAAGCACGTCCGCGACTACATTCGCTTTACCCGGGTGGTAAAGTATCTCGCAGTCGTAATCCTTGACCACATCAAGCCATCTTCGCTGTCGCATATTAAGATTTTGCTGATCCATCAGGTATTTAAGGCTCTTATGATCAGTGTAGATATGTAAAGCCCGTGTCCCGGTACGTGTTTCTTTTATTTTTTTTAATTAATTTAAAGTGTGTACCGTTAATTGTTTTGGTTCGGGGTTTGATGTCGTTAAAGACCAAAAATGTTAAAATCCATGTCTTTTAGTGAAGTTAGTAAAATAGGGATAGTTTGGGGGGCTAATGTGAAAATTTGGGCAAGGTCCGGCCCATGCAAGTAAAGGTCGAACCCCTACCCCCCCATACCTCTCGTTTTCTTCCTTGCATTCCAAGCCAAGCCAAAGAAACCCTATTTTCCCTTTCGTAGTGTTGGAGAGGTGCGGTAGTGAGAGAGGGAGTTCGAGAGAGATAGAGGAGAGCCGAGAAGGAACGAGAGAGAGAGAGAGAGACGTAGAGAGAGAGAGGGACCTGCTGCCGGAGCTTGCTGCTGCCGGAGTTGCTGTTCGCCGGAGTTCGTGAGAGTGAGAACCGGGCACATCAACGCGGCGTCGTCGTACGGTAATTCCCCCCACCGTTTCGTTTCGTTTCGTTTCGTTTTTTTCTTTTGTTCCCGTCGCCGCCGCCGTTCGCCGCCGCTGTGGCGGTGGTGGATGGACGGCCGTGGCTGCCGTTGCGGAGGCTGGTCGAGAGAGAAGGGGAGAATGATTGGGTTTTTGTCGCGTGCTATCGTAATCAAAAAAATAAAAGAAAGACCACCGCCGGCCGCCGCTGGCCGCCGCCGGTCGCCACCGGCGACCGCCACTGCCGGAGATGGCAGTGGGTGGCGCGTGGCGTGACCTGACCTCTGTTCCTATCGAACCCTTAAACCGTAACTTAACCGTTAAGCCGTATAACTTAAATCGTTGTTTCTAAAATCTTTCTTTTATGCGTAAAATGGTCCAGCCCCTGTTTTGTGACGGTAATAACTTCTCCGTCGTAACTCCGATTGAGCCGAAACTGGCGCCCACGCTTCGAGCTCGGGATCGAGTACGTTTTCTGGGTTTTGGCGGAAAACTGGTTCGGCCTCGAGTTGGGAGAAAAAGTGGTCGCAAGTTCTGTGGTTCGTCATTTTATGTGAATTTCCTGGAATCTGCCACTGTTTTGCGTGGACCGTAACTTTTTACTCGTAAGTCGTTTTAACTTGAGGTCAGTGGCCATTTTTCCTAAATTGAGTTAGGCACGTTTTTCGTGTTTCGCCGAAAGGCTGAATCGGCCCAGAACCGGGCTGTTCGGAGCTGTTAGTGCGAACTGGTCCGAAAACGGACAGTTCCGGTAGGCGAACTTAATAAATTCATAATTAATTATAGAAAAATCGTTAGGAGGCGTGTAATATATCCTCGGAAAGGTATTTCAGGGCACTTTTCAACCGTGTAATAAATCTGAGTTTTTCTGGAGTTTTAGTGGTCAAATCAGGTCCCGAACAGACCTGTTCGGTGTGACCGAAAGTTAGTTTTAGTGACAGTTTGGGGTGTGTCGCGTCGTGGGGTCCGGGTCTCGTATTGACGTATTTTATCGTACGTTTAGGTGCCGGAAAGTGATCGTCGTTGTGTGGAGCTACTTACTATTTTTAGCTAGGCGCGCACCCGAGGTGAGTTCTCTCACTACAATTAAATATATAGTTGTTTATTATTACTGTAGCACGTGTGTGAAAATTGTATGCGGGATGGTTGGGGGCTAGGTAGTGGGAAGCCTAGTTAACATTATGTGCTACATTATTCGGCGGGGCCGAGTCCCGACGGGGACGGAGGTGTTTTACGCAGTAGGCGTAAAAGGGGCGTTTACGCAGTAGGCGTAAAAAGGATGTCATACGCAGTAGGCGTAAAACGGGTGTTTCCCGCAGTAGGCGGAAACGTGCGGCGGGGCCGTAGACCCGACATCCGCCCGGGGATTTTTTTTATGCGGTGGTTATTATACTTGTTTATGATTTGTTCGTAGACTTGTATGTGGTGGTGTGATCCTCTTTGCTTTAGGGGTAATATGAGATAACCATTGTTAATTGTTGTGTTTGAATTCACTAAGCTTCGTGCTTACCCCTCCCAATTTACAGTGGCTGCAGGTACAAGTGGTACGAAGGCATGACTGGCACACACTGACGTGCAAGATGGATGGGTCGAAGGATTTGCTTATTAAACATTTTCCCGTTATTGAATAAACAATTTAATTTCCGCTGTTGACTTATGTTTTAATAACGCTCGTGGTTGGAATTATTATTTTGGGTTTAATAAATGGAGACTTATTATTAAATATGCGCGTTTAAAAATTTTTAAATTTTCTTGAAATTTTGGGGCGTTACAACTTGGTATCAGAGCACAGCTTGAGTGAATCAAACGCACCTCGGTGTGTTGGGTCTCAACTTGCGGCTGGGAAATTTCCAAATACTTTATTAAATCTTTTTAGAAATAAAAGAAAAAGTAAAAAAAAAAAAAAAAACCCGTTCGAGGAACGGTGATCGAGGGCGCAGTGTGTACAGTCAGCCGGAGCCAAGGGAAAGGTACAATTCTTAGTGTTTTCTCATTTTATCGCTTTCTAGATCATAGGGTATGCATGCTAGATTGCCTGAGGTTGACACTATGCGATACGTTGGATTACTTGCTATTATGATTTTCTTGCTAATTATAGTAGGTTTCTAAGTAGGTGCCCTTTAAATCGTATGCGGTAAGAGGCTAATAGCCTTAGAATATTCGATTTAGTTCTATTGCGCAGCTCTTGTTTGAGTCCAACCGTTCTAGGATAGAATCTAGTATTCGAATGTCTATTTGTCTTGCACTGCATATGATTGGGTATTTGCGCGGCCACTCATTATGATTAACAGGGTTTTTATAGTAGCGAGGGTAGTGGGTGGAATATAATTCCTAGGGAGCTAGGAAGGGTGAGTGCATATGCCGGTGCGGGCATATGTGTTGAGTTGCGGCGAGAACTACTTGGACCCTCGGGATGGGACACGAAACGGGTAATGATAGGTGTGGAAGGTAGTAGTAGAGCTCCTATTACCGGAAGCACAGGATCAGTACTCGGGTCGGGGAAGTCACGAGGAATTCAAGGAGTTGAGCGTATGTGTTGATAGTGTGAGTTATTAGCTGATAATAACTCTTTGAATTTCTCCTTCTTATAGAATGGTCAACACTAGGAGGCGCGGTGAGGCTGAGCCGAGGGCTGAAGCCGGGATCACTGAGGAACGGATCCGAGAGATGATTGCAATTGAGGTTGCACGAGCTGTTGGGGATGCAATTCCCGAGATTATCACCGCGATTCAGGATCAACTGGTGACTCTAGTGGAGGAGCGGTTTGCAGCGATGCCGCCGCCTGTTGGGGGACAGCCCCGTGCCCGAGACTTCCAGTATCGGGATCTTTCTGCCTGCTCTCCACCAGAATTCAAGGGTGACTCTAACCCTATCGTTAGCATGCGCTGGATATCCGACATGGAGTGCGCTTTTCTGACAAGCGGCTGTCCGGATAACTTGAAGGTTCGATTTGCAGTGAATCTACTTCGCGAGGGAGCGAAAGACTGGTGCGCCACAGCATTGACTCTGGCCGAGCGTACCACTCTTACTTGGGACGAGTTCGTTGCTCGTTTCCGTGCTGAGTACGTGCCGCCGATAGAGATGGAAAGAATAGCGAAGGAGTTCTTGGAGCTGAACCAGACCACGGAGACCATAAAGGAGATGAACAAGAAGTTTACCGAAATGGCGCTATTCTGTCCCCAATATGCGGCCTCAGAAGAAATGAAGATGGCGAGGTACAAGGACATGCTTCGGACCGAGATCCGGGAAATTGTGAGCGCAGTGCAACATCCTTCGCTGTCGGCTATGATGGATGCAGCGCGGAGAAGAGAGTTAGAGTTGGAGACCCAAGCGAAGAAGAGGAAGGCGGCACAGGCAGTGACGCCTATCTCTGCAGTGCCAAAGAAATCGAAGTTTGTTGATTCTCGTGGGCACACGAAGAGTAGCGGTTCTAAGGCCCGGGATGTGAGTGGTAGAAGATCTGATGCATGTTACAAGTGTGGGCAGCCTGGCCATCTCAGTAGAGATTGCAGGTCGCCACTGATGTTATGTTTCGGCTGTAAACAGGCTGGCCATGTGAAGGCCAACTGCCCGAATGCTAGGGCAACTGATGGGGGTGGTGCACAGAGGGCTCCTGCGAATGCCCCGCTGCGCATCACCGACGGCCGTACGGGTCAGCCCGGGACGGAGGCGGCCCGAGGGAGAGTCCACCAGCTGAAGGTGGAGGAGGCGCAGGCGACGCCTAAGGTGGTGACAGGTATGTTTCATCACTCTTTTCTTTTGTCTTTCCTTTTCATGCCCTGTGTTTATGTATTGTTATTCTTTATATATTAGGTACGTTTCTAGTCAATTCTGTACCTGCGGTTGTAATGTTTGATAGCGGGGCTACTCATTCATTCGTGTCTCGCACTTTTAGCGAGAGGTTGGGTCGAGTGGTGGGACGTCTAGGATGTCCTTTATTGGTCGAGGTCGCCGATGATAGGACCTTGACGGTTACGGACGTGTATCGGGGATGCACGTTGGAAATCTCGGGTGTGAGGTTTCCTATCGATTTGATCCCTATAGCGATGCGAGAGCTTTGCGTGATAGTGGGCATGGATTGGATGGACGCGTTCGATGCAGAGATTGTTTGCCGTCGCAAACAAGTACGGGTTCGAACCCCAAGCGGGGGAGAACTGTTGATTCAGGGAGACTCGCCTAGTCGGGTTACGGCTATTTGTTCTGCGGCGAGGGCTCGGAGATACCTTCAGCATAGTGGGCAGGGGTTCTTGGCGTATGTGGTGGATACGCGTGTCGATGAGACGAAGATTAGTGCCGAGGATGTGCCAGTCGTGAGGGAATTCGCCGATGTATTCCCCGATGAGTTGCCAGGGATACCTCCCGCGCGACAGGTGGAGTTTCGAATCGACCTGATTCCAGGTGCTGCTCCGGTGGCCAAGGCACCTTATCTCTTGGCTCCACCGGAAATGAAGGAGCTTTATGAGCAGCTGCAGGAGCTTCTGGAGAAGGAGTTCATCAAACCGAGTTGTTCACCGTGGGGAGCTCCGATCTTGTTCGTGAAAAAGAAAGATGGATCTCAGCGGATGTGCATTGACTACCGGGAGCTGAATAAGCTTACGGTGAAGAATCGTTATCCTTTGCCAAGGATTGATGATTTGTTTGATCAGTTGCAGGGAGCCTCGTGGTTCTCTAAGATTGACTTGAGATCCGGGTACCATCAGATGCGGGTGCGTAGCGAAGATACGGAGAAGACGGCCTTTCGCACGCGTTACGGCCATTACGAGTTCGTGGTGATGCCTTTCGGGCTCACCAATGCACCAGCAGCGTTCATGGACCTCATGAACAGGGTGTGTAGCCCGATGTTGGATCGTTCGGTGATCGTGTTCATCGACGACATTCTTGTATATTCCAAGACGAAGGAAGAGCACGAGGTGCATTTGCGGGAAGTGTTAGAAGTTTTGAGACGGGAGAAGCTTTATGCTAAGTTCTCCAAGTGTGAATTCTGGTTACGAGAGGTCCAATTCTTAGGACATGTCGTGAATCAGAATGGTATCATGGTCGATCCGGCCAAGATTTCGGCAGTTATGCGGTGGGAGGTGCCGAAAACTCCTACCGAGGTGCGAAGTTTTCTCGGTTTAGCAGGGTATTATCGGAGATTTATCCAAGATTTATCCAAGATTTCTCCAAAATCGCCTTGCCTATGACGAAACTGACGAAGAAAACTGCAGCTTTCAGTTGGGGTGAAGAGCAACAGAAGGCGTTTGAGGAGCTACGCATGCGTTTATGTGAGGCTCCTGTG
This sequence comes from Saussurea involucrata, assembly GCA_033807775.1. Classification (NCBI taxonomy): domain Eukaryota; kingdom Viridiplantae; phylum Streptophyta; class Magnoliopsida; order Asterales; family Asteraceae; genus Saussurea; species Saussurea involucrata. The sequence goes on from CM066322.1 coordinate 119,433,986, forward strand.
TTAACCTTGCCTGAGGGCATGGAAGATTTGGTGGTTTACTGTGATGCTTCGTACCAAGGGTTGGGTGCCGTGCTTATGCAACGCGGCAAGGTCATCGCTTACGCGTCGAGGCAGTTGAAGCCTCATGAGGCGAACTACCCGACTCATGATTTGGAGCTGGGAGCGGTGGTGTTTGCTTTAAAAATATGGAGACACTATCTTTATGGTGTCAAGTGCACGATCTATACCGATCACAAGAGCCTTAAATACCTGATGGACCAGCAAAATCTTAATATGCGTCAGCGGAGGTGGCTTGATGTGGTCAAGGATTACGACTGCGAGATACTTTACCACCCCGGTAAGGCGAATGTAGTCGCGGATGCACTTAGCCGACATCCGGTCGGGGGATCTTTGAAGGGTTTTTGTCAGCGATTAACGGTAGTTGCACCACTCTTGGAGTCGATCGGTATCGCTCAAGAGGTGGCCGTGTTGGAGGAAAATGCTAAACGAGAGAGAGTTTCGGGAGAAATTCCGAAGTTAGTACGGGATAGTCGGGGACTGTTAACCCGTTATGGTAGAATTTGGGTTCCATACACTGGTGGGAATCGCCAGACACTATTGGACGAGGCGCATAAGTCCAAGTTTTCGATTCATCCCGGAGCTACCAAGATGTACAGAGACCTGCGTGAAGACTATTGGTGGCCCGGCATGAAGCGGGATGTAGCCAAATGTGTGGAAGTATGTTTGACCTGTCGGAAGGTCAAAGCGGAACACCAACGACCGCATGGGAAATTGCAACCGTTGGAGGTTCCGGTGTGGAAGTGGGAGCAAATCGCAATGGATTTCATCACTAAGCTTCCCAAGACTCAGCGAGGGAATGATACTATCTGGGTGATCGTGGATCGCCTGACGAAGAGCGCTCACTTCTTGGCGATTAAAGAGAGCTTTTCGGCGGATAAGCTTGCGGAGGTTTTCATTCGGGAAATTGTAACTCGGCACGGGGTGCCAGTCTCAATTGTCTCGGATCGGGATACTCGTTTCACCTCCCGATTTTGGGAGAAGTTTCAGAATGAGATGGGTACGCGGTTGCATTTCAGTACAGCATTTCATCCTCAGACGGACGGACAGAGTGAGCGTACTATTCAGACACTTGAGGACATGTTGCGAGCATGTGTGATTGACTTTGGTGGTAGTTGGGATCAGAATCTTCCACTAGCTGAGTTCTCCTACAATAACAGCTATCACGCTAGCATCGGTAGAGCGCCGTACGAAGTGTTGTATGGCAGGAAGTGTCGGACGCCCATTTGCTGGGGCGAGGTTGGTCACAGAGTGCTGGGGAGCACCGATATTGTGCTAAAGACGACGGAAATGATTCAGATGGTGCGGGATCGGTTAGTCACCGCTCAGAGCCGACAAAAGAGTTACGCCGATAAGAGACGATCGGACTTGGAGTTCCAAGTCGGGGATTACGTTCTTTTGAAAGTGTCACCCTGGAAGGGGGTAATCCGTTTTCGCAAGCGGGGAAAGTTGGGTCCCCGATATATCGGACCATACAAGGTCATCGCGCGTGTGGGGAAAGTAGCTTACCGATTGGAGCTACCGGAGGAACTGAGCCTGATCCACAACACGTTCCATGTCTCTCAGTTGCGGAAGTGTGTGATGGATGAGTCTGCAGTAGTTCCCCTTGAAGATATTCAGATTGACGAGCGACTCAACTATGTAGAGAAGCCGGTAGCCATCGTCGAGAGGAAGACGAAGACTCTAAGGAACAAAGTCATTGGATTGGTGAAGGTCCAGTGGCAGCACCGGAAAGGTTCGGAATGGACGTGGGAACCAGAAGCCGAGATGCGGGAGAATTACCCGGAGCTGTTTGCAGGCGTGGACTTCGGGGACGAAGTCTAGTCCAAGCGGGGGAGAGTTGTAAAGCCCGTGTCCCGGTACGTGTTTCTTTTATTTTTTTTAATTAATTTAAAGTGTGTACCGTTAATTGTTTTGGTTCGGGGTTTGATGTCGTTAAAGACCAAAAATGTTAAAATCCATGTCTTTTAGTGAAGTTAGTAAAATAGGGATAGTTTGGGGGGCTAATGTGAAAATTTGGGCAAGGTCCGGCCCATGCAAGTAAAGGCCGAACCCCTCCCCCCCCCATACCTCTCGTTTTCTTCCTTGCATTCCAAGCCAAGCCAAAGAAACCCTATTTTCCCTTTCGTAGTGTTGGAGAGGTGCGGCAGTGAGAGAGGGAGTTCGAGAGAGATAGAGGAGAGCCGAGAAGGAACGAGAGAGAGAGAGAGAGACGTAGAGAGAGAGAGGGACCTGCTGCCGGAGCTTGCTGCTGCCGGAGTTGCTGTTCGCCGGAGTTCGTGAGAGTGAGAACCGGGCACATCAACGCGGCGTCGTCGTAAGGTAATTCCCCCCACCGTTTCGTTTCGTTTCGTTTCGTTTTTTTCTTTTGTTCCCGTCGCCGCCGCCGTTCGCCGCCGCTGTGGCGGTGGTGGATGGACGGCCGTGGCTGCCGTTGTGGGTGCGTGTGCGGAGGCTGGTCGAGAGAGAAGGGGAGAATGATTGGGTTTTTGTCGCGTGCTATCGTAATCAAAAAAATAAAAGAAAGACCACCGCCGGCCGCCGCTGGCCGCCGCCGGTCGCCACCGGCGACCGCCACTGCCGGAGATGGCAGTGGGTGGCGCGTGGCGTGACCTGACCTCTGTTCCTATCGAACCCTTAAACCGTAACTTAACCGTTAAGCCGTATAACTTAAACCGTTGTTTCTAAAATCTTTCTTTTATGCGTAAAATGGTCCAGCCCCTGTTTTGTGACGGTAATAACTTCTCCGTCGTAACTCCGATTGAGCCGAAACTGGCGCCCACGCTTCGAGCTCGGGATCGAGTACGTTTTCTGGGTTTTGGCGGAAAACTGGTTCGGCCTCGAGTTGGGAGAAAAAGTGGTCGCAAGTTCTGTGGTTCGTCATTTTATGTGAATTTCCTGGAATCTGCCACTGTTTTGCGTGGACCGTAACTTTTTACTCGTAAGTCGTTTTAACTTGAGGTCAGTGGCCATTTTTCCTAAATTGAGTTAGGCACGTTTTTCGTGTTTCGCCGAAAGGCTGAATCGGCCCAGAACCGGGCTGTTCGGAGCTGTTAGTGCGAACTGGTCCGAAAACGGACAGTTCCGGTAGGCGAACTTAATAAATTCATAATTAATTATAGAAAAATCGTTAGGAGGCGTGTAATATATCCTCGGAAAGGTATTTCAGGGCACTTTTCAACCGTGTAATAAATCTGAGTTTTTCTGGAGTTTTAGTGGTCAAATCAGGTCCCGAACAGACCTGTTCGGTGTGACCGAAAGTTAGTTTTAGTGACAGTTTGGGGTGTGTCGCGTCGTGGGGTCCGGGTCTCGTATTGACGTATTTTATCGTACGTTTAGGTGCCGGAAAGTGATCGTCGTTGTGTGGAGCTACTTACTATTTTTAGCTAGGCGCGCACCCGAGGTGAGTTCTCTCACTACAATTAAATATATAGTTGTTTATTATTACTGTAGCACGTGTGTGAAAATTGTATGCGGGATGGTTGGGGGCTAGGTAGTGGGAAGCCTAGTTAACATTATGTGCTACATTATTCGGCGGGGCCGAGTCCCGACGGGGACGGAGGTGTTTTACGCAGTAGGCGTAAAAGGGGCGTTTACGCAGTAGGCGTAAAAAGGATGTCATACGCAGTAGGCGTAAAACGGGTGTTTCCCGCAGTAGGCGGAAACGTGCGGCGGGGCCGTAGACCCGACATCCGCCCGGGGATTTTTTTTATGCGGTGGTTATTATACTTGTTTATGATTTGTTCGTAGACTTGTATGTGGTGGTGTGATCCTCTTTGCTTTAGGGGTAATATGAGATAACCATTGTTAATTGTTGTGTTTGAATTCACTAAGCTTCGTGCTTACCCCTCCCAATTTACAGTGGCTGCAGGTACAAGTGGTACGAAGGCATGACTGGCACACACTGACGCGCAAGATGGATGGGTCGAAGGATTTGCTTATTAAACATTTTCCCGTTATTGAATAAACAATTTAATTTCCGCTGTTGACTTATGTTTTAATAACGCTCGTGGTTGGAATTATTATTTTGGGTTTAATAAATGGAGACTTATTATTAAATATGCGCGTTTAAAAATTTTTAAATTTTCTTGAAATTTTGGGGCGTTACAAGATAGTACACTTGACACCATAAAGATAGTGTCTCCAAATCTTCAGAGCAAACACCACTGCTCCCAACTCCAAGTCATGAGTCGGGTAGTTCGCTTCGTGAGGCTTCAGCTGCCTCGAAGCGTAGGCTATGACCTTGCCGCGTTGCATCAGCACGGCACCCAACCCCTGATATGAAGCATCACAATAAACCACCAAATCCTCCATACCCTCGGGCAAAGTTAACACAGGAGCCTCGCATAAACGTCTGCGTAGCTCCTCAAACGCCTTCTGCTGCTCTTCACCCCAACTGAAAGCTGCAGTTTTCTTCATCAGTCGAGTCATAGGCAAGGCAATCTTGGAGAAATCTTGGATAAATCTCCGATAGTATCCTGCTAACCCGAGAAAACTCCGCACCTCGGTAGGAGTTTTCGGCACCTCCCACTGCATTACCGATGAGATCTTGGCCGGATCGACCATGATATCGTCCTGATTCACGACATGTCCTAGGAATTGGACCTCTCGTAACCAGAACTCACACTTGGAGAACTTAGCATAAAGCTTCTCCCGCCTCAACACATCCAAAACTTCCCGCAAATGCACCTCGTGCTCCTCTCTCGTCTTCGAATATACGAGGATATCGTCGATGAATACGATCACCGAGCGATCCAGCATCGGGCTGCATACCCTGTTCATGAGGTCCATGAACGCTGCTGGTGCGTTGGTCTTCGTCCTTATGAATCTGCTTCGATCATCTGACAGTTTGTCTGCTCTCTTTGGGTTTAGATAAGGATTTATGGGCACATCATTTCCAGGAATCAGGTCTTGTTCATCATAGAGGATGGTGTATACCTCTTCCAGTGATGGTAGAGAAGTGTCCTTGCTGGATGGTGGTGGTTGTGGATCATCAACAACATGTCCTGTGATCTTCTCTTTCCCTTTATCAGAGCGACCCTCTATTGGAATCTCTGTTGTAGGTGTTTCTGTTAAGATTTCTAGAGACTGCTATTTCATTCTGGTGGGGTCGCGAATGATTAAGGTTGTTGTTGTGTTGGGTGGTTTGCTTAATGTTTCTGCAGTAGAGGATGGTTTTGTCCTCTCTGGTTCAGTTCTTGTTGGGGATTTAGATGGAGTATCCAGAAGTATGGTTTCTGGTGGTATTTCTGCAAAGGTGGAGGTTTCTGTTGGGGTCTTAAGAGTTTTGTATTTGAAGGTGTAGTCTATGCTCTCCCCCTTTTGTTGATCAGACGCCTCTGCGTCATCCATACTAGCATCCTTGGCATCGTTAGACAGCTCTGGAGTTGCCTTTGAAGAGTTTGGTCCAACAAACCTCAGCTTTTCGGAGACTCTGGCACCAGAGGATTCTCTTGCAGCTCCCTTCTTAGACACTGTTGTAGCAACAACATCACAGAATATAGCAGCCGCCTTCTTCAGAACGTCTTCAAGTTCAGCAGCAGCAGAGCGGACCTCTTCCACTTGATCTTTAAAGCTGAATTTGTGGGTGTCCAGAGTGTCTTTAATGTTTTTCTCTGAGACCTGGGCTTTACCCACAAATTTGGCAGAGATGGTCATCATATGACTCAGAACTTCTCTTCTGAATTCACCCATGTGGCCGATGGTCATCTGTTGATCTAAACCCTCAGTGATATGATAATGACTCTTTAAGAAACACTTAGTGAAAATTGTAAGTAAACAATATGTATTAGAGTTTCACTATCGCTGATAAGTACTATGTCTCTACAGTATCGCTGATAGGAAACTCATGCTCTTTAATTTTAACATTCAGCGAACATTGTTCATCAATAGAGCGATGAGCCTGTTCAGTCCTATTGATGATCGCTGATAGTCTACTTGTTTAATTATGATCCCTGAAGACAAGTTTCACGTCAACAAAGGTTCTACGCTGAAGTCGAAGATCAAGCCCAAGAACCAGCGACAATGTCTACTAATGAACTGATGCGGATATCAGCGATGCCAAGACATGTCCACTCAATGTGAAGTATCAAGTAGAAGACTTCAGCAATCGCTGAGCTTTATCACTCGCTGATAAAGTACTGTTCAACGAACGCGGATCATGAGGTTTACTCTACAAGTTACTTTTGTCTTATCCCCTTGCACGTCTTCGTACGAACTGTTAGAACGGACATCCCGTTTGTCTAGGATCGTACAACCAACTCTGATTCTACACTGTACACCATGCGGCTACTAAGGTTGTCTACAAAGGTCAAACCATGCAACCAATCAGCTGCTGCCACATGTAAAGTTATACTGCTTTGCATTAAATGCATGCAGTATATAAGGAGAAACCCTACTTCTACATGAAGTGCTCGGCCATCTTCTTCTTTCTCTCTTAGTGTTAGAATATTACTCGTAGTATTCTAATCTCCTTTCTGTCTTAATTCTAGTGCAAGAAACTTAGTGTTCTTAACTTGTTTAGATTAGGCTTAGTCCTTAATCTTGTTCCGCAACAAGATGTAAATTGTTTGATTATATCAATAAACAATTTAGAAAGTAAAAATCTGTGTGTTTGTATTCAACCCCCTTCTACAAACATGTATAACCCTCTCGGGACCAACAAGTGGTATCAGAGCAGATTTGTTTAATCTCATAAACAAGATCTTGCTTATACTAATCTTTTCTCTTCCTTGCTATTTCTCATAATGGCTACCAACACAAACACAAACTATATTGATAATGGTTCTCTTGCAAAACCTCCCAGATTTTCCAGAGATAACTTCAATCTATGGAAAAATAGGATGATACTCTTCTTAGAAGGTGTAGACCCTACTATGCCTTACTACATCGAAAATGGCCCATATATTCCTGTGAGAATTGATCCTGAAGTTCCAGGCACTGCTGATAGAGCTGCCATTCCTGAAAGGTTGATTCCCAAGGAAATTCATATGTGGACTGATGAAGATAAGAAGAAAGTGGCTATCGACACCAAAGCCAGATCCATTCTTTCCATGGCTCTTCCTGACGAAGTCTACCATTCATTCATGAACCTGAAAACCTCCAAAGCCATGTGGGACACAATCTGTGTTCAGTATGAAGGTACTTCTGAAGTCCAGGACTCACGTAAGATCAACCTGGTAAGACAGTACGAAACCTTCATTTGTGGTAAGAATGAATCTCTCTCTAAAGTACATCAGCGGTTTATATGTTTAATAATAGATCTGAAAACTGTTGGTAAGGAATATTCTAACTTTGAAATTCTGACAAAGTTCCTAGAATGTTTACCTGAAAGCTGGGACAGTTATTCAATGTGTCTCAAGCTGTCAAAGGATCTAAAATCAATGACTCTTTCTACCTTATATGGCACGATGCTCAATCATGAGCAGTCGAGTCATCTTAAGAAGAATCTTGTAAAAGATTCCAAAAGCACCCCTGTTGCTTTATTCTCCGAGTCACATTCCACTCAACGATCCATTGTTACTATCACTGAGTTGGAGACTAACTCTGAATGCTCATCAGATCCTGACTCTTCAGATCTTGATGAATCTATGGCTCTCCTTTCTAATAAGTTCAGGAGATTCGCCAAAAAGAAAAATTTCAGAAAGAACAAACCTCTTGCTATTACTGACAAGCCAAGATCATCAACTCCTGTTGATAAGGCTACTGCTACTTGCTATAACTGTGAAAAGATAGGACATTTTGCTAGCGAGTGCAGGTCAAAGAAAGTTTCTAGAACCTCAGTTTTCTCTAAGAAATCCTCTAACCCCAGGTCTATAGATGAAAAGTACAACAAGCTGAAAGAAAGGTATGCAAAGCTGAAAGACTTTAAGAAGAAAGGCAAAGGCTTGATAGCTGACTATGATTGGGCTGCTTCTGATGAAGAAGAATCATCTGACTCTGAAGATGATGATGAGGCCAATCTCTGTCTCATGGCCAAAATCGAAGATGACGAAGAAAAGTCTGACATTTCCTCTACTTCAGTCTCTGCTACCAAGGTATCACCTTCTTTCTTTACCAATATTTCAGATATTGATGAAGTTGATAGTCTTTGAAAGATCGATCTTTTGACTATGAGTTTATATGATGCCATGAATGGCAAAGCTGTTGTTGAAAATCAAAACCTTGATCTTGCTGAACAACATAAAAACTGTCACCTTCAAATAGAAATGCTTTCTAAAATTGAAGAAGATTTAAGAGATCAAGTTCATATAAATCAGCTAGTCAAAATCGAACGCGAAGAAGCTATCGTTGCATTGAAAGCTGAAAAAGCTACTGTTGAAGGATGGTGTAAATCCTCAACAACGATCACTGAGATAATTAAGTCTCAGATTCCTCTGAGTGACAAACGTGGTCTTGGTTATAAAGTTGACACTGAAAAACCAACCACTGATCATTCCATACTTAAATTTGGAATGTTTGTCTCCTCTATCCCTGATACATCATCTTCTCAGTGTTCCTCTTCAAAAACTCTTATCCCTGAGGAAATATCTACATTAGTTTCTAAAGGTAAAGATAGAGTTGTTTATCCAAAACCTCAGAAGGGTACCTTTGTACCCAAGTTGAACGCTTCTAAAGCTTCAGTGACTCATCCCTCTACTTCTAAGAACAAGATCCCTGGATTCATGCAGCGATCTACTCCTAGAATCAGAGTGGATGTTATTGGTAAGAAATCCGAAGAACTGATCGTTCCTCCTATTTCCAATGCCAAAGGTATACTTTGTGCTGGCCCTGCTCATTTAAAATTAACGGGTAAGCATGCAAATGGTCCTAAAGCTACTTTTAGCTATAGGAAATGTTATCACTGTGGACTTACAAATCATGTTGCTAGTAAGTGCCCCACAGCCACCAAAGCTGAAAAGATAGCTAAGGTGAAGATCAATGCCCCTAGAGCAAAGAAGACCACTGAGGTTAAGAAATTAACCAAAGTGAAAACTGACAAAGCTGAATCTTCAAATGCTGTGAAGACTGCTGAACCTTCCACTTCCTCTACCACCACTAACAAATATAAGCCCAAAATGAAATGGGTGCCTAAGTCGAACTAATCTTCCTTAGTTTGCAGGTTAAGAAGGGTATCTGGTATCTCGATAGCGGATGCTCTAGACACATGACTGGTAAGAAGAACCTGCTCACTGAGTATAAGGAAGAGAAGGGTCCCTCAGTGACCTTCGGTGGAAACGGAAAAGGACATACCCGAGGGTTTGGTGTACTCTCAAATGGTACAACCACCTTCAGAAGGGTCGCATATGTTGAAGGACTGAAGCATAATCTTCTAAGCATCAGTCAGCTTTGCGACATGGATAACAAAGTGATTTTCACTAAGGAATCCTATTTTGTCACTAACAAAAAGGAGAAGATAGCTCTCAGCGGTTACCATTTAGAAAATGTTTACGTTATAAATATGGACTCTACAACCACTGAGAACTCCTGTTTTTTTCTCAAAAGCCTTATCAGATGTCAACTGGCTATGGCATAAGAGGCTCTCCCATCTCAACTTCAAGACACTGAATACTCTTTCTTCTAAAGAGTTGGTCACTAGTCTACCTCAACACTCATACGCCAAAAAGTCCTTATGTTCAGCGTGTGAGAAAGGGAAACAGACCAAAGCAAGCTTCAAGTCAAAGCAAGTCTTCTCAGTGTCATCTCCTCTACTACTTCTCCATATGGATTTGTTTGGCCCTGTTAACAAACAATCCATCGCTGGAAAGAAATATACTTTGGTCATAGTTGATGAATTCTCTCGCTATACCTTGGTAATGTTTCTCCATTCTAAGAGTGACACCCCTGAGGAACTCATCACCTTTGTCAGGAAAATGGAAGTCCTGAACAACATGACCGTTCGCTCAATAAGGAGTGATCATGGAACTGAATTCAAAAACATTTCTCTTGATTCTTTCTTTGAAAGTAAGGGTATTTCTCACAACTTCTCTTCAGTGAGAACACCTCAACAAAATGGAGTCGCTGAAAAAGAAATAGAACTATAATTGAAGTTGCACGTTCAATGCTCAGCGATTCTAACCTGCCTACTGAGTTTTGGGCAGAAGCTGTCAACCCTGCTTGTTTCACTCAAAACAGGTCGCTGGTCGTCAAAAGATTCAAGAAGACAGCCTATGAACTTTTTCATGGGAGAAAGCCTTCAATTAGCTTTCTTCACATCTTTGGATGTCAGTGTTTCATACTGAACAACATAGATGCCCTTGGAAAGTTTGATCCTCCTCAGTCTATAAAGCTTTCAGAGTCTTCAATCGAAGAAGACAGACTGTTGAAGAAACTATTCACGTCACTTTTGACGAATCCCGTTCAGCGAATTCTAGACCTTCTGCTGATACTGAAGAACTGAATCAGTGGATGTTTTCTCATCTTGGTGACTCAGAAGACATTCCCACTCATCATAGTCATACAACTGAAGATGATGGTCCTACTATCATCCCAAGCATGCAGACTAGTGAAGCTGAAACATCATGGGTCTCATGTGTTCCTTTAAACACTATGCCTGCTTCTGAACCTTCTGTCTCAGACATACCATCTACTTTTCAGCAATCAGTGAATGAAATGACATCTGCACATATTCCTCTCTTGGCTGATATACCAGAAGTTGCTGAAGCCCATCTTCAGCTCCTCCTGAAGTTTAGATTGATCCATCAACTTTCGCTCCGGATCAGCGATGGACTATAAATCACCCTATTGAACAAATTCTTGGTGATCCAAATGCTGGTGTTCAGACTCGACGAAGTGCAGGTAATATTTGTTTATTTGTTAACTTTATTTCTCTAATTGAACCAAAGAAAACAGATGATGTCCTCCAAGATCCAAACTGGGTCAGTGCTATGCAAGAAGAGCTGACTGAATTTGAAAGAAACAAAGTTTGGAAGCTTGTTCCTCGTCCATCTGACAAGTCAGTGATAGGCACTAAATGGGTCTATCGAAACAAGTTGGATGAACATGGAACTGTAACCCGCAACAAGGCTCGACTTGTTGCTCAGGGATGCAGACAAGAGGAAGGTATAGATTACGACGAAACCTTTGCTCCAGTGGCAGGACTAGAAGACATTCGTCTTTTCTTAGCTTACGCTGTACACAGAGACTTCAAAGTTTATCAGATGGATGTTAAGTCAGCATTCCTAAATGCAAAGTTGAATGAAGAAGTTTACGTGGAACAACCTCCAGAATTCTCAGATCCTAAGCATCCAGATTATGTTTATAAACTGTATAAGGCACTCTATGGCTTAAAGCAAGCTCCTCGTGCATGGTATGACACTATATCCTTTTATCTCCTTATCGAAAAATTTGAGTGTGGTAAAATTGACAAGACCCAATTTTACAGGAAAGTAAAAGGTCATATCATTCTTGTTCAAATATATGTCGATGATATTATATTTGGTTCTACTAACCCTGACCTTTGTACTCGTTTCTCTGAAAGTATGAAAGTAGAGTATAAAATGAGTATGATGGGTGAGCTAACATATTTCATTGGTCTTCAGATAAAACAAAATGAAAAGGGAACTTTCATTAATCAGGGAAAGTATGTTAAGGATATGCTGAAGAAATTTGATTTAACTCAGAGTTCAGCTATGAAAACCCCTATGGTACCGCCGCTGACACTAAACAAGGATCCTAAAGGAAAACCTGTTAATGTCACGACATACCGTGGGATGATCGGCTCTCTCCTATATCTTACAGCTAGCCGACCTGATATTATGTACGCAACCTATTTGTGTGCACGATACCAAGCTGAACCTAAGGAATCTCACATGATCGCTGTAAAGCAAATCTTTCATTACCTTAAGGGTACTCCTAACCTAGGTCTTTGGTATCCCAAAGACTCAGCGTTTGATCTAATCGCCTATTCAGATACTGATTTTTCAGGTTGCGAATTGGATAGGAAAAGCACCACAGGAGGCTGTCAGCTCCTGGGTGGAAAGTTGGTGAGTTGGACAAGTAAGAAGCAAAACTCAGTGTCCACCTCAACCGCTGAAGCTGAGTACGTAGCCGCTGGAAGCTGTTGTTCTCAGGTCTTGTGGATGAGAAATCAACTACTGGACTATGACCTTCAGCTCTCAAAGATTCCAATCTATTGCGACAGCACAAGTGCCATCGCTATAGCCAATAATCCAGTGCTACACTCAAAGACCAAACACATCGAAATCAGGTATCATTTTTATCAGAGATCATGTGATGAATGGTGATATAGAACTTCATTTTATCCCAACTGATTTTCAGTTAGCTGATCTGTTTACCAAGCCTCTTGATGAGACAAGATTCAACTTTCTCATCAGCGAGCTAGGAATGTTGAACCTTGAAGAATAAAATCTTCAGCGGTTCGCATTTGATCAGTGATAGGATAAAACCAACTTGTATAACCCATTCTATCATCTACTCTCTGAACAAAATTGATTCGCTGATATCAAGGTACGTTCTCTCTTCCTCGCTAACGTTCGCCTAGAACTGAAAGATTTCAAAAACAAATTGCATCGCTGAATATCTCTTCCTTTCAGTGATACTTTGAAATTTCTAAAACCAACACTGATACTTCTGTTCAGTGCTTCGTATTTTCAAAATATCCCTAAGTCTTTCAAAAACCTTATAGACATCCAAAAATATGAAAGGACGTTTATGACGTCATCCTAACGGATACACCCTGGCACGTTCTTCTGACACATGTTTGCACGTTTCGTTTTCCTCAACCAATCATATGCAAACACGTGTCTGTGTCATCATGAAAAACTTTTCCCGCTCATAGTTTTTCTCTCTACTCTCACTATATAAACACATTCGAGTTTATATTTTTACCTTTACGCGAACAACTTCCTCTTCACGCAAGAACACTGTTGCATTTCGAACTCCTCATTTTCCAAAAATTGTTCGTCTTCTTCAATCAAGGATAATATTCTTGTTTTTAACAGATCAAACAAAAGAAACCTTTTTAAAATGAAATCATTTTCTTCTCATGATTTTATGAACACAACCTTCATGGTTGTTCTTCAAGTTTAAAACAAAAATCTTAAACTTGTTATTCATCTGTTTTTCCATAATCTCTTCTTCAAACAGAAACTGGAAAACACATACTCTCCATGTTTTGTATTTCTTTTTCAAAACAAGAAAAACCCTAATCTTCATTAAGGCATCTTTTGTCTGAATGAAATGGACAAAATTCAAAAACGTCTGTTTGGAAAATCTTTCCACATTAAGACATTTTTGTTCATTTTCTTCGTGGTTACATGTGTTACACAGAAATGGCATCCTCTGAAGCTCCTTCTGCTAAAACCCCCACTACCGCTGAGAAAGTGGTTCTCACCAAGGCTCCTCAGGTCAAGTTCAAACTTGAGAAAGTCACCTTCCAACACAACAACCACTATGCGTTTTTCGATTTTCCTCAGCGAAAGCAAGTCACACATCTGGATGATGCTGTGAATTTTATCAAAACCCGCTGCTTATCTACAGCCCTAACTACTGTACCCCCTGCCCATAAATTCCTTTTAGCTCAGTTCTGGTATACTGCCAGACGAACTCAGGTTCCTTCACCCAAAGACCCAACGAAACTCGTTGATACCATCCTCTGTGAGACCAAATTTGGCACCACCAAAATCAACCCTGCTATTATCAGGCGTGCACTGAACCTCCCAGCCGCTACCAAAGAAAAACGTTTTGTTCCTCTTCTAAATCCCAAAAACCATGCTGATAGGGAAACAATCATTGCATTATTTGATGCAATGAAGTACGTATGGGAAACAGGGAGAGATGAAAAACACGAGAAGAAGTTGACCGCAATCAAAAAGTCCAAAATGCCAAGCGAGATGAACTTCATCTTCGCCCACTTGATAAGTTGTATGACAGCGAAAACCGGCTCCTCTGATCAAGCCGCTCAACCTCAGCAAGCCATGGGATATGCATTGCTGAAAGGTCTCCATGTTGACTGGGCATCGATCATCTACGACGATTTGACGTTCAAGGTGGGCATGGCTGACAGACCAACATGCGTTCCATACCCCTGGTTCATCAGCGTCGTCTTTCTAAAAGGACCCGGGGACAAATACCCAAAAGAGTGTGATCTGAGACTCTCTCAGGTTGGCCCTAAGGTGCTCGACTTCAGCCCCATGCCAAACTAGGTACGTCTCTCTACTCTCTTATCTATTCTTAATCCTCCTTCTTCTACTTCTACGGCGACCTCAGCGGAAATCCCCACCGTTGATTTTCACGTTGCACCCTCCACTCCTTCTCGTAAAAGGAAACACTCTACTTCCCAACTTGACTCCGAAAGGATCAAGAAAACCAAGGAGCAACCCTCCAAGCCATCAACGGCTGAAGACCTAGCGTCTGACTCTCAACAGACTATGCTAGATGATTTCGTGGTACACTCTGCCACAGCTGATAAAGCCATCCCTTCCATCCCAACTTCAGCGTCTCTAAACGTTGAGGTTATAAACCTGGAACTGAACCCACCTTCTTCAGCCTCTCTACAGACTGAAGTGATTCTCAGCGGATCCAACGTTGAACCTTGCCCCCAACCAATTTTCTCAACCTTCATTCCTCCCACTCAATCTTTGGACACTCCACCAGTTTTCCCCTCGTTCTCTGGAACGCTCGTCATCATACATGATTCAGCTGCTGATACTATACACATGATGATGGATGCAAATTTAGGATCTGCATGAACCTCCATGCGCCAAGGCACTCTCGAAGGCGATATGGAACACTACTCAGGTCTACGAGGTTTCGACAACTTCGCCAACCCGCCTGCAGGTATACACAAAACCATAAACACTCCCTTTGTATCAGAGGGGGAGCAACTCAAAGAGCAACATGATAAAGTTGTTACTGATGTTACTACACCTTATGCTGACGAGGTCGAATATGAAGAAGAAGCTGAAGACGACAAACCCATCGACATCGCTGACGATGAACCATCATCATCCCCTAAAAATGATGATGATGATGACGACGATGACGATTTATTCTTTGTCCAGCCTATCAAGAACGCCCCAGCTCAAAAAGGGGTTATCATCACTGAACAATCAGGGGAGGAGACCACCAAAAGGTCTGAAGCATCTGAAGCTGACAAAGGCAAGAACAAAGGTGTTGCCTCTGAAGACAACTTGGCTATTCTCTTCAGCAAGCCAGTTTGTCAGGTACAATATCTTTTATTCCCTTATACTGCATCCCTCCTCTATCCCTTCTCAACCTCAGTTCTCCTCTCCATAAAACCTCTATACACTTAACCCTCATTCTTTTCTCTATCTATTTCTACCAAATGATCTTACTTAAACGATAGTTGCGCTTCAGCTAGTCCTCTCCCCTGTTTGAGCATCCTGCTGAAGTCTTTCCTGCTACAACTCCAATAATCCCAGCCACAAGAGCTGAAGAAATAATCTCGGTCTTGGATTTAATCACTGAGACCGATGAACCTGAAGAACAGTTTCTCTCTCACAAAAACAGACCTTCCTTGGCTTCTCAAAAGCTAAGTGAAGAGGATCAGAAAAAGAGAGAAGAAATAATCAAGAAATTTGAGGATCAGCGAATCATTCTCCTTCGCTCCAAAGTCACTCATGTTCCTACAAAGTTCAGGTTGTCAAAGAAAGAATTCGTTGATCACCTCAGAGCTGAAAGATTACTCGCCGATAGAAGGGAAGCTAAAAAAAGATAAAGCCTACGCCATCCAGCTTGTCCAACAATCGGTGAAAGACCCCGAACTGAAAAGAACTCCCATTGAAGTCCAACGTCAGTTATGGGAAGACGCCCAGAAGATTATCGAAGAAAAGACCAAGGTATCTGCCTCTACCTTGGAATGGTGCAAAGATAGACTGAACTATCATTCTCATCCATCCAAAATTAATAAGCTGAACATCAGGGGAAGAACAACCATAGGCGTACCTGTCGTTGAAGTTGACATATTCAGAGAAGATGGGATCAAGGAAACCATCTATGCTGCTACGAACAAGAGATACGGTCTCTCTGAATGGTTGGAGATGCGAATAGCCATTCAGCAATCTCGCTCACAACATAAAAGCCATGTCGAGAAAATTTTAAATTCTCAGATCGACTTGGTTTCTTCTGCTGTGGATATTCCTCCTCCTCCCCTATTCAAACTCAACTGTTGATCCAAACCCTCAGTGATTTGATAATGACCCTCTCCATTCTACTTAGTGAAAATTGTAAGTAAACAATATGTATTAGAGTTTCACTATCGCTGATAAGTACTAACACTTTACAGTACCCCTGATAGGAACTCTCACTCTTTAGATTAAACATTCAGCGAAAACTGTTCACCATAATGCTCTGAGCCTGTTCAGTCCTTATGGTGATCGCTGATAAGTTAGTTGTTTACTTATGATCCCTGAAGACAGGTTTCACGTCAACATAGGTTCTACGTTGAATTCGAAGATCAAGCTCAAGAACCAGCGACAAGTCTCCTAATGAACTGATGTGGATCAGCGAAGACTCAGATTTGTCCACTCAACTTGAAGTATCAAGTACAAGACTTCAGCTATCGCTGAACTTTGTCATTCACTGATATAGAATGATAAAGCGTTGAATCAACGTAAGTTGATCATGAAGTCCTCCGTATAAAGTACTTTTGTCTTAACCACCCCTGCACGACTCCGTACGATATGTCAGAAAAGAACCTCCTTATTGTCTGAAATCGTACAACCACTCTGATGCTACACTGTTCAAACATGCGGCTACTAAGGTTATCTACAAAGGTCAATGACATACAACCAATGAGCTGCTGCCACATGTAAAGTATAAACTGCCATGCATTAAATGCATGCAGTATATAAGAAGGACTCCAACTTCATTTTTGAAGCACTCGAAAACTCTGGTCGAGTCACTTGCTAACTCTGGTCAAGTCATCTTCTTATCTTTAGATAGGTTATTATTAGTAATTTCCTTCTCTTTCTTAGTGCAAGAAACTTAGTGTTCCAACTTGTTTAGATTTAGGTTTATCCTTAATCTTGTTCCGCAACAAGCTGTAAATTGTTAATGATTTATCAATAAACAATTTAGAAAAGTAAAATTTGTGTTTGTATTCAACCCCCCCCCCTTCTACACACTTGTATAGCCCTTCGGGACCAGCTAGTGGTATCAGAGCGGATTTGTTTAATCTCATAAAGAAGATCTGATCTATACCAAGATTTCTCTTTCTAGCTATTTCTTAAAATGGCTACCAACACAAACACAAACTATATTGACAATGGTTCTCTTTCAAAAAACCCCTAGATTCTCCAGAGATAATTTTAATCTATGGAAAAATAGTATGATTCTCTTCTTAGAAGGTGTAGACCCTACTATGCCTTATTATCTTGAAAACGGCCCATATATTCCTGTAAGAATTGATGCTGCAGTTCCAGCCGCTGAGAATAGACCTGCTATACCAGAAAGGCTGATTCCTATAGAAATTCATATGTGGACTGATGAAGATAAGAAGAAAGTGGCTACCGGCACCAAAGCCAAATCCATACTCTCCATGGCTCTTCCTGACGAAGTCTACCATTCCGTCATGAACCTGAAAACCTCAAAAGCTATGTGGGACACAATCTGTGTTCAGTATGAAGGTACTTCTGAAGTCCAGGACTCTCGAAAGATCAACCTGGTAAGACAGTATGAAAGTTTCATTTGTGGTAAGAATGAAACTCTCTCTGAAGTACACCAACGTTTTAACTGTTTAATAATAGATCTGAAAACTGTTGGTAAGGAATATTCTAACTTTGAAGTGCTGACAAAGTTTTTAGAATGTTTACCTGAAAGCTGGGACAGTTATTCTATGTGTCTCAAGCTGTCAAAGGATCTAAAATCAATGACCCTTTCTACCTTATATGGCACGATGCTAAATCATGAGCAATCGACTCATCTTAAGAAGAATATTGTAAAAGATTCCAAAAGCACCCCTGTTGCTTTAATCTCAGAGGAACTTTCCACTCAGCGACCCTCGGTCACTATCACTGAGTTGGAAACTAACTCTGAAAGGTCATTAGATTCTGACTCTTCAGATCTTGATGAATCTTTGGCTCTCCTCTCTAAAAAGTTCAGGAGATTCGCCAAAAAGAAAATGTTCAGGAAGAATAAACCTCTTTCCGTTACTGACAAGCCAAGATCATCAGCTCCTGTTGATAAGGCTACTGCTACTTGTTTTAACTATGAAAAGATAGGATATTTCGCTAACGAGTGCAGGTCAAAGAAAGTTTTGAGAAACTCAGCGTTTCCCAAGAAATCCTCTAACCTCAGGTCTAGAGATGACAAATACGCCAAGCTGAAAGAAAGGTATGCGAAGCTGAAAAGCTTTAAGAAGAAAGGCAAAGGCCTGATGGCTGACTATGATTGGGCTGACTCTGATGAGGAAGAAACATCTGACTCTGAAGATGATGAAGCCAATCTCTGTCTTATGGCCAAACTTGAAGATGAGGAAGAAAGTTCAGACATTCCCTCTACTTCAACCTCTGCTACTCAGGTATCACCTTCTTTCTTTACCAATATTGCAAATATTGATGAAGTTGATTGTCTTCGAAAGATCGATCTCTTGACTAGAAGTTTATATGAAGCCATGAATGGCAAAACTGTAGTTGAAAATCAAAACCTTGATCTCGCTGAATAGCTTAAAAACTGTCACCTTCAAATAGAAAATCTTTCTAAAATTGAAGAATATTTTAAAGATCAAGTGCACCTAAATCAGCTAGTCAAAATCGAGTACGAAAAAGCTATCGATGCATTAAAAGCTGAAAAAGCTACTGTTGATGGATGGTATAATTCCTCAACAAAGATCACTGAGGTAATTAAGTCTCAGATTCCCCTGAGTGATAAACGTGGTCTTGGTTACAAAGCTGATACTCTAGAACCAACCACTGATCATTCCATGCACTTATTTGGAACTTTAGTATCCTCAGTCGTTGATACTTCATCCTCTCAGTGTTCCTCTTCTAAACCGCCCATCCCTGAGGAAATTTCTACCTCTTCAAAAGGTAAAGAGAAAATGGTTTATCGAAAACCTACCTCCGTCTTTAAAGATAAAGGTAAAGGAATTGCTTTTAACCAAAATCCTTAGAAGGGTACCTTAGTACCTAAGCTGAATGCTTCTAAAGCTTCAGTGACCTATCCCTCTGGATCAAGGAATCAGATCTCTGGATCTACTCAGCGTGGATCTATTCAACAATCTACTCCTAGAATCAGAGTAGATGTCTCTGGTAAGAAATCCAAAGAACTAAATGTTCCTCCCATTTCAAAAACCAATAGCTTATTTGGTGCTGGTCCTTCTAATTCAAAATCTAAAGCGCAGCATGCAAATGGTCCTAGAACTATTTTTAGTTATAGGAAATGTTATCACTATGGACTTACTGATCATATTGCTAGTAAGTGTCCCACAGCCACCAAAGCTGAAAAGATAGCTAAGGTGAAGATCATTGCCCCCAAGGCAAAGAAGACCACTGAGGTTAAGAAATTAACCAAAGTGAAGACTGACAAAGCTGAATCTTCAAATGCTACGAAGATTGCTGAACCTTCCATTCCAACTACTTCCACTGACAAGTGTGTACACATGGTTAAGTGGGTACCCAAGAAAAACTAATCCTCCTTTGTAATGCAGGTTAAGAAGGGTATCTGGTATCTCGATAGCGGATGCCCTAGACACATGACTGGAAAGAAAAGTCTGCTCGCTGAATAGAAGGAAGAGAAGAGTCCCTCTATGACTTTCGGTGGAAATGGAAAAGGACATACCCGAGGGTTTGGTGTACTCTCAAATGGTACAACAACCTTCAGAAGAGTCGCATATGTTGAAGGGCTGAAGCATAATCTTCTAAGCATTAGCCAGTTTTACGACATGGATAACAAAGTAATCTTTCCTAAGGAATCCTGCTTTGTCGCTGACAAAAAGGGGAAGATAGCTCTCAGCGGTTATCATTTGGAAAATGTTTATGTAATAAACATGGACTCAACAACCACTGAGAACTCCTGTTTCTTCTCAAAAGCCTCATCTGATGCCAACTGGCTATGGCATAAGAGGCTCTCTCATCTAAACTTCAAGACACTGAATACTCTTTCTTCAAAAGAGTTAGTCACTGGTCTACCTCAACACTCATACGCCAAAGAGTCCTTATGTTCAGCGTGTGAGAAAGGCAAGCAGACCAAAGCAAGCTTTAAATCAAAGCAAGTCTCCTCAGTGTCATCTCCTCTACAACTTCTCCATATGGATTTGTTTGGCCCTGTTAACAAACAATCCATCGCTGGAAAGAAATATACGCTGGTAATAGTTGATGAATTCTCTCGCTATACATGGGTTATGTTTCTCCGTTCTAAGAGTGACACCCCTGAAGAACTCATCACCTTTGTTCGGAAGATGGAAACCCTGAACAACTTGACCTTTCGCTCAATAAGGAGTGATCATGGGACTGAATTCAAAAACAGTTATCTTGATTCCTTCTTTGAGAGTAAGGGTATTTCTCACAACTATTCATCAGTGAGAACACCACAACAAAATAGAGTCGCTGAAAGAAGAAATAGAACAAGTATTGAAGCTGCACGTTCAATGCTCAACGATTCTCACCTGCCTACTCAGTTTTGGGCAGAAGCTGTCAACACTGCTTGTTTTACGCAAAACAGGTCGCTGATAGTCAAAAGATTCAATAAGACCGTCTATGAACTTTTTCATGGGAGAAAGTCTTCAATTAGCTTTCTTCACATCTTTGGATGTCAGTGTTTCATACTGAACAACAGAGATGCGCTTGGAAAGTTTGATCCTAAGGCTAATAATGGAATCCTTGTTGGATATTCTTCAATCTCCAAAGCCTTCAGAGTCTTCAATCGAAGAAGAAAAACTGTTGAAGAAACTATTCACGTCACGTTTGACGAATCCCGTTCAGCGAACTCTAAACCATCTGCTGATACTGAAGAACTAAATCAATGGATGTTTTCTCATCTTGGTGATTTAGAAGATATTCCCACTCCTCATACTCATACAGTTGAAGATGATAGTCCTACTATCATCCCAAACATGCATAATAGTGAAGCTGAAACATCATGGGTCTCAGTTGTTCCTTTAAACACTATACCTGCTTCTAAACCAAATGTCTCAGACATTCCATCTACTTCTCAGCAATCAGTGAATGAAATGACATCTGCACATACTCCTCTTTTGGCTGATATTCCAGAAGTTGTTGAAGCTTCATCTTCAGCTCCTCCAGTTCAATCTGAGTCAGCGACTTATGCTCCTGCTCAGCGATGGACTGTAAATCACCCAATTGATCAAATTCTTGGTGATCCAAACGCTGGTGTTCAGACTCGACGAAGTGCAGGTAATATTTGTTTATTTGTTAACTTTATTTCTCTAATTGAACCAAAGAAAGTAGATGATGCCCACAAAGATCCAAACTGGGTCAGCGCTATGCAAGAAGAGCTGACTGAATTCGAAAGAAACAAAGTTTGGAAACTTTTTCGAAGACCAACAGACAAGATAGTGATAGGCACTAAATGGGTCTATCGAAACAAGTTGGACGAACATGGAACTGTAACCCGCAATAAGGCTCGACTTGTTGCTCAGGGATACAGACAAGAGGAAGGCATAGATTACGACGAAACATTTTCTCCAGTAGAAAGACTAGAATCTATTCGTCTATTCTTAGCATACGATGTACACAAAGACTTCAAAGTATATCAGATGGATGTTAAGTCAACGTTTCTAAATGGAAAGCTGAATGAAGAAGTCTAAGTGGAACAACCTCTAGGATTCTCAGATCCTAAGCATCCAGGTTATGATTATAAACTGGATAAGGCACTTTATGGCTTAAAGCAAGCTCCTCGTGTCTGGTATGACACTCTCTCTACTTATCTCCATATTGAAAAATTTGAGCGTGGTAAAATCGATAAGACTCTATTCTTCAGGAAAGTAAAAGGTCATATTATTCTTGTTCAGATATATGTTGATGACATTATATTTGGTTCTACTAACCCTGACCTTTGTACTCGTTTCGCTGATAGAATGAAAGAAGAATATAAAATGAGCATGATGGGTGAGCTAACATATTTCCTTGGTCTTCAGATAAAGCAAAATGAAAAAGGAACTTTCATTAATCAGGGAAAATATGTTAAAGATATGCTGAAGAAATTCGATTTAACTCAGAGTTCAGCTATGAAAACCCCTATGGCACCACCGCTGACACTAGACAAGGATTTAAATGGAATACCTGTTAATGTCACGCTATACCATGGGATGATCGGCTCTCTTTTGTATCTTACAGCTAGCCGACTCGATATTATGTACGCAACCTGTTTGTATGCATGATATCAAGCTGAACCTAAGGAATCTCATATGATCGCTGTAAAGCGAATTTTTCGATACCTTAAGGGTACTGCGAACCTAGGTCTTTGGTATCCCAAAGACTCAGGGTTTGATCTAATCGCCTATTCAGATAGTGATTTTGCAGGTTGCAAATTGGATAGGAAAAGCACCACAGGAGGCTGTCAGCTCCTGGGTGGAAAGTTGGTGAGTTGGACAAGTAAAAAGCAAAACTCAGTGTCCACCTCCACAGCTGAAGCTGAGTATGTAGCCGCTGGAAGCTGTTGTTCTCAGGTCTTGTGGATGAGAAATCAACTACTAGACTATGACCTTCAGCTCTCAAGTATTCCAATCTATTGCGACAGCACAATTGCCATCGATATAGCCAACAATCCAGTGCTACACTCAAAGACAAAACACATCGAAATCAGGTATCATTTTATCAGAGATCATGTGATGAATGGTGATATAGAACTTCATTTTATCCCAACTGACTATCAGTTAGCTGATCTGTTCACCAAACCTCTTGATGAGATAAGATTCAACTTTCTCATCAGCGAGCTTGGAATGTTGAACTTTGAAGAGTAATATCTTCAGCGGTTCACATATGATCAGCGATAGGATAAAATCAACTTGTATAACCCATTCTATCATTCTCTCTCTGAATAAACTTGATTCGCTGATGTCAAGGTATGTTTTTTTTCTCGCTGTCAATCGCATGTGAATGCAAGATTTCAAGACAAATTGCATCGCTGAATATCTCTTCCTTAATCAGCGATACTTTGAAATTTCTTAAACCAACACTGATATTTCTATTCAGTGCTTCATGTTTTCAAAAGTGTCCCTGAGCTTTCAAAACCTCAGAGATATCCTAAAATATGAAAGGACATCCGTGACGTCATCGCAACGGATAAGCCCTGGCACGTTCTTTTTCTGACACACGTTTGCACGTTTCGTTTACCTTCCAATCAAATGCAAACACGTGTCCGTGTCATGATGAAAATCTTTTCCCGCTCAAGATTTTCTCTCTCTCTAATCTCACTATATAAACCATTTTGGGTTTATATTTTTCCTTTACGCGAAAAACTTCTCCTCCAAGCAAGAAAAAGATTTACTGTTTCATTTTGAACTCTTAAAATTTCCAGAAACTGTTTATCTTCTTCTTCCTTGACGAACCAGGTTAATACTATTGTTATTTACCTACATTACTTGTTTATGATCTTATTTTTTATTTTTACAAGATCAAACAAAAGAACTTTTTCAAATGAAATCATTTCTTTCATGGTTTTATGAACACAACCTTTCATGGTTGTTCTTCAAGTTTAATCGCAAATATCTTAAACTTGTTCTTCATACGTTTTTCCATAATCCTAATCCTTAAAGGAAACTGGAAAACAATATTTTTTATTGGGTTTGCATTTCGTTTTTCAAAAACAAGAAAACCCTAATCTTCATTAAGACATTTTTGTCTGAATGAAATGCACAAAATCCGAACCATCTTATTGGAAAATCTTTCCACATTAAGATTATTCTTATTTGCTATATCTTTGGTTGAACTGATAATACAGCAATGGCATCTGCTGATATTCCTACTGCTGAGAACACTGCTGCTGCTGAGGAACTGGAAATCACCAAGGCTCCTCAGGTCAAGTTCACACTTGAGGAACTCGATTGGATAAAAATAAACAATCTCTATATGCTTTTCGAGTTTCCTCCTCGAAAGCAAGTCACACATCTGAATGATGCTGTGAATTTTATTAAAACATGTTGCCTCTCCACAGCCCTGACCATAACACCCCCTGCTCATCAGTTACTATTATCTCAGTTCTGGTATTCTGCCAGACACACTCACCTACCATCGACCAAAGACCCCACAAAGAAAATCCATTGCATCCTTTGTGACACTGATTTTGGCACCAGAAAAATCACCCCTGCCATTATCTAAAACGCACTGAGCCTTCCCATCGCCACAAAAGAAAAACCCTTTGTTTCTCTCCCTTACCACAAAAAACATGCTGATAGGGAAACCATCACTGTATTCTTTGATGCAATGGGTTATGTATGGGAAACTGGGAGGGACAAGAAGCCTGAGAAGAAGCTGACCCTCGTTAAGAAATCCAAAATGCCCAGCGAGATGAACTTCATCTTCGCACACTTGATAAGCTGCATGACTGCAAAGACCGGCTCCTCTGATCAAGCCGCTCAACCTCAGCAAGCAATGGGCTATGCATTGCTGAAGGGTCTTCATGTTGACTGGGCATCGATAATATACGATGATCTAGTGCTCAGAGTAGACTCTGCTGCTGACCGATCATCATGGGTTCCATATCCTAGATTCCTCAGCGCCGTCTTCCAAACTGGCCTGAAAGATAACTACCCAAAAGTAGGAGACCTGAAACTCTCTCAGGTTGGCCCTAAGGTACTCGACTTCAAGCCAGTGGCAAATGAGGTACGTCTCTATACTCTCTTAACTCTTCTCAATCCTCCTTCTTCTACTTTTGCAGCTCATTCAGTGGAAAAAACCACCGCTGATACCCCAGCTGCAACCTCCACTCCTTCTAGATAAAGGAAACAATCTTCTACCCAACTTGGTTCCAAAAGGACTAAGAAAACCAAGGAGCAACCCCAGCAATCTCATGCTGAAGACTCCTCAGCTCATCTTGAAGAGCTGATGGAAAGTTCAGTGGTACGCTCTGCCACAACTGAATAAGCCACCCTTTCCATCCCAGCTTCAGCGTCTCTAAACGCTGAAATTATAAACTTGGAATCGACCCAACCTCCTTCAGTCTCTCATAGGACTGAAGAAGTGATTCTCAGTGGATCCAACACTGAATCAGCTCCACGTCAAACCTTCTCAACCTTCGCTTCTCTCTCTACTCTATTGGACTCTAATCCAGTTTTCACCACGACCACTAGAGCAACCGTCATTCTTCCAGAAGCTAAAGCTGATACTTTTCAAGGAATGATGGATGCAGGACCTGCAGGAATGTCCATGCGCACACACACTCTAGCTGACGACATGGAACTATTTTCAGGACACAGAAGTTTTGACGACTTCACCAACCCTCCTGCAGGTATACACCAACCCATATACACTGTAACTAAACCCGAAACTTCTGAGCTTCCCTTTGTTCCTAAGTACTTATCTGTTACAGGTCCTAATTTGGGAGACATCAACGCATCTCTGAAGAACCTGGATACAAAGCTGACAGGTCGCACCACTACTCTCTCAGACAACTCTTCAGCTGTAACAAACGCTGGAGAGAATCTCAATAAGCTGGCAAAAGTGGATAAACAGAATGCCTCCAAAGCTGATTTGGAGAAGGTTGATGGTACTCTTAGTGACTTTGCCAAAGTTCTTGCTGACATCTACACCGACTACACCTCTCTCAAAACAATAGTTCAAACCATGTCCAGCGAGGTCATAACGCTGAAGACATCGGTTGGAAATCTTCAGGGAGAGGTGTCCGCTGTAAAGACTGGCGTGCGTTCTGTAAAGACTGGCGTAAGTTCAGTGAAGACGATGGTACAGCAGATCCTGAATCACATGACCGCCCCTGCCCCGGCACCTTCACATTTTACTCTGGCGGATCATGCTGAACTTTTCAAGATCACTCCTGCTATTACTGGCCTATAAGACAGAGTAGCAGCGATTGAAAACTATATTGGGATCCCTGGCCAAGAAGATAGGAAACCAACACCATCTGCTGAGTCATCGCATTCCTCCCCCACTCATCATAAGGAAGGGGGGGAGAAGAACTCTGAAGACCTTTCCCATGATGAATCTATCGAGGGGGAGAAGACTGAAGACCTTCCCCTTACTGAAGAGGGGGAGAAGACAAATGAAGAAACAACTGCTGGACCTCAGGGAGATGAAAACCCTGAGGGAACCGAGAAGATTACCTCTGTATATGAGGGGGAGCAACTCGAAGAAGCTGCTGAAGAATCTGAATCTGAAGCTGAAGATGAAGAAGCCGTCGACATCTCTGATGATGAACCATCTTCTTCTCCAAATAATGATGATGATGACGATGATGATGATGACTCCTTTATTGTCAAGCCTTCTCAGAAGACTACAGCTCTTAAAGGAATTTCGATAAATGAACCTTTAGGGGAGCGGACCAAGACAAAGCCTTCAGCGTCTGAAGCTGACAAGGGCAAAGGAAAAGGTGTCGCTGAAGAAGATGAAAATCTGATGATCTTGCTTCAAAAGCCAGTTCGTCTGGTACACTACATCTTACATCCTTATACTGCATCCATCCTCTATCTATACACATTATCAGCTCTACTCTCCACAAAAAGCCTATACACTTAAACCCATTTCTTTTCTCTGTTCTACCCAAGTTCTTATTCGTAAGATCGCTGTGTTTCAGCTAGTCCTCTCCCCTGTTTGAGGATATCGCTGAAGTTTCTACAGCTACGACTTCACCAACAATAATCCCAGCTCCCAACGCTGAAGAAATAATCCCAGTCTTGGATTTGATCTCTGAGACTGATGAACCTGAAGAAAAGATGCTCTCTCACAAGCTGAGTGAAGAGGATCAGAGAAGAAGAGAAGAAATGATAAAGAAGCTTGAGGCTGAGCGAATCATCTTGCCGCATCCCAAAGTCAAAACTCCTAAGTTCAGACTTACAAAGCAAGAATACGTTGATCACCTCCGAGCTGAACGTCTACTCGCTGATAAAAAGAAAGCTGAAGAAAAAGACAGAGAACTCGCCATCCACCTTACTCAAGAATCGGTGAAAGAACCCTCGCTGAAAAGAACTCCAATCGAAGTTCAACGTCAGCTATGGGAAGACGCCAAGAAGATCGTTGAAGAAAAGAGAATTGTGTCTCAATTTACTTTAATCTGGTGCAAAGAAAAGGTACACTTCAGATATTGACCTGCCAGAATCAACAAGGTACATATCACTGGAAAATCAACCCTCAAAGTTTCAATCGCTGAAATCGAGATATTCAAAGAGAACGGACAGTACGAAAAATTCTATGCTGAAGCCATCACGAAGTACGGTCTCTCTGAATGGTTGGAGATCAGATTATGTTAGGTCCATGATCTTCATACAATCCAAGTATTGTGTAACAAGATGATGAAGAACTTTATTGAAAAGGAAATCTAACCTAGAGAGAACACAAAGTGATTAGAGATCTACATCTTGTATTAATGAATTCACTTCTTACAAACTACAAGTAAAGACCTATTTATAGTCTTCATCACTTGCTACAACAATTAAGCATAAGCCCTTTAACACAGCTATTGCTTTACAAAACTTTCTATTATAAAGGACAACTTCAGTGTCCTAACAGATTAGCCATCCAGAAGTCTCAATCAAGGTACAAGGATCATTTCGAAAAGCTGATAAATCAATAGATCGACTTAGTCTCTTCTTGTGTGGATATTCCTCCTCCCCCTCCTCTCGCAAATCAGAAAAGAAGGGCCTCTGCAATGAAAAAGTCTAAACCTTCAGACTCAGGTCCTGTTATACGAAAAAAACAGGTATTGGTTTTTCTCGTGCTGAAGTTCTTGGTCCAGAACCTGACCTTTCCGCACTTGACACATCTCTTCCTCCTGGTGAGAATTTCATCCCTGGAAAAGTCATAAGCAAACCCTATGGGATATTCTTTATTGACTACGGTGGACGACAACGTTTTCAACGTATCTCTGAGCTTCCCATCACTCCCATCGAACAGCTGAAAGATCTCATCTACTGGTGTGAATTCAAACGCGACATTAAGGTACGGCATCTTAAACCCTTGATTTTTGAAGAAGCTCTGAACAAAAAAAATCAAGGAGTAACGGTCCCTGACTGGATGATTCCCACATCAAAGACCCTTGATGAACTTCTCATTAAGGAAGAACCTCTATAAGCTGATAAGATCGCCTTATTCTTCTATTTTATCAGTTATTCTTTTGTACTTGTAATTTATTTCGCTTGTACTTATAATCTTTCCACTTCCCTTTGTAATCTGATACGAAGTTTAAAGAAAGATTTAAGCGAAATTACTTTACTCCATCAGTACAGAAAAGATCCCAGAAAACAGTAAAAGGGACAAATATTTTATGAGTTCTTTTTATCCTTATGTTTTCATTAAATAGCAATTTTCTTTGTTGCTATGTCATAATCAAATAGGGGGAGATTGTTGATCCAAACCCTCAGTGATTTGATAATGACCCTCTCCATTCTACTTAGTGAAAATTGTAAGTAAACAATATGTATTAGAGTTTCACTATCGCTGATAAGTACTAAGACTTTATAGTACCGCTGATAGGAACTCTCACTCTTTAGATTAAACATTCAGCGAACACTGTTCACCATAATGCTCTGAGCCTGTTCAGTCCTTATGGTGATCGCTGATAAGTTAGTTGTTTACTTATGATCCCTGAAGACAAGTTTCGCGTCAACATAGGTTCTACGCGGAAGTCGAAGATCAAGCTCAAGAACCAGCGACAAGTCTCCTAATGAACTGATGCGGATCAGCGAAGACTCAGATTTGTCCACTCAACGTGAAGTATCAAGTACAAGACTTCAGTTATCGCTGAACTTTGTCATTCACTGATATAGAATGATAAAGCGCTGAATCAACGTAAGTTGATCATGAAGTCCTCCGTACAAAGTACTTTTGTCTTAACCACCCTTGCACGACTCCGTACGATATGTCAGAAAAGAACCTCCTTTATTGTCTGAAATCGTACAACCACTCTGATGCTACACTGTTCAAACATGCGGCTACTAAGGTTGTATACAAAGGTCAATGACATACAACCAATGAGCTGCTGCCACGTTTAAAGTATAAACTGCCATGCATTAAATGCATGCAGTATATAAGAAGGACTCCAACTTCATTTTTGAATCACTCAAAAACTCTGGTCGAGTCACTTGCTAACTCTGGTCAAGTCATCTTCTTATCTTCAGATAGGTTATTATTAGTAATTTCCTACTCTTTCTTAGTGCAAGAAACTTAGTGTTCCAACTTGTTTAGATTTAGGTTTATCCTTAATCTTGTTCCGCAACAAGCTGTAAATTGTTAATGATTTATCAATAAACAATTTAGAAAAGTAAAATTTGAGTTTGTATTCAACCCCCCCCCCCCTTCTACAAACTTGAATAGCCCTTCGGGACCAACATCAACGAAGAAGGGCCTCTGTAAAGAAAAAGATTACATTTTCAGACTCAGGTCCTCCTATCTGGAACGAAACAGGTATTGGCTTCACACGTGCTGAAGTACTTGGTCCTGAACCTGACCTCTCAGTGCTTGACACCTCTCTGCCCCCTGGTGAACGTTTCATTCTTGGAAAGTCATAAGCGAACCATACGGTATCTTCTTTCACGATTTTGATGGAGGAGAACGCTTTCAACGCATCTCTGAGCTTCCCATCACTCCCATCGAACAACTCAAAGATCTCATCTACTGGTGTGAATTCAGACACGACCTTCAGGCACAATATCTCAAGCCCCTAATCTTCGCTGAAGCAAAGAACAAACGGGATCTTGGAGAAATTGTCCCTGACTGGATGATACCTACAACACAGACCCTTGATGAACTTCTCGTTAAGGAAGAACCTTATAGCTGATAGGATTGTCTTGTAATTCTTCTTTCTTTATCAGCTAATATATTTTGTACTTGTAATTATTATTTGTTGTACTTATAATTTTTCCAATTCCCTCTGTAACCATTACGAAGTTTAAAGAAAAATTTCAGCGAATGTACTTTACTCCATCAGTACTGAAAAGATCCCACAAAACAGTAAAAGGGACAAATATTTTATGAGTTCTTTTTATCCTTATGTTTTCTTACTTAGCAATTTTCATTCATTGCTATGTCATAATCAAATAGGGGGAGATTGTTGATCCAAACCCTCAGTGATTTGATAATGATTCTTTAAGAAACACTTAGTGAAAATTGTAAGTAAACAATATGTATTAGAGTTTCACTATCGCTGATAAGTATTATGTCTCTACAGTACCGCTGATAGGAAACTCATGCCCTTTAGTTTTAACATTCAGCGAACACTGTTCATCAATAGAGCGATGAGCCTGTTCAGTCCTATTGATGATCACTGATAGTCTAGTTGTTTAATTATGATCCATGAAGACAAGTTTCACGTCAACAAAGGTTCTACGCTGAAGTCGAAGATCAAGCCCAAGAATCAGCGACAATGTCTACTAATGAACTGATGCGGATATCAGCGAAGCCAAGACATGTCCACTCAACGTGAAGTATCAAGTAGAAGACTTCAGCAATCGCTGAGCTTTATCACTCGCTAATAAAGTACTATTCAACGAACGCGGATCATGAGGTTTACTCTACAAGTTACTTTTGTCTTATCCCCTTGCACGTCTCCGTACGAACTGTCAGAATGGACATCCCTTTTGTCTAGGATCGTACAACCAACTCTGATTCTACACTGTACACCATGCGGCTACAAAGGTTGTCTAGAAAGGTCAAACCATGCAACCAATCAGCTGCTGCCACGTGTAAAGTTATATTGCTTTGCATTAAATGCATGCAGTATATAAGGAGAAACCCTACTTCTACATGAAGTGCTCGGCCATCATCTTCTTTCTCTATTAGTGTTACAATATTACTCGTAGTATTCTTATCTCCTTTCTGTCTTAATTCTAGTGCAAGAAACTTAGTGTTCTTAACTTGTTTAGATTAGGCTTAGTCCTTAATCTTGTTCCGCAACAAGTTGTAAATTGTTTGATTATATCAATAAACAATTTAGAAAGTAAAAATCTGTGTGTTTGTATTCAACCCCCCCTTCTACAAACTTGTATAACCCTCTTGGGACCAACATCATCGGTCGATCGTTGGGTCTTGGGACGTTGACAGAAATAGGAGTTTGTGCAGCAGCTTCTGGTGTGACACCAGAGGGTGTAGTGGATGGAGTTGGTAGACTTTTGATTGCGGCAGAGACTGGGTTATTGATCACCTCTGTCAGAGTTCTGATGTTTTCCTCTGACAGAGTGACAGAGGGCATGGCTCTGGAGATGCTTTCCTTATGATTTTCTGCCAGTTGTGTCTTTAGAGCAAAAATCTCTTCTTTCAGTTTCTGGTTCTCTTCTGCGCTCTTTCTTTCCCATTCTTCAACCTTTTTGGAGGTCTCTGCAAGTTGAGTTTTGACATTTTTGAGCTCATCTTGTAGAGAGATATTTTCAGTTCACCCCTGCTCCTCTACACCTGTGTTGATAAGTTTATACTCATTCAAAGAGGTTTTGATCTCATCACAAAACCTTTGAACTCTGATTTTGTAGGGAGATCAGAGATGGGAACATTGGAAACAACACATGTTTCCAATTGAGCCTCGAGTCCAGAGGCGCCTTCTTTCAGAGCTGATTTGATGTTGTCTCTGGAAGGACTTCCACCCTGTCCTTGATGTTCCCTCTGAGGAGATACATCTCGGGGTGTTCTGACTAGATTTTCCTCTTCCTCCTCAGATTCAGAGAAGGAAAATCTAATGTGTTGGGAGGAGTTGTGATCAAGACTCGTCTTCCCTTGTTCTACTAGGTCATCCCACTGCCCCTGAGTTGGGCAGAGACTACGTGGAATTTTAAAAATTCCAGGTCTATTTTGTGATCCATCTAGATGTGCCACAGATGCATCATTGTGTGTAGGTGACCTATGAATGTTCTGGGGTGAATGAACATTACTAACAAACAGAGTTTCCCCGGTTAAGTGCTCAGCAGAGGCATGAAGGACTGCCTCTGATGGGTCAGGCTGGTTAGGGTTCGAGGTGTGCACCTCTTGTTCAATGTCCATATGAGCTTGATCCTCATGGTCAGATAATGTGCGAGTACTAGGAGTTGGGGAAGGAAATTACACGTGTGTGTTCTTGTAAACATCTTCTTTTATTCTCACCGGACTCTCGGTTTCTATAGGGTTGGAGAACTCTGTAATCTCTTGCTCTTTCTCACTGCTCTCTGTCTCACTACTACCGGAGGAGGTCGATCTCTCTGCCCCTTCCTCTGTAGTGTCTCAAACACCCTCTATGACAGCCTCCTCTGGGGATGCTCTGTCACGAACAATATTCTCTTCTTCGTTCTCTGAGGCAGACCTCTATAAGAGTGTTCTTGCCTCTGGTCTGACGTCTTCTTCTTGTGCCTTTCTAATAGGCATATCTAAAGTAGGCTTAGAAGTATGATGGGGATCTAACCTCAGGATCTTGAGGTTGAGCAGCATGTCTATAGATGCGAATGGAAAGATGTTCGGAGTGGATAAGAGCGAGCATTGTCCTAGGGACTCTGCGAGAGTTAGGATACGTACCATTGATCGTCGGTCTCAAAGAAGACATGGTCTAGACTGGAGTTGGAGCTCCCTGTTGAGTGAGCTAGAGAGCATCAAATGCTTCTCTGATGACTAGACTTATCTGTTAATCCAAGATCTTTCAAGATAGAGAGAGAAATTCAAGTGAGAGAAAGTATGTCATCTCTATTAAGAACTGTTATGTTGCAAAAGCTTACAAAGGGTTTATATACCCTTGACTATTACAAAAGTCAAACTAAAGGAAAGTAAGCTAATATATAAAAAGCCTTGATTACAACATATTATAGCATTAACAATCTCCCCCTTTGTAATCAAGGGCGCTCGAATCTTCTGTGTTGGCGATTCTTGCCAATCAAAATCTCCAATCGTCTTAGAGTCAACCGAAAGTTCAATCTTGTATCAATCATCTCTAATGCTCTCCTCAAAAGTCTGATATCAGCATTATCAACCTGGTACAAATTTTTTCTTGTCTCCAAAAGTTTCTCCAAAGCTTCCTTCAATCTTTGATTTAATTGTAATCGGATAATCTTCAACGTACCATCTGAAAACTTACCAATCTCATCAAATCTGAGAAAGCGTCTAACAGCAGATTGATCTCTATATACGACACCATAAGGATCTTCAAGAATAGTGAATAGTGGATAGCTATCAATATTTGGTAAATCTCTATCAGGTCTTCTTACATTGACAACTGGCTGGAAGCTTTCGATAGCAAGTTGGAAGTCAAAGCATCTATAAAATCTAACTTGTCTTCGTAAGAAACGCTTGAAAGCTTCCAAGGCCCTGAGGATATCATCAGTACGAACAGGCATATCTCGAAATTGATGATACATTACCTCAAAGTCATCAATAGAAAGATCATTGAAATCTGCTTCAGAAAACTGATATCTCTGACAGTCTTGACGTTCAACGTAAAAGATAGGATACCAAATTCTGACAAAACTAGCTATCTCCACCTTAAGTACCCTTATGATTCCATGCTTTGAGAACACCAGAAGTCTTCCTTTACGAATACATTTTGTTAGACCTGGGTTTTGTCAATAAACCAAGTGTTAAAGATCTGATATGAAGGGTCAGAGTTCTGACTAAGAAGACTCAGAAGTATTACACGGAAAGTTACTAGAGAAGTCAGAAGTTCTGGTATGCCTAATCAGATGAATGTTCAGAAGTTCTGAACAACCTGTTCAGAACTTATAACTAGATACTTTCCTTAGTACTTAGTTAACTAATTAGGACACGTGTATTGTTCCTATTAGTCTTTCTTGTATGTACTGTAGCTTTAGTGGTTCCGTTGCAGTATATATAGTGGTTAGCACTATTTCGCTAGCTAACTTTCCCGCATATTCTTGTATTCATATTTTGTAATCTTTGAGATATGCTCTCTCTAGGATCTGTAAATCTGTTCTTCATTGAATACAAGTGTTCTTGATCAAATTACTTCTCGATTACTATTCTATTCATTGTTATATTGATTGTAAGAGTGGATCCTGAACTATCACATTTGATAAACATCAGATATTCGTATTCATACCAGGCTGGTTCTTTCTCAATCCCCAGAATGGCATGAACATTAACTCTCCTTCTTTTCTTGACATAAAAGTTGCGTTATGAATCTTCAAGAAAAGCAGATCTCATTCTGGTGACTTGAAATTTTTCTTCAAGTCTTTGCAAACGTTGTTGTCTATCCAAAGCTGGACCTGGTTGAAGAATGCTAGGTGGAACATTCAGAAACGGATCAGGAACCTCTTGATTTTCTCTAGACGACTCACCCAGAATAAAAGTATTTTTCGGAATAGTGGTGGTCGGAGCAGGAGAGTCAGAAACAACTGAAGGAAATGGATGAACAGAAATTTCGGGACCTTGAACTGGTGACTATACTATAGGAGATTGATGACTCACATCTTCATTATTAGAAAGATCTCCATATAGCATATTAACAATGTTAACGTCTTTTTCATCAACTTCTACATCCACTTCAGTATCTGAGATGACAATTATATCATCTTGATCTTCTTCTTTTATTTTCCAGAACTTATCAAACTTTCTCTGGACGTCATCATCAGAATCTATCTCGACATAGTTGGAGAAGAAGTTGCGCATATCATCATAATCTTCAGACTCATGCACGTGAGAAGTTTCCTGATTTTCTATAGACACCGGTGCAGAATCTGGATCTACATACATCACAAGTTGCAGATTATTCACAAATTCTGGCACAACATAATTAATCTCGGAAGCCATTGCCATCAAATCTATTTCATCTAACAACTCATCAACTATACTTTCTGGATGAGCTTCTTTCTATCTTTCTTCATTTGCTCTATCCTCATTTGGCGTATCTTCAACAACTTTTTCAGCAGATTCAACATGTACAATTTCTTCTACTCTTTGTCTCTTTGAACTCTCCCCCTCATGGCCTTGATGATCCGAATCATCTTGGTCATGTCTTCGCTTAAGAGACGAAAGAGCGGCAGTCTGACAAGTTTCTTCATGCTTTGCTACCCGATTAGAAAGTGTAGAAAGTGCTTCCGTCATCAAAGTTATACCTGTTTTAATATCGGATAAGCTAGTATGGACTTTTGATCTGAATGAGTGAAATTCTTATGTCAAGGAAGAAACTCTGGTTTCAAGTTCAGAAGACTGAGTCGTAGAGGAAGGCCGAGGCTGATTCGGTTGGAAATCCCGAAGAAGAGTAATCAAATCCTTGTCTTGATGCTCCGGAGGTGAAACCAACAATAACCGTGCATAGAAAGCATCCGAAAGTTCCGCAACGAAATATTTGCAAGATTTTGATGAGAAGAAGGTGGAACTTGAACAGAAGGAATGACAGGCGGTTGAGAAACCTGACGACCTGACGGTTGAGATGACGGTTCCTGAATAACAACTCCAGTCGGTCTTCTTAGAGGAATCTTAAAAGGAATTTCAGAAATTTCTGACATCTTCCCTTTTCCTTTTAGCATCGCCTTCGTTCTAAGTAACTGTTCATCTCTTTGAGCATCCATCCATTCTCGCATCTGCCTTAAAAACTCATCACCTGTCATGATACCTGACGTTCCTTGAACTGTATTTGTTGCTTCTTGAACTGAATCAGTAACTTCTTGAACTGTAGTAGTAACTTCTTGAACTGATGCCCTGGCAGCTCGAAGATCGAGCTCATCTACTTCAATATTCACCACGTTTGGGTTTATCGGAATAGTCTCTGAAGTATCCACCGTGTTTCCTTCCAAAAAATCTCTTACAGATGAATGTTCGGCGTCAACAATAGGTTCTCTAAACACCGATTCACCAAAATTCATATCACCACCATTTCTATCATTATCATCATCATTATTGTCATCATCTGCTTCATCTTCATCATCGGCTTCTTCTTCATCATCTGTTTCTTCTTCATCATCTGCTTCTTCATTACTATCATCATCTTCAGAACTACTTGATTCAACTTCTTCTTCACTTTGATGTTCTTGATCTTCTTGTGCAGTTTCATTCTGAATATTCTGAGGCTGAAGTTCTATGCCATGCTCTTCACAGTAGTCAATAACCGCTTCATCTTCTGGATCAGCATATTTCTGAATTAGCTCCGGAGGAATAGGCATGAAATGATCAAACGATCGTTTTAGCTTTTGAATGTATCCCATAGCAAAATCAGGAGCAATAGGCCAGTTAGATCTTCGTGGAATCTCCTTGTTACTTCTTAACATGCTCCATACGATAAGTTCTAGAAACCGTATAAAAGGCAGAAAACTACGATGCTTGTTCGTAAACTTTGAGTGTACAATCTCACTTAGCTCGGTCCAAAAAACAAGAGCATAATCAACATGAAGATCATGTATGATGGCATAGAAAAGACGTAAGAAATGAAGACTGGCATTGTCTGTACCAGAATGCTTAGCAGTCAAACATCTGATGATAATCGAGAATAATGCATACCAGACTGGTGGAAGACGATTCTTCTCAAAATCACTCACCATCGTCAAATTGCCAACATATCCCAACTCCCGAATACCAGCTAACACAACTTCTTCTGAAGGAAAGTCTTCAAATTCTGTAAAACCTGGTCTTGAGTTTGCTTCTGGAAGACGGAAAATTAACCAAAGACGTCTATAATCCAGAAACGTCTCAAATTGATCTATCTCAATCACAAAACGAGGAGGTGTAACATTTTCTATCTTCCGTATTGAGTGCAACGCTTGTTGTAGATAGACTTCAGTAACTCCATGTCGAGCTGTTAACGCATAACTGATCGGATGACCTCGAAGAATCGATAGAATAACCGGATCTATACGAATTCGGTCGAGATCTACATAATGATTATTCGAAAGATATCGAATATAACTTGCTCGCGGAAATACATCGTCCGGAGTACTTCTTCTTGCAGACAACTCAGCACCTGAAGATCTAGTAGATGGAAGAGGTCTGTCTTGAGAAACATGATCTGAAGGCTCATTTTCACCTTCTTAAACTTGATGTTCTTCCTCATCATCTGAAACCATTTATCCCCTAGAAATTGTGAACACAGAATAGAAACAGTAAGAAAAAATATTAGAAAAGTAACATAAAAACAATATAATAAAACTGAAAACTTTAAAAAAAAATAAAAAAAAATTGACCAAGTCAGGATTTCGCAAGCCAAAGAGGCGCAAAGAAAACTTTTCGCAAACAACAGATACGAAAAGTTGACTTTTCGCAAGCAACAGATGCGAAAAGTTGACTTTTTGCAAGCAACAAATGCGAAAAGTTGAGTATTTCACAAGCCTCAGTAGCGAAAAGTGAACTTTTCGGGTCCTGAGGATGCACAAAGTCAGGTTTTCGCATCCTTTGGTTGCGCAAAGTTCACTTGAATCAGATACAAAAATCGTAAAAAATTTCAAAAACAAAACAAATCCAAAATTGAACTAATATATATGATTAATAGATGTCGAATCAGTATCTAAGCAAATTATAAATGTGAATCGACCCTATTTAACCACATCAGCCCAAATTTCATATAAAACCTAGAAATCGAGAAAATGAAGAAGAGGAACA
Source organism: Saussurea involucrata (assembly GCA_033807775.1). Lineage (NCBI taxonomy): Eukaryota > Viridiplantae > Streptophyta > Magnoliopsida > Asterales > Asteraceae > Saussurea > Saussurea involucrata. The sequence goes on from CM066322.1 coordinate 119,471,623, forward strand.
ATCGCAGAACTCAAATCGAGAAACCCTGTAGAGAATCGAACTCGAAATGATTTTCTTAGCAAAGATTAAGATCGAAAACATACCTGAGAGCAATGATTTACTCACAATCACTTATGTGCAATCAAGAGCCGAAGAACAGTTCGCGAAATCTTCTCAGAGGGAAAATGCAAGTGATGAGAGTCAAATTTGGGTCAAAGTCTTTAAAAACTATTAATAAAATCAATTTTAATGAAAATTCAAAAATATGGATTTTCAAAAAAAAATGATTTTTTTTCGAATTTTAGAATCATTTCACTCCCCCTACACAAATGCATTAGATATTATCATTTCAGAAAATCATACCTGAGCAATTTATCTGATTTGAAATTCGTGCACTGTCAGATATGTACCAAGCATCTGAAAAAATTCCCCCCCTCAAAAAGAGAACCTATGAAGTTCTTCCCTTCAAAATAATAATCCATGAATTCACTCCCCCTCAAAATTTACTTAGCTTTCGAAGTCACTCTCCCTAAAAAATAGCATTAACTCCACACATGACAGTATGAAAAATTTCACTAAACGATCAGTAGCTGAAATTGAAATACATTAAATTATATACCATAACTACTAACTATAGAATGTTTGAACACCGAACAAATAAAATTCAACTTAGTGAAAATAGACATGTTTTTCAAACAAATGACATCAAATGTATGTTTTCGGATTCAGAAACAAGTCATGTTTGCATATCAAGTTACAATTTGTTCAGTTTCAACCACTTATTAAATCTATTTGGTGTGCTAGCATGTGAAATATGATTAGCAACAATCAAATGCACATCTTCAACTTATAATAATACTTTGCTCTTACTCACACTATATGACTGAAATCAGAATTTCCACAAATTTATAAGTTTATCGCGACATTGTAATTTCCCCAAGATTTAAGAGATGTGTGCTCACTGACATCTTTTATTTTGTGCACATTGGCATCTTTTTGTCAAAAAGTTTATTAAGACTAAGATACACCGTAAACGTAACTTTCTATCTGGTTCTATAGCAGGATTTGGGTCAGCCAATCCCAGACCAGTTGGCCTTAGGGGCTAGGTGTCGAGCACCCCTTGGAACTTACTCTCCCAAACCAGAAAGGCTACATCAATATATCATAATCCCATCTGTACCAGTAGAACATGGCTTTCTATCTGATTCTATAGCAGGATTTGGGTCAGCCAATCCCAGACCAGTTGATCTTAGGGGCTAGGTATCGAGTACCCCTTGGGACTTAATCTCCCAAACCAGATAGGCCACAGGCACAAACTTTCAAACCTAATGATTTTTTTTATATATATTTTTTTTATTGCATCTCAATCACTTGGTTATAAAACTTTGTGCTTCCCTCATATTTTCATTTCCATTCTTCATTCTGACAAATAGGTTTTGTGAGCATCGTATTCTATATAAGTCTAGATTTACACAATTTTGTGCATGAATCAAACTTCCATTCATGTTTTGCTGACCTTTCGATTTATTTCAGAAGCGAAAGTTGAAGCAAATAAAACTCAGATATCACAAAACTACTTGAAAATCACCCTTGACACACATTTTATTCATTGAATGAAAATAGAAATATTTTCACTTCATTGAATTAAATTTGTGAAGGTTCAAACTTTCAAGTTCAACATGCCGAGTTTTGATAAGAGAAAATTAAATCGTTTTTCATCCAATGCCTTGGTGAAAATATCGGCAAGTTGCTAGTCAGTAGGTACGAAATATAATTCGATTGTACCGTTTTCCACATGATGTTTTATGAAATGATATCGCATGTCAATGTGTTTAGTCTTTGTGTGCTGAACCGGATTTACTGAGATGGCGATTGCGGATTTGCTATCACAATATATCGGAATTGTCTTGTACAGTAACCCATAATCTTGTAACTGTGTCTTCATCCATAGAACCTGAGAACAGCAACTGGCGGCGGCCACGTATTCAGCTTCGGCCGTTGAAATTGATACACAGTTTTGTTTCTTTGACGCCCAACTAATCAGCCTATCTCCTAATAACTGTACATGACCCGATGTACTTTTTCGGTCCAGTTGACTTCCACCATAATCTGCATCAGAATAAGCAGTTAGTTTATAATCTGAACTCTTTGGATACCACAAACCTAAATATGAAGTTCCTTTCAGATATCTGAAAATTCGCTTGACTGCCATCCGATGAGATTCTCTGGGTTTTGCTTGAAATCTGGCACACAAACATGTAGAAAACATTATGTCTGGCCTACTAGCTGTTAAGTACATTAACGATCCAATCATTCCTCGGTATTCTCGAACATCGACTTCTTTACCATCTGGATCTAAACCAAGCTTTGCACCATGAGCCATCGGAGTGCGAATTGTAGTGCTCTTATCCATTATGAATTTCTTCAAAATATCAAAGACATACTTTGACTGGTTGATAAAAATCCCATCAAGTAATTGATTGACTTGAAGTCCAAGGAAGAAATTAATTTCCCCCATCATGCTCATTTTAAACCTGGAAGCCATGAGATCAGAAAACCAGGTACTCAAAGATTTGTTAGTAGCACCAAAAATAATATCGTCTACATAAATTTGTACTAAGCAGATATCATGTTTTTCACGATAAATGAATAGAGTTGTGTCAATAGCTCCCTTGATAAATCCGGATTTTAGCAAAAAGGTTGACAATTCGTCGTACCACGCGCGCGGTGCTTGTTTTAGACCATATAAAGCTTTATCAAGACGATACACATAATCAGGTTTATCTTGACTAATAAACCCTTCTGGTTGAGAAACATAAACTTCTTCTTTAAGTCCCCCGTACAGAAAAGCAGTCTTGACATCCATCTGATATACGGTAAAGTCTCGATAAGTTGCAAAGGCAAGAAACATTCTGATAGCTTCTAATCTTGCAACCGGCGCGAATGTCTCATCGTAATCTATACCTTCTTGTTGTCGATAACCCTTCGCAACCAAACGAGCTTTATTTCTCACAACTATGCCATCTTTATCCTTTTTATTCTTGAAAATCCACTTAGTGCCAATTAGGCTTTTTCCTTTCGGCCTTGGAACAAGTCTCCACACCTTCAATGCTTCAAACTGATTTAGCTCTTCCTGCATGGCAATGATCCAATCCGGATCATTCAATGCTTCAGATACCTTCGAAGGTTCAACATTGCTTAAAAAACAAGCAAATAAGCATTCATTTGGAGTCGCGGACTTGGATCTTGTAGAAACACTTGAAGATGGATCACCAATGATTTGATGAATTGGATGTGCTTGTGTCCATTTTGTTGTGTGAGGGAGAGGATCAACTGTCTCTTGAACACTTTCCAAAACACGAGAGGGAGGTTCAGGTATTTCTGCTTCGCTTGAAGAAACAGGTATCACTTCTGGAGTTGGAGGAGATAACACAACGACACTCTCAAATTCAGATTCTGGAACTGACGGATGATCAACAATCGGATTTTGAATCACTCTTTCATTAGGTTGAACAACATCCGTTTTTTCTTGAGTCTGAGAAGTATTGATTTCATCGTTTGTCACTAGCTCCACAACTTCAGGAGTCACTTGTGGTTCTTCAGAAACTACTGTTTGATTTTTAGGAACAGTTGCCTCATGTTCAGGAAAGACTGGAACTACATCATTGACAGAGTTTGTTGCAGCGGAATTAGAAGTAGATGCATTCACAGTTTCCTGATTTGACACATTAGAAATAACATCAGTATTAGTAGAAGGCACATCATTATAAAAATGCTCAAATAATAAATCAAGATCAGAAAGATTATTAGAAATAAAATTTGGATCCTGATTTGTCGGTTGTGAAACAAATTCTGAATTGATCTGGTCCGAAGCTAAAATTCCTGACAATTCGGGTCCTGGTCCTGTTTGGCCGGAAACCATCTCTTCAGTTTCATCAAACTTGACATTGACACTTTCCACCACCTTTCTTGTATAAGTAAGATACACTCTATATGCGGCTGAAGTTAGAGCATAACCAAGAAAAATTCCTTCATCTGCTTTCGGACTAAACTTGTTAAGATTTTCCCGATCATTCAACACGAAACATTTGCACCCAAAAGCTCATAAGGAGTCTTGTTGAAACGACGATGAATAATGGATCGTTTTTTAGTATGACAAGCCGTTGACACTGCTTCAGCCCAATGAGATAAAGGAAGACCTGAATAAGCAAGCATAGTTCGAGCAGCTTCAACCAAGGTTCTATTTCGTCTCTCCACAATACCATTCTGTTCAGGGGTTCTTGCGGCAGAAAGCTATTGAGATATTCCATTTTCTTCATAGAACGCTTGAAGAATACTATTCTTGAATTCTGTGCCATTGTCGAATCTGACAACTTTCACTGCCTTTTGCTTATTAGTCTGAATAATCTTGATGAGGTTGATTAAGATTTCTGGAGTTTCGTCTTTGGATTTCAAAAACTTCACCCAAGTATATCTTGAAAATCATCAACCACCACCAAAACATATATTTTCTTCCCGATACTCTTCGTTTTCATTGGCCCACATAAATCGACATGTAATATATCAAAAATGTCCTTTGTGCAGAAATCAGGTTTCGGCTTGTGAGGAACTTTCTTCATTTTGCCCCTTTCGCAATCTTGACATAGATGATCTTTTTGGAATCTATGTGATGGAAGACCTCGAACCAATTCACCTTTCTCCAATCTATCCATGTACCGAAAATTAAGATGAGCAAGTCTTCTATGCCAAAGCCAACTTTGTTGAATTGTTGCTTTTTAAAGAAGACAAACTTCTGAAGAAGAATTAACAGATGTGAGATCAATAGTATATAAATTGGATCTCCTCTTTCCAACTAGTAATTCTTTTCCGTCATCATTCTTTACAGCAACTCTTTTGGCCTTGAAACTTACTTCCAAATCTTTGTCACAGAACTGACCAATACTGAATAAGTTGTACTTTAGACCTTCAACATAGTTCACCCTTTTCACGGTTACCTTTCCTTGAACTACATCTCCATAACCTAGAATAGATGAAGTTTTGCTATTTCCAAACTTGACACGTCCACATGCTTTTTCCTTAAAGTTAGATAATAAAGACTTATTGCCAGTCATATGTTTGGTGCATCCCGAATCAAGATACCACAAACGACTTGGCTGCACATAAGCACATCAAACAGATTTAGGTACCCATAAAGATTTGGGTCCATTCTTGTTAGTCCCTTTCTTTTTAACGTCTTTATTATTATAATATGCATGGGAATTATAAAATAATTCATTCGTGAAATCCATGTCGTAAGAATGAGAATTACCACCAGAATAACAACTTGATGAGTAACACAAACCATCATTTGAAATTTGAATCATTTGCTTTATTGAATAACGCAAAGAATTATTACAATTCTTATTATTACAAGCAAATGAATTCTTATTACAAACATCAACGTCTATGTCACTCGAATCAGAAGTTGAAGATTCTGGAGGTGTACTTTTGACAATCCAGATTTGCTTTCGCCGCTTTTTCATAGACCTATCTGAAAAAGTAGAATCAGAAGAATCAGAAGCATTTTCAGATTTAGGAGATTGAATCTTTGACTTTTTCTTTGACCTTCTTCTTTTACGACGTTTGGTTTTGTAAAAATTTGTATTTATCGTAAAAGAATCATCTATTTTCTCCGATTTAATAACAGATTCAGAAGAAAGAATTTTATTTAAAAAATCAATCTTTGAAACAATTTCTTTTTCATTTTCCTCGGAGTTATTTTCTTTTTCCTTTTCAGATTTATAAGACTTAGAATCAGTTTCAATGTTAGAAGAAGAAAAATTTTGTTTTTGATCAACATCCATTTTATCATCTTTTGAATCTGCTTGTACATTTCTTTTATCTTTATCAACAAAAACTTGTTTGACTTTTACATCTTCTTTGAGGCTAGAATTCATACAGGTAGAAAATATGTCACTTTCTAGCTCAGATAAGATGTTTTGATCTTCTAAAATTTCTAACTTAGATTCAAGATCAATGATTTTATTTTCAAGACTAATGATCTTAGCTTCTAATACTAAAGGAGGAATATATCTTTTAGTATTATACAATACTTCCGATTTATTCTCCTTATTAGTATTATTAGCATATATATCAAAGTAATCGTTTGATAGAGAATCTTTGTTAGAATTTTTAGACTTAGAAATGTACTTCGCATTTTCACGAGTATAAACAAATGGAAGTTGCATTTTACAAGTAAATTTTCTTTTCTCTTCTTCTAATTTTGAAACTTCATCTTCGTTTGTCCAATTAATCTTGAATTGGGGAGCGTATCTACCAAGATGTAGAAAGTCAAATTCATATAAAGTAGGAACTTTTGATTTTGCATCATCTAAAAAATGTGGGTTTTCATAACCAAGTCCCCATTTTTCTTTTATTGACTTATAACTCCTTGGTTTGTTTAAATACACTGTTTGTTCCGATTGACCTCTTACGTATAATTTTTCTTCTAATTCTGTAATTTTGTCGGAAAAATTATCTTTCTCTTCGGTCATTATTTTCAAAGATTCAATGCAAGAATTATTTATTTCTTCTAATTCTTCTATTCTCTTTTGCATTTTCTCTTTTGTATCAATCAAAATCATCTTTTCATCTTGAATATTTATTTTAAGCGTTTTGATTAATTTTGATTGATCATTATTAATTTCTTTTTCAGATAGACGTTTTGATCGAAGCGTGCGAATAGTATTTACGACATTATTCATCTGAGATAATAAAAAATCATAATCGAATTTAGAAGGTACCTCAGATTCATCGGTTGTGCTCTCATCGTCATCCTTTTCATCATCACTCGCATCATCTCCTATAAAGCAATTCATGGCACTCTCTTCATTTTGAGACTCATCATCAGAATAATCCAAGAAATACTCCTCTTCCACGAGTAGAATAGTGCCATTCTCCTTCTTTTCCGCTAGCTCCAACTTCTTCTTATAATAAGAAGTATCACGCACCACCTTTGTCCTACATTCTCTTGCCATATGCCCCGTTTTTCCACATTTGAAGCATGTAACTACCTTCTTTTCATCTTCCTTCTTGTTTTCAAATACTTTGGTAGTATCGACCTTTGGGACATAGTTTCCACCTTCTTGATTAACTTTCCTCGATCCCGAAGTAAACCGCAAATTATTATTACTTCCCGAACGATTCTGATACCTTTTCTGAAAATGTTGCGTTAGAAGTATCATTATCATCTTCCACATTACCATCGAAAGCATTCTCCAAAAGAGTCTTCTCGGCGAGTTGACTAGCTAGTAATGCTATCGGGTCAACGGTTTTCCCTTTACTCTTCTTGTCTAACTTCTCCTTCTTTGCTTTAACCAATTCCTCATCCGTCATGAGAATTTCATACAATTCTTGAATTTGCATAGAAGATATCCTCACATCGTTTCTAAGACGGTGGCAAGATTTGTTCCACTCCGGTTGTAAAGCATTTAGAAACTTCAAGTTAGCTTCCAATTCCGTCTTGGTGACTTATATCTTATAAAGATCATTTATCACCCCCCCAAAACGATCAAAAACACTCTTTAACGACTCGTTCTCCTTGGCCTTGAACCCTTCAAAATTGTTCATAAATCGCGTTTGTCGGAGTTGAGTTGCAACCGCGGAACCTAACATGATTTTCTCAAGTTGAGACCACATCATTGTTATATTATTTTTATAACAATCAATTCTATTATATATGTGGTTTGGAAGAGCTTGAATGAGAAAAGACTTGGCTTCCCTATCTCCTTGAGATCGGAAATTTTCTTCCGGCGTATAATCTTCGGGTTTCTTTAGAGATCTTGAATCCGGAGTAGTTGTAGTAGCCGGAACATTCACATACGGTTTGACAAACGGACCTTCCATCAATGATCGCATAATGTTTGCACCATTATTTTGCGATTCCACGAAATTGATGAATCGATCTTGCCATTGCAAGAACTCATTTTCATTTATAAGAACCGGAGGACGAATATTCGAACCCAACGACATCATTATATCGTTCTTGTATAAACCCTCTTTGTTAGCCATGGTCAACAGAAAGTCAACACTGAAAAAGTCTGAAATTAACCAAGTTAGAAACTCGCAAGCAAGGGTTGCGAGAAGTAAGGATTTCACAAGCAAAGGAAGCGAGAAGTGAGGATTTCGCAAGCAATGGTTGCGAAAAGTAGACTTGGGCAGAAACTTGAAAGCCGAAAGATCACTTTTCGCAACAAAAGCTTGCGAAAAGTGAGGTTTTCGGGTTAGAGGGTTGCGAAAAGAATAAGGTTTTCGGGTCAGAGGGTTGCGAGAAGCTATGCGAAAAGTAAACCCGTGATCGAAAAACTGAAGGTTGCGAAAATTGATGATGAAGGTTGCGAAAAGAAGATGAATCTTGCGAAAAGTTCAGATATAGCGAGAAATGATCAAAATCTTCACAAATCCTCTTAACTCCAAAATTTCTGAGCAAATCTTGTGCAGACAGGTTCGAAAGACAAAACTAAGCACTTCTTCTTCAACTACAAACCTCTGAAAACCTCTGAATCAGAATCTGGAAGAACGAACAGTAGCAAAATATCGAACAGTCCAAGAACTCAGAAAAATGCAAAATTGATCTTGAAATCCTTCGAATTAGATCTCGATTCTTGAATTAAAGATGCACTAAACAGTAAACCAAATCCAAAGAACCAGATCGCGGAACAATTCGATCAAAAATCAGAAAAATTTGATCAAAATTCAAGAAAATGAGATTTTCTTGATAAATCCAGAAAATCGATCGAATTTTCTTGTAGAATTAACCAAACTTTTCGTGATTGATCACTGAAAATCTCCTCTGAATCTCGAAACCAGCTCTGATACCAATTGTTAATCCAAGATCTTTCAAGATAGAGAGAGATTCAAGTGAGAGAAAGTATGTCATCTCTATTAAGAACTGTTATGTTGCAAAAGCTTACAAAGGGTTTATGTACCCTTGACTATTACAAAAGTCAAACTAAAGGAAAGGAAGATAATATATAAAAAGCCTTGATTACAACATATTATAGCATTAACATTATCAGTCTGGGAAACCGAATGGCCTTCAGGTTTATGTCTTCTCCCACTAATTTTCCTTTGGCCAAAGCATTGGTTATAAGGTTTACAACCGTGAGAAGCTCTTTGTATAGGATTGTGGCATAGTCAAGGTTTTGATTAAAATAGAGACCATACATGATTTGCAGAATCTCTGTACTTGCTTGATCCTGACTGCCACTCTTGCAGGTAAGAGTTATGTTGAGTGCGGAGAACATGAAGCTCCAGATGGGTGGTAGTTTACCTCTTTTGAAGGTACCAATCTTGTCTAGGTTATCATTGTATCCTAGAAAGATGATGAATTCTATGAGTATGGGTAGCTCAGGTGCTTTCTCATAGGCAGGAATTCCTAATTCCTCAGGGATTCTGAGGCCAAAGATTCTTCTAATGGTTTTGGGCCTTATACGAATGGTACCTACTCCTGTATTTGGTCCAACATCAACTTTACCCATGATTCCTTTCCTTTCCTCGATATACTGGCAAGTGGTCCACCATTGTTGGACATAGAGTTATGGTAGCTTTTCATTGGCTTTGGTTAAGGCTATGAAAAGTTCAGAACATCGAAAGAACTTGACAATGATGTGATACAGGGGTTCGTAGTTTGCAGGGTTGGTAGAAAACTTGTAATTGTTATCGGTGAAAGCGTAGGGTTGAATGAAGATTGTATCAACAGGAACAATCCTGCTTGATTCTGCGGAGTTTTCTTGTGCCATTGTTGCAGGTGTAGGAACTTGAAGAACAAGATATTTTTGGTTTTGAAGATGAGAGGGAATTTGCAGATATTTGAAGGTTAAGAAAGCGTAAAGAATGAAATGTACATTCAAATGGGTATTTATACTCGAAGAATTTGGCAGGGATAACCATCGTAGACAGTGTAGGCACTTGAGTGTCAGATAGTGGAACGTTTTCTACAGTGGAACGTGGGAACAGCTAATGGTTAGTTGCTCAATCAAAAAATGCCACGTGGAATTGGTACTGACAACTTTTCTGATATGGAACCGTCATGGTTAGAGATTGGTGGGTGACATGTGGTTCAGGCTCAGAAATAAATCACACTTATGATGACCAATATCAGAGAGAGTATCAGGCACTATGAGATGGCAGAGCTCTGTTGGAACTTTCAGCACATTCTTGCCTCTGTTGAGTGATCTCTGACATTTTTTCATGTAACCCAGATTCTCAAGATGTTTCACCTCTACCCTAAAACCATTTGCAAATCCTATTTCTGATGAGGAAAATAATCAGAGAACTGATACGACAGAAGTTTCTCAGAAGAATCACAGCGCTTTGATGTTTATGTCAGAGGCTCTAGTGAATTCTACAGAGACCTGATTCTGAGTATAAGTTCAGAGATATAACCAAGAAGTTTTCATCAGAATAGGTTTTCCCTTTCTCCAAATATTGTTCTTTTGATTATCAAGCCAATACATGAAGATTTGAAAGTTTTGACTTGCTCCCCCTTAAACAATGCTTATTTTTCATTTAAGCTCCCCCAAAACCGGTGAGCTTATTCACAGATTTAACTTTTCAGCTCCCCCTTTATATGTGCAACTTGTGAAAGACTTGATGAAGATTATATACAAAGGAGTTTCAGATGAACAAAGTTGAAACTCAAAGAAACAAGAAAATATTGAAGAACTATGCTGGCAGAGCTCTGAGATAGACATCAGAAGCTCTGTTGACATGAACTACCTAGCTACTCTGTCAGAGCTCTGAGATGAAAGTCAGAGACTCTGATGATTTTACCAGAGTTTAGGAGGAGATGTTCAGCATACCCATCTTGCTGATTAAGAAATTAAAGCTCCTTTCATCAAGGGATTTTGTAAGCAGATCAGCAAGTTAGAAGTCAGTTGAAACAAAATACATTTCAGTTGTCCCTTTTTCAACATTATCTTTGATAAAGTGGTACCTTATATCAATATGCTTTGTCTTGGAGTGCTGAACTGGATTTGCTGTAATTGGTATTGCACTCTTGGAGTCACAGAGAATTGGAACTTTGTTGTACTCCAGTCCGTAGTCTCTGAGCTGTGTTTTCATCCATATGACTTATGAACAACAACTAGCAGCAGCAACATATTCTGCTTTTGTGTAGAGGTTGACACACAGTTCTGCTTCTTGGATGTCCAACTCACCAGTTTATCTCCTAGCAATTGACAGCTTCCAGAAGTACCCTTTATGTCATTCCTGCATCCTCCATAGTCTGAATCTGTGTATGTCACAAGCTCAAAACCAGAGTTAAGAGGATACCAGAGACCCATGAATTGAGTCCCTTTGAGATATTTGAAAATTTGTTTGACAGCAGACAAATGGGATTCCTTAGGATTAGCTTAGAATCTAGAACAGAGACAGGTTGCAAACATTATAACAGGTCTGCTAGCAGTTAAGTTCAGAAGTGACCCTATCATGACTCTGTAGTTCTTGACATCCACAGATTGACCCTGTGGATCATGGTCAAGTTTAACTCCAGTGGCAATAGGAGTTTTCATAGGATTTGAGTTATTGAGCTTATACTTTTTCAAAATATCGGAGACATATTTAGATAGGCTTAAAAAGGTGCCTCTGATGGATTGTTTCACTTGTAAACCATGGAAGAAAGAAAGTTCTCCCATCATGCTCATTTTGAACTCACTTTTCATTAAATCCTCAAACCTATCACAGTACTCTTGTTTAGTAGACCCAAAGATAATGCCATCAACATATATCTGTACCAGAAGTATATCATTTTTATATCTCCTAAAGAATAAGGTAGTATCCACAGCACCTTTTTCAAAGTGGTTGACCAACAGAAAATTTGACAGAGTTTCATACCAGGCTCTGGGAGCTTGTTTAAGGCCATATAGAGCTTTGTCTAGCTTGTACACATGATCTGGAAACTCTGAGCTTTCAAAGCCTAGAGGTTGTTGGACATATACTTCCTCTTGCAATTTGTGTTAGCCCCAAGTATACAAGATGTAAAAGTATTGAAAATATTACAAGTCAGTAGACCACCAGAGATCCGACAGAAGACTTAGAAGAAAATCAACAAGAAGACCACCAGAGATCGACAGAGCTCTGGCAGAACCACCAGAGCTCGACAGAGCTCAAACAGAAGACTTCTTATGTTCCACCAGAAGAACGGTTCACATCAGAAGACAATCAGAGCTCTGGCGTAAGAGCTCTGGTGATGGAAGACCTCTATGAAGCTTAAGTCTCGTAGAAATCTCTAAGTGTTAGACACGTGTCCGTACTTTCCATGTAAGCCCTAAAAGGACGGAGACACACTTTCCACGTGTCACCTCAGGGTTAGATAGTACACTGTCTAGTGCTTTATCAGCTATAAATAGAACGTTAGTGGAGCACACAATTGTAAGCTTTTGGAAGAATAGTTTTCCACAATTGTGAGAGCACGCACTGTTACATTCCATAGCACTACCTTTGTACGTTTTGTTTCCTGCGAGATTTCAGAATACACACACTTGAACGTGTTCTTGGTGTTATTCAATATCAATATAACGAGCAGCTTATTTACTTGATCTTGTTATCATATTACTGTTCATTATTGATACTCTCGTTGTTACATTAACGTCTACACAATCACTCACATTTAATGGCTTTATATAATGCTTCCGCTATCTGTTTTATGTTGTTTATGTGATACAACGTGAATCTGGGAACCAACAATTGGTATCACAGCCAAAACCTCAGATGTCTCAAAGCCAAGAAGACTAAACTTCAAGAACGTAAGCTATGACTCCTTGGATCAAGAAAAGGTTATAAAACCATCTAAAAAGCTTATTCTTGATCAGGGAAAAGCTGAGATCTCATTTCCTGAGTCTGTCAAAAGTCTTGATCCAAAAGATATTTTCCACTTTAACTCTTTCAAGGGCCAGAAGTCTGTTACTTCTGTGGTTGAGTTGTAAAGCCCGTGTCCCGGTACGTTTATTTTTCTTTATTATTTATTAATGGCTTTAATATCGTTCCTTTTTAGTGAATCTTTTTAACGGGGGTTAGGCTCGGTTGACCAAAAATGTTAATATTGGAATAACTCTATTCAAATGGTAAGGAGTGGGAAAATGAGGGACTAAAAGTGGTTATGTGGCAAACTTTGCATGGGATCGGCCTTAAAGAAAACCGACCCCTCCCTCCTCGTTCTAATTTCGTCCCAAGCAAGAATTAAGAAAAGAAAAACCCTACCCCTTCCCTTTCCTTTTACCTGCTGCTGCGCCGGCCGTGCCACCCCAAAAACCACCGCGCGTCGCCGTGGTTTTTCCGCCGGAGAGAGAGAGTGAGCGAGGAGGAGAGAGCGAGAGAGAGAGGAGGAAACGGCGAGCAGGAGGAAGCCGGGATCGCGTTACGGTTGTGGTCTCATTATCACCGTGAGGTAAGTCTCTTTTCGTTCTTCCCTTTTCGTTTCCCGTCGTCGGCCGCAAAGCAACCGCCACCGCCGCAGGTGGCCTAGGCCGCTGCCGGTGGTGACAGTGGTGATTCTCCCTCCCCACGGTGGTGGTGGTGCGAGGGTGTGGCTGTGTGCGGCGGTGTGTGGTCATGTAGGTGTGTGCGTGGTACGAGTTTTGTGGGTGCGATTACGGTGGCCGCCGGAGTGTCGCCGCCGCCGCTGTGCCCCACCGATGGGGGGTGGCAGTGGGTGGTGGCCACGGCAAAACCCTAAAACCACCCCTGGCGAGACCCTAAACCTCAGTCGTTAGAACCTTAAACCGTAAACCGATCGCGAAGCGTAACCGTTTTATAAGTTATCATTTTATGTAAATTATAAGTGTGCTGTCCAGTTTTCGTTTGACCATAACTTCTCCGTCGTAACTCCGGTTGAGCCGAAACTGGCACCCACGCTTTGAGCTCGGGACCGAGTACGTTTTCTGTGTTTTGGCGGAAAACTGGTTCGGCCTCGAGTTGGGAGAAAAATTGGTCGCAAGTTGTGCGGTTCGTCATTTTATGTGAAATTTCCTGGAATCTGCCACAGTCTTGCGAAGGCCGTAACTTTTTACTCGTAACTCGTTTTGAGGTGATTTTGGTGGCCATAGTTCCCTATTCGAGTCGGGAAGGTTTTTCGTGTTTTGCCGAAAGTCTGATTTAAACCGTAGCTAGGCTGTTTTGGACTGTTTTTGCAGCTGGACCGAAACTGGCAGTTTCGGGTAACCGTTCGTATTTAATTCATAATTAATTATAGAAAAATCGTTAGGAGGCGTGTAATATATCCTCGGAAAGGTATTTCAGGGCACTTTTCAACCGTGTAATAAATCGGAGTTTTTTTTTCTGGAGTTTTAGTGGTCAAATCAGGTCCCGAACAGACCTGTTCGGTATGACCGAAAGTTAGTTTTAGTGATAGTTTGGGGTGTGTCGCGTCGTGGGGTCCGGGTCTCGTATTGACGTATTGTATCGTACGTTTAGGTGCCGGAAAGTGATCGTCGTTGTGTGGAGCTACTTACTATATTTTTTTGCTAGGCGCGCACCCGAGGTGAGTTCTCTCACTACAATTAATTAATAGTTGTTTATTATTACTGTAGCACGTGTGTGATAATTATATGCGGGATTGTTGGGGGATAGATAGTGGGACGTCTAGTTAACATTATGTGCTACATTATTCCGCGGGGCCGAGTCCCGACGGGGACGGAGGTGTTTTACGCAGTAGGCGTAAAAGGGGCGTTTACGCGGTAGGCGTAAAAAGGATGTCACACGCAGTAGGCGTAAAACGGGTGTTTCCTGCAGTAGGCGGAAACGTGCGGCGGGGCCGTAGACCCGACATCCGCCCGGGAATTTTGTTATGTGGTGGTTATTATACTTGTTCATGATTTGTTCGTAGACTTGTAGGTGGTGGTGTGATCCTCTTTGCTTTAGGGGTAATATGAGATAACCATTGTTAATTGTTGTGTTTGAATTCACTAAGCTTCGTGCTTACCCCTCCCAATTTACAGTGGCTGCAGGTATAAGTGGTACGAAGGCATGACTGGCACACACTGACGCGCAAGATGGATGGGTCGAAGGATTTGCTTATTAAACATTTTCCCGTTATTGAATAAACAATTTAATTTCCGCTGTTGACTTGTGTTTTAATAACGCTCGTGGTTAGAATTATTATTTTGGGTTTAATAAATGGAGACTTATTATTAAATATGCGCGTTTAAAAATTTTTAAATTTTCTTGAAATTTTGGGGCGTTACAACTTGGTATCAGAGCACAGCTTGAGTGAATCAAACGCACCTCGGTGTGTTGGGTCTCAAGTTGCGGCTGGGAAATTTTCAAATACTTTCTTAAATCTTTTTAGAAATAAAAGGAAAAGTAAAAACCCGTTCGAGGAACGGTGATCGAGGGCGCAGTGTGTACAGTCAGCCGGAGCCAAGGGAAAGGTACAATGCTTAGTGTTTTCTCATTTTATCGCTTTCTAGATCCTAGGGCATGTATGCTAGATTGCCTGAGGTTGACACTATGCGATACGTTGGATTACTTGCTATTATGATTTTCTTGCTAATTGTAGTAGGTTTCTAAGTAGGTGCCCTTTAAATCGTATGCGGCAAGAGGCTAATAGCCTTAGAATATTCGATATAGTTCTATTGCGCAGCTCTTGTTTGAGTCCAACCGTTCTAGGATAGAATCTAGTATTCGAATGGCTATTTGTCTTGCACTGCATATGATTGGGTATTTGCGCGGCCACTCATTATGATTAACAGGGTTTTTATAGTAGCGAGGGTAGTGGGTGGAATATAATTCCTAGGGAGCTAGGAAGGGTGAGTGCATATGCCGGTGCGGGCATATGTGTTGAGTTGCGGCGAGAACTACTTGGACCCTCGGGATGGGACACGAAACGGGTAATGATAGGTGTGGAAGGTAGTAGTAGAGCTCCTACTACCGGAAGCACAGGATCAGTGCTCGGGTCGGGAAAGTCACGAGGAATTCAAGGAGTTGAGCGTATGTGTTGATAGTGTGAGTTATTAGCTGATAATAACTCTTTGAATTTCTCCTTCTTATAGAATGGTCAACACTAGGAGACGCGGTGAGGCTGAGCCGAGGGCTGAAGCCGGGATCACTGAGGAGCGGATCCAAGAGATGATTGCAAATGAGGTTGCACGAGCTGTTGGGGATGCAATTCCCGAGATTATCACCGCGATTCAGAATCAACTGGTGACCCTAGTGGAGGAGCGGTTTGCAGCGATGCCGCCGCCTGTTGGGGGACAGCCCCGTGCCCGAGACTTCCAGTATCGGGACCTTTCTGCCTGCTCTCCACCAGAATTCAAGGGTGACTCTAACCCTATCGTTAGCATGCGCTGGATATCCGACATGGAGTGCGCTTTTCTGACAAGCGGCTGTCCGGATAACTTGAAGGTTCGATTTGCAGTGAATCTACTTCGCGAGGGAGCGAAAGACTGGTGCGCCACGGCATTGACTCTGGCCGAGCGTACCACTCTTACTTGGGACGAGTTCGTTGTTCGTTTCCGTGCTGAGTACGTGCCGCCGATAGAGATGGAAAGAATAGCGAAGGAGTTCTTGGAGCTGAACCAGACCACGGAGACCATAAAGGAGATGAACAAGAAGTTTACCGAAATGGCGCTATTCTGTCCCCAATATGCGGCCTCAGAAGAAATGAAGATGGCGAGGTACAAGGACATGCTTCGGACCGAGATCCGAGAAATTGTGAGCGCAGTGCAACATCCTTCGCTGTCGGCTATGATGGATGCAGCGCGGAGAAGAGAGTTAGAGTTGGAGACCCAAGCGAAGAAGAGGAAGGCGGCACAGGCAGTGACGCCTATCTCTGCAGTGCCGAAGAAATCGAAGTTTGTTGATTCTCGTGGGCACACGAAGAGTAGCGGTTCTAAGGCCCGGGATGTGAGTGGTAGAAGATCTGATGCATGTTACAAGTGTGGGCAGCCTGGCCATCTCAGTAGAGATTGCAGGTCGCCACTGATGTTATGTTTCGGCTGTAAACAGGCTGGCCATGTGAAGGCCAACTGCCCGAATGCTAGGGCAACTGATGGGGGTGGTGCACAGAGGGCTCCTGCGAATGCCCCGCTGCGCATCACCGACGGCCGTACGGGTCAGCCCGGGACGGAGGCGGCCCGAGGGAGAGTCCACCAGCTGAAGGTGGAGGAGGCGCAGGCGACGCCTAAGGTGGTGATAGGTATGTTTCATCACTCTTTTCTTTTGTCTTTCCTTTTCATGCCCTGTGTTTATGTATTGTTATTCTTTATATATTAGGTACGTTTCTAGTCAATTCTGTACCTGCGGTGGTAATGTTTGATAGCGGGGCTACTCATTCATTCGTGTCTCGCACTTTTAGCGAGAGGTTGGGTCGAGCGGTGGGACGTCTAGGATGTCCTTTATTGGTCGAGGTCGCCGATGATAGGACCTTGACGGTTACGGACGTGTATCGGGGATGCACGTTGGAAATCTCGGGTGTGAGGTTTCCTATCGATTTGATCCTATAGCGATGCGAGAGCTTTGCGTGATAGTGGGCATGGATTGGATGGACGCGTTCGATGCAGAGATTGTTTGCCGTCGCAAACAAGTACGGGTTCGAACCCCAAGCGGGGGAGAACTGTTGATTCAGGGAGACTCGCCTAGTCGGGTTACGGCTATTTGTTCTGCGGCGAGGGCTCGGAGATACCTTCAGCATAGTGGGCAGGGGTTCTTGGCGTATGTGGTGGATACGCGTGTCGATGAGACGAAGATTAGTGCCGAGGATGTGCCAGTCGTGAGGGAATTCGCCGATGTATTCCCCGATGAGTTGCCAGGGATACCTCCCGCGCGACAGGTGGAGTTTCGAATCGACCTGATTCCAGGTGCTGCTCCGGTGGCCAAGGCACCTTATCGCTTGGCTCCACCGGAAATGAAGGAACTGTATGATCAGTTGCAGGAACTTCTCGAGAAAGAGTTCATTAAGCCGAGTTGTTCACCGTGGGGAGCTCCGATCTTGTTCGTGAAAAAGAAGGATGGATCTCAACGAATGTGCATTGATTACCGGGAGCTGAACAAGCTTACGGTGAAGAATCGTTATCCTTTGCCAAGGATTGATGATTTGTTTGATCAGTTGCAGGGAGCCTCGTGGTTCTCTAAGATTGACTTGAGATCCGGGTACCACCAGATGCGGGTGCGTAGCGAAGATACGGAGAAGACGGCCTTTCGCACGCGTTACGGCCATTACGAGTTCGTGGTGATGCCTTTCGGGCTCACCAATGCACCCGCAGCGTTCATGGACCTCATGAACAGGGTGTGTAGCCCGATGCTGGATCGCTCGGTGATCGTATTCATCGACGATATTCTCGTTTATTCGAAGACGAAAGAAGAGCACGAGGTGCATTTGCGGGAAGTTTTGGACGTGTTAAGGCGGGAGAAGCTTTATGCTAAGTTCTCCAAGTGTGAATTCTGGTTACGGGAGGTCCAATTCCTAGGACATGTCGTGAATCAGAACGGTATCATGGTCGATCCGGCCAAGATCTCAGCGGTAATGCGGTGGGAGGTGCCGAAAACTCCTACCGAGGTGCGGAGTTTTCTCGGGTTAGCAGGGTACTATCGGAGATTTATCCAAGATTTCTCCAAGATTGCCTTGCCTATGACTCGACTGACGAAGAAAACTGCAGCTTTCAGTTGGGGTGAAGAGCAACATAAGGCGTTTGAGGAGCTACGCAGGCGTTTATGTGAGGCTCCTGTGTTAACCTTGCTTGAGGGCATGGAAGATTTGGTGGTTTACTGTGATGCTTCGTACCAAGGGTTGGGTGCCGTGCTTATGCAACGCGGCAAGGTCATCGCTTACGCGTCGAGGCAGTTGAAGCCTCATGAGGCGAACTACCCGACTCATGATTTGGAGCTGGGAGCGGTGGTGTTTGCTTTAAAAATATGGAGACACTATCTTTATGGTGTCAAGTGCACGATCTATACCGATCACAAGAGCCTTAAATACCTGATGGACCAGCAAAATCTTAATATGCGTCAGCGGAGGTGGCTTGATGTGGTCAAGGATTACGACTGCGAGATACTTTACCACCCCGGTAAGGCGAATGTAGTCGCGGATGCACTTAGCCGACATCCGGTCGGGGGATCTTTGAAGGGTTTTTGTCAGCGATTAACGGTAGTTGCACCACTCTTGGAGTCGATCGGTATCGCTCAAGAGGTGGCCGTGTTGGAGGAAAATGCTAAACGAGAGAGAGTTTCGGGAGAAATTCCGAAGTTAGTACGGGATAGTCGGGGACTGTTAACCCGTTATGGTAGAGTTTGGGTTCCATACACTGGTGGGAATCGCCAGACACTATTGGACGAGGCGCATAAGTCCAAGTTTTCGATTCATCCCGGAGCTACCAAGATGTACAGAGACCTGCGTGAAGACTATTGGTGGCCCGGCATGAAGCGGGATGTAGCCAAATGTGTGGAAGTATGTTTGACCTGTCGGAAGGTCAAAGCGGAACACCAACGACCGCATGGGAAATTGCAGCCGTTGGAGGTTCCGGTGTGGAAGTGGGAGCAAATCACAATGGATTTCATCACTAAGCTTCCCAAGACTCAGCGAGGAAATGATACTATCTGGGTGATCGTGGATCGCTTGACGAAGAGCGCTCACTTCTTGGCGATTAAAGAGAGCTTCTCGGCGGATAAGCTCGCGGAGGTCTTCATCCGAGAGATTGTAACTAGGCACGGAGTGCCAGTCTCGATTGTCTCAGATCGGGATACTCGTTTCACCTCCCGGTTTTGGGAGAAGTTTCAGAATGAGATGGGTACGCGGTTGCATTTCAGTACAGCATTTCATCCTCAGACCGACGGGCAGAGTGAGCGTACTATTCAGACACTTGAGGACATGCTGCGAGCATGTGTGATTGACTTTGGTGGTAGTTGGGATCAGAATCTCCCACTAGCTGAGTTCTCCTACAATAACAGCTATCACGCTAGCATCGGTAGAGCGCCGTACGAAGTGTTGTATGGCAGGAAGTGTCGGACGCCCATTTGCTGGGGCGAGGTTGGTCACAGAGTGCTGGGGAGCACCGATGTGGTGCTAAAGACGACGGAAATGATCCAGATGGTGCGGGATCGGTTAGTCACTGCTCAGAGCCGACAAAAAAGTTACGCCGATAGGAGACGATCGGACTTGGAGTTCCAAGTCGGGGATTACGTTCTTTTGAAAGTGTCACCCTGGAAGGGGGTAATCCGTTTTCGCAAGCGGGGAAAGTTGGGTCCCCGATATATCGGACCGTACAAAGTCATCGCGCGTGTGGGGAAAGTAGCTTACCGATTGGAGCTACCAGAGGAGCTGAGCCTGATCCACAACACGTTCCATGTCTCTCAGTTGCGGAAGTGCGTGATGGATGAGTCTGCAGTAATTCCCCTTGAAGATATTCAGATTGACGAGCGACTCAACTATGTGGAGAAGCCAATAGCCATCGTCGAGAGGAAGACGAAGACTCTGCGGAACAAAGTCATTGAATTGGTGAAGGTCCAGTGGCAGCACCGAAAAGGTTCAGAATGGACGTGGGAACCAGAAGCCGAGATGCGGGAGAACTACCCGGAGCTGTTTGCGGGCGTGGACTTCGGGGACGAAGTCTAATCCAAGCGGGGGAGAGTTGTAAAGCCCGTGTCCCGGTACGTTTATTTTTCTTTATTATTTATTAATGGCTTTAATATCGTTCCTTTTTAGTGAATCTTTTTAACGGGGGTTAGGCTCGGTTGACCAAAAATGTTAATATTGGAATAACTCTATTCAAATGGTAAGGAGTGGGAAAATGAGGGACTAAAAGTGGTTATGTGGCAAACTTTGCATGGGATCGGCCTTAAAGAAAACCGACCCCTCCCTCCTCGTTCTAATTTCGTCCCAAGCAAGAATTAAGAAAAGAAAAACCCTACCCCTTCCCTTTCCTTTTACCTGCTGCTGCGCCGGCCGTGCCACCCCAAAAACCACCGCGCGTCGCCGTGGTTTTTCCGCCGGAGAGAGAGAGTGAGCGAGGAGGAGAGAGCGAGAGAGAGAGGAGGAAACGGCGAGCAGGAGGAAGCCGGGATCGCGTTACGGTTGTGGTCTCATTATCACCGTGAGGTAAGTCTCTTTTCGTTCTTCCCTTTTCGTTTCCCGTCGCCGGCCGCAAAGCAACCGCCACCGCCGCAGGTGGCCTAGGCCGCTGCCGGTGGTGACAGCGGTGATTCTCCCTCCCCACGGTGGTGGTGGTGCGAGGGTGTGGCTGTGTGCGGCGGTGTGTGGTCATGTAGGTGTGTGCGTGGTACGAGTTTTGTGGGTGCGATTACGGTGGCCGCCGGAGTGTCGCCGCCGCCGCTGTGCCCCACCGATGGGGGGTGGCAGTGGGTGGTGGCCACGGCAAAACCCTAAAACCACCCCTGGCGAGACCCTAAACCTCAGTCGTTAGAACCTTAAACCGTAAACCGATCGCGAAGCGTAACCGTTTTATAAGTTATCATTTTATGTAAATTATAAGTGTGCTGTCCAGTTTTCGTTTGACCATAACTTCTCCGTCGTAACTCCGGTTGAGCCGAAACTGGCACCCACGCTTTGAGCTCGGGACCGAGTACGTTTTCTGTGTTTTGGCGGAAAACTGGTTCGGCCTCGAGTTGGGAGAAAAAGTGGTCGCAAGTTGTGCGGTTCGTCATTTTATGTGAAATTTCCTGGAATCTGCCACGGTCTTGCGAAGGCCGTAACTTTTTACTCGTAACTCGTTTTGAGGTGATTTTGGTGGCCATAGTTCCCTATTCGAGTCGGGAAGGTTTTTCGTGTTTTGCCGAAAGTCTGATTTAAACCGTAGCTAGGCTGTTTTGGACTGTTTTTGCAGCTGGACCGAAACTGGCAGTTTCGGGTAACCGTTCGTATTTAATTCATAATTAATTATAGAAAAATCGTTAGGAGGCGTGTAATATATCCTCGGAAAGGTATTTCAGGGCACTTTTCAACCGTGTAATAAATCGGAGTTTTTTTTCTGGAGTTTTAGTGGTCAAATCAGGTCCCGAACAGACCTGTTCGGTATGACCGAAAGTTAGTTTTAGTGATAGTTTGGGGTGTGTCGCGTCGTGGGGTCCGGGTCTCGTATTGACGTATTGTATCGTACGTTTAGGTGCCGGAAAGTGATCGTCGTTGTGTGGAGCTACTTACTATATTTTTTTGCTAGGCGCGCACCCGAGGTGAGTTCTCTCACTACAATTAATTAATAGTTGTTTATTATTACTGTAGCACGTGTGTGATAATTATATGCGGGATTGTTGGGGGCTAGATAGTGGGACGTCTAGTTAACATTATGTGCTACATTATTCGGCGGGGCCGAGTCCCGACGGGGACGGAGGTGTTTTACGCAGTAGGCGTAAAAGGGGCGTTTACGCGGTAGGCGTAAAAAGGATGTCACACGCAGTAGGCGTAAAACGGGTGTTTCCTGCAGTAGGCGGAAACGTGCGGCGGGGCCGTAGACCCGACATCCGCCCGGGAATTTTGTTATGTGGTGGTTATTATACTTGTTCATGATTTGTTCGTAGACTTGTAGGTGGTGGTGTGATCCTCTTTGCTTTAGGGGTAATATGAGATAACCATTGTTAATTGTTGTGTTTGAATTCACTAAGCTTCGTGCTTACCCCTCCCAATTTACAGTGGCTGCAGGTATAAGTGGTACGAAGGCATGACTGGCACACACTGACGCGCAAGATGGATGGGTCGAAGGATTTGCTTATTAAACATTTTCCCGTTATTGAATAAACAATTTAATTTCCGCTGTTGACTTGTGTTTTAATAACGCTCGTGGTTAGAATTATTATTTTGGGTTTAATAAATGGAGACTTATTATTAAATATGCGCGTTTAAAAATTTTTAAATTTTCTTGAAATTTTGGGGCGTTACATGAGTCCTCTGATGTTAAATCATAGAGCGAGCTCAACCCTGAAGCACCAGACTTCTCCCCAACCTCTGAATCAATTAGAACATCTTTTGAAGAGGATATTAAAAGAGTTCTTGAGGAAAATGCCGCATCTGATGGTTTAAAACCAAGACAAAGAAAGTTCAAGTCCACCAGAGCAAATAATGATTTACCCAAAGATTCTAACACCTCCACCAGAGCCACCAGAGACTTTCTAGGCTCTGACAGTGACTCTGACTCTGAGGTAGATGAGCAGATTTTCTGTGCTCAAGAGAAAGTTTTACACAAACCCAAGCAGGTACTTGTTAGATCTGGAGATTTGAAAAATGTCTCATTCTTTAAGAACCAATCCAGATTCATACCAGTCCCTGATTTTAAAAACAAGGGTATCAGGATTCTCTCCTCTGATGAGACAGAAGAGAAAAGAAGAGAAAAGAAGAGAAAAAGCCAAGAGTATTCCAGTGAACAACACCTCTGTTCCATTTGCTTATAAACCAATCAGATTTACACCAGAGCAAAAGGGCAAGTGGATAGTCAATGACAAACCTATTCCCAACTCTGCTGTAAATCAAAGAAGAAACTCTTTTTGGCCCAGTGAATCTATTCCAAAGAAAAATGGAAATTTCAAGAAGCCTAACCAGGACCAGATGTTTCCTAAAGTTTTTCAATCTCATGTAGCATTTAATCAACAGTTTTTGAATAAAAGCAGCAATATGCATCAATCAACTTCATGTTCTATCAATTGCAATTGCAACGGTCCCCACTGTGTCCTGAATCAGTCATTTCCAAAGACCTAAGACTGTTCAGAACACACAGAGAAAACCCTCTGGCACACCATCCCAGAATGGAAAGCCAGCAGGTTAGCCAAACACCCCCAAGCCTAACTAGAAAGGACCTATTATGCAATGGGTACCTAAAAAGAACTAATCTGTCTTGCAGAAGCCTCATGTGCAGATCTGGTACCTAGATTCAGGATGTTCCAGGCACATGACAGGCAATAAGGAGCTGCTGACTTCATTCAAGAACAAAATGGGAAGTGCAGTAACCTTTGGAGGAGATGGTGGTGGACATATTAGAGGCTATGGTACTTTAAATAATGGTGGTGTTTCAGTTTCGAAGGTTGCTTATGTTGAAGGTTTAAACCATAACCGGCTCACCATAAGTCAACTATGTGATCATGGGTTCGATGTCAACTTTAAAAAGAAATATTGTTCTTTGTTGCTTTCTGATTCTGGTCAAGAACTTTTAAGAGCCGACAGAAAAGGCAATCTGTATAAAATGAATTTTAATCCAAACCAAAGTACTACAACAGAAAAACTCTGTTTAGTCTCTTTGAAAAAGGAAGATGCCTGGCTCTGGCATAAAAGATTTGCCCATTTGAATTTTTCAAATCTTGACAAACTCGTGAAACTCAACTTAGTGAAAGGTCTTCCTTCACTTAAATTTGACAAAGACCATCTCTGTTCTGCCTGTGAACTGGGCAAAATGAAAAGATCTTCACACAGAACAAAGAGTGATCACAGTTGTCCCAGACCTTTGCATATGCTTCATGTGGATCTTTGTGGTCCAATCTCTGTGCAAAGTCTGTCGGGAAAAAAGTATATTCTTGTGTTTATTCATGAATACTCTAGATATACTTGGGTTGAGTTCATCGGAGTAAAATCTGATGTCCCAGAAATTCTGATAAGTTTGTTGAAGAGAATACAGGTTCTGTTAGGTCTGAAAGTCCAAAAGTTGAGGAGTGATAATGGGACAGAATTTAAGAATGCAAGAATTGATGCCTACCTATCAGAGGAAGGAATCTCCCAGAACTTCTCAGCTGCCAGAACTCCCCAACAGAATGGTGTTGTGGAGAGAAAGAACATAACTCTGGTAGAAGCCGCCAGAACCATGTTGGCAGGTTCTATTCTCCCACTTCTGGGCAGAGGCAGTCTCATCAGCCTGTTCATAACCTCTCTTTTCTTCCTTCTCTTCTCTCTCATATTTTCCTCTTCTATCAAACACTTTCTTGCCAAAACTCTTGTTGAATTGTTAGGTGATCAGGGCAAGAGATTGGGCAAAAGCATTGATGTGAGCATCATCATCATCTTCTGACAAACTTTCCTCATCTTCACTCTCTGCTATCAGGCTTTTCTTTCCTTTCTTCTTCATAGCTTTTTCCTTCTTCTTGTCTTTGGCAACATTATCTCTGTTGGATTTCCCTTTAGAGGGTATTTTTTAGTCAGAGATTAATGCTAGTGGACCTGCAATAGTAGATTACCTTTTTGCTTGACAACATCTTTCTCTTGTGCAGCTAAGGTGCCATACACATCAGTAAGAGACCATGTATCTAGATCTTCATTAGCTTGTAGAGACATAGACAGATTTAACTATTCATCATTCAAACTTTTTAAGAATAAGACATTGTTATCTTCCTTCGACCTTACAACCCCACATTTCTTACATTTGTTAATCAAAATGTTGAATCTGTTGTAGGTTTGTTGCAACGTTTCCTCAGGAAGTGCTTTGAAATCATTGTATTCATTAATACATTGGGTACTTCTATTCGTTTGGGTTTTAATACCCCCTTCGAGTTGGTTTAGAAGTTGATCCCAGATTTCTTTAGCTGTAATGCAGGAGTCTAGTTCTTGGAAAATATCGTTTGGAATGGCCATTGTCAAGAGTCTAACTGCCTTAAGATCATTTTCCATTCTAAGTTTTTCTTCTTCAGTAAAACCAGTGGTTTTAATTTCGAAGTGAGCAGGAATCTCTTCAGTTGTTTGTGTAGCAAGAACACGAGGAACCAAAACCATGGGTTGGAATGGTCCATTAGTGACAGATCGCATGAGATCTCTATCCATGCCATTGAAGAAGTTAACCATCCTGATCTTCCATTGAGGGTATTCATCCCTCAAAAGAGTAGGAGGTTTGGTTAAAGAACCAGCCGTATAAATAGCATTAATGTTGTTGTTTGCCATTTTAAGAGAAAAACAGAGTATGAATACTTTGAAAGAGTTCTAAACAGAAAGTAGATGAACAGTAAAGCAATGGAACAGTAAATGATGTAGAAATGATTTCCAAACTTACTGGAATGCTTAAACACGTATCAAAAGCTTTTAACAAGGAGTTTTAGTTTTTTAAACAGAAAACGGAGTATATTATAAAGCTTGTAAAGCAAAGCACAATCAACAAGAGTGAATCAACCTGGTTAGATTTGATCGATTTGATTTAAGCAAATCAATATGCTCTGATACCAATTGTAGGTTCCCAGATTCACTTTGTCTCATATAAACTGCAAGATCAAAGATAGCGGAAGCATTATAAAGCTGTTTATGTATGAGTGATTGTGAGTAGCATAAAACATGAGAGAATAACAATATGATGAACAGTAATAGGTAACAACAATGAATAACAAACTGCTCGTATATTGATATATTTGAATAACACCAAGAACACTTTCTTGTGTGTGTATTCTGAAATCTCTCAGGCTACTGATCGTACACTAGTAGTGGAATGGAATTGTGCAGTGATAGTGTTCTCACAATTCTAGTAACGATCCTTACAATTCTCTATAATTTGTGTTTACACTAACGTTCTATTTATAGCCTAATAAAGTAATAAACATTGTACTATCAAACCCTATGATGACACGTAGAAAGCATGTCTTCGTCCTTTTAGGGCTGACGTGGAAAGTGCAGACACTTGTCTATCACTTAGAGATTTCTACGAGACTTCAGCTTCACAGAGGTCTTCTTTCACCAGAGTTCATTTGCCAGAGCTCTGAAGGTCTTCTGGCGATCTTGGTCTCTGATGGTTTATCAGAGGTCTTCTGCCAGAGCTCTGACGATCTCGGATGATCTTCTGTTTGTTCTTCTGCTAAGTCTTCAGCTTGATCTCTGGTGTCCTGTTCTCTAACGTTCTTCTAACTTGTGATATTTTCAATAATTTTACAAAGTCATTCTTGGGGCTACCACAACTTGATGCGGAAGACATCCCTATAGAATGGGGTGGTGCGTCCGAGAAAAAGGTGAAGTTGGGCCATATTTTTGGATCCGTTGAATTATTGAATGAGTTGGAGATTTAGTGTGTAAATTGGTTGTACCTGATGAGACTATGGGGTAGTCATAATATGTATCACGTCTCTATATTAAAGGAGGCTTGTTGGAAGTTGATATGACGACACTTTAGCAAGGACATGGGTGGACGAGAAGTGAAACTTTGTCTTAGGATTGGAGACAATCTTTGACCGTAAGTCAAGTCAAGGAGTTGAGAAACAAGGAACTTGGCCGTACGTTATTACTTGATTTCGACACCGTACACTTGCGGTAAGATTTAGGGGGTGATAACCCGCCTATCACAAGCTTGTCAAGATTTGAAAAATTCAAGTGAGCTAATCTTTTGTGCCAAAGCCAGGCATCTTCCTTATTTACAGAGACTAAACAGAGTCTCTCTGAACTAGGTTTTTGATTAGGATTGAAATTCATTTTATAAATATTGCCTTTCCTATCAGCTCTGAGCAACTCTTGATCAGATTCTGAAACTAACAAAGAACTGTATTTCTTCTTAAAATTAATATCAAAACCATGATCACACAATTGACTTATGCTAAGCAGATTATGATTTAATCTTTCAACATAAGCAACTTTAGATACAGAAACACTTCCATTTATCAAAACACCATATCCTTTAATTTGTCCTTGTCCATCACCTCCAAAGGTTACTACACCTCCCATTTTATCTTTGAATGAGGTCAGTAGCTCTTTATTGCCTGTCATGTGCCTGGAACATCCTGAGTCTAAGTACCAGATCTGCACGTGTGGCTTATGCAAGACAGATTAGTTTTTCTTAGGTACCCATTGCATAATGGGTCCTTTCTTGTTAGGCTTAGGGGTGTTTACTGTTTTACCTGCTGGATTTCCATTCTTTGAAGGTGTGCCAGAGGATTTTCTCTTCATATTCTGAGAGTTAGCCTTAGGATTTTTCCTTTCTTTTGACAGATTCAGAATGCAGTGGGGACCATTCAGATGATTTTACAGTTGTAACAAAATCTTAATGCAATTACAATCGATAGAACATGGAAATGATTGACTCAAACTTCTGTTTCTATTCATCATCTGGGGATTACATGCCTTTTGAGATTGAAAATTTCTAGGATCAGATGTTTTTACAAACTTCTTGTCTATATTTGTTTTCCTGAAACTAGTATTTCTCTCTTGATGTGATTCCTTGGACCAAAAACATTTTCCTCTTTGATTCACTCTCGAATAAGGAATAGGTTGGTCATTAACTTTCCATTTTCCCTATTGTTCTGGAGTGAACCTTATAGGTTTGTTATCATAAGGCACAGAGGTATGGTTCACTGGAATATTCTTGGCTTTCTCTTTTCTCTTCTCTTCTAACTCCTCAAAAGAAAGGATTCTGATACCCATATTTTTAAAACCAGGGCATGGTGGGATTCTGGATTGGTTATTAGAAACAGGTATGGCATTGTTCAAAATTCCAAACCCAACAAATGCTTGTTTAGGTTTGGGCAAGATAGTCTTGGGTGCACAAAAAATCTGCTCATCCACCTCAGAGTCAGAGTCTAAAAAGTCTCCGGTGGCTCTGTCAGAGGTGTGAGTCTCTATAGGTTTCTGAGAATCATTTACTCTGGTGGAGTCAGAGGAGTTCAACTCTTTGATGGTACAAGTTTTGAATTTTCTGAGTTTGGGTTTCAAAGCATCAGAAATGGAGTTTTCTTCCAAAACTCTTTGCATATCTTCTTCAAATGAAGTTCTTATTTCTTCTGATGTGGGAGAGAAAGCTGGAGCCTCAGGGTTAAGTTCACTCTGGGTTTTGATATCAGAGGAACCAACCATAGAAGTTGCAGGCTTCTGCTCCTTGAAAGAGTTGAAGTTGAAAATCTCCTTGGGATCATGACTTTTGGCAGAATTAGAAATGATGATTTCAGCTATTCCTTGATCATGAATAAACTTTAGAGATGGTTATGTAACCTTTTCATGATTAGAGGAGTCATAGCTGACATTTCTGTAATTCAGCTTGCTGGTCCTTGACCCTTCTGAAGTTTTAGCTCTCTTAAAAACAGCAGTACCAGTGAGTACACCATCAGGCATTTGGAATTTCCCAACGCAGAAAGTAGAGGACAGAGACGTCTTCTTCTTTCCAGTGCATCCTGGTACTTTTTTAATCAAAAGTTATTTTCTCTGTAAAGATTGATGCAAGACTTCTCCTTCTTTTTGAAAATAATTCTTAAGAGCAACAGAGGTAAGCCTTTCATATTCTGATTCCTTTACCTCTTCAGCCTTTAGTTTCAGAACCTCTTCATATTCTTTGCATTTTTCTGAAAATGAGGTTTCCTTCTGTTTCTGTAAAAATTCTAACTCAGGTTTTTCTTTTGAAATTTCTTCCTTCTCCAATTCCAAGAGACTTTTCTCTCATTTGTAGAAGGACAGATCTTTCTGAGCTAGTTTTCTCAGTTCTTTTTCCTCAGACAGTTTATGTTTAAGGTTTTGAAATTCCTCAGCGAGCTTTGACACATTCATTTCCAATTCAGAATCAGATTTGGATTCAGAGGAAGAACATACCTTGGCACTGGGTTTAGACGACTCCAGCGCTCTGTTAGTTGAGTCTGTCACAGAGAATGCGCAAGACATTAAGGAAACATCTGTCTCTGTTGATATCTCTGGCATCTCCTCTGCCATCCCCTCACTTATTTCTTCTGAGCTTTCATCATCAACAGCCACCCCACAGAAGTTGGCATGCTCTTGTTCGTCATCAAAGGACGAGTCAGAGATCCAGTTTTCCATCTCTGCCACATAACTTCTTTACCTGAAGTTATACTTGTATTTGTTCTTGTAGTAGTCCTGGTCTTTTACCAGTCTACCTTTGCAATTGGCAAAGAAATGGTCTGGTTTACCACATCTAAAACATCTTCCATCGTTTTGATTGACGGGTTAGGCATCATCTGCTTGCTTCTGTGGAGCTGGTGGGTTGTATCTCTGTTGATATTGTTGTGGTATGTGCTCTGGTGCAGCTCCGTTGTTTTTCTGGTGGTGAGGTGCAGTCCTCTGTTCATAACCTCTCTTTTCTTCCTTCTCTTCTCTCTCATATTTTCCTCTTCTATCAAACACTTTCTTGCCAAAACTCTTGTTGAATTGTTAGGTGATCAGGGCAAGAGATTGGGCAAAATCATTGATGTCAGCATCATCATCATCTTCTGACAAACTTTCCTCATCTTCACTCTCTGCTATCAGGCTTTTCTTTCCTTTCTTCTTCATAGCTTTTTCCTTCTTCTTGTCTTTGGCAACATTATCTCTGTTGGATTTCCCTTTAGAGGGTATTTTTGAGTCAGAGATTAATGCTAGTGGACCTGCAATAGTAGATTACCTTTTTGCTTGACAACATCTTTCTCTTGTGCAGCTAAGGTGCCATACACATCAGTAAGAGACCATGTATCTAGATCTTCATTAGCTTGTAGAGACATAGACAGATTTAACTATTCATCATTCAAACTTTTTAAGAATAAGACATTGTTATCTTCCTTCGACCTTACAACCCCACATTTCATACATTTGTTAATCAAAATGTTGAATCTGTTGTAGGTTTGTTGCAACGTTTACTCAGGAAGTGCTTTGAAATCATTGTATTCATTAATACATTGGGTACTTCTATTCGTTTGGGTTTTAATACCCCCTTCGAGTTGGTTTAGAAGTTGATCCCAGATTTCTTTAGCTGTAATGCAGGAGTCTAGTTCTTGGAAAATATCGTTTGGAATGGCCATTGTCAAGAGTCTAACTGCCTTAAGATCATTTTCCATTCTAAGTTTTTCTTCTTCAGTAAAACCAGTGGTTTTAATTTCGAAGTGAGCAGGAATCTCTTCAGTTGTTTGTGTAGCAAGAACACGAGGAACCTAAACCATGGGTTGGAATGGTCCATTAGTGACAGATCGCATGAGATCTCTATCCATGCCATTGAAGAAGTTAACCATCCTGATCTTCCATTGAGGGTATTCATCCCTCAAAAGAGTAGGAGGTTTGGTTAATGAACCAGCCGTATAAATAGCATTAATGTTGTTGTTTGCCATTTTAAGAGAAAAACAGAGTATGAATACTTTGAAAGAGTTCTAAACAGAAAGTAGATGAACAGTAAAGCAATGGAACAGTAAATGATGTAGAAATGATTTCCAAACTTACTGGAATGCTTAAACACGTATCAAAAGCTTTTAACAAGGAGTTTTAGTTTTTTAAACAGAAAACGGAGTATATTATAAAGCTTGTAAAGCAAAGCACAATCAACAAGAGTGAATCAACCTGGTTAGATTTGATCGATTTGATTTAAGCAAATCAATATGCTCTGATACCAATTGTAGGTTCCCAGATTCACTTTGTCTCATATAAACTGCAAGATCAAAGATAGCGGAAGCATTATAAAGCTGTTTATGTATGAGTGATTGTGAGTAGCATAAAACATGAGAGAATAACAATATGATGAACAGTAATAGGTAACAACAATGAATAACAAACTGCTCGTATATTGATATATTTGAATAACACCAAGAACACTTTCTTGTGTGTGTATTCTGAAATCTCTCAGGCTACTGATCGTACACTAGTAGTGGAATGGAATTGTGCAGTGATAGTGTTCTCACAATTCTAGTAACGATCCTTACAATTCTCTATAATTTGTGTTTACACTAACGTTCTATTTATAGCCTAATAAAGTAATAAACATTGTACTATCAAACCCTATGATGACACGTAGAAAGCATGTCTTCGTCCTTTTAGGGCTGACGTGGAAAGTGCAGACACTTGTCTATCACTTAGAGATTTCTACGAGACTTCAGCTTCACAGAGGTCTTCTTTCACCAGAGTTCATTTGCCAGAGCTCTGAAGGTCTTCTGGCGATCTTGGTCTCTGATGGTTTATCAGAGGTCTTCTGCCAGAGCTCTGACGATCTCGGATGATCTTCTGTTTGTTCTTCTGCTAAGTCTTCAGCTTGATCTCTGGTGTCCTGTTCTCTAACGTTCTTCTAACTTGTGATATTTTCAATAATTTTACAAAGTCATTCTTGGGGCTACCACAACTTGATACGGAAGACATCCCTATAGAATGGGGTGGTGCGTCCGAGAAAAAGGTGAAGTTGGGCCATATTTTTGGATCCGTTGAATTATTGAATGAGTTAGAGATTTAGTGTGTAAATTGGTTGTACCTGATGAGACTATGGGGAAGTCATAATATGTATCACGTCTCTATATTAAAGGAGGCTTGTTGGAAGTTGATATGACGACACTTTAGCAAGGACATGGGTGGACGAGAAGTGAAACTTTGTCTTAGGATTGGAGACAATCTTTGACCGTAAGTCAAGTCAAGGAGTTGAGAAACAAGGAACTTGGCCGTGTGGAGATGCAAAAGTAATTTCAAAGGACAAGAGACATTTAGGGAGGTAGTGACGGACATGAGGTCCAAGCACGCAAGCTTGTCCGACGATGGAATTCCGGGGACGGAATTCTTTTGAGGGGGAGGTATTGTAATAACCATGGTTCTAAGTGTAAGATTTGAGAACGTCGTGAGAAAAGTTAAGAGGCTATAACTTTGGGGACTGTTTTGTAATTATGGGAGGAGGTATAAAACCTTTCTTTTGGGGCACAAAACCCTATTTTCCAACCTTTTCAATTGGAGAGGCGATAGGAGAAGCGGAGAAGAAAAATCAAGCCATCAATTTCAAATCAGAAGGAATCAAAGAAGAGAGGGATTGGGATGCATCAATTCTTCCAGGTAATCTCATGATCAAACTTTTGTTCTTGGTTTATTTTGAGGAAATCAGTCTTTTGGGTTTTGTGGTTGAAAAGTTGTAATAAATGCTCTAAGTGGTTAGTCGATGGTATTCTTGTGTTTAGCAGCGAAAGGGTTGTTAAGGTGTGGTTGAGATTTGGTGTTAATGCATTTATTACTTGTGAATCAATCTTATTTGAGTTTAGAAGTGGGTTTAATATTCCAATCGGTCATCAGACCGCGTCCGGTAAGTGACCCTGTGCAGGTCTCCGGATAGAGCAGTTGTCCGGATAGAGTAGTTGTCCGGATAGAGCAGTTGTCCGGATAGAGGAGTTGTCAAGATAAAGGAGTTGCCCGGATAGAGCAGTTGTCTGGATAGAGCAGTTGTCCGGATAGAGTAGTTCTCCGAATAGTGTAGTTTGGTATCCGGTTAGCTTACGCTTCTCATCCATTTACTCAGGTATTTACTTTGGAGGACAAAGGTGATAGAAAGATCCGATCAAACGCAACATGTGAGTTTTTCTAACTAAATACGTGTTCTTAAACGTGATTTCAGAAGTGAGAAATGAATATGAATTGATATGTTTATATTACATGAAAGTGTGTGTTCGGAAAGTTAGTTTAAAGTGTATGCATACATTTGTTGATAGAGGTGTAATGGCTAAGTCGAGGGGTGTGTCCCGCCAGTGCTCATACCGGGATGGGTGTCCCGTTTATGCCATGGGAGGAGTGACCCAGTAAGGCAGTGTGAGACTGACACGTTGTCGCCATCACGGAACTTCAGTGTGCCACTTACATGTGCAGTTTATGTGAAAGCTTATTGTTTAAAGTTGTTGTTTATAATGGTTATGAATGTTTTATACTTGTTGATGAAACTGTTGCCAATAAAGGGAGCTCACTAGACCTCATGGTCTAACCCTCGCTTTTCAAAAACTAAACCATTTTCAGGAAAGCGCTTAGTAGTAGTTACTGGGAAGGGCAAAGAGAAGGCATGAGCGTGGAGCTGGGGACTAGAAGGAAGGCAACATAGTATATCATGCCAGGCGTAGTATTCTAGAAATCTCAGCTGTGTATTGGGTTGTTTTCGCAAACCTTGTTATGTACTTGTATGTTTATGATAGTATATTGGAGTCGTTTCGGCGAGTTGCTTGATTCTTGTTGCTTAAGCTCTTTTCCTTGAGTTGGGTTGTTACATCAGCCACTTTGCCAAACATAGATGCGGAATTTGGAAAATATGGTTTATAAGGTAGTATAAATATTTAGTTTTCATGTTACAGGCTCAAATTTATATGTCCAAATTTTAAAAGTTCTTCTAAAACATTATGTTTCTAGTTTTTAACTTTTATTTCTCAATTGATCGCGTTATCTGAATTGGCAAAGTTTTTGAAATTCGTCAAAAATCAAATCCAAAATTCTAAATTGTGTTTCGACTTGCTCAAAGTTTGTCCAAAGTTGCAACGTTTGGTTGTTGATTTGCTCAGCTTTTTTTCAAGTTGCTCAATATTTTATTAATTCTAGAGATAGAGATTTTTTATTATTTAGCATTCTATTTATCTATTACTTTCATACACAAGAGATAATGTGAGAATTGACATTTTTGTTGAGAAGTGTGAGAATTACTTTTAATCCGTTTGTCACTTTTATTCAAATACCCTCTCATGAATCGACTTAAAAGAGAATTGATCTGGTACATCTCGGTGCATCTCATCCTAATGTTCATCCATTTCTCATCCAACTTCTCACCGGAACACAACTTCTCACCGGAACACAACCCTAATGTTATAATGCTAGAAATTTTATTTTAGATATAGATGTTATGTTTTTTTAGTTTAAAGCTTATAAAAGACTCAACCCGTCTAAATCAGTTAGAGCAACCGCCTTTTTGTGGTTCGATTAGGCCAATTTAGTCACTTGCTGCCAAAACGTTGGGTTTGGAAATTTTCTTAAATTGCCATGCGGCTTGATTTTTGGAAATTTTCTTAAATCGTTCAAACCATACCGCAAATATAACATTATATTTGGTTTTTAATAACTAAATATACTGGATGATAATTAAAATTTAATAATATAAAAAATTGATATAGTTAAGAATAGTTTAATGATTTATTAATTAATATTAATGTATAATTAATATTAATTAATAACTTTAAAATACTATCAATTTATAATATTTAAATCAATATTAAATAATAATTTTCAATTACTATTAATCTAAGAATATTATTAATAATTAGTTTTATTATTTTAGTAATAAGTAATATTTAGTTAGTTACTCCATCAGTCCATCTGTACCAAAATAAATGTCTATGTTATTATATTTGTTTGTTTTAAATTAAATGTCTATTTCAAAAGTAAATGTTCATTATTCAATTTCATCCTTAATTGTGTGATCGAGCAAACTTCTCTCTATAATTATAGCTAAAATTGTATTTTGGTTAACTAAAATATGTAATAATTACAAACTCCTAAATTTGGTTAACTAAAATATGTAATAATTCCAAAACTCCCAAAATTATGTGTTTTTATAATTATGGTCAATTATTTTGGGACCGATAAAGTAATATTTATAAATAATAATATTTATAATCAAAAAAATGACAAGAAGTTTCTGATAAATGACCCCAACTAAATTGTTAACAATGCAGCTTATAAAAAATTTATATCTATTTAAAAAAATAAATTATTGTATTTTATTAAACAATAGCTATGGTTAATCAGAATTTTCCTATTCATTATTTTGTAAAACGGAATATTTAAAATTCATTATTATAATGGATTTTTATTAGATTTTTTGTATTTATTATTTTGTAAAAACAGAATATCTAAAATTACTTATTATAATGGATTTTATTTATGTAATTTTGTTTTTCAGTACAATATTTTACGAAATTATTCTTTAAAAATTAAAATAAGCACATGCATAGCTTAATAACTTCCATGTAGGCCATCGTGCTCTTATATTTATTGCAATTAATTGAAGTACTTGGTTTAGTATTAATTAAATTTAATACATAATAAATTATTTGAAATTAAAGGATTTCAAAATCATTGTTTTAATGATCTAAAATAATAAAATTTGGATTAAAAATTACTCTCTTCATCTTAAAATAATATCTACTGTAAAAATATTACAGTTATATATATATATATATACTATATTATAAAATATTTATAAAAAGCTTCTAAAAACAACACCTAAAGCTTCATGTACCGTTATTTAATATTAATTACTTAAAATCTTTTAAAACTAACTAATTAAGCTTTATGTACCGCTTTTAATGTTTATTACTTGATTAATACTTATCACTAACAACCTTCAAATTCTTAAATTGTGAACTCTTATTAATTAATTCTTATATATAACCACTTTTAAATTCTCAAATTATGAACTCCTCAAAAAACGTCATTTTTAAGTTAATTTATAAAAAAACTTTGATCGTTTTCTCAAAATCACACATTAAAATAAATTAGAACATTAAAATCGAGATATATCGCGCAGAATTGCACGAGTAGACTTTAGTATATAACTATTACGTTTTAGTTTATTAAAAAATATTTTTATCCTTAATAATAAGTGAACTAATTAATTTTATTATCTTATAATTAAAGATCAAATTGAAAGTATATATATCTTACTTTTAAAATAGACATTTGTTTTAGGATAGTTAAAAATAAAAATGTAAAAACTTATTTTGAGATTTTGGAGGAGAATATAACAAATGAGGGGAGAAAGGTGAAGAAAAAGGAAGTAGAGGGTGTAAATGATAATATAGGAAAAAGTAAAAGGGAAGTTGAAAAAAGGGAAAAAGGGTACGGCGGAGGACATGTAAAAAACAACACAGGGCTCGATGCACCTCGACATGTTCCCTTCTCTTCCTCTTCTTTCTTCCATTGTTTTAAATTATTTTATTAATTAATTACACAAAAGCAGATACTCACGCACCTTTCATCTCAAGGTCTTCCCACCACCTATTTTTTCGCTGTCATTTAATTCTAACCATTCAAATTATATAATATATATATGGCACCAAATATATTAGGCCATCCGGATCATAGCCCTCATTCGTCATATCAGCGCCACATCAGCTTTTTTTCTAACCCTCTTCTCAAACCCTTAAGCCCTAAAGTGGCGTAGCGCTACCCTCAAGCCCTCTTGCTACCTCATTTTTTTTAATAATTTTTTTTATACATTTAATTATTTAACAAAATAAAAATATTTATATATTTTTTAATAAATAAAAATAAGATAAATAATAAAAATTAAAATTCATATCATTCATTAAAAGTTAAAATTACAAAATACAAAACACTAAAAAAATAAAAATTACAAAATACAAAATTAGCCAAAATTATGTAATTTTCTAATTCTCTCTTTTTTCGCCAAAGTAGCCCTCAAAATATCTTCCGTAAGGTGATCATGCGGGGTTATGAAAAACTCGAAGTCTTTATCAAATCGTTTTTCTCGTTCGATTTCTCGTTCGAGTTCCAACTTATTTCGTTCGAGTTCGAGTTTTTTCATTTTGTACTCCATTGTATCATCAATCTTGTCGTTGAACTTCGTCAACAATTGATTAATACTTTCGTTCGTATTTGACCCGCTCGTATTACTCGTTGATGTTTTTTTGCCTTGTTTCTCCCGATGGGTCTTTGAAGTTGCTCGACCCCGTTGACGTCTTCATCGTCATCATCGAAAGGTTTGGTACGTTTTGAACCCCGCGATGAAGTTGTCGTCATCGTTGGAACGGCTCCCCATTTTGGACATTTTTTGAGGACTTCCCAAGCCTGTTCGTGAGTGAAAGCAAACCCAAGTTGTGTTCGGTACCGTTCGTGTGCCGTTCGTGAAATGTCGGCATCACTCATTCCGCTTGATCTATTAGTGACCAAGTTGTTGTAGATGCCGCCAAAAGAATTTATTCTTTTATTGAGGTCGTTGAACGTGGTGTTGAGTTGTTCTATAATTTCCGCAACCCATAAAACTAAAGAACACTTGCCCGATTCGGGTCCAAAAACTTTCTACATTTATGTAAATTCAAGTATAAGAATATTAACAAGAATAATAATAATATTAATAATATTAATAATAATAATAATAACAATAAAAATATTACCACCGGTTTGTGCGTTACCGACAACGGGGTCCTCCGAAACGTCAACCCACGCCGACACTAACGCGAGTTCCTCGTCTTTACTCCACATCTGTTTGGCGGCTCTATTTTCATATTGTTTGTTTTTCCTTTTCTCGTTGGTGTCGGGTTTGATGGTTCCGGGATAGATTGTTGTGGTGTAGATGGATTGTGGTGTGTGCGGACTAGAATGTTGGGTTTCCGAAACAATGTCGTCGTCGAGATTGATTGCGGGTGAATGAAGATTGTAGTTGGCCGGAGTAAAACATTGTTCAATAAAACCGGGACGTGTAAATTGGTAAGGAAATTGTTGCGAAAATTGTTGGTGAAATTGTAGGGAAAATTGTGGCGGAAATTGTTGCGAAAATTGCGGATGATAACCTTGTTGTGTAAACGCTTGGAAACCAAGCTCCGGGTCTTCTTGCGGTTGCGGTGTATCCGGTCGGTTACGACGGGATGTAGGTGTTTTGTTTGGATTCATGATGAAATTTGAGAGAGTTTGAGAGATTTTGAGAGATTTTGGTGTGAAAAAATAAGAGGTTTGGATTAATATATATAGTGTGATTAAATTGAAAAAAAAAATTAAAATAAAAATAAATATAGCCGTTGAAGTTTATTTATTTTCAAATTTTAAAAAAAAAATTAAAAAACAAACAAATAAGTCTCGGGTTTATCGGGTTTTGGAACCCGCCTCCCATACCCGCAGAGGAACCCCCCCCCCCCCCTACCACTACCCGCTCGAGCCCGCCCTACCCGAGCCCGAGCCCGCATGGGATACGGATGGCCTTATAAAATATAAAAATTAGTATAAAAATATATTTTTACATACGAAACCTATAAATTAAGATTATATTCTATATATATTCGTATTTATCTATTCAATAAAATATATTTGGAAAAAAAAATTGATTCACCTAATTAAATGAAAAAGATATACATAAAAAAATATTAAAATAGCAAAGATATTCATGTGAATATAGCATTTATGAAAATTTCGTAAAAAACAATCTATAAAACCTTATGTACTGCTATTTAAAGTTGATTACTTAGACCATCCACACACCTACAAGACTATACTCATTTCTAAAGTGGCACATCAGCTTTGCAATAACACATTTCACACACATGCAAGACCCAACTCCTTTATAAACTAATAAATTATAATATAAATAATAAACATATTAATAATTAATGTTTAAATAAACAAACAAACAAATTAATTAAATTAAAAAAATGCTATTGTTTAATATATTTATTTTGTGAAAGAACTTTCTAATTTAGAATGATGAGGTTGGTCTTGCAAGACCTTGCAAGCCACATGACATGCAATTTCATCCATCTTACAAAGGATCTTGTAAGACTTGTGTGGATGTTCTTAAAATCTCTTAACAACAACTAACGAAACTTTATGTACCATTGTTAATGTTACTTACTTAATTAGTTCTTATCTCTAACTCCTTCTTTTTACTCTTTATCTCTATCTTCTATAAATTCTCAAATAGTAAACACCTAAAAAAACATCATTTATCAATTCTCATTAATTACCTAATTAATCTTTATCTTTTAACCTCTTTCAAATTCTTAAATCATAAACCCCTCAAAAACCGTCATTTTTATACAAATTTTTTAAAAAAATTATAATTTTCTCAAAAGTCAAAACTACACAAACCGTTTTTCAAAAACAAATATATGTAAAATAAAATATAGTTTAGAGTAAATTACGTTTTTAGTCCCTGTAGTTTGTTGAAAATTTCTATTTTCGTCCTTATAGTTTTGAAATTACGAGTTTCATCCCTATGGTTTATAATGCATTACATTTGTTGAAAAATATCATGTAGAAGATTATTTTTATATCTATTTTTACAAGTTTGTAATATTTTTTAGGTTCTCATTTAATTTAACCTCTCTCTCTATATATATGTATATATATTCAATTATTAATTTTATGCAGTTATTTATCAGGTTAATTAGAAAAAAAAGTTTTCTTGTGATATATTAATTTTATGTTATATATTTCGACGCATGGCGTATATTTAAAAATATATATTGATTTTATTGAATTAGTTTCATAAAAGTTAAAAATTATAATTTTTTATTAGAAAATTTTAAAAATAAGAATTTTAAAAATAATTATATTTAACTTTAACATATCCTTTATTTAGATATATATTTCAACTTTATTATATTATTTCTGCATAATTAAAAGGTGAATTTTGTTTGGTAAAAAAAAAGTTTGACTGTCAATGGTTTTAAGAATCTCGGAATGCTTTTGTATCTCAGGCCTTCCTTAATCATTTTACTATCTAATTTTATTTTGAACAATTATCAAGTAACAATATTTTATTTTACACTATATCAGAAAAGTCAAAAGTCTCTTAATCATTTTACACTGAAAGCCAATATATAAAAGGAAAAAGTCTGAAAAAATCCAACGAACTATCCGATTTTGAATGGTTAAGTCTTTAAACTATTTTTTTGAATGAAAACACCCTTAAACTTTCTAAAACCGGTTAAATACATTCTTGTGACCTGTAAAAACAGGTTAATGCTATACAAATTTAGAAAAAGTCTAAAAACACCCAACAAACTATCTGATTTTTAATGATTAAGTCCTTGAAGTTTTAACACATAAAATTTTTACACTTTTGCCTAAAAAATTAACAAATAAATTTTTAGATTTTTTCCTATTTTTTTACCAAATAAATTATTGAACTTTTTTTGAAGAAATAAATAAACTTTTTTTGAATAAAACAAAATAATCAACTTAATTTTGAAAAAATAAATCTGAAACTTTTTTTGAACAAAAAATATACAATTTCTTTCACCATAAAATGAACCAATTAAACAAAAAAAAATTATGTCATTTCTATTACTAACTTCGAGATATTCAAAAGTTATGTATAAAACATAAATAATTACATACATAACTTTTGGTATATATACCTATTAGTAGGATGTACATATCTTTTGGCATTTTTGGTATATTTGTGAATGGATGTGGGTTTTTTAATATATTATGTGGAAAATATGAGTGTTTTCTTGGTATATTGTCAAGGGATTGCAGGATGGATATAATTTTTTATGTATCAATGAATGTTTATGTATAACTCTTGAATGATTTAGAATTAGTAATGAAA
Source organism: Saussurea involucrata (assembly GCA_033807775.1). NCBI lineage: Eukaryota > Viridiplantae > Streptophyta > Magnoliopsida > Asterales > Asteraceae > Saussurea > Saussurea involucrata. The sequence continues at coordinate 119,512,488 of CM066322.1, forward strand.
ATAGTATAGTTTTTATCTGTTTAATTTTTCATTTTATTTGTTGTCAGTAAAGAATTAGTTTATTTTTTGTTCAAAAAAAAAGGTTTGGATTTATTTATTCAAAATTAAGTTCATGAATTTGATTCTTCAAAAAACTTTGGAATTTATTTGTTAAAAAAGTTCAAGAATATATATTTGGTAAAAAATAGAAAAAGTTTAAAAATTATTTTGTTAAAAAAATCCAGGGACTTAATCATTTAAAATCAAATAGTTTGTTGGGTTTTTTTAGACTTTTTCCAAATTCGTATAACATTAACCGTTTTTACAGGTCGTAAGAATGTATTTAACCGGTTTTAGATACTTTTTTCTCTATTTTGACTTTTATTAACCGTTACATATAATATTAAATATTAATCAAATAATAATAATTAAATATGTCAATTATTATTAAAATACTAATATGATTATCAAAAATATTTTAAATAATTAAAAATTAATGTCAAATGTATAATTATAATTTTCAGTTAGTATTAATTCATATTTATTAATTAATAATAATTAAATTTTAATAATTAATATTTATATGTAATTAATTGTTAATAAATAATAATCAATATAATGAAAGCATAATTGGAATAATGACAAAGAAACTCTTCATGCATGTTTATAAAAAAAACTAGCTAATAAAAGCATCTCCAACAGCTTCTGTATTTTGGAGAAAATGGAGAACTTGAGAATTTTGAGCTAAATTTTGCTCCAACAGTTTCTCCAATCTATCCCAAAATAGAGAAAGTAGGAGAGAAAAGAGTTTTTCTCCAAATATGGAGTTAACCCTAAAAATAATTACTAAATGAAAGGATCAATAGAAATCTTTGAAAATAAGTATTTGAAGAGAGAAAATAATATTTTAATATATGAATTGAATATTTTAATATTATAATCAATATTTGTTTCTCCAAAATGGGGAATCTGTTGGATCGACAAAAGAGTTACGCCGATCCGAAAAGAAGGCCGAAAGAATTCCAAGTTGGGGAGTGTGTGATGCTTAAAGTATCCCCGTGGAAAGGTGTCATAAGATTTGGAAAACGCGGAAAGTTGAGTCCTCGTTTTCTTAGACCTTTTACAATAACCAAGCGAATAGGGCTTCAAGCATATCAGTTGGATCTTCCACCTGAATTGGAAGGAATTCATAATACCTTTTCATGTATGCTATCTTTGGAAATGTGTAGCCGAAGAAGATGATGTAATTCCACTTTCTGAAATAAGAGTGGATGAAAAGAGTCGTTGTGTGGAGAAACTGGAAGCAATTTTAGAAAGAACGACTAAGAAGCTAAGACATAAGGAAGTGATTATGGTAAAAGTGCATTGGAAACATCATAGAGGTGCAAATGTGACTTGGGAAGCCGAAGAGGATATGAAGAACATATATCCTCACTTATTTACCTAACTTGGATTTCAAGGACGAAATCATTTTCAAGTTGGGGAGATTTGTAACACCTCGAATTTCCATTATGTTAGATTAATATGAAGGGGTCGAAAGAGTAATTAGTCAAAGTATTGGACTAATTGTAAAATACAAACTTCAGGGTTGAATAGGTCATTTATTCATTGTTGTGTTTGTATTTATAGCATGAGTCGGCTAGTGATTGAGATAATATCTCCATTTGAGTTCCTGAAGTCGGTTTATCAAGCAGAAGAGGGAAAGTTCCCAAAACCTTGAAAATTGGCTATGTTGGTGAAAGATTGAAGGTAGAATCAATTTGAATTGCAGGCTGAGTTCGATTTCTGCTTCCAGGTAAGTTCATCTTTTCTTGAAATCAATGTTTTCATCAAATTAATTGGTAGAATGTTGTTGTTAAAAGTATTGGAGATGAATGGTTAGTTCCAAAATGAGATGGATGGAACAGTTATCAATTTGGGTGTGCAAGTCGCAAGTATTCGAGTAAGTTTTGGGTGTCCGGTAAAATGTTGTTGATAGTGTCCGGAAAAACCTTAGTGTCCGAATAAACCCGGATGGGTTTAGTATTCGGATAAACCTAGATGGTTTTAGTGTCCGGATAAATCCGGATGGGTTTAGTGTCTGGATAAACCCGGATAGGTTTAGTGTTCAGATAAACCTTAGTGTTCGGATAAACCCGAATGGATTTAGTGTCCGGATAAACCTTAGTGTCCGGATAAACACGGATGGGTTTAGTGTTCGGATAAACCCGGATGGTTTTAGTGTCCGGATAAACCCGGAGGGGTTTTGTGTCATGATAAACCCGGACTAGTTTAGTACCCGAATGAATTCGGATTCCTTTGGGTTTACGTTAGGTTTCCGATATTACTCGGTATTCCTTTGACTTTTGCTATGAAATGTTTGTGCATTCTAGTAAATATGCACGTATGCTAGTAAGTGTAATGGATCCATAGGCACTGGCATTAAGTGAAACGTGGAATAGGCATAAAGTAACTTGTAATTCCCGTTGACCTGAAATGAGGAATAGGCATAAAGTAAATTGTAATTCCCATTTCGTAAGGTGATGTGAAATAAGGAATAAGCATAAAGTAAATTGTAATTCCTATTTCATGGTGTGACTTGAAATGTGGAATAAGCATAAAGTAAATTGTAATTCCCGTTGACGTGGAAATGAGGAATATTGTTAGAGCAGGTTTTAATGTTGATTTAAAGTTCAAGGGTTAAACTGTATTTGATTAAAATAGAGCTTATTAGTGAACGGGCCGTGGGCTTGTTAACCATGGGCCCATTGTATTTAATGTTGATTAGCTTGGAAAAACAAGCTAATCATCCTTTTACTTTCAAACATTGTATTACAAATTCTCTCTGAAAGATTAATGAAAGGGATGACCAGTTGAAATCATTTGTTCTTATTGTTCATATATTTCGATTTCATCAAAGTTGCACGGATCTGGATTCTACAATTGGTATCAGAGCAGACGGACGGATTCGATTCACAGATTCATTCATCAATTTCTGGTCAGTTTGATTTTTTCACGTTTGACTATTCTTGAATTTTCAAATCTTTGATTCTGACGAAATTGTTCAATTCTATTTATTGGGTTGTGTTAGCATTATACTTGTGAGAAATTCTGCAAAGTTTCGCATTCCAATTCGATTGGTTGAGTGGTTAATTTAGCAATTTAAGATCAAAAGTTTTGGTAGTGTTCTTGACAAAGATTCGATTTTTAACCATCAAAACTTGTTGTTTTTGCATTGAAATCGATTGGATTAGTGTTATTTTTGTGTTAGGCATTGTTACTAACCTTCCAGGATCGATTTTGGGCAACCCTGATAAAAAATTCGATCGAATTGAGAAAACAGCCGACTTGTCCGGACAAACCAGCCGACTTTTCCGGACAACTTCAAGGTGTCCGGACGTTTGTGTGATTTTCATCCGGATACTTCAAATTCCATCCGGACTCTTCATTTTTTCCGGGTAAGTTCTGTAATCCGGGTAAGTCACTATTCCTTACATTATCCGGGTAACATTTGTATCCGGAAACCCAGTGTTTCCGGACATATCTTATCCGGACAATCCTTTGTACCCGGAAACTTCATTGCATCCGGACAACTCAAGTTATCCGGACACGGTAACTTCGTTTTATCCGGAAACATCTTGCTTCAGTTTTTCTATCCGGACTCTTCCTCTTATCCGGACTCTTTCATTTTTCCGGATTCTCTATCCGGAAACCACCCGGATTCCACATTCCGGGAGCTTTCTGAAACCTCAATTCTCAAATTTTTTCTAGGGGCGCTGCACCCAGACCCCGCAAGGGCGTTGCCCCTTGACCCCACCCGCTAACCGGGACCCCCGTGCTAAGTCGCAGGAGGGGGACATTTAAGTATTATTGATACTGTTTCACTTTGAATCGAACAATCGTCTGACGATCACTCCAGTGCAACTGAAGATGTCTCTTGCTGAAGAAGACAAGACAAAGCTGTGTCAGGTATGTAAACCTATCTATTTAGAACTTTCTGACCGAATGACACCTTTTGCTGAACGGATAGATTCCTTCAAGGCCACCAGTAATGAACAACTACTTGAGATTAGATCACTATCTGAAAAGTTAGATGTTCAAATGCAAATAACTGAGAAATACAAGTCTGAAAATGCTATGTTAAAAGAAAAATGCAAAAATCTTTCAATAGCACCTAAAGACTTAAGGGCCAAGTTATCTGAACTTCAGTGTCAGTTTGATCAGTGCATGAATGAGAAAGAGGATATTGTTTATCAATGTTCCTCTCTTCAGATTCAGCATAAGGAGTTTGTTGCGAAAATTCTTGATCTTGAAACCAAACTCCACAAAAGGGGTCAAACTGATCAAACCATCTTTCTAAATAAACCTAAAGAGTTCACCTATTTCAACAAAGAATGGGGAATCGGATATGATAACCCACATTATTTGAAAAAGGGAAGATGGCATACACCTACCTTGTATGATTTTGGTTGTTTTGGGTTAGATAAAAAGTATCCGGAATATGCCATTAAATGGACTGGTCCTCTTGAACCTGAAAAGGAAGAGGAAACCGAGGAATACAAGCGCACACACAAACGAGGAATACAACTTCCATTTTGTTATGAACCTTTAAATTGTTCTTATAAGAAAAATCCAAAGAAATACCTCTCGAATGACTACTTCGACTGCTACAAGGTTGCTACGCCTAAGGATTCCTCCAAAAAGGATGAGGACCAAGCAACCGAGATCAAGACTGAGACAGATGAGTTTAAACTCTATGTTCCCCCTCTCATCTTGGAAGCAAAGATAGTCGAGTTGGAGGAGTCACTCGAGAAAGAAAGGTCTGTTTTTCAAAATGAGAAGAAAGAGCTAGTTAAGGATCTTGAGAAACTCAAATCTGAGAAAACCAATGGTGTGTCAAGTGAAGAAAAGGACAGTTTTCTGTGGGAAATCAATACGCTCTCATCGAAACTGTCTGAAATGACAAGAGAAACGATGAAGGAGCACCTGAGAAATGGTCAACTCCAAGAGCAGATTGACTTTCTCCAAACTCAAAAGCAGATTTCACCTGATCTTTCCTTCAACTCATCTGACACATCATCGTGTAAAGCCTTCATTGGAAATATCTCTTCTCAAGAAAGTAACGTCTCTCAAGACGAATGTGTTCAAAGGAATTTAAACTCTGATTTTTCAAACGCTTCCGCACCAAATTCCCCAAAGCACACAAGCACAAAGTGTTCCTCGCCTTCCTCGACCGATCCAAGTCCAGTAATTCCGGATATATGAACTCCGAAGGTAATTCTGATGGAGAGTTTGAGTCATTCCCTTTCGACAAACCTCTTCCGAGCCACACTGATTTTCTATCACCAGTAGTCAATCATCCGGTCAAATTTCTAAAGGGTAGCAGTTCTCAAACAAAGGCCCCAGCTGTGATCAAGATTTCTCAATCAAAACCAACTTCTAAACATGTTTCTAAAAAGCAATCACAACCGAGGCAGGAGACCGGACCATTGCCTACCAAAAATACTGTTCCTTATAAAGTCACTGACCGCACTGTCCCTGTTGTTTCGGATAAAACCGGTCGCACTAATCAAGAAAACCCAAAGTGGCTAAAGAAGGAACCTGTCAAGAAGGATGCCTCAAAGTCCTTCCCAAATGCTTTTAATTCTAGAATAAACAAAAACGATTGTGCCTAGAATCATAGGAATGATTTTGTTAAAAGAGATGTTAATTTTCCAATGAAAATTTACTCCACTCAACAATTGATTCAATTATCGCACGATTGTTTGTGTTGTTCTAGTTGTGGTTGGAATGACTTTGATGATATCCATAACAATGATTGGTTTGGGTCATATCACATGTATAATTCGACACCCAAACGCAAACCCCGTAATAACCAACAAAGACACTATAAAAAACGGGGTTACCAATCAGCGGTTAAACCACAGCAGGAGACCAAACCTGCTCCTAGATGGGTTGCTCCTACTGAGGTTAAACCGGCACCCAGGTGGAAAGCTGCTACAAAATCTGTTCCTCCTAAAGGTGTAAATTCTGCACCGAAGAGGAAACCAGTGCCAAAACCAGTTCCCTCTACCGGTGTCAATCCTACACCTAATGGGAAAGCTGGGACAAAGCAAGCTTCCTCAAACGGTGCCAAACCTACCCCTCCCGGACCCAGGCAAATCTAGGTACCGAAGGTCCGCTAAACTTGTTTTGCAGGACGGTCATGTGTGCTACTTAGACTCTGGATGCTCCACACACATGACCGGAAGGAGGGAGCTGCTCACGATCTACAAGGAATCATATTGCGAAGACGTGAGGTTTGTCCATACCTGTGCTTTAACAAGCGGCTCATATGTTTGGGGGGAGCATGATCAGCCATCAGGTAAGTATACTCTACTATTGAGGGGGAGCGTCACACGCAATTTTTTAAATGCTGAAAAGTTTTCTTTGTGTGTGTGGATACTCCCGTGCGCATCTCACTCTACGAGCACATTCTGAGGGGGAGCATGTAATCTTATGCTCACCATTTGAGGGGGAGCGACACACGTTTTTTCTTTAAATGTCTAAACGTTTTTGTGTGTCGAACTCTCCACTGCACAATTTTTTGCAATATTCGAGAGGGAGCAAAGCCATCCCCATGCTCAGTTTGAGGGGGAGCGAGAGAAGGTTCATTTTTAAATCCAAACAGTCCTATTTTGGCAAAATCTACAAGGACAAAGCATTTTTTGTGAAAATCCCAGAGTATCCGGACAGTCTTATTTTTTTCCGGAATGCTCAACTGTATCCGGAAACCATGCTTGTCCGGAACAGCTTTTATCCGGACACCCTTTGTCCGGCTACTTGTGTCTGTCCGGAAAGTCTTTTTTGTTCAAATCCTTGTCCGGACACCCCTGTTTTGATCTATCCGGTACCTGTTATGTCACTGCCAATCCTCAATCTGTCCCAGATTGAGCCACTTAATGCAAAGGTACGCACCGGAACTTATTTATCCGCCTCAGTTTCTAACTTTGGGTCTTTTTACAGATATTCCATGGCGGATCAAGAACCTCAATCCGAGGGGAAGAGTCACACTGTTTTTCTTACAAAGTCTAAATATTTTTTTCTTGTGTTGATATCACTCTCACTCCGAGGGGGAGCAAGTCAATCCCCATGTATGTTTTGAGGGGGAGCAGGATAATATCCATGCTTTCATTTCAGTTGAAGCCCTACCTGTGATAACATATAGACGAGAGTTAGGGAATCCCATGGTCCAGCCAGCGCCGGAGGGACCTTCCCCGGGACATAGAACATGTGAGAAGGAGGGAGTTAAGGTCGAACGCGAACCAAGAAAGATTGAGCCGTAAAGTTAACGAGGCTCCTGAGCGAAACAAGCCACGTCATATCCGGGTAGCCACATCTGCTACACCGTCTCATCTGTTGGGACGGGGTATTGAAGAAGACTCCGTGGACCCAGCGGAGCAATTGCACGACCCCCTCATCCACTCAGCCGTCTCACGACAGACGGATGTTTCAATATTACACGGGGAACAAGAACAACTTCCACCGGCCTCTCATTCGGAAAGTGTTGGTGTTGAAATAAGAGACCAGCAGCCCCCGGTCTCGCCTTCATTTCGTGCACCATCGAGTCTAGCGCCTTTTGATATTGAACATTCTTCGGCTAGGACACTCGAAGCTGAGCAACACCAAGTCGAGACTCTTCGTGACTCAACCGGAACCACCGTAGTGTCTTCACCTCTTGGTGAAACACAAGGATCGGCGGGAAATCCTACCACAGCTAACATCACACCAACTGTGAACGTAGGTGGCTCTACCCCTGTGGTAGATGCCTCAACGGGTAACCTAAGTGGTCCCGGAGTTATTCACCCCGACTATGTGTCGCAAGGGTCCCTGGACAGCACCCTCAAGGCTGTCCGCGAGGCCCTGGAACAGCATGTCACCGACGAGATCGCCAAAGCCATCAAAGGCAAAGCAAAGTTCGTTGAAGCCGAAACCGCACCACCACATCCACCGACATTTGCTTAACCTATCTATTCGGTGTATACCTTAAAGACGATGCTTCTGGCCCAACTGGTCCAGGAATCCGATACAACCGCCTCGACTGAAGCAGACTTGATCTCAGTTTTCCGATCCCAGGTCACTGCTCCATCTTCATCTATCACATCCCGTCTTGACTCCATTGACTCGACCCTCAACGACTACAACAAAGCGCTCGCCACGCTGTCTGAGAGGGTTCGCTCACTAGAAGACACCTGTAAGAGTCAAGCCGGCGGTCTCAAACGCAAGCACGATGACCAGGATGATCTTGATCACCGTGAGGGGGAGAAGCGTCTACGCCAAACTGAGACCGCCCAGATCATGACTGCCGAAACTACAACTGTGGTTCAACAGGAACCCCAACTGCGGCAACTACATCAGAAGCACCCGAAGCCGAGTTGCCACTAGCAGATATGGTCATAGATATGGATATTTCAGATGAAGAAGACCCGACGGTTGAAAAGCCCGAGGGTTCAACACAGGAACTGGTCGATTTTGACTCGTCAGACAGAACGATACTGGACATGGTAGATCTAGAGTGTGAGACCAACCCGGAGACCGAAGACGCATGGTACGAAAAAGCCGCTAGTGCCGTAAACCTCCAGGTAAACTTGGTCTTCCCTACTGATGAGGACGATAATATTGACTACGATCAGTTCCTGCTCCAAAATTTATATGGAGCAACTCCCGTTCACTATGCTCAACCCGCCAGAACATCATCAACTAGACCCGAGTCTACTACTTCCGATCAACCGACAACTACTCCTCCAACGACAGCTTCTGATCCTCCTCCCCTTCCTCAACAGCAACAAAACTGCTGGGAGAAGATCAAGGTACTTATCCCTCATCTGGAGGAATCTTTGAAAAAGCTGTTGTTAGCTTCAATCTTCCTAATCATAGAAGTATTTAGAAGTAGTGAAAAATAGGCCAAGTGAAGAAAGCCTCTTACAGAGGCTCTGCCGAACTTACCGAGAGATCAAGGTCAAGAAGCTACAGAAGCTAAAGTGGCTTCCTACAGAAGCTCTGTCATACGCGCAAAGAAGACCAAAGACTCGGAATCCGGTGAAGACTGCTCTACAAAGGACCAAACCGCAGAAGCTCTGTGACACTTCACAGAGCCTCTGCGGTCTTCAACAGAGACGTCAAAGATATTTATAATATCTTGCTACTGTTCCTGGACCTGTTCATCAACTTGCATGGCAACGTACCCTGTCCAACTTCAACGCGTCAAACTCTGAGTGGACTCAATAGGGCTTAGTACATAATAGACGTCTGCTGCATTAAATGCAATACAGCACATCCAACTGTTCATGCCATCCTTCCAACTATTCATACCGTCCATTCTGAATAGTACCTTATGCTTTATGGTCCCCTTAGAGTAGTATATAAGGAAGACTCATGTTGAGTTCTTCCTAATCAATGATCGAGAATCAAGAGATAAAAACATCAAGAACACATAGCTTATATACTTTGAGAGTCATATCTGTTTTAAAGCTTTGCTTACTCACTGTTCTTGAATCTGTTCTTGATATATATATATTCAGTAAACTTTGAGATATTATTTCCTGTTCACTGTTTATTTATATTGTGTTCTAAATCTATCAAACATATCTGTTAGTTCTTCAAATACGCTTCCGCATCATACTTAAACTTGAACTAATAGATCTGATAATCTTGTTTAAACAAAACGGGAACCAACAATTGGTATCAGAGCAAAGCTTGATTTTCAATATCAAGTGATCCTCGTTTGACAACATTATTGATAGATTTCATTCTGTTAAAAAGGTTTCTGTTTTCCTATTACTCTTCGACTCATTCTGATAGAAACCATTTTACCAGGTTAGAACACCATTAAACAATTCTGGATATCAGTTTTTTTTACCCAGAAATCCTTCCAGATCTTCATATATACTTTCTGAAACCCCTGAAAAGCTCTTAAAATGACAAATACCAATAACTTTTTCACTGCTGGCTCGTTAACCAAACCTCCTACTCTCCTTCGAGATAAGTATCCTCAATGGAAGATAAGAATGGTTCATTTCTTTGAGGGTACTGAAAAAAATCTAGTACAATATCTTTACAACCTTCCTCCTGTTCCCATGATAGTAGTACCACGAGTACCAGCTACTGCTGAATCTCCTGAAATCCCTGAAACATCAAAAACCGAAGCCAAAAGAAGAATGGTCAAATGAAGATAACGCAGAAGATGAAGTTGCACATAAAACAAAAAGAATCTTGATAATGGCTATCCCCAACGAACTTTTTCAATCCTTAGATGCATGCGAAACTGCGCACGATCTTTGGAAAGAATTAGAAAGACAGTTGGAAGTGGGTGCTAAAACACAGAAGAACCGAAGGGCACAGTACATAAATGAATATCATGCATTCAGAGTCTCTGCAACAGAATCTCTGCAAACGACGTACGACAGGTTCAACTCTCTCATAAACAAATGCAGAAAGTCTGGCATTCACAGAACCTCGGAAGAAAATAACGTCATGTTTCTAAAGAGCCTGAATGATGAGTGGCTTCATATGTCTATGTCTTTACAAACAAACCAAGATCTAGACTGATGGACACTCTCTGATCTCTATGGAACACTAGCTGCACAAGAGCCTCAAATAGCACAGGCTAAAACAATAACCATTGCACCATACGCATTGGTTAGTAAATCAACAGAGGCTACAGAAAGACCGAGAAATGAGAGAGAAACAGAGGAGAAGAAGAAGGAGAAGAAGAAAATGGTGATGGTTGATAGCGAAGAAGACGAGCTGATAGAGGAAGAAATAACTCTTGCGTCATTAGCTAAATCATTGGCTCTATTGACAAGAGAGTTCAAAGGTAACCAAAGAAATTTTGGAAATGACAGATATAGCAGAGACAACCAGAGAGATAGAGGAGATAAATGAAAGTATTCAGAAAAGACTCACCTTTAATGAGAGAGAAGTAAGGCTTCTCACTCAAGAAAAAGCCAAGATTTTTGAAGAAAAGGAAAGAGTAGAAAAATATTGGAGCAATAATATAGATCCTTTAAAAAGTCAAATTTCTGAATTAACCTCTGCTTTAAAAATCAAAACAAAAGAGCTTTCAGTTTCTAGGAGTGAAACAACTGACATACGAGCTCTCAAAGAATACTTTCAAAAAGAGAGAGAGGTACTTTGGCAAGATCTACTCAGAAGAGAAGTTTTACTTAAAAACTATAAAGATGCACAGAAGGTGTATGAGAAAGTAAACTCACAAATAGGAAGACGAGGTATAGGGTACGATGATATTACTCTAGGTGTTGAAGGCAAAAGACTTAAACCTCTGTCCTCTCTGTTTGTGATAGGAAAAACAAATAAACCAATTTTTCCAAACTTACTCTCTGTAAGTAAAAGGGTTAAAATCTCTGCAGAACCTCACTTGAGGAAACATACGAAGATGATCAATGTGTGGTTTGAAAACACAGATTCATCATCCCCAACCTCTGTCAATAGAGGAATCAAACCAAAGAAATTTCTGAAAACACAAGATCAGATTGGTATCTTTAAGTTTGGTAAACCAGAGACTCAAACACAGGTCGCTTTTGTTTGTATGATAAATGTCGAAAAGAAATTATCTGCAAAAGCTCCTGAGTTTAAACCCATCTTTTCAGAAAAAAACTTAAAGAATCAATTGAAAAAGAAAATTTGGAAGTTTTGAAATCAAATGTTTTAGAAAATCTCTGTACATCTTCTATAGATCAAATTCTCGCTGAAGAGATCTCATCAGAAACCTCTGCTATCTATGAAAGTTATTTTACAGAGGAAGAAAGCTCGTACGATACATGCTCAGAAAATCCAGCCTCTGTCGAAAGAGATGACTCAACCTCTGTATATGAGGACGATTCATCCTCTGACGACTCAGAGACTGATTCTAAATCAGGGATAATTCACTATGACACATAGGATGTTAAATTCTCCTCTGAGGTTCTTAACAGAACAATTTCTCCAAAAGAGAAAATCACAGAGATACCTATCTGTCCAGATTTTCTCAAAATGTGTATACAAGTCAAAACCTCTACAGAGCTTGATAATCTGAAAAAGTCCTCTAAAAATCCTAAAAGCTCAAAATTTTCAAAACCTTTAAAGCAAATTAAAGAGAATCCCACTTGGCAACAAAAGGGAAAAAGGCCTGAAGCTAACAATTATTTTTCCTCTGTGACAGTGAAGAAAGATGTTCACCACAGAAGAGACTCACAGAAGGCACGACCTAAACAAGACTTTTGCAAACAACATTCTAGTATTCATAGATCTTCTTGTAATAGGAAATCTAATGATAAGAAAGAATGTAATGCCTCTGTGGTTCAGTTCAATAAATTCAATGAAAAGTTCAAACAAATCACGTCTCATATTAAATACTGTCATTGCTTTGATCTTATGTTCAAATTGAATAATCACTTCTCAAGTCCAGATTGCTTACTCTCCACTAAAATTCAAACTCCAAAGTCAGAACCTAGAGAGAAACAATCTGATTTTTCTACAAAAGATAAAATGTATTTCAAGAATGCTAAGGCAAACTTGAAAAATTCTAACAATATTGGACCCATATGGATATGGGTACCTAAGTCTCTGTGATTGTCTTACAGAAGCAGTTTGTGCCAATTTGGTATCTTGACTCCGGATGCTCAAGGCACATGACTGGCGACAGAAGTTTACTATCCACGTACAAAGAAACACACGATGGTGGATCTGTAACTTTTGGAGACGACAAGAAGGGACACATCAAAGGCTATGGAGTCATACAGAAGGAAAACGTCTCTGTATACAAAGTTGCATATGTGAATGGCCTTAAACACAATCTACTCAGTGTAAGTCAACTCTGTGATACAGGATTCGATGTGTTATTCAAAAGAACTTTCTGCTCTCTGCAAAGTGAAGACACAGGAATGGAACTTCTGCGAGCCGAAAGAAAAGGTGATCTGTATCTGATGAATTTTTGTTCAACAACCAAGGACAAAGTTTGCCTTGTAGCTTGCGAAAGTAAAGAAGCCTGGTTATGGCATAACAGGTTCTGTCACTTGAACTTTCACACATTAGATAAACTGGTAAAACTTGATCTAGTTAAAGGTTTGCCTAATGTTAAATTTAATAAGGATCACTTGTGTTCTGCCTGTGAAATGGGAAAACTCGGAAGAGCTTCCCACAGAGGCAAAACAGATGTGTCTTGCACTAGACCTCTGTACATGCTTCATGTTGACCTTTACGGTCCCATTGCCATACAGAGCCTAGGTGGCAAGAAATACATACTTGTCTTAATTGATGAGTATTCGCGTTTCTCATGGGTTGAATTTGTTCGAAAGAAATCGGATGTTCCAATCATCTTGATTAATCTAATTAAAAGAATCCAAGTTCTTTATGAATGCAGAATACAGAAGTTAAGAAGTGACAATGGCACAGAATTTAAAAACTCTGTCATTGAAGCCTATCTTTCTACAGAAAGAATATCACAGAACTTCTCTGCAGCACGCACTCCACAGCAGAACGACGTAGTCGAAAGGAAGAATCGAACGCTCGTGGAGGCCGCAAGAGCTATGCTATCAGCATGCGGATTGCCAATGAACTTTTGGGCAGAAGCGATTTCTACTGCTTGTTATACACAGAATCGTTCAACCATTGTGAAAAGACACCTCAAGACTCCTTACGAATTAATCAACAAAAGGCGGCCAAACATCAAATTTTTCCATGTGTTTGGATGTAAATGCTTTGTTTTAAACGACAGAGATTCCAGAGGAAAGTTTGAGGTAAAAGCTGACGAAGGCAAATTCATTGGATATTCTGCCACTTCCAAAGCCTACAGAGCATTCCTTACGAGGTCTCGCAAAATTGTTGAAAGTATCAATGTTTCTTTTGATGATTCATTCCAAATGACTTTTGAGCAAATCAGTTCAGAACTCGGACTTAAAGGGGAATCCTCTGACATCTCGCAAACGAAAGAAGACTTAAATCTTCTATTTTTAGAGATGTTCCACGATGACATTGATCCTTCTGTTGGAACCATCAGAGTTTCTGAAGAACCATCCTCTATCAGATAAAATCCTACAGGTATGACTCTAACTGGTCCAAATAATGCTTCATCTTCTTCTGTAAATACTACAGATGCAAATGCCGAAGAAGAAAATGCAGAAGATGAAACATCAAGAAAAACGACCACAGAAACTGCTGAAAAACAAACTCCACAATCCACAGAAGAACCAATTACAGAGGAAATTGAGGACCAAAACTATACATACTCAGAGGAACAAACTCCACCACCACTCATACCAATCATTCCACAAATGGTAGAATCAACTACCAAGGCAAGAAGAACGACAGAGGCTACACAAGAAGAAGATCCACAAGAAGCTTCTGAAGAAAGGTTCGATGACATTGATGACCATCTTCCACGCACCACTCAGTGGACAAAAAGCCATCCTCCAAGCCAAATAATTGGAGAACCTTCTGACTCAGTAAAAACCAGGTCTGCCACTGCTAATTTTTGTTTCTTTACAAATTTTATTAGTGTGATAGAACCAAAGAAGATTTCTGAAGCCCTAGATGACCCAAACTGGGTAGACGCCATGCAAGAAGAACTTCTGCAGTTTGAGCGTAACAGAGTATGGACTTTAGTACCTCTGCCACGAGGGAAACAAGCCATTGGGACTAAGTGGGTCTACATAAATAAGAAGGATGAAGATGGAGTGGTTATCAGAAACAAAGCACGATTGGTGGCCAAGGGTTATAGACAAGAAGAAGGCATAGACTACGATGAGACTTTTGCCCCTGTCGCACGGCTCGAAGCAATAAGAATATTCTTAGCCTTCGCAACCCACAGAGGATTTAAAGTTTATCAGATGGACGTAAAATCAGCTTTTCTCAACGGTGAAATCCAAGAAGAGGTTTACGTAAATCAGCCACCAGGGTTTGAAAGCTCAAAATTCCCAAGGCATGTATACTACCTTGAGAAGGCTCTGTACGGACTGAAACAGGCTCCAAGAGCATGGTACGAACGACTTTCTACCTTTCTTCTAGTAAATGGCTACAACAGAGGTACAACAGATACTACCCTATTCTATAAACGTAAAAACAGTGAAATAATGCTTGTACAAATCTATGTGGACGACATAATTTTTGGGTCTACTAATACAGAAGAGTGCAAAAGTTTTGAAAAACTCATGCAGAGTGAGTTTGAAATGAGTATGATGGGAGAATTAACATTCTTCCTCGGACTCCAAGTCAAAAAAACATCAGAGGGAATTTTTATAAATCAGGACAAATATGTCTCTGACATTCTTTTCAAGTATAGACTCTCTGATACCTCTGCAATGAAAATTCCAATGGCCACTGGAAATAAGTTATCCTTAGATCCAGATGGAATCTCTGTAGAATGCACTCTCTACAGAGGCATGATTGGATCTCTGTTATACTTAACTGCAAGTAGACCTGACATTATGCATTCCACATGTCTTTGTGCACGTTATCAAGCTAATCCTAAGAAATCACATTATGATGCTGTTAAAAGAATCTATAGATACCTAAAGGGGACCAAAAATCTTGGTCTCTGGTATCCACAGAACTCTGGCTTTTGTCTTAAAGCTTATACAGATTCAGACTATGGAGGATGCATGCTCGACAGAAAGAGTACCTCTGGGAGTTGTCAATTCCTAGGCGGTAAACTAGTCAGTTGGACCTCCAAAAAGCAGAACTGTGTATCAACATCTACGGCAGAAGCTGAATACGTTGCTGCTGCTAGCTGTTGTTCTCAGGTTCTATGGATGAAGACTCAACTAAAAGACTACGGCCACATTCTATTCAAAATACCCATCTTCTGTGATTCGAAAAGTGCCATTGCCATCTCTGCCAATCCTGTGCAACATTCCAAAACCAAGCATATCGATATAAGGTACCACTTCTTGAAACATCATGTTGAACACGGTACAATCGAGATGCATTTCGTGCCAACAGAATATCAACTTGCAGACTTATTCACCAAAGCCTTAGACGAGAAAAGATTTAATTTCTTGGTGGGTAAGTTAGGAATGATTAATATGATGTGAAAATCCTCTGTAAGTATAGCTTTATCTTCTGTAAATAAGTATATATTTCTATTTTACTTAAACTTATTGCTTTGATTAATTTATTTCTGTATGTAAATTCTCAATCTTAAATAGTTCTTGATATCACTGAGCTTCTGTAAGTCTGCTCAGAACCTCTGACGACCTCCACAGAACCTCTGGAAAAACAAGACACATGCTCAATACAAATCTTATCATTCTTTGATCCAAGCATAGGTCAAGGGGAGCAAAAGGAAAATTCTTGATCTACAGAGGTGATTAGATCAAGGGGGAGCAAAAAGGGACCCTGAAATGATCTACAGAGGTAAAACTTTCAAGGGGAAGCCAAAGAAGAATGTCGATGAATCTATATCGACAGAAGTCAGACATCACTGCCGAGAAAAGAAGAACCAAAAAGGTATGTCTCTCGTACAAAAGGTTGTTGAAAACAGTTTTCTGGGACACAGATTGTCAAATATGTCCTAAATATACTGTGGATAACATTTCAAAAATCAAAAGATCAAAAAGTTTCATAAAATTTGAGTTATGAGAAATTTGAGGTCATAGAGCCTCTGCTGAGCTCAACAGAGGCTCTGGCAGAAATATGCTCTGAGATCACAAATTAACCCTCTATCGATCTTTTGGAATGTTATCTCGGAAACCGAATACATACACCATGACCTTCACGAACAAAACTTTTTCCATAACAGTTTTCTCGGACACCAACTTTCAAATATGTCCGAAAAACATCTCTTAAAACAGATCAAAAATTAGATGATCAGAAAATTTAATAGAATTTTTGTTATGAGATTTTTTCCCTCATAGAGCTTCTGCTGGCCCTCACAGAGCTTCTGCAAGTTCCCACAGAGCCACAAAACCTCTGCGAGTAAAAATTCTTAACTAAAAATCCTATTGATCCTCTCCAGTGCCTTTGCAAACGTTTTGGTTAAAGAAGAACCCACAGAAGTTATGATAACAATAAGATATATGAGAAAGGGATAAACATCAAGATTTTCAAAATCACAGAGCTTCTGTAAACCACAGAAGTTCTGTCAATCTGTTACTTGGGCATTTCTGTAGTAATAACGGTTACTTTTACTGAGAGTGAATCTCATGTGGCTAAGAACAACCCCACGCGCCTAGCATTAATGGGCAGCACACGACGTCCTGTCATCCTCTGACATGGCCTACGTGTCCCGTTTTTATTGGGCGTACATGGAACATTTTATTTGGAAAGTTGAACCCGCCGTTCTAACTTGTGTACGGATTCCAAATTTTAATCCATTGCCATATATTTTACTCTTTCGAATTCTATCGTTTTACCCTTCTATAAAAACCAAGCTTACCCTCTCATAAACTTTTTACAAACCCTCATTCTTCTCCGGCGAAACCCTGCAAAAACCTACAAGTATCTTATTCTCATTACCAATGGCTTCATCTTCTCAAGCTATCTCCCCTGCACACTCTCCGACGAACTCACCAGAACATTCACCTGCTCATTCTGAACATTCAGAAAACCCCCACCTTGCCAAAAGTATTGAACTAGAAGATTCCGACGATTCAGCAGAATTTGCTCCGACCACACATCTTCAAAACTTCATAGCAAAGGATCATTTCGAAAAGGTACTACCAATCAAATCCAACAATTTCTATTTGGTCCCCTCACCCACTGCTTTCGGCGAAGCCCATGCCATTCTTCTAAACAAAATGGAAAATCATATCCTCTTCCCCCTACTCTCAAGAACCCCAAACAAAATTCCAGTTAGATATTTGAACCAGTTTTGGCAAAGTTGCCGATTTGATAAAGATGATTCTCTTATCAAAGGGTACATTTCAAGACCTGACAAATCTGAACATCTGGAAATCAAGTTCAATAGAACAATGTTCTCACTTGAATTCAACCTACCAACAAGGGGTCTTCTTGGATTGAAGAAATATGCAGAGCAACCAACAAACGACGAGATCTGTCGTTTCGTAGAAATGCTTGGGTACAACACCCAACTGAGGAAGAGAAATGACTTCCGCAGAGGCAGATTACCACCTCTGTGGAACACCTTGTTCTCAATTCTTAACAGATGCCTAACAGGGAAGATAGGCAGTATTGACCAGAGCTCACACCAGATATTAACCATCATGTATGGGGTTTACTATGATCTCCCACTGGATTACACGACCATAATGATGCAAGAGATCATCAACACCATCGACAGAAAGAACAACGCAGAAGGGTCAAAGAGAACTATCCTAACTTTCTACCACCTCTGCAATTCCAAAGAATACTGGGAGTTTTGTTCGAACCTCTGTTGCTGATACAGAACTGGCCAATGGAAGGGCCAATTCCCAAACAGTTCCCAATGAACAAAAATACCCCCACTGATCATGTAGATGGCTACACATACTGCAGACCTTTGTCAAAAAACCTTCTGAGGTATGCCACGAATAAAACCCTTAAGAAAGAGTACATACGCGATCATAGAACTCCAAAACCGAGTCCTATGACACCCCCGCGTTTAGGTGTCCCCCTAGGAACAATGATTGCAGAACCTCTTTCCACTCAAGAAGAAAAAGATCACAAACTAGCAAAACACATGGCTATTCAACTTGGCTTCTTAGCCAAACGTGCAGAGCTCATGGGAAAGAAGTCCTCTTCGAAATCTTCTACCTCAACTCCAAAATCAAAGAAGAGGAAAACTGAAGAAGGCACCTCCACAAGCGCTGCAGAAGACCAACCTTCACCTCCTCATGCCACAGAAATTGGCTCCACTGCTCCTCCCTCTTCTCCAAAACAGAAGAAGAAAAGAAAATCGAAAACCACAGAGGAAGGGGCACCAAAACCTAAGAGGTGGAAAACCAAAAAGAAGCATGGGAAATCACTTGAAAAATTGGTTACCATAGAAGAAGAAGCAATCGCAGAAGAAAGAACTGCAGAAGAAGAAGATGCAGAAGTAGAAATGACAGAAGAGGGATATCAATCACCCTATCAATCCCCAGATCGATTTTCTCACCAAGGAAACTTAAACGATTTCCTACAGAACCCTGACATTGCCCACACTCTAAATACAGCAGGGTGGACGGCACAACCACTCGACCACCACTCCCCAGAAGAACAATACTTCTCTATTTCTGGCATTGACACACATCTGCAAGAAGATGATCAAACACCCAGAGATCAATCAGCTGAGACACCTGTTATTCTACAGAACCCCTTCATTCAACAAGGATTGGACGTCCACAGAAGGAGTCTAAGCCCAACTTCAGAAGAAATAGAACAAACAGAAGCTGAGTGGAATAGAGATGAAGTAACAGAGGCTTTAGAGAAAATAATAGAAAAAGGAAAAAAGGCCGAAGTTGTACAAGAAGAGGGATTTGAAACAAGGGAGACAAGAATGGAGGTCTCAGAGGTAGATTCAGATGAAGAAGAAGCTGTCTGGATACGAAAAGGTCTCTATCATCCACATGTCATGAGATTATGCGGCTCTCATCCGATGTACGACTTCTTAAGCACAGAGCAAGGAACTTCAACAGAAGCTAGGGAAGAAGCACCAAGCCATCGGATGGCTACAGAAGCTGAAATGGTAGAAAATGATGTAGTGCTTGGATGCTTAACAGAGGAAGAAACAAGAAAAGATGCCTGGATTAATAGAGGCACACAACCAAAACCAACTCCCAGTGCAACCCACACATCTAACTCCGCAGGTCTAGCTGCAGAAGGAGTTATTGAAAAAGAGCAGCACAGCTCGACCCAAACCCAACCCAACCAGCCAGAAGTCACTCTTTCGACTTCTGCGCCCACAGAAACCGGGGAATCCATTCCTAGGGAGTCTCCTCAAAGAGACACCTATTGTTCGTGATCAATCGCCCCAGATCACACTAGAACACCCTACAGAGGAATTCGTTTCCTCTGCCACACACGAAATAGGGCCAACCCCTTCTTTCAGAGAGAAGTAGTGAGCACAACGACGAATAGACTCTAGACAAGTCTCCGAGTCAACAGAAGGATAATCCAGTACCCACCTCTGAAGTGGATCTAGACAATGTCATTCACATAACTTCTGTAGAGTCTGAAGCACTAGATGCTTCTGCTCGAAGATCAGATGGAAATCCTTCCACCCCCAACGTACAAACAAGGGTGAACGAAGGTGTCCCAGGAGCAGGGACTCACTCTGGAGACGAATGTGTTCCTCCAGAGGTTACATCAGGGACACACGTATCAAGGGATGAGTTCCAAACCCTTGTCACCTCTGTGAACCAAACCATGAAAGAGTTACAAAGCTCTTTCACATCTTTTGCAGAGAAAACATCAACGGCCTTGCTGAATCTGAACACCAAAATGGACAATCTGTCCACAGAGGTGAAAACGGCCATCACAGAGATGAAATCTTCTGCTCAAACAACTGCCACAACTACAGCCACTTCTGCTGCTAAAGATTTTGGAATAGCTGCAACATCTGCATTCAAGGAATCAGTCAAACATTTCCTTGAACAAATGAACAAGCAATCCAACAAATCACAGAGCATCACACCTGCAGAACTACAGAAGGCTCTGCAAAACGTTCAAGAAGAGGCAATGCGCAACACTACAATGATGCAGCCAAAAGATTACATGACCAGAGCACAGCTGACAGAGCTCGGGCAGAATGTCATAAACCAGGTCACAGAAGTCATTGTCTCCTTCACTACTGCAAATGCCAACTACGTCAAAGAGTTTAGAAAAAGTGTCGGCAGAATGCGCTTCAACATAGAAGTAGAGCTTGCAACTCTAATCGGCCTCTGTGATGATGTATGTGCAAAGTTGATGGCCGCAGGAGCAGAACTACCAAAGAAACCCAAAGCTTCCTGCAGAGCAGAGGGTACTTCTGATAAGAGTCAGGATGACTCTGATGATGACCATCTTGGTCCATCAGATCATCCTGAGGGGGAGAATATAAGGGAGAAAGCTACGACCAAAGGACTACAAGCTCCACCAATCACAGCAGAACCAATCAGCCAAGCCCCTCCAGAACAAACCCAAGATCAAAAGACCACAGAGACAACACCCATCTTTGTGGAATCAACTTCTGAAGAAACCAATATTCCAGAAGCTGATCAGCAAACCACAGAGGCAACAACCACCCCTGTGGTAATCAACTTGGAAGAAAGACCTTCAACAGAATCAACAGAAAAACCCCAAACCATACCAAGAAGAAAGTCGATTGCCACCAAACCAAAAAGAGCAACGACCTCTGCTTCTTCTATTCTGAGAAAGATGCACAATACAATGACTGAACGAATGGCGCAGAGAGAAGAAGAAAGGCACAAGTTCACATTAGCTTTCAAAATGGCAAGAAAATTCGATATCCAACCTTCACCAACAAAAACCAAGCTTACAGAAGAAGTCACCAAAGAACCTCCAACAGAGGTTACAGAGCAAAGAAAGCCAACAGAACCAACGCCACAAAAGTCCTCTCAAACACAAGTGTCAAAACCTACAAAGGCAACCCCCATCATTCCAATAGAAGCACCAACAACCAAACCTACAGAAGCAACAGGTTCTGCACCTCCAAAAGCCAAAGACAAGGGAAAGGCAAAAATGACAGAAGAGCCCAAGAAAAAGAAATCAGTACCCAATCCTACAGAAAAACTGATGAAAACCTCCTTTGATGCCTTTCAAACTCCAAAGCCTGAAGAAGAGGACTGGGCATATGGATTGAAGCCTCTATCAGACATTCCTCTATCAGGAAGAGCTGCAGAAGTTGTTCAACAGATGGAGAGTCTCAGAAGACGAGTACCACCACATGGTCCAACATACGAAGAAATGGAAGAAGTGGTGTACAAATATCTCTACAAACAACCCTTTCAGAACCTCCATCCAACAGACCAAATCACAAATCCGAACATCATAGAAGAATTTGAGAACATGTTCAGCAGAACAAAGCCAAGAACCAAAGCAGAAGTCTTCTCAATTCATAAAATCAAAAAGGTAATCTTCTGCAGATTCTCCTTCACAAGAACCTATCCAAGAGTCAGGTACAATCTTTATAGAGTCAAAAGGGTAAACAATTCAGAAACCACCTTCGCTGATGCTGACATAAGGAATCTGAATCCCTATGATCTACCTGAACTTCTGCAATGGACAAAGGACAACTACAACACAGAGCCAAACACCAGAGCCTATCAAGTGTTGAGAAAAGCAATGAGGGAAAATCTTCTGATCTACAGTATGATAGATTTTCAACTGGGAAAGGATCTTGGTCTCAAACATCTGAATTTACGACCACCAGAAGATCGCTGCCCACCCGACGCCGTGCCCAACTCAATCATTACAGAACCAAGATTCGGGTTAGTATTTCAAAACCCACAAGGCGAAGTCAAACTGTTTGTGTGCATGGACTGTCAGAAGTACGCAACTAAGTTCAGAGCAAGCCTTGTAAAATACAGAGATACAGAGAAAATGAATAGAGATGCTGCAGATACTTTCATCAGAGAGATTGATGCCACAATCCGCCTAAGAGAACTCTGCATCAAATTCTACAAAGAGATCAGAAGAATCGGAAGAGACAACAGAAGCTACAACGATTTCAAAGATGCCAAAATCTGATTCTCAAACCTCAAATATCTGCAAACCAAGTCAAAGTCTATCTTTCATTGTACTCAAATGTAAAATGCCTCTTGCATATTTCTGAATGAAAGAACTTTCGAGGTATTGTTTAACCTCTGTCTTATCTAACTTAGCCTAACTAAACTCAAGTTCAATTTTTTATTTTTCACTACTTAGGGGGAGATTGTTAGCTTCAATCCCTAATCATAGAAGTATTTAGAAGTAGTGAAAAATAGGCCAAGTGAAGAAAGCCTCTTACAGAGGCTCTGCCGAACTTACCTAGAGATCAAGGTCAAGAAGCTATAGAAGCTAAAGTGGCGTCCTACAGAAGCTCTGTCATACGCGCAAAGAAGACCAAAGACTCGGAATCCGGTGAAGACTGCTCTACAAAGGACCAAACCGCAGAACCTCTGTGACACTTCACAGAGCCTCTGCGGTCTTCAATAGAGACTTCAAAGATATTTATAATATCTTGCTACTGTTCCTGGACCTGTTCATCAACTTGCATGGCAACGTACCCTGTCCAACTTCAACGTGTCAAACTCTGAGTGGACTCAATAGGGCATAGTACATAATAGACGTCTGCTGCATTAAATGCAATACAACACATCCAACTGTTCATGCCATCCTTCCAACTATTCATACCGTCCATTCTGAATAGTACCTTATGCTTTATGGTCCCCTTAGAGTAGTATATAAGGAAGACTCATGTTGTGTTCTTCCTAATCAATGATCGAGAATCAAGAGATAAAAACATCAAGAACACATAGCTTATATACTTTAAGAGTCATATCTGTTTTGAAGCTTTGCTTACTCACTGTTCTTGAATCTGTTCTTGATATATATATATATATATATATATATATATATATATATATATATATATATATATATATATTCAGTAAACTTTGAGATATTATTTCCTGTTCACTGTTTATTTATATTGTGTTCTAAATCTATCAAACATATCTGTTAGTTATTCAAATACGCTTCCGCATCATACTTAAACTTGAACTAATAGATCTGATAATCTTGTTTAAACAAAACGGGAACCAACAGCTGTTCGTCCACAAACTTCGCCCGATCGAGCCAACCTTTTGCCTTGGTATTTACAACCTCGACCCCGAATACCAACGGTGTTATATACTTGCAATGCAGCGGTGCCTTCCAGTCAGTCAAGTCAGAACAAAGCATCAGATCATAGAGGTTCTTAACATCCATTCACGCCGCATCATGAGGATCGTCTATCCAGTCTTCACCGTTCGCCGCGAAGATGGTAATGAATGGAGATTCTCTGAAGCCGACTTCAAGAACCTCTGACCGCTCGACTTTCTGGTATTACTGAAAGACTTACGTTCAAGAACCGTCCGACCGCTAGAGATTACAAAGGAGCTCGAAGCCGTTCGTCGACACCTGGTCCGTACTATCATGATGTCATACTTAACGGATTTTCAAATGGCTGTCGAGAACAGGGCTAAGAAAGTCAATCTGATAAAACCAAATCTAAAAGCTCCTGAACTGAAGATGTATCCCGAGAACTCTCTGCTTCTACAACCTGAATTCGGGATAGTCTACAACAACGAATAGAACAAAAAGAAGTTTCTGCGTTTCAGTCAGGTAGACAGATTTTGTGACGGCACGCTTCTAAAAGTCAGAGATGCTCTTCGAAAGATTATTCAACACGAGTCTGAGAATCCAAAGCATTCGTATGTCCCAAATCCTAATGAAACAACTGCTCGGGAAGCTTTAGAAATGATTGAAGACCGCATCGACTATTGCCGTGCTATCAGATTCTTTGAGGTTCACTTCGCGTTGCGCAAACGATACGTATTCAACTGGCAAGAGCTAGAGCACGAACTCGAACTTCAAATCAAAGGGGGAGATTGTTAGAGCAGGTTTTAATGTTGATTTAAAGTTCAAGGGTTAAACTGTATTTGATTAAAATAGAGCTTATTAGTGAACGGGCCGTGGGCTTGTTAACCACGGGCCCATTGTATTTAATGTTGATTAGCTTGGAAAACAAGCTAATCATCCTTTTACTTTCAAACACTGTATTGCAAATTCTCTCTGAAAGATTAATGAAAGGGATGACCAGTTGAAATCATTTGTTCTTATTGTTCATATATTTCGATTTCATCATAGTTGCACGGATCTGGATTCTACAAATATGCATAAAGTAAATTATAATTCCCATTTCGTATTGTGAGGAGAAATCTTGGAATAAGCATAAAGTAAATTGTAATTCTTGATTTCTATGGGAAGGTAAGAGATAGGCATAAAGTAAAAAGTGTAATCTCTACTTCCACTCCAAGAAACAGGCATAAAGTAAATTGTAATTTCTTGGACATGAGCAATGATCTCGAATATGTGATGATTCGTAGTAGGCTCTTGAACATGATGATATGACTTACTGAGTGTTAGTCATATTCATGAAATCGGGTATTTTCCCGTCATCGCAAGATGTGTATGTGTACGGTAAGAATGGTGGCAAACCAGGTTTGTTTATACACTTTGCTTACATATGGTTTTCAAAGCTTATAAAGTTTTAATTTGAAAATGGATGTTCTCACTAGGCGTAATCCTGATCTTTTCAAATTAAATTTTCTTACCAGGTACGAGCTCGGGAAAGTAACAGGAAGAGTGACGAGTGAATTCAGATATCCAAATTTTGGTGATGAAATGGAGAAGTAGCATATACGAGGATGTTTTGGTGAATGGTCTAAATAACTAGTATAATCTGATCTTAATGATTAGGATTAGATTTGCAGGTTGTTTTGATAAGTTCAAATTGTATAAATGAACCCTCATAGTTAATTCTCCATTTATGTATAAAAGTTTGGATGAGTTTATGGTTAACTTTGATAAATTTTAAGGTTTAAATTTGTCATGGTTTTTAGATGTTTTATCTTCATTCACCAGAGGTCATTTGACAGAGCTCTGGATGTCTTCTGGAAATCTTGTTCTCTGATGAGCTATCAGAGGTTTTCTGCCAGATCTCTGATGGTCTTCTGTTTGTTCTTCTGCTAAGTCTTCATCTTGATCTCTGGTGTCCTATTCTCTGACGTTCTTCTGACTTGTGATATTTTCAATACTTTTACAAAGTCATACTTGGGACTAACATTCAACCTTGAATCGACACTACTGTCTGACGATCACTTTAGTGCATACTTCATAATGTCTTGCGATGCCTTAGCTATCGGTACCGACTCCAAGCCTCCAACTCTCTATCGAGGCGAATACATCCAATGGCGAGACATGTTCATAATCTATTTAGAATCTAAGGATAACTTCAAATACATTTGGCAAGCTCTTACTGAAGTCCCACAAGAAACCCCAATGCAAGTTATTCCTGCCCAAGCCGAAGGTGGTCCTCCACAACAGGCAAAACCGAAGACGTTCGCCTTGATGACTGACGATGAAAAGAACAGATTCACTGGGGAGCAACATGCAAAGAGGTATTTGATTCAGGGTATGCTAAATGAAATCTAAACGGCCATTGATAGCTACAAGGAAACCTCCAAAGGCATGTGGGATCAAGTCGAGAAGATGATGAGCTGGAGTAAAGTGGGAATTCAATTGAAGGTCAACAACTGCATCACCCGATATGACGGGCGGAATCGATTACTCAGGTATATAGAACGATTCCCTCCTTGTTCTGAACGAGTTGTATCTGGTGAGGACAAGGAACTCCTTCGGGAAGAAATCAATCGGCTAACATCCAAACTATCTTCCTTGGCAACAGAAGTGATGCAAGAGCAAGTGAGTAAAAGTCAACTTCACGAGAAGTTTGACCAACTCCAAAAAGAAAAGGTGAATCTACCCGAACCTTCCTCGGACCCCTCAGATATATCTTCGTGTAAAGCTTTTATTGGCAAAACAACCTCTAGAAAAGGAAAAGAGTCTTAAAGAATCTTGTTGGTCCCGAAGGGTTATACAAGTTTGTAGAAGGGGAGGGGGGGGGGTTGAATACAAACACACGATTTTTACTTTCTAAATTGTTTATTGATATAAATTGTTCATATAATCAAACATTTTACAACTTGTTGCGGAACAAGATTAAGGATAAAACCTAATCTAAACAAGTTATGAGAACACTAAGTTTCTTGCACTAGAATTAAGACAGAAAGGAGATAAGAATATTAAAGATAAATATTCTAACACTAAGAGATAGAAAGAAGAAGATGGCCGAGCACTTCATTTCTGAAGTAGGGTTCTTCTTATATACTTCATGCATTAAGTGCATATCAGTACAACTTTACATGTGGCAGCAGCTGATTGGTTGCATGGTTTGACCTTTGTAGACAACCTAGTAGCCGCATGATGAACAATGTAGAATCAGAGTTGGTTGTACGATAATGGACATAAGGGATGTCCTTTCTGACATATTCGTACGGAGGTGTGCAAGGTGGTAAGACAAAAGTAACTTGTAGAGGAAGAATTCATGATCAGCGTTTGTTGAACAATACTTTATCAGCGAGTGACAAAGCTCAGCGATTGCTGAAGTCATCTACTTGATACTTCACGTTGAGTGGATATGTCTTGGCTTCACTGATATCCGCATCGGTTCATTAGTAGACTTGTCGCTGGTTCTTTGGCTTGATCTTCGACTTCAGCTTAGAACATGGTTGACGTGAACTTGTCTTCAGGGATCATAAGCAAACAACTAATACTATCAGCGGTCATCAATAAGACTGAACAGGCTCAGAGCTGTATTGATGAACAAGATCGCTGAATGTATAAATTAAAGAGCATGAGTTTCCTATCAGCGGTACTGTAGAGACATAGTACTTATCAGCGATAGTGAAACTCTAATACATATTGTCTACTTACAATTTTCACTAAGTATTTCTTAAAGAGTCATTATCAAATCACTGAGGGTTTGGATCAACAATCTCTCCCTATTTGATATTGACATAGAAACAAAGAAAATTGCTAAGTATGAAAACATAAGGATAAAAAGAACTCATAAAATATTTGTCCCTTTTACTGTTTTCTGTGATCTTTTGAGTACTGATGGAGTAATGTACATTCACTGAAAATTTTCTTTTAACTTCGGATAAGTTACAAAGGGAAGTAGAAAAATTACAAGTACAACAAATAAATTTACATGTACAAAAGATACAAGCTGATAAAGGATAGAGGAAATACAAGGAATCCTATCAGCTTATTCAGGTTCTTCCTTAACGAGAAGTTCATCAAGGGTTCTTGTAGAGGGGATCATCCAGTCAGGGACTTTTTCTCCGAGATTTCGTCTATTTTGTGCTTCAGTAAAGATCAGGGGTTTCATGAAGTGTCCGAGAAGATCTTTTCTGAATTCACACCAGTAGATAAGATCCCTGAGTTGTTCGATGAGAGTGATGGGTAGCTCAGAGGTGCGTTGAAAGCGTTCTCGTCCATCATAGTCGTGAAAGAAGATACCATAAGGTTCGCTTAAGACTTTTCCAGGGATGAAGCGTTCACCAGGGGGCAGGGAGGTGTCGAGAGCTGAGAGGTCAGGTTCAGGACCAAGTAAACCAATACCTGTTTCATTTCTGATAGGAGGGCCTGAGTCTGAAGGTATTATCTTTTTCTTTGTAGAGGCCCTTCTTTGTTGAGCTGGATTAGGAGGAGGAGGAGGAATATCCACAACAGATGAAACCAAGTCGATCTGAGAATTTATAATTTTCTCGACATGGCTTTTGTACGCCGAGCGAGATCGCTGAATGGCTATTCGCATCTCCAACCATTCAGAGAAACCATACTTCTTGATCGTAGAAGCATAGATGGTCTCCTTGGTACCATTTTATCTGACTATGTCAACTTCAACAACAGGAACTTTTATGGTCGTTCTTCCCCTGATGTTCACCTTATTGATTCTGGATGCCCGAGATCGATAGTGCAGTCTTTCTTTGCACCATTCCAAGGTAGAGTTAGATACCTTGGTCTTTTCTTCGATGATCTTCTCGGCGTCTTTCCATAATTGACGTTGGACATCAATGGGAGTCTTCTTCAGATCAGGATCCATAATTGACGTAGGCTTTATCTTGTTCTTCAGCTTTCCTTCGATCGGCGAGTTGTTTTTCAGCTTTAAGATGTTCAACGAATTCCTTCTTTGATAGTCTGATCTTAGGGTCAGGGATGACTTTGTTACGAGGAAGGATGATTCACTGATCTTCAAGCTATTTGATCATTGCATCTGTCTTTTTCTGATCTTCTTCACTTAGCGTTTGAGAAGCCAAGGAAGGTCTGTTTTTGTGAGAGAGCAGCTGTTCTTGAAGTTCTTCAGTCTCAGTGAAATCTAAGACCGGAATTATTTCATCAGCTCTTGTGGCTGGGATTATTGGAGTTACAGCAGTAGGAACTTCAGCTGGATCCTCAAGCAGGGGAGAGGACTAGCTGAAATGCAACGATCATTTAAGTAAGATCATTTGGGAAAGAAGAGATAGAGAAAGAGTGAGGGTTAAGTATTTAGAGGTTTTATTGAGAGGAGAACTGAGGTGGAGAAGGGATAGAGGAGGAATGCAGTGTAAGGGAAGAAGAGATATTGTACCTGACAAACTGGCTTTCTTTGTAGGATAGTCAGATTCCCTTCTGCAGCGAGGCCTTTGTTTTTGCCTTTGTCAGCTTCAGTTGCTGTAGGTTTTGTCTTTGTCCCCTTCCCTGATGGTTCATTTATCATAACCCCTTTTTGAGCTGGGGCTTTCTTTGGCTGGACGAAGAATTCGAAATCATCATCATCATCGTCGTCATCATCATCATTTTTAGGGGATGATGATGGTTCATCATCAGTGATGTCGACGTCTTCAACATCTTCAACTTCTTCTACAGATTCTACCTCGGCAGCATAGGGTTCGGTTACATCAGCAGCAGCTTCAGGTTGCTCATCGAGTTGCTCCTCCTCAAATTCAGAGGTAGGTTTCTCGGTTCCCTTAGGGTTTTCAACTCCCTGAGGTTTCTCGGTTGTAGTAGCAGCATTTGTTTCAGTTGTCTCCCCCTCAACATTATGGGGAAGACCTTCGTCATTCTTCTCCCCCTCTTCCACATTATGAGTGGGGGAGGTAACTGGAATATCAGCAGCAGCATCAGTGTGCATTGGGTCCATGTCTTCCAGGCCAGAGATCCCAACACAGGTTTCAATCCTACTTAATCTGTCTTCCAGGCCAGATATAGCAGGAGTGATTCTTTGAAGATCTTCTCGATCCACCTGAGTAAAATGCGAAGGAGCACAAGTAGCAGCATTCAGGCGGTCGAGGATTTGCTGAAGGAGGTCTTTGACAGTGCCAACCTCAGTCTTGACCGTAGACACCTCTCCCTTAAGAGTACCAACCTCTATCTTCAATGATGTGACTTCATTGGACAGAGTGGTGAAATTTGTGGAGAGGGTGGTGTTGGTGGAGTTGAGATTGTTGATGAAGGTGGAGTTTTCAGCAAGAGTAGTAGCAAAGGTTCCAATGCTACCATCCACCTTCTCCAGATCAGCACTGGAGGCTTTCTTTTCCACCACAGTGGACAGCGTCTTTAGAACATCTCCAGCGTTTGTAACCGCTGAAGAGTTAGCAGAGAGTGTGGTGGTGAAAGATTGCATCTTTGTTTCCAGGGCCTTCAGGGAGGTGTTGATATCTCCCAAATTAGGACCTGCAATAGTTAAAAACTTATGAACATAGGAAAGCTCAGAAGTTGGGGATTTTGATATAGGAGTGTGTATAGTTTTGTGTATACCTGCAGGCGGGTTGGTGAAGTCCTCGAAACTTCGATAACCTGAAAAGTGTTCCATGTCGTCTTCCAAAGTGCCTTGGCGCATAGAAGTGCATGCATATCCTATATTTTGATTTATCATCCCCTGTAAAGTTCCAGCTGATGTATCCTGGAGGATGATGTTTGTTGCAGAGAATGGGGGGAATACTGGTGGAGTGTCCAAAGAAATGGTGGGAGGAATAAAGGTTGAGAAGAGGGATTGGGTGCGGGGTTCAGCATTGGATCCGCTGAGAATCACTTCCGCAGTACTTAGAGGTACTGAGGGAGGTGGGATCGGTTCCAAGTTTATAACCTTAGCGTTTAGAGACGCTGAAGTTGGTATGGAAGGGGTGGCTTGTTCAGCTGTGGCAGAGCGTACCATGGAACTATCCAACGACTCTTGAGAAGAGTGAGCCGCAGAGACTTTAGTTTTCTTGGGGGTTTTCTCCTTGTTTTCTTGACCCTTTCGGAATCAAGTTGGGTAGTAGAGTGTTTCCTTTTTCGAGAAGGAGTGGAGGGTGCATCCTGGGAATCAGCAGTTGGGATTACCGCAGAGGTAGCCGCATAAGTAGAAGAAGTTGGAGGATTGAGAATAGATAAGAGTTTAGAGAGACGTACCTCGTTTGGCATGGGGGTGAACTCGAGGATCTTGGTGCCAACCTGTGAGAGCTTCAGGTCGCCCACCTTCGGGTATTTGTCCCCGAGTCCCTGTAGGAAGAGAGCGCTGAGAAATCGAGGATAAGGAACCGTCTTCTGTCTTTTGGATTCTTCGACTCTCTGAATCATGTCGTCAAAGACGATCTTGTCCCAATCGATGTGTAGGCCCTTCAGCAGTGAATACCCCATGGCCTGCTGGGGTTGAGAAGCTTGGTCAGAAGAACCAACTTTCGTTGTCATGCAGCTTATCAGGTGAGCGAAGATGAAGTTCATCTCGCTTGGCATCTTGGACTTCTTGATGGCAGTCAACTTCTTCTCAGGGAGTTCATCTCTCCCTGTGTCCCATACATACTTCATTGCATCAAAGAATGCAATGATGGTGTCTCTGTCAGTGGGGTTTTTGGGATTGGGTAGAGGGATAAAGCGTTTTTCTTTTGTGGCTGTAGGGAGGTTGAGGGCACACATGATGTTTCAAGGTGTTATCTTGGAGGTAGCATGGTCAGTATCAAAAAGGATGACTTCAATTTCCTTCTTGGGATCTTTGGTGTAGGTGATCATAGCACGTCTTGCAGTCCACCAGAACTGAGCGAGTAGGTGTTTATTTACTGGAGGAGTGACAGTCAGAGCTGTGGAGAGAGGGAAAGTTTTGAGAAAATTCACAGCATCGTATAGGTGGGTGATGTGCTTTCTCTGAGGGAAGTTGAAGAGAGCATAAGGATTGTTGCCCTGATAGTTGATTTGCTCGTATTTGAACTTAACTTGAGGAGCATGGGTGAGTGTAGTCTTTGAAGAGGCAGTAGGAGTCTGAGCTTTAGTAGGAGATGCCATTTCTGTTTAAACATGAAGATTATGAACAAAAAAGTCTTAATGAGGAAAGATTTTCCAAAATAAGATGTTTTAGGGTTTTGCACATTCCATTCAGACAAAAGATATCTTAATGGAGATTAGGGTTTTTCTTGTTTTGAATACAGATACAAGATCTAGTGAAAAATTCATGTTTTCCATTTTCCTTTTAAGAAGGGATTATGGAAAAACATATTAAGATGCAAGTTTAATATTTTTGGTTTAAACTTGAAGAACAATCTGTTTCCAGATTGTGTTCATAAAATCATGAAGAGAATATGATTTCATTTTAAGAAAGTTCTTTTGTTTGATCTTTTGAAAACAAAAATAAGATCGAAAACAAGTTTTATGCAAGGAAAATAATAGGAATATTAACCTTACGAGTGTTGAAGAAGATGAACAGTTCTTGAAGTAATAGTTTGAATGCAATAGAGATTTATTGCTTGAAGGAGATGATGTTCGCGTAAAGGTAAAAATATAAACTCTAAGGGTTTATATAGTGAGAGTAGAGAGAGAAAAACTATGAGTGGGAAAGTTTTTCATGATGACACGGACACGTTCCTTGAATTTGATTGGACAAGGAAGTCGAAACGGGCGAACGTGTCAGAGAAAATGTGCCATGACTTATCCGTTGTGATGACGTCACAAACGACCTTTCATATTTTAGGATGCCTCTGAGGTTTTTGAAAGCTCAGGGACACTTTTGAAAAACATGAAGCACTGAATAGAAATATCAGTGTTAAGTTTAGAAATTTCAAAATATCACTGAAAGGAAGAGATATTCAGCGATGCAATTTTTTTTGAAATCTTTCAGTTCTATGCGAACATCAGCGAGCAAGAGAGAACATACCTTGATATCAGCGAATCAATTTTGTTCAGAGAGAAAGTAATAGATAGGGGTATACAAGTTCATTGATATCACTGATCAATTGTGAACCGCTGAAGATTTTACTCTTCTAAGTTCAGCATTCCAAGCTCGCTGATGAGAAAGTTAAATCTTGTCTCATCAAGAGGTTTGGTAAATAGACCAGTAACTGAAAGTCAGTTGGAATAAAATGAAGTTCTATATCACCATTCATCACATGATCTCTGATAAAATGATACCTGATTTCGATGTGTTTGGTCTTTGAGTGTAGCACTGGATTATTTGCTATAGCGATGGCACTTGTGCTGTCGCAGTAGGTTGGTATTTTCGAGAGCTGAAGGTCATAGTCCAGTAGTTGATTTCTCATCCACAAGACCTGAGAACAACAGCTTCCAGCGGCTACGTACTCAGCTTCAGCGGTTGAGGTGGACACTGAGTTTTGCTTCTTACTTGTCCAACTCACCAGCTTTCCACCCAAGAGCTGACAGCCTCCTGTGGTGCTTTTCCTATCCAATTTGCAACCTGCAAAATCTCTATCTGAATAGGCGATTAGATCAAACCCCGAGTCTTTGGGATACCAAAGACCTAGGTTAGGAGTACCCTTAAGGTAACAAAAGATTCGCTTTACAGCGATCAAATGAGAATCCTTAGGTTCAGCTTGATATCGTGCACACAAACAGGTTGCGTACATAATATCAGGTCGGCTAGTTGTAAGATACAGGAGAGAGCCGATCATCCCACGGTATATCGTGACATTAACAGGTTTTCCAGAAGGATCCTTGTTTAGTGTCAGCGGCGGTGCCATAGGGGTTTTCATAGCTGAACTCTGAGTTAAATCAAATTTCTTCAGCATATCCTTAACATACTTTCCCTGATGAATGAAAGTTCCTTTTTCACTCTGTTTGATTTGAAGACCAAGGAAATATGTCAGCTCACCCATCATACTCATTTTATATTCAGCTTTCATTCTATCAGCGAAACGAGTACAAAGGTCAGGGTTAGTAGAACCAAATATAATATCATCGACATATATTTGAACAAGAATAATATGACCTTTTACTTTCCTGAAAAATAGAGTTTTGTCGATTTTACCACGCTCAAAATTTTCAATATGGAGATAAGTAGAGAGAGTGTCATACCATGCACGAGGAGCTTGCTTTAAGCCATAAAGTTCCTTATCCAGTTTATAAACATAACCTGGTGATATGCATTAATTATTTAATGCATATTAGGTCTTTTTCTTTCCAATTTGAGTCATTTTATTTCTAATATCCCTAACTTTGAGTCATTTTAATTACTTATTTTCCTTTTTATTGTTTATTGGAGCTAGAGTAGTGAATGACCTGTTTTATGATTGAGAATGGCTGATTTTGTTCATTTTGGCAGAATTGTCTTGTGCAGATCCATGCTGCAGCATGCTGCAGCACAACATGCCTGAGCTGATTATTTTTGTGGGACGTGAAGCTGATGTTTTTAGCAAGGAGACACTTTTTGAAGAAGCTTCCTGGAATATTTAAAGGCTGGAAATATTTAGTTGTAATCTCTTTTTGGAATTTCTTGTTTTTTTGACTTTTTTTGTACTAGGTTGACTAAAACTTTGGGGCCAAGTTATTGTAAGTTACTTTTATGCCCTTCCTCTTCCTTCCTATTTAAGGAGAGGTTGGGGTTAGTATTTTGGGCACCTAATTTTTGAGTGATCTAATTTCCTAGTTATTAACTCTCTTGTTATTATTCGATTTGGAGTGGAAGTATTTCGAGATTCTCTTGAGATCTTACAACATCAAGTTCTATAATTCAAGTGTTTTTGTTAACAACTCTTGTTCTTCTTGCTTTCCATCTTCTAATTCTTGAAATTTACATTCCTAGTTAATTATTATTCTTGCAATTTACATTACTAGTCATTTACTATTCTTGCAATTTACATTCCAAGTCATTTACATTTATGCAATTTAATTTACGTCATTTATTGCTTTCTTTACTTTCCGTTATGAGTAGCTAAATTTATTAGTTCGGGTGTTAAACGGAAAGGTGGGATTTTAAACCAAAGAAAGGTGGACATTGTTTTGCAATAAAAATGTTCCATCATTTCATTCAAGTTTTATAAAAACCTATGACACTTCTTGACGAATTGATCACTTGCTAAAGTGTTAAAGTGCCGTGGACTTAGAGATAAGCCACTGAATGCACGTCAGTTTGAATGATATGGGAAGTAGACTTGAGAGAGTTACTGATAAAGTGACAATTATCATCCATGTTTTTCTAAACTGATTTATTCTCGACAAGTGGTCACTAATCTAAAGTGTTAAAGTGTAGTGGACTTAGAGATAAGCCACTTGGAACACACCAACTTGAATGATATGGGAATCGGCTCGAGAGAGCGGTTTTTGATACAAAGAGATTTGGTCATCCATATATTTTGAGAACTCTATTCCCCACTATAAATAGTTGGAGACTATACCGAGAGGTGTCTAGTTGAATCTAAACAGTAGTGGGAATACCGAAGTCCGAGAGGAATACTCTCAAAATAGATGGTGGATCTAATTATGATAAAACAACCCACTAGAATTTGTGTTTAAGTCCCACCTTAAAGTTTTACACCCGTGCTTGCTTTATTATCTGTTAACAACATCAAAGTGACAATCCAAACAAAACAAATCAATCTCTTCCAATTCACCATCTGAAATCATTTCCTTCTTCTACTTTTTATTCAACTTTTTACTCCAATCTCTGTGGGACGATATCTGGTATCTTACCATTTTATTACTTGAAAGACGATATTAGATCTCATTGTATACTTGCTTTGAGGTTTGATTAGCACACGTCTGTAGGTGTATTCTAAGCACTGTCAAGTTTTTGGCGCCGTTGCCGGGGATTGGCAAGCTAAAAGTTATAAAAAGTTTTAAAAAGAATTGATTTTTCTAACACCGTTCGTTGTGAGTATAGTGTATGCCAAGGATACCACGTGGGGAATTTTTTGACTTAGATCCGGACATAGAAAGAACCTTTCGTCATAGAAGGAGAATTCAAAGAACCATAAACTCTAGGAATCTTCCCGATATGGATGCACCACCCGGATATGAAGTCAGACCACCAATACAACCAGGTAGTCCGCCAAGACCACCAATCCTAGATAACCTGAGAAGGCCGCAAAACCAGGTGAGACCACCACGGGTAGAAAATCAGGTGAGACCCCCGATCTTGGAAAATCCTTGGGCACCACCAAATCATGGAAATCCGCCGCCACTTTTTGGAAATCATCATGGTCATAAT
Organism: Saussurea involucrata; assembly: GCA_033807775.1. Taxonomy (NCBI): domain Eukaryota; kingdom Viridiplantae; phylum Streptophyta; class Magnoliopsida; order Asterales; family Asteraceae; genus Saussurea; species Saussurea involucrata. The sequence continues at coordinate 119,548,435 of CM066322.1, forward strand.
TTTCAAGAACAACAACTTAATAATCATAATGAACATGATGATGAAGAATCACATGGTGATAATGAACGACTAAATATCATTGATCTTGCAAACTCTAAAGATGGGAGAATCATGGACTATGCAGTTCCTAATTTTGAGCAATTGAACTCAGGAATTGTAAAGCCTACCATGAACACTTTACATTTTGAACCAAAACCCATCATGTTTCATATGTTGCAAGCCAATGGTCAATTTGCTGGATTACCGTCGGAGGATCCCCATTCTCATTTGAGATCTTTTATGGAGATTACCGATGTTTTTCTAATCCCTGGAGTTTCTCCTGAAGCCTTAAGGCTCACCTTGTTTCCATTTTCTCTAAGGGATAAAGCAAGAGTTTGGTTAAATTCATTAACACCAGGTTCTGTTCCATCATGGGCCGACATGGCTGAAAAGTTTTTGCGAAAATATTTTCCACCTAACCGGAATGCTAAGTCCAGAAATGAAATTTGCATGTTTAAACAAATGGACGATGAAGCAATTCCCGATGCTTGGGAAAGGTTTAAGGAATTATTAAGGAAATGCCCTCACCATGGCATTCCCTACTGTATTCAACTTGAGACATTTTACAATGGCTTGATCCCAATGCAAAACAAATGCTCGATGCGACATCAGGAGGGGCCTTTACTTCCAACACCTACAATACCGGTTATGAGATTCTTGAAAAGATTTCAACAAACAATGGACATTGGGCCGATCCAAGAGCTCCAACTCAAAAGAAAACATCTGGAATGCATGATTTAGATGCATATACTGCTTTGACAGCTCAGCTTGCTTCCATGACCAATATGCTTAAAAACATGGCTACTGGTCAAGGAACACAGCCGACTGCCACTACACCAACTCCAGTTGTCCTCTCAGTGCAATGTGTTTGTTGTAGTGGGGACCATTCTTATGAATTGTGCCCTCATAACTCTGAATCTGTGAACTATGTTCAAAATAGATCAGGATACAACTCCAACAATTACAATGCCAGTTGGAAGCAACATCCAAATTTTTCATGGACCAGTCCTAGTTTGAATCCACCTCTACCAAAGCAACAAGGGAACTCAAATTTTCAAAACCAAGCAAGCAGTTCTCAAAACCATTATCAAGGGAATAATCATCATAACAATCAAAATCAGGGTTTTCAAAACAACCAACCACCTTTTCAAAACAAAACCTCCTCACAAGCAGAACCTTCCTTGGAAGCTATGTTGAAAACTTTCATCACACAAACTAGCACTGCACTAGCCCAAACCAATGCTAATGTCAACCAAACCAATGCTGCTTTAAGAAATCTGGAGACACAGGTCAGTCAAATTGCTCTTAACCAAAATCACAGACCTGTCGGGACTTTGCCAAGTAACACTGAGGTCCCAAAATTTCCAGGAAAAGAACATGTCAAGGCTGTGACCCTTAGAAGTGGGAAGGACTTAGATGTAGCCTTAGACAAAGAGAGTGGACCAATAGTCAAGACCAATTCTGAAAAAGGCTCATTGTCTAAACCTCATGCTGCAGCATTACCTACTATTGTTGAAAACCCATTTCAAACCATAGAGGGATTAGAACCTGAGACCCCTAAGGAAAAGACAATAGAAGGTAAAGAGTCCAACCCTAAGTGTCTAATCAAAGATGGTATAACAAAAGGCATAAAAGATCCTAGTTTGAGGGTGGAGGAAGTCCACCCATCCAGCTCAACACAACCAAAGAAAGCCATAATTGAACCAATTCCTCGTTATGTTCCTTACCCTCAAAGGTTAAAGAATGATAAGGAAGAATTGCAATTCAAGAAATTTTTGGATGTGTTTAAACAATTGCATATCAACATACCCCTTGTTGAAGCAATTGAGAAAATGCCTAGTTATGCCAAGTTCCTTAAAGACATCTTAAGCAAGAAGAAAAAGTTGACTGAGTATGAAACTGTTGCCATGACTGAAGGTTGTAATGCCCTCCTAACCAACAAAATTCCCCCTAAGCTTAAAGATCCAGGGAGTTTTACCATTCCCTGTTCAATAGGTGGGAAAGAAGTTGGAAGAGCCTTGTGTGATTTAGGAGCTAGTGTCAATCTTATGCCCTTGTCCATTTTTAATAGCTTAGGCATAGGAGAGGCTAGACCCACCACCGTCACACTCATCCTAGCTGACAAAACAGTTGCATATCCCAAAGGAAAAATTGAGGATGTTTTAGTCCGGGTTGATAAGTTCATCTTTCCAGCAGACTTTATCATTTTAGACTTTGAAGCTGACCAAGATATTCCTATCCTCTTAGGAAGACCATTCTTAGCCACATGTAGAACTTTGATAGATGTCCAAAAGGGAGAGTTGACCATGAGACTCCAAGACCAAAAAGTCACATTTAACGTCTTCAATTCTTTAAAATACCCAGATTATTTGGAAGACTGTTCTAATTTAGGTGTGATTGAATCATCATGTCATGAGGAAGGAGTTAAGCAGGCCTGTAGGATAGAAGAAGTTGAGGAGGAATATGATGATGATGATGATAAGAAAATAGATGAGACTGTACCCTTACAAGTTGCCAAGTTTGAGTCTTTGGAAAATACTGAGCAAAAGAGTTTCACACCATCTGTTATATCACCACCTGACCTGGAGTTGAAACAACTCCCATCTCATTTGAAATATGCTTTTCTAAAAGATGAAAACAAATTGCCTGTTATCATTTCATCAACTCTAGAATTGCATCAAGAAAAGAAACTTGTGGAAATGTTGAAGTTGCACACAAAAGCCTTAGGATGGACCATTGCTGACCTTAAAGGGATTAGTCCCTCTATTTGTCAACATAAGATCATTCTAGAAGACAAGAACTTCACATCTGTTGAACCACAAAGAAGGCTAAACCCTGTCATGAAAGAGGTAGTGAAAAAGGAAGTGTTGAAATGGTTAGATGCAGGAATCATATTCCCAATAGCCAGTAGTTCGTGGGTTAGTCCAGTCCAATGTGTCCCAAAGAAGGGAGGGTTTACTGTTGTCCCAAATGACAAGAATGAACTTATCCCAACTAGGGTAGTGTCCGGATGGAGAATTTGCATGGACTACCGTAAACTGAACAATGCTACCCAAAAGGACCATTTTCCCTTACCTTTCATTGACCAGATGTTGGATAGGTTAGCCGGTAAGGAATATTACTGCTTTTTGGATGGATACTCCGGTTACAATCAAATAGCCATATCACCGGAGGACCAAGAAAAGACCACCTTCACTTGTCCCTATGGTACTTTTGCTTTTAGGAGAATGCCATTTGGACTTTGCAATGCACCTGCAACCTTTCAAAGATGCATGATGTCCATATTTTCTGACATGCTTGAAAAATCCATAGAAATTTTTATGGATGATTTTTCTGTATATGGTTCATCTTTTGATCAATGTTTGGAAAATTTGAAAAAGAGTCTTGAAAGGTGTGAAGAAACTGATTTGGTTCTCAATTGGGAAAAGTGTCATTTCATGGTTACAGAAGGTATTGTCCTTGGACATGTTGTTTCCAAAAGAGGGGTTGAGGTAGACAAAGCAAAAATTGAAATAGTTGAAAAACTACCTGAACCCACCACTGTTAAAGGAATCAGGAGCTTTCTTGGTCATGCTGGCTTTTATAGAAGATTCATTAAAGACTTTTCAAAAATTTCAAAACCTTTGTGTCTTCTATTACAGCATGACCACAAATTTGATTTCAATGAGGAATGCAGAAATGCATTTCACACTTTAAAGAAAGCTTTGATAACTGCTCCAGTGGTTATTACTCCAGATTGGGAAAAACCTTTTGAAATCATGTGTGATGCCAGTGATTGGGCTGTAGGAGCAGTCTTAGGTCAAAGAAAAGAAAAGATTTTTCATTCAATTTATTATGCAAGTAAGACTTTGAATGACGCTTAAATTAACTACACAACCACTGAGAAAGAATTATTAGCTGTTGTTTTTGCATTTGAAAAATTCAGGTCATATTTAATGGGTGCAAAAGTCATTGTTCACACGGACCATGCTGCTATCAAATATTTGATTTCAAAGAAAGATGCTAAACCAAGGTTGATAAGATGGGTTTTGTTGTTACAAGAATTTGACCTAGAGATTGTGGATAGGAAGGGAGTTGACAACCAAGTGGCACACCATTTGTCTAGGTTAGAGAAACCTAAAGAGAATAAGGGAGAAGGAGACATTGTTGAGACCTTCCCTGATGAGAGGATTCTTATGCTACAACATACTGAACCACCATGGTTTGCTGATATAGCAAATTACTTGGCTTGTGGCATAAGACCCTCTGGAATCACTGGCCAAATGTTTAAGAAATTTCTCCATGATACTAAGACTTATTTGTGGGATGACCCTTTTTTGTTTAAAATTGGTACAGATCAAGTTTTAAGAAGGTGCATTCCTGAATCTGAAGTGGCAGCAATCTTGCAGCATTGCCATCAGTCACCTTATGGAGGACATTTTGGAGGCCAACGAACAGCAGCTAAAGTACTTCAATCAGGATTCTATTGGCCAACTCTCTTCAAAGATTCCCATAATTTTGCACAAAGATGCAATGAATGTCAAAGAAGTGGCTCTATCTCCCGGAGAAATGAGATGCCACTAAATGGGATATTGGAAGTAGAGTTGTTTGATGTGTGGGGAATAGACTTCATGGGACCCTTTCCTCCATCAAACCAATACCAATACATACTGGTTGCTGTTGATTATGTATCAAAGTGGGTAGAGGCAGTAGCATGTGTTTCAAATGATGCTAAAACTGTGGTGAAATTCCTTCAGAAGCAAATATTTACAAGGTTTGGTACCCCCAGGGCACTAATTAGTGATGAGGGTACCCACTTTGTAAACCATTTGTTACAAAAAGTTCTTGAAAAGTATAACATTCACCATAGGATTGCTACTGCATACCATCCACAAACCAATGGGTTGGCTGAGCTCTCTAATAGAGAAATAAAGGGAATTTTGGAAAAGGTTGTCAAGCCAAACAGAAAAGATTGGGCCTTACATTTAGATGATGCTTTATGGGCATACCGGACTGCTTTTAAAACACCAATTGGTATGTCTCCATATAAGCTAGTCTTTGGAAAAGCTTGTCACCTCCCTTTAGAGCTTGAACACAAATCATTTTGGGCTATCAAAGAATTAAATATGTGTTTAAATGATGCTGGAACCAAAAGAAAACTGCAACTCTGTGAATTGGAGGAACATAGGAACATGTCCTATGAAAATGCCAAACTCTATAAAGAGAAAACCAAAAAATGGCATGACAAAAGAATCCTTCACAGAGATCTGAAAGCTGGTCAGCAAGTCCTCTTGTTTAACTCTAGGTTGAAGCTTTTCCCTGGAAAACTGAAATCTAGATGGTCTGGGCCTTTTGTTATTCATCATGTTTACCCTTATGGTGCCATAGACCTAGTCAACCCTGAGGACAACACTGTGTTCAAAGTTAATGGACAAAGAGTCAAAGCCTACCATGATCCTGTGACCATCCCAGAGCCTAGCTCTGTGGATTTGGTCACAATGTGCTAAAAGCTTCAAAACCTTGTTTGTAAATAGTTTCTGATTATTTAAATGCTTTCTAGAATAGTTAAGTTTAATTGTGTGTTTAAGTTCGCAGCCTGAGTTAAAGATGGAAAAAGGGAAGGTCATGCTGCAGCATGCCTACAACATGAAACCCTAATTTTGGAAAAGGCAGTGTTCGAGAAATGGGCGGGAGAATCAAAATCTTGGAGAAAAATGTTTTTTTTTAAGGTACGAGGTTGTACCAAAGCACTGTTCATAAAAAAAGGTGATGTTCAGTCTACTTTTAGAAAGTGATGGTTTGTGTACTAACCCGTAATGATCAGGTCTATTTTTAAATTAAAACCCATTTGGTTACTAATTAGTTGGTTTCTAACTAATCCTGCAACTAAATGATGTTTTTTTTTCTTTTGATAAGATCAGAATCTCTTTAAATTCCAAACAAAAACCCATTTTGTTCTTCTCACTCCCATCGCTCCCACTGCTCTCACTCTATCGTCCCTGTCGCTACACACCAAGAACCGTCACCGACCACCATTTTCTTCTCCGGTCAACTCGCAAATCGTCTCCATGGCACGAACGAAACAAGCCGCAAGGAGGGACCCCCGTGATTTTGTTGCTCAACAGACCCTTCGTCAACAGACCACGGCTCGACCACCGTCACCACCGTGAAACCCTCGCGCCGAGCTCTCCTCACCTCCGACGAAACCTGCAACATCCGAGCAGTCCACCACCACTCCTATCGCTCGAAATGATCCAAATGAAGAACCTCCGGTCAACCGATCAGAGCCAAAAGAGGTAACCCCTGATCCCTATTTATGTTCTATCTCTGATGAAGGAGAAGAAATTCCTAACACTACAGAGGGCATTCCCCTCTGTTTATCACCTGAGAACGAAAGCCCTAAGAGAACAGAGAAAACCACCCAACAAAACTCTGACCCTCTGTTCGATGTAGTAGATAAATACCTAGCTCTATTGGGGGTTTCTAAAAATGTTGAGGGTATTTGCATTGAAAATACGCACACAGAGATACCAGACTTGAATATGACTGCTAACCCTTTTGAGTTTGAAAATGACCTGACCCCTGTGGTTAGGAAGTCCAAAGAGAAAAAGGGCAAGGCTAAAAAGAAGAGAAAGGTTAGTGAGAGAGATGACTGTGGGGAGGGAACATCTAGACAAAAACCAGGAAGGAACTAGGAGCACCACCAACCTGGTTGCAGCACTCTTGCAACTTGGAACCACATCAAAACCCAAACCCAAAAGACCAACCTCTGGACCCATCCCAAGACCGAACACTTCGCACCAAGGATTAAGTTCGACTGAGGCCTGGGAAATGTTTCAAAAGTTCAAAACTAAGATTGGATTGGTAGATAAGGGATTCCATCCACAAAGTATAAGTGAATACGCCTTTATTAGGACTGTGGTTGAGAAACAGGGGATTGAGAAACTGTGTGAGGTACCTATGTCCTATAATTTAACACTGCTGCGTGAGTTCTATGCTGAAGTAGCCACAACCGATTCAAATCAGATTAAGATACGAGGGACAAAGTTTGTACTTTCTGCGAAAAAAATAAACAGGTTTTATGGTTTGACCCCTCCCAAAAAGACTGATTTTGATGAAATGCTTGCTACAGCATCTGAGGACACATTAGTTGAGGTTGCACAAGCTTTAGGAGAACCTGATACCCAATGGGAACCCCATGCCAATTTCAAAGTCAGAAAGTTTAAAGCCTGTAATCTTAAGGCTGATGCTAATGTATGGATAAATTTTCTGAGGCATTCTATTTCACCCACAACCCATGACAGTTCTGTGTCTGTGGAGAGGATGTTCTTGTTGTTTTGTCTTATGCAGGGAAAGTCCATCTACTTTGGAAAGGTTATGCTCAACAGTTTGAAAGGAGTGCTGGGAATGCAAGGGGAAAGCTATACTTCCCTAGTTTGATTACACAGCTGTTAGCCGAAAGAGGAGTACCCCAGTACACTGATGATCAAATCATCAGGAAGACTGGTGGCACATGGCAGATCGACCTGATGTCTGTTTCTAGGCTTAGGGAAAGAAAGGAGAAGGGACTGTCCAACAAAGGAATGAATGTCATGATCACTGAGTTGATGGAGAAGCAAAAGGAGGACTTTCTTAAGACAATTGAGAAAGAAGGGAAAAAGAGCAGGGAGGAACTAAAGAAAGTGAAGACTGGTCTGATTGGGAAATTCAAGAAGAGGGCCAAGAAGATGAGAGCTCAACTCAAGGAGTTGAAGGCAGAAAACATGGCTTTAAAGGAGAAAATGGCTGAACAAGCCAGTGCTGCAGCAATTCCACCGCATGACACACAGCCTACTCCTCAGGAGTAGGACAGGTCCATTCACATCCCTTTAGCTCCAAAATTTTCTGTTTCTTTTACACTTTTTGAGTCTGGGATTGTCTTTATATTTTTAGATTTTATTTTCTTGCAAGATGAGCATATGTGATAGTTATAAGCAAGCATACATAGCCACAGTAATTTCTAAAGTCACAATCCCTAATCTAATGGTGTAGTTCTTGCTAGAACTAGCATCATTTTACTTGGGAACATACTTTGATCCACATCTCACAAATCTAAGAAGTGATTAAGGCCATCATTTGTTTCTCTAAATGAGCCACTTGCATCCACCCATACACTTTACAAGTTTATAACAATGAGGACATTGTTGAGTCCTAGTTTGAGGGTGGGATGTCCATCATGGAAAGAAAACATACAGAAAGAAGTCATAAAAAGAGCATAGCTTTTCAAAGTTGCCATGAGTGGACCATAAGCACAAAAAAAGTCCCATAGGGGCTAAGTGCATTGCTTTCAACACAAAAGAGCACAAAAGTGCCAAAAAAATCATATATGTTGAAGCAAAGAGAGGAAAAAGGCAAAGTGAGACAAAATGCGCCAAAAAGAGTGAACCTTTCATTTCAAAGTCCTTTTGATCTTAGATGTGAGATTTGTAGAGCATAACAAAGAGACAATGTTGCTAGCTGTTGATCCAAACCCTCAGTGATTTGATAATGACCCTCTCTTATATACTTAGTGAAAATTGTAAGTAAACAATATGTATCAGAGTTTCACTATCGCTGATAAGTACTAAGATCTTCCAGTACCGCTGATAGGAACTCTCGCTTTTTAGATTAAACATTCAGCGAACACTGTTCACCATAAATGCTCTGAGTCTGTTCAGTCATTATGATGATCGCTGATAAGTTAGTTGTTTACTTATGATCCCTGAAGACAAGTTTCACGTCAACAAAGGTTCTACACTGAAGTCAAAGATCAAGCTCAAGAACCAGCGACAAGTCTCCTAATGAACTGATGCGGATCAACGAAGACTCAGATTTGTCCACTCAACGTGAAGTATCAAGTACAAGACTTCAGCTATCGCTTAACTTTATCATCTGCTGAATAGTAAATGATAATCGCTGAATCAACGAAAGCTGATCATGAAGTCCTCCGTACGAAGTACTTTTGTCTTAACCACCCTTGCACGCCTCCGTACGAAATGTCAGGAAAGAACCTCCGAATATCTGAAATCGTACAACCACTCTGATACTACACTGTTCATCCTTACGGCTACTAAGGTTGTCAACCAAGGTCAATGACATGCAACCAACCAGCTGATGACACGTGTAAAGTATATACTGACTTGCATTAAATGCATGCAGTATATAAAGAGATGAACTCACTTCATTTTGAAGTAACTTGCTAACTCTGGACAAGTTCATATCTCTTATCTCAAGATAGGTTATTATTAGTAATTTCCTTATCTTTCTTAGTGCAAGAAACCTTAGTGTTCCAACTTGTTTAGATTTAGGTTTATCCTTAATCTTGTCTCCGCAACAAGCTGTAAATTGTTAATGATTTATCAATAAACAATTTAGAAAAGTAAAATCTGTGTGTTTGTATTCAACCCCCCCTTCTACAAACTTGTATAGGCCTTTCGGGACCAACAAGTGGTATCAGAGCGGATTTGTTTAATCTCATAAACAAGATCTAATCTAAGATATTTCTCTTCCTTGCTATTATCTGAAAATGGCCTCTCACACAAACACAAATTATATAGACAATGGTTCTCTTGCAAAACCCCCTAGATTTTCCAGAGACAACTTCAACTTGTGGAAAAATAGGATGACACTCTTCTTAGAAGGTGTAGACCCTACTATACCTTACTATCTTGAGAACGGCCCACACATCCCTGTAACAATTGATCCTTTAGTTCCAGCCACTGCAAATAGACCTGCTATTCCAGAAAGGCTGATTCCTAAAGAAATCCATCAGTGGACCGATGAAGATAAGAAAAAAATGGCTATAGATACAAAAGCCAGATCCATACTATCCATGGCCCTTCCTGACGAAGTCTACCATTCCGTCATGAACCTGAAGTCATCAAAAGCCATGTGGGACACAATATGTGTTCAGTATGAAGGAACGTCTGAAGTCCAGGACTCAAGAAAGATCAACCTGGTAAGACATTACGAAAGCTTCATTTCTGGTAAGAATGAAACTCTCTCTGAAGTTCACCAACGTTTTAATTGTTTAATTATTGATCTGAAAACTGTTGGTAAGGAATATTCTAACTTTGAAGTGCTGACAAAGTTTCTAGAATGTTTACCTGAAAGCTGGGACAATTATTCCATGTGTCTCAAGCTATCAAAGGATCTAAGATCAATGACCCTTGCTACCTTATATGGCACATTGCTGAATCATGAGCAATCTAGCCATCTTAAGAAGAATCTTGTAAAAGATTCCAAAAGCACCCCTGTTGCTTTAATCTCAGAGGAACCTTCTACTCAGCGACCTTCGGTCACTATCACTGAGTTAGAGAGTAACTCTGAAAGGTCATCAGATTCTGATTTTTCAGATGATGATGAATCCTTGGCTCTCCTAACTAAAAAGTTCAGGAGATTCGCCAAGAAGAAAATGTTTAGAAAGAACAAACCTCTTTCCATAACTGAGAAGCCTAAATCATCAGCTTTTGTTGATAAGGCTACTGCTACTTGTTTCAACTGCGAAAAGACAGGTCATTTCGCTAATGAGTGCAGGTCAAAGAAAATCATGAGACCTTCAGCTTTCATAAAGAAATCCTTTGTTCCAAGGAATAAAGATGACAAATACTCAAAGCTGAAGGAGAAGTATGCAAAGCTGAAAAGCTTTAAGAAGAAAGGAAAAGGCTTGATGGCTGACTATGATTGGGCTGCTTCTGATGAAGAAGCCTCATCATCTGATTCTGAAGATGATGAAGCAAATCAATGTCTCATGGCCAAGATTGAAGAAGAGGAAGAAAGTTCAGACATTCCCTCCACTTCAACATCTGCCATTCAGGTATCACCTTCTTTCTTTACCAATATTGCAAATATTGATGAAGCTGATAGTCTCCGTAAGATCGATCTCTTGACTAGAAGTTTATACGAAGCCATGAACGGCAAAACTGTGGTTGAAAACCAAAATCTTGATCTCGCTGAAAAGCTTAAAAACTGCCACCTTCAAATAGAAAAGCTTTCTAAAATTGAAGATGATTTTAAAGATCAAGTCTATTTAAATCAGCTAGTCAAAATCGAACGAGCAGAAGCTATCGCTGCATTAAAAGCTGAACAAGCTACTGTTGAAGGATGGTGTAATTCTTCAACAAAGATCACTGAGATAATTAAGGCTCAGATTCCTCTGAGTAATAAACGTGGTCTGGGTTATAAATATGATACTCCAAAACCAACCACTGAACGTTCAATGCTTAAATTTGGAACGTTCGTATCCTCAGTCGCTGACACTTCATCATCTCAGTGCTCCTCGTCCATTACACCAATCCCTGAGGAAACTCCTACCTCCTCAAAAGGTAAGGAGAAAATGGTTTATTCAAAACCTACCTCTGTCTCTAAAGACAAAGGTAAAGGAATTGTTATTTATCAAAATCCTCAGAAGGGTACCTTAGTACCAAAGCTGAATGCTTCTAAATCCTCAGTGACCTACCCCTCTGGATCTAGAAAGCTGATCTCTGGATCTATTCAGCGATCTACTCCTAGACTCAGAGTGGATATCCTTGGTAAGAAATCTGAAGAACTGAATGTTCGTCCCATTTCTAAAGCCAATAGTTTACTTGGTGCTGGCACTTCTAATTCAAAATTAAAAGCTCAGCATACAAATGGTCCCAGAACTACTTTTAGTTATATGAAATGTTATCACTGTGGACTTACCGATCATATTGCTAGTAAGTGCCCCACAGCCACCAAAGCTGAAAAGATAGCTAAGGTGAAGATTGCCCCCAAGGAAAAGAAGACCAACCCTGGTGCAAATCAGGTCAAGGTGACTCCTACCACTGAGGTTAAGAAATTAACCAAAGTGAAGAAAGACAAAGCTGAATCTTCAAATGCTGCGAAGACCGCTGAACCTTCCATTCCAATTACTTCCACTGACAAACGTGTATACATGGTTAAGTGGGTACCCAAGCAAAACTAATCTTCCTTTGTAAATGCAGGTTAAGAAGGGTATCTGGTATCTCGATAGCGGATGCTCTAGACACATGACTGGAAACAAAAACCTGCTCGCTGAATACAAAGAAGAGAAGGGTCCATCTGTGACTTTCGGTGGAAATGGAAAAGGACACACCCGAGGGTATGGTGTACTTTCAAATGGTACAACCTCCTTCAGAAGAGTCGCATATGTTGAAGGGCTGAAGCATAATCTTCCGAGCATCAGTCTGCTTTGCGACATGGTAACAAAGTGATTTTCACTAAGGAATCCTGCTTTGTCTCTGACAAAAAGGAGAAGATAGCTCTCAGCGGTTATCGTTTGGAAAATGTTTATGTAATAAACATGGACTCAACAACCACTGAGAACTCCTGTTTCTTCTCAAAGGCATCTTCTGATGTCAACTGGCTATGGCACAAGAGGCTCTCACATCTAAATTTCAAGACACTGAATACTCTTTCCTCCAAAGAGTTAGTCACTGGTCTACCTCAGCATTCATACGCCAAAGAGTCTTTATGTTCAGCGTGTGAAAAAGGGAAGCAGACCAAGGCAAGCTTCAAGTCAAAGCAAGTCTCCTCAGTGTCATCTCCTCTACAACTACTCCATATGGATTTGTTTGGCCCCGTTAACAAACAATCCATCGCTGGAAAGAAATATACGCTGGTCATAGTTGATGAATTCTCTCGTTACACATGGGTAATGTTTCTCCGTTCTAAGAGTGACACCCCTGAAGAACTCATCACCTTTGTTCTGAAGATGGAAACTCTGAACAATATGACTGTTCGCTCAATAAGGAGTGATCATGGAACTGAATTCAAAAACAGTTCTCTTGATTCCTTCCTTGAGAGTAAGGGTATTTCTCACAACTTTTCGTCAGTGAGAACACCGCAACAAAATGGAGTCGCTGAAATAAGAAATAGAATAATTATTGAAGTTGCACGTTCAATGCTCAGTGATTCTCACCTTCCTACTCAATTTTGGGCAGAAGCTGTCAACACTGCTTGTTTTACGCAAAACAGGTCGCTGATAGTCAAAAGATTCAAAAAGACAGCCTATGAACTTTTTCATGGGAGAAAGCCTTCAATCAGCTTTCTTCACATCTTTGGATGTCAGTGTTTCATACTGAACAACAGAGATGCCCTTGGAAAGTTTGATCCTAAGGCTGATGATGGAATCTTTCTTGGATACTCCTCAGTCTCCAAAGCCTTCAGAGTCTTCAACCGTAGAAGACAAACTGTAGAAGAAACTATTCACGTCACGTTTGACGAATCCCGTTCAGCGAACTCTAAACCGAACGCTGATACAGAAGAACTGAATCAATGGATGTTTTCTCATCTTGGTGATTCAGAAGATATTCTCACTCCTCATGCTCATCCAGTAGAAGATGATAGTCCCACTATCATTCCAAATATGCAGAATAGTGAAGCTGAGAATCCTGGAGGTGTATTCTAAGCACTGTCACCTGGACGCTTAGGATCTGAGAATCCTGGAGGTTGTTCCACGTAGACTTCTTCATTCAGCATTCCATTGAGGAATGCTGACTTAACATCCATTTGATAAACTTTGAAGTCTTTGTGTACAGCGTAAGCTAAGAATAGACGAATAGATTCGAGTCTTGCCACTAGGGCGAATGTTTCGTCGTAATCTATACCTTCCTCTTGTCTATATCCCTGAGCAACAAGACGGTCCTTGTTGCGGGTTACAGTTCCATGTTCATCCAACTTGTTTCGATAGACCAATTTAGTGCCTATCACTGACTTGTCAGATGGTCTTGGAATGAGATTCCAAACTTTGTTTCTTTCAAATTCTGTCAGCTCTTCTTGCATAGCGCTGACCCAATTTGGATCTCTGAGGGCATCATCTGTTTTCTTTGGTTCAATCAGAGAAATAAAGTTAACGAATAAACAAATATTACCTGCACTTCGTCGAGTCTGAACACCAGCGTTTGGATCACCAAAAATTTGATTAATTGGATGATTTATAGTCCATCGCTGACCCGGAGCATAAGTCGCTGACTCAACCTGAACTTCTGGAGGAGCTGAAGATGAGGGTTCAACAACTTCTGGTGTATCATCCAAGAGAGGACGAGGTTCAGATGTCATTTCATTCATTGATTGCTGAGAAGTAGATGGTATGTCTGAGAAAGAAGGTTCAGAAGCAGGCATAGTGTTAATAAGAACAGCTGTGACCCATGATGTTTCAGCTTCACTATTCTGCTTGCTTGGGATGATAGTAGGATCATCATCTTCAGCGGGATGAGTATTTGATGGAGGAGTAGGAATGTCTTCTGAATCACCAAGATGAGAAAACATCCATTGATTCAGTTCTTCAGTATCAACAGAAGGTCTAGAGTTCGGTGAACGGGATTCGTCAAAAGTGACGTAGAAACTGAGGAGTATCCAAGAAAAATTCCATCATCAACCTTAGGATCAAACTTTCCAAGGGCATCTCTGTTGTTCAGTATGAAACACTGACATCCAAAGATGTGAAGAAAGCTAATTGAAGGATTTCTCCCATGAAAAAGTTCATAGGCTGTTTTCTTGAATCTATTGACTATCAGTGACCTGTTATGAGTAAAACAAGCAGTGTTGACAGTTTCTGCCTAAAACTGAGTAGGTAGATGAGAATCGTAGAGCATTGAACGTGCAGCTTCGATGATAGTTCGATTTCTTCTTTCAGCGACTCCATTTTGTTGCGGTGTTCTCACTGAGGAAAAGTTGTGAGAAATACCCTTACTTTCAAAGAAGGAATCAAGGGAACTGTTTTTGAATTCAGTCCCGTGATCACTCCTTATTGAGCGAACGGTCATGTTGTTCAGGACTTCCATTTTTCTGACAAAAGTTATGAGTTCTTCAGGGGTGTCACTCTTAGAACGGAGAAACATTACCCAGGAATAGAGAGAGAATTCATCAACTATGACCAAAGTATATTTCTTTCCAACGATGGATTGTTTCTTAATAGGGCCGAACAAATCCATATGGAGAAGTTGTAGAGAAGATGACACTGAGGAAACTTGCTTAGATTTGAAGCTTGCTTTAGTTTGTTTCCCTTTTTCACACGCTGAACAAAAGGACTCCTTAGCGTATGATTATTGAGGTAAACCAGTAACCAACTCTTTAGAAGAAAGAGTATTCAGTGTCTTGAAGTTTAGATGAGAGAGCATCTTATGCCATAGCCAGTTGGCATCAGATGAGGCTTTTGAGAAGAAACAAGAGTTCTCAGTGGTTGTAGAGTCCATGTTTATAACGTAAACATTTGTATATATATTTATATATATTTATTTTGATGATTACAAACACACCGCATTATTATTTGTCTAACAATTTAATCCAAGTGTGCAGTTGTTGAAGAACACGAAGATTTAATCTGAAGGGGGTTCAAGACGGAAGTGTTTACGTCGTCATTATTGTTTATAACTAATAATGATAAACACCCTAAAATAATATACCACTTGGATATTTCTAAAAACCCAACAATTAATTTTAATAAGGTTTTAAGAAGATCCAGCAGATTTGGTTGCAGTCCTGGAAGCTGTCTTTTCTGACGGCGGTATACCGTGGAGAATACCCGGTATACCGCGGATACACTTTTGGCGGTATACCGCGGGTGTTCAGCCGGTATACCGCGGCAGGTCGTGTGCTTTTCTGATTGGTTGAAAGAACCTTTTCCTGACGGCGGTATACCGCGAGACCCAGCCGGTATACCGCGGGTACGTTTTTCCTGTCAACTTTGCATGTAGCCGTTGGTGTGTCAGCGTACTCTTTCTGACCGCGGTATACCGCGGTGTGCAAGGCGGTATACCGCCAGGTCATGTGACCGTTGGAAGTCTTCATGCTATATAATGATGCATGCTGGAGAAGAGAATAAAAAGACCTTAGACCAGACCACACAACACAACAAGATCAACAGCTTACTCATCTGATCACTCTCACTTACTCAACATATATATATTTTATAAAACCTTTTTTTATAAAATATCCAAGTGTGATTATTATACAAGAGTGATTACCCATTGTGAGTTATACTCCTCTTGTAAGTATTTGAATAACGGGTGTGTGATCCTGTTTATCTCATAGCAGAGGCTTGAGAAACTATTACAAATTCCTTTGTATTTGGTTTGTGTTCTACCGTAAAGAATACATTTATTGGATCGTGTCGAGAAGTGTCTCGGCTGCTGGTTTATCACAGTTGGTGGTAAATCAGTAAATCTCCGTGTCAAGTATCTCTAACCTTTATCTCTTTATTTATTCCGCTGTGCATTTTAATTATATCTGTTTATATAATTGTTGTATATTTATTATTTCTATACTCTGATTTATTTATACTGTTTCAGTACTGTATTTATTTATAAAAGAATTTTTTGAAAGTAAAAGATTTTAAATACAACCTTACCCCCCCTTAGGTTGTCTAACATTTGGTATCAGAGCGGGGCTTTCAAAAATTTTCTGTTTAAATTTTTAAAGTCGTTTCTTTAATTTTTTTTAAATGGCTCAACAAACTAATTTTGTGTTCTCTAAAACTCCTTTGATAGATACTGAAAAGTTTGGCATTTGGGCCGAGCTATTTGAATGTCACGTTCGTGGCAAAAGTCAAAAAATTTGGGATATTATAGAAAATGGGAATTTTAACCCTACTATTATAAAAAATAATGTTATTGTTGATAAACCTGTTAAGGACTGGACTCCCGCTGAAGAATCTCTTTTTTGTTTAAATTTTGAGGCTAAAAATATATTATATGCTGCTTTAACTTCCGATGAAATAGAAAGAGTATATACCTGTAAAACTGCTAATCAAATCTGGCAAAGCTTGAGTGACACTCATCGTGGAAATACTCAAGTTAAAAGTTCTAAAATAAACATTTTAGTTCATGATTATGAATTATTTGAAATGTCAAAAGATGAGTCAATCGACTCAATGTTTAAACGTTTTAACCTCATTATGACTACTTTGAAGGGATTAGGTCGTACTTATCCTAATGAGGATTATGTAAGGAAAATTCTTCGAGCACTTCCTTCGGAGTGGATGGCAAAAATCACATCATTGGAAGACTCCCGAGATCTCGCAACTATGAAGCTCGATGATCTCATCGGCAATCTTAAAGTGCACGAAATCGCACTAAAAAGAAATCAAGTCCGGGAGCAAGTCAAAAAGAAATCCATCGCTCTCAAGGTCATTGCCTCAAAAGAAAAGGAAGAGGAGGAAGATGCAAGTTCATCCGATGATGAACCCGAAAATCTTGACGATTTAGTCAAGTTGGTAAGAAAACTTTCTAAACTTCTATCTAACAAAAAGTTTGCCAATATTGATAGGTTTCAAGAAAATGGAGACTACCGTCGTGGTGGTAAAAACCAAAGTCGCAACGTCCATAAAAGTGAAGACAAATATGACGAATCTAGCGACGATGAAAAAGCAAATAAAAAGAAAGGCTTTTGCTATGTGTGTGGCGACAAGGATCACTATGCGAGTGTTTGTCCGAAACGAGCAAAACAAATCAACACACCAAAAGCTTTAATTGGAGGCGCGTTGAGCGCAAGCATAAATGAGGCCAAAAATTTTTGTTTCATGGCCGACCATGACAATGAGGTATCTTCATCATATTCTCCTAAAAATAATTGTGATAGTAATTATAGTGATAATTATTATAGTGACGATGAAAATAATCTTGACGAATTATATAAATCATTTCATGATATGGCCGCTCTCGCAAATAAATATAAAGATGAAATTTCTAATTTAAAAGAAACCGTATCTGTATATAAAAAGGAAATAGATGACGGTAAACAAAAGTCTGCTCATTATTTAGATGTTATCACTAAATTAGAAAATAAATTAAGTGAAAAAGATATTTGTAAATCTTGTGTTATTTTAAATGATAAAATTGCATGCTTAAATAAAAAGACACATGAAGATATTATATGTGCAAAATGCGAGATTCTTGAAAATGAAATTGCATGTTTAAATGCTAAATGTAAATCGCATGAGAGAAATGACTTATTAGCAAATGCTTTTAATAGTAGCAATGATAAAGTGCTTAAAATGCTAAATATGCCTAATCGTATAAATTGTCGTAAAGGCATTGGTTCCGATACATGTGTTGATAAATGTTCGTGTAAACCCATTAAAAGATTTTTTGCATCTCCTAAAGTTGATACGAGAAAACCTCCATATATGTCAAAAATAAAAAATATGAATTATGGGAGGAAACCGTATGCTCGTATGTATAATAGTAATTTTTCTAGACCAAAGAATAATGTAAATTTGCATGCTTCATTTTACGTCTATGATAAATACGATCGTAAAATAAAAATGGTTAGAAAATGGATTCCGAAAGGAATGTTTAATGTTGACAATCCCGGTGGGATGCGTTTGTGGTTTTAAACCATTTATATGGCTTTGTATGTTTGTCGTGTTTGTTTTATGTCGACAACATATTTCTTGCAGTTTATGTTTTTATACTAACTGTTAAAAGGACCCATAAGAAAAGGGTACCACGAAATATTTTCTTTGCCTTTTGTAGGTGTTTCCTGGCGAGGATATAATACGTGGTTACCTGCCGAGGTTATAATACGTGGTTTCCTGGCGAGGATATAATACGTGGTTACCTGCCGAGGTTATAATACGTGGTTACCTGCCGAGGTTATAATACGTGGTTACCTGCCGAGGTTATAATACGTGGTTACCTGCCGAGGTTATAATACGTGGTTACCTGCCGAGGTTATAATACGTGGTTACCTGCCGAGGTTATAATACGTGGTTACCTGACGAGGTCATAATACGTGGTGATTTTTTTTATCACATAAAATTAACCGAATATTGAAGCCTTAAGATCCGTTTTGGTGCAAGTGTTTCGTATCGGTTTGTATATCTTTGTCTCTATTGCTTTTTGCATTTTATTTTATCCCTCGAATTTTATAAAATCAAATTGATATCGTTATTAATTTGAGGGGGAGCGTTTTAGCTCTTTTACCCATGAGTTTATGCTCTCTCAATTATATGCATATTTTGAGGGGGAGCATCTCTCGAGGGGGAGCATACCGTCTTTCTTAACCCTTTTTTGCTTCGACAAACGGGGGAGAGAAACCGCATATGCTCATGCTTAGCGGTTGTGTTTGTCATCATCAAAAAGGGGGAGATTGTTGGTGCAAGTGTACCACATCTCTATATATTTATATATATTTATTTTGATGATTACAAACACACCGCATTATTATTTGTCTAACAATTTAATCCAAGTGTGCAGTTGTTGAAGAACACGAAGATTTAATCTGAAGGGGGTTCAAGACGGAAGTGTTTACGTCGTCATTATTGTTTATAACTAATAATGATAAACACCCTAAAATAATATACCACTTGGATATTTCTAAAAACCCAACAATTAATTTTAATAAGGTTTTAAGAAGATCCAGCAGATTTGGTTGCAGTCCTGGAAGCTGTCTTTTCTGACGGCGGTATACCGTGGAGAATACCCGGTATACCGCGGATACACTTTTGGCGGTATACCGCGGGTGTTCAGCCGGTATACCGCGGCAGGTCGTGTGCTTTTCTGATTGGTTGAAAGAACCTTTTCCTGACGGCGGTATACCGCGAGACCCAGCCGGTATACCGCGGGTACGTTTTTCCTGTCAACTTTGCATGTAGCCGTTGGTGTGTCAGCGTACTCTTTCTGACCGCGGTATACCGCGGTGTGCAAGGCGGTATACCGCCAGGTCATGTGACCGTTGGAAGTCTTCATGCTATATAATGATGCATGCTGGAGAAGAGAATAAAAAGACCTTAGACCAGACCACACAACACAACAAGATCAACAGCTTACTCATCTGATCACTCTCACTTACTCAACATATATATATTTTATAAAACCTTTTTTTATAAAATATCCAAGTGTGATTATTATACAAGAGTGATTACCCATTGTGAGTTATACTCCTCTTGTAAGTATTTGAATAACGGGTGTGTGATCCTGTTTATCTCATAGCAGAGGCTTGAGAAACTATTACAAATTCCTTTGTATTTGGTTTGTGTTCTACCGTAAAGAATACATTTATTGGATCGTGTCGAGAAGTGTCTCGGCTGCTGGTTTATCACAGTTGGTGGTAAATCAGTAAATCTCCGTGTCAAGTATCTCTAACCTTTATCTCTTTATTTATTCCGCTGTGCATTTTAATTATATCTGTTTATATAATTGTTGTATATTTATTATTTCTATACTCTGATTTATTTATACTGTTTCAGTACTGTATTTATTTATAAAAGAATTTTTTGAAAGTAAAAGATTTTAAATACAACCATACCCCCCCTTAGGTTGTCTAACAACATTTTCCATACGGTATCCGCTGAGAGCTATCTTCTCCTTTTTGTCAGTGACAAAGCAGGATTCCTTAGTGAAAATCACTTTGTTATCCTTGTCACACACCTGACTGATGCTAAGAAGATTATGCTTCAGTCCTTCAACATATGCGACTCTTCTGAAGGTTGTTGTACCACTAGAGAGTACACCAAACCCTCGGGTATGGGCTTTTCCATTTCCACCGAAGGTCACTGAGGGACCCTACTCTTCCTTGTACTCAGTGAGCAGGTTTTTCTTTCCAGTCATGTGTCTAGAGCATCCGCTATCAAGATACTAGATACCTTTTCGAACCTGCAAACAAAGGAAGGTTAGTTTGACTTGGGCACCCATTTAACCATGGGCCCACACTTGTCAGTGGATGTAGAGGAAGTGGAAGGTTTATCAATCTTCGCAGCACTTAAAGATTCAGCTTCAGAACTTGTCTTCACCTTGGTTAATTTCTTAACCTCAGTGGTCTTCTTTGTCTTGGGGGCATTAATCTTCACCTTAGCTAATTTTTCAGCTTTGGTGGCTGTGGGGCACTTACTAGCAATGTGATCGGTAAGTCCACAGTGATAACATTTCCTATAGCTAAAAGTAGCTTTAGGACCATTTGCATGCTTAGTCGTTAATTTTAAATGAGCAGGGCCAGCACCAAGTATACCTTTGGCATTGGAAATGGGAGGAACAATCAGTTCTTCAGATTTCTTACCAATAATATCTACTCTGATTCTAGGAGTAGATCTCTAAATAAATCCAAGGATCTTATTCTTAGAAGTAGAGGGATAAGTCACTGATGCTTTAGAAGCATGCAACTTAGGTACAAAGGTACCCTTCTGAGGTTTTGGATAAACAATTTTCTCTTTACCTTTATCTTTAGTGATTAAGGTAGATTTTTCCTCAGGGATGGGAGATTTTAAAGAGGAACACTGAGAAGATGAAGTGTCAGGGATAGAGGACACAAACATTCCAAACTTAAGCATGGAATGATCAGTGGTTGGTTCTTCAGCGTCAACTTTGTAACCAAGACAACGTTTGTCACTCAGGGGAATCCGAGACTTAATTATCTCAGTGATCGTTGTTGAGGATTTACACCATCCTTCAACAGTAGCTTTTTCAGCTTTCAATGCAGCGATAGCTTCTTCGCGCTCGATTTTGACTAGTTGATTTATATGAACCTGATCTTTTAATTCTTCTTCAATTTTCTAAAGCTTTTTGATACGAGGTTTTCACACCCCGAGATCTCACCGCAAGTGTACGGGTCGAAGTCAAGTAATAGTACTTAGAGAAGTACGAGTATCGAATCACGGGGAACTAGGAACTAAGTATCACAATTACTATAATCGCTATTAACTGAACTGTCTAATTGAGAGATGGTTGGTTTTAAACTAAATACTAGCAACTAAAGTAATGAAAACATAGACGAGACAGTAAAACAACTTTGGAATTCAGATAGAGAGAAAAGTTGAGGGTTGGAAATCCTCAGGTTTTCACATGCAAACAACTAACTCACGACAATTACTAGTTAATTTCCCATTAATGAAACCAATCTTAAAAAACCACCGTTGTTCTCTTCCGAGCAACAACGGGTTTTATTCTGAAAAGGACAAGTTAAATCTCTCGATCTCAACTTACGGATTCCAAAATATATTAAGCACCAGATTTATTATGAACGAATAGATTTTATCTCTCGATTTCAACCTATGGTTCAATTACGGACTAAGACTTACTCGGTATATCTCTATCACCGATTTATCGTCTTAGGCATGCAATTCCTAAGTCTAAGTAGTAATTAATTATCTCAAAATTAGCTACTAACACAGATCAAATGTAAATTGGCCAAATTCACATAAGCATTAAACACAAAATTGCACACTTCATTAATTAAGGAAAAACTGATAAAAGTCACAAATCATCTGTTCACATGCTTAATAAACCGAATTCATTCCAACCCCCAACACGAACCGGTTAGTTCATGTCGGTGGTGGATTCAAACACACGAGAAAATAGACTGAAAGTGTATGCAAACATGATTAAGAGTAAAAGATGAAATCGTAAACGATAAGATGATAAACTCCCTTCTCTCGTGCTCGTCTCTACTTTGCGTGATGAATGTCTCTTCGATCGGCTCTCTAACGTCCCTCCAAAAGGTGTCACACGACTCTAAAAATCGCCCCTAGACTGCTCCCGTTCGTCTGCCGAAAGTTCGATACCGAATAATGACCTAAAATTCGGATTTAATAGCTGAAAAACGCGAAACAGAGCCTTACGCGACTTGCTGCGCGACTTGCAAGTCGCGTGGCAGGTCGCGCGTGTCCCTGAGGCTGCGTGGGTCGACATTTGGTTTGTGGATCGGGTCCTGGTTCGGTCGTGGGTCTTGGGCTTGACTTTTGGGCTTCCGTTGGGCTTCGTTTTCACTCGTTTTGGGCTCTTTTTAGCTTCTTTTCTCGATGATTGCTGCCTATTAGATAACCTGCACATTCCACTAGATAAACCGTAAAATACATGTCTTTTTACTTGAATACAAGCCAATCTCATTGGTTTGAAAACTGAAAATAACGCCAAAAAGTGGCGTTATCAACAACCCCAAACCGAGCGTTGCTTGTCCCCAAGCAAATTAGCGATAAAATAGAATTAAAGCACACATAAGTGAAATAATAACTGCACAATTCCCAATCGGTACCAAGTGATGCATCGGTGATTTCCCATACCCGTGAATGTCTATCTCACTCTCGCCTCATTCTTATTTCCTCCGATCTATGACCTTCCATTGGGAGTTGAACTCGTGACTGTTCCGGTTACGTTAGGGTTGTACTAGGTCCAGACATACTAGGGAAAACATTTTGCCTCGACCCTACCTCACGGGATACTCTCTTTGCACTCGAACCTAGGTTATCGCACATGTTGTCATGTTATGGAGGTTATGTACAAGAATACGCAATAATTTCATGACAACTAACATGAAAGACGCACAAGTGTCCAAACAGTTGATCTCATAAGGAATAAAGTAGCAAGATAGGGAATATCAGTAAAGGTATTCGTA
The DNA here is from genome assembly GCA_033807775.1 of Saussurea involucrata. NCBI lineage: Eukaryota > Viridiplantae > Streptophyta > Magnoliopsida > Asterales > Asteraceae > Saussurea > Saussurea involucrata. The sequence goes on from CM066322.1 coordinate 119,571,796, forward strand.
GACTCTAATCACGTTTTCCAAAAGATCATCCATGTCTTTACACGGGTTGTAACGGGGCTAAGGTTAAAACTAAGAAACGAAGGGTAAAAAGGATCAAAAATCCTTGGCGTGTCGATCATTAGCAATTCTGAATTTTTTACTTCACTTTCTATCACTTGGCCCTATTTGTCACTCTCGGAGCCATTTTGACTCACTTATTATACAGCTCTATGTGCTGTCTAAATACTGTATTTATTCTCTTTTTTTTGGGACTTCATTGGTCCTCTTTTCTATTTCTTGGGTTACATTGACCCATTTTTATTTTCATGACTGGTCTGTACTCTTTTCTGCTCTATCTCCCGTAGTTCATTACTGCTTCTGATTTACACGCTTTCGGATAAGGGTTGGCTAAGGCTTATGGCTAAAGGTTTAATGGTGGGTTTAGAAAGAAATAAAGTGAGTGTTTGGCTGCAAAGGGGGTTATGGGTACACATATAAAGGTAAAAGGGAATGATAGCTAAAAACAGGGTTAAAACAAAGCACACAATGCCTGGAATCATATCTTAAGGTCCACACGATATGGTCTACTATACCCTTACCTTATATCCCGATGGTCGTCTTTGCTACTCAATGCAATAATGTAGCGAGGTCATTCTACATTCACGACAAGGAATTCGAAACAGTGTATAAGAATTAGGTGTATGAATCCCTCGCAATGAAAAACGTCTTTTAGGCTCAAAACTCACTATCGGGTGGTCTCCACTAATGTCCCTAGTCATGTCCTTTCCCGGTCTTTCCCTAACGGTCACGTCACTATCACAAGATTCTTCCCACAATGGTCGGTCTCAATCATTCAAAACAAAATTTTTAGCAGGAAATCTACGTGCATAACTTGGGCCCGATTGGGCAACCCCAAACCTTACCCACACATTGTCCCCAATGTGCAAGTAAATTCGTAGGCGATGCGACTCGAATCATTGTGCAGTTATTACAGTTATCAAAAGGGACGGGCAAGGCATTACATAGCATAGCAAAAGAAAACCCTCATTTCTAAAATGGCACCCCAAACCTAGGCAGTGGCCTAGGTTTGCCAAATAAAAGCCAACCCCAAACCTCGGTGAAACCGAGGTTTGCACAGGGTAAAAAGTTGAGTGTGTAGATGATGAAAAATGAGGCACCCCAAACCTAAGTGAAACTTAGGTTTGTGGCATCTCGCTTAACTAATAAAGACCATACATCATACACCACTCGTTAAACAGACAAAGTTGAGAGCGTACCTGTTTTGCCTGGATGAAGGAGGATTCTTGAAAGGTTGAGCATCAATCGGAGGAGATAGGGAGAACATGCAAAACAAAGGAAATCAAAGCACAAGACAAAATGCAGGAAGATGAAACCCACAAAGCAAGAAAGGAAACAAAAACTGCACGAAAAACGAACAGGGGACACCCGCGGTTTGCTGCGCAGCTTGCAAGTCGCGCCACATCCAGCGTAACCCACTATTTCACAACAGTTAGAGGAGTCCCGCGGCTTGACACGCGGTATGTAAACCGCGACATAAGTCGCGTATGTCCCTGTTCCAGCTATTTTTTATTTTTCGATTTTTTCGATTTTTTTTGGTTTTTTCGGAAATAAAAACACACTCAACATAAAAATTAATAAAGACAACAAACCTTGGTGGGTTGCCTCCCACCCAGCGCCGTATTTAAAGTCGTGGCACGACTATGTGGTTTCAGCTCAGCTCGGTATCCGCAGACTCGAATCGCCCACACTTGCGATTTCCCGCGGTTTCTCCCCCCTTTGGTCTTCCTTTACTAGCTCCGGGTCTTTCTTTGCTTCGACCTCTTCCATCATTGAACATCTTAAACATCACCTTTTCGCCGCCTACTCGGAAGGTTATCTCACCTTCTTCCATGTCGATCAAAGCTCGGCTCGTGGCCAAAAATGATCGTCCCAATATCAACGGGACCTCTCCGTCTTCGTCTATATCTATGACTACGAAGTCGACTGGAAAGTAGAACTTACCGACCTTGATAAACACGTCCTCGATCACTCCATATGGGTATCTGATTGATCGATCGACGAGCTTTAACGTCATGTATGTCGGGCTTACCTCAACCAGGCCGAGTTTCCTGAAAATAGAAAGAGGCATCAGGTTAATACTTGCCCCTAAATCACATAAAACTTTATTAAAAGTAAACTCCCCAATCTGAATAGGGATCGAAAAACTCCCTGGATCTTTAAGCTTCGGGGGAAGCTTATTTTGGAAAATCGCGCTGCACTCTTTAGTGAGTGCAACGGTGGCCTGGTGATTAAGTGCCCTTTTCTTTGACAGGATCTCTTTCATGAACTTCATGTAGGAGGGCATTTGGGCGAGAGCATCTGCAAAAGGAATATTGATCGTTAGCTTTTTAAATACTTCAATAAATTTTGAAAAATTGACCTCATCCTTATTTGCTTTCAGCCTGCTCGGGTAAGGTACTCTCGGTACCACCGGCTTGACCGGTGGTTGCTTTAGCTTGGGCTCTTCACACTGCTTGCTCTCTTCACCCTCCGAGTTCTCTTTGATTGCACAATCTTTATCAGCTTCTAATTCAGTCACTTTAATGCTCTCGATCTCTTTCTCTTTTGGACCGGTCTCCCTTGATGAAGACTCTCGTAATGGCTCTCCATTCAGCTCCTTGCCATTTCTTAGATAAATGGCATTGCATATTTCCTGGTTAGTCCTTTCGGTTTGACTGGGAAAGGTTCCGGGAGGTCGGTTTTGTAGAGCTTCACTAATCTGCCCCACTTGCCTCTCGAGAATCTTGATGGAAACCGTATTCTGATCGGTTGCAGCTTTGACTGTGTTGATCGTGCTCGCTAATCCCTCAACCATGCTTTCCATCTTTTTCATGAACTTCATCATCATGTCCTATAGCCCCGACTTCTTCTCTCCGGATGGTCCTTCGTTCCTTTGGTTGAAACCTGGAGGACGATAAGCATTGTTAGTATGAGAAGAATTAAAAGAGTTAGATGAATTACCTGGTTGTTGTTGAGGTTGACCCCATGAAAGATTAGGGTGCTTTTTCCACCCCTCATTGTAGGTGTTCGAGAAAGGATCGTTCCTCGACTGGTTCCGGTTTTGCATATAGTGAACTTGTTCAGGTTCTCCCGAATTCACTCCTTTCAGTTGGTCCGTGATAAAAGCTAGTTGAGCTTTGAGTTCCTTCAGCTCATCCGATTCCCGAACACTCGCTACCCGTGCAGCAGAAGATCGTGGTGTGGAATAGCTATGCTCGGCTAGGTTCTCGATCAAGTCAACCGCTTCTTCATACGTCTTGTTCATGAGAGCTCCACCCGCTGCGGCCGTGATGTCATTCTTAAATTGTTGGTGAAGGCCTCCGAAGAACGTTTGGATTATGACCCAACCATGTAACCCGTGATGTGGACACTTCTTCAACATGTCCTTATATCTCTCCCATGCCTCGTAGGGTGTCTCTTGGTCCCATTGCGCAAAGTGCGTGATGTCGCCAATCAACTGAGCGGTTCTTCCCGGTGGAACGAATTTCTGGAGGAATGCGGCTTTCAGGTCTGCCCATGTGGTGATAAGATCTGATGGGAGGCCCTCTATCCAAATTTCAGCTCGACCTTTTAGGGAGAAGCTGAAAAGTCTTAGCTTGATCGCGTTCTCTTCCATCCCGTTGATTTTGAACGTGTTACATATCCTCTCAAATGCACGAAGATGTGCATGAGGATCTTCTGTCGGGGCCCCTCCGAACTGGTTTTGCTGTACCATGACAATGGTACTTGGTTTATCCGTGCGGTTGCCACGTTTCGATTGGCAAAAGATCGCATAGGACGTCTCGCTTCGTCGTCCATTTCGGTCTTGTAAAGAAACCAATTAGTACCTGAAGAGGAAGTAGGCAAAATCAGTAATCCAGAAATTGAAGGTGATCAAATAAAATAACAGAAATAAAAATTGTTCAATCTAATAGCGCTTATAGCTGGTAGTGCTATCAGTTTCAACTAGTTCCCCGGCAACGGCGCCAAAAACTTGATACGAGGTTTTCACACCCCAAGATCTCACCGCAAGTGTACGGGTCGAAGTCAAGTAATAGTACTTAGAGAAGTACGAGTATCGAATCACGGGGAACTAGGAACTAAGTATCATAATTACTATAATCTCTATTAACTGAACCGTCGAATTGAGAGATGGTTGGTTTTAAACTAAATACTAGCAACTAAAGTAATGAAAACACAGACGAGACAGTAAAACAGCTTTGGAATTCAGATAGAGAGAAAAGTCGAGGGTTGGAAATCCTCAGGTTTTCACATGCAAACAACTAACTCACGACAATTACCAGTTAATTTCCCATTAATGAAACCAATCTTTAAAAACCACCGTTGTTCTCTTCCGAGCAACAACAGGTTTTATTCTGAAAAGGACAACTTAAATCTCTCGATCTCAACTTACGGATTCCAAAATATATTAAGCACCAGATTTATTATGAACGAATAGATTTTATCTCTCGATTTCAACCTATGGTTCAATTACGGACTAAGACTTACTCGGTATATCTCTATCACCGATTTATCGTCTTAGGCATGCAATTCCTAAGTCTAAGTAGTAATTAATTCTCTCAAAATTAGCTACTAATACAGATCAAATGGAAGTTGGCCAAATTCACATAAGCATTAAACACAAATTTGCACACTTCATTAATTAAGGAAAAACTGATAAAAGTCACAAATCATCTGTTCACATGCTTAATAAACCGAATTCATTCCAACCCCCAACACGAACCGGTTAGTTCATGTCGGTGGTGGATTCAAACACAAGAGAAAATAGACTGAAAGTGTATGCAAACATGATTAAACGTAAAAGATGAAATCGTAAACGATAAGATGATAAACTCCCTTCTCTCGTGCTCGTCTCTACTTTGCGTGATGAATGTCTCTTCGATCGGCTCTCTAACATCCCTCCAAAAGGTGTCACATGGCTTTGAAAATCGCCCCTAGACTGCTCCCGTTCGTCTGACGAAAGTTCGATACCGAATAATGACCTAAAATTCGGATTTAATAGCTGAAAAACGCGAAACAGAGCCTTACGCGACTTGCTGCGCGACTTGCAAGTCGCGTGGCAGGTCGCGCGTGTCCCTGAGGCTACGTGGGTCGACATTTGGTTCACGGATCGGGTCCTGGTTCGGTCGTGGGTCTTGGGCTTGACTTTTGGGCTTCCGTTGGGCTTCGTTTTCACTCGTTTTGGGCTCTTTTTAGCTTCTTTTCTCGATGATTGCTGCCTATTAGATAACCTGCACATTCCACTATATAAACCGTAAAATACATGCCTTTTTACTTGAATACAAGCCAATCTCATTGGTTTGAAAACTGAAAATAACACCAAAAAGTGGCGTTATCACTTTTCTATTTGAAGGTGACAGTTTTTAAGCTGTTCAGCGAGATCAAGGTTTTGATTTTCAACAACAGTTTTGCCATTCATGGCATCATATAAACTCATAGTCAGGAGATTGATCTTTCGAAGACTATCAGCTTCATCAATATCTGAAATATGTGTAAAGAAACAAGGTGATACCTTAGTATCAGAGGCTGAAGTAGAGGGAATGTCAGAAATTTCTTCCTCATCTTCGAGTTTGGCCATGAGACAGAGATTGGCCTCATCATCATCTTCAGAGTCAGATGATTCTTCTTCGTTAGAGGCAGCACAATCAAATTCAGCCACCAGGCCTTTGCCTTTCTTCTTAAAACTTTTCAGCTTTGCATATTTATCTTTCAGCTTTTGATACTTGTCATCTCTAACCCTGGGGTTAGAGGATTTCTTGGAGAAAGCTGAGGGTCTAGAAACTTTCTTTGCCCTGCACTCGCTAGCAAAATGTCCTATCTTTTCACAATTATAGCAAGTAGCAGTAGCCTTATCAACAGGGGTTGATGATCTTGGCTTGTCAGTAAGTGCGAGGGGCTTGTACTTTCTGAAATATTTCTTTTTGGCGAATCTCCTGAACTTATTAGATAGGAGAGCCATAGATTCATCAAGATCTGAAGAGTCAACATCTGACGAGCATTCAGAGTTAGTTTCCAACTCAGTGATAGTAACAGTGGATCTGCTTGGACAATAAATGTCCTACATATTTGAAAGATATATAAATAATTATAGAGAGCTTAATTAGATTTATTATTCTTGTAAAAGCCTTAATTGTTAAATGGGCTTAGTTAATTGTGTTTAATGGGCTTAGGCCTTATTGTCTAAAGCCTAGGTATTTAAGGTTAGTGTTAGCCTTAGAATTAGGTTAGACGATTCATTATTCATTAGTTGTTTTTCATTCAAACATTTGTAAACTATCTTGATTAATGAATATGAGAGGGATGACAAGTTGAAATCATTATCTGTTCTTGTTATTCCTCATTGAATCGTTGTTACCTGTTAAATCTGGGTCTAACAGGATCGTTGAGTGGAAGGTGACTCTGAGATTAAAGCAACAAGGGTGCTTTTGGAATCTTTTACAAGATTCTTCTTAAGATGACACGACTGCTCATGAATTAGCATAGTGCCATATAAGGTAGAAAGAGTCATAGATTTTAGATCCTTTGACAGCTTGAGACACATTGAATAACTGTCCCAACTTTCAGGTAAACATTCTAAGAACTTTGTCAGAATGTCAAAGTTAGAATATTTCTTACCAACGGTTTTCAGATCTATTATTAATCAGTTAAACCGCTGATGTACTTCAGAGAGAGTTTCATTCTTACCACAAATGAAGCTTTCGTATTGTCTTACCAGGTTGATCTTTCTTGAGTCCTGGACTTCAGACGTTCCTTCATATTGAACACAGATTGTGTCCTACATGGCTTTGGAGGTTTTCAGGTTCATGACGGAATGGTAGACTTCGTCAGGAAGAGCCATAGAGAGGATAGATCTGGCTTTAGTGTCGTTAGCCACTTTCTTCTTATCTTCATCAGACCAATTGTGAGGTTCCTTAGGCACGACTCTTTCAGCAATGGTAGCTCTAGTAGCAGTGCCTGGAACTTCAGGGTCAATTCTAACAGGAATATATGGGCCATTTTCGATGTAATAAGGCATAGTAGGGTCTACACCTTCTAAGAAGTGTATCATCCTATTTTTCCATAGATTAAAGTTATCTCTGGAAAATCTAGGGGGTTTTGCAAGAGAACCATTGTCAATATAGTTTGTGTTTGTGTTGGTAGCCATTATGAGAAATGGCAAGGAAGAGTAAAGATTAGTATAAGCAAGATCTTGTTTATGGGTTTAAACAATCCTATCTGATACCACTTGTTGGTCCCGAAGTGTTATACAATTTTGTAGAAGGGGGGGGGGGGGGGGTTGAATAGAAACACACGATTTACTTTCTAAATTGTTTATTGATATAATCAAACAATTTACAACTTGTTGCGGAACAAGATTAAGGATAAAACCTAATCTAAACAAGTTACGAGAACACTAAGTTTCTTGTACTAGAATTAAGACAGAAAGGAGATAAGAATATTAAAGATAAATATTCTAACACTAAGAGATAGAAAGAAGAAGATGGTCGAGCACTTCATTTCTGAAGTAGGGTTCTTCTTATATACTGCATGCACTAAATGCATATCAGTACAACTTTACACGTGGCAGCAGCTGATTGGTTGCATGGTTATACCTTTGTAGACAACCTAGTAGCCGCATGATGAACATTGTAGAATCAGAGTTGGTTGTACGATAATGGACAGAAGGGATGTCCTTTCTGACATTTTCGTACGGAGGCATGCAAGGTGGTAAGACAAAAGTAACTTGTAGAGGAAGACTTCATGATTAACGTTTGTTGAACAGTACTTTATCAGCGAGTGACAAAGCTCAGCGATCGCTGAAGTCTTCTACTTGATACTTCACGTTGAGTGGACAGGTCTTGGCTTCGCTGATATCCGCATCAGTTCGTTAGTAGACTTGTCGCTGGTTGTTTGGCTTGATCTTCGACTTCAGCTTAGAACATGGTTGACGTGAACTTGTCTTCAGGGATCATAAGCAAACAACTAATACTATCAGCGATCATCAATAAGACTGAACAGGCTCAGAGCTGTATTGATGAACAGTATCGCTGAATGTATAAATTAAAGAGCATGAGTTTCCTATCAGTGGTACTGTAGAGACATAGTGCTTATCAGCGATAGTGAAACTCTAATACATATTGTCTACTTACAATTTTCACTAAGTGTTTCTTAAAGAGTCATTATCAAATCACTGAGATAATAAAGTCTCAGATTCCTTTGAGTGACAAACGTGGTCTTGGTTACAAAGCTGACGCTGAAGAACCAACCACTGATCATTCCATGCTTAAGTTTGGGATGTTTGTGTCCTCAATCCCTGACACTTCCTCGTCTCAGTGTTCCTCTTCAAAAACTCCCATCCCTGAGGAAAAACCTACCTTAGTCTTTAAAGATAATGGTAAAGAAAAAGTTTTAAATCAAAAACCTCAGAAGGGTACCTTTGTACCAAAGCTGAATGCTTCCAAAGCATCAGAGACTTATCCCTCTACTCCTAGAATCAGAGTGGATATTATTGGTAAGAAATCCGAAGAACCGATTGTTCCTCCTATTTCCAATGCCAAAGGTATAGTTGGTGCTGGCCCTGCTCATTTAAAATTAACGGCTAAGCATGCAAATGGTCCTAAAGCTACTTTTAGCTATAGGAAATGTTATCACTGTGGACTTACCGATCACATTGCTAGTAAGTGCCCCACAACCACCAAAGCTGAAAAGTTAGCTAAGGTGAAGATCAATGCCCCAAGGCAAAGAAGACCACTGAGGTTAAGAAATTAACCAAAGTGAAGACTAATTCTGAAGCTGAATCTTCAAATGCTGCGAAGATTGCTGAACCTTCCACTTCCTCGACCACTACGGATAAGTGTGGGCCCATGGTGAAATGGGTGCCCAAGTCAAACTAATCTTCCTTTGTTTGAAGGTTAAAAAGGGTGTCTAGTATCTCGATAGCGGATGCTCTAGACACATGACCGGAAAGAAAAACTTGCTCACTGAGTATAAGGAAGAGAAGGGTCCCTCAGTGACATTCGGTGGAAACGTTAAAGGCTATACCCAAGGGTTTGGTGTACTCTCTAATGGTACAACAACCTTCAGAAGAGTTGCATATGTTGAAGGACTGAAGCACAATCTTCTAAGCATCAGTCAGCTATGTGACAAGGATAACAAAGTGATTTTCACTAAAGAATCCTGCTTTGTCACTGATAAAAAGGAGAAGATATCTCTCATCGGATACCGTATGGAAAATGTTTATGTTATAGACATGGACTCTACAACCACTGAGAACTCCCATTTCTTCTCAAAAGCCTCATCTGATGTCAATTGGCTATGGCATAAGAGGCTCTCCCATCTCAACTTCAAGACACTGAATACTCTTTCCTCTAAAGAGTTGGTTACTGGTCTACCTCAACACTCATACGCTAAGGAGTCCTTATGTTCAGCGTGTGAGAAAGGGAAACAAACTAAAGCAAGCTTCAAATCTAAGCAAGTTTCCTCAGAGTCATCTCCTCTACAACTTTTCCATATGGATTTGTTTGGCCCTGTTAACAAACAATCCTTTGCTGGAAAGAAATATACATTGGTCATAGTTGATGAATTCTCTCGCTATACCTGGGTAATGTTTCTCCATTCTAAGAGTGACACCCCTGAAGAGCTCATCACTTTTGTCAGGAAAATGGAAGTCCTGAACAACATGACCATTCGCTCAATAAGGAGTGATCATAGGACTAAATTCAAAAACAGTTTCTTGATTCTTTCTTTGAAAGTAAGGGTATTTCTCACAACGTTTCCTCAGTGAGAACACCGCAACAAAATGGAGTCGCTGAAAGAAGAAATCGAACTATCATCGAAGCTGCACGTTCAATGCTCAATGATTCTCACCTACCTACTCAGTTTTGGGTAGAAGCCGTCAACACTGCTTGTTTTACTCAAAACAGGCCGCTGATTGTCAAAAGATTCAAGAAGATAGCCTATGAACTTTTCCATGGGAGAAAGCCTTCAATTAGCTTTCTTCACATCTTTGGATGTCGGTGTTTTATACTGAACAACATAGATGCCCTTGGAAAGTTTGATCCTAAGGCTGATGATGCAATCTTCCTTGGATATTCTTCAGTCTCCAAAGCCTTCAGAGTCTTCAATCGAAGAAGAAAAACTGTAGAAGAAACTATCCACGTCACTTTTGACGAGTACCGTTCAGCGAACTCTAGACCTTCTGCTGATAGTGAAGAACTAAATCAATGGATGTTTTCTCATCTTGGTGATTCAGAAGAAATTCCTACTCCTCCATCTCATACTCATCCCGCTGAAGATGATGATCCTACTATCATCCCAAGCAAGCAAACTAGTGAAGCTGAAACATCATGGGTCTCAGTTGTTCCTATTAACACTATGCTTGCATCTGAACCTTCTATCTCAGACATACCATATACTTCTCAGAATCCGGTAAAGACTGATCTACAAAGGACCATACCGCAGAACCTCTGTAACACTTTACAGAGCCTCTGCGGTCCTCATTAAAGACTTGGAAGATATTTATAATATCTTGCTACTGTTCCTGGACCTGTTCATCAACTTGCATGGCAACGTACCCTGTCCAACTTCAACGTGTCAAACTCTGAGTGGACTCAATAGGGCTTAGTACATAATAGACGTCTGCGGCATTTAATGCAATACTATACGTACAACTATTCATGTCGTCCGATCAATAGTATCTTATGCTTTATGGTCCCCTTGTAGTAGTATAAAAGGAAGACTCATGTTGAGTTCTTCCTAATCAAGAATCAAGAGATAAAAACATCACAAGAACACATAGCTTATACACTTTGAGAGTCATATCTGTTTTAAAGCTTTGCTTACTCACTGTTCTTAAATCTGTTCTTGATATATATATATATATATATATATATATATATATATATATATATATATATTCAGTAAACTTTGAGATATTATTTCCTGTTCACTGTTTATTTATATTGTGTTCTAAATCTATCAAACATATCTGTTAGTTCTTCAAATACGCTTCCGCATCAAACTTAAACTTGAACTAATAGATCTGATAATCTTGTTTAAACAAAACGGGAACCAACAATTGGTATCAGAGCTTAGCTTGATTTTTAATATCAAGTGATCCTCGTTTGACAACATTATTGATAGATTTCATTCTGTTTTTAACCTACTCTTTGATTCATTCTGATAGAAACCATTTTTCCAGGTTAGAACACCAGTAAAGTAATTCTGGATATTAGTTATTTCCTAGAAATCCTTCCAGATCTTCATACTCATAAATCTTTCATCATATTATCCTTTCTGAACCCCTGAAAAACTCTTACAATGACAAATACCAATAACTTTTTCATTGCTGGCTCATTAACCAAACCTCCTACTCTCCTTCGAGATGAGTATCCTCAATGGAAGATAAGAATGGTTCATTTCTTTGAGGGTACTGAAAAAACTCTCAAACAATATCTTTACAATCCTCTTCTGGTCCCTATGATAACTATGCCACGTGTACCAGCTACTTCTGAATCTCCTGAAATCCCTGAACATCAAAAACCTAAGCCAAAAGGAGAATGGTCAAATGAAGATAAGGCAGAAGATGAAGTTGCACAGAAAACAAAAAGAATATTGATCATGGCTATCCCCAACGAACTTTTTCAATCCTTAGATGCATGCGAAACAGCGCACGATCTTTGGAAAGAATTAGAAAGACAGTTGGAAGGGGGTGCTAAAACACAGAAGAACCGAAGGGCACAATACATAAATGAATATCATGCCTTCAGAGCCTCTGCAACAGAATCTCTGCAAACAACATACGACCGGTTCAACTCCCTCATAAACAAATGCAGAAAGTCTGGCATTCACAGAACCTCGGAAGAAAATAACGTCATGTTTCTAAAGAGCCTGAATGATGAGTGGCTTCAATTGTCTATGTCTTTACAAACAAACCAAGATCTAGACTCATGGATACTCTCTGATCTCTATGGAACACTAGCTGCAAAAGAGCCTCAAATAGCACAGGCTAAAACACTAACCATTGCACCATACACATTGGTTAGTAAATCAATAGAGGCTACAGAAAGACCGAGAAATGAGAGAGCAACAGAGGAGAAGAAGAAGGAGAAGAAGAAGATAGTGATGGTTGATAGCGAAGAAGACGAGCTGATAGAGGAAGAGATAACTCTTGCGTCATTAGCTAAATCATTGTCTCTATTGACAAGAGAGTTCAGAGGTAACCAAAGGAATTCTAGAAATGACAGATATAGCAGAGACAACCAGAGCGGTAGAAGAGATGATGGAAGAAGAGAAGAATCGAGTGACCGACAGAGGTCAGACTACAGAAATGGTGACCAACAGAGGACGAGCGACAGAAACTACAGAGGAAATGACCGATAGAGGTCAGATGACAAGGTAGGCCACACACAAGAATGCTACAAATGTGGTAAGCCTGGTCATTACGGAAACAAATGCCGAACAGAGAAAGGTGGAGATCAACAGAAGTCCGACGATCGAACTGGAAACACCTCTCAAGGTTGTTTCAACTGCGGCAAGCCAGGCCATTTCGCAAAAGAATGCAGAAGTAGACAAAATCGCCCACAGAAGGACTCAGCTTTTTACAAAAAGAAGGCTGAATATTATGCGCAAAAATCCCTAATTGCGAACAAAGGGCATTCTGAAGCAAACAAGGAGGACTTCGAGTCAGACTCTACCTCTGATGATGAATTCACCACCAATGCCCTGTTCTGTGGCATAGCAGAAGTCGACTCCGACACTGACACTGAGAAGCGGTTTGTGCCAATTTGATATCTCGACTCCGGATGCTCAAGGCACATGACTGGCGACAGAAGTTTACTAGCGACAGAACTTTTGGAGACGACAAGAAGGGACACATCAAAGGCTATGGAGTCATACAAAAGGAAAACGTCTCTGTATACAAAGTTGCATATGTGAATGGCCTTAAACACAACCTACTCAGTGTAAGTCAACTCTGTGATACAGGATTTGATGTGTTATTCAAAATAACTTTCTGCTCTCTGCAAAGTGAAGACACAGGAATGGAACTTCTGCTAGCCGAAAGAAGAGGTGATCTGTATCTGATGAATTTTTGTTCCAAGAACAAGGACAAAGTTTGCCTTGTAGCCTGCAAAAGTGAGGAAGCCTGGTTATGGCATAACAGGTTCTGTCACTTGAACTTTCACACCTTGGATAAACTGGTCAAACTTGATCTAGTTAAAGGTTTGCCTAATGTTAAATTTAATAAGGATCATTTATTTTCTGCCTGTGAAATGGGAAAACTCAGAAGAACTTCTCACAGAGGCAAAACAGATGTGTCTTGCACTAGGCCTCTGTACATGCTTCATGTCGACCTCTGCGGTGCCATTGCCATACAGAGCCTAGGTGGCAAGAAATACATACTTGTCTTAATTGATGAGTATTCGTGATTCACATGGGTTGAATTTGTCCGAAAGAAATCAGATGTTCCAATCATCTTGATTAATCTAATGAAAAGAATCCAAGTTCTTTATGAATGCAGAATACAGAAGTTAAGAAGTGACAATGGCACATAATTTAAAAACTCTGTCATTGAAGCCTATCTTTCTACAGAAGGAATTTCACAGAACTTCTTTGCCGCACGCACTCCACGGCAGAACGGCGTAGTCGAAAGAAATAATCGAACGCTCGTGGAGGCCGCAAGAGCTATGCTATCAGCATGCGGATTACCGATGAAATTTTGGGCAGAAGCGATTTCTACCGCTTGTTATACACAGAACCGTTCAACCATTGTGAAAAGACACCTCAAGACTCCTAACAAATTGATCAACAAAAGGTGGCCAAACATCAAATTTTTCCATGTGTTCGGATGTAAATGCTTTGTTTTAAACGACAGAGATTCCAGAGGAAAGTTTGAGGTAAAAGCTGACGAAGGCAAATTCATTGGATACTCTGCCACTTCCAAAGCCTACAGAGCATTCCTTACAAGGTCTCGCAAAATCGTAGAAAGCATCAATGTTTCTTTTGATGATTCATTCCAGAAGACTTCTGAGCAAATCAGTTCAGAACTCGAACTTAAAAGGGAAACCTCTGGCATCTCGCAAACGAAAGAAGACTTAAATCTTCTATTTTTAGAGATGTTCCACGACGACATTGATCCCTCTGTTGGAACGAACAGAGCTTCTGAAGAACCATCTTCCATCGGTCAAAATTCTACATGTATCACTCTAACTGGTCCAAATAATGCTTCATCTTCTTCTATAAATACTACAGATGCAAATGCCGAGGTAGAGACCACAGAAGATGAAACAACGAGGAAAACGACCACAGAAGCTGCTGAAAATCAAATTTCACAATCCACAGAGGAACCAATTACAGAGGATATAGAGGACCAAGTCTATACGTCCTCAGAGGAACAAACTCCACCACCTCTCATACCAATCATTCCACAAGCTGTAGGATCAACTACAAAGGCACGCACTACTTCAGAGGCTATACAAGAAGAAGAAGAAGAAGAAGAACAACAAGAAGCCTCTGAAGAAAGATTCGATGACATTGGTGACCACCTTCCACGCACAAATAAGTGGGCAAAAAGCCATCCTCCAAGCCAAATAATCGGCGAACCTTCTGACACAGTAAAAACCAGATCTGCCACTGCTAATTTTTGTTTCTTTACAAATTTTATCAGTATGATAGAACCAAAGAAGATTTCTGAAGCCCTAGATGACCCAAACTGGGTAGACGCCATGCAAGAGGAACTTCTGCAGTTTGAGCATAACAGAGTATGGACTTTAGTACCTCTGCCACGAGGGAAACAGGCCATTGGGACTAAATGGGTCTACAAAAATAAGAAGGATGAAGATGGAGTGGTCATCAGAAACAAAGCACGATTAGTGGCCAAGGGATATAGACAAGAAGAAGGCATAGACTACGATGAGACTTTTGCCCCTGTCGCACGACTCGAAGCAATAAGAATATTCTTAGCCTTCGCAGCCCACAGAGGATTTAAAGTTTATCAGATGGACGTAAAATCAGCTTTTCTCAACGGTGAAATCCAAGAAGAGGTTTACGTATATCAGCCACCAGGGTTTGAAAGCTCAAATTTCCCAAGGCATGTATACTACCTTGAAAAGGCTCTGTACGGACTGAAACAGGCTCCAAGAGCATGGTACGAACGACTTTCCACCTTTCTTCTAGTCAATGGTTACGACAGAGGTACAACAGATACAACCTTATTCTATAAACGTAAAAACAATGAAATAATGCTAGTACAAATCTACGTGGACGACATAATTTTTGGTTCTACTAATACAGAAGAGTGCAAAAGTTTTGAAAAACTCATGGAGTGTGAGTTTGAGATGAGTATGATGGGAGAATTAACATTCTTCCTAGGACTCCAAATCAAACAATCATCAGAAGGAATTTTTATAAATCAGGCCAAATATGTCTCTGACATTCTTTCCATGTATAGCCTTTCTGATACCTCTGCAATGAAAACTCCAATGGCCACTGGAAATAAGTTATTCTTAGATCCAGATGGCATATCTGTAGAATGCACTCTTTACAGAGGCATGATTGGATCTCTATTATACTTAACTGCAAGCAGACCTGACATTATGCATGCCACATGTCTTTGTGCACGTTATCAAGCTAATCCTAAGAAATCACATTATGATGCTGTAAAGAGAATCTTTAGATACCTAAAGGGGACCAAAAGTCTTGGTCTCTGGTATCCACAGAACACTGGTTTTTGTCTTAAAGCCTATACATATTCAGACTATGGAGGATGCATGCTCGACAGAAAGAGTACCTCTGGGAGTTGTCAATTCCTAGGTGGTAAACTAGTCAGTTGGACCTCCAAGAAGCAGAATTGTGTCTCAACATCTACGGCAGAAGCTGAATACGTTGCTGCTGCTAGCTGTTGTTCTCAGGTTCTGTGGATGAAGACTCAGCTAAAAGACTACGGCCACATCCTACTCAAGATACCCATCTTCTGTGATTCCAAAAGTGCCATTGCCATCTCTGCCAATCCAGTGCAACATTCAAAAACCAAGCATATCGATATAAGGTACTACTTCTTGAAACATCATGTTGAATACGGTACAATCGAGATGGATTTCGTGCCCACAGAATATCAACTCGTAGACTTATTCACCAAAGCTTTAGATGAGAAAAGATTCAATTTCTTGGTGGGTAAATTAGGAATGATCAATATGACGTGAAAATCCTCTGTAAGTATAGCTTATCTTCTGTAAATATGTGTATAAATATATTGCTTTATTTTATTACCTTGATTGATTTTTTTCTGTATGTAAATTCTCAATCTTAAAATAGTTCTTGATATCACAGAGCTTCTGTGGGTCTGCTCAGATCCTCTGACGACCCCTACAGAACCTCTGACGACCCCTACAGAACCTCTGGAAAACATGACCTATGTTCTATGCAAAACTTATCATTCTTTGATCCAAGCATAGGTCAAAGGGGAGCAAAAGGAAATTACTTGATCTACAGAGGTGATTAGATCAAGGGGGAGCAAAAAGGGACCCTGAAATGATCTACAGAGGTAAATCTTTCAAGGGGGAGCCAAAGAAGAGTGTCGATGAATCTATATCAACAGAAGTCAGACATCACTGCCGAGAAAAGGAGAACCAAAAGGTATGTCTCTCGTACAAAAGATTTTGAAAATAGTTTTCTAGGACACAAATTTCAAATATGTCCTAAAAATACTGTGAATAACAAGTCAAAAATCAAAAGATCAAAAAGTTTCATAAAATTCGAGTTATGAGAAATTTAAGGTCATAGAGCTTCTGCTGAGCTCAACAGAGGTTCTGCAAGAAATATGCTCTGTGATCGCAAATTTAGCCTCTATCGATCTTTTGGAATGCTATCTCGGAAACCGAATACACACACCATGACCTTCTCGAACAAAACTTTTTTCATAACAGTTTTCTCGGACACCAACTTTCAAATATGTCCGAAAAACATCTCTTAAAACAGATCAAAAATTGGATGATTAAAAAGTTTAATAGAATTTTAGTTATGAGATTTTTCCCTCACAGAGCTTCTGCTGGCCCTGACAGAGCTTCTGCAAGTTCCAAGAGAGCCACAAAACCTCAGAGTAAAAATTCTTCACTAAAATCCTATCGATCCTCTCCAATGCCTTTACAAATGTTTTGGTTAAAGAAGAACCTACAGAGTCATGATAAGAATGAGATATGAGGCATGAACTTCAAGTTTTTCAAAATCACAGAGCTTCTGTAAACCACAGAGATTCTGTCAATCTGCAACTTGGGCATTTCTGTAATATTAACGATTACTTTTACTGAAAGTGAAATTCATATGGTTAAGAACAACCCCACGCGCCTAGCATTAATGGGTCGCGCACGACGTCCTGTCATCCTCTGACATGGCCTACGTGTCTCTTTTTCATTGGGCGTACATGGAACGTTTTCTATGGAAATTTGAACCCTCCGTTCTAACTCGAGTACGGATTCCAAATATTTATCCATTGCCATATATTTTCTCTTTCGAATTCTACCATTTTACCCTCATATAAAACCTAAGCTTACCTTCTCATAAAACCTTTACAAACTCTCATTCTTCTCCGGCGAAACCCTGCAAAAGCTTGCAAGAATCCCATTCTTCTTACCAAATGGCTTCATCTTCTCAAGTTATCTCCCCTACACACTCTCCGGCGAACTCACCAGAACATTCACCTGCTCATTCGGAACTTTCAGAAAACCCCCATCTCGCCAAAAATATTGAACAAGAAGATTCCGGCGACACAGCTGACTTTGCTCCGACCACACATCTTCAAAACTTTATAGCAAAGGATCATTTCGAAAAGGTACTGCCAATCAAATCAAACAATTGCTACTTGGTCCCCTCACCCACTGCTTTCGGCGAAGCCCATGCCCTTCTTCTAAACATCATGGAAAATCATGTCCTCTTCCCTTTACTTTCAAGAACCCCAAACAAAATACTTGTTAGGTATTTGAACTAGTTTTGGCAAAGTTGCCGATATGATAAAGATGATTCTCTTATCAAAGGGTACATCTCCAAGCCTGACAAATCTGAGCATTTGGAAATCAAGTTTAATAGAACGATGTTCTCACTTGAGTTCAACCTACCAACAAGGGGTCTTCTTGGACTGAAGAGATATGCAGAACAACCAACAGACGACGAGCTCTGTCGTTTTGTAGAAATGCTTGGGTACAACACCCAACTTAGGAAGAGAAATGACTTCCGCAGAGGCAGACTACCACCTCTGTGGAACACCTTGTTTTCAATCCTCAACAGATGCCTTATAGGGAAGATAGGCAGCATTGACCAGAGCTCGCATCAGATCTTAACCATCATGTATGGGGTCTACTACGATCTCCCACTCGATTACTCGACCATCATGATGCAGGAGATAGTCAATACGATCGACATAAAGAACAACACCAGAAGGGTAAAAGAGAACGATCCTAAGTTTCTACCACCTCTGCAATTCCAAAGGATATTGGGAGTCCTGTTCGAACCTCTGTTGATGATACAGAACTGGCCAATGGAAGGGCCGACTCCCAAATAGTTCCCAATGAACAAAAACATCCCCACCGATCATATAGATGGCTACACACACTGGAGACCTCTGTCAAAGAAGCTTCTGAAATATGCCACGAACAAAACCCTTAAGTTAGAGTATATACGCGATCACAGGACTCCAAAACCGAGCCATGTGACACCCCCGCGTTTAGGTGTCCCCCTAGGAACAATGGTTGTAGAACCCCTCTCTACAGAAGAAAAAGATCAGAAACTAGCAAAACACTTGGCAATCCAACTTAGTTTTATGGCCAAACGTGACGAGCTCATGGGAAAGAGGTCTTATTCGAAAACCTCTGCCTCTACCCCAAAGACAAAGAGGAAAACTGCAGAAGGCACCTCCACAAGCGCTGCAGAAGATCAACCTTCACCTCCTCATGCCACAGAAATTGGCTCCACTGCTCCTCCCTCTTCTCCAGAACAGAAGAAGAAAAGAAAATCGAAAACCACAGAGGAAGGGGCACCAAAACCAAAAAGGAGGAAGACCAAAAAGAAGCTTGATAAATTGGTTACCATCGCAGAAGAGGAAACTGCAGAAGAAGGAACTGCAGAAGAAGAGGTCGCAGAAACCCGGGTCGAAGAAACTGCAGAAGAAGAAGTTGCAGAAGAGGGATATCAATCACCTTATCAATCCCCAGATCGATTCGCTCATCAAGGAAACTTAAACGATTTTCTTCAACACCCTAACTTTGCTAACACCCTAAATACAGCTGGGTGGAATGCACCACCACTTGACCACCACACCACAGAAGAACAAGACTTCTCTATCTCTGGCATTGACACCAATCTGCAAGAAGATGATCAAACCCCCAGAGATCAACCATCTGAAACCCCTAACATTCTACAGAATCCCTTCATCCAACAGGGACTGGACGTCCACAGAAGGAGTCCAAGCCAAGCTTCAGAAGAAGGAATAGAAGAAATCGACTTGTCAGATGTTGAAACTAGGGAAAGGCTTAGGCTACAAGCAGAAGCTCTGTGGAACAGAGATGAGGTTAAAAAGGCCTTAGATAGAATGGGAGAAAAAGAAAAAGGGACAGAAAAAGATGCCGTAGAAGCAGAAGGCACACATCCCTCACCCCCTCCCAGTGCAACCCACACATCTAACTCCGCATGTCTAGCTGCAGAAGGAGTTATTGAAAAAGAGTCGCACAACTCGATCCCCACCCAAACCAAACAGCCAGAGGTTATTCTTTCAACCTCTGCGCCCACAAAAACCGGGGAATCCATTCCAAGGGAGTCTCCTCAGAGAGACTCACCTATTGTTCATGATCAATCGCCCCAGATCACACTAGAACACCCAACAGAGGAATTTGTTTCCTCTGCCACACACAAAATAGGGCCAAAACTTCTTTTAGAGAGAAGTAGTGAGCACAAAGACGAAGAGACTTTAGACAAGTCTACAAGTCAACAGAAGAACATTCCGATACCCACCTCTGGAGTGGATTTGGACACTGTTCTTCCCAGAACTTCTGTAGAGATCGAAACTTAGGTTTCTTCTCGAAGATCAGATGGAAATCCTTCCACCCCCAACGTACAAACAAGGGTGAACGAAGGTGTCCCAGGAACAGGGACTCACTCTGGAGAAGGGGTTGTTCCTCCAGAGGTTACACCAGGGACACAAGTATCAAGGGATGAGTTCCAAACCCTTGTCACCTCTGTGAACCAAATCATGAAAGAGTTGCAAAGCTCTTTCACATCTTTTACAGAGACAACATCAACGGCCTTGCTAAATCTGAACACCAAAATGGACAATCTGTCCACAGAGGTGAAATCCGCCATCACAGAGATGAAGTCTTCTGCTCAAACAACTGCCACAACTACAGCCACTTCTGCTGCTAAAGATTTTGGAATAGCCGCAACATCTGCATTCAAGGAATCAGTCAAGCATTTCCTTGAAAAAATGAACAAGCAATCCAACAAATCAAAGGGCATTACACCTACAGATCTACAGAACGCCCTCAAACACGTACAAGAAGAGGCAATCCGCAACACTACAATGATGCAGCCAAAAGACTACATGACCAGAGCACAACTAACAGAGCTCGGGCAGAATGTCATAAACCAAGTCACAGAAGTCATCGTCTCTTTCACTACTGCAAATGCCAACTACGTCAAAGAATTCAGAAAAAGTGTCGGCAGAATGCGCTTCAACACAGAGGCAGAGCTTGCAACTCTAATCGGCCTCTGTGATGATGTATGTGCGAAGTTGAAGGCCACAGGAGCAGAACTACCAAAGAAACCCAAAGCTTCCTGTAGAGCAGAGGGTACTTCAGATAAGAGTCAGGATGACTCTGATGATGACCATCCTGGTCCATCAGATCATCCTGAGGGGGAGAATATAAGGGAGAAAGCTACGACCAGAGGACTACAAGCTCCACCAATCGCAACAGAACCAATCAGCCAAGCCCCTCCATAACAAACCAAAGATCAACAAACTCAACAGACCACAGAGACAACACCCATCTCTATGGAATCAACCGCTGAAGAAACCCATGTACCAGAAGCTCAAAAGACCACAGAGGCAACACCCACATCTGTGGAATTCCCTACAATGTTTGGAGTATATGTTCAACATCTGTCATCCTCCACAGAAGAAGATCTTCCCTCCCAAACTACAAAACCAAAAGAAAAACCACAATCCATCCCAAGAAGAAAGTCCATTGCCCACAAACCAAAAAGAGCAACAACCTCTACTTCTTCTGTTCTAAGGAATATGCACAAAACAATGACTGAACGAATGGCGCA
The DNA here is from genome assembly GCA_033807775.1 of Saussurea involucrata. Lineage (NCBI taxonomy): Eukaryota > Viridiplantae > Streptophyta > Magnoliopsida > Asterales > Asteraceae > Saussurea > Saussurea involucrata. The sequence goes on from CM066322.1 coordinate 119,593,123, forward strand.
GAGAGAAGAAGAAAGGCACAGGTTCACATTAGCTTTCAAAATGGCAAGAAGATTTGATATCCAACCTTCACCAACAGAAACCGAGCTCACAGAAGAAGTCACCAAAGAACCTCCAACAGAGGTTACAGAGTAAATCAAGCCAACAGAACCAACGCTACAAAAGTCCTCTCAAACACAAGTGTCAAAACCTACAGAGGCAACCCCCATCATTCCAACAGAAGCACCAACAACCAAACCTACAGAAGCAACAGGTTCTGCACCTCCAAAAGCCAAAGACAAGGGCAAAGCAATACTGACAGAAGAGCCCAAGAAAAAGAAATCATTGCCTAAGCCTACAGAGAAATTGATGAAAAGCGCTTTTGATGCCTTTCAAATCCAAAGCATGAAGAAGAGGACTGGGCATATGGATTGAAGCCTCTGTCAGACATTCCTTTATCAGGAAGAGCTGCAGAAGTTGTTAAAAAGATGGAAAGTCTCAGAAGACAAGTACCACAACCTGGTCCAACACAAGAAGAAATGGAAGAAGTGGTATACAAATACCTCTATAAACAATCTTTTCAGACCAATCATCCAACAGATCATGTGACAGATCCAAAGATCAGAGAAGCATTTGACAACGTCTTCACCAGGACAAAGCCAAGAACCAAAGTAGACGTCTTCTCAATCCACAAGATCAAAAAGGTAATCTTCTGTAGATACTCCTTCACCAGAACCTATCCAAGGGTCAGGTACAATATTTACAGAGTAAGGAGGGTAAATAATTCAGAAACCACCTTCGCTGATGCTGACCTAAGGAATCTGAATCCCTATGATCTACCTGACCTTCTGCAATGGACGAAGGATAACTACAACACATAACCAAACACCAGAGCATATCAAGTGTTGAGAAAAGCAATGAGGGAAAGGCTTCTGATCTACAGTCTGACAGACTTTCAGCTGGGAAAGGATCTTGGTCTCAAACATCTAAACCTACGACCACCAGAGGATCGCTGCCCACCTGACGCCGTGCCCAATTCAATCATTACAGAACCAAGGTTCGGGTTAGTATTTCAAAACCCACAAGGCGAAGTCAAACTTTTTGTGAGCATGGACTGTCAGAAGTACGCAACTAGTACTCTGAACAAGTTCAGAGCAAACCTTGTAAAATACAGAGATACCGAGCAAATGGATAGAGACGTTGCAGATACCTTCATCAGAGAGATTGATGCTACAATACGCTTAAGAGAACTCTGCATCAGTTTCTACAAAGAGATAAGAGAAGTCGGAAGAGACAACAGAAGCTTCAACGAATGAAAGAACTTTCGAGGTATTGTTTAACCTCTGTCTTATCTAACTTAGCCTAAAAATACTTAAATGTCAAATTTTTATTTTTCACTACTTAGGGGGGGATTGTTAGCTTCAATCTTCCTAATCGTAGAAGTATTTAGAAGTAGTGAAAAATAGGCCAAGTGAAGAAAGCCTCTTACATAGGCTCTGCCGAACTTACCGAGAGATCAAGGTCAAGATGCTACAGAAGCTACAGAGACGTCCTACAGAAGCTCTGTCATACGCGCAAAGAAGACCAAAGACTCGGAATCCGGTAAAGACTGTTCTACAAAGGACCATACCGCAGAACCTCTGTAACACTTTACAGAGCCTCTGCGGTCCTCATTAAAGACTTGGAAGATATTTATAATATCTTGCTACTGTTCCTGGACCTGTTCATCAACTTGCATGGCAACGTACCCTGTCCACCTTCAACGTGTCAAACTCTGAGTGGACTCAATAGGGCTTAGTACATAATAGACGTCTACGACATTTAATGCAATACTATACGTACAACTATTCATGCCGTCCGATCAATAGTAGCTTATGCTTTATGGTCCCCTTGTAGTAGTATAAAAGGAAGACTCATGTTGAGTTCTTCCTAATCAAGAATCAAGAGATAAAAAACATCACAAGAACACATAGCTTATACACTTTGAGAGTCATATCTGTTTTAAAGCTTTGCTTACTCACTATTCTTAAATCTGTTCTTGATATATATATATATATATTCAGTAAACTTTGAGATATTATTTCCTGTTCACTGTTTATTTATATTGTGTTCTAAATCTATCAAACATATCTGTTAGTTCTTCAAATACGCTTCCGCATAAAACTTAAACTTGAACTAATAGATATGATAATCTTGTTTAAACAAAACGGGAACCAACAGAATGAAAGCTGAATATAAAATGAGTATGATGGGTGAGCTAACATATTTCCTTGGTCTTCAAATCAAACTGAATAAAAAAGGAACATTCATTCATCAGGGAAAGTATGTTAAAGACATGCTGAAGAAATTTGATTTAATTCATAACTCAGCAATGAAAACCCCTATGGCACCACCGCTGACACTAAACACGGATCCTTCTGGAAAACCTGTTAATGTCACGATGTACCGTGGGATGATCGGCTCTCTTCTGTATCTTACAGCTAGCCGACCTGATATTATGTATGCAACCTGTTTGTGTGCACAATATCAAGCTGAACCTAAGGAATCTCATTTGATCGCTGTAAAGCGAATCTTTCGTTACCTTAAGGGTACTCTTAATCTAGGTCTTTGGTATCCCAAAGACTCAGGGTTTGATCTAATCGCCTATTTAGATAGTGATTTTACAGGATGCAAATTGGATAGGAAAAGTACCACAGGAGGCTGTCAGCTCCTAGGTGGAAAGCTGGTAAGTTGGACAAGTAAAAAGCAAAACTCAGTGTCCACCTCAACCGCTGAAGCTGAGTACGTAGCCACTGGAAGCTGTTGTTCTTAGGTCTTGTGGATGAGAAATCAACTAATGGACTATGACCTTCAGCTCTCAAAAATTCCAATCTATTGCGATAGTACAAGTGCCATCGCTATAGCCAACAATCCAGTGCTACACTCAAAGACCAAACACATCGAAATCAGGTATCATTTTATCAGAGATCATGTGATGAATGGTGATATAGAACTTCATTTTATCCCAACTAACTTTCAGTTAGCTGATCTTTTCACCAAACCTCTTGATGAGACAATATTTAACTTTCTCATCAGCGAGCTTGGAATGCTGAACTTAGATGAGTAAAATCTTCAGTGGTTCACATTTGATCAGGGATAAAACAAACTTCTATAACCCTACTTATCACATTTGATATCAAGGTATGTTCTCTTTTACTCGCTGACGTTCGCCTAGAACTGAAAGATTTCAAAACAAATTGCATCGCTGAATATCTGTTCCTTTCAGCGATACTTTGAAATTTCTAAAACTAACACTGATACTTCTATTCAGTGTTTCTATTTTCAAAATGTCCCTGAACTTTTCAAAAACCTCAGAGACACTTTAAAATATGAAAGCGCGTTTGTGAGGTCATCAAACGGATAACCATGGCACGTTTTCTCTGACACGTTCGCCCATTTCGACTTCTCTTGTCCAGTCAAATTCAAGGGACGTGTCCATGTCATCATGAAAAACTTTCCCGCTCATAGTTTTTCTCTCTCTACTCTCACTATATAAACCCTTTGCGTTTATATTTTTACCTTTTAGGCGAACATCATCTCCTTCAAGCAAGAATTCTCTGTTGCATTCAAAATATTAACTCAAGAATCTATTCATCTTCATCTTCTTCAACACCACATGTTAATATTTATTTTATTTTGCAACTAATAAACTTGTTTTCGATCTTATTCTTGTTCCTAAAAGATCAAACAAAAGGAGCTTTTTATAATGAAATCATTTCTTTTCATGATTTTATGAACACAATTTTCATGATTGTTCTTCAAGTTTACAACAAAAATCTTAAACTTGTTTCTTCATATGTTTTCCAGAATCCTTTCTTTAAAAGGAAACTGGAAAATAAGACATTCACTAGATTTTGAATTTTTGTCAAAAACTAGAAAAACCCTAATTTATGTTTCTTTCTCTAAATAGAAATTACCAAAACCCTAAAATCCTTATTTTGGAACTATATCCCTTTTAAGACACTTTTGTTCATATTCTTCATTCTTATATTATATAAACACAAATGGCATCTACTACTAAAGCTCCTATCGCTAAGACCCCCACTGCTGCTGAAAGTGTTGTACTCACAAAAGCTCCTCAGGTTAATTTTAAACTCGAGCAAGTTACCTTTCAAAGCAACAACCTTTATGCTCCCTTCGACTTCCCTCAAAAGAAGCACGTCACACCTGGATGACGCTGTAAACTTTCTCAAAACCTATCCTCTATCGACAGCTTTGACCATTGCACCCCCCGCTCATCGAAAACTACTAGCTCAGTTCTGGTATACTGCCAGTAGAGCTCAAGTATCCTCAACCAAAGACCCAAAGAAAATGCTCGATGTCATTCTTTGTGACACCAAACATGGCACTACTAAGATCACCGCTGGTACTATCAGGCGTGCCCTGAACCTTCCTGGTAGTTCCAAAGAAAAACGCTTTGTCCCTCTGCCAAACCCCAAAAACCTAGCTGATAGAGAAGCACTGATTGCATTCTTTGATGCAATGAAGTATGTATGGGAAATAGGGAGAGATGAACTCCCTAAGAAGAAGCTGACCGCCATCAAGAAATCGAAGATTCCCAGCGAGATGAACTTTATCTTCGCCCATTTTATCAGCTGCCTGACAGCGAAAACTGGGTCAACTGACCAAGCATCACAACCTCAGCAGGCTATGGGCTATGCACTGCTGAAGGACCTTCACATTAATTGGACAACAATCATTTACGATGACATGGTGCACAGGGTGGATGCGGCTGACAGACCAACAACTGTTCCATATCCCCGGTTTGTCAGTGCTCTCTTTCTAAAAGGACTTGGGGACGAATACCCAAAAGTGGGTGACCTGAAACTCTCTCAAGTTGGCGTTAAGGTTCTTGACTTCAAGCCCCTGCCAAACGAGGTACGTCTTTCTAAACTCTTATCTCTTCTTAGACCTCACACTTCTTCTACTTCTGCAGCTACCACATCGGCAGCGGTAATCCCCACCGTTGATACCCAGGCTGCAACTCCCACTCCTAGAAAGAGAAAACACTCTTCCACCTCTCTTGATGCTCAAAGGATCAAGAAAACCAAGGAGCAACCCTCTAAGCCTTCACAGGCTGAAGACTCCGCGGATCACTCCTCTCAAGAGCCATTGGATAGTTCAGTGGTACGCTCTGCCACAGTTGATCAAGCCACCCCTTCCATCCCAACTTCAGCGTCTCTAAACGGTGAGGTTATAAACTTGGAATTGAACCCCCTTCCTTCAGACTCTCTAAGGAGTGAAGAAGCAATTCTCAGCGGATCCAACGCTGAACCCCTCACCCAAACCCTCTTCTCAACCATCATTCCTCCCACTCTCTCTTTGGACACTCCACCTATTAACCCCCCATTCTCTGCAACAAACATCATCCTTCACGATACATATGCTGAAACTTTAAAGGGGATGATGGATAAAAACACAGGACCTGCGGAAACTTCCAATCGTCAAGGCTCTCTGGAAGGTGACATGGAAACTTTTTCAGGTTATCGAACCTTCGATGAATTCGTCAACCATCCCGCAGGTATACACAACATCCTAAACACTCCTCTCTCAAAATCCCCAACTTCTGAGTTTTCCTTTGTTCATAAGTTATTAACTGTTGCAGGTCCTAATTTGGGAGATATTAACAACTCCCTGAAAGCCTTGGCAACAAAGGTGGAATCTCTCACCCCCACACTATCTGCAAACTCTTCAGCAGCTACAAATGCTGGAGATGCTCTAAAGACGCTGACCATTGAGGTGGAAAAGAAAGCCTCCAATGCTGATCTGGGGAAGGTGGAAGAGGCCTATCAAACTTAGCTACTAATGTGGCTACAAACTCCACTTTTGTCAACAATCTCAACTCGACGAACAACACTCTCTCCACAAACATCACCACCCTGTCCAATGAAGTCACATCACTGAAGATAGAGGTTGGCACTCTTAAGGGAGAGGTCTCTACCGTCAAGACTGAAGTCAGCACTGTTAGGAATCTTCTGCAACAAATCCTCGATCGCCTGGATGCTCCAACTTGTCCACCATCCCACTTTACTCAGGCTGATCGCGAGGATCTTCAAAAGACCAGTCCTACTATTTCTGGTCTGGAAGACAGAATAATAGTGATTGAAACCTTCATGTGAATCACTGGCCTGGAAGACAGTGATCCTAAGACTGCTAATGCTGCTGCTGCTGCTTCTGTTTCCTCCCCCATCCATCATGTGGAAGAGGGGGAGAAGGATCAAGACCTTCCCCATTATGTTGAGGGGGAGAAGAAAAATCTTGAAGACCTTCCCCAGAACTCTGAAGGGGAGGGTACTATCTCGGCATCTGCTGATAAACCTCAGGGAGTTGAAAACCCTGAGGGAACCAAAAAACCTCTCTCTGAATTTGAGGGGGAGCAACTCGAAGCTGTTGCTGTTGTCACAGGACCCTACGCTGATGAGGAAGAATCTGAAGAAGAAGAAGAAGATGCTAAAGACGTCGATATCGCTGACGATGAACCATCAACATCACCTGATGATGGTGATGATGATGACGATGATGATGACTTCGACTTCTTTGTCCAGCCCAAAAAGGCCCCTGCTCAGAAAGGGGTTGTCATCAGAGAATCTTCAGGGGAGGGGACAACGAAAAAGCCTGCAGCGACTGAAGCCGATAAAAGCAAAAACAAACGCATAGCTGCAGAAGGCAATTTGACTATCCTACAAAGAAAACCAGTTTTCAGGTACAATACTTTTTTTTCCCTTACACTGCATCCCTCCTCTATCCCTTCTCAACCTCAGTTCTCCTCTCCATAAAACCTCTATACACTTGAACCCCATTCTTTCTCCATCTCCTTCTCCCAAATGATCTTACTTAAACGATCGTTGTGTTTCAGCTAGTCCTCTCCCCTGCTTGAGGATCCAGCTGAAGTTCCTCCTACTGCAACTCCAATAATCCCAGCCACAAGAGCTGAAGAAATAATCCTAGTCTTGGATTTGATCGAGACTGATGAACCTGAAGAACAATTGCTCTCCCACAACAAAAGACCTTCCTTGGATCCTAAAAGGCTAAGTGAAGAAGAACTGAAAAGGAGAGAGGCAATGATCAAACAACTTGAAGATCAGGGAATCATCAATGCTTCTAAGGTCAGACTATAAAGAAAAGAATTCACTGAACATCTTAAAGCTGAACGACAACTCGCCGATCGAAGGAAAGATGAAGAACAAGATACAGCCTATGCCATCCAGCTTGTCCAACAATCGGTGAAAGATCCTGATCTAAAGAAGACTCCCATCGAGGTTCAACGACAACTGTGGAAGGACGCCCAGAAGATCATCGAAGAAAAGACCAAGGTATCTGACTCTACCTTGGAATAGTGCAAAGAAAGACTGCACTATCTATATCGGGCAGCCAGAATCAACAAGGTGAACATTATGGGAAGAATGCCAATAAAAGTTCCAGTTGTTGAGGTCGACTTATTCAGAGAAAATGGTACCAAGGAAACCATCTTCGCCTCTTCAATAAAAAGATACGGTTTCTCTGAGTGGTTGGAGATTAAAATAGCCATTCAACGTTCACGCTCAGCCTTTAGAGACCACGTCGAGAAAATTCTAAATCAACAGATCGACTTGGTTTCATCTGCTGTGGATATTCCTCCTCCTCCTGCTCCTACTCAACGAAAAGGGCATATGCAAAGAAAAAGATAATATCTTCAGACTCAGGTCCTCCTATCAGAAACGAAACCGGTATCGGGTTTTCGCGTGAAAAAGTACTTGGACCTGAACCTGACCTCTCAGCACTTTACACCTCCCTGCCCCCTGGTGAACGCTTCATCCCTGGAAAAGTCTTAAGCGAATCTTATGGTATATTCTTCAATGACTATGATGGGCGAGAACGCTTTCAACGCATCTCTGAGCTCCCCATCACTCCTATCGAACAGCTCAGGGATCTCATATATTGGTGCGGATTCAGAGACGTTCTTCTTGGACACTTCATGAAGCCCATGATCTTTACAAAAGCAAAGAATAGATGGGATATTGGAGAAAAAGTCCCTGACTGGATGATCTCCTCTACAAGAACCTTTGATGAACTTCTCATTAAGGAAGAACCTGAATAGCTGATAGGATTTTCTGTAAATTCTTCTATCTTTATCAGCTTGTATCTTTTGTACTTGTAAATTTATTTGCTGTACTTGTAATTTTTCCACTTCCCTTTGTAACCTTTACGAAGTTTAAAGAAAAATTTCAGCGAATGTACTTTACTCCATCAGTACTTCAAAGATCCTCGAAAACAGTAAAAGGGACAAATATTTTATAAGTTCTTTTTATCCTTATGTTTTCATACATAGCAATTTTCCTTTATTGCTATGTCATAATCAAATAGGGGGAGATTGTTGATCCAAACCCTCAGTGATATGATAATGACTTTGAGAAACACTTAGTGAAAATTGTAAGTAGACAATTTGTATTAGAGTTTCACTATCGCTAATAAGTACTATGTCTCTACAGTACTGCTGATAGGAAACTCTTGTTCTTTTGAATTACACATTCAGCGATACTGTTCATCAAGAAAGCTCTGAGTCTGTTTAGTCTTGTTGGTGATTGCTGATGATTTTAGTTGTTTACTTATGATCCCTGAAGACAAGTTTCACGTCAATAAATGTTCTACGCTGAAGTCAAAGATCAAGCCAAAGAACCAGAAAAAAGTCTACTAATGAACTGATGCGGATATCAGCGAAGCCAAGATTTGTCCACTCAACGTGAAGTTTCAAGTAGAAAACTTCAGCGATCGGTGAGCTTTGTCACTTGCTGATAAAGTACTGTTCAACGAACGCTGATCATGAAGTTTTCTCTACAAGTTACTTTTGTCTTATCTCCTTGCACGTCTCCGTACGAACTGTAACCAATCAGCTGCTGCCAACGAACGAACGGACATCCCTTTTGTCCAGAATCGTACAACCAACTCCGATCCTACACTGTTCATTATGCGGTTATTAGGTTGTCTACCAAGGTCAAAACATGCAACCAATCAGCTGCTGCCACGTGTAAAGTTGTACTGATATGCATTTAATGCATGCAGTATATAAGAAGAACCCTACTTCAGAAATGAAGTGCTCGGCCATCTTCTTCTCTCTACTACTTTGTGTTAGAATATTATTCGTAATATTCTTATCTTCTTTCTTACTTAATTCTAGTGCAAGAAAACGTAGTGTTCTCTTAACTTGTTTAGATTAGGTTTAATCCTTAATCTTGTTCCGCAACAAGTTGTAAATTGTTTGATAAATATCAATAAACAATTTAGAAAAGTAAAATCTGTGTGTTTGTATTCAACCCCCCCTTCTACAAACTTGTATAACCCCTCCGGGACCAACTGTTCCCAAGACAGGTGATAAACCTAACCCTCTAGGACCTATTTTCAAATGGGTACCTAAAAATGCCTAAACTTGTTTTTGCAGAACGGTCATTTGTGGTAATTGGACTCAGGATGCTCCAAGCATAAGACCGGAAGGAGGGACCTGCTCACGAACTTTACCGAGGAATACTGTAGAGACGTGAGATTTAGAAATGACGACAAAGCGTTAATTATGGGCTACTGTGACATTATTCAAGACAAGATCACCATCAATAAGGTGTCATACGTCGCGGGATTGGGACACAACCTGTTCAGCATCAGACAATTTTTCGACAAAGATCTCGAGGTCAATTTCGAAGCAAAAAGGTGTAGTGTCCGCACTGAAGACGGAAAGGAATTGCTAGTTGGCACGCGAAAAACCAACCTCTACACCATCAACCTCTCCTCACTGAAAACCACTGACTCTGTCTGCCTGATGTCGAAGGCCAACACTCAACAAACTTGGATTTGGCATCGACGTCTTTCGCATCTCAACTTCAAAAACATCAACAAGCTGGTGCTAGGCGGACACATCAAAGGCATGCACGAGCTCAAATTTCAGAAGGATAGACTCTGCGGGGCATGCGAAATGGGAAAGATGAAGCGAGCTATTGATAAGACAAAGGCCGCTCCGAGCACGTCCCGGTCCCTCGAACTCATCCATATGGATTTGTGTAGACTGATGCGCGTTCAGAGCATCAATCAAAAGAAGTATGTCCTGGTCATGGTAGACGATTTCTCGCGCTACACTTGGGTGAAGTTCTTGCACTCGAAAGACGAAACCCCAGAGCTGATCATCACCCACCTGAAGACCATCCAGCTGAACCTTCGACAACTGGTACAAACCATCAGGACGGACAACGGGACAGAATTCAAGAATCACACTCTAGACGAATACCTCACCTCAGTAGGTATCTCTCACAATTTCTCTGCCGCAAGCACTCCTCAGCAGAACGGAGTCGTGGAAAGACAGAACCGTACCCTAGTCGAAGCCGCTCGCACAATGCTATCTCAATCGAAGCCCGTTATTTCTTTGGGCTGAAGCAGTTGCAACCGTTTGATACACGCAAATCTGTTTCATCATCAACAAACCATTCAATAAAACCCCGTACGAGATTCTCAACAACAGAATCCCGACCATCAAGTATTTCTGTGCGTTCTGGTGCACGTGCTACGTTATGAACGACAAGGATGACCTCGGCAAATTCAGTCCCAAGGCAGATGAAGGATTTTTGATCAGATACTCCATGCAGGCTAAATCATTATGTGTTTACAAAAAACGGACCAAAACCGTCTTCGAAAGCGTAAACGTGACGTTTGACGAAGCCGCGGATTTGGCTTCTGAACAACTCAGTTCATAACCCGCATTAACTGGCGTGTTAGTTTACGAACACTCTCGTACGGGATCTTCACAACCCCCTGATTGGAGCTGCTCATCTCGAAAACTCAGCGAACCTCTCTGGTTCGCCCCCATCAACAAGCTAGGATTAGGTGCTCCTATGGTCCAGCCAGAGCCGTAGGGACCTATCCAAGGAGCTAGGTCCGAGAGACTCGAGCGTCCTAGAAAAAGAGGAGGTAGAGTCCGGGTAGCTGGGGCTCCCGGATGGGGTGTGCTGAGAGTACATACTATGAGGGGAACTAAAGCGGGTGATGCTAAGGATTCGTATGCCGGTACTAGCCATAACCGACCATCCTCAAGCCAACGATCCCGACCATCTACGAGCCGACCACCTACTCCCCCTCACTCTACCTAAACCACCCGAACCACTGATGACGCCAGACCGTCGACTATCCTACACGAGGTCCCGGTCCTCAATGCCCCATTACTTGAACAAGAGCCCGGAACTGACACAACTGAACTACTATCCCTGGTCATCCAAACCTGTGCCTTGGATTCTGAAACCACCGACTCCGATATGGATCAAGCCATCCGTCTATCCATGATACCCACATGTATCGGACTTCGCCCTCCCATGATCGAGGAAACTCCATCCAACTCACCCACACCTTCCGAAATCCCTAACCCCAAGCCGAATACGGGAGACATAAGGAGAGAGGATGGAGAATTAGTTAAAAATCTAGAACAAGTGAGGCGGAGAGAATGTAGATCTAAAAAGAACCATGAGAGAGCGAGTTTACTCAATAGAGAAGAGAATAAGCGAAACCGAGCCCATGTCACCCAGGTTGCCACATCTACTGCCTCATCTCATCTGTTAGGACGAGACATTGAAGAAGCCGTCGTGGACCTAGCGACGCAATTGCACAACCTCCCCAGCCACTCAAGTGACTCTCAACAGTTACTTGTTTCAACTTCTCACAGGGACTTAGTATAAAATCTATCGTTCTCTCACCATCGAGTTTCGATATTCAAAATAGAGAACAACCTCCCCCGTTCTTCTTTCATTGCACCATCGAGTCTAGAGCCACTTGACATATTATCAAATCTTTTGTCTAGGACCCAGATCTCGACTGCTACTATCGGTGAATTAAGTGAACCGATCAGAACATCCATAGTAAGCCTGCTATTGATCCCACTTTTGACTCAACAATGATATTTCAACAACAAACAATTCAAAAATTGAGTATAAAGTTGTGTAAGTGCGGAAGCGTTTTTAAGAACAGTTTGAGTTGATTGATGGTAAAAAAATTACACACAAATAGGGGAATAAAGCAGTAAATAACAAAGTTGTAGCTCAATGATTCATCTCTATTTGATTTCCGGAATTACACCAAGAACACCGTGGAGTGTGTGTTTAAAGTTATAAACGCGCTAAACTGGTGTATGTGTGGTGTGCAATTGTTACCAGAAATGTCTGGTAGAACCTCTTATTTATATAAACGACAGGGGATAAACAGGGGACAAACAGTACATGGGTACAGGAGACAAGGTCGTGGGACTGATCCTAGTACGCGTTACTGTAGTGCACCGCTATCTCCAAAGCTGTGACCTCTCTGATGATGACACATGGAAACTAGGGGATTACTCCTTGTACTATTGATCTTCAGGATCTTCGTACAGCAGAGTCACGTAAGGGGCACGCTTGTCCTTATCTTTGTCTTCTTTGTTCTTCAACTTCAGTTCTTCATACCGTAGAGGCTCTTTCAAGGGTGGCAGAGGCTCTGTGACTTTGTCCTCTGATAGACTTTTGAAGATTGGAGTGAGGAGGTTCTGTGTTCTTGGTGATCGGCAGAGGCTTCTACCAAAGTTCATCCTTAGCCTATTTTTCAATACTTTCTTATACACAGAAGTTGGAGCTAACAATCTCCCCCTAAGTATTGAAAAATAAAAAAATTTAAAGTTGCATAGATTGTTAGGCTAAAGAGAATAAGAGGTGTCGAAATCAACCTCTGTAAAAGTGAAACTATTCATTAAGTCCATGCAAGAGGCATTTACATAAGTTACAAAACGTGACAAGTAAACAAAATCATTACAGAATTACATAGCTTATATTCGTGCATTTGGAAAGTCATTGATTGACTTTATGAATCCTCCATCCGTAACCTCTTTGTAGAAGTACGCGCAGAGGTCTCTGAAGCGTATAGTAGCATCAATCACCTCTATCAACCCGTTGGCATATTGTAGGTCCACGAACTCTGTTCCTCTGCTATTCAAGAGATCCACCCTAAATTGTAGAAGTGTTTCTGTGGCGTACTTCTGGCAGTCGTACTCCACAAACAACTTCTTTCTTCCATGTGGATCAAGAAAGACGTATCCAATCTTGGGACTTTGGATGATGGTGAATGGTTTAATTTCCGCAGAGGAGGGGCAACTGTCGTCTGGGATAGAAAGCCTGATTTTCTTGACTCCAAGGTCCAGAGCCACTAGGAAGTCAATCATGCTGTAGAATAGGAGCTTTTCTCTCATGGCCTTTTTGTCTCGTCGTAAGCTCTTTGGTGTTCTAGTCTTTCCATGTAGTTCTTTCTGGCCCAGATGAAGAGTTTTTATAGATCGTATGGTGACAGGTTTCTCAGGTCAGCGTCAGAGAACTTGATCTATGATCTGTCCTCTCTTAGCATAGTGTAGAGGTTATACCAGAAGTTCCTGTATTTTGTATGTGATAGTTTGCATTGCAAGAATTAATTGATTCTTGACGTTGAGAAAACGTCTTTGACATTTTTGGCTTTGTCTCTGAAGAACCTATCTCTCTCCTGTTGGATAATGTCACAGCTCAGAGTTGGATTTGGTAGAGGATCGTTGATGTCTCTGCTATATAAATATTTGTGCACAACTCATCTATTTGAGGCTGAGGGACAGAGGGTGGAGGCATTGTCTTCCTCAGAGCTTCCATGTCTCTGATAACACTTGCCACTCTATCATCTTTTGGCTTGAGCTTGGGGTCCATTATGGGTGCATCTGACAGAGGGATTCCAAAGGCCCAATCTTCCTCTTCTGGTTTAGGCGTGATGAAAGCGTCGAAAGAGCTCTTCATGAGCTTTTATGTGACTTGAGGCTTGGACTTAATTGGTTTTGGATCTTCTGCAGCTATAGGTTTTCCCTTGTCTTTGGCAGATACCTTAGGTAGTGTTGCCTCGGAAAGGGAATTTGTTTGAGGAGTTTACTCTGAGTTTCTTCTTTGTTCGGAATGTGTGAGTTCCAGATTAGTGCATACAATCAGTGGAAATCAATAAGTAGAATCAATCAATAAGATTTCAACTGGTCATCCATATATTGCTTAATGCTTTCAGAGAATTACAATACGATAATATGAACGACAATAACGACTAACTTATTTTGTAAGGCTAACAACATATTATATACTAAGGGCCTAAACTACCAAGCCCGTGGCCCGTTTAAACAATTAAGCCCATAATACACCTTTTACATAATAAGCCCTTGAACTTCTATTCGATATGATTTTATCCCTAACAATCTCCCCCTTTGAATTGAAGTTCGAGTTCACGGAAGTTCTCGACGTATCTCTTTCGGAGCACAAAGTAGATCTCGAAACTTCGGATGGCTCAGCGGTAGTCGATGCGATCTTCAACAAATTCTAAAGCTTCTCGAGCGTTTACAACATGTGAACCTGAGACAAACGACGATTTTCGATTTTCAGATTCGTTGGTGATGATGTTTCAAAGAGCATCTCTGACTTTGAAGAGTGTGCCATCGCAGAAACTGTCGGCCTGGCTGAAGCGAAGAAACCTCTTTTCTTTCTGTTCATTGAGGTATACTATCCCAAATTCTGGTTCTAGAAGCAATGAGTTCTCGGGATACATCTTCAGCTCGGGCGCTTTCAGATTCGGTTTCAGCAGGTTAATCTTTTTGGATTTGTGCTCGATTCCCATTTGGAAGTCTGTGATGTATGAGATCAGTACCTTGTAGTGCAGGAATCGACGGTCGGCCTCGAGCGCTTTGGTAACATGAAGTGGTCTAATAGTTCGGGTTCAGAGATCTTTTAGTATAGCCTGGAAGTCAAACAGCCCGAGGTTTTTAAAATCTGCTTCAGAGAATGTCCATTCATTTTCGTCTTCGCGTCTGATGGAAAATACTGGAAATAAGACTCTGAGAATCCGTCCGGTTTGGATATTGAGCACTTCAGTGATCTTGTGCTTTGTTCGGACTTGGCTAACTGGTAGACACCGCTTCATTACCTTTATGTACTGGCTTTGGTAATCCTTGTCAAATTTTGAAATCCCATGGCAGAATGTCGGCTCGATCAGGCGTAACCTTTGAACAAATAGCTTCTTCAGAGATTCCTCCAGATGAGGAATAAGGATCATAATCTTCTCCCATCGAATTTGTCGCGGTGGAGGAGGAGGTTGATCAGAAGCTGTCGGTTGTTGAGGAGATGTCAGAGTTGTAGCAGTAGAAGTCTCGGGGTTCTGAGTAGTGTGAGCTGGTGTACTATACAAGTTCTGCATCAAGAACTGGTCGTAGTCGATGTCGTCGTCGGCATCGGTGGAAAATACGAGATTTACCTCAAAGTTTATCGCACTGGTGGCTTTTTGATACCATGCGTCTTCAGTCTCCGGGTCAATCTCTAGGTCAGGATCTATCAGATTAAGAGCATCCCCTTCCGGTGCAGTGTATACCACCAGCACCTGTGAATCTCCCTAGGGCTTTTCAACCGTAGGGTCTTCTTCGTTTGAGATATCCATGTCTATGTCCATTTCCGCTAAGCTCAACTGGGCTTCAGGTTCATCTTCGGTTGCAGTTGCCACAGTTGATGGTTCCAGTTGAACCGTTGCAGTTTCAGTGAGGATTGGTTCGGACTCAAACAGTCTCTGTCTTTTGTTCTCCCCTTCACGGTGATCAGGATCATCCTGGTCATCGTGCCATCTCTTGAGTCCGCCAGCTTGACCCTTGCATGTGTCTTCTAGTGAGGCGACTCTTTCGGACAGTAGATTTAAGGCTTTCTGAACGTCCTTGAGAGTCGAATTAAGCTGGTCCAATCTGCTATTCATGGATGACAAAGGAGCAGATACCTGGGAGCGTAGAACTGATACCAGTTGAGCCAGAAGCATAGTCTTAAGTGTGTCCACCGAATATGATGGCTAAACGGGAGCCGGTGGAGGTGTTGGTGCGGTTTCAGATTCGACTATCTTCTCATTCCCTTTGATCAAGCTCTTTATTTTGTCGAGCTCGGTGGTGAACTGCTGCCCCATTGCCTTGCGGATAGCCTTTAGGGCGCCGTCCAAATACTCCCTTGACAAAATGTCGGGTAACTTAACTCCAGGATCACTTAGATTACCCATTGAGGTATCTACCGCAGAGGTAGCACCACCTACGTTCACGGATGGCAAAGGTGTGGCCGTGGTAGGATTTCCTTCCGATCCTCGTGTTCCGCTTAAAGGCAGAGACACTACGGAAGTTCCGATCGGGTCACGAAGAGCACCGATTTATGGAGTCTTGTCCCGTGTCCTAGCCGAAGAATCTATAATATCAAGTGGCTCTAGACTCGAACGTGCATCGAAAGAAGTCGAGACCGGGGGAGGCTGGTCTCTTGATTCAATACCAAAACTCTCCGAGTGAGAGATCGGTAGACGTTGTGCTAAGTCCCCGTGTGAAAGTGAAACACCCATCTGTTGAGAGACGGGTGAGTGGCTACGGAGGTTGTGCAATTGCGCCGCTAGGTCCACGGTGACTTCTTCAACACCTTGTCCCAAAGGATGGGACAAGATAGTAGATGTGGTACCTGGCTGACACTGGTTTTGGGTCGCTCACGAGCCTTTCTAGTCCTAATGCTCGTTCTCTCTTGGTTCTTTTTAGATCTCCATTCTCCCCAACTCGCCTATTCAAGATTTTCAACTAGTACTCCCTCCTCTCTTCTTGTGTCTCCCGTAATTGGCTGGGATGTAGGAATTATAGGGGTTGCGGGTGACTCAGAGGGCGATCCGTCGGTCATTTTAGGTTGACGGCCGATACGGTGTCGAATCAGGGATGCCCAGATGGCTTGGTCTGTATCGGTATCAGTACTGTCGGATTCGGCAGTTTCGACCAGGGCGAATGGAGATATCGGCTCCGTTATGTCCGTGCCAGGGTCTTCTTCAAGCAATGGGGTGGCAGTCACAACCGGGACCTCGTATAGTCTAGTCAACGGTCCGACTTCGGTCTCGGTTTGGGTGGTGTGAGTGGGGGTTTGGTGGCTAGTTCCGGCTTGGATGGAATGGGTAGTACTGGCATGCGTATCTAATGCACCGCCCGCGCCTGATCCCCTCCCATGTACTCTCAACACACCCCGTCCGGGAGCCGCAAATGCATGTACTCTACCTCCTCGAGTCCTCGGACCATGGGAGCTCCTAACACTCTCCTATATTCTAACACACTCGATGCATTGGGGTTCGCATGTGCCAGTAAGGCTTCAGGTAAGGGCATGGCTCTGGCTTTGGACGGGTTTCGAATCACAAGATAACGCAAATGAAAAGGAGGACATACAGGATGGTTAATGCGTCGCGGTATCCCTGGATTTGCGTCCATGTGCTGTCGAACATCCAACGAGAGGAATTGTGGGAATGGTAGGAACTTTTTCTGCTTTGTCCCACCGATCTGTCTGATGGCTTGAACTAATTCGCGCCATATCACCATCGCATAGTCTATGTGCCTATTGTAACATACGACATGGAAGAACCGTAGGAAGTCGCCGGTACATTGATATATGCCCCTCCATCTGGATTAAAGACACCTGTTCAGTATTGTGAACAACGTGTACCAGATGGGCGCTAGAAACTTGCGGTTGAATGTTGATGGACGATCGAGGGTGTGGTTGTATTCGAGTTCTCAGACTTTGGCACATAGCGTCGTGTCATTGACCATGGGGTCGTAGGCTTGATGACCGCCGGCAGTGTCTTCAGGCAGTGATAGCAGATGGCGGAACGACTCAGGTGTGAGCGTGAAAGGGTGATTGTCGATCCGCACCGTGATAGTCTGAGAGTTGGCAGCCGTGACGAATTGAGCTGCGAGACAGACTTGGTATATGTAAAGAACGGAAACGTCGGCCGTTGCGGTGAGTGCCTCGCGGAGAGGGTGACCGAGAAGAATGTCCATGACCACACGGTGTTGTGGTCGGAACTCGACAGCGTCCAATTGGTGATTGTTGGCCTCAATTTCAATGTCATGGTCTGGGTGGACCAAAGCATTGTCAGCTGCTTCGTCAATGAATTCCTCTTGAGGAGGAATATTTTCTTGAGGTTGTTGTTGTTCTTGATCCGCCATTTATATCTGAAAAAAGAACAGTGTTAGTATACTGGTGGATGAACAATTGTCGGCGCGTACCTTGGCAAAAATCGGCTCAATCTGGAACATATTGAGGATAGGTAGTAGAACAGGTACTGAACTGATGGAAGTGTCCGGACAAAAAAAACAAGCAAGAAAGCATAGAGTTACCGGACAACTGGAAGTATCCGGACAAGCAGGGTGTCCGGACAAGAGGTATCCGAACAAAACCATTGTTACCGGATAAGGCAAAAGTTTCTGGATAAAAAGAGTATCCGGACAAAATGTATCCGGACAAACGAAGTTTTTGAATGATAAGGTTACCGAATACAAAATGGTTACCGGACACCAAGCATAATTGTTGATCCAAACCCTCAGTGATTTGATAATGACCCTCTCTTAAATACTTAGTGAAAATTGTAAGTAAACAATATGTATCAGAGTTTCAGTATCGCTGATAAGTACTAAGATCTTACAGTACCGATGATAGGAACTCTCGCTCTTTAGATTAAACATTCAGCAAACACTATTCACCATAATACTCTGAGTCTGTTCAGTCCTTATGGTGATCGCTGATAAGTTAGTTGTTTACTTATGATCTCTGAAGACAAGTTTCACGTCAACATAGGTTCTACGCTGAAGTCGAAGATCAAGCTCAAGAACCAGCGACAAGTCTCCTAATGAACTGATGCGGATCAGCGAAGACTCAGATTTGTCCACTCAACGTGAAGTATCAAGTACAAGACTTCAGCTATCGCTGAACTTTATCATTCGCTGATAAACAATGGTAAAGCGCTGAATCAACGAAAAGTTGATCATGAAGTCCTCCGTACAAAGTACTTTTGTCTTAACCATCCTTGCACGACTCCGTACGATATGTCAGAAAAGAACCTCCTTATTGTCTGAAATCGTACAACCACTCTGATACTACACTGTTCAAACATGCGGCTACTAAGGTTGTTAACAAAGGTCAATGACATACAATCAATGAGCTACTGCCACGTGTAAAGTGTAAACTGTCATGCATTAAATGCATGCAATATATAAGAAGAAGAACTCACTTCTTTTTGAAGTAACTTGCTAACTCTGGACAAGTTCATCCTTCTTATCTATAGATAGGTTATTATTAGTAATTTCCTTCTCTTTCTTAGTGCAAGAAACTTAGTGTTCCAACTTGTTTAGATTTAGGTTTATCCTTAATCTTGTTCCGCAACAAGCTGTAAATTGTTAATGATTTATCAATAAACAATTTAGAAAAGTAAAATCTGTGTGTTTGTATTCAACCCCCCCCCCCTTCTACAAACTTGTATAGCCCTTCGGGACCAACAATAATCCGGATAGTTGAACTTACCGGAAACCCTCAGGTTTCCGGACAACTAGGGTTACCGGATGTTGCAAGTGTCCGGATAATATATCTAGGCTTATGGTGGTTTCCGGATGTTTTGAATGTGTCCGGATTGTTTAAAACTATCCGGACGACATCTGGTTCGAATCAGATCGTCTAGAAACAAGCCTAAACATAAGTCTCAGTAATCTAGAGGCATCGAATCTAGTAAATAAGCACACAAAGGCATTTCAATCGACCTAAACTGCAGTAAAGTATGTCAAGTGTTGATTGACGCGAAAATGGGGTTTCGGAAACCCTTAATCGACATGATTGATGGTGGATTCGTGCGAGAGATGATGTAAGGTATGCATAAACGAGATCGATACATAAGTAAGAATTACCTGAGAGTTTGAGTGTCAAAATCGATGAAAAACTTTGATAGCCGAGGGGGTCCGGTCGAGAGAGAACACGAGAGGTTTTGAGTGAGGTTTGAAATGTCCGGAAGAAAATGAACAATAGGGTTTCCGGAATGTATATATAGTGTCACCACTTTCCGGGTGGGGCTTAACCGGATACCCATCCGGTCCAGATAGGTGTCCGGTCTGGAAACCTATCCGGATAGGGATATCCGAAAACCTGTCCGGAAACTGTTGAAAGTTGACAAAAATGCCCCTGTTCTTTCAAATTTCAGAAAACAATATCTTCTAGGCTTTGAAAGATCATTTTCTCGCTCCCCCTCGAACTGAGCACGGGGATTTCTCTGCTCCCCATAGGATCGTGTATGTGAGGGATTTTTAAAGAACGATCACACATAAAAAAAACTTTGACACATTTAAAGAAAAACTGTGTGACGCTCCCCCTCAAATGATGAACAGATGGAAATTTGCTCCCCCTCGGAATGTGCAAGTAGTGTGATATGAAGCATAGTGGAGATGTCACACTAAAAAATGTGGAAGTGAAAAACCAGTGTGTGACACTCCCCTGCAAATGTAGAATATACTTACCTGATACTTGTTCGTGCTCCCCCTGAACAAATGAACACCTTGTGAAAGCACAAATATAAGCAAAATAAAGTAGACGACAGTATTAAACATAAATAGAAACACACGCTAAAAGAAAGCAAACAGACGAAATCTACGGCATCTTCAGAATCGCTTTCATCATCATAACGAGCCAACCAGTGGTCATCTTTGACAAAGAGAGATTCTCCTGCCTCTTTCTGTTCTGCCAGCAAGAGTTTGGCCTTGTAGTAGTGTGCATTCTTCACGACAGGCTTCCTACAGTCCTTTGCAAAATGACCCAGTTTCCCGCAGTTGTAGTAGGTGACGAGTTCGTCCTTCTTCTTCGTTTCGGGCTTGTGGTCTTCTTTCTCAGTCTTCTCCTTCTTGTCAGGATGTTTGTGCTCATTTGCCTTCCGCTTGCCTTCATATTTATCTTAATAATCTTGGATTTTGTTGGAGGAAGTAGAGTAGCGCAGATTATTGGATGTAGGCTTCTTGAAGAACTTCTTCTGCTGGAAGGATCTGGAGAGCAGAGCCATTGCTTTCTTCACAGCAGTCAATTCAGGATCAGAATCACTGTCCTCTTCTTCCTCAGATTCTGGCTCAGATTCACTTGGCTCTTGGGCACGTTTGGAACGACGGCTGGAGGGTTTGCCTCGTTTTGAAGAAACAAGAGCTAGTGGGTCAGCTGGTGACTTGGGAGCGGACTTCTTGTTGCTCAGAATCTCTATCACTTCATCTTCGTCCTGAAGAAGCATCTCATAGAGTTTGTGAAATGGGATGTTTTCCATCAAGTGGTTGTGTTTGACGTGAGAAACAAACACTTTCCATTCAGGAAGGAGGTTGTTCAGGAATTTGAGTGCATTCTCCGTATTTGAACGATTGATCTTATTCTTATGGAGCTCCTTCAGTAGGAGACAAAACCGTTCATAAGTCTGGGAAAGAGATTCGCCGGAGCGTTGCTTGAAGCTGTCAAACTTTGTGACGCAGCTGTTGATCTTTAATTGGTTGCCGACTCTGCTCCCACTCATCATTTTCTCTACCTGATCCCACATGCCCTTTGCAGTGTCCTTGTAGCTATCTATGGGTGTGTAGATCAGATTCGGTAGAGCCTGAACAAGATACCTCTTGGCATGCTTTTCACCATCATGCATGCCTTTTTCGTCCTCGCTCATCTCTGAGTATGTCTTGGCCTCATACTGAACTTGACCACCTTATTCTGCTGCTGGTATAGTCTTCATGGGTTTAGTTTGTGGGCCATTAGTTAGAGCGCGCCAGATGAACTCGAAGTTATCCTTCGACTCGATGAAGATTTCGAATCTGTCCCGCCATTGGCTGTATTCTCCCTAGTAGAGAGTCGGCGGCTTGGAGTCGGTGCTGATGGCAAGTGCATCACGAGACATCTTTGTTGATTGCACTAATGTGATCGTCAGACGCTTGTTCGATTCAAATTGTAAACCTAACACAAGGCACTAAGGGTGATGTCCTAACGCAGGTTCTAAGAGTGACTTAGACTAAACATGTAAGAAACTAGCTAATCAGAACTTATCGGATAGGAATCCGGATGAAAAGTGTATGATCTGGAAGTGTCCGGATCACATGTGTGTGAAACTGTTCAGATAGTAGAAGTGTCCAGACAAGCTAAGGTTACCGGATAACAGGAAGTTTCCAGATAAAAATTAGGTTACCGGATAGATACTAGTTACCGGATGAATGAAATTGAACAAACTTACCGGATGAAAGACTTACCAGATAGCAGAAGTTTCCGAATGAATTAACTTACCGGATACTTTACCGGAAACAAAATTAACCGGAAACTTTGAGTTACCCGGATAAATGAGATTTACTGGGAACTTTTGGTTACCGGATGAATTGTGTCCGGAAAGTTGTGAGAATGTAACGTCCCAAAAATTACAAGCAAATTTAAATTTTTAAATAAACATTTCATTTATAACAACTCATTAAATGATCCCAACGTTTCGTTTGCAAACTCATAATTAATATCTTCATAATAAAGACCAGCGGAATTAAACGTTTAATTATTAAAAACCATAAAGCAACCAGTTCTCCTCGCGCGCCAGTGTGTACTCGTCACGCCTTGGAGCCGCCCGTACCTGAAACCACAATCTATTGGGAAAGGGTAAGCACGCAGCTTAGTGAATTCTACACCATAAGTAACACAGTTATTTCCACACCACCATAAACAGATATTTGCACATAAACAGCATTCAAGTCTACGAACAAATCATAAACTTGCATACTCACACCAACCCACCTAATAGGCATACGTCGGTCTCACCGACCACACTACCATCGTGTAAACGCAACCCGGCACCCCCGGGTTCATACGCCACCCGCGTATACAACCTTCTGTCCCACCGAATTACCACGCCACCCGCGTATGTGACCCTCGGCCCCGCCGAACTCCTACGCCACCCGCGTAGTCACAACAATAAAGGTCCGACTAGACACCCCACTATTTAACCCCGCATCAAAAGAAATTAAAACTACCACATACATATACAACGTAATGTAAAAATAACCGTCATTAGTTATAGTGAGAGAACTCACCTCGAATGCGCGCCTAGCTTAACAATACAATTCAAGCTTCACAATTACGGTCACTTCCCAGTACCTAAACGCATGTTAAAACGTGTCAATACGAAACCCGGATCCTACGACACGACACACGCTTAAACCGTCACTAAAACTATTTTCCGATCTCGCCAAACAGGTCTATTCGGGACCTGCTTCGACCCCTTTAAACCCATAAAATTCCCAATATTATTTCATGGTTAGAAGATACTCTGAGATAGGGTTTCAAGGACATATTATACGCCTCCTAACGATTTTTCTACAATTTAATAGGAATTAAATACGAATGACTACCAAAGCTGTCAGTTTTCAGACCAGCCGTGCAAACAGCCCAAAACAGCCTAGCTACGGAATTAATCAGACTTTCGGAAAAACACGAAAAACCTCCCCAACTCAAAATGGGAACCTTGGGAACCAAAATCACGTCCAAACGAGTTACGAATGAAAAGTTAAGGCTTTCGCAAGATCAAGGCAGATTCCAGAAGTTTTCACATGAAATGACGAATCACCGAACTTGCGACTACTTTTTCGCCCAGCTAGAGACCGAACCATTTTTCCGCTAAAACACGGAAAACGTGCCCGACCCCGAACTTGAACCGTGGGCGCCAGTTTCGGCTCCGTCGGAGTTACGACGGAAAAGTGATGGTCAAACGAAAACTGGACAGCACACTTAGAATTTGCATAAAAAGATAACTTTATAAAACGGTTCGCGTTTGGCTTAACGGTTTGGGATTTACGCTACGAGTGTCACCCACTGCCACCGCCCTCCACCCACAGCCACCGCAGCGACGGCGTGCGGCGGTGGTGGTCTCGCCGGAAAACGAAAAGGAAAAAGGAAAAGAAACGAGACGAACGAGAGAGCTACTTACCTTACGACGACGTCTCACCACCACAACCAAACCTCTCTCTCTCGATTCCTCCGACGACAGCAGGTGGTGGCGATCTCCGGCGACAGCAGCAGCGGCGGCGAAGGGTGGCTGCCGCTGCGTTCTTTCTTCCTCTTCTCTCTTCTTTCTCGCGTTCCTCTCTCACTTCGATTCTCTCTCTCTCGGCCGCACAACACAAGGAAAAGAGAAAAGGCTCTTAGGGTTTAGGTGATTGGTTTGGTTTGCTTGATTCACAAGGAAAAAGGAAACGAGAGATAGGAAATCAGTCATGGGCCGAGACCCATGCAAAGAGTTCCAAGAATTTCACAAATAGCCCCTCAACTACACCTTATCTCACAATCTACATCCAAATGACACATGCGCTAACATTTTGGTCCTTTTCGACACCAAACCAATAACCAAAAACAAATAAAGGTGGACATTTTAAATAATTAAAATTAATTAATAAACGTACCGGAACACGGGCTTTACAACTCTCCCCCGCTTGAATTAGACTTCGTCCTCGAAGTCTATGCCCGTGAATAGCTCTAGATAATTCTCCCGCATCTCAGCCTCGGGTTCCCAAGTCCACTTGGAACCCCTTCAGTGTTGCCACTGGACTTCCACTAACTGGAACCTACATTTCTCACACCGTCAAAAATTTCTCTAATACTCTGCTTACCAACAAAACTCCTTCCAGAACACTCCAACAACGGGAATCGTTCTTAGTTAAACGACTTTGATTGTCTCCCAACCCTAGATGTTCCATACATCCTGATTCAAATTTCAAGCTCTAACCATTCTAAAGCTGCTCACAGTATACCCTACAGGATACTCGACTACGATCATTCCTACCCTTAACTGTCGATTAACTTCCACGAATTCTAATAGACTCCAAAGATTATATTAACAAAACATCGACCCCCTGCCGAACATCGGTCCAACCGATTACAATAACAAACATCGGCCAGCCGCCGAACATCGGTCCAACCGATTACAATAACAAACATCGGCCACCCGCCGAACATCGGTCCAACCGATTACCATAACGAACATCGGCCACCCGCCGAAAATCGGTCCAACCGATTACAATAACAAACATCGGCCACCCGCCGAACATCAGTCCAACCGATTACAATAACAAACATCGGCCACCCGCCGAACATCGGTCCAACCGATTACAATAACGAACATCGGCCACCCGCCGAACATCGGTCCAACCGATTACCATAACAAACATCGGCCACCCGCCGAACATCGGTCCAACCGATTACAATGAATCACATAAGCGTGGTATTATCCTAGACACTATCACCAATAGATATCCCCCACAATCAAGTCAGCTAACACTAACGTAGGTCATTCCCTTAACCGATACTACCCAGTCTACATTACCAACACGCGTGGAATACCCAACCTCCAACCATCGACGTATCCCCCACACACGCTCTACAAAGCTAATTTATCTGAACCGAGGATACACCCTGACGCCTACCTCTCAGGTAACGCCTCAGGGCCCCGCACATCGGAATTACCTCTCAAGTAAGTGCCCACAACTATATCCTCCTAGCACCTACTAGAAAGCCTAGGCTATAACACCTGAACACCGGGGCCTCACCCCGAGATACCCAGCCGACCACTACCAGCGACTGACTAACGTGCCTAAGGATCCAAAGCAAAACAGCCTACCCACAAGTGCCTATCCCGGATTGACTCACTCACCCAACATGTAGATACTCGACGTGCAATGAATGCCAAACGGTGCGACAAAACAATTCATCAACAAGACTCCACCTCGAGTCATTAAAACCGGGCAATTAGCCCATGACTAATTCCAAGTCAAAATCGAGCAAAATGCTCCACGCTTGCTAGACCCATAAGTCGGTAAAAAACGCGCTTAAATAAAGTCTAAGCAAGCAATACTCTAAAATCAACATTAGTCCCAAACTCAACACGGTTTAAACAAAAGAGTTTTCCCAAAGGACTCACACCCTTAAAATTCTCAAAATGACACATAACACTTAAAAGCGCATTTCCCAAATGGTTTACAAAATCATTTACAAAAATGTTTTCAACGTCTAGACTTTTCATTTCAAAAAGACCGCAAGCAATAAAACTACTATTACCAGGTCGGTAGTTACGCAAAAATGGACACGCTCGTCCACATATGAAAATCATGTTGAAAATCATTTCATTGCAGCTTAGTTCACTCACAAAACGTAAAGCGAAATAAATAATTTCTTTGAAAATAAACCGTCGCGGTTCTAGTATGAATTGACTCATGACGTGTATTTAAAGTAACCGTCGACCTTACACCGGGTGAAACAAAAGTGTGCACATAGTTTCAAAATCAGTTCCACGATATTTGACCCCAAAATTCCTCTTTTTCAACAAAAATGTCGTGGCACAGGGTTCACTAACAAATCTTACGCGCGTCGGCTAGTCATACAAAACGATGAAATGGTTTACAGATATATTTTTGTTAAAACACAACTGTCTCGTGTAAGTTTCAAACTTAAAGATAAAAACCAATCCGCTTCCATCATTTGAAAATATCGACTAAAATCTCATAAAATCTCAAAGGTGGGGTTCTTTAAATTGATTTTCAAGATTTCCCCAAATGGTCAGATAAACAAATAAGATATGCACCTTGTGACATTAAACCCACACGACTCGACATGCCGTAAAACAAAACTTATTTTAACCAAATCACTCAATTAGCTTTATACAGACACCGTGGAATGTAACTTTTCGTCTCAACTCTAACATATGTGGAGGAGTTCCAATGTTAAATTCACAAGCCGTAGTCACTTGCCCCACATTTTAAACACCCCAAAACACGGATATCATCTTACCCGAAAGAACCGTTGGAAAAATAACGAAAATGAGACAAATTTTAACCAAGTTTGCACTCCCGTGATAAAACGATTTCATACACTTTCAAAACCATATTTCAAAATCTTGTGTGTGCGCTGAGCAGTTCCCAAAATTCCAAAACACCGTCCATACAAAGATTTGAAACACAAGAATTTGTTAATGCAATCTTATTTTCAAAATAACTTCGTGCATGACTCATTCGGCATTCAACGTCTCGACCCATACTACTCCGAAACTCTCCGGTCTACTATTGTCATCCAGACATTTAAACCTCTTAAGGCAAGTTGGAAATTCACATCAAATCATCCTACGGGTTTTCCTCAAATCAAAGTCGGCTCAAAAGCCTATGATTCTAGCACAATTGCCAATTTTTGACCCAAAATGGTCTACTTAAAACAAATATTACCTCAGCAACCTCAACTACAAGTGTCAGGCACGAAAGAAAAATGGGTAGCCCCGCTATCAAACATCACTACAGCAGACACCGAGTTAACTAAGAACGTACTTAAACACACAGCTTAAGCAAAATGCAACTACATACAAATATCAAGTGATGAAATATACCTGTCACCACTTTAAGCGTAGCCTGTGCCTCTTCCACCATCAGTTAAAGAACTCTACCTCGGTCGCCTCGGGTCCAGCCTGACCCACACGACCATCAGTAATACGCAAGGGAGCAGCCGCAGGAGCTCCTTGTGCCCCACCCCCAACAGTAACCCTCGGATTCGGGCAGTTGACCTTCATGTGGCCCATCTGTTTGCAGTTAAAACAGACCATCTGTGGTGGTTCCCTGCAGTCGCGACCGTAGTGCCCCACCTGGCCACACTGGAAACATTTGTCATTTCTCCTTCTGCAACCATCCATGGTTTTAAACCCACCGCTCCTTTGATTCAAGAGCGAGTCTGAAAACCTCGTTTTCTTTGGAACTGCCGATTCTGGTGCAACGGCCTGCGCTGTTTTCCTCTTCTTAGTCTGTTCCTCTAACTCAGGTTCCTGGCTCCGAGCAGCCTCCATCATCACTACTACCTCATCACGAACGGCGGTAATAATCTCGGGGATTGCCTCCCTAATAGCATGCTTTACTTCAGCCGCGATCAACTCACGTATCGGCTCAGCAGTGATCCCGGCGCCAATCCCTGGCTCAGTAGTGTTGTTTCCCTTAGTGATGGCCATTTCTGGGGTAAAAATTACAACGAGTTATTAGCACATAATAACTCACACTAGCAACACTCACGCTCGACTCCTTGGATTCCTCGCGACTTTTCCCGACTCGAGCATTGATCCTGTGCTTCCGGTAGTAGGAGCTCTACTACTACCATCCACACCTATCATCGCCCGTTCCGAGTCCCATCCCAAGGGGTCCAAGTAGTTTCCCGCCGAAACTATACACATATGCCCGCACCGGCATATGTACACACTCTTCCTAGCTCCCTAGGAATTCCATCCAAACCACTACCCTTGCTACTGCCGAATCCCTACTTATCATAACGAGTTGCCTCGCGAATACCCGATCATATGTAGTGCGAAACAAATAGACAGTCGAATACAAGACTCTATCCTAGAACGGTTGGACTCAAACAAGAGCTGCGCAATAGAACTAAATCGAATATTCTAAGGCTATAAATCTCTTAGTAACCTATCATAATTAGCATAAATTCCTAATAGCAAGTAGTTCAACATACAGCATAGTGTCCACAACAGGCAATCTAGCATGCATACCCTATGATCTAGAAAGCAATAAAACACTAAGTACAGTACCTTTCCCCTTTGGCTCCGGCTGACTGTACACACTGCACCTCCGATCACCGTCTCTCAAACGGATCTTTCCTTCGTTTTATTTCCCAAAAACTTTAAAGAAAATTTTATAGCCGCAAACTTGAGATCAAACACACCGAAATGCGTTTGATTCACTCAAGTCGTGCTCTGATACCAAGTTGTAACGTCCCAAAAATTACAAGCAAATTTAAAATTTTAAATAAACATTTCATTTATAACAACTCATTAAATGATCCCAACGTTTCGTTTGCAAACTCATAATTAATATCTTCATAATAAAGACCAGCGGAATTAAACGTTTAATTATTAAAAACCATAAAGCAACCAGTTCTCCTCGCGCGCCAGTGTGTACTCGTCACGCCTTGGAGCCGCCCGTACCTGAAACCACAATCTATTGGGAAAGGGTAAGCACGAAGCTTAGTGAATTCTACACCATAAGTAACACAGTTATTTCCACACCACCATAAACAGATATTTGCACATAAACAGCATTCAAGTCTACGAACAAATCATAAACTTGCATACTCACACCAACCCACCTAATAGGCATACGTCAGTCCCACCGACCACACGACCATCGTGTAAACGCAACCCGGCACCCCCGGGTTCATACGCCACCCGCGTATACAACCTTCTGTCCCACCGAATTACCACGCCACCCGCGTATGTGACCCTCGGCCGCGCCGAACTCCTACGCCACCCGCGTAGTCACAACAATAAAGGTCCGACTAGACACCCCACTATTTAACCCCGCATCAAAAGAAATTAAAACTACCACATACATATACAACATAATGTAAAAATAACCGTCATTAGTTATAGTGAGAGAACTCACCTCGAATGCGCGCCTAGCTTAACAATACAATTCAAGCTTCACAATTACGGTCACTTCCCAACACCTAAACGCATGTTAAAACGTGTCAATACGAGACCCGGATCCTACGACACGACACACGCTTAAACCGTCACTAAAACTATTTTCCGATCTCGCCAAACAGGTCTGTTCGGGACCTGCTTCGACCCCTTTAAACCCAGAAAATTCCCAATATTATTTCATGGTTAGAAGATACTCTGAGATCGGGTTTCAAGGACATATTATACGCCTCCTAACGATTTTTCTACAATTTAATAGGAATTAAATACGAATGACTACCAAAGCTGTCAGTTTTCAGACCAGCCGTGCAAACAGCCCAAAACAGCCTAGCTACGGGCTTAATCAGACTTTCGGCAAAACACGAAAAACCTCCCCAACTCAAAAATGGGAACCTTGGGCACCAAAATCACGTCCAAACGAGTTACGAGTGAAAAGTTAAGGCTTTCGCAAGATCAAGACAGATTCCAGAAGTTTTCACATGAAATGACGAATCACCGAACTTGCGACCACTTTTTCGCCCAGCTAGAGACCGAACCAGTTTTCCGCTAAAACACGGAAAACGTGCCCGACCCCGAACTTGAACCGTGGGCGCCAGTTTCGGCTCTGTCGGAGTTACGACGGAAACGTTATGTTCAAACGAAAACTGGACAGCACACTTAGAATTTGCATAAAAAGATAACTTTATAAAACGGTTCGCGTTTGGCTTAACGGTTTGGGATTTACGCTACGAGTGTCACCCACTGCCACCGCCCTCCACCCACAGCCACCGCAGCGACGGCGTGCGGCGGTGGTGGTCTCGCCGGAAAACGAAAAGGAAAAAGGAAAAGAAACGAGACGAACGAGAGAGCTACTTACCTTACGACGACGTCTCACCACCACAACCAAACCTCTCTCTCTCTCGATTCCTCCGACGACAACAGGTGGTGGCGATCTCCGGCGACAGCAGCAGCGGCGGCGAAGGGTGGCTGCCGCTGCGTTCTTTCTTCCTCTTCTCTCTTCTTTCTCGCGTTCCTCTCTCTCTCTCGGCCGCACAACACAAGGAAAAGAGAAAAGGCTCTTAGGGTTTAGGTAATTGGTTTGGTTTGCTTGATTCACAAGGAAAAAGGAAACGAGAGATAGGAAATCAGTCATGGGCCGAGACCCATGCAAAGAGTTCCAAGAATTGCACAAATAGCCCCTCAACTACACCTTATCTCACAATCTACATCCAAATGACACATGCGCTAACATTTTGGTCCTTTTCGACACCAAACCAATAACCAAAAACAAATAAAGGTGGACATTTTAAATAATTAAAATTAATTAATAAACGTACCGGAACACGGGCTTTACAGAGAAATTGAGACTTACCCGGAAAGGTTAAGGATGTTCCGGAAAGTGGGGCTGAGTATCCGGAAACTGCGGCTGTGGTTGAAATTTCGACTGGAATGCGATTAGGGTTGCCCAATATCTTTCCTGAAAGATTAGAAACCTTCCAAAATAGCAAAATAACACTACCCTAATTGATTTTCAAGCAAAATAGCACAATTTTGAAGAAAATTTTGATTTTTGAGATGAACAGAGACCAAAAACCACAAACTTGATTTTACTTAAAAACAACTCAGATGATCGAATTAGGCTACGAAAAATTGCAGAAACGTTTAATATTAAGATGTGAATCGAATGCAATAAACGAAAACGAGCAATTTTACCAGAATCAAACTATGAGCTATTGATCAAGAACACAGTCGACTTTTAAAACAATAAACCTTATCATAAAGCTTTGAATCACCTTGAATCGAGTCGTCCGTATGCTCTGATACCAATTGTGAGTTCCAGATTAGTGCATACAATCAGTAGAAATCAATAAGTAGAATCAATCAATAAGATTTCCATTGGTCATCCATATATTGCTTAATGCTTTCAGAGAATTACAATACGATAATATGAACGACAATAATGATAACGCCACTTTTTGGCGTTATTTTCAGTTCTCAAACCAATGAGATTGGCTTGTATTTAGGCAAAGAAGCGGGATTTTATGTTTTATCTAGTGAGATGTGCAGGTATTCTAAAAGGAGGCAAACATCGAGAAAAGAAGCTAAAAAGAGCCCAAAAAGAGCCTAAACGAAGCCCAACGGAAGCCCGAGACGAATGCCCAAGACCCGCGCCCGAACCAGGACACGATTCGCGAACCAAACCCGACCCAAATCAACTTCTGGAAAGCGCGCTGCTTTGCCCGCGACTTGCAAGTTGCGGGGCAAACCGCGTATGCCTCTGTTTGTCGAAAATCAGTCTTTCAATTCGGATTTTAGGTCACTTTTCGGGGATGGAACCGAGACAGGACGATTACGGCAGCTGAAGGGGCGATTTTGGGAGAGATTCTACGCCTTTCAGAGCCACGAGAGAGGATCAATCAAGCAGCAATTCATGACGCAAAGCGGATTAGAGCCGGGAGAAGGGAGTTCATCGCTACATCTTTCACATTACCAACGATCACATTCATTATGTTTACATACACTTTCGTCTTTCTTTCTCTTGTGTTTGAATCCACCACCGACATGAACTAATTTGTTCATGTTGGGGGTAGATGACTTGAACATTTATCAGTTTTCCTTAATTAATGAAGTATGCAATTTGGTTCTTAATGCTTTTGAGAGTTTAGCTACCTTTCAATTGTTTTGTTGTTTCCAGTTGAGTTCGAGAGAATTAACTGTTATCTAGAACTAAGAATTGCATGCCTAAGGCGTGAATTTGGTGATAGAGATATACCGAATACGCTTTAGTCCTAATTGAACCAAATAGGTTGAGATCGAGAGATTAAATCTATCCGTTCATAATAAAACTTGTGCTTAACGTGTTTTGGAATCCAAAAGTTGAGATCGAAAGATAAAACTTGTCCTTTTCAAAATAAAACCCGTTGTTGCTCGAAAGAGAACAACGGTGATCATTAAAGATTGGGTATTCATTAAGGGAATAACTGGTAATCGTTTTAAGTCTAATATTCGTTTGTGAAAACCTAAGGATTTCCAACCCTCAACTGTTTTCTCTATCGGAAGTTTCTAAAGCTGTTTACTGTATTGTGTTTGATTTATTTTCTTTTAATTAAGTAGTTTAACATCATCTCTCAATTTTGACAGTTCAGTTAATAGTGATTATAGTAATAGTGATACTTAGTTCCTAGTTCCCGTGGATTCGATACTCGTACTTACCGTACGTTATTACTTGATTTCGACACTGTACACTTGCGGTCAGAATTAGGGGGTGATACCCGCCTATCAAGTTTTTGGCGTCGTTGCCGGGGAACTAGTTGCAACTGATAGCACTACCATCTATAAGCGCTATTAGATTGAACAATTTTTATTTCTGTTATTTTATTTGATCACCTTAAATTTCTGGATTACTGATTTTGTTACTTTCTTTTCAGGTACTAATTGGTTTATGCCAAGGAAGACCCGAGGGAAGGAAATCGAGCCAATCGATCATGAGATGGAAAGAACCGCCCGCCGTCTACGAAAAGCATCCAAAGCCCAAAGGAAATTAAAGATGGATGACGAGAGACGTCCTCGCAATGACCCACCTCCACCACCTCCGGCGAGAGTCCCGATGCGGTCATTTGCCAATCCAAACATGGCAGCTGCACGTATAGGGATCCAACCACCCACCACTGCGGCAAATTACTTCGAGATCAAGCCGAGTACCATCGTAATGGTACAACGGAATCAGTTTGGGGGAGCGCCAACCGAAGATCCCCATGCCCACCTTCGAGCATTTGAACGGATTTGTAATACGTTCAAAATTAATGGGATGGAAGAGAACGTGATCAAACTGAGGTTGTTCAGTTTCTCCCTAAAGGGTAGAGCTGAAATCTGGATAGAGGGTTTGCCAGCCTATCAGATCACTACATGGGCAGACCTGAAAGCTGCATTTCTACAGAAATTCTTCCCACCGAGAAGAACTGCTCAATTGATGACTGATATCACCCACTTCGCTCGGTGGGAACAAGAGACCTTATACGAGGCATGGGAGCGATACAAGGATATGTTGAAGAAATGTCCTCACCACGGGTTGCACGGATGGGTCATAATCCAGACATTCTATAGTGGACTTCACCTGCAATTCAAAACCGATATCACTGCCGCATCGGGTGGAGCATTGATGGATAAAACTTATGAAGAAGCATGCGAGCTGATCGAGAACTTGGCCGAACATAGCTTCTCTACTCCACGATCAGCGGTAAGAAGAGTCGCGAGCGTTCAAGAATCGGATGAGCTGAAAGAACTAAAGGCTCAACTAGCTTTTATAACGAACCACTTGAAGGGAGGTAATCCGGAAGCACCTGAACAAGTGCAATTCTTACAAAACCGGAACAACCAACCGAGGAATGATCCGTTCTCCAATACATATAATGAAGGGTGGAAGAAACACCCCAATTTTTCATGGAGTCAACCCAGTCAACAACAAGGTAATTTTTCTAACTCTTCGAATTACTCTAATACTAACAATGCTTACCGTCCTCCAGGTTTCAATCAAAGGAACGAAGGATCATCCATGGAGAAGAAGCCGGGGCTGGAAGAGATGATGATGAAGTTCATGACCAAAATGGACAGCACGGTTGGAGAATTAACGAGCACGGTGAATACGGTAAAAGCTGCCACCGATCAGAACACCGCGTCGATCAAGATCCTCGAAAGACAAGTTGGGCAGATTTCGGAAGCCCTACAAAACCGACCTTCCGGAACTTTTCCGAGTCAAACGGAAAGGAAACCGAGGGAAGAATGCAACGCCATTTATCTGAGAAATGGCAAGGAGGTGATCAAAGAGACAACTGTCGAGCTGAAGAAGGATACTACTAGTAAAATGGCTGAGCCGGAAGAACCAAAAGAGAAAGAGGTGGCATCCCCACCAAAGCCGGTAGTCAAACCGTTTGTGCCACCACTACCATACCCGAATCGAGTGAAGGCACATAAAGATGAGGAACAGTTCAAGAAATTCCTCGATATCTTCAAGAAGCTTCACATCAACATACCATTCGCGGAGGCACTTGCTCAAATGCCTACATACCTCAACTTTTTGAAGGAAATCCTATCAAAGAAGAGGGGAATCGAGCATCAGTCTACCATTACACTTACTGAAGAGTGTAGTGCCATCATTCAGAACAAGCTTCCCCCGAATCTCAAAGATCCAGGGAGTTTCTCGATCCCTATTCAAATTGGGAATCTTTCTTTTAATAAGGTATTGTGTGATTTAGGAGCTAGTATTAATTTAATGCCTTTATTTGTTTTCAGGAAACTCGGATTGGGAGAAGTGAAGCCGACGCACACGACACTTCAACTCGCGGACAGATCGCTCATATATCCGCATGGAGTGATAGAAGACGTGCTGATCAAGTTTGACAAGCTCTACTTCCCTGTAGAATTTGTGGTGTTAGACATGGAGGAAGACGAGAAGGTTCCATTGATATTGGGAAGATCATTCCTAGCCACGAGTAGAGTACTGATAGACATGGAGGAAGGAGAGATGACCTTGAGAGTTGGCGGAGAAAAAGTTATTTTCAAGATGTTCGAGAAAGTGAGAGGTCAAGTTGAAGAGGAGCCGAGCGATAAGGAAAAGCTCAAGGAGTAATCGGAAATAAGGTCGAGCCACGACCGAAACCACGGCGCTGGGTGGGAGGCAACACACCAAGGTTTGCGTTTTCTTCATTTTTGCATTTGGTGTGCTTTTATAAAAAAAATCGAAAACATGAAAAAGTAAATAGAGACATACGCGACTTTCTGCGCGACTTGCAAGTCGCGTGGAAAGCCGCGGGGCTCTCTGTCAGGTTTTTCCATTTCCTGCTTCGTGTGTTCGTTTCTTTGTTTTATTTCACCGTTTGCTTTGTTTTCTTTCGTCCTTTCTTTGTTTCATGTGTCTTTGCATTCCCCTTCTCCGTCTTCTCCAGTGTCTCGCAAATGATCGATCCAATCTTACAAGAGAATCTCTCCGGGCAAACAGGTACGTTCGAACTCTGTAGTTAACGAGTGGTGTATAATGTTCGTTCTTAGTAGTTAACGAGATGCAACAAACCTAAGTTTCACTTAGGTTTGGGGTGCCTCACTTTTTAAACATCTACACACTCACTTTTATTCCTGTGCAAACCTCGGTTTCACCGAGGTTTGGGGTTGGCTTTGTTTGACAAACCTAGGCCACGGCCTAGGTTTGGGGTGGCCATGTTCTTGAAAATATTTAGAATGGCTCTTTGAGTTCATGCTCTAATGTTATGCCTTACCTGTCTGATACCTGTAATAACCGCACAACTACACTTGTCTCATTTCGTGTCGCCTGAACCGACACTTGCACATTGGGGACAATGTGTGGGTAAGGTTTGGGGTTGCCCAATCGGGCCCACGTTATGCACGTAGATTTCCCGCACTTTTGCATGCTTAGATCACAGTAGCCAAATTTTTTGTCTTGAATGATCGAGACCAACCATTGTAGGAAGAATCTTGTGATAGTGACGTGGCCGCTAGGGAAGGACCGGGAAAGGACACGACTAGGGACATTAGTGGAGACCACCCAATAGCGAGTTTTGAGCCTAAAAGACGTTTTTCACTTCGAGGGATTCATACACTTAATTCATATACACTTTTGGAGTCCTTGTCGTGAATATAGAATGATCTCGCTATATTATTGCATTGAGTAGCAAAGACAACCATCGGGATATTAGGTAAGGGTGTAGTAGACCATATCATGTGGACCTTAAGAGATGATTCCAGGCATTGTGTGTTTATTTAACCTTGTTTAGCTATCGTACCCTTTTCACCCATCTGTGTGTAACCATATCCTCCTTTGTAGCCATACACTCACCTTTTCATTTCAAACCCACCATTAAACCCGAGCCGAAAGCCTTAGCCAACCCTTATCCGAATGTGTGTCAACTAGAAGCGGTAATGAATAACCGAAGATAGAGCGAAAAAGAAGAATATCGGCCAGTCATGAAAATAAATAGAAAAGGGGGCCAATGCAGCCCCAATAAGATAAAAAGGACCAATGAAGTCCCAAAAAAAAATAGTTAGTTTAGATTTTATTTACAGCAGAAAATAAGAGAGTCAAAGTGACTCCGATAGTGACAAAAGGGCCAAGTGATAAGTTAGAATGTGATGAAGTTCAGAATTGTTCATGTTTGACACACCGAGGATCTTTGTTCCCGTTTACCCTTCATTTCTTAGCCATAACCTTAGCCCGGTTACAACCCTCGTAAAGACCTGGATGATCTTTGGGAAAACATGATTAGCGTATACGACTACTTTTACCGATATTCCCTGTCTTGCTACTTGATTCCTTTATGAGATTAGCTTGTTGGATATTTGTGCGTCTTTCAATGGAGTTGTCATGTAATATTTGAGTTTTCTTGTACATAAATCCTTATACATGACAACATGAGCGACAACCTAGGTTCGAGTGAATCGAGAGTATCCCGTGAGGTAGGGTCGAGGCGAAATGTTTTCCCTAGTATGTTTGGACCTAGTACAACCTTAATGGAATCGGAGCTATCACGAGTTCAACCCACAATGGAAAGTCATAGACCAAACAAAATGAGAATGAGGCGAGAGTGAGAGAGACATTTACGGGTATAGGAAATCACCAGTGCATTACATGGTACCGATTGGGAGTTGTGCAGTTATTACAGTTCTATGATATATGCCTTTACTCTGTTTTATCGCTAATTTGCTTGGGGACAAGCAACGCTCGGTCTGGGGTTGTTGATAACGCCACTTTTTGGCGTTATTTTCAGTTCTCAAACCAATGAGATTGGCTTGTATTTAAGCAAAAAAGCGGGATTTTATGTTTTATCTAGTGAGATGTGCGGGTATTCTAAAAGGAGGCAAACATCGAGAAAAGAGCCAAAACGAAGCCCAACGGAAGCCCGAGACGAAAGCCCAAGACCCGCGCCCGAACCAGGACCCGATCCGCGAACCAAACCCGACCCAAATCAACTTCTGGAAAGCGCGCGGCTTTGCCCGCGACTTGCAAGACACGGGGCAAACCGCATATGCCTCTGTTTGTCGAAAATCAGTCTTTCAATTCGGATTTTAGGTCACTTTTCGGGGACGGAACTGAGACAGGACGATTACGACAGCTGAAGGGGCGATTTTGGGAGAGATTCTACGCCTTTTGGAGCCACGATAGAGGATCAATCAAGGAGCAATTCATGACGCGAAGCGGATTAGAGCCGGGAGAAGGGAGTGCATCGCTACATCTTTCACATTCACCACGATCACATTCATTATGTTTACATACACTTTCGTCTTTCTTTCTCTTGTGTTTGAATCCACCACCGACATGAACTAATCTGTTCATGTTAGGGGTTGGAATGAATTTGGTTGTAAGCGTATGAGTAGATGACTTGAACATTTATCAGTTTTCCTTAATTAATGAAGTATGCAATTTGATTCTTAATGCTTTTGAGAGCTTAGCTACCTTTCAATTGTTTTGTTGTTTCCAGTTGAGTTCGAGAGAATTAACTGTTATCTAGAACTAAGAATTGCATGCCTAAGGCGTGAATTTGGTGATAGAGATATACCGAATACGCTTTAGTCCTAATTGAACCAAATAGGTTGAGATCGAGAGATTAAATCTATCCGTTCATAATAAATCTTGTGCTTAACGTGTTTTGGAATCCATAAGTTGAGATTGAAAGATAAAACTTGTCCTTTTCAAAATAAAACCCGTTGTTGCTCGAAAGAGAACAACGGTGATCATTAAAGATTGGGTATTCATTAAGGGAATAACTAGCAATCGTTTTAAGTCTAATATTCGTATGTGAAAACCTAAGGATTTCCAACCCTCAACTGTTTTCTCTATCGGAAGTTTCTAAAGTGGTTTACTGTATTGTGTTTGATTTATTTTCTTGCAATTAAGTAGTTTAACACCATCTCTCAATTTCGACAGTTCAGTTAATAGTGATTATAGTAATTATGATACTTAGTTTCCAGTTCCCAGTTCCCGTGGATTCGATACTCGTACTTACCGTACGTTATTACTTGATTTCGACATCGTACACTTGCGGTCAGAATTAGGGGGGTGATACCCGCCTATCAAATAACGACTAACTTATTTTCTAAGGCTAACAACATATTATATACAAAGGGCCTAAACTACCAAACCCATGAACCTTTTAAACAATTAACCCCATAATACACCTTTTACATAATAAGCCCTTGAACTTCTATTCAATACGATTTTATCCCTAACAGCATGGTCTCTGACTTCTGTTGGTTTGTGCGATCAAGGATCCTCTTTGGCTCTCCCTTGAATGATCAAGCTCTGCAGATCATTACAAGGTCTCCTTCTGCTCCCCCTTGACCTATGCTTGGATCAGATATAGATAAGTAGAGCACAAAACATAGATCAAACTCATCTGAGGTTCTGTGAGAATAGACAGAAGTTCTGAGCTATTCCACAGAAGCTCTGTCGGGTATAGAACTTTAAAGGTAAAGAATTTACATACTGAAATATTGAAATATTTACATATATATAGGAGGATTTAATCTCACTTACAGAGGGATTTAGCTCATGTACAGCATACCTAACTTACCCACCAAGAATAGGAATCTCTTCTCATCAAGGGCTTTGGTGAATAAGTCCGCAAGCTGATATTCTGCAGACACAATGTACATCTTGATGGTGCCCTGTTCAACATGATGCTTTAAAAGTGGTACCAGATATCTATGTGCTTTGTCTTAGAGTGCTGCACAGGGTTGGCAGAGACCACAATGACACTTTTGGAGTTACAGAGTATTGGTAACTTTTGAATGTCTAGACCATAGTCTTTCTGTTGAGTCCTCATCCACAGAACTTGTGAACAACAGCAATGTATGTTGCCTCTGCTGTGGATGTTGACACGCAGTTCTGCTTTTTAGAAGTCCATCTTACCAATTTACCACCAAGGAATTGGCAACTCCTAGAGGTACTTTTCCTTTCTATCTTGCATCCTCCGTAATCTGAATATGTATAAGCCATGAGATCAAAGCAAGAGTTCTTTGGATACCAGAGACCAAGATTCTTGGTTCCTTTAAGGTATCTAAAGATTCTCTTGACAGCAAATAGGTGGGATTCTTTTGGGTTAGCTTGATATCTTGCACAAAGACATGTGGCATACATTATGTCTGGCCTACAAGTAGTTAAGTATTGAAGAGACCCGATCATGCCTCTGTAGAGCTTGCACTCGACATATTTTCCTTCTAGATCTGAGTGTAATTTAAATCCAGTGGCCATAGGGTCTTTATGACAGAGGCATCAGAGAGTTTGAATTTTGAAAGTATGTCAGAGATATATTTTGGTTGATTTATAAAGATTCCTTCTAATGACTGTTTGATTTGGAGTCATAGGAAGAAGTTTAATTCTCCCATCATACTCATTTCAAACTCACTCTGCATGAGTTTTTCAAAATCAGTGCAATATTTTCCATTAGTAGAGCGAAAAATAATGTCGTCCACATATATTTGGACAAGTAAAATCTCATCACCTTCTCTCGTATAGAACAAAGTTGTATCGATAGTACCTCTTTCGAATTCATTATCAAGGAGAAAGGTTGAAAGTCGCTCATACCATGCTCTTGGGGCCTATATGAGTCCATACAGAGCCTTATCTAGATAGTAGACATGATTTAGGTATTTTGCACTTTCAAACCCTGGTGGTTGTTGGACATATACTTCTTCTTGAATCTGTCCGTTTAGAAAGGCAGATTTGACGTCCATTTGAAGTACCTTGAAACCTCTGTGGGCTATGAAAGCTAAGAAGATTCTTATTGCTTCGATTCGTGCGACATGGGCAAAGGTCTCATCGTAGTCAATTCCTTCTGCCTGACAGTATGCCTTAGCCACCAGTCTTGCCTTGTTTCTGATGACCACTCCATCCTCATCCTTCTTGTTTCTGAGACCCATTTAGTCCCTATTGCAGTTTTCCCTCTTGGCAGAGGAACTAAGGTCCACACTTTGTTTCTCTCAAATTAGAGAAGCTCTTCTTGCATTGCTTCCACCCAATTTGGATCTTCCAGGGCTTCATAAACTCTATTGGGTTCGATCACACTGATAAAATTTGTGAAGAAACAAAAATTAGCAGTTGCTAATCGTGTCTTAACATTGTCAGAAGGACTGCCAATGATTTGGATTTGAGGATGATCTTTTGTCCACTTGGACATCCTTGGGAGATGGTCATTTGTTGCATCGAGTTGAACTTCTGTTGTTGCACACGATGGTTCTGGTGCAACTTCTGTGGTTGATGGTAGTTCTGTTGTTGCACACGATGGTTCTGATTCAGCTTGAGGTATCTCAATAAGAGTAGGAACTGAATCCTCTGAAGATGTTGAGACAAAATCCTTATTTTCCTCTGGTGTTAACTCCTCTGTTGTCACAGGAGTTGATATTTCCGGTGCCTCTGTTGTGGAGTCCTTGTTCGCATTATCCTCTACTTGCTCCCCCTCGACACTTGTATCTGCACAATTAATGGAAGAGGGTGAAGAATTTGAGGGACCAGTAAGAGATATACCTGAATTTGTCTGGTCAGCAGAGGATGAATCTCCAGAGGCTCTGGGAACTCCAGCAGAGGGATCAACATCATTATTGAACATTTCTTCAAATAGCAGATTTAACTCTGCTTCTCTTGATTTGGAAATGCCAGAGGTTTCTTTGTTTAGCCCGAGTTCTAAACTGATTTGCTCAGAATTCTTTTGGAAAGAGTCATCAAAAGAAACCTTAATGCTTTCTACTATTGACCGAGTTAACAGAACGTAGACTCTGTAGGCCTTAGAAGTGGCTGAGTACCCGATGAATTTTCCTTCATCTGCCGTAACATCAAACTTCCCACGTGCTTCTCTATCGTTGAGGATAAAACACTTGCACCCAAATACATGAAGGAACTTGATATTGGGCTTTCTCTAGTTGATCAATTGGTATGGTGTCCTGATGTGTCTTTTCACCACTGTTGATCAATTTTGGATAAAGCATGCAGTTGAAATTGCTTCTTCCCAGAAAGATATGGATAATCCAGATGATGTGAGCATGGTTCTTGCAGCCTCCATAAGTGTGCGATTTTTGCGTTCGACCACGCCATTTTGTTGCGGAGTGCGTGCGGCAGAGAAGTTTTGTGAGATTCCTTTTTCTGTAAGATAAGCTTCAATGACAGAGTTTTTGAATTCTGTTCCATTGTCGCGTCTTAGCTTCTGTACCCTGCACTCATAAAGAACCTGAATTCTTTAAATTAGATTAATCAAGATGTTTGGAACATCTGACTGATTTTGGACAAATTCTATTCAAGTGTATTAGAATATTCATCGGTCAACATGAAGCATGTACAGGTGCCTAGTGCAACACATCAGACTTGTCTTTATGGGAAGCTATTTTGAGTTTTCCAATTTCACAGGGAGAACATAAATGGTCTTTGTTAAATTTAACATTTGGCAGACCTTTTACTAGATCAAGTTTTACCAGTTTATCTAGAGTGTGGAAGTTTAGATAGCAGAACCTGTTGTGCCACAACCATGCTTCTTCGTTCTTGCATGAGACAAGGCAGATCTTGTCATCTTTGTTCTTGGCTTTAAAGTTCATGAGGTACAGGTCGCCTCTTCTTTCGACTCGCAGAAGTTCTACCTCTGTGTCTTCCCCTGGTAGAGAGCAATAAGTTCGTTTGAACATTACATCAAAACCTGTGTCGCAGAGTTGGCTTACACTTAGAAGGTTGTGCTTGATGCCATACACATATGCAACTTTGCACACAGTTATGTCTTCTTTATTGATGACTCCATAGCCTCTAATGTACCCCTTTTGTAATCTCCAAAGGTTACTGATCCTCCTCCAAGTTTGTCTTTGTACGAGGATAACAAACCTCTGTTGCCAGTCATATGTCTCGAGCACCCGGAGTCTAGGTACCAGATAGGCACATACTGCTTCTGTAACATGATTAGAGAGATTTAGGTACCTATTTCCAAATGGGTCCAGTTTTGTTAGGGGGCATTAAGGTTGCCTTAGCATCCTTAGGTTTGGTTTTAACTTCGTTTGAAGAACCGTTTTGTTTCTTCTTACCCTTGATTTTTGCATTCTTTGCTTTGGGTTTAGAGAGGAAACAGTGAGGACCGGAGAAGTATTGATTCAATTGATACATAAGTTCAAAACAATGACAGTAATCGACATGTGAAGAAATTTGCTTAAACTTTTCATTGAAAACATTTGTGACAACCGTCAAAATTGCGTTCAGGTTAGAACTGCACTAAATATATCGGATACAGTTATTTTATGTCACACTGTCTAGTTTTAGCAGTAAACCCGACACAGTAGGGGAAAATTAGAATTTGCGTCTAAAATCCCTCAATTTAGGAAATTATCCATACATCTCATAAAATGCCTACTAAAAATATTCATACACTTATATATGTATATGTTTATATATATACAACCTACAAAAATAAATACTAATAATTCAACTAGTTTATTTATTT
Source organism: Saussurea involucrata (assembly GCA_033807775.1). Lineage (NCBI taxonomy): Eukaryota > Viridiplantae > Streptophyta > Magnoliopsida > Asterales > Asteraceae > Saussurea > Saussurea involucrata. The sequence continues at coordinate 119,635,912 of CM066322.1, forward strand.
TTACCAATTAAATTCAATAACTCAACTAATTAAAAGATTTAATTAAAATTAAATTAAACACAACTTTAAACATCATCATTTTATCCAAACCCACACTCCACACCCTCTCCTTTCCCCTCTCCCAAAACCGGCCACCCCTCCCCCTAACCCCTCTCTCACTCCATAAATACCCCCCTAATCCCTCATTTCTACTCTTCACTCATTTCCTCTCAACTCTCTCTAAGAGTTTACTCTCTTTTCTCTCTATTCTATCTTCTTCAAGGCTTCAAAGTCCAGCCCCAAAAACCTCAAGAAACTCAAGGTAAAATCTGCTCCTAACATCCTCTAATCATCTACATACATGCATCTTTCTCATTTCAAGTTTATCTTCCTCAAACTCTAGTCTTTTCACTTTGATTTTTGCTAAGACAATCCTTGGTATCCTAATGTTTGTAGATTCATCACCATGACACTTTGCATGTCATAGAAAGTGTTATGAATCCATCATCAAACCAATATTAGTGACCCAAGAATGTCTTACTTGAATGTTTTCACAAAAGCTCAAGAACATCAAGTTTTAAAAAAAAATGTCTTGGTTAGATGGTTTGCATAAACTCATTGCATGTTGATTTTTGTAAATAAAAAGCAAGTTTTCAGCTGAGAATAATCATTTTATGTGTTAAAAATTGTGGGTAAACAAAAAGAACAAAATCTTGGAAAGAGCCAATGGAAAAATAGCATTTATTTCAAGGAGCTATTTCCAACAGCATGCTGTCAGATTTTTACACTTACTTTGCATGCCCATATCTCTCTCAAAAATACTCCAAATAGATTGATTTCTTTTCTAGAACTTTATTTTACGAGTTATGAATCAAACCCAACTGGAATCTTTGAAAAACGTTGAGTTTTCGACCTTCAAACAGTTTACACAAAAACAGTGCGCATCAGCAGCATTTTCTGTCACTGTTTACGTCATGTTTTATTTCATGCACTTATATTACTCTAAAAATCATGGAACTTATAGCAAAAGTTTCCTAACACATGGAAGTAATTAGCCATAAAATACCAGAACCAAACGACCTCTGGAATTATTCCAAACAGTAACCACAAGTGACCTCTAATTCTGACTTCTAACAACTATATCATAATATAGCTATATGCTATCTCTTGACAGTTTTTCTCACCTTTGGTGATGAAATGGTGGTATATTTATATATATGTACTATATATATACTTACTTATCCTAACCTTTATTTATTTACGCATTTTACTTACGCTCTAACAATCTAACATATTGTTATGGACCCTTTTCATCATTTCAGGATGAAATTGTGGTATTTATATATGTAATATATATGACCTAACATCTAACTTTATTTACATACTATACATATGATCCTATTTATTGACCCTTTCGTCATTTGTCACGACAACACTTCGGTAATCTCGAACCATCATATCTAACATTTCATCTTGAAGTTGAACTATTGATATCAAAGAACCTATAACAACATACAAAATATCAACGAAGGCATTTTATGATGAATTGGATATTTAATCGACCAAAGTCTAGAACTTAGAATCTTACTAGTGTCCTTACGTTCGTAGGATCGGAGTAGGATCGCCTCACGGAACACATTACGCACTTTTGGGAAACATCTACGCAATCCACCGTGAGTCTTCATAGCCCCTTTTACTGTTTTACATATTTTTGGGGTGAAAAGCATGTTACAACTTTATTCGATATCAACTGTTTTATTACTGAAATACTATGCATGTTTAACGCTCTTCGGTACGTATGCACATGTTAAAGCTTCTAAGTTATGCTATCATACAAGAAAGTCCCTACAATTTTACATTACCTCATTAACTCACGAGTGAGCCATGATGATTATGAATAACGTTATTTGGTTGACCACCCACTTACGGTAATGTAAGTGCATAATTGTTACAACACATGTTAGTGATAGAACATGATTTTGGGGCATACAACACATGGTCAAGAGGTTTGGGTAATGGCTTAGCTTGCTACCTCTGATGCATTACATTATATATACCATGAGCATGCAAAACAAAACGAAACTTTACAACCGAGAGTTGTACTACGATTTTGAAAGTACGAAACTTTACAACTTACAATAACGTTTTTAGTGTGTACAAAAACCTATGAACTCACCAACTATTTTTAGTTGACACTCTCCTTTACATGCTTTTCAGGAAACAACAAGTAAGGATGCATTCTAGAAGGCATCACATTAGCGACTTCCAACTTATTTCATCATGTCAAGTTTACTTTTGTTATTTTGGACAAGATGTAATTCTAAAAACACGTTGTAATTGTACTATTTTGATATGATGATTGTGTGTTGTCTTCTACCTTACTGTTAGCTTCAATCTTCCTAATCATAGAAGTATTTAGAAGTAGTGAAAAATAGGCTAAGTGAAGAAAAGCATCTTACAGAGGATCTGCCGACATTACCGAGAAATCAAGGTCAAGAAGCTACATAAGCAGCAGAGGCTTCCTACAGAACCTCTGCTGTACTCAAAGAAGACCCAAGACTCGAAAACAAAGGTGGACTGCTCCATAGAGGACCAGACCACAGAACCTCTGTAACTCATTACAGAGCCTCTGTGGTCCTCACTGAAAGACTTGAAGATATTTATAATATCTTGCTACTGTTACAGGACTCGTTCATCAACTTGCATGGTAGCATGCCCTGTCCAACGTCGACGTGTCAAACTCTGATTGGATTCAATAGGGCTTAGTACATATTAGACGTCTGCTGCATTAAATGCAATACATCACGTCTGACTGTTCATGCCATCCTTGCAACTGTTCACGACATCCTTTCTACTATTCATACGTACCTTTTGAATAGTAGCATATGCTTTATGGTCCCCTTTAGAGTAGTATATAAGGAAGACTCATGTTGAGTTCTTCCTTACCACTACACTACAATACAACACACACACAACTTCAATCGAACATCAAGAACACAAAAGCTTATTCACCTTAAAAGTCATATCTGTTTTAAAGCTTTTCTTACTCACGGTTCATAAACCTGTTCTTGATATATATTCAGTAAACTTTGAGATATAATATTCTGTTCACTGTTTATTTATATTTTGTTCTAAATCTATCAAACATATCTGTTAGTTCTTCAAATACGCTTCCGCATCAAACATTAACTTGAACTAATAGATCTGATAATCTTGTTTAAAGCAAAACGGGAACCAACAATTGGTATCTGAGCAAAGCTTGATTTTCAATATCAAGTGATCCTCGTTTTACAACTTTTATTTGATAGATTATTTTCTCTCTTCATCACCATATTTCTAGATATTAGTCGTACCCAGAAAACCTTCCAGATCTTCATACTTAGAAATCCTCCATCAGATTATCCTTTCCTCAAAATGACAAATACAAATAACTTTTTCACTGCTGGCTCACTAACCAAACCTCCTACTCTTCTTAGAGATGAGTATCCTCAATGGAAGATAAGAATGGTTCATTTCTTTGAGGGTACTGAAAAAACTCTCAAACAATATCTTTACAATCTTCCTCCAGTTCCAATGATAACTATGCCACGTGTACCAGCTACTGCTGAATCTGCTGAAATCCCTGAACATCAAAAACCTAAGCCAAGAGAAGAATGGTCAAATGAAGATAAGGCAGAAGATGAAGTTGCACAGAAAACAAAGAGAATATTGATCATGGCAATCCCCAACGAACTTTTTCAATCCTTAGATGCATGCGAAACAGCGCACGATCTCTGGAAAGAATTAGAAAGACAGTTGGAAGGGGGTGCTAAAACTCAGAAGAACCGAAGGGAACAATACATAAATGAATATCATGCTTTCAGAGCCTCTGCAACAGAATCTCTGCAAACAACATACGACCGGTTCAACTCTCTCATAAACAAATGCAAAAAGTCTGGTATTCACAGAACCACGGAAGAAAATAACGTCATGTTTCTAAAGAGCCTGAACGATGAGTGGCTTCAGTTGTCTATGTCTTTACAAACAAATCAAGATCTAGACTCCTGGACACTCTCTGATCTCTATGGAACACTTGCTGCACAAGAGCCTCAAATAGCTCAAGCTAAACACTAACCATTGTGCCATACACATTGGTTAGTAAATCTACAGAGGCTGCAGACAGACCAAGAAATGAGAGATCTACAGAGGAGAAAAAGAAGGAGAAAAAGAAGATGGCAATGGTTGATAGCGAAGAAGACAAGCTGATAGAGGAAGAGATAACTCTTGCGTCATTAGCTAAATCAATGGCTATATTGACAAGAGAGTTTAGAAATAACCAAAGGAATTCTGGTAGAAGAGATGATGGAAGAAGAGAAGAATCAAGTGACCGACAGAGGTCAGACTACAAAAATGATGACCTACAGAGGTCGAGCGACAGAAGCTACAGAGGAAATGATCGACAGAGATCAGATGACAAGGTAGGCCTCACACAAGAATGCTACAAATGTGGTAAACCCGGTCATTACGCAAACGAATGCCGAACAGAGAAAGGTGGAGACCTACAGAAGTCTGACGACCGAACTGGAAACATCTCCCAAGGTTGTTTCAACTGCGGCAAGCCAGGTCATTTCGCAAAATAATGCAGAAGTAGACCAAATCGCCCACAGAAGGACTCATCTTTTTACAAAAAGAAGGCCGAGTATTACGCACAAAAATCTCCAATGGCGAACAAAGGGCATTCTGAGGCAAACAAAGAAGACTTCGAATCAGACTCTACCTCTGATGATGAATTTCCCACAAATGCCCTGTTCTGTGGCATGGCAGAAGTTGACTCCGGCACTGACAATGAGGTATCCATTTCAAACTCTACCTCAAGTACTAATTCTGTAGATAATGATTTATTTAAACTTAACATTGAACTGAAAGATATAATTGAAAGCATTCAGAAAAAGCTGACCTTTAATGAGAGAGAAGTAAGGCTTCTCACTCAAGAAAAAGCCAAAATCTTTGAAGAAAAAGAAAAAGTCGAAAAATATTGGAGCAAAAATATAGATCCTTTAAAAAGGCAAATTTCTGATTTAACCTATGCTTTAAAAATCAAAACAAAAGAACTTTCAGTTTCAAGAAGTGAAACTACAGACATAAGAGATCTCAAAGAATACTTTCAAAAAGAAAGAGAGGTACTTTGGCAAGATCTTTTAAGAAGAGAAGTTTTAATTAAAAACTATAAAGATGCACAGAAGGTGTATGAAAAGGTGAACTCTCAAATAGAAAGACGAGGTATAGGGTACAGTGATATTACCTTAGGAGTTGAAAATAAACGACTAAAACCTCTGTCCTCTCTATTTGTTTTGGGAAAAACTAACAAACCAAACTTTCCAAACTTACTCTCTGTAAGTAAAAGGGTTAAAATCTCTGCAGAACCTCACTTGAGGAAACATACAAAGATGATCAATGTGTGGTTTGAAAACACTGATTCATCATCTTCAACCTCTGTCAATAGAGGAATCAAACCAAAGAAATATCTGAAAACACAAGATCAGATTGGTATCTTTAAGTTTGGTAAACCAAAGACTCAAACACAGGTCGCTTTTGTCTGTATGATAAATGTCGAAAAGAAATTGTCAGCAGAAGCTCCTGAGTTTAAACCCATCTTTTCAGAAGAAAAACTTGAAGAATCTATTGAAAAAGAAATTTTGGAAGTTTTGAAATCAAATGTTTTAGAAAATCTCTATACATCTTCTATAGATCAAAAACTCGCTGAAGAGATCTCATCAGAAACCTTTGCCATCTATGAAAATTTTCTACAGAGGAAGAAAGCTCGTATGATACATGCTCAGAAAATCCAGCCTCTGTCGAAAGAAATGACTCAACCTCTGCATATGAGGACGATTCATCCTCTGACGACTCAGAGACTGATTTCAAATCAGAGATAATTCACTGTGACACAGAGGATGTCAAATTCTCCTCTGAAGTTCTTAACAGAACAATCTCTCCAAAAGAAAAAATCACAGAGATACCTATCCATCCAGATTTTCTCAAAATGTGTATACAAGTCAAAACCTCTACAGAGCTTGAAAATCTGAAAAAGGCATCTGAAAATCCAAAAAGCTTAAAATTTTCAAAACCTTTAAGGAAAATCAAAGAGAATCCCACTTGGCAACAAAAGGGAAAATGGCCTGAAGCTAACAAATATTTTTCCTCTGTGACATTGAAGAAAGATGTTCACCACAGAAGAGAGTCAAAGAAGGCAGGAACTAAACAAGACTTTTGCAAACAATATTCTAGTATTCATAGATCTTATTGTAATAGGAAATCTAATGTAAAGAAAGAATGTAATGCCTCTGTGGCTCAGTTCAATGAATTCAATGAAAAGTTCAAACAAATCACATCTCATATTCAATACTGTCATTGTTTTGATCTTATGTTTAAATTGAATAAACACTTCTCAAGTCCAGATTGCTTTCTCACCACTGAAATTCGAAAGTCAGAACCAAAAGAGAAACAATCTGATTCTTCTACAAAAGATAAAATGTATTTCAAGAATGCTAAGGCAAACTTGAAAAATTCTAACAATATTGGACCCATGTGGATATGGGTACCTAAATCTCTGTGATTGTCTTACAGAAGCAACATGTGCCAATTTGGTATCTTGACTCCGGATGCTCAAGGCACATGACTGGCAACAGAAGATTACTATCCACATACAAAGAAACACACGATGGTGGATCTGTAACTTTTGGAGACAACATGAAGGGACACATCAAAGGCTATGGAGTCATACAGAAAGAAAATGTCTCTGTATACAAAGTTGCATATGTGAATGGCCTCAAACACAACCTACTAAGCGTAAGTCAACTCTGTGATACAGGATTCGATGTGTTATTCAAAAGAACTTTCTGCTCTCTACAGAGCGAAAACACAGGAATGGAACTTCTGCGAGCTGAAAGAAGAGGTGATCTATACCTAATGAATTTTACTTCAAAATCCAAGGACAAAGTTTGCCTAGTAGCCTGCAAAAGTGAAGAAGCGTGGTTATGGCACAACAGGTTCTGTCACTTAAACTTTCACACCTTGGATAAACTAGTAAAACTCAATCTAGTTAAAGGTTTGCCAAATGTTAAATTCAATAAGGATCATTTGTGTTCGGCCTGTGAAATGGGAAAACACAGAAGGGCTTCCCACAAAGGCAAAACAGACGTATCTTGCACTAGGCCTCTGTACATGCTTCATGTCGACCTCTGCGGTCCCATTGCCATACAGAGCCTAGGTGGCAAGAAATACATACTTGTCCTAATTGATGAGTATTCACGTTTCACATGGGTTGAATTTGTTAGAAAGAAATCAGATGTTCCAAATGTATTGATAAATCTAATGAAAAGAATCCAAGTTCTTTATGATTGCAGAATACAGAAGTTAAGAAGTGACAATGGCACAAAATTTAAACACTGTGTCATTGAAGCCTATCTTTCAACAGAAGGAATATCACAGAACTTCTCTGCAGCTCGCGCTCCACAACAGAACGGTGTTGTCGAAAGAAAGAATCGAACACTTGTGGAAGCCGCGAGAACTATGCTGTCAGCATGCGGATTATCAATGAACTTTTGGGCATAAGCAATTTCTACTGCGTGTTATACTCAGAATCGTTCAACCGTTGTGAAAAGACAGCTCAAGACGCCTTACGAATTGCTTAACAAAAGGCGGCCAAACATCAAATTTTTCCATGTATTCGGATGCAAATGCTTTGTCTTAAACGACAGAGATTTAAGAGGAAAGTTTGATGTAAAAGCTGATGAAGGCAAATTCATTGGATACTCTGCCACTTCCAAAGCCTACAGAACATTCCTTACAAAGTCTCACAAGATTGTAGAAAGCATCAATGTTTCTTTTGATGATTCATTCCAAATAACTTCTGAGCAAATCAGTTCAGAACTCGGAATTAAATGGAAATCCTCTGACATCTCAAGAACAAAAGAAGATTTGGATCTTCTATTTTTGGAGATGTTCCACAATGACATTGATCCTTCTGTTGGAACCATTAGAGTTTCTGAAGAACCATCCTCTGTCGGACAAAATCCTACAGGTATGACTCTAATTGGTCCAAATAATGCTTCATCTTCTTCTATAAATACTACAGGTGCAATTGCCGAAGCAGAAGAAAGTGCAGAAGATGAAACATCAAGAAAAACGACCACAGAAGCTGCACAAACCACAAAAGAACAAATTACAGAGGAAATCGAGGACCAAGACTATACGTCCTCAGAGGAACAAACTCCACCACCACTCATACCAATCATTCCACAAACGGTAGAATCAACTACCAAGGCACGAAGAACGACAGAGGCTACACAAGAAGAAACACAAGAAGCCTCTGAAGAAAGTTTTGATGACATTGATGATCATCTTCCACGCACAACTCAGTGGACAAAAATCCATCCTCCAAGCAAAATAATTGGAGAACCTTCTGACTCAGAAAAAACAAGGTCTGCCACTGCTAATTTTTGTTTCTTTACAAATTTTATTAGTGTGATAGAACCAAAGAAGATTTCTGAAGCCCTAGATGACCCAAACTGGGTAGACGCCATGCAAGAAGAACTTCTGCAATTTGAGCGTAACAGAGTATGGACTTTAGTACCTCTGCCAAGAGGGAAACAGGCCATTGGGACTAAATGGGTCTACAGAAACAAGAAGGATGAAGATGGAGTGGTCATCAGAAACAAAGCAAGATTAGTAGCAAAAGGATATAGACAAGAAGAAGGCATAGACTACGATGAGACTTTTGCCCCTGTCGCACGGCTCGAAGCAATAAGAATATTCTTAGCCTTCGCAGCCCACAGAGGTTTTAAAGTCTATCAGATGGACGTAAAATCAGCTTTTCTAAACGGTGAAATCCAAGAAGAGGTTTACGTAAATCAGCCACCAGGTTTTGAAAGCTCAAAGTTCCCAAGGCATGTATACTACCTTGAAAAGGCTCTATACGGACTAAAACAGGCTCCAAGAGCATGGTACGAACGACTTTTCACCTTTCTTCTAGAAAATGGCTACAACAGAGGTACAACAGATACTACATTATTTTATAAATGCAAAAATAGTGAGATAATGCTTGTACAAATATACGTAGATGACATAATTTTTGGGTCTACAAATTCAGAAGAGTGCAAAATTTTTGAAAAACTCATGCAGAGTGAGTTTGAAATGAGTATGATGGGAGAATTAACATTCTTCCTCGGACTTCAAGTCAAACAATCTTCAGAGGGAATTTTTATAAATCAAGCCAAATATGTCTCTGACACACTTTTAAAATATAATCTCTCTGATACCTCTGCAATGAAGACTCCAATGGCCACTGGAAATAAGTTATTCTTAGATCCAAATGGTATTTCTGTAGAATGTACTCTCTACAGAGGCATGATTGGATCTCTGTTATACTTAACAACAAGCAGACCTGACATTATGCATGCCACATGTCTTTGTGCACGTTATCAAGCTAATCCAAAGAAATCACATTATGATGCTGTAAAGAGAATCTTTAGATACCTGAAGGGGACCAACAATCTTGGTCTCTGGTATCCACAGAACTCTGGTTTTAGTCTTAAAGCTTATACAGATTCAGACTATGGAGGATGCATGCTCGACAGAAAGAGTACCTCTGGGAGTTGTCAATTCCTAGGTGGTAAACTAGTCAGTTGGACCTCCAAGAAGTAGAATTGTGTCTCCACATCCACTGCAGAAGCTGAATACGTTGCTGCTGCTAGCTGTTGTTCTCAGGTTCTATGGATGAAGACTCAGCTAAAAGACTACGGCCACATCCTGTTCAAAATACCCATCTTCTGTGATTCCAAAAGTGTCATTGCTATCCCTGCCAATCCAGTGCAACACTCAAAAACCAAGCATATCGATATAAGGTACCATTTCTTGAAACATCATGTTGAATACGGTACAATCGAAATGCATTTCGTGCCCACAGAATATCAACTCGCTGACTTATTCACCAAAGCACTAGACGAGAAAAGATTCAACTTCTTGGTGGGTAAGTTAGGAATGATTAACATGGTGTGAAAATCCTCTGTAAGTATAGCTTTATCTTCTGTAAATAAGTATAAATATCTATTATTACTTAAGTTATTGCTTTGATAAATTTATTTTTGTATGTATTTTTTGTGTGCAAAAATAATTCTTTGTTACAGAGCCTCTGTGGGTCCGCTCAGATCTTCTGATAACCCTTACAGAACCTCTGGTAAACATGATCTATGCTCAATACAAATCTTACCATTCTTTGAACCAAGCATAGATCAAGGGGGAGCAAAAGGAAAATTCTTGATCTACAGAAGTGATTAGATCAAGGGGGAGCAAAAGGAAAATTCTTGATCTACAGAAGTGATTAGATCAAGGGGGAGCAAAAGGAAAATTCTTGATCTACAGAAGTGATTAGATCAAGGGGGATAAAAAGGGACCCGGAAATGATCTACAGAGGTAAATCTTTCAAAGGAAAGCCAAATAAGAATGTCGATAATTCTCCATCGACAGAAGTAAGACAAAACTGCCGAGAACAGAAGAACCAAAAGGTAAGTCTCTCGCACAAAAGGTTTTTGGAAAACAGTTTTCTAGGACAAGAATTGTCAAATATGTCCTAAATATACTATGAATAACATTTCAAAAATCAAAAGTTCAAAAAGTTTAACAAAATTCGAAATAGGAGAAATTTAAGGTCATAGAGCTTCTGCTGAGCTCAACAGAGGTTCTGCAGAAAATATGCTCTGTGATCACAAATTAACCCTCTGTCGATCTTTTGGAATGTTATCTCGGAAACCGAAAACACACACCATGACCTTCTCGAACAAAACGTTTTTCAAAATAGTTTTCTCGGACACCAACTTTCAATAATGTGCGAAAAACATCTCTTAACACAGATCAAAAATTGGATGATCAGAAAGTTAATAGAATTCAAGTTATAAGATTTTTTTCTCTCATAGAGCTTCTGCTGGCTCTCACAGAGCTTCTGCAAGTTCCATCAGAGCCACAAAACCTCTGTGAGTAAAATTTCTTGACAAAATCCTATTGATCCTCTACAATGTCTTTACAAACGTTTTCGTTCAAAGAAGAACCTACAGAGTCATGATAACAATGAGATATATGAGAAGAGGTTAAAAATCAAGATTTTCAAAATCACAGAGCTTCTGTAAAACACAAAAGTTCTGCCATTTTGTTATCTGGGCATTTCTGTAGTAATAACGGTTACTTTTACTGAGAGTGAAACTCATATGGCTAAAAACAACCTCACGCGCCTAGCATTAATGGGCCGCGCACGACGTCCTGTCATATTTTGACAAGGCCTACGTGTCCCATTTTCATTGGGCGTACATGGAACGTTTTTATTTGGAAAGTTGAACCCGCCGCTCAAACTCGAGTACGGATTCCAAATTTTAATCCATTTCCATATATTTTACTCTTTCGAATACTACCGTTTTACCCTCCTATAAAGACCAAGCTTACCCTCTCATAAAACCTTTTACAAACTCTTATCTTCTTCTCCGGCGAAACCCTGCAAAAGCTTGCAAAAACCTTGTTCTTAAAATCAAATGGCTTCATCTTCTAAAGCTATCTCCCAAGAACTGTCTCCGGCGAACTCACCGAAACACTCACCTGCCCATTCTGAACATTCAGAAAACCCCAACCTTGCAAGAGCTATTGAACAACAAGATTCCGGGGACTCAGCAGAATTTGCTCCGACGACACACTTGCAAAACTTCATAGCAAAAGGTCACTTCGAAACCATACTTCCTATCAAATCCAACAACTGCTATTTGGTCCCCTCACCCACTGCTTTCGGCGAAGCCCATGCTATTCTTCTGAACATAATAGAAAATCACATCCTCTTCCCTCTATTCTCAAGAACACCAAACAAAATTCCAGTCCGTTATCTGAACCAATTTTGGCAAAGCTGTCGATTTGATAAAGACGATTCTCTTATCAAAGGGTACATTTCAAGACCTGATAAATCTGAGCATCTTGAAATCAAGTTCAACAGAACAATGTTCTCACTTGAATTCAACCTACAAACAAGTGGTCTTCTGGGATTGAAGAGTTATGCAGAGCAACCAACAGACGAAGAGCTCTGTCGCTTCATGGAAATGCTTGGGTACAACACCCAACTACAGAAGAGAAATGACTTCCGCAGAGGAAGATTACCACCTCTGTGGAACACTTTGTTCTCTATTCTTAACAGATGCCTGACAGGGAAAATAGGGAGTATTGACCAGAGCTCACATCAAATCTTGAGCATCATGTATGGGGTTTACTATGATCTTCCACTGGATTATGCGACCATAATGATGCAAGAGATCATAAACACCAACGACAGAAAGAACAACACGAGAAGGCTCAAAGAGAACGATCCCAACTTTCTACCACCTCTGCAATTCCAAAGAATATTGGGAGTACTGTTCGAACCTCTACTGCTAATCCAAAACTGGCCAATGGAAGGACCAACTCCCAAACAGTTCCCGATGAACAAGAATACCCCCACTGATCATATTGATGGCTACTCACACTGCAGACCTCTGTCAAAGAAGCTTCTGAGCTACGAATCGAATAAATCCCTTAAGAAAGAGTATATACGCGATCATAGAACTCCAAAACCGAGTCCTATGACACCCCCGCGTTTAGGTGTCCCCCTAGGAACAACGATAGCAAAACCGCTTTCCACTCAAGAAGAAAAGGATCAGAAGTTAGCAAAGCACATGGCTATTCAACTCAGCTTTATAGCCAAACGTACAGAACTTATGGGAAAGAAGTCTTCATCAAGAACCTCTGCATCTACTCCAAAAGCTAAGAAGAGAAAAACTGCAGAAGGCACCTCAACAAGCGCTGCAGAAGATCAACCTTCACCTCCTTATGCCACAGAAATTGGCTCCTCTGCTCCTCCCTCTTCCCCAAAAATGAAGAAGAAAAGAAGATCGAAATCAACAGAGGAAGGGGCATCAAAACCTAAGAGAAGGAAAACCAAAGAGAAGCATGGTAAATCACTTGAAAAGTTGGTTACCATTGCAGAAGAGGAAACTGCTGAAGAAGAAGTTGCAGAAGAAGGAATGGCAACAGAAGAGTATCAATCACCCTATCAATCTCCAGATAGATTTGCTCACCAAGGAGACCTGAACGACTTCCTACAGAACCCTGACATTGCCAATACCTTAAATACAGCAGGGTGGACGGCACAATCTCTCGACCACCACTCCCAAGAAGAACAGTATTTCTCCATCTCTGGCATTGACACATATCTGCAAGAAGATGATCAAACACCCAGAGATCAATCAGCTAACACACCTGTTATTTTACAGAACCCTTTCATTCAGGGATTGGACGTCCACAGAAGAAGTCCAAACCCAGCTTCAGAAAAAAAGAACTAACAGAAACTGAGTGGAATAGAGGTGAAGTAACAGAGGCTTATGAGACAAGGATAGAGGTCTCAGAGGTAGATTCAGATGAAGAAGAAGTTGTCTGGATACGAAAAGGTCTCTATCATCCACATGTCATGAGATTATACGGCTCTCATCAAATGTACGACTTCTTACACACAGAGCAAGGAATCTCAACAGAAGCAAGGGAAGAAGCACCAAGCCGTAGGATAACTACAGAGGATGAAATGATAGACAATGATGTAGTGCTTGGATGCTTAACAGAGGAAGAAGCAAGAAAAGATGCCTGGATAAATAGAGGCACACAACCAAAACCAACTCCCAGTGCAACCCACATTTCTAACTCCGCAGGTCTAGCTGCAGAAGGAGTTATTGAAAAAGAGCAGCACAGCTCGATCCTAACCCAACCCATCCAGCCAGAGGTTACTCTTTCAACCTCTGTGCCCATAGAAACCGGGGAATCCATTTCTAGGGAGTCTCCTCAAAGAGACTCACCTATTGTTCGTGATCAGTCGCCCCAGATCACCCTAGAACACCCTACAGAGGAATTCGTTTCCTCTGCCACGCACACATTAGGACCAAAACTTCTTTCAGAGAGAAGTAGTGAGCACAGAGACGAAGAGACTCTAGACAAGTCTCCCAGTCAACAGAAGGACATTCCAATAACCACCTCTGGAGTGGATTGGGACACTGTTCTTCACAGAACTTCTGTAGAGATTGAAACTCAGGTTTCTTCTCGAGTATCAGAAGGAAATCCTTCCACCCCCATCGTACAAACAAGGGTGAACGAAGGTGTCCCAGGAACAGGGACTCACTCTGGAGACGAATGTGTTCCTCCAGAGGTTACACCAGGAACACAAGTATCAAGGGATGAGTTCCAAACCCTTGTCACCTCTGTGAACCAAACAATGAAAGAGTTGCAAAGCTCTTTCAAATCCTTTACAGAGACAACATCTACGGCTATCCTGAATCTGAACACCAAAATGGACAATCTATCCACAGAGGTAAAAACCGCCATCTTAGAGATGATGTCTTCTGCCGAAACTACTGCCAAATCTACAGCCACTTCTGCCGCTCAGGAATTTGGAACAACTGCAACTTTTGCATTCAGGGACTCTGTCAAAAATTTCCTTGAACAAATGAATACGCAATCCAACAGAGCAGAGGGCATTACTCCTGCAGACTTACAGAATTCCTTATCACAAGTCCAAGCAGAGGCAATACGCAACACGACAATGATGCAACCAAAAGACTATATGACCCGAGCACAGCTGACAGAGCTCGGACAGAACGTCATTAACCAGGTCACATAAGTCATTGTCTCCTTCACAACTGCAAATGCCAACTATGTCAAGGATTTCAGAAAGAGTGTCGGCAGAATGCGTTTCAAAACAGAAGCAGAGCTTGCGACATTGATTGGCCTCTGCGATGATGTCTGTGAAAAGTTGATGGCAGCAGGAGCTGAATTACCGAAGAAGCCTATCACTTCTTGCAGAGCAGAGGGTACTTCTGGTAAAAGTCAGGATGATTCTGATGATGACCAACCTGGTCCATCAGATAATCCTGAGGGGGAGAATCTAAGAGAGAAAGCTACGAGCAGAGGAATACAAAGTCCACCAATCGCAGCAGAACCAATCAGCCAAGCCCCTCCAGAACAAACCCAACAACAAAAAACCCAAAAGACCACAGAGACAACACCCATCTCTGTGGAATCATCTCCTGACGAAACCAAAATTCCAGAAGCAGATCAGCAAACCACAGAGGCAACAACCGCCCCTAAGGTAATCATTTTGGAAGAAACAGATGAAGAAACCACAGAGAAAACACCCACCTCTGTGGAAGCACCCCAAACCATACCGAGAAGAAAGTCGATTGCCACCAAACCAAAAAGAGCAACGACCTCTGCTTCTGACGTTCTGAAAAGGATGCACACAACAATGAGTGATCGTATGGCGCAGAGAGAAGAAGAAAGGCACATGTTCACTTTAGCTTTCAAAATGGCAAGAAGATTAGATGTCAATACTTCTTCAACAGAAACTGAGCTCACAGAAGAAGTCAACAAACAACCTCCAACAGAGGTTACAGAGCAACTCAAGCCAACAGAACCATCGCCACAAAAGTCCTCTAAATCACAAATGTCAAAACCCACAGAGGCAACCCCCATCAAGCCAACAGAAGTGCCAACCTCCAAACTTACAGAAGCAACAGTTTCTGCCCCGCCAAAAGCCAAAAATAAGGGCAAAGGAATACTGACAGAAGAGCCTAAAAAGAAAACATTGCCAAAGCCAACAGAGAAACTAATGAAGAGTGTGTTTGATGCCTTTCAAACCCCAAATCTTGAAGAAGTTGACTGGGCACATGGATTGAAGCCTCTGTTAGACATTCCTCTAACTGGTAGAGCCGCAGAAGTTGTTCAACAGATGGAGAGTCTCAGAAGACAAGTACCACAACCTGGTCCAACATATGAAGAAATGGAAGAAGTGGTATACAAATACCTCTATAAACAATCCTTTCAGACCAATTATCCAACAGATCATGTGACAGATCCAAGGATCAGAGAAGAATTTGAGAACATCTTCACAAGGACAAAGCCTAGAACCAAAGCAGATGTCTTCTCAATCCACAAGATCAAAAAGGTTATCTTCTGCAAATTCTCCTTCACAAGAACCTATCCAAGGGTCAGGTACAATCTTTACAAAGTCAGAAGAGAAGTCAATTCAGAAACTACCTTCGCTGATGCTGATTTAAGAAATATCATTCCTTATGATCTACCTGACCTCTTGCAATGGACAAAGGACAACTACAACACAGAGGCAAACACCAGAGCCTATCAAGTGTTGAGAAAAGCGATGAGGGAAAAGCTTCTGCTCTACAGCATGATAGATTTCCAGCTGGGAAAGGATCTTGGTCTCAAGCATCTGGATTTACGACCACCAGAGGATCGCTGCCCACCGGACGCCGTACCTAACTCAATCATCACAGAACCACGGTTTGGGTTAGTATTTCAAAACCCTCAAGGCGAAACTAAACTATTTGTATGCATGGACTGTCAGAAGTACGCAACAAGTACTCTGAACAAGTTCAGAGCAAGCCTTGTGAAATACAGAGGTACAAAGAAAATGGATAAAGATGCTGCAGATACTATCATCAGAGAGATAGACGCCACAATCCGCCTAAGAGAACTCTGCATCAGATTCTACAAAGAGATCAGAAGAGTCGGAAGAGACAACAGAAGCTACAACGATTTCAAAGATGCCAAAATCTGATTCTCAGACCTCCAATCTCTGCAAACAAAGTTAAAGTTTATCTTTCATTGTACTCAAATGTAAAATGCCTCTGGCATATTTATAAATGAAACAAATTTCGAGGTATTGTTTAACCTCTGTCTTATCTAACTTAGCCTAACTTAACTCAAGTTCAAAATTTTATTTTCACTACTTAGGGGGAGATTGTTAGCTTCAATCTTCCTAATCATAGAAGTATTTAGAAGTAGTGAAAATAGGCTAAGTGAAGAAAAGCATCTTACAGAGGCTCTGCCGACATTACCGAGAAATCAAGGTCAAGAAGCTACAGAAGAAGCAGAGGCTTCCTACAGAACCTCTGCTGTACTCAAAGAAGACCCAAGACTCGGAAACAAAGGTGGACTGCTCCACAGAGGACCAGACCACAGAACCTCTGTAACTCATTACAGAGCCTCTGTGGTCCTCACTGAAAGACTTGAAGATATTTATAATATCTTGCTACTGTTACAGGACTCGTTCATCAACTTGCATGGTAGCATGCCCTGTCCAACGTCGACGTGTCAAACTCTGATTGGATTCAATAGGGCTTAGTACATATTAGACGTCTGCTGCATTAAATGCAATACAGCACGTCTGACTGTTCATGCCATCCTTGCAACTGTTCACGACATCCTTTCTACTATTCATACGTACCTTTTGAATAGTAGCATATGCTTTATGGTCCCCTTTAGAGTAGTATATAAGGAAGACTCATGTTGAGTTCTTCCTTACCACTACACTACACTACAACACACACACAACTTCAATCGAACATCAAGAACACAAAAGCTTATTCACCTTAAAAGTCATATCTGTTTTAAAGCTTTTCTTACTCACGGTTCATAAACCTGTTCTTGATATATATTCAGTAAACTTTGAGATATAATATTATGTTCACTGTTTATTTATATTTTGTTCTAAATCTATCAAACATATCTGTTAGTTATTCAAATACGCTTCCGCATCAAACATTAACTTGAACTAATAGATCTGATAATCTTGTTTAGAGCAAAACGGGAACCAACACTTACGCTTTTGAAACATTTAGCTGTGACATCCCGTGTTTCCGCTTTAGCGGGGTGTGACAACATTGAACACCGGTACATAGGCTTTATGTTTACAATCTCTCATAGCATCAGACTTTCTATTACAAAAAGACCTATCTAGGCTAGATTTAATTTTTGAAAAGTCTCTCTTTGGAGTAGCCTTCTACTGTACCCATCTTCTGTGGTGAACCTCTGCCGATTTCACTGTCACAGAAGAAAAAGACTTGTTATTTTCAACCCATTTTCCCTTTTGTTGCCAAGTTAGTTTTTCTTGAAATGGCCTAAAAGGTTTTGTAACTTTGATTTTGTAACTATTGGATTTTTGTCTTATCCCCTTGTACGCCTCCGTACGATTTTGTCGGAACGGACATCCCTTTTGTCTAGAATCGTACAACCAACTCTGATCTTACACTGTTCATCATGCGGCCACTAGGTTGTCTGCTGAAGTCAAATCATGCAACCAACCAGAGGCTGCCACGTGTAAAGGTGTACTGTTGTGCATTAAATACATACAGTATATAAAGGAAACCCTACTTCATTTCATGAAGATCGGCCATTCCTCTCTCGCTGAACTTACTGTGTGAAAGAATACTCTCCTTAGTGTTCTTGATTTTCTTAATCTCTATTTCTAGTGCAAGAAATCTTAGTGTTCTCATAGTTTGTTTAGATTAGGTTTATTCATTAATCTTGTTCCACAACAAACTGTAAATTGTTTGATATATATCAATAAACAATTTAGAAAGATAAAAATTGTGTGTTTGTATTCATCCCCCCCTTCTACAAACTTGTATAACCCCATTGGGACCAACAAGTGGTATCAGAGCAGTTTGTTTAATCTAATAAACAAGATCTTGCTTATACTATATCTTTTTTCTCTTCCTTGATATTTTCCATAATGGCTAACTCCACAAACACAAACTATATCGATAATGGCTCTTTTGCAAAACCCCCTAGATTTAGAAAAGATAATTTCAATCTTTGGAAAAATAGAACGATGCTCTTCTTGGAAGGTGTAGATCCCACTATAGCTCACTATATCAAAAATGGACCATATGTCCCTTTCATGATAGACCCTGCAGTTCCAACCACTGCCATCCCTAAACGAATCATTCCCAGGGAAGTCACTCACTGGACTGCCGAGGACAAGAAGAAGGTGGCCATCGATACTAAGGCCAGATCCATCATCTCTATGGCTCTTCCTGATGAAGTCTACCACTCCGTCATGAACCTGAATAGTTCTAAAGCCATGTGGGACACTATATGTATTTGTTAATGCTACTTTTATGTTGTAATCAAGGCTTATTATGTAATGCTTTTGTAATGAGTGTAGTTTGACTTTGTCTACTCAAGGGGTAAATAAACCCTTCTGTTAAGCTTTTGTTTCTAACAGTTCACAATTGGAGAGTAATAGATGACGTACTTCTCTCTCTAGATTTCTATCACTATTCTTGTTTGATCTTGGAATAACAATTGGTATCAGAGCTGGAACAAGATTTAGAGAAGGATTTCTACTGTTCAATCATACGAATTTGGTGATTTCTGAAGAGAATTTGATCGATTTTTTTGATTTTTCAAGAAAATCTCGTTTTCTTAGATTTCTATCAAATTTTGGTGATTTTTGATCGAATTTGTTAGTGTTTTGGTTCTTTGGATTCGGTTTTGTGTGGAGATCATCTTTATTTCACGAATCAAGAGCTAATTCAGAGTTTTGGATCATCAATTTGAAGGTTTTGTGGTTTTCTGGACTTTCTGCGATTTTCTTCTGCTCGTTCGATTCAGACTTGATTTCAGAGGTTTTCAGACGAAGTTTCTTGAAGATCTTGTGCTAGGATTTCATTTTCGAACTCTTCTGTATCAGTTAGTTTCAGTGATTGTGAGATTCAGAGCGTTTTTGATCGATTCAGTGAGTATTGCGCCAGATCTGAGAATCGCGCCAGTTCATACCACTTTGCGCCATCCACAGTACTAGTCTCATTTGAATTTGTCAAGTGACAATTTCGCCACACTTTGCGCCACCAACTGAAGCGAGTTTTGTCACTTTGCGCTACTGCCTATAGCGCATTTGGTAGTTTCAGAGTTTCGTTTTTTTTCTAAGTGAACTTTGCGCCACCCTCTTTGGCGCATTTCATACATTGCGCCACCCTCTTTGGTGCATTTTGAGCTTTGCGCCACTGCTTCTGGAGGGTTTCTGTCTTAGAATTTTCTTGGGATTTTTCAGTTTCTACAATCTGTTTTAACCATGGCTTTTCAAGAAAATCAGTATAAGAACGATATTATGATGTCATTGGGGTCTAACACGAGGCCTCCGGTTCTTATTAACGAAAACGAAATCTCTCAATGGCAAGACCGTTTTATTAACTTTGTTGAGACGCAAAACAATGGAGAAAACATCATGTGTTCTCTTTTGGAAGGTCCGTTTGTCAAAGTCATTCCTCATTCTAGCTCTCCCAAATCACATCTACAATAGAATCGATTGTTATAAGAATAACATAACAATGATGTGGTCTCAACTTGAGAAGATTATGCTAGGATCCGCGGTTGCTACACAACTTAGACAAACACGGTTCATGAATAATTTTGAAGGTTTTAAAGCCAAAGAGAATGAGTCTTTGAAGAGCGTCTTTGATAGATTTTGGGCGATAATGAATGATCTTTATAAGATCAAAGTTACCAAGACTGAGTTAGAGGCGAACTTGAAGTTCTTAAATGCTCTTCAACCGGAGTGGAATAAATCTTGTCATAGGCTTCGAAATGATGTGAGGATTTCAACAATGCAGATTCAAGAGTTATACGAGATTCTGAAAACTGATGAAGAGTTGGTCAAGGGAAAGAAGGCTAAGATGGATAAGAAAAACAAAGGAAAGACGATTGACCCGATTGCTTTACTAGCAAGTCAGTTAGCCGAGAAGAGCTTGATGGAAAATGCATATGATGGGAATGTCGAAGATGATGGTGAAGAGCTAGAGAAAGCCATGATACTTCTCACTCAACATTTTCCGAAGAAGTATCAAAATAGATCGGGATCGAACAATCTGAGATATACTTCGGGTTCAAGGAAATTTAATCAAGAGAGTGGCAGTGCAAAACCCTATGTCCCAAAATTCGATACTACCTATCAATCTGAGAAAAGGAATGAAGATGAGAAAAAGGTAGTTACTTGCTTTAAATGTGGCAAAACGGGGCATATGGCTAGAGAATGCAAAATCAAAGTGGCTTGTGACTCATCTTATTACAAGAAGAAGTTCGAATTGGCCGAGAAGAAGGAGAATGGAACAACCTTGCTTGTTGAAGAAGAATATTTTCTGGATTATTCTGATGACGAAACTCAGAATGAGGAAACGACCGATTTATGCTTTATTGGAGATGATGCAAGTGATGATGAGGTGGATGGTCAAGAGAGCTCAATCGATGAATCTGAGGTACCTTCTAAATTTGATTATGACTTTCTTTTATCTCAAATGAACATGGTCGTAAATGCTATTCGTACGCTTCGTTCAAAACTTATTTCTGAAAAAGAAATTAATAATGATCAATCAAAATCAATTAAAAAGCTCAATGTAAATCTTCAAGATGAAAAGATGATTTTGGTTGACACAAAAGATAAAATGCAAAGGAAAATAGAAGAATTAGAAGAGACAAACAAATCGTGTATTGAATCTTTGAAGACTATGACCGAAATGAAAGATATTTTTTCTGATAAAATTTCAGAATTAGAAGAGAAATTATATGTAAGAGGTCAATCGAAACAAACAGTTTATTTAAATAAACCAAGGAGTTATACGTCTATAAAAGAGAAATGGGGACTCGGATTTGAAAATCCACATTTTTTAGATGAGGCTAAAACGAAAGTTCCTACTTTATATGAATTTGATTTTCTACATCTTGCTAGATATGCTCCTCAATTTAAGATTAATTGGATAAATGATGAGGAAGTTTCAAAAATAGAAGAAGAGAAAAGGAAACTTACTACTAAAATGCAACTTCCATTTGTTTATACTCGTGAAAATGCGAAGTACATTTCTAAGTCTAAAAATTCTAACAAAGATTCTTTATCAAACGATTATTTTGATATATATGCTAATAATACTAATAAGGAGAATAAGTCCGAAGTATTGTATGATACAAAAAGATATATTCATCCTTTAGTATTAGAAGCTAAAATCGTTAGTCTTGAAAATAAAATCGTTGATCTTGAATCTAAGTTAGAAATTTTAAATAAAAGAAATGTACAAGCAGTTTCTAAAGATGATAAAATGGATGTTGATCAAAACCAAAACTTTTCCTCTTCTAATATTGAAACTGATTATGAAACCAATAAATCTGAAAATGAGAAAGAAAATAACTCCGAGGAAAAAGAAAAGGAAATTGTTTCAAAGATTGATTTTTTAAATAAAATTCTCTCTTCTGAATCTGTAATTAAATCGGAGAAAATAGATGATACTTTTACGAAAAATACAAACTTTTATAATTCAAATTGTCGTAAAAGAAGAAAGTTAAAGAACTCAAAGAAGTCAAAGAATCAAACCCCTATTTCTAAAAATGTCTCTGATTCTTCTTATTCTACTTTTTCAGATAGGGTTGTGAACAAGCGGCGAAAGCAAATCTGGAAAATCAAAAGCATACCTCCAGAATTTTCAACAACTGACTCGAGTGACATAGATGACAATGTCTGTAATAAGAATTCATTTGCTTGTAATAATAAGAATTGTAATAATTCTTTGCGTTATTCAATAAAGCAAATGATTCAAATTGCAAATGATGGTTTCTGTTGCTGATCAAGTTGTAATTCTGGTGGTAATTTTTATAATTCCGATTCTGATTCTGTTCACGATTCGTTTTATAATTCACATGCATATTATAATAATAAAGATTTTAAAAAGAAAAGGACTTACAAGAAAGGACCCAAATCTATATGGGTACCTAAATCTGTTTGATGTGCTTACTTGCAGCCACGTCGTTTGTGGTATATTGATTCTGGATGCACCAAACATATGATTGGCAATAAGTCTTTATTATCTAACTTTAAAGAAAAGTCATGTGGACGTGTCAAGTTTGGTAATTGCGCAACATCACCCATTCTTGGATATGGAGATCTCGTTCAAGGAAACATCATAGTGAAAAGAGTGAGCTATGTTGAAGGTCTAAGCCACAATTTATTCAGCATTGGACAGTTTTGCGACAAAGATTTAGAAGTCAGCTTCAAGTCCAAAAGAGTTGCTGTGAAGAATGACAACGGAAAAGAGTTATTAGTTGGAAAAAGGAAATCCAATTTATACACCATCGATTTCTCAACTATTAACACCCCTTCGGATATATGTATTTTGTCAAAAGCAACATAACAACAAAGCTGGCTATGGCATAGAAGACTAGCTCATCTCAACTTTCGATACATGGATAAGTTTGCCAAAAGTGAATTGGTTCGAGGTCTTCCATCACTGAGATTTGAAAAAGATCATCTCTGCCAAGATTGTGAAATGGGCAAAATGAAGAAAGTTCCTCACAAGCCGAAACCTGATTTTTGCACGAAGGATATTCTTGATATTTTACATGTCGATTTGTGTGGGACAATTAAGACTAAAAGTATTGGGAAGAAAAGGTACGTGTTGGTGGTGGTTGATGATTTCTCACGATATACTTGGGTGAAGTTTCTGAAGTCAAAAGATGAAACTCCAGCAATCCTTATCAATCTCATTAAGACCATTCAGAATAATAAGCAAAAGGCAGTGAAAGTCGTTAGATCCGACAATGGTACTGAATTCAAGAACAGTGCTCTACAAGCGTTCTATGAAGAAAATGGTATTACTCAACAGTTTTCTGCTGCAAGAACCCCTCAACAGAACGGTATTGTGGAGAGACGAAATAGAACGTTGGTTGAAGTTGCTCGTACTATGCTTGCTTATTCTGGTCTTCCCTTATCTCATTGGGCTGAGGCAGTGTCTACAGCATGTCACACACAAAACAGGTCTATCCTTCATCGACGATTCAACAAAACTTCTTATGAGCTTATGAATGACATCAAACCAAATGTCAAATATTTTCGAGCTTTTGGGTGCAAATGTTTTGTGTTGAATGATCGGGAGAATCTGAACAAGTTCAGTCCGAAAGCTGATGAAGGAATTTTTCTTGGTTATGCTCTTACTTCAGCCGCATACAGAGTGTATCTAACTTCAGCTAGAAAGGTGGTGGAAAGCGTAAATGTCAAATTTGATGAATCTGAAGAGATGGTTTCCGGCCAAACAGGACCAGAACCCGATTTAACAGGAATTTTAGCTTCTGGACAAATCGGTTCAGAACCTGTTCCACAACCAACAACTCAGGATCCAAATTTGATTTCTAATATACTTTCTGATCTTGATTTGTTATTTGAGTATTTTTATAATGATGTGCCTTCTACTAGTACTGATGTTATTTCTAATGTGTCAAATCAGGAAACTGTGAATGCATCTACTTCTAATTCCGCTGCAACTAACTCTGTCAATGATGTAGTTCCAGGCGTTCCTGAACATGAGGCAACTGAAAATCAAACGGTGGTTACTGAAGAACCACAAGTGATTCCTGAAGTTGTGGAGTCAGTGACAAACGATGAAATCAATTCACCACAGACTCAAGAAGAAACTGATGTTGTTCAACCTAATGAAGGAGTTATCCAAAATCCGATTGTTAATCAACCGTCAGTTCCAGAATCTGAATCTGAGAGTGTCGTTGAGTTATCTCCTCCAACTCCAGAAGTGATACTTGTTTCTTCAAATGAAGCAGAAATACCTGAACCTCCTTCTCAAGTTTTGGAAAGTGTTCAAGAGACAGTTGATCCTCTCCCTTACACAGCAAAATGGACACAAGCACATCCAATTCATCAAATCATTGGTGATCCATCTTCATGTGTTTCTACAAGATCCAAGTTTGCGACTCTAAATGAATGCTTATTTGCTTGTTTCTTAAGCAATGTTGAACCATCGAAGGTATCTGAAGCATTGAATGATCCGGATTGGATTATTGCCATGCAGGAAGAGTTAAATCAGTTTGAAGCATTGAAGGTGTGGAGACTTCTTCCAAGGCCTAAAGGAAAAAGCATTATCGGCACTAAGTGGATTTTCAAGAACAAAAAGGATAAAGATGGTATTGTTGTGAGAAATAAAGCTCGTTTGGTAGCGAAGGGTTATCGACAACAAGAAGGTATAGATTATGATGAGACATACACGCCGTTTGCAAGATTAGAAGCTATCAGAATGTTTCTTTCTTTTGCAGCTTATCGAGACTTTACCGTATATCAGATGGATGTCAAGACAGCTTTTCTGTATAGGGGACTTAAAGAAGACGTTTATGTATATCAACCAGAAGGGTTTATTGATCAAGATAAACCAGATTTTGTGTATCGTCTTGATAAGGCCTTGTATGGTCTGAAACAAGCACCGCGCGCGTGGTACGACGAATTGTCAACCTTCTTGCTAGAATCTGGATTTATCAAGGGAGCTATTGACACAACGTTATTCATTTATCGTGAAAATCATGATATATGCTTAGTACAAATTTATGTAGATGACATTATTTTTGGTGCTACTAACAAATCTTTGAGTACATGGTTTTCTGATCTCATGACTTCCAGGTTTAAAATGAGCATGATGGGGGAAATTAATTTCTTCCTTGGACTTCAAGTTAAGCAATTACCTGATGGAATCTTTATCAACCAGTCAAAGTATGTCTTTGATATTTTGAAGAAATTCAAAATGGATAAAAGCACTACAATTCGCACTCCGATGGCTCAAGGTGCAAAGCTTGGTCTAGATCCAGATGGTAAAGAAGTTGATGTTCGAGAATACCGATGGATGATTGGATCGTTAATGTACTTAACAGCTAGTAGGCCAGACATCATGTTCTCTACATGTTTGTGTGCCAGATTTCAAGCAAAACCCAAAGAATCTCATCGGATGGCAGTCAAGCGAATTTTCAGATATCTGAAAGGAACTCCATATTTAGGCTTGTGGTATCCAAAGAGTTCAGATTATAAACTAACTGCTTATTCTGATGCAGATTATGGTGGAAGTCAACTGGACCGGAAAAGTACACCGGGTCATGTACAATTTCTAGGAGATAGGCTGATTAGTTGGGCGTCAAAGAAACATAATTGTGTGTCAATTTCAACGGCTGAAGCTGAATACGTGGCTGCCGCCAGTTGTTGTTCTCGGGTTCTTTGGATGAAGACACAGTTACAAGATTATGGGTTGCTGTACAAGACCTACCGATCTATTGTGATAGCAAATTAGCAATCGCCATCTTAGTGAATCCAGTCTAGCACACAAAGACTAAACACATCGACATGCGATATCATTTCATAAAACATCATGTGGAGAACGGTACAATCGAATTATATTTCGTACCTACTGACTATCAACTTGCCGATATTTTCACCAAGGCATTGGATGAAAAGCGTTTTAATTTTCTTTTATCAAAACTCGGCATGTTGAATTTGAAAGTTTGAACCTTCACAAATTTAATTCAAAGAAGTGAAAATATTTCTATTTTCATTTAATGAATAAAATGTGTGTCAAGGGTGATTTTACAAGTAATTTTGTGATATCTGAGTTTTATTTGCTTCAACTTTCGCTTCTGAAATAAATCGAAAGGTCAGCAAAACATGAATGAAATTTTTGATATATGCGCAAAACTGTGTAAATCTAGACCTATAAAGAATACGATGCTCACAAAGCCTATTTGTCAGAATGAAGAATGGAAATGAAAATATGAGGGAAGCACAAAGTTTTATAACCAAGTGATTGAGATGAAATAAAAAAATCATTAGGTTTGAAAGTTTGTGCCTGTGGCCTATCTGGTTTGGGAGATTAAGTCCCAAGGGGTACTCGATACCTAGCCCCTAAGATCAATTGGTCTGGGATTGGCTGACCCAAATCCTGCTATAGAACCAGATAGAAAGCCATGCCCTACTGGTACAGATGGGATTAGGATATATCGATGTAGTTTTCTGGTTTAGTAGAGTAAGTTCCAAGGGGTGCTCGTCACCTAGCTCCTAAGGCCAACTGGTCTGGGATTGGCTGATCCAAATCCTGTTATAGAACCATATAAAAAGTTACGTTTACGGTATATCTTAGTCTTAATAAACCTTTTTGATAAAAAGATGCCAATGTGCACAAAATAAAAGATGCCAATGAGCACACATCTCTTATATCTTGGGGAAATAACAATGTCGCGATAAACTTATAAATTTGTGGAAATTCTGATTTCGTCATAAAGTGTGAGTAAGAGCAAAGTATTCTTATAGGCTTCAGAAATACATTTGATTGTTGCTAATCATATTTCACATGCTAGCACACCAAATAGATTTAATAAGTGGCTGAAACTGAACAAATTATAACTTGATATGCAAGCATGACTTGTTTCTGAATCCAAAAAATATGCATTTGATGTCATTTGTTTGAAAAACATGCCTACTTTCACTGAGTTGAATTTTATTTGTTCGGTGTTCAAACATTCTATAGTTAGTAGTTATGTTATATAATTTAATGTATTTCAGTTTCCATAACTGATGTTTTACGTGAAATGTTTCATACTGTGATGTGTGGAGTTATTCTGTGTGTGATTTTGAGGGGGAGCGATTTCAAAAGATAAGCTAATTTTGAGGGGGAGAGAGTTCATGGATTATTATCTTGAAGGGAAGAAATATCATAGGTTCTCTATTTGAGGGGGAGCACAATCTGCTGAATGGTACGTATATGTCAGTACAAAGATTGAGCAGGTAATGGGTTTCTGAGATTTTCTTCAGGTAAGTTCTCCAAATGCTATTTTAATCTGTGTTTATCTAATGCATTTGTGTAGGGGGAGAGAAAGAAGTCCAAAATGAGAAAACTCATTTTTTTTGAAAAATGCCAAAATACGTTTAAGTCTAATTTGCGCTACCCTTAGTGGCGCAAATCAAGATTTGCGCGAACTTAGGTGGCGCAAATCACATTAATTCAGTATTTTTTAATTTTTTTATTAAAAATTGTTTTTCAAAGGGTTTATAAAAGGGTTTGACCATTTGTTGACTTTCACTTCATTCTCTCTGCTTGCGATTTCTCTCTAGTGTATCTCTCAACTCCTGTTCGATTCATTTTCTGAGATTGGGTACTGTTCATCGACTCCAGGTATGTTTTCGATTCTTTATTATTGTGTTCATGATCGATTTCATTTCAGTGTTCATACATTGTAATCGATTTCTGAAATAATCGATTCTGATTTGGTACAGTGTTCTTCAATTTAATTTTTTTAAAGTTGAAATTAGGGTTTAATTTGAGTGTTCTTAGGATCGATTTATGCTTAGAGTGTCATTATATATAAAATCGATGCCTATAAACATCTCCAGTTGGTCTAATTTTTCGATTTGACTTGGTCTGATGTCTATCGCGTTTTTAATATATGTCTTCAAGTGTGAATTGCGCCACAACTGGTAGCGCATTTCATACTTTGCGCCACTGCTGGTAGCGCAATTCATACTTTGCGCCACAGTTTATGGCGTTTTTCTTCTGTTTTTTGTCTATCTCAGAATTGCGCCACAGCCTATGACGCATTTCTTGCTTTGCGCTTATGTCCTTGGCGCGTTTTAGACTTAGGATTTTTTTTTTCAATTTTTTTTGTTTTCTATTCTCTTTCATAGTGATTCTTTCTTACTAATTACATCTTGTTTGTGTATTCCTTAAGAGAGATATGGCTTTAAATGACAATCAGGATCCTCAAGTTCAGGAAGATGAGAATCAACCATCTGATCATGCTTCTCGTGATCGACCTCTTCCTTCTTTTCCTTCTTCGGGTGCTGATTTGTCTGCCAGAAGGAGTACTCCAGAAGATGTTTTCCCACGTGATATGTATGTCTTGCCTTACAAGCCAAACAATCACTATGTCAATCTTGACAGAGTGAGAATCTATCCGATTATTCTCTCCATTCTTCGAGGTCATCCAATCAGTTATGCGTTATCGGCACGTCATGGAATTCCTGAAGTTTATCTACAAAAAGCCTGGCACTCGATCAGAAAGATAGATGATGCTTCACTACCTCGATTCTCAATTCCGATAGATCAGTTTGAGACTTTTCTGGATTATCGTCGTCTTCATTTGATACTTCATCTTCCAGAAGCTGATTCGAGACCGGGACGCACAAATTTTGATGATTATCCTCCGGAAGAAGAGATTTTAGCCGGGATTCGATATTTAGGATATGTTGGCCCTTTGACCATGGTTAGTCAATTCGAGAAAGCACGTCTTCCACCAGTCTTGTATGCGTTGTGCTCAGTCATCAACAGATGTTTGACTTCCAAACATTCTGGTGCAGATAACGCCAGTCTTCACTACTTAAGTCTTTTTCATGCCATTATACATGATTTACATGTGTATTATGCTCTTATCTTTTGGACCGAGTTGTGTGATCTTGTGTATTCTAAAGGCACGTTCAAGGAACGAAAGTTTATACCATTCATTCGGTTTATGGAGCTAATTGTCTGGAGCACGCTAAGGAGTAATAGAGACATTCCAAGAAGACATAACTGGGCTCAAGCTCCTGATTTTGAAATGAGTTATATCAACAGGCTGAAACGTTCATTTGATCATTTTATGCCTATTCCACCGGAGCTTATTCAGACATATGCAGATCCAGAAGATGAAGCGGTTATTGATTACTGTGAAGAACATGGAATAGAACTTCAAGTGCAAGATGCTCAAGAAGAATCTGAACAACAACTTCAAAGTGAAGAAGATGCTGAATCAAGTAGTACTGAAAGTGACGATGACGAAGTGGATGATGAAGATGTTGATGATGATGATAATGGGGGAAATGGTGGAGATATGGATTTTGGTGAATCTGTTTTTCGAGAATCTACAGTTGAGGTCACACATGTTTCTGGGAGAGATTTATAGGAAGGTAATACGGTTGACACTTCGGATACAGTTCCGATAGATACAAATGTGGCAAATATTGAGGTAGATGAACTTGATCTTCGAGCCACTAGAGCATCTGATAGAAATATCACAGGTCAAGAAGCAACTATGCCAGTTCAAGGAACGTCGGGCACAATGTCACTTGATGAGCTTTTGAAGTCAATGAATGACCGAATGGATGCCGAAAAGAATGAGCAGTTACTCAAAATGAAGGCGATGCTCAAATGTAAAGGGAAAGTATCAGATATTCCTGAGATTCCAGTTGATATTCCGTTTAGACGACCGACGGGTGTTGTTATTCGGGAACCTTCAAGTCGACCAGTTTCTCAACCGCCAACTCAACCGCCGATTCATCCTTCAGTTCAAGCTCCACCTACATCGCAACAGGGTATTCAGGATATTCCGATTTCAGAACTTTCTGATATGCTCTACTCGCGATTATTATCTATGTCTTCTCCGGAGCATCAAGATAAAGATCTTCTCTCTCTGCTTTGCATTTTTCAACCAACTCCGCCTCCGCCTTCTACTCCTACCCCGGTGCCAGTTTCTGATCCTCGCGTATCTACATTGGTGAATGATTTCCAATCTTTCAGAACTGAGGTTAAAGATGGTTTTACTGAAATTCAGAAGGGCTTAAAGTTGATGACATATGCCCTTTCTATGCTTTCTGAAAGAGTGGCTTTACATGAAGAAACTTACAAATATGCTGATGGTTCGTCTCTTAAGCGTAGACATGACCAAGATGATCCGGGTCATCAAGCTCACGAGGGGGAGAATTCTAAGAGACGAAGAGTTGAAGGAAGTATGAATGAAGAGTCAACTGAAAATGTTATCGAAGAAAGGGTGAACCAGGAAAGGGCGAATGAGGAAAGAGATGAAGAAGTTGATCCGGGAAATCTAGTTGATGAGCTATTAAATGAAGTGGATTTGATGGCTATGGCTTCAGATATTAACTATGTTGAGCCTGTGAACATAAATAATCTGCAATTAGTTGTTTATGTTGATCCAGATTCTGCACCTGTTTCAACTGGATGCCCGGAGACTTCAAACGTGCATGAGTCCGAAGACTTTGATGATATGCGTAATTTCTTCTCCAATTATGTTGAGATTGATTCTGATGACGATGTTCAAAGGAAATTTGACAAGTTTTGGAAGATCAAAGAAGAAGATCAAGATGACATCATAGTTATATCTGACACAGAAGTTGATGTTGAAGTTGATGAGAAAGATAATGATGTCGTCAACATGCTTTATGGAGATTTATCAGACAATGAAGATTTTGGTCACCAATCTTCTTTAGCACATTCTCCTGTCCAAGATCCAGAAGTTCTAGTTCAACAAAGTCCTCCGATTGTTCCTGTTATTCCAGCTCCGACCACCACTACTTCAGAAAGAACATTTATTCAATGTGAGTCGTCTAGAGCTAACTCAGAAATTCATGATCAGTCTCTAAATGTTACACCTAGCATTCTTCAACCAGGTCCTGCTTTGAATAGACAACAACGAATGCAAAGACTTGAAGAAAGATACCAAGTAACCAGAATGAGGTCTGCTTTTCTTGAAGACACTGAACGGAATTTTTATGTCAAGAAAAGAAGAAGAGTGAATATTCATGCAATTCTGGGTATTGAAAAAGGAGCCTGATTGTTATTAGTACGAATATCTGATGTTCATCAAGTGTATTCGTCAAGGAAGACTCCTGGTATTCTCGAAGCATGGAATTGTAAGGGTACTTAAGGTGGAGATAGCTAACTTTGTCAGAATTTGGTATCCAATATTTTATGTTGAACGTCAAGATTGTCAAAGATATCAGTTTTCTGAAGCAGACTTTAATGATCTATCCATTGATGATTTTGAGGTAATCTATCATCAATTTCGAGACATGACTATTCGTACGGATGATATCCTCAGGGCTTTAGAAGCAGTCAAGCGTTTCTACGCCGCCAAGTCAGATTCTATAGATGCTTTGACTTCCAGCTTGCTGTTGAGAAGACCTGATAGAGATTTGCCGAATATTGACAGATATCCTCTATTTTCTATTATAGAAGACCCTTATGGGATTGTGTATAGAGATCAATCAGGTGTCAGACGTTTTCTCAAATTTGAAGAAATTGGGAAGTATTCCGATGGAACCTTGAAGATCATCCAATTACAGTTAGATCACAGACTGAAGGAAGTCATAAAGAAGTTCTTGGAAACAAGAAGAAATTCTTACCAGGATGATAATGCTGAGATCCGAATTTTGAGGAGAACAATAGAAATAATCGACACAAGGCTTGTTGGTCCCGAAAGGCCTATACAAGTTTGTAGAAGGGGGGGGGGGGTTGAATACAAACACACAGATTTTACTTTTCTAAATTGTTTATTGATAAATCATTAACAGTTTACAGCTTGTTGCGGAAACAAGATTAAGGATAAACCTAAATCTAAACAAGTTGGAACACTAAGGTTTCTTGCACTAAGAAAGATAAGGAGATTACTAATAAGATCCTATCTTGAGAGAGATTTGAACTTGTCCAGAGTTAGCAAGTTACTTCAAAAGAAGTGAGTTCATCTCTTTATATACTGCATGCATTTAATGCAAGTCAGTATACACTTTACACGTGTCATCAGCTGGTTGGTTGCATGTCATTGACCATGGTTGACAACCTTAGTAGCCGTAAGGATGAACAGTGTAGTATCAGAGTGGTTGTACGATTTCAGATATTCGGAGGTTCTTTTTTGACATTTCGTACGGAGGCGTGCAAGGGTGGTTAAGACAAAAGTATTTTGTACGGAGGACTTCATGATCAGCTTTCGTTGATTCAGCGATTATCATTTACTATTCAGCAGATGATAAAGTTCAGCGATAGTTGAAGTCTTGTACTTGATACTTCACGTTGAGTGGACGAATCTGAGTCTTCGCTGATCCGCATCAGTTCATTAGGAGACTTGTCGCTGGTTCTTGAGCTTGATCTTCGACTTCAGCGTAGAACCTATGTTGACGTGAAACTTGTCTTCAGGGATCATAAGTAAACAACTAAATTATCAGCGATCACCATAAGAACTGAACATGCTCAGAGCATTATGGTGAACAGTGTTCGCTGAATGTTTAATCTAAAAAGCAAGAGTTCCTATCAGCGGTACTCTAAAATGATATCTGATTTCTATGTATTTTGTCTTTGAGTGTAGCACTGGATTGTTTGCTATAGCGATGGCACTAGTGCTGTCGCAATAGATTGGAATTTTGGAGAGCTGAAGATCATAGTCTAGTATGAGAACAACAGCTTCCAGCGGCTACATGTTCAGCTTCAGTTGTGGAAGTGGACACTGAGTTTTGCTTCTTACTTGTCCAACTTACCAGCTTTCCACCCAGGTGCTGACATCCTCCTGTGGTGCTTTTCCTATCCATTTTGCAACCTGCAAAATCACTGTCTGAATAGGCGGTTAGATCGAATCCTGAGTCTTTGGGATACCAAAGATCTAGATTCGCTGTACCCTTAAGATATCGAAAGATTCGATTTACAGCTTTCATATGGGATATCTTAGGTTCAGCTTGATATCGTGCGCACAGACATGTTGCAAACATAATATCGGGTCGGCTAGCTGTAAGATACAATAGTGAGCCGATCATCCCACGGTACAGCGTGACATTGACAGGAACACCCTTTGTGTCCTTATCAAGTGTCAGCGGTGGTGCCATAGGGGTTTTCATAGCTGAACTTTCAGTTAAGTCGAATTTCTTCAGCATATCTTTAACATATTTTCCCTGATTTATAAAGGTTCATTTTTCAGTTTGCTTAATCTGAAGACCAAGGAAATATGTTAGTTCACCCATCATGCTCATTTTATACTCATCTTTCATTCTATCAGCGAAACGAGTACAAAGCTCAGGGTTAGTAGAACCAAATATAATGTCATCAACATATATTTGAACTAAAATGATATGACCTTTCACTTTTCTAAAAAATAAAGTTTTGTCAATCTTTCCTCTCTCAAATTTTTCAATATGGAGATAAGTAGAGAGAGTATCATACCATGCACGAGGAGCTTGCTTTAAGCCATAAAGTGCCCTGTCCAGTTTATAAACGTAACCTGGACGCTTAGGATCTGAGAATCCTGGAGGTTGTTCCACATACACTTCTTCATTCAGCTTTCCATTTAGAAACGCTGACTTAACATCCATCTGATGTACAGTGAAGTTTTTGTGTACAGCATATGCTAAGAAAAGACGAATAGATTCGAGTCTTGCTACTGGAGCAAAAGTTTCGTCATAATCTATGCCTTCCCCTTGTCTGTATCCCTGAGCAACAAGATGAGCTTTGTTGCGAGTTACAGTACCATGTTCGTCCAACTTGTTTCGATAGACCCATTTAGTGCCTATCATCGTTTTGTCAGTTGGTCTACGAACGAGTTTCCAAACTTTGTTTCTTTCGAATTCAGTCAGCTCTTCTTGCATAGCGCTGACCCAGTTTGGATCTCTGAGGGCATCATCTATTTTCTTTGGTTCAGTTAGAGAAATAAAGTTAACAAATAAACAAATATTACCTGCACTTCTACGAGTCTGAATACCAGCGTTGGGATCACCAAGAATTTGATCGATTGGGTGATTTACAGTCCATCGCTGAGCCGGAGCATACGTCGCTGACTCAGTCTGAACTGGAGAAACTGAAGATGAGGCTTCAGCTACTTCTGGATTATCAGCTAAGAGAGGAATGTTTGCATTTGTCACTTCATTCATTGATTGCTGAGAAATAGACGGAATTTCTGAGACATTTGGATCAACTGCAGGTATAGTGTTTATAGGAACAGCTGAGACCCATGATGTTTCAGCTTCACTATTCTACATATTTGGAATGATAGTGGGACTATCATCTTCTACTGGATGAGCATGAGGAGTGGGAATATCTTCTGAATCACTAAGATGAGAAAACATCCATTGATTCAGTTCTTCTGTATTAGCGTTCGGTTTAGAGTTCGCTGAACGGGATTCGTCAAACGTGACGTGAATAGTTTCTTCTACAGTTTGTCTTCTACGGTTGAAGACTCTGAAGGCTTTGGAGACTGAGGAGTATCCAAGAAAGATTCCATCATCAGCCTTAGGATCAAACTTTCCAAGGGCATCTCTGTTGTTCAGTATGAAACACTGACATCCAAAGATGTGAAGAAAGCTGATTGAAGGCTTTCTCCCATGAAAAAGTTCATAGACTGTCTTTTTGAATCTTTTAACTATCAGCGACCTGTTTTGCGTAAAACAAGCAGTGTTGACAGCTTCTGCCCAAAACTGAGTAGGCATGTGAGAATCGCTGAGCATTGAACGTGCATCTTCAATAATTGTTCTATTTCTTCTTTCAGCGATTCCATTCTGTTGCGGTGTTCTCACTGACGAAAAGTTGTGAGAAATACCCTTACTCTCAAGGAAGGAATCAAGAGAACTGTTTTTGAATTCAGTTCCATGATCACTCCTTATTGAGCGAACAATCATATTGTTCAGAGTTTCCATCTTCCGAACAAAGGTGATGAGTTCTTCAGGGGTGTCACTCTTAGAACGGAGAAACATTACCCATGTGTAACGAGAGAATTCATCAACTATGACCAGCGTATATTTCTTTCCAACGATGGATTGTTTGTTAACGGGGCCAAACAAATCCATATAGAGTAGTTGTAGAGGAGATGACACTGAGGAGACTTGCTTTGACTTGAAGCTTGCCTTGGTCTGCTTCCCTTTTTCACACGCTGAACATAAAGACTCTTTGGCGTATGAATGCTGAGGTAGACCAGTGACTAACTCTTTGGAGGAAAGAGTATTCAGTGTCTTGAAATTTAGATGTGAGAGCCTCTTGTGCCATAGCCAGTTGACATCAGAAGATGCCTTTGAGAAGAAACAGGAGTTCTCAGTGGTTGTTGAGTCCATGTTTATTACATAAACATTTTCCAAACGATAACCGCTGAGAGCTATCTTCTCCTTTTTGTCAGAGACAAAGCAGGATTCCTTAGTGAAAATCACTTTGTTATCCATGTCGCAAAGCTGACTGATGCTCAGAAGATTATGCTTCAGCCCTTCAACATATGCGACTCTTCTGAAGGAGGTTGTACCATTTGACAGTACACCATACCCTCAGGTATGTCCTTTTCCATTTCCACCAAATGTCACAGAGGGACCCTTCTCTTCCTTGTATTCAGCGAGCAGGTTTTTCTTTCCAGTCATGTGTCTAGAGCATCCGCTATCGAGATACCAGATACCCTTCTTAACCTGCATTTACAAAGGAAGATTAGTTTTGCTTGGGTACCCACTTAACCATGTATACACGTTTGTCAGTGGAAGTAGTTGGAATGGAAGGTTCAGCGGTCTTCGCAGCATTTGAAGATTCAGCTTTGTCTTTCTTCACTTTGGTTAATTTCTTAACCTCAGTGGTAGGAGTCACCTTGACCTGATTTGCACCAGGGTTGGTCTTCTTTGCCTTGGGGGCAATCTTCACCTTAGCTATCTTTTCAGCTTTGGTGGCTGTGGGGCACTTACTAGCAATATGATCGGTAAGTCCATAGTGATAACATTTCCTATAACTAAAAGTAGTTCTAGGACCACTTGTATGCTGAGCTTTTAATTTTGAATTAGAAGTGCCAGCACCAAGTAAACTATTGGCTTTAGAAATGGGACGAACATTCAGTTCTTCAGATTTTTTACCAAGGATATCCACTCTGAGTCTAGGAGTAGATCGCTGAATAGATCCAGAGATCAGCTTTCTAGATCCAGAGGGGTAGGTCACTGAGGCTTTAGAAGCATTCAGCTTTGGTACTAAGGTACCCTTCTGAGGATTTTGATAAATAACAATTCCTTTACCTTTGTCTTTAGAGACAGAGGTAGGTTTTGAATAAACCATTTTCTCCTTACCTTTTGAGGAGGTAGGAGTTTCCTCAGGGATTGGTGTAATGGACGAGGAACACTGAGATGATGAAGTGTCAGCGACTGAGGATACGAACGTTCCAAATTTAAGCATTGAACGTTCAGTGGTTGGTTTTGGAGTATCATATTTATAACCCAGACCACGTTTATCACTCAGAGGAATCTGAGCCTTAATTATCTCAGTGATCTTTGTTGAAGAATTACACCATCCTTCAACAGTAGCTTGTTCAGCTTTTAATGCAACGATAACTTATGCTCGTTCGATTTTGACTAGCTGATTTAAATAGACTTGATCTTTAAAATCATTTTCAATTTTAGAAAGCTTTTCTATTTGAAGGTGACAGTTTTTAAGCTTTTCAGCGAGATCAAGATTTTGGTTTTCAACCACAGCTTTGCCGGTCATGGCTTCGTATAAACTTCTAGTCAATAGATCAATTTTACGGAGACTATCAGCTTCATCAATATTTGCAATATTGGTAAAGAAAGAAGGTGATACCTGAATGGCAGATGTTGAAGTGGAGGGAATGTCTGAACTTTCTTCCTCTTCTTCAATCTTGGCCATGAGACATTGATTTGCTTCATCATCTTCAGAATCAGATGATGAGGCTTCTTCATCAGAAGCAGCCCAATCATAGTCAGCCATCAGGCCTTTTCCTTTCTTCTTAAAGCTTTTCAGCTTTGCATACTTCTCCTTCAGCTTTGAGTATTTGTCATCTTTATTCCTTGGAACAAAGGATTTCTTTGTGAA
This sequence comes from Saussurea involucrata, assembly GCA_033807775.1. Lineage (NCBI taxonomy): Eukaryota > Viridiplantae > Streptophyta > Magnoliopsida > Asterales > Asteraceae > Saussurea > Saussurea involucrata. The sequence continues at coordinate 119,673,162 of CM066322.1, forward strand.
AGCTGAAGGTCTCATGATTTTCTTTGACCTGCACTCATTAGCGAAATGACCTGTCTTTTCACAGTTGAAACAAGTAGCAGTAGCCTTATCAACAAAAGCTGATGATTTAGGCTTGTCAGTTATGGAAAGAGGTTTGTTCTTTCTAAACATTTTCTTCTTAGCGAATCTCCTGAACTTTTTAGTTAGGAGAGCCAAGGATTCATCATCATCTGAAAAATCAGAATCTGATGACCTTTCAGAGTTACTCTCTAACTCAGTGATAGTGACCGAAGGTCGCTGAGTAGAAAGTTCCTCTGAGATTAAAGCAACAGGGGTGCTTTTGGAATCTTTTACAAGATTCTTCTTAAGATGGCTAGATTGCTCATGATTCAGCAATGTGCCATATAAGGTAGCAAGGGTCATTGATCTTAGATCCTTTGACAGCTTGAGACACATGGAATAATTGTCCCAGCTTTCAGGTAAACATTCTAGAAACTTTGTCAGTACTTCAAAGTTAGAATATTCCTTACCAACAGTTTTCAGATCTATAATTAAACAATTAAAACGTTGGTGAACTTCAGAGAGAGTTTCATTCTTACCAGAAATGAAGCTTTCGTATTGTCTTACCAGGTTGATCTTTCTTGAGTCCTGGACTTCAGACGTTCCTTCATACTGAACACATATTGTGTCCCACATGGCTTTTGATGACTTCAGGTTCATGACGGAATGGTAGACTTCGTCAGGAAGGGCCATGGATAGTATGGATCTGGCTTTTGTATCTATAGCCACTTTCTTCTTATCTTCGTCGGTCCACTGATGGATTTCTTTAGGAATCAGCCTTTCTGGAATAGCAGCTCTAGTTGCAGTGGCTGGAACTAAAGGATCAATTGTTACAGGGATGTGTGGGTCGTTCTCAAGATAGTAAGGTATAGTAGGGTCTACACCTTCTAAGAAGAGTGTCATCCTATTTTTCCACAAGTTGAAGTTGTCTCTGGAAAATCTAGGGGGTTTTGCAAAAGAACCATTGTCTATATAATTTGTGTTTGTGTGGGAGGCCATTTTCAGATAATAGCAAGGAAGAGAAATATCTTAGATTAGATCTTGTTTATGAGATTAAAAAAATCTGCTCTGATACCACTTGTTGGTCCCGAAAGGCCTATACAAGTTTGTAGAAGGGGGGGGGGGGGGGGGTTGAATACCAACACACAGATTTTACTTTTCTAAATTGTTCATTGATAAATCATTAACAATTTACAGCTTGTTGCGGAAACAAGATTAAGGATAAACCTAAATCTAAACAAGTTGGAACACTAAGGTTTCTTGCACTAAGAAAGATAAGGAGATTACTAATAAGATCCTATCTTGAGAGAGATTTGAACTTGTCCAGAATTAGCAAGTTACTTCAAAAGAAGTGAGTTCATCTCTTTATATACTGCATGCATTTAATGCAAGTCAGTATATACTTTACACGTGTCATCAGCTGGTTGGTTGCATGTCATTGACCTTGGTTGACAACCTTAGTAGCCGTAAGGATGAACAGTGTAGTATCAGAGTGGTTGTACGATTTCAGATATTCGGAGGTTCTTTTCTGACATTTCGTACGGAGGCGTGCAAGGGTGGTTAAGACAAAAGTATTTTGTACGGAGGACTTCATGATCAGCTTTCGTTGATTCAGCGATTATCATTTACTATTCAGTAGATGATAAAGTTCAGCGATAGTTGAAGTCTTGTACTTGATACTTCACGTTGAGTGGACAAATCTGAGTCTTCGCTGATCCGCATCAGTTCATTAGGAGACTTGTTGCTGGTTCTTGAGCTTGATCTTCGACTTCAGCGTAGAACCTATGTTGACGTGAAACTTGTCTTCAGGGATCATAAGTAAACAACTAAATTATCAGCGATCACCATAAGAACTGAACAGGCTCAGAGCATTATGGTGAACAGTGTTCGCTGAATGTTTAATCTAAAAAGCGAGAGTTCCTATCAGCGGTACTGTAAGATCTTAGTACTTATCAGCGATAGTGAAACTCTGATACATATTGTTTACTTACAATTTTCACTAAGTATATAAGAGAGGGTCATTATCAAATCACTGAGGGTTTGGATCAACAAGGTTGAACTTTCTGAAAACACTACGACACTTGGAAATTTTGATTGGCAAGAATCGCCAACATAGAAGATTCGAGCGCCCTTGATTACAAAGGGGGAGATTGTTAATGCTACTTTTATGTTGTAATCAAGGCTTATTATGTAATGCTTTTGTAATACGTGTAGTTTGACTTTGTCTAGGCAAGGGGGTATATAAACCCTTCTGTTAAGCTTTTGTTTCTAACAGTTCACAATTGGAGAGTAATAGATGACGTACTTCTCTCTCTAGATTTCTATCTCTATTCTTGTTTGATCTTGGAATAACAGTATTCAATATGAAGGTATTACTGAAGTCCAGGATTCAAGAAAGATCAACCTAGTAAGGCAGTACGAAAGTTTCATTTGTGGTAAGAATGAAACTCTTTCTGAAGTACATCAACGGTTTAACTGTTTAATCATTGACTTAAAACTGTTGGTAAGGAATATTCTAACTTTGAGATCCTGACAAAGTTTCTGGAAAGTCTTCCTGAAAGTTGGGACAATTATTCTATGTGTCTTAAACTCTCAAAGAATCTGAAATCAATGACCGTTTCTACCTTATATGGCACTATGCTCAATCATGAGCAGTCGTGTCATCTTAAGAAGAATCTTGTAAAAGATTCCAAAAGCACATTTGTTGCTTTACTCTCTTCAGAGTTGGCGCCCACTCAATGTTCTACTATCACTATCACTGAGTTGGAATCTAACTCTGATGAATCATCAGAAGTTGATCCGTCAGAACTTGATGAGTCAATGGCCTTCCTGACTAATTCTTTCAGGAGATTCGCCGGAAAGAGTAACTTCAGAAGAAATAAACCTTTTTCCCCCACTGACAAGCCTAAATCTTCAACCCCTGTTGATAAGGCTACTGCCACTTGCTATAACTGTGAAAAGATAGGTCACTTTGATAGCGAGTGCAGGTCAAAGAAAGTCTTCAAACCTTCATCTTCTTCCTACATGAAATCCTCTAACCCTAGGGCTAGAGATGACAAATACCAGAAGCTGAAAGAAAATTATCAAAAGCTGAAAGGCTCCAAAAAGAAAGACAAAGGCATGATCGCTGAAGATCATGACTGGGCTGCTTCTGATGAAGAATCATCTGACTCTGATGATGATGAGGCCAATCTCTGCCTTATGGCCCAAATAGAAGAAGAGGAAGAAAAAGATGAAATTCCCTCTACTTTTACCTCTACCTCTCAGGTATCAAATTCTCTCACTGACACTTCCACTTCAACCTCTGATGACATTGATAGACGTTGAACCGTCGATCTTTTAACTATTGATTTATATGATGCCATGAATGGCAAGACCAGAGTTGAAAAACAAAATATCGATCTCACTGAACAGCTCAAAAACTGTCATTTACAAATTGAAAAGTTTTCAAAATTAGAAGAAAATTTGAAAGATCAGGTCTGTATAAATCAAATCATTAGTATTGATCGAGAAGAATATCAAATCTGTATAAATCAAACCACTGATCATATCAAATCAAATCTCTATAAATCAAACCACTGATCATTCCATGCTTAACTTTGGAACGTTTGTGTCTTCTATCCCTGACACTTCATTACCTCAGTGTTCCTCTTTTAAAACTCCCATTCCTGAGGAAAAACCTACCTTAATCTCTAAAGGTAAAGGTAAAGAAACAGTTTTTAATCAAAAACCTCAAAAGGGTACCTTTATACTTAAGCTGAATATTTCTAAAACTTTAGTGAATCATCCCTCTACGTCTAAGACCAAGATTCGTGGATTTATTCAGCGATCTACTCCTAAACTCAGAGTGGATGTGGTTGGTAAGAAATCTTAAGAACTGATAGTTCCTCCAATTTCCAATGCCAAAGGTATACTTGGTGCTGGCCCTGCCCATTTAAAAATTTCGGCTAAGCATGCTAATGGTCCTAAAGCTACTTTTATCTATAGGAAATGTTATCACCGTGGACTTACCGATCATATTGCCAGTAAGTGCCCTACCGCCACCAAAGCTGAAAAATTAGCTAAGGTGAAGATTACTGCCCTCAAGGCAAAGAAGACCAATCCTGGTGCAAATTAGGTTAAGGTGAAAACAACCACTGGGGTTAAGCAATTGACCAAAGTGAAGACTGTCACTGAAGCTGAATCTTCAAATGCTGCGAAGATTGTTGAACCTTCAACTTCCTCATCCACCACAGAGAAATGTGGACCCATAGTAAAATGGGTGCCCAAATCAAACTAATCTTCCTTTGTTTGCAGGTGCAGAAGGGTATCTGGTGTCACACCCCGCTAAAGCGGAAACACGAGGTATAACAGCGTAGGGTTTCATTCAAAAGGTAACAGTCAACACCAACCACAACATTCAATACAGTAGTTCAAAATATTACATTACAACGTTTTAAGCAAATTGTTCCAAAAAGAAGACGTCGGATACAAAAATTAACAGTAGAAATTTTAATGTTCTTGATGCTGATGTCATCATGCAAAATGCACCCTACATGCCTTCACTTACTTATTAGCACCTGAAAAGCATGATGAAAAGAAAAGGGTCAACTACAAAGAGTTGGTGAGTTCACAGGTTTTCGTATGCACTAAAAATAAATTTGTATGTAGAAATTGTTATTGTGAAACGTTTGTTCACACGAAGTTTACGTAACCAGTTGTTCGAGTATTTGCACGAGGTATAAAGTATACAATGATGTCATCGCATTGAGCCACTACCAAACCTTCCGACAAACCAACGCCCCTTAAATTATTCACGTCCTACCTCAGCGGTGGATTAATTCCACATGGGTAAGACCATTATTGTTACTGGTAAAGTGCACTTCTAGCTCGTCAACTTAAAGTGGGGTTGTCAAACCAAATAGCGCTACCCACAAATACCATTGGCTCATAATGAGATAATAAGTAGTGTCTAACAAGTGTGGACTTTTTCATTTAAAACTCAAGCATATCAAAAAGTATACATACCTTAGTGCACAAACAATTAAATTTATGATTCAACATTTCATAGCATAATTCAATCAATTTGAAATTCAATATCATGCTTTTCACCCCAAATTGTAACAAAAGAGTAAAAAGGGGCTGTGAAAACTTACAATGTTCAGCAAGGATTCCCAAGGGTTGCCGCACGGTTGCACAGTTTCTCGATTCTAGGTCCTTCCTAAGGAAGTGAAACACATTATCAGTTTCGGTCTACTCTTATGGCTAAAACATTGCTTAGCCCATCATGTCTTATAAAATGCCTTAGTGTTAGTTATTAAGTTTAAGTATTATTTTGCGTTGATGATTACAAGTA